>JAIOJX010000024.1:0-4800000 GCA_022376925.1 Tragulus kanchil
GTTCCAGAACGTCTCGGGGTCCCCAGGGTGGTGGTGAGTCTGCAGATTTACACAGGCTAGGTGGAAGGGAAGGTCACCCTCACGGACGCTCACACACCCGCACGGCTTACAGGCTAAGTGAAAGGGAGGGTCACCCGCACAGCCCGCACACAGAGTGCAAGCAGGGCAGGCGCGCGAGCAAGATCGTGGGTGAGAACGTCAGCGTCTGCTGCTGCGCGCGGGGCTGTGTGAGTGACACCCTGGGGACCCTGGGCCGGCGCGGGGTCTGCTCATCTCTCGTGGTCGCCCTCTCTACAGAATGCCAGTTCAGGGGGGCTTCCCCAGGGATACACCCGCCCGCTGTGCTGGGAGCAGCCGCTGAGGCTCGAGTCCTCTTCCCAAGGCCTCTGACGCCAGAGCTTCCTGGCCGTGGAGACAGCCCAGGGCCTGGGAGGACAGCGACCACAAGGAAGGTGTTCCACCGCCACACCGCTGTAAGGACAGGGAGACGCCAAGGCCGGGGGACTCTGAGTTAGATCTGGCTCTGCTCACGTTGTGTGTGACCTTGGATAGGTCACTGGCCACCCTCCACCTCAGTTCCTTTTCTCCAAAAGGGCGGAGGCAGTGGCTGAGGCGAGGCTGCACCCAGCCCTGCCGTCATCAGCCGGCAGCCCCGGCCGCAGGGATGGTGGCGCGGACAGTGGGGCTCGCGCCCCGTCACCTGTTCCCCTTGCTCCACTGTCTTGGCCGAGGCCCAGCCCAGGCACCCCTCCGTGGACACGCAGTGAGCGCCAGCTCCGGGGCGTGGCTCGATGTCCACCCCAAGGCAGCCCCGTTGAGGCTGAGCGCAGCCGAAGGCGCGCCCGCCCCGGAGCCCCTCCAGGGCAGACTTCCGCGGGTGGTAGCCCCAGCTGGCCATTCTTTAGAATCTGTCCGCTCCGTGCAGTCTCGCTGGGTCAGGGCAAACCGGGCTGCAGTGCGGGACAGTGAGGGCAGGTCTGGCAACAGGGAGCTTTGGACCGAAACTGGCTCCCCTGGGTGGGGGCTATGGTAGGAAGACATACCCAGAGGGTCTCCAAGTGGGGCCTCGGGGAAAGAGTGGCAGGGAAACGGCCTCCAGCCCAGTATGGGCGCGGGCTGGCAGGAGCCCTAGGGGAGTAGCAGAGCCAGGGGCCTGAGCCCCAGAAGGAGCCGGTCACCTTGGGGTGGAGGGAGGGTTCCAGGCAAGGGGCGTGGCCAGCCTGAGGAGCAGGCTCTCGTGCCCTCCCCTCCCTGCCCACCTCCTGCCAGCTCAGAGCCACTGGCACGGCCCTGAGACCTCCTCCTGTTCCTGCTAGCACAGCTCCTAAAATAGCCTGCCAGCCAAGAGGCAGCCCGGGGATAGGGAGGGCTCTCAGCACAGAGGAGGCATCCGGAATAATTGTCCAGGGGACTGGTGACAGGAAGGTGGTGGGCTGGGGAGGGGCTCCAGCTTGCAGACAACCGATAGCCTGGCGAGCTAGGTACCAGAATGTCCACACCCGTGCCCCCACCCAGTCCCACAGGCTGCTTTCTAGCGGGTCTCCCTCACGGCCAAGAGATCACCTTTCTTGGGGAGTAAAGCAAAAACAAAAGAAGGCAGAATGAATACTAGCCATGTTGTCAAAGCTCTAGGTTTAAAACCCAGTTTTTCCGTGTGCCCTTAGTTAAATCACTTAACCTCTCTGGGCCTCAGTTAAAGTTAGTCTCTCTGTAAAACAGGGGAGCAGAGGCCCCCTCCATTAGCGTCTGTGCCCAGCATCCAGCTGGACTCTTCCTAAGCCCGCAGCTGCTGGCCCACCAGCAGAGCTGGACGGGGGTGGGAGAGAGGGGCAGCGGGCAACTTGATTCTCTCGGAGTCCTCTTCTGAGAAGGAGGTCTTGCCCCCTAAGATCCAGGTCAGAGGAGGAATTTAGGAGGTCAGGTGCTTCCCAGTCGCACTAGGGCAGGAATGTGCTTTAAATTCCCCTTGTTTCAGGCAGCGCCTTGCCCGTTTTCCCCTCGGTGCCCAGGAGAGGAAGGAGTGGTTCTCTCTCGTGGTTCTCTCTCCGGAGCTCTCTTCAAGTGCTCTCCCTGAGGAGCGCCGGGGTGGGACCAGGGTCACACTTGCAGGGAACCTGGGGTGGGAGCAGCTGGACTCGGGGCTAACCCTCTAACCCAGTGAGCCGGGCTCACTCTCTACGAAGGGGCTCTCTTCCCGTTGCTCAGCCCTGTCCCGCCTGGGGTCAGTCACAGTGCTGTGTCTGCCCAGAAGGGCCGCCAGGGGTTCCTTGTCCTCTGGCTACCTCTGGAGGGTGGCCTTTCTCAGCATTTTCAGGACAGCTTCTGAATCCGAAGAGAAGAGAATTCGGCCCCAAGGACTATTCTGACTGATGTAAGCGACCACAGCCTCACTCTGCTCCCGGCAGAGTGACCTGCCTAGGAGGAAGGACCTGCCTAGGAAGGCGCAGGGCCTCTCTGCCTGGAGGGAGGAGGCACCGGGCGAGGGGGTCCCCGTGGGTTGGAGCATCACTGTATTTAGAAGCTTGGCAATTACCTCTCCATCCTACCAAGAGGAACCTGAGGCCAGGGAGGAAAAGCTACTCGCCCAAGCCTTTCTACCCTCCCCGCACCTCCAGTGCGGACTGTGACTCAAACCCACCTCCAGCCTCTGAGGGCCAGTTAAACTAGGCTCAGGGAGCCGTCCCTAGGGCACCTGCTCCGAAGCTCCGAGGAAACAGGGCCCTCGCCCAGCGTCAACCCCAACACAGAGTGGCCACAGGGAACGGGACTGAGGAGCCAGGCACTGTACGTCCCCCTGCTCTACCGAGTCTGCCCCAGTCTTACCCAGGACAGGAGCTGCCAACGGTCTTGCACGTCTGGCCTCACAGGGTCTGGGAGACTCTTCCTAAGCCCGCAGTCCCCCTGACGGGGTGGGAGAGAGGGGCAGCGGGCAACTTGATTCTCTCGGAGTCCTCTTCTGAGAAGGAGGTCTTGCCCCCTAAGATCCAGGTCAGAGGAGGAATTTAGGAGGTCAGGTGCTTCCCAGTCGCACTAGGGCAGGAATGTGCTTTAAATTCCCCTTGTTTCAGGCAGCGCCTTGCCCGTTTTCCCCTCGGTGCCCAGGAGAGGAAGGAGTGGTTCTCTCTCGTGGTTCTCTCTCCGGAGCTCTCTTCAAGTGCTCTCCCTGAGGAGCGCCGGGGTGGGACCAGGGTCACACTTGCAGGGAACCTGGGGTGGGAGCAGCTGGACTCGGGGCTAACCCTCTAACCCAGTGAGCCGGGCTCACTCTCTACGAAGGGGCTCTCTTCCCGTTGCTCAGCCCTGTCCCGCCTGGGGTCAGTCACAGTGCTGTGTCTGCCCAGAAGGGCCGCCAGGGGTTCCTTGTCCTCTGGCTACCTCTGGAGGGTGGCCTTTCTCAGCATTTTCAGGACAGCTTCTGAATCCGAAGAGAAGAGAATTCGGCCCCAAGGACTATTCTGACTGATGTAAGCGACCACAGCCTCACTCTGCTCCCGGCAGAGTGACCTGCCTAGGAGGAAGGACCTGCCTAGGAAGGCGCAGGGCCTCTCTGCCTGGAGGGAGGAGGCACCGGGCGAGGGGGTCCCCGTGGGTTGGAGCATCACTGTATTTAGAAGCTTGGCAATTACCTCTCCATCCTACCAAGAGGAACCTGAGGCCAGGGAGGAAAAGCTACTCGCCCAAGCCTTTCTACCCTCCCCGCACCTCCAGTGCGGACTGTGACTCAAACCCACCTCCAGCCTCTGAGGGCCAGTTAAACTAGGCTCAGGGAGCCGTCCCTAGGGCACCTGCTCCGAAGCTCCGAGGAAACAGGGACCTCGCCCAGCTCCAACCCCCACACAGAGTGGCCACAGGGAACGGGACTGAGGGGCCAGGCACTGGACGCCCCCCTGCTCTACCGAGTCTGCCCCAGTCTTACCCAGGACAGGAGCTGCCAACGGTCTTGCACGTCTGCTCTGCCTCACAGGGTCTGGGAGGGGCAGGGATGGAGAGGACTTTAAGCAGGCACGTGGCCGCAGTGAAGGAATGTGCCGCAGGAGACACCCTGGGGGGCAGGGGCGGGGACGGGGGAGAGGGGGTGTTGGCTGCTATTTTGGCAGGTGCCAGGGACAGGGCTAAGGGAACATGTACCCCAGGCCATATAAGCCTATGTGGTCGTCCAGCTGCTCAGATAAGCTATTTAAAACTGGGACAGAGAGGCAGGGGACAGGAGGGAGCAGGCATGTAACACAAACCAGCTGTCCCTCCTGAGAACCCCGATAAAGCGGATTCCAGCAGCCGGGAAGGCAGGCGGGGGCGGGGGAGGGTGGTGCAGGGCCATGGCAGGAGGCTCTGGGGCCGTCGCTGTCAGGGGTCTTGGAGGCAGAGGCGGGGCTTACCCGCAGCTCAGTTGAAGTGGTACCATGGATGAGGACGCTTCCAGACTAGTGGTTGACTCTAGTGGTTCAATACTCTTGGGTGGAAGGTGGGAGGCAGGTTCTGCTGGCCTCCATGAGCACGTGTGTGGAGTGGGTCTTCTCCTTACTCCCCAAGCCACGCGGCAAGCTTTCCCCATTGGGCAGGGACTAGACCTGCTACAGGAGGTCAGATTCAAGGTCAGACTTCCAGCCAAGAATGAGGATTCTCTTCAAAAAGGCAGCTGGTTGAGTGAAGGGGCAGGGGAGATGGTTGAAGTTCACACCACGATGGTTTTAAAAACTATGATCTGCTAAATCCATTAGATGACACCAATGTGCATGAGGCCAGTGCCCACAGGTTGAGCATTGAGTGGCACGCATGTGTCTGCGGCCTCTAGCATAGCACCTCTGTCATCGTAGGGCTCAGGATGTGACAAGAGCCAAAGAGGAAGCAGATCTGGTAATGGTCTCCTCTTTGAATCCTCGAGGCCCCCATCCTACCTGGCTCCTCCTGAATCCTGAACCCCTGGCAGTGCCAGGTGCTGCCCGTCGGTGAACCACACTCTCGTCTGTGGCACAGGAGGCTCTCTACCCCTCCTCCCATGGCCTGACCCTGTCCAGCCCTCCCTCAGCGTCACTGCCTTGGGCGCCACATGCTTCATCTGGCACCGATGCCCTGGATGGGGTCCACGGGCCCCTCACCCTCTCCACTATCAGACTGACCCGTCGCTTAGCTGACACCATCCTTCCATAGTGCCCAGGGCTCAGCCCAGTGCCCTAACTCCCCTCCTCCAGGCTCAATCCCCAGCATGTGGCCCTTCCTGCTGCCAGCAGATTGTGGCTGAAGCCGCGGGGCGGGGTGGGGGGAAGGCAGCACTCAGGGGACAGCGAGCAGCCACGCTGTCACCTGCTTTCCTGGTTCAGCCCACTGGGACCCAGCCTGCCGTTGGGGCCTGGCCTGAAATCTTCTGAAATTTAGGAATTGCTTTTCCTACACCCTCCCTTAACTTGAGCTACTTCAGTAGGCTCCTTGGAAGCTCAACAATCCTTCAAATGGGCCAGAATTTGCTTCATGGACACCTGGGAGAGGGTCTGGCATCTTAGTCCCCACAGGGAAAACCTGGAAGCTTCTTAGCCTCCGTGGCCTGACCGCGCACTGCTTCCAGTGACTGTGCTGGGTGAGACTGGACTCAGGGCATGGCACGGTCACCCCCTGCCCCGGCACCCCTGCCCTCCTCGCGCTGGACGTAGAGGAGGGACAAGGAATCAGAGACGCTGCTTGGCCACGGCTACAGGAAGAAGCAGACAGGGAGACGGCGCCCGCAGACCTGAGGACCCGCAGGAGGACAGGCACACGTGAAGGCAGGCCGCCGGGCAGGGAGGCGGGCAGGCAGGGCCAGGCGTGTGGGTGGGCAGGGACTGCCCTGCCCCTGAGGGAGAGGACTGGCACCTCAAGGTGTCCCGTCGGGCGGTCACCCCAGGCTGCCCTGTGCTCACACATCACCAGTGGTGCTGTCCCGTGTGTGCAGGCATCGCCAAGCTGGCAGCCGTCCCGCAGCGAGGCTGTGCGCAGGGCCCGTGTGGGCAAGAGCGGGGAGCGGGCGTGCAGGCGCTGCCCACACCGTCCCGCCAGCCCGCCACCAAGGTTCCACCCCAGGCACACCAGCAGAAATCTCTACCTCCTCCCATGGCCTGACCCTGTCCAGCCCTCCCTCAGCGTCACTGCCTTGGGCGCCACATGCTTCATCTGGCACCGATGCCCTGGATGGGGTCCACGGGCCCCTCACCCTCTCCACTATCAGACTGACCCGTCGCTTAGCTGACACCATCCTTCCATAGTGCCCAGGGCTCAGCCCAGTGCCCTAACTCCCCTCCTCCAGGCTCAATCCCCAGCATGTGGCCCTTCCTGCTGCCAGCAGATTGTGGCTGAAGCCGCGGGGCGGGGTGGGGGGAAGGCAGCACTCAGGGGACAGCGAGCAGCCACGCTGTCACCTGCTTTCCTGGTTCAGCCCACTGGGACCCAGCCTGCCGTTGGGGCCTGGCCTGAAATCTTCTGAAATTTAGGAATTGCTTTTCCTACACCCTCCCTTAACTTGAGCTACTTCAGTAGGCTCCTTGGAAGCTCAACAATCCTTCAAATGGGCCAGAATTTGCTTCATGGACACCTGGGAGAGGGGTCTGGCATCTTAGTCCCCACAGGGAAAACCTGGAAGCTTCTTAGCCTCCGTGGCCTGACCGCGCACTGCTTCCAGTGACTGTGCTGGGTGAGACTGGACTCAGGGCATGGCACGGTCACCCCCTGCCCCGGCACCCCTGCCCTCCTCGCGCTGGACGTAGAGGAGGGACAAGGAATCAGAGACGCTGCTTGGCCACGGCTACAGGAAGAAGCAGACAGGGAGACGGCGCCCGCAGACCTGAGGACCCGCAGGAGGACAGGCACACGTGAAGGCAGGCCGCCGGGCAGGGAGGCGGGCAGGCAGGGCCAGGCGTGTGGGTGGGCAGGGACTGCCCTGCCCCTGAGGGAGAGGACTGGCACCTCAAGGTGTCCCGTCGGGCGGTCACCCCAGGCTGCCCTGTGCTCACACATCACCAGTGGTGCTGTCCCGTGTGTGCAGGCATCGCCAAGCTGGCAGCCGTCCCGCAGCGAGGCTGTGCGCAGGGCCCGTGTGGGCAAGAGCGGGGAGCGGGCGTGCAGGCGCTGCCCCACACCGTCCCGCCAGCCCGCCACCAAGGTTCCACCCCCAGGCACACCAGCAGCCAGACCCCCAGGCCCCCAGGCCCAAGAGGGCCCCTCGGCCCCCTCTCAGGCCCCCCTCTGAAGGGAGGGATCTGGCGCCGATGTGCTGGATGAACTCACCTGCCAGGACTTTCCCAAGTATAGAACGTGAGCATTCAAAGCCCTTAGGCCGCTTGTTTGAACCCTGAGTTCCTAGCAGGACCAGAGCAGGGCGGGGCCCACATCCCTGGGGCCCACCCCTTCCCCAGCTTCATCCTAGAACTCTGGAGCTGGATCCTTGCAGAAGCCCTTGCCCTGGGAGTGGGCAGGGGTGCCCCGGGCAGGGCCTCCAGGTCCTGCTGTCCCAGCTCCTGGCAGGCACAGGGCCAGCCACAGGAGGCCCACCAGCAGGAGGCAGGCCAGCCCTGGGGTCGTGGTGGGGCCGAGAGCCTTCCATCCCCGGGGCTCAGGACGCAAGATGGGAGCCTCACGCCGTCACTCGATCCCAGGTGGAAAGAGGCCGCGTTTCCCACGGGCTGGGCCCGTGGCCTCTGGTTGTGCTCCCAGCAGCCCTGGGCTCTCGCTGGGCCTGAGCAGGGACAGAGGTGCCGTGGACTCTGCCTGCATGTTCCCGCCGCTGACTCCGGGGGAACCCAGGCAGGCCCTCGAGGTGAGAGTTCTAGCGTAAGCTCTAGTGATGAGAAAACGTGTGTGTGGACCCCGCACGCACCCACCCCCACATGCACAAGCCCCACCCGCACACATCTACCCACACTCGGCACAGAGGGCTCTGAGGGCGCCAGGCTGGGCAGGGGCTGCTTGGTCAGACGCTCAGCTCAGCGTCCTCCGCGCTTGCACGGGCTGCGGTTAGGGCGGCGCAGGAGCTGGTTTGAGAGCACGTGTGCTGGGGGGTGGCATCAGGGGCTGCTGGCAGAGTAATGACTGGCCCCCCAGCCACCCACAGGCTGCGGGTGGTCGCCACTAACAAGCAAAGCCTCCAGGAGGGAATCATTTTTAAGGTATTCTTAGTCATTTACACCTGCGAGTGAATGAGTTTCTCAGCTCTTTCCTGAGAATGGAGTGGGAGGGCGAGGAGGGGCACGGGACAGTGTGGCCAGAGGAGCGGGTAGGGATGTGACGGAGGACGAAGCAGGGCCCTGGAGGGGGACGGCACAGCTCCTCAGCTTGACCACGTGGCTCCAGGGACAACGCGGGCACACAGAGACGCCTGCTGGGCACGGACCAGACAGCTGGCCCTGAACGGAGCCGGAGCCGGCGTCGCTGGACGGCGTGACGAGGCCCATGTGCGGACAAGCCGCCGGTGCCCAGGGTCCGCTGCGCCTGCAGCAGGGCAAGGCGCTGGTGCCACTGCCCCTGGCGTGGGGCGGGAAGGTGCTGCCGCACCTCCTCCCAGGTCCAAGGCACAGGGAGCGGGGCGATGGGACAGGTGCAGCTGAGGGGCCTGAGTCTGTCTCCTCACACCTGCAGGGCAAAGGGCAGTGAGCAAGGGGGCTCCTAGGCAGGACGGGAAGCCCCCCTTTCCCCAGGCCCCACCCCCTCGCTGGGCCAGAGGCCCAGGCCTGCAGCTGGGGGAGGGGGCCTGCACGACCGCAGGGAGGCAAAGCCAGCGGAGGGCGCGGCCAGCGTCCTCCAGGGCCGCCAGCCCCTCTGCTCTCCTCACCTCGGCGTCCAGGGAGGGCGCTGCCTTCTTCCTCCACTGGGGCCTCCTGGCGGGTGCTGCCTCTTTCTGCGTCCCCTGGTTGCAGGCGTCAGCACGGAGACCAAGGTCTCAGGGTGATGGCGGCGCCCCCGGCCCTTCCCCTCCTGAGGGCGGCCCCCAGACCGTGCTCCTCTCTGCCTGCCGACCCTCACGCGCCCCAGGCTGTCCCCACAACCAGAACATCTGCACTCTTCTCAGGGCTGCCCCTTCCCTGAGCGGTCACTCTGCGATGAAAGGCCTGCTGGGAGACCTGGGGTGGGGGGTAGGGGCAGGTACCTGAGGGTCGTGCTGTCCCGATTCCTGGGTTTTGCTGATCCACACTTTGAGCTGCGATGTCACCACCCCCGAGAGCTCCAAGTTCTTCTGAAAACAGAGCTTCTGTGTTGGGACCAGCAGGCGAGGCGTCTCCAGAGGCCCCACCTCACCGCGGCCATGCAGCCCAGGCCGCAGAACCCTCCCCCGGAGCTGTGTGCACGGCTGGGGGGACAGGGGCTCAGCGCTAGGAGCCGTGCGGGACTCAACTCAGCGGCCGGTTCTGCCCGACTGGCACACGGCAGCACAGAGCTGCTCGCACTGCCCAGACGCCGGCTGTGCAGAGCCCTCAGGCGCACCAGCCGGCAGCTGCCCGGGGAGCCAGGCTTGCTCACCTTGCGGCTGGTGGCTGGGCCGTCTCGGCCCTCCCCGGGTCCAAGGCACAGGGAGCGGGGCGATGGGACAGGTGCAGCTGAGGGGCCTGAGTCTGTCTCCTCACACCTGCAGGGCAAAGGGCAGTGAGCAAGGGGGCTCCTAGGCAGGACGGGAAGCCCCCCTTTCCCCAGGCCCCACCCCCTCGCTGGGCCAGAGGCCCAGGCCTGCAGCTGGGGGAGGGGGCCTGCACGACCGCAGGGAGGCAAAGCCAGCGGAGGGCGCGGCCAGCGTCCTCCAGGGCCGCCAGCCCCTCTGCTCTCCTCACCTCGGCGTCCAGGGAGGGCGCTGCCTTCTTCCTCCACTGGGGCCTCCTGGCGGGTGCTGCCTCTTTCTGCGTCCCCTGGTTGCAGGCGTCAGCACGGAGACCAAGGTCTCAGGGTGATGGCGGCGCCCCCGGCCCTTCCCCTCCTGAGGGCGGCCCCCAGACCGTGCTCCTCTCTGCCTGCCGACCCTCACGCGCCCCAGGCTGTCCCCACAACCAGAACATCTGCACTCTTCTCAGGGCTGCCCCTTCCCTGAGCGGTCACTCTGCGATGAAAGGCCTGCTGGGAGACCTGGGGTGGGGGGTAGGGGCAGGTACCTGAGGGTCGTGCTGTCCCGATTCCTGGGTTTTGCTGATCCACACTTTGAGCTGCGATGTCACCACCCCCGAGAGCTCCAAGTTCTTCTGAAAACAGAGCTTCTGTGTTGGGACCAGCAGGCGAGGCGTCTCCAGAGGCCCCACCTCACCGCGGCCATGCAGCCCAGGCCGCAGAACCCTCCCCCGGAGCTGTGTGCACGGCTGGGGGGACAGGGGCTCAGCGCTAGGAGCCGTGCGGGACTCAACTCAGCGGCCGGTTCTGCCCGACTGGCACACGGCAGCACAGAGCTGCTCGCACTGCCCAGACGCCGGCTGTGCAGAGCCCTCAGGCGCACCAGCCGGCAGCTGCCCGGGGAGCCAGGCTTGCTCACCTTGCGGCTGGTGGCTGGGCCGTCTCGGCCCTGGCCCACCGGCTCTTTCTCGAAGAGGTGGCGCTTGCTGGTAACATCCACAGGAGCCACGAGGAACTCAGTTCGGGAGGAGCCTAGAGACTTGACGGACTCCGATCTCTGGGAACAGACAGCACAGGCCGCTGGTCCCGGAGGGTGAGGGGCCGGCCACGCCCACCACGCCCACCAGGTGACCAGCCCTGCTCACCTGTATGGCCGTGTGGTATTGCTCCAGCTTCTGGCCTAGTTTGACGGAGCTGGCCGGGAGCCTCACGCTGGCGCTGTCCACAGGAAGACCGGACAAGACAAAGCAGGTGGGACCCTCGCCCACCCGCGGGACAAAGGCCTGGCCTTGTGCCCACTGCACTTTGGCAAATGGAACACAGCCTCGGCGTACAGACCCTGGGGACTCCCCGTCCTCCAAGGAGTGGTCCATTCAGCAGGACGCCCCCAGACCAGATACAGCTGCCGACCACCCACCGGGCTGTCTCTCCTGCCTCTCCCCTCTCCAATGGCAGCCACCCCTACGGCCACCAGGCCACTCCATCCCAGGCCAGCCCCATCCTGTCCTCAGGCCGCAGCCCCGGTGCCCCCGACACCCGTCCCCAACCCTTGCTCCCGGTGCCGACACGCCAGCCAGCGGACTCCACGCGTGCCACACTCCATGCCCTTCCTCTCGCTGTCCCCTCGACCCGAGGCTTCTGCCTGGAGACCGCCCTCCACGTCAAGTCCTCCTGGACGCCCGTCGCCCTGTGACCTCGCTTCAGCTGTCTCTCGGGCGGAGCGCCCCTGGCAGGAGAGGCTCCCGCTCCAGCCTGACCCCGGCACCTCGCCGCTGCGTGGCCCCTGGGGCATCCTCTGCCTCACGGGGGCTGCTTGGGGGCCGCCACTGTCTCTCAGCCTCTGCGCCCCCAGGCCCCTCCGCCAGGCCTCGCCCAGACAGCCGGCCTAGAGACAGGCCGGGGCGGACGGGCGCAGCCGCACGCACGGAATCCTCAGCGCGTGAGCACAGCACGCCGCTCCTCGCACAGCGCCCCCGGGCTCGCCCGGACCCGGAGCGGCGGCGCACGGCAAACATGCAGACCGCAGGCACCCGTGTCCAGCCCGGACAGGCAGAGGCACCCCTGGCGGGCCGCTCAGCCTCCCTCTCCTGGCACCGCGGGCCGCAGGACAGCGCCCGCCGCCCGCCTGCTCCAGGAGCCCCGGGTCCCGCCCCGCTCCGCCTCTCAGGCCTCCGCCCCTCCCGCCAGCCCTGCCGCGTGAGGACGACGGAAGCGCGTGGAGCACCGGAGTCCCCAGGCTCTGACCTGCGGGTGACAGCTGCCTCTGAGGTGTCTCTCCGGGGGCTCATCTGGAAGGAGAGAGAAGGTGCCGGTGAGCGGGGTCCCGGAAGCCTCGGCCTCCACAAGGGGGGCTCAGGTCTCAGAACACAGCCTTCTCCTGGGCTCTCCCATCCACCTCTGGGCAAACCCCCACCAAACACGCCTTAAAGGCCCTGCTCTGGTCTGGGACACGGCGCCTCCCGCCAAGCCAGGGCAGCAGCCCCTCCTTGGTGCCCACAGACCTTCTCAGGGTACCTCCTGCCTGCTTCCCCACTGCCCCAAACCCTGTAGGGCTGGGATGCGGACCGGCTGGCATGAGGCCTGCAGCCGCCTCCCTGGGGCCTGGCACAATGCAGTCAGTCCAAAAATGAGCGAGTGCCCCAGAAAACAGAGGAGCCAGGAGTATATTCCAGAAAAAGTGGGAGGACAGCCCCAGTCCACGTGCTGTGTGTCCTGCTGGGCAAAGCAGACGGCGGCCCCAGGAGGGCCCTCGCGCCTGCCCGCCTCCCTCCGGAGCAAGAGGGACTCTCAGCAGGGTTCACCCGAGCCGCCCCCCTGCACGCTGCCTGTGCCCGCCAGGGGGCGCGGCCCCACCCGAAGGCCTGTCACTGTGGGTGACCGCCCTGCTCTCTAACAGAGGGACTCCAGAGGGCGGAGGCAGCGGCCCCCAGCCTCACCCTAAAGGAGATGGTCCGGGGGCTGAAGCGCCGCAGGGAGCTGCTGTAGACGGCCTGCGTGGGCGCAGGGGCGTCTGCCTCGTCCTCCCGGCTGGGGATTGTCACCTGGGGGGAGCAGGGGAGCGTCACACGAGAACCCAAGCGGCCCTGGCCCGGCTCGCCCCGAGAGCTGCAGCGCGGAGGGGCCGCAGGCCAGTGCTCTCCTCCCTGTCCCTCTGCCTCTGTTGTGGGGAGAGGGCCACAGTCCTGGGCTCAGGTCACCGGACAGGGTTTTCCAGGGAGGCTTCTGGGACGACCTGAGGCTTCCCAAGAGTCTGCGAGGGCCCAGGATGAGGGTGTGGTCCTGGGGCCCAGGTGCCCCCCACCACACAGCTGATGGACCCCCAACCCCAGTCCACCATGCTGCGGGCTGTAGAGCAGGCCGGGAGAGAAGAAACAGCCAAAGCTGGCCTAGAGGCAGGGGGACAGGAGACAGCCGGGGAGCCAGAGACCCCCCGGGAGGACTGGAAGGGAGGCGGGGGTGCGGGGGCTGCAGGGGCACCGCCAACCTGCAGCGTGATGGGGGCGAGGCGGCGAGCCACAGTCGGAGGCTCCGGCCGCTGCTCCCGAGGCCCCACCGAGGACGAGGACGGCTTCTCGGGCCCAGCCCTCCTGTGCCCTATGGTGGTGGACGGGCCCTCAGCAGAGGCCGGCTGCTGCTGGGCCCAGGGCCGCCCGGGAGCCACCGCCCTGGCGGGAGGCAGCTTCATCTCGGTGGCCGGCGTCTTCTCAAAGACGGCTGCTTTTTCAGATATGAGCCTCTTCTCCGAGCCCAGCGACTTCCCTGAGATAGTGGTTTTCTCTGGAACCGTCCTCCTTCCCGATAAGGCCCTTTCCTCCAACACAGCGACCGTCTGGGACACAGAGAGCTTCTTGGGGCTGGGGCTCTTCTCGGTGGCGGGGATGCCCTCGGGGTCCGGGCTCTTTTCAAACTCTGCAGCAGCCGGCTTCTCTGAGCCCCGCTTCCTGCTGCCTGCCAGCTTCGGGCCTGCCAAACCCTCCTCCTCCGGGGCCCCGGAGCCCCACTCCCGGCTCCGTCGCTGGCAGCGAGGTGGCCGCTCCACCTCCTTCTCGGACAGCTGCCCAGCACCCGCGCCGTCCTCCTCCTCAGCCTCCAGCGCGCCCGCTCCCGGGCTGGGGCCTGCGTGCCGCCACCTCCCGGCTGAGGGGGATTGTCCCTGGGGAGCAGGGAGCGTCACACGAGAACCAGCGGCCCTGGCCCGGCTCGCCCCGAGAGCTGCAGCGCGGAGGGGCCGCAGGCCCGTGCTCTCCGCCCTGTCCCTCTGCCTCTGGGGCGGGGAGAGGGCCACAGGCCTGGGCCCAGGTCGCCGGACAGGGGTTTCCCGGGAGGCTTCTGGGACGACCTGAGGCTTCCCAAGAGTCTGCGAGGGCCCAGGATGAGGGTGTGGTCCTGGGGCCCAGGTGCCCCCCACCACACAGCTGATGGACCCCCAACCCCAGTCCACCATGCTGCGGGCTGTAGAGCAGGCCGGGAGAGAAGAAACAGCCAAAGCTGGCCTAGAGGCAGGGGGACAGGAGACAGCCGGGGAGCCAGAGACCCCCCGGGAGGACTGGAAGGGAGGCGGGGGTGCGGGGGCTGCAGGGGCACCGCCAACCTGCAGCGTGATGGGGGCGAGGCGGCGAGCCACAGTCGGAGGCTCCGGCCGCTGCTCCCGAGGCCCCACCGAGGACGAGGGCGGCTTCGGGCCCAGCCCTCCTGTGCCCTATGGTGGTGGGCGGGCCCTCAGCAGAGGCCGGCTGCTGCTGGGCCCAGGGCCGCCTGGAGCCACCGCCCTGGCGGAGGCAGCTTCATCTCGGTGGCCGGCGTCTTCTCAAAGACGGCTGCTTTTTCAGATATGAGCCTCTTCTCCGAGCCCAGCGACTTCCCTGAGATAGTGGTTTTCTCTGGAACCGTCCTCCTTCCCGATAAGGCCCTTTCCTCCAACACAGCGACCGTCTGGGACACAGAGAGCTTCTTGGGGCTGGGGCTCTTCTCGGTGGCGGGGATGCCCTCGGGGTCCGGGCTCTTTTCAAACTCTGCAGCAGCCGGCTTCTCTGAGCCCCGCTTCCTGCTGCCTGCCAGCTTCGGGCCTGCCAAACCCTCCTCCTCCGGGGCCCCGGAGCCCCACTCCCGGCTCCGTCGCTGGCAGCGAGGTGGCCGCTCCACCTCCTTCTCGGACAGCTGCCCAGCACCCGCGCCGTCCTCCTCCTCAGCCTCCAGCCGCGCCCGCTCCCGGGCTGGGGCCTGCGTGCCGGCCACCTCCCGGCGCCTCGGCCTCCGCTCCACCCGCATCCTGAGGGGGGCCGGGACATCCTCGTCCTCGTCTCTGCAGTCTGGGGGTGGGGGCTGGGGCACCTCCCCTTCCTCTACACTTGGCAGTCTGAGTCGGAAGAACAGAGATGGGCAGGACAGTCAGAGGTGGGAGAGACCCTGGAGGCACCCACCCAGGGCAGACGCCCTGGGGCGGGGGAGAAGGAAGTTCAGGCCCCCCATCCTCCTCCAACCACCATCCCTTAAATTAGGATCCCTTTTATCTGCCTGATACGTCAGGCTTCCAAGGTAGCCTTTGAAGAAAACACACGAGGCTCTTTTAAAAAGAATGGATACACTCGTGTAGGGCGCAGCCATTCCACGCTCAGCCCCACTCAACAAATACCTGTGTCAGGCCCTCCCCCTTACAAGCCAGACGAGACCAGAGGTCGTCAGGGCGTTGGCGCAAGTCACACAGCTAACGGACAGTGGGGTGGGAGCACCCGGCCTGTGACGCGCCTCCTGCCCCGCCGGCCACGGCCCCTTCTCCAGGAGCCGGGGAGCGTGAGCACCGTGAGAGGTCCTTCCCAGCCCGCAGCACTCAACCCCCAGCAAAGGGACTCTTCCTCCCTCATCCCCTGCCCACCCTGGGGCCAGGGGCGGATGAATTCACTGTCGGAGGCTGTTTCCAAGTCTTCACACAGGGCTTGTGCGGAGGCAAGAGGAGCCGCATCCCGGAGCGGGCACTGGCCCGGCAGACAGGCGCACCCGCGGCGCTCGGCCCTCCCGGCTTCCCTTCTCCCCACGCAGGCCTGCCGGCCGGAGCGTCTGTGCGCGCCCCCCGTCGCAGGCGGACACGGAGGGTCTGGGTTCCAGGGAGGAGGCTGGGCGGGAGGGAACGCGCTGCCCCAGGGCCTGACGACCCCTGCGGCCCCTGCTCCAGGCGGATGACCCCCGTGCCCTCTGACCAGCTTCCCGTCTCTGAGCTGGGCGAGGCCCTCTCTCAGCAGCCTGGAAGGGCTGAGCGATGCCTATAAACGACCAGCCAAGAGCTGCAGGTCTCACAAACGCCGGTCATAACTGCCGTCCTGACCAGAGTGGGACCTACAGAAAGGAGGTCCGCCTGGTTCCCTGGGCAGGGGTAGCGGGTCCATCCTTCACCTGGGACTGGGGTACCGCCCCCACCCCTGCACCTCTCCGGGGCTGGCGGGTCTCTGGCCGGGGCCAGCGGGGCTGCCTCGTCGTCCGCAGTGGCGCTCAGGCTCCGGTGTCGCCGCCGCCGTTCTCGCTCCTGCTCCTCCTCGTCCTCCAGGGTCCACTGCCTGGCCAGGCTGTCGGGGCAAGGGGTCAGTGCAGCCTCCGGAGGGTCAGCTGAGAGTGTCTCCTGCCTGGCTGCCATCCGCAGGGAACGACAGGCTGCCCCTCGCCCTGGACCCCCACTGCAATGGGCAGTCCACCCTCCAGGGGGTCCAGGGATGGGGCGGGGCAGGCGCTCAGCCTGAAGGAGGCAGGCGAACTTGACAAGCCCCCCGGCTTTGACCCGCGGCTCTCAGATAAAACCCCTCCATGAACAATCGCTGAGAAATGTCCCCAGCTCTTCAGCTCCCCGTGGGACTTCTCAGCTCTCCAGAAGAGAGACTCCCAGATGAAACCAGCTGCCCCCCAAAAGGGGGCCCTGTACCACCTCCCTTACCTCGTAAGCACTCGGTCAGCCTCTTTCCTCTGAAACCCAGCATTTCCACGTCCCTGAGCAAGGGGCATACCTTGCTTTGGCCCCTGCCCCCATGGCCCCGCACTGCAGGACCCCACGCACTCTCGTAGCCCGCCCTCGGACCCCAGCTTCCACCATCAAGCCGTCCAGCCTCCTGTCCACGCACCACCTTCCCCAGCCACCCCCTGCCCCACCCACGCTCCTCACACCAGCCCGTAACCCCCAGCCTGAGAGAAAAGAACCCCTGAGGAGCTGTGCTGGGCCAGCCTCCACTGGGAACTGTGGGTCCACAGACCCCCCTGCTAAATTCTGAGAGAGTATGTCCACCAGTGACCTCAGCTTTGGGCATCGAGGGAAAGGGTCCTGTGGTCAGAGTACCAGGGCAGGCCTCAGAGGAGACTGAACCCCAGGATCTCAGGAACCGCTGGATCTGAGGAAGAGGGACAGGATCCACAGAGCAGAGGGACGGGCCAGCCTGGAGGCCAGAGGTGGGGCCAGCGGGGAGGGAGGCCATGCTTCACCTGGGGCAGCAGGAACCGCATCCGGCCACGCGGGTCGGGGCCGCCATCCAGCGCTGTCTGAGGCCCAGGTCAGGAAGGTCTGCGGAAGGCCAGCTTCTCCCCAGCCAGCATCACTGAAGGGCTTAAGGCTCCCCTGCCCGGTTGGGACCCAGACCTGCTCTCCCAGCCTCTCTGCTGCCCAGTCCTGTTCCTACGGGGCCTCTTCCCCTCCTATAGGGCATCGCGTGCAACCAAGCCCTCATGAAGGAGTAGGCACGTTTCTGGGGGAAATCGTCACAAAGTTGATACACTGGATTACACCGAAAACCTATCTAAGGAGCTTCCTGAAGAAAAGAGTCTCTGGGAACTCTATGGGGAGTTCAGGACTTGAGCTCTTCAAGACTTCAGCTGGGGTGGCAGCAGAGAGAGGGGGAAAGTGACAGATGGGGACACAGTTTGAAGGCAGAGCCAACTGAGTTTGCTGGGGGTCTGGATGAGGGTGAGGGACCAGCGAGGAAACGAGAAAAATCAAGGAAAGCTCTATTTTCTGGCTTGAGCAGCTCCTGGTGATGCTCTCAGAAGGCTGGGGGCCGTTGGGGAGGGAGGGGCTCGGTGCGATGCCTGCGGCAGTGGTGGGGGGATGGAGGAAATGAAGAGGGAGGAGCCGAGCAGACGCTCCGCCCAGGGAGGAGGGAGCTGCCTTGTCCAGACCACAAGAAGAGCAAGACCTCCAGCAGGCCGCGTTGAGCAAGGAGGCTCCCGACCCTTAGAGAGAGCCTGGCTGGGAAAGTCCGAGGGTGAGGGGACCGAGAGGCATCGACGGCCCCGCGTCTCTGCTGAGAAGGGCTAACGAGAAGCCAGCCACTGGGTGAGACTGGACCTGGAGGAGGGTGTGCACACAGACACTGCTTTACTTAAGGTGTGGTTCAGCGACCATAAATGCAGGTCTTGTGCTTTCTTTTTAAAGATGGGCAGATGAGGCAGAGTGGAGAGGGCACGACAGGTCGGCAAAGGAGGCGTGAAGAAGCTGCCCTGCAGGGAGTTAAAAGGCCACCATGTCACCCAGAACACACAAGCCTGGAGGCCGGGGGCCAGGAGGAGGCCATGCTTCACCTGGGGCAGCAGGAACCGCATCCGGCCACGCGGTCGGGGCCGCCATCCAGCTGTCTGAGGCCCAGGTCAGGAAGGTCTGGAAGGCCAGCTTCTCCCAGCCAGCATCACTGAAGGGCTTAAGGCTCCCCTGCCCGGTTGGGACCCAGACCTGCTCTCCCAGCCTCTCTGCTGCCCAGTCCTGTTCCTCGGGCCTCTTCCCCTCCTATAGGGCATCGCGTGCAACCAAGCCCTCATGAAGGAGTAGGCACGTTTCTGGGGGAAATCGTCACAAAGTTGATACACTGGATTACACCGAAAACCTATCTAAGGAGCTTCCTGAAGAAAAGAGTCTCTGGGAACTCTATGGGGAGTTCAGGACTTGAGCTCTTCAAGACTTCAGCTGGGGTGGCAGCAGAGAGAGGGGGAAAGTGACAGATGGGGACACAGTTTGAAGGCAGAGCCAACTGAGTTTGCTGGGGGTCTGGATGAGGGTGAGGGACCAGCGAGGAAACGAGAAAAATCAAGGAAAGCTCTATTTTCTGGCTTGAGCAGCTCCTGGTGATGCTCTCAGAAGGCTGGGGGCCGTTGGGGAGGGAGGGGCTCGGTGCGATGCCTGCGGCAGTGGTGGGGGGATGGAGGAAATGAAGAGGGAGGAGCCGAGCAGACGCTCCGCCCAGGGAGGAGGGAGCTGCCTTGTCCAGACCACAAGAAGAGCAAGACCTCCAGCAGGCCGCGTTGAGCAAGGAGGCTCCCGACCCTTAGAGAGAGCCTGGCTGGGAAAGTCCGAGGGTGAGGGGACCGAGAGGCATCGACGGCCCCGCGTCTCTGCTGAGAAGGGCTAACGAGAAGCCAGCCACTGGGTGAGACTGGACCTGGAGGAGGGTGTGCACACAGACACTGCTTTACTTAAGGTGTGGTTCAGCGACCATAAATGCAGGTCTTGTGCTTTCTTTTTAAAGATGGGCAGATGAGGCAGAGTGGAGAGGGCACGACAGGTCGGCAAAGGAGGCGTGAAGAAGCTGCCCTGCAGGGAGTTAAAAGGCCACCATGTCACCCAGAACACACAAGCACCACCATGTGTGGAACCAAGTAGAAGCAGCGACTTCAGGGGGCAGGGCGCTCCTCCTCTGCCCCGGGAGCCACTGTATCTCTGCCGTGATAAGCTGCAGCCTGAAGGGCAGTAAATCTAGGCCCCCAGGACGGCGATCAGCCCACAGCCCCAGGCCGCCTTCCCACATCTGACCATCAGGGTTGCAGGTGGTGGAGACCTCAGTGCCCCCGCTGGCCAGGTCTCGACGCCCCCAGTGGGGGGCTGGGACAGGTCTCCAGCCCGGGCCTCATGGCCTTGACCATGCGGTAGAAACCAGCTTCCCCCAGGTCTGCCATGACTCACTCCACGCGAACCCACAGCCCCGCCCACCAGGCCCTGATGCCCTTGGCCTACTGAGAAAGGCCCACTGCATCTGGCTTTCCCTGGGTCCACACTGTCGCCCTCCTCCTATGGACCCTCCCTCAGGTCCACAGTTAGGGGTAAGCCATGCCTGCCGAGCTGAGGGACCACCCCTCAGAGGGAGACTGGCCACAGACCCGGGGCTCCCCCAAACATCTGTGGCCAGGCTGGGCTGGAATGCTCAGGATTCCTCAGGCCTGAGCAACCCTGTTCCCACGCAGGCTGCTCAGCCCTCGGGGAGCCGCGGGTTTGTCTGTGGAACCGGGGCAGACAGTGTGTGATCTGTCAGAGCCTGGCCTCATGGAAGTGACTCACCCAAGGCAGGGCCTTGCCTGGAGGGTGTCAGGGCCGGAGTCGCAGGAGGTGGGGCCCGGGCATCCCAAAGTGGCCCCCAGCTTTGCACCCAGACCCCATGGTCACCCCACACACACACCTCTGAGCCCAGGAGAAATGTTATCTCCACCAAACCAAGAGCCACCCTTTTAAAGTGGAGAGGGAGAGAGAGGTCAGGAGGCGGCAGGCCAAAGCACCAAGAAGCCACCCACTTAAGGTGTGGTTCAGCGACCATAAATGCAGGTCTTGTGCTTTCTTTTAAAGATGGGCAGATGAGGCAGAGTGGAGAGGGCACGACAGGTCGGCAAAGGAGGCGTGAAGAAGCTGCCCTGCAGGGAGTTAAAAGGCCACCATGTCACCCAGAACACACAAGCACCACCATGTGTGGAACCAAGTAGAAGCAGCGACTTCAGGGGGCAGGGCGCTCCTCCTCTGCCCCGGGAGCCACTGTATCTCTGCCGTGATAAGCTGCAGCCTGAAGGGCAGTAAATCTAGGCCCCCAGGACGGCGATCAGCCCACAGCCCCAGGCCGCCTTCCCACATCTGACCATCAGGGTTGCAGGTGGTGGAGACCTCAGTGCCCCCGCTGGCCAGGTCTCGACGCCCCCAGTGGGGGGCTGGGACAGGTCTCCAGCCCGGGCCTCATGGCCTTGACCATGCTGTAGAAACCAGCTTCCCCCAGGTCTGCCATGACTCACTCCACGCGAACCCACAGCCCCGCCCACCAGGCCCTGATGCCCTTGGCCTACTGAGAAAGGCCCACTGCATCTGGCTTTCCCTGGGTCCACACTGTCGCCCTCCTCCTATGGACCCTCCCTCAGGTCCACAGTTAGGGGTAAGCCATGCCTGCCGAGCTGAGGGACCACCCCTCAGAGGGAGACTGGCCACAGACCCGGGGCTCCCCCAAACATCTGTGGCCAGGCTGGGCTGGAATGCTCAGGATTCCTCAGGCCTGAGCAACCCTGTTCCCACGCAGGCTGCTCAGCCCTCGGGGAGCCGCGGGTTTGTCTGTGGAACCGGGGCAGACAGTGTGTGATCTGTCAGAGCCTGGCCTCATGGAAGTGACTCACCCAAGGCAGGGCCTTGCCTGGAGGGTGTCAGGGCCGGAGTCGCAGGAGGTGGGGCCCGGGCATCCCAAAGTGGCCCCCAGCTTTGCACCCAGACCCCATGGTCACCCCACACACACACCTCTGAGCCCAGGAGAAATGTTATCTCCACCAAACCAAGAGCCACCCTTTTAAAGTGGAGGAGAGGGAGAGAAGAGGGCAGGCTTCCAGGAGGCGGCAGGTGAAGCCCCAGGAATGCACACACGGGACTGAAGGGCCAGGGCCGTGTCAAACCACGCTCAGACTACGGGTCCATGGTGCTAATTCCACATGCCAGTGAGGTTATGTTCAAAATCCTTCAAGCTAGGCTGCAGCAGTAAGTAAAGGTAAACAGAGAGCTTCCAGGTTGCAAAACTGGGCTTAGAAAGGCAGAGGAACCAGAGATCAAATTACCAACATTTCAATGGATCATAGAGAAAGCGAGGGAATTCCAGAGAAACAGCTACTTCTCCTTCACTGACTACACTAAAGCCTTTGACTATATGGATCGCAACCCAGCTACAGAAAATCCTTAAAGAAATGAGAGTACCAGACCATTTCACCTGCCTCCTGAGAAACCTACACACAGGACAAGAAGCAACAGTTAGAACCGGACATGGAATAACGGAACTGGTTCGAAACTGGGAAAGGAATACAACAAGGTTGTATATTGTCACCCTGCTTATTTACCTGCTTATTTACCTGCTTATTTACCTTATACACAGAGTACATCATGTGGGATGCCGGTCTGGATGATCCCAAGCCGAAATCAAAATTGCCAGGAGAAATATCAACAACCTCAGATATGGAGATGATACCACTCCAATGGCAGAAAGTGAAGAGCAACCAAAGATCCTCTTGATGAGCGTGACAGAGGACAGTGAAAAAGGCAGCTTAAAGCTCCATGTTCAAAAAACTAACATCATGGCATCCAGTCCCATCACTGCGTGGCAAGTAGACGGGGAAAACTGGAAGCAGTGACAAAGTTCATTTTCCTGGGCTCCAACATCACTGTGGACAGTGACTCCGGTCACGAAATTAAAGGCACATGCTCCTTGGAAGGAAAGCTAGAACAAACCTAGGCAGCATATTCAAAAGGCAGAGATGTCACTTTTTGCCAACAAAGGTCCATATAATCAAAGCTATATATTTTCCAGTAGTCACATATGGATGTGAGAAATAGACCACAAAGAAGGCCGAGCGCCCAAGAATTGAATTATAATACCAGAGAAGACTCTTGAGAGTCCTTTGAACAGCAAGGAGATTAAACCAGCTAATCCTAAAGGACATCAAACCTGAATATTTACTGGAAGGACTGATGCTAAAGCTGAAGCTCTCATTCTCTGGCCACCTGAGGCAAAGTGCAGACTGACTGAAAATGACTCTGATGCTGGGAAAAATAGAAGGCAAAGGAGAAGGGGTGAGAGAAGATGAGATGGTTGGATGGCATCGCCAACTCAATGGACATGAATCTGAGCAAAGTCCAGGAGACGGTAAGGGTTGGGGAAGCCTGGTGTGCCGCAGTCCACGAGGTCGCAAAGAGCTGGACATGACTGAGTGACTGAACAGCAGCAACAAAGGGCCGGGCAGCATTCAGCACACACTCATGTCTGCTGAGCACAGTGACCAGTAAACCAATAAATAAAGAAGTGAGGGCTGCGACACGTGCCTAGACAAGGACAGGCACTGGTCCCAGCACCTCACGAACGCCACTGACGAGAGCCCCTCGACAGCCCTGAGGAATAGGGGGTCACCTCCATTCTGCAGACAGGGCCTTCAAAGCTCATAGGGGTCAATTATGCCCAAGGGGCAAAAGGCCGATCAGGGGATCGGTCTGGATGATCCCAAGCCGAAATCAAAATTGCCAGGAGAAATATCAACAACCTCAGATATGGAGATGATACCACTCCAATGGCAGAAAGTGAAGAGCAACCAAAGATCCTCTTGATGAGCGTGACAGAGGACAGTGAAAAAGGCAGCTTAAAGCTCCATGTTCAAAAAACTAACATCATGGCATCCAGTCCCATCACTGCGTGGCAAGTAGACGGGGAAAACTGGAAGCAGTGACAAAGTTCATTTTCCTGGGCTCCAACATCACTGTGGACAGTGACTCCGGTCACGAAATTAAAGGCACATGCTCCTTGGAAGGAAAGCTAGAACAAACCTAGGCAGCATATTCAAAAGGCAGAGATGTCACTTTTTGCCAACAAAGGTCCATATAATCAAAGCTATATATTTTCCAGTAGTCACATATGGATGTGAGAAATAGACCACAAAGAAGGCCGAGCGCCCAAGAATTGAATTATAATACCAGAGAAGACTCTTGAGAGTCCTTTGAACAGCAAGGAGATTAAACCAGCTAATCCTAAAGGACATCAAACCTGAATATTTACTGGAAGGACTGATGCTAAAGCTGAAGCTCTCATTCTCTGGCCACCTGAGGCAAAGTGCAGACTGACTGAAAATGACTCTGATGCTGGGAAAAATAGAAGGCAAAGGAGAAGGGGTGAGAGAAGATGAGATGGTTGGATGGCATCGCCAACTCAATGGACATGAATCTGAGCAAAGTCCAGGAGACGGTAAGGGTTGGGGAAGCCTGGTGTGCCGCAGTCCACGAGGTCGCAAAGAGCTGGACATGACTGAGTGACTGAACAGCAGCAACAAAGGGCCCGGAGCAGCATTCAGCACACACTCATGTCTGCTGAGCACAGTGACCAGTAAACCAATAAATAAAGAAGTGAGGGCTGCGACACGTGCCTAGACAAGGACAGGCACTGGTCCCAGCACCTCACGAACGCCACTGACGAGAGCCCCTCGACAGCCCTGAGGAATAGGGGGTCACCTCCATTCTGCAGACAGGGCCTTCAAAGCTCATAGGGGTCAATTATGCTCCCAAGATGGGATGGCTATTAAAAGGAGCCGAGGTCGCCACCCAGGTCAGCCTCTTAGCCACAAGGCCAAGCGCCAGGAAGGATGCCTCGGGAGGCCCCACCTTCTCAGGAGCCCAAGAGCTGAACAGCTGGAGGGAGTGGGGCTCCCTGTGGGACTTTGCAGCAGAGCACAGGCCAGAGCTCAGGCACAGCGTGAGGAAGCACATCTGGGGAAGCCCAGTGGCCAACGCCTTGCCCTTCTGAGGGCCAGGCCAGGCCAGGGAGGATCGAGTATGTCTGATGCCCCAGAAAGTCCCAGCCATGGTCATCAGCTGACGCCGCAATCCTGAGCAGCTGTCCCACCCCTCCCCGTCAGGAACCCTCTCCTTCGCCACCTGGCCCTCCTGGCTCTCCGCCTCCAGGTGGGCCTACTGGCCCCCACGCCCCTGAGCTCACCAGCTCCATCCTTGGAGGAAAGGGCTGTCTCTTCCCTGATAGGGTTCCAGAAACCTCCTGCCCTGCTGCTCTGGGGAGAGCTGGTTCTGCTTCCCCTCACAGCCGGTCTGCCCTCCCCCTCGGCAGAGCTGAGGGCCTGGTGTGAATGCCGGCAGGTTTACCACCAGAACTCTGATTCTTTGGTAGCTGAATCGCACATAGAAACCCACTGTGGGACAGATCAAGGCTCAGCAGCCGTGGTTAGGGTTAGCAGGGGAGGGCGTGAAGCCGCTCGAGGGCATTCTGTGGAAGCCCAGGGCTCAAAGAGCAGGATTTGCAGACTGTGGGGGGAAAGAGGGCGCTCAGGCTTGGCGCCAGCCTGGGAGAGGAAGCTCTGACCGCCCACCCGTCCTTGGGTCAGTCTGTAGCCCCTGAGGGGAGCAGGCCTTCCACACGAGGAAAGGCTGCTGTGGGTGGTCTAGGGAGAGGAGCAGGGAGAACCAAGCGGCTTCAGAGGCGGCAGGGCCACTCGAGGCCCCGGCAGGGAAATGATTAACCCCCAGCTGCTCTGTCCTGGGTGCTCCAGATCCATCCTCACCCCACGCAGACAGGCCCGCCCAGCCTTACCTGTCCCCAGGCCAGCGCAGGGAGGAGAGGGCAAGGCCGCTGCCCAGGCATTTGGCCAGCCAGCTGATCCCTGCCCCGTCCCACAGCTGGGGTGTCTGAATTTCTACTTGGTGCCAAGCTGGCCTCAGCTACCCACCTGGGTCCTGCCTGGGGCCACGCTCCTGAACCCCCTCAGTGCCCCGCCCCCACCCCGCCTGGGAAGCCTGGCTGACAGTGACTCACGGCCCCTCCCTCCTGCCAGCCGAGGCTTGCTCCACCGAGGGACGGGGCAGGAGGGCCCCCTGCGCCAGCTGCCTCCTGGGTGAGCACGGGTGACAGCCACTCCTGCCCGGGGGCTGGCGAGGCGCTCTGCGGTCGCAGCCTGTGGCACCCGATCCCAGCCCTGCAGCCACAGGAGGCTGGATTCTCTGAGCAGGGGACCAGCGAAGGCCAGAGCCTGCTCCCACTTCAAGACTTCCAGCACCCCACCACCGCCCAGCACACACCCAGGCACGTCTCCGACAGTCACACACACCCTAGCCGACCAGCGGCTCTTGGCTCAGCCGAGTCTGGTTTGTGTTTTTAGCCCAACACCCTGCACCGTTATCTTCAATGGACCCCTGAACAGACCCGAACTCCCACGGCACAGATGTCCGCGTCAGAACCTACCACCCACCCCGGCAGGTCAGGGCCCGCAACTGTGTGTGCACCGCCCCCACCCCCCACCCCCGCCCGGACACAGACAGGCCCCGCCTGGCCGCACTAGACACTCCCACATCGAGTCCAAGACCTTGACCCGCAGCCCCACCCTCTGCACAGACCCTCCCTGGGTGTGTCTGGACTCTGGGACGGCTGGGCCCCTCTCCAGAGCACCCGGCGCCTCCTTTCTTGGGGTGTCTCCTCCCCCTCTCCATACCCCACAGGCCCCTCTGCTATGGGGTGCCCGGGAAACTGCTTCAGAGCAGTGAGGATAGAGAGTACAGGAGGACCCCATTCCTGGGCAATGCACTGCCATGGGAGTCCCCAGCGCTCTGGAGCCCTTGGGGAAGGAGGCGAGGAGGGGAGGACTCGATGGGGAAGGTCAGGGAGGGTCTGTGCCCCATCCCTGCAGAGGCAGCCCAGTCTCCTGACCCAAACACCCATCTGAGGGGCCAGCTGCTAGCCGGGAGAGCCTTTGAGAGCAAGGGAGTCGGCACCCAGCTGCAATTCATCTGCCACGTGGGTCTCAGTCTCCTGGGGGTAGGGTAAGGGGCGGGGGATGTCATAAAATGCTCCTGGGGGAACTCTGAGAGGAACTCAAGGGTTACCAGCCACACGAGGGTGCTGCCTCCGGGACAGCTCCCATCCCTAGGCTTCTCTGACCCTGACAAGATGTCCAGCAGGCAGGCATAACACACCCAGGCCCTGGATCCTTTAAAGAACCAGCTTCTGAGTAAAGACTGAAGCACAGAGAGGAAATGCGACTTTCCTGAGGTTGCCCAGCCCGCACACCACCGCAAAATGCCACACTCAGAACCTGTGCCTCATCAGTGCCTAGGGGACAGTGCTCCCTCCGGTTCTAGCCACAGACCCTCCAAGGTGGTGCTGCCGCCTCCTGGCCTGTTTAACCCTCCTCCCCGGGAAGGGCCTCTCAACCTATAGAGACATGCGGGATGTCAGGGGCCCCCAGGAGCTGAGCTCCTCTCCAGTCCCCCAAACCTGTCTCCGCAGGCTGGACAGCCCTCCCCAGGCACCCTGCTTGTGCCTCAGTCCCCAGGAGGAGGAAGGAGTGATGGGTGAGCCCCAAGACCTGGGGGCTGCCCAGCCTGGCCCCCACTCTGTCGCCCCCGGGAGCGGTCAGAACCCAGGCTCACCTGGACAGAGCGGCCCAGTCCTTTCTGCTGACCGACATGCCGCCGGAGCCCGAGCGCCCGCCGCTTGCGTCCTGTCGGCTCGACGCCGCCTCCGCGCTCCGCCCGCCGAGGCCCAGGTAGGCGCACCTGGCCTCTTATCCCGCCGGCCCGCGCCCCGCGCAGCCGCGCGCCGCCTCCGATCGGCCTGTGGGTGGGGGCGCCGCCGGTGGGGCCGCCCCGGCCCCGCCCCGGCCGGGCGCTCTAGACCGCGCGCCGCACCGACGGACAGACGGCCCGACGGACTGGCGGACGGGCGCCCGGGCCGCGCGGGGCGGGGCGGCCGCCCAGGGTGGGGACGGGGACTTCCTGCTCGGAACCTGTCGGACCAGCCTGCCGGGCCGCAAGTGCAGAGGCTGGGAGCCGGGCCCCGGGGTCAGGCCTGCTCTCCGCCGGTCAACTCGCTCGACCCCGAAAAACCCAGATGGGAAGCGGGCGGGCGGGCGGGCGCGCATCTTGGGTCTGGAGCGACCACTTGGCTCTGCGCTCCCGCCCGCACCGCCTCCCCCAAGGCCGCAGGAGAGCGAGGGGCGCGGACAACCGCAGGCACGCCCCGTGCAAAGCCCGCCCCTCCGGAAAGGAGAGCCGGGAATGGAGGAAGCTCGGCTTCTTCTGGCGAGGAGCGGCGAACAGGGCACTGGCGGGTGGAGTTCTGTAGTGAGTGAGGTACCCACCTGGCTCCTTAAGATGCACACCCGGCAGCTGGCTGCTGGCGCCCGCCTCCCGCCCCCCCGCCTCCAGCCTCAGGGGGCCGGGGATGGTCAGTGCCGAGCTCTGGAAATCTCATCAAAACTGCAAGGTCAGCACCTGCGGCTCTGGCTCCCAGAGGAATGAAGTGCAGCGGGAGAAGATGAGCAGGGGTGGGGGCGGATTTGGAAATGTCAGTGGCCTGCTGGGCCTCCCTGGCCAGCCTGGCCTGCCTGTGGCACTCCTGACCCAGGGCTGATGGCCTCTACCGTGCCCTTCAGCTCCCAGTGAAGGCCAAGCCCCGCTGCTACACAAAAGCCTGGGCACACACATGCACAGCTACCCAGCCGTGCCCATGTCCAAAGTTCCCTCTTCTCAAGACATCAGTCCTGGGCTTCCCTGGTGGTCCAGTGGGTCAGGACACCGCCTTGCAGTGCAAGGGGCGCCGGTTCAATCCCTGGCCTGGGAGGATCCCACGTGCCGCGGAGCGGCTGGACCCATGTGTCCAATCACCGAGCCGGAGCTCTGGAGCGCATGCGCCCAGAGTCAGCGCTCTGCGACAACAGATACCACCGCGATGGGAGGCCCAAAGGAGCCAAAGAACAAAGACAGATGAAAAATAGAGAAATGAAAGACCAATGGAAGTGGCCCGCCCGCCTCCCTCGCTCCCCACCCCCCCAAAAAAAATTAAAAAAAAAAAAAGACATCAGTCCTTGCCATTAGGGCCCGCCCACCCTGATCCACTATGACCGAACTGAAACTCAATCACATCTGCAAAGACCGGCGTTCACAGCCGGCAGGGCTTAGAGGTTGACCACGACTTTGTGGGAGAACATGGTTCCTGCTGCGGTCAGCAAGCAGCATTGTTCCTCCGCGGCACAGAGGTGGTGGGACTGCTCCCACCCAGGACACGCCCGCTCGGGCCTAGAGGTGCGCACGTGCCAGTGCTGGTACGCGTGCTGTGGCTCAGGCGTGTCTGACTCTGCAAGCCTGTGGCCTGCGACTCCCCAGGCTTCCCTGTCCCTCCCCATCTCCACACGTGTGCTCAGCTTCATGTCCCCTGAGTCAGTGATGCCGTCCAGCCGTCTCCTCCTCTGCCACCCTCTTCTCTCCCTGCCTTCAGTCTTTCGTAGTGTCAGGGTCTTTTCCAATGAGTTGGCTCTTTGCGTCGTGTGGCCGAAGGATTGGCGCTTCAGCCTCAGTCCTTCCAATGAATGCTCAGGGCTGATTTCCTTTAGAATTGGCTGGTTTGATCTCCTTGCAGTCCAAGGGACTCTAAGGAGCATGTGCTCCTACTCATGCAGTCACACACATGTACACACGTGCAACTACTCATATATACGCACTGTGTGGACGTACACCCAAGCTGTGTTCAAGGTGAACTGAGAGAGAGGGGACATATGTATGCCTATGGCTGATTTGTGTTGAAGAATGACAGAAATGAACACAAGCAGTTCAGTTCAGTTGCTCAGCTGTACCCAGCTTTTCGCAACCCCATGGACTGCAGCACACCAGGCTAGCCTGTCCTTCACCGTCTCCGGGAGTTTGCTCAAACTCATGTTCTTTGAATCGGTGGTGGGGAGACCCCCACTCAGGGATTCCTTTTAAGTCTGTAAAACAAAGAAGGGGCTTGAGCACGGGTAGCCCAGAGGAGGGGAGGAGGTGTTGGTCAGAGCTACGGAAGGCCAGGGGGCCGCAGGGCAGGCTGTGGGTGGAGGGGACAAGGCCAGGTGATTCCCCCTTGCCATCTGGAGGGGCAGGTGAAACCAGGGGCCTCGGGGGCCTCCGCCTCAGCTATCGACACCTGGGGCTTGAGAGCGCTCAGTGTGGGGCTGTCTGAACCCTTCGAGGGCCCTGAGAGAGCTGGGAGAGCTGTCCATTATGGGGCTCAAGACACAGCCTGACCTCCATTTCCACAGCCCCCAGAGGCACATGTGGTGCAGGCGGGAGAAGGGACACTCACGAGGCAGGGGTGGTATTTGGGGCCTTTGTGCCCGTGTCCCGACACCCCAAGTGTCATGAGGAGAGAAGGGGGTCTCATTCACTGCCGCCCCTCCCACTCCGATTATGCACATAGCATAGTAGGTATGGAGAATTCCACTCACTTGCTCTGGGAAGGAGACCAGGAAACCCCATCCAGCCCAAAATCACCTCCCTGTCAGCCGGGGGACTGGGTCAGGGGCTCTCAGCACCTAGGACCCATCTTCTCCAGGATCAGGGTCACCCCGATGGTGAGTTGCTGTGCGGGCATCCACGGCACAGCCCGTGAGCGCTGGTGGTCCAGCATCGTGACCGTGGGCGGCGGCAGGGGCTCAGAACATTCAGAGCAGCGCTGGTGATCATCACGAAGCTCTGGAAACCACTCAGAGGCCTATCCACGAAAATGGGTGAGGAAGTGTTGCTGTTTCATCATTTCCTTCTTTTACTACAATCTCTGCCTCTAATGTGTATGCATGTCTGCATACTTGAACAAAGGAGACCCCTTTTCACTGAATACACTAGCTTTATGGAAACCTCACCGCAGTGGCCCTGTTTCCTGGTGGGCAGTGGCGTGGTGGGAACGTGGGTCAGAGATCCAATCAGGAGAGTTTCATCTGGGAAGATCCAACACAAGGGACAGGTGACCGTGCGTCATGCTCGGGCAGGCAAGCCGCCACCCTCACGGGCACATGCGTGTGGGCACACACACCAGGCTCACCCGTCCAGTGGATGGCTGGGAGCACACACACGCTCCTCCTGGGGGCTCCAGGGCTAGAGCGCCTGTCCGGGCACCCAGCTGAGACCCTACTTCTCTGCTGGGCCCAGAGCCGGGGTGGCGCTCACCCAGGGGTGGGTCAGCCTGTGCTGACCTTGGAGCCAGGCGGTGCTGAGCTGGGCAGCCCTCGGACCTCTGCCTCTGGCCAGGAGAGCAGAGCTCTGCCACCTACAGGGAGTGCAGGGCTCTGTGTTTCCATCCCCTAGTTAGGCCCATGACCTTCAGGGAGTCGCTCCCCATCTCGGGGCCTCCAGACACTGGCTACAGCAGAGCCAGTCGCTGCTTGGAGCGCATGCTGCCCAGCTGTGTTCTCAGGGACCTGCAAACCTGCTCAGGAGTGTGTTTTGGGACACAGCGCCTGTCCCTCCCCTCTAATGAAGGGCCTGCCAGCCAGATTTGGGGCTTGTTCGGGAGAGAATCCCCCAAGGGTCAGGAGAGGAGGCTGCCATCTGCATGGGCCCCTCCAGCCTATCCCCAGCTCCGGCTTGGTCACCCACCTGGAACACTGCTCACCAGCCCGGAGCCCTGCAGGAAGCCTGCCTCACGTCGTGGGGGGTCACTGGGGCTAATGTTTAACGGGCTCCCCGCTTGGCAGGCGCTTCAGTCCCTGTGGCCGCAAGCCTGGCCTGCTCTGGCTATCCTGCTGTGAGGTGGGCTCCAGACCGACAGTGGGCTCGGCCTCTGCCCAGGGCAGGGAGAGCCCGGGGCGGCCAGAGCACAGGGCAGGTGGTGTGCCGCCCCAGTGAGTCCTTCCGAGGAGACGGCAGCACCAGGTCCCGCCCTCCCAGCGGCCACGCGCAGGTGTGCGTCCCTGCAGGAGGAGGAAGACCTTCCTCTGCCCACTGGGTGAGCTCGTCTTCCCATTTGACTGCTTTCGCCTCTGTGGGGACAGGCGAACTCCAAGGGGTGTACACGTTGCCCTTGGTCCCCGGCCATGTCCCGTCTGGAAAGTTTCAGGTTGGGCTCTGTTCCCGCAAGTCTGATTCCAGGAAAGGGGGACCCCCCGAGGCAGGATGGCCCAGGTCCCTGTCCCCAGCCTGCAGCTGCCAACCACGACTTCCACTCTCTAAGGCCCATCGCCGCGGGTGAGCGGATCCGACCCAGCAGGGCCTGCTCCTCAGGTTTCTGTGAGAACACAGCGACGCGACTCTGGGAAAGCGTGTCATTAGGTCGTGACTCAGAGTCTGGGCTCTAACAGAGCCGCTGCGTCGGCCGCTCGCTCACTGTGCGTGACCGCTCTGCACCCCGCGCTCCCGTCGAGGGAACAGCAGTGGTGGTAGCGCCCTTCTCTCGGGCCGCGAAGGTCGAGCTTGTCAAGGTGCAGAGGGAGGTACTGAGCGTGGAGCGGCTGCTGTGGCTGCTGGTCTCCGCGGGAGGCCTGGCCCCGGCTCTGCCCTGCTCACGTCTAGCCCGGGGCCCTCCACGGGGAGCGGGCACTGGGTGGAAGTGTGGGCGTCTCTGCAGAGACTGTGGCTCCTTAGTTACGTCCAGGCCTGCTGTGGCCACCGCTAAGCTCGCCCACCCCCGTCACACTGAGGAGCCCCGCGACAGAACCCCTGCCCCCCACCCCTCGGGGCCCCATCCGTCACACAGTGGGGGCAGAGGTGGGGGACTGTGGGGAGACAAGCCAGTGACTGTTGTGGCTTTGGCTGAGCCAGGAGTAAAGTAAATTGGTAATGAGAAATATACTGGAAAGATCTAAAACAACATGGGCTCATTAGCTGGGGATATACCGATCAGCAACAGGTGGGAGGCCTGCTATGGACTTTGGAACACTCGTCTGTGCAGACACCTTAACTTCTTGTTGATTTGGTTGCCTGCCAGCTGCAACACGCCCTTTCATCCTCAGAGCTACGAGAACAATCGTTGAATTAGGCTGTAACTAAAACCAGCCAGTGCCCATATCATCCCCTGTAAACACCTGGAGGCTTTAGCACTGAATAAAAGCAGGACCGGTGAGCGTGTTCAGGGCCTTGACCGGAGAGGTCTTGAGCCCCCCTCCCCCGCCCTGTTCCCATCCTTTCTCTCTGTCTCTGTGTGTGTGTGTATTTCTTAAAAGTCCCGTCACACCCGCTATTCTCTATGCACCCATCCAACGAGCTGCGGCAAGTGACGCCCAACGTGGGGCGAGGAGCAAAGGTTTGCGGACAGGGAAAACTTGTACATATTGGTGTGACGAGTCGCGGCAGGGGACAGGCTAGGTCTGGTCCTGCTGCAAGCCAGGGGGCATTAGGTCGTGACTCAGAGTCTGGGCTCTAACAGAGCCGCTGCGTCGGCCGCTCGCTCACTGTGCGTGACCGCTCTGCACCCCGCGCTCCCGTCGAGGGAACAGCAGTGGTGGTAGCGCCCTTCTCTCGGGCCGCGAAGGTCGAGCTTGTCAAGGTGCAGAGGGAGGTACTGAGCGTGGAGCGGCTGCTGTGGCTGCTGGTCTCCGCGGGAGGCCTGGCCCCGGCTCTGCCCTGCTCACGTCTAGCCCGGGGCCCTCCACGGTGAGCGGGCACTGGGTGGAAGTGTGGGCTTCTCTGCAGAGACCGTGGCTCCTTCGTTCTGTCCAGGCCTGCTGTGGTCACCGCTAAGCTCGCCCACCCCCATCACACTGAGGAGCCCCGCGAGAGAACCCCTGCCCTCCACCCCTCGGGGCCCCATCCGTCACACAGTGGGGGCAGAGGTGGGGGACTGTGGGGAGACAAGCCAGTGACGGTTGTTGTGGCTTTGGCTGAGCAAGGAGAAAATTGGTAAAGATAAATACTGGAAAGATCTGAAACAACATGGGCTCATTAGCTGGGGATATACCGATCAGCAACAGGTGGGAGGCCTGCTATGGACTTTGGAACACTCGTCTGTGCAGACACCTTAACTTCTTGTTGATTTGGTTGCCTGCCAGCTGCAACACGCCCTTTCATCCTCAGAGCTACGAGAACAATCGTTGAATTAGGCTGTAACTAAAACCAGCCAGTGCCCATATCATCCCCTGTAAACACCTGGAGGCTTTAGCACTGAATAAAAGCAGGACCGGTGAGCGTGTTCAGGGCCTTGACCGGAGAGGTCTTGAGCCCCCCTCCCCCGCCCTGTTCCCATCCTTTCTCTCTGTCTCTGTGTGTGTGTGTATTTCTTAAAAGTCCCGTCACACCCGCTATTCTCTATGCACCCATCCAACGAGCTGCGGCAAGTGACGCCCAACGTGGGGCGAGGAGCAAAGGTTTGCGGACAGGGAAAACTTGTACATATTGGTGTGACGAGTCGCGGCAGGGGACAGGCTAGGTCTGGTCCTGCTGCAAGCCAGGGGGCATGGACATTCCCCAGAAACCCTTGGGTGCTCTTGGGGCCCATCCTGGGGCCCTCGTTCCAAGGGCTCTCTGCCCGGGCTGTCTGTTCTGAGTCGGGCCTGGGTTTGTAGGGCAGAATGGGGACCCCAGTGACCTGGCCCCAGCTCAACAGTCGGCTGGTATAACTGGGAGATGCCTCTGTAAGTCGGGGCTTCTGAGGGCTGAGAGCGGCAGAACAGGGAGCCCAAGCCTAGAGCCCAGGCTGTCCGGAGAGGCCCCTGGGGCAGGGAAGTGGGGTCGTGGGACTGCCTGGGCAGGAAGCCCAAACCATGCTCTGTGGCGTGGACCAGCCCTGCCCGGCTCTCCAGCTGTGCGTGTCTGTGTGTGTCTGTGCTAAGAGTTTCCATGTTTGAAGGAGTCATCTTTGAGCACACCGACCTTGCTGCCCCCTGGACCGTTCGCAGCCAGGACCCGAGCAGAGGGCTCCCGGAGCACGTCTGGGCTGTGCGGCGGGTGGGAGCCAGGTCCTGCCCCAGGGTCCCCCGGCGCTGTACTTTGCTCCCAGCTTCTGGCATTTATGGCAGGCAATACCCTGGGAGCAGAGGACACAGCAGGGGCTCACAGGCAGGTGGAGGGCTCTCCAGTCAGTCCAGCCTCCCCTGGGGTCAGTGCTGCACGGCCAGAAAGCCCAGGGCCAGGCCCAGGTCCGGTGTTTCCTCGGAGATATATCTCAGGAGTCACGTGACACTGCCTGGACCACTCAGGCCCCTCCAGCCCTGACGTTGGTCCCTGCTCCACGGGAGCCATTGTCCTCTGTGTGTGCAGTGCCTCCAGACCCCCCACTCCACCCAGCAGACCTGCACCCCACCATGGGCTTCGGTCCAGATGTCAGTGAGAGGGAGAAAGGAGCTCACCTAAAGGACAGACCACAGACTGCCTCACCTTGGGACAGAATCAGATCTCGAGGACATGGCCCATCCATCAGAAGTGTAAAGGGAAAACAGGCAAGCAGTCTGGACGTGGATGGACAGGCTGGCCCAGGGCCCGGCGGGAGAGCCCGGACAGGCATGAGGAAGGAGCCCCCTGGTGGCCAGGCGTGGGCTGCAGGGCATCTCCCTGGCTGGGCGCCGTGCTCAGCGCAGAGGGTCAGGAACGCCAGGGCAGGAGGGAGAAGGGAACCTTGGCGAGGCCCTGGGGAGGCAGCAGGGCCAGGGCCCAGGCCGGAGAGCCCTCCTCCTGCTGGCCAGAGGTCAGGCTGGGCTGAGCGAGCACCCTGGAGTGAGGCTGTGCTGTGTTGACGCCACCTGCGCTGGGGCCCTCCGTGCCGACGTGTCCCCTCGCCTGACACCCGCCAGGGCCTTCTCACAGATACCCTGCCTCCCCTCCCCCGTGCTCACAGCCAGAGCGGCAGAAGGGGCCAGGATGCTGGCTTTAATGGAGGGGTGAGGCGCCTGCGGGCGCGTGGCATGCAGAGTGAAGGGTGCAGCACCTCCTCACACGCCTTGGGGCCGGGAGCCGAGAGCAGCCACCCGCCAGGCCGGGTCTTCAGAGGCTGCCGTTTCTCCCCTAGTGTCTGTCAGTTCCAGTCCTGCCGGAGGGCACTCAGGCCGGCCAGGAGAGCGGGAGCAGGCGGGCACTCTGCAGAGCCGGGGGCGGGTGGGGAGAAAAGCCAGGGGTGGGCGAGCGGGGCTGGAGGAAGGGGCGGCGGGGAGCCTGGTGCACAGCTCAGCCAGCAGCCTGCAGAGACAGACAGGCAGAGGCTTCAGTTCCCGGCCTTCTAACCCAGCCCCCAGGCCGGACCGCTGCCCAGGGCCTCCCACGAGCCTCAGCTCTCAGCCCAGGGCCCTGGGAGTGCCTCCTGCAGGCTCCTCACGCTGCCAGCTGGGCACCCGCCCCACGTCTGAGCCTGGCTGCACCATGGGTCCCTGACGTGCTCCCGCATCCGCAGCCCCCTCCCACCCGCAGAGGCCTCGGCCCCCAGGGGCTTCTCCGACTGACGGGCTGTGGACAGACGCTGCCGGCCACAGGTCCCCTCGGCTCATCCACGAGGGGCGTCACGTGGCCTGGCTGTGCTCTCCCCAGCGTTTTCCTGGGAGAGTGGATGGTCCTGTCTCCTCTGAGTGGAAACCCTGGACCAGTGCTGGGCGCTTTGCAGGACTCCCCAAGAGGCAGTTAAAAGTGACTATACTCTTGGAAAGTCAGAGCCGGAGGGCCCTGGGGTTCATTCAACCCCAGGTTCTGAGCTCTGACATCAGGGTCACCGGGGCTACCCACCCTAGAGTCTGAGAAGCAGCGGGCCTGGGAGGGGCCGGGTCATCCACCCCCAAGGTGGTGCTGGACGCACCCGTGGGGGACCTCAGAGCTGACGCAAGCCCACCTTTGCGGGTGAGGGGGCACGGGCCCTGAAACAGGAAGGATGTGCCCAGAGCAACTGGGAGGCTGAAACTGAGCCCACCTCAGGGCTCCTCTCCTCTCACCATGTGGCCCGGCCACGGGCCCCTGCTGCCCTCTGGACTGAGGGGCTCGGGGGGAAGCTGGGTGTCGGCACCTCTACTGGGTGGTGGGAGACTTGGCGGCATCGAACATCTTCTTGCGGCCCTCCATGGCATGGCCGTCCCCACGGCTCCTTGCTACACGGGAGCCAAGGGCAGCCACCCGCCAGGCTGGGTCTTCAGAGGCTGCCGTTTCTCCCCTAGTGTCTGTCAGTTCCAGTCCTGCCGGAGGGCACTCAGGCCGGCCAGGAGAGCGGGAGCAGGCGGGCACTCTGCAGAGCCGGGGGCGGGTGGGGAGAAAAGCCAGGGGTGGGCGAGCGGGGCTGGAGGAAGGGGCGGCGGGGAGCCTGGTGCACAGCTCAGCCAGCAGCCTGCAGAGACAGACAGGCAGAGGCTTCAGTTCCCGGCCTTCTAACCCAGCCCCCAGGCCGGACCGCTGCCCAGGGCCTCCCACGAGCCTCAGCTCTCAGCCCAGGGCCCTGGGAGTGCCTCCTGCAGGCTCCTCACGCTGCCAGCTGGGCACCCGCCCCACGTCTGAGCCTGGCTGCACCATGGGTCCCTGACGTGCTCCCGCATCCGCAGCCCCCTCCCACCCGCAGAGGCCTCGGCCCCCAGGGGCTTCTCCGACTGACGGGCTGTGGACAGACGCTGCCGGCCACAGGTCCCCTCGGCTCATCCACGAGGGGCGTCACGTGGCCTGGCTGTGCTCTCCCCAGCGTTTTCCTGGGAGAGTGGATGGTCCTGTCTCCTCTGAGTGGAAACCCTGGACCAGTGCTGGGCGCTTTGCAGGACTCCCCAAGAGGCAGTTAAAAGTGACTATACTCTTGGAAAGTCAGAGCCGGAGGGCCCTGGGGTTCATTCAACCCCAGGTTCTGAGCTCTGACATCAGGGTCACCGGGGCTACCCACCCTAGAGTCTGAGAAGCAGCGGGCCTGGGAGGGGCCGGGTCATCCACCCCCAAGGTGGTGCTGGACGCACCCGTGGGGGACCTCGGAGCTGACGCGAGCCCACCTTTGCGGGTGAGGGGGCACGGGCCCTGAAACAGGAAGGATGTGCCCAGAGCAACTGGGAGGCTGAAGCTGAGCCCACCTCAGGGCTCCTCTCCTCTCACCATGTGGCCCGGCCACGGGCCCCTGCTGCCCTCTGGACTGAGGGGCTCGGGGGGGAGCTGGGTGTCGGTACCTCTACTGGGTGGTGGGAGACTTGGCGGCATCGAACATCTTCTTGCGGCCCTCCATGCCGGACACGGCCTCCACGTTCTTCCTCCAGTCGCCCACCTCCACGGGCCGCTCCTGTGGGCGTCACAGCCACAGACTTAGTGCCCTCCGTGCATGAGGGAGACTGGGTGACGGGAAGTCAGTCTGTCCTGGAAGGTGGGGCGTCCGCAGCCCTCGACCTTCCAGAACAGGGTGGGGCGGCCCCGGTCTCCCAGGGCTTCGGGACGGTTCTGCCAGCTGGGAGGGCTCCCCTGGGGGCTGCAGGGCCCACCAGGGCTGAGTGGGGTGAGGTCGGGGCTCACCTTCTCCGTGTCCTCCTTCTTCACAGACTTGAGGTTGGCACGCAAGTCCATAGACACCTTGTGCTTGGAGCCCAGCAGGGCGCGCAGCATGGCGTCTGCCGAGATGCGGACACGCCGCAGCGGGGGGCGCTTGAACTTCCCACGCAGGTCCAGCACCTTGAGCTTCAGGTCCTTGATCTGCCGGGAGGGTGTGGCTCAGGACTGCGAGCCAGCCAGGCCCCACTCCTCCAGGCTCCAGGCCAGGCCCTCGGGGACGCCCACGCCCACGGTTATCGTGCCAGCAGGCACCCTAGTTCTATCCCATTCTGTTGGTACAGGGGTGCGTGGGTCTCAGACAGGGAAGGCCGCCGGCGATGGTGGCCGTGCTGACCATGGAGGGAAGGTGCAGAAGGGTCATTTGGAAGCCCTGTTTGGGGGAGGGGGAGGCGCTTTCTCCTATTCCCACTTCTAACCCGTCCCTTCCCAGGGAGCCTCGCGGCAGCTCATGGAGGGCACAGCCCTGGCCCAGGAGGTCCAAGCCCCTGGGAGGCTCCCGGGGTGCAATGGCATGAAGGAATTCTGGGGAGATCTGAGACCCACGGACGGCTATTCCTGCTCCAGTCCCTCCCGTGCCCCTCTGCATGAGCAGGCGGCCGCAAGTTGCCCACTCCCGCGGCAGGAGCCCTGCCCCGCATCCCGCACTCTCCACTGGAGCTGATACCCCACACCCCACACCAAGGGAGCGCGGAGCACTGCAGCCGGGGTCGGAGACCAGGCCGATCCTCGGACCACTGCTGTGTGACCTGGGCTGAGTTTCTCAGCCTCTCCGACCGCAGTGTCCTCACCTGTCAGGTGCGGATAAAAACACCTGCCTGGTCCTCAAGCGTGCAGGGAGGGTGAAAGATACATCGCCCACACGCCCCTGAAAGCCGTTCCCACGGCGAGATGCCGTGTCCGGGCTGTGACTGTGTGGGTGACCAAGCACGGCGGCTTCTCCCACTGCAGAACCGCCCTCAGGCTGGAGGAGGGCTGTGCTTTTCGTCTGTGGGACGATCCTCTCCTGCCGTCTGCAGCACTGGGGGCTACGTGCCACTCCCCCGACCCCACGAGGGGGACCTGGCGCGTGGCTGCCATGTCAGTGCCCACCATCTCTACAGATACCCCCTCCTACCCGCCCAGCCCCTGCAGCTGTGCCCAGGCCGCCCGGCTCACCTCCCTGGTGTTGTGCAGGCACTTGGCCTCGATGTCGTTCGCTCCTCGTCCACCACCTCTACCTTGGCGTGCAGGTCGCGGCACAGGTCCTGGGGAAGCAGAGGCCAGGAAGCGGGAGCAGGAGTGCTCGGCCCCAGGCCCCTCTGCCCCTCAGCCTGCTGCTCTTGGACGCCCACGCCCACGGTTATCGTGCCAGCAGGCACCCTAGTTCTATCCCATTCTGTCGGTACAGGGGTGCGTGGGTCTCAGACAGGGAAGGCCGTCGGCGGTGGTGGCCGTGCTGACCACGGAGGGAAGGTGCAGAGGGGTCATTTGGAAATGCTGTTTGGGGTTGGGGGAGGCGCTTTCTCCTATTCCCACTTCTAACCCGTCCCTTCCCAGGGAGCCTCGCGGCAGCTCATGGAGGGCACAGCCCTGGCCCAGGAGGTCCAAGCCCCTGGGAGGCTCCCGGGGTGCAATGGCATGAAGGAATTCTGGGGAGATCTGAGACCCACGGACGGCTATTCCTGCTCCAGTCCCTCCCGTGCCCCTCTGCATGAGCAGGCGGCCGCAAGTTGCCCACTCCCGCGGCAGGAGCCCTGCCCCGCATCCCGCACTCTCCACTGGAGCTGATACCCCACACCCCACACCAAGGGAGCGCGGAGCACTGCAGCCGGGGTCGGAGACCAGGCCGATCCTCGGACCACTGCTGTGTGACCTGGGCTGAGTTTCTCAGCCTCTCCGACCGCAGTGTCCTCACCTGTCAGGTGCGGATAAAAACACCTGCCTGGTCCTCAAGCGTGCAGGGAGGGTGAAAGATACATCGCCCACACGCCCCTGAAAGCCGTTCCCACGGCGAGATGCCGTGTCCGGGCTGTGACTGTGTGGGTGACCAAGCACGGCGGCTTCTCCCACTGCAGAACCGCCCTCAGGCTGGAGGAGGGCTGTGCTTTTCGTCTGTGGGACGATCCTCTCCTGCCGTCTGCAGCACTGGGGGCTACGTGCCACTCCCCCGACCCCACGAGGGGGACCTGGCGCGTGGCTGCCATGTCAGTGCCCACCATCTCTCCAGATACCCCCTCCTACCCGCCCAGCCCCTGCAGCTGTGCCCAGGCCGCCCGGCTCACCTCCCTGGTGTTGTGCAGGCACTTGGCCTCGATGTCGTATCGCTCCTCGTCCACCACCTCTACCTTGGCGTGCAGGTCGCGGCACAGGTCCTGGGGAAGCAGAGGCCAGGAAGCGGGAGCAGGAGTGCTCGGCCCCAGGCCCCTCTGCCCCTCAGCCTGCTGCTCTTGGCCGCCTCCCACCCTCAGCTCTGAGTGGAAGCCATTTATTTGTTATCTTTCTGAATGTACTTGTGTTCACCAAAAAGGTTTTTTATTACAAAAAGAATGTGCTATTTGTAGAATTCTGAAAACTGTGTATTAAGCACAAATAATAAGAGGAATCAGTCCGCTACCCCCTGGAGGCAACCACGTATGACATCTGGGTGTATAGATGCTGGTTGAGTCACTCGGACTCTGCGACCCCCTGGACCGCGGCCCGCCAGGCGCCTCTGCCTGTGGATTCTCCAGGCAAGAGCACTGGCGTGGACGCCATCTCCTCCAGGGCCCGTCCCCCAGCGTTCGAACCCCCATCCCTTGTGTCTCCCACGCGGGCAGGCAGGTTCTTTACCACCTGGGAAGCCCTGCTTTACAGATAATGATTGAACTTAAGAGGAGGAGGGTGAGAAAATGACGCACGCTCAGGAGAAACCGTACTTGGGATTTTGGAGTTTTGACCTTCCCCAGGCTAACGATGTGCAGGGCGGGCAGTGAGGCCCCAGGGCCCGGGCAGCCCTGCGCTCACAGAGGCGACCGCTGACCCACTCAGGAGCCGGCCGCACCAGACAACCACTGTCTCTCAACGTCAGGGATGCCATGAGATCCTCAACTCTATCACAGATAGGCTTCGTGCTAGCGGATGTCACCAACAGTCGACTGTGAGAGGCCCCGCACGTGTTAAGCCGGGCCAGGCCCCTCCAGTGGGCAGTGGTGAGGCAGACACCACACATTCCGCCTCCGATGTTTTCACCTGGAGGTGGGCTCAGCAGGACATAACCCCATTCTAAGTCAGAGGAGCTCTGTGCTTCCTCCCACTCCCTCAACTGTGCAGTCACTGGCACGTCAGCTCTAATCAATGCCAGATTTCAATACGAAAATATTAAAGGCCCATCAGCAGGGCAAGTCTGGAGGAACGGGGCCTCCCCACCACGCTGCCTCCCTCCCCACCTGGCACCACTGGGCCTGTCCGACACACAGCCCAGCCCCTGCCCGGCCCCACCCCAAGCTAGTCCCTTCTTCCTACTGAGGCTCCCTTCCCACCTGGTACAGGGGCCTTCACAGCACCCGCCTCACGGGGCTGTGAAGATGAATAAGACCAGGTAAGGGAGCCAAGTCCGTCTGGACCCCTGCAGCCGTCCCCGGTCCTCGGTCACCCGTCGGTAGCCTGACCCGTCCAGCATGCTCACCTGCAGGGCGCTGAGCGACAGGCCCCGGGTCTGCAGTGTGGGGATGCGCTCCGCCAGGTAGCGCTTCTTCTCAGCCTCGCGCTCCTCATGCTCCTGCTCCCAGCACTCCTTGGCTCTGGCCAGCATCAAGCTCTGGACAGGACAGGGCCCAGTGAGCGGGGCCTCCGCAGCCCCGACCCTGGCATCGGCATCAGGGCACCAAGAGGGGGAGGCGGCCCGCCATGGCTTATCTCTGGAGGAGGCCCAGTCCAGGCAGCCCAGGCATGTGTGCACAAGGTGGCCACAAGTGTGGGAGTGTGAGGCCACATGAAATGACGCACGCTCAGGAGAAACCGTACTTGGGATTTTGGAGTTTTGACCTTCCCAGGCTAACGATGTGCAGGGCGGGCAGTGAGGCCCCAGGGCCCGGGCAGCCCTGCGCTCACAGAGGCGACCGCTGACCCACTCAGGAGCCGGCCGCACCAGACAACCACTGTCTCTCAACGTCAGGGATGCCATGAGATCCTCAACTCTATCACAGATAGGCTTCGTGCTAGCGGATGTCACCAACAGTCGACTGTGAGAGGCCCCGCACGTGTTAAGCCGGGCCAGGCCCCTCCAGTGGGCAGTGGTGAGGCAGACACCACACATTCCGCCTCCGATGTTTTCACCTGGAGGTGGGCTCAGCAGGACATAACCCCATTCTAAGTCAGAGGAGCTCTGTGCTTCCTCCCACTCCCTCAACTGTGCAGTCACTGGCACGTCAGCTCTAATCAATGCCAGATTTCAATACGAAAATATTAAAGGCCCATCAGCAGGGCAAGTCTGGAGGAACGGGGCCTCCCCACCACGCTGCCTCCCTCCCCACCTGGCACCACTGGGCCTGTCCGACACACAGCCCAGCCCCTGCCCGGCCCCACCCCAAGCTAGTCCCTTCTTCCTACTGAGGCTCCCTTCCCACCTGGTACAGGGGCCTTCACAGCACCCGCCTCACGGGGCTGTGAAGATGAATAAGACCAGGTAAGGGAGCCAAGTCCGTCTGGACCCCTGCAGCCGTCCCCGGTCCTCGGTCACCCGTCGGTAGCCTGACCCGTCCAGCATGCTCACCTGCAGGGCGCTGAGCGACAGGCCCCGGGTCTGCAGTGTGGGGATGCGCTCCGCCAGGTAGCGCTTCTTCTCAGCCTCGCGCTCCTCATGCTCCTGCTCCCAGCACTCCTTGGCTCTGGCCAGCATCAAGCTCTGGACAGGACAGGGCCCAGTGAGCGGGGCCTCCGCAGCCCCGACCCTGGCATCGGCATCAGGGCACCAAGAGGGGGAGGCGGCCCGCCATGGCTTATCTCTGGAGGAGGCCCAGTCCAGGCAGCCCAGGCATGTGTGCACAAGGTGGCCACAAGTGTGGGAGTGTGAGGCCACATGAGCCCAAACCCCGGTGACCACATGCAGCCCTGGACCTCTCTGCCCTTCAGTCTTCCTCTTCTCATTTTTCATCCTTCTGGGAACCAGAGTACCTAAGAGAGATACTCTAACCAAAACAAAGCCAGTCCTCTGCCCTATAAGGGGGTCCCACAGCATGCCAGGCCCCGGGCAGCTTCCAGGCCCAGAGTCCAGGCTCCCGAACCTCCCGGCTCCAGGCTCCAGGCTGCGGCAGGCTCCCTCTGCTGCCTCCCCCGCCCCCTGCTCCCCCTCTTCCTCCTTCTCCTCCCCTGCTCCATCTCCCCCTCCTCCAACTCCCTCCTCCTCCTCTCCTGCTCCATCTCCCCCTCCTCCTCCCCTGCTCCATCTCCTCCTCCCCCCTCTCCTCTTCCTCCCCCTCCTCCCCACCCCCATCTCCTTGCTTTTCGACTCCCCTCCCCACGACTCGCCCCACTCAGAGGTGTGCTGCCCCCCTCTGCCTCCCTGGTTGTCCCTGAGAGCCAGGGCCTCTCTCACCTTCAGCAGGAGTTTGCGGGAGGCAGTGATCTTAGGTTTTCTCTGTGGAGAAGGAGACGGAGAGACCGGTGAGCTGGAGGCTAAGGAACCAGGGATCTGGGCCAGGCCAGGGTCAGCGCCACCCACTCACCGTCATTACCCAGAATCCTCATCTCAGGGTCCCTTAAATGCCTGCCTGGTGTTTACCCCTCAGATTCAGTGACTCCGCTCCCTGACTAAGGGGCTGGATCCTGACACACACGGGTGGGTCTCGGGGCCTGGGTGTCCCTCCCTCACCGGTGAATCAGGGTGCTGCGGGCCGCCAGCCTGCAGAGGGACTGCGGGCAGAACGAGTCTGGACAAGCACAGGCCTCGGAAGGGCGGACGGGTGTGCGGCCTGGTGCTCTGGGGCGATAGCCCCTCACGTGGGCTCCCCAGTGAAGAAGCTTATCTCCTCAGACATCAGGCTTTTTGGCGAGGGTAGGAGGCACTCTCGGGCACAGCGAGGGAAGTCTGCTTGGTGGTCAGCGTGGGCGCAGTCACCCGGGTCCCAACCCCAGGGCGACCTTCAGGGAGCGATGTCGTGCACTGGGGTGCCCCCTCCCTGGACCCTGAGACGCCCAACATCCAAGGAGTCTGCTCAGCCACTGGGCACCTGTCCTCAGGCCTTGACCCAAGCCCTCTCCTCGCCATTAATGTTCACCCCACCCCCGACCCCATCACCTGACTGGAGGCTCAGCCAGGACAGAGCTTCCCGTCTCACTCACCTCGCTGCAGGCGTCCGTCACAGGGAGGCCGGAGGTGGGGGAAGGGGAGGGCAGAGAACAGAGTGGGTGTGAACGACGCTCGGCATCTGGGGCAGCAGACCCGGGAACAGCCAGGCCAGGGGCGTGGGCGCAGCATCCACAGAGAAAGCAGACGCCACCCGGGGGACCAGACTGAGGACCAGCAGAACAGGGGGAGAGGCCACAGGCCCCCTGGCTGCTAGAGCCCCTTGTGGGGAGACACCGGTCATTTCACGGTGGGGGATGGAGTCCTTGAGGGGGCTGGGGCTTTGAAAGCGTCTGTCCTGAGCACGTGGGCACCTCCCCAAGCTTTGTTCATCTACTGGGTGATGCCAAGTCATGGCCTGGGGCTTGTGACCCATCCATTTCATCAGCACAGAGAGACTTCAAGATGTAGGCCAAAGGGTCTTCTGCCACAAATGGGGAGGAGTTTTGCTCAAAGCCTGGGAGGAGGCATGGTGGCCCTGGGGACCCCGGCACTCAGTACTGTCCTGTTTTAAGCTTTGGCCTCCTGGAGCACGACTTCAGGGGCTGGATGGGTGGTCTGAGGTCTGCGGCAAAGGGACAGGCCGTCCTGGACCCTGGGGGGCTACTTACACTTCCGGCATGGTGGTGGGGCACGGCACCTGGGACAGAAGAGCCACCGATGAGCGAGACGTGCCCCTCCCGCCCTGCCCACCCGGCTGGGCCTGGGGCCGTCAGCCGCCCAGCCTGGGAGAGGGTCCGACAGCAGAAATCAGACACACTGAGGTCCAGGGGATCAGGAGGAGGGAAACACGTGTCCGATACTCTCTCTTTCCGTTCATTTACTCATTCATAGACAGGGGCAAGACATCTTATGAGGGCCAAGAAGTAACAGAACCAAGAGCGGCTCTTCTGGGCGGCTGTGTAGGCCTGGCATTGGCAGACTACAGCCCACAGGCCAGGAACGGCCTGCTTTTCTTTAAAAGATTGTAGAACAAAGAAGAATACGCCACTGAACCGTAAACTATTTCCCATCTGCTCCTTTCCAGAAGAAGTCAGTCGACGCCCGTAGGGAGCAGAACGAAGTCCACAGAAGATGTGGCAGGGCGCTCACTCGGGGTCTTGAGTGACAGGGTGAGGCAGACTGTCCTGCGGGCAGTGGGTTGCCACGGACAGCCTCGGGGGGGCGGTCTGGAAGCGTGACCACGGGACACCAGCCGTCCCCACGTGGAGCATCTCCAGCGGGGTGCCATTCACATGGACAGTGATGAGCCCAGGGCAGGGCCATGAGGGGGCCTGCAGGGAAGGGGCGTCGGCCAGGAGGACCCTGGTCTTCACCCTGAGCCTCTCCAGGCCAGTTCTCCTCTCTGCAAAGTCAGCGGGTAGTGAACTTATTTTCCACTTAATGTTTAGTTCTGGAACTCTTCCTTCAAACCAAGTCTGGTCACCAGAGTGGGTGGCCCTGGGTGGGAATGGGAGTTAGCCCAGGACCTCAACTCTCCTCTGTGGGGTCCTCTGTCCATAGAGCACAGTTTGAAGCCCCCTTGCTGGTGATTCTGGGACCTCTTTGAGCCTGACAGTGTGGGGCCCAGACCACAGACGGAGGCTGTTCCAGACAGGCTTGAACAGCCTCTGGGCTGGCCGCGACCAACAGCGTCAGAGTGGGAGGGGTGGACATTGTGTGAAAGACGCGGGGGTGGCAGACGGGGGCAGGTGTGCAGGGCGGGCAGGTGTCCTGAGCTGGGGTGTGAAGTGGCAGGGGTGGCAGGGAAGGAGAGCTGAGCACAGGGTCAGGGGTCTGGATCTGGCCCAGGACCTGGTGTGGGTGGGGAGGTCCAGCTCCGAAGGACGAGAGGGAAGCGGCCATCGCCACCTCCCCGAGAGCCGCCTCGGCTCTCCCCCTCCCCTGGGGCCCTGAAGCCCGGGGGCACTCGGTCCTCGTCCAGCGCTCCCATCAGCAAGCCTACGGGGCTCCCCTCTGCCACTGCGATGGGGGTGAGGGGAGGTCTGGGCGGCAGGAGTGTGACCCGGGGCCTCAGCTGTCACCCTGGGGCACAGAGGGAGTCCGAGTGAGCCACACATTCCTGAGATGCTTGGCTGAAGTTAGATTTTATCGACAGCTGTTTATTCTGGGGCTGCGCTCCTCTGAAGCCGCCGAGGATGTCCAGAGAGGAGGGCAGCTGGGCCAGAGCACCCCGGCCCTGCCCCCACAGAGGGCGGCCCCCAGGCACAGAGCAGCCTGCGGCGGACACGCTCACCCTCGGGCTGTCTCCACTGCCCGGCCAGTCCGCGTGGGCCTCCTGCCAAGCTCCGGCCCGCCCCCAGCCTGCCTGCCGACAAACGCCAGGCCCAGGGGTCTCAGCCTCGCTCCGACACCAACCAGGCGGGACCCCTCAACGGGGCCCCTGGAAGACCTGGGACAAGCGATAAGAGCTCAGGACAGAGCTGGCGGCTCAGCGGCGGGGGCGCACGTAGCCTGCCCCACTGGGAGGGAGATGACGGAGCGCGGGCGGAGCGTGTGTCTGTGGGGGGTGCGTGCCTGCCTGTGCCTGAGCAGCGAGAGGACTCGGTGCTTCTGGTCAGGCTTGTGTTCCTTCCCCCGCTCCCCCGCCCTGGACTCCTCTCAAGGGCATCTCAGTCCTCCCTGCCTGACCACCAACGAGGCTTGTGCTCCCAAGGCTGTGGCTGGGCACCCTCCCAGCTCCGAGCAGAAAGTCCTCTCCTCAGCGACTGGGGACGGTCTCCCAGCCAGCGGTGCCTTGCCTCCACTTCAAGCCCCCGCCCCTGGCTAGAAAGTCCACTCAGGCTCCAGCCACCATGCTTCCCCCCACCCCTGCCAGGAGCACCCCAGCCCGCGACCTCTGCCCTGGAGCCAAGAGATGTGTTGGCGGTCTGCCCGCTCCTGCTCTGTGCGCCCACCACGCAGGCAGCACAGGGCTCAGAGACAGAGAACAAAGAGGCGGGCAGCGGGGCTTCCTTGGTCAACTGTAGGGGGAGGGGGGAGGGGACAGCAGCCTTTCAGGTCCTGCCCCCTTCTCCTCCACCTCCTCCTCGCCAGCATCACCCCGTCCCCTGCTCACAGAGCTCTCCCTCTGCGCCCTCTGGCCCCCGGGCCCTGCTCTCCCTCCTGGGACCACCAGCAGGGCAGCCGTGTAGCAGCATCGTCCTGGAGGTTCTGCCCTGGAGCTCTCGGGGCACCTGGGACGTCCTGCTCGCAGCTCCTAGCCTAGACAGGCAGGCTCTCTCCAAGCACGCCCGTTCCTGCAGGGCCGTCTCAGGACCGTCCACCAATTAGCCTGACCGCACAGGCGAGAGCCCCTCTCCTCAACGTCCAGAACCTCGCTTGCCCCAAGTCTGGAGCCGCAGCTCTGCTGCCCGGGCACGGACACTCACCTTCCTCGGTCTCTGTGGGTAGGGCGGGCCTCGGCTCCCGGCGGACGGCAGACTGTGGGGCAGAGAGGAGCGGAGGCTATGAAAACTATGGTCCACGGCAACTGGCCGGTAAAAATAGAACAGCCCCGCGGCCCCTCCCTTGGCCTGCCCCCAGCCACCCGCCCGCCACTCTCAGCCGCGCGGAGGGACCCGCAGCGCACCCGGCGGCCGGGGGCTCCTGGGCACTTGTGTATGAGCCAGGAGAACACGGAGCCTGGGCGCACGGCAGTCACTCCGAGGAGAGCAGAGACCCAGGAAGTGAGGGGTGGCCGCCGACCGGAGGGACTCCACGCCGGGCTGAGGCCAGGGCGCTGGGAGACCTGGGGCAGCGGGGCTAGGGAGCCGTCTCGCTGACCCTGCATCTCTTGCAAGGACATGTGGAGAGCAGGCGCCCAGCCCAGGCTCCAGGGGGGCCAAAGGCTAGACGCTTGGACGTCGTCTCAGACTCTGGGACGTGAGCCCGGAGGGCGACGGTCCCTGATGCGAATAGTGCTGGGGTCCAGTGAGGGGCCCGGGTCCAGGCTGACCTTCAGGCCGGGAGAGTCTGAGGACACACAGGCGCTCCCCTCTGCCAGGAGTGTTGGCCTGCCCCTTCCCCCCCCCTCCAGAGAACAAAGAGGCGGGCAGCGGGGCTTCCTTGGTCAACTGTGGGGAGGGGAGGGACAGCAGCCTTCAGGTCCTGCCCCCTTCTCCTCCACCTCCTCCTCGCCAGCATCACCCCGTCCCCTGCTCACAGAGCTCTCCCTCTGCGCCCTCTGGCCCCCGGGCCCTGCTCTCCCTCCTGGGACCACCAGCAGGGCAGCCGTGTAGCAGCATCGTCCTGGAGGTTCTGCCCTGGAGCTCTCGGGGCACCTGGGACGTCCTGCTCGCAGCTCCTAGCCTAGACAGGCAGGCTCTCTCCAAGCACGCCCGTTCCTGCAGGGCCGTCTCAGGACCGTCCACCAATTAGCCTGACCGCACAGGCGAGAGCCCCTCTCCTCAACGTCCAGAACCTCGCTTGCCCCAAGTCTGGAGCCGCAGCTCTGCTGCCCGGGCACGGACACTCACCTTCCTCGGTCTCTGTGGGTAGGGCGGGCCTCGGCTCCCGGCGGACGGCAGACTGTGGGGCAGAGAGGAGCGGAGGCTATGAAAACTATGGTCCACGGCAACTGGCCGGTAAAAATAGAACAGCCCCGCGGCCCCTCCCTTGGCCTGCCCCCAGCCACCCGCCCGCCACTCTCAGCCGCGCGGAGGGACCCGCAGCGCACCCGGCGGCCGGGGGCTCCTGGGCACTTGTGTATGAGCCAGGAGAACACGGAGCCTGGGCGCACGGCAGTCACTCCGAGGAGAGCAGAGACCCAGGAAGTGAGGGGTGGCCGCCGACCGGAGGGACTCCACGCCGGGCTGAGGCCAGGGCGCTGGGAGACCTGGGGCAGCGGGGCTAGGGAGCCGTCTCGCTGACCCTGCATCTCTTGCAAGGACATGTGGAGAGCAGGCGCCCAGCCCAGGCTCCAGGGGGGCCAAAGGCTAGACGCTTGGACGTCGTCTCAGACTCTGGGACGTGAGCCCGGAGGGCGACGGTCCCTGATGCGAATAGTGCTGGGGTCCAGTGAGGGGCCCGGGTCCAGGCTGACCTTCAGGCCGGGAGAGTCTGAGGACACACAGGCGCTCCACATCCTCTCCTGGCAGGCTTCCCGGGCCCAGACCCCACCCCGCACCCACGCCTGGAACTTGGTGAAACTGCCTCCCCTCCCCCAGCCCACCCTGGGCCTCCCGTTACATGTCAGCTGAGGGGGTGGGGGGCAGTCTGACGCCCCTCCCCAGGCCTGTCCTCTGTCTCCAGTCACGTGCCAGCAGCACGGGGTGGGGGGTGCAGGGGTTGCACCTGTTTGCTCGCTATTTTTAGGATGAAAGATGAACACCTAACACCCACCCCCTGGTCAGAGGAAGACAATGCCCGCTATGTTAATCCAGTGGCTATTATTGTTGGTCATCTCAAGGGCCAGGAGTCCAGGCTGGGGCGAGACAAGCAGGACACTGACCCTTCTGGGAGACCAGAAGAGGCCTTGCCAGCAGTGGGAGGTAAGAGCAGAGCTGGTGGACAGGAGTGACCTCAGGGACACAGCCAAATGCCTCGGAGGGACAAAGACCCCACCCTCGGGGCCAGCAGAAGTGGCTGCAATTTGGCTTTTGTCAGGTCACTTTGGGGAAGCTCCATGCAGAAGGTGCCAGGAGAGAGACTGGGGTCAGGTCGGCTGTGTGGGGTGGGTGTACAGGATTCCTGGTGGAAAGGCACCAGCCAAGGAGCGGCTGACAGGGAAGGAATCGGGGGCAAGGGATGCGCCTGGGGGGTTTGCTGCATTGGTTTATTATGTTTATACCTTATGCAATAACATTCATACAAAAGCTTACTATGGGCAACGATAAAACGAACCATCTGCAAAGATGATCCCGCTTTTCTGAAAAGGAGAAACAGACAACAGACCGACAAATAGAAGAGCAAGCATAGTCAAAACAACCTTAAATGTTGGAAACCAAATGATCTCAGAAGCGCGTGGTGACGGTGATCGGCTCAGCGGACCCTGCCCTCTGCGGGGTCCTCGGAGGCGCCCGGTTTATCCTCAGCCTCCATGGGGACCCCGTCACAGGCCGAGGGTCCCAACCCCACCCACACCATCGCTCACCCCGCCTGCACCCCCACCCTCGGGTCCAGCTGGGCTCTCAGCCCCCTTCAGCCATGGAGGAAGGAGGCCCTGGCCCTCGGCCCGTCCATCTCTCTCAGGCAGCTCTCGCAGCTCAGAGCTGGCCTTCAAAAGTGGCCGCCAGGCCCTGCCACTCTGGCACCCGTTTCTCTGTGGGGGGCAGGCACAGAGGCCCGGAACCTGCCCGTAGGCCCATGACCTCTGGCTGGGGGCTGCCCACCCCCAGCTGAGGGGCCCCGGCTGGAAGCTGCCACCCCGAGGCCCTGCTCACCGTTCTGCGGCAGTGCCACTGGGCCTGTCTCCTGACCTGGTTAGAGCCGTCCTGACAGGCGCCCTCTCCTCAGGCAGGGCTTAGCGTCCAAGGGTGGCCGCAGCACGCCAGCTGGGTGCACAGAGAAAGGTGAGTGCGGCAAGACATGAAGAAATACACACACACACACACACACACACACAGAAAGGATAGGAATGGGGCTGAGGGGCACGGGGGCTCAAGACCTCTCGGGTCAGGGCCCTGAACACACTCCAGTCCGCTTTTATTGAGCGCTTAAGCCTCCAGGTGTGTGCAGGGAATGGTATGAGCACCGGCTGGGACCCTCACAGCCCTGGTCAGTCAGTCCTCTCGTGACTCTGAGCGTGGACAGGGCGGGCTGCGGCGGGGGGCTGCGGCGGGGGGCTGCGAGGCCGGCGGCAAGCTCAGCAGTCGGCCCTGCCCCCAGCGTTCTCACGTGGCTGACCCGGCGTTCCAAAGCCCCCAGCAGGCCTCCCACCTGGTGCTGATCAGTAGGACTCCAGCTAATGAGCCCACGTGAATCGAATCCACTTGTTTTTTAGTTCCTTCATTTCCAAGATGTTTTTCTCCTGGCCCGGCCAAAGCGGCAAAAACCTCCACTGGTGTGTTTTCCCCCAAAGGGTGAGGTCAGCACCTCCAGTCCTGCTTACAGACGGGACAGCTGTCCCGGGGCTGTGAGGCTGTGGCTGGTGCAGACGGGGCCCTGACCGAGAAGGACCCCCCCATACACAGAGCCAGAGGCATTGCCCGGGGCTTGGGAGGGGCGCAGGCAGAACCCGCCCCCATCCCCGCCAGCAACGTCTGTGCTGACGTGGGAGGCTGTCACCATCTGAGCAAAAGGAACTTTGAGAATTTGATTAACGAAGGAGCTGACTCAGGGAAATTCTCCTGAATTGTCCTCAGGGTCCCCACCTAATGGCACAGTCCTTAGGAGACCAAGAGTGAGTGTCAGGTCAGCGATAGGAGTCGTGGCGAAGGAGGCAGAGGTCAGAGGAGAGACGAGCTGGCCACGAGGACGGAGGCAGGGGCCCTGAGAGAGCCAGGCAGCTCCTCCGACGGGGACGCCTGTCTCTCAGCCCAGTGAGACTGATGCGGGCTGCTGACCTCCAGAAACGGAAGCTGCGGAGTGAGTGTAGCTTTGGGAACAGGAAATGAATACACTCGGGCCGTGGGCCGGGCCGCGGCTCAGGCTGTGCTGGAGGCAGCCAGGAGCACGGCGGGCTCAGGGGACTCAGAGCGCAGAGCCGGGCCAGGCCCAGGGACCCCAGCGCTCAGCAAGCACCCACCCTTCCCCGGCCACAACTCAGCCCTAGACATGGATATGGTCCCCTGCCTGTTGTCCTGAGCGGCGATCCCAGGATGAAATGCAAGCCTCACAGTGGGGTCGCCCGCCCTTCATGACCTCCCCTAGCCAACCTGCCTCTACAAACTCTCAGCTCCTGGAGCCACAGAGGTTTCTCAGAGGGCCTTCTCTCGTTCCACCCACCTCCAAGTGCCAGTGGAGCAATGCCTCCTCCAGGAAGCCTGCCCCGACTACTCTTGACGGCCCTAGGAACCTCCTCCCGGCTCTGCAGCCCCAGTCCATCCTTCCTTCCTGCACATATCCACAGCGCTGATGTTGTCTATTGACTCATCCAGAGAAGCCTTCGTGCTGGTCCCACGTCCTACTCCTGGTCATATGCTCAGCACCTGGCACAGTGCCTGTTGCTTGACCAGTGCTTGTAAACAAGTGGACAGATGGAAACATGGAGAGGAGCCTTCTGACCAAAGACGGTGCAGGAGACCACCTCTCATGGGCTCAGGAGCAATCCGGCTGGTCTCTGGGGTGCCCACGGCCAGGGCCCAGGGAGGGTCGGCTGGGAAGCTGCTCACTCACGCTCTTGGCACCTGAATGCTCGGGCCCCAGATGCCCTCTCTCCCATGGAGGGGGTCATAGCCTCTCGCTGACCTTGACACAGGAGATGCACTGCTGTCCCCTCCAACAATGAGCTCAGGCGGACGCAGAGACAGCGCTGGGCAGCTGGGCCTTTGTTGATGTGAAGCTGAGCCGTGCCCACCCCTCCGCCCCGTGCCCACAGCGAGGCCAGGAATGCATGTGGGAGGCAGGCGCCAAGGCAGGCAGAGAGACCTGGCCTGTGTGCAGTGAGGCCCAGCCTCCCTGCCCCCTTCCCGCTCCTCGCCTTCCTCCCCAGGTCCCACGCCTCTGCACACTCTCCGCCCCCTACTCTCCTTCCTGGGCAGTCGTGCACGTGGAGTTGGCCAGGAGGGACCGTCTCAAGATCAGAGGCTCTAAGGAAGTTCCTTCAAGACCCAGCCAGGGGAGACGACCTCCCCAACGTCCCGCACCTCCTTCTGGGGCCAACTTCTGTGGGTCCCGCGCTTTCCAAGCTGGGTAGAGGGCTGGGAGCAGCCCCACGAAAGCAGAGGCCCTCCCCTGTGTCCCCTTGCCCTACCGCCTCTCCTCTAGGAGGGTCCTGCCCTCGCCTTGTTCCCAGAGGGGACAGGGTGCTGCAGACACACAGCGACACCCAGAGGAGGCTGCGGGACACCGGTGGGCCAAGGCGAGGCGAGTCCGGTCCTCCCAGCAGACCCCTCTCCTGCCCGTCGCAGACTCGTCTACGACGATGCCCACCCCCTGCTCCGCCCCCACGGGTACGTGATCTGCCTTTCCCCACAGAAAGCCAGGGCGCAGAGGCAGGGGCAGGTGGCACGGCGACGCCACAGCAGGACTTGAGTCTCGGCCGCAAACTGTCCCCTGGTAATGTGCGCACGGGGGCAAAGCCAGTTCCACCTGAGAGCGTCCTTGATGAGGCAGAAGAAAGCGCAAAGGGTGCGCTGGGGACCATGGGTAACACACCGCGAGCGCCCACCGTCTGCGTGGAGACATGGAGGCGTGGCACGTGACCCCTGGCTGCCGGTCCCACGTGGCAGGTTCCTGACTGTCAGCTATAGTTTGTCGCACCTCAGGGTCGGTAGACAGTTTCTCAAAAATAAATAAAGGGGCCTGTTGCCTCCAAAGAAATGGCTGAGTCTATTTGCTGCCAATTAGTACAAAATTCAGACTTTCAGGAGAAAACTGAAACCTTGAAGAATTTTTATCTGCTCTGGTGACCTTTACAGCTTCCCAAAGATGCTGACTTTCCTGATAAGATCTGAGGTGATGCTTAAACATCACTGTATAATGTATGGAGTGAGTCCACGTTGGAAAGATTTGAGTATTTTTCAAATGACTGATGCGTCATGGACCACATGGGCCGGAGACGTGCCCAAAGTGCAGGATAAATGTGGTTTTCAATGTAACATCGTTGAAGAGTGAAGACTGCATTGATATGGTTCCATAGTGGAACTAGCCTTCAAGAAACTCCCACCTAGTTGAGTTTTAATGTGATAACTCTGGAAGAATATTCACAGTTCTCTGAAAGGACAATTAAAACTCTCTTTTCCAACTTCACATCTGTGTAATTCTGGATATTTTTTTATAGATTCCAGCCCCATCAGATTGCAGCAGTGTGGTGGAAGAAACAGTTATGAGAGCCTGCTTTCGCTGTTCAGTTGATAAGTCATGTCTGACTCTTGGGACCCCGTGGTTGGCAGCGCGCCAGGCTTCCCTGCCCTTCACCTTCGCCTGGAGCTGCTCAGACTCGTGTCCATTGACTCAGTGATGCCATCCGACCGTCTCCTCCTCTGTCTCCCCCTTCTCCTTTTGCCTTCAATCTTCCCCAGCATCAGGATCTTTTCCAATGACTTGGCTCTTCACAAATCTTCTGTTGAGCCAGGCACTGAAGGGATTTGTAAGAGTATAAAACAGTGCCAATCTTGTTAGATACTTTTGTTTTGTAATTTTATTATTAAAACTTTATTTATAGTAATAATGTATTTTATTTCTATTTATACATGTTTATTATTCATAACATTATACTTATAAAAAATATTTCTTGGGCTTCCCTGGTGGTCCAGTGGGTAAGGACACCACCTTGCAGTGCAAGGGGCACCAGTTCCATCCCTGGCCTGGGAAGATCCCACGTGCCATGCAGTGGCTGGACCCACGTGTCCAATTACCAAGCCGGGGCTCTGCGACAACAGAGGCCACCGCGATGGGAGGCGCACATGGGCCAAAGAACAAAGATGGATGAAAACAGACAAATGGAAGACCAATAGAAGTGGCCTGCCCGACCCCCTCCCTCCCCAACACCAACAGACCAGTTCAGAGGCAGTTCCTGTAATCATAGCAGTAATAAACAAATATAGCAAAATCTGAATAAAATACAAATCACAGACAGCACAACAGTACAGTAGTAATAGTAACAGCAGCTGCCGAGGAGGCCACAGGGCCGCGAAGCAGAGGAGCGCGTGGCTGGAGAGAAGCACGCGACCCGTGCGCTGCCAGCGCTTCATCCGAGGCCTCACTGAGGGTCGGGCTTCCGGAGGCTCAGTGGGGAGGCAGCCACTCAGAGAGCCGGGAAGAACTGCTCCAAAGAAGTAGGGGAGGGGCTTCCCTGGTGGTCCAGTGGACAGGGATTCCACCTCGTACTGCAGGGGGTGCCGGTTGGATCCCTGGCCTGGGAGGATCCCACGCACCGCAGAGCGGCTGGACGGATGTGTCCAACTACCAAGCCGGAGCTCTGGAGCGCATGCGCCCGAAGCTGGTGCTCTGCGACAACAGAGGCCACTGCGATGGGAGGCCCACGCAGGCCAAAGAACAAAGATGAGTAAATGAAAGATCAATAGAAGAGGCAAAAAAAAAGGAAGTAGGGGAGGAGCCAGGACACATACGAATTTTTCCTGGGGGAAAAAAACCCTTGTAGTTGAACATCAAAAGGTTCTTGCTAATCGTAGAGACTTGACATCTCAAATTAATGACTGTTGCCTTTCTACAAGTGAGCAGATGTGAGCGTCTTCCCTCACTGACGTCATTCCTGAGACAGGACATCACCTCGTCATATCTGGCTAGCTGGGCCAGCACCCAACCTCGCGCCAACCCGAGTGCCCTCGGGGCACACCGCTGGTGTGGCGGCCGCAGTCGCTGCTGGCTTGAGGGCCATGCTGTTACCAGCATGTCAGGAAACATTTTTCAGGAGCAAAACTGATCCAGGAGACCATCAGGAGGATGATCTTCAGCTCTAGGTGCTGACCAGTGGGTGCTGGGCATATGGGGCAGAGGCAGTGGTGGGTGAAGGGAAGTATCTAGACCAATTTTCTGGCTCAGTCAACAGCCAGATGTGGTGCCGTAACCTGAAGGCAGAGATACGTCACAGAGGAAGAGCTGGTCGGGGGGAAGCTGACAAGGTCCACACTGGACCGATGGCACCTGAGATACTCAGGGGATGGACCGGTGGCCTGTCCAGTAGCTGTGGGAGCGGGTGAATATCCCGGCTCAGAGCTTCGGGGGCCGTGGTGCCTGGAGAGGGGGCCTGGAGGCGAGACCGGGTTGTGGGGACGAAGAAGGGAGGGCGGGGAGGGGAGAAACCCCAAGGGGACAAGGGGACAGACATGCCGAGGGAAGGTGAAGGGAAGGCATTCAGAGGAGACAGAAGAGATTCAGGGAGAGCAAGGCCAGCCGGATGCCCTAGAAGGCAGGGAGAGGACAGCAGAGTGAGGGGCGCTGGCGGCAGGCCTAGCCGAGGACAGGGCAGCAGACGGGAAACCAGGACGGGGGGACGGCCACAGACGGAGGGTCACAACCGCCCCTCGCACTTCTGCCCTGGACACGCTGGCAGCCAGCCTCAGACAAGGAGAAGGGAGACCCCGATCCGGAATGGCGATGGTTCCCAAGAGGCACTGGCTAGGAGGGGCTTTCAGAGGGCCCCCCCACTCCCACCCTGCGCTTCCAGTGGCCTTTGAGTGTTTCCAAGGCCTATCTACAAATGCTCAGTGAGGGACGGGACGGCCGCATATCTGAGGAAAGCATTGAGAAACAGAGTGCTTCTGTCTTACTGGTACATAAGGATGTCGCAGTCGCCAGAGATTGCACCCATCACAGGCGGTGAGCCGGTGAGCCCTGAGGGAACTCAGGCAGGAAAGAGCACCCAGACCGCAGTCACTGCCCATGGTGAGCCCTGAGAAAGCTCAGGCTGTGAAGCCCAGGACACCGGACTTCCTGGTGGAACAGTGCACAGTCCTCCACCTGCCCAGGCAGGGGACCCGGTTCCATCCCTGGTCCGAGAAGACCCCACGTGCTGTGGAGCAGCTAGGCCTGTGCACCCCCACTACCGAGCCCGTGCTCGAAAAGCCGTGCTCCTCAACAGAAGTCCCCTCAGCAAAACATCTGTGCACAGAAACACAGAGTAGCCCTGGGTTTCCACAACTGGGGAACCAGAGCGAAGCAGTGAAAACCTAGCACAGTCAAAATAAATAAATGGGGCTTCCCTGGGGGTCCAGTGGGTAAAGAGTCCGCCTTGCAGTGCAAGGGGCACCGGCTCGATCCCTGGTCCGGGAAGATCCCACGTGCTGCAGAGCGGCTGGACCCGTGTGTCTCATTACGAGCCAGCGCACTGAAGCGCACGCACCCAGAGCCGGCGCTCTGCAGCGAGAGAGACCTCTGCAACGGGAGGCCCACGCGGACCAAACAATAAAGATGGATGAAAATAAACATAAATAAAAGAGGCATGATGGGGACAAAAAAATTAAAATAAATAAAGACTTTGTTTTAATGAAAACAAAACCCACAAGATACTGACCCCAGATAGGCAAGGTACATATTAAAGAAGGTTCAGTGAGCCCAGACTCCTGCATCTTCCCATGCCTAGAAAAGCCTTAAATTCCTTAACTTGGGATATCTGATTTCTTTAATTAATAGTAATCTTTTGATGTTCAGACGACCTGCCCTTCGTTGCAAAACTTCTGTATGGCCTGGCTCCTCCCCATGCCTCCTTGGAGCAGTTTCTCCGAACTATCGGAAGCGCTGTCTCCAGGGCTGCTCCTCATTTTGCCCAGATGAAACTTCCCTTGAAACTCTCACATTGTGCAACTTATTTTTCAACAGCATCTAAGGCAAAAGAGAGTTAAAACATTCAAAAGTAATCTGGAGAAAAAACAGCATGCGAGGAATGGAACCGAACTTCCAAAACAGACTGAGAGAGAAGAGACCATGTGCATGAAATGGGGGAGAATGCTGTAGAAAAAAGAAAAGGAACATTCAGAAAATAAAAAGAACTCTTGGAAATTAGCCCTATGAGAGCAACAATCAAGCATTCCATAGAAGGGCTGGGTGGGAAAGTCGAAGAGCTCTTCCAGAAAGCACAAAGAGGATCGGAAAGGATGAGAAAACCGGAGCACTGCTGAGGGGCCCCACCACGGCAGATGCGGATTCCATAGATGATGAGGAAGGACTGTTATTAAGCCCATTTTATGGGTCAAGAAACTGAGGCTCATCAGGGCAAAGAACTGGAGCCCAACCCGTGAGGGGCGGAGCCCGGATTCGCAGCCAGCCCCGAGCCAGCCTCTCATTTACAGCTGAGACCCGCGGCCCAGAGACGGATCACCTGAGGAAGGCCACACGGCTTCTGCGGGCAGCGCCGGGCTGGGCCCTGGCCCTGGACCCAGGGACGGCAGCCCTTCTTCATGAAGCACCTGACCACCAGCGCTGTGGGCTCTCCCCTCCCCAGGATCCCTCCTCCTGGACCTGGGAACACGATGAGGAGTGGTGACTGGGTCAGAAGAGGCCCACGGGCCACGGTCAGCAGCCCAGCGCTGACACCGCATCCCTCTCTCACCAAACGCTGGGTCTCCCCGCCGAGAGGCCCGGGAAAAGGGAGGAACAATGGCGTGATTGATGCAGGCACCCTGAAAGACGGGCTGTTCTGAGGAAGAGCACGCCGGGCTCCTGCCAGACGCCCAGCATGTGTGGAATTTCAAGGAAAAGCTGAGGAAATGCAGGCTGTCCGGCTGGGACCCTGGCTCCCTCCTCGACAGGCTTCGGGGTCAGCTTGGGCCCCAGAGGCTGACCCTGACGGGGGCACAGCATGCGAAGAGGACAGAAGGAGAGCTGTGATGGGAGGCAGGCTCCGGGGACCCCAGCCCCACCCCTCCGTAGCCTCTGGACGTACCCAGACACGCACCCCGTTCCTCTCCCCACACCGGCGCTGGCGAGAATCCCAGGGAGCCCTTCTGAGCTCTGCTTTCTCATCTGCAGAGCGGGACGGACCCTGCCGCCCTCCGTGCCCCAGGACACGGTGAGGGTCAGGGAGGAAGGGCTGGAGGCTCAGCACTGCGCTCCGTTCCAGCCACAGAGGCCCCGCCACGCCCCCAGGAGCCAGGTCCCCGTCGCCCACGCCCAGCCCCACTCGCGAGACCTCGAGGTGCCCCAGCCCAGTGCTGGCCCCTGGCATGAGCGCGCAGCCTTCTCCACCCGGGGACCGGAACTGCCGACCACCGCAGAGCCAGGGAGGGGAGAAGGATCAGGGCGGGGGCTCACGGTGGGGCTTGTCCCGGCAGCAGCCTGGCTCCCCCTGCCCTGTACGCAGGAGGCGCCTCTGGGAGGACAGGCCAGGGCCGCGGGCGGGGCCCCGCGGGCTCGCTCCCCAGACCACCCCGGAGGGTTGGGCCGGGTTCCAGCCCACGTCCACGGCGCAGGGGCTCAGACAGCCTTCGGGCAGCAAGCCCTGCTGCTCATGCTTTATTAACTGAATCATTTACAGCTCTTGCCTCACACCCAGCAGAGCCCCGGCCCTCATTAGTCTTTGGTAAAATGCAACTACAGCTCTGCCACCACCCCAAGTCACCAGAGCGGGCACACAGAGTCGGCCGGGCCCATCTTTTAGTGCCTGCTCCTGTCCCTCCTGCCGGCGCGCGGCTCCCTCGCGTTGCCCCGGCCAGTCCTCGGCCCACAGACCTCCATTCTGGCCCCCAACGGGTCAGCGCTGTGTGATTTTGAGCAAGTGACCCAGCGTCTCTGTTTCTCTGTCCACAAAATGAGAAGGGACCCTCTCTTCCCCAGGCAGGGGGGAGACCAGACAAGGCGGTGGTGGCGAGAGCCCGCGATGCTGTGCGCCTGCCACACAGCAGGAAGCCGTCGCTCTGGTCCACGCGCTGGCAGGCCACCTCCCCTCCCGCCCGCAGGTGAGGGTGTCCTGGCTCAGCTCCTCAGAGACAGGTGACAACCATCCCCCAAGGCGAGTGACGTCCTAAATTTACAGATCACCTGCACAGCATCCCACGGGATCCAGCGTCAGGAGAGGCGGGGAAGGGCACGGATTCTGGACAGCGGGAAGCCTCTGGCATCACCGGGTGGCTCACGCGGGATTTGGTGTCTGCGGAAGATGAAGGGCCCCTGCTCCCTGGACACTCAGGCAGGAGGAGCCGCGCCGCTGCGCCCAGGCCCGGACGGGCGCTTCCAGCGGGTCTTCAGCTCCTCTGGGGCTCGGCAGAGCCCAGTTCCGAGCGAAGGCCTTTTGGTGATGACCAAAGAGGAGGCTCGTGTGCCCCGGCGTCCTTGCCAGCCACGCCCGGCCGCGTCCATGCTTGTGGCCGAATGGGCAGTTTTAAGTTCCCCGGTCAGCAACGCTGAGGCCATTCGCCAGCACGTGGGAGTGGAGGCCCGGGCCAGGGAACCGTCCGCAGACCTGGAAGGGGTTACGTCCACGGGAGTGGCCTGCAGCCCAGCTGTTTCCGTGGGAGGGGGCAGGCTGGCGCGGAGGGGGCAGCTCCCCGCTGCGGGGCTCCAGTGCCTGTGCTGCGGGCGACGCTGCACGTGGGGAGAGAAGAGCCCCGCTCGGCTGGCGGGGCACACGGGTGCCTTCCACTACGGGTCTGCCTTCCGGAAAGGCTGACCACTGTCAGATCTGGGGAGCCGTGGGGAGACTCTCAGGCGCAGGACCAGCAACACCGAGGTCTCCCCGTGGGCCAGGAGCACGGCCCGCAGCAGAAGGGAAGGCAGAAAGAACGTGCTCCCTGCCCTGGGGTCGGGGGACGGCACGCAGGCCGGGGCTGCAGTGGTGAGCGGGTGAAGAGCTGGCGACGGTCCTGCCCGACAGCGGGGTCGGCTTCACCGTCGCCCCGCTGCTGTGGCTCAGTCGTCAGCCCTGGCTGAGTCTCTGCGACCCCGGGGGCGGCAGCACGCCAGGCTTCCTCGTCGGACGCTTCACCATCTGCTGCCGAGTGAGAAGTCGTCATAAACTCATGGTGTAGACGACACAGGGTGTCATCTCGGTCCTCAAGGGCACACAGGGTAGCAGTCAAGATGTCAGCCAGGAGGGGGGTCTGGTCTGAAGATCTGGCCCACAAGAGACCTGGGCCAAACTCATGTGATTGTTGGTGGGACCTCGGTCCCGCCCAGCCGTTGGCCACCCTCAGCCCTGCCACGTGGGCCCATCCAACACGGCCATTTCCTTCACCAAAAGGAGGCAGGAAGAGGGACTTCCCTGGTGGTCCAGTGGTTAAGACTCCATGCTCCCAATGCAGGATGCACAGGTTTGATTCGATTCCTGATGAGGGAACTAAGATCCTGCATGCCACACGGTATGGGCAAAAACAAACAAAGAAACTAAGAATAAATAGACAAAGAGTGAGAAGCACGTGCCAGGATGCGTGAGATGGGCTCCCAGGCCCTCAGCGCTGGCCTGACATCCCGGCCCGCCCTCTCCTCCGGACTGGTGGGCAGCAGGCCCTGGGCGTCAGCGAGGGCTGTGACCGCCCTCCCTCCCTTGGCAGGGGACGGCGGGCACGGTCGCCTGTCTGTGTGAGCCCAGGGCTTCAGCCACGGAAGTGGAGCCTGGCTGGCAGCGCCGGTGGAGACGGTGGCCCCGCAGCTCCGTCTTGGGACCCCTGACGGCGCCCACCCTCCTCTCTGCACTCTCCTGAGCCAGGGCCGCCAGGAGGCAGCGGGAAGGGTGGGTCCACGCCCCTCCTCCCTCCACACCCCCTCCCGAGGCCTTGCTCCCCCTCCTCCCGGCCTCACCTCCATCACCTGGCCGAGAGCAGCATCCGGTGCTGGGCGTGCTGAGGACGCGCGGCTTCCTGAACAGGGCTCAGGCGGGCCGCTCCGGGAGGATGACCGCCGGCCGTGCCCTCGATGTCTGCGTGCGCCCCGCGCGCCCCTCTTCCGCGGCACCCGGAAGCAGACCCTCGTGGTCCCCGCAGAGCGGCCTGCCCACGCCGCCTGCTGCTCGCAGAGGCCCCGTGATGCTGCTTCCGGGATCCTCCTAAAAATACTGCTCGACGCCCCTTCAGTGTGGAACCTAGAGACTGCAGCGACCTAGCAAGTGTAACGGCAAAGAGGCCGATTCACAGACACGGAGAACAAATGAATGGTCACCAGCGAGGAAGACAGTGCTGATACAGGGGCAGGGAATTTAGGGGCTTGCACTATTACGTATAAAATAAATAAGCTACAAGGATTCTATGTGCAACACGGAATAGAACCAATATTTCATAATAACTATAAATGGAATACAACCTTTGAAAATTGTGAGTCACTATACTGTATACCTGAAACATGTGATACTGTGTGCCAACTAGACTACAATTTAAAAGAAAAGAAGATTTAACTTAAACATCTCCCAAAGAAACATCCAGAGACACAGAGATTAAAGACAAAAATCCTTATATTTACAGAGAGAAAAGCTAAAAGTACATGGGGGTCCAACTAATGAGAGACTGGAGAACAAATAAGCAATAATAAACATAACAGAATAACATACAGGCATTAAAATATTTACTGTCAGGCTTCCCTGGTGGTCTAGGGGGTAGAGAGTCCGCCTTGCAGTGCAAGGGGCGCCAGTTCGATCCCTGGCCCAGGAGGATCCCTCGTGCCGCGGAGCGGCTGGACCGGTGTGTCCAAGTACGAGCCAGTCCTCTGGCGCGCGTGTGCCCAGAGCCGGCGCTCTGCAACGAGGGAGGCCACTGCAATGGGAGGCCCACACAGGCCAAAGAATAAAGATGGATGAAAATAAATAAATGTAAAAAACAATAAAAAATGAGGTCAACATTTAAAAAAAATTTTTACTGTCATGGCCTCATAACACATGCATTTATACACTTAAAACAAATACAGAATACACACAGCATGACTGCACATGTGAAAAGGAACAGATCATATATGATAATGAACTATCACATTTAGATAGTAAATGTCGAGGGAAACACAACAAAATGCTAACAGAGGCTCTCTCTGGAGATGGGACCCTGGAGGGATGTTTGTTGCTTCTTTGTAATTGTCTGTCTTCTCACATCTGTCTTCAGTGAGGGGACATCTGCAGTAAAGGACATGTGTGGGGCAGCAGCCTTGAGCTGGGCACCCCCTTGCCGGGAGGGAGAAGTATGGGGACCACAGCCGGGGCCCAAGTCACCACCTCTGCTGGGCTCACCTGCGGCACCAGGCTCTGGGCCACCTCACTTCCTCCGGGCCCGGCACTGTTGCCCAGGCCGTGTCTTCCCCGTGGGTTACCCGCAGCCTGGGAGGCAGACCCCTCTCCCTCCTGGAAGGGCCCTGTGGACCCTTCCCTGCATCCTCCCAGCCCGCCCCACCCCCAGGCTTCCACCCGACCACCTGCCTCTGCTCCAGGGCCTGCAGGTGGCGCACTCCGCCGAGCAGCAGAGGTGGAGCTGGCTGAGGAACCCCGAGGACACTTAGTCCGCTTCCTCCCTGAAGCCAGCGCCTGGCCGTCCCCTGCGGATGCAGGACCTCCCGCGAGCCCTGTCGGAGGACAGTGCCCTGGATCACTGTGCCACAGCTCACAGCCCAGGACTCCGCCCTGTCCCTTCCCGGGCCGGCGCGGAGCCAACAGCTGAGATCAGGAGCGGGGAGGCCAGGCTTCCCCACCACAGGCAGCCGCGAGGGGGCGTGGGCGGGGGCACAGAGGGCCTAGGGCTCTGGGGACGCAGAGCTTTCTGCGCTAAAACCAGGAGAGTCCCACCAGCAGAGGCAGCCCTGCCAACTGGGCTCTGGGCCTGGCCGGTGCCTCACCACGTCACAGCAGCGGAGCCCACAGCCCTCGCCCCCGCAGGACAGCCCTGCACCCAGGCAGGGAGGCAGCCAGCACCTGGGCCAACACAGGACCGGCACCGCCCGCACTGTGGGTCCCTCCGTGGTTCCAGGGGATCCTGCCCACGCGTGCTCCTGGGACACGCACAGACCCTCCCAACCAGGGGGACACCCCTCTGGTCCCCTCCTGGGGTTAGGCCCAGCGCAGTCTCAAGGCCTGGCTGCAGTTTCCCCTCCACACGCCCCTGCTGCCCCCACGCCTTGGCTTCCTCTCACTGGTAGCCATGAGCCCCTGCTTCCTGGAGAGCGCGGGCACACTCACTGGGCCACCCACCTGCTCATGCAGTGAGAAGTACCCACCTGGGGTCAACTCAGAGAACATGTCTAGAGGCCAACTGCCGGGTCGAATCCCAGCTCCATCACCGGACAGCCGCTGTGTAACGCCTACCAAGTCACACGACCTCTCTGGGCCTCAGTTTCTGAATGTAAAGCCGACTTCACAACCTCAGAGGCTGGATGATTCCCTTGGGCTGATCGTGGACCAGGGCCTGTGGGGTTAAGTGCAGGTAACACAGGGACGATGAGTCACCCGCCGCGTCCCAGAAATCAGAAGCAGTGGAACACACAACTGATGGGCGTGACCGTCACACCAGGCAGTGCGGGGCAGGAGAGCGCGGCCAAGCAGCAGAGCACGGCTTCAGCCTGGACGGAGCAGGGCAGCTCCTCGCAGGGAGGCACGGTGGGGTGGGTCCCACTACCAGGCGCTGCCTGAGCAGGGGCCCTGGGGGCCACACTGGGAAGAGGCCTGACCACGGAGCGCGCACCTCCTGGGAGCCGGGAGGTGCCCCCCCAGGCTCACAGGCAGCTTGGCGCAGAGGGTCAGGGTCTGGCCGGGGTCCGTGCTGGGCCCGGTAGTACCACCGCCAAGGTGTCTCTACGCCCCGGCTTCCAGGAAAGGGGCTCAGGGGTCATGGGCGAAGCCTCTGCTCCCTGCTGCTGCAGGCCCCCTGCTTCCTGAGGCTCTCAGCACCCACCCCAGTCCGCGCAGGCTGGCTCCTGTCCGAGCCGAGCCTCGTTTCCACCCGGCTCACCTGAGCGAGCCACCCTGCCCCCGCCTGGTCGCCGGGACTCCCCCGCCGGGCTGGGACTTGCCCGGCCTCATTTTCCCACCGATGACTCAGGAACCATCCGGGGTGAGGCCAGGGTGGCCGGGCAAGCAGAGTCGGTGGCCACCGCGCCACCCTGGCCTCACGTGTTCTTGGCTCAACGGAGCGGAAGTTTCTCCACCCAGCGCCTGTCTGGAGGCGCTGCTGGGGCCTCTCGGCGCTCCCGAGGCTCCGACGCTGCCCGGTGGTGCAGCCGAGCACTCCTGGGTGGGCGGAGGTGCGCTCTGCCGCAGGAGCTCAGCTGGCAAAGAGGTGAGGACACCCCCGATCCCCGCAAGTACTGTGTCCCCTTTCCCCAGCAGGTGCCCCAGGAAAGTCACGTTTTAAAAAACGAAACTCACTCGGAGTCCCACACCCTCCAGGGCTCCCAGTGATTCTCCCCATCTGAACACCCACCACGTCTGCACCGGTGTCCACTGAGACTTCCCAGCGGCAGGAGCAGCTCAGGCCGGGTTTGGACAGGAAGCATCCCTGGAACGGATGGGCCTAGGCATCCCCAGAAAGCGGGGTGGCGGGGGCAGGAGCTGTAGACCGCCCCCAACTGCCCAGCAGCTGTGCCCCTGGAAAACCTGCGCAGCCTGGCTCCTGGAACAGTCCCTCCAAGCTCTGCTGAGGACCGCGTCCTGCTGGGCAGGAGGCAGAGCCAGCCAGTGCCCGGCGTGGCTCGTGCCCCCTCTGTGGGCACAGCAGGCAATCCTCGCCCCACCGGGCTCTGGGCTCCGACCAGATGTTTCATCTCCACACCTCACGCACCCGGCGGCAAAAGGCATTCCCATGCCCGCCAGGTGAGTGTGTCCTGCACCCTATTCCACCTGCTCACAAACACACTCCCATTGCTGAGTGCCTGGCCTCCCCGGGCCTGACAGAAAGAGCAAGGCTCTGTTTCACAGGCTGCTGTTTTACAGCCGGGTGAAACGGAGGAGCTCACACAGCTCGAGTCAAGGAAGCAGCACCACGCTCTCCGGTGCTCCACCCACCCGTAAACAGAGCTGCCAGCTCCCCACCTTTCCCCCGAAGCGCATGGCAGACACCGCCAGCTGATCGCAGCATGCTCGCTGGCATGGGCCGTGGCGCTCTTTGCCATCAATGGACTGGGCTGTACAGCCTAATGAGGTCGTAAATGAGGTGTCTATAAAAACGCCTTTGTAACTTGTAAGTTCTCATTTCATTGTAAGATGTGGTTCACACGCTGGGTAAGCTAGAAGCTGCAGAGGGCTCTGAGGGTCGAGGACAAAGGGCTGGAGTCCTGACCGGAGGGGAGGAAGACTGAAGGCAACGAGCAGCCGGAAGCGAGCTCCAGGGTCTCGCAGCCAACTCGGCCCCCGCGGCCCCGCCAGGCTCTGCAGCCACCGCACCCGGCAACGGGGCGGGCGGGACGCGGGTCACCCGATCGGCAGTCTCTGGGTCACTCAGGGCAGCTGTGTCTCCACCGCAGTTTCTCCACCGCTGAAATGCTTCCGTTTAAACCATCGGGTAGAGAAGACCTAAGATGCCAGTGTGCCAGGCCCAAGCATGTGAGTGACCAAGGGGCGAGCCCTGTGGGATCCGCAGCCGCCTCCCAGGAGGACGGCAGAGGGCGTCTCTTGAGTCCGAGGTGGCCCGGGCAGGCCTCTTGGTCCCTCCTCTAGGCCCTCTGAGCCGGGTTCTCTGGGAGGCAGGGTCTCTCCCCTCCGCAGGCTGGAGCTTTTAGGATGGGGTGTACACTGGGAAAGTGGGGGTGAGGGCAGAGATGCTCCAAATACCGGATCTTCATGGGTCAAGAATTCACTCAGAGAACAGTGTGCTCGCCGCCCCTCGCAGGCCGTCAGATTTGGGAACAGGCACGAAATGGTAACAGCTGAACCCCACCCACCCCACACCTCCGGCACCCCCACCACCGCCAGGCCCGGCACTGCAGTGGGGGAGGACGGGCAGGAGGGGGAAGACGTGTGCCAAGAGAGGCCTGGATGGGCGGGGGTCCCAAAAGTACCCAAGCAGCAGATGACCCCAAGTGTGAGCCTCAGGCCCATCAGCTACCCCCGCCAAGGTGAGCTCAGAGGTGAGCGGGAAGGCTCCTCTTCTGAGCACCAGGCTGGCCTCCTGAGGCTCCGCGGGGCGCCCGGGGCCGCGCTCCCCCAGGCACCGGGCCTGGCTACCGGTCTGCAGAGGAGGCAGCAGAGTCGAGCGGGGAGGGGGCTTTGACGCCAGCTCTCCACCACGAGGGCCCGAGCTGGCACACCCTGCGAGTCTGAGTACCCGGGGGGCGAATCTTCGTCCTCAGCCCCTCGTGGCCTTCGCCCTCCGTGCCAGCCCCGGCCATCCCGCACGCTCCGGCGCCTTCTCCGTGTGTCCGCAGCCGCTGCCTCGCCGAGCCAGGAGCCCAAGGCGGCCGGAAGCTGGAGAGCAAGCACAGCGTCAGGGCAGGGCAGGGCAGGCCCCGCCGGGCGGGGGGGCGGGGGTGCGTACCCACGGGAGCTGTTCCCCAGGGCTCCCTTCCACCAGCGGGCTCTTGGGACTCTCCTCGCTGAGGTCAGACGCTGCAGAGCAGGGTCGGTCAGGGGCGTGGGGCTGGGGTGAGGGGAACATAGGTTTCCACAGGAGAAAGGACAACTAGATCCTTCCTCCGCCTACTCCTGGTTCCCACGGGAGGGAGCGGCCTCTGAGGAAAAGGGCACAGGGTTTGGAGCCTCTTGGTCCCGCAGGCCTCTTGGTCCCTCCTCTAGGCCCTCTGAGCCGGGTTCTCTGGGAGGCAGGGTCTCTCCCCTCCGCAGGCTGGAGCTTTTAGGATGGGGTGTACACTGGGAAAGTGGGGGTGAGGGCAGAGATGCTCCAAATACCGGATCTTCATGGGTCAAGAATTCACTCAGAGAACAGTGTGCTCGCCGCCCCTCGCAGGCCGTCAGATTTGGGAACAGGCACGAAATGGTAACAGCTGAACCCCACCCACCCCACACCTCCGGCACCCCCACCACCGCCAGGCCCGGCACTGCAGTGGGGGAGGACGGGCAGGAGGGGGAAGACGTGTGCCAAGAGAGGCCTGGATGGGCGGGGGGCCCAAAAGTACCCAAGCAGCAGATGACCCCAAGTGTGAGCCTCAGGCCCATCAGCTACCCCCGCCAAGGTGAGCTCAGAGGTGAGCGGGAAGGCTCCTCTTCTGAGCACCAGGCTGGCCTCCTGAGGCTCCGCGGGGCGCCCGGGGCCGCGCTCCCCCAGGCACCGGGCCTGGCTACCGGTCTGCAGAGGAGGCAGCAGAGTCGAGCGGGGAGGGGGCTTTGACGCCAGCTCTCCACCACGAGGGCCCGAGCTGGCACACCCTGCGAGTCTGAGTACCCGGGGGGCGAATCTTCGTCCTCAGCCCCTCGTGGCCTTCGCCCTCCGTGCCAGCCCCGGCCATCCCGCACGCTCCGGCGCCTTCTCCGTGTGTCCGCAGCCGCTGCCTCGCCGAGCCAGGAGCCCAAGGCGGCCGGAAGCTGGAGAGCAAGCACAGCGTCAGGGCAGGGCAGGGCAGGCCCCGCCGGGCGGGGGGGCGGGGGTGCGTACCCACGGGAGCTGTTCCCCAGGGCTCCCTTCCACCAGCGGGCTCTTGGGACTCTCCTCGCTGAGGTCAGACGCTGCAGAGCAGGGTCGGTCAGGGGCGTGGGGCTGGGGTGAGGGGAACATAGGTTTCCACAGGAGAAAGGACAACTAGATCCTTCCTCCGCCTACTCCTGGTTCCCACGGGAGGGAGCGGCCTCTGAGGAAAAGGGCACAGGGTGGGGGCGGGGAGCCAGGGCTTCGTTCTGTTCCTGGTCCCTCCCCTGAGCCTCTCTGACCACAAACCCGCCCCCAGCCCCTGCCCTACTGCCCAAGGAGGATTAAGACATCACAAATAATAAACCACAGCCCTATCCACCAGCCACCAGGGCCCCAACCCCTGCTCCTGCTTTCCTCTCGGCCCAGTGTGCACGGTGGGCACCAGGGGCAGGTGGTCAGGCCCACCACCCCTGGTACAAGCAGCCTGACTGCACTCCTCCAAGTCTCCTGGTTGCCCAACAGCTCAGCCCTAGGGCCCCAAACCCACCACTGAGAACAGGCAGTGAAGCTCTTAGGCCCAACCCAGTCCCGGCCAAGGGCCCACCCCAGGGTCCGCAGCGTCTTGGTTCTGGTCCCAACCCTGAGCACCCTGCTGCTGAGGGAGACTGACTTCCTGCCTCAATTCCACTTTCAAAGTGCAGGGCGAGCGTCACCCCACAGTGCCAACCCCAGCTCCCTGAAAGCCACAGCCCAGGCACGGGGACCCGGCAGGGGCGTAGGCTCAGCGACCGAGCGTCTGCCCCACCAGCCTCCTCCACCAGAGTCAGGGCAGAAGCAGCCTCCGGGGAGGCCCGTCCTGCCCACCTTCCCCTCGGACGCTGAGGTCACACTCAGGACCCCTGGCAGGGGGCTGGGCAGCTCTTGGCCCCAGGCTCCACTCGTGGGCTCTCCCTCTAGGTTTCTCCCTTCCCGCTGGCCCTAGGACGGCCCAGCTTTGAGGTGACACGCTGGCTGGGGACCCCCATATCCTCTGCAGGGGGAAGGGGAGACGGGAGTGAAGAGAGAAGGAAGGGTCCGACACGCGGCGGGGGAGGGGGCGCTCACCTGACACGACCCCCGGCACTGCGTCCCTGGCCACGGGAAGGTCAGCCGCTCCCCCGCGGACTAGGACGCGAGGGCCCCGGTGCCCTGGCCCTGCCGGGCGCGCACGGTCTGGATCGCCTGCTGATTCTTGAACTTGACCAGGCCCAGCGTGATCTGCGCATTCCAGCCGGGGTCCTCGGGCGGGCAGCGGAAGTCGATCTCGCCACCGCCCTCGGTCACCAGCGTGAAGTAGAGATGGCGCCCCGTGCTCTCCACGCACTCCACGGCCTTGATGCGGGCAAAGCTGAGCTCCTTGGGCCGGCCGCCCGCGCCCTTGGCCTCGAAGAGCTGCAGCCCGCGCTCGGTGAGCACGCAGCGCTTGCGCTTCCACTGCTGCAGCAGGCCGCCGCTGCGCTTCTCCAGCACGCCCTCGCGCAGCACGGCCGCCGTCATGGGCGCGCGCGGGGCCGCGGCCGCGCCGCCCGGCGCCCGCCCGGATCCCCACGCGGCCAGGCCGGCGCGCCCGGTGCCTCCCGGGCCCTGCGGCCGCCGCGGCCGCTGCTCCGCGCCGCCTCCGCCGGGGCCCGGAGCCCGAGAGCGCGGCAGCCCGCTCGCCCGCTCGCCCCCTGGGCCGTCTGTGCGCCGGGCGGCCGCTCGCGGGACGTGCCCTCACTTGCCCGGCGCCCGGCGCCCGCCTCCCGCGCCGCCGCACAGTCCGGCCAGGCCCGCCCTGCCCTCTTCAGTCCTCTTCTCTCCCTCCGCTCCCCTCCCCGTCCCTGCCCTCCCATCCTGCCCTCTCCGCTGCGCGCGCCGCTCCGCCCGGGGCGGGGCGCGGTCACCCAGCGGCACCGGGCGCTGGGCATTGGGAGGCGCGGGGGGCGGGGCTGGCCCTGGGGGTCTGCTGGCCCGCTGCTCCACCCTTCTGGGGACCTCCAGACCGAGGACTGGGGGATAGCGAGGGAAAGGAGGAGGGAGTGGCTTCTAGGCCAGAGGCGGCGCTGCTTGGCGGGGACGTTGGTCCGTGGTCGCGCACTGGCACCGGTTGGGTCGCTCCCAGGCAGAGGATGTTACCAGACAGCTTCCCAGGTCGCAGGAACCCTCTGACCCCCTTTCTAGCTTGGCCAGCTCCCCCTTGGCATTGCGCAATCAGAAAAATGAGGCCGGACCCGGAGTTTGGACAGTTGGGTTCCTCCCCCTTGGCAGTTTTCTCGGTGTGGGGGCCCCGCAAGGCTGCCCACAGCTGTCTGCACTTGGATGAGTCGCTCTTCTGCGCCTGCCTCCATCCCAGGGCAGCTTAGGAGAGAGGAATCTCGAGATCCCTCGGCCTTCGCTTCCGGAGGTGGAGGAGGCAGGACCCACCCCCGAGTGGTGAGCAGCCACACCCTCCTGAGGCTCCACTGTCCTGGCACAGGAGAATTCACGAGTTTATGGACTTTAAACGTTTGCCAAGTACCCTCTCACGTTTCTGAGTCTCATGAAGGATGCGATCAGAGGAGGGGAGCAACCCAGACGAGGGCGCGCAGCTTCCTAGGTGATAGAGCTGGGAGGAGGCTGCGCGGCGGCCGGCGGACCAGGATCTTCAGCCCACACCGCGCCACCTCTCTGTCAGCGACTGGAGACTCCGCGTTCCTTTCAGACGGAGCCAGCCACCCACGCGCTCCTCAGCTGGCTGGATGGAGGGGGGCAGGCTTTTGGATACACCAGACTGGACTGAGAAAAGGTGGAAGCGCTGGAATAAAGGGAGCGGGAATGGGAGGACATTCAGCAGGGCTGGCCCTATTGCTGGAAAGGTGAGATCATTAGCGACTAAACATCCAGTTCTCTGCCCCACGGCTCCCCGGATCCTTGGAACCTGGGAGTCCTGCCCTCAGGGACCAGGAAAGACGACCTATTCCAAACCTTCCCCTGGAACTGGTGCCTGCTGGGGGCCCCATCTGGGGGAGTCTCAGGCTCCAGCTGAATGACTTGAGCTTCAGAAGGCTCCAGAGGGGCGGGCTGCAGGGGGCTCCTGCAGGCCCCCGCCCCCAGAAACGCCTCCCACCCCGGGAACACAGCCCCAAGCGCAGAGCTGAGGAGAGCTGAGAGCACTCAGTCTCTGGGACTTGGCTGGGGCCTGGAAACACTCGGTTCTTCTGGACTTGTTAACTCAGTGTGGGAAGGCTGCAGAGAATGCCCCCCAGTGCCAGCCCAGCGCTGGCTCCTCCCTCTGCCCCTCTGCACTCCCAGGCGCACCCCCCCCGCGGGGAAGCTGGTCTGCAGCCTCTGTCTATACGCCTACACCCAGCTGGGATGGGCTGGAATGCAAAATGGTCCCAGGGAACTGCGCCCTGGAGAAGCTCTGAGCTGCCCCTAGCAGGGAGGAGGTCCACGCCAGGGGACTGCCAGGATGGGGTGTAAAGGAAGATGGGGACAAGGTGGGGTGAAGGCAAGAATAGGGCCCAGAGAGGAACAGGGAGTAAAATCTCTGCTGTTTTCCACAATATGTAGTTAATATTATTATAAATTTGCTTTAGCAGTCATTGATTGTGAGGCTCAGTCCATAGAAAAGCATTGAAAATTATGTTATTGACAAAGAGAACGTATATCAATGCTGAACAAATTTAAGCTGAAGGAGCAGAAGTCACCCCTTTGCTTATAATCCTCCAGACCCATCAGAGGAGGAGCAACCCAGACGAGGGCGCGCAGCTTCCTAGGTGATAGAGCTGGGAGGAGGCTGCGCGGCGGCCGGCGGACCAGGATCTTCAGCCCACACCGCGCCACCTCTCTGTCAGCGACTGGAGACTCCGCGTTCCTTTCAGACGGAGCCAGCCACCCACGCGCTCCTCAGCTGGCTGGATGGAGGGGGGCAGGCTTTTGGATACACCAGACTGGACTGAGAAAAGGTGGAAGCGCTGGAATAAAGGGAGGGGGAATGGGAGGACATTCAGCAGGGCTGGCCCTATTGCTGGAAAGGTGAGATCATTAGCGACTAAACATCCAGTTCTCTGCCCCACGGCTCCCCGGATCCTTGGAACCTGGGAGTCCTGCCCTCAGGGACCAGGAAAGACGACCTATTCCAAACCTTCCCCTGGAACTGGTGCCTGCTGGGGGCCCCATCTGGGGGAGTCTCAGGCTCCAGCTGAATGACTTGAGCTTCAGAAGGCTCCAGAGGGGCGGGCTGCAGGGGGCTCCTGCAGGCCCCCGCCCCCAGAAACGCCTCCCACCCCGGGAACACAGCCCCAAGCGCAGAGCTGAGGAGAGCTGAGAGCACTCAGTCTCCGGGACTTGGCTGGGGCCTGGAAACACTCGGTTCTTCTGGACTTGTTAACTCAGTGTGGGAAGGCTGCAGAGAATGCCCCCCAGTGCCAGCCCAGCGCTGGCTCCTCCCTCTGCCCCTCTGCACTCCCAGGCGCACCCCCACCCCCGCGGGGAAGCTGGTCTGCAGCCTCTGTCTATACGCCTACACCCAGCTGGGATGGGCTGGAATGCAAAATGGTCCCAGGGAACTGCGCCCTGGAGAAGCTCTGAGCTGCCCCTAGCAGGGAGGAGGTCCACGCCAGGGGACTGCCAGGATGGGGTGTAAAGGAAGATGGGGACAAGGTGGGGTGAAGGCAAGAATAGGGCCCAGAGAGGAACAGGGAGTAAAATCTCTGCTGTTTTCCACAATATGTAGTTAATATTATTATAAATTTGCTTTAGCAGTCATTGATTGTGAGGCTCAGTCCATAGAAAAGCATTGAAAATTATGTTATTGACAAAGAGAACGTATATCAATGCTGAACAAATTTAAGCTGAAGGGAGCAGAAGTCACCCCTTTGCTTATAATCCTCCAGACCCTGAGGCCCGTCTGTGACGCAGCCCTGGGCGCCCGCCCCTTTCTTCCTGATCTGTGCCCCACGCCTCCCAGCTCCAGCCTGCCTCCTCAGCCGCCAAGGGCGCCTCTCTGCCTGGACCAGCAGCTTGTGGGTTTCTTTCCTCACCTTGAGCAGCTCTCAGACCTCACGGGCTTAGTGAGCTTGTCCCCACCACCCGGCTGGAACCATGCCCACACAGACACACACGGTCTCACACACACACAGTCACACTCACGCACCCCGACACTGCGTCTCCTTCCCTGCTGGACTTCTCTCTAAAAGTCTGGATATTGTCCTTATTTACTGTCTGTCTCCTCTACTAGAGCTCAGGCTCTGTGCCAGCAAGGGTTTCGTGTGTTTTCTTGACCTCCATGAATCCAGCACCCAGAATGTTGCCTGGCACTCTCACACAGTGGGGCCTCAGTATATAATTGCCAGGTGATTAGATGAAAAGGAAAAGGAACCAACAAAAAATTGGAAGGAGGGGCCTCCCTGGTGGTCCAGTGGGTAAAGAGTCCGCCTTGCAGTGCAAGGGGCATCGGTTTGACCCCTGGCCCGGGAGGATCCCACGTGCCGCGGAGCGGCTGGACCAGTGTGTCCAGTGACGGGCCAGCACTCTGGAGCGCATGCGCCCAGAGCCGGTGCTCTGCAGCAACAGAGGCCACTGTGATGGGAGGCCCGCCCAGGCCAAAGAACAAAGATGGTTAAAAAGAAAAAAAAGAAAACCATAAAAGAGGCCAAAATTTAAAAAAAAAAAGTAGAAACACTAATATTAAAAAAAATGGAAGGAAGAAAAGCAATTATGCAAGAATTTCCCATTCTTTCATTATCAGGAGTCAATTAAGTGAACTGGTAAGGAGAGGTCCCGGTGTATTATTTAAAATGATAACAGCAGCCACTGGACGGTCACGGGGCTTTAGGGCAGGGAGACCTCCGTGTGAGTCTGTGACGGTGGACAGACGACATGAAATACGCGACACCTGGGACGACCCTGACCCTGACCCTCCCTGACCTGAGTTTCCTGGGGTCCGGCCGGTGTCTGGGGACATGTTCTTGGTGAGACTAGTGGGCTCCCCTGTTGGCTCAGACGGTAAAGGACCCGCCTGCAGTGTGGGAAATCCAGGTTCGATCCCTGGGTCAGGACGGTCTCCTGGAGAAGGGAATGGCAGCCTGCTCCCGTTTCTTGCCTGGGAAAGCCCGTGGACAGAGGCGCCTGATGGGCTACAGTCCATGGGGTCCCAAAGGGTTGGACACAGCTGAATGACTTTTTCTGTCATTTCACTCTCAGGGGACCATGGCTTCTCCTCCCCAGTCTGTTCCACAGTCAGCTGGGGAGGATGGGGAGGAAGGCGGGGCGGCTCGCGCGGGTCCCCCCGCCCAGCCTCCTGTCCCGAGGAGACCCCCGCTGGCCTCCTCCCGAGGCGCCTCCTGACCTGCTCACACCCTCTAATAGAGAATTTGTTCTAGGGCTTTGGGGTTTCCTTGGGTCCGTTTTTCTAAAGAGCAACAGAGGGGAAGGAAACAGATCAAGGCTTCAAGTCTCCACGGATTTCGGTTTTATAGGCAGTATTGCAACAGAGGGCAGACCTCAAGAGGGCAGCGGCCTGCAGCTGGCGCCCAGGCTTGTTCCTGGGCGGGGCGCGCTCTCTCGGTGGAAATTCCCTCCCACGCTCACCCTTTAATCACTTTCCAGCCCAGTAACTTTCCTGATTCACCTGGGCTCCCTTTCCTCCCGAGAGCGCCCACTGTCCCTCACTGATGGGGCCGCGTCTGGGCTTGAAGGCGTTTGATCCCAGCTTGCGCTGGGCGGAGGCTGGACTCAGTTTCAGGTCGGGGCTTGCAGCACCCCCTCTCCCACGTCATCATGGCATCGGGGGGCCCTACTGAGAAGGAAAAGAGGTTGCTCTGGAGCAACGGGGACCCTGGGTTGGGGCACCCCTGTCAGAAGACTGGCTGCTGCCCAGGGAGCTAGAGCCCTCAGCCAGCCTGCTGGGACCAGCTCGGCACACTCAGACACATTGCTTGCCTTCTAGTTACGGCTTTCGTTGTCTTTTAACAATAATAATGCAGGAAGTGTAAGTAATATTTGAATGCAGTGTTGCTGTAAAAAATTCAAGAAACGTCCTTGTCCAGTGGTTAAGGCTTCACCTTCCAGTACAGGTGGTGTGAATTCAGTCTCTGGCGGGGAAACCAAGATCCCACATGCCTGAGGCCATAAAACACAGAACAAGCAATATTATAACAAATCCAATAAAGACTTAAAAAAAAGGTCCAAAGAAAAAAAAAAAGTTCAAGACAAGATGGTATCTTTTTCCAGTCCCCAACCCCAGAAACAAGAGTCGCTTAGCTCGGCCTCCTTGCTCACACACGTTTGCGCCTAGAAGAGGCGGCGGCAGCCTTCTGCCTGGTCGTGCGCGGGGCTGCTCCCAGGGTTCCCAGGTCCCCTTCCAGCTCTGGCAGATTCTGCACTGGCGGGTGATTCTTCCCTCGCCTCCTAAAAGGCAGCCGTTCACAGGCCCCTGGCAGTCACGCGGGTGGGGGTGATGGAGGGGAGGGTGGAGGGAAGGAAGCGGGTCCCCAGGAGCTCCTACGTGAGAGGACCATTCTCCCTGCTTGCCTTTAAGTCTCGAACATTGCATAGTGAGGATTACGGATTTTCACCTTTGATAACTGAGACGTTGCTCCAAGTGCCATTGTCAAGATCAGGCAGAGAGGCTGTGAGTCGTCCAGCCTGGGACTGAGGTCAAGGACTGAGGAGACAGCTCCAGGTCGAGGGCCTGAGAGGAGAGAGGGGGTCCTGGCACACTCCTGCATCTGGCCTCAGGGGGACTGGTGGAGAGGCGTGTCGGCGTGAGTGGGCGTGGGTGTGGACTGCGTTCTGCCAGGTGGTGGGCTGAGCAGGGGTAGGGAGAAGTCCCCCCAGGGGCGGTGGCCCAGGACCGAGCACTCGAACCCTCCCAAAGCGTCAGGATGAGGTCGCAGAGTGGAAGGGCAGGGGCTCAGCCAAGAGCAGAAAATGCCCACTGAGCACTTCATTTACCATAACCAGCCTCTGCAATTTCCACGACCTCCGGGTCGAGGCTCCCCAGGCCCATAAATGAAGAACATCAGAGCTGAGTGGGTGCTATGGAGCCCCACTGCCAAGTGCGGGGCTGGGACCAGCAGCCTCAGCACCTCATCCCCCGAGAGCCCACTAGAGGGGCTGAGTCTCGGCCCCACCCAACCGCCGAGCTTGAATCTGTAGCTTCGCCAGATGCCCAGGAGATTCTCAAGCCCGAGAAGCACCTCTGTGGAGTTACCTGAGGCCACATCTTCATTCGTAGAGGAGAGGTCAATGTGGAGAGGGAGGAAGTGGGCCCAGGGTCGCACAGCTGTTTCCAATCTCAGGTCCTCCATTGGCACTGACTTTGAAAAAGTCACTTAAAAATTCACGACATTGGGGCTTCCCTGGTGGTCCAGTGGGTGAGGACACCGCCTTGCAGTGCAAGGGGCGCCGGTTCCATCCCTGGCCTGGGAAGATCCCACGTGCCGCAAAGCGGCTGGACCGATGTGTCCAATTACCGAGCCGGAGCTCTGGAGCGCATGCGCCCGGAGCCGGTGCTCTGCAGTGAGAGAGGCCACAGCGATGGGAGGCCCATATGGGCCGAAGAACAAGGATGGATGAAAATAGATAAATGAAAGACCAATAGAAGTGGCCCGCCCACCCCCCTCCCTCCCCAATCTGCCCCGCTGGTCCCCCTCAAAAATTCACGACATCTTGGTTTCATCTTGTAGGATTAAGGGATAATGCGGCCACTTCTTAGTGCTAATGGAGCGTTCAGACAACGCCCAGACTTGGGCCAGCAGCGGGTGCGCGTGTTGGCTGCTGATACAGCCCAGCGCCGCGCCTCCAGCCGGCAGCAGAGACACAGTGTCAGGCACGAGGACGGCCTGCTCTGGTGACTCTGGGACAGAGACCTGCCTTTTCAGAGGCAGTCCCCGCTGCGGGTGGGGTGAAGCGCTCAAGCTGGGGTGGAACGGTGTGGGCCTGGAGGCTGGAGCAGTCCTGAGGTCCAGCTGATGCGAGGATCACCTGAGCGGCTCTGCAGGCACAGATTCCCGGGCCCCTCCCTGGCAAAGGCATCCGAGTCTCTAGGGGCGGGGCTGAGGGTCCAGCCTAAAGCCCCCTGTGTGGGCGGTGTTGGGGGAGAGGACCGGGAAGAGGGCAGAGAAGGGGTGCAAGTGAGGGGACAGGGGAGAAGTTCAGGAGAAGGATGCAGGAGAGGGTTAGGGCGGGAATCGCCTGTCGGATCCCTGGTGGCTCCCCATCCACACAAGCCCACCTCTAGGCCCTGCCCAGTCTCTGCCCCTCCCAGAAGATTTCTATATCCTCATCCAGGGAGGGGGGTTCTTCACACCCCTGACCGCAACTCAGGACCCCGCTTTCCCCTCCCTGTCCTCACCCGTCCCGCATCCTTAGCTGCCTCCCATCAGGAGGGGCTGCCCCGTCCCATCCTACCTGAGAACCCACAGCATGGCCCCTACAGAAACTGGGTATTGCACTCCCAGGATGCATCTCTGCGGGGCGCTGCCCTGTTTCAAGGGGTTTCTTTTAAGGAAACATAGCTCTGAGAGCTGCCCTGGCAACAGGGGCTGATAACAGCATAGCTCGCTGTCCCGCCACCCCAGGTGTTGTGAAGACGTTCCTGAGCTATCATAAAGAACACCTGGAGCCTCTTTACAGGTGAAAAGGGCTTGAGGGGCATTATGACCCAGAACCATTGTAATAACACACCAGGAGGTAACACCTAGTTTATGATCGACACCTGGCCTAAAGCACGTGTACACAATTGCTTGTTGTGTGAAGTATAAAAGGTATGAGCGAATTCAATAAACTTGTCAGCAACTTGTCAGCAACCTGTAGAGTTGTCTGTCTTCTTGCTGTCCCTCTCAACCCCATCTTTTCTGTCCTTCTTTCTTTTCTTAGCCTATCTGCCACTCTCTTCAGGACCTGTTCGACTGCCGGCTGGCCCGGCACATCTCCTGGGCCTCCCGAGACACCCGCTCAGACATTACAGAAAGGAGTAGTTTCAGAATCGCAAAGCTCCGCGGTCCCTCTTCCTTGGGGTCCTTTGGGCTTGGCAGACTTCTGGGCCCTGTTAGTCTGCAAGTCCCACAAGGGAGAGACTGTCACCTGGGGTCAGAGACAAGCACTCAGGAAGTGGGTGCTGGGGACGGGGTTGGAGGACGTCCACCTCTCGGCCTACACCAAGGCACTGCCTGAAAGGTGCGGCCCGCCAGGCGTGCCCTCTTCGGGCCCGCTGGCCAGGGAAGCTTGTGCGCACAGCGCGAGAAGCGCTCTGGCCGCCGGTGCCTGAGCACAGCCGAGCAAGCGGAACCGGCCGCTCGTGCTCCAGACACGAAGGCTTTCAGCCAAGGGTGTTCGATTTCTTATTTTTATTTTTTTGTAGTATTTACTTATTTGACTGTGTCGGGCCTTGGCTGCAGCATATAGGATCTTTATTGTGGTGCAGGAATTCCCTCTTACGGGCTTAGTTGTTCCTCGGCATCTGGATCTCAGTTCCCTAACCAGAGACTGAGCCCACACTCCCTGCCTTGCGTGGTGGATTCTTACCCACTGGACCACCGGGGAAACCTCCGGCAAGGGTTTCAGGACAGTGTTAGGAGAGAGAGCTGGGGGAAGCCGGATCAGCTCCTGGACCTTCTTCTGGCGGGTGGGCGGTGAGGCGACAGGGTGATGTTTCAAGACTCTCATCCACCAGGCTTCCGGTTCCAGCCAGTCTGGGGTCCACGTGCATGTGGTCAGCAAGAAGCTGCCATCCTCCACGGTGGGGTCTTAGTTTCTGCAGCATGGCTCAACGATACACGTCCGATTGTAATCTGCATCCGGAGGGGGAGCCAGGAGGCCTGTGACCTGGCCCTGGGCACTGACTTTCAAGTCTGCTCTTTGGAATCAGGGACGATCCAGGAGACCAAAGCCGTTTTCTTCAAGCAACAAACGGGGGACATGGGTGTGTGTGTGGGGGGGCGGGGGGTTGTGCTGGCAGGGCCTGGAAGGTCCTGCTTGGTCTCAGTGCCCTCTTTTCTATGATATGCCTAAATCCAGAGGGGCATCAAGAAACGGGATAAAGTTAGGAGTAGAGAGATTAATCATGAACTTGGCAGGGGGACTCAGCTTTAGGGGACCAGTTTCTTTCATGGCAGGCGGGCCTCCTCTACCCGCCCCACTGCTGCCCGCCCTATGCTGCCCCTAGGGGCTTCATAGGCCAGCCAGTGGCTCGTGGTTGCAGCCTTCTGCCCTAACCCAGTCTCATTCTCGGAGGTGCGTCAGGCCCCCTCTCTCCCACTGGCTGCTTCCGTGACCAATGGTCCTGAGCTTGCAGCTGGTGTCGGAGGCTGGGGCGCCAGCAGAGGGCGCCCCGTCCCCAGCTACGGGGCCCAGACGCCCCACCCAGCCATTCCTGTGGGCAGTCCCAGAGCAGCTGGTGGTCTGATGACCTATTTATGGAACTATCCATCCATCTACCGCCACCCCACCCCCACCCCCAATGCGCAAACCCTTCTGGGAGAATGTCTGGTTGACCGCGTCCCAGGCTGAATGGCCAAATGCAGAGAAGTTACCAAGGTGATGGCACCTTGTCCCACCAGGACCTCACCGGGCACCTACTGGGCTCCACAGCACTGACTGCTCTTACACAAGTCCTGTTCCCAGAGTCAGAGGTGAGGGATCTGTCAAGGCCCCCCTGGGGTCTGGTCCTGTGGACATGATGCACAGACTTGCTGTTGTTAAAACAGTTGCTTCTTGTTTTGTAGATTCACAATGTGGGCAGAGGAGCCCAGCCCCGCAAATGAGACAGGCAGCCCTCAGGCAAGGGCACTGCAAGCCCTCAGCTGAGCTCTTGCAGAAGGTCACACTTCCATGGACTTGGCTGGGGTGACTGGCCAAAGACTAAATGTCTACAACCCACAGAACGCCAGTGTCTAAACGCTAGCCCCCACAGGGTTCGTGCGAGGAGGCGGAGCCTTCGGGAGGTGGTTAGGGCTTGAGGAGGGGCCCTCGTGAATGGGATGAGTTTCCTCGTAAGAGAAGCCGAGAGCACCCACCGCCTTGTGGGGTGACAGCGGCTGTGAGCCAGGAGCAGGGCTCTCCCCGACATGGGTTGTGCTGGCAGGGCCTGGAAGGTCCTGCTTGGTCTCAGTGCCCTCTTTCTATGATATGCCTAAATCCAGAGGGCATCAAGAAACGGGATAAAGTTAGGAGTAGAGAGATTAATCATGAACTTGGCAGGGGGACTCAGCTTTAGGGGACCAGTTTCTTTCATGGCAGGCGGGCCTCCTCTACCCGCCCCACTGCTGCCCGCCCTATGCTGCCCCTAGGGGCTTCATAGGCCAGCCAGTGGCTCGTGGTTGCAGCCTTCTGCCCTAACCCAGTCTCATTCTCGGAGGTGCGTCAGGCCCCCTCTCTCCCACTGGCTGCTTCCGTGACCAATGGTCCTGAGCTTGCAGCTGGTGTCGGAGGCTGGGGCGCCAGCAGAGGGCGCCCCGTCCCCAGCTACGGGGCCCAGACGCCCCACCCAGCCATTCCTGTGGGCAGTCCCAGAGCAGCTGGTGGTCTGATGACCTATTTATGGAACTATCCATCCATCTACCGCCACCCCACCCCCACCCCCAATGCGCAAACCCTTCTGGGAGAATGTCTGGTTGACCGCGTCCCAGGCTGAATGGCCAAATGCAGAGAAGTTACCAAGGTGATGGCACCTTGTCCCACCAGGACCTCACCGGGCACCTACTGGGCTCCACAGCACTGACTGCTCTTACACAAGTCCTGTTCCCAGAGTCAGAGGTGAGGGATCTGTCAAGGCCCCCCTGGGGTCTGGTCCTGTGGACATGATGCACAGACTTGCTGTTGTTAAAACAGTTGCTTCTTGTTTTGTAGATTCACAATGTGGGCAGAGGAGCCCAGCCCCGCAAATGAGACAGGCAGCCCTCAGGCAAAGGGCACTGCAAGCCCTCAGCTGAGCTCTTGCAGAAGGTCACACTTCCATGGACTTGGCTGGGGTGACTGGCCAAAGACTAAATGTCTACAACCCACAGAACGCCAGTGTCTAAACGCTAGCCCCCACAGGGTTCGTGCGAGGAGGCGGAGCCTTCGGGAGGTGGTTAGGGCTTGAGGGAGGGGCCCTCGTGAATGGGATGAGTTTCCTCGTAAGAGAAGCCGAGAGCACCCACCGCCTTGTGGGGTGACAGCGGCTGTGAGCCAGGAGCAGGGCTCTCCCCCGACATGAACCGGCCAGCACCTTGGCCTCGGCCCCCAGCCTCAGAACGTGAGGAGGGCAGCCCTGGTGCTCAGAAGCCCCCGCCGCCCGACACGCAGGCCTGGCTCCCGCACACCTGGCCTCTGGCACGCTGCTACTACAGCTCAGACAGACAGGCAGAAATTGGTACCAAGGAGTGGGGTGCTATTGTAACAGACGCCTAAAAATGTGAAAGGAGCTTTGGGACCGGGTGACGGGTAGAGGCTGGAGGTGTTTGGGAAAGTCTGCTGGAAACCCCACCCTGTTGTGAATGGACCTTGAACGGAGACTCAGGTGAGAGCTCAGAAAGGAGAGCGCGTGGAGAGGAAGCCTCCGCTGTCCCAGGGAGCGGGGAGGAAGTCATTCATGCAGAATGTTGTAGAAATACGGATGACAGAGGCCATTCTGATGACAGAAACGAGGGCCATGTTGTTGGAAAGGAGACGGGGGTCCCTGTTATAAAGTGGCCAAGAACGGGCTCGAATGGGTTTAGAATCTGGTGTTCTGTGGAAGGTGGACCTCGGAGCAAGGGCATCTAGCTGAGATCGCTGAGCAAAGTGTGGACAGAGCTGCCTGGCTCCCCTCCACTGCCATCAGGAAATGCAAACGTGGTCTGGTGGAGCGCACCGGAAGCAGACCTTAAAGATCGGGGCAGACCTTAAAGGTCAGTCCGAGGGAAGATCCCCAGGACAGTGGGGGACGGCCCCGAGGGTGACTCAGACCAGGGCTACCATTCCCCGTCACAGGAGGGCGAGGGCCGCCTCCCCGGAGTCAGCAGAGGGGCCGTGGGAGCCGCCACACGTGGAGCCTGGGCGAGCAGGGCAGCACCTGCTGGGCCTGGTCCCGGGCTGTGTGGTCTAAAGGGACCCACCCGCTTGGTTTTGGACTCATTTGCTTGTCACTCATTTTTTTTCCTAGTTCTCCTTCTCGAATAGGAATGTGCGTCTTGTGTGCACCGCCTCTGTATTTTCCGCTGAAGAGGAATTGGCCTCAGGGCCCCTCAGACCTGGGCCTCGCCCGTGTCCAGTGTAGGCGACACCTTGTGAGACTCCGGGGCGAGGGTTCAGGCTCTGGGGCTGGTGGGGCAGACGGAGCGCCTTCTGCGTGCATCTGGGGGCAGAAACACTGCTGACTGTCTCCTCCTCGCCCCGCCCCGCAAATTCACCTGCTAGAACCTCATCCCCAGGCGATGGTACTGGGAGGAGTGGCCTCTGGAAGGCAGCCAGGTCCAAGGTGGAGCCCCAGGAGTGGTGCTGCCGCTCCCCCGGGAGGAGCCCGGAGCAGGCCCCCAGCCTCCACGCCGCCCCGCCCTCCCGGCAGAAGTGAGCTTCCGGATCTGAAAGCTCCTTTGGCTGAAGCGGCCTCTCACTCGGGACTCTCCACGCTGGGAAACGTTCTGAGCACAGTGTGGAGGCCTGGCTGAGCCCCTCCGATTCCCAGCACACAGTTCCCATGCCCGAATGGGGCAGCAGGACTGGGTTGGCCTGTCCCACCCCCCGCCCACCCTGGGGAAGTGGGTTCAGCTAGAATGGACACTGCGGAGGAAGCAGTCACTTCCGTTCCGCCTGGCCTCCTGCTGACCTGCTTGCTCCCATCAAGGAACCCCCCGAGCCCCAGGGGGTGGCGAGCCCCCCAACCGCATCCCAGAGCAGGACAGGGCCCCAGAGTTCTATCTGTCAGCTTTATTGACCGGGTGCGGGCTCAGCGTGAATACAGCCTGTGCTGCGTCCCCTCGGCCCGGGCAGCAGCCTGCGTGGCCGCAGCCTTCCGTCCCTGGGGGCAGGGGCCTGGCCCCTCCCTGTCCTGTCCTCCTGCTGCTCCGGACCTGGGGGCCTGGAAGGGTGGGCAGTGTGCCAGACAGGGGTCTCTGGAGAAGGGGGCAGAGTTCCAGCTGGGTGAGGAAGGTGTCCGGGTGAAGACATGCCACATGCGTCTCCCTGCGGGTCTGGGAGTCAAGCCGGAGTGCTACCACGCTGAGGACAGAGCCTCGATCGAGGAGGGCTCAGGGGAGCAGCGCCCTGCCCCCGTACCTCAGGACCCCAGGCTGCGGCAGTTACGCCCCCTTCGATTTGGGTGGCAGTGACGTCGGCGGTGTTTCCTTAGGGGCTGGTCACAGGAGGAGCTCAAGCCTGGGGAGGCCAGACCACATCCTGACTCTGGGGCCCTCGGGCCTGGCTCGCTCTCCACCTGAGCTGGGTGGCACCGGTTGCCCACAGCCTCAAAGGCGAGAGGCCGAGCAGGGCAGTGGAGCAGGGCAGGTGGCCCCAGGCCTGCTCCGAGGGACAGCAGGGGGCGTTCCACCCCAACCCCGACTGAGGAGCACAGCCGTCCCGGGCCCACACCCCGCCTCAGCCTGCACACCGCCCCCCATTGGGCCCCTCTGATGACAGACACAGGCTCTCCGAGGGCGGGGGTCTGCGGGGAGGCAGAGGCCCCAGGCCTCCGGCTGGTGACTCAGCAGCTCCAGGCGGAGGTGCGGCCCCAGCAGGTGCCCCGGCCGAAGGGAGCCAGGCACCAGACTTCAAGTCCTTAGTGACGCGTGCAGGACTGAGAGAAGGAGAATCCTGGAGGTCTCCAGGCAGCCGGGAGCGGGCAACAAGCAGCAGGCCCGGGAGGGAGGCGTTCAGCTAGAATGGACACTGCGGAGGAAGCAGTCACTTCCGTTCCGCCTGGCCTCCTGCTGACCTGCTTGCTCCCATCAAGGAACCCCCCGAGCCCCAGGGGGTGGCGAGCCCCCCAACCGCATCCCAGAGCAGGACAGGGCCCCAGAGTTCTATCTGTCAGCTTTATTGACCGGGTGCGGGCTCAGCGTGAATACAGCCTGTGCTGCGTCCCTCGGCCGGGCAGCAGCCTGCGTGGCCGCAGCCTTCCGTCCCTGGGGGCAGGGGCCTGGCCCCTCCCTGTCCTGTCCTCCTGCTGCTCCGGACCTGGGGGCCTGGAAGGGTGGGCAGTGTGCCAGACAGGGGTCTCTGGAGAAGGGGGCAGAGTTCCAGCTGGGTGAGGAAGGTGTCCGGGTGAAGACATGCCACATGCGTCTCCCTGCGGGTCTGGGAGTCAAGCCGGAGTGCTACCACGCTGAGGACAGAGCCTCGATCGAGGAGGGCTCAGGGGAGCAGCGCCCTGCCCCCGTACCTCAGGACCCCAGGCTGCGGCAGTTACGCCCCCTTCGATTTGGGTGGCAGTGACGTCGGCGGTGTTTCCTTAGGGGCTGGTCACAGGAGGAGCTCAAGCCTGGGGAGGCCAGACCACATCCTGACTCTGGGGCCCTCGGGCCTGGCTCGCTCTCCACCTGAGCTGGGTGGCACCGGTTGCCCACAGCCTCAAAGGCGAGAGGCCGAGCAGGGCAGTGGAGCAGGGCAGGTGGCCCCAGGCCTGCTCCGAGGGACAGCAGGGGGCGTTCCACCCCAACCCCGACTGAGGAGCACAGCCGTCCCGGGCCCACACCCCGCCTCAGCCTGCACACCGCCCCCCATTGGGCCCCTCTGATGACAGACACAGGCTCTCCGAGGGCGGGGGTCTGCGGGGAGGCAGAGGCCCCAGGCCTCCGGCTGGTGACTCAGCAGCTCCAGGCGGAGGTGCGGCCCCAGCAGGTGCCCCGGCCGAAGGGAGCCAGGCACCAGACTTCAAGTCCTTAGTGACGCGTGCAGGACTGAGAGAAGGAGAATCCTGGAGGTCTCCAGGCAGCCGGGAGCGGGCAACAAGCACAGGCGTGGGCAGCGAGGCCGCGGGTGCGGAGGGGCTCACTCAGAGTGGACCAGAGCCCCAGCCCCTTGTCCAAAGCCGAAGCCCTTGGGCCCAAAGTTTTTAGCATAGCATCCTGCGGAGAGAGCAGAGTGGTGAGGACACCCCAGCAACCTCCTGCCCGCCCTGCACTGCGGTGTCCCCCACCGCCCCCAGCAGCTGCCTGGGCCTCTGGCGCCGTGAGGCACACACGCAACCCTGACACTGAGGCTCTTCCTAGCCATTCCCCTGCCTCTGAGATCCCAGAAGTGCCACGTGTGGCCAGAGCTCTGGCTAGGAGTCAGGACGGGAGCCCAGGCTCAGGCCCCACTGCTTCCTCCTTGGGGCTCCTCCTCGGGGCTCCTCCTCGGGGGGACCACGGAAGGCCTCCCGCGACACTCTGGAGCTGGTGTACGTCTAGCAAGGCCCCGCCTGTGGGCTGCCGTCCGGCAGTCCTCCAGCGAGGGTGGAGAGTGGGGAGAAGCCACTCACCTTTGCAGTAGATCTCGCCGTCCTTGTCGGCCAGGGTGGTGGACTCCAGGCCTTTGCCGCACTTGGCACACCGGAAGCACGACTTATGCCAGGACTGGGGGGGAAGCACAGAGTTAGTTCCGCCACCCCAGCCCATCCCTGCCCCTTGAGGCCGTGAGGAAGACACCTGGGAGGCCTGCCCGCCCCACTCCCGGCCTCCTGGAGGAAGGGCCGGTGGTAGTGGCAGCGGTGGCCCCGAGGAGGGCCGGCGGGGCTGGACCACCGTCAGGGCCGGCTCAGCCCGGCCCTGGCTCCTGCTGGGGCCCCTGGTCGGGCGTGGGCTTGGACCCGTCCTGGTCCCGCCTCCAGGCGCGTGGCCTCCTCACTCCTCACGGAGACCACTGCCTCCCTTGTGGCCGACGTGAGGACCAGATACACACACAACGGGGCCCAGCCACAGGGCAGGCTCCTGGTGGTCAGCCATGTCTCTGCAGTGCCAGGGCCACTGCCCCGCTTGCCCCAGGGCCATCACTGCAGTGGAGAGCGGTGCCCTCTCGCTCCCGAGGCCGCAGCCAGGCGGCACCCAGTGCCACTGAAGAAGAAAGGACCAACGCCATGAAGTAAGTCCCAGGAGGGGGCTGGGGAGCCACGCTCGCTGTGGGCCCCAGAAGCCCCTTGTGCTTCTGCAAAGAGCTTGGAGACCCCACAGCCAACAGCCCCCCGGGGGAAGGCAGCTAGGTTTGCACCCCTCAGGGGAGTCAGCCAGGCCCCGAAGCAGCTGTCAGCTCTGTAAAACCAGAGAGAGCCAGAGGCCGGCAGTGGACGGGACAAGACAAAACAAGGCCTTTAAAGGGCAAAGAGACTCTCATACACAGAAGCCCTTGACTGAGCTAGAGATGAGAAAGGAAACTGGATGCCCTCGGGTTTCCTGGCAGCCAGACCTGCACATGCCGGCTCCCGCCCAGTCCTCAAGGGGCTGCGGAGTCCAGGGCGCTGAGAGCAGCCCGGCCCCGGCCCCGCAGCCTCCCGGCCCTGAGCGGGCGCCAGCCTTGGCTCGGCCTCTGTGAAGCCCAGGCTGCCCTCTAGTCGCTGGGCAGATGGAGGACTGACCACCACCCTCCCTCCAGACACACTCGGGCGCCAGCTCGTGGTGTTCGTACCCAGCGCCCTGGTCCTCTTGGCTCTTCCTCAGTCACAGCCGAGGAGGCAGAGCACCCGTCTCCTACCTCTGCAAGAAGACCCCTCACCCCTAAGGAAGAGCACAGCCTCACTCTAAGGTGCCGTGGAGGTAACGGAAATGCTGATGCTTAGGGATTTCTTGGTGATTTCCCATCCTCATAGTGAGACACAGCAGAAACTTAATACTAACATCTCTTTTGGACCACCGTCAGGGCCGGCTCAGCCCGGCCCTGGCTCCTGCTGGGGCCCCTGGTCGGGCGTGGGCTTGGACCCGTCCTGGTCCCGCCTCCAGGCGCGTGGCCTCCTCACTCCTCACGGAGACCACTGCCTCCCTTGTGGCCGACGTGAGGACCAGATACACACACAACGGGGCCCAGCCACAGGGCAGGCTCCTGGTGGTCAGCCATGTCTCTGCAGTGCCAGGGCCACTGCCCCGCTTGCCCCAGGGCCATCACTGCAGTGGAGAGCGGTGCCCTCTCGCTCCCGAGGCCGCAGCCAGGCGGCACCCAGTGCCACTGAAGAAGAAAGGACCAACGCCATGAAGTAAGTCCCAGGAGGGGGCTGGGGAGCCACGCTCGCTGTGGGCCCCAGAAGCCCCTTGTGCTTCTGCAAAGAGCTTGGAGACCCCACAGCCAACAGCCCCCCGGGGGAAGGCAGCTAGGTTTGCACCCCTCAGGGGAGTCAGCCAGGCCCCGAAGCAGCTGTCAGCTCTGTAAAACCAGAGAGAGCCAGAGGCCGGCAGTGGACGGGACAAGACAAAACAAGGCCTTTAAAGGGCAAAGAGACTCTCATACACAGAAGCCCTTGACTGAGCTAGAGATGAGAAAGGAAACTGGATGCCCTCGGGTTTCCTGGCAGCCAGACCTGCACATGCCGGCTCCCGCCCAGTCCTCAAGGGGCTGCGGAGTCCAGGGCGCTGAGAGCAGCCCGGCCCCGGCCCCGCAGCCTCCCGGCCCTGAGCGGGCGCCAGCCTTGGCTCGGCCTCTGTGAAGCCCAGGCTGCCCTCTAGTCGCTGGGCAGATGGAGGACTGACCACCACCCTCCCTCCAGACACACTCGGGCGCCAGCTCGTGGTGTTCGTACCCAGCGCCCTGGTCCTCTTGGCTCTTCCTCAGTCACAGCCGAGGAGGCAGAGCACCCGTCTCCTACCTCTGCAAGAAGACCCCTCACCCCTAAGGAAGAGCACAGCCTCACTCTAAGGTGCCGTGGAGGTAACGGAAATGCTGATGCTTAGGGATTTCTTGGTGATTTCCCATCCTCATAGTGAGACACAGCAGAAACTTAATACTAACATCTCTTTTCGTGTCATTTAGCCAACGGCAAGGATGCTCATTTCAAGCACCCCTGACAGTAACACCAACAGTAACGCCAGCCGGCTGGAGCCACCCACAGCCCGGCGACGCTCTGGCGCTGGGCACCCGGCACCGGCTCACGGCGGCTGTGACAGCCAGCGTGTCTGGCCGGCCGGCCGTGTGCCCCACGTCACAGACGCAGGACGGAGGTCCAGGAGGGGACCCTCCGCCCGGCCACACGACAGGCATATGGCTCGGCTAGGCTGTCGTCCTGTTGGGTTTATGGCCCCCTCCTGACGGACAGATGTGGAAACAACCTCCAAGGGTGAAGCGGCCCAAGAGGAGGCTGCCGCACTGAGGGCCAGCTCCTGGGAGTCGGTGCACCGGGCTCTTCATCTGGAGCAGGGGTGGTGATCCCCCTCCCAACGGGCCTGAGGGCTGCGAGCAGACCCTGCTCGGTCTAGACCTGTCCTGTGTGTGGGTCCCCGTCCACACGCCCAGCCGCTCCTCAAGGCTGGAAACCCCAGAGGCCAAGACTCAGGTCCAGAGAAGCTGCAGACGGGCTCCCGGCCCCACGGCGCCACAGCTGACTGCGAGACACCGGCCGGGCCTCCACGCAGGTCCGGAAACCCGCTCCAGGCACCTTCCTGGAGCGGCTTCTCCGGTGGCCCCGGGCCTCTGGTCGAAGCTGCCCCTCCCCACGGCCTCTCCGAGGGAGGGGTCCCGCCGTGCTCTGGTGCCCGGGGGGAGAGCCCGGCCGCTGGAGCGTCGCAGGGCAGGGCGCGCGGGGCAGCCAGACAGGCCTGCCCCCTCGAAGGCTCTCACAAGCCCGCACCTTGGGAATGTGCCCGGAGGGAACACGAGCAGGTTTCTGTAGTCTGGGGTGGTTCTTGACATTTCTGGATCACAAGCCCTTCCGAAAATGTGACAAACGCTGTGGATCTTCTTCCCAGAGAGAGACGTGAGCACACACGGCTCTGCACATTCTCTTCAGGGCTGGCGTCCATGCACCCCCAGAGCCTGCAGCCCCCGGCTCGGAAGACATGGAGTGACTGCAGCCCCCGTGCAGCGCCCGCGTGTTGCTGCTGTCTCAGCCGTGTCTGGGTCTGCAGCCCCACGGACGGCAGCGCGCCAGGCTTCCCTGTACCTCAGCATCTTCCAGCGTGTGCTCAGACGCGTGTCCATGAGTCACCGATGCCATCCAACCACCTCCTCTTCTGTCATCCCTTTCCCCGCCTTCAATGCTTTGGATCTTTTCCAGTGAGTTTGCTCTATGCAACAGGTGGTCAAAGCTTTGGAGCTTCAGCTTCAGCATCGGTCCTTCCAATGAATGATCCGGGCTGGTTTCCTTTAGGATGGACTGGTGTGATCTCCGTGCAGTCCAAGGGACTCTCGAGGGTCTTCTCCAGCACCACCGTTCAAAGACATCGGTTCTTCAGTGCTCAGCCTTCGTTATGGACCAACAGTGAGGCTGTTATGATGGAGGATTCCGCTCCCTTGGAGGCTGGGAGGCCGAGGGGACAAGCAAGCTCAGAGACAAACGCACCCCCTTCATGGTGGGCTCTGAAAGGAAGTGGAGGAGCCACACCCCAGAGCTCAGACACCCCTGGGCAGAGTGGCGTCACATTTACAATACTCCAGAACCCACAGTTCCGGAAGATGCCTGGCCAGCCTGCCACCCTCCTGTCTCCCTGCACGCGCAGCCTTACCTTCCCAGCACCAATCACCTTCTCGGCAGCGTAGACGGCCTGGCTGCACCGCGGGCAGCGCTCGGAGCCCCCAATCTTCTGGGCGAACTTGGACGTGTTGGGGTTGGTGGTGGGCCTGTGGCCAGGGGCCCTGTGCGGGGAAGGACGTGCAGTGAGGTGACCTGCAGGGAGCAGGACATGCGGGGCCTGGCCCCAGTGGGCACCACTGGCCCGGGCTGCAGGGTCACCTCCGTGTGACAGACGGATGCACCAAGGGCCAGCACAGTGTTCCTTCCACTGAGACATCGGATTTCCCTCAGCCTCCAGCCGGAGCACCGGAGTCACAGGCGGAGGTCGCTAAGAACGGGCCCCCCTGCCCCCCATTCCCGCAGAGCGTCTACTGTGAGAGTCCTTCCTAGGAGAAATCTGCTGGGGGGTCACTCGCACGGGGCAACGGCCTTGGCCAAGACATGGGACGTCATCCATCACTGCTGTGCACACCCCAGGGCCCAGGGGCTGGTGGGCTGGCTGCTAGCGCCCCACTCACGGAGGTCGGTGGGCGCTGGGGACCTAGTGACTCCTGCTTCCAGGAAGGGATGACAGCCAGTGAGCAGGGGCCCAAGGCAGTCCGGCTCAGACCCTCACTGGCTGTGGGACCCCCTCAAGCCACTGACACCAGCTAGGTTTTCTCATCTAGGAAAGAGACAGGCCTCAGGAATTCTTGAGGCTCCGCCCAGTGCGTGAAAACATGGGGCGCAGCCCCACAAAGGCAGAAGCCGGGCTGCTCCACTCCCTGCCGGCCCGGCTGCGCTGGCACGGCCTGATGCAAAGCAGGGGCTTCTTCACCGGGGGCGGGAGGGGGTACTCACTCCTCATGTCTGATGCCCAGCGACTCCCCCTTGTCCATGCTCAGCGTGCCCGCGCCCTGCCCGTAGCCGTAGCCCTTGGGGCCGTACTTCTTGCCATAGCAAGACTTGCAGTAGATCTCCTCACCGTGCACGGCCACGGTGGTGCTGTCCAGGTTCTTCTTGCAGACCACTGTGGAGGAAGAGGGCAGGGCCAGGCGGTTCGTGGCAAGCCCCCACCGCCGAAGCTCTCTGGGACCCTGCTCACGTAATATCCTGACCTCCCAGGAGCCAGGAGCCGGGTAGGGGGTACGGGATGGCCAGGGAGCTGGGAGGGGAGGAGGGGGCCTAAGGATGCTGGCCGAGTGCCGCCCCCAGAGCCACGTGGGCTTCCTCGGTCCCCCACACCCTGAAAACTGCCCGAGGTCACGGGGCCAACGGCCTAGGCTGAAGCCACGCCCCAGGAGGTCTGCTGGGCCTCCCCCTGCCCTCGACAAACAGCACAGGTCCTGACAGGAGAGGAGAAGACAGAAAAGAAGGAAAGAAGAGGGCAAGGCTTTCCTGATCTCAGCAACTGGATCCAGAAGGGACACCTGTGGGCTCCCAGGGGGAAACGCCAACATTTACGATGTGCCCAGCGTGACCAGCTTGAAAGTGAGATGCACGTTGTGATCACAACAAGAGGAACTGAAGTTCTAACGTCAGAAACCACTTGGCCACAGAAGGAACTAAGGTCAGGCTGGGGAGTTTCCTGCCTCTGGGGCCAGGGGAGACGGGCATGAGGCAAACTGGAAGGCCTGCAGGCTGCCTGCATCTTCCTGTGGATCTCAGGGCAGCGGCACCCAGCGGTCCAGAGTCAGACCGTGCGGAGCCCAGGGTCACGCAGAGCCCAGTCCACCCCGCTGTCCAGTGAGCGTCCCAGCCAGGCTGCTGCCTTCCCAGCCTTGTGTCTGCGCCAGCAGATGGGCATGACAGTGCCCCCCGAAGGGGCTGAGAATTAAATGAGACCTCGCCTGAGACGGATGGAGCACAGTGCCCTGTGCACAGTAGGGCATCATGGATGCTGGCTGCCTCGTAGTGTGACATGGAGTTGGTGCCCTGGGTGCACAATGGTGAGAGGGCCAGGCCCCAGAAGACCCTCAGCGTCCAGCCCCAAGGCCGTCTCCCCAGAGTCCACTGTGCCTGCAGGCCTGGGCTCCCCAAGGGCCCTCAGATGTGGGATTCAGTGTCCAGCTCACCCACATCCTCCAACACGTCCTTCTGAAGATGGACGCCGGGGGAGTGCCTGGAGAGCCTCTGCTCCTTTGAGGAGGCACTCAGCTCGCCTCCGGACGGCCTGTCGGTCCCCTTGCCTGCAGGGAGACTATCCTCCCCCCTTCCCCCACCACGGGACTCTCAGCACCTTGGTTCCCTGACCAGGGGCTGAACCCGGACCCTCAGCAGTGAAAGCCCCGAGGGCCTCCGGGGAATGCCGAGCCGTCTCCTTGCCTTTAAAGGCCGGCTCTCTCTGCCCACCTTCAACCCTGGGTCTGGGTTGGAGACTTCAGACTAAATAAGGACCCTCTGGCCCTGCCCATGAGATCCCCATGTCCTTCCAACTCTCGGGCGACCCAAATATGGACCTTCCCACCGCCTGCCCAGGGCTTGGCTCTGGAATGGAGCGAGCGGGAAGAGCCGCCCCGGGCTCCAGCACTGCCTTCCAGGGTGGGAAGCCAGCAGCTGGCCAGGAACTGCTTCCCGTAAGACCCAAGTTGACCTGGAAATTCCAAGACCAGAGGGAGGCAGGAAGTGAAACAGAGCGGCCCTGAGGTCTCCTTGGACCAGCCTCTGCTGCAGGGGACCCCGGGGATCCTTTGCTACAGAGGAGACCCCAGCGTCTACAACTGACGCCCCCTGTCAGCCCTGCCCCAGCCCAGCCTCCACCTGCAGCCATGTAACCTGGCACCTGCAGGCTCCCCGAGAGGCCTGACACAGGGAAGTTTTGAATGTCAGCCTAAATACGTTTCCACCAGTCATGTTAAGCAGAAATCAACCAAAAAGAAGAACTCAGGTTCAGGCTGGCTGTCTGCATCTGCTGTGAGAGGCAGTCCAGGTCCAGAGGGAAGAGCTGCCCAAGTGAGAGGCCAGGGCCTCTCCCCACCCAACACAGAGACGGCTCTCTGCTTCTGAAGGGTAACTGAGGCTGGCCTGACCTCCAGGCCCTTCTAGGTGGGCCAGGTGTGGGGCCACAAGCCTGCAGTCAAGGGGATGGTGGTGTTGGGGTGCAGGCTGCCGAGGGCACCCTGCCCCGGCTCCCGGAGAACAGCCCCGTCGCACTGACTGCCGCCTCGGGGGGAGGCCAGACCGGCTCTCTCCCGCCGGTTGACCTGCCCCGGACGGGGCTGTCACAGCTCAGAGACGGAGCAGCCTCGGGGTCAGGGCCCACAGAGCCAAGCCTTCCTGCCGGAGGTGAGGACTGGCTGTCCCGCCTCGGACACCGGGGTGCACACGTCGAGCTGAGCCCGGAGCGGAGTCGGCTCCCTCCCCTGTCACCTGCAGCTCCACCCGGCGCAGCCTGGGCCCCGGGCCGGAACTGGCTGCCGAGCTGAGCAGAACCCAGAGCCAAGCACCAGGATGGTCACAGGCGCTCCTCAAGGGGACTCGCCGGGGGCTAACGTCCCTCAACCCACACAGGCCCAAACCCTGCTGGCCTATCCCTTCCCAGGAGGACAGTTCCCCTATTTTGACGGTGCCTGCAATCTTGATTCCAGCTGGGTACCTATGCCCTCTTCACTGAGAAAGAGAAGCCGCTCTCCTTCCACTTGTGAACACGGTGTACCTAGTGCTGCTGCAGTCCCTGGGACTTGGCAGGCTGTGGAGACGCTCAGACCAGGGCTGTCCTCTAGCTCCAGAGGAGACCCCAGCGTCTACAACTGACGCCCCCTGTCAGCCCTGCCCCAGCCCAGCCTCCACCTGCAGCCATGTAACCTGGCACCTGCAGGCTCCCCGAGAGGCCTGACACAGGGAAGTTTTGAATGTCAGCCTAAATACGTTTCCACCAGTCATGTTAAGCAGAAATCAACCAAAAAGAAGAACTCAGGTTCAGGCTGGCTGTCTGCATCTGCTGTGAGAGGCAGTCCAGGTCCAGAGGGAAGAGCTGCCCAAGTGAGAGGCCAGGGCCTCTCCCCACCCAACACAGAGACGGCTCTCTGCTTCTGAAGGGTAACTGAGGCTGGCCTGACCTCCAGGCCCTTCTAGGTGGGCCAGGTGTGGGGCCACAAGCCTGCAGTCAAGGGGATGGTGGTGTTGGGGTGCAGGCTGCCGAGGGCACCCTGCCCCGGCTCCCGGAGAACAGCCCCGTCGCACTGACTGCCGCCTCGGGGGGAGGCCAGACCGGCTCTCTCCCGCCGGTTGACCTGCCCCGGACGGGGCTGTCACAGCTCAGAGACGGAGCAGCCTCGGGGTCAGGGCCCACAGAGCCAAGCCTTCCTGCCGGAGGTGAGGACTGGCTGTCCCGCCTCGGACACCGGGGTGCACACGTCGAGCTGAGCCCGGAGCGGAGTCGGCTCCCTCCCCTGTCACCTGCAGCTCCACCCGGCGCAGCCTGGGCCCCGGGCCGGAACTGGCTGCCGAGCTGAGCAGAACCCAGAGCCAAGCACCAGGATGGTCACAGGCGCTCCTCAAGGGGACTCGCCGGGGGCTAACGTCCCTCAACCCACACAGGCCCAAACCCTGCTGGCCTATCCCTTCCCAGGAGGACAGTTCCCCTATTTTGACGGTGCCTGCAATCTTGATTCCAGCTGGGTACCTATGCCCTCTTCACTGAGAAAGAGAAGCCGCTCTCCTTCCACTTGTGAACACGGTGTACCTAGTGCTGCTGCAGTCCCTGGGACTTGGCAGGCTGTGGAGACGCTCAGACCAGGGCTGTCCTCTAGCTCCAGGGCCAGGAGCCTGTGGCCAGAGAGCCCAGCAACAGGAGGGCGACCCACAGCGGCTCCCCCGCGCAGCCCCAGCCTGACCTCCCAGCCTGACCTCCCACAGCTGTTTCTGGTCCTCCAGCCCCCACTTCTGCCCCTTGCCTCCACCCTTGCATTCCTGGCTTCCCCGACCACCGGCTGCAACCACTCCTCCACGGGCAGGGCCACTGTTGGTAATTAAAGAACATTTGAGGGTTGAGAGGGTCCTTGGGGCCAACAGCCTGCATCCCCTCTCTGGCTAGCACCCAGTCCTCCTATTCCTCTGAGAAAAATAAATGGCTTGAAAATTCCGAGAGCGATGAACTGCCGATGACACGACGCTGCCGCGGGCAGCCTCCTCTGGACTGGACGTCAAAGGCGTCACCTGAGCTCACTGACCACCTGCACCGGCGCAGACTGTGGTCGGCCTCGGCGGGCAGCTGACAGGCATGGACCCTCGCTGCCTGTGCTGAGGGGGGCTTCAGGCTGGCCCGCCCACGGCAGTGGGGCGTCAGTGCTCAGCCAGGCGGGAGGCGGCCTTGCTCTGGAGCACGGGCTCCCAGGCAGTGGAGCACCTTTCCTGAGTCTGCGGGGTGAAGCTGGGGGAGGCGCCAACTCCCGGACCTCTCAGACAGGTTGGGGTGTCAGCCGCTGGGAGGGTCCCCTGAGTCACAGTCTCCTTGCTGGGGATCCCCTTCCCTGGGTGCATGTGCATGTGCCTGTGCGTGTGCTGCCCCGCTCAGCACACAGAGAACAGAAAATTCACGTCCAGACTCTGACCAGCTAGTTCTGAAATGGGGGGCAGACGACTCAGTCTCTCTCTGGCTGCACTCTCAGCATTCCAGGGGAGATCAGAACAGCTACTCTGCCCCAGTCTGTCCTCTGCCTCTGTGGTTTCTGTTGCCTTTTAAACAAGGTCCTCAACCCACACAGGCCCAAACCCTGCTGGCCTATCCCTTCCCAGGAGGACAGTTCCCCTATTTTGACGGTGCCTGCAATCTTGATTCCAGCTGGGTACCTATGCCCTCTTCACTGAGAAAGAGAAGCCGCTCTCCTTCCACTTGTGAACACGGTGTACCTAGTGCTGCTGCAGTCCCTGGGACTTGGCAGGCTGTGGAGACGCTCAGACCAGGGCTGTCCTCTAGCTCCAGGGCCAGGAGCCTGTGGCCAGAGAGCCCAGCAACAGGAGGGCGACCCACAGCGGCTCCCCCGCGCAGCCCCAGCCTGACCTCCCAGCCTGACCTCCCACAGCTGTTTCTGGTCCTCCAGCCCCCACTTCTGCCCCTTGCCTCCACCCTTGCATTCCTGGCTTCCCCGACCACCGGCTGCAACCACTCCTCCACGGGCAGGGCCACTGTTGGTAATTAAAGAACATTTGAGGGTTGAGAGGGTCCTTGGGGCCAACAGTCTGGATCCTCTCTCTGGCTAGCACCAAGTCCTCCTATTCCCTCTGAGAAAAATAAATGGCTTGAAAATTCCCGAGAGCGATGAACTGCCGATGACACGACGCTGCCGCGGGCAGCCTCCTCTGGACTGGACGTCAAAGGCGTCACCTGAGCTCACTGACCACCTGCACCGGCGCAGACTGTGGTCGGCCTCGGCGGGCAGCTGACAGGCATGGACCCTCGCTGCCTGTGCTGAGGGGGGCTTCAGGCTGGCCCGCCCACGGCAGTGGGGCGTCAGTGCTCAGCCAGGCGGGAGGCGGCCTTGCTCTGGAGCACGGGCTCCCAGGCAGTGGAGCACCTTTCCTGAGTCTGCGGGGTGAAGCTGGGGGAGGCGCCAACTCCCGGACCTCTCAGACAGGTTGGGGTGTCAGCCGCTGGGAGGGTCCCCTGAGTCACAGTCTCCTTGCTGGGGATCCCCTTCCCTGGGTGCATGTGCATGTGCCTGTGCGTGTGCTGCCCCGCTCAGCACACAGAGAACAGAAAATTCACGTCCAGACTCTGACCAGCTAGTTCTGAAATGGGGGGCAGACGACTCAGTCTCTCTCTGGCTGCACTCTCAGCATTCCAGGGGAGATCAGAACAGCTACTCTGCCCCAGTCTGTCCTCTGCCTCTGTGGTTTCTGTTGCCTTTTAACAAGGCATGATCTGGGTCCAAAGGCTGGCGAAACCTTGGGCTAAACGCATCTTCCTCTTAAGTGACGGGATTGTGGCAGGAAGAGAGAGCAGAGAAAGTGGGTGGAGAGTTTTCCCCACCGAGTCCTTAGGGCTTGGAGCAGGGCCACTGCGGGTCTGGACCCCTCCAGCTCGGGCCAGCTCCTCTCCCTGAGAAAACAGCTTCGGAAGAACAAAGAGGCCCTGACATGCCTCCCCACCGGGCTGCACTCCAGCCAGATGTCAAGCTGTTTACGTCCTGTCCCTGGAGGCCAGTTCCCCGGGGTGTTGACAGGCCAGTCTGGTCCCCATGGTAACAGCAGGGCCCGGGGGCGGGTACTCACTGCACAGGAAGCAGGATTTGTGGAAGCTGCTCCCTTCACACTGAACCTCTTCTGCAAAGTACACGGTCTTCTGGCACACCCCACACTTCTTGCCTCCTCCCCAGTTCGGCATTCTGAAAGTGGACACGGGAAAGGGAATCAACTTTACAGGGAGGTGGAGAGCCAGATGGGCCGAGACAGGGCCGGGGGCGGGGGCCAGGGGAGAGGCTGCAGGGCAGAGCCTCCTCGTTCCCCACTCCGGAGTCCACGGGCAACCTACGCTGGGCAGCGCTGTAGTTTAGGCCCGGTCCCTGGCACGCTGGGACACAGACAAGCGCAAGACACAGGCCCTCACAGCAGGAAGAACAAACCGCCTGCCGTGTGCATCCACACGGATGAATCCCACAGCAAAAGCAGCAGATGAGCCAGAACGCATGAAACACAAATTATCTGTGTCAAGTCCACAAACAGGCCAAGCTCACGTGGTCGAGAGAGGAGCCCCAGGTGGGAGAGCTACGAAGAAAGGCTCGGTGACGAGCCCCGCACAGCACTGCCGTAGATCTGTGTCCTCGAAGAGAGAAAACGGGGCCGCCAGCGGTCATCAAGTGGGGGCTCCTTTTGTAATTGTTCTTCAAACTACACACGAAGGGTTTTTTATGTATCTATTTGGCTGAACCGGGTGTTAGTTGCGGCATGTGGGGTCTACTACCCAGACCAGGGATCCAACCCAGGCCTCCTAGGCTGGGATCGAGGAATCTTAGCCACTGGACCACCAGGTAAGTCCCCCATGTAGGTTTTATACACTCTTTTGTATGTAAGATACAGCTCACCAAAAATTGTTTTTCTTTAGTCACACCTCAATGCTTGCAGGATCTTCTTTCCCTGACCAGGGATTGAACCCAGGCCTACATACTGAAAGTGTCAAGTCCTAACCCCCAGGGAATTTCACCCTCTGATGGGGGAAGGTGGGGAGCATTTGCAAAATCAGGTTTTCCATCGCCACCCCCAACCCGATGAATCAGAACCTCTGAGGGATGAGGTGTAGGGACGTGAGTCTTAACGGACACCGGGGAGTCCGAAGAGCAAGCAGAGACGCTCGAGGCGCTGGTTCTGAGCTGGGTCCTGAGGCCGGCAGGTGTGGTCCGGTCCGGACCCTGCCACTCCCCGACGGTGTGTACCTTGGGCGAGGGAGCCAGCCTTTCTGCACCTATACAATGCGAATGAAAGCAGAGCCATCACAGACTGTGGGGTCTGGTGAGGCCCGGCCCCGTGCCTGATGCCTGGTGACGGCCGTCAGTGCAGGACCAGGGGGCCCAGGAGGCGACACTGTGGCCCGGTGCCCGCGGTCAGAGGGCTGCCTGGCCGGCGACCCTTCCCACTCCTGAGACAGCAGTGCACGGGGAGGGGCCGCCTGGGAGGAGCAGGTGCTGGGACAGCAGGAGCGCCTGGGGGGGCGCACTGCCCGACCCTCGGGGGCGGGGCGCCAGAGCCCCCCTGGTATCAGGGCTGTGCTGGCAGGCAGAGTCTGGGCAGGGCACAGTCTCCACAGCCGGGCGCTTCCCCGCTGACGCGGTGCAGGGAGAAAACTTGCCCCTCAAAGTGGCTCTTTGCTGCGTGAATTATTTCGAGCTAAAAACAATCAAGACCCAAGAGACTCCAGAAGAAGTCCTTCCAACCGCCTGAAAGAATGTGGTTGGAGAGTCTGTTCTCTCAACACAGCAGTCGCCAGAGAGCCCTGCTCAGAATCCGGGCCGGGGGTGGTGGGAAACCTGGGAGGGCCAGGAAACCAGTCCACTCTGTCTCCTTGCCTCTGCCCGGCTCAGCAAACACGGGATTACAAATATTTGCTTTCCCTTGGCCATGCCAACTGGCTTCCTCCCCTCTGAAGCCCCAAACCTGCCCAAATTCCTCTTCGGTCTTCAGCTGCACATAGCACTTAAGGAGAGGGTTTGGACCACTTGGGAGTTACTTGGTTTTCCAGGGTCTCGCCTATGTAGACATGTTATTAAGCTTTTAATTTTCTCCAGTTCATCTGTCTCAGGTCAATGGAATTCTTTTCCCCAGGGAATCCCTTCCCTAGCAGTCAGGTTTTCCATCGCCACCCAACCCGATGAATCAGAACCTCTGAGGGATGAGGTGTACGTGAGTCTTAACGGACACCGGGGAGTCCGAAGAGCAAGCAGAGACGCTCGAGGCGCTGGTTCTGAGCTGGGTCCTGAGGCCGGCAGGTGTGGTCCGGTCCGGACCCTGCCACTCCCCGACGGTGTGTACCTTGGGCGAGGGAGCCAGCCTTTCTGCACCTATACAATGCGAATGAAAGCAGAGCCATCACAGACTGTGGGGTCTGGTGAGGCCCGGCCCCGTGCCTGATGCCTGGTGACGGCCGTCAGTGCAGGACCAGGGGGCCCAGGAGGCGACACTGTGGCCCGGTGCCCGCGGTCAGAGGGCTGCCTGGCCGGCGACCCTTCCCACTCCTGAGACAGCAGTGCACGGGGAGGGGCCGCCTGGGAGGAGCAGGTGCTGGGACAGCAGGAGCGCCTGGGGGGGCGCACTGCCCGACCGGGGGGGGGGGGGCGCCAGAGCCCCCCTGGTATCAGGGCTGTGCTGGCAGGCAGAGTCTGGGCAGGGCACAGTCTCCACAGCCGGGCGCTTCCCCGCTGACGCGGTGCAGGGAGAAAACTTGCCCCTCAAAGTGGCTCTTTGCTGCGTGAATTATTTCGAGCTAAAAACAATCAAGACCCAAGAGACTCCAGAAGAAGTCCTTCCAACCGCCTGAAAGAATGTGGTTGGAGAGTCTGTTCTCTCAACACAGCAGTCGCCAGAGAGCCCTGCTCAGAATCCGGGCCGGGGGTGGTGGGAAACCTGGGAGGGCCAGGAAACCAGTCCACTCTGTCTCCTTGCCTCTGCCCGGCTCAGCAAACACGGGATTACAAATATTTGCTTTCCCTTGGCCATGCCAACTGGCTTCCTCCCCTCTGAAGCCCCAAACCTGCCCAAATTCCTCTTCGGTCTTCAGCTGCACATAGCACTTAAGGAGAGGGTTTGGACCACTTGGGGAGTTACTTGGTTTTCCAGGGTCTCGCCTATGTAGACATGTTATTAAGCTTTTAATTTTCTCCAGTTCATCTGTCTCAGGTCAATGGAATTCTTTTCCAGCCAGAAGAAGCTAGAAGGGCAGAGGGAAATCCCTTCCCCTAGCAGTGGACACAGACGTCTGCTCAAGGTTCACCCACAACCCCGAGCTGCGTACACCTGCCTCACAGGTGCTTGTGCAGGTGCCTGATGCTTCGGCTCGCCCAGTGCTGGGAGCCACAGCCGGCCGGACCCTCCATCTCTGCAGAGCCCGAGCCTGCGGGACCCTCGGTGGGGTGTGCCGGCTGGAGGAGGCCTCACAGGGGTGTAGAGTGGACAAGGCAGTCACTCTTGGCGGCCTCGGCTCTGTCCTCCCGCGTCCGGAGGGCTGGGGCGGCTCTGGTCCAGCGCAGCCGCCCCCCCAAGGACACTTCCACCAACCACTGACCTTGGCCTCGGCCCCGAGCCCGGGCTCGTACACCCAATCTCAGGCAGGCATCCTCTCCCGAGTGGCCCTCCGTTTCAACAAAAGCCCCCTGAACTCATCGCCTTTTCTCTCTCAGCTGTCCTTTCTCCTGACTGTCCATTCTGCTGTTGGGACCACAGCCATTCTCTCACCACCAAGGAGTCTCACCCCAAACCCAGAATGGGGAGCAGCTCTGCACCCCTCTTTACCCACTCACCCCCAAGCCCTGACATCCCCACCTCTCCAGGCTCCTCCTCAGCACCTCAGGGCTCACCAGCCCTCAACAGCCCCTGGAAAGGTGCACCACGTTCCAGTCCCCTTCTCCTTGTAACACCTCAACCTTCATCCAGGGCGTTGGACCTAAGCTGACCAGCCAAGGTTTCCAGCTTGGGGCTGAGCTCCTGGACCCCCAGCGCCCGGGGCCCCGACGCCCTACTGTTCCTCTGGCCCCCAGCTGCAGGACTGCAAAGCCATGTCCAGGGTGGACGGTTGGTGGGAGCAGCCAGCCTGTCGCCGTCTGCCTAGCCTCCAACTGCCTCCTCGGCCTTCCTCGCCGCAGAGCCCCATTCTACTCAGGCAGTCCCTGCTCCATCGAGTGACCCCCGGGAAGTGCTCAGGGCAAGGTCTGGACCCCTAAGTCACCTGGTGACTCCAGTCCCCTGCAGGATGGTGCAGGGACAGCTTCGAGGGGAGCCCGGGGGGACGCACTGCTTCCTACAGAACCACAAGGGTTCTCTTCTGCCTTTGACGAGGGGGCAAGTGCGACCCCTGGAACCTCTGCCCTTGGCATCCGGCGGGCGGCCTGCCCCCGAGCTGGCAGACCTGCCGTGTGCCAGGCAGCCGGCAAGCCCACCCGTCTCTCCTGGCCACCTGAAGGCGGGGACGCGCCCCTGACCCAGATGAGGCCCCGGGGCTGGGGAGGCCTGCGGCGGCGGCAGAGCTGGGACCAACAGTCCGCATGCTGGTCCCCTTGTACTCAGGGGGCTGTGCCTGAGGGGAGACCAGGACACCAGGGCTCCCACCTCACCTTGCCTTCCACCCCTGAGGAGGAGGCTTCCTGGCCACGTGGTGGGAGACGTTCCCGGCTGTGTGTTGTTCCCGAAAAATTTCGTCAGACCCACAGGCTGGGGCGGCTCTGGTCCAGCGCAGCCGCCCCAAGGACACTTCCACCAACCACTGACCTTGGCCTCGGCCCCGAGCCCGGGCTCGTACACCCAATCTCAGGCAGGCATCCTCTCCCGAGTGGCCCTCCGTTTCAACAAAAGCCCCCTGAACTCATCGCCTTTTCTCTCTCAGCTGTCCTTTCTCCTGACTGTCCATTCTGCTGTTGGGACCACAGCCATTCTCTCACCACCAAGGAGTCTCACCCCAAACCCAGAATGGGGAGCAGCTCTGCACCCCTCTTTACCCACTCACCCCCAAGCCCTGACATCCCCACCTCTCCAGGCTCCTCCTCAGCACCTCAGGGCTCACCAGCCCTCAACAGCCCCTGGAAAGGTGCACCACGTTCCAGTCCCCTTCTCCTTGTAACACCTCAACCTTCATCCAGGGCGTTGGACCTAAGCTGACCAGCCAAGGTTTCCAGCTTGGGGCTGAGCTCCTGGACCCCCAGCGCCGGGCCCTGACGCCCTACTGTTCCTCTGGCCCCCAGCTGCAGGACTGCAAAGCCATGTCCAGGGTGGACGGTTGGTGGGAGCAGCCAGCCTGTCGCCGTCTGCCTAGCCTCCAACTGCCTCCTCGGCCTTCCTCGCCGCAGAGCCCCATTCTACTCAGGCAGTCCCTGCTCCATCGAGTGACCCCCGGGAAGTGCTCAGGGCAAGGTCTGGACCCCTAAGTCACCTGGTGACTCCAGTCCCCTGCAGGATGGTGCAGGGACAGCTTCGAGGGGAGCCCGGGGGGACGCACTGCTTCCTACAGAACCACAAGGGTTCTCTTCTGCCTTTGACGAGGGGGCAAGTGCGACCCCTGGAACCTCTGCCCTTGGCATCCGGCGGGCGGCCTGCCCCCGAGCTGGCAGACCTGCCGTGTGCCAGGCAGCCGGCAAGCCCACCCGTCTCTCCTGGCCACCTGAAGGCGGGGACGCGCCCCTGACCCAGATGAGGCCCCGGGGCTGGGGAGGCCTGCGGCGGCGGCAGAGCTGGGACCAACAGTCCGCATGCTGGTCCCCTTGTACTCAGGGGGCTGTGCCTGAGGGGAGACCAGGACACCAGGGCTCCCACCTCACCTTGCCTTCCACCCCTGAGGGAGGAGGCTTCCCTGGCCACGTGGTGGGGAGACGTTCCCGGCTGTGTGTTGTTCCCGACACAAAAGCCCTTCTCCGTCAGACCCACAGGCCACCCTTGTTCTCCCTGGGTCCGGGCCCACGTCCAGCAGCTCAGGGAACCGGGGGGTGGGGGGCAGACTCTGCGCAGGGCACCTCCCGCCTGGGCTGCCCTGAGCCAGGCCACGGGGGCGGGGGCCCCCTCGGGAGCCCAGCGAGGACAGGACTCAGCACCTTGGGCCGAAGAGCAGTGGTTTGGTCCACTGCCCGTGGACGGGCTGCCCCTGCCCTCATGAGGGCCCCTCCAGGGGACCTACGGGTGAGGGAGGCTCAGCTGGGGGGCTCCAGCCACCACCTGCCCACTGGGGAGGCGCCTGCTCCGCCCCCTCCTTCCCGCGCCAGCCCCGGCTCTTCATCAGCCAGATTCCAGCTGACGGAGGTCCGACTGCCCTAAAAGGAAGCCTGTTTCTCAGACTGTCGGGAGCCCCCGTAGGGGTGCCTGGCTCCTTCTCGGCTGCCTCAGTTCTGGGGGCAGAGGCCCTGCAGGGGTCAGAGCTGAGGCAGTTCAGTTCAGAGGATTTAGCCCTTCCCAGACGAGGGCTCCGGCCACGCTCCTCTCTGACCTTTGGTTTGCCTGTCTCCGTGTCGGCCCGTCTACGGGCTCCTGGGTCTTGTTCTGAGGATCAGGAGAGAGACGACGCAGAGGCGGCCCAGGGCCCAGCGCGCGGGATGCTTCGCTCCTGACAGCCACGCGCGGTGCGGACCCAGACTCGGGCCAGGTGTCCGCTCTCCTTCCCTTCGGGCCACGTCTGGGAGGAGCGAGGCCCGAGGGGTGACAGGGACGGACTCGGCGCTGAGAGCCTGCCCTCCCTGGGCTCAGTGCTCCTGGACCCTGAGACGCCCGCAGAGACCCGTCCTAACCACTCTCTCCTGTCCTGCTTTGGGTGATGTCTCTGGGAATCACATCAGCCCTCACCCTAGCCCTATCCCTTCAGGGAGTTCTTCATCCACGTCACCGTGTCTGCAGTCTCCACCGAGAACAGGACTGCAGTTTTCTGCTGAATGGTCAGAAACACCCGGGCAGCTTCTCACCTGAAATGTCCGGATCTTCGAGGCTGGTCAGAAACTCGAAGCCCAGCGCCTGGCTCGGCCCGTGCCCCCACCCTCCGCCCCGCTGCCCCACTGAGAGCTCAGCGAGGTGCTCTGTCCTGAGACCAGAGGCCTGGATGGGCTCACAGGGCAGCAGAGCAGGGAGTGGACCCAGGGCAAGACTCCCACATTCACCCATGCTTGTGAAAGGCGGGCTGAGGTGACGGCCTGGGTGGTCACGGTTCATGAAGAAGCCCTCTCAGAGGCGTTCTCACCTTCACCGCTGGCCGTCAGTGTCTGATGTAAGGCCTCCTCGCCTCGAAACAATGGTCTGACTCGACACTCCACAGCCTGGGTTTAATTCTCCAGTGGAAAAAACCCAGTCTCTCCCATTCTAAAGCCTCTTGCTCCCCGGGGGCAAAGGGCAGCTGCTGGGCACGGAGCTCGGGCCGTGCAGAGACCTGGTGGAGTCTGTCTGTCGCACTCCCCTGGCTGTGCGGCATCCGGCCAGGAGCACAGAGGAGCTGTCGTCCTTTCCGACCTGGTGCTCAGCTCTTCCTCCCCACCCCCACATCAGGAGGGCAGCCAAGGAGGCGGAAGCCCTGGCAAACAGAGCCCAGGAGAGAGGCCTACGGCGAAAGGAAGGGTCGGTGCTGCGGGAGGCAGGCCTGGCCTCAGCCTCCCACGGTTTCTCGGGAGCCCTGTACCGGACCAGCCGCCAGCACCCCTGGATCCCAGAGTCCAGTCCCCAGAGCCCCGTGTCACGTGGCTCCTCTCTCCCCTCCGAGCTCTCAAGTCCAGGCCCGAGGCCCTTGGGGCACTGGCTGCACCCCTCCCGCCTTCAACAGCAGAGCACTCCCATCGGGGTTCAGAATCCACACGCCAACAAAGCAGAAATGGGGGCCTAGGCTTTAAGCATTTCCAAACTGTCCCCGGAAGTCCTATATTATAACAAGGCCTCACAGATTAACCAACAGATGACGTCTGTTTGCTTTTATCTGGGGTGATGTCAATTTAGTAACAACTGGTTACCCACGCTGAAACAGTTTTCCTCGATTAATTTTTTAAAGGCAAAAACAAGACACATGAGACCTCAGCCTGTCGAACACAGGCTGTTTGCAGCCAGCATGTCAGAAAGTCCCAGCTCCACAGCCCCAGCAAAGACAGCGGCAGCGCCGAGCAGCTGTGGGTCTGCCGCCCCAGCCGGTCGGGGCCAGCCGGCGGTCCTCTGTCGCCTGCCTGCGTGGTGGTCGGACGGGGCCTCCCGCCCTGGGAAGCAGTGGAAAAGCTAACTGCCTCATGGTTACACTCTTTACCATACATGGGAATCACTCAGGGCTGACGTCAGACAAATTCCTGGGGAGCTGCGTCGTGCAGCCCCATCATTACCACCGACATTCCTGACCCCCGGGTCCGCCGGAAGGCTGCTCCTGCCGGTGCCCACAACCCGCCGCCCCACCCCAGCTGTGTGTGTGTGCCTTCTCCTCAAGCAGGCTCTCTTCCAGGCTTCTCTTCTTTCCTGCCAACCTGACATCAAAATCCAGACACACACCAGACTTGCTGAGAGCGTAGCCCCTGGGACCCAGGCCCCAACTTCCAGGGGGGCCCCTCTCCTCCCACCAGCCCTGCAGAGGAGGGAAGACTCAGTGGGCAAAAGTTTCCACCCAACGGCTTCCATGTTCCCACTGGCAAGGCCACACCTTCCTGAAGTCGTTTATCAGCTGCTATAAAGCTCTTTGTAAAGCACGGGTGTCCCCTGAGTGGCAGCCTTGTCCTTAGAGCGCTGAGCCAGAAACCGGAAGGGTAGAGTGACACGGGAGCAGACACAGATCTGGACGGCGCCCGCCTGAGGCAGCTGCAGCCCACGTCACTGCTCACCTCCGAGCCTCGGTCTCCATCCCCAGACAGAAAGCCCCAGGCAACACTCCTGAAGGACCCAGGCCAGTTCCTGGGGCCCAGGAAGCACAGACGCCTGCCCGCTGTCCTCGCCAGGAAAGGCCGGCTCTCACACGTGCTGTCCAGTGGTACTGCTCTTTCCTTATGTGCTGACACACCCGAGGAGCCCGTTGAAACCCCGGAACCATCAGTGCCTCAAAATGTCCAGCGTAGGCCTCCCCGGTCCTCTTAAAGCCGATTTCCAGAATGTTAACTCCACCAGCCTCTCAAAGAAGCCTTCCCAGTCTGCTTTCCCACCAGGAGACCCACAGGAAATGGAAACCGTGCCTCTTCTCCTGACCTGGGCCTCAACCCCACCCACAGGAGTCCCAGGCCAGCACCAGCTGGCACCGATACGTGTGTCCGGCACTCAGCGAGACTCCCTGCCTGCGTGGTGGTCGGACGGGGCCTCCCGCCCTGGGAAGCAGTGGAAAAGCTAACTGCCTCATGGTTACACTCTTTACCATACATGGGAATCACTCAGGGCTGACGTCAGACAAATTCCTGGGGAGCTGCGTCGTGCAGCCCCATCATTACCACCGACATTCCTGACCCCCGGGTCCGCCGGAAGGCTGCTCCTGCCGGTGCCCACAACCCGCCGCCCCACCCCAGCTGTGTGTGTGTGCCTTCTCCTCAAGCAGGCTCTCTTCCAGGCTTCTCTTCTTTCCTGCCAACCTGACATCAAAATCCAGACACACACCAGACTTGCTGAGAGCGTAGCCCCTGGGACCCAGGCCCCAACTTCCAGGGGGGCCCCTCTCCTCCCACCAGCCCTGCAGAGGAGGGAAGACTCAGTGGGCAAAAGTTTCCACCCAACGGCTTCCATGTTCCCACTGGCAAGGCCACACCTTCCTGAAGTCGTTTATCAGCTGCTATAAAGCTCTTTGTAAAGCACGGGTGTCCCCTGAGTGGCAGCCTTGTCCTTAGAGCGCTGAGCCAGAAACCGGAAGGGTAGAGTGACACGGGAGCAGACACAGATCTGGACGGCGCCCGCCTGAGGCAGCTGCAGCCCACGTCACTGCTCACCTCCGAGCCTCGGTCTCCATCCCCAGACAGAAAGCCCCAGGCAACACTCCTGAAGGACCCAGGCCAGTTCCTGGGGCCCAGGAAGCACAGACGCCTGCCCGCTGTCCTCGCCAGGAAAGGCCGGCTCTCACACGTGCTGTCCAGTGGTACTGCTCTTTCCTTATGTGCTGACACACCCGAGGAGCCCGTTGAAACCCCGGAACCATCAGTGCCTCAAAATGTCCAGCGTAGGCCTCCCCGGTCCTCTTAAAGCCGATTTCCAGAATGTTAACTCCACCAGCCTCTCAAAGAAGCCTTCCCAGTCTGCTTTCCCACCAGGAGACCCACAGGAAATGGAAACCGTGCCTCTTCTCCCTGACCTGGGCCTCAACCCCACCCACAGGAGTCCCAGGCCAGCACCAGCTGGCACCGATACGTGTGTCCGGAACAGCAGCTCAGCCGAGAGCCCACTCCTACCTGCTCACTCAGGTGGTCACTGCTGGCCCGCCAAGGGCCAGCGTTACACTCCCGGCCAGGGAGGCTCGCCCGCCCACCACCAGGCAGAGGTGTGCCGGGAGGAAAGAGAGCACGGGGGCCAGGAGGGCGGGGGCTGGGCCGCCCAGACGCAGAGGCACGGCCGGGGGGTCTCCGTCGTACCAGGAGCCCCGGGGCAGCGCTCCTCTGTTTCTCCCCGGAGCCCCCGCAGCCCCCCTAAAGAGCCAGTGCGTCCCCGCCCCCCACAGCCCACGGCACAGCCTCCGCGGACAAACGTCCCTCCTTATCTGCCCGCACCCCACCCCAGATTTCCTCCCTGCAGGGCTGGGTCATTCCCTGAGAGACAGTGGGCAGTGCCGGGCTGGATCCGGCCACAAGGACAGTCCCTCTGGAAAAGGTGGCAGGACCCCAGCCTGAGCCAACCTGGAGCATCAGGACACTGACAGTGAGCGGCGGCAGCAGACGCGACGCCCAGAGCGCACGTCCCAGCTGCTCTCTGAACGACAGAGCGGCGGCCAGTGCCTTCGGCCTCTTCTGGGGGGCAGGGAGGCTGGGGGAGAAGACTGCTGGCCCCGCTGGGCTCCAGGCCTGCGCCCCGCCCTCCCAGGAGCACCTGCCAGAGAAGCTCAGTGTGCGAAGAGAGGCCCCTGGGCAGGGCCGCCAGTGCCGGGGTCCGTCAGCCTCCCCATCACCTCCTAGGCCAGGGCCCCACTTTCGCCAGAGCCAGTGGGCCAGGACCCCCAGGCCAAGTCCCCTCAGCTGGGAGGGGCCGCACGTCCCTCTGCGCCCAGGAGCAGGGGTGGCGGCCGGGGCCCAAACCTCCGGGGGTGGGCTGAGCCCACCTGCCTGCCGCCTATACCCGGTCTGGCTTAGATCACAAACCGCAAGACAGGCGCTTGCAGCACGCTCTGCGGCCTGTGACAGCAGGTAACTCGCTGGCCTGCGCGCTGCCTGCTGGGTATGGGAGTGCAACTGGTCTCCAGGGTGCTCACAGCCGCCCTTCCTGCCCTGCCCTGAGGCTGAGGCCACAGACACCCAGCTTCCTTCAGGCTAGGGTGGCGGTCCCCAGGCAGCCCTCAAGTCTAGGAGCCTGGCTGGGGAGGTGATCACCTGGGCCGTGGCGTCCATCTAGCCCTTCGGAAAAGGTGAAACTCGCGCCAGCGCTCAGGCCACAGCTGTCCCAGGCCGGCCCTGGAGCCAGACACTTCCCCTCTGCCCGCAGCACGTTCTCCCAGGGCAGGAGGCACGGGTGGCACGGATGCCCTCATCCCCCGCGGCACAATGAGCGTCAGTGCGCGCAGAATCGCCTATTGTCTCGTGCGGGGACCTGCCCCGGAAGGGGGAGCCGGGCCATCCCAGGGCAGGGGCACATGGGGGCCTTTTGTGTCCGGGATGCCCGGGGCGGGGAGGAATCTTGGAAAGAGAACCGGGGCCTCTTCGTCTCTCTGCTCGGCCCGCGCCCTCCCAGGGCCCCTGTTTCTGCGACCCTCGCAGCCTCCCAGGAGGCGGGGGCGCGCTGGAGAGGCCGGCGGACCGCGCGCTTGGGAGAGGGAGGGCCTTGGGTGCTCGGGGCGGCCGCGGGCACTCGGGGGGCTGGCCTTCCGGGGCCTGGGCGCGCTCACCTGGCGGCGGCCGAGCGCGCGGTGGGCAGCAGGCAGCAAGGAGCAGGCGGGCGGAGGGCGGCGCTCTGGAAAACAGGCTGGGCTGCCGGTTTTGTTCCGCGGCTGGAGGGCGTGTCCGGGTCTCGCCCGCCCGGGCTTTGCGCACCGCCCCACGCCGGCGCCGCTGTCCCGGCGCAGCCCCCGAAGAGCCGCCCCCGGCGGGCGGGGCGGCTGCGCACAGGGTGTGCCTCGTGCGCCCGCCGCGGGGGAAGTAGCGGCTCACATGTGCCCAGAACTTTTCAGGGGTTCCCAGCAGCTGAGAGAGTGGAGACACAAGTGAACTGTGATCCAAGCGATAAGACTCCACATGAGCTTGTGCCACAAGAGGAGGGGTGGGGTGGGCGCGGCGGGAGCCGCCTTTGGTGCCCAGGCTGGCAGGGACGCGGGAGACCCGGGGAAAGGCAGCTCGAGGTCTGATCCCGCCCCTTCCGCACACCGGCTAGTCCCCGGGCCTGGCCTGGCCTGGCCCTCCCCCCAGGCCTTGGGCTCTGCGTCTGCGAAGCGGGTAAATCCACAGGGAAGTGGCGGCTTGGGGGAGGAGGTGTTGACTAAAAAAGATGAACAGCTTGAGAGTTGCGGGGTAAGTTTTATTTGGGGCATAATTAGGACTGCAGCCCAGGAAACAGCAACCCGGAGAGCTCTGGGAGACTGCTCACAGGAGGCAGCAAAAGGAGGGTCAACATTTAAGGATTTTGGTGAAGAGGGAGTTCAATGTCATTAAGCAGTCATTTTACAAAGGATCTTCACTTAATCATGAGGAGCTGATGTCCCCATGAGGAGATTTAGTGCTTTTCTAAATATGAGGAGATGCAAGGATTGAGATAATAAAATCTGTTCCTAAAAGCATCCACCTATCTAAAGACCTGCCCCACCAGATACCCTGGAGCACAGAGTGCCTCTTCCCCACCCCAATCTCCTTCAGGGGGTATTGAAGGTCAGCAGCTCTCAACAGCACAAGGTCAGGTCTCTGCAGAGGCAGAGGGTAAATGTCCTTGTTGTCCAATCGTTGGCGATGTAATCGGTAAATGCCAGTTTGTAATTGACAGAGGAGAGATCTTACAGACTTACTAAGTCTTCAGTAGCGCCCTTCACGGAGTGTGACCCTCTCTTCAACAGCTCTGTGCCCTCAGCTCACTCCAGTCTCCCCTGCTAGCCAAAGGAGGAGCCCCCTCACCCCACTAAACAGCAACTCTGGAAAGCGGTGTGTTTCTGGGCTCTCCCCTGGGAGAGAGCTGTGCTGGGACAGCTGCCGGTGGGTGAGCTCCCAGCAGCCTGATGCTGGCATCTCAGAGGGCGGAGAGGTGCGCGCCTCTCTCCTGGGCACCAGAACCTCCCGGACACCCAGGGGCCTGGACAGGGAGGCAGCCCCTGGCCCCCGGCAGGGAGGACCCTCGTGGGGAGCGGAGAGCACCAGACTTGAAGCAAGCCGCCAGCCCTGCCTCTCGGTCCTGCCGCCACTGGCTCCCAGCGTGCGCTGCCCTCGAGGCCTGTGGATCTGGACGCAGAGGATCGTGAAAAGCTGAGACACCAGTGTTCCCCGGGGCACCTCGGAAGACCAAGCACGTTCTTCTAGTTTGTAGTGGCGGTTTGTTCCCTGCATTTCTACGTCCAAAGGAAGCCCCTCTGACCCTCCAGGCCGCCTGGCACGGAGTGCCGCCTGAGCAGGCACCCGGCACACTCCCATCGTGGGTGCCTACAGCACCGTGCTCGTGTCCGCCGGGTGGGGGTCGTGTGCTGCCCTGCTGCTCTCCTGGGCTCTAGCGTCTCTGGGAGAAGGACGCCTCCCTCCGCCCGGGGCAGCGCACTGGGGCAGGCCGACGGAGCGGCTGGTCGCCCAGAGATGCAGCCGCCGCACCTTCCGGCCCGGCCAGGCCTCAGGTCTCAGACTCCCTCAGGCTTCATTAAAGCCCCGGTGGAGAATCACCTCTTCCAGGAATGAAGTCAAGAATGTTACAATCCAGAAAATGAAGCGTTTATCTAAGTCGTTCTTACTTTCTACCCTAAGAATCATCTTTCCTTGGGCTGGGCCCTCCATACAGACAAGGGTCCCCCAAGATTGGGAACCCCAACCCAACCAGGGTTTCTTACAGATTGGGCCCTTCTCATCTGACCCAGCCAGGATGTAGGAAGAGAACGCAGAGGAATTCCTGTCGGCCAGCAGGCCGTTACCTGCAGAAGGAAGGACACCATCAGAGGCTGTGGGCTCGCGGCCCAGACACGGCAGTCTCTCAGGAGCTCTCGGTCTGACTTCAGCCTCCCGGGTCCTGGAGAGAACAGCTTTGGAGTCTTGCCCCGGGTTTCACCAAAGAGCCGCTCCTTCTTTGGTCTGGGTTTGTCCTGCCAGGGTGGGGCGCTGCTGGAGGATTCCCAGGAAGGACACCAGCCTGTGCCGCGGAGCACCCTCAGGGCCGATCCAGAGACACACCTGTGGCTCCTTCAGGGTCCTGGAGGACCCGTGAGCCGGGCCGGGGGCGAGTCCCGCCGCGGGACAGCTGCGGAGCGCGGAGCGCGGGGCTGCGTCTGCAGGAGTGCCCCGGCAGCCGGGCCAGGCGGTGGCCGGCCACGCTTCACCCTTGTCTGGGGGAGACCACGGGGCTAGGAAGCCTGCTCAGAGAGAGTGAGTCCTTTCGGGGTGGAGCGGCAGCCGGGAGCTTCCCCGGCGCAGAGGGGACGTGGGGCAAAGACGAGACGAGCGTGACGCCCACCTGCCCGGCGCGCTCGCAGCCACCTCACAGCTGAGCCGGAGCTCCGAGAGCACCGCCCTTGGATGGCCAGGCTCTGACGCTCTGAAGGGGCCAGGGCTGAGCTTGTGTCACGAGTCTCAGCTCTGTCACCAAGAATTTAATGTTTGAGCAACTGTGATGACCTCTGACCTCAGCTGTGGTGTCCCAGGGTCTGAGAGCTCCATGAAGCCGCTCCTACACCTCCTTGTTTACCTTCATGCCTGACCTTGACACAAAAGGGAGCACCATACATAAATGTTGATTCATCATGAAAAAAAATTTTTGAATAATAATATTGGGACTTCCAGTGATTAGGTCTCCTGGCCTTCACTGCTGAGGTCCCAGGTTCAATCCCTGGATGGGGAACTACACTCCACAAGCCACAACTAAGAGTTTGAGGCCACAACTAAAGATCGCAAGGTGAAGCCCAAGAGCTCCTCCCAAGGGGACTTCTTTTTCTGTTTCTTCACTGCTGTCTCTGCATGAGATGGAGGAGGCCCACCCCGCCTGTGTGGCCGTCCTCGCATGATGTGCAGTCAGATCGCGAGCTGCACACCCGGAGCTCACACGTGCTGTGTGTCGGTCACAGCCCGCCGAACCTGGGAGTGGGCGATGTCGACGCTAGCAGCACTGACTGCCCTTCGGCCTTTGCAGAGGCTCCCTGCCCGCTCCCGGTGGCTGAAGGGCTGGGACTACATTCACCCCTCCTTGGCGTGAAGGTGACACTGGGGCGCTGCTGGAGGATTCCCAGGAAGGACACCAGCCTGTGCCGGAGCACCCTCAGGGCCGATCCAGAGACACACCTGTGGCTCCTTCAGGGTCCTGGAGGACCCGTGAGCAGGGCCGGGGGCGAGTCCCGCCGCGGGACAGCTGCGGAGCGCGGAGCGCGGGGCTGCGTCTGCAGGAGTGCCCCGGCAGCCGGGCCAGGCGGTGGCCGGCCACGCTTCACCCTTGTCTGGGGGAGACCACGGGGCTAGGAAGCCTGCTCAGAGAGAGTGAGTCCTTTCGGGGTGGAGCGGCAGCCGGGAGCTTCCCCGGCGCAGAGGGGACGTGGGGCAAAGACGAGACGAGCGTGACGCCCACCTGCCCGGCGCGCTCGCAGCCACCTCACAGCTGAGCCGGAGCTCCGAGAGCACCGCCCTTGGATGGCCAGGCTCTGACGCTCTGAAGGGGCCAGGGCTGAGCTTGTGTCACGAGTCTCAGCTCTGTCACCAAGAATTTAATGTTTGAGCAACTGTGATGACCTCTGACCTCAGCTGTGGTGTCCCAGGGTCTGAGAGCTCCATGAAGCCGCTCCTACACCTCCTTGTTTACCTTCATGCCTGACCTTGACACAAAAGGGAGCACCATACATAAATGTTGATTCATCATGAAAAAAAATTTTTGAATAATAATATTGGGACTTCCAGTGATTAGGTCTCCTGGCCTTCACTGCTGAGGTCCCAGGTTCAATCCCTGGATGGGGAACTACACTCCACAAGCCACAACTAAGAGTTTGAGGCCACAACTAAAGATCGCAAGGTGAAGCCCAAGAGCTCCTCCCAAGGGGACTTCTTTTTCTGTTTCTTCACTGCTGTCTCTGCATGAGATGGAGGAGGCCCACCCCGCCTGTGTGGCCGTCCTCGCATGATGTGCAGTCAGATCGCGAGCTGCACACCCGGAGCTCACACGTGCTGTGTGTCGGTCACAGCCCGCCGAACCTGGGAGTGGGCGATGTCGACGCTAGCAGCACTGACTGCCCTTCGGGCCTTTGCAGAGGCTCCCCTGCCCGTCTCCCCGGTGGCTGAAGGACGTGGGACTACATTCACCCCCTCCTTGGCGTGAAGGTGACCACTGGGCAATAACCAGCTCAGTGACCATGTGGCCGTGGTCCAGACCCCAGTTTTCCTCATGTGTGAAATGAGGGGTGGGACCAGCTCCGAGCTCTCAGAGTCTTCCACAGAGCTAGCCCTGCTGGCAGAGAGGGCTGTGCTGCTCCTGGGTGCTCAGAATGTTAGCAGGGTCGGCCACTCCGGGGCTCTGAAATCCTCGACTTTTTGGTAAAAAAAAAAAAAATTGTTTAAATTTTGCATCCTCCCTCACAAACACCTGTGTCTGTGTTAATTAAATGATATTGTTGAAAGTGATTTACAGTAAGAGAAACTGTTTCTTGGAAAGTGCCCTGCCAGCTGGTCAGCATCCTGGGCTGTGATGGGCCCAGAGTGGGGCCGGGTGGCTCTTCGCAGCCCTGGGTCTCCCCAGATCTGCCTGGGCCGCCGGGCTCTGGTCTGCCGTGTGAGAGCTGGGCCCCCGTGCCGAGGGACTGGCCCGCATTCCTGACCTGGGCCCTCAGTCCCCGTCTTCACATTTCTCAAGGACAAGTCCCAGAGCCCCTTGGAATCCGCAAGAGGAGTGAGCCTGATGGCCAAAGGCAAAAGAAAGGGTAAGTGTCAGGAGCAGAAAATGCTTGGAAGCGAGAACAGGGGAAATGCATCTGGAGAGGAGCAAGGCGCCACCTGGGAGCTTCCACGGGGAGATGTGTTTCCTCTCTCAGGTGGCCGCGTATGTGGTGCGCCACACGGCAGGCTCCACAGAGCCTAGAAGGTGATTCGGAAGCTCTCTGGGGGACAGCCGGGTTCAGCCCTCAGGGTGTCGAGACACATGCTGAATGAGTTTTAAGTGACCACGTTCCCTTTCCCACCCCTCACCTGGTGCCTGTGTGGGCCACTTCCCTCGCGCCCTCCGCAGGTCCTGGAAGGCCACCTGTATCCCTACCAGGGACGGCGCTCGTGGCCGGCGGGTGTGGGCAGGGAAATGGGAAGGGCTGCGCCAAAGAGGAAAGGGAGTTGGCCACGGCCCAGCTCCCTCACCCGCCTCCTCCTCTCCTGGTCCGCTTCCCTCTCAATTTAAGACAGGCCTTCCTGGTTCTCCTGTCCAGGACCCTCCAACCACCTCTGTGGTCATTCGGCCAGACTGAAGAAGTGTGAGCAATGAGTAGGTTGAGAACAACCAGGCTTTGGCCAAGGCTTCTGACCCTCCAGTCCACCAGGGTCGGTCAGCGAGGCTCAGAGACGGAAGAAAGGGCTGGCCAGGGCTGTGGCTCAGTCTTTTTGGAGCTCACACGCGCCTTGCCTGAAGACGTGCTGGCCTGTGGCTTAGTCTCCTTCATAACTCACACGCGCTTTGCCCGGAGAAGTGCTGGGCTTTACTTCTGTTTTACGAATTCCAGCACCAAAACTTTCGTTTCAGTTTGCAGGACTGCAGGCAACGCTGCCACCTGCTGGTGAATTTGTGAATTATACTCAGTTTCCCTCAGCAGCCCTTCTTTTTTCACCAGGATCACTTGATACTTAAATTCCTTTGATTCTCACTTGAAATACCCTGGGTTCCTCGCAAAGCAGCCAGAAGTCCTGGGTCCCTGGTCAGAGAGAAAGGCTTCTGGAGGCAGTGGAAGAGTGACCGGCCCAGGGTGGCTCTCCCTCTCCTCCCAGCAGCACCCATTGTGTGCTGAGTGCTGGGCCCTGGACTCGGGCTTCCCCAGAGAGGGATGTGGTGCAGGCGGCCGGCCAGCCGAGAGCACCAGGGCTCCGGAGGACGAGCCGGGCCACAGGGACACCTACAGACGTCCGGCCACCCACTGCTGCATGACCAGTCGCCCCAACTCAGTAGCTTAGACCCACGGCAGCTGTTCACATTCCCCCCATGGTTCTGGGGTTTACAGGGTCAGATGGCTATTTCCCGCTTGGACCACACCTGTGATGCAGTCAGGTGATGGCTGGCTAGTGTCCTCACGGAGACGTCCTTGCTCACAGGGCCGTTGGCGGCTGCAGGCTGGCAGTTGGACTGTTAGCGGGAACCCCACTTGCAAGCGTAGGTGCCCCAGGAGGGAGCCAGTAGGGAGCTGCCTGGTCTTTTGCAAACTAGCCTCAGAAAGCACAGAGCAGGACTCCCCGGGAGCTCTGCTGGAAAGGGGACGCAGAGCCTGCTTTTGTCTGTGTAGAAGGTGAGGTTCTAGAAGAGCACATTCTCTTCTAGAGAGTGAGAAATACTGTTGCAGCCCTTTCAGGAAAAAAGCATTTCCAGAGGCAGGAAGCTTACTCCAGGTGGATCCCTTTAGCAACTGCCTTTCAGAGACGCATTTCCTGAGGAAGACAGCAGTCTTTACAGATGGGGCGCTGCTAAGAGAAGACAATGAGGGTTTAGAGGTATCCACTAAGGTCTTCCTGGTGGCTCAGTGGTTAAACATCCGCCTGCTAATGCCGGAGACGTGCTGGCCTGTGGCTTAGTCTCCTTCATAACTCACACGCGCTTTGCCCGGAGAAGTGCTGGGCTTTACTTCTGTTTTACGAATTCCAGCACCAAAACTTTCGTTTCAGTTTGCAGGACTGCAGGCAACGCTGCCACCTGCTGGTGAATTTGTGAATTATACTCAGTTTCCCTCAGCAGCCCTTCTTTTTTCACCAGGATCACTTGATACTTAAATTCCTTTGATTCTCACTTGAAATACCCTGGGTTCCTCGCAAAGCAGCCAGAAGTCCTGGGTCCCTGGTCAGAGAGAAAGGCTTCTGGAGGCAGTGGAAGAGTGACCGGCCCAGGGTGGCTCTCCCTCTCCTCCCAGCAGCACCCATTGTGTGCTGAGTGCTGGGCCCTGGACTCGGGCTTCCCCAGAGAGGGATGTGGTGCAGGCGGCCGGCCAGCCGAGAGCACCAGGGCTCCGGAGGACGAGCCGGGCCACAGGGACACCTACAGACGTCCGGCCACCCACTGCTGCATGACCAGTCGCCCCAACTCAGTAGCTTAGACCCACGGCAGCTGTTCACATTCCCCCCATGGTTCTGGGGTTTACAGGGTCAGATGGCTATTTCCCGCTTGGACCACACCTGTGATGCAGTCAGGTGATGGCTGGCTAGTGTCCTCACGGAGACGTCCTTGCTCACAGGGCCGTTGGCGGCTGCAGGCTGGCAGTTGGACTGTTAGCGGGAACCCCACTTGCAAGCGTAGGTGCCCCAGGAGGGAGCCAGTAGGGAGCTGCCTGGTCTTTTGCAAACTAGCCTCAGAAAGCACAGAGCAGGACTCCCCGGGAGCTCTGCTGGAAAGGGGACGCAGAGCCTGCTTTTGTCTGTGTAGAAGGTGAGGTTCTAGAAGAGCACATTCTCTTCTAGAGAGTGAGAAATACTGTTGCAGCCCTTTCAGGAAAAAAGCATTTCCAGAGGCAGGAAGCTTACTCCAGGTGGATCCCTTTAGCAACTGCCTTTCAGAGACGCATTTCCTGAGGAAGACAGCAGTCTTTACAGATGGGGCGCTGCTAAGAGAAGACAATGAGGGTTTAGAGGTATCCACTAAGGTCTTCCCTGGTGGCTCAGTGGTTAAACATCCGCCTGCTAATGCCGGAGACGTGGGTTTGATCCCTGGTTGGGAAGATGCCACGTGCAGGGCAACTGACCCTGTGCACCACAGCTCCTGAGCCTGTGCTCTGGGGCCTGGGAGCCACAGCTCCTGAGCACACGGCTGCCGTTACTGAAGCCCCAAGCCTGTGCACCCTAAAGCCCGCGCTCCACGATCGGAGAAGCCACCACAAGGAGAAGACTGAGCAGAAGAGTAGCAATGAAGAGCCAGCGCATCTAAAAACAGATTTAAAAAAATTAAAACAGGGCTTCCCTGGTGGTCCAGTGGATAAGGACACCGCCTCGCAGTGCAAGGGGCGCCGGTTCGATCCCTGGCCTGGGAAGATCCCACGTGCCGCGGAGCGGCTGGACCCATGTGTCCAATTACCGAGCCGGAGCTCTGGAGCGCATGCGCCCAGAGCCGGCGCTCTGCGACAACAGCAGCCACCGTGATGGGAGGCCCGCATGGGCAAAAGAACAAAGACGGATGAAAATAGAGAAATGAAAGACCAACAGAAGTGGCCCGCCCGTCCACCTCCCTCCCCACCCCCCAAAAGATAAATAAATTAAAAAAATAAATGTTTAAAAAAAAAAATTAAAACAGCTCTGTAAAAACAAACGCAAGGGAAGCGTGTCCCCTGAGTCCCTTCACTGAGGCTGGCGAAACCAGTTCACTGAAGAGAGGCCTCTGAGGAAGGGTCGAAGCAGGCGGCACTCCTGGGGTCCCCGGGGCTGTGGCTGGCACCCCGCCACTGACCACGGCCAGTGAGGGGTGGCCTCTGAGGGGATCTGTTGAATGAGATTCTGCTGAGGTGGCTCTCGGAAGGGAAGGTGGGCCAGGGTCACCGCAGCCAGTGGTCAGGAAGGGCCAGCTCCTTGGCCCCACTTGTGAGTCCTTGTGAGCAGCTGTGGGCGGAGCTCAAAGCAGGAAGCAAGACGCACAGCCACGTGGAGAGAGACCAGACACAGCCGTGGCCACTCGGGCGCCCCAGCGGGGCCGTCACACTGGCAGGAGACGTCCTCCTGTAGCGAGAGTAGGCCCTCGGTTGGAGGCAGACACAGTCCACGGGGAGAAGGCAGGCGGGCAGGTGGCGTGCGGAGAGCGCCCGTGAGGACCACGGTGGAGCTCGCGGGCCCACGGCCTGGGTGGGAGCAGCTCCAGATGCCCAGGAGCCTCGGTGTCACTCACCGGCCACGAGGGAAGGATGGGTGAGCCTGGTTCAGAGGCTGGCAGGGCAGGGAGTGGGGAGGTCAGAGGGGCTGCCTGGGCAGCGCTGGGGGACTGCCCCCTCCACAGGTGCCAAGGGTCTTCCACGGGCTCCCTGTCTGCACCTGAGACCGGAGGGAAGGCGAACGGGCTGCTCCCCTGCGAACTCTGGGACCCAGCCTGCGGGGACCGGCCCGGCCCTCTCTCCGGGAGGCATGGGGCGGAAGCCCATCGCCCCTGTTTCCCACTTCTGAGCACTGGTGGGCGTCTCCCAATGCCGTGGTGGACAGCTTTTTTTTTTTTTTTCGCTACTTTAGGAAATTAGGTTCATGTTTTGTAGTCTGGGCTGCACGGACATGGTCCCGACCAAAGCTTGCTCTGCCACAAAGGACTAAAGAGAAGGATGAAGTTGTGACCTCTTTGAAGATAGAATTGTGTCTTGACCAAATTCTGCGTGCCTGGCACCTGGGTTAGTGTCCCGTCAGAGTAAGTGGAAAAAGGAAAGAAGAAAAGGAAAAAAGGAGGAAGAACTGAGTCTGATTGAGAATAATAATAAAATGTTCTGCCTAGTTTCCTAGTGATACCTGACTTGGTCAGTCCAGGGGAGCCAGGGGAGTTCTGGAAATATCCGTGACCCACCAGAAGGCAGTGTAGAAGCACACGCAGTACGATCTCCTCCACGGAGCTTGAGCGGCCTGCATGCGCGGGTGGTGAGCGTGTGAAGACATCCACGGGAGCGGCCGCGTCCAGGCGCGGACCAGCGTCCCCCTGCGGGAGAGAGAAGCCGACACCGTGTTCTCACACCGCTCTGTTTCTCACTCTGTGCTTACCGCTGGCGTGGTTAAAATTCACGTGTTGACTTGATGGGGCCCAGGTACTTGGCCAAAACTAGTCTGGGTGTTTTTGTTTCTAATACTTTTTATTACATTTTGGCCATACCTCCCAGCAGGCGCCGTCTTAGTTCCTCAACCAGGGATCAGAATTGTGCCCCCTGCAGAGGGAGCACAGAGTTTTACACACTGACCACAGGGGAAAGCCCTCTGGGTGTTTCTAGATGAGATTCACATTTAAATCAGTAGACTGAGTCAACCAAATTGCCCTCGCTAACGCGGGTGGGGGTGGGTTTGAGCCCCTCTTTCAGTGGAAGATCAGACCCTCCCTACAGAAGAGAGCCTCCTTCCTGTCTCGTTGCCTTCAAACTGGCAGAGCGCTCTCTCCCTGGGTATCATCCCCTGGCCCTCTGACCAGAGCCACACCACCAGCTTGCCTGGTTCTCAGGCCTTGAAACTCAGACTGGAACCAAACCGCTGGCCGCCCCGGGGCTCCAGGCCGCCGGCTCCCTGGCAGGTCCCGGGAGGAGTCGGCTGTCAGAACTGCCTGAGCCAGCTCCTTGTCACAAGAAAACGAATGAAGAATGAGCCTCCTGTTAGTTCTGCTTCTCTGAAGAAACTTGACACATGTAGCAGGTATGTTTGCTATATTATTTTCCATGCCTTTGGCATGTGTAAAATATTTCATAATAAAATTTTAAATAAGAAATAACGAACGGGGTTCAGGTGTCAGATGTTATGGGGAGGTCATGCGGAGTGAGAGCTGGCTGTCTCACAGAGGTTCAGTTCTCCGAAGGTCAGCGATCACCTGTGCAGGAGCAGCTCAGCCTCCCGTCCGGAGCGGCCGCTGATGGTGCTGGGCAGGGGCGGCAGGGAGGGTGAGCACCCTGGAAGGCGGTGAGCCATGAAGCCAGGGAGAGCTCTGGTCTGTTTCTGGGGTGGGGGGCAGAGCAGAAGGTGGTCAAGAAGGCGTGACGTCCCTCCCCCTGGGGGCTCCCACCCTAATTCTGTTGGAATTACTGGAGTCTGGCGCCCTTTTGATTCCTGGGAAGACGCCAGCAAAAATGCTGGAAATTGCATCCCTAGGGTGCACAAAATGATTTTTAAAATACTAACCACAGACGCAAATTCTCCAGATGTCAGCTTTCTTGGTAGCGACTTTCCAAACAGTGTAACATGAACCCCTCTCATGGAAAAGGAGACAGCAAAGCCTTAATTATCCCATGCCAGACCCAGGTCCAAGCCGTGCAGCAGACACACAATAAGATGTTCTGGAAGTTCATTTTTTTCCTTTTCGCTTTCTGGTTGAGTGGTTGAACGTGGCTGGTGGGTTGTTGCTCATGGTTTCTTGGGCAGCAGGGAGCTGACCAAGCCATGGCGGCTGGGAGGATGCGTCTCCAGTGAGCCTCACTCCTTGCGGGGAGCTGCTCTGTTTCAAGGGGTTTCTTTTAAGGAAACATAGCTCTGAGAGCTGCCCTGGCAACAGGGGCTGATAACAGCATAGCTCGCTGTCCCGCCACCCCAGGTGTTGTGAAGACGTTCCTGAGCTATCATAAAGAACACCTGGAGCCTCTTTACAGGTGAAAAGGGCTTGAGGGGCATTATGACCCAGAACCATTGTAATCTAAAGAGCTTTGAAAATGTTAATAACACACCAGGAGGTAACACCTAGTTTATGATCGACACCTGGCCTAAAGCACGTGTACACAATTGCTTGTTGGGTGAAGTATAAAAGGGATGAGCGAATTCAATAAACTTGTCAGCAACTTATCAGCAACCTGTAGAGTTGTCTGCCTTCTTGCTGTCCCTCTCAACCCCATCTTTTCTGTCCTTCTTTCTTTTCTTAGCCTATCTGCCACTCTCTTCAGGACCTGTTCGACTGCCGGCTGGCCCAGCAGCTCCTCCCAGAAACTTGGTCTGGGTTTTACTCTAATTTCTACTGTGGGGGTTCTGAGCTGGGCGGTTTCTTCCCGCCCCACCTAGAACCACAGCCCGGTTCTCCCACACTCTCTTCCCCCGGGGTCCTGCCTAGTGGCTGCCAGCAGGGGTCAGCAGTGTCCCACGTCTGGTCGGGGCCGCCCGCCACCTGGGCTGTGGGTCCTGGTTGGTCCAAGGTTGACGGGGAGCTGGAGACCCCCTCCTGTAGGAGGGACCTCAGCATCTGTGAGGGCTGCCGGCTCAGGCTCGCCTCCCGCGGGGGGCGGGTGTGGGAGGGGGCGTGTGATCCAGATGGCGGCCATGCTGATTCTGCCCCCTGCCCCGGTTTTCTCCTGGGACCTTTCTACATGTATTGACACGGGGAATGCCGTGTGGGGGTGGACGTCTAAGAAAGCCCTGCTGAAGTTTTCTCAGAGGCCTGGGGTTCCCAGCTGGGCTGGGTACCTGGGCTCTCCGAGGAACCTGGTGGTCCCTCAGGGCTGTGCGGGCTCCCACGAGGCCAGTCCCGTCTGCCCCGCACCCTCACTGGGCAGGGAGCTGTCCACTCGCATCTCCAGGAGGACGACCCTGCAGCCAGAGCCACGCAGAGCCTGTTTAGCGCTCGTCTGCAGACTCACCCGCACTTTCGGCCTCGCTGCCCGCCTTCTCCCGGTTCTAGTGGACTCTGACCCCTCTGGTCTACACTGCCGCTCCCCTCTAGCCTCTCCCTGCCTCCGGGACAGCCCCCAGACTCCCTACCCCGGGGTGGGGGCGCCCAGTGAAGTGGCAGCCCCGGGGCACAGCAGCAGGGACGGAAGTAGCTCTGGGCAGGAGGGGGCTCTGGTCCGTGCTGAGACGCCAGGCCCAGCCCCTTCCAGGCAGCCCCCACGCCCCTGGACGGTCGGATGCCGTGCCTTCTCGCCTGCAGAAAGGAGGGCCCTCCGGAGCCCAGCCCCTCGTCGGCCTTCCCTGGAGAAGCGTGACAGCAGCTGACGAGGCAGCAGGTGCGGACAGGCATTCTAGCTGCCCCAGGGCACATCTGTGTCCAGGGAGGAAGTGCAGCAGTCACCAGCGGGCACATGCGCCACCCCAAAGCCAGAGGGGGTGTCCCTTGAGGGGCCCGGGGAGAGAAATGTGGAGGAACTGGGGTCACCACTCTGCCCAGTGTCCCCAGGAGGGCCCCCTCTTGGAGCTGCCCAAAGCAGCCTTTCTGGCCCCCGCAGCCCCGGGGCCAGAGCCCCCGTCCTCCTGCCTCGCTGCCCAGCCCTCTGGCCGCAGCCACCTCCTGCCTCCGCCCAGGGGCTCGGCTCAGGCTCTACAGGCTGGACACTGGGTCCTGGAGGGAAGTCCTGGAAAGAAGCCTCTTCATTCACGCAAACGAAAGAATTTTGCCACATGAGTGCCTCAGGCTACAGTCAGTTAAAGGGAGGGGGCATTTGGGGCTCTTGGCGTGAGTCGGCATTGGGTCCAGCACTTCACTGACACGCTCTCATTGAAGCCTCCCAACATCCGGCCTCACATGGACTGCGAGGACCCTCGTCTGCCAGGGGACAGATCCTGGTCGTGGTCATCCGCACAGCTAGATGCGGCGACTCTGGACTTGACTGCAGTCTTGACTCCACGGCTTGCACTCTGTCTGCTGTGCGTGGCGCCCAAACCCCTCACTTCCCGGCACAGCCCACACTGGGCCCCCTTCCTTCTGGGGAGGGAGCCCCTCCCGCCCTCACCCTCCGTTCCTGCTCACCGCAACCAGAGTCGCCTCTGAGCCTCATCACCAGGCTCACTGGGCACTTGTGCCTCCAGTGCATCCTGTCACCCACCCAGCACCCAAGCGGACTCTGCAGCCCCCAGGTCCCCGGGGTCACGCCCAGCCCCCGCCCGTGGGTGGCGGCTCCCACAGCCAGCCCGTCCCTGCCCGCCTCCAGCTCCCTCCCGCAGCCCTGACTCACCGGAAACTCTTTCCTCTGCCGTCCACATCTCGGTGTTGTTTTTCTTCCCTCTCACTTGTGTTTTGGCCTCACCGTGTGGCTTGTGGGACCCTCAGCTCCCACACCAGGGACTGGACCTGGGCCCTTGGCAGTGCGATCGTGGAGTCCTGGCCGCCGGTCCTCCAGGGAATGCCCACAAGACACTTCTAAAGTGTTAAGACTATTTACTGATGTACTAGGAGTATCTCGCCTTTACTTTTCATCATGCAAATGATACCTGAATACGACCTCTTCGTAAAACACCACCAGCAACCTAAATATACAGGAAGAATTAGCAACCCCAGGAGACTCTTCCCTAGGCCCAAAGCAGCCTTTCTGGCCCCCGCAGCCCCGGGGCCAGAGCCCCCGTCCTCCTGCCTCGCTGCCCAGCCCTCTGGCCGCAGCCACCTCCTGCCTCCGCCCAGGGGCTCGGCTCAGGCTCTACAGGCTGGACACTGGGTCCTGGAGGGAAGTCCTGGAAAGAAGCCTCTTCATTCACGCAAACGAAAGAATTTTGCCACATGAGTGCCTCAGGCTACAGTCAGTTAAAGGGAGGGGGCATTTGGGGCTCTTGGCGTGAGTCGGCATTGGGTCCAGCACTTCACTGACACGCTCTCATTGAAGCCTCCCAACATCCGGCCTCACATGGACTGCGAGGACCCTCGTCTGCCAGGGGACAGATCCTGGTCGTGGTCATCCGCACAGCTAGATGCGGCGACTCTGGACTTGACTGCAGTCTTGACTCCACGGCTTGCACTCTGTCTGCTGTGCGTGGCGCCCAAACCCCTCACTTCCCGGCACAGCCCACACTGGGCCCCCTTCCTTCTGGGGAGGGAGCCCCTCCCGCCCTCACCCTCCGTTCCTGCTCACCGCAACCAGAGTCGCCTCTGAGCCTCATCACCAGGCTCACTGGGCACTTGTGCCTCCAGTGCATCCTGTCACCCACCCAGCACCCAAGCGGACTCTGCAGCCCCCAGGTCCCCGGGGTCACGCCCAGCCCCCGCCCGTGGGTGGCGGCTCCCACAGCCAGCCCGTCCCTGCCCGCCTCCAGCTCCCTCCCGCAGCCCTGACTCACCGGAAACTCTTTCCTCTGCCGTCCACATCTCGGTGTTGTTTTTCTTCCCTCTCACTTGTGTTTTGGCCTCACCGTGTGGCTTGTGGGACCCTCAGCTCCCACACCAGGGACTGGACCTGGGCCCTTGGCAGTGCGATCGTGGAGTCCTGGCCGCCGGTCCTCCAGGGAATGCCCACAAGACACTTCTAAAGTGTTAAGACTATTTACTGATGTACTAGGAGTATCTCGCCTTTACTTTTCATCATGCAAATGATACCTGAATACGTCCTCCTCGTAAAAACACCACCAGCAACCTAAATATACAGGAAGAATTAGCAACCCCAGGGAGACTCTTCCCTAGCAGTAACCACTTCTATAAATTTGGAGACTTGGCACAGTTCTCTATAAACACACTTTTATACAGGTATTAGTACAATGCTTGGGGGAATATACGGTTTTGTGGGGCATCTTTTGACGTAACTTGGATCACAGAGTGCAAACTGTTTTGCAAATTTTATGTCTCTAAATGCACAGTGTTAACACTCTGCAATGGTGCTGTACACATTGCTATGTAAGTCCTGGGTGGAAAAATGCTATTTCTTATTGGGTTCTAAAGAGTTTAGCCTGGGCTCTGCTCTCTGTCCCATGGGCAAAACTGGTTAAACAATTTATAAGGGGCTATGTGAAAAAAAAAATAGGGGGATCCTGTGTTTAAACCTTGTAAGGAATTTGAAGATGGCAACAGCAAACCATTAACGCGAGCATGGGTCCTGCTCAGTGTGGGGTCCTGTGTGCCTGCACGGGTCACGTGCCCGTGAGGCTGGCCGGCCTGTGGACGCTTTGAGTCAACGTGTCCTCTGTCCTGACCATGGACATTCGTGCCTTGGCCTCCACCTTGGACCCTGTCCCTGGGTTCTGCGTCCAGCCTTCCCCATCGTGCTCTCCGCTCCAAGGCCAGGGCCCTGGGTGTTCTGCCCTCAGCACAAGCAAACGCCTGTGTTCCAGGCCTGCTGGTCAGCATTGCCCTGGGGCCCCCCATAGAGAGCAGGGGTGCTGGCAGTGTCACCACTGTGCCTCAGGGGAAAGTTTCGTGGGAGGTAGAACAGCCCTGAACTGCCCTCCAAGAGGCCTGGAGGACTCGGGCAAGACCTTGACCTCAATTGCTTCTCCTACGAAATGGAGACAAAAACAAGACTGCTGTTAAGGGTCCAGAGCAGCAGGTGGCACCCACGGATGCCCTGGGGATTGGACTATGATAACCTTCTCAGAACGGCTCCAGCCAGAGCCAGGCTTCCACAAGGGGAGCTGTCTCCTCACCCGCCCCGCTCCTACCCTGTGGGCCCTTCCTGGCACCTGGGAAAGCCGTCTTTGGGAAACCACCGTGACTGCCATCAGCACGTCTCTCTTTCTGTGATGGAGAGAAAGGGAGCATGGCGTCCTCACTCTGCCGAGTGGGCTCCTCCTACAGACGCTCCTCCCGGGTCCTCGGGAGCTCAGACCATCAACACGGGGTCCAAGGCCAGCACCCTGAGGCCAGTGTGGCTACGGTGGGGATAACTGCCACACCCTCCTCCCCCCATCCCATGGGCATGAAGCCCCTTGCCAGCCTATGGATCAAGGCAGAGAGGACCAGGGTTGTTAGTGGACAATCAGATTTCTGTCGCTCAGAAGAGAGTTTAAGCATGGAGCACACAGCAGAGTGGACGTGAGTGGGGGGGACAGAGGCAAGAGCTGGGCTTGCTGTCTGACAACCACACTTTGTCTGGCACGTGCTCAGCACTGTGTAGCCCGCCTTCTCTTCTGTCGGCCTGCGGAACGCTCACCCGGGCCCTGGGAGGTGGTGGGGTCCCCTGGGTGTCACCGGCCCCCTGAGGAGCCGACGCGTTCTGGCAAAGGCCCAGCGAGTGTGGATGCAGGCTCCCTAGCGCCCAGCGTTTTCCCACTGTCGTCCCGAGGAGGACGCCAGCGGCCCGCTGGGGTGCCTGGCCAAGGCCCTGTCCGCGCGCTGTGCCTTCGTCGCCGCCCTGCAGACGGCCCTGCCCGCCCGACAAGAGACAGAAGGTCACCAGGCCCCGTGGGCCACACGGACGTGGGCATGCCGGCCTTGCAAACCCGCGGGTCTGAGCTGTAAAACAAATCAGTGTCCCCAGAGCGCGGACGGGCAGGAAAGCAGGCAGGGCCGCCGGGAGATCGGGTCAAACCCTCAAACACCACAGCTGAGCTCCGGGGCTCCTGGGGCGCTCCCCTCAAGCTGGGTCTGAAGCCAGGGGTGACCACAGCCTCCTGGGCTGACTTTTTAAAACCCATTTGTCACATTGACGTTAATCCTCTTGTTAACAGTCTCCGGCCCTGATTCTCTAAGCCGGATGGAGGAGGAAGCAGGGCAGCTACCAGGTTTAAAAAGTCTCCGGGAGGTCAGCAGGACCCAGAGGCCGGCTTGGGCAGGGGTGGGAATGGGGTGATGCTGAGCCTGAATCTCACTGTCTCTCTTGCTGCCAGGCCCCGCCTGAAACCACTCCACTCTCCCTACCTTCCTTTCCCAGCAGCCAGGCGCTTGCTTTTGCTTCTTACTGAGTTTCACATTTAAGGAAAATCCATTTGCTTGATTTAGAGCAACTGAGTCATCGCTGGGTTTGGAGGAAAAGTGTTCACACGGCAGGCCCTTGGCAGAGGCCTCTCCTGGCCTGGGCGGGACCCTGCTTCCCACCCAGATGTGACTGCACCCATGGTCGCTGTGGCTTCTGACGCACTGTGGCTCTGTCCCACCAACTGCTGGGCTCCCTGGAGCTGTCGCAGCCTCTGCCCTGTAGCACACCTGGCCTGGCCTGCCCACCCCACCTGTGCAGAGGCCGGCGTGCTCCTTCAGATCCACCTCACCATTGGGGGTCCACGGCGGGACATCTGGAGCCGGGTTGGGGAACCAGTATGACCAGCCATTCACAAGTAGGAGGGAAACACTGCTCCCAGGATGGAAGAGACTTAACCCTCAGGAAACCATGGCTTCTGCCTTCCTCCCGGCAGCGCCGTGTGGGCGGGGCCCGAGTGGATTCTCCCCATGGATCAGAGGCCAGCCCACTCTCTGATGCTGCTTTGCAAGCTTGCTGTGTAATCCTTGGTCGCTGGGCCTCAGAGGCAAGGAGCTCAGCCAGGCCATCCCATGAGCCTTTGAGACAGGACAGTGCTTCTTCTAAAAGGACCAGGCTTCCCTCTGCAGGGCCTGTGAAAAGCAAGAGCGAGTCCAGTTAGCCCGTCACTGGATGCAGGTTTGCAGGACTCAGAGACCAAAATAACAACTAGCGTTTACTAAGTAATGCCAGGCACCGAGATTATCACGCTTAATCCTCCAACAATCGGAGGAGATGGCAACTATTATTATCCTATCTTATAGATGAAGAAACCGAAATGGTCAGAGGTTAAATTTACGCTAAATCCTCTTGTTAACAGTCTCCGGCCCTGATTCTCTAAGCCGGATGGAGGAGGAAGCAGGGCAGCTACCAGGTTTAAAAAGTCTCCGGGAGGTCAGCAGGACCCAGAGGCCGGCTTGGGCAGGGGTGGGAATGGGGTGATGCTGAGCCTGAATCTCACTGTCTCTCTTGCTGCCAGGCCCCGCCTGAAACCACTCCACTCTCCCTACCTTCCTTTCCCAGCAGCCAGGCGCTTGCTTTTGCTTCTTACTGAGTTTCACATTTAAGGAAAATCCATTTGCTTGATTTAGAGCAACTGAGTCATCGCTGGGTTTGGAGGAAAAGTGTTCACACGGCAGGCCCTTGGCAGAGGCCTCTCCTGGCCTGGGCGGGACCCTGCTTCCCACCCAGATGTGACTGCACCCATGGTCGCTGTGGCTTCTGACGCACTGTGGCTCTGTCCCACCAACTGCTGGGCTCCCTGGAGCTGTCGCAGCCTCTGCCCTGTAGCACACCTGGCCTGGCCTGCCCACCCCACCTGTGCAGAGGCCGGCGTGCTCCTTCAGATCCACCTCACCATTGGGGGTCCACGGCGGGACATCTGGAGCCGGGTTGGGGAACCAGTATGACCAGCCATTCACAAGTAGGAGGGAAACACTGCTCCCAGGATGGAAGAGACTTAACCCTCAGGAAACCATGGCTTCTGCCTTCCTCCCGGCAGCGCCGTGTGGGCGGGGCCCGAGTGGATTCTCCCCATGGATCAGAGGCCAGCCCACTCTCTGATGCTGCTTTGCAAGCTTGCTGTGTAATCCTTGGTCGCTGGGCCTCAGAGGCAAGGAGCTCAGCCAGGCCATCCCATGAGCCTTTGAGACAGGACAGTGCTTCTTCTAAAAGGACCAGGCTTCCCTCTGCAGGGCCTGTGAAAAGCAAGAGCGAGTCCAGTTAGCCCGTCACTGGATGCAGGTTTGCAGGACTCAGAGACCAAAATAACAACTAGCGTTTACTAAGTAATGCCAGGCACCGAGATTATCACGCTTAATCCTCCAACAATCGGAGGAGATGGCAACTATTATTATCCTATCTTATAGATGAAGAAACCGAAATGGTCAGAGGTTAAGGAATCCGTTCAGGTTCCCATGGCTGGTGAGGGGCAGACCCAGGATGTGAGCCGCACTTCCAGCCACGACACCCACAGGGCAAGGGCCCGACTCGGACCGCTCCCCTGGGACAGTCCCTCTCGCCCCTCCAAAGCAGACAACTCATTCCTTTCAGCGTCAAAACCCACATCAGAGCCCTTTTCTTGGATCAGTTAGGAACGTCCTCCATGTCACGGCCAGTCCACTGTCCAGAGCCCCTTTATCACCCTCTGGGTCCCAGCCACTGTGACCTCGGTGACTGACTGGACAGGGGTGGGCAGGGCTCTGCTGACCCTGCTCCCCAAGGTGGAGATGGCAGGTGGACTGTCCAGGGACCTCCAAGGGAGCTGGCTCCCGAAATCAATCAATCGCACTTGGTGCTGGAGCTGGTCGCTGGTCTCTGGTCCCAGACTACTGGTCCAGGGTCCCCCTGCTGCCTTCCTCCCGAGCCGAACGCCTGCTCCAGAAGCCCAGGCCGCCTGACCTCCACTGGCCTCTGGGAGGCAGAGTCGCTGCCCTAGGTTCTCCTGTTCTGGCCGAGGGCCTCTCCAGACACTCTCCAGGTCTGCGGTCTCCTCTCCCCACCGCCCCCTCCCAGGCCCTAGAAGGAGGAGGGATGGGACAGGGTCAGGAGGTGAGATGACGCCCCCTGCATTTTACTGAGCACAGACTATGGCGACCCTTTTAAGGCCTCCCCTCCCCTCTGCTGCTGCGTCCCAGCCCAGACCACAAAGCAGTGAGGAAGGAAGGGGGCCGGGCGGAAGGGGGTGGGGTGGCCCACCCATCTGTCCCAGGCCTAACAACTGCCAGGCCGGCTGCAGCCCGAGGGGCGTGCGGGGTGGGGGTGGCCGGGCCTGGAGGCGGCGGCGGCGGGTCTCCAGGCCGGGGAGGCTTCCTGCCTGCCGCGCAGCCCCGCCTTTCCGCGGCCGCGGAGGCGGGACGGAAGGCGAAGGCAGGAAAGGGTTACGGGTGTAGCTTTCCAATGACAAAGTCTGGAAGGGCCCGGCGCCTCCGCCCCTCTGTGGGTTCCCCGGGCACAGCGCGGGGGGAGCGGGCGCCGGGCGACGCAGCCTCCGCCCCGGCCCGGGGAGGCGGCCGGCGTGTGCCCGGGGCAGCGGGTCACCAGGCTCCGCCCCGCGCCCGGCCGGGTGCGCACTTTGTTCGGGATGCCGCCTCCCTCTGCGTCGCGGGCCAGGGGCCGGCGGCGGCCCTAGTGCCACGCGCGGCCGGAGCGCGAACGCCGACTCTGCGCGGGAGCCCGAGAACTTTCTCGTCTCGCCCGGCCGGCGCTGTCGGGATGCGCAGATCCGGGGCCCCGGGGCGCAGGCGCGCGGGTGAGTGGCCGGCGCGGGGACCGGGCGGCCGCGGGGCGGGTCCTGGGGCTGGGCTGGGGGTCCTGCGGGGCCGAGCCTGGGTCCCAGGGGGTGAGTCGCGTCCGCGGGGGGGGTGCGCGCGGGGAGAGGGAGAGGAGCTGGAATAACAGCCCCAGTGCGGACGGCTTCCCGGGAAGGTGTCCGCGCTGCGCGTGCGGTCCAGGAGTTGACTCGTCACGGGCTGGCCAAGTCCACCCTTTTTGAGCTTCGGTTTCTTTCTCTTGTGGGGCAGTTTAAAAGGTGTTGAGAGCCTATGATCAGACACCGAAAGCTACGTTATTATCCCCGTCTCTCTCTCACACACACACACACATACACACGCGCGCGCGCACACACACATTGCCTGCGTCTCCTCCTTGCATCCCAGCCGAGCACGGAGCGCGGGAGCAGCTAGGCAGGTGACCTTGGCAGAGGCGGTCCTTCTGGTGCGCCTGAGAACGCTCCCGAGAGCAGCCAGACTCGGAGTTCACCTGAGCATCCCCGGTGTCGGGGCCCTGCGGTCCCTTCTGTGGTCAGAGCCACAGAAACTGGTCAGAGGGTAAAGGACCGGCCAGGTCTGCGGGGGTCCGCCGAGAGGGGCGGCAAGACCCCTGAGCGGCCTGAGAGGGCGGCGTGTGGGGGTGACCTCCCCCGGCAGACAGGGCTGCTGGACCCCAGCGCAGCGCAGGAACGTCGGCTGCCGAGTCAATGGGGCTTTGTGAAGACAGCCCAGGGCGCAGCTGGCGCCGGCTTCTGGGACAGGCCGGATCCCCCTGGTAATGCGCCGTTTATCTGGCTTCCTGTTTCAGGGGTTGGGACACCATTGGCTCATTCAAATTCAGTGTGCTGAGAAACCTGCTGCCTTGTTGGAGCTGCTGAAGTGAGGGTTTGCAGGAGTTTCCATCTTGGGAGCATCTCCTTCCCTTACGCCTGCCCTGCAACTCACTAGTAATGGGCGGTGGGCTTCACACAAAGAGCCTTCCCCACGCAGGCGGAGCCGCCGGGCTGTGTACCTGGGCTCCCTTCAGGCTAGCCACAGACGACTAAAGCCTGCTTACACACTTTTTTCTTATCCTGCTTTGAATGGGGGTTTGTGAGTCTTTGGGATTAAGCTGGGGAATGAGACAGGGACTCGCAGTGAGTCTCCACCGCTTCCTCCTGGGAGAGCCCGCAGAGGTCCGTGCTTTCAGCAGTGGTCCCCAGGGGGAGGTGTTTGCAAGGTTTGTCGGTGGATGCGGACGGCTTCCCGGGAAGGTGTCCGCGCTGCGCGTGCGGTCCAGGAGTTGACTCGTCACGGGCTGGCCAAGTCCACCCTTTTTGAGCTTCGGTTTCTTTCTCTTGTGGGGCAGTTTAAAAGGTGTTGAGAGCCTATGATCAGACACCGAAAGCTACGTTATTATCCCCGTCTCTCTCTCACACACACACACATACACACGCGCGCGCGCACACACACATTGCCTGCGTCTCCTCCTTGCATCCCAGCCGAGCACGGAGCGCGGGAGCAGCTAGGCAGGTGACCTTGGCAGAGGCGGTCCTTCTGGTGCGCCTGAGAACGCTCCCGAGAGCAGCCAGACTCGGAGTTCACCTGAGCATCCCCGGTGTCGGGGCCCTGCGGTCCCTTCTGTGGTCAGAGCCACAGAAACTGGTCAGAGGGTAAAGGACCGGCCAGGTCTGCGGGGGTCCGCCGAGAGGGGCGGCAAGACCCCTGAGCGGCCTGAGAGGGCGGCGTGTGGGGGTGACCTCCCCCGGCAGACAGGGCTGCTGGACCCCAGCGCAGCGCAGGAACGTCGGCTGCCGAGTCAATGGGGCTTTGTGAAGACAGCCCAGGGCGCAGCTGGCGCCGGCTTCTGGGACAGGCCGGATCCCCCTGGTAATGCGCCGTTTATCTGGCTTCCTGTTTCAGGGGTTGGGACACCATTGGCTCATTCAAATTCAGTGTGCTGAGAAACCTGCTGCCTTGTTGGAGCTGCTGAAGTGAGGGTTTGCAGGAGTTTCCATCTTGGGAGCATCTCCTTCCCTTACGCCTGCCCTGCAACTCACTAGTAATGGGCGGTGGGCTTCACACAAAGAGCCTTCCCCACGCAGGCGGAGCCGCCGGGCTGTGTACCTGGGCTCCCTTCAGGCTAGCCACAGACGACTAAAGCCTGCTTACACACTTTTTTTTTCTTATCCTGCTTTGAATGGGGGTTTGTGAGTCTTTGGGATTAAGCTGGGGAATGAGACAGGGACTCGCAGTGAGTCTCCACCGCTTCCTCCTGGGAGAGCCCGCAGAGGTCCGTGCTTTCAGCAGTGGTCCCCAGGGGGAGGTGTTTGAAAGGTTTGTCGGTGGATGTCAGCCTGTGTTGCGTGCTCCCTGGATGACCGAGGGTGGGCCACTCCTCAGTTCTGTACCAGGGAGTGGAGAAGAGCCCACAAGGCTTTTCTGGTTTGTGCTCCAGCCTCCAGTTTCCCCAAGCTTGCCAGGTTCAGAGGGAGCATCCTCGGCTCCGAACTCCCCTCGGGCAGGTGTCACGTTCTGCTCCCTGTTTTTATCTGCCTGCGAATGTCTTCTTGCCAGCTCCAGTCTGACCACCTACAGTGCCCATCACTTAACAGGCACCTTATAAATGTTTGCCCCATTAATACAATTTGAAAAAAACACCTTAGATACCACCCAGAGGTCTCCACCCACCTCTGGGGCCGATTTGTTCTTATTTATTTCTCTGGGATTCATTTGATTTGCTTCCATCCCCATTTTCCGCCTCAAAACATGGTCCGTGATGAGGTTGATTTGCCCACTGGGGGAAGAGCTGATGCTGAAACTGAAGCTCCGGTACTTTGGATCCTGGCGGGAAGAGCCGGCTCACTAGAGAAGACCCTGGTGCTGGTAAAGATTGGGGGCAGAAGGAGAAGGGGACGGCAGAGGAGGAGATGGCTCGATAGCATCACTGGCTCCACCAACGTGAACTTGAGCAAGCTCCGGGGGATAGTGGAGGACAGAGGAGCCTGGCGTGCCGCGGTTCGTGCACAAAGTCGAACACAACTTCAAGACGCGCCAGTAACGACAGGGCAAGCTTTCACCATGTGGGCCTTTTCTAGGATCTCCTTGGGAAGGCCTGGCCTGAGCAAACTGGGAAAGGAATGCTGGTTTTCCTTCCTTTCCCAACTCTGGCCCCCTCCACGGACTTCTGGCATCAGCCCAGCTTTGGCCCAAGAATGGCTTATAGTAAAGACATTTCTTGGCAATCTTTTAAAACTTATCTCTCTTCCTTTTTCCATTTTCTATCCTTGTCGCTTCCCCTTTCTTTTAAAGTTCTTCCGACTTCTTAACTGGTTTGGCATTTAGAGAGACTAGTCAAAGGGATCTCTTCCCCTCCCAGCCCCTGCCCTGCCCTCCCCTTCACAGAAGGGACGCCCAGGGCAGGAGGGAGGCGCTCCGAGCCACGCTGCTGAGCTGCAGGCGCTGGCCTGGCGCACGGGGCTCTGGCTCTCCACCCAGGGCTCTTTCCCCGGCAGCCAGTCACCTGCGTGCATCAGAATGTTTCTCTTCCAAAAGATCACTGTTGACCTTTTCTACTGCAGATGGGATGAACATCTTTGAATGTTTATAGTGTAGACAACACTTGCAAATAGGGGAAATGGTCATAAATGATATTGAGAATAAAGATACTTCCAAAAAAGGGTAAAAAAAAAAAAAGAATGCTTCTCTTCTTGGTCTCCTCATCCGTGGGTCTCAGCAGGTTTGGCGGAGCTGTTGCGAGAGGGAGGAACAGAAACAAGACGGGAGAGCGAGCATCTCAGTCATGGAACCAGCCACCAGCTCTTAGAGTCTCTGGACCACAGAGAACTGAGAAATGTAGCCACACTTGGCAGACATTCCATCTTTCTGGCTCTGAGTCATAGAACAATCTTTAGAAACGCTTCTAGTTCCTTCTTTAACTTAAAAAACCCACCAGCTTCTCAAGTGGAAACCCCCCCCCCCACACACACAGAAGTAAACCCTTTCTTGGGCCTGGTCTGCTCCCTCCCCCTCCTGGGGAGGCTGACTCAGGCCCCATTTCCTCCAAGGGGCCTGGGATTTTGCTCCCAGTTTCCTGTGACTCTTGAGACATGGAGGGAGGCCGGATGGCTGAGACCCAGGTCACTGTGACCTGCCCGTGGGTGTGGCTCCACGCCTCCTGCCTGTCTAGGCCCCAGCACCCCCACCTCGTCAAATCTATTTGCTCTGCTTGGTCTTAGCGAGATGCACCAGCAGGCATGAAAAATTAAAGGAGCTGACGCACGCTCTCCGATTAAGATCCACTAATGACAAGATGTTTCCCCCTCAAGGGGCCGTGAGGCCGCTCTGATGCCCAGGCCTCAGAGGCTCTGAAAGGTTTCCTAGGTGGGATTGTTTTCTTAATTTCTCTTTCAGAATACTCACGGCTGCTGTACAGAAACACAACTGAGTTTTCCAGGTCTTGTCCCCTGAAGCGTTTGTTTTTTAGCTTTTGTGGTTTCTGTGTGTGCATTCTTTGGGATTTTCCATAGGTAGGGTCAGGGCGACTGTGAGCTGAGATAATTTTGCTTGTTTTCCGCGTGGACGGCGTCTGTGGCTCTTCCTCCCCGACGGCCCTGGCCGGAGCCTCCCGTACCTCGCCGGCGGCCGTGGCGAGAGCGGCAGCTCCGCCGTGCTCCTGGTCTCCTGGTCTGAGAGGGGGAGCGTTCAGTCTTCACCATAGAATGGAATCTCATAAATGCTCTTTACTGTGTGGAAGAAGTCCCTTCTTATCGGACTTTACTGAGTCTTTTGTCATGCAGAGGGGTTGGATTTTGTCAAATGATTTTTCTCTGTGTCAGTTGAGGTTGTGATGTGGTTTGGTACCTGACGCTGAGTGTTTTTCTTGTGCTGAAGTATTCTTGAATTCCTTAGTAAAATCCCTTTGAAAGATTTTAAAAATACATACAAAGTTTCATTTATTTTATTTAAAAAGCTGAAGAAAATTTAACAAAGTGCTAACATGCTGTAGTTAGGTGGGTTGATGCATGTTTATATTTTTTATAGTTACCATACGCTAAGTATTTAACAAATTTTTTGTAGTTAAATGTGTGTAACATAAGATAGACCATTTTCATTGCTTTTACGTGTGCACGTCTGTGGCTTCAGGTCCATTCGGTTGTTGTGTGACTGTGGTCACCGTCCGTTGCCGGAACTTTCTCATCTTCCCGAGCTGGAGCTCTGTCTCCAGAGCAGTGCCTTTCCCTCCTCCACCCTCCTCCTGCCCCCGCAGCCACCATCCTCCTGTCTGTCTGTGAATCTGTGAAGACTTTGTAGTGACTAGAAAAGTCAGGACTTTGAGAAATTGGAGGGGGAAAGGACCTCACTCCACGTCCAAAGGGAGCATCCTAGAGGGATTCTGACTCAGATCTTTTTGGCTTACGAACACTCTGTCAACTGCTGCTCCTGTGCCATAGACGTGACCAGCCCAGGTGTGGGCGAGGGGCGCGCTGACCCAGGTGTGGGCGAGGCGCGCGCTGACCCAGGGCAAGGCACGTGCTGACCCAGGGCGAGGCACGTGCTGACCCAGGTGTGGGCGAGGCGCGCGCTGACCCAGGTCCTCCTGGGACTGGGAGAGCACGGAGGCTGCTGCAGTGTGAGCTGCGATTCTCCGGCGCAGTGGCGGCCTGAGTGGGGAGCTCCAAGCAGAACGGGTCTCGGCCCTCCCTCGGCTTGGAGGCGGCTGCCTCGGTCACTGGTGGCAGCGAGGGCTGGAGGTGGAGCCGATTTCCTCCCTGGAACCCTGGGCTGGTCACTGCCTTCAGTGATGTAGCTCCTCCCCATCTAGACAGTAAAACTGACCCATTTTACATCCTTCCCCTGATTTTAAAAGCCATTTGTAGATAGGATAAGTGCAAACTTCTTTAGAATTAAACTATTAAAGTTGGAAAGAACCGTGTCGTGAAGCCCTGTGTTTGCCTTCGGGCCCTGAGCCCTGCCCCGATGGCAGGCAAGCCCCGCAGTGGGTGCTGGGACCATCTGGCTCCGATGTGGGTGCCCTGTCAGCGTTCCTCCTCGGTTAGCCTGTCGTGGACTTGACTACCAGCCGCTGGTGGAGATGCCAGAGGGGAAGGGGCTTCACCAAACCCAGCCCTGTGCGCAGTGGGGGCTCGCTGTAAGCCAAGCGGGGAGGCGAGACCGCCTCTCAGGGTCTGGACGTGGGCGCCGTGCGCTGTCCTGGCTCTTTCTCGGCCCCGTTTCCTTCAGACCATCCTCACCGGTATGATCTCATGCACCTTCCGGGAAGACAGCGATGTCTTGTGAGAACTTGGACCGTGAAGCGAGGCAGACTGGGAGTCAAGGCTCGGGTCTTGGCTTTGCAGCCAAGTCCTCAGCACAGGAGAATATTCCACAAATGTCAGCAACTAGGGCATGTTCCCCTCACTGAGTTCATCTGTGCTGTCTGTAGGCCCTGGGCGAGCCTTGCGGAGACCCCGCTTCTCCCCAGGAGGGTGTGACAAAACGCCTCTCTCTGGAGACACTGCTCTTGCTTCCCTGACGTCAGCTCCACCCCTCCCATCACACTGACTCCTGTGGTCTGGCAGGGCTGGGAGGCCTGCCCCGTCCCCAAGCCGGTCAGGGTGAGATGTCCCTCACCCCTCACTGTCACCCTCAGATAAGCTGGGAGCACCTCTACCCAGAGGAGGCAGCGCTCTGGTCCCGAGCTCCCTGCACACGGCCCCCGTCTGCATCGTGGTCACCAGCCCGGCAAGGCCACTCTCCTGCCGATGCACGCGTGGCCCCCAGACCCTGGAGCTGGCTGTGGAGCTGGGGCACAGCTGGAAGGCAGGAAGTCAGGGAGGCCGGCGGCATCCTCTGCTGTTTGCTGTTAGTGGTCCTTGGGCTCCTCTGCCGGTTCCTAGCTTTTGTAGACTCGGAGCAGAGTGTGGGGCAGGTCCTGGTAGGTGACTGTCACACTGGTCAGCAGTGTCTCTTTGCCCAGCTCACTGGTGCGGATAATTGAATTGGCTGGGCAGGAGGTCGGGCTCCGGGCGCTGCTGAGATGCCAACTGTTCTGTCTGCTCTGCTCTAACAAGGAGACAGCTGATGCCCCGTCAGGCAAGACCCCGGCTGGGACCCGCCGGCAGCTGCCTGCCTGGCGCTCATCTGGGGCGGTTCTGGGGGTTCCTGGCCCCTCCCCAGCACCCCCGCCTGCACCATACATATATACTCAGGGGACGGTGGCAACTGGCAGGTCAGGGCCAGCCCTTGGTTCCCCGGTCTTAAGGGGCTATGACATTTAGGGGGTTTCCAATATGGAAAGTTCTTTTCCTTGAGAATGTTTCATTTTGAAAAAATGACCAATTAGTAGAGATGCATGACTAGTACAGAGAATGTCTGAGCTCTGATTGGCTACGCTTTGCTGCCGCGCTGTCTCTCTCTCCATCCATCCACCCACCCATATGTGTGTGTGATAGCAATCTCCTGGGCCACGTCCCGCGCATCACCAGAGAGCGTGGGCCTGCAGCCCGCAGTCACACCCCTGGCACTGAGCTAACAGAATTAGATAACAGACGGACCATGTTCCCTCTAGAAAGCCATGTCTGCCCCTCCGCCTGCTCTGTTGGGGTCTGAGATGCAGGTTTCTCTCCCAAAAGAGGAAACTGAGGTCACGGTCCCTCACACTGCGACAGGCATGCCCTCAGGGCAAAGCATGTTGGTTTTTATGGCTAATCTCCACAGCCTCTGAACAAGAAGGGCGCAGGTCTTCTCTCCCTTGACGTGAAGAAGCTGAGGTTCAGGGAGTTAACGAGCGGCCCCACCAGTGTGAGTGGTTCCAGGCTGCGTGTCAACTGATGTTTACAAAAAGCCTGATGTCACGCTCCTCGTCCCCCTCCTCCTCATCTTGTGGGCATCGGGTCCTGCTTGCTGTCTCTGTTTCACCAATGAGGAAAGAGAGATCGGGGCCTCCGTGGCTCGTGCAGACCGCGCTCACGGGGCCTCGACACTGCGTGTGACCTGTGTGTCCTCTTGAAGCCAGGTGGTCGTGTCTGGCGGTCGCGGGCCGTGGAGCCTCAGTGTGTGTGACCAAGGGGCGGGGAGGGGCGTGAGGGGAGGGGCAGGGTCTCCACTGTGCTCTGGAGGGGCTCGAGAAAATCCTCAGAGTCCTAAAGCGAGAAACCTAGACTAGAGAGTACAGGTGGAAAGTAATCAGTACAAGGCATGAAAATCAGCCACTGGGAGGAGGAGAAGCAGAAGCAGGTTCTCCTTTTCTACCATTGTGTTGGGTAACGGTAACTAAAGGTAACAAAACAGGGAATCGAACTATCACTGTGTCATCCTGGGCCGTGTGGGTCGCCCCCACGAGAGGTGGCGGCGGCGGCTTCCCGGTGGCAGGCGGAGCTGCAAAGCCAGGCTGCCTGTCACCGGCAGGCCTCGTCCTGCTCGTGCTGAGAGCGGCCAGCGCTGTGTTCAGGTGTCCTGGCGTCTGGACACGGAGGGGGCGAGGCAGGAGGCTGCTGGGCCCGCGATGCTAAGCCCAGACCTCGAGGCCTGCCGGGGACCCTTAACCGGGCCCGAGCCCGGGTCTCCCAGCACCCATACGGTGCACCCCGCCAGAAGCACTGACTTTTTAGTTGGAAAAATTTTAAAAACGTCTTTCAAAGTCTTTGGACATTGTTAATGCATTTCTTAATCATTTTATATTGGCTATTTCTTGGTAACCCTGAACCTAGGCAAAAATTACTATGAAATGAGAAAAAATTTACCTACCACTTATTTTCAAACATAACGCATTCTAGGAAAAGTAAATTTAATTATCAATCCAGTTGACATGACGTTAAGATTTACAGATACCGTCCCCTGGGTTAATTTCAGTTTCTGAGGTTTTATTTTGTATATTGGCACCTAGGTTCCCTTGGGGGGGGGCCTGAAGCCAGGTGGTTTCGTGTCTGGACAAAAGCCTGATGTCACGCTCCTCGTCCCCCTCCTCCTCATCTTGTGGGCATCGGGTCCTGCTTGCTGTCTCTGTTTCACCAATGAGGAAAGAGAGATCGGGGCCTCCGTGGCTCGTGCAGACCGCGCTCACGGGGCCTCGACACTGCGTGTGACCTGTGTGTCCTCTTGAAGCCAGGTGGTCGTGTCTGGCGGTCGCGGGCCGTGGAGCCTCAGTGTGTGTGACCAAGGGGCGGGGAGGGGCGTGAGGGGAGGGGCAGGGTCTCCACTGTGCTCTGGAGGGGCTCGAGAAAATCCTCAGAGTCCTAAAGCGAGAAACCTAGACTAGAGAGTACAGGTGGAAAGTAATCAGTACAAGGCATGAAAATCAGCCACTGGGAGGAGGAGAAGCAGAAGCAGGTTCTCCTTTTCTACCATTGTGTTGGGTAACGGTAACTAAAGGTAACAAAACAGGGAATCGAACTATCACTGTGTCATCCTGGGCCGTGTGGGTCGCCCCCACGAGAGGTGGCGGCGGCGGCTTCCCGGTGGCAGGCGGAGCTGCAAAGCCAGGCTGCCTGTCACCGGCAGGCCTCGTCCTGCTCGTGCTGAGAGCGGCCAGCGCTGTGTTCAGGTGTCCTGGCGTCTGGACACGGAGGGGGCGAGGCAGGAGGCTGCTGGGCCCGCGATGCTAAGCCCAGACCTCGAGGCCTGCCGGGGACCCTTAACCGGCCAGAGCCCGGGTCTCCCAGCACCCATACGGTGCACCCCGCCAGAAGCACTGACTTTTTAGTTGGAAAAATTTTAAAAACGTCTTTCAAAGTCTTTGGACATTGTTAATGCATTTCTTAATCATTTTATATTGGCTATTTCTTGGTAACCCTGAACCTAGGCAAAAATTACTATGAAATGAGAAAAAATTTACCTACCACTTATTTTCAAACATAACGCATTCTAGGAAAAGTAAATTTAATTATCAATCCAGTTGACATGACGTTAAGATTTACAGATACCGTCCCCTGGGTTAATTTCAGTTTCTGAGGTTTTATTTTGTATATTGGCACCTAGGTTCCCTTGAGGCCTCTGAAAGGCGCCCCGGCCCTGGGCCTTCTGTTCTAGAAGCAGGCGGGCGGGCGAGGAGCCCTGGAGGATGTGCCGTGAGGGTCTGGGACAGTCGGGGCCTGACCCTGCTTGTGGAGCTGAGCCCACCGGGAGCCCCAAGACCCCAGTCCCACCCCGGCTCCCCCCTTCCGGGGCCTCCTCTGCAGAAGTTCCTCCGTTTAGTGAGCAGCCCCACTGATCGACTTCCCATCCCGCGACCGTGTTCCCTCCTTGTGGCAGCACTATGAGAGGGTGGGACCAGCTTCCTCTTTCTCCAGATGGTGAAACTAGGGCCCAGAGAGGGTAGGTAACTTGCTCAAAGCCACACAGCTTTAGGGAATCAGGTCGGAACCCAGGTTCTTTCCAGTCCCCCAACAGCCTGCGCAGCGCGGGTAGGCAGTGTCTTCAACAGCCGTGAACCTCAACTGCAGACATTGTGTCTGTTACACAAAGGCAGGCCTCTCTCACGTCCACTGGTTACTGGCTGCTATCGCATTTACTCTGACAAGTCCTTAAGGTTTGTCTCTCAAGCCCAGCTATTCACAAGAACGTCACCAATTTTATCACCCCTGCAAATTTTACCCAGTGAGTCTAAGGAACACTGCGAAAGTGTTATATTTTGAGTTCTGTTTCTCATTTTCCCTTCAGAGTTGAAAATAGACATTTTGCCTGAGCTTAGCCTGTGCTCGTCTGGCGATGCAGTGAGACTGGCTTGTTGGCTGGCCTGCCGCTGACATACCGGCTCCTCCCATGTCCTGTGGATGGGGGTCTCTCTGCCGTTCCCCGGCTCCCGACCACGTGTCACCGCAGGCACTCATCTCTCAGGGCCATGGCACCCTGGTCACCCCCACTTATTCTTGCTGGGGGGCCCACAGCACGCCCCAGGATTGGGATGGCTGGAGAGAGGGTGGGAATGGGCCGCCGAGCCGGCCGCAGGGGCCGGGACCCCCCAGCCCCGTGTCCAGTGCACGCAGAGGCCTCTGTGGCGGGGCCCAGGCGGGGGCTGGCAGGCCCGCAGGTCTGCGAGAGACAGCCTGAGGCAGAGGAGGGCCCACTGGGCCACTCAGCTGGACGTGGAGCTGGAGTGGCCAGAGGGTCTTGGCTGAGAGCGGGCTCGGAAGTCCTTGCTCACGGAGGCCTGCAGGGGAAGCAGTGGATGGTCCATAGCCGGGCAGCTTGGGGGTCTGCCCCTCTCCTGCCCGCGGAGCCCCCAGAGCCGACGTGCCCTGGTTGGTGAGAGGCCACATCTTGCTGGTCATGGTCATCGTCCATGCTGTGGGCACCCCTGCACTGCCCCCAGGGCCACTGCGTGTGGCCCTCGGAGGACGCATGCTGCTGGGCCAGGTGTTGGGGGCCAATCAAGTTGGCTGCAAACACCCATCTGCCCAGCTCTGCAGACCACATTTCTGGTGGGTTTATCCCCAGAGGAGTGTTTATGTGTCAGGGCGGGGGCCGGGGGGGGCTCCGAGACGCGTGCTCCCGGGGTGGGGGGCGGGGCTCTGGAGGGCCTGGGGCTTTGCTGGCGTAGCTTCGGCAGCGTCTGGCCTGGCTTCTCACGGAGAGATCGCAGGTGTGGCCGAGGCAGAGGACAGGGGAAGGTGGGAGATTTGAAAGGATGAGCTCAAGGCCAAGGAGCCAAAGTGCAGATCGGGCTGTGGCCACGGCAGCAGGCACCACGGAGGGTGCAGTGGAGCCTCTGAGGGAGAAGGAGGCCAGAGGTCCGAGTCGGGGGGAGCCCTGCTCTCTTCACCCGCCTCGGTGTGGGGAGGCGCTGCCTGGAGCCGGGCGGCCGGACCCTGAGAAGTAGAAGGAAACTCTGTTCGCCGTCAGTGGCCCCAGCGGACGGCCTTGGGCTCGCCTTTCCCTCCCACCAGGCCAAGGGGCCCTTTTCTCCTTGTTCCTAGCTTGCTGTGTTGTAATTGAGGTGTGACTTATAAACAGTGAGCTACGCGAATCGCAAGTGTCCATCTCGTGTGTTAACAAATGAACGCAGCTTGGTGACCACCCGCCGTCCAGACCTAAAACATTTTCCTCCGCTGGTCGCCTCCTGTCCCTCCTGGTCAGAGCACCTCCACTCTGGTGCCGCTGCTGTGACCTTGTCGCCGCCGATGCCGGTGGCCGTGCTGCAACGCCACGTGTGGACTGCCTGGTGGGCCCGAGGCGCGTCTGCCTCCTTCACGCGCCACGTGGTTCTGAGGCTCATCCACGCTGAGCGACTGGCTTTGCTGCTTTCCCTTCCCGACGAGGGGTGAGCTCACTTGTCTGGGGGCAGCTCTAGACGCTCTTTCTGCTTGGACAGCCACGTCCGCCGCATCGCGAGGCTTTCCACCGGGGTTTTGAGAGTGGAGATGAGCTGCAGGCCTGTGAGCTGGGCGCGTTGCCTCCTTTGTGCCCAGACAGCTTCCTGTTTCTTGGCTCCCTGTGTGTGGCCACAGTGCCCTCTCTTCCCCCTGGAGTAGAAGGTTCAGATTGCGTGCGGCAGGTGGGGACGCAGCTGGTGGCAGACACCTGAGGCCCCAAGAGGGCGTTGGGCCAAGGCTTCAGAGCTCCAGCTCCGCTCTGGTCCCTGGAGGGACCCCAGCCCACGCTCCACGCCTGGCCCTCCCGGGGCGCCGTGGGGGCTTCCCAGCGGACTGACCGAGAGGGCGAGCCGGCCGGCGTGGGTCCCTGTCCTGGCGGGCCTGTGGTCAGGGCCTGGCGTGGCCACGGGCAGTCCCTGCAGAGGGGCTCCTCCTGGGTGGGCCCTGCACGGAGAGGAGGGAGCCTGCTGCCCTGGGCGTGGAGCTGGGGACAGCCCCGACCTCGGCCCCAGAGCTCTCGTCTGGCAGCCGGCCGAGCCGCCTGTGTTAGGTTGCTGGACCTGTCGTCACAACGTGCCACTGACAGGGTGGCCTAAAACAGATGTGTTGTCTTGGTCTGGGAGCTGGGAGTCTGGACTCCAGGTGTCAGCAGGGCCCTGCTCCCCTCAGACCTGCTGGGGGTCCTGCCCTGCCCCTCCCAGCCTCCCGTGTCAGCGGCAGCCCCTGGCCCTCCCCGGTTGGCGGGTGCCTCCCTCCACCTCAGCCTCCATCGTCACATGGCCGCCTCCTCTCTGCGGCCCTCAGCTCGGGGTCCCCCACGTGCACCTGTGTCCTGATCTCCCCCTTCTGACGAGGATGCCCTGCTCGTTAGGGCAGCCCTGCTCCAAGGGCCTGTGTGAGCCTGTCTTAACTACTTACGTCTGCAGACGCCCTGTTTCCAAGTGAGGTCACATTCTGAGAACACCGGACGTTAGCACTTCAGCCATCTTTTCTTTCCTTTTCTTTTTTTGCCTCTAAATCATCATTTAGTTTTCATCCATCTTTATTCCTTGGCCCGTGTGGGCCTCCCATCGCAGTGGCCTCTCTCGTCGCAGAGCACTGGCTGTGGGCGCATGCGCTCCAGAGCTCTGGTTCGGTAGTTGGACACATTCCTCCAGCCGCTCCGCGGCTCGTGGGATCTTCCCAGGCCAGGGATCCAACCAGTGCCCCTGGCACTGCAAGGTGGACTCTTTACCCGCTGGACCACCAGGGAAGCCCAGCCATCTTTTCTTGATGACACGATTCAGCCCCTAACATGCCATCTGCCTCATAACGTGGAGCCAGGTCCTTTGTCACTGTGACCTGGAAAGCGTGTGTGCCCTTGTTCAGACCTCCTCCCTCCCCGAGGCTCCATTTCCTCATCAAATTTGGTCTCTCGGTTCATTCTCCAGAGGTAAATCCTTTGAGTCTTTGTCTTTGTGGTTCTGAGATTTCCAGTCTGGGGACATGGGGGAGCCATGGGATCCCTGACAGACACAGGGAGTGGGGGGTCCACATCCTCACCCTGGGACCCTGGCGAGTCCTGAGCGTCTGTCTGCAGCCTGGGCCGGGGACCCTCACCTGGCCAGGCCTGGAGGGAGAGCAGCTGCTATAAATAACACTCCCCCATCCAGAGGCCTCTTCCGGTGCAGGAAGCACAGCGGCCTGAGGGCAGGAAAAAGGTGTTTCCGAAAGCAACACCAGAAAAGGGAGAGGCTGGTGGGTCCCGGGCGGGTGAGTGGACGGGCCTGTGGAGGCGGCCAGCGCGGGCTCCGCGGGTGCCTTCGGGGCGCTCCGGAGCTGGTTCTGCCTGGGAGTCTGTTCGTGAGAGCAGCCGGTGGGAAAGGCCCGGGAGGGGCGGGAGGCGGGCTTCCAGCCGCGCCGATGGAGGAGGCACGTTCCCGGGGGCACCGCCGCTCAGGCGACCCCAGACCCTTGCCGGGGCAGCGCCGGGCACAGGACGGGCGCTCAGGCTCAGCGACGAGAGCTGCTCCGGAAAGCTGTCGCCGCGCACCGGAGGCAGCCGGCCCGAGGTGGGGGCAGCGGAGGGGGGAGTGACGGCCTCTTGCGGGGCGGGCTCCCGGGACTGAGTCAGGCAGAGGGCGGGCCCGGGCCGGGGGCTGTTTCAGGAAAGGACAAGAAGCCCGGAGGGCCTCGGAGCCGCCCCGGCCCCTCCACAGAGACCCTGCCCTGCGGGGGCCGTCTCTGGTGCGTGGTCCTCTCCTGGCCGCCCGAGAGCCCTGTCATCTCCCGCATCCTGTGCTGAAGACCTGTCAGGGCCTCCAGCGCCATCTCCTTAAAGAGCCCTAGAAAATCGTCACCCCTAGAGACACAGAGGCTTGGCCCTGCCGAGGTCTCTGCAGCCAAAGCCTGGATGCTGGCTTGTGTCTGAGGCGGTGGGTCAGCCCAGCCCGGTAGGCCTGACTCCTGGCCTTGCCCAAGCACAGGCCCCCGATCGCCGTGTGAGTGCACGCAGGGCGGGGGCCTCCAGGCTGTCGCTCGGGAAGCTCGCAGGGAGCCGGCCTGCGGTCAGGCTGAGACCCCCCTGCATCCCCAGGCCACCGACAGTGATGCTGAAATGCCGCACGTCAGCTGAGGTTGTTCAGCCGGCGATGGGCGGTGAGCTGGCGCCCTCTGCGGGGTCTGGGCAGAGCTCAGTGCTGTGCCCCTCCTCCCCGCGAGGCGGAGCTCAGTGGCTTGGGGAGAGACCCGCAGCCCAGCCCACATGCCAGCGGTCAGGCTGTCCGGACTCTTGGGCTCCTGAGGAGGCTGCGGTCTCAGGACCTTAACCCTCCAGGCGGTGGTCGCCTGCGCTGCACCTGCCATGGGCCCCGGGCCAGCCCAGGGGTCTCATCACAGCCTCCCCTGCTGGGGGTCAATCTTCCAACATCTCAGGTGGGCGAACCTGGGACTATGGGCCCGAGCCATTTAGACCGAAAGGAATGAGCAGTGAAAGCCCAGAAGTAGCCAGCAGGACCCGTCCCCATACTGCAGTAACACTGAGAACTGCCGGGTGTGAGCAATGGAGGTGGGACAGCTGCTTTTGCACCGGGTCTGGGCTTTGCTGGAAGAAAGGCCTCACGGCGGGAGGGAGGCCCGGGAGGGGCTGAGGTGGGGGCCTGTGGGAGGGTGGGAGGGACGCAGGTGCCAGCTACACCGTGGGGGCCGTCTCATCCTAGTCGCTGGGCTGGTGAGGCTGGGCAGCATCACCCCTGTAAGCAACTCCCTCCGTAACTGGATGCTCGTGGGCCTCCCCACACGGGCCTGTGGGAGCTCAAGCGAGCCGCGGAGGGTGAGGTTCCGAAGGAGTCGGTTTCCCATCGGCGTCATGCCTGTCCACCGCCACTTGCCTCAGGGCGCCCCCGGTCCAGCTGGAGGGACTGGCTGCGGGCCCTCAGAGGGGGTGCCCGGACCCTGGAGTGGGGCTGGCTTCCCGGTGGAGGAGCTGGGAGCAGGGCTCTGGGGCCGCCGCTGGGCAGAAGGGCAGGTGTGTAGGGGCTGGAGTGTGAGGGAAGGGGGCTCAGTTGCCTGAGCTGTGGGAGGGCCCCCCCGCTCCTGGGGGCTCCTTTTGGGAGCCCCCTGGACCAGAATTGCGCCTGTCCCACCCCCCCCGGCCAGGCAGGGCCGAGTTCCACCCCAGGGCATGCCCAGCAAGGCCGTCCTCCGTGCTCAGTCTGTCCGCCGTGGTAACTCTTTGCAGCCCGCTGGACTCCAGGCTCCTCCAGAGAGGACAGGATCGGCCCTTTGTCTGCAAGTCCTGCATCTTCCTGCCGCTGCCACCAGAGGGCGCAGTTGCCCAGCAGAAGCCAGGTTCCCGCTCCTCAGCCCCTGTGGACAGCGGGCAGCAGCGGGAAGCCTTAGACCGCTCTGCACCTTTAGGGCTGGGGAGGCATCCCCTAGGCCATCGCCTCCTCAACCCACTGCCGGTCAGCCTCTGGGGTGTGCGTCCGGGACTGGCGGCCAGCGGGCAGGAGCACGCTGACCCTGCATCTGGGGCGGTTTGGTGCCAGGGGGTGACACACTCAGTGAGGCAGAGGGAACTGGTGTGCTGCTGGGCCCTGGGTCCCTTGCCCCATGGAGGTCCTAATGGGCAGGGACTCCCTGAAACCCTGCCTCTCAGTCCTGCAGGGCCCAAGTCAGTGTCTGTCAAGGGACCAAGGTCTCCACAATCCAGGTCAGCTGTTTCACTCACTGACTCCCCCCCCCCCCCCAACCGCCACCGACCAGGCCCCTTTTCTGGGACAGAGGGGCTGAGCAAGCTCCAAGGTCTGTGTCATGGGCCCTGAGTCCAGGCCATGGCTCCAGGCCAGTTCTGCGGGCGCGTGGCACATGGTGGGCCTGGGGACAGCACTCCGCCGCAGTTGCACCTGCAGGCCCTCCTGCTGCTCCCCGTCCTGATTCCCTCCAGAGGTCTGAGGGGCGTGTCCATCCAGGGACTGGCTTGGCGTTGAGTGGGGTCTTGGCGCTCTGACCCCCGAGTCCCGGCCATGACCCAGGAGCCTAGGAGGGACCTGCCCTGCTCCGAGTCCCCTCTTTGTCTTAAAAGGACGCTGCCGGCCAGCCGCTTGCTGCTGAGACAGTGGGAGCGCTCAGTTGACGGACTGGCCTCAACCTGGTGACACTCCGAGGCTGCGAGAGCGTGGCTGTGGGCGGGAGGGAGCAGAAGCTCCTAGGGGGCAGTGGGGAGCGAGGGGGCCTCCCTGCCCGCACACGTGCTCCGCGGGCGCAGCGTGTGTGGGCAGGTGTGGACCTGGGCTTGAATCCCAGTTCTGCTTCTGGCCGGCCGGTAGCTGACCAGGTGCTTCCGCCTGCTCGGCGTGGCCCTCGAGGGCCGCTGGCCTCACCTGGCGTCGTCTGTGTCTCTAGGGCTGCTCTGTGGGCCTTTCTGCCCAGGGTCAGACGCTGCCCCCGCGCTGCTGGCTCTCCGGCGCAGGCTCCGGCTCCTGCGTCCGTTTGGGGCTGACTGGAGGCTCTCCCTGGAGGCCGTGCTTCCTCCCCTCCCGTCAGCCCGAGAGAAAGGTTCTCAAGGTTGGAACAGGGGCATCAGAGGACCGAGAGCAGCTCATTTTGAGAGTGGCTGACGGCCTGCGGGCTGCCCGCCTCGGGACCTGTGTCAGGCTGCCGGGCAGGAGGGGCTTCGGCAGGGGAGGCGTCTGGGAGGCAGATGCGGGGCGGCGGGGCTGGTGCAGGCCCGAGAGGGGCGGCTCTCGGCTCTGTGACCCGCTCTGGTGCAGCCCTCCCCGTCGTCTCAGGGCAGCCTCTCGGCATCTGGCCGCAGGGGCTGGGGCTGGTGGGCTGGCTTGGTGTTGGGGAGGGCAGGGGTGGCGTCCCCTTGAGCACAGCGGCGTCTCGGCAGGAGACGAAGGGGTGCTGATCGGACTGGCCGCTTTGCAAAACGGCTGCGACAGCCAGCCCCAGGCTCTAAAGCCTCGCAGGAAGCAGGCCATCCTGGTAGTGTGTCTGAGCTGGGGGGCGGGGGCCTGGGGGCTGGTCTGGGCCGGGTCAGGTGGAGGTGAGCTGGCCCTGAGGGGCGGGCAGGGCGGGTGGTGTTGGTCCTCTCTCGGGTGTTGTTTGGTGTTTTGTCTGTAAGGGAACGAGGGGTCACCAGGCTGGAGGTGGCCCTGGAGCCACGCCCCATCCTGGGCCCTCTGTGCCTGGGTGCTTGGGGTGCGTCCTCGAGCGTGTCTCCTCTTCTGAAGAGAGGACACAGCGCAGGTGGCGGGCGGCAGATGAGGCAGGGCACAGGCTCTGCGAACGATCTGCCAGGCCGGGTGGCCGGGGACTCGACTCAGCAGCTCTGTCCTGTGGGGAAGTGCCAGCCCCGTTGAGCCGTGACAGGTGGGCAGGGGCTGCGGCGTGCTCGTGGGCAGCCTGGGTGCCACGCTGGGCTCACTGCCGAGCAAACACAGAGGCGGGAACCGCGGGTCCCGGGAAGAGCCCCTCAGAGGAGCCCAGACACAGGGGCCCAGCCTGGACAGCGGAGGGGCGCCAGCTCACCCCAAGGGTGGTCACTGCCCCAGTGGGATTTCCTGGGAGGTGCTGCCTGGGGGCTTGGGACCTCAGCTGGTGCTTTAGGTGCGAGGGTGACCCCCAGAGTCCCCAAGCCTGAGGCTAGCGGAATCGGGTGCCTGCAGCGTGTGCCCCAGGCCTAACCCCCCGCCCCACTTCTCTGAGCCTCCTGTTCCGTATCAGCAACGTGAAGGCACAATTCCTGTTAGAATAGGTGCCATGAGGATAGGAGGAACCAGGGAAGAGCTGTGAGGTGACTGGCAGGCTCTGCAGGCCACCCAGCATGGCCGAACATGGGGTCTGGCGTTTGGAGGGTCAGGACTGGAGGTCGGAGCTCATCCTCCTTCCACCCCTTCCCGTCTCTCCCCTGCCGGGGACAGTGTGTGTTTCCCCTGGGAGCATGGTGGATTCTCCCCCACCCTTCCCACCTCTGCCCCCGTCTCCGCACACCAGTGAGCCCCAGCCTGTAGGTCAAAGGCCCCTCGGGAGACCTCCAGGCTAAGGTCCTCTGTGGGCTGGGCTGGGCTTCCTCAGGGCCCCCCGGGGTGGTCTGTGCCCTCCCTTGGCAGCTTCTCGAGGCCCCTTCTTCCGTTTCTAAGCAGCAGCAGGGCGCCCAGGCCCTCCCCGCACCGCCGTCGCTCTGTCTCTGGAGCCGAGAAGGGGGTGCTGCTTTGACGGGTCCCGTTGTGAGATCAGGTCTACTGTGTTGTCCAGGGTCACCCCTCACCACTGGTCTGATACGCTGACCGCATCTGCCCAGACCCTGGTGTCACGTCAGCTGAGGTTCTCTTGGGCTCTGAGCGTTGGCGGGAGGGGTGGTCCCCATCAGAGAGGGTGACGGAGTGGAGGTGGAGGGTGAGCGCGCCCGCCACGGGCTTGCTGAGGGTCTGGCCGCGGCTCCGGCTCCCGCTTCGCCCTGCCAGGTCTTGGCAGCGCCAGCTCCAGCGCCGGGGAGACACACAGAGGCCCCTTGTGCTGCACGGGGGGCGGCGGCCGCCAGCTGCGGGCACGGGGCCCAGCCTGGCTCTCCCAGGGACGCGGCATCTGCCCAGGCTGCGGGGGAACAGAAGGGCCCCTTCTTCAGGGGGCAGCGAGGCTCTCGGCAGACCCCCGCGGGAACTGAGCCCCTCTGTGGGGAAGAATCCATCCGTTGTGAGCAGTCTCACTGTTTGCAAAGCGTTTTACAATCGTTTTTATTAGCGGAGCCCCTGGGACCCGAGGACGGTTGGAGACTGTGCCCCGTCCCCGCCTCTCACGGTGTCCGTGGTCAGGGCGGAGCCCCCAGCCACACGGGGGAAGGCTGTAACCAGCATTTCAACCCCAGAGGTGCCAGACTCTCTCCCAGCCCCCAGGTCACTGAACTGAACCCCAGATCAACACCAGCCCCTGCAGCCCCTCGGACCTTTCTCTAACAGACCAACTTCAAATGCAGACGCCCTCCTGCCCGCGGCTTCCTCCAGGTCCTTCTCTCAGGTCCTGCTACTCCGTCCCTTTGGCTCTGAGGCTGCCCATCACATCCAGACCCTCCCACCCTGCCCACGGCCCCCACCTTCAGCAAACCCAAGGTCTGACAGCTTCACTGTGCCCTCTGAGGACCCCTCGCCTTGGGCCAGAGAACACCCAGCAGCTCCATCCTAACCCCATTCACACTGGAAAATGGCGCCAGGCCCCCCGCCTCCAGGAAGCCCACCACACCCCCAGGCCCTGCTCTTGGCTCCCTGGACCCTCAGCGCCCAGGGACACCGCTCAGGGCGCACATCTCCGCACCCGCCTCGGTACTCTGGCTGTGCTCCTGGCTAGGAGGGGTGTCCTCAGCAGCCTGGCAGCCTGCCCCGTGCCCTTCAAGGTCCTAGCCCACGGCCTCTCTCCCCTGCCCACTGCAGACTCGTATGGACCCTGGCTTCCCTCGGGAGTCAGCCGTGCCGCCCCAAGACTCCCCTCCGTGGTTCCTTTCTCCCCGAGGTCTGACAGCTTTCTCTTTCTCCTGATGGACAGAGTCCTGATGGGCTCGGAGAGCATGACTAGGTAGCCGCCCGCCTCCAGAAGTGACACGTTAGCTCCCTCCTGGTCCCTCTCCTCTTCTGGGGCAAGCGCCTGCTTCAGGGTTGGTGTTAAGCTCTGCATACAGTTGTGTGGTTTTGCCTTTTTTTTAAAAAGATTTATTTATTTATTTACTTTGGGCGGGGGTCGGGTTGGGGAGGGAGGGGAGCGGGCGGGCCACTTGTATTGGTCTTTCATTTCTCTATTTTCATCCGTCTTTGTTCTTTGGCTCCTGTGGGCCTCCCATCATGGTGGCCTCTGTCGCTGCAGAGCACCGGCTCTGGGCGCATGCTCGGTAATTGGACACATCAGTCCAGCCGCTCCGCGGCATGTGGGATCTTCCCAGGCCAGGGCTCGAACCCGCACCCCTTGCACTACAAGGTGGTGTCCTTACCCACTGGACCACCAGGGAAGCCCTGCCTTTTTTTTTTTTTTTTTTTTTGAAGAATAAACAATCAATTTTATTGGGCTCAGACTAGGACTCCATGGGTCTTGAGGACCTCTGTGAATTTGTCAGTTTTCTTCTCGATGTTCTTTTCAGCCTGCATCCGTAGCCTCATGAGCTGCTGCTTTTTCCAGTGATGGGTCCTGGCCTTCTCCTTTCTCTTCTCCTCCAGGGTGGCTGTCAGCGCCTGGTACTTCAGCCAACCCTTGAGCCAGGCACCCGAGGCAGGCACTCTTCCGAGCAGGCTTCAGACGCACAACCGTGAGGGCAGCAGGAGCCACCATCCGCCTTTTCTTGTGATAGGGCGGTGGGATCCCGTCCAACACCTGGAGGCGGTCCGGAGCAGCCTGCGCCCGCTTGGTTTTGTCGGGCAGCATGGCTTGCACGGTCCGCCCAGAAGATGCGGCTGGGGGCTCAGAAGTGGTAGGGGCCACGGGAGGGGTTGGTGTTCATCCGCTTGCGGAGAAAGGCCAGGTACTTCAACTTATTTCTGTAGAAATTGCCAGAGAAGTTGATGCCCTCACAGCGCACAACCACACCCTTCTGGCCCAGAAGCACCCGCTTGGCCACAATGGCCGCCAGGCAGCCCAGGAGATGGCCTCGGCCGTCGAGCACCAGGACCTGCAGGCCCTCCGCCATCTTTGGCAGCCGCCTGGGAAAGTGGTTTTGCTTTTTTGCTTGATATTTTCTCAGGCATTTTCCATCTCAGTCAAAGCTCGGAGCACATCCTTTTGCAGGCGTTTTCCAACGGCTGTTCTGCAGGTCACTTACCCGATGTGTGATCCCAGACCACAGGCTGCCGCTTCATTAGCCAGTGTTTGGGATCGTCCCCCACCCACACCCCCGTCACAGGAAGAGCACAGGTGGCCAGCTGCTCTCCACGGGACTCTGATTACAATCTTGAACTGGGTGGAGTTTGGAAATCAGTGTTGGGGCCTCCCTACCCTGCCCTTCCTGCTGGATGCACGGGAAGCCGCCAGCTGCGAGGCTGACCACCATGCTGGAAGTTGGGGAGCAGCTTCCGTGGGGGTGGGGCTCTGCCACCCCTCAGCTCTGCTGCTCTGGGGCTCAGAGAGGGGTCTCAGGACGCGTCCGGATTTAACCGGCAGTCAGTATGGCCTGCGTATACAGACAGCGCCAGTGCGCCCGGGCTCTCAGAGGCCGGGAGAGCTCCTCCAGACTTCCCTGCAGAGCCAGCGTGGCCGTGTCCCCTGTGAGGGCTGTGGCTCCCTCTGGTCCACAGATACCTGGCTTCGCAGCTACGTCTGTACCCCAGCTGTGCACAGACCACGTCTATGCAGTCCCCGGCCATACTTATGGAATGTCCTTCTCTGCAGGGTGTAGACCCGCACGAGGCTCAGACTGCGACAGAGCCTCCCCAAGTGCTCTGACCGGCTGTGTGGTCAGCTAGGTCTCAGCATCAGATCCCACCAGCTGCTCTGAGCCCCGGAGTCCTGGGCTGGAGGCTGCTGGAGCCGTCAGACGAGGCTCTGTGGGCCCACGGAGAGCAGGGGGCGGTGGGCCTGGAGGGCCAGTAGCGGGCAGCTGCCGAGGGCTTGTCTGCCACTGAGGCTGGGGGCCGGCTTGGCCTTGGGCGAGACCCTCGTGCAGCTGTGTCCCGGGGCGGCACTTCCTGTCCTGGGCTGGCAGGTCCTGTGGGGAGGGCCGAGCTGCCCGTCCTGGAGTCCCAGCGCTGCCCGCACTGCCTGCAGCCCTTCCAGCCTGCTGTTTACCCAGCACCAACACCCTCCGCTTCCTCATCCCTTGGCCCTGACCCCGTCCAGTCGACGCTGTATCTGTCCCTTCTGAGACTGGGGCGGTGGCTCGTCTGGCCCCTCATGGGCCCCATGCAGCTCCTGGGGCCGTCTCCATGCTGCCTGCACCCATGGGACCCCAAACCTGCCCGCTGCATGCTGGGCTCGGCAGACACAGGTTCTGCGATGACTGTGGCCACTAGGCATGTGATTTTGCCTCCTTGGGCCTCAGTTTCCTCACTTGTAAAATGGGAATGTTAACCACGGTCAGTCCATGATGTTGTCAGGACTCAATGAGCTAACGCAAGCAGCACCTGTGTGCACAAGGCCTGTTCCCGTGTGTGCTCAGCATGGGCTCTGGGCCTTGGGCTGCTTGCTGGCCCTCCTTCCCTGGGGCGTCTGTCTGGTCTGAAGGTCCAGCCTTGTGTGCACACAGGCGTTCCTGGGGCCCCTCTAGGTCACTGGCCAGAGAGGCAGGGGCCTGGGGCCTGCCAGTGCAGGGCGGGTCCCTTCACCCCCCTGCCCGACCCAGCTGCTTCCTGTTAGCAGGACTCCCCAGGGGAAGCAAGTTTCCTCCCTGCCAGGCAAGCCAGGCCATTCCCTCCCCTCCCTCACCAGGTCTCATTGAGGCCCTGTCACAGCCCTGGGGACAGAGCTGAGCTGGCTGGACCTTTGCAAAGTGGACAGCCAGCCCTGCGCAGACATGCTCAAGTCACCCGGGCCCGGGGCTGATACGGGGCGGGCCCCCGTGGGCTTTGTTCAGGGAGTCTGCCCACCACCTCCCGGTACTCAGGGCAGCGATGAGGGTACGGGTGGCGGTCAGGGCCACAGCGAGAAGCCCTCTGGGGCCTGGGCTGGTCCCGAGGGGCTGGGCTTTGTGAAGGATTTCGTGTGCAGAACTAGCATCGCCTTCTGTTCTTGAAGCAAATGATTCCAGGGAGCACGGAGTCCCAGGGACACTCAGAGGGTGTCAGGGCCTCGCTCCTCACTTCTTTTTTCTGTTTTTTGGCCACTTCTATTGGTCTTTCATTTCCGTCTTTGTTCTTTGGCCTGTGTGTGGGCCTCCCATCGCTGTGGCCTCTGTCGCTCCAGAGCGCTGGCTCGGCAATTGGACGCATCGGTCCAGCCGCTCCGCGGCACGTGGGATCTTCCCAGGCCAGGGATCGAACCGGCACCTCTTGCACTGCAAGGCGGTGTCCTTACCCACTGGACCACCAGGGGAGCCCCGCTCTTCACTTCTGAGGTGGTTGAAGAGGACCTTCCATGATCCGTGCCTGTGTGTGTCTGCATTTAAATGATTACTCAGGAGGAGGAGGTGGGGTGGCTGATCACAGTCCATGGACTTGGACCCGACTACTGTCTACCACCATGTACCCTGTAGACAGTGGCTGAACCCGGAAAGAATGCAAGGATCCAGAGACGATGCATGAGTGTTGGTGTCTTGACTGGGACGGGTGGATGGTGGTTTCGTAGGAGGTACTGACGCGTAGGGGTCAAACGCTGGAGGCGTCAGGAGTGACGGCCCAATGCTGGCCATTTACTGTCAGGTAGTCGAGAGCAGAACGTTCTTTGTCCCGACACTGAGAACGTTTCTCTCATCTTAAGGTGGTTTGCAAAAGCGTCAATTTCAAAAAATAGAGAAGTTGAAAAAACAAAACAAAAGCGGGCTTCCCATGGACCTGGCCTGACTCCATGTTGGGACGTCTCTGGTCCTTCTGCTGTTGGAGGTCTGGCTTGAATTCACAGTCTCAGCGACGGACACGAGGCATTGTTGGAGGATAGAAATGTCACAGATCTTCTGAAAACCAGGGTCAGACCCGGAGTCAGTGCCTCAACTGGGGCAGGCAGGTGAGGGAGGCGTTGCAGGAAGCGGGCTATATCCTTGAGCGTGAGAAGAGGCTGACTGCATGACTCTGGCGAGAGAGATCGTCATCCAGGGGCAGCGCCATGGCGCCAGGGGCTTGCAGACAGCAGGAAGGGAGGGACACCGTTCCTGGGGGGCTGGGGGTCTCGGGTGCGTCAGGAGGTCCCTGCCAGCCTCCGTCCCAGCGCGCTCTCCGCTCACCTGGATGCCCTCCGAGATACTGGCGGAAGCCAAGGAGCCAGGCCCTGGAGGCTTCTGACCACGGGCAATCCTGGACAAATCAGTTTACTCCTTGTCCTCAGTTTACCTGCAGAATAAAGGGATGCCTGTCATGTGCTGGCCTGGCGCAGGGTTATCACGAGAACCAATGAGGTCGTTCATGGGGCATCCTAACCATGACTATGGCATCTGCTTCATTCCTCACAATTCGTAATTTACTACTGATACTATTCACTAGGAATTTTTTTTAATGCCAAAAAAACTCCATATTGGGGAATAACCAGCTAACCACGTCGAGATAGTTTCCGGTGAAGGGGCTCGGCCACACGTGCACATGTACTCGCTATTCCCCGAGCCCCTCCCGCCCAGGCTAGCCCATGCCGCTGAGCAGAGCTCCGTGTGCTAGTACAGTAGAGTTCTGTTGGTTATCCATGTTAAATGCAGCAACGTGGACACGACTGTCCCACAGTCCTGAACTGTCCCTTCCCTCCGCAACCACGAGAGCTCGGGCGTGTGTGTGATGAGCAAGCCGTCACGATGGCTGTCCTGATCCTGGGGCAGCTCCCGGCCCCTCGTGTTTCCTGAGGAAGCTGACGCGGAAGGCACCAGATGCAAACCCAGAGCAGGGTGCCCCCGGGAGGGAGGCCCACGGGCGGGCTCTGCCCAGGGCCGCCGCTCCCTCCCTCACGGGGCGGCAAACCCAAGCAGCAAGCCGGAGGGCTAGGCGGGACACCCCGATTTGCCCCCTCAGTCCCGGGGGCATCTGGCCGCGCACCCCGTGCTTGTCTGGCCTGCAGTCCCGGCCAGGGGCGGCCCAGGTGAGCGGTAGGAAGGGCCCACGGCTGGGCACATGCCCCCTGAGTCTGTCCTTAGAAGCAAGAGGCGAGTCTTCGGGGCGGCCGGGCCGGTGCCCCGTGCCCGCGGCGGGGCAGGCTGTTCACAGCCCCGCCTCTGCCGGGCGGCGTCCCCGCTGGCTGAGGGCCGACACCAGGCGGCAGTGGCCCTGCCAGGCCCTGAGCACCGGCCTGCTCCGGGAGCCCGGGCGTGGGAGCGGGTGGACCCGGAGCTCCCGGCCCCTGGGGCCAGGCTGGACAGTGTGGCCTGCTTCCCCGCGCCAGCCCCGCTGCTGCCCCTGCTCTGCCGCTGTCCCACTCGCCCGTTGCTAGGGCGACCGCGCCTCGAGGGTCCTGAGCGTCGCAGCGCCTCAGCACCCGTTTCCTCCGTGTCCACGTGCCCTCCGCCCCTGAGAGGGTGGAGGGCCTGGGGCCGCTCCGTCCTGGTGGCCATGGCCTGGTGCCGGTGACACATGCCGTCCATCACACTGAGCCTCGCTGACCTCTGGTCTGGGCCGGGCCGGAGCCTCCTGCAGCCGCGGGTGAGGGGCCACCGGGCCACCTCCCAGACCCGGGCTCACCGGCGACGTGGAGGCGGGTGGCCTTGCTGGGAGGGTGAAGTGTGACGGGAGGAGGCCGTGCCCGCCGGGGCCAGGGGCTGGCACACAGTGGGGGCCGGTCTGGCTCACCTGCCTCACACCCGCGTCTGCATCTGCCGCGCGTCCGCGGGCCCCCGCGAGGCTGCTCGCTTGCTGGCGCTGGCAGTGCCGCCGAGGGGCCGGGCGGGCGAGGGCCCTCAGCCGCTGGCTCTGGGAGTCTGACTGCAGCAGCAAGGGCCCCTTGGTTATCCACAGCCGCGAACGGGGGGCCTGGCCGGCCTTCTTTTTTGCTGAGAGTCGCTTATTGTAGCTTTTATTTTTCTTCTGCAGCAAATTTCCCTTCCTAATATGGTTTTGTTTATCCCACTATTAAAGGGGGATTACATAGGAATTTATCCTAAGTAAATGATCGTCAGCGTGTACCAAAACCTAGCGGCCGCCCGATTTGCCCCTCAGTCCGGGGCATCTGGCGCGCACCCCGTGCTTGTCTGGCCTGCAGTCCCGGCCAGGGGCGGCCCAGGTGAGCGGTAGGAAGGGCCCACGGCTGGGCACATGCCCCCTGAGTCTGTCCTTAGAAGCAAGAGGCGAGTCTTCGGGGCGGCCGGGCCGGTGCCCCGTGCCCGCGGCGGGGCAGGCTGTTCACAGCCCCGCCTCTGCCGGGCGGCGTCCCCGCTGGCTGAGGGCCGACACCAGGCGGCAGTGGCCCTGCCAGGCCCTGAGCACCGGCCTGCTCCGGGAGCCCGGGCGTGGGAGCGGGTGGACCCGGAGCTCCCGGCCCCTGGGGCCAGGCTGGACAGTGTGGCCTGCTTCCCCGCGCCAGCCCCGCTGCTGCCCCTGCTCTGCCGCTGTCCCACTCGCCCGTTGCTAGGGCGACCGCGCCTCGAGGGTCCTGAGCGTCGCAGCGCCTCAGCACCCGTTTCCTCCGTGTCCACGTGCCCTCCGCCCCTGAGAGGGTGGAGGGCCTGGGGCCGCTCCGTCCTGGTGGCCATGGCCTGGTGCCGGTGACACATGCCGTCCATCACACTGAGCCTCGCTGACCTCTGGTCTGGGCCGGGCCGGAGCCTCCTGCAGCCGCGGGTGAGGGGCCACCGGGCCACCTCCCAGACCCGGGCTCACCGGCGACGTGGAGGCGGGTGGCCTTGCTGGGAGGGTGAAGTGTGACGGGAGGAGGCCGTGCCCGCCGGGGCCAGGGGCTGGCACACAGTGGGGGCCGGTCTGGCTCACCTGCCTCACACCCGCGTCTGCATCTGCCGCGCGTCCGCGGGCCCCCGCGAGGCTGCTCGCTTGCTGGCGCTGGCAGTGCCGCCGAGGGGCCGGGCGGGCGAGGGCCCTCAGCCGCTGGCTCTGGGAGTCTGACTGCAGCAGCAAGGGCCCCTTGGTTATCCACAGCCGCGAACGGGGGGCCTGGCCGGCCTTCTTTTTTGCTGAGAGTCGCTTATTGTAGCTTTTATTTTTCTTCTGCAGCAAATTTCCCTTCCTAATATGGTTTTGTTTATCCCACTATTAAAGGGGGATTACATAGGAATTTATCCTAAGTAAATGATCGTCAGCGTGTACCAAAACCTAGCGGCAAGAATGTTCTCTGCAGAATCGTTTATCGGCGTGGAGAGGCTGCAGACAGCCTGAGCAGGCAGGGCGCTGGGCGTGCCGGCCACACCCTGGTCCTGCGGGAGGTGGGAGGGGACCGTCGCTGCGCGCGCCCTCGGGAGCTGGCGCTGGCCGTCCGTCCGGTCATCTGTCGTCCTTCCACCTGCTCCTTGCTGCCCGTGCAGCATTGGTGCCTGAGCACCTCGGGGGCAAAGGCCCGTCCACCAGAGTGCCGTATGCACGTGCGTGTGGCCGAGAGCATGATCCGAGATGGGCGACGGGACACGCGGAGGCCGGGGGAGCCGGGTGTCGGGATGCCGGCGGTGGAGGCTTGAGAGGAGCCGTGGGGCAGTTTCTGGCACGCTCGCCCTGGCAGCCCGCGGAGTGCAGGTGCCGGCCAGACGCCCAGCTCCGAGAGCGCCGAGACCAGGCAGGCTCCAGGCGGAAATCCAGAGGCCTGGGCGACTCCGCTTCCATCCGGAGGTCTCGGCTGCTGCCAGTGAAGTGGGCGGCTACTGCCGGCGAGGAGGCCCAGCAGGACCCTCAGGCTGTGCAGGAGGACGCGCGGGGCTAGCTTTCCCAGGACAGCGAGACACCCTTAGCCCCTGTGGGCCCCCGCGGCGTGGTGTCCCGCCGTGTCCTCTGGGTGTCCCCTCTCGGCCGTCTGGCTCTTGCCGTTCCTCGGCCTATCCCGGCCTCTCTCCCTGGGCCCGAGCCGGGCTCTGGGAGCCCAGAGGCGCCTGAAACGCTGTCATCCCTGGGAGCCTCCACAGAGGGCCCACCTCGAAAGTAAGTCATCAAACTTGCTTAAAGCCCTGATGTACGTCGTGTTTATTTGTGTTGGTCAAGCTCAGGTTGAAGGACACACGCAGCCTGTCCCTGGTGATTTTACCGTCTTGGCCAGATACCCTGACCAATTCAGAGGACGTACAGACAACCAGACACCCAGCCAAGGCAGGCTGCGAGCAGCTGACCCCAGAGCACTCTGCTTCCTGGTGCGTGTGTGTGCACACGTGTGCTTGCACCCGGGCCACGTGTAAGCTCCCTTGAGGAGAAGGAAGGGGAGGGGAGGGAGGGAGCAGAAGCAGCCCTCGAGGAGGGGCCACGTGAGCGGGGGCCGCGTGGGCAGCCTCCCGCCCGCCTCGGGCGCTTCCCGCACTGCCCTAAGGCACAGGCCTTCTGCTGCCCGCCTCACGGCCCCTCGCTGCCTTGTCGTCAGGACCCTCTGTGATGCCAGCGGGAGGCCCACCCTGTCTCCCGTCCCAGACTGCCTGTTCTCCCCTGTAGGTGGTCCCAGACGTGGCTGCCCTGGGCGTGGCCAAGCGGAAGCCCAGGCCAGCTCAGCAGCAGGGCCGCCAGCCCCTGGCCCGGGCAGCTTTGTGGCTTTGCGCGGACTCCAGCAACCCCTCCTCCCAGGAGGCTGCCCTGCACACGCTGCCCAGTGCGGTGAGGGGAGACCCGGCCGCAGCCCCAGCTGCCCCGAGCCAGCCTGTGGGCCCACCCAGTCTCCAGACAGCCCAGTCCAGCCCCACCCACACCAGGCTCTGTCCAGGAGGCGCTGAGAGAGTCCCTGAGAAGAGTAACATTGAAACATGCACATTACCATACATCAAATGGATACCCACGGGAATCGGCTGTGTGACCCCGGGAGCTCACGCTGGGGCTCCGTGCCGGCCCGGAAGGGTGGGGTGTATGTACACCTATGGCTGATTTTACAGCAGTTCCCCTCCAATGAAAACGGATAAAAAATCTATTGAGAGTTTAAAAAAGAAGAAAAGTATATGGAAGAGGCCCTGATGGCACAGCAGCTCTGAGAGTGGACCCTGGGGGCAGATGGCCACATTCAAGTTCTGACGTCTGCTCATTCGAGCTGTGTGACCTTGGGCAAGCTGTCTGACCTCTCGGAGGCTTTGTTTCTTCATCTGTAAGGGGAGGGTGATCGTGGTGCTACCTCCCAGGGCTGCTGTGGTGGTGGAAAGAGCTCACGTGTGACAAGCGTGCAGGGTGGTGCCGGGGCCTGAACACAGCTGTGGGTGGCTGCAGGTTTAGTTTAAAAAACCAAACAGACAAGCAAAAACTCCTGCAACACTGTTTTCTAAAGTGGTTGCACTGTCCCGCATTCCCACCAGCAGCATAAGATGAACCAGTGTCCCTGAGTCCCTGTCAGCTTTAGGTGTGGTAACGGTTTATAAATTTTGACCTGTGTGCATTGGCTTTCATTTGCATTTCCCGAGGCTAATGATACTGAGTTTCTTCTCAGAGACCTATTGAACCGGCTGTGTATCCTCTTTGGTGAAATCTCCTGTCTGTTCGCCCACTTCCTAACTCAATTGTTTGGTTTTCACTGTTGAGTTTTGAGAGTTCTTGATGTATCCAATGCACTGGTCCTCCCCAGGACGTATAATTGTAGAGGAATTCTCCTACCCGATAGCTTGTCTTTTCATCCTCTTAACCCATCTTTTCTCAGTTCAGTTCAGTTCAGTTGTGCAGTCGTGTCTGACTCTTTGTGACCCCGTGGACTGCAGCATGCCAGGTTTCTCCATCCTTTACTCTCTCCCAGGGTTTGCTCAAAGTCATGTCCATTGAGCCTGTGATCCCACCAACCATCTCATCCTCTGTCACTCCCTTCTCCTCCGCCCTCAGTCTTTCCCAGTGTCGGGGTCTTTTCCAATGAGTTGTCGCTTTGCATCGGTGACCAACGTATTGGAGCTTCAGCTTCAGCATCAGTCCTTCCAATGAATATTTTTAGGGTTGATTTCCTTTAGGATTGACTTGTTTGATCTCCTTGCAGTCCAAGGAGCTCTCAAAAGCCTTCTTGAGAGTTTTGTATAAATTTTACAATAACCTTTACATTTTTTATGACCTATATATTTCACTTATACAATATAAATATACAATATTTACAAATATTTGTAATATTTATAAATATAAATTTATACACTATAAATAACCTTTATAGTGTATAAGTTTTACAATAACCTTTTATATCTACAAAAATACTTGTTGGGTTTTTTTTAACTACTCTGGGTTTTCCCTGCTGCTAGCAGGCTCCTTTCTACTTGCCGGGAGTGGGGGCCAACTCTCCAGGTGAGGCAAGCAGGCCCCCCGCCGCGGTGACTTTTCTATTGTGGAACTCAGGCTCTAGGGCACATGGGCTTCAATAGTTGCGGCTCTGAGGCTCTAGAGCACAGGCTCCATAGCTGTGGCTCAGGGCTTCGTTGCTCCGCAGCACGTGGGATCTTCTCAGATCAGGGATCGAACCCGTGTCTCCTGCATGGGCAGGGGAACTCTTTACCACTGAGCTACCAGGGAAGCCCTTGCTGGAATGTTGATAGCAAGTGTGTCAAGCTCCTATGTCAGTTTGAGAAGAACTGACATCTTTCTAACTTCCACTCTTTGGTGAAATCTCCTGTCTGTTCGCCCACTTCCTAACTCAATTGTTTGGTTTTCACTGTTGAGTTTTGAGAGTTCTTGATGTATCCAATGCACTGGTCCTCCCCAGGACGTATAATTGTAGAGGAATTCTCCTACCCGATAGCTTGTCTTTTCATCCTCTTAACCCATCTTTTCTCAGTTCAGTTCAGTTCAGTTGTGCAGTCGTGTCTGACTCTTTGTGACCCCGTGGACTGCAGCATGCCAGGTTTCTCCATCCTTTACTCTCTCCCAGGGTTTGCTCAAAGTCATGTCCATTGAGCCTGTGATCCCACCAACCATCTCATCCTCTGTCACTCCCTTCTCCTCCGCCCTCAGTCTTTCCCAGTGTCGGGGTCTTTTCCAATGAGTTGTCGCTTTGCATCGGTGACCAACGTATTGGAGCTTCAGCTTCAGCATCAGTCCTTCCAATGAATATTTTTAGGGTTGATTTCCTTTAGGATTGACTTGTTTGATCTCCTTGCAGTCCAAGGAGCTCTCAAAAGCCTTCTTGAGAGTTTTGTATAAATTTTACAATAACCTTTACATTTTTTATGACCTATATATTTCACTTATACAATATAAATATACAATATTTACAAATATTTGTAATATTTATAAATATAAATTTATACACTATAAATAACCTTTATAGTGTATAAGTTTTACAATAACCTTTTATATCTACAAAAATACTTGTTGGGTTTTTTTTAACTACTCTGGGTTTTCCCTGCTGCTAGCAGGCTCCTTTCTACTTGCCGGGAGTGGGGGCCAACTCTCCAGGTGAGGCAAGCAGGCCCCCCGCCGCGGTGACTTTTCTATTGTGGAACTCAGGCTCTAGGGCACATGGGCTTCAATAGTTGCGGCTCTGAGGCTCTAGAGCACAGGCTCCATAGCTGTGGCTCAGGGCTTCGTTGCTCCGCAGCACGTGGGATCTTCTCAGATCAGGGATCGAACCCGTGTCTCCTGCATGGGCAGGGGAACTCTTTACCACTGAGCTACCAGGGAAGCCCTTGCTGGAATGTTGATAGCAAGTGTGTCAAGCTCCTATGTCAGTTTGAGAAGAACTGACATCTTTCTATATTGAAACTTGAGATTTGCGAATATGATGTGTCTTCCGTTTATTACATCATCTTCAGTTTCCTTATCAGCATTGTGTAGCCTACAAACCCTGCACGTGTTATTATACTGACACGCATTTCTTTTTAACAAAATTGACTCTCCTGGCCATTTCTTTGTGTACAGCCCCGCCGTGCTGAGTACAGTCACACTGCTGTGTGGGGATGCCCAGCACTCCTTCATCTTATAAACTGAAACTCCACCACGTAACTGCCCCCGTTTCCTGAGCCCCCAGGCCTGCCAGTCCACTTCCACTTTCTGTCTCCATGAGCTTGACTCTAGGGCGTGACAGCAGTGGAATCACACAGTGTTTGTCTTTTTTGTGTCTGGCTGATATCACTCAGCATCGTATCCTCAGAGCTTATTCACATGGGAGCCTGTGTTCCAAGGTCTCTTCCTTTTCGCTCTGTCTCGCCTTGTTGCTCTGGCTGGAACGCCCACACTCCGTCACGTAGGGTGCTGGGAGTGGACACCTTTGCCCTTTTCCACTCTCGGGGGAGCACTGGCTGTGTTACCTGGAGGACTCTTGTCAACTATCAAGTTGGGGAGGTTCTTCACTATTCCTGTTTTTCTGAGAGTTTTTTAAAAATCATAAAGGGGGACTGCCCTGGTGGTCCACTGGGTAAGGACACCGCCTTGCAGTGCAAGAGGCGCCGGTTCGATCCCTGACCTGGGAAGATCCCATGTGTCGCAGAGCGGTTGGACCAATGTGTCCAACTACCGAGCCGGAGTTCTGGAGCGCATGCGCCCAGAGCCGCAGCTCTGCGACAACAGAGGCCACTGTGATGGGAGGCGCACACAGGCCAGAGAACAAAGATGGATGAAACTAGACAAATGAAAGACCAGTGGAAGTGACCCGCCTGCTCCCCTCCCTCCCCACCTCACCCCCCACCAATAATAAATAAATAAATCTTTTTTTAAAAAAATCATAAAGGGGCATTGGTTTCTGTCAGATATTTTTGCATTGATGGATAGGACCATGTGATTTCTCTTCTTCATCTTGTTAAAAATACTCGGTAACATGGATTGATTTTTGGATACTGAACCAGCCCTTGCATCCTTGCAGTAAACTCCATTTGACTACAATGTGTAATTCTTTCTTTGTGTTTCTGAGTCCTATTTGCTAATATTTGTCTTAATAAGGATTTTCATATTTATAACCGTGAGGGATATTAGCCCACAGAGGGTTTTTTTTTGATACTACCTTTAGTTTCGCAATTGGAATAATTCATTTCGTGAAAGGTACAAAAAGAGGGAAGGGAATCCTTTTCTATTTTCTGGAAGAAATTATGTAAACTTGGTGTTAATTCTTCCTTAAATATTTATAGAATTCTCCAGTGGAACCATCTGGAGGTTTCTTTGGGGGGAATTTTTCAACCATGAATTCAGTTTCCTAAATAATTACATGGTTATTCAAATTATCTATCTCAAAGAATTGCACTTTTTTTTTTTTTTTGTTTCCTCAGAGCTTATTCACATGGGAGCCTGTGTTCCAAGGTCTCTTCCTTTTCGCTCTGTCTCGCCTTGTTGCTCTGGCTGGAACGCCCACACTCCGTCACGTAGGGTGCTGGGAGTGGACACCTTTGCCCTTTTCCACTCTCGGGGGAGCACTGGCTGTGTTACCTGGAGGACTCTTGTCAACTATCAAGTTGGGGAGGTTCTTCACTATTCCTGTTTTTCTGAGAGTTTTTTAAAAATCATAAAGGGGGACTGCCCTGGTGGTCCACTGGGTAAGGACACCGCCTTGCAGTGCAAGAGGCGCCGGTTCGATCCCTGACCTGGGAAGATCCCATGTGTCGCAGAGCGGTTGGACCAATGTGTCCAACTACCGAGCCGGAGTTCTGGAGCGCATGCGCCCAGAGCCGCAGCTCTGCGACAACAGAGGCCACTGTGATCGGACGCGCACACCGGCCCGATAACAAAGATGGATGAAACTAGACAAATGAAAGACCAGTGGAAGTGACCCGCCTGCTCCCCTCCCTCCCCACCTCACCCCCCACCAATAATAAATAAATAAATCTTTTTTTAAAAAAATCATAAAGGGGCATTGGTTTCTGTCAGATATTTTTGCATTGATGGATAGGACCATGTGATTTCTCTTCTTCATCTTGTTAAAAATACTCGGTAACATGGATTGATTTTTGGATACTGAACCAGCCCTTGCATCCTTGCAGTAAACTCCATTTGACTACAATGTGTAATTCTTTCTTTGTGTTTCTGAGTCCTATTTGCTAATATTTGTCTTAATAAGGATTTTCATATTTATAACCGTGAGGGATATTAGCCCACAGAGGGTTTTTTTTTGATACTACCTTTAGTTTCGCAATTGGAATAATTCATTTCGTGAAAGGTACAAAAAGAGGGAAGGGAATCCTTTTCTATTTTCTGGAAGAAATTATGTAAACTTGGTGTTAATTCTTCCTTAAATATTTATAGAATTCTCCAGTGGAACCATCTGGAGGTTTCTTTGGGGGGAATTTTTCAACCATGAATTCAGTTTCCTAAATAATTACATGGTTATTCAAATTATCTATCTCATATTGGATGAGTTAAGTCTGCCATTTTACTTTTTTTTTTTTCTTTTTGTTTGCTTTCTCTTTCTTTTTCAATGCCTGTGTTTTCCTTTTCCTACCTTTCTCTGGGTTACTTCAACCGTTGTTGTTTGTTTGTTTGTTTGTTTTAATTTTGGCCTCTTTTATTGGTCCTTCATTTATTTATTTTCATCTGTCTTACTTCTTTGGCCTGTGTGGGCCTCCCATCGCAGTGGCCTCTCTCATTGCAGAGCACTGGCTCTGGGCGCACGTGCTCCAGAGCGCTGACTCGATATTGGACACACCAGTCCAGCCGCTCCGCGGCACGTGGGGTCTTTCCCCGCCAGGGATCCAACCAGTACCCGTTGCACTGCAAGGTGGACTCTTCACCCACTGGACCACCAGCGAAGCCCTACTTCAACAGTTTTTTAGAATTCCATTTTAATTTGTCTGTAGTTTTTATTGAGATATAATTGACATGCTGTTAGTTTCAGGCTTACAACATGATGATTCAGTACTTGCGCATGTTGCAAAATGACCACCGTAATGAGTCTTACGCTTCTCTTTGCATAGTTTTTTTAGTATTTGCTACAGGTATTAAATTACATATATGTACTATGTATATACATATTATATTACTATCATCTGGTGTTTTTTAATTATCGATTTGGGGGAAGTATAGAAAATTTTTTAATTTTATGTCTCTTTACTTCTCCCTGTTTCTAATATATTTTCCTTAACTATTTCCTTTATATACTTTATGGACATCAAACAGTGTTATAATTTTCGCTTCAAACATCAAACAGAATTTAGAAAATGCAAGAGAAGGAAGTCTTATTGCCTCTACCGGTGCTTTTGCTGAATGGATTTTTTTTTCTTCCTTCCTGATATTCCGTCCCTTTCATTTCCTTTCTGTTCAGAGAACTTCCTTTAGCCAGTCTTTTCTGCTGGCACCCAACACTCCTGGTTTCTCCTTATCCGAGAATGTTCTTGATCTTCCCTTTATCCTGAAGGATCTTTTTACTGGATTCTGGGTTGACTGTGCTTGGAAAGTACTGTGCCACTCCACTGTTTCTGATGAGAAATCCAGTCATTTTAATTGTTCTCCCTGATAGACAAGGTTTCCAGCTTTTCTGGTTGCTTTCAAGATTTTCTCTGTCTTTAGTTTGCAGAAGTGTATTGTAATGTGTCTTTTGAATTTCTTTAGGTTTAGTAAGTTTATGTCTCTTATCAACCCTGAGATGTTTTCTGCTCTTATTTGTTAGATGACTTTTTCAACTTCACCCTCTTTCTTCTCTCTTACCAGGACTCAGGGACGTGAATTAGATCTTAGGTCTCTAAAGATACGCTTCTTCTTTTCAGTCTGTTTTCTTTCTGTTGTTCATCCTGGCTCCTGTTTATTATTCTGTCTTTCAGATTTGCTCAGGCGCTGACTCGATATTGGACACACCAGTCCAGCGTCCTGCACGTGGGGTCTTTCCCCGCCAGGGATCCAACCAGTACCCGTTGCACTGCAAGGTGGACTCTTCACCCACTGGACCACCAGCGAAGCCCTACTTCAACAGTTTTTTAGAATTCCATTTTAATTTGTCTGTAGTTTTTATTGAGATATAATTGACATGCTGTTAGTTTCAGGCTTACAACATGATGATTCAGCACTTGCATGTTGCAAAATGACCACCGTAATGAGTCTTACGCTTCTCTTTGCATAGTTTTTTTAGTATTTGCTACAGGTATTAAATTACATATATGTACTATGTATATACATATTATATTACTATCATCTGGTGTTTTTTAATTATCGATTTGGGGGAAGTATAGAAAATTTTTTAATTTTATGTCTCTTTACTTCTCCCTGTTTCTAATATATTTTCCTTAACTATTTCCTTTATATACTTTATGGACATCAAACAGTGTTATAATTTTCGCTTCAAACATCAAACAGAATTTAGAAAATGCAAGAGAAGGAAGTCTTATTGCCTCTACCGGTGCTTTTGCTGAATGGATTTTTTTTTCTTCCTTCCTGATATTCCGTCCCTTTCATTTCCTTTCTGTTCAGAGAACTTCCTTTAGCCAGTCTTTTCTGCTGGCACCCAACACTCCTGGTTTCTCCTTATCCGAGAATGTTCTTGATCTTCCCTTTATCCTGAAGGATCTTTTTACTGGATTCTGGGTTGACTGTGCTTGGAAAGTACTGTGCCACTCCACTGTTTCTGATGAGAAATCCAGTCATTTTAATTGTTCTCCCTGATAGACAAGGTTTCCAGCTTTTCTGGTTGCTTTCAAGATTTTCTCTGTCTTTAGTTTGCAGAAGTGTATTGTAATGTGTCTTTTGAATTTCTTTAGGTTTAGTAAGTTTATGTCTCTTATCAACCCTGAGATGTTTTCTGCTCTTATTTGTTAGATGACTTTTTCAACTTCACCCTCTTTCTTCTCTCTTACCAGGACTCAGGGACGTGAATTAGATCTTAGGTCTCTAAAGATACGCTTCTTCTTTTCAGTCTGTTTTCTTTCTGTTGTTCATCCTGGCTCCTGTTTATTATTCTGTCTTTCAGTTCACAGGCTCTTTATTCTGCATTCTCCTTTTCGTTGTGGATCCCATCCACTGAGATTTATATTTCAGCTACTGCCATTTTCTACTTAAATTTTTCCCTTTAGTTCTTTACATCTTCTGCTTTCTGTGTCTCATCACCGCCGGCTGGGGGTGCATGCTCCAGTGCCTCACTTGGTCTCCCCTGGTCGTGGAGCGTCGGGGGCGGTGTGGCCCTGTTCCCAGCAGTTCAGGCGTCCTGCGCTGACACCGGCCAGCAGGGAGCCCTGCAGCTTCTGCCTGGGGAGGGAGAGCGGCTTCTGCTCCCCACGCAGCCGTTGCTCGTGTAAGTGGATGTGGCTGAACTGTGCTGTTGGCTTTTGTTGGGCTCTTCTTGTTGGTGCCTGGTGACATCTCTGAGTCGCCTGTTTCTTCAGCTGCAAGTCTGCAATGCGTGAGGCCGAACAAACCCCAAGGGCGTCACAACCGTGAGAACCTCAGGAGGCTCTCTCGTCAATCTGCCTTTTCCACTGTACCTTTTAGTCAGTCCTCTTGTGTTTGTCTCATGCATCATGCCCAGGGTTTTTAGTTGTGTTTCATTGGTTAATAGGGAGAAGTACACCACAGTCCTCCCAGAATTATTTTTGAACACCCGTCTATGCCAGCCTTTAGAGATGCAGAGTCAGATGAAATTAAGTTTTTGCTTTCTAAAAGCCCAAAGGAGAAGAGACAGATGTGCAAACAAACAGGTCCAACAGTGCATTCTGAGTATTTTGGCAGGAGGTGGGGTCACCACCCGACCTGGGATGGGGTGGGGGCAGGATGGGCTTTAGAGGAGGCCCGTAAACTGGCAAACAAGCAGATTTCTGGCCAGACACTAAGTTAGGAAAGGAGGGCTTTGCAGAAGTGTATTGTAATGTGTCTTTTGAATTTCTTTAGGTTTAGTAAGTTTATGTCTCTTATCAACCCTGAGATGTTTTCTGCTCTTATTTGTTAGATGACTTTTTCAACTTCACCCTCTTTCTTCTCTCTTACCAGGACTCAGGGACGTGAATTAGATCTTAGGTCTCTAAAGATACGCTTCTTCTTTTCAGTCTGTTTTCTTTCTGTTGTTCATCCTGGCTCCTGTTTATTATTCTGTCTTTCAGTTCACAGGCTCTTTATTCTGCATTCTCCTTTTCGTTGTGGATCCCATCCACTGAGATTTATATTTCAGCTACTGCCATTTTCTACTTAAATTTTTCCCTTTAGTTCTTTACATCTTCTGCTTTCTGTGTCTCATCACCGCCGGCTGGGGGTGCATGCTCCAGTGCCTCACTTGGTCTCCCCTGGTCGTGGAGCGTCGGGGGCGGTGTGGCCCTGTTCCCAGCAGTTCAGGCGTCCTGCGCTGACACCGGCCAGCAGGGAGCCCTGCAGCTTCTGCCGAGGGGGGGAGCGCGGCGTCTGCTCCCCACGCAGCCGTTGCTCGTGTAAGTGGATGTGGCTGAACTGTGCTGTTGGCTTTTGTTGGGCTCTTCTTGTTGGTGCCTGGTGACATCTCTGAGTCGCCTGTTTCTTCAGCTGCAAGTCTGCAATGCGTGAGGCCGAACAAACCCCAAGGGCGTCACAACCGTGAGAACCTCAGGAGGCTCTCTCGTCAATCTGCCTTTTCCACTGTACCTTTTAGTCAGTCCTCTTGTGTTTGTCTCATGCATCATGCCCAGGGTTTTTAGTTGTGTTTCATTGGTTAATAGGGAGAAGTACACCACAGTCCTCCCAGAATTATTTTTGAACACCCGTCTATGCCAGCCTTTAGAGATGCAGAGTCAGATGAAATTAAGTTTTTGCTTTCTAAAAGCCCAAAGGAGAAGAGACAGATGTGCAAACAAACAGGTCCAACAGTGCATTCTGAGTATTTTGGCAGGAGGTGGGGTCACCACCCGACCTGGGATGGGGTGGGGGCAGGATGGGCTTCTTAGAGGAGGCCGTGATCCTGAGCTAAACTGGCAAACAAGCAGATTTCTGGCCAGACACAGTAGGAAAGGGCATTCCAGCAGAGGGAACAGCAGGTACAGGGGCTCGGAGGCCTCAGACAGCGCTGGGGTTCAGAGAGCTCCCTGGAGGCTGGTGCTGAGTGGGGCGTGGCGGGAGGGAGGGACGTGATGAAACCCAAGAAGCTGGCAGAGGGGGCAAGGGAGGGAGTGGTCACGGGACCACAGAAGCCACGGTGAACCATTGAAGCATGCGCCATGCGAACCCTTGAAGCATGAAATTATATGGTCGGATTTGTATTCCTGGCCAGTCATCCTGGGAGGGACGACACAGGAAGTTTTGAGGCCAGCAAGGGGGGTTTTGTTAGGTTCAAATGAGGGTTGCACATGGACAGTGGAGGTGGAGGTGGACCCCGGGGATGACCTTGAGGGATATTTAGAAGACAAGATTCGAGATTCACAGGGTGGAACAGAGGTGGGAGGAGGGAGAGCCCAGCTGAAAAAAAAAAAATGAGATCTGGCTTTGAGAGGAGAAGAGAGGCGGAGGAGGGGAGAAGGGGAGTTCAACTGTGGACACGCTGGGCCTTTCGAGTCTGGACAGCCCAGCAAGGACGGCAGATGTGTCTCAGCAGAGGCTTTAAAGCTGAGGAGCTGGATGGGGTTGGGATCGTCACCCACAGCTGGGCGTGAAAATTATGGAGGGTTTGAGAATTTGAAAAAGAAGACCCAGAACATAGCTGCTTCGTTTGGCACCCTCGTGAGGTCAGGGGTCTCACCACAGACACGTTCCATGTCCACGAGAGAAAGCGGCCATGAGGCCTGCTGTGTGAGAGCTCATGCATCATGCCCAGGGTTTTTAGTTGTGTTTCATTGGTTAATAGGGAGAAGTACACCACAGTCCTCCCAGAATTATTTTTGAACACCCGTCTATGCCAGCCTTTAGAGATGCAGAGTCAGATGAAATTAAGTTTTTGCTTTCTAAAAGCCCAAAGGAGAAGAGACAGATGTGCAAACAAACAGGTCCAACAGTGCATTCTGAGTATTTTGGCAGGAGGTGGGGTCACCACCCGACCTGGGATGGGGTGGGGGCAGGATGGGCTTCTTAGAGGAGGCCGTGATCCTGAGCTAAACTGGCAAACAAGCAGATTTCTGGCCAGACACAGTAGGAAAGGGCATTCCAGCAGAGGGAACAGCAGGTACAGGGGCTCGGAGGCCTCAGACAGCGCTGGGGTTCAGAGAGCTCCCTGGAGGCTGGTGCTGAGTGGGGCGTGGCGGGGAGGGAGGGACGTGATGAAACCCAAGAAGCTGGCAGAGGGGGCAAGGGAGGGAGTGGTCACGGGACCACAGAAGCCACGGTGAACCATTGAAGCATGCGCCATGCGAACCCTTGAAGCATGAAATTATATGGTCGGATTTGTATTCCTGGCCAGTCATCCTGGGAGGGACGACACAGGAAGTTTTGAGGCCAGCAAGGGGGGTTTTGTTAGGTTCAAATGAGGGTTGCACATGGACAGTGGAGGTGGAGGTGGACCCCGGGGATGACCTTGAGGGATATTTAGAAGACAAGATTCGAGATTCACAGGGTGGAACAGAGGTGGGAGGAGGGAGAGCCCAGCTGAAAAAAAAAAAATGAGATCTGGCTTTGAGAGGAGAAGAGAGGCGGAGGAGGGGAGAAGGGGAGTTCAACTGTGGACACGCTGGGCCTTTCGAGTCTGGACAGCCCAGCAAGGACGGCAGATGTGTCTCAGCAGAGGCTTTAAAGCTGAGGAGCTGGATGGGGTTGGGATCGTCACCCACAGCTGGGCGTGAAAATTATGGAGGGTTTGAGAATTTGAAAAAGAAGACCCAGAACATAGCTGCTTCGTTTGGCACCCTCGTGAGGTCAGGGGGGTCTCACCACAGACACGTTCCATGTCCACGAGAGAAAAGCGGCCATGAGGCCTGCTGTGTGAGAGCTGGAGAGCCAGACAGAGGAGTGAGCGCGTCCACCGCCCAGCAGGAGGACCAGGCCCCTGTGGGGCCGGAGGGCCCGTCGGGCAGGGCCAGGTGCCCTGGGTGCTGCCAGAGCTGCCTCCCGAGGCAGAGAGGGAGGCGGGGAGGCCTTGGCGCTAGGGCTGCGCGGGAGGACTCAGCCAGAGCCGGAGCCGATGCTCTGGGAGTGGCCCCTGCTGGGCTTGGCGGCACCCCTTCCCCTACACACAGGAAGGCAGGCGGTGGAGCGGGGTGAGCAGGGGTGGAGAGTGGGGCCCAGCGCTGGCCCAGGGGGCTCAAAACAGAGTCCTCCGTGGCATGCGGAGCCTGTGAGGGCTTGATGACTGAGGAGCAGTGCCCTTCGTGGGGAGGGAGAAGAGCACCTGCACCCTTGGGGAAGGTGCCAAGGCCCAGGCCCCGCCCGCAGCCCCACCCTGGCCTTGCATCTGCTGACCCAGGCGGGCCGGACAGCTTTGACAAGTCTCCCGTGAAGTTTAAACTCCCACCCGCCCCACGGACAGGCTCCAGCACTGGTGGCGCTCTCCCTGTGGCTCCCGCAGCACCCCACCCCACGCCCTGCTTCACCCCCTTCACCGGAGACCTGGGCCTGGCCGCCTCTGTGCCCTGCTGGCTCCTCTGGGTGCCTGCCCCACCCCTCCGCTGGCCCTGGCCTGCCTGCCTGGGGACAGTGGCTCTGAACAGAGAGTCAGGGTGGAACAGAGGTGGGAGGAGGAGCCCAGCTGAAAAAAAAATGAGATCTGGCTTTGAGAGGAGAAGAGAGGCGGAGGAGGGGAGAAGGGGAGTTCAACTGTGGACACGCTGGGCCTTTCGAGTCTGGACAGCCCAGCAAGGACGGCAGATGTGTCTCAGCAGAGGCTTTAAAGCTGAGGAGCTGGATGGGGTTGGGATCGTCACCCACAGCTGGGCGTGAAAATTATGGAGGGTTTGAGAATTTGAAAAAGAAGACCCAGAACATAGCTGCTTCGTTTGGCACCCTCGTGAGGTCAGGGGGGTCTCACCACAGACACGTTCCATGTCCACGAGAGAAAAGCGGCCATGAGGCCTGCTGTGTGAGAGCTGGAGAGCCAGACAGAGGAGTGAGCGCGTCCACCGCCCAGCAGGAGGACCAGGCCCCTGTGGGGCCGGAGGGCCCGTCGGGCAGGGCCAGGTGCCCTGGGTGCTGCCAGAGCTGCCTCCCGAGGCAGAGAGGGAGGCGGGAGGCCTTGGCGCTAGGGCTGCTGGAGGACTCAGCCAGAGCCGGAGCCGATGCTCTGGGAGTGGCCCCTGCTGGGCTTGGCGGCACCCCTTCCCCTACACACAGGAAGGCAGGCGGTGGAGCGGGGTGAGCAGGGGTGGAGAGTGGGGCCCAGCGCTGGCCCAGGGGGCTCAAAACAGAGTCCTCCGTGGCATGCGGAGCCTGTGAGGGCTTGATGACTGAGGAGCAGTGCCCTTCGTGGGGAGGGAGAAGAGCACCTGCACCCTTGGGGAAGGTGCCAAGGCCCAGGCCCCGCCCGCAGCCCCACCCTGGCCTTGCATCTGCTGACCCAGGCGGGCCGGACAGCTTTGACAAGTCTCCCGTGAAGTTTAAACTCCCACCCGCCCCACGGACAGGCTCCAGCACTGGTGGCGCTCTCCCTGTGGCTCCCGCAGCACCCCACCCCACGCCCTGCTTCACCCCCTTCACCGGAGACCTGGGCCTGGCCGCCTCTGTGCCCTGCTGGCTCCTCTGGGTGCCTGCCCCACCCCTCCGCTGGCCCTGGCCTGCCTGCCTGGGGACAGTGGCTCTGATCCCCGAGCCTGGAGAAGTGGGGGACACAGGGGCAAGACCCCCACCAGGGTCTGTCAGCCCGGCGCCCAGCTGTGTTAATTGTCCAGGGCACTAACAAGCCCAGCCTGTCCTCCGCTGCAGTTGAGACAGAAAGGTCGCTGTCTCCTGGGCAGTATCTGCGTCTCTGCAGGGCCGGTGGAGCTAGCGTGAGCCCCTGCCTTGCTGTCCTTTGGCCCTCTGGTCCTGGGAGGGCCCGCAGGAGGTGGCCAGGGCTGACGGGAAGGGCTCTGTCAGCCTCGCTGGGTGACCTTGGGCCCACGGATGGCCTTCTGAGCCTTGGGAATCCTGTCCTCCCAGACCGTCTGCCCAGGAAGCTGCTGGGGCTGCCAGCTCCTGGAGCAACTGCCCGCAGCCCGGTCCTGCCTACCCTGCCACGCACCAACCGTCCCCAGCTGAGGCCCCGTGCTTCCAGATGAAGTGTGTCTGTAGCTGGACAGCCAGGGCACCTGCTGGCCAGGACCCCAAACTGCCTGGAGGGACTTGGACTGAGCCGGATTTGTGGCCCCACGTTGCAGTGTGTCCTTCGGCAAGTCCTTAATCTCTCCATGTTCCCGTTTCTTCCTCTGAAAAATCAGGTAATCATCTGAGAAATCCCATTACCCACGATGACTTCTACACAGCGCAATTTGAGAAGGGAGGAAATTAGCCTTTACTGAATCCCTAGCATGTGCCAGGACTTCCACATGTATGTTGCTCCCATCTTAAATGTGAGGAAATAAGGTTCAGAAAGATCAAGCACGTTGTCCAAGGCCAGGCGTGCTGCGCTCAGAGGACTGTGGGTTCAAGGTCATGTTGATGAGATGGCACGGTCATCGCCCGTCTGTGACCCCGTGGATTAGAGGCGGTGCCCACCTCAGTGACTCCTTACAAGGTGGAGCTGAGTACAGAGGGAAAGAAGACTTAACTGAAGACAAGGGTCTGAAATCTGACTCCTTACCTTCTCCGGAACTGTAGTGTGTTCAGGAAAGAACGAATAGGAAAGAACCGTGTTCCCTCTGGTCTCCCTTCTGGTTCCCTCCGGTCCCCTGTGGCTGAGAGACCGCCTGGGATGTCAGGATGCAGGATGTCGGCCTGGGACGTGTGCAGACTGGAAGGGGAGGAGCCGGTCTGCTCTTCAGCCCCGGGGCTCTTGCCTGTGTAAACTGAGTCCAGAGACGGAGCTCCGGGCGGGGTGAGTCTGTGGGCAGCAGAGCCCATGGCCGCCTGCAGAGACCCCTCCTGGCCTGTCTCTGGAGTCTTCCTCGGGTCCACAGAAGCTGGCCTGGCCTTACCCACCAGTCCGCGAGCAGCTGGGACAGCTCGGACGCTCCGCTGAGGTCAGACCCTGGACCTTTTGCACAGATGGCTAGTCTGCTCTTGAGTCATCCGGAGAGGGGAGTCACTTGGAGGAGAGTCTGGAGCAGATAGGGATGGAGAGAGTCCAGGAAGCTCCTGGCCAGCTGGCAGAGAGCCCAGACCCTGGAGCCCTGGGGGAGGAGTGGAGCCCCTGTGTCTGCGAACTGAGGAGCTGAAAAGAGTGAGATACTGGCCTGGTCTTCACTCTGCAAGCAGCTGAGTCAGGCCCTCCCCCGCCCGGCTCTTCCTCCCAGCCCCGCTGATGAGACGGTGCTCCCTGACCAGGCTCCCCGCCGGACTGTCACCAAGGCCCTGCTCGTCTGTCCCCGTCTCTCAAGGTCTGAGCAGCCTCTCAGCACGTGACCCCTGAGATGAGGCCCTGGGCTGGACCTCTCAGGTCTGAGGATTCTGAGTTGGTGGTGCCTCGGCGTTTGTTGAGGGCCTTTCTGTTGGGCATGGGGAGCCTGGGGGCTGCAGGCTCTGAGCCTGTCCTGAGGCTCCAGTCCTGCTGTGTGTCCACGAGGGCCAGGCACAGCGGTGGTGCCTGTGATCAGGTATGGTGTGGAAATGCAGTCAAGTCCATCTGCCTTCTGGAATTTCCATCTGCATTTACGTTGGATTAGAGGCGGTGCCCACCTCAGTGACTCCTTACAAGGTGGAGCTGAGTACAGAGGGAAATAAGACTTAACTGAAGACAAGGGTCTGAAATCCGACTCCTTACCTTCTCCGGAACTGTAGTGTGTTCAGGAGAGAACGAACAGGAAAGAACCGTGTTCCCTCTGGTCTCCCTTCTGGTTCCCTCCGGTCCCCTGTGGCTGAGAGACCGCCTGGGATGTCAGGATGCAGGATGTCGGCCTGGGACGTGTGCAGACTGGAAGGGAGGGGCCGGTCTGCTCTTCAGCCCGGGGCTCTTGCCTGTGTAAACTGAGTCCAGAGACGGAGCTCCGGGCGGGGTGAGTCTGTGGGCAGCAGAGCCCATGGCCGCCTGCAGAGACCCCTCCTGGCCTGTCTCTGGAGTCTTCCTCGGGTCCACAGAAGCTGGCCTGGCCTTACCCACCAGTCCGCGAGCAGCTGGGACAGCTCGGACGCTCCGCTGAGGTCAGACCCTGGACCTTTTGCACAGATGGCTAGTCTGCTCTTGAGTCATCCGGAGAGGGGAGTCACTTGGAGGAGAGTCTGGAGCAGATAGGGATGGAGAGAGTCCAGGAAGCTCCTGGCCAGCTGGCAGAGAGCCCAGACCCTGGAGCCCTGGGGGAGGAGTGGAGCCCCTGTGTCTGCGAACTGAGGAGCTGAAAAGAGTGAGATACTGGCCTGGTCTTCACTCTGCAAGCAGCTGAGTCAGGCCCTCCCCCGCCCGGCTCTTCCTCCCAGCCCCGCTGATGAGACGGTGCTCCCTGACCCGGGCTCCCCGCCGGACTGTCACCAAGGCCCTGCTCGTCTGTCCCCGTCTCTCAAGGTCTGAGCAGCCTCTCAGCACGTGACCCCTGAGATGAGGCCCTGGGCTGGACCTCTCAGGTCTGAGGATTCTGAGTTGGTGGTGCCTCGGCGTTTGTTGAGGGCCTTTCTGTTGGGCATGGGGAGCCTGGGGGCTGCAGGCTCTGAGCCTGTCCTGAGGCTCCAGTCCTGCTGTGTGTCCACGAGGGCCAGGCACAGCGGTGGTGCCTGTGATCAGGTATGGTGTGGAAATGCAGTCAAGTCCATCTGCCTTCTGGAATTTCCATCTGCATTTACGTGGAAAAGGCTTTGAAAAGTTCTTCTGTCATAAACACTAAAGGGAAAGAGTGACACATTGGATTTGATTAAACTGAAAACCCTGGTGTTTCAAGGGACACTATCCAGAAAGAAAGGACAGCACGGGGCTTCCCTGGTGGTCCAGTGGGTAAGGACACTGCCTTCCAGTGCAAGGGGCGCCGGTTCGATCCCTGGCCTGGGAAGATCCCACGTGCCACGGAGTGGCTGAACCGATGTGTCCAATTACCGAGCCGGAGCTCTGGAGTGCATGCGCCCAGAGCCAGTGCTCTGTGACAACAGAGGCCACTGCGCTGGGAGGCCCACACGGGCCAAAGAACAAAGATGGATGAAAATAGATAAATGAAAGACCAATAGAAGTGGTCCGCCTGCCGCCCTCCCTCCCCAACCCGCCCCCCGCCCAAAGAAAAGGTTTAAAAAAAAAAAAAAAAAAAAGAAAGGACAGCTCACAGAATGGGGACAAGTTTTGCAAATCATACATCTGATCAAAGTCCAGTATTCAGAATGCATAAAGAACTCTTAAACTCAGCAATGAAAAGGCAAATAACAATTTTACAGTGGGCAAAAGATTGAAATAAACATTCATCCAAAGACAAACAAATGACCAACAAGCACATGAAAAGAAGCTCAACATCATTTGTCAGCAGGGAAATGCAAATCAAAACCAGGAGATATGACTTCATAGCCATGGGGATGGCTGTTACCAAAAAGACAGAAAACGCCCAGGGTTGATGAGAATGTGGGGATGTCGGAACCCTCGTCCGTGGCTGACGGAACGGCAAGGTGGCGCGGTGGTGCTGGAAGACGGTCTGGCCGTGTCTCAGAAAGTGAGACACGGAGGTGCCATTGAACCTAGAGCCCTTCTCTGCCCACATCCAAGAGAACTGGAGGGACAGGCTGAGAATTCCTGCTTCCCAGATAAGGAGAGGAGAAGCAGACACCTGTAAGATGGGATAGTAATGTCCAGATGAGGACTGGAGGGAGCGTTTGTCGCTGTCCCACTGCCTGTGATCAGGTATGGTGTGGAAATGCAGTCAAGTCCATCTGCCTTCTGGAATTTCCATCTGCATTTACGTGGAAAAGGCTTTGAAAAGTTCTTCTGTCATAAACACTAAAGGGAAAGAGTGACACATTGGATTTGATTAAACTGAAAACCCTGGTGTTTCAAGGGACACTATCCAGAAAGAAAGGACAGCACGGGGCTTCCCTGGTGGTCCAGTGGGTAAGGACACTGCCTTCCAGTGCAAGGCGCGGCTCGATCCCTGGCCTGGGAAGATCCCACGTGCCACGGAGTGGCTGAACCGATGTGTCCAATTACCGAGCCGGAGCTCTGGAGTGCATGCGCCCAGAGCCAGTGCTCTGTGACAACAGAGGCCACTGCGCTGGGAGGCCCACACGGGCCAAAGAACAAAGATGGATGAAAATAGATAAATGAAAGACCAATAGAAGTGGTCCGCCTGCCGCCCTCCCTCCCCAACCCGCCCCGCCCAAAGAAAAGGTTTAAAAAAAAAAAAAAAGAAAGGACAGCTCACAGAATGGGGACAAGTTTTGCAAATCATACATCTGATCAAAGTCCAGTATTCAGAATGCATAAAGAACTCTTAAACTCAGCAATGAAAAGGCAAATAACAATTTTACAGTGGGCAAAAGATTGAAATAAACATTCATCCAAAGACAAACAAATGACCAACAAGCACATGAAAAGAAGCTCAACATCATTTGTCAGCAGGGAAATGCAAATCAAAACCAGGAGATATGACTTCATAGCCATGGGGATGGCTGTTACCAAAAAGACAGAAAACGCCCAGGGTTGATGAGAATGTGGGGATGTCGGAACCCTCGTCCGTGGCTGACGGAACGGCAAGGTGGCGCGGTGGTGCTGGAAGACGGTCTGGCCGTGTCTCAGAAAGTGAGACACGGAGGTGCCATTGAACCTAGAGCCCTTCTCTGCCCACATCCAAGAGAACTGGAGGGACAGGCTGAGAATTCCTGCTTCCCAGATAAGGAGAGGAGAAGCAGACACCTGTAAGATGGGATAGTAATGTCCAGGACCTCGTATAGCGGCTGTGCCACAGTGAGTGGAGGGAGCGTTTGTCGCTGTCCCCGAGCCCCTGCTCCGGCTCCGCCACCGCGTGCAGCAGGACGTTAGGGTCTCGGGCAATGAGGCTGCGGGCCGGGTTGGTAAGTGCCCAAGGCCACGTCCCAGTCAGGGCCGGGTCACGACTGTCACGGGGTGCCTGCCTCCTCTACGATGACCTGACGTCTCCCCAGGAGTGAGGCTCTGCCTGACCGCGACAGGTTTATTGAAGTGCAGTTTTTGTGAAACGAAATCCAACGAGCTTTTACAGATGGGTGTGGTAGTTTAACGGCCATGACAAGCGTGATATGGACATTTCCAGCTCTCCAGAAAGTTCCTCTGGAGCCTTTGCCTCTTGGCCCGGGCCGTCCGGGCCTTGTCCTTCTGGGCATAGGTGCTCATGAGCACGCAGAGAGGGGTGCGCTGCCCAGCGAGGAGAGACGCCCGCACGGGGTGGGGGCTGCTTCTGGGGTGGGCCGGCGATGCAGCCAGGGTCACAGTGGCCCATCGAGGCCGGGGCTGGGCCAGGCCTTCTTCAGGCCAGCACAGCGCAGGGCCCAGGGCGCCGGGGAGGGGGCGATGCTGGCCGGATCCTGCGGTCCCGAGTGGAGCTAGAGCTGGGCCCTGCCCCGATGACCTGAGACCGGCTCACCTGTGTGGCACCCAGCAGTGGCCATCCGCCAGCTGCTGTGTCACCTCCACCTGGCCCTCCTGGGCCTTTCTGTGATGTCCTCTTTGCTCTTCCTTCATCATCTCTCTTCCCACTGGAATGAACCGCACTCTGAGGAGGACGGCGGGCTCAGCTCCCGCCCTGAGAATGAGAACTCAGCCCGCACATGCCTCGGCCTCCTTGTAAGGCAGGGGGCTGGATTCTGAGATCCCCGAGGCTGCTCTCCACTGTGCTGTCTGATGGCTTCTCCTCAGTGGGCTGGCATCGCCGGGGGCAAGGCTGGCAGGGCGGCCCTCAGCAGTGGGCAGGCTGGTCTGAGGACAGGGGTGCCCGAGGCCTCTTTGTCGGGCAGCGAGGTGCATGTCCTCCCTGAATTGGGGCCCGCTCCAGGGCTCTTCACGGCTGGATGGCCCCCGGTGCCCCACCCAGGGAAGAGTCTGAGGAGGCCGGGCATGGAAGGGCGGGCGTGGGGAGCTGGTTGGCACTGGGAAAACAGGCGCATGCACATATCTGCAGACGTGTGCGGGAGACCCACGGCACTGCCTTTCTGGCCCAGAATCTCCCTTCCTTCTCCTCCTCTCAGCGCCCCCTTGCCCCCGGGGCTCTGGGAGGGTGAGAACGCTGAGGCAGGAGTCTGCCATATTAGCGCCTCCCGGAGCTCCTGGCTGCAGCCCTACTTGGGCGACCTTGCCCGGGGACACGGTCTGAGGGAGGGCGTGATGACACTGGGTGTACGGTAGCCGCTCAGTCATGTTCCGCTCTTTGCAAGCCCTTGGGCTGCAGCCTGCCAGGCTGCTGGGTCCACGGGATTCTCCAGGCAGGAATCCTGGAGGGGCCGCCATGTCCTCCCCCAGGCGCCTCCCCGACCCGGGGACTGCACCCCGCTCCCCGCACTGCAGGCGGGCTCTTAGCCGCCCAGACTGTCTGCGCCACCAGGGAAGCCCCTGGTGACGCCTTAGAGACAGGCTGAGCCCCACCCCTCCCAGCCCGCTGCCGGGGAAGGAGGAGGGCCCTGAGAGGCTGCCCCACCCAGCGGGAAGCCAGCTCCCTGGGTTTGGGCCCTTGCTGCCTGCCCGCTGCCTGGAGCCCTGCCTGCCTGGCCGCACCCGTCTGTCCGGCAGCAGGTCTCCGGCAGCAGCGACAGTAACAACACCCTGGGCCAGACCGTGAAGGGGAGGCACGGGCCTTGCCCCGACAAAGCCTGGGGTCCCTCTGCAGGGGTGGGGTGCAGGGACAGAGGCTCAAACCGCCGCCACGTCTGGAGCGCGTGGGGGAGCTCCTGGCTCAGCCCCGCGGCTGCTGATGCCACAGATGGAACCGAGAGGGCGGGCGCTTCCTGGCACACAGGGCAGGTCCCCGGCCCCCAGGCGGGTGCTCTGCAGGCTGCACCTCGCGCCCCTGTCCCTTTGGGGGCAGTGAGGGGTCGACAGGGAGGGGGCGTCAGGAAGGACAGGGGGCTTTCCTGGAGGAGGCGGTGGTGGGGTCGTGCGCCAGAGGCTGTCATGGAGCGAGGCGGGACGAGGTGTGTGGCTGTGTCACGGGACGTGAGGTTGGTCTGAGACAGTCCTGTGGCCCAGAGGGCCCGGCGACGGCGCCCTGTGGATGGGGCGGCAGCGCCAGGGCGGTTCCTCCCCTCGGAGCAGCACCTGCGGACCAGGAGTGCGTCCCGTGGCAACTGGGTCCTGCCGGCGGCCCAGCTGCTGCTGGAGGCTTCCCTCCTCCGCTGGGGCCGGGCCCCTCCAGCCACACCCTGTCCCTCCTCCTCCCGGTCACCAGAGCCCTCGGGAGCGCATCTCCAGACCCAGTGGCTCCCTTGAAAGGTGGACACGTGGGTCTCTGGGGCTGAGTCGGGGCTGCAACCCAGTGCTCGGCGTGGGCCGGGAAGAGATGGGGCCCCTCGCCACATCCTGGCTCTGCAGCCTGGGTGCCTGCCGCCTTGCCCAGCCCCGTCCACCCCCAGCAGAGGCGTGTCTCGTCCATCAGCCCCACAAAGGCCTGGCAGCAGGTCCAGGTGACGTTGGTTTCCAGGCTTCAGTCCACTCCAGGCCAGAGACAACGTTCCTCCCCTGTGGGGCTCATCCAGGCCCCTGCATTAAGACATCTGCTCTCCCCACAGCCTGGGACCCCAGGCTCTGCCACGTCACCACTGTTGGTTTTGGCCAGAGTCAACTTCCCCCAGATTGTCAGGCCCTGGGGCACCACTGGACATGGATGAGTCAGAGATTTGCAGAACCAGATTCAGAACAGGAGTTGATCCAAGTGTCGGTGACCTTTGCTCCGGGCGCCTTCTGTTCCGATTCCTCCTTTTCTTAGCAGGTCTGGCCTCTGTGCGCCGGGCCTGCCTCGTGTGTGCCGTCTTCAGTGAGTCTCTGTGACAGAGTCTCGGCTAGTGCTTGGTGGGGTGGGCAGTGTGTCTCGTCTCCATCAGACTGGGGCGCCCACTGGCCCCAGCAGAGGCTCCTCCCCAGCTCTGAGCCCCCCTTCAGCCCCGCCCCTGCTGCCTCTGCTCTAGCCCAGCGGGGGCCAGTGGAGGCTCACGGGATGGAGGTGAGTTATGAGCAGGGGTTCAGACTCACTCTTGGCCCCCGGGGTCATCATAGGGGGACCACACACAGAGCCAAGAGACCAAGTGCACAGCAGCCAGAGAAGCCTGGTCTGTCTGTGAGACGGGACCGCATATCCCAGCCATGAGGGTGGCTCAAAAGGGCCTTCCCAGCAGTCACCCCCCACCCTGTGGAATGGGGTGCATCGTGGTGGGGGGGATCCTCCTCCGTGCCTCAGGGCCCCCAGTTTGGAAGGTTGGGGCTCTCAGGATGGCCCAGGAGAACAGGGGCTGGAGGTGGCTGCTAGAATGGAAGGACACGACTGCGCCCAGGCTGCATGGGGTCTGGGGAGGCCGCGGGCAGGAGCCCTCGGACCTGGCTGTGGGGAGGTCAGTGGTCAGACTCACTCTGCGGACAGCTCAGGACCCGAGGTGGAGCCGGGGAGCCCAGGCTCCAGCAGAACGCGTTGTGCAGCTTACCTGCCCCCAGAGGACGGCTCTGGGTTCCCACAGCAGGATGGGGAAAGGCGGGCGGGAGCATCCTGTCTGTGACACTCAGCTGACAGGAGGTCAGGAGCGTCGGAGCCGGCCCTCGCAGCAGCAAGGTCAGGAGCGTCGGAGCCGGCCCTCGCAGCAGCAGGGCTGCGAAGCAGGGCTGGAGCTGCCCGGCCTGGCCAGGCTGGGCCCTGGGAGCTGTCCAGCATGGAGTCTGCTGAAACCAGCAGGGGCCTGACCTGCAGGAGGGCTCAGGGGAACGGGCCCTCTGTGGCCCACTGCGCTCTTTCTCCCCCAGCATAGAGAGTCAGTCCTGAGAAAGGGAACGCGGAGCAGAGGGTCTCTGCACCTTCTCCACGGCGACGGCCCCGGCTGCGGAGAGAGCAGTGCGCACTCAGTCCTGAGCAGCCTCAAGGGCGGGGTCTCGCTCCGCTTTCCCCAGGGGAGGGAGGACCCCTTCATCCCTCCAGTCTCTCTGTGCCCAGCAGGAGCGTGGCCCTCTGTGGCGGCCGCTGGACACGCCACACAGCTGTGGACCCAGGTCTCCTCTGCTGTACCAGCGGGGCCAGTGGAGGCTCACGGGATGGAGGTGAGTTATGAGCAGGGGTTCAGACTCACTCTTGGCCCCCGGGGTCATCATAGGGGGACCACACACAGAGCCAAGAGACCAAGTGCACAGCAGCCAGAGAAGCCTGGTCTGTCTGTGAGACGGGACCGCATATCCCAGCCATGAGGGTGGCTCAAAAGGGCCTTCCAGCAGTCACCCCCCACCCTGTGGAATGGGGTGCATCGTGGTGGGGGGGATCCTCCTCCGTGCCTCAGGGCCCCCAGTTTGGAAGGTTGGGGCTCTCAGGATGGCCCAGGAGAACAGGGGCTGGAGGTGGCTGCTAGAATGGAAGGACACGACTGCGCCCAGGCTGCATGGGGTCTGGGGAGGCCGCGGGCAGGAGCCCTCGGACCTGGCTGTGGGGAGGTCAGTGGTCAGACTCACTCTGCGGACAGCTCAGGACCCGAGGTGGAGCCGGGGAGCCCAGGCTCCAGCAGAACGCGTTGTGCAGCTTACCTGCCCCCAGAGGACGGCTCTGGGTTCCCACAGCAGGATGGGGAAAGGCGGGCGGGAGCATCCTGTCTGTGACACTCAGCTGACAGGAGGTCAGGAGCGTCGGAGCCGGCCCTCGCAGCAGCAAGGTCAGGAGCGTCGGAGCCGGCCCTCGCAGCAGCAGGGCTGCGAAGCAGGGCTGGAGCTGCCCGGCCTGGCCAGGCTGGGCCCTGGGAGCTGTCCAGCATGGAGTCTGCTGAAACCAGCAGGGGCCTGACCTGCAGGAGGGCTCAGGGGAACGGGCCCTCTGTGGCCCACTGCGCTCTTTCTCCCCCAGCATAGAGAGTCAGTCCTGAGAAAGGGAACGCGGAGCAGAGGGTCTCTGCACCTTCTCCACGGCGACGGCCCCGGCTGCGGAGAGAGCAGTGCGCACTCAGTCCTGAGCAGCCTCAAGGGCGGGGTCTTCGCTCCGCTTTCCCCAGGGGAGGGAGGACCCCTTCATACCTCCAGTCTCTCTGTGCCCAGCAGGAGCGTGGCCCTCTGTGGCGGCCGCTGGACACGCCACACAGCTGTGGACCCAGGTCTCCTCTGCTGTAAAGTGAGCAGAGTCGGACACGACTGAGGGAGGGACTGGACGGACTGAAAGTGAGGGGGACTTCATCTGCCTCCTGGGTTCTGTGGAGACGAGGTGGTCTGATGCGGTGCCGTGCTGGGAGCAGGAGGTGGGTAGGCCTTCTGCTCTGAATGGTAAGCCAGCTATCAGCTACCCCCCACCAGATGGGTGGCTAGGGCCTTTCCCATCATTCCCAGGAGGCTCCACGTAGCCACCTACTGGACCTCATGTATTGAGCATCTCTTGTGTGCACAGATGCAGGAGCTGTGGTGATGGGCAAGCACTGGCCCGCCCAGTGGAGCTCCCAGCCAGGTGCGCTGGGAGTGAAGGCGGGAGAGGCGGGGGTTCCAGTGGGGTTCAAGGCATGGCCCCTGGGAAGGCGCCTTCGAGGGAGGAGAGGGAGCTCCCCCGGCCTCCCACAGCCCACCTGCTGCCCAGCCCCGAAGGCCCCACACCTGCCCTGCCCTCAGCCTGAAGGCAGCTACTTTGACCTGAAGCTTTTGGGTGAGTCTCCAGTGCCGACCACAGCCTCTCACATAACTGCGAGCACGCCCCAGGGGCTGCAGCCCAAGGGGAGGATTCGCAAAGACCCACTTCCTCCAGGGCCCACCAGGCTGGGAGCAGTGCGCCCTCCCCCCATCCGTCACTCAGGAAGCTTTGCCCAGCGGCCCACCTGCTTCCTATGCCATGGGGGCATTTTCCAGCCCGCTTCCTCCCCGGCTGCCTCTCGCTTCCTCCTTCGCTCAGCTGGGGGGGAGGCGTCCCCACCTGACTCGGTTTCCTGAGCCCCGGGAGCTCCCCGCACGCCTGGGCTGGGCGAGGAGTGGGACTCAGCCTGCTGGGCGTCGCTGGAGCCTTGTCCAGCCGTCGGTACTGGGTACCAGGTGCAGAGCCGAGCGGGGCCGCCTCCTTCAAGAGAGCGGCTCTGGAGCGGAGCCCGGGGACCACGGAGCTGAGAACCCGCCGTGCAGAGGGTCCTGGGGGACCAAAGGGGCCTCCTGGAGGGTTTGAGGCCCGAGCTGAACAGGAAGGGCGTGGAGGTCAGTTGGAGGAAGACGTGATGCCACGTGGTGGGGGCAGGGCTGTTTGCTGCGGGGAGCTGGGAGGGGTCGAACCAGGGGCTCTCGTGGCCCCCAGGGTACGTGGTTTGATTGCACGAGAGAGTTGTGGTCAGACTGCAGCTCAGCCGGTCCTCTGGCCACAGGGAAGAAACAGCGTGAGTGGACCAGCAGTAGGGGAGGGGAACAAGTGTCCATCCTGCTGAGAAACGTGGACCGTGGCACAAGGGTGTGCCATCTAGAAAAGTCAGCAGAACCACAGCTCTGACTAGACAGCCTTAGCCTGGAATCGGGGGCCTGGCTGCAACTCTGTGACCTGAGACCCAAACCTCAAGTTTGCCGAGTGCCAAGGTGGAGGAAGCAAGGCCTCGGAGGGAGAGCAGGTGCCCTGCCGACGGTCCACTGCTGGCGGCTGGAGGCCCAGTCAGGACGCCAGCTCCGTTCTGCTCCCCAGGCTTGGGGGCTTGTAGACAGGAGGTGTGGTGTCTTTCTGGGGTTGATCTTGGGGTCGGCAGAGCCCCCGGGAGGTCCCCGTGCCCAGTGGCCTTCTTTGGCCTGGTGACGGTCATCACGAGGGGCCTTAGAAGCAGGAGGCTCTGTCCTTAGAGCAGAGCACCCGGACCCGCTCTCGGAGTCGGGCCTGTGTTGGCCCCACTCAGCCGCAAGAAGAGGAGGACGCCTCCTGGCCAGCTGGCCAGCCGGCAGCCTCCCGCCTGCCCAGGGCGGGCCTCCAGGAAGCAGAATCCCACGGAGGCGGGGGCTTCTGGGAGGACGAGGTCGCACTGCACTCAGATCCCACGCCGTGGTGTATCCTGGACCCTCGCCTTGTCGTCTTGGTGTCCAACCCAACCTTTCTGGCTGGATGGGGCCTCCTTCCCTGAGGCCCTGTTCTCCGGGGGAAGGGAGAACAAAGGATTTATGTCGCAGAGCCTGTCAGCCAGCCTCCCAACGTGCATGCTGGACAGGCCCCTCGTCTAGCAGCCTCTCGCTGGCCAGCTTCTGCGGTGTGTCCCCTTTAGGCCACCGACCGCAAAACAGGCTGACGGAGGGCTTCTCGAGGCCGCACCCTCTTTCCTGTCATTCCGCACCCAGGACTGTGGGCCTGCTCTGACGCTCCAGGCTTGGGAGATTCTTTCCGTGAACCCGCATCTGTAGGAACTCGGTGTCCTTCCAGTGAGCCCCGCCGGGGGCCGGGCCATCAGCAGGCTCCCTGGCGTAGCTCTGACTCCTCCTTGGGACCACTCCTGTGATTGCTCTGAAAGAAACGAGGCTAAGGGACAGAGGGGGTGTGCTGTAAACAAGGAGAGAGATTTAGGGGTTTTCAGCACCATAGTCCTCTCCAGGGAGACCTTGAGAGGGAGAAAATAGCACCTTATTTGGAGACAGTTCTGCGGAGACGCAGGCCCCTCTCTGCTCCCCTCTTCATCCTGCTCTTCAAGTCTTCGGGGCTCAGAAGCAGGCTGAGCTCTGCTGTCGGGCAGTCCTGGGCTCTGAACCCAAGGGGGGCCCAGCCAGGCGTGTGCCCTGGAGGGGAAGCGTCTGGAGCGGGGCTGCTCATCCATGACTGTGGTCACCTCGTCCCTGTGGCTCTTGGGGACAGGGACCCCGCAGCCCCCTGAAAGCCTTGGTGATGCTGAATGACCTCGTGCCCACGGAGGCCACCCTTCTCTTTCTTCTGATTGGAGTCTAGCTGTTTTGTGATGTGTTGAGCCCTTCTGTGTCCCCTCTTTGTCACGCACTGGGCAGAGGTGCCCTGAGCTGCACAGCCGGTGCGCATTAGCTGTCTGTCTCATACAGTGTCCCCTGTGCACCTGCGTCAGGCCCGGTCTCCGCGTCAGGCCCGCCGCCTCCCTCCCTGCCCGTGGTATCCCATCCGTCCCACAAAGGCTCCGAGTCACGTGGACCTTCAGCGCCAGGGCAGCTGGACCAGGGGTCCACGGGGACTCTCTACTATCTCTGCCGCTTCTCTGTAAATATGAAACTGCTTCAAAATATAAACTTTGTGTTTTAAAGGTGGAGGGAGGGACACAAGACAAAGACGAGTCAGGAAGTTGAAGAATAGTGAGTTCTGACACACTTCGGCGTCCGGCCCCTCTGTCCTGGTCCGGGAGCAGAGAGTCCCGGGCGGCAGGGCCTCTGGGGCCGACGTGTCCTGAGAGAGCCAGCCTCCAGCTCCCACCGCTCTTGCCTTCAGGTCTGGCTCTGGGGGGTCATTTTCCCCCCTCCCGGGGGTCTGTGCCCTCCCAGGGCCCCTGGAAAAGTGAGTCAGTCAACCTGTGCCTCCCTCTCCCTCCTTCTGGGCTCTCAGACCCCCAGGGGCTCCCTCCCAGCTTCCCACCCTGGGCAGACTGACCGGAGCCCACCACTCCCCTCCCCGTCACCAGCCACCGGCCCCCATCCAGCCCTGGGAGTGAAGCTGAGGGGCACATTGTTGATACAAAATCTCATGTGGAAAGTCAGGGTTTCCCACCCCCTCCCACCCCCTCGTGGCAGCCGCAGGGGGACCACCACCAACCCTTCGGAGGACAGAGCCCAGCCCAGATGCCAAGTGCCCCACCCCACTCTGGGGTTCCTCCGGAACCAAACAGCGCCCAAGTGTCAGAGGGCCACTCCCTGAACCTCTTCCTATTGCAGCGACGGCTTTTCTGTGTTCCCGCCCACCCTGGACACTGTCAGACAAAGTAACTCTAAGTTACATATATATATATTTTAACCATGGAATTGCTTAGAGTCGCTTAGACTCAGGCCCCATAGCCAGGCCTTCCGTGCCCGACACCCCACCTGCCCGAGGAAAGGGCCCTCACTCAGGGCCGCCCCAGCCTGGCACGCCTGGTTGATGCCTGTCCGAGGTGGGACCCTCTGATGCCCCGGCATTACTGGTGGTCAGCTGGGAGACCACAGAGGGATTCAGAGTGCCGGGGACCGGGGTGAGCTGCAGACAGCGAGGCGGCTGGCTTAAACCGCGTCTTCGTGAGTCATCTGTCTGCTGGCCTCCTGGTCCCGGCTCACCCCTCGGAGCTCGTGAGCCGGTTCCCTCCTGCGCCAGGTCCGTTGCTGTCTGAGGACGGGACCAGAAGGAACAGAAAGTGGCAGCAGGCGGATTCCAGGTTAGACATCAGGAATTGTTCCAGAGCTTTTGTGGGCCCAGAGGAGTTGTTGGCCGAGGTTCCACCTGCACAGGCAACCCAGGTGGTCTTGCCCCCTTGAGGACCGCTTCCCCTGTGACTTGGGGAGTCGCAGGCCATCCTGAGAGCCCCCTCTGAGAGGACCGCCGCCTTGTGGTGCCGCGTTCGTGTGGAGTGGCGGCGGTCCGTGCTACCCCGGGCCGCTGCACAACCACTGCTGCTGGCAGAAGCCATCCTTCTGGCCACGTCTGCTCGGCCACTGGCCTGGAGGACACGCCTCTGCTTGGTCTTCTGTGGGCCTGTGCTCGCCTGCTCTCGTCTCTCTGGGGCCACGTGTGACCTGGGTGCCCGGAAGGGGACGCACCACTGAGCTGTCCTTCCTGGAAGGAAGACTGATAGCCTGGGGCTGTGGTCTCCACCTCGGACAGCAGACCTGGGCATGGAGGCAGCAATGGTGCCCTGGCTTTCAGGGCATCTAGGGAACCCACTGGGTGCTCAGGACAAGCGCAGCGTCTCGTGAACGCTCGTGCATCTGGTCCTCCTGATGGTGCCCCAAGGGACAGACTGTTTCTTGGCTGGACAGCGGCCCTAGAGAGGCTTGGGGCCTGCGCTGGGCTCAGAGAGTAGGCTCGTGAGCTTGGACAGGAGTGGGCTGGGCTCGCTCCTCTCATCACGTCCTTACCGTTCTGGTCATGATGATGGTGGTGAAGATAATGAGGAGTATTCTCTTATGAAAGGCCCTGCACTAACCATGCAAGGGACCACTTTCCGCCTCCCACTCCATGGCTGAGTCTGGAGATCAGCTGCTCTGATGCCCCGGCATTACTGGTGGTCAGCTGGGAGACCACAGAGGGATTCAGAGTGCCGGGACCGGGTGAGCTGCAGACAGCGAGGCGGCTGGCTTAAACCGCGTCTTCGTGAGTCATCTGTCTGCTGGCCTCCTGGTCCCGGCTCACCCCTCGGAGCTCGTGAGCCGGTTCCCTCCTGCGCCAGGTCCGTTGCTGTCTGAGGACGGGACCAGAAGGAACAGAAAGTGGCAGCAGGCGGATTCCAGGTTAGACATCAGGAATTGTTCCAGAGCTTTTGTGGGCCCAGAGGAGTTGTTGGCCGAGGTTCCACCTGCACAGGCAACCCAGGTGGTCTTGCCCCCTTGAGGACCGCTTCCCCTGTGACTTGGGGAGTCGCAGGCCATCCTGAGAGCCCCCTCTGAGAGGACCGCCGCCTTGTGGTGCCGCGTTCGTGTGGAGTGGCGGCGGTCCGTGCTACCCCGGGCCGCTGCACAACCACTGCTGCTGGCAGAAGCCATCCTTCTGGCCACGTCTGCTCGGCCACTGGCCTGGAGGACACGCCTCTGCTTGGTCTTCTGTGGGCCTGTGCTCGCCTGCTCTCGTCTCTCTGGGGCCACGTGTGACCTGGGTGCCCGGAAGGGGACGCACCACTGAGCTGTCCTTCCTGGAAGGAAGACTGATAGCCTGGGGCTGTGGTCTCCACCTCGGACAGCAGACCTGGGCATGGAGGCAGCAATGGTGCCCTGGCTTTCAGGGCATCTAGGGAACCCACTGGGTGCTCAGGACAAGCGCAGCGTCTCGTGAACGCTCGTGCATCTGGTCCTCCTGATGGTGCCCCAAGGGACAGACTGTTTCTTGGCTGGACAGCGGCCCTAGAGAGGCTTGGGGCCTGCGCTGGGCTCAGAGAGTAGGCTCGTGAGCTTGGACAGGAGTGGGCTGGGCTCGCTCCTCTCATCACGTCCTTACCGTTCTGGTCATGATGATGGTGGTGAAGATAATGAGGAGTATTCTCTTATGAAAGGCCCCTGCACTAACCATGCAAGGGACCACTTTCCCGTCTCCCACTCCATGCTGGTCTGGGCTCGTCGGGCCAGCTCTGGGAGATCAGGCAGCTGCTTCTGTTTCACAGATGAGAATACGGAAGCCACGAGGCAGTCTTTTGATGGTGTCGCCCATCGAGGAGTGGGTGGGGCTGCAAGTCCCAGAGATGGCTGTGAGCCCCGCCCTTTCCACTGCACCACAGGGTCTTCCTGCAGCGTTTCCCCACTCTGATATTCCGGACCTTCTTTTTTTGAAATCTTCACATCCATCCTGCTACAGGGTAAATACAGCCATGAAAAATACCTCGCTGGGTGTTTATCTTGCTGAGGGCATCAAAGCAAACACACAGGCTGACCCCGCCCCGGGACGTTCCATGTCCCCTTTCCTCTGCACCTGGTTCCTGGCATCTGCTTCCCCCTCCCTGTGCCTGGTGCTCCCCCAGAGTGTTTCTCAACTCCCCCACCTTCCCTCGGCATCCTCGGCATCCTCACTGCTCTTCAGACCTCAGCGGCCAATCTTGTACCTCCAGCATCTTGTTGCCAAGCAACAGGCTTCCCACATTGCGTTAGAGTCTCCATGGCAGCAGGTGTTGCCGAAAGAGAGAGAAGTTAGGTGGAGGAGGTGGTGAGACGTGTTCCAGGACATTCCTGAAGCAGTCGCTTTCTTCCTCTCGGGGTCTCCAGCGGGGCCACAAATAGCCTGGACCAAACCTGAGAGATGGCAGCCCTGCGTGTGTAGCTGGAGATACTCTCAGGGACGTTCCCTCGAGGTCTCAGGACTAGAGTCACAGGCCCTTGTTCAGATGGAGGGGGGCGGGGCGCAGGGCAGGAAAGCAGCAGGTGAGAGAGTAGTTTTCAGGTGCTGCTGGAGTGAGGGAGGGGTGCTGGAGGACGTGGGGAGGGGGCCACACCTGGAGCAGGCAGCCCACAAGGATGAGCTGTCGCCAAGGGTGCAGGGTGAGAGGCAGCGGGGTTGGACACTCAGCCACCTGTCCAGGGACCGGGGTCAGCCCAGCTCCAGGCGGTGGCTGATCTCAGCAGTCACTGCTTCCCTCCGCTGAATCTTCATCTTCCAAAGGCCTAGAGGAAGCTTGCGGGGACAGGAGGGAAGGAGGAAGCAGAGAGGAAGAGAAGGGGAGGAGGATGTGGAGGGGGAGGAAGTGAGGAAGCCTGGGGCCCCTGGGCTGGAGCTCGCCCTGGGTTTTCCACTTGCTACGTCCATGGACCTGACAGGTGGTCACCACAAGGCTCGGCTCGCAAACCACATGGATGGGAAGGTGGGGCACAGTCTCAGAAATGGGAGGGACTGAAGACAAAGGGATGGGGGCCGGGCCCAGTTAGGGTCCTGAGGAACAGTGGACCGGACCTCGGAGGGCAGGACCTCGTCTCCAGGCGGCACAGCAGGTCCTGCTGGGGCTGTGTTTACCATGGCACCCGGAAGGCCTCAGCCCAGGGCCTGGTGGGCACTGGTGGGGCCTCATTAGACCCACTAGCCACCCCTTCCCTGTTCCCCTCGTTTTGGGGGGGGGGCAACCGTCCCCCCTTTACCTGGTCCTATCTGCTTCCCCCCCTGTGCCTGGTGCTCCCCCAGAGTGTTTCTCAACTCCCCCACCTTCCCTCGGCATCCTCGGCATCCTCACTGCTCTTCAGACCTCAGCGGCCAATCTTGTACCTCCAGCATCTTGTTGCCAAGCAACAGGCTTCCCACATTGCGTTAGAGTCTCCATGGCAGCAGGTGTTGCCGAAAGAGAGAGAAGTTAGGTGGAGGAGGTGGTGAGACGTGTTCCAGGACATTCCTGAAGCAGTCGCTTTCTTCCTCTCGGGGTCTCCAGCGGGGCCACAAATAGCCTGGACCAAACCTGAGAGATGGCAGCCCTGCGTGTGTAGCTGGAGATACTCTCAGGGACGTTCCCTCGAGGTCTCAGGACTAGAGTCACAGGCCCTTGTTCAGATGGAGGGGGGCGGGGCGCAGGGCAGGAAAGCAGCAGGTGAGAGAGTAGTTTTCAGGTGCTGCTGGAGTGAGGGAGGGGTGCTGGAGGACGTGGGGAGGGGGCCACACCTGGAGCAGGCAGCCCACAAGGATGAGCTGTCGCCAAGGGTGCAGGGTGAGAGGCAGCGGGGTTGGACACTCAGCCACCTGTCCAGGGACCGGGGTCAGCCCAGCTCCAGGCGGTGGCTGATCTCAGCAGTCACTGCTTCCCTCCGCTGAATCTTCATCTTCCAAAGGCCTAGAGGAAGCTTGCGGGGACAGGAGGGAAGGAGGAAGCAGAGAGGAAGAGAAGGGGAGGAGGATGTGGAGGGGGAGGAAGTGAGGAAGCCTGGGGCCCCTGGGCTGGAGCTCGCCCTGGGTTTTCCACTTGCTACGTCCATGGACCTGACAGGTGGTCACCACAAGGCTCGGCTCGCAAACCACATGGATGGGAAGGTGGGGCACAGTCTCAGAAATGGGAGGGACTGAAGACAAAGGGATGGGGGCCGGGCCCAGTTAGGGTCCTGAGGAACAGTGGACCGGACCTCGGAGGGCAGGACCTCGTCTCCAGGCGGCACAGCAGGTCCTGCTGGGGCTGTGTTTACCATGGCACCCGGAAGGCCTCTCCAGCCCAGGGCCTGGTGGGCACTGGTGGGGCCTCATTAGACCCACTAGCCACCCCCTTCCCTGTTCCCCCTCAGTGGAGCCAGGATGAGCTCTGAGGCTGTCCCAAGGCCCAGGTCCTGTCATGCTATCCGTGGGCACGGCCCTGAGCCACTGCCGCCCGACCTCCCAGCAGGACCAGACGGGCCCCGTCCGGGAGGGACGTTCTCCCCAGCCTCAGACCTCAGCCCCCAAACTGAGCGGTGCGCTTTCGTCTGTGCAGGGGGGAGGCAGAGCAGACTGCCGGCAGGGGTGCCGCCCCCCACAGTTTTGCCCCCAGATCTGCTGCCCCGCCTGGCCTGACTGCTGGAGAATGTGGTTGACGCTCCAGAGCCCCCCGCAGAGGCTGCACTCCCACACCCCCCGCCACTGCGGCACAGGGCGGCTGGGGAGGGTGCTGAGAGTCAGACGCTACTGGGGACATAGGCTGGATGCGGCTTTCCGAGCCGCGGTCTGCAGTTTGTAGCAGAATTTTCATGTGACTCCCGCCTTGGACCCGGCAATCCCCCTTCTAGGAATGGCGGCCTGAGGACGTGACCCAAGGCTGCGGCGGAGCCGGCCTGGGGTTCCTCACAGTGCTGCACAGAACAGTGGAAACTGGACGCCTCCAAATGGCAGTGATGGTGGGACGAGTACCCGCTGGGTCTGCTGCAGTCACAGGAGAATTTATCACCAGTTGACAATATGCTTCTGAAAAATGTCTGAAGATTTTTAAATGCAAAGTAAAAATGCTTATACATAGTAAATGAAAAGATGTAAAATGTCCATCACGATTTTATGATGTCTGTGGACATGAGCGTGCGTGGTAGGAAACCTGGAAGAGACCGAGACCCCTGCACCGGCTCGCGGCCCGCAGGCGGCCTGTGGAGATGGGGGCGCAGGAGCCGGGCTGCTGCCGTCCCTGGGCTCGCGGAGACGCAGCCGTGACTGAGCGGCTGCCAGCCCCCTCGCGGGCCGGTGGGGGTGGACTCTTTCTCCTTTATGTTTGTGTAGGCTTTTCCAAGTTTCTTCTAACGAGCACATGACCTTCACTGTAAGAACGAACTCCTTTTACAGTACTTCTCTTAGAACACCCCGCCAGGTGTCTCTCTGCTTAGATCGAGTGCTTATGATAACTCTGGGCTGCTGTGTTGAAATTCTAACCCTCCGGGTGATGGTCGGAGGCGGCGGGGTCTTTGGTACGTGGCGAGGTCATAGATGGGATCAGTGCCCCAGAAGGAGAGCCCGAGAGCTCCCTCCCGCGCTCCTCCGTGTGAGGACGTGGTGAGATGACGCCGTCCAAGAGCTACAAGAGGGGGCCCACCAGACACGGAGTCTGCCAGCACCTTGACCTTGAGCTTCCAGCCTCCGGAGCCCTGTAAAGCTGTGGTGTTTCTAAGTCCCTCCACCGCATCTGTGATCCTCTGTGAAATCAGTCTAACGTGTGGACTGAGATGCACATGATCTCATTTCATTTTTACAGCAACTCAGTGAGGTTGGTCCCCTCATTTTTCAGATGGAACAGCCCAACTTTGGAGAGTTTAAGTGACTTTCCCAAAGCCACGTAGTTTATAGATAGCAGAACCAGACCCTGAGCAGCACTCCCAAAGTGTCAGCAAACGTGCAAGCCGTCGACCGGGGCGAGTGGTGCTCTGTGAGGCCGTGGGTTTCTGACCTCAGAGGGGAAGCTCCACGTTCCCCCACGCAGCCCGTGGCTGCCCCAGAAGCCTCCGCTTCCTGATGGAGCAGCCCCGGCCCAGTTTCTGAGCCAGCCTTCGGGGTTGGCGGGACCCTGCCCGGAGCCCCTGTCCCGGGAGGAACGGTCAGTCACAAGGGGGCCCTGGGCACGAGCAGGGCAGGGGTGGCTGCTTCAGGCGCTGCCCCCGAGTGTGAGAGAGGAAGGGGGGGCTCCCCCAGCGCCAGCCAGCATGGGCCTCCTTCAAGTTCACTGGCCAGCCGGCTGGCGCCTGGCAGACCCCGGGCCTTGGCACAGCAAGCCCTGGGAACCGCACCGCTCTGGGGCTGTCCTCGGAGACCATCCGGGAGGTCTGCAGAGGGAGCCGCTCCAGAGCCTAGCACCTGGACCAGACGCAGCAGCCAGGGCCCTCCTCCGTGCGTGACCCCTACGTGCATGTGTTGCTGCTGGAAACAGGGTTGCCCCAACGTGGGGGGCAGGGGCAGGAGCGGCCGGAGCCTGCTTAGCTTGGCTCAGGAAGGGGGCGGGTGCAGCCAGAAGCCCCAGGAACTTGCTCTGCGCGAGGGGACCGGTGTCCCCACTGCTCTGGAGAAGAGCGGCACGGAGCCTGGCTTCTCTCACTGGACTTGCTGCCCACTTTGCAGATGGTGCCACTGCGGCCCGTACGTAAACAGCTCTGGAGTCCAGGCGGGGGCCAGGGCGTGGCTAATTCTAGGCTGCCACCAACCCCCACCCAGTGCCCCTTGCCCCCCTCTTGAGATCTGTGCTCAAGGTACCAGCCCAAGGAGACGTGACTTGGCACGAGGCCTGACTGCACCTCACAGCCGATCTCACTGATGGGGTTGCAGTCCAGCCCCTCCGAAGGCCTCGGTGTGGCTGTGTGCAGACCAGGACCTAACCCACACTTTGCAAGAGGCAGGGGCTCCAGGTGGTGGGCTTTCAGAGCAACCCGGAATCCCTCAGACCCCTCCTGCCCCCGCCCAGTGTCCCTGGATTTAAAGAAGTACGTGGGCCGTGTCGTCCCCTCCGTCTGCCCGGCTGAATGGCCAGCCGTGGACAAGCTCTGGAGCTGAGGGAGCAGAGGAAGAAGAGAGTGTGTGTGACCGAGACACAGCAGCCGGGTGTGCCAAGATCCTGGTCGGCGGCTCAGTGCGGTGGGGAGGGTGGGGTGGCTCACAGGCTCCAGCGTCCCTGGAAGTTTGAGCTCCCCTCCCCCAGGCTCCGCTCATGTCTGCTCCAGGGCCCATCTGGAAGCTGAGCTGGCGCCTGGGAAGCCAGGCCTCTGGTGACTGACTGACCCGGAGGGCGGGAGGAGGGAGAGGAAGAGGGGCTGCAGCCGGCCACCTCCCAGGGCTGGGCATCTGCAGCCTGGCGACAGGGACGCCAGCTTCTCGTCTGCGCTACGAGGTGGGGTCCTGCCGCTGCTGGGAGCCCCCAGCGGGCCCCAGCAGGCACGTGCAGCCAAGGCCTCCGCCCCCTGGATCGGTGGGGCAGGTTTCAGTTGTGGGTTTCACGGGCAGGGAGTCATTTCTCTTGGTTGGTTGAAAAGGAACCAGGGACCCCGGTGGCAGAGCTGTGCACGTGGGTCAGAGCAACGGGAAGTGCCACCAGCTGGCGAGCCCCCTGCTGGGGCGCGGGGCTCCCAGGGCTCGGGTGCGCGGAGGGTTCCCCGTTCCATGCGCACCAGATGTCCTCTGAGCCCTGGGGGTAGGGACTTGCTGCCCACTTTGCAGATGGTGCCACTGCGGCCCGTACGTAAACAGCTCTGGAGTCCAGGCGGGGGCCAGGGCGTGGCTAATTCTAGGCTGCCACCAACCCCCACCCAGTGCCCCTTGCCCCCCTCTTGAGATCTGTGCTCAAGGTACCAGCCCAAGGAGACGTGACTTGGCACGAGGCCTGACTGCACCTCACAGCCGATCTCACTGATGGGGTTGCAGTCCAGCCCCTCCGAAGGCCTCGGTGTGGCTGTGTGCAGACCAGGACCTAACCCACACTTTGCAAGAGGCAGGGGCTCCAGGTGGTGGGCTTTCAGAGCAACCCGGAATCCCTCAGACCCCTCCTGCCCCCGCCCAGTGTCCCTGGATTTAAAGAAGTACGTGGGCCGTGTCGTCCCCTCCGTCTGCCCGGCTGAATGGCCAGCCGTGGACAAGCTCTGGAGCTGAGGGAGCAGAGGAAGAAGAGAGTGTGTGTGACCGAGACACAGCAGCCGGGTGTGCCAAGATCCTGGTCGGCGGCTCAGTGCGGTGGGGAGGGTGGGGTGGCTCACAGGCTCCAGCGTCCCTGGAAGTTTGAGCTCCCCTCCCCCAGGCTCCGCTCATGTCTGCTCCAGGGCCCATCTGGAAGCTGAGCTGGCGCCTGGGAAGCCAGGCCTCTGGTGACTGACTGACCCGGAGGGCGGGAGGAGGGAGAGGAAGAGGGGCTGCAGCCGGCCACCTCCCAGGGCTGGGCATCTGCAGCCTGGCGACAGGGACGCCAGCTTCTCGTCTGCGCTACGAGGTGGGGTCCTGCCGCTGCTGGGAGCCCCCAGCGGGCCCCAGCAGGCACGTGCAGCCAAGGCCTCCGCCCCCTGGATCGGTGGGGCAGGTTTCAGTTGTGGGTTTCACGGGCAGGGAGTCATTTCTCTTGGTTGGTTGAAAAGGAACCAGGGACCCCGGTGGCAGAGCTGTGCACGTGGGTCAGAGCAACGGGAAGTGCCACCAGCTGGCGAGCCCCCTGCTGGGGCGCGGGGCTCCCAGGGCTCGGGTGCGCGGAGGGTTCCCCGTTCCATGCGCACCAGATGTCCTCTGAGCCCTGGACGGGAAGAGCGGGGTCGAAGCCTGGGCAGGGCCTGCAGTCCAGAGAGACACAGTCTGGGGGAGGGCTGGGGCGGCGTGCTCCTGCGTCGGCTGGGGACCCGCTCTGGGCAGCAGGTGGCACCGCGGCGGCTGCCGCCTCGGGAAGCTGCCCTGGGGCGGGCGGGGCCGGCTCTGGAGGGTGGGCGTCGGCACCGGCCTGACCGCTCGCTGTAACTGCCGGGCGCTGGCCTGTTTCCCGTGACCCAGGAAAACCAGAGCTGGTCCTTGTGTTCCTCTGTGAGAACTTGCTGCCACCTGGCCAGAAGGAGGACCAGGCTGCAGTTTTTAGGCTAAGGGAACTCCTACGGTGTCAGCAGCACCCCAGCTCTGGCAGTGGTGACACGAGGGGCTTGCTGGGTCCCACTGCGAGGGGCCAGTCGGGCCCGCCTCTCAGCCGGGAGCCAGCCAGGCGGGCCCTGGGGCCCTGAGCAGCCCCCGCCAAGTCCCCGCCAGAGGGCCTGTCTCCTTTGTTCCCACCAGGGTCCGCCCGTGCCCCCGGAAGGGGCAGCACCGTGGCCACGCATCCCGTCCCCCTGCCAGCCACGCTGACCGGGGTGATCGCCCTCTCTGCCGGGGCCAGGCTCAGCAGAATGCCCCCCTGTGGTTGCTGGAGCCCAAAGCTGGGTCTGGAGGCCAAGGGGAGGGGGGCGGGTGGCCCCAGGTCCTTCGACGGCAGCCCGCTGCCCACCCACAGCTCAGGTCCCCCGTCGTCTCTGTCTGACAGACGGGCAGAGGGTGGAGGCTGGCAGGAGAGGAAAGCGGGTGCTGAGGGTTCCGCAGCCGGGCCTCCCCTCGGGGACCTGCAGAGCTGGTCGTGGGCCTCAGGGAGGAGGAGGGCTGCGACGTGGGGTGAGAGGAGGACGGCACGGCGCCCACCCTGCTGCTGTCCGGTGGCACCTGGGCACAGAGGCGAGCCCCTGGCGGCGTCCTCGCCTGGAGCCCCGTGTGTGGCCCCGCGGGTGCCGTGGAAGTGCCGCGCACACGGTGGGGGCGCAGGCCCACATCCTAGGGAGCGCCCGTCAGTGTGGCCAGAGCACCAGGAGCCCCGAGACAGACCAGGACGGGCAGGCAGGGAGGCCCACCGCGGGGCTGGGCCGAAGGCAGGGACGTGCGGGTCACGGGGAGAGCAGAGAGTGGAGCCGAGGAGTAAGCCTCTGTGCGTGCCTCTGAGGAAGCAAGTGGGGCCTTCCCCCCGCCCGCAGCTCGCCCTGGCGTGGCCTGACACGGGACCAGTTTGAGTCCGCTTCCCGCCCGGCTTTTGAAGAGCTGAGGATGGAGGAACGGCAGTGACCGCACCTGCCCGTCAGCAAGCGCGGGAGAGGCAGCCGCCCGCCCGGGCAGTGTGGCTCCGAAGGGGTGCTCTGGGCACCGTGTGGCCTTGTCTCCCCACCGGGGCCACGGGAGAAGCCGCGGCAGGTCCGGTGACCCTGCCTGCCACGCAGGAGTGAGCCTGGGGCGCTGAAGGCTCCGGGCCGTGGCTGCGACGGTCGGCAGTACGGGGCCGTGCTCAGGGACGGCCAGCGGGCTGCCTCCCCCAGACCGCGTGTGGCCCGGCCCCGTGCCCAGGGCCCGGGTCAGCAGCTCAGGCCACGTGGGCCCGTGCGCAGGTCACACTGGAGCCTCTGCTCTGCGTCATCCTGCCCAGGAGCTGACCACGGGCGGGGCGGGCGGCTGGGGCGGGCGGCAGAGTCAGCCCTCTGTCCTGCTGCAGGTCCCGAGGCCAGGCTGCGGCCTGGCGGCCTCTTTCCCTGCCCCACCGTGGTTTCCAGGTTTCACCCCACCCCATCTGCAGACCAGGCCTGGAGGGGCTGATGTTGACTCGAGTTCCCACTCAAGCTACAGGCAGCACCTGCTCTGCGGCCCCTGAGTTCCCTGTGAAGTACAGTGTTCACAGGTGTGCCTGCGGGCTGTCCTGGGCCTGCTGGGGCTGGGGGCGGGGGTCCTCCAAGGGAGACTGGGCAGACAGGAGGCCACTCAGAGTGTCCGAACTTTCAGGCTGTGGCTGGTGGCTGGTCAGAGGGTGCGAAAGCCCTCTCCAAGGGCTTCTGGAAAATTGTGATTTCCAGCTGAAGCAGGAGTGCAGGGCCCAGACACACGGCCGTGGGAACAGCCCCGGACTCAGAAAGGGGCTGATCACAAGTGCGGCAGACCTTTCCACAATTTTGCTCTTGATCGATTTGGTAGAGCTCCCTGGATGTGAAGGTGTTGACTCCTGGTCCAGTTGACTCCTGGTGCGGTTTATTGGTGGCCTGGATCTGTGGAAAGGGTTTTCCCATCACCCAGGGACTTTAATTCTACGCACCTAAATCTCCCAGTGTTTTCCTTCAGGATTCCTGCCTTTGATGTGATGCTGGAAAGGCCTTGCCCACAACAAAATTATGGGAACATCCATGCCTCTGTTCCGCTAATTCTTTATTTTCTACATTGAACTCTCCTCTGGAGTTGATTTTCTGTGTCTTTGTAGCCGACTTCAAATTTCTTTTGAAATGAAAGCAATTAATAGATCAGTTAATTTATTCATTAACACTGTGGGGAGGGGAAGCTGACCAAAGATATGGGAGGGGGGGTGACTCACGGGTCGGGGTCCAGAAGAGAAAGACAGGGGTCTGGCGGCAGGGGTGCGTAGAGGGGCCTGCCTTTTCTCAGGGTGGGACCCTCTTCTCTGAGACCAGAGGAGGGGCCGGCGGAGCTGTTGGCCAGGGCAGGATGCCGGGGAGGGGCTAGAAGGAGAGGCTGTGAGCTGGGTGCCCACGTCTCCAGGGGCAGCGGGGAGGGGCCGGGAGACGGGGCAGAGGCTGCTGGGCGCCGGGCGGCGGGGGCCCGGCCGGGGCAGGTGGGCGTGGGGGCAAGGCTACAGCCTGCAGCTGTGTTGGGCTGACGAGGCCTGGAAGTTTGCCCTCCACTGGGAGGTTCTTGGGGGAGAGCGGGCATCAGGTGAAGAGGCAGGAGGAGGAGCCGAGGCGGGCAGGGAGTTAGTTCCCCGTGGGCAGAACATTCTGGACCCGGTGTACTGAGAGATCGAGAGGGAGGGCGCTGTGGGAGGGAAGTCTGTCCCCAGTCTGTGGATGGGAAATGGGACAACGTTAAGTGGCCCGTTGGCTCAGCACAGTGGGCACTTTCGCATATGTGTCTACAAGAGGCAGGGGGTCCGCCCCGAGCCAGGTGGGCGGCCCGGGACTGAGCTGAGATGTGACCGAGGGGCTCAGGTGCCTCCCACAAGGATAGCACCTAATCAGCCCCTGTTCTCTCTCTGCAGCTCAGTAGCCTGGCCACCAGCCCACCGACCATGGACGGGACGGCCAGCGTGAACTCCGCCGGGCGCTCCTGCTACGCCTCCTCCATCCCTGTGCCCAGAGCTGCTTCCCAGACCAGGATCCAGACCCCGGCCGCCTCTCCCCGGCTGCGGCCGCGCCAGGCCGGCCTGGCCCTGAGCCCCCAGAGGGCGGCCTCCCCAAGGCGGGGCAAGGCCGGGGGCCCTTCCAGAGGCTCGTCCCCTAAGGCCGTCCAGGGCAGAGGCTCTCCCAAGGCCGCCGGGGTGGTGCGGGAGCCCTCCGATGGTGCCGACGGCCTCACCAGCTCCCCCTGGGGCAGTCCCAGGGTGGCCCCCAAGGCGGCCCTCACCAGCCAGACTGGGCCCAGAAGAGCCGGAGAGACGCCGGGCGCCCTGGGGAAGAAGAAGGTGGCCCAGGAAGGGATTCCGCCCCGCCAGGCCCGTGGCAGGAGCCCCTCCCGGACCAGTTCTCGTGGAGAAACTCAGATCCCAGGGCCTCCTGAAGCTCGAAAGCCCTCGATCCACCCAGGAAAAGATCACAGAGAGGTGCCCCACACAAGTTCTGGGGCCCCCAGGACCTTAGAGCCTGAAGCCTGGACAGCGTCAGGGCCTTCCTCCCCAGCGCGCAGCCCTGTGCGGAGCGCACGCCCGCCCCTCGCTCCGGGGGCCATCAGCTTCTCCTCGGTCCATCCACAGAGCCAGCCCGTCACAGCCACCGTGGCCCCCTTCCAGTACAGGTGGGCCGTGGGGGTGGGCAGAGGGCGGGGGAGGAACGGAGTCTGGATGCAGGAGCCACAGAGGGGAAGGCGGCTGGTGGAGAAAAGAGAAGGTGGGCGGGAGGGTGGAGAGCTGGCGGGGGTTGAGTCCTTAACGGGTGGGGGGACCCAGACTCAGCTCTGGGCACACTGCAACACACAGAGGTTCAGAAGGAGGGTGCCCCCACATCTCCCGAGGGGCCCCCCACTCCTTGGAGGAGCCCAGCACAGCCCCTTACTCGTCTTCCTCGTGAGCTTCTGAACTTGATTCTCAAGGGGATCAGAGGCCTTCCTGGGGCTCTTCTCCCAGCTCACGACCCACTCCCCTGCAGGCGCGGGGACCTGCGGCTCCTCCTGGAGCGCCTTCACGTTGACTCCGTCTCTGGGGAAACGTGTCTGGGACCCCACGGCTGCAGAGCGTACACTGTCTGTCCTAGGAGCCCCCGGAGGATATAGAGTCTGACATTTTCCACGCCGCCCTCCCCCCAGAGCGGCCGGTCCAGACCCGGCCGCCTCCCGGCTGCGCGCCAGGCCGGCCTGGCCCTGAGCCCCCAGAGGGCGGCCTCCCCAAGGCGGGGCAAGGCCGGGGGCCCTTCCAGAGGCTCGTCCCCTAAGGCCGTCCAGGGCAGAGGCTCTCCCAAGGCCGCCGGGGTGGTGCGGGAGCCCTCCGATGGTGCCGACGGCCTCACCAGCTCCCCCTGGGGCAGTCCCAGGGTGGCCCCCAAGGCGGCCCTCACCAGCCAGACTGGGCCCAGAAGAGCCGGAGAGACGCGGGCGCCCTGGGGAAGAAGAAGGTGGCCCAGGAAGGGATTCCGCCCCGCCAGGCCCGTGGCAGGAGCCCCTCCCGGACCAGTTCTCGTGGAGAAACTCAGATCCCAGGGCCTCCTGAAGCTCGAAAGCCCTCGATCCACCCAGGAAAAGATCACAGAGAGGTGCCCCACACAAGTTCTGGGGCCCCCAGGACCTTAGAGCCTGAAGCCTGGACAGCGTCAGGGCCTTCCTCCCCAGCGCGCAGCCCTGTGCGGAGCGCACGCCCGCCCCTCGCTCCGGGGGCCATCAGCTTCTCCTCGGTCCATCCACAGAGCCAGCCCGTCACAGCCACCGTGGCCCCCTTCCAGTACAGGTGGGCCGTGGGGGTGGGCAGAGGGCGGGGGAGGAACGGAGTCTGGATGCAGGAGCCACAGAGGGGAAGGCGGCTGGTGGAGAAAAGAGAAGGTGGGCGGGAGGGTGGAGAGCTGGCGGGGGTTGAGTCCTTAACGGGTGGGGGGACCCAGACTCAGCTCTGGGCACACTGCAACACACAGAGGTTCAGAAGGAGGGTGCCCCCACATCTCCCGAGGGGCCCCCCACTCCTTGGAGGAGCCCAGCACAGCCCCTTACTCGTCTTCCTCGTGAGCTTCTGAACTTGATTCTCAAGGGGATCAGAGGCCTTCCTGGGGCTCTTCTCCCAGCTCACGACCCACTCCCCTGCAGGCGCGGGGACCTGCGGCTCCTCCTGGAGCGCCTTCACGTTGACTCCGTCTCTGGGGAAACGTGTCTGGGACCCCACGGCTGCAGAGCGTACACTGTCTGTCCTAGGAGCCCCCGGAGGATATAGAGTCTGACATTTTCCAAAGAGGCCAGGACTTCCTCCTCTGAACGTCTCCATGAAACCTAAACAGATAAGGTTTCCTCTGGTCGGCGACACGGGTGTGTTTTCAACAGAAGGCTGTGCGATGCCCTGACAGGGGTCTTCACCGTTCTGCCCCTCAGAGCATCTCAGACCCCACTTTAGGGTTACGGGAGGGTCGTGGTTGAGCAAGGGGAGCGCGGGACCAAGGACACCCCACAGAGGTGACTGGGACCGTGGGGGGCGTCTGCCAAGCACCGGGCTGGGCCGCCCGGCCAGGAGCTGCATCTGTTCCCCAGGGCCACAGACCCGTTTTCGTGGAAACCTACCCGCGCCCCACGTGGGCCTCTCCAGTGCTCCAGCCCGGTGCAGACGCGGAGGCTCTCGGGCTTCCTGTCCCCAGGCCACGCCCGCTTCCCCAGGGCGGGGCCAGCAGGCATCTCCCTGCCTCCGCGAGGCCGCACCTGGGCACCCCTGCTCCCCAGACAGAGACGACAGGAACGGCCTTGGTCTGCCCTGCACCCTCTGATCGCGGCCACCTGGTCCCTCCAGTCTCTGCCCTCACTCCTCTCTGCCCCCCGGGGAAGAGCCCCAGCGGGTTAGGCGGCGGGGAGGCTGGGGGCGGGCTGACGGCCGCGCGGCAGCACATTGGGGTGCTCCCCACCAAGTGGGTCCCCTGCTGCCTCTGAGCTCGGCTGCCCTGCGCCTCCCTGCTGCCAGCGCAGCGCCTGTAGACCCTCGAGGGCTCCCGCCATCTGTGTGGCTTTGCCAGCCAGCACATGCCCCCGCCCCCCGCCGCAGGCTTTCAGGCTGGTCTGGGCCTGGAAGGCGTCTCTGCCGCCCGTGACCCAGCGAGGCCCAGAGGAAACAGCGGCTCTGGTCTCCGGTCCACACTGGCCAGCCCAGAGCTGGACACAGCCAAGCCTGGAGGGGGAGGGAGACAGATCCAGCCCTGTGGCCCAGGCCAGCCACGGACTTCCCCTCCTGCCGCACGGTCGGTCCTCCCTCCCACCTCACCCTGCCCCGCCAAGCTGCCAGAGGGTCCATTTAGCTGGAGACGCCGCCGGCTGGCCGGCCGCGCAGGCTGGGAGAGCCCGGGTCATGGCCTATGATGGAAGCTCCTGAGCCTTTGTTCCTGGGAGTGGCCGGGCTGGTGCCTAGGGGCGCGGACACTTGGGAGCTGCTGCCCGGAGACCGCACCCTTCCTTCCTGCTGCCGCGGCGGGCCCCATGAGCACCCGGCCCCCGGGGGTCACAGGGACCCTGCTGAGCCCATCCCCCTCCTCTGACCCGTCCTGGGGGTGCACGGGGCAGGACACAGGCCCAAGGCCAGGGTTACTGGGCCGCCTCTACACCTCAGGTGATTCACGTCCCTGGGAATCCGGGGCCCCTGAAGGGAGGCTGGCATCCGGCGCCCCCTGCCCTCAGGCACCTCGGGCCTACCTTTGCCTAGAAGGCCCTCTGCCCACGGGATGGGGGCGCGTATCCGATCAGGGGGCCCAGGCTGGGGCGGGCACAGTAGAGGAAAAGACCCAAGCTCCCAGGGCAGAGGCGGGAGGCTGGGGCCGCCGCTGTGAGTGACCCTGTTCTCTGTCCCGCAGGGTCCAGACCGACCCGGAGCCCGGCCCCCTCCGCCAGGGCAGCTGGGGCCCCGAGGGCTACTCGGGCACCCCCAGGGGGACTGAGGAGAGCCTCTCGTGTGTGGGTAAGTGCTCTGGGAGTGAGACTTCTTCCTGGGGGAGGAGTGCCCGGGTCAGAGCTCTCCTCGTTGCCTACGCGGGAGGCGTGGCCCCGCCGGACGGGCCTCAACAGCTGGGCACCGGCCTGCGAGCTGCACAGGCCACGCTTCGTCTGACCCCGGGCCAGTGCTCCAAACCCAGGAGCGCGGGGCCAGGCAGCCGAGCGGTCAGTGGACTCCCCAGTTGCCCCGTGTCCAGCATGCGTGTCGTCGAGGCCATGACACAACGCGACGAGCTAGGAGCCTTACAACCGAGAGCCGGGTCTGAGCCTAGCCTGGAGTAACAGAGAACGTGCTGGCCCCTGGCAGGCCCTGCCGACCGCCTGACCTCCTCTCCCCGCCCCCAGGACCACTACTTGGGGGTCACCCCTGTAGCCTCCTGCGGTCACCAGCTGCCCCCGGCGCGTGTCTCGCTCTGAGCACGCCGTGGGAAGCAGTCTGTGAGTGGTGACATGGCAGTCTCCCCGAGGGCTGGGACATGGCCTTCCCCAGGGCGTGCCACCTCTGGCCATGCAGGCACTTAGCAGGGTGAGAGGCGCGGGGAGGGTGGGCTGAGTGCCCCGTGGGTGGCGGGTCCTGTTTGCAACTTTCGGCAGGGCTTGGGTACGTGTGTTGCTTTTCTTGCAACAGTAGAATGTCTGGTCACCACAGAGGTATGTGTGCACCGGGAACCCACTCTGTCCTTTACTTCCAGCGTCGGGGGAGGTTCCCCCACCACAGGCATGAGCTTGCTTTGGGCTAACCTGAGATGGTCGAGTTATTAGTCTTATAACCTTATCTCTTATAGCGTATAGCTTTATCTGCTGCGACGGGCAAAGCTGGGGCTTGGAACACAGCCTGACCCTAAAGTCACCACTCACCCATGGTGGCCCGTCCGGGCTTCTCTGTCCCCTGGAGGACAGGTGGTTGGGGTCCCTGTTGAGCCCTGCACTGGTCTGGTCCCTGGCAGCCTCCCATTCCATGGCGAGCCCTGAGAGGGAGGGTCGTGGGGCAGAGACGGGTCATCCAGGAAGCTGGCCGTGGCCCCCTCAGTAGGTGCGCGCATGGGGAGGCAGGGGCCGGGCACAGCAGGGGCAGAAGGAAGCCTCAGTTCACTGGCACCAAACGCCCCTGCGCGTCAGGATGGGGCCCCCAGGAAAGTACACGAGCTCTAGTTTTACATCGTCTGTGCAGGGCATGGAACGCCTCCCAGAGGTATGTGCCGCTCCGCCAGGCCAGCAGCAGCGGCCCAGGCCTGGGGGGATGTGCCGGCTGCACCCACTGGACTGCCCCAGAGCCCCAGGCCGGTCGGCGGGAAGGGGCTCCTCCCCAGCTCAGGCTGAGGCGTCTGGTGAGGGCAGGTGGGGTTCTCTGTGGGCGGGGCACAGGGCAGCCTTGGGAGTGGGCTTCATGGGGAAAGGAGAGCCCCCTGCGCCTCACGTCTCCTGGGGAGTGGGCAAGGCTCCCCGCCTTGTGCTGACGGTACCCACCCCAACTCCTGACGGGTGGGATGGGGAGAGATTTGGGGCCTGTCTGTGCTTTGTGGGGAAGAAACTGAGATGAGAGGAAGGGAAGGGAGGATGGAAGGCCACATTCACTCATCACTTCTCTCATTCGATCAACACACCATCAGGACCCGGCTCTGTGTAGCAGGAAGAGAATTTTCACGCTGACTTAACACCAAGCAGGATGTTGGGCGTGGCTCTTCCCTTCGATCCTGTTTCCCCAACTTTCGGCAGGGCTTGGGTACGTGTGTTGCTTTTCTTGCAACAGTAGAATGTCTGGTCACCACAGAGGTATGTGTGCACCGGGAACCCACTCTGTCCTTTACTTCCAGCGTCGGGGGAGGTTCCCCCACCACAGGCATGAGCTTGCTTTGGGCTAACCTGAGATGGTCGAGTTATTAGTCTTATAACCTTATCTCTTATAGCGTATAGCTTTATCTGCTGCGACGGGCAAAGCTGGGGCTTGGAACACAGCCTGACCCTAAAGTCACCACTCACCCATGGTGGCCCGTCCGGGCTTCTCTGTCCCCTGGAGGACAGGTGGTTGGGGTCCCTGTTGAGCCCTGCACTGGTCTGGTCCCTGGCAGCCTCCCATTCCATGGCGAGCCCTGAGAGGGAGGGTCGTGGGGCAGAGACGGGTCATCCAGGAAGCTGGCCGTGGCCCCCCTCAGTAGGTGCGCGCATGGGGAGGCAGGGGCCGGGCACAGCAGGGGCAGAAGGAAGCCTCAGTTCACTGGCACCAAACGCCCATGCGCGTCAGGATGCGGCCACCAGGAAAGTACACGAGCTCTAGTTTTACATCGTCTGTGCAGGGCATGGAACGCCTCCCAGAGGTATGTGCCGCTCCGCCAGGCCAGCAGCAGCGGCCCAGGCCTGGGGGGATGTGCCGGCTGCACCCACTGGACTGCCCCAGAGCCCCAGGCCGGTCGGCGGGAAGGGGCTCCTCCCCAGCTCAGGCTGAGGCGTCTGGTGAGGGCAGGTGGGGTTCTCTGTGGGCGGGGCACAGGGCAGCCTTGGGAGTGGGCTTCATGGGGAAAGGAGAGCCCCCTGCGCCTCACGTCTCCTGGGGAGTGGGCAAGGCTCCCCGCCTTGTGCTGACGGTACCCACCCCAACTCCTGACGGGTGGGATGGGGAGAGATTTGGGGCCTGTCTGTGCTTTGTGGGGAAGAAACTGAGATGAGAGGAAGGGAAGGGAGGATGGAAGGCCACATTCACTCATCACTTCTCTCATTCGATCAACACACCATCAGGACCCGGCTCTGTGTAGCAGGAAGAGAATTTTCACGCTGACTTAACACCAAGCAGGATGTTGGGCGTGGCCTTCACTTGTCCCACGTTGGTCTGTCAGCTGCTCCTTTCACGTCAGCCCCTCCTCAGGCACCTTCCTGCCCTCTGGGGATGTTCAGGCCACTCCGGGCCTGTGTCCCTGCTGTGGATGAAGAGAGGACGCACAGCCCACAGGAAGCCCGGCCCGCGTTCCAGGCAGGCAGGGCGCGCTGTGTGTGCAGGGGTCAGGCGGGTCAGGGCTTCCGTGGGGCTGCAGGGACATGGAGGTGGGCCCACGCCCCTGGTGGGTCACGCGCCGTGCCGTTTGCTGGCTGTGCAGCCTTGGGCTGGTTCCTGGTCTCGCTGTGCCTCCGTGAGGACGCTCGGGCCTGCTCCCGAGGGCTCCGCGGGGCGCCAGGGCGCCCGCACCCACGAACCGCTGAGACGCTTCGCCCAGCACGAGGAGCCGGTGCCCGCTGACCAGCCACCGAGGCTAGGCCGGGCGGGACACTCCTCAGGGGCCGCCTTCCAGGTGACGGGAGGGCAGGGGACATCCCAAGGTGGTGCCGCCAGGACTGGAGCCCAGCCTCCAGCGACCATGCTCTCGGCCGTCCCGGGCACGACCTTGCAGCAGGGTGGGCGGTGGGGCGCGTCCCAGGCCCTCGAGAGGCGGGCGCCGTGAGGTCGTCCACAGGAGCCGCCTGGGCTGGGGAGGCGGAAAGCCCCGGGGATCTGGACTCTGTTGCTTTCACCAGGGCAGGGGAGGGAGGAGCCTTCGGCCGGCCACGGGCCTGTCTCCAGGCAGTGGCCTTTCATGGAGGTCAGCAACAGCAGAAGCCAGGCGGCCGGAGCCCCAGACCCCCCGGGGGCGGCACGCTGGGTCTTCATGGGGAAAGGAGAGCCCCCTGCGCCTCACGTCTCCTGGGGAGTGGGCAAGGCTCCCCGCCTTGTGCTGACGGTACCCACCCCAACTCCTGACGGGTGGGATGGGGAGAGATTTGGGGCCTGTCTGTGCTTTGTGGGGAAGAAACTGAGATGAGAGGAAGGGAAGGGAGGATGGAAGGCCACATTCACTCATCACTTCTCTCATTCGATCAACACACCATCAGGACCCGGCTCTGTGTAGCAGGAAGAGAATTTTCACGCTGACTTAACACCAAGCAGGATGTTGGGCGTGGCCTTCACTTGTCCCACGTTGGTCTGTCAGCTGCTCCTTTCACGTCAGCCCCTCCTCAGGCACCTTCCTGCCCTCTGGGGATGTTCAGGCCACTCCGGGCCTGTGTCCCTGCTGTGGATGAAGAGAGGACGCACAGCCCACAGGAAGCCCGGCCCGCGTTCCAGGCAGGCAGGGCGCGCTGTGTGTGCAGGGGTCAGGCGGGTCAGGGCTTCCGTGGGGCTGCAGGGACATGGAGGTGGGCCCACGCCCCTGGTGGGTCACGCGCCGTGCCGTTTGCTGGCTGTGCAGCCTTGGGCTGGTTCCTGGTCTCGCTGTGCCTCCGTGAGGACGCTCGGGCCTGCTCCCGAGGGCTCCGCGGGGCTCCAGGGCGCCCGCACACACGAACCGCTGAGACGCTTCGCCCAGCACGAGGAGCCGGTGCCCGCTGACCAGCCACCGAGGCTAGGCCGGGCGGGACACTCCTCAGGGGCCGCCTTCCAGGTGACGGGAGGGCAGGGGACATCCCAAGGTGGTGCCGCCAGGACTGGAGCCCAGCCTCCAGCGACCATGCTCTCGGCCGTCCCGGGCACGACCTTGCAGCAGGGTGGGCGGTGGGGCGCGTCCCAGGCCCTCGAGAGGCGGGCGCCGTGAGGTCGTCCACAGGAGCCGCCTGGGCTGGGGAGGCGGAAAGCCCCGGGGATCTGGACTCTGTTGCTTTCACCAGGGCAGGGGAGGGAGGAGCCTTCGGCCGGCCACGGGCCTGTCTCCAGGCAGTGGATTCAGCCCGTTTCAGTGGAGGTCAGCAACAGCAGAAGCCAGGCGGCCGGAGCCCCAGACCCCTCCCGCTCTGGCGGGCACGCAGGGCTCGCAGGCGCTCCACCCACGAGCGCAGAGTCGCCAAGGCCTTGCTTCCCTGCTTCCTGTTCGGCCCAAGCACACGGGGCCCCGCGTTGCCGTCTCCAGGGAACTGCACCCCCTCGCCCGACTTCTGTTCAGCACTGGGCGCGCGTCAGGCTCCGCTCTGGACATCCAGGGACGGAACCGGCACACGCGTCGGCCCGTGTGGCTGCCGTGGCCGTGGCGCCGTGCAGAGGGCAGCCTGTGCAGCTGCACAAGAGCTGCCGGGGCTCGTGGTGGAGAGGCCAGCGCCGGCGTGTGCACACCCCAGCCCGCCAGGGCGGAGCTCCGGGGGGGACGCCCCCGAGAGCAGAGCAGCATCCGGCTTCAGTGCACCTGCAGCCTTTAGGGGAGAGTGGCGGGAGGCAGGGCGCGCACGGCCCACTGCGGCCGTCCTGGAGGCTGAGGCCTGGCCCCTGTTCCGTGCGCTCGGCTCAGGCTCCATTCTTGCCAGCACGGCTTTGGGATCCGACCTCCAGCCTCAGATGAACTGCCTCCCTTCCCAGAGGGGCTCATTCCTCTGCACCTGGAGGCTGTGGGCGGTCCCAAGGGCGAGGGCCCTCGTGAGGGAAGGTGGGCCAGGTCACTGGGCGTCTTTCCAGATCCGACTGCTCTGCCCAGCTGCAGGGCGGTTACCCAGGGAGCTGGGGGGCCGCTAGGCATAGCAGCTGGGGCCTGCTTGCTGGATTCTCACCACCGTCCCTCTGCGACTGGCAGAGACCTCGCCTCCAGGGTTGGCCTGAAGACAGGCCCTCACAGGGCTTTGCCCCTCCCCGTCCCAGCAAGAGTAGGCCAGTCCTCTTCCTAACTCCTGGGGAGGCCCAGGCAGATGGAGAGCCCTCTCCAAGCCTGGGCACCACTGAATGGGCAGAAACAGGTGTGGAGCGTCCCCACCCTCCTCCACCCCACCCCCACCTAGCAGCCCACCCAGAAGGAGCTCTGGGAGACGCTGTGGAGAGCAAGGGGACTGACCAGGAGGGTTAAGGGCTGAGAACCATCCTGGTCCTAACATTCATCCACGCACATCCCTCAAGCAGCAGGAGAGATCCAAGCCCTGCCTGCCTCTGTGTCTCCTGGCTGTGGGGTCCGGGGCTTCAGAGGGAGCTGCAGGTAAAGCGCCAGGCAGAGGGCAGGTAGGTGTGGGGCCACCCAAGCCCTGGGGCCAGGCAGGGCAGAGAAGCGCACGGCTGTCCCTTCCCAGAGAGGGCTGGAGGGGATGAGCGGGTTCTCAGGGCAGAACTATTGAAGCCGGAGTCGGAGGGATTTCCGGCAGGAGGTTCAGCCCCACGGGCAGTCCAGGACAGGAGCTGGACCCGGTGAGCTCACCGCGTCCTTCCTGCCTGGGAGGCTGGGCCTCCGCGGAGCCCAGAGGGTAGAAACAGAGGAGGGAAGTGTCTGGGGACGAGGTCAGGCTGTGGGAAGGTGGGGTCCTTGGCCCCTCACCAGCAGATATTCCGGTGTTCACAGGGAAGGTTGTAAGTGCCAAGCGGTCGCCAGCAATTCGCCCGTTAAGATTCACCGAGGCAGGTGCCTGTGGCATTCCTCTGTCACGTTTAATGCCTTGTTTAAAGCCTAACAAAACTCTGATAAAGCACAGAGGTGGCACCTGAGCAGCCACGAGATGGGAGTGTCCCTCCAGGTAGAAGAGGTCGGGTTTGTCAGCTCCGTTGGCCCAGCCTCTCCAGGCCCAGGTGGCCAAGGCTTCTCCTCCTAAGGCTGCCTTTCCTTTCTGGGTCAGGGACCTCTTTCAGAAGCTGGCGGGTGCTGAGATATGTGTCCCGTGGAGGTGAACATGTTCACAACACAAAGCTTGCGTCCGATGGCTGGTTTCATGGACCTCCTGTGTCCAGCCAGTGACCACGGACCGAGAGCCTCTGCACTGTGGCGGTGGTGTCTCCACAGGGCTTCCTGCCATCCGGGTTTGGCCTGGTGCTTCTTTCATCTGGCTTGCAGATTTCTTGGGCCACAGAGAGGCAATAGGAATTCTCACAAATGGAACAGATCTGCCCTAAAGCAGAAAAATGAGTCAGGTTGTCTTTGAGGTTCAAGCCATTGAACCTCTGGACATTGTGGTGCAAGGAGTTCAGGATAACCCACCCTGCACGGACGGGCCAGAGGGGCCCGTAGGCTAGAGGAGACGCACCCCAGGCCGTGCACAGGCCTCACCCCCCGGCCCAGCACACACCACCCGCTCCATCCCCTGCCTGGAGCTCCTGCCCTCCCCACCTCGCAGCCTGCAGTTGCCATGGCAACCGATGGCTGGTCCTTGTCTCCGGATGCTGTACCTGGTCCTCGCAGAGCTCCTCGGGGCTCAGTATGCCGTGGACACCCTCGCAGCTGGGTGAGGGATGGTCACTATGGCAACACAGAAGCCGAGCCTGGGTGGGAGACATCCGCTTCTTGCCCTGGGCTCTGTCAGCCGGGAGCGGGCATCTGACGCCACGCACGTTCGGTTCCAGACCGAGTGCTCTGCCCAGGTGCTTCCTCCCACCTCTCCTGCTGGAAGCCACCCTCTTCCAGCTAACCTCTTCCTGACCAGCCAAAGTGCGGAGAACCCCGGCATTCTCTTAAGGCCACGCAGTGAGTCCTGAAGAGAGTCTGGAGCCCCCGGGACTTGAGGAGGGGGAGGCCTCCAAGGGTCCTGTATGGTTAGAGCTGCCATGTCCCCTGGAATAGACCAGGACCCCAGGACAGCGGTCCTGCGGCTCAGCCATGAGAAGACCTCGGTGCTGGACCTGTAGGAGGAGTCCTGCACCCCACCCCCACCCCGGGGTTCTGCAGGCCAGTCCGAGTGTGACTGCAGTCCTTGACCCAGGCAGACCCCAGGCAGGTGCGATGGGTGTCCAGGCTCCAGAGGGCTCCTTGGCAGGACAGGTGGGAAGGGGGCCTCCTCCCAATGCCCACACTCCCTGCAGGACCCAGGACTGCTGCTCCACCAGGACCCCGAGTTTCCTGCCATGGGATTCCACACTTCCTGGGATCACATGCGGTTGTTCAGCAAGTCCTCTGGACAGCAGACACTTGTGGGCAGATCTGACAGCCCCAGTTCAGTTCAGTCGCTCAGTCGTGTCCAACTCTTTGAGAGATCATGGACACAGCAGGCTTGCCTGTCCATTACCATCTCTTGGAGCTTGCTCAAATGCGTGACCAGCGACTCAGTGATGCCATCCAATCATCTCGTCCTCTGTCGTCCCCTTCTCCTTTTGCCTACTTTTCCCGGCATCAGGATCTTTTCCAGTGAGTTGTCTTTTTGCCTCAGGTGGCCAAAGTACTGCAACTTCAGCATCAGTCCTTCCAATGAATATTCAGGGTTGATTTCCTTTAGGATTGACTGGTTTGATCTCCTTGCAGTCCAAGCGACTCTCAAGAGTCTTCTCTGATATCACAGTTCAAAACCATCAGTCCTTCAGCACCCAGCCTTTTTTATAGTCCAGCTCTCACATCCATACATGACCACTGGGAAAACCATAGCTTTGACTATATGAACTTTTGTCGGCAAAGTGAGGTCTCTGCTTTTTAATATGCTGTCTGGGTTTGTCGTAGCTTTCCTTCCAAGGAGCAAGCACCTTGTAATTTCATGGCGGCAGTCACCATCTGCAGTGATTTTAAAGCCCAAGAAAATAAAGTCTGTCACTGTTTTTGTTTTTTGCCTATCTATTTGCCTTGAAGTGATGGGATTGGATGCCATGGTCTGTTTTTTGAATGCTGAGCTTTCAGCCAGCTTTCTCATTCTCCTCTTTCAGCTTCATCAAGAGGCTCTTTAGCTCCTCTCAGCTTTCTGCCCTAAGGGTGGTGTCATCTGCATACCTGAAGTTATTGATATTCTTCCGGCAACCTTGCTTCCAGCTTGTGCTTCATCCAGGCCAGCATTTCACATGATATACTCTGCGTGTAAGTTAATTAAGCAGGGTGGCAATATACAGCCTTGATGTCCTCCTTTCCCAATGGGAAACCAGTCCGTTGTTCCCTGTCCTGTTCTGACTGTTGCTTCTTGTCCAGCACGCAGGTTTCGCAGGAGGCAGGTAAGGTGGTGTGGTATTCCCATCACTTTAAGAATTTTCCACAGTTTTTTGTGGAAAAAAAAATAATTGTAACAGGAGCACTCTTCTCGTTGGCTCAATTCCCATCTTCTGAGCGGCTGCCCCTGCCGACGTGTCTGCCCTCGGGCCCGGCCCCCAGAGCCGCGCGGAGCCCAGAGGACGGCTCAATGTGGCCACCGCAGACCTTCAGTCCTGGACCTGTGTTCAGATTCATACCCCGGCGCAGCCTACGGGGCCGTTTCTCTGTGAACCAAAGGGAATGGCGGTCCTGGACTGGGGGGGCTTGATGGAACCCACACACGCCGCGCCTGGGGGTCCCTGGCAACCGCAGCGCCTAGTGGGGGTAGGTGCCCCGTGCGCAGCTCAGTGCAGGAGACGCTGCAGGCGGCCTCAGTAACAGAAATGTGTGGGTCGTGGTCTGAAGGCGGGGAAGTCCAAGGTCGGGGTGCCGGCGGTCCCCATTCCTGGCGGGGCTCTCATCTTGTCTTACAGACAGCCAGCTTCTCGCTGTTTCCTCCCGGGGCTCGGAGGAAGCCAGCGCCCTGGCGCCTCTGTTATGAGCCATGAGTGACCGCCCTTCGGACCTAATGACCGCCCCACCTCCAGATACATCACACTGGGGGCTCCAGTTCCAGCTCATGAGTGTGGGGGGACACCAACGCGCAGTGTGTGGTGGCGGCTTACAGTTTAGCTGGAGGGAGAGGCCTCTGCCTTGGACGTGACCAGGCAGGCTTCGTCTACACGGCTCCCCAGCTGTAACAGGTAGAGAGGAAAGTTCAAGATCAGTGTGGGACGCAGTCAGGAAAGGCTTCCTAGAGGAGGTGGCCCTGAAGCTGGGCCTTGAAGGGTGAATTGTAGTTGAGTTCATGTACGAAAAGGCGCTGGCAAGAGGGGCGCACACAGCCCAGGTGCAGAGTTGGGATGCGGCCTGGACCAGGGGGTGAGCAGGAGAGCATCAGAGCAAGGCTCCGGGTGGAGGCTGGGTCTGACCTCTGTGGAGGCAGATGGCGGAGGGAGTTCTTCCCTGGGAGGCCACTGGGTCACAGGATCAGAGCTGCAGCCTCTGCCTGCCCTCCTACAGGGGTCCTGGGGCCCGCTCTAGAAGAGAAGGGGGCCGCAGTCTCTGCCTGTGTGCATGCAGGGACCTGAGGACCGCTCGTCTGCCCTCGCCAGGGCCCCAGAGGTGTGCAGGGTGGCGACGGGAAGGAGGGGTCTCAGGGGTCCCAAGGGCACGAGGGCCAGGCAGAGGGTCTCCTGGCCCCGCCGCGAGCCAGGGCTGCAGGGACGGTGGGGGGAAGCTGTGGCTTGGGACGCCGTCCCAGGGCCTGGCTGCCATTCCGGCCCAGCTGTGCCGTCTCTCCCCACGGGTTCCAGAGGTCACTGCTGTTTACAGCCCCACACATCTGCTGTGAGTCACGCATCCATTCATTCTGCCACTCGTCATTCATCAGATATTCCTGAGAGCCCACTGTGCACATGGCCACAGTGGGTTCTGGGAAAAGCGCACGGTCAGTAGATCAGCCGAGGGCGGGTCCTTGGGAATCACAGATGAGTGGACGAGGAATGCTGACTGGATGCCAGCAAATTATTGCATGGGCTGCAGAAAAGCACAGGGGAGTCAGAGAGGTGTGCAGAGGCGGGTCCTTTGGTTGCAGGAAGGGCTGGGGGAAGAGGTGGTCTAGTCCTCTCTCCGAACGTCCTCCCGCCCCTGAATGACAGCAGCCCTGCGCCTAGAGCTGTGCAGGCCCTGCCCCTCTCTTTACCACACGCCCGGATCTGCTCCAGCACCGAATCTGACGGCCTCAGTAGGTGCCCAGAACTGGCCGCTCCTCACCACTGCCAAGGTCCCCACCAGTGCCAAGCCACCATCTTCTGACTTCCATTTTTGCAGCCCTGTCTGCCCAGGAGCCCAGCCCAGAAGCCAAGGGACCCCTCCCAGGGGGCCCGGCTGTCCCAGTCCTCTGCCCCGAGCCTGCCAGGGCTCCCGTGTCACTCAGCGGAGGCTGAGCGATGACCTCTGTGACTTCCACACTGGCCCCCATCACCTCCTCCCCTGACCCGGTCCTTCTCTCCAGCAGACGTGTCTCGAGCCTCAGGCTTCTCCAGACGCGCCCGGCGCTCTCTGCCTCAGAGCCTGTGCGTGGGCCGTTGCTGCCGCCGTAGCAATCTCGTCCCGAGCCTTCCAGATCCGACTCAGGTGGACCCGCTCAGTAAAGCCTTCTTTGGTGCCCTGGTCGCAAGCGCCCTGCCTGCCCTCAGCGGCTCCACACGGCCCACCCCGTGCTCTTTCTCCTTAGCCTTCTCAGGAGCTAGCATTCTACCCAGAGCCCGTCCCTCCTGTTTGAATGGGCATCCCATGAGGACAAGAGCTTCTGTCTGTCCGATCCGCGGCTGCACCCAGCGCCTGTCAGAGCGGCAGGTGGAGGTGCTGAGCTGGTGTGAGGGACAGGGGCCCGGCTGTCCGGCCGCAGACGACACCCTGGCATGGGCTCCCTCTGCTGCCTCCAGCCTGTCCTCATTGCCTGGGTGCTCAGGAAGGCCCTGCTGAGAGGGACGAGACACGGGAGGGGCTGGTGTGGCGGAGAACCAGAGAACGGGGCGGAAGGGGGTGGGCGTCCGCGGCGGGAGGGCTTCCCACAAAGGCGGAGGAGCTGGGGGGATGAAACGTTCACCAAAGGGGTGGGGCAGGGCCACCTTAAAGGAGGTTCTGGTTGCTCTGCCCCTGGCCCGGGGAGCAGCCGGTGCCCTGCCCTGGCTCTCCAGACCCCGACTGTGGGCACAGATGTCAGGAGAACGCTCTCCTCTGCTCTGCCCTCGGCCCTCAGGGAGCCAAGTGTGGACTCACCTGCCCGCTGCCCTGTCTCAGATCCCCTCTTCCCACAATGTCACCTCTCAAGGTCATTCAGATGGTGGCAGCCTAGCCATTCTTGCCGACTTCTCTTTCCCAGCAGAAATTCTCTCTCAAACCGAGGGGCAGACCCCGTGGTTCCCAGTCACGGGCGAGGGGATGGGAAATCACACGGCATGCCTGTCCTTGGCCGGGCGCCTGTGTCTTCATTCTTCAGATTGCTTTATCGGTCAACAGATGTGTCAGGTCACTCGTCCCACCCCACTGCAGAGAATGCCAGTGCCTGTAGAGAGATGGAGTGGCATGATGGGCGGTCTGGGGGGCTGGAGACTGGGGAGTTTCATGATTCCAAACCAGCCTCCTTTGCACGTCCCCTCTGGAGCCTGGGCAGGACCCAGTCTCCCCCACAGGCCGCTGCGTCCTCCGCACCAGCTCCCTGCCCAGCTGGGCCTCTGCCTCATCAAATAGCCTCTCGCTCGCGGTCTCTTCAGTGGCCCCTCCTGGCCCGTCGGTCCTGCGGAATGGGGAGAGGGTGGGCCCCAGGCTGGCACTGGGTTGTGTGACAGGGCAGGATCTTTTTAAGAATCACTCGAGAAAGCATTCTGCATATGTTGGCTTCATCGACCGGTGCTGGGATGGCTGTTGCCACGGCAGCCGAGCGCTCCCACTGCAGTGGAGGATGGTGGGAAACTCGGGGGATGTGAAGGGAGTAGAGAGAGCTGGAGAGGGAGAGGCTGCTCTAGGGAGCGTCTGTGAGTTTCAGGAGGCCAAGAGGATGATTCAAGGGACCGCCCCGTGGCCACGGCCAGACCCTTTAGAAAGGGAGAAGGGGAAGTGAATGGATGGACAGAGGGAGGACCCGCCCTCGCGGGGGAGCACTGAATCAACTACGAGATGACGTGGAAGGTGTTTTCCGTCTCATAAATTGACAGGTGGTGTTTCAGGCAGAGGGAGAGGGTATGAGGTATGCCGGCTCTGGGAAACCCTCTCTTTTGGAAGAAGGCAAAATTTCAGGAGCCGTTTATTGAAGGAAGGAAACAGACTTGGGGTTGGGGGCATATGACATCCACTGAGAGGAGACACAGGGGAATAAAGAGAGGGGGCTGGGCCCAGGCTGAAACACAGAAGCTGACAAGGGAGTGAGGTCCCCAAGAAGGAAGGTCAGGTCCTGGGCGGTGGGCAGCCAGAGCCCAGGAGGCGCAGGTGGACAGAGCAACAGGTGGAGCAGCTCCGGAGCCCAGCGTGGGCGAAGGGGGCCTGCAGGCATCTTGCAGAGGTGGGTGGCCAAATCGACCCAGAGCAGAACGGCAGCCTCTGTCCCCAGCAGCACCCCAGGCTGGCGTGGACCACAATGCAGATCACGCTTCGGGGGCAGAGGGCAGCCAGCTCACCTCCTCTTGTTTGCTAGGAAGAGACCCAATCTGAGTGCGGGAGGGCACGGGGCAGCAGACCAACACTGGAGCCCGGCCCGTCAGGGACAATCTCCCCAGAGTCTGAAGCTGCTGTTTTTAGGAACGGTGAGATTCCCTGGTGACTGAATTAGCTCTGTCCTGTGCAAACTAGAGAAGACCTCTGAGCGAGGATGGGGGCTTGGGAAGCCGTGGTGATTTCAGGAAGAGTGGCTCGCGTCGGGGAAGGGCAGGCGTGCACCCAGACCTTTGGCACCGACCGTGGGACTGGATCTCCTCCTTGAGCTGGGATCTGTGTGTGGGCCTGAGCACGAGCGTCTCCTGTGTGACTGGAGGGAAGGTCTTCCGATCAGCCTCCTCCCCTGAGCACCCTCTGTGCCCTGGCCAAGATCGGGGATGAGCTCACTTGTCTGTCTCACCACTGATCACTTCTCATTCCTGTCTGAAGCCACTAGCCCTGGCCCCCGCCTCAAGACAGGCCCTGAGGCCACTCTGCATTGTGCCCCTGCCATAGGACCTTCTGGTAAACAGGATGATTCAAGGGACCGCCCGTGGCCACGGCCAGACCCTTTAGAAAGGGAGAAGGGGAAGTGAATGGATGGACAGAGGGAGGACCCGCCCTCGCGGGGGAGCACTGAATCAACTACGAGATGACGTGGAAGGTGTTTTCCGTCTCATAAATTGACAGGTGGTGTTTCAGGCAGAGGGAGAGGGTATGAGGTATGCCGGCTCTGGGAAACCCTCTCTTTTGGAAGAAGGCAAAATTTCAGGAGCCGTTTATTGAAGGAAGGAAACAGACTTGGGGTTGGGGGCATATGACATCCACTGAGAGGAGACACAGGGGAATAAAGAGAGGGGGCTGGGCCCAGGCTGAAACACAGAAGCTGACAAGGGAGTGAGGTCCCCAAGAAGGAAGGTCAGGTCCTGGGCGGTGGGCAGCCAGAGCCCAGGAGGCGCAGGTGGACAGAGCAACAGGTGGAGCAGCTCCGGAGCCCAGCGTGGGCGAAGGGGGCCTGCAGGCATCTTGCAGAGGTGGGTGGCCAAATCGACCCAGAGCAGAACGGCAGCCTCTGTCCCCAGCAGCACCCCAGGCTGGCGTGGACCACAATGCAGATCACGCTTCGGGGGCAGAGGGCAGCCAGCTCACCTCCTCTTGTTTGCTAGGAAGAGACCCAATCTGAGTGCGGGAGGGCACGGGGCAGCAGACCAACACTGGAGCCCGGCCCGTCAGGGACAATCTCCCCAGAGTCTGAAGCTGCTGTTTTTAGGAACGGTGAGATTCCCTGGTGACTGAATTAGCTCTGTCCTGTGCAAACTAGAGAAGACCTCTGAGCGAGGATGGGGGCTTGGGAAGCCGTGGTGATTTCAGGAAGAGTGGCTCGCGTCGGGGAAGGGCAGGCGTGCACCCAGACCTTTGGCACCGACCGTGGGACTGGATCTCCTCCTTGAGCTGGGATCTGTGTGTGGGCCTGAGCACGAGCGTCTCCTGTGTGACTGGAGGGAAGGTCTTCCGATCAGCCTCCTCCCCTGAGCACCCTCTGTGCCCTGGCCAAGATCGGGGATGAGCTCACTTGTCTGTCTCACCACTGATCACTTCTCATTCCTGTCTGAAGCCACTAGCCCTGGCCCGCGCCTCGCGCACAGGCCCTGAGGCCACTCTGCATTGTGCCCCCTGCCATAGGACCTTCTGGTAAACTTGCAGCTGCTCCTTCTCCACTCTGCTGCTGGGCACGCATGCCTCCTGCCCTGCCCCCACACCAGCCCTCCTGCCCGCCGTCTGAGCCCTTCCCTGTTTGTGCTGCGTCCTCCTCCAGGAAGCTTCCGAGATTTCCTTCATGTGTTCTCCCACCTGCCACACCCACTCACACGTGCTGGGGGTGCTAGGGTCCAGCATCAGGGAGACAGCAGGGGCCCTGCTCTCCGGGTTCACGGTCTCCCCTTGGTCTTTCCTGTAATGAGCATCATTCACCTCTGTCGGCCTGTAGTGGACGTGCTGATGGGCTTACTCTGCTGCTACCAAGAACAGGAGCGTGATGTTCCCAAGTCTTCTTTGTTACCCTGCGTGTTCTGCCAGACACTGAGCTCCCCGAGGGCAGAGCTGCCATCTTTCTGTTTCTCCGCGGTGCAGCCAGAGTTCCATGTTTCTCACCAAATGCCCCTCTGCCTGAGAAGTCTGTGCTCATTCTGTGGCCAGTGCCTCCTCGCTGCCACAGTCCCTGGACCTGCAGGCTTTACGGTGTCACTCCAGCCCTGGGGACACGGCCGGCCCCCAGGAGCCGTGCGGAGAGCGGGCCCAGAGCACAGCGCTCGGGCCTCCGAGTCCACGTTACCAGCACGGCGGCAGCATCTGCTCCACCACGGTGCTCGGAGACAAGCTGGGGCTGAGAGCGCGGGTGCTGGTGGGGGGACACACTCACAGACGCCCCTCACCCTGGACAGGCTGACGAGAGAGCAAGCGGGCATGTGCGGGGGGAGCGGGTGGCGTGGGAGCCTCGGATTCTAGGGGCAGGAGGGCGGGGCGGGGGTGGCCAGTGGTTCCCGTCGGGGTGGCTCCACCGGCCTGCTCCTCTCCTTTGCCCCTCCCTCTTTCTTGCCTGAGGACCATCTGCTCAGGCAACTGGGTCCTGACCTGGGAGGCCACGCGGAGCGCTGTGTCACCGTCTCCTGAGGGACAGTCGCAGGCACGCCTGCCGCGTCCACCAGCCTGGAGCCCCACCCGGCTCCACCTCTCTTCCCTGGGCAGGTGGCGGGGGAGGGGAGGGCGCCAGTAAGACATCTTTCTTAATGGCTCTGGCAGGCGAGAGGCCAGGGGCCAGCCTCCTCCTGATGCCCTGGGCTGGGCAGCGCTTCACAGGCCGGAAGCCCCTGTCTCTCTGAAGCTGCTACTAAAATCACCAGACAAGTCAGAGAGCCGGGGATACAGTGACTTTGACAAGGTCGTGCAGTCAGACGGGGCACCCGATCTCCAGATTTCGAAGAGTCAGTCCTTTTCTTCCCCATCAACAGGGGGGCCAGTTTCCAAGCCATCCCCACCACCCCATCCCGGCCTCGGGAGGCGTCCCCCACCTCAGGAGGGCGGCCTTGGGCCTCAGGGAGGACGGGAGGTGGGGCCGGGAGTTTCCCGGAGATGGGGCGGGGGCCGGCCACCTGGACACGGCTTCCACCCTCCCAGCGTCTCCCTCAGGGCCCCTCAGCCCACTCTCGCTTCGCGTCCGTCTCGAACCTCCCAGCCTCAGCCCCTGGTACCTGCACCCGCCCTCGGCCCCTCCAACAGACCCTTCCTGCCGCCCCCTCCACCAGGTCTGGGCGCGGCAGGGGGCCAGCCGTGCCCCAGATCCTGCCCGCCTCAGCGCGGAAGGCAGAGAGAAAACCGGGTCGAAGCCCCCCACCCCTACTCCTCCGCCCCTGGATTTCAGCTGCAGATGCCACCCCTTCCCGAGCCAGAAATAGACTCCCCCCACCTCCCTGCGCTCGCGCACACCCCTCCCCTCCGCCGCCCTCCCCTCCTTGCTGCGCTCCGAACCCGCACCCTCGCTCTCGCCCGCGGGCGGCTCACGGCCCGCGGGACCCACCGGCCGGGCGGGCAGGGGGCCGGGGCCGGGGCCGGTGTCCAGCATCTCCGAGCGCCGGCGAGCTTCGGGACTTGCGTTCTTCTTCGATCGATCTAAAATTTTTAATTTGTCTTTGCCCCGCCCCGCCCCTTTGCCTCCGACCCCGCCCCGTCGCTCTGCGGCTCCTGCGCTCCTTCCCGTCCCCCGCCGCCGTCCTCGCGGCTCTCCCCCCGCGCCTCGGCTCGCCTCCTCCCCGCTCCCTCGCGCCCTCCCCCTTCCTCTCCCCTTCCTCCACGGTTTCTTCCGTCCTTTCTCTCCCCCTCCCCTCCCCTCCCCCGCCGCCTCTTCCCTGCCCCCGCCCCCCGCCCCCCGCCCCGGTGCCTGCAGACTCGCCGATCGTCCATGCGCTCCTCGCGGGCAGAATGCTGGGCGGCAGCGTCAAGAGCGTGCAGCCCGAGGTGGAGCTGAGCGGCAGCGGCGGCGACGCGGGCGCGGACGAGCTTCGGGGCGCCGGCAGGAAGGCGGCGGCGGCGGCGGACGGCCGAGGCATGCTGCCCAAGCGCGCCAAGGCGCCCGGCGGCGGCGGCATGGCCAAGGCCAGCGCGGCGGAGCTCAAGGTCTTCAAGTCCGGCAGCGTGGACGGCCGCGTCCCCGGCGGGCCGCCCGCCTCCAACCTGCGCAAGCAGAAGTCTCTCACCAACCTCTCGTTCCTCACGGACTCCGAGAAGAAGATGCAGCTCTACGAGCCCGAGTGGAGCGATGACATGGCCAAGGCGCCCAAGGGCTTGGGCAAGGGGGGACCCAAAGGCCGCGAGGCCCCGCTGATGTCCAAGACGCTGTCCAAGTCTGAGCACTCGCTCTTTCAGGCCAAGGCGGGCCCGGCGGGCGGCGCCAAGACCCCTCTGGCTCCGCTTGCGCCCAGCCTGGGGAAGCCAAGCCGGATCCCGCGCGGCCCCTACGCCGAGGTCAAGCCGCTCAGCAAAGCTCCCGAGGCGGCGGTGAGCGACGACGGCAAGTCGGACGACGAGCTGCTCTCCAGTAAGGCCAAGGCGCAGAAGGGCTCCGGGCCCGCGCCCCCCGCCAAGGGCCAGGAGGAGCGCGCCTTTCTCAAGGTAGACCCCGAGCTCGTGGTGACCGTGCTGGGAGACCTGGAGCAGCTGCTCTTCAGCCAGGTGCTGGGTGAGTCCTGCCTCCGGCCCGCCCTGTCCTCCCCGCTCCGCAGCCCCCAGGTCGGGCTGTGCGGGGACACTGCGCCCAGCTGCACCAGGCTGGCCCTCCCCCGGGTGCATGGGGCTGAAGTGCGCCTTGGTAGAGGCATCTCCAGGCCAGAGCCCAGGCTCGGCTCTGGCCTGTCGGAGGTGAGGTTGGACAATGGGGTGGGGGGCCTAGTTCTCGGAACCAGAGCCCATCGGCTTCCTGGCCTCTTAAAGCCTAGAATCCTAATATGGCAGAATCTGGGGGCTAGCGGAGACCTCAGCCGCGTCGTGGTCTGTTCCAGGCCAGAGCGCATCGTCAGGGGAGCGGGTCTTGAGGACAGATGTGGGGGAAGCAGATGTGAGGGCTGTTTGGCCGCGGAGCAGAGCTGAGGCTCCACTTCCTCTGTGGACCCCGGCGGGAGCACGAGCCGGATCTCCCGGGTGTGGGGGTTCTGGCTAGGAGACACGACTGGGGACCTGGGGGCAGGCGGGCAGCCAGATGCGCACATCTGGACGCGAGTCCTGCGCCTCGGCCCGGCTCTGGCCCCAGCCCCTACCCCACCCCACTCCCTGGGATTTTAGAGCGTTTGGGAAGGTCTGGGGTTTCACGCCGAGACTCCTCGTTGACCTAGAAGCCTTAGCCTTTCAGCTAATGGAAGCCAGGGAGCGGGAAGGGGGGAACAAAGCTCTCTCGGGCGGAGGAAGCGCAGAGAGCTGCTCCATTGTTCTCCAAGCCTGAAGAGCCTGAACAGCAAACCCGGAGCGGCCCGGAACTGCGCGTGCTTCCCCGAGGACCCCGTGCCCTGAGAGGGAGGGACCCGCGATGTGCGGACAAGGCTGCCGCGCCTCCCCGCGCCGGAGCCGAGGGGGGACCGCGGCGAGGCCCCGCGCCGGCAGCCGCCGTGGCTCCGGGGACTTGCTGCGGTGGCGGCGGGGCTGCGGTCCTCCTGCGCCGCCGAGGGACCCGAGCTTCCCGGGCGCCGCGGGCTGGGGAGGGGCGTGTCCGTGCGGCGTGGGGGCGGGGCCGGCGCGGTGCGGGCCTCGTGACGGACAGGCTGCGGCGGGGCGCGTGGGCATGGGGGTGGGGTGCTCGACCGGCGGCCTGGGGAAGGCAGAGGTGCCGCGCCCTTCCGGGACCCCCAGGCCCCTTCTGAACCAGGATGAGGGATCCTCGAGCGGGGCTGAGTCTCGGGGCTGAGTCGGAGCTTGGGATTCCGAGGCTGGTGGGGGAGGCTGCCCAGGCGCCGTGGGACGGGCGCTGGACAAGGGCAGAGCGGAAGGCGAGGGCGGCCTGAAAGGCTGGCCGCCTCAGGGGCCAGTGGAGATGGGGTGGGGGCGGAACCGAGGGGCCGCCTCACCACCCCACCCTTTCAGAGCGCTTCCCCCCAAGGAGCTTAAAATCGAATGGGGTGAAACAGGAGGTAAAGAAGAGAAGCAAGTAATTCCAGGCAAAAGAGAGTACTGTGGAGAAAATGGGTGTGCAGGAGAGGACCTGGGAGGTGGACACCTGCCTAGGCCCCTCGAAGGAGGGGGGTGTCCAGTTGTGACTGAGCCAGAGGAGACGCAGAGGCAGGTGAGGGGGACACTCCCTGGCAGAAAGCGTGGGCGGGAAGGCAGGACATCATGGACTGTCTCTGGGGAGCAGAGGGCACGCCCCCTTCAAGGTCAGGGGTTCCCCAGGCTGCGCGTCCCCGTACTGCCCCGGGCCTGGCTGCCGGGCCAAGGCTGTCTTAGTTGCTTCTTAAGAGGCAGTGCCCACAGAGACCCTGACAGATAGTCTTAGAGCTGGCCAGGGCGGGGTTCCGGGGGTTGAGGACTGCAGCTCAGCCCCTCACTTTTGTTGAGCACCTGTCATGTCTCAGAAAGCAGGGGAGAGCACGCTGGCTTCCCAGAGATCAGGAGGTGGAGGGTGAGAACCTGCAGGCGGGGGGCTTGGAGTCACCCTGAGCGGTGATGGGAAGGCAGACTCCGCCTGTGTGCTGAGCCCTGAGTCTCGGGTCTGCGCTGGGCCCCGATGGAGGGAGGGGGTCAGCAGGTGAAGAGGACTGGGCCACGCCGGGTGCCCCAGACCAGCCCCACTGCGGGGAGAGGGGTGGACAGTGTGGCGCGAGGACAGGCCCAGGAGGGCAGTGCAGGGCATCAGAGGGTGAGGTGGGCAGTGGCGGGGAGCAGGTGACCTCAGGTAGAACCCCTCTCCAGTGTTGGGCGGTGGGATCTTAGAAACCATGAGGGTGTCTGGGTTCTCAAGACCCTCCCTGGAGAGCAGGGTGGCCCTGAAGAGAGGAAGGCACCCGGTGCCCCAGGTGGTGGAGCTTGGGATTCCGAGGCTGGTGGGGGAGGCTGCCCAGGCGCCGTGGGACGGGCGCTGGACAAGGGCAGAGCGGAAGGCGAGGGCGGCCTGAAAGGCTGGCCGCCTCAGGGGCCAGTGGAGATGGGGTGGGGGCGGAACCGAGGGGCCGCCTCACCACCCCACCCTTTCAGAGCGCTTCCCCCCAAGGAGCTTAAAATCGAATGGGGTGAAACAGGAGGTAAAGAAGAGAAGCAAGTAATTCCAGGCAAAAGAGAGTACTGTGGAGAAAATGGGTGTGCAGGAGAGGACCTGGGAGGTGGACACCTGCCTAGGCCCCTCGAAGGAGGGGGGTGTCCAGTTGTGACTGAGCCAGAGGAGACGCAGAGGCAGGTGAGGGGGACACTCCCTGGCAGAAAGCGTGGGCGGGAAGGCAGGACATCATGGACTGTCTCTGGGGAGCAGAGGGCACGCCCCCTTCAAGGTCAGGGGTTCCCCAGGCTGCGCGTCCCCGTACTGCCCCGGGCCTGGCTGCCGGGCCAAGGCTGTCTTAGTTGCTTCTTAAGAGGCAGTGCCCACAGAGACCCTGACAGATAGTCTTAGAGCTGGCCAGGGCGGGGTTCCGGGGGTTGAGGACTGCAGCTCAGCCCCTCACTTTTGTTGAGCACCTGTCATGTCTCAGAAAGCAGGGGAGAGCACGCTGGCTTCCCAGAGATCAGGAGGTGGAGGGTGAGAACCTGCAGGCGGGGGGCTTGGAGTCACCCTGAGCGGTGATGGGAAGGCAGACTCCGCCTGTGTGCTGAGCCCTGAGTCTCGGGTCTGCGCTGGGCCCCGATGGAGGGAGGGGGTCAGCAGGTGAAGAGGACTGGGCCACGCCGGGTGCCCCAGACCAGCCCCACTGCGGGGAGAGGGGTGGACAGTGTGGCGCGAGGACAGGCCCAGGAGGGCAGTGCAGGGCATCAGAGGGTGAGGTGGGCAGTGGCGGGGAGCAGGTGACCTCAGGTAGAACCCCTCTCCAGTGTTGGGCGGTGGGATCTTAGAACCCATGAGGGTGTCTGGGTTCTCAAGACCCTCCCTGGAGAGCAGGGTGGCCCCTGAAGAGAGGAAGGGGCACCCGGGTGCCCCCAGGTGGTGGTGAAAGACACAACAGGTTCCACATCTACGAGCTCCGCGTCAGGACGCGGCCACTCTAGGACCGTCTCGCACCCCCGAAGCTGCCCAGCTCCAGCGTCTGGGGGGAAAGGGAATGAGGCAGCCCCACATGAGGACCTTTCTGGAATGAAAGGGAATGAAAGCTGATCACAGCTTCCCAGAAGTCAGCTGGGGCCCAGATGGTCCAGGCAGGCGCCCTGCCCTTCCCTTGCTTTGCAAGCTGCCAAAGAACGAGGGTCCCCCTGGGAAGCTGTGGAGACTTGGAAGGCCTAGGAGTGAGCATCCAGAGGAAAGGGGCCCATCTCAGGGACCAGATGCTCCTGGGCCCTGGTGGACAGTCCACAGCAGGCACGTCCAGTCCACACCTCTGCAGGTGAAGGTCACAGTTCCTGACATGGCTCGGGGTGGGGGCGGGGCTGCAGTCTGAGCTCCAGATGCAGAACTCCTGAGCTCCGTGGCCTCCTCTGGGACTCAGGTTCCCCTCTTGTGAATGGCTGTGCCCTGCCTGTCAGGACTGGGGAGGGGTGCTGACTGAGGTGGGCAGACCTTGACGGTGTCCCGAGCAGCCTGGAGAGCCTGTGTTTGCAAGAGCAGCCCCGTCCCGGCCTGCGAGCAGGCAGCCTGCGGATCCCCGTGGAGGCAGCCCTCCTCAGCCCTGTAGCTGACGGGCCCAGGTCAGGTGTAGAGGAACTCAGGCAGCCGGGGTTCCTGGTCCCACTTCCTCAGAAGGTGTCTGGACCCACGTGAGGAGTCGCCATGACAATGGTCAGGCCCTTGGAGGTGCTGGCCAAACAGCAGGAGAAGGAGCTCAGGAAGTTAGCTGTGTGTCAGCCAGTGGGGTGGTGTGGGTTTGTGGGGGAGAGTGAGACCTGCGCTAGAGGCTGCAGTCTGGGATGCTGTGAACAAGCAGAGGGGAAGTGACGGCTTCTCCAGGGGCTCTTTTCTGTTTTATTCAGTGCGTTGGGTGGGGGCCGGTGGGGTTGGAGAGCTCTCGGGAGACCTCCCAGACTGAGTGCCTGAGCAGACGGGCTGTGTGAGCTCACTGCACTCGCGTACCCGTGGCTCTGCACGCGGGGCCGTGCCAGCGCCTTCCGGAGGCTCTTTGGCAAGAGATGCCTCGGTGGTCAGGGCAGCCCCTGGGCACAGGCCCTCTTGGATGAGGGTTAAAGGCAGAACAGGACCCCGAGTCCTGGAGTCCGGGGCTGTTTTCTCACTTTTGACTCTCACCCCTACCACCAGCCCACCGTGTACTTCGGCCACAGCTGACCCATCCCTTCCAGCCGCCAGCACCGGAGCCTTTCCCCTCTGCGGACCTCCAGCCGCGCCCTGCTCCGGGCCCTCCCTCCACGCACATGCCTGCAGCTCGTGGCCTCTGACCTCGAGGACTAGGGGTGCAGGCTGCTCCGCGGTCTCCGGGGAGAGCCAGTCCTGCCTTGACCAGACTGGGCAGAACCCTAGGCCCGTCCTCACTGTTCTGCGGCCTCTCCCCACATGGTGGGAGGCATGAAGCCCTCCTTCCCTCCCTGGGACTCACAGAACACACACTGAAGGCTGTCCGGTGGAGCCACCCACCCAAAGCCAGAATTGCTCCCTTGTAGCACTGTGGGCAGGTGGGTTTTGTGTTTACACACTCCCAGTGACAGAGGGATCACTACCTACTTTTCCTGGAAAGCATTCATTGTTTGAAAGCCCGCTGAGCCGAGTTTCTGTCTCCTGAGACTCCGCCGGTGGGTGCAGAGCCCCTCACCCCCCAGCTCCTCGTGGGTCCAGCTGGCCGCCTCCCAGATGCGCTTTCTCGTGGCTGAGATCAGCTGAGTCCACCCCTTTCCTCCCCCCCATCTTTCTTTTCCTTCCCACCTCCTTTCATCTCCCACTTCTCAAACAGCAGGAGAAGGAGCTCAGGAAGTTAGCTGTGTGTCAGCCAGTGGGGTGGTGTGGGTTTGTGGGGGAGAGTGAGACCTGCGCTAGAGGCTGCAGTCTGGGATGCTGTGAACAAGCAGAGGGGAAGTGACGGCTTCTCCAGGGGCTCTTTTCTGTTTTATTCAGTGCGTTGGGTGGGGGCCGGTGGGGTTGGAGAGCTCTCGGGAGACCTCCCAGACTGAGTGCCTGAGCAGACGGGCTGTGTGAGCTCACTGCACTCGCGTACCCGTGGCTCTGCACGCGGGGCCGTGCCAGCGCCTTCCGGAGGCTCTTTGGCAAGAGATGCCTCGGTGGTCAGGGCAGCCCCTGGGCACAGGCCCTCTTGGATGAGGGTTAAAGGCAGAACAGGACCCCGAGTCCTGGAGTCCGGGGCTGTTTTCTCACTTTTGACTCTCACCCCTACCACCAGCCCACCGTGTACTTCGGCCACAGCTGACCCATCCCTTCCAGCCGCCAGCACCGGAGCCTTTCCCCTCTGCGGACCTCCAGCCGCGCCCTGCTCCGGGCCCTCCCTCCACGCACATGCCTGCAGCTCGTGGCCTCTGACCTCGAGGACTAGGGGTGCAGGCTGCTCCGCGGGTCTCCGGGGAGAGCCAGTCCTGCCTTGACCAGACTGGGCAGAACCCTAGGCCCGTCCTCACTGTTCTGCGGCCTCTCCCCACATGGTGGGAGGCATGAAGCCCTCCTTCCCTCCCTGGGACTCACAGAACACACACTGAAGGCTGTCCGGTGGAGCCACCCACCCAAAGCCAGAATTGCTCCCTTGTAGCACTGTGGGCAGGTGGGTTTTGTGTTTACACACTCCCAGTGACAGAGGGATCACTACCTACTTTTCCTGGAAAGCATTCATTGTTTGAAAGCCCGCTGAGCCGAGTTTCTGTCTCCTGAGACTCCGCCGGTGGGTGCAGAGCCCCTCACCCCCCAGCTCCTCGTGGGTCCAGCTGGCCGCCTCCCAGATGCGCTTTCTCGTGGCTGAGATCAGCTGAGTCCACATTCTCTCCCATCTTTTCTCCCTTCCCACCTCCTTTCATCTTTTTCCTATTTGTCTTTTATTCTGGGGGGAAGACTTGGTAGAGGAGGGGCCGGGCTATTTCCTGGGCCCTGGGGAGTCCAGCCCTTGGCTAGATCTCCCAACTCCTCCTACCACCTCCACCCCAGCACCTGGCCGACCTGGGCTCCATCCCTTAGCGTCCCCCTCAGCCTGGAGGCCTTGCCGGCCGGCCGAAGGAAAGTGGATGCCACGTGCTTCTCATCTGCGCAGGCTGACCTCCTCCCACACTGCTTGCATCACCCAGCTGCATCTGATGTCCCCAGAGCCTGCCCTCCTGCACGGGGAGGCGGGGGGCTGGGTGCAGATGGCTGGTCCCAAGTGGGAAGGCTCCACTCTGGTGCAGAAGCAGAGTGAGCACTGACCCCCGAGCTTCCCCCACTGTGGCTCCTGGGGGCCCGGCCCCTGAAGGGAGAGGAAACCAGAGCCCCCAGCCCAGCACTTCCTTCTCAGCAGCAGGCACCAGGACTCAGGCTGGGAAGACGCCCTGGGGTGGCATCTGTCTGCCAGAGAGAGTGGCTTCTGTGCCCAGGCTGGGTCCCACGTGGCCACAGTGTGCGTGGCTGGACAGTCAGTGGGTCGAGCTCTTCACCTTAGATGGGCACCCGTGCCTCTGGCAGAAGACGGGGCAGATTGCTGGCGGGGGGCGGGCGTTAGGGGAGAGCAAGCACGTGCGGCGTCCCACTGGCCCCGAGGCCGGAGAGCGTGGGCATGGCCCGGCCCGGCCCGGGTTCACCCCGAGGGCTCTGACGCCAGCAGCATCCAGGCTCTCGCCGCCAGCGGTGCCTGTTTGCCACACGGTTCTTCTCAAGCTCAGCTCCGGCCAGAGCTGTGCCGGGCGCGGCTGGAGCCCTTGTCAGATCTATTTTCAACCTCCTGATGATAGGCTCGGGGCCTCTGCAGCGGGCGCTGCCGGCAGAGTCCTCTAATTTCTGAACGGCAGCGCTCGCCCTGGACTGAGGCGGGCATGCTGGCTCCCGTGCCTTGGGGAGGCACACCCAGGCCGTGTGCCCCGTGCACACGGGCTGGCCCCCGGGAAGCCGGGTCGTCAGAAGGGGGTCCGGTGGAGGTGTGTCTTCGGGGGTGATCTGGTGGAAAGTGCTGGTGTTTTCTTGGAGAGCCAGACTCTCAGCTGTGACCTTGGGCTGCACAGGGAGGTGGTGAAGGTTGAGAGGGCAGGGCAGGCGCGTGTGTTGAGGACCTGGAGTCCAGACATGAGCCCCGGGGCGTAGGTGAGGCTGGGGTTTGGGGGTGCACCGCAGGTGGCGTGTCACGAGGAGTGGTGTGCAGAAACACTTGCACACGTGGCCTCCAGCCACGGCGCACAGACTCAAGGGGTGTGTGTGTTGTGTGCGCATGTGCCGAACTGGCCAGGCTTGAAAGAGTCTGAAACACAGCCCGACTGGAACAACGCCGCCCCCCGACCGACCCCAGGCGGAGACTGCAGGGTTGGGGCTCCCTGGCTCCTCTCCCAGAAAAGCACCGTGCGGGCTGTTCGCCTCCAGACCCAGGCTTGCTCTGCCCTTGGTGACTTGCTGAGCAGACCCTCCCTCTAGGGGTGCTGCCCGTTCTCGGGAAGCCTGGCTTCTCTGGGCAGGACCCCAGCCCGTCCTGGCTCACGGACTCCAGCACCCTGGTCTGGGGTCTGACCTTCCACAGCCTGAAACGGGCCCAGAGAAAGCAGTGACCGACCGATCGCCAGCGCCGTGGACCACTGGGGCGCGAGGTTCCCGTCCCTTAGGGTTGATGTGTTGCTCTGTGCCGCGGTGCTCCGGTGCGTGCAGCTGGGTGAGCACGGGCGCCGGGTAGGGGGCTGTCCGCCTGAGTCTCAGGGCCAGGGCTTAACCTTGACCCCCGGCATCGCAGCTCGAACCGCCTCCTCTCTGCAGGGGTTGAGTTCGACCCTCAGGGTGGCTGTCAGGCAGCTGCTGGGGACGGAGCACGTGCCCCCACGGTGTGGCTTCAGCCCCCTCGCCGCGGCCGACCTGCTGGAGGAGCAGACAGGAGGGCCCTGCCCACCCACCTGCCGGACGGAGGCTGCGGCAGAGCTGGGAGGGGCCGCGGGGCAGGAGCTGGTCAGTGTGGGGAGGCCCGCGGACCGTGTGTGCGCAGGCGACCTGCGTTTGGAGGAAGGTCAGCTCCCGGCAGCAGAGCCAGGAGGGTCTGGAATCAGGGGGAGGTGAACAGGGGGCTTCCTCTGGCACCGTCAGGCTGGGAGGGTTGGAAAAGAGATGGTGGGCAGGCGGGCGCCCTGTGGTGACCGTGCCGGTCCCAGGGCTGCGCTAGGCGGCAGGCGGAGCCTCGGAGGGAGCTGCCCGGGCGCACCCCGCACAGGCCCCCCGCAGAGTCCCGAGCCTGGCCTCCACCCGGGAGAGGTCACTGCCTGAGGACCAGGCGGCCCGGGGCCTCCCTGCTGCCGTGTCTGCTGGCCGAGCGCAGGCGGCCTTTGCAGCCCCTGCCGTGTCCGGGGGAGGGGGGAGGGGAGGGCGCCTCTGTGCCTGGAGGCCGCCCCTGCAACGAGCCGCCGCTCTGATCAGGCCTGAGGGATCAGTAGTGCCCCCCGCGCCGCAGCCCCAGGGAGAGGCCAGCCCGGAGCCCACGGCCGCTCCAGCCCGCAAGCCCGTGAGGACGACAGCGGATGCCTGTGACACAGAGCCAGGCTGGCCTGAGAAGAGACGCATGGGCATGGGGCAGGCTCCCTGCTTTGGCTCCGGTGTGGTCGCTCCGTCCAGGAAGCCTTCCTGAAGGAGCTGGAGGTGGGAGCTGTTGGAAGGAACCGGCGTGAAGGGCGAAGGCGTTCCAGGCCCCGGACTTTGCCTGGATGGCTGGGAGGACGAGACCGGAGCTCGCCGGCTGGGAGCCCGCAGAGCAGATGGTCCGCGGGGTCCCCACCCCGTGGCGGCCCTGACGTGGTGACGGAGCCTTGGGGGGCAGTGGGAGCCTTGTCCCCAGCGCACGTCTCCCCGCACTGCTCTTCAGGGTGCCGCCAGGCTGGCCCCACCTCTGGGCCCCGAGTGCTGCCACGGGGCGCCTCTGTCCCAGGAGCTGGGCGTCTGGCTGTGTCCCGGAGTCTGGGTTCCCCTAGCGTCCAGAGGCAGGCTGAGGCCCGTCCAGGCGCTTCTGCCTCTGGTGCAAAGAGGCACGTTTGCCCTCTGACCCTGCAGACACCCGAGGGTCTTCAGGCTGAGGGCCCCGAGCCTGCCCGCGGGCGCCCGTGCTCTCCGGCCCTCTGTGAGTGTCCGGGTACCGCCTCCCGTCACTGTCCAGTCTGGGAAGCAGGCGGCCACAGTGCCCAGAACGGCAGGCGGGGTCCTGGGGAGGGCGCCCCGTGGACTCCGGTCCTGCAGGGCTCTGCAGGCCTGGCGGGTCCTCCCGGCAGCCACCGCGTCCCCCCTCTGAACGGCGTGGCTCACACCGAGGCCTCCTGCGGGTGTCCGGCAGTGGGTCGGCCCAGCATGTCCTGTGGCTCCCCTTGGTCCCCGCTGCCAGGCTGTGGACTGCGTGCGGGGCTGGTGGTTGGGAGGCTTCCAGAACAGCTGTGTCCGTACCAGCCCGGCACACCTGTCCTGGCAGGGCCGTGGCTGGCACGAGAGCTGCCGGGGCAGGGCGTCCGCCCTGTGCGGGATGCCCGTGTCTCTGGCGGGGCTGCCTGGCCCAACAGAAGGGCACCAGCTTGGGGTCGTGCAGAGGGAGCTGGGGGTCAGTGTGGCAGGCGGTGGAAGGACGCCCCTGTGACGAAGCTGGCCACCTCTGCCCAGACCTGAGCGCAGGCCCGGGGCCTGGCCTGGTCGAGGAGGAGCTTGGCAGCATCGGCGTTTCTGGGAAGGTGAAGACTCGGCCTGACTCCCTGCTCTGCCCTGAGCCGTCTCTGGCCCTCTCCACCCCAGGTCCTCTGGAACAGCCCTGCCCTGTCCCCAGGCCCGCCTTCAGCCAGCGACCCCTCTGGTGGTCCTCCAGGGTCACGGCGTGGCGTCCGCGCTGCTGGCCTGTCCGCACACTGCTGCGGGAAGGGGCTCGTCTCGGGAGCACAGGTGACCAGGACCGCACACAGACGTCATCCTGGGGTCTGGGTGATGAGGACAGCGGTGGGTGGCCCACTGGCCCGGCCTCCGGGGTGCGATTTCCAGTGGGGGATGGGAGGGGTCTGCCCCAGCTGGCGCAGCCCTGCCTCTGCGCCAGAGGAGCCCGGGCCGGGCGGGGGCTGGATTCGGGCCACTTTCTCACACTCAGCCCCGAGATGGGATTTCCTGCTGAAATCCGATCTGGATCGCAGAGTTCCCAGCTCCTCAGTGCCTGCTGTTTGCAGCCGCTCTGCATGTTCTGAGTCGTCCCCGCTCTTGGGGGTCCTGGGTGGGGGGGGGGACGCAGAGCACAGCTGGTCAGACGCACGGGCTGGGGGACGGACACAGCTCGGTTCAGCTCCCGCCTCGGTGTCGCTGGGCCTTGAGGCCAGTCAGCCCTCCTGGGCGTCAGCTTCCTCACCTCTTCAGCAGGTTGGAGCGCGGCCGCCTTGTCGGCCCACCGCCAGGGTTAAGTGAGATCTGTGTTGATCTCTTGTTGCCGCGCTGTTACGCGTGCCCCTCTCTGCGGGGCGTCGGGAGGGAGGCCCTGTCCTCGCGGAGCCCCAGGCCGACCTGGGAGACGCAGCCCGGGGCCCGCTGTCCTCAGACCCTTCTGTGTTCTGGGCCCCTCCCCCTGGGCCTTGGGGAGCCCCCCGCCCAGAGCCCCGCTCTCTCCTTGGGGTGTCCTTGGGCCCTCTTCCTTCGCTCATCTCACTCCCCGTGCCTCCGGTGGCCCGTCCTGGTCCTCCGCGTGTGCTGGCGGCTCCTCCCCGGCTTCCTCTCCAGACACCACCGCTGCCCACAGTCAGGCTGCCGGCTGGGGCCACGGCGGCGTCCTCCACCCTCCTGCTTGGCAGAGCCCGGTGTCCTCGAGTTGGGCCCCGGGTGCCTAGGCGAAGCTCGCTCTTGCTGCGGCTTCGGCACCCTCACCCTGCGCTCGCTGTGGTCCAGCTGCCGGCTGGACGTCAGAGGCCTGCGCTGAGGGCTCGAGAGCCCTCCCCGAGTCTGTCGCCATCCGGCCCGGCCCCGGTGCAGCCTGACCTCTGAGAGGCCTTCTCTCCTCCAGCCTCCGCCCCGGAGGGACAGGGCAGGGGTCACAGGTGGACAGGGGAGGTGCCCCCGTGGCCCCCTCCCCAGCTGACAGGTGAGGCGGCTGGAGCCTCAGAGCCCCCCAGGGAGATGCTCAGAGCCCCGCCTCCCCGTCTGCAGCCTTGCTGGTGGAGAACCGTCATTCACAGCCCAAAGCTGGCCCCACCTCCTGCCTCCAGCTGCTGGAAGAGCCCCAAGGTGCAGCGTGTCTGCCATGACGTCATGGCACGTTGTGGATGCACCCCGTCCTCAGTGACCCATGCCGGGGTGCACGTTCCCGGGAGCCCTGAGGTCTCCCTGAGGTCTGGGGAGAGCAGTGTTATTTGCCGGTCACTTTGCTCCTGCGGCCTGCGTCCTCGGCCTGACCCGCGGGCTGGCGAAGGCCTCCTGTCCAAGGAGAGTCCCTTTCGGGTCGGCGTCCGAGGCTGGAGCCGAGGCAGGGGCTCCAGATTCCACTATCTTCTCTCTCAGAGCTCCTTTCCGCCCCGGGGATCCCGGCTCCCTAACTCCTCCTCCTCTGTCCTGGCCTCCCCCCATCGCGCCTGTTCAGAAAACGCATCAGCCCACGCCAGACAGAGCTGGAAAGGGATCTGTCCTCACACCCACTCTCATCTGGCTTCCCTGCTTATCCCCAAAAAAGATCGTCGTCTCCAGCAGCTCTGAGGCAGAGCTACGAGTCTGGAGAGAAGACAGACGGGGCGGGGCTGCAGGGGCGGCTCACAGGTGCCCCTCCAGGGCCAGGCTCCCAAGGGCCGCCTCGGTGAGGCAGGAGACGAGGCGGGGGACGTCCCCGTCCGGCCCAGCCCGGGCCCTGGACGTCCTCGGCTCCCTGACTGCCCTTAACCTGGAGGAGGGAGAGCACTGTGGTCTGCAGGGCTGGGGGCCCCGCAGACACTGGGCGTCCGCTCCGAACCAGACGGCGCCGCGGTCTTTGGGCCCCAGCAGAGCGCAGAGCAGACCCATCCTCTTTCTTCGTGGAGCTGGGGTTGGGGAGGGAGGCAGCCTGAGCGCACGGTCACCGAGGGCATCCTGGCACCGCGCTGGCGCGTGCTGTGGGGGAGGGGACGCGGGGCAGGGGCCCCGTGGAAGGGGCTCCTCGGGCAGGGGTGCTGGGCTCGGCCACGCGGAGGACAGGGTGTGCGGCGTCCAGGCAGAGCAGTTGTGTGTGGAGGGAAGAGACGGTCGTGGGAAGGGGAGCGGCCAGCCCGAGGCTGGGAAGGCGGGGGCCGTGCCTGCCGGCCTGGGTCAGGCCCAGGGGTCCGCGTCTCGAGCCTCTGTCCAGTGGGAAGGCGGCACGGGCGGGAGCAGGGGACTGACGTCGGGCTCCTGTTGCTCAGAGTGACTCTGGCCGCTGCGGGGTCAGAGGCGGCGGGCGGCTGGCCCCGGCGGAAGGCTTCAGTCGACCCTCTGGGCGACTGGTCAGCAGCCTGGGGCCGGGGGTGGGCGGCACAGGCGGGGCAGCTGGGGGCAGCGAGCGGACCCGCGGGCCCCGGCACGGGCACTCTGGCGCTGGGCGTCATTTTGGCCGATACGGAATTCCTTAGACACAAAGCACACACATCTGAGAATAACGACCTGTTTTTGGGGGGGATTGCCATTTTTTTAAGTTTGCTCTTTTGCTTTTACAGAACTTCATTGTTGACAGATAATATGTGTGATCCCAGATTAGTCATATGGATGTCGCACCCCCCCTCCTCCCACCCCCTGTTGTTTTTGATGATGATGCCTTCGTTAAGACAGTAAGCTCATCTCCGCTGGACGTGGGACACCTGTGATTCACGCAGACTGCGCTCAAGAGAGGGAGGGGCGGGAACCGAAGCTGGCGCACGTGTGGCTCTGGGGCGGCGAGGCCGGTGGCTGCTCGTGGTGACGTGGACAGTGAGGGGATGGTGGCTCCCAGGCGCCCGTGTGCGCGGGCCGGGCCTCTGCGGTGCTCGTGGCTTCTGCCCCGTCGTGCCTGGTCACGCAGGCGAACGGCGGCCTGCAGAGGGCCCGCCTGCCTCGCTCCCTGGGGCCGCCGGGGCCAGGGTGCTGCGGGGCTGCGGCAGGGGTGGAGGCGCTGCCTGCCCTCAGGGCCACTGTCGTCTTTCCAGATGTCACCAGTCTCTGCGTCCCACCCCACTCTGCTGTCTGCACCCTCCTCTGACGCCCTGGAGGGGTGCTGCCGGGTGCCGTGGTGCCACCTTCAAGGTCCGGCCGTGGTGCGCTGTCTTCAGGGCTGCCCCCCCGGCCCTCCCCTGCCCCTTCTGCCTCGGTCCCTGTGCAGACCTGGCGCGGCTAAGGCTGGACCAGAAGGGACAAGCGTGGGCTCCAGGCCAGTTGTTACTCTCTGACCTCCTGGCCCCAAGTCTTCTCATCTCTTGTAAACAGAGGGTGATGTTTTCCCCACTGTTTCTAGCCAAGAGCACTGTTTGGAGAGGCAGACAAGACCGCATCGAGGGAGGAGCGGGGCGCGGGCGCAGGCTCCGCGTGCAGGGTGTCTCCGGCCGGCCCACCCCGCAGCCGGCCGTGGGGTCAGCAGCCTGCCCCCGAGGGGCCCTCGTCGGCCGGGAGTCGTGCGGCCAGTCACACCCGGAGCCGCCCGTCTTCTCCGGTGACAACCTTGGGCCGTCCTGAGAGACGAGGTTCTCACAGGAGGCTTTCTCAGCCCTCGCGGGGAACAGGCTGGCTGTCGGGGAGCTGTGGGGGAACGCGAGGCGCAGGCTGTCCTGAGGTCCCTCCCACCTTCCTTTCTCTCAGGTTGGACCAAGGAGTCAGTCACACAGAGGAGGCTCCTAACTGACAGCACCCCAGAACCGTGCATCTTAAAAGTCTTTGCCCATCTTGACCCCTTAGGGAGCACCTCTTCCAGCAAACGCAGGGTGTGTCTGCCGAATCAAGAGACTTACGAGGCACGCTGTGTCCGGCGCCCCTGACGTTCTGTTAGGTCAAACGTGTGTGTGTCCTCGTGTCGGGTGGCACTGAGCTCATTTCACGGCCGCCAGATGAGCTGTAACCTGCAGTCTGAACGCCCTGCCCTGAAAGTGTGCGGCGGCCCCGGGCACACTGTGGAGGCGTGCTCGGCCCGGGGGGCAGCATTCCCCCCGCACCAGGCGCTGCTCCGGCGCTTCCTTATAACAGACCGGGCTCGCTCCCCCTCCCTGAGGCAGGCGTTGTCACTGTCATCATTCTGTCCTGGTTTCGGCCGGGACACCGCTGCCCAGTGGCACATGCTCAGCAGCGGGGCCATGCTGGCTGCCGAGATGCCTCAGAAAACAGAGGGTCCCACCGGAGGAGCCCCTGCCCACGCTTCCAGAGGGCAGGCCTGAGTTGCACGCCCTGGAGACCCTGCAGGGCAGGTGGGGCCCCTGGAACCCCTGTCTGGTGGACGCCCGGGCTGGATTACCCCGCGGCTGCCCATGGATCGAGCGGGGAACCTGGGAGCCAGGAACCCTTCAGGGTGCACGAGGCCTGCAGTGGAGCTCTGCCCACTGCCCGCCGGGCAAGTACGAGCTTCCTGAGCGAACAGAAGAGCCCGACCCCAGCCTGTAAAAATAATACTGCTGTTAATTTTAACTACGACACTCTTACAGTTTTAAAAAAAGTGAGCTTAACGACGCGGTTTCACTGTTTTTTAATGAGTTTATTGCTGTAGACTCTGTGAGAATGCAACAAACGTCTTGAGAGCTTATGTCAGAGCACAGTGAGTGAGCCCCTGTGTCCTGTGGCTGCTTTTGAGATCTGAGCCCTGAGCTGCTGGCGCGCGGGCAGGGGCCACAGACGGGCGGTCCTCAGAGGCTGAGTGGAGAGGAGCCGAGGAGAGGCGAGAGGAGACGGGAGCGGGGAGAGGCGAGGAGAGCAGAGGCAGGGCACTGGAAGAGAAGGGGTGGTCGTGGAAGGCACATGCTCATCAGCCTAGCGTGTAGACCTCCCTTCTGCTGCTTCCCCTGGCAGAGGAGCTGGCAGCAGAGCGGGGAGGACGGGAGGCTGAGAAACCGATCCTCCAGACTGGTCTTCAGTCCCACTCCAGAAGGTGTGGCCCTTGCGGTCCCTCCGCCTGTTTCCAGCTGCAGCGTCGAGCCGTTGCTGCCCGCATGCCCGGCTCTGCCTCCTCGGAGTTCAAAGCCAGGAAACAGGTCTCCAGCCTCATGGGGAGAAGTCCCGGGGAAGCCCTGTTAACAGGGGACAGCTGGGCCACGCGGGGGCGGCGCCCGGACTGCTCGGGGAGGCTGGACGGGGCCTTCCGCCCAGGAGCCGCCTGATGCCAGGCAGAGATGGTAACCCCCGGGGAAGCTTGAGGAATGGGCTTCAGAAGCCAGCTGGACTTGAGGAGGATCCTTAGAAGGAGAGGAGAAGCGCACGGATGACCAGGAGGCGCCCTGGAGGCAGGGCAGGTGAAAGCGCCAGCGGGACCAGGCCCCGAGGCCGGCCAGGCCGCGCGCCTCCAGGCTCTGCGCCGGTCCTGCGAGCCTGCCTGACGACGGAGCGGGAGGGCCCTTCTCCGCCAAGCTCAGTCGCCATGGCAACCCTCTGGCTGATCGGGACTTGGGTTGCTATGGAAATTTGTCTAAAACCAAAAAGTGTTTGGGGGGAGGGTCTCAGCGGACAGGAGGGGCCAGGATCGTGGGCAGCAGGTCTCTCCTCCGGGTCCTCCAGTGGGGGCTTCTCTCGGCCTCGACCGGGGCTTGGGGACAGTGGCGGGTGGTGGCAAGGAGACACCGGGGCGCCGTGGCCAGGCGGTCCCCCGTCTCTGGGAAATGTCTTGTAGCCTCTTCCAGTGCCAGCTCTGCCTCTGGGCAAAACCGTGGAGTGGTAAGGCCCACACCGCTCTGTGGGCCATCCAGGCCCCCTCCCCGCCACAGCCTCCCTGCTGACAGGCCTTCCGGCCCCGGTCAGAGGGCAGGGTGGCAGCCGTGGCTCCTCGGTGCCGTGGCGGCGGGATCAGCATCTTCCAGGGGGAGCCGCACGAGGCTGCTCAGGGGACAGCCCCGGACACAGCTGCCGCTGGACAGTCACTGCCCGGGGAGCCGGAGCCCGGCCCCCGGCAGGTGGCTGCACGTCACTAGAGGACACGGATGTTGCCGTCATCTCGGAGCAGGATGAGGTTTGCAACCAAGCAGTGGAGTCTGAGACCTTCCGGGCCTCCAGAGAGCCCCACACCGAGGCCTGCCCTGTTTCCCGTCACAGGACTCACTGACAGCGGCCCTGTGGCCCTCCGCGGGGCTGGGGTCTCCCTGGGGTCCTTGGGGCTTGAGCGCCCCCACCTCTGCTCTCAGATGGGGGAGACGGGAGGGGAGCAGGACTAAGGATCCTCCGTAAGTCCACCTTGTCTAAAGCTGGACGAGGAGAGGGGTCCTCAGTAGGGGAGAAAAACAGAATCACTCTCTGGCCTGGCCCACAAGTTGTCCTTCTTGATATGAAGAATGTATCCCCTGGTGGCCAGCTCAGGTGCCCTGTCCCCGAGGGAGCTGAGGCGGCGCCCTGTGAGCCAGGCTTGAGGCCGGTCAGGAGGTCTGCGGCCACGCTCGGCAGGTCGTGGTGTCCCGGTGGCCGCGCCCCCAAGAGGCTGCACCTCCGGGAGCGAGCTCCTCTCCCCACAGAGGGGCTTCCCCGGCCCGGCGCCCCTCTGCCCCCGTCCTCGCGTGGGAGCCTGGAGGGCCGGAGGACCGCGAGCCGGGAGGTCAAGCGAGGAGGCCGCCGTGAACAGGGGTGTCGCCCGAGCGGCCCAGGCCGGGCGCACGCAGCCCCTGGCGAGAGGAGAGCCGCCGCGGTGGCTCTGGCCTGCGCCCTCCTGGCTGTGGTCCTCCGGCCTCCCTCCTGCAGGCGCTCTGCACCTGGTAGTGTAAGATCACGGGGGTCGTAGTCTTGCCGTTCCCCGGGCTCTGGCACGCCGTCCTGTTTACGCTTTGGGATCTCTGTGCCACAGACATCAGCCCGGCAACTCCAGCGTGCAGGAAACGGCCCGTGCTCGCTTGTCTCTACGTCAACTCAATTCTGATTCTTAGCCCGACCCTCTGGAGTGGGGGTGTCACACATCACACGGGCTGGGGTCCTCTGCCCGGCCCCCGCGTGCACCCGACACAGGCTCAGGCGGGGCTGGCGGCAGGCGGGCACGCGCCCCTGCTCCCGCGGGCTCCTCCGCACCCGGGCCCAGCGCGTCGCAGGCCTCCCGCTGGGGGTGGGCCTCTGCCAGGCGGGCAGGCACCCTGCCCGTCCCCACCGCCCCCTGTCGGGAGAGCCCCGCTCTACTCCTCACAGGTGGTCTCTTCCTCCCAAGCCATCTAGACTTCCAAGGGAGCTTGCCCATCCACGGCTGGGCTCTGCCCTCCACCCGGACCTGGGCTCTGGACGTGGGAGCCTGTGGCCTGCGGTCCTCGAGGTGGAGTGGAGAGAGGGCCACACGGGCTAGAGGTCCCAGGGGCGCCGGGGTCCTCATTCTCACCCCCGCTTGGGAGGCGGTAGGACAAGGTTTCGTAGCCCCGCGAGAGGGACACGGAACTGCAGCAGGGACGGGCGTGGCCGCGTCTGTGGCGACACAGGGCCCTGGCGAGGCCCCCTGCTGGCCCCTCCTGCCCACACCGGCCTCGCCGAGCCCCCGGAGGCTCCGCGCCCGGGCCTCTCACGCTGGGCACCCAGCGTGTGCAGCCGACTGGGTGTCCCCCAGTGGTCCTCAGGGGGCAGGCCCCCCACTGCACAGACGAGGCGTTTGCGGCCCAGGGGGCACGGTCACTCTGCTGCAGGCAGTGGCGGGCCAGGATCAGACCCGAGCTCCTCGCTCTCCTGTCGGGGCTTCCTGGTGACCTCAGCCACCCTGAGAAGGAAGAGACCGGGGACCACGGGATCCCTCCAGCAGCCACTCTGTTCAGCTTTCCGACTCCGTCCAGCCTTCTAGAAAAGGCTCTTTCCCGAGCCCAGGCTCCGTTCATCTGGTGACCCAGTGCTCGCCCCACGCCCCACGCCCCGCCTCTCAGCCTCGGGGACACTCCCCCCAGCCCGGGCCAGCAGCACCCAGACAGAAAAGCAGTGACGGGGAGGCAGGTCCCTGCCAGGGCCCGGACAGGGCTAGGGTGGGAGGGGATTGGCAGCCCCTCCCCTCCGTCTGCTTCCGGTCTTCCCGGGATGCTGGCGGCTGGGGGAGGGGGTGCTTCTGGGAACAGTGGTCAGTGAGGCCCAGACAGGAGGAAATGGGCAGATTGTTGGGGGCTGGGATGCGCCCCAGCAGAGCCTGCGGGCAGAAAGAGGAGGACAGCCAGCTGGCCCTCTCAGCACTTCTTCACAAGGCTGGGGGGCCCTTCACAGCTCTGCCCGGGGCCGGGGGTGCTGGGCGGGTGAGAGACAGAGTGAGAGACCGAGGCCTCTGGTGACCATGCGTCGAGGGCAGCGGGGAGTGAGGACGCTTCCACCCCAGAAGGGACAGGAGGCCCCGTCCTGTCTCTGCCGGGACCCGAGCCGCCTGCCCCTCCACTGAGCGGCGGGTGCGTGAGCCCCCCTTCGGCCCCCCAGTCACAGCAGCTGCTGGCGCTCGTGGGGGCCCGGACACGGCACCATGCAGCGTCATCGGTGATCGCTTCATGATAAGCCTGCGAGTTGGGATTGTGTTGTTCCCCTTTGCCAGGGAGAAAATCGAGGCACAGAGCTTGGGTAATTTGCCTCGGGCTGGGAAGTGGTGGAAAAGGGCTTTGAACCGGTGGCTGGACCTGGGCAGTGGCGTGGGAGGGGCCGGGGTGCCGCCCTGTCGTGTGGACCCGGACCTCCAGACCCGATCAGGAATTCTGCACAGAGACTGGGCTTTCCTCCCCCGGTACATGTTTCTCCATCACTGATTAATTAATTGAAAAAAAATTCACTAATTTGGCTGTGTGGGGTCTGAGTTGTGGCCTGTGGGCTCTAGTTCCGTGACCAGGGATCAGACCTGGGCCCCGTGCATGCGGAGGGCAGGGTCTGAGCCGCTGGGCCGCCGCAGAGGTCCCTCCCCATCACTGGTTTATGTCACGTGTACTCACGGTGTTTGTCTGTGCTCTGACTTATGACCCAGTCCTACCTTTCTAGTATTTTGCTCCAATTGAATGTGTTTGGTTGTGCCGTTGCCCAGTGAGGCTTGGAGGTGCCGTGTCGGGTCTTGGTCTTCGGGGACAGTGAACGGAGGAGGGGGGTCTTTGCTGCTGACTGGCAACCCGCCTCCCTTTGGGCCCCCTGCCTCTTCTCTCGCCTGTCCCTGGCTCTGCGCCCACCTCGGCTCCGTCGCTCGGGAACCTGGTTGCTTCTGCCTCTGAAATGCCCCTGTCATCCTAATTCATGCCATCTCCCCCCCGATGCAGCGTCCCGGCTCCTGGCTCCTGTCCACCCTCCAGGGCTGCTCTGGAGGCGCCGCCCTCAGGTCTCCCCACATGGGGACCCCCGTGGCTCCCTCAGGACAGCATTCTGCTTTCTTATCCTGCCATTCAGGGCCTCCATGGCCGGACCTTCCTGCCCGCCTGGTTCCCCCTTTCTCTTCCCTGCCCAAGCCATCTGCCAGCATTTCCCTGAGGAACTCGGGTGAGACGTGTTAATTGGCTCTCGTGAAAAACACGCGGCCCGCGGTCGTGTGAATCTAGGCAGCCCCCCATTTGTCCAGGATGAGAGGCAGGGTTCTTCATTGCGAAACTTGTCGGCGCCTAGGGAGACTCCCTGGAGCTTGGTGACCACCCGTGGACGGAGGAGGGGATGCAGAATCCCCTCAGGTCCCGGGTCCTGCTCTCCCAGGGCTCTCCGTAGGAGGTTGGTCCATGGGCCCCTCGGGGGACGCCGCCCTGTCTTTGGTTAGGCTGGGCTCTGCGGTTCCCAGAGCCTGCCCCAGTTTTCTCTGTATCTTGGATTAAGCCATATTCCTAGCCTGAAAACACCCACTGCCTCCAGGGTCACCTACGAAAAGCTGACCATCCTTTATAGATATTTTTTCTTGATGCCCCACCCCTCATCCCGCACCCCCAGGCTTGACCTTCTCTTGGGTCTCTGGACCCTGTGGGCGGCCTTCTCCTGACAGCGCCTTTTCAGAAGACACTTTGTTTCCATCCCTCGCCCTCTTGCTGGGCAGCTACCCCTCTTCCCTCCCTGGTCAGACTCTAAGCCCCGGCCGCGAGGCGGTCGCCTGGTTATCCTGTGCATCACCTCCTACACCCCCATCAGAATCCTGTGCAGTTTTTTATCTTTTAATAAACTTTCACACTTCAGAATAGCTTCAGATTTGCCAAAAAGTTGCAAGGGTGTCACCGAGAGTTGTGCCCCCGCCCGGTTGCCCTGTGGCTGTGCGTCAGTGGCCCTGGTTCGTTTGTCACAGGAACGGGCCAGCCCTGGTGCGGTCCAGGCTTCGCTTGGATGTCCTCGGGTTTTACCTGATGTCCTTCTTCTGTGGACCAGGGACCGCAGTCCCTCTGGACCTCCTGTCTCCTTCGGCTCCTCTGGGTGGTGGCGGCTTCTCAGTCTGTCCTTCTTTGTGACCCTGAGGAAGACTGCCCGGCGACCTGTAGGGCGTCCTTCGACCTGGGTCTGACGGTTGGACAGAGGCCTGATGATCACGGAGGCAAAGTGGTCACCTCACCGCTGCGGGGGAGGGTTGATCGGCCGCTGCTCACCTGGATTGTCCGGCAGACCTGGCGAGGGAGGTCGCCCGGACCTGGATTGTCCGGCAGACCTGGCGAGGGAGGTCGCCCGGACCTGGATTGTCCGGCAGACCTGGCGAGGGAGGTTGCCCGGCAGCCTCCCGCGAGGCGCGGGGGCAGCGAGGTTCCCTCCGCAGAGCAGGCCTGGGCGCTGCACTTCCTTGAGTTACACTCTGATACTTTGTGGTTTATCTTGATGGAACTGTTTCCGCTTTGGCTGTTGGAGAGAGCTTTGAGTTGGTACCTGTGTCGTCCTGACATACCCTGGTGTTTAAAAACGCCCTTGCTTTTCGGTCCTGCGAGGTACTCCAGGCTCATCTTGTCTGAGAACCAGCTGTTTCTCAGGCCTGTGCCCGCCACTGGAGCGTGGCGTCCCTGGGTGCGGTGGGAAAGCCGGCGCCCGGGCGCAGTGGTCTCGCTGGTCCGGCCGTCACCCCAGCTTCCAGACCTTCTCTGTGGACTCCGTGAGGATGCACAGACGTATGTGCTAACCTGTGTGCACACAGACACACCAGGGACTGTGTCCAACATAATTAGAATAACGAGCATTGGTCGGGACCGACGCGTCCAGCGCGGTGTGGTGCCGCAGCGTCCGCCGTGACTCTGCTTGCTTTCTGGGCGGCGGCCGTCGCTCCGCTGTGTCTGGAGGCTGTGCCGTCCCCGGGGCCACAGCTCAGCAGGCCGCCTGTCCTTCACTGTCTTCAGAGTTTGCCTAGACTCGTGTCCACTGAGTCATGATGTCATCCAGCCGTCTCATCCGCTGCCTTCCTTTATGCAGCTTTTTAAAACCCTGTTTCTTCCGAATCCCGCTCTTCAAGGCACAGACTGTGCTCCAGAGGCACCGGACCGAGCGTGCAAATGTGTCTTGAACTGACTTTAAAGAAAGTCACAGGCGTGTGCTGCCTGTGGCTCCCGGAGCCGCAGGCATGGTGGCTCTCCCCTTCCCGGGTGATGCTCTGTGGGAAACAGCCCGTCGTCCTCGCCAGGGCGTCCATTACCCACGCTGGGGTGTTTCTCCTCGTTTCCTCCTGTATCCGGTTCCCACAGCACCTGATACGTCCTGGGCTGAGGCCAGGCTGTCAGGTCCGTTCCTGCCTGCGGCAGAGCCCAGCGAGAGCGCCGCCTGCCCCCTCGGCCCAGCAGCAGGGCTTCCGGCTCTGCGGTGGCCGTCCAGGCTTCTGTGTCTCCAAACAGAGTCCGCAAGCTTGAAAAGCCTTCTAGATCGTTTTCCAAATGAGGATCTGGTCCAGGAGACACAGCCGTCGGCCAGGCAGGCAGTAGAGCCCAGGCCCCTCCCCTCCTCGGTCCACTCTGTCGGCCGCCGTCCGCGGAGTGCCCTGGGCTGGCACCACGGTGGTGCCCGTGGGGATGGTCAGACGTGAGCTGCGCAGCCCGGCTCGCCGGGGGCTCGCTTTCTGCAGGACGTCCCTGCGAGGGGCCTGAGCTGCGCCTGCACGTCTGCAGAACAGCATGCTCTCCGCTCACTGAGCTTGCTCTCCCACCCTCTTGAGGCGCCAGACCTGGGGACGGGTGGGGGGAGGCCGCTGCCCCGTGCTCCTGGAGGCTCCCAGCCTCGGCCCCGCCTCCGCCCCTGAAGGTCACTCAGCTCGGACCCGTCCTGCCTGCACCTGCGTCGTTGCTTCTCCGGATCAGCGCTTCCCCAAGGTCCTCATCGGAACACACATGCCTTTACTCAGGGTGCTTGGAATGCAGTCTGGTTAAGCTCTGGGACAAGGGAGTTTCCTGGCGGCCTCGTGGTTAGGATTGGGTGCTTTTACTGAGGAGACTCGGGTCCACCCCTGGCCGGGGAGCCGTCCTACGTGCTGTGTGCGTGGCCGGAAAAGACAAAGACTGTGCTCCAGAGGTCACCGGACCGAGCTGCCTTCCTTTATGCAGCTTTTAAAACCCTGTTTCTTCCGAATCCCGCCTTCAAGGCACAGACTGTGCTCCAGAGGCACCGGACCGAGCGTGCAAATGTGTCTTGAACTGACTTTAAAGAAAGTCACAGGCGTGCTGCCTGTGGCTCCCGGAGCCGCAGGCATGGTGGCTCTCCCCTTCCCGGGTGATGCTCTGTGGGAAACAGCCCGTCGTCCTCGCCAGGGCGTCCATTACCCACGCTGGGGTGTTTCTCCTCGTTTCCTCCTGTATCCGGTTCCCACAGCACCTGATACGTCCTGGGCTGAGGCCAGGCTGTCAGGTCCGTTCCTGCCTGCGGCAGAGCCCAGCGAGAGCGCCGCCTGCCCCCTCGGCCCAGCAGCAGGGCTTCCGGCTCTGCGGTGGCCGTCCAGGCTTCTGTGTCTCCAAACAGAGTCCGCAAGCTTGAAAAGCCTTCTAGATCGTTTTCCAAATGAGGATCTGGTCCAGGAGACACAGCCGTCGGCCAGGCAGGCAGTAGAGCCCAGGCCCCTCCCCTCCTCGGTCCACTCTGTCGGCCGCCGTCCGCGGAGTGCCCTGGGCTGGCACCACGGTGGTGCCCGTGGGGATGGTCAGACGTGAGCTGCGCAGCCCGGCTCGCCGGGGGCTCGCTTTCTGCAGGACGTCCCTGCGAGGGGCCTGAGCTGCGCCTGCACGTCTGCAGAACAGCATGCTCTCCGCTCACTGAGCTTGCTCTCCCACCCTCTTGAGGCGCCAGACCTGGGGACGGGTGGGGGGAGGCCGCTGCCCCGTGCTCCTGGAGGCTCCCAGCCTCGGCCCCGCCTCCGCCCCTGAAGGTCACTCAGCTCGGACCCGTCCTGCCTGCACCTGCGTCGTTGCTTCTCCGGATCAGCGCTTCCCCAAGGTCCTCATCGGAACACACATGCCTTTACTCAGGGTGCTTGGAATGCAGTCTGGTTAAGCTCTGGGACAAGGGAGTTTCCTGGCGGCCTCGTGGTTAGGATTGGGTGCTTTTACTGAGGAGACTCGGGTCCACCCCTGGCCGGGGAGCCGTCCTACGTGCTGTGTGCGTGGCCGGAAAAGACAAAGACCACCAACACAAACGAGAAAAGCTAGAGACGCGATGCTTTCAGAGGTCCTTATGGCATCCTGACTTGGGGCGCAGGCCCTGCCTGGCGTCGGAAGCCCTGTGTGAGCTGCCCTTGGCACTTGGTCTTGAGCGTGTCCCAGGCATTTCTATCTCATCTCTCTCTGCTGAGCTGACAGCCTCGTGATTGTGCTGCCAGGGTGCTTCCACTGCAGCCTGCCTCCTGCCCCACGCCACCCCCCCACCCCTGGTCCCCTGGCTCGGTCCAGGAGCTTCTGGAAGTAGCTTTTGTCTGGCTCCTCGACCGGCTGTCCTGGCCTCCTAAAGAGCCAAGAGACTGCTTCCCGGCCGCAGTCTGCCCTCTTCTTGTTGGAGAATGCCCGACCCCTGCAGCCCGGCTCCACCGGCACAGCTTCCCTCCCACCCTCGCCCTGCCCCCCAGAGGAAGGGGCTCAGGCTTGCTGCCCTGGCAGGGAGCTCCCGCCGCTGCTGCTTTGGCATTCAGTCCAGAGGCTCCTTCCTGCGGCCTGCATCCTAGCTTCAGCCTTTGCTCCCTTGGGAACCTTGATGACCCCTCAGTGTTTAGGAAGGTCTCCTTTGCCAGGATGTGCAGCACTGTATAAATGACTGCACAGGACCCTCTCTTTCACCATCAGTATATAACCAGATGTATTGCACTGATTGACGTGAGGCAGCTCCGGCAGGGCCGTTTGATAGATGCGTAAAAGAAAAAAAAAGGCAGGGGCTCTAGGCAGAGGGTGAGACAGGAATGTCTTCCCTAAAACCATGTCCCCACTCAGCCTGGACGACATCTCTCCAGCATCGAGTGAAGGAGGGAAGGAGAGCGCTGCCCTCTGGTATTTCCTCAGTTGAGACCGAGGGCTGGTCAGAGCTGAAAGCTGAGACCAAAGGAGCTCCAGGTGGAAAGGAATTCCCACTTAGAGTAATAACAATTGTTGTCATCATAACTGCTGCTTTGGAGGCCTCCCTGTGTGCTGGGACTTAACAGATGTTGTCTGACTTAACCATCTCAGTAGCCCTAAGAAGTAAACGCTGAATTATTTCCATTTTGCAGGTGAAATGAACGTGAGCCTTTTGAACGTTCAGACTCTTGGCTTGCACACCTCTCAGTGGAGTCGGTGGTCTGCCTGCCCCGGGTACAGGCTCAGAGCAGAGCCCTGAGGCTAGTGTGGTCCCGCCCACTGGCGACACCAGCTTGGTCTGGAGAGGCTGATGGGGAGGGTGAGGGGAAAGCCAGTGTCTCCCGAACCCTGCCCGGGACTGGGGACGGTGGGCTCCAGGGCATGCCCGGCCCCTCTGGCGATGCCGCCCAGAGCACCTCATCTGCCCACGCAGGTAGGAGGATGACCACCTGGCCATTTTATGTGTAATCACCACAGAGCAGGGAAGGAACAGTACCGGTTATTACTTGTGTCAGATTAACTTGGTTTTGTTGTTTAAAGACCACATTCTTTTGCTGAGTACTCAGCGTCTGTAGTTCTTCTTATAACAAGGTTGTCGACTCTTAATTTAAAGAGAGAGACAAGGCAGAGGTGCTGGAGTGCAGCCGCTTGTCCTCGTGCGTGAGCCTCTGGGGGCTCTGGGTCGAAGGGGGACAGCAGGGGGCCCTGGAGGCGGGAGCCTGGCCGGCTCGTGTAGCAGGTGCGTGTCCGCTCCAGCTGGGAGGGGAGGCCGCACATCCTCAGGCGCCCTGACCCTGGGGCGTCACGGAGAACGTCCTGGGAACAGCGGAGTGTTTTGAAGACTGTGCTAAGGGAGAGTGGAGGAAGGCTGTGAGACATGATAGTATCTCCCTCATAAAGGGTTTCTGCATAAAATGTGAGCCCCTTTCTAAGCAGACCAGAGCTGAAACAGAGCCTTCCCACCCGCCGTTCAAAGCAAAGCTCCCTTTCTGGGGGCCTCTCGCTGGGGGAGGGGACGCAGATAGCAGCAGCTATCCCTGACACCCATCCACGGGCGGCAATTATTGAGGGGACTCTGAAAGCCAACATAATTAGTCCAATTAATCTCTAGCGATGACTTACTGTGTCCGATAATCGTCTTCGGAAGCAGAGGATTCATTAGGGTCCTGGCTAACCATGGGGAGTCGAATACCTTTTAATCTCTCTTCCCTGTCCCCAGAGTGAAAAGACGGGGTCTTCTTCCTTTGGCAAATTCCATCTCCATTAAGGAGGGGCTGGCCAGGAGCTGCTGGGCTGGGTCCTGGGCTCCTAGGCACGCGACCGGCTCCTCAACCTCGTGATTAAGGCCTGGGCGTGTGGCAGGGGTGCGTGGGGCAACTGGTGGGAGCCGTGCGGCCAGCCAGCGGGGTGACCGGGGGTCTTCATGGGCCTCCAGGAAGCAGTTAATCCCAGCACACCTGCTGACTGGAGACTCTCCAGGGCTTCTAAGACCAAGGTCCTGCTCTTTGTTGGACCTTACTTTGCATAATTTAATAGTCGTGAACTCTGAGCAGAGGCGGGTGGTGGAACCCAGGGCGGTGTGGCCCCGGTGGTCGGGTGGGCTGTGTGGGGAACCGGCACCCAGGGAGCTTGAGGAGCCCGCTGAAGAGCTGCGGGAAGGGGGGCACTGGGCAGGACCCTACTGGGCGGGGTCCCTGGAGCCCAACTCCATGAGCCTGGGATGGAGTTTTATTGTAGCTTTTTTCACTGCATGTGAAAGTGCCATACATCCCGTAAAATACACAGATCTGCCTCCCTGGGAAAATCACGCAGCCGCAGGTAACAAGGAGTTTAAGATGGCCTGGAAAATGCAGGAAAATCTTTAGAGTGAGTTCCATAGCTCGACGGGAAGCGTTTATGGTATGGGGAGCCATTTTCCTCGGATTTGTATTTGGGCCGGGGGAGCAGAGGCAGAGGCATTGGGAGGAAGAAAAGGGCCTCACGCGTGACGGGACTGTCCTTGGAGAAGGGCATCACGAGCCAGGTCCCGGCACAGACACGCGCAGAATTGGCGGCGGCGGCAGAGGGGACGCTGCTGGCAGTTGCGGGGGGCGGAAGCAGGAACCCAGACAGGGGTGGGGCTGGGGGGTGACACGGAAGACGCCGGGAAGAGGTGAGCCGGACGGTGGGGCGCCCTGCCAGAGAGGGCCGGCAGGACAGGCAGGACTGCAGGAGGCTCCGAGGAGCGCCTGCCGCAGGGCTGGGCGCTCTGGGACCGTCCGCGGTGGCCTCTGCCCGGGAGCAGGCAGACAGTGCGGAGTGGGGGTGGACAGAAACGCGGCGTGAGGCCGTGACAAGTCTGACCCGAGGGCAGGACGAGTGGTGTCTCCCCAGGCGAGGAGGTCTGCGTCCAGGTGCCCGGTTCCTGGGCTGTGGGGCTGGAGGTGCAGCTGCAGGAGCGGCGTCGTGCGGGGTAAGAGACCAGCAGCGGTTCCTGCAAAGGCGGGCCGTGCTGCTGGTCGGGTGGCTCAGGCACCAGGGGCTCTGTCGTTAGAGAAAGTGATCACTGGGGTGGCCAGGAGGGCTTCCTGGAGGAGTCGCCCGTGGGGAAAGCCCTTTAGATGGGAACAGCAGAGATGGAGCAAGTGAGGGTGTGGTAATGGGGGCAGCCTAAGTGGCAGAGGGAACACGCCGGGAAATGGTGCAAGATGAGGCCAATTCTCCTGAAAGGCCTTGGGCACCAGGCCAAAGACTTGAATGTCCCCCGAGAAGCACTGAGGTCTCACGTTGCAGAAGGCCAGGATGGTGGGGAGGGCATGGCCGCTGAGTCCTTGGGCTGCAGAAGAGTTTGTCTGAAGCCTCCTGAGCTGCTCCCCAGCATCTGGCCTGGGCTCGGCACCCCTGTGCTAAATCCTTCCCTAGCGGGGCAGGGGAGACACATAGACATCCATTCTGTCAAGTCTGTTCACCCTGGTCCCCAGGAGCCCTGGCCCACTGTTCCCATGGCCCCCGTCAGCGTGGGTGGGACCAGGGAGAGCTGGGGCAGGGCAGAGCCCTGGTCATCCCTGGCTCCCTCCTGAGGGGAAGGGCGGAGGAGAGCTGCTGACTGCAGTGGGGGTGGGGCCACCAGGCAGGAAACCTGAGGGCCAGTGTCTCCCTTCGTCCTTGAAGGAAACAGCAGCGAAGTGCTGGCTGGAGCTGGGCCTGCTGCCGGCCGGCCCTGTCTCCCGTCTCTGCTTTTGAGCCTAGGGCACGCCCTCTGCCTTCTCGGTCTGGTCAGTGATGGGTGACCCTGGGCTGGGGACAGGGCTCACCAGCTGCTGGGCTCTCCTGCCTGTGCGGGGCTGGGGTCATTTGCAAGGAGATGCTGGCCTGGACCACGGACAAGCCCTGCGATGGTGACTTTGGTGGGTGGTCAGCACCATGTTCCTGAGAACAGCTCCGTCCGCTGACAGATACTGGCAGCCACCTGGTGGGCCGGGAGCGGGGATGTGTTCACCTGAGTCTCTCAGGTGCTCTTTCACTGAAGATCTTCCACGGGCTGGATGGAGTCCCCGGAGAGGCGCTGGGCTCAGAGGACCGGGGCTCCCCCGTACCCCAACAGCCCCCCAGCTGCAGGACCTGCCCTCCTGGTGGCCACTCGCGGGGCTAGTGCAGGGCCTCAATGGCCTCAGGCATGTGAAGGGGCCTGGCACACAATGGATGCTTAATACATGTCACCTTGTCCCCCAGGTCGGGGGCAGGTGGGCTCGGGTCTGCCAGAGAGCCTGTGTGGTCTGCCCTCTCCTCTGGAGGGCCGCCCTCTGGCTGCAGTCCTGACCCAGCGTGTCTGGACGCAGGCCCCCTGCTCTGGCCTGTGGGCTCAGGACGGCCCCTTGCACCAGGGAGGAGGAGGAACTCCGAGGACACTGGCGTCTCCGTGTCAGGCTGGGGCATTTGGCAGCCCCGTCCTCGACAGGCCCTTCTCTGCACGTCTGCCTGGGCTGTGGGTAGCCTGCTGCCCACGCCCACTCTCTGCCCAGCCCCAGCCTCCCGCCGTGAGCGCAGGCTCCCTGTGCACCCTCCGGAGCCCTGTGTGTGCTCCCGTCCCTAGCAGAGCCTCACTCAGCCACAGCATGGCCTTCCCCGCCCGTCCACCTCTGCTCTCCAGGAGGCTCCAGCAGGAGGAAGGCCTGTGGGATCTTCCAGAACCCTCACTCCTGGGAGTCGTGGGGGCCGTGGGCTTGTGGAAGGGGCTGGGCCTCCCACGGGAGACAGAACTCTCCAGGGGCTTACTGGCTCCGCTCAAGTGGTGACCAGTCCTAAGCCACCAGCCCCCAGGTGTGGGAGGGAGCTTGGGCGAAGACTGGAGGAGGCGCGGGCCCCCGCTCCCTCTCCCTAAGGATCCTCCTGACCTCTCCTGGAGCGGGTCCAGGGCTCTCCGGCACAACCCCAGCCTCACCCTGGCCACTCGTGGGACCAGGCCAGAGCAGAGCTGGGCCCCTGCAGTGGCGGCGTCCTGGCTCACAGGTGCACCAGCCCTTGCTCGTCTCTCACCTCCCCTGTCCTCCCCTCACCCCACCCCTAGACGTGGGGACCTGCTGGCCCTGACCCTCTCTCACCAAAGCCCAGAGGAGGCCGTGGGGGGCTCTGAAGGCCTCCCCCTCCCAGCCTGTGGGGAGCCCGGGTCTCCCAGGGTGAGGCCTGCTTGTGGGGGCGAGTTGGGGAGGGCGGCCCGGAGCTCCCCTTGGGCTTTGGCCTCAGTGGGTTCCCAGGCTCCGGGGCGGAGGAGGGGAGCTCTGAGGGTTTGAGTCCTGAGCACAGCCATGGTCTTGGCCATCAGGCTGCACAGCCTGCCTGCCAGGCGCTCTAGGAAGGTTCTTCTCAGGCCACGGGACCTGCAGGTTCCAGAACTGGGACAAAGCCTGGCCGGGGAGAGGGCTCCCTCGAGGAAGTGTCAGGCAGAACCTGCCTGCCAGCAAATCCTGGAGGCGGAGAGATGCTGACCTGGCCGGCCGCCCGCTCCTCCGGCCTCCTGGCAGCCCTGCCCTCATTCATTCCGGGGCCTCTTCCTGTAGCCTGGAAGGCGCTGGATGCCAGCCTGTCCATCAAGAAGGACCTCCGAGCATCCAGTCCTGTTGTCCTCCTTGCCGGTTATAATTTATTCTGGAAAAAGCGTGGACTTCAGAGTCAGCCGGGACTCAGATTCCTGCTCTCCCAGGGCAGGCTCCAGCCACAGCATGGCCTTCCCGCGCACCTCTGCTCTCCAGGAGGCTCCAGCAGGAGGAAGGCCTGTGGGATCTTCCAGAACCCTCACTCCTGGGAGTCGTGGGGGCCGTGGGCTTGTGGAAGGGGCTGGGCCTCCCACGGGAGACAGAACTCTCCAGGGGCTTACTGGCTCCGCTCAAGTGGTGACCAGTCCTAAGCCACCAGCCCCCAGGTGTGGGAGGGAGCTTGGGCGAAGACTGGAGGAGGCGCGGGCCCCCGCTCCCTCTCCCTAAGGATCCTCCTGACCTCTCCTGGAGCGGGTCCAGGGCTCTCCGGCACAACCCCAGCCTCACCCTGGCCACTCGTGGGACCAGGCCAGAGCAGAGCTGGGCCCCTGCAGTGGCGGCGTCCTGGCTCACAGGTGCACCAGCCCTTGCTCGTCTCTCACCTCCCCTGTCCTCCCCTCACCCCACCCCTAGACGTGGGGACCTGCTGGCCCTGACCCTCTCTCACCAAAGCCCAGAGGAGGCCGTGGGGGGCTCTGAAGGCCTCCCCCTCCCAGCCTGTGGGGAGCCCGGGTCTCCCAGGGTGAGGCCTGCTTGTGGGGGCGAGTTGGGGAGGGCGGCCCGGAGCTCCCCTTGGGCTTTGGCCTCAGTGGGTTCCCAGGCTCCGGGGCGGAGGAGGGGAGCTCTGAGGGTTTGAGTCCTGAGCACAGCCATGGTCTTGGCCATCAGGCTGCACAGCCTGCCTGCCAGGCGCTCTAGGAAGGTTCTTCTCAGGCCACGGGACCTGCAGGTTCCAGAACTGGGACAAAGCCTGGCCGGGGAGAGGGCTCCCTCGAGGAAGTGTCAGGCAGAACCTGCCTGCCAGCAAATCCTGGAGGCGGAGAGATGCTGACCTGGCCGGCCGCCCGCTCCTCCGGCCTCCTGGCAGCCCTGCCCTCATTCATTCCGGGGCCTCTTCCTGTAGCCTGGAAGGCGCTGGATGCCAGCCTGTCCATCAAGAAGGACCTCCGAGCATCCAGTCCTGTTGTCCTCCTTGCCGGTTATAATTTATTCTGGAAAAAGCGTGGACTTCAGAGTCAGCCGGGACTCAGATTCCTGCTCTAGCACGTACACCAGCTGTGTGGCCTCGGGGAGTGGAGTGGCCTCGCTGAGGCTGGCGGCGTGAAGAGGGGCAGCTGCAGTCAGGCTCTGGCTCAGGAGGCACTGGCTCTTTCCCCTGCTGCCTTGGAGGACGCTGCCTGCCCCTCAGTGGCCCCAGCCAGCCTCGTCAAGTTTGTGCTAGATTTTTCTGCCCCCACCCCAGTCGGAAGCCTTTTTTAAACCAAGCTCCCAGCCTCCCTGCACTCAGGCCCAGCCCGGGTGAGGGGATAGTGAGTCTTGGCCTTTGTCAAGCTTGGTTCCCTTGGTGGGTGCGGGAGCCACCTTGGAGGTACTGGTGACAGATGGGCTGAGCCTGAAGGTCCCCAGGGTGAGGGGCAGCAGAGGGTCGAGGGGATCGGTGACACAGGCTTTTTCAGAAATGGGAACCCCCCCTAGGGAGGCAGCCGGGCAGTGCCAGCGACAGCTCTGACGTGGAGCAGCTGTCCTCCCCGGGCTTGGGGTGGGGAGCCTCCTAGGGGAGGGGTCCCCTGTCAGGCAGCCCCACGTGGCCACACCCTGCCCCAGACGTCTTGCTGGAATTCTCCCTGAGGCCTGGCCACCTCCTCTGTCCCCCTGAGTGGCTCTGTCATCTTGACTAGGTCACAGCTGCTCCACTGGGTCTCAGTTTCTCCTTCTGTCAAATGGCCTCTGAGGCTCCCACCAGCTCCTTAACCTCCACCTCCTCCAGGCTGGCAGTGGGGCCGCCATGCTGGCACAATGGCTGGTCGACCTCGTACCCTCTACCTGGTCACCACGTCCCAGGGCCATTGTCCCATTGCACGGGTTACAGGATGGAGGCTGGAGATGACGGGTCTGCTGAAGGTCCCACGCCATGCTGGCTCTCGGCTGCAGGCCCCCTGTGCAGAGGGCAGGGGGACACAAGGTGCAGCCCCTCCCGGTGAGTCAAGACGGGCAGGGTCTACAGAGGAGACGGGAAGGTGGGGGCTGGAGAGCTTGGGGCTCTGCAGCCAGGGGTGCTGCCGTCTGGGGTGTCCGCCCCCAGCAAGCCTATGCCTTCAGAGGCAGTGCGTCTTGCCACCTGGCCCCTGGTGAGAGTGGTGACGTGGGGGCCCGGCGTGGACAGGAAGTGAGAGTTGGCGGTGCAGGGGCCCCTTACTTCGAGTGCCACTGACTCGGCGGCTTTCTGTCCAGCCTGCTCTGGGCCGCTGCACCGCAGGGTGGGCTCCTTTGCAGAGCATCTCTGCGGAACTCGAAGGGCTCCAAGGGGGACGCCTCGTGGGAGGCCATGATACCAGCACAGGCCAGGCCGGCGGGCCCGGCGGGGCTGCCGGGGCTCCCGGTGGCCGCGGCGCCCTCTCTCTGCGGCGCTGTCTCCAGCCAGCGGGAGGGTGAGGCCCCTGAGCAGTTCCAGTGTGGCTGGTGCCACTGAGTCCGAGTTTGTGTTTAATTTTAAGTTTCAATGTGACCGATGCGCGGCTGCATAAGTCATGGCATGCATGCGTGCCGGGTCTCTTCAGTCCTGTCCGGCGCTGTGCGACCCTATGGACTGTAGCCCACCAGGCTGCTTTGTCCGTGTCCCCCTCCTCCAGGGGATCTTCCTGACCCAGGGGTCACACCTGTGTCTCCCGCACGGGCAGGCAGGTTCTTCATCGCTAGCGCACCTGGGAAGCCCTGTCATTAGGGAAATGCAAACTGAGTCTCTGGTGAGACGTCACTTCACACCCACCCGGATGGTTGGAAGCCGGAAGCCAGACAGTGTCAAGCGCTGGCGAGGGCGCGGCCCGCTCGGCGCCTCGCGCGCTGCTGGGGGCGTGTGAGTCACGGGCGGTGGCTCCGCTGTGACAGTTACCCAACGAGCCCGTGTTGCATCTCTAGGCATTTATCCAAAAGAAGGGAAAATGTTTGTCCGTTTAAGCTTGGATACGAATGGTCATAGCGGCATTAGTTGTACCACAGGCAGAGAATGGAAATGACCTGAATGCTCATCAAATGATGAGCAGAAATATAAGATACAGCGTATGTATGCAAAGGGGAAAGCCTCAGCCGTGGACAGGCATGGAGGGCTGCCGCACGCTACGTGAACGAGCCTCGAAGGTGAAGGAAACCTGTCAGCAAAGTCAGCCTGTTTGTGCTCCCATTTCTGCTGGGCGCCAAGAACAGGCAAGTCTTACAGACAGAAAGCAGCTCCGGGGGCCAGGGCTGGGCGAGGGGTGACCGATGGCCGATCTGGGTTTCCTCTGGGGGTGACGCGAACATTCTGGAATCAGACAGCGGCAGGGGTCGTACAGCTTTGTTGCTGTTCCGTCGCTAAGTCGTGTCTGACTCTCTGCGACCCCGTGGACTGTAGCCCACCAGGCTCCCTTGTCCCTCGCCGTCTCCCCGAGTTTGCTCAGACTCATGTCCACTGAGTTGGTGATGCCACCCATCACTTCACAGCTTCACGCATGTACCAGAAGCCAGAGTGGTGCACTTTTAGAGGGTGACTGCTATGCTCTGTGAATTAGCTGTATACATGTGTGCGCTTGTGGATCATGGCCATGATAATATTGGATGATGGTATTTCTAGAGTCAGACCATCTGGCTGGGATTCTGGCTTTACTGCTGTCGGCAGCTTGCTTACCGTCCCTGGGCTTGAGTTTTCTCAGCTGTGAAATGGGGATAGCTGGACCACCCCAGGCAGTCGTCAGACAGGTACACGGGCTACAAAGCGGAGCCGCTAGAGTGTGCCTGGCAGGAGGCGGAGGGCTTAGCTGAGTTTGCTGATACCAGTCTGACTAGTCTCGCCGTCAGAAATCCCCCAGGGCCCCTTCTGTTCCTTGCCACACCTGGGCCCAGCCCCAGCGCTCCCCTCCCTCCTCCTTGCCCTCCCGCTTTGGCTGCAGATGGTCCTTGCCGAGGGAGAACTGTTGCCATGGCAACCACTCAGCTCCCAGCGGCAGCAGCTTCACTGGAGCTGGCGGGTCACGTGCATGTTCTGGGTTGAGAACGCTGCCCGTGAGCCATGATGTTTACGGGCAGGAGAGCAGGGCTGGTCGGGGAATGGGGCCACGGTCCCTACAGGCAGGCCATTGTCTGAATGCTATAAAGATGAGAAGAAATATAAGATACAGCGTATGTATGCAAAGGGGAAAGCCTCAGCCGTGGACAGGCATGGAGGGCTGCCGCACGCTACGTGAACGAGCCTCGAAGGTGAAGGAAACCTGTCAGCAAAGTCAGCCTGTTTGTGCTCCCATTTCTGCTGGGCGCCAAGAACAGGCAAGTCTTACAGACAGAAAGCAGCTCCGGGGGCCAGGGCTGGGCGAGGGGTGACCGATGGCCGATCTGGGTTTCCTCTGGGGGTGACGCGAACATTCTGGAATCAGACAGCGGCAGGGGTCGTACAGCTTTGTTGCTGTTCCGTCGCTAAGTCGTGTCTGACTCTCTGCGCCCCCGTGGACTGTAGCCCACCAGGCTCCCTTGTCCCTCGCCGTCTCCCCGAGTTTGCTCAGACTCATGTCCACTGAGTTGGTGATGCCACCCATCACTTCACAGCTTCACGCATGTACCAGAAGCCAGAGTGGTGCACTTTTAGAGGGTGACTGCTATGCTCTGTGAATTAGCTGTATACATGTGTGCGCTTGTGGATCATGGCCATGATAATATTGGATGATGGTATTTCTAGAGTCAGACCATCTGGCTGGGATTCTGGCTTTACTGCTGTCGGCAGCTTGCTTACCGTCCCTGGGCTTGAGTTTTCTCAGCTGTGAAATGGGGATAGCTGGACCACCCCAGGCAGTCGTCAGACAGGTACACGGGCTACAAAGCGGAGCCGCTAGAGTGTGCCTGGCAGGAGGCGGAGGGCTTAGCTGAGTTTGCTGATACCAGTCTGACTAGTCTCGCCGTCAGAAATCCCCCAGGGCCCCTTCTGTTCCTTGCCACACCTGGGCCCAGCCCCAGCGCTCCCCTCCCTCCTCCTTGCCCTCCCGCTTTGGCTGCAGATGGTCCTTGCCGAGGGAGAACTGTTGCCATGGCAACCACTCAGCTCCCAGCGGCAGCAGCTTCACTGGAGCTGGCGGGTCACGTGCATGTTCTGGGTTGAGAACGCTGCCCGTGAGCCATGATGTTTACGGGGCAGGAGAGCAGGGCTGGTCGGGGAATGGGGCCACGGTCCCTACAGCAGGCAGGCCATTGTCTGCAGGAGGCCAGCCCTCAGCACCCAGGCAGGTGACCCCGAAACCCTGGAACAATGGAGGGAAGTGGGGCAGACGAGCAAGCAGGCCAGAGGATCCTACAGCCCTCTGTATGACCGCCCTGGACAAGCCGTCTTTCCCTGAGGCACATGGAGCAGGATGGGAGGGCGTCCCCATGCAGGACTGGCCGATGGGCCCTGGGGGCTGCCCCTGCCCACTGCAGAGAGAGCCGTCCAGTCCCCCCGAAAGGGCTGAGCTGGACACAGTCGGGGTGGGTGGTAGGCTGACCCTGCTCCCTCTTCACCAGGCAAGCGTTTGCCCAAGAACCCTTCTTCTCGCAGAGCAGAAGCAAGGCCAGAGAACCTGACCCCCGCCAGAGGCAGTGCTCCGTCCATGGCCGCTGGAGCCTACGGCAGCCGGGTCTCGGAGCTCTGGCCCCATGTCCAAGCCCGCCAAGTGGACGCCAGGCACTGCCCGCTCTGTCCCAGTGGGCGGGCTCCCTCCGTAGGTGCTGCAGACCCCTGACTGTTCTCCAGGACGGGGCTGGGGAGGATGGCAGCCCTGGATGCAGGACGCCGAAAGGGGCTGGGCGCCGCCTGCCTGGAGTGTGGAGCGGAGGCGCCCAGCCTGCACGCTGCCGCAGCGCCCCCGGTGGCCTCTCTGGGACGGGCACCCTCCCGGGAGTGGGACGCAGGGGCCCCTCAGGTGTGAGGCTAGCAGATGCAGGAGCAGCTTCCCAGGGAGGGCGCAGTGTTGTTTGTGCCCAGAGACAGGCTTGGGCTGAAGGCCGGGGCCACACTGACCCTGAGGCCTGGCATCCAGAGGTCAGAGCCCTGGTGTCGATGGGCGGCCTGCTCCGGCGCCTGCGGCAGGGTGTCAGGATTTCTGATGGGACCTCCGCTCTGCCTCAGCCACGGTGGCGATTCCCGGCCCCTCTCCACCCTGCCGAGGCGTCCTCTCTGGGGGTGAGAACCCTGGCGCCTGCGTTTTCAGCCATCTCCAGGAAAAGGAAAGACACGTACTGCAGAGCCCCCCAGCCAACCCGTCCAAGTTGGTTAGAGCCCTGGGAATCCCCATCGCCGAACTCCCTTTCATCCTCAGGGGACCTGAAGCCCAGAGAGGGCAGGTAATTTACCAAGACCCCGCACCCTTGGGAAACCAGCTGCTCAGGCCCCCGGCTGCCTCCTGCCCTCCTCCTCGGCCTTAAGTTCCTTTTGGCCCAGTGCCCCCTGGAGACACTTGCCTGAGGATCCCTGAGCCAAATCTTCTCATTCAATCAAAATCGAACCCCCTGCTTGGTGATTCTGGGCCAGGGGACACCCTTCCTGCCCCTTCTCCGTCCCTCCTGGCTCCTTGCCTCACCTCATTCTCACTCATCCTTTTGGCCAGCACCATGCTTAGCCATCCTGGCTGTATCTGGGTGCCCTGCCCACTCAGAAGCAGCGAGAGGGCCCCTGATCCAGGACTCCCGGGCTCCAGGAGGGCACCCACTGGCTGAGAGGGCTTAGGCTTCTTGGGGCAAGCGTGGAGACCCTGGAGCCCTCAACAGCAGGAAGCGTGTCCGGCCCCAGGGCCCCATGGCAGCCGCCCTGACAATGCTGTGACTTCAGGTGGGGGCGGGCAGTGAGAAGACAAAATTAGTAACAGAGGGAACCGTGCCCCGGCGGCATGCTGGTGGACGATGGACCCTCTTGTGTGGAGGCCTGCCCTGGGCTCTCTCTGGCTGGGGTCTCTGGGCTCAGCAGGGGGTAAAGATAGGGGTGCGGGGGTGGAGTTGTAGGAGGGCTGCTGGGCGCAGTCTGAGCGCAAGGGTGTGTGTGTCTCTGTGTGTGTGTCGGCTTCAGCTCCGCCAAGCCTCGCGCAGGAACAGGCCGCCAGAGGCCACGGCCCCCGGGAGTCCACGCAGGGCAGGACCGCCGGCTGCAGAGGCCACAGAGCCCGCCCGTGTGGCCTCTGAGCCGTGCGTGGGCAGTGGCCCACCTGCCCCCCGCCGGCTGGACCTCGAGCAGACAAGACAGACAGAAGTGAGTCCGCCTCCCGAAGACGCGGGCCTCGGGGTCCACAGGGTGGTCTTCCACGGCCACTGGTGGTCGTGCGCCAGTGCTGACCCCCGAGGGCCTCCTGCTAAAGGCCACCGCGGAAGGTGGCGCCTGGCTGGGGCTGGGGGTCGCCTCAGAGATGTTAGTAACTGCTCTTGTCTGTGTGTGTTAGGAGCCCAAACTGGGACAGACTTTGGAAGTTGGAGAAGACGTAGGCACTACGCTTTGTTAGGGTCAGGAGAGACGCCTCCTCTTTTGGGGCGCTGCTCAGAGCGGGACTGTGCGTGCACGTGTGGGGGGCGGTGCCTCTCCCAGGCCCTCTAGCCTGGTTTCTGGGTCCAGCTTGTACCGCCGCAGGCTGGCCGTTACCTGGTGGTCACCCCGTGGCGACCTCTCGTGCCTCTTCCCGCCAGGGCAGCGCGGGACAGCCGGACCGAGGCCCCTGCCCACCTGCTGACGCTCGCAAGCCCTTCCCTCTGACTGGAGGGTGTGCTGGTTTGAGCTTGAAGACCTTCCCCTTGAGCCACTCCCGTCTCTCCTGCTGGCCGCCGCCCGGCGCGGGCCCTGGCGGCGGGCGCCTCTCTGGAGGCCGGGCCGCCCCGGCTGAGCCGCCTGTGGTCAGGTGGCTCTCGAGGTCGACCTGGCGGCCACGGAGGCTCACGTCACGTCAGCCGGTGATGAAAGGTGTACCGGATGGGAGGAAGTGTGCTGCTGGTGACAGCCCCCAGGCCCCTTCCTGCACGCCCCAGGTCTCGCGGGGCCCTTGTCCCCCCACCCACCCCGTCAGGTTTCGGGTCGAAGGCTGAGGGGGCCCGAGGCCCAGCACAGAGGCCGCTCACAGGGACGGGCTGAGGGGCACCCCGCTGCAGAGCCGGGGTCGGCCCAGGGCGTGTCTCCACATGTGGGCCAGTCCCCGTGGAGCAGGAGGGGTCCACCTGAGTTGCGGCACCCCCACCTGCAGGCGGCTGAGCAGGCGGCCCCAGCCCAGCTGGCTGTGCCTCCCCGCTGCCGGGTGAACCCGCGTGCGCGCAGCACCTGTCAGCTCTCCAGCCCAGCCGGGCCGGGGCCGTGGGCGCCACTGTTCGCCCCCTTCACGGAGCAGCCGCTCCGCGGGGTGGTCAGATGCCTCGCTCCAGGTCAGACGCGCTGGGGAGGGGGCGCCTCCAGCACCTGCTGCCCGGGGCCGCGGCGCCCCTGGCCGTCCTCTCCCTGTCTCAGCAGGTTCACGGTCCTGCGTCCGGGGAAGCTGCTGCCCCCGGTGTGGCTTCAGGGCAAAGCTGCTGCTCCCCTCATCCTCCCGGGGAGCCGCCCCGTCTCCAGCTCCAGGACCGCTGGCCTGATGCTGCCGTTTCCCTCTGCACCTGTGGTGGGAGGCACGGCAGCACACCTCTCGTGCTCACGTCCGTAGCGTGGCAGAGTGGAGTGCTGGGATCCCGGCGTGAGGCCCCCACAGGCTGCCCGCTGGACCCTGGGGCCGGCTGCGGCTGAGGTTAGGGTTCTGTGCATGTTGGAGGCCCGTGTGGCCCTGGAGCCACCCACAGCGGTGGTGCTTGCTTCCACCCACCTCGACTAGACGCTGAGTGCGCTGTGCGTGTCTCTTCTCCCAAGCGTGCACACCTGGGTTTGGGGCGTTGCCTCCTGACAGACGGCAGGCCCCTTCTCCCAAGCCACTCCCTGCCTCTCCTGCTGGCCGCCGCCCGGCGCGGGCCCTGGCGGCGGGCGCCTCTCTGGAGGCCGGGCCGCCCCGGCTGAGCCGCCTGTGGTCAGGTGGCTCTCGAGGTCGACCTGGCGGCCACGGAGGCTCACGTCACGTCAGCCGGTGATGAAAGGTGTACCGGATGGGAGGAAGTGTGCTGCTGGTGACAGCCCCCAGGCCCCTTCCTGCACGCCCCAGGTCTCGCGGGGCCCTTGTCCCCCCACCCACCCCGTCAGGTTTCGGGTCGAAGGCTGAGGGGGCCCGAGGCCCAGCACAGAGGCCGCTCACAGGGACGGGCTGAGGGGCACCCCGCTGCAGAGCCGGGGTCGGCCCAGGGCGTGTCTCCACATGTGGGCCAGTCCCCGTGGAGCAGGAGGGGTCCACCTGAGTTGCGGCACCCCCACCTGCAGGCGGCTGAGCAGGCGGCCCCAGCCCAGCTGGCTGTGCCTCCCCGCTGCCGGGTGAACCCGCGTGCGCGCAGCACCTGTCAGCTCTCCAGCCCAGCCGGGCCGGGGCCGTGGGCGCCACTGTTCGCCCCCTTCACGGAGCAGCCGCTCCGCGGGGTGGTCAGATGCCTCGCTCCAGGTCAGACGCGCTGGGGAGGGGGCGCCTCCAGCACCTGCTGCCCGGGGCCGCGGCGCCCCTGGCCGTCCTCTCCCTGTCTCAGCAGGTTCACGGTCCTGCGTCCGGGGAAGCTGCTGCCCCCGGTGTGGCTTCAGGGGCAAAGCTGCTGCTCCCCTCATCCTCCCGGGGAGCCGCCCCGTCTCCAGCTCCAGGACCGCTGGCCTGATGCTGCCGTTTCCCTCTGCACCTGTGGTGGGAGGCACGGCAGCACACCTCTCGTGCTCACGTCCGTAGCGTGGCAGAGTGGAGTGCTGGGATCCCGGCGTGAGGCCCCCACAGGCTGCCCGCTGGACCCTGGGGCCGGCTGCGGCTGAGGTTAGGGTTCTGTGCATGTTGGAGGCCCGTGTGGCCCTGGAGCCTCCCACAGCGGAGGTGCTTGCTTGAGCCCACCTCGACTGGACGCTGTGTGCGTCTGTGTGCGTGTCTCTTCTCCCCCAAGCGTGCACACCTGGGGCCGGTTTCCTCGGAGGCCAGTCCTTCCCCCAAGGCCTCCTGACAGACGGCAGGCCCTCCGTGGTCTCCCAGGAGCAGTGCCGCCCCGGTGCATGCTGGGAGGATGCTGTTTGTAGAGACTGAGTTACCGTGGTGACGGGCTGGGTGGAGGGAGACTGTTGTGGTCTTCTGAGCCTGGGGAGCACACATCCAGGCATCAGTTAGCAAGACCTGTCACCCCACCCCTGAGATCCCTGTGGAGATGGTTGGGAAGCGGGGGCGGGAGGGAGCTTATTTTGGGTTGAGGGTCAGAGGTGAGTAAGGGTGTGGGGTGAATCTTTCCGCCGATGCAGCTTATTCACATTTCAGAGCTAAAGATGTAAAGAGTGTGGATGCAGCCGGACTCGTGGGAGCCCTTGCCACCACCCGGCCCGAGCTGAGCCTTCGGGGAGCAGGGTGGTGTGCCCAGAGATGGCCGCCAGGGGGCACTGCCGGGGCGCAGAGGGAGCGGCGGGAGGTCCGCTGCAGACTGTCTAGCCCTCTGCTCCGTCCCAGCTCTGTGCCAGCCCTGTCCCCGCCTGGCTCCCCACGTGCCCACCTGCTCCAGGGCTCACCCTGGTGCCCCACGTTCCTCATGAAGACATTTCTGCACCTCCCGCCAGTCGCCCCCTCACCCCACGTGCCCTGGGCCCCGCAGCCCTCCAGGACCGGGTTGGACCGCGTCAGTTCCAGGGACTCTTGTGGCTCCTATTTGGGACTGGTCTGGGAGGCCTCGGCAGTGGCCCTGCCCCGCTGCGCTAGCCTGGTGCTGGAGGCGCCGCGACGCCGTGGGATGGAGGGAGGGACGTGGGCTCCCGGCCTGGGGGCCACCCTGTGCGCCACGTGAGGCCGGGGCCCTGTCTCTGGCTCAGCGTCTCCTCCATGAAACGGGGCAGCCGCCCAGAGCTCCCCCGTGCGCCGCGTGGCTCCCCTCGCGAGGCTGCAGGACTCAGGCACACATCACCTCCAAGTTGCCCTCGGTCCCCTTCTCTCTGGGGCCACTCACCCCTCGGAATTGTGTGTGCCTTTTCCTTCATCTCTGCCAGATCTTTGGAAAGCGTCTCCTTGGCCCCAAAACCCACATCGTGGCACCGTGTTCTGGGTCGCATATGGTCATTCTAGGACCAAGGTTTACACGTATGTGAACCCCTTCTGATCCTGTCTGTTTTCCACACCAAGCCACCATGACCGCCACGGAGCTGCTCACAGCTGACCCTTGTCAGGATAAACAGTCACTGGAAGTCAGGGGGGTGACAGAGGAGGCCTCCCTCGCCCCTGCCCGCTGCCAGCCTTCCTGTGCTCCCCCAGGGATGGCGGGGAGAAAGGGCTGGGCTGGGTGTGGCGCTGGCGGCTCTGGGAGGGCCTGTAGGGGCTGCCTGCCGCTCTCCGCAGCCCCGCCCGCCCACAAGGCACAGCATCTGCCAGCCGGCCTCCCCGCGTCTTGGGGGAAAGGTGCCTCCTGAAAGGGTTCAGACGTGTCCCCTCTGGCAGCTTGTGGAGCCCCGCACGCCTTCTGGGTCAGGCTGGGGGAGGCAGTGGGCTCTGGGCTGAGGCCCTGGGGGTGTGGACGGGGGCCAGCGGCCTGGAGGATCCGAGCTCGTGGGTTGTCACGGTGCTTTGCCGTTGCCTCTCTGGTCCCCGACCCTCCCGGATCTCCTTTTCGAGATGGGGTGGGGCGCGGGGATAGGCCTGCGTTCGGTGGTTGTGGTCCAAGGTCCAGAGAGACCGCGGGCCGGGAGGACGGTGGCTTCCACTTCGCGGAGGCCTCCTGGGTGGAGCGGCGGAGCACAGCAAAAGCCCGGGGCCGTCTCGCTCGGCACCTGCGGTCTTCAGGATGTGGTTCCCCTGGGAAAGCGACGGGCTCTGTTTCTGTCTGCCGTGGTCTCCTCTGCTCTGTCCAGCGTGATGTCCTGCCTGGAGCCCGAGGCCAGTTCCACAGCCCTGGCTGCGCAGGGCGGGCGGGCGGGCTGCAGCGACGCGTCCTCGCCCGGACGCGCGCCTCTCGCCCGGGGTCCGGGGCCCCGCTTCCCTGCAGGCTGCCCGCCCGCCCGCCCGGCTCCTCGGGGGCTCCAGACCGCCGCCTGCCCGGGACCCCACCGGCGCCTGCAGACGCTGCGAGTCGGGGCCTGGCTCTGGCTCCCGCCGCCCCCCAGCGCCGACGCCAGCCCTGCTCCCGCTCCAGGCGCCGCAGCGTCACCGGCGACCTCGCGGGGTGTTTCTACCCCAGAAACTGGCCAACACCACCCACGCGGGCACCCCGCCTCTGAGGGCCGGGGGAACCACTGGCCACACCCCCACTGCAGACTCAGCTTCGGCAAATGTTCCCCTGGCCCCAACCACAGGGCCCGGCCTGGAGCCTCTGCCGGACACCGGGCCCAGGCGGTCTCGTGGGGCCGGGAGGGACATGGAGGCCGGAACCTGCAGGCCCGTCCAGGCTGCGGTGTCAGGGACGCGAGGCTGTGTCCAGGGCCCTTAGGAAGGCCCGAGAGGCCGACCGCCACATCCCGGGGCCGGCAGTAAGTCCTCGTCACTCACCGAGCTCCTCCTTTCCCCCTCTAGACCCTGAGTCCCAGAGAAAGAGGACTGTGCAGAATGTCCTGGATCTGCGACAGAACCTGGAGGAGACCATGTCCAGCCTGCGAGGGTCCCAGGTGGCTCACAGGTGAGAGGCGGCTGCCCCTCCTTCCACTGCGGAGGGTGGGCCCGTTGGCCTTGGCCTGGGCGTCCGAGCTCGGCCGGGCCCGGGCAGCGTGCAGCCCCCCAGTCCCGGTGCCTCGTCCACAGCAGGAGCGCGGCCTTGCCTGGTGGCCGCTTCTGCTGGAGCTTGGCTTTCACTTAGTTACGTCGGAGCGTCCGCGGAAGCGGGGCTGGGAGGTAGGAGCCCCCGTGTGGCTCAGGCCAGGCCTTCCCACGCCCACGCCCCTCCTGGGTGTCCGCCTCCTTGTTGTCACAGGGGCTCATTAGCTCCCTCCCGCGTCCTGTTCTAAAGCTTCTGCATGCCCTTCCGGACATCCAGCGTCCTTGCCCCTTCAGCCAGCGGCCAGCCCCGGCGCCCAGCCTCCATGCGGTGCAGCACCCTCCGCCTGCCCCTCTGGAGCCCTCGAGGTCCCCGCTGTGTGGGCGCTCAGCCCTCCCACAGCCCCTCTCCCTGCCCCCCGTCCAGGCCCGGGGCTCAGCATGACTCAGACTTTCCCGCACTGGCTCCTGGGGCTGCCCGGATGAGCTCATGCTCTCAGCTCCAGGGGGGACCGAGAGCCAGGCTACACCCTGGGGACAGAGAGGAGGCAGACAGCCAGGACTGAGAAATCTCAGGGTGTGGAGCAGGAACACGGAGGAGGCTGGAAGACGGTTCCTCCCTACCTCCTGGGGTTGGAAATAAGAGCAGAGTTCGGCCACAGGGGCGGTGGGGGAAGGGCTTTTCCTGGCCCAAGTGTGTGGCCAAGTTGTATGCAGACCACACTTGCATACCTCCAGCAACAGAGGGCTCATCACCTCTCTGCCACCCCATGCTCGCGGGGCTGCTGTGACTGGGCAGCGCAGCTGGAGTCTGGCCTCAGTGGCTCCCAGCTCCCTTGCCGAGACGCCGTCTCCCTCCTTCCCACACTCCTGCCCCGGCCCCACCCCATTCTCCACCTGGGACACTCAGCCCTTTGTCCCCAGACATCTGAAATGTTTCCTGTGACAAGCAAAGCGTCTTGTCTCTGGGGTTGCCTCTGCTCGGGCCAGCAGGACCCCGCTGCTGAGAGGGATGGGATGAGGAGGGCGGGGAACCCAGTGGACCTGGAGCTCCGGCTGCATCCCCTCTGTCTCCAGCCTTCGGCTTCCAGCCCGCCCAGTCCCGAGCAGGAACCCAAGTGGGACAGGGGTCTGGCTAGGCTCCGCTCACTGTTCCGAGGGTCCAGTGGGTGAGCCGCCAGGGACGCTGCTGGGGCAGTGCTCCGCGCCAGGTCGCCCGCCAGCCCCAAGCAGAGAAGGCAGCGTGTGCTCCGTTGTGAGGGGTCACGCCCGGATGAGTCACCCGCAGGGAAGGGCAGCAGCCCTGGCCTCCTGGCCCCTGACTTAGCCCCCAGCCGCACCGTGGAGACGGCGTGACTCCCAGCAGCTCTGCTCCTTTCTGCTTGAAAGGAGGGCAGGACGGGAAGAGGGAGGCCTTTGTGTAGAGTCGACTGCTTAGGGCAGCACCCTCTGTGGGAGAGGAACCAAGAGCCTCCATGCGGTGCAGCACCTCCGCCTGCCCCTCTGGAGCCCTCGAGGTCCCCGCTGTGTGGGCGCTCAGCCTCCCACAGCCCCTCTCCCTGCCCCCCGTCCAGGCCCGGGGCTCAGCATGACTCAGACTTTCCCGCACTGGCTCCTGGGGCTGCCCGGATGAGCTCATGCTCTCAGCTCCAGGGGGGACCGAGAGCCAGGCTACACCCTGGGGACAGAGAGGAGGCAGACAGCCAGGACTGAGAAATCTCAGGGTGTGGAGCAGGAACACGGAGGAGGCTGGAAGACGGTTCCTCCCTACCTCCTGGGGTTGGAAATAAGAGCAGAGTTCGGCCACAGGGGCGGTGGGGGAAGGGCTTTTCCTGGCCCAAGTGTGTGGCCAAGTTGTATGCAGACCACACTTGCATACCTCCAGCAACAGAGGGCTCATCACCTCTCTGCCACCCCATGCTCGCGGGGCTGCTGTGACTGGGCAGCGCAGCTGGAGTCTGGCCTCAGTGGCTCCCAGCTCCCTTGCCGAGACGCCGTCTCCCTCCTTCCCACACTCCTGCCCCGGCCCCACCCCATTCTCCACCTGGGACACTCAGCCCTTTGTCCCCAGACATCTGAAATGTTTCCTGTGACAAGCAAAGCGTCTTGTCTCTGGGGTTGCCTCTGCTCGGGCCAGCAGGACCCCGCTGCTGAGAGGGATGGGATGAGGAGGGCGGGGAACCCAGTGGACCTGGAGCTCCGGCTGCATCCCCTCTGTCTCCAGCCTTCGGCTTCCAGCCCGCCCAGTCCCGAGCAGGAACCCAAGTGGGACAGGGGTCTGGCTAGGCTCCGCTCACTGTTCCGAGGGTCCAGTGGGTGAGCCGCCAGGGACGCTGCTGGGGCAGTGCTCCGCGCCAGGTCGCCCGCCAGCCCCAAGCAGAGAAGGCAGCGTGTGCTCCGTTGTGAGGGGTCACGCCCGGATGAGTCACCCGCAGGGAAGGGCAGCAGCCCTGGCCTCCTGGCCCCTGACTTAGCCCCCAGCCGCACCGTGGAGACGGCGTGACTCCCAGCAGGCTCTGCTCCTTTCTGCTTGAAAGGAGGGCAGGACGGGAAGAGGGAGGCCTTTGTGTAGAGTCGACTGCTTAGGGGCAGCACCCTCTGTGAGAGAGGAACCAAGAGCCCTGACGCTGTTTTTCTGTTGACTGTGGACCCACGGCCACTTCTTCCCTTAGCCTTTGGTTTACATTATTCCTGGGGCAGACTCTGATCGCCAAAACAACGACTCCCTCAGCGTCCATGGCTCTTTCACTTACCAGAGTGCTTTCCATCAGTTAGCCCTCCCTGGGCCCGGGATCGGACAGGACGGGCCCGCACGCCCCGGGTCAGGGAGGGCGCGGCGGGAGGCTGGGGAGAAGGGCCCCGTGCCCGTCACCCAGGCCGATCGGGGGGCTTCTGCATCCAGCAAGCCGCGGGCACGGCCGACTGTGCCCGACCACCCCCGACGGTGTCCTCCGGGGCTCGTGGCCCAGCCCGAGCATCTAGCCAGGTGATTCTCACGCTGGAGCCCCGGGCTGCCTCTAGATTCAGTTCCTTTTTGGAAATCTTTCCTCCTGTGCTACTTGCGCAATTATTTCTCTGGCTCGTGTCCCTACAAGGAGAGCCTGGGTCCCTTGAGGAAACGAGACTGCCCAGGGCCGCCGCCTGTCAGGCCCACCATGCCCTCCAGCCCGGACACGCCCTCCTCAGACAGAAGCAAGACTCGAGGACGGGATCCAGGACTTGGAGTCAGGGACCCGGGTTTGAGCCAGAACTGTCCTCTCGCCCGCCCAGCTCCCTGGAGTGCCTGGATGAGGAGGAGCTGGGGTGGGCTGTCCCGTCCCGCCCGCAACTCGGGACAGAGCCAGGCCACCGGCGCTGGCCGCCAGCCCCGGCTGCAGGCTCCGGGCTCGTGTCGCCGGCCCAAGACCGCCACCGGTCCGCCTCCTCTGCTCCTCGCCTGCCGTCACAGCTGAGTTTCACTAGTCCTCACACGAGGCCCAGTCCTGAGTTTCAGGTGGAGCGAGGCAAGCCCCTCCCACGGCCATGGGCGCCTTTAGGGAACTGATGTGCCCCAAGATTGAATCGCTAGAAAGAGACTCAGGGGAGGACGCAGGGCCTAGCGGGAGGCCCCGGGACGAGCCTGGTGTGGACCGGCCGGGGCCTGGTCACTGCCCACCCGGCCCGTCCAGCCCCTGCCCACCAGGACTTCTGCAGGGACCACCACCTGGTTCAAGGCCCATTTAGCTCCCTCCAGTTTTTATTTAAACAACAAACTATTTTCTCAGGATTGGTAGAGACCGGCTGGGAAGATTTTCTTTTTATTTATTCGAAATTTTACAAAAACAAGCATAGAGGAATCAAGGTTCCGGCTGGGCCCCCAGGCTGACTGGGAAGTGGATGCTCCTCCGGAAAATTCCAGAGCTTCTCCTGCGCACCCGTCCTGAGAGCCTGGCTCCACTTGGCGGCCTGACCCACCTGACGGCTGGGGCTCAGTGGGGGGCCTGGCGCCTCCCGCCCAGCTGCCCTGGCTCTGCCCCGGCCTGGGGAGGCGACCTCAGCTGTCTTCCCTCTTCCCGGCTCAGGCCATCTAGCACCGACCCGCTTCCTGGCCCAGGGCCGCAGCTGGGTGCCCCACTCCCCCGGCTCAGCTACGGAATTATTTCTCTGGCTCGTGTCCCTACAAGGAGAGCCTGGGTCCGGAGGAAACGAGACTGCCCCCGCCGCCCGCCTGCTCCAGGCCCACCATGCCCTCCAGCCCGGACACGCCCTCCTCAGACAGAAGCAAGACTCGAGGACGGGATCCAGGACTTGGAGTCAGGGACCCGGGTTTGAGCCAGAATCTCTGTCCCTGACTGTGAGGCGTCTGGCGTGCTTGGGGATGAGGAGGAGCTGGGGTGGGCTGTCCCGCCCGCCCGCACCTCGGGACAGAGCCAGGCCACGCGGACGCTGCTCGGCGTGCAACGGCGCCTCCCGGGCTCGTGTCGCTCCCCCAAGACCGCCACCGGTCCGCCTCCTCTGCTCCTCGCCTGCCGTCACAGCTGAGTTTCACTAGTCCTCACACACGAGGCCCAGTCCTGAGTTTCAGGTGGAGCGAGGCAAGCCCCTCCCACGGCCATGGGCGCCTTTAGGGAACTGATGTGCTCCCCAAGATTGAATCGCTAGAAAGAGAAGGTAGGCAGGGTACGGCACGGGCCTAGCGGGAGGGCCCGGGACGAGCCTGGTGTGGACCGGCCGGGAGCCTGGTCACTGCCCACCCGGCCCGTCCCAGCCCCTGCCCACCGCAGGACTTCTGCAGGGACCACCACCTGGTTCAAGGCCCATTTAGCTCCCTCCAGTTTTTATTTAAAAACAACAAACTATTTTCTCAGGATTGGTAGAGACCGTTTGGGAAGATTTTCTTTTTATTTATTCGAAATTTTACAAAAACAAGCATAGAGGAATCAAGGTCCCACTCCATCGGCCCCCCAGAGTGACTGGGAAGTGGATGTGTCTGCAGAGGAAAATTCCAGAGCTTCTCTCCTTTTCCATCTCGTACTGACACCGCCTGGCTCCACTTAGGCCAGGCACTGAGACCCCACCCGTGACAGGCTGGGGCTGCTCCACCGTTGGCTGGGGCCTGGGCGCCTGCCCCGACCCACCCGCCCAAGCAGATGCCCCTGTGCTCTCTGCGGCCACCCTGGCCCCTGAGGGAAAGAGGCGACTCCTTCCCAGCTGCATTCATTCCCTCTTCCCGGCTCAGGCCATCTAGCACCGACCCGCTTCCTGGCCCAGCCGAGTGGGGCCCACTCTGTCCAGCTACGGCTGCTCCGTCCTCTGCTGCAGCCCTGCCTTTCCCCATGCCCACCCCTGGGCTGGGCGAGTCTTACGGAAGGGCCGGCCACGCCTCAGGCTTGCAGAGCCTTTCCTCCCTGTTCCGCCCAGCCCTGACTCCGCTGTCTCTGGCTTGGCAGCAGCCAGCCCTCAGCTCACTGACGGAGAAGAGGTGCTAGATGCCCTGACCGAAATGGATGATGGGGGCCTTCCACACTCAGGTGACCCCTTGCCTCACAGGCCCCTTCCTATTTATTGAGCACCTTCTGTATGGCAGGCACGGCATTGGGTCTTTACCCGTGTGGTTCTCAGGGCTCTGTATATGAAGCACCTGTTAGAGTTTCATTGCCGCTTGACAGCTGAGGAGATGCAGGCTTAGCGAGGTTGATGAGGAAGCTGGCTTGCTACCTAGTAAACAGAAATGGATTCAACCCCAGGTCATATTACACAGTCTGTGCCCTCAGCCGTGTCTACAGGATTCCTTCCCTTCCGCTCACCGGCCTCTTCCTTTCACACCTGAGCTGGCACGCAGAGGGCCGCCTGTCCCCAGAGGCCTCCTGGAGGCGGGGCGCGGCAGGCGGACGGGGATGGGAGGGCCGGGGGCGGAGGGAAGCGCCGCGGTGGTGCCTGAGGACGGCTCACAGCGGAGGCCGGGCTAACCAGTGTCCTTCCGCCCGCCCAGCTCCCTGGAGATGACCTGCTACGACAGCGACGACGCCAACGCCCGCAGTGTGTCCAGCCTGTCCAACCGCTCGTCGCCCCTCTCCTGGCGCTACGGCCAGTCCAGCCCGCGGCTGCAGGCTGGGGACGCGCCGTCGGTGGGCGGCGGCTGCCGCTCGGAAGGGTCGCCCGCCTGGTACATGCACGGGGAGCGGGCGCACTACGCGCACACCATGCCCATGCGCTCCCCGAGCAAGCTGGGCCACATCTCGCGCCTGGAGCTGGTCGAGTCCCTGGACTCGGACGACGTGGACCTCAAGTCCGGCTACATGAGCGACAGCGACCTCATGGGGAAGACCATGACGGAGGACGACGACATCACCACGGGGTAGGGGTGGCCCGTGGGCAGCTGGGGTGGGAAGACGGCGCTCAGACGCCAGAGGGCAGAGGGAGGGCTGCAAGGGACAGTTCACGTGGACCCATAAGAGCGACAAACTGGGGAGGGCAGAGGGACCACGGCCAGTCCAGTGCACGGACCCCAGCAGAGCAGATGAGCCTGGCCGCAGGGGAGGGAGCTGAGCTGTGACAAAGACTGTGCCCAGGTCCCCAGGTTTCTGAGGTTGGGCGGGCGTTGGGGCCCCCAGGCCTGCCATTCTGCGGCTTGCCTGACCCTCCTCCTGGCGTCTGCCCTTCTCACTGGCGGCACCCGTCCTGGAGGAGCCTAGTGCTGCGGTGCTGCGTGTGGGACGGCCTGACCCCTCGCGGGCTGAGAACCAGAGAGAGAGAGAGGCCTCGGCGCCTCCTCGCTGGTCCCAGCCCTGTCCCCACCGCACCCCTGGCCTGCTTTCTCCTCTGGTTTCTTCTGCAAGTCTTGGCCAGCGCTGCAGCTTCTAGCCTGACTGCAGTCTCTCAAACCCTTCTTCCCCACCTTCCTCTGGTCTTCCCCTGCTCCGGCAGAGCGGACTGGGCGTGTGGGACAGCGTGGACAGAGGGGAGCAGTGTGGGGTGTGAGAGAAGAGGACGGGAAGAGCTGGGAGCCTCGAGGCCCCGGGACCGGAGAACCCTGCGGTGCTCTGGCGTCTCTCGGCTGGCTCTGCCTCTGCTCCCTCTGCTGGGCTTGCTGGACCCTCTGCAGGACCACACTGGGAGCTGCAGAGCCCCTCCCCTGGCACGGGACCACCTATCCCCAGTCAGCAGCTTGAGCTGGAGGGGAGTGGCAAGGAGCCAAGCGCCAGCCCATCCACTGCTCCCCACCTTGGGGCTGTACTCAGAGGACCTCGCAGGGCAGGTCCAGCTGACAGGCTGCTCTGAAACAAAACAACTGACTCATGAATGGGGTTGTTCACTGCTGATAAGCCTCCCGCTCAGATCCTCTCAGATTCGCCAGCTTGGGGCTGAGGCCGGGGCCAAATGCTCTGGACCCGCTCTTCTGGGTGCAGAGGCTGTGCTGGGCTGCGGGAAGCCTGGTCTGTCCCCCTTTCTTTGCCTCCTTCTGAAGAAAGTCTTTCTTCTCCTTCTCTGAGGAAGTGTCGGGTCCCTGCCCTCTGATAGCACCCAGCTGGACAGGCGAGAAGCACAGGCTCTGGGAGCGCAGGGCTCTGATAGCCCCCTGTGTGGGAAGAGCCAGGGTCCCACCTGCAGGGACTTCCCAGGCCAGACAGAGGCAGCCAGAGCCGGCCCTGCCACCCTCCGCGCAGGCACGGGCCGTGAAAAGACAGCTCCCGAGCCAGGACTCTGCGCTTGGAGAGACCCCATCTGGGGCACATGGTGGCTCCTAAGCAGCGGTGTGAGCTTGGGCTCCTCACTTGGACTCTAGGCTTCGGGGTGTCTCTCTGGTCAGTGCAGACAGCGGTAGAGCCCGTGCTGGGGCTTATGAAGGCTAAACGCATTCATTTCATAAAGTGCTTGGACAGTGCCTGGCGCTTTGTAAATCTCAGTACTGTAGCTCGTTCTGTTGTTCTTATTACTGTTATTATCATTGTTTCCTGGCGGCCCTGTGCGAACCTCTTTTGGTCTTCCCCTGCTCCGGCAGAGCGGACTGGGCGTGTGGGACAGCGTGGACAGAGGGGAGCAGTGTGGGGTGTGAGAGAAGAGGACGGGAAGAGCTGGGAGCCTCGAGGCCCCGGGACCGGAGAACCCTGCGGTGCTCTGGCGTCTCTCGGCTGGCTCTGCCTCTGCTCCCTCTGCTGGGCTTGCTGGACCCTCTGCAGGACCACACTGGGAGCTGCAGAGCCCCTCCCCTGGCACGGGACCACCTATCCCCAGTCAGCAGCTTGAGCTGGAGGGGAGTGGCAAGGAGCCAAGCGCCAGCCCATCCACTGCTCCCCACCTTGGGGCTGTACTCAGAGGACCTCGCAGGGCAGGTCCAGCTGACAGGCTGCTCTGAAACAAAACAACTGACTCATGAATGGGGTTGTTCACTGCTGATAAGCCTCCCGCTCAGATCCTCTCAGATTCGCCAGCTTGGGGCTGAGGCCGGGGCCAAATGCTCTGGACCCGCTCTTCTGGGTGCAGAGGCTGTGCTGGGCTGCGGGAAGCCTGGTCTGTCCCCCTTTCTTTGCCTCCTTCTGAAGAAAGTCTTTCTTCTCCTTCTCTGAGGAAGTGTCGGGTCCCTGCCCTCTGATAGCACCCAGCTGGACAGGCGAGAAGCACAGGCTCTGGGAGCGCAGGGCTCTGATAGCCCCCTGTGTGGGAAGAGCCAGGGTCCCACCTGCAGGGACTTCCCAGGCCAGACAGAGGCAGCCAGAGCCGGCCCTGCCACCCTCCGCGCAGGCACGGGCCGTGAAAAGACAGCTCCCGAGCCAGGACTCTGCGCTTGGAGAGACCCCCATCTGGGGCACATGGTGGCTCCTAAGCAGCGGTGTGAGCTTGGGCTCCTCACTTGGACTCTAGGCTTCGGGGTGTCTCTCTGGTCAGTGCAGACAGCGGTAGAGCCCGTGCTGGGGGCTTATGAAGGCTAAACGCATTCATTTCATAAAGTGCTTGGACTAGTGCCTGGCGCTTTGTAAATCTCAGTACTCGTTAGCTCGTTTCTGTTGTTCTTATTACTGTTATTATCATTGTTAAAATGCCCCCCTAAAGGTCAGTAGGGACTCCTGCCCTCTCAGGGTCCCTGACTTGCCCTCAGGGACTGGCCAGTCCAGAAGAGCCCCACCAGACTCAGCAGCGAGGACAGATGTGGCAACAGCTGGCCATTCCTGGGAACATAGATACAGGGGTGTGGCGTGTGGAACGGAGTGCTGGGTGGGGAGCCAGGAAGACGCCCTTACCCACCCTCAAGCACCCTCTCTTTGTCCTCTCCCCTCTGGACAGCCTGTGCACCCCTGAATCAGGGCATGGGACCGTCCGTCCCAGTGCCCTCATGCTCGTCAGCCCAGGGAAGCCTGCAGCTCACAGGGCAGCTCAGGGAGGGTGGGCAGGGCCACACGGGCCAGGGGACCTCGCTGTGAACTGCAGTCTTGGTGCCAAGATAATTCCACAGGGGGTTTGCAGTCCGTCTGCCGTCCACAGCCGCTCCCAGCAAGTCAGTTCTAAGCAGATTTGGCGTTAACTTCCCCACCCGAGCTGTAAACACGCAGGTCCTTCGGTGCGCTTCGGCAGTCAGATGGGAGGGGAATCCGTTCATGATCCCCAGTAATTTTCATGTAAACAGTGACTCCTAATTTATGTGTTCTCACGGGTAAGTGTTGTGTGTTTTCTAGAAAACCTGAATGTCCTAGGCTCCGGGAAACATGAGCCACACTTGGCAGCCTCTTCCTGGTCTTCCCACCCACACTGTGACTTTTAACTTACGAAGTGTCTGCTCTAAGAAAATTGCTTTTCCTACTCATAAAATGGACACGGCTGTTGCCCGCTTCCTAATGGTGACACCCCATGCCCCCTCCTTAGCCTCTGCCCACGGCCATTCACTTTCTGCCTCTCAGAAGTCCCAGCCCAGGGCCGGCAGGCTGACCCTGGGCTTCCGCTGCCCCTCCCCGCTGGCTGACATCCCTGCCACGGGCAGGCGGAGTGGGCTGCGGACGGCTGTAGCCCTGAGGCTTGCTCGGTGTCCACCTGCTGGGTTCGTCCCCCTGGGGCTCTTCCCAAGCTTGTGCAGCCCCAGGTCAGCGCTCCCCAGCTCTGTCAAAACTCCTGGCCTGTTCCTACGTCTAGTTGTTCTTATTACTGTTATTATCATTGTTAAAATGCCCCTAAAGGTCAGTAGGGACTCCTGCCCTCTCAGGGTCCCTGACTTGCCCTCAGGGACTGGCCAGTCCAGAAGAGCCCCACCAGACTCAGCAGCGAGGACAGATGTGGCAACAGCTGGCCATTCCTGGGAACATAGATACAGGGGTGTGGCGTGTGGAACGGAGTGCTGGGTGGGGAGCCAGGAAGACGCCCTTACCCACCCTCAAGCACCCTCTCTTTGTCCTCTCCCCTCTGGACAGCCTGTGCACCCCTGAATCAGGGCATGGGACCGTCCGTCCCAGTGCCCTCATGCTCGTCAGCCCAGGGAAGCCTGCAGCTCACAGGGCAGCTCAGGGAGGGTGGGCAGGGCCACACGGGCCAGGGGACCTCGCTGTGAACTGCAGTCTTGGTGCCAAGATAATTCCACAGGGGGTTTGCAGTCCGTCTGCCGTCCACAGCCGCTCCCAGCAAGTCAGTTCTAAGCAGATTTGGCGTTAACTTCCCCACCCGAGCTGTAAACACGCAGGTCCTTCGGTGCGCTTCGGCAGTCAGATGGGAGGGGAATCCGTTCATGATCCCCAGTAATTTTCATGTAAACAGTGACTCCTAATTTATGTGTTCTCACGGGTAAGTGTTGTGTGTTTTCTAGAAAACCTGAATGTCCTAGGCTCCGGGAAACATGAGCCACACTTGGCAGCCTCTTCCTGGTCTTCCCACCCACACTGTGACTTTTAACTTACGAAGTGTCTGCTCTAAGAAAATTGCTTTTCCTACTCATAAAATGGACACGGCTGTTGCCCGCTTCCTAATGGTGACACCCCATGCCCCCTCCTTAGCCTCTGCCCACGGCCATTCACTTTCTGCCTCTCAGAAGTCCCAGCCCAGGGCCGGCAGGCTGACCCTGGGCTTCCGCTGCCCCTCCCCGCTGGCTGACATCCCTGCCACGGGCAGGCGGAGTGGGCTGCGGACGGCTGTAGCCCTGAGGCTTGCTCGGTGTCCACCTGCTGGGTTCGTCCCCCTGGGGCTCTTCCCAAGCTTGTGCAGCCCCAGGTCAGCGCTCCCCAGCTCTGTCAAAACTCCTGGCCTGTTCCTGGGCTGTCCCTCTAGGTGAGCTCAGGGAAGGCAGATTCTACAACCTGGAGCTCAGCACACCAGGATGAGGACGCGAAATGCAGTTGCCAAAACCATCACACACTAAAGGAGGTCCACCCTTGTGGTGACGTATGTCTGTATACGCAGCTAATGTCACCACCACGAGAGCTCTGAGCTCAGCGGTATCAACCGCGTTCACATGGCTGCGTCGCCGTCACCGATGTTCAGCTCCAGAGCGTGTTCATCCTCCCAGACGAACCTCCGCACCTGTGAACACCCATCCCTCGCCCTCCCCGGCTCCTCCCTCTCACCTTCTGTCTCAGGGAGCTTGACCGTTCTGGGGGCCGCACACAAGTGGATCGCACGGTGTTTGTCTTTTCTGAGCAGCTTGTCTCACTCAGCATCGGGTCCTCAAGGCTGACCCACGGCAGGTGTCAGAGGCCCCTTGATTTTCAGGGCCACTGTTGTCACCCCATTTTCTTATCCATTTACTCGCCAATAGGCATTAAGGTGGCTTCCGCCATTTAGCCATTGTTAATAACCTGCTGTGAGCATGGGAATTTGCTTTCAGTTCTTTGGGATATATTTCCAGTGGTGGAACTTCTGGGCAGTTCTACCTTTAATTTTTGGAAGGACCGCTATACGGGTTTCCACAGCAGCTCCGCCAGTCTGCATTCCCACCGGCAGTTCGCGAGGCTGCCAGTTTCTCCACTTCCTTGCCGACAGTTGGTATTTTCCATGTTTGTTTTTTCACAGCAGTCATCCTGATGGGTGTGCAGTAGTATCTCACTGTGACTTTAGCCTGTGTTTTCCTAATGACTAGAGATGCTGGACATCTTTCTCATGTTTCTTAGTCATTTAGAGATGTCTGTTCAAGCCGGACTTTACCAGGCTGCTCCCCCCTGTGGCTTCCGCTGCCCTCCCGCTGGCTGACATCCCTGCCACGGGCAGGCGGAGTGGGCTGCGGACGGCTGTAGCCCTGAGGCTTGCTCGGTGTCCACCTGCTGGGTTCGTCCCCCTGGGGCTCTTCCCAAGCTTGTGCAGCCCCAGGTCAGCGCTCCCCAGCTCTGTCAAAACTCCTGGCCTGTTCCTGGGCTGTCCCTCTAGGTGAGCTCAGGGAAGGCAGATTCTACAACCTGGAGCTCAGCACACCAGGATGAGGACGCGAAATGCAGTTGCCAAAACCATCACACACTAAAGGAGGTCCACCCTTGTGGTGACGTATGTCTGTATACGCAGCTAATGTCACCACCACGAGAGCTCTGAGCTCAGCGGTATCAACCGCGTTCACATGGCTGCGTCGCCGTCACCGATGTTCAGCTCCAGAGCGTGTTCATCCTCCCAGACGAACCTCCGCACCTGTGAACACCCCTCCCTCGCCCTCCCCGGCTCCTCCCTCTCACCTTCTGTCTCAGGGAGCTTGACCGTTCTGGGGGCCGCACACAAGTGGATCGCACGGTGTTTGTCTTTTCTGAGCAGCTTGTCTCACTCAGCATCGGGTCCTCAAGGCTGACCCACGGCAGGTGTCAGAGGCCCCTTGATTTTCAGGGCCACTGTTGTCACCCCATTTTCTTATCCATTTACTCGCCAATAGGCATTAAGGTGGCTTCCGCCATTTAGCCATTGTTAATAACCTGCTGTGAGCATGGGAATTTGCTTTCAGTTCTTTGGGATATATTTCCAGTGGTGGAACTTCTGGGCAGTTCTACCTTTAATTTTTGGAAGGACCGCTATACGGGTTTCCACAGCAGCTCCGCCAGTCTGCATTCCCACCGGCAGTTCGCGAGGCTGCCAGTTTCTCCACTTCCTTGCCGACAGTTGGTATTTTCCATGTTTGTTTTTTCACAGCAGTCATCCTGATGGGTGTGCAGTAGTATCTCACTGTGACTTTAGCCTGTGTTTTCCTAATGACTAGAGATGCTGGACATCTTTTCTCATGTTTCTTAGTCATTTATAGGTCTTCTTCAGAAAAATGTCTGTTCAAGCCGCTTGTCCATTCTTTAGTCAGGTTGTTTGGTTTTTCTGGTTGAGTTGTAGGAATTATAGTCTGAGTATTAATCCCTCAGAGACATGTGATGTGATTTGCACACATTTTCTCCCGTTCTGTGGGTTGCCTTTTCTTTCTCTTGATAGGGCCTTTTAATGCGTGAAAGGTTTTCATTTCCATCAAGTCCAGTTTATCTGCTGTTTCTTTTGTTGCCTGCACTGTGGATGTCGTAGCCAAGAAATCCTTGCCAAAGCCACTGTCGTTAACCTTTTCCCCGATGTTTTTCTCCAAGAGTTTTATTGTGACTGGGACATTTAAAAAATACAAATTCAACATCTTCTGCCCCCGACCATGGCAGATTCTTTGCTTCCGCAGGAAGCTGTATTTTTCTGATGCTTCTCAGTGATTTGGGGCTAGTTCATCTTCTCTTAAAGTTAAGACATCTTCTCCGTGGTAATAACCCCACAGAATCTAACGGTGCCGGTGTCGGCCTACAGCCTTGAGAATGTGGCCCGGCTGATGGCCTCTGGGTGCAGGGGAGGGGCCTCTGGGCCTCCGGACTCCATCCTGAGCCCCAGCCAGCTTGCTGGATGGCACTACGCAAACCCCTAGCCCCTCTGAGTCTCAGTTTGTTCATTTGTAAAAGGGCCTTAACTTGTGTCTTGGAAGGATCAAGTGGGAAAGAGTAGAAACGCTTTAAACAAATGGAAAGAACTGTTGGTTTGAAACACATTTCTTCCGATTCCAGTGTACCGGTCTGTTTGACTGGTGGCCTCTGTCCTCACTAGGTGCTGTTGGTGAGTCTGAATCGGATCGCTGAAACCGACCGCGTGAGTTCGAGTCTGGGGTTTGACTCTGTTGCTCAGGGTGATGTTATTTTGCTTTTGGACAGCGTCTTGATGTTCTTTGGTCTTGCGCTGTGCAGGTAAATAACCCAGCCTTTGGGAGCGTGCTTGTCAGCGCCGGCCAGCTCGGCCCGCTGGGATGGGGGCCGTGGAGCGCTGTGGAGTGTGGCTCCTGGCTGGAGCATGGCTCTCTCGCAAGCTGGGGGCCTGCTCTCACTCTGCCTGCGTTCTCTCGGCTTGAATAGGCAGCAGGCGGTGACACTCACTGACAGGCACGACCTTTTTGGGCAGTGTGCTGACCTCCAGGCTTGAACATGGTGTTTCTGAGCCTCAGTGGCAGGATGAAGACTAGGCGGCAGGGCGGCAGCGTCGGGACCCACTCCTGCCTCTTCACGCCGTTCCCGCGTGCGACTTGGAGACCCGGCACGGGTCCAGCATGGGGATATGCAGTGCAACCAGACTAATCACCCCTGCCTGTTCTCACCACGGCCACCTGTGGCTCGCAGACCTCGGCCACACACCCAGCATGTCACGGTGCAGCGTGGCCAGTCTGGCCGCACAAGTGCCCACAGTCCCTTTCTGCCCCAACGGGCTGTCCCTACCTTGAATGCGCATGTTGTACGTGAAGTATGTCCTAGAAGGGGTCTCCGTAAACAGAGCCCGGGACGGGGTTGAGTACAAGTGCTTTGCTGGGGAGGTGACTCCAGAAGACGCGGACAGGGTGGGGAAAGCAGACCGTGCAGGATGCCTTCTCTATGGGTCACTGCTGTGGTGGCTGGACTTCGGGGGCCCCGGCGGGATTCCATGCCCGCGCAGAGGGCCAGGAGGCATGGGTATCGGCTGGAGGCGGCTCCCAGGGTATCGCATCCTGGTGCTCGCTGCTGGTCCACACAGACTGCAAGGCTCAGGGGCCTGCAGAGGGGCTCTGTCTGTGTTGGCGGCAGCAGTGCCTGCAGAGATGTCGAGGGGACCCGGCAGCATCGGTGGCAAAGAGGGAAGAAGGGAAGAGAGAAGGCCGTGGAGTCAGATCCCCCAGTCCGCTGGGAGGGAGGGGATGGCTTTAGAGGGCCTCCGGCCTTCGCAGCACTCTCAGTTCCTAAAACAGAACAGAGAAGGCACTGCTGAGTCTCCGCGGGGGTAACTGGTACCGCGCGGCCTTTGCGGACCCAGCAGGGTTACTGGCCGGCAGGAGGGAGCCGTGTATTCCAGAGAGGCAGCTGGATGTGTGCTGGTTGCCGAGGCGATGGAAGCAGGCGGAGGTGGCCCTCGGGCGTGTCCTGGGAACCTGCGGTCGGGCTGCTCAGTTTCCCCTGAGCTTGCTGCCCTCCAAGCTGGCGGACAGGGTGGGCAAGGGCAGCGGAGGTATTGGGCGCGTCCCCACCAGTGCTGCCCACCTGCAGCCTGTCCGCTGGCCTCTCCTCTTTTCGTCATCAGCCTCCCTTCCCCCCGCCGACAACTTCTGTTCTGGGGAGAGCCAGAGGGGCTCGTGGGATGCCTGGAAATTCTGTGCAGTCTGGTGCCACAGAAGGAGCCCGGGCTGGAGTGGGCGCAGATCCCAGCTCTGGGGCTTTGGGAAGGCTGTCATCATTCTAGTAGGAACAGTCACACGGGGGCGGGGCTGTGGTGAGGACGCGGAGGAGCATGCTGCACTAATGTGCTCCGTATGTGGCAGGGGCTCAGGGCTCCCTCCCTCCTCTCGGTCAGCCCCTGGAAACCCAAGCCATGAGGGTCTGCGGAAGGGAGCTTTCCTTCTCAGTCACTCACTTGTCTTTTCCGGGTGCCCCCTGACCTGAAGCCTCCCTGAATTCACTCACTGCGTTGTGGTGCGGCTCCACTCTGGGCCGCCCTGGACTTGTGGGTGCAATTTGCATGAAGTAACGTGTGCTTTTATACTTCCCTAGCAGTTGCATCCCATGTGCAATTAACAAAACACTCATCTGGCACTAATTTAATTTTAGCAAGTCTGTGAATTAGGTATTCTTGCCTCTCATTTGGGGCTTCCCTGGTGGCTCAGACAGTAAGCAGTCCTCCTGCAATGCAGGAGACCTGGACTTGATCCCTGGGTCGCGGCAAGATTCCCTGGAGAAGGCAGTGGGAACCCACTCCAGTATTCTTGCCTGGGGAATTCCACAGACAGAAGGGCCTGGCGGGCTACAGTCCATGGGGTCGCAAAGAGTCGACAGGACTGAGAGACCAGCACTAAGTAACTAACTCCGCCAGTTTACATGTGAGGACAGCGGAACTCAGCCTCGCAGGCTTGCCAGGGGCTCAAAGCAGCGGGGCTCGACCAGAACCCAGGCCTCTGTCTGCCCCCACGCACCCTCCCTGGTCCCTGGTCTGGCTCACCACCGCCTCCCTCTGCCCTGGGGCTCTTCCCCGCTCTGTGCAGCCCGTGTGCCCCTAAACTCAGGAGCCCGGATCACAGGCCTTCCTGCCACTGGAGTCAGCGCTCCCCCGGAAGCCATTGCTGGAGAGCCCCCAGAGTGCCCCTGAACGGTGGCTCTGCCTTCCAGGAGAGGCTCGTGATTTGCAAGCCACAGAGCAGCCACAGTGGGGACTCGGGGCAGGAGAAGCACCCCGTGCCTGTGACTGCCTCTCTGTTGACTGGGGCTCAAAGGCTGAGCTGTCCCAGAATGCTCACGAGGGGCCCGCTCCGGCCTCTGGGCTATCCGAGTCCTGGCCAGGCAGCAAAGGACCATTCACGGTGACTGAGGACAGGCCAGCCGGCCAGGCCGCGCACTCACCCCTGAGCCGTGAGTGGCGGCCCCGGGGAGGCTCTTGCCCGGGTGTCGGGTGATGGTGGACCAGCTCAGGCAGATTCACTGGGTCTGGGTTTGAGAACCAGGCAGAATGGGTCAGACTGCAGACAGGCGGCTGTGCGGAGACAGACTGGCTCACGGACATGCAGGGCAGGGTCCCAGAGAGACCAGTGGACAGGCCGATGCGCAGCCAAGGAAGGGAGGTCGGTGAGAGCCATCCGGGCGCAGTTGTGAGGGGCTGGACACCGAGAGGCTGTGTGCGCACGGGCTCCACTGGCGGAGGTCTGGGGGCAGGTAAGCCAGAGAGCCTCCGAGAGGGGAAAGGGCCCGTCTCGTCCAGCGTGGGAGGAACCTGTGTCTCACCAGCCTACCTGTCCTGCCTCCTCTGGCAGGCTCAGATTAAGAGGGGTCCTTGTGCCCTGGGCCTTCTTCCTTGTGGGGCAACTCCAGCCAGAGGCACGGACACATCTCTGCCGTAGCTGCCGTCCTCCTCCTGACTGCTCCCCTGCACCCACACCGCCCCATCCAGCCCCTTTCTTGGCCCCTCTTGTCACTGGCCACCCTTTCAGTCTCAGCTTCCTCTTCTTTCTGTGGCTTCCGGCTTAGTCCCTACGGGTCTGATGACCAGGGGCAGTTTGGGGACAACATTGTCTCTGTGAGTTCGGCCAATGGACAGACGCAAGTGGTGAGACTTGTGGCAGCAGAGGCTTCCAAGATGCTTTCTGCTGAGTGTTATTAGAAGAGGCAGGACATCACGCATCTCCTGCCCGTCCCTGCGCCCCAAGCCACAGGCCCCTGCGGCCACCCTGAGCCAGTGCGCGCCCTTCCTCGGATGGTGCCCGTGTGAGGTCCTGCCCTTCCCAGCTCTGAGCAGTCAGCCCCGTGGTCTGGGCGGCCGCAGGTGACCTGTCTCTTACGGACTTTCCCCGTCCCTGTGGTTACTTTCCTGTTCTTGGGAGGCTAGTGGCGTCTGGGGAAGACTCCAGAGTCCTCCTGCCCTGGGTTTCTTCTCAGTTTGCCGCTCCTGCCTGCAAGGCCCTGCAGGAGGACTTAGCTTCACCACCCCCAGGGAAGGGGCTGGCATGGCCTCCTCGTGCTGCTCGTTCACGCAGCCAGTGAGTGCTCCTGGAGACTGCCATCGAGATACTCGGGGGCATAGCAGGGGGCGAGCCATCCTTCTTAAACTTGTGCACAAGAGAGAGATGGCAGACAAGCCGACAAGGAGGTGCACATGGTAGCTTGGGAGGTGCTGTGCTCCGTGGGGACGGATGTGGTAGGATGAGTGGGGCTGCAGGAGCGCATCAGGGGAGGCTGTCCTTTACCTGATGTTCAGAGGAGCACGAGCCACGGCCCTGGAGCAAGGGTGGGCACGCGGCCAGGGACTGCAGGGAGGTCGGCGTGGCTGAAGCAGCACAAAAAAGACAAACTGTCGTCAGGAGTGAGGTCGGGGGGCCGGGGGCCAGTGTGCAGTGAGGGGCCGCCACGGGCAGGTGGAGGAGCAGTGTGGTCTGACTTCTGCTGTGAGGGGCCCGCCTGGCTGCTCTGTGGGGGGCGGGAAGGGAGCCACCGTGGTCGTTCGGTGGAGCGCGGGGCAGGATGGAGGCAGAGCTGGCGAGCAGGGCTCTGGGGCGAAAGGACACGGCATTCACTGCGTCTTCCCGGCCGGCGTGAGACTGGAGATGCGACTCAGTAACCCGGAGCCGGGGCCGCGGAGCATGGGTCCTCCTGAAACCACTGCTCCGTCCTCAGGGATCTCACGTGGGTGCACACACCCCCTCACACGGTCACACACACATGCACACACGGTCACGTGTGCACACGCTCAACACGGACACACTCTCAGACTGTCACACGCACACAGACATGCTCTCACACACGGTCCCACGTGTGCACACTCACATCCACACACACTCGCCCAATCACGGGTGCACACACATTCTCACAAGCACACAATTGTGTACACACGGACATGTACATACTTGCACACACGGACACACACTGTCACACGTGTTCACACACACATGCGCTCACACACTCACTGGCATCGGCCCGGGGGGCAGGCCCTCACGGGGCAGCCTCCAGCCGTCCCCTGCCCACCACCCGTGTCTTCTGCTCTGGGAGCCACGCGGAGACGCCGAGGTCTGGGAGGCCGTGGAGCGTCGGCGCACTGCGGGCGACCCGGCGGGAGCCACCTCTCCCAGCGCGGGGTGGCAGAGTGGCAGGCCTCCTCCGAGGCCGTGCGGGTATTTGGGGAGCAGCACGCACTGGGGGCAGGACGCTCGCCTCCAGTGGCTCGTCCGCTGCCGCAGGGACACCTCCGCCTGGCTGGGGCTGCCGACTCCAGGCCCGTCCACCTGGCCACCCGCCCCTTCAGGTCGCTTGCCCTTCCTGGGCCTTCCCTGTGAAGACGAGGCCCGAGTGAGGGGAGCTCCAGGGCTCTCGTGGCGCTGCCGTCCGTGCCTCTGTGCCGGGCTGCCTGGCACATCCTCCCGCCCGGGCCTGGAGGCGGGCGGGGCCGGGCGCAGCCCTGCTGGAGGCCACACGGAGAGACTGCCAGGGTCACGCGTGGTGAACCCTTGGATCCCCAAGAGCTCCCTGACCTGAGAGACAGGAAGTACGCCCGGGAGCGAGAGCCCCTGGCCTGGGCCAGCCGCATCGTGGCTCCCACACCTGTGGCCAGAATTCCTGAGCCTTCATGTCCTAAAGCAAGTACAGCAACACTGGCCTCACCGGAGCCGGCTGGGCTGTCTGGAAGTGAAATCCTCCTGTAGGACGTGAACCTGCCACCCCGGGGCCGGCGAGGATTTCTCTAGATGTCTTCTAGCAAGGTCACAACAGGCGATGCCCCAGAGTGCAGCGGGGTCATTGGGGGACCTGGGGTAGGTTTATAAAGCCTGGGACTAGAGGTGTGAGGTCAGGCCATTCGCCGCAGATAGCGTGAAGACCCCCCCTGTGCACAGTGTTGAACTCACAGACGTTCCCTCCCCCCGCGTTCTGGTCTGACCCTCTCCTCACCACCCTCTCTGCGGTGAAACGCTCTTTGTTCTGTGTTCACTGAAAGGCTGCCAGCTCTGTCTGGCCAGGACATGGGGGATCTCCCAGCCCAGCGGCCCCCCAGGCAGAGGTGGCCAGCTGAGACTTGTGCAGAGGCCGGGGCCTCCCTGCCCAACGGAGGGGAAGGAGCAGAAATGGGGGTTGGTCCAGAGACAGAGCCTGCCCCAAGACCTCATGCCTGAGGGGTGCCACGCCAGGAGTCAGGGGTGTGGTCAGTGTCCAGACTGGTGAGACGGGAGCTCAGCGCACACGGCGCTTCCGGCGGGTCTTTCTCTTCTTTTCTCACCTCTAATCAGCTCCGTCGGCCTTGAGACTGTCGAGGAGAGGCGCAGAAGCTCCCGGTCTCTCGGGCATGTCTGTCCAGGGTCCTGCCCCTGAGGCCCTTCCAGGTGTGTGCGGGGAGGGGCGGGGGAGGGGCTGGAAGATTCGCGTCCGCCTGGCCCTGGCCTCCGTGCATCTCGGTGTCCCCTGAGCTCAGAGTCCCACCTGCGTGTCCCCGCTGTGCTCGGGCAGTTGGGCCACTGTGGCCCGCGCTCAGCCCCACCCCACGATGGGCGAGTCTGGGGCTGCTGTCAGACCAGGGAGGCTGTGCCTCCTGCCTTCACGAAAGCCCCGGACAGCACCTGTGTCCAGTTACCCGAAGTGCCCCGAGACCCAGGACCCGCTGGCTGCAAGGGGCCGATGTTCATTTGCGTGGTTTTTGTTTAAGAAGACAAGCCTCCAGGGACCCTGTCCTTAGCCGCCTCTACCAAGCAGGGGGATGGGGGTGCAAGGTGGAGGAAGGTCAGCCCCGCGTGCAGCCCACCTTCCTCCTTGAGGATAGAAGAGGAGTTCGTTCTGTTGGATTTTGGCAGGAGCCAGGCGCAAGGAGGCGGGCGAGATCCTCCGGCCAGGCGGTCTCCCACCTATTTGGCGACAGGGATCGGTTCCATGGGTTTCCACGGACGGGTGGACCGGTGGGGGTTCGGGGATGATTCAAGCACATGACGCGTACTGTGCACATCATTTCTGTCAGTATTACATCAGCTCCACCTCAAGCATTAGATCCCGGAGGTTGGGGACACCTGCTCTAGCCCACAGGCCTCTTGGGGAAGGGGTCTCAGAGAGCTGGGACCCCTCCCCTGGGCTGGGGTGCTGGCTGAGACTTGCTGTCTCTCTGGTCAGTCCCCACATGGCTCTTGGGGTGAAAGGCAGGGACCGGGAGGGCCAGAGGAGGGGCGCGGGACTGTGGCGTGAGGCCCGGCAGAGGCCTTGGGGATGCATCACTGGTCGGGTGCAGGGGTTCTACTCAGTCCCCTGCACAAACCTACCCACCCTCCAAGTAAAGCCTTGTGCTTACGCCCTTCAGGCCTACCTCCAGGCTCTGCCAGGAAGCCACCAAGGAGGAAACCTTACGGAAAATGCACAGCTAGATCTGGAGAAAAACATTCCCTGCTGGTGACATTCCTCTGGCTGACACAGGCATGTACCCGGGACTCCCTGCTGGCCAGGCTGGAGTGCACGCCCATAAGCTCTTCCCCAGATGACCCAGGCAGGCCTAGCACAAAGGATCCATCCCCTCCCCCTCTGCTTAGGGTGCTGAGGACAGGTGCGGCTGGGGTCCCGGCCCAGGGACCCCACCCCCGAGTGAGGTGGGAGATGCTGCTGCAGAGCCCTCTTGCTCTGACCCCCCCAGAGCTGCTCGGCCTGGGGCCTGCTGGCCCTTTCCTGAATATTACCCCCAGATCCTCAGAGAGTGCAAAGGGGGGAAAATCCATCTTCCACGTGCTGGGGGCCTCTGAGGGCGCGGCGCTGGGGTCCTTGCAGCCGCTACTCCCCTTTGGGCTTAAACTGACTTGGAAAGCTCGACCAAGGCGAGCCCCCTCAGAAGCAGCCCCCTCCCCAGTGCAGACGAGGCCCCTGGGTGAGGTTTCTGCCTCCATTAGGGGTCCCCCTGAGAGCTGCACCCCCAGGGCACTAAGAACTGAAGCCAGACTGGCTCCTAGGGAGAAGGGCCATCCTCAGGTCTCACGGCCAGTCCACACCTCCCTGAGGGCAGAAGTGGGGAGCAGCTCCTCTGCCACAACACCTGGTGCAGCCAAAGGCCAGGAGGTGAGGCACCTGGGGCCACGCTGGCCTGGGTCTGCACGGGCTATCACATAAGCAGCTCGGACCCAGAGGTGCGGCTGCTCTGGTCCTCCATCATCCTAACTCATCTTAACTCTCCTTCGGGGCTTTAAAAAAAAAACAACATTGCTGGCGTTGTTTCTGTTGCTTTAAGAAATTGCGAATAGGGCTTCCCTGGTGGTCCAGTGGGTAAAGAGTCTGCCTTGCAGTGCAAGGGGCACCGGTCCAATCCCTGGCCCTGGGAAGATCCCATGTGCCGGGCGGGAGCAGGTGGACCGGTGTGTCCAGTTGCGAGCCAGCGCTCTGGAGCACATGTGCCCAAAGCCGGTGCTCTGCAGTGAGACCACAGTGATGCAAGGCCCATACAGGCCAAAGAATAAAGATGGATGAAAACAAATTAAAAGCCAATAAACAGGCCACAGTTTTTTTTTAAAAAAAAGAAAAATAAAAAAAGGAAATTGCGGATATACCCTGTCCATTTCTAAGACACAGGCTTCCATGCTTGCCCAGGTCACTTTGGGGTTGGGATGGACCTTACCTTCCACATTCAGTGCCTCCCAGGAGCTGGGATGAGCTGCACCCGCCCCCCCACCCCACCGCCACAGGAGCCCAATTACTAGGAATTCTCTGAGATGCTGGGTGGGGTGAGCTCTCCTACTGGACCCCACTTTTTTTTCTTACTCTGAATAGAAATCTTCACATTTTGGGATCTTTTTCTTCCTGATCTGTCCACTGAGAAAGCCTCCTGGATGAAGGTGCAACCCTTGCATGATGTGAGCTGTTCTTTGCCCCCACAGTCCACCCCAGCAGGTGGGCCTCTGCTCCATCCCAGAGGAAGGTGAGCCAGCACTCTTTAGGAGGCCGCCCGCCTGCCCCTCAGTCCCCAGAGAGCTGCACCCCCAGGGCACTAAGAACTGAAGCCAGACTGGCTCCTAGGGAGAAGGGCCATCCTCAGGTCTCACGGCCAGTCCACACCTCCCTGAGGGCAGAAGTGGGGAGCAGCTCCTCTGCCACAACACCTGGTGCAGCCAAAGGCCAGGAGGTGAGGCACCTGGGGCCACGCTGGCCTGGGTCTGCACGGGCTATCACATAAGCAGCTCGGACCCAGAGGTGCGGCTGCTCTGGTCCTCCATCATCCTAACTCATCTTAACTCTCCTTCGGGGCTTTAAAAAAAAAACAACATTGCTGGCGTTGTTTCTGTTGCTTTAAGAAATTGCGAATAGGGCTTCCCTGGTGGTCCAGTGGGTAAAGAGTCTGCCTTGCAGTGCAAGGGGCACCGGTCCAATCCCTGGCCCTGGGAAGATCCCATGTGCCGGGCGGGAGCAGGTGGACCGGTGTGTCCAGTTGCGAGCCAGCGCTCTGGAGCACATGTGCCCAAAGCCGGTGCTCTGCAGTGAGACCACAGTGATGCAAGGCCCATACAGGCCAAAGAATAAAGATGGATGAAAACAAATTAAAAGCCAATAAACAGGCCACAGTTTTTTTTTAAAAAAAAGAAAAATAAAAAAAGGAAATTGCGGATATACCCTGTCCATTTCTAAGACACAGGCTTCCATGCTTGCCCAGGTCACTTTGGGGTTGGGATGGACCTTACCTTCCACATTCAGTGCCTCCCAGGAGCTGGGATGAGCTGCACCCGCCCCCCCACCCCACCGCCACAGGAGCCCAATTACTAGGAATTCTCTGAGATGCTGGGTGGGGTGAGCTCTCCTACTGGACCCCACTTTTTTTTCTTACTCTGAATAGAAATCTTCACATTTTGGGATCTTTTTCTTCCTGATCTGTCCACTGAGAAAGCCTCCTGGATGAAGGTGCAACCCTTGCATGATGTGAGCTGTTCTTTGCCCCCACAGTCCACCCCAGCAGGTGGGCCTCCCTGCTCCCATCCCAGAGGAAGGTGAGCCAGCACTCTTTAGGAGGCCGCCCGCCCTGCCCCTCAGTCCGGAGGAGCAGCCTCAGCCCCTCACGCTCGGGCTGCCCATCACCCCTCCAGGATGCCGCCAAAAGTCTTGCCTGTCTCTGCCCACGGAAGCCACATAAAAAAGTACAGAGTTTGGACGTAACAGAAAGGTGGCTTTAATCCTCAGCTGAGGAGGGGAGATACAGCAGGTTCCTGCTTTTAGAACAGTGCCTCCCCTCCGTGAAGAATGGGGGTCATACAGATAACGTCGAGGCTCAGCCAGGGGTCAGTGATGAGGAGCAAAGGCGTGAGCATCTGTTAGTCTTGGATTGTTTCAAAAAATACTCTTAGGCTGGAGTCAGTAGCCCAGTAGTTGGGTCCATTGTGTTGGAATTGTGCCTGTGACCTCCTTTCTGCAATGCAGAAAAAGAAAAAGGTGTGTGTGGGAGGGGGACTACAAGGGGTGGTCTGCAAAGAGTACTGTAAATAAAGGTACGCATCAAACACAGGGTGTGACTAGCAGAGGGTTAAAGGTAGTAGGTGCAGAATGGAGTCCAGGCGGAGTTCTAAGGCTGCGGGTAGAGGATGTACCTTACATTCCAGGTTAATCTCCGTGACCGACTACAGGTCTGGAACAGTTAAAGTAAAAAGAACTCAGAAAAGTGCTAGAGAAAAAAGGTAACTTTTTCATTGCAACATCTGCAGATCTTGTTTTAGGCGCTGTACTGAAGGGTCCAGGAGGGGACTTGGAGGACGCCTTCTAGGGGAGGGTCCAGGTTCCGGGACCCGGAGCCCACCTGCGCACCTGTCTGCAGGCGTAGTTCCAGGAAGACTCTACCCGCTGCGTTGTCCTGGGGTGGGACGTGTGACCCGCCGGACGCTAGGAGATGTGACCCTCAGCCGACGTGTGGTGTGACCCTCAGCCGGCGGGGGGCGGGGGGCGCTGGGAGATGCGACCCGCAACCGATCCAGTGGCGACCGAGATCCCGGCCGCCGGGCCCCAGAACGGCCGCGCAACTGCGGCTCTTTGTCTACCTGCTCGGGGCGTTAAAGGGCCCGCCCGCAGCCAGGGCTCGGGACCGGAGGCGGCGACGGGAAATGGGGCTCTGTCGCTTTAAGTGCAGCTGGAGCGCGAGGCGGGCGGGGCAGGGGAGGAGGGAGCGCGGCGAGGGCCAGTCCCGGTGCCCGGCGGTCCTCGTGGCCGCGCTCAGACCTCGGCTGCCCGCCGGGCGACGCGGTGCCCACGCTGGAGGCGGGCCTCGGGCCTCTGCGCCGTGGCGATGCTGCATCTGCCCCCGCCCCGAGCGGGCAGGCGCAAGCTCCCCCGCAGGTAAGCCGCCCCGCCGCTCGACCGCACCCGGGTCCCGTTGCGGCCCCCGCCCCGCTCCCGGCCCGGCGCCGCCGCAGCCTCGCGGGCGCGGGGTGGGGTCCCCCAGGAGGAGGGTTTTGCCCGCCCTCGTGGGTCAGGTCGGAAGGACGGCAGCGCCAGCTGGGCCTCTGGCTCCCGAGCGTTTGCCCTGCTGGCCCTGGGGTGGAGGTGGGGGTGCGGAGGGCTCTCGGCAGAGGAGGAAGGGCGGGCGTGCGATCCCCGGGGACCTGGACGGCGCTGGGACAATAGTGCGACTGGACGAACTTCCGGGGTTCCTTGCAGTGCGGTGGGGCCGCGAGTCTTGGGGACCTGCGGAGTGGAGCGAGAGGGGGCTTCGACCCCGACCCCGGAAGCTCTGATGGTCTCCTGGGCTGAGACCTGAGGTCGGGCAGGCTTGCGTACGTGACCCCACAGCCGGCTGGATCCCTTCGTGCTCAGGGAGGGGCTGAGAGCCTGGCACCCGGAGATGCCCGCGCTGTGGGGGACTGGACGGCCGGGTCAGGTGAGGGCAGCTGTCCACTTGCAAACCAGGCTTCTGAGAGAGGCTTAAGGGCTCCTGCCGCCTGAGGAAGAGGCCTGGTGCTGTCTGGTTTTAATGGGAGCTTCCTACCCATGGAGATCCTCCCCCCTCAGCCTCCCTTCCGATCGGGGACTGAAGGAAGTTGGAGATTAGAGTTGAAAGGGAGGCCCGGAGCCCCTTTCAGGGACCACTCCGCCCCCAGCCCCGCCCTGAGAGCCCTGATTACACCCAGGCGCTGGCCCTCCTTTCCCTGTTCCTTCAGGGACCCCACTGCAGCTCTGCCCTTGCAGGCCTGGGGCAGGGGGCTGGGCAGGGCTGGGCAGGGGCATCTCGAGCCTCCAGAGCCTGCGACCTCCACCTGGGGACTCTGGGAGTCACTTTGCTACGCTGACTGGTGGGGGTGGGGTGTCATAAGAGGAACCGAACCAATTCAGGAACAGGGAACGGAGGTCTCTTCGGGTACCTGGAGGTTCTACTTCCGGTGAGATCTTTGCAGAGTCCTGAGTCTCTGACCCCGAAGAGGACAGGGAGGATCCCTTCCTGGCTGCGCCGCTCTCCCGCCCGCGCGTTCCACTTCAGGCCCCACAGGCCGTGTCTGAGGACAGGTAGCAGTTGCACTGATTCTGCCCTCAGCTTCTCCGCAGCTCCCTCGTCCCTCGTGGCGGCAGAGTGCAGCTCTCTTAGTTGGCGCTGGCTCCCTTTCCCGAGCGGGTCGCTCCTTCCTCCCCCACCAGCTTTTCCTTGGTGACCCGGTAGGGCCAGGACTTGAAACCCCCTTCCCCTCCACCCACCCCCACCCCAGGAGACGCAGGCCCCATGCAGTGAGCTCAAGCTGTTGAAGACTCGTCCGGCTTTTGGGCGTGTGAGGCAGGTGTGGCGGCCCCTCTGCTGTAGCCAGGAGCGAGTGCAGGAGCAGGTCAGGTCGGGGCACAGCTCCTCACCCTGCCAGCCCCTGGCAGGGCTGGGGCTGGGCTGGCCTTTGGCTTCCTTTTCACCCAAGCCTGAGACCTTCTGGGTGTTGTAACTAGGAGGCCAGGAGAGAGGATGTTGTAAACTGGAGGTCACTCTGAGAATTGCCAGAGTTCAGACATAAACTTTAACTGTCCTGGCTCTCGTCCACTGAGGGAGGCTTGGCTCGGAAGGAGGCCACTCAGAACCCAGCTTGTCACGGTGTGTGGTTGGGAACAGACCTCAGAGAGACTTGCCTTGCAGGCTCAGGTGCGCGAGCTCTGAAGGAGAGAGCTGGGCAGGGGGTGAGCTCTCGGGGTGAGTGGCCTCCCTGGCTGTCCAGCATGCCGTGGCCAGCCCCGGGCCTTTCTCCGCAGGTGTCTGGGATGCTTGTGTCACGGGGGAGGGTTCTCTATCAGCGCCATCCCCGCGCACCTCAAGCGTCAGGGTCTCTGCTGCAGACCCTTCTCTTCTCCTGCCCCAGCAGCCCCCTGTCCTTCAGTATCCCCCAAGCTGGAAGTCTGGAGCGTGGCGGCTCTTCCAGTCAGCTCTCCTGGACTCTCTCCTGGCGGGGACCCTGCGCCAGAGACTGGGGCCCTCGGGAACAGGACCCGCTCATAGAAACTCCGGGACCAAGAGTGTGGACCTGGCACAGAACCAGCCCCTGTGAGGGGACAGAACACGCCGGGACAGCAGAGCCAGCGGCGGTTTCTGGTCAGAGGGCTTTACAGGGCTGGGAATGCTCCCCTGGGCCGGCCACGCGTGCCGGCTGCACCTCGCCCTCCGGAACCCTGCTCTCTGCTTGGGAGACGGGAGAGAGAGCAGAGAACTGCGCCCATGAGCAGGGCTGAGTGTGGCGGCAGCCCGTGCCCACATCTGAGCCGGCCACCTTTCCCACGGTCACAAGACAGCCCAAGACGCGTCCTATCAGCACCTGCTGTTTAATTCCCACAGCAAGCACAGGAAGTGCATTTCACTGTCCTCCCATTTCACAGATGGTTCGAGCACAGGGAGGTTCAGTGAATGCAGCTAAGAGCCCCTGGTGGCACCTGTGTGATTCTACAGCCAACCTTTACGCCTCTTCCAGGGAGGTGTTCTCACAAACACTCATCCTGGCGCAGGGGGCCCTCCACGTGGACGCTGAGGACAGTCCTGGCCTCAGTGACGTCGAGGGCTGGCCGACCGCACACGGGCGTGACGGAAGAGCCTGGGCCGCGGAGTCCACCAGCCCGGCTCGGACGCTGGCTGCACTTCAGGTTTCCTCTGTGGCCTGAGCTGCTGGCTCAGCCTCTTGCCTTGGTGTCCTCCTCAAGCTTCTGACCCGTCCACCTCTCAGGACGTGGGGAAACAGTGGGCTGATGGGAGGAACAGCGTGCTTTCCAGGAAAAGCTCCCCAGACAAGTGACTCGTGTAGGCGTGTAAGCAGCGCACTCCTCTGCGCGCCTGGAACCGACGCAGCCCCGTTCAGCGCAGCCGCTCGGTCGCGTCCGGCCCCACGACCCCACAGGCGGCAGCGCACCAGGCATCCTGTCCCCCACTGTCTCTGGAGCTGGCTCAGACTTGTGTCCGTTGAGTGGGCGATGCCATCCAACCATCTCGTCCTCTGTCAGTCCCTTCTCCTGTCGTCTGTTTTTCCCAAATCAGGGTCTTTTCCAACGAGTCGTCTCTTCACATCAGGTGACCAGAGTATTGGAGCTTCAGCATCAGTCCTTCCAATGAGTGTTCAGGGTGGATGTCCTTTAGGAGGGACTGGGTTGATCTCCTTGCCGTCCAGGGGACCCTCAAGAGTCTTCTCCAGCCCCACAGTACAAAGGCATCAGCTCTTCAGAGCTCAGCCTTTATGATCCAGCTCTCACACCCACACACGACTGCAACGCAGCCTTGTACGTCAGCTGTACTCCAATACAACCTGAAAAACAGTTACAGACGAAAAGGAGAAGCGTGTTCTCAACACGGGAGGCTTCACAGGGGACGTCACACAGCCGAGGTCTCTCCAGGCAGCTCCCTCCCTTTCCTGCCATCTTGCTAGGACCCTGACGAAGGTGGCCATTGGGGTAATAAACTAAACAGCTCTCAGCTTACAATACATCTTGGATCTTTACGTAAATTCTTACTGGTCCATCTGCAGATTTCTATTCAGCCCAAATTCCGTGCTAATTATGGTAGTATGTTATGCATCCTATTTTTGATGGCACATTACATAAAAGTAGACTACCTGAAAAAGCTTAACCATTGAAAATACCAGGCTGTATTGATTCAGCCTCCACTGGGCACCTTTGGGCCTGCCGGTGCAGCAGGCGCTGGGGAGCGGCAGAGCCCCGAGGAGCCGCGGTCGTCTGGTCAGCCAGGTGTCCAGATGCCCCCAGTGCTGGGCGCGGGCAGGGCGCAGTGGCATTCAGCCCCTGCCCTCAGGGCGCCTGCAGTCTTGCAGTGCACTCTGACACCGTCGACTGACAGGACCTCCCTGGCGCTCCAGTCGCTCGGAGTCCCCTTGCGGTGCAGGGTCCACCTGCTAGATCCCTGGGTCGGGAAGACCCCGTGTGTCTCGGAGCAACTAAGCCCATGTGCGGCCACGCCTGAGCCCGCGCTCCGAGGCCTGGGCCCTGCCGCGAGAGGCCACCGCCGCGGGGAGCCTGTCTGCCACCACGAGGAGCAGCCCCAACTCGCAGCAACTGGAGAAGCCCTGGCGTGGCGACAGAGACCCAACAGAGTCAAGAATAAGTAAATAAGTTGATTTTTTTTAATGTCAGCCAGCGCCTAATACGGTCTTTAGAATCCTGAGACACATGAAAGGCGCACGTAGGAGGAAGCGATCAGATTCGCGGTGTCTGGAAGCAGCCAGGGTGAGAGGACGTCACGGAGAAGGCGGCATTTTCCTTGGGCCTTGAAGATCAAGGAAGGGTTTTCCAGAGGAGCACAAGTTCCTCTGAGGAGAGGGAGAGATTTCCAGCTCTCACACCCACACACGACTGCAACGCAGCCTTGTACGTCAGCTGTACTCCAATACAACCTGAAAAACAGTTACAGACGAAAAGGAGAAGCGTGTTCTCAACACGGGAGGCTTCACAGGGGACGTCACACAGCCGAGGTCTCTCCAGGCAGCTCCCTCCCTTTCCTGCCATCTTGCTAGGACCCTGACGAAGGTGGCCATTGGGGTAATAAACTAAACAGCTCTCAGCTTACAATACATCTTGGATCTTTACGTAAATTCTTACTGGTCCATCTGCAGATTTCTATTCAGCCCAAATTCCGTGCTAATTATGGTAGTATGTTATGCATCCTATTTTTGATGGCACATTACATAAAAGTAGACTACCTGCAAAAGCTTAACCATTGAAAATACCAGGCTGTATTGATTCAGCCTCCACTGGGCACCTTTGGGCCTGCCGGTGCAGCAGGCGCTGGGGAGCGGCAGAGCCCCGAGGAGCCGCGGTCGTCTGGTCAGCCAGGTGTCCAGATGCCCCCAGTGCTGGGCGCGGGCAGGGCGCAGTGGCATTCAGCCCCTGCCCTCAGGGCGCCTGCAGTCTTGCAGTGCACTCTGACACCGTCGACTGACAGGACCTCCCTGGCGCTCCAGTCGCTCGGAGTCCCCTTGCGGTGCAGGGTCCACCTGCTAGATCCCTGGGTCGGGAAGACCCCGTGTGTCTCGGAGCAACTAAGCCCATGTGCGGCCACGCCTGAGCCCGCGCTCCGAGGCCTGGGCCCTGCCGCGAGAGGCCACCGCCGCGGGGAGCCTGTCTGCCACCACGAGGAGCAGCCCCAACTCGCAGCAACTGGAGAAGCCCTGGCGTGGCGACAGAGACCCAACAGAGTCAAGAATAAGTAAATAAGTTGATTTTTTTTAATGTCAGCCAGCGCCTAATACGGTCTTTAGAATCCTGAGACACATGAAAGGCGCACGTAGGAGGAAGCGATCAGATTCGCGGTGTCTGGAAGCAGCCAGGGTGAGAGGACGTCACGGAGAAGGCGGCATTTTCCTTGGGCCTTGAAGATCAAGGAAGGGTTTTCCAGAGGAGCACAAGTTCCTCTGAGGAGAGGGAGAGATTTCCTCAGGGAGGGGCTGTGTCATCTAAGGGTGTCTCTGCCCAGACTCGCCCTCTCCGGGCGTCTCCCGTCAAACAGGTTCCTCCTGGAAGGCAGAGTCCTCTGGACACCGCTGTGCCTGCCCTCGCGTGTTCCGCACCACCGGGAAGCCTCTGACCCAGGAGCACAGCTGGCTGTTTCCTCTCGGCCCGGTCGAGAGTCGCCTCACACTCAGTCCACGGCCAGATGGCGGAGGCAGGTGCTGCGGCCCACGGAGAGAACCCAGAACCTCGGAGAACTCACCCCAGCCTGACTATATGAGGGTGGCGCGGGAATTTCCTAGAAATACGTGATTCCTGGGTGTTCCTGGACCTAGGAAGCCTCTGCTCCATGAAGACGGACACGCGGTACGGGAACATATTGAGAGGCAAGAGCGTCCCAGCCCGGCGCCGCGCCGCCCCCGCGTGCAGGCTCGGCGGCAGCCCCGGGGCTCTCAGCGTGGCCGCCCGGCTCCCCGGCCCGCGCGCCGAGAGGCCGGAGCGGGTGTGAAGTGCCGCCGAAGCGGGCTTTCCTCCCGGATGCGCACTCCTGGGGCAGCGTGAGGAGCAGGTGGGTGGCTCAGGAGGTGGGAGGGCGCTGCGTGCCTGCCGTCCACGTCCGGTGCTGAGCTTGCCCTGTTCACCCTGCACGGCCACCTCAAAAGGCTGCTGGTGATGCGACCGCCGGGGAGCTGGGGCAAGCTGGGGTGGGGGTGAGTGGCCCGCTGTGCCTGCCCCAGGTTGTGCGTGGTGAAGCAGAGGTTCAGACACTGCTCTGGCGGTCCCTCTGCCCACCAGACTCTGGGCAAGGAGCTGGGTGCTGGCCACAGCTTGAGGACGCCGGGGCCCCTCGCGAATGGTTGCTTTCTCTGGACCAGAGCTGCTGACGTACCCTTCAGCCTCCAGGGAAGCAGCCCCCAGCCCCCGTCTGTTTGCCCCAGTCATTCATCACATGATGGTGGTCTTGTCCGACCACAGGCTCGCGCGGGCAGGGACTCTCACTCAAGTGATGTGTATGTGGAATTAATAATGGTCTTTTGACGATGACAAGTGGCCAACAGGGTCCCATCAAGACAGTTTATATCACAGGTCAGATATAGGTCTATTATATTTAAATTTTTTTACCTTATTGAAATATAGCTGATTTACAGAGTCATGTTAATTTCTCCTGCACAGCAAAATGACTCAGTCATACATGTATGCATTCTCTTCCATATTCTTTTCCACTATGGTTTATCACAAGATATTGACTGTACCTTTGGAGGTGGGTAGGGAGGGGTGAACTGGGAATTCGGGGCCAGTAGGTGCACCGGTGCCTGGTGTCCGGTCACGCTCACTCTGCAGGGTCACACAGCGGCCATGTGAGACGGAAGCAGGTCAGCTCTCCACCAGTGCCCACTGGTCAGCTGCCAGGCACTGTCGGGACCCCTGCAGACCGGACAGCAGACAATTATTTGAGTCCATGTGGCGGTGTGATTGGTTCGTAGCCGAGTGGGATTCAGGCTCTGGGGACCAGTAGCTGGAAAGGAGAAGCAAGCCGGTCAGAAACGGAAGAGGAGACTCGCAGCCAGGTCCCAGGACGGTGCACCGGGCGGGCAGGGAGCACGCTGAGCTCAGGGAGTGCAGAGGCGGACTGCAGGGCGCTGGAGGAAGCCTGCCGGTTGTGGAGGAGGAGGAGGGCCCTGGGCCCACGGGCCGCCTGGGCAAGACTGGACGGGGCAGAGGGATCGGCGGGCGATGCGGGAAGACGGGCCCCGGCCCGGTCCCCTGCTGCCGCTGGCGTCTAGCCGGGCAGCGCCGGCGGGGTCCAGTGTGTGCAGGCTCCTGTCGGTGTGTGTGTGCCTCTATGTGCTTGCGTGTGTGCTCATGTGTGTGCTCATGTGCACGCGTGTGCTTGTGTGAGAGTATTCATGTGTGTGCTTGTGTCTGTTTGCTCATGTGTTCACACATGTATACACTCATGTGTGCTTGTGTGTGTCTTCATGTGTATGTGCATGTGCTCGTGTGCACTCGTGTGTGTGTGTCCTCCGGTGTTTATACACTCGTGTGTGCGTGTATGTTCATGTCTGTGCTCGTGTGTGCTTCTGTGTGCTCGTGTGCACTCGTGTGTGTGTGTGTGCTCCTGTGTTTATACACTCATGTGTGCTCGTGTGCGTGCGCACAGCACACGTGTGCATGCATGGCAGTGCCATTTTCCCGGGTGGAATGTTCTCCCAGGGCCTGCTTGCAGTTCTTCTGTGAGGCTACACCAGACAGCCGGGTCTTGGTCTCTGCTCTGCCCGCTCTGTGACTTCACAGCCAGGGCTTCAGCAGCTTAGATGTGACAGGAGGAGTGTCTCTGCCGGCAGGGAGAGCTGTGGCTCAGAGGCCTGAAAGGAAAGCAAATCCTGGAGGTGTGTTCCTGGGCGTCCTGGGATTCTGGAGAGTGAGCCCCAGGCACAGGGCCTGAGGTGCACGTGTGACCTGGAGCCTGGCCCTCCTCCTCCCTGACGCAGGGCTGCACGGCGCGGCCGGTTCATCAGGTCCTGGAAACAGGCCTCTGGAGAGAGCTCCCGACAGGAGTCCTGCTTCCGTTGTGACACGTGTCCACGTGGTGGAGGTCTGTGCCCTCTCGTCCTGCGTGCTCTGTTAGGCGTGTTCCACGCCCATTGTTTGTACTGTTCCTCCCATTCGAAGCTCCACTCTTGTACTTCCACTTTTTCACAAATGTCCTTGCCATTTCCAGACTCTGAGTTCCCAGCCCAGATGTCCAGGCCGGCTGCTCCCGAGAACTGGTCCCTGAGGCGTTGCTCTTCTAGAATGCAGCTCCCCCGGCAGCTCCTGGGGTGCGAGGGGGCCCCCTGCACGTGGGCTTCATGCTTGGCAGCTTTGCCTTTGGGGCCAGCGTCGAGCAGCTACTGGGGAGGGCTTGTGAACAGCCCCTTCCTGCGAAGGTGGCCCCTCTGCGTGAGGAAAGCCCATAGACACCTCTCTTCTCAGTGCTACAATTGCCTTCGAAGTGCAGTGAGCTGTATTTTCCATGGCCAGCTCCTACAGACTGACTCTGAAAGAGGGGATGTGTAAGGAGACCGGTTTCCTCCCCTGTGCTCTATGGACATGCCCTTCATCCTCCACCAGGCGCCTCGTGTTCGCAGGTCTTCCAAGTGCCTGTGTCCCGGAGCGTTGCGTGGTCCCAGAGGCTGTGCCGGTGGAGGGGTGCACAAAGGGAAAGTGGAGTTTGGCTCCCTCAGCGGGGAGCCTCAGGGCCTCTGCAAGGCTCTGCGGCACAGACCTTGGGATAGCATGTGGCAGGGAGGCTGTTGGCCGGACGTGCGGTGGCTCTGGGTCCATCCAGGCCTTGGGGACGGCACACAGTGGGCACCGGCGCCCAGCCGTGCAGGGTCTCTGGATCGGTCCTGCATTGGATCAGAAGGGAAGATATAACAGGATGTTTTCTTCCTGTCTGTTACCTGAAGGCTCCTTCCCCAGAAATACAACCAGTTTGATTCTAACTTTACTTTTAATTTCAGTCTTCCTTTTTTCAACGTCTTTAAGGATTTTGCCGAAAGCCCTAGACTGACCAGAGAGCCTCAGAACAGAGATTCCAACTCATAGTTGCCCAAGAAAAGCATGCTGATACCCAAGTCGTTTCCTAGCCAGTCATTTCCTGTGTTCTCAAGACTGTTGTTTTTTTCCTAAGATCTGTATCTTCAGAGACCAAAAACTGTTTCTCCTTCTCAACCTGAGGAGGTGATGTGGCAAGCCGGAGGCATCACAGGGGAGAAGGTTAAGCCCATGCTTTGCATCCAGCCAGTGCTGGAGAACATTTTTGATGCTGGAGTGTTGAGATGAAGCACTCAGAAATCTAATACTGACTTTGCCACTGACTTGTTCCAAGACCTAACATGAAACTCCCGATCTTAGTTTCCCCTTCTTTGGTGGAGAATTAGGACAGTGGAGAGGCACCGGGAGATGGTTGGAGTGCCGTAGAGGGCCCCTGCACCCTGCTGGGCTTCATGCTTGCCAGCTTTGCCATTAGGGCCAGCGTCGAGCAGCAACTCGGGAGGGCTCGCGAACAGCCCCTTCCTGCGAAGGTGGCCCCTCTGCGTGAGGAAAGCCCATAGACACCTCTCTTCTCAGTGCTACAATTGCCTTCGAAGTGCAGTGAGCTGTATTTTCCATGGCCAGCTCCTACAGACTGACTCTGAAAGAGGGGATGTGTAAGGAGACCGGTTTCCTCCCCTGTGCTCTATGGACATGCCCTTCATCCTCCACCAGGCGCCTCGTGTTCGCAGGTCTTCCAAGTGCCTGTGTCCCGGAGCGTTGCGTGGTCCCAGAGGCTGTGCCGGTGGAGGGGTGCACAAAGGGAAAGTGGAGTTTGGCTCCCTCAGCGGGGAGCCTCAGGGCCTCTGCAAGGCTCTGCGGCACAGACCTTGGGATAGCATGTGGCAGGGAGGCTGTTGGCCGGACGTGCGGTGGCTCTGGGTCCATCCAGGCCTTGGGGACGGCACACAGTGGGCACCGGCGCCCAGCCGTGCAGGGTCTCTGGATCGGTCCTGCATTGGATCAGAAGGGAAGATATAACAGGATGTTTTCTTCCTGTCTGTTACCTGAAGGCTCCTTCCCCAGAAATACAACCAGTTTGATTCTAACTTTACTTTTAATTTCAGTCTTCCTTTTTTCAACGTCTTTAAGGATTTTGCCGAAAGCCCTAGACTGACCAGAGAGCCTCAGAACAGAGATTCCAACTCATAGTTGCCCAAGAAAAGCATGCTGATACCCAAGTCGTTTCCTAGCCAGTCATTTCCTGTGTTCTCAAGACTGTTGTTTTTTTCCTAAGATCTGTATCTTCAGAGACCAAAAACTGTTTCTCCTTCTCAACCTGAGGAGGTGATGTGGCAAGCCGGAGGCATCACAGGGGAGAAGGTTAAGCCCATGCTTTGCATCCAGCCAGTGCTGGAGAACATTTTTGATGCTGGAGTGTTGAGATGAAGCACTCAGAAATCTAATACTGACTTTGCCACTGACTTGTTCCAAGACCTAACATGAAACTCCCGATCTTAGTTTCCCCTTCTTTGGTGGAGAATTAGGACAGTGGAGAGGCACCGGGAGATGGTTGGAGTGAGTGAGATGGTGAGTGGAGAGGGTGAGAATTTGCTCCGGAATGATGGCGGTCAGCCTTGAAGGTGTGGAAAGCTATAATCAGTTCCCAAAGTGGCCGAGTACGTGTATTTGCAAAATACTGTGAGTATGTCAGTACTTGATTCTATAAGACCTGCATAGGACACCTGCCTTTCAGAACTGTGTGTTCCCTCTGGCACTTGCAGGTGAGGGTTTGAGAAGTCTTAAGTCTTTTCAGTTCCCTGTTATTATTTCCTCCATTCATCCTTCATCCTTAAGTGGGCAGCGTGTCACGCCTGGGGCAGGGAATGAGTGTCTCTTTACCTTTCCTGAGCACCTGTCTGTAGTTTGTTTCTCTGAACTAAGATCTTTATTTCATCTCCTTACTGGTTAAGAATTAAGATTCCTTTTCTTTTCACCCTTTTTGTCCAGCTTTGTCGTAGGTGAGAGATGGGCTTACTTTCACAGGCATGGAAAACTGTCCAGTAAAAACTCAAGTCTTTCACATGCATTAGCTGGGTTTTCCTCTGATGCTGACCTTTGACCTGCAAGCACAATGTGGTATTCATCTGTCCTGCTCTCTGAAGTGAAAATCTTCGGAGCCCTCAACAAAGATACTTCACTGAGAGTCAGCAGCCGTGAACTAAATGCCTCTTGATAAGAAGGCAGTTAATTTGGAGATAAAGGCAAGAGGTCTATAAAACCACAGTGCCCACCACGGCCAAATCACCGACCCCTTGGGGGCCCCGCCTCTTGGATAAGTGAGCTTTCCAGTCCGTGGGGTTTCTGGGTTGTTTTTTCCTAAGATCTGTATCTTCAGAGACCAAAAACTGTTTCTCCTTCTCAACCTGAGGAGGTGATGTGGCAAGCGGAGGCATCACAGGGAGAAGGTTAAGCCCATGCTTTGCATCCAGCCAGTGCTGGAGAACATTTTTGATGCTGGAGTGTTGAGATGAAGCACTCAGAAATCTAATACTGACTTTGCCACTGACTTGTTCCAAGACCTAACATGAAACTCCCGATCTTAGTTTCCCCTTCTTTGGTGGAGAATTAGGACAGTGGAGAGGCACCGGGAGATGGTTGGAGTGAGTGAGATGGTGAGTGGAGAGGGTGAGAATTTGCTCCGGAATGATGGCGGTCAGCCTTGAAGGTGTGGAAAGCTATAATCAGTTCCCAAAGTGGCCGAGTACGTGTATTTGCAAAATACTGTGAGTATGTCAGTACTTGATTCTATAAGACCTGCATAGGACACCTGCCTTTCAGAACTGTGTGTTCCCTCTGGCACTTGCAGGTGAGGGTTTGAGAAGTCTTAAGTCTTTTCAGTTCCCTGTTATTATTTCCTCCATTCATCCTTCATCCTTAAGTGGGCAGCGTGTCACGCCTGGGGCAGGGAATGAGTGTCTCTTTACCTTTCCTGAGCACCTGTCTGTAGTTTGTTTCTCTGAACTAAGATCTTTATTTCATCTCCTTACTGGTTAAGAATTAAGATTCCTTTTCTTTTCACCCTTTTTGTCCAGCTTTGTCGTAGGTGAGAGATGGGCTTACTTTCACAGGCATGGAAAACTGTCCAGTAAAAACTCAAGTCTTTCACATGCATTAGCTGGGTTTTCCTCTGATGCTGACCTTTGACCTGCAAGCACAATGTGGTATTCATCTGTCCTGCTCTCTGAAGTGAAAATCTTCGGAGCCCTCAACAAAGATACTTCACTGAGAGTCAGCAGCCCGTGAACTAAATGCCTCTTGATAAGAAGGCAGTTAATTTGGAGATAAAGGCAAGAGGTCTATAAAAACCACAGTGCCCACCACGGCCAAATCACCGACCCCTTGTGGTGGGGGCGACCGCCCAGCCTTCCTTAAGACCTAGATTAAAGAGATAAGTGAGCTTTCCAGTCCGTGGGGTTTCTGGATGCTTGGATTTCTTCGGACAAACCTGTCCCGTCTTCCTTGGGGGGAGGGCTAAGAGGGGAGAGTCTTGGCGGGGAGCTGGTCAGAATGCCCGAGCCTCGGGCCTCTCGGGAGCACTTGTTTTCAATCCTGAACAAGTGCTCTTATTGTCTGGTTTTCAAGGATGTGAGCATGTGTAGGCTGCTTGGCGAGGAAGCAGACCTCGCAGACAACACGGGGTCCCAGGCTGTCACCTTAGTGCAGAGGAGGTAGCAGATTATCGCATCGGCTTTTCCCCTTCTTGCTCTCTAGAAATGTGAGGAAAGACCGAGGAGCAGCCCTCGGGTGCTTAATTGTAAGGTTGGTTGAGGAGAGGCAGACAGAGTGGCGAGGCAGGGAAAGGGCAGGGCTTGGTTTACACGAGAAGATCGTTTCCGAGGACTGAGCTCGGAGTCCCTGCCGGCCGGTCTGCGGACGCCCAGAGTTCCCTGGTGTGAGGAAACTTCGCTCGTGTCTACCTCACAGTGGTAACTTGCAGATTTTTCCCCCATGAAGCTTTATTTTTGGAAACCACTGTAATTTACGTGTTGAGACCTATTATTAACTGCTCGTTTTATGCTGTTATTGGAAATCTTTACATTAGGAAGGAATGCACGGGTTGTTTGGGAGAGATGGGAGGCTCAAGTTAAAAGTTACCTTGCCTAGCATCCCAGACCTGGGATCCGAGAACGGATTAGAGACCCGTATGCCCCGGCAAGGACAACTCGGGTTGGCTGCCCTGGGCGGTCTTCCCAAATGAAGGGCACTCACGACCTGAGTGGGGGCTGTTTCTAGGGGGAAGACCGGCTGTTGGTCCAGGGCTTGTGGGTTAAGGAATCGTCCCCCCCCTCTTCTAGCCTCATGGTCAGCACACTTTGGCCTCGTGGGCCAAATCTAGTCTACCACCTGTTTTGGTCCCCACAAAGTGAAGAGTGGTTTTCACATTTTAAAGTGACATGAGAGGGGAAATTAAAAGAAGAATATTATTTTGTGACACCTGAAGGTCATATGAAATGCACATTTCACTTCCGTACCGCCGGCGACTGCCTTCCTGCTGCAGCGGCAGGGCGGAGGCGCTTCCCCAGGACGAGGCTGTCCCAGGCTAACGTGGTGGACGGTTCTCTACAGGAGAAGCTTGCCAGCTCCTGCTCTAGGTACCTGAAGCTTCCTGGCTCTTCGGAGTATCGTCAGTTGTCTCTTCATTCCTTATCGGTTTAAAGAAAACGCAGAAGTGCAAACGCTGCCCTACAGCGTCCACTCCTGTCAGCCAGGAATTTGGGAGTCGGGAGACGAAGAGCCCAGCAGGAGCAGGGGACGTCACGAGGAGGCAGGCAGTGTCTCCCAAAACGCCAGATCCGACAGCCTTTTTACCCCTTGCCCCAAATCTGTGAGATGGGGCGTCCGGCAGCGAAGGGGAGGTGGGTCCCGGACAGCACCCTGCTGGCTACTTCTCAAGCCTCTTGACGAAGATAGGGACACTCAAGTTGGGATGACTTTTCCCACTCGACACCTTCCTTCTGTGGCTTGTTCGTTTTGTCAAGATTTTCGTTGCCCAAGTTAAGAATCAAAATTCTTTTCCTAGATGTTCAACTTTCCAGGCATATCCCACTTGGAAGGTGCTGAATGGCCTGTTCGGGCCTGGGTGGACTGAGGCCGAGATGCGTCAACGGCTCCAGCCCCGGGAGTGAGGGCCCTGGCGACGGCCCTCCGCGCGGCCCCTCGCCCTCCAGGGGCACGGGCGGGCCGCCCGGAGGATCCTGCCTCCTCTTCAGGTTCCCACTTCCGTTTGGCTCTGTGGAGGATTTAATTTCTTCCGTCTGAAAAGAGGAAAGTGCGCTTTCTCTTTCCTACCCTCGAGGAAGTAGGAGAGGAGGGGAGGCTCGGGCCGGCGCCGAGGGAGGCTCTGACGCAGGGAACCCGGGGGCCTCAGCGCGCGGCGCCTCACCCGCAGGTGGTCTTAATTAGAGAGCCTCCTCTCAGCAGCGCCGCGCTCCGTGCCTCCTGCGGCCCGGCCCGCTAGCTGACCCGGCAGGGCTCTCACCCACACCTCGGAAACCCTCTCATGCCGGCCTGGCCTCTCACGTCTCTGTCTCGCCCGCCACCCCGCAGCTACCCCTCCCACTGGAAGATGCCCATGGGACACATCGGCTCCTCTGATCCGGCCGCGCCCACTCTGTGCCACAGAGTGCCGGCCACGCTGTTTGCAGGCCTGCGTGGCCGTGGACAGTGCCGTCGGCGGAGCGCACGCAACCTGGCTGCGTCGTCAGGACACGGGACCGCCCCAGCAGACCACGCCTGCCTCGCCGGTGCCGCAGCCGTCACTCCTTCCACCAAGTGCTTCTCGACCCCTGGCTTCTCCTGAGCCCGCTGACAGGTCTCGTTTGAGCTGTAATGACCTGTGGAGCCACAGTTAAAACCTCCTGCTAATAAACTACTGAACTGAAAACTGCCCGGATCATGGAGGCAGTCAGGCACCAGTGTTTTCATGTATGAATGTGGAATCAGCTAACTGTACCAAAATGCCAAAGTGTAGGAGGCCTCAACAATAGAAGTAAATTCTCACAGGGTTCCGGAGGCTGGACTTGTAAGGTCAAGGCTGTCAGGGCTGCTTTCTGGTGAGACCTGTCTTCTGGCTGCAGTCGGGGTCCTCGCAGGGCGTGTCCTCCTCGGCTGCTGAGGACGCCAGGCCTGGACCCATGCTTATGATCTCACTTAAACTTAATGACCTCCCTGGAGGTCCTAGCTCCGAATATAATCACTGGGGTTGTGGCCTCAACAAAAGGATGTGGAGGGACAGATTTCAGTCTGGAACAGCTTTCTAAGTGAGAGAAGCTGTCTTAACCTCAGGGCAGAGATCAAATGCCGGAATCAAGAAGGCCGTGCTTGAAGCAGAGTGTTTGGAGGCAAGATGATAATTTAAAAAAAAACTTTTTTTCCTCTGGGTCACAGATTGAGAGCTGAAGGTATGATCAGAAAATTGGAGGTATGCACAGAATTTTCTGTGTTAACTGCAGGAGCATCCAGTCCTCCAGACAAATGCGTTTAAGGGCTCCGAGCCGCAGGCTGATTCTCTCTCAGTCGCGCTTGAGCCACTGCGGAGCCGGCCTCTCTCCAGATGCAAACTCAGGCTCTGTGCCGATGGGGACAGGGTTTTGCTGAGGACGAGGGCTGAGTCCTGCTGCCCTCCCCGCAGCCCGCCAGGGCAGAGAGGCCCCCCCACGGTGGCCGTGGTCAGCTCCGCAGGGAGGGTGCAGGGAGCTAGGACGCGACGAGTGGACAGCAGTCTGCACCCCAGGGGTCCAGCAGGGCGCCGTTCACCCTCCCTGTGGTGGAGCAGCCTCGCCCCTCCGGACGCCCTCCCCGTGGACACTAGGGCCGGAATGACTTAGCAGGAGAGACGGCAGTGGACATGGTGACTCCACAGCCTGCTGGGGCGGTCGAGGCGCAGGAGGGCGTGGAGTCTAATTTGGTTGACTTTCCCTTGAGCTGGGCTTGACCTCCAGGAACGACTTCCTGTGCTTGTGATGTTCATCTTTAATGTTCCTGGCTGCGTCTGAGTACGAATTCCTCACTGAGGGGATGCACTGGACCTCGTAGGGTGCCCGTTTTCCCTGGCGTCCCTTCTGTGGCAGTGCCAGGTCTGTAGAGATTACACACGAGTGGTGGGGTCCCCGCCCCATCGTCAGTGAGGAAACTGGCCTCAGCATCTGAGAGCTGAGTAGCCCCCACCAGCTCTGCAGTCAGGAGTGTTTATGACAAGCTGCTGAAGCCGTCCGTTTTCTCAGGGACTGGTGTTGGGCTATGAGCTCATTGCCACAAAGCAAGGGTGCCAAATAAAATTCCCCTAAGTGTACATATCCTGCAGTTTCCTATCAGACTCTGGTCACCTGGTCCTCAGAGTTCCTTCTGCCCGATGAGCTTTACCCTCAGACTCGGCAGACCCCGAGCGTGGGATGCTTACTTCGGCTTCCTCTCTGCCCACTCCCTCTCGCGCTGAATCTTTCTGTGCAGCTCGTCCTCCTCGGCCAGACCAGGCTGGCTCGCGGCGGCCCCGGCCAAACCACAGACATGTGATGAAACCGCGCTCGGCTCGCCTGGCAGGACCGAGGCCACGTGGGGTGGTGAGAGCTTGCCGGTGCCTGAGCGGAGCGCCGGTCTCTCTCCCTGGCCCTGGTCATCTTCAGAGCCGAGCAGCACTCGGGGGCTCAGTTTCAGCGACCCTCCCCCTGCCTTGTCTTCTTTTTTCCCTTCTGAATCGCTCGTCCTTATCTTTAAGCTCTTGAGTGCTCAGGACGGTGGCCAGTCATTCAGGGCGTGTGCCCAGTCCTCCTGCCACAGCTGGTGTCATCTGGAGAAGGGTCAGCTGACCTCAGGGTGCAGACTACGGCCTTTTCAGGGGACGGAATAGCTGCAGCCACTGCAGCAGCTGACGACCACCAGCTCTTCCAAGCTGCCAGTCCATCAGCCAGAAGTCTCCTCTGGCACAAGGGGTGTGAGCACATCTGTCACTTTAGATTTCCTAGTGGACACACCTCTAAAAAGTGAAACAGGTAGAATTAAACATAATAATGAGGTTTATTTAATCCAGTATGTCTAAAATGTCATTTAAGTGTTAATATGAAGTTGTTAATAAGATATGGTGCATTCTTTTTTTTTTAATTCTTTATTTTAAAGGTTTTACAGAGTTTTGTTGTTCACTGACATGTATGTTCCCAGATCCGTCATATGCATATCCCTAGTCCCCCCGCTGGTGCATTCTTTTTAAAAAAACATTTATTTATTCTTGGCCGTGCTGGGTCTTGACCGAGCTCTTTCTGGTCCCCTGAAGTAGAGCAGTTTGAGCTGTGGGGGCTGCAGAGCCGTCCGGGGTCCTCCTCTCAAGGGCCGTGTTAGCATAGCGTTTCTTCTGTCTCGACCCAGAGCTGGGGTCCCCGGGCCGGCTCATCCAGGAGCACTCGGGCTGTCGGGTTGGGCTCTGCCCTGGGCCTGGGTCAGGCTGACTCACCACTGTGCGCTGCTGCCTGTGTAATGGCCCGAGCCAGCCAGGGGGACGTAGCAAGGGTCTTGCGTCGGTGACTCTTCTGCTAGGCCCGCCCAGCATCTGCAGGCTCACGGGGCACAGTCACGCTCGTTGGTTCCGCGGCAGGCCAGCCCTGAAGCCTCTTGCGTCCGACTCTGGCTTCTTCCTCTGCACGGCGGGGGCTCGGTGTCGAGAAGCCCGTGCGCTGTGCGATCAGAGCCTCCTGCCGTCCTGGAGCGAGTTTCTGTTCGGACAGGAGCGGCACCGAGGGAGACAGGAGGGCCGGGGCCTCTGCTGGGGCTGTGACATCAGGGGGGCTCCGCTTCTTTTTCCTTCTGAATCGCTCGTCCTTATCTTTAAGCTCTTGAGTGCTCAGGACGGTGGCCAGTCATTCAGGGCGTGTGCCCAGTCCTCCTGCCACAGCTGGTGTCATCTGGAGAAGGGTCAGCTGACCTCAGGGTGCAGACTACGGCCTTTTCAGGGGACGGAATAGCTGCAGCCACTGCAGCAGCTGACGACCACCAGCTCTTCCAAGCTGCCAGTCCATCAGCCAGAAGTCTCCTCTGGCACAAGGGGTGTGAGCACATCTGTCACTTTAGATTTCCTAGTGGACACACCTCTAAAAAGTGAAACAGGTAGAATTAAACATAATAATGAGGTTTATTTAATCCAGTATGTCTAAAATGTCATTTAAGTGTTAATATGAAGTTGTTAATAAGATATGGTGCATTCTTTTTTTTTTAATTCTTTATTTTAAAGGTTTTACAGAGTTTTGTTGTTCACTGACATGTATGTTCCCAGATCCGTCATATGCATATCCCTAGTCCCCCCGCTGGTGCATTCTTTTTAAAAAAACATTTATTTATTCTTGGCCGTGCTGGGTCTTGACCGAGCTCTTTCTGGTCCCCTGAAGTAGAGCAGTTTGAGCTGTGGGGGCTGCAGAGCCGTCCGGGGTCCTCCTCTCAAGGGCCGTGTTAGCATAGCGTTTCTTCTGTCTCGACCCAGAGCTGGGGTCCCCGGGCCGGCTCATCCAGGAGCACTCGGGCTGTCGGGTTGGGCTCTGCCCTGGGCCTGGGTCAGGCTGACTCACCACTGTGCGCTGCTGCCTGTGTAATGGCCCGAGCCAGCCAGGGGGACGTAGCAAGGGTCTTGCGTCGGTGACTCTTCTGCTAGGCCCGCCCAGCATCTGCAGGCTCACGGGGCACAGTCACGCTCGTTGGTTCCGCGGCAGGCCAGCCCTGAAGCCTCTTGCGTCCGACTCTGGCTTCTTCCTCTGCACGGCGGGGGCTCGGTGTCGAGAAGCCCGTGCGCTGTGCGATCAGAGCCTCCTGCCGTCCTGGAGCGAGTTTCTGTTCGGACAGGAGCGGCACCGAGGGAGACAGGAGGGCCGGGGCCTCTGCTGGGGCTGTGACATCAGGCTTCCGGCCCCGTGATCTCTGCCTGGGAGCCGCGTGTGTGCTCGGCCGCTCAGTTCTGACTGGTTCTGCCCTGGTGGCCCCTTGGCCGCGCAGAGCGGCTGTGAAAGCTTCCTAGCTGCCGTCCGCCTGAGGCTCCCTGGAGAGGAAGTCACGGTTTAGTCGCTTAGTCGTGCCAGTTCTTTGCGACCCCGTGGACTGTAGCCCGCCAGGCTCCTCTGTCCGTGGGATTCTCCAGGCAAGGGTGCTAGAGTGCATCGCCGTTCCTTGGTCCAGGGGAATCTTCCTGCCTGAGGGATCGAGCCCACGGCTGCTGCGTTGCAGCCAGATCCCTTACTGCTGAGCCACTGGGGAAACCCCGTCTGGGAGTGAAAATGGCTCCAAAGGAAGATGAGAAAGAAGCAGCCCATTTCTTATAACCAGGCTGTTCTGTGGATATTTCTCAGAGGAGAAAATAAAGTTTTGAGTACGGAGCTCTTTACCATCTGAGCCACCAGGGAAGCCCAACATACGGAGCTCTTATCCATAAAACGGTAAATAACCAGAGGAGAGTGATGACTGCTTCAGCAGGCACCAGAGAGAAACGGATTCAACGTCAGGCCTGACTTCCAGGGACCGTGCTGGGCCGGGGAGAACTCAGGCTCTTTCCCGCGCGCCACCGCCCAGAGCCGCAGCCTCGGCCCTCTGGCCTCCCGCGGGCACCTCTGGCCACTGGGCTTCTGCAGGGAGACGCCTGGGAGGGGGCCGGTCTAGCCAGGAGCTTCCCGAGCGCTGGTGCGGCTCCCGAGGGAGGGGCGCCCGTCCGGCTCGCCGCCTCCGTCCCGCAGGCACCCAGGCGGCGTCCGTGGCGCCCTCCCGCCGCAGCCCTGGTCTCGTCCCGCAGAGGAGAGGGTGCACCCAAGCGCTCCGTGCCAGGCGGTGGGCCCAGAAAGAGGAAGGAAATCAGCCACCAACGAAGAGGGCGTGCTGACCTACCGAAAGGAACGGCATCCGGTCACTTCAGCCAGAAGCTGACGAAGTAACAAATGTGACTCAGGAAAGAGAACAATGAGTGTCTAAGGATGCAGAGGATCCTAATGGAACTAAACTCCAGGCTGGCAGGGATGCTCGGTGGCTTTCACCCAAGGGGCTCGGCAGGAGGAGGGCCAATCCACCCGCGATGAGGAAAAGGAAGAAACAGCTGGACCCAAGATCCGGGGTGTGTGCTCGGCCGCTCAGTTCTGACTGGTTCTGCCCTGGTGGCCCCTTGGCCGCGCAGAGCGGCTGTGAAAGCTTCCTAGCTGCCGTCCGCCTGAGGCTCCCTGGAGAGGAAGTCACGGTTTAGTCGCTTAGTCGTGCCAGTTCTTTGCGACCCCGTGGACTGTAGCCCGCCAGGCTCCTCTGTCCGTGGGATTCTCCAGGCAAGGGTGCTAGAGTGCATCGCCGTTCCTTGGTCCAGGGGAATCTTCCTGCCTGAGGGATCGAGCCCACGGCTGCTGCGTTGCAGCCAGATCCCTTACTGCTGAGCCACTGGGGAAACCCCGTCTGGGAGTGAAAATGGCTCCAAAGGAAGATGAGAAAGAAGCAGCCCATTTCTTATAACCAGGCTGTTCTGTGGATATTTCTCAGAGGAGAAAATAAAGTTTTGAGTACGGAGCTCTTTACCATCTGAGCCACCAGGGAAGCCCAACATACGGAGCTCTTATCCATAAAACGGTAAATAACCAGAGGAGAGTGATGACTGCTTCAGCAGGCACCAGAGAGAAACGGATTCAACGTCAGGCCTGACTTCCAGGGACCGTGCTGGGCCGGGGAGAACTCAGGCTCTTTCCCGCGCGCCACCGCCCAGAGCCGCAGCCTCGGCCCTCTGGCCTCCCGCGGGCACCTCTGGCCACTGGGCTTCTGCAGGGAGACGCCTGGGAGGGGGCCGGTCTAGCCAGGAGCTTCCCGAGCGCTGGTGCGGCTCCCGAGGGAGGGGCGCCCGTCCGGCTCGCCGCCTCCGTCCCGCAGGCACCCAGGCGGCGTCCGTGGCGCCCTCCCGCCGCAGCCCTGGTCTCGTCCCGCAGAGGAGAGGGTGCACCCAAGCGCTCCGTGCCAGGCGGTGGGCCCAGAAAGAGGAAGGAAATCAGCCACCAACGAAGAGGGCGTGCTGACCTACCGAAAGGAACGGCATCCGGTCACTTCAGCCAGAAGCTGACGAAGTAACAAATGTGACTCAGGAAAGAGAACAATGAGTGTCTAAGGATGCAGAGGATCCTAATGGAACTAAACTCCAGGCTGGCAGGGATGCTCGGTGGCTTTCACCCAAGGGGCTCGGCAGGAGGAGGGCCAATCCACCCGCGATGAGGAAAAGGAAGAAACAGCTGGACTCCGCACAGACTTCCGGAGGCTCCGTGTGAACCAGCTACAGGCAGACTTAGTCACATAGGCAGCACGTCCCCACCCACCTCCAGCGCGTTCCCACGAGGCCTTCCCTGGGAGCACGCAGCAGCCGCCAGCTGATGGCTGAGGGCCGGGCAGAGGCGGGGCAGGTGCCCATTCCCCGCCCGGCTGCAGAGGCGGGCACCGAGTGCCCGGCTGTGGCACAGCACAGAGGACATGGAGGGCGGGGGAGACCCCACAGGGTGCCAGGCCTTTCTTTCTGGGGGCCGGGCTGTAGGGCAAGAGAGAGCGGGGCAGCCTCACTGGGCTCTCGTCCCAGCCGCACAGGAAGGACTGCCCTGACCCTGACCCTGCCTTCCACACCAGCTTTAACCAAGGTGGCCACAAAGCCCAGACCTGGCTCCACACAGGTGAGCCTGGCTCAGCCCTCGGCCCTGGCCTGGCGGAGAGAGGGCACCTCCTTCCCGAGTGGCACGTCACCACCCACATTCGGACAGCATCTGGTGCAGAGTAAACAGGAACAAGCCTTGTGAAGTCAGGAAGACACCACGGACAGAAATGCAGAGGATGCAGAGGTGGCTCCGCCACTGGGGCCGGCAGAGAGGATCATCGGATGCTCTTACAAGGGTTTGGAAGGATCTGGTAGACGGGGTGGACCACGCGCCTGCATAGACGGAAGATTTAAGCAGAGATCTGGAAGCTGTGTGGAGGGAGAGTTTCTCGACTCCCACTGAAGTGAAGGTCCTTTGGAAACAGCCAGTGACTCTTGGAGAACAGATCTGGGCATGTCCAGGGACACCCGCTCCCTGAGTTTGCGCATCCCTGCTTTCACGGCTGCTGGCTATCCAAGTCTGCCTGCCGTGGAGACGCTGTGCGGGGTGCAGCGGTGCCGGAACATGGTCCTGCCCCGCGGGAGAGGCAGCCTGACCGGAAGGCAGCAGAGCTAGGGGAGCTGGAGGTGAGCCCAGGGAGACGTGGCAGAGGAGGTGCTCTCCCCTGTCACGGTGGGGACGAGGCTTCAACCCGCAGAGCTGGGGGAAGCCACGGAGGCAGGTCAGGCCTGGGCCCATCCCGTCAGGTGACCGTGGTGGCGCCGGACTCCTGCATCTTGGCAGACGCCGATCACGGGCAGTGGGGAGGGGCGCAGAGCGAGGCCGGCAGGCCGCGGAGGTGAGGAGGGGGTGGCGCGCCAGGCCCACCTGTGACCCGCGTGGCGGAGCCGCACTTCTGGGTGTGCCTGTCTCGGCGTCTCTCGTCTGTGGTCTGGGCTTCGGACTTCACGTTCCTTTCTGTCTTTTCCTGCCTTGGGTCGTGAGCTCGTCCTCCACCGCTGTCGTCACATCTGGCCTCAGCTGGCGCCTCCCCGTGAGTGTGAGCTCCGTGGGTGTTTGCCACGTGGACCTCGAACGTGACCCGGGCAGAGTTCACAGGACGGAGCTCGGGGAGTCTGGCCGCGGCACGTGGGCTCTTCATCACGCGGCGCACGCGTGCGGGCTCCCTGAGGGTCTCGAGCACTGACACGCAGGGTTTGATTCCCGTCTCAGCAGCAAGGCACTAAGGAACGTTTGGGGAAGGCAGTCAGGCTGCGGCTGATGGGATTCAGCGTAGATCGGAAGGAGGGAGCTCTGCAGACCGTGGTGCATAGCGGCTTTCACTGGGGGTTCCTGTGTGAGCACCTTCAGCTCTGACCCAGAGCAGAAGCAGGAGAGACATAAAGGAAGAAAGAAAAAGTGGCAGCAGAGTCGGGGACTGGGCAGGGGGAGGGAAGTGAGGAGAAGGAGCTGAAGATGTAGCTAAGGCTTTGGTAGGAGGACAGGAAAAAAGTCATGTATCTAGAGGAAACAGGAAGTGAGAAGTGTAAGATTTGGGGGGAGGATTAGAGGTTTGAGGAGATGAGTAAGAGGAAAATAAGTATGCTGCGGAGAGAGTTCCCGAATTTAGCTGAAGCCTGCCCCATCACGTTAGAGACTCCTCGACATGTCCTTTCTCATGTTTCTGTGTGACTCCCGCGCTTCGACAGGCTCGCCTCACCGTCCCCTCCTGAGGCGGGGTGACAACGGCGACGGTCACCGCTCTAAGATACCCACCCCAGAGGGGACACTCGGGCACCTTTCGGCATTAATGGTGTAAACGTGCAAGAGAACGTTTCTTTTATATGCCAGGTGCCCATCCGTGACTGTTGTTTGGACTTACTGATAGTATGTGGAATATTAAGTTCTCTGTGAAATGCCAGGCTGGATGAAGCACAAGCTGGAATCAAGATTGCCAGGAGAAATATCAACAACTTCAGATATGCAGATGACACTGCTCTTATGGAAGAAAGGGCCTCTCGCTGAAGGTGAAAGAGTGAGAAGGCAGTCCCATCGCTTCATGGCAAATCCGTGGGGGAAAAGTGGAAACAGTGACAGGTTTCATTTTCTTGGGCTCCAAAATCACTTTGGATGGTGGCTGCAGCCATGAAATTAAAAGATGCTTGCTCTTTGGAAGGAAAGCTATAACAAACCTAGACAGCTATTAAAAAGCAAAGAAATCGCTTTACCAAGAAAGGTCTACATAGTCAAAGCTATAGTTTTTCCAGTAGCCGTGTATGAATGTGAGAGCTGGACCATAAAGAAGACTGAGCGCTGAAGAACAAATGCTTTTGAGCTGAGGTGCTGGAGAGGACTCCTGAGCGTCCCTTGGACGGCAAGGACATCAGACCCTCAGTCCTAGAGGAAATCAGCCCTGAGTATCCATTAGAAGGACTGAGGCTGAAGCTGAAGCTCCACTGACAGGCCCTCCCTGTGGACACAGAGCTTCCAGAGACCTCAGGGTGAGGGGCCCACCTTAGAGGTGAGCAGACAGCCATGGGTCGTCAGCGCTCCTGGAAGTCTCACCAGTCCACTAAAAACGAGGCAGAGAGCTTGTGGACCTGCTCCTCTGGCTACTAGGAAGTGAGAAGTGTAAGATTTGGGGGAGGATTAGAGGTTTGAGGAGATGAGTAAGAGGAAAATAAGTATGCTGGAGAGAGTTCCCGAATTTAGCTGAAGCCTGCCCCATCACGTTAGAGACTCCTCGACATGTCCTTTCTCATGTTTCTGTGTGACTCCCGCGCTTCGACAGGCTCGCCTCACCGTCCCCTCCTGAGGCGGGGTGACAACGGCGACGGTCACCGCTCTAAGATACCCACCCCAGAGGGGACACTCGGGCACCTTTCGGCATTAATGGTGTAAACGTGCAAGAGAACGTTTCTTTTATATGCCAGGTGCCCATCCGTGACTGTTGTTTGGACTTACTGATAGTATGTGGAATATTAAGTTCTCTGTGAAATGCCAGGCTGGATGAAGCACAAGCTGGAATCAAGATTGCCAGGAGAAATATCAACAACTTCAGATATGCAGATGACACTGCTCTTATGGAAGAAAGGGCCTCTCGCTGAAGGTGAAAGAGTGAGAAGGCAGTCCCATCGCTTCATGGCAAATCCGTGGGGGAAAAGTGGAAACAGTGACAGGTTTCATTTTCTTGGGCTCCAAAATCACTTTGGATGGTGGCTGCAGCCATGAAATTAAAAGATGCTTGCTCTTTGGAAGGAAAGCTATAACAAACCTAGACAGCTATTAAAAAGCAAAGAAATCGCTTTACCAAGAAAGGTCTACATAGTCAAAGCTATAGTTTTTCCAGTAGCCGTGTATGAATGTGAGAGCTGGACCATAAAGAAGACTGAGCGCTGAAGAACAAATGCTTTTGAGCTGAGGTGCTGGAGAGGACTCCTGAGCGTCCCTTGGACGGCAAGGACATCAGACCCTCAGTCCTAGAGGAAATCAGCCCTGAGTATCCATTAGAAGGACTGAGGCTGAAGCTGAAGCTCCACTGACAGGCCCTCCCTGTGGACACAGAGCTTCCAGAGACCTCAGGGTGAGGGGCCCACCTTAGAGGTGAGCAGACAGCCATGGGTCGTCAGCGCTCCTGGAAGTCTCACCAGTAAAAACAGAACAAACAGCTTGGAGCTAAAAACGAGGCAGAGAGCTTGTGGACCTGCTCCTCTGGACAAACAAGTATCTCTGTGAGTTAAGAGACGAGGCTGTGTCCTTGAGAGAAAGACCAGTGTGCCGTCTGATCGAGTGCCCTAGGAAACGAACATTGGTAGCAGAAATGGAAATCTTAAAAGAGGCAACAGAAGATAAAATTGGAGCCAGTGGGCTTCCCTGGTAGTCCAGTGAGTAAGGACACCGCCTTGTAGTGCAAGGGGCGCCGGTTCCATCCCTGGCCTGGGAGGATCCCACGTGCCCCGGAGCGGCTGGACCGATGTGTCCAATTACCGAGCCGGAGCTCTGGAGCGCATGCGCCCAGAGCCGGCGCTCTGCAATGAGAGAGGCCACTGCGATGGGAGGCCCACACAGGCCAAAGAACAAAGATGGATGAAAATAGATAAAAGAAAGACCAATAGAAGTCGCCAAAAAAAAAGACTCTTCAAATGTAAAAGGAGTTTCTGTATTTAAACTACAGAAGTAAATTTTTTTTAAAAAATTGGAGCCACTGCCCCAAAAGTAGAGTTTAAAAGACATACATGTGTGCACGCGTATGTGCATGGTGCTAGAAAATCAGAGTATCAACCTTAGAAACCATCCTCTGAATAACAGTTGAGAGAGAGACTTTTTCTAAAGGGAGTACCCTCTTCCAGGAACCCACTGCAAGAGGGACTTCACTGAAGCAAGAGGCGAAGCCAGCAAAGAGGGGCCAGGTTCTACCTTAGAGCCGGGGGAGCAGAGCCTCAGGCAGGCGTGGGGGCTCCGGAGCGCAGACAGCGGGCGACAGGGTGGGGGCCATGTGGGGGCTCTTGGAGGGCACACTGGAAGCTGTTACCTGTGGCCCGACCCCTTGACGGCAAGGACATCAGACCCTCAGTCCTAGAGGAAATCAGCCCTGAGTATCCATTAGAAGGACTGAGGCTGAAGCTGAAGCTCCACTGACAGGCCCTCCCTGTGGACACAGAGCTTCCAGAGACCTCAGGGTGAGGGGCCCACCTTAGAGGTGAGCAGACAGCCATGGGTCGTCAGCGCTCCTGGAAGTCTCACCAGTAAAAACAGAACAAACAGCTTGGAGCTAAAAACGAGGCAGAGAGCTTGTGGACCTGCTCCTCTGGACAAACAAGTATCTCTGTGAGTTAAGAGACGAGGCTGTGTCCTTGAGAGAAAGACCAGTGTGCCGTCTGATCGAGTGCCCTAGGAAACGAACATTGGTAGCAGAAATGGAAATCTTAAAAGAGGCAACAGAAGATAAAATTGGAGCCAGTGGGCTTCCCTGGTAGTCCAGTGAGTAAGGACACCGCCTTGTAGTGCAAGGGGCGCCGGTTCCATCCCTGGCCTGGGAGGATCCCACGTGCCCCGGAGCGGCTGGACCGATGTGTCCAATTACCGAGCCGGAGCTCTGGAGCGCATGCGCCCAGAGCCGGCGCTCTGCAATGAGAGAGGCCACTGCGATGGGAGGCCCACACAGGCCAAAGAACAAAGATGGATGAAAATAGATAAAAGAAAGACCAATAGAAGTCGCCAAAAAAAAAGACTCTTCAAATGTAAAAGGAGTTTCTGTATTTAAACTACAGAAGTAAATTTTTTTTAAAAAATTGGAGCCACTGCCCCAAAAGTAGAGTTTAAAATACATACATGTGTGCACGCGTATGTGCATGGTGCTAGAAAATCAGAGTATCAACCTTAGAAACCATCCTCTGAATAACAGTTGAGAGAGAGACTTTTTCTAAAGGGAGTACCCTCTTCCAGGAACCCACTGCAAGAGGGACTTCACTGAAGCAAGAGGCGAAGCCAGCAAAGAGGGGCCAGGTTCTACCTTAGAGCCGGGGGAGCAGAGCCTCAGGCAGGCGTGGGGGCTCCGGAGCGCAGACAGCGGGCGACAGGGTGGGGGCCATGTGGGGGCTCTTGGAGGGCACACTGGAAGCTGTTACCTGTGGTCACAGGGGAGGGCAGACCAGGGGCAACTGTCTTCTCTCCCGGCGTATTTTTGCGTAATGCTCGAGTCTTGACTGTGGAGTGTCGCCCGTGTCTAATTAAGAAAGAAGGTATGCTCCTGCCACTGGAGACGCCTCAGCCTGCCGTCATTAGCCGGCCTTGCCCAGTTGTCAGGCTCGCGCTTTCTCAGTGTCGGAGAAGGCTCCGTGACTTCTTGGGGCCAAGAAGAGCGTGTGTCCACCCTGAGAGCAAAGGGCGAGTTCTTGAGGTGGGTGGACTGCAAAAGCCTCTTTGCCCGCAGGAGTTTTACCTGCTCCAAGACCTAGAGGACCAGCAGTTAATCTCAGTGGAAGGACAGGCTTCTTGTGTCTTTGACCTGAGCAGACACCTGGGAACTGTGTGGGCGCCTGCCAGAGGTCTCGTCTTGACCCAGGAGAGCTGACGGGACGGCACAGCCATGCTGATCTTTCCCGCTCTGTGTCTCTTCTCTCCAAAATGGGGCGAGGGGTCTACCTCAGCCCAGGACAGGTGTGAGGCTTAATGACCATGTTTCATAGTAATGAAGTCAAGCTCACTCTGCTGTGGTCTCATCCCCCTGTCTCTTTGCTCTTCCTCACTGGGAAGAGATTAATTTGGATGAATCCCTGCAGAGCAACAAGCCAAACGTCCAACTGCCCACTGTCCTCTTCCCAGAAAATAAATCACAGGGAGACGGGCCGAGGCTGGGCCAAGCACTTAACTGCCTTGTGTGTCTGATTTCTGCTGCATAGTATGAAACTCAAAATAAATCAGAAGGGAACGGTGTTGCAGATACTAGCGGATTCGTGGAACACGTCTTCAGCCTCGGCAGCACGCGTGCGAAGCTGACGCACAGAGCTGCTGCACACACGGATCTGAGGGTTCAGAGGCGCCTGCAGGCTCCGGTCCTGCCCTGCGGCCTCACGGGAGGCCTGTGTTCAGGCTGAGGCTCCAAAACCAAACGTGGGACTTCAGATTTCACGGGACTCTGGAGGACTCTTTAGGGTCCAGAAGGAAGAAATAGAAGTGGAGAGAGGCTTGGAGGACAGGACGTTTGAAGAAAGGTTGTAGGAGATGGAAGTTGAGCTTCGAAAAAGTGTGTGAGCCCAAAGAAGCCTTTGATGCCAGCCTCGGATGGAACAAGAGGTGTCTGGCATGAGCGGTGGAGGAGGCGTTTGTTTCCAATGTGAAGAACACGTGTTCTGATGGTGAGACTTGTCAGACACAGAGATGAGCAGCAAGGGACTGCAGGAGCGGCTGAAGCTGGGCCAGGGTCTGGGTGTACGGAACACGGTTCTTGGTAGAAAGATGTACAGGCAGATGTGTCCACCCTGAGAGCAAAGGGCGAGTTCTTGAGGTGGGTGGACTGCAAAAGCCTCTTTGCCCGCAGGAGTTTTACCTGCTCCAAGACCTAGAGGACCAGCAGTTAATCTCAGTGGAAGGACAGGCTTCTTGTGTCTTTGACCTGAGCAGACACCTGGGAACTGTGTGGGCGCCTGCCAGAGGTCTCGTCTTGACCCAGGAGAGCTGACGGGACGGCACAGCCATGCTGATCTTTCCCGCTCTGTGTCTCTTCTCTCCAAAATGGGGCGAGGGGTCTACCTCAGCCCAGGACAGGTGTGAGGCTTAATGACCATGTTTCATAGTAATGAAGTCAAGCTCACTCTGCTGTGGTCTCATCCCCCTGTCTCTTTGCTCTTCCTCACTGGGAAGAGATTAATTTGGATGAATCCCTGCAGAGCAACAAGCCAAACGTCCAACTGCCCACTGTCCTCTTCCCAGAAAATAAATCACAGGGAGACGGGCCGAGGCTGGGCCAAGCACTTAACTGCCTTGTGTGTCTGATTTCTGCTGCATAGTATGAAACTCAAAATAAATCAGAAGGGAACGGTGTTGCAGATACTAGCGGATTCGTGGAACACGTCTTCAGCCTCGGCAGCACGCGTGCGAAGCTGACGCACAGAGCTGCTGCACACACGGATCTGAGGGTTCAGAGGCGCCTGCAGGCTCCGGTCCTGCCCTGCGGCCTCACGGGAGGCCTGTGTTCAGGCTGAGGCTCCAAAACCAAACGTGGGACTTCAGATTTCACGGGACTCTGGAGGACTCTTTAGGGTCCAGAAGGAAGAAATAGAAGTGGAGAGAGGCTTGGAGGACAGGACGTTTGAAGAAAGGTTGTAGGAGATGGAAGTTGAGCTTCGAAAAAGTGTGTGAGCCCAAAGAAGCCTTTGATGCCAGCCTCGGATGGAACAAGAGGTGTCTGGCATGAGCGGTGGAGGAGGCGTTTGTTTCCAATGTGAAGAACACGTGTTCTGATGGTGAGACTTGTCAGACACAGAGATGAGCAGCAAGGGACTGCAGGAGCGCGGCTGAAGCTGGGCCAGGGTCTGGGTGTACGGAACACGGTTCTTGGTAGAAAGATGTACAGGCAGATGTTACCAGCCATCTCTCCCAGATCTCACATGGCTGATACTCCAAGCAATTGGCAGGAAAATGGAACCTTTCAACACACACGGGGCCCCTCGGGTCGGCCAGAGCACCTGAAGTGGGCTGTGTTTACAAGAAGAGCAGTCCTTGCTGTCGAACAGTGGGACCTGCCCCGGACAGGGTGTGCCCTACAAAGAGGAGGCGTGAGAAGTGAGAGGTCTAAGCCACTCCTGGAAAGATGAGTCCTTTTCTGCCCTTGTTATCAGGTGTAGAGAACTGAGGGGAAATGCCCAAGAGAACACATCTAGAAATAAAGGTAGTGGTGATTCTAGGAAGGCGGGCGACATGGGTGTCTAGGGTCAGCGCGATCCGGCAATTGCCTTGTCTTTATCGTGCGCTGCTCTGCTAGGCAGATGAAGCCGCCTTCCCGGTCAGATAAAGCGAGTCCCTTCCTTCTGTAAAACAGCGGCGCCAAGGCACTTGACATAATCAAGGGTCAGTCACGGCGCGCTGCTGGCAGAGCCCGGGCTGGGCTCCGGCGTTCCGTCCCCACTCCTGGCTGCGCGGTGCGCGGGGATGCAGCCAGCCTCTCCTCCTCACGAGGCTGAGCTCTTGCCCTGGCTTCCGTCTCCGCCGCTCACCTTCCTCTCTCCCCTCCCACAGCTGGGACGAGAGCAGCTCCATCAGCAGCGGGCTCAGCGATTGCCTCCCTGGCCCTCACGCCAGGAAGTGGAAAAGGGACTTCAGATTTCACGGGACTCTGGAGGACTCTTTAGGGTCCAGAAGGAAGAAATAGAAGTGGAGAGAGGCTTGGAGGACAGGACGTTTGAAGAAAGGTTGTAGGAGATGGAAGTTGAGCTTCGAAAAAGTGTGTGAGCCCAAAGAAGCCTTTGATGCCAGCCTCGGATGGAACAAGAGGTGTCTGGCATGAGCGGTGGAGGAGGCGTTTGTTTCCAATGTGAAGAACACGTGTTCTGATGGTGAGACTTGTCAGACACAGAGATGAGCAGCAAGGGACTGCAGGAGCGCGGCTGAAGCTGGGCCAGGGTCTGGGTGTACGGAACACGGTTCTTGGTAGAAAGATGTACAGGCAGATGTTACCAGCCATCTCTCCCAGATCTCACATGGCTGATACTCCAAGCAATTGGCAGGAAAATGGAACCTTTCAACACACACGGGGCCCCTCGGGTCGGCCAGAGCACCTGAAGTGGGCTGTGTTTACAAGAAGAGCAGTCCTTGCTGTCGAACAGTGGGACCTGCCCCGGACAGGGTGTGCCCTACAAAGAGGAGGCGTGAGAAGTGAGAGGTCTAAGCCACTCCTGGAAAGATGAGTCCTTTTCTGCCCTTGTTATCAGGTGTAGAGAACTGAGGGGAAATGCCCAAGAGAACACATCTAGAAATAAAGGTAGTGGTGATTCTAGGAAGGCGGGCGACATGGGTGTCTAGGGTCAGCGCGATCCGGCAATTGCCTTGTCTTTATCGTGCGCTGCTCTGCTAGGCAGATGAAGCCGCCTTCCCGGTCAGATAAAGCGAGTCCCTTCCTTCTGTAAAACAGCGGCGCCAAGGCACTTGACATAATCAAGGGTCAGTCACGGCGCGCTGCTGGCAGAGCCCGGGCTGGGCTCCGGCGTTCCGTCCCCACTCCTGGCTGCGCGGTGCGCGGGGATGCAGCCAGCCTCTCCTCCTCACGAGGCTGAGCTCTTGCCCTGGCTTCCGTCTCCGCCGCTCACCTTCCTCTCTCCCCTCCCACAGCTGGGACGAGAGCAGCTCCATCAGCAGCGGGCTCAGCGATGCCTCGGACAACCTCAGCTCTGAGGAGTTCAACGCCAGCTCCTCGCTCAACTCCCTGCCGACCACGCCCACGGCCTCTCGGAGGAACTCGACGATCGTGGTACGTGGGGTCGGGGCGCCTGCTCCGGGCCAGCCGGGGGGCAGTGTGGACGGGTTCCCCGTGTGCTCGGCCGCGCCCTCCTCGGGCCGGTGGGGAGCAGCCCTCGGCTTCCAGGCAGTGGCCGCAGGCGTGGGCTGCTGTCCTGGGGGCGGGCCTGCTCGGCCCCACGCCCGTTTGGAGGGCGTCCGCGAGAGCCGTCCCGCGTGGAGAGGAGAGGAAGCCTGGCGGGCCGTGCCGTCCACTCTGGCAGCCCTGTCCCTGCACGCCGGGAAGAGGAGGGCCGCCCCGGCCCCCGCCCGCCCGCCCCAGCGGAGCGTCCACTCGGCCTCCTCTCGCCTTCAGCTGCGCACAGACTCGGAGAAGCGCTCGCTGGCGGAGAGCGGGCTGAGCTGGCTCAGCGAGCCGGAGGAGAAGGCCCCCCGGAAGCTGGAGTACGACAGCGGCAGCCTGAAGATGGAGCCCTCGGCGTCCAAGTGGCGGCGTGAGCGGCCGGAGAGCTGCGATGACGCGACCAAGGCCGGGGAGCTGAGGAAGCCCGCGGCCCTGGGCCAGCCAGGGTCCCTGAAGAAGGGCAAGACCCCGCCGGTGGCCGTCACCTCCCCCATCACCCACACGGCCCAGAGCGCCCTCAAGGTCGCAGGTGAGCCCCGCTTCCCTGCCCGCGCCCTGCCCTCTGGGCCATTAGCCCCTAGGGGAGGTCACCTGCCCCGGCCTCTGGGCCTTCCTGAGTCAGGGAGGACGGGCACGTGGGCCCAGACGTCACGTACCGAGAAGGCTGAGCTCAGACGCGGGGCAGGGCAGGAGCCTGCTCCGCCTCCTCCCACGCTGCCCGGCGGCGCCTCCCCTCCCGGGACCCACTCGGGTGAGTTGTTGTTACCTGCCGAGGGGCCTGCTTGCTGTCCCGGGAGACCCTGCTGTGCCCCTGGAGACCTGTGCGATGTGCTCCCTTCTCGATCACCCTTGTGACGGCCCTCACCATGTCAGCCCACACGGGACAGGCTACCCTGGGAGCAGAAGACACCGAGAAACAGGGCAAGTTAGACAGCCGGACGCAAGGCTAGGGTCCCTGCTCTGGGTGAGGGTCGTCGGCCTGTGGGACCCCGATCGCCCGCAGCGAGGGTGGAAAGCCCCGGGTGCCCCGCCTCCTCCCGGGCGGGAGACCCTGGCCTTCCCACCGCTCACACCCGTCCGCCCTCCACAGGCAAGCCCGAGGGCAAGGCTGCCGACAAGGCCAAGCTGGCCGTGAAGAGTGCGGGCTTGCAGCGTTCCTCCTCGGACGCCGGCCGTGACCGTCTGGGTGACGCCAAGAAGCCTCCCTCGGGCATCGCACGGCCGTCCACGTCAGGGTCCTTCGGCTACAAGAAGCCCCCTCCCGCCACAGGCACGGCCACCGTCGTGCAGACGGGGGGCTCGGCCACCCTCGGCAAAGTCCAGAAGTCCTCGGGCATCCCTGTGAAGCCGGCGAACGGACGCAAGACCAGCCTGGACGTGTCCAACAGCGTGGAGCCCGGGTTCCTGGCTCCGGGCGCCCGTTCCAACATTCAGTACCGCAGCCTGCCACGGCCAGCCAAGTCCAGCTCCATGAGCGTGACCGGTGGGCGGGCCGGACCCCGGCCCGTGAGCAGCAGCATCGACCCCAGCCTCCTTGGCGGCAAGCAGACAGGCCTGACGCCCTCCAGACTGAAGGAGCCCTCCAAAGTGGCCGGCGGGCGGGCCACCCCAGCCCCCGTCAACCAGACAGACAGGGAGAAGGAGAAGGCCAAGGCCAAGGCCGAGGCACTGGGCCCCGACAGCCTCTCCCTAAAGAGCGTCAGCTCCCCCGAAAGCACGCCCAGGAGCCAGGCGAGCCACGCCCCGGCCCCCAAGCTGGCGGAGCTGCCCCCCACCCCCCTCAGGTACCGTCTTCCTGTGTGTCTGCCCGGCTCCTCCCACGGCCCTGGCCCCTGCCCCCGCCCTCTTTGGGGTGTCCGCCCGCCTTGTCCGCCTTGCGCCTGCCCTGCTCCTCCTGGTCGGGGGTCTTGCCTGGGTTTCACAGAGGCACTGAGCATCCCCAGGTGCAAAACAGGACTAGAGTTTGGCTGAGGTCCCTCCTGCCTGCCGCCTCCCTGACTCTGGAGCCCATGTAGTCTGATTTGTCCTTGTGTCTCCAGGGCCACGGCCAAGAGCTTCGTCAAGCCGCCCTCTCTTGCCAACCTAGACAAGGTCAACTCCAACAGCCTGGATCTGCCAACGTCCGGTGAAGCCCACGCGCCCAAGGTCCCAGATCTGCACACGCCAGGCCCAACCGCCGGGGGCCCCCTCCCTTCCTGCTTCACGCCCAGTCCGGCCCCCATCCTCAACATTAACTCGGCCAGCTTCTCCCAGGGCCTGGAGCTCATGAGTGGCTTCAGCGTCCCCAAGGAGACCCGCATGTACCCCAAGCTCTCCGGCCTGCACCGGAGCATGGAGTCCCTGCAGATGCCCATGAGCCTGCCCGGCGCCCTCCCCAGCGGCACCCCTGCTCCCGGGGCCCCCGCGCCCCCCGCCGTTCCCGCAGAGGATAACGCTGAGGCGCTCACCTGGAGCGGGAGCCCCAGGACCGGGCAGCTGGACAGGTGCGTGTCCGGCTGAGTCTGCGTCCCGCTCTGTGACCTTCAGCATCTGTACGACTGCGCTCGTCGGTTATTGCTGTGCAACGGGCTTTTGTTTCTGCGCGTTAATTCTGACTTCCACCTCGTGCAAGGGACACCGGTGCACGGACGCGGGCTGGTTTCTCCAGGGCCTCCTGGCTGGTTTAACCCACCCTCTGAAGCGTCTGCTTCCTGGGCCCAGGCCACTCCTGTTATGTCACATCCTGCTTTCCATCCATCATCATGTCACCTCTTAAAAAAGAAAAAACACAGTTATTTTTATTTGTATTCACTTCTGTTGGCCGTTCCCCGATCAGGAATTGAGCCTGGACCCCCTCTGCACTAGGAGCGCGGAGCCCTGCCCCCTGGACCCCAGGGAAGCCCCCTCCCCCTGACAGGATCTTTCAAAAGCCAATCAGAGGGAGTTCCCTGGCAGTCCAGTGGTTAGGACTCCACGCTGTCACCGCTGTGAGCGCAGGTTCAATCCCCGGCCAGAAAAACTCATCAGGGAAACCAGGGAACATCTCGGCCACTTTTCTCAGACCGCGAGCAGAGGCGCCGCGGCTGTCCTCCGCGAGGGGCTCGCAGCCGAGGCTCTGGTCCCAGACTCTGGTCTCTGAGATGGACCCACACGCTCCTCTCTCTCCCTCCACAGTGATCAGCGGGACCGGAACCCTCTCCCCAAGAAGGGGCTCAGGTAACCCTTGAGCGTGTAACCCTTCCTATGCCTGGGGCTCCGGGCCTGCGTGAGCTGCTGAGGCCGGCCCAGCCCCTGGCTCAGTCCTGTGTGGTTCCCCTGCCGCCGCCCCGGCTGGGGGGGGCAACATTAACTCGGCCAGCTTCTCCCAGGGCCTGGAGCTCATGAGTGGCTTCAGCGTCCCCAAGGAGACCCGCATGTACCCCAAGCTCTCCGGCCTGCACCGGAGCATGGAGTCCCTGCAGATGCCCATGAGCCTGCCCGGCGCCCTCCCCAGCGGCACCCCTGCTCCCGGGGCCCCCGCGCCCCCCGCCGTTCCCGCAGAGGATAACGCTGAGGCGCTCACCTGGAGCGGGAGCCCCAGGACCGGGCAGCTGGACAGGTGCGTGTCCGGCTGAGTCTGCGTCCCGCTCTGTGACCTTCAGCATCTGTACGACTGCGCTCGTCGGTTATTGCTGTGCAACGGGCTTTTGTTTCTGCGCGTTAATTCTGACTTCCACCTCGTGCAAGGGACACCGGTGCACGGACGCGGGCTGGTTTCTCCAGGGCCTCCTGGCTGGTTTAACCCACCCTCTGAAGCGTCTGCTTCCTGGGCCCAGGCCACTCCTGTTATGTCACATCCTGCTTTCCATCCATCATCATGTCACCTCTTAAAAAAGAAAAAACACAGTTATTTTTATTTGTATTCACTTCTGTTGGCCGTTCCCCGATCAGGAATTGAGCCTGGACCCCCTCTGCACTAGGAGCGCGGAGCCCTGCCCCCTGGACCCCAGGGAAGCCCCCTCCCCCTGACAGGATCTTTCAAAAGCCAATCAGAGGGAGTTCCCTGGCAGTCCAGTGGTTAGGACTCCACGCTGTCACCGCTGTGAGCGCAGGTTCAATCCCTGGTCAGAAAAACTCATCAGGGAAACCAGGGAACATCTCGGCCACTTTTCTCAGACCGCGAGCAGAGGCGCCGCGGCTGTCCTCCGCGAGGGGCTCGCAGCCGAGGCTCTGGTCCCAGACTCTGGTCTCTGAGATGGACCCACACGCTCCTCTCTCTCCCTCCACAGTGATCAGCGGGACCGGAACCCTCTCCCCAAGAAGGGGCTCAGGTAACCCTTGAGCGTGTAACCCTTCCTATGCCTGGGGCTCCGGGCCTGCGTGAGCTGCTGAGGCCGGCCCAGCCCTGGCCATGGGTGCCGCGCCCGCGGCTCAGTCCTGCGTGTGGTTCCCCTGCCTCCGCCCTGGCCCACACCCAGGCTCCCTGCTGCCTGGAGCCCGGGCATGGCGCCGCCCTGCTGTGTCCCGGGCCTTGGGGAGGATGCCTTGGCAGCCCCAGTGTTGGCCCTGCCTTGGGGAGCCCTGCAGCGACACTCAGCCCCCCGCCCCTAGAGGCCAGGGGGAAAATGCTGCTCACTGCCCCTGTTGGCGACCCCGGCCACGGCTGCCCCCTCGTCCTGCTTTCGGAGCCCGCCCACCTCTGACCTCAGATGGTGGATGCCCAGACCAGCCCGGCTGCTGCCCACAGGTACCAGCTCCAGTCCCAAGAGGAGGCCAAGGAGCGGCGACACTCCCGCACCACCGGCGGGCTGCCTGAGTCTGACGACCAGTCGGAGCTGCCATCGCCCCCCGCGCTGTCCATGTCCCTGAGCGCCAAGGGTCAGCTCACCAGCATAGGTCAGTGTCCACGGTCACCGGTGCCGGGTCGGCTGGGCGGCCCCTTTGGGGAGAGGGCACTGGGGCCTTGGCTTTCATCTTGTGCTTGGTTCGCGCAGCATGGGCTGGTTCACAGGTCTCCGCTCATCCGTCCAGCATGAGACCAAAGGCCAAGGGCAGGGAGGCAGGCCCTGGGCGCACGGTGCAGTCCTCGTAGCGTCAGACATAGACCGAGGCCCAGAGCAAGCACCAGAACAGCCCAAAGGCAGCCGCCCCAGCACTGTGCCGCCCTCAGGGTCTGCTGGGGGCCACGGCCGGTCACCGCTGTGAGCGCAGGTTCAATCCTGGTCAGAAAAACTCACAGGGAAACCAGGGAACATCTCGGCCACTTTTCTCAGACCGCGAGCAGAGGCGCCGCGGCTGTCCTCCGCGAGGGGCTCGCAGCCGAGGCTCTGGTCCCAGACTCTGGTCTCTGAGATGGACCCACACGCTCCTCTCTCTCCCTCCACAGTGATCAGCGGGACCGGAACCCTCTCCCCAAGAAGGGGCTCAGGTAACCCTTGAGCGTGTAACCCTTCCTATGCCTGGGGCTCCGGGCCTGCGTGAGCTGCTGAGGCCGGCCCAGCCCTGGCCATGGGTGCCGCGCCCGCGGCTCAGTCCTGCGTGTGGTTCCCCTGCCTCCGCCCTGGCCCACACCCAGGCTCCCTGCTGCCTGGAGCCCGGGCATGGCGCCGCCCTGCTGTGTCCCGGGCCTTGGGGAGGATGCCTTGGCAGCCCCAGTGTTGGCCCTGCCTTGGGGAGCCCTGCAGCGACACTCAGCCCCCCGCCCCTAGAGGCCAGGGGAAGATGCTGCTCACTGCCCCTGTTGGCGACCCCGGCCACGGCTGCCCCCTCGTCCTGCTTTCGGAGCCCGCCCACCTCTGACCTCAGATGGTGGATGCCCAGACCAGCCCGGCTGCTGCCCACAGGTACCAGCTCCAGTCCCAAGAGGAGGCCAAGGAGCGGCGACACTCCCGCACCACCGGCGGGCTGCCTGAGTCTGACGACCAGTCGGAGCTGCCATCGCCCCCCGCGCTGTCCATGTCCCTGAGCGCCAAGGGTCAGCTCACCAGCATAGGTCAGTGTCCACGGTCACCGGTGCCGGGTCGGCTGGGCGGCCCCTTTGGGGAGAGGGCACTGGGGCCTTGGCTTTCATCTTGTGCTTGGTTCGCGCAGCATGGGCTGGTTCACAGGTCTCCGCTCATCCGTCCAGCATGAGACCAAAGGCCAAGGGCAGGGAGGCAGGCCCTGGGCGCACGGTGCAGTCCTCGTAGCGTCAGACATAGACCGAGGCCCAGAGCAAGCACCAGAACAGCCCAAAGGCAGCCGCCCCAGCACTGTGCCGCCCTCAGGGTCTGCTGGGGGCCACTGGCCGGGTGGCCGGGTGCAGAGGTGGGTCTTCCCCCAGCCCGGGTCCTGCCCAGCCTTGGATGCAGGGCTGAACGAGACCCGCGCTGGCCCTTGAGGACACGGGGAAGCATGTAAAAAGGAGGCGACTGATTTGGAGACAGGAGGGGCAGATGCAGGAGGCGGTGGCCTTGCTTCCTGGGGGCCCCTAGGGGACAGAGCCTGGCCCTGCCTGTGCTTTCTCCTCCGCCGGCCGGTGAAGAAGGGAAGTAGGTACAGCCCAAGCACCAGTGACGTACCTGCGGGGCGACTGGGGAGTCTGAGAAAACTAGGGGGATCGTCTTGCCCGAGGAGGCTGGAGGCTGAGGACGGACCATCTGGCCCCCGAAGGGCCCGCATAGGGAGGGCAGGGCCGGCTCGCTCTCCATTGCCTTGGAGACTGCACAGGAGGATGAGGGTCCGGGCTGAGCCGTGATCGTCACCTCACGTGGCCTTGGGGCCCTGAGAGAGGTGGGCGTCGTCTTCTGCTGGGGTCTCATGGAACCCCGTGGGTGTGCGGGCCGCGGGCGGGGCGCCAGGCCAGCGAGGCTGCCCAGCCTCCCCAGAACGCTTGCAAGCTCCGGCCTTCAAGCCAGGGTGATGCTGGGCACAGGCCACGTTCTCGTGGGTCCATCCAGAGTGGCGTGCTTTGTGGGGAAGCCCACTGCCCGCGCAGTGCCTGCCTAGGGCCCCAGAGGGCGGCTCTCGCGCTGGTTCTCTTCATCTCGGGTCTGAGTCTTGCTCTGAGCTCTCCGGCGGCCCCTCGTGTGCTAGGGAACACGCACGGCGCTGTCCTCACCTGCACGTCCACGTGATGTGACGGTCTCGGGAAAGCTGCTAGGCCCCAGCTTGACCTTCAGAGGCCACGTCTCCCGGACAGACAGGGCCAAGCGGGGGCTTTGGAACAGGCCGTGCTCTTCACCCTTGGCTCAGAGGCAGGGCGCCCCTCCGCGGGCTGGCCCCCCATCCCGGCCCGGCCCACACCCCCGCCCTCTTCCCTCCCACCCCGCTGTCCCCTTCGCTCCTGGTGCTCCGCCCTGGGACGGAGGGCTGACCCCCGCCTCTTCTCCTGCTCTCCCCCCCTCTCCTGTCCACCCGTCTGTCCCTCCAGCGAGTCCCACTGCGGCCACCACGCCAAGAATCACCCGCTCCAACAGCATCCCCAGCCACGAGGCGGCCTTCGAGCTGTATGGCGGCTCCCAGCCGGGGAGCACCCTGTCCCTGGCCGAGAGACCCAAGGGGATGATCCGGTCAGGATCCTTCCGAGACCCTGCGGACGACGGTGAGACTTCACACCAGCGCGGTTCCCGCCCCTCCCCACGCCGCTGGTCCCCTCGCCCCCCGCCCCCGACCTCCTCTGCCACGCCGCCTCACCGCACACGTCTGCTTCACAGCACATCCACTTGGGCCGTCTCAGCTCTTTCCTCCCGTCCCCTTGAAGGGTTTGGAGGTTCAGAAGCCAGAGCGGCACGGAGGCTTTGGGCTGGGCCTCCTGTGGGCGGGGAGGGAGGCGGCGGACTTCCACGCCAGCCGCGGAGGCCAGGGCCGCCCCCCAGGGCCCGCAGGGACGCCCAGGCTGCACCCAGTGAAACCCGCGGGGAGTCAGGCATCGCGATCCTCTTGTCAGGGCGTCCTGAAGACCAGCTTCGGGGCAGCCCTCCGGGGGTGTGATCAGATCTGGGGACCTGCTTTCTGGGAGTGAGACTTGGTGACCTCGGGAGGCTCATCCCAGGGCTTTGCTCGCTGCCTTGGCCTGGTGCTCGCAGTAGGGCCCGTCACGGAGAGTCAGAGTGAGCATCTTGCGCTGGGGACTTCTTCATCCGAATGCCCTCCGCGGGGAATAGAAAGCGCAGGCAGGACCGAGTTCTGTTCCGAGCAGCTCTGTTGAGAGCTGCAGCCTCTTCTTCCTGCGGGAGCGCCTTCTCTCCCGTGACCCCCCGGCCGGCGGAGCAGGCGGCGCGCAGGCCCCTCACGCTGGCTGCCAGGGAGCGTGGGCTGGAGGGGAAGCCGGCTCAGCCAGGCTGAGACCCTTGGCAGGCGGGCAGCCGGGCCCTCTATTCTGTCCGAGTCAGGGCTCCTCCTGGGACCCCTCTGGCCCGGGCCCTCTGCTAACCTCTGTCTCCGGCTTCTCTTGCAGTGCACGGCTCCGTGCTGTCCTTGGCCTCCAGCGCCTCCTCCACCTACTCCTCAGTAAGAGCCGCGCCCCTCCCCTCACACTGCGCCTGCACCCTGTGGGCTGGGGGCCGGGGACCCTGGAGGTCGCGGCACGAGGTGGACCTTTCTGGCCTCACTGCGAATCCCTGAGCGCCCTGGTCCTCTCTGTGCCTCCTTTGAAACGCAGAAGATGCCCTGGCCGTGGAGCTGCTCTGTGCCGGGAGGCGGGGCCCGGATACTTCACACCAGCGTTCCCGCCTCCCCACGCCGCTGGTCCCTCGCCCCGCCCCGACCTCCTCTGCCACGCCGCCTCACCGCACACGCCTGCTTCACAGCACATCCACTTGGGCCGTCTCAGCTCTTTCCTCCCGTCCCCTTGAAGGGTTTGGAGGTTCAGAAGCCAGAGCGGCACGGAGGCTTTGGGCTGGGCCTCCTGTGGGCGGGGAGGGAGGCGGCGGACTTCCACGCCAGCCGCGGAGGCCAGGGCCGCCCCCCAGGGCCCGCAGGGACGCCCAGGCTGCACCCAGTGAAACCCGCGGGGAGTCAGGCATCGCGATCCTCTTGTCAGGGCGTCCTGAAGACCAGCTTCGGGGCAGCCCTCCGGGGGTGTGATCAGATCTGGGGACCTGCTTTCTGGGAGTGAGACTTGGTGACCTCGGGAGGCTCATCCCAGGGCTTTGCTCGCTGCCTTGGCCTGGTGCTCGCAGTAGGGCCCGTCACGGAGAGTCAGAGTGAGCATCTTGCGCTGGGGACTTCTTCATCCGAATGCCCTCCGCGGGGAATAGAAAGCGCAGGCAGGACCGAGTTCTGTTCCGAGCAGCTCTGTTGAGAGCTGCAGCCTCTTCTTCCTGCGGGAGCGCCTTCTCTCCCGTGACCCCCCGGCCGGAGGAGCAGGCGGCGCGCAGGCCCCTCACGCTGGCTGCCAGGGAGCGTGGGCTGGAGGGGAAGCCGGCTCAGCCAGGCTGAGACCCTTGGCAGGCGGGCAGCCGGGCCCTCTATTCTGTCCGAGTCAGGGCTCCTCCTGGGACCCCTCTGGCCCGGGCCCTCTGCTAACCTCTGTCTCCGGCTTCTCTTGCAGTGCACGGCTCCGTGCTGTCCTTGGCCTCCAGCGCCTCCTCCACCTACTCCTCAGTAAGAGCCGCGCCCCTCCCCTCACACTGCGCCCTGCACCCTGTGGGCTGGGGGGCCGGGGACCCTGGAGGTCGCGGCACGAGGTGGACCTTTCTGGCCTCACTGCGAATCCCTGAGCGGCCCCTGGTCCTCTCTGTGCCTCCTTTGAAACGCAGAAGATGCCCTGGCCGTGGAGCTGCTCTGTGCCGGGAGGGCGGGGGCTCCGGAGGGGGGTGTGGAGCCGCCGCGGGCCTGGCGGGCGGGCCGCGTGGCCGGCGGCTGGTGCGCGTGTGCCGGCGGCCCCCGCTCCCGAGCCTCGCCTCGGCTCAGCCAGCGTCCTCCGCAGCCTTCGGGGCGACAGCAGATCTAGCCGGAGACGTTTAAACCCTGGTCTGGGGCCTGAGCCCCGAGGAGCCAGGCCCGGGGCCCTGGGGCCCTGGGCGCCTCTGAGCCTCGCTCCCTCGAGCCCCTGCGCCTCCTCTCCTCTGTGGTGACCGCCTCCTCTCTCTCTCCCCCGCTTCTGCGCTGCTTCTCCAGGCGGAGGAGAGGATGCAGTCTGAGGTAGGGTCCCCAGCCGTGGCCTCTGCCTCCTAACACCCCTGCCACCCCTTTCCTCCCAAGCCTCGCGCCTCTCGAACACCACAAGTGTGTCTTTCCCTCCACAGCAAATCCGAAAGCTCCGCAGGGAGCTGGAGTCATCCCAGGAAAAGGTGGCCACCTTGACCTCTCAGCTGTCCGCCAACGTGAGTGCCAGGAGGGAGCGGCCGGCGGGGCGCTTGTCTGGGCCCATGTGGGATAGGTTCAGCCGAAGGGACCGTCTCACGAGGCGTCTCGCGGGCTTCCGTCACCAGGGAGCAGGGGCCTGGGGCCTGGCTTCTCTTCTGACTTGAGACGTCTAAAAGAGCCATTTCGCTCCAGTTAATGGGCACAGGTGCGGGCCTATGTGACGGCCCATGACTTCCCTAGAGAAAGAGGAAGGGTGATATCAGCGGCCCCGTGTGGAGGGAGCAGCGACCTTGTCATAGATCGCGGACAGAAGCAGTCATGTGGCAGAGCTGCTGTAGGTCGCTGGCCTCCAGCGCCTCCTCCACCTACTCCTCAGTAAGAGCCGCGCCCCTCCCCTCACACTGCGCCCTGCACCCTGTGGGCTGGGGGGCCGGGGACCCTGGAGGTCGCGGCACGAGGTGGACCTTTCTGGCCTCACTGCGAATCCCTGAGCGGCCCCTGGTCCTCTCTGTGCCTCCTTTGAAACGCAGAAGATGCCCTGGCCGTGGAGCTGCTCTGTGCCGGGAGGGCGGGGGCTCCGGAGGGGGGTGTGGAGCCGCCGCGGGCCTGGCGGGCGGGCCGCGTGGCCGGCGGCTGGTGCGCGTGTGCCGGCGGCCCCCGCTCCCGAGCCTCGCCTCGGCTCAGCCAGCGTCCTCCGCAGCCTTCGGGGCGACAGCAGATCTAGCCGGAGACGTTTAAACCCTGGTCTGGGGCCTGAGCCCCGAGGAGCCAGGCCCGGGGCCCTGGGGCCCTGGGCGCCTCTGAGCCTCGCTCCCTCGAGCCCCTGCGCCTCCTCTCCTCTGTGGTGACCGCCTCCTCTCTCTCTCCCCCGCTTCTGCGCTGCTTCTCCAGGCGGAGGAGAGGATGCAGTCTGAGGTAGGGTCCCCAGCCGTGGCCTCTGCCTCCTAACACCCCTGCCACCCCTTTCCTCCCAAGCCTCGCGCCTCTCGAACACCACAAGTGTGTCTTTCCCTCCACAGCAAATCCGAAAGCTCCGCAGGGAGCTGGAGTCATCCCAGGAAAAGGTGGCCACCTTGACCTCTCAGCTGTCCGCCAACGTGAGTGCCAGGAGGGAGCGGCCGGCGGGGCGCTTGTCTGGGCCCATGTGGGATAGGTTCAGCCGAAGGGACCGTCTCACGAGGCGTCTCGCGGGCTTCCGTCACCAGGGAGCAGGGGCCTGGGGCCTGGCTTCTCTTCTGACTTGAGACGTCTAAAAGAGCCATTTCGCTCCAGTTAATGGGCACAGGTGCGGGCCTATGTGACGGCCCATGACTTCCCTAGAGAAAGAGGAAGGGTGATATCAGCGGCCCCGTGTGGAGGGAGCAGCGACCTTGTCATAGATCGCGGACAGAAGCAGTCATGTGGCAGAGCTGCTGTAGGTCGCTGGGAAGCCTCTGCCCCTCTCTGGGCACACCCGGGTCTGTGTTCACACCCGTCGCTGAGCAGGCACCAGGCTGGGCTCTGGAGCTTCATCCGGTGCTGGCACGGCCATGACAGCCTCGACTCTTCGGGACCCCGGGCTGAGCGGGCGACCCGTGCCCATGTCCTTTGCCTCGGCCCGCCAGAACCCGTCTGCTCGGAGTGAGTCTCTGTGGCCTTGGCGTGTCCGCCCTGCGAGCTGTGGGGCACGGGGCTGCCCCCGGGCGAGGCCACGGCGGCCTCTCTGGCAGCAGAGGTGCAGGCCGAGAACACAGGAGCCGTTTTCCCCAAAACTGTAAACAACAGCTGAGCCGGATCTGCAGAGCCTTCCAAGTGTTTGCACAAAGTAACTGTGTCTGCAGTTTCCGCAGTCCGTGCTGGTGTTTTTCCTCGCCTTCCTCCCCAGGGAGCCCAGCTGTCCGGCCTGGGTCTCCCTTGGAGTCGAGTGTCTGTCCTTCGCGCCTCTGGCAGTCGTGTCCTCCCCACGCCTCTGGTCCATGTGTGCTCAACCGGGAGCGTGAGGCCCAGGGCGAGCCTTTCCCCACAGCTGGGACACAGCGTGGTGACAGAGCCAGGACCGTCGCTCCGTCCTCGCTCCCCTCTCACTAAGGCCGTCATACCCCCAGCGCCCAGGCAGGTCCTGTCTGGGAGACCCTGGGGCAGAGAGCAGGACCATGTCTGACCGTTGACCCTGCACCCTGGGTCCCCAGCCGAACCCCAACTGAGGGCACACAGGCTGCCTAGTGGGAGGGGACGAGGTGGAGGAGAGGGCAGCAGCCCCCCAAGGAGAGGGAGTCCCACACGGGAAGAGGCTGGCATGGAGAAGCCCAGAGGAGCAGGGCTGTTGGGTCCTCTCGCGAGGGGACGTGTGACCACAGACAGGCAGGAATGCCGACAACCGAGTAAGAGGCCAGGAGTGGAGGGTCCAGCAGGCGGAGGTAACCCCGCCCTGGACCAGAGAGGCCTCGAGCCCTGTGTCAGGGGCAAGGGTGAGCTCCAGGGTGACCCCAGGGAGGCAGAAGCCCTGGGCGGCAGGAAGCTGCTGTCGCAAGCCCCAGAGCTCCATGGAGGTGCGCCCCTCCCTCCCTGGGCCACAGCTGGTCCAGACACACCCTGTCCCCACCCCCAGAGGCTGGTCCTCTCTGCAGGGAGCTGCTGTTGCAGGCCCCAGAGCTCCACGGAGGGTGCGCCCCCCTTCCCTGGGCCACAGCTGGTCCAGACGCGCCCTGTCCCCACCCCCAGACCCTGGTCCTCTCTGCAGTGAGCTGCCCCTCTCTGGTCGCAGCCTAAATCCCACTTCCCGCCTGCCTGGAGTTTTGCTGCTCCCCTGCTTGGCTCCCCTTCTCACCTTGCAGGGGTGGGGGGCCCTCATCCCCCTTCCCCACCAGAAGTCGTGGGTGGGGTCCCCTTGCAGCTCATGGAGCAGGCCCGACACCTAGTGGCCAGACTCTGGAACTGTGCTGAGGTCACCTGAGCTACATCTCTGTCAGGGGACAGAATAGGGAGAACTTGGGAGCAGAGCCCCCCAGGCTCAGGGGTGGCAAAGATTCTAGTGATGGGTCCTGGTGGGGGAGTGACACCGGAATAAAGCCAGGGCCCCAGAGGGGCGCCTCCCGGGAGCAGGGGACAGTCCTGCTTCAGTCCAGTATCGAGACGCCTCCGGGGACCTGCCCTCCCCCGCCAGTGGGATCTGTGCCCCCAGGAGCGGTCGTCAGGCCAGAAAGGGAAGCAGGGCTCGAGTCAGGCCACAAGGCGGGTTGGTGATGCCAGCCGTGAGCCCTGCAGAGGCAGCGTGGCCGGCCCCCTCCCGCCGTTGCCCGGAGCCTGGCGCCTGAAGCACCCCGTGCCCTTCCTTTCAGGCCAACCTGGTGGCGGCCTTTGAGCAGAGCCTGGTGAGCATGACCTGCCGCCTGAGGCACCTGGCGGAGACGGCCGAGGAGAAGGTGAGGCCACCACCCCCCCCCTTGTCCTGGGCCTCCCCCTGCCCCGAAGCCCACCTGTCCTGCCCTCCCGTCAGGTCTGCGGAGCCCAGCCCCAGCCCCTGGCCGGGCCCAGAGCAGACACGCCGCCTCACCCGGACACCACTTGGGTCTCTCTCTAGGACACGGAGCTGCTGGACTTACGGGAAACCATAGACTTTCTGAAGAAGAAGAACTCTGAGGCCCAGGCCGTCATTCAGGGGGCCCTCAATGCCTCGGAAGCCACACCCAAAGGTAGGCCTTCTGGCCAGTGGCCAGGCTGGGGCATAAGGAGCCTCACTGCAGAATTGCTCTGCGCCCATAATGTACCATGCAATTTCCAGAAGGCAAGGGTCCTCTGGCAGTTAGCAAGGTGTGGCAGGGACATGACCCCACCATCCAAGGGGCTGAGGGAAACCAGGGTTCCTCTCCTGGGACCTCAAATGACTGTCAAAGACAGTCGTTAAAATAGCACTTTATTCTCCAAACTCAAGGCACCCCTGCTGTGCACCCAGCAGTCAGTCTCCTTGGCATTTGCCCAAAGGAGCGGAAATGTCCTGTCTCTACCAAAAGCTACCTGTGGATGTTCCCAGTAGCTTTGATCACAGTCGCCAGAGCTCAGAAGCAGCCCAGCTGCCCTGCTTGGGCCAATGGATGAGCAAACTGTGCTGTAGCCAGACCTTAGAATACCACTTAGCATCATAAAGAAACGAGTGATCGAGCTGCAAGAAGACTGTGACTGTTACATGTGCAATACTCAGCGACAGAGCCCATCAGGAAAGGCTGCATGTGCTACGATGCCACCTGCCGGTCATTCTGGAAAAGATGGGACTCAGGGCCGTGAAAGGGTGGGGGCTCTGCGGGGTGACCGGAGAGTGGAGGTGGGCAGGCCGGGGCAGAGGGTCTGGAGGGCGTGGCGATGGGGTCTGAGTCCTCCGCCTTCTGTCCAGACCCACAGAGCGGCACTGGGAGTGAGCCCTGTGCCAGCGTGGACTCCAGGTGCCGACACGGCCGTGCAGGCCTGCCGATGGTCGCAGACGCGGCTCCTGGCGGGCGCGACAGCGGGGCCGTGCACGCGGTGGGCAGAGGATGCACGAGGCGTCTCTGTACCTTCTGCTCAAATTTCCTGTGACCCTAAAGCTGCTCCAAAAGCCAGCACTCTCCACACTGACATCGAGGTGTGTGCACTGGCAGATGTGTGTAGGGTCCCGTTTGGTCCTCGCTCTCTGAGGGGACGGAATCTAGCCTTCAGGTGAGACAGAGGGCCCGTGGATTCCAGGGCTGAAGTGAGAGGTTAGCCTGAGACTTGACAGCCAGGTGAGCTTTGCTGGGGGAGGCAGGGCGAGGGGTTAGGACGGGGTATGTGAACGTGGTCACAGGTGCAGACTTCCAGCTGGAGACAAGGAAGGCTCTTCTGTCCATGGGCTTTTCCAGGCGAGAATACTAACATGAGTTACCATTTCCTGACTCAGGGGTCAAACCTGCATCTCTTGCATCTCCTACACCGGCAAGCAGATTCTTTACCACTGGCACCACCTGGGTGCTGGAAAGAGTTGCTGTCAGCATGCTTAGGTGTCACGCCGATGCTGTGAGATAACGCTCTTATTCTTAGACGCATTTAAAGTGTCATATTGTTCAAGGAAATGGCGTGTGTGTGTGTGTGTCTGTGAGAGAGAGAGAGAGAGAGAGAGAATGCACACAAGTACAAATGATACAAATGAAACAAAATACCACAGTTGTTACAGCAGGGGGAAGGCTGCTGTGTCTTTGTGAAAGCACATGGCGCTGTGCCTTCCGTGTTTCCAGAAGTTTGAAACATTTCAGAAAAGCAAGCGAAAGGAAAAGAAAACACATCCACGCCCCAAGAGAAGCACCGCTCTTGCTGCTGTGGAAGGTCCACCTCTCCCACCCCCGCTGCTCCTGCTGTCTTGCCTGCGCAGCCTCGCCGCAGGCACAGCCAGCCTTCCTGGAGTGCAGGGAGCGGCTCGGAGCACTGTCTGCTCCAGATAACAGCCCTAGAAAGTATACTCTGTAGCTGAGAATAACACCAGAGACGACAAGTCACTTGCTCAAACACAGCTCCTGGGTGATGGGTCTGGGACGTTGAACTGTTTCTAGCTTCCCGAATAACCTGATTCTTCAGATATGTTTGTGTGGAATGGATAAGTGCCCATCCTTCTCTTTCATGTTTCCCTCCTCCGTGCTGACCCAGGCTCCGCTTGGTCAGGAGGACTTCTAGGAGCTTTCAGAGATTTCGTGCTTAAAGCAGTTGATGTCTAACTTTATTTGGCTTGTAAATAGGGAATGCATGCACATGGCACAAAAATTTAAAGACAGAAAAGATTTCCTAACTTTCTGAAGATTGACTAAAACACATCCTTTGCTCTTAAAAGTACTATACAGCATGTTTTGAATTTTTAATTGCTAGAATCACAACTAATTGAACCTCTAAGAAACATGATAGTCAGTTGTTTTGCTACCTTTCATTTTATTTTTTTATTTTTTATTTTCCATCATGCCTCTTTTATTTATATTTATTTTCATCCATGTTTATTCTCTCTTTTATTTATATTTATTTTCATCCATGTTTATTCTTTGGCCTGTGTGGGTCTCCCATTGCAGTGGCCTCCCTGGCCGCAGAGCACCGGCCCTGGGCGCAGGCGCTGTAGAGCGCTGGCCTGTAATTGGACACACCGGTCTAGCCGCTCCGCGGCACGAGGGATCTTCCAGGACCAGGAATCAAACCAGTGCCCCTTGCACTGCACGGCAGACTCTTTACCCACAGGCCCACAAGGGAAGCCCCATTTTATTTTTAAATTGAATAACTGTCGATTAAATTGGTCACAAAAGCAATCCATGTTCTGGAGGAAAATGTGAACTGGGGCTGGCAGGCCCTCATGCCTAGGCCAGACCTGGCGCCCCGCGTGGTTTTGGATGGCGTTTCGCTGGCACACAGCCGTGCTCACGAAGGTGCGTGCTGTCCGGGCTGCTCTGAGACCCCGCAGCACTGCCAAGTAGTGGGAGAGACCAGATGGCCTCAGAGGCTGATCCTCTGGCCCTGACCGTAAAAGCTCACCAGCCCCTGATGTAAATTGTACCAAAAGGTGTGTGCACACAGGGTCTCCCTGCCTATTTCTCCCCAGTGTCCTGTGAATCTGAAATGATTTCAAAATAAGGGTTTAAAAATTCACTCCTCAGACGTCTATGGTGGTTCATGGGTTAAGAGTCCGCCTGCCAGTGCAGGGCAGCCAGGTTCCCTCCTCGGCCCTGAAGATCCCGCATGGCCCGGAGCCCATGCCCCGGCCAGGCCACCGCAGCGAAAAGCCCAGGCACTGCGGCTGAAGAGTAGCCTCCGCTCGCCACAAGGAGCGGACGTCCACACGCAGCAGCGGGGACCCCCGCCCAACCAAAAATGAATAAATAAAACCTCCCGTGCCTTTGCTCAGGCTCTGCTGCCCCCTGTCGGTGGCACCGGGCACTCGTCCTGAGCAGGGCCCCCCCGGGACGCGTCCCGCCCCGTCTGGCCCCCGGCTCCCCCGGCTGTGCCCTCCTGGCTCTGGGGTCCCTGGGCAGCACGGGCTCCCTGCGCACCTGATGAGCCTCACAGGCATCCTCCTTTATTAGCCCTTTCCTTCCCTGAAGCAGCAGCGGGGGTCATTTTGGTGCGGTTACAGGCCTTCTCAAGAGCTGAAGAGAGTCTCTGCCCATCAGATTAAAGGGAGGGAAACTGGTGTGGGTTAAACGGGGTCTCCCATTGCAGTGGCCTCCCTGGCCGCAGAGCACCGGCCCTGGGCGCAGGCGCTGTAGAGCGCTGGCCTGTAATTGGACACACCGGTCTAGCCGCTCCGCGGCACGAGGGATCTTCCAGGACCAGGAATCAAACCAGTGCCCCTTGCACTGCACGGCAGACTCTTTACCCACAGGCCCACAAGGGAAGCCCCATTTTATTTTTAAATTGAATAACTGTCGATTAAATTGGTCACAAAAGCAATCCATGTTCTGGAGGAAAATGTGAACTGGGGCTGGCAGGCCCTCATGCCTAGGCCAGACCTGGCGCCCCGCGTGGTTTTGGATGGCGTTTCGCTGGCACACAGCCGTGCTCACGAAGGTGCGTGCTGTCCGGGCTGCTCTGAGACCCCGCAGCACTGCCAAGTAGTGGGAGAGACCAGATGGCCTCAGAGGCTGATCCTCTGGCCCTGACCGTAAAAGCTCACCAGCCCCTGATGTAAATTGTACCAAAAGGTGTGTGCACACAGGGTCTCCCTGCCTATTTCTCCCCAGTGTCCTGTGAATCTGAAATGATTTCAAAATAAGGGTTTAAAAATTCACTCCTCAGACGTCTATGGTGGTTCATGGGTTAAGAGTCCGCCTGCCAGTGCAGGGCAGCCAGGTTCCCTCCTCGGCCCTGAAGATCCCGCATGGCCCGGAGCCCATGCCCCGGCCAGGCCACCGCAGCGAAAAGCCCAGGCACTGCGGCTGAAGAGTAGCCTCCGCTCGCCACAAGGAGCGGACGTCCACACGCAGCAGCGGGGACCCCCGCCCAACCAAAAATGAATAAATAAAACCTCCCGTGCCTTTGCTCAGGCTCTGCTGCCCCCTGTCGGTGGCACCGGGCACTCGTCCTGAGCAGGGCCCCCCCGGGACGCGTCCCGCCCCGTCTGGCCCCCGGCTCCCCCGGCTGTGCCCTCCTGGCTCTGGGGTCCCTGGGCAGCACGGGCTCCCTGCGCACCTGATGAGCCTCACAGGCATCCTCCTTTATTAGCCCTTTCCTTCCCTGAAGCAGCAGCGGGGGTCATTTTGGTGCGGTTACAGGCCTTCTCCAAGAGCTGAAGAGAGTCTCTGCCCATCAGATTAAAGGGGAGGTGAAAGCTGGTGTGGGTTAAACGCAAGGCCCTTGGCCCTGGACCCCACTGCTGCAGCTGCCTCTCCTGAAGCAGGTCCTGGGGGTGCCAGGCCAGTGTCTGTGAGACGGTGGCGCCTGCCGCCCCTCGGCACAGCGGCTCAAGCCGAGGTCGGTGGGTTCTGTGCCGCTCCTCCTGCTAGCCCGCAGCCTCTCGGGAGCAGGAGCATTTCCTGCGTTTTTGTTGCTTATGTTGAAACACGGTTGGCGTCAGCAAAGGCCGGTGGAGACGGGGGTCCCAGCCAGTGCAGGTGTGGGCGAGGAGGCGGGCGGCGCTGCCCTCCTTCCGCAGCGCGGCCAGCCGCAGCCTCACGCCGCCACTTCAAGCCCCGCGCCCGCGTCTGCCCCTGTGCTTGGCCCCCAGAGCTCCGGATCAAGAGGCAGAACTCCTCGGACAGCATCTCCAGCCTCCACAGCATCGCCAGCCACTCCAGCGTGAGCAGCGGCAAGGAAACCGACGCCAAGAAGAAGAAGAAGAAGAGCTGGGTAGGCAAGGGTTTGGGGGCGCCGTGGGGGCGACTGTGGGCCACGCCACCGCAGCCCGGGAGCGCGCCTTCCCAGGCTCCCACACAAGAGTCCCGGCTGATCAGGAGCCCCAGGTGGGGTCTGCTGAGGGGGAAAGGCCTGCCCCAGGCCGCCCCTCCAGCCCCGCACACATCTGACGGCAACAGAAAGGGGTCCTCAGAGGGAACATCCATCCGTCCCCACCCCCTGCCGTCCTGTGGAGGGATTTTATGAATAAAGCCACTTGTTCAGGATGTTCCTAGAGAGGCACTTGTGGACCTCGCCAGATCCCTTCAGGAGGAACTGTCGTACGGCCTGACTGGTCCAGAGAGAGAGGTTCTGGTGGTTGGTTTTTCAGATAACCCTGACTGACGTGGGGTGCCCTTTCTGACATCTCCAGTCCCCCTGCTGTCAGTGTGGAAGAGGGGAGCCCCAGGAGCATGTCCTGCCACTGGCCCCCACCTAAGGAGCCTGCCCACAGAGCTTGGTGTAGTCCAGACAGGGCCCACTGTGTGAAATGAGTGATTAAGTGTTGCTTCTTTTTTTTTTTTTTCCCTTCAAAATGCTGACTTCAAATCCCTATTTTTTCCCCAGGTCTACGAGGTAAGATACTCCTTCCCCTTTCTCTTTGCCTCTGCCATACCCTCCCCATCTTCAGAGCAACCCCTGCCCCTAAACGGAGACACCACTCACGAACTAACTGTGACCACATCCGCCGCGCCCCTAACCTTCCCTGCATGTCATCCGTGGCTGCCCCTCGAGGAGAGAGAAGCAGCCTGGCCAGGGCAAGGGGGAGGGCTCTGCCCCCCTGGTTCTAAAGTCCACCTGCTACAAAAGCAGTCAGACTGAGCTCCTCTTGCCAGGGGAAAAGAGCAAACCTTAGATCTCTTGCTCCATCAAACCCTAGACGCCCCAGGTGAAAGGCTCTCAGGGGTGAGTGTTATCTTGATCACAATTACCAGAGGCCAGTTCAGCTTGGATGCAGCCTGAAGTTTTAGCTCTGGCTACAAGATGAACCAGAGAGGTGAGGGGCTGGCTTGAAAGGCATTCTAGAGATTAGGGTGTAAATGTCTGAAACAAGCAGCGAACCCGAGTAAAATTCGCCGTGGGCGACTGTGGGCCACGCCACCGCAGCCCGGGAGCGCGCCTTCCCAGGCTCCCACACAAGAGTCCCGGCTGATCAGGAGCCCCAGGTGGGGTCTGCTGAGGGGGAAAGGCCTGCCCCAGGCCGCCCCTCCAGCCCCGCACACATCTGACGGCAACAGAAAGGGGTCCTCAGAGGGAACATCCATCCGTCCCCACCCCCTGCCGTCCTGTGGAGGGATTTTATGAATAAAGCCACTTGTTCAGGATGTTCCTAGAGAGGCACTTGTGGACCTCGCCAGATCCCTTCAGGAGGAACTGTCGTACGGCCTGACTGGTCCAGAGAGAGAGGTTCTGGTGGTTGGTTTTTCAGATAACCCTGACTGACGTGGGGTGCCCTTTCTGACATCTCCAGTCCCCCTGCTGTCAGTGTGGAAGAGGGGAGCCCCAGGAGCATGTCCTGCCACTGGCCCCCACCTAAGGAGCCTGCCCACAGAGCTTGGTGTAGTCCAGACAGGGCCCACTGTGTGAAATGAGTGATTAAGTGTTGCTTCTTTTTTTTTTTTTTCCCTTCAAAATGCTGACTTCAAATCCCTATTTTTTCCCCAGGTCTACGAGGTAAGATACTCCTTCCCCTTTCTCTTTGCCTCTGCCATACCCTCCCCATCTTCAGAGCAACCCCTGCCCCTAAACGGAGACACCACTCACGAACTAACTGTGACCACATCCGCCGCGCCCCTAACCTTCCCTGCATGTCATCCGTGGCTGCCCCTCGAGGAGAGAGAAGCAGCCTGGCCAGGGCAAGGGGGAGGGCTCTGCCCCCCTGGTTCTAAAGTCCACCTGCTACAAAAGCAGTCAGACTGAGCTCCTCTTGCCAGGGAAATGAGCAAACCTTAGATCTCTTGCTCCATCAAACCCTAGACGCCCCAGGTGAAAGGCTCTCAGGGGTGAGTGTTATCTTGATCACAATTACCAGAGGCCAGTTCAGCTTGGATGCAGCCTGAAGTTTTAGCTCTGGCTACAAGATGAACCAGAGAGGTGAGGGGCTGGCTGAGGGCTGCCAAGGGCATTCTAGAGATTAGGGTGTAAATGTCTGAAACAAGCAGCGAACCCAGAGTTTCCGTGAGAAACCAGATAGGTCAGGTCCACTCAGACCCAGAGCCAACACTGTGCCGAGTGCTGAGGACAGGAGACACCGTTTGTGGTCGCAGGGAGGCTGCCGAATTGCCAGGGAGACAAAAGGATTGTCCCTGTGAGCTTGGTAACAATCAAGGTGTCAAGATGCTTGTTAATTCAGTGAGTGAGGCTCAGGGAGTTCATGGACAACTTGTTTCGGGAGGGCAGGAAGAGTGCCACAGGGGCAAAAGCCAGCCAGAGGTGGGATCCCGATGGGCAGAGAGGGGTGCTTCCTGCAGGCTCTGGTCAGGAGGGGGAGGTCCAGGGAGGAGTTCTGCCCCCTAGACCCTGTCTGAGGCTCCAGGAGCGGAGGGGTCTGAATGCAGGGCGATGACTGAAACTTGAGTCGTAGCTTGGCGTTGCCCCGAGACACGAGCCCCTCGAGAGGCTTGAGCCTGAGGAGTCCACACCTTCCACACAGCGTCCACACCAGAGGCGTCCTGAGACGCCCCTCGGGGCACAGTCTGGGCTTGTTTGCGTGATCGTTGGACCACGGTGTCCCTGCCCACGCCACGCCTCCCAGTCCCCCAGCCCAGAAGCTCCGGGCTGGGGACACAGAACCACACAGAGCACTGTTCCACTTAGCTCTCAGTGACCTTCGAAGGGGGTGCTTCCTGCAGGGGGGTCTCAGGACCTGTGCCTGCATCCACATGCACACCCACGCATGCACGTGCGATTCACACACGCTCACCTTCACAGGCCGTTTTCTGGGAAGCAGGGGTTAGAGAAGCCTGAGAATCGGGAAGCTCGAGTCCTAGTTTCAGGCCTCCGTCTCTCCAGGGAACTGCACTCCTGGCACTCTGCGCCCTGACTACCCAGCCAGAGCACAGCCTGCCCACAGACTCCCTCCCTCACACCCCGTCAGCCGGACGGGTCTTCCCGTGTCCGGCCCGGTAGGGACCGGGGCACACCCCACCCGGCTCCTCCAGCCACCACCGCGCTGTCCCAGGCTCCAGGGGACACACCTGGAAAGAGTGTCCTCAGATTTGCACTCTGTCTCTGGCTGCCGCTCCAGCTCCATCTGCCTGTCCCCGCGTGTGTGTGCATGCTGAATGCATGTGACGGGTGTGGGGCAGAACCCTGGTGTGCCTCCTGCATCCCTAACACCCAGCTCAGCACTCACGACCCGGCCAGTTCCTCCCACATATTCAGAGGAAATGCTGGGAAATACCTCATTCTGGCACATCTGAGTCACAAGAGTCCAGAGCATGTGCAGCCTGTGATGCGCTGAGCACGGGAGGGAGTAAAAGGTCCGCTCGCTCTCGTGCTGTCGGTGTCCGCTGGGTAGATTCTGATCTGACGAGCCCAGCTCAGAGGTGGGCCGAGGCCCAAGTGAGCCAGGCTGCAGACTGAGCGGTTGCTGATTAGCTGCAGAAGGCGGGATGGTGTTGCCAGGAGGTGCCCTGTGCCCTGGGTCTCCTCTCCACCCCTTCACAGTGGAAAGCCCTCGAGGTGGGGAGAAGACGCGGGAAGTTCCCACAGTGCAGCAGCGAGTCCTCTGGCTCAGCCTGGGTTCCTAGGCGAGTCTCCTTTCACATTCCACGCAGCCAGAGAAGCGTTAGCGAGGGTGCGCTCACTGCCGCACACCCCTGCCTCTGGTTTCCGGAAGCGCCCTTCTGCCTCTCCATCTCCAGCGTGGAGCCTGACAGCACTCTCCCCAATCTGCTTTGTTCTAGCTCCGCAGTTCCTTCAACAAAGCCTTCAGCATAAAGAAGGGGCCCAAGTCGGCATCCTCCTACTCTGACATCGAGGAGATCGCCACGCCAGACTCGTCGGCTCCCTCGTCCCCCAAACTGCAGCACGCGTCCACCGAGACCGCCTCGCCCTCCATCAAGTCCTCCACGTCTTCTGCCGGCACCGACGCCCCCGAGTAAGTGCTCCCAGGCCGCTTCGCGGGCAGTGGAACCAGTGACCGCCACGCGTGGGCTCACGGTCTAACGCCCAGCGCGCTCTGCCTCCTTCCAGGGGCCCTGCTCCCCCGGTCCCCCACTCCCGGCTGTTCCACGGCAGCGAGGAGGAGGAGCCGGAGAAGAAGGAGGTGTCCGAGCTGCGCTCTGAGCTGTGGGAGAAGGAGATGAAGCTCACGGACATTCGCTTGGAAGCCCTCAACTCGGCTCACCAGCTGGACCAGCTGCGGGAGACCATGCACAACATGCAGGTCAGCCCTCCGTGGACGAGGTGGGGCAGGGCTGCGGGATAGGCGGGGCTAGAGGGGAGGGGCGGGGCCTCGGGACTGGGTGGAGCTGCGGATGAGGCGGGACGCGGGGATTGGCTATGGGATAGAGTGTGGGGCGGAGGCGCAGACTGCTGGCCGAGGCTCCTGACCGTCCCGTTCTCCCCAAAGCTGGAAGTGGACTTGCTGAAAGCGGAGAACGACAGGCTGAAGGTGGCCCCAGGTCCCTCGACGGGCTCTGCTTCCGGCCAGATCCCAGGATCATCGGCTCTGCCCTCCCCTCGTCGCTCCCTGGGCCTGGCGCTCACCCATCCCTTCAGCCCCAACCTCGCGGACACAGGTACCTGTCGGGGCGAAGGCCCTGGGTGGATGAAAAGAAGGAAGTGGTTTGCTCTGGGGCGGCTTCCTGGGGTCAGGAAGTGCCGCTGCAAGCGGATGCCAGAGTCCTGAGACACCTGGCATCGTTGTGGTCCTAAGACCCTAATCGCTGTTGTGGCTTGGGCTCCGGCTCTTTTTTGGGTAAAGACTTTGTGGAAAGGCGAGTGGCGGGAAGGTGTAGGAAAGTCTTGGGGGCTCGCTAAACCCACAGTCCTGCTCCTCGCCTGCAGACCTGTCCCCCATGGACGGCATCAGCACCTCTGGTCCAAAGGAGGAGGTGACCCTCCGGGTGGTGGTGAGAATGCCCCCCCAGCACATCATCAAAGGGGTAAGCAACGTGGGGGGTAGTGACACTGTTGTTTTCCCCCGAGGAGGTCTGGGCTCCGAGGACCCCCAGGCCCAGAGTCCTTGGCTCCCGAGCCGTCCACCTTGGGCTCATGTGTACCTACCGGCCTCACAGGACTTGAAGCAGCAGGAGTTCTTCCTCGGGTGCAGCAAGGTCAGTGGGAAGGTTGACTGGAAGCTGCTGGACGACGCCGTTTTCCAGGTGTTCAAGGTAAGGGACGTAGGGGCTCAGGGGCTGCAGGCCTTTGGATGACGCTGGTGTCGGGGGCCTTGGAGGCTTTGTGCAGAAGCTCCCAGTAGGACAGGCGCCAGCTTCCTTCTCGTTGACCCCTGGGCCGTGCATCGCTGCTCTCCTCACGGCCTCCCTCTGCATCACCTCCTTCCTCCCCTCCCGTCTCATCAGGACTACATCTCTAAAATGGACCCGGCCTCCACTCTGGGACTGAGCACCGAGTCCATCCACGGCTACAGTGTCAGCCATGTGAAACGGCTCCTGGATGCAGAGCCCCCGGAGCTGCCCCCCTGCCGCCGAGGGATCAACAACATCGCAGTCTCCCTCAAAGGTCAGTCCCGGCCCTGGGTTCGGGGCTCCAGGTGGGAAGGACCGCCAGGCCGTCCATCACACATTCCCTGAGTGGGAACTGGCTGAGGGGCTGCAGGTGGAGACCCCAGATGAGCGTGCTTGTCCGGACTTTTCCTAGGAACTGTGTTGTTCGCAGGACGTTTCTGCCCCACCTGGGCTTCCCCTCGGCCCACCCTGCATGTCCAGAGCTAGGCCAGGGGTTGCCGTGGGGCCCGGGTGAGGATGGTGAGCCGCAGGCGGCACAGGCTCACGTGGGCGGCATGGGTCCAGGTCTCAGGGAGAAGTGTGTGGACAGCCTGGTGTTTGAGACGCTCATCCCCAAGCCCATGATGCAGCACTATATCGGCCTCCTGCTCAAGCACCGGCGCCTCGTGCTCTCCGGCCCCAGCGGCACCGGCAAGACCTACCTGACCAACCGCCTGGCCGAGTACCTGGTGGAGCGCTCCGGCCGCGAGGTCACCGAGGGCATCGTGAGCACCTTCAACATGCACCAGCAGTCCTGCAAGGTGGCCGCGGCCCCACCTGCCCTGTCCTCTCTCCCCCCCATCCCCTCAGGCTAGACTTCCCTTCTCCACAGGGCTCCCCTTGCTCAGCAGCAGCCCCTGCTCCGGGCGCTCCCACCCCAGCAGGGACCCTGGTCCACACTCTGTCCCGCTCACGTCCCACGGGCCCTCTGCCCACCTAGTCGGTCTTCCTTTCTCCTTCTCCGCTTCCCTTCCATCTCTCGAGGGTTCCTCTTGCCGTGGGCCGGTGTCTTTCAGGGGCGCCCTCAGAACTGTCACACTGCTGTCCCCTGCCGGGCCCCTCTCCGGAGGCCTCCCCACGCTGTGCCCCATGGGAGGCGTGTCCACTGGGGGTGGTTCCCAGTGCCGACCCCCAGCACGTCCATTTGCGAACAGTGTGCGTCCCCAGCCTTGAGGGATTCAGGTGCTGCGGCTCACGGGTCTGGGGGGGTGGACTTCTGCAGTTCAGGTCCAGGCACATCACAGAGGAGCCAGGGCCCCTCCAGGGGATCCAGAACCGGCCCCGCTCCTCCGAAACCCTCCTCTGCGGGGCTGACCTGGGGGCTCGCTGCCCTGAGCGCTGACCCGCCCCCTTCTTTCCTTTCAGGACCTGCAGCTGTATCTCTCCAACCTGGCCAACCAGATAGACCGGGACACAGGCGCCGGGGACGTGCCCCTGGTGATCCTGCTGGACGACCTGAGCGAAGCAGGCTCCATCAGCGAGCTGGTCAATGGGGCCCTGACCTGCAAGTATCACAAATGGTGAGCCGGCGTGAGGAGCAGACTGGCCACAGCAGGCGGAGGGGAGCCCGGTTCAGCCCGCTGGGGCGGGGGAGTCCACGGCAGAAAGCCAGTCTTCCAACAGGGCTGAGCTGGTCTTCTTCCTCTGTCTTCCACAGCCCCTATATTATCGGTACCACCAATCAGCCGGTCAAAATGACGCCCAATCACGGCTTACACCTGAGCTTCAGGTAAGACCTGAGCTTACCAGGGTGCCGCCCAAGCCTGTAAACCAGTTCAGCCCTCGATCTGGCCAGAGAGACAGCGGAAGGAAAGGGCAGCCACCGGAGCCCTGTGGGCTGGGAGAGTAGGTGTCTGTGCCGGGCCGAGGTGCGGGGAGAAGGACCTTTGAGACAGGAAAGGGCTGCTAACTCGGCAGGCGCAGCCTCGGCCCACACACCCCCGTCCGGGCCCGTGGGGTCAGGTGGCCGCCTGACGGGATCGCCGATCCGAGCGTGCAGTCCGCCTCAGCCCTGAGTGCAGCGGACCCCCAGGCATCAGCGGGAGGCAGCGGCTGGGGGCGGGTGGGGACGGGGCCGACCGCCCCCGTGCGGCCCCGCCACTTCCCCGTCACGGCTGCAGGATGCTGACCTTCTCCAACAACGTTGAGCCCGCCAATGGCTTCCTGGTGCGCTACCTGAGGAGGAAGCTGGTGGAGTCGGACAGTGACGTCAATGCCAACAGGGAGGAGTGTCCACTGGGGGTGGTTCCCAGTGCCGACCCCCAGCACGTCCATTTGCGAACAGTGTGCGTCCCCAGCCTTGAGGGATTCAGGTGCTGCGGCTCACGGGTCTGGGGGGGTGGACTTCTGCAGTTCAGGTCCAGGCACATCACAGAGGAGCCAGGGCCCCTCCAGGGGATCCAGAACCGGCCCCGCTCCTCCGAAACCCTCCTCTGCGGGGCTGACCTGGGGGCTCGCTGCCCTGAGCGCTGACCCGCCCCCTTCTTTCCTTTCAGGACCTGCAGCTGTATCTCTCCAACCTGGCCAACCAGATAGACCGGGACACAGGCGCCGGGGCGTGCCCCTGGTGATCCTGCTGGACGACCTGAGCGAAGCAGGCTCCATCAGCGAGCTGGTCAATGGGGCCCTGACCTGCAAGTATCACAAATGGTGAGCCGGCGTGAGGAGCAGACTGGCCACAGCAGGCGGAGGGGAGCCCGGTTCAGCCCGCTGGGGCGGGGGAGTCCACGGCAGAAAGCCAGTCTTCCAACAGGGCTGAGCTGGTCTTCTTCCTCTGTCTTCCACAGCCCCTATATTATCGGTACCACCAATCAGCCGGTCAAAATGACGCCCAATCACGGCTTACACCTGAGCTTCAGGTAAGACCTGAGCTTACCAGGGTGCCGCCCAAGCCTGTAAACCAGTTCAGCCCTCGATCTGGCCAGAGAGACAGCGGAAGGAAAGGGCAGCCACCGGAGCCCTGTGGGCTGGGAGAGTAGGTGTCTGTGCCGGGCCGAGGTGCGGGGAGAAGGACCTTTGAGACAGGAAAGGGCTGCTAACTCGGCAGGCGCAGCCTCGGCCCACACACCCCCGTCCGGGCCCGTGGGGTCAGGTGGCCGCCTGACGGGATCGCCGATCCGAGCGTGCAGTCCGCCTCAGCCCTGAGTGCAGCGGACCCCCAGGCATCAGCGGGAGGCAGCGGCTGGGGGCGGGTGGGGACGGGGCCGACCGCCCCCGTGCGGCCCCGCCACTTCCCCGTCACGGCTGCAGGATGCTGACCTTCTCCAACAACGTTGAGCCCGCCAATGGCTTCCTGGTGCGCTACCTGAGGAGGAAGCTGGTGGAGTCGGACAGTGACGTCAATGCCAACAGGGAGGAGCTGCTGCGGGTGCTGGACTGGGTGCCCAAGCTGTGGTACCACCTGCACACCTTCTTGGAGAAGCACAGCACCTCGGACTTCCTTATTGGTACGGCCGCGCCTCACCGGGGCAGCGCCGGTGTGGGTCCTCCTCACGGGCCCGGCGCCTGCAGCCCTCGACCCTCTGGTCACTGCACCCAGTGCAGCCCCCCACACCTGCATCAGCCACCAAGGCCTGCCCCTCCCTCTCCCCTCCCCACTGAGAAGACACAGGGAGGGTGTTTAGGGGGAGCGTAAAGCTGACTCAGGCTCCCCCACATCCCGTCCGCCCGGAGAAGCGCCGTTTCTAAGGCCGCAGCTGGCTGTCGGCTCCTGTCGGTCTGGACCACGACTCGGCATAGCCCAGCCCCGCCCGGCTCTTGCCTGCTGGTCTCAAGCCCCTCTGCCTAGTGGTAAGGAGTCCGTGCAGCCGACGACCAGGAGAACGAGGTTCTTGGCCCTGTTCTCTTCCCAGGCCCCTGCTTCTTTCTGTCCTGCCCCATTGGCATCGAGGACTTTCGAACCTGGTTCATCGACCTGTGGAACAACTCCATCATCCCGTACCTGCAGGAGGGGGCCAAGGATGGCATCAAGGTGAGCCCACCTTTGACTCCATTCCGTCCAGAGGCCGGGCTGACCCACCTCCCAGAGTGGAAATCAGGTTGGACACGGGGCCACCGCGATGCCTGGGGTCTCCTCCGGACAGGCAGGGTGAGGCGTCGGACAGGCTGCGCCACTTTCTTGCCTCGGGCCAGCGCTCAGCCAACAGCTAAAGGACGCTGACCCTGAGGCTGTGGCCGTGTGTCCTCTTCTGGGCCTCCAGCTCTGCTCTGAGCTCGGACCACTGCCTGGGGATGTGGGCGATCGCGTGCAGCGGCCTGAGTGCAGCGGGTGGGGACGGGGCCGACCGCCCCCGTGCGGCCCCGCCACTTCCCCGTCACGGCTGCAGGATGCTGACCTTCTCCAACAACGTTGAGCCCGCCAATGGCTTCCTGGTGCGCTACCTGAGGAGGAAGCTGGTGGAGTCGGACAGTGACGTCAATGCCAACAGGGAGGAGCTGCTGCGGGTGCTGGACTGGGTGCCCAAGCTGTGGTACCACCTGCACACCTTCTTGGAGAAGCACAGCACCTCGGACTTCCTTATTGGTACGGCCGCGCCTCACCGGGGCAGCGCCGGTGTGGGTCCTCCTCACGGGCCCGGCGCCTGCAGCCCTCGACCCTCTGGTCACTGCACCCAGTGCAGCCCCCCACACCTGCATCAGCCACCAAGGCCTGCCCCTCCCTCTCCCCTCCCCACTGAGAAGACACAGGGAGGGTGTTTAGGGGGAGCGTAAAGCTGACTCAGGCTCCCCCACATCCCGTCCGCCCGGAGAAGCGCCGTTTCTAAGGCCGCAGCTGGCTGTCGGCTCCTGTCGGTCTGGACCACGACTCGGCATAGCCCAGCCCCGCCCGGCTCTTGCCTGCTGGTCTCAAGCCCCTCTGCCTAGTGGTAAGGAGTCCGTGCAGCCGACGACCAGGAGAACGAGGTTCTTGGCCCTGTTCTCTTCCCAGGCCCCTGCTTCTTTCTGTCCTGCCCCATTGGCATCGAGGACTTTCGAACCTGGTTCATCGACCTGTGGAACAACTCCATCATCCCGTACCTGCAGGAGGGGGCCAAGGATGGCATCAAGGTGAGCCCACCTTTGACTCCATTCCGTCCAGAGGCCGGGCTGACCCACCTCCCAGAGTGGAAATCAGGTTGGACACGGGGCCACCGCGATGCCTGGGGTCTCCTCCGGACAGGCAGGGTGAGGCGTCGGACAGGCTGCGCCACTTTCTTGCCTCGGGCCAGCGCTCAGCCAACAGCTAAAGGACGCTGACCCTGAGGCTGTGGCCGTGTGTCCTCTTCTGGGCCTCCAGCTCTGCTCTGAGCTCGGACCACTGCCTGGGGATGTGGGCAGGTAGAGAAACACGCGAGCTAAGAATTAAGTAATATCCCCTTTCAGCCTCAGCTCAGTACTGACGAGTGAAAATGTGACTTAGATCAAGTTACTCAGCTTTTTTACCATCTTCACATGTGAAAAAGGAGGTAGTATGAATGTACTCTATTTCAAAGGCACGTGAACTATGTGAAAACATTTGTAAAAGCTAGAATAAGAACTTTGTGCAAAAGGAAGCTGTCACTTTAAACTTCCTCAGGTTTCTCACTCGTAGGCTAGGGCGTAGTCACCCCTGCGGTCCACGGACCGTGCTGTGGGGCGGGGCCCCGCTGGTCGTGCCCGTCCACGGGGCGGCAGGCAGCACGGCAGGCGCCAGCTGACGAGGGGCGTCTTTCCAGAGATGCCGTGTACCAGTTTCATCCAGTGCTGCATTACGGTTACATTTTCCAATTTAAATCATTTTTTACACAGATAATATCTTTTTAACAAAGTCAAAATGTCTTTCAAAGGGTATCATTACTAAACTGAAAGAATTTATTACTTGGAAGGTACAGTTGCTGGGTCATGATCTGTGGGGTTCGTGTCAAGTGTTAACACAGTCTACCAGATTACCCTCCAAAACGGTCTCGGGACTTCCCCATCGTGGTTAAGACGTCTCCTTCCAACGCCTGTGGGGCGCAGGTTCCGTCTCTGGTTGGGGACTCAGGCCCCGCGTGTTGTGGGCTGTGGCCAAAAATTTAGAAAACAAACAAAAAATGGTTTCTGCCAATTTATGCCAGCTTCTTTTGTTTCTCTGTTTGGGAAACTCCTACAGACATCAGAACCTAACAACTTTACATTTGAGGAAGCACATATACGTCAGGGCACGCTCACCTGTGGGTTCCTCACCCAGTGGCCACATTGCTCCTTCTCTGCAGGTTCACGGGCAGAAGGCTGCTTGGGAGGACCCTGTGGAGTGGGTCCGGGACACTCTTCCCTGGCCATCAGCCCAACAAGACCAGTCAAAGCTGTACCACCTGCCGCCCCCCACCGTGGGTCCTCACAGCATTGCCTCACCCCCTGAGGACAGGACCGTCAAGGACAGCACCCCCAGCTCCCTGGACTCGGACCCGCTGGTAAGTAGGGACCCCTGTGAGGCACAAGTCAGAGCGTCCCAGAGCTGGAGCTCTAACCACATCCCTGCTGGGCCTGGAAGCCAGGGTGATCCCGAGGCCAGAAGCGGGCAGCTCTGCCCATCGGAACGCCGGGCTGAGCAAAGCGGCGTCACCTGCCAGCAAGGTGTGTGTCCAGGCAGAGCCCAGGTGGGAAAGGCGCGCAGAGCGGGAGGGCCGCGGGACCCCCAGGCTCGTACGGCTGCTGCCCCCTGCTTCTGCTGGGAACCGCCACCGTCCAGCGACTCTGGGAGTCCTTAGAAAGCCGGCCGAGGGGCTCCCTGGTGGTCTAGTGGCTAAGGCTCTGTCCTCCAGGCAGGGGGCCAGGTTCGATCCCTGGTCAACAAACCAGATCCCACAACCTGCAGCTCAGGCCTTGCATGCTGCAGCCAAGACCCAGTGCGGCAGATAAATATTTTTTAAAAGAAAGCAAGCAAGTGCATTGAGATAAGTGACTAACTACAGAACATACCTGCAGTGCTTGTAACAGAAAGAGAATTGACACCCAAAACACGTGACCCCACCCCTACACCGTCCACACAGAACACTGGCAAAAGAATGTGAGCAGGTGCCGGCCAGAGGGACACAGGCGACCCTCCCCTCCCTGGTGACCAGTGCACGCTGGCAGAGTCACGCGGGGGAGCTCGGCCCCGCCTCTGCTGGAGGCATGCTGGCCATCAGGCCGTCTTGCAGGATGGTTTAGCAGACGGTGTGGACTACAAAACCCCGGACCTTGCATTTTTACCTTGTGAGTAGGAGGTCCTTCTACTTGAATCCTCGTACATTTTATTTGGATCTTCTAGAAAACCGATGTCCTCTGTGTAAAAATCGGTAGTTTGGTGGCTTAGATGGTAAAGAATCCGCCCCCAATGCAGGAGACCTGGGTTCGATCCCAGGGTTGGGAAGATTCCCTGGAGAAGAGAATGGCCACCCACTCCAGTGTTCTTTTTTTTTTTTTTTTCCCACTCCAGTATTCTTGCCTGGAGAATTCCAAGGACAGGGGCCTGGCGGCTTATGGTCCACGGAGTCAAAAAGAGTCAGACATTGAACGACTTTCATTCTCACACTTTGTATAAAAAGGCTTTTAAATCAGGACAGTGTTAATCATGTAAACAGAAGGCTGGGAGGCAGAGCCTAGAGAGGCAGCACAGCTTCCTCAGCTGACCTAGGGGTCACATGTCAAGGGAAACCAAGGAGAAGGGGCTGGAGGTAAAGACACTGGCATCTGGGCCAGACTGGGCGATGGGGCGGGGCTGGGGCAAGCTGGTTCTAGTCCCACTGAGTGCACCCCTCTTCACCTGGGCCGCAGCTTCTTAGAGGAGTTGTTAGACGGCCTTGGGACTCCCGCTGTCCGGGGGATGCCCAGAGGTGTGGGCAGTGGGGCGGCCACGTTCTCTGCTGCACCCCCACTCCTCAGGTCCAGGTTCCTCAGGTGGGAGCAGCCCTGCACCCCTGGGCTCTCAAGCACTTGCCACACCCAGGAGCTGGTCTCTGGTTTCCCAGTCCCCGACTCTGCTGGATGTCTCTCCGCCCCTCTCTAGATGGCCATGCTGCTGAAACTGCAGGAAGCTGCCAATTACATCGAGTCTCCAGACAGAGAAAGCATCCTGGACCCCAATCTCCAGGCCCCACTCTGAGGGCAGGCGCAGGACAGGGGGCGGGGACAGACCGTGCAGTCTCCTCTCCCCACCTCCTCCCTGGTGCCCTGCAGCCGTGAGGACAGGACGGGAAGCGGAAGAAGGGGGCAGGTTCCTGGTGCTGCACCTGCGAGGACTCCCCGTGGGGCTGGTGGGAGGACTCGTGTCCCCAGATCCATTTCCTGGCCTGCTGTGGTGACCTGGGGAGAAGATGATCTTGCGTCTTTTTCCTTGTTTTCTTGTCTCGATTACAAACTCCTGGGCATTCTGGGGAGGGGTTCAGAAGACATCTAACAAGCCTGTGGAAATTCTTAACTGATTCTCACGAACAGCTCAGAGGCTCCGCCTCACCAGGGGGAGTCTGCAGGGAGGAGGGTGTTCCCAGACCCTCCCTTGGACCCTGCCCAGTTCCACCCACTGCCAACAGCGCTCCCTGCCCCAAGATCTGGCTGAAGCCCAGAAAAACAAGCATGTGGTTTAACAATGTTTAAATCAATCTGTAAAAGGTTTAAAAAAAAACCGAAAAGATGAAGCTGGAGGGGTGAAGTCCAGTTGTGAGGCAGAGGACGTGCTGCCCACCCCACCCTCTGGACACATGGGGACACCAGCAAGACAGCTGCCCACCTAAGATGTGGCCAGCCCACGAGGTCACCACCTAAGACGTGGCCAGCCCACGAGATCACCACCTAAGACGTGGCCAGCCCACGAGGATGCCACCGGAACCCGGCTCTGCCTCACAGCCTCTAACTTAACACATGAGTTAATAAACCCTGCTTATTTTTTATTTTTGTTTTGTTTTCCTTTTTTCCTCCCACTTGCCTATTTATTCTCCTCCCTTTTTTGGGGCTTCTTTTCCCAAATCCTCACAAGTTCACAAGATGCTCAAGTGGCTTTTCTGGCTTTTCCAAGTTGCCCTGTGGAGAGTCTGAGGCTGGTCTCTGGTTTCCCAGTCCCCGACTCTGCTGGATGTCTCTCCGCCCCTCTCTAGATGGCCATGCTGCTGAAACTGCAGGAAGCTGCCAATTACATCGAGTCTCCAGACAGAGAAAGCATCCTGGACCCCAATCTCCAGGCCCCACTCTGAGGGCAGGCGCAGGACAGGGGGCGGGGACAGACCGTGCAGTCTCCTCTCCCCACCTCCTCCCTGGTGCCCTGCAGCCGTGAGGACAGGACGGGAAGCGGAAGAAGGGGGCAGGTTCCTGGTGCTGCACCTGCGAGGACTCCCCGTGGGGCTGGTGGGAGGACTCGTGTCCCCAGATCCATTTCCTGGCCTGCTGTGGTGACCTGGGGAGAAGATGATCTTGCGTCTTTTTCCTTGTTTTCTTGTCTCGATTACAAACTCCTGGGCATTCTGGGGAGGGGTTCAGAAGACATCTAACAAGCCTGTGGAAATTCTTAACTGATTCTCACGAACAGCTCAGAGGCTCCGCCTCACCAGGGGGAGTCTGCAGGGAGGAGGGTGTTCCCAGACCCTCCCTTGGACCCTGCCCAGTTCCACCCACTGCCAACAGCGCTCCCTGCCCCAAGATCTGGCTGAAGCCCAGAAAAAAAAGCATGTGGTTTAAAAATGTTTAAATCAATCTGTAAAAGGTTTAAAAAAAAACCGAAAAGATGAAGCTGGAGGGGTGAAGTCCAGTTGTGAGGCAGAGGACGTGCTGCCCACCCCACCCTCTGGACACATGGGGACACCAGCAAGACAGCTGCCCACCTAAGATGTGGCCAGCCCACGAGGTCACCACCTAAGACGTGGCCAGCCCACGAGATCACCACCTAAGACGTGGCCAGCCCACGAGGATGCCACCGGAACCCGGCTCTGCCTCACAGCCTCTAACTTAACACATGAGTTAATAAACCCTGCTTATTTTTTATTTTTGTTTTGTTTTCCTTTTTTCCTCCCACTTGCCTATTTATTCTCCTCCCTTTTTTGGGGCTTCTTTTCCCAAATCCTCACAAGTTCACAAGATGCTCAAGTGGCTTTTCTGGCTTTTCCAAGTTGCCCTGTGGAGAGTCTGAGGCTGGCTGACTGGCACCAGCCGGACGCGGGCCCGCGGCCACGCCTGGCGCCCTGGGGGCTCTCGTGGGACGAGAAGCGCCGGCTCGGCAGTGGGACGGGAGGCACACAGGCCCTCCGGGAGCACGGCAGCCTCTGGAGGAGCGCGTCCCCCGTCCTGACCAGAGCCCTCACCGAGCTTCCCTGCCCGGAGGACGGCTGGAAGCCGGGACTCTCCCTCTGCCTCTGGCCGGGGGAGCCCTTCCCTGCACGATTCTGATGGCAACTGCTTTGCCTGACTGGATCCCAAAGTCTCCAGTTGGCTGTTACTGCTGGTTTTAGGCGTGCACTCCATGGGAGATGCTTCCAGTCAGAACATAAGCAGTCGGATTTGGTGGCAGAGATCTGCCTTCCAGAGGAATCCACCTTCTGAAGAAGTCACCCCAAGGGTTCAGCGAAACCAGTTCCTTCACTGGACAAGAATGTATGGAGCACGTATGTGTACCAGTCACTAGGCTTAAAAAAAAAAGACGTGAGCCCTCAGAGTCTACTAGGAAAAACGTTCATCTGCATTAAACACACATATCTTTATTTTTTGGACCTTCGGGATCACCTGAGAAATGGCACCCAAACTGCAGGAGCCAGCCATAGAGGAGGCCGTGGTTAACTGCCCAGCACGCGGGGTTACCTGGCAAGGCTCGGGCTCCGGGCTCTGCAGCCAGGGTCGGGGATGCTCTTTGGAGCCCCAAGAACCAAACGGTCTTCCCAGAACCTGCAGGCACAGCAACCACTCACCTGGATCTCCATCCCACCGAGCCAAGGAGTAGCTGCCTCTGCATCTTCCTATCAGAAGAGGTGCATTTAGGTCCGAAAGGTGGTCCAGACTGCTCCCTTGAGCATCTTCTCCATTCCCCTGGCAGCTCCCAGGGATGATGGGTCTTCTCTGCTGGAGATGATGTCTGATGCTGCTAGAGCTGTGAAGACCCCAACTCACCTGGAAAATATGCAATTGTCCCGTGGGAAGAGCTGTCCGTCCAAGGATGGTGCTGACATCACTGCCTTAAGGTCTCTGCCATGCAGAAGGAGGCGGCCCCGGAGCGGGGCGTTCTAGCTTGGAAGGACGGACGCGCCCCCCCAGATGCCTTCCCTGGGCCCGGGCCTCTCACAGTCCCTCCTTGGCGGTGGTCCCGTGGCGGGGCTCGAGTTCCCAGCGCCGTCTCCCCGAGGGCTGAGCCCTCTCTCTGTTCTCGGTGCTGCCCAGCCAGTGCCTTCTGTCCTGGGTGTTGCTGGCTACTTGAGAAAAAGGAAAGGGGTGACCCCCTTCCTCCATTCCAACTGCCTCAGACCCCCCAAAGCGACCCTGCCTCCCTGGTCACCGTGGAGACTGTGGTGAAGCTCACCTGGCTTCTCGGCAGGCTGGCTCTGGAGGCCGGCTTCCGGCGTTTCGTCTCATCCCCGGTCCACTGCTCTGCGCCCGGTCAAATCGGCATTTCGCTCAGCTCCTCAGCAGCTTGCCTCTAGAAAGTTGGCTCCCATCTGGCAAGGTGGCACTGCCCTCCCCCCGCTTTCCCTCTAGAGCCTGGGCCCCTGTTTCCAGCTGTCCGCTGGTCCCTTGCTGAGGGCGGTGACCGTCCCCCAGAATCACGGTGACGCGGCGACTGCGGCAGGCCAGGTCTCCTCTCGGTGCTAGGACCCTCGGTGCGCTCCGGCAGGCTCCTCTGAAACCGAGCCCCCCACCGCCCTGGGATGAGTAGCCAGTGCCGATCCACAGTGTCCTCTTCCACCTGTGCCCCTGCTTCTTGGTTGAGACCCCTGGGATCCCTCAAAAAGGAAAGGCCAGGTCCCAGGGCTAAACTCTCGAGCTGAGAGAGAAAAACCCAGCCTCTCGGGACTGGACTGTGTGCCCTTCCCCCTCCCGCCCCCAGTTCCTTTCCGCGCCACATCTGGCAAGCAGACCACGTGGTTCAGTGCCCAGCCCCGCTCTGGGCAGAGGTGCGGCTGTGGCCTCCATTTCTGGATGATGGAGACCACCGCGTTTTGCCCAGCGTGTGTGTCGTCAGCCCCTGCTTAGGCACCAGAAATAAAGTGCAGGTGGAGGCCAGCCGCGGACCGTGTCTCCGTGTGTCTCTCTCCCCGGGGCGGCTGGCTGCTGCCGTCCCGTCTTCTGAGGCGCGCCAGGTGTTCACCTCTGTCGGCGAGTCTCGTCTCTGTCGCGTGGTCTGTGTGGGGAAGCAGGGGGCGGGCCGAGGTATTGGGGAGCCCCTCCATGGAGTCCTTAGCGGTCGGCAGGCTAAGTTTTGTTTTGATTTACCAGCCTTCTAACTAGTCTGCCCATACTCTTAAGGACCTAAGACAAAATAGGCGAAAAAATGTTTTTCTTCTGGTTTTGCTGGCTACTTGAGAAAAGGAAGGGGTGACCCCCTTCCTCCATTCCAACTGCCTCAGACCCCCCAAAGCGACCCTGCCTCCCTGGTCACCGTGGAGACTGTGGTGAAGCTCACCTGGCTTCTCGGCAGGCTGGCTCTGGAGGCCGGCTTCCGGCGTTTCGTCTCATCCCCGGTCCACTGCTCTGCGCCCGGTCAAATCGGCATTTCGCTCAGCTCCTCAGCAGCTTGCCTCTAGAAAGTTGGCTCCCATCTGGCAAGGTGGCACTGCCCTCCCCCCGCTTTCCCTCTAGAGCCTGGGCCCCTGTTTCCAGCTGTCCGCTGGTCCCTTGCTGAGGGCGGTGACCGTCCCCCAGAATCACGGTGACGCGGCGACTGCGGCAGGCCAGGTCTCCTCTCGGTGCTAGGACCCTCGGTGCGCTCCGGCAGGCTCCTCTGAAACCGAGCCCCCCACCGCCCTGGGATGAGTAGCCAGTGCCGATCCACAGTGTCCTCTTCCACCTGTGCCCCTGCTTCTTGGTTGAGACCCCTGGGATCCCTCAAAAAGGAAAGGCCAGGTCCCAGGGCTAAACTCTCGAGCTGAGAGAGAAAAACCCAGCCTCTCGGGACTGGACTGTGTGCCCTTCCCCCTCCCGCCCCCAGTTCCTTTCCGCGCCACATCTGGCAAGCAGACCACGTGGTTCAGTGCCCAGCCCCGCTCTGGGCAGAGGTGCGGCTGTGGCCTCCATTTCTGGATGATGGAGACCACCGCGTTTTGCCCAGCGTGTGTGTCGTCAGCCCCTGCTTAGGCACCAGAAATAAAGTGCAGGTGGAGGCCAGCCGCGGACCGTGTCTCCGTGTGTCTCTCTCCCCGGGGCGGCTGGCTGCTGCCGTCCCGTCTTCTGAGGCCGCGCCGGGTGTTCACCTCTGTCGGCGAGTCTCGTCTCTGTCGCGTGGTCTGTGTGGGGAAGCAGGGGGCGGGCCGAGGTATTGGGGAGCCCCTCCATGGAGTCCTTAGCGGTCGGCAGGCTAAGTTTTGTTTTGATTTACCAGCCTTCTAACTAGTCTGCCCATACTTCTTAAGGACCTAAGACAAAATAGGCGTTTAAAAAAATGTTTTTCTTCTGGTTTTCCTGGTTTGGGTCTAATCTCATCATCTCTTCACTTTGAGCTCCTTGAGACAAGTCTCTGGGTGTTCAGGGGGGCCCCCCATACATCTCAGAGGTCCCCTTATTTCCAGGGGGAGGAAGGGCGCCCCTGCTCAGCAACACCGCACACACGCACAGAGCTGCTCCTGTCCCCCCCACGCTGAGCACAGTCTCCTTTCTAGGGCCGGTTCCTTTTCCTCATGCTTTTTCCTTCCCTCTCCTGGGCTTTCGCGAAGCAGAAGCCAGTAAGTAGACTCTACGAACAGCCCTTCTCCACTGCCTGCACCCTGATGGGATGACATGTGCTTTTCCAGAGGGCTCACTGGGGGAACGCTGGAACCCTTCGAGGATGATTAGTGACGATTATACTGGTGAGTTCTGGTCCACGGCCCCACCAGAGAGGCCACAGTAAGACAGTGGTCAGGGACACTCTGTTCCCAGAAGACCAAAGCCCGAGGACAACGCGCTTTATAACTGAGTCATTGTAGATATCCACAGACCCTCGGTCACCCTCATCAGGGCGATAGGGGCCACCACCTTGGCGTGCCCAGTGCCCAGGGGCCCCGTGTGCCGCCCAGCCCAGCCCGGCCTAGAGCACATGCTGCAGCTCAGACCCTGTGGGAGACGGTGTGGCCTTGGGGTGAGGACACCAAGAGAAATCTGAAGCTGCGGAAATACCCGTCAAGTGGGATGTTAGGCCCGTGTGTACTGGGTCCTCCCGTTTTGACCTTTGGCTCTTAATGGCTATGCCGTGGACAGGTTTCTCTGACAGGAATGGTCATGGAAGAATGTGAACATCGGTCCTTTGAGTCACCTCTTTCATCTCTTAAAGCAGCGGTCCTTACACCTGTTTCCAGATCAGTAGGGTCAGCAGCGTCTGGGGACCTGTTGGAAATGGAGTTCTCAGACCCGCTCCCAAACCTCCCGAATCAGCACCTGGGGAGAGGGCCTGGCAGTCTGTGTTCACCAGGCCCTCTTGGTACCTGCCGCACACCTGTTTCAGTTCCCTGTGTCAGGAAAAGCCCAGGGCCGGATTCCTCACACTGGGACTTTATAAGGTTCTAGGTTAAAATTCAGACTTAACTAGTCCAAGGTCTTCTCATGTGTCCTCATGATTCTGTTTTTCCTTTCATTTAACAGAAGAAATGAGGATGTGTGCTTTGGGGCAGAAGTTAGGGCAATGCTTGCATCTTCTCGTAGAACGCAGCCGCAGCCGTCAGAGGAAAACCTCACGGCTCTGAGATTCCCCGGGGGCATCAGGAGCAGAGGGCGGGCCCCTCCAGGTGTCTCCTCTGCCGAGTCATGCTTCTCTCCTGAGCCCTTTTTCTGGTGATGGGATGGAATGAGGACAATTTAAAAATCTGATCTGTATTTCCACGAAGCTTGTTGTGGCATCATCCCTCACCCTTGCCTCCGTCTAAAGATCACTGCCCGTCTGAGAACCGGCCCGAACCTCCTCCACCCAGCCCCCCAGGGGCCCGGAACTCCTCCCCACCCAGACAGTGGTCAGGGACACTCTGTTCCCAGAAGACCAAAGCCCGAGGACAACGCGCTTTATAACTGAGTCATTGTAGATATCCACAGACCCTCGGTCACCCTCATCAGGGCGATAGGGGCCACCACCTTGGCGTGCCCAGTGCCCAGGGGCCCCGTGTGCCGCCCAGCCCAGCCCGGCCTAGAGCACATGCTGCAGCTCAGACCCTGTGGGAGACGGTGTGGCCTTGGGGTGAGGACACCAAGAGAAATCTGAAGCTGCGGAAATACCCGTCAAGTGGGATGTTAGGCCCGTGTGTACTGGGTCCTCCCGTTTTGACCTTTGGCTCTTAATGGCTATGCCGTGGACAGGTTTCTCTGACAGGAATGGTCATGGAAGAATGTGAACATCGGTCCTTTGAGTCACCTCTTTCATCTCTTAAAGCAGCGGTCCTTACACCTGTTTCCAGATCAGTAGGGTCAGCAGCGTCTGGGGACCTGTTGGAAATGGAGTTCTCAGACCCGCTCCCAAACCTCCCGAATCAGCACCTGGGGAGAGGGCCTGGCAGTCTGTGTTCACCAGGCCCTCTTGGTACCTGCCGCACACCTGTTTCAGTTCCCTGTGTCAGGAAAAGCCCAGGGCCGGATTCCTCACACTGGGACTTTATAAGGTTCTAGGTTAAAATTCAGACTTAACTAGTCCAAGGTCTTCTCATGTGTCCTCATGATTCTGTTTTTCCTTTCATTTAACAGAAGAAATGAGGATGTGTGCTTTGGGGCAGAAGTTAGGGCAATGCTTGCATCTTCTCGTAGAACGCAGCCGCAGCCGTCAGAGGAAAACCTCACGGCTCTGAGATTCCCCGGGGGCATCAGGAGCAGAGGGCGGGCCCCTCCAGGTGTCTCCTCTGCCGAGTCATGCTTCTCTCCTGAGCCCTTTTTCTGGTGATGGGATGGAATGAGGACAATTTAAAAATCTGATCTGTATTTCCACGAAGCTTGTTGTGGCATCATCCCTCACCCTTGCCTCCGTCTAAAGATCACTGCCCGTCTGAGAACCGGCCCGAACCTCCTCCCCACCCAGCCCCTGGCCTGCCTGTCCGCAGGGGAGATGTCTCAAAGCGGGGGCAGCGGGTCCTGGGGTCACCGCTCCTTTCCCTGCACTAGGACACACAGCGACTCACAGCAATAGGATCAAGTCTTTTTTTAAATCTGAAAATTTTCCAGACTCACAGACCCCCACTGGTGGGGCCACAGGGGCGATGAGGTGTGTACAGCCAGTTTTGTTCCTAGCCTGTCCGCTCTCCTCCGTGAGAGAGCTTCGGGTGGAGGACGAGGCGCCGTCTGGCACTGGGCCCCCTGGGCTCGGGGACCACGTGCCTGGCGGACGAGAGCCTGCGGAGGGCATGAACCCTGCCCTGAAGCTACCCCACGGCCCGGGTGCACCTCCTGCAGGTCCTCGCACACCCCCGCCGTGTCTCCAGACTGCAGATGCGGCTGGGAAGGCAAGGGCTCCCGCCCGGCCTGTCTCCGGGCCACTGCTATGTGGGAGCCTCCCGCTTCCTAAATGGTCTTGACTTCTATTTCTTTAACAGACAATCTTTTTCTCAAACGAATCCCAGCCCACTGGGCTCCCTTTCTTGTCCTTCCCACCCATCCTGTTTGTGTGGAGTCTTTGTTTCTCAAATGCATGGCGATCCCCCGGTGGAAGGTGGGCAGAAACAGTTACGGCATTTTTTTTTTTTTCAATTTATTAGGCACAAACCCCTAAACCAGGATATGTGTGTGTCTTCGTATTTATGGTGTTTATCTTTGGCCTTCCCTTCTGTCCACCTAACCCCCCCTTTACATCTGATGTAGAGAAGGGGGCCGTTGTACGGATACGTAATTGCGGTAACAATCCTGAGAGCTGGCCATTCCCTCGGTGGTGATTTGTCTTAACTAACAAATCGGCTGACGGTTACATTCAACCCGGGCCAGCAGGCGAGGCCCTCTTTCCTCCCGCCAGAAGCCCCTCGCCTGGGGCCTCTGTCATCAGGCCTGTTGCCTCCAAGCAAGTCACCTGTTCGATGCCATTTGCGTTTCAATAAAGTTACCTCCTCCGCTGCCTGCTGGCTCTCTAGCGCCCTCTGTCTGGTTTCCGTCTCCATTTATCCTCTGGCCCGTGCCTGGGTGGGGACGGTCTTTGCCAAACCCGGCGTTAAGACCCACCTGCCAGATGTCTGATCCTCAAACCTTAAGCAGGAGTCTCTCAGCTCCTTTGGTTGGGGGTGGCACGGGGTCCCGCTTGCGCGCTGGACAGTGTCCTTCACCAGAACCCGAAAGGTCCAGCCCAGACATAAAGGCTCTGAAAGCCTCCACCCACGGCCACTATGTTTGAAAACATATCACCCTCTGGACTTGCCTAAGTTTTCCCCTTGGGGTAAAAGTGACATGACCTTCTCCTGGCCCCTGAAAGGACACAAGGAAGTCCAGCTCTTCCTTACAGTGGAACTGCAGCATCCACATGGACGTCTTTCCCTACAAAACTGGTGGCGACACAGACACCTCTGCCCTCTGCTGGTGGTGGTTTACGCGCGAAGTCATGCCCGACTCTCGCGGCCCGGCGGACTGGAGCCTGCCGGGCGCCTCTGCTCATGGGACTTCCCGGGCAAGAACACTGGAGTGAGTTCTGCCCTGTAACAGGAGATGACAAATGGGTTTGGAGCTCTCCTCACCATAAGTAATCAAGGAATCATTCTCTCGGAAGAATACCCAGGTGAGGCGCTTCTCCCTGTGGCTGGCTTGTTCTCCGCAGTCTTAGAACTGGGCTAGGTATTGACTGGTTTCCTTTGCTGCTTGGGAATGAGTCATGGTTCCTAGAAACAAAAGGTGCTTAACCAGAATCGCTTACTAAGGAATGCCTGTTCCCATTTGTTGTGACCCTCCCATTCCAACGAGGTTCCCAGCCCCCTGCCCTGCCCAGCTAGTCCCTCTCAGCAGTCCTCTCTGCTCCCTGCAGGCTTTGGGAATGCCTGCACCTTCAGCTCTGCCCCCGGTCAGCCCAGAATAGCCATGTTAACTGCTCATCCCTCCATCTCTTAAGGTCCAGTCATAATTTCCTTGGGGAAAAAAAAATTATACTTTCTCAACCAATAGGACGTATTCTCAAATAGTCATATAAGTACTTCCTCTGGAAGGAATGCCCTTTCCCACGACAGTCTCGCCTGTCCAGTCCTTGAGGTTGACTCACCCACCTAGGAAACCAGTGGACTCCCCACTCCCAGTCCACTTAAGTTCTTTGCCCAGACCTTTGGATTCCTGGGGCCAGCAGATGAAGACCCTCACCTGTCTGGGGGCAAAAGAGGTTGGTCTGAACGACGCGCTAATTGCGACCCTCTCCTTAGAGCCTTTTCCACCCATTGCCCACGCTACCTTCTCCTGACTTGGCGTCTTACGCCTGAAGAACGCACGCAAGGGGCGGTCAAGGCTGCGCTCGAGTCGAGACTGCCCGCTCGCCGTTGGCCGCGGAGAAGCCGGGTCTCGGGGTCGGGTGCCTGCGGAGACGCTGCAGTTCTCGCCCCGCGGCAGGCGGCGCTGTCTGCGGAGGCTCGGCCGCCGCCCGGGCCGCGCGCGCCCGCCGGCCAGTGCGCAGGCGCGGCTTCGCGGATTGGCCGCGCGCGGGAGCCGTCCGGCGGCGGCGGCGGCGGCGGCGGGTCGGGCGCGCGGCGCGGGGCAAGATGGCGGCGGCGGCGGCGGCGGGCGCGGCCTCCGGGCTGCCCGGGCCGGTGGCCCAGGGGCTGAAGGAGGCGCTGGTGGACACGCTCACCGGGATCCTGTCGCCGGTGCAGGAGGTGCGGGCGGCTGCCGAGGAGCAGATCAAGGTGCTGGAGGTGACGGAAGGTGAGCGCGGCGGGCGGTCGCGAGGGCGGCGGGTGCGGGCCGCGCCGTCCCGGGGCGGGCGGCCCTTTGTCTTCGCGTCTCTGCCCCCGCCTCCCGTGGGGGCTCGAGGGCGACGGAGGCGAGGCGGAGCCGCGGGCGCGGGCGGGCGGAGAGGGCCTCGGCCGGGGCCCGGGCCCTGGGTGTGGGGCGGCCCCGGCCGCAGGGAGGCGGCGGAGCCCCGTCGCCTCTGGAGCGCGCGGCGCCGGGGCCTGGCGGGGCGGGAGCCGCCTCGGGGCCCCGCGAGGGCCGCGGGGGAGGCGGCAGAGCGCCCCGCGCGCCCGGGGCAGGGCCCGGCTCCGGCGGACGGAGGGGAGGCGAGCGGAGGCGAGCGGAGGCACTGCTTCGGGCTGCGGCCCCGGCCGCGCAGAGGCCGCCGTTGCTCTCCTGCGGGCGACCTGCAGCCCTCGCTGCGACTCCGTCTTTCTTGGATGTCAAAAGAGCCAACAGAGGGGCGGACGTGTTGCCCTTGACCTAGGTCGCTGGCGGGCCTAGACGGGCACACCCCCTCGTAACCGGCCGGGGACGCACCGCCGGGCCCCGGGGGCTTCCGCGCAGCCCCTGCTGCAGGTGGCGGGCGGGCAGGCGGACGGCACAGGGTGGGGACGTGGTGTGAGGGGCTGGGTCCTTTCTGTGCAGTTGGATGCAGTACTTTGGACCCTTTGGAGGGTGTTTGGGTTTTTAAATAGCCTAATTCCTGCTATTTAAAAACTCTGTAGAGATCCACCTCTTTTAAGTGACCTCTTCGTGAGATGGAGGATGGAGATCCGTCCCTCAGATACAGTACCTGGCTCCTCTGCTTTCCTCTCCGTGTGGCCGTTGACACGTTGTTTTGCCGCTGGGTGCAGAGCACCTCCTGCCTCACCAGGTGCTCACACGTTTGCTTTCAGTGGTTGGTTTCTTCTTTAATGAAAGCAGGCCCCGTGGCGCCCAGCAGGGCTTCAGCCAGCCCTCTGGTCTGGCCTGGCGAAGCAGGCAGGGCCTCGCTCCCAGGGTTAGAGCGCCTGCAGCCCAGGAGCAGCCGTCCTTGCAAGTGAATCTTTGCACTCCTTTGGAGTTGTTTTAGTTTTATACTAGTAGGAGAAACGCCTGCAGCCCTAGGGAGTCAGCTCGGCCCTTTGTCTTCGCGTCTCTGCCCCGCCTCCCGTGGGGGCTCGAGGGCGACGGAGGCGAGGCGGAGCCGCGGGCGCGGGCGGGCGGAGAGGGCCTCGGCCGGGGCCCGGGCCCTGGGTGTGGGGCGGCCCCGGCCGCAGGGAGGCGGCGGAGCCCCGTCGCCTCTGGAGCGCGCGGCGCCGGGGCCTGGCGGGGCGGGAGCCGCCTCGGGGCCCCGCGAGGGCCGCGGGGGAGGCGGCAGAGCGCCCCGCGCGCCCGGGGCAGGGCCCGGCTCCGGCGGACGGAGGGGAGGCGAGCGGAGGCGAGCGGAGGCACTGCTTCGGGCTGCGGCCCCGGCCGCGCAGAGGCCGCCGTTGCTCTCCTGCGGGCGACCTGCAGCCCTCGCTGCGACTCCGTCTTTCTTGGATGTCAAAAGAGCCAACAGAGGGGCGGACGTGTTGCCCTTGACCTAGGTCGCTGGCGGGCCTAGACGGGCACACCCCCTCGTAACCGGCCGGGGACGCACCGCCGGGCCCCGGGGGCTTCCGCGCAGCCCCTGCTGCAGGTGGCGGGCGGGCAGGCGGACGGCACAGGGTGGGGACGTGGTGTGAGGGGCTGGGTCCTTTCTGTGCAGTTGGATGCAGTACTTTGGACCCTTTGGAGGGTGTTTGGGTTTTTAAATAGCCTAATTCCTGCTATTTAAAAACTCTGTAGAGATCCACCTCTTTTAAGTGACCTCTTCGTGAGATGGAGGATGGAGATCCGTCCCTCAGATACAGTACCTGGCTCCTCTGCTTTCCTCTCCGTGTGGCCGTTGACACGTTGTTTTGCCGCTGGGTGCAGAGCACCTCCTGCCTCACCAGGTGCTCACACGTTTGCTTTCAGTGGTTGGTTTCTTCTTTAATGAAAGCAGGCCCCGTGGCGCCCAGCAGGGCTTCAGCCAGCCCTCTGGTCTGGCCTGGCGAAGCAGGCAGGGCCTCGCTCCCAGGGTTAGAGCGCCTGCAGCCCAGGAGAGCAGCCGTCCTTGCAAGTGAATCTTTTGCACTCCTTTGGAGTTGTTTTAGTTTTATACTAGTAGGAGAAACCTTGCTTTCTGGTCCTAGGAAACGCACTTCCTTCACACTTGGGCATTGGTGGGAAGTCTGGGAGTTGCTGTCTCTTATTATTTGTGTTCTTTTGATACTTTTTTGGTTCCGTGAGGCCCGAGGTTGGATGACAGACATAGTTGTTTCTGTTCCGCTCGAGCGGTCACACCGTCTTCGTGAGCCGCTTAGTACCGCCTCCAATGGGAGTTGGGTCCCAACGGATCCTCGAGATCGACTCATCTGTTCCCTTTGACCGACAGGTGTGCTCCCTTCCTTGCTGCCAACGAATGACCCCTAATCTTGAAGATTAAGTGGAAGAATCTCATATAATTTGAGGGAAAAGACACGGGTTAGTTGTCAGCTCCCTGTTAAGTGATGAGAGAGGTTGCCATGCTCTGGCCAAAATCTGGGGTAGAGATTTTAAGAAGCAGTTATTGTGGAACACTGAGGTGCTGGAGCTAAAGGTTCATCCACATCATTCGCTCGACTAGCTGGTATTTTCTAGGGACTAACTCACCTATCACCAGTTCCCAAGTTTTCCAGAACGGGAGTTTGTTCTCGTAAGCCGAAGCAGTGTGTGTGTATGCGAGGGAGCCGCCTGACTCGTAGTGGCTTAGTTCTGAAAGGATGAAGACAGGCTGTTCCATCAGCCTGGTGTGCTCGAGTGGTTTTCTTGAGTCCCTGGGCTTGCTGCTTTCCCTGGTCCCTGGGAACCTGAGGGAACCCAGCAACCTCTCTGACTCATGCAGGCCTGTCACCAGAGCTGGTTGGCAGAGGACATCGTGCCCCCCTTCAGACGGCAATCCCAGCCTGTGCTGAGACCCTGCTCACTTCCGAGTTTGGAGGCTCCTGTGCCGTACAGTATTCCAGCGGATAATTGGTGCCCGTTGTTCCCTTAGGAAGGTTGTGATTTTGTGTTTTTATCAGCAGGGTTTATAGGAATTTAGTTCTGCCTTGGTAAAGTAAGAATTAGTCTTTTTGATCTGTTAGAGTATTCTTCTAATACAAGCTTATTTAATAGATGGGATCATATCAAGCATCTTATAAACATGGTAATTAAAAAGAAGGAAAGTGTATGAACTATCAGTGGTCCCTTACATCAAAGTCTAATGTCCTGCACTCAGCTTTTGAACTCTTTTGTGTGTGTGTCTTACGACAGGATGGTGACTTTTGAGAATGTCAGCTCTTTATTCTTGGTGTATTTATACTTAATCTTCTTTTATATCTTAGAACAAAGCTGTTTCTTTTTGTTCTCTTCCTGCTGTCTTCTGAGAGAAGCATCACCTGAGGAGTGGGCTGTGTTGCTTTCATTCATCAGCTCTGATTCTCTGGGCCAGCATAGAACAGACTTTCTTTTAATACTTATTTTGCTGCATTGGGTCTTAGTTACAGTACCCGGGTTCTTTGTTTTGTCATTTGGGATCTTTTGTTGTGGCATGCGGCCTTGGTAGTTGTGTGTGGGCTTAATTGCTCCGTGGCATGTGGGATCTTAGTTCCCTGACCAGGGATCAAACCCATGTTCCCTGCACGGCAAGGTGGATAGCATGCTTTCTTATATGACTCGAAACCCTGCATCATCTTCTTCTTTTAGTTATTTGTTTTTGTTGATTAGAAATGAAGACATTTGTCTTTGACTTCATCTTTTCTGTTTTGCTCCCAGAAGGTATGTCACAGAAAATACATTTTTTTCTTTCCTGCTACCACCGCTGTGTTGAGCTGGGGAGGGGGGTATCTCTCCTCACTTTTGTTGGCATCTGATGCTGCCCAGGTGTCCGTCCTGACTCCCCTTTCAGGTGCTTAGAGAGACAAGCCTGTAGGCTGGAAGTCTGCTCTCTGGTTCTCATGGCGCTTTTCTGGCTCTCTTGCAGTGTAGCGTAAGCTCTGTCACCTGCGAAGGGAGCCCCTCAAGGATCCAGACGCACTTCTGGGCGTGTGACGGGCACTGAGCCGAGCGGAAGGCGGCCACGCTCGGAAAAAGGCCAGTGGTGGAGTTTTCTTTTTCCTTGCAGCTGTGGTTTTGCGAAACCCCCACGAGGGAGGAGCCTTCTCTGGTGCTCTCCTCAGACTTCCTCCCTTCCCGGCAGGCTGGTCCCCAGTTTTTGCAGCAGGAGCTTGTCTGACTGTCCAGCCTCAGGTCTCCAGTCTGCCCTTGAGGCCAGGAGCATTTAGTTCTCTATCCTTTCTCCTCCATGCTGCTCTTAGAGCTTCCCTTCTAAGCCAAGTTGTAGAAGGATCATGCTTCTCACTAGTGGGGTGAAGTGAGAGAAAGGGGAGCGAGGAAAACCAGAGAAAGCAGCAGAGACTGAAAAGCCAGAGGGTGATCAGGAGAGAGCAAAAGGTTTCTTAGAAAGGAAGTCTCAGTTGGAAAGCTGGCTCCATAGAGCGTACTTGAGAATGCCCCCCTTTGTCTTAACTTCATAAATCGAATGTTAGTTTAACCTGAATTTGTCCTTTTCAAGAAAGACGGAGTAAGAGAGCTGTGTCTGTCTGTGTCTCTTGTATTTTCCCTGCCTTAATCATCCCAAAGGAAGTTATTCAGCTGCTTTTGCTTTCTAAAGAAATTATGTTAATTTCAGCAAAACTAGAGATCTCCCAACACACACTAAATGAAAGTACTTTTTTCTTTATGGAGATACTTAGTTAAAATATTGGATGATTTTTGTTAAGTGAATATCTATAAATAGGATTTTTCCTACTTCACAGAGGCATCAGTGCATAAGGCAGTGGTATTGATCAGATTTAAAGTAAGTCAGAGAACTTCAGGGGTTTTCCTGGCTTTCCATCCTGCGTGTTGCTGGTGTAGAGAACAGAGTTCACCATCAGCACACCGCCACTGTCACACCTGGTACACTTAGGAAGTGGTTTTTCATACAACTCTTAAGTAAATCAAAATTAGCTGAAAATAAAATGAAATCTTATAGTATGAAACTCTTCTGTTAGGACTGATAGCCTGTATTTCTAATAGATGTGTGGTCTAGACTAAATTGGGTTAAATAAAATGCGTATCTTCCCTCCTGTATTTCCTATAATGTTAATGCACACGAGCTCTTTGTCTTTGAGATTTTTTTGGTTACCGAATCAAAGTTGGTCATGTCACTGTCTCTGACACTCTGGGAGCCTGTAGAGAGGAAAATCTGTTCTGTTTATCTGTCCTGTTTTAAAGAGTTGTCTTTAGGTGATAGTCTTTGAAGAGTTTGTTTTCCATTAAAGCTTTTGAGCAGAGTCGTGTTATTCAAACTTTCAAGCCTCTTCTTTCCTCTGTGGAGGAAATGAACTTTCAGAGAACACCCACTGTGAACCGGCTCGTAGGTACAAACCCCCTGGCTGACTTTAGTTTCCGGGGCCCCTATGTGGATCTTAATCTTCTCATGATCTCTTCCTCTCACCATCTTTTATTACAACCTCAGGGATGTGTGAGGCAAGGTGACTGGTAGAAACAGGGGTGTGATCTTTGACAGTTTCCTGGACAAGATGAATTTAAAGATTATGTTCAAGTGAAAAGCTCCTAGTTCCTATGGCATCTGTCAGATCCTCATCAGACCACCAGCTCCTCCTTGCCTTGGATAGAAAACGTGTGTTCACAAAGAGTGGACGTGAAGTTCTTGGGTTGATGAGGAAGGACCCTGTGTGGAGCCTTTCTGCTCTTGCTGCAGTAACGACCTTCCGATGGGTGCAGTGTGGACTGGTGGGTCAGGCCTGGCGCGCTCGTTCTCCCTTCCGTGAGCCTTGGCGTGAGCGCAGTGCCACTGGCCGTGCTTGCATTGGAAGATGATTATTCAGATCAACTTAAGCTTTACCGTCTCCATTCACGTTTCAAATCCTTCTCAAAAAAGTCCTGTTTTATACCTCAGTATCTTTTTCACACCTTGGGTTAAAGATTCTGTTTATCTTGTTCTCATTTGTCCCTGTAGTGATGATCCAGAAATTGTACTTTTGGCAGGAACATCAAAAACCCATTTCAGAGTGGTCTGTGCAGAAACAGTTGAAAAGAGAAAATACTATATGGCCCAGGTAATTTATGAATATGTTTATAGACATTCTGAAGGACCTCACATAGGCTCACCAGAATCGGTTGGCAGGATCCAGGGAAGAGAAGCCCGACCTTCTTAGCTGACTTGGGGCTGTCAAGTTCCCATCTGTAGTCACATCAGGTATCTAAAATCAGAGGCAGGGTAGGAGCCCTGACAAGTGCTCTTTCTCCTCTCTCCGCTTTCAGTGGATTTCATGCATGCATTTGAGAGTGCTTCTTTCCCCCATTAAACTTGAACCTGGGTTGGTATCCAAGCAGTCTGACTCATCTATATTAGTCCATCAAGAAAGTTGACTCCCGTATCTTTAGGTTGTACGGACCTGCTGTTTATTCTGTTAAAAATGGGTTTTGTAGGGCTTCCCTGGTGGTCCAGTGGGTAAGGACACCGCCTCGCAGTGCAAGGGGCACAGATTCTATCCCTGGTCTGGGAAGATCCCACGTGCCGCGGAGCGGCTGGACCGATGTGTCCAACTACCGAGCCGGAGCTCTGGAGCACATGCACCCAGAGCCGGTGCTCTGCGACAACAGAGGCCACCGCGATGGGAGACCCACACGGGCCAAGGAACAGAGATAGATGAAAACAGATAAATGAAACACCAATAGAAGTGCCCCCTGCCAAAAAAATGGGTTTTGTACACTGAACGGTCTGAACTAGTCAGATTAACCCTTAGAGTTAGAATGACTTCAGTATCTTTAGAGGTAGTTCTGCAGGCTTGAAGGGTTTGTTTGCGATTTAATCATTAGTAAATGCTATAGAGAGAATGTGGTGACTTTTTTAATCTTGCAAAAATTCTCCTTTGCTGAGTGAAATGATAGGTGCCATAGAATTGTACCAGTAATTGTAGCTTAAAATAAGGCTGTAATAGAATAAGTTAAGAATCTAAGAATTCAGTAAGATAGCATAAGTTAAAAACACACACAAAAATAAAAATACAAAATCAGTAACCTTCATATACACAAATAGTAAAATGCTAGAGGATATAGCAACAAAAAAGATGAAATGCTGAGGAATGAAATGAACAGGAAACGTGCAGAGTCCTATTGGGGAAGCTTTTTAAACATTCCTGAAAGATTTAAAATAGGAGTGAGCAAATGGAAAGATATGCTGTCCTTGGATAGGATATCTCTGCATCCTAGATGAGTGAGACAGGTTGATTCTGAGGTTCATGGAAAAGTAAGCTTGGAAGGAGAAGCTCGCAAAGCACCAAAAATGGAAGACTGGGGTGGAACTAATTCTCCTAGACGGTAAAACCTTACAAAAGCCTCTATAATTGAAACTGCACAGCACTGGCACACTAACAGACAAATAGAACTGTGAAATAAAATAACAAGTCCAGACATAGCCTCCAGTAACTGCAGAAGTCTGGTGGTGATGAAGGTGGCGTCTCAAGCCTCTGGCCGAGGAGCGACCTTCAGTAAAGGGGCTGGACAGCCGCTCGGGGAGCCGCGCTAGAGCTGCGCTCAGACCCTGCAGAAACAGGCCGCAGAGGGATTCAGAGTTTATTTAAAGAAGAAGCCATTGAAGTCATAGAGGGAAGTATGGGTGAATTTTTCTTTCTCTTTGGCATAAAGAAGAGCTTTCTAACCATGGCTCAAAATCCAGAGGCAGCAAAAGATTGATAAGTTTGACTGCATTTAAAAAAAAATTACTATAATTTTGCACAACAAAAGTCAGGACAAGTACAGCAAAACTGCACCAGTGCCTGGCATATTCAGACTGCAGAAAACCAAAGACAAAGAGAATGTCTTAAAAGCAGTCAGAGGGGCCACTGCAATGGGAGGCCCACACAGGCCAGAGAATAAAATAAAGATGGATGAAAATAAAAAAAATAAAAGAGGCCCAAATTAAAAGAAAAACTCTTAAAAAGGAGTCAGAGGAAAACAGTACCTTATCCATGGAGGAACAGTGATTAACATTAGACTGCTCTTCAGAAGCCGTGCAAACGAGAGGAGTGGAGTGAAATATTAAAGGGATAGTAGAAAAAATATTACCTACCTAGAATTCCGTATCAAGGATTAAGATTTTCTCCGACTAGGGGTGAAGAAGGGAATGGCAGCCCACTCCAGTATTCTTGCGTGGAGAATCCCGTGGACAGAGGAGCCTGGCGGGCTGCAGCCCATGGGGTCTCAAAAGGCCGACACAACTGAGTGACGGAGCACCCACACATGCTGTCAGGGGGACGCTCCTGGGGGTCCAGTGGTTGGTACTCACTCCCACGGGGCCTGGGTTCAGTGCCTGTTGGGGAACTAAGATCCCATGTGCTCCCTGTTCTTGAGCCGTTTTGAGTTAGTGTTTGTATATGGTGTGAGGTGAGGGTCCAAATTAATCCTCTCACACGTGGATATCCGGTTCCCCCAGCACCAATTATTGAAAAGACTGTTTCCACATTGAATGATCTAGTCTGTTGCTCTTTATGGTTGTCTTTATGCCAGTACCACATTGTGTTGATTACTGTAGATCTGTAGTAAATTTTTGTTTTTTTTTTTAATTTTGGCCTCTTTTATTGGTCTTTCATTTATTTATTTTCTTCTTTTTTTTTTTCTTAAACACTTTTATTTATTTATTTTTGGCTCTGCTGGGTCTTTGTTGATGTGTGGGTTTAGCTGCTCTGTGGTATGTGGGATCTTCCCAGATCAGGGATCAAACCAGTGTCTCCTGCATTGGCAGATGGGTTCTTATCCACTGAGCCACAAGGGAAGCCCCCATTTATTTATTTTCATCCATCTTTGTTCTTTGGCCTGTGTGGGCCTCCCGTTGCAGGGGCCTCTCTTATTGCAGAGCACCAGCTCTGGGTTCATGCACTCCAGTGGGCTGGCTTCTAATTGGACACACCGGTCCAGCTGCTCTGCGGCACGTGGGATCTTCCCAGGTCAGGGATCAAACTGGTGCCCCTTGCACTGCGAGGCACACTCTTTACCCATTGGGCCACCAGGGAAGCCCTGTAGTAAGTTTTGAAACTGGGAAGTGTGAGTCCTCCAGTTCTGGTCTTCTTTTTCAAGATTGTTTTGGCTATTTGAAGTCCCCTGAGATGCTATATGAAATTTAGGATGGGCTTGTCTATTTCTTCAAAAATGTCATTGAGGGGCTTCCCTGGTGGTCCAGTGGGTAAGGACACCGCCTTGCAGTGCAAGGGGCGCCAGTTCGATCCCTGGCCTGGGCGGATCCCACATGCCGCAGAGTGGCTGGACCGATGTGTCCAACTACTGAGCCGGAGTTCTGGAGTGCATGTGCCTAGGACTGGTGCTCTGCAGCGAGAGAGGCCACTGCGATGGGAGGCCCACACAGGCCAAAGAACAAAGATCAATGGAAATGGATAAATGAAAGACCAATAGAAGTGGCCAAAGGAAAAAAAAAGAAAGTCATTGAATTTTTTGACAAGAATCCCATTGAAAGACCTAAATTTTAATCTGGGAGTAAGAATTGTAGTCTCTCAGTAAGCTTTTCTGTGTGTGGGTACTGGGTCTTCGTTGCTGCGTGGCCTTTCTCTAGTTGCGGCAAGCAGAGGCTGTTCTTGGTTGCAGTGCACGGGCTTCTTATTGAGGTGGCTTCTCTTGCTGGGGAGCACAGGCTGTAGGAGCATGGGCTTCATTACCCTGTGGCATGGAGGATCTTCCTGGACTAGGAATCGAACCTGTGTCCCCTGTGTTGGCAGGCGGATTCTTACCCATGGTACATACCACCAGGGAAGCCCCCAATGTGCTTTTTGAAGTTACCACTTACATTACTTACTAGAAACTGTTGGCTTATATATAACAGTAGTGTTTTTCGGACTAAGCCTGTTAAGGACAGATTTTCTTAGACTTAATGATCTCTTATGTGGTGGTGTAGATCTGGGCAGCTCCTGAAGTCTCACCTGTTTATCTTTCTTTGGGGTTAGGTAGCACCAGTTTTCATTTAGACACTGCATCTATCGCCACCTTGGAAGGCAAGACGGCGTGCAGTGACTGGGAGAAATAAGAGATGTTGGGACTGTTCATGGGGAGTAGCCCCGTGCTGCATGCCACCTTGTTCTCTTGCTTAGAGGAGTCTGAACAGTCATTAGCAGTCTCGGAGGCACAGAATCAAGCTCTTCCCTGAGACCTTCTTTGCTGGCACCAGGGGTAGAGCTCAGTATACCGCTGTGGCTTTCCTGGGTGCTCTTAGACTCACATGAAACTTTCTCTTCCAGAATTTGGTGTCCACCTGGCAGAGCTGACCATAGATCCTCAGGGTGCACTAGCAATCCGCCAGGTAAGTCAAGACTGAGTGGCCCAGTTTATAAGTAACTTCCCTGTACTTGGTGGTGAACCTTTTGTGTGGAAAAGTTAAAGAACAAGGCCCATTTATAAATGGAGTTTTGTACCAGATTTAGACAGGCTTCAGGTGAATGTGTCAGGCCATGTGTGTGGTTGTTGGTGTGAAGAAAGTCTTTCCTCGCTTTCCTGTCTGGCTTGTTCTCCTCGCAGCTGGCGTCGGTCATCCTGAAGCAGTATGTGGAGACTCACTGGTGTGCCCAGTCAGAGAAGTTCCGGCCTCCTGAGACCACGGAGCGGGTGAGGAGAGGCGCTGGACTTGCCTCCCTGGGCGGGTCTGAGGGGCCGTCGCAAGAGCCTGGGGGTCAGTGCTCTCCCCACAAGGAGCCGTGGAGAGACTGGGCAGGACGGGGAGCGAGGGGCTCGGGCTGGCCTTATGGATAACGAGCTGCAGATAAGAGAGCTTGAGTGCCAGGTAGACCCGGTTCACATTCCCGTCTGCCTTCTACTAGCCATGGAATAATTTGAAAAGTATTTTAACTTCTGAGCTTCAGTTTCCTAAATATTTAAAATTCCAGCTTCAGGGTCACGTGGACTAACGTTCCTCCTTAGTCCAGTGCTGTGCCCCATCCTGGGCCCAGCGGCATTTCGAGGTCTCACGTCCACTGGAACGTTGGCTTGTGGAGGCGCAGCCCGTGTCCGTGCTGTTCGGTGCTGCTGCTCTCTGCGTGTGCGGGCCAAGCACTCAGATGCGGCTCAGGCGGCTGACAGCGCTCCATGTTTGATTTTGTTTAATCTTCCTTACTTGAAAGGACCATGTGCCCCTGCCTGGGGCTGCCGTGGTGGAAGCGTAGGTTGGAGCCCGCGTGTGAGCTCCGGTGGAGCGCCTGTAAGTCGGCGGGCAGCGTGCTGGTGTGCGGTGTCCTGTCCACGCTGCTTGGCCAGCACAAGAACTGGGCAGCACCCCGCCGCTCTCTCCTGCTCTGATCTGACGGCAGGTGGGCTTCTCTCCTCTCCAGGCAAAAATGGTCATCCGAGAACTGCTGCCCAACGGCCTGAGAGAGTCCATAAGCAAGGTGCGCTCCAGCGTGGCCTACGCGGTGTCCGCCGTTGCGCACTGGGACTGGCCCGAGGCCTGGCCCCAGCTTTTCAACCTGCTCATGGAGATGCTGGTGAGCGGAGACTTGAACGCCGTCCACGGTGCCATGCGAGTGCTGACAGGTACAGGCGCCTCGCCCTGGCTGCCGTCCTGGGGCCCCCGTACGCCCTCCCACCCCTTCCTCCCCGCTGTCACCTCCCTGCTGTCCCCCGCGTCAGGGCCCCTTCTCACTCAGGAGAGAGTCGAGCCTGGCGGCCCAGCCTGCAACCTGCAGTTCACGGTCAGGCTTTGCCTTGACTCGGCCTGCTCGTCTCTGGAATCTGAGTTTCCTGGTGTGTAAAGTTCAGGTGACGGTGGTGTCCCCGGGAAGGAGCTTCCGGTGCTCTAGGTGAGCCACGCCGGGTGACGTGGCTGTGTCAGTTCAGCGGGTTGCCAGGGGACTGTAGCTGTTGCTACTATCATTGTTATTACAGTGTTTTCTACTTAGCTCAATGCAAAGATGAGAAGAGTCAAGTGCAGTTTTTATAGAAGTATAAGAAAGAAGGTAAAACAGTCCCGTACTATAATCAGGACCTTCATTTGGCCAACCTAGAAGATACATAGTCTCTGGTGTCTTTCTCTTTCTGTTTTGAGCAGTTAAGGAAAATACTTGAACTGTTAGTCCCAGGTGGTTTGGTGAGTGGCTCTTCTAAGCATGGCTTGTCCGTCAGGCCCTCATCCCCAGGGCAGGGGGAGGGTCACCGCTCTGCTCGATCCTCAGGGAGCCCGTGCGTGGGCCTCAGCGGCTGGGTACTGGTGTGTCAGAAACCACAGTCCCTCTGTGGATACAGGTGTGTGTGTGTGTGTCCTTCTCTATGATCTGGCAGCTTATCTGACCTGTATCCTTACCTAGTTAGGAATGCCATTTCTACAGGTCTTGGTTTATTGACCTGGGCATCTGGGCCCAGTTTTACAAGTCTGCCTAAGATTGTTGTAAATAATGCCGATTCTGCTTCCAAAAGCAGCCACTCCTCCTTTTTCTCAACCCCCTCCTGCTGTGCTCCAGCGGCCTTGTTGCTCCACCCAGTGTGCGCGTGCGGATCCCGGTGACAGTTCCTCGGGGCGCGTGCAGCCGGCCTGCTGAGAGGACCACGTGCTCCTTGCTCAGACGCTCACTTCCCTGCTCACGGCCCTGCGTCTCTGTGTGGCTAACTTCTCAGGTGGCCGCTCACACCCTGCTCTGTGGAGTCAGCTTTCTGGGATTCTTTATCCACAGCTTGATGACGCCAGAATGTCAACTAACCAATCAATTACTGCTAAGGAAAGGAAGCTGGTTCCCTTCCTGTCTGCAACCTGCAGTTCACGGTCAGGCTTTGCCTTGACTCGGCCTGCTCGTCTCTGGAATCTGAGTTTCCTGGTGTGTAAAGTTCAGGTGACGGTGGTGTCCCCGGGAAGGAGCTTCCGGTGCTCTAGGTGAGCCACGCCGGGTGACGTGGCTGTGTCAGTTCAGCGGGTTGCCAGGGGACTGTAGCTGTTGCTACTATCATTGTTATTACAGTGTTTTCTACTTAGCTCAATGCAAAGATGAGAAGAGTCAAGTGCAGTTTTTATAGAAGTATAAGAAAGAAGGTAAAACAGTCCCGTACTATAATCAGGACCTTCATTTGGCCAACCTAGAAGATACATAGTCTCTGGTGTCTTTCTCTTTCTGTTTTGAGCAGTTAAGGAAAATACTTGAACTGTTAGTCCCAGGTGGTTTGGTGAGTGGCTCTTCTAAGCATGGCTTGTCCGTCAGGCCCTCATCCCCAGGGCAGGGGGAGGGTCACCGCTCTGCTCGATCCTCAGGGAGCCCGTGCGTGGGCCTCAGCGGCTGGGTACTGGTGTGTCAGAAACCACAGTCCCTCTGTGGATACAGGTGTGTGTGTGTGTGTCCTTCTCTATGATCTGGCAGCTTATCTGACCTGTATCCTTACCTAGTTAGGAATGCCATTTCTACAGGTCTTGGTTTATTGACCTGGGCATCTGGGCCCAGTTTTACAAGTCTGCCTAAGATTGTTGTAAATAATGCCGATTCTGCTTCCAAAAGCAGCCACTCCTCCTTTTTCTCAACCCCCTCCTGCTGTGCTCCAGCGGCCTTGTTGCTCCACCCAGTGTGCGCGTGCGGATCCCGGTGACAGTTCCTCGGGGCGCGTGCAGCCGGCCTGCTGAGAGGACCACGTGCTCCTTGCTCAGACGCTCACTTCCCTGCTCACGGCCCTGCGTCTCTGTGTGGCTAACTTCTCAGGTGGCCGCTCACACCCTGCTCTGTGGAGTCAGCTTTCTGGGATTCTTTATCCACAGCTTGATGACGCCAGAATGTCAACTAACCAATCAATTACTGCTAAGGAAAGGAAGCTGGTTCCCTTCCTGTCTGACAACGCAAAGTTCAGCTTCTTTTTTTAAAACCTGGAGAGAAAAGGTAGATGTACACCGTGCCCAGAGGTGTCTCGCTGCAGAGCCAGCATTGTGCACACCGGGGGAAGTCCCTGCCGAGCGAGGTGACTTTTCTCGTGGCTGCAGGGGACGGACTGGTGGGGTGTGCTCTCTTGGTTGAGGCCGCTGGCGCGGGTGGAGCGCGGCCCCCTCCAAGCCCAGGGAGCTGCTTCACATGCATCCCCCTGAACGAACCACACCCCCGCCGCCACTCAGGCGGGCGTGCAGGCGTCAGGGTTTCGTGTGTGGGCAGGAGCCTGGGAGGAGAATGGGCTCCTCCGGGCTGTGTAAGGCACTGTTCCTGTCTCCCTGATACAATAAGGCTTCTCATTAACCTTAGCCATTCACACACGGTAGCCAAGGTCAGTGGCGTGAAGGCCGTGCAGGCCCCGCCGCGGTGGCCGAGGCCGCTGACCCGCAGCCCCAGCTTCCTCAGTCTCAGGGCACTTTGGACAGCACCCACACTTGCTCTAACTTGATGAGTGACTTCAGAAAACTTACTTCGGACTTAAACACGTGAGGGTGATAACAGAAGAATGATCGTACGAAAGCCCAAAATGCAGAGTTGGTCAAGCAGCAGAGGAGTGAGCGGACAGAGATTTAGGATGCAGTTCGGAGCCCGGCTTGCCACCTTGGCGCCTTATGAGGTTCTGGATGTAATCTCTTGTATTCTCCTTCTTCTCTTTCCCTCTGACACGTAATTCATACCACTTCCCTACGCCAGGGGAGGGCTCCAGCCAGTGTCTGTCCCTGTGTGCTACCTAGACGCAGGTCCACGCCTTTCACACGAATGTCTTTACGAAGCAGTGTTTGATTTTATAGCGCTGCTCTTTTCTCTGCAGAGTTCACTCGAGAAGTCACTGACACGCAGATGCCACTGGTTGCTCCCGTCATCCTCCCAGAGATGTACAAGATCTTCACCATGGCCGAGGTGGGGGTCTCCGCATCGCCACCCTGCGTCAGAGGTGCCCGAGCTCCAGCCAGCCGCCCCTCTTGCGAGCCCATTGTGTCTGCTGCTGATCCCAAACTTGAAGGCGCGAGCGGACCAGGAGCTGAGTTAGGATGAGCCTTAGACCCTCCACTCGTGACTAGGAGGACAGGCCTTTGGTGAGAGAGAAGGAGCTGCAGGCCCTCCTCACGGCTCAGCCCTGCTACCTCGGAGCTGCTGGAGCCTCTGGGGCAGGCCCCCACTTGCCCACCTCAGCGGCGTGTTCGGGGCAGTCTGTCCCGTGCTGCACCCCACAGGCCTGCCTGTGAGCGCTCGGTCGATGACTGCCTGGTGGCTGCCGTGTCAGTCTCCCCACTCCTCCCACCCCTAGCCAAGGGCTGTGTTTTGAAAGGAATGCACTGACTGTGCTGAGATTCTAGGGTGCACCCAGCTTGGTGCTTTTAGTCACACGTGCCCACAGAGGCCTGTCCACAAGCCTGATTCTAATAGTTCTCACACTGTGCTACCTTTTATTCTCAGGACTAAAGAAGTCTGTCCCCCGGACAGGAATGGTGGACATTTCCCATCTCTAGGGGGTCCAGTCTCATGTCAGGACTGAGTGGTCACGGTTTACTCACACATACATGCACACAAGAGCCTCAAGGCCCTGCTGTGACTTGTTCCCAGGTCTACGGGATTCGAACCCGCTCCCGCGCCGTGGAGATCTTCACCACCTGTGCCCACATGATCTGCAACATGGAGGAGCTGGAGAAGGTGGGCAAGCCCGTGTCCTGGTGGGTGGCCTGCCTGGGGCCTCGCGGGACGTGTAGGGTGCTCGCCGCCATGCTGTCTGTGGGCACAGTGAGCATCCTGGCTGCACTCCTTATCTGTGCGTAGCCTGTTCTCCTTCTGTTTGAGCCTCACTTTTCCTAACACCTTGCCCTGCGTGCTTTCCATACCAGCCGTTACCCAGGACTTGTTGCTCTTTTCTTGCCTTCCTGTGTGGGACGGGTCTAGTCTAGCTGAGAAGCACCAGTCCCTGGGATTCAGCAGTGGTTGGCAGAAGCTCTTGGTGAGGAGCTGCCAGAGCTGCACAGGGAACCTTGTGGCCACACCCTTCAGCAGGGGCCTGAGCCTGGAGGGTCCGCAGGGGCCACGTGCGCGGACGCTGGGGATCCGGGCTGCACACGGGCTGTGACTGGTTTCTCCTTCAGGGTGCAGCCAGAGTCCTGATATTCCCCGTGGTGCAGCAGTTCACAGAGGCCTTCGTCCAGGCCCTGCAGATCCCAGACGGCCCCACGTCCGACAGCGGCTTCAAGATGGAGGTCCTGAAGGTCCGCACGTGCTGCCGGGGAGGTTCCGGGAGTCTGCGGGTGGTCTGAGCAGACCACATATTTCCCCCAGGTCACTTGTAACTCTTGGTCGTCTCTTCCTCGCGTCCCAGGCAGTGACGGCCCTGGTGAAAAACTTCCCCAAGCACATGGTGGCCTCCATGCAGCAGATTCTGCCCATCGTGTGGAGCACACTCACTGAGAGCGCAGCTTTATATCCTTCCTGGGAGAGGGAGGCACCCGCCGCCCCTGCAGCTGGGAGCCAGGCCTCGGCCTCACGTTCGCGTGGTTGCCCGTTCTTAAAGTGCCTCCTCTTAGTGCTGGGGTGCTGAAGGTCCCCCTGTAGAATGTGTGCAAAACAAGACTGCAGATTCTGTTCCTTTACTCTTCATCATACCTATGTGAGGACAGAAGTCAACTACACGGAGGAGGTAGAAGACCCCGTGGACTCTGACGGTACGAGGCATGCTTGGTCTTAACGCTACACCTTCAGGTGCGGGGGGAGCCAGGAAAGACCAGAGCAGAGGCAGGAAATCAGAGGCTCCGCTCTCTCTTGAGAATGCTCTCTTTGAGTTCCCTGTCCTGGTGGGTGGCCTGCCTGGGGCCTCGCGGGACGTGTAGGGTGCTCGCCGCCATGCTGTCTGTGGGCACAGTGAGCATCCTGGCTGCACTCCTTATCTGTGCGTAGCCTGTTCTCCTTCTGTTTGAGCCTCACTTTTCCTAACACCTTGCCCTGCGTGCTTTCCATACCAGCCGTTACCCAGGACTTGTTGCTCTTTTCTTGCCTTCCTGTGTGGGACGGGTCTAGTCTAGCTGAGAAGCACCAGTCCCTGGGATTCAGCAGTGGTTGGCAGAAGCTCTTGGTGAGGAGCTGCCAGAGCTGCACAGGGAACCTTGTGGCCACACCCTTCAGCAGGGGCCTGAGCCTGGAGGGTCCGCAGGGGCCACGTGCGCGGACGCTGGGGATCCGGGCTGCACACGGGCTGTGACTGGTTTCTCCTTCAGGGTGCAGCCAGAGTCCTGATATTCCCCGTGGTGCAGCAGTTCACAGAGGCCTTCGTCCAGGCCCTGCAGATCCCAGACGGCCCCACGTCCGACAGCGGCTTCAAGATGGAGGTCCTGAAGGTCCGCACGTGCTGCCGGGGAGGTTCCGGGAGTCTGCGGGTGGTCTGAGCAGACCACATATTTCCCCCAGGTCACTTGTAACTCTTGGTCGTCTCTTCCTCGCGTCCCAGGCAGTGACGGCCCTGGTGAAAAACTTCCCCAAGCACATGGTGGCCTCCATGCAGCAGATTCTGCCCATCGTGTGGAGCACACTCACTGAGAGCGCAGCTTTATATCCTTCCTGGGAGAGGGAGGCACCCGCCGCCCCTGCAGCTGGGAGCCAGGCCTCGGCCTCACGTTCGCGTGGTTGCCCGTTCTTAAAGTGCCTCCTCTTAGTGCTGGGGTGCTGAAGGTCCCCCTGTAGAATGTGTGCAAAACAAGACTGCAGATTCTGTTCCTTTACTCTTCATCATACCTATGTGAGGACAGAAGTCAACTACACGGAGGAGGTAGAAGACCCCGTGGACTCTGACGGTACGAGGCATGCTTGGTCTTAACGCTACACCTTCAGGTGCGGGGGGAGCCAGGAAAGACCAGAGCAGAGGCAGGAAATCAGAGGCTCCGCTCTCTCTTGAGAATGCTCTCTTTGAGTTCCCTGTCAGTGTATTAGATATGAGGAAATGAAAACTGAAAGTGTTTCATCTGCTCCCCCTCAACATTTACATAAGTCATGAAATCATAGAATTTCTCAGCGGGAAATAGTATATTTTTATCAGTGTTTCTGATTCTTTTTTCTTTTTTGGCTGCACTGCAAGACTTTCAGGATCTTAATCCCCCAACCAGGGATTAAACCCAGGCCCTCAGCAGTGAAAGCCCCAAGTCTTAACCACTGGACCACCAGGGAATTCCCTGGTTGTTCTTGAAAAACCAAATATCCTCAGGTTCCTCTCTTTGAGTCCTCGGCCCCCTCTTCCACCCACTGGAGAGTTGTCACCAACGAGTGCTTGTTCCCTGTCTTAGAGGTGACACGGCTCCTTTCTGGGCTTGCTTTTGGCTTTTTGTCCTAAAAGCTGCTCATGCACACTTCCTATAGGTGAAGTCCTGGGCTTTGAAAACCTCGTCTTTAGCATTTTTGAGTTTGTCCATGCTCTCCTGGAAAACAGCAAGTTCAAAAGCACCGTTAAGAAAGCCTTGCCTGAGCTGATCTACTACATAATCCTGTACATGCAGATCACCGAGGAGCAGGTAGCCGTGCGCGCGACAGTGACTGGCGGGCGTGTGGGCAGCTTGAGTGTGGGATCTAAGTCAGGGGATCCATTTACTTCTAAAACTGACACCTGAAGAATAACCTGATGGGAAATTCTAGGAAAGCTATGATGTCGTCTCATCGCCAGGTCTCTGGGTGCTGGGGTGTATCTTGCTCCTGTGGTAGGTAAGGTAGAATGCTTCCACTTTTCCACCCCAGCCAAGCACCCTAGTATCAAGAAGAGCCTGGCCTTTCTCTGTGAATAATGAGACATAGAGTTCAGATCATTAGCCCGGTCAGTGAGTCGTTAGACCAGAGGAAAGTATCGAAAATACGGTGATGCCTGTACTGTATGAATAGCACAAGAACTGACGTGAGTTTCACGTTGAATACCCACCAGACCTGCTAGACTCAGGCAGGTCGGCCTGTTGGGGTAGCAGTCAGCTAGCAGTAGTGGGGCAACAGCTGGCCGCCTTCTGCAGCCGCCGTTGCTGTTCGGCTTGATGAAGTGTTTGCGTCTCTGCATCAGAAAGAGTAGCATTCTGCTCAAGATGAAGCAGAAGGCTGGGCGTTTCCCCCGAGTGTGGACGAGAAGAGGGAGCCTCGCAGGAGGCTGACGGCGTCATCCTTTCAGATCAAGGTGTGGACAGCCAACCCCCAGCAGTTCGTGGAGGATGAGGATGACGATACTTTCTCCTACACCGTCAGGATCGCAGCCCAAGACCTGCTGCTGGTGAGAGGGCTGCCCTGACACCCCCCACGCCCCCACCCTGGGGATCCTGGCGGCCTTGGCTTTTCTTCTTCATTCTAGACCTCTCTTGAACCCAAGCTCAGCAGGGCTCTTGGATGGCTTTTCTTTAGACTCTGGGGGTAGCAGAGTGTCTCAAGTGGAGTCTGAGACTCAGGGATTCCAGAGTCCTTGCTCTGGTTCGGTTGGATGTGTCAACGCTGATGTAGAAATTGTGCAGAGGGTGATGCTCTAATGAGGGAGGGTGTTCGAATCAGAACCTCTTCCCTGGAGATCGCTCTTCAGAGGGCATCTGCAGCTGGCGGGTGTGAACAGCCTCGGTTGCCGCAAGGGGCCCGTCCAGGTGGCTGCCCGGGTCCCTCCAGCTCTGGTCGTGGCACGGAGCTGCCTCCAGCCCGAGGTCTGGGAAGAAGCTGCCGCCCATCTGGCACAGGGCTTGTTCTCGGCTCATTGTGGGTGGGCGGCTCTTGTCCTGTGGTGTTTCTAAGGCGCCTCAGAAAGGCCACGCTGTGTCAGTCAGCCGATCAGCCTGGCGTCTCCAGGCCGGGCTCCCAGCGGAGCCGTCCACAGCTGTGTCTCTCACTGATCCCTGATGCTCTGCAGGATGTCGCTGCAGGTCGCTCTCCGCTCTGTAAGCTCTAAGGAGCTCAGGCGCTGCGCAGAAACTTAGGGGCTTGCGTTCTGAGTGACCGAATCGTGCTTCGCCACGTGTATGGCAGTGCAGTTTGCAACTTAATTTGCACAGAAACATCTACTCGCCCCTCTCCTCTCCCGCTAGGCTGTGGCCTCTGATTTCCAGAATGAGAGCGCAGCAGCACTGGCCGCCGCAGCCACTCGGCACTTACAGGAAGCGGAGCAAACCAGGAACGGTGGCACTGAGCACTGGTGAGGGGACGGCGGGCACCTCTCGTGGGGACTCTCCTGGGCATCCGGTCAGGGGCAGATGTCCTTGCTTTGAATCACCTCTGTTAAAGCAGTTTTTCCTTAAAATAGTTGATTTGGTACTTTAATTTGATCCTTTTTTAAAAAGCCTTGAAAGGAAGGACTTTTGCTTTGTTTTTAATAAGAAAAACCTGTTAATGTTAAATTACTCTGTTTTCGGCTACAGGCTTAGATCGCAAGAGCCACATAATGCACTTCGGGATCAGGCTTGCTTTCAAGTGCCCTTCCCTCAAGTGTTCTGTCTTTGACTGCGGGTTTGTGTGACCAGGCTGGGGTGTCCCTTTGGCAGGTGGAAGATCCACGAGGCATGCATGCTGGCCCTCGGCTCGGTGAAGTCCATCATCACGGACAGCGTGAAGAGTGGCAGGATCCCTTTCGACATGCACGGCTTCCTGACTGGCGTTGTCCTTGCGGACCTCAACCTCTCAGGTGTGATTCCGTGCAGCGCAGGGTTCGGGAGGGTCTTCAGTAACGCAGCTCAGTCAGATGAGCCTTGGGGTGGAAATGCTTCTTGCGCTCTGGAGCGGAGCTCCTCTGACTCTGAACTGCCCGGAAACTTTAACTCAAGTTTCAGCAGCCCCCCAAGACTAGGGTCGGCTCATTCCTCGTCCTTCCGTGCTGTGTCCCCAAGCTCGCGCTCCCAGGCCTGGGTGGTGGTTGGCGTCTGACCGCCGGCAGGTGTGGCTGCCGCACAGTGAGAGCTCTGACGGATCTGTCACAGCAGAGCCCACCCCATCGGGCGGTCTGTGTCAGGCTCGTCCTTGCTGTCTGCTCCCCGTCCGTTTTCCCAGACAGTTCCAGCTAGAGGACCAGTCTAGCGGGGTAACTGTTGTAGCTAGAGGACTGGTCTCGTTAGATGACGATTCTAGCTAGAGGCCTGGTCTGGCTAGAGGACTCAGATGTTCTCTTCTCACGTCTGTGTTCTCCGCTGGGCTTAAGGAAAGAGCCTCGACTGCGTGGGCTCGTCCTCAGCCGCACAGGACTGTAGCTGAGAGGCGGCAGTGTCTGTGTGACGACGGCTGTGCCTTGTTCTCATCCTGAGCGCTGGACGCCCCTGGGCCTTAGGTCGTGGGAGCCTTGCACTGTCCCTGCCTCCTCTTCCTGGGGCAGCCCTTTGGGTAGCGCGCGTCATTGGATAACCTCCTCTGCCTCTCAGGAGGGCGTCTGTCGCAGGGCATGTCAGCCCGAGCCACAGCACCACGTGGCGGAGCGCTGAGGCTGTGCCTGCTGCTCTGTGGTGGCCACGCGGGCACGGTGTCGAGCTCGGTGGCTGTGTTTCTTTCTCCTGCTGGCATGTTTGCCACGTGTGAGGAGAAGCCCTGTCTCACACGTCCTTCCACGCCCAGTGCATCTCACACGTCCTGTCCCGCGGGACCTGGCACCTAGGCACATAGTGTGGTTGCATGTTGGTGACCGTGCGGGAAGGGCTCACACCCACCGGCATAGTTTTGTAGAATTTGCCCTAGCACAGCTTTTCTATACAAGCCATTCTCAAACTTGTTGGTCTCAGTACCCCTTTATCCTTTTAAAATTATCAGTGACCCCAAGGAGATTTTTCTGTGAGTCACATGTAACAGTATTTAACATACTAGACGTTAAAACTGAGAAGCTTTCAAAATATAAGAAATGCAAGCACACATTCCATCAGCTGTCAGAGCCATGATGACACGTCACGTAACCTTTGGAAAACCACAGGTACTCGACGGAGTGAGGGTGAAACAGACAGTGACTTAGTTTTCCTACAGAAATGGTTTTCACTTTGGGGACTTCCAGGAATTCCTGGACTGCACGTTGAAGATTGTTAACTCTTCATTATATGATTTATTATATAATTATCTGGTAAGGTTTGCTAGGTTCTGTGGAGTAGGTCCCATCAACTAAATGTTTATTGCACGGGTAACGGAGTTAAACCCTGTGACAGCTCAGGCGTCTCCTGATAGGCGGGGGGTGGTAATCCTCACACCAGTGCAGCTGGAATGTGGAAATACGTCATGTCAGAAACGCTGATCCCATGGGATTGAAGTAGCACAGAGTCAGTCGGGACTGCTTCAGCCCAGGAGACTGGCCAGGGGGCGCAGGGAGAGCGGCGCGTGTCGGCCGGTGACCGAGGCGCAGCCCGGCAGGGCCGGTGGCCGCTTCCCGGGAGGGCTGTGAGCCTGAGGCTGGAAGGCGCGGAGGGGAGTCGGAGGCAGCGCTGGAGGCACTGATCCAGGGGCTTTATGTGATAGGCTATGGAATTTACTGACATTTTATTTTGATATTTTAAATAAGAGAATGGCAGAGCAGTAATTTGTAGTAGTCCAGTAGTGGTCCAAGAGTAGGAATAGCCTGGCGTGAGAAGCATTTGGAGGACTGATTGGCAGTGCGTGAGGGGTGCTGAGAGCTGGGCCGGGCGTCTTTTTAGTCTAGGGATGTTCACATGCACTTTGCGCATCTGGGACACTGGTTCTATGCCGTAGGTCAGACATTTGTTTCTGTCTTTTGTGACCTTGCTTGTTCTCTCCGCTGACTTGCGTGTGTGCGTGTGTGTGGTCGTACCAGTGCGGCACGCAGCGGGTGGAGGTGGGAGCAGGCAGGGCGAGTGGCCAGACGAGCATGTCCAGCCCTAACTGCTCTCTCTTCCTCCCAGTGTCTCCTTTCCTCTTGGGCCGGGCCCTTTGGGCTGCCAGTCGGTTCACTGTTGCTATGTCCCCCGAACTGATCCAGCAGTTTCTTCAGGCAACGGTTAGTGGTCTTCATGAGACACAACCCCCATCGGTTCGAATCTCGGCAGTGAGAGCCATCTGGGGGTGAGTACGCCACCTTAGGCCAGTGAGACCTGTTTTAAGAGAATGTCGCTCAGGGTTGAAGTCCCCAGCAGTGCTTGTCCAGTCCACTGTGCTGCTTGGGAACGTCTGATGAAGATCTCCTGCAGAACGGACATTGGGAGGACAGGGCTGAGCCCCGATGTGTCCCGGTTTTCCTCTGCTTTCCTTTTCAGTTCGGCCCAGTCCCAGGGCCGTCTGGACAGCCCTCCCTCACAGTGGAGCCAGCCCCGGGCTCTGAGAGGCCTGGCGCGCCTGGGGCTGCACAGCTGTGCCGCGGGCGTGGGCTGGGCTGGGACCCAGGTTGCCTGGCTGACTGATGGTGTCTGTACTGGAAACTGAACTTGGGACAAGGCGGCCTGGAAACAGGGTGTGGTTTCCCCAGTTTTGCATCTTTTTCACAGCTGGCATCTCACCAGGTATTCTCAGGTATTCCTTTCTCTGTGCTCCCTCCCAGACCAGAAGGGCATTGGTATTTGCAGGGGTGTTTTCAGGTTCAAATCTAAGAGCCTCAGTTGAGTCCTAAGAATTACTTGAAATGCTTAAAACACAGAGTGCATCTTCCATCTGCCTGTGCTGCCCCCTGACCTTCTGAAGCAAAGGTTGAGACACTGGGCGTTATGTGTCCGTAGAGAGCGCCGGGGTGCCGGGTGGCAGAGGAGTCTGAACAAGGTGCCCCTCGCGCGTGTCCCTCCTGCACCCACAGTTTGGCATCTGTCCAAGCGAGGAGCCACCTGAGGACGAAGAGAGCTGTTTTGAGACACAGGCTCACATCCTGGCTGCCGACTTCCCAGCCACAGTCCCGGCGGCGGTCCCATTTGGCTTCTTTCTGTCGTCGGCCCTGTACACCGAGGGGCCGGGGGACCCTCTGCCTCCTGTGTGTCAGGTGATAGGAGCGCACCCTTCGTCCCAGCCGTGTGCTCCTGGAGAAGACTGACTGAGACGCTGGCCACGGACGAGGGAGGCTTGCTGAAGTCCACAGGCCAGTGGAGATGCTCCGCACGGCCCCGGGGCAGCAGAGTCCAAGACTGGACCCTTGGAAGAGGCTGGGCACTAAGCCCCGGAGGAGACGACTGCTGCTTCTGATGTGAAGGCGGCAACGCAAGCCGTCAAGGAACCCGAGAACCAAGAAAGCCTGACGTCAGAAAAGAAACAGCACTTTTCGAGTAACTAGCCCCAAACATAGGACCTGTGATTTAACTGATAAAGAATTCAAAATAGTCCTTTTGAGAGCTCAGGTAACTATAGGAAAGTACAGAAACACAATTTCATGAAATCAGAAGAACAACTCACAGACAAAATGAGAAGTTCAGCCAAGAGAGAGAAATCATAGCAAAAGAAGAAATTAATTCTGGAGCTGAAGGATGCAGAGAATGAAATGAGAAACGCCATGGAGAGCGTCACTAGCAGAACGGGTCAGTCAGGAGAAGCCTGTGGAAGAGGAGATGGGACCTTTAAAGTTATCCAGTTAAAGAATGACAGAAAGTAAAGAATGAAAACGTGAACATGTGGTATCTTTAGGAAAAGTCGACACGTGATTGGAGTCCCAGGAGAAGAAGATAGGAAAGGGAAGAAACCCTTTTAAAGAAATAATGCCTGAGAACTTCCCAACCTGAGGGGAGATTTGCATCTCCTAGTTAAAAAGCTAATATATGACCCCAAATTTTCAATCCAAGGTGATCTTCTTCAAGACACAGTATAATAAAACTATCTCAAATCAAAGACAGAGTTTTCAAAGCAGCAAAAGGCGAAAACTTTCTCTCATGCAAGGGCGTTCCCATAAGGCCAGCAGCAGATTTCTCAGTGGAAACTTTGCAGGCCAGAGACAACAGGATGCTCCATTCTAGGTGCTGACAGAAAAAGCTGCCGGCCAAGAGAACTTTTCCTAGAAAGCTGCTCTTCAGGAGGGAAGACAGGAGGAAGACCTTCCCAGACAGACAGAGACGCGGAGCTCTTCACTGCCAGCCCTGCCCGACAGGGAGCACGCAGGAGTCCTCCAGGCTGAAGTGAAAGGATGCGCATTAGTAACATGAAAACACACAACACATTGCTGCAGGTAAGTGTGTTATCGATTCAGAATACGCCAATGCTGTGATATGGTAGTGTTCATCACCTGACTGGAGTATAAAGGATAAAAGATGAAAGTGTTAAAAATAATCAGCTAAAAATTTACGATTATTATAACAAATGCACAGTATAAAAGGAGTTAAATCGTGAAATCAGAAACATTTATTTAATGGACGGGAGTAAATGGGTAGAGTCTGTATACCTATGAAATGCCTTATGGTGACCACAGAGCAAAAGTCTGTGACAGATGCATGAAAGATAGAGAGAATAGAGAGAAAGCGTTTCCCTATGCAAGATCACCATTCACAGAGCCAGAGGGGAAGCAGGGAACAGGGGACCACAGAAGAGCCAGAACACCACTGATGAAATGGCATTAGGAAACTGGGCTTACTTACCAAAAATTACTTTAAACATAAATGGAGTGACATCTCCAGTTAAAAGTCAGAGCAGCTGAATGGATTGGGGAGAGCAGCCCAGTGGAGACTACAGGTCTTAAGACACACAGGCTCAGAGTGAAGGAGTAGAAAGGTGTTCCTTGCTGGAGACACCAGAAGAGAGTGAGGATATCTGTGCTTCCATCAGCAGACAGACTTGAATTCAAAAGCTGTGACATGAAACAAGGCCGTTGCATAATACGGGTTAGTTCCTCAGGAGGATACAGCAGTTACAAACACATGTGCACCTGCCATCAGCGCCCCTAAGTCTGTCCAGCGATACTAACACCTGGAAGGAGAAACAGACAACAGTCCAAGAGTAGCAGGAGACTTATACTTCCCCAGACAGTGGGTGCTCATCCAACAGGAAATCAAGGCCAGCAGCAGATTTCTCAGTGGAAACTTTGCAGGCCAGAGACAACAGGATGCTCCATTCTAGGTGCTGACAGAAAAAGCTGCCGGCCAAGAGAACTTTTCCTAGAAAGCTGCTCTTCAGGAGGGAAGACAGGAGGAAGACCTTCCCAGACAGACAGAGACGCGGAGCTCTTCACTGCCAGCCCTGCCCGACAGGGAGCACGCAGGAGTCCTCCAGGCTGAAGTGAAAGGATGCGCATTAGTAACATGAAAACACACAACACATTGCTGCAGGTAAGTGTGTTATCGATTCAGAATACGCCAATGCTGTGATATGGTAGTGTTCATCACCTGACTGGAGTATAAAGGATAAAAGATGAAAGTGTTAAAAATAATCAGCTAAAAATTTACGATTATTATAACAAATGCACAGTATAAAAGGAGTTAAATCGTGAAATCAGAAACATTTATTTAATGGACGGGAGTAAATGGGTAGAGTCTGTATACCTATGAAATGCCTTATGGTGACCACAGAGCAAAAGTCTGTGACAGATGCATGAAAGATAGAGAGAATAGAGAGAAAGCGTTTCCCTATGCAAGATCACCATTCACAGAGCCAGAGGGGAAGCAGGGAACAGGGGACCACAGAAGAGCCAGAACACCACTGATGAAATGGCATTAGGAAACTGGGCTTACTTACCAAAAATTACTTTAAACATAAATGGAGTGACATCTCCAGTTAAAAGTCAGAGCAGCTGAATGGATTGGGGAGAGCAGCCCAGTGGAGACTACAGGTCTTAAGACACACAGGCTCAGAGTGAAGGAGTAGAAAGGTGTTCCTTGCTGGAGACACCAGAAGAGAGTGAGGATATCTGTGCTTCCATCAGCAGACAGACTTGAATTCAAAAGCTGTGACATGAAACAAGGCCGTTGCATAATACGGGGTTAGTTCCTCAGGAGGATACAGCAGTTACAAACACATGTGCACCTGCCATCAGCGCCCCTAAGTCTGTCCAGCGATACTAACACCTGGAAGGAGAAACAGACAACAGTCCAAGAGTAGCAGGAGACTTATACTTCCCCAGACAGTGGGTGCTCATCCAACAGGAAATCAGTAAGGAAACATTGGACCTGAACTGTGCTTTCAGTCAAATGCGCCCAGAGACATGCTGAGCGTCTCACCAGCGGCAGCGGGGCATCCCTCCTCCTCAGGAAGGCATGGGCTTTCTCCAGGGCAGGCCAGTGTTAGTGAATCGAAGGTGAATGTCATACCACGGGTCTTTGCTGATCACATGTAGATGAAACTAGAAATTACTTACAGTAGGAAAACTGGAACAATCACAAATACCTGGAAATCAAACACCTCAGTTCTGAACAAACTGTGGGTCAAAAAAGAAATCATGAGACATCTGAACATGTCTCGAAATACAAAAATGGTAATATAGCATACCAAAGCTAACAGAATACAGAAAAAGGAGTTCTAACAAAAAAGTTTATAGATAAAAACACTTATATTAAAGCAAAAAAAAGCCTGTATTAAGAAAAAACCATCTCAAACGGCTACACTTTCTACCTCAGGAACTCAAAAGAGAGCAGACTAAACCCAGAGGAACCAGTGAAAGATAAACGAAATTGACAAGCTATAGCCAGACTGAAAAGACAGCACTCAGGTACCAGGCCAGAAATGGAATCCAAGGAGACTTCACAGCTGATACCCCAGAAAGACAGAGATCCCTAGCAGACTGCCGTGAACAAGTATGCGCCAGTAAACCAGGTAACCCAGAAGCCACGCGTGACTCCCTGGAAACATACAGCCTAGCAGAACTGGACCTCGAAGGATTTGAAAGTCTGAACAGACCCGTAACTAATACGGAGAGTGAGTCAGTGACCAGACACCTGCCATGAGAAAAGCACTGGTGAGTTCTAGAAACAGTCAAATAAAAATTAGTACCAGTCCTTCTCGGACTTCTCCCAAATATTGAAGAGGAGGTAACATTTCCAAACTCATTTTTTTTTGGCCAGCGTTAACCTGACAACAAGGACATTACAGGAAAATAAAACTACAGGACAACGTGCCTGACGAATGTAGGTTAGAATGTAGAAATTCTCAGCACAGTGCCAGCAAGCTGAATTCAACCGCACAGTGGAAGGGTCATACACCGTGATCAAGTGGGACTCACCCCTGAGGGGCAAGGGGTTCAACACACAAACCAGTACATGTATTATGCCAGTTAATAGAATGAAAAATAAAAATCACATGAATATGTCAAGAAATGGAGGAAAAGCGTTTGACTAAATTCAGTAATCATTCTTGACAAAAACTTTCAACTGAGTACATGGAAGGAACATATGTCAGCCCAGTAAGGGCCATATATGACAACCCCCCAGCTAATACTATGTTCAGCAGTGAATGGCTGAAAGCTTTTCCTCTAAAGATCTAAGAACAAGGTAAAGGTACCCACTCTTATCACCTCTTTTCAGCATTGTACTGGAACTCCTGAGCAGAGAAGTTAGAAAAGAAGTTAGAGAACTTTTTAAAAAGTTGCCAAAAAAAAAAAAAAGTTGCATCCAAAACAATAAAATACCTAAGAATAAATGTGACAAAGATGGTGAAAGATCTATACACAGAAAGCTATATAAGACATTGAGGAAGGAAATTGAAGACACAAACTAATGTATCATGTTCATAGATTGGAATAATGAATATTATTAAGATGTCCAAACTACTCAAAGCAATCTACAGATTCAGTGTAATCACCCTCAAAATTCCAGTGCCTTTTTTCACATAAATAAAACAGTTTTAAAATCACAGTTCTTGATTTTAAAGTATATTATAAAGCTATAGTAAACAAAACAGAATGGTATTGGCACTAAAAACAAACAAAGATGAATGGAGCAGAATAGAGAGCCCAGTTATGTGGTCACACTTCTGTGGTCAGTTACTTTATGACAGAGGAGCCAAGAATACACACTGGGGGGAGGACAGAATCTTCAATAAATGGTATTTGGAAAACTGGACCCTTATCTTACACCCTGCTTATTTAACTTATATGCAGAGTACATCATGCGAAATGCCAGGCTGGATGAATCACAGACTGGAAGATTGCCAGGAGAAATATCAATAATCTCAGATATGCTGATGATTCCACCCTAATGGCAGAAAATGAAGAAGAACTAAAGAGCCTCTTGATGAAGATGAAAGAAGAGAATGAAAACCTGGCTTAAAACTTCCACAGCATCCGGTCCCATCACTTCATGGCAAGTAGACAGAGGAAAAAAATGAAAACAGTGGTTTTCTTGGGCTCCAAAATCACAGTCAGATGGTGACTGCAGCCGTGAAATTAAAAGACACTTGCTTATTGGGGGAAAAGCTAGGACAAACCTGCACAGCATATTAAAAGGCAGAGACATCACTTTGCCAGCAAAGGTCTGTATAGTCAAAGCTGTGGTTTTTCCAGCAGTCATGTGTGGATGTGAGAGCTGGACCATGAAGAAGGCCGAGTGCCAAAGAGTGGATGCTTTTGAGCTGTGCTGGTCTAAGAACAAGGTAAAGGTACCCACTCTTATCACCTCTTTTCAGCATTGTACTGGAACTCCTGAGCAGAGAAGTTAGAAAAGAAGTTAGAGAACTTTTTAAAAAGTTGCCAAAAAAAAAAAAAGTTGCATCCAAAACAATAAAATACCTAAGAATAAATGTGACAAAGATGGTGAAAGATCTATACACAGAAAGCTATATAAGACATTGAGGAAGGAAATTGAAGACACAAACTAATGTATCATGTTCATAGATTGGAATAATGAATATTATTAAGATGTCCAAACTACTCAAAGCAATCTACAGATTCAGTGTAATCACCCTCAAAATTCCAGTGCCTTTTTTCACATAAATAAAACAGTTTTAAAATCACAGTTCTTGATTTTAAAGTATATTATAAAGCTATAGTAAACAAAACAGAATGGTATTGGCACTAAAAACAAACAAAGATGAATGGAGCAGAATAGAGAGCCCAGTTATGTGGTCACACTTCTGTGGTCAGTTACTTTATGACAGAGGAGCCAAGAATACACACTGGGGGGAGGACAGAATCTTCAATAAATGGTATTTGGAAAACTGGACCCTTATCTTACACCCTGCTTATTTAACTTATATGCAGAGTACATCATGCGAAATGCCAGGCTGGATGAATCACAGACTGGAAGATTGCCAGGAGAAATATCAATAATCTCAGATATGCTGATGATTCCACCCTAATGGCAGAAAATGAAGAAGAACTAAAGAGCCTCTTGATGAAGATGAAAGAAGAGAATGAAAACCTGGCTTAAAACTTCCACAGCATCCGGTCCCATCACTTCATGGCAAGTAGACAGAGGAAAAAAATGAAAACAGTGGTTTTCTTGGGCTCCAAAATCACAGTCAGATGGTGACTGCAGCCGTGAAATTAAAAGACACTTGCTTATTGGGGGAAAAGCTAGGACAAACCTGCACAGCATATTAAAAGGCAGAGACATCACTTTGCCAGCAAAGGTCTGTATAGTCAAAGCTGTGGTTTTTCCAGCAGTCATGTGTGGATGTGAGAGCTGGACCATGAAGAAGGCCGAGTGCCAAAGAGTGGATGCTTTTGAGCTGTGGTGCTGGAGAAGACTCTCGGGAGCGCCTTTTGGACTGCAAAGAGATCAAACCAGTCAGTCCTAAAGGAAATCAGCCCTGAGTCGTCATTGGAAGGACTGATGCTGAAGCTGATGCTCCAGTACTTTGGCCCCCTGATGCGAAGAGACAACCCACTGGAACGACCCTGATGCTGGGGAAACAGAAGGCAGGAGGAGAAGGGGACGACAGACAGGACGCGATGGCTGGATACGTCACCGACTCAGTGGAGACGAGCCTGAGCGAGCTGCAGGAGACGGTGAAGAGCCGGCCGCCGGCTGTGCTGCAGTCCATGGGCGTGCAAAGAATCGGACGCGGCTGAGCCACTGAGCAGCAGCAGCAGTCTTACACCGTGTGCTGAAGTCATCTCAGAGGCTTGAACCTAAGACCTAAAGCCATGAGACTCAGAGAAAAAGTTAAACTCTCTGACATTGGTCTTGGCGATGACTTGTATTTGACACCAAGAGCAGAGGCAGCAAAAAACAAGTGCAACTATGTCAGACTGAAAAAGCACAGCAAAGGAAGCCCTGAACCAAAGGAGAAAGCAGCCTACTGAATGAGAGAAAATATTTGCAAACCATTTATCTGATAAGGGGTTAATATGCAAAATATATGACTGACTCATACAACTCAACAGCAAGGTAACAATCTGGTAAAAAAAAAAAAAAGATAACACAGCAGAGAATTGGAATAGACAAGTTTTTCTGAAGAAGACATACAGGTGGCCAGCAGGCACATGGAAGGCTGCCCAGTGCCACTCGTCACCAGGAAGACGCAAGTCAGAACCACAGCGAGCTCCCCTGTCAAAAAGGCCAGCGTGGCTAGTATCAAACAGACAGGGAGAGGACTTCCCTGGTGGCTCAGTGGGTAAGAGCGCACCTTCCCGTTTAGGGGACACGGGCTCGACTCCTGGCCGGGAAGATTCCGCTTGCTGTGGGGCAGCTGAGCCCACGTGCCACCACTGCCGGAGCCTTTTGCCTGTGGGGGCAGCTGAGTTATGTGTGGATGTGAGAGCTGGACCATGAAGAAGGCCGAGTGCCAAAGAGTGGATGCTTTTGAGCTGTGGTGCTGGAGAAGACTCTCGGGCGCCTTTTGGACTGCAAAGAGATCAAACCAGTCAGTCCTAAAGGAAATCAGCCCTGAGTCGTCATTGGAAGGACTGATGCTGAAGCTGATGCTCCAGTACTTTGGCCCCCTGATGCGAAGAGACAACCCACTGGAACGACCCTGATGCTGGGGAAACAGAAGGCAGGAGGAGAAGGGGACGACAGACAGGACGCGATGGCTGGATACGTCACCGACTCAGTGGAGACGAGCCTGAGCGAGCTGCAGGAGACGGTGAAGAGCCGGCCGCCGGCTGTGCTGCAGTCCATGGGCGTGCAAAGAATCGGACGCGGCTGAGCCACTGAGCAGCAGCAGCAGTCTTACACCGTGTGCTGAAGTCATCTCAGAGGCTTGAACCTAAGACCTAAAGCCATGAGACTCAGAGAAAAAGTTAAACTCTCTGACATTGGTCTTGGCGATGACTTGTATTTGACACCAAGAGCAGAGGCAGCAAAAAACAAGTGCAACTATGTCAGACTGAAAAAGCACAGCAAAGGAAGCCCTGAACCAAAGGAGAAAGCAGCCTACTGAATGAGAGAAAATATTTGCAAACCATTTATCTGATAAGGGGTTAATATGCAAAATATATGACTGACTCATACAACTCAACAGCAAGGTAACAATCTGGTAAAAAAAAAAAAAAGATAACACAGCAGAGAATTGGAATAGACAAGTTTTTCTGAAGAAGACATACAGGTGGCCAGCAGGCACATGGAAGGCTGCCCAGTGCCACTCGTCACCAGGAAGACGCAAGTCAGAACCACAGCGAGCTCCCCTGTCAAAAAGGCCAGCGTGGCTAGTATCAAACAGACAGGGAGAGGACTTCCCTGGTGGCTCAGTGGGTAAGAGCGCACCTTCCCGTTTAGGGGACACGGGCTCGACTCCTGGCCGGGAAGATTCCGCTTGCTGTGGGGCAGCTGAGCCCACGTGCCACCACTGCCGCGTGGAGCCTTTGCGCCCTCGAGCCCGTGCTCTGCGGCAAGAGAAGCCGCCGCCGCTAAGAAACCTCGCGCAGCGCAGCCAAAAGTAAGTTAATTTAACAAAAAAAAAAGACAAAAAGTAACAAGGTTAACAAGGACGTGGAGAGAAAGGAAACCTCTTGCACTGTTGGTGGAGTGAAAATTGTACTACCTACCGCTGTGGAGAACAGCCTGGAGGGTCCTAAACATACAGGAGACCAGAGGGACCGTTTGATCTTCCTCCACTTCGGGTGCACAGCCAGAGATGAAAACACGGCCTCGGGGAGGGACGCCTGCCTGCGTGCCTGCGGCTGTGCTGGCCACACTCCTGAGCACACTGGCGAGGCGCGAGGGGGCGCGTGTGTCCCGTGGATGTGACTCAGCCGTGACGGCGGCAGCACCGGTGGACTCGAGGGCGCCGTGCTGAGTGAGAGGAGCCGCACGCCCGCCCCGGCACCGTCTCGAGAGCCGGGCTCCTGTGAAGGAGGGCAGAGGTCTGGCTGCCGGGCGGGGGCACGGAGCGGCTGCGAGGCACGTGCTCGCTCTCCTCCCCGGCTCGGTGGGGTCTGAGGAGCCGGCGGGACCGAGACGGTCGGCCCTCGCGCTGGTGTGCAGTGAGAGCAGAGACCCCGCGCGCCCGCCCAGAGCGGGGGAGCCTGAGGGCACGGAAGTGGTGATAAAGCAGACGAGGAAAAGCCTGTCCCGGGGGCACGCCGCCCGTCAGCACAGCGCCCAGTGCCCGCCCGTCTGTGAGTGGGCTGCGCCGCAGGAGAAAGCTGAGAAAAATTTAATTGTGTGCTGCTTCTGTCATCAGAAAACATATGTGAAGAGACCTCTCTTTAAGTAACAGGTAGTTCTCTGACTATGCGAGCAGTGGCTTTCTTGAGAGGTGTGGAAAAGTGACCACAGCTGTGAACAGAAGAGAAGAGACGTGGCGCTCAGAAGTGTGTATGACCCTCCGCGTGGCGCTCGGCAGAGTGGACCCCGCTCCAGAGCTCCCGGCGTCTGGGCGGGACTCGCCGCGCGCCGGTCCCCTCCAGTTCTCTAGCCGGTCTCCGCCTTTCTTCTGACCTCAGCTCTGACGCCGCGGCCCGTGTCCCAGCGTGCGTCCCTGCGGACTGCCCTGAACCACCCCTGCGACAGGATGTCGATGGACCGATGCTTAACCTGTGTCACGGTTCCCTGCTCGTTCACGCCAGCCTTTCTCCGTGGCTCCAGGTGGAGGCGTGTGCTGCTGTCCGTACCGGGATGGGTGACTCACAGGTGCCTGAAGACGCTCGTCCGGTGCCGAGCCTGCTGTCCACCACCTGCCAGCCGCCCCGGCTGTGGTCCCTGTTACAGTGAAAAGTGCAGGCCCCGCACCTCTAGATCCTTACACCTGGGGCGGGGCGCTGGCCTCCCTGACCCTGGCTCCCTCGCCTGCCTCCCACCGCCCCTCCCGTCCCAGCTGCCCTGCACGTGCGCTCAGCTTCCTGTGCCCGAGGTCCTGCCGTGGCTCCCAAGGGGTCTCGCTGCCGGCAGCCTCCGGTGGCTGCCATCCTTATTTTCTTGGCTCTGAAACTGGTCTTTCTAAAATCAAGTACTTGTATTTTTGCTCCTGGAATTAGAGTTCCCGTGGCTCTGATTATGCTCTTCAAACTCTGGGAGGCAGGTACCCAGAAGAAAGTCAGAGTGTACCAAGCGATCCATGAGTCCACTGGACACACACACGGCGTTTTCCTGGGGTGTCGGTTTTCCCTAAAGACTGTGGGGTAAAGAAGAAATCATGTGTTAGGAATAATTTGTTAAAGAAAAAACCTTTGACATACATTGGCTTCCAGAATAAAGTCCCACCTCAGCTGTCATAGAAGATCCCATGTGATCTAAGCAGACGGGGCTGCACCTCTGACTTGCAAGACTGTGTGTGAATGCTTCAAGTGGGGCAGCCGTGGGAGGGGTAGGGCCCAGCTCAGGCCTGGGGGCGGTGGATGCCCAGCCCACTCCAGGAGGAGGGAGTGCGGGGAAGGCGGCCTTGAGCATCAGGTGCTGTGGACCAGGAACAAAAGAGTGGACAGACCTGAGGTCCAGACCCACAGGTGTACTCGTCACTGTGACCTCTGAATCTAGTGCCTGACGCACAAAACATGGTTGTGAGACATCTGGAAATTACATTAAGAAGCCATTCATTGAGAACCTGGGAGGGCCTTGTTTCTGTGCTAGGTTCTTTTAACATACAGAAACAGTGTTTTTATTGGCTTTTATTACTATTCCAAAGGTAACAAAAAGACTTAGGTGATGAATTGTTGTTAATGTGTCCCATTGGACATGGTGACCGGCACCCAGTAAATGTCTATCAATTGATAAGAGGTGAATGAGGTAGATCTGTGTGCAGCAAACAAGCTTTTTTTTAAGATGAATTTTTTTTAAATTTATGCTGGAGTATATAGTTGATTAATAATGTGTTTGTGACCGGGGTGTAGCCCAGTGGCTCAGTTACGTATGGACGCGTTTCTGCTCTTCTCAAGTTCTTACCATCTGGATGGTTACAGAGGACTGAGCAGAGTGACCTGTGTCACACAGCAGGTCCGTGTGGGTTGTCTGTTTTAAATACAGCCTTGCGTACATGTGCGCCCCAAACTCCAGTATCCCTCCTGCCACCCTTCTCTCCCGGGAACCGTAAGTTCATTCTCTAAGTCTGTGAGTCTGTTTCTGTTTTGAAAACAAACATTTAAAACCTACAAATAATACACCAAGATTGTGAGTGTGCATAAAATGTTTCTCTTAGTGGGTCTCATTTTAGGATGCAGAAAACTCCAAAAAGTACAACATTTTTATAACATGGATCCTAAAAATATAGTCTCCTACTATTAATAAATAACCATTGTGCTGGAAAAGATTTAAAAACCCTAACGGGAAAATAACAAGACTACATATGTATATAAATCTTAGGAATCTGCCTAAAGCAATAGTATGAGGAATCATAAGGCATTTGACTTCATATCTTAATAATTTGTGTATAACTCTGACTGGGATTGGTTTTAGAACAGAATGGCGGCAGGGGGCATTTTAGAGGAAATTGTGAAGACCGAAGTGCATTAGGAAACATAGAAATGGCGATGCTAAAGGATTCTAAAACCCCGCGAGCTCTAGCAGTAGCTGGGTCACTGCAGGAAGAGGCGGTGTGAGCTGGGAGGCCGGCGCCGAGGGCCGCTGGTGAGTGTGGCCGCCCGTCTCGCCCCCAGCTACTGTGACCAGCTGAAGGTCTCGGAGAGCACGCACGTGCTGCGGCCCTTCCTGCCCAGCGTCCTGGACGGCCTGATCCACCTCGCGGCCCAGTTCAGCTCCGAGGTCCTCAACCTGGTGATGGAGACCCTGTGCATCGTCTGCACGGTGGACCCGGCGTTCACCGCCGACACGGAGAGCAAGATCTGCCCCTTCACCATCGCCATCTTCCTGAAGTACAGCAACGGTGCGCGCCGGCGGGCCGCGGGAGGGGTCGTGGACATGCAGGCGCCCCTTGGGTCTCGTGGGCTTGTGCGTCGGAAGCAGAGATGGTGACTTTGAATTCGTGAGGGTCGGGTCACGTGTCGATCCACACAGCAGGGCACCGAGCCTGTGACACGCTGTCCGTGGGAGCTGGCGGAAAGGTGACCAGCCGTGCGGTGGGCGACGGAGCACCTGGGTCAGGACTTCCTGGAAGAGGAGGCCTGCGGCTGGGGGGGAGGAGCTGGAGGGGGAGGACAGGCAGAGGCCGGGGACGAGGCCCTCGTCAGGTGCTGTCTGTAGCGGCAGAGCTCTGGAGGCGGTCAGAGTTCTTTATGTCCGTGAAATGGAATGCTCTGTGGCCGTTAAGAACCTAGCCTCAGAGGAACGACTGAGCTGTGGAGGCGCTCTGTTGTAGTAAGTAAACGGATTGTTTTCCCAAACGCATAGAATAGAGTCCCAAGTTTTGGTTTCATTGTCAGAAATAGCATGAGGACGTTTTTGTCTGAAGAGTGCTTGTTGATGCTTGGAAGCGGATTGGTCATGTTATGTGATGTCATACTAGACATTTTACTTGTTTTTTTTTTCATTTTTCCACTTACGTGCCCTGAGGATTCCGCACTGCACTCTTACAAGGTCCTCGTGCTCTCTGCCTGTCATGTGACATTCAGCTGAGTGTCCTGGCTTGTCTGCTGTTCTGCTCCTGGGCCTCTCAGTGGCTTCCACTGCTTGTCTCGTGCAGGCTGTGTGCACTGCACGCTGGGCGGAGAGAGGGTGTTCCTACTTCTCTAGGTGAAGCAGGTTGAGCTGAAGTTCTGTTTCTTCACAAGGCTCTGCTGTTTGAAGGTTTTTTCCTTTTGTCCTTAAGTGGCTTTAGGAGTTCTGACTGTCCATCATGACCGTCCCAGGAGATGCCACTCAACACGTGGGACCTGATCCACCTCGCCCAGTTCAGCTCCGAGGTCCTCAACCTGGTGATGGAGACCCTGTGCATCGTCTGCACGGTGGACCCGGCGTTCACCGCCGACACGGAGAGCAAGATCTGCCCCTTCACCATCGCCATCTTCCTGAAGTACAGCAACGGTGCGCGCCGGCGGGCCGCGGGAGGGGTCGTGGACATGCAGGCGCCCCTTGGGTCTCGTGGGCTTGTGCGTCGGAAGCAGAGATGGTGACTTTGAATTCGTGAGGGTCGGGTCACGTGTCGATCCACACAGCAGGGCACCGAGCCTGTGACACGCTGTCCGTGGGAGCTGGCGGAAAGGTGACCAGCCGTGCGGTGGGCGACGGAGCACCTGGGTCAGGACTTCCTGGAAGAGGAGGCCTGCGGCTGGGGGGGAGGAGCTGGAGGGGGAGGACAGGCAGAGGCCGGGGACGAGGCCCTCGTCAGGTGCTGTCTGTAGCGGCAGAGCTCTGGAGGCGGTCAGAGTTCTTTATGTCCGTGAAATGGAATGCTCTGTGGCCGTTAAGAACCTAGCCTCAGAGGAACGACTGAGCTGTGGAGGCGCTCTGTTGTAGTAAGTAAACGGATTGTTTTCCCAAACGCATAGAATAGAGTCCCAAGTTTTGGTTTCATTGTCAGAAATAGCATGAGGACGTTTTGTCTGAAGAGTGCTTGTTGATGCTTGGAAGCGGATTGGTCATGTTATGTGATGTCATACTAGACATTTTACTTGTTTTTTTTTTCATTTTTCCACTTACGTGCCCTGAGGATTCCGCACTGCACTCTTACAAGGTCCTCGTGCTCTCTGCCTGTCATGTGACATTCAGCTGAGTGTCCTGGCTTGTCTGCTGTTCTGCTCCTGGGCCTCTCAGTGGCTTCCACTGCTTGTCTCGTGCAGGCTGTGTGCACTGCACGCTGGGCGGAGAGAGGGTGTTCCTACTTCTCTAGGTGAAGCAGGTTGAGCTGAAGTTCTGTTTCTTCACAAGGCTCTGCTGTTTGAAGGTTTTTTCCTTTTGTCCTTAAGTGGCTTTAGGAGTTCTGACTGTCCATCATGACCGTCCCCAGGAGATGCGTGCCACTCAACACGTGGGACCTGGGAAAAGTCATTGCTCGGGCAGTTTCTGAGATGGCGGGGACTTCTTACCTAAGCGTTTGAACTCAGGGTGAATGCAGGTTTCACAAGAATGCGGATGTTAAAGATCTGTCCCAGGAAAAGAGGCAGATTTTGTTCCCGAAGTGGCTGTTGCTGACTTATCGCCAGCTTGGTCGGGTCGCACACATGCTGCCCCCAGGCCCTGGCGGCTGCCCCGCCTCTCAGGTTCCTCCCTGGGCCCCAGGTCTGGGACAAGGACCGAGCAGAAGCTGTCCGCTTCAGTGAGGGCCAGTGGCAGGCAGCGCCGCCAGGGCCTCATGCTGGCCTCTCCCCCTCAGACCCCGTGGTGGCCTCACTGGCTCAGGACATCTTCAAGGAGCTGTCCCAGATTGAAGCCTGCCAGGGCCCCATGCAGATGCGGCTGATCCCCACCCTGGTCAGCATCATGCAGGCGCCAGCGGACAAGATCCCCGCGGGGCTCTGTGCGGTGCGTCTGGCAGTCCTCGTGGGGAGGCGCGAGAGTGTGGGGGCGCCCTGCTCAGGAGGGGCTCTGGTTCCCGAGGTGCCCCCAGTGATGGGGCAGGACCGCCGCGACCCCGTCCCCGGCTGTCCAGTCCACTGCCCTCCCCCTCCCCCGGCAGCAGACTGGCTCCAGAAGGCCGAGAGTGCCCTCTGCGGCCTCCTGCAGCGCCTCCGGTCCTGAGGGCTCTCCGGCTTGGCGGGTGGGCCCCCCTCCCCCGGTCATACTAGACATTTTACTTGTTTTTTTTTTCATTTTTCCACTTACGTGCCCTGAGGATTCCGCACTGCACTCTTACAAGGTCCTCGTGCTCTCTGCCTGTCATGTGACATTCAGCTGAGTGTCCTGGCTTGTCTGCTGTTCTGCTCCTGGGCCTCTCAGTGGCTTCCACTGCTTGTCTCGTGCAGGCTGTGTGCACTGCACGCCGGGCGGAGTGCGCGTGTTCCTACTTCTCTCGGGGACGCAGGTTGAGCTCCAGTTCTGTTTCTTCACAAGGCTCTGCTGTTTGAAGGTTTTTTCCTTTTGTCCTTAAGTGGCTTTAGGAGTTCTGACTGTCCATCATGACCGTCCCCAGGAGATGCGTGCCACTCAACACGTGGGACCTGGGAAAAGTCATTGCTCGGGCAGTTTCTGAGATGGCGGGGACTTCTTACCTAAGCGTTTGAACTCAGGGTGAATGCAGGTTTCACAAGAATGCGGATGTTAAAGATCTGTCCCAGGAAAAGAGGCAGATTTTGTTCCCGAAGTGGCTGTTGCTGACTTATCGCCAGCTTGGTCGGGTCGCACACATGCTGCCCCCAGGCCCTGGCGGCTGCCCCGCCTCTCAGGTTCCTCCCTGGGCCCCAGGTCTGGGACAAGGACCGAGCAGAAGCTGTCCGCTTCAGTGAGGGCCAGTGGCAGGCAGCGCCGCCAGGGCCTCATGCTGGCCTCTCCCCCTCAGACCCCGTGGTGGCCTCACTGGCTCAGGACATCTTCAAGGAGCTGTCCCAGATTGAAGCCTGCCAGGGCCCCATGCAGATGCGGCTGATCCCCACCCTGGTCAGCATCATGCAGGCGCCAGCGGACAAGATCCCCGCGGGGCTCTGTGCGGTGCGTCTGGCAGTCCTCGTGGGGAGGCGCGAGAGTGTGGGGGCGCCCTGCTCAGGAGGGGCTCTGGTTCCCGAGGTGCCCCCAGTGATGGGGCAGGACCGCCGCGACCCCGTCCCCGGCTGTCCAGTCCACTGCCCTCCCCCTCCCCCGGCAGCAGACTGGCTCCAGAAGGCCGAGAGTGCCCTCTGCGGCCTCCTGCAGCGCCTCCGGTCCTGAGGGCTCTCCGGCTTGGCGGGTGGGCCCCCCTCCCCGACCCTGGCGGCAGCCTGGCTTCTCTCCTGCAGACAGCCATCGACATCCTGACCACCGTCGTGCGGAACACGAAGCCCCCGCTCTCGCAGCTGCTCGTCTGCCAGGCTTTCCCTGCTGTGGCCCAGTGCACCCTCCACACAGACGACAACGCCACCATGCAGGTACCTCCGGGCGGGTGTCACCGGCAGAAGGCTGAGGCTGAGAAGTCGGACGCCGTTTCCTTGTTTGAGTAGAAACCCCTCACACCTGTGACTGCAGAGAACCCACACGGGGCTCTGACTGTGGAGGGCCGGTGGGGGCTCCTCAGCGGTGTGGGTGCCGGGCCTCCCGCTGTCTGGCTGGGTGTCGCTGCGGCAGAAGGGGTCGCGGACCTGCAGGCTCCGGTCTCCGTCAGCAGGGTCCACGGAGGCGTGAGCCTGGGCAGCCCCTGGGCGGCGCTCTCAGGCCGGTGGCCCCGTCACGGCGGCGGCGCAGCCGGGTTCTGTCGCCAGCGGTGGAGCGGGGTGGCTGACGCTCCTCCGCGTGCCCGCCGCCCGCCTTCTGACGGAAGCTGTGACCTCGGGCGAAGGGCCGGGAGGCGGGCGCTGCCCCGGTGCCTGGAGCCCCGAGGACGGAGGCCCCGGCCCGGCACTGCGCTGACCGGGTCTCCTGCCGTGTCCGCAGAATGGCGGCGAGTGCCTGCGGGCCTACGTGTCGGTGGCGCTGGAGCAGGTGGCGCAGTGGCACGACGAGCAGGGCCACAGCGGGCTGTGGTACGTGATGCAGGTGGTGCGCCAGCTCCTGGACCCCCGCACCTCCGAGTTCACCGCCGCCTTCGTGGGCCGCCTGGTGTCCACCCTCATCTCCAGGGCCGGCGGGCAGCTGGGCGAGAACCTGGACCAGATTCTGCGCGCCATCCTCAGCAAGATGCAGCAGGCGGAGACGCTGAGCGTCATGCAGGTGGGCGAGCCCGGCCCGGCGCGGGGGGCGGTGTCCGCGCAGCGCCCTGAGCGGTGTCCCTGTCCCCCCAGTCCCTGATCATGGTGTTCGCGCACCTGGTGCACACCCAGCTGGAGCCCCTGCTCGAGTTCCTGTGCAGCCTGCCCGGGCCCACCGGCAAGCCCGCCCTGGAGTTCGTGATGGCCGAGTGGACCAGCCGGCAGCACCTGTTCTACGGGCAGTACGAGGGCAAAGTCAGGTGGGCTGCGCTCCTCCCGGGCCTTCTCCCCCGCGGACGTTCCACCTGCCCGCCTCACCCCGTCTCCCTGGCGTTCCTCCCGCTGAGCTGGAGGTTGCGCGGCTGCCGCCGTCGACTCCCGAAGACCGAGACCACGGGTGGACCGCGTGCGTTTGGTCTCTGCCGCGAGAGCCCCCGCCAGTCCCTCCTTCGCCCTGCCACGTGCTTCCTCTTCTTAAAGCCAGCTTTCTCACAGTTTATTCTGGACTTGATCTTCTGTGCTCGTCACCCCACATGCCTTCCAGGCTGGGCATCCATGTGCTGCTGCCCCGCTCTGGCGTTGCTCGAGAGCCGGTCTCATCCGGCCACCTTCCGGAGCGGGAGCCCTTCTCGGCACACACGGCTGTCCTCCAGGCAGCCTGGAGGCATTTCCGCTCCGAGTCGGGACGGAGCGCTCGTCTCCCTGGGGCAGCGTCGGGGGCTGCTGACGGCCCTTTCTGGCTCTCCCCGCAGCTCCGTGGCGCTGTGCAAGCTGCTCCAGCACGGCGTCACCGCGGACGACAGGCGGCTGCAGGACATCCGCGTGAAGGGGGAGGAACTGCACAGCCTGGACGAGGGCGTCCGCACCCGCTCCAAGACGGCCAAGAGTGCGTGCCGCCGCCCGCCTCCTGGGGCCGGGACACCTGGCGGGGGCGATCGGGGCCTGGCCTTAGTGGTAGTGCCCAGGGGAGCAGCAGGAAACAAGGGTCAGCCACGGAGCGCGTGGGTCCTTCTGTAGCTGAGAGTGGACAGGAGGCCCAGCAGAGGATGCCCGGCGTCCCGCTCGCCCTGGGCCTGGGCCCCCCGCGTCCACGTCCTGACTGCAGCTGCTGAATGACTGCAGCTTGGCACTCGCCTGCACCGTTTCCCACGCTCCGCACCCGGGACCTGTGGCGCTCCAGCCTGCTCGAGGCGCTGGCATCCGGGCTCTAGTGTGGGCGCAGCCCATCTCCTTTAGTCCCTGCAGTCTCTCGTCTCACCTGACTTCTGAACTCCCATGACACGCAGCAGAACGAGGTTATTCACCGTCACCGTCGAGCCTCAGGACTGGGGGCTTCCTGGGGGCTCAGACAGTAAAGAGTCTGCTTGCAATGCGAGAATCCCTGGGTCAGGAAGATCGCCTGGAGAAGGGAATGCCACCCCACTCCAGTGTTCCTGCCTGCAGTGCTCCCTGGACGGAGGGGCCGGGTGGGCAGCCGTCCACGGGGTCGCGGAGATGCAGACACGGCCGAAGCAGCTGGCGTGTGCGCTCGGGGCCGGGCGCGGCCGGGGTGGAGACCGGGCGGGGCACGGCGTCTGGGGGCAGCCCAAGGGCGGCTGGAAGTGGAGCCTCTTTCCTTCCCAGACCCTGAGCGCTGGACGAACATTCCTCTGCTGGTCAAGATCCTGAAGCTGATCATCTACGAGCTGTCCAACGTCATGGAGGCGAACGCCGCCCGCCAGGCCGCCCCTGCAGAGTGGAGCCAAGGTGCCCACACTCAGGACTGGCGTTCTGGATGCTCCGTTTGTGACCGGGGTCCACCTCGTCCACTGTGCTTGGACAGTCACTGCCCGCCAGCTCCGCGGGCGCCTTGCAGGCCCGCACGGGGCTGGTTCCCAGGGTCTGCCTGCCCCGTCGCACCTCCGCGGTGAGGCAGCCGGGAGGCCCGCCCTTCCCGGCCTGGTGTTCCTCAGGAACCTCCCGGCCGGATTCCTCCCTGCCGGAGCGCGCAGCTCTTCCAGTCACACTGACCGGGAGGGCCTGGTCGCCCGGTCCTGCCCTGGGGACGAGGCTGCAGTGCAGGCGTGCTTGCGGCTTGTCCTGGCCGGCCGGGGGGGAGGGGAGCGCCTGTGGGCCAGCTGCTTCTCGTCTCCGGCAGATGACTCCAACGACATGTGGGAGGACCCGGAGGACGACGACGAGGAGGAGGAGGACGGCTTGGCCGGCCAGCTCCTGTCCGACATCCTTGCCACAAGTAAATACGGTGAGTGCAGCCCGTCGCCGTGTGTACATCGGCTTCTAAACCGCAGTGCCAGGAGGGGGGCCGCCCCCTGACCCCTCCCCTCCCCTCCGGGTCCCTGCAGAGGAGGACTACTACGAGGACGACGAGGAGGACGACCCCGACGCCCTGAAGGACCCTCTGTATCAGATCGACCTGCAGGTGAGGCGCCCTGCGCGCCGTGGGCCGCGCCGCTCTGAGGTGGTCCTGTCCCGCTCAGCGGGCGGGGCTCAGTGGGGCCTCTGCCCCTCGGGCTCACCTGGCGCTGGAATCCAGCTTCCTGGGACTGTCGTCCCACTCCTCGGGGCGGCACGCGAGGCGTGGTCCTGGGACGTCCCGTGGGATCCCGCCTCAGGCGTGCCCCGCTTCCCGCCCCTCCAGGCGTACCTCACGGACTTCCTCTGCCAGTTCGCTCAGCAGCCCTGCTACGTGGTGTTCTCAGGCCACCTCAACGACAGCGAGAGGCGGGTTCTGCAGACCATTGGCATCTGAGAGGCCCTCCTCCCGCCCCCGCCCCCACGCACCGGAGCGCAGCCGTACTGGCCTCGAGGTGGTCTCCGTTCTCCACCTGGCGTGGCCCCTGAGAGCACCACTGACGGCGAGGCCCAGCTGCGTGCCTCACGAGGAGCGCGCTGGACTCAGGACGTCGCCCCGCGTGCCCAAGGACGCCCGCTCCTGCGCTCGGGGCCCACCTGTCCTCGCGTCCTCCGCTGGCCAGTCCAGAAGCACCCTGCCCGGGACGGCTGTGTGCCCCGTTTGGCCCAGCGGGGAGCACAGGAAGTCACGACCGTCCTGTTCGCAGACAGACCTGACCATCCCTCGGGCCGGCTGACGTATCCACACGGGGCGCCCTCCGCAGAGAGCGGCGTCTTGGGACTGGAGGAGCCGCCCCGGGACCCCGTTCCTCTCGCGACACTGAGAGTCCCCGTCCACAGAGGCCACGTTGGTTTTGCCTCGTTGCATGACAGCCCTCCCCACGCTTCCTCCGAACATGCACGCCCCCGGGATTAGCCAGACAGACAGCAGTTTGGTTTTCCTTTTTTAGAAAAAAAAAAAAAAATACAAAAACAGATTTTTTTTTTAAAAGTCCACCTGACCCAAACATATTTAACATGCCTCTCACACACGCCCAATACGCACAGCCGGATACCCAGAGGCTGCCCCTCTCCCTCAGGAATCCTCTCCGGTGGGGAGGTTGTGGCCCTCAGATTTGCAATGTGTATTTTTCTAGGAGAGTAAAGTGATCTTTACAAATGAATGTAATCTGCGTGGTATCAGATGTCTCAGCACCTCTGCCTCCGCACCTTTTCGAGGGAGCACTGAAGTGAGGCAGAGGCCTGGGCGCGGCCCCGCAGTGACCCCCTCGCCAAGGGATGCCCAGAGAAACGTGCCGTGCCGTCAGGCGTTGGTGAGGAGCTCCCTAGGAGGGAGTGTGCTCTGCGGGGGTTCACAGGTGAGGAGGATGAGAGGTGGAGGGGAGAAAGGCGAGCTGGTGGCCCTGCACCCTGTTCTGGCCGCGTCCACACCCAGTGCCCTGTTTCTAATAGCTGCCAAGTGTTCCTTTAGGGTGGGGTCTCACAGCAGTGGGTGGAAGTGACCGTGACTGTGTTCTTAGGAAAGGGCCCCAGGACTGCTGCGGGGGCCTTGGGACTTGGTGCCACTGGATGTCCCTGCCGGCCACTCCCCCAGCCTCCGGTGGAAAGCTCTGCCTGGCCAGGTCTCCCCAGGTTTGGCACAGAGCGGTGATCTCAGCCTCGGGGCTTCCGCACTGGCCCACGTGCCGAGACCGCCCTCCAGCAAGGCCCTTCCTGCGCTCTTGCTGGCTTTGGGGAGGACTGGCCTCCTGCCTCGGGCTGGGGCCAGCCCTGCCCCACAGGCCCGCGGTATGGGCTAGAGCAGAGGGCTTCGGGGCCCATGGTGTGCAGCCCTTCCTCGTGTCCCGTTTACCTGCACAGCAGTGCACAGGTGTTTCTTCTGTCGGTGAGGAAGGGCTCCGAGACGGTGCCCCTGCCCGCAGCAGGGAGTGGAGGAGACCACGAGAACTCACGCCCTGGCTCCTCCTCTGTCTGTCCCAGGCCCCGCCTCCACAGTGGAGGGCAAACTGGGGACCACAGACTGAACTCCCAGCAGCTGGCAGGAGAGACTCAGTCTGACCTGAGTTGACAGTAAAGAAATGTGGCGTTTCTTGCAGCCCAGTTTTGTGGTTGTGTCCCTCCTCGGCCTGGCCCCCCTTCTGGATCCTAAGCTCACCCAGCGGACAGGATGGCTGGTTCACCCACCAGTGACCTCCAGCAGATCCTCGTTCCATTGAATAAGGAGAGAGAAGGGCCCGAGCGCCTCTGCGGGCTGGCCTGCGGCTCTGGGGGCTCTGACTGAACCCTCCTGCGTTTACAAGGAAGCTGAGGCCCGAGGAGCAAGGCAGTGTCTCCAGTTTGCAGAGCAGGAAGTGGCAAAGCAGGGCTTCTGCCTTGGCCGGTGCTTCCAAGCAGGGACTCCATCCTGCATCCCGGCTCGGCTAGTCATCCCGTGGTCCACGTAGGGCCAGTGTAAATGACACAACCCGCAGCCCCAGGTCTGCCCCTGGGAAGCAGGGCGCTGGCAGCACGATCTCCCATAGTGATTCCGACTGAGGGCTTCCCGGTCCTCAGAAGCTTGGGGTTGTGATGAGCCTCACCCCCGGTCCAGGGCGTTTCTCAGCACCTGAGCCTGCCCTTACACAGCTGGGCTCGCCAAGGAAGACCCCCGCGCCCGTCTGCCCAGGGGTTTCCCTCGGAGCTAGGCTGGAAACACTTCGGGTGGGAAGGCTCACGGAGGGCTGATGCCTGCGGCCCCACACCCGTCCCGGGAGAAGGAGCAGAGGCAGACGCAGAGCTGTAAACAGAGCCGCCTTCGTCTCTTCCCCTCAGCTCCCAAAATAGCACTTGTCTGCCCAGCCCTGGCCAGCTGGCAGAGCAGCGCACCGAGGAAGGTGCCATTTAAAGATAGCCGGGCTCCCCCCTTGGCCCCCTTGGCCGGCCGCAGACCACTGCTGCTGCCACAGCCACCTGGGGCCAGCCAGCTCCCGCCCTGGCGCTCTGCTGAGGAGCCTGGCGTTCCACAGCCTTCCTGCCCAGAGCTGGGGTGGGGGTGTGGCCCGTCCCCCCGACCCTCCCCCACCCCACCCTCCGGAGGGCTAACACAGGGGCAGCCTTCCATTCACAGCCAGCGAAGCCAAGCTGGACACCAGGAGAGCCTCCCAATGAAGGACAGCGTTTATTCTGGGCAGCAAGAGCCTGTACCTCTGGTGTAATGAGACTGCATGGGAGGAGAGGGGGCAGGGACCGCTCCCGAGGTGGACAGGCCTGTGGGGAAGAAGAGGCCAGGTACCTACCGGGCTCTCCCGAGAGGACCCTGGCTGCTGGAGGCGAGGAAGAGGTGATGGCAGGGGTCACTCTGGTCTCAGGACGGCTCCCCTCGAACCAGGGGCCAGGTGGCCCAGAGGCCAGGAGCCCGGGGTGACAGCCCAGGGAGGCAAGAGGGACCTCAAGACGCCCAGTCCGTCTGCTCTGGTCTGAGGAGTGTCACATCTACGGCCATACCACCCTGAGCGCGCCCGATCTCGTCTGGAGAGTGTCAGGGAGCGGAGGAGGCCCAGGCAGGTCACAGCCCGGCCGCAGGATGACCCAGCGGACACTCCGGCCGAAGCCAGGCCCGAGCTGGGTCACGGTCCTCACGCCTCCCCTCCCACGCGGCCCCTGCCTCCACACAGGATGCTGCGGGAGTGAGGGGTGCGCACTGAGCTGCCCGCCAGGCCCGGCTTGGGGCAGCAGAGCGGTCTGCGAGAGGTGGAAGGTGGAGCACGACAACTGAGGCTTTGAAGTGACAGACGTCCAGTTCCAGCCCCAGCCCGGGAACTGGGGAGGTCCACTTCTTCCACCCCCGGCTACCTCATCGGCACAGCGGGCCGCGCTCACCTGCAGTCACTGTCGTCACCGCTCCGCGCACTCCGCCCACTCTGGTCCAGGAAAGCGCCTTTCCACTCTGCAGAGCTGGGAGACCCGCTGGTCGAGACGGATGCCCTGTGTGCCTTTGCCGTGGCCGCAGCAGAGCCCGGGAAGCCTCTCCAGCCTGCAGACCTGTACAGCCACCTTCCCGGTCCCCAGCCTTCCCGTCCAAGCCCCTCCTCGCCCCCAGCCTGGGGCCTGCCTCAGCACGTGGGGCCGAGCAGGTCGTGGCCGCAGAGCTGGCCCCAGCCCCCCCCTCCAGGCTCCAGCTTCCCGGGCTGAGGCTCTCCAGCCCTCCCACCCTCCCCTCCTGTCACCTGCACTGGAAAACTGGCCTAGAATTTTCCAGTTAGACCATGGCTGTCCTGGTGAGCTGGAATGAGGGGTGTAAGCTTTGAGGAGAACTAGGTGGAGAAAAAAGTGATGGATCTGGGGGAGCGTGGTTTTGTTTTGCTTTGTTTCATTTTAACAGGAGAGATTTGAAGTTTTGTTTCCTAAGAAAGAAGGAACTAAAGGCGCGTAGAGAAGGGATGCTGAAGAGGAGCTCCGTCAGACAGGCTCTGCGCACGGGTGGCGGGTCCACCAGGGCGGGAAGAGAGCTCTCGTCGGAGGGTCTCGGCAGCCACGATGGAGCCCGCTCTGTGAGGGCTGGGGACCGCGGAGCGAGGGGCACACGGCGGTGTCCGCACTCACAGAGCGTGTGGTGGAGTGGACATGCTGCCGGGTGTGCGGAACTGGGGGCTCTCTGTCCGTCCGTCTCTGTGGCATGTATGGACATCTGTCCCTTTACATCAGGACAGATGTCCGCTCCTCCAGCCCCCATCAGAGTAGCAGCTGCTTCCTGGGGCAGGAGCAGGGCCTGTCTTCACTCTCGCTCTCCTGGTGGGTGCCAGCACCCACAGGGGCTCAGGACAGGCAGTGCCCGCTGTGGCCGCCCGTCCACAGCCTGCTTAAGCTCTGCTGAGCCTTCCACGCCCAGCGGCTGGAGGGACGCGCCGTCTGCTGTGGGGGTGGGAGCACCCGGACGGACGGATCCTCGTGACGAGCACTCACACTTCACTCTTTTTTTTCCTTTTAATTTATTGTTGGCTGCATTGGGTCTTCATTACAGCACAGGCTCTTCCCCACCTGCAGAGGGTGGGGGCTCCTCCCTGGGCCTGCGGGCTGCTCCAGGGCGCGGGTCACGGTCTGGGGCTGAACCACGCCTCCTGCGCTGGCAGCGGGCTCTTTCCCCGGACGGCGCGTCGTGTCCCTTACACTCACCCTGCTGTACCTCACAGCCTAGAGCTCAGGGTGAGGGGAGTCGTCCAGTGCCCTCCCCTCTGGCAGCCCCCAGTCGGTTCTCTGCATCTGTAGCTCTGCTGCAGTTTCATGGCTGTGCATTTGTTTTATTTCTTATTTGTTAGATTCCACATATGCGGTAATATATACTATTTGTCTTTCTCTGTTTAACTTGGGCTAATACCCTCCAGGTCCAGCCTATGCTGTTGTCAATGGCAAAATTTTGTTCTTTTGAAAGAATATTTATTCAGTGCAGCCTCTGGGACCAGATTCCCCGACGAAAGGCTGCCCCCGGCCCCTGCACTGGGCGTGCAGAGCCTAAGCTGCTGGTCGCCAGAGCAGCCATTGTCCCAGCCTAGCCGCACTCCACGGCGTGTCTGAGCCACAGCGTCTCCATCCGCTCACCCCGGCGGCTGCAGCTGGCTTCACTGCTGAGAAGAATGCTGTGGCGCGTGGAGGGGCGCGTGTGTTTTTTGAAACATGTCTTTCAAAATTAGTGTTTTCATTTTCTTCAGTTGAATACTCAGGAGGGGAACTGCTGAAACGTACGGCGATGCTTTTGTCTTTTGTAACCTCTGTTTTCCACAGTGCCCCCTCCTGGGCACATGCCCACCAACAGTGCTCAAGGGTCTGGACCCTTTTCTCCACATCCTCACCAACAGCCTTGCTGTTTGTTGTCGTTTTGATGGCAGTCATTCTGACAGGCGTGAGGCGATGTCTCGTCGTGGCTCTGAATTCCGTTTCCCTGACGGCTTGTAAGGCTGAGCGTCGTTCCGTGTGCCCGTTGTCCGTCTATAGATCTTCTTTGGGAAAAGGTCTGTTCAGGCCCTCTGCAGATTTGGGGTTTCTTTTTGATGTTGAGTCGTGTGAGTCCTTTGTGCATTTTGGATATGAACCCTTACCGGATACACCATTCGCAGATGCCTTTTCCCATCCGAAGCCACCTGGATGTAGGCTGCCCCTGCCACGCACAGGCTCTATTATTCCTCGAGCCAGTGCTTAAACTCCCTGGAGTCCCGGCTTCTGTCTGTAAAATTGGACTGATACCAGCAGTGAGCTTGGTTTATTAGCTCATGGGGTTCTGAGGAGCCCACGAGGGGCCTGTCTGAGCACCCTGAGGGCTGCACACAGGGGCCAGGGTGCTTTGGATTTTCTCCCCAGCTTGGGCCCCTGCACAGCCCTGTCAGGTGCTCCTGGAAGAGGGGCACAGCCATGGACAAACTTGTGAGGAGACTGAGGACCCCTCCAGGGGCCCTGGCTCTGCGCACCCACTACTGCGTCTCTCTTAGGGGCTGCTCCGTGAAAGAAGGGGTTTCCATTGCCAAGGGTGTCCCATTGGATGGGCCCCAGCTGGTCCCAGTGGCCTGCCATCCGCCCTGAGGAGGCGGTAGGCCGGCGCATGCCAGCGCCGTCCATTCAGAGGGGGAAGGGGCACTCAGGAAGCGCAGCGGGCAGGACTCAGGCCTGCGGGCCCACGGGCACAAAGCTGCTCTGAGCGGCCTCTGAATGGGCGTCTGTGCTCCGGGGTGGGGGCGGGGTGACTCCTGGCCCCCTCACTCTTCCCGCCGCCGCGGGACGTCCTGGGCTGGACACTGGGGTAGGGGAGGCCCTGCGTCAGGGATGGCCGGGGCGGCACCAGGATCAAGGCTTCTGGGGGCTGAGACGCCGATTGGGCCGAAGCAGGGGGCGGGCCTAGGCCCAGCAGGCCCCCAGCAGAAGCGCCCAGAGGCCACCCAGCGCGGGGCGCGGCCGGGGCGGAGCCCTGGAGGGCGGGGCGCGGGGGCAGGGTCCGCGCGGACGGCCGAGCCCCGCCCCGAGCCGGCGGAGAGCAGCCGGCGGGCGCGCTGGCCCCGCGGAGCTGGGCGGCGGCGTCCTCCTGTGCGCCCCGCGCCGCTGCCCGCGCCGCGCCATGCCGCCCGCCGGGCTCCGCGGGGCCGCGCCGCTCGCCGCGATCGCGCTCCTGGTGCTGGGGACGCCCCTGGGTAAGGGCCGGGGGTGTTCCGGGGCCCGTGGGAGGGCGGGGGACGGGGCTGAGCTGGGGGTCGAGCCGGAGGCCTCTGGGCGCAGGGCCCAGGGTGGAGCTCCGGGCAGTGGCCTGGGACTGGGGCTGCCCCAGACCGGGCGCGGTGGACACTGGGCACCGCCGCCCCTGCCCGCAGCTCTGGCCGCCGAGGACTGCCTGTGGTATCTGGACCGGAATGGCTCCTGGCATCCGGCCTTCAACTGCGAGTTCTTCACCTTCTGCTGCGGGACCTGCTACCATCGGTACTGTTGCCGGGACCTGACCTTGCTCATCACGGAGAGGCAGCAGAAGCACTGCCTGGCCTTCAGGTGGGCTCCCGCCCTCCCCGCCTGGTCCGCCCCGCGCCCTTGCCCACGCCCTGCTTGGCACGAAGCGGGGCTGTCGCTCCGGGGCCGGGGAGTTCCAGGGGCGGCCGGGTAGTTGCTGTCGTGTGGTCCGCCCGGGCCGGCGCGATGGCCAGAGGCCGGGACCCGGTCTGATTCTCAGGTCCAGTGCTCACCCGCTGGGAGGTCTTGGGGAGGATGCGTCCGGGGCGGGTCCCCGTGTCCTCCTCCTGAGGGGGCTCTCAGACTTGCTTTGGGAGGAGACGCTGACATGGACCCGGGTAGGGAGGCGGTGACCGAGTGGGGTCTGGGAAGGCAGCGCTGGGTTGCTTCCCGAGGGCTGGCGGGGCCCCTGTGCTGGAATCTCCCTGGTTAAGTCGTGGGCTGGGGTGCAGACTGCACACCCCTGCCAGCCGGCTGCCGGCTTCTGGGAAGTGCGGCCCCTAAGGTCTCCCCAGCGGGGCCGGGCAGGGCCCCACCGCGAGCCCCACAGCTCGGCGGGCCAGGGGCCCAAGCCCGGCGTTGTGGTCAGCGCGGTGAGGCTGGAAGGTGAGGGGACCTGTTCTGTGTCCAAGTCCCAAGACCATAGCAGGCATCGCCTCGGCCGTCATCCTCTTCGTGGCTGTGGTCGCCGCCACCATCTGCTGCTTCCTCTGCTCCTGCTGCTACCTGTACCGCCGGCGCCAGCAGCTGCACAGCCCGTTTGAAGGTGCGCCCGTGGGACGGGGCAGGGGCACCTGAGCCCCTGGGGGCGCTAGAGGTCGGGGATGTGGCTTGCAGAAGCCTGTGCTTCTGGACACACGCCTGCCAGCCCGCCGCCCCAGAAGCGGGCTGCGCAGCGGCACGTGGGAACACTGGGCTGGGTACACGTATGCACGTGCGCCGTCTGCCCGCCGCCGGGCGCGTGCTTGAGGCGCTCAGGCACACGGGGCGGGGCCTGGAGCGTGAGCGCCGTCCAGTGCGCTCCCCGTGCACAGGACGTGGGCGGGAGTTGGCCTGTGACTGGACACAGACCCGGACTTTGTGGGTGTGGGAACGGTGACCCTGTGCGGGGATCAGTGGGGGACGACCCCGTGGGAGCAGCTCTGCTAGGCTGGGGCTGCCATGTCCCGGCCCAGGTGGGACGCCCCAGGCCGTGCCCTCTGGCCCAGGAGGTCTCTGAAACTGCGGCGGCCCCCTACTGAGCCCACACTGACCTCTAGGTTCCCCGCAGAGCAGGGTCTGGGAGCTGAGCCCAGCAGGGCCTCCTGGACCAGAGGGGAGGGGCAGTGTCCCATGGAGGCGGAGCCCTGAGTGCTGGTCCTCGTCCCCCAACCAGGCCAGGAGATCCCAATGACAGGCATCCCTGTGCAGCCGGTGTACCCGTACCCCCAGGACCCCAAAGCTGGCCCTGCACCCCCACAACCTGGCTTCGTGTACCCACCCAGCGGTCCTGCACCCCAGTACCCTCTCTATCCGGCGGGGCCCCCTGTCTACAACCCTGCAGGTAAGTGGACCCAGTGCTCCTCCTTGCCCCACCCGGCCCCTCACACCTGCTCTGCCCCGTGGGTTGTACCAGGCTGGGCTGGGCTCCTCAGTGCCCTCCTGGGCCGCCCTGACCCTCCCTCCGTCTCCTGTCTCCTTGGCTTGCAGCTCCTCCCCCCTACGTGCCACCCCAGCCCTCCTACCCGGGAGCCTGAAGAGTCCGCTGTGGCTCTGCCCCCTCAGGAGGCCTCCCTCCGGAGCCTCCACCTGGCCCTGGAGGTGGGCAGGGTCTTCTGCTCGCCAGGCCCCAGACCAAGTCACGCCCTGAGAGCTTCTGGGAACAGAGCCCCAGGGAGGAGGAACAGGAGCTGAGCTGGAACTTGGCTGTGAATGAGGGGTGGGCGGGAGGCACCTAGCCTGGGGCGCTAGAGGTCGGGATGTGGCTTGCAGAACCCGTTCTGGACACGCCTGCCAGCCCGCCGCCCCAGAAGCGGGCTGCGCAGCGCACGTGGGACCCTGGGTACACGTATGCACGTGCGCCGTCTGCCCGCCGCCGGGCGCGTGCTTGAGGCGCTCAGGCACACGGGGCGGGGCCTGGAGCGTGAGCGCCGTCCAGTGCGCTCCCCGTGCACAGGACGTGGGCGGGAGTTGGCCTGTGACTGGACACAGACCCGGACTTTGTGGGTGTGGGAACGGTGACCCTGTGCGGGGATCAGTGGGGGACGACCCCGTGGGAGCAGCTCTGCTAGGCTGGGGCTGCCATGTCCCGGCCCAGGTGGGACGCCCCAGGCCGTGCCCTCTGGCCCAGGAGGTCTCTGAAACTGCGGCGGCCCCCTACTGAGCCCACACTGACCTCTAGGTTCCCCGCAGAGCAGGGTCTGGGAGCTGAGCCCAGCAGGGCCTCCTGGACCAGAGGGGAGGGGCAGTGTCCCATGGAGGCGGAGCCCTGAGTGCTGGTCCTCGTCCCCCAACCAGGCCAGGAGATCCCAATGACAGGCATCCCTGTGCAGCCGGTGTACCCGTACCCCCAGGACCCCAAAGCTGGCCCTGCACCCCCACAACCTGGCTTCGTGTACCCACCCAGCGGTCCTGCACCCCAGTACCCTCTCTATCCGGCGGGGCCCCCTGTCTACAACCCTGCAGGTAAGTGGACCCAGTGCTCCTCCTTGCCCCACCCGGCCCCTCACACCTGCTCTGCCCCGTGGGTTGTACCAGGCTGGGCTGGGCTCCTCAGTGCCCTCCTGGGCCGCCCTGACCCTCCCTCCGTCTCCTGTCTCCTTGGCTTGCAGCTCCTCCCCCCTACGTGCCACCCCAGCCCTCCTACCCGGGAGCCTGAAGAGTCCGCTGTGGCTCTGCCCCCTCAGGAGGCCTCCCTCCGGAGCCTCCACCTGGCCCTGGAGGTGGGCAGGGTCTTCTGCTCGCCAGGCCCCAGACCAAGTCACGCCCTGAGAGCTTCTGGGAACAGAGCCCCAGGGAGGAGGAACAGGAGCTGAGCTGGAACTTGGCTGTGAATGAGGGGTGGGCGGGGAGGCCCTGGGATGTGCGAACTATTTTTATCAGGGCGGGGGAGGGGCAGGAAAGCCTGCGCGGCCCCTGCTTCCTTCCATCCCTTCTTCTCCCAGGATCCCAGCCAGGAAGGCTGGGCCCCCCTGTCTGTCCACTGCGGGCTGGGCAGGGCTCGGGGCTGCACAGGCAGGGGCAGAAGCCCTCCTCCTAACCTCCCCACTGGCCACAAGCGCTCCAGCCGAGGGATTAAAGCTGTCATGACATACCTTGTGCTGGTCGTGTCAATGGGCCATCACACCTTCTTTTTTTGTTGTTTGAACTATGTGTTTCTGTGTCTGTGACAGGCCTTAGTTGAGCCCTGTGGGTCTTCGTGGGAACACACAGGTGCTCTGGCCGCAGCACATGGGCTCAGTGGCTCCGCGGCACGTGAGGCCTTAGTTCCCCCGCAGGGATCAAACCTGGTTCCCCCGCATTACGAGGGGTTCCTTAACCACTGGACCGCCAGGGACGTCCCATCCACACCCGCTTACTCCGGTGCCGGCAGCACTGTGCCCCTGAGCCAGGGGAGGACAGGTCCAGCGCCAGAGCGCGGGCAGAAGCCCCAGGCTGAGACTCCTGGCTCCTTCGCAGCGCTGGGGAAGGGAAGGGTCCTTGTGGGTTACTGACTCTGCACCAGGGCCAGAACGTGAGGCACTGCCAGCTGCCCCAGGGCACCCCCTCCCCGCTATGCAGTACCCTTGGACTGGGGCTTGCCCCCCCACCTTCTGACCCGGGTGCGTCTCCCAAGGTCACCAGGCCTCAGCTTTCTCATCTGTAGGATGGAGTCGCTGCTTTGGGGTACAGGAAGCTTGGTCAGGTCGCCCTTCCCCGTCAGAGGCCCTGCAGCGCGGAGGAGCCTGACTGAGCAGGCGCTGCCAGCTGCCTTGGAGCATCAGGGAGCCCAGGGCGTGAGGCCCCAGGCCCACTTCAGTGCCTCCGCTGGACAGGGTAGGTCCCCTCCCGCCCTCCTTGCTTGGTGACAGATCCAGCAAAGGAAGTTTTATAGTTTTTAATTCAAGTGGGGAAAAGTGCCAACGCAGCTTGGAAGGCCCCGGATCCCCTACCCAAGTCCCTCTGTCAGCCTGCTTCCCTCCATCCGCGGGTCCTCCAGCCACACGGTGGCCTGCTGGCCCCTTGGTTTCCTCAGGCCTCCGGGCCCTCGCAGCCGTGTTCGGATGGCCCTTGTGCTGGCCGTGCCCAGGGCCCGCTTGAGGCTCCTGTCCACCGCCTGGCGATGGGGCGGGGCGGGGCGCGCCCTGGGCTGGCTGCTCTGGGGGCAGGTCCCGCCACGGCCCCTGGACCTGACCCAGAGGGAGCGGAAGCTTGTGCGGTCGGGGCCAGAGCTGCAAATACACCTTCCCCTGAGGATGGGGATGAGAGGCAGGAGGGGAGGAAAGGGTCCTGGCTCCCAGGCCGCAGCTTCTGCCGACACGTTGGGAGAGGGGTCACCAGGTCATCCCAAGCTTGGTTCCTGTCTGTCTGTCCTGCAGCTGGGCGGTGGAGGTTTGCAAGACAAAATTTGTTTCCCTAAAAGATGAGGTGTAACTGAGTGCAAGGCCATGCCGGCCAGAATAGCTTTCCTTAAATCAGCAGCCTGGGGTGCGACGGGAGGCGGTTTAGCCCAGTCAGAGCCCCACCTGCCCCCAACATTCCCAATCAGTTAGCTGCAAAGCCCTGAAAACAAGAGACTTCCGAGGAAAGGGGGACACGGCATGCACTGGCGCTTGCACGCGGTGGGCGCAGACAGGAGTGTCAGCTGCTCGTCGGGTCAGATTCCCTGCAGCCGGCTCCTCTGTCCACCGAGTCTCCGGCAGGAACCTGAGGTGAGTGGCCAGCCCTCCAGGGGCTCCTCCCACCCCAGGGACTGAACCTGGGTCTCCTGCATTGTGGGCGGAGCCTTTGCCGGCTGAGCCCCAGGAGAGCCGGAAGCACCCCTCACGCTGCCTAGCTTGTAAACAGGGCAACGCCCCGTCCTCCCCGGAGACCCAGCTCCTCTCCCGCCCGGGCGCGGCTGCTCCCCTCGCGCACCCACGAAGGCCGGCAGTCGCCCTGCACGGTGGTGGTGAGTGGGACGAGCCTGCCTCGGGGACTGGGCGGGTAGGGGGTCCTGGTATAGTTTTTAATTCAAGTGGGGAAAAGTGCCAGCGCAGCTTGGAAGGCCCCGGATCCCCTACCCAAGTCCCTCTGTCAGCCTGCTTCCCTCCATCCGCGGGTCCTCCAGCCACACGGTGGCCTGCTGGCCCCTTGGTTTCCTCAGGCCTCCGGGCCCTCGCAGCCGTGTTCGGATGGCCCTTGTGCTGGCCGTGCCCAGGGCCCGCTTGAGGCTCCTGTCCACCGCCTGGCGATGGGCGGGCGGGGCGCGCCCTGGGCTGGCTGCTCTGGGGGCAGGTCCCGCCACGGCCCCTGGACCTGACCCAGAGGGAGCGGAAGCTTGTGCGGTCGGGGCCAGAGCTGCAAATACACCTTCCCCTGAGGATGGGGATGAGAGGCAGGAGGGGAGGAAAGGGTCCTGGCTCCCAGGCCGCAGCTTCTGCCGACACGTTGGGAGAGGGGTCACCAGGTCATCCCAAGCTTGGTTCCTGTCTGTCTGTCCTGCAGCTGGGCGGTGGAGGTTTGCAAGACAAAATTTGTTTCCCTAAAAGATGAGGTGTAACTGAGTGCAAGGCCATGCCGGCCAGAATAGCTTTCCTTAAATCAGCAGCCTGGGGTGCGACGGGAGGCGGTTTAGCCCAGTCAGAGCCCCACCTGCCCCCAACATTCCCAATCAGTTAGCTGCAAAGCCCTGAAAACAAGAGACTTCCGAGGAAAGGGGGACACGGCATGCACTGGCGCTTGCACGCGGTGGGCGCAGACAGGAGTGTCAGCTGCTCGTCGGGTCAGATTCCCTGCAGCCGGCTCCTCTGTCCACCGAGTCTCCGGCAGGAACCTGAGGTGAGTGGCCAGCCCTCCAGGGGCTCCTCCCACCCCAGGGACTGAACCTGGGTCTCCTGCATTGTGGGCGGAGCCTTTGCCGGCTGAGCCCCAGGAGAGCCGGAAGCACCCCTCACGCTGCCTAGCTTGTAAACAGGGCAACGCCCCGTCCTCCCCGGAGACCCAGCTCCTCTCCCGCCCGGGCGCGGCTGCTCCCCTCGCGCACCCACGAAGGCCGGCAGTCGCCCTGCACGGTGGTGGTGAGTGGGACGAGCCTGCCTCGGGGACTGGGCGGGTAGGGGGTCCTGCTCGGCTCAGAGGGAACGGCAGGACCCTGAGGAGGATCCGGGAAGCCGGGGTGGGAAGAGGAGCGTGCACCCTGGGGGAGCGGAGCCTCGGGTGGTGGGCGCCCGAGTCCGGAGCAGGAAGGCAGGGTGATGGTAGGACCCAGAGGTCTGGAAACACAGGCCAGGAGCCAGAGGCTAGTGAGGGAGGAGCACTGCCAGGAGAGAATGAGGCAGGTCGGAGAGGTGGAGGGAGAGGGAGCAGGTGTGGGGAAGGAGAGGGAGCAGGTGTGGGGAGAAGGCGTGGGGCCCCACCAGGCGGCAGAGCCTCCCCAGCCTCCCCGCGGGCGGCCCCGCGTGGCTCTTGGTGAATGGCCCGCCTTCCCATCTCTGGCTTCTAGAGAAGCCACCTGACTGGCCTGGACCTCCTGAGACAGGAAGCGGGACATGTGGCCTGGCAGCCTCAACAACAGCCTCCCGTCCCCTGTGCCCAGGGAGGGGACGGAGGGGACACCTCCTGCGGGCGGGACGAGACTCTGATGGACCCCTGGGCTGGATGGGAGAGACAGGCTCGGCCGCCGCGGGCCCTGGTCCAGGTAGGCAGGAACCCGGATCCTTCGGCGGTCAGGCCTTCTGCCCTACCTTGCGACCCCTCTCCGCAATTCAGCAGATCTCCGAGCGCCGGCCCTCTCGAGGATACCCCACACCGCCGTCCCCGCAGGTCGGGCCGCCGCGCCCTCGGGGCTCCGAACGCCGCCCCGGGAGGCACGGGCCCGCGTCGGCCGCCAGGGGGCGCTGCGCCGCCGCCGCGGGCTCGGGGTGACGTCATCGGCCTGCGGAGGCCGCGGGGAGGGCGGGGAGCGCGGCGCTTAGGCGTCCAGAGTCCCTTCACCTGCGAGTGTCGACGCCCGGAGGGGCCGTTATCAGGAGCAGCTCCGGGGCGAGATCGGTTCCCGGTGAGCTGTGCAGCCGCAGCCCCTGAGTCACCCTCTCTGGACCTAGCTGTGTCTGCGACGCGGAGGTGACGTCAGGACGCTTAGCTGGGGAAGGGCGGCGGTGGTGGTGTCGCCCTGCCTTGATAGGTGTCTCGGGGACAGGCACAGGGTGGGGAGAGGGGACAAAGTGCGTCCTGGGATCCGAGCTCTCTGCTCCCGGGACCAGCCTTCCCTGTGCTGCTGGCCAGACCTGTCTCAGGGGCCCTGCTTCCGAGCAGAGATGCGCCATGTCCACCCTGCAGACTGTAAGGAGGCCTGCACCTGACCCAGGCCCAGGCGGCGGCTCCACAGCTACAGGGATGAGGCAGCTCTGAGCCAATCAAGCCGGAAAGGTGCCTCTGATGAGGAATAGCAGGCATGGGGCTAGGGGGACACACCCTGTGGTCACTTCAGTTCTCTGCCTTCCTGGGCCTGGAGCTGCTGGGAGGAGCTGGCCCCCAGCCCAAAGTTGGAAGAGTCGTGGCGGAGAGGCCAGAACACGCCTAACATAGCCATCCCAGGGCCCTGCCCGCCACCTGAGAGCGCTGTGCCTAGTGCCCCAAGCAGGCACAGGCCCCTCTGACTGGGTCTTGCCGCCACGCTGTGCTTCTTGGAGCTGGCGTGTGGCCAACATGGGGTGGCATGAGAGGAAACCTAAGTTTCCAGAGCCCTCCAGGGAGCCCAGGTGAGTACCAGGACCCTGGGGACAGCACACAGGTGGGCACGGCCCCTCACAGCTGGAGGCTTGCATATATTATCAAAATCTCACAGAAAACAGATCCACAACTATTTCTACAGCAGCAGGTGGGTGTGAGGGGACGTTTGCTTTGGCATCCAACCTTCAGGTCCAGCTGCTGTCCTCTTCTCCTGCCTGGAGCCCACCCCCTACCAGGCCTGCAGCCCCCACCAAGTCCTCTGATTAGCCAGAAGGGGTGTGGGGGTCTCCTCAGCCCCTCCTCCCTCCCACAGGGCCCTTGGCCTCCAGTCTTCTGCCCTCGCCCCCACACAGAGAGCCACCAGCCCACCGGCCTGGCCCCAAGGACTCCTCAGAGGCCTGAATCCTGGCCCTGGGGTGCAGTGGGCCCCTGGGGTGTGTGTTCCCGGGGGACCTCCCTTCTGGATCCTAGGCCTGGGACAGCTGGCCAGCCCCGTGGGCCCCGGGTGTGCTGTCTTCCCAGTTGTGGGCTAGGACTCTTCTTGTCCCGAAATGTCAGCTCCAGGGATGACCTGGTGGCGGAGAGCCTCAGAGACAAGAAGAGAAGCGAGGAGAGAAGGCGCTCTTCACGGAGGGGCCGTGGCCTCCAGCTCTCCCGTGGCGGGGGAGGGACGTCCAGAGCAGGGCAGCCGGCGTGGCGGTCGGGGTCTGTGCGGCCCCAGGGAGCGGGCCCGGCAGGCGTGGCGTTGTGGACGGCGCCGGCAGCCCAGTCCTACTGCAGCAGCTTGGGCACCTCAACCTGTCCGGGCAGAGCAGGCCGCTTAGCGGAGGGAGCCCAGCAGGGCCTCCGGAATTCCTCGCGCTTCCCTTCCCCCGGGCCTAGGGACAGTCAGCTGTGGACAGGGGAAGCCCCTTCCCTTTTCTGTAAAAACCAGAGGCCATCAGACGACTCGAGTTACAGTCCAGTCGTGCTGTACCTCGGGAGTGACCTGGCAGGGGTGGGGCCGAGCCCTGAGACACGGCTCCAGGGACGGACCGTCTCTGGAGGGCCTGTGGGGTGGCCTGACCTCAGGAGCCGGCTGGTCAGAGAGGCCCTCTGGGCGTGGGGAGCCGGGGAGAAGCCTTCGAGGAAGGGTCTGGAGCCGTTTCCCCACTGTGGGGAGAAGCAGGGTGAGGGGCTACAGGAAGCTCCTAGGAGGAAGGACGGCTCTCCCGGAGGAGACGCGCGGTGGCCCGCCCCGCCCCGCCCCGCCCCGCCGGCCCAGGGAGGCCCGGGAGGACGCGCCGACGCCCGCCCCGCGGCCAGGCCAGCTGCCCACCTTCTTCAGCTGCTTGAGGTTGCTGGAGCGAATGGCGGCCAGCAGCTGGTCCCGGGAGTTCTTCTCCTGGGCGGGAAGGGCCCTGTCGCCCATCTTCCGCTGCGTGGCCGGCGAGAGTGAGTTCCTCAGGTTCTCCATGATGAGTGGAGGAGCCAGGGGGGGCGCGGCGGGGGCGCCCCTTTTGCCCGGCGAGTTCTTGGGGGTGGCCTTGGGGGGCGGCTGCAGGGAGGGCCGCGGGGGGCCCCGGGCGGGGGGCCCGGCCGGCGGCACCTCCAGCAGGGCCTTCCCCCGCTGGGCCTCCTGCGCCTGCCGCTGCTCCTGCAGCCGCTTCTGCCGCTGCCGGTCCATGTTGCGGCTGAGCAGGTTGGTGACGGTCATGCGGGGCCCGGCCAGCTCGAAGTGGTAGCCCAGCTTGAGCAGCGTGGTGTTCTCCTTGAGCAGCTTGGCCATCTCCATCTCGGTCTTGCCGCCGCAGATGTGGCGCTGGTTGTGAAAGCGGAGCTCGGTCAGCGAGCTGTTCTGCAGCAGGGCCCGGAAGATGGCCAGGATGCCCTTGCTGGTGATGTGGTTGGAGTCCAGGTTCAGGCTGGTGATGGTCTTGTTGGCCTTGAGCATGATGGCGATGGCGAAGGCCACGTGGTCGTCCGCCCGCGTGTTGGCCAGGGCGAAGACCTTCACGGCCGTGTTGAACTCCAGCGCCTCGGCGAAGCGCACCAGGATCTCCGTGGTGATGCAGTCCGAGTTGTTCACGTTCACCTCGGTCACCTCCGGGTCGTTGCTCTTCACCCTCTCCAGGGGCTCGTCGAAGATGCTGGGGGCCGCCTCCTCCTCGGCCTTGGCCGGCCCGTCGGCTGGCTTCGGAGGCGGGCCGGGGGCCGGTTTCTCGGGTGCTGGGGTCTTGCTCTCTTCTCGGGGGGCCTTGGCACTGGGGGGCTCCTCCTTCTGGGCCTTCGCAGCCTCCAGCCTGGCACCCCTGTCCCTGCTGCCCCTCCTCGCCTCCTGGCCCTCCGCCCGGGCGCCCTCGTCCCCTCTCGTCTCCTCTCCCTTCTTCCCCTTGTCTCTGCTCACACTCCGCTGCCTCTCCTCATCCTTCCGGGGAGCTGCTGTCCCCTCTGGAGCCCGCCCCTCCTTCCCGGCCTCCTTCTTGTCCACTGCAGCCCTGACCCGGCCCTTCTCGAGGCCTCTGACGAGCTTCTCCTCCTTGGGCCTCTCTGCGCTTCTGCCGTCAGCTTCCTCCTTGTCTCTGGAGACGCTTTTCTTCAAGCCACCCCTCCTGGGCTCCTTCCCCAGGTCTGAGTCCCGTCTGGGGCCCAGGGGCTTTTTGCTGGCATCTCTGCCCTTGTCTTCTCCCTTCTTGGCATCTGTCTTGGTTTCCACTTGCTTGTCCTCCTGAGAATTCAGAAGAGAAGAATAAATATGAGGAGCTGGCTCTGGCGGGAGAGGAAGGAGCCTGGGACAGTATGGGGCCATTTGCGTCTCCACGGAGGACGCCGTGTGGCGCCTCAGCAGACATCAGCCTCGCACATCAGGGCTCGGCCGCCACGCCTCCTGCCCCGGTCCTGGAAGGCGCTCTGCCGGCTCGCCCAGTGCCAGGAGCCAGAGTGTCGAGGGGGGAGCCCTGTGCCCCACAGTCTACACGTCCCCTGGCAGCGTGGCCGGCCCAGGCCGGAGGGGCGGGAGGAGGGCAGCGGGGCATTCCAAGGCCCTGGCTCACCAGGCTCTGTTTGTTTGTTTTGTTTTCCATTTTGGACATATATTTTATTGTTCAGAAATGTCCAACAGAGCTCTCGTGAAATACCTTTGTCAGGAGATGCCTGTGAGAATGTAGACTGGAAGACAGGGACAGACAGACCGCGAAGACAGCCAGCCTGTCTGCAAGGCGCCAGGTCACAGCCCGGCAGCCCCCCGGCTCGGCCCGGCAGCCCCCCGGCTCGGCCCGGCAGCCCCCCGGCTCGGCCTGGCAGCCCCCCGGCTCGGCCCGGCAGCCCCCCGGCTCGGCCCGGCAGACCTGGACGAGCAGCTGAAAGCACCACAAAGTGTGACCGCAGATGACAGACGCCCAAGACTCTGGAGCCCGCAGCAGCCCCGATCTGCCAGGGGCAGCACTCCTACCTGAAGGCAGTTCGCCTCCGAACCAGTGGGCCTTACTAAGGCTGTACTTATTTATTTTAAAAGTTAGCCAAGTGCATATGGCATCTTTTTAAAAAATCATGTAAACTGCAAAGTTTTCAGAGGCTGGTTGTTTATAATCTGACGTCTATGCCTGACTGTAACAGAAAAGGCGTGCCTTTACATCAAATACAGTGGCTTTTTGAAGAGTCCACGTTATCTCCCTTTTTCTCCTCCTTGGGCCTCTCTGCGCTTCTGCCGTCAGCTTCCTCCTTGTCTCTGGGCGCTTTTCTTCAAGCCACCCCTCCTGGGCTCCTTCCCCAGGTCTGAGTCCCGTCTGGGGCCCAGGGGCTTTTTGCTGGCATCTCTGCCCTTGTCTTCTCCCTTCTTGGCATCTGTCTTGGTTTCCACTTGCTTGTCCTCCTGAGAATTCAGAAGAGAAGAATAAATATGAGGAGCTGGCTCTGGCGGAGGAGGAAGGAGCCTGGGACAGTATGGGGCCATTTGCGTCTCCACGGAGGACGCCGTGTGGCGCCTCAGCAGACATCAGCCTCGCACATCAGGGCTCGGCCGCCACGCCTCCTGCCCCGGTCCTGGAAGGCGCTCTGCCGGCTCGCCCAGTGCCAGGAGCCAGAGTGTCGAGGGGGGAGCCCTGTGCCCCACAGTCTACACGTCCCCTGGCAGCGTGGCCGGCCCAGGCCGGAGGGGCGGGAGGAGGGCAGCGGGGCATTCCAAGGCCCTGGCTCACCAGGCTCTGTTTGTTTGTTTTGTTTTCCATTTTGGACATATATTTTATTGTTCAGAAATGTCCAACAGAGCTCTCGTGAAATACCTTTGTCAGGAGATGCCTGTGAGAATGTAGACTGGAAGACAGGGACAGACAGACCGCGAAGACAGCCAGCCTGTCTGCAAGGCGCCAGGTCACAGCCCGGCAGCCCCCCGGCTCGGCCCGGCAGCCCCCCGGCTCGGCCCGGCAGCCCCCCGGCTCGGCCTGGCAGCCCCCCGGCTCGGCCCGGCAGCCCCCCGGCTCGGCCCGGCAGACCTGGACGAGCAGCTGAAAGCACCACAAAGTGTGACCGCAGATGACAGACGCCCAAGACTCTGGAGCCCGCAGCAGCCCCGATCTGCCAGGGGCAGCACTCCTACCTGAAGGCAGTTCGCCTCCGAACCAGTGGGCCTTACTAAGGCTGTACTTATTTATTTTAAAAGTTAGCCAAGTGCATATGGCATCTTTTTAAAAAATCATGTAAACTGCAAAGTTTTCAGAGGCTGGTTGTTTATAATCTGACGTCTATGCCTGACTGTAACAGAAAAGGACGTGCCTTTACATCAAATACAGTGGCTTTTTGAAGAGTCCACGTTATCTCCCTTTTTTCTCAGTAAACGCCTGGCCGAGGACCAGCGCCGTGGGATCCACCGGGTCCTGCTGGCGGGGCGGCCGTGGGCGGCGGCGCTGCTGCCCTGGGCCGGAGGCTGGCCGTCCAGTCTGCACTGTGCTCGGACAGCCGCAGGAGCGCCTAGGAGGCAGTCTTGGGCTTACCGTTCAACTGTCACAGACCCCGGAAAAGCCAGCCTCTGGGACACCCGTGTCCTCCGCAGAAAGGGGCAATGGCCAGACTGCTGGGGGTGTTCTGTCCCTAAGCGTCGGGTGGGGGACAGACACCCACACACGGCCTTCTGGGCTTCCTCGCCCCCGCCACGCCCTGGGGGAACTGGGGTGCCGCTGGGTCCCCTGGAAACAGTGTGTGCTCGGGCCGCAGGCACAGCCCTCGGGGACTGGTCCAGGGTTTATTTTGCAGCCGGCGTCCTTGGCTCCTCTGCGGGGCACCGAGCCTGGTGAGCCAGGGCCTTGGAATGCACCCTCCCTCCTTCTGCCTGCCAGGCCCGGGTCGGCCGCGCTGCCAGGGGTCTGTGGGGCGCAGAGCCTGCCTCCGCGCGCTCTTGGGCTCCCAGAGCCGGGTGACCCCTCATAGCACCTTCCCGGGCAGGGCCGGAGGGGTGTGCCCGTGCCTTGATTCGAAAGGGAGAGGAAAGCTCATAAACGCAAAGCGAGTGAGGGGCCAGTGGGTGCGGGCGTGGGGGGCAGGCAGTCAGCCCTGTTAGGAGACTCAGTGATCAACCGCAGCCTGGCCAAGGAGCTCCTTCCCTCTGCCCCGCTGCCCGGGCTCAGACCGGCTCTGCCCCAGACGCGGTCCACTCGAGGCGGCGGGCTGAGGCTGGACCCGAGGCCCTTGGCCCACGCACCAGAGGGAGGTCAGGCCCCAGATGTGCAACTCGGCGATCCTCAGCCCCCACGGCACGGCCCCATTGCCCTCCATAGAGCTCCCACGGAGCTCACGGGCCTCACTTGGCGGAACCGGGCATCCAGAGAGAACAGAACTGTGCCGGCTCCACCTGGCCTGGGGGGTCTCAGGGTGCAGACCCATCTCACTGGTGGCCCCCAAGTCGGTATCGCCTCCGACCTTCCCCAGGGGGACAGAGGCAGAGCGCCGCACCCCTGCTGCCCGCAGAACCTCCCCCAGCGGCCTCCTCTCGCCCACGCCCACGCCAGTCCCCAGCACGGCCCCTCCCAGGCCTTCACTGGGTTCTCCCCACCAGATGCTCCCGCACCTCGTGGGCGGGATCTGCCACGTGTCTGCTCAGAGGGGGTGCGCCAGCCCTTTAGAAAGCGCCTAAAGAGAACCGGGCGAGGGGGGCCGGGGAGGTGGTGCTGATTAATCGTCTCTCCTCCAAACAGCCAGGAATGAGTGGGGCTGGGGCCGGGAGCTCAGACACTGCCTTAAAAGGAGACGCGGCCCACGTCCGCAGGCCTGGTTTCTGTGCCGCTGCGCCTTCCGGCCTCTCTGGGGGGGCCAGGCCAGAGCTGGGGGTGCCTCCCGTGGGGCTCCTGCCCTGGGCCCCTCTACTGAGAGGGTTAGGTGGCGGGGACCAGACCCCCGCGGAGTGAAGGTCTGCAGGCCTCTGAATGAGACAGTGATGTTTTCTCCTTTAGGAAAAGCTTTTGGGTCAAGAGAAGCTACAGGGGCGGTTTGGGATTTCCTCCTGGAGGCAGGAGAGCGGGAAGGACGACCTCGGAAAACCTCTTAGGACTTGTGATGCGTGGCAGGAGCCAAGGGCAGGACCTGGGTCAAGGGCAGGGTGCGAGTCAGAAGCAGCTCCTGGCCCCCGTGTCTCATGACTGCTCGGTGCCTTCACTCCGTCCGGATCCAGTGGCGGGCCTCTGGCAGGTGCGACGCAGTCCCTGCCCCAGCCTGGGCCCCACCTCTGCTACCTGGGTATCTTGTCTGATGGGACAGGGAGAGCCGTTCCCCGTCTGCTGCTGAAGCAGGTGACACAGGAAGTCCCTAAAGGTGAACGCCCCCAGAGGGCAAGGCCAACCCCTCCGCAGCCCCGTGGGCTGCGCTCAGCCCTTGGCCCACCTGTGCCCGTGAGCTCCCATGGACGGGACCACCACCAGGTCCTCTCTGCGGAGCCGGGAGGCGCCTCCAAGGGGAGGGGTAAAGGACCAGCCCTGCTGGCCTAGGAGGGCGCAGCCCAGCGGACAGGGGTGCCGCTGCCTCGAGCTCAGGAGCACGTGTTTCTCCCTCACGGCGAGGCCCCGGCAGTGCGCCCAGACAGGCCCGTGGCCCCGGGGCTGGCGGGTGGGGCCCCTGGGCTCTGTGCCAGGAGCATTCCACAGCCGTCCTGAAGTCCCGGGGTGCTGGTGGCCTCAGGGTTTGAGGCAGAGCCCTTAGAGGTCAGCGTTTCCCCTCGGCCTGTCCTGGGCTGCTTCTGGTTCCTCCTGGGTCGAGGTTCCAGTTCCCAGGAAAGCAACAGGAGGCCCGTCCTGCTCCCGTGCTCAGACTGCCCCCCTGCCCTGCACCCGCCCTCCCCACCAGCCCCTCCATGTCGAAGCCCAGCTCGCGCCCCCGGCCTCCCCTGCGAGGCGCCAGCCCCTCCCTCCAGCCTCCTGACACCGCCTGATGCTGTCAGTGCCGTCCGGCCACAGGGGACAGAGCGTGGGGAGGAAGGGCTGGCCGAGGGTCTCTTTGGAGGGCTGCTCCCTCACAGGCCCGATATGAGGGCCAGGATGGGGGGCGGCGCCGGGACTCGGGAACCTGGGGCGCTCACCCCCGCCAGCCTCCCTGCTTTCTACTAAGACAAGGAGCCTGGGTTCTCCCGCAGGACGTTCCAGGAGCGTCCACCGCCTCTGTGGAAGCCGAGGTGCGCTCAGGACCCCTCAGGGTGTTCTCGAGGCTGGCCGTCGTGAGGAAGGACGGCGGTGCCCATCTCCCTTGAGGTCTGTGGGCCAGAGCCTCGCCTGAGGCTGAGGCTGGTTGGACTGCGCTGAGGGCCGGTCGCTGCGGACCTTCCCCGGGGAAGCCGTGGGTCCCCCAGGGCTGTCAGCAAGGGGGCCTGTGGGGGAAAGCTCAGCCTGGGTGCACAGGCAGCGTGTGCATTGGCTTTGCAGGCAGCTTGCGGGAAACCGAGGCCCTGAGGGAGGGTTGGAGCTGGGGGACCCCCCAGGAAGGAGGGTGCCACCCCCCAAAACATACTTTGGGGGTGTTCAGAGCTTGTACATGCTCTCTGCTACTGCCCATAACTGGCGTCTGGCTGGTTCCGGAGAGCAGGGCCTGGGAGCGGGATTTCTGTTGTTGGGTGAGGGTGTGGGCCACTCACTCTGGGGCTGGGTGGGGGACAGAACCTCCTCTGAGGCCCAGGACGCTCCACGCCCTCAGCTCCTGCACGAGGCTGCGCCGGGTCCATGTCTGTTGGGAGGAGAGCCAAGGCACCATCTCCTACACGGTGCACACGGATGCCGGGCGAGGAGACTCGGGCTCGGCCCGGAGCCCTGCCACTGATGGAGCGAGTGCCGGTCCTGACCTGCGAACCTGCCTAGCCGCCCTGGAGCCTGTGCCCCAGGTGCCCCAGAGGAAAGCGCCCCGTCTGCTCAGGCTGTACTAAGGCCTTGACGCCAGCCATCTGTCCCGTCACTCCTCAGCGCTCTGTCCATCTACCTGCCCAAACGGACAAAGCGAGCTGAGCTCCAGACTCAGCAGGAGGAAGCTTGGGGGCCTCACCCCGGATGACCTTCCTGAGTGTCTCACAGCCTGCCTTCCGCTGACTCTATGAGCCCGTGTCCGCACAGAACCTCCGAAATAAACACGAACACTCACCACTTCTGGACAGAGTGTGCGAGGGATGTGTGGGCTCCTGGGCCGTAAGTCCGCACGGAGCATGCTGGAGGGCCGGGCAAGGGGCTCCGTCTCCTACTAAGACAAGGAGCCTGGGTTCTCCCAGGACGTTCAGGAGCGTCCACCGCCTCTGTGGAAGCCGAGGTGCGCTCAGGACCCCTCAGGGTGTTCTCGAGGCTGGCCGTCGTGAGGAAGGACGGCGGTGCCCATCTCCCTTGAGGTCTGTGGGCCAGAGCCTCGCCTGAGGCTGAGGCTGGTTGGACTGCGCTGAGGGCCGGTCGCTGCGGACCTTCCCCGGGGAAGCCGTGGGTCCCCCAGGGCTGTCAGCAAGGGGGCCTGTGGGGGAAAGCTCAGCCTGGGTGCACAGGCAGCGTGTGCATTGGCTTTGCAGGCAGCTTGCGGGAAACCGAGGCCCTGAGGGAGGGTTGGAGCTGGGGGACCCCCCAGGAAGGAGGGTGCCACCCCCCAAAACATACTTTGGGGGTGTTCAGAGCTTGTACATGCTCTCTGCTACTGCCCATAACTGGCGTCTGGCTGGTTCCGGAGAGCAGGGCCTGGGAGCGGGATTTCTGTTGTTGGGGGGGGGTGTGGGCCACTCACTCTGGGGCTGGGTGGGGGACAGAACCTCCTCTGAGGCCCAGGACGCTCCACGCCCTCAGCTCCTGCACGAGGCTGCGCCGGGTCCATGTCTGTTGGGAGGAGAGCCAAGGCACCATCTCCTACACGGTGCACACGGATGCCGGGCGAGGAGACTCGGGCTCGGCCCGGAGCCCTGCCACTGATGGAGCGAGTGCCGGTCCTGACCTGCGAACCTGCCTAGCCGCCCTGGAGCCTGTGCCCCAGGTGCCCCAGAGGAAAGCGCCCCGTCTGCTCAGGCTGTACTAAGGCCTTGACGCCAGCCATCTGTCCCGTCACTCCTCAGCGCTCTGTCCATCTACCTGCCCAAACGGACAAAGCGAGCTGAGCTCCAGACTCAGCAGGAGGAAGCTTGGGGGCCTCACCCCGGATGACCTTCCTGAGTGTCTCACAGCCTGCCTTCCGCTGACTCTATGAGCCCGTGTCCGCACAGAACCTCCGAAATAAACACGAACACTCACCACTTCTGGACAGAGTGTGCGAGGGATGTGTGGGCTCCTGGGCTCAGTGCTAACGCTCTCCTGGTGCCACGGACGGCATGCTGGAGGGCCGGGCAAGGGGGGCTGGCAGTCGAGCTCAGATACCCTGGGCTCTTCACAGTCCCTTCCTGCCTTCCAAGGAGTGGCCCAAACACTGGACGCACACCTGGCGTTTGTCCCCGGGGACGCACAGAGGGTCAGCTCTGTGTGGGGCACTGGGCTCGGGCCCAGGGCGCGGAGACAGCAGGGCAGGAGCCCCCAGGAGCCAAGGCGTGAGGACAGGGGTGGGGGAGAGCTGGAGTCCCCTTGTCCCCTGGACTTCATGTCTAGGCTGAGGGGGACGCCACGTTCTCGGCTAAAGCAGGCTGGGGAGAGGGAGACCCAGCCTGGTGGGAAGGACGATCTGACACCACCGGGCTTCTTGTTCAGGGCTGGGGCTGCAGCCCCATCTCTGTTTCCTGTGTTAGTTTTTCCATATCTTGTGGTGCTGAGACAGAGATGCTGAGGGCCTGTGTGTGCAATGAGGGCCAGGCCCAAAGCGACCGAGGCTTGGAATCCGTCCCAAGGACCCTGGCCTGCCTTCCTAGCCGTGCCACCCCGGCAGCCCCGAACGGCTGAGGCCAAGAGTCAGCTGGCGGGCAGAGTCGGGCAGGCTGCTGGGCAGGACGCAAGCGACCCGCCCTGCCGTGGAAAGACCGCCAGCCAGGGGAGCACACTGCTCCTGAAGCCTCTCCCAAGGAGGCCAGCAGAGGCCCCGAGGCCCCGGGAGGTCTGCTGAGCCCCCAGCCTCCGGGAGCGCACCCCCACCGGCGGCCCTTGAAGGCGGCTGTCCGGAGGAGCCACCCTGGGGCGGGCGGGGGCTGGGCGGGGCTGCAGACACCACCTTCTTCCAGGCTAGGCTTTATTCTCCGTCTTTACCGCTCTGTCTCAAAGACGAGCAGCAAAGCGGGAGGCTGAGTTTGCTTTTCCAAACCAGAGACCTGTTAACTTCAGGCTGAGGCCAGGCCCCCAGGCCCGGTGCCCACGGACGGGTTTCCAGCCGCTTTCCCTGGCTCTTCCCTCCGGGCAAGGCCGGGGCTCCCCGCGGACTCGGCCCTCCTCCCGTCACCGCCGAGGAAGGTGCGTGGGAAACGGTAAGGCAGGCCTTCCACAGGGCGGGTCGCCTCCCTGGCCGTCCACCTCCAGGAGCCTGGGCCCGGAATCTCCTGCTCGGGCCTGTGCCCACAAGTGGCCTCAGTGGACAACACCCGGGCTATGGCTTCTCTACCTGCCTCGACGGCTGAACCCCCAAGCCCCTCACACCCAGCGCCCCGTACCCCTCAGTTACACCCCTGCAAAACCCTCGGCCACGGTCATAGCCACGGTGGACACCGCACCGGCCGCTCGCCGGCCGCTCGTCCGCACTGCTTTTGGTCGCGGCTGCTGGACGCGCCGCCCGCCGGCCCCTGCCTGTCCTGTCCGCCCACAGCCCTGCTTTCCAGCCCTGTTCGTCTCTAGGTCCCACACGGTTTCAGCTCAGCCCCTGTCTTCCACAGGCTGTCTCGCCCTGGTCACCACTGACCTTGTGGCTGAATCGTATTTGAGTCTTTTAGTTCTTATCTTGCTTGGTTCCTCGGAAAGCATGTGCCCCGTGGACCCGCGCTCCCCTCTGGGGTTGTCTGCACTTCCTCGGGGCCCTCCTGGCCCCCGCGGCTCCCCGCCGCGCCCCAAACACCGGCGCCTCCAGGCCCCACTAGAAGCCTCTCTGGCGTTCTCATCCAGATGCTCCCTGGTCACCGCATCCACGCCGATGGCGGCGGTTGGGTTCTAGGTCCTGATGTCTCTCAAAGCTGTACTGGGCCAGAGCTCCCTGGGGAGGTTCGGACCCTGGTGTCAAAGTATCTGACACGCATCTCCGCTGACTGGCTGCAGCAGACCCCAAACTTCCCCTCCCTGCCACCACGCTGGATTTCAGAGTCATGCAGGAAAGAGAAAAACAGAAACAAAAAGCCGAGGTGCCTCCGGCCAGGAGCAGGGAAGAGAGACGGATGGGGATAGAGGTGGCCAGTGGTCCCCCATCGTGCCGCCACCGTGGGGCCTGGCCCTGGCCTGGTCCGGCTTCAGCAGTTACAAGCTCAGTGACAGGCGCCAGGGCCTCGAGGGGGCTGGAGGAGCCTGGGCACTGCCTCCTGGGCCACGCTGTGAACAGTTCATTTTCACTTCCCGGCGTGGTGGGAGGTGGTGGACCTAGGCTGCAGGGCACCTTCCGCTGTGGTTCAGGCTGTGGCCAGACCACTGCTGTGTCCACGCTGCCCTGTGAGTGGAGGGAGGCGGGAAGGGAGGGCAGGCTTCTTCAGGAAAAGTGGGTGGTTCAGCCCCTGCAGCAAACTCCTCGCCAAGCTTGGCCTCGACTGCCCAGGGTCCTGAGGGCCAGCGCTCCTCGTGAAAGAGACAGGAAATGGTGACAGGGGAAGGAGACCCGCTGGCTGCGCAGCTTTGGGGCCCTGACCCCTTCTAGGAACTCCAAGGGTCGCTCAAAGACGGGTGGGGCCGCCTGTGCCACCAGGCACCTCCCTGCGGGGAGGGGGCTCCGGGGCGGGCGCGGCAGCCCCCCCGGGCGGCGAGGAGGCTGTGAAGGGACCACCCGCTGGGCGGAAGCAAGGGTCCAGCGGTGGAGCCTTTTCTCCCAGGGCCTGGCAGAGGCGCCTCTGTGGCCGGGGGGACCTGAGTCTCTGGCCAGCGGGTCTGGTGACTCACGGCGAGACGCTCGGAGCAAACCCTTTTTTGGAGAAGCTGGGAGAACACTTGTAGAAACAAACAAGTCGCTCTGCCCTCTGCTCTCTGCGGCCCCCAGCTCCCGCGCCAGCCCCAGGCAGGCTGAACCGGCCGATCTGGAACTCGCTGTCGAGGCCGCTTGTTTGCTAAAGCTTCATGTATTTGGCTGCACTGAGTCTTAGTGTGGCACACGGGGTCCTCTGTGTTCATTCCAGCGTGTGGATCTTTAGTTGACACAGGGGACCTAGCTCTCTGACCAGGGATCAAACCCAGGTCCCCTGCACTGGGAGGTGGAGGCTTAGCCGCTGCACCACCAGGCAGTCCCTAAGGGGCACTTATCCTGAGCATTTGTTCCCAAGCCCTGAGTCCCACTTGGGCCCCAGGGGCAGCAGGCGGGACACGCTGTCCTCTCGCTCTGTTCTGGACACAGCGCTGCCCCCAGGGGCATGTCCTGCCTCCGGCTCCAAGTCACCATCTTGAAAGCCTTCATTCCTGGACAAGGGACCCCACACATCAGTTTTGCCCTGGGTCCTGAAGATTCTGGGCCGTCCTGGGCTGAAGAGGGGAACGGGAGCGGAGGGTCTCTGCCCTCCTCCCTTCTCGGAGCAGACTTGAGAGGGGCAGAGCTGGCAGCCCCACCCGCTCCCGCTCCCTTCACCCGCCTCCCCGACCCCTCCCACCCTCCACACAGCCGCGCTCCGGCCACCGCCGGTCCCCTGCCCACCTCACGGCTCTCTGCAGGCCCCCTGCCTGCTGTGGCCGGAGCCATCTCTCGCGAGTGCCTCCGGGTTAGCGGCTTCAGGCTCTGGGGAGGGAGGCCAGACCCCTGCCGCACTGGCCCTCAGGCCCTGGTGACGTGGCTGCCGCTCCGTCCGCGCTCTCGACCTCCGGCCTGCCCTCAGCCCCCGGGCTGGCCGCCTTGCGGTGCCCTGACCACCACCCAGCCACCTCTGCCAGCCCGACTGTCCTCAGCCTTCTCATTCTCCCCCGCTCCCGCTCCTCTTTCTTTTTTAACTTTTTAATCTCTTGACAAAACTAGAGCATAACCTGGGGGGGTCTGTGGCCGGGGACCTGAGTCTCTGGCCAGCGGGTCTGGTGACTCACGGCGAGACGCTCGGAGCAAACCCTTTTTGGAGAAGCTGGGAGAACACTTGTAGAAACAAACAAGTCGCTCTGCCCTCTGCTCTCTGCGGCCCCCAGCTCCGCGCCAGCCCCAGGCAGGCTGAACCGGCCGATCTGGAACTCGCTGTCGAGGCCGCTTGTTTGCTAAAGCTTCATGTATTTGGCTGCACTGAGTCTTAGTGTGGCACACGGGGTCCTCTGTGTTCATTCCAGCGTGTGGATCTTTAGTTGACACAGGGGACCTAGCTCTCTGACCAGGGATCAAACCCAGGTCCCCTGCACTGGGAGGTGGAGGCTTAGCCGCTGCACCACCAGGCAGTCCCTAAGGGGGCACTTATCCTGAGCATTTGTTCCCAAGCCCTGAGTCCCACTTGGGCCCCAGGGGCAGCAGGCGGGACACGCTGTCCTCTCGCTCTGTTCTGGACACAGCGCTGCCCCCAGGGGCATGTCCTGCCTCCGGCTCCAAGTCACCATCTTGAAAGCCTTCATTCCTGGACAAGGGACCCCACACATCAGTTTTGCCCTGGGTCCTGAAGATTCTGGGCCGTCCTGGGCTGAAGAGGGGAACGGGAGCGGAGGGTCTCTGCCCTCCTCCCTTCTCGGAGCAGACTTGAGAGGGGCAGAGCTGGCAGCCCCACCCGCTCCCGCTCCCTTCACCCGCCTCCCCGACCCCTCCCACCCTCCACACAGCCGCGCTCCGGCCACCGCCGGTCCCCTGCCCACCTCACGGCTCTCTGCAGGCCCCCTGCCTGCTGTGGCCGGAGCCATCTCTCGCGAGTGCCTCCGGGTTAGCGGCTTCAGGCTCTGGGGAGGGAGGCCAGACCCCTGCCGCACTGGCCCTCAGGCCCTGGTGACGTGGCTGCCGCTCCGTCCGCGCTCTCGACCTCCGGCCTGCCCTCAGCCCCCGGGCTGGCCGCCTTGCGGTGCCCTGACCACCACCCAGCCACCTCTGCCAGCCCGACTGTCCTCAGCCTTCTCATTCTCCCCCGCTCCCGCTCCTCTTTCTTTTTTAACTTATTCTGGGAAATGTCAGCTCTTGACAAAACTAGAGCATAATGACCTCCTGGCAGCTCAGTCACGTCTGCCCACCTGGTCCTCTGCCCTCAGATCTGTTGCTGTTTAGTCACTACGTTGTATCTAATTCTTGTCTCGGGGCAAATTCCAGGTGTGTTGTTTCATGCACAAACAGAGCAGTGTGACTCTCTAAGAGACAGAAACTTTTAAGGAAGAGCTGTGGTACCACTTCCCTGCCTAAAAGCTTGACAACAGGACTTCCCTGGTGGCGCTGTGGATGAGAACCCGCCTGCCGACGCAGAGAACACAGGCTTGACCCCTCGCGGGGGCAGACTCCGCACGTCTCAGAGCAGCTAAGCCCGGCGCCGCCGCTCCCGGCCCGCGTGCTGCGGCCGCTGAGCCGCCCGCCTGGAGCCCGTGCTCCGCAGAGAAGCCGCCACGACCGGAAGCCCGCACGCCGCCTCGAGGCCCTCGCTCACCGCAACGAGAGGAAACCCACGCACAGCAACGAGGACCCGGCGCAGCCCAACTAAATAAACAAATAAAAAGTTTAAATCTCAAAAAAATTGTTGCTAACAGCTCTGAAGGAGGCCCTGGGCCGGAGCTTTCCTGGGTGGGGGCCCCTTGCCCTGAGGGTCCTGGGCTAGATGCTGAGCAGCTGAGGGCAAGAGCGGCCTCTCGCTCGCCCCCTGCCCTGGCCGGGTCGAGCGCATGCAGGGGACGGGGTGGCATCTTGCCTAGAGTGGCCTCGCCGCCCGGGCCCAGGGCGGGATCTCTGGTCCTCCCGAGGAAGCTGAGCCGTTTTCTCGTCAAGCTGACTCTATAGCAGGCATTTCTCTGGTCTGACCGCCAGGGTCACAGGGAGCCAGGCCGTGCCTCGGAGGGCTCCTTCCACCTGCTGGACCGGCCTTCGTCCCAGTCTGGGCTGGGCTTTCTGGATCCCGGCTTCCTCTGGGTTTCGGATAATCTGCAGGGCTGGCGGGTGTGGCCCCCTCTCCTGTGCCCACCGGCCAGGGAAGCGTGGGCCGCAGCCCTGCCAGACCACGTTCCCAGCCTCGCTGGCCACTGAGCCGGTGCCCATGGAGGGGACGGGACTGTGGGGACAGGGGCGGCTTCACGGCCACCTGCCCCTGTGGCCGCCACGCTGGGGACTTTACCCCAGGAAGGTGACCCACCCCAGCCCCCTTCCCAGGCTCTGGGCCTCCAGCTGTTCTGGAAAGTTCTCTCTTCCAAGCTGTGGGGTCCCCACGCCTCCCAGGTGTAGCTCCCTTCCACCACCGAGGCTGAGGAGCTGCAAGGGAGCTGGGCCTTTCCTTCTGAGACACATCTGGCGGTGGGGCCGAGCTGGGGAGCAGCCGAGCACTTAGCTGAGTCTGAAACACCTGGGAGGTGAGAGAAGGCCCTCTGCACTCGGGAGAGAAGGCAAGTCAAGACCTGGTGGGGGCAGCAAAGGAGGATGTCAAATCCTCACATCGAGGCGTCTAAGGCCCCCCCGGGACAGAACCTTGAGACCACGCGGTGGCAGGGGGCCAGGCGGAGGCAGACAGGAGCACCCCGAAGAGCCTCCCGCAGAGGCTCGACTGGGACAGGAGACAGGCAAGGACGCTGCTGGGGGCGGTCGAGACAGGGCACAGCGAGCCCAGCGGCTGCTGAGAACTCCACACCTGGAAGCCGGAGACCAGAACCGCACCCTGGGCCGGGCCCCTGAAGACACCCGATGGCACGCACGGGCCCCCAGGACAGGCACGGGAACACGTACGTTTACACGGGGAGGGACAGTCAGGCTGTATGTAAGGAGACGGCTCCGCGCGACGTGACCTGGACTGAGGCTGAGCCGCGCCTGCAAGGAGGCGACCCGTGCCCACTCGGGGACAGGCGGCCCGTTTTGACCCAGTGGGAAGCGGCCCCAGGACTTCCAGCTTCGTGGTCTGGAGGGACCGTGATGCTCTAAACCATCTCAGGGAGGACGAAGCGGAGGGCCGGAGGAAGCGTGATAGCAGCTGCCGGGTCCAGGACCACCCAGCATGGCCCGCCAGGCCGACAGCTTAGGAGAGGGACCCGGGAGTGCAGATCTGCAGGGGGCGGGTGAGGAGCAAGAGTGAGACAGCGGGAGTAAACACGCAGCCCCGAGACGGCGGTGAGGAGGAGGGAGGGGGCTCGAGGAAGAGGAGCCGGCACGTGGCCACAGCACCTCCTCGAGTAAACCTGTGTCCTCGAGGTCAGCGAGGCCATGGAGAGGAGCATCTCACACCAGCCAGGCGGCCGCGAGGAAAACATCAGCGGACCCCAGGTGTGGGCGAGGCCGTGGAGAAGCTGGCGCTCTCGTAGCCTGCCAGGGGGCATGTGAGACGGGGTAGCTGCTTTGGAAAGCACCTGGTGGCCCCTCAAACAGACGCTGTGACCCAGCAGCTCCGCCCCAAGTGACATATCTATCCAAGGTAAGTGAAAATGTGTCCACACGAAAACGTACACATGGGTGTTCACCGTGGCCGCGCTGTTCAGAACAGGCACAAAGCAGAAACAGCCCAGTGTCCCCCAGCTGCTGACGGACACACACGTGGTGCTGCCTTCATACCAACTCATCCAGGCTTGAGACTAACTGAGTGCCACATCCAACACGGGTGAGCCCCGGAAGTGTGGAGTGGAAGGAGCCATACCCCAAAGGCCACGTCCTGTGTGAGTGCTCCGGGGCCTCGGGGTGGGCAGAGCCACAGAGACAGGAGCCGGGGGCCGGTGGCCGGCTCTGGGGCAGGTGCTCCGGGGCCTCGGGGTGGGCAGAGCCACGGAGACCGGAGCCGGGGGCCGCTCGCCGGCTCTGGGGCAGGGAGCCTGGGAGGAGCTGCTGGAGCGTGGGCAGGGTTTACTTTTGGGGCCGATGAAAATGTCCTGGAATTAAAAAGTGGAATCGGTGGCACAGCTCTGTGACTTACTGAAAAAACCACTGGATTGCCCACGTTAAAGGGTGAGTTTCATGGTATGTGAATTATCTCAATAAAAATGTAAAGATGATTGAAAGAAATCTTCCTCTTAATTACAGAAGCAGTGATAGAAAGGTTACACTGAACAAAACCTTATTTTACATCCGGCGCTTAGCTCCTCTTGCTTTAATGTCTAAAGGGTATAGACTAGATAAGGAGCTCCCACGAAACGCAGCTCCGTGCCTGAGGGTGTGCCTACTCCAGTGCCCTTGCCTGGGAGACCCCGCGGCACGAGGGTCACGGCCGAGTCAGACACAACGCAGGGCCTGAACCACAGCGAGCCCACGGCGAGCATAACAGGGCTTACGCCAGAGACGCGAGACGGTCTGGTGCGCTAAGTCAGGTAAAAACAAACAACGGAGCCGCACGTTGATAAAGAGCGTGCCGAAGCGTCAGTGACCCCGAACTGGACTAAACGTGACCTTGAACCAGCCACGCCCTTCCATTCCTGCGGGGAGCTGCCCTGTTTCAAGGGGTTTCCTTTAAGGAAACACAGCCCTGGGAGCTGCCCTGGCAACAGGGGCTGATAACAGCGTAGCTCTCTGTCCCGCCACCCCAGGTGTTGTGAAGACGTTCCTGAGCTATCAAGAACACCTGGAGCCTCTTTACAGGGCTTGAGGGGCATTATGACCCAGAACCATTGTAATAACACACCAGGAGGTAACACCTAGTTTATGATCGACACCTGGCCTCAAGCACGTGTTATGAGCGACACCTGGCCTCAAGCACGTGTTATTACAATGGTTCTGGGTCATAATGCCCCTCAAGCCCTGTAAAGAGGCTCCAGGTGTTCTTTATGATAGCTCAGGAACGTCTTCACAACACCTGGGGTGGCGGGACAGAGAGCTATGCTGTTACCAGCCCCTGTTGCCAGGGCAGCTCCCAGGGCTATGTTTCCTTAAAGGAAACCCCTCGAAAGGCATGAGCGAATTCAATAAACTTGTCAGCAACTTGTCAGCAACCTGTAGAGTTGTCTGCCTTCTTGCTGTCCCTCTCAACCCCATCTTTTCTGTCCTTCTTTCTTTTCTTAGCCTATCTGCCACTCTCCTCAGGACCTGTTCGACTGCCGGCTGGCCCGGCACACTCCCAGCACCCCGAGGACACTCTCACGTGCGAGCACACACGGCGTGCAGGGGCACGCGCCCCGCCAGGCGCCTCCCTGTGAAGACCCACTGGCAGCACACGCAGGAGGGGCTGATGACCAGATTTCCTAATAAATTCTGTGTTTCTCTAAAAAATGAATAAAAAATATATGTTTTGAACCCATTCAAAAATTACTACTACCTGTGATTAGTATAAAACCACTGGCGAGAGACTCAGTATTCTCTCTCCTGCTAAGTCTCAGGAGTCTGGTGCGGCTCAGCCTCAGCCCCCAACGGCCACCCGTCCAGTGCCCCGAGCTGAGCATCGCGAGCCCAGCGCCACTGCGCCTCCCTGTAGAGTTCAGTCTCATTTGTGCTGAGGTAAAGGCCCCAGAGAGTGAGGGCTCGAGTGAGGCCTAAAGACCCTTTGTGCCCCAGAGCCACAGGAAGGCGGAGTGGAGAGAACACCGCTGGATAGAAAGGTGATAGAAAGGTTACACTGAACAAAACCTTATTTTACACCCCGCCCCCCGAGGGGGCGCGGTGCGTGGGAGCTGGGGGAGCCAGCCCTGGATCTGCACCAGGGAGAAGCCCTCCCGAGACCCCTGAGGGAGAGATGACAGGGCGGGAGAAGTTCCCGGCGCAGCGCCTGCCCCCAGGCGAGCGCATGGATGCGTCCCGACTCCAGGGGAGGCCCCCACGGAAGGCTGAGGGACAGATTCTTTTTCTGTTGGCGTCAAGTCAGGAGGGAAAGTTGCAGATGCTCCCTGTCGCAGCTGGGTGACCTCCTAAGCCCCAGCTCCTTCGTCTGCCCGGCGGCAGGTTAAAGCTGCCTGGCCTACACTGCCGTCTACGCCGCAAGACTGATGGGAGGCGGCGAGAGGGCACGCGCGGGAGGCCGCGCGCGGACGGCTGGACCCTGTGGGCGGGTGTCCTGCTCCAGCAGCCAAGCGCTCACCTGGGGCCGCTGGGCCGAGCCCCCCTCCTGCGCTCTTCTGGTGTGGGGCCTAGTACCCGGGAGGCTGGTACCTGGTGAGGCCTTAGAAGCAGGAGGACGCCCAGGGCCCCTGCTGTGACACCGTCCCACACTGGCAGTTTCCCAGGCTGGAGCCTTGTCCTCTGTCAGCAGAACACCTCTCTGCTCCCAGGACCGAGGGAGGCCGGCACTCCTGCTCCGGCCGGGTGCCCGTGGGCGACACAGGCCCGGGGGAGGCCGGCCCACCAGGCAGGTGCATCCGCCTCAGGAGCTCGAGCCTCTGGCCGGCAGCGCAGGTCGACCCCTGCCTCCCTGTCCTGGGGGCGGGCATCGGCCCGAGGCTCCCGCATTCAGGGCGTCTTTCCTCCCTTTTCCGAGTCTCGCGCCCGTCTGGCTGTGGAGCATAGCCGGGAACAGCGTGTCAATGGCTCTGTTTATCCTGGGGTTTGGCTCCGCGTCTCCGGGGACGGATGCCAAAGGCCAAGGGAAGGATCCTGTGTCTGGGATCCGCTTGGGGACTTGGAAAGCGTATTTATTGGGAACTATGGAAATGTCCAAATATAGGCAAACGGCTCGGCCCAGCTGTACGATGAACTAACTGGCCCTGAAAACGATGTCCGGGAAGGACTTCCAGCGATGTGGGCAAGTGACCACTGCCATATGACAAGCACATAGTAATAATAAGCAGGAGACCAAATGTGTGTGAACACGTGTGTGTACAAAACCTGATCGCAGGGCTTCCCTTGGTGGTCCAGTGAGTAAGGACACCGCCTTGCAGGGCAAGGGGCGCTGGTTCAATCCCTGGCCTGGGAAGATCCCACGTGCCGCGGAGCGGCTGGACTGATGTGTCCAACTACCGAGCCGGAGCTCTGGAGCGCATGCGCCCAGAGCCGGCGCTCTGCAACAACAGCCGCCACCACGATGGGAGGCCCACAGGAGCCGAAGAACAAAGACGGATGAAAGTGGACAAATGAAGGACCAATGGAAGTGGTCGGCCCACTCCCCTCCCTCCCCAACCCAACCCCCGCCCAAAATAAATAAATAAATAAATCTTTAAAAAAAAAAAAAAAAAAAACAAAAACCTGATCGCAGCTACGAAAGGACGCTTGTGTGCACATACATGCACCCCAGGACATGACCACAGCCATCACCCTGAGCCAATGAGGCGAGAATTGTGGATATTGTCTCTCTTTCCCCTAGGTTGTTTGTTTGTTTTTTTAATTTGTATTTTGCTTTTTTGCTTTTACAGAGTTTTGTTGTTCACAGATATGTATAATCCCAGATTAGTCATATGTATATCCCATGGCCCCCATCCCACCCCTCCAAGGCCAACCCATAGCCCCCACGTAAGACCCCTCACCCACAGTCCCCCGGGTTTTGATATTGTCTACACTGAGCCTTATGATACCACAATTACAAATTAATCTTTCAAAGAAATGATACAAATGAGCTCACAAAACAAACTCACAGACGTAGACAACGGACTTAGGGCTTCCAGGAGGGAAGGACTGGTGGCAAGGGGCAGTGAGGGACTTTGGGAGGGACAGGCCTTTGGACCCGTCCCCAGCAAGGCCCTGCGGCGCAGCACGGGGACTCTGGGAAAGCCCCGCGGTGGCCGGGAAGGGAGGCGCCTGGGGAGAGCGGACGCGTGTGTGCGTGTGCACGGGACGCTGTCACGGCACTGTTCATCGGCCACAGCCCAGTGCAGCATAGAAAGCTCCAGTGACTAAGACAAAGCCTCCCCGCAGCCCCGCGCCCGAAGGAGCCCTGACGGCCGGGCGCTGGCGCCTTCAGCGTTCGGGCCACCAGAGGAGTCCGGCCTGGCCGTTCAGAAACTCTGTACGTTCTTTGTAAGTAACACACGGGACAGGCGTGCGGAAGACCCTGCCGCTGGCGTGGGAAGCGGTGCATCCTGGGGACACTTGGTGCGAGCAAGCTGGCTCAGCCCTCGTCGGGCCAGGCCGAAGGCAAAGGGAAGCGGTCAGCCTGTGTCCATGGGCATTGCAGGAGAATTCTCTAGGCTCAACTAGCCGCCACCACGAAAATGGGAGGCCCACAGGAGCCGAAGAACAAAGACGGATGAAAGTGGACAAATGAAGACCAATAGAAGTGGTCGGCCCTCCCTCCCTCCCCAACCCAACCCCCGCCCAAAATAAATAAATAAATAAATCTTTAAAAAAAAAAAAAAAAAAAACAAAAACCTGATCGCAGCTACGAAAGGACGCTTGTGTGCACATACATGCACCCCAGGACATGACCACAGCCATCACCCTGAGCCAATGAGGCGAGAATTGTGGATATTGTCTCTCTTTCCCCTAGGTTGTTTGTTTGTTTTTTTAATTTGTATTTTGCTTTTTTGCTTTTACAGAGTTTTGTTGTTCACAGATATGTATAATCCCAGATTAGTCATATGTATATCCCATGGCCCCCATCCCACCCCTCCAAGGCCAACCCATAGCCCCCACGTAAGACCCCTCACCCACAGTCCCCCGGGTTTTGATATTGTCTACACTGAGCCTTATGATACCACAATTACAAATTAATCTTTCAAAGAAATGATACAAATGAGCTCACAAAACAAACTCACAGACGTAGACAACGGACTTAGGGCTTCCAGGAGGGAAGGACTGGTGGCAAGGGGCAGTGAGGGACTTTGGGAGGGACAGGCCTTTGGACCCGTCCCCAGCAAGGCCCTGCGGCGCAGCACGGGGACTCTGGGAAAGCCCCGCGGTGGCCGGGAAGGGAGGCGCCTGGGGAGAGCGGACGCGTGTGTGCGTGTGCACGGGACGCTGTCACGGCACTGTTCATCGGCCACAGCCCAGTGCAGCATAGAAAGCTCCAGTGACTAAGACAAAGCCTCCCCGCAGCCCCGCGCCCGAAGGAGCCCTGACGGCCGGGCGCTGGCGCCTTCAGCGTTCGGGCCACCAGAGGAGTCCGGCCTGGCCGTTCAGAAACTCTGTACGTTCTTTGTAAGTAACACACGGGACAGGCGTGCGGAAGACCCTGCCGCTGGCGTGGGGAAGACGGTGCATCCTGGGGACACTTGGTGCGAGCAAGCTGGCTCAGCCCTCGTCGGGCCAGGCCGAAGGCAAAGGGAAGCGGTCAGCCTGTGTCCATGGGCATTGCAGGAGAATTCTCTAGGCTGTCCACTGTAGGCAGTGGATTCGTTTCTTTCCTCCACGTTCAGAAAGGGACCAGCAATTTAGTGTCTTTGGGAGAAATGAGGAAACAGTTCGGTGATGAATTTTCTGCACGGCCTGGGTCTGCAGCAGAGCCCCAGAGGGAAAGGTGGCTCGCTCGTCCCCTCGGACGTGCTTCCCGTTTGCTCCAGCCTCACAGTGTGGCTCCAGGAGGCCGGGACGGGCCTGCCTGGGTGAGAACAGCGCCTCCGGACCCCAGCCTCCCGTGGGCGGGGCTGCAAGGCCCGAGCAAGGCGGCGCTCGGCCGGGGACGTCTGCCCAGAGCCGCTGGTCCGCGGGAGCCGCCACCGTCTCTGGATCCCGAGGCAGAGTTGCCCGGGTCTCTGGACCCTTCCAGGGGACCCAGGGGCTGGCGCCGAGGGTCCAGCTGGCTGCATGTGAAGCAGACCACTAACCTCTTCTTCTGCGGGGCGTTTCAGGGGCCCCAGACCCCAGGAGAACTTGAGGAGTTTGGCTACAAGTGTCAGCCTGTGACCTCAGGTCCCTCGGGGGCTCGCAAGAGACGATCCAGAGAAGGAAAGCACGGAACAAGTTAAAACTGAGTCCCTGAGGGTCACTCGTCCAGGACAAACTAGGGGGACCCAGGGCTGCGGCCTCTCCAGGTGCAGACCCCGGGCGCAAACTCACAGATGAGTCCGCTGGCGGCCACAGAAAGCAGAAGAGAGGAATCGCACCAGGTCTCTCTCTATGTGAGGACCTGGACCCAAAGTCATGTTTTCCAAGAGTCTCCAAAGAGCACAGACAGCAAAGGCTGGTAACTTCTGCCAGCCTGGTAGGTCAGTGAAGCAGGAGGAGAGGCTGCTGCTCGCTCTGCGCTCAGCCTCCAGGTGCGTGCGGAGCCGGGTGGAGCGCCCGGACCAGGGGCGGCGGGGCACGGTGCAGAGCCTGGTGACAGGACGGCAGGCCTGAGCCTCAGGAGAGCTGGGGACGCGGCAGAGGGTGAGAGAGGCGGCGGAGGAAAAGCAGACTCCAGAGGGGTGATGATTAATTTATTCCTGGCCCAGGTGAACTTGAGACACCTGAGGAGTCCAGGAGGCAGGGGACGATCCGGATGCACAGTGGAGATCCGGGCCAGACGGTGAGACCGGCCCAGGGGCAGGTGGGATCGGAGGGCCTCCGGCCCATCAGAAAGGGACCAGCAATTTAGTGTCTTTGGGAGAAATGAGGAAACAGTTCGGTGATGAATTTTCTCCTGGGTCTGCAGCAGAGCCCCAGAGGGAAAGGTGGCTCGCTCGTCCCCTCGGACGTGCTTCCCGTTTGCTCCAGCCTCACAGTGTGGCTCCAGGAGGCCGGGACGGGCCTGCCTGGGTGAGAACAGCGCCTCCGGACCCCAGCCTCCCGTGGGCGGGGCTGCAAGGCCCGAGCAAGGCGGCGCTCGGCCGGGGACGTCTGCCCAGAGCCGCTGGTCCGCGGGAGCCGCCACCGTCTCTGGATCCCGAGGCAGAGTTGCCCGGGTCTCTGGACCCTTCCAGGGGACCCAGGGGCTGGCGCCGAGGGTCCAGCTGGCTGCATGTGAAGCAGACCACTAACCTCTTCTTCTGCGGGGCGTTTCAGGGGCCCCAGACCCCAGGAGAACTTGAGGAGTTTGGCTACAAGTGTCAGCCTGTGACCTCAGGTCCCTCGGGGGCTCGCAAGAGACGATCCAGAGAAGGAAAGCACGGAACAAGTTAAAACTGAGTCCCTGAGGGTCACTCGTCCAGGACAAACTAGGGGGACCCAGGGCTGCGGCCTCTCCAGGTGCAGACCCCGGGCGCAAACTCACAGATGAGTCCGCTGGCGGCCACAGAAAGCAGAAGAGAGGAATCGCACCAGGTCTCTCTCTATGTGAGGACCTGGACCCAAAGTCATGTTTTCCAAGAGTCTCCAAAGAGCACAGACAGCAAAGGCTGGTAACTTCTGCCAGCCTGGTAGGTCAGTGAAGCAGGAGGAGAGGCTGCTGCTCGCTCTGCGCTCAGCCTCCAGGTGCGTGCGGAGCCGGGTGGAGCGCCCGGACCAGGGGCGGCGGGGCACGGTGCAGAGCCTGGTGACAGGACGGCAGGCCTGAGCCTCAGGAGAGCTGGGGACGCGGCAGAGGGTGAGAGAGGCGGCGGAGGAAAAGCAGACTCCAGAGGGGTGATGATTAATTTATTCCTGGCCCAGGTGAACTTGAGACACCTGAGGAGTCCAGGAGGCAGGGGACGATCCGGATGCACAGTGGAGATCCGGGCCAGACGGTGCGAGACCGGCCCAGGGGCTGTGGTGAAGTTGTAGGGCCAGGTGGCGGGCAGGGCCTGCAGGCGGCAGAGTCTGGCCTCCAGGGAAGGCGGGAGGGAGCAGCTGGAGAGGAAAGGAAACCAGAGGGCGGGCCCGGGCACCAAGGGGCGAGGTGGCTCAGGTGCAGAGAAAGCTGCTTTCTGGTCCTCGTAAGGAGCCAGTGTCCCCAGGCTGCGGCTGGAGCCGGTGGAGAGCAGCTGGCGGGGGCAGGGGGTGTTGGGGGGGCATGCTGCAGCTGTGTGGTAGAAGGGGGAGGGCAGAGCAGGGGGAGAGAGAGGGAAGGAGGCAGAGCCAGAGAGACAGGGAGGCAGTGGAGGAGTCCGGGAGAATGGAAACAACAGTGAGAGGGCTGTCCTGCCTCCTCCCCGAAGATGGGAGGTGGGGGAAACCTCACATACACGGAGGGCCCCCCGTCTTGCGGTAGCAGAAGAGGAACGTGAGGCTCCCAAGCCTCCTCAGTGACCCTGTGCTGGTCATTTACTGAGTGTGAAGACAGCTGGGGCCGGAGCGCCCCTGGAGGGAGGCTGACTGCAAGAAGAAGAGGGATGTGCAGAGCTGTCCAGGCAGCCTGGGGCTGGCTTCGCCCACAGCGGCTCTGACGCAGCTGCTCCATCACTCTCTCCAGGTCTCGGGGGCAGCTGGGGGCGGGGCTGATGGCTGGAGAGTGAGTCTCGTCCAGGTTGGGATGGACAGTGGGGAAGTGTGACACGTGGGGACAGAAGCTAAGTGGGAAAGGAGGCAAAGCTGAAGGGTCGGAACACGGAGGCATCTGTCTGCCTTGGGGCCGAGGATGCAAGAGGCCTCCGTCCCCGGGAGAGGCTGGAGGTGGGTGACAGGACGGCAGGCCTGAGCCTCAGGAGAGCTGGGGACGCGGCAGAGGGTGAGAGAGGCGGCGGAGGAAAAGCAGACTCCAGAGGGGTGATGATTAATTTATTCCTGGCCCAGGTGAACTTGAGACACCTGAGGAGTCCAGGAGGCAGGGGACGATCCGGATGCACAGTGGAGATCCGGGCCAGACGGTGCGAGACCGGCCCAGGGGCTGTGGTGAAGTTGTAGGGCCAGGTGGCGGGCAGGGCCTGCAGGCGGCAGAGTCTGGCCTCCAGGGAAGGCGGGAGGGAGCAGCTGGAGAGGAAAGGAAACCAGAGGGCGGGCCCGGGCACCAAGGGGCGAGGTGGCTCAGGTGCAGAGAAAGCTGCTTTCTGGTCCTCGTAAGGAGCCAGTGTCCCCAGGCTGCGGCTGGAGCCGGTGGAGAGCAGCTGGCGGGGGCAGGGGGTGTTGGGGGGGCATGCTGCAGCTGTGTGGTAGAAGGGGGAGGGCAGAGCAGGGGGAGAGAGAGGGAAGGAGGCAGAGCCAGAGAGACAGGGAGGCAGTGGAGGAGTCCGGGAGAATGGAAACAACAGTGAGAGGGCTGTCCTGCCTCCTCCCCGAAGATGGGAGGTGGGGGAAACCTCACATACACGGAGGGCCCCCCGTCTTGCGGTAGCAGAAGAGGAACGTGAGGCTCCCAAGCCTCCTCAGTGACCCTGTGCTGGTCATTTACTGAGTGTGAAGACAGCTGGGGCCGGAGCGCCCCTGGAGGGAGGCTGACTGCAAGAAGAAGAGGGATGTGCAGAGCTGTCCAGGCAGCCTGGGGCTGGCTTCGCCCACAGCGGCTCTGACGCAGCTGCTCCATCACTCTCTCCAGGTCTCGGGGGCAGCTGGGGGCGGGGCTGATGGCTGGAGAGTGAGTCTCGTCCAGGTTGGGATGGACAGTGGGGAAGTGTGACACGTGGGGACAGAAGCTAAGTGGGAAAGGAGGCAAAGCTGAAGGGTCGGAACACGGAGGCATCTGTCTGCCTTGGGGCCGAGGATGCAAGAGGCCTCCGTCCCCGGGAGAGGCTGGAGGTGGGGACACTGACCGGCCAGGGCCGCAGCGCGGCTCCAGGTCTGAGCAGAGGGACGGCCAGGGGACAAGCGGCAGGAGGCGTCACGCACGGGAAGGCACCGGCTGCCCTCACACACGGGCTCCAGGAGAGAGGACTGCCAGGCCATCGCTTGACTAAACTTTTCTGCCCCATCGTCCGAGACTGAGACTAGGGAGCATGACTTCCATTCACCAGCAAGACACAGAAGCCTCCCCACGCAGCTCTGGGTCCCAGCACCACCACTGTAGGCATGTCCCCAGCAGAAAAGACATCATAGCTGACCCCCAAAATGTACAAAAGCGTTCATAACAGCCCGGTCTGTAATACCCCCAAAGTGGAAACAACCCATGTGCTCATTCACTGTGAAGTTCCAAGTACTTGATGATATATTCTCACCAGGAGACACTAGATGGCAGTGAAAGGTGACAAACAACAGAGAACTGCACAGCTGAATGTCACCGACAAAAAGACGGGTACGGGGCACAGGCTGCGATTCTAAACACATGCTGTTTAGTGGGCAAGACCAAGCAAGGGGCGCGACGCCGGGATCGGGTTCCCAGGGGCGGAGACCTGGGGCAGGGCGCTGTCCAGGTCTAGCTCTTGTTCACCTTATGAGAATCAGGAAAGTCTAGATTTCCGTTTTGTACACTTTTCTGCATGTATTTTATGCTTTGATACAAATGTGCTAGAGAAAAAATATTATCCTTGTCTATACGGTACAGACCAGACCCTAAAAAATGAAAAGAAAAGAAAGTGCCGCAGGCGACCATCCGGAGCTGGGGGGGGGCGTGCACTGTGGCCGCCTGGCCAGGAGGAGCCGGGCCCATCCACGCTGCCATCCGGAGAGGCCTGGAGCCCCCCCTCACTGGGCTCGGTGGCCTTGGGGACAGAGGATCGATGCCGGGGGGCGACGGTCTGCTGGGCCTCGGAGCAGCTCTGGCAGCTGGTGCTGCCGGGGCTCATAGTTCACGTCTGGGGTGTTTCAAATTCTCCTGCCGCACCAGGAAGCACTAGCACTTCTCTCAGGACCTCTGACCACAGTCTCTCAGCTCCTGCCCATCAGGCCAGCCCTGCTCGACTGGCCGTGTCCCACCAGAGCAGCGCGGGCGCTGCACGTGAGAGGCTCAACTCCCCTTCCCCTGCCCACTCGCCATCCTGATCCATCTAGGCCGCCGCCCTGAACCCCCCAGCGTGGGAGGTCCCCCCCATGGTGTGTCCGTGCCTCTAGACCCCCCACGACTGGCGCTCCTCAGCACAGAACGCCCTGTAACAACCCATCCTTTAAAGAAACCCTCCCGGGACGCGCTGACCTCTCCGCGCCGCCCACACCGTCGCGTCCTGTTGGAAGGAAGCTTCTGCCTGTCCTCGTCGGCAGCCTCCCGTGTCCTCCTCGAGCCCACTCTTCTTTTTCAAGATGTGTTGATGTGGACCCTTTTTTGAAAGCCTTCGCTGAGTGTGTTACAACATGACAAACGTTCACGTTGCTCTTTCTGACCAAAGGCATGTAGGCGAAACACCGGAGACGCCCTTGCTGGACAGACAGGGCCCGGGGCCTGGCTCCTTACCACCCTCACTCCCTCAGCGCCTCTTCCAGGCTCGGGGGTTTCAGCATCAGCTCGACCTTTTGGGCTCCCGGGCTCCGAGCTCAGGACTTGCAGCATCGACTCAGCACTGCCCGTGGGGTCTGCCCAGCTGCGTGAGCTCCCTCCTCCGCCGCACAGCCCCACCTCACACCAGGAAGCAGCACCCGACGTCCCCAGTGGCTCGAGCAGCACGGGCCCCCCACTCCTCTCTTGTGCCCAAAGGTCAGCCAGACCCGGCAGTGCTACCCATGGACTGTTGCCCAAATCTGACCACTACTCCCCAGACCGTCCCTGGGCTCTCGCCAGACCCTCAGCTCTTTCCAGACCCTGTCCTCCCGCCGGCCGTGCAGCTGCCAGGCTGACGGTGCTTTTAAAGATGGAGCTCAGAGCACACCTCTCCCCTGCTCAACACCCTCCACTGCTACCCACCCGCGGGGTCCCCTCCCTGGGTCTCACCCCCTGGGCGGAAGGCCTCGCGCTCCTGACACTGCCCCGGAGGCCCCGCGTCGCCTGAGCTTTCCCGTGTCGCTGACGTCCCACACCACCTCGCCGCTCCCGCATCCCTGAACACCTCTTGCGTCTCCTGACCCTGAGCCCCGCCGACTCCCAGCGCCTCTCCGTCCCCTCCCCTGCTGGCTGGCTCCAGGTGCAGGCCCGGGTAGCCTCTGAGGGCTGTACCGGCTCCCCGCAGGCCCTGGGCTTGCCGGGCCTGCTGAACCGTCCACGGCTGACCCCTCGGCCCACCCCGGGCCCACTCGCGTGTCACCTCTGAGGGCTGTTTTCCCAGACCCCTGGGGGACTCTCCCCCTCTAGGAAGTCGGTCCTACACTCTTTCCTGGCACTCGGTTATTCTTCTAACAAACGGATGCGATGGGTGCTGTCCACATGCTGTGCATGCTCTAGGCCAGCCTCGTCGGTCTTACCCACCGGAACATGAGCTCAGGACCACAGCCCCCCACTCACTGCTCCGTCCCAGCCTCGAGAAAGTGTCCGCTAGGAACCCACTCAGTCTCTGGCGCATTAACGCCCTGGTGGGATCCGCCTGCCTCCTTAGAAACACAAACATGGTCCGTGAATCCTGCCTACGCAGAGTGAAGGGACGGCAGAGCCTGGCCCAGCCCCAGGCCCCCGGGCCCCACCTGCCGGGTGCCCTCCGTGCTCGGCTGGCACAGACCTCACAGCTGCCCTCTGACGTCCATCTTGTGGACGGGCGTCCCAGGCTCAGCGAGCAGAGGGCAGGGCTGAGCCCCCGCCCTGCCTGCCAGGCCCGAGCCCCTCTGCGCTCGGGATGGCCCACCTTTCGGGGCCGGAGGGGTCCTGCCGGCCCTGGCGCGGGACGGGAAGTAAAGGCTGATGACGTGGCAGCTGGAAGAGCCGTGGACCCTCCTGGGGGAGCTGGCGGGGGCAGCGGGAGGCTGTGGGGCAGAAGGCCATTCTATTTCGAGCTGTTTGTAAACAGCGTCCTGACGACCAGCTGGTCTTTGCTGCGGGGACCCCGGAGAGGAGGAAGCCTTCCCGTCGCCTCCGCCCCACAGCGTCCAGCCCTGGGACTCGACCCTGGAGCCTGGGCATCAGTCAGGCAGAGGCTCCCAGACACCAGGCCACGGGGTGGGGGTGGGGCAGGAGGCAGGTGAAGGCCCGCCTCCCTCCTCGCTGGCCCCTGCCGCCGGCCCCCTCTGCAGCCCCTCACTCCCGCTGGCAGAGAGTAACGTCATGAGAGACCAAGAAGAAGCCGACGTGGCACCGCGGCCGCAGGGCTGAGGGGAGGGGAGGTCTCGGTGCGGCTCCCAGCACCCGGCCCAGTGTAGCCGCGGGGTCGGCTCCAGGGTCCCCTGACCGGGAGTACCCTCAACGCTTGGGAGCCACGCTGATGGGGTCTTCGGTCCAGGAGGCCCTGCTCGGGGAGGGCGAGCTCCCTCCCGCAGGGGGCTGCCTGAGTTCTCTGGCTCGCCGGGCACTGGAGCGGGGTCACCCCCGGACCCCAGGGGGCCCTCCCCCAGCGAGCCCTGAGGAACAGGCCCTGGATCCGGACCCCTTCTTCCTTTGCCACTTAGGCCAAGAGAGGTCTGGTAAACAAGCTCAGGCTGATCTGGAAAGGCTATTCCTGTTTATCTGACTTGGCAGGCGTCGAATAGCAACTCCCCCACCCCCACTCCCCTCCGCAGCACTGTGCTCTGCTGCTCCCGAGCACCCCGGTCCCCGAGGGGCTCGCGTCTGACACAGACGCTCCGGCCTCTGGGAGAAGGGAGGGGCCGGGTGGGCAGGCAGTGGGTGTGGGCTCTGTCCGCACCCTGGGGACCCTGAACCCCCTGCCCGCCCGGTGCTGGTAGCAACCTCCCCGTGGTTAGTGGGACGTTCACCCAGCCCTGCCTGTCTGCAGCTCCCAGGACGGCTGGGCTTTTCTGGGATCCAGGTCTCCGTGGTCCCGGCCGGGCCTCCTGTCCCATCAGCCAAGCAGAAGCCCTGCTCGGAGGTGAGACTCCCAGAGGCAGCTGAAGGCTGGGAGAGGAGCTGCACTCGCTCAGAGTTCACTAAACTGAGTATTCTCTGTAGACAGAAGAAACTATGTAACCTATGAGTAAGAACAGCAATTAAAACAAACACTCGTGGATGCCACTACCAAGTTTAGGAAATGGTCAGCCCTTTCACTCTGGATGGGGCGGAGGCAGCTTTCAGGTCCAGAGTGAGATCCTGGACTTGCCTGGTGCCCACCAGTGCCTCCCATCACCTCTCCTGCCCCCTCCACCTGGTCTCCGGGGCTATTTTGGTTGTGTACCCGTCGGGGTTAATCTCCTTAAGCAAGGAGCCGTGCTGCCCAGGGCTCTCGGCAAAGGGCAGTCGCGGGGCTGCTGAGTGCCGCTGCTGCCCAGCTACCCTGCGTCCCCTCCCTGGGGGGCTCTGTGGACGCCGGTGGGGGGACTGGGCCTGGAGGTGGGGGGCAGGGTCTGCAGCCTGAGGGAGCTCAGAGGACAGGGCCCAGCAGCCACTGGCTCGCAGGGGGCTCCTGTAACCGCGAGCTTACCCTGAGGGAGTCCCACACAGAACCCCTCCAGGCGGGCTGCCCCCTCCTGGCTGGGCGCAGGCGCTAATCCCAGGCCGTGCTGCGCCAGGGAGACGGGTGGGGAGGCAGGCGGGAGGGCTTCTTCCCACTTGGGAAGGAAAGAGAACACGCACCTGACCCGCTGGGATCCGGTTCCCGAAACCTGAGCCAGGACCAGGGTTTCACTGAACCCTTGGCCACACACCTACCGGCTGTCTTTCACCTGGGCAGGAGGGCCTGGACGGGAGGGCACGCCCGGCTTTAGGGGGAGGGAGCCCGCCCCGGCCCCCTGCTCTCCAGGCCCAGCTAGCCTTTGTGCTCCAGGACCCCGGAAGCCGCACAGGAAGGCAGACTCAGCAACAGCGTGGCGGGAGGACGGCGCGGGGTGGAGGGGGGCACAGGTGGAACTGGGGCGCTCAGAGCTGAGGAGGGGCCGGACCGACTGGGGCAGGGAAAGGAAGGGAAGACTGCCTGGAGGAAGCGGCGCCTGAGACCAGAGACAGGAGCTGAGCTGGAGGAAGCAGAAGGCTGGGGAGAAGCAGAGTGGCATCCCGCCGCAGCCTAGCCCCGTCTGACCTGACAGCCAGCTTATGAACCTGGGGCCGCACCCCAGGAGGACCCAGAGCTTAGGACCCAGGCCGGGCCACCGTCCGCTCCGGGCTCCGTCCGCTGAAGGAGCGCCAGCGGGCTCCAGACGCTCTCCCCCGAGCGCGCAGAGGCAGGGCGCCTGCCGCCTCCCCGCAGCCCCCGCGCCCGGCCCCCAGTGCCTGGCGCCCACCCCCACCCACTCCCCTTGCCACAGGACTGTAAGCCAGGTTCCCTGATCCCAGCAGGGTTTTGCCCAAAGCGTTTCATACCCACATCGCAAAGACAAGCGTCCCTGGAACAGCACGCCCACAGCCTCCGCGCTCCTCATCAGGTCACTCGAGGCCGGCTCCTTCCTTCCGCCTGGGGCAGCGCCGGCCCCACTCGGCCCCCGCCCCTGTCCGCGGCCGCCCCACCCCCCACCAGCCCCAGCCCCTGGGCCCCTCGGCCCGGTGGGCTGACGAGGCTTTGGAGCTGCCAGTGACCGGGCCCCTGTGGCTAAGTGCTCTGCAGCCATCGGTCCTTGCTGCTCCACTCCAGGCCGGGAGGCGGACGGGGCGGACCAGGGGCCCCTCGGCTCCCACGGTGGGGATGAGGAGGCTGAGGCAGGTCACGGGGAGGGATGCTGGTCCTCAGAGCAGGCGTCTCAAAGCCAAGTCGCACCAGGGTCCTGTTTTGCCAAGGGAGCTGATGCGGAGGAGGCCTCATCCCGGGCTCATGCCCACAGCCCCCACCTGGGTGACATGCCCGGGAGCCTGGCCTGGGGCAGAGCTGGGGGCCGACAGCCCCTCCCCGAGGGAAGCAGCCCAGGGGCCCCTTACCCCCCCCCCCCGTGTCGCTGTGTCCCCCGACTCGGGCTCTGCCTGTGGGATGAGTGTGCGCGCGGGGCTAAGGGCCGGCAGGAGGAGGCCCCAGTGGGGGGCCCTTACAGGCACGCGGGGCCCCTTGCTGCTCTGCAGCCGGGACACCTTGCTTCAGGATCAGCAGCGTTGGGCGCCGCCCGGGGGCCTTGCAGCCACGGGCTCAGGGGCTCGGGTCTGGGAGCGCGGGGTCCGGCGGGGCCCCGACAGAGGCTCCAGCAGGTGGGGACCCCTCACGCCCTTCCCCGGGGCCCGCAGCTCCTGCAGGCGCAGCCCTCCGGCCAGCAGAGGGGCCGCACCCAGGAGGACCCAGAGCTTAGGACCCAGGCGGGCCACCGTCCGCTCCGGGCTCCGTCCGCTGAAGGAGTGCCAGCGGGCTCCAGCGCTCTCCCGGCCGCAGAGGCAGGCGCCTGCCGCCTCCCGCAGCGCCCCGGCCCCCAGTGCCTGGCGCCCACCCCCCCCCACTCCCCTTGCCCCCGGACCGTAAGCCAGGTTCCCTGATCCCAGCAGGGTTTTGCCCAAAGCGTTTCATACCCACATCGCAAAGACAAGCGTCCCTGGAACAGCACGCCCACAGCCTCCGCGCTCCTCATCAGGTCACTCGAGGCCGGCTCCTTCCTTCCGCCTGGGGCAGCGCCGGCCCCACTCGGCCCCCGCCCCTGTCCGCGGCCGCCCCACCCCCCACCAGCCCCAGCCCCTGGGCCCCTCGGCCCGGTGGGCTGACGAGGCTTTGGAGCTGCCAGTGACCGGGCCCCTGTGGCTAAGTGCTCTGCAGCCATCGGTCCTTGCTGCTCCACTCCAGGCCGGGAGGCGGACGGGGCGGACCAGGGGCCCCTCGGCTCCCACGGTGGGGATGAGGAGGCTGAGGCAGGTCACGGGGAGGGATGCTGGTCCTCAGAGCAGGCGTCTCAAAGCCAAGTCGCACCAGGGTCCTGTTTTGCCAAGGGAGCTGATGCGGAGGAGGCCTCATCCCGGGCTCATGCCCACAGCCCCCACCTGGGTGACATGCCCGGGAGCCTGGCCTGGGGCAGAGCTGGGGGCCGACAGCCCCTCCCCGAGGGAAGCAGCCCAGGGGCCCCTTACCACCCCCCCCCGTGTCGCTGTGTCCCCCGACTCGGGCTCTGCCTGTGGGATGAGTGTGCGCGCGGGGCTAAGGGCCGGCAGGAGGAGGCCCCAGTGGGGGGCCCTTACAGGCACGCGGGGCCCCTTGCTGCTCTGCAGCCGGGACACCTTGCTTCAGGATCAGCAGCGTTGGGCGCCGCCCGGGGGCCTTGCAGCCACGGGCTCAGGGGCTCGGGTCTGGGAGCGCGGGGTCCGGCGGGGCCCCGACAGAGGCTCCAGCAGGTGGGGACCCCTCACGCCCTTCCCCGGGGCCCGCAGCTCCTGCAGGCGCAGCCCTCCGGCCAGTCCCACCTGGTCCCGTCCCCTCGAGGCCGCAGCGCCTGGCCAGCACCGCAGCCGCACCTGGACCTCGCCCACGGGCCGAGAGGCGCCTGGCTCCCCGCAGGCTCCCAGGCTTTCCGGATGGAAGCCTCACTGACCTCAGGGGCTATTGCTACGTGAGTTCCTGGGGCAGGGCAGAGTGACTCAATGCTTCTGCGCATTGTACGGCGCCCCCGACCCCACAACCAGCTTTCTGGCAAAGCTTCGAGTCCCAGCCGGGGTGGCAGGCCAGAGAGGGGGCCCCCGGCACCCCCAGCTGGGCCCTGCCCCTCTGAGGCTGCTCCCCGTCCTCCAGGGGCCGTGTGTGCCCACCCGCAGGCCCCGGGCTGCCGTCCCAGGCGGGCACCTTAGCTGGCGGCACACAGAGCGGCGGCCAGTGGGCCCGGCCAGGGGGCCAGAGCTTGGCAGCCTCCCAACAGAAACTCCTGACCCGGACGAGGGGCACCTATGAAGTCGTCCTCTGGCAAGGCCAGGCTACTTTCTTCCAAGAAAGCCCACCTGTGAGCACATGTGGAGACCCAGGAAAACAGAAAGTCGTTCTGCTTAAGCTAACCCAGGTGTGGCAGGCGCGCCCCCAACAGTAACCCCTGCCCTCTCTGTCCCCTCCTGGTGGCTCACCACCTGGCGCCTAGGTAACAGCCAAGCAGCCTGACCCCTCAGAGGGGAAGCGCATCGTCAAGAGGTCCCTTCAGAAAGCGTAGAGCCCACCTTCCCTGGGCATGAAGGCGCAGACCCCGGCCCGTCTCCACTGCTCTGGGGAGCCCACCTGACTGACTACCATGTTACGTGGCCCGCAAGATGCCCAGAGGGCCGAGGCTGGGCCGTGCTCCCCGGGAGGGCTGGCAGGAGACCCGGCCCGCTCTGCCTGCCCCTCCTCACAGAGCAGGGTGCGTGGGGAGGAAAAGAGCTCGGCGGGGGGCCGGGAGGCTGCCTGACCCTGACCACCCAAGGGTGCCTCCGGCTCCCACACTGACAGCAACCCCAGGTGAGGCCATCCGGCCTCTGCTTCACGAGACAGCGCACGGGGCAGCACTCACACGGCGGCTCAGGGGACGACAGCCCTCCGCCAACAAGAACTCTTCCCAGGAAGGCGCGTCCGCTCAGGGCACCGGCCCCTCCCTCGCCCTCCCCTCCCCACCCCACTCACATCCACGGACATCTCCCTCTGGATCAGCTTCTTGGTCTCCTTCTCGCAGAAGCTGAGCATGGCCTCCCGGTTGTACGCGCCTGTGGACGGCTTCTCCGTCTGATTCCTCTGGCGCAGCCCCACGGGGACGCTCCCGTCCGGGTCCACCACATCCAGCTCCTTCTCCAGCTCCTCCATCTCCTCGGGAGACAGGGTGGAGAGCAGGCTGTCGATGTCGGGGTCCTCGCTCACCTGCCGGCGATACTTGGCTACCTTGGACATCTTGGCAACGTGGGCTGCCGCTCTCAGGGGGCTGCAGGGGTCCGGGCGGGCCTGGACGGGGTGCGATCTGGTCTGGACGGAGCAGGTCCTCACCGGTCGAGGACGAGACGCCCCTGCCCGGCCTGCGCAGGTGCTCAAACGTGATCTGGGAGCTGCAGCCTCCCTGAGCCCAGGGCTAGTGGACCTGGGCTGGTCTAGCCAGCGGCCAATAAGGCCCCACGACGGCCTGGCCCTGAAAGGAGCAGCCAATCCCCACGCGGGGGCGGGCGGCCTCACTGCCAGAGCTGTTTGAAACTTGAGGACATTCCAGGGAATCTTGGAGCGCTGTGTGACCAAATTTAGTACGGAGCATTTAGCCTTTTAAAGACAAGGGGGCCACGCAATGAGAAAAAGATACAAAAATGTAGAGGCTGGCAGGAGCCACAGAGAGCCAGAAAAACAGACAGGATGCGGGCTTCCCAAGCAGCCAGCCCAGGCCTGTCCTGATCGAGTGCACACGTGATGCCCCCACGGGGGTGGACGTCGGTGTGGGCAGCACGTGGTCCACAGCCGCCTTTCTACTGTATTTGGTAATCTGCTGGGGACTCCCCAGCTCTGTCAGCCCGGGAAAGAGGCTTGATTTCAGACGCTCCCAGCTACCCAGCCCACCCATTCTCGTCTGGCTGGGAGCCTGAGGACCACGCTTCAGAGGGCGTGGGCTGCCCTGGCGGCTTCCCGCGGGGAAGGAGGAAGTGAGTCCTCCCTGTGTTCCCAGACAGAAAACCGGCCTCCCGTTTGGGGAAGAAAGCACGGCGTGCTGACGTCAGGGGACCCCGAAAGGGCTGTCGGCCTGCTGGCCTCCACGGATGCTCGAGAGGAGGGCTCCCTCCACCCTCGACCCGGTCAGGTCCTTCTGCTGGGCGTCGGGAGGAGTCACAAGCGCCCTGCACGTAGAAATCCGGAGCACGACTGCCGCTTCTCCAGGGAAACCCGACTCTGGCCACCGAGAGGGATCCTGTTGCAGCGGTCGGACAGGCTTTGTGCGAGCTTGTCCACTTCCTGCACCCGCCGCCCCGCACAGGGCGTCCAGTCTCCTGTCACGGGTCCTCTAGAGGCTCGGCGTCACCCACGGCGCTGCAGCTCCATCCTTCCTAGCGACGTTCCGCCCTGGGCCAGATAGCCGCCATCGGCCCTTCCTCCGCTCAGGGACCGGCTGGGGAGAACGTGCCAGCGTCGAGCGCCCACTAGTCCCACTTCAGGAAGAGGCTGGTGGGGAGGCTGGGCTGGCTGGTGGGGATGGAGCGTTTGGGCAAGAGGCGAAGGGGGGAAGGAGCTTGGGGCCCCAGGGGTGTTCGCTTCTTTCCAGAGGCAGGGCGTCTGTGGGCAAATCAGTGAGCATGCACTGACGACCACGTGGCAGGCAGGGGTTCAAGAGCGAGGCATGTAGCTGAAGACAGAAAGTCGGTGTGTCCCTGCCTTCCTGGAGTTTCCAGTCTATCAGTGAAGACAGTTAATAGGCAAGTCATTTCAAATACTTTATTAAAAAACAGTTTACAGAATGTCTCAGAAGAGAAATGCGGGGCCACAGGGAACACGGCAGAGAGGCTGGCTCCGGGGCTCAAACTCAGGCTCCCAGCAGCAGACCCCGTCCCCCAGGCCCTGAGATCACGGCCCACCCGCCCTGGTTTCTGGCCACGCCACTCCTCCCCTGAGCTCCGGCTTCACCACCTGTGAAGGAAGGACAGCAGTGTGCCCGCCTCGAGGACGGCTGTGGGCGTCACAGGGCGGCACATGGTTGCCGTGCCTGGCAGGGGGCGAGCACACACTCACCCTGGCGGCAAGATGGATGGTCTAGCCCCCAGAGAAAACCCAGCACTGCTGTGTCTTTCCGACCTTCAGATGAAACCACCCTCAACACACGTGCGCACACACACACGCGCGTGTGCACATGTGTATGCACACTAGTCTTCTTGGTTCTCATCGTTCACTCACTCGTTCATCCAAGGGCACTCTGCTTATATCACCCCCTGGTCCCATAGGGATTGAGATACAGGAGCAATGACGGGGCCACCGTTCTCTTTTAAATGTAAAATCCACTGAGGTAAAACCCACCCCGTCTGCTGAAAGGCCAAGCAGCAATAAAACAGGGAGTAACTGCCCAGAGCCCCAGGAGACACGCGGATCTGGCGGGAGGAGTCAGGCCGTTTCCAGGGCCCATGTGAGCAAAAGCATCTCTCGCCACCCACTGACCTTCTGTTTTTGCTCTCTCTTCCACCCAGAAGAGGCATCATCTTCTGGGATCCCCAGACAATCCCTCAAGCGGTCAGCAGAAAGGAGTCTGCCCAGCCCCCAAGGACGCGTCCTTCTCCTCCTGAAGCGGCATCAGCCCAGGCCACCTGGCTTCAGCAGCCATCTCTTCCTCAGGATCTAACTCAAAATACAGAGAAGAGCTTCCACACTTGCAGGGCAGGACTCATGGCCTCACAGGCAAAGGCTTCTGCACAGAACCCCCATATCTCCTCTGCCTCCGCCCCACGATGCTGAAGAGCAGGCTCTTTTGCTGTGACTCAGGCTGAAGCCTTTTGCTCCTGGAGCCTGGGCTCCCGATGTCAGCTCACAGATCCCAAGAGCCAAAGACGTCACTGCAAGCCCTGGGAACTTGGGGCCTGAGCCCTGGAGGTCAGCCTCCGCCAGCCCCCGTGCCAGGGACAACAGGCCCGCTCGCTCTCCAGAGGCCATAGTCAGCGAAGCTCAGAATCCACGTCCACCTGAAACAAGCTTATCTTGAGTGTCAGGATTATAGGATGGTCTAGCCCCCAGAGAAAACCCAGCACTGCTGTGCCCGAGGAAGGACAGGACAGGTACCTGAAACTCTGGCCAAAAATGTGGTACTTGTGGGGGACAGAAGACCAGAAGCAGCTTACGCTTGGAGTGGCTCTCAGCTGGACCGAGTGGCCCACGGGAGTCACGTTTCCAGGACTGTAGGATGGCAGGATAGTGGAGCAGACAAGGCCATGGGCTCCAGAGTCAAATGACATGGGCTCAAATCTAAGATGTGTGACCTTGAATGAAGTAGTTAACCTTTCTGAGTCGCAGGAAATGGAAAATGAGGATCTTGAAAGGACCCAGAGAAAGCAGCTTACTGCGAGCGCTTCGGAGTTGTTAAAGATACCAACGGAGACCATGCGCACACAGGGAGCGGTAGAGCGGCGGACGCTGGGAGCACTCTGCTCATACTCAGCGTGCGGCCACGCCGGCTTTCTCCTTTTGGGAAGACTGGAAGTTCCTCTGACAGCAGAAGCTGCAGTGAGCCGCCGGCCTGGCCCACACTCCCGGGATGAGCAGACCTGGACAGCGGACAGCTCCGAGCCAGCCCACAGACCCGAGGCACATTTTCCTGAAAAGAGGGCAGGAGAGGGACAGGAGACTGCCTCCCCTCCTCCACCCCGCCCAGCCTACACCCCCACTCAGGTCCCAATCATAGACTAGAACCCCAGACACAGGCTGGCTGGGGGGCCACCCTCATGCCTTCAGTTCCTGGCAGTTAGGCCAGGCGGGGCTGGGGCCACACGCATGGCCTGGGACCTCCTGCTGGGTGCAGCGCTTGAGGTCCCCAAGCCTTTGGCTCAATGGAGGCCAACCCACTGGGGAACAGGACCCTCTAAGGGAATGTGGGTTCTGAAAACGTGCAGCCCCCTCCACAGAGGGGGTCTGAGTGCAGAAAAAGGTTTCTGCCTTGCCTCCTCCACACAAAATGCCTCCAGCCTGCACTTCACCCTATCTACAGAAAAGACATTTTGGAAAGAAGTCCCTTAGTTACTTGAAAAAAGTAGATACAACTTGAATACATCGTTACTACCCTGGAAGGTAAGATTATCTGGTCCAGTGAGGGGAGAGAGAGAACTCTACCTTCACTATTCTGGAGAGAGAACACACCTGCTCCAATGGAAGTCAGTCTCCAGCCACCCCAGAAGACCTGCTTATAGCAAGGGGTGACCTTCTGATGCTCCGATGTGTGGAAACGGGAGAGGTCCCCCACGTAGACAGCCCCCATGGGTCCCAGGGCCCAAGAGGATCACAAACATTAAGGGAACATCCACTACATTCCGGCGCTGAGACTCAAGGACTCGGGCACTGCCTGCCCTAAAGGAGCTCCGGGTAGTCGGTGGGGCCTCACCAATCCAAAGTAGGCAGCATTAATTCACACATGACAGTCAAGTATCAGAACAAAGAAACGTGTTCGGAATTCGGGGATCCCTACAGGAGAGACACCAGTTTTGTCTCCGGGGCGGTTTCAGCAGCGGGTACCTCTCCGCACCTGGGGCCGGGCCCCGCCCCGCCCCCGAGGCCCCGCCCCGCCCCGAGGACCCGCCCTCTGCGCCAACGCCGCTCTACCCGCTTCCGCCCGGAGCCCTGCCTTCCGCTAGGAGCCCCGCCTTCCGCCTCTCAACATTATCCCCGGCTCCCATTGGCTGCAGGAGAAAGCGGTAAGCCAATCTCCGCAGACCCTCAGAATCACTTCCGCCCTTCTCCCGGGGTCACTTCCGCCGCCGGGCTAGGCCTCACCCCGCTCGCCCGGCTTCACGGCGCGGCAGAATCAAGATGGAGGAGTACGCGCGCGAGCCCTGGTGAGCCTACCCGTCACCTGCTCCTCTGCCCACGCCGGCGCAGGCCGCCTGGTCGAGGCCGCTCTCAGCCGCTGGCTCGGCGGCGCCAGGGGCCGTGGGCACCGGAGCGTGAGTGGCCGGTTCGTCCCTTGGGGCCACTGGGGCGGCTCCTGGTGACCCTGCGGCGACTCGAGAGCGCCCCGGCTCGGCTGTGTAGCCGCGGCCCCTGCCCGGCGCGCGGGTCGGGAGCAACCCCTCTGCCCGGCAGCGACCTTGGGCTCGTCTTTGCGTCCGCGCGGCTCGCCCTGCGAGGGGGAGGCGGCGTCCTGGGAGAGCCCGCGTGGACGCGATGGCCGCGGTCCGGGCGGGGGCACCCCCGGGAGGGGGAGCGGCGGCGCACCCGAGGAAGTGGGGGTGCAGGGTGCGCTCTCGAGGAGCCGCAGGCCGGCGGCCGTTCGTTCGGCATTTCGCGAGAGGCCGGGGCAGTCTGTGCCCGCGCTTGGTCTTTCCCAGGAATAAAGCGTGGAGGCGTCGAGCAAGTACACGGCGTAAGGCTTCTGGGGCCACGAATGAAAAGTCAGATCTTGCTGTTCGAGTTCTTGTGTAAGGAGAGTGTTCGCCGCTGTGTGGGAGGGCCTAGGACTATCCACTTTGACCTTGCCGGCACTAGCCATGTTGCGGTTTTGTGCTTTTTCTTTGTCTGAAATGAGATACAGTATGTTTCAGCGCCTCCCAGCTCTTTAAATTTGCCTCCTCCGGATGTAGGAGGCCCTTCCTGGGTTGGGCTCGGAGGTGCAGGGCTCAGGACTCTGTGCACTGCTGTCTTCAGCTACTCCTCGGCGTGGTATCAGGACACCGGTTGGCAGGAGGGGAAAATAGTTAACTTTATTGACTTCAAGGCGTGTGGGAATGTTAAGATTTCGTTTCCTATTCAACCTGTTCAGTGGCTCAGTCGTGTCAGCGACTCTTGCAGCCTCATGAACTGCAGGACACCAGGCTTCCCTGTCCTTCACCAGCTCCCAGACTTTGCTCAGACTCATGTCCGTAGAGTTAGTGATGCCCACTAATCATCTCGTCCTCTGTTGCCCCCTTCTCTTCCAACCCTCATTCTTTCCCAGCATCAGGGTCTTTTCCAGTGAGTCATCGCTTCCTGTCAGGTGGCCACAGGATTGGAGCTTCAGCTTCAGCATCAGTCCTTCCAATGAATATTTGGGGTGGGTTTCCTTTACGATTACCTGGTTTACTCTCCATCCTGTCCAAGGGACTCTCAAGAGTCTTCCCTAGGACCACAGTTCGAAGACATCAGTTCTTAGGCACTCAGCCTTCTTTATGGTCCAGTTCTCACGACCACTGGAAAAACCATAGCTTTGACTATACACACTTTTGTCAGCGAAGGGATGTCTCTGCTTTTGAATATGCTGTCTAGGTTTGCCATAGCTTTTCATCCAAGGAGCAGGCGTCTTTTAATTTCATGACTGCAGTCATCGTCCACAGTGATTCTGGATCCAAAGAAAAGAAAGTCTGTCACTGTTTCCGTTTTTTTCCCCATTTGCCCTGAAGTGATGGGACTGGATGCCATGATCTTAGTTTTTGAATGTTTGGTTTTAAGTCAGATTTTTTATTCTCTCACCTTTGTCAAGAGGCTCTTTAGTTCTGTTTTAAGTATGTCATAGGTACTTAATCATCTTAAATATTCTTTTTTTTTTTTAAATACTTTTTAATCTTGTGTTTTCAAAAACCCTTAGTCTGTAGTGGAAAGAACTTGGTGGCTTTGGATTCCTCGTGGTTTGGGGGTTTTTTTCTCTTTTTTTTGATTTTTTTGTATTTAAATCGGTTCTATTGATACCTTTATGACCTTGGTTAAAGTGCTTGATCTCCGAACCTCTGTTCATCTGTAAATTGGTGAGAAGACAGGAATATTCACTTTATAAGGGCTTTTCCTGGTAGCCCAGATGGTAAAGAACCTGCCTGCAATGCCGGAGACTCTGGGTGGGGAAGATGCCCTGGAGTAGAAAACGGCGATCCATTCCGGTTTTCTTACCTGGAAGATCCTATGGACAGAGGAGCCGGGTGGGTTACAGTCCACGGCATTTCAAACAGACACGACTGAGCAACTAACACTTCACTTCGTAAGAAAATAGGCTGTCTTTTTGAAAGTCCTGTTATGTGCATTATGAGCCACCTAAACCATTTGTTGTAATCACTCATTCATGTCCAGCTGTTTGTGTCCCTGTCCGCGTGGACTGTAGCCTCCCAGTGTCCTCTGTCCATGGGATTTCCCAGGCAAGAATACGGACGTGGGTTGCCATTTATTCTCCAAGGGATCTTCCCGCCTCAGGGGTCAAACCTATGTCTTCTGCAGTAGAAAACCTATTCCTTACCACTGAGTCACCAGGAAACCCGACTAAACCATGGTGGATACTTAAAAACTTTTGATGATAACTTTTGATCTTGTTTGTTTAAGTTGCCCTGTGTTTGTTTGGTATTTATATTTAGGATCTGGCTTCCACGTTCCTTTTCAGGCACATCCCTGAGAGAACATTGATTTCGTCAGACATGGTTCGGAAGCTGTTTCCATCATGCATTTGTTTTAGACATCCTCTTGTGGAGTGTTCTGGCTGCTGTCTGATCTGAATCCTGATGTTTTTTACTGATTTTTAAAATGCTCATTTCTTTTCTGATTATAAGATCATTCAGGTTGGTGGTGGTTTAGTTGCTCAGTCGTGTCTAACTCTTGCAGCGCTGTGGGCTGTGGCTCGCCAGGATCCTCTCTCCATGGATTTTTCCAGGCAAGAATGTGGGAGTGGGTTGCCATTTCCTGGTCCAAGGGTATGTTCCTGACCCAGGAATCGAACCTGGGTCTTCTGCATTGCAGGTGGATTCTTTACTGATTGAGTTAAAGGGGCAGCCCTCATTTAGGTTAAATCCTTTTTGGAAAGAAAATCACTTTGTTCTAATTAATTCACAGACAGTAACGTCAGAAAAGCATGTCTAAGAGGCCACAACTGCCTCTTCTTCCCAACGCCAAACTCCATACCATCTCAGTGAACTTCTGTAGAGTGAGAACACCCTCTTCCACTGCTGTCCAGATGCACAGAAGCTACTAATGATTAAGGAGAGGTTTAAAGGGTGGTTTTACACTGTACATCTTCACTATTAATTATATTTTAAATGCTAAATCGATGTGGTTGTGAGAGGTGATTTTTCATGTCTTCAATTGGAACTTTTTTTTAGGTTTAAACACATCTTTATTAATCAAACTAGGAACTATTACAGTCACCTCAGTTTTGCCAACAAGAAATAAGTTGGTTTATTCCTGTAGCATAAAAATCCGTGCTTCACGATTCGAGGAACTCTTGGAAAGCATTTTCTGCCTCCTGCTGGCTGTGGAAGCATTTTGCCTCCAAAAGCCTGTTGAAATGCTTGAAGAAATAGTAGTTGGTTTGCGAGGTCAAGTGAATGTGGCGGATTCCTTACCACTGAGTCACCAGGAAACCCGACTAAACCATGGTGGATACTTAAAAACTTTTGATGATAACTTTTGATCTTGTTTGTTTAAGTTGCCCTGTGTTTGTTTGGTATTTATATTTAGGATCTGGCTTCCACGTTCCTTTTCAGGCACATCCCTGAGAGAACATTGATTTCGTCAGACATGGTTCGGAAGCTGTTTCCATCATGCATTTGTTTTAGACATCCTCTTGTGGAGTGTTCTGGCTGCTGTCTGATCTGAATCCTGATGTTTTTTACTGATTTTTAAAATGCTCATTTCTTTTCTGATTATAAGATCATTCAGGTTGGTGGTGGTTTAGTTGCTCAGTCGTGTCTAACTCTTGCAGCGCTGTGGGCTGTGGCTCGCCAGGATCCTCTCTCCATGGATTTTTCCAGGCAAGAATGTGGGAGTGGGTTGCCATTTCCTGGTCCAAGGGTATGTTCCTGACCCAGGAATCGAACCTGGGTCTTCTGCATTGCAGGTGGATTCTTTACTGATTGAGTTAAAGGGGCAGCCCTCATTTAGGTTAAATCCTTTTTGGAAAGAAAATCACTTTGTTCTAATTAATTCACAGACAGTAACGTCAGAAAAGCATGTCTAAGAGGCCACAACTGCCTCTTCTTCCCAACGCCAAACTCCATACCATCTCAGTGAACTTCTGTAGAGTGAGAACACCCTCTTCCACTGCTGTCCAGATGCACAGAAGCTACTAATGATTAAGGAGAGGTTTAAAGGGTGGTTTTACACTGTACATCTTCACTATTAATTATATTTTAAATGCTAAATCGATGTGGTTGTGAGAGGTGATTTTTCATGTCTTCAATTGGAACTTTTTTTTAGGTTTAAACACATCTTTATTAATCAAACTAGGAACTATTACAGTCACCTCAGTTTTGCCAACAAGAAATAAGTTGGTTTATTCCTGTAGCATAAAAATCCGTGCTTCACGATTCGAGGAACTCTTGGAAAGCATTTTCTGCCTCCTGCTGGCTGTGGAAGCATTTTGCCTCCAAAAGCCTGTTGAAATGCTTGAAGAAATAGTAGTTGGTTTGCGAGGTCAAGTGAATGTGGCGGATGAGGCAAAACTTTGTAGCCCACTTGGTTCAACTTTTGAAGCGTCGGTGGTCCGCCGTGTGCCTGGGCGCTGTCCTGGAGAAGAATCGGGCCCTTTCTGTTGACCAGTGCTGCTGCAGGCGCTGCAGTTCTTGGTGTGTCTTGTCGATTTGCAAAGCACACTTCTCAGATGCAGTGGTTTCATCAGGATTCAGGGAGTGGTCGTGGATCAGACGGGCAGCAGACCACCCAACAGTGGCCAGGACCTTTTTCTGTACAAGTTTGGCTCTGGGAAGTGCTTTGGAGCTGCTTCTCGATCCAGCTGCTGAGCTGGTCATGGCTGGCTGTTGCATAAAATCCACTTTTCATGGGACTCCACAGTCCAGTCCAGAAATGGTTAGTTGTTGTTACGTAGAAAAAGAGAAGATGGCACTTCAAAATGACAGTTTTTAAAAACTTGCAGTCAGCCCAAGGGGCACCCACTTACAGAACTTTGTCATCTTTCCAGTTTGCTTCAAATGCCCAGTGACCATAGGAGAGTCAACGTTGAGTTCTCCAGCAGCTTCTCATGTGGGTGTAAAAGGATCACCTTTGACGATGGCTGTCACTTGGTCATTGTCAACTTTGATGGCTGGCCACTCTGCTCCTCGTCTTCAAGGCTCTTGCTTCTTTGCAAAAGGTCTTGAACCTCCACTGGCCTGTAGGTTCTTCAGCAGTTCCTGGGTCCAATGCATTGTCGATGTTGTGAGTTGTCTCTGCTGCTTTACAGCCCATTTTGAACTCGAATAAGAAAATTGCTTGAATTTGCTTTTTGTTTAACATTTCCATTGTCTGTTTTTTTCTTTTTTGTATGAGCTTGAATGCAGTGAAATTTTTTTCCTAAATGGAGGGGAAAAAAGCACATCCTTGACTTTGCACTCAGTTCATCTTCCCTTCTAGCTCTTGACTCCCTCCCACTATCCTTTCTAAGTGCCCCCCCCCGCGCCCCTCCCCGCCAAAACAAGGGAAAACTGGAATCATTTGGGAAATGAAAGAGCAGAGATGACAACCATAGAATGAGGCAGACAAAACACACGGAGACAGAAACGTATCCGGGGCACATCTCAAAAAAATTGCAGGAGAGACACACGTAGGCAAAACGTTTGTACCATGGCGCGTCGGTGGTCCGCCGTGTGCCTGGGCGCTGTCCTGAGAAGAATCGGGCCCTTTCTGTTGACCAGTGCTGCTGCAGGCGCTGCAGTTCTTGGTGTGTCTTGTCGATTTGCAAAGCACACTTCTCAGATGCAGTGGTTTCATCAGGATTCAGGGAGTGGTCGTGGATCAGACGGGCAGCAGACCACCCAACAGTGGCCAGGACCTTTTTCTGTACAAGTTTGGCTCTGGGAAGTGCTTTGGAGCTGCTTCTCGATCCAGCTGCTGAGCTGGTCATGGCTGGCTGTTGCATAAAATCCACTTTTCATGGGACTCCACAGTCCAGTCCAGAAATGGTTAGTTGTTGTTACGTAGAAAAGAAGATGGCACTTCAAAATGACAGTTTTTAAAAACTTGCAGTCAGCCCAAGGGGCACCCACTTACAGAACTTTGTCATCTTTCCAGTTTGCTTCAAATGCCCAGTGACCATAGGAGAGTCAACGTTGAGTTCTCCAGCAGCTTCTCATGTGGGTGTAAAAGGATCACCTTTGACGATGGCTGTCACTTGGTCATTGTCAACTTTGATGGCTGGCCACTCTGCTCCTCGTCTTCAAGGCTCTTGCTTCTTTGCAAAAGGTCTTGAACCTCCACTGGCCTGTAGGTTCTTCAGCAGTTCCTGGGTCCAATGCATTGTCGATGTTGTGAGTTGTCTCTGCTGCTTTACAGCCCATTTTGAACTCGAATAAGAAAATTGCTTGAATTTGCTTTTTGTTTAACATTTCCATTGTCTGTTTTTTTCTTTTTTGTATGAGCTTGAATGCAGTGAAATTTTTTTCCTAAATGGAGGGGAAAAAAGCACATCCTTGACTTTGCACTCAGTTCATCTTCCCTTCTAGCTCTTGACTCCCTCCCACTATCCTTTCTAAGTGCCCCCCCCCGCGCCCCCCTCCCCCCGCCAAAAACAAGGGAAAACTGGAATCATTTGGGAAATGAAAGAGCAGAGAGATGACAACCATAGAATGAGGCAGACAAAAACACACGGAGACAGAAACGTATCCGAGTAGAGACACATCTCAGGAGACAGAGAGACTCACCAAGGTGTGCAGAGGCAGAGACCAGCAGGTGCTTCTGTGCGCGTGTGCTCAGTTGTGCCTGCTCTGTGCCACCCGATGGACTGAATCCCGCCAGGCTCCTCTGTGCATGGGATTCTCCAGGCAAGAATACTGGGGTGCGTTGCCGTTTCCTCGTCCACAATTGGAGCTTGATGAAGCCAATCCGTTTGCCAGTCTGCACTGTTTTCAGCACGTCGCTGAAACCCTCACAGAGCTTAAGGGCACCCTGACTCTGGGCGTACTCCAAAAGCTGTTTCACCTCATAGAAGCGGGGGCCATTGTGCTGCAGCTATGCCGCTGGGTTCCCTGGGGCCCCTGGTAAGTGATGTCAGGCCTCAAGGGCTCAGCACTGCTTCCTGCACTGAAGCCCCCAGTGCTGGTGCGACCCAGAGTGTGGCCGACGGCAGAGCCCACAGCCATGCTGGCAGCAGCGGTCGCCATCTGGGCCGTCAGACCTGGCTGCCGGGGAGCCACGGCCAGTGGGGAGCCTCTGCTGGCGGCTGAGCTGCGGGGGCTGGCCTGGGCACAGCTCTCACCTGAGGTGCGCGGCTGGCCAGAGCTGTGAGGCAGGAAGTGCAGCTTTGGCTTCCACGAGACACCTTGACTACCTGGCGGGGCAACGTCTAGCAGCGCGACACTCGGAGACTCTGGCAGATTAGGTTAAATCTTTTAGTTAGTGGCTCTCCTTTGTCTTTCCAGTTTCCTTTTCTTTTTTTCTTCGGCTGTACCAAGTGTTTTGTGGGATCTTATTCCCTGACCAGGGATCAAACCTCTCCTCAGTAGTAAAAGCACCAAGTCTTAACCATGGGACCACCAGGGAATTCTACCATTATGAAGAAATTTTTCTAATCCTTTTCAGTCTCAGAGCACTACTTCCCAAACTTGTGAAATGAAGTCAGGTCACCCATGGATTGTGCTAAAGTGTGGACTGATGTAGTGGTCCTGGGCGGGGCCTGCCCCGGGTCTGACGTTCTGACAGGCTCTCTGGTGTTGCCAGTTTTGCTTTCAGGCCTGCTGAAGGAAGCCTTGGGCGACAAGGCCCTGAAGCATCAGGCTGAACGTTGGGACATCTGTCGCCTAAGATGGTCATTCTCGACCAGCTCCTGACTTGTGTTGGGCTTGGGGAGGACGAGGCGCTTAGCCTCTGGGTGTGTGTTTCTCTCTGGCGAAGCCGGACGTTGCTACCACGCAGAATCTTCAGCGGGGACAGACTGAACTCACCGTTTCCTCGAGCAGGTGGATTGCCCACCTGATCTTTGAGATTAGAAAAGACGTTTATGAATTGGATTATTTGCAGACTTCTCTTTGCCTCTGTAACGTTTTCTTTCCCGTTCTTAGCCCCTGGCGCATTGTGGACGACTGCGGTGGGGCCTTCACCATGGGCGCCATAGGTGGTGGGATCTTTCAGGCGATCAGAGGCTTCCGCAATTCTCCAGTGGTGAGTGGGCGACCCCAGGACGAGATGCACAGGTGTGCTGTTTGCTGATACCACTTGGGCCATCAGTGGGTGGGAAGCCTGTTGTCAGTATGGATGTCTGTCCTTGTTTCCTTACAGGGAGTGACCCACAGACTTCGCGGGAGTCTGACAGCTGTTAGAGCCAGGGCTCCGCAGTTGGGAGGTGAGCAGAGTGTGCCCTTTGAACTCCAGACAACTTTTTCCCTGTTTTTTTTTTGAAGATGAAGCTCTGGGTTATTCGGTTTCTTTTCTCTTTTTTGGATTATACATTTAGCAATTTTAGTTAGATCTAAATAACTTTCCAGGTTAATACCTCTGAGGCAGCGACACTCGGAGACTCTGGCAGATTAGGTTAAATCTTTTAGTTAGTGGCTCTCCTTTGTCTTTCCAGTTTCCTTTTCTTTTTTTCTTCGGCTGTACCAAGTGTTTTGTGGGATCTTATTCCCTGACCAGGGATCAAACCTCTCCTCAGTAGTAAAAGCACCAAGTCTTAACCATGGGACCACCAGGGAATTCTACCATTATGAAGAAATTTTTCTAATCCTTTTCAGTCTCAGAGCACTACTTCCCAAACTTGTGAAATGAAGTCAGGTCACCCATGGATTGTGCTAAAGTGTGGACTGATGTAGTGGTCCTGGGCGGGGCCTGCCCCGGGTCTGACGTTCTGACAGGCTCTCTGGTGTTGCCAGTTTTGCTTTCAGGCCTGCTGAAGGAAGCCTTGGGCGACAAGGCCCTGAAGCATCAGGCTGAACGTTGGGACATCTGTCGCCTAAGATGGTCATTCTCGACCAGCTCCTGACTTGTGTTGGGCTTGGGGAGGACGAGGCGCTTAGCCTCTGGGTGTGTGTTTCTCTCTGGCGAAGCCGGACGTTGCTACCACGCAGAATCTTCAGCGGGGACAGACTGAACTCACCGTTTCCTCGAGCAGGTGGATTGCCCACCTGATCTTTGAGATTAGAAAAGACGTTTATGAATTGGATTATTTGCAGACTTCTCTTTGCCTCTGTAACGTTTTCTTTCCGTTCTTAGCCCTGGCGCATTGTGGACGACTGCGGTGGGGCCTTCACCATGGGCGCCATAGGTGGTGGGATCTTTCAGGCGATCAGAGGCTTCCGCAATTCTCCAGTGGTGAGTGGGCGACCCCAGGACGAGATGCACAGGTGTGCTGTTTGCTGATACCACTTGGGCCATCAGTGGGTGGGAAGCCTGTTGTCAGTATGGATGTCTGTCCTTGTTTCCTTACAGGGAGTGACCCACAGACTTCGCGGGAGTCTGACAGCTGTTAGAGCCAGGGCTCCGCAGTTGGGAGGTGAGCAGAGTGTGCCCTTTGAACTCCAGACAACTTTTTCCCTGTTTTTTTTTTGAAGATGAAGCTCTGGGTTATTCGGTTTCTTTTCTCTTTTTTGGATTATACATTTAGCAATTTTAGTTAGATCTAAATAACAGCTTGTCCCAGGTTAATACCTCTGAGGATTCTTGGTTTATGGTTTATTTTAACTTGGATCGCTGCATCCACGGGAAAACCTGTCCTTCGGAAGCTCAGTGGTTTTCTGTTTGTCTTGGTTTTATTTTCGCCTCTTGTCCGGAAGGCAGGCAGCGTCCACGGCCTAGGCTTGTGAGTCAGGAGTCAGAGCTCCTGGGGCAACGCGACGCGGAAGCAGGTGGGAGCACACGCGTTGGGGTCTTGGGAGCCTGCTGGGGCTGGCGGGGCTCCGCGCCAGGGCTGGCTTTCTGGACGTCAGTAGAGAAGTGGAGACGATGCGGTTCTCACGTGCTCTGAGCGTGGTTCTTTAGAAGCCGAGTGAGGAGAGGGTGAGGAGGCTGGAGGCTCACGCTCGCCCGCAGAGGTGCGGGCCAGCTGCAGGGACGCGCGGACGCGGGACGCTGACGCAGCCTTCCAGCCGTTCCTTGGTGACTGCTGCGTCGGAAGAACCAGTCTTCTCTTTGCTTCTGTAACGTTTTCTTTCTTTAGGAGGTAGTAGCTGACCTGGGTTGTTTACTGAGTGCTTGTCACTCCACGTGTTTGAATATTTAGTCCCGACGGGAACACAGGAGGTGAATACTGTTACCTCCTCGTCTCAGATGAGGAGATCGAGGCTTCGGGCTTGAAGTGGTGGAGTATCTGTTTCCTTTCTTTCCTCTGTTCCGATGGCGGCATGTTGCTCAGGGGTGATGGCTGGTAAAGAAGTGCCCGCCCGGCCCGGCCCGGCCCACGGTGAGCGCGGAGGTCCTGCGTGCGGTTGCGGGCGTCTGGAGAGGCTGCTTGTGCCACAGGTGGTTTTAGTGAGGAAACATCAGGAGACTGTCCCACCCAGGACCAGTCTACGGAGGTGTGACAGCTGAGCACAGGGAGGTGCCCTGGAACAGAGAACAGAGATGAAAACTAAGGAAACTTGCATGAAGTACGGACGTCAGTTAATAATGTGCCAGTGCTGGGAGCATCTCTGGTGGCCCAGTGGTTAAGAATCCGCCTTGCAGTTCGGGGACGTGGGTTCCGTCCCTGGTCAGGGTGCCGTGGCGCGGTTGGCCCTGTGGGCCGCAACTCCGGAAGCTCAGGTGCCTGGCGCCTGAGCTCTGCCACAAGAGAGGCCGCTGCAGTGAGGATCCTGCACAGCCAGAACTAAATGGAAACACATTATTTACAAGGAATAAAGTACTGGGTGGCACTTCCAGTTTAATTCAGTGAGTGTGTGCTGAGCTGTTCCAGTTAAGCTGCCAGGACAGGCAGCACGGAAAAGCCACGGTTGTGTTCTGAAAGGCTTCAGTATTTCAGAGTGGAAACAAAAGATGCTTTTGGCACGTCCTTGTGTCTCCAGCCTGTCCTTGACGTCTTGGACTCGTTCAAGGGTCATCAGCCGTTCCCTGAGGAGCCCTGCGTCCTTCTAGTTAAGAACAGAACTTAGGAGCATCACCAGCCCCCCGAGCACATCGTGGCTGTGGCTGTGGCTGCCCAGGCCTTCTTCGGAACGCGTGTGGACACACGGCTGTACTCGCGTGCACCGCAGGTGTTGCTGTGTACTCTGTGTGTCCGTACGTGTTGGAGACCCGGGGCTCACACTAACGCCTCTGATTTCAGGCCGGCCCCTGGGTTTGTTCTCATTTCTCTCTTGCTCGTGATCACCTTCCTCCCTGCCCGACGCAGGCCTAGGGCACACGTATCGGGCCGCCCTTCCAGATGCGCACACTGACCTCCGTGCCAGGAGTGTCCTTCCTGTGGACTCCTCCTCACCTGCTCTGGCTGTAAACGTTCTCGCCAGCCACCGCGGCTGACTCTGCCGGTCGTTCGTGGGAGGGCCAGATCCAGACCTGGTGAGGGAGTGGTGCGGGAGCGTCTTACTTGAGTTCGGTGAGGCGGTTCTGCTGTACCTGGGCGTTGTCTCTTGTGGGCACAGAAGCACTGAGGTGGGGGAAACAACTGTGTGAGTCTTGTGTCGTGTGTGGTGTCTCGCACCGGGCCGGCGGTGAGGAGGCTCAGGCACGCGCTAGCTGGCCACAGTGCACGGTGGACTTGACGTCGCGTGAGGCCCGGAGCGGCTGCAGGTCGCCTCTGACACACGCCCTCTGCAGCCCGCCCCTGCGGCTGGCTGGTTTCAGAGGGAGGCTCGCGGGACAAGGGCTCCTCAGTGTAGTTTGTCTTCTCTCTTTAATCTCAGTAAATACAAGACCTCTTTTCTATAGAGAGAAAGCACAGAGCAGTTGAATGGTCTGTTGCTGTCTGTCACCTGGAGATAGCGGTTACAGTCTTGGAACTGTCTTTCTTGATGCTGTGTGTACTTCTACATGGCGTACGTGTGTGGGATGTTTTCTGTTTTACAAACTATCTACAAAGAGATCTGACTGAGGATTGCTGTTAGCTTCGTGCTTGAGAAATGAAGGGTAGAAAGGAGAGAGGAAGGTCATCTCTGCCCTCACAGCTCCATGCTAACTACCCCCATCAGCCTGTGTCCTGTGAGTGGCTTGACTCTCACCTGCAACCACTGCGGAGCAGCGGTATTTTCTGTGTTCTCATTGCTGATTTTCAGAGCAGGAGCTCAGGGGGGCACTGGCTTGAGAAAAGAAAAATGGAGCTGAAGGTGAACCTCTAGTAACAGAACAGAAGGCAGGAGATGCATGCTTTTCTGGGCCTAAGTGTGCTGACCCCATTCTTTTAGGCTACGGGCCATGGCTGATCTCCCTACTGATGTCATACAACCTGAGCTTTGTTAAAAAGATACGTATTCTGACTCTCATTCAATGCTTAGAGTGTGAGAATTTTTAAGAGTATAGTGAGTGTTGTTATATAAGCTTGTTTTCGACTGTAACATTGACTAAGATTGGAACAATGCCATTTTTTTTTTTTTAATATATAAAACAGGTAGCTTCGCAGTTTGGGGAGGTCTGTTTTCCATGATCGACTGCAGCATGGTTCAGGTCCGAGGGAAGGAAGACCCCTGGAACTCCATCACGAGCGGCGCCTTAACCGGAGCTGTCCTGGCAGCAAGAAGTAAGACCCGCCCGTGCAGCCCCAGCTGCCCGAGCCCGGCACACTGTCGCCGCCGCACCGAGCCCCGCGCCCCTGGTTTGCTGTGGGCGTGCTCCGCGACATGGGGGCAGTAGAAGGATCTGTTCCTTGGAACGCTGAGCATGAGAGAGCCTGGGGCTCGGGCCAGTGACACCGCGGTTAGAGCGACCCGCGGTCTGCTTCTGCCGCTGACCAGCTGCGTGACTGGCTGTCTCCCCACTCGCTCCTCTGGAGTGACCCACCATGCCTGCCGCGTAGCATGGGTGGGGGCGGAGAGCTCAGAACCGCTTTCTGGGGCTCTGGAACAGAGTGCAGCCTGGAGTTCCTCTGGGCGTGGTGGGGTGAGCTGGGGTCAGCAGCCCCTTGTGCAGAGGGCCCTGTGGTGAATGTGTGGGCTGCGTGGGTTGTGCGGTCCTGCCCCTAGCACTCAGCTCTGCCGTCCTAGCAGGAGGGCAGCCTTAGATGGTACATGAACGCACGTGCATGCTGTAGCTGTTCCAGTAAAACTGTATTTACACAGACGAGCCTTGAGCTGGATTTGACCTGCAGGCCACAGTTGGTTGATCCCAGTCTTGGTCAGTGAGACAGGGGGTTTGGGAATGGGGTAGCAGGTAGCCATGTGGACAGGTCTTCCTTCAGTGTACCTGACAGTAACCTGGCTCTCTGTTTCTTTCCCTGTTACCACTGTTCTCAGACGGACCAGTGGCCATGGTTGGGTCGGCTGCCATGGGTGGCATTCTCCTGGCCCTCATCGAAGGAGCTGGTATCTTGTTGACCCGCTTTGCCTCTGCCCAGTTTCCCAACGGTGAGTCGTTTTTCTGCTTAATACACAGGCTCAGACGCTTGGTATGTTTTCCTGGTGTTTAGAGAAAGCAGACTCTGCGGAATTGTGGAGGTTTGAGCTCCGTGAGGACTGAGGTGCAGGCCGCGGTTCTGTTTGAAAGGGTTGGTGTGGGTCCAGCGGGTCGTGTTTATTCACAGGAACAAAAGGCTTTGGTCAGACGACTCGCCTTGGTCTTCTTCATCGTTGTTGGGTTTGGGCAGTGCTGGCTCACTCACTCTGGGAGACCGCCGGTCGTTTTAGAGGGGTGTGGAGAGGGGTCCTTGCAGACCCGGGGCAGTCCTGCAGTCCGGCTCCATCCTGTACCGCGTGTGGGGGTGCCGGGCTGGCGCGGGCACCGAGCAGGGAGACGAGGGCTGGCGGCGGCGCTTCTTGGGGGTGATTCCCGGCTGCGGTGTCGCTCGAGGCTGGAAAGGAGAGTTGTTTGGAGGAGCTGGCGAGGTGACGTGCTGCTCCCTGTTCCCCGGTCCAGTGCTGGGGCGGTGGAGCCGTGGGCAGTCGCGGGTCCTCCGGGGGCCGCAGGTGGGCACGCAGGGCTGGCCTGCTGCTGGGCAGCACGTACAGTGGTCTGTGAACTGGAGAGCGTGGGCTGTCTAGCCGGGAATGCGCCTTGGTGTTGGGAGGAAGCAGAGACACGAGGATCGCGGTGAGAGGAAACGTGCAGAATGGTGAGACGCACTGAGAATTATTTCTGGAGCTTGGAAGATACGGCATGAGGAACTGGTCACAGCTCCGAGTTTGGTTTGGTTTCCCTGAGACCGAGTGAGAGGTCTGGTGTCTGTGGGGCAGGGTTCCCCGTGGATGGCCCTGGTGACCCGGGCCTCCCTTCTGTCTTCAGTCGTGACTTCCTCACACTCTGTTATGATTTTCTTTTTAGTTGAATACTGCAATGTGAACGACTTCATATAAAACATTATTGTCAGGAAGTCAGGAATTGACAGAGCGAAAGCTCAGTTACAGCATCTTGTGGCGTCCAGCTTGTGTGATCCGCGTTAGGCTTCTGTCCTCAGAAGGAGTCGCTGAAAGAAGTGCTTTTCATCTTAGATGGAGACAGACGTGTTTCTAAAAAGCTTTGTGGGAACGGAAGTCTTTGAAAGTTAACCATGTTTTTCTAATTAACTTACATGAAAAGGCTCTTAAAACACGAAAATTAAACTGTCTAAATGGTAACAGCAGTTATTTTTGGTTTATCTTCTTCACTCGGTGTCTTCTCCAGCTTTCTGTAATGAACAGGTGTTTTTAGGATGAGGAGTCACTGGCCTGAAGCACTGGGCAGAAGGCCCTCTTTTCCGCCGTCCTCTTCCTCCCTTCCAGGTAGTTCTTCGTCTGCCTCCGTTTCCCTGAAGGAAAAAGGAGTGATTATTCCCATTAAAGTCTTCTTTTTTTAAGTCTTCTTTTGAAGAACCACGTCTTCTCTCAGGTCACAGGCCATCCCGTCCTCTGAAAGCGAGGGCTGCTGTACTCAGTGCTGCGCAGGCGAGGCGTGAGTGTCTTGGCTCTTGGAAACATCTTCCCGTTTCAGAACCCGCTTCTTAGTTCATTTTACAGATTGTATTACTGAGTTCTTTTGAAACATGACTAAGGTACTTAAACTTTTCGAAAATAATTTTGAATAGCCAGTGAAACACACATCAGGAGGTCTGAGAGACTGGGCCGGCGGGATTGGGCAGCCTGTTCAGCCGTCGCTGTGAGGCTGGCGTGTTGTTTCTCCCTGGGCTTTGTCCACCCGAGGCTGCCGGCAGAGCACCTGGAGCCGCTCCGTCCAGAGCGCGGGGCACCAGGCTGCCCAGCGCTGCCCGTGGCGAAGGCGGTCTCACGAGAAGCGAGCGGCTCCATGGGCGTTCAGATTACAGCTCAAATGTAGCCGGTGTTTTCAGGGTTTTTTTGTTTGCTTTTGAGTTGATTGGTTTGCTCTCTACAGAGACTGTTCCTTTTAATGGTAATATTCAGCTGGTCTTCACCTCCTTTTTGAATGCAGGCCCTCCAGTCGCTGAAGACCCCTCCCAGTTGCCTTCAGCCCAGTTACCATCCTCGCCTTTTGGAGACTACCCACAGTTCCAGTAGGACTTCTCTCCTGGACTTCTTTAAGAGAATGCGCTCTAGTGTGAGGAAGGAGTTCAGAAGATCAGGTTCAGTCTGTTTGTAAAACCGCAGGACGGACAACTATGTGAAGAGACATTCAGCACCTTTTTCTATTTAAAGGAACATGATGAAAGGGGTGTCTTAAAAGATAATACATGTATTTATTCACACTTGGATTGCACTGGTGACCAAACTACGTATCTAAAACCCTAGCTGGAAGTACTGTGAGTGCTTAGAAGACGAAGGACCACATGGTGAAGCACGACTTCCCTCAGGACTTCTCCGCCTGGCTTTGTTCTGATAGTCAAACAATAAAAAAAATGCCTGGAGATTGCTCTCTCTTTTAAGATAAGTAGTGGAGTTCCGTTTTTAGTCCTTGAGTCCGCCAAAGGCTGCGTGTGGCGGTTCCCCAAGGATCGGTCCACACAAGCGCTGCCTGGCGGGATGTCCCTCCGCCGCGCCCGTGCCCGTGCAGTTGCCCCGTCCTGGCCTGCGTGCGCCGGCTGCAAGACGTGAGCTCTTCACCTTCACGGCCGCTGTGTCTCGTCTCCTGATCATCAGCAAAGCTTTCTTCCCGTAAACCCAGGTCTGTGTGAAAGGGTCATGAAGAAGGAATAGCCCTGGAACGTCCGGTGTGTGCTGTGCTGGAAGGTGTGTAGATGCATGCTGGCTTTACTCCGTTGGAGATCCCTGAAGCTAGTCTTCATAAACGGCGTGCTTCGGGGTCTGGTTGGGCCCAGAAGGCAGATGGGCACTTCCCCCTCTGCCGCTTTCCTGGTGGAGCGGGCAGCGCCATGTGGCCTTACGGGAGGCAGGCCCCCGCTCTCCCCCTCTTGCCTGCCTGGTGTGACGTGCGCATGTGGCGAGCTCACACCGCAAGCCCTGAGCTCGCTCGTGCTGGTGTGAGCGGCTTTGTGTGGTAACATGCCCAGGAAGTAATGCTTACCTTTTAACCATTTATAAGGGTACAGTTTGGTGAAACTTAAACAACAGCGTGACAGCCACCGGTCTGTACCCCAGAGCTGCAGAAACCGGTGGGCGGTCACTCCGCCCCCTCCCACCCCTGCCCCCAGGTCCTGGTAACAGGTCCACTCCACGCCCCTTCCACACCCGCCTCCTGGTAACAGGTCTCAGGTTCTGGGGACCTCGTGTGAGTAGAACCTACACTGTGTGTCGCTCTTACTTCATTGAGGTCCACCTGTCCTCAGGTGGTGTTGCAGTCGGCGCGGTGTGCCAGGCCAGCCGGCAGTCGAACAGGTCCTGAAGAGAGTGGCAGATAGGCTAAGAAAAGAAAGAAGGACAGAAAAGATGGGGTTGAGAGGGACAGCAAGAAGGCAGACAACTCTACAGGTTGCTGACAAGTTGCTGACAAGTTTATTGAATTCGCTCATGCCTTTCAAGGGGTTTCCTTTAAGGAAACATAGCCCTGGGAGCTGCCCTGGCAACAGGGGCTGGTAACAGCATAGCTCTCTGTCCCGCCACCCCAGGTGTTGTGAAGACACCTAAAGCAATTGTGTACACGTGCTTTAGGCCAGGTGTCGATCATAAACTAGGTGTTACCTCCTGGTGTGTTATTACAATGGTTCTGGGTCATAATGCCCCTCAAGCCCTTTTCACCTGTAAAGAGGCTCCAGGTGTTCTTTATGATAGCTCAGGAACGTCTTCACAACACCTGGGGTGGCGGGACAGAGAGCTATGCTGTTACCAGCTCCTGTTGCCAGGGCAGCTCCCAGGGCTGTGTTTCCTTAAAGGAAACCGCTTGAAACAGGGCAGCTCCCCGCAGCGGTGGACGAGAGTGTGAGCCGTTTCTGTTTCCTCTTTTTCTCCCCCCTCTCCCCTCTCCCCACTGTCGGGCCTGTGAAGTTGAGGTTCACAGTGAACACAGGCATACCCACCACCTAGACTCTGGTCAACTTTACAGTATTTTACCATCGCCTACCTGTTCACCTGTCCCATTTTCTAATAAAATTGAAGTTTATAAAATCCATTGAGAAGCTTTCAGTTAGTTGGGCGGCTCAGTGGGGTCTGACTCTGCGCCCGTGGACGGCAGCGCGCCACGCTTCCCCGTCCCCCGCCGTCCCCCAGAGCTGGCGCAGACTCGCGTCCGTAGAGTCGGTGATGACATCCAGCCGTCTCGTCCTCTGCCGTCCCCTTCTCCTGGCTTCTCTTCTCCCAGCAGCAGGGTCTTTTCCAGTGAGTTGTCTCTTCGCGTCAGGTGGCCAAAGTGTTGGAACTTCAGCGTCAGTCCTTCCAGTGAATATTCAACACCACACTTTGAAGGCATCAGTCCTTTGGCACTCAGCCTTCTTTGCTGTTGTTGTTGTTTTTTTGTTTTTCTAAGCCTTCTTTATGGTCCAACTCTCACATGCGTCCATGACTCCTGAGAAAACTGTAGCTTTGACTATATGGACCTTTGCTAACAAAATGATGTCTCTGCTTTTTAATACGCTTTCTAGGTTCGTCATGGCTTTTCTTCCAAGGAGCCAAGCATCTTCTAATTTCATGGCTGCAGTTGCTGTCTGCAGTGATTTTGGAGCCCAAGAAAAGAGAAAGTCTCGATGTTTCCATTGTTTCCCCATCTATTTGCCGTGATAAGCTTTAGAAAATGTGATTATTTTGCAGTTTAGCCAATAGTAGAAATCAGGTAGTTCATAGATTCTAATAAGTATCTTACAATACTGATTTGAAATGTTTCATAAATACTCTGAAACTGATTTTGGTGTATGAGTGCTAGTGCTGAGTCGCTTCAGTCGTGTCTGGCTCTGTGACCCCCTGGACTGTCGCCCGCCAGGCTTCTCTGTCCAGGGTGTTCTCCAGGCAAGAACACTGGAGCGGGTAACCATTTTCTCCTCCAGGGGATGTTCCCAACCCAGGGATCAAACCCGGGTCTCCTGCGTTGTAGGCAGATTCTTCACAGACTGAACCACGCAGAATAAAATGTAAAATCGCCAGGTTTTTTCTAATGACCAGGATAAAGGCAGAACCAAGCAGACAGGAAGGAATTTTTCTCTAGGTCTTTTCCTGGGATGATGGGGTTAGTTCCTCAGTTTCAGGACTGAAATGGCCATCAGAAAGATCTCTGTTTTTTTCCCTTAGTATCTGTTACTGTGTGTGAAGTTGGCACAGAACAGTGAATGTCTGAATCAGGGCTGGCACACAGGGCTGCAGCTGCCTCTGGTAGAAGCCCATCTGTTTTCACCCGCCCGCTGTAGGAGCAGGACCGCGTGGCCACAGCGCCACCCCGTGGTGTATTGGTTTCAGACCAGTACCCTGGCGGCGGCCTGTCTCCTTCAGAGCGAAAGACTGCGCGGGAGGCCCACGGGCAGGATTCACCCTGTCACGTCTCTCTGGACGGCCTGTGAGTTGAGTAGTGGATTTAAAGTTTCCTAATGGTTGAAAAAAGTCAAAACACTTTCATGACCCGTGGAAATGACATGAGGATCCCAGTGTCCTTACAGGCCCCGTGGGTGCACGACCACATGCACCTCCACCCCCCGTCAGCAGACCACACCTTTGCAAAAATGATGTCTCTGCTTTTTAATACGCTTTCTAGGTTCGTCATGGCTTTTCTTCCAAGGAGCCAAGCATCTTCTAATTTCATGGCTGCAGTTGCTGTCTGCAGTGATTTTGGAGCCCAAGAAAAGAGAAAGTCTCGATGTTTCCATTGTTTCCCCATCTATTTGCCGTGATAAGCTTTAGAAAATGTGATTATTTTGCAGTTTAGCCAATAGTAGAAATCAGGTAGTTCATAGATTCTAATAAGTATCTTACAATACTGATTTGAAATGTTTCATAAATACTCTGAAACTGATTTTGGTGTATGAGTGCTAGTGCTGAGTCGCTTCAGTCGTGTCTGGCTCTGTGACCCCCTGGACTGTCGCCCGCCAGGCTTCTCTGTCCAGGGTGTTCTCCAGGCAAGAACACTGGAGCGGGTAACCATTTTCTCCTCCGGGCGATGTTCCCAACCCAGGGATCAAACCCGGGTCTCCTGCGTTGTAGGCAGATTCTTCACAGACTGAACCACGCAGAATAAAATGTAAAATCGCCAGGTTTTTTCTAATGACCAGGATAAAGGCAGAACCAAGCAGACAGGAAGGAATTTTTCTCTAGGTCTTTTCCTGGGATGATGGGGTTAGTTCCTCAGTTTCAGGACTGAAATGGCCATCAGAAAGATCTCTGTTTTTTTCCCTTAGTATCTGTTACTGTGTGTGAAGTTGGCACAGAACAGTGAATGTCTGAATCAGGGCTGGCACACAGGGCTGCAGCTGCCTCTGGTAGAAGCCCATCTGTTTTCACCCGCCCGCTGTAGGAGCAGGACCGCGTGGCCACAGCGCCACCCCGTGGTGTATTGGTTTCAGACCAGTACCCTGGCGGCGGCCTGTCTCCTTCAGAGCGAAAGACTGCGCGGGAGGCCCACGGGCAGGATTCACCCTGTCACGTCTCTCTGGACGGCCTGTGAGTTGAGTAGTGGATTTAAAGTTTCCTAATGGTTGAAAAAAGTCAAAACACTTTCATGACCCGTGGAAATGACATGAGGATCCCAGTGTCCTTACAGGCCCCGTGGGTGCACGACCACATGCACCTCCACGCCGTCAGCGACGGCTCACAGAAACAGAGACCACAGCGCACGCTGCCTCAAGTGTCTGCTCTTCTAGGAGGGCCTCTTGGCACAGGGGATCAGAGTCTTAAGCCCTGGTCCCCCAGCGAAGTCCCTCTTTGCTCTTTAGAGAAAAAAAATTGCCAACTTCTCTTTAGAGCAATTAAAAGTAAAAAGACTGATTTTTATTTTATCTACACTGATTCCTTTTCTTTGTGTGGCCTCCAGATCCTCTCTGGCCTTATCTTCCTTCTGTCTCGAGAACTCCCTACAGGGTAGGCTACACGGTTCGTGCAGATGGACATGGGTGGCATTAGAGGAGAGGGCCGGAGCCCCTGGAGCGGGCAGCAGCACCCTGCTCCTCCCCCTGAGGGAGACGTGACCTGGAGACTGTGCAGGCAGCCCGCGTCCTTTGTTCCAAAGCGAGACCCTGTCTCTGTCACGGAAGGCTGTAAGCCAGAGGACACCAGCCTGGCCGAGCGGCGGGGCCCTGTCCTACGTGCCGTCCGATTCAGCGTCCAGGCCTCTGCCCTCTGGATGCCGGCAGCACCTCCTCCCTCCCTTTGTGACACCAAACGTGTGTCTCGATGCTATCATGTATCTCCTCATGGGCAAAACCCGCCCTGATGGAGAACGACTATGATAAGCAGGCTCACCCTGTGCTCCGGAGGAGGTCGCCACCTGTCTCTCGGAGCTGCTCTGTGTACAAACATCTTGGATAAGACAATCCAGAACAAAGGCTGCTTGGCCTCTGGTTCTGCAGCTTGCAGACGTACCTGTGAGCCACGGAGAACAGGATCCCAATTAACCTAACTGCATTACAGTTCAAGTAATGTTCTGTGTGCCATCGAGTCTTGCTGGGAGATTTTCCACGGCCTGTCTCAGGTGGGTTTTGTCTTTTCTCTAATTGTTAGGTGTGAGTTAGCAATCTGTTGCTTATGTAAAGACTGAGTTTTAAAAGCATGCAGTTGTAGTGCTGTTTCGTTCGAGTCCCCACGGCTCCAGAGGTGCTGTAATTCCTCCTGTGTCACAGCTGCACAAAAAGGCCAGAAAGGGCCCCTGTTCTTGGGGAAGGTTTGCCCAAGAGGACACAACCCTAATAATTCGTCAAGCGCAGAGCTTGCGATCTCCAACCCGGATCCCTGCAATCCGGGCTCAATGCGACCCGTCTGGTGGAGCTGGACATGGGTAACCTCAGAGAAGGGCCTGGGGTACATCCCAGTGGGATAAATTTGGGCCGAGGTGGATCAAATGGTTTCGGGCAGTTCAGTTCAGTCGCACAGCCATGTCTGACTGCTGACCCGTCCAGAGCCCAGGCGGGCGGCCCCGGCCTGGTTCCGGGGCATAGCCGGCGGGGCGGGGCCTTTTCGGGCGCGCGGCCGTTCCGCGTCCCGGGCTCGAGGCGAGGCGTGGTCTGAGCTTTGGGGCGAAGCTATGCCGGGTTCCGGGGCGGGGTCTCCTGGGGGCGCGGCCGAACGCGCCAGGGAGGGGCCTAGGCGCGCGGCGGGGCGGGGCAGGGCCGGCCTTGGGGCGGGGCCTGCGCGAGGGGGCGGGGCCTGCGCGAGGGGGCGGGGCCTGCGGCGGGCCCGGGGCAGCGGCAGCGCGGAACCATGGCGGGCGGCGGGCCTCGGGCCGGCGGGCGGGTGCTTCACGGGGCGAAGGCCGAGGACGTGGCGTCGGCCTCCAACTTCCGCGCCTTCGAGTTGCTGCACCTGCACTTGGACCTGCGGGCCGAGTTCGGGCCTCCGGGGCCGGGCCCGGGCAGCCGCCGGCTGAGTGGCTCGGCGGTGCTGGACTTGCGCTGCCTGGAGCCCGGCGGCGCCGCGGAACTGCGGCTGGACTCGCACCCGTGCGTGGCGGTGACGGCGGCGGCGCTGCGGCGGGGCGGCCCGGACCCGGGGCAGTCGGAGCCGGAACCGATGGAGGCGTGCACTCAGCCTTTCTCGAGCTACGGCCAGGCCCTGTGCGTGCGCTTCCCGCAGCCCTGCGCCGCCGGCGAGCGCGTGCAGGTGCAGCTCACCTACCACGTCGGCGAGGGACCCGGGGTGAGTGTCTGAGGCTCCCGCCCGCCGCCCGTTCGAGTCCCCACGGCTCCAGAGGTGCTGTAATTCCTCCTGTGTCACAGCTGCACAAAAAGGCCAGAAAGGGCCCCTGTTCTTGGGGAAGGTTTGCCCAAGAGGACACAACCCTAATAATTCGTCAAGCGCAGAGCTTGCGATCTCCAACCCGGATCCCTGCAATCCGGGCTCAATGCGACCCGTCTGGTGGAGCTGGACATGGGTAACCTCAGAGAAGGGCCTGGGGTACATCCCAGTGGGATAAATTTGGGCCGAGGTGGATCAAATGGTTTCGGGCAGTTCAGTTCAGTCGCACAGCCATGTCTGACTGCTGACCCGTCCAGAGCCCAGGCGGGCGGCCCCGGCCTGGTTCCGGGGCATAGCCGGCGGGGCGGGGCCTTTTCGGGCGCGCGGCCGTTCCGCGTCCCGGGCTCGAGGCGAGGCGTGGTCTGAGCTTTGGGGCGAAGCTATGCCGGGTTCCGGGGCGGGGTCTCCTGGGGGCGCGGCCGAACGCGCCAGGGAGGGGCCTAGGCGCGCGGCGGGGCGGGGGCAGGGCCGGCCTTGGGGCGGGGCCTGCGCGAGGGGGCGGGGCCTGCGCGAGGGGGGCCTGCGGCGGGCCCGGGGCAGCGGCAGCGCGGAACCATGGCGGGCGGCGGGCCTCGGGCCGGCGGGCGGGTGCTTCACGGGGCGAAGGCCGAGGACGTGGCGTCGGCCTCCAACTTCCGCGCCTTCGAGTTGCTGCACCTGCACTTGGACCTGCGGGCCGAGTTCGGGCCTCCGGGGCCGGGCCCGGGCAGCCGCCGGCTGAGTGGCTCGGCGGTGCTGGACTTGCGCTGCCTGGAGCCCGGCGGCGCCGCGGAACTGCGGCTGGACTCGCACCCGTGCGTGGCGGTGACGGCGGCGGCGCTGCGGCGGGGCGGCCCGGACCCGGGGCAGTCGGAGCCGGAACCGATGGAGGCGTGCACTCAGCCTTTCTCGAGCTACGGCCAGGCCCTGTGCGTGCGCTTCCCGCAGCCCTGCGCCGCCGGCGAGCGCGTGCAGGTGCAGCTCACCTACCACGTCGGCGAGGGACCCGGGGTGAGTGTCTGAGGGCTCCCGCCCCGCGCCGGCCCCCCGTCCCTCCCCTCCCACCGAAATTAGGCAAGAAAATTGGGGAAATGAGGCCCTCTAGGGCCTGCCTACTAAAAGCGGCGCCTCGAGTTGGGTGTGGGAATTGATTAGTTTTCACTTAAGACTGATGGCAGAGATCCACGCCTGGTTGAGAGCTGACCTTTGCCCTGGGAGGCCCCCGGCGGCGCGGGACCCAGTCCTCCGCGCTGCGCGCCCTGCCAGCCTCCTTGTTCTCTTCTCTTCCTGTCATTACAGAAAGCAAAGAAAACTCAATCTAAGAGGATGAGTAAGGGATTGTGGTGAGGGGATGAGAGTCGGTGGTTACTGAGCTGAGGCGGGCAGCAGTTACCTGAGCTGTGCTTACGCTAAGTCCTAATAGGGCACCTGGTCCCTGTACTTGCCAACTCGTTACAGTTGTTCATTAATAGGATTTATTTTTGTTTAAAGCTGTCTAGATTGTTCTGAGCAAATAGGACCATTTCCATAAACCCCTTTCACACACACACATACACACACTTTTCCTTGTTATTAGTGGTTTACAAATAGGATACATTTGTTAGAATTAATGGGCCAGTATTGTTACCTTATTGTAAACTGGAGTCTGTGATTTTTCAGGATTTCCTTTTAATACTTTATGTTTATTGGGGAACTTTCATGTACAAGGTATTATTAGTGTTGGATTTTGAAATTTTTGATTTTATGTTATAGTTGATTTACAATGTTGTGTTCATTTCAGGTGGACAGCAGCCTTAGTTTTTTTTTTTTTTTAAAGATTTATTTATTTATTTATTTTGGTGGAGGGTGGAGTGGGGAGGGAGGGGAGCAGGCAGACCACTTCTATTGGTCTTTCATTTGTCTATTTTCATCCATCTTTGTTCTTTGGCCCGTGTGGGCCTCCCATCGCGGTGGCCTCTGTCGTCGCAGAGCACCGGCTCTGGGCGCATGCGCTCCAGAGCTCCGGTTCGGTGGTTAGACACATCAGTCCTGCCGCTCCGCGGCACGTGGGATCTTCCAGGCCAGGGATCGAACCGGCGCCCCTTGCACTGCAAGGCGGTGTCCTTACCCACTGGACCACCAGGGAAGCCCAGCCTTAGGTTTTAAAGTGTCTTCTGCTCAGGGTCCCGTTTCGATTTCACAGGGTGCTCCCCTGTCACGTCTCCTTAGGGCTCTTGGCCGTGACGTCTTCTCACATGTTCCTGTTTTGAGCAGGGGTTCCCGCCACTGTTGGAGTTCATCTTTTTTGTTTTTCTCATGAGTAGACTGGGATTATGGAAGCTCACTTGTTTTTATAGATGAGTTTTGGTTTCCCAGCAGAACTGAGCAGAAGCTCACAGAGATGGTGTGCCGCGTCTGTGACCGCACGTTGAGGGCAGCCGTAGCGGCGTGATTTCTGGCTGCTGCGCTGGCCTCTGGTCAGCAGCCGGGGGCGTGGACGTCTCTGCACGGGCACGTCGCCACGCCACCCCAACGCCATCCCCAGCTTCCGTCTCGCTGGGCTCTGGATGGAGAGTCCTCAGCCTTTAGACACACCCCCCCCCCGAAGCGGAGAGCACCCCGGCATCCCCACGTGCCTCCCTCACCCCTCTTGTAAATCGGCCTCAGGCGCCCCTTCCTCACACGCGGCTGCCCCGGCTCCAGCAGAAGCCACGGCCCCCGGCCTCGCTCTGCTCCCACGTCCTGGGCAGACTCGTCTCCCTTCCTTTGCGCTGTCTCAACCCTGCCCACTGCTGAAGGGCCGGCCACCGGGGGTTGCTGCCTCTAGGAGACCCTCCTGGGGTCACCAGCCCTTTTCTAGCCGTTCCTCACACGGGCTCCTCAGCCCCACGTGGCGTCTGTGTTAGAGGTGAGCGCCTCTTCCCTGTGGGCAGCGTTGGGTTTATAATAAGGGTTTAGGCGTGCTCTCGATAAAGGGTTGACAGGAGAAAGGATCGCAGCTGGCGATCTCCCTGGTGGCCCAGCAGCTTGGACTCGGCGTCCCCGGTGCTGAGGGCCAGGGTTCGATTCCGGGTCAGGGAACTAGATCCTGCCTGCTGCACCCAAGAGTTCACATGCTACAGCTAAGAAGATCCCATGTACCTAAGACCAGGTGCAGCCAAATAAATAAGTGAAAGTGTCGGCGGGGAGACTCCTAGCCAGTGCCTGTAATGTGGAGGACTGTTCTCCTGGACTGGCAGGTGGGTTCTTTACCACGAGCACCATCTGCGAGACCCAAAACACGTTTGTTCTGAAAGGGTAGATTTCAGAAATGGAGAACACACATTAATCAGACTGCTTGTTGTTAGTCTCTGCTTTTCTGTGTCTTTTATCACAAGTTCAAGAACAGCTTCTTTAGCATTTTTTTTTTTTGGTGAGAAGGTATTACAGCGAGGAGGACACCGTGAGAAAGCAGGGCCAGGGGGTCAGCGGCCAGCTCAGGAGCTCTTGAGATGGCCCATGGGCGCGGCGAGGAGTGGCCCCTCGGCGGTGTCTGCCCGGGAAGCAGACGTCAGGCTGCAGCCTGGACTCCGGGGGCACTAAGCACACAGAGAGCGCTTCCCCATCTGAGTGAGCCTGGCCGGCAGAGGGTCCGTAGGGTCACCGGAAGGCTCCCCCGGCCAGCTCGGCTCTGCCCGCCTGCGGCATGCGCTGGCGGATCTGAACGGCCCTCGCTTCCTCTCAGGTGTGCTGGCTGTCTCCGGAGCAGACGGCGGGCAAGAAGAAGCCCTTTGTCTACACCCAGGGTCAGGCCGTCCTCAACCGGGCCTTCTTCCCTTGCTTCGACACTCCTGCCGTGAAGTGCAGATACTCCGCTCTCATCGAGGTGAGGGGCCGAGGGTGCGGGTGCCCCCGCTCAGGGCTGAAAAGAGAGTTTCTGTCGGGTCGCCTCTCAGGTGCTGGGTCATTCCAGGTCCATCGGGCGCCTCTGAGGAGCTTCTCCGCCAGCAGAGGTTTCTGTCCGCTGACCCCATCAGCTGAGCACAGGCTTAGCTTCCTGAAGCCTCTGTGATTCGCGAGGTGGCCTCCAGGCCGCCGTCCCCACCGGGCGGCTGCTGAAGGGTGGGCTCTGTCCTAGGCGGCCTCCTGTGCGTTCTCTGTCACTAGGTCCCAGACGGCTTCACGGCTGTGATGAGTGCGGACACCTGGGAGAAGAGGGGCCCGAATCAGTTCTTCTTCCAGATGAGCCAGCCCGTCCCCTCCTATCTCATAGCTCTGGCCATCGGGGACCTGGTTTCAGCTGAAGTTGGACCCAGGTAGGAGACCGAGACCCTGGAGGCAGGAGTGGCTGACCTCCGGGCAAGGAGCCGCTGACCAGCGAGCGGGCCTGCTGAGGGGTTCTTAGGGCGGCGTCAGCACCTCTCGAGCCTGGGCCCTTCTGTGTCCAGGACGCGGCCTGAGTGCAGAGGACTGCCCTTTCCTCCCCGTCCCTCCCGTCCTGTGAAGAGACCCAGTGCGCAGTGGCTGCCATGCCCGGCTCCTGTGCCCCGGGAGCCCGAGCTTAGACAGCAGTCTTAGAAGATTGACCTTTGTGAGCATCCTGAAGGTCTCAGTTGCCTTCTTGCTACTACAGTTGCTTTCTTTTTTTTTTTTTTTTTGGCCACTTCTAGTGGTCTTTCACTTATCTGTTTTTATCCATCTTTGTTCTCTGACCTGTGTGGGCCTCCCATCGTGGTGGCCTCTGTTGTCACAGAGTACCGGCTCTGGGCGCATGCGCTCCAGAGCTCCAGCTCGGTCGTTGGACTCATACGTCCAGCCGCTCTGCAGCACGTGGGATTTTCCCAGGCCAGGGATGGAACCAGCGCCCTTTGCACTGCAAGGCGGTGTCCTTACGCACTGGACCACCGGGGAAGCCCTACAGTTGCTTTTTTATCTCTGTGCCTACTCTCCTGACCTCCCTGGCACTTAATTCCTGGAAATGCCTGGCCTTGCTCTCACTGTCTCTCTCCCAGGAAGCTCGAGGATGCTGTCTTCGGTCGGCTTCGGGGGCAGGGGCCCAGCCCTGTGCTGACTCAGGGAGGTGAGAGGGGTTTAGTGGAGACGAATAAGGACTCGTCAGGTTTCCAAAAAAGGCACTTTCTGGAGCACGGGTTTTCCGTGGGCGTCCTCCGACGCCCCGGCCCGGCCTCGTCCTGCTGCAAGAGGGCGGTTGGCCGTGGCGCTGTGGCACTCCCGGCACCGTCGCTGTCCTTCCCGCTGCTGGCCCCAGGCCCCGGGGGCACCGGGTGGGTGGCAGGCCTCTGGCGTCGAGCCTGGCCTCAGCAGCCACGCAGGGCCTGGAGCCGCTGCTCCCGGGGTCGGAGGGGTGACGGGCGGGGCCCTGCTGGAGTCCGCTTCCACCCCGCGCTCAGGACAGCACCTGCCCTGGGAGACGAGGCGTCTTCCCGGCGGGCAGGGCAGGAGGTGACCAGAGGCATGTCGGCCGCCGCAGCAGGAGCGTCGATGAGGAGAGGGCTGTCTCTGAGAGCGTTTGCCCCGGCCGGGTTCTGTCCGCCAGAGTGTCAGCCCTGAGGAACAAGGGCCGCCTCTCGGAAGGCCCTGCTTGTGACGACTGTGGACGCCTCTCCCGGGAGTGTCGACCCGGCCACGGGACCGTTTCGCTGGGGCTGATGGCCTGCGCCCTGCTCGCCTCCTGGGGCAGGTCCGAGGGTCTTGTGGGAGGCTCTTGAGTTGCGGGGGGTCTTCGTCCAGTCTCTCTTACCATGGGGGATGCCCTGGGCAGGAGAGGCAGGTGGACACCTGGGGCCCTTTCTGTGCGCCCCCTCCTAATCCTCCCGGGCATCGCTGAGCGACGGGTCCCCAGCCCCCGTCCTGGATGGGCAGGCTGAGCGTGTGAGGCGCCTCGGGCAGTCCCAGGGTGGCAGAGCTGGACTGCAGACGTGGGCTTTCTGCTGCCGAGGCCAGGCTGTTGCCCTGGAGCCCTGCTGGGGGCTCCAGCTCGGCGGAGAGCATCCTGGTGTCTCTGACAGGAGCCTCTGCCCTGCGGCCACGTCAGGGGTCCGCTGTCCCGCCTGGCCGCAGCGGAAGGCCAGGGTGGCGGCGGCGTGAGTCGCGGCGCCCGGCTGGCGGTGGAGCGGCTCAGAGCCGTCTGAGGCCTCCGGCTCCGGGCGGGATCTTGTTCTCAGCCTGGCGCCCGCTTTCTCCCCTGGGTCTCCCGGGTTGAGGATGGCTCGGGGGCTTCCGGCCTCCTTCATCCTCTGCCCCTCTCACCCGCTGACCTTCGCCCTCTGGGGACCTGACACCCCCGTGGCCTGCTGTGCCCGCTCCTGGCTCTTCGCTCTGCGGCTTGCACTGGGTCCTGGGCAGGCAGCCTCTCCCGGGACGCCCTCCCGCCCGGGGTCATCTTCCACACACAGCCCGGCCCCGGGCTTGTCCCGCCGCTGCCCCGGGGCCTGGGGTCCTGCCGTCCGCCTTCTCCACCCGGCACCTGGGTGTCTGAGAGACGGGAAGATAGGGAGGCTGTGCGTGACGCTGCGCACAGCGTCTGGGCTCCGGGTGGGGCTGGGATGCAGGCGAAGGGGGTGCAGCCGTGGGCCGGTTTCTGACGCCGAGCCGTCCTTGGTGTGGAGCCGTTTGGTCAGTCAGGTGGGACCGCGCCCTGCGCGTCCAGGCCCCTCCACCTGCCTTTGTCCTCCCTGCCGTCCGTCTGGACCCTGACGACGGACCCGCCCTCCTGTTAAAGGCACGCGTCTTGGTCGCCCCCGTGGACGCCCCCGCCCCGTTGCCTCCCACCCGCCCCTTCTCTTCCGGTCTGCAGCCTCAGACCCACCTGGCTCCTGCCTTCCCACCGCTGGGATCCAGCCCCTAAACTCGCTGGACCTCCTGGGTTAAGAGGCCCGTCCTCCGCGGGGGCTTGAGGACCCTCCCACCGGCCCAGGCGCCTGCCCGCGACGCAGGCTGTGCGTGGGGAGCGGTCTGTGGAGGTCCAGGGCCTGGGCCAGGCTGCCGCTGCAGGGCCTGGGGCCTGGGGTAGCTCATCCTTGAACCCCGAGAGCGGCCTCGCTTCTTCCCGTCCCGCAAGGCCTTGGCTGCCCCTCAGACTGGACTTTGTTCTCTTTTTCCCGCTTTGCCTCTGTTTCCTCATCTTACTGTGAAAACGCCTGCAGGAGATCGAGGAAATGACGCCCCGGACGCCGGTCTCCCCGCCCTGCTGTGGGGCTGTGGATCTCGGTGGACTGTTTGCCCTGCTCCTGCCGGCGGAGCGGAGACCCGTCCCTCGTGGCCGGAGCGCGGCTCTGCCGACGGGCCGTGTTCTTTCTGTTCTGCTCTGTGGAACATGCTCTGTGTCCTTGTCGTTATAGTCAGACAGTGAGTGTATTGTTCTAAAGCTTCATTTCTAGCTAACTCCTTTCCATATGATAGGAGATATGTAGCATGTGTAGTTGACAGAAGCAAAATGCTGGTAAGTTACGTCATTCTTTTTATAGTGTCCGGAAAAAGAAACGGCAGCTCACTCCATTGTTCTTACCCGGAGGATTCTGTGGACAGCGGAGCCTGGCGGGCTGCAGTCCCCAGGGTCGCAGAGTTGGGCATGACGGAGTGACTAAATGCCATTTCACTCGAGGGACTGGTTTATCTGTAATGTTTCTTTCAGTCCTGAGGTTTGCTGTGAGAAGGCTTTCTACTCTCTCCTGAAAGAAAGCCAGCATTTCCCACATGAGCCCCCGGATGGAAGGCTTTGCCGTCCAGCTCGTCTCTTACACAGACGGGGAGCTGGGGTCCGGTGGTGGGGAGGGGGTGTTGCTGAGCCCGCCCCCACCCCCAGGACTGTCCTGTCCCCAGCTGCTCGGGCGTAGCCCTCTCTCTAGCTCTGGGTTCTGGTCTCGCCGCTCTGTCCCCGGGGCTGCCTGCCCAGGGGGTCCCTGGCCCATGGGAGGGGGAGGCCAGCTGGTCCCGCCGGGCCAGGCCCCCCGTCGGCAGCTCTGCCCTCTCCGCGCCCCGTCTGCAGGAGCCGGGTGTGGGCTGAGCCCTGCCTCATCGCCGCTGCCAAGGAGGAGTACGACGGGGTCATAGAAGAGTTTCTGGCGACGGGGGAGCAGCTCTTCGGGCCCTATGTGTGGGGAAGGTGTGGCATCGTGTGGCGCTCGTGTCTGTGGCTCAGAGCACAGCCGTTTCCCCACCCCGGGGTGCGGGGCGGAGGGAGGAGCCCGCCCGACCTGCCGTGGCCCTGGCCGTGGCCGAGGGCCCGGGCACAGGTGTTGCCGGTGGCGGTGGCGATGGGGTGACTCACCTTTCCTGTTGCCGGAGGCAGCTCTGCTCTCGGTTTTTCGGTCTGCCATCTTCAGACTGAGGTCCCCTAGACGAGAGGTCCCATCGGGGCTGTGGGCCCCTCGTGGGCCTGCGGGGAGCTGACCGTCACGGAGCCCGTCTCGCGCCCCCTGGGGCGGGCCCAGGAGAGGGGGGCCCTGCGGGCCGGGGCTGCGGGCAGGACAGCACCGGTCTCACGTGACCGCCCGCCCGGCAGGTATGACGTGCTCTTCATGCCCCCGTCCTTCCCGTTCGGAGGGATGGAGAACCCCTGCCTGACCTTCGTCACGCCCTGCCTGCTGGCGGGGGACCGCTCCCTGGCGGACGTCATCATCCACGAGATTGCGCACAGCTGGTTTGGGAACCTGGTGACCAACGCCAACTGGGGGGAGTTCTGGCTGAACGAAGGCGTCACCATGTACGCCCAGAGGAGGATCTGCTCCGTCCTGTTCGGTGAGCGCCCCGGGACCCACCTCCCCGTCCCTGGGCCTGCGCGCCCCTCCCGGGGTCTCCAGGTGGGTGTGGAGGGAGAAGGGGCCGGGCAGGGAGCCCCCGACAGCCGCGGAGGCCGCCGCAAGACGGGCTTGCGTGTGAGTCCCTGCCCCACCCTGCAGCGGTCACCCGTCCGTCGGGAGGGGCGTCCCAGGCGGTGCGCGGGGCCCGGCAGGGGGAGCGCCGCCCGGGGGTGAAGCCCGGCTGTGAGCCGTCCTCCCTCGGCCTGTGTCGCCCCGGGGAGACACGGGGGCGCCCAGTGCCAGTGCGTGTTACAAGTGAGGCGTCCGGTGGTCGGCGTCGGCGTCTTGTGACTCATCGGCCTGTGTGTGGTTGGAGAACGGTGGCCTTCCTGTTAGCCTGGTAAAGTCAGGCGTTTTCCCAGGTCGTTCAGTTTTCCTCTACTGCTGCAGAGCATGAGGTTTCATAATTTATTTAGTCAACCTCCAGTTGTCAGGTTGTTTTTCCTTCTTTTCTTTTTTTGGCCACACCAAGGGGCCTGTGGGACCTCAGTTCCCCGACCAGAGGTTGCACCTGTGCCCCTCGCCGTAGAAATGAGTCTTAACCGCTGGATTGCTGGGGAGGTCCCTTCTTTTTCTAACAAAATAATGTTCTGATAAATATCTTTACATAACTGTATGTGTATCGTAGATGATTTCAGTAAGTTCCTAGAAATATACTTTCAGGACCTGAACATTTTAAAGGGCTTTTGTTAAGCACCTATTTGTTTCCTGCCTTCCAGCAGGTTTCTTCAGGTTTGTTCTTTCATCAGAGGGTGCAGAGCAGGAGCGTCTTAGTCTCTGGGAGGCTCTCGGCTGTTTGTACACGCTGTGCCAATCAGGACCCCGAGGCTGGCGCGGCTCTCGCTGGCCTGGGTCTGAGCGTTGAGCGGCCGGCAGTGGGGCTGGTGGACCATGGCCCTGCCCACCCCATTCTGTCAGTCATTTTAGAGCCAGAAGGAGACCAGAGACCCCCGGAAGGTCTTGGGTGACCGTGTCTCACGCGTGACAGGAGGAGTCACGGGGAAGGTCTGCTTCCAGGGCGATCACAGCCCCGCCTCTGGAGAGCGCGCCGAGTGGAGGCCCGCTGTCGCGGGGGCGGTGCGTGGGCCCCGCTGTCCACAGCCTCCCCGCCGCGGTCTGCGGGAGCTCCATCCCAGGCTCGGGCGTCTCAGGCAGAGGCACAGGGGGCGCCAGCGGCTCTTCTGTCCCACAGGGCCTGCCTACACCTGCTTGGAAGCCGCCACCGGGCGGGCTCTGCTGCGGCAGCACATGGACCTCACGGGCGAGGACCACCCACTGAACAAGCTGCGCGTGAAGATCGAGCCAGGTCAGGGCCCTCCTGCCCCCCGCCCCCGTTAGGCTGGGCCCCCCAGGAGGGCGGCGCCCCCGGGACACGTCTGGGCGCTCTGTGTTGCTTTCCGTGTCCGAGTCCCTGTTGCTCATGAGACCCTCTGCCGCCCCGTGTCCATGGCCGCCCCGCCCCTTGTGGTTCGTACAGCGAGGCCGCCTGCTCTCACAGAGGGCGTGACCCAGAAAGCTTGTGACTGCGCCGAGGTCATGGATGTTTGATTCCGGGCATTTTAATGCCACACGTGACTAACGCACCTTTCTATGCAGTTGAAGCCTCTGACTCTGACCGAGCGCTTCCTGTAGACAGGCCGTTAGTTAACTTCACGCCAGAGCATCCGAGGAAGCCCCCTTTTGCACGTGTTCTGTAACACAAAATAATGTTCTGATAAATATCTTTACATAACTGTATGTGTATCGTAGATGATTTCAGTAAGTTCCTAGAAATATACTTTCAGGACCTGAACATTTTAAAGGGCTTTTGTTAAGCACCTATTTGTTTCCTGCCTTCCAGCAGGTTTCTTCAGGTTTGTTCTTTCATCAGAGGGTGCAGAGCAGGAGCGTCTTAGTCTCTGGGAGGCTCTCGGCTGTTTGTACACGCTGTGCCAATCAGGACCCCGAGGCTGGCGCGGCTCTCGCTGGCCTGGGTCTGAGCGTTGAGCGGCCGGCAGTGGGGCTGGTGGACCATGGCCCTGCCCACCCCATTCTGTCAGTCATTTTAGAGCCAGAAGGAGACCAGAGACCCCCGGAAGGTCTTGGGTGACCGTGTCTCACGCGTGACAGGAGGAGTCACGGGGAAGGTCTGCTTCCAGGGGCGATCACAGCCCCGCCTCTGGAGAGCGCGCCGAGTGGAGGCTCGCTGTCGGGGGGGCGGTGCGTGGGCCCCGCTGTCCACAGCCTCCCCGCCGCGGTCTGCGGGGAGCTCCATCCCAGGCTCGGCGCGTCTCAGGCAGAGGCACAGGGGGCGCCAGCGGCTCTTCTGTCCCACAGGGCCTGCCTACACCTGCTTGGAAGCCGCCACCGGGCGGGCTCTGCTGCGGCAGCACATGGACCTCACGGGCGAGGACCACCCACTGAACAAGCTGCGCGTGAAGATCGAGCCAGGTCAGGGCCCTCCTGCCCCCCGCCCCCGTTAGGCTGGGCCCCCCAGGAGGGCGGCGCCCCCGGGACACGTCTGGGCGCTCTGTGTTGCTTTCCGTGTCCGAGTCCCTGTTGCTCATGAGACCCTCTGCCGCCCCGTGTCCATGGCCGCCCCGCCCCTTGTGGTTCGTACAGCGAGGCCGCCTGCTCTCACAGAGGGCGTGACCCAGAAAGCTTGTGACTGCGCCGAGGTCATGGATGTTTGATTCCGGGCATTTTTAATGCCACACGTGACTAACGCGCACCTTTCTATGCAGTTGAAGCCTCTGACTCTGACCGAGCGCTTCCTGTAGACAGGCCGTTAGTTAACTTCACGCCAGAGCATCCGCAGGAACTGCCCCCACCCTCGTTGTCTGGGGGGTGGCCACGTGTGGGGTGACCGCCGGGCTGGGGAGGGGCGAGGCAGAGGGACCCCGCCGAGTGCAGCAGCCTGGGCTCCTCCCGCCGGGGCCCTCTCGAGGCCCCTGGAGAGACCGGGTTGGATCCGAAGCCCCCCGGCCTCGCTGCCCTGCGGAGCGGGAGCCCTGTCTCTTGGGGCCACTCTGGACCCAGAGCTGCCTCTGTAGGGGTCGACCCGGACGATACCTACAATGAGACCCCCTACGAGAAAGGCTTCTGCTTCGTCTCCTACCTGGCCCACCTGGTGGGCGACCAGGACCAGTTTGACAACTTCCTCAAGGTAATCAGCTCGGGGGTGAGGGGGCAGAGGCGCTGCAGGGACCCCGCGGCCCCGGCCGTGGCCGACCCGCCGTGCCGCCCCTCCTCACAGGCCTACGTGGGCGAGTTCAAGTTCCAGAGCGTCGTGGCTGAGGACTTCCTGGAGTTCTTCCTCGACTGGTTCCCCGAGCTGAAGAGAGGGAGCGTGGATTCCGCCCCCGGTGAGCAGAGGCGCCGCGTCCAGGAGGGCGGGCGGGCTGCCTCGCGCCCGAGGGACCAGGTGGGTCCTCTGGGGGTAGTTTGGGGTAGACCCAGGGCCTCCAGAAGAACCCCACCATCCCTGGCGTCCTGTCCCCCACCTGGCTCTTCAGCTCCTGTCTCTGGTTTCCCCGTCTCTGGACACAAATAGTCAGACCTTTAGCTCTGCCCAGGTTTCCCCTCACCAAGGGTCTACCCGGGGCAGGAAGGGGGGAGCAGCCCTGCCTGGAGAGCATGTGCAAGGCCTCCTTCCTGATAGGGTGAGTGTGGCCTGTGACCCCGACACGTGCCTCTGCTTCCTGCTCTGTGCTGGGCACTGTCTACCAGCTCCCCAGCCAGCTGGTGAGGGCAGGATCCCCCCGGCTGGTGAGGGCAGGGCCCCCCCTGACTGGTGAGGGCAGGGCCCCCCCGGCTGGTGAGGGCAGGATCCCCCCTGACTGGTGAGGGCAGGATCCCCCCGGCTGGTGAGGGCAGGGCCCCCCCTGACTGGTGAGGGCAGGATCCCCCCGGCTGGTGAGGGGCAGGAGCCCCCGGCTGGTGAGGGGCAGGGCCCCCCCTGACTGGTGAGGGGCAGGGCCCCCTCCGGCTGGTGAGGGCAGGATCCCCCCGACTGGTGAGGGGCAGGGCCCCCCCTGACTGGTGAGGGCAGGATCCCCCCGGCTGGTGAGGGGCAGGAGCCCCCGGCTGGTGAGGGGCAGGGCCCCCCCTGACTGGTGAGGGGCAGGGCCCCCTCCGGCTGGTGAGGGCAGGATCCCCCCGACTGGTGAGGGCAGGATCCCCCCGGCTGGTGAGGGCAGGGCCCCCCCTGGCTGGTGAGGGCAGGATCCCCCCGGCTGGTGAGGGGCAGGAGCCCCCGGCTGGTGAGGGGCAGGGCCCCCCCTGACTGGTGAGGGGCAGGGCCCCCTCCGGCTGGTGAGGGCAGGATCCCCCCGACTGGTGAGGGGCAGGGCCCCCCCTGACTGGTGAGGGCAGGATCCCCCCGGCTGGTGAGGGGCAGGAGCCCCCGGCTGGTGAGGGGCAGGGCCCCCCCTGACTGGTGAGGGGCAGGGCCCCCTCCGGCTGGTGAGGGCAGGATCCCCCCGACTGGTGAGGGCAGGATCCCCCCGGCTGGTGAGGGCAGGGCCCCCCCGGCTGGTGAGGGCAGGATCCCCCCGGCTGGTGAGGGGCAGGGCCCCCCCTGACTGGTGAGGGCAGGATCCCCCCGGCTGGTGAGGGGCAGGAGCCCCCAGCTGGTGAGGGCAGGGCCCCCCCTGACTGGTGAGGGCAGGGCCCCCCCGGCTGGTGAGGGCGGGGCCCTGGCGGCCCCCCTGGAGCCCAGGAGCCCTGGCAGGCGGGTCTGCTTGAGGGCTGGCCGCATCCAGGCCGGCGGCTCTGACGGCTCACGGGCAGCACAGAACAGGCCCCCGTGGAAGAGAGACCAGCTGGGTCCACACGACGTGTCCAGGCACCGTGGTGGCAGGGACCCCGCCAAGCAGGGGGTCGTGCTGGGCACGGGGGTCCATGCCTGGGGAGAACCCGGCCGAGGCGGAAGCACGTGGAGCTGGAGCGAGGTCTCCGGAGCCGCTGGGGCAGGCTGCCCGGCGCTGTTGGGCATTCTCGGTGTTTTCTCTCCTCTGCCAAACAGGGTTTGAGTTTGACCGCTGGCTGAACACCCCAGGCTGGCCTCCCTACCTCCCTGACCTCTCCCCCGGGGACTCCCTCATGAGGCCGGCCGAGGAGCTGGCCCAGCTCTGGGCAGTGGAGGAGCTGGACATGAAGGCCATCGGTGCCGTGCCCACCTCTGCCTGGAAGACCTACCAGCTGGTGTACTTCCTGGATAAGATCCTACAGAGCTCCCCGCTCCCTTCGGGTGAGAAGGAACAGGCTCCGCCCTCGGGGCTGGGGGAGACCGCGCTGTGTGTCCTGGGAAGGAGGGCGGCAGGTGGGCGGACGCCTGGGGCGAGGGGCAGGCTGGCAGAGGACCGCAGGGCCCGCGCCGGTGCCGGGGCAGGGCGTGTAGACCCTGGGCCTCGCCGAGTCCTCGCCGGGCGCCGGGCGCTCTCCCTGCTGCCACCCCGTCGACTCCGTGCTGCTGCTCCGTGAGCTCGGGGCCTGGGGACCCGGGGACCCGCGGCCCACGCAGCCCCGGAGCCCGTGGGTGTGGGCGGGGCGTGGTCCTGCTCACCCCAGCTCTTCGGCTCGAGTGCTGTGTAGCTGCCCAGCCAGACGGAGCACTCGCCAAGGGGCTCGCCTCGGAGGAGCGGGCAGAGCAGGGTGGCCAGCAGCGGGTGCTGGTGGGAGGGCGGTGGCAGGACAGTGAGGGGCGCACACGCTCTCGTCTGGGAAGGAAGGTGGGCTGACATGGGAAGTCCATAGGGTGTGTATGTGTGTGCTTATTTATTATTTAAGTTTTCAGCTGGAGGATAAGTGCTTTACAAGGTTGTGTTGGTTTCTGCGTTTCAGCATGAATCACCATACACATACACGTGTCCCCTCCTTGATCCTCCCTCCCCCCTTGTTGATATATATATCTATATATCTATATATAGATATATATATATATATTTAACTTTTTTTTATTCGGTGACACCAGTTCTTAGTTACAGCGTGTGGGATCTAATTCCCCAACGAGGCTCGCACCTGGGCTCCCTGCTTTGGGCGTGTGGAGTCTTGGCCACTGGACCACTGGGGAGCCCCCCTGTGTGATGTAAGGAAAGTCAGGGGAGGAACCGTGGGAATTAGCACAGGTGTGGTCCGGGCTGTGACTGAAGGAGCTCGGGGACCCCAGGAAGTAGCTCCTGGAGGGCCTCGGGCAGACACAGGGCCTCCTCAGCACACGGCTTTGCTGGCAAAGCCGTTAATGAGCCGTTTCTCTTCTCCAGGGAATGTGAAGAAGCTTGGAGAGATGTATCCGAAGATCTCAAATGCCCAGAATGCAGAGCTGCGGCTGCGATGGGGCCAGGTTGTCCTCAAGAATGACCACCAGGAGGATTTCTGGAAAGTGAAGGCATTCCTGAATTGTCCTCCGCCCTCGGGGCTGGGGGAGACCGCGCTGTGTGTCCTGGGAAGGAGGGCGGCAGGTGGGCGGACGCCTGGGGCGAGGGGCAGGCTGGCAGAGGACCGCAGGGCCCGCGCCGGTGCCGGGGCAGGGCGTGTAGACCCTGGGCCTCGCCGAGTCCTCGCCGGGCGCCGGGCGCTCTCCCTGCTGCCACCCCGTCGACTCCGTGCTGCTGCTCCGTGAGCTCGGGGCCTGGGGACCCGGGGACCCGCGGCCCACGCAGCCCCGGAGCCCGTGGGTGTGGGCGGGGCGTGGTCCTGCTCACCCCAGCTCTTCGGCTCGAGTGCTGTGTAGCTGCCCAGCCAGACGGAGCACTCGCCAAGGGGCTCGCCTCGGAGGAGCGGGCAGAGCAGGGTGGCCAGCAGCGGGTGCTGGTGGGAGGGCGGTGGCAGGACAGTGAGGGGCGCACACGCTCTCGTCTGGGAAGGAAGGTGGGCTGACATGGGAAGTCCATAGGGTGTGTATGTGTGTGTGCTTATTTATTATTTAAGTTTTCAGCTGGAGGATAAGTGCTTTACAAGGTTGTGTTGGTTTCTGCGTTTCAGCATGAATCACCATACACATACACGTGTCCCCTCCTTGATCCTCCCTCCCCCCTTGTTGATATATATATCTATATATCTATATATAGATATATATATATATATTTAACTTTTTTTTATTCGGTGACACCAGTTCTTAGTTACAGCGTGTGGGATCTAATTCCCCAACGAGGCTCGCACCTGGGCTCCCTGCTTTGGGCGTGTGGAGTCTTGGCCACTGGACCACTGGGGAGCCCCCCTGTGTGATGTAAGGAAAGTCAGGGGAGGAACCGTGGGAATTAGCACAGGTGTGGTCCGGGCTGTGACTGAAGGAGCTCGGGGACCCCAGGAAGTAGCTCCTGGAGGGCCTCGGGCAGACACAGGGCCTCCTCAGCACACGGCTTTGCTGGCAAAGCCGTTAATGAGCCGTTTCTCTTCTCCAGGGAATGTGAAGAAGCTTGGAGAGATGTATCCGAAGATCTCAAATGCCCAGAATGCAGAGCTGCGGCTGCGATGGGGCCAGGTTGTCCTCAAGAATGACCACCAGGAGGATTTCTGGAAAGTGAAGGCATTCCTGCACAGCCAGGTGGGTGTCGCCACCTCCCCGTCCCCCACGGCCACGCGGTCGCCTGGCCTTGAGGACCGCCCTCTCTGGAGCACCCTCTCGGGGGCAGAGGGCCTGGACATTCCCCAAGCAGGCTGTGGCCCCGCCACCCCGGGGAGAAGCCCGCCTGGTCCGGGAGCGTGTGCCGATTGGCCAGAGAGCCTGAGGGGAAGGAGCTGGTCAGCGCTGACCCAGGGCTGGGAGGGAGGCAGGGAGGGTCACGCGTCAGTGGGGCCCGTCCAGGGGAGAGGCCCGCGGCTGGGGAAAGTGATCGAAGGTGAGCGAAGTCTCCTGCTGCCTGGGGACGCCTGTGGCCGGAGAGCTCAGAGGGTGCACCTGGGTCGCCCGGGAGCGCCGCCCGCCAGGGAGGGCATTCCATGGGACTCTAGAGCGGAGGGGGCCGGGCTGCGGACGAGGCTGTGTGCCGCCTCCCTCCCCTGCCGCCGGTTCCTGAGCCCCGCAAGGCCTCCCTGTCTCGGCGTCAGCGCCCTGTGGGGTGGCCGGCCGGTGGGTGTGCTGGGGTGTGGCTTCCTTCACACGCTCGGCCGGGGCCGTCCTCCAGCGCCCGTTTAGGGTTCACGACTGCAGCCCTGGCCGGGCCTGACCTCTTTGCGCTCTGGAGGCGTGAGGTCTCCCGTGTGCCCGCCTCTCTTGATTCTGTCAAGTGTGGACACGTCCAGGAGGGCACATGGGTCTTGGTCTCCAAGAAGATTCCAGAACACGAGCCCTTGTGTCTGGGAGGCTCCCCTCTGCAGCTCTGACGCCTGTGTCCCTTTGGCCCTGAGCACGAGGCCGTCAGTGGCTTCAGCCTCAAGCACGAGCCTGTCTTGCAGGGGAAGCAGAAATACACCCTCCCGCTGTACCACGCCATGATGGGGGGCAGCGAGGCGGCCCGGGCCCTCGCCAAGGAGACCTTTGCGGCCACAGCCGCCCAGCTTCACAGCAACGTGGTCCACTACGTCCAGCAGATTGTGGAGCCCCTGGGCCGGTAGAGGCTCCCGCCACGGCCTCTGCAGTCTCAGCGCCACGTGGCTGCTGCCAGGTCAGGTCCCCGCGAGGGAGCCTCTGCGCGGGCCTCCGCTCTGCCGGGCCAGCGCTGGACCTGTCCTGTGTCCAGACACCTCCGTGCTCCCTGGGCTGAGGGGCGGTGGCAGAGTCCCCTCCCTCCAGGGGCTCAAGGAGAGCAGGAAGGGTGTTCTTTCCTCTTTTTCTTCCTTTTTTTATTTTTTGACTTGTTACGCTGATTCTTGGAGCACTGTGCAAAGGGCTGGTTTCTGGAGATTCTTTTTTGAGATGTAATGATATTTTAATAAATATTTTTAAATGAAAGGTATTTTGATGACTGAGATTCCTTCTCCTAGGCCCTAGTGTGTTCTGAGCAGGTCCCCTGTCCTTAGGGGCTGAGGAGGCGGGTGCCCCGCGCGTGGGAGACCTGGGGCCGCGCGAGCGGCGTCCTCTCTGCCGGAGGCTGTGGGTCCTCGTCCGCGGCGGCCCGCCCGCCCTGCCTCTTTAACGCCGCTGCAGATGGGCGAGCCCTGGGCTGCCTTTCCTGCAGCCTGTCCCACCCCGCACCGCGGGCCTGGGGGCCCCGTCTGCCCCTGTCCCGGGCCTCTGTCTGAAGGAGAGTCTGCCCAGGGTTTGGCTCCAAGCGCTGATGTCCACGCGGGGACCTCGGCCGTCGGCTTGGCCTGGGGAAGGCTGGGAGGGGAGGTGCGCAGAGTCTCTAAGCTGCACTTCCAGATCCAGGCTCGTGGGGCTCCGCCCGGCTGTGAGGTCAGCACAGGCCCCACCGCCACGAGCCGTCTGTGTGACTGGCCCAGGGCCACTCCCCGCTGCGGTCGCAGGCAGGGACCCTGAGGCCCCCGGCTCCCCCTCAGCGTCCGGCCGCTTGGCCTTGGTCCTGGGCAGACCGCGGGCGCCGAGGACCCCGAGGGCCCCTCCTCGGCGGGAGCCGCGTCCACAGACAGCTCTCCGGAGTTGCCACCTCCGGCTGGATCTGTCGCCTGTTGTGGTCCCGGTCCCATCCTGAAGACGCTGCTCTGCGGCTGTCGGGACAGAGAGGCCCAGGGGGCCGCTTCCTACCTCCTCCTCGCCCCTCCAAGGCCCTGGCCTCAGTTGCCCCCGACCTGCCGTTAAACGCCTCACATGCTATCGGGAGGCGCCGGCCGCTGGAGGGAAGGCCTGGCCCACGGGCCTGTCTGCCCGCTTGTCTGGTGCAGCTCCCGGAGGCCTGGTCACAGCCTCTCGGCCTGCTCCCTCCAAGGCCCTCTCGCGCTGGCCCCTGCCGGGTGCTCTGGAGGCCGACTGCAGAGCACGTGAGCCATCCTGAGGCGGAGCCGGTTCTCCCGCATTCCAGGGCCAGGGCCAGGGGTAAAGGGTGTGCCTCGGGCGGTGGGTGAGGGCCCCCTACCGTCCAGTCTGGCCCCCACCCCTGGCCCAAGGTAGGGGCCCAAGGCCTTAACGCTCCCTGCAGGCACGTGGCAAGGGCAGAGACAGGACAGGAGGCCGACTCCGGGTTAGACCTCCTAGTGCTACGGAGGGTAAAAGCAAGGGACTGGGTGGCCTTTCACTCGGGAGATGGAGCCGCTGGCTGCCCTGGGCCCTGGCGGCGGCGGAGGGCAAGGAGGCTCTCAGGTGCGGCATCTCTGATGTGTAAAGCCGAGATGATCCGGACGAGATCCAGGGCCCATCAAGTCAAACAGCCTTGTCTTCACGGTGCAAAACGGAAGAGACCTAGGTCCGATCCCCGCCCCCACGCTGGCCCCCATGGCCTCGGGACATGGCCTTCTGGCTGGGGCCGAGTTTACAAAGGGGCCCGGGCAGGAGGGCTCGCCTGCCCACAGGGAGGGTGAGGGACGCAGGAGAGAGCGCCGGCTGCCGGGTTTGAGCCTCCGCCCCACTCCACTAGCCCCCAAGGCCCTGGCGAGGTTTCGAGGCTTCCGGCCCTGAGCTGAGGTCCTGAGGTTTCTGGTGAGGGTCAGACGGAGCCCGAGACCGCTGAGCGGGACACAGGGAGTCTGGCTTCCGACGCTAGAGGGCAGCAGGCTGGTGCCGCGAGCCAGGATGGAGGTTAGGCGGAGGCACAGAGGCCGACAGAGGGCCTCCGGATAAACGACGGGAGGTTGGACACAGCTGCACGCCCTCCCTGGAGCCCCAAGAGGTGAGCTCCGCTGGGGCTGGCGAGGGTGCGGCTCCTGTTGGGGTGACTTCTGACAGCTGGGCCCTCCAGACACGGCCACAGCGACTCTGAGGCCTGGTGGCGTCCGAGCAAAGGGTGCCGAGGCCTTGCCCAGGGGTGGGCCTGTGGCGGGGGCCCTGTGGCTGCCACCCCGTCCGGCAGCCCGTGAGCGCCGCCCACCCTCCAGAGAGCCGTCCCCAGACCTTGCGTGCGCCCTCCCTGCCGACCCCTTGTCCTCAGACCTGCCGACTCCTGGGGCAGGCAGCCTTCTTGACCCCACTGCCCTGCCCTCCCCTGTCTCTCCACCCAGCCCGGCCTGGCCCCCAGAGGCATTTCCTGAGAAGAGCAAGAAGATGCCCATCCAGCGGCCGCCCGCCCAGCCACTGCCCTGTGCCCAGCCCCGAGGGCGCGGGGCACACAGCTGACAATCATTAAGCGGCCGGGCCTGATTTCCCAGCACCGCAGGCCTGGATCCCCGCCAAGTGGCACAAAATATGCAAATCACCTGGGGCCAGGAGCCCAGTCTAAAGGCCAGGAAATCCCCCGGACCAATGAGCCGCAGGCTCAGGTTACCGCGGGCGCCTATAAAGGCCCCGATGCGGGCGGAGCTCCGAAGCCTTCACTGTACGCGCGCAGAGCGCGGCCGGCGCTACCTGGCGGCGACCTTCCCTGGATTTCCTGGCTCCCCTAACCTGCCTGCCACACCCTCAGCCGACGCGGTAGGCTCCCGGCCTGGCCTGGGGGGTGGGGAGGGGCTGGCGGAGCTCGGTTCTGAGCCTGCCCCAGCAGGAGGGCCAGGCGGCGTCCTGACGGCTCCGGGAGGGACAGAGTGGCCATGACAGCCGGGCCCACCCACGGCCCAGGTGGGCAGAGGAGGGAGCCCGACGGGGGCCCCGTGCCCCGCTCCCCGACACTCCCCCAGCGCCTGGCTCTGACGGGTGGAGCCTTCCAGAGGAGAGCGGGCACCACGAGAGGCTGAGCTTCCCGCCCTTGGGGCTCTTCCTGGCCGAGGCCTGGGGAGAGCAGGGTCTCAGAGGGAGGGAGGGAGGGAGGGAGGGAGGGAGGGGCCCGACCCTCACCAGCCTCCTCTTCGTTCCCAGGTAGCCCCATGGCTGCAACCTGTGAGATTAGCAACGTTTTCAGCAACTACTTCAGCACGATGTACAGCTAAAATCTGGCCTCCGCCTCTGCGGCCGCCCTCGGGGCTGATGACCTGGGCCTGGCGTGTGGCTGCCCCCCGTCCGGCAGCCCGTGAGCGCCGCCCACTCCAGAGAGCCGTCCCCAGACCTTGCGTGCGCCCTCCTGCCGACCCCTTGTCCTCAGACCTGCCGACTCCTGGGGCAGGCAGCCTTCTTGACCCCACTGCCCTGCCCTCCCCTGTCTCTCCACCCAGCCCGGCCTGGCCCCCAGAGGCATTTCCTGAGAAGAGCAAGAAGATGCCCATCCAGCGGCCGCCCGCCCAGCCACTGCCCTGTGCCCAGCCCCGAGGGCGCGGGGCACACAGCTGACAATCATTAAGCGGCCGGGCCTGATTTCCCAGCACCGCAGGCCTGGATCCCCGCCAAGTGGCACAAAATATGCAAATCACCTGGGGCCAGGAGCCCAGTCTAAAGGCCAGGAAATCCCCCGGACCAATGAGCCGCAGGCTCAGGTTACCGCGGGCGCCTATAAAGGCCCCGATGCGGGCGGAGCTCCGAAGCCTTCACTGTACGCGCGCAGAGCGCGGCCGGCGCTACCTGGCGGCGACCTTCCCTGGATTTCCTGGCTCCCCTAACCTGCCTGCCACACCCTCAGCCGACGCGGTAGGCTCCCGGCCTGGCCTGGGGGGTGGGGAGGGGCTGGCGGAGCTCGGTTCTGAGCCTGCCCCAGCAGGAGGGCCAGGCGGCGTCCTGACGGCTCCGGGAGGGACAGAGTGGCCATGACAGCCGGGCCCACCCACGGCCCAGGTGGGCAGAGGAGGGAGCCCGACGGGGGCCCCGTGCCCCGCTCCCCGACACTCCCCCAGCGCCTGGCTCTGACGGTGTGGAGCCTTCCAGAGGAGAGCGGGCACCACGAGAGGCTGAGCTTCCCGCCCTTGGGGCTCTTCCTGGCCCGAGGCCTGGGGAGAGCAGGGTCTCAGAGGGGAGGGGAGGGGAGGGGAGGGGAGGGGAGGGCCCGACCCGACCCTCACCAGCCTCCTCTTCGTTCCCAGGTAGCCCCATGGCTGCAACCTGTGAGATTAGCAACGTTTTCAGCAACTACTTCAGCACGATGTACAGCTCAGAGGACCCCAGTCTGGCCTCCGCTCCCTCTGCGGCCGCCCTCGGGGCTGATGACCTGGTGCTGGCCCTGAGCAGCCCGCAGATGCCCCTGGAGGGCACAGGTGGGTTCCAGGAGGGTCTGGGCGTTTGGGGCCTGGGGAGGCGTCCGTCCGAGAACCTGGGACAAGCGGAGGATCGGGGCAGGGGAGGGCTCGGGTGACCTCTAAGAGGCTGGGGTGTCGTGAGCATCCCTGTTCGCCCCCTCCTGGCTGGTGCCCTGAGCGGCCGGCGGGACCCCGAAGGGGGCTGACCCGCTGCGGTGCCGGCCCCTCACAGAGAAGGCCAGCTGGCTCGGGGAGCCGCCTCAGCTGTGGTCCAAGGCCCAGGTCCTGGACTGGATCGGCTACCAAGTGGAGAGGCATGAGTTCGACGCCAGCACCCTCGACCTCTCCCGCTGCGACCTGGACGGCGCGGCGCTGTGCCGCTGCGGGCCCGAGGAGCTGCGCCTGGTGTTCGGGCCCCTGGGGGACCAGCTCTACTCACAGCTGTGGGACCTCAGTGAGTGCCCCGTCCCGGGAGCCCGTCTCCGGCCCCTCCCCCTCACCAGCTCCGGAGGCTGGTCTGGGCCTCGGGCAGGGCCTCGGGCAGGGGCGGGGAGGCAGTGGGGCGGCCCAGCTCTGACCCCTTCTCTTCAGCTTCCAGCTTCCCCGACGAGCTCAGCTGGATCATGGAGCTTCTGGAGAAGGACAGCCTGGCCCTCCAGGAGCCCCTCGGGGACCAGGGCCCCTTCGGTGAGACCCCTTTTCTCCTTGATCCTTTCCCAGCCTGCCTGAGCCCAGCTGGGAGTCAGGGCTTCCTCTGACCTCTCCCCTCTGCCCCCCAGACCAAGGGAGCCCCTTCTCCCAGGAGATGCTCGAGGACTGCAGGCAGGCCAGCACCCCCAACCCCGGCGGCTCCGGCATGGGGGCGCCCTCGCCGGGCAGCTCCGAGGCCTCCATCACAGGTGACCCCCTCCTCCGGCGTCTGCCGCGGCCCCTCTCCCGGGAGGCTCTGAGCCCTGGCTCCCACTGGCCGCGAGGCCTCGGGCTTCATGGGATGGCCGGGCCCGCCTGAGGGGCTCACTCTGCCCCCTGCCCTGCCCCCTACCAGGGACTGGAGCTTCTCAGAGCCCGCACGCCTCGGACTCAGGGGGAAGTGATGTGGACCTGGACGCCCTGGACCGCAAGCCCTTCTCTGGGGGTGAGCAGAGTGAGCCTCCTGGGCCCTGAGGGCGGGACTCCCCGGGTCTCCTGACCTTCCACCGCCCCTGCAGGAGGCTTTCCTGACTACAAGAAGGGGGACCTCAAGCTCGGGAAGCGGAAAAGGGGCCGGCCCCGAAAGCTGAGCAAGGCGTCCAGGGAGGGTCTGGAAGGCCAGAAGAGCAAGCACGGTGAGGGGGCCCGAGGTGGGTCGAGGGCAGGGCGAGACGGGCTGGCCCCCTCCGCTGAGCTGGGCCCTGCACACACTTGCGCACGCGGGCCCGGGTGCGAGGGGTCCTGCCTGGCCTAGCCGCTGTGCCCGGTGGCGGTCCTGAGCGGGGACGGCGGCGGCTGCGGGAGGAAGGCCTCGGGCTGCAGCGCCGGGCGGGCTCGGGCAGGTCTGGCGTTTGGGCCCCTGGGTGCCCCGCCCTCCAGTGGCAGGCTGTGAGTGGCTCCCGTGCCTGGAGGCCCCGGGAGGTCCCCGGAGCGCATTCCCCTCCACCACAGGGGGCCTTTTCGCTTCCGGAGCTAGTCTGTCCAGGAAGCTGTCGCCTCGTCCCTGAGGCAGGGGCCAGCTCCACGGTCCTCCACCTGCCAGGTTCACTACCCGTTCGTGTGTTTGCTTTTCTACCACGACACCTCCAAACCGTGAGCTCCTCACGGTGTCCCAGCCAGATGGTGGTCAGCATCTGAGCGAGGTCCACCTCTGGGCCTTGTGGCACGTGGTCCTCATGGAGCTGCCCGGCTGTCCGGTGGGCGGGCCAGGAGGCAGGCAGCCATCAGGGGACTATGAGCTGGGCCAGGAGGGGCTGGGGGCCCTCCGGTGCCCGGGCCGCGGACTGACGGAGCCTGGCCTCGCAGCCCCCAGGGGCACCCACCTGTGGGAGTTCATCCGGGACATCCTCATCCACCCCGAGCTCAACGAGGGCCTCATGAAGTGGGAGAACCGGCAGGAAGGCATCTTCAAGTTCCTGCGCTCAGAGGCCGTGGCCCAGCTCTGGGGCCAGAAGAAGAAGAACAGCAGCATGACCTACGAGAAGCTGAGCAGGGCCATGAGGTGGGCGCCCGCGGGGTCTCGCCCGGGCACCGGGAGTCCCTGCAGTGAGGAAGGGAGGGCCCGCCCCGTGAACCGGGTGATGGCCTGGGACGCGGCTGGCCAGCCTGCGGCACATTCTGAGCTTGGTCTGATGGCATTTCTTTGTATCACCATCAAGGCTTGTCAGAGGCACTCAGTGATAGAAAGGGCTAGCCACGGCCCGCAGCACTGACACGGTTAGGCTGCTTGTCGCTGGACCTCAGCTTCCCCCAGATGCCCGCTCGGGTCTCCTCCAGGCCCCAGACCGCGTGGCCCCACAGAGGGGCCCAGGGAGAGCCAGGCGCTCCCAGCACAGTCGGGTGGCGGCGTGGATGGCTGCTCCACGCAGGGAGTGGTTCGGGCCGACGTCGGCCGGGCCGGAGCCCGCGGGGCAGGTCACCTGAGCGCCGCTGGCGGGTGGGCCCTTGCCGAGCGCTTCTGACCACCTTCCTCCTCAGGTACTACTACAAACGGGAGATCCTGGAGCGGGTGGATGGCCGGCGGCTCGTCTACAAGTTTGGCAGGAACTCCAGCGGCTGGAAGGAGGAGGAGGTGGTCGGGCACAGGAACTGAGGGTCGGACCAACCCTGGGACCAAGCTCCACTTGAGGCTACAGCCTGGGAAGACCGCTGGGCCCTCCGGCCCTCGCGCTGTGCCACGGAGAGCGGCTGTGGCTCGGGGTCCTGTCGCTGCGGTCCTGGCCTCTGGGGCTGGTGGCCTCTGCTGTCTGTCCTCCTTTTGGAATTACAAGCCTGGCGTCTGAGGTGACCGGTGCGCTGGCCGCAGCTGCCCGGGCTGCTCCTTGCACCTGGGCTGTGTCTGAGCTGCCTGGACCCTGGCTGGGGAGGCCTGCCTTCTGCCGAGGATGGACGTACCAGGGGAGCCCAGACGCCCAGGGCCCAAGAGCGGCCCCCGAGCTTTGGACTAGCTTCTCCCTCCCTGCTCAGTGCTTGGACTCCGCGGGCGAGGGTCAGAGCACTCCCTAATTTATGTGCTAGAAGTACGAAGATGTACATAGAGATCTATTTTTTCTAAGACATTCCCTCCTCACTCTCCCCCACTGGGCGCTGGAGGCCACGCTGACAGCTCCGGGCCCTCAGCTGGGCCAGTGAGGGGCAGGGCAGCACCAGGGCCTCGGGACGGGGCTCCTGGCTTCCTCCTCCTGTGATTGGGGGCAGAGACCTCCAATAAAGTGCCTTCGGGACTTTTTCTAACCTTTGTCTTAACGACCTGTTTACTAAGCTCTGCAGCTCTCGCCTGGATACGGGCAGCGGGGTTGGCAAAGGGGACCGGGGCAGGGGTCTGCGGGCTGGAGGAGAAAGCAGGACCGACGCTGGGGTGGGTCCCACGTCCCAGAGCTGGGGCCTGGGGGCCACGGGCCTGCAGGCTGGGGCTGGCAGGCAAGGCCGTCCCGCGGCCGCGAGATGCCTGCCGGGGGCCTGGGCCGAGCCGGGCCTCTGCGGCCCGCTTCCCACGTCAGGCCAGCGTGCGCCGGCGGCCACTGAGGAGTCTGGGATGGTGCGTCTGGCCTCACGGAGCAGCCGTCGTGTATTCCAGCTGAGCTGGATCCGGGTGAACATCTGCTGGATAAATCCGGGTTTCTGTTGTTGGACGTGGCGTCAGAGTTACGAGCTTGTGGAGGGAAAGACAAAGCAAGAAGCACGCTTGAGACAGACTCGGGGGCACTGCCTCGTGCGGCCCCTCCCCGGGAGGGAGACCGACAACCCGTCCCAGCCGCAGAGGGAGGCGCCATGGCCCCAGGGGCTCGGCCAAGGTGGTCAGCTGAGCTGCAGTTCCTGGCAGCTTCTCCAGGGTCGGGGGCTGCTGACGTATCCGCAGTGAGTTCCCGAAGGTACAGCTCTGAGCGCAGGACGCCGCGTCTGAGTTCCGAGCGTCCATCCTGGGCGTCCTCCTAAAGAAGCCTCCTGGAGGGGCCAGCGCTTTCCAGTCAGCACTTCAGAAAGCCTTCATGCTCTTCAGAAAGCTGACAGGCTCTTCAGCAGTCCTAGAAATCTCAGGTTACTCACTAAGGGAATGCGGTTAAGGAACGGATCAGAGGAAAGCTAAGTGTGAGCGTGTGTATGCACATGTGTGTGGGGGGCTTGCTCACCCTGGAGGAAGGGGCCAGGGAGAGCAGGGGGAGGTCGCCAGGAGCAGATGCCCTGAGAGAAGTGAGAGTGCCCTGGAGCCCTGGGGAGAGCCGTCCTTCCGAAGGCGGCCCTGGCCCCGAAGACTGGGCTCAGCCTCCAGCGGCCCCTGCTTCCCCATGTCTGCTCTGGCAGCTGGCCTCCCGGCCTCACAAGCGCCTCATTTCTAGAAAATGTGCCAGGCGCTGTGCTCACCGCTCCAGCCAGGTCCGAGAGGTCACTGTTGGTTCTGCAAGTGGACAGGAGGCCTGGGGACCAGGGCTGCCCTAGACCCCCTGGCTCACAGGGAGACGAGGCCGGGAGGGCTGCTAGGAGGAGAGCGGCCCGGCCCCGCCCTCCCTCCTGTGCCCAAGGGCCCGAGGCGGCTGCGCCCACAGGCGCTGACCTTTGTCCTGCCGTTTTCAGTTTATGGGTGCTTTCCTCATCCTTTATCTCATTCGATCCGCCCCACAGCCCTCGGAGGGGACTGGGCGTCCCAAGGCCCTGCTGCGGCTGGCGGCTGCTCCCAGGCCTGAGGTGGGCAGGCACCAGGACTCCTGCCCCCCTGCGGGGGCGACTCAGGGGGGCCTCACCCCATCCGCAGGGGCGTGGTCCTCACCAGCGTCTGTGCCCCCACACCACCCTCACCCCACCCAAGACACTGCAGAGCTGGGCACAGCCCCGGCAGCCTGGCTCCAGGGCGTGGCCGCCTCTTACCTGCCCCGCGTGTGGGGGGCTGCTGGCAGGTGAGGGAGCCCGTCTGGGTGTGTCTGCAGGGAGGGTCCAGCTCCCCGACTCCCCTCCCTGCTCGGGGAACTGAGCCTCTCCCGCCCGCTGGGGGCTGTACCCTCTGCCTCGGATTCCTTTTACTGTCCACCCTCGGGCTGCGGGGCCTCCAGGCAAGGCCGGCTCGCTCAGCGCCTCCACCGCGCCTGGCACAGAGAAGGCACTCGATAAATATTTGCTCGGCTGGCCTGCGCCTCTCCCCGCCCGTTGCCACCTCCCCTGAGCACACACAGCCCCAGCCCCTGTGCACCAGCTCACCTCCCCCTACTTTTGTCTCCTGCTCCCTTCTCCTCTGGTGGGCTCAGCCCCCAGCCCAGGTCGCAGGCACGGTTAGTCACTGGGTCGCCGCCCAGCCTCCGGGACTCTGTGGACTGTAGCCCGCCGGACGTCCTGCTCATGGCCCCTCTTGGCAAGAGTGCTGGAGTGGGTTGCAGTCCCTTCTCCAGAAGGTCTTCTTGACTCAGGGACGGACCCCGCGTGTCTCACGGCCGGCGGACTCTTTACCACCTGACCCACCCAGGGCCAACCCAGGGCAGAATGAAAATACTCGTTAAAAATTATTCAAAAACAAAGAATTATTGTGAATCCTGGGTGGTGATAGTGAAGTCGAGCATCCACGCACGCAGGGTCCCCTGGCCCCTAGGGACCCTGAGGCTGGCCCCCTTTGGATCTGCCCGCCGTGTAGCCTGCCCCAGGTGCGTCCGCAGCAGCAGAACGGGAATGCGTTGCCAAGTCCTTAACATCAGAACAATTTCCACAGAGTAAGTGGGGGCCTTCTCTTAAGACCCAGAAGATCCAGCCACGCTGTGCCCGCTGCCGCTGGACACGGGCTGTCGAGACAGAGCCTGAGGGCCGGCAGACTGCATCTCTCGCCCGGAGGGGCAGGGCGTCCTCAGCCCTGGCTGGAGACAGCAGTGCTGCTCCCCAACCAGGAGCTCCCCGTCGGCCCTCGGCAGGTGAGGGAGCCCGTCTGGGTGTGTCTGCAGGGAGGGGCCAGCTCCCCGACTCCCTCCCTGCTCGGGGAACTGAGCCTCTCCGCCCGCTGGGGCTGTACCTCTGCCTCGGATTCCTTTACTGTCCACCCTCGGGCTGCGGGGCCTCCAGGCAAGGCCGGCTCGCTCAGCGCCTCCACCGCGCCTGGCACAGAGAAGGCACTCGATAAATATTTGCTCGGCTGGCCTGCGCCTCTCCCCGCCCGTTGCCACCTCCCCTGAGCACACACAGCCCCAGCCCCTGTGCACCAGCTCACCTCCCCCTACTTTTGTCTCCTGCTCCCTTCTCCTCTGGTGGGCTCAGCCCCCAGCCCAGGTCGCAGGCACGGTTAGTCACTGGGTCGCCGCCCAGCCTCCGGGACTCTGTGGACTGTAGCCCGCCGGACGTCCTGCTCATGGCCCCTCTTGGCAAGAGTGCTGGAGTGGGTTGCAGTCCCTTCTCCAGAAGGTCTTCTTGACTCAGGGACGGACCCCGCGTGTCTCACGGCCGGCGGACTCTTTACCACCTGACCCACCCAGGGCCAACCCAGGGCAGAATGAAAATACTCGTTAAAAATTATTCAAAAACAAAGAATTATTGTGAATCCTGGGTGGTGATAGTGAAGTCGAGCATCCACGCACGCAGGGTCCCCTGGCCCCTAGGGACCCTGAGGCTGGCCCCCTTTGGATCTGCCCGCCGTGTAGCCTGCCCCAGGTGCGTCCGCAGCAGCAGAACGGGAATGCGTTGCCAAGTCCTTAACATCAGAACAATTTCCACAGAGTAAGTGGGGGCCTTCTCTTAAGACCCAGAAGATCCAGCCACGCTGTGCCCGCTGCCGCTGGACACGGGCTGTCGAGACAGAGCCTGAGGGCCGGCAGACTGCATCTCTCGCCCGGAGGGGCAGGGCGTCCTCAGCCCTGGCTGGAGACAGCAGTGCTGCTCCCCAACCAGGAGCTCCCCGTCGGCCCTCAGGTAACAGGGCTGCCCCTGGGTGTGGACTCCAGGCAGCAGCCTCCACTTCCAGAGCCTGGGGACCCGAGTCCCCGACACTAGGTAGCATCAGCCTTCTCCCTTCAAGACCCTTGTGAGCCCAGCTGGGGCACAACGTACGCACCCTGGAGCACAGGTGGCCTCCGTGTTGGTGCCCAAGACCCCCCCCCCCCCCCCCTGCATTCCAGACAGCCTTGTCCCCGCCCCCTCCCTGCAGAGGAGTTCATCTGTCCATTCCGAGCTCTTCACAGACCCTCCCCCCAAACGGGCTCTTTTCAGGAAGAGTTGGATCCTGCGTTGTAACCAAGCACCAGTGCCTGGGGAACAGGGCCCTAGATCCAGGTGGACAAGCCCCATTTCATGGGGAAACTGAGGCTCAGAGGCGGAAGACGGCTTGCTCAAGACACCGCGTGTGAGCGTGCTGATGCCGCTCAGCCCCGCGGCACCTGCTGGGTGCCAGCAGCATCCGTCCCTCGCTCCGCCTCCCCCCGCACATCCGTGGTGCTGTGGCCGTATGCAGGGCCTGCGAGGGGCCGCGGAGCCAGGAGACCCCCAAAACGAACCCCTGTCAGCCCCCCAGCCGGCAGGATGGACGCCCCTGACCCCAGGCTAGGAGGCTCACGAGCCTGGCTCCCTGCCCCTCTTTCCTCCGCTCCACTGCCTCGCGCACGGTGCCGGGCGGGGGCTCCGGCGAGCGGGGGTGGGGGAGGACGGAAAGCAAGGTGCTGGTTCTGAGATCGCCCCCGACCAGAGCGGCCTCCTGGTCCTGCCCTGCCGCCTCCTCCCCGCCGCTACGTGCAGGGCTGGGCCGGGGCAGCACCAGCAGCAATCAGCCCTGCTCAGCCACCCGTTACTGGAACCTTCGTGTCAACTCTGGAGCCGGGCCAGGAAGCCACACCCAGTGTCCTGGATGACTCAGCCTCACCTGCCCACCCCACACCTGCCCGCCTCGGTGACCGGGCCGCCGCGGGAGGGAGAGTCCCGGCCTCCCTCGGCCCCTCCTCCCCTGCCCATGGGCTTCCAGGGCGCGCGGGACTGAGAGGCCACGTACCGCAGGCTGGGCGCCCCGAACCAGGAGCTCCCGTCGGCCTCAGGTAACAGGGCTGCCCTGGGTGTGGACTCCAGGCAGCAGCCTCCACTTCCAGAGCCTGGGGACCCGAGTCCCCGACACTAGGTAGCATCAGCCTTCTCCCTTCAAGACCCTTGTGAGCCCAGCTGGGGCACAACGTACGCACCCTGGAGCACAGGTGGCCTCCGTGTTGGTGCCCAAGACTCCCCCTGCATTCCAGACAGCCTTGTCCCGCCCCTCCCTGCAGAGGAGTTCATCTGTCCATTCCGAGCTCTTCACAGACCCTCCCCCCAAACGGGCTCTTTTCAGGAAGAGTTGGATCCTGCGTTGTAACCAAGCACCAGTGCCTGGGGAACAGGGCCCTAGATCCAGGTGGACAAGCCCCATTTCATGGGGAAACTGAGGCTCAGAGGCGGAAGACGGCTTGCTCAAGACACCGCGTGTGAGCGTGCTGATGCCGCTCAGCCCCGCGGCACCTGCTGGGTGCCAGCAGCATCCGTCCCTCGCTCCGCCTCCCCCCGCACATCCGTGGTGCTGTGGCCGTATGCAGGGCCTGCGAGGGGCCGCGGAGCCAGGAGACCCCCAAAACGAACCCCTGTCAGCCCCCCAGCCGGCAGGATGGACGCCCCTGACCCCAGGCTAGGAGGCTCACGAGCCTGGCTCCCTGCCCCTCTTTCCTCCGCTCCACTGCCTCGCGCACGGTGCCGGGCGGGGGCTCCGGCGAGCGGGGGTGGGGGAGGACGGAAAGCAAGGTGCTGGTTCTGAGATCGCCCCCGACCAGAGCGGCCTCCTGGTCCTGCCCTGCCCGCCTCCTCCCCGCCGCTACGTGCAGGGCTGGGCCGGGGCAGCACCAGCAGCAATCAGCCCTGCTCAGCCACCCGTTACTGGAACCTTCGTGTCAACTCTGGAGCCGGGCCAGGAAGCCACACCCAGTGTCCTGGATGACTCAGCCTCACCTGCCCACCCCACACCTGCCCGCCTCGGTGACCGGGCCGCCGCGGGAGGGAGAGTCCCGGCCTCCCTCGGCCCCTCCTCCCCTGCCCATGGGCTTCCAGGGCGCGCGGGACTGAGAGGCCACGTACCGCAGGCTGGGCGCCCCGGCTGACCTCCGGCCAGGAGGGAAGGTCGCCGCGCGCGCTGGGCTCTGCAGGCTGCGGACAGCCGGGGCTCTCTTCCGTGGGAGCGCCTGACGAGCGGGCAGCTGAGACGAAGACGGACGCTGCCCCTCTGGGGCCGCTGGCAGAGGGGAGCGGGACCCCCTGCTGTCCGGGCTGCTGGGGGCGCAGAGGAGCCCGAGCTGCCGCCGCCACTGGTCCAGGCGGGGGTCAGGAGAGCTCCCCGAAGGAAACGTCGACATGCTGTCTAAGGGCCTGGAAGAGCACGTTTGCGTCTGAGAACTTTTCCAGAGAAGGCGATGGGAAGGGGACAGGCACAGGACGCTCCCGGCCGGAGTGACCGCAGACCAACGGTCCCGGCCGCGCGCCCGGGCTCGCACCCCCGGCGGACCACGACGCGACGCCGAGCGGCTACGGGTCCCGACGCGCGCAGTGGGCCGCGCCATCCTACCAAGCGGGAGGAGAACCAGGCTGGACCCCGTGCGCACGATGCACTTTGAAAGATGAGAGCGGTTATCTCTGGGCACCATCGTGGAAACCAGCTCTGTTTCCTGAAAAAAAAATTAAATAGTATATATAACTCAGCACAGCCAAAATGTACAAATGAATAAAAATTATTTAAAGGAAGAATTAAACTATTTTCTATTTGGGAAAAACCCCAAAACTTTAAGTGTCAAGAGGTGAGAAGTTTCCAAATGTCATTATTTACACCAGCAGCCTCCACAGTCTCTCTTTTTACGTCTTAGTTTTTGGTCGGGTGGCATGTGGGACCTTAGCTCTCCAGTCAGGGATAGAGCCTGTGTCTCTGCAGTGGAAGTGAGAGTCCTAACCCCTGGACCGTGGAAGTCCCCACAGTCTTTCTTCGTTTCAATCACCCAGAGGCAAGAGCCAGTCTCGGAAAAGGCAGACAGATAGCCATGCATGTAGTTAGTTCTCGTGTATGTGTGGGGGTCGCGAGGTCACCTCCGGAAGGACACAAACCTGTGTTGTGTCTGGGACAGGAGAGGGAGTCGGGGGTTAGAAGGAGATTTTCTATAGTACAACTAACTGAACTCTTTTAACACCGTATGCAAGTAATACTTTCAACCTTCTCTTAGCACTGTTTTGAAGCACAGTGTCTCATCAACTTCACAATAATCATATCAAGGAGGAATTATGCTCTCCAGTTCATGACCGTAAACTGCGCTTTAATCAAGTTCAGTGACTTGTGGCTGCACGAACCATGAAACCAGGATTTTGGGGGGGTGTTTGTGTTGGCTTGTTTGTTTGGTTTGTGGAACCTGAGCTTCCTGGCCAGAGGTGGAGCCTAGGCCCTTGGCAGTGGAAGCGTGGGGTCCTGGCCTCAGACCACCGGGGGATCCCTGGAACTAGGAATTGAATTCTGCACCTCGACCCAAGTCCGGCCTCCCAGGTGCTCCCTGGCCCCCAGGCCCTGGCCCCCAGTCACTCAGTCATCATTCACAAAATGCTCACGAACCATCTACCACGTGAGCATCGGAGAGTTGGTGGCCTCAAAGCTGCTTGATATTCTCTCAAAGAGAATAGAAATCTAAACCTTTCCCCCATTTAAAAAGGAAACGCATGTTGCACCCAGTACTGTTCCCGGCGTGGGCCTGCGGCCGCCTCGGAGCTATTAGAAGCCCGGCCTGTGCAACCTCGGAGGACAAGCGGCCAGAGCACTCAGACGTGCTAGCATCCAAACACGCAACCCCAAGGACTGTATTGTTTTTTCAGCTTTAATTTTTTTTACTGAAGTATTGTTGTTTTACAATGTTGTACTAATTTCTGCTGTACAAAAAGTGATTCAGGTATCACCACAATGTAGAAGGCCGGGGTGCGACCCCTGGAGGAGGGCGTGGCCCCCACCGCGCTCTTCCCGCCTGGAGAGCCCACGCCCAGAGGCGCCTGGAGGCCGGCTCAGGGGGTCTCAAGAGCGTGGCACCACCGAGCAGCCGACATGCTCCCCTTTTCACGCATAAGCACGCGTGTGTGTATGTGTATGTGTGTATATACAATCTTTCAAAAATGAGATATTGACCTAAGTTCCTTCTGCTTCACAGGACCTTGTTTGTCCATCCCGTATACAACAGCTAACATAACCAACTCCAGCACCCCATGCTATGTTTCTCGAAACTCCCTACCCCTTGGCAGCCCTCAGTTTGTTATCTATACCAATAACTTTATTAAATGCAAATAATCACATAAGATTATAACCTTGATAATAGCCAAAACATCTCAAGTGGGGGTTTTATTAAATAAATTGTCATATGTAGTCATTAAAAATAATACATGAAAAACTAGTGACATGGAATGTTCAAGAAACACTGCTAAGTGGCTTATAAATCAGCATGTACATTGTGTCTCAGTTTTGGCTTTAAATCTAGAGATACTAGAATGCATGGAAAACAGTCTGCAAAGACCTACCAGCTTGATGAGAAAGATCATCTTTGGATGGAGGATCATGCGTGATTTTTACTTTGTTTTTATACCTTTCTGTGTTGCCTAAATTCTCTTTTGCAAAAATGCTATACTGCTCTTAAAATAAAGAAGAAGGGGCGTCTCTGGCAGTCCAGAAGTGAGGACTCTGCATCTCCCCTGCAGGGGACGCGAGCCCCCTCCCGGCTGGGGGAACCAGATCCCACAAGCTGCACAGTAAGGCCAAAAAGAGAAAAAAGGAGAAGACAAACAGACAAAGGAGAAGACAGACAAAGGTCTCCATTTTGAAAAACAGCCATTAGTGATTTCAAAAAAGTGGAGCAAACCACACGTCCAATATTTGGGACAGGTGACTAAAGTCTGCCTCGTCTAGTTATCATCTGGAATACTATGTCTCTGTTAAAAGCGGTGACTCACTGAGCCTCTAGGAGCAGAGCACCGACAACACAAAGGCAGCTCCAGGGGCCTCCCCTCGTGAGGTCACGAGTGAGCCGGTGTTTACACACACGGTGACTCGCGGGAGGAGGGCACCTGCGCGTCTGGGAGCAGAGCACAGCTTGGATGGGCGTGGGTGTGGCTTTGGAAGGTGAGGGGTGCTCACCTGGGCACAGAGAGGGCGCATGCAGGTAGAAGGAGCATCCCGCGCCAAGGCGAGGACCCGTGAGTCAGCTCCATTTATACAGAGAACAGTCGGAAGTCACGGAGGACAGGAGCCCAGCCTCCCAGGCAGGGGTGTTGACCCTGAGGGGACAGCAGCTGCCGAGGCGGTCGAGATGCTTGTGACGGGGAGCCATCCTGCTGATGGTGGGGCGGCGGGGGGCTGAGGGGTAAACGGGAGACAAGGTCAGCACTCGAAGGCGGCTGCGGGAACAGGAACAGGGCAGGACCGGCAGAGGGATGGCATGGAGGTCAGGACAGGTGGGCACGTGCCAGGACAACCGTGGAAGTCCGTTGAGCGGCGGGACTCAGTGATGGGCCTGGACCAGAGTTTGGGTGACCCAAAGGTTCTGAGCAAAGGAGTAGGGAGGTGGACGCCGTTCTTTACAAGAAAGGACCCTGATCTGACTGCTCTCCTTGTTCAAATTGATGACTTGGGATATTCAGGAGGGAGATGTGGGCCCCAAATACAGGTTTTAGGTTCACCAAGCACTCACACCGTAGTTAAAGCTGAGGTTTGGATATAGCTCGAGGAAAATGTGTAGAAAACAGAGAGGAGGGGGTTAAAGGCTGGATGGAGGAGGAGAGGAGGGATCTGAGGGGTAGCGAGAAAGCTGGACCAGGAGAGAGGGTGTCCCTCCGGGCCAAAGAGGGGACCCTTCCAACGGGAGCTTAGTAAAGTTTCACCAGCCAAGTGCTCATGGCTTGGAAATGGGCTGAACGGTGATTTCATTGGGCCAGAGCCCAGGGATGCTAAGACTTCATGATCTACAAGACAGCTCTCCCTCCACCCCACTCCCTGCCCCGCCCCAAGCAAGACTCACAAGCCTCAACGTCAATGAATTGAAATTGAGCAACCGGTTTAAATTCCTGACTGGGGATCTCAGGTGGCCTCAGGGCCGCCTTTCCCTGGTTGAGACTCCTTGGAGGATCTTTCCACCCCTGCCCGCGTCCCCTCCCCTCTGCACGCCCACTCCAGGACCTCGCTCCCTGGTGGCCTGATAAAACGAAGAATCAGGGGAGAGTGCTCAGCACCTGGGGCGCGGGGCGCGTCTCTGCGCACCCCCGGAGCCGCCGCCGTCTCCCTGCCTGGCCAAGGCCCCCGCCGGCCTGTGCGTGCCCCCACTGCCTGTGCAAGGACGGAGATCCAGCGGGCCCCTCTCTCGCCCTCAAGTCTCCCTTTCACTTGCCTTAGTCCCAAGGATATATACATGTCTTCTCTCTCTCTCTCTCTTTTTTTAACTTCTATTTTGCTTTTACCATGTTTTCTCTTAATTTCTTTCATTTCTTCCATCTTAAGAGACGGGCTTCCCTGGTGGCCCAGATGGTGAAGAATCTGCCTGGCGTGTGGGAGACCTGGACTTGATCTCTGGGCGAGGAAGATGCCCTGGAGGAGGGAATGGCTACCCACTCCAGTATTCTTGCCTGGAGAACTCCACGGACAGAGGAGCCCGGCAGACTGCAGTCCCCGGGGTGGAGGGAATCTTAAGAGCGCCCGCATGCCGTCTCTCACCCCATTCCGCCAGGTCCCATTTGCCCCGGGGGCCCTTGCAGTCCAAATTGATGACTTGGGATATTCAGGGAAATTTTTTCACCAAGCACTCACACCGTAGTTAAAGCTGAGGTTTGGATATAGCTCGAGGAAAATGTGTAGAAAACAGAGAGGAGGGGGTTAAAGGCTGGATGGAGGAGGAGAGGAGGGATCTGAGGGGTAGCGAGAAAGCTGGACCAGGAGAGAGGGTGTCCCTCCGGGCCAAAGAGGGGACCCTTCCAACGGGAGCTTAGTAAAGTTTCACCAGCCAAGTGCTCATGGCTTGGAAATGGGCTGAACGGTGATTTCATTGGGCCAGAGCCCAGGGATGCTAAGACTTCATGATCTACAAGACAGCTCTCCCCTCCACCCCCACTCCCTGCCCCGCCCCAAGCAAGACTCACAAGCCTCAACGTCAATGAATTGAAATTGAGCAACCGGTTTAAATTCCTGACTGGGGATCTCAGGTGGCCTCAGGGCCGCCTTTCCCTGGTTGAGACTCCTTGGAGGATCTTTCCACCCCTGCCCGCGTCCCCTCCCCTCTGCACGCCCACTCCAGGACCTCGCTCCCTGGTGGCCTGATAAAACGAAGAATCAGGGGAGAGTGCTCAGCACCTGGGGCGCGGGGCGCGTCTCTGCGCACCCCCGGAGCCGCCGCCGTCTCCCTGCCTGGCCAAGGCCCCCGCCGGCCTGTGCGTGCCCCCACTGCCTGTGCAAGGACGGAGATCCAGCGGGCCCCTCTCTCGCCCTCAAGTCTCCCTTTCACTTGCCTTAGTCCCAAGGATATATACATGTCTTCTCTCTCTCTCTCTCTTTTTTTAACTTCTATTTTGCTTTTACCATGTTTTCTCTTAATTTCTTTCATTTCTTCCATCTTAAGAGACGGGCTTCCCTGGTGGCCCAGATGGTGAAGAATCTGCCTGGCGTGTGGGAGACCTGGACTTGATCTCTGGGCGAGGAAGATGCCCTGGAGGAGGGAATGGCTACCCACTCCAGTATTCTTGCCTGGAGAACTCCACGGACAGAGGAGCCCGGCAGACTGCAGTCCCCGGGGTGGAGGGAATCTTAAGAGCGCCCGCATGCCGTCTCTCACCCCCATTCCCCGCCAGGACTCCCTGCGGCACGTGGTCTCCTAGGCCCGCGGGCACGGGTGCCCTCCAGCGCTCAGGGCGAGCAGCGGTTAGTCCCAGGCCTCACGATCTCTGGTCCGGGGGAGACGTGACAGCCCTGTCCTCACCTTGCTCCTCGAGACCGCCTCGCTGGCCCCCAGGCCGCCCCTCTCCCGCTCTCCCCCGGAGCGCTGAGCTCAGAGCTTGGGGGGTGGCCGCTCCGGGTCCTCACGCCCTCTCGCTGTGACGTCACTTGGCTCTTGGCGATAAAACGTCATGGAAGGACCGACAGGCCCTGAGGCGTGGCCCGTGGGGTCTGGCTTCCCCAGGACCTGTCCACCGGCAGCTCCGGCTCCCAGAGCGCCCCCCACCCCTGCGCCGTCGAGTCCTCCTCCCACACCAGGCCGCTCAGCCCGCGACCTTGGAGGCAGCCTTGATGCCGTCATTCTCCCGCGTCCTCGTCCACCCGGAAGCGGGCCCGCAGCAGCGAGCCCTCCGCCCTCCGCCCCGGCGGCCTGCGGACGCCAGGCAGCTGCGCTCCTCACTCGGCCCATCAGCCCCAGAGCCGCAGCACCGCCTTCCCCTCGGAGGGGCGCCGGGGCCCCACCTCTGGTCTGCCCTGGCTGCTCTGCCCTCGGCCCCAGCCTGCTCGCGGCCCGGGGGTCTGAGAGCCGCCTCCCCCTGGAGCCCCTCGCCCTGCACCCGGGCAGGCGCCCTCGCCGCCTCTCAAGCCTCACAGCCTCCCTCGATCTCCCAGTTAAACCGCAGCCGGGTCCCCACCCAGCCGCCCAGCCCTGCTGGCCTTGCCCTTTCCTCCTGCTTGGTTCTTCTCCTGTGGGCTGACCCCTCAGGCCAGACGCGTTGCCGGCTGTTTGCTGTCGGTGGTCCGCCCCGAGAACACGTGCGGGCACCGCGGGGACGGCGCTTGTCCCCTTGGTCTCTCTGCCCATCGTGCAGCAGGCACGCAACACAGTCTGTCCACCAAGCGAACATCCCGCCTCGTACTTCGTAAAGAAATTAATGGCCGGGCTTCCCCTGGTGGTCCAGTGGGTAAGGACACCGCCTTGCAGGGCAAGGGGCGCCGGTTCCACCCCTGGCCTGGGAAGATCCCACGTGCCGCGGAGCATCTGGACCGGTGTGTCCAACGACCAAGCCGGAGCTCTGGAGCGACAGAGGCCACCGCGATGGGAGGCCCACACGGGCCAGAGAACAAAGATAAATAAATGAAAGATCAATAGAAGTGGCCAAAAATAAAAAATAAAAAAGAAATTAATGGCCATTAGCGGTCACCTTTGACCCTCAACTGGTGACCTCTGATGTTTAGCTTTGATCAGTGGGCAAAATGTTGGCCTCTGTGCTCCTGACGCATTTTCTTCTTTGTTCTCCCGGGCTGGACATGAGTGTGTCAATCAGCTCATCACAGACTTTCCTCCCTGAGCACCTGCAGGGCCTGGGGTTTACGTGGGAAAGGGACAAAACGTCGGAGGGTGGAAGGTCAGGGATGCTGGGCGGGGGAGCCGGGGAGGAGCAGCGGGCAGCGGGCATGCTGGGGTCGCAGTCCTGGCGCCAGAGCCAACCTGCGTGTGGGCCTGAGGGGGGCCCTGGGTGGGGGCCTGGGTGGGGCACTCCGGGCTTCCCGCCCTACCTTCCCGTGGCTCCCGCTCCCGGGCGTGGTCCATCGCCCAGGCCTGTTCTGAAGATTACATAGAGACCTCCACGAGAGCAGCCAGCCCGGAGCAGGGGCTTAGAGCCAGAGAGAAGGGGTCGAGCGACCGCCCGTCCCTCCTCACCTGGGCCCGGGGCTGGGGCCGCCTGCGGGGCCCGGGGCGTGTGCCGGGAGCCAGGGCCGAGGGGCAAGGCTCTGGTTTAGGGCTCTCGGCGCAGCAGGCCCTCCGCTCTCTCCTTCAGCAGAGCCCCTGGTCCACACCGCCCCCACCTACCCTGGCCCCCCCCACCTCCACCCTTCCTGCCGCACCAGGGCCCCAGGGCTGCCCGGGGCTTTCCACCAGACCGCAAGGGAGGAGACCAGCCAGGAATGTGGCCTTCGCTCGGGCCCACTGGTGGCCTGGCGGGCAGCAGCCCTGCGGGGCGGGTGACGTCAATTCCGAGGTGCAAGCCCGGCTGGTTTGCCACAGGGCCTCACCCTCTCAGGATGACCTCACCCGAGAACAGCGATCCATCAGCCAGCCAGGAGCCAGAGCTCCCAGGTGCGGCCGGAGGGCACGTCCACGGGGCAGGGGACAGAGCGGACCCCAGGGTCCGGCCAGGGTGTGTGACCACCCCACGTTGCTCTCTGCAGCACCACTGGTGGGTCTCGCACACTCGTGAGTCTGTGCGTGAAGGCACACCTGCCGTGGCAGCTTTCTGAAGGCAGAGCTCCATCTGCATTCCATGGGAACTTGTTTAATCATTTAACCTTGTCCGAAAGGTGCAGGTTTGCGTCTAAACCAAGACCTAGAATGTGTATTTAGAGTACATATTCTTTTTAACACTTAAGATCCCAGCCCTCGTCTGCTCGCTTTAGGTTACACGTGATACAGAAAGGACTTGCCACCCAGAGGCGGCCACAGGGCTTCCCTGGAGGCTCAGACGGGAAAGAAGCCACCTGCCGTGCGGGCGGCCTGGGTTGGCTCCCCTGGTCGGGAAGGCCCCCTGGGGAGGGCATGGCAACCCACTCCAGCGTGCTTGCCCGGAGAAACCCCACGGACGCAGGAGCCCGGCGGGCCACGGGCCACGGGGTCACAGAGAGTCGCACAGGACCGAGCAGCTAAGCAGTGCACACGCCGAAACAGCCTCAGCAACTTGAAATAGAAAGGTCTTGACTGGGGTAAGAATTTTCCTCTCATTAAGAGATGTTTTCCCCCGGGCAATGTTGCGCAGAAAAGAATTTGACTGGAGCTCTCTGTTTTCCCCATGGTAACGCCATTCATGGTAGAATTATGTCCTTTTCCAAAGAAGACTCCTTCTGACTGCTGAGCATTTTAAGACGGAGCTGCTTTTCAAGACACCGGTGGCTCTCGCCTAAATATTCTGTTTTCAGAAACAGCATGTTGACTGTAAAAACTGGTAGAGGGGCCTCTAGCAATGTGAGTGTGAATTAGATGTTAGAAAAGTAATAGTTTTCTCTAGAATTATCACAAGATTCTGGACCTAAAAGTGTAAATTTAATAATTACATGTGTACACACATACATTATATATATATATATCACATGCATATACTTGCTGTATGTTACATGTATACTTAGGCTCTGTGTCCTGGCGTAGAGTATATATCAGCTATCACATCCTGACATTTCGAGTCCCTTGGGAGATGGCGTCACTGTTCAGCCCAGGAGCCCAGCCCGGGGGCCTCCCAGCCTCAGTCCTCTGTCTCCGGATCCTGCCCGGAGCTTATCTCCTTCTCTGCTCTGATCCTCTGATACGGGCACCAGCCACTGGTTTCTGCTTGTCTGGGTCCAAGGCCCTCAGAGCCTGGGCTTGGGCGCCGCCCCGTCAGACAGGCGGAAGAAAATGAGCCTTGGTTGGGGGCATCTTGTAGAGGGGCCCTCGGTCAGCGGTGCCCGGGGCCGTCGCAGAGTGGACGGCCCGCCCACGCCCAGGTGTGGAGCACAGGGTCTCCAGGGCACCAGGCCGGTCGGCTCCTGCGTGGCTCCTCCCTCCGTCCCTCTGTCCACTTCCACCTGTTCCGGGCAGCAGGTCCAGTTCGGCTTAGCGGACGGGCGAGCAAGCCATCTGATCTGCGGTCCCCATCGGACAGTTTCCCACCTTAGTCCCGAGCAGCTAAGCGGGGTGCACCCCCGCCGGAGAAACCCCACGGACGCAGGAGCGGCCACGGCCACGGGTCAGGCAACCCTTGCAAAAATAGAAAAAGGTCTTGACTGGGGTAAGAATTTTCCTCTCATTAAGAGATGTTTTCCCCCGGGCAATGTTGCGCAGAAAAGAATTTGACTGGAGCTCTCTGTTTTCCCCATGGTAACGCCATTCATGGTAGAATTATGTCCTTTTCCAAAGAAGACTCCTTCTGACTGCTGAGCATTTTAAGACGGAGCTGCTTTTCAAGACACCGGTGGCTCTCGCCTAAATATTCTGTTTTCAGAAACAGCATGTTGACTGTAAAAACTGGTAGAGGGGCCTCTAGCAATGTGAGTGTGAATTAGATGTTAGAAAAGTAATAGTTTTCTCTAGAATTATCACAAGATTCTGGACCTAAAAGTGTAAATTTAATAATTACATGTGTACACACATACATTATATATATATATATCACATGCATATACTTGCTGTATGTTACATGTATACTTAGGCTCTGTGTCCTGGCGTAGAGTATATATCAGCTATCACATCCTGACATTTCGAGTCCCTTGGGAGATGGCGTCACTGTTCAGCCCAGGAGCCCAGCCCGGGGGCCTCCCAGCCTCAGTCCTCTGTCTCCGGATCCTGCCCGGAGCTTATCTCCTTCTCTGCTCTGATCCTCTGATACGGGCACCAGCCACTGGTTTCTGCTTGTCTGGGTCCAAGGCCCTCAGAGCCTGGGCTTGGGCGCCGCCCCGTCAGACAGGCGGAAGAAAATGAGCCTTGGTTGGGGGCATCTTGTAGAGGGGCCCTCGGTCAGCGGTGCCCGGGGCCGTCGCAGAGTGGACGGCCCGCCCCACGCCCAGGTGTGGAGCACAGGGTCTCCAGGGCACCAGGCCGGTCGGCTCCCTGCGTGGCTCCTCCCCTCCGTCCCTCTGTCCACTTCCACCTGTTCCGGCACGTTTCCCAGCCAAGCAGGTCCAGTTCGCGTCCTTAGCGGACGGGGCGAGCAAGCCATCTGATCTGCGGTCCCCATCGGACAGTTTCCCACCTTAGTCACCCCTGAGCCATTGCCACCTGGGCAGGTGTCCTCAGTCATGATTTATTCAAATGTTTTCCCTTGTAAATAGCCTCCCCTTGATGTTATAAGGGACACAAAGTGAACGTTTAAGTGTTGGCCGCTCGGTAGCATGCAGCTCTGCGATCCCATGGACTGTAGCCAGGCTCCTCTGTCCATGGAATTCTCCAGGCAAGAGTACTGGAGTGGGCTGCCATTCAAACCAGATGCAAAAGTGCCGCACGATCCCACGCGTGTGAGGTCCCTAGAGGAGGCAAGCTTACAGAGACGGAAAGTGGAGGGGCGGGCCGGCGGAGCCTGCGTTCCACGGGGACAGGGTGTTACCTCAGGAGATGCTGGCGATGGCTGTGCCGCAGTGCGAATGTGCCTGGTGCCACCGAACTGCGCACCAGCCCACAGCTGGCAGTCTGGCGCGAGGGCGGGCTGGCAGAGGCTTCGCGTCCCATCCTCACGCTGCTGCACGCGACCCGTGCAACCTCCAGTGAGTGGCGGACCTCCCTGAGCCTTAGTTTCTTTTGCTGTAAAACAGGGACACAGGGTGCCTACCTCATGGGACGAGCGAGAGGATCAGCGGACGACAGGCACGTCAGGCACAGGCTGCCCAGGTGGCACTAACGGTAGAGAACCTGCCTGCCAATGCAGAAGACCTAAGAGGTCCTGGTTTGATCCCTGGGTTGGGAAGATTCCCTGGAGAAGGAATGGCACCCCACTCCAGTGTTCTTGCCTGGAGACTCCCATGGACAGAGGAGCCTGGCGGGCGACCGTCCACAGGGTCGCACAGAGTCGGACACGACTGAAGGGACTTGGCACCGAACCGCGTCAGGCGTCTGGTGCAGCACATCTGTCCTCAGGCCTCTTGTGCTGTTATTATTGAGCAGAAGGTGAGGCAGTGTTCGGTTTCCTCTTCCAGGGCAGCTTCCCTGACGGCCTCCTCCCTTGCCAAGAAGGGGTCAGCCTCTCCTCTGTGCCCCCAGATTCCTCAGGGAGATCATGAGACCACGTCCAGCGGCAGCCAAGGGTAACGGCTGCTGCACGCAGCTCCTCACGCAGGCCCGCCTGGGGTGGCGCTGAGCCGGCCGGTGCCTCGGGGGTGAGCAGAGGCGGCCCTGCGGCGGGAAGGCCTGGGGTGAGTGGCAGCGGGGGCCACACGCCCAAGCCGCCACCCCAGCAACGGCCGTGGGGCCCAAAGGCCTTGGGGAAGCCGCTCCAGACTGTCGACCCAGGGGCAGCAGAAACCCCGCACGCGGTGACGGCCCGCTGTCAGGTCTGGAAGGAGGCTCGGGACCCCTCTGCCCCGGCGAGCACACGGCCCTGCCCACCGCTGGGCGACCTGCCGAGGGAGGATGATCCGACTGCTTTCGGATCACCCGCTCGTCTCCCGCCGGCTCGGGTCTTCCCAGAACGACCCTGAGGTGGTCACGGCTGTGCCGCTACCCTCTCTTGACAGAACAAGAAACTGGCTCAGGGAAGCGAGCAGATACAGGAGAACAAACGCCGTAGGGTTCCTCTCATGTGAGGCCCCTGGAAGAGCCAGTCGACAGACAGGTGGGGATGGGGGCGCCAGGGCAGGCGCGGTGGGAGTCGGGCTCTCACGGGCGGAGTTTCAGTTCAGGAGAAGGAGCCGTCCCGGCGATGACGGGCCGCGGCGGGCGACCCCGTGGACGCACACGCTGCCGCTGAGCACGGCGAGTTTCGGCCGTGCGTGTGCGCGGAGTCGCTCCAGTCGTGTCCGGCTCTCTGGGGTCTTACAGACGCCGCCCGCCAGGCTCCTCGGTCTGCGGGATTCTCAGGCAGGATACTGGAGCGGGCTGCCGAGTCCTCTTCCGGGGGATCTTCTTCAGGGCGTCCTGCTGACCCAGGGATCGAGCCTGTGTGTCCTGCGGCTCCTTCGCTGCCGTCAGACTTGACCGCTAAGTCACTGGGGAGGCCCTGTGCTGTGTATATTGTGTCACAATTTGAGAAAAATTAAAACTGAAAGCTCACATGTACTGATAGTATATTAGCATAATGTACTATCGATAGGAGCATGTCATCCCATGTTAAGTATGCGCGCGCACTCCCAACCCACACCTGAGCCGTCCGGGGGACTCCCTCCAAGGTCTGCTCTTGACTCCCCTGTGCCAACCCCCCTTCTTGCAGGGACCCCTTAGAGCCCGCGAGGCCCCCGCTGGCGGCTCCCCGGACTCCCAGCTGCCACCCCTTGAGGCCTCCAGTGGCCGTTGGCTCCGCCCCCAGACCCCCAGCTGAGAGGCCCCGTGCCCCCTCCCTGCCTTGTCTCCCCTCCGCCCTCACTCTGCCCTGCCACTGCCCGCGCGCCCCTCTGCGTGTCAACACCTGGCACACAGGGTCTGGCACGGGCTCTGTCCTCCCACCGGCATGGGCGCGGGGGCGCGCAGGACCTCAGGCCTCTGCATCTGCAGCCGTGGCGTTTTGGAGTGCCCTGTGGCATCCACAGCATGGCACCTGCAGCGGCCCCTCTGGGTGGTGGGCTGGCCCCCCTTCTCTCCCCAGCCGGGTCCTGCTCCAGACACCCCCAGTCTCCTGCCCCCACCTCCTCCCGGGGTGGGGGGAGCAACACCCACGGCCCCCCCTCTCCACCAGGAGGGCCTCTTTCCCCAGGGCCACCTCTGGCCAGTGACTCAGCGCCCGCCTCTCCAGCTGGGTCCTGGCCACACGCTGAGCTGGAGGGCGCCAGGGCAGGCCGTGGGAGTCTTACAGTTTCAGTTCAGGAGAAGGACCGTCCCGCGATGACGGGCGGCGACCCGTGACGCCACGCTGCCGCTGAGCACGGCGAGTTTCGCCGTGCGTGCGCGAGTCGCTCAGTCGTGTCCGGCTCTCTGGGGTCTTACAGCGCCGCCCGGCAGGCTCCTCGGTCTGCGGGATTCTCAGGCAGGATACTGGAGCGGGCTGCCGAGTCCTCTTCCGGGGGATCTTCTTCAGGGCGTCCTGCTGACCCAGGGATCGAGCCTGTGTGTCCTGCGGCTCCTTCGCTGCCGTCAGACTTGACCGCTAAGTCACTGGGGAGGCCCTGTGCTGTGTATATTGTGTCACAATTTGAGAAAAATTAAAACTGAAAGCTCACATGTACTGATAGTATATTAGCATAATGTACTATCGATAGGAGCATGTCATCCCATGTTAAGTATGCGCGCGCACTCCCAACCCACACCTGAGCCGTCCGGGGGACTCCCTCCAAGGTCTGCTCTTGACTCCCCTGTGCCAACCCCCCTTCTTGCAGGGACCCCTTAGAGCCCGCGAGGCCCCCGCTGGCGGCTCCCCGGACTCCCAGCTGCCACCCCTTGAGGCCTCCAGTGGCCGTTGGCTCCGCCCCCAGACCCCCAGCTGAGAGGCCCCGTGCCCCCTCCCTGCCTTGTCTCCCCTCCGCCCTCACTCTGCCCTGCCACTGCCCGCGCGCCCCTCTGCGTGTCAACACCTGGCACACAGGGTCTGGCACGGGCTCTGTCCTCCCACCGGCATGGGCGCGGGGGCGCGCAGGACCTCAGGCCTCTGCATCTGCAGCCGTGGCGTTTTGGAGTGCCCTGTGGCATCCACAGCATGGCACCTGCAGCGGCCCCTCTGGGTGGTGGGCTGGCCCCCCTTCTCTCCCCAGCCGGGTCCTGCTCCAGACACCCCCAGTCTCCTGCCCCCACCTCCTCCCGGGGTGGGGGGAGCAACACCCACGGCCCCCCCTCTCCACCAGGAGGGCCTCTTTCCCCAGGGCCACCTCTGGCCAGTGACTCAGCGCCCGCCTCTCCAGCTGGGTCCTGGCCACACGCTGAGCTGGAGGGCCTTGCCTCATGCCCGCGTCATGCGAGGGACAGGTGGCAGGGGGCAGCCCCGGGGGGGACGGGTATCCATGGCGTCCATGAGGACCACCCGAGGCTTGGTGGGGTGCCCCTCGGCGGGGGTGTCCCCGGCACCGGCCCCCTGGGCCAAGTGAGGGCCAGACAGAAACCAGGTCTCCTCTGTCCTCCACCTGCCCCCATCCTCTGTTTACATCCTTCCTTCCCGTAAGCGGCTGGCCCTGGCTGGCTGGAAGCGCGCCAGGCGCACCTGTAGGACAGGTTGGGCCGAGATCTTGGGAGGGCGTGGGCAGCGGGACTGGCGGGGATTCAGGCCTCTGGGGAGCGTACGCTGCCCCTCCCAGGCCGCCGGGTGCAGCTCCCGCCGCCCTGGGCCAGGGATCCCGAGTCCCCGAGGAGGAGTTGCTTCCTGGGGCTGCCAGGGCCAGAGGGCGGGAGTGCACGTTCGAATCCCCCTCTTCTTCCTCAGTGAGCGTTTTCTGGGGGAAGCGAGGTCAGGGAGAAACGGTCGGGTGGGAGGTAGGAACCACACGAGAGGCCCTTGCCCCCCGCACAAGGCCCCCCAGTGCCGGGTGCTCTGGGCCAGGCCAACGACAGGGCACACCTGCGGAAGCAGCAGGGGAGAGGGGGGGTTGTGGGGCCCATCTGGAGGGGAACCAGGAGGAGACCCTGTCCTAGGAAGGAGACTTGGGGAGTCGCCCTCCCTGGAAACCTACTTCTGGCTGCAGGTAAAGGAGGGTCAAGCCCTTGGGAGCTGTGACTCGTCCAGAAGTTTCCTCCTCTGAGAGACTGACCGCCTGGGCTCATGGGAGACAGCTTTCTGCCTAGTCTCCCCTGTCTCCCTGGACCATGGCGACCAGAGAGCCGCCAAGCTCGGACCGAGTGCTGGTGGTCAGACCGTGGCTGCGTCCGCGGGGTTCGCCGCAGCACACGGCGTCTGTCCAGCAGGGGCCCCTGATCTCCGCCAGGGCTCTCCAGCCAGGGCCCCTGCTGCCCGCGGTCCCCAGGTCCCCAGCCACGGTGGCTCCTCCTGTCTACCCCCGGCTTTCTCCATCTGTCAGAATAGATGGTCCCACCGCTGGCAGAGGCAATGGGAGAGGGTGCTTCCCACAGGAGCTCATTGACACGCAGTCGCCCCTCCTCACCCCAGGAGCAGCGCTGTCCTCCTGTGTCCACGTCGGAGGGGGCGGAGGCCCTCAGGTCAGCCACCCGCACAGCCTCTCCAACTAGTTGTGCTGAAAGACCAGTTTGGCTTTGCTTTGTTTTGCTTTGATTTTCCAAGCTGATGCTTTTTGCAAAACAATAAAAATGAATGACTAGGAAAACGAGAATGAAGAAAAAATGCCACTTATTCCAACACAAGCCCTTCTTCTGGTGGTGGTCTGTTTCTATCAACAGAGAAAGTTGTTGCTGTTTTTTCCTCTCCGCTCCCCTCCAGGTATAAAGTTGCTGGTCAAACGTGGGCAGCGGACTGGCGGGGATTCAGGCCTCTGGGGAGCGTACGCTGCCCCTCCCAGGCCGCCGGGTGCAGCTCCCGCCGCCCTGGGCCAGGGATCCCGAGTCCCCGAGGAGGAGTTGCTTCCTGGGGCTGCCAGGGCCAGAGGGCGGGAGTGCACGTTCGAATCCCCCTCTTCTTCCTCAGTGAGCGTTTTCTGGGGGAAGCGAGGTCAGGGAGAAACGGTCGGGTGGGAGGTAGGAACCACACGAGAGGCCCTTGCCCCCCGCACAAGGCCCCCCAGTGCCGGGTGCTCTGGGCCAGGCCAACGACAGGGCACACCTGCGGAAGCAGCAGGGGAGAGGGGGGGGTGTGGGGCCCATCTGGAGGGGAACCAGGAGGAGACCCTGTCCTAGGAAGGAGACTTGGGGAGTCGCCCTCCCTGGAAACCTACTTCTGGCTGCAGGTAAAGGAGGGTCAAGCCCTTGGGAGCTGTGACTCGTCCAGAAGTTTCCTCCTCTGAGAGACTGACCGCCTGGGCTCATGGGAGACAGCTTTCTGCCTAGTCTCCCCTGTCTCCCTGGACCATGGCGACCAGAGAGCCGCCAAGCTCGGACCGAGTGCTGGTGGTCAGACCGTGGCTGCGTCCGCGGGGTTCGCCGCAGCACACGGCGTCTGTCCAGCAGGGGCCCCTGATCTCCGCCAGGGCTCTCCAGCCAGGGCCCCTGCTGCCCGCGGTCCCCAGGTCCCCAGCCACGGTGGCTCCTCCTGTCTACCCCCGGCTTTCTCCATCTGTCAGAATAGATGGTCCCACCGCTGGCAGAGGCAATGGGAGAGGGTGCTTCCCACAGGAGCTCATTGACACGCAGTCGCCCCTCCTCACCCCAGGAGCAGCGCTGTCCTCCTGTGTCCACGTCGGAGGGGGCGGAGGCCCTCAGGTCAGCCACCCGCACAGCCTCTCCAACTAGTTGTGCTGAAAGACCAGTTTGGCTTTGCTTTGTTTTGCTTTGATTTTCCAAGCTGATGCTTTTTGCAAAACAATAAAAATGAATGACTAGGAAAACGAGAATGAAGAAAAAATGCCACTTATTCCAACACAAGCCCTTCTTCTGGTGGTGGTCTGTTTCTATCAACAGAGAAAGTTGTTGCTGTTTTTTCCTCTCCGCTCCCCTCCAGGTATAAAGTTGCTGGTCAAACTGCTGTGAAACAGGCCAGCGACGGTCTCTGGAGCCGACTGCCGGCTGTAGGGTGAGGGTGATCCTGGGCGACCTGACTCAGGGCAGTGTGCTCAGGAAGGCCCTCCTTGGGTCGTCGGGGGGGGAGGCGCCCAGCTCCCCCTGCACCCTGGGAGTGGGGCTTGGGGGCAGACTGAGGGCTGGGGCTGGCAAAGCACTGGTAGTACCTGGATTTTAAAAGGCGCCTTCCAGTCTCTGGGGCGAGCCGGGCAGGGCCCGGACAGGCAGGCTGCTCCCGGCACGCACCTGCGGACTCCGCTGCCCCGGGCCTTCTGGTGGGAGTGCCCAGCTCCAGCCGGGTGGAGCCCCATCGGGCGGGGTCTCCCCCTCGGAGCCGGGAGATAGCGGGAGACCTTCCGCTGCTCTGAACCGGCCAGGTCTTCACAGAGAACAGGGCCTTCCTGCTCACTGATGTTCAAGAGGCATTTAAAAAGAGAGAGAAAGGCATGTCCTGGAGAACGCCTTCTAAATGTGAAGATTACCCAAGTGTTGAGGCAAGGCGGTCTGTTTCACAGTGTCAGCGAGGCCTGGGAGCCCCGTGCTGGCTCTGGTGACCGCCGCGGGCTCTCTCAGGCGCTGGCCGGCTCGCTCAGTACCCGCTGCCACTGAGCACGCTCCGCCGAGCTCCAGGGAAGCCCGAGCAGCGGCAGGAGGTCCAGGGCGCTGGGTTCCGCGGAAGCTTGGAGGGGTGCTTCAGGCAGCCCAAGGCCTCCTGGAGGACGTGGTCTCTGGGGACGGTCGGGTGACTCTCGTGGCCTGCACAGAGTGGACGGTCGCCCGAGCTGGGCACAGCGCCACAGGGTTGCGCGGCGGGCTGTCCGCGGGCAGGGCTGGGAGGAAACGTCGAAGCCAGTGGGTCGCAGCAGACGTCTGCCGCACGGGGCCTTCATGCAGATTTACCCACCGGAGCTTTGCTGCGTCTGAGTCGCCGATGCCGGGGGTGGGGGTCTCCTCAGGCCACAGGGCTTTCCCACCCCTCATCGCAGTCCAGTTTGGAACTGACCCCCCAGCGAAGGAAGCTTCCTGCCGGACCCTCCAACGTGAGCTGGGTTCCTGAGGTGTGTCGGGCCCCAGGCAGGTGTGAGCCAGTGGGCTGAAGGTCGTCACCTCGAGGTGTGAGGGTTAAGACGATGCTCACTTCGCTTTTCTCTCTGGGCACAGTTAGAAACATGGAGCAACCACGTAGTACGTCATAAAAATAATAGTTTTATTGGGATTGAGTTCCCTCGCCATTAAATTCACCCTTTTAAACTGGACCAGCAGTCACCCCGATATACAAGCACTACTGTAACAAACTCAATGAAGACATTAAAAATGTCCACAGTTTAAAAATCTTTTGAAAAAGTGTCTGTTTTGTTTCGTTTTAAGAACTAGCTGCGGGGAGACCGTCAGCACAGTCTGAACCCCTTGTGGGCGCTGGTCACTGGCCGCAGCCCCCTCTGCCCGCTAGAGGAGCCAGCCGATCTCCGCCTCCTGGCCTCCCGAAGGCTGGCGGTGCCGCGGCTTCTGTTGGTAAACACTCCCCAGCACTTGCCGGGCTCTTTGAACCTGGAAACTGAAGGCTATTTCAGTCCCGTTTGGGGGCGTTTTCTTGGTCTCTTTCTGTGAGGATTTTCTTTCTTGTTTCCTCTCTTCTCTCCTCCAAGAACCTCTGTTTTTCAGAAGTTTAACTCTCCAGGATGAATTCCCTAGTTTTCTTATTTTTTCTCTCATATTTCCCGTCACACTGTCTTTTTTGAGGGGGGTGGTGAAGTAGAATAGCTTTACCGCTTTGCCAAGACTATACCACGGCGGCTAATGCCCTCAGCACTGCGTGTCCAGACCTGGAGGGAGTGGTAACGGTTCAAGGAAGGTGGGATCAGCTCGTGGATGCTCTTCGGACGGCTGGTGGTGAGGTACGCAGGAATCAGCCCGCCAGCCTTCTGGTGCAGTTCTGGGGCCCGCAGGCTTGTGGCAGCAGACACAGCCTCGTCCAGCTGGTGGGGCTCAGCGTCTGGTCTCGGGACCTGCTGACTCTCAGACTGTTGACGTCCCCCAGCAGCAAGAGACCAAGTCATAGGTGAGCAGTGGGTTTGTTCAGAGAGAAGCACACTCCACAGACCGCGAGGGCTGCCGCGGAGGGCGAGAGGGCTCGCGCTGTCTTTTAGCTCTCCTCTCGGGAAGTCTCTTAACTTTATTTTCTGTCCATTGAGCTTCCTGTGCATAACTCCCAAGAGCACTTTTATGTTCTGTAAGTGTCTTTTATCCCATGACATTCTATTTCTGTGTGTCTGTTTTCTATTACTGCATAACAAACTACTTCAAAACTTAGAAATTTAAAGAACAGCAAACTTCATTTTCTCACAGATTCTATGGGTCAGGGATCCTGGTGGGGCACGCCTGGGTGGGCTCAGGTTGGGGTCTCTCATCAGGCTTCAGTCTCGCGTTGGCTGTGGCCTGGCGGGGCTGGAAGACGCACTGACCACACTCTGATCTGTGGCTTGCTTCTGGCCGCTCATGCTGCTGTCTCCACACCCCACAAGAGTTCATCTGTCACGATAAGAGATCCCAGTACTGCAACCAAGACTTGGCTCAGCCAAACAAATAAATATGTAAAAGGAAATGCATAAGGGTTTACTGATGGGTACTGGTTAGTGATTCATCTGTTAGCACTGATTGTTTTCTGTTAACCTTTATTGATTGTAACTGACTGCAATTTACAAAGAAGCCCCTAGACTATTCTGTTGATTGTAAGAGGGAATGAGCATGTGTGGCCAATCTCAATCAAAGGGGAGGGTCTTGCACCATTGATTGGACCAGCCTTTAAAAACCGCCCTTTACCTCCAGTCGGGGCCCTCGCAGGAAACCTAGTTTCTTGCGGGTGGTCGCTGGTGCCAGCCTAATAAACCTCTTTTCCATCTACCACGAGCGGAGTTGGGTGCTTCACTGAGCACACCTCACAACAATATTGACACAAAAAAAATCCTGTTTGGGGAACTAAGATTCCACGCAGTGTGGCCAAAGAGAGAGAGAGAGAGACAATAACAACACCACCAACAAGCATTTGGCGAGGATACAAAGACACTGGCATCCTCATGCAATTTCTCCTTATTACGTGACCCAGCAATTTTGGTCTTAGGCCAGAGAACTGAAAACCTGCTCACACAAACCTTTGTGCATGGATGTTTATAGCTGAATTATTCATAAGAGGGAAAGATCCTCTGGTTGATGAAGGATAAACAAAATGTGGTCTGTCCATACAATTGAATAGTATTCAACCATAAAAATAGAACGCGAGTGCACGTACAACATGGATGAACCTTGAAAGCACTAAGCGAGAGGAGACAAGACAGGCACACAGGCCACGTGTGGTGTGGTTCCACTGAGAGACATCCAGACAGGCAGACGCATGGATCTGTTTTCTATTACTGCATAACAAACTACTTCAAAACTTAGAAATTTAAAGAACAGCAAACTTCATTTTCTCACAGATTCTATGGGTCAGGGATCCTGGTGGGGCACGCCTGGGTGGGCTCAGGTTGGGGTCTCTCATCAGGCTTCAGTCTCGCGTTGGCTGTGGCCTGGCGGGGCTGGAAGACGCACTGACCACACTCTGATCTGTGGCTTGCTTCTGGCCGCTCATGCTGCTGTCTCCACACCCCACAAGAGTTCATCTGTCACGATAAGAGATCCCAGTACTGCAACCAAGACTTGGCTCAGCCAAACAAATAAATATGTAAAAGGAAATGCATAAGGGTTTACTGATGGGTACTGGTTAGTGATTCATCTGTTAGCACTGATTGTTTTCTGTTAACCTTTATTGATTGTAACTGACTGCAATTTACAAAGAAGCCCCTAGACTATTCTGTTGATTGTAAGAGGGAATGAGCATGTGTGGCCAATCTCAATCAAAGGGGAGGGTCTTGCACCATTGATTGGACCAGCCTTTAAAAACCGCCCTTTACCTCCAGTCGGGGCCCTCGCAGGAAACCTAGTTTCTTGCGGGTGGTCGCTGGTGCCAGCCTAATAAACCTCTTTTCCATCTACCACGAGCGGAGTTGGGTGCTTCACTGAGCACACCTCACAACAATATTGACACAAAAAAAATCCTGTTTGGGGAACTAAGATTCCACGCAGTGTGGCCAAAGAGAGAGAGAGAGAGACAATAACAACACCACCAACAAGCATTTGGCGAGGATACAAAGACACTGGCATCCTCATGCAATTTCTCCTTATTACGTGACCCAGCAATTTTGGTCTTAGGCCAGAGAACTGAAAACCTGCTCACACAAACCTTTGTGCATGGATGTTTATAGCTGAATTATTCATAAGAGGGAAAGATCCTCTGGTTGATGAAGGATAAACAAAATGTGGTCTGTCCATACAATTGAATAGTATTCAACCATAAAAATAGAACGCGAGTGCACGTACAACATGGATGAACCTTGAAAGCACTAAGCGAGAGGAGACAAGACAGGCACACAGGCCACGTGTGGTGTGGTTCCACTGAGAGACATCCAGACAGGCAGACGCATGGAGGCAGACGTGGACCGGGGCTGCCCAGGCCTAGGGCTTCCCAGCTGGCGAGGAAGCCGTCTGCCCGTTCAGGAGGTGCCAGAGCCTTGGGCTCAATCCCAGGGCCCAGAGGAGCCAGCGCCTGGAGGAGGACACGGCAGCCCGCTCGGTGTTCCTGCCTGGACGGGGCTGGCGGCCCCGGGCAGGGCGCAGAGGGACTGGCGCGACTGAGCGACGGAGGATGGGCTTCTGCCTGCAGGTGGGCGGCAGGGGGTGCCCGCGCATCTGTGGGGTGTTTTCCTGGGGAGAAGACAGTCTAAGCTTGGCTGTTGAGAGGGTTGCCCGGTTCTACGACTCGATTAAAAGCCACCGACGTGTGTGTCTGCTGAACAGGTGACTGAAGGTACTGTTCCATCGCTGGGCCGTGTCTGGCTCTGTGAGACCCGTGGGCGCAGCACGCCAGGCCTGCCTGTCCTCCGCTCTCCTCTGGAGCTTGTGCAGGCTCACGTGCATTGCCTCTGCGGTGCCATCCAGCCAGCTCACCCCCTCTCGTTCCCGCCTCCTCCTGCCCTCAGTCTTCCCCAGAGTCAGGGAAAGATTTTCAGTGAGTCAGCTCTTCACATCAGGTGACCAAAGTATTGGAGCTTCAGGTTCAGCATCAGTCCTTCCCATGAATATTCAGATATCCTTTAGGACTGACTGCTTTGATCGCCTTCTGTCCAAGGGACTGTCAAGAGCCCCCTCCAGCACCAGAGTTTGTGAGCATCAGTCTTTGGCTCTCGGTCTTCTCTGGGGTCCAGCTCTCACGTCCATACACGAGTACCGGAAAACCCATAACTCTGACTGTATGGACCTTTTTTGGCAAAGTAATGTCTCTGCTTTTTAATACGCGGTTTAGGTTTTTCCTAGCCTTCCTTTCAAAGAACAGGTGTCTTCTAGTTTCATGACTTTTAATTCCGACCACAGGTGTGGGAGTTGCATGTCAGTAAGGCTGATTAGGAAGACAGTCGTCAAGCCCACACTGCTTGGAGCCTGACTCCTCACTCTGCGCGCTGTCCCGCGGCCGCGTCCACTGGTGGTGGGCGAGCGCGGCTCAGGGCTGGCAGTCTGATACGTCACAGACTCGCCTCTCCGTGAGACGTCGCCATCATCTTTGTCTCAGCTCTGTGGACCCAGAGCACCTGCAATGGGACGTCAAGGGCCGTGTTTGTCGAGTGAAGGACTGTTAACCTGCCTGGCCTCTTTCAGACGAATGAGCTGCCTGGACGTGGGGAGCAAAGTCCCTAGGCTGCTCCTGGGCGCCAGCTCGGTGGTCTGCCCTGGTGGCAGAGAGCCAGACTTCCCAGGGAGCCCGGATCCAGATCTGGGGACGCACAGAGGTGGGGGCGCAAAGGCCTGAATCTTGGCCCAGTGTGGGCTAGCCTGGAGGCAGGCCCCCTCCAGAGCAGTCCATGGGCGCCCAGCTTCCAGGGGCCAGGCCTGTGTCCTCTTGCCTTCTGTCCAAGAGCGCAGGTCTAATCCATTCCCCATGCTCCTGGTCCCCGTGGGCACCTGCTTCTGCAGCATCCTGGTGGGCGTGGTCCCATAGCAGGGATGAGTCGGGGTCTGGGGCTGGACGCCTCCTGCCTGCCCCGGCACAAGCTGGCATCAGTGATGCCTCCTGGTGGTACATCGGAGGGCTTCCCCAGAGTCAGGGAAAGATTTTCAGTGAGTCAGCTCTTCACATCAGGTGACCAAAGTATTGGAGCTTCAGGTTCAGCATCAGTCCTTCCCATGAATATTCAGATATCCTTTAGGACTGACTGCTTTGATCGCCTTCTGTCCAAGGGACTGTCAAGAGCCCCCTCCAGCACCAGAGTTTGTGAGCATCAGTCTTTGGCTCTCGGTCTTCTCTGGGGTCCAGCTCTCACGTCCATACACGAGTACCGGAAAACCCATAACTCTGACTGTATGGACCTTTTTTGGCAAAGTAATGTCTCTGCTTTTTAATACGCGGTTTAGGTTTTTCCTAGCCTTCCTTTCAAAGAACAGGTGTCTTCTAGTTTCATGACTTTTAATTCCGACCACAGGTGTGGGAGTTGCATGTCAGTAAGGCTGATTAGGAAGACAGTCGTCAAGCCCACACTGCTTGGAGCCTGACTCCTCACTCTGCGCGCTGTCCCGCGGCCGCGTCCACTGGTGGTGGGCGAGCGCGGCTCAGGGCTGGCAGTCTGATACGTCACAGACTCGCCTCTCCGTGAGACGTCGCCATCATCTTTGTCTCAGCTCTGTGGACCCAGAGCACCTGCAATGGGACGTCAAGGGCCGTGTTTGTCGAGTGAAGGACTGTTAACCTGCCTGGCCTCTTTCAGACGAATGAGCTGCCTGGACGTGGGGAGCAAAGTCCCTAGGCTGCTCCTGGGCGCCAGCTCGGTGGTCTGCCCTGGTGGCAGAGAGCCAGACTTCCCAGGGAGCCCGGATCCAGATCTGGGGACGCACAGAGGTGGGGGCGCAAAGGCCTGAATCTTGGCCCAGTGTGGGCTAGCCTGGAGGCAGGCCCCCTCCAGAGCAGTCCATGGGCGCCCAGCTTCCAGGGGCCAGGCCTGTGTCCTCTTGCCTTCTGTCCAAGAGCGCAGGTCTAATCCATTCCCCATGCTCCTGGTCCCCGTGGGCACCTGCTTCTGCAGCATCCTGGTGGGCGTGGTCCCATAGCAGGGATGAGTCGGGGTCTGGGGCTGGACGCCTCCTGCCTGCCCCGGGCACAAGCTGGCATCAGTGATGCCTCCCCTGGTGGTACATCGGAGGGCAAGACGACCCCCGGCTCTGGGCAATCGCGGTGGGAAGGCATGAGAAGGAGGGAGGGCGCAGCAGTGACTTGGGCCACGGGGTGACGCAGACGCCACGCGTCCTCCCAGCCCCTCCGGGCCACGGGTGACTCCAGGTGCCTCGCTTGGCTGCCCTGTCCTGACTTGGTCACCTATCAGGTGGTGGAGATCTACTGGCAAAGTCTGTGTGTTTCGAGGATCAAGCAAGGTAGGGCAGGGGGATGCTTCAGACCTGGAGGGCAGCAGTGCACGAGTCCCGAGGGACCCCCTCACCCTCCCAGCGCTCACACCTAACGTCCCTCTTCACTCTCAGATGCACCCTTCTAGATGACAAATTACCCTAACGCGCCCCCGCTCAAGCTCTGAATCCCGTGCCCTGCTGCGGCTGCCCTGCTCTGCACGGCAAGACCCCAGGGGCCTGGGCAGCCCCGCGCTTTGCTGGCTGGTCGGCCCGCACTCCTGATGACAGGCCGCCCTTCCCGGGAGAGCCAGCTGGCTGGGGAGCGCCATTACGGCAGAAACGCTGTGCTGCTATGCACTTAGAGCCCAGGAGGGGCGACCCGGCGAGCTCTGGAAACCAAGCACTTGGAACGCCTCGCTTTACTGCGATCTCCTGTGTCGCGGGGGTCTGGGAGCCAACGTGCATTGTCTGCCCCGGCCTTTTGGACTAGGAAGACATCCTCTTCTCAAAAACAAACAAACAAAAAAGAATCCAGGGTTCCCCTGGTGGTCCAGTGGATAAGGACACCGCCTTGCAGTGCAAGGGGCGCCAGTTCGATCCCTGGCCTAGGAAGATCCCACGTGCCACGGAGCGGCTGGATTGATGTGCCCAATCACCGAACCGGAGCTCTGGGGCGCATGTGCCCAGAGCCGGTGCTCTGCGACAACAGAGGCCACAGTGATGGGAGGCCCACAGGAGCCAAAGAACAAAGACGGATGAAAACAGAGAAATGAAAGACCAATAGAAGTGGCCCGCCCACTCCCTTCCCTCCCCAACCTGACCCCTGCCCAAAATAAATAAATAAATCTTTAAAAAAAAAAAAAAGAATCCATGGGCCCCCACTTGGTAGAAACTTGGCTGCCAACATCTTTATGTTGAGAAACCTGTGTGCATCTGGGGTCTCTTCCATGGCGGCCGTCGACCCTGGCGGGCCCACCGCGGTTTTGCAGGCCGGTGCCCCTCCGCGCACATGCTGCAGCCAGAGGGGGTTGCAGACCCGGTGCCTGGGGTTCCATCAAGCCCCCAGCTTTCCCGGTCCCTAGACTGGAGCCCCAGCTCGGTGCCCCAGCGCCGCGGGCCCCGGGATCTGAAATTCGCCCCTTCTCTCTGGCCCCCTGCGCCCTGTTCTGTCTGCTCTGATCACCCTGGCCTTTATTTACAGACACACCGCTCTGCGTAGGCAAGCACGTGGTCTGGATCCCACCTCCCCCGTGGCTTCCTGTCCTCGCTGGCCCCTGCCTCCCCTGTGACGGGCAGGTGAGTGCGGTTCCGCCAGCTCTCCCCAGATCCCCGTGCGTCCCTGAGCCAGTGGAGGGCCTGCGGGGACTGCTCCCACCCCGTCTGCCTCCCGCTCCCGCCCCAGGCGTGGGGAGAGTCCCCAGCTGTCCTGTCTCTTCAGGGCCTCGGCCAAGACGCCGCCTGGTGGGAACACAGGTGAGGCCGTCAGCCTTGGCCTCCTGGACTCCACTGGGCCTCTCAGCGCCTTGGTTCTGCTGCAGAGAGGCGGGAGGAGACTGCGTTCTGGAGGCCGGGCCTGCGCTGGAGGGCGGAGGGGCCGGAGGAGGAGGCTGTGGCCCCAGGACATTGTCTGCCCGCCTTTTGGACTAGGAAGACATCCTCTTCTCAAAAACAAACAAACAAAAAAGAATCCAGGGTTCCCCTGGTGGTCCAGTGGATAAGGACACCGCCTTGCAGTGCAAGGGGCGCCAGTTCGATCCCTGGCCTAGGAAGATCCCACGTGCCACGGAGCGGCTGGATTGATGTGCCCAATCACCGAACCGGAGCTCTGGGGCGCATGTGCCCAGAGCCGGTGCTCTGCGACAACAGAGGCCACAGTGATGGGAGGCCCACAGGAGCCAAAGAACAAAGACGGATGAAAACAGAGAAATGAAAGACCAATAGAAGTGGCCCGCCCACTCCCTTCCCTCCCCAACCTGACCCCTGCCCAAAATAAATAAATAAATCTTTAAAAAAAAAAAAAAGAATCCATGGGCCCCCACTTGGTAGAAACTTGGCTGCCAACATCTTTATGTTGAGAAACCTGTGTGCATCTGGGGTCTCTTCCATGGCGGCCGTCGACCCTGGCGGGCCCACCGCGGTTTTGCAGGCCGGTGCCCCTCCGCGCACATGCTGCAGCCAGAGGGGGTTGCAGACCCGGTGCCTGGGGTTCCATCAAGCCCCCAGCTTTCCCGGTCCCTAGACTGGAGCCCCAGCTCGGTGCCACCCCGCCGCGGGCCCCGGGATCTGAAATTCGCCCCTTCTCTCTGGCCCCCTGCGCCCTGTTCTGTCTGCTCTGATCACCCTGGCCTTTATTTACAGACACACCGCTCTGCGTAGGCAAGCACGTGGTCTGGATCCCACCTCCCCCGTGGCTTCCTGTCCTCGCTGGCCCCTGCCTCCCCTGTGACGGGCAGGTGAGTGCGGTTCCGCCAGCTCTCCCCAGATCCCCGTGCGTCCCTGAGCCAGTGGAGGGCCTGCGGGGACTGCTCCCACCCCGTCTGCCTCCCGCTCCCGCCCCAGGCGTGGGGAGAGTCCCCAGCTGTCCTGTCTCTTCAGGGCCTCGGCCAAGACGCCGCCTGGTGGGAACACAGGTGAGGCCGTCAGCCTTGGCCTCCTGGACTCCACTGGGCCTCTCAGCGCCTTGGTTCTGCTGCAGAGAGGCGGGAGGAGACTGCGTTCTGGAGGCCGGGCCTGCGCTGGAGGGCGGAGGGGCCGGAGGAGGAGGCTGTGGCCCCAGGACCTGGCCTTCACTGCGGGGGACCCCGTCCACCGTCCCATTTGGCCGCCAGGTCCTGAAGATGACTTAGTCCTGGAAGGTGGGGGGCGGTGTCTCAGGACTTGTGGCTTCCTTGCCCCGGCTAACTTCCTCCCTGCACAGAGGCCAAGGCAGACGGGGAAAGCCTGTTTGGGGTCCAAGGGCCCCCGGAAGCCCTGAGTCCAGGACTCTGCTACAAGTGGAGGTGCCCCGGCCCTGAACGGGCTCGAGACCAGCCAGGCCCCTGGGCTGGAGTTCCCTGCACCCCCACCCCCACAGAGTCTCTCCCCAGACTGAGGCGGCCTTCCCCACAGGGCTCTCTGCAGCCTCTTTGAGAGCTGTTATTTTGGAACCTGATAAGTGCCGGGCGGGACGGAGATAGGGGCAGCTGTTTGAAGTCCGGAGTGATAAGAGCTTCAGAGAAAGCTGACGAGAGGCTGAGGTGCACTGGGTTAGACCCCCAGCGGCAGTGTGCCTCTGGCCGGCGGCCATGCCAGCACGCCACCCTGGAGCCCCGCGTGGCGGGAGCCCAGTGCTACCTGTCCTGCCAGCCGGCTGTCCCTGTCCCTGCCTGCCAGGCTCTGCTCCTGTCCCGTAGGGCGGCTGGCATAGCCTTTCCCAGCCCTTTTCTTCGCCACCTGTGGGTCTCCTTCCCACATGCACTCGGTCACGCTGCATCTACCGAACACGTACTTCCTGGGAGCCCGCTCTGTGCTGGCACAGTTCTGGGACGGAGACGCTGGGCCTGCGGCTGCCACCAGGGTCTGCTCTCACAGGGCCTGTGTCCCGGGCGTGGAGACAATGCACTCCACAGGAAGTACAGGGTGGGACGGTGGGGACACTGGAGCGTCACAGGGAGATGACGAGGCGGCTGCAGATCCGCAGTCTTGGAGGACGGGAGGCAAGCAGGTGCAGAGGCACTGGGGCAGAGCCACGGGCGAGGCTGTCTGGGCGGGAGGAACAGAACGTGCGGAGGGAGAGGCCTCTGAGGCACCCGGTGGGCCCCGGCGAGGGTTCCGGGGTGATTCTATGCGGAGTGAGAGGCTGTGGGGAGCTGACCTGCGATGTGAAAGTTCACTTTGTCTGCCGTGTGGTGATGGGCGGGGAGCGGCAGGCATGGAGGGAGGCTCTCGCGTCTGTGGACCTCGGGGAGATGCTCGGCTTCCTGGGCCTGTTTCCACAGGAATAACTGTGGCCTCGTCAGCCAGGCATAAACTGCGGCCTCATCGACCTGCTTTCCGTAGACCCTGCTGTGCCCCGGGGGCTGCCCAGGTGGAGCAAGTGACCCGCAGGCCTGGCCCCCGCCCTTGGAGGGGCGGGGGAGGAGAGCACCGGAACCAGCAGGGAGGGCCGCGCCTGCAGGAGGTGGAGGGGACCCGTGGTGCAGGGGGCCGCGTGTGGTCAGGAAGGACCCTGGAGGAGGAGGAGGCCTCCAGCCACGGGCAGGGGAGGGCACTGGACACAGATGACGTGTCGTGGGGGCCTTAACACGCAGGGGGGGGAGGCCTTGGCCTCCAAAGCTGAGCGGAGGTTGGGGCTGGGGGAGAGGGGCCCAGAAGACCCCCAGGCTCTGGCTTCACAGGAAATCGGATGGCTTCACCAAGGAGCTGGCTCCCATCCCTAACCATGGTGGCCCTCTGGGCCCTGTCTCCTTCGAGGACTTCTGAAACTCTCCCTTCAGTCAGGCTGCTCCTCTGCCTCCATCCACACCCCTTGCCGAGAGGCTCTCCAGCTTGGCTGAGAGCAGACTCCCAGGGGCCAGGCCCCCACCTCCCCCAGCCCCCCTCGCAGGACGCTGTGGTCACACGCTTTGCGGTGCTCTGAACCTGCGTGTGTTCCTGTCCCATCCAGTCACTCTTATCTGCTCCATCTCGAGGACTGTAAGCCTCCTGGGGGAGCCTGGGTCTCCCAGGTGCATGAATGACAGTAACCGCGGTGGTGGCTGGCAGGGAGACACGCCTCCGAGGGGCAGCAGGGACCCAGGCCCGCTGAGCAGGAGACCTAACTCCAGCCTCAGCCCCGCCCTGAGCTTGCGCAGCAGACGCCCCTCTTGGAGCCTCGGGTCCCCCCCACCCAGCTCCCGGCTGGAAGAGTGATCCTCACACTATTCTGAAATACCAGCGACACCTGGGGCCCTCCCTAGAGTAACGAGAGGACACAGAGCTTCGCCTGTGACGGGAAGTGCAGGGTCAGGAGCTCCTGCGTCTGCCCCTCGGGTTTCTTCCCTTCCGATCAGAGGGCTTTGTGCTGATTGTGGCCCTGCCCAGGGGGCTCCAAACCTTGAGGGAAGGACTGACTTTAATCTCCTGAGACTTGGCTTTAAAGAGTCACGTGGGCTCGGCCGGTGGAGGCAGAGGAGGAGTGCGGGGCCTGGCCCGGGGCAGGGGCGTGGGACGGGCGGCGCTGGCGGTAGGTCCTGGTAGGCGATGCAGGGGCAGGCGGGGAGGAGCAGAGGTCGGAGCAGGGTGGGGGTGGACAGACCCAGTCCTGCTTCTGGACAGGGAGCCCCCTGATGCCAAACCCGGTGGAGGGAAGAGGCCCTGGGGATGGAGGGCCGTCCCCTCGAGGAGGATCTGGGAGCGGGGGGCCCTGCGCCAAGCGGCCCCACCCTTCTCCCCAGGTAGTGCCTCTCTGCACGTTCACACCCAGGGCACTGGCAGGGGCTGTAACCTGAGCACCGGGTGCCAGGAGGGCACCCAGCCAGCCCTACCTGCTCCCCCGGCTCACGCAGGCCCTGCCCGGGGAGGAAGGGATGTCCTGTGTGTTGGGGGCCAGCAAGGCCGTCTGGGTGAGGACAGCGCCCCAGCCCCCCACCCCGTGCTGCAGTGCCCTTTGATCCAGCCTCTGAAAGCGTGATTATGAGACACAGCCCATGTTTCCACAGAGGGGAGAACAATTGTTTGCAGCCCAGACAAAGGGCTCTTTGTACAGCCCTGGGACCCGAGCCCAGGGGCACTGGGGAGAGGAAGAAGGCGCCTGGCGGGGAGGGGGCCTGGGCAGGGCAGTCCCGGGCGCAGCTCCCACCCAGCCCGCCCCTGCCGAGCAAGGGGCATCTGTGTGCCCGCTGCCCACCTCTGGGGGCACGCCCAGGCCCAGGTGGGGTGAGAGGGGCCCCAGGGCCCAGTCTCTTTCCCCGTGAGGGCTGGCCTAGGGGGCTGAGCCGCCCCTCCGAGGTGGGAGGGGGCGGGCTTCTCCCCAGCCCTGAGCGCACGGGCACCGGCTGGGGAGTGAGGAGCTGGGGCACAAGTGTCCGGTCAGGAGAGCCGGGAGCGCCACGGAAGCGGGAGTGCGAAGGGGCTGCTGGGGGGCGTGATCTTTCGGCTGAATTCACCACCTGCTCTGAAGGCTGCCTGGTCTGGCCATGGGCCACCCACAGACTCTGCAAAACAAATGAGGCTGTCCTTGAGCTTGGCCTCCCCGTCCAGCTCTGCCCGCCTGGCTGGACCTGCACCCTCGCGTTTGTTAGTTAAATCCAGCCCCCTTTTCCCCCTGCCGCCCCTCTGTCCACAGCTGACCAGGCCTGGGTGTGCCCTCGCCTGACACCGGCTCCCTGTCGGGGCAGCTGTAGATGAGGGCTGAGCGTGGCCGGCCGGGCTTGGGATCTCGTTGCGCTGCACCTGCAGAGAGCAGAATGCGGCTCACTGCGAGGAGCAGATGAGAAGGACGTGTGAACTGCACTCCCAGCCCTCACAGCATGGCTGCTCACCTGGGCGGGTGCGGGCTGGGGAGGAGAGGGCCTGAGGGGCTGTAACCTACCGGGTGCCAGGAGGGCACCCAGCCTACCTGCTCCCCCGGCTCACGCAGGCCCTGCCCGGGGAGGAAGGGATGTCCTGTGTGTTGGGGGCCAGCAAGGCCGTCTGGGTGAGGACAGCGCCCCAGCCCCCCACCCCGTGCTGCAGTGCCCTTTGATCCAGCCTCTGAAAGCGTGATTATGAGACACAGCCCATGTTTCCACAGAGGGGAGAACAATTGTTTGCAGCCCAGACAAAGGGCTCTTTGTACAGCCCTGGGACCCGAGCCCAGGGGCACTGGGGAGAGGAAGAAGGCGCCTGGCGGGGAGGGGGCCTGGGCAGGGCAGTCCCGGGCGCAGCTCCCACCCAGCCCGCCCCTGCCGAGCAAGGGGCATCTGTGTGCCCGCTGCCCACCTCTGGGGGCACGCCCAGGCCCAGGTGGGGTGAGAGGGGCCCCAGGGCCCAGTCTCTTTCCCCGTGAGGGCTGGCCTAGGGGGCTGAGCCGCCCCTCCGAGGTGGGAGGGGGCGGGCTTCTCCCCAGCCCTGAGCGCACGGGCACCGGCTGGGGAGTGAGGAGCTGGGGCACAAGTGTCCGGTCAGGAGAGCCGGGAGCGCCACGGAAGCGGGAGTGCGAAGGGGCTGCTGGGGGGCGTGATCTTTCGGCTGAATTCACCACCTGCTCTGAAGGCTGCCTGGTCTGGCCATGGGCCACCCACAGACTCTGCAAAACAAATGAGGCTGTCCTTGAGCTTGGCCTCCCCGTCCAGCTCTGCCCGCCTGGCTGGACCTGCACCCTCGCGTTTGTTAGTTAAATCCAGCCCCTTTCCTCCTGCCGCCCCTCTGTCCACAGCTGACCAGGCCTGGGTGTGCCCTCGCCTGACACCGGCTCCCTGTCGGGGCAGCTGTAGATGAGGGCTGAGCGTGGCCGGCCGGGCTTGGGATCTCGTTGCGCTGCACCTGCAGAGAGCAGAATGCGGCTCACTGCGAGGAGCAGATGAGAAGGACGTGTGAACTGCGCACTCCCAGCCCTCACAGCATGGCTGCTCACCTGGGCGGGTGCGGGCTGGGGGAGGAGAGGGCACGAGCGGAGGTCTGCTGAAGGCTGAGGATGGGCCTTTCGGGACAGGGGAGCTGGAGCAGACCTGGGTGGGGGTTGGTGGAGACCATCGGACAGTGTTTCTGATGCAAAGGACTCAAAGAGGTTGGGGGGCACATGACGATGAGCCGATGGGTCTTCTCAGAAGCCGTGCTGGTGAGCGAGAGCGGCTCTTCCCCGGGTTGGCAATGCTGCCCTGGAGACGTGAGAGAGCGGTCTCCGTGGAGCGGGAGCCTGCTGGCTCGGGTGCGGGTCTGGGGTCTGGGTTCTCTGGCCGCTGGCCTGGCTCCAGGTGGGAAGCGGTTCAGACCGGGCCTGGCTGCCCGACGGAGGAGACGGCTGTGGGACAGGAACTCTGGGTGACCCAGGAGAGGCTGCACCCCCACCTGCGGGCTGGAATCGGGCCCGCAGGTGTTAAACCCGTCCCCGCCCACGGACACCGGCGTGTTGACCTTGGCAGCCCCACCCTGGGCCTCCTCCCAGCCCAGAAGGGCCTGAAACTGACACGGGACCTGTTGGGGGCTGGAGCTGCTCCCAGCCTAGTCCTGCTCGGGCTGGCGGCGGCCGGCGGCGACCCTGGCAGAGGAAGCCAGTGGGCCGGTGGCGGTGGCGGGGCGGGGGGCGCCGCGGGAGGGGCTGGGCACAGGCCCGCTGGCTGGGGCAGGGCTGGGGGCTTCGGGAGGGCACGAGTGACCTCTTCGTGGCCCCAGACTGAAGACCCGGCCCCGTGGCAGGAGGAGAGGGGAGCTCTGGAGCTTGACCGCCGTCCCCCAGGGGCTCTCGGTAGGGAGCCCAGCGGCCTGGGCCCACGGCTGCGATGGGACCCGAGGTCGGCCTCCGCGGCTTCGGAGGCCGGCCCTGCTGAACCGGCCCCTTGACGGCGCCCCCCTGGGCTCCCCGAGACCCCAGCCCCCGACACAGGAGGGGAGCTAGGGTCTCTCCCGACCTGATGACCTGGCGGGGAGGGAGAGCACTGAGGAGAGCGGCAGCGGTCCACAGGGACAGACGGGAGGGAGAGGATGGGCCGGCGGCGGGCATGCGTGCGCACCGGCTGGCGTCTCCAGTAAAAAGCCTCCTTCCTGTCTCCCGTGCCCCTCAGAAAGAGCTAGAGCAGTGGCCCAGGGCCTCCGAGCGCCAGCGAGGGACAGAGGTGGGCCGAGGCGCCGGGCACCGCAGGCGGCTGGGGGTCCAGGCGGACCACTCTCCTCCGGCCAGCTCCCCGTGGTGTCCCCAGCCCTCCAGCCCGTCTCCGCGGCGAGCGCTGGCCATGGTGGGCTTCTGGCTAAGGCCTGGCCTCTCACAGGCTGAGAGGGCTGGAAGGTGCAGGCAGGGAGTTAATGGGTTAGAGATGCTGATGGGGGGCAGGGGGCGGGGGGATTCCTCACATCCTGGGCCCCACCCCCCGCGTCCTCTCTCCCCTGAGCTTCCATCTTACCAAAGGGACTTAATTATAATCAGAAATATGACAGCAGTTACTATTTACTGAAATCCCTGCTTTGGGCCAGCTGCTCAATTAGTGCCGTATTTCAACTTTATTCCCCTAGTCTGCAACAACCCAGCAGATTAAATATTCTTTTGCCCAATTTACAAGTGGGGAAGCGGAGTCCCAGAGCAGTGCACGACGTTCCCATGTGGCCTGGGACCCTTTAAGGCTCGGGGTCCCGGCCGGGCTGCTGCTCCCCTGAGGTCTGGCCTCCTCCTCCGGAGGCCCCAGCCGCCCGGGCCGTGCTGTCTCCCCACGGCCTTGCCTCCCGGCTGCTCGGAGCTTCCCCTCCAGACCCCTGCTTCCCACCCTTCCAGGTCTTCCCATGTCAGCATCTGAGCTGGCCCACGAACAGCACTCCACAGCCACCCGCCCCCGGGGGCCCCTCCTGACACCCGCGCCTGCCCTAGGCCCTCCCCTCGGCTTGACGACCGCTCCTCTGGGACGCCTGTACCACCTGCTGGTGGTCTGCGTCCTCCTGCGGATGTGGGAGCCTGCTCTGGGGTCTCTCGTCCCGCCATTATTTGAGTGGTTTCACAGACATGGAGAAACCCTGTCCACTCAGGAACCTCCTCGTTCCCTGCCCTCAGCTCCAGAGCTCCCCCTCCACCGCCTCAGCTGTCCAACTCCATGACCACATCCCGTATGCTGTCGTCTCTGGGAGCTGCCCTGTTGCTTTCATCTTAAACCCACATATCCCACGAGCGCCCCTCCCCGCCCTGCACCTCCAGTCGGCATCTGTTCACCACCTTCCACTTCAGTCCCTCCCGGCCCAGTGCCCGACACACAGCCCCTCCCAACCCCGGTCCTTAGCTCCCCTTGTGCTCGTCTAAAGTGTTCTTTACTACAAACAGTAGCATCTGCTCTATTTTCCAAAGAAGGGGACCTTCTGAGGGCCAAAGGTGGCTCCCAACTGTTGACAGGGCCCCAAGCAGAGTCTTGGCTCAGCCTCCAGGAAGGACCAGCCTAGAGCAGGTCAGCTGAGGGCTGCTGCCTCGGGCTTGGACCCCACCTCCTTGCCTGGACCCATTGGCCAGCACCGGTCTGTGAGGAGCTTCCTCCTTGTCAGGGGTGGGACCAGCCTCAGTCTTCACTTCAGATGCTGGAGTACCGCTCTGCTTTCAAGAACACGTGCTGTTTTTGTAATGAAAACTGTTAAGCAGCTTTGCCCATTGTAACCTCTATCTCCAATGCAACTTCTTCCACTCAGTGTCTCCTGCCCCACCCACCACGATCGCCCCGCCCGCTACCTGGCTTTTCGCCTCCAGCTGTGGGCCCACCTCCAGCCCCTCCCACCACCCCCTATCCTGCAGGCCCCTGTGCCTCTAACCTCAGCACCCTTCTCTCGCCCCCGCCGGTCCTCACGGCCCTCAGGACCAAGCCTGGAGCCTGACTGGACCTCTCCAGCCTCCTCTTCCCTAGCCGGCACACCCCAATTATATTCCCTCTGGTGGGAAAGCTCGTCTTTTCATCCTCGCCTGATTAGCTCCTACCTGACCCTATGGAGGTGTCCGCTTCAATGGCACCTCTTCCAGGCAGCACACCCTGATGACACCCCTGGATAGAGCTCTGGGCCTCGGCGCTTTGTCATCCCCAGTGTCCCCAGCGAGACCATGAGCTCCCCGTGTGTGAGGATGGTGCCTTTGCTGCTTCAGGCCAGCACCTCATAGAACCAGCGAACATTCAGTGCCTAAGATGTGGCTGAATTAACGATGTGGCCCGGGCTCACGCAGCTCGGACGCGCCCCTCGCACAGCAGGCACTTCTCTTCACAGGGGCTGTGTCTTTGCACACTGCGGCTCCAGGACTGTTTTATTAAACAAATACATTGAGGAATCACTGACCCATGATTATCTGCACACACGTGAATTATACAATTTGGTAAGTTTTGACACTTGTGTACACCCCGAAACTAACAGCATGATTAAAACTGTGGACACGGGGCTTCCCTGGTGGTCTCATGGCTGAGAATCCACCTTGCAATACAGGGGATGTGACTTCGATCCCTGGTCAGGGAACTAAGATCCCACGTGCCACGGGTCAGCGAAGCCCCCACACCACAGCCGGAGAAGACCGCCTGCCGCCGTGAGGACCCAGAGCAGCCCCCAAAGCCAGAGCCCCTCAAAGCAAAACCCCACTGAGCCAGAGCTGAAGACACAACTGACAGAGCCACGGACCACTGATCCTGAATCAGAAAAAACAAATGGATTCGCTCGGACCTGCAGAGGGGTCTCCGTGCACCAGCCGGGTTTATAGCTGCTTTCACTAAAACACTTTCTGATCAAGTGACCTTGCGAAGGAAACGCACCCTGCCTCAAGCCGACAGTACAAAGGAGAAAATGACAGCGTTTCCAGGGCTGTCACCGCCAGGAGCTTCACAAAGAGGGGGATGGGGAGCCGAGGGTCCGGGCATCGGCTCTGCGGTCTGTGCGGTCGCCCCGCGTGCGGCCCCCGGGCCTCGGGCCGGTCAGCGGGCCAGATGTGCACGGTCTGCACTGGTTCTCCCACAAACAGCCACGAGGCCTTTACACGGTTCTCCTCTCCCAGGGTGGAGCGGAATCCTGGCAGCCAGAGCGACCACGTCTCCTCTTCCAGGAGATCTGGACCTCCCCGTCCTCGTCTCTCACCGCTCAGTCCTCCGCCACCACGCGGCAGCTGTCCCTCCTCCAGCATCAGCGCCCCCGCGGCTCGGGAGCTCATCTTCACCTGTGGTCATTACGTCCACCCAAGACCAAGGTCTGTATTTTCAGATCTCGCGGAGTCCGGGAAGCATGCTCACATTTGTCAGCATCCAGCTGCTGGGGGGTCGGGCTCCGTGCTGGGGGGCTGCCTCCAGGCTGTGTGCCAGGCCTGAACCAGGGCTGAGCCAGGGACGCCGCGATCACTCACGCCTGACCACTCGGCTTTAGTCTTTCTCTTTGGCCGCACTGCGCGGTATGCAGGACCTTGGTCCCCCTGCCAGGACTCACACCTGTGTCCTCTGCAGGTAAAGCAGAGTCCTCACCACCGGACCATGGAGCAGTCCCTGCATTGACCCTGCACCTGCATTGGTGGACGTACTCTTGACCCCTGCCCTCTCCACTTCTTCTCTTTTTTAACTTATTGCTATTCTTTTTTTTTTTTTCATTTTTAATTTTGATCCCTGGTCGGGAAAAGCCCCTCAAAGCAAAAGCCCCCCCCACCCAGAGCAGCCCCCAAAGCCAGAGCCCCTCAAAGCAAAACCCCACTGAGCCAGAGCTGAAGACACAACTGACAGAGCCACGGACCACTGATCCTGAATCAGAAAAAACAAATGGATTCGCTCGGACCTGCAGAGGGGTCTCCGTGCACCAGCCGGGTTTATAGCTGCTTTCACTAAAACACTTTCTGATCAAGTGACCTTGCGAAGGAAACGCACCCTGCCTCAAGCCGACAGTACAAAGGAGAAAATGACAGCGTTTCCAGGGCTGTCACCGCCAGGAGCTTCACAAAGAGGGGGATGGGGAGCCGAGGGTCCGGGCATCGGCTCTGCGGTCTGTGCGGTCGCCCCGCGTGCGGCCCCCGGGCCTCGGGCCGGTCAGCGGGCCAGATGTGCACGGTCTGCACTGGTTCTCCCACAAACAGCCACGAGGCCTTTACACGGTTCTCCTCTCCCAGGGTGGAGCGGAATCCTGGCAGCCAGAGCGACCACGTCTCCTCTTCCAGGAGATCTGGACCTCCCCGTCCTCGTCTCTCACCGCTCAGTCCTCCGCCACCACGCGGCAGCTGTCCCTCCTCCAGCATCAGCGCCCCCGCGGCTCGGGAGCTCATCTTCACCTGTGGTCATTACGTCCACCCAAGACCAAGGTCTGTATTTTCAGATCTCGCGGAGTCCGGGAAGCATGCTCACATTTGTCAGCATCCAGCTGCTGGGGGGTCGGGCTCCGTGCTGGGGGGCTGCCTCCAGGCTGTGTGCCAGGCCTGAACCAGGGCTGAGCCAGGGACGCCGCGATCACTCACGCCTGACCACTCGGCTTTAGTCTTTCTCTTTGGCCGCACTGCGCGGTATGCAGGACCTTGGTCCCCCTGCCAGGACTCACACCTGTGTCCTCTGCAGGTAAAGCAGAGTCCTCACCACCGGACCATGGAGCAGTCCCTGCATTGACCCTGCACCTGCATTGGTGGACGTACTCTTGACCCCTGCCCTCTCCACTTCTTCTCTTTTTTAACTTATTGCTATTCTTATTTTTTAATTGTTGTGTATTTATTTTTGGCTGGGTCGAGTCTCTGTTGCAGTGCACGGGCTTCTCACTGCGGTGGCTTCTGCTGTGGGGCACGGACGCCAGGTGTGGGGGCTCAGCAGTTGCAGCTTTTGGCCTCTAGAGGGCAGGCTTAGTTGCCTCGTGGCATGTGGGATCTTCCTGGACCAGGGATCGAACCCGTGTTCCCTGCATAGGCAGGCAGACTCCTAACCATTGGACCACCAGGAAACCCTATTGGTATTATTCTTTGGCTGCACCTCATGGCATGTGGGCTTCCTTGGTGGCGCAGACAGGAAAGATTCCACCTGCAATGCAGGAGACCTGGGTTCAGTCCTTGGGCTGGAAAGGACCCCTGGAGAAAGGAATAGCTACCCACTCCAGTATTCTTGTCTGAGGAATTCCATGGACAGAGGAGCTATAGTCCCCGGGGTCACACAGAGTGAGCGACTTTCGCTTCACTTCACTTTACCTCATGTGGGATCCTAGTTCCCTAATCAGGCTTGAATTCACACCCCCCTGCAGCGGAATCATGGAGTCAACTACTGACTGCCAGGGAAGTCCCTTTACTTCTTTTGTGAAGAACTTCATGAAAACAAAACATAAAATACTGACATCAAGTAAAATCTGTATGCCTTTTCTCCTATTCATGTCTTTTCCTAGTCTGATTTGCAGGTACCAGCCACACAACCCACGAGGGCAGAGGAAGTGTTTTTCCTTCCTCCACCATCACCAACATCCGCAGCAGGAGCAGCTGCCAAGCAGCCCAGAGAAGCGGGAAATGCTGCCAGAAAGAGTCCTTGAGTTTAAGTCCTCTGCTCTAGAGACCTTTCAGCAAGGCTTACCCTGCCTCCAGCGGGGTGAGCCCTGCCCCAGGGGCTGCCAAGGAGCTCCCAACAGGCGCCATCCCACGCGGGCCCGCGGCAGCCAGTGCGCGTGGGCAGAACTCCAGGACCAAGCCTCGCACCCACGTGGCCCCTGCGTGAGGCACTCTCACGTGTGTTTGACTTCATGCTCACAAGACCCTGTGACGGCCGGCAGACGGGGGAAGACCCACGTTTCCAGGTGAAGGACCTAGGAGGGACTTAGCTCCCGGGAGTGGACATCAGTGGGAAAGCTGAGAAGCAGCCCTTGGGGGTCCACGTGGTGTGCCTTCTGAAATACCGGGGTGCTTGGCCTCATGAGCATGAAGGATTCGGGACAGTTCAGACAGAGCAGAGAGCTCTCTGTCCTGACTGCAGAGCTGGGACGTGGGGACAAAGCCTGCCCACCCGCCCCCGTCTGCATCTCCCTGACCCACCTGAGCAGGGGTCTTCCCCGCGCCTCGCCCCTCCCGCCCGCCCACAGCAGTCCCGGGAGACGCCCGCTCGGAGCCCGGACGAGCACTCGTTTCCAGTGTGGCTCGTGCCTGCAATCCCGCACTGCCCTCCGTTCGAGGGACAGCACCTCTGTCAGCCCCTCAGTCTCCCTGACCTCAGCCGGGGTCATCGATCCCAGAAGCCTTGCCCGGGGCGTGACCCCACAGGGCTGCAGCCGCTCGGCTGGGAAGGACGGGCCAGCCCCACACGTGATCCCCCTTCAGGCCTGAGGCCTCGCTGCCCCGCTGCTGTGCCTGGACTCGGGCACTGCCCAGGCTCCGGGACCTCAGCCGCCTGGTCCCAGACCCAGGCTGTCGCTGCTCACTCCAGTCGGCTTGTTCGGACCCCACAGGGCCACTGCCTTCTCAGTTCTGTTTCCTGGGGCCTAGTCCAGCGCTGCCCTCACCCCACAAGTGCCCCCAGCCCCACGCCCCGTGAGGCTGAATGGCCATCCCGGGTACAGAGCTAGGTCCTGGCAGGATCTGCCGAGAGGAGCAGGGTGCACGTGTCCTGTCCCCTCCTCCGCTCCCTCCTCATGAGGAATCTTTGGAACAGGAAAGGCCTCCTCGCTGAGTGGGGGCTGTAGAGCCGCAGAGCTCCTGCCCAGGGGCACACGCAGCCCTGTGGCTTTGAGGCCCCCTCTGCTCCTGTTTGTGAGGAGCAGCCTGCGAAGCGGGGCCCTGGTCTGGGGGCGTCGGAAAGCTCCACCCCCACTGCCATCCCAGTCCTTCACCAGGAGAGGGTAGAGGGCGGTGGACTGTCAGAGTTGGTATTGGGGTCCCTGGGAGGCAGGGACACTACCCTGGCCTTCTGAACTCTGGCGTACTGACGCTAGAGTCCCCTTCTGGAATATTCAATCTTCCAAACACTGAGCCTTTGTCGCCAAATACCAGGCCTTGGGCCAGAGTTACACACACATCATTCGCCTTATCTGCCGCACAGCCCTGCGGGGGCACGCCTCCACGGGCCGGACAGCAGTCCAGGGCTCGGCCCAGGCGACCGGCTCATGCTTGCTGGGATGACCTGAAACTCCGAATTCTCCGGATTCCACACTCCTAACCACAACGCAGCACAGCAGGGCAGGCCCGGCTTCACGCTCCTCGCGCCTCGCCCGGGCCGCTGACTCAGTTGCGCGTGAGAGCAGCACTGCGGACCCAGAGCTCAGAAAGGCCTGTGAAGTTTCGGGGGGCGGAGCCGCGTCTTGCGCAGAAGCCAGCTCAGACCCAGATCCCCCTGCCTTGCTTTCCTGGGGAGGAACTTCTGCTTCCACGCAGGTCCAGCCTCTCCCCTGACGTCACGCCGGAGGGCGGGGCTTCCGGAGCCGGCTGACACGGGGCTGACGTCAGCCCGTCTGCCCGGTGCCCAGAGCCGCGGGGACCGGTCCAGCCTCTGCGATGGCTGCAGATCCGGCCTCCCTTCCATCGGCGGCGGGTCTGACGGAGCAGGCGGGGCTGGGCGGGCCTGGGGAGTTCTGCCCGCGGCTTGAATCTGGACCCGCAGCGCAAGAGCCTTGGGATCAGTACTCTGCTGTGTGTCTGTAGACGAGTCCCTTGTCTTCTCTGGGCCACTTCTGGGGGGCAGACTCCTAACTCGGTGAGATTAAGAGGTTGTAGGAGAGATTTCTGAGCCCCAGAGGAGGGAGTGTGGCTCTGTCCCCCACCCTCGCGCCCGCTCCCCTCCCCGGCAGGTGGAGCAAGAGCATGACTCATGCGCTCCGGGCACCCAGTTTCAGCCTCGGCCGCCCCAGCCCTGGGCCTCCCCTTTGCTGTTTACTCGCAGGAGCAGGTGTGCCTGGGTCACCTCACGGAGGGCAGGAGAGAGGTCAGGCTCCCAGCCAGACGACACAATTGCCATCTGACCCCATCTGACCGCAGCTCTGAAGGAGGCTTGGGGCCGGGCTGGGGGTCTTGGGCTCCCACACAGGCAGGAGGTTGGAGGGGCAAGCAGAAACTGCCGCTCCCCCCACCAAAGGCCCCTCTGCAGGTTCTGCCCCTGCCCACCCGCGCTGGGTGCTTGTCCCTGGTGATCTGCTGGCATCTGTCCCTGGGAGCCTTCCGGCCTCTGTGGTTTTCGTCCTCACGGGCCACGCAGCCTCGGCCCCGCCCTGAGGCCTGGGCGGCCAGGCAGGGCCCTGCCAAGGACAGGGACGCACACGTACACATACACACACGCACCCGAAGCTGCTTCTCACGCCGGTCTGGAGAGGGCAGACCACCCGGATGCTCTGAGAAGGGAGGACAGGGTGTGCGGGGGGCACGTGGTGGACGGCAGCCCAGGCGACCCCGGGGAGGCGCCCGTGCTCCCGGGCAGGGGCACGGCTGTGCGTCTGCAGCGCGAGGCCGGGCGCGGCGCCCTCTCCCGGGACCCAGGTCACGTCACTGCTCCCTTGGGCAGCGGTCTCGCATCTGGTCAAGGCAGGGCTCACGGGGTGGGCTGTGGCCTTCATGACCCAGAACCAGCAGCCCCTCTGACACGGCGGCGGGGCTGTCGTGGAACTCGGCGAGCGTGGCCCTGCCCACGTGTGCACCTGAAGGTCCGCTCGACTCCAGACCACAGCACAGACGCAGGGCCAGGCAGGTGGACAACTCCCCCTGGCGTTCGGCCCAGGCACCGTGCCCGCCCTGCGGGCGGTAGCAGGGTCCGGGGACCGGCGGGCAGCCTGGCAGCCACAGGGAGCGGCCCAGGGCCTCTCAGCCCAACTGCCGCCACCACCCAGACACAGAAGTTGTCTTCCGCTCAGGTCGGAGGAAGGAGAGGGATGGGGTGGTGAGGAATCTCGTGTTTTGCTGAAGCCTGGCGCCTGCGAGTCACAGCCCTGGGCCCGGCGGCTGTGTCAGCCTCGGCCGCCCCAGCCCTGGGCCTCCCCTTTGCTGTTTACTCGCAGGAGCAGGTGTGCCTGGGTCACCTCACGGAGGGCAGGAGAGAGGTCAGGCTCCCAGCCAGACGACACAATTGCCATCTGACCCCATCTGACCGCAGCTCTGAAGGAGGCTTGGGGCCGGGCTGGGGGTCTTGGGCTCCCACACAGGCAGGAGGTTGGAGGGGCAAGCAGAAACTGCCGCTCCCCCCACCAAAGGCCCCTCTGCAGGTTCTGCCCCTGCCCACCCGCGCTGGGTGCTTGTCCCTGGTGATCTGCTGGCATCTGTCCCTGGGAGCCTTCCGGCCTCTGTGGTTTTCGTCCTCACGGGCCACGCAGCCTCGGCCCCGCCCTGAGGCCTGGGCGGCCAGGCAGGGCCCTGCCAAGGACAGGGACGCACACGTACACATACACACACGCACCCGAAGCTGCTTCTCACGCCGGTCTGGAGAGGGCAGACCACCCGGATGCTCTGAGAAGGGAGGACAGGGTGTGCGGGGGGCACGTGGTGGACGGCAGCCCAGGCGACCCCGGGGAGGCGCCCGTGCTCCCGGGCAGGGGCACGGCTGTGCGTCTGCAGCGCGAGGCCGGGCGCGGCGCCCTCTCCCGGGACCCAGGTCACGTCACTGCTCCCTTGGGCAGCGGTCTCGCATCTGGTCAAGGCAGGGCTCACGGGGTGGGCTGTGGCCTTCATGACCCAGAACCAGCAGCCCCTCTGACACGGCGGCGGGGCTGTCGTGGAACTCGGCGAGCGTGGCCCTGCCCACGTGTGCACCTGAAGGTCCGCTCGACTCCAGACCACAGCACAGACGCAGGGCCAGGCAGGTGGACAACTCCCCCTGGCGTTCGGCCCAGGCACCGTGCCCGCCCTGCGGGCGGTAGCAGGGTCCGGGGACCGGCGGGCAGCCTGGCAGCCACAGGGAGCGGCCCAGGGCCTCTCCAGCCCAACTGCCGCCACCACCCAGACACAGAAGTTGTCTTCCGCTCAGGTCGGAGGAAGGAGAGGGGATGGGGTGGTGAGGAATCTCGCGGTGTTTTGTCTGAAGCCTGGAGCGCCTGCGAAGTCACAGCCCTGGGCCCGGGCGGCTGTGTCAGCCCCTGCTCCACCCCGGGCTGGGGTCCCGGGCCGCACAGAGGCCTGAGGGCTGCGGCTGCTGGCCTGGCCGGCGGAGAGAGCTCTGGCAGTGCTGCTGGGCCGGCGTCCCTGAATCTGTTCCTGCTGGCTGCCGGCCTCCGCCCGGTGACCTTGTCAGTGCACCTCCCTGCCGAGGCTGTGCTTTGTCCATCTGGGACCGTCAGGCTAGCCTCCTGGAAGGTCTCGAAGCCACACTCACCAGGCCTAGGAAGTGAAGAGCTCTGTGGGCGCGTGGACTTGGGGCTGGGAGGCAGGACCCGTCCCCTGGGGTCCCTTGTATCTGGAGGGCCAGGAGGGGACCCTGGTACCTGCCTTTCTCCTGGCTGCCAGTGGGCGATACTTCCCTGCCCATCTCTCTGAGACCCTTCCCAGAGCTGGGGCTGGTTGCTAGAATGTTTACCCGCAAACGTTTTTATCTTGTCGGTCAGTTCAGGTGGGGCTTTTCGAGCTGAGGAAACCCCGTCGTGGCTTTGCCAGGTTTCGGTTAGCTGCCCCGCCAGCCCCTTGAAAGGCTGCCACGTGGGGCCACTGGACCCGGGAGGGCCGTTGTGTCAGGCACAGCGAGGTCGAGGGGAGCCCAGACCCCACTGGAAGCTGCCCAGAGGGCACGTCCCACGGACCTTGAGTCAGCAGCCTGTGCGCATCCCGCCGACACGGGCGGGAGCACGGTTCCTCGGGGCTGGCAGAGGAGACGCAGAAGATAAGAGAGGGCATGACCCCAGCTCCACGACAGCCAGCGAGCCCGCTCCAGGAGCCGTCCGCGTGACGCACACACAGCCAGTCAGGACGCGGGGCCACATGCCTTTTCCAGCTAGGCACGCCTGTAGCCTGCCAGCCACCTGCCGGACCACACCCCGGCCCAGCCGTTCTGAGAGGCATACAGACCTCTCCATAGGTGGGGAGCCCCGTGACTGACACGGCGGGAGACGCGCGTGGCTGTGTGCTCAGTACAGAGGCCACGGATGCACACACGGGCACCTGATAAGGTGACCCGAGGGCTCCCTCCTGCCTCGGCCAAGGCTGCCGCCATCTCCACAGCCCCTGGCAGGAATGGGAGAGAGATAAGCCCCAACAGGCTGCCCCCTCAGCCTCAGTTCAACTGACAAGAGCGAACACATAACAGTGCCAAGCGGGCCTCATCCAAGGACGTTCTCTGGGGAACACTGCGGTGGGAAGAGACTGAGAGCTCCCGGGCGAAGCCACGTGTCACAGGTGAGGGCTGTCCATCCAGGGGGATGTGCTCCACGGTGTCAGCAAGGACATCTGGCCAGACTTGGGCTTGTGGACCCACCCGCAGGAGGACAGCCTGGCAGCGGTGGCTGGGCACCCCAAGGGGGAGACCTGGAGAAGGGCAGTGTGCCCTGGGGCCCGCCGAGGGCTGGGAGAATGGGATCTCCCGTCAGTTCTGCTGTCAGAGCAGCAGGCTGGGCCCGAGGACTGCCGCTGGCTCGTAGGAGCAGGGGCAGCGTGTGAGGGTCATCTATAGGGGGAGAGAGACCCTACTTCAGTCAGTTTCGGGGTAGCTCTGGAGGGATCAGAGGAAACCCACGCTCACCCTTCCTTGCCCGCTAGATGCAGAGTGCTTCCGCTGCGAGTCCTGCCCCGGCCACGACCTTGACCGAAGCCAGTGCAGTCCTGTAGTGCCCCGTAGTGAGGGACACTCCACGACGGGACGGCAGGGGCTGCCCTGGGGATGGGGTTGGGGCTGGGTCAGCCGGGCACCTGCCTCCCTGAGTCTGTGCTCACGTCAGTGGCTTCAGCAAAGGACCTGCCCAGCTCCCAAGATGAAGGATCAGTGCGGGCCATTCTGCAGACCCACGGACTGCTTGTTTGGACGGGAGAGAGACAGTGAGTGCCGGGCGAGTCGGAGGGGCCATGACTCGACCCTCTCAGCCAGGGACGGCTGGGGCGTGGAAGGAGCCTTGCCTGGGATGAAACCATTCTGCCCATCTGTGGGTCGAGGCTCACCCGGCGTCCTGGGCAGCCTGGTTGGCCCTGTTTGTTCGGGACAGGGGCTGTGCTGTGGCTCCAGGTGGGGGCTCCAAGTCTGTCCTTCGCACACAGGGAGGAAGTCCCCCACCTTTCCCACGGGGTATGCAGCTGGGACCCTTATCCTCTCCTTTGAAGTGCTCCCCACCTCTTCACCCCAATCTGGGCAGTGACAGAAGGGCACAGAGTATGCTTGTCACCCTAAGAGAGTCCCTGGGTGCTGGGCTCTGGACGCGTGTCCCGGGAACCCCCAGATCTAGGCCGCGGCCCGTTGCCAGGCTGGCCGGACGGGAGACCCCGGGCCCTTTCACTTAGGGGTCCCGGGGGCTGCACGGCACGGATGTGAGGGTCCAGGGCCCCTCGAGGACAGCTCCCAGAGGGATAGGGGACAAGACAGGTGTGAAGGAGGAAGAGAGGCGTGGGCATTTCTGAGGGACCCACTTGGTCTCAGGGATGCCCCTCAGCGATGCAATTGGGAGTTCAGTTCAGGCCTTCGAGGTAGGGTTTACAGCCAAGAGGACTGATGATCAGAAGGCAAAGTGACCTTGCCCCGACTGCCCAGCCTGGACCTGCCAGCAACCACAGCATTGGAGGACGTCTGAGCAGCTGTTTGGCTCAGAGGACCCCCACGCAGAAGTCCAGCCATCGTGCCCTGCCTGTGCCTGAGGCCGCCCAGCCACGGGCCATCCAGGGCCCAAGCCTCCCCGTCAGCTCCCCTCCTTCCTCTGTGCTGAGCCTGGCTGGCGGCTTGTGTCAGGACGTCAAGGCGAGAAAGCCGGAAGAACACGGGCGGGGTCCCAGGCCGTGAATCCTCTGTCCCAGTCCTGCCACCAAGGCTGCTGGGGGTAGGCTGCGCCATGCCGGCCCCTGGGAGCGAGGGGCACCCGTCAGTGGCTTCAGCAAAGGACCTGCCCAGCTCCCAAGATGAAGGATCAGTGCGGGCCATTCTGCAGACCCACGGACTGCTTGTTTGGACGGAGAGAGACAGTGAGTGCCGGGCGAGTCGGAGGGGCCATGACTCGACCCTCTCAGCCAGGGACGGCTGGGGCGTGGAAGGAGCCTTGCCTGGGATGAAACCATTCTGCCCATCTGTGGGTCGAGGCTCACCCGGCGTCCTGGGCAGCCTGGTTGGCCCTGTTTGTTCGGGACAGGGGCTGTGCTGTGGCTCCAGGTGGGGGCTCCAAGTCTGTCCTTCGCACACAGGGAGGAAGTCCCCCACCTTTCCCACGGGGTATGCAGCTGGGACCCTTATCCTCTCCTTTGAAGTGCTCCCCACCTCTTCACCCCAATCTGGGCAGTGACAGAAGGGCACAGAGTATGCTTGTCACCCTAAGAGAGTCCCTGGGTGCTGGGCTCTGGACGCGTGTCCCGGGAACCCCCAGATCTAGGCCGCGGCCCGTTGCCAGGCTGGCCGGACGGGAGACCCCGGGCCCTTTCACTTAGGGGTCCCGGGGGCTGCACGGCACGGATGTGAGGGTCCAGGGCCCTCGAGGACAGCTCCCAGAGGGATAGGGGACAAGACAGGTGTGAAGGAGGAAGAGAGGCGTGGGCATTTCTGAGGGACCCACTTGGTCTCAGGGATGCCCCTCAGCGATGCAATTGGGAGTTCAGTTCAGGCCTTCGAGGTAGGGTTTACAGCCAAGAGGACTGATGATCAGAAGGCAAAGTGACCTTGCCCCGACTGCCCAGCCTGGACCTGCCAGCAACCACAGCATTGGAGGACGTCTGAGCAGCTGTTTGGCTCAGAGGACCCCCACGCAGAAGTCCAGCCATCGTGCCCTGCCTGTGCCTGAGGCCGCCCAGCCACGGGCCATCCAGGGCCCAAGCCTCCCCGTCAGCTCCCCTCCTTCCTCTGTGCTGAGCCTGGCTGGCGGCTTGTGTCAGGACGTCAAGGCGAGAAAGCCGGAAGAACACGGGCGGGGTCCCAGGCCGTGAATCCTCTGTCCCAGTCCTGCCACCAAGGCTGCTGGGGGTAGGCTGCGCCATGCCGGCCCCTGGGAGCGAGGGGCACCCCGTCTGGAGTGCCCCACCCCTCCCGACACTCACACCCTCAGCAGAGGCGGCCATGGCTTCCCGCAGCCCCTGGGCGGCCCCCAAACCCCGCCACAGCCGCAGCCCACATCTGGGGGTCTGGATGTCCTCAGGGATCATGCTGACCCTCCCCACTCACCCCCGAGCTCCAGAACCAGGTCCCGGCTGCAGGGAGCACCCCCCGGCTACCCCAGGGTGGGAACCCCACAGAGCTGTCTGTAGGGAAAGCAATGGACGTGCTGGGACCTGGGTGGCCCGTGCTCTGGATTATGGTGGGGGGGTGGACGTGGAGGAACAGGGGGTTGCCCTCCCTGGGTTTTCCAGGCACCTCCAGCCTCACCACCCGTCCGGCCCCTCCGGGCCTGGTTCTGAGGCTGGCGGCAGCTCTCTGCTCCGGCTGGGTGACCTTCCACTCCTCCCGGCAGGCGGGCTCTTCCTGGAATCAACCTTTCTCCCCACCAGCCGCCGTCCTGCTGAACTGTGCCCACCTTCCTTCTGCCGAACCCGCGTCCTCTCTGCCATGTAATCTGTGCTCCGGGAGAAACCCCTGGAAAGGCTTCCGTGACTCACTGAAGGCTGTCCGGGGGCCTCAGCATCCCGTTCCAGCCACCCTCACGCACACCTGCCCGTGGCTGGGCCTGGCCTCCTCTTGCGGAATGGAGCTTATGTCTGCTGACCACTACCCTACTGGATCCTGGCCGTGTTCTGTCTCCTCTGTGGGTAGTCCTGGCGTCATGTTTCTAATGAAGGAACAGCTTCCGTGTTCAGACTAAAACTGGACCGGCGGCTGTGGCGGGCAGGGACCCTCTGTGGATGTCAGGGATGGCCTCTCTGTGGAGGTGGTTCATTAGCAACAGGTGCTTCTAGCTTCACTTCTGCAGCTGGCACGTAACAGGCATCCATAAGCATCTGCTAAATAAACATGGACACAGCCTACTCCCCTCCGGTGGAGTGCACGGCTCTCATGGAAACATGGGGGCCATGCTGCCGAGCCCCATGGTGGGTCCCGAAGTTAAGCTGCTACCACAGGGTCCTCACTGGGAGGGCTTGGCCTGGAGGGCCGCCTCTGGGAAAGAGGACCTGTCCTGGCCGCAGGAAGAGGGCAGCGTCCGTGGTGAGCTCGGGGGCCGGGAGCCGGCCGGAGCTCGTGGAAGCCTCTGGGGTCAGGAGGGCAGGACGGACGGTGCCTTGCAGGCCGGACCGTCAGCTCCGTGGGCCCCGCCGTGCTCGTCAGCCCTGGCGCCGTGTCCCCGAGCCTCCCCGGGGCTGGACCACCCCGCCTTGCCTCAGCTGGACTGTGGGAGGCCGGGGGCGGGGCGGGCTGAGGCTGGGGGCTCAGCACCACGCAGGGGGAGTATCAGCATGCGTCCTGGGGACGAAGGAGCGTCTTCGGGCAGCAGGGAGTCTTTCCCTGACCGCCGTGACCGCGTAGTCCGAGTCTGCTTTCTGCCGAGGGAGCCGGGGGCTTTGGGATCACCGAGCAGGGAGGCCTCGCTGCGTCTGCGCCATCCTGCACACCCGGCCTCCGTCCTCCCCCGTCCACTCTGTGCAGCGGGAGTGCCTGCCACGCGGCCCTGGAATCCTCTGGTGGGTTTGCTGGCGTGTGGGCTGGGGGTCCGGCCCAGGCGCTGCTCATGTCAGCGTGTGGCTCGTCTCTCCGGGGCTGGTGGTCCAGGGAGCACAGGTGGAGCGCGGGCACGCAGGAGCGTGGACGCCTTGCCTTCGCAATGCCCGAGTTCCGCCACAACGGCATCCTTGGGAGACTGCAGGCCCTGGGGACACCCCTGGCCTCTTACCCGGGAGAAAACGGAAGGGCAGAGCCACTCCTGGACGGCAGGCACCCGCCCGCTCCCCGTGCCCTGCCTCGTGATTTATAGTCATGCTCTCGGGGGGTAGTTTCTTCAGCAGCTGCCTCCTTCCTCGAATGTGGATCTTGGTCGGGCGGAGATCATTCTCACGGGGGGCACTGCTGCCTCAGCTCCTGGGACGCCGCTGGTGCTCAGCCAGCGTTTGGGCGAGGACTGGCGAGGGATGGCAGGCCCCTCGCAGAGCTGGGGGCGGGTCCCAGCCCTCTGGCCTTCAGAAGCACACCTGACCGTGGCCCGGGAGCCCTGAGCCTGGAGGGCTGGCACAGTAGGGTCCAGAGGACAGTGCCGCCTGGTTCTGGGGCCAGTGCTGATGGGAGTGGGGCTGGAAAGGGCTTGTCTCAAATTTGTCCCCTGCCCTGCCTCTCGGGCTGCTTCCTACATCTCTGTCCTTCGGTTCCCAGATCTGTGATGCGAAGAGAGGAGCACCTGCCTCGAGAGGCTGTGGTGAGTAGTGAGTTTCCATGGCAACCCCGCACCTTCCTCCAGCGCTTCTCAGGTACCCGATGCCGTTCTAGCGATGGAAAACGCCCATTTGGTCTGTTACTTTCCCCACATTACAGACGAAGCACAGAGAGGTTCGCTGCTTGGCCGAAGTCACACAGCTCCCAAGTGGCAGAGCCATGGAGGAATCCGATCTGGACTGTCTGCTCCGTTCGCTGGGTAACGCCGGCTCACGGAACTCACGCCAGAAAATGCCAGCTTTAACCTTCTTCCTGAGTGACCCTCCCACAGCAGTCCCGAGGCCCTCACCCCACTCCACACCAGGGGACAGCCCCAGACGCTCTCCCACCCTGACCTGCCCCAGGAGGGGGTGTGGAACAGCAGGCGCGTGTCCTCAGCCCCTCAGCGTCCGTCCGGGAACCCACCGGTCTTGCAAGAGCGCCTCCTCAGAGCTAGAGCTGCGGCGGGTCGGGGCTGGGCCAGGGTCAGAGCACAGGCAGCCTTGACCGTCCATCTCTGAGCGTCTGGTTCCACCTAGTGGCCTCTGGCATCCCCGTTGGGGTTTGGGGGCGCCGGCTCCACGCGCGGCCTCTCGGGCACAGTCGGAGCAGAGGGAGCAGAAGGCTGGCGTCCCCTCGGTCACAAGACCCGGGCTGAGGCACCGGGGCCTGGCGCTCGCCTCTCTTGCTCTGGTTCCCATGGTTCCCGTTTCTGGGAACAACGGCCGCTGGTGAGACTCCCTTCCCTGCTGAGCCCCTTCGGGCTGCACAGAGACTGGCTAAGGGCTTCGGCTCCCAGCTGTGTGTCCTGGGCAGGGTACTTGACCTCTCTGAGAGTGATGTGAAGGCGAGGTAAGAGGGCTCTGCCCAGCAGCCTGGCACCCGTGAGTGCTCACTAGCATCACCCCAACAGCTGCTGTGACTGAGACGGGGCGGGAGCCCTGCCCCCCAACACCGTGAGGGCATCTGGGGCGGGGAGCGGGGGGCCTCTGTGGGCCCCACAGGTCCGAGTGCTGCCGCCCATGGGATTGGGGAGGCGTGTCTTGCGGGCGGCACAGAGCGCGCTGTGTCCAGCAGAGGGCCTTGCCCCGTCCTGCCCGGCCGCCATGGGCGGAGGCGTTGGGGGTGGGCGGCCGCTGGAGCAGGCTGGTGATGCCAGACGCCCGACGGGGGCGGGACCGCCAGCCAGCTGCCCATCGCGTTGGGCCTGCACTCGGTCCGGCCTCGCCTCCACTCGTGGGCAGCCGCTGCCGCCTGTCCGGCCATGCGGTGGCTGTGGCCGCTGGGCCTCTCTCTCGCTGTGGCACTGGCAGCCGGGCTTGAAAGGGTCCCTGGGGGGATCCGCCTGCACCAGGGTGGCCACCGCACTGCAGCCCAGGAGCAGCCGAGCCGGTCCAGGCGCGGCACCGAGCTGGGGGGGGCCAAGGGGGTGCAGCAGTACGTGCCTGAGGAGTGGGCTGAGTACCCCCGGCCCATACGCCCCGCTGGCCCACAGCCCACCGAGCCCCGGGTGGCTGCCAGTCCCGACCCGGACGCGGCAGGAGGCCCTGGGGGCCGTGGGCTAGAGCCCCGGGGCAACGCGACAGGGACGCCCGGCCGGCGGCTGCAGGTCCAGAACCCCCTGTACCCGGTGACCGCGAGCTCTTACGGGGCCTACGCCGTCCTGCTGCTGGCCCTCGTGCTGTTCGCCATGGGCATCGTGGGCAACCTGGCGGTCATGTGCGTCGTGTGGCACAGCTACTACCTGAAGAGCGCTTGGAACTCCATCCTGGCCAGCCTGGCGCTCTGGGACTTCCTGGTGCTCTTCTTCTGCCTGCCCGTTGTCGTCTTCCACGAGATCACCAAGCAGAGGCTGCTGGGCGACGTATCCTGCCGGGCCGTGCCCTTCGTGGAGGTGAGTGCGTGTCCAGGTAGAACCACGGGATGGGCGGGGGCCAGGGCCTCTGTCGCGCCTCTCCCCCAGCCTGGTCCAGAAGGCACGCACAGAATCGGCTTCCAGCGGCTCTCAGGGCCCGGGCTCCAGCTGCAGCCCGGCCTCCTGCCCCTGGCCACCTCTCTACGGGCGAAGCGGTCCCCTCCCCCGCTTTAACCCCTCCGTCTTTCCTCTCCAGAAATGGCTCTCGCTCTGTCTCCCTTTCCTCCCTCCGTGTCCCTCTTTACTCCGTCTCCTGCCCGCTAAGCAATGCCGGAAGGGAAATGCCACTTCCCTGCGGCCCCCGCCCCAGTCAAGTCTGTGTGTCCACTGCCAGGAGTGCAAACACGGAGAGAAAGACTCTCACCGTGGCCGTCACCCGCAGCGCCTCTGCCGCCCTCTGAAAGTGGAGACCTGGTTCTGGGGGCTGCAGCCGAGGTTGGGGCGTATCGGGGTGTCTCTGGGCAAGTCAGACCTCCTCTCTCATTTCCTTATCACCCAACTGGGGGTGGACCGCACAGCTCTCCACCTTTGGGCACTTCTTTGCTGGGATGAGCCTATGAGTGTCAATGGACGTGTAGATCACACTGAGAAAGAGTAATCAAAACAATGCAAAACTGTACCAGCGTATGTGGATTCACGGGGACACAGCAAGGCCACCAGGTAAGCCAGCCACCTCTTGAATGTGGCTTACCTTGGTAGAGCGACTGGCCCACAGCCCACCGAGCCCGGGTGGCTGCCAGTCCCGACCCGGACGCGGCAGGAGGCCCTGGGGGCCGTGGGCTAGAGCCCCGGGGCAACGCGACAGGGACGCCCGGCCGGCGGCTGCAGGTCCAGAACCCCCTGTACCCGGTGACCGCGAGCTCTTACGGGGCCTACGCCGTCCTGCTGCTGGCCCTCGTGCTGTTCGCCATGGGCATCGTGGGCAACCTGGCGGTCATGTGCGTCGTGTGGCACAGCTACTACCTGAAGAGCGCTTGGAACTCCATCCTGGCCAGCCTGGCGCTCTGGGACTTCCTGGTGCTCTTCTTCTGCCTGCCCGTTGTCGTCTTCCACGAGATCACCAAGCAGAGGCTGCTGGGCGACGTATCCTGCCGGGCCGTGCCCTTCGTGGAGGTGAGTGCGTGTCCAGGTAGAACCACGGGATGGGCGGGGGCCAGGGCCTCTGTCGCGCCTCTCCCCCAGCCTGGTCCAGAAGGCACGCACAGAATCGGCTTCCAGCGGCTCTCAGGGCCCGGGCTCCAGCTGCAGCCCGGCCTCCTGCCCCTGGCCACCTCTCTACGGGCGAAGCGGTCCCCTCCCCCGCTTTAACCCCTCCGTCTTTCCTCTCCAGAAATGGCTCTACGCTCTGTCTCCCTTTCCTCCCTCCGTGTCCCTCTTTACTCCGTCTCCTGCCCGCTAAGCAATGCCGGAAGGGAAATGCCACTTCCCTGCGGCCCCCGCCCCAGTCAAGTCTGTGTGTCCACTGCCAGGAGTGCAAACACGGAGAGAAAGACTCTCACCGTGGCCGTCACCCGCAGCGCCTCTGCCGCCCTCTGAAAGTGGAGACCTGGTTCTGGGGGCTGCAGCCGAGGTTGGGGCGTATCGGGGTGTCTCTGGGCAAGTCAGACCTCCTCTCTCATTTCCTTATCACCCAACTGGGGGTGGACCGCACAGCTCTCCACCTTTGGGCACTTCTTTGCTGGGATGAGCCTATGAGTGTCAATGGACGTGTAGATCACACTGAGAAAGAGTAATCAAAACAATGCAAAACTGTACCAGCGTATGTGGATTCACGGGGACACAGCAAGGCCACCAGGTAAGCCAGCCACCTCTTGAATGTGGCTTACCTGGGGGTTGGGGCTAGAGCGACTGCGGCCCCCTCGCCCGAGTGGGGGTGCTGAGCGAGCAGGGCCGGCCTGGGCGGGGAGGAGTCAGGATCAGGGTCTGGACACAGTCGTGCTCCCAGCTCTGCCCCGTCCCGGGAGCTCAGGATGCTTTCTCATCCGGACAGACTTGCTGAGGCTCACAGGTGGTGCAGCCTTTTCCTGCCCTTCCCAACCCAGGGAGAACCCCAAAGGTGCTCAGACCTGAAGGAAAGTCCTCCGACTAGGGACAGCCTTTGCATCTTAGTTACCTGGTTCTTGGAGCCCAGATGAGCGGTGGGGGCTTAGACGCAGGGCCTTGTGTGACCTTGGCCACCTGACCTGCCCAAGCCTCGCCTGCTTGTCCGGATGGGGGTCGTCAGCCTCATCCCAGCAGAGTGAGCTCTTGAAGAGCTACATGCCTGACATCTACAACGTGCTTAGAATTAAAGTGATTTGAGCGGTCGTTTTTACCGGGACAGGTCTAAGGGGGGAGACAGGGCGGCCCCTCGTGGGTGCCTGTCTGCTTGGAGCCATGGTAAGGGAGCCTCGCCCTGCCTGACTGGGGTCCCTACACACCTGCGGCGTAGACCCCCACCTGAACCCTCCACGACTGGAGGAGAGAGGTGGCCGTGAGCCCTGCCTGGAGGCCAGGTGTTGGGCAAGAGGCGATGGACAAACACACTGCCTATGCTGCTGGGACCTTTTTGTAGGGAGGCCCTGAGGCCCTCAGGAGAGGAGGAAACGAGAAGGCGTGTTGTTTTGCTCCAGCCCTGGCCCGGGCAGGCCTGCAGAGAGGGCGGGGCTCCGGTTAGGCACAGCCCAGCTGGGACAGGAGCGCTTGGACAGTGAGGACATCTGAGCCGGAAGCCCCTCTTCTCTCTGGCACTTTCCTCCGGCTGCTCCGGCTTCCTCTCTGCCCACAGCGGGGCTTTCCTGTGTTCTTGGTGGGCACAGGCTGACTTGGAGGGGCCGCTTCCCCAGGCCGCCTGGCCCTGGCCTCTCTGGGAAGAGTGCGAGGGCGGGAGAGCATGTGCCTGTGCCCCCCAAGGGTATGCCCCCATGCCCATGGGGGATATGGCATCTACGGACGGGGCAGGCCTAGAGCCCCTACATCTCATCTCAGAAGCGTGAAGGGCTGTGGGGCCCAGGCCCATCACCCCCTGCCCTAGAGGCACGGAAGCAGGCAGCCAGAGTCAGGAGGCCCGTGAGGGACCTCAGCTCTGCCGTCCACTACGGCCCTGGTCCTGCCTGAGCAGCTTGTCCCGTGAGCGCTGGCCATGATGTCTGAAATGCCCCAAGTGACGGGCAGGTGCTCAGACCTGAAGGAAAGTCCTCCGCAGGGCCTTTGCATCTTAGTTACCTGGTTCTTGGAGCCCAGGTGAGCGGTGGGGCTTAGACGCAGGGCCTTGTGTGACCTTGGCCACCTGACCTGCCCAAGCCTCGCCTGCTTGTCCGGATGGGGGTCGTCAGCCTCATCCCAGCAGAGTGAGCTCTTGAAGAGCTACATGCCTGACATCTACAACGTGCTTAGAATTAAAGTGATTTGAGCGGTCGTTTTTACCGGGACAGGTCTAAGGGGGGAGACAGGGCGGCCCCTCGTGGGTGCCTGTCTGCTTGGAGCCATGGTAAGGGAGCCTCGCCCTGCCTGACTGGGGTCCCTACACACCTGCGGCGTAGACCCCCACCTGAACCCTCCACGACTGGAGGAGAGAGGTGGCCGTGAGCCCTGCCTGGAGGCCAGGTGTTGGGCAAGAGGCGATGGACAAACACACTGCCTATGCTGCTGGGACCTTTTTGTAGGGAGGCCCTGAGGCCCTCAGGAGAGGAGGAAACGAGAAGGCGTGTTGTTTTGCTCCAGCCCTGGCCCGGGCAGGCCTGCAGAGAGGGCGGGGCTCCGGTTAGGCACAGCCCAGCTGGGACAGGAGCGCTTGGACAGTGAGGACATCTGAGCCGGAAGCCCCTCTTCTCTCTGGCACTTTCCTCCGGCTGCTCCGGCTTCCTCTCTGCCCACAGCGGGGCTTTCCTGTGTTCTTGGTGGGCACAGGCTGACTTGGAGGGGCCGCTTCCCCAGGCCGCCTGGCCCTGGCCTCTCTGGGAAGAGTGACGAGGGCGGGAGAGCATGTGCCTGTGCCCCCCAAGGGTATGCCCCCATGCCCATGGGGGATATGGCATCTACGGACGGGGCAGGCCTAGAGCCCCTACATCTCATCTCAGAAGCGTGAAGGGCTGTGGGGCCCAGGCCCATCACCCCCTGCCCTAGAGGCACGGAAGCAGGCAGCCAGAGTCAGGAGGCCCGTGAGGGACCTCAGCTCTGCCGTCCACTACGGCCCTGGTCCTGCCTGAGCAGCTTGTCCCGTGAGACGCTGGCCATGATGTCTGAAATGCCCCAAGTGACGGGGCAGCCTGTCCTCGTCATGCCTGCCAGGCACTTCCTGTCTGAGCCCCTCGGCCGCCTGCTGCTGACCCCACCCCCTTCCCTTCCATGCCCGCAGGTCTCCGCCCTGGGCGTCACCACCTTCAGCCTCTGTGCCTTGGGCATCGACCGCTTCCACGTGGCCACCAGCACCCTGCCCAAGGCCAGGCCCATCGAGCCGTGCCCGTCCATCCTGGCCAAGCTGGCTGTCATCTGGGTGGGCTCCATGATGCTGGCCGTGCCTGAACTGCTGCTGTGGCAGCTGGTGCAGGAGCCCAGCGCCTCCGCGGGCACCGTGGACATGTGCGTCACGAGGCCCTCGGCCCGTCTGCCTGAGTCCCTCTACTCACTGGTCCTGACCTACCAGAATGCCCGCGCGTGGTGGGCCTTCGGCTGCTACTTCTGTCTGCCCGTCCTCTTCACGGTCACCTGCCAGCTGGTGACATGGCGGGTGCGCGGCCCACCGGGCAGGAAGGCGGCCGGCCGGCCGGGCCCCCAGGAGCAGCAGGAGGGCGAGCTCAGCAGCACCGTGGTGGGCCTGACCGCGGTCTACGCCCTCTGCACGCTCCCCGAGAACGTGTGCGACGTCGTGGCCGCCTACCTCTCGGCTGTGCTCACCCGCCAGACCCTGGACCTCCTGGGCCTGGTCACCCAGTTCTCCACCTTCTTCAGGGCGGCCGTCACGCCCGTGCTCCTGCTGTGCGTGTGCCGGCCGCTGGGCCGGGCCTTCCTGGACTGCTGCTGCTGCTGCTGCGGCCGCGGGGCGGCGGCGCCCCCAGAGCCCCCCGCCAGGCCGGCGGCCGCGCTGCCCTCTGCCGTCCCCTTCCACAAGCCCCGAGAGGCGCCGCCACTCCTGGCCCTGGGCACGCCCTGCTGAGCCCCGGCCCCTGCAGCCAGAGCCCTTCCCTGTCTTCTTGCCAGGGCGATGGTCTTCCTGGTCCTTAGAGCTGCCCGGGCGCTGCAGAGCCTCCCCTGGCCCCAGCGCCTGCCCCCCTACTGGAGCTGACCACACGCTTGTGCCCCCTCAGCACCTTCCACCCTGGACAGGGCCCTGGCGCTCAGAGGCTGGGCTCTGCCTTGGGCACGGCCATCTCAGCACTGGACTCCTCCCTCAGGCGCTGTCTCTTCCCGGGGAGGATTTCCCTCTCTGTCCTCCTCCTTCTCCAACGTACCCTGGTCACCCTGTCCCACCCTCTGGTCAGGTGCCCCCCCATAGAAAGCCCTTCCTGGAAAACAATAAACGAGGTAGAACTAGTGCCCGTGGGACTTCCTTGTGCCACACCTGGCGGTGCCCTGACGCACCTGGGCTTTGCCCTCCTGGTCACCTTCGGCCCTTCCTGGTCTGTGACTGGTGTCCTGTCCAGCCCGGGGCCCGGGGACTTTGAGGGCGGAATGGATAGAAGGGCTTGGGAGCTGGGGCGCTGTGCCCTCAGGCTGGCCTGAGCCCAGCTGTCCCCAGGAAGTAGAAAGCTGAAAACTTCTCTCCCCGCCCTGCTGCTCTCTCCTCACAAAGCCTTCATTTGAGGGCGACCAGCAGCTGGGGGGCTTCCCGCCGGTCTGCCTCTGACAGCCGCCCTTGTCTGGCTTCCTAGTACGGACTGTTTAGCCCGCCGACGATCCAGCCGCCTGCCCCCCACCCCAGCGCACCCCCTACCCCTCACTGGCAGCCAGAGTTCCGATGCCCCCCCCGAGTCTTCTCTCCTCCTGCTGGTCTCCCACCCCCCACCCTGGGAGCCTTCCGGAGGCCCCTGAGCCTCATCTGGGCTCCAGCAAGGTTGGCAGGAGGTCAGCCAGAGGGGTGCCTTGGCCGAGGCCCCACAAGCCTGTCTTTCCCATCTGAGGGGAAGCTCTTGGTCCCTGGCGTCTCTGCTGCCCGCTGTGCCAGGGTTACCCGTGGGGCCCCAGGAGGGTGCCCAGGGTGGGGACAGGGTGGCAGAGGCCTTGCCCGGTGCCCTGGGCTCCGTTCTCCTCTGGCTACCCTGCCCACACTCCGTGGCCTCAGTCCGCCCCAGACCCAAGCCTCCTTCCCCCACTCCTGGGGATCTTAGCGGCCTTGTTCTCTCTCCCTGGCACCCACCCCCAGGACGGGTGACGCCAAGAGAGAGGGAGGCTGTTGCTAGGTGATGGCGCTGCTGGGAGCACAGGCTTTGTGTTGGGAGAGACCCCCCCGATTCTCGACAGAACGCTGCCACGGTGACCGAAGCCCCCCGCCTTGTCTGTAGCAACTTCAGACGGGGGAGCAGGCAGAAGAGGGGACCCAGCGCAGGCTGGTGTGGCTGCAGTGCCAGGGCCCCTCCCTAGGCATCCTACCCCACTTCCTCTGGGCCCTATTGAAAACAATAAACGAGGTAGAACTAGTGCCCGTGGGACTTCCTTGTGCCACACCTGGCGGTGCCCTGACGCACCTGGGCTTTGCCCTCCTGGTCACCTTCGGCCCTTCCTGGTCTGTGACTGGTGTCCTGTCCAGCCCGGGGCCCGGGGACTTTGAGGGCGGAATGGATAGAAGGGCTTGGGAGCTGGGGCGCTGTGCCCTCAGGCTGGCCTGAGCCCAGCTGTCCCCAGGAAGTAGAAAGCTGAAAACTTCTCTCCCCGCCCTGCTGCTCTCTCCTCACAAAGCCTTCATTTGAGGGCGACCAGCAGCTGGGGGGCTTCCCGCCGGTCTGCCTCTGACAGCCGCCCTTGTCTGGCTTCCTAGTACGGACTGTTTAGCCCGCCGACGATCCAGCCGCCTGCCCCCCACCCCAGCGCACCCCCTACCCCCCTCACTGGCAGCCAGAGTTCCGATGCCCCCCCAGAGTCTTCTCTCCTCCTGCTGGTCTCCCACCCCCGACCATGGGAGCCTTCCGGAGGCCCCTGAGCCTCATCTGGGCTCCAGCAAGGTTGGCAGGAGGTCAGCCAGAGGGGTGCCTTGGCCGAGGCCCCACAAGCCTGTCTTTCCCATCTGAGGGGAAGCTCTTGGTCCCTGGCGTCTCTGCTGCCCGCTGTGCCAGGGTTACCCGTGGGGCCCCAGGAGGGTGCCCAGGGTGGGGACAGGGTGGCAGAGGCCTTGCCCGGTGCCCTGGGCTCCGTTCTCCTCTGGCTACCCTGCCCACACTCCGTGGCCTCAGTCCGCCCCAGACCCAAGCCTCCTTCCCCCACTCCTGGGGATCTTAGCGGCCTTGTTCTCTCTCCCTGGCACCCACCCCCAGGACGGGTGACGCCAAGAGAGAGGGAGGCTGTTGCTAGGTGATGGCGCTGCTGGGAGCACAGGCTTTGTGTTGGGAGAGACCCCCCCGATTCTCGACAGAACGCTGCCACGGTGACCGAAGCCCCCCGCCTTGTCTGTAGCAACTTCAGACGGGGGAGCAGGCAGAAGAGGGGACCCAGCGCAGGCTGGTGTGGCTGCGGTGCCAGGGCCCCTCCCTAGGCATCCTACCCCACTTCCTCTCCGCCCGACTCTATCCCCAGTCCCAGATGCACCAGCAGCTTCCTGCGGGCGCGGGTGGTAGGGGGGCTGCAGGGTGGAGTCAGGCCAGGGAAGCCGGGCGGGGAGGGGTCACGGGTGCATCCTGTTTAGGGGCTCTGCCCCAAAGGGCACCCCCTGCCTTCCCTAGCTCAGAGCTTAAGTAGGGGGACGGCGGCTTGAGGCCCCGCTGCCGCCGCTGCCCTGGGCTGGCCAGCGTGAGCGGCTTGCAGGATTAGTCAGCAGGCCGGCAGGCCTTGGGAAGGAGCCACTGTCCCTCGGGGCTGGCCAGCTGGGGGAACAATGCGGCACTTGTTGCTTAGGGGTCCTGGGCCTGGGGCTGCAGGGAGGCGGGCCGCGGTGGGCAGTGAACTTGAGCTGGGTCTTCAGGGGACCAACCCCCAACCCTGACACCAGCCAGGTGGGAGGGGGCCGACCTGCCGAGCCCCCAGCCCCAGTATGAGCAGTGAGAATCGCCCCCCTTGAGTGGACACAGTTACTGGACCCCATCGTCGAGGCGAGCATAACTGCTCACAGAGGCCCAGGGTCACTGCCTGAGACAGGACACAGGAGCCTCTGGGGAGGAGGCCTGGCACCCAGCCCCTTCCTTCCCGTCCTCCCTGGGGATGGAGCCCTGTGGAGACTAGAGCAGGCTTGGCCGGGCAGGGCAAACGGCCCCCATGCCCATGACGGTCTGTGGATCCACAGACTGCTCTAGTAGGCACCTGCTGTGTGTGCCACGTGCAGGCACAGGGGCAGGGGGTGCCTGCTGGCTGGTGACTAGCTCATCCTGTCTTATCTCGAGCCTCGCCCTTCTTGGAGGAGGCTAGAAGGCAGATGATGCCCGGAATTCCCAGCTCTGCTCTCCAGACCGTGGCTGTTGGTCCCTTCTCAGTCTCCTAGGCCAAGGCCCCGCCAGCCACCCCGGAGCCAGGAGGGCCCAGCCCAGCCCTAACCTGGACCTCCTCGGCTCCGGGGCCCACGTCCCATTCCTCAGGGGCAGGGTGCCTGCCCACGTGTTCAACTCTTTGCCACCCCAAGGACTGCAGCCCCGCCAGGCTCCTCTGTCCATGGAATTTTATGGGCAAGAATACTGCAGTGGGTAGCCATTTTCTCCTCCAGGGGGATTGTTCTGATCCGGGGAACAAAACGCCTCCTGCCTCCCTGCAGACGATTCTTTACAACAGAGCAGCCTGGGAAGGAACCCTAAAGTCACCTGGCTCCATTCGCCAAATTCCAGCAAACTCCGCGGTAGGGAGAGCCTCCTCTGCAGGCAGGCCGCTCTTCCCAGCCTTTCTTTCACCGGGAGGAGCCTCCAAGGGAAAGCTCTGAGGAGGCGTGCAGGAGCTCAGAACCACTGGGAGCCCAAGGACCCTGGAAGCCACCCTCTCGGAGCAGAGGTGCGGCGGAGGAAGGAGGGGAGCCCGCAGTGAAGGGCGGCTCCATCTCTGGGCAGAGGGGAGACCAGTGGGGCGGGGCTTACGGTAAAACTGGGTCAAGATGGCCATGGATCTGCAAGGGATTTGGGAAGCGGGGCGCAAGGCTCCGAGGCCGCTTTGGAGGCGCAATGAGAGGGCCGGGTCAGCTGGTGGAGGTAGGGAGAGAGGGAGGGCACGGCCTCTCCTGGGAAACCGGCAGCCCCGACACCAGCCGTGGGGCAGCCAAGATGGGCGAGCCGTGGGCTCACAAGCCTGGCACTGCCCTGCCCGTGAAAAACAATTCGCTGACCCCGCCCATTCTGGCTGCAGGTGGCGCCTGGGACGCACTCCCTGGACGCCTACTGCACCCCCACACAGAGGGGCAGCCAGGCAGCTGAGGTCACCTGAGTCTTGCTGGGGACACTCTAAAGCCTGACCGGAGGATGGGGTGTGGGGCAGGAGCGAACTTCGCACGTGGGAGCTGCTCTGTGAAGAGCTATTGTGCGCCGGGGCGAGCGCCTGCCTCCTTCCGGCTGGGTGCACAGGGGTGGGGTCTGGCGTCCTGGGCCTGCCAGGCCATCGAGGGAAGAAAACCCACGCCGCGCAACCCCCCAACACAAAATTGTCATTTATTCTTCTTCTTGTTAGGAGGCAAAAAAATGTACAGTTACAAGAATCATTTTCCAAACAGAGGTTAAATATGAGCAGAAAAGTGTAAAAAAGGAAGAGGAACATCACTTTACAAATCATTAAATTAAATAAACAAACATAAAACATTCCAAAGAACCAACCCCCCATGCTGAGTTCTCTCCTTGTGCAACTCTGCAAAATGAGAACAGAGAGTGAGGCGGCCCTGGAGGTGGGGCCTGGGGAGGGGCAGGAACTGGGAGCCGGGAACCAGCGGGGAGGGCTGCGGGGGACCCTCGGCCGCGGGCCCCTGCCCCCGACCCTTCGGCCGGGCTGAGGCTGGGGCAGCAAAGGGCATCTTTGGAGGCTCTTGTCGGCCTGTGACATTCAGACACTGCAGGGACAGGCTAGAGCGGGACGCAGAGACAGAGGAGGCGGGGGCAGGACCCCCTGCCGGGCGAACACCTGCCCCAGCGCCAGCCTCACGGACCTGCACCGGCCCCAGGCAGCCCAGCGCTTCTCCTGCTCTCCAGACCGCCCCCTCCCCGATCCTGACGGGCCCCTGCAGCATCAAATGGTTGATTTTAGTCTTTGCTTAAATTAAAAAATTAAAATATATATACATATATATACTGTACACACAGGACAATAACAGAAGAGTGTGGGAACGGGAGGGCGGCACGGAACGGGAGAAGGGCCTGCTGTGGAACAGAGGGAGGTGGTGGGGGAAGGAGGAGGGCTGGTTAGGGGTCAGATGGGAGCAGTTTATTTTACAATAAAATCAGGAGTTCAAACCTCAGCAGAACGGGACTCGGGGACCCATGCACCCCCACAGAGGGGCAGCCAGGCAGCTGAGGTCACCTGAGTCTTGCTGGGGACACTCTAAAGCCTGACCGGAGGATGGGGTGTGGGGCAGGAGCGAACTTCGCACGTGGGAGCTGCTCTGTGAAGAGCTATTGTGCGCCGGGGCGAGCGCCTGCCTCCTTCCGGCTGGGTGCACAGGGGTGGGGTCTGGCGTCCTGGGCCTGCCAGGCCATCGAGGGAAGAAAACCCACGCCGCGCAACCCCCCAACACAAAATTGTCATTTATTCTTCTTCTTGTTAGGAGGCAAAAAAATGTACAGTTACAAGAATCATTTTCCAAACAGAGGTTAAATATGAGCAGAAAAGTGTAAAAAAGGAAGAGGAACATCACTTTACAAATCATTAAATTAAATAAACAAACATAAAACATTCCAAAGAACCAACCCCCCATGCTGAGTTCTCTCCTTGTGCAACTCTGCAAAATGAGAACAGAGAGTGAGGCGGCCCTGGAGGTGGGGCCTGGGGAGGGGCAGGAACTGGGAGCCGGGAACCAGCGGGGAGGGCTGCGGGGGACCCTCGGCCGCGGGCCCCTGCCCCCGACCCTTCGGCCGGGCTGAGGCTGGGGCAGCAAAGGGCATCTTTGGAGGCTCTTGTCGGCCTGTGACATTCAGACACTGCAGGGACAGGCTAGAGCGGGACGCAGAGACAGAGGAGGCGGGGGCAGGACCCCCTGCCGGGCGAACACCTGCCCCAGCGCCAGCCTCACGGACCTGCACCGGCCCCAGGCAGCCCAGCGCTTCTCCTGCTCTCCAGACCGCCCCCTCCCCGATCCTGACGGGCCCCTGCAGCATCAAATGGTTGATTTTAGTCTTTGCTTAAATTAAAAAATTAAAATATATATACATATATATACTGTACACACAGGACAATAACAGAAGAGTGTGGGAACGGGAGGGCGGCACGGAACGGGAGAAGGGCCTGCTGTGGAACAGAGGGAGGTGGTGGGGGAAGGAGGAGGGCTGGTTAGGGGGTCAGATGGGAGCAGTTTATTTTACAATAAAATCAGGAGTTCAAACCTCAGCAGAACGGGACTCGGGGACCCCCGGAGGGCCCCTCCCCCCACACGGTGAGGAGGGTGGGCTTGGGGGGCCGCGGGAGGAGGGGCGGGACCTCGGCTTCAGGTTGGGTGGCGTCCAGGTCCTGGCCCGAGGGACGGGGCCGCGGCTTCAGCTCCTCCGCGACTTTGAATGCTGGATAAGCCACTGTAGGGTGATGTCTGGGGGACAAGGGAGCAGGTTACAAGGCTTCGGGGCTGGGTCTCCTGGGGAGGAGCACACACCTGGGGAAGGGGGCTGCAGCGGGGGCCACCCCAAGGGCGTCGCAAGCCCAGCTTCCAACTGTCAAGCTCCGAACACCCGCAGGCGCGGAAGAAAGAGACGGAGCCACAGAATGGGCCCCTCGGACCAGAAAGGCCCGACCTCGCGATGTCACAAGCGGCAGTGAGCCCCACGGAGCGGGCACTGCCCAAGATCACACACCGCTGGACGCAGAGCGGGGGCGACGCTCAGAGGCCGGGCTTCCTGCGGCCCGTCCCACCCGGGAGAGCCCCGGGGCCGCCCTCTCTCGCCCCGCCCCCGCACCCACCGATGTTGTCCTTCTCTTTGCAGGAGATGGAGTAGCAGCAGATCTCTCGGTCCTGGATGGCAGACAGATTCCTGCAGGGACCACAGCAGACTTCTGAGGCTGCCGCCGCACGGGGGGCTGGGCGTGTGGGCGGGGCTGTGGGGTTTGGGCGGGGCGAAGGGCGGGGCCCGCGGCCGCGCTCTGGCGCCGCCCAGCGGCGGGCGCCGAAAGCCGCAGTGAGGCGAGCACGGAGGGACAGGAACAAGGGAGCATGGCCAACTCACATTTTCTCTATCAGCTCCTTCTCATCCAGGGCTCCCGGGAGGTCTCGCTTGTTACCCAGAACTAGGACCTGCCAAGAAGGGAAGATGGCGCTAGGGCCAGGGCTGACGTTGCCATGCTGGCAGGGAGAGGGAGCTGGCTTCTGCAGCCCTGCGGCCTCCACAACTCCCCACCCCTAGCAGAGGCTGGCCCCCAGCTCCCACCTGTCCCGGGCCTTCCCCTCCCACTCTACTGGGGCTGACCGGGATGCCCTGCAGCTGGGGTTTGTCGAGTAGGTTGTGGAGCTCATTCTTGGAGGCCTCAATCTTCTCCTGGTCCGCGGCATCCACCATGTACCTGGGGGACGGCAGGAGGGGACAAGCAGCTGACACCACAGGCTGGGGGGAGGGGAAGGGCTGCCGCCCGGGGCGGCTCAGGCAGGTGCTGGCAGAACTTGCAGGGGCCGCTGAGGGCCTGCTGCATCCCCAGCGGACGCCGGAGAAGCTGGTGCTCCTGGGCAATGCAGGGTCGTGTGAGGTTACACCCAAGTCCTTGCAAAAGTGACCCTCTCCTGTTCTCAGGGCAAGGCAAGCGGGCAGAAAACAGCAAAGGAAGCCCCAGGAGACGTTCTTGCTTATAATGCTGTTTTAAAAGTTAGGCTGGGGAGCTTCCACTGCAGGGGGCACGGGTTCCATCCCTGGTCCAGAAATTAAGATCCCGAATGCTACGTGGGCAAATAATAACAACAACAACAATAATAAAATATCAGGTTACTGGCTGTAAGATAGGCCACAGGAATGTCCTTAACAAAACAGGGAAAGTGGACATCGCTCAGTTGGGTCTGACTCTTTGCGACCTATGAGATTCTCCAGGCAAGAACACTGGAGTGGGTGGCTTTTCCCTTCTCCAGGGGATCTTCCCAACCCAGGGATTGAACCCAGGTCTTCCGCACTGCAGGTGGATTCTCTGCCACCTGAGCCACCAGGGAAGCCCTACAGCACAGGAAGTGGAGCCAATATTTTGATATAACTGCAAATGGAGTGTCACCTTTAAAAGGTGTATAAAAAATAAAAATAAGAAATTTAAAGTCAAGTTAAAAACAATGACAGTGAAATGATCTTTTGCTTGGGCTAAAGATTCAAATTAGGATAAAATCATTTTTCAAAAGCAAGGGAGGGAATCCCCTGGCATAGTCGTTCGACTTCCTCCTCACTGACAAAGGCTGGGTTCAAACCATGGCTGGAGAATGAAATCCTGCAAGCTATGCAGTGAGGCGGAATTTGAAAAGGAAAATCAAGAAGAAAAAAAGAAAAGAAAAAGCTAGGGAGTGGACTACTAAATCACACACAATCAAAATTCAGGACAGGAAGTGAGTCTGAGCTGGGGGAGGTGGGCAGACAAGGAGGGACAGTCGGATGCGTCCGCACGAGGTGGTCAGGGCTCTCAGACTGCACAGTGGGCACCCGAGGGTGGGTCGGAGCAGAGGCAGAGCGAAAGCCAGGGGCGTGAGTCCCCAGCCGGGGACCGGCGCAGAGCACTCACACGATGGCGCTCACTCCGCGGCAGTAGCGCTCCCACATGCTGCGGAACCGGGGCTGTCCCCCGATGTCCCAGAGCTGGGTGAGAGAGGTGAGCGTGTCAGCGGCGGGCGGGGCAGCAGGTGACCCCCTCTGCCTCCCCGCCGGGGCTCCCTCTCTCCGTGTCCCTGACTCTTCAGCCGTCCAGTGCGCTTTCCCCAGTTAATACTTATTAATTAAGAGGGCCCAAGCCTCTGCTTTTCTCTAGCTTCTCCTCCGCGGGCCCGCCCTACAAGCGCACCTTGATGGTCACGTTCCTTTGGTGATCTTGCGCATGTTGAAGCCCACAGTGGGGATCATGTCTTCGTTGAACTGGCCAGACTGGAAGGAAAAGTCAGAATGGGGAACTGGAAAAGGCGCAAAAAAAATGGCCAGGATCCAGAGGCTTGGTCCCCAGCGGCCAGGGACCAGGCTGTAGCCTGGCTCCGCCTCCAACCCCCAGTCTCCTTCCCTCACCCAACCCCCTCAGCCCCGCCCTTTAGGCAAGAACACTGGAGTGGGTGGCTTTTCCCTTCTCCAGGGGATCTTCCCAACCCAGGGATTGAACCCAGGTCTTCCGCACTGCAGGTGGATTCTCTGCCACCTGAGCCACCAGGGAAGCCCTACAGCACAGGAAGTGGAGCCAATATTTTGATATAACTGCAATGGAGTGTCACCTTTAAAAGGTGTATAAAAATAAAATAAGAAATTTAAAGTCAAGTTAAAAACAATGACAGTGAAATGATCTTTTGCTTGGGCTAAAGATTCAAATTAGGATAAAATCATTTTTCAAAAGCAAGGGAGGGAATCCCCTGGCATAGTCGTTCGACTTCCTCCTCACTGACAAAGGCTGGGTTCAAACCATGGCTGGAGAATGAAATCCTGCAAGCTATGCAGTGAGGCGGAATTTGAAAAGGAAAATCAAGAAGAAAAAAAGAAAAGAAAAAGCTAGGGAGTGGACTACTAAATCACACACAATCAAAATTCAGGACAGGAAGTGAGTCTGAGCTGGGGGAGGTGGGCAGACAAGGAGGGACAGTCGGATGCGTCCGCACGAGGTGGTCAGGGCTCTCAGACTGCACAGTGGGCACCCGAGGGTGGGTCGGAGCAGAGGCAGAGCGAAAGCCAGGGGCGTGAGTCCCCAGCCGGGGACCGGCGCAGAGCACTCACACGATGGCGCTCACTCCGCGGCAGTAGCGCTCCCACATGCTGCGGAACCGGGGCTGTCCCCCGATGTCCCAGAGCTGGGTGAGAGAGGTGAGCGTGTCAGCGGCGGGCGGGGCAGCAGGTGACCCCCTCTGCCTCCCCGCCGGGGCTCCCTCTCTCTCCGTGTCCCTGACTCTTCAGCCGTCCAGTGCGCTTTCCCCAGTTAATACTTATTAATTAAGAGGGCCCAAGCCTCTGCTTTTCTCTAGCTTCTCCTCCGCGGGCCCGCCCTACAAGCGCGCACCTTGATGGTCACGTTCCCTTTGGTGATCTTGCGCATGTTGAAGCCCACAGTGGGGATCATGTCTTCGTTGAACTGGCCAGACTGGAAGGAAAAGTCAGAATGGGGAACTGGAAAAGGCGCAAAAAAAATGGCCAGGATCCAGAGGCTTGGTCCCCAGCGGCCAGGGACCAGGCTGTAGCCTGGCTCCGCCTCCAACCCCCAGTCTCCTTCCCCTCACCCACCCCAACGCTGCAGCCCGCAGCTCCCCTACTTTCAGGCAGTTCCGGCTCCTGACCAAGGCGGGAGTCCTCCTCACACCGGTTCCTCACTCCGGTTCCTCACTCCCGTGAGGGGGCAGCCTCAGGAAGTGGCTCAGGCTAGATGGACAGGGTCCCCCAAGGTCCAGCCCACCCACCTCTGTTGGACCACAGCCCCCTTCTGTATTTATGCTCCCGTGGAGCAGGCCGGGCAAAGAGTCAAGGCTTACACTTTGACAAGGCAGTGAACATGCACATCAAATAAGGGCCGGTCAGTCGGTCACACCCCAAATGCAATGCACAGCAAGCAGTTTCTGGGTTTCTTTGTACTAGACCCATTTGTAGGATGGGTAATCCTCACTGGTCCCCACCAGGCCCAGAGCTCCTTAAGAATGTTTACCCCGTAAGTAGGAGATAACTGTAATTCCATAACCCACTTTCAGATGCTAACAATTCTCACTTCTCCCCTCTAAATTGTCTCTAAGACCTCTCCACTGTTCTAGACTTGCCACAGGCCTCTAATAAGGCCAGACCAAGCTCTGCCCAAGGTCATCTCCACGTTCACACGTGCGACACCTCTGTTGCCCCCCAGACACAGGCTGAAGGCAATGGGGCTGACTTAACTCCGAACCTGAGGGGACAGCCTTGTTCCTTTGTGATGCTGTCTTATGCCAGGTGGCAGGAGTAATTTTCCTCAGGCCACACAGGGCAGCCAGGCGCTCTGATCACTGCTCAAAGCGTAGGGCATGATGATTTCTTGTCCAGAGCCCCGACGTCTGTGCACAGATCCCAAGTCCTGGCTTAATGGGATGGACTGATTCCCTTCTTTTATCTTAAGGGACCACGAAGGCCCTCGGATGTGAGCAGTGGACACCCCAGACGGACACTGGGGATGACGTGGGGTGCGGGTTCCTGACCTGGGGGCCACAGGGGCTTCAGAGACACCTGAGAGCGTGCAGTGCATATATGCATGTTTGTTTGCACTACAAGTCTCTGGCAAAAGAGTCTTTGATTTTTACCAGATACCACAAGGGTCCCAGAGCCTCTACAAGGAAGGACACTGGAGGGAAAGGGAGTGCCCTGAGGAGGCGGCTTCGCTTTTAGCTAAGGAGGGAGAAGGACTGTGAGGTTCACATCTGAACCCCAGCAGGTGCGGGTGGCGGTGCCCCTGCCCGCAGGATGGAAACATGGTGGCTGAGGAAGGGAGGCCCAGTTCTTGCTCATCACTCGTGTGGAAGACCTCGGACAAGACACTTGGACCCTCTGGGCCCTGGAGTTTCCTTCTGTGAAATGACGGGGGAGAAGGGTTTGGGTTTCCTAGAAACTGGCAAATTGGGCTCATAAGGAGCTAGGAAATCGTTTCCATACGTGAGGCACTGTCATTGCTCCTTGGCAAACACCACATCCACAGGCTCCTGTACAAAAGAAAAGCCTGGCCTGGCAGCGGGGGCTCCAGGAGGACCCTCGGGGAGCCAGGCGCCCCGGCCCCAGGAGTTCCAGTTCAGCTGTGAACCAGGGCTAGGCTGGGACCAGTCACGACTTCCTCTCCCAGCCAAGGCCTCCGGTCCCACAGGCTTCTCCTTCCAGGTCAGCAGGAACCCTCAGGCGTCCGGTGGGAGCCCCGCCTCTGGTCTGAGTCCCCGCTGGCCCGTCCCTCTCAGGCCCGTTCAGCACTCCAGACCTCTTTCTAAGGAGTCAGAAGCCCACCTTCCCAAGTCCTGGGCGTCCCAAGACCCGTCCCTCCACTGGACAGTGGTTCACACTCTCAGATGTTTGAAAACGGTCCTCTAGTGTCCCTCCTACTTCCAGGCAGTGCAGCCTTTTCAGAACTTGGAAGCTGAGCGCCAGGTTCCCAAGCGCTGGCAAGGCTCTCATGATGCGGCCCAGCCCACGTCAGCTGGCTGAGCAGCTGACACATAAACTCAATTCCTATATACAACCAGACTCAAGAGTGAGCAGAAAAAAAAAAGAAAAAAGAAATGGGAAAAGCTGAGACAAAGAAAGGCCAAACAAAAAGAAAGAAAGAAAGGCCAAACGAAGAGGCCAGTGGGATTCAGAAGGTCAGTGGTGGACATGGGACGGAGCCCAGGGTCCTGACTCTTCGTTTCTTTCTGAAAGACAATGCACTGAGATCACACACGGGGGCGGGAGTGCCGTGGCCCTGGCGAACTCTGGAGTCACCTGGGCGTGGGCACTCCCACTGCAGCCCACGAGGATGGGTGTTCCTGGGAAGCCTCCTTCTAGGGAAATGGAGGTTGCACTTTTAGGATGTGCAAGGTGAGGTGGCACACTGAATGTCGTGGAGATGACGGTGCGGCTGGGGAGCGGGGCGCCTCCTGGTCCGCCTCAGAACCTCTAGACCCTGGCGGGGGAATCCGTGACTCTGGGACTCTGCTTCTGACCTGCCAGTGCCTCCTGTTCTCCGGAAAGGACCAGGGCACGGAGCCCCTGGGCGCCCGTGCATCCCCGCAGGCCTCACACCCGAGTCGGGAGGGAGGCGTCCCTGGAGACGGGAGGCGACGCCCAGGCTGAGCCACGGGAGCAGCAGCGACCGGTCCCCCTCGGCCTCGGCGCGGAGACGTCGCCCGGATCTCGGCGCCTCTAGGCCCAGCCCGCCGGCCGTCTGGCCCCCGCTCTTGGAGCCCAGGCCCAAGTCAAAGCCAGGTCTAACAAGAGGTCTTTGACTGAGGGCCAGAGCCTGGGCAGATGGGAGCCCAGAGATCATTCTGCTAATAAGCAGCCTGGAACTGAAGAGCCCGTCCAGTTGGGTGAGTGACCAGGAGTACCCTGGCAGAGGTCATCGCGATAGTTAGGAAAGGAAGCCAGTGCCCAAACATGCCACCAGGGGAACCTGTCCCCTGTCCCTCCACCCTTCTCCTCGAGGATGGTCGGAACGCAGGCAGGGGAGGTACCCAGGCCAGGTCACATTTCCCTGCGGACCCGTCTCTCAGAAACCTCCGTCTGGGGACAAGGGCCAGCTCCCCGGACAACCCCAGCCGCAGCCCAGCTGGCTGAGAAATGCACACATGCCGGCAGGCCGCGGCCTCTGCTGCAGCTCAGCGCGCACACGCAGAGCGCTCGGCTTCCCCTTTTGGAGACAGATCTGAGCTCCTCCTCCACGCTGCCCTGGCACTAAAGGTGTGCGCTCGCCCACCTCCGTCTCCAGGACCCAAAGCCCTCGGGACCAGGCTGGCCTCCGCCCCGGAACGGGCCTGCCTTCCATCTCCAACTCATCCTCTGGGCCCGAGCACCTCCTCCTGCAACTTCCGGGCCAGGCAGGCACTTCGGGCTCCTTTAGGATGCTGCCCATCCTCCCCGGACCCCAGCTGGGGAGACGTCCCTTCGAGGAGGAATCTGGGCTGGAGCCCAGAGGGCCCGGGCTGATTCCACAGCCCCCAGGGGATCCCTCTCCCCGCCACCGTCGCTAGCGCCGGGCCTTCCTCTTCCGGTCAGGAGGGGTTACCGCCCCACCCCGGGCGCCCTCGGCTCCCTCCCCAAGCCCGCGGGCATCCTATCCCGCGACCCGCGGCGCGGCAGGCCCTGCACTTTCGCCCAGTCATGCGCCGGCTGCGGCGGTTGGAGGCGGCCCGTCTCCGCAGGCGGCGGTCCCTCTGGTCTCGTGACACCCTCGGAGCCGCCCGTCCCGAGGCCTGGGCCGCGTCCCCCGCCCCCGCCCCGCGCCCTCTGTGCCACCCCGGCCCGGGCGGCAGCCGCCGGGTCCCCAGGGCCGTGCTAGGGGCCCCCCTCGCCCGGGCCCCCGCCCCCCCGCCGGCGCCGCCAGGCGGCCGCCCGCTCGGCGGGGCGCGGCGGGGACCCGAGGCCGGGCCGGCTGGCGCCCCGTACCGCGATCACGTTGACGAAGGTGGTCTTGCCCGAGTACTGCAGCCCGACCAGCGTGAGCTCCATCTCCTCCTTCCAGAACAGGGCCTTGAACCAGTCCAGCAGCTTGTTGAACAAAGCGATCATGGTCGCTGCGCCGGCCGCGCCGGGTGCCGGAACGCAGGCAGGGAGGTACCCAGGCCAGGTCACATTTCCCTGCGGACCCGTCTCTCAGAAACCTCCGTCTGGGGACAAGGGCCAGCTCCCGGACAACCCCAGCCGCAGCCCAGCTGGCTGAGAAATGCACACATGCCGGCAGGCCGCGGCCTCTGCTGCAGCTCAGCGCGCACACGCAGAGCGCTCGGCTTCCCCTTTTGGAGACAGATCTGAGCTCCTCCTCCACGCTGCCCTGGCACTAAAGGTGTGCGCTCGCCCACCTCCGTCTCCAGGACCCAAAGCCCTCGGGACCAGGCTGGCCTCCGCCCCGGAACGGGCCTGCCTTCCATCTCCAACTCATCCTCTGGGCCCGAGCACCTCCTCCTGCAACTTCCGGGCCAGGCAGGCACTTCGGGCTCCTTTAGGATGCTGCCCATCCTCCCCGGACCCCAGCTGGGGAGACGTCCCTTCGAGGAGGAATCTGGGCTGGAGCCCAGAGGGCCCGGGCTGATTCCACAGCCCCCAGGGGATCCCTCTCCCCGCCACCGTCGCTAGCGCCGGGCCTTCCTCTTCCGGTCAGGAGGGGTTACCGCCCCACCCCGGGCGCCCTCGGCTCCCTCCCCAAGCCCGCGGGCATCCTATCCCGCGACCCGCGGCGCGGCAGGCCCTGCACTTTCGCCCAGTCATGCGCCGGCTGCGGCGGTTGGAGGCGGCCCGTCTCCGCAGGCGGCGGTCCCTCTGGTCTCGTGACACCCTCGGAGCCGCCCGTCCCGAGGCCTGGGCCGCGTCCCCCGCCCCCGCCCCGCGCCCTCTGTGCCACCCCGGCCCGGGCGGCAGCCGCCGGGTCCCCAGGGCCGTGCTAGGCCCCGCTCGCCCGAGCCCGCGCCTCCCCGCCGGCGCCGCCAGGCGGCCGCCCGCTCGGCGGGGCGCGGCGGGGACCCGAGGCCGGGCCGGCTGGCGCCCCGTACCGCGATCACGTTGACGAAGGTGGTCTTGCCCGAGTACTGCAGCCCGACCAGCGTGAGCTCCATCTCCTCCTTCCAGAACAGGGCCTTGAACCAGTCCAGCAGCTTGTTGAACAAAGCGATCATGGTCGCTGCGCCGGCCGCGCCGGGTGCCGGCTCCCCGCCGCCCCTGGTGCCCTCGCGCTGCGGCCGGAGCGGCCCCTCCGCGGTGCTGCCCGGCTCCGGGCTCGGTGCGGGCGGAGGCTCGGCTGAGCGCTCGGCGGCGGGCGGCTCGCTGCCGGGATCGGCGCGCCGATGGGTGTGGCCTCGCGCGTCCTCCTCCCCCCGGTCGCCGTCCTCCCCGCCGTCCTCCCCCTCCGCCCGCGCGGCCGCCGGCCCTGCTCGCCCCCGAGCGAGCGCGCTCCCCGCGGCCGGGCGGGCGAAGGGCGGGCCCTGGGCGCGAGGGGCACTCAGGACTGGCGCGCCCAGTGTTTTTCCCCTTCGTGAGCGGCCACGCCCTGATTGGCACCCCATCCTTCTGGGGGGGGCCTGGCGGAGGAGGGGGCGGAGGGTGGTCCGCGGCTTCGCAGGACGCGGGAGGGGCTCTCCGAGGTCTTTTGTTCCCTGAGTCCTGGCCTCCGAGCGTCTCTGCTCTGAGAGTGTGCCCCGCGGAGGGAAACAGCAGCCCGGGCGGCTTTGTCCACCACGATGTCCCAGCGCCGCCTGCGCACCAGCCTCTGGCCCGAAGGCACGCTTCCTGGGACCACCATGGACCGAACAGAAAATCCTGCCAGGCGGTTTCCCGTGAGGCAGATGCGTGGCAGATGGAAAAGTGGACCTGGTTTTGGTTAATCCCGAGTGCTCTTCAGGAGGGCTGCGGGTGGGACGTGCGGGCCTGCTGAGCGGCTGCTGGTCCTTGGCGACGCCCCCGGCCCGCTTCTCTCCGCGGCTGCCTCTTAGTATGTGGCCTCCGCGTGTATTCGCGTCGTGTCTGTGGTTTTTATGAAAGGTGCGTAAACTTTCGATGTCCGCCACATCCGCCAGGCCCACCCAAGAGGACCCGCGTGGTCAGTTGTCAAAGAGGAAGGGCCCCAGGTCCTGGCCCAGGGAAGGTCCTGGGTGGTTCAGATAAATGGTCTTCCTAGTCCCTGCCCTGTGAGTCCCTCGCTAGTTCCTGAGGAACACCTCTGCCTCTGCCCTTCCCTGACCCACTCCGTTGTTTCTCTCGTCCCTGGAGGGGCTGGGAGGGGCTGGTCCTGGGGTAACGCCCGACAGTGTCGCGGGTCTGTGGGTTCTCACTGTCACTGCCGTAAAGAAGCTCCACAGGCCTGGGGAGGAGAAGGCTTTATTTTCCCACCGGTCACTGCCCAGGGCCAGTCTGCAAGTCCGGACAGGGCCGGGGCAGCAGCGCCCAGGGAGGCGCCTGCCGCCCAACGGTGGCTTTCCTCGAGCGGGGTCTGAGCTCCGCGGGCACCAGGAGTGCCTCGCAGGGCAGGAAAGCTTCAAAGGGTGAGCCATTCCCGGGTGGTGGTCCTCCCCAAGGTGGCCCGGGGGCCTTGGGCCTTGTGTGGATGTGCGGCACGGAGGGCGGTCAGCTCTCTGGGGTGGACCGTGGCAGTCCTGGTTCAGCCTGAGCGCCTGGTCCGTGGAGATGCGTTAGTTCAGGTTGCCGGTGGAAGTCGGCTGCAGTCCAGGCCTGCTCTGCAGGAGACGGGCGTGGCGGAGCTGATCTGTAGTCAGAGAGCGCCGTCAGTCCTGGCCTGAGCGTCTCTGCTCTGAGAGTGTGCCCTGGAGGGAAACAGCAGCCCGGGCGGCTTTGTCCACCACGATGTCCCAGCGCCGCCTGCGCACCAGCCTCTGGCCCGAAGGCACGCTTCCTGGGACCACCATGGACCGAACAGAAAATCCTGCCAGGCGGTTTCCCGTGAGGCAGATGCGTGGCAGATGGAAAAGTGGACCTGGTTTTGGTTAATCCCGAGTGCTCTTCAGGAGGGCTGCGGGTGGGACGTGCGGGCCTGCTGAGCGGCTGCTGGTCCTTGGCGACGCCCCCGGCCCGCTTCTCTCCGCGGCTGCCTCTTAGTATGTGGCCTCCGCGTGTATTCGCGTCGTGTCTGTGGTTTTTATGAAAGGTGCGTAAACTTTCGATGTCCGCCACATCCGCCAGGCCCACCCAAGAGGACCCGCGTGGTCAGTTGTCAAAGAGGAAGGGCCCCAGGTCCTGGCCCAGGGAAGGTCCTGGGTGGTTCAGATAAATGGTCTTCCTAGTCCCTGCCCTGTGAGTCCCTCGCTAGTTCCTGAGGAACACCTCTGCCTCTGCCCTTCCCTGACCCACTCCGTTGTTTCTCTCGTCCCTGGAGGGGCTGGGAGGGGCTGGTCCTGGGGTAACGCCCGACAGTGTCGCGGGTCTGTGGGTTCTCACTGTCACTGCCGTAAAGAAGCTCCACAGGCCTGGGGAGGAGAAGGCTTTATTTTCCCACCGGTCACTGCCCAGGGCCAGTCTGCAAGTCCGGACAGGGCCGGGGCAGCAGCGCCCAGGGAGGCGCCTGCCGCCCAACGGTGGCTTTCCTCGAGCGGGGTCTGAGCTCCGCGGGCACCAGGAGTGCCTCGCAGGGCAGGAAAGCTTCAGGAGGGGTGAGCCATTCCCGGGTGGTGGTCCTCCCCAAGGTGGCCCGGGGGCCTTGGGCCTTGTGTGGATGTGCGGCACGGAGGGCGGTCAGCTCTCTGGGGTGGACCGTGGCAGTCCTGGTTCAGCCTGAGCGCCTGGTCCGTGGAGATGCGTTAGTTCAGGTTGCCGGTGGAAGTCGGCTCGCAGTCCAGGCCTGCTCTGCAGGGAGACGGGCGTGGCGGGAGCTGATCTGTAGTCAGAGAGCGCTCTCTCCTTGCTCAGTTCTGGTGTTCTTCCCGAGCACTCAGTGTGCCTTCTGAGGCTGGGCCTCCTGGGGAGTGGCTGGGGTGGACAGCCAGCAGTGACGGAGGCAGGGGCGGCCGTCTGGGCTCTGGGGGAGGGCTTCCCTCACTTTCCCTCTTCTAGAGGCTTTAGCTGTCTGGTCAGCTTCTCCCAGACACAGGGGTGACCTGGTTCTTGTGCTCTTTGGTAGTGTCCTGCCTTGCAGAGTGGGGTGAGGAGGCAGAGTCCCGCCAGGATGCTGGGCACTCGGTCAGGATAGCCCCAGGCTTTCCCCAACTCCGGCCGCCCATCTGTTCTTGGGTCGGGCTCGGGTTGGGGTGGTCTTGGGGTCATTCTCTCGCCAGCCCCAGGAAGGAGTGCAGCTTCTAGGCGTCCTCAGGTTGCTCTGCCCTGGTGGCGGCCAAGCACCAAGGTCCGTGTCCGAGGAGGAGACCGAGGCTCTCGCTGGGGTTGCCCCGGAGTCCACCGGGCGCCTCTGCAGGGCGCTGGGGAGTGGGTGGTGCTCAAGAGCTGGTGTCTGGCCCGCTTCCTGGGACCCCAGCTAGGCGCCAAAGGGCAGCCTATTCCTGTGCCCTCGGGGGCTCCCCAGGTCACGAGGCCCCTTTCCCCCAGGCCCAGGAGGCGGCCCTGGGCGGGGCGGGGGTGGGGTCAGGGGCTGGGCTCCGGGGGCAGCTGGGCTGCGAACAGGGCCAGGGTGTGGTGCAGGAACTGGTACTGCTCCGCCGTCTGGATCATGCCCCCCCTGTGGGGAGAGGAGCGCAGGCCGTGAGGAGTTGGGAGGGGCTCCCGTGGGGAGAGCCTGACCTTCCCAAGGCCGTGGGCTCCGCTCCCAGGTGCATCCGCTCTGCGGCCAGCCAGGACGCCTCCCACTGTCCGCCTTCCCGCCCACACCGACAGGGGTCTTCTCTGACCGGCGACTTCTGGCACAGAGCCAGCCCCCTGAGTCTGAGCCCCAAGGTTTCATCTTCCCAGTAATCTTAGAAGTAAGAATTCCCCAAATCCTGTGTTCTCAGGCGCCTTCACGTCCGTGGACGCACCCCTTCCAGCAGCTCTCTGGGAGGGAAGCACTGTCTCTCTGGGTAAAGACACGTGCGAAGCACCCTGGCGCTCTGTCTCCTCACCCGAGGGCCTCTGCAGCTGCCTGCAGCCGCCCGGCTTCTGGGACCCACAGTCCTCTGTTCCCCACCCCACTCTCCTTCCCCTGAGAAGAGAATTTGGAAAGACGGAAACAAAAAGCAAACGAGACGGAATGCTCAGGTGTACCCTAGACTGTCCTGTTGACGCTGGACCCCCTCCCAAAGCTCGGCCCTGGGGGGAGAGTCTGGCCTGGGTGTGGGCCCTGGTCAGCAGCTCTCTGAGCCAGAGGGGCTCGTCCTCTCCCGCAGGAAATGCCCAGAGCCAGAGGGCCCCCTGGCAGCGTGGGGCCTTGACAGCGTCCTCACCCTGCACAGTCCGTGGACCCACCTGTCCAGCCGCAGCTGGCACACGATGCCCAGGATGTCCACCTCCCCTCGAGCCTTCAGCTGTTGGCAGCCGATGCGGGTCGCGATGAAGCAGCCAGTCCGGCCAATCCCTGCGCTGGGTCCAGGGGTCCAGGGAGGGCAGGGTGGTCACAGGGGACCAGGTGGGTGGGGACGGGGAGGGAAGTCACCACGCCTCCTGACCACACAGAGGTCCTTCTCTAACCCTGTCCATTCCCACAGCCCCTGAGGCTTGGCTGCCATGCCCGCTCAGGTTCGGCCTGCAGTCCACTCCCCTCTGCTCTGTGGTGTCCTGAGCTCCTCCCTCCCTTCTTGAGGAAGCCTTTGCATGAACCTGCCGGGCTGCACCCGCAGACGGTGCTTCTGGCCGCTGTGTTCTCGCTAGGACGCCAGCCCAAGTGCTCTGCCCGTGTTCAGTCTGTCGTTCCATCACCCGACCCCACCCAGCTTGCTTCTTAGCCCGAGGCCCAAGGAGTCTTTGTAAGGGGCACATCGGGTTTCTGGGCCTGTCCTGTGAGGCTCCGCAGTGACAGAACCTCGCCCCTGCCCCCACGAGTCTGAGCCCCAAGGTTTCATCTTCCCAGTAATCTTAGAAGTAAGAATTCCCCAAATCCTGTGTTCTCAGGCGCCTTCACGTCCGTGGACGCACCCCTTCCAGCAGCTCTCTGGGAGGGAAGCACTGTCTCTCTGGGTAAAGACACGTGCGAAGCACCCTGGCGCTCTGTCTCCTCACCCGAGGGCCTCTGCAGCTGCCTGCAGCCGCCCGGCTTCTGGGACCCACAGTCCTCTGTTCCCCACCCCACTCTCCTTCCCCTGAGAAGAGAATTTGGAAAGACGGAAACAAAAAGCAAACGAGACGGAATGCTCAGGTGTACCCTAGACTGTCCTGTTGACGCTGGACCCCCTCCCAAAGCTCGGCCCTGGGGGGAGAGTCTGGCCTGGGTGTGGGCCCTGGTCAGCAGCTCTCTGAGCCAGAGGGGCTCGTCCTCTCCCGCAGGAAATGCCCAGAGCCAGAGGGCCCCCTGGCAGCGTGGGGCCTTGACAGCGTCCTCACCCTGCACAGTCCGTGGACCCACCTGTCCAGCCGCAGCTGGCACACGATGCCCAGGATGTCCACCTCCCCTCGAGCCTTCAGCTGTTGGCAGCCGATGCGGGTCGCGATGAAGCAGCCAGTCCGGCCAATCCCTGCGCTGGGTCCAGGGGTCCAGGGAGGGCAGGGTGGTCACAGGGGACCAGGTGGGTGGGGACGGGGAGGGAAGTCACCACGCCTCCTGACCACACAGAGGTCCTTCTCTAACCCTGTCCATTCCCACAGCCCCTGAGGCTTGGCTGCCATGCCCGCTCAGGTTCGGCCTGCAGTCCACTCCCCTCTGCTCTGTGGTGTCCTGAGCTCCTCCCTCCCTTCTTGAGGAAGCCTTTGCATGAACCTGCCGGGCTGCACCCGCAGACGGTGCTTCTGGCCGCTGTGTTCTCGCTAGGACGCGCAGCCCAAGTGCTCTGCCCGTGTTCAGTCTGTCGTTCCATCACCCGACCCCACCCAGCTTGCTTCTTAGCCCGAGGCCCAAGGAGTCTTTGTAAGGGGCACATCGGGTTTCTGGGCCTGTCCTGTGAGGCTCCGCAGTGACAGAACCTCGCCCCTGCCCCCACGACTCCTCCCCCACCTCTCCCCGGCCCCTGCTCTCTGGCTCTCCGCTCAGGCCTTGGGACCTGCGGCTGCCTCTGCCAGGATGCTCCCTCGTGCGCTTGGTTAATTCACCTCCCAGTTCTTAGCTTGGCTTGGAGGGCCCTCCTCCTGAGAGACCTTTTCGGCCCAAGTCTGGGTTGGGCAACTTGGTTCTGTGTCCCTGCCACCCCGCCCCCCGGTCACGCTCTCGCCATGCTGCGTCCCGTTCACTGTATCTGCTCTTTCTCCACCAGACCACACGACTTGGCAGAAATCAAACGGTCTTGCTCACAGCTGTCTCCTTAGCCTCGAACGCTATGCCTGGCAATAACAGGTTTTGAGTACACATTCAAGGAAAGAGTAAATGAGCTCCCTGATGGCAGGGACCAGCTTTGGCTCCTCCTCCAGCAGACGGGGAGCTGCCTCTGGACGGTGCCCGGGCGCCCAGCCCGCAGGCCCGTGCTCTGCAGGAGGGACGCAGCACTTGTGGACTGAATTGGAGACCCCTGTCCAGTAAGACCTGGGCCCGTCACGCCCTGCTCTGCTTAGACCCTGCCGCGGAGGGGCCCGGCGGGAGGAGGGGCTCCGTGGGGCACCTACCTGCAGTGGACCACGATGGGCCCCGAGCTGGCGGCTGTCTCTGGGCTGTCCTCCACCTCGGCCACCAGGCGCAGCAGCGGCCTTGCCGATTCTGGGGTCTGGTGGTCCGGCCAGGCCGAGAAGAGGATGTGTTTCACTGAGCGGAGCTCCTCCTGGTGCTGGGCGTGGACAGGGCGTGTGAGCGGGGGCTGGACGGGGCGCCGGCCAGTCTCTTCCCTGGTCGCCTGGGCAGGGCTGACCGAGCAGGAGAGGCTGGCCTCACCCGTTCGTTATGCTCTACACTCCCTCCTCCGACACTCTCCGGAGAGAGTGGAAAGACCCAAGTTCAAGTCCTGACTCTGCCTCCCACCAGCACGTGGCTTTGAACCAGTCCTTTAGCCTTGTTTTCTTCATCTTGAAAACGGGCCACGGTGGCCAAGGCTCGAGGGCTGCTTGGAGAGTGCAGGACGCTCCAGAGCAGCAAGAGGGTTTTGGGCTCTTTGGCGCGCTCTTAAGCGGCTCATCCAGCCGCGGTGGCGCCGCCCGCCGTGCCTCCAGGCCCGCCCCTCCGCCCGTAGGCATCGCGGGCGCCGCCCTGGAGGCTCGGGCACCCTGAGGAGGGCGCCCACAGCCCTCACCAGGCCCCAGCAGCTCCGCAGACGGGTTTCCAGCAGGTTCCCCGAGTCAGCCGTGGAGGCCCCTCCAGAGAGCGCGGCGGCCGGTGGGGGCGGTACCTGGATGGTGAGCCGGCGCACGGTGTACTCGGGGTGCTCCCGCACGTCCTGGACGCGGACGCGGAAGGGCCCGTAGGTCTCCTCCTCGGTGGGCCAGTAGTGGACGCACTTCTGGGTGGGGGGATCTGGGAGTCAGAGGCCAGGTCTGTGGGCTGGAGCAGGCTCCAGGGAGCAGAGAGGGGAACAGCGGCCTGCGAGGTTTCTCCACACCCCGCGGGGGAGCTGGGCTCTCCTGAGCGCGACACCCGAGGGTGAGTGCCCACCCCACCCACCCGCTCCCGGGCTCCTGGCCGGGGATGGCCTCTGTGCTGCCAGCCTCGGGAGCGGACGGGTGTCCTCAGCTCCCAGGGAGCCCCTGCCCAGCGAGCTGCCCCAGGCAGAGGGGCGTGGGGAGAGGGTCGCCCTGCCCAGCTGACCAGGGTCCGTGCCCCGTGCCTCACCTCCTTGCCCTCCCGGAGCTGAGTGAGCATGACGATGTGTGCCGCCCCCTCCTGCCACACCATCTCCCAGAAGTCCGACACGGTGTTGGGCATGGGGCCCTGGGTGGCGATGTAGGCCTTGTCCTTCCCACCGTAGCCCTGAGGGGGAGGGTGGACTGTGAGGCCAGCGCCTGGGGGGCCAGACCTGCAGGTGCCGGGCTCGGGGTGCAGCTGGTGGCAGTGCAGCTCAGACACACGTCCTGAACACACACACCAGGAGCCCCAGGGTGGACCGGACAGGGCTCTGAACCAGGAGCACCTGGGTTCCAGCCCCTGTTCTGCTCTTGCAGTGGGGCCAGGAGCGAGTTTCCCAGACCTTTAGCCTTGTTTTCTTCATCTTGAAAACGGGCCACGGTGGCCAAGGCTCGAGGGCTGCTTGGAGAGTGCAGGACGCCCAGAGCAGCAGGAGGGTTTGGGCTCTTTGGCGCGCTCTTAAGCGGCTCATCCAGCCGCGGTGGCGCCGCCCGCCGTGCCTCCAGGCCCGCCCCTCCGCCCGTAGGCATCGCGGGCGCCGCCCTGGAGGCTCGGGCACCCTGAGGAGGGCGCCCACAGCCCTCACCAGGCCCCAGCAGCTCCGCAGACGGGTTTCCAGCAGGTTCCCCGAGTCAGCCGTGGAGGCCCCTCCAGAGAGCGCGGCGGCCGGTGGGGCGGTACCTGGATGGTGAGCCGGCGACGGTGTACTGGTGCTCCCGCGCGTCCTGGACGCGGACGCGGAAGGGCCCGTAGGTCTCCTCCTCGGTGGGCCAGTAGTGGACGCACTTCTGGGTGGGGGGATCTGGGAGTCAGAGGCCAGGTCTGTGGGCTGGAGCAGGCTCCAGGGAGCAGAGAGGGGAACAGCGGCCTGCGAGGTTTCTCCACACCCCGCGGGGGAGCTGGGCTCTCCTGAGCGCGACACCCGAGGGTGAGTGCCCACCCCACCCACCCGCTCCCGGGCTCCTGGCCGGGGATGGCCTCTGTGCTGCCAGCCTCGGGAGCGGACGGGTGTCCTCAGCTCCCAGGGAGCCCCTGCCCAGCGAGCTGCCCCAGGCAGAGGGGCGTGGGGAGAGGGTCGCCCTGCCCAGCTGACCAGGGTCCGTGCCCCGTGCCTCACCTCCTTGCCCTCCCGGAGCTGAGTGAGCATGACGATGTGTGCCGCCCCCTCCTGCCACACCATCTCCCAGAAGTCCGACACGGTGTTGGGCATGGGGCCCTGGGTGGCGATGTAGGCCTTGTCCTTCCCACCGTAGCCCTGAGGGGGAGGGTGGACTGTGAGGCCAGCGCCTGGGGGGCCAGACCTGCAGGTGCCGGGCTCGGGGTGCAGCTGGTGGCAGTGCAGCTCAGACACACGTCCTGAACACACACACCAGGAGCCCCAGGGTGGACCGGACAGGGCTCTGAACCAGGAGCACCTGGGTTCCAGCCCCTGTTCTGCTCTTGCAGTGGGGCCAGGAGCGAGTTTCCCAGAGTCCGGTGGGCGTCGTGCCCACCTAGCTGCTGCTGGTGGTCGGTTGGACCTTAGAGAGCTCAGCATCTTTCAGGGCCTTCGTGAGGGCTCCTTTCCTTCCCTCCTGCCTTCCACTGGCACAAAAGGCAGAGAAAACTGTTTCCCTTTGTGGATTTAGCAGAAAAGCATAGCACACTCTTGCTAGCCTTCCCCACCCCGCCCTCCGCCCCCTCCTCCAGAATCCTCAGCTTCCTGCTCCTCAGGGGTCAGTGAAATACAGACCCCATTCATCGCCTGCAGGCTTCTCGCGCTTCACCTCCACTGGGGGTTGCCGTCCCACCTGCTCTGAGCCAGTAGAGGGCGCACATGTGCACCTGCCACGGCCCACGCCTACAGGCTGGTTGGGGGGCTGGGGAGGAGGCTAGGGGAGTCCACCCGGCTTCCCTGCCTCCGGTTCCTTAACTTAAGTGGCCTCCAAGAAGGAGGGGCTGCCTGCAGCAGTGAAGGCAGAGGGGAGGGAGCCAACCAAGTGCCCCGTTGGGCTGTATCTTTCACACAGGCCTGGGAGTCTTGGGCTGGGGCTGGCCGGAGCCGCTCTCTCTGCTGAGAGGCTGGTAGGGATGGGGGATGGGGCGGGCAAAGGAGACCAGGGCCTTCCTTCCAGCATCTGATGCCTGCTCTGGGCATCCTGGCATCCGGGCCTGTTCCAGCGGCTCAACAGGGAAGGGCCGTGGGTTGGAGCCAGGTGCCCAGCTGCACTGGAGGTCTCCGGACACAGCACCCCCTCCCCTGCCAGCGACTCACCCGAATGTAGTTGGCATTGATGTAATCTCCGTCCTCCTGGCTCTGTGCCCGACCCAGACAGACACGGCTCTGTGGGTCTAGGAAGTAAGTATCACCGGAGGTCAAAAGGCCGCCGGCAGAGCAGCCTCGGGCAGGGCCAGGGAGAGGACAGCCCTGTGCACGTCAGGGCGCCTGTGAAGAGCCGGCGCCTGGACGGCCTTGGCGCTGTCTCCCGTGCGGACAGCAGAGAGCCACAGGGCGCTCCCGAGCCGTCCAGGGCCGTGGCCCGAGCAGGACAGACGGGCGAGGATTGGGCAGTCTGAACATCAGACGTGCGGGGCAGGGTCGTGGCCACAGAGATGGGAGAACGGAAAGGGTCGAGGAAGCATGTCTCTCGAGGGCCCGGTGGGGACTCAGGCTTCTTCCCGCCCTAACCCCCCCAGGGCAAGTCTCCCCGGGAGGGGGCTTCTCTCCAGCTCCAGTCCAAACCAGATGAAGAAGCTGGCTCTGGGGCAACTGGTCTGGGCAGAGGCGCCTCAGAGCCAAGCGCGGGGTGGCCCCAGCCCCTTCCGTGAGCACCAGCAGCCCAGGCAGGCCAGGGCTGCGCCTCCAGGCGGGGGCGCTGGGGCGGGCTGGCCAGACAGGCTGCTCTGAGCAGGGTGGGGAGGAGAGCCTCCCAGGCCTCGTGGCCGGTGGGCCCGGCCAGCCCCTGCCCTGCCGTCGGCATTGCGAAGCCCATCGGCAGCCTCCTCGCTGCTGCCTCCGTCTGAGGTCCCCCGCCAGGGCTCTCTGGAGCCCTCGTGACGGGGCGCCATCCCACCAGATGGTGCTGGCCACTCCCCACGTGGGAGAGGGGAAGGGAGGGCTGGCGCGGCTGGCTGTGTGACCTCGGGTGGCGGACATGACTTCTCTGTGACTTGGTTTCCTCACTTGTAAAATGGAGGTAAGGGCACCACACACAGATTTCCTGGGGTCGCACGGAGCCGTGCCGGCCCCCAGCGCGGTCCTGGTCTCATGCTGGGGTGGCTGCGGCTCCGCCCGTCCCCGCCAGGGCCCCGGGGCCTCCTCTGCCGAAGGAAGAGGCTCCAGGCCGGGCAGCTCCCTCCCGGCCGAGGCCGCGTCTTGCTCTCTGAAGGCCTCCACCCCCAAGCCCACCGCAGTTCTTACTTGGCAAGATGGTCTTGTATCGATCCTTGGAGGCATGGCCGGGAATATCCAGGTCTTCGGGGCTGACAAAGTTTGAGGGGATCTTCTGAGGAGGGGGAGAAACGTGTGAGCAGCCCCTTCCCAGCCTCCTTCGCCTCCACTTTTCTAGTGGAACTAGACCCTGTTCCCTTCCGTGCAGGCCTGGATGGGGTGCGGGGAAGAGGGTGGAGCACGGCGGGTTCCCTCCTGGGGCCCCGAGGTTCTCCCTCCCCAGCTCCCATGGGGGACAGTCTCCCAGGCCCCCGGGAGCAGCGCCGGCCTGCTGCTCCTGACTCCGAAGGTCAGCGGCTGGGTAGGGCCCCCACACTCTTACCAAGAATTCTTCCTCCAGCTGCTTGGGGCTAGGCGGCTGGTGCTGTAGCTCCTGGCGGGTGAGGGGGTGCCCGGCGGTGCGCAGAAAGTGCAGGGTGACCTCCTGGGGCGTGCGCACTGAGCAGATGGGCTCCACGGCCCCCAGGGACCGCACGTCCAGCATCAGCGCCACGTTGGAGCCACGCCTGCCGCAGAGAGCATGGTCAGCCTCTGCCGCCATGGCTGTCCCAGGCACCTCCAAGGGCTGGCTCCTGTCTCTTCTTGACCTGGAGGCCCAGGCCCCCAGCATTTCTGCCCCATGTCAGCCAGCATAGGAGGCTTTGAACCCAGCTGCTTCCTCCAGCTGCCCCCACTTCCTGGCTGGGCCCCTAAAGCTCAGGCCTGCATCCAGGAGGCTCTGGTCCCCCTCTAGGGATGCTCAGCCCAGCCTGGGTCTTGGGGCACAGGCACAAGGTTGACCTAGAGCTCTGTGCCCAGGCGGGTAAAGGTCATGCAAATGACGTGCAAGCGAACACATCTGGTTTCCTTTACTGGGAGGTGAGAGGGTCCGGCTGGAGGGGCAGGGGAGGGCAGGCGGGGCTGGGCCCTCCCGGGAAGGCCTCACCTCTCCTGCAGCCGCACGTGCTTCCTGGCCGGGGCCTGGTCTGGTGGAGGCTGGGCCATGGCTGCCCCCAGAGGCAAGTCTGAAGGCGGGGGGAGCCGGGGGCTGTGCTCTGGAGCGGCCCCCGTGGGCCTGGACCATGCTGGGGGGCTGGGCCCAGAGGAGATCACTCTCCGTGAGGCTTGACCTCTGGTCTTGCCCGGCCCGCCCGAGGGGGCTCCGGGGCCCAGGTCAGCCGGCTCTGCTCTGGTGCCTCTGCTTTGGCTTGGTGTGTTCCGGTCCCCAGGAAGTGGCTGTGCTGCACCGTGGGAAGGCCAGGATCTCTGCAGGGGCTTGGGGTGGCGGCTGCCTGAGGTTAGCGCGAGGGCAAGATAAAGGGTAGCGATTGTGGGCAAAGATAGGATGAGGCAGGAGAGGCAGGCAGCGGGGGACGGGAGACCGGAGCCGGGGGCCAGGCCAAGGAGGGCGAGCGGGCATGGGGCCGATCTGGGTGAAGGGTGGGCTCACACCCCCTCGGCCTGCAGGGGCCTCCTCTGGAAGGTGGACCTGCTGCGTCGTGGCAGCGGCCAGGCCCCAGCATGTGGGCTGCAGGTCCTTCCACCTGGGGTCATCCCCGCCTCTGGGGTCTGAGGCCAGGGAGGGGGCCGGGGGTGTTTCCTTCCTCCTCGGCCCATCCCCCACCCCAGCTCAGTAACCGTCACAGGAAATGGCCTCACCAAGCCCGGGAGTGACAGAGCTTGGGGAGACGATAGCTGGGGACACCAGAGGGGGTGAGGAGGGGTCGGGGTCCCTCGCCTAGGGGACAGTCCCTGTCTTCCAGGCCTGGGTCCCCGCTTCCGAGGGGGGCTGGGGACGTCGGAGTCGCTGGGCCTGCAGGGTCCGCGCGGGCGTGCCCACGCGACGAGCGGGCAGGAGGCTGCGCGGCAGGAAGCCCGTCTGCCGCTCCTCTCCCACGGGGCCCTGCCCGCCCTCAGGACAGCCGCCCCAGCGCCCCCGCCCGCGGGGCACCCTCGCCACCCCCGCCCCGGTCTCCTGCTCACCCTCCCCGGGGAAGCCCTCCCGGCTCCCCAGGTCTGCACCGAGGGGGCCTCGGGGCTCCTCCCCGCCCCTCAGGTACTTACTGAAGCAGCCGGTCCCCAGGCGCCTCTTGCCAGCTGTCTGTCTGTCTGTCGTCTGTCTTTGAAGGCTGAGGAGGCTTCAGGAAGCCCGCTTCCTCCCCGCCCCTCCTCGCTGCCACCCACGCACGCCCAGCCGCCTGCTGCCACCACCAGGGGTCCGCGCCTCCTGCGTCCCCCCGCCCCCGCCCTGGGCCCTGGCCCTCCACACCTCTGCGGCGGCCTGGCCCTGCTCGCTGGGAAGGGCGAGCGCTGGGCCGATCCTGATACTCGCCCTGCACCGCAGTGCTGCTCCTCCCGGCCCTTGTCGCCTCTAGCCTCTGTCTGCTCACTGGGTGCAGCTGAGCCAACCCCTCACGCTCCCCCCCGGAAGCCCAGGTACCCAGAGACCTCACCCTGGAAACCCTTGCCCCTTCAAGCTGCGGGCACCCCAGCGGGCACAGGCAGAGCGGGTGGGGGAGCGGGGCCGGAGTCATTGCTCCTGAGGGGAACGGCTCAGGCCAGGCCAGAAGGGCAGCCCCGGGCCCTGGGTCACACCCCCAGCTCCCAGCCACCCTGGGTCTGAGCTGGGTCAGCCACTCTGGACGTTGGTGGTAGAGACAGCTCCAAGGAGGGTCTGGGGGCTTTCCTTGCCCCCAGAGTCCACAGGCCTCATCCCAGAACCCTGATGCCGGCTTGGGGACCCACGGGGAGCGGGTGGCCTCTGGCTCTCACGTGAGGAGGCCTCCACGGCGGCTTTGCTGCAGGGGTACCTGTAGCCTGGGCCCTGGGCAGGGGGGCCCCACGTCCAGGACCCTTCTGTGCTGCCCCTGGGTCACCCGGCGGGCCTCCCATTGGCTCTCTGCTCCTGTCACCTGGAAACACGCGCAACACCTGCCCCTATCAGGGGTGCCCACAATCCCGTCCCCTCCTGCTGCCCACGCCTCTGATTCAGCCATCAAAAGGGGTCAGCAAAAGAGGGGGCCTGCAGGAGGGGCTAGCCTTCCCGCGAGAACAGGATGGCCCTTGGGGGCTCGGGAGGCCCAGCTGGGGGCGCCCAGAGGAAGGGGAGGGGACAGGAGCCTGGGGACCCCCGGTAGACCCCTGGGCGTGGTCTCCACCGCAGCCGACCTCTAGCCCTTTCTGTGCTCCCACTAGTGGGTAGTGGGGCCTGGGTATGGAAGGGGGCAGGAGGGGGTTGGAAACAGGGCCACCCCCTCTGGGGCAAGAGTGTTATCAAGAACAGGAAGCCCGGATACCACAGGGCTGGGGAGGAGGAAGCAGGCATAGGGGTCACCCCCGGGCCGACCCTGTGAGCGCCTCAGGTTTGGCCCTCCACACCTCTGGCGGCCTGGCCCTGCTCGCTGGGAAGGGCGAGCGCTGGGCCGATCCTGATACTCGCCCTGCACCGCAGTGCTGCTCCTCCCGGCCCTTGTCGCCTCTAGCCTCTGTCTGCTCACTGGGTGCAGCTGAGCCAACCCCTCACGCTCCCCCCCGGAAGCCCAGGTACCCAGAGACCTCACCCTGGAAACCCTTGCCCCTTCAAGCTGCGGGCACCCCAGCGGGCACAGGCAGAGCGGGTGGGGGAGCGGGGCCGGAGTCATTGCTCCTGAGGGGAACGGCTCAGGCCAGGCCAGAAGGGCAGCCCCGGGCCCTGGGTCACACCCCCAGCTCCCAGCCACCCTGGGTCTGAGCTGGGTCAGCCACTCTGGACGTTGGTGGTAGAGACAGCTCCAAGGAGGGTCTGGGGGCTTTCCTTGCCCCCAGAGTCCACAGGCCTCATCCCAGAACCCTGATGCCGGCTTGGGGACCCACGGGGAGCGGGTGGCCTCTGGCTCTCACGTGAGGAGGCCTCCACGGCGGCTTTGCTGCAGGGGTACCTGTAGCCTGGGCCCTGGGCAGGGGGGCCCCACGTCCAGGACCCTTCTGTGCTGCCCCTGGGTCACCCGGCGGGCCTCCCATTGGCTCTCTGCTCCTGTCACCTGGAAACACGCGCAACACCTGCCCCTATCAGGGGTGCCCACAATCCCGTCCCCTCCTGCTGCCCACGCCTCTGATTCAGCCATCAAAAGGGGTCAGCAAAAGAGGGGGCCTGCAGGAGGGGCTAGCCTTCCCGCGAGAACAGGATGGCCCTTGGGGGCTCGGGAGGCCCAGCTGGGGGCGCCCAGAGGAAGGGGAGGGGACAGGAGCCTGGGGACCCCCGGTAGACCCCTGGGCGTGGTCTCCACCGCAGCCGACCTCTAGCCCTTTCTGTGCTCCCACTAGTGGGTAGTGGGGCCTGGGTATGGAAGGGGGCAGGAGGGGGTTGGAAACAGGGCCACCCCCTCTGGGGCAAGAGTGTTATCAAGAACAGGAAGCCCGGATACCACAGGGCTGGGGAGGAGGAAGCAGGCATAGTCGGGCCCCACTGTGCTCTCAGTGCCCCCGGCTCCTTAGGGCCGGAGCCCTGCTGGCTGTGAGCGCCCCCTCAGGGTTTGAGGAGCTGGTGGCTGAGCTCTTGGGTGGAGAACTGGGGACAGGAGGTGGAGACAGTGGATGGGGTGGGGGGTGGGTAATGGCAGCGTTAGACATGACCCCGAGGATCACTCAGTTCCCTTTGGGTGTGTGTGGGGCAGGGTCACCTTGCTTCCTGCTTGCCCCTCACCCCTTTCTGCATAGAGATGCCTGGACATTGTCAGAGGTACAGACGCAGGCAGGGTGGGCCTGGCACCAGCGGAAGCCTCAGGGAGGACGGGGCCCTCCAGCAGCCCCAATCCTGGCCTGGGGCCTGGGACCCCACTGTGCCCGCCTGGGGCGGACTGTGCCCCCTCCAGGCTGCTGGGCGCAGGCGCAGGCCAGCAGTGCCGGAGTGACCGCAGTCCTCAGCCTCCCCCTTGCCCAGCGTGGCCCTGCCCCCGCAGCTCTCAGGCTGCTTCCCAGGGGCCAGAGGGCATCTGTCAGAAGGCCGAACCACAGTGCTCAGAGTGGCCAGCTGGAGCAGCGGCTCCAGGAGGGCCAGCGGCGCGGGCACTGTGGTCTCCGAGTCCCAACCCAGCAGGCCTCCAGCCTCCTTTCTCCAGTTGGCCTTCAGGGGGATGGTTGCCTGGGTGCCCGGCTACCCTCCAGCCGCTCCCCAGCTCCTGGTCCCAAGGGTCAGGAGCCCCTCAGAGGGGTAGGTGCACCGGGAATTCCCACAAGTGTTCGTTCCTGCAGCACTTGCCCGCCCTGAGGTCAAAGCCCCTGATAGAGCCCCCAAGGCAGGTGTCTTGGGACGTCCTGCTCCCACCTGCCCCTCCTCTCTGCTCCTCCTGGAGAAGCCCTGATCCAAGGTACCCCCCAAACCCCCAAACCCTGGGCCAGCCCAGCTGGCTTCCATTCCGCATGACCCTGGCTGTGTACAGGAAACCGATACAGAAAGCAGGACCCGTGCGGAGGAGGACCCTCGGGGCCACCCCTCTGGGGCAAGAGTGGAAAAGGGTACCACAGGGCTGGGGAGGAGGAAGCAGGCATAGTCGGGCCCCACTGTGCTCTCAGTGCCCCCGGCTCCTTAGGGCCGGAGCCCTGCTGGCTGTGAGCGCCCCCTCAGGGTTTGAGGAGCTGGTGGCTGAGCTCTTGGGTGGAGAACTGGGGACAGGAGGTGGAGACAGTGGATGGGGTGGGGGGTGGGTAATGGCAGCGTTAGACATGACCCCGAGGATCACTCAGTTCCCTTTGGGTGTGTGTGGGCAGGGTCACCTTGCTTCCTGCTTGCCCCTCACCCCTTTCTGCATAGAGATGCCTGGACATTGTCAGAGGTACAGACGCAGGCAGGGTGGGCCTGGCACCAGCGGAAGCCTCAGGGAGGACGGGGCCCTCCAGCAGCCCCAATCCTGGCCTGGGGCCTGGGACCCCACTGTGCCCGCCTGGGGCGGACTGTGCCCCCTCCAGGCTGCTGGGCGCAGGCGCAGGCCAGCAGTGCCGGAGTGACCGCAGTCCTCAGCCTCCCCCTTGCCCAGCGTGGCCCTGCCCCCGCAGCTCTCAGGCTGCTTCCCAGGGGCCAGAGGGCATCTGTCAGAAGGCCGAACCACAGTGCTCAGAGTGGCCAGCTGGAGCAGCGGCTCCAGGAGGGCCAGCGGCGCGGGCACTGTGGTCTCCGAGTCCCAACCCAGCAGGCCTCCAGCCTCCTTTCTCCAGTTGGCCTTCAGGGGGATGGTTGCCTGGGTGCCCGGCTACCCTCCAGCCGCTCCCCAGCTCCTGGTCCCAAGGGTCAGGAGCCCCTCAGAGGGGTAGGTGCACCGGGAATTCCCACAAGTGTTCGTTCCTGCAGCACTTGCCCGCCCTGAGGTCAAAGCCCCTGATAGAGCCCCCAAGGCAGGTGTCTTGGGACGTCCTGCTCCCACCTGCCCCTCCCTCTCTGCTCCTCCTGGAGAAGCCCTGATCCAAGGTACCCCCCAAACCCCCAAACCCTGGGCCAGCCCAGCTGGCTTCCATTCCGCATGACCCTGGCTGTGTACAGGAAACCGATACAGAAAGCAGGACCCGTGCGGAGGAGGACCCTCGGGGGCCTGGTGAGAGGGCTGGGGGAGGTGCCGGGTGGGTCTGGGCCGGGGGCATGCTGGGCCCCTCCAGGTACATCCTGGAGCCCCATCCCTGTCCCCACACCTCAGGCCACACGCCTGCCCAGACTGCGGGCACACCCTCGCCCCAGGCTGGTCAGAGAGATGGGCGACCCCTCCCTGGGCACCTTTCGGAGGGTGTGGGAGGAAGAGTGGGAGACTGGGCCACCCGGAGCCACCCTGCCCTGCTCCTCCGGGAGGCTGTCCTCCGGGCGCGGGGGGACGGGGGCCCGAGGCCTGGCTGCAGCAGTGGGAGTGGAGAGGAGGGTCGGAAGAGGGAGGCCGGGCCCTTGGGAGCCAGGACGCCAGCACTGTCCGCGGCCCGCTGCTGTCCAGCTCAGCTCTCTGCAGAAGGAACAGTGAGGCTCCCCTGGGGCCTCAGGAGGGCCCCGGGGCCTCCAGGTGGAGGATGTGGGCTGGTCTGTGGGAGTGGCTGCCCGGGAGCAGACTCAGCCCTCCCGTGCTTCTTGCTGAATGGAGAGGCCTGGGGTGGCTGCTTCCTATTGTTGAGCGGCCCAGCCGTGGAGTCTTCCTGCACCTTCTCTAGCGTTCCCCACCCCACCTGCCAAGGCTGTCCCAGGGCGGCTGGGGGCCGACGGATGTGCCCATGGGGTCTGTGCTGTCCTGAACGGGCCTCTTGTGTGGGGCCTCTGGGGAACAGGCTGAGGCCCCACCCTTTCACCTAAAACCCTGTCCTGTGCACCTTTTCTGCTTTGATTCTGAACTCGGCTGTTTCCATCCGGCTTCTCCAGGCTCTGCAAAGTGCAGCGCCCTGGGGAGGCGGGGAGGGCGGGGCCAGTGATCACCCTCCTCTGGCCACACTGGGACCCGCCCTTTCTCATCAGGCTCTCTAGCTGTTCCCCCATCCCCACCTTTTGAAAGAGCACACATGCACACACATGCATCATGCACACACATGAGTGTGCGCACTCACATGCACACATCTGATAGGCCACGGTGCTGAGCTTACAGGCCCCCCGAGGCAGGTGGGGGGGACTCTGAGGTCCAGGCGGGCGGAGCAGCCCTGGCTCGCCTCTGTTTCCAGTCGGACGGCAGGAGAGCAGGTCCCGGAAGCCAGCTTGCTGCCCCGCGCCTCGTGCTGCGCCTCCCCTCTTGACCTCGAGCTCCAGGCCCAGAGCCAGGTCCTTTCCTGTCTCTCTCCCGAAACTGTCTTAAATCTGCTGCCTTGGATCGGAGGCTCCAGGGAGTGGCTCCAGGTGAGTCGGTGGCTCAGGCTGCAAGGCTCTCTCCTGGCTCCTGTGGCCCCTGAGGGGTGCACAGGAAGGGGCGCAGGGTCTGAGTAGAGGCGTCGGGGTTGGAGGCAAGCCCACGTCCTGTCCTGGGGGGTTGGGAGCCAAGGCTGGAGGCCCAGACTCTAGAGCCTCCTCCCCTCCCCGGGGGCGGGGGCTTGCTGTTGTCCTCTGTGGACATTGCTTCCTCCCCTGGCGTGGGAGGGCGAGAAGCCAGAGGCGGCCCCGGGTCCACCATCACTGGAAAGCAAGGCCTCCAGGATGTGCTCCTGGGTGTCTACAAGCAGCACATGAGGAGACACACCCCCACGGCTGGTCCCTCCCCCCAGCGCCCAGCCCCACAGCCCCGCGATGTCACCAGGACCCTCCCTGAAGGAGCCCCAGGGCCCTGTGCTGCCTGTCCCCAGGGCAGGGCATGGGGAGTCAGCCGCCCCTGTCCACCCCGAGGCCGTCTCTCCAGCGGGTCTGGGTCTCACCCTCCCGAGACCGCGGGACAGTCCCTGCCTGGATGGCCAGCTGCTGGAAGAGGCTGGAGGCCAACGTGTCTGCAGCTGGGGGTCGCGACCCATCCCTGCTGCGAACAGGGTCTGAGGTGGGGAGGCAGCCCTGTGCTTTTGGCCGCCTGCTGCCTGCCAGCCGAGCCTGGGGAGGTGGGATGGCCACTCCCGCTGCCAGCCAGCGCTCCCTGCAGACTCCCTCGGGGTGAGGCCCCAGTCCCCTTGCTGCCCTCCTCTGGCTCCCAGGCTTCTTGGCCAAGGTGAGGCGGGTCCTGGGCTGCAGGGGTTGGGGCCCTGGCTCTCTGGGGCATTCAGGCCTCCCTCTGCCCCGAGGGCTTGTGGCTGGTATTCAATAAGCGGGGCAGAGGCGGCTGCTCCCCAGTCCCGGGCCTCCAAGCCTCCGTGTCCCCTGTGTTCCCTTTTGGCCACATCTGGGGCTGGGGAGTGGGGGTTGGACAGGTGGACAGGCTTTTCGCTGACCCTGGCTGGAGCCCAGGCCTCGGCCCATCTCCCCTCATCCTCGTGCTCCCTCCCACAGGAAGATGCGTGCTGTCCCTTGAAGAGGGTCCAAGTGGGGAGAGTGGAGGTAGGTGGGGACGGCAGGAGGGGCGGACAGGGCCATCTTCCCGAGACCCTGCCTCTGCTCTGGCCCTTCCTGCCTTCCCTTCTCCTTTAGGGCAGAGGGCGCTGGGAAACCCTGTGCCCCCCTTCTCCCCACGGCCACCTCTGAGGGTGAAGGACACCAGCCTCGCTCTGAGCTGGGCAGCCCAGGGCCTGGTGGGCCTGGTGGGCCTGACCGCACCCTCTGTCTCTGCCGGCTGAGCCCCCATGGCTCTCCCGAAGGTCGGCAGCTCCAGGCCCACACTAGTGCATCCAGCTTTGGGGCCCAGCACCTGGGACCAGGAAGTCATCACTGGCTGGAGGTGACAGCCTGCGTCCTCGGGGCAGAACGACAGCCTCACCCCGGCTGTGCTCCCGGGGGCGTGGCCTCTGGGTAGGGCAGGGCCAAGCGGGGTGGTCGGCCCGCAGGGGTGGGGGAGGTGGTCGCTGGGCGGTGCTGAGCTCGGCACCAGCCTCAGCCTCCGTTGCAGCCCTGTCCACTGTCCAGGACCTGCAGCTGCACGGCTCTCGGGGCCCGCCCAGCCCGGAGGCCTCGTGGGCTGCTGCTCCTGGGGTCAGGGTGGCTACCGGCGTGTCCTCTGCCACCTGGAGTCCCAGACAGTGGTTCCCAGTGTCTCCGGGTCCGCGGGCTCCCTGTCCTGCAGTCTGAGCAGCGGGTACATCTCAGAGGTTACCCCTGGGCGGCTGACCTCCAAGCGAGGACCAGCGCCCGCCTGTGGACGGGTAGGGCCGGCGCTCTGCGAGGCCCCAGGCGACGGCCAGTCAGGGGCGGGAGCCGTTCAGAGTCACGGGCCGACGTGACCGCGCTCCTGGCTCCTTCTCCAGGGTTGGTGCCCAGACCCCGTGGTTCTGCACCGCCCACCCTCCTCTAGCGCCCGTTCCTCCGGAGCAGCTGGCACTGTGTGTCCCGGGTGCCGGGGCCCTGCAGGCCACCTGGCCCGGCTCTGGAGGGGCCGCCCGGCTGCGCCTCGTGCTCACACACCTCCTCTGGGACGCCAACCTGACAGTGAGGGTCGAACGGGTGTCTCCACCTTCCCACACCTCTCTCCCGGACCCCTGCGAGCAGACCCTCAGTGCTGCGTCTGGGCCCTCTCAAGCAGTGGGCCCAGCACCACCGAGGGACCTGGGGGCTCGGGGCCACCGCAGGGACCCCTTAGCCAAGCAGGCTGATCCGGCTGGGCAGGGGAGCGTCCAGGGTCCCAGCCGGCAAGGGAAGAGGCCAGCTGTTGGTGAGAGCCCCCTAGGAGGTGCCAGTGGTGACAGTGGTCGTGTGCCAGCCGCAAGCTAGGCGCCCTGGGTGGCATCTCATTTAACCACCAGACACCCCCGTGGGAGACCGCGGTCCAGACAGAGGGCCGCGGCCTGAGGCTTGGGAGTGTCCGGGTCAGGCTGAGCCTCCGGCCCCGCTGCGTTTCTACTCGGGGGCAGCGGCCTCTCTGGTGCAGGCGAAGGACCCAGGCCGCTGCTCTGAGCCCGCCGCCGCTGCCCCCTGACCGGGGCTCTCCAGACACGGGGCGCACCCTGTCTGCTTTGGCCTCTGCGTCTCTCGGGGGGATGACAGTGGCGGTGTTGTGAGGAGGAATGTGAGGTCCGGCCCTGGGCGCGCTGTCGTCTGTCTCTGTGTCCTTGGCCAGGCCCCAGGTCTCACCCAGAGCGTGGCCTGTCCGGGGGCACAGGACGAAGCCGGCGGAAAGGACTTTCTGCACGTGTGTCTCCCTTCCCTGCAGACCCCTCTGCCCCGCTGGACCTGGTGCCCACCCCCCAGCCCCCAGGGCTCTGGGCCTTTCATGGGCCAACTTGCAAGCATTCCTCATCTCTTGCCATTTGGTTGGTCATCCATCCATCCTTCCATCCATCCATTTATCCATCCATCCATCCATGCTTGCATTCATTCACCCATCTGTCCATCCATCCATTCATCCATTCATCCACCCATCCACCCATCCTTCCAACCGATCATCCATTCATCCACCCATCCTTCCATCTATTCTTCCAACAAATATTTAATGAATGTCCCCCCCCCCCCATTTTTAGGTATGGGATTAGGTGCTAAAGGTAAAAATTATGAAGAAGTGTAGAAAGGAAGACCGAAAAGTACACAGATGGTTTATGTATCTATTAGAGTCATTTGTGTTGGTTTATGTATCATAGGATAGGTGTAAATGCACCATGAGGAGTATGAGCAATGTATTTGAACCATGTGAAGTTCTGTCCTCACAGTTAGGACTGAGGACGATCAGGACTGTTTTGTGCTTTTGGCTAATATAGAGCTCACAGAAGGGCCACCTTAAGGAGTCAAAGAAGGCTTCCCAGAGGAAAGGAGTAAGCTGAGAATTGTGTGGATCTGAGTGGGTGGGCAGAGAAGGGCCTGAGTGTGGGCAAGTGTGTGCCCAAGCCCCCAGGAGCTGGACGCCCGGGTTCTGTGAGAGCTGCAGGCACTGGCGCTGGGGGTGGGGCGGGCACAGTGCGGTGGGCCAGACCTCACCATGCAAGCGCCGAGGCCTGAGAACGAGTGGGGGCAGGCTTCAGGGCAGAGACGGGGTTGGCCAGGAGGCTTTCCTGGGAAGAAAAGAGTGGCTGGAGCCCAGGAGCTGCAGTGTGGAGGCGCACCTGCTGTTGGCCTCTGCGTCTCTCGGGGGGATGACAGTGGCGGTGTTGTGAGGAGGAATGTGAGGTCCGGCCCTGGGCGCGCTGTCGTCTGTCTCTGTGTCCTTGGCCAGGCCCCAGGTCTCACCCAGAGCGTGGCCTGTCCGGGGGCACAGGACGAAGCCGGCGGAAAGGACTTTCTGCACGTGTGTCTCCCTTCCCTGCAGACCCCTCTGCCCCGCTGGACCTGGTGCCCACCCCCCAGCCCCCAGGGCTCTGGGCCTTTCATGGGCCAACTTGCAAGCATTCCTCATCTCTTGCCATTTGGTTGGTCATCCATCCATCCTTCCATCCATCCATTTATCCATCCATCCATCCATGCTTGCATTCATTCACCCATCTGTCCATCCATCCATTCATCCATTCATCCACCCATCCACCCATCCTTCCAACCGATCATCCATTCATCCACCCATCCTTCCATCTATTCTTCCAACAAATATTTAATGAATGTCCCCCCCCCCCCATTTTTAGGTATGGGATTAGGTGCTAAAGGTAAAAATTATGAAGAAGTGTAGAAAGGAAGACCGAAAAGTACACAGATGGTTTATGTATCTATTAGAGTCATTTGTGTTGGTTTATGTATCATAGGATAGGTGTAAATGCACCATGAGGAGTATGAGCAATGTATTTGAACCATGTGAAGTTCTGTCCTCACAGTTAGGACTGAGGACGATCAGGACTGTTTTGTGCTTTTGGCTAATATAGAGCTCACAGAAGGGCCACCTTAAGGAGTCAAAGAAGGCTTCCCAGAGGAAAGGAGTAAGCTGAGAATTGTGTGGATCTGAGTGGGTGGGCAGAGAAGGGCCTGAGTGTGGGCAAGTGTGTGCCCAAGCCCCCAGGAGCTGGACGCCCGGGTTCTGTGAGAGCTGCAGGCACTGGCGCTGGGGGTGGGGGCGGGGCACAGTGCCGGTGGGCCAGACCTCACCATGCAAGCGCCGAGGCCTGAGAACGAGTGGGGGGCAGGCTTCAGGGCAGAGACGGGGTTGGCCAGGAGGCTTTCCTGGGAAGAAAAAGAGTGGCTGGAGCCCAGGAGCTGCAGTGTGGAGGCCAGCTCAGAGGAAGCAACAGGGGCGCGGGCGTTGTGCCACGTCCGTTTCTTCCTCCTCCTGCAGTCCCCACGCCTCCTGCCAACCCGAGCCTCGTCCTGGCACCCAGCCTCCTGTCCTGAGGGCCATCTGAGCCCCCCGTGGGGGGCAAGGATGGCTTCCTGCTGAGGGTCTGCCACCTGAGGGCCCTGGCTCTGGGGAGCAAGGAGACCCTGGGCCCCAAGGCACACACTGTCCGGTCCCAGCTGTCTCCAGGCACTGAGTGTCCAGTATGGCAGGCCGCCCTGCGGGACCCAGACCAGAGCAGTGGCACCAGTGCCATGGGCAGGACCTGTGAATGTCCCCTCCTGGCCCTCCCTTGCTGACACCCTTGCTGAGTGGTCCCAGGGGCTGCACGGCCCCTGACCTCCCTGCGGTCAGTGAGCAGGCCGCTGGGTTGACGGTGGCTGCTCAGCCTTTAGGGAGTGCCTGGTGGAGCCTGTCCTGCCCCTGGGCTCATGCTCGGCTCTCTGGGAGGGTCGGGGGGCAGTCTGCTTGCCTCTCGCTGGTCACCTGAGCTGATGCTTCCTGACCCGGCCAAGGGTAGAGGGCCAGCGGGGCCTTTTAGGAGGAAGGAGCCGAGACTGGGGTGTGCTCCCCAGTCCCTGCCGCGTACCAGGGCGGCCCTCACCGAGTCTGCACTCCGCCGGTGGGGCCTCAGCGTGGGCACCCTGCAGCTCTGTGGGCACAGGCTGCCGCTCAGGCTGGTGGTCACAGGCGGAGGCATGGCCATCACTGTGTGTGTCCATCGAGTGACCTTGTTTTGCCTTAATCGCCTCTTTAGAGGCCATGTCTCCCAACAGACACACTCTGAGGTCCCGAGGAGCACTTGAGCATGACTCTGGGGACACAGTTCAGGTGGTGACTCCTCCTCTCTCCCCACCCCGCTGTCCCTGCAGCCCCTCGCCCCTCCTGGACGCCCGGGTTCTGTGAGAGCTGCAGGCACTGGCGCTGGGGGTGGGGGCGGGGCACAGTGCCGGTGGGCCAGACCTCACCATGCAAGCGCCGAGGCCTGAGAACGAGTGGGGGGCAGGCTTCAGGGCAGAGACGGGGTTGGCCAGGAGGCTTTCCTGGGAAGAAAAGAGTGGCTGGAGCCCAGGAGCTGCAGTGTGGAGGCCAGCTCAGAGGAAGCAACAGGGGCGCGGGCGTTGTGCCACGTCCGTTTCTTCCTCCTCCTGCAGTCCCCACGCCTCCTGCCAACCCGAGCCTCGTCCTGGCACCCAGCCTCCTGTCCTGAGGGCCATCTGAGCCCCCCGTGGGGGGCAAGGATGGCTTCCTGCTGAGGGTCTGCCACCTGAGGGCCCTGGCTCTGGGGAGCAAGGAGACCCTGGGCCCCAAGGCACACACTGTCCGGTCCCAGCTGTCTCCAGGCACTGAGTGTCCAGTATGGCAGGCCGCCCTGCGGGACCCAGACCAGAGCAGTGGCACCAGTGCCATGGGCAGGACCTGTGAATGTCCCCTCCTGGCCCTCCCTTGCTGACACCCTTGCTGAGTGGTCCCAGGGGCTGCACGGCCCCTGACCTCCCTGCGGTCAGTGAGCAGGCCGCTGGGTTGACGGTGGCTGCTCAGCCTTTAGGGAGTGCCTGGTGGAGCCTGTCCTGCCCCTGGGCTCATGCTCGGCTCTCTGGGAGGGTCGGGGGGCAGTCTGCTTGCCTCTCGCTGGTCACCTGAGCTGATGCTTCCTGACCCGGCCAAGGGTAGAGGGCCAGCGGGGCCTTTTAGGAGGAAGGAGCCGAGACTGGGGTGTGCTCCCCAGTCCCTGCCGCGTACCAGGGCGGCCCTCACCGAGTCTGCACTCCGCCGGTGGGGCCTCAGCGTGGGCACCCTGCAGCTCTGTGGGCACAGGCTGCCGCTCAGGCTGGTGGTCACAGGCGGAGGCATGGCCATCACTGTGTGTGTCCATCGAGTGACCTTGTTTTGCCTTAATCGCCTCTTTAGAGGCCATGTCTCCCAACAGACACACTCTGAGGTCCCGAGGGCGAGCACTTGAGCATGACTCTGGGGGACACAGTTCAGGTGGTGACTCCTCCCTCTCTCCCCACCCCCGCTGTCCCTGCAGCCCCCTCGCCCCTCCTCTGGTGAACGTGACCAGTGAAGCCCCACCCAGCTCCGGGCATCCTGGGGCCATGCACCAGGGGGCCGGGACGGCTACCAGGTTGCTCTGTACCAGGCGGGCTCCAGCCCCATGGAGGCCCAGGGGCACAGTGCCAGCCTCTCAGCTCTGACTCTGGGCACTGGGTCCCGGGTGGCAGTGGTCACGCAGGCGGGGCCTCTAGGTGCGGTGGCAGCCAGAGCCCCCGGCTGGACCTGGAGTGGGTGTAGGAATGGCGGGGGGTGGGGAGCGGTGAGCAGGGCTTCCCCTGAGCCCCCTCCCTCCCTCGGTGGCAGCGCAACCCCAGTCCCACGTCCCACCTGCAGCCTGAGGGACCCGCGTGGGGTCAGAGGCCCCCTGATCTCCTCCCGCAGGCCCACTGGCGCCCACAGAGCCGCTGGTGTCCCTGCAGGCGGGCGGCGCCACGGTCAGCCCAGCCTGGGCCAGCGGCCCCCCGGGGCGCGGGCAGGGCTGCTCACGGCTCCTGGAGGCCGGGCTCCTGTTCCGGGAGCAGCCCCTGGCCTGGGCCAAGCCCGCCTGGTCCCGAGGGACCTCGCTCCTGGACGCACCCTCGCCCTGTCCGTGCTGTGCCGGGCAGGGCCCTCCAGGCCTCCCCGCGCCGTGGGCTGCCGCCTGGGGGTGCGCTGGCGTCTGCCGGGGGATGGAGCACCCCGAGCCCTGTCCCATCCTGCTCTGCCTCTCCTCGTCCAGTGGTGCCCTTCCCACCAGCCCTGGGGTGGCACCTCGCTCCCCAGAGGGGCAGGCAGTCTGGAGGAGATCGTGTTTCTCCCTCCAGCCACCGCCCCTTTCCAAGGGCAGCCATGCCTGCCCCTCCGAGCCTCTGCCCTCGCACCCCGCTCCATCTGCTCTGCTCACAAGACACAGAACTCTGAAGCCCGCAGAGCCCGACCCCGTGGAGGACGTGCAGTCCAGCCTGAGGCCCCCTCCTGGCCCTGATCTGGACGGTGCCCGCGGGGGACGTGGTGGGGGTGGAGCGGCTGGCGGCGGCGGGGGTGCCCACCTCGTCTTCCAGGCCAGCACCTCTGGGAGCACGCTTCTCCTGTCCCGCCTGTCACCCGCCACGTCCTCCCACCTCGGCCTCCTCGTGGGGGCAGAAACAGCCCGTGGAGCCAGGCGGTCTCCCTGGTGTGCGCCACTGCTGCCAAGGGTGGGTGCCTCAGGCCTCCTCCCACTGCCCACCCCCTCCCCCACCAGGCCCTGGCCCTCGCCCTCAGCTGGCTCAGTCTACACCCAGGCGCTCACTCCTGGGCACCTAGCCCAGCGAGGGCGCGGCCCTACCCTTGGGGGCTACTCTCAGGGTCTCATTCCCCCTCTGCCCCCAGCCTGGCACCCCCGGAGGGTCGCAGCCCCCCAGCTGGAGACCGAGGTGGGAGGGGGCGTGCTGACAGCTCAGGGCGGGTTTGGCGAGTCTGACGGGCAGACCCAGTAGTATGGACCCGGGCGAGGCGTCTCCTCGCAGGCCCACTGGCGCCCACAGAGCCGCTGGTGTCCCTGCAGGCGGGCGCCACGGTCAGCCCAGCCTGGGCCAGCGGCCCCCCGGGGCGCGGGCAGGGCTGCTCACGGCTCCTGGAGGCCGGGCTCCTGTTCCGGGAGCAGCCCCTGGCCTGGGCCAAGCCCGCCTGGTCCCGAGGGACCTCGCTCCTGGACGCACCTCGCCCTGTCCGTGCTGTGCCGGGCAGGGCCCTCCAGGCCTCCCCGCGCCGTGGGCTGCCGCCTGGGGGTGCGCTGGCGTCTGCCGGGGGATGGAGCACCCCGAGCCCTGTCCCATCCTGCTCTGCCTCTCCTCGTCCAGTGGTGCCCTTCCCACCAGCCCTGGGGTGGCACCTCGCTCCCCAGAGGGGCAGGCAGTCTGGAGGAGATCGTGTTTCCCCCTCCAGCCACCGCCCCTTTCCAAGGGCAGCCATGCCTGCCCCTCCGAGCCTCTGCCCTCGCACCCCGCTCCATCTGCTCTGCTCACAAGACACAGAACTCTGAAGCCCGCAGAGCCCGACCCCGTGGAGGACGTGCAGTCCAGCCTGAGGCCCCCTCCTGGCCCTGATCTGGACGGTGCCCGCGGGGGACGTGGTGGGGGTGGAGCGGCTGGCGGCGGCGGGGGTGCCCACCTCGTCTTCCAGGCCAGCACCTCTGGGAGCACGCTTCTCCTGTCCCGCCTGTCACCCGCCACGTCCTCCCACCTCGGCCTCCTCGTGGGGGCAGAAACAGCCCGTGGAGCCAGGCGGTCTCCCTGGTGTGCGCCACTGCTGCCAAGGGTGGGTGCCTCAGGCCTCCTCCCACTGCCCACCCCGTCCCCCACCAGGCCCTGGCCCTGGCCCTAAGCTGGCTCAGTCTACACCGAGGCGCTCACCCCTGGGCACCTAGCCCAGCGAGGGCGCGGCCCTACCCTTGGGGGCTACTCTCAGGGTCTCATTCCCCCTCTGCCCCCAGCCTGGCACCCCCGGAGGGTCGCAGCCCCCCAGCTGGAGACCGAGGTGGGAGGGGGCGTGCTGACAGCTCAGGGCGGGTTTGGCGAGTCTGACGGGCAGACCCAGTAGTATGGCGCTGTTGCCACCACTGTGTCACGCGAGTCCCCAGCTACCATCTGGTCGGGGTGGCGAGAGCCAGGACTCGACCTGGGGCAGGTGAGTGTATGGGGGGTCTTGGTCCAGGAACGGGGTGGACAACTGGAGGGGGGACTGACGGGGAAGCCCCTCGGGGGGCAGCGGCCGCCCACGGCCTGTCCGCTCTGTGCCCCCCGCTCCTCTGCCCGCGGTTTGGCCTCCCGCGAAGCAGTCAGCTGCACGTGGTGTGACCACCACTACGGGGCCGTGACCCCAGCCTGGCCGTCCTGCTCCCCAGCCCCTCCACCCCGGACCCGGGCCGTGCCGACCTCCGGGACCGTGTCCGAGGACTGTGGCCATACCGAAGACATATGCAATGGACAGCTCGCGCCGGGCTCCTTGTGTCGGTGAGGGCCAGGACTGAGGGAGTGGGAGACACTGAAGGTCTCAGTGGAAGCCCTGCCCTGACTCCCGGAGGAGGTGCGTGCGGTGCAGGAGGGCTCCGGCTGGGCTTCCCGGCAGGCCAGGCACAGGGCACGGCCCACCGTCACGTGGCTCCTTCCCAGCGTGGCAGGGGCGGGCTCTGGTCTGCTTTGCCCAGGCCACTCGGACAGTCTTTCTAGGCTTCTTGCTTCTGAGCGGGGCGGGGGTGGCGTGGCTTGCTCCGCAGTTTCAGGTGACGGACACTGATCCCCAAACAGATGTGGGGGCTCTAGCTATCTGAGCGTCTGGGGCCTGTGACTCAGCTTCCTGGGGGGAGCGTGGCCCTCTCTGCCAGCCCTCCCTCCCCGCCAACAGCAGGCCCCGTCCCTCTGCCCCAGGTTCAGTGTCGTGGCCTTTACCAGACCTAGTCCGGAGACCCTCCCCTCCTCCTCAGCCCTTTCAGGTGGGCGGGCGCCCGGCAGGGCTCCGAGTGGGTGGCAGGTGGGGCCTGGTGCTGGAGCCGCTCTCCTGGGGCACATGCCCAGCCTCCGGCAGGGACTGCCTCCTGTAGCAGCGCTGGGAGCCCCAGGACTGGGAGGCAGCGGCCCTGGCCTGGGCGGGCTTGGGGCGCTGGGCAGACAGGCCCCGGGGAAACGGTACGATGCCCCCGGGGCCGGTGCGCACTTGGGCGCCGCCTCCTCCGCCTGCTGCTCTGAGCCGCTCCGGAGACTCGGGGGCAGTAGACACGCACGGCGAGCCGCACTGCCACTCAGCCTTCCGGGTGGCTGCATGAGAAAGAGAAATAAACAGGTGGAATTAATCTCAGCAGCATTTCCTTTAAACTGAGATTTAAAAAATATACCAGCATGTGATCAATTTCTTAAAATAATGAGATATTTTGCATCTATTTTTTTGTTATCAGCAAGGCTCTCAAATCCTGTGTGCGCTTCACACGCAGCCGACCTGCGCTGGAGGGCCTGCGCTCAAGCCCCCCGCAGCCCAGCGGCACGTGCAGCGGCCTGGGCAGAGCACTCCTGAGGCCCTGGGCCAGGCCTCCGCCCTCTTTTCCCGGGGGTGCCCAGGTGGGAGGGCCCCCACTCATCTCTGTTCCCACCCAGGAGCCCCCAGCCGGGCAGGCTTCTCTGGTCTCTGGTTAGGTCTGGGGCTCCTTCTAAGGGGCCGTCACTGTGCCCTCCTCCCAGGGGCCCTCAGGTCTCGCGCGGCTGGTGTGGGAAGGCACTGGCACTATCACCGCCGGCAGCGTCTGGTCTCCCAGAGGACGGGCCCCAGCTTCAGCCACCTCTCAGCCCCTCGAGCCTCCGGCCTGGCCTGTCCAGTTGAGCCTCAGACAGACACAGCTGCAGCTGCTGGGCTGGCCTCCAGGTGGCGCTGGCCTGTCGACTCAAGCCAGCCACGAGCGCCCGCTGGGCGCAGCCCCGGCCCAGCACCTGAGTCCGTCCCGGAAGCAGGGACAAGCGCTCCTGGGCTCACACCTGAGTTGGAGGGTGGACACCACGCCTCCTCTCGTGGTGGCCTGAGGCTTGGCCGACGGCTCCGCCTCCTAGCACCCCGCCAGCTCTGTGGGTGCCCAGCCTTCCACTGCTCCCCTGTGAGGACCACCCCGCCCACTCCCCTCCCAGGAGCTGGGGGTGTGGATGGCGACCCCGAGTTCCACTTCCGGGGCTGCCGGACCCCCTCTTGGGTCCCAGCTCCCTCCGGTGGGAACAACGCTAGAGAGGTCAGGGGGTGCAGAAACTCTCAAGGTGTTTCCGGGGAGGGGGACTGTCCCCGCAGGCACCGGGTCTGGGCCACACCGGCTCTCTCCTTTCTGGGATGAAGCTCCTGCCAGGTGGGGAGGAGGGAGGGACGGGGAGCCAGCCGGCGGGAGGTCTCCTTGACGCCTCCGCCCGCCTGCGCCCTCCCTCGCCAAGCCCAGCCCGGAAACCGGGAGCAGAGAGGCCCGCCGGTGCGCTGCCTCCCTGACTGCGAGCAAGCTCCGCGTCCGCGAGCAGAGCCGGGCCCCTGCCGGCCGGGTGCCGCCGCCGCGATGCCCGCTGCGCGCTGTCTCCTCGCGCGGTGGCTGTGCGGCGCGCTCTGCGCCGCCCCGAGCGCCCCCGGCGCCCCCCAGCCCCGCGCGCGGCCCACCTGCCCGGGCCCCTGCTGCTGCCGCCGGCCCGGCTCACGCTGTCGGTGGACTGCTCTGCGCTGGGGCCCTCGGCGGTGCCGGGGGACCTTCGCCCCACGACGGCCTACCTGTGAGGACCGCACCCTTCTCCGCGCACCTGTCTGGCTGTGCTGCCGCTGCGCCGGCCTTGCTGGGGGGCCTGGCACCCTCAGTCTGTCCTCAACGGCGGCGTGGGGGGCGGGGCACAGTCCCAGTCTGGCCCCGCAGGGCCAGCAGTGAGTCTGGGTTTCGCTGGCTGGTTCCCGGCTGGCCCCTGTCTTGGGGCTTTACGGCTGGGCTCTGCCTGGGGCGGGGGTCTCCACGCTCTGCGCAGGGGCCCCGGCTGCTGGTTTGGGCTCCCGAAGCGCAGTGCCCTGGACAGGGGCTGGGGCGAAGTGGACCGACTCGGTGGAGGAGGGTGGTTCCAGGAGACGGGAGAGCAGAGCTGCCACGCGAGCTGGGTGTCCTTGTTGGCGGTTCCGGAGGCTGGGAGAGGGACCTTCCGCTCTCCTGTCCTGCAAGATGGACCTGCAGGACCGCCCCCTTCGCTGTGGCCTCCGGCTCCCCAGGGCCCCTAGGTGGGCCCAGGAGACTGTTGGAGACGCTTGTTTGTGGGCAGGCGCCAGGCTGAAAACCAGAGGACCGATCTCAGGGTCTGAGCTGGGGTGAGATGGCGTGTTAGAGGACCCCACTGGGGTCAGCTGTCCCTCAGGGCTGCAGAGCGGAGCGGGGCTCTGGTCTACCGTCAGGGTGGGAGGAGGGGTGAGGGCACGATCCAGGCCTCCTGCTGCTCTGGGGGGAGGAAGCCACCCGGGCTCAGCCCTGCCCAGGCCCCTGGCCTCTTCCGGGATGAGGAGAGCAGGTGGGAGAGCCTGGGCCTTCTGTCCCAGGGCGGGGTTCCTGTGGGGCTTTGTGGCCTTGGGGCTCAGGACCTGCGGGCTCCAAGGCGGCAGGGCGTGTCTGCTCAACCGCATGGTGGGCCTCTTCTCCTGTGCTGTTTCAGGGCTCGGGGGTGGGTGAGGACGCAGCTCCCCGTGAAGACACGGTTCTGGGCAGAGGTGAATTTGGAAGCGATTCTGGGAGCAGAAGAGAACCCCCTCTTGCAGGTGGGGCTGACTGGTCCCACCTCCGCCCCCAGACCTGCCCTCACTCAGGGTGCCGTCCTTGCACCCCAGTGACCATGGCAGTCCCCACCGTCTCATCACCGTCCCACTGGAGCTGCCGCATCTGTATGTGGGGTTTCCTGAGCCAACCCCGTGTCTCCGAGGTCCTGAGAAAGCCCTGCTCTCCCAGGACTCAGCCCCAAGCCCAGGGGCAGGAGGGAGGGTCCTGCCTGGCCCGGGCACCTGAGCGGCGGCGGGGCCTGGGAGTGAGAAGGGCAGAGAGATGCACGGCCCTCCTCGGCAGGCCGGGCACGGGTCTCGTGTGGATGGTGCGTGGAGGGGTCTCCGCTTCCCTGGAAAGCAGCCCAGGCACGGAAGGGCCACCAAGGGAGGAAACGCTGGTCTGGCCCCAGCGATTCGGAGAGCAGAGCTGCCACGCGAGCTGGGTGTCCTTGTTGGCGGTTCCGGAGGCTGGGAGAGGGACCTTCCGCTCTCCTGTCCTGCAAGATGGACCTGCAGGACCGCCCCCTTCGCTGTGGCCTCCGGCTCCCCAGGGCCCCTAGGTGGGCCCAGGAGACTGTTGGAGACGCTTGTTTGTGGGCAGGCGCCAGGCTGAAAACCAGAGGACCGATCTCAGGGTCTGAGCTGGGGTGAGATGGCGTGTTAGAGGACCCCACTGGGGTCAGCTGTCCCTCAGGGCTGCAGAGCGGAGCGGGGCTCTGGTCTACCGTCAGGGTGGGAGGAGGGGTGAGGGCACGATCCAGGCCTCCTGCTGCTCTGGGGGGAGGAAGCCACCCGGGCTCAGCCCTGCCCAGGCCCCTGGCCTCTTCCGGGATGAGGAGAGCAGGTGGGAGAGCCTGGGCCTTCTGTCCCAGGGCGGGGTTCCTGTGGGGCTTTGTGGCCTTGGGGCTCAGGACCTGCGGGCTCCAAGGCGGCAGGGCGTGTCTGCTCAACCGCATGGTGGGCCTCTTCTCCTGTGCTGTTTCAGGGCTCGGGGGTGGGTGAGGACGCAGCTCCCCGTGAAGACACGGTTCTGGGCAGAGGTGAATTTGGAAGCGATTCTGGGAGCAGAAGAGAACCCCCTCTTGCAGGTGGGGCTGACTGGTCCCACCTCCGCCCCCAGACCTGCCCTCACTCAGGGTGCCGTCCTTGCACCCCAGTGACCATGGCAGTCCCCACCGTCTCATCACCGTCCCACTGGAGCTGCCGCATCTGTATGTGGGGTTTCCTGAGCCAACCCCGTGTCTCCGAGGTCCTGAGAAAGCCCTGCTCTCCCAGGACTCAGCCCCAAGCCCAGGGGCAGGAGGGAGGGTCCTGCCTGGCCCGGGCACCTGAGCGGCGGCGGGGCCTGGGAGTGAGAAGGGCAGAGAGATGCACGGCCCTCCTCGGCAGGCCGGGCACGGGTCTCGTGTGGATGGTGCGTGGAGGGGTCTCCGCTTCCCTGGAAAGCAGCCCAGGCACGGAAGGGCCACCAAGGGAGGAAACGCTGGTCTGGCCCCCAGCGATTCCGCTCTCATCAAGGACGGCCTAAGAAAGTGTCTGGTGCTGTGGCCAGCAGGGCCTCTCGGGCCCTGGCCGCTCCTGCTCGGCTCCCTCAGGCCGCCCGAGTCCTCGGAGCCTGGGGTCTTCATCTGATGAGGAGAGAAGTGGGTAGAAGGTGGCGGCGTAAAGTCTCGAGCGCCTGAGGTGTCCTGTCACGTGCCGCCTCCTGTCGGGTGTCTGGAGGGGAGGGTGCAGGGAGGCTCCCGGACCCACGGCGGGAGGGAACCTGCACCCTGGGCGTGGCAGGAGGTGGGCAGGAGAGCCCGGCCAGTGCCTGGCTGCCCCTGGCTCCGGTCCAGCCCACTGGGGACGCCGGGGACAGGTGGGAGCGAGCGGACGCGAGTCTTCCTGACAAAGGGAGGAGAAGGCGAAAGGCCCGCTGAGAACGCCGGGTGTACAGGGAGCGGCCGGTCAGACGGTGCCCTTGGGGACCTTCAGAAGGAGTCAGAGACTCCAGGGGATCCAGGAGAGACCCCACGGCCCGCCCTGGAGGGGCTCGCACGCACCTCCAGCTCCCTCGTCTGGGTTCCGGGGGAGGCCTGGAAGCCTTCTTGGTCCCACTGCCGTCTCTGCCATAATCTGCAAGGACGACACTCCCCGGGGGTCGGCTGCCAGCCTGGACAGGCAGAAGGGACAGACTTCAGCACTGCAGGCCCTCGGGCGTCTCTCCACCAGGCCTGGAAGCCAGTGAATGGGACACGGGGCACACCCCCACCCCCTCTTTTGTTCCCGGCTGCTGCCTCCAGGGCCGTGCCTTTCCGCCTCGGGCGGGTGCTGCGAGATTCAGGCTGAGAATCTGGAGGACCATCCAGCCTGGGTGGGCGAGGGCTGCAAGGGCAGCTGCTGAGACGAGATGGGTGGGGGTCCTGAGGCGAGGGGAGGGGTTCCAGCTGGCACGTGGCGGGGGGGACTCTGAATTTGCCCCTGGGCACACCCGCCATTGTATCCAGCGCAGCGAGGCCAGAGCCTCACCTCAGCAGCAGGGCCCAGGGCTGCCGGCCGCTCCGGACCCAGTGCGGCCTCCCGCCCGGCCCGCGCCCTGTCCCCGCCGCCCCCTTCTCCCGGGCACCCTGGGGGAGCGCTGGTCTGGTGGGACTCCCCAGACCCCGCTCTGAGGGCTCCGGGCCCCTGGTGGGCAGCAACAGGATTTCCTGCCTCACACCTCCGCACACAGAGGCCGAGGGCTGCGAGGAGGCCGGTGAGCGGAGAGCGCTGAGGGTGTGGAGTCAGCGGGAGCCCCTGAGTGGCTGTGCTGGACCCTTGGCTCCGGGTCCGTCCTGGCCGGGGCTGCCTGGGGAGGGCCCGCCCGTGAGGAGGGTGTGCCTAGCAGCCACTGTGGGCGAAGACCAGACCCACTGGGGTGCAGTCTCTGCTGAGCCCACAGAGGTCAGAGGTCACTCCTAGGAGGCCCAGCCCGGCCCTTGTCACGGCCCCACCTGACGGGGCTCTGAGGCCAGGTCCCGCATTGCTGGACGCGGCAGCTTCTGCACCCGGCGCAGGGCTGGGCACAGCAGCTGCCTCCGAGGTGCGGGCAGAGAGGCGCGCGGGACAGCACCGGGCGCCCGCGGGGGAGGCTTCCTGGGGAGGCAGTGAGCGGGCGTCGCGGAGCAGCAGCGTTGCTGGCGGGCTTGCTGACTGCATGCCTGGCGTGGCCGAGGTGCCTCACCAGGGAGGAAATCGCTCGGGAAGAGGCCGGGTCCCTCATCCAAAGTCACACAGCCGGCAGGGGCAGAGCTGGGAGGAAAGGGGCCAGGCCGACCGCAGGGCTGCCCTGGGGCCTCCGACAGGACCCCCCGGACACGCCCTGTGTCTGCACTGTCCAGTGTGCCAACCACTAGCCAGTGACCGAGGAACTGGGCTTTTCCTTTGATTTGATTTTGATGACCTGAAGTGTGAACAGTGAGTCCAGGCAGTGGAAGTCTGCCTCCCCTGGCGGAGGGCGGGTGGAAGGGGAGAGAGTCCATCGTGGGGCTCCCGACCTCACCCCATCGCCTTGTGGGCTGCATCGCAGCCGCCCTGATGGCCCACGAGGCCCCTCAGGCCTGTGTGCGTGGGCGTCCTCACAAGGGAAGCAGACACACATGCAGCCTGTCCCAGCTGCTCCACGGAGCCTTCGCCTGTGCTGGGCTCGGTGGACAGAGGCCAAGAGGGTCAGGACTGACCGCTGGGGCGGGGAAATACCTCTCACCGGCACGGGACCTGGCACCACCCAGCTCGCTCACGTTGCCCAGCAGCGCAGCGATGCCGCCTCTGCCGGGCCTGCCTGGCTCCCCTCAGAGGAGCTCCTGCGGGACTGAGGGGCAGGGCCGCCTCAGAGGCCCCTTCCCCCGAGGCTGCCCTCCTCCGCTCACCCAGGACCCGCGCCCTCGCCTGCTGGCCCAGCGGGCACGTTCCCTTCCCCAAGAAGAGGTGAAGACAGCGTTTGGCCTACAGTCGGTGCCAACCCTCGATTTCCCAAAGGAAGCTTCCTCGAGGAGGAGGTGGGCTCCTTTCCCTGCTGTCGGTTGGAGGAGACAAAGTGAGCGACATTCCCTGACGCCTGTGGTCTTGCAATCCAGGGTAAGTAACTCTACTTTGTCCCCTCTCAGCTGACTTTTAGGAATGTTTCCTCCCCTGGCTTTGTCCCTCCCGCCCGCCTGAATTAACTGGGCCACCTGACGACCCTCTGGGTTTCCTGTCTCTCCCTGGTTCCATCTGACGTGGGCACCCCTTGTTTGGCTTAGAAACCACGGGGACCCCCCAGTGGCCCCCAGGTCAAGTGCCAGACCTCTCCCTCAGCACCTGTCTTCCCACCCCCACGCTGCCCACTTCCTGCTAGAGCCCTCCAGTCACCCTGGGTGGGCTGAGGGACTTTGTTACACCAGGGGACCAAGACGGGAGAATCCAGCCATTGCCCTTTTATTTAAAAAATACAACGCCCAGAGCTTGTGCTTGGTCCAAGGTCGTGCTGTGCTGTTTTGAAACGTCGGTGCTCTTTCCCTGGTCGGTGCCACACCCTTGTTGTGAAGGAAATTCGTGAAAAGTGCAGGAATCTGAGAAAACTCCGTGTGAACTGATTTGGAGTCTCCAAGCAGGCAGTGGGACCAGAGTGGGGTCCTTCACTGCGAGTGCGGCAGCTCCTGTGGCAGGTGCCCCCGGCCTGGAGGCCGCGCAGGGCACGGAGAGGAAGCCCAGGCCGCGCGGGAGTCCGGGTCACAGGGGCGCCGTGTGCTGATCGTCCTAATTCGTCAGGGGAGGATATCAGGGAAAGGCATGCTGGCTGGGCCCTGTGCTCGTTTTACCAACGGGTATGTTTATTGAGTCCTGTATTTCTCTCTCCAACCCTGGTGAGGCAGGAACACGGTCATGGCCATTTCACCGATGGGAGGAGAGAGGCCGGGAGGCGCCAGGCGGCACGACCAGGCCTGCAGGCTTGCCAGCGCCAGGCTGGCTGCTGATGGGGCAGGGCCCCGCTAACGCCCCTGCCGTCGAGTTGGGCGAAGCCGCCGGCGGGGCCCAGGGCGCCACCAAACACGGTGCCGCGTGTCCAAAAGCTTCAGACTGCAGCCACGCACGCGCTTCCGAGCGTCCTCTCCGCCGCGCTGCAGGCCAAGGGCCCCGAAGCCGTGCAGGACGCAGCTGCGCGCCTGCGCCTGCGTACGCGTGCGTGCGTGCGTAGGCGTGCGTGCGTGCGTGCGCACGTGTGCACGCGCGTTGAGAGCGCCCGCCGGGGGCCGCGGCGGCGCGAAGCCTGAGGGCGGGCGGTGGGGTCGGGTTCGCCCACGAGCGGGGCCTCGCGCCGCCCCTGAGCCGCCCGCGCTCTCACAGCCGGTCGCTCTCGCAGCCGGTCGCCCGCCCGAGGTCGCGGCGGAGCGGGTTTCAGCCGAGGGGGTGGGCCGCCCCGGTGGCCTCGCTCTGGAGGGGCCGCGCTGGCGCCGGGGCTGCCTCGGGAGCGCGCCCGCCGGTGCGGAGCGCCTCAGGGCCTGCGCGCGGAGGGGCCCTCGCGAGCCTGCGGCCGGAGACGGGCGGGCGCGCGGCGCTCGGTCCGAGGCTCGCCGCTGCCACGCGCCCGCCGCCCGCCCGCCCGCACCCTCTCCCCGCGACGCCCCGCGGGCCCGGCCCCGGCCCTCTGCCCCGGGCCGGGAAGGCCCCGCAGCCAGGCCGGCGCCGTCGGGGAGCGCAGGGAGGCCGCTCCCAGAGGCGGCGGGCACCGGGGAGCCGCCTCAGGGCCGCTGTGGCGGCGGAGGGCCGAGGCCCGCCAGGCCCCGCGGGCGCCCGTGCAGGCAGGTCGAGGCGCTGGGTGGCGCGGGGCGGCGCGGGGCGGCGCGGGGCGGCGCGGGGCCCGGGCTCCAGGGCCTCCCTTCCCCTGGCGCTGCTGCCCAGTGCGCCCGCGGCTCCGTGGCCGCCGCCCGGCAGCCACGCTGCGCCCGGCCCTCCTCCTGGCCAGCCAGCCGGCGCGGCAGGCGTCGCCGGGGAGGCCTGCGGCGGCGCCTTTCCTCGGAGGCGGCGGCGTCCCGCGGCCAGGCCGCGCCGCGGGCAGAGGGCTGGACCTAAGCGGCCTCTGCACGGCTTGCAGCTCGGCCCCAGCCCCTGCCCTCCGCCCCGCGCGGCTCCCACCTCGGCCCAGACATTTCTTGCAGAGAATGGAGACTCTCAGGTTTGCAGCCAAACATCCCGGCGGAGGAGGGCGCTGCAGGCCAGCTGGGCGGGGCGCGGACAGGCCCGCGGCTGCGGTCAGGAGTCTGAGGTGGGCCAGATCCCAGGCGTGTGGGGCCACAGGGCTGGTCCCGCATCCCCGCTCTTCTGGGCGCAGACTCGGAGGCAAGTGCGGGGCTGGGCAGAGCCCGCGGACGGTGGGGCTCCTGCCCGCTGGCACTGGGGCACAGGCCAATGTCGAATCACTCAGGCGCGGTTGACTCTGCAACCCCGCAGACAGGCCATGGAATTCTCCAGGCAGGAATACTGGAGTGGACTGCCTGTGCGTTCTCCAGGGATCATCCCAACCCAGGGATTGCACCCAGGTCTGCTGCACTGCAGGCGGATTCTTTCCTGTCTGAGCCGTCAGGGAAGGGACGGAAGGCAGGAGGAAATACCACTGTGTGTGCAGTCTTATGCAGCCTGTAGGCGCTCCCTCATTGAATCCACACAAGGACCCTAGGAGCTTGGCGTCACCCATCTTTAGGATGAGCCACTGTGGTGGTGCAGTCTATGAGCCTGAGGCCCGCCCCTCCCGCGACGCCCCGCGGGCCCGGCCCCGGCCCTCTGCCCCGGGCCGGGAAGGCCCCGCAGCCAGGCCGGCGCCGTCGGGAGCGCAGGGAGGCCGCTCCCAGAGGCGGCGGGCACCGGGAGCCGCCTCAGGGCCGCTGTGGCGGCGGAGGGCCGAGGCCCGCCAGGCCCGCGGGCGCCCGTGCAGGCAGGTCGAGGCGCTGGGTGGCGCGGGCGGCGCGGGGCCCGGGCTCCAGGGCCTCCCTTCCCCTGGCGCTGCTGCCCAGTGCGCCCGCGGCTCCGTGGCCGCCGCCCGGCAGCCACGCTGCGCCCGGCCCTCCTCCTGGCCAGCCAGCCGGCGCGGCAGGCGTCGCCGGGGAGGCCTGCGGCGGCGCCTTTCCTCGGAGGCGGCGGCGTCCCGCGGCCAGGCCGCGCCGCGGGCAGAGGGCTGGACCTAAGCGGCCTCTGCACGGCTTGCAGCTCGGCCCCAGCCCCTGCCCTCCGCCCCGCGCGGCTCCCACCTCGGCCCAGACATTTCTTGCAGAGAATGGAGACTCTCAGGTTTGCAGCCAAACATCCCGGCGGAGGAGGGCGCTGCAGGCCAGCTGGGCGGGGCGCGGACAGGCCCGCGGCTGCGGTCAGGAGTCTGAGGTGGGCCAGATCCCAGGCGTGTGGGGCCACAGGGCTGGTCCCCGCATCCCCGCTCTTCTGGGCGCAGACTCGGAGGCAAGTGCGGGGCTGGGCAGAGCCCGCGGACGGTGGGGCTCCTGCCCGCTGGCACTGGGGCACAGGCCAATGTCGAATCACTCAGGCGCGGTTGACTCTGCAACCCCGCAGACAGGCCATGGAATTCTCCAGGCAGGAATACTGGAGTGGACTGCCTGTGCGTTCTCCAGGGATCATCCCAACCCGGGGATTGCACCCAGGTCTGCTGCACTGCAGGCGGATTCTTTCCTGTCTGAGCCGTCAGGGAAGGGACGGAAGGCAGGAGGAAATACCACTGTGTGTGCAGTCTTATGCAGCCTGTAGGCGCTCCCTCATTGAATCCACACAAGGACCCTAGGAGCTTGGCGTTCACCCATCTTTAGGATGAGCAGACTGAGGGCCAGAGTGTTGAAGAGCTCGGGGTCTGGCAGGAGAATCAGAGAGTTGCCGTCAGCATTCTCTTCTCTGCTTTCTTACGTGTAGAATGGAAGTAACGTTGGAATCCTCCTTGGGGTGGTTGTGAGAATGCAGTGGGATTGTTTGGATGAAGGGTCGCCCATGCCGGACACAGAGTGGGCCTCCAGCAGACGCCCGCCGAGGTCCCCTGTGTGTGAGGTCCTCGGAGGAGTGCTCTGGAGGCCACCCTCCAGGTCTCAGATAGTGTGGGGCGGCAGTGCTGGTCTAGAGACTGCGGGGTCCTTCATTCCCAGGGGTGTGCCGGGGGCCAGGCCCTCTGGGTGGAGAAAAGTAGGAGGAGCCTTGGTGGTGGTGGGGACAGCATGAGAGACCACAGGCCTCGAGGGCCGTGGAAGCCCTCTGGCCAGTCTCGGGACGGTCCCAGGAGCCTGGACGGGGGTGGTGGTCTCGGGTAGGACGTCCACGAGGCGTCCTGCGTGTCGCGTGGCCGTCCTGCTCTGACAGCCTCTGAGGTTTTCTCCGACTCGTCCCTGCTGGGGGTCAGCCGCCTCCCGGGCTTCGCCACAGCCCGTCTCACGGAGGGAGGAGGGGAGTGGCGGGAGCTGCGCGCCTCGGGCACGCGCGCGGGCCGGGGAGGACGGTGCTCTGTGGGCCGCTCATCTCCTCGCCTCTCTTGCAGAGACCTGAGCGTGAACAGCCTCACAGCCCTCCGGCCGGGGGGCTTCCACCGTCTGCGCTTCCTGGAGGAGCTGTGAGTAGAGGCCTCGGGGGTGGGGGAGCGGCTGGAGGGGGTACCGTGACCTCTAAAACCGGAGCACTTCCCAGGGCGGGGGAGGTCCAGCAGAGGGGCTCGGGGAGCTGTTTGGAGGGCGGGTCAGCGCCACCTGCCTCGGCATGGGGCGGAGGTGGTCAGGGTGGACCTGGGAACTTGGACATCAGCCTCCACCCCCCTGAAGGCAGCCAGCTTTCTGCCAGCACTTCTCTCCCTGACCAGCCATCCCTGGCAGGCTGAGGGGGACGGATTAACCAGAGGGGCCTTCCTGGAGGGAGTGGGCCTTTGTTGGTCCTGCTAGAGTGGAGGGAGAGATGGGGAGCCTGCTGGGCTGGACGGGAAACTGGCTCTGATGCCGGAGGGCACCAGGGATGGGAGCAGGATGGGCCCATCCCTGACCAGCTCTTACTCCCGGGTCCAGCCGCTGACCGCTCCCCGGACCCTGGCGGTTCCTTCTCTGCAGTGCCTCCTCGTCCCTGCTCTCACTGAGGCCACTGCCCTGGACGTCCCCTCTCCTGGGGACTGGCCAGCGTGTGAGGACAGACTGCTGCTTCCGCTCTGACACACTCTGCCCATTGCAGGTGCTTCTCACTAGCTCGAGAGCCTTCTCTGGTCCCTCACAGCCCAGAGGAGCCACTTCAAGGCTCCCCCTCACCTGGCCCGAGCCCACAGCCCAGCTGCGCTCCGTGGGGGCCCGTCCCGCTCCCATCCCTGGTGCCTGGAGCCCTTCCGGCCCACCTCACGCCCTCCTGCCTCTCGAGTGAGGCAGCTCCTCGGCCAGGCCAGCGCCTGCCCTCTGCCCTCCCCACCCTGCTCTCCCCCTTGCCTGATCCCACGCCCCCTGGCCGGCTGGTTCCTGTGGGGCACCACCACCAGTCCTGGGCGCTGCTGGCCAGGGGCTCTGGTCCTCAGCACTCGCGCTCCCCCTCCACCCTGAGCCCTCTCCTCCGCACAGCCCTCCCTACCCAGGCCCTCGATGGGACCCCGGGGCACAGTCACCTGCTCGAGATGACCAGTGGTGCCTGGCTCTCTGAGTCAGGGACTGGGCGGCGTGGGCGGGGAGGCCTCCCAGAGGAATCGTGGGCCGTTCTCAAGGGAAGGGACAGAGCGAGGCTGCGGTAGGAGGGCCCTAGAGGCGGAGGGACCCGGTGGGCGTGAAGAGCAGGACGAGACGAGGAACCGGGCTGGGGACACAGGCAGCCCGGCCCCAGGGCTGCTCCTCCGTCCTCCGCCTCCCCACGCGAGTGGCTGGCCCATTTGAGGGCAAGATGTCCAGCTTTCTGCCAGCACTTCTCTCCCTGACCAGCCATCCCTGGCAGGCTGAGGGGGACGGATTAACCAGAGGGGCCTTCCTGGAGGGAGTGGGCCTTTGTTGGTCCTGCTAGAGTGGAGGGAGAGATGGGGAGCCTGCTGGGCTGGACGGGAAACTGGCTCTGATGCCGGAGGGCACCAGGGATGGGAGCAGGATGGGCCCATCCCTGACCAGCTCTTACTCCCGGGTCCAGCCGCTGACCGCTCCCCGGACCCTGGCGGTTCCTTCTCTGCAGTGCCTCCTCGTCCCTGCTCTCACTGAGGCCACTGCCCTGGACGTCCCCTCTCCTGGGGACTGGCCAGCGTGTGAGGACAGACTGCTGCTTCCGCTCTGACACACTCTGCCCATTGCAGGTGCTTCTCACTAGCTCGAGAGCCTTCTCTGGTCCCTCACAGCCCAGAGGAGCCACTTCAAGGCTCCCCCTCACCTGGCCCGAGCCCACAGCCCAGCTGCGCTCCGTGGGGGCCCGTCCCGCTCCCATCCCTGGTGCCTGGAGCCCTTCCGGCCCACCTCACGCCCTCCTGCCTCTCGAGTGAGGCAGCTCCTCGGCCAGGCCAGCGCCTGCCCTCTGCCCTCCCCACCCTGCTCTCCCCCTTGCCTGATCCCACGCCCCCTGGCCGGCTGGTTCCTGTGGGGCACCACCACCAGTCCTGGGCGCTGCTGGCCAGGGGCTCTGGTCCTCAGCACTCGCGCTCCCCCTCCACCCTGAGCCCTCTCCTCCGCACAGCCCTCCCTACCCAGGCCCTCGATGGGACCCCCGGGGCACAGTCACCTGCTCGAGATGACCAGTGGTGCCTGGCTCTCTGAGTCAGGGACTGGGCGGCGTGGGCGGGGAGGCCTCCCAGAGGAATCGTGGGCCGTTCTCAAGGGAAGGGACAGAGCGAGGCTGCGGTAGGAGGGCCCTAGAGGCGGAGGGACCCGGTGGGCGTGAAGAGCAGGACGAGACGAGGAACCGGGCTGGGGACACAGGCAGCCCGGGCCCCAGGGCTGCTCCTCCGTCCTCCGCTCCCCACGCGAGTGGCTGGCCCATTTTGAGGGCAAGATGTCCACCTGTGGGTCACATGTTGGGAGACCCCCAATGATCACAGCGCCTTTTTCAAAACCAAAGATCATGGTTCCTTTCTTAAAACAATAGATTTTGAGAAAAGCCAGCATGCTACAAGACAAAGATCTTACATGCCACAACTAAGATCCCAAAGAGCCAGATAAATTTAAAAAACCAATAAATGTCAATAGAGACTCTCAGTAGAAAAATGCTAAAAAAAGAAAAAAAAGCCCTTCCCCTGCCACGGCCTCAGCCCAGCCTGGCCCCTCGACACACGAAACCAGGCCGCACACAGAGGCATCCAGCAGGGCATGGGTCCCTCAGAGCGGGGACACTGAAGCTCCCGACCGTCCACTGCCTGGGCCGGTCATCAGCCCACTTGGTGCCCCAGCATCACCCAGGAGGCAGCCCGGTGTCCCAGGGCGTGTGTGGACCTGTGCCGGCTGACCGCGCTCTGACCTTGGCTCTGCGGCAGTCTGTGCCCCTGCTGCTGAGCCGGCGCCTGCTGAGCCTCGGTCTGCCCGTCTCTGACGCGGGGGCGATGCAGTTACCAGTCTAAGCACCCCACGGAGCTGCCAGGTGCAGGGAGGCGTGAGCGCGGGTGGTTCAGGCACGGAAATGGCCACGACTGCCAGCCGCTGCGGGTCTGAGGGCAGCTCTCTCCCAGAGAGGGGTCGAGGTATGGAACGAGGGAGGTCCTGCTCCGAAGACCCCAGGAAGACCTCCCTGCCCGAGAGCCTGTGCACTGGTGGGATGGCCCTTTCCTCCCCACCTCATCAGGCGAGTCCCCAGGAGACAGGCTGTGTTCGCGGAGGGACCTCGCACCACACAAGCCCCCCAGGAACCAAGCACATGGCTGCCACGGGCACCTTGGGGACAGCACCACTCCACGCCCCTCCACCCAACACAGGCCCCAGCATGTCCGGATGGCGGTGGAGGTGCGAGCTGCCGGCGTACGGGCCTCTGTAAGTTACTCCTGCCACTGGGCTCCTCTGATGCCCCTTGGGGCCCTGCCCCAGCCCAGGGCTGAGTCCCTCTGCGCTGTTTCTCAGCTTCTCCAGGGCCTCCCCATCCCTGCCACACCCCGGCCCAGGCTCTGTTTTCCCCAGGCTCGGCTGCCTGCCTGTGATTTCTCCTGGCCATGGCTCCGACCTGGTGTGACACGTCCAGCTCTGCCGTCCTTCCTGCCCGTGCTGGTCGGGTATGGAGGGCCTGACAGCCTGGGCACCATGGAGGGCCAGGTGCCCGGGCCACCCATGCCTCTGCCCACTCTCCCTTCGCCCAAGCCCACTTCACGTCCAGGGAGCTCAAGACGAAACCTCCATGGATGTTCCAGGGCCATCCACGGGAGACTGTACGTCGGGGGTAGTAGACGTGCCCAGGAATCTGAGCCCCAGGGCCCGGACCACTGTGGACAGGCAGCCCCCAGGAGGTGGTCCCTCAGGCAGGAGGACCTTTGTCCCCTGATCCTGGTGGGGGAAGGAGACGGTGGCCACCCAAGTGGCTTTTCCTCAGGTATGATGGGGGACACACCTTTGGAACCAATGCCCCCGCGTGGCCCTGAGCTTCTCTGAGCCTCTGACCCTCCTCTGACAGCAGAGATGCCCGCCGCCATGGGGGCTCCTGACGAACTCGGGCCATGCGTGGGAGACACCGCATGTGCAGCGGGGGTGTACAGGCGCTGGACGGCGGCCACCCCTGCCTCTCAGCCCAGCACCCTGGGTCTGGCTGCCCACCTCCTCCTGGGACAGAGGCACCCGCATTAGGTGGACAGTGTCTCAGCATGATGCAGCACCCACAGAACAGAACCTTCGGGTCGGGCTACGCCCCTGTTCTCTCCAACACACACACACACATGCGTGCATACACACAGTCCCTCTGATGGCCAGCAGGCGGGGTGCCGCGCTCCGCCTTCTCCCAGAGGCCCCACCTGCAGTGTCCAGCATGTCCAGACGCCTCGCGCCCTCCCCAGCTCCTCCCCCGGGACTCGCAACTCACTCACTACTCGTTCAGCACGCTCTCACGACATCCCTACTGTGCGCCAGGCCCTTGGCGGCTGCCTCTCCATGCACCTGGCTCCCAGGCCAGAGCGCCGGCGGCCCCCACGGCCCGCCTTGGCACCGACGCCAGGTCACGTCACCAGCACCACCCACAGGAGGAGCAGCGGGGCAGAGGCACCACCGTGTCTGCAGGACAGGCCCTCCTGTCCCAGCAGGGGCCTCCCGTCACCAAGGACAGGCAGAGATCGCTGTCGCCTCGCGGAAAGTGCATGAACCCGAATCCCGCTCTTCCGACCCCAGGGCCCCGAGAAGCGACTTCTTGATTGTCCCAGAACCAGCCGCTTGCTGAGCCACTGCCTCTGCCGCTCCTTCGGCCTGCCACGGCCCTCCATGCGCAAGCCTGTTTCCCCGCCTCTGGGCTGTCCTCCCTGACCACTGCGGGGGTGATTTCAACGATGCCAACTTCTGCCGAAAGTGCTCCGATGGCCTCAGGGGTCGTGAGCCTGAAGTCGGCATCCCCTGCATGGTCCTCCCACTCATCTGATCCCAGGCTGCACTCCACCCGCCCCTCCCACCGGCCCCACTGCTCCCGACACAGCCGGCTGAGTCACCCTCTGCCCGTCTTCTACAATCACTCGGTCCTTCTCTCGGCACATGCCGTTCCTCATGCCTGGAACACCCTGCCCTGTCCTTTCACACGACGCTTACTAATCCTTCAAGACACAAAAGACGGCTTCTGCCTCCCAGCGAAGCCTCTAAGGCCCGTGAAACGGGCAGGCGGGTGACGAGCTGAACGAGCTGCCTCCCCACACGCCAGCCCCTCCAGGGCCTCCCCTTCCTACGCACCTGCTCTCCGGAAGCCCCAGGAGGCGTGCGGGGCGACCGCGCCCTACTGGGAGAGAAGCAGTGGGGCACAGCAGGTCAGAGCGCCGTGGCAGGACCAAAGCCAGCCGTCCTACTGCCCAGTGGTCCCCTCACAGGACCGCCAAAGGCAATGCCTGTGTGGTGGGCTCAGGCTTGGGGAACCTTGGGCCTGACCACACCCCGAGCCCCCAAGCAGCAGGAGGGAGGCTGCCGAGGAAGCTGGCCGTCTAGTGTTCTAGCTACGGGGCCACTGCCTCTCAAAACTCCTCTCGGAACTCTGGAAGTGCCTATGTGGCCTGAGAGGCTCAGGTCCCCAGGGATGCAGAAGATGCAGGTCACAGTGACAAAATCATCCTCAGAGTGAGTGTGAAGGAATCCAGTGAAAAAGCCTTCTCCCCGCAGAACCCCCCACTTCCGGCTGCCCTGCTGCCAGGGGGAGCAGCACAGGCCTCGAGAGGCCCACTGACCCGCCTGTCTTGTCCGGTGGTTAGCTGAACGGAAGGAGAGAAGGTGATGGGGCCCGAGGCCCAGCAAGTGCAGGGATGAGGGGAAACGAGAGGGTGGGGGAGCACGGCCACCGGGCAGCTGGGGAGAAGACTGGCCTGAAGGCAGGCCTGGCCCACAGCTGGCCCTCTGTGCACGGTGGGTAACGGGGGAGAGAGGATGAGGCGGGGACACCGCAGAACCCACGGGTCAGGACACGCCCCTCGCTCCGCCTGCCTCTGGTCCCCCAGGCTTGCTCCCCAGCTCTGACTCCTCCCCGACCACCTATGTTTCCTGCCAGATGCAGAGGAAGCTGAAATTCAGCTAGCTCAGCAGGCATGCATTAGGCACCGTGTTCTGAGCCCACCATGTACACCTGGCACCTGCCCTGAGGACCAGGCAGCCGGTGCCTCACTGGCCCATCCGCGTCTGCTTTTGCCCGGGAACCACGACGCCCCCAAGCAGACAGGACAGGAACCAAAGGGCTCCACGGAAGGCTGGACGGGTCCCTTGTGGTCAATGAGGTGTCGGAGCTCGAACCTCCCGAGAGCCCAGGGTTTGGAGCAGTCAAGGCCGGGGGGAGAGCCCCTTGCTAATGCTGTTTTGTGGGAACAGCCCCCAAGTCTGCCCAGGATCTGTGGCAGAAATCCAGATGCCCCAGGATGGCACCTGAGTGTCCCCGACCATGGAGGTCCCATTCCCGCAGCCGTCCACAAGACGAGGTGCCTTCTGCCCTGAAACACGTGCGTGCACACACACGACATACAAGACGAGCCCTCCTGCAAAGAAATCAAAGCCAGGAGCTCACTGCTAGGACCAGGGGTGCAGGCCACGGGTGCAGGCCACGGGTGCAGGGCCAGGGGTGCAGGCCATGGGTGCAAAGGCCAAAGATGCAGGCCAAGGGTGCGGGCCAGGGTTGCGGGTCCAGGGGTGCAGATGTGGGATGCGGGGCCAGAGGTGTGGGCCGGGGGTGCGGGCGAGGGGTGCAGGGCCAGGGGTGCGAACCTGTGGCGTAGGACCCGGTGTGTGGGCCAGGGGTGCGGACCAGGGGCGTAGGACCCAGTGTGTGGGCCAGGGGTGTGGGGCCAGGGATGTGAACCTGGGGTATAGGACCTGCTGTGCGGACCAGGGTGTGGACCTGGTATACGGGTCAGGGGTGTGAAACCGGAGTGTGGGAAAGGGGTGTGGACCTGGTGTATGGGCCAGGGGTGCAGACCTGGTGTGCGAGCCAGGGTTGCGGGGCCAGGGATGCGAACCTGGGGCATAGGACCTGGTGTGTGGGCCAGGGGTGTGGACCTGGGGTGCAGGCCATGGGTGCAGGACCCGAGGTCTGGGCCAGGGGTGCGGGCCATGGGTGCGGACCCTGTGTGTGGGCTAGAGGTGCGGACCTAGAGCATAGGACCTGGTGTGTGGGCCAGGGGTGTGGACCTCAGGCGTAGGACCTGGTGTGTGGGCCAGGGTTGCGGACCTGGTGTGTGGGCTAGAGATGTGGACCCGGTGTGCTGGCCAGGGGTGTGGACCTGGGGTGCGGGCCAGGGGTGCAGGGCCAGGGGCGCGGAACCGGTGTGTGGGCCAGGGGTGTGGACCTGGGGCGTAGGACCTGGTGTGTGGGCCAGGGCTGTGGACCCGGTGTGCTGGCCAGGGGTGTGGACCTGGAGTGCAGGCCAGGGGTGCAGGGCCAGGGGCGCGGAACCGGTGTGTGGGTCAGGGGTGTGGACCTGGGGCGTAGGACCCGGTGTGCGGGCCAGGGGTGCGGATCAGGTGTGTGGGCTAGGAGTGTGGACCTGGGGCGTAGGACCCGGTGTGTGGGCCAGGGGTGTAAGCCCAGGGTATGGGCCAGGGGTGTGGACCTGGGGTGCGGGCAGGGCTGTGGACCTGGGGTGCGGGCCAGGGGTGCAGGACCCAAGTTCCAGGCCAGGGGTGCCGGCCAGGGGTGCGGACCCTGTTTGTGGGCTAGAGGAGCGGACCTGGAGCGTAGGACCCGGTGTGTGGTCCACGGGAGCAGGCCAGGGGTGTGGGGCCAGGGGTGCGGAACCAGTGTGTGGGCCGGGGGTGTGGGGCCAGGGGTGCAGGCCAGGGGTGCGGACCCGGTGTGTGGGCCCCTAGTGTGGCCCAGGGGAGCAGGACCCGAGGTCCGGGACACAGGGGTGTGGGCCAGGGGTGTGGACCTGGGGGTGGGCCTGGGTGTGTGGGCCCGGGTGTGGCCGGGTGCGGCCAGGGTGTGGACCTGGAGGTGCAGGCCAGGGTGCAGGGCCAGGGTGCGGACACCGGTGTGGGCCAGGGGTGCGGACCTGGGCGAGGGACCCAGGTGTGCGGCCAGGGGTGCGGATCAGGTGTGTGGGCTAGGAGTGTGGACCTGGGGCGTAGGACCCGGTGTGTGGGCCAGGGGTGTAAGCCCAGGGTATGGGCCAGGGGTGTGGACCTGGGGTGCGGGCAGGGCTGTGGACCTGGGGTGCGGGCCAGGGGTGCAGGACCCAAGTTCCAGGCCAGGGGTGCCGGCCAGGGGTGCGGACCCTGTTTGTGGGCTAGAGGAGCGGACCTGGAGCGTAGGACCCGGTGTGTGGTCCACGGGAGCAGGCCAGGGGTGTGGGGCCAGGGGTGCGGAACCAGTGTGTGGGCCGGGGGTGTGGGGCCAGGGGTGCAGGCCAGGGGTGCGGACCCGGTGTGTGGGCCCCTAGTGTGGCCCAGGGGAGCAGGACCCGAGGTCCGGGACAGGGGCGTAGGGCCAGGGGTGTGGACCTGGGGCGTAGGACCTGGGGTGTGGGCCTTGGGTGTGGACTTGGGGCGTAGGTCCCGGAGTGTGGGCCCGGGTTGCAGGCCAGGGCTGTGGACCAGGTGTGAGGGCCAGGGGTGCCAGCCCGGGGTGCAGGACAGGGGTGTGGGCCAGGGGTGCAGGACCCGAGGTCCGGGACAGGGGCGTAGGGCCAGGGGTGTGGGGCCGGGGCGCAGGACCCGAGGTCCAGGATAGGGGCACAGGGCCAGGGGTGCGGACCTGGTGTGTGGGCCAGGGGTGTAAGCCCAGGGTATGGGCCAGGGGTGTGGACCTGGGGTGCGGACAGGGCTGTGGACCTGGGGTGCGGGCCAGGGGTGCAGGACCCAAGTTCCAGGCCAGGGGTGCCGGCCAGGGGTGCGGACCCTGTTTGTGGGCTAGAGGAGCGGACCTGGAGCGTAGGACCCGGTGTGTGGTCCACGGGAGCAGGCCAGGGGTGTGGGGCCAGGGGTGCGGAACCAGTGTGTGGGCCGGGGGTGTGGGGCCAGGGGTGCAGGCCAGGGGTGCGGACCCGGTGTGTGGGCCCCTGGTGCGGCCCAGGGGAGCAGGAGCCGAGGTCCGGGACAGGGGCATAGGGCCAGGGGTGTGGACCTGGGGCGTAGGACCCGGTGTGTGGGCCCGGGTTGCGGGCCAGGTGTGAGGGCCAGGGGTGCCAGCCCGGGGTGCGGGACAGGGGTGTGGGGCTAGGGGTGCAGGCCAGGCTTGCGGACCTTGGGCGTAGGACCCAGTGTGTGGGCCAGTGGTGTGGGCCTGGGTGTGGGGCCAGGGGTCCCGGCCAGGGGTGCGGAGCCGATGTGTGGACCTGGGGTGTGGGCCAGGGGTGCAGGACCCGAGGTCAGGGACAGAGGTGTAGGGCCAAAGGTACGGACCTGGTGTGTGGGCCAGGGGTGTGGACCTGGGGCGTAGGACCCGGTGTGTGGGCCAGGGGTGTGGACATGGGGCATAAGACCTGGCGTATCGGCCAAGGGTGCAGGCCATGGGTGCAGGACCCGAGTTCCGGGCCAGGGGTTCAGGACCCAGTGTGCGGGCCAGGGGTGCAGACCTAGGGTGTAGGCCGGGGCGCGGGTGAAGGGTGCAGGGCCAGGTGCAAGAGCCCGGGGTGCCAGGCAGGAGTGCGGGCCAGGGGCGCAGGACCAGGGGTGCAGGACAGGGTAGAGGACGGGACTCAGGCCCAGAAGAGGCGCCCAGCCCCCCCCCGACTCACAGAGACTGCAGGCTCGGCAGTTCCCACAGCGCCTCCGCGGAGATCCCTTCCAGCTGGTTGTTCTGCAGCATCCTGTGAGGGAGGAGAGGGCCTGAAGGACCCTGCCCCCCACCCTGCAGAGCCCAGCCGAGCCCAGAGCCTTCTCCGTCCCGCTCCCGCCTGCCTTGAGCCAGAGGCTGTGCCCAGGGCTGGGAGAGCATCTTCACGGGGCTTCGGGAATGAGGCGCCCAAGGAATAGCAGAGGAGACGCCCGGGGGCAGCGAGGCCAGAAGGGCAGGGCCCCTACGGCAGCCTGGTCCAGAAGACTTGGGAAACGAGCCCATGTCCTCCCCAGGCCTGTCTCTACCTGCAGCCGAGAGGCTGCTTTCTGGGGAAGGGGAGGGTGTGCAGGCCCCTGGCAAGCGCACCTCTGTGGAGGGTGTCCACAGACAATCTGAGGTGCCCAGATCGGCAAGTGAGCACCATCTGGGGACCTCATCACACGACCAAGAGCAGGGACGTGCCCGGGTTGCGGGCCAGGTGTGAGGGCCAGGGGTGCCAGCCCGGGGTGCGGGACAGGGGTGTGGGGCTAGGGGTGCAGGCCAGGCTTGCGGACCTTGGGCGTAGGACCCAGTGTGTGGGCCAGTGGTGTGGGCCTGGGTGTGGGGCCAGGGGTCCCGGCCAGGGGTGCGGAGCCGATGTGTGGACCTGGGGTGTGGGCCAGGGGTGCAGGACCCGAGGTCAGGGACAGAGGTGTAGGGCCAAAGGTACGGACCTGGTGTGTGGGCCAGGGGTGTGGACCTGGGGCGTAGGACCCGGTGTGTGGGCCAGGGGTGTGGACATGGGGCATAAGACCTGGCGTATCGGCCAAGGGTGCAGGCCATGGGTGCAGGACCCGAGTTCCGGGCCAGGGGTTCAGGACCCAGTGTGCGGGCCAGGGGTGCAGACCTAGGGTGTAGGCCGGGGCGCGGGTGAAGGGTGCAGGGCCAGGTGCAAGAGCCCGGGGTGCCAGGCAGGAGTGCGGGCCAGGGGCGCAGGACCAGGGGTGCAGGACAGGGTAGAGGACGGGACTCAGGCCCAGAAGAGGCGCCCAGCCCTCCCCCGACTCACAGAGACTGCAGGCTCGGCAGTTCCCACAGCGCCTCCGCGGAGATCCCTTCCAGCTGGTTGTTCTGCAGCATCCTGTGAGGGAGGAGAGGGCCTGAAGGACCCTGCCCCCCACCCTGCAGAGCCCAGCCGAGCCCAGAGCCTTCTCCGTCCCGCTCCCGCCTGCCTTGAGCCAGAGGCTGTGCCCAGGGCTGGGAGAGCATCTTCACGGGGCTTCGGGAATGAGGCGCCCAAGGAATAGCAGAGGAGACGCCCGGGGGCAGCGAGGCCAGAAGGGCAGGGCCCCTACGGCAGCCTGGTCCAGAAGACTTGGGAAACGAGCCCATGTCCTCCCCAGGCCTGTCTCTACCTGCAGCCGAGAGGCTGCTTTCTGGGGAAGGGGAGGGTGTGCAGGCCCCTGGCAAGCGCACCTCTGTGGAGGGTGTCCACAGACAATCTGAGGTGCCCAGATCGGCAAGTGAGCACCATCTGGGGACCTCATCACACACGACCCAAGAGCAGGGACGTGCCCGCTGGGGGCAGGAGCCGCTCGGAAGGCTGCCCTGATGGACGGGCAGGGCAGTGGGTCAGAGAGCAAGAAGGGGAGAAACGGGGTCTGGGGCCCCTCAGGGGGCACTGCTGACCCTGGCCAACCCCCAGTTACCAGAGCCATGCTCAGAGCACCGTGAGAAAGCCACTCAGGAGCCTCTGGGCCCTGGGCAAGCGTCCTGCTCGCCCCATTCTAGGGGAGGACCCACTGACCGCTGCTGCTGAGAGTCCTTCCCTGCTGCCCCGGGAAAGGAGGAGCAGAGGTCAGGGAAGAACTGGGGCAGGAAGGAAGCTAGTCCCTGAGGGCAGTGCCAGGGACCAGGTGGGGGGTTGGGGGGGAGCATTAGGTCTGGGACTCAGTCTTGGGGCTCTGTAGGACAGAGACCCTCAGTCCTGGAAAAAGGTGTGGGGCAGGGGCTGACCCTCTTGACCTGGATCTCCCAGAGCCGTGGAGAACCAGCGGCGGCAAGCGGGCCCCCGGGAGAAGCCCCTGCAGGTCAGGCGTGGGGCTGGGCGGGAGAGGCGGAGAAGGGTTCTGCCACAGCCGTCTGCAGAGAACCAGAGAGGGCGCCCCCTGCAGTCCTTCCGCTCTGGGAGGAAGGGGCCGGCAGAGGCCCGCAAGGCCAGCCAGGCCTCCGTGTGTTCAGACACGGGCCCAGGAGCAGCGACGGTGACCGCCTCCCAGCACAAAGAGGGAGCACTGTGCCAAGGCAGGCCTCCCTGCTCTGTCTGTCACGAGGAGGAGAGACTCGCCGGCCCGAGAGGCCGAGGCTGGCCTGGGGAGCACCTCTCGCCCAGACGCAGGTGGAACCTCTGCTCTGAGGGCACTAAGGAGGCCGGGACCTCCTGCAGCGCCACCACCCGCCCCTGACGTAGAGGAGACCGGCAGGCAAGGAGCAGGCACAGAGACCTTGGGGACTGAGGGGAACTAGGGTGCTGCCGGGGCTCGGGGGCGGGCGGCCCTGAGCTCCAGCCACAGCCCTCAGCACCGGGGGAGCGGGCAGGACTGTGGCTCAGGGCGGCTGTGAGCAGCTGCCTGCTGAAGGCAAGGAAGCCAGAGGCTCGTCCCTAAGCTGGTGGCTTAGAAACAGGCCAGAGTCTCACCTCTCCCCGAAAAGCCCAGGGGGGAGACACCAAACAGGCCACCTGGGCTCGCCAGTAAGAAGGGAGAACGGGGTCTGGGGCCCCTCAGGGGGCACTGCTGACCCTGGCCAACCCCCAGTTACCAGAGCCATGCTCAGAGCACCGTGAGAAAGCCACTCAGGAGCCTCTGGGCCCTGGGCAAGCGTCCTGCTCGCCCCATTCTAGGGGAGGACCCACTGACCGCTGCTGCTGAGAGTCCTTCCCTGCTGCCCCGGGAAAGGAGGAGCAGAGGTCAGGGAAGAACTGGGGCAGGAAGGAAGCTAGTCCCTGAGGGCAGTGCCAGGGACCAGGTGGGGGGTTGGGGGGGAGCATTAGGTCTGGGACTCAGTCTTGGGGCTCTGTAGGACCGAGACCCTCAGTCCGGGAAAAAGGTGTGGGGCAGGGGCTGACCCTCTTGACCTGGATCTCCCAGAGCCGTGGAGAACCAGCGGCGGCAAGCGGGCCCCCGGGAGAAGCCCCTGCAGGTCAGGCGTGGGGCTGGGCGGGAGAGGCGGAGAAGGGTTCTGCCACAGCCGTCTGCAGAGAACCAGAGAGGGCGCCCCCTGCAGTCCTTCCGCTCTGGGAGGAAGGGGCCGGCAGAGGCCCGCAAGGCCAGCCAGGCCTCCGTGTGTTCAGACACGGGCCCAGGAGCAGCGACGGTGACCGCCTCCCAGCACAAAGAGGGAGCACTGTGCCAAGGCAGGCCTCCCTGCTCTGTCTGTCACGAGGAGGAGAGACTCGCCGGCCCGAGAGGCCGAGGCTGGCCTGGGGAGCACCTCTCGCCCAGACGCAGGTGGAACCTCTGCTCTGAGGGCACTAAGGAGGCCGGGACCTCCTGCAGCGCCACCACCCGCCCCTGACGTAGAGGAGACCGGCAGGCAAGGAGCAGGCACAGAGACCTTGGGGACTGAGGGGAACTAGGGTGCTGCCGGGGCTCGGGGGCGGGCGGCCCTGAGCTCCAGCCACAGCCCTCAGCACCGGGGGAGCGGGCAGGACTGTGGCTCAGGGCGGCTGTGAGCAGCTGCCTGCTGAAGGCAAGGAAGCCAGAGGCTCGTCCCTAAGCTGGTGGCTTAGAAACAGGCCAGAGTCTCACCTCTCCCGAGGCCCAGCAGACACAGCCCACTCTCCAGTCCAGCTGCAGGTCTGGGCCTGCCCCTGGGCACGGATATGCCACCAAGCAGGCCACCTGGGCGCCTCCGGCTCAGAGTGCCCGCCCACCCCAGGGCCGCAGCATAGGTGGGAGCCAGACCGACAGGTGGAGAGAAGAGGCAGGAAGGGAGGGGCTGGGGACAGAGGCGGAGTGCCCACTGGCAGACCAGGGAGGGGGACTGGAGGAGAGGCCAGAGCTCTGGAGCCAGAGGCTCAGAGGCAGGCTGAGAGAGGGGCTGCGGATGAGCAGTGCCCGAGTCAGACGACTGGAGAAAGGAGAGCACTCAGAAGTGGTCGGGGCCTCCAACGCGCTGGGAGCCTCAAGTTCACAGGCCATCTGGGCAGGGCCACCGCCGGCCCGTAAACAACCTGCAGCAAAGCAGATACTCCTCTCCTGACGGATGTGGCCCCAGGCAGGCAGAGGACCCGATTTCGGCGCCTGCTCGCCCCTAGGTGGAGGCCTCGCGCAGCAAGCACCCCGCTCCACTCACAGAGAAGCCCGGCAGGGCAAGCCGACGCTGAGGGCACGGCCGATGCGGGACGCCGCTCGCCACTTCAGGAGAGCTTCAGGGGCTCCAGCGTCCGCCCCCAGGACCCTCTTCTTCCCGAGCCAGTCCCTGCGGTGACGCGCCCTCCAAGGAACCTCTCTAGCCTGCTCTCAGGCCCGGCGCGTGCCCTGTTCCCACGCCGCATCACCCACAGTCGTCCCAGGAGCGCGCGTGGCCCAGGGAGCAGAGCCGCGGCGAGGACCGGTGAGCCGGGCACTGGGCCCAGGGAGAGGCGCCCTCACGTCACCTCTGCTCCAGAGGGGTGGGGTCACTGCAAGAGAGCAACACAGGCCTGCATCCATCCGCACTTTCCTCCTACTTAAGCAGGTAGCCTTGGGACTGGAACTAGGGTGCTGCCGGGGCTCGGGGGCGGGCGGCCCTGAGCTCCAGCCACAGCCCTCAGCACCGGGGGAGCGGGCAGGACTGTGGCTCAGGGCGGCTGTGAGCAGCTGCCTGCTGAAGGCAAGGAAGCCAGAGGCTCGTCCCTAAGCTGGTGGCTTAGAAACAGGCCAGAGTCTCACCTCTCCCGAGGCCCAGCAGACACAGCCCACTCTCCAGTCCAGCTGCAGGTCTGGGCCTGCCCCTGGGCACGGATATGCCACCAAGCAGGCCACCTGGGCGCCTCCGGCTCAGAGTGCCCGCCCACCCCAGGGCCGCAGCATAGGTGGGAGCCAGACCGACAGGTGGAGAGAAGAGGCAGGAAGGGAGGGGCTGGGGACAGAGGCGGAGTGCCCACTGGCAGACCAGGGAGGGGGACTGGAGGAGAGGCCAGAGCTCTGGAGCCAGAGGCTCAGAGGCAGGCTGAGAGAGGGGCTGCGGATGAGCAGTGCCCGAGTCAGACGACTGGAGAAAGGAGAGCACTCAGAAGTGGTCGGGGCCTCCAACGCGCTGGGAGCCTCAAGTTCACAGGCCATCTGGGCAGGGCCACCGCCGGCCCGTAAACAACCTGCAGCAAAGCAGATACTCCTCTCCTGACGGATGTGGCCCCAGGCAGGCAGAGGACCCGATTTCGGCGCCTGCTCGCCCCTAGGTGGAGGCCTCGCGCAGCAAGCACCCCGCTCCACTCACAGAGAAGCCCGGCAGGGCAAGCCGACGCTGAGGGCACGGCCGATGCGGGACGCCGCTCGCCACTTCAGGAGAGCTTCAGGGGCTCCAGCGTCCGCCCCCAGGACCCTCTTCTTCCCGAGCCAGTCCCTGCGGTGACGCGCCCTCCAAGGAACCTCTCTAGCCTGCTCTCAGGCCCGGCGCGTGCCCTGTTCCCACGCCGCATCACCCACAGTCGTCCCAGGAGCGCGCGTGGCCCAGGGAGCAGAGCCGCGGCGAGGACCGGTGAGCCGGGCACTGGGCCCAGGGAGAGGCGCCCTCACGTCACCTCTGCTCCAGAGGGGTGGGGTCACTGCAAGAGAGCAACACAGGCCTGCATCCATCCGCACTTTCCTCCTACTTCAAGGACGCAGGTGCCTAGGAACCGGAGGGGAAATGTCTACAGAGAAAGTGACCCTGTGCTGCGGCCAAAGACCAGGGCTGGGGCTCCAGGGGGAGGGCAGCCAAGAAACCCACACGGAGTCCTCCTCTCCAGAGACGATCCCGCTCCTCTCAGGGCTGGGGCACGTGGGTCTGAACCTGCCCTTGACCCGCAAAGACCTGTGCTAACAGCTGTGTGCACGGCACACAAGCGAGGAGCGGTCACTTCTGACACTGTGGCGTAAGCATCGGGTGCTGTTCGATGTTTGTTTACAAACCACAGAGTTTGTTACAGACGAGGCGAAAGCAAAGACCTGGAAATAACTAAAATGAAGCGTGAAGACAAGGAAGGAAGCCAGCCGCCAGCAAAGCAAGGCACAGGCGACAGAGCTGCCGTCTGCCCGGAGCCCTCAAGGCCGCGTCTCCATGAAACGCGGGGCTCAGGCTTACAGGGTTTTCAGGCTGCAGGGGCTGGAGACCGCTTGTCCTGGGATGTGAGCGAGCAGGTTTCCGGAGAGGCGCCTGCGAACCAGAGAGGAGGGCGGTGCCGCTGGCAGGGGCTGCGCCAGGTGGCGGCCCTGCGCCAGGGTCCTGGGACGGGGAGGGGAGGCTGCGGTGTGGCGGCACCGCCAGCCCCACGATGACCCTGCGGGGAGCCCACGGGACCTCCACGGGCAAAGCAGGAAGCCAGGCTCAGGTCACAGGGAGCGCGTGGCATCTCCTCGAACCCGACTGCCCCCGGGTCACACTCACCCCAGAGCCAACGTGCGCCCCGCGGCCCACCCTGTGCTGTTCCATCACCCGGGGCGCCAGATCAGAACGGGGTGTCTGCAGCTCCCCGTGCCCCGAACGGCACTGTCAGCCCCACTCATCCGGAGCAGGAAACGGAGCGCTGGTGCGAGTCTCACACGCGGTCTCATCAAGCGCTCCCACGTTTGCCATGGTGACCCCCAGCTCTAAAAGGCAGAGACGGGACAGAATACACCCGACACGAGTCCTGAGCACCAAGCCTGACGGAGCCGAGTCCAGGGACGGTCTGGAGGGGGCCTCAGGCCTCCAAAGTCCCCACGGGCACCACCAGGCACTCAGTGCTCAGTGAGGCGCCTGCCAACGTGGAAGCTGGGCTGACACAGGTCAGGAGCTTTTTTTTCTTTTTAGCATTTTCTACTGAGAGTCTCTATTGACATTTATTGGTTTTTAAATTTACGGAGTCCTCCTCTCCAGAGACGATCCCGCTCCTCTCAGGGCTGGGGCACGTGGGTCTGAACCTGCCCTTGACCCGCAAAGACCTGTGCTACCAGCTGTGTGCACGGCACACAAGCGAGGCGGTCACTTCTGACACTGTGGCGTAAGCATCGGGTGCTGTTCGATGTTTGTTTACAAACCACAGAGTTTGTTACAGACGAGGCGAAAGCAAAGACCTGGAAATAACTAAAATGAAGCGTGAAGACAAGGAAGGAAGCCAGCCGCCAGCAAAGCAAGGCACAGGCGACAGAGCTGCCGTCTGCCCGGAGCCCTCAAGGCCGCGTCTCCATGAAACGCGGGGCTCAGGCTTACAGGGTTTTCAGGCTGCAGGGGCTGGAGACCGCTTGTCCTGGGATGTGAGCGAGCAGGTTTCCGGAGAGGCGCCTGCGAACCAGAGAGGAGGGCGGTGCCGCTGGCAGGGGCTGCGCCAGGTGGCGGCCCTGCGCCAGGGTCCTGGGACGGGGAGGGGAGGCTGCGGTGTGGCGGCACCGCCAGCCCCACGATGACCCTGCGGGGAGCCCACGGGACCTCCACGGGCAAAGCAGGAAGCCAGGCTCAGGTCACAGGGAGCGCGTGGCATCTCCTCGAACCCGACTGCCCCCGGGTCACACTCACCCCAGAGCCAACGTGCGCCCCGCGGCCCACCCTGTGCTGTTCCATCACCCGGGGCGCCAGATCAGAACGGGGTGTCTGCAGCTCCCCGTGCCCCGAACGGCACTGTCAGCCCCACTCATCCGGAGCAGGAAACGGAGCGCTGGTGCGAGTCTCACACGCGGTCTCATCAAGCGCTCCCACGTTTGCCATGGTGACCCCCAGCTCTAAAAGGCAGAGACGGGACAGAATACACCCGACACGAGTCCTGAGCACCAAGCCTGACGGAGCCGAGTCCAGGGGACGGTCTGGAGGGGGCCTCAGGCCTCCAAAGTCCCCACGGGCACCACCAGGCACTCAGTGCTCAGTGAGGCGCCTGCCAACGTGGAAGCTGGGCTGACACAGGTCAGGAGCTTTTTTTTCTTTTTTTAGCATTTTTCTACTGAGAGTCTCTATTGACATTTATTGGTTTTTTAAATTTATCTGGCTCTTTGGGATCTTAGTTGTGGCATGTAAGATCTTTGTCTTGTAGCATGCTGGCTTTTCTCAAAATCTATTGTTTTAAGAAAGGAACCATGATCTTTGGTTTTGAAAAAGGCGCTGTGATCATTGGGGGTCTCCCAACATGTGACCCACAGGTGGACATCTTGCCCTCAAAATGGGCCAGCCACTCGCGTGGGGAGCGGAGGACGGAGGAGCAGCCCTGGGGCCCGGGCTGCCTGTGTCCCCAGCCCGGTTCCTCGTCTCGTCCTGCTCTTCACGCCCACCGGGTCCCTCCGCCTCTAGGGCCCTCCTACCGCAGCCTCGCTCTGTCCCTTCCCTTGAGAACGGCCCACGATTCCTCTGGGAGGCCTCCCCGCCCACGCCGCCCAGTCCCTGACTCAGAGAGCCAGGCACCACTGGTCATCTCGAGCAGGTGACTGTGCCCCGGGGGTCCCATCGAGGGCCTGGGTAGGGAGGGCTGTGCGGAGGAGAGGGCTCAGGGTGGAGGGGGAGCGCGAGTGCTGAGGACCAGAGCCCCTGGCCAGCAGCGCCCAGGACTGGTGGTGGTGCCCCACAGGAACCAGCCGGCCAGGGGGCGTGGGATCAGGCAAGGGGGAGAGCAGGGTGGGGAGGGCAGAGGGCAGGCGCTGGCCTGGCCGAGGAGCTGCCTCACTCGAGAGGCAGGAGGGCGTGAGGTGGGCCGGAAGGGCTCCAGGCACCAGGGATGGGAGCGGGACGGGCCCCCACGGAGCGCAGCTGGGCTGTGGGCTCGGGCCAGGTGAGGGGGAGCCTTGAAGTGGCTCCTCTGGGCTGTGAGGGACCAGAGAAGGCTCCTCTGGGCAGAGTGTGTAGGGAAGCGCTCCCACGTTTGCCATGGTGACCCCAGCTCTAAAAGGCAGAGACGGGACAGAATACACCCGACACGAGTCCTGAGCACCAAGCCTGACGGAGCCGAGTCCAGGGGACGGTCTGGAGGGGCCTCAGGCCTCCAAAGTCCCCACGGCACCACCAGGCACTCAGTGCTCAGTGAGGCGCCTGCCAACGTGGAAGCTGGGCTGACACAGGTCAGGAGCTTTTTTCTTTTTAGCATTTTCTACTGAGAGTCTCTATTGACATTTATTGGTTTTTTAAATTTATCTGGCTCTTTGGGATCTTAGTTGTGGCATGTAAGATCTTTGTCTTGTAGCATGCTGGCTTTTCTCAAAATCTATTGTTTTAAGAAAGGAACCATGATCTTTGGTTTTGAAAAAGGCGCTGTGATCATTGGGGGTCTCCCAACATGTGACCCACAGGTGGACATCTTGCCCTCAAAATGGGCCAGCCACTCGCGTGGGGAGCGGAGGACGGAGGAGCAGCCCTGGGGCCCGGGCTGCCTGTGTCCCCAGCCCGGTTCCTCGTCTCGTCCTGCTCTTCACGCCCACCGGGTCCCTCCGCCTCTAGGGCCCTCCTACGCAGCCTCGCTCTGTCCCTTCCCTTGAGAACGGCCCACGATTCCTCTGGGAGGCCTCCCCGCCCACGCCGCCCAGTCCCTGACTCAGAGAGCCAGGCACCACTGGTCATCTCGAGCAGGTGACTGTGCCCCGGGGGTCCCATCGAGGGCCTGGGTAGGGAGGGCTGTGCGGAGGAGAGGGCTCAGGGTGGAGGGGGAGCGCGAGTGCTGAGGACCAGAGCCCCTGGCCAGCAGCGCCCAGGACTGGTGGTGGTGCCCCACAGGAACCAGCCGGCCAGGGGGCGTGGGATCAGGCAAGGGGGAGAGCAGGGTGGGGAGGGCAGAGGGCAGGCGCTGGCCTGGCCGAGGAGCTGCCTCACTCGAGAGGCAGGAGGGCGTGAGGTGGGCCGGAAGGGCTCCAGGCACCAGGGATGGGAGCGGGACGGGCCCCCACGGAGCGCAGCTGGGCTGTGGGCTCGGGCCAGGTGAGGGGGAGCCTTGAAGTGGCTCCTCTGGGCTGTGAGGGACCAGAGAAGGCTCTCGAGCTAGTGAGAAGCACCTGCAATGGGCAGAGTGTGTCAGAGCGGAAGCAGCAGTCTGTCCTCACACGCTGGCCAGTCCCCAGGAGAGGGGACGTCCAGGGCAGTGGCCTCAGTGAGAGCAGGGACGAGGAGGCACTGCAGAGAAGGAACCGCCAGGGTCCGGGGAGCGGTCAGCGGCTGGACCCGGGAGTAAGAGCTGGTCAGGGATGGGCCCATCCTGCTCCCATCCCTGGTGCCCTCCGGCATCAGAGCCAGTTTCCCGTCCAGCCCAGCAGGCTCCCCATCTCTCCCTCCACTCTAGCAGGACCAACAAAGGCCCACTCCCTCCAGGAAGGCCCCTCTGGTTAATCCGTCCCCCTCAGCCTGCCAGGGATGGCTGGTCAGGGAGAGAAGTGCTGGCAGAAAGCTGGCTGCCTTCAGGGGGGTGGAGGCTGATGTCCAAGTTCCCAGGTCCACCCTGACCACCTCCGCCCCATGCCGAGGCAGGTGGCGCTGACCCGCCTGGTTTCTTGTGTCGAGGGGGCCAGGCTGGGCTGAGGCCGTGGCAGGGGAAGGGCACCGGGGAGCTCACAAGCCAGGGAGGCTGGCCGCCTGGGTCGGGGCTGCACGTGGGACCTAGGGGAGTGGGGAGCGGTGCTGAGCCAGGGACGCCTCCCAGCTGTGGACTGTGCCTTCGCGTGGGGAAGCAGGACCAGAAGACGGCCTCTCCTGCCTCGTGGTCACTCACCCAGTAACCCCTTGCCTTGCAACCTTTACCCCAAGGCCTTGCCTCCTAGTTCCATGTTTCACATAGGAATCCCGGGGAGTCCACATTCAATGCAGAGCAAGGGGACAGCGTGGGTTCCTGGGGAGCTGGGGCCGCCGAGGCTCTGGTGCCTTTGTGGATCCTGAGAGCCCCAGTCCTGATCAGATCCAGACCCCCTCAGGAGGGACCGCAAGGCTGCTTGTGCCTGATCACCGTCAGCTCTCGCCAGGCACAGTGCTCCCGCCCCCACTGTGTGAGGAGTAGCACGTCCTACCCTGCAGGCCAACTGCCGCCCTTGCTGCAGACTCCCTGCTGGGCTCGGGACCGCCGCGGCTGTGCACGGCAGGAGCCCCTCGGGCAGCGAGTTCTCGGACCTGTGTGCTGCGGGGTGGGAAGGGATCGTGGGACCAGGATGCGGTCTTCACGGGATCGGCCCAGGCCGTGAGTGGTCTGCCCGGTCTGGAGGGACCTTGTGGAGCAGTGGCTCTCTGAGTGGGGTTCCTGGGCAGCAGGGCCGGCCACACCTGGGAACCCACCGGCCGTGCCCCAGCTGCACCTGCAGAATCATGCACACTGGAGGTGGAGCTGCGATTGCATTTTTCATGCACCCTCACCCCAACCGAGGAGGGGGAACTCGTTACTCCAGAGAGGGACATGTGAGTGGCCTGGGAAGTGTGTGACCCCTCTGTGGGCAGCTTCAAGCAACTGACCGTACGGTCTGAGGACCATCGTTGGAAAGAAGGATGTCACCAGGGCAGTCCATCCTCAGCCTCTTCAGGTCTGTGCCGGCCGCTGCTGCCTGTGGCCACGTCTGCTTGGTGCGGCCAGCCCTCTGCCCATGTCTCTGTGTCTCTTGGGACCTCTGACACTGGATTTAGGGTCACCCTGGTCGTCCAGGTGGTCCACCCTGAGAGCTGTAGCCTGCTTTCCGCTGCAAAGACCCTTCTCCTTCTGGGGCTCCCTCCGCCGGCTCTGCCAGTTAGGACGGTGCCGTGCCTGCTTGGGAGGTACCACCCAGCCAGCAGGGGTGGGCAGGGGGCAGAGGAGTGCAGGCGAGGGTCCTGCAGGGAGTGACGGGATGGGGCTGCGAGCTGCGGACACCGGAGCCTCAGCAGGGATGGCCCGTGAGCAAGCCTGGAGACGGGCAGTGTCTGCACAGTGGCCGGCCCAGACAGGAGGAGGGACCAGCCTAGAGGTGTGGGTGGCGCTGACCCTGGAGGTGCCCGGCCGACCGCAGATGAGCCCCCGCGCCGTCTGAGCTCTCAGGTGGCCTAGTGGGTGTTGCCAGGCCTGCTGGACTTGCCTGCCGGCCAGAGAGGACCCCAGCCCAGCCACGCGCTGAGGTGTGCGGAGGGCCCCCAGGGACGCATGAGGTGGCAGATGGCCTCCCTGGCACGGCTGTTTTGGGCCTTCTGATTACATGCTGCTGTGTGTGGATATCCCAGGGCTCCAGGAGTTGATTGCTACATGCTGTGGAGTAGGGGTGGCTTCGAGGTGGGTGGCGGGGGGCATGCGGGCAGCCCCCTGCCTATGATGAGGTCTGAGTGTGGGTCATTTGTCATCGGAGATGCTAGGTGAGTGTCCATGTGGCTGTGCCCTGGGGTCTTGTGGGGGTTCTTTTAGACATAAATGTTGGCCTAGGATAGTGTTGGCCCCAGCTGGGCCACCCTGGAGCTGCGTGGTGCCTCAGTGCTTGGGGGCTCCTCCGCCCGTGGAGCTCCTGCAGGCCAGGGCCTGAGAGGCACAGGGGCACCCAGGACAGGGGTGTGGGAGCTGACCACTCAGACTGAGATCAAGTGCACATGGGACCCGGTGGAGCCCAGAAGTGGGGTGACTATCCCCTCCCTGAGGGAGATGACAGAGGCAGGGTTCCCCCCTCTTCTTGAGCAGTTGGTGCCAGTGCAGACCCCTGGCCAGAGTTCTGGGTGCATCCTGAGGGAAGAGGAGACCCAGCTCCTGGGGTTTGCCTGTCCATCCATCCATCCAACCTTCCATCCATCTAACTATCCAGCTGTCCATCCATCCATCCACCAGTCTAGCCAGCCACTGGCCGCTCCTGTGGATGTCTGCTCTTTTCTGAAAGAGGAGCAGCTTATCAGCCTCTGTGACCTCTTTGGCCACATGCTCTCAGGCCCCTTGTTCTGGAATGTCTGCTGGACTCTGACCACAGTGGCACCACCACTGACCTTCCTCCGTCCAGCCGGCCTTCCCAGCCCTCCTCTCACAGGGCCTCAGCTGCACGTGAGGCACTGCCTTCCTGCCCCTCCTCCCTGGCTGGCCTCTGCTCAGTCCCCTGTGCAGCCCCCATCGATGGCAGAGCCCTGGAGGCACCGTCCCCCTCCTCCTCGAGTCGACACCTGCAGCCTGGGCTGCTGCGTAGCAGCCATGGGAGTCCCGCTTGGGTGGCCCAGCCAGCCTGGAGCTGAAGGTTTGCCAGGCCCTCTGCTGTGCATCCACTGACCCGGGCCTGAGACCAACAGTAAGACCTCTGAGCTGGTGGAGGTGGTGGGGACCTGGGAGGGCAGCCCGTGTGGGTCTGTGGCTTGTCTGGGCCGTTGGGTGGAACCACTTTTGTAATTGCTCCTCTGATGAGGTCTGAGTGTGGGTCATTTGTCATCGGAGATGCTAGGTGAGTGTCCATGTGGCTGTGCCCTGGGGTCTTGTGGGGGTTCTTTTAGACATAAATGTTGGCCTAGGATAGTGTTGGCCCCAGCTGGGCCACCCTGGAGCTGCGTGGTGCCTCAGTGCTTGGGGGCTCCTCCGCCCGTGGAGCTCCTGCAGGCCAGGGCCTGAGAGGCACAGGGGCACCCAGGACAGGGGTGTGGGAGCTGACCACTCAGACTGAGATCAAGTGCACATGGGACCCGGTGGAGCCCAGAAGTGGGGTGACTATCCCCTCCCTGAGGGAGATGACAGAGGCAGGGTTCCCCCCTCTTCTTGAGCAGTTGGTGCCAGTGCAGACCCCTGGCCAGAGTTCTGGGTGCATCCTGAGGGAAGAGGAGACCCAGCTCCTGGGGTTTGCCTGTCCATCCATCCATCCAACCTTCCATCCATCTAACTATCCAGCTGTCCATCCATCCATCCACCAGTCTAGCCAGCCACTGGCCGCTCCTGTGGATGTCTGCTCTTTTCTGAAAGAGGAGCAGCTTATCAGCCTCTGTGACCTCTTTGGCCACATGCTCTCAGGCCCCTTGTTCTGGAATGTCTGCTGGACTCTGACCACAGTGGCACCACCACTGACCTTCCTCCGTCCAGCCGGCCTTCCCAGCCCTCCTCTCACAGGGCCTCAGCTGCACGTGAGGCACTGCCTTCCTGCCCCTCCTCCCTGGCTGGCCTCTGCTCAGTCCCCTGTGCAGCCCCCATCGATGGCAGAGCCCTGGAGGCACCGTCCCCCTCCTCCTCGAGTCGACACCTGCAGCCTGGGCTGCTGCGTAGCAGCCATGGGAGTCCCGCTTGGGTGGCCCAGCCAGCCTGGAGCTGAAGGTTTGCCAGGCCCTCTGCTGTGCATCCACTGACCCGGGCCTGAGACCAACAGTAAGACCTCTGAGCTGGTGGAGGTGGTGGGGACTGGGAGCCAGCTGTTTGCTGGGGCTGAATGGGTCAGAGAGGCCAGCCCGTGTGGGTCTGTGGCTTGTCTGGGCCGTTGGGTGGAACCACTTTTGTAATTGCTCCTCTGATGAGAACCACAGGCCTCAGGACCAGTGGGACAGCCTTCCTGGGAGCTGTACCTGCTTTCATGTCAGGTGTCTACGCTTCTGTCCACCCACACCAGTCAGGCCGGTTGCCCCATCGTGCCCCTCACTCCCCACGTATGTCCTGTCTGCGGGGAGGTCCTAGCCAGCGCAGAGCAGGAAGTAGACAGCTGGCGCCCTCCCGTCTTTGCTGGTGCTGACCTGGAGCCTGCCCGCTGCTACCAGGTGCCGGGGCTGGGGGAGAATGCCACCTGGGTTCAGCCTGGTTGGGGGGCAAGGGCTGGGCACCGACAGTAAATGGCCTTTATCTACAGGTCCCTTTGGGAAGGGAGGGGTGCTGAGCAGTGAGTGACCTTCGGGCCAGCCTGGAGAGCTCTGAGATAGGCAGCCTCTCAGAGTCCAGGAGTCTGAGGAGAAGGGGAAGTGAGCTCAGTGGGTGTGGCTGCTGGGCACTCATCTCCCCTTATCTGCCTACGTGGGGTGGGTGGGGCTCCGGGAGGCGCTCCTTTCAGCTGCAAGGGGGTGTGGCTCCTGCGTCTTTCTCTGAGATCACTGCTGCTTGCCTCTGTAAGCCGGCCACCGCTTTCGAGGTGAGAGCTGTCTCACCCCTGAAGCCTTGGTTCTGTGACCTGTGAACTAGGGTGATGATGTGACTGCTCTAAAGCTCCCTGCGATGGCAGTCCGTGGCGCTCGCCCGGGGCGGTGCCCTGATAAGGGTCCTCAGGCTGACCGCAGCATCAGCTTTGCAGCAGAACCAGGTGGGGTCCTCCCGAGGGGCTGGTCATCCCTTTCCCTCCAGGGCGCTCAGTACTCACAGCAGGCCAGTGAGCCGCCAGCCCCAGCCAGTGACCATCAGTTGGGGGTAGGATGGGGGTGTAGGACGTGGTCGCAGTGGGAGAGCTGGCGTTTGCCGTGCTGGGCGCCCGAGCGCCAGAGCTGGGGTTCTGAGTCTGCACTCATCCGCAGTCCAGCTCCTTCTCTTTCTACGCAGGGGCAGTTTGATGGCTAGTTTCTTTTTTCTTTGTCTTTGCCTTTTCATACGTTTATTTTCAAAGGGCAAAACACTTGGGCGGCTTACCTACGAGTCCAACAGAACGTCCCTGGCCAGGTCAGCCGTGCGGCCGAGGGGTGGTGTCATGCCCAAGCGCTCCCAGGCTCTGTCCCGCGCGGGCACCATGCCCACACGTGGCCTTCTGATCAGCAGTGTGGCTTGCAGTGTCTGCGGATGTGGCAGCTGTCCACAGCCGCACCAGGACTTCCAAACCCAAATTCACTTCCCATGGCCACAGTCGCCCCCAGTTGGGTCCAAACTAAGGGCTCCATGAAGTGGGACTTTACCAGGAGCGTTGCCAGGTCCATCTTGTCCTGATTCCAGACAGAATGGCCTTGGTTCCGTCGGGCAGGCGGCGTGGCTGTGCATCTCCCTGGAGTCGGAGCAAGGGCCCGAAGGAGACGCTGTCGTCGACCACGAGCTGCTGAGGAATAAACGCCTGAAAGCATGAGGGCTCTGGAGGGTCCCGGCCTCTGATTCTAGCCGTGGCCCTTAGGAAGGTGGGGTGTTGATGACGCCATTGGTCTTAGGCACGGTTAAGTGGGGTGTCTGTACAGTTGAGTCTTGCTGACCACTCATGGGGTCATTGGATCACAGGGCTGCTGTTCCTGGGGCCTGGCAACTGGCGTCTGAAGTGAGCAGGAGCTTTGTGACGCCTGGGACCCCTTCTGGCTGGAAGAGCAGGAAAGCTCCATGAGGGAAAGACCGCATCTGGGCCGAGGAGAGAAAGAGGTGAGTGGTGGAGAGAAGAGGACAGTCTTTCTGGGAGGGGGAGGCTGTGAACTGGGGGCCAGGGGCCAGAGTGGATTTGGTGAAGGCAGCCTTGACCTGGGCCTGGTGGGCAGCCTCGAGGAGACTGTCCGGCAGCAAGGGCCGGCCCCTTTGTGGGGCCAGGCAGGACAGAGGCCAGACCACAGCGACGGCCCAGGGAGGGGGCCCAGGGAGAGGCTTCTCGAGTCACCCGCAAGTCCTCCACTCCATGTCCCACCCCAGGTGGATACCGTCCCTGGCTGAGCGCTCCAGAGTCTGGGGCTTAGTTATATACTGATGCACTTTGTCTTTAAAAAATGTTTTTGTTCTGATTCACCGAAGAAAGTTTAGAAAATACAGAAATCGCCCACGCTTCTACCGTCCTGACACTATGCGTGTTAACACGTCTGTGTGTCTCCCCGACACACGTACTTTCAACCCCCCCTTCCTTCCTCATCTGTTAAGTCTTAGGCTGGGCTGGGCTGGGCCCGGTTTGTGGTTCCTTCAAAGACTGTAGCATGGTGCAGGCGTTTCAGCTGTAAGTGCTTTAAACATCTGAGATGTGATCCACGTAGAGTGAGGGTCGCTCTCAAAAGCGCAGGCCTGAGTGGCTTTTTTCTTTAGCGTGTTTACAGACTTGTGCGGCCTCATTTGCACTCTGATCTCAGCGTATTCTCGCCTCCGTCTGTGCGAGCCCTCACTGCCCCAGCACACGCCTCTGGGGGCACAAAGCCACGTTCTCTCTGCATTTCTGTTGTGGACATTTCGCGTGCGTGGAGTCATACAGGTGGAGCTATGGTGTTTGATGTCTCTCACTTGGCACATTGTCGAGGTTCATCCATGTGGGCATTCGTGGCTCTATCAGGACTTCTCTCCTTTTAAAAAAGTCATTTGGGCGTGCTGCGTGTAGTTTTTAGTTGCTGCACTGGGCTCTCAGCCGTGGCACGTGGGGCGTAGCTCCCTGACCAGCGGTCGAACCCGGGCCCCTGCGTTGGGAGCGCAGAGGCCCAGCTGCTGGGCCACTGGGGGCTCCAGGACTTCCCTCCTCGTGGTGGCTGAGGCTCCACTGTGCGGTGGACCAGGTCTGTGCACCTGTTACTGGCTGGCAGGCGTTGGGTTGTTTTCACTCTTCGGTTACGGTGAATACTGCTGTGAACATTTGTGGGGACGCACTTTTGGGTCTCTTGGGGGTGTGACTGGGCATGAAGTTGCTGGTTCAGGTGGTCACCCTGTGGCCGCCTGCACGGGGCCCTGCGGAGCCGCCCTCCAGCGTGGCCACAGCGTCTGTCCTCCCCAGCACCGTCTCCGCGTGCGCGTCCTCAGTGTCACCGTCGCTGTGATGAGAGTTCCCTCCCGGAGTGAGGTGGCATCTTGGGGTTCAGGCTTAGCCGCCCCGATGACTGGCGAGTCCAGCCTCTCCGCATGTGCTTACTGGCCTTTTGTTTATCTCCTTTAGAGAAGTCTCTGTTCAGAGCCTTTGCCCATTTAAAACTTGGGTTGTCTTTCTCTATGTATTGTTATTTGTAACAGTTCTTGAAACATTCTAGGTATGAATTCCTTATCAGATATGCAGTTTGCAAATATTTTCTCCCATTCTGAGGCCTGTCTCTTCATTTTCTTGGTAATGTCCTTTGAAGAACAAAAGCTTTAAATTTTGATGAAGTCGAATTTTCTGTGTTTTGTTTGTTTTTTTTCCTTTTTTGTACTTTGGTGTTTTATTTAAGACATTATTGCCTAATCCAGGGTCAAGATTTATGTTTCCCTCTTAGAGTTTTAAAGGTTTTTTTCTTTTTTCTTTTTTTAAAAGAAACTTTTATTTTACTTTTAACTTTTACAGAGTTTTCTTAGTTTACAGGTATATATGTTCTCAGATTAGTTATATGTATATTCCTCCCATCCCAGGCCTCCAGACCGTCACACAGCACCCCTGCAGGATCCCCTTTTTTCACAGAGCGATGATGATAGCTACTTTCTTCACGTATGATAGTACAGGTTTTCATGCTACTTCCTTTATGCCTCCCACCCACTGTTCATTCCCCACAATGTCTGTATGTCTACTGTCCATGTCTGTTTTTCCATTGCTTCACTGCCTGTGTAACCATTACCATCCTATTAGATTCCAACACATGTGTTAGTATATTGTACTTGTCCTTCTCTTTTTGACTGACTTTGCTTTTTATGATACATTCTAGATCCATCCACCTCATTAGGACTGATTCTTCCAGCTTTCTTTTTACAGCTGTGTGGTATCCCATTGTATATCTGTACCAGAGCTTTTGTATCCATCTCTGATCTATTTTGAGTCCATTTTTGTATGTGGTGTGAGGTAGATGGAGTCCAGTTTCATTCTTTTTCTCGCGGATGGCGAGTTCCTACATCAAACCGTTTCATCGCACCAAAGACTGTCCTGTCCCCTATTGAATTGTCTTAGCATCCTGTTGGCAGTCAGCTGACCATCAGTGCTGAATGCATGGGCTTCCCAGGTGGTGCTAGTGGTAAGAACGTGCCTCCCAGTTCAGGAGACATAAGAGATGCGGGTTCAGTCCCTGGGTCGGGAAGATCCCCTGGAGGAGGGCGTGGCACCCCACTCCGGTGGCCCTGCCTGGAGAGCCCCGTGGACAGAGGAGCCTGGTGGGCTGCAGTCCATGGGGGCGCAGGGAGTCAGACACGACTGAAGCGCCCTAGCGTGCCGCACCCGCCTGTGAGTGTACTTCTGGACTCTCAGTTCTGTTCATTTGACCTGTGTGTCTGTCCTTAGGCCAGGACCCGTCTTGACGACGGTAGTTTTGTAGTAAGTTTTGAAATCAGGAAATGTGAGTCCTCCAATTTTTGTTCCCCTTTTGATGATCATTTTGACTATTTTGGCTTCTTTGCGTTTCCATATGGATTTTCAGGATCTGTACCAATTTCTGGGAAAAAAGAAAAAATAGGCGGGGGCACCGCGAGTGTGCTGGGGTCCGGTCGAGTCTATGGTCACTTTGAGGAGTGTTGCCATATCAGCAATCCTTGGATGTCTTTACATCTAGATGTTCTTTAATTTCTTTTGACAGTGTTTTGTGGTTTTTAGAGTATAGGCTGTATACTTTTTGTTGAATTTATTCCTAAGTATTTGTGTTGTTGTTATTGCAGATTGAATTGTTTTTTTATTGAAATATACAATGCTGTACTAGCTCCTGGTGTACAGAAAAGCGGTTCAGGTGTACGTGTATGTGCATGTACACATTCTTTTTCATAATAGATTATTACACGACACTGAATGTAGTTCTCTCTGCTATAGAGTAGGTCCTTCTTACTTTATATATAGGTTTATCTACTTTATAAATAGTAGTATGTATATATTAATCCCCAACTCCTAATTTAATCCTTTCCCCTTTGGTCACCGTAAGTTTGTTTTCTGTGTCTGAGTCTGTTTCTGTTTCATAATAAGTTTACTTGTATCATATTTTAATTTCCACGTGTAAGCAATATCATGATAGTTGTCTTTCTCTGACTTACGTCACTTAGCATGATCATCTCTAGGTCCGGTGGCATTATTTCATCCTTCTTCATGACTGAGTTGTATTCCGTTGTGGATGTGCCCCATGGCTTCCTTATCCATTCCTCTGTCGGCAGACATTAGCTTGCTTCTATGTCTTGGCTGTTGTAACCAGTGCTGCCGTGAACACAGGTGCACATGTCTTTTTGAATTAGAGTTTTATTTGGATATATGCCCAGGAGTGGGATTGCAGGATCATATGGTAGCTCTGTTTGTAGTTCCTCAAGGAATCCCCATTCTCCATACAGGAATTTTCCATAGTGGCTACATCAGCAGTGTATTCCCACCAACCATGTGGGAGGGTTCCCTTTTCTCCACACCCTCTCCAGCATTTATTATTTGTAGACTTTCTGATGATGGGCACTCAGACTGGCGTGAGATGATAACCTCATTGTAGTTTTGATACGCGTTTCTCCAATAGTTAGCAATGCTGAGCATCTCTTCCTGTCCTTTGGTCATCTGTGTGTCGTCTTTGGAGACGTCTCTGCCCAGGTTTTGTTTGGGTCATTTGTTCTTTTGTTATGGAGCTGTGTGAGCTGTTTATATATTTTAGAAGTTAAGTCGGTCACATTCTTCACAAATACTTTCTCCCAGTCCGTAAGTTGTCTTTTTGTTTGGTTGATTATTTCCTTTGCTGTGCACATGCTTGTGGATTGGGTTAGATCCCATGTGTTTGTTTTTGTTTTTATTTCTGTTGCCTTGGGAGACTGACCTAAGAAAGCCTTGATCTAATGTGTGTCAGAGGACGCGTTGCCTGTGTCCTCTTCTAGGAGCCTTGTGGTGTTGTGCCCTCTATTCAGGTCTTTACGTGTTCTTTGCATGTTCTTTTCATGTGTGTGGTGTGAGGACGTGCTCTAACTTCATTGACTTACATGCACTGTCCAACTTTCCCAGCACCGCTCGCTGAAGATGAATTTTTTTTTTTTAAAGATTTATTTATTTATTTATTTTGGGCAGGGGTGGGGTGGGGAGGGAGGGGAGCGGGCGGGCCACTTCTATTGGTCTTTCATTTCTCTATTTTCATCTGTCTTTGTTCTCTGGCTCCTGTGGGCCTCCCATCGCGGTGGCGTCTGTTGTCGCAGAGCACCGGCTCTGGGCGCATGCGCTCCAGAGCTCCGGCTCGGTAATTGGACACATCGGTCCAGCCACTTCACGGCACGTGGGATCTTCCCAGGCCAGGGATCGAACCGGCGCCCCTTGCACTGCAGGGCGGTGTCCTTACCCACTGGACCACCAGGGGAACCCCTGAATTGTTTTCTTTATTTCATTTTTGGATTGTTCATGACAACTGTATAGAAGTACAGTTGATTTTTGTGTATTGCTCTTGTGTCCTGCACATTTATTATAAATATTTATTTATTTATGAATACTTCTTAAATTAGGTATTTTAACGTTTGGGGCTTTTGGTTTGCTTGTTTTGGTATTTTGATGTTGGATAGGAGAAGCTCCAGCCCATCTGTTTATTTTATAGCATGGAAGTGGACGTGGTAGTTTGGTCGTGTCCAGCTTTTTGTGACCCTGTGCACTCTAGCCCTCCAGGCTTCTCCGTCCGTGGACCTCTCCAGGCAAGGATGCTGTGGTGGGTAGTCGTTCCCTTCTCCAGAGGATCTTCCTGATCTGGGCGTCAAACCCAGGTCCCCTGCATTACAGGCAGATTCTTTACTTTCTAAGCCACCCGGGAAGCCACTGTAACATGGACTTTAGTTTTAATTTATGAGGGTACCCCTAATCCCGACCCCACGAATCCCATTCAGGATATTTTCGGATGCTTTTCGTATTTGAGAGTGTTTTGTGGACTTTGCATGCAGTCGTCAGACCACCTGGGTTTAAGGCCCGTGGGCCGTGCTTTCTGAGGACGCTGTCTGCGCAGCCGCGGTCCCCCGGCATCCGTTGGGAAGCTCAGGGGCGGCGCTCACCGCCGCGCCTACTGAGGGTGCCGATGGGCCACCTGCTTCTCGGTCTCACTCTAGACATAAACTTTGTTTAGGGATTTGATCGTTGCCTGGGTTTCAGGATGCTATTATCATGTTCCTGTTCTTTATAACTAGAAAAAGTTGTTGCTTTAAAGCTTTTCGTTCTCCTTTTAAAGATTTTATTTAAAAAGTCATGGTGCCTCTACCTACCACGAGGCTCACCGTCTTCATCTGGCCGGGCGTGCGCCTGCGTGGCCTGAAGTGCTGCGCATCCCAAGTCGCCGTCCCCACCGTCTGTCCCCAGGCCTGCTTTCATCCTGCAGAACTGAAACTCCACACGCACTGCGCTCTCACACTCAGCCCTCCCCCAGCCTCGGCCCGCGCCCCTCCGCTCTCTGTCTCTGTGAACAGGCAGCATCTCAGAGGCAGTCCTTCTGGGCCTGGCTGCCGTCACGCAGCACCGTGTCCTCGGGGCTTGTCCGTGGGGCGCTGGGCGGCAGGATCGCCTTCTTGTCGGGGGCGAGGGAGAGTCCGCCATGTGTGCGCACATGGCTCGCCCGGCCTCTGAGACGGGGCTGGGGCCCTCGCGCCTTGGGGCGGCCGTCGTCGTGCTGTGACCCGGGTTTGCTCACGCTCCGAGTCCCCGTGCTCCTCATTGTTAAGGCGCTCGTCTTGTAGTTTGGTCGTGTCCAGCTTTTTGTGACCCTGTGCACTCTAGCCCTCCAGGCTTCTCCGTCCGTGGACCTCTCCAGGCAAGGATGCTGTGGTGGGTAGTCGTTCCCTTCTCCAGAGGATCTTCCTGATCTGGGCGTCAAACCCAGGTCCCCTGCATTACAGGCAGATTCTTTACTTTCTAAGCCACCCGGGAAGCCACTGTAACATGGACTTTAGTTTTAATTTATGAGGGTACCCCTAATCCCGACCCCACGAATCCCATTCAGGATATTTTCGGATGCTTTTCGTATTTGAGAGTGTTTTGTGGACTTTGCATGCAGTCGTCAGACCACCTGGGTTTAAGGCCCGTGGGCCGTGCTTTCTGAGGACGCTGTCTGCGCAGCGCGGTCCCCCGGCATCCGTTGGGAAGCTCAGGGGCGGCGCTCACCGCCGCGCCTACTGAGGGTGCCGATGGGCCACCTGCTTCTCGGTCTCACTCTAGACATAAACTTTGTTTAGGGATTTGATCGTTGCCTGGGTTTCAGGATGCTATTATCATGTTCCTGTTCTTTATAACTAGAAAAAGTTGTTGCTTTAAAGCTTTTCGTTCTCCTTTTAAAGATTTTATTTAAAAAGTCATGGTGCCTCTACCTACCACGAGGCTCACCGTCTTCATCTGGCCGGGCGTGCGCCTGCGTGGCCTGAAGTGCTGCGCATCCCAAGTCGCCGTCCCCACCGTCTGTCCCCAGGCCTGCTTTCATCCTGCAGAACTGAAACTCCACACGCACTGCGCTCTCACACTCAGCCCTCCCCCAGCCTCGGCCCGCGCCCCTCCGCTCTCTGTCTCTGTGAACAGGCAGCATCTCAGAGGCAGTCCTTCTGGGCCTGGCTGCCGTCACGCAGCACCGTGTCCTCGGGGCTTGTCCGTGGGGCGCTGGGCGGCAGGATCGCCTTCTTGTCGGGGGCGAGGGAGAGTCCGCCATGTGTGCGCACATGGCTCGCCCGGCCTCTGAGACGGGGCTGGGGCCCTCGCGCCTTGTGGCGGCCGTCGTCGTGCTGTGACCCGGGTTTGCTCACGCTCCGAGTCCCCGTGCTCCTCATTGTTAAGGAGCGCTCGTCTTGTCAGGACCCGAGGTTTTGTCGCCGGGACGCAGTGTGGATTCCCACGGCTTGGCGCCTCATCCTCCGGGCTGGTTCAGACACGCGGATGGGAAGCCGGCTGGAGAGTGCGTCCCCAGGCCGGTTTGGGGCCCCTGCGCAGGTGCTCGCACTCGGTGTCCTGCGTGGACGCCTGCCCTCAGCCCACGGGCAGGCCTCTGCTTCTCTGGACCCAGACGGAGCCGAGGCCAGAACTGCTTGCTTTGCCTCAAGGCGCCCGGCTCAGGCTGTGCCCCGGCCTGAGGGCCCTGGCCCCCTAGCGTGGAGGTGGCCTCCCCCACCCCCGCCCCGCCGTGTGGGCTTGGGGATCGAGGTCCGTGCGTGGCCATGGAGTGGGGGTCGGGGGTGGTGCTCTGGCCGCCTCGGAACACGTCCCTCACGCCGCGCAGCGCGCCGCTCTGCGGCTTTCTGGAAGGTGACTCTGAACAGATGGGAAGGGCTGGGGGCCACTGGGGAGCCTCCACTTTGCAGTGGGAAGGTGGGGACGCTTCTCTCGGTTCTGACTGGATCTGCTTGTCTGACCCGTTCCCAGGGCTGGAGGCTTCAGCATGCGTAGGGCGGGGGTGCCCGGCTCGGTCCTCAGGCCCAAGACCATGGGGAGCGCAGGGGCCGGGCCTTGGGTGGGGTCGGGGCCCGAGGGAGGAAGGGGGAGAACATTTCGGAGGCGTGGAGGTGCAGACCCCATGAGCTCGGGGACAGGAAGCCAGGGAGAGCCGTAGCCCCAGATGAAGTGGAGAACGGGGCCCTTCTGAGGGACGAGCTGATGAGAGGCGCTCCCGGGCAGCGCGCCGGAGGCCCCAGCGGCAGGGTCCGGAGTGGGGGCAGTGACGTCAGAGGGTCAAGGTAGGGAGGGGACCATGGGTGTCCCTGAGCAGGGGGAAGACAAGCCCGGACGAGGGGCTGCTTCTCTAGTCTGTGTGAGTGAATGGGCGGCTGGACGGACAGGCGGATGCGCTGGTAGACGAGGGGTCAGTGGAGGCAGGGCTGGGGGGAGGGGACTGGCGCTGAGCAGCCGCAGGACTGGCTGGTGTCTCCCAGATGACCCTGGGAGGGCCTGGAAGCCCACCTGCTCTCTGGAATCCAGTGGCTTGGCGGGGGCGGGGAGACCCGGGGATGGTTGCCTTTCATGGTCCCCGCCCTAGATTCTGGGATTGTCCCCCACAAAGCTGGCCTTCTGCCCGGGTCTGTAGGTCTGCTTCTCCTTTGAGAAAGCTAGAGCGGCGGGCACAGACGCTCCTCTCCACCTCCCCTGGGGGTGGGCAGCTACCTTGGTCCACTGCCACTGATTGAACAGCACAGAAGGGCCGGGGGCGGCTCCGGTGTCACCTTTGATGCACACGAGGGAGCGCTCACTCCTGGGCGTCTGGCCCGGCCTTCACCCGGTGCTCACTCGGCAGATTTCAGGACAAGGTCATAGCCGGCGCCCCCAAGCAGGTACCACCGGGCAAAGGCCCCGGGCTAGCCTTGGCCTTTCTCGACACTTACGCTAAGCGTCCTCCCCGGAGCTTCCTCTTTTGGCCGAAGCTCCCTACATTCAAGCTGCGGTTCCAGTCCCCGAAGTTTCTCTAGAAAGCTGCCTTCTTCGCTGATCTCAAGGCTGCTGAGCAGTACAACCAGGTGTCTAAAGCCACGGCAGGCTGCTCCCGTGCTCTGCGGCTTCCCTGGTGCCTCGGTGCTGAGAACCCGCCTGCCGGTGCGGGAGATGCGGTTCAGCCCTGGCTCAGGAAGGTCCCCTGGAGGAGGGAATGCCACCCCATTCCAGCGTTGTTACCTGGAGAATCCCATGGACGGAGGAGCTTGGGGGCTGCAGTCCGTGGGGGTCACAAAAGAGTTAGACACGACTGAGTGACTGAGCACACACAGTTTCCGTGCTCCAGGAAAGGATTCCTGCCCCAGTCATGGAATTTCAGGCACCCTGAGAGGCTTGTGGGCTGAGGGGTGGGGTTGGCTGCCCAGAGCCTCCAAGGTAGGGAGGGCCGGGGGGGGAGCAAGCCCGGACGAGGGGCTGCTTCTCTAGTCTGTGTGAGTGAATGGGCGGCTGGACGGACAGGCGGATGCGCTGGTAGACGAGGGGTCAGTGGAGGCAGGGCTGGGGGGAGGGGACTGGCGCTGAGCAGCCGCAGGACTGGCTGGTGTCTCCCAGATGACCCTGGGAGGGCCTGGAAGCCCACCTGCTCTCTGGAATCCAGTGGCTTGGCGGGGGCGGGGAGACCCGGGTAGGGTTTCCTTTCAGGGTCCCCGCCCTAGATTCTGGGATTGTCCCCCACAAAGCTGGCCTTCTGCCCGGGTCTGTAGGTCTGCTTCTCCTTTGAGAAAGCTAGAGCGGCGGGCACAGACGCTCCTCTCCACCTCCCCTGGGGGTGGGCAGCTACCTTGGTCCACTGCCACTGATTGAACAGCACAGAAGGGCCGGGGGCGGCTCCGGTGTCACCTTTGATGCACACGAGGGAGCGCTCACTCCTGGGCGTCTGGCCCGGCCTTCACCCGGTGCTCACTCGGCAGATTTCAGGACAAGGTCATAGCCGGCGCCCCCAAGCAGGTACCACCGGGCAAAGGCCCCGGGCTAGCCTTGGCCTTTCTCGACACTTACGCTAAGCGTCCTCCCCGGAGCTTCCTCTTTTGGCCGAAGCTCCCTACATTCAAGCTGCGGTTCCAGTCCCCGAAGTTTCTCTAGAAAGCTGCCTTCTTCGCTGATCTCAAGGCTGCTGAGCAGTACAACCAGGTGTCTAAAGCCACGGCAGGCTGCTCCCGTGCTCTGCGGCTTCCCTGGTGCCTCGGTGCTGAGAACCCGCCTGCCGGTGCGGGAGATGCGGTTCAGCCCTGGCTCAGGAAGGTCCCCTGGAGGAGGGAATGCCACCCCATTCCAGCGTTGTTACCTGGAGAATCCCATGGACGGAGGAGCTTGGGGGCTGCAGTCCGTGGGGGTCACAAAAGAGTTAGACACGACTGAGTGACTGAGCACACACAGTTTCCGTGCTCCAGGAAAGGATTCCTGCCCCAGTCATGGAATTTCAGGCACCCTGAGAGGCTTGTGGGCTGAGGGGTGGGGTTGGCTGCCCAGAGCCTCCACAGAAGGCCCGTGCCGGCCCAGCCCCCATCCTGGTCGGAGGGGCACTGCCCAGGGGACATGTCTGCAGAAGGCCTGGACTCCTAGGGTGCCAGAGCTGCAGAGAATCTTACCTCCACCTCAGCAGCCCCCCAGCTCCCCACGGGTGAGAGTGAGCCTGGGGGTAAGTGGGGAAGTCCTGAGCTCAGGGCCCTCAGGTACCTGGCTCGGCTGGCCTCCCCTCCCCTGGGCTGTCCCCCTCCACCCCAGGCTTCTCGAAGCTCCACCCGGGGCCCAGGGGCTCTCCCCCTGCCTTCCTCCTGGCCCTCCAAGCCCCGCTCGCCCCACCCCACTGCATGGGCTGCACCTCGCCACCCATCCCCGCAGGGCTCCCCGTCCCCGCGAGGCCCACCCCTGCTCGGCTGGTGCGGACGCTGCCCTCCCGGGACACCCGGCCGGCCTGGCTCCCTAGCGAGCTTCCCTCTGAGGTTCCTGCGCCTCATGCACTGTGCGGACATAGCCTCACACATGCACCACGCCATAGCCTGTGTTTCTTTCTTCACCGTCATGGCTTGAGGCGGGGGCTCCTCTGGCCGAGAGCCGGAGCCTGCTGCTCTGGGGTCTTAACCTGCGCCTGGCTGGATTCTCAGAGCCAGGCTGGCCACACTTAAGGACCTCCTGTGGGTTTGGAGCCAGACTTCCCTGCAGGCAAGGAGGCAGACACGAGAGTCGTTCTCACGGTGCTGGGGTGGGGGCTCCAAAGGAAAGTGTATGAATTGCTGGTCTGCCTGCCTGGCCATGAGCAAGCTCAGGAGATGCTGGCCAGGGTCTTTGTGTCGTTTATTAAAGAATAGAGTTACCCATCTGAGAGCTTCTCCAGAGAGGAGCTGTCTGCAGCTCCAGAACCGAGCCTGGTGCTGGCCTTGCAGTCCAAGCCTGGCGAGCGCTTTGTGGATTCCGTCAGTCCCCTGGGAGAGATTTGATCCCATGTCATAGAACCGAGGACCAGGGATGATGCTCAGAGGTGGAGTGGAGACGACCTGTGGGGAGACTGGTGCTCAGTGGGGGACGTGTCAGTGGCCTTGTGGGGCTGGTGAGAGCCCAGGGGCCCTCTGCGGGGGCAGGCAGCGGTCTCCCAGGGCGTGGGAAGGGTGTCAGTGCGTGCAGAAGCTCCTGGGCATGGGCTGATCATGTCTGCTGTGTTCGAGATGCACGAGCCCTCCTGCCAGCCTGCCCCGGGAGTCCCGCGCCCTCCTGCGGAGGCTGGAGGCTGGCGCTGGCAGTGATGGTGATGAGGGAGGCGGGGGCCTGCTGCCCGAGACAGGCCTGGGCACGTCCTCATGCTTGGCAGGTGCCAGCCTGTCCCCAAGCCCTTGCCTTCCCTGTGGACCCCAGCCTCTCCCCTCGCCCTTTCGCTTGTCTCTTCCTCAGCAAGTCTCGTGAAGGGCCCATGTGCCGTGTGTGCTGGGCTGGGGCGGGGGCCCTTGGCCATGGGCAGGTGGTCAGCAGTCAGGTGCAGGGGGAGGGTCCTCATCCTAGGGCCTTAGGAAGGCAGGGTGGAGACAGCTGGGCTGCAGTGTGGGGGCTTCTGGGCTTGGGAGCAGACGGCTCCAGTTCCAGCCTCACAGGTGCGACGCAGCTGTGGCTGCCCGAGTCTCCGGCTGCCCACCTGCCGCCTTCCGTGTGCGCGGCTGAAGGGGCCGTGTGCAGGAGGGAGGCTGGAGGGGCCCTGTGCAGGAGGGAGGCTGGAGGGGCCCTGTGCAGGAGGGAGGCGGCTGGCTGGACAGGAACCGCTGGGTCGGCGAGGAAAGAGACACGCCAGCCTGGTCAGCCCAGAGACCCTTTGTCAGGGTGAAGGGGCTGCAGGAGGGAGGAGCCTGGGAGCACCCTCCCTCTGGCTGGAGGAGAGGCAGGTTCTTCTCTGATGGCTCCGGTCTTTGGAGGGCTCTGCCCCTCTCTGCTCCTGTCCTGCAACCACGCATCCTCCACGTGGCCGACACAGAGCTCGAGAGACCCTCCGCCCTGGGGTAGCACGGGCTGGAGCCTGCCCTTCCTGCTGGCCTCCAGCCTCCCCGAGTTATGCCAGCCCACTCTTGGGGCTCCAGAGCAGGTATCAGGCCCCCTCGTTTTGAATGGATACCTCGTTGTCCACTAGGCGCCCTGAATCTGTCCTTCTGGGCTTGAGTCTGGCTGAGATCCGGTAGGATATAGGAAGGATTAGAGAAGGAAATTCCGGGGGTCTGTGCAGTCAGTCTAGCGCTTCGTGGGCCATGAGGACCCTGGTTTCCACGTGAGAATGTGCTCCCTTCGTCAGAGACGTGTGTGGGGAACCAGGCTGTGGAGAGAGGGCCCGAGTCTGAGTCCATCCCCGCCGCGCACAGCCTTTGGGCGTCTCTCCTTCCTTCTCTGGGCTTCAGACCCCTCGTGTGTGGTGCATGGGGCGAGTGCCTCCAGGCTCTGAGGAGGTGGGATCTGCATCTGCATCCCTCGCTTCTGGGTTGCCATCAGTAAGCCAGGTCCCACCTTGGCCTCCTGGGCCGCCCCTGGCTCCTGGCTGGGGTCTCATCCCCGTCCCCTTCTGGGACCAGCCACCTGCCCCCTGGGTTGAGGGCAGGGGCCCAGGCCTCCTGCCTGCCTCCTGCCAGGCTGGAGCAGCTGGGGGAACGGTTGGCCCTGGCGAGGCCCAGGCGCGCCCGGACTGACCTCGGTGGCCCCCGCTCATCTGCCTGGCCACCGCGGTGAGAGCTATGAGCAGAAGCTGCTGGAGGCCCAGCCCGCGCTGGAGGAAGGGGCAGGGTGGCTGGCTTTGCTGCAGGGCTCAGCTGGCCCAGCCTCCTCCTTCCTTCCTCCAGTGGAGTCTCAAAGCTCCCCCTCCGCCAGCAGAGGCCCCCACCCGCCCTGAGGACGGACCGGAGTCTCGACCCAGACGGAAGGGTGGGATCTCCTTGGAGGGGGACCTGCCTGGAGGGGCTGGGCAGGGGCAGTGGGAACGTCCCCGAGGGCCATCGGTTCCTGGGGGCAGGGGGACAAGCTCACAAGAGGGGTGAGGGAGAAGCAGCTGGTGCTACCCCCTCCCCTTTCCTTTCAGGTACCTTGGGGACCCCTCCAAGGGGGTGTTTGTCCTCACAGCCAAAATCACCAGGAGAACCTGCAGTTGCCAGCTGCACGGCTCCTCCCTGGAGTGCCCAGCCTCTCCCTGGGGTCCCCTGCTCCTCCGTGGGGTGTCAGGCTCCTATGTGGGATGCCCGCCTTCTCCATGGGGTTCCCTGCTCCTCCCTGGGGTGCCTGGCTACTCCCTGGGGTACTCGGCTACCTCCTAGGTTTCCCCACTCCTCCCTGCAGTCCAAGGCCCCTCGGATGGCCTCCTTGTTGGAAGGAAGAGGTGCTGGGGGAGTTTCTGAGCTGTGTTTTGCGTGCGTTTCACCTCCCAGCAGTCTGTCAGTGGGGAATGGTCGAACTAGTCAGCTGAGGAGACCCACACACCAGGTTAAATGTGGGATCTGTGTCTGGATCTGTCTGCTGGCCAAGTTCACGCTCACAGGGCCCCCAGCGTGAGAGCTGCCACGTAAAATGCAGACACTGCGTGGAGCCTGCCCACTTTAAAAGGTTAGTACCACTGGCTGTGCTGAGGACGAGGCTTGTGAGTGGAGCAGTGACACTGTGGGGTCCTGGTTGTCACCGGAGGGGCACATCTCTGCCTCAGGGACCCGGGCTCCCTTGACAGGCAGTGCCCGAGAGCCAAGCCCGAGCCCCACTCAGCCACCTGTGTCCCTCTGTCACTGGGCTTTGTGAATTTGATCTAAGGGCGTCTGCGGTCTGTGCCCACTCCCAGTCCACGCTGGCCCCGTGTCCTCCTGCCTAAGGCCCTCAACCCATGACAGCCCTGCCCCCACTGTTCTGGTCTAAGTCCTGCCTTTCCGTAGGACCCTTTGTGTGGTCCGTGGTCTAGGTAGGGCTTAGGGCTTAGCTCCCTGCCTGGGCTCTGGGAAAGCTGGGACCAAGGCGGCCTCCCCAGGGCATGGGGAGCCTCTGCGGGGTCTCTGGACGGTGGCAAGGTGGGGGAGAGCCTCCCGGTGTAGAAGGAACATCTGAGTAGACAGCAGGTGCCGACCCACCTGGCAGGCAGGTCTGTCTGGCCCCCTCTGGCCCCCGGCTGCTTGGCCGCCCCAGGCTGGGGAGGTGCTCCCCTGCTGTCTGTGAACCCTGGTGTGGAGAGTGCAGGAGATGATTGACCCAGGAGGGTGCGCCGGCGCCCAGGGCTGGAGTGGCGGGCGACCAGGCTCCAGACCACAGTGCCAGGGCCGGCCAAGCACCGACCACCGGAGGAAGCGCCTGGCTCCCTGTTCAGACGCTGCTTCCCGTCTCACTGTCCCTGCCATGGAGCAGGGCCTCCGCAGTCCTCGGAGGCCTGGCTCCGTGCTTCAGAGAGGCCACTGTGCTTACGACTCAGAGGAGGGCCTGGGGAGTTTCTGAGCTGTGTTTTGCGTGCGTTTCACCTCCCAGCAGTCTGTCAGTGGGGAATGGTCGAACTAGTCAGCTGAGGAGACCCACACACCAGGTTAAATGTGGGATCTGTGTCTGGATCTGTCTGCTGGCCAAGTTCACGCTCACAGGGCCCCCAGCGTGAGAGCTGCCACGTAAAATGCAGACACTGCGTGGAGCCTGCCCACTTTAAAAGGTTAGTACCACTGGCTGTGCTGAGGACGAGGCTTGTGAGTGGAGCAGTGACACTGTGGGGTCCTGGTTGTCACCGGAGGGGCACATCTCTGCCTCAGGGACCCGGGCTCCCTTGACAGGCAGTGCCCGAGAGCCAAGCCCGAGCCCCACTCAGCCACCTGTGTCCCTCTGTCACTGGGCTTTGTGAATTTGATCTAAGGGCGTCTGCGGTCTGTGCCCACTCCCAGTCCACGCTGGCCCCGTGTCCTCCTGCCTAAGGCCCTCAACCCATGACAGCCCTGCCCCCACTGTTCTGGTCTAAGTCCTGCCTTTCCGTAGGACCCTTTGTGTGGTCCGTGGTCTAGGTAGGGCTTAGGGCTTAGCTCCCTGCCTGGGCTCTGGGAAAGCTGGGACCAAGGCGGCCTCCCCAGGGCATGGGGAGCCTCTGCGGGGTCTCTGGACGGTGGCAAGGTGGGGGAGAGCCTCCCGGTGTAGAAGGAACATCTGAGTAGACAGCAGGTGCCGACCCACCTGGCAGGCAGGTCTGTCTGGCCCCCTCTGGCCCCCGGCTGCTTGGCCGCCCCAGGCTGGGGAGGTGCTCCCCTGCTGTCTGTGAACCCTGGTGTGGAGAGTGCAGGAGATGATTGACCCAGGAGGGTGCGCCGGCGCCCAGGGCTGGAGTGGCGGGCGACCAGGCTCCAGACCACAGTGCCAGGGCCGGCCAAGCACCGACCACCGGAGGAAGCGCCTGGCTCCCTGTTCAGACGCTGCTTCCCGTCTCACTGTCCCTGCCATGGAGCAGGGCCTCCGCAGTCCTCGGAGGCCTGGCTCCGTGCTTCAGAGAGGCCACTGTGCTTACGACTCAGAGGAGGGCCTGGGACTCGGGTCAGAATTCAGACTGTGACCCCGCAAGTCTGCGAAGGGCCTCGGGTTCTGCCCGTCCGACAGGTTCCCGGCTGGTGCTGAGCTGACAGCCTGTGAAGGCCTGTGGCCCCCACTGATGCCTGCGGAGGGATGCTGGATCTGGCGTGGCCGGGCCTCCCTGACGTGGAGGGCAGGCAGTGTGTGAGGACTGGAGACAGCCGATGGGGCGGAGGCGAGGCCCCAGGTTGGCCGGGAGGTCGGGGAGGCTCAGGGCGGGGCGGCGTGCCGCGTGCTGGGTGCGCAGGGTGGTGGGAGGTGTGCTCTGTGGAGCTGATGCCCCGACTTGAGCCCAGCCTCACCACTTACTGGTGTGTGATCTGGGACAAGGGCTCACCGCCCCTGCCCCTTGTTCTTCTCGTGTGGGACACGTGGACCTCATGGGTGAAGATGAGATGACCGTGTCCATCTTTGCTTAAAACCCTCCTTGGCTTCCTGTTTGCCGGACGGTGTTGCTCTCTGGCCCCTTGACCCCCAGCTGCACCTGCCTCACCGGCTGCACCTGCCTCACCGGCTGCACCTGCCCCGCTCCCTCCAGCTCACCCCTTCCTGAAGCCCCTCGTGACCGCTTGTCCTGTGAGATGCTCTGTTTTCCACAGGCCACCCTCTGCTTGACCCCTCTCACTAGCTAATTCCTCCTCGTCCACCAGGCCTCCACGTGGCATCACTTCTCCTGGGCATGGCTCGTAATGCCCGCTGGCCTCTTGCACTGTCTGGCCTTCCCACTGTGGTGAAGGCAGGACACTGCCCCTTGCAGCCAGTGCTCATCCAGCACTTCTGACCGGCACAGAAACAGACTCCAGGCCCTGCTCGGACCCTCTGAGCCAGGCTGCTCTGGAGAGGGTCCTGTTTCCACCTGTGATTCCCAGGTCACCAGCCAGAGTCAGACCATCACGGATCTGGCGACAGTGGCCAGAGGGACAGGCATTCACGAGGGGCTTGTGGCCGTCAGGTCTGGTGGGGGTCTCCCCTGTTGCAGCCCTCAGGGCCTGCCTTGGTCCGTTTGCTCTCCCATCCAAGGTTCCGGTGTCGACCTGCCACACGCGGCCCCCCAGCTGAGCCTGGGGTTTCTCCTGGGGGCAGGGAGGGCCCGCGTGAGCAGCTCCGGGAACAGACGGAGTGCTTCTGGCTGCTGACACATGGGGCCGGTGGGAGAGAGACCTCTTCCCCACATCCCAGCCCTGCAGTCTTCCTCGGGACCTGTGTGCCTGCGGGCTGGGGTTTCCATGACCTAGATGCCACAGGCCGGTGTAGAGGACTGGGCCTCAGCGCAGAGCCCCTCACAACGGCAGAGTCCAGGGGCAGATCCACGGCCACCGGCCAGCTTGTCTCGTCCCTGTGGGACCAGCTGCCGGGTGACAGGGCTTCAGCCCAGGCTCTGGGCCAGGAGGCGTGGTGGTAAAGGCTTGGCCACAGAAGGCGGGATAGGCTGTCTCCTTGTCCTGCTGAGTTGGCAAAACCTTCTAGAACTCACACCCAAGGTCCTCCCCCTCCTTGGACCCTTTGCTGTGGACAGATAGGACCGTCCACCCTCTGCCTGTTCCTCCCATGGGCATCCCCGAAGCAGGGAGCCCCACCTGACACCTGGACCCTTGAGCCGGGGGGCTGGGGAGCGGGGGCGCCAGGGGCGGGCACTGGGGAGTGGCCTGCGGCGGAGGCCTTTCCTTTGGCCATGGCCATGGTGGGGCTGTCCCACGTTGATGGGGAGCAGCTCTGCTGTCGGGTCGTGGAGCTAATTCCTCCTCGTCCACCAGGCCTCCACGTGGCATCACTTCTCCTGGGCATGGCTCGTAATGCCCGCTGGCCTCTTGCACTGTCTGGCCTTCCCACTGTGGTGAAGGCAGGACACTGCCCCTTGCAGCCAGTGCTCATCCAGCACTTCTGACCGGCACAGAAACAGACTCCAGGCCCTGCTCGGACCCTCTGAGCCAGGCTGCTCTGGAGAGGGTCCTGTTTCCACCTGTGATTCCCAGGTCACCAGCCAGAGTCAGACCATCACGGATCTGGCGACAGTGGCCAGAGGGACAGGCATTCACGAGGGGCTTGTGGCCGTCAGGTCTGGTGGGGGTCTCCCCTGTTGCAGCCCTCAGGGCCTGCCTTGGTCCGTTTGCTCTCCCATCCAAGGTTCCGGTGTCGACCTGCCACACGCGGCCCCCCAGCTGAGCCTGGGGTTTCTCCTGGGGGCAGGGAGGGCCCGCGTGAGCAGCTCCGGGAACAGACGGAGTGCTTCTGGCTGCTGACACATGGGGCCGGTGGGAGAGAGACCTCTTCCCCACATCCCAGCCCTGCAGTCTTCCTCGGGACCTGTGTGCCTGCGGGCTGGGGTTTCCATGACCTAGATGCCACAGGCCGGTGTAGAGGACTGGGCCTCAGCGCAGAGCCCCTCACAACGGCAGAGTCCAGGGGCAGATCCACGGCCACCGGCCAGCTTGTCTCGTCCCTGTGGGACCAGCTGCCGGGTGACAGGGCTTCAGCCCAGGCTCTGGGCCAGGAGGCGTGGTGGTAAAGGCTTGGCCACAGAAGGCGGGATAGGCTGTCTCCTTGTCCTGCTGAGTTGGCAAAACCTTCTAGAACTCACACCCAAGGTCCTCCCCCTCCTTGGACCCTTTGCTGTGGACAGATAGGACCGTCCACCCTCTGCCTGTTCCTCCCATGGGCATCCCCGAAGCAGGGAGCCCCACCTGACACCTGGACCCTTGAGCCGGGGGGCTGGGGAGCGGGGGCGCCAGGGGCGGGCACTGGGGAGTGGCCTGCGGCTTGGGGGAGGCCTTTCCTTTGGCCATGGCCATGGTGGGGCTGTCCCCACGTTGATGGGGGAGCAGCTCTGCTGTCGGGTCGTGGAGTAGACGGGGCCGGGAGAACAGTGTCCTCAGAGCAGAGAGGCCAGGGCGCAGATGGGGAGCCTGGGTGTGGGGACACTGTTGCTCAGGCTGTGGGCCCAGTCTCGGGTCACCATCAGGACGCAGGGCGTAAAGGGCCGGGAGCTGCGGCCTGAACACAGGGGACCTTGGGGCTTGAGGGGGTGGGGCCGGGTCCCTTAGTCTCAGAGGCCTGGGAAGTCCTGGTGCCTGGCCCCGCACTGACCCTCTGCACCCCTGCCCTCGTAGGCGCCTGGATGCCAACCTCATCTCCCTGGTCCCGGACAGGAGCTTTGAGGGGCTCTCCTCCCTCCGCCACCTGTGGTTGGACGACAGTGCGCTCACTGAGATCCTTGTCAGGGCCCTTGGCCACCTGCGTGCCCTGCAGGCTGTGACCCTGGCCCTGAACCGCATCAGCCGCGTCCCTGACTATGCCTTCCAGAACCTGTCCAGCCTCGTGGTGCTGTGAGTGCTGGCCCGACTGCGTGGCTACGGCGGGCTCCCCCGCCACTCTGCTCTCAAGGGTGTCCCTGAGGTTGGAGGGTGACCCCGCAGGGCTGTCGTGGGACCGAGCCACAGTGGAAGAGCTCCGAGAGGCTGGGAAGCAGGGCTCTAGCTGCGGTTTTCCCCACCCTCACGTGCACAAATTGTGACCGCGCCGCCCACATGGGAGCGCACCGAGAATGACTCCCACCGGGCCTGACCATCTGGCCCCAGCTTGTCTCGTCCCTGTGGGACCAGCTGCCGGGAGGTTCAGGCTCTGGGCCAGGAGGCGTGGTGGTAAAGGCTTGGCCACAGAAGGCGGGATAGGCTGTCTCCTTGTCCTGCTGAGTTGGCAAAACCTTCTAGAACTCACACCCAAGGTCCTCCCCCTCCTTGGACCCTTTGCTGTGGACAGATAGGACCGTCCACCCTCTGCCTGTTCCTCCCATGGGCATCCCCGAAGCAGGGAGCCCCACCTGACACCTGGACCCTTGAGCCGGGGGGCTGGGGAGCGGGGGCGCCAGGGGCGGGCACTGGGGAGTGGCCTGCGGCTTGGGGGAGGCCTTTCCTTTGGCCATGGCCATGGTGGGGCTGTCCCCACGTTGATGGGGGAGCAGCTCTGCTGTCGGGTCGTGGAGTAGACGGGGCCGGGAGAACAGTGTCCTCAGAGCAGAGAGGCCAGGGCGCAGATGGGGAGCCTGGGTGTGGGGACACTGTTGCTCAGGCTGTGGGCCCAGTCTCGGGTCACCATCAGGACGCAGGGCGTAAAGGGCCGGGAGCTGCGGCCTGAACACAGGGGACCTTGGGGCTTGAGGGGGTGGGGCCGGGTCCCTTAGTCTCAGAGGCCTGGGAAGTCCTGGTGCCTGGCCCCGCACTGACCCTCTGCACCCCTGCCCTCGTAGGCGCCTGGATGCCAACCTCATCTCCCTGGTCCCGGACAGGAGCTTTGAGGGGCTCTCCTCCCTCCGCCACCTGTGGTTGGACGACAGTGCGCTCACTGAGATCCTTGTCAGGGCCCTTGGCCACCTGCGTGCCCTGCAGGCTGTGACCCTGGCCCTGAACCGCATCAGCCGCGTCCCTGACTACGCCTTCCAGAACCTGTCCAGCCTCGTGGTGCTGTGAGTGCTGGCCCGACTGCGTGGCTACGGCGGGCTCCCCCGCCACTCTGCTCTCAAGGGTGTCCCTGAGGTTGGAGGGTGACCCCGCAGGGCTGTCGTGGGACCGAGCCACAGTGGAAGAGCTCCGAGAGGCTGGGAAGCAGGGCTCTAGCTGCGGTTTTCCCCACCCTCACGTGCACAAATTGTGACCGCGCCGCCCACATGGGAGCGCACCGAGAATGACTCCCACCGGGCCTGACCATCTGGCGATGCGTGGATGCAGCCTTGAGCTCTGGCACAGGATTGGGGTAAAGTCACCTCCCCTACCAGCCTGGAGAGCAAACAGAAGCCAGCACTTGTCATCAGACAGTGGAGTCCTGTCCAGGGCATGCCCGACTGGCCAGCACCTGGAGTTAACTTCCCCCTGCTGGGAGCTTCAGGCACAACTTAGCTCCTGGCTGATTGCCAAGAAGGGTTGCTAAGTTCAGAGGGTGACCACCAAGGACTTGGAGGGCACATGTAATGGGTCCGGTTACAGACCTGCCCCTGTGAGAGTGTGCGTGGTCTGGATTCTGCTAAGGGGCTGTGAGACCTCCTCTGCTCTTGGAAATCGGGTGTGATTTTCCAACCGGGGAGCGGCCGAGACTCAGTCCGTCTGAGAGAGGAAGGAGGGATGTGGAGGTGTCGAATCCTCTGTCCAGAGAGACTGGAGAAGTGGGTGCTGAGCCACACCCTCTGTCGGGCGGTGGTGCCGTCCCCCCGGGGAGCCATGGAAGGTTGGCAGGGGTGACAGGAGAGGACTGGTCCCAGCTTGGGTGACAGCCGATGTTCCTGTGGATGACAGGCTCCGGTCTCTGAGAGATGAGATCAGGGAGGGCCTCACTGTGGACCCCCAGCAGGCACGCAGCAGAGCATTTGCCGAGTCCTGTGGGATCTGCAGACCCCAGGAGTGAGGTCTGGCCACTGCCCCAGGCCTGGCGAAGTAGCAGAGTGACTGGGAAGGACAGCGATGCTGCCGGGGAGCTCAGGCCGAGGGGACCAGATGCTGGGTCAGATTCGTCACAGGCTTGGGGCGGCCAGAGCGGCTGCAGGAGGATGAAGCGGGGCTGCGGGGCCATCCTGGGTGGGAAGGCTGGTCTAGACTGAGCAGGTGAGGAGAAGGGGGGACAGGCTCCCTGCTGGTGTCCAGAAGGACTGCTGGCGAGCGGACCAGAGTGGCTGAGGGGAGGCGGGAGGGGGAGCTGGGAACTCAGAGTCTGGCTGTGGCCTGCCGGGGGAGGAGGGAGCCTGGAGGTGGAACGGGGCCGTAGGAAGTGGATCTGAAGGACCGGTGGGAACAGGGGTGGCTGGAGACCCGGGAGGCTAGTCCAGCTAGGGAGGAGACAGATGTGTGGCCGTGACGGACATTGTGAAAGAGGAGTCCATCTGACTTGGATGTTTCTCGAGTTTTGGGGGCCAAGAAGCAAGTCAGAAGTGACTCCAAGGTCTCTTGGGGGAACAGAGTTGGGGAGGCTCAGCTGAGCATAGCTATGAGAGGCAAGCCTGGGGGGGCGAGGCAGGTGAAGGCCCCGAAGCTCTGACCCTGCTCTCCACCTGCTTCCAGCTTCGGGGAGAGAGAGGCTGCTGTGGCCAGTGACTGTCCAGGGCGGAGGAGGCTGGAGGAGGTTGTTCAGGACCAGGGCTGAGCTGCAGACGAGCTCAGCAGCTGAGGAGGACGATGGGTGCTCAGGGGTCAGGCTGGAGGCATGAAGTGACCAGCTGGCAGAGAGGGCTTCCCTTTAGCGGGAACCCCAAGCCTTCATCAGTCTGCCCGGGGGCCCTGAGGGAGCTCCTGGGACTGCTGGCCTGTGTGAGTGTCTCATCCCTTCTCTGAACCATGAGCCCCAGGAGACTGGGCTGCCAAGGTGCTCAGGACCCTGCCGGGGGTGACCCAGTGGCCTGGAGGCCTGAGGCTGGAGGACAGAAGCAGATGCCGTGGGCCAGAGGCGCAGGCGCGGGTAGAGTGGGGTGGAGACGAACTTGGGGGTGGTGGGAGGTGGGGAGGAGGGGTCGAGCTCACTGAGAGGCTGAGAGTGGGAGGAGGTGGGGCGGGGTGAGGGCTCACTCCCGGAAGCTGGGGGCTGTGTTCTCCCATGAAATCGGAAGGCCCGGGTGGAAGGTCTGGCTGCCTCCTGGACTGGACAGCGCTGGGGAGGAGGCGGGGCTCTCAGGACCCCGACCCTACCCACCTGCCTGCCACCCTTCTCTCTGAACGTCTTGAAGCTCAGCGTGATTCCTTCCCGCATCTGCCATTTCCTGACTGAAGGTGTTTTTTTTTTCCCATTAATTTTTAAATTTTTTAAAGATATTTTTACAGTTTTGTTGTTCACAGACATGTATGCTTCCAGATCAGTCATATGCATATCCCTGTCCCCCTCCCAGTCTCCCACATCCCACCCTCCCAGGCCGTCGCACTGCTCCCTGCAGAATCCCCCATTCCCACAGCACGACAATAGCTATTTTTTTCACATATGATAGTATAGCTTTCCAGGTTACTCCCTCTATGCCTCCCACCCACTCTTCATTCCCCTCAATGTCCATATTGAAGGTGTTTTTAAATCCTTAAATAGCTTCACTAGACTGTGACACAGGGTGGAATTTTCTGCTTCCAGTTTTCCTGAAGCAATGTATGCTTTTCACTTGCAGATTCCCTTCTTTATCTTGGAGGATTTTCTTTTGTATCACTTTTTTTTTTAATTTTGGCCTCTTTTATTGGTTTTTTATTTATTTATTTATTTTCATCCATCTTTATTCTTTGGCCCGTGTGGGCCTCCCATGGCAGTGGCCTCTCTCGCAGAGCACTGGCTCTGGGCGCATGCGCTCCAGGGCGCCGGCTCGTAATTGGCACACCGGTCCAGCCGCTCCACGGCACATGGGGTCTTCCCGGGCCAAGGGTGGAACCGGCGCCCCTTGCACTGCAAGGTGCTGTCCTCACCCACGGGACCACCAGGGCAGCCCTGTGTCACGGTTTTGAACGCGCTCTGTCTCCCTTTTGGACGCCGTCCCCCAGAGACGTCAGCACCGCTGTGTGAACTCGGCGTGCGTCTTCCTCATCCCTCGGTTTCTGATGGCTTTTGCTCTCGTCCAGCCAGGCTCAGCGTTGCAGCTCAGACTTCGCTGAACCCCTCAGCAGCATTTGCACTGTTCCTTGTTGCATTTATTGACTGGTTTTGCATGACGTAGTCTCGGTCCTCGATTCATTCCTGTAGTCTACCACGTTCTCTTTCCTGCATTTAAAATGCTGCCTCAGACGTTTTGGGGCTTGTTCTGCAAGAGAAGGGGCTGTGATGAGGTCTTGCTGCCCTTGTCTCTGACCGCTTCTTGCAGGCTGGGGCTTCTCCAGCCTTGGCCTCTCTTGGCACCTCCTCTTCTGTTTCCCGGTTTATGCCTGCCCAGTGGCGAGCTGACTTCTTTTCCTGGCTCCTGCAGGGACCCGTGCATCGCCATGGGCCCCCTGGGCTCCCCCCAGACTGCAGCTTGTAGGCCAGGACAGGGGGTAAACGAGGGTCCACCTGCCAGCACGTGCCCAGAGGCCCCGGTGCAGGGCGGGGAAGCATGCAGGCAGGGTGTGCCTCCTCAGGGTCTGACGGGGGAGGCGTGCATTCGCTGCCCTATTCAGGCTCTCTTGGGCTCAGCTTGGGAGGAGCCTGCATTTCCTCCTGTGTTCCCCTTCCCTCTGCAAGCCCATTGTTGAGGGGAAGGACACCCACAGCAGCTTCTCCTCAGACGTGGGACTCCCTGAGAAGTCTCAGGATCTTGCTTTTTGTAGCTGGGTTTCTGCAGAGCAGCCCGGAACGTTCCGGCGGCCACAGTCTCTGCTCCTTGCCTCTGTGCCTCTCCTGTTAGTGGCTCTGGGCGGGGCGGGTGGCTTGTGCTGCTCCACTAGGAATTCCAGGCGAAGTTGGGAGAACACGCTGTCAGCGACTTCCGCTTGCTCTCGAGCTTCAGCGTCTCTCCCAGACTCATCCCTCCCCCGGCCCTGGGCCAGCTTCAGACTTTTTCCTTCAACAGGAAGCAGAGCTAGTGTAGCCCGTGATCACTCCGGCCTTGGCGATCCGGCTTTGGAAGCTCACGCTGGCCTGGTCTGTCCCTGGAGACGAGGGCTGGGCGGCCGGGGCCCCTGATGGTGCCTCTGCTCTGCCATGTGAGCGCGTCTGCTTCCCCCACTCCCCGCCCAGCCTGACATCGAGGGCTCCTGTCCTGACCACATGGCTTTCCTCCCACACAGGCATCTCCGTAACAACCGCATCCAGCATCTGGGGACCCACAGCCTTGAGGGGCTGCGCAGCCTGGAGACTGTGAGTGCCGGCGACGGGGCCTGTGTCCCGGAGAGGGGGTGGCCGAGGGGTGGCAGGACTGGATGCTGGGATGTGACCTTTCCCTGGAGTGCCACTCTCAGTGGGCTACTCTGTCTTCCAGAACAGGGGGTGGAGGTGGCTGTGACCACGGAGAGACCAGGCCCAACATGATCTGAGATGGAAATGGGACTTTGGTGAGAGGCAAGAAGAATGCGGATGCTGAGCCTGTAACTGGAAGGCTTGGGAGGCAGCGCTGGCTGGGCGGTGGTGACCCTGTTGAGGGGGCACAGCTGCTGATGGAGGGAGGGTCTGCCTGGTGCTCAGACTCGAGCAAAGGCTGGTGGGAAGCACCCGCTCAGGCCTGAGCTGTGGGCTATGGAAAAGCGCCGTTATTCCCACATCATCATCCTGGAATTCAGCTGCGCTTAGAATGCCCCAGCGCCCCAGCCCCTCCTCTGTGCCGCCTGCGCCCCACAGAGCCAACAGCTGGCCGAGACTGCCGGGAGGGGCTGCGCTTCCGCCAGCCAGGGTCCCCACGAGTGAGCCCCGATGCATGGTGCTGTTGCTCTCGCCCCGATCCCCCATCCCACACCCCCGCCGGGGAGTGCTGTTCCTGAAGTGGGGGTCCCAGCATTGGAGCAGCAGAGGGGAACGCCTGGGACAGGCTGAGGCCGGGGAGCGGTGGCTGAGAGGGAGGGAGTCTGCCCCGCGGAGGGAGGCGGCCGGAGGCGACCAGAGCGCACGGCTGTGCCGGGGGCAGCTCTCGGCCTCTCCACCTCAGCCCGACCCTCAGGAGGGCCTGGTGCTCCGGCCTGGGGTCAGGAGAGCCGGCCTCCCGCCCGCCGCCCTGGGCAGCCAGACGGTCAGACGAGAGCGCCTGGGCGCAGTGGCTGTGCTGGGCAGTGCTCACCTGGGGGCTGGTGCAGCCGCCCGGAGCTCCTGTCTGGGAGACGGGGCGGCCCTGAGGGTGACTGAGAAGACACACCCGGGCCCCCAGCTGGTCAGTCCCCCGTCTGGACCACGCGTGAACTGCCTGTTGTGTACCGGATGCCCCCTTAAGGCCAGGCCTGCAGCCACCTTCCCGCAGGGGCACAGGGCGTTGGGCAGGCGTGGCGGCACCGGCAGAGCGGTGGGGAGGCAGCACGTCTGCCCTGCCCGAGGCTGGGGCTGTGAGCCCTGCTGGGACGTCGACAGGGGAGGGGGCAAAGCTGGGTGTGAGCTGGCGCCTCTGTAAAGCCAGCTAGCAGCTTTTCTTCACCACCGGGGTGGCTGCCCAGTCTTTCTTAATGAGCCTGGACGGCAGCACAGGGCACGGAGCTTGGTTGGCGCTCACGGAGCTTCAGAGCCGCCGCTGCCGGCGCCTGCTGACCTTTCATCTGCAGCAGAGCCTGGCTCGCCGCACAGAGCCCAGGGCCTGTGCCCACCTTGTGGGGGGAAAGATCAAGGCTGAGGGACCTTGCTGCGGGGGCAGGACAGGCCCCCGCCTGTCTGGGGAACACCTGGGCTCTGACTGTGAGTTCAGTCTGCGGGGTCATACCCACGACGGCGCTGACCTGCTTGGTGGTGCGTGGATGAAAGAGAGCCGCGTGTGGAGCTCTGGGGGAGCCGGCACCCCCGTGGGGAGCAGCACCCCCATCCCCTCCTCCTTCCCAGCCTGATCTCGACACCTCCCACCCCACCCCGAGGGCTGAGTTCTTCTTCTAGCTTTTGCTCTCCCATTGCAAAGTGAGGTGCCTTCTTATCCTCTGTCACCCGCAGTGCTGGCTGGGGGCCGGCTGGGAGAGGGGCAGGGGGAGGAGAGGCAGGTCGTCAGCCTTGAGGTGCTGTGCCGCTGGCCTCCTGCAGCTCTGGGCTCACCCCGGAGCCTCTGCAGGCTCTGCTCTCTGAAAGGGTGAGTCTCTGCCCCTTAGACCATCTCACCACCTCTCCTGGCCCGAGCTGTGGTTTGGCTTGAGCTGCAGGCTCCTCTCCAGAGAGAGCGGCCCCCAGCCCTTCCACCTGGGGAGAAGGGGCCAGGTGTCCCCCAACCCCGGCCCCTCGCATGCACGTGCGCGCACGGACACTCAGCAGGCCGTGCACACCCAGCGTGCCCATGCCTCCTGGCTCCAGCGCAGCACAGGGGCCCCCCGACCATGTGGCTTCCGTTGTGACCACTGCTCCTGGGTCCTCCCGGGTCTCCCTCTGCCAGGGGGCCACCAGAGCAGGAGCCCCCTGTCCCCGCCGTGAGCCCTGGAGCCCCCTCACCTGCAAGTGCACATGCTCTTTACTCCAGAACAGCCAGGACACCAGGGCGGGTGCTGATCAGGAGGAGGTACGCAGCCCGGGGCAATGAGCGCAGGCCCGGCTGCGCTCGGGGGCCTGACTGCAGGGACAGGCTGTGGGGACGCGGCTCCCGGTGCCCCGAGGCCACGTCGCCGTGCGGAGCCCGCAGGAAGGCCCGGCCGCAGGCAGGCAGGCAGACGCCGCCCCATACCCCTCCTCCGCTGCTCGCACAGTGGGGGCGCCAGCCCCCCAGGAAACCCAGAGTCAGAGGCGGGCCTGCCCCCAGCCTGCAGAGGAGTACTGTACCCCACTTTCCAGAGCAGACCCATCCAGAGATTTGGGTTGAGTTGCCCGAGTTCCTGTCACTCGTCAGTGGCGGCAGGACCCGAGCCTCTGGTCTCTGGCTGCGTCACTCCACTCAGTGCCTGCCCACGCCTGCTTGGTGGGGGGCGTGGATGAAAGAGAGCGCGTGTGGAGCTCTGGGGAGCCGCACCCCGTGGGAGCAGCACCCCCATCCCCTCCTCCTTCCCAGCCTGATCTCGACACCTCCCACCCCACCCCGAGGGCTGAGTTCTTCTTCTAGCTTTTGCTCTCCCATTGCAAAGTGAGGTGCCTTCTTATCCTCTGTCACCCGCAGTGCTGGCTGGGGGCCGGCTGGGAGAGGGGCAGGGGGAGGAGAGGCAGGTCGTCAGCCTTGAGGTGCTGTGCCGCTGGCCTCCTGCAGCTCTGGGCTCACCCCGGAGCCTCTGCAGGCTCTGCTCTCTGAAAGGGTGAGTCTCTGCCCCTTAGACCATCTCACCACCTCTCCTGGCCCGAGCTGTGGTTTGGCTTGAGCTGCAGGCTCCTCTCCAGAGAGAGCGGCCCCCAGCCCTTCCACCTGGGGAGAAGGGGCCAGGTGTCCCCCAACCCCGGCCCCTCGCATGCACGTGCGCGCACGGACACTCAGCAGGCCGTGCACACCCAGCGTGCCCATGCCTCCTGGCTCCAGCGCAGCACAGGGGCCCCCCGACCATGTGGCTTCCGTTGTGACCACTGCTCCTGGGTCCTCCCGGGTCTCCCTCTGCCAGGGGGCCACCAGAGCAGGAGCCCCCTGTCCCCGCCGTGAGCCCTGGAGCCCCCTCACCTGCAAGTGCACATGCTCTTTACTCCAGAACAGCCAGGACACCAGGGCGGGTGCTGATCAGGAGGAGGTACGCAGCCCGGGGCAATGAGCGCAGGCCCGGCTGCGCTCGGGGGCCTGACTGCAGGGACAGGCTGTGGGGACGCGGCTCCCGGTGCCCCGAGGCCACGTCGCCGTGCGGAGCCCGCAGGAAGGCCCGGCCGCAGGCAGGCAGGCAGACGCCGCCCCATACCCCTCCTCCGCTGCTCGCACAGTGGGGGCGCCAGCCCCCCAGGAAACCCAGAGTCAGAGGCGGGCCTGCCCCCAGCCTGCAGAGGAGTACTGTACCCCACTTTCCAGAGCAGACCCATCCAGAGATTTGGGTTGAGTTGCCCGAGTTCCTGTCACTCGTCAGTGGCGGCAGGACCCGAGCCTCTGGTCTCTGGCTGCGTCACTCCACTCAGTGCCTGCCCACGCCTGGGCGCGCAGAGCAGCCGCGAGAGAGGGCGAGACTCCAGCCACCGGGGAGGCTCTCCGAGGACATCGCTGGTCCCTGTCCGTACCTGGGACTCGTGCTTGCAGACCACGGCGTGCTGGTCGGCGATGCTGCAGGTGACCCCCAGAGGCCGGGCTGAGGTTACCAGTACAGCTGCACAGAAAGCAGAGAGCCCAGCGTGAGCCCCGCCCCACCAGCCGGGGTCCGGGCTCGGCCACCTGAAGCTCCGGGAGGTCAGAGGGGCAGGGCCAGGAGGCCCCGGAGGCCTCGCCCCCTCGGCCTGGCCTGGGCGATGGCCCCGGGCCCCTTTGTAGCCTCACTGGCTGAGTCCGAGCAGCTGAGCGCCTGCGCTGGCTGGACCTCCTCCTCAGCAGTGGGCCCGGGCCGCGGTGGGCACCTCCAGGCCTGGCTCCCTCCAGCCCGCACCTGCACCCGGCGGGGATCTGGGAGGCCCACCCGTAGCCGTGTGTTACGCGTGAAGCCTCCTCTGCTGCGGGTGCCCGGGGGCCTGCCTCTGCAGAGCGTCCTCACGGCGACCGCAGCCCCGGTCCAGGTGTCCCTCTGCCTCTGGTCATGGGAGCCACCCAGAGCAGCTCACGCTCCCAGAGGCGGCTTGGCCTTGGTCCTGGAGGCATCCAGCCACCCCTGTCTGAACCCAGTGATCAGCCTAGGCCAGGGACAGCCTGCCAGGGGGCTTTCCAGAAGGTTCTTCTAGGGTCCAGACCCTGGTTTTGCTGCTGGCAGGTGCCATGTGCGAGTCACCTGGGCTCTCAGGAGCCTCAGTGCTCACAGACAGCAATCGGGGGAGACAGTCTCCAGTCCACAGAGCCTGGAGCGCTGCTGCTGATTTATGTTGGCGGCTTCAGCCTGTCCCGTTTAGTGCCGGGCAGACTAACGAGGCAGCAGCATGCTTTCCTCCCTGTGATTAATTAGGGTTGTTTCCCCCGCCCCCACCTCCCCCTCCCTCCCTGTGCCCGAAGGTGCCAGGAGCGACCCATCCAGAGATTTGGGTTGAGTTGCCCGAGTTCCTGTCACTCGTCAGTGGCGGCAGGACCCGAGCCTCTGGTCTCTGGCTGCGACTCCACTCAGTGCCTGCCCACGCCTGGGCGCAGAGCAGCGCGAGAGGGCGAGACTCCAGCCACCGGGGAGGCTCTCCGAGGACATCGCTGGTCCCTGTCCGTACCTGGGACTCGTGCTTGCAGACCACGGCGTGCTGGTCGGCGATGCTGCAGGTGACCCCCAGAGGCCGGGCTGAGGTTACCAGTACAGCTGCACAGAAAGCAGAGAGCCCAGCGTGAGCCCCGCCCCACCAGCCGGGGTCCGGGCTCGGCCACCTGAAGCTCCGGGAGGTCAGAGGGGCAGGGCCAGGAGGCCCCGGAGGCCTCGCCCCCTCGGCCTGGCCTGGGCGATGGCCCCGGGCCCCTTTGTAGCCTCACTGGCTGAGTCCGAGCAGCTGAGCGCCTGCGCTGGCTGGACCTCCTCCTCAGCAGTGGGCCCGGGCCGCGGTGGGCACCTCCAGGCCTGGCTCCCTCCAGCCCGCACCTGCACCCGGCGGGGATCTGGGAGGCCCACCCGTAGCCGTGTGTTACGCGTGAAGCCTCCTCTGCTGCGGGTGCCCGGGGGCCTGCCTCTGCAGAGCGTCCTCACGGCGACCGCAGCCCCGGTCCAGGTGTCCCTCTGCCTCTGGTCATGGGAGCCACCCAGAGCAGCTCACGCTCCCAGAGGCGGCTTGGCCTTGGTCCTGGAGGCATCCAGCCACCCCTGTCTGAACCCAGTGATCAGCCTAGGCCAGGGACAGCCTGCCAGGGGGCTTTCCAGAAGGTTCTTCTAGGGTCCAGACCCTGGTTTTGCTGCTGGCAGGTGCCATGTGCGAGTCACCTGGGCTCTCAGGAGCCTCAGTGCTCACAGACAGCAATCGGGGGAGACAGTCTCCAGTCCACAGAGCCTGGAGCGCTGCTGCTGATTTATGTTGGCGGCTTCAGCCTGTCCCGTTTAGTGCCGGGCAGACTAACGAGGCAGCAGCATGCTTTCCTCCCTGTGATTAATTAGGGTTGTTTCCCCCGCCCCCACCTCCCCCTCCCTCCCTGTGCCCGAAGGTGCCAGGAGCGTGTGCCCGCGGGTGCCGCCCTGCTGTGGCCGGAGCCGGGTCACCTCCTCTGTGGGCTGGACAGGGATTCTCAGCTCTCAGGGCTCGGCCACTGTACTGGTTTTCTGTGGCTGCCATAACAAATTACACATGCTTTGTGGCTTAAAAACAAAATCCAGAGTGCTCGCTTCGGCAGCACGTATACTAAAATTGTGAACGTTACAGAGAAGATTAGCGTGGCCCCGGCACAAGGATGACATGCAAATCCGTGAAGCGTTCCACAGGAAAAAAAGAAAATAACATCCAGAATTGTGTTCTCCCACAGTTCCGGAGTCAGGGTGGGGGCAGGGTTGGTTCCTTCGGGGGGTCTGAGGCACGGTCTGCGGGGAGCCTTTCTCGCCATCCGGCAGCTGCCACGGTCCCTGGGGTCCCTGGGGTCCCTGGGCTGGAGGTGCTCCCTCCAATCTCTGCATCCATTTTACACGGCGTCTCTGGGCCTTCTCTTCAGTTAAGGACCTTGTTGGCACTACAGCCCATCTTGAGGGAGCACTCTTGAGAAGGTCCTTAATTATATCTGCAAAGACCCTTTCTCCAAATAAGGTCACATTCATGGATTCCCAGGGCCAAGACTGGGGCTTGTCATTTTGGGGCTACGGTTCAGTCCGCGCTGCTGCCTGCTGGCTGGCACCCGGGTTCTCTGCCTCTGGCCCAACATCAGCCTGTGGCCGCTTGAGGCCAGCCCTGGGAGCAGTGAGGAGCTCTCCCCTTGCCAGTTCTTAATCACCTAACATTTATGGGTTTATTAGCTGCAAATCTGTGGGGTTTGTGGCTCACAGAGGAATTTGTTGTTCCATATAAACTTATTTTTTTCTCTGGCTTTTCCCATTAACGACTTCTCAAAGGCAGAAAATTGAGCTTCTGCTGCATCCGCCCGTGTCCTAGTGTCCTAGCCAGGACGCCTGCTGGTTTTCCTCCCTGGTAGTTGGCCCCTCCTGCCTGTCTCTGGGGCAGCCACGGTCACCGGGCTTGTTGCCGCTCTCCCCCCGCCCTGCTGGCCCTGGGGGTCATGCACCCGAGGCCCTGGGCCCGCTGGTCTGGCATGGAGGGGAGGAGGTTGGAGGAGGGCCCTGTGGACCACTGGGCAGCCGGTTCTGGTACCCGGCACTCGAGCTCTGTCTTGAGCACACAGTGAGGGTCCGAGCGTCTCTCCCGCTGTGGCTGCAGCCCGTCTTGTGACCTGCTCTCGTCCTCCTCGTGCAAGACTCAGAGCACGTCAGACTTTTTCTCTCTGTACACACCCTCAGGGTCTCCCGTTTGGCCTCCCCTTGCCTCGGGCTGCCTGCTTGCACAGGCCAGGGGCATTCTGCCTGGCCTCTGCCTAGCCACCTCCTATGCCTGGAGCTTTCCTCTCACCGTGATGGGCTCCTGCAGGGCCACTCAGATGTGCCTTTGTAGCGAGGCCCTTCACCACCGTTTTGGGACTTCTTCCCCTGCAGTTTTCATCTCCTTTCCCTGTTTCATTTTCTCCAGTCTGGTAGGCTTCGTTGCTTATGGATGTATGTCACCTGTGCTCTGTCCCTCTCTGTCCACGGTCGTCCCTGCAGTGCCTAGCAGGGCACCTGGCACAGGGACGGCACTCGGCAGATACCTGGGGGCTCGTGGCCCCCAACACATGTCACACTGTGAGCTTCTGCTGCTCCTGCTGAGCTGTGGGGCCTTGGACCAGCTCGTCTCCAAGGTTCTTCCCAGCTCTGGTCACCTGCTCCCCGACCTCCCTAGAGCCAGACTTAAGTATCCACAGACAGGCAGTGGTCCAGACACCTGCTGTGCTCTCTAGCTTGGAGAAACGCCCACTGGGGAGTCCCTCATCCCTGCCTGTAATGCGGTCCCCTCCCACAAGCCCTGAGGTCCAGAGCTCGGGGCCTTTCTTTAGGCTGGCTGCATTCTGCTGTGATGAGCAGCACCTCTGAGCCTGGTGTCCTGCACGGCTGGGTCGGCTTCCAGGTGGTCCAGCTGAGGGGTTGCTGCCTAGGGCACTTGCCTGCATCTGCAGGACCCGGTCCTTCTCTGAGCGTCGTATCTTAGAACGTCAGGGGCTTTCATGAGGAGGTGCTGAGAACTTCGCCAGGGAGGGCTTGTTGCCGCTCTCCCCGCCCTGCTGGCCCTGGGGTCATGCACCGAGGCCCTGGGCCCGCTGGTCTGGCATGGAGGGAGGAGGTTGGAGGAGGGCCCTGTGGACCACTGGGCAGCCGGTTCTGGTGCCCGGCACTCGAGCTCTGTCTTGAGCACACAGTGAGGGTCCAGCGTCTCTCCGCTGTGGCTGCAGCCCGTCTTGTGACCTGCTCTCGTCCTCCTCGTGCAAGACTCAGAGCACGTCAGACTTTTTCTCTCTGTACACACCCTCAGGGTCTCCCGTTTGGCCTCCCCTTGCCTCGGGCTGCCTGCTTGCACAGGCCAGGGGCATTCTGCCTGGCCTCTGCCTAGCCACCTCCTATGCCTGGAGCTTTCCTCTCACCGTGATGGGCTCCTGCAGGGCCACTCAGATGGGCCTTTGTGGCGCGGCCCTTCACCCCCGTTTTGGGACTTCTTCCCCTGCAGTTTTCATCTCCTTTCCCTGTTTCATTTTCTCCAGTCTGGTAGGCTTCGTTGCTTATGGATGTATGTCACCTGTGCTCTGTCCCTCTCTGTCCACGGTCGTCCCTGCAGTGCCTAGCAGGGCACCTGGCACAGGGACGGCACTCGGCAGATACCTGGGGGCTCGTGGCCCCCAACACATGTCACACTGTGAGCTTCTGCTGCTCCTGCTGAGCTGTGGGGCCTTGGACCAGCTCGTCTCCAAGGTTCTTCCCAGCTCTGGTCACCTGCTCCCCGACCTCCCTAGAGCCAGACTTAAGTATCCACAGACAGGCAGTGGTCCAGACACCTGCTGTGCTCTCTAGCTTGGAGAAACGCCCACTGGGGAGTCCCTCATCCCTGCCTGTAATGCGGTCCCCTCCCACAAGCCCTGAGGTCCAGAGCTCGGGGCCTTTCTTTAGGCTGGCTGCATTCTGCTGTGATGAGCAGCACCTCTGAGCCTGGTGTCCTGCACGGCTGGGTCGGCTTCCAGGTGGTCCAGCTGAGGGGTTGCTGCCTAGGGCACTTGCCTGCATCTGCAGGACCCGGTCCTTCTCTGAGCGTCGTATCTTAGAACGTCAGGGGCTTTCATGAGGGAGGTGCTGAGAACGTGAAATGTCTACGGCCCTTGATTCAGAGAACCGTGGAGGAACAGAGGTAGAGCTCGACTTAAGCTCCACACAGGTGGTCATCCGGTGGGCGGGCTGCGGACCAAGGGGGCCAGTGGAGGCGGTGCTCTAGCCCAGGGCGAGGACAGAGACTTAATCTGCAGGCTGCCCGTCACGCGGAGGGGAGCCCGGGGTGACGGGGGCTGGGCGTCCCTGCCCGTCCCCTCCTCCCGAGGGCAGAGCCGCTCAGCGCCTCAGCGTCAGAACCAGCAGGGACGTCTCGGCTGGCAGGGTTTCCCTGTCCTGGGCCATCCGGGGTTTCTCTCTGGAAGAGAAGAGGGAGGAGGTGGAGGGGTGGATGGAGCGCGTTGCTGTCTCAGTGCACACTGAGGGCGACCTGCTGATGGCTGCGTCTGGTAATGGGGGGCCGGGCAGGCGGGCCGCTCAGACAGTGAGCAGCGCTGTTAGTCATACAGTTGTGCTGGCTCCTGGCTCGCAGAGGTGTGCGCCCCGGGCCCCTGGAGTCGGGCTGGGTCCAGGCGCAGGCCTTCAGACGAGCTGAGCGCTCCCTGGACTCGGCCGCCCTCCGCACTGGCCTTCGAGGGTGAAGGGGCTGGGGCTTACAGTCTCAGACACACCCGGGGCTTGTGCTGCGCGTGGGAGCTGGGCTCCCCCCACGGTCCTCCACGTGCCGCCTTTGTGATCTGGCAGTTAACATCAGCCTTGAGAATACAAGTGTAAGCAGAAGCCCAGTGAATGGTCTTAAGCTGGTGATGGCTGTGGAAAGTGGAGACCAGCCTTTGTTTCTGCCGTCTGCTCTGGAGCCTTGTGTCCAGAAAGATGAAGACGGGGAAAGAACCCTTTCCTTCACGCGTTTGTGCCGCAGGCTCTGGACCAGCGAACCAAGCACCTCGTGCAGTGGCGTCCCGAGTGGCAGGCGAGGACCAGACTGAGCGGATGTCAGCGCCTGGCCAGGGTGATGCTGCCGGTCCAGGTGGCCAGAGCTCTTCCACTCCCTCCAGAGCCGAAAGCGCACAGAAGACCAGGCCTCCAGCTCAGAGCTGCCTGCCTGGACCTGCGGGTGAGCAGCCAGCTTTCCCCGTCTCCGCAAAGCCTTGCCTGCGGCCCTGCTCCTTGGAGCCCAGCGGACACGCTCTTCAGCGCTGCGACCACGTTAGCCCAGGGCCGAGGAGCAGGACCGGCTCCGGGGTTGTGCCGTGACAGACGAGATCTGCCGCTTCCCTGAGCCTCAGTTCCTTGTCAGTGAAACGATGGCTGGACGAGGTGACGGTAACCCTGCCAGCGCTGTGCCGGCGTCCAGTGAGACTCTGGGGACCCCAGGAGTGGCCCGTCTGGACAGCCCACGGAGGGAGACGTGGGGAGGCGGTCCTGGAACGTCGCGGGGCTGGGCTGCCTTTCCGGCCGTGTTTGCCGACCCCGCAGTCCTGGGCCAGTCTGCTGAGGCGTCTGGCCACGACTGCTGTGCTTCCAGGCAGAGCCCGGGCGGAAGCTGGCAACAGGCGTCCCTCAGCCTCAGCCCCTCCCGTCTGTTCCCAGCTCCCGGGGGCTGCAGACCGAGCAGCCGTTCTTCCTGGGCTCCGGATGATTCCAGGCTACTGAAGGGAATAGGCTGCAGCCTCCTGTGAGCTTCCCAGCTGCAGCTGAGGGCACCGTGAGGCACCTGCTGCCGAAGAATCCGCCTTCCACCAGGGAAGTCTGCAGGCCACCACCTTAGCTGAGGGCCCCCGGGGTCCCAGGCCATCCCCCCGATGGTGGACATCACGCACATGGCCAGCAGCTAGGCTCTGGGAAGTCCACAAGGGATCCTGTTTGCTTCATGCTAACAGGCTGCCCATCTCAGAGGTGGACGTACGAACCAGGACAGCCCCGTGCTGGGCGCCAGAGGCCGGGCCGCGGTCCGGGGTTTCCTCTCCTGGAGCTGCCGTCCAGCGGGGCCTCGCTCTGGGCCTCAGTTTCTCACTTGCAGAACGGAGGTAACAGGAGTGCCTGCCCGGGAGGGGCGGAGGGGATTGAGGAGAGCCGCGGTGGCAGACCAGCTCCCGCCGCACCGGCCGCGCACCCGTTACCACTGCCGCCATTGCTGCCGCGTCTACCAGCGCCACTCCTCATCTCACCTGACTGTCCTTCTGAAGAAAACACCAGAAAATTCTGGAGGAGGAAGTGAGTTGTTCTGACCGCAGGGACAGGTTGGACTGAGGAGGCAGGACTTCAAAGAGTGACAGAGGCGATGGCTGCCGAGGGCGTGGGGAGGGGGCGTCGGGCCGAGGGCACTGGAGCCGCGGCTAAGCACGGGCGGGGTGCCGCCGGGTGAAACGGCGGCGCGGAACCTGCTGGGCTACCGTGGAGTGCAGGCCTGCGGGGTCCCTGGAGTGGGGTGCCATGCGGGGAGTGGGGTGCCAGGTGGGGAAAGCCCCAGGAGGCCCTCGGGGACACGCCGTCTCCGGCTCCAGGGAGCAGCCCCAGCTGCCAGACGCCCTCCCTGAAGCACGCGGGCCGTTGCTCTGAGGCCGGGCGGGGTCACGGTCTTCGCCTGGTTTAGTGCCGGCTGCGCGGAGCTGGCCTGGGACGTGGCTGCTCGTCCGGCCTCCATCAGGGCCTGAATGTTCAGGGTCACTGGAGGGAGGAGGGGAGGGACCAAGTGCTCAAGTGCTGACCCTGCCCTCTGGCCGCTGGTGCTTTGCCCCCAGATCCCTGAATGGCGCCACGAACATCCAGGAGTTCCCAGACCTCAGCGGTACCACCAGCCTGGAGATCTTGTGAGTGGCTGCCCGCTCCACCCCTTGGCCCCCAGAGCCCTCAGACCTGGCTCCCCAGGTCTGAGCTCCTGCTGTTGGCTCCAGCCGGGCCCAGAGGCCTCCCTGCTCGCCTGGGGCCAGCCGAGCTCCCGCCGGGGAGGCCGGCAGAGGGCGCTCCTCCTCCTTCCCCTCGTGGGATTTCTCAGAGTTCCTATCCAAAGCTGAGTGCACAGAGGACCCTGAGGGGCGGAGGTCTGGACACCGGCCTCCTTGTGTCCGCCAGCTCACCACCCTGCGGGCCCTGTGAGTACAGGGCTGGGGCTCCCTGCATGCCTGCCCCCTGCAAGCACCCAGCACCCCCGGAAGCTCTCTGCGTGCCCGCACGTGGCATGCCTGTTGGTGGCCTGAGCGCAGGCTCCTATCACGCCACCCGGCACCCAAAGAAGGAGCTGCCCCCCGGGTTTCCTCAGCTGGCCCCAGAGCCGCCGCACCCCTTTCCCTGAGCCCACAACTGGGTGGGGAGCTGGGCAGCAGGTCCTTCCCCAAAGCTGCGGTCCTGCTCCTGGGGCAGCTCAGGTGAGGAGGTGACGGGGAGCCCCGGGTAAGAACCACGGGTCCTGCGTGTGTCACTGGCTGCTGTCGCTTCCTCTCTCCTGCAGGGACCTGAGCTGCAATGCCATCCGGTCCATCCACCCCGAGGCCTTTGCGACCCTGCGCTCCCTGGTCAAGCTGTGAGTGCCCAGCACCCCTTCTCCTGGGTGCCCAGGCCCCGTGAGCCTGTGGGCTGCCCAGAAGGGGCGGGAGAGCCCAGTCCAGGGCGGGACACCAGTGGATGTCCACCACACCCGGGGACCTGGCTCTGGCCCACGCAGCACCCCAGCGCGTGGCCGACGGTGGGCCTGCTGGGCAGGAGCGCTTCTCGCGAGCCCCGCAGAGTCACGCGAGGCCGTGAGCCCCAGGCCGTGGGGCGGGGCCGCAGAGCTTGGTGCCCACAAACCGCCGGGGTGTGGGTCAGTGCCGGGGTGCTGTGCACCGTGGAGCAGGTTCTCCACAGTGTCCCCAGAGACCAGGCAGCCCTGTCTCCTGGCCGGTGGGGGTGCCCAGCTTGGGGGTGCTCACTCAGGGTTGGGGTGCTTTTATGCCTCTGTAAGATGAGACCACTGAGGCTCAGGCAGACACGTGACTCCCGTAGTTTCACGCGGAACTGATGACCCGCCAGGCTTCCTGCTGTCCAGCCCGAGTCTGTGGTCATGGCGGCTGGTGTGCATGCCTGGCTTCCTCTAAGGTTTCTCTGGGGAGCTGTGCGTGTCCTTGCCTCTGGCTGCGGAACCAGCCTTGAAACAGAATCGGTGGCCGAGCCCGTGGATGTGGCCAGATGGCCACTGTGTCTAGTTTGCAGCTCTGGCCTCTGCATCTTTGGACGCGCAGAGGGAAGGCGGCCAGCACAGCAGGCGGGGCCCTGGGTAGGGGCAGGTGCTCTGGTGGGACTGGGCCAGCTCCCTGCATGCCTGCCCCCTGCAAGCACCCAGCACCCCCGGAAGCTCTCTGCGTGCCCGCACGTGGCATGCCTGTTGGTGGCCTGAGCGCAGGCTCCTATCACGCCACCCGGCACCCAAAGAAGGAGCTGCCCCCCGGGTTTCCTCAGCTGGCCCCAGAGCCGCCGCACCCCTTTCCCTGAGCCCACAACTGGGTGGGGAGCTGGGCAGCAGGTCCTTCCCCAAAGCTGCGGTCCTGCTCCTGGGGCAGCTCAGGTGAGGAGGTGACGGGGAGCCCCGGGTAAGAACCACGGGTCCTGCGTGTGTCACTGGCTGCTGTCGCTTCCTCTCTCCTGCAGGGACCTGAGCTGCAATGCCATCCGGTCCATCCACCCCGAGGCCTTTGCGACCCTGCGCTCCCTGGTCAAGCTGTGAGTGCCCAGCACCCCTTCTCCTGGGTGCCCAGGCCCCGTGAGCCTGTGGGCTGCCCAGAAGGGGCGGGAGAGCCCAGTCCAGGGCGGGACACCAGTGGATGTCCACCACACCCGGGGACCTGGCTCTGGCCCACGCAGCACCCCAGCGCGTGGCCGACGGTGGGCCTGCTGGGCAGGAGCGCTTCTCGCGAGCCCCGCAGAGTCACGCGAGGCCGTGAGCCCCAGGCCGTGGGGCGGGGCCGCAGAGCTTGGTGCCCACAAACCGCCGGGGTGTGGGTCAGTGCCGGGGTGCTGTGCACCGTGGAGCAGGTTCTCCACAGTGTCCCCAGAGACCAGGCAGCCCTGTCTCCTGGCCGGTGGGGGTGCCCAGCTTGGGGGTGCTCACTCAGGGTTGGGGTGCTTTTATGCCTCTGTAAGATGAGACCACTGAGGCTCAGGCAGACACGTGACTCCCGTAGTTTCACGCGGAACTGATGACCCGCCAGGCTTCCTGCTGTCCAGCCCGAGTCTGTGGTCATGGCGGCTGGTGTGCATGCCTGGCTTCCTCTAAGGTTTCTCTGGGGAGCTGTGCGTGTCCTTGCCTCTGGCTGCGGAACCAGCCTTGAAACAGAATCGGTGGCCGAGCCCGTGGATGTGGCCAGATGGCCACTGTGTCTAGTTTGCAGCTCTGGCCTCTGCATCTTTGGACGCGCAGAGGGAAGGCGGCCAGCACAGCAGGCGGGGGCCCTGGGTAGGGGGGCAGGTGCTCTGGTGGGACTGGGCCAGTCCACCACCCGTGCTGCCGGGGAATGCGAGGGCACAGCGTCTCCTCCAGTAGCCCCACGTGTGGCCGGCCCCACAATAAGAGCCCACGAGGGGGACACAAGTGCCCTCGCCACCCTGCCCCTTTGCCTGGCATCTGGGCTTCCCTCCACCTGAACTCCTGACGATGCCCTCACCACAGCCCTGCCCCCCGGCCTCCCTCCTCTAGCCAGGAACTGACCACATCCACTGTCCCAGGGACCTGACGGATAACCAGCTGACCACGCTGCCCCTGGCCGGGCTGGAGGGCCTGGTGCATCTGAAGCTCAAAGGGAACCAGGCTCTGTCCCAGGCTTTCCCTAAGGACAGCTTCCCCAGACGGAGGTGAGGCTGCCGGGTCGCCCCGCGGAGCTCTGCCCCAGGGTGGGGGCCAGACCGTCCCGAGAGGAGCCTGGAGGCCCCTGGAGCCTGGCCCACACTGGGCCCCTGGGCGGTGTTCCCCACCCCGACCCTAGCCCAGGGGACCCTGGCAGGGACAGTTTTAAGACCTGGGGAAGGAGGCCTGCCTAGCTGAGCTGAGTTTGGGTCTGGAATCAGGGCTGAGCCCAGGGCATGGATGAGTGGAAAACAGCGCCGAGCTTTCTGGTACTCAGCGCCCCAGGCCGCCTATAGCCCACACTCCACCTGCCGCAAAGGGACGGGGTTGGACTCCACTCTCAGGTGCCGGCCCAGCTCTGACATCCCCAGGCTGGTGTCAGGCCTCGGGGAGGACAAGGGCGACGAGGGCCCGGAAGAGCCCTGTCTCCTCATGAGGACAAGTGGGGACCAGGGCGTCAAGGACTGTGTGGCTGGGGGAGTTGCTCCGCTCTGAGCCGAGCTCAGCCCTCGAGACGAGGGAGCAGGAGGCAGAAATGCGCAGCCGGGCCCTGAGTAAGCCGCCTGGGAGGCTGCCCACAGGAGGCAGCCGTCAGAGGACTCTGGGGCCAGAGGGCAGGTGCCGGGCCCCCGGCGTGGCCAAGGCAGCCCTCTCTGCCTGCCCCAGGACCCTGGAGGCGCCCTACACTTACCAGGGCTGCGCCTACGGCGTCTGCCCTGGCGTCTTCATGGCCTCCGGACAGCGGGGGCCGCGAGACCCTCCTGACGATGCCCTCACCACAGCCCTGCCCCCCGGCCTCCCTCCTCTAGCCAGGAACTGACCACATCCACTGTCCCAGGGACCTGACGGATAACCAGCTGACCACGCTGCCCCTGGCCGGGCTGGAGGGCCTGGTGCATCTGAAGCTCAAAGGGAACCAGGCTCTGTCCCAGGCTTTCCCTAAGGACAGCTTCCCCAGACGGAGGTGAGGCTGCCGGGTCGCCCCGCGGAGCTCTGCCCCAGGGTGGGGGCCAGACCGTCCCGAGAGGAGCCTGGAGGCCCCTGGAGCCTGGCCCACACTGGGCCCCTGGGCGGTGTTCCCCACCCCGACCCTAGCCCAGGGGACCCTGGCAGGGACAGTTTTAAGACCTGGGGAAGGAGGCCTGCCTAGCTGAGCTGAGTTTGGGTCTGGAATCAGGGCTGAGCCCAGGGCATGGATGAGTGGAAAACAGCGCCGAGCTTTCTGGTACTCAGCGCCCCAGGCCGCCTATAGCCCACACTCCACCTGCCGCAAAGGGACGGGGTTGGACTCCACTCTCAGGTGCCGGCCCAGCTCTGACATCCCCAGGCTGGTGTCAGGCCTCGGGGAGGACAAGGGCGACGAGGGCCCGGAAGAGCCCTGTCTCCTCATGAGGACAAGTGGGGACCAGGGCGTCAAGGACTGTGTGGCTGGGGGAGTTGCTCCGCTCTGAGCCGAGCTCAGCCCTCGAGACGAGGGAGCAGGAGGCAGAAATGCGCAGCCGGGCCCTGAGTAAGCCGCCTGGGAGGCTGCCCACAGGAGGCAGCCGTCAGAGGACTCTGGGGCCAGAGGGCAGGTGCCGGGCCCCCGGCGTGGCCAAGGCAGCCCTCTCTGCCTGCCCCAGGACCCTGGAGGCGCCCTACACTTACCAGGGCTGCGCCTACGGCGTCTGCCCTGGCGTCTTCATGGCCTCCGGACAGCGGGGGCCGCGAGACCCTCCCCCTGACGCCCGGGATGCTCCCGAGAGGCCCCTGGCCCCGCCTGCCGGCCACGTCGAGAGCCGCTGTGAGTGACCTGCGCTGGGCCGTGGGTGGCCGTGGGAGGACGCTAGGGAGGAGGTGGGGGACCCCAGGGGAGCGGCGGGGCTTCAGGGGCCTGGGAGGGGAGCGTCCCCGTCAGGGCCTGTCTCCAAGGCCTGGGGGGAAAGCAGCGCGGCGACCCTGAGGGCGTCTGGGAGCCTGTGCGGCCCCGGGGCCGTGGGGCGTGACCGCCGCGTCTCTGCAGCCATCGCGGGCGCAGGCGGGCGGCCGGACCGCGTACGGGCTGGGGTCTCTGATGGAGGGCAGAGAGGCAGGCCTTCCCTTCTCAGGAGGGAGAGGAAAGGGCCCGACTCTGGGGTTTCTTCTTCCATTCCCCGCAGCTCCTCAGTGCAGACGTTAAGCAGGAGCATCAGGTCTAACCGTGGGAGAGGGCTTCCCGGGTGGCTCGGTGGCGGAGAATCTGCCTGTGATGCGGGAGACGCGGGCTCGGCCTCTGGGTGGGAAGAGCCCCGGGAGGCGAGCACGGCACCCACTCCAGTGTGCTGGCCCGGAGGACCCCTGGACGGAGGAGCCTGGCGGCTGCGGCCCACGGGCCCACGCGTCCACGGAGCCGCGGAGTCACACGTGACCGAGCAGCTCGGCCACGGCGGCCGTGGGAGCGGAGTGTCCAGGACGGGCAGACAGACCCGGCCGCTCACGGCTGCGGCACCGCAGCCCAGGCCTCTCTCAGCCTGTTTCATTCTTAACATGGGAGATGTTCAGACCTCACGGGTGTCGCAGGGACGGAAGGTCCTCCCAGGGTCCTCCTCAGAGAGGGTGAACATGCAGTAGCATTGCTGGGAGTCCAGAAGGCCAGGGCTTGGAGGGGCGCAGAGGCTCCCAGGGGATGTGAGGCTGGCGCTGGCCTAGCCGACGCTTCTCCAGGGTGGGCTAGAGTCTGCTGTCCACCCTTCGTGAGTCCTTCCTGCCTCGAGGTGAAACTTTCCACCAGGCTGAGGCCTTGGAAAACCACAGGCATCAGGATGGTAGTGGGAGCTGGCCAGGGCCCCCTTCCTGGGACACGGGAGCTGAGGAGGGCCTGGCCGGGGCTGCAGCCACACCCCCTCCTCCGGGCGGAGCTCTGCTAGCGCCTCCGTTACTGGCTTTACTGTGACCTTCCAGCCTTGGCTGCAGCCTCCGGCTTCACCTCCTGTGTTTCATTCAAGCGTCGCTGAGGTCCGCTCTGTGGACCTGAAAAGGTGGCGAGGGGTGAAATGCCAGGCTGTGCCCACCTGACAGCCCCCAGCCTCCCAGGAGGGCTCCCACCTAAAGTGTTTATCCAGAAGTGGGAGCAAGGCTCTGCTGAGGACGCCAGCACAGGGCCAAAGGCGGGGACAGGTGTGACCTGGCCACCTGCCTGGCCCTGGCCCAGACTCGGGGGAGCCTCCCACCTGGGTCCCACGGCCTCCCCAGCCCGACCCCAGAAACCAAACTCTTATCTTAAGAAAAAGCCTTTCGGGAGTGGCCTCATGATCCGATGATTAGGACTCTGAGCTCTCACTGCCTGGGACCCAGGTTCAATCCCTAGTCAGGAAACTAAGATCCCACAAGGCACTCGGCCGGGAAAGCAAACCGAACACTTCTTCCAGCGATGAATTATCGTTGCAAAATAGCGTTTTCTTTTTATAAAGTATAAAGTGGCTTAGGTGATCGCTTACCACTTCAGTGTTCTTAAAGAATTTAGGGCCCTTGAGGTGGCCACCCCCGAGGAGTCTGCAGGCCCTGGCTTAAGAGCCAGTGCGAGAGCGGACGAGGGAAATCATCCTGTTTGGCTCAAATGTGTTTTGAAGTCTCTTTAACAAGGGACTTACCTTTCTGATCCTATTTTCTCGGACTAATAGAATTGCAAAGCTTAGGCATGGAATTGAAAGGCCATTAGGATTATCTAGCCCGTCCACTAAGTCCACAAAGGCCCTCCCCTTCGCACACTTGGACTTTCTGCTCCAGTCTCTCCTCACCCCCAGCTCCTGCATCTGTGAGGCTCTCCTGATCGCCCCCGCCATCAGCCCCTTGCCTGGGGTAGTAATGGTCAAGCATCTGGGCTCTGCGGCCAGCCAGGCGAGGACTGAATTGCCCGCTCGCTGGCCCCGGGCAGGGTCTTCACTCCATCTGTGTGTGCCGATGCCTGAGGACACCTGGCTCCCGCGGCTGTGAGGCTGCGAACTCGGCGGGCGCGGGGCCTGGGGGGCGAGAGCTGGGAGCCCCGGCCCCGGCTGCCTAGTGCCCGCTCTCCTCGTGGGTGCAGAGCACAAGCCCGTGGCTCCCTGAGAGCGGGGCCGAGTCCGCGCACCCCTCCCCTCCCCGTGCGTGCCCAGCGCCAGGCTCAGGGCGGCACCGCCCTCACCCACGTGGTGGCGGGGCTGGTCTGTCAGGGCCGTGCTGCTCCTCCTCCTGTGGTCCGTCCTAGGACGCCGTGCTGCGCCCAGGGGCCGTCGGCTCAGCGGCTGGCGTGGTGCCCGCAGGCCCTGTGCATCGAGGCCTACGTGCCGCCCTACCCCTGCCCTGCCCACTTGCTGCTCCTGGCTGCTGGGCTGTGGTCACCAGCCTGGTCTGCGTCCTCCGAGTGCATGCAGCTCGCTGCTCCACCCTCCTTGGGCAGAGCCTCCGGCTGGACCTGGAGTCCCAGCGCTGGGCTGGTCAGCATGGCGAGCCCACTGTTACGGCTGCCTCTCCAGACGGCGCGCCTGCCTGGGGGTGGGGAGCACGGGGCTCCCTGGGCTGGAGGAAGAGCAGGTCTCCGGTGTGGAGGACCACGGGGCATAGTGGGAGCTGGCCGAGTGTCGGCCCAGGCTGCGGGGACGCCCCGTGCCCAGCAGGTGTCTGGGTGGGCCTCTGAAGAGAGGACAGGCTGGACCACACTGAGACTAGATCCGAGCCCCTGACTGGTCGCCCTCCGATGGTCTGGACCCAGAAGAGTTCCAGCTGGAGACGGAGGACCCCAGGCCGCACCCCACCGTCCAGCGCAGTCCTGTTCCCGGTGAGAGGGCCTTGGGCGGGGAGGGCTGCTGCCGAAAGTGGGGTCCGGCCGCTGCTCAGGAACCAGGGCTGAGAGGCAAGGCTGGCGGGGAGGAAGGTTTGCTTTGTTTCAGAGGCCGGCAGCCGGGGAGGGCGGGGATGGCCAGACGCACGTCCAAAGGCCCGCCTCCTGCTCTGGCCGCTGCAGGGATCAGAGGGCAAGAGCTTCCCACAGGCTGAGGGCGGGGCGCAGGCAGACGCAGCGCACTCGGCTCTGCAGGCGTCTAGAGATGGGTCATCGGTGGTCTGACCAGCGGCGTCGTGATTGTTCTCAGTGCAGTTAGCCTTCAGTTTCGTGGCTGGTTTATCCCATTTCCTTGGGCCAGTTCTCGGAATTGGGTCAGCTTGCGTCGTGGCTACGGTCCGGCCATCTTGCTGTCACTCCTCCGCCTGGTGGAGCTTCAGCATCTGTGAGGCGGCTCGCGGGAGGCTCAGGATGCTCTCCGGAGCTCTCGAGGAGGCACCGAAGGCCCTTGGCTTTGCTTAGGCACCAGACTATTACGGCTTGTTCTCTAGGACTGTTTCCTTTGCCTCTGCATTTTCTCACATTTCTGAGTAAACTCGTTCTTTGGCTAAAACAGCCAGGAGGCGGGTGAAGGCCTGGGGGTGGGAGGACCCCAGGGTCTTGCTCCATTTCAGGAGCACCCAGCTCTTCCCGTGAGTTCACCCTCTTCTGGTCATTCCTGGGGCGGCGGGGGCAGTCGTCCCCCTTCTGAGGTCGCTTGTGGGGAGTGGCGTCAGAGCGACGTTTACAAATCGCCCCTCAGAAGTCACCCAGCCAAGGGAAATGGTCCTCAGTGAAGAGACCCTACCCTGAGGGTGGGGTGCGGGGCTGTTTGCTCGTCTGAACCCTGCAAGGCCCCCTCTCCGTCCCTCCCCGCTCCGTCTAAGGAGGGGCTGTTGTGTCTCTCCTGGGTTGAAGCTCTCCAGGGTACACAGAGCTCCAGGCGTCCCCTGGGGGCTCCTTCCCGCGGTGTCCACTTCTTACAGCTGAGGAAGTCTCCTTCCGCCTCCCCTAAATGTCAAGAAACAGAGAAAAGTCCCCTTTGGTGCCATCCAGCCTCTGTGCTTAGCGTGAAGCCCGCGGCCGCCCCCAGGGGCCGTGGCACAAGAGCAGAAGGCAGTGAACAGCGCGCGTCCCTCTCACCTGCTTCCGGCCCTGGCCTGGCCCGCAGCGCCCGAGCCCTGCGCCGCACGGCTGCAGTGCGCCCCCTAGTGCCCGTGGCGGTACGCCTGAGCCCGCGAGCGCACCTGAGGGGCAGGTGCAGGGGCAGGTTCTTGGGGCCAGCGCTGTTCTGCCTCTGAAAACCAGCGGCCAACAGTGACGGTGTCAAAGAAGGAACTTGAAGACAGGATCCAGCCTGCTCACTCACAGCGGCCGTGCCGAGGGCCGGGTGAGCCCTGGCGCTCTTCTTACTGCAAAGACACCTGGAATGTACGTTTGGGGGCATAACGATGTGGGAGAGCGTGCGTGATGAAACTCTAGCAAAAGGAGAATAAGAGACTATACGCAGTAAAGTCCAAGTTTAGTTAAAAACCTGTATGTATACGTGTATGTTTTAAAACTGATAGCTTAGCAGAATGATGAGTTTTTCTGCAGGGCGGGCTCATAAGCAGTTTTAATTTTTCCATGTTTTCCAGCTTTTCTACAATTACCACCTATTATTTGATTCTGGAAAGCTTTGGCTAAAACAGCCAGGAGGCGGGTGAAGGCCTGGGGGTGGGAGGACCCCAGGGTCTTGCTCCATTTCAGGAGCACCCAGCTCTTCCCGTGAGTTCACCCTCTTCTGGTCATTCCTGGGGCGGCGGGGGCAGTCGTCCCCCTTCTGAGGTCGCTTGTGGGGAGTGGCGTCAGAGCGACGTTTACAAATCGCCCCTCAGAAGTCACCCAGCCAAGGGAAATGGTCCTCAGTGAAGAGACCCTACCCTGAGGGTGGGGTGCGGGGCTGTTTGCTCGTCTGAACCCTGCAAGGCCCCCTCTCCGTCCCTCCCCGCTCCGTCTAAGGAGGGGCTGTTGTGTCTCTCCTGGGTTGAAGCTCTCCAGGGTACACAGAGCTCCAGGCGTCCCCTGGGGGCTCCTTCCCGCGGTGTCCACTTCTTACAGCTGAGGAAGTCTCCTTCCGCCTCCCCTAAATGTCAAGAAACAGAGAAAAGTCCCCTTTGGTGCCATCCAGCCTCTGTGCTTAGCGTGAAGCCCGCGGCCGCCCCCAGGGGCCGTGGCACAAGAGCAGAAGGCAGTGAACAGCGCGCGTCCCTCTCACCTGCTTCCGGCCCTGGCCTGGCCCGCAGCGCCCGAGCCCTGCGCCGCACGGCTGCAGTGCGCCCCCTAGTGCCCGTGGCGGTACGCCTGAGCCCGCGAGCGCACCTGAGGGGCAGGTGCAGGGGCAGGTTCTTGGGGCCAGCGCTGTTCTGCCTCTGAAAACCAGCGGCCAACAGTGACGGTGTCAAAGAAGGAACTTGAAGACAGGATCCAGCCTGCTCACTCACAGCGGCCGTGCCGAGGGCCGGGTGAGCCCTGGCGCTCTTCTTACTGCAAAGACACCTGGAATGTACGTTTGGGGGCATAACGATGTGGGAGAGCGTGCGTGATGAAACTCTAGCAAAAGGAGAATAAGAGACTATACGCAGTAAAGTCCAAGTTTAGTTAAAAACCTGTATGTATACGTGTATGTTTTAAAACTGATAGCTTAGCAGAATGATGAGTTTTTCTGCAGGGCGGGCTCATAAGCAGTTTTAATTTTTCCATGTTTTCCAGCTTTTCTACAATTACCACCTATTATTTGATAATCGGGAAAAAATGTTTAAAAAGTAGCTGTCATACGAAGCCACTAAACCCCCATGCCACCGGCAGCTCCCTGCACAGGACTCCAGGGTCACAGTGGTGAAGCAGCCAAGTGACAGGGTGGTTGAGGACAGCGTCTGGAGAGAGGTGGACAAGGCCGGGCTCTCCGGGGTCCAGGGCAGGGCCAGATGCAAACCCCAGGAGCCACCTGCCCTCTGGTGTCCTCGGTAGGCTTCCCCCAACGCTGACCGAGCCGTGAGCATGAAGTGTGACCGTGCAGCCAGAGACAGCTGTCCGGCCAGGCTTCTCCCGGGGGGACGGCACCGGCCTGAGCAGCAGAGCTGGCCACCCTGGCCCCTGTGCGGGCTGGCCTGCCTGCTGTCCCCCCGCTGCTGCCCCAGCCGCTCCCCCAGGCCAGCCTGTCCCGCCCTCGCTTTGGGTGCTGCTCCTAGGGAGGGTCGCTCTGACGTTTTCCTAGGCCTGTCCCTTCTGCCTTGGGGTGTGCTGTGGGCACGTTTCTCACACGTCTGTGTGTCTGTGTCCTGGACCAGTGTCTACTCCTTGCAGCTCGGGAGAGCCCCTCCGTGTGCCCCTCTGCTCCCGCCCCGCCCCGCCGGCGTCCTGAGACCAGGGCGCTGAGCCGAGGGCGGAGCTCCGCAGCCGGGCGGCTAGCGTCTCACGTCTCTCCGCAGGCCCTCTCCAGCCGTGTGAGCACCTCTTCGAGAGCTGGGGCGCCCGCCTGGCCGTGTGGGCCGTCGCTGGTGCTGCTGAGCCTGTCTGCAGCCAGGCCCGGCCCCCTGCCCCCGTCAGGTTCCTGGTGGGGGCCATCGCAGGGGCCAACGCCCTGACCGGCCTCTCCTGCGGCCTCCTTGCCGTGGTGGACGCACTGACCTTTGGCCGGTTCGCAGAGTACGGTGCCCGCTGGGAGATGGGCCCAGGCTGCAGGGCCGCATGCTTCTTGGCTGTGCTGGGCTCCGAGGTCTCCATCCTGCTGCTGACCCTGGCCGCCAGGCACTGCCTCGTGGCCATGGCCTACGTGTGGGCCTACGGGAAGGCGCCGGCCCTGGGCAGCGTGCGTGTGGCGGCTCTGGGCTGCCTGGCGCTGGCGGGGCTGGTGGCCACCCTGCCACTGGCCTCCGTGGGTGAGTATGGGGCCTCCCCGCTCTGCCTTCCCTATGCCCCACCCGGTGGGCAGCAGCCACCCTGGGCTTCGCCCTGGCGCTGGAGATGCTGAACGCCTCCTGCTTCCTGGCGGTGGCCGTGGCCTCCGTCAGGCTCTCCTGTGGCCTGCCCAGGCCCGAGCTGGAGGCCATGTGGGACTGCGCAGCCATGCGCCACGTGGCCTGGCTCACCTTTGCCGACGGGCTCCTCTACTGCCCCGTGGCCTTCCTGAGGCCAGCCTGTCCCACCCTCGCTTTGGGTGCTGCTCCTAGGGAGGGTCGCTCTGACGTTTTCCTAGGCCTGTCCCTTCTGCCTTGGGGTGTGCTGTGGGCACGTTTCTCACACGTCTGTGTGTCTGTGTCCTGGACCAGTGTCTACTCCTTGCAGCTCGGGAGAGCCCCTCCGTGTGCCCCTCTGCTCCCGCCCCGCCCCGCCGGCGTCCTGAGACCAGGGCGCTGAGCCGAGGGCGGAGCTCCGCAGCCGGGCGGCTAGCGTCTCACGTCTCTCCGCAGGCCCTCTCCAGCCGTGTGAGCACCTCTTCGAGAGCTGGGGCGCCCGCCTGGCCGTGTGGGCCGTCGCTGGTGCTGCTGAGCCTGTCTGCAGCCAGGCCCGGCCCCCTGCCCCCGTCAGGTTCCTGGTGGGGGCCATCGCAGGGGCCAACGCCCTGACCGGCCTCTCCTGCGGCCTCCTTGCCGTGGTGGACGCACTGACCTTTGGCTGGTTCGCAGAGTACGGTGCCCGCTGGGAGACGGGCCCAGGCTGCAGGGCCGCAGGCTTCTTGGCTGTGCTGGGCTCCGAGGCCTCCATCCTGCTGCTGACCCTGGCCGCCAGGCACTGCCTCGTGGCCGTGGCCTACGTGTGGGCCTACGGGAAGGCGCCGGCCCTGGGCAGCGTGCGTGTGGCGGCTCTGGGCTGCCTGGCGCTGGAGGGGCTGGTGGCCACCCTGCCGCTGGCCTCCGTGGGTGAGTATGGGGCCTCCCCGCTCTGCCTTCCCTATGCCCCACCCGGTGGGCAGCAGCCACCCTGGGCTTCGCCCTGGCGCTGGTGATGCTGAACGCCTCCTGCTTCCTGGCGGTGGCCGCGGCCTCCGTCAGGCTCTCCTGTGGCCTGCCCAGGCCCGAGCTGGAGGCCATGTGGGACTGCGCAGCCATGCGCCACGTGGCCTGGCTCACCTTTGCCGACGGGCTCCTCTACTGCCCCGTGGCCTTCCTGAGCCTGGCATCTGCACGGAGCCTCCTCCCGGTCACCCCCGAGGCCGTCACGTCCATCCTGCTCCTGGCGCTGCCCCTGCCCGCCTGCCTCAACCCCTTGCTCTACCTGCTCTGCAGCCCGCACTTCCGGGAGGACCTGCGGCAGCTCCGGCCCTGCCCGGGCGTCCCGGGGCCCCTCGCCCTGGCAGGCGCTGGCCGGCGGGAGCCGAGCTCCTGCGCCTCCACTCAGGCCCTTGTGGCGCTCCCGGACGTGGAGCTCCCCCTGGATGCCTCAGAGCGGGCCGTCCCCGCTGGCTGGAGACCTACGGCTTCCCCTCGGTGACCCTCACCCCGGCCAGCAGCCTGGGGCCCCCGGTTGGCAGGTGACCACTTTGCGTAACCAGAGGAAACCCCGTTTGGGAGCCACTCTCCGTGAACGGCAGACGACTGCAGAGGACCTTGGCGGCTGAGCTGGCCGACGGGCTGGGCAGGGCGGGGGTTCCGGTCGCCTGGCTCTGCCGCACCCGCCTGCCGGCCCCTTCCGTGGATGTTGCTGCTGCTGCTTGTAAAGTAAATTCAGGACAGCTGAGTGTGAGCCTGCGGATGGCCCACCCCGGCCCTGCCAGTCGCCCCTCGCAGGCTGCTGCCTGCCTGTGAACCCCTGACCTGGTTGCCCCCAGTCCCGCTTTGGCCTCTACTGTGCTGCGTCTGAGACTGACCAGCGGTTTGGCTGTTTCTCACTTAAGAGAAATGAGGAGAAGACAGTGCTGGGGGTGAGGGGCCAGGATCGGGGCGATGGGCGGGGGCCTCAGAGAAAGGCCGAGGGCAGCCGCCAGGGCCCCTCCTGTGCTCTGTGCCCCGATGGTCCTGAAGGCGCCACGCGGAAGACTCCGGTGGGAATTGGTTTTGGAGGCCAGGACATGGTGCCCCTTTCTCAGAGACTCGGGGAGGGGGTCAGTGTGGCAGAGAGGCAGGAGGACCAGTGCTAACCCGGCTTCCCAAGCTCTCGGCCAGCAGGCTTTGCGTGTTTGGTTTTCATCAGGAAGCTGACAGCACCTCACGGGCCAGCCGCTGCCTCTCCTCGGGACGCTGCCGCACGCCTGGGGACAGCGCGGAAGGCCAGCCGCCGGCGCGGGACTGCGCCCACCAGATGCTCCCTTCTCAGCTCTCCTTCCTTGCCCTGAGAACGGTGGGGAGCAGGTCGCCCTGCAGTCCTGCTTCCGACCCCGGCACAGGGGCGGGTAAGAGGGTCGCGGGCACCAGAGGAAGTTCCGACCTTGGAAGATGTCGGGGTCCTGGCCCCCTGCAGCTCTGAGCTCCTTCCTGTGGTCTCTGCCACGAGCCCGGCCGTCCCTCTGGGTCCAGGCCCTGCTCTCCAGGGGCACTGGAGCCCTGGTCAGTGCCTGGGGTCACGGGTGTGGTATGTTGGGTTGCCGGAAGTGCCACGCAGGCCCGGTGCCCTGGAGTGGCCAGGGCCTTCTGCCCCTCCCTCCCGCTTCACCGGGGCGCCCTCCCCACCCCTAGTACTGGATGAGGAGGGGGCGGGGCTTGTCCACGGTCCTCGGCCAGCCCCAGGGCGCTCCGTTCCTAGGATGGACCTGGAAAGGTCCTAGTTTTGTGGCCCAGGGCCAGTGTCTCTTCATCGCCCAGAGGCCCACCCTCAGCACCCCCTGGGGGAACTCTCAGAGGAGCGGGTGGAGGGTGAGGTTCCCCTGAAATCTCGTTCTGAGTCAAGGTGAGTAGCCCAAACTCTTCCAGGCTTTGAGCCCAGAGCTGGGGCCCGGGACGAGGGCGGCCCCGGCAGCTGCCTCCCGGTGGTCAGCTGGTGAGGCGAGCGCCCTGCCCTCCCCACCTCCTGGGCTGCTCCAGAGCTTCTCGTGGAAGCAGGTGGCTCTGTTTGGTGCAGAGGACGGGGGACTCTGGTGGGAAAGTTCTAGACCTGCCCCCACGCCCACCCCTGGGACACGTGGCAGTGGGGGTGTGGGTCTGGGAGGCTTGACTTCTCGGAGATCATCCAGGCCCCTCCTGTGACCACCGACGCCCAGAGCTGGAGCCGTTGCTGAGTGGGCCCTAGGGAGGCTCTCTGTGTGGCCTCTCCTGAGAGGAGGCCGGGGCTCGGAGCTGCAGCTCAGCACCAGCCATGTTGTTCCCAGCCAGCTGACTTCTGCCGCCATCTGTTTCCCCTCATCCAGACAGAGTAAGGACAAGCCCGAGGGGACCATGCGGTCCTGGGCAGGGGCTGGATCTTAGCTCCTTAGGACTTGCCATGAAACGAAGCTGCCAGGGACACGAGGGTTATGAAGATCCACGTGCACCTACAATCATCTGGCGAACCCCGCGCCTGGCTTTCACCATTATAGTCTAAACCGCTTGGCACATGGCACATGCTCAGCAAGTATTTGCTCTGACACAGGGAAGTTATACCACAGTAATTCTGGGCAGCCATGTGAGCCACACAGAGTGAAAGCTGAGGCTTCCCTGGTGGTCCAGTGGGTAAGGACACCGCCTTGCAGTGCAGGGGGCACCGGTTCGATCCCTGGCCTGGGAAGATCCCATGTGCCGCGGAGCGGCTGGACCGATGTGTCCAATTACCGAGCTGGAGCTCTGCAGCGCATGTGCCCAGAGCCGGCGCTCTGCGACAACAGAGGCCACCGCGATGGGAGGCCCACACGGGCCAAAGAACAAAGATGGATGAAAATGGATAAATGAAAGACCTATAGAAGTGGCCAAAAAAAGAGTGAAAGCTGCAAGAAGCACCTGGAGAAGAACAGTGACCTTATCCCCACACTGCATAGGACATCTGAAACCTAGAATCCTGGGAGCATGCGGTCACCAAGTCGTGTCTCAAGCTGCTTTACCCGTGTCCATCCTCGGTGTCCCGAGTGGTGCTGGTGAGCTGGCAGAGTAAAGGACAGCTCTTGCAAGTATTGTAACCCTCCTCCTGAACAGCTCTCGGGCCAGTTTGCTCCCAGACACACATTCAGGATAAATGAGTACTACCACTAAACGGCGATTTATTCCTAGGTTTACAAGTGTTAAAATTCATACGCACAAGCTAAATAAACAACTCTCAGAGCATCTGCGTAGCACAGAACACGTAACTACACAAGGTCTGTTTCTCAGGACCCAAAGTGACTGTGTCATCAACTACAGAGTGTGAGTGAACTGGGCCATCCCCGCAAGGACGGGCCAGGACGGTCTCTAAACGTCAGGGCAGGGCTTCTTCCCGAGGCCCCCCAGCAGCCCGGCTTTCCTCTTCTGCGCCGCGCTGGGTCCCTCTGAGCCGCTCGCCTCGAGGGGCCTGCCCGGCATCTCTTCCTCAGCAGCTGTCTGCTTCGCATGCTTCTCTGTCCACTGCCTGGCATTCCTGAGGAAGACTGGCTTGTTGTATTTGAACTCTGAGGAGATGTCAGCCATGAGCGGGTCGTCAGGGTTGGGCTCGGCCATGAGCTGCTGAACAGAAGTCAGCAGGGTCGCAATGTTGAGGGATGGTCTCCAGGCACCCTGGATGGACAGATGGGTGAACGGACAGACAGGCAGTGGCTCTAAGAATGTGCTTTTCTAGCCACGCAAGGCTGCAGGATTGCCCCTGCCCCCACCACTCACTTTTGGCGGCAACTTGAGAACATCTAGACAAATCCTGCCAGCGGAGTCGATGTTGGGGTGATAGATGGGAGTCAGAAATCGGATCTGAGGAGGCTCGAACGGGTACCTGGCCAGCACAGGAGGACAGGGGGCTTCACTCGGGTACGTTACAAACAGCTGCAGGTGACTGACTAGGACGGTAGCCTCCGAGAGGCAAACCTTCGCTCTCCCCCAGTTTCTGTGATGCAAATGGACAGTACTGAACCCCTCATACCCACCACCTGGATCGAGGCCCTGGCCCTTGAGGTACTTCACCATGATCTCCTAAGAATAAGGCTCCTCTCCTACACGCAGCAGAGCTGTCAGCATACCCACGAAGAAAAGATAAAAATCCCTCCCCAATATTTTCCACTACTCGGATTTCCTCAGTCTTCTCCCCATGCAGTTGGTTTTTATTTACAGATGGATTTTGAAAATTGAAAAACAGAATCTAACTCTGATTTACACACTGCTCCTGGTTACTCTGTCTCTCTAGTGAGACAGGTACCTTGGAAAACCCCTGTGATTGCTGACTTGCTTCGCTCAGGACCTGTGATTAGCCTGGCATGGTGAACGAGTGTCCACAGTCACAAGCGACAACTACCACCTCCCGATGAGAGCCTCACAGGAGGCCTGGATGGCTTAACACCGAGGTGGAAATGGGGCCTGCCGGAGGCTGGGGAGCTAGTGTTGGAGGGTGCGGGGTGTTAGCTCAGGAGATGAAGAGTGGGCTGGCTCGATGACAACATGCATGTGTTTAACGCCACGGAATCGTACACTTAAACATGGTTTAAATGGTCAGTTTCACGCATGTGTTACTGCAGTGATAAGCTGGGTGGCAGGGGAAGGTTGAGTTTTAAGAGAAAGAGGCTGAACTCTAGAGACGTAAAACAACATGCCCAAGGCCACACAAAGTCCTGCTAAGGCTGAGACTAAGATCCAGGTCGTAGCCCTGCATCCAGCAGTACCCCACCACACTGCTGTCCTGCAGTAACTGGTCTAGCCTGGAAACGGAAAGACAACTCACACTGACCTCTCAGGAATGTGAACTTCCAGCTTGAAAACGCCTTTTTCATAAGGTGTGTTGGGTCCACCTAGTATCTCTTGAAGAAAAAACAAAAAGAGAAGAGGCAATTGGATGACCTGAGTTAGTACACCACATGGACCTAATGAAGTCTGGTCCTAATGGAGACCTTGGGTCTAGGACAGAAGCTCTCAGGGCTTGACAGGCCCCCATGCGACGCATCGCACGCCCAGGGCTGGCGTCCAACAGAACACACAGGAGGTCTGGCATGACCACAGTCACCTGGAGCTCTGCTGTGGTGGCCAGGCATGTCCTCATCCCCTTCTCCCGTCTGGCCTCACAGATACGTGAGAAGGTGAGCTTGGGTACCAACAGTGCTTCAGGGCTGATGCCCAGGTCTTGGACATAGACCAGCAAGCGTGGGCTAAAGGGCCAAGAAGCAGCATGGCCTTTTCAAAGGGGACGATAAAGGGAGCACACTTCTCCCCATGCAGTTGGTTTTTATTTACAGATGGATTTTGAAAATTGAAAAACAGAATCTAACTCTGATTTACACACTGCTCCTGGTTACTCTGTCTCTCTAGTGAGACAGGTACCTTGGAAAACCCCTGTGATTGCTGACTTGCTTCGCTCAGGACCTGTGATTAGCCTGGCATGGTGAACGAGTGTCCACAGTCACAAGCGACAACTACCACCTCCCGATGAGAGCCTCACAGGAGGCCTGGATGGCTTAACACCGAGGTGGAAATGGGGCCTGCCGGAGGCTGGGGAGCTAGTGTTGGAGGGTGCGGGGTGTTAGCTCAGGAGATGAAGAGTGGGCTGGCTGGATGACAACATGCATGTGTTTAACGCCACGGAATCGTACACTTAAACATGGTTTAAATGGTCAGTTTCACGCATGTGTTACTGCAGTGATAAGCTGGGTGGCAGGGGAAGGTTGAGTTTTAAGAGAAAGAGGCTGAACTCTAGAGACGTAAAACAACATGCCCAAGGCCACACAAAGTCCTGCTAAGGCTGAGACTAAGATCCAGGTCGTAGCCCTGCATCCAGCAGTACCCCACCACACTGCTGTCCTGCAGTAACTGGTCTAGCCTGGAAACGGAAAGACAACTCACACTGACCTCTCAGGAATGTGAACTTCCAGCTTGAAAACGCCTTTTTCATAAGGTGTGTTGGGTCCACCTAGTATCTCTTGAAGAAAAAACAAAAAGAGAAGAGGCAATTGGATGACCTGAGTTAGTACACCACATGGACCTAATGAAGTCTGGTCCTAATGGAGACCTTGGGTCTAGGACAGAAGCTCTCAGGGCTTGACAGGCCCCCATGCGACGTACCGGCACGCCCAGGGCTGGCGTCCAACAGAACACACAGGAGGTCTGGCATGACCACAGTCACCTGGAGCTCTGCTGTGGTGGCCAGGCATGTCCTCATCCCCTTCTCCCGTCTGGCCTCACAGATACGTGAGAAGGTGAGCTTGGGTACCAACAGTGCTTCAGGGCTGATGCCCAGGTCTTGGACATAGACCAGCAAGACGTGGGCTAAAGGGCCAAAGAAGCAGCACCATGGAAGCCTTTTGTAAATGTAACAGATGAGGCAGGAAAATGCACTTTGGCGGTACTTGAGAAGAGCACACGGGTGCTCAAATCTCGGCACAGCTGCCCGTCGCCTGGGTGGAGCCCCCAGGCCTGGAGTGACACCTACGCGCCCGCAGGTTCTCCATCCGGTCCCCGTCCCGCCAGCACATGATGCCCGGGGGCGGCTCTGCTGCCAGCAGGCTCAGCTCTCGCTTCAGACGGGACGCCCTCTGCATGACTCCAGCCGAAGCACCCACACGGTTCACGCTGACTGGGACCCCTGGGGAGAAGAGAAGGGCACCCGCAAAGGGGTCAGCAGCAATGGCTCTTTAGTCCTGGCTCTGATCCACTGAAGGACAGGCGGAGGCCTCGTGCCGCCCAGCGCGCGGGTGGGGAGCCAAGCCCAGAGGGCCGGGACTGCCAGCGCTCCAGCCAGAGCTGTGACCCTCAGGCCTAAGGCATTCTTCTACCCGGTTTGGAATCCACGTGTTTCTCAACTCTTCAGAGCTTCCACTCCATCAGTTTCTTCTTTCTCTGCCGTTTCCAATCTTCTTTCCTTCTTCCCATCAACAAATAAGCTCTGTGTCTCTTGTCTCATCTAAAACAAGCCACCCCCCAGCGTCCCGTCCGGCCGCCTCCCTCCACGGGTGAGCCACAGACGCCACCTCCCGGTCTGCCACGACCTCTGCACTTCATTCAGGGCATTGTTGGCAGACACACCCTTTATATCTTTGTGTATGAAAATTTCCTTACCCCTAAGCTTAGATATTTTCATCTATGTCTTCTGACTATGAACGAATCCTTTCTTTTTAAACTTTTGTCTAGAGTGGTTCTATTACTTATATTATGAGAACGGTAAGTTACTACAAGGAAAAATAGATCCTATTTCCCCTTAAAAAGAATTTGTGGACCTACCTTAACGAGTTTGCTAGCTTGTGCCCAATTTCCAGCTTATAAAGTCTTCTTTGCTCCTCAACTAAAATATCCTAGCTACTGGGCGTCCCTGGTGGTCCAGTGGGTAGAGAGTCCGCCTTGCACTGCAGGGGGCACTGGTTTGATCCCTGGCATGGGAAGATCCCGTGAGCCATGGCGTGGCTGGACCAATATGTCCAATTACGAGCCAGCGCTTAGGAGTGCATGCGCCCAGAGCCAGTGCTCTGCAGCGGGAGAGGCCACCGCAATGGGAGGCCCCCACAGGCCAAAGATGGATGAAAATAAATAAATAAAAAACCAATAAAAGAGGCCAAAATTAAAAACAACAACAAAAAAGATTCCCTAACTACCAAGGGAAACCCCAGCTCTCTAAGACCAGCTGAAAAAGCTCCTGTGAAAACAGCCTGAAGACGCAGCCTCATGCACCCTGCGGACTGTCCAGTAACAGACCCACCTGACGGCTAGTCTAACAGAGCTCACAAAGCCACCGCCCTCCAGAGATGCACGAAGAACCCAGACAGCACGCACGGAAAGATGGAAAGATGGAAAGACGCTCCACACCATTAGTCACTAAAGAAATGCAAATCAAAACCCAGAGGAGCTGTACCTTCACACCCACTAGGATAACGGTAACCAGAGAGACTGGCGACACCAGTCCTCACACACTGCTGGCGGAGACGCCACGGGATGCGGCTGCTATGGAGAACAGTCTGCCGGTTCCTCAGAACGGTTAACAAGGAATCACTTACAACCCTGTAATTCTCTTCCTAGGTACATAATCAAGAGAAGTGACACCTATATACACAAAAACCTGTGCATAATGGTCACAGCATTATTTATAATAGCCAACTGAGGAATGGATAAACAAAATGGGATATCTCCATACAATGGAATATCCTTACCCAATGGAGAGAGTGACTCACTGACTCCACTTCTGGGAATGCAGACAAGGAAACAACTCTAACTTGAAAAGATATCTGTACTCTCACGTTCAGAACGTTATTCACAATAGCCAAGACTCAGACACAACACCCATCAATGGATAAGCACCTAAAGAATCTGTGGTATATATATACAATGGAATACTATTCAGCCATAAAAAGGAGGAAATCCTACTATTTACAACAACATGAATGAACCCTGAAGGCATTATGCTGAGTGAACTAAGTCACAGACAAATACTGTATGACCTCACTCACTTTTATGTGGAAAAAGTGACCACATTTTAGGATCTGGTTCTCAAGTTATTCATAGTCTAAAAACTTAATTTGTCAGTTAACCTAGATTTGATAGGGCCTAGCGGACCAATATGTCCAATTACGAGCCAGCGCTTAGGAGTGCATGCGCCCAGAGCCAGTGCTCTGCAGCGGGAGAGGCCACCGCAATGGGAGGCCCCCACAGGCCAAAGATGGATGAAAATAAATAAATAAAAAACCAATAAAAGAGGCCAAAATTAAAAACAACAACAAAAAAGATTCCCTAACTACCAAGGGAAACCCCAGCTCTCTAAGACCAGCTGAAAAAGCTCCTGTGAAAACAGCCTGAAGACGCAGCCTCATGCACCCTGCGGACTGTCCAGTAACAGACCCACCTGACGGCTAGTCTAACAGAGCTCACAAAGCCACCGCCCTCCAGAGATGCACGAAGAACCCAGACAGCACGCACGGAAAGATGGAAAGATGGAAAGACGCCCACACCATTAGTCACTAAAGAAATGCAAATCAAAACCCAGAGGAGCTGTACCTTCACACCCACTAGGATAACGGTAACCAGAGAGACTGGCGACACCAGTCCTCACACACTGCTGGCGGAGACGCCACGGGATGCGGCTGCTATGGAGAACAGTCTGCCGGTTCCTCAGAACGGTTAACAAGGAATCACTTACAACCCTGTAATTCTCTTCCTAGGTACATAATCAAGAGAAGTGACACCTATATACACAAAAACCTGTGCATAATGGTCACAGCATTATTTATAATAGCCAACTGAGGAATGGATAAACAAAATGGGATATCTCCATACAATGGAATATCCTTACCCAATGGAGAGAGAGTGACTCACTGACTCCACTTCTGGGAATGCAGACAAGGAAACAACTCTAACTTGAAAAGATATCTGTACTCTCACGTTCAGAACGTTATTCACAATAGCCAAGACTCAGACACAACACCCATCAATGGATAAGCACCTAAAGAATCTGTGGTATATATATACAATGGAATACTATTCAGCCATAAAAAGGAGGAAATCCTACTATTTACAACAACATGAATGAACCCTGAAGGCATTATGCTGAGTGAACTAAGTCACAGACAAATACTGTATGACCTCACTCACTTTTATGTGGAAAAAGTGACCACATTTTAGGATCTGGTTCTCAAGTTATTCATAGTCTAAAAACTTAATTTGTCAGTTAACCTAGATTTGATAGGGCCTAGCGGTATTAATTTAGGCCAAGCTCACTCACAAAGACTTGAACACAAACGGTCAGTTTATTCATTTTTAAAACTACAGTACATTTTCTAATTCCACATATTCTCTAAGATGTTTCTATTTGAAAAACTAATTATAATTAGAAGATTATCTGGTGGACATAGATTGCAGTTACTTGGATGGTTGTCGTTTATGATAAACTTAAATTGAGGCATCCATCTTAACTACAGGGCTGTGTTTAAAGGAGACCAGATCTGTGTATTGGCTGGGTCAAGGTAGTCTCCTGACCTGTGCTGCAGACAAGGTGGTCCTCTGGTTCGCCCACTTTTCGTGAGGATTACTGCTCCTCCACAGGTACCCACACCCCAGTACTTCAGTAGAATCAGTAAAGTCGCTGATGATGTTTAGCTGCTACTGTGAGTCTACAGGAGTCTGCCTTTGCTTGCAGGGCCTCAGGGCTCCTTGCTGTTGCTCAGTCGTGTCTGACTCTTTTGAGACCCCGTGGACTGCAGCCTGCGAGGCGCCTCTGTCCGTGGGACTCCCAGGCCCGAGTACTGGACCCCAGCCAGGGACCCCACTCACAGCTCCCACTGGCAGGCGGATCCTCCACCACTGAGCCACCGGGGAACCCCTCCAGTCTGTTCCTACATCTTCAATACCCAATCGCCGCCCGTAGCGATTCAGGATCCCAGGTCCCTCTACCCTGCCGCAGGGCTCTCCCTTTCCCGGAAGCCCCAGGCGCCCACCCGCCCATGGGTCTCGGAACTTCGCTCAGGTCAACGCTGCCCGCCCCTCCAGAAAGGCCGCTACCCCTCCCCAGGCCCCCCAGCAGGCCAGGAGCCCCCGCCAGGCCGTCCTCCCCGCCCACCGGGGCGAAGGCTCCCACCTCCACGACCCCGCTCCCCGCCAGGTCTCCGCTCCGGGCCGGCGTCTTCTCCCGCCCCTCCCCGGCCCCGCCCCCTGACCTCGGCCCCGCCCGGCGCCCTCTCCCGGCCCCGCCCCCTGACCTCGGCCCCAGCCCCGCCAGATAAGCTCCCGCGCCAGTCGGCTCTTCCCGACCTCAGGTGCTGCCATCCCCCCAGGGCAGCGCCTCCCCGGCTCGGAGCCCGGCGCCCCTCAGGCCAGGCGCCGCTCGGCCATCCACCGGCCGCGAGCCCCTCCCACGAAGGAGCCCCTCCGCGCTCCGCCAGCATCGCTTAGGGGCGCGGCCTCGCCGGGGCCGGAGCTGGGGCAGGCGGCTCGGGGGCCGTTACCTGTACCCAGAGCCGGCGCCCTGCGCGAAGCCAGAATAATTACTCCCCAGTCAAGGAAGTAACTATTACGGAAGCTCCCCAAGTCAAGCCTCGCGCCTCACCTCAGCGCCTGCAGAACCCCGCCGGGGGCCCCCTCTCGCCAGCGCGGACAGCCCTCGCGGAGCGGCACCCAAGCAGCCTGCACTGCGCCTGCGCGAGCCCGACTGCCGCTCGGTCCCGCCTTCCGCCAGGGAGGTGTGATTGGTCCGGAGCGCCGCCCCGGGGAGGAGCGCGGCGCCCGATTGGCCCGGCTCCGAGCGGACTCCGCCCACGCGCTTTGAACGGGAGCGCGGCGCGCTGGACCTCCGTGCGTCCCGGAGGCGTGGTGCTGCAAACCCGGGAGTCCGCCAGGAGGGGGACTGCAGTCCAGGTTCTCGACGCGGAGGGATGCCGCTCCAAAACAGGCTGCGGACGGCGCTCGGGTCCCTCTCCGGAATCCGCGTGAGGAGGTGCTCGGGGCCGGGCTCCGCCTCGGGCGCGCGGCCCGGCTGGACCGCACCCGCCCTCGCCTGCTGCCGGGCCGCCCTCCGGAGCCTGCGGACGGTGACGTTCGACCGCTGCGCACTTTCTGCTTTCGGCCCGGATCGGCACGCAGCCGCGGGGGCGTCGTCTGCCCGCGGCCCGGCGCTCGGGACGGGCCCGGCCTCTCGCGGGCCGCGGCCGGGGATCGCGGTGCGGTCGGCGCCTGCTCCTCGCGGGGGAGCCCTCCGTCTTAATTCTGAACTTGGCTGCTGGCTTTACTGGGGGCCTGCGTCTATCTATGCAGTGTCGTCTCTTACTGCCCCCCTCACCTGCAGTGGCGTCACGGTGACAGTTCTGCCTTAGGAACTGAAGTCCGTTACTGCCTCTGATGATTTTCTGAGAAGGGAGCCTTTAAAATGTCTCTTACGCAGACCAGGCACTGTGTGGACTCTGTAAGGAAAGGACGGACGGCGTGGCCAAACCGGCGGAGGCCTGCAGCGTGGGCAGCCGGAGGGAAACCCCTGGCTGGAGGGGAGGAGGAGCCGAAGAGAGCGCCCCACGGGCTGGACGCACAGGCTCTCTGTCCGCCGGGGGGGTGTGCGGACAGCGGACGGGCGGGCCGAGACAACCGCGGCGCGGGGGTGGCTTCCCCGCGGGGCAGTGGCGCGGCCGCCGGCCGCCGCGGGGACCCGAGAGGCGCGTCCCGGGAAGGGGGCGGCGGCGCACTCCAGGCGCTTACCCGGCCGCGTCCGGGGACAGAGGAGCCCGGCGTGCCGCCGCCCGCGGGGCCACAAGCGGACTGAGCCTGCCCGTGCACACACACACACTCTCGTTCTAATTGGTGGTGTATGTTTAAGTGTGGGAAATTTCTTAATAAAGCTTCCTCGTGTATGTGCCTCCTAACTGGCACACTGAGTACATATAGAAGTACATTTTCGTGGTCCTTTGCCGTGTGTAAAAAACACCAAATCACTGTGTCGTGCACCAGGAGCTCACGTAATTTATAGATGAATTCTAACTCAACAAACAAAAAGATCCTTATACAGAAAGAACAGATTTGTGGTTGCCAGAGGCAGGTAAATTGGAGGAGGGTGGTCAACATGTACCAATTCCAGTTACCAGATACGTAACTAAAGGTCAGAAAGAGTTCGACCGGACAGAGGGACTAAGCGCACGTACGCATGCGCACACACAGCCCGGCAAGCATATACTGTGCAAAATGATAAATACAATTAACACAGCTGTACGTTATGTATGAAAGTTGAAAGAGTAAATCTTGGGAGTTCTCATCACAAAACATACATTGTTTCCTTTTATTTGTATCTATATGAGATGACGGATGTTCCCCACGCTTATGTGGTCATCATCTTGTGTATGTCAGATTATGATGATGCACACTAAACTGATACATGCTGAATGTCAACTGTATCGCAATAAAACTTAGAAAAAAGTACAAAAATTGTTTTACTTATACTCAGGATTATCAGGATTTGTTCACTTGCATATAAAATATCAGTATTATTTTCTTTACCATATTTAGGAAATCTAGCCTATCTTGTTTGTTTAGCGGTAGTAAGCAATTTTATAAGTTTATTGTGTAAGTTTACTTTCAAAGAGCCTCGGTTGTGGGGAAAATGTTTCAGAAAAAAGAAAAAATGACTATAATTTTGAAAAACTTTAAGTCAGAACAGACTGTTGATTCCCACTATAAACTGCGAGTATCCTTCCCAGGATCTTTTCAGGGTTACCTGTTACTGCGTTCTAAGTTACGACGCTAATAAAACTCTGGATTTACAACCAGGACACGGTTTTGAGAGTTTTGAGTATTTTCCGCGCAGTTTTCCGCATAGAAAGTCAGGGTAAACACCGATCCCTTTTCGACCTCAAAAGACTGACGCTATAATTAGGAAGCTGAGATTAGCTGGAAGGCAGAACAAGAATGATCTTCGGCTCCCAACTTGCCCGGAGGCGACTCGCACCCGAGCCAGCTCCGGCTTCGGGGCAGAGGTGACCCCGCGCGTCCGCGGCCCCGCGGGATCCTCCGGACCGCGCCTCTTTCCCGGTGCATCTCGGGACGCGTAGTTCCGGGGGCCGGCGGGCGCGCCCGGGCGGCGGGGCGCGCAGGGTCTCCGACTACGCTTCCCGTGGTGCCCCGGGCGCAGAGCCGCGCCTGCGTGCCGAGGCTGCGGGGCGTGCGGGCGGCGGAGCCGTGAAAATGGCAGCGCGCGGGGCTCCGCCCTCCGCTCCGGGCTGAGACGCGCGGCGGCGGCGATGGCGGAGCTGGAGCACCTGGGCGGGAAGCGGGCCGAGTCGGCGCGGGCGCGGCGGGCCGAGCAGCTGCGGCGCTGGCGGGGCTCGCTGACCGAGCAGGAGCCTGCGGAACGGCCGGGCGCTGGGCGGCCGCCGCAGGCGCGGCGCGGGGGCCCGCGGGTCCGCTTCGAGGACGGCGCCGTGTTCCTGGCCGCCTGCTCCAGCGGGGACGCCGACGAGGTGAGGCGGCTGCTGGCCCGGGGCGCCGACGTGGACACGGCCAACGTGGACGGCCTGACCGCCCTGCACCAGGTGACCGCGCGGGGCCGGGGGCCGAGCCGGGTCGGCGCGGCGTCCCCGGGGGCGCGCCCTCGCCGCCGGCCCGGGGCGCCCTCGGGAGCCGGCTCTCCGTTCCCCCGCGAGCGGGTCTGGGGTCAGGTCGGGCCGGAGCCCGCGGGTCGGGTCCGCGCCGCGTCCTCGGGGTGGGACGGCTCGGAAGCAGCGTCGCGTCCCCGGGCCCCGCTCGCGAGCCGCGACCTCGAGGCGCCCGCCGGCGGAGACGCCGCCCGCGGAATCCCCGGGCTGCAAATGCATCCCCTGGGTGCATTTTTACTTTTTAGGTTCTGATGCCCGCGGGCAGCCTGCCGGTCTGTGCCCCGGGCGCTTGACAGTTACTCGCGCGCTTGGTACGAACACCTTCGGTTCGCTCGCCTGACGCAACCAGCCCTGTCCGTGGAACTGTCATGGGTGACTCCTCCCGCCCGCTCCACGTGGAGCTGCGTCAGCTGGACACCCGCTCTCGGTTCCTCTTGGCTTTCGTCTGCCGTCTGTGCAAAGTGGCTTGAGTTGGCATGCAAATGCACTTCTAAATAATAATTCAAGTTTGCGTCGTACCACTTCCCAGAACACACGAGCCAGGAGCTTAAAATCCGCCCTCACCGTGCTTCCAGACCTTTCTTTCAACTGAAAGAGCCTTCTTTTCACCCTGTTTGTATCAGGTTTTTCATACTCGGAACAGTGCCCCACCTCAGCCGTCAACCAACACCGGCATGATCCTTCTCTGTTATAAATTATTTTATGGCTCACTGCATGGGAATCTCAGTAGTCATCCTTCGATGTAGGTGTTTGTTACTGGTATAATAACCGTTTTACAGATGATGAGTCTGAAGCTCAGGAAATTGTTGATTGTACGGGATTAGAAGAGAGAAATTGCCCTTAGGCGTGAATTTTTCAGATGTAAACTCCAGAGCTTGAAGTCTCACCTCGTAAAGGAGCTGGCTCTGTATAAGGTGGACATGAAGGTGGACGCTGAGCGCCATCATGTGCCTTGCTTTGAATTTCTGAGCTCTTTGAGAGGGTGCATTTTTACTTTTCAGGTGTATCTGGAGGGTCTAGGTTCTGAAAGAAACCACTTGGAGGGATTCTAGAGGGTCGAGAAATAGAAATGCACTTCTGGTCCATGTGTTCTTTGTTACGGCAGGAGCCCTGCGTCTTCTGAGGTGACTCTGCCCGCTGAGTCCGGCCCTGACCACACGGCTCCCAGCAGCGCCCTGGGACAAGCACCCACTGGGAGACCACTCCTGGTAGTTCTTCCCACACTGGGAAACCACCTTTCTGACCCCTTTTTCCTGAGACCGGCCCCCTTGGAGTCTGTCTTTCTCTTTTAATTACCACCCCAGATTGTTACTTGTAATTTCTTTCAGTTAAAATGCCTTCACATTCTGTAATCTGAAGTAGGAGAGGAAAGAGATAACAGGAATTTTTTTGAAAAACCTGCAAATGCAGTATGGCATTCCTCCCTATTTACAGAGCTGGTGGTGCGTTGAGTTGACCAGGTTGACTCCATACTTGACAAATTCAGCCGCAGATGAAGCTGCTTGAAGATGTGAGGTGAAACAAACAAGCCATCTCTGTTTTCAATCAAGACAAGGGGCCTTTATTGGCTCAGAACTCTTCCCAGTCAGTCTCCAGAGTTACGGTATGTTTCGCCAAGGTCTGAAGAGTTCTTGAGGCACATTAAAGGGTATTTTTGACATGTGGGGCTGGAACCCCAGTGACCGGACAGCAGGTGGATGCCTTTCCCGTGATTGGAGAGTGGTGCGCTCACCTGCGTTACTTAAGTGAAATGCCCACCGGCCGTGCAAGTGTGGTGTGAGTTACCAGGATGATTGCTGCCGTTCTCCCGTCCTGGCCACGGCCTCTGGCCAGCTGGGGCTGGTTATCGGGGCACACGGGAGAAACGCCAGAGGATGTCGGGGATGAGCCTTCTCCCTCAAGGTTACAGTCCATGGCTTGTGCCTCAGGTCGGGTGCCTTGAGGCTGCTCTTGACTTAGACCGTCCTTTCTTGGCGGCCTGTGCTTCTGCCATGAGGTGTTCGAATCACAGATAAGCTCCAGGGGGCCTGTTAGTAATGCTTGAAATAGACCCGGACAAGAAGTATCTGGAAGGTTGAGTGCTCTTTGAGGTGCACAGGTGTATCTGGAGGGTCTAGGTTCTGAAAGAAACCACTTGGAGGGATTCTAGAGGGTCGAAATAGAAATGCACTTCTGGTCCATGTGTTCTTTGTTACGGCAGGAGCCCTCGTCTTCTGAGGTGACTCTGCCCGCTGAGTCCGGCCCTGACCACACGGCTCCCAGCAGCGCCCTGGGACAAGCACCCACTGGGAGACCACTCCTGGTAGTTCTTCCCACACTGGGAAACCACCTTTCTGACCCCTTTTTCCTGAGACCGGCCCCCTTGGAGTCTGTCTTTCTCTTTTAATTACCACCCCAGATTGTTACTTGTAATTTCTTTCAGTTAAAATGCCTTCACATTCTGTAATCTGAAGTAGGAGAGGAAAGAGATAACAGGAATTTTTTTGAAAAACCTGCAAATGCAGTATGGCATTCCTCCCTATTTACAGAGCTGGTGGTGCGTTGAGTTGACCAGGTTGACTCCATACTTGACAAATTCAGCCGCAGATGAAGCTGCTTGAAGATGTGAGGTGAAACAAACAAGCCATCTCTGTTTTCAATCAAGACAAGGGGCCTTTATTGGCTCAGAACTCTTCCCAGTCAGTCTCCGCAGAGTTACGGTATGTTTCGCCAAGGTCTGAAGAGTTCTTGAGGCACATTAAAGGGTATTTTTGACATGTGGGGCTGGAACCCCAGTGACCGGACAGCAGGTGGATGCCTTTCCCGTGATTGGAGAGTGGTGCGCTCACCTGCGTTACTTAAGTGAAATGCCCACCGGCCGTGCAAGTGTGGTGTGAGTTACCAGGATGATTGCTGCCGTTCTCCCGTCCTGGCCACGGCCTCTGGCCAGCTGGGGCTGGTTATCGGGGCACACGGGAGAAACGCCAGAGGATGTCGGGGATGAGCCTTCTCCCTCAAGGTTACAGTCCATGGCTTGTGCCTCAGGTCGGGTGCCTTGAGGCTGCTCTTGACTTAGACCTTCCTTTCTTGGCGGCCTGTGCTTCTGCCATGAGGTGTTCGAATCACAGATAAGCTCCAGGGGGCCTGTTAGTAATGCTTGAAATAGACCCGGACAAGAAGTATCTGGAAGGTTAGAGCTGCTCTGGTGAAAGCCTTGGGAACGGATGCATACTGACCAGACTTGGGCAAATAAGTGAAGGTGAAAAGAGCATTGATTGAATTATATCGCCCTTGGAAGTGCGTGTTTGCTCTCAGAGGAATTCAGTTTCATTTATGTGGGCATGAAGTGTGGGCTTGTAATTCTGTGTGGGTTGATACTTCTAAAGTTTCCTTTTTACTTGTTTGTTGCAAGGTTGGAGAGTCGCGCCTGTCCGTGTCCTCAGCACCATGCTTTTGGACCCTCTGGGTCCCGATGGAGACTCTGAGACCTGCATTGACCAAATTGCTGGGCTGCTGAGAGGCAGTGCTTGCCCTCGGAAAGGTTGTGGGCTTTGCTGGAATGGATGCCTGCTCTGCCTCCAGAGTGCCTCGGGCTGGCACTCGTGTCTGTGTGGGGCGGGGCGGCCACCGGCGTCGGTCCTCGGGGCCCTCGACTCGAGGCCGGTCTGGCCAGTCTTTATTTGGAGGACAGCGAGAGGACAGAATGGCGCTGTACTTGACTCAAGTTCAGGTTGCTTTCCTGGTGGTCTCAGAGTCCGAGTCTGGACTGCAGCGCCTAGGGGCCTCGGTCATCCTGGAGCTGCTTCAGTCTGCCCGTGTCCTCCTAAGAGTGAAAATGATCCGTTTCCCTGGAAGGGCGATGAGGTGGGGTAGGTGAGGGAGGGAAGGAAGACAGAGGCAGTTTCTAGTCGGTGAGACAGAACACGTGAGCGTTTCGTTCAGTTCCAACTGTATGTATGTGTGCCGACTTGTAAGCTAAAATAAAACTTGTATTCTTTTTTAAATTGAGGTGTTATTGACATTTTTGACCATGGAAGCGACCCGTTTCTTTTTCACCTGTATTTGTTTATTTTTGGCTATGCCGAGTCTTCACTGTGCAGCCTTCTCTAGTTTCGGCAAGCAGGGGCTCCTCTTGGCTGTGCTGCTCGGCGTCTCATTGAGCGAGTGTCTCTTGTCGGGGAACGAGGCTTAGTTTGCTGGCGATTTTTTGGGAGGCGGGAGGGTTGGAGGACGGACGCGAGCTGTTTACGCCCCACCTTTTACTCGTCCCTGTGCTGAAGCCCTGAGAGGAGCTGTGGGCCGTGGTCCGGGCTTCAGAATCTTCTCTGTATTTTACAGTTAGCCAAGTAGGCGTTGCGTGTGGATGAAGCGTAGTTCTGTTAAAGGTAGAGGCTTAGACAGGTCTTGTTGATAAATTAAAATCAAGTCCTTGCTTATGTTTATTTTACATATTTCTACGTGTACTTTATACACTTTCAAAATATACTTTACAGTAAAATCTGCCTTCTCAAAACGTGGAGCTGAAAGAAACGTGGAGCTGAGTTATGAGAGGTACAGACAGCTGTTAAACAACTGCGTGGTCGTGACCGGGAACACCTGAGGTTCTCTGTGCTGGCCGGAGCCGCCCCCCCGCCCCCCGCGGCCTTCCTCAGTTGTCTGAGCCCGGCGTCACGGTGCCCAGAGAGGCGTCGTGCAGTGGGCCTTTTGAATCCGGCTGCTTCTGTTTGCTGCAGAGCGTGTTAAGACTCGCCGGATGGGTCGCGTCTGCGGAGCGCTGTCTCTTCTCGAGAGACGCCCCCCAAGGGTGCTGCTGGGCATCGGTCTGCCTGTTGAAGGGCGTTCTGACCGTCTACAGGTTTTGGTAATAATAGAGCCACCATAAACACTGCTTCCTGTCCTTACCCAAACTTGACGTTATGTTTTTAATATATTGTTTTTATGTATTTGCATTGGGTCTTCGTTGAGGCATGTGGGATCTACTTCCCTGACCAAGCATCGAACCCAGGCTCCCGCATTGGGAGCTCAGAGTCTTAGCCACTGAACCACCAGGGAAGTCCCCTAAGGTTGTTTTTCTGAAGCCCATAGTAATGGTTATGTGGTGGTGAGTCTGTCTCCAGTGACAGGGACAACACTAGCGATCATTTGTAACACTTAGTCACGGAGGCAGGAGGCAGCAGCGGCGGGTGGTAGAAGCAGCAAGAGCCGCTCTCCCTTGGGTGTTATTTACTCTGAGCCAGGGCCTCTTCTAAGTTCTTCTCATATGTTAACTCTGGAGTAATGCTCAGAAGAACTCACGAGTAGGTCCTTTATCATTTTCTGGGTCCTGCAGAGCTGGGGACATCGAGCCACTGCCCAGGGTCCCACTGGTGAGTGGCAGAGGTGGCATGTACTTGCCCTCCGGCAGCTGGAGGGTCCTGTCTCTGTTCTCTGTGTTGTAAGCTTCACACTAAACTCTGTTGCTCCTTACTGTGAACCTGGGTAGAAAACAGTTACAAGGAAAAGACAAAAACAACTTACCGTCAGGCTGTTCCCAGATAAATACCTCTGTCATTTCAATGTATTCCTTTCAGGTGTTCTTTTTTTCTTTAATTGTTCCTTATGCTGAGCTTATATATATATGTGTGTGTAAAGGCTGTATTTATAAAACAAGGTAGTATCATACAGTTTGCTTCCTGATTTCTTTGTAATTGTTTTCCTGTGTCATCCGATATGCTTTGCCAGTAGCTTTAGCACACACCTATATTTAGGCAAGCGTTCCTGCCCGGCTGTGACCTTGCAGCCGCTGTGGAATGCCGCTGGCAGCACGTGCGTCCGCGCTCCGCTCGGCAGTCGCCCCCGTGTGCCTGAAGCCCCTCTGCCGTGGAGCCCTGTGTGGACACCGGCTGGGTGGGGGCGCTGGCGCCCCACCGCGGCCAGTCCTCCATGTCCAGGCTCCACGCCTGCAGGTCCAGCCACCGGGCGCCGTGGTCGCCTGAGCGCACGCTCGCTGACGCGCCTGCCCTGGGCGGCGCCGCTCGAGGGCCCGCGGTGCAGCGTCTCCCCGTGGCGGGCCGCGCAGCCTGGGGTGCTGGGCGGGTGGGCCGAGCCGGTGGGCAGGAGAGGTCGCCTGCGACTCAGAATGTCACTCAGTTTAAGACTCAGGAATTGCTTCCAAGTGACAGGCTAGCGATCACCTGAACCACCAGGGAAGTCCTAAGGTTGTTTTTCTGAAGCCCATAGTAATGGTTATGTGGTGGTGAGTCTGTCTCCAGTGACAGGGACAACACTAGCGATCATTTGTAACACTTAGTCACGGAGGCAGGAGGCAGCAGCGGCGGGTGGTAGAAGCAGCAAGAGCCGCTCTCCCTTGGGTGTTATTTACTCTGAGCCAGGGCCTCTTCTAAGTTCTTCTCATATGTTAACTCTGGAGTAATGCTCAGAAGAACTCACGAGTAGGTCCTTTATCATTTTCTGGGTCCTGCAGAGCTGGGGACATCGAGCCACTGCCCAGGGTCCCACTGGTGAGTGGCAGAGGTGGCATGTACTTGCCCTCCGGCAGCTGGAGGGTCCTGTCTCTGTTCTCTGTGTTGTAAGCTTCACACTAAACTCTGTTGCTCCTTACTGTGAACCTGGGTAGAAAACAGTTACAAGGAAAAGACAAAAACAACTTACCGTCAGGCTGTTCCCAGATAAATACCTCTGTCATTTCAATGTATTCCTTTCAGGTGTTCTTTTTTTCTTTAATTGTTCCTTATGCTGAGCTTATATATATATGTGTGTGTAAAGGCTGTATTTATAAAACAAGGTAGTATCATACAGTTTGCTTCCTGATTTCTTTGTAATTGTTTTCCTGTGTCATCCGATATGCTTTGCCAGTAGCTTTAGCACACACCTATATTTAGGCAAGCGTTCCTGCCCGGCTGTGACCTTGCAGCCGCTGTGGAATGCCGCTGGCAGCACGTGCGTCCGCGCTCCGCTCGGCAGTCGCCCCCGTGTGCCTGAAGCCCCTCTGCCGTGGAGCCCTGTGTGGACACCGGCTGGGTGGGGGCGCTGGCGCCCCACCGCGGCCAGTCCTCCATGTCCAGGCTCCACGCCTGCAGGTCCAGCCACCGGGCGCCGTGGTCGCCTGAGCGCACGCTCGCTGACGCGCCTGCCCTGGGCGGCGCCGCTCGAGGGCCCGCGGTGCAGCGTCTCCCCGTGGCGGGCCGCGCAGCCTGGGGTGCTGGGCGGGGTGGGCCGAGCCGGTGGGCAGGAGAGGTCGCCTGCGACTCAGAATGTCACTCAGTTTAAGACTCAGGAATTGCTTGTTTCTCGACGTTTCCATTCGGTATTTTCTGACAGCAGCCATCGAGGAAAGTGAAACCAGGAATGAGGGCGAGATGGCTCTGTGTGTCGGTCGGTACAGTTTCTGCCCTCAAGGAAGTCAGTCTGGCGTGGAGGTAGATAAGTGCAAAAGCCGTTCCTTTTAGAGTGGGCGTTCTGGCTTCACTCCCGAGTGGAGGGAGGAAGGAGGCCGTCCAGGGCAGGGGCCGGGTAGGAGTGGGGTGGGGTGTGGGCAGCGGGCGGGCCGCCTGCACGTGTGTCGGCGACGGGTGAGGACGGCCGCCCGGAGGACGCAGTCCTGGGTAGAGAAGTGTGGGTTTGAGCAGACGCGGCGATGCACCCGCAACGGCGTCTTAGGAACAGGAGGCTGCGGTTGGGTTTCAGAATGAACGGAGGGCCAGGGACGGAGGAGCCGGCCCAGCCCGGGGAGCCCGTGTTGTTCAGACGCGAGGAGGATTCAGCCCAGCCCCGGGCCTCGCTGCTCGAGGGCCTCCCAGAGGCAGAAGCGCGCGCACATTCGGCGCGTGTGGTTCAGGGCTGGTCGTCTCCTCCCCAGAGGCTCCAGTGCGCTCACCTTGAAAACCAGAGATGGGACGTTGGCTTAAAGGTGAGCGCTGAAGCGGGCGGCGTGGCCGCGGATGGCCGGAGGCGTCAAAGAGCGCCCGCGCGGGCAGGCGGGCAGGGCGGGCAGCGGGCCTGGTGCCGCGGTGGGGAGAGCCGCGAGCGGGGCGAGCCGGGGGCGCCGTGCCTCAGGGGGACCCGCTGTGCACAGGCGCGCGGCCGGGGTCTGGATCGACGAGAGGGGAGAGGGGTCAGGCAGGGCCACGTGGCGGCAGAAGCCCGAGGCTGGCGGGGCGGGCGGGCGGGGCTCCCCCTTCCGGGCCTGCAGGCAGCCCCGCCGCCGGAGAGGCCAGGGGATGCAGGCCTCGCCCCGGCTCCCCGCCTGCCCTGTCCGCACGTGATGGCCATCGGTGAGACGGGCTTTAGACTTCTGACCTCCCGGTGGCGGGCCGCGCAGCCTGGGGTGCTGGGCGGGGTGGGCCGAGCCGGTGGGCAGGAGAGGTCGCCTGCGACTCAGAATGTCACTCAGTTTAAGACTCAGGAATTGCTTGTTTCTCGACGTTTCCATTCGGTATTTTCTGACAGCAGCCATCGAGGAAAGTGAAACCAGGAATGAGGGCGAGATGGCTCTGTGTGTCGGTCGGTACAGTTTCTGCCCTCAAGGAAGTCAGTCTGGCGTGGAGGTAGATAAGTGCAAAAGCCGTTCCTTTTAGAGTGGGCGTTCTGGCTTCACTCCCGAGTGGAGGGAGGAAGGAGGCCGTCCAGGGCAGGGGCCGGGTAGGAGTGGGGTGGGGTGTGGGCAGCGGGCGGGCCGCCTGCACGTGTGTCGGCGACGGGTGAGGACGGCCGCCCGGAGGACGCAGTCCTGGGTAGAGAAGTGTGGGTTTGAGCAGACGCGGCGATGCACCCGCAACGGCGTCTTAGGAACAGGAGGCTGCGGTTGGGTTTCAGAATGAACGGAGGGCCAGGGACGGAGGAGCCGGCCGAGAGGAGGGCGGGAGGCGGCCGGCCCAGCCCGGGGAGCCCGTGTTGTTCAGACGCGAGGAGGATTCAGCCCAGCCCCGGGCCTCGCTGCTCGAGGGCCTCCCAGAGGCAGAAGCGCGCGCACATTCGGCGCGTGTGGTTCAGGGCTGGTCGTCTCCTCCCCAGAGGCTCCAGTGCGCTCACCTTGAAAACCAGAGATGGGACGTTGGCTTAAAGGTGAGCGCTGAAGCGGGCGGCGTGGCCGCGGATGGCCGGAGGCGTCAAAGAGCGCCCGCGCGGGCAGGCGGGCAGGGCGGGCAGCGGGCCTGGTGCCGCGGTGGGGAGAGCCGCGAGCGGGGCGAGCCGGGGGCGCCGTGCCTCAGGGGGACCCGCTGTGCACAGGTGCGCGGCCGGGGTCTGGATCGAGGAGAGGGGAGAGGGGTCAGGCAGGGCCACGTGGCGGCAGAAGCCCGAGGCTGGCGGGGCGGGGCGGGGCGGGGCTCCCCCTTCCGGGCCTGCAGGCAGCCCCGCCGCCGGAGAGGCCAGGGGATGCAGGCCTCGCCCCGGCTCCCCGCCTGCCCTGTCCGCACGTGATGGCCATCGGTGAGACGGGCTTTAGACTTCTGACCTCCCGGTCTGTGAGACGAGAAGAAACTTGGTGCCCGTCTGAGCCGCTGCCCCCTGTCCTTTGTAACAGCAGCGCGAGAAGAACCGAGACAGGCCCGTGGCCCTGAGGAGTGTCGGGAGGGTGGCCAGTAATCTAAAACGAAACTGATGAGCAGGCCTGGGGAGAAAACCTTAGGTGTGGTCGTTTATAAAGTTTGAAAGCAGTTGCAGTGGGAAGATGTTTAGAGGATTTTTCATGGAGATTATATCATGTTTTTACTATTAAGGATAACTTAAATTAGTTTTTCTGTGTGTTTTTGGAAGGGGAAAAATTAGGGCTGAAAATGTTGTTTGCAAGGTAACTTTGAGAAAAACAAAATATTCTCTAAATTCTTTTGAAGAACTTCTGAAGAAGGATGATACTGTAGGGTTGTATTTCTAAAAGCTTCAATAAATAGAAACATGATGGGGTAATTAGTCACATTGCAATAAAAATGAGTCTGAGAGTTCTTTTAAGTATTGATTTCACATTCGATTTGTTCATCTTTGCATTAACTCCTAAGCAACTTAACTTTAAAATGAAATTAGATAAAAGAAAAAACAATTCGTTAGCACAAACAGCACTTTAAACACAGTAACTGTTTTTATGTTTGTTCTTTCCTGGGTCCCATTAATATTTAAGATTTTTTTTTTTTGGCCACTTCTATTGGTCTTTCATTTATTTCCATCTTTGTTCTTTGGCCCATGTGGGCCTCCCATCACAGTGGCCTCTCTCGCTGCAGAGCACTGGCTCCAGGCGCATGCTCTCCAGAGTGCTGGCTTGGTAATTGGACACATCACTCCAGCCGCTCTGCGGCACGTGGGATCTTCCCAGGCCAGGGATCGAACCGGCAGCCCTTACATTGCAAAGCAGTGTCCTTACCCACTGGACCACCAGGGAAGCCCTTTAAGAATGTTTTAACTTGCAGATCTCACAGCCTGTTGTAATTGTAAGTGCTCTTTACTGAGTATACACACTGCACTGTGCATTTTCCCATTGTTATTACCTTTGCCTCAGCAGTTCCACTAGTAGGTTTTTTTTTTTTTTCTGATTTTTTATTAATTTGCGTCTGCACTGGGTTTTCCTGGCTGTCAAGTTTCGGCATGTGGGCTTCTCATTTCAGTGACTTCTCTTGTTGGGGAGCATGGGCTCAGTAGTTGTGTGCCCAGGCTTAATTGCCTGAGGCATGTAGGATCTTCCTGGACCAGGGATTGAACCTGTGTCCCCTACATTAGCAGGCAGATTTTTATCCACTGTGCCATCAGGGAAGCCCTAAGTAGGTACTGTTATTCCCTTTACTGATGAGGATTTTAGGGCCGAGAACCTCCACCCTGCAGGGCTGTCTGACTTGGGAGTTTCCGGCTTTCTACTGAGGATGCACTGCTCTTCAGGAGTCCTGGCCCTCCTCCAGCTGGGCCTCTCTGCTTGCTTTTAAAGACCTCTTAGATGCACACTGTTTTGTCAAGGGAGGTTTCTTTTTGCCGTCTGTCTCCTTGGTTCTTACCTAGTTCTGCCTTTGCTCTTTGTGAGACGCTGCCCACGGCACCGTTTCCCTGAGTCACTCATGGCAGAAACGGGAGTCTGGTGTGAAACTCATGGCAGTTCTTAATACATAATGTTAAGAAACTCTATTAAAAACCAGACTTTGGGGGCTTCCCTGGTGGTCCAGTGGGTAAGGACACCGCCTTGCAGTGCAAGGGGCGCCGGTTCGGTCCCTGGCCTGGGAAGATCCCACGTGCCGCGGAGCGGCTGGACCAATGTGTCCAGTTGCTGAGCTGGAGCTCTGGAGCGCATGCACCCAGAGCCGGTGCTCTGCGACAACAGAGGCCACCGCGCTGGGAGGCCCACACGGGCCAAAGAACAAAGACGGATGAAAATGGACAAATGAAAGACCAGTGGAAGTGGCCCGCCCAGCCCCCTCCCTCCCCATCCCTGCCTAAATAAATAAATAAATAAATATCTAAAACAAAAAAACCCCCAGACTTTGGCTAATTGTTAGCATTAAAGTCTGTTTTTTAAACTGAGGTATAGTTGATTTGAGATTTGGACCATAGAGAAGGCTGAGCACCTAAGAACTGATGCCTTTGGACTGCAAGGAGATCAAACCAGTCAATCCTAAAAGAAATCAACCCTGAACATTCATTGGAAGGACTGATGCTGAAGCTGAAGCTTCAATACTTTGGCCACCTGATGCGAAGAGGCGACTTGTTGGAAAAGACCCTGATGCTGGGAAAAATAGAAGGTAGGAGGAGAAGAGGTGACAGAGGAGGAGATGGTTGGATGGCATCCCTGAGTTGGAGGACACGAGTTTGCGCGTGCGCCACGAGATGCTGAAGGACAGGGAAGCCTGGCTTGCCGCAGTCCCTGGGGTCACAAAGAGTCAGACAGAACTGTGCGACTGAACTGAATTGATAGTTGATTTACAATGCTGGGATACCATTAAAGTCTATTAACAGTAAATAAATAAATAGACCAAGAAGTAACAATCAAGAAATTAACAAAATCAAGTGTTTTATTGAAGAACATCTAAAATACCAGCTATATGATGATGGTGTCGACGATCATGATGACCGTCATGACAAGCATGTGTATTTTCAGTTCAGTGGAGGAGCAGTACATGTTCCATGTGCGTGCAGGACATAAGTATTTTCTGATGTTAAACAATGTAGGCTAAAATTAAAATCTGGTTTAAATGGTTAGTAGGAAGAGAGAAGACTGTTTTGTAGAGTCACTGTAGTAAGCTCTCTGACAGTGGCGTGTGTAAGAGTTAATCGCTAAATTCTGAACATTTATGGAAGGAGGTATACAGATTACTTATTTTACATTTAAAATTTTTCATCAGTTGTAGAACATTTTTTTAATAGCAATACAATATTTCACTCAAAAGATCTTTGTGTTATGCTTGTAACCCATTTGTACCACAGTAATGACTGAGAAATGGGATAAAGCCTTTGGTTTAAATACGTTAATAGGAAGAACTCAGCAAACATTGGCTATTATTAGGTTGAGCTGGTATCACGGTATGGTTAAGATTATGAGCTTGAGAATCAGATATATCTGGCTTATCTGGTAATCCCGGTTTAGCTGCTTACCTCAACTCCTGTGTCAGCTGTTTGAACTCACTCGGTGCTCAATTTTTTTTGGTGAGGGTTGCGGGTTGGGGAGGGAAGGGGGCGGGCCAGCCAGTTCTATTGGTCTTTCATTTGTCTATTTTCATCCATTTTTGTTCTTTGGCCCGTGTGGGCCTCTGCTTGCAGTGGCCTCTGTTGTCGCAGACCACTGGCTCTGGGCACATGCGCTCCAGAGCTCTGGGTCGGTAATTGGACACGCTGGCCCAGCCACTCCCGGCACATGGGATCTTCCCAGGCCAGGGATCCTTACCCACTGGACCACCAGGGAAGCCCTTGGTGCTCAATTCTTAGGAGGCACTTAGGAGACTTCCATTAGTCCCAGGATGAAGACCATAGTCTTTAGTGAGGCCTTACCATGACCTGCCAGCCGCTGTGTGATCTCATCCTGTAGGCCCTCCAAACTTGGTCCCTGCTTGTTCTGCTCCTTGGCGTCCCCTCCAGCCACACGGCCCCCCTGTTTTCTCAGGGAGCAGTTGCTGTTCTCCCTCAAGGGCCTTGCATCTCTTGTTCCTTCTGCCTGGAATCCTTTTCCATAAGGTACCCACGTGGCTGACTATTTCTGTCTTTGTTTTTTTTTTTTTACTTCCTCTGAGTCTTTATTCAGATGTCACCTGTGCAGTGAACCGCTTCCTCCTAGCCATCCTGCCTAAACGTCAGCTGGGCCGCCCTTGCCCTCTGTGGTGGCCTACGTTGTCTGTGGAGCATGCATCTCTCTGAACCTGGATAAATCCACTTCTTCCCTAACCAAAAATAAATAAAATGTCAAACGAGCTTTTCTCACTTTCTTGTTTTTGAAAATGGAGGTGTATGTTACTTGTAGTAAAATGCACTGATCTTAAGTCTGCAGTCGATGGCTGCTGAGTGTGTGCACAGCCCTGTGGCTGTCACCCGGTCAGGAGACAGGCGCTTTCCTCAGCCCCGACAGGCCGCTCAGCCGCTCCCTCTCACGCAGCTGCGAGGGTGTCTGTCCTTCTGGGTTAGTCTTGGCTGACGTTAATAGGAAGAACTCAGCAAACATTGGCTATTAGGTAGCTGGTATCACGGTATGGTTAAGATTATGAGCTTGAGAATCAGATATATCTGGCTTATCTGGTAATCCCGGTTTAGCTGCTTACCTCAACTCCTGTGTCAGCTGTTTGAACTCACTCGGTGCTCAATTTTTTTTGGTGAGGGTTGCGGGTTGGGGAGGGAAGGGGGCGGGCCAGCCAGTTCTATTGGTCTTTCATTTGTCTATTTTCATCCATTTTTGTTCTTTGGCCCGTGTGGGCCTCTGCTTGCAGTGGCCTCTGTTGTCGCAGACCACTGGCTCTGGGCACATGCGCTCCAGAGCTCTGGGTCGGTAATTGGACACGCTGGCCCAGCCACTCCGCGGCACATGGGATCTTCCCAGGCCAGGGATCCTTACCCACTGGACCACCAGGGAAGCCCTTGGTGCTCAATTCTTAGGAGGCACTTAGGAGACTTCCATTAGTCCCAGGATGAAGACCATAGTCTTTAGTGAGGCCTTACCATGACCTGCCAGCCGCTGTGTGATCTCATCCTGTAGGCCCTCCAAACTTGGTCCCTGCTTGTTCTGCTCCTTGGCGTCCCCTCCAGCCACACGGCCCCCCTGTTTTCTCAGGGAGCAGTTGCTGTTCTCCCTCAAGGGCCTTGCATCTCTTGTTCCTTCTGCCTGGAATCCTTTTCCATAAGGTACCCACGTGGCTGACTATTTCTGTCTTTGTTTTTTTTTTTTTACTTCCTCTGAGTCTTTATTCAGATGTCACCTGTGCAGTGAACCGCTTCCTCCTAGCCATCCTGCCTAAACGTCAGCTGGGCCGCCCTTGCCCTCTGTGGTGGCCTACGTTGTCTGTGGAGCATGCATCTCTCTGAACCTGGATAAATCCACTTCTTCCCTAACCAAAAATAAATAAAATGTCAAACGAGCTTTTCTCACTTTCTTGTTTTTGAAAATGGAGGTGTATGTTACTTGTAGTAAAATGCACTGATCTTAAGTCTGCAGTCGATGGCTGCTGAGTGTGTGCACAGCCCTGTGGCTGTCACCCGGGTCAGGAGACAGGGCGCTTTCCTCAGCCCCGACAGGCCGCTCAGCCGCTCCCTCTCACGCAGCTGCGAGGGTGTCTGTCCTTCTGGGTTAGTCTTGGCTGTCCTTAAAACGGCTTACGTGTACTGTTGCATGTTTGCTTTCTCCACCTGAACGTGTGTGTAGCCGTTCCTGTGTATGGCTGAGGCATATTCCATTGCATGAGACTATGCCACAACTTGCTTATCCTCCTATTGGTTGACGTTGGGGTAATTTCCTCTTTTTTTGGTGGCTATTATGAATAAAACTGTTATAAATGTTGTTCTGTAAGTCTTTCTGTAGACATATGGTTTTATTTCTCTTGGGCAGACACGTAGGGATGAAATCCTGGGTTCTAGAGCTGTAAAATTCTAGCTTTATTAGCACATTGCTGGTTTTCCGGTGTGGCTGAAGCATTTTACGCTCTCCTAGTGATGCATGAGGGCTCTATTGACTTTACATCCTTGTTAAACTTTGATAGTCTTTTGCTGGTGGTATTTAGTCATTTCGATATTAGTCATTCTAGTCTTTGTATATTGTTGTCTCATTGTGGTTTTATTTTTCATTTAGGGACTAATAATATTGAATATCATCTCAGTATTTACTGGTCACTTGGAGAGAGAGGGAGAGGAAGGTGTCTCGTTGAAATATTTTGTGCTTAAAAATATTTTGAGGGGGGTTCCCTGGTGGTCCAGTGGGTAAGGACACCGCCTTACAGTGCAAGGGGCACTGGTTCGATCCCTGGCCTGGGAAGATCCCACGTGCCGTGGAGCGGCTGGACCCATGTGTCCGACTACTGATCCAGAGCTCTGGAGCGCATGCGCCCACAGCCGGTGCTCTGCAGCGACAGAGGCCACTGCGATGGGAGGCCCACATGGGCCAAAGAACAAAGATGAAAATAAATGAAAGACCAATAGAAGTGGCCAATATATATATATATATATTTTTTTTTTTTCTTTTCTTTTCTGGTCTTTTTATTGATATGTAGACGTGCTTGATGTTTTCTGCATGTTTCCTTATTGTGCAGTGTATTATCATTTTTATCCCAGTCTGTGACTTGTTTTGTCATGTTCTCTTTTTAAAATAACCTTATTATGTTAGAGTGAGTTTAGATTTATAGAAAGTTCTAGCGCTAGCTCAGCGCTCATGTGCGAGTCACCCAGCTCCCCTAACCTAGGCACCTTTGTCCAGACAGTGTTGTGTTTTATTGATGTTTGGAATGGCATTTTCTCATATTATCTAGCCAGTGTAAGTTGTTTTTTTAAAGGGGGTATTATTATTCATTTGTTTTCCTTACTGAACTCTGTTATTTGTTAGTTTTATCAAGTGCTGAGTTTTTAGTTAGACTTTAGCATCTGTGAACCAGAATGGGGTTTTTTTGGTCTCTCTACTCCTAGGCTTTAAACCTTTGAAGCACAAAAGTCTAAAATTTTTGATAATATTCAGTTTATTTATTTGTTGTTGTTGCTTATGGGTTTTCTTTTAATAATTATCTTTATTTTACTTTTTGCATTTACAGAGTTTTGTTGTTTACAGATATGTATAATACCAGATTAATCATATGTATATCCCTGGCCCCTGCCCTCCTCCCCCCGCTGCCAGTCCCCCCCATCCCACCCCTCCAGGCCGTCGCACAGCACCCCTGCAGGATCGCTTATTCCCACAGCGCAATGACGACAGCTATCTCTTTCACATATGATAGTACAGGTTTCCAAGTTACTCCCTCTGGGCCTCCCACCCACTGTTCATTCCCCACAATGTCCATACGTCTGTTCTCTATGTCTGTTTTTCCATCGCTTCACTGCATGTGTTACCATTACCATCCTACTAGATTCTGTATATATGTGTTAGTATATTGTACTTGTCCTTCTCTTTTTGACTTACTTCACTTTTTATGATACGTTCTAGATCCAGTCACCTCATTAGGACTGATTCCTCTGCATGTCTTTTCACAGCTGTGTAGTATTCCATTGTATATATGTACCAGAGCTTGGTGTATCCATTCGTCGTGATGGACATCTAGGTTGCTTCCATCTTCTAGCTACTGTATAGAGAGCTGCAGTGACCATTGAGGTACTGGTGTCTCTTTCAGTTTTGACTTCATCAGGGTATAAGCCTGCATGTTTCCTTATTGTGCAGTGTATTATCATTTTTATCCCAGTCTGTGACTTGTTTTGTCATGTTCTCTTTTTAAAATAACCTTATTATGTTAGAGTGAGTTTAGATTTATAGAAAGTTCTAGCGCTAGCTCAGCGCTCATGTGCGAGTCACCCAGCTCCCCTAACCTAGGCACCTTTGTCCAGACAGTGTTGTGTTTTATTGATGTTTGGAATGGCATTTTCTCATATTATCTAACCAGTGTAAGTTGTTTTTTTAAAGGGGGTATTATTATTCATTTGTTTTCCTTACTGAACTCTGTTATTTGTTAGTTTTATCAAGTGCTGAGTTTTTAGTTAGACTTTAGCATCTGTGAACCAGAATGGGGTTTTTTTGGTCTCTCTACTCCTAGGCTTTAAACCTTTGAAGCACAAAAGTCTAAAATTTTTGATAATATTCAGTTTATTTATTTGTTGTTGTTGCTTATGGGTTTTCTTTTAATAATTATCTTTATTTTACTTTTTGCATTTACAGAGTTTTGTTGTTTACAGATATGTATAATACCAGATTAATCATATGTATATCCCTGGCCCCTGCCCTCCTCTGCCTCCCTCCCTGTCCCCTACATCCAACCCCTCCAGGCCATCGCACAGCACCCCTGCAGGATCGCTTATTCCCACAGCGCAATGACGACAGCTATCTCTTTCACATATGATAGTACAGGTTTCCAAGTTACTCCCTCTGGGCCTCCCACCCACTGTTCATTCCCCACAATGTCCATACGTCTGTTCTCTATGTCTGTTTTTCCATCGCTTCACTGCATGTGTTACCATTACCATCCTACTAGATTCTGTATATATGTGTTAGTATATTGTACTTGTCCTTCTCTTTTTGACTTACTTCACTTTTTATGATACGTTCTAGATCCAGTCACCTCATTAGGACTGATTCCTCTGCATGTCTTTTCACAGCTGTGTAGTATTCCATTGTATATATGTACCAGAGCTTGGTGTATCCATTCGTTCGTCGATGGACATCTAGGTTGCTTCCATCTTCTAGCTACTGTATAGAGAGCTGCAGTGACCATTGAGGTACTGGTGTCTCTTTCAGTTTTGACTTCATCAGGGTATAAGCCTAAGAGTGGGACTGCTGGGTCGTACGGTGCTTCTATTTTTAGTTTTTTGAGGAATCTCCATACTGTCTTCTGCAGCGGCTGTAATCAGTTTACATTCCCACCAGCAATGCAAGAGAGTTCCCTTTTCTCTGCACCCTCTCCAGCATTTATTGTCTGTCAATTTGTCGATGATGGCCTTTCTGACGGGTGTGAGGTGATATCTCATTATAGTTTGGATTTGGATTTCTCTAGTAATAAGTGAGGTTGAGCATTGTTCCATGTGTTTTTTTGGCCATCTGTATGTCGTCTTTGGAGAGGTGTCTGTTTAGGTCCTTTTCCCATTTTTTGATTGGGTTGTTGATTTTTCCAGTGCTGAGTTGTCTGAGTTGCTTGTAGATTTCAGAGATTAATTCTTTGTCTGTTGTTTCATTTGCTATTCTGTGGGTTGTCTGTTCAGCTTTTTTGTAGTTTCTTTTGCTGTACAAAATCTTTTAAGTTTCATTAGGTCCCACATGTTAATTTTTGGTTTTAGTTTGGCTGCTTATTTATTTATGTATTTTTTTGGTCACTTCTATTGGTCTTTCATTTATTTCCATCTTTGTTCTTTTGGCCTGTGCAAGCCTTCCATCGCAGTGACCTCTCGCTGCAGAGCACCGGCTCCAGACGCATGCGCTCCAGAGCTCCGGCTCGGTAATTGGACACATGGGTCCAGCCGCTCCGCGGCACGTGGGATCTTCTCAGGCCAGGGATCGAACCGGCACCCCTTGCACTGCAAGGCGGTGTCCTTACCCACTGGACCACCAGGGAAGCCCTGCTTATGGTTTTAATATCACATCTAAGAAATGACTGAGTAAGGCAAGGTCATGAAGATTCACATCTGTGTTTTCCTGTATGAGTTTTGTAGTTTTAGTCCTTACATTTTGGTCTTTGATCCATTCTGATTTAGTTTCTCACATAGTGTGAGGGAAAGGTCAGAGTTTATTCTTATGCATGCGAATATCCAAGTGCCTCAGCACCACCTGTTGCAAAAACTCCTAAGGCTTTCTTTTCTGGTCTGCATTTTTTGACCAGAACCTCAGAGTGTTGAATCCTACTTGTGATGGAAGGCATTTTGTCGATTTTCTTTCTTTAATGAAGACATGTCTTCATTAAATATGATGTTTACTCTTTTTTTTTAATAGTTTCTTTTGATTAAGCAGTTCCTCTCTAATTTGTTAAAGTTTTTAAAAATCTTTATTGGAAAATTTAGCACACATTTGGAAAAGTATATGTGAAACAAAAATATATAATTAATGAATTTTTATAAAGCAAAGGCCTGAGTTATCATGACCTTAGTTAAGAAATAAAACTGTTCTCAGGTTCAGAATGAGTAGTAAGTTGAACCCTTTGATGTTAAACCCATTAGTTAATAACCTGGGAAGCTTAAAAAGTTAGTGGAGTGATGTCGCTTTGCACATAGTATGCTTTGAAAGTGGCTTTCTAAAAAGTACCGGTTACCAGCTGGGGTTTAGCCAAGCCTCTCAGGCTGCCGTGATGTTAAATTTCCAGGACGATCTGTTTTTCTCCAGAGCTCGTGTGGACGATCTGCCTGTCCTCTCACTGTCTGTCCTCGAATGGACCGCCGGCCCGGCGGGCTTCCTGAGTGCCCGGGTTTGCCCTCAGTGAACGCGACTCCCTCTGCCCGGCTGCTCTGGAAGCCTGGCTAACAGCAGCAGCGCCTCACTTTCCTGGATGCAGTGGTTCTGCAGTGCTCGTCAGACCTGCTGTGTTCGGTGCTTCCGGGGCCGAGGCTGGGCAGGGTCCTCTCCGAGCTCCCGGCGCCGGGCCCTGTGGGTGTGGCTCCTGAATCGCTCTGGGTCTGTCGCTGTGTTTGGTCTCTGGTTCATTACGGCCGTCCGCGTCTTTGCCTCTTGCCTGGGCTACAGAGAGTCCGCCGATGGTTTCCCTGCCTCTCCGCTCGGTTCCTCTCTTCCTGTGCTTTAGCTGAGGGTCTCTAAACGTCCGTCCCTCCCTTGAAAGCCTTCCGTGGTTCTCCGGTCGCTGCTCGCCGCCGCCGCGCTGGGTCCTGCGCTTCAGCTGTGCGGCTGCCCTCCTCGCCCGGTGGCGGCGGCTCTCTGGCCTCCGTCCGCTGCCCGCCCGCTTGCGGGTCTCAGCCCCAGCCGCGTGGCCTCTGAGCCCGGCTCCTCCCAGTGGCGCCGCCTGCGCGTCCGCGCGCTCTCGGAGCTTCCCCGCCACGGGCGCTGGCCCCGGAGCCTCCGCGTCCTCTCTGGCTGGCTGTCCTCCCTCAGCAGACCTCCAGCCCCGAGCAGCCGCCGCAGCGCCCGGCTGGCCCGCCGCGGCGTGGACTGCGCCCCGCACGCGGCTGCTGCGGGTCAGCCTGCGGAGCGGCTGTTCACTCGGCGAGGGAGCTCAGGAGCCGGGGCTGTGGCAGCGGAGGAGCAGTGCGCTGTTCCAGAGATAGTTCATGAGAATTGGAGTTTGGGTTTCTATTTATAACTTTCTTTGCTGCAAAGTATATGATTTTCTTTTTAATAATTGGTTCTTATTTTAGATTTTTTTTTTATTGGTTAAACTTTCCTTGGTTAGGTCTTTGAAGGAATTAGGACTTGGATGTCATGTTCTTACACCTTTTAAAAACAAACAGAACAAGAAGGAGACGATAAACCGGGATTTTAGATGCTAAAAATACCGCAGAATTCAGAGCCCTGACCTTCCAGCAGTGGATCAGCATGGGGAGCCACTGTCAGGGGTCAGTCTCTCTAACGTGGGAAGTTTCTGTGATGTTCAGACAGTGTGCAGTGATACGAGTGTGACAGCTTGTGTGTCAGCGTGAAGCCGATTCTGAATGGAATGCATGGGTAGAAGTAGGAGAATTGTAAGAATAAAACATAGATTTAGTTTTTCGTACAGTTTGGGCATTAGTATATAAATGCAGTTTTATGCATAAAAAGACGTGCATCCCTTTAGAAATCATAGGTGAATTAAATAAAATCTGTCTTTATCTTAATTTGATATAAACATTGCCCTGAAAGTGTTTGTAATAAAGTAATATGGAAGGGATCATTAAAGTAATGTTACATCACTTTCAGTGTAATGCAAATGCTAAACGATAGGCTCACGGAACAAACCGGAGCCCGCGAAGGATGGGCCCCGCCTCTGCAGGCCGCGCTGGGTTTCTGCGCACCCACGGGCGGCGGGGACGCGGGGCGGGGCGAGGCGGCGCGGGTCAGGCCTGTGCAGCTCCGGTGAGATGGCGAGCTGCCAGCCCGCTGACGTGCGCTCAGCTGCTGGAATTCAGAAAAGGGCGTAGGGTCCGAGGCCTGGTTTGCTGGTTGGTTGGTTTTTCTTCCGAGGTGTGTTCTGAAGCCGGGCTCCGCGGACCTGGAGGCGCGCCGCGCTCGCCCGTGCAGCCGTCCTCCCGCGGGCCCGGCTCCCGCCCGGCCTGAGCCGCCCTGGCGTCTGCGGTGAAGCAGGAGCGCGGGCGGGTGTCAGCCCCAGCCCCGCCGCCTCCGAGCTCGGGCGAGGGGCTTCCTCTCCGGGCGCCGGGCCTGCCGCAGGAGCCGGCCCGAGGCGGCCGCTGGCGCGTGTCGGGACGCGCGGGGCACGCGGTGCCTCGGTGAGAGGCGAGATGCCCTCGCCTGGCCGGCCGGTGCTGCATCACCCCCAGTGACCGGCTTGTTTTCGTGCTCCCAGCCGCATCTTCACTTTCTTTCTAAATAAGGCAGGTGCCCTCATCATCGTTTACTTCAAAATAAAAGGCACGTTCGGGGCGCCTGCTGTGCCTCCAAGCCCTTTGCTGTCCTGGCTCCTGCCCACCCGCTTTCAGAGTGTTCTTTGGTCCTTGATCCCTTCTCGGCCTTCACGCTCCTCCCCCTTCCTGTCACCCTCTTTTCTTTAAAGCACCGCACACTGTCTCCATTCCTGCAAGTAAAGGCAGCCTCCAGAAGAACTGTCTCCCGTCTTACCGCTCTTTTTCAAGCTTTCTTTCCTTTGTGTTCAGGTTCTCTGTTCTTCTTTAGTGCCTGCATTCCACTGCAGCTGCTCTTCTGAAGTCTCCACCTTTCCAAATGCCCTGTAGCCTTTCCTAGTCATTCTTCGTGGTTTCTTTACTCTTAGGCCGTTTCATAATGCACTGTCCACTTGGTCCCTTTTATTAGTGAAAGCTCTTGTCCTTCGGCTCTGAACCGTTGCCTGTCCTCGCCGTTCTCTGACCTCCCGAGTCCTTCCTTTACGCCAGCCCTCCACTGCCCCCCTTCCCAGACGTCCATCCTCAGCGCACTTTTCCATCTGTCGCTTCTCCATTGGTACCTGGAGCTTAGGCAGGAGTGGTGTCCTGGTCTGCCCAACCCTGACCTTCGCAGATTTTATCTTTTTTCTGGACTCCAGCCTCACACGTCTCTCTCCTGGACGTCATGGTCTAGATGTCTTACTCAGGTTTATCTCAGACTTGGCATTGTCAGAGCAGAACTGCTTTCATGCCCGTCACGCACCTGTTCCTCCCCGCTTGTCCTTGGGGAGGAGGTTGTCATTGCCCTGTTGCTGCCCAGTTGACCACATGGACACCATCAGGGATGCGTGTTGAAGATGGACATCCGACCCGGCAGGTCTGGGGGAGCCCCCAGGGGTTCTCTTCTGGTGGATCCATGTTGGGAGTCGCGGGTGGAGCCTGGACTTGCTCTGTCCCCTCCTCCTGCCGTCTGCCGGACCGATTGTCGGGACGGGCCACTGCTTGTGAGTGCCTCTGCTCACAGTGGGGCCCTGGGCGGCTGTCACGGCGGCCACGCGCTGCGCTGTGCGGCCGGAGTGCCCATGGAGCGCTGCGGGCACCGGCACGCCTTCCTCTCATGCACACATGTACAGCCCATCCTGCTGGGGCCTTCAGAGTTGTCTTTGAAATTCCAGTTGAGTAATGTCGCTTGTGTCTGAACTGTTACAGTGGGTGCTGAGTATGAGTACACGCCTTAGTACTCAGTAACACACAGGGGTCTGGAGACCCCCGTTCAGTAGCTCGGGGCCAGCATCCAGGCCGTTCTGACGCGGACCTGCCTTTGCAGACCTGTGGATGCAGGCAGAAAGGCTGGCAACATGGCATCTAAAACGTTTCAACCCGTCCTGGCAGTTTCTCTCCCTCTTCTCGCAGCCACACTCACCGCCGCCTGCCCAGCCCTCCTCAGCTTCTGCTCCCGGGGTTTTCTGTCTGCCCCGTTGCCCCTCGGCCCTTCTGGTGGCAGTGGTTCCATGGCGAGGTCGCGCCTGATTTTTTTTTTTTTAAAGATTTATTTATTTATTGAGGGGGGGTGGGGAGGGAGGGGAGCAGGCGAGCCACTGCTATTGGTCTTTCATTTATTCATTTTTCATCCATCTTTGTTCTTTGGCCAGTGTGGGCCTCCCATCGCGGTGGCCTCTGTCGTTGCAGAGCGCCGGCTCTGGGCGCATGCGCTCCAGAGCTCTGGCTCGGTGATTGGACACATGGGTCCAGCCGCTCCGCGGCACATGGGATCCTCCCAGGCCAGGGATCGAACCGGCGCCCCTTGCACTGCAAGGCGGTGTCCTTACCCACTGGACCACCAGGGAAGCCCATGCCTGATTCTTGAGACGCCACGGACTGCGGCCCACCAGGCTCCTCTGACCGCACACGTTTTCAGGCAGGGATGCTGGAGTCGGTTGCCATTTCCCTCTCCAGGGGATCTTCCCGGCGGGGGCTGAACCCCGTCTCCTGCACTGCGGGTGGGGGGGGCCCTTCCGCCCTTCTGCACCTGCAGGTCCTCCTCATCCTTCAGGCTCAGCTCAGCTGTCCTGGCCTCTGTGACAGCGAGCCTGTCCCAGTTGAATTGTGCTGTCCTGTTTCCGCAGCGTCTCGCTCTTGGTGCTGCTCTAGCGTCTGCCTGTGACGGTGTCCCCGCAGCGGCCTCTCCGCCTCGTCTGGGGCTCGGCCCTGAGCCCTGCCCGCAGGGCGTTCTCAGCCCTCCTTCCTCCTCCGTGTCCAGCACATTGCTTGAAAGGAAGGGTCTGGAAGAAGATGAGCTCTCAGACCCAGGCCACCCTTGGGGAATTTGCATATCGAGGAAGGGACGGGAAGGAGTGACTGCAGGGGAAGCCAGAGAACCCGCTAGTTCATTGTGGAAGGCAAAGAGAAGCAGGTTGCTCAGTTGTTCCCTCATCTAGCCATTACTTAAATACACGGTTCCTGAGCATCACTGCATGTCTAAAGGTCTTCCCTGGTGGCTCAGCAGTTTAAAAAAAAAAAAAAATCCGCCCGCAGTGCTGGAGGCGCAGGTTCCATCCCCGGGTCAGGAAGATCCCCTGGAGGAGGAAATGGCAGCCCACTCCAGTATTATTGCCTGGAGAGTCCAGGTAGAGGAGCCTGGCGGGCTACAGTCTATGGGGTTGCAAAGAGTCGGATACAATTTAGCAACTAAATAACAAGTCTGCTCGTCTCGCACTGTTCGAGGTAACAGGGAACATCATGTGCTGCAGAGCACTCTGATGTGCACTTGTATCTAAAACAGAAAAGCAGGAAAGTCAAAATCCTAAGGACAGGGATTGAGCCTGGCCCTGGCAGTGAGTCTTGACCATTGCACTGCCCTGGAAGCCCCAGGGTGTTTCATTTTAAACAATGGAAGACATCTCTATCTTAGAACTCTTAAGTCAGGACCCAAATGCATGAGAATAATTATTATTAATTCTGCTCAACCACCAAAGAGTCAAGATCTGGAGACACGTGGAGCCCTCAGGCTTCAGAGGCTGTGGGCCGTGGCTCTTCAGCGTGTCGTGCCGTGGCAGGTAGAGGGCTAGGGAGCTGAGCGGAGTGTTGCGGCTCCACCGCGTGCCTGTGTTTCCAGCCCAGGGCCGCCGCCGCCCCGGTGGAGCGTGAGCCCCATGGTTATAATGCGACCAGCAGACAAAAGAGGAAAGCACGTTTCAGTTTCTGTGAACCTCTTTGAATCTGGGTTCCTGTGCTGTGTCTGTCCAGCTGGGGGTTGGCGCACCCACCCCTCCCTGGCCGCAGAGCCCTGGAGCGCTCCACTCTCCCTGCCCGCCTCCCCGGGCCCAGCCCCGCCCTTCCCGGCCCTCTCTCCAGGCCCTCTCTCCCTGGTGCGAGTGGTACCGGCTTGATACTGACTTATTCCAGGTCCGTAATGTATTCTGCTGGCTGTTCTATTTCTCGGAACTTGAGCTTACTGTTATGTGTTTGGGGTTGGCTTCACCTAAGCTTTGTGGGAGTCCAGCGGGAGTGGACACGCCTGTTGAGACTCTCCTTCCTTCCTTGCACCGACTCCGCGTCTCAGGAGTTCCTGTTGGGGTGGCTGTTTGTATCTCTTCTTCCCACACAGCCGCCTCCGTCAGCAAGGCTCTCGTGCAGCAGCAGCTGTTTGTGTCCCGTGGCTGCTGCTGAGTGGGAGAAGAAAAAAACACTTTAGATCTTTTAAGTGTATTTTCTGTTTCAGTCATAATAATTGCCACCTTTCCCTCTGGTTAGTGTTACGGTGGTTAATGATTATTCTAAGAGCCTTTTTTTTTTTTTTTAAAGTATGGAGAGACTTTATTCAAAAGGATTATTGAGGGGGAGGAAGGAGCTCTGCTGATGGAGGGGGCGGTTGTGCAAAAGGGAGACCTCTGCTGTGTGGTCTGCGAGTGGCCTGAGCTCTTGTTTCTAACAGCGTGCATGACTGACTTCAATAATGTGCCCAAGGCTGAATGTTTTAGTGAGTTCCTGTGTATTTAGTGTGTTCCATCTGCCTTCTTTATTGGCAAATTCAAGGCACTGAATAAGAACTGGCTTAAGTGCTGGGGTATCGGACACTGACAAATTTTTGTTTGTTTTTTAAGTATGGTGTGTTTATCTTGAGGCTTCCCGGGTGGCTCAGCGGTAAAGAACCATGTGCTGATGCAGGGGACGTGACGGGGATTGATCCCGGGTCGGGCTGACCCCCTGGAGGAGGAAACGGGCCGCCCGCTCCAGCATTCTTGCCTGGAGAGTCCCACGGACAGCGGAGCCTGCGGCCAGCGTCAGACACGACTGACCACGGCACAGCAGAGCTAGCTTACCTAACTGGCCATTTTCATGAGGACACAGTGAGGCATGTCTTTGCCTAAGGCCTTTTCCAGACTGCAATTCAAGTGGAATTACACAACTGTTCATGGTATTTTTTTTTTTTTTTTAATAAAAAGGCGTGAAGAGGTGAAATAGGAGTCCAGGAGAAGAGTGTTTTGGAAGACATTCATGCCAGTCCAGACAGTCAGTTGACTGAGAAAGTGGAGCTGATGATGCTCTTGTTTGTGCGCCATTGTTGGGTGTTTTGTCAGAAGTTTTGGTGCTTGCTTTGGTCTTTCCTCCACCCTCTCGGCTAACCTATAAAATTGACTTTCTATTGACCTTTATCATATCCCTTGGAGACAGATACTTGAAATTACTTTAGGGCCTTGATGTAAAGAACTGCCAACCATGTCAGTGTGGCATAGTAGCAGGTAACGTTTGCTGGCGATATGGGCAGTAGGCTGTGCCATGTTCTTTAAACAGGCTGTTTCACTGAGTGTGAAAGAATTGTCCAGAGCCAGAAAGGTGAAATGTGGTCTCAAAAAGATAAAGTGGGCTTCCCTGGTGGTCCAGTGGGTAGAGAGTGCACCTTGCAGTATAAGGGGCACCAGTTTGATTCCTGGCCCAGGAAGATTGCACATGCCACGGAGTGGCTGGAATGGTATATCCAATTACAAGCCAGAGCTCTGGAGCACATGCACCCAGAGCTGCTGCTTTGCAATGAGAGAGGCCACTGAGATGGGAGGCCCACACAGGCCAAAGATTAAAAAGGTGGATGAAAATAAATAAATGAAGGACCAATAAAAGAGGCCAAAATTAAAAAAAATAAAATAAAAAGATAAAGCATTTTTCTGCTTAATTCTCAGTTACATAAAGACTTTGACATTCTAAAATTCCCTAATCAAGATTCCTATGACAGTCTGGCAAGATAATTCTGAGGTTAATCAGAATGTTTTTAGAAATAGCCCAGGGACTTCCCTGGCAGTCCAGTGGTTAAGAACCCAAACTTCCATTGCAAGGGGGCATGGATTCAATTCCTGGATTTTTTGCATGGCAAAAAAAAAAAAAAGCCAAGAAAATCCCCAAAGACCAGTGAGGTCCCCCACCAGTGAGGTGGGGCTTGCCCTACCGAATACCAAAACATAGTACCTATCGTAAAGCCATTAAAACCCTATCGTATTGATACAGGAATAGGTAAAGATTAAGGAAAGAAACAGAGGTTCCAGAAATGGACTTAACTACACATGGGAATTTAATTTTGATAAAGGTGGCTTTTCAAATTCATGGGACAAAAATGGACTGATTAACCAATGGTGTTAGGACAGTTCTCTGTCTGCTGGGAAAAAATTAGAGCTTCTGATTCTTACTGTCTGTGAAAATAAGTTCCAAAGCATCAAAGAGCTCTCATATGGACCCACATATCCATTTAATATATGGGCTTCCCTGGTGAGGCAGATGGTAAAGAATCTGCCTGCCATGCAGCAGACCCAGTTTCGTTCCCTGGGCTGGGAGGATCCCTTGGAGAAGGAAATGGCAACCCACTCCAGTATTCTGGCCGAAAAAATCCCGTGGAAGAGGAGCCTGGCAGCCTACAGCCCATGGGGTTGCAAAGAGTTGGGCATGACCGAGCGACTCAGCATGCACGCCTGCATACAGCTCCCTGCACTTTTGTGTACACAGAGTAGCCCCTTTGGGTGTCCACTGTGCACTCAGTAGCTTCCATCGCTAGCCCCGGCCTCCCGCCCACTCCCCCAGCCCTCCCCCTGGCAGCCGCAGGTCCCCGTGCCTGTGAGTCTCTGCTCTGGAGATAGGCTCGTGTTTGTCGTATTTCAGATTCCAGATGTAAGTGATAGAGCGTTTGCCTTTCTCTGTCTTTCTTACTTTGTATGATAATCTCTAGGCCCGTCCATTTTACTTCAGACGGCATTATTTTGTTCCTTTGAATGGTTGAGTAGTAATCCACTTGTGTGTGTGCCGCATCTCTATCCATTCGTCTGCCAGCGGACACCTAGCTTGTTTCTGTGTCTTGTACGGAGTGCTGCTGTCGGCGCACGTGTGCAGAAACCGAAGAGGAGCCACAGAGCCTCTTGACGGGGTGGAGCAGGAGAGCGAAACGGCCAGCCTAAAACTGCGCGCAGGGCTTCCCTGGTGGTCCAGTGGGTGGAGACTCCACCTTCCGTGCAAGGGACACCTGTTAGATCCCTGGCCTGGGAAGACCCCACGTGCCGTGGAGCAGCTGGACCGTTGTGTCCAGTTATGAGCCAGCATTCTGGTGCACATGCGCCCAGAGCCGGTGCTCTGCAATGAGAGAGGCCGCTGCAGTGGGAGGCCCACACAGGCGAAGGAGTAAAGATGGATGAAAATAAATAAATAAATAAGTAAATAAAAAACCAGTAAGAGAGGCCAAAATTTAAGGAAAAAAAAAAAAAATCAACATTCAAAAACAAAAAAAATCATCGCATCCCATCATTTCGGGGCAAATAGATGGGGAAACATTGGAAACAGTGACAGGTTTTCTTTTCTTGGACTCCACAGTCACTGCAGATGGTGACTGCAACCATGAGATTAAAAGACGCTTGTTCAGATCTTCTCTGACCCACCTGCTAGAATACCAGAACTAAAACCAAAAATTAACATGTGGGACCTAATGAGACTTAAAAGATTTTCGTCCTGGGCTGGGAAAATCCCCTGGAGAAGGAAATGGCAACCCACTCCAGTATTCTGGCCGAAAAAATCCCGTGGAAGAGGAGCCTGGCAGCCTACAGCCCATGGGGTTGCAAAGAGTTGGGCATGACCGAGCGACTCAGCATGCACGCCTGCATACAGCTCCCTGCACTTTTGTGTACACAGAGTAGCCCCTTTGGGTGTCCACTGTGCACTCAGTAGCTTCCATCGCTAGCCCCGGCCTCCCGCCCACTCCCCCAGCCCTCCCCCTGGCAGCCGCAGGTCCCCGTGCCTGTGAGTCTCTGCTCTGGAGATAGGCTCGTGTTTGTCGTATTTCAGATTCCAGATGTAAGTGATAGAGCGTTTGCCTTTCTCTGTCTTTCTTACTTTGTATGATAATCTCTAGGCCCGTCCATTTTACTTCAGACGGCATTATTTTGTTCCTTTGAATGGTTGAGTAGTAATCCACTTGTGTGTGTGCCGCATCTCTATCCATTCGTCTGCCAGCGGACACCTAGCTTGTTTCTGTGTCTTGTACGGAGTGCTGCTGTCGGCGCACGTGTGCAGAAACCGAAGAGGAGCCACAGAGCCTCTTGACGAGGTGGAGGAGGAGAGCGAAAAGGCCAGCCTAAAACTGCGCGCAGGGCTTCCCTGGTGGTCCAGTGGGTGGAGACTCCACCTTCCGTGCAAGGGACACCTGTTAGATCCCTGGCCTGGGAAGACCCCACGTGCCGTGGAGCAGCTGGACCGTTGTGTCCAGTTATGAGCCAGCATTCTGGTGCACATGCGCCCAGAGCCGGTGCTCTGCAATGAGAGAGGCCGCTGCAGTGGGAGGCCCACACAGGCGAAGGAGTAAAGATGGATGAAAATAAATAAATAAATAAGTAAATAAAAAACCAGTAAGAGAGGCCAAAATTTAAGGAAAAAAAAAAAAAATCAACATTCAAAAACAAAAAAAATCATCGCATCCCATCATTTCGGGGCAAATAGATGGGGAAACATTGGAAACAGTGACAGGTTTTCTTTTCTTGGACTCCACAGTCACTGCAGATGGTGACTGCAACCATGAGATTAAAAGACGCTTGTTCAGATCTTCTCTGACCCACCTGCTAGAATACCAGAACTAAAACCAAAAATTAACATGTGGGACCTAATGAGACTTAAAAGATTTTGTACAGCAAAAGAAACTACAAAAAAGCTGAACAGACAACCCACAGAATGGGAGAAAATCATAGCAAATGAAACAACAGACAAAGAATTAATCTCTGAAATCTACAAGCAACTCAGACAACTCAGCACTGGAAAAATCAACAACCCAATCAAAAAATGGGAAAAAGACCTAAGCAGACACCTCTCCAAAGACGACATACAGATGGCCAAAAAAACACATGGAACAATGCTCAACCTCACTTATTACTAGAGAAATCCAAATCCAAACTATAATGAGATATCACCTCACACACATCAGAAAGGCCATCATCGACAAATTGACAGACAATAAATGCTGGAGAGGCTGCGGAGAAAAGGGAACCCTCTTGCATTGCTGGTGGGAATGTAAACTGGTACAGCCACTGCGGAAGACAGTATGGAGATTCCTCAAAAAACTAAAAATAGAAGCACCGTACGACCCAGCAGTCCCACTCTTAGGCTTATACCCTGATGAAGTTAAAACTGAAAGAGACACCAGTACCTCAATGGTCACTGCAGCTCTCCATACAATAGCTAGAAGATGGAAGCAACCTAGATGTCCATCAACGAACGAATGGATACACCAAGCTCTGGTACATATATACAATGGAATACTACACAGCTGTGAAAAGACATGCAGAGGAATCAGTCCTAATGAGGTGGCTGGATCTAGAACGTATCATAAAAAGTGAAGTAAGTCAAAAAGAGAAGGACAAGTACAATATACTAACACATATATACAGAATCTAGTAGGATGGTAATGGTAACACACGCAGTGAAGCGATGGAAAAACAGACATAGAGAACAGATGTATGGACATTGTGGGGAATGAACAGTGGGTGGGAGGCCCAGAGGGAGTAACTTGGAAACCTGTACTATCATATGTGAAAGAGATAGCTGTCGTCATTGCGCTGTGGGAATAAGCAATCCTGCAGGGGTGCTGTGCGACGGCCTGGAGGGGTGGGATGGGGGGGGATATATGTATGACTAATCTGGGATCATAAATATCTATAAACAACAAAACTCTGTAAAAGTAAAAATTAAAATTAAAATTAAAAAAATAAAAGACAGTTGCTCCTTGGAAGAAAAGCTGTGACAAACCTAGACAGTGTATTAAAAGCAGAGACATCATTTTACCAACAAAGGCCCATATAGTCAAAGCTATGGTTTTTCCAGTAGTCATATATGGATGTAAGTGTTGGATCATAAAGAAGGCTGAGCACTGAAGAATTGATGCCTTTGAACTGTGGAGGTGCTGAAGACTCTTGACCATGCCTTTGACCGCAAGGAGATCAGACCAGTCAATCCTAAAAAGAAATCAACCCTGAATATTCACTGAAAGGACTGATGCTGAAGTTCCAATACTTTGGCCACCTGATGGGAAGAGCCAAGTCACTGGAAAAGACCCTGATGCTGGGAAAGATTGACGGCAAAAAGAGAAGAGGATGAGGTGTTTGGATGGCATCACCGACTCAATGGACATGAGTTTGAGAAAGCTTCGGGAGATGGTGAAGGGTAGGGAAGCCGGGCGTGCTGCCATCTATGGGTCACAAGAGCTGGACATGACTGAGCGACTGAACAACATAGGGGTACATGTATCTTTTTGAATTCGAGTTTGGAGCGATACCTCAATGGTCACTGCAGCTCTCTATACAGTAGCTAGAAGATGGAAGCAACCTAGATGTCCATCAACGAACGAATGGATACACCAAGCTCTGGTACATATATACAATGGAATACTACACAGCTGTGAAAAGACATGCAGAGGAATCAGTCCTAATGAGGTGGCTGGATCTAGAACGTATCATAAAAAGTGAAGTAAGTCAAAAAGAGAAGGACAAGTACAATATACTAACACATATATACAGAATCTAGTAGGATGGTAATGGTAACACACGCAGTGAAGCGATGGAAAAACAGACATAGAGAACAGATGTATGGACATTGTGGGGAATGAACAGTGGGTGGGAGGCCCAGAGGGAGTAACTTGGAAACCTGTACTATCATATGTGAAAGAGATAGCTGTCGTCATTGCGCTGTGGGAATAAGCAATCCTGCAGGGGTGCTGTGCGACGGCCTGGAGGGGTGGGATGGGGGGGGATATATGTATGACTAATCTGGGATCATAAATATCTATAAACAACAAAACTCTGTAAAAGTAAAAATTAAAATTAAAATTAAAAAAATAAAAGACAGTTGCTCCTTGGAAGAAAAGCTGTGACAAACCTAGACAGTGTATTAAAAGCAGAGACATCATTTTACCAACAAAGGCCCATATAGTCAAAGCTATGGTTTTTCCAGTAGTCATATATGGATGTAAGTGTTGGATCATAAAGAAGGCTGAGCACTGAAGAATTGATGCCTTTGAACTGTGGAGGTGCTGAAGACTCTTGACCATGCCTTTGACCGCAAGGAGATCAGACCAGTCAATCCTAAAAAGAAATCAACCCTGAATATTCACTGAAAGGACTGATGCTGAAGTTCCAATACTTTGGCCACCTGATGGGAAGAGCCAAGTCACTGGAAAAGACCCTGATGCTGGGAAAGATTGACGGCAAAAAGAGAAGAGGATGAGGTGTTTGGATGGCATCACCGACTCAATGGACATGAGTTTGAGAAAGCTTCGGGAGATGGTGAAGGGTAGGGAAGCCGGGCGTGCTGCCATCCATGGGTCACAAGAGCTGGACATGACTGAGCGACTGAACAACATAGGGGTACATGTATCTTTTTGAATTCGAGTTTGTGTGGGCAATTTTGAATAATTTAACTATCCAAAAAATGAAGAAACGCTGTGAATGGGCAGCTGTTTTTATGGATAAGAAATACATAACATAATATCTATATGGAATTACCAGGGACTCAGAATAGCCAAACAGTCGTGAGAAGAAGAGTCAGGCAGGAGGACTCACTTTCTGATTTACCGAATCGACTACAAAGCAGTGGGCATCAAGGCAGTATAGTATTGGGCGCTCCCTGGTGTCCAGTGCCTAAGACTCCATGCTCCCAGTGCAGGGTGCCTGGGGTTCAGTTTCTGGCCAGGGAACCAGATCCCACATGCTGAAACTAAGACCTGATCGAGCCAGATAAATAAATAAACATTTTAAAAAAAGGTATTGTCATGCAGTCTGGAGGCATGGGGTGGGGGGATATACATATGACTAATCTGAGAACATACACATCTGTAAACAACAAAACTCTGTAAAAGTTAAAAGTAAAATTCAAGTTAAAAAAAAAAGGTATTGTCATAAAGACAGATCAGTGAGTAGAACTGAAAGAACCTTTCCATCTATAATCAGTTTTTTTTTTTTTTTTAAAGTGGGGCTTTCCTGGTGGTCCAGTGGGTAAGGACACCGCCTTGCAGTGTAAGGGGCGCCGGTCTGAGCCCTGGCCTGGGAAGATCCCACGTGCCGCGGAGCGGCTGGACCGATGTGTCCAATCACCGAGCCAGAGCTCTGGAGCGCATGCGCCCAGAGCCTGTGCTCTGCAGCGAGAGAGGCCACTGTGATGGGAGGCCCACACGGGCCAAAGAACAAAGACGGATGAAAATAGAGAAATGAAAGACTAATAGAAGTGGCCCACTCGCCCCTCCCTCCCCAACTCCCCCCCCCAGAAAAAACGATCTTAAAAAAGTGTATTTATGTGTTTATTTGTGGCCGTTGTGGGTGGTCATGGCTGCTGCAGGCTCTTCTCTGGTTGCAGGGCGTGGGGGCTCCCCTCCCGTGGAGGTGAGCAGGCTTCTTGCTGCGGTGACGTCTCTGGTTGTGCAGCTCGGGCTCTGGGGCCCGCGGGCTCAGCGGTTGTGGCTCCGAGGCCCTGGCTCCAGAGCACAGGCTCTGCAGCGGTGGCTCTCCAGCTGTTTTTCTGCAGCATGTGGGATCTTCCTGGATCAGGGATCGAACCCGTCTCTCCTTCATTGGCAGGCTGATTCTTCACCACTGAGCTGCCAGGGAAGCCCAATCAACTGATTTTTGACAAAGGTGCCAAGACCTCTCAGTAAGGAAATAAAATGGTTTTTTCAACAATTGGGGTGGCAACTATTGGGTTGTAACATGCAAAAGAATGAAGTTGGACCTTTTCTTTATACCATATACAGAAATTAACTTAAAACAGATCAAAGACTGAAGCGTAAAAGCTAAAACTGTTAATTTCGTAGAAGAAAACATAGAAGTAATATTTTCTATGATGTGAACTTGGTAAAGGATTCTTAGATATGAAACCCAAAGCATGAGGGAAAAAGAAAAATGCATCATTTGAGCTCACTGAGCTGTGTGAGAAAGCGGAGAAGCTGGAGCATTCACACACAGCTCGCGGGGACGTGGGTGTCTCACGCTGAGGCGGCTTCGGGAGGTGGCTCAGCCCAGAGCCGCGCTGTGCTGAGCTAAGCTGCGTCGGTTGTGTCCGACTCTGCAACCCCGTGGACCAAGTCCAGGCAAGAACACTGGAGTGAGCTGCCATTTCTTTCTCCAGGGGATCCTCCCAACACAGAGATCGAACTCGAGTCTCTCACGTTTCCTTCATTGGCAGGCGGGCTCTTTATCACTTGCGCCACCTGGGATGCCCAGAGCCACCCCGTGACCCAGCAGTTCCACCCCTAGGTAGTACGTACACTCAAGGTAAATGAAAACGTGCATCTGTGTAAACACTTGAACACCAGTGTTCACAGCAGCATTGTTTGTAATGGCCAAAAGGTGGAAACAACCCAAATGTCCATCAGCTTACGAATGGATGACCAAAATGTGGTATATTCAGATAAGTGGACTGTGACTTGGTCATATGAAGGAATGAAGTACTGGGGATTCCCTGGAGGTCCCGTGGTTAAGAATACACCTTCCAGGGTAGGGGACGCAGGTTTGATTCCTGGTTGGGGAATAAAGATCCCACATGCTAAAGAGCAACTAAGCCCACACGCCGCAACCAAGGAAGCCTGTGCACTGCAACTACTGAGCCCACCCACTTCTAGGCCGCACCTAGAAGCCTGTGCATTGCAATGAGAAGCCCTACGGCTGCAACAGGGAAGCCCCCCCGAGCTTCAGCAAAGACCCCGCGCAGCCAAAATAAGTCAATAAAGGAATGAAGTATGCATACATTCTACTACTTTGGTTGAATCATGAGCATATATGCCAAGTGAAAGAAGCCATAGAAGTCTGTGTACTGTATGATTCCATTCATATAAAAGCCCAGAACAGGGAAATAGTGGACACGGACAGTGGACTCCTGGTTACCCAGGGCAGGGGAGGGGCTCACAGACCGAGGGCAACTCCTGAAGGTTACAAGCTTTCTTCTTGAGGAGATAGAGATTTTCCAAGGTTGACCATGGGGATGGAGTCACTCATCTTTGACTAAAAGCAAAACCCTGACCAGCGAGCACTGCCGGCTTTTGTCCTTTCAGTGTGTGTGTTACGTGGTATATCAGTCTCGATAAAGCAGTTTTAAATTAAAAACACAAGGAACTGCCCAATTTCATGATTAATTAGAAAAGATGCAAATTAAAACATTGTTTAATACTTTGCTAGAAATTTAAAAATTGGTTCTGTCAAGTGTGGATACTGGCGTGGTGTGAGACCCCGGGCACTCTTAAGCCCTGTCTTGTGAATGAGGCAGTTTGGCAGAATTTATAAAAGCATATGCAGATTATTTGGCCCCATGTTTTCTTTGCTTATATGGGCCCATGTGCTTCAAAAGATGTTTGCACAGAAGGGTTCTTTGTTATTTATGTAAGAAAAAATTCCAGCAAACCTAAATTTATGTAAAGTGCAGAATGGTTACATAAATTATAATATATTGATATATTCATAGTGTGACCATCTTTTTGCAGTTGTGAACAAAAGGTAGACCTTCATAGACTTGGATTAACATGAAAGGTCTATGAAAATATCGTGAAAGACAGGCCCAGAGCAGCTGAGCCCAAGCACCCGCTGGCTCAGAGCTTGTGCGCCACGACAAGAGACGCCTCTACAGTGAGCAGCCCGAACACAGCAAGAGGAGCAGCCTCTGCTGGCCGCAACTAGGGGAGGCCACCGCGCAGCCAAAATACCCAGCACAACCCCCACAGATTGTTTGTGAAAGCTAAGTGCACAGAAATACATGGAGCTGTTGCTGTTCGGCCGCTAAGTCATGTCTGCTGCTTTGTGACCCCGTGCGCTGCAGCGCGCCGGCCCCCCTGCCCTCGTCGCCTCCCGGGTTTGCTCGGACTCGCGCCCACTGGGTCGGTGGTGCGGAGGCTGCAGCGGCTAGAAGTCTGTGTACTGAAATTCCATTCATATAAAAGCCCAGAACAGGGAAATAGTGGACACGGACAGTGGACTCCTGGTTACCCAGGGCAGGGGAGGGGCTCACAGACCGAGGGCAACTCCTGAAGGTTACAAGCTTTCTTCTTGAGGAGATAGAGATTTTCCAAGGTTGACCATGGGGATGGAGTCACTCATCTTTGACTAAAAGCAAAACCCTGACCAGCGAGCACTGCCGGCTTTTGTCCTTTCAGTGTGTGTGTTACGTGGTATATCAGTCTCGATAAAGCAGTTTTAAATTAAAAACACAAGGAACTGCCCAATTTCATGATTAATTAGAAAAGATGCAAATTAAAACATTGTTTAATACTTTGCTAGAAATTTAAAAATTGGTTCTGTCAAGTGTGGATACTGGCGTGGGTGTGAGACCCCGGGCACTCTTAAGCCCTGTCTTGTGAATGAGGCAGTTTGGCAGAATTTATAAAAGCATATGCAGATTATTTGGCCCCATGTTTTCTTTGCTTATATGGGCCCATGTGCTTCAAAAGATGTTTGCACAGAAGGGTTCTTTGTTATTTATGTAAGAAAAAATTCCAGCAAACCTAAATTTATGTAAAGTGCAGAATGGTTACATAAATTATAATATATTGATATATTCATAGTGTGACCATCTTTTTGCAGTTGTGAACAAAAGGTAGACCTTCATAGACTTGGATTAACATGAAAGGTCTATGAAAATATCGTGAAAGACAGGCCCAGAGCAGCTGAGCCCAAGCACCCGCTGGCTCAGAGCTTGTGCGCCACGACAAGAGACGCCTCTACAGTGAGCAGCCCGAACACAGCAAGAGGAGCAGCCTCTGCTGGCCGCAACTAGGGGAGGCCACCGCGCAGCCAAAATACCCAGCACAACCCCCACAGATTGTTTGTGAAAGCTAAGTGCACAGAAATACATGGAGCTGTTGCTGTTCGGCCGCTAAGTCATGTCTGCTGCTTTGTGACCCCGTGCGCTGCAGCGCGCCGGCCCCCCTGCCCTCGTCGCCTCCCCGGGTTTGCTCGGACTCGCGCCCACTGGGTCGGTGGTGCGGAGGCTGCAGCGGCAGCAGTCGCCGCGCGGCTCCCTGTCCTGGCTCAGTGACGCCGCAGGCCACGCAGGGCCCCAAGCGCCTCGAGACCTGGGTGCCCCTTTCCCACTCGGGTGCTCTGGCCAGCGCCCTGTCCCCGCCGCCTCGGACCCCTCCCTCCTCTGGCTCCCCCGCCAGTGCGTTCTCAGGACCCACCCCGGCCTCGCCGAACTCAGTCCCCAGGGCAGTCTCTGGAGTGCTTCCTGCGGGCGGGTCAGGCATCTGTTCTCCCTCGGTAGCGTCCCGATGACCTCTCTCCTGTCTTCCAAGCCCCGGGCTCTCCCTGCCGCCTTCAGGGTAAAGGTCAGTCTTTATCCTGGGACGGGGCTCTCCCTGCTGCCCTCTCTTCCTGCCGCGTCCCTTCAGCCTGCAGGGTCAAGTTCAGACTCTTCAGGCTGGCAGACCTGATGAGGTGCTCTGTTTGCCCCACTCCCAGCAGAGTGCAAACTGGCCGAACTCCTCACTGGTCCAAAAAACCGCCTTTTTTTTTTCTCTCCTCTAGAGATTTGACTATCCTGTTCCCTTTCTTCTAATTATCCTTATCCCTGTGTTTTCATCTGGTGACTCCTTTATAACGTGGTGACTGACATGCGTTTGGGGCGGGCTGCCTGTGACGCCCGGACAGAGCTCGTGGCCGCGCGTCCCCCTCGCTGGGGTCTGACGCCTGTGATAGGTACGCTTCGGGTGGCCGTCCTGCCACTCGCTGCTGGAGTGTTGCTCGTCGTTGACCCCCGCCCGTCTCCTGAGGACTGGTCTGGCAGAGTGCACGCCGCGGGCAGCGGTCCCTGAGTAATGAGAAGTCCTTCCCACGCGGGGACCCGTGACCAAGCAGAGTTCTTCACCTGCTCTTCGGTGAGCTGTGCCAGTGTCAGGTCTGTCCTCGCATCTCTTCCGCCTGTGCTGACAGGAGACTGGAAGGCTTGCGACAGCCAGTGACCCTGTCCTGGTGACCCCCAGTCTGCAGCCCGAATCTGCCGCGAGCTCTTCTCCAGGCTTCCCTGTCCTCCGAGCTCCTCTCGTTTACCTCCTCCTCTTGTTAACACTGACAGGACGTGACTGCATGGTCTGCTGGCATCTAGTGGAGCTCACGTAGGGTTTATGCCATGTTTGTGATTATTTTAAATGCAGTATATAATTTTTGCCCTTTCTTATGCTCTTAGGGACTCGTCGTATACTGATAACAGTCCTGAATAGTGACTAGCACTTAGCAAGCATCTATCTATGCTGGACCCTTGGTGCTCTGTGCCTTCGCTCGTCTGTGACCCTTGGTGCAGGTGCTGAGATCAGTGTGGTCATTTAGCGGCTGAGGGGATGGACGCACTCAGAGATGTCTTGTTCTAAGAACACCGGGCTTCTAACTGCTCGTTGGGGGGTTTTGGCCACACCAGGTGGGGCTATGGGTGAGCTCCCTGGGCCCCTGCAGTGTGGGGCTCTGGGTGGGGAGCGGGGTGGGCGTGACGGTACATGATCTGGACTAACGTACACAGGATAGCTGTGCCAGCTCAAAACTCTGGATGAAGATATGTTGGGAAAACAATCGACTTCCTGTTCAATATCGTCTTTCAGGAGTAAAACTTACTGTATTGATTTTTGTTTTGTTTATTTATTATATAGATACTTTCTGAGAATCTCATCTTCCTGTGATCTCTCTGACTTTTCCTCCTTACCCAGCCCAGGTCCCAGAAGTGCCTGCCTTGTTTCCTGAGGCTTGGCAGCCATGGAGCACTACCCAGGCCCTCGCTCTCAGAGCGCTCTCTGTGGCTTGTGTAACAGTTGTTTATGGGCATAGAGTGATCTGGAGCTACAAAGAAAGCCCCTGTCCCCTGGACAGCAGGTCCCCTGCGGGCCGGCGGGCCTCAGGCAGGCCTGGGGCTGGGGAGGGGATGGGGAGCCGCGCTCTGAGGGAGGCCTTGCTCTCAGTGCGGCTCCTAGCGGACGGTAGCTGAGCACGTTCACGGGGCCGCCGTGCTTTGCGTTTAGCCTCGTCGGATGTCCCTGGAAGCTCAGCAGGTAAAGACCCCGCCTGCAGCGTGGGAGGCCCCGGTTTGGTTCCTGGGTCAGATCCCCTGGAGAAGAGATGGCTCGCCCGCGGCATCTGCGCCGAATCTGCCGAGCTCTTCTCAGGCTTCCTGTCCTCCGAGCTCCTCTCGTTTACCTCCTCCTCTTGTTAACACTGACAGGACGTGACTGCATGGTCTGCTGGCATCTAGTGGAGCTCACGTAGGGTTTATGCCATGTTTGTGATTATTTTAAATGCAGTATATAATTTTTGCCCTTTCTTATGCTCTTAGGGACTCGTCGTATACTGATAACAGTCCTGAATAGTGACTAGCACTTAGCAAGCATCTATCTATGCTGGACCCTTGGTGCTCTGTGCCTTCGCTCGTCTGTGACCCTTGGTGCAGGTGCTGAGATCAGTGTGGTCATTTAGCGGCTGAGGGGATGGACGCCCTCAGAGATGTCTTGTTCTAAGAACACCGGGCTTCTAACTGCTCGTTGGGGGGTTTTGGCCACACCAGGTGGGGCTATGGGTGAGCTCCCTGGGCCCCTGCAGTGTGGGGCTCTGGGTGGGGAGCGGGGTGGGCGTGACGGTACATGATCTGGACTAACGTACACAGGATAGCTGTGCCAGCTCAAAACTCTGGATGAAGATATGTTGGGAAAACAATCGACTTCCTGTTCAATATCGTCTTTCAGGAGTAAAACTTACTGTATTGATTTTTGTTTTGTTTATTTATTATATAGATACTTTCTGAGAATCTCATCTTCCTGTGATCTCTCTGACTTTTCCTCCTTACCCAGCCCAGGTCCCAGAAGTGCCTGCCTTGTTTCCTGAGGCTTGGCAGCCATGGAGCACTACCCAGGCCCTCGCTCTCAGAGCGCTCTCTGTGGCTTGTGTAACAGTTGTTTATGGGCATAGAGTGATCTGGAGCTACAAAGAAAGCCCCTGTCCCCTGGACAGCAGGTCCCCTGCGGGCCGGCGGGCCTCAGGCAGGCCTGGGGCTGGGGAGGGGATGGGGAGCCGCGCTCTGAGGGAGGCCTTGCTCTCAGTGCGGCTCCTAGCGGACGGTAGCTGAGCACGTTCACGGGGCCGCCGTGCTTTGCGTTTAGCCTCGTCGGATGTCCCTGGAAGCTCAGCAGGTAAAGACCCCGCCTGCAGCGTGGGAGGCCCCGGTTTGGTTCCTGGGTCAGATCCCCTGGAGAAGAGATGGCTCGCCCGCGGCAGCGCTCTTGCCTGGAGATCCCGTGGCCTGTCCAGGGGTCACAGAGCCAGACACGACTGAGCATGAAGCCCGGGCCCGGGCCGGTCGGCGCGAGCTGGTCAGATCAAGCTGTCGGCGCGCCCCTCTCACGGGCGGACCCGCGTCTGCCGGCGCAGAGCGGTCTAGAGGGAGGCGGCGGCGGGGATCACACGCGCCCGTGGCCAGTGCGGTCTCGAGCCCGGCCCGTGAATGCTCTCAGTTGGTGCTAGAAGACGTAGGTGGCTCCACAGCGGAGTATTTGGCCTTAAGTAGCTCAGGGGCTTTCTGGGCTGTTTCGGCCTCTGTGGGCTCAGCGGTCTCCTCGCCCGCCCTCCTCCTACAGTGCCGTCACTGCTGTCCCCAGGGCGCGCTCGGTCCCGCCCGTGAGGGCGAGTGGCTTCATGACGCGGTGGGCCGTGCCCTCGCCAGGGGCTTTCTCGCCGCCGCACAGGCTCAGCCCGGCCCCGCCACGTCCACTCGTGGTCCGAGGGAGACGCACGCCCGGGTTCACCACAGTTACTCAGCCGTACTCCCTGTTCCTCAGCTTTAGGATCACCAGCGAGTGACGAGGTCGAGGTGTGGAGACTGCACCCTAAAACTTGTGTCTGAGACGATCATGGGCTTGAGAAGATGCTGCTCTCGTCTGCCGGGCCCTTTCTTCATCTGTTTTCTTCTTGACTTTTCAAAAACCTGCCTTGATGACGAGTTGGGTCTTCTGGGTGCAGCCTTTGTGGTGCGGAAGTTGCCGCAGTGACGCCTGTGCGTCAGCTCAGCGGGCATTGATTGCTTCTTTGAAACGCACAGGGAAGGTGGAGGAAGATGTTCTTGAAGGGTCAAGGCTTGTGGCACTTCTGGGAGGCCGTGTTAGAACTGAGAGTGAGCGTGTGTGTGAAATCCAGACCCTGTCGACCCTCAGACACACTGTCCAGTCCCAAACCATAAGCGTCCACAGTCCTGGGGACCATACGCCCGTCTGTTGAGGACAGGGCTCTTACTCGTGTGACACTCCATGGAGAACACGCGTGCTCTCTGTGTTGGCCCTCTCTCCTGAAAGGCTTCAGATCTGTGTCCAGAGCCGGCCTGGCCGCTGAGCACACGGTCACAGTTCTCGCTGTCTGAGCCAAGCGCCTGTGGCCGCGGGCCGATGGTGGCCGGCCACCTGTTGTGCCGGAGCAGCCTGCCGTCCTGATCCCGCTGAGCTGGGGGCACACTGGGGCGCGGCCGCAATGGAAGGCTTGGCTCAAGCAGTGGTCAGGCGGTCTGAACTACAGTAAGGTGACGCCTTCTCGGAGTTCCTAGCTGCTGGTGGTTGAGATTTCCAAGTGTACTGAGGCCTGGGTCACCTTGACTCTGCTCCCGTGCGTTCTGGTTGCCTGGCGAGGCCGCCCTCTCGGAGCAGGGGCTGTGAGCGGGGCCGCGTCGGGCTCCCGGCAGACCGTCCCTCAGCGCCGCCTCCCCCGCCCCCGGGCTGGTCCCAGCCCTCGGGCAGCGTACCTCCCGTGCCCGTTGTGTTAGTTTCCTGGAGTTTCTGTCGCAGATGACCACAAGCTCTGTGGCTCAAAACAACAGGCGTCTATCACTCACAGCTCTGGAGACTGGAGTCTGAAGTCAGGTGCGGTGGCCCCCCGGCCCTGGAGCTGGCTCTGCTCCTTATGCCTCCCAGCTCCTGGCGACAGTCGGCGCTCCAGTGGCCACTTCTCTCCAGGTTCTGCCCTGGGCGCGCTGTCGCCCCCTCTTCTGCCTCTGTTGGGTGTCCCCTGCCTGCTTGTCAATTGTTGGATTTAGGGCCCCTTGGGTCATCCAGGATGACTCCTCACCTTAACCTGAGCACACCTGCAGGGACTTCTTTTCCAAGTTAGGTCCCGTCTCCAGCTCCAGGGATTAGGACTTGGACATATCGACACACGGCACCCGTGGGCTGGAGCCACGCGCCCAGTGCGGGGCCTGTGGGCATGCGCTGCCGTCCTTGACGGGCCCAGCGCGCTGGGTGGTGCTCTGTGCTTTAGTGGGATGAGTCTGGAGAGGTCTTCGGGTGGATCCAGATAAGGGGAGTCACCTGCATGTATAGAAGATGGGATTGGGGGCCTGCTGGGTGCCAAGTGCTATCCTGGTATTTGGAATCTTATCAGTGAACAAATAGCCGGAGAGTCCTGCCTCATGGCATTTGCAGTCTAGCTCTGGCAGCAAGCTCGAGGCTTGTATATTCAGATGTTTGGCTGATAAGCGTTTGGCTCTTTGCTATTATCTCCAAACATTTAGGGTTTCAGCGTAAGGTTGAAGTTACATGATTTTGGGAGTTATACAAATTATGAGTTACATAAGCTATATAAATTATTGTTACTGGGTTAGACAAGTTTGAAGGATAGAGGACAGCATGGGGGGGTGTGGAGGGCCAGGTCACCCGCGCCCAGCACTCCGTCAGCGTGGTCCGCGGGCTCGAGGCTGGCAGATCCAAACAGGTCGGTGTCCCAGTGCCCGGGGGCCGGCGAGGGCGAGCCGCCTGCGTGGGCGCCGTGGACGGGCTCTGTGGGCGGATGCCCTCGCTCAGGGCAGGTCGGCCAGTGGTGTTTGGAGACACAGCAGGGTCGGTTCTTGGGCCAGCGGCGCTCAGTGGCGGTGACAGCTGCAGGCTATTCTGGGGACGGAGGCAGCTCTGCTCTGTAAGCCTCCGTCACTCCCAGATTAACTCTGGAAAACTCTGAAAGGGTGGGGGGCGCGGGAGTGAGCGGACTGAGCAGAACGAGCAGGGCGTGCTCGCTGTCCTTTCTCTAGTCCGCGATGAAGTCGAGGATTTGTCCTGAGAGAGGGCTTCTCATTGCCCGGGAAACGCGACATGCTGATTTGAGGAAGCTTTAAATTACTACCTGACAGTTCTTCTGGTAGCTTTCTGGATTAATAAATAATACCTCCTTTTCTCAAGGAGCTTACAACAAGTTGTGACTTTAGTAATCTTCCGTGTCAAATTTAGCATCTTTGCTTGTTTAAGAAAAGGGTAGACCTGCTCTTGGGGAGGGTCATGCAGCCCCGCGTGGAGGCAGCGGCCCAGGCAAGGCTGCGCTGACGGCGGCCGGTCCTCCCACTCGCCGAGCTCCGAGAGAGGCCGCGGCACAGACGCAGAGGCAAGGGCAGAAACAGCTAGGTTTAGTCTTTATTTCCTTGAGGAGGCTTTCAGGGACTGTTTGTTACTCCTCCATGAGTTCAGTCATATTCTTTCTCCTGGAGGGGAAAAAATCCCCGAAATAGAGGCCAGAGAAGGCCACTCCAGGATGTCTCACCAGAGCGACTGCCCTGCAGCTCTGCTGACTGGCCTGGCCCACGGCCGTCCCGTTAGGTGGCTGTGGACACGCTGTCTGATGCCTGTGGCCCCTGACCTTCGGGGCCTGTCGGGTGCTGGGCGCCACGGGGGATCTCCTGAAGCCAGGCTAAGGAGCAGGCTCCATGCTCTCGCGAGCTCAGAGGCTCGCCGCGGCCTTCCTCCCGTGAGATGCCCGTCCTGGAAGGCGGTGAGGAGTAAAGTGGGATTTCTGCTTTTTCCTGGGGAAGCTGTTGCTGTTAGTTACACCATTGATTGGCTTAAAAACGACAGTGCCAGGTTCTCTGCTGAGGGTTTATCTCCTTTAATCCTCACAAAGGCCTGTGAGGTGGGTGGTGGTCTGCCCTGCCCCGCCTGTGGAGTGCAGGGTGGGCGGGGTCGTCGGGCAGCGTCCTGCTGTGTGTCCTCCCAGGCGACTCTTTGGAGACTGATGCTCCGTCGGACTCCGCCAGCTTCCTGTCGTCCCCGACATCCTCACGGCGACATTCTTTTGTAAATACTGTGTTACAGATTCTAGATTCATAGGCAGAGATGATCATAAAACTGAAAAGGAAGACAACTAAAGTTATGATGAGGTGAAAGAGATTAAGAAAAGAAAGGGGGAGAGTAGAAGGGGAGGAAAGAGAACTGAGAAGTATTCTCCTGTTTGATAGCTGACCTCGCGAGGTTGTTTTCACTTTGGAATTTGGCACGGGCTTCTGAAGGTGAGGCGCCCTCATGAGAACACTGGCTGCCAGCATTCTGCCCGGTGGTGCTGTGACCACTGGCTACGTGTGCAGGCTGTTTTCCTGCTAAAGACAGTTTGCAGCCAAGCAGGGAGCAGTTGACCCGGCTGCTTGGCACAGGTCAAGAAGGCACATTTGACCCTCCTGACACAGTTGGTGACACCTGGGAAGAGAGTGTCCTTACCCCCCCAATGCACTTTCTCCTCCCTGGGCTTCAGCACCTTTTTGAAAAGTACCCTCTTCCATCCTCCCAGGTGAGGTGTTGCAGACACGCTCTGCGAGGCCTGGGCTCCGTCTTGCCCGGTGGGGTTGCAGACTGGCAGACACACAGGATGTGAGCGATTCAGTGATCATCTTAAGTACAAAATGGTTCACAAGATTATGAAAGCTATGAAATACTTTACATGGTAAAGAAGTATACATGAGCAGAGCTTGTAAAACCAACTTAAGAAAACATCAGAGGGAAAAAAAGTGTTGACGGTTGGAGCTGCTTGTGGAAAAAAGAGACTATTAGGAATCTTGCTATAAAAGTCATCTGGCCTCAAACGGATCCGATTAGAGGACTCTGTGACATCAAATCAAATCTTGGTTGAGATGTTTAGCTGGTTCCACTAATTGTAAAAATCATATCAAGTGGTTTGGGGTAAATGAAGATGCTTTTTATAACCAGGTTATTGTTTTTCAGTTGTTAAGTCATGTGTGACCCTTCATGACCCCATGGATGGCAGCACACCAGGCTTCTTTGTCCTTCACCGTCTCCTGGAGTTTGCTGAACTCATGTCCATTGAGTTGATGAGGTCATCGAGTCACCTCATCCTCTGTCGCTCCCTTCTCCTTCTGTTCTCAGTCTTTCCCAGCATCAGGGCCTTTTCCAATGAGTTGGTTCTTCAGATCACGTGGCCAAAGTATTGGAGCTTCAGCATCAGTCCTTCCATGAGCATTCGGGGTTGAGTTCCTTTAGGGCGGACTCCTTGCAATCCAAGGGGCTCTCAGGAGTCTTCTTCAGCCACCACATCAATTCTTCCAGTGCTCTGACTTCCTTATGGTCCATATCTTACGTCTGAACATGACTGCTGTGGAAAACCACAGCTTTTGCTATGTGGGCCTTTTACCGGCAAAGTGATGTCTCTGCTTTTTAATACACTGTCTAGGTTTGTCATAGCTTTCCTTCCAAAGAGCAAGCATCTTTTAATTTCATGACTGGAACCACCATCCACAGAGATTTTGGAGTCCAAGAGAGTAAAATCTGCCACTGTTCCCATTTTTTTGCCTTTCTATTTGCTTTGCAATGACAGAACTGGATGCCATGACCTTAGTTCTTTGAAAGTTCACTGTTTAAACAGTTGCTCATTGTTCTTTTGCTAAGTTGTGTCCAACTTTTTGTGACCCCCCCACCCTGGACAGCCGTGCACCAGGCTTCCCTGTCCTTCCCTGTCTCCTGGAGTTTGCTCCAGCTCATGACCTTTGAGTTGGTGATGCCATCCAGCCATCTCATCCTCTGTGCCCCTCTTCTCCTCCTGCCCTCAGTCTTTCCCACTTGCTCATTATCACCATAAAACACCATTTGGTTTGTTTGATTGAAGACATCAGTTTTCAGACTTACGTAAGGAATCCTTTGCATTTTAAAAATTCATTCAGGACCCTAACAAGCTTTAGTTCATAAGTATCATTGCATGTTACTGAAAAATCCTGAAAATATGTACTTATTAATTCATTTAAAATAGCAGCAACTTATTACATGTTCATATAAACCATGTATTTTAGTGGAAAAGAGCTATATACTTTGAGAACCAAAAGCAAAGTAAGGAACGTCCACTGCTGGTGGCATAATGGGAAGAATGGCATTGTTTCACATTTGTACGCCTCTCCTCTAGTGTCTGCTTGAGTTCCTTCTCCTTTGATACATTGTTTTTATGTTTCTTTTAATTTTGGGGCTCTTTTATTGGTTTTTCATTTATTTATTTTCATCCATCCTTTTGTTCTTTGGTCTGTGTGGGCCTCCCATTGCAGGGGCCTCTCTCACTGCAGAGCAGTGGCTCTGGGTGCACGTGCTCCAGAGCGCTGGCTCGACATTGGACACACCGGTCCAGCCACTCTGCGACACCTGGGATCTTCCTGGGCCAGGGATCAAACTGGTGCCCCCTTGCACTGCAAGGCGGACCCTTTACCCACTGGACCACCAGGGAAGCCCTGGTATATTGTTTTGATGAACATGTACCAGGAAAATCTGGCCTCCCATGGATGTCTGTCTGGAAAAGGCGGAGTGTTTGAATAGTCTGCTCAGAGGCTCGGCTGTTCTTGGTGCCGTGCTAAAATGCCGGTAAGAGGTAGCTTCTTGAATGTCAGTCTCAGTATGAATCTGAAACCACGTCGCTGGACTTTGTTTACTATGTGACATTAAAGTCCAGCACCTAAGCTGTGTTTTGAGTAGATTTTTGACCCTTGCTTGATTTTCTCACACATACCTTTGATTTTGTGGAAAATCTGGGTTTAATGAGTTACAGACATCTTCCAGATGTTAGTATGTATTTCAGTCTACAGTACCAAAAAACCACTTTTATTGATAATCCCATTGGTCACATCAGAAAACTGAGTTTTGTGAAGCTGTCGAGCTCACGGTAGTGGGTGTGTTTTTTTCAAAATTCTGATTTTAATTGGATGGCCAAAGTTTTATCATTGGCAACAAACACTAGTATTCGTTTTTGTTTTTTCTTTGACATGACAGGCTCACCGGGTTCATTTTCAAGGCTTAGTCTTAGTTATAGTTTATCTGTTGGTTCCTTCGAGCGGCGCCTGTGAGGAGAGCGGCTCCCCCTCTCGCGGGGCGCGGTGACCCCGGGCCGGGCGAGCCGGTGGCCTCCGCGGCGTCGGGCCAGGCCGCGGGCAGCTGGCCGCGCCGCCCCTCCCGCAGGCTCGCCCGGGAGGCTGAGGCCGGGTGTGCCCCGTCCCTCAAGCCAGCTTGACCTGGATAGGGGTTCACAGCTGAGAGCTTTTAATTTTTTTTCAAAAGAGGGGCCGAGAGACAAGTTTTGAAAAGCAATCTCATTTGTGTCTGGGCCCTGAGCGCCCCGGGTGGGCTTCCCCGCAGCTGCCCGCGGCGTCCCCGCCCTGCTGTCTGCAGCGTCCCTCGTCAGCGTAGAGGGGCTGCAGCCTTCCGCGGGGCGCCTCTCTGCCCTCCTGACGGCGGCCGCCCGTCCTCCGCCGCAGGCGAGCCTCGCCGTGTGTCTGTAGCTGCTCGGGAGACGCGTGGGGAGGAAGCCCGCCGCCGCGCCCACCAGAGCAGGCGCGGTCTGGGTAAACCGCGGCGCCCGCGGAGCAGACCTGCGATCCTTTAGGACTCGTGGGCAAATCGGTGATTCCTGCCCTCCCTGCTTTATGACAGGAGGAAACAGCACTCTAGAAATCACTCCTGAGCGGCTGCCCTGATGGTCCAGTGGTTGGGAGCTTGCCTGGCAATGCAGGGGACTCTGGTTCGATCCCTGGTCTGGGAAGATCCCCACACGCCATGGGGGAACTAAGCCTGTGCACCACAAATACTGAGCTTGCATTCTGAAGCCCATGATCCCAAAATAAATAAATGTATTAAAAAAAAAAAAAGAAATCCCTCCTTCTTGAACCCTAGCCACCTGCTAAACATGATTAGTCTCCGGATCCCTCTGTCACCGCTGAGACACCGAGGCTCGCAGGGAGCCTGGGGGCTCGCCCAGGACGGCAGGGCTGAGCCGGCCGCCGGCCGTGCGGGAGCTGTGGCCCCTCGTGCCCGGCGCTGCCGGTGCCGGCGTGACTGTGGACCTCCTTGTGGAGCGACTGACGGCCTTTTCTTTGCAGGCTTGTATTGACGAGAACCTGGACATGGTGAAGTTCCTGGTGGAGAACAGAGCCAGCGTCAACCTGCAGGACAACGAGGGCTGGACGCCCCTGCACGCGGCCGCTTCCTGCGGCCACCTCAACATCGCCGAGTGAGTCCCGGCGGCGCCCGGGCGGGACGGCCCTCCTCCTCCTCGGCGCTCAGCAGTCTGCATCCCACAAGGAGCGCTGGCCTCTTTAACACAAGTGACAGGAGTGGGCAGTTCACTATTGTTAAGGAATGGGTCCGAGCTGTTTTCCGTAGCTGCTAAGTCTCAGTGGTTTTGGTTGAGATTTTGTGTTTGCTTCTGTTCTCAGGTCGTCCGTGTCTGTCGGCATGTGCAGAGGCGGCTTCTGTGTTCTGTGCGGGTTGGGTGTCCAGCAGCTCGAGCTGGACACGCGTGGCGGCAGGTCTGGAGACTTTTCTCCGCTTCATTGTGTAGAAGAATCTTACCCCTAGTGTCTGGACCGGAAGGGTGCTGAGTGAGTGTCGGCTGGATGAAGGGTGGCCAGGGAAGCTGGTTTTGGATAGAAGGAGACTTTTAAAATGAGGCTGTTGAGTACATTCTAGATGGGAGTAACTGCAGATTGCTAAGGTAATTTCTCTAAATAAAGTGGTGATCTCCTGTGGTCCTTTGAAAAAAATCAGAGGACATGTTTGAAGGCCCCTTCAGTAGGACTGGGGTCCCATTTCAGGGCCGTCAGCCGGCCGCAGGCAGAGCTCCATGGACAGCTCTGCAGAGGCATCACCTGGGCCCGGGGCGGCCCGGGCGCTGGGACCAGAGGCCGCGGGGCGGAGAGATGAGAAGCAGGCGGCTGGCTCAGCCCCACGGCCAGCAGGGGCGAGCAGGGCGGCTCTCCCCATTTCAGTGCGTGGCTTTGTTCTTGCTCCCTGAAGCTGGCGCCTCCCCTCTTGGGTGCCCCTTCCAGGGCCTCTCGGGGGCACTGGCTCTGAGCCACTCACCCAGAGGTGGCCTCTGCCAAGAGGTCCTTCTTGAAGAGCGTGCCTCAGGAGCACATCCAGCGCATGCTGGTCCCCTCGTGGACACGTGTCTGCCTGGGTGGCTCGTTTGTGACTCTGAGCTACTAAATCTCACTGCACACCAGGGCTCCGCTTTCCTCCGTTAGATTGTCACGGGCGGAGCTCGGGCTCGGAACCCGGCCCTCGCGCCGCACTGTCCCGGGGAGCGCCTCCTCTGCGCACAGCCGGCGGCCGGGCTGGCCCTGGTGCGGTGGTTTCTCTGCCTCCTCTTACGGGTGAGCACGGTGCCTTGGAGTTCAGTTCAAAATTTAGGTGTCTCTTTCCCAAATAAATAGTACCTTGAATGCGGTGGGTTGGCGGGCGTTCTCTCTCCTCGTAGGCGTGGTGGCTAGTGGGACGCACGCGGGTCCGCCAGAGGCCCTCAGCGCGGGGTCCCCGGCCCCCACTCCCCCCGCGCGTCGGCCGCGCGTCCCCTCCGTGCGGCGGCGTGCTCCGGACACAGCAGGACCCCGCTGCTGCTGCTGGGCCCAGGGGCTCCACCTCAGGGCCTGGGAACAGCTTCCAGCCAGATTAGCACTTGGTCACGTTGTCATTTTTCTTTGTGTATCTTAAACCATGTTATCGTTTCCAGAATCATCAGAAAGTCTAAATTTCAGGTGAGTTAGAAACAAAGAAAAGGCAGGCCAGCTTTCTAGGGAAGAGTCTGTGCATTCTGGTTCATGTTCCGTGATGACTTCTTTTGTCTTGTGCTTGGCCTCAGTCTGATACATTTTTTAAAAAGGGATTTAGGAGCTATTATTCCTCATTGTGAGTTCAGGCTTACTGCCAGCTAGCTGGGTAGTTTACATTTCTATTACCAGTGAGTTTCTGGCTTAGAAGCAGCAGATTGGCTCAAATGGCAGTGTTTAGTTTGGTTTTATGGTTTATTGTGGGGCTAATTTAGTCTGAGTTTTTGAACACATTTCATTTTCTTTCTTCACCCCTTAGAGTAGTGGCAAGAAGCCCTTCTACAACAGCGAGTTAGAGGGACACACGGGCTTTACATTCTCTCTCTCTTCCTTTTCCAGCTGAGCTGTGCAGGGCTCGAGCTCCCTGACCAGGGGTGGAGCCCAGACCCCAGCTGTGAAAGCGCTGCATCCTTACCCCTGGATGGCAGGAGTTCCCAAGAGAGCGTGCCTCAAGCACATCCAGCGCATGCTGGTCCCTCGTGGACACGTGTCTGCCTGGGTGGCTGGGAACACTTCTGCCCTCCCCCGTTAGATTGTCACGGGCGGAGCTCGGCTCGAACCCGGCCCTCGCGCCGCACTGTCCCGGGGAGCGCCTCCTCTGCGCACAGCCGGCGGCCGGGCTGGCCCTGGTGCGGTGGTTTCTCTGCCTCCTCTTACGGGTGAGCACGGTGCCTTGGAGTTCAGTTCAAAATTTAGGTGTCTCTTTCCCAAATAAATAGTACCTTGAATGCGGTGGGTTGGCGGGCGTTCTCTCTCCTCGTAGGCGTGGTGGCTAGTGGGACGCACGCGGGTCCGCCAGAGGCCCTCAGCGCGGGGTCCCCGGCCCCCACTCCCCCCGCGCGTCGGCCGCGCGTCCCCTCCGTGCGGCGGCGTGCTCCGGACACAGCAGGACCCCGCTGCTGCTGCTGGGCCCAGGGGCTCCACCTCAGGGCCTGGGAACAGCTTCCAGCCAGATTAGCACTTGGTCACGTTGTCATTTTTCTTTGTGTATCTTAAACCATGTTATCGTTTCCAGAATCATCAGAAAGTCTAAATTTCAGGTGAGTTAGAAACAAAGAAAAGGCAGGCCAGCTTTCTAGGGAAGAGTCTGTGCATTCTGGTTCATGTTCCGTGATGACTTCTTTTGTCTTGTGCTTGGCCTCAGTCTGATACATTTTTTAAAAAGGGATTTAGGAGCTATTATTCCTCATTGTGAGTTCAGGCTTACTGCCAGCTAGCTGGGTAGTTTACATTTCTATTACCAGTGAGTTTCTGGCTTAGAAGCAGCAGATTGGCTCAAATGGCAGTGTTTAGTTTGGTTTTATGGTTTATTGTGGGGCTAATTTAGTCTGAGTTTTTGAACACATTTCATTTTCTTTCTTCACCCCTTAGAGTAGTGGCAAGAAGCCCTTCTACAACAGCGAGTTAGAGGGACACACGGGCTTTACATTCTCTCTCTCTTCCTTTTCCAGCTGAGCTGTGCAGGGCTCGAGCTCCCTGACCAGGGGTGGAGCCCAGACCCCAGCTGTGAAAGCGCTGCATCCTTACCCCTGGATGGCAGGGAGTTCCCAAGAGAGGCTGCTCTCTAAAGTGCATATTTACTGAGCCGCTGAGCATTTCTAAACCATAGGGTACCTGTAAAGATTCTCGGAAATAAAATATTACTTCACAGACACTTCACAGGGGTCCAGTGATTAAGATCAGATACTGCCACTGCGGAGTTAGACCCACAGTCTGATCCATGGGTGTGATCCACAGTTGGGGAATTCAGACCCCACGTGCCACATCGTGTGGTCAAAAAAAGAAACTGACTTCATAGGTTGCTGTTTGTTGTCGTTCAGGTAATGGTGTCAAACTAGAGGACCCTGCCCCACCAGGATGAGGATGGTCCGCGGAGGTCGTCTTTCTTAGCAGATCATTTCTGGACGTGAGCCCTCTCCATCACAGGCCCAGGAGCTTGTCAGGAAGGGCAGAGCAGGCCTGTGTGCCGAGTGACACTGCGGCCAACCCGTGAAGAACACACTAGATGACGGAGCAGAGTGGTGAAGGTGTTGTGTGGATTCCACACAATATTTGTGGGTTGCTAGGAGGAAAGAGAGTGTGTCGGGTGTCACGGCAGTGGCGACCTGAGGAGGACACAGCTGTCGTCCTGGAGCCTGTTCAGCCGTGGGCAGCTGTGCCGAGCCCCGCGTGTGTCACAGCTGTGGCCCGGGCTTAGTGCGGGCGGCGGGGCTCAAGGGAGGCGAGGGAAGATGGGGCTCAGAGAACACTCAAAGGCATCTTAAAGGGACCTCGGAAGACGTGGGAAGTGTCTGTTGAGAGCAGGGAGCGGGAGGGGAGGGCGTTTCGCCTGCTGGAGGGGCTGGAGAGCTGGGGGGGAGGGCGAGCCGCTGGGCCTGGAGCAGGGGGTCGGTGTGACCAGAGGGTGCAGCTCCGTCCAGGGGCGCTGACCCAGTGCTGGCTCTGTGCGTGGTTTGCATTTTGATTTCTCAGAGTTGGGAGGTGTAGGTGAGTTCTCTTTTTGCCCCAAAGAGGAGAAGCCACAAGAGAGGAGCTCAGGAGCACGGTAATGCAGGGCAGCAGGCGGACGGAGGACGGGCCTCGGGGTAGTGAAGGAGCCAGAGGCAGTGGGCCGGCCTCGGAGGACTGTCCTCCTCTGAGTCTGTGAGGGAAGAGTGGAGTTGGCTGAAAATCAGAGGGGCTTATATATGTGAAATCCATCTATACACTAAGTACATTTATTGACACTCTCTGTGTGCCAGATACTAAACAGTGAGAAAGCAGAGACGTGCCATGAATCTAATCTCGTAGCACCTCCTCCGCCAGCTCCTGAAATACAGTAGCCGTGCATTAAGATCTCCTGTCGTGTCTAAGATGTCGTTGCCAAGACGCTCAGTCCTGACTGACTCTTACCCGATTGGTGTCTGTCTCTTTGTGACCCCGTGGACTCTAGCCTGCAGGCTCATCTGTCCATGGAATTCTCCAGGCAAGAATCCAGGAGTGGGTTGCCGTTTTCTTGCCAGGGATTCTTCCCAACCCAGGGATTGAACCCACGTCTCCTGCACTGGCAGGCAGGTTCTTTACCACTGAGCCACCAAGGAAGCCTCAATGTGTCCGAAATGTGGCACCTTTAAATATGGAGGGGAGACCCATACATGCTTACTGCACTGTTGATTGATTGAAACCTAATTTAAGTAGATTTTCTTTCTCCTGTGAATACTTGCATTTGGTAGCGCTCCTGGCATTGTTGGGATTCCCACTGGCCCGAGTGACTACTTGTTATTGTTCATTTGCCAAGTCATGTCTGATTCTTTGCGACTCCATGAATGGCAGCCCGCCAGGCTTCCCTGTCCTTTATTCTCTTCCCAGAGCTTGCTCAAACTCATGTCCACTGAATCGGTGATGCCATCTAGTCCTCTGTCATCCCCATCCCTTCCTGCCCTCAGTCTTTCCCAGCATCAGGGTCTTTCCCAACGAGTTGGTTCTTTGCATCACGTGGCCAAAGTATTGGAGCTTCAGCATCAGTCCTTCCAATGAATATTCAGAGTTGATTTCCTTTAGGATTGACCGGTTTAATTTCCTTGCTGTTCAAGGGACTCTCAAGAGTCTTCTCCACCACCACGGTTCAAAAGCATCAATTCTTGGACGCTCAACTTATGGTCCAACTCACATCCATACATGACCATTGGAAAAACCATAGCTTTGACTATCCGGACTTTTGTCGGCAAAATGATGTCTCTGCTTTTTAATATGCTGTCTAGGTGTGTCATAGCTTTTCTTCCAAGGTGCAAGAGTGTTTTAATTTCATGGCTGCAGTCACTATCAGCAGTGATTTTGGAGCCCAAGAAAATAAAGCCTAGTAGTAGTGCCGAGATGAGTTAGACTTGAAGTCAGAAGAAGCGGCCGTAACCTCTACCATTTACCTCTAATAGTAGCCACATTGACTACTTCCTAATTTTTTTAAAGACTCATTATATAATTTTATGTGAAAGTACTTTGAAGATCAAAAAGTATCTATGCAAAGTATTAAAATTATCAGACCATTCTTCTTCAGGATCAAATACTGTATTGTATTCAATATAGAATCTAATTATTTAGAGTATGTCAATTTATTTCTACCGTCACCTAGTTTCCTCTTAGAGTGTAGGCTTCATGGAGATGGCTGGTTGAAGGGAGAGATTTGTGGAGGTGTAACCTGGGCAGATTCATGAAAATTTTAGTTTGTCCTTTGTTTTTCTTTTTTTTTTTTTTTTTAAAGATTTATTTATTTACTTTGGGCGGGGGCCGGGTTGGGGAGGGAGGGGAGTGGGCGGGCCACTTCTATTGGCTTTCATTTCTCTATTTTCGTTTGTCTTCGTTCTTTGGCTCCTGTGGGCCTCCCATCACGGTGGCGTCTGTTGTTGCAGAGCACCGGCTCTGGGCGCATGCGCTCCAGAGCTCCGGCTCGGTAGTTGGGCACATCGGTCCAGCCGCTCCGCGGCACGTGGGATCTTCCCAGGCCAGGGATCGAACTGGCGCCCCTTGCCCTGCAAGGCGGTGTCCTTACCCACTGGACCACCAGGGGAAGCCCTGTCCTTTGTTTTTCTGTTTGTATCCCCCAACACTGCTTCATGTGCTCTTAATGGGAATGGAGACCATTTCCGTGGGAATCACCCCTTCACGTCTCTCCTGGCAATTCTCATTCTCAGTATTACCAGCGTCATGAGTCCTCCTGGGAGCCTGGGTTTGGACCTCAGCGTGAGGGTGAGCTCTAGGGCTGTGTGTCTTCCTGGCGGTGTTGAGAAAGTGTCTTGCTGCCCACCGGGAATGAGGGTGGGGCTCAGAAACATGTGAAGCAAATCCCGCTTCTAGGCATGGTCTTACCAAGAAATGGAGACATGTTGGATCCTGACTTGAAGGCTGGTGCCCTTAGGTCAGCCGTGGAGAGCCTTGCCCGGGGCTGCCGTGACAGTCCAGACGGAGGCCGTGCTCGGTGGAGCCCAGGCGCAGGAGCGTGAGCTGGCCTTAGGCCGGGGAGAGAACACCAGTTGTGCTCTGTCTGCACAGGTATTTCATTAACCACGGAGCCAGCGTGGGCATCGTCAACAGCGAAGGTGAAGTCCCCTCCGACCTCGCGGAAGAGCCAGCCATGAAGGACCTCCTTCTGGAGCAGGCGAAGAAGCAAGGTGAGCCGAGGGGCCCGTGCCCGGCGTGGCTGTGCGTGGCCGTGCGTGGCCGGGCCAGGCCGCACGTGTCGCGTGCCCTCTCGCCTGCACGCAGGAGTGGGCAGGGCCAGGAGCACGGCCCGTCGGGCCCCGGCTTTGCTGTCCCGGAGCCACGCGCCCTCTGGTGTCGCTCGGCCGCCCGGCGGCTCCCTGATGCGCCAGGGGGACTGAGGCGGCGCGTGGGCGTGGGTTCGCGTGGGCGCCCGGTGCCGGCCCGGCCTCACACTGAGGTCTCGAGAGCGGAGGAGGCCCGGAGTCCGGTCTCGTCCTGTGTCGTACTCCGCATCTTTTCTGCTGAGGAGGGCTCAGAGGAGGGGGCGCTGGTGGGCATCGGTTACAGCCTCTGGAGTGCTCTTTACCATCCTGAGCGTGAAAACTTCTGGTAGTTTGCTACGGTGAGAAAGCTAACGTAGAAGAATAAACTCGGAAAATTCTTATTTTATACATTCCAAAGAATGTCTTTCAGAGAACAGGTCAGGATTCTCCTAGTGGAGGTCTTTGTGTTCTTTTAGTTGAAAAAGTTGCAGATGAAACCAGTCCAGCTAGCAGGGAGGACAGGCCTCACGGCGCCGGGTGGGCGCTCCGCAGTGCCGTGTGGACGGGTGTGCGGCCCTCCCAGGGGAGCGCCGTGCCCGGCCTGCAGCCCGTGCCAGGGCCTCCTCTCCAGTGACCCTCCCTGGCACCATGCCTTTCCACAGGCCGGTGGGCCTGCCCGGAGCCAAAGCTGCGCTGGCCCTCTAGCAGAAGGGTTGTGTGGCCACAGCTGACCACGTGGCCCACAAAGCTGAGAATACTTAGTATTTGTCCATAATGTTCTAAAGGGAGGCAGAGTTCCTGACTTGAAGGCTGGTGCCCTTAGGTCAGCCGTGGAGAGCCTTGCCCGGGGCTGCCGTGACAGTCCAGACGGAGGCCGTGCTCGGTGGAGCCCAGGCGCAGGAGCGTGAGCTGGCCTTAGGCCGGGGAGAGAACACCAGTTGTGCTCTGTCTGCACAGGTATTTCATTAACCACGGAGCCAGCGTGGGCATCGTCAACAGCGAAGGTGAAGTCCCCTCCGACCTCGCGGAAGAGCCAGCCATGAAGGACCTCCTTCTGGAGCAGGCGAAGAAGCAAGGTGAGCCGAGGGGCCCGTGCCCGGCGTGGCTGTGCGTGGCCGTGCGTGGCCGGGCCAGGCCGCTCGTGTCGCGTGCCCTCTCGCCTGCACGCAGGAGTGGGCAGGGCCAGGAGCACGGCCCGTCGGGCCCCGGCTTTGCTGTCCCGGAGCCACGCGCCCTCTGGTGTCGCTCGGCCGCCCGGCGGCTCCCTGATGCGCCAGGGGGACTGAGGCGGCGCGTGGGCGTGGGTTCGCGTGGGCGCCGGTGCCGGCCCGGCCTCACACTGAGGTCTCGAGAGCGGAGGAGGCCCGGAGTCCGGTCTCGTCCTGTGTCGTACTCCGCATCTTTTCTGCTGAGGAGGGCTCAGAGGAGGGGGCGCTGGTGGGCATCGGTTACAGCCTCTGGAGTGCTCTTTACCATCCTGAGCGTGAAAACTTCTGGTAGTTTGCTACGGTGAGAAAGCTAACGTAGAAGAATAAACTCGGAAAATTCTTATTTTATACATTCCAAAGAATGTCTTTCAGAGAACAGGTCAGGATTCTCCTAGTGGAGGTCTTTGTGTTCTTTTAGTTGAAAAAGTTGCAGATGAAACCAGTCCAGCTAGCAGGGAGGACAGGCCTCACGGCGCCGGGTGGGCGCTCCGCAGTGCCATGTGGACGGGTGTGCGGCCCTCCCAGGGGAGCGCCGTGCCCGGCCTGCAGCCTGTGCCAGCGCCTCCTCTCCAGTGACCCTCCCTGGCACCATGCCTTTCCACAGGCCGGTGGGCCTGCCCGGAGCCAAAGCTGCGCTGGCCCTCTAGCAGAAGGGTTGTGTGGCCACAGCTGACCACGTGGCCCACAAAGCTGAGAATACTTAGTATTTGTCCATAATGTTCTAAAGGGAGGCAGAGTTCCTCGGAGGTCCCTCTGTGCCCGCCTCACCCCCAGGGCCACGTGGATTCTCTCAGCTTACTTCTCTACTCAGGGAAGTGAACTTCAGCGGCAGTTCCTTTTTTAAAGTTTGTGTTTCCTGAAACTAAGGTTCTTGACATCAGTCTTCAGGTGCAGCAAGGGGAGAAGAGGGGCGGGCGGGAGCAGGCGGGGCGCGGTGAGGGGCAGCGTGGGGGTGGCCCCCGACCTCGTGCCCTCGAGGCTGGGAGCGACCCCTGCGGGGCTGCCGTCGGGTCGCGTGCCCCGGAGCCGCGGCTCGGCCGGAGAAGACGGTGAGCCCGCGAGCGCCGCGGCTGCTCCCGCGAAGAGTGAGCTGGGCGAGCGCCCGGCCCGGAGACGGGGCTGCTGTCGGTGCCCTGGGAGCGGCCGCCCGGCGCGCGGGCGCTGACCGCGGTCTGGCTCCTCAGGGCTCGACCTCGAGCAGGCGCGGAAGGCGGAGGAGCAGCAGATGCTACAGGACGCCCGCCAGTGGCTCAACAGCGGGAGGGTCGCGGACGTGAGGCAGGCGCGCTCGGGGGCCACCGCCCTCCACGTGGCCGCCGCCAAGGGCTACTCCGAGGTCCTCAGGTATGTCCGCCCGCCGGCCGGGCCGCGCAGCCTGGAGCGGGCGCGGGCGGGGAGGTGGCGGGCGGGAGGGCCGCCTCTCGGCTCCTCCCGGGCCTGCTGGGTGGTCCTCCTCCTCCTCGCCCGCGCGGCCCGGCTCTTGCTGGTGCTCTGACGAAGCGGAGCTGGAGGGAGGCCTGGCGGCCCCTGGCGCGCTCTCCGCGGCTCTTCATCGTCAGCAGCCCCCTGCCTCCGCCTCCTGTGACCTGCAGGGCAGAGCGGGCGCTCTTCAGGGCGCCCTCCTTGGTCTCGGGGTGCAGCGCCCTGCGAGTGCGGCGGTGGAGCCCGGGAGGGCTCTGGGCTCTTCTCTGTCTGCTCCCCTTCCCCGGAGGCCCGCCCCGGTCGTGTGGAGGCTCACCCAGCACCCGGGCTGCGGGTGGCGCCGTGTGTGTCCTCGTCACCAGATGCTCTCACGGCTCACGCGCCTGGGACGAAGTTCCTGGTGCGCACGGCAGGTGTCCGTGCACCTGCCTGCCTGGGCAGGGCTCCCTGGCTTGCTTCTAGGGCGGCATCTGGTCCCCGCGTCTGTGCCTCGGTCAGCCGAGGGCCGGGCCGCGTCGTCCTCCACAGGCACCTCGGCCCGGGCGCCTGTGCGGCAGTGGAGCCCTGCGGAGCCTCCCAGAGGGGCGAGAGGTGGAAGGCCACCTGGAGAACAAGCCTGGGAGGGAGAGCAGGCGGCTCTGGGCCCCTCCCCTGCTCGGGGGCCGGCAGGCCGCCGGGCGGGGCTGCAGGCGGGGCACTGCTCGGGCTCTGGCCGCCCGGCTGGGCTCCGTGGCTGCACCTGCAGCGCTGGCCTCTGGGAGGGGGTGGCAGCCCTGGCGCCCGGCCGTGCCGACCGGCTGGGCGCGGTCGCCGGCGGGGGGCGCAGGCCGCGCGGGGCGGCAGTGGGCCGCCCGTGCACTGGGCGACTCGGGCGCAGAGGCTCGACTGCCTCGTCTGGCTCTCTCCAGGCTTTTGATTCAGGCCGGCTGTGAGCTCAACGCGCAGGATCACGACGGCTGGACGCCCCTGCACGCCGCTGCGCACTGGGGCGTGAAGGAGGCCTGTTCCATCCTGGCGGAGGCCCTCTGCGACATGGACGCCAGGAACAAGCTGGTAAGGCGCTGGCCTCCAGCAGGGCCCGCAGCACCAGGCGGAAGTCCGAGTCCCCCGACCAGGCCTGCCCTCCAGGGCGGCGCGTCGCCGGTAGCTGGCGCTCTGCTCCCCCCGCCCTGCCTGCCCGGCATCAGCACAGCATGCTCGCTTTGTCGCATGAAAGCAACTGCTGATTCTGTTGATGTGGAGGCCCCTCAAACCAGCGGGGAAGAAAGATGTTTTGGGTCTTAGCAGAAATAAGCAGTAGGGGAGCCCAGGACCACTCTCCGTGGTGAAGCGTGTCATGCTTTCGCTTTTCATTTACGAGCCGAGCATGTTCCTCCAGTTAAAAGATGTCCTAACGACAGCGTCCTGGCTTTTGGCTGAAAGTATTGCTGCCCGGCCTCACTGCAGGCAGGTCGGAACTCCTACGGCCTCCACCCGGGCTGCGGGTGGCGCCGTGTGTGTCCTCGTCACCAGATGCTCTCACGGCTCACGCGCCTGGGACGAAGTTCCTGGTGCGCACGGCAGGTGTCCGTGCACCTGCCTGCCTGGGCAGGGCTCCCTGGCTTGCTTCTAGGGCGGCATCTGGTCCCCGCGTCTGTGCCTCGGTCAGCCGAGGGCCGGGCCGCGTCGTCCTCCACAGGCACCTCGGCCCGGGCGCCTGTGCGGCAGTGGAGCCCTGCGGAGCCTCCCAGAGGGGCGAGAGGTGGAAGGCCACCTGGAGAACAAGCCTGGGAGGGAGAGCAGGCGGCTCTGGGCCCCTCCCCTGCTCGGGGGCCGGCAGGCCGCCGGGCGGGGCTGCAGGCGGGGCACTGCTCGGGCTCTGGCCGCCCGGCTGGGCTCCGTGGCTGCACCTGCAGCGCTGGCCTCTGGGAGGGGGTGGCAGCTCTGACGCCCGGCCGTCCCGAGAGGCTGGACGCAGTTGAGGGCTGGGGGCTCAGGCCGCGTCGGGCATCAGTTGGACGCCCGTGCACTGGGCGACTCGGGCGCAGAGGCTCGACTGCCTCGTCTGGCTCTCTCCAGGCTTTTGATTCAGGCCGGCTGTGAGCTCAACGCGCAGGATCACGACGGCTGGACGCCCCTGCACGCCGCTGCGCACTGGGGCGTGAAGGAGGCCTGTTCCATCCTGGCGGAGGCCCTCTGCGACATGGACGCCAGGAACAAGCTGGTAAGGCGCTGGCCTCCAGCAGGGCCCGCAGCACCAGGCGGAAGTCCGAGTCCCCCGACCAGGCCTGCCCTCCAGGGCGGCGCGTCGCCGGTAGCTGGCGCTCTGCTCCCCCCGCCCTGCCTGCCCGGCATCAGCACAGCATGCTCGCTTTGTCGCATGAAAGCAACTGCTGATTCTGTTGATGTGGAGGCCCCTCAAACCAGCGGGGAAGAAAGATGTTTTGGGTCTTAGCAGAAATAAGCAGTAGGGGAGCCCAGGACCACTCTCCGTGGTGAAGCGTGTCATGCTTTCGCTTTTCATTTACGAGCCGAGCATGTTCCTCCAGTTAAAAGATGTCCTAACGACAGCGTCCTGGCTTTTGGCTGAAAGTATTGCTGCCCGGCCTCACTGCAGGCAGGTCGGAACTCCTACGGCTCCAGCCCTCGTCTGCTGACTCCCCGGAGTCCACAGACCCGGCTCTTACTCGGCCGGTGCTCCCGTCTGCCTCCCGCCTCCGCCCGGGCGCCGTGGCCTGTGGTCGGGGCCCTTCGCCGCGCGGGGCCCTGCGGGTCTCCTGTAACCAGGTGACCCCCGGGACGCCGTCCTCAGCGCGCGCACCTGGGCCTCCTTCCAGGGCCTGGAGGAGCCCTTTGTTGAGTTTATTGTAACAGTTAGCATTTGGAAGAGGTACAGGTAGAGAGTCCCGCGGATTATTTCCCGGGAGACAGTGGACACTGGGAACAACGGGGTGGCCCCCGCTTGCTGTTTCACGGCGTGTGGAGCCCGGTGTTCGCAGGCTCTGCTGTTTCCCGTGTCTGCTCTGTGCTTGAGGGCGGCACCGTCACAGGGCTGGGTCGACGCGCGTCGGCTGTCCCGGGAAGCGGCCGTCACAGAGCCAGGGGCGCGGCGAGCCCCGCGGGCTCCCTGACGGTCACCGCCGCCGTGTCCTCTGCCAGGGCCAGACGCCGTTCGACGTGGCCGACGAGGGCCTCGTGGAGCACCTGGAGATGCTGCAGAAGCAGCAGAGCGTGGTGAGTCGGGGGTCGCGGCCCGCGCCGCCGCGGTCCGTCCGCCGAGCATGGCGCTGGACGTGCCTGCGCGCCCGCATCGGCCGTCCTTCCTCCAGGAGCTGTCCACAGTCTGTTAAAAACTATCCCGGGAGCCCCTGTTGCCCAGATTCGCTCATTATCTGGCGTCGTCCGCGAGCAGCGGGAAGGGCAGCGGGAGGCGACGCTGGCTGCTCTCGGGAGCCGGACGTGAGCGTGCTGTGTGGGTCGCTGGTTTCCAGACGGCCTGCTCGGTGGAGGAGTCTCGTGGCTTTTCCTTATTGACTGAAAGTGCTTCTTTATGTAGAGGAAGGTGACTCCAGGGACTTTGTTTGTGTCTTAAAAGGCAAACAGACCCACAAAGCTGAGACATTTGTTGTTGGCCAGGCGGGGTCAGTGGCTCATGCTCACTCCAGTCCGTCGGCTGTCTCCTGCTCCCCCCCGCCTCCTTTGCCCAGCCTGCTGGTGTGCGTGCTGCGCCCCTGGCTCTGTGCTGCACAGGAGGGCCGCGGAGGCCTGTGCCCACGTGCGGGTGCAGCACGGAGGCCCCCCCACGCTGGCGAGCAGGCCTGAGTCACTCTCCACCTGAAGGAGGGCTCTAGGTGAGGACGACGGGCGGGTCGCGTCAGGCTCCAGCAGGCCCGCTGAGACGGAGGTCGGGCGCTTCCTGTGCTCTCCCCGCGGGGCCGTGGCTGAGGCTCAGGCGGCGGCGAGACCCACAGAGCGGCTGCGGGGAGCGCGTCGGTTCCGTGTCGGGGGCTCCTCGCGCTCAGCACCGCCTGGCCGGAACAGGAGAGGCCTCGCGGGGCAGGCTCGGCCCCGCGCAGGCACGCCGGGCTGCCCGGTCTCCGCTGGCGAGCCCAGGCGCCTCTGTGGGCGCCGCGGCCTTCCCAGAGTGTGGAGTTCATGGTTAGGTATTTGTTGTTCTTTACGTATTTTATTCTCAAATAATTTGGGGCTCACACAGTCCAGCGTGTTCACCTGTGAGCACGAGCCGTGCCCTCACTGACTGGCGTCCCCGCGCTGCTGGGGGTGGTGCCGCACTCGCGCCCACGTAACTGGGGTCTGGGGATATGGGTACATCCTGTAAGGGCTCTTTGTCCACCTGGCTCCCGTTTCTTCTTTAGAAATGCTGCCAGCTTGGTCCAGCATAGGGGTCCCAGAGGCTTCCTTCACAGGCGCGTGCGGCCGTCACCCTTGCAGCGAGGCTTGGGGGCGCCGGGGTTGGGCATTTGTGAGGCAGCTTCCCTGAGCTCCAGAGCAGGGTTTCCTCTTCTAACTGGGGGAGGGCTTCCTCTCTCTCCTCCTTCCAAGGAGACCCCTCGTCCCTCCTCCCCTCGGGTGCTGGTCCGGCAAAAGGGCTGGCGGATTCTCGTCACTGCTGATTCCTTACCAGTCGTCCGTGCCTTCCCTTTTCTGTTTTCCAGCTTCGAAGTGAAAAAGAGACGCGGGATAAGCTCATTGAGTCCGACCTGAACAGCAAGCTGCACGGTAGACTCTTTAAGAAGTAAGCTGTCTGGGTGGAGCCTTGTGCGTGTGACGTGCCTGGCTTGAGCGTTCGCGCAGGGAAGAGACTCGGGTCTGCTGTAGCCACGTGTCCTTAAACACGGGGGACGTTTGAGGGGCGAGGAGGTGGGTGGCGTTGACTTCTGGGGGACCCTTAGCGTGAGTGAATGCGTGTGAACTTTGTGAATTAATGGAGATCGCATGTTTCTTCTTACCCAGTGTAACGCTCTTAGTCCCAACTGCTTCCCGCCCTAGAAGCTCTGCGCTCAGGGCTCCATCTGTTCTGCTGCCCTGCACCGCCGTCTCACGTGGACCTGGTGTGCGACGCACACTCAGGACACACTTGTTAAGCCTCACCCGCTCGCTCACCATGCAGCGGTAGGCTTCTGTCTTTCTGCGTGTTGAGCGGCAAGGGCTGCAGTCAGCCCTGAAGGGACGTAAGGGAAGGCCTGCCTGTCTCTGCTACTGCTTCCACAGGCGCTCCTGGGCCGCCTTCCACCAGCTCCCCAGTGAGCGCAGGGAGTGGTGTCTCCTTTCTGAATTACGCTCACATTGTCATCTTTAATTTAGCAAAGAGAAGATGCTCTATGAGGAGGAGACACCCAAGTCCCAGGAGACGGAGGAGGAAAGCAAAGAATCCAGCAGCTCCAGCTCCGAGGAGGACGAGGGGGAAGACGAGGCTTCCGAGTCAGACGCCGAGAAGGAGGCGGGGGATGCCGAGACCCTCCGTCCACAGAGCACAGGGGGCCGCTGCTTGTCAGAAGGCACGTGCTGCCGGGCCCTCGGGGGGAAGTGATCCCAAACAGAGCCGCTAGATCTTTCTCTTTTTTCTTCTCATTCTATAAAGCTCCTCTGGTTCCTGGTTGGGGATGGAGAAGGAACAAATCCGTTTGACCTTTCTGACTCCTGTGGAGGATGCTCCTTATGTAGAGTCTTAAGTGCGCTCTGCGGGCAGCGTGGGTGCGGAGCACGGTCAGCCCACCAGGCTTCGTGCCGGCCCGAGGTCTCCCTCCGCGGCCAGCGAGCTCGGAAGGAGCTGCCGGCTTTGATGGGCGGGTCCGCCTGCAGCGAGTGCTGGTCCTGGGTGACGGGGCTGAGGGCGCAGACGCCACAGGGCCGGGCCCGCGTCACGGCGTGCTCGTCTCCAGAGGGTCTCGAGACGCTGCAGCGCTTTAAGCTGAGAGCCGAGCCAGTCTCCCCAGAGCCGCGCGCCTCGGGCACCTGTGCTGGGCGGCGCTCCGCCTTCACGGGCGCGGCGCCCTGCGGCTACAGGGAGCACGGCCCTTGTCCGCGGCTCGTCTCCGGAGGCTCGGCCCCTCCCCGCTGTCGAGCAGGTGGGCCGCGGCTCAGCCTCTGGGGGAGACGCCCGTTTGCTCCCGAGTCGCGCGTCTCGGGCCAGCGCTCCGGGTCCCTGGCGAGCCTGTGGCCGTGTGTGCGCTCGGCTTCCTGGAGTCCGGCCGTTTCCTCCGCGCTTTCGTGTCTCTGGCTTCCTGTGTTGTCTGGGAGGTGCGCCCGGATGGGGCCGGCAGGCGTGTCCACCGGATGTGCTGCTGAGTGTGTCCCGGCGTGTGGCGGGTAGGAGGGCGCGGACGTGGGTGAAGCACACATCCTGTGAGCGATGCCGCTGCTGGTGTCCCTGGTGAGGAGGACGGTTGCGTCCGGGGTTTATCCGGACACTCCAGGGTCGAGGTCAAGGAAGGGCACTCACCTCCTCAGCAGACACGTCAGGACGCGTCCACAGGGGACGCGTGTCCCGTGTGCGTGCTGTTTCAGTCTGCAGCCGCTCCCGCTGTGCCTGGGCCCCGTCCACCCCGCTGCAAGGGCAGTGGGAAGCGGCCCCCGGGCGAGGGCGGCGGGTCTCCCCGTGCCGGGGGTGTGCCCGCGCCCCAGCTCTGGCCTGGGGCCCCTCAGAGCAGCCGGGGCGGGTTGTAGGGAATGTGAATGGCGTCCTGAGATGAAGTCAGCGGTTTGACTTGCAGTTCTGTTCTCCTTTCTCCTCCTGACGCGACGTGCACTCTTTTCTGTTCGTTGTCCGCTGCTGCGTAACCAGCAGCCCAGAGCTCAGGGGCGGCAGCCGTCCTCTGGGCGCAGCCGCGGCTCGGGCGGGGACTTGGGACGGCTCCCCCCCGGGGCTGCCCTGTTGCGCGGGCGGCAGCAGCAGAGCAGGTTTCCCAAGCAGAGATGTGCACACGGCGTTTGAAGGCTGCCCTGATCGTTCACAATAGCCGCAGAAACAGGGCCCAGTCACGGCTCTCGTCTCAGAGGTCTCGAGCGCTGCAGCGCTTTAAGCTGAGGCCGAGCCAGTCTCCCCAGACCCGCGCCTCGGGCACCTGTGCTGGGCGGCGCTCCGCCTTCACGGGCGCGGCGCCCTGCGGCTACAGGAGCACGGCCCTTGTCCGCGGCTCGTCTCCGGAGGCTCGGCCCCTCCCCGCTGTCGAGCAGGTGGGCCGCGGCTCAGCCTCTGGGGGAGACGCCCGTTTGCTCCCGAGTCGCGCGTCTCGGGCCAGCGCTCCGGGTCCCTGGCGAGCCTGTGGCCGTGTGTGCGCTCGGCTTCCTGGAGTCCGGCCGTTTCCTCCGCGCTTTCGTGTCTCTGGCTTCCTGTGTTGTCTGGGAGGTGCGCCCGGATGGGGCCGGCAGGCGTGTCCACCGGATGTGCTGCTGAGTGTGTCCCGGCGTGTGGCGGGTAGGAGGGCGCGGACGTGGGTGAAGCACACATCCTGTGAGCGATGCCGCTGCTGGTGTCCCTGGTGAGGAGGACGGTTGCGTCCGGGGTTTATCCGGACACTCCAGGGTCGAGGTCAAGGAAGGGCACTCACCTCCTCAGCAGACACGTCAGGACGCGTCCACAGGGGACGCGTGTCCCGTGTGCGTGCTGTTTCAGTCTGCAGCCGCTCCCGCTGTGCCTGGGCCCCGTCCACCCCGCTGCAAGGGCAGTGGGAAGCGGCCCCCGGGCGAGGGCGGCGGGTCTCCCCGTGCCGGGGGTGTGCCCGCGCCCCAGCTCTGGCCTGGGGCCCCTCAGAGCAGCCGGGGCGGGTTGTAGGGAATGTGAATGGCGTCCTGAGATGAAGTCAGCGGTTTGACTTGCAGTTCTGTTCTCCTTTCTCCTCCTGACGCGACGTGCACTCTTTTCTGTTCGTTGTCCGCTGCTGCGTAACCAGCAGCCCAGAGCTCAGGGGCGGCAGCCGTCCTCTGGGCGCAGCCGCGGCTCGGGCGGGGACTTGGGACGGCTCCCCCCCGGGGCTGCCCTGTTGCGCGGGCGGCAGCAGCAGAGCAGGTTTCCCAAGCAGAGATGTGCACACGGCGTTTGAAGGCTGCCCTGATCGTTCACAATAGCCGCAGAAACAGGACGTTAGCAGCTGTTTTCCAGGGACTTAATACGGAGCTGTGCAGTGTAAAAGTGTTTTGTCTCTAACTTGTATAGCAACTCACAGGACAAATGTTTGAATCCCTGACCATCAGTGAGAGAGGAGAAATTCGAGGATGCGCAGCACTTTGCCTGGTGTCCTGCAGCTAGGGTGTGGCCCCACCCCGTGGCATGGTTCACGCGTGGACTCTCCGGGCACAGGTGGACAGGGCTTCTCTCCGCGCCTGGAGGGCGTCCTCCTGATGACGTCGCCACCGCCGCCTCCGGGAGGGTCCCCAGGGTCTCACCCCGCGGGCAGCCACCCTCCCTGCCCCTCCTGCCTGCGTCCCACGGCGCGTGGCCACGACTACCCCCGCGGCGCCTTCCCTGCGCCCCCGCCCTCCAGGGCCGGCTCTCCTCTGAACCAGCCGGTCCAGCGCTGGGCGTGGTCGGCCTTGCGTGGTCGCCGCGACTGCGGTGCTAAGGTCTTAGCTCCTCTTTTTCTGATTGCGTAGGAAGCGAGGTCTGTCTTCGCTTCCTCGGGCTTTTCCTGCCAGGCCTCCAGCGTGGCTCCTGCTCTCACTTGCTGATGAGCCGCGCGCGTGGCCTGAGGGCAGAGCAGGCTGTTTGCACACGTGGGATTTGGAGTCGAGTCGGAGCTCCCCGCGCCCGTCTGCTGGCAGAGGCGGAGGTGGCCGGCGCTGGCGCTGGGGTGTGAATCGGCGGCTCCGCGGTCCTCGTGGGCTGTTTGGCAGTGGGCAGACCTCTAATGTCAGCAGAAGCAGACACACACTCACAAGGTTTTCACGCTGTGCTTGTTGCTTCTCCTGTCTCACGTAACAGGTGACCAGCCCAGCACCACTCTCAGCCCCTCCAGCACGGCCAGCAGGAGCAGCGGCCCCGAGCAGATGCCCGCGCCCGCGCCCAGCGCCGCTTCCGCCCGGAGGGTGAGCGTTTGCCGTCGGTGCGGATGCCTCCCCGTCGCAGTCACGTGCGCTGGGAAGGGCCGTGCAGAGGCGGCCGTGCCTCTTTTGGTCGTCATGTGGTTGATCCTTGGTGCGGGTCAGCTTCAGGCGTACAGGGTGGTGTCCCAGTTATGCACACGTAGGGTTTTCAGGTTCTTTTTTCTTTATACGTTATTACAAAATACTGAGTAGAGTTGCCTGTGCTATACAGTAGGTCCTTGTTGTGTATTTTGTATGTTATTGTTGTTGTTTATTTGCTAAGTCGAGCCTGACTCTGTGACCCCGTGGCCTGTCGCCCCCCGGGCTCCTCTGTCCGTGGGATTTCCCGGGCGAGCACACTGGACGGGGTGCCGTTTCCTCCCCCAGGTTTGGATGTAGGAGTGTCTATATGTTAATCTCAAATTCCTACTGTATCCCTACGCCCTCTTCCCTTTGGTAACCATGCGTTTATTTCCTGTCTGTGCCTCTTTTTCTGTTTTGGGAATAAGCTCATTTGTATTGCTTTTTAGATTCCACACACAAGTGGTATCATCCTCCTTTCTCTGTCTGACTGACCGAGGTAGTGAGGGCCCCTCGGGGTCCAGCCTTGCTGCCGCAGGTGGCCGTGTTCTGGCTCTGTGGTGGCCGTGGTGGCTGAGCAGTATTCCGCTGGGCACACGCCCACGCGAAGCCGCTGGGGCTCCTGTGGCAGAGGCACGGGGACAGGGCGTCTTTACCCAGGAGCAGCGTGGCTCTCGCGGTCAGGAAGGTGCCGGCAGGGCCGGCCCACGGTGAGGCCCCTCCTCCTGCTGCTCAGACGACCACCGGGTCTCCGGATGCAGGCTCCCTGGGGGTGAGGGTGTCACGGTCGGGTCTGGGGGAGCGGACGCAAGCGCTGTGACTGCAGCGTGGTGACGGGACGCGGCGTGGTTGGGCCGCAGGCTTTGGTGGCCTGGGATGGAGGCGCTGCTGTCGGCGGCCTGTGTGCTCCGTATCTGAGGCTGGAACGCGCGGAGGTAAAGCTCGGATCGGCAGGAGGATACCCGGCCCGCCTGCTCGGTCGTTCTGACGACTGCCCTTCTGTTCTTGCTGCTTGTTTGAAGCTTCACGTTCGTGAGTGAAGTGCTGGTCGGCGGGGTGGGTGGAGGGCCGAGGCGGCGGCGCTTGCTGAGAGGCGCGCCCGCCCTCGCCTGCAGCTGCCCCAGTCCTCTGCGGAGGCGGCCTTGCTCCTCGCCCTAGGGGGCTGCGAGGAGGCGGCTGGCCGCACCCCTTGGGGCGACGCTGCTGGGGGGCGCTGCGCTTTTGCAGATGCGAGCTCCCTGCCCTTCTGGGCGCCTCACAGGTGCGACGGCGTGGGTGGGCGTCCTGGTGGAAACCGGCGTGGCGGCGCCGTTCCTGGGCACCAGTGCGCGGCGCTCCCTCCAGGCTGCTGCTGGCGTTCCACGGCCGCGCTGTGTGGCTGAGTCACCTGCTCTTTAAGAGGAAAAATACTAAATAGAAAAGCTACAGACACAGCCACACTGGTGCCGCTTGCGACGAGGAGGCTGGGAAGCAGCCTGGGAGGCTCGTGGGGCGCGGACGGGGTTGCCCCTCCGGAGCCGGGAGGCGCGCGCGCCGCTCGCCCACACGGCGCAAGCAGGCTGCGGGCTTCCGGGGCGGGGTCCCTCTCCCGGGCCGTGGAGGGGCCTGGCTCCGGAGGGACGTGTGTTGCCAGCAGAGACCCCTGCGGCCCAGGCAGAGGTCGGGCTGACGGGCCCCAGCCTGCGCCGTGCTGACCCTGCTCAGTGCCGTGTTCCGTGGTTGGTAGAGAGGAGACGGTCAGGGACCACGGAAGCTTTGCATGAAGCTCTCTTTTCTAACATGAACACTCCTTCCCTTTTTAATGAAATGATGGTATTGGTAATATCTTTGAAGCTTTTCTTGGCAGAATATAAAACCCGGCATCTTTGAAAGCTTTCTTGGTCACGGTCGGGTCTGGGGAGGCGGACGCAAGCGCTGTGACTGCAGCGTGGTGACGGGACGCGGCGTGGTTGGGCCGCAGGCTTTGGTGGCCTGGGATGGAGGCGCTGCTGTCGGCGGCCTGTGTGCTCCGTATCTGAGGCTGGAACGCGCGGAGGTAAAGCTCGGATCGGCAGGAGGATACCCGGCCCGCCTGCTCGGTCGTTCTGACGACTGCCCTTCTGTTCTTGCTGCTTGTTTGAAGCTTCACGTTCGTGAGTGAAGTGCTGGTCGGCGGGGTGGGTGGAGGGCCGAGGCGGCGGCGCTTGCTGAGAGGCGCGCCCGCCCTCGCCTGCAGCTGCCCCAGTCCTCTGCGGAGGCGGCCTTGCTCCTCGCCCTAGGGGGCTGCGAGGAGGCGGCTGGCCGCACCCCTTGGGGCGACGCTGCTGGGGGGCGCTGCGCTTTTGCAGATGCGAGCTCCCTGCCCTTCTGGGCGCCTCACAGGTGCGACGGCGTGGGTGGGCGTCCTGGTGGAAACCGGCGTGGCGGCGCCGTTCCTGGGCACCAGTGCGCGGCGCTCCCTCCAGGCTGCTGCTGGCGTTCCACGGCCGCGCTGTGTGGCTGAGTCACCTGCTCTTTAAGAGGAAAAATACTAAATAGAAAAGCTACAGACACAGCCACACTGGTGCCGCTTGCGACGAGGAGGCTGGGAAGCAGCCTGGGAGGCTCGTGGGGCGCGGACGGGGTTGCCCCTCCAGAGCCGGGAGGCGCGCGCGCCGCTCGCCCACGCGGCGCAAGCAGGCTGCGGGCTTCCGGGGCGGGGTCCCTCTCCCGGGCCGTGGAGGGGCCTGGCTCCGGAGGGACGTGTGTTGCCAGCAGAGACCCCTGCGGCCCAGGCAGAGGTCGGGCTGACGGGCCCCAGCCTGCGCCGTGCTGACCCTGCTCAGTGCCGTGTTCCGTGGTTGGTAGAGAGGAGACGGTCAGGGACCACGGAAGCTTTGCATGAAGCTCTCTTTTCTAACATGAACACTCCTTCCCTTTTTAATGAAATGATGGTATTGGAAATGATAATCCATCTTTGAAAGCTTTTCTTGGCAGAATATAAAACCCGGCAGCTCTGTAACTTCTGCCATATGTTTGTGTTTCAATTGGCTGCTCCTTGAAGCCTGAAATGCTCAGTCAGAGAGGCCGTGCCTGGAGGAAGCTGTCAGTTTGTGTCCGTGCTCCCTGAGCTCACTCAGCCCAGTCCTACCACCGGACCTTGAAACAGCTGCCCGCTGGCCCACCTCTTTTCCCAAGGTCCTCGTGTTGTAGGAGGGTCAGCTCTCGGCCAGGCCTGCGGAGGCGCAGCCGAGCCGTGGAGAGGGCTGGGCTCTGCCCCCCGGCCCCGAGGCAGCACTCACCCCGCGGCTGGGCTCTCGGTCTGGTGGGAGCCCTGCGAGGCGCCGGGGCTGCCGGGGGCGGCCCTGGCATCTGGCCTGCCGCGCCCCCGCTCGCCCCTGGTGCCCGCAGCTTGACTGAGGGTGGGCAGGGCCGCCGGGACCCTTCTCTCCAGAGCTCCTTCCCTCGCAGCCCTCCAGCCTCTGCAGCAAGCCGGAGGAGCCCAGGGATGAGTCTCCGTCCTCGTGGAGGCTGGGCCTCAGGAAGACGGGCAGCCAGAGCGTGCTGAGCGAGGCGGCCGGGGCCAGGGAGGCCCTGCGGGACCGGGGCTCGTCCATCTACCGCTCGGCCTCCAGCCCCCGCATCTCTGCCCTGATGGACAGCAGGGACAAGGTGCAGTTCCCTTCCGCGACGGTTCAGCCTCGGGGACAGGTGGAAGTACTTTCTAGTCCCTCATTTGGTTCTGGAAGAACAGTCTTTAAAGGGAGACAGGCATGCCGATGATCAGACGGCTGTTTGGTTATGATTGCTTGCTTGACCACGCAAGAAGAAACCCTTTTCCTTTGGCCTGCCTCTGTTCCTTCTTCCCCACCCTCCTCACCTGGGGCGGACGCGTGAGGGAGGCCTGCGGGCCTGGTTGTGGAACCAGCACCAGCGATTTATTCCCGGGTGTGCAGAGGCAGGTTTCCTTCGTCAGGCACTCCGTCCTGAGGAAGCTCAGGCAAATGAGCGCGAGGAAGGCCTTCAGGGCCTCCTCCTCTGCCTCCGAGCGCATGGTCAGGCCAGCTCCCGGCTCGGTTCACCCGGGGAGCGTGCCCCTGGTCTTCAGCTCGCTGCAGGCTTCGCGGGGCTCGCGCGCTGCTCCTCTCAGGCCGAGTCCCCTCCGGCCGCCGCCCCTCACGCAGCCCTGTGCTTCTGGAAGCGCTCGGGCCTGAGGTGTCAGCCCGTCTGCTGCACCTGAGGCTGTCGTTCGAGGAGGAACGCGTCCGTGTGGCTGCCGCCGCCTTTCCTTGTCCTGCCTGCCCCTTGTTTGATCGTCCGGGCTTTTCCTGTGAGAGTGATCCCCCCGCGTGTTAGCGTTTGATGGGGAGCTGGGGGTAACCTTGGGATGCCAGCCTTGGCGGACACCACTCTAGCTGGAACGGGTGTTGAGTCTGGAGACAGGATCGTGTGGCCACATTAAGCCCTCTTTCTCCACCCCCACTGCGCGCAGTGTGTCAGGACCGGCTTCCTGTGTGTCACTTGCTTTGACTTTGCAGGAGAGAGAAGCCAGAAGCCCCTGGAGTCCCCTGGGGCCGCGGAGGCCCGGCAGCTCGGGCGACCTGGCGGAGAAGGAGAACAGGTACGGGGCGTGCCGGGGCCTGCGGCTCGGGACCCGGCCCCGCCGGCCGGCCGGTCTTCACCCGTCAGGTCTTCCGTCCCGCGCAGGGCGGGCTCGCTTACAGCCGGCGCTGTGAACGTGCGGTCTCAGCACGGGCCTGCCTCGCGGTCAGCGCTCAGAGCCTTGTTGCGCAGTTGAATTGATCCGCTTCTGATCTGCGAGGAGTGTCCCCCGTCAGTCAGAGGAGGGAGCGGCGAGGTCTGCCGCGTCTCGGCCGACCGTGGCCAGAGCCCTCTCCCCGGGGGCACTCCTCCCCAGCGCTGGCCGCCGGGAGCCTGTGGCAGCGCGGAGTCCCGCTCCCACCCAGACCTGCTGGAGGCGACCTGCCCTCTCACAGCGCGCCCTCGGCGCCCGGGAAGGGCGGCCCGGGCCGGGGGGTCAGCGGCCCGGAGTCGCCCGCCAGGGTGCGCCCTCGGGTGTGCCCTGTGTCCAGAGCGGGGGGCGTCTCCCTCTTGTGACTCGTCCCCCCGTCCCCCGCCCCCTCTGCTGGCTTGGAGCGACGCGCCCCTGGGCTGGCCCGGCCGTCTTTGTAAACGAGGTGCAGGGCAGCTGCTCCTCACAGAAGGCCCCAGGCCCTGGACACGAGGCCTTGGTGCCCAGTGAAGTGGGCTGGCTGTGACGCGGGTGGGAGAGAGCAGGGGTACTCACGCTTGCCTGTACAGGGAGCAGCCATGTCGGCAGACGAGCGCTGGACGAGCGTCCTGTTCCTGGGCGTCCGCCGCGTGCCCGTTCCTGGTGGGCCTTCCCGGCGGGCCTCGTGGGCGGCGCGGAGGCGGGGGCCTCAGGGCCGTGCTCTCCGTCTCCTCCACAGAGAGTCTGCCGCCAACCTGGTGCGCGGCGGCTCCCAGCCCCGGCCGCCCTGGAGGGACGCCGCCCCGGCGGGCGAGACGCCGCAGAGCGCCTCCATCTACGTGTCAACCTACCTGAAAAGGTACCGGTGCCCCGGCTGGGGGCGTGGCCTCCCTTCGCCCTGGCGGGATGGGTGGGTAGGGACTGCACGCCTCCACGCCCAGTCAGCACCACAAAGATGAATCCAATAGCTTTTAGATCTCTTGGGATGAACATTTTAAGTAATTTTAAGTTGAAAGTGATTTCTTTTCCTAACTGAATTAGAGTAATCTAATTCCAGGTTCTCCCCACAGACAGATCTGAATATATTCTCCATCCTTTCAGTCCTGTAAAATCTGCAGCCAGTTTCGACTTCCAGCCATCTCTGGGTGGGACTGAGTTTGCGTTCTTCCTGGTCGTCAGTCACACGTAGGGGCGGAGGGCAGGGAAGGCCCTGCAGGGTGTAAGGGGAGAATGAAGACCGTTTTCAGTTGAAAAGTCTTGTATAGACACCTGTTCATTCGGGGACTTGAGTTGTTTTGTATTACTTTGATGGCCCTCAGACCCACTGAGATGTGAAGGTCGCACGTTAGGTGCAGAGAAGGTCCCTGGGCGCTGGCCCCTTTCTCGCCTCTGCCCCTGTGGCCCTGCTCGCCCGCCAGGGTGCGCCTGGTGTGCCCTGTGTCCAGAGCGGGCGTCTCCTCTTGTGACTCGTCCCCGTCCCCGCCCCTCTGCTGGCTTGGAGCGACGCGCCCCTGGGCTGGCCCGGCCGTCTTTGTAAACGAGGTGCAGGGCAGCTGCTCCTCACAGAAGGCCCCAGGCCCTGGACACGAGGCCTTGGTGCCCAGTGAAGTGGGCTGGCTGTGACGCGGGTGGGAGAGAGCAGGGGTACTCACGCTTGCCTGTACAGGGAGCAGCCATGTCGGCAGACGAGCGCTGGACGAGCGTCCTGTTCCTGGGCGTCCGCCGCGTGCCCGTTCCTGGTGGGCCCTCCCGGCGGGCCTCGTGGGCGGCGCGGAGGCGGGGGCCTCAGGGCCGTGCTCTCCGTCTCCTCCACAGAGAGTCTGCCGCCAACCTGGTGCGCGGCGGCTCCCAGCCCCGGCCGCCCTGGAGGGACGCCGCCCCGGCGGGCGAGACGCCGCAGAGCGCCTCCATCTACGTGTCAACCTACCTGAAAAGGTACCGGTGCCCCGGCTGGGGGCGTGGCCTCCCTTCGCCCTGGCGGGATGGGTGGGTAGGGACTGCACGCCTCCACGCCCAGTCAGCACCACAAAGATGAATCCAATAGCTTTTAGATCTCTTGGGATGAACATTTTAAGTAATTTTAAGTTGAAAGTGATTTCTTTTCCTAACTGAATTAGAGTAATCTAATTCCAGGTTCTCCCCACAGACAGATCTGAATATATTCTCCATCCTTTCAGTCCTGTAAAATCTGCAGCCAGTTTCGACTTCCAGCCATCTCTGGGTGGGACTGAGTTTGCGTTCTTCCTGGTCGTCAGTCACACGTAGGGGCGGAGGGCAGGGAAGGCCCTGCAGGGTGTAAGGGGAGAATGAAGACCGTTTTCAGTTGAAAAGTCTTGTATAGACACCTGTTCATTCGGGGACTTGAGTTGTTTTGTATTACTTTGATGGCCCTCAGACCCACTGAGATGTGAAGGTCGCACGTTAGGTGCAGAGAAGGTCCCTGGGCGCTGGCCCCTTTCTCGCCTCTGCCCCTGTGGCCCTGCTCCTTGCCCTGTGCCAGCTGGCAGGCCGCGCGCCTTGGCCAGAGCCGTGCAGCTGTGAGACACAGCTGCTGTTCAGGTTCCGCTTTGCTGCGGGTGTGGACGCATCGGGTTCTCACTGCTGCCTCTGAATTCTCTCTTTGCTTCCACTTTCTTAACCCTGCCAACTGCCTCTGGGTGCCGCACCCTTCGTCATTAGGCTTCTTAGGTGATGGGTTGGCTGCCCTAGAAACAGGCTTTGGCCACAGACGGTATTTGGGTACAGACTGTTTGCACTTGACTGGAAGAACCTCATCAACCAGTTAACCTCAGAGCGTGGGGCCTGTGCCAGAAGTCGGCCAGCCACGCTGCCCTCGCGCCCCTCCAGCCTGTGCGTCTCCACGGGCGAGGCCTCAGCCTGGACAGGTGCCTCCCCGCTCCTTACAGCTGGGTCCAAGGCTGGGAAAGCTTGTCAGAGAGAGTCTCGTCCTGGGCTTCGGGGAGGGGAAGCTGTGTTTACTGCTCGGCCTAGTGCTCTGTCGTGGCAGGCTGGGCCTCCAGGTCCAGGTCTCGGCAGATGGCCAGAGGGAGTGGCTTCTGGTGGGCAGGTCGTCTGGCGCGGTCCTGGTGAACCTGCCCGGGGCGACACTCTGCCGGCCGGAGCCTGCTTCCTTCTGGGAGGGTGTCTGAGAGGACAGTCGCAGCGTGGGGAGCACCTTGGGTTCCCGGGGCTTTTCTTCTGTAATCCTGAGCCCTGTTTACCTTCACCAACCTTCCTGTGTGATCTTTCAAAAGGAAAGGGCCATAGACAGTCACTCGTTCAGGCAGAAGGCGTGAGTAGATGCTCATCGTTCTTGGACTGTGCCAACTCTCAGAAACTTGCCATTTTCAGTTGTCTTCTTATTGTTGAGGCAGAAAATCCTTTCCTGCAGCCCAGTGAGGTGCACCTTGTGTGGAAGAAGTCTTCCTGACCACGTCTGGTCCCCTCGCACCCCAGTGCCTCGTTGCTGTTAGAGTCGAGACGTTTTTAAGTAAACGTGGGCCCGGGTGCTTTCCCGCGGCAGCCGAGGTGGTGGCCGCGTGGCCCAGCTGGCAGGCCGCGCGCCTTGGCCAGAGCCGTGCAGCTGTGAGACACAGCTGCTGTTCAGGTTCCGCTTTGCTGCGGGTGTGGACGCATCGGGTTCTCACTGCTGCCTCTGAATTCTCTCTTTGCTTCCACTTTCTTAACCCTGCCAACTGCCTCTGGGTGCCGCACCCTTCGTCATTAGGCTTCTTAGGTGATGGGTTGGCTGCCCTAGAAACAGGCTTTGGCCACAGACGGTATTTGGGTACAGACTGTTTGCACTTGACTGGAAGAACCTCATCAACCAGTTAACCTCAGAGCGTGGGGCCTGTGCCAGAAGTCGGCCAGCCACGCTGCCCTCGCGCCTCCAGCCTGTGCGTCTCCACGGGCGAGGCCTCAGCCTGGACAGGTGCCTCCCCGCTCCTTACAGCTGGGTCCAAGGCTGGGAAAGCTTGTCAGAGAGAGTCTCGTCCTGGGCTTCGGGGAGGGGAAGCTGTGTTTACTGCTCGGCCTAGTGCTCTGTCGTGGCAGGCTGGGCCTCCAGGTCCAGGTCTCGGCAGATGGCCAGAGGGAGTGGCTTCTGGTGGGCAGGTCGTCTGGCGCGGTCCTGGTGAACCTGCCCGGGGCGACACTCTGCCGGCCGGAGCCTGCTTCCTTCTGGGAGGGTGTCTGAGAGGACAGTCGCAGCGTGGGGAGCACCTTGGGTTCCCGGGGCTTTTCTTCTGTAATCCTGAGCCCTGTTTACCTTCACCAACCTTCCTGTGTGATCTTTCAAAAGGAAAGGGCCATAGACAGTCACTCGTTCAGGCAGAAGGCGTGAGTAGATGCTCATCGTTCTTGGACTGTGCCAACTCTCAGAAACTTGCCATTTTCAGTTGTCTTCTTATTGTTGAGGCAGAAAATCCTTTCCTGCAGCCCAGTGAGGTGCACCTTGTGTGGAAGAAGTCTTCCTGACCACGTCTGGTCCCCTCGCACCCCAGTGCCTCGTTGCTGTTAGAGTCGAGACGTTTTTAAGTAAACGTGGGCCCGGGTGCTTTCCCGCGGCAGCCGAGGTGGTGGCCGCGTGGCCCAGCTGAGCAGGAGAGCAGTCCCTGCGCCCACCCCTTGCTCCTGTCTAGACATGACCTCTGACCCCGGAGCGCCCTGCCCTCTCCCCTCGCTGCCCTCTGGTGCTGAGTCTCTGCTCCAGAGCTGCTCCCCCAGCTGGTGCGGCCTGGCTTCTGTCCTGGGCGGCCTCTGGGCGCGCACGGCGTTCGGTCCTGGGGGTTTCTGGTTCTTTTCTCTAATACAGTGGCTGCTTCCTGTCTTTGCCCTCGCTCAGCCCCGCCCCATCCAGACACTCTGTGCCCTCCCGCCGCACCTCATCGCTCGTCCACGCCTCTGAGGGGTGATGGACAGAGGCCTGCTTGCCACAGGGCCCAGCGCCAGCCAGGCTGGGTCCCTCCGCGTCCCCGCGGCTGTGCCCTCTTCTCTGCCCACCTTCTTGAAGTACACAGTGGGGGCGCTGGGCGGGCGGTCAGCCACGTGTCCTGAAGGGCGTGACCGTGTGCTGTTTTGCAGCGCGTCCTGTGGTGGACGTAGTGGCCCTGCAGTCCCTACCCTTCAGCCATCGCAGCCCACCTCCTCCCGCCTCTCTCATGGCCGTTGGCTCGCCCAGCTCCCAGGCGGCTGGCAGCCTGCCCACGGCAGGTAAGCGGCGGGGGCCGCCGGCCCGCGCTGCAGCGTGGCGTGGAGAGGCTCGGGGCTCCTGGGCACATCCCCGGCCTCGGCACGGACGCGTTTCCTCCGTCTGCGGCCACTTACCCAGTAGCTGGAGGGTGCATTTAGGCCTTGACTTTTGCCTCTCAGGAGCCCTGGCAGCTGGGACCACAAGTCCAGGGTCAGGCTGTTGCAGTAAATCGTAGATGCAGGCATCCACGTACTTCACTTACATTAGTTTTCCATAATTCTCAGTAGGAATCTCTTCTGTTTATCTTTTGGGAGGATGGCATGCAGACCCCAGTCAGCAGGAAAGCTCTCTCCTGTCCCAGAAGCATGTGGCCTTTGGGGAGCTCCCAGCACTGGGGGCTGCGTGCCCCGTGGAGGGGCTGGTCTCCACTCGGGTCGCGGGCGGTGGCGTCTTGGTGTCTAGCCTGTCCACGGGCAGGGCGTCTTGGGGACACGCAGTGGAGCTGCAGCTGTGGCCATAGTTGTGGCTGGAGGTGCCCGGACGCCTTCTCCTGTGAGTGTGGCCAGGCTCCTCTTCTGGCTCTCCTCTCTGCGCCGGCTCAGTGAGGAGAGCCCGGAGGACAGCGCGTGGCGGTGGCGGTGCCCCTGCGCTCGTCCGGCCGCCGGCCTCTTCCCGACCCGAGTCCTCGCCGTGGGACCAGGGCTGGCCGTGACGGGCCACTGTCATGTCCTGTGTGACTGCAGATGCACGTGCCCAGCCCCAGGACAGTGCCTTTGCACACGTGTGGGGCCGCGTAGGCACACGCGTGCCGTCCCCACGCGTGGCGACGCTGAAGCACGGAGAGGCTGCTGGGCAGGCACGGTGGCGCCTGCCCTGGCGGAGCCTGGCGTGGCCCGGCAGGGGCTCCAGCCGCACAGAGCTCCCTCGGGACGCGGCTTGCTCACACGTCACAGTGCATCCGACAGTAGCGACGCGGGGGTGACAGGCGTTCACTGTTCCGCTCAGTTAAGACAGTCCCGAGGCAGGCGGGTCTGGCCCCTAGCCCAGCTCACGGGGGCTAGAGCGTGGCTTCCATTTCCAGGGGCTCCTCATAGTCCACAGTCGATGCTGGAGTTGCAGCCATCACGGCAGCATTCCCGGCCATTCTAAGGAGGAGACGGGGTGGTATGCCAGCGGGGGAACGCCTCTGAACTGAGAATTTCCCACAAAGCACAAGCTCTCTGCTTGCGCCTCACTGGCTGCTTCCAGGAGCCATGGAGACTGTCACACAGGCGGACTCTTCACAGGGCACACGGAGGCCCTGAGCAGTAGGAGCCTCTTTGTGAGGAGAGGGAAACTCTCAGGCCGATCCACGTGGGCTGTTGCAGTAAATCGTAGATGCAGGCATCCACGTACTTCACTTACATTAGTTTTCCATAATTCTCAGTAGGAATCTCTTCTGTTTATCTTTTGGGAGGATGGCATGCAGACCCCAGTCAGCAGGAAAGCTCTCTCCTGTCCCAGAAGCATGTGGCCTTTGGGGAGCTCCCAGCACTGGGGGCTGCGTGCCCCGTGGAGGGGCTGGTCTCCACTCGGGTCGCGGGCGGTGGCGTCTTGGTGTCTAGCCTGTCCACGGGCAGGGCGTCTTGGGGACACGCAGTGGAGCTGCAGCTGTGGCCATAGTTGTGGCTGGAGGTGCCCGGACGCCTTCTCCTGTGAGTGTGGCCAGGCTCCTCTTCTGGCTCTCCTCTCTGCGCCGGCTCAGTGAGGAGAGCCCGGAGGACAGCGCGTGGCGGTGGCGGTGCCCCTGCGCTCGTCCGGCCGCCGGCCTCTTCCCGACCCGAGTCCTCGCCGTGGGACCAGGGCTGGCCGTGACGGGCCACTGTCATGTCCTGTGTGACTGCAGATGCACGTGCCCAGCCCCAGGACAGTGCCTTTGCACACGTGTGGGGCCGCGTAGGCACACGCGTGCCGTCCCCACGCGTGGCGACGCTGAAGCACGGAGAGGCTGCTGGGCAGGCACGGTGGCGCCTGCCCTGGCGGAGCCTGGCGTGGCCCGGCAGGGGCTCCAGCCGCACAGAGCTCCCTCGGGACGCGGCTTGCTCACACGTCACAGTGCATCCGACAGTAGCGACGCGGGGGTGACAGGCGTTCACTGTTCCGCTCAGTTAAGACAGTCCCGAGGCAGGCGGGTCTGGCCCCTAGCCCAGCTCACGGGGGCTAGAGCGTGGCTTCCATTTCCAGGGGCTCCTCATAGTCCACAGTCGATGCTGGAGTTGCAGCCATCACGGCAGCATTCCCGGCCATTCTAAGGAGGAGACGGGGTGGTATGCCAGCGGGGGAACGCCTCTGAACTGAGAATTTCCCACAAAGCACAAGCTCTCTGCTTGCGCCTCACTGGCTGCTTCCAGGAGCCATGGAGACTGTCACACAGGCGGACTCTTCACAGGGCACACGGAGGCCCTGAGCAGTAGGAGCCTCTTTGTGAGGAGGGAGAGGAGGAAGGCGAGTGCTCTGGCCACTCCTGAGGAGGAGGGAGGAGGCAGGTGGGTGCTCTCTGAGCTCCGAGGGCCTCTAGCGCGTGAGCAGTGTCCTCGCCTCCAGATAAGGAAGCCAAGACCCGGCCACAGGCACCTGCCCCAGGTCACTTGGCTGGGGTGAACAGAGGTGGTTGGAGCCTCGCTCTCTGCATTTCGGGGCTCTTCTCTTTTTCACTTTTTTGTCTCCACCCAGTCTCTCTTACTCCAGGCTCTCTACTACATATTGCACGGATTCTGTTTTATGTAACCCTTGCCCTTAGGAGCCCTGCACTTTTAGGCCTCGTTGTCCCGTCTTGCAGGGTGAGAGGCCAGACCAGCCCTCTAGCCACCGATGATTCCAAAGCCTCTGGTCCCTGCCCTGGATCTTTTCCCATTCTGCTCCTAATAGTGTGCTTGTGTACTTCAAGATAGTAAAAGTCATACACTCTGATTGAACAAAATAAAACCTTTGTCATTTCTTCAGCATAAGAAATTGCAGAGACCAAACATGTCATTAACCTTAAAAGAATTTCATGTATGGTTTTGATGAGTATGATGTTTTTAAGTCTTTTTTTCTTTTTTTGGTCACTTCTATTGATCTTTCATTTATTTATCTCTGTTCTTTGGCCCATGTGGGCCTCCCATCGCGGTGGCCTCTGTTGTCGCAGAGCACCGACTCCGGGCACATGCGCTCCAGAGCTCTGGCTCGGTAGTTGGACACACCGGTCCAGTCGCTCCGTGGCACGTGGGATCTTCCCTGGCCAGGGATTGAACTGGTGCCTCTTGCACTGCAAGGCGGTGTCCTTACCCACTGGACCACCAGGGAAGTCCCAGTATGGTGTTTTTATAGCTTTGTTTCTGGCTGATTCTATTACTGCTTCCTATAGACTCCTACATCTTGTAAGTCTGAGGATGTATTTGCCTCTTTTTAAATTAAATAATGGATATAAAATCTTACCTTGGTCCTGAGCTATTAACTACTTCTGGAGAAGTGGCTTGTAGTTTTTAGATACAGTTCAGCACTGTTCTATTTTTATCCCTACATCTAAGTACCATATTTAGATTTTTATGATCTGATCATTCTTTTGAGCTTACTATAATGTGATTACTTGAAAACGAGCTTATAGCTACTTACAAGCATTTCTTGTAGTTGTAAGTAGGTGAGAGAAACAGATTTCTAGCATTTCTTATTTCCATTGCTTCCCCGTCTCTGTGAGTATCAATTTTGGGTCTGTTACCCCAGCAACGAGCTGTGACATCATGGATGATGGCTTTTTGGGTACCTAGCCAATGGCTGCTCGCAAGTCTTTGTTAAGAAACAAAGATCTTGTTTTCATGTAAATGAGTGTAATTGCACAGCTTGCGGGTGGGAAGCCTGGAGCCGGTTCCCTGTGGGTCCCACGCCTCTGCTGTCTGCGGCTGTGGATGCAGAGGGCCAGGCGTCTGGTTCCGAGGCGAAAGCAGCCGCTCAGCGCGGGGAGGTCGCGGCGTCCCCAGCGAGCGGGTCTGAGCGATCCAGGGAGACGGCCCCGTGTCGGCCGCCTCCCGCTCAGGGGCTCGCTGCCGGGGCCTGGGGGCGTCGTGAGTGACCTCCGTGTTGTCTCGTGTGTGGTGGGCCCTGCCGTGTGTGCGTGTGGAGACCAGATGGCGCTCGGGAGGCGTTCGGAGCACTCGTGTGGGTCACTGTCTTGCCTGGCATCGTGGCTCGTTAAAAGAAACGTTTCTCTAATCTCAAATAAAATTTTTTTTTTCCGAAAACATGACTCCTTAGGCAGAATACATCAGGCTGGAGAGTCATTGCTATTGTGAGATCGAAGAGCTCAGAACTAGGGAGTTCAGCCACAGACCCGCGCTGAGCCGGGAGAGTCTCGGGCGCGCCCACCTCCAGCCCCGTCTCTGCGTGCCGTGCGTGCTGACCGTCCCTCTCTGCTGTGTTCTTCCTTCCAGGACCCCTAACAAGCCCCAGGCCGACACCGCGGCAGAGAGAGCGGCGGGCGGCGGCGCTTGCAGCACCCCACTCTCCGTGATCACAAACCGCCCCCCGCCCAGCACTGCCAGTGGGGTTCCCCTGGGCACTCTGCTCTGCGCTCCCAGCGCGGACCCCTCTGTGGAAGCCAGGGAGAGGAGGAGGTGAGTGGTCCGTGGCCGCGGTGGGCTCTGCTCCGAGGTAGGAGGGACAGGGCTGGGCAGTGCGAGGGTCCTGGGCTCACGGCGTCTGTGGAAGCAGATCGTTACAGTGCAGCTTGGGGTTGCGCGTCGCCTCTAGGAGACTCTTGGTGGAGATCTTAGTTATTTCTGATGATTTAGCGTAGATATTCTTCCGTCCTGGATACGGGCGTTTCTGCTGTCTTCCGAGAGAGGCCCGTCAGGCGTGGGCTCCGCTTCAGAGGCCTCGGAGCGCCTGGCTCCGCCGTGGCGGCCCGGCCAGCCTCTGGCAGCAGAGGAGGGCGTGTCTGATAAAGGGCCCAGAGGCCAGCGCCCCGGGCACAGCCGGCTCAGTCTGAGAAGAATGCGGGAAAAGGAACGGACGACGCGTGGTGGACAGCTCAGGGACGGACGGGCCAGCTGCTCTGCAGGTTCCCTTGAGGGTGACGGGAGCAGCCGTGGTCTGACCTCAGACAGACGTGCGGGCGGAGCTGAGGCACCGTGTGAGCCTCGGGACCCAGAGGCCGTGGAGGGTGGGACCAAAGGGAAATGGGCCGCTTCCTCCCACCTGAAGAATGGCGAAGAGGCGAATGCGTTCCATTTGGGAATTGAAGGACATAACTGTCCCCTTTTTAAGACTAGAAACAGAAGCGCGGCCTTAGCTTCCAGGCTGCCTTCGTTTTAGGCTGAACGTCCGGGGGAGGCGGGCGGCGCGCTCGTGCTGAGCAGGAGGCCGGAGCGCCACCTCGCCTCCGCGGCACGGAGCCCACACCGTCCTGGCGCTTGCTTATCAAGAAGACAGCTCGGAGACGTGCATTTTGAGAAGAAATGGAAGCAAAATAAGTAGATCGAAAAGTAGATTGATAGTGTTTTACTTCTTCCTTCCCTTCCTTCTTTCATTTCTTTACATAAAACTTGAAGAAATTCCGTTTCCTGGGCTAGCATTGCTGAGCCAGCGGTTGCCATCTTATAATAGGCTTCCAGCCAGGACGATCTTAGTAAATCCAACTTCAGTACCTGATGTTTATGGAATTCATAGTTCAGATGTAGTTGAAATACTGTTAGTTTCATCTAGAAGCTAAATACAAAAGTCATCTTTCATTTGCTGGGAAAAAAAACACTCCCTTTGAAAACTCCTTCTGAGCAGAGACAAGTGAAGTGAGTTACATTCACGGCCGAGGTTGTGGGCCCGAGGGATGGGCGAGCGGCTCTGCATCGGGCAGCAGTGCTGAACTCTCAGGTGCGCGGACCATATAGAGAGGCTGAGAAATGTGATTACTGATCTCTGGGAATTTCATAGCTGCTAATCAGTAACCTGCTACACATTGTGATTTTGTCTCAGAAGTTTTATTCAACCCACAGCTGTCTGCTGAGCAGCAGCCACATACCACCTGTTGTGTGGAATGCGTGCGTTTCCTCAAGGAGCAGCACGTGTAGGAACAGAAGAATCAGTCAAGCGTGGCGTGACGCGCGGCAGGCCAGGATGAGGGCCCCTGAGGGACGCCCAGAGCAGGCAGGGGTCCGGTGCTTGCTAGACCATAGATACTAATCATTAAGTAACGTAAATAGGAAGGTCGCGCCAGATGAATGAATGGGAAGGAGTGATTGCTAAAGAGCTGATGGACTCGTCCCTTGATGTGTACCAGCGTTTATTCTTTTCAAAATGTGCCGAGCACCTGCCGTTGCCACGTCCTGTGATGCGCCCGGACGATACAGCTGTGAAGCCGGAGGTGCGGTCTCGCTCCCAGGAGGTGTGTGTGCCGGTGTAGAGCCACGTGAGGCAGACGACTGCACGTGTGAAACATACTGAGCTGTTCCCACACGTGTTACAGAGGCCTGGCCGCCTCCTGGGGTCAGAGGAAGCCCCCTGGGGGAGAGGCCCGTGGAGAGCTGCAGGGAAAGGGCTGGGGCAGGGGTGGGTCTCCAGGCACGGCGACCGGGCACTGACGCGACACTGGGCGGGGAGGTGCTCGGTCCCGAGAGAGGGAGGAGGCGGGAGGGGGGAGGGGGAGGGCCAGGGTCCTCGGGGCGAGGCCTGAGGGCAGGCGGGGTCCGGGCCGCAGAGCCTCCCGGCTGGCGAGGAGCGCGGTGGGCTTACGCGCCGAGGGCCGTCAGCCCTGGAGGCGTGTTCGGAACAGCCTGTGGAGCTGCGCCTCACGCGCTCAGGGCTCACCAGCTTGGTGCAGTCCCGAGTGGCACAGCCGTCACCCCCGTCGACGTGAGAGCCTTCTCCTCCCCTGAAAAAGCAGCCCCGTCCGCTCTGCTGTCACCGCCTGGTCTCCCCGCCCGCCCGGGCCCAGGCAGCCGGCCGCCTGCTGCCCCTCCCCGCGACGGCCCTGGGGAGCGCTGCGCGTGGGGGCGCGGCGTGCCCCCCGTGGCTGGCTTCCTCCCCGGCGCCGCGTGCCCCGTGCGGCGCTCCTCCCCGTGGCTGGATCCCGCTCGCGTGCGCCTGCGCTGGGCTTCCTGTGCCCTTCGTAAGTTGGTGGACGTGTGGACACTGCGTTCTTTTCCATTACAGGTTATGACAAGACCCTGAGCGTAGTTTCCTGTGCTGTACAGTAGTCTCTGTTGTCAGAAAAACCTTCTTTGGGATATTTTTACTACCCTTATAGTTTGGAAATCCCAAGCCAAGAATTTAACCTAGAGACTAGGTGTGTTCTCTTGAAATCTGGGGGCCATCACTGCACGGACAAACTCAAAGCTGCCTTGAAAGGAAACGTGTCCTCGGCCGGGGGTCCTGGGCTTTCTGTGCCCCAGACCCCACCGGGGGCCGCCTCCACGGGCGCTGCGGGCTCTGGGGCCGGCACGTCCCGTGAGGGCGCCCTCCAGTGCAGGGTCCTGGCGTGTGTAGTCAGGATGCGAACAGAAGCCCCAAACTGTGACGTAGGCTGGTCCTGCCAACCGTCAGTCCGTCCGTCTAAGAAACAGAGTTGAGCACTGACCTCTGTTGGAGCCAGATTTGAGGAGTTAACCTGGAAGGACGTCTCAGAAAGTTTCGAGAACGGTGCCGCCTGTTAGAGGTCGCAGCGCAGGCGTGTGTAAGTTTCGGGACACGAGGTCGAACGTGGCAGGGCACCTTGTTGACTCGGTCCCGAGAGAGGGAGGAGGCGGGAGGGGGGAGGGGGAGGGCCAGGGTCCTCGGGGCGAGGCCTGAGGGCAGGCGGGGTCCGGGCCGCAGAGCCTCCCGGCTGGCGAGGAGCGCGGTGGGCTTACGCGCCGAGGGCCGTCAGCCCTGGAGGCGTGTTCGGAACAGCCTGTGGAGCTGCGCCTCACGCGCTCAGGGCTCACCAGCTTGGTGCAGTCCCGAGTGGCACAGCCGTCACCCCCGTCGACGTGAGAGCCTTCTCCTCCCCTGAAAAAGCAGCCCCGTCCGCTCTGCTGTCACCGCCTGGTCTCCCCGCCCGCCCGGGCCCAGGCAGCCGGCCGCCTGCTGCCCCTCCCCGCGACGGCCCTGGGGAGCGCTGCGCGTGGGGGCGCGGCGTGCCCCCCGTGGCTGGCTTCCTCCCCGGCGCCGCGTGCCCCGTGCGGCGCTCCTCCCCGTGGCTGGATCCCGCTCGCGTGCGCCTGCGCTGGGCTTCCTGTGCCCTTCGTAAGTCGGTGGACGTGTGGACACTGCGTTCTTTTCCATTACAGGTTATGACAAGACCCTGAGCGTAGTTTCCTGTGCTGTACAGTAGTCTCTGTTGTCAGAAAAACCTTCTTTGGGATATTTTTACTACCCTTATAGTTTGGAAATCCCAAGCCAAGAATTTAACCTAGAGACTAGGTGTGTTCTCTTGAAATCTGGGGGCCATCACTGCACGGACAAACTCAAAGCTGCCTTGAAAGGAAACGTGTCCTCGGCCGGGGGTCCTGGGCTTTCTGTGCCCCAGACCCCACCGGGGGCCGCCTCCACGGGCGCTGCGGGCTCTGGGGCCGGCACGTCCCGTGAGGGCGCCCTCCAGTGCAGGGTCCTGGCGTGTGTAGTCAGGATGCGAACAGAAGCCCCAAACTGTGACGTAGGCTGGTCCTGCCAACCGTCAGTCCGTCCGTCTAAGAAACAGAGTTGAGCACTGACCTCTGTTGGAGCCAGATTTGAGGAGTTAACCTGGAAGGACGTCTCAGAAAGTTTCGAGAACGGTGCCGCCTGTTAGAGGTCGCAGCGCAGGCGTGTGTAAGTTTCGGGACACGAGGTCGAACGTGGCAGGGCGCCTTGTTGACCGCTGACGCGCGCCAGGTCTGTGCGTCCTCGTGGCCTCTTCTACAAGGGTCTCCCTCAGGAGCCCTCCTCTGGACGCTGGGGGTCGCGCAGACCTTCCTGCCGACGCTGGCTCGGTTGATTTAAAAGGGAGACGTGCTGCACTTTAAGGAGTAAAGGGGACCAATGGAGAGAGAACTTTTCTTTATACGTCTAAATCATGTTTGTCTTGCCGGGACACTTGACCCTGACGTCGCAGTCAGTGTGACTGGAAGGGTGTGCGGTCGTCTGACGACAGGTTGCGGGCAGAGCGGGCCGGCGCGGGGGCTGGGGCTCCTCAGGGCCGGCGGCGCTGCGGGCACACCTGTGTCTGTCCGGGGCCCCGAGGTGAGAGGCTGCCGCGCCCGGCGCAGAGGCGCTAGGGCTCACGGCCGCAGAGGAGCCGGCCCCGTCTGCCGGGGAGGCCCGCAGGCGCTGCAGGAGCCGCCGTGCCGAGGGCCGACGTGGGCGCAGGAGGCCACGCGGTGCGGCTCGGGGCCAGGGGCGCTGCCGCGGGGTGCCTGGGCGCGAGTTCTGAGCGGCTGGTCGTGGCAGGAGGTCGGTGCTGTTGGGGAGGGAGCACCAGAAGTCCAAGGAACAGGCTCGCTGTGTCTGATGCGGGGAGGAGGCGAGGTGGTGGCGTCCCCTGTGAAACAGATTCAGATGAGGAAGAGAAGCGTTCTGTGGCCGAGTGGACGTGTGACACAGCAGGCTGGCCAGAGGACGCGGGCCACTCCGCGCCCGGGCCCCCAGGGCCGGGCCTCCGCTCTGCCGCCGCCCCAGGGGAAGCGTCTGTGAGTCCACTAGTGCGCGGTTGCAGGGTCCTGGCGTGTGTAGTCAGGATGCGAACAGAAGCCCCAAACTGTGACGTAGGCTGGTCCTGCCAACCGTCAGTCCGTCCGTCTAAGAAACAGAGTTGAGCACTGACCTCTGTTGGAGCCAGATTTGAGGAGTTAACCTGGAAGGACGTCTCAGAAAGTTTCGAGAACGGTGCCGCCTGTTAGAGGTCGCAGCGCAGGCGTGTGTAAGTTTCGGGACACGAGGTCGAACGTGGCAGGGCGCCTTGTTGACCGCTGACGCGCGCCAGGTCTGTGCGTCCTCGTGGCCTCTTCTACAAGGGTCTCCCTCAGGAGCCCTCCTCTGGACGCTGGGGGTCGCGCAGACCTTCCTGCCGACGCTGGCTCGGTTGATTTAAAAGGGAGACGTGCTGCACTTTAAGGAGTAAAGGGGACCAATGGAGAGAGAACTTTTCTTTATACGTCTAAATCATGTTTGTCTTGCCGGGACACTTGACCCTGACGTCGCAGTCAGTGTGACTGGAAGGGTGTGCGGTCGTCTGACGACAGGTTGCGGGCAGAGCGGGCCGGCGCGGGGGCTGGGGCTCCTCAGGGCCGGCGGCGCTGCGGGCACACCTGTGTCTGTCCGGGGCCCCGAGGTGAGAGGCTGCCGCGCCCGGCGCAGAGGCGCTAGGGCTCACGGCCGCAGAGGAGCCGGCCCCGTCTGCCGGGGAGGCCCGCAGGCGCTGCAGGAGCCGCCGTGCCGAGGGCCGACGTGGGCGCAGGAGGCCACGCGGTGCGGCTCGGGGCCAGGGGCGCTGCCGCGGGGTGCCTGGGCGCGAGTTCTGAGCGGCTGGTCGTGGCAGGAGGTCGGTGCTGTTGGGGAGGGAGCACCAGAAGTCCAAGGAACAGGCTCGCTGTGTCTGATGCGGGCAGGAGGCGAGGTGGTGGCGTCCCCTGTGAAACAGATTCAGATGAGGAAGAGAAGCGTTCTGTGGCCGAGTGGACGTGTGACACAGCAGGCTGGCCAGAGGACGCGGGCCACTCCGCGCCCGGGCCCCCCAGGGCCGGGGCCTCCGCTCTGCCGCCGCCCCCGCAGCGGAGTCCACTGAGGCGCTGTGTTTCCACAGGAGCCCCACTGGTGTTCCCCTGGGAGTCACTTGGGACCCGCGGCTGGAGAGCAGGCAGGAGCCGGTCTTGTCGTCCGTGCTGAGGAGCGCGAGCTTCGCTCACAAGGCGTGGGCTGGCGTGTTCTCAGCTGGGGAATGACTTGATCAAATAAGACGTGTCATTCAAGCCTTTACAGAAGTAAAGCCATTTAGTTTGTCCTTCAGACAAACACAGGCTGAAAGAAAAATAAATCACACGTTTCGCAAACAACTGACTTTTCATTCTGAGGAAACAGGCTGGGTGCCCCTTCTCCCTCACATTTGCCGCTCGCCGTGCGAAGAGCTCCCCGTGGAGGCTTCTTGGCTCCTGCCGGACAGCGGAGGCCCGGAGCCCGTGGGCACAGGGCCTTCTGGAGACAGTTCGTGTCTGGTAAACAGGTCTTCAGCCCTCCGCAGCCAGACCTGACCAGTGGGAGCGTCCTCTGGGGAAGACTGTCTCTCCGTCCGCAGGGTAACGGCGGCCTGTCGCCCGGGGTGGGTCTCCCGCGGGCCCGGCTCACCGGCGCCCCCTCCTGAGCTGGGGCGAGGGCTCCGCGGGTGCGGCACAGCCATCCCCTGTGGGGCGGCGGCCTCTCGGTTTGTGTCCTGCTGACAGAGCTACAGGTGCCGCAGGGCAGGGGGCTGGCACAGGTGACACGCGGTGGGACCGAATCAAAGTCAGCATGGAAGGATTAGCACCAGATTTTTCTGAGGGATGATGGGTAATTTTTATGTTATTTTTTCCTGTATTTTCCAAAGTTCCCGAATGATAAAATATTACCAGTGTAATGGGGGTGCGGGGCAGGTGAGCTTGAAAAGAAGAGAGCTCTGTGGACAGGTCTCTCTCAGGACGTGAGTCTCCGAAGGCGCCAGTCATGGACGAGCAGGGCGGTGGCCCCGCGACTCCAGACGCCTTCTTCAGGGCCTTGATGATCGTGCTGCGTAAGCTCAGGGCAGGACCTCGGAAAGCGTGTTACTTTTGAGAAGGGCACAGTCTTGGATTTACAAAGTTTCTTTTTTCGTTTTCTGAAAAGCGCCCCTGTTCATGTCCCTCTGGCCCGATGGAGAGGAAGGGGATCGTGGCCCGCTTCTGCGGGTGGGCGTGCCGCGGCCCCAGAGCCCCGGCGGGCACGGGGCGGCCGTAGCCGAAGCTGCTGTTTCCTCCCCATTGAACTCATTAACTATTTCTTACTCTGGATTGAAAAAAAAGAAGAATGTGTTCCCGGAGCCGGTCTGTCTGCATCTGTGGTGGGAACGCGGCCGTCTCCCCCCGTGGGCCTCCAGGCACTGCACCTTGTTCTGGGCTGCAGCGCCACCAGGGCCGCGGTGGCGCAGGGCTGGCGGGGCCGGCGCCGCTGTCACACGGCTCGCGGGCCCAGGTTTTCCCTAGCAACCCTGTAAACACGCCCGCGCTAATATTGGAGGCTGGAGCTCCCGCGCGCCTGTGACTCTCTCCTTTGGCTTTCCCTCCTCCAAACCCCAGCCCGCATTTTGCATTCTCCTTTTTACTCGTGCCCTTGCTTTTGCTATGGAAATGACCAGAATAGTTTCTCTCTTCCAGAAGTTGAAATGAACGTTCCCAGAGAGCTCCCACGTGCTGGCTTCGCGTGCTCTCTTACAGCCCAGCCACGCCCCGCGCCCCGGCCCCGCGCAGGGTGTCTCTGAGCTGGGCCGTCCACTGAGCGGAGCTGTCAGCAGACTGACTGGCCATTGCCTTTGGAATGTGAGGAATTGAAACCCAGTAGTTCAACTCTGAGTCATGGTTTTTTAAAGCTGTTTGACTCGTCTCTCAGGATCAGCTCAAGGAGGTGCTCTGGAAAGGGGTTCCCGGCTCCTCCAGTCACTCACTTTTGTTCTGAAATGAGTGTCTTCTTTCCCTAAGATACCGGGCGGCAGTCCGTCCGTCTCCAGCCACCCTGCAGGTCTCCGGTTGCTTGTGCGATGAGTTACGGGGCTTGCTCTTAGATTCCTTCCCTGTGGCGGTTAGGAAGCCCGTTCACAGGGTGTGGTCGCTGAGCCCGGGCCATGCCTTGCTGGTGTCAGGTGTCGCTGCTCTGAAGAGGCAGTTTTCACCTGTCACGAGCTCTGACTTGGTCACCTGGCCGTGGCTGCCACGTCCTGGGCGCTCAGGTCCCCTCCAGTGGGCCGTGTGCTCCGCTGTGCAGGGTGACTGGGTCAGTGCCGTCTGATGGCATGGGCGAGGTGACAGGGGAGCACACGTGACGGCGGTGTCTCCCTCCGGGCAGAGCGCTGCTGCGTCCTGCTCTGAGGCCAGCTTAGAGCCGACGCGGTCAGCGCTCGTTAGCCAGAGGGATGCAGTAACTGCGAATGCGTACGAGGCTTCTTTTGGGGGTGATCAAAATGTTTGAAAATTGATTACGTGATAATCTCGTAACTGAATATACAGAGAGCCAATGGCGGTGCACTTACACGGGGGTGTGAGCCCTCGTGGCTCAGTGAAGCTGCCTGAAGACCGCACGAGGACCTCTGCGCCGCTCGGCCGTCCCCAGGAGGAAGGCTGGCTGGTGCCTGCGGGAAGGCCGAGGGTCCCTGCGGGAAGGCCGAGGGTCCCTGCGGGAAGGCCGAGGGTCCCTGCGGGAAGGCCGAGGGCCTGCGACGTAAAGACGCTCCCTGTTTCCTGCTGCTGAATATGGCTCTCGAGACAGGGACTCACTTCAGTCCCCAAAACGGTGGTGTTTCTCCCTCAACCAAGGGACACTACCTTGCAGCTGCGGAGGGGCTCGTGGAGCAGCCCCACCCTGCTGGAGGGCGGCTGGGCCGCTGCTGCTCCAGCCCCTCGGAGCCGGGGCGGCCCCCTGGCACCGTGCACGAAACCCTTATCAGCCCTGGGTTCACGGCTAATCTCCTCCTGATAAAGTGGTTCTTTTTTCAGAGCTGGGAGTGCTGGTGACCGGTGGGAGGGGCCAAAATACTGCGCCCGCACGCAGGCCACCCCAGCCCCCGCCAGGCGATTGTCCACGTCAGGAAGACGGTCCTCTGTCGCAGCCTCACCAGACGAGCTCTCGGGTCTGCTGGGGAGGGGCCCGGAGGAGCGGCCACCTGTTGGGAGCACTAGGCTTCGGGGCGCGCTCTGCCAGGCCCAGGGCTGTGGCCGGCGCGTCTGGGTGCCTGGCGGCTCGATCCGGCCGCAGAGGTCTCGCCGCCCCGGCTCTGTGAACACGGGAGGCGCAGGAAGCGGTCTCGGTGCTCGGGGCGCGCTGGGCCTGAGGCAGGAGCTGCGGTGAGTGTCCACGGCGGCCCTGCCGGCCGTCGCTCGCGCCGGCTCCGGGAAGCTGGCTGCGGGGCTCCCTGCCTGGGGCCGCGGCTGGGGTGGAGGGCGGTAAGGACCAGACCCAGCCTTGGGAGGAACCGTCTGTAGCTTCTCTGGTGTTTCTTCTTCTTCCCCGTGGATTTACACGTGCTCCTGGACGTACGGGTCGGGTCTAAGAGGTCAGAGGGGCAGCGGACAGGTGGGAATTGGCGATGCAGAAGCGTGCGTCTCTTTTTGAGAGGAGAACGGAGTCAGCGATGCTGTGCTGAGGCTGGGGCAGTGCACAGGCCGTGGCTGTGCTGTGTTAGGTCCTACGTATACGTCATATGTGTTTTCAGTAAACAAAACGTGTCGGCTGCTTGCGGCAGTCACGGAGAGGAGCTGGCTTACGGACGTGAGGGCCTGGGCGCCCCTCGAGCTGGCCTTTGAGCAGGGGATGAAGGTGGGCGCCGGGAGCTCCGACAGACGCTCTGCTTGCGACGGGCGGTGCGGTCAGCCGGGTCTCGAGGGCGGTGGCGGGTCTCCCGTCCGTGGGAGGCGTTCCCGCGCTGACTGGGGAGCCGATCCGCGGAGGACCGATCCAGGCGCAGCTCAGAAGCCGCCGCGTCTCCACGCGGGAGACACCGCTCCTGCGTCGTCAGTCCAGCCTGGGGGACGCGGGCCCTTCTAGAGCTGGCCTCCCGAGCCAGGCGGGCTCTCCCCGCCCCTCCCCGCCTCCCGCGTCGCCTGGTTGGGCGGTTGCACCACGTTATGTCCCGGGAGCAGGCCTGGACGTTTCCTGAGTGTGTGTGGCACGCACGCTGGCCCTGGTCCGGGGACAGCCTCCTGTCACTTTCTCTGCCGAGCAGAGTGCTGTTCGTGCTGTGGGAGGTCCTGGGGTAAACTGGCTGCTCCGCTCCCCCAGGTCCAGGTCGAAGCCCGGGCCTTCTCCACGCGTGCTTCTGTGGCCGGTCCTCGGGGCCATCCAGCTGACTCGGCCGCAGAGGTCTCGCCGCCCCGGCTCTGTGAACACGGGAGGCGCAGGAAGCGGTCTCGGTGCTCGGGGCGCGCTGGGCCTGAGGCAGGAGCTGCGGTGAGTGTCCACGGCGGCCCTGCCGGCCGTCGCTCGCGCCGGCTCCGGGAAGCTGGCTGCGGGGCTCCCTGCCTGGGGCCGCGGCTGGGGTGGAGGGCGGTAAGGACCAGACCCAGCCTTGGGAGGAACCGTCTGTAGCTTCTCTGGTGTTTCTTCTTCTTCCCCGTGGATTTACACGTGCTCCTGGACGTACGGGTCGGGTCTAAGAGGTCAGAGGGGCAGCGGACAGGTGGGAATTGGCGATGCAGAAGCGTGCGTCTCTTTTTGAGAGGAGAACGGAGTCAGCGATGCTGTGCTGAGGCTGGGGCAGTGCACAGGCCGTGGCTGTGCTGTGTTAGGTCCTACGTGCTACGTCATATGTGTTTTCAGTAAACAAAACGTGTCGGCTGCTTGCGGCAGTCACGGAGAGGAGCTGGCTTACGGACGTGAGGGCCTGGGCGCCCCTCGAGCTGGCCTTTGAGCAGGGGATGAAGGTGGGCGCCGGGAGCTCCGACAGACGCTCTGCTTGCGACGGGCGGTGCGGTCAGCCGGGTCTCGAGGGCGGTGGCGGGTCTCCCGTCCGTGGGAGGCGTTCCCGCGCTGACTGGGGAGCCGATCCGCGGAGGACCGATCCAGGCGCAGCTCAGAAGCCGCCGCGTCTCCACGCGGGAGACACCGCTCCTGCGTCGTCAGTCCAGCCTGGGGGACGCGGGCCCTTCTAGAGCTGGCCTCCCGAGCCAGGCGGGCTCTCCCCGCCCCTCCCCGCCTCCCGCGTCGCCTGGTTGGGCGGTTGCACCACGTTATGTCCCGGGAGCAGCCCTGGACGTTTCCTGAGTGTGTGTGGCACGCACGCTGGCCCTGGTCCGGGGACAGCCTCCTGTCACTTTCTCTGCCGAGCAGAGTCCTGTTCGTGCTGTGGGAGGTCCTGGGGTAAAGTGGCCGCTCCGCTCCCCCAGGTCCAGGTCGAAGCCCGGGCCTTCTCCACGCGTGCTTCTGTGGCCGGTCCTCGGGGCCATCCAGCTGACTCGGCCGCGTCGGGAGCTCCTGGGGGCCGTGGCTCCGCTCTCCTGCACGCCGCCCAGGCGTCCACACATGTGGATGTGCAGTGACCCTGTGCCCAGAGGGGGCAGCAGAGGCGCGTGTTGCTGATCCCCTTCGCGGAAGGCTCTGTGTTTGGCTCTGTGTGCAGGCTCCTTCCTGTGAGAGCGGCGGGCGGGTGCGGGCTCCCCGCGGGAGGCGAGCGCAGAGCGCACGGCCTGCACCTCCAGGCTGCCGTTTCGCTCGTGCTCCGGTCTGCGTGGAGTCTGGAGCTGGCTGTCCTGCCGGCCAGGCACTCAGCGCCACGCCCAGGTGGTGGGTGTAGTTTACGAGAGCCCTGCCTTGGCCCGTGCCCCGAGACGAGGGGCACAGGTGCCACCTCGGAAGCCATGAGGGAGCACACCGTCCCGGGTCGGGGGCGGGCGTACTAGGTTTTTGGAGAAGAAGGCGGGTTGTGTAGGACGATGGTTAAGGAGGGTCGTGAACTGGGGGAATCTGATCTGGCTTCAGACATGGAGGGCGTAGGCTGGAGAATTAATGTTTTTAAACACTTAGTATACACCAGTGCCCCCAGAGGCATGCAATCTTCGTAGCTTTGTGAGGTGAATAGTACTTTTTCTTACTACGTGTAAGAGAATTAAGACAAGTTATGGGCCTGCCCACAGTCACAGAGCTGGTAAATGGCAAAGCCAGGACTCAGAACCAGGCCTTTGGGACGTCACAGCCCCCGGCTCTGACCCCACTGGGCAGCGTCCAAGGTGCCATTCTTTCCTGGGCCCTGGGTGCCGTGTGCTGGCAGCGCGGGCGCAGGGCTCAGGTTCTCCAGGTGTTTTGTTTTTTGAAGGAAAAGAGTATCTGCCTTAGGAGAAACCACTTCTGAGAACAAAGTAAGTTGAAAGCCTTCTGTCCCATCTGAAACCCGAGCGGGATGAGAGGGCTCCGGGAAGCCTCCGCCGTGCTGGTCCAGTGCCCGGTGCCGGATGCCGGCGCCCCTGGGGGTGTCCCAGGGCCAGGGCACACAGCTTTCTGTCTTAGCCAGTATTAAGAGCTGGGCTTGGCTGACAGCGGGCACCCAAACGGTCGGTGGTTTCTGGTTCTTCTTCGCGCACTATTCCTCGGGCTCTCTTCTTTATCTCCTCCGAAGAAACCTGAGTCTAAAGGAGGAAGTAGAATGTGGGTCAGGGTTCCTGTGTGCTTTCCCTGAGCTGTGATAAATTGTAGCAAGAGCTCAGGGCCCTGCAGGAACTGAACTCCTTCCTGGAGAAGCACGCTGGGACGGGAGGACTGCTCCCGATGCCCTGGCCAGAGGCGCGCTGGCCGGGGCTCGTCGTCCGCCTTCTTGCCTGGAGCCCCGCCCGCCGCCCACTCGGCTTCCTCTTGCCCTCCAGGAAGGCCTCTGGTCCACCCTGTCCCCTGCCTCCTGTTCCTCTCCACCTGCCGGACCAGAACCCTGCCCCTCGCCCAGCGGCATCCCGAGGGGCACAGGTGCCACCTCGGAAGCCATGAGGGAGCACACCGTCCGGGTGAGGTTTTTGGAGAAGAAGGCGGGTTGTGTAGGACGATGGTTAAGGAGGGTCGTGAACTGGGGGAATCTGATCTGGCTTCAGACATGGAGGGCGTAGGCTGGAGAATTAATGTTTTTAAACACTTAGTATACACCAGTGCCCCCAGAGGCATGCAATCTTCGTAGCTTTGTGAGGTGAATAGTACTTTTTCTTACTACGTGTAAGAGAATTAAGACAAGTTATGGGCCTGCCCACAGTCACAGAGCTGGTAAATGGCAAAGCCAGGACTCAGAACCAGGCCTTTGGGACGTCACAGCCCCCGGCTCTGACCCCACTGGGCAGCGTCCAAGGTGCCATTCTTTCCTGGGCCCTGGGTGCCGTGTGCTGGCAGCGCGGGCGCAGGGCTCAGGTTCTCCAGGTGTTTTGTTTTTTGAAGGAAAAGAGTATCTGCCTTAGGAGAAACCACTTCTGAGAACAAAGTAAGTTGAAAGCCTTCTGTCCCATCTGAAACCCGAGCGGGATGAGAGGGCTCCGGGAAGCCTCCGCCGTGCTGGTCCAGTGCCCGGTGCCGGATGCCGGCGCCCCTGGGGGTGTCCCAGGGCCAGGGCACACAGCTTTCTGTCTTAGCCAGTATTAAGAGCTGGGCTTGGCTGACAGCGGGCACCCAAACGGTCGGTGGTTTCTGGTTCTTCTTCGCGCACTATTCCTCGGGCTCTCTTCTTTATCTCCTCCGAAGAAACCTGAGTCTAAAGGAGGAAGTAGAATGTGGGTCAGGGTTCCTGTGTGCTTTCCCTGAGCTGTGATAAATTGTAGCAAGAGCTCAGGGCCCTGCAGGAACTGAACTCCTTCCTGGAGAAGCACGCTGGGACGGGAGGACTGCTCCCGATGCCCTGGCCAGAGGCGCGCTGGCCGGGGCTCGTCGTCCGCCTTCTTGCCTGGAGCCCCGCCCGCCGCCCACTCGGCTTCCTCTTGCCCTCCAGGAAGGCCTCTGGTCCACCCTGTCCCCTGCCTCCTGTTCCTCTCCACCTGCCGGACCAGAACCCTGCCCCTCGCCCAGCGGCATCCCCGAGGCCCCCTGCCTCCCCCGTGGGCGCTCTGCGGCCTGCGTCGTGGGGCTGCCGCCTCTGGAACCTGTGTCTTCCACAGTTCTGGTTGCCTTTATTCTCAGCGTATTCACCTCCCTCAGTACCAAGCACAGTAGCGAGCACTCCGTGTTCTGTACCACTGTGGTCATAAAGTGGTCTTAAAGTCGTGTTTTTTCATTTTTTTAATTGAACTATAGTTGATCTGCTATGTTGTGATGATATACAGCAAAGTGGTTCACTTCTGCATATTCATGATCTTTTTTCATGTTTTTTTCATTATAGCTTATTTTAAGATATCGAGTATCATTCCTTGTTCTATACAGTAGATACTTATTTATTTTATATAAAATAATGTATATATGTCAATGCCAGACCTCCCAGTTTACCTCCCCCAAACCCCACCATCCACTTTGGTGACCATAGGTTTGTTTGCTTTGTCTGTGAGTCTGTTTCTCTTTTGTATATATGCTCATATCATTTTTGTTTTAGATCCACATGTAAGTGATACCTTGTATTTGTCTTTCTCTGTCTTACTTCACTTAGTACGGTAATCTCTAAGTCCATCCATGTTGCTGCCAATTGCATTATTTCACTCTCTTTCACGGCTGAGTAATGCTCCATTGCCTGTATGCAGCGCGTCTTTGTTGTTCGTTTTCCTGTCAGTGGGCGTTTGGGCTGCTGCTCTGTCCCGGCTGCTGTGAATAGTGCTGCTGTGAACACTGGGGTCATGTGTCTTTTCAAATTACAGTTTTGTTCATGTATTTGCCCAGGAGTTGGGTTGCAGGGTCGTGCGATAGCTCTGTTTTTAGTTTTTGAGGAACCTCCGTGCTGTTTTCCGCAGTGAGTGTGCCAGCGTGCATCCCCGATTCAGGGGGCTCAGCGTGAGAGGCGTGCCTCTTCCCCTCTTCCTGGGGACGGCTCTTCGCTCCAGTGCTAAGCGGTGCTTCACGGCAGTTTTGATTTGCATTTCTGTAACGTTTAGTGGCGTCGAGCGTCTTTTCATGGCTCTCTTGGCCGTCTGTGTGGCTTCTTTGGAGAAATGTCTGTTAGGGCCTTCTGCCCATTTTTTTATTTTATTTTTTTTTTAATTAAACTATTTGTACATTTTAGAAATTAATCCCTTTTCAGTAGCATTGTTTGCAAATGTTTTCTTAGTCCATTGCTTACCTTTTCATTTTGTCTGTGGTTTCCTTTGCCATAAAGAAGCTTTTAAGTGTCATTAGGTACCATTTGTCTGTTTTTTCTGTTTCCATTACTCAAGGAGACAGACCCAAGAAACCATTGCTGTGATTTATGTCAAAAAGTGTTCCTCTAGGAGTTTTATAGTATCTGGTCTTACATTTAATTCTTTAATCCATTTTGAATTTATTTTTGTATATGATGTTAAAGAATATTCTAATATCATTCTTTTACATGTAGCTGTCCAGTTTTCCCAGCGCCACCTGTTGAAGAAACTGTCTTTTCTCCATTGTATATTCTTGCCTCCTTTGTCATAGATGAATTGACCATACGTCTGTGAGTTTGTTTCTGGGCTTTCTGTCCTTTCCATGAATCTGTCTGTCTTTGTGCAAGCGCTATACTGTTTGGGTCCTGTAGCTTTGTAGTTTAGCCTGAGGTCAAGTAATGTGACTCCTCTGCCTCCATTATTCTTCCTCAGTATTGTTTTTGGCTAATTTTGCTCTTTTGTGTTTCCATGCAAATTTAAAAACATTTTTGTTCTACTTCTATGAAAAAGTATCATTGGTAATTTGGTAGGGATTGCATTGAATCCATAGATTGCAATTGGGAGTATAGTCATTTTTTTTTTTTTTTTTGGCCACTTCTATTGGTCTTTCATTTATCTATTTGCATCCATCTTTGTTCTTTGGCCCGTGTGGGCCTCCCATTGCAGTGGCCTCTCTCGTCACAGAGCACTGGTGCTGGGCGCATGCGCTCCAGAGCTCTAGCTTGGTAGTTGGGCACATTGGTCCAGCCGCTCCACGGCACGTGGGATCTTCCCAGGCCAGGGATCGAACCGGCGCCCCTTGCACTGCAAGGCGGTGTCCTTACCCACTGGACCACCAGGGAAAGCCCAGTTTTTTAAAATATAGATACAAATACATTTATTTCATGTGTCTCTCACTGTTTGAAATAGTTCTTGAATATTAATGATTTTTTTCAAGTTGAATGTTCTTAAAAGTGTACAGAATTTTCTGCATAATTTAGGCAGACTTATCCATAACCTCACTGTTCTCCTTATCCGTCACCTCTACTGACGTCTTTACCGTTTACTTACTTGGAGATCAAGCTGTATGGTTTTTCCTTTGTAAAATATTCTTTTATTTTATTTTTTAATTGGAGGATAGTCGCTTTACAGAGGTGTGTTGTTTACTGCCAAACATCAGCACGAATCAGCACAGGTGCACGTGTCCCCTCCCTCCAGAGCCTCCCTCCCGTCTCTCCACTCCAGCCCTCCAGGCTGTTGCAGAGCTTCTGTTTGAGTGTCCTTGGTCTTACAGCAAATTCCCATTGTTATCTGATTTACACATGGTGCAGTAAGTTTCCATGTTGCTCTCTCCATACAGCTCCCCACTGCTCCCTCCCTCCAGCCTCCGCAAGTCTGCTCTCCGCGGCTGCCCTGCAGGTAGACCATCAGTACCGTCTTCCTGGATTACATATATGTGTGTTAGCATACAATATTTATCTTTATGACTTACTTCAATCTGTATAATAGGCTCTAGGTGCATCCACCTCCTTACAACTGACTCAGATGCCTTCCTTTTCACACCTGAGTAGCATTCCACGTGTCCCACAGCTACTGTATCCATTCATCTGCCAGTGGATGTCTGGGGGGCGCCCTGCCCTGGCTGCTGTGAATGGGGCTGCGCTGGACCCTGGGGTGCGGGCGTCTTTCTCAGCCTGGGTCTCCTCAGGGCGTGTGCCCGGTGATGGGATTGCTGGGTCGTATGGTGCTTCTATTCCTGGTTTTTAGAGGAATCTCCGTACTGTCTTCCGTAGTGGCTGTATCGGTTTGCCTCCCCACCCACAGGGCACGAGGGTTCCCTTTTCTCCGCACCCTCTCCATTTATCGTCTGCAGATGTTTTCACGAATCTGCAGATGTTTTCACGATGGCCGTTCTGGCTGGTGGAGGCGGTTCTCACTGTAGTTTTTATTTACATTTCTCTAATAATGAGCCATGTTGAGCTTCTTTTCGTGTTTGTTGGCCCTCTGTATGTCTTTGGAGAGATGTCTGTTTACGTCTTTTCCCCACTTTTTGATTGGGTTGTGTGTTCTTTTGGTATTGAGTTGTATGAGCTCTTGTGTATTTGCTGTGCAAAAGCTTTTAAGTTTAATTAGGTCCCACTTGTTTATTTTTGTTTTTATTTCCACTGCTCTAGGAGGCGGTCAAACATCCAGCATATCAGTTTTTTGGCTCTGTCAAGTCCCAGTGTCTTGCCATATGGCTTCAGTTCTCTACATAAAATATTAAAACCTAGGTCTTCCCGCCGTGTGGCCCTCAGTCTCTCAGCTCCTCGGCCCTCCCCCGAGAGGGAGCCACTGTGTGAACTTGGCATTCACCATTTTCAGATCTTTGTCAGTTATTGCTTCATATATAATATGTACACACACACCCCCACACGAACCACCCTTTTACATGTTTTTATTCTGTGTATAAATTGCATCGTTCCCTATACAGCGTTCTGATGCCACTTGGCGGGTCTCTCTGTCCATTTTAAATGCTCGTTTTGGCAGCTGTGTGAGTACGGCAGTCTGGCCGGGTTTATTTCCTGCTAGTAGACACCCAGGTCGTGTCCACTGCGCCCAGCACTGCTGTTGCGGCCGTGCGCACGCTCCCCCTGGCCCTTGGTCCGGCCCGCAGGGCCCTCTGCGGAGCGTCTGTTCCCGAGGCCCGGCCGTCGGGCGTGGGGTGTGGCTGCTGAAGGGGGCGCCCGGCACGCCCCGCGCCAGGTCTCGGCAGCCGGGGAGGCACTCAGGAGTGTCGTTGGGTTTGTTTTTACAAATCTCAGGAAGATGAAGTGGTTTCTCTTCATGTTAATTTGTTTTTCATGATTACTAGCGAAAGTGAACATTTTCTCTTATGTTTATAAGGCTTTGGGGTTTCCTTTTTTGTAAATTCCCTAATCATATGCTTAGCTGATGTTTTTCCTGATTTTTTTCCTGGAATTTGGCCCTTTTTATAAAAATTTGGTATAAGAGGTTTTATGTGTTCTAGATGCTAATGTTTCACAAGCTAGTGTGTGTAGTAGTTCACACTTTGTCTTACAGTGTATAGATGTTCTGAGGTTTACTTAAGCATTCTCCCTATGTTGGAGATCTGGGGGTTATTTACGTTAATATTCTGTGTTGACTGTCAAGAATTTTCTCTTTATGATTAAAAAAAAAAATTGTGATTCTGAATTCGACCCGGTCTGTCTTGTGGTCAGGGATGGGTATAGGAGAGTGCTCCATGCGGGTCGGCGCAGCTGGGGGCGAGGCAGGGCGGCCTCCCTGCCCTCCCTGGGGCCGAAGCTGCCCTCCTGGCGTCCCTAGCGCTGCTCTGACCCCGGACGCACTCGAGAGTGACCTGCGTAAGTACACATTGTCATGTGGAAGTGTCTTTGGCCTTAAGGTTGGGGTGCTTCTCATGGAATCAGGGTTCATAGGAATAGGAATCCAAGGGGCAGGGTACTTAGCTGAGGGAGGTTCCGGAACACCGGAGTTGTTCTCAAGCTGCATTTTGCTGCACTGCCGTGTAGCTTAGAGCCTAGAGGCGGGGCCGTGGGGAGCGGGCAGCTGTCCAGGAAAGGGCCGCCCTGGGAGTCTCGCGGGCTCTGGGGGCCGTGGCTCTCCAGCCCGCCCCACTGCCAGGCAGGCCGGTGCAGCCTGGCCCGCCGCTCCGAGGTGGGCGGCGTCGCCGCCGTCGCAGACGCGTCGAGGCCGAGAGGCCCCCTCTCTGGGCTGTCCCCAGAAAGCTTTGCAGACCTCTGCCGATCTGCCGCTGGCCCATCTTGGGCCTGTGATTCTTTGTCCTCTGTTGGGAGTCGCTGATCTAGAAGACTGGGGAGCCTAGCCAGCCAAGCTGCTCTGCCCGTGGGATTCTCCAGGCAGGAATATGGAGTGGGTTGCCGTTTCTTCCTCTAGAGGATCTTCCTGATCCAGGGATCAAACCTGGGTCTCTCACATCTCCTGCACTGAAGGCGGGTTCTTTATCCCTGGCACCACCCGAGAAGCCCCTTAATTACCAGCTAAATACAGTTGAAACCTCAGTTCCTCCTTCACCCTGGTCACACCCTTACTGCTCTGGCCACAGTGCTGGACCGCACGGGGGCACAGCCTTTCTGCCGTTACCAAGGCTCCGTGGCTCTGAACATGACCTATGAGTACAAGAAATTTAAAATTTTACCACAGCTGCTGAATAGGCATCTTAGTGAAAAGACTTGGGGGCCATTTGTCCAAAGTCTGCATTAATGAGGATTTGCTGGTGGGACCTTAAAAACAGTAGACTTACCGCTTAATTTTATAAATGAAGAAACTAAGGTTGCAAGAGAGGAAGTGATTCTCTCACCAGAGGCGTTGTTAACAGCAAAGTGGTCGCTAGCGCTCGGGTGTGTGGTCTTCCCGGTGGGCCGCGGCGTGAGCTCCCGCTCCCGACGGACACACGAGGAGTGCCCGTGCTCGCCTCTGGCGCTTGGGGCCGGCCTCCTCGTCAGGAGAGTCCGGTCCCTCTGTCCCTGTCCCTCACAGCTTGTCTGCGTTGGCCGGGCGGGCATGAGGGCGGCAGCCCTTGGAGGCGTGTCCTCCCGGGGTGGCACGCTGGTGGTGGCAGGCTTGTGGGGGACACCGGGGTGCCAGGGGGAGTGTAGCACAGACGTGTTTGCCCGCAGTTCCCGCTGCCGCTGGATTTGGGGAAAGAGCCGCACGCGCCCGTCCGCGGCGCTGAGGTCTGGGCGCAGAGGCTGTGGCGTGTGGTCTGGCGTCAGGCAGGCCGTGCTGAGGCAGGCGGCCCGGCCAGGCGTCCCCCGCTGGTCTCGGCGGCCGCGCTGTGGCCTCGGGGGTGCTGCGGCGTCTCCTCGGCCTCGTCGGCTCGTCCGCGGCGTGGGAGCCAGTCGGCCGCCTCCGCCTGCAGCGCGGCTCCGTGAAGGCACCAGCCCTGCCGCCGAGGCCTGTGCCGCTCCCTCGCGCGCCCTCCTGCCCACACCTGGCCCTGCGGCTTCCAGCTTGATCCTCGGCTCCTCTGCCGGCTCTGCGCGCCCGTGCCCCGTGTCTGCGGGGCGGCGGCGGCGGGGAGGACCGCGGGCCGCGCTGTGATCCGGGCCGCCCCAGTGCCGTGGACGGACGCTCGGCTGGCTTCCTTCCCGGTTTGAAATTGACCATCGAGCGCCTCTCTCTCTCTCCAGCACGGAGTCTAGATGTAGGACCCTCTAGAGCTACTCCAAAGCCCAGCGTCCTGGTGGTGGGCTCTGAGGAGGGGTGGTTCTCTCATCTTTCTAGGGAGCACAGCTTTGCGTCTCCTTGGAAATGCCCTTGGTCACGTCTCTTCATTATACTTAAAGTACCGTTATTTTAGGGAACCCTTGAGCCCGTGTGGAGAATATTTTCAAGGGCACTATGACCTCTTCCAAATGAATTATCCATTTCCAGGAAAAATAATTAAGGGAGCTCCTTAATAGACGGGTGGGGTGGCTATTGCAGCGCCTTTCTTTCCCACGTCCGGCGGCTGAGCTGCGGGCCTGGCGGTGGAGACCGCGCGGGAGGGGTGGTGGGCGGGCCGTGCTGGGCTCCTGCCTCTGGTCCACGCAGCTGCCCTGCTGGCCTCTGCCGCCCCGTGGCAGCCGGTGACACCTTCATTGCACACGTCTGCGTTGGCGGGCGGGCATGAGGCGGCAGCCCTTGAGGCGTGTCCTCCCGGGGTGGCACGCTGGTGGTGGCAGGCTTGTGGGGGACACCGGGGTGCCAGGGGGAGTGTAGCACAGACGTGTTTGCCCGCAGTTCCCGCTGCCGCTGGATTTGGGGAAAGAGCCGCACGCGCCCGTCCGCGGCGCTGAGGTCTGGGCGCAGAGGCTGTGGCGTGTGGTCTGGCGTCAGGCAGGCCGTGCTGAGGCAGGCGGCCCGGCCAGGCGTCCCCCGCTGGTCTCGGCGGCCGCGCTGTGGCCTCGGGGGTGCTGCGGCGTCTCCTCGGCCTCGTCGGCTCGTCCGCGGCGTGGGAGCCAGTCGGCCGCCTCCGCCTGCAGCGCGGCTCCGTGAAGGCACCAGCCCTGCCGCCGAGGCCTGTGCCGCTCCCTCGCGCGCCCTCCTGCCCACACCTGGCCCTGCGGCTTCCAGCTTGATCCTCGGCTCCTCTGCCGGCTCTGCGCGCCCGTGCCCCGTGTCTGCGGGGCGGCGGCGGCGGGGAGGACCGCGGGCCGCGCTGTGATCCGGGCCGCCGCGCCCCAGTGCCGTGGACGGACGCTCGGCTGGCTTCCTTCCCGGTTTGAAATTGACCATCGAGCGCCTCTCTCTCTCTCCAGCACGGAGTCTAGATGTAGGACCCTCTAGAGCTACTCCAAAGCCCAGCGTCCTGGTGGTGGGCTCTGAGGAGGGGTGGTTCTCTCATCTTTCTAGGGAGCACAGCTTTGCGTCTCCTTGGAAATGCCCTTGGTCACGTCTCTTCATTATACTTAAAGTACCGTTATTTTAGGGAACCCTTGAGCCCGTGTGGAGAATATTTTCAAGGGCACTATGACCTCTTCCAAATGAATTATCCATTTCCAGGAAAAATAATTAAGGGGAGCTCCTTAATAGACGGGTGGGGTGGCTATTGCAGCGCCTTTCTTTCCCACGTCCCGGCGGCTGAGCTGCGGGCCTGGCGGTGGAGACCGCGCGGCGGGAGGGGTGGTGGGCGGGGCCGTGCTGGGCTCCTGCCTCTGGTCCACGCAGCTGCCCTGCTGGCCTCTGCCGCCGCCGTGGCAGCCGGTGACACCTTCATTGCACACGTCTCGGCTGCGAGCACTTAGGCGTCTTATCCAGGCTCCCGTGGCAAGGACGCCGAGGAGTCGGGGTTCAAACCCAGGCAGCTTGGTTCCCGCCTCACGGTTCTTTGTCACCGCACCCTGAGCTTGGTCTTTTGTTACTACTAGTTATGTTTTCTTGATGTTAACTAGTAATTTGCTAGGCATTTTGCAAAGCTTCCTAACAGAATTAGTCCATGTGTAGTATGTAAAGGGTCACTGTGAGTTTTAAAGGCAGAGAATAAATTATTTTTGTAGTCAGGTTATTCTACTAGGAAATTAATTTAGTTAATCTTCTCTAAGTATGAATGAAGCCCAGAGAGAGGACAGATGGTACAGGAAAAGCAGTCACTGTCAGGAGGGCGGCGGCGGGTTCTGTCCGCGTGGGCGTGCCCTCGCAGGGCTGGGACCACTTCTTCTGGGAAGTGGCTGCTCAGACCCGTTAACTCAGACAGACGTCTGTGGCCAGCATTTTCTTGAAACCAATCTCTTTGAGTATTGGTTGCGAATTATAACATTCAAAACAGAGTAGAAGTGAAAACTTTGGAAGCCTTGCGCTTGTCACTGTGGTGGCAGTATTGCCTGCTTCCCAATGTGGCAGGACTGTTCTGAGACCAGAGATGGTGACAGACAGCGTGGAAGGGGGTCATTTTACTCTTTTCTGTTGATAGAATTGGATGAAATATGCCCTCTCTGGTGCAGTGGGCCTGTGACAGAGTGGTCACCACAGTGAACTCGGTCCTGGAGCCCGCCCCTCGGTGCGCACCTGTGCTCCCTCCCCGAGTCAGCGCTCTGAGGGTCTGCGCCCGCAGCCAGTCTCAGACACATCGCGGTGCTGTCTGCTGTCGCTCGGCGCTGTGCCCAGGCCCGGCCGCCCTCGCCGCTGGAGGCTCGTGCCTTAACCACCCCACCCGCAGCGGCTACCCGTCTGTTCTCCGTACCTGTGAGTTCAGTCTTTTAGATTCCACATACAAGTAAGCACATAGAGTATTTGTCTTTGATTTGCTTCACCTAGCGTAATGCCCTCAAGGCCCATGCATGCTGTTGCAGATGGCACGGTGTCCTCTTTTTTATGTGTGAGACGCTCTACTGTGAGTGTGCACACAGGCACACGCACGCACACGCCACACTCTCTTTGCCCGTTCGTCTGTCGGCCGACACTCCGGTTGTGTCCCTAGCTTGGCAGCTGGGACAAGTGCTGCTCTGAGCCTGGGGTGCAGGCTTAGCACGGGTGGAGGTGGTGATTCGGTTTCCTCCAGATAAACACCCAGAAGCGGCACTGCGGATCACGTGGCAGCGGCGGAGTCTGCGTGCTCGTCTCCACAGAAGCTGGCACGCCCGCGTGCAGTGCGTGCGGCGGCCTCCTCCTCGCCTCCGTGCCAGCGCGTGCTGTTTCCTCTCTGATCGCCGTCCTGGCAGGTGTGGGGTGACGTCTCACCCTGGCTTTGGTGTGCGTTTCCCTGACGTTAGTGATGTTAAGCATCTTTTCATGTGTCTGTTGTCCATCCTTATATCTGCTTTGGAAAAAAGCCTGTTTAGATCCGTTACCCATTTTTTAATCAGGTTGTGTTCTGTCAAGTTGTACGAATTTCTGTCTAGTTCGACTCTTAACCCCATATCAGATATATGACTTCTGAGTATTTTCTCCCACTCAGCAGGTGGCCTTTTTGTCTAGTTGCTGGTTTCCCTTGCTGTGCAGAAGCACGAAGCTTGATGAAGCTCCGTGTGTTCATGTTTTCTTTTGTCACCTTTGCTTTTGGTGTCAAGTCCAAAAACTCAGTGCCAGGGACGAGGTCAAGGAGCTAAAAACCCTGTGGTAAAGGATGTGATTTGCACAGTTGCTGTTGCACGATGACCTGTGTCAGCACGTGGGGGTGTGCACCAGGAGTGCCCGAGCGACACACCCGGGCGAGACGCTGCGTCCACGGACAGGCCAGGCCCCTGGAGTCAGCACAGCGGGCGTGAGGGCAGAGAGGCGCGTGGCGGCCGGGCTTCGGCCGCCCCTTGTGCCGGCTGTGCTTGACCCACAGGGTCCGGGCAGGCTGTCTGCAGTCACCACAAGAGCTGCTCCAGTCCTCCTTGTTTTTCCCACTGCATATCTTTGCAGGACTGAATGTATTTTAGCTGAAACAGCGTGTTGCTACAGATCAAACGCAGAAATGCGTATGAAAATCCAGCTATCTTGTATTAGACCAAAATCAAAGACATTTACAGAAATGTAAAGTAATGCCACTCTTACTAAATTCTTTTGTTTTAGAAAATTTAGTTATTTTTATAAAGGATAAGTTACTGATGTTAACATGAAATAAGGCTATTGTGTTCAGGTGAATTAATAAATACATATTATTTATTTACTTGATCTTAATTCCTAATAAGGTAAATATTAATAGATATGCCCCATATAAACAGAAGCTGTTTGGGGACCCTCAGTCATTTTTAACTTCAAGGGAGCCCTCAGACCAGACCGTGGGGAGCGCGGCTGTGCACACACGTGAGCGTCGCTGCCCCCGGACGCTGGGCTCGCGCCGAGGCCGCTTGCGGGCCTGAGTCGGGCAGGGCTGCCGGCACCATTGCTCCAGGACCGTTTGCCCACCTGATGTCACGTTTGGTTGGTCTCCCAGCATTCTGCGCGTCTTCACTATTGCATTTGTTACAGTATCCGTGTCAGGGACCTCTGGTGTTCCTGTTGTAACTGTTCGGGGTGCCACACCCCACATCCACGTGAAACCACAGACTTAACCGAAACGCTGGGCCTCTCCTCTCCTTGGGCCTCCCTCTTTCTGGGGGCACAATACTGAAATTAGGCCATGTAGTAACCCCGCCGGGGCCCCGAAGTGTTCACATGAAGGGAAGAGGTGCAGGTCTCTCACTCTGAATCGGAAACGATGGCGCTCAGTGTGGGCGGCAGCCAGGGGACGGGCCTGAGCTGGGCCTCTCACGCCAAGCAGCCACGCTGGAAATGCGGGGGGCAAGCTCTGCAAGGAAATTAAAAATGCTCCTTCCCTGAACACACTGATGATTAAGAGTGAAACACCTTATTGCTGATGTGGGGAAAGTCCGAGTGGAGTGGATGGAAAATCAAACAGAAGGAACGTTCCTTTCGTCAAATCCTCATCTGGAGGCCCTGCCTGTCTTCAGTTCTCTGGGGGCTGAGAGCAATAAGGAGGCTGCAGAAGGAAGGCTTGAAGCTTAGCAGAGGTTGGTTCATCAGGGTTAAGGAGAGAGGCTATCTTAATAACCCCGAATATTCATTGGAAGGACTGATGCTGATGCTGAAGCTCCAATACTTTGGCCACCTGATGTGAGGAGCCAGCTCCCTGGAAAAGACCCTGATGCTGGGGAGACTGAGGGCAGGAGGAGAGGGGGAGGCAGAGGATGAGATGCTTAGGTAGCGTCACAGACTCGATGGACATGAGTTCGAGCAAACACCAGGAGACGGTGGAGGGTGGAGGAGCCTGGCATGCTACAGTCCACGGAGCCGCAAAGAGCGGAACACAGCTAAGCGACTGCCTGATACAAAACACAGTTGGGTGAAGCAACAGGAGGCGGTGTGGAAGCTGCAGCAAGTTATCCAGAAGTCCAGCGAGGAGAATCCACAAAGGTGGCTGCACTAAACAGCAGGCTTTCAGTGTAGATGAAACAGCCTCTGTTGGAAGGAGATTCCGTCCAGGACTTCCCTATTTAGAGAGAAGGCGTCAGTGCCTGGCTTCAGGGCTTCGAAGGACAGACTGGCCCACTTGGTAGCACCTGATGCAGCCGGTGACATTAGGCTGAAGCCCGTGCTCATTTACCATTTCTAAAATCGTAGGGCTCCTAAGAGTCACGCTGCCTCTCCTCTGCCTGTGCTCTGGGATGGAGCAAGAAAGCCGAGAGGACCGCACATCGGTTTCCACAAAGGTTTACTGAACAATTAAGCGCCTGGTGTCACCCGGAGCTCTGGTGGAGGTGGCAGTGAGATTCCCGTGTGCTCACGCCTGCAAACACAGCATCCTTCCTGCAGCCTGTGGGTCAAAGAGTGGTCTTGACATTCAAGCCTGCTGGTTAAGCAACCCATTGCGTGAGGCTGCAGCTGCTGCAGACGGCACCAGATCACCTGGTAATCTGGGAAAGGCGACTGACAGCCCTCAGGGGAGCCAGGCTGCTGAGACGGCCACCAGCATCACCTGGTATCAAACAGAAGGAACGTTCCTTTCTCAAATCCTCATCTGGAGGCCCTGCCTGTCTTCAGTTCTCTGGGGGCTGAGAGCAATAAGGAGGCTGCAGAAGGAAGGCTTGAAGCTTAGCAGAGGTTGGTTCATCAGGGTTAAGGAGAGAGGCTATCTTAATAACCCCGAATATTCATTGGAAGGACTGATGCTGATGCTGAAGCTCCAATACTTTGGCCACCTGATGTGAGGAGCCAGCTCCCTGGAAAAGACCCTGATGCTGGGGAGACTGAGGGCAGGAGGAGAGGGGGAGGCAGAGGATGAGATGCTTAGGTAGCGTCACAGACTCGATGGACATGAGTTCGAGCAAACACCAGGAGACGGTGGAGGGTGGAGGAGCCTGGCGTGCTACAGTCCACGGAGCCGCAAAGAGCGGAACACAGCTAAGCGACTGCCTGATACAAAACACAGTTGGGTGAAGCAACAGGAGGCGGTGTGGAAGCTGCAGCAAGTTATCCAGAAGTCCAGCGAGGAGAATCCACAAAGGTGGCTGCACTAAACAGCAGGCTTTCAGTGTAGATGAAACAGCCTCTGTTGGAAAGAGATTCCGTCCAGGACTTCCCTATTTAGAGAGAAGGCGTCAGTGCCTGGCTTCAGGGCTTCGAAGGACAGACTGGCCCACTTGGTAGCGCCTGATGCAGCCGGTGACATTAGGCTGAAGCCCGTGCTCATTTACCATTTCTAAAATCGTAGGGCTCCTAAGAGTCACGCTGCCTCTCCTCTGCCTGTGCTCTGGGATGGAGCAAGAAAGCCGAGAGGACCGCACATCGGTTTCCACAAAGGTTTACTGAACAATTAAGCGCCTGGTGTCACCCGGAGCTCTGGTGGAGGTGGCAGTGAGATTCCCGTGTGCTCACGCCTGCAAACACAGCATCCTTCCTGCAGCCTGTGGGTCAAAGAGTGGTCTTGACATTCAAGCCTGCTGGTTAAGCAACCCATTGCGTGAGGCTGCAGCTGCTGCAGACGGCACCAGATCACCTGGTAATCTGGGAAAGGCGACTGACAGCCCTCAGGGGAGCCACTGGGAACATTCGTGACTCGTGGGGAGAGATCAGACAGCCACTGTAGCAGGCGTTTGAAAGAAGCAGGCTCCAGCCCTCGTGAATGAGTCTGAGGGGTCCAGGGCTTCCGTGGAGGAAGGAGCTGCACAAGGGAGCTCGAGGGAGAGGCGGCGCCCGACGCTGGGACTGGATGGCTGCAGTCACGGTGAAGCTCGAGGGTAAGAACGGGCTTCTTAGGGTTTCTCGTTCACAGTTGCCAAGACATGGAAGCCGCCTCAGTGTGCGTCAGCAGATAAAATGAATAAAGAAGATATAAAATGGAAGGCAGCTCAGCCATCAAAAATGAGATAATGCCATTTGCAGCACCAGAGCGGCAGCTGGAGATTGTCACAGTGAGTGAAGTTAGCCCAACAGAGAAAAGGTAAATGCCGTGTGCTATCACTTGTGTGTGGCGTCTTCAAAAAGAGGTACAAATGAACTTACAAATAAAACAGAAATAGAGTCACAGGCGTCGAAAACAAACGTGCTGTTAACAGAGGGAAAAGAAGGGGTAATAAACTAGAAGTCTGGGACTAATATGTACACACTGTTACATAAAACGGACAAACAGTGAGGACCTACGGTATAGCACAGGGAACTATGTGTTTTGTAATGACTTATAAGAGAAAAGAATCTGAGAAAGAATAAAAGTCTGCGTAGGTGTAACTGAGTCCCTGTGCTGTGCACTGAAACGAACACAGCATCGTACATCAGCTCTGCTCTAATGCTTAAAATATTTTTAGAAGTGGTTTTTTTTTTTGCAATGAAATCTGCTCCTGGTGTAGATGCTGTGAAGATTATCAAAATGACAAAGGACTTAGACTATTACATAAACCTGGTTGATAAAGCATTGGCCAGATTTGAGAGGATTGGCTCCAGTTTCCAAAGTTCTGCTGTGGGTGAAGTGCTGTCAAACAGCCTCGCAGGCTACAGAGAAATCCTTCATGGAAGGAGGGGTCTGTCAGGGAGGCAGACGTCACTGTCTCATTTTAAGAAGTCCCCACAGCCCCCCGGCCCTCAGCAGCCACCGCGTGGAGGCAGGACCCCCGCCAGCGGGAAGATGACAGCTGGCTGAAGGGTTAGATCATGGCCACCATTTTTAAGGATAAAGGAGCTTTAGTTGAAATATGCCCATTGTTTTTAAAGCTATAATGCTATTTCACACTTACTAGACTACAATATATTATAAACATAATTTTTGTATGTACTGGAAAACCAGACATTTCATGTGACTAAGATCACTGCAGCTTTCACTGTATTGCAGTGGCTGGAACTGGCCTCTCAGTATTTCTGAGACATGCTTGTGTAATAGTGACAATTAAAACATATTATTAGGATATTACGAACAACCACGGCCAGCAGATAAAATGAATAAAGAAGATATAAAATGGAAGGCAGCTCAGCCATCAAAAATGAGATAATGCCATTTGCAGCACCAGAGCGGCAGCTGGAGATTGTCACAGTGAGTGAAGTTAGCCCAACAGAGAAAAGGTAAATGCCGTGTGCTATCACTTGTGTGTGGCGTCTTCAAAAAGAGGTACAAATGAACTTACAAATAAAACAGAAATAGAGTCACAGGCGTCGAAAACAAACGTGCTGTTAACAGAGGGAAAAGAAGGGGTAATAAACTAGAAGTCTGGGACTAATATGTACACACTGTTACATAAAACGGACAAACAGTGAGGACCTACGGTATAGCACAGGGAACTATGTGTTTTGTAATGACTTATAAGAGAAAAGAATCTGAGAAAGAATAAAAGTCTGCGTAGGTGTAACTGAGTCCCTGTGCTGTGCACTGAAACGAACACAGCATCGTACATCAGCTCTGCTCTAATGCTTAAAATATTTTTAAAAGGGGTTTTTTTTTTGCAATGAAATCTGCTCCTGGTGTAGATGCTGTGAAGATTATCAAAATGACAAAGGACTTAGACTATTACATAAACCTGGTTGATAAAGCATTGGCCAGATTTGAGAGGATTGGCTCCAGTTTCCAAAGTTCTGCTGTGGGTGAAGTGCTGTCAAACAGCCTCGCAGGCTACAGAGAAATCCTTCATGGAAGGAGGGGTCTGTCAGGGAGGCAGACGTCACTGTCTCATTTTAAGAAGTCCCCACAGCCCCCCGGCCCTCAGCAGCCACCGCGTGGAGGCAGGACCCCCGCCAGCGGGAAGATGACAGCTGGCTGAAGGGTTAGATCATGGCCACCATTTTTAAGGATAAAGGAGCTTTAGTTGAAATATGCCCATTGTTTTTAAAGCTATAATGCTATTTCACACTTACTAGACTACAATATATTATAAACATAATTTTTGTATGTACTGGAAAACCAGACATTTCATGTGACTAAGATCACTGCAGCTTTCACTGTATTGCAGTGGCTGGAACTGGCCTCTCAGTATTTCTGAGACATGCTTGTGTAATAGTGACAATTAAAACATATTATTAGGATATTACGAACAACCACTGAAAATCAAGATATAGATACGATTCCTTGAAAAACAAGTTTTACCACAACAGAGAATCTGAATAGGCCTAATTCTATTAAAGAAACTGAAACCCGCGTTTAAAACCTTCCCACAGAGAACACTAAGCCCAGACAGCTGTACTAGTGAACTCTTCCAGTTACTTAAGGAGGAAATGACCCTGTCTTAATCAGATTTTTAGAGAAAATAGACAAGGAGAAAACTTTTCAGCGCTTATAACTTTAATTCCCAGACAGTTCAGCTCAGTCGCTTGGTCGTGGTCCACTCTTTGCAGCCCCCTGGACAGCAGCCACCAGGCTCCCCTGCCCCTCACCAGCGCCCAGAGCCTGCTCAGACTGCTGTCCGTGGGGTCGATGGTGCCATCCAGTCTCCTCCTCCTCTGTCGCCCCTTCTCCTCCTGCCCTCAGTCTTTCCCAGCATCAGGGTGTTTTCCAGTGAGTTGGCTCTGCGTATCAGGTGGCCGGGTACTGGAGCTTCAGCATCAGTTCTTCCAATGACTGTTCAGAGTGGATGTCCTTTAGGAGGGACTGGTTTGATCTCCTTGCCGTCCAGGGGACTCTCAAGAGTCTTCTCCAGCGCCACAGTTCATAAGCATTAATTCTTGGGCACTCAGCCTTCTTTATGGTCCACCTCTCATGTCCATACACGACTGCTGGAAAAACCATAGGTTTGACCATATGGACCTTTGTCGGCAAAGTGATGATGATCTATCTTGGCCAACCTGAACTTATCCCAAGGTGTTTTGTCATTTGGAAACTGTTTGGCATAATTTACCATATTAACAGAAAAAAAGAAGGAAATGATCATCTCAGTACGTGGTGAGAAAATCATGTGCTAATCACACATCAATGACTAAAAACCAGAAGAAACAGCAGCCTGCTTCCAGGGCGGGAGGCGCTGCCTGTGCTCCCCGGAGCTGGCTCTGACGGCAGGAGCTGGGCAGGGAGGCAAGTCGCTGCTTTTCGGCATCACCAGAGCATAAAGGCCAGAGAAGAGAGAGTGAGGACGGGAGAGAGGAACGACCGTTCTCGTCTCACAGGTAGAACGGGATTCTGCCAGTGCAGTGATGCGACTTCAGAGAGTGTCCTGGCTTGTGTCACGGTCCCCGATGGCCTCTGTGGCCTGTCTGCCTGACTTCACCCCACAACATGGACCGTGCCTTGATGCAGAGCACCCTGTGGCCGAGGCCTCACCTCTGGTGTGACTCTTCTCTCCGCAGGTCGTATCTGACCCCCGTCCGGGACGAGGAAGCCGAGTCCTTACGGAAAGCGCGATCCAGACAAGCTCGGCAGACTCGACGGTCTACCCAAGTGAGTGTGGCCGCCGTGACCGAGTCCCTTTGTCTCTCTGCCTTCCCCGAAGTGCAGTTACAACCCATGAGACGAGTGCATGCTTGCAGTGAACGCTCTCGTGTCAACCCCGTGCTCCACAGAGCCAAGTGGGTTCCGAGCTCCGGGTACCCAGGCTCGCTCCTGCTCTTCCTGGCACAGAGCAAGGGTCTCCTCTGGCCTCGCGGAGCCTCGCCATCCACCGGTGCTGAGGCCCACCTTCGCTCCTGCAGCGGGCGCTCAGTGCTGGCCCAGGATCAGCCCTGCTGCTCCTCGAGTGCACGCGAGAGCGAAGACGGGCACCCCAGATGCTCACAGCGGCGTTGTTCACAGGAGCCAGAGATGCGGATGCAGTGTCGTCTCTGGCCAGTTTACTGGCTCTGTTGAGCCACCTTCTCGTGGAGTGTGCACACTGGCCGGAGGGCTGAGCCCTGGACCTTTGTCGGCAAAGTGATGATGATCTATCTTGGCCAACCTGAACTTATCCCAAGGTGTTTTGTCATTTGGAAACTGTTTGGCATAATTTACCATATTAACAGAAAAAGAAGGAAATGATCATCTCAGTACGTGTGAGAAAATCATGTGCTAATCACACATCAATGACTAAAACCAGAAGAAACAGCAGCCTGCTTCCAGGGCGGAGGCGCTGCCTGTGCTCCCCGGAGCTGGCTCTGACGGCAGGAGCTGGGCAGGGAGGCAAGTCGCTGCTTTTCGGCATCACCAGAGCATAAAGGCCAGAGAAGAGAGAGTGAGGACGGGAGAGAGGAACGACCGTTCTCGTCTCACAGGTAGAACGGGATTCTGCCAGTGCAGTGATGCGACTTCAGAGAGTGTCCTGGCTTGTGTCACGGTCCCCGATGGCCTCTGTGGCCTGTCTGCCTGACTTCACCCCACAACATGGACCGTGCCTTGATGCAGAGCACCCTGTGGCCGAGGCCTCACCTCTGGTGTGACTCTTCTCTCCGCAGGTCGTATCTGACCCCCGTCCGGGACGAGGAAGCCGAGTCCTTACGGAAAGCGCGATCCAGACAAGCTCGGCAGACTCGACGGTCTACCCAAGTGAGTGTGGCCGCCGTGACCGAGTCCCTTTGTCTCTCTGCCTTCCCCGAAGTGCAGTTACAACCCATGAGACGAGTGCATGCTTGCAGTGAACGCTCTCGTGTCAACCCCGTGCTCCACAGAGCCAAGTGGGTTCCGAGCTCCGGGTACCCAGGCTCGCTCCTGCTCTTCCTGGCACAGAGCAAGGGTCTCCTCTGGCCTCGCGGAGCCTCGCCATCCACCGGTGCTGAGGCCCACCTTCGCTCCTGCAGCGGGCGCTCAGTGCTGGCCCAGGATCAGCCCTGCTGCTCCTCGAGTGCACGCGAGAGCGAAGACGGGCACCCCAGATGCTCACAGCGGCGTTGTTCACAGGAGCCAGAGATGCGGATGCAGTGTCGTCTCTGGCCAGTTTACTGGCTCTGTTGAGCCACCTTCTCGTGGAGTGTGCACACTGGCCGGAGGGCTGAGCCCTGGCACTCAGGAGCAGCAAAGGCAGCATCCTGGGTCTGGGCCCCCGAGCGGCCGCCCGCAGGTGGGCCTCAGCTGGGCTGTTGCCCAGACTGACTGAAGCAAGCAGTTAACAAAGCTGGAAAAGCTACACGAATTTCTGCTGATCGATGAATACATAAAATGTTACATATTCATTGGAATATTGTTTGGCAATGAAGGGAAGTCCTAATACACGCGAATGCTACAATATGGATGAACCTTAAGAAAAACTCACGCCAGGCTTCCCTGGTGGTCCAGTGGGTTAAGAGTCCACCTGAGAGTGCGAGGGGCATCGGTTCAATCCCTGGCCCAGGAAGACCCCACGTGCCGTGGAGCGGCCGGAGCAGTTTGTCCAGTTATGAGCCAGTGCTCTGGAGCGCATGCGCCCAGAGCCGGTGCTCTGCAACAGGAGAGGCCATTGCAATGGCAGGGCCACACAGGCCAAAGAGTAAGGGTGGATGAAAATAAAAATCCAATTTAAAAAAGTGGCCAAAATTTAAAAAAAACAAAAAAACAAAAAAGTCATGCCAAGTGAAAGAAGCCTGGCGTGATTCCATTTGTTTGAAAATGTCCAGAACTGGCAGAGAAAAAGTAAGCAGATGAGTATTTGCTGGAGAGAGAAGAATGGAAGCGGCCACTGAGGGTGTGCGGTTTCTTTCTGAGGTGATGCTATGTCCTGAAGCTAGACAGGGATTTTGCACAGCTCTGTGAGTGTATTTTTAAAAAGCATGGATTTTATGATATGTGAGTTGTATTTCAATAATGTTACAAAAAGATAAAAGAAGAACCTTAAGAGAGGCACTAAGCGAGGACGCGTCTGAGAGGATCTGCGTGGTATTTCACAAAGTCCCTGGGCCAGGAATTTGTGGGAGAGGCCCCGAAGCCTGGTGGCCGGTGGGAGGCTGTTCCTCAGCCGATCTGAGGCGACAGCGGCGTGGAGAGGCTCTGACTGGCGGGAAGGAGGCGGAGGAGGACGAGCGGGCAGCAGGGTTGACTGAGGAGTCGTCAGGAGCTGTTGCGGCAGCGGGTGGGAGGCGCCAGGCAGAGGCGAGCCCGCGTCGGCTGAGGAGCAGCAAAGGCAGCATCCTGGGTCTGGGCCCCCGAGCGGCCGCCCGCAGGTGGGCCTCAGCTGGGCTGTTGCCCAGACTGACTGAAGCAAGCAGTTAACAAAGCTGGAAAAGCTACACGAATTTCTGCTGATCGATGAATACATAAAATGTTACATATTCATTGGAATATTGTTTGGCAATGAAGGGAAGTCCTAATACACGCGAATGCTACAATATGGATGAACCTTAAGAAAAACTCACGCCAGGCTTCCCTGGTGGTCCAGTGGGTTAAGAGTCCACCTGAGAGTGCGAGGGGCATCGGTTCAATCCCTGGCCCAGGAAGACCCCACGTGCCGTGGAGCGGCCGGAGCAGTTTGTCCAGTTATGAGCCAGTGCTCTGGAGCGCATGCGCCCAGAGCCGGTGCTCTGCAACAGGAGAGGCCATTGCAATGGCAGGGCCACACAGGCCAAAGAGTAAGGGTGGATGAAAATAAAAATCCAATTTAAAAAAGTGGCCAAAATTTAAAAAAAACAAAAAAACAAAAAAGTCATGCCAAGTGAAAGAAGCCTGGCGTGATTCCATTTGTTTGAAAATGTCCAGAACTGGCAGAGAAAAAGTAAGCAGATGAGTATTTGCTGGAGAGAGAAGAATGGAAGCGGCCACTGAGGGTGTGCGGTTTCTTTCTGAGGTGATGCTATGTCCTGAAGCTAGACAGGGATTTTGCACAGCTCTGTGAGTGTATTTTTAAAAAGCATGGATTTTATGATATGTGAGTTATATTTCAATAATGTTACAAAAAGATAAAAGAAGAACCTTAAGAGAGGCACTAAGCGAGGACGCGTCTGAGAGGATCTGCGTGGTATTTCACAAAGTCCCTGGGCCAGGAATTTGTGGGAGAGGCCCCGAAGCCTGGTGGCCGGTGGGAGGCTGTTCCTCAGCCGAGCTGAGGCGACAGCGGCGTGGAGAGGCTCTGACTGGCGGGAAGGAGGCGGAGGAGGACGAGCGGGGCAGCAGGGTTGACTGAGGAGTCGTCAGGAGCTGGTGCGGCAGCGGGTGGGAGGCCGCGTCCAGGCAGAGGGCGAGCCCCGCAGGTTCAGATGCTGCAGACGCCGAGCGAGAAGGCCGAGGGCCGAGACAGGCCGCGCCGTCACCACAGACCCTCCAGGGCCGGGCCGGTGCCCGCCTGTGTGGCGCTGTCCAGCTGGGACTGCTGGTGCCCGGCCTGCTGTGCCTCCGCAGAGGATGTGACCCCCCTTAGGATCAGATTGACTGTTCTTTGGTTGGTTGGTTGGTTGGTTGGGTTTACCGTGGTAGACGTACAACCTAATGTTTTAGACATTCTTTTTTGTGGGGGGAGGGCGGGGAGGGGGCGGGCAGGCCACTTCTATTGGTCTTTCATTTGTCCATTTTCACCCATCTTTGTTCTTTGGCCCGTGTGGGCCTCCCATTGCAGTAGCCTCTGTCACTGCAGAGCACCGGCTCTGGGCGCATGCGCTCCAGAGCTCCGGCTCGGTGATTGGACACATGGGTCCAGCCGCTCCGCGGCACGTGGGATCTTCCCAGGCCAGGGATCGAACCGGCGCCCCTTGCACTGCAAGGCGGTGTCCTTACCCACTGGACCACCAGGGAAGCCCTCTTTTTTTTTTTTTTTTTCAATTTTTATTTTACTTTTTACTTTTAGAGTTTTGTTGTTTACAGGTATATATGATCCCAGATTAGCGTTTTAGACATTCTTAAGCCAGCAGCTCACTGGCGTGAAAGGCGTTCACGTTATTCTGCAGCTCTCCATCCTCTCCAACAGGGAGCCCCTCGACCCCCAGGCACTCCCTCGCCCCCAGCTTAGGCCCCTCTGTGATATGTGAGTTATATTTCAATAATGTTACAAAAAGATAAAAGAAGAACCTTAAGAGAGGCACTAAGCGAGGACGCGTCTGAGAGGATCTGCGTGGTATTTCACAAAGTCCCTGGGCCAGGAATTTGTGGGAGAGGCCCCGAAGCCTGGTGGCCGGTGGGAGGCTGTTCCTCAGCCGAGCTGAGGCGACAGCGGCGTGGAGAGGCTCTGACTGGCGGGAAGGAGGCGGAGGAGGACGAGCGGGGCAGCAGGGTTGACTGAGGAGTCGTCAGGAGCTGGTGCGGCAGCGGGTGGGAGGCCGCGTCCAGGCAGAGGGCGAGCCCCGCAGGTTCAGATGCTGCAGACGCCGAGCGAGAAGGCCGAGGGCCGAGACAGGCCGCGCCGTCACCACAGACCCTCCAGGGCCGGGCCGGTGCCCGCCTGTGTGGCGCTGTCCAGCTGGGACTGCTGGTGCCCGGCCTGCTGTGCCTCCGCAGAGGATGTGACCCCCCTTAGGATCAGATTGACTGTTCTTTGGTTGGTTGGTTGGTTGGTTGGGTTTACCGTGGTAGACGTACAACCTAATGTTTTAGACATTCTTTTTTTGGGGGGGGAGGGCGGGGAGGGGACGGGCAGGCCACTTCTATTGGTCTTTCATTTGTCCATTTTCACCCATCTTTGTTCTTTGGCCCGTGTGGGCCTCCCATTGCAGTAGCCTCTGTCACTGCAGAGCACCGGCTCTGGGCGCATGCGCTCCAGAGCTCCGGCTCGGTGATTGGACACATGGGTCCAGCCGCTCCGCGGCACGTGGGATCTTCCCAGGCCAGGGATCGAACCGGCGCCCCTTGCACTGCAAGGCGGTGTCCTTACCCACTGGACCACCAGGGAAGCCCTCTTTTTTTTTTTTTTTTTCAATTTTTATTTTACTTTTTACTTTTAGAGTTTTGTTGTTTACAGGTATATATGATCCCAGATTAGCGTTTTAGACATTCTTAAGCCAGCAGCTCACTGGCGTGAAAGGCGTTCACGTTATTCTGCAGCTCTCCATCCTCTCCAACAGGGAGCCCCTCGACCCCCAGGCACTCCCTCGCTCCCCCAGCTTCCAGGACCCCTGTTCTGTGGCTTCTCTCTGTGACCTTGACTCTTCGTAACTCGTGGGGGTGGAGTCACAGCTTCTGCCCTTCCGTGACGGCTCGCCTCACTCCGTGTGAGGTCTGCAGGGTTCGTCCTGGCGCAGCTCCTGTCAGGGCCCTTCCTCCTAAGGCCGTAGAGTGTGTCGTCGTGTGTCTGCACCTCATTTCAGTTTTCTGTCATCCTTGGACGGACACTTGGGTCGCTCGCACCTTTTGGTTGCTGTGAGCAGTATTATGGTGAAACGGATGTGCAGATATCTCCTCAAGCCCTGCTTTTAGGTCTTTTAAGTATAGACCCAGAAGCAACGTAGGCTGGATCATGTGCTTCTGTATTAATACTTATCCATTATATATCTTGCACTTTTGCCGAATTCGTTGATCAGCTCTGGTGGCTTTTGGTGGGTCTTTAGGATTTCTCGTGTATAGGGTTATGTTATCTACACACACTGAGAACTTTGCTTTTTCCTTTCCAATTTGGATTCCTTTTATTTCTTTTTCTTGTCTGATTACTATAGTTAGGACTTCCAATACTGTGTTAAATGGAAGTGGCAGGAATGAGTATTCTTGCCTTGTTCCTAGTCATAGATGAAAAGATTTCAGCATTTTACCATTGAGTATGATGTTAGCTGTAGGCTTCTCATATATAGCCTTCATTATGTTGAGCCATGTTTCCTCTATCTCCACTTTCTGGAGAATTCTTTTTATATCGTAAGTGGATGTTGAATTTTGTCGAAGGCTTTTTTTTGTCTCTACTGAGATAATCATATGATTTTTATTCTTGAATTTGTTAATGTGGTGTATACCACATGGATTGATTTGTAGATAATTAAATCATCCTTACATGCCCAGCATAAGTCCCACCGATCATGGTGGTGGTGGTGGTGTTCACTCTCTGAGTGGTGTCCAGCTCTTTGTGACCCGTGGATTGCAGCACACCAGGTTTCCCTGGCCTTCGCTATCTCTGGAGTTTGCTCAAATTCCTGTCCATTGATTCAGTGATGCTATTTAACCATCTCAGCCTCTCCCGCCCCCTTCTCCTTTTGCCCTCAATTTTTTCCAGCATCAGGATCTTTTGCAGTGAGTCAGCTCTTTGCATCAGCTGGTCAACGTACTGGCGCTTCAGCTTCAGCAACAGTCCCTCCAGTGAATATTCAGGGTTGATTTCCTTCAGGATCAACTGGTTTGAACTCCTTATAGTCCGGAGGATTCTCAGGAGTTTTCTCCAGCGCCACAGTTTGAAAGCATCAGTTTTCTGTCATCCTTGGACGGACACTTGGGTCGCTCGCACCTTTTGGTTGCTGTGAGCAGTATTATGGTGAAACGGATGTGCAGATATCTCCTCAAGCCCTGCTTTTAGGTCTTTTAAGTATAGACCCAGAAGCAACGTAGGCTGGATCATGTGCTTCTGTATTAATACTTATCCATTATATATCTTGCACTTTTGCCGAATTCGTTGATCAGCTCTGGTGGCTTTTGGTGGGTCTTTAGGATTTCTCGTGTATAGGGTTATGTTATCTACACACACTGAGAACTTTGCTTTTTCCTTTCCAATTTGGATTCCTTTTATTTCTTTTTCTTGTCTGATTACTATAGTTAGGACTTCCAATACTGTGTTAAATGGAAGTGGCAGGAATGAGTATTCTTGCCTTGTTCCTAGTCATAGATGAAAAGATTTCAGCATTTTACCATTGAGTATGATGTTAGCTGTAGGCTTCTCATATATAGCCTTCATTATGTTGAGCCATGTTTCCTCTATCTCCACTTTCTGGAGAATTTTTTTTATATCGTAAGTGGATGTTGAATTTTGTCGAAGGCTTTTTTTTGTCTCTACTGAGATAATCATATGATTTTTATTCTTGAATTTGTTAATGTGGTGTATACCACATGGATTGATTTGTAGATAATTAAATCATCCTTACATGCCCAGCATAAGTCCCACCGATCATGGTGGTGGTGGTGGTGTTCACTCTCTGAGTGGTGTCCAGCTCTTTGTGACCCGTGGATTGCAGCACACCAGGTTTCCCTGGCCTTCGCTATCTCTGGAGTTTGCTCAAATTCCTGTCCATTGATTCAGTGATGCTATTTAACCATCTCAGCCTCTCCCGCCCCCTTCTCCTTTTGCCCTCAATTTTTTCCAGCATCAGGATCTTTTGCAGTGAGTCAGCTCTTTGCATCAGCTGGTCAACGTACTGGCGCTTCAGCTTCAGCAACAGTCCCTCCAGTGAATATTCAGGGTTGATTTCCTTCAGGATCAACTGGTTTGAACTCCTTATAGTCCGGAGGATTCTCAGGAGTTTTCTCCAGCGCCACAGTTTGAAAGCATCAGTTCTTCGGTGCTCAGCCTTCTTTGTGGTCTGACTCTCAGATCCATACATGACTACTAGAGAAACCATAGCTTTGACTACACAGACTGTTGTTGGCAAAGTGATGTCTCTGCCTTTTTTGGGGGGTGGGGAAGGAGGGGGATGGGCGGGCCACTTCTATTGGTTTTTCATTTCTCTATTTTCATCCGTCTTTGTTCTTTGGCTCCTGTGGGCCTCCCATCGCGGTGGCCTCTGTTGTTGCAGAGCGCCAGCTCTGGGCGCATGCGCTCCAGAGCTCCGGCTCAGTAATTGGACACATCAGTCCAGCCGTTCCGCGGCACGTGGGATCTTCCCAGGCCAGGGATCGAACCGGTGCCCCTTGCACTGCAAGACGGTGTCCTTACCCACTGGACCACCAGGGAAGCCCTGTCTCTGCTTTTTAATATGCTGTCTAGGCTTGTCATAGCTGTCCTTCCAGGGAGCAAATATCTTTTTTTTTTTTAATTTTTATTTTGCGGGGGAGCGGGTTGGGGAGGGAGGGAGGCAGGTGGGCAACTTCTGTTGGTCTTTCATTTATCTGTTTTTCATCCATCTTTGTTTTTTGGCTCATGTGGGCCTCCCATCGCAGTGGCCTCTGTTGTCGCAGAGCACCGGCCCCGGGTGCATGCGCTCCAGAGCTCCGGCTCGGTAATTGGATACATTGGTCCAGCTGCTCTGCAGCACGTGGGGTCTTCCCAGGTCAGGGATCAAACCGGCGCCCCTTGCACTGCAAGGCGGTATCCTTACCCACTGAACCACCAGGGAAGCCCGGGCAAGTATCTTTTAATTTCACGGCTGCAGTCACTGTCTCCGGTGATTTTGGAGCGCAAGAGAATAAAATCTGCCATTGTTTCTGCTTTCTCCCTTTTTATTTGCTGTGAACTGGTGGGACTGGATGCCATGGTCCTAGCTTTTTGAATATTGGGTTTCAAGCCAGCTTTTTCACTCTCCTCTTTCACACCTCATCAATGGGCTCTTTGGTTCCTCTTCACTTTCTGCCGTTAGAGTGGTGTCATCTGCACTTCTGAGGGTGCTGGTATTTCTCCCAGCAGTCTAGAGTCCAGCTGGTGTGTGGCCAGCCCGGCATTCTTCACGATGTGCTATGCATAGAGGTTAAATAAGGAGGGTGACACTGTCGAGCCACGTCGTCCTCCTTTTCCAGTTTTGAACCAGTCAGTTGTTCCATGTCCAGTTCTAACTGCTGATTCTTAACCCACTTCCAGGTTTCTCAGAAGACAGGTAAGGTGGTCTGGAACTCCCATCTCTTTAGGAATTTCCCACAGTTTGTTGTGATCCACATGGTCAAAGGCTCTAGCACAGTCATTGAAGCAGAAGTAGATGTTTTCTTGGAAGTCTCTTGCTTTTTCTGTGATCCAACGGTCATTGGCATTTGGATCTCTGGTCAACCTAGCTTGTACATCTGGAAGTTCTCAGTTCACGTACTGAGAAAGCCTGTTTTGAAGGGTTTTGAGCATAACCTTACTAGCATGTGAAATGAGCATAATTGTGTGGTAGTTTGAACATTCTTTGGCATTGCCCTTCTTTGGGATTGGAACGAAAACTGACCTTTTCCAGTCCTGTGGCCACTGCTGAGTTTTCCAGATTTGGTGACATACTGAGTGCAGCACTTTAACAGCATCATCTTTTAGGATTTGAAATAGCTCAGCTGGAATTCCAAGACGACCACCAGCTTTGTTCGTAGTAGTGCTTCCTGAGGCCCACTCACTAGAGGACGTCAGGCTCTAGGTGAATCATCACACTGTCGTGGTTATCCGGGTCATGAGACCTTTTTTGTACAGTGCTTCCATGTGTTTTTGCACCAATTCACCTCTTAATGTCTTCTGCCTCTGCGAGATCCTTGCCGTCTCTATCATTCACTGTGTTCACACCTGTGTGAGAAATTCCCATGGTGTTTCCAGCTTTATTGGAGAGGCCTCTAGTCTTTCCTGTCCTGGTTTCCCCTCAGTGTCTTTGCGTTGTTCACTTAGGAAGGGCTTTTGATCTCTTCTTGCTTTTCTGTGGCACTCTGCTTGGGTTGAGTCTTTCTTTCCTTTTCTCTCTCTTCGTTTTGCTTCTCTCCTCAGCTGTTTGTAAGGCCTCCTCAGACAACCATTCTGCCTTTTGCATTTCTTTTCTTGGGGAGGGTTCGGTCGCCCTCCCGCACAGTGGCGGCTGGCGTTTGCTCCGTTCCTCGGCGCTGTGGGGGCGGGGCGTACAGATTTACAGTTGTTGTGTCTTCTTGGCGCCGTCCCTGGGTCGTTCCATGCTCTCCTTCTGTCTCTTGTAACAGTCTTTCTTTTAAAGCATATTTTTCTGATAAAAGTATTGCTTTCTGTCTCTGTTGACTTACAGTTTGTATCGAATACCTTTTCCCGTGCCGGCACTTTCAGTCTGTGTCTCTGGGTCTGAAGCGTGACTCCTGCAGGCAGTATACGTAGGTGTGAGTCTGGTTTTTGCACCGGAGTGTATCCAGCCACTCTGTCTTTTGATTGGAGCGTTTACTCCATTTACATTTAAAGTAAATACTGGTATGCATGTACTTACTGTCATTTTGTTAATGTTTTGAGATTGTTTTTGTAGTTTTCTTTCTTCTTCTGTTCTTGTTCCTTGTGATTTGATGACTCTCATTAGATTTATGTTTGGACTTCTTTCCCTTTTTCTGTATATGCATCTATTATAGTTTTTTGGTTTGTAATTACCATGTAGTTTGTATATTGCAATATATATATATATACATATATGCGTGATTATTTAAAGTCGCTGATCTGTTTAATTTCAAAAAAGATTTTAATAGTCCTGCATTTTTGTTCTTTCCCCTCTACGATTACTGTTTTAACATCATATTTTGTATCCTCTGATTTTGTGCATCCCTCAGCTGCTTGTTGTGGACATAGTGGGTTTTACTGGTTTGTCTTTTCACCTGTTTACTGGCTTTGTATGTGGTTGATTTGCTGGTACTACCTTTACTGTGTATTTGCTTTTGCCAGTGAGTTTTTCCTTTTGTAGTTTTCATGTTTCTAGCTGTGACTCTCCCCCTTTGTTTTGCTCTCAGAGACCCTGGGGCCGGAGCTGGCCTGCGGGCGGGTGTGCTGGCTCGGCCTGTGCCCGCTGTGGGCTACGACCGCCCTGGGCTGGTGCCCCCGCTGGAGTGGGGGCTGGTGTCAGGGCTCGAGCAGGTTCCTGGTGGGCAGGGCCAGGCCTGGGGGCGTCCGGCGGGTGGAACCGCAGATCCCCGGCGGTCCCGGGTCCAGTGACGGTCTGCTGGCGTGTGGGGCTGGCTGCCCGGGGGCGGCCGAGGGCTCGGGAGTCGTGAGGCAGCCTGTCTGCCGGCAGGGAGGGGCGCGTCCCTGCCTAGGTAGGTGCTTGGCCGGAGGCCCCCAGTCCTTTGCCTTTGGTTGCGCAGGGCCGGGTGCTGAGGGTCCTAGGCTGGGGAGGGTCCACGGTGGCACTCGCCTGCACCAGGTCCTTGCGGTGAGACCAGCTCCCAGCGTGGCTGCTGGCCGCGTGGGGGTCTGCCTCTCTGGGAGACCCTTCAGGGCCAGCCCGTGAGTCTGCCCTGGGCTCTTGAAACCCCTGCTTCTGCCCTGGGTTGTGGGCGGGTGAGGCTTTGTGTGCGCCCTGCAGGCGTGGAGCCTCTGCTCCCCACAGCCTGGACTTCGGGGGGCTCGCCTCTCCCAGCGTATGACCCTCGGCTGGGGAGCCGGCGGAGGCCGGCCCTGGGAGGACCCCTGCAGAGCCGCCGCTCTTGCCGTCCGGGGGCTCTTGTGTCTAGCTGGAGAGCCGTCCTGGCCGCCCCCAGTCATAGCTGGTGTCCGGGGGGCCCCCGTGGGTGCGCCGTGCGCCCTCCTGCTCTGGGCCGCCGCGCTCCCTCGCGGTTGGCGTTGCGGGGGCTGGGCTGGCTGGCTGGCCTGGCTGGCTGACGCCACCGCTTTGCGCCTGGCTCTCCTCTCTGTGCGTGCGCTCCGGTGTTTCGGTGTCTGTGGGACGGGCTCCGCTGACCCCCGTGCTCTTTGAGATCAGAAGGGTCCAGAGGAGCCGTGCGCGTGGGTGTGGAAGCAGCGGGGGGTGTTCTGGACCTTGAGCAGGCAGCACTCGAGGGTGGTACCTGCGGTTCGCCCAGGCTCGGGCCCCGGGCCTCCGCTCACTCAGGTGTTTGTGTTCAGCGTATGTCGACTGCAGACGGCCTCACACCTGCTGGGAGCTCTGTTTGGAACCTGCTGCCATCAGAGCTCTAAGGAGCGTCCCTGCTCGTTCGCAGTGAGGTGTCCTGTGGTCACGTTGAAAGCTCTCTGACCGTGTGGTGTTCTCCCAGGGCGTCACCCTCACGGACCTTCAGGAAGCAGAGAGGACGTTCAGCCGGTCGAGGGCAGAGCGTCAGGCTCAGGAGCAGCCCAGCCCGAAGCCCGTGGGCCCCGGAGCGCCAGAGGGCAGCGCCCCGAAGCGTGAGCCCCAGGCGGCCCAGGCCCAGGCCGCCGAGGAGAACCACCAGCCCTGGAGCCGGAGTTTGGAGGGCGACGTGAGTGCCTGGGGCCGAGTGGGGGGCGTGGGGGCAGCCCCGGTGCCGAGTGGGGGGGCGTGGGGGCAGCCCTGGGGCTGGAATTTCTCCAGAGGGAGGCAGGAGAGGTGAGCGCCTGGAGCAGAATGAGGGGACCACGGGAGGGGTCCGTCCTGGGGCCAGAGTCTGGAGGAGAGGGGAGCTCCTGGCGCTAAGGGGGGGCATGGCTGGAGATGGTCCCTTCCTCTCTCTGAGTCGAGGGCTTCTGCTCTGCGGCGGACACGTCCTAAGGCCTGTTGTGGCCACCTGTGTAGCTGGAAGATCCAGAGGATCAGTCCTTAAGTGGTCCACCTGTTCCTCCGGGAGCTACCTAATGTGCTTTCTTCCAGTTTTACTGAAGTGTAATGGCCGGGTTAAGTTGCAGTGTGATTTGTTTGCATATAAGCTGTGAAATGATTACCACTGCAAGCTTGGTTAATGACACGTGAATGCCTTTCTGTTCCAAAAAGAGAGGCCTTGATATAAATAAAATGCAAGTAGAAATATAGACGTTTATTGGGTTTATGCCAGGCACTGTGTGAACTGTCCGCACGTGTGAAGGTGTGTGGGCCCCAGCACGGCCCGCTGAGGTAGCCGGTACTCCCTGCTGCACTGGGCACTGGAGGGACGGCTCAGCCCTCTGCCCGACTTTTCCACGGCTCCATGAGGCGGAGGGGTCCCCGGCGGTCCAGTGGTCAGGACGCGGCGCTCTCACTGCCGGGGCCTGGGTCAGCGCCTGGCCAGGGAGCTCAGATCCTGCCAGCCGCATGGCGTGGCCAGACGTGGGTAAACGAAAGGCCCGTTTAGAAGAGGAGGTGGTGGCGCGAGGCCCTGGCCCGCGGCGCCCTCGTCCCGGTCCTGGCCTGCGAGCTGTCGCTGGGGGGACGCCTTGACCTGGCCGCAGGCCTCAAGGGCAGCCGCACTCGGGGGCGTGGGGCTGTGTTTGGGGCGAGCGTCGCTGCTGGTTTGCCCAGGGTTCCAGGGCCACCTTCTATCTAGGGACGCTGGTCAGAGCCGTCCTCCCCCCTCAGAAACGCCCCAGTGGGTGACCGGTTTTATGGTCGCCGTGCTTACAGGGACAGGAAGTCTCCTCGTCTAACTGAGCAGCCGGCTTCTGTCGTCTGCTTCACTTGCTCCGTCAGCTCCTGTTTTCTGGGTTCTTATGACCAAGGTACCAGGTTCGGGTCTAAGCACACAGCGTGCGGTCTCGCTCAGGCCTCACAGCTTTCTCTGAGGGAGGCCTTGCTGCCACATGAGGAAGCGGAAGCTCAGGCTCGAGTCACATCTTCAGGCTGCACTGCTCGCTCCTGCCGAAGCTAGAATTTGAGCCACATCCTGTCAGACTCCAAGCTGGCTGTGTTTGATTGCTTCTGTCTCTATAATTTATACACAGATATTATACAATCTCTGCATGTGATAAGAATTTCTTTATTCCATTAGCGGGTGAAATTGATTACCATTTTCTGCAAGTGTAATGGCCGGGTTAAGTTGCAGTGTGATTTGTTTGCATATAAGCTGTGAAATGATTACCACTGCAAGCTTGGTTAATGACACGTGAATGCCTTTCTGTTCCAAAAAGAGAGGCCTTGATATAAATAAAATGCAAGTAGAAATATAGACGTTTATTGGGTTTATGCCAGGCACTGTGTGAACTGTCCGCACGTGTGAAGGTGTGTGGGCCCCAGCACGGCCCGCTGAGGTAGCCGGTACTCCCTGCTGCACTGGGCACTGGAGGGACGGCTCAGCCCTCTGCCCGACTTTTCCACGGCTCCATGAGGCGGAGGGGTCCCCGGCGGTCCAGTGGTCAGGACGCGGCGCTCTCACTGCCGGGGCCTGGGTCAGCGCCTGGCCAGGGAGCTCAGATCCTGCCAGCCGCATGGCGTGGCCAGACGTGGGTAAACGAAAGGCCCGTTTAGAAGAGGAGGTGGTGGCGCGAGGCCCTGGCCCGCGGCGCCCTCGTCCCGGTCCTGGCCTGCGAGCTGTCGCTGGGGGGACGCCTTGACCTGGCCGCAGGCCTCAAGGGCAGCCGCACTCGGGGGCGTGGGGCTGTGTTTGGGGCGAGCGTCGCTGCTGGTTTGCCCAGGGTTCCAGGGCCACCTTCTATCTAGGGACGCTGGTCAGAGCCGTCCTCCCCCCTCAGAAACGCCCCAGTGGGTGACCGGTTTTATGGTCGCCGTGCTTACAGGGACAGGAAGTCTCCTCGTCTAACTGAGCAGCCGGCTTCTGTCGTCTGCTTCACTTGCTCCGTCAGCTCCTGTTTTCTGGGTTCTTATGACCAAGGTACCAGGTTCGGGTCTAAGCACACAGCGTGCGGTCTCGCTCAGGCCTCACAGCTTTCTCTGAGGGAGGCCTTGCTGCCACACGAGGAAGCGGAAGCTCAGGCTCGAGTCACATCTTCAGGCTGCACTGCTCGCTCCTGCCGAAGCTAGAATTTGAGCCACATCCTGTCAGACTCCAAGCTGGCTGTGTTTGATTGCTTCTGTCTCTATAATTTATACACAGATATTATACAATCTCTGCATGTGATAAGAATTTCTTTATTCTGCGTCTTCAGCAAACCAGGTTAAGGTTTATTGTCAAGCTCTGTCCTTAGTCTCAAGGAAAGAAAAGTTTAAAAGGGAAAGAGGGAATTACTCTTTCAGTTTTTAGTTTGGGGGTGGAGGCGCACATGCAGGATCGTCCTGTACCCCCTGCAGTGTAAACGCAGAGTCTTACCCACTGGACCACCAGGAAAGCCCCAGAAAGTGGGAATTTCTGTAAAGGGTCAGTACGCCTGCTGTGTCAGGCTGGCTGAAGGCTCAGAGCTGACCTGCTTTTACCCGACTCGCACATCCTGTTCTTTCCTTTTCCTGAGCTCGCCTTCCCCGTACACCCTGCCTTCCAGAGCCCTGTCTTTGAAAGGCCAGCATCCTTCCTACTTGCGGAACCCAAGGAGTGCTGTTAGCAAGTCGGGCTTCCTGGTGCCCTTCCGTCGGCCCAGGGGGCACTGTCCTGGCTGCTGCCAGCCTGGCCATGAGGAGCCAGAGTAGCACTGTGGGCCTGTTTTCTTCCTGGCGGTCAGCTGCTCCTAAGCCTCATAAGTGGACGTGGACAGGCGCGTGGGCCCTGAGCAGGCTGTCCCTGCGCGGGGGCTGCGCGTGACCTCTGGCGTCCTCTCCCGCGGGTCGTTGCAGCCCGTGTGTCCTCGCCTGAGGGAGCCCGTGCAGCCCAGCCCGCCCGCGGCCCCGGCGCCAGCGCCTGCCCCGAGGCCCGCGCTCTACACCAGCTCCTTCCTGCTCCGGACGGGCGGGTCCCCAGCCCCTGACTCTGAGCCCGCCTCGGGCCCTGCGCCGACACAGGAGATGGACAGGAACGGTAGGTCAGGCTTCAGAAAGCACCGCCCTCCAGCGTGCCTGCCCCGGTCTGAGGTCTCTGCGTTGCTTTCTCTCTGACAGAGGGCGAAGAAGCAGATGCAGGCGACCAGTCGTCCGGCAGGCTGTCCATCCGCGAGAGAAGGCGGCCCCGGGAGCGGCGGCGGGGCACAGGCATCAACTTCTGGACGAAGGACGTAAGAGGCCCGCCTCTGCCAGGGTGCTGTCCGTTCCCCTGGGCCGCCAGCCCCCCGTGTGTTCCTAGAGGGCGCCCCCAGAGCCGTGCGGGTGTCAGGGAGCAGCACCGGGAGACAGCAGCAGAGGAGACTCCCCGGGCGAGGCCCGGCGCAGGCCCGTCTGGGAGGCTCTGGCTCTGCCCAGGGCGGCGCCGAGTGTGCAGACAGGCCTCGGGGCGCGGCAGGTGTGCGGCGGCCGGACAGACAGACAGACAAGCCACACAGACGCGGCCGCCCCCAGGGCCCTGGGCGCCCTGGAGAGCCAGCAGGACCCGGCGTCCTGTGCGCGGTGCTGGCCAAGGGCCTCAGGCCTCTCAGTGTCGTCCGACTCCGGTTTGCCTTTCTGGAGAAAGGAGCAAGGGATATACAACAGCCTGACTCTGGCTCTTACGTGCGGACAGGGCTCCACGAGGCCTTGCGACGGACACGCTCAGGGCGTGCACCCCACCCCGGCGTGTAACTCCGCTGGCTGGGGCCAGGTCCCTGGTCACCGTGGCTTGCTGGGAACTGGGTGGACGGCTCAGTAAGGCGGGAAGCGGTCAGTGGGTGGAGTGTCTGGCCGCTGTGGGACCAGGGGAACCTGCGCTGCCGGCAGAGCCGGGAGAGGGCGCCCTTCCCACCGGGCCGTTGCCCCCGCGGCTGTGGGGGGCGCCCCAGAGGTGCCGCTGAAGGCAGCCCTGCGGCACCCTTGACCCTCAGCCCTCCAGCCTCGGCGCGCGACGACGGGCTGACCCTGGTGCCCGCGGGGCTGCCTGTGACCGTGGCCTCTTGTTCTCCTTCCTCTCCAGGAAGATGAAACAGAAGTCCCAGAGGAGGTGAAGAAGGCCTGGGTAAGCAGGCGGCCGTGCGCCTGTCCCCTGGGGATCACTGAGAGCGGCAGGCCCGTGGACGGGGGCCGGGGGGCGCGTGCGGGGTGGCCGACAAGTGCGCGTGGCGCCCGCGCGTCCTCGTGGAGCAGCAGTGCCGTGCTCCTGCCCGGGTCCCGCGCTGCCCGGGGCCTCCTGCCGGGCTCTCGCTGTCCGGGCGGCCTCCTCTCGTGCTGCTGGGCCGTGTAAAGTGCTCTGACGTCTTGGGAAGAGCAGGGCTGGGAGGTGCTGTTTCTCCCGCACAGACACTCTCTCCAGGAACGCGAGGGGGAGGGTGGGGACGGTCCAGAGGCGCTTGGCGCTTGGCTCTGACCCAGGCGCGGCCCCGCCCCGTGGCACGCACGCCGTCCGCCCTGGCCCGCTCCTCCGCGCGGGACGCCCTCCTGGGGCTGCGGCTCCTGGGAGCCCTCGCGGGCAGCGGCGCCGTGGCCTCCTGAGCCGCTCCGCTTGTCCTTTTCTTTCTTTGGCTTTTTGTTTGTTTTGTTGGCTGCACGGCGTTCAGGGCTGGGGTCTTAGCTCCTCACCGGGGATTGCCCCCGGCCACCGCAGAGAACGTGCTGGGTCCTCACCCCGGACGGGCCTCCAGGGGGCTTCCTGGTGCCGTTTTTCAAGAAGGAAGGGATTTGGTTTTGACCAAATGAATTGAGAGAACCTGTGCATTTCCAGTGGAAATTATGTAAAAAGATGGTCTTTTCTCTACCCTACAGTTATGTGAGAGTGTGTTCTCAGAATGTGTATAACTGATACTGAAATCAGCAGCTCGTCTGTTTCTAGAGAGGAGGCAGGAAGGCTCCAGCCCATCGCTGGCTGCCTGGTTCTGGCTGAGAGCCGCAGCGGTCAGGCGTGGCCTCCAGACGGTGGTGCCCACCTGACCAGAGGTGCGTGGTGACATGCGAGGAGCCGCGGCTTCCTCACGGCGCGGGGTGAGGGCTGGGGGCTGTGTGGGCACAGACGCCCCGTGGGGGTCCCCTGGGCAGAGCGTGTGCCGGTGACGACGGCCGCGTTCCTCGGGGGCCCTGGCAGAGCCTCCGGAGTTGGAGCGAGTTACGGCTGCCCGCCCGACGAGGGCCTGCCCTGGCAGCCCGGGGTGGGGGGTCCGCCTGCATCGCAGGAGGCCTGGGTGCCATCCCACGTTGGGGAGGCCCCTGGAGAGGGGAGGGGCTGCCTGCCGCAGAATTCTCGCCCGGAGAGTGCCCTGGCTCGTCCACGGGTCACAGAGAGTCCGCCACGACGGAGCGACTTCTTCAGTGACCTGATGAGAGCCCGGGTGTGGCCGCAGAGTGCCGACGTGGCCATCCTGCGTCGAGGGCCGTCGAGGCGGGTTCACTCCGCGAGGAGCCCCAGTGAGGAGCCCGGCATCTTCTCTGTTGGTGGAGGACGTGGTCTCTGCGTTTCTGAGCTCCGTGGTGTGTGACGTCCTCGGCACTGCACAGTAATGAACTTGATGAGCGAAGAGGCCAGGAGCCTCTGGACTCACCCTCCCTCTTCTGGGGGAGGGCCGAGGTGGGGGGAGGAGACTGAGTCAGTAGTGAATACTGTGCAGTGCTGTGCGAGTCACAGGGGTGCGGTGCAGGGGTGCACAGGTCTTGAAGGTGGCACTCCACGCGTGGTTGTTAGAGTGCTAGCCGTATTCCGCACGTTATGCAGCGGTCCTTGTGGATTATCTTAGGTCCCGTAGGTTGTACCTCTCACTCCTCCATCCCCCTCGTTTGCTGGTGCTGAGCAGGTTCTGTGTTTGAGTTGGGTCGCTGGTGGCGTCGAGCCTTCTGGAGTGAAGGAAGGTTCTCTCGAAGGACAGCTCGAAGGCCGAGTGAGAGTCCGATTCCGTGGTTGAGGGCAGCGCTCCCCTGCTGCTCTGCCCTGGGCGATGTGTCCATCTGTCCATCAGGAGGGGTGCATTCCCGTCCTTCAGTTAGGAAGGTGCTCCTCCCCTCCATCCCTGCATGCTTTCACGCGTCATCGTCAGAATAAATCACGACACTTGACCTTCGAAGGCGGCAGCGTAGCGTCCAGTCCCGAGTGGGGTGGTGGTCTGACAGCAGCTCCCCTGGAGAGGCCCGGCCAGGGCCACGGCCGAGGAGGTGCTGGTCCGTGGGCGTGGAGGCCCTTGCCAGAGGTAACTGGTGAGCCGTGGTCCAGTGTTCCAGAAGGCGTCAGTGATTAAGTATGAGACTTTCAAACTAAGCCAGAGGGAGACCCAAGCGGAGCTTTTCCAGCAAAGCTTGGTTTTGAACTAAGCTGTAACAAAATGAAACGTGCTTTGGGAGCCATTTGGCTGCAGGAATGACCCTCACGCCTAAAGCCACTGACGGCACTCCCCGTCTGGTCCTGCCTTCCGTCTGAAGCTCCTCGTCCGTTTGTTGAGTGGACACTTTGAGGTCCTGTTGGCAGGCAGCGCCCCGGGTCAGCATCTCCATGTCACCGGTGGTCCTCAGTGGTGCAGGGCTGCTCCCCACAGAGGAGCACCAGCTCCGGCCCTGACGGCTTCTGAAGAGGAGACCCGGCCTCTCTGCAGACCTTGGCTGCAGGTCCTTGACGGCCGGGAGCATCGTAGACTTTGTTCCACGAGAGGAATCCTGCTGACCAACCGACGGTGTCTGCAGACGGCCTCGGGAGCTGACTTGGCTCTGACTGCCTTTGCCTTGCCCGCCTGGCTCCACTCTATTATGTCTTTGATAATGCTGCACTTCTCTTAAGGAGGGGCTCTCTTTGGAAAACTCACTTCTGGGCGCTCTTCTGTACCACGCTCCGCGCCCGCTCTCGGGCGGCCAAACGGCAGCAGGGGTGGTGCCGCTCAGTCACGTCCGGTCTTCGCGCCCCGTGGACCGCAGCCCGCCAGGCTGCCCTGTCCTCACCATCTCCCAGCGCTCGCTCAGACTCGTGTCCATTGAGTCAGTGATGCCGTCCAGCCGTCTCATCCTCTGTCGCCCGCAGCGCCTCCTGCCCTCACTTTTCCCAGCATCGGGCTCTTTTCCAAAGAGCTGGCTCTTCACGTCAGGTAGTCAAAGTACTGGAGCTTCAGCCTCAGTCCGTCTAGAATGGCAGTCATAGGCTTGGACTTCTAGAACCCCAAGAAGCTTTAAACTTCTCGTTTTATCCACTTACCCACTGACCCCACTGCACAGTTTGCAGGATCTTAGTTCGCTGGCTAGGGCAAGGCGGGGCCAGGAGTGAAAACACCACGTCCTGACCACTGGTCCACCAGGGTCCCTGGAGCCTCATTTCTGAGCTCCCACGGAGGCCCAGGGAGAGCGGGATCACAGCTGTGCTCGGGACGCCGCACCTGCTCCTGCCTCAGCCCGGTCGTGCGTGTCCAGCAACACGCTGTCACCGCAGGCGGGAGGGCAGACCGGAGCTGGGCTCCCCACCAGCCCAGCTCAGCGGCCGAACCACTGCACACGGGTGGCTGAGCTTCCCCGTCTTAAGTGGGAATGACAGTCGTGTCGAGCTCAGAGTTGTGAAGAAAACACCAGTTACTGCACTTACATAGCCGCTATCCGTTCAGAGTATTTTCCAAATCTGGATAAAAGACAGACTTCTGGGATACCCTCACTGACCTGAGAATGCTGTGGTCTGGAGGCTGGTTGTTACTTTATCCACGAAGGATGGGTTTGGGGTCAGAGACGTAGCCCAGGCTCCATCGTGTGCCCTGCTCTGAAAACGGACCTGATTTGTTTTGAGAACTAGATCTTAAAGGAGCGGCCGAGGCTGGGTCGGGGCCGGGGGAGGGATGAGCAGAGGAGGGAGGAAGGCGAGCCGGGGCCCTGTCGCTGGCCTGGCAGAGCTGTCGTCCGGTCGCCACTGTCTGTCCTCAGCAGCCCCGGGCTCTGCCCGACCCTCCTGCTCCTGCTCCCACGCGTCTGTGCCCCGCCCCACCTGCCGTTTGGCCCTGGGTGGATGGAGCTCTCCTTCCTGTTCGCTCTGGTTTTCCACAGCCTGCTCCTGGCGCCCTGCTGGGGCCTCTCCCCTTGCCAGGCAGGGTTCTGAGCCTTGTTGCCCAGCCTCGCGAAGCCCCCTTTTCTGCTGGTGGGTGCCCAGTGGTTTTCTGCCCTCACCCGCCGCGGGGCTGAGTCCTCCCTGTTCTCCTTTTAGGTAAAAGCCGAGGGCTGTTTTGCTTTCCCTTCTCTCCAGGCCCCGATTGCCTAATAAGGTAAAGTATGCCCCAGACTGCTGGGCTGCAGGGACAGAGCAACCTTCTAAGTTTAGAGGCCCCGTAGGTGAGCGCCTGCCCAGACAGGCTGCTTATTTCTGTAGGAAAGTAGTGTTTTCCCCATGCACCGGAAAACCACCCTCCTCTCTTCCTTTTCATCAAGTGAAAAGTTAGTAAAATATAGGTTTTCCTCCCTTGGTGTCTTTATCTTGAGCCAGAAAAGAAGGGGACAGAAAGGAAAGGGCAGTTAGCGTGTCACCAGAATGAGAGCCTGGGAAGCCTGAGAGATTCGATTCTGCTGCTCCTGGGTGGATGGAACGAGCAGGGCCCCTGAACAGCCCCCGGGGCGCCGGCAGGCCCTCCGCACGCCCGGCGGGTCCCGGCAGGGCCGGGGGGACCACGAGTGGGACGGCGGTGGAGGCAGGCGGCTCCTCCTGTCGAGGCCACACGCAGGGCCTCCCCGCCGAGCCTCTGCGCTCGCTGGGGGTCCTCCACGGCGCCCGTGCTCTGCATCCGTCGTCCTGAAAGTCCTGCAGCTGCTGGGTTTTCTATATATGGGTCATACGCATGCCTTGCTCCAGCCAGGCTGGTAAACCAGCTTGAGAAGTTTCTTTTGGCCTCTTCCTTTTAAGGACTCTCAATTTTAGGTCGTGCTGTTGCCAGGCAGGTCTCAGTAATCAAAGGACACAGTGCTCCTTTCAGACCCTGTGAGTCGGGGCCTGCCGCCCCGTCACATCAGTGAATTCTGCTTCAGTCAGACCTCTTTTTTAAGATGGAATAAATCGACCTTCAGGTATCTGTGTTGGGCTTTGCTCAAACAGCTCCAAAGGTGCGGCAGGTCTGTCAGCTAGCAAGCGTGGGACAGCTAGCCGCCTGGCCTTGCCGTTTACTCCCGCCTCTTCCCTCTGCCCCGACTGCCGCCGGGGCCTCAGCTTTGGCTGGCAGCCCGTGACCCAGAGCCGCGGCAGGCGCGCTGCTGAGCTGGACGCGCGGGGACGGCAGAGGTGGCGCGTTCCACTGCAGAAGACGGACGGTGCGCAGACGCGTGGAGAGAGAGCTTCCAGCGGCGGGCGCCCTCTGAGGCTCACCGTGGGGGGTGTGGTGCCTGCGTCTCACGGGCAGGGTCACGGGCAGGGTCACGGAAGCCAGACATGTGCGCGTGTCCCATAAACACAGGTGCCCTGCCCTGGGCTTCAGTCGGAGGTGAAAGCCGCTCTGTTGTCCGAGTTCACGGTCGAGGTTGACTCTGTGTGAGCTCACGAGTCGCAGCAGAGGGAGGTTCTGAAGGCTCAGCCCCCAGAGACGCCGCCCGTGGCGGCACGTCCCCGACGGTGCTGCCTGTCACGCGACGGCGTCGCCACCGGCCGCTCCCCACGCTCGCCCCGGCGCCCGGCTGCCGTCTGCCTTCACGCTGGCTCTCGGGGTCCCCACCTCTGCTGCTGCGTGGCGCCTCCTGGTATTGGTAGCCCCCAGGTTTCCACAGGAAACACACACTTCATTATAAATGATTTCTGTTTGTTTCTTCACGTTTTATGACTGATTTTTTGTGATTTTAGCTGAGTCGTAACTAAGAATTTCATTTCGGGATAGTCGTAGTTGGTGGCAGGTAGAAAATGTTAGAAGAGTCCTACCACTGTAAAGAATAAGAAAACATCTAAGTCGTTCATTCCAACGAAATTATTGTTTAGCTTTCTGGTGGATTCCATGGCTGTATTTTTCTAAGAGTGTTTTGCTCCAAGACCAACTCATGGCCTTCTTAAGAAGAGGATCGTGCTTGGTTTGAGCGTTCTGGACGGTCCTCGCCGTGCGTGCCGGTCTCGCGCGAGGCTGGCTTCGGAGCCCGGGGCTCAGCTCTCGCGGTCCGGGGGTTGCCTCAGTACTGGAGCCTTCGTTTCTTCTGTGACGCGGGACTGGAGGGCTGTACCCGTGGCTCAGGCCTGGCTCACGTCAGCCGTCTAGCCCCTTGATGGGGGTAACAGGCTTAGTGTGGGATTTGCGGCTCGTTCTCAGCAAACGAAGGAATGTCAAGCTTGAGGCGCTGACCGATGTTGCTTTGGCGGTGCGGGCCAGCAGGGCAGGGGTGGGAGGCACGGTCACAGCCTGCAGGCTCCGTGTCCGTGAGGCAGGCTCGAGAATCACAGCAGGCATTCGGGGACCTGAATTTCCTTCATAAAAAAATGTGATATTCTGTCCAAACATAATCCTAGAGGGACACAGATACTCACAAGGTGTACCTTAGTGCTTTCCTGGGCTTTACTCTTTTACACTGTGAATTAGGCAGCATCGTTGGCTGCTGAGAAGAAAGAAGGGACGTCTCAGAAGCCCTTTAGCAAATTAACAGCCAGTGGTCAAACACCTGGAGCTTCCCGCGCCCGTTCTGTTCCTGGAAGCCTTGTCAGGTTACGGGCGCACTTTAAGAGGAAAATAGCCTGTTTGGGTATTCCATAGCTAAGTGAAACCGCTCCTGCTGTGAGACAGCTTTGCCTGGCCCGGGAGGGTTCTCGGGAGAGCTTCACCGCGTCGGTGGTCAGGGCGTCGCTGAGTGCCAAGACCTGCCTTCTCCAGGCGCCCGGCTCTTTGTGGAGGGGCTGCGCTCCAGGCCCGGCGGGGCTCGTCTCTGCTGGGGGTGGGACCAGCCTCGTCTCGTCTCGGCACCTCCTGCCGTCCGTCAGGCCTCCACAGACGTTTCGCGTGAAAGGCCTCATTGCCGTGTTGGGTCCTCTGCCCTCACTTGGTCCGTGGCCGCTGTGGGAAGGCAGCTGTGGACCGGGTGTCTCGCGTGGGGTGGCTGTGCTCCAGGAAGACGCCGTCACAGAGCAGGCTGGACGTGGCCTGCGGGTCAGGCCGCGGCAGGCAGCCTCTGCCCTGGGCGACGGGCTCCACAGTCTGCTGGTGGCAGTGGGCGTCCGCATGCCCGATTCTCCCAGCAAGCCCGTCCTCGGTGCCGCGGCTTTCTCCCGACTCGCGAGCGTCTTGGCGGCGGCGTGCGTGGAGGCGGCCGTGCCCTCTGTCCTTGCCGGGAACGGCGCCGCGGCAGGAAACAGCCGAGCCTGCAGGGGGCATCGAGGTGGACGTGTTTGCTCCGTCGCGTGCATGGAGTTTTCTGTTGCTGGAGCCCGTGCCTTTGAGGAGAAGGCCCGAGACGACGGGACCCCTGTCTGTCCCTTGTCAGCTCTGCTCACCTGAGCCCGTCCCGTCCCACCTCCCAGGGCCTCCAGCCACGGTCTGGACGCCAGTGGCTGCTGGCCGCGTGAAGGCGCAGCTCCTCGCACACTCTGGCCGCACCCGAGCCGGCCTCTTGGGCCCCCAGCTTCCGGGCGGGCGCCTGTCGGGGGCTCTCCACTCCAGTGGCGGGTTAGCGCTGGGGTCCCTCGGGAGTGGATTACGGGGTGTGTGGTCTTTTTTTCCTAATTAACTGTCAGTCTGCAGCGCGAGCAGAATGGGGTGGGTTTCGAGCAGGGTGACATGACTCTTCATAGCGCCGACCCTGGTTTCACCTGAAGAGGTGGTTGAAGGCCGACAGTGAGGAGCGCAGACACTGAAAGCTCACGGCACGGGCTCAGGGGAGGTCCCGGGTGGTTGGTACCAAATAAACAACTTTGTGATGATTTTGTGCCAAGTAAATAAAGCCACACCTTCTCTCCTTGACGGTCACCTGTTGTCTGAGAAGCCTCCTCGGTCACCGGTGGCCTCTGATGTTTGGGCAGCTTCTCAGTCATTTCTGGAGTGCTTGCCTCGGCGCTCGGGGGCAGGCTTGGGTACTGAGGCCCAGCGAGCTGAGCCGGTCTCCGTAGTAACCGGCAAAGCTTCTGTGGTCGTCTTCCTCAGACTGGTCCGTGAGATGCCCTGAGCACGTCTCTTTAGCGCGCGGTTGTCGGGACCCTCCCCGCCGCCCCATGCGATTCTGAACTGGGAGGGGCGTGGCGTGGAGGGTGGAAGCCCGGCGCCTGCGTCGCGCCCCCCTCCAGGTGACTTGTCGAGGCGCCTGAGCGGGCGGGGTGCTCGCGTCCCGGGCGGGCCGGGGGCCCTGGAGTCCCGAGGCACAGAGCTCGGGCCGCCTCCTGTGTCCTGCCCTCCAGAGGCGTGGCGCCCAGAGGCCGCGTTCGCAGGTTTCCCGGGACAGTCCAGCCCGCCCAGGGTCCGCGGCTCCCACCGTGGCGCGCCCGCCCCCTCCAGCACGCGCCGGCTGGCCCGCCACGCGTCGGCCTCGTGCATCGAGGCTGCTGGAGGGGAGGGCTGACGTGCTCCCACCCGCCTGGAGCTGGCTTCTGGGGGCCGGAGGCGGACACCTGCTAGGCCGTTGAACCTGGACGCCCAGTGGTTCTGGGAGACCTGAGACGCATCGGGGGTGCTGCCTCAGGGCTGGGGTTCAGTGCCAGGGGACGGCGTGGGATACTGAGCACACGAGGGCCCGTGGCTGCACCTTGGCTAGCTCCAGGCAGGCCCTAGACAAGAGCCAGGTGGTGTTGCTCTAGTTTTCATAGAAGAACATGTGGAGATAAGGTGGTGGCTCTTGTGATGGGAAAACAGGTCGCTCTGACCTCACGTTCGGTCACACACACTGTGGACGTGCCGAGCACAAGGAGCCGGTTAGCGTCCAGACACAGGCCGTGAGCCAGGGCTCCAGCTGTGCGTGTGGAGCGAGGGGGAGACACCAGGAGGGCCTCGAGAAGGCAGCCGGGCTCGCTGTCCCGGAGCACGCTCACACTCATGTCCCCGAGTCAGCGATGCCATCCAGCCGGCTCCTCCTCGGTGGCCCCCTTCCCCCACCCTCCGTCTTTCCCAGCATCAGGGGCTTTTCCAGGGAGTCGTCTCTTCCCGTCAGGGGGCCAGAGGAGTGGAGCTTCAGCCTCAGTCCTTCCAGTGACTATTCAGGGCTGATTTTCTTTAGGAGGGACTGGCCTGGTCTCCTTGCTGTTCAGGGGACTCTCAGGAGTCTTCTCTAGCGCCGCAGTTCTGCAGTCGTGGTTTCTGGAGCAGTTGGCCCTCTTTATGGTCCAGCTCTCACCTCTGCACGTGACTGGAGGAAAACCTCAGCTCTGACTGTACGGACCTCTGTCAGCGGGGTGATGTCTCTGCTTTTTAATATGCTGTGTAGGTTTGTCATAGTTTTCCTTCCAAGGAAGTGAGCATAATGAAGTAGAATTTTTTTCACCAACCGAAATAGGAAAATATTTTGAAATAAGGTAAAGGCCAGTTTAGGTGAGAGGCTTGTGAGTTGACACGTCTCATATTTCATGTTCGGAAGGCAAATTTACGCTTCCTTTTCGGAAAGCAGGTTGCCAAGCTGTGAAAGAAAGATGCTGGGCAATCCAGAATTTTCCTTTTTGGAAACCTCTCTGTCTGAAGCAGTCCTGAGTATGAAAAGAGCGGCGCTGTGGGCAGTGGTTTCCAGCACAGGACGTGTTATATCTTTGTGTGAGCATCTGCGCTCCGAGTGCATGCTCGAGGGCAGTTGTGTGGAAGGCGTTTGTTTGGTGCTGTTGAGCAAAACGGAGGCCACTTGGGGATTTATGTTAGTGGGAAGATGGAAACAACCTAAGCGTCCAGGGTCCTGGCAGCAGTCGGGTGAAGGATGATTCACCCTTGCGGTGGACACCAGGAATCACAGCTTGCGTTCCATCCCCTGACGGCCCGCCCTCGGGGGTTTCCTTGGAAGAGACTGGAGGCAGAGGCGGCCGGTCGACAGTGAGTTGCAGGGACGGCGCAGAGCCCCGGGTGCGTGCCACTGCGATGTTGCCGGGCGAGCTGGGCTCGCAGTTTTGTCTGTGATGCCAGCACGCGGCCGGGGGCTGAGGACAGTCGCTGAGTGCTGTGGCTTGTTCCCGTGGTGGGACTCAGGATGGCCTACTTTCTTCTCTGCTAATGAGCCCCGTTGCTTCTGCTGTGTTTTCGTTTTGTTTTTTGTTTTTCCTAAATGCTTTGGCAGCACAAACTTTGAGAAAATAGAGGCTTGTGGAGTGAAGGCTTTTGTCCTGGGCTGAGCACTCCCTCCGCCGGCCGCCGGTTTCTGTTCCGTGGAACGGCTGGTCTCCTTGCTGTTCAGGGGACTCTCAGGAGTCTTCTCTAGCGCCGCAGTTCTGCAGTCGTGGTTTCTGGAGCAGTTGGCCCTCTTTATGGTCCAGCTCTCACCTCTGCACGTGACTGGAGGAAAACCTCAGCTCTGACTGTACGGACCTCTGTCAGCGGGGTGATGTCTCTGCTTTTTAATATGCTGTGTAGGTTTGTCATAGTTTTCCTTCCAAGGAAGTGAGCATAATGAAGTAGAATTTTTTTCACCAACCGAAATAGGAAAATATTTTGAAATAAGGTAAAGGCCAGTTTAGGTGAGAGGCTTGTGAGTTGACACGTCTCATATTTCATGTTCGGAAGGCAAATTTACGCTTCCTTTTCGGAAAGCAGGTTGCCAAGCTGTGAAAGAAAGATGCTGGGCAATCCAGAATTTTCCTTTTTGGAAACCTCTCTGTCTGAAGCAGTCCTGAGTATGAAAAGAGCGGCGCTGTGGGCAGTGGTTTCCAGCACAGGACGTGTTATATCTTTGTGTGAGCATCTGCGCTCCGAGTGCATGCTCGAGGGCAGTTGTGTGGAAGGCGTTTGTTTGGTGCTGTTGAGCAAAACGGAGGCCACTTGGGGATTTATGTTAGTGGGAAGATGGAAACAACCTAAGCGTCCAGGGTCCTGGCAGCAGTCGGGTGAAGGATGATTCACCCTTGCGGTGGACACCAGGAATCACAGCTTGCGTTCCATCCCCTGACGGCCCGCCCTCGGGGGTTTCCTTGGAAGAGACTGGAGGCAGAGGCGGCCGGTCGACAGTGAGTTGCAGGGACGGCGCAGAGCCCCGGGTGCGTGCCACTGCGATGTTGCCGGGCGAGCTGGGCTCGCAGTTTTGTCTGTGATGCCAGCACGCGGCCGGGGGCTGAGGACAGTCGCTGAGTGCTGTGGCTTGTTCCCGTGGTGGGACTCAGGATGGCCTACTTTCTTCTCTGCTAATGAGCCCCGTTGCTTCTGCTGTGTTTTCGTTTTGTTTTTTGTTTTTCCTAAATGCTTTGGCAGCACAAACTTTGAGAAAATAGAGGCTTGTGGAGTGAAGGCTTTTGTCCTGGGCTGAGCACTCCCTCCGCCGGCCGCCGGTTTCTGTTCCGTGGAACGGCCCGCTCCCTGCTCCCCATCTGGGGCGCGTGCTGCCAAGTCCAGCTCGTCTCTGCACTTGGAGCTAGTCAGCTTGAGATTTGTTCTTGTTGTCTTCCCAACTCTCAGCGACAAACATGCTCGTATAAAAGACAGCCGTCTCTCTGTTGTGTCTGGGCGTGGGTGCAGGGTTTGGCTGTGTCCGGCTGGTCGGCTGTCTTTGTGGAGCGTGGATTGTCTCCGCAGCCCACGGGCAGGCACCCGCGGGGCTGCTGGGCAGCGTGGTCATCCGACGGAGCCCTGCCGTCTGGCGCGGCCGCTCCCAGGGCTGCCAGGCCGCTTCCTTCCCTGGGAGCCGCGTGACACCTCGCACTTCGAGTGGAGGACTCGGCGTGCTTAGAGGCCCCAGAGGCTGGGGATCACAGAGTCACTTCTGGAAGGTACTGTGGAAACTATCCTAGCCCAGCTTCCTTGTTTTACAGATGAGAAGCCTGGGACCCCAGCGGGGCATGGCTTCCCCTGAGCTGTAATGGGATCTGGAAAACAGAGATTGCCAGCCCTCGGCTCCCAGACCTGCTGTGCTCCCAAGGGGCCTGGGGCCGGGCACCTCCTGAGGCTGGACTGCTGGTCACCCTGCTCCCAGCAGGGCCCCCACCCTCTTCTCTGCGCATCTGAGTCGAGCCTGGGAGGCAGAGGCAGCATTCTCACACAGGGTCTGCCGTCGGGTCTCCCACTGCCCCAAGCTCACCGCCGCCTTCACTCCATCTTCCCTCCGTATCTCATTTTCCAGTCTATCCATTATTTCAGTCCACATGACTTCAGATAGTAGGGGAACTGCTATAGGATAGTTGATTTTGAGTTTGAGCTTTGGTTGTATTTGCTGATGCAGACTGGTGAGGTTAGGGGAAGTGAACTGCTGTTATTCCAAAAGTAAAGGCCACTAATGGGAAGTGATTCACAAGGACTGGCAGCAGGAGATACCGGAAAGCAGGCTTGCATCCTCCTGGTGCTAGGGAACAGCAGCGGTGAGCCTCTGATTGCAGACCAAGCACAAAGTCAGGTGGGTTCAGAAACACAAGAGCTGACCTCTCCACCCACAAGCCTGACGGGTGCCAGAACTAAGGAGTGCTCCTCGGCAGGAAAAGTAAACCCAGAAGAAGTGAGATCCAAGAGACAAAACATGTCCAACATGGTAATAAAGGCTTTTTTCCTTTTAATGTTTAATCCACTGGATCTAGAATTCTAGAAATAACGTAGAGCTAAAGGTGTGTAAGTGCCTTACAGTTCTTGTTTAGAGTAGGAAAGATTCTGGCTAAGTTTCTTCAGTTTTAAAGGAAAAAAGCTTTAAAAACTGTTAAACCACTATGTAGGACTAGCCACTAAAGTAAGATAGAAATAGAAGGTACAGCTCCTAAATCAGCAGAGGAAAAATAGGAGAACTTTAAAATTAATTCACCGCATCCAGTGGAAAACAGGAAATGAGAGGAACAGAAGCTACGGGGAGGGGCTTCTCTGGTGGTCCAGTGGGTAAGGACACCGCCTTGCAGTGCAGGGGGTACCGGTTCGATCCCTGGCCTGGGAAGATCCCACGTGCCGCGGAGCGGCTGGACTGATGTGTCCAATCACCGAGCCGGAGCTCTGGGGCGAGAGAGGCTGCTGCGATGGGAGCCCACACAGGCCAGAGAACAAAGATAAATGAAAGATCAATAGAAGTGTCCCCCCCCCGCCCCCAAAAAAAGAAGCTAAGAGGAAGAGAGTTAACGGGAGACACAGAGCAGTGTGTGCACGGTCACAAGAGGCGTGAGCTGGCCTGTGAAGCCAGGGGAGTCCCACTGCATGCTGTCTTCAAAATGGTACCGAAGGGTTAAAAATAAGCTTATGGGGAATATATGCAAATAGTCACCAAGAGGAAGCTGATATGGAAACATTGATACCCATCACAAGACCATTTTAAGCTGAAGGTATCAAACGGCAGAATGGTATTTCTTACTGTAAAAAAGGAACAGTCCACAAAGAAGTTATAAAGTACTGAACTGTAGACACTGAAAATATAGCCTCAAGATTTATAAAACAAAAGCTGTCACACATAGAATATCCACAGTCGGGGCTGCAGATGTTTACACTCCTCTCAGAAACTAGTATGTCGAACAGACAAGACTATTTAGAGGACGTGAAGGGTCTGAGCGACGTCGTCAACCAGCGTGCTCCAGTAGCTACCAAGCACACATGGGATGTGCGTCCTCAAGTCCACTCTAAATTATAAGTCAGCTTGGTGCATTCATTCCGCCAATGCTTACTGAGCGCATGACACTCGCCGTGTGTCACAGTGAGCACGGGGAACGCACGCGTGAGCAAAGCTGACAGAGCCGGGCGCGTGGAGCTCACCTTTTAGCGAGGAGCAGAGGGCGGAGGCAGGCGGTGAACAGCAGCCATAGTGGGGTGCACTGTGTTAGACACAGTTTGAAAAGGAAAAGTAGAAAAGACTTGGACGAAGAGGATCGAGTGGAGAGTGGACAGTTTTATTCCCAAAGAGGATGTCTGAGTAAACCTTGTTGACAGACTGAGATCAAAACAAAGAACTGAAGAAGCTGAATGAGTTAGCCACAAAGATGCCTGAAGGCAGAGTATTCCAGGCAGAGGTGTCAGCTAGAGTGGCAGCTGTGAGGACCTGGAGGAGAGGGGCCGCCTGGGGTCCAGTGGGTAAGCGTCCACCTGCCGGTGCGGGAGACAGGCACGGCCCCTGGTCCAGGAGCTCCCGCAGGCCGCGGGGCCGCCCAGCCCTGGCACCGCAGCTAGAGAGAGCCTGTGCCAGCCAAGAGTACAGAAACAAGTAACATGGTTTAAAGAGAGCTGATTCTCTGAAAAGATAAGCAGAATTGATAAACCTTTAGCCAGAAACATCAAGAAAAGCAGAAGGCCCAAATCAGTAAAATCAAAAATGAGAAAGAAGAAATTACAGTTGGTACCACAGAAACACACAGGATCGTAAGAGACTGTACTGAACACTCTATGGCAGTAGCAGAGACAGCCTCGAAGGATGGACAGAGTCCTGGAGGTGTCCGGTCTTCCAAGACTGAACTGAAAAGAAATAGAAAACGTGAGTGAACCGGTTACCAGTAATGGTGAATCAGTTATTTAAAAAAAAAAACACCCAACAAACAAAAGTCCAAGACCGGACGCCGTCATGAGCGTGTGCACTGTGCTCGGGGGCTTCCCTCCCGTCTGGCCCGTGGAGTCCCCGTGGACAGTAGCGGCCAGATTCCACCGTCCCTGGGATTTCCTGGGAAGAATGCTGGCGTGGTTACCATGCCCCCCTCCGGGGGCCTTCCTGACCCAGGAATCGAACCTGCGTCTCCTGCATTGACAGGTCCATTCTTTACCGTGAGCGCCACCTGGGAAGCTTGCTTCATGGGTAAATTCTACCAAACATCTTGAGAAGAGTCAACGCCTGCCCTTCAAAAACTCTTCCAAAAAGTTGCAGAGGAAGGAGCATTTCCAAGCTCATTCAGTGAGGCTAGAATCACTCTGACACCGAAACCAGATGACGATATCACACATGCTCACACACACACACACACATGCACTCACTCACTCACTCACTCACTCACTCACTAATTTGCAGACCAACGTCACTAATGGACACAGTTGTAAAACCTCGCAATTAAATACTGGTTAACAAGTCTAACAGTACATTAAAAGGATCATGTACCATGATCAGGTGAGACTTACCTCAGACATGCAGGGACGGTGTGTATCATACGGTCTACACCACATCCACAAACTGAAGAAGAAAAGCCGTAGGATCATCTCAGCAGAGGCGCAAAAAGCTTGACAAAACTCAAGATCCATGTTTTGTTTTGAAAAAGAAGAAAAACCAACTCCCCAGAAACTGAGGAGAAAGAAAAAATACCTCAACATAATGAAGACCATATAGGACAAGCCCACAGCTAACATCATAGTGGAGAAAAGCTGAAAGCGTTTAAGATCAGGAATGAGACAAGAATGTCCAGTCTTGCCACTGTTACTCAACATAGTGTTGGAAGCCCTAGCTACAGATGTTAGAGAAGAACAGGAAATAAAAGAACTCGAATTAGGAAGAAGTGAAACTGTCACTGTTTGCGGGTGACGCGACACCGTCCGTAGAAAACCCTGATGGTGGAAACCTACAAGGACGCAGCGAAGCTGGTGAAGTTCCAGGATACAAAGTTAGTGCACAGGAGTCTCTAGCACCCCAGTAGGCTAATAAGAAAAAGACCGTAAAGAGAAGTTAAGAATAAAATGCCTAGGAGTAAACTTGTCTAAGAAGGCAAAAGACCTGCATTCTGAAGATGCTGATGAAAGAAAATGAGATAACACAGATGGAGAAATAAACCACCTTTATGAATCTTTAGATCTGTCTCTTAAGGCAAAGGAAACAAGAGCAAAGATAAACAAGTGGGACCTTGTTAAACTTAAAAGCGTTTGCATTGCAAAGGAAATCATGGATCGAACAAAAAGACAGCCTACTGAATGGCAGAAAATAGTTGCAAATGATATGACTGATAAAGGGTTAATATTCAGAATGTATAAACAACTTATACAACTCAACCCCACATTTACCTGTGGCTTGTGGAAAATCAGTCCTCTTAGGGGTAGGTAGTCCCTCTGGGGGCTTTTTAGATTGTGGATTAATGAATCAGGGCTCCTTTGTAAACTTTTTTTTCCCTTTTTTGTAAAGAAAGCTACTTTTTTCTTTTTATTAGGCTGTGCTGGATTTTAGTTGTGGCATGCGGGATCTAGTTCCCTGATGCAGGAGAGAACCCAGATCCCCCCTGCATCGGGAGCACAGGTGCTTAGCCACTGGACCGCCAGGGAAGTCCCCCTTTGTAAACTTTTTTTTTGGACACTTGTATTGGTCTTTCATTTATCTAGTTTCATCCGTCTTCGTTCTTTGGCCCGTGTGGGCCTCCCATCACAGTGGCCTCTGTTGTCGCAGAGCACCGGCTCTGGACGCATGCGCTCCAGGGCTCCGGCTTGGTGATTGGACACATCGGTTCAGCTGCTCCGTGGCACGTAGGATCTTCCCAGGCCAGGGATTGAACTGGCGCCCCTTGCACTGCAAGGCGGTGTCCTTACCCACTGGACCACCAGGGGAAGCCCCCCTTTGTACACTTTTCACGTGTGTTCTTCAGAGCAGCCCCGTTCCCCTTGATTCAGCTTCAGAGACTGGTCACACGTGTAAAGAAGATACCAAGGCCATTGGAAGGGAGGTGTGGTTGCTGAGGGGATGAGAAGGGAAGTGTCTGTTCACCTGGGAGAGACCGCAGGACCAGCTGAGCGCCGGAGAGAGCGCCCTGTTCCTTGGCTTAGAAAGCATCTGGCCTAGAAATGCTGGCCAGGGTGGTGATGACACAGAGTGTGAGAGATTAAACTTGAGATGTTCCGAGGCCAAACGCAGAGCCCTTCCACACCAAGCAAGTAAATTCCTCTCTGTTTAACCCTAGGCTCCCCACGGCCGAGCAGTCGGTCCCGGCCGGCTCGGCTCTCTCCTTGCTCCCGCCCTCCCCTCTTCTCCCCTGCCTGTCCCTCTGCCTTGCTGACCCTCAGATGATGGCTTGTGGTGCAACGCTCTGAGCTGTGTCAGCGCCCGGCCCTCAGGCCGTCGGGGTCTCGTGTGCGGAGAGCTTCCTCTGCCGTGGCCGCCGTTTCAACTCGCGCTTCCTCACGGGGCGGCAGGAGTGACGTGTGGTTCAACTGGGACATGAAAGGCCCGCGTGTGCTCTGCTGCCGGTCTGGGCTTTGTTGCTTACAGGCCCCAGATGTGGAGGAGCCCCCTCCCCGCCGAGAAGCTGGCGCGGGGAGGGGGTGCCGGGCGGCGGCTCTGCCCCTGAGCCCCCAGCGGCCCCTTGGGTTCCCCGAAGCCACAGGCTTTCTCCTCCTCCTCCAACTGGCAACCCGAATTCCGAGTGGAAAGTGCATCTTTGCCCTTGGCTTGTGTCCAGCATTCCTCGCTGAGCGAATAGGATTTGGAATGTCAGCGTGGAGGGCGGGAGCGTGCGGGACAGCGTGTTTATATGTAGAAGCAGCCTCTCCGACTTCCTCAGACCGCTGCCTTCTCCTGAGCTCCCGCTGCCTTGTTTACGTTTGGTGCTGGTGCTCTTACGGTCGCTGCATTTGCCACCGCGGCGGGTCACGGGGCACCACCCCCGCACCATGTAGCCGGGGCGCCGGAGGCAGCATGGGACCCAGGATCTGCGCGTTCTCCCTCCAGAGGAAGAGACGGGAGCGGCTCACAGGGCTGTCCTCCGGGGCGTGACCTGTGGTCCTGGAGCCGGGCCCGGTTCTGCGGGGCACGGGCCTCTGTGAAAGGACTCTCCGGGGCACCGGGCTGGGCCGGGCCGAGACGCGCTCAGACCCCACGCCGGCTTGCTGACGGGGCTTTTACTCTCGACTCCTCTGCTCGACGGCGCCATCGGCGGCACTCCGGCCGCCCTGCCTCCCCGCTCCCCCGGCGGGGCCATGTCCTCGCTGCACGGCCGGGGCAAGGACCTCGCCCGGAGCAGGACGGCTCAGGCGGACTCGCCCCCGGCCTCACCCTCCCCGACAGCCAAGGCGCTCCGAGTAAGCGGACCTCCTCCGCCTGCGGTCTTGGGGGTCAGGCTGGACCGTGGGGCCGGTGGGGTCGGGCCGTGGGCTGGGCCCTGGGTCTGTGGGGGCGGCCGGGCCCCGGGCCGGGCAGGGCAGAGGCGATGCCCGCGGGGTGTTTGGAAGCAGCCGGCTGGGCCGCCTCGGTAGGAGGTGTCTGTTCCCGAAGGCAGACGGGAGAGCCTCAGGTCGCGCTCCCGTCTCGCAGCGTCTCGCCGGCGGCGGAGGCGGGAGGCTGCCCCTGCATCCCGAGGCCGGTCGCGCGGCTCCCCGCTGCGTGTGGTGGGCCGGGGCGCGTCTCAGGAGGAGCGGCGCCCCGTGCGGGGGAGCCCGCGCCGCGAGCCCAGGCCTGGGCGGGCTCTGCGTGCACGCAGGTGTGAGCGTGCGGGGTGTCTCTGGGTAGTGACCACCGGAGGGGCAGGTGATCCGGACACTGAGGCCCCACCCGTGGTCACTGTCGGGAGATTCCGTGCTCGAACAGCCGCAGGAGCCCCTCCTGCTGTCGGCAGCCAGCTGGGCGGCGTCTGCAGGGGCCCGGGCAGAACCGCGTGGAGGGGCTCGGGGTGGCGGGCGGCTTCTGGGGAGCAGCAGTGTCTGTGAGGGGGAGGGGAGGGTCACAGCTTCCTTATTTGGAGAAGAAACCAGAAGAGGTCCCTGTGTCTTTTCAGTGGCTCTGTATCCATTTCTTTTTTTCTCACCTTGTGTATGGCCACAGGGTCTCTCCCGTGTGTCACCATCGGGAGCACGGGGGCCTCTCTGCATGTGGCCTGGAGCTGGGCACCCTGCTCACGCTGCCCGCGGGGCCCCGGGGGCGGAGGCGCCTGGCTCCCTGCCCTCCTGTGACCGGGGCTGCTGGTGTGAGGACCCCGTGTCAGCATCGCTCAGCCCTGCGGTCCCGGCTCCCAGAGCAGTGCCTCCGGCGGCACCCCGCTCGTGTCTCGGGGGCGCCCCCTCTGCCGTCCCGGGGGGCCCAGTGTGCTCTCGAAGGGCCTCTGCGTTCCTCATGTCTCGGTCCTCAGCTGCCACCTGCTCTGAGGCCACCGTGAAGAGTCAAGGATCTCAGTGAGAAGGAAGGGAGCCTGGACGGCAGGCCTGGGCGATGCTTCCCCGGGTCAGGGCACGGCCAGGCTCCCGCCATCGCGCCACTCCGCCTGCGGCTCTCGGGGTCCAGCGGAGACCGTGGTGGACGAGCCTGGGGGCTGCGGACACTCCGCCCGGGTTAGGAAGCTGAGGGCTGTCTCCCGTGTGGTCCCGCGTGTGGGCAGGAGGCCAGCGTCGGGGCTGGCGGCATTTTCTGAGTGCTGAGCTCCTCGGGGCCTGCCGGCGTGTGTGGCCGGCCCCGGGTCACGAGGGGGCACATCCTCGCTGTGCGAGCGGAGCCCAGCTGGCCCGTGGCAGCAGCTGGAGCACGCAGCAAGTGCGTGAAGGTGAGGGACCCTCCAGGGTTGCAGCGGTCATGACGAGCTTGGGCAGCCCTGGGACACGGGAGGACGCGGGACACTGAGGTTGCAGGGCTCCTGAGCCCCAGCCACCGTGTGACAGACGGGCCAGGCCTCGCGGCAGAGGAGCTGCCTGCTGGGAGCAGCCCTGCGTCCTCGGGGACCCGGACTCCTGCTGGGCCGGCCCCGCTGGAGGTCGCACAGGGCCACCGAGCCGGGCCGCGGGTCTGAGGCCCGAAGCCCCCGCTAAGAAAACCAGCTGTCCAAAGGGCTAAACGGCCAGCGCCTCCGCTGCCCCGTCCCCTGGGGAAGGCGTCCCCGGGAGCTGGGAAGCGGCGGCTCTTGGCCCAGGCGCGCCGCTCTGAGGGGCTCAGGAAGCCTGTAAACGGCTGCTCCGCCAGGCGCTCTCTGACTCGAGGAAACAGATCGCAGCCTGAGTTTTCAGCAGTTGGAAAACTGACACTGTCTTATCGTGCTTTTAAACTCCCAGCGGCATCTGATACGCTTAATATGTAATTCACCTTTTTTATACTTGGTAAAACAGTGACCCTTTTAAGGTCACGTAAGGACCTAGCGCTTGCCTGAAGTGAAAGTGAAAGTCGCCCGGCCGTGGCTGAGGTTTGCCTCCCCAGGGCCTGTGGCCCGCCAGGCTCCTCTGTCCGTGGGCTTCTCCGAGCACGAGTGCGGGAGTGGGGGCCATGCCCTCCTCCTGGGGCCTCCCCAGCCCAGGGCTGGAGCCCGGGCTCGCGCGTCGCAGGCGGCCTCTTCACTGTCTGCGCCTGGGGAGGCCCCGTGTGTGCCGAGAGGCTGTGCAGCCAACATCCTCCAGCAGACTGCCACTGACGAGCAGAGAAAGCGGGTGTCCTCCGCAGCCAAGATCCGTGTTTACCTTCTCTAGCTTGCAGTTTAAAAGTAATCAGTATTTTTCATTCTCTGAACGTGGTTTTACACCCCCCGCCAAGGAAGCTGTCCACCGCCCCCCACAGCCTCCTGAAGCCACGGTGGTGGCTGCTGCCCCTGAGAATTAAACCGTTCTTTTGATGTTCACACCAGTTCAGCATCTCTGTCTGCTAAACACAGGGGGTGGGCCCTGAGTGGCAGGCCACCGTCTCTGCCGTCCTGCTCAGGGACAGCCGAGCAGCTCCCAGAGTCCCGCCGGAACCTGGCGGGTGCCCCTCCGGGTGCATTGAGCTCGAAAGCCCGGCCTCTGTGCCCACCGTGAGCGTCGCCCTGAGGGCCAGGTCCGCACTAGTAGCCTTGCTGCAGCTCAGGCTCGAGGCAGCGTCTGACCCTGCAGCCCGGGACGGCAGCACGCCGGGCCCCCCTGTCTTTCTCTGTCTCCTGGAGTTTGCTCAGACTCGTGTCTGTTGAGTAGCTGATGCCGTAAAAGCTTCCTTTTGATATAACTTTCCAACATTAAAAAGGTCGTTCTGAACTACAAATATATTAGACACTTCTAGCTCTTGTTTGCTGTTTAATCACTGTGAATATTATTGGGTGTCAAGTTTATAAATTCTGTTATCTTAGAAACTAGTCAATTTAAATGGTTTAGCATTTTAAAATCATCTTGAAAGCAAGGAGCAAGTAATCTCTGGTCAGTGTTCTCAAATTATTATTTCCTCGTTTTCCAAACTTCTCTGCTGTGCAGGGCAGGCCCAGAGGTGCCAGCGCGCCAGGGAGAGGCCGGCCTATGCAGCGCTGAGGAGCCTTGCGGTGGGGCATCGGCTCGACCCTGGGAGTCTTTCAGTAGGACAGATTTCCTTTGACTTGGTTGGTGTTTATGATAATACGATTTGACCTTCATCCATAAACCGAGACCAGTAGCATTTTCCCACGTCACCTGGGTGGTTATTCTTTCAGGATTTAGATCTCAATAGAAAATATAGATCTTACATACTATTTTTTCAGAACCCCAGCTATTAATGCGAATACAGGGAACATCTTACCAGCTAAAACTGCAACCAGTGGTGCAAACTAACGGGGGTGCGTCCGGTAGAAGGTCAGGGGGCAGCGGGGCGCGCTCACCCGCCCCACGTGAGGTGCCTGTCTCCCAGGCCTGCCCCCTGGGCTGGTGGGGGCTTAAGGCAAAGCCCGTCCTCTGGCGAGAAGGGAGGGCCGGGACCCGGCATTCTCCGGCAGTCGGAGGCGTATCCTGCTGTTCAGAAGTGGGGCGTGAGGTGGGCTGAGCCTCGCAGGGTGGGGTCTAGGGCGGCTTTCGGGGCCTGTGGTCTGGGAGTGGGCCGAGTGGGCCAAGCGGAAAGGCGCCAGGGCTGGGCCGTGGCCGGGCACAGGCGCTCTGGGAGGCCCCGGGCGACACCAGAAAGCAGTTGGTCTGAAGCTCAGGAGAAAACAATGGATGGAGAAAACTGATGTTCATGATGTAAACCGAGGGCTGATGTCACGGAGGGAGCAGGCCAAGGGTCCAGCCCTGGGCAGCTGTCAGAGGCTCTTCCTGGGCCACCTGTGCGGGAGACGAGGCCCTGCGTCTCTCTGTCTGGGCGTCCGCAGGTGTCACGGTCAGCTGTTACAATGGTGACCTTCCATCCCAGAGGATCCAGGAATGGAGGGTCGATGGGTCACGAGGTGGGTTCCAGCTTTGTGCTCGGCACTACCAGTGGTGCCAGCAGGCCAGCGTCCCCCCCTGGAGCAGGCGCCCAGGCCCCCAGCACTGCGCCTCCCTTTGCCTCAGCCTCATCTCCTATGGGCGGGCCGACAGCCCCGGTCAGAAGAGGGACGGGGCCCGGGCTGGCCTCTGTTCCTCTGCTTTCTGATCTTGCCTTCTTGGGCCACAGCGCAGGGCTCCTCCCGGGCAGAGTCTGTGCTGGACCTCTGCCCGCCTCCCCTGGGGACAGCATCTTGGGGTCAGAGCGTCGGCTGCTCCAGTCAACCTCTCATGCTTGGTTATTAGAGAGTCAGATAGTCCCCTAAGTGCCCAGGCGTTAGAAAGGGGAAACGGGAGACAGCCTGGATGATCGAAACCCACACAATCAGAGCCCTGGCGTGAGCTCAGGGGTGAGCCTGGGCTATTCCTCTGGCAGCCAGCAGCCCCGAGGACCGCGGGACGAGAGGAGGGGGCGGTGGATGTGGACCGAGCGCCTCCTGCTCCGGGCGCTGTGCCAGTTCACCCACGCGTGCACGCCGTGCCGGCCCAAGACCGAGTCAGAGTGCTGTTACCCGCAGGCCGGGGGGCCCCTGGCTTGAGCCACGCATGGTGGAGCAGCGCCTTGGTCCCTGTCACCCGGGACGGCGCCCTGGGGGATGCTGCGCGTGTCACGGGTGACGCGGCTTGCGGATGGTGTGTAAGTGCAGAGGGCCTGCCCCGTACTCCGGGGAAGCCTACGTATGTCTGTATGTTTCCTTCTACATAAGTACATTTTGTGAGTTCCCCAAAGATGTAGGAATTCTTCAGGAACTAGGACTGTCCGCAGAGGGAAGGTGCAGGCCTTCACAGAACGCGCTGCAGAGCTTCATGGAACAAGCTGAGTTCCAGTAACGCTGGGGCCGCGTGGCCAGAGGGCAGCACAGGTGGGCATCTGCCGTCTAGCAGACGCACCGGCGCGCCACCAACAGCGCTCCATCTGCTTTACCACGTGCAGGGTTAGACTGGACTTGTCACACTCTGGCAGGGAGATTTTCCAGTGGAAACTGAGTGTAATCCTGTATTTCTTGACTTCCTGGCTTCTTTTCCACATGCAGTAAGTACTTAGTAAAGAGAGACAAGGAGTGAAATATGACGACGTTAGATGACATTTAATACGTTTAAAAGCTGGATTTTGCCTGGGATTGTCGCCTCGAGCACTCACCTGCTCAGTGGCGCGCCTCCCCAGCGTGTCTGCCTTCAGTCATATTCCGCAGGGTGTGCGTGGTCGCCCCGGCCGACGGGCCATGCGCTTGGGTTCCCCTGCCCGGGGAACGCGGGGGCGGACCCGGCGGGGTCTCTTCACTGCCGGGCTTTCTAGAATGGCTCCTTCAGGTGTCCCGGCCTGGCTGCAGGCCCGCGACCGTGCTGTGGGCACACGGACCTCCACGAGGCGGGCCTGACCCCCCGCCGGAGCACAGGGCCCCCCGGAAGGTCCTGTGAAGAGCTGGAGCCCACGAGGTTGCCCGTTCGCCTTTCCCAGGAGCCTGACGGCCGAGTCTGAGCGAGACGCAGGGAGCCTCCTGGGCCTGTGTGTGGAGCAGGGCTCCCAGACGCTCAGTGCGCTCGCAGGACACTCTCGGGGCGTGGCAGGTGCGCGGGGGGTCCTGCTCTGAGCGTGGGGCAGACGCCAGCTCCCCCCACTCCCAGCCTCCACCCCAGGCCTCTCCAGGGAGAGCGGAAGCAGGTTTTCCCATGGCTGTGAGGTCAGGGCCGCTGGCCTTGGCGTGGGCACATGATGTGGTTCGTTCCTCTCCCTTGGGCCCGGCTTCCCAAGCCACGACTTTATTTTAAGCTCGGTCAGAGGAGTTTGGTTTTAATTATCTGCCTTCCTGAACTCCCAGTAACTCCGAGCTGAAAGCTTTGGGGGGCTTTCCTAAGCCAGCCTCTGGCGCTTGAGAGCCTCCACATTTCTCAAATCAAAACCAGCCTGGCCGTGTCCCGTTCCAGGACTTCCCTGGAACTCGCAGCACGCCTGGCTCTGTGGTCTTCCTAGAAACAGGCCCAGCCGAGGAGGCGTTGTGGAGCGCCGGGAGGTGTGGGAGGGCCGCCTTCTTGGCGTGGGGGCCTCTTTAAACTGTGGTCTGTCTGGCGCTGTGGGAGGGGGCGCCGCGGTATTTCTTGACTTCCTGGCTTCTTTTCCACATGCAGTAAGTACTTAGTAAAGAGAGACAAGGAGTGAAATATGACGACGTTAGATGACATTTAATACGTTTAAAAGCTGGATTTTGCCTGGGATTGTCGCCTCGAGCACTCACCTGCTCAGTGGCGCGCCTCCCCAGCGTGTCTGCCTTCAGTCATATTCCGCAGGGTGTGCGTGGTCGCCCCGGCCGACGGGCCATGCGCTTGGGTTCCCCTGCCCGGGGAACGCGGGGGCGGACCCGGCGGGGTCTCTTCACTGCCGGGCTTTCTAGAATGGCTCCTTCAGGTGTCCCGGCCTGGCTGCAGGCCCGCGACCGTGCTGTGGGCACACGGACCTCCACGAGGCGGGCCTGACCCCCCGCCGGAGCACAGGGCCCCCCGGAAGGTCCTGTGAAGAGCTGGAGCCCACGAGGTTGCCCGTTCGCCTTTCCCAGGAGCCTGACGGCCGAGTCTGAGCGAGACGCAGGGAGCCTCCTGGGCCTGTGTGTGGAGCAGGGCTCCCAGACGCTCAGTGCGCTCGCAGGACACTCTCGGGGCGTGGCAGGTGCGCGGGGGGTCCTGCTCTGAGCGTGGGGCAGACGCCAGCTCCCCCCACTCCCAGCCTCCACCCCAGGCCTCTCCAGGGAGAGCGGAAGCAGGTTTTCCCATGGCTGTGAGGTCAGGGCCGCTGGCCTTGGCGTGGGCACATGATGTGGTTCGTTCCTCTCCCTTGGGCCCGGCTTCCCAAGCCACGACTTTATTTTAAGCTCGGTCAGAGGAGTTTGGTTTTAATTATCTGCCTTCCTGAACTCCCAGTAACTCCGAGCTGAAAGCTTTGGGGGGCTTTCCTAAGCCAGCCTCTGGCGCTTGAGAGCCTCCACATTTCTCAAATCAAAACCAGCCTGGCCGTGTCCCGTTCCAGGACTTCCCTGGAACTCGCAGCACGCCTGGCTCTGTGGTCTTCCTAGAAACAGGCCCAGCCGAGGAGGCGTTGTGGGAGCGCTCGGGAGGTGTGGGAGGGGGGCGCCGCCTTCTTGGCGTGGGGGCCTCTTTAAACTGTGGTCTGTCTGGGCGTCCTTCTTTCTTCCTGTGGCCTGTGCTCACGTCGCCTTCTCAGCAGCTTGTTGTCTCTGCCGCGAGGCCCCTCTTCCCTGGGCCAAGGCTGCGAGACCGAGTCCCTCTGGGCAGCCCCCCCAGCCCCGACCAGCACCGGCCCACCTCGTGGCCGTCGGCACGAGCAGCCACGTCTCTAACCCGGAGTCCTGAGACCTCCCGACTCCAGCACAGGTCACGGGACACCCGTCCTCCCCGGCAGGTTGAGAGGTGGCCGCACAGTCCCAGGGGACGGGGTGGGGGAGGCGGGCCGTCCCGAGTGCAGGGGAAGGAAGCCCGCCCTGGCCTCCGGCTGCAGCCTGGCCGGGCCGAGCTGCAGCGCCGCCGCCCCACTGCCCACGGGGCCGCGCGGGCTCCTCTCTTCGGCGTCCTCCTCGCCTCTCGTGACGTCCCTGCCCCCCCAGCCACGCAGGCCAGCCCTGCGCCACCCCCCAGGCTCACTCCGTGCGCCCCTGAGCACAGGGCAGCTCTGCAGAGAGAGGCACTGTGCCCCGGTGACGGGAGCCGGCCTGGGGAGCGACAGCGTCTTTTACCGGCACTGACGTGGCTGGTGTTTTTCCGGTAGCACCAGATTAGCTCGGGCATCAGGAACCAAGCACAGCAGTTGTTTCTGGAATATGATCTAAACACCCACACCGTGTGTCGGCAGTGGGGCCGAGCCCCGCGACCTGCGCGCCCCGGCCCCGCGTGCCCTCTCCTCCCAGTCGCCCCGGCTCTGAAGGATCGAACCCTGGAGGCGACTCGTGAGCCTGGGGTGAAGGCTGGAGCTCCCTGTCTCAGTGGGAGGAAAAGCTGTCCTCGCTGAGACAGCCCACACAGCAGAGTTTACAACTGGAGGTGCAGCTAAAATCTCACTCGACAAATCATGCGCTTGCAGCGAAGTCAGGAGCCCGGGGCAGTGGGCAGATTTCCTAAGCCAGCCTCTGGCGCTTGAGAGCCTCCACATTTCTCAAATCAAAACCAGCCTGGCGTGTCCCGTCCAGGACTTCCCTGGAACTCGCAGCACGCCTGGCTCTGTGGTCTTCCTAGAAACAGGCCCAGCCGAGGAGCGTTGTGGGAGCGCTCGGGAGGTGTGGGAGGGGGGCGCCGCCTTCTTGGCGTGGGGGCCTCTTTAAACTGTGGTCTGTCTGGGCGTCCTTCTTTCTTCCTGTGGCCTGTGCTCACGTCGCCTTCTCAGCAGCTTGTTGTCTCTGCCGCGAGGCCCCTCTTCCCTGGGCCAAGGCTGCGAGACCGAGTCCCTCTGGGCAGCCCCCCCAGCCCCGACCAGCACCGGCCCACCTCGTGGCCGTCGGCACGAGCAGCCACGTCTCTAACCCGGAGTCCTGAGACCTCCCGACTCCAGCACAGGTCACGGGACACCCGTCCTCCCCGGCAGGTTGAGAGGTGGCCGCACAGTCCCAGGGGACGGGGTGGGGGAGGCGGGCCGTCCCGAGTGCAGGGGAAGGAAGCCCGCCCTGGCCTCCGGCTGCAGCCTGGCCGGGCCGAGCTGCAGCGCCGCCGCCCCACTGCCCACGGGGCCGCGCGGGCTCCTCTCTTCGGCGTCCTTCTCGCCTCTCGTGACGTCCCTGCCCCCCCAGCCACGCAGGCCAGCCCTGCGCCACCCCCCAGGCTCACTCCGTGCGCCCCTGAGCACAGGGCAGCTCTGCAGAGAGAGGCACTGTGCCCCGGTGACGGGAGCCGGCCTGGGGAGCGACAGCGTCTTTTACCGGCACTGACGTGGCTGGTATTTTTCCGGTAGCACCAGATTAGCTCGGGCATCAGGAACCAAGCACAGCAGTTGTTTCTGGAATATGATCTAAACACCCACACCGTGTGTCGGCAGTGGGGCCGAGCCCCGCGACCTGCGCGCCCCGGCCCCGCGTGCCCTCTCCTCCCAGTCGCCCCGGCTCTGAAGGATCGAACCCTGGAGGCGACTCGTGAGCCTGGGGTGAAGGCTGGAGCTCCCTGTCTCAGTGGGAGGAAAAGCTGTCCTCGCTGAGACAGCCCACACAGCAGAGTTTACAACTGGAGGTGCAGCTAAAATCTCACTCGACAAATCATGCGCTTGCAGACGAGAAGTCAGGAGCCCGGGGCAGTGGGCAGACTGGCTGTGGGCTTCGTGGCCAGGCCCCATCTGCGACCCGTGCCCCGGGGCTCGGGTTTCTGTCGGAGGAAGAGCGTGGGGCGGGGGCCGGCCCGTGAGGCCTTGGAGGGTGGCTTTCCTGCCTGGAGAGCCTCCCCGAGGAGCTCCCTGGGGGCGGGGCCGGGAGACGCTGTGGGGGCGCGAGGGGTGGGTGGCAGGCGCGCCGTCCTGCTCTCGGGGTCTCCAGTCGGCTGCCGCTCTGGGCAGCGGTGGCGGAGGACTGCACGTGAGGGGCGGGCCGGGGAGCCGGTGCTGACCCCTCTGACTGGAAGGCGTTGGAACGGAGCCTGGCGCCCAGGCCCAGCCTCGAAGCCTGAGCACCAGGGGCGTCTCTGGGAGCGCGTGGCGGCCGGGCCGCAGGGAGGGCCCAGCGGGGCGCCCGGGGGTGCTGTGCGTGTCCCCGGCCTCCCTCTCGCCCCCCTGTCTGGACGGGGCCCTGGGCTCCTGCTGCCTCTGTTCCTCTTGCTCCCGGCTGCCCGCGCTGCGCAGACAGGCCCGCTGGCGATGCTCCTGGGGCCCCGGCTCGTCGGCCTCCCCGCAGGCCCTGCACACAGGGGGCCTCCATTCGGGGACACTCGGTGTCTCCCGGTTCAGCCTCCGTTCTCTCGACTCTGGGGTGCGTCCTGATGGGCGGTCCCCTGGGCTGTGACCCCCCGGCACAGCCTGAGTGCCCCACTTCACCAGATGGAACACCCGTTGCTAGACAGGGGGTGCGGGACTCGGAGGTGGCCAGGGGCCTGAGCGAATTAGCTCGGGCATCAGGAACCAAGCACAGCAGTTGTTTCTGGAATATGATCTAAACACCCACACCGTGTGTCGGCAGTGGGGCCGAGCCCGCGACCTGCGCGCCCCGGCCCCGCGTGCCCTCTCCTCCCAGTCGCCCCGGCTCTGAAGGATCGAACCCTGGAGGCGACTCGTGAGCCTGGGGTGAAGGCTGGAGCTCCCTGTCTCAGTGGGAGGAAAAGCTGTCCTCGCTGAGACAGCCCACACAGCAGAGTTTACAACTGGAGGTGCAGCTAAAATCTCACTCGACAAATCATGCGCTTGCAGACGAAAGTCAGGAGCCCGGGGCAGTGGGCAGACTGGCTGTGGGCTTCGTGGCCAGGCCCCATCTGCGACCCGTGCCCCGGGGCTCGGGTTTCTGTCGGAGGAAGAGCGTGGGGCGGGGGCCGGCCCGTGAGGCCTTGGAGGGTGGCTTTCCTGCCTGGAGAGCCTCCCCGAGGAGCTCCCTGGGGGCGGGGCCGGGAGACGCTGTGGGGGCGCGAGGGGTGGGTGGCAGGCGCGCCGTCCTGCTCTCGGGGTCTCCAGTCGGCTGCCGCTCTGGGCAGCGGTGGCGGAGGACTGCACGTGAGGGGCGGGCCGGGGAGCCGGTGCTGACCCCTCTGACTGGAAGGCGTTGGAACGGAGCCTGGCGCCCAGGCCCAGCCTCGAAGCCTGAGCACCAGGGGCGTCTCTGGGAGCGCGTGGCGGCCGGGCCGCAGGGAGGGCCCAGCGGGGCGCCCGGGGGTGCTGTGCGTGTCCCCGGCCTCCCTCTCGCCCCCCTGTCTGGACGGGGCCCTGGGCTCCTGCTGCCTCTGTTCCTCTTGCTCCCGGCTGCCCGCGCTGCGCAGACAGGCCCGCTGGCGATGCTCCTGGGGCCCCGGCTCGTCGGCCTCCCCGCAGGCCCTGCACACAGGGGGCCTCCATTCGGGGACACTCGGTGTCTCCCGGTTCAGCCTCCGTTCTCTCGACTCTGGGGTGCGTCCTGATGGGCGGTCCCCTGGGCTGTGACCCCCGCACAGCCCCCGGCACAGCCTGAGTGCCCCCACTTCACGTCAGATGGAACACCCCGTGTTGCGCTGAGAGGCAGGGGCGGGTGGTGCGGGAGGCTGCGGAGGTGAGCCAGGACCCTGAGCCCAGACCCGCACGGCTGGCCCTCGGCTCCCGGGCAGGCCTCACAGGCAGCCGCGCTCCTCCTGCCGCCCCCCGGCCCAGGTGGACAGGCGTCTACCTTGAAAAGCCCCCGTCTAGGCCAGCGGGCCGAGCCCGGCTGCACGACAGGCCCCCGGGGACCTCCAGGTGTGGAGCGAGGCCGGCGGAGGCCTGTCGAAGAGCACTCCCGGACGGAGGTCTGGGGGCCAAGAGGGTCGGCGGGGTTGGTCGGGTTGAAGAGAAGGCTTTAGGGGGAGCCACCTCGCAGCCAGGCCGCCGGGCCGGTCCCTCCCGCCGCTGTGCTGGTGTTCTGCTTTTGGACAGCTTTGGGGTGTGACTGGGGACCACCGTGCCGTGTGCCCTTCGACCCGGCAGCGGCCCCGGGCGGCCCCCAGGGGTGCGGGGCCTGTGCCTCCTGTCGGGGCAGCAGCCTGGCCTCTCCTCTGCCTGCTTCTGTCTGCCCTCGAGGATCTTGGGAGTCACATCTCAGAGGAGAGAGATTAGTAGAGTCAAAGCAGCTATGCTGGGTTTTCTTTCGTTTGGCCTGAGTTGTTTTTTTAAAAAAAGTGTGGAGCTAGAGGGCAAAGGTCATCTGTGATCAACTATAACTTGGGATGGACGTGCCAGCCTGGTGTCTGCCGTGGCCGTGAGCCCCGAGCGCGCCACTCACGCCTGCAGACGCCTCTCTGCCTGTTTCCGCCCCCGTCCCGGAGACGAGGTGGCCTCTCCCCGCCCAGCTCTCCCGTCCCGGCAGGGATGCCGGCGTTCCCGTGGGCCGGGCTGGGGCGTGAACGGAAGGAGATGGGGCCGCGGGCACTGCGATCCAGCGAGGCGGCCCGGGACACGGGGCAGCTTGCAGGGGTGGCCTGGGCTGCGGAGGGGCTTCGCTGAGCAGCCTTCTCTCCGCCGGCCAGGCCGCACCCTGTCTGCCCCTGGGGGCTGAGGCGTCCGGTGGGGCAAGCATGTTTGGAAATGAAATCATGAACATGTTAATGCTGGTTTCCTGTTTGTCTCCTTCCTCCAGCATGAACGCCTCTCTAGGTAAGACCTTCTGCCCGCGTCACGCTCGTGAGTAACGGCATGTGTGCTTGCACGGCCCCGCCTGGCCCAGTGCGCCTCCCTGCTCGCCCCTCGGGCCGCGCCTGCCCTCCGTCCGCCTCACTGCGTCCCGCCCGCACCTGCTTCCCGCGCCCGCCCACCTGCGTCTCGGGGGGAGGCCTGGGGGTGCCCGCCGTGGTCAGCGGCCCCGCTGCACAGACAGGCTCCGCGGGCGGGGCAGGTGCTGGGCAGGGGCCGGTGCTGCTCCTGGAACCCAGCTGTGGCCAGGGTAGTCGCCCAGCGAGCTGAAGCCCTGAAAAGGTGAAGGAAGCACGTCAGGGTTTGGGGGGTGATCGTCTGTGCCTTTTACTCAGTACCCGGGGCCCAGAGTCCGTCTTCCTGAGGGGCAAAATAAGGTGCGGGAGCCTCTGAAGCTCCGGCTCTGCTGTTCCCCTGATGGAGAGACTGGGGGCCGGGCCGGGGGTCTCCTCGCTGGTGGGCGAGTGGAGCCGCTGCCTCCTGCCGCACACCTCCCACAGCTCGGAGCTCGTGGGTCTCCTTGCCTAGCCTGCCCTCCCGCGGCGCAGCTGGGGGTGAATAGTTGCCACCAAGCCCAGCGCAAGATCAGCGTGCAGACTGGTGGAGAGAAGCGCTTCACTGCAGTTAACTTTTGTGAACTGTTATGTTACGGTGCCATTTATGAAAGTAAATTTTCCTATAGACTTCAAAATAGGCTGTAGAACTATAGTGCTTAGAATGTGCGTCCGTGGGCCGGCTGGGCGTGAACGGAAGGCAGATTTGGTTTCCGCCCCGTCCGGAGACGAGGTGGCCTCTCCCGCCCAGCTCTCCCGTCCCGGCAGGGATGCCGGCGTTCCGTGGGCCGGGCTGGGGCGTGAACGGAAGGAGATGGGGCGCGGGCACTGCGATCCAGCGAGGCGGCCCGGGACACGGGGCAGCTTGCAGGGGTGGCCTGGGCTGCGGAGGGGCTTCGCTGAGCAGCCTTCTCTCCGCCGGCCAGGCCGCACCCTGTCTGCCCCTGGGGGCTGAGGCGTCCGGTGGGGCAAGCATGTTTGGAAATGAAATCATGAACATGTTAATGCTGGTTTCCTGTTTGTCTCCTTCCTCCAGCATGAACGCCTCTCTAGGTAAGACCTTCTGCCCGCGTCACGCTCGTGAGTAACGGCATGTGTGCTTGCACGGCCCCGCCTGGCCCAGTGCGCCTCCCTGCTCGCCCCTCGGGCCGCGCCTGCCCTCCGTCCGCCTCACTGCGTCCCGCCCGCACCTGCTTCCCGCGCCCGCCCACCTGCGTCTCGGGGGGAGGCCTGGGGGTGCCCGCCGTGGTCAGCGGCCCCGCTGCACAGACAGGCTCCGCGGGCGGGGCAGGTGCTGGGCAGGGGCCGGTGCTGCTCCTGGAACCCAGCTGTGGCCAGGGTAGTCGCCCAGCGAGCTGAAGCCCTGAAAAGGTGAAGGAAGCACGTCAGGGTTTGGGGGGTGATCGTCTGTGCCTTTTACTCAGTACCCGGGGCCCAGAGTCCGTCTTCCTGAGGGGCAAAATAAGGTGCGGGAGCCTCTGAAGCTCCGGCTCTGCTGTTCCCCTGATGGAGAGACTGGGGGCCGGGCCGGGGGTCTCCTCGCTGGTGGGCGAGTGGAGCCGCTGCCTCCTGACGCACACCTCCCACAGCTCGGAGCTCGTGGGTCTCCTTGCCTAGCCTGCCCTCCCGCGGCGCAGCTGGGGGTGAATAGTTGCCACCAAGCCCAGCGCAAGATCAGCGTGCAGACTGGTGGAGAGAAGCGCTTCACTGCAGTTAACTTTTTGTGAACTGTTATGTTACGGTGCCATTTATGAAAGTAAATTTTCCTATAGACTTCAAAATAGGCTGTAGAACTATAGTGCTTAGAACAGTGAGATGCTGGAAATTGATGGAGGCCGCCGACAGCCCCCAGAAGTCACACGTGACTTTCCAGCTCAGTGGGGGAAGACTCGTCTAATCACGTAAAATTCACACGTCTGAAGAGCTGGAAGTAGAGTGGGGAAATTTTGCAACCCACGTGAATTTTCAAAGTCTGCCATATACAGGCTGCTCAGTGTTGGCTCTTGACCAGACTGGCCCACCGCTGAGACTTCATGTGAAGACAGTGGCTTCGAGACTTAGAACAGGTAGACGAGGACTCGCAGACAGGTCTGCGTGGCCGCCGTGGAGGACTCCGCCCTCGTCCAGCCCCACGGGGGCGGCTCCGCAGTCGTGCTGAGCGGGTGCGGGAGGAGGCGGCGGCGGACACAGAAGTCGTCTCTGATTCTGGTCACAGACGCATCGGTTCTGGCCTGCGTGTTTAATGTCCTGCAAGAACACGGACGGCACTGTTAGTGGCGATTACTCCTGGGACAAGATATGGGGTGACTTTCACTTTCTGTTCTGGACACGTTGGTCCCAGTCCTCAAATCGATCAACAAGCACGCAGAGCTTTTGGAATCAGGAAAGTCAGTGAAGAGATTCCTATCTACCGAAATTTTTTTTTTTTTTTTTTAAAGATTTATTTATTTATTTTGGGCGGGGGTCGGGTTGGGGAGGGAGGGGAGCAGGCGGGCCACTTCCATTGGTCTTTCATTTCTCCATTTTCATCCGTCTTTGTTCTTTGGCCCATGTGGGCCTCCCATCGCGGTGGCGTCTGTCGTTGCAGAGCACCGGCTGTGGGCGCATGCGCTCCAGAGCTCCGGCTCGGTAATTGGACACATCAGTCCAGCCGCTCCGCGGCACGTGGGATCTTCCCAGGCCAGGGCACGAACTGGCGCCCCTTGCACTGCAAGGCGGTGTCCTTACCCACTGGACCACCAGGGGAAGCCCGAAATTTTTTTTTAAGTGTAAGGTAGAAGTGGTTGTAGGACTTCGCGTCTCTGAGGAAAAGGCGGCCCTCGGTGCCGTTAGGAGCTGCGCCCCGCCCCACTCTGCCGCGCAGAGCGGGCCTTCGCAGGTGCCTGTCCGGGGGCCACGCCCTGCAGGCCGCGGGAGGCACGTGGCTGCTGTGCGTCACGTTTCAGCCCGGACACAGAAACGCCCCAGGAAGGCCGGAGCAGTGTCAGGGATCCACTCACTCAGTGGCCCACCCTCGGCCCTCCGGTCAGTGCTGGATGAAGCCCTTGGCGCCCCGCGAGCACCGTCGCTACGCGCGGGGAAGTCCGCCCCGGGCACGGCCGCCTCCTTAGCTGGCAGGCTGCTTTGGCTCTGACCAGACTGGCCCACCGCTGAGACTTCATGTGAAGACAGTGGCTTGAGACTTAGAACAGGTAGCGAGGACTGCAGACAGGTCTGCGTGGCCGCCGTGGAGGACTCCGCCTCGTCCAGCCCCACGGGGCGGCTCCGCAGTCGTGCTGAGCGGGTGGGGGAGGAGGCGGCGGCGGACACAGAAGTCGCCTCTGATTCTGGTCACAGACGCATCGGTTCTGGCCTGCGTGTTTAATGTCCTGCAAGAACACGGACGGCACTGTTAGTGGCGATTACTCCTGGGACAAGATATGGGGTGACTTTCACTTTCTGTTCTGGACACGTTGGTCCCAGTCCTCAAATCGATCAACAAGCACGCAGAGCTTTTGGAATCAGGAAAGTCAGTGAAGAGATTCCTATCTACCGAAATTTTTTTTTTTTTTTTTTAAAGATTTATTTATTTATTTTGGGCGGGGGTCGGGTTGGGGAGGGAGGGGAGCAGGCGGGCCACTTCCATTGGTCTTTCATTTCTCCATTTTCATCCGTCTTTGTTCTTTGGCCCATGTGGGCCTCCCATCGCGGTGGCGTCTGTCGTTGCAGAGCACCGGCTGTGGGCGCATGCGCTCCAGAGCTCCGGCTCGGTAATTGGACACATCAGTCCAGCCGCTCCGCGGCACGTGGGATCTTCCCAGGCCAGGGCACGAACTGGCGCCCCTTGCACTGCAAGGCGGTGTCCTTACCCACTGGACCACCAGGGGAAGCCCGAAATTTTTTTTTAAGTGTAAGGTAGAAGTGGTTGTAGGACTTCGCGTCTCTGAGGAAAAGGCGGCCCTCGGTGCCGTTAGGAGCTGCGCCCCGCCCCACTCTGCCGCGCCGCAGAGCGGGCCTTCGCAGGTGCCTGTCCGGGGGCCACGCCCTGCAGGCCGCGGGAGGCACGTGGCTGCTGTGCGTCACGTTTCAGCCCGGACACAGAAACGCCCCAGGAAGGCCGGAGCAGTGTCAGGGATCCACTCACTCAGTGGCCCACCCTCGGCCCTCCGGTCAGTGCTGGATGAAGCCCTTGGCGCCCCGAGAGCACCGTCGCTACGAGCTGTGAAGTCCGCCCCGGGCACGGCCGCCTCCTTGCAGCGTCCAGGGGAGACAGACTGAGCTCGCCTGGGGTCCAGCTGCCCCGGGCCCTCCTCACCACCCTGGCTCAGAGCTCCGTGCCCGTGTGTTTCTGACTTCATGGGAATCATTTTTTTAAGAACCGCTTGAGATCCAAGAAAGTTGCCTTTCAAAGCATTCTCTCGAGGGAAGGTATTCAACCTGAAGCTAATTTGAAAAGCTCTGAGCTTTCCGCCCTCACAGGCGTCCAGACTGCTCTGGGCCGGACACAGGCTGGGCTCTGGCCAGGCGGGGAGGCGGGCCCTGCTCTGCTGCGCTCTGTGCCTCCCAGGAGAGCACCGTGCCCTCAGCGCCGCCCCCCCCCTGCTGCTCTCAGAACTGCTGTGCCCTCCACGTGTCTCCCGCAGGCTGGAAGCCGGCGGCAGTGACGCGCCCACGGAGCGGGCCTCGACGCGAGCCCGCCGGGAGGCCCGCGAGGCCCGCCTGGCCAGCCTGAGCAGCCGCGGGGAAGAGGACAGCAGCAGGGACTACAGGAAGGTGGGCCTCTGCACGCGGCCTCCTGCTGCCGAGGCGAGAGGGGCGGGAGGCGGCAGGCGCGCCCGCTCCGCGGCGTGTGGTCCTAGTGCAGTGACAGTGTCCTGCACGGGCACTAAGAGGCGCGGGAGGGGTGAGGGCTCAGGGCTGTGCTGTCGGCTGGGCCCGGAGAACGTGTGGCGGAGGCGGGTGTTGCTGTCAGTGGGATTTCAGGACTTGGCAAGGCGGTGTCCTTACCCACTGGACCACCAGGGAAGCCCGAAATTTTTAAGTGTAAGGTAGAAGTGGTTGTAGGACTGGCGTCTCTGAGGAAAAGGCGGCCCTCGGTGCCGTTAGGAGCTGCGCCCCGCCCCACTCTGCCGCGCCGCAGAGCGGGCCTTCGCAGGTGCCTGTCCGGGGGCCACGCCCTGCAGGCCGCGGGAGGCACGTGGCTGCTGTGCGTCACGTTTCAGCCCGGACACAGAAACGCCCCAGGAAGGCCGGAGCAGTGTCAGGGATCCACTCACTCAGTGGCCCACCCTCGGCCCTCCGGTCAGTGCTGGATGAAGCCCTTGGCGCCCCGAGAGCACCGTCGCTACGAGCTGTGAAGTCCGCCCCGGGCACGGCCGCCTCCTTGCAGCGTCCAGGGGAGACAGACTGAGCTCGCCTGGGGTCCAGCTGCCCCGGGCCCTCCTCACCACCCTGGCTCAGAGCTCCGTGCCCGTGTGTTTCTGACTTCATGGGAATCATTTTTTTAAGAACCGCTTGAGATCCAAGAAAGTTGCCTTTCAAAGCATTCTCTCGAGGGAAGGTATTCAACCTGAAGCTAATTTGAAAAGCTCTGAGCTTTCCGCCCTCACAGGCGTCCAGACTGCTCTGGGCCGGACACAGGCTGGGCTCTGGCCAGGCGGGGAGGCGGGCCCTGCTCTGCTGCGCTCTGTGCCTCCCAGGAGAGCACCGTGCCCTCAGCGCCGCCCCCCCCCTGCTGCTCTCAGAACTGCTGTGCCCTCCACGTGTCTCCCGCAGGCTGGAAGCCGGCGGCAGTGACGCGCCCACGGAGCGGGCCTCGACGCGAGCCCGCCGGGAGGCCCGCGAGGCCCGCCTGGCCAGCCTGAGCAGCCGCGGGGAAGAGGACAGCAGCAGGGACTACAGGAAGGTGGGCCTCTGCACGCGGCCTCCTGCTGCCGAGGCGAGAGGGGCGGGAGGCGGCAGGCGCGCCCGCTCCGCGGCGTGTTGTCCTAGTGCAGTGACAGTGCCCTGCACGGGCACTCAGAGGCGCGGGAGGGGTGAGGGCTCAGGGCTGTGCTGTCGGCTGGGCCCGGAGAACGTGTGGCGGAGGCGGGTGTTGCTGTCAGTGAGGGCCTCTGAGCATCAGACACGTCCTTCTCCGTGGTGAGAAGCTGCCGGTAGTCTGGTTTGGGGGTTTGTCATTTTGTGGTTCGTTTCCATCAGTTCTTGTAGAAGAGAGCCTGCTCCGGGGCCAGCTCAAGCCCTTCCAGTGTGTGAGGGGCCAGGGAGGACGGTTTTGTTAGGAAAACGCTTGCCTTGTTGGGCAGACGGGAGCTAAGATGGGTCCACACGAGGGCGGCTTCAGCGTCAGACCTCTTCTGTGCGGGACCCGGCTTTTAGGCCCCGCGCGGGCCCCGCCCTGGAGGTGAACCCCGGCACCGTGGCGCGTGGTCTCTGTGCAGGGCCTGCGACCTCGCGGTGCCGCAGCAGGAGGCGCCGTGCCCGCTGCCCGCTCGGCGCTGCCCTGACTCCCTGCCTCCCTCCCCAGCTCTACGAGAGCGCCCTGACCGAGAACCAGAGGCTGAAGACGAAGCTCCAGGAGGCCCAGCGGGAGCTGGCAGACGTGAAGTCCAAGCTGGAGAAGATGACCCAGGTGAGGGGCGGGCACTCAGGCGGTCCGGTGCGAGGATGCTTCTTGTGGGAGACACACAGACACACACAGACACACAGACACACACAGAGACACACAGAGACACACACAGAGAGACACGGTGGGTGGTGAGATCGTCACCGGGGAGACCCTCCCTGGAGGGCCACCTGAGCCCTGTCGTGGGTCTTTGCCTGGTCGTGCGGGGTCCCTGCCCTGTCGTGGGGGGTCCCTGCCCTGTCGTGCGGGGTCCCTGCCCTGCTGGGGGGGGTCCCTGCCCTGCTGCGGGTCATTGCCGGGTCAGCGGGAACTGCTCGGAGGCCGGGGGGAGGGTGCTGAGTCTACTGGGAGGCTCAGGGCAAGACCAGAGCTGTGGGGTTCAAACGCACAGACGGAAAGCCTGAGCTGGCCGGCGGTGGGTGCATGGGGCTGAGGGCAGTGCCCTCCCAGCACCCCCGGGGAAGCAGGGGTGCCCGCGCTCGCTGAGGAGGGCCACCCCACACTTTTTTTTTTGGCCACTTCTATTGGTCTTTCATTTATTTACTTGCACTTTGAGGGCTCAGGGCTGTGCTGTCGGCTGGGCCCGGAGAACGTGTGGCGGAGGCGGGTGTTGCTGTCAGTGAGGGCCTCTGAGCATCAGACACGTCCTTCTCCGTGGTGAGAAGCTGCCGGTAGTCTGGTTTGGGGGTTTGTCATTTTGTGGTTCGTTTCCATCAGTTCTTGTAGAAGAGAGCCTGCTCCGGGGCCAGCTCAAGCCCTTCCAGTGTGTGAGGGGCCAGGGAGGACGGTTTTGTTAGGAAAACGCTTGCCTTGTTGGGCAGACGGGAGCTAAGATGGGTCCACACGAGGGCGGCTTCAGCGTCAGACCTCTTCTGTGCGGGACCCGGCTTTTAGGCCCCGCGCGGGCCCCGCCCTGGAGGTGAACCCCGGCACCGTGGCGCGTGGTCTCTGTGCAGGGCCTGCGACCTCGCGGTGCCGCAGCAGGAGGCGCCGTGCCCGCTGCCCGCTCGGCGCTTCCCTTACTCCCTGCCTCCCTCCCCAGCTCTACGAGCGCGCCCTGACCGAGAACCAGAGGCTGAAGACGAAGCTCCAGGAGGCCCAGCGGGAGCTGGCAGACGTGAAGTCCAAGCTGGAGAAGATGACCCAGGTGAGGGGCGGGCACTCAGGCGGTCCGGTGCGAGGATGCTTCTTGTGGGAGACACACAGACACACACAGACACACAGACACACACAGAGACACACAGAGACACACACAGAGAGACACGGTGGGTGGTGAGATCGTCACCGGGGAGACCCTCCCTGGAGGGCCACCTGAGCCCTGTCGTGGGTCTTTGCCTGGTCGTGCGGGGTCCCTGCCCTGTCGTGGGGGGTCCCTGCCCTGTCGTGCGGGGTCCCTGCCCTGCTGGGGGGGGTCCCTGCCCTGCTGCGGGTCATTGCCGGGTCAGCGGGAACTGCTCGGAGGCCGGGGGGAGGGTGCTGAGTCTACTGGGAGGCTCAGGGCAAGACCAGAGCTGTGGGGTTCAAACGCACAGACGGAAAGCCTGAGCTGGCCGGCGGTGGGTGCATGGGGCTGAGGGCAGTGCCCTCCCAGCACCCCCGGGGAAGCAGGGGTGCCCGCGCTCGCTGAGGAGGGCCACCCCACACTTTTTTTTTTGGCCACTTCTATTGGTCTTTCATTTATTTACTTGCATCCATTTTTGTTTGTTGGCCTGTGTGGGCCTCCCATCACAGTGGCCCCTCTCGCTGCAGAGCATCGGCCCTGGACGCATGCGCTCCAGGGCGCTGGCTCGTCATTGGACACACTGGTCCAGCCGCTCCGCGGCCTGTGGGATCGTCCCAGGCTGGGGATGGAACCAGCGCCCCCTGCACTGCGAGGCGGTGTCCTGACCCACTGGACCACAGGGAAGCCCCACCCCACACCTGCCCGGCCCATCCTGGGAGCTGCCTGGCCTTGTCATCCTAGCCGGGCCTTGAGTGGAGGCTTTCTGTCGAGGCTGAGGCCAGCTTTGTCCTAAAGAGGATGCGGGTGGGACGTGCCGGTGTCGCGGTGCAGCTCAGGCGGGGCGTCCTGTCGGGAGCCCAGCCCCCCCGCCCGCACCCCTCTGCAGAAGTGCAGACGGCACCTCCTTTGACCCCGGGGCTCAGCTTCACGGCGGGAGCAGCCCACAGGCTGGGGCACGGGTTTCCCGGAGGCCGCTGATGACAGACGCAGCCTCTCAGTCCCCGGGGAGGTGTGTGGAGGCCTAGCCAGCCGCTTTGCTGGGCGTGTCGGAATATACTTCGTTTTGCCAAATATGAGTTACTGAAATTCAGAAGAAATGCTGGTGCTCCAAGCCAGGCCTCTGCTCTTTACCAAACATGGCCTGTTGGCTGGACAGTGAAGGGGAGGCCTGTTGGCTGTTCACGTCCACGTGCAGTCACCACACGGGAGCACGGCGCGTCAGCAGGAAGGTCCACCCAGACTCAGGGCTAGGTCAAAACAGAACAAAGCAGAACTCGTTCTTTCTCCAAGCGAACAGGCTCTCTGTGCAGGCGAGGCCGTAGTAAAACGGCGCGGCTTCCGCGGCTCCGGCTCGGGGAGGGCCGGGTGCAGGTCAGAGCGAGGCCGCCCCGCCTCGGCCCTCCTGCTTCGCCGCAGACCGGTGTGGCCGACGGCTGTGCCTGTCAGGGCAGCCGGCGAGAGCCCAGGTTAGGAGCCCGGGATCCCAGCTGCTGCCGATGCTGCCTAGTCCTAATTGTTTGAGAAAGGAAACCCCCTTAGGAAGACCAGCGGGCATTCCGTGCTGACTCAGAGCTGCTGTGCTGGCCCCGCACGCACCCTGCCTCTGTCGTCATCAGCTGCCTGGCGACCGTAGAAAGATCGGGCCAGGCCTGCGGTGCCGGGGGCAAGGGGGCCCCGAGGCCACGCCCGCGCCCTTCAGTCTTGCCCTTGAGGGTTCTGCCTTTTCAGCTGGGGTGACTGAATCCTTTTAGCCCCTCTGCAAACTTTGTATGGAACATAGAGGGCCTCCCGGGTGGCTCCGGGGTAAAGAATCCGCCTGCCAGTGCAGGAGACGCGGGTCCGATCCCTGGTCCTCAAGGACCCCCAGGCTGCAGAGCCGCTGAGTCTGTGGGCCACCACCTCCGAGCCTGTGCTCAGGAGCCCGGGGGCCGCCACCACCGAGCCCACACGCCCGGGAGCCGTGCTGCACGGCCAGAGGAGGGCCACACGACACCAAAGACCCAGCCGGGCCAAAACCAAGTAAATACAGCGAGGAAGACAGAGGACAGTCCAGAATACAGCTCTAGTCTTATTCAAGCGACGTCTCCCCTCCCGTGGAGCCCCGTGTGTAGGACAGGAAGGTCCCCTGTCGGCGCCGGCAGGCCCGTGGAGGCCGCTGGGGCTCTGGCCCCGCCGACTGTGCCTTTGTGCCCAGAGCAGAGGCAGCAGAGCCGGGGGGCCGCGCGGAGGAGCCCCTGGCGCAGGGCTCCCGCCGGAGATCCAGGGAGGGCGGGGAGGAAGCGTGTCCTGGAAGGGCGTGCGTGTTCAGCGTGTGCCCGTGGGGGTAAGTGTGTGTTCGCGGGGTGGGTGGGTGTGAGTGCGGGGGGGGGGGGGGGGCGTGCGGGCCTGCGGGGGGCCCGCCGGAGCCCCGCCCCGCCGAGGGCACCCAGCGGGGCCGGCCGCGACGGCAGTGACCGGTCCCTTCTGTGTGTGCCAGCAGAAGCCCGACAAGACCCGGACGGTCGTCGGCGCTGGAGCTGGAGAAGCGGTAGGTGGGCCCGGGCTCCGGCAGCCCGGGATCCCAGCTGCTGCCGATGCTGCCTAGTCCTAATTGTTTGAGAAAGGAAACCCCCTTAGGAAGACCAGCGGGCATTCCGTGCTGACTCAGAGCTGCTGTGCTGGCCCCGCACGCACCCTGCCTCTGTCGTCATCAGCTGCCTGGCGACCGTAGAAAGATCGGGCCAGGCCTGCGGTGCCGGGGGCAAGGGGGCCCCGAGGCCACGCCCGCGCCCTTCAGTCTTGCCCTTGAGGGTTCTGCCTTTTCAGCTGGGGTGACTGAATCCTTTTAGCCCCTCTGCAAACTTTGTATGGAACATAGAGGGCCTCCCGGGTGGCTCCGGGGTAAAGAATCCGCCTGCCAGTGCAGGAGACGCGGGTCCGATCCCTGGTCCTCAAGGACCCCCAGGCTGCAGAGCCGCTGAGTCTGTGGGCCACCACCTCCGAGCCTGTGCTCAGGAGCCCGGGGGCCGCCACCACCGAGCCCACACGCCCGGGAGCCGTGCTGCACGGCCAGAGGAGGGCCACACGACACCAAAGACCCAGCCGGGCCAAAACCAAGTAAATACAGCGAGGAAGACAGAGGACAGTCCAGAATACAGCTCTAGTCTTATTCAAGCGACGTCTCCCCTCCCGTGGAGCCCCGTGTGTAGGACAGGAAGGTCCCCTGTCGGCGCCGGCAGGCCCGTGGAGGCCGCTGGGGCTCTGGCCCCGCCGACTGTGCCTTTGTGCCCAGAGCAGAGGCAGCAGAGCCGGGGGGCCGCGCGGAGGAGCCCCTGGCGCAGGGCTCCCGCCGGAGATCCAGGGAGGGCGGGGAGGAAGCGTGTCCTGGAAGGGCGTGCGCGTGTCTGTGCGTGTGCCCCGTGGGGGGGGTAAGTGTGTGTTCGCAGTGTGTGTGTGTGTGAATGCGGGAGGGAGGCGTGGGCGTGCGGGCCTGCGGAGGGCCCGCCGGAGCCCCGCCCCGCCGAGGGCACCCAGCGGGGCCGGCCGCGACGGCAGTGACCGGTCCCTTCTGTGTGTGCCAGCAGAAGCCCGACAAGACCCCGGACCGGTCGTCGGCGCTGGAGCTGGAGAAGCGGGTAGGTGGGCCCCGGGCTCCGGCAGCCGTCCCGGCGGGGTGCCACGTCCTCTCCGACCCCGGCCGCCTCTGAGCCAGGGCGGGGTGCCCCTCCGGCGCTGGGCGGAGGTCCGAGGACGCGGAGCGCGGGCTGGCCGTCTGCTGACGCCGATGGGGGCGAGGTCTCAGCTGCCGACCCCTCCCGGCCGCTCTCGGGGTCTCTCTGGGCGCTGATGTTCTCTGGTGGGAGAGCTCCGATTTCTCGATGAGCCCTCGCGCTGCCTCGACCTGGGCCATGAAGTACGTTCCCACCTCTCCCGCTGCTGTGTTTCATCTGGAAGGCAGCTCAGTTTTTGACGTTGTGTTCCCGCGGCGTGGGGCCTGGTCGTGTTGGTCAGGGAGACAGCGGCTTGCCTGCTGCTGAGTCCCGGGCGCTCAGTGTCTCGTTCTGTTGCCCAGGAGCGGCGGGCCCTGGAGCGGAAGATGTCGGAGATGGAGGAGGAGATGAAGGTACGGGCGGGCGTGGGCGGCTCGTGGAGACGCAGCGGGTGTGGACGAGGGGCGCCTGCGCTCGGCTGTCCCCGCTCACAGCCCCTCTGGGAGCAGCGGTGGCCTTCGGGCGGAGGGGGCAGCTGGCTGGCTGGGGGCACGCCTGAGCCGAACCTGAAAGGTGTTCTCCCGGGGCCTCGTGCTCGGGTCTAGGTAAGAGGCCAGAGCCAGGTCTCCCGCTCCGGCCCTGAGCAGGGGGCGCGGGGGAGCGCGTGGGTCTGAGCGCCCGTGGCGGCTGCCCCTCCCTGCACTCTCGCCCAGCGGAGGGGGGCGGGCGGGGCCGCGGGTCAGACCCGCGTCCGGGCTGTAGTGCAGGGACCACGTGCGTGTCCTCCCGGGAGCCAGGGCCTGGGGTGTGAGCGGAGCCCACGGGTGCGCCCTTTGTGGGAGACATTCATTGTTCCCATCGCCTGAAAGTGTCAGTTGTTTACTGACAGCAGTTACCCAGGGCCTGACAAGGTCAAAACTGATGTGAGATCTGTGCCTGGAATCTGGTCTGGTGGCTTGCCGTGAGGGAGGGCCAAGCCCTGCCAGCGCTCCAGGCTCTCCGTCCGGGACAGACCTGCCACACGCGCGGGCGGCTTCAGGCAGAGCCCGCCTGCGTCTCCAGAATGGGCTGCTGCCCCTGCGAGGGTGGGCCCAGCTCCTCGGCAGCTGGCGACTCAGGGCACCTCCATTTTGCAGCCCTGGAGTTACACTGTCGGCCGCTGGCAGGAAGGTCACTAAGAAATGGCCCATGCTCAGGAGGACCGTGACCTCGGCCCTCGCTGGGGCCTTGTAAGCAGGGTCCTCGGAGCCCGGGCAGGTGCCCTCCGGGCAGGAGGCGCTGTCTGTCTGCGGTGGGTGGAGTGTGTTCACTCCAGGGGAGCCTCTGGGTCCCCCCAGTCCCCGCTGGGTGCAGAGGTACGAGCTGCCCTCAGGCTGCGGGCGGAGGCTGGCGGGTCTTTCTCGTCACCTCTCAGGCTCCGATACCCCCCGTGGGGCCACAGGCCTCTGCTTGCTCGAGGCCACACAAGGAGCGCGTGCTCCGCGAGGCCCCGCGCCCCTGCTGGCCGTGCCGACGGGAGGCTGGTCTTCCCTGAGGGGCTGCCCTGCTCTCTGCTGCCCGACGCAGGCTGGGGAGAGGCCCTGTGTGCAGCCCAGCCAGGGCTGGGGACGGCTGGGCCTCCCCGGGTCTGGGCACGTGCTAGCTGTCCGCGGGCTTTGCGCCTGGACCCTCTCTGGGGGCAGAAACATGGGGTGTATCGGCCCCGAGACCGTGAAACTCGTGTGCGGCCTCCAGGCAGTAGTGGGGATGCTCAGTCAGCTCTCCGGCTCCTCACGCAGAGTCAGCTTGGCCCCCTGCCCGAGCAGGGGCGCTGGGAGCGCGTGGGTCTGAGCGCCCGTGGCGGCTGCCCCTCCCTGCACTCTCGCCCAGCGGAGGGGGGCGGGCGGGGCCGCGGGTCAGACCCGCGTCCGGGCTGTAGTGCAGGGACCACGTGCGTGTCCTCCCGGGAGCCAGGGCCTGGGGTGTGAGCGGAGCCCACGGGTGCGCCCTTTGTGGGAGACATTCATTGTTCCCATCGCCTGAAAGTGTCAGTTGTTTACTGACAGCAGTTACCCAGGGCCTGACAAGGTCAAAACTGATGTGAGATCTGGTGCCTGGAATCTGGTCTGGTGGCTTGCCGTGAGGGAGGGCCAAGCCCTGCCAGCGCTCCAGGCTCTCCGTCCGGGACAGACCTGCCACACGCGCGGGCGGCTTCAGGCAGAGCCCGCCTGCGTCTCCAGAATGGGCTGCTGCCCCTGCGAGGGTGGGCCCAGCTCCTCGGCAGCTGGCGACTCAGGGCACCTCCATTTTGCAGCCCTGGAGTTACACTGTCGGCCGCTGGCAGGAAGGTCACTAAGAAATGGCCCATGCTCAGGAGGACCGTGACCTCGGCCCTCGCTGGGGCCTTGTAAGCAGGGTCCTCGGAGCCCGGGCAGGTGCCCTCCGGGCAGGAGGCGCTGTCTGTCTGCGGTGGGTGGAGTGTGTTCACTCCAGGGGAGCCTCTGGGTCCCCCCAGTCCCCGCTGGGTGCAGAGGTACGAGCTGCCCTCAGGCTGCGGGCGGAGGCTGGCGGGTCTTTCTCGTCACCTCTCAGGCTCCGATACCCCCCGTGGGGCCACAGGCCTCTGCTTGCTCGAGGCCACACAAGGAGCGCGTGCTCCGCGAGGCCCCGCGCCCCTGCTGGCCGTGCCGACGGGAGGCTGGTCTTCCCTGAGGGGCTGCCCTGCTCTCTGCTGCCCGACGCAGGCTGGGGAGAGGCCCTGTGTGCAGCCCAGCCAGGGCTGGGGACGGCTGGGCCTCCCCGGGTCTGGGCACGTGCTAGCTGTCCGCGGGCTTTGCGCCTGGACCCTCTCTGGGGGCAGAAACATGGGGTGTATCGGCCCCGAGACCGTGAAACTCGTGTGCGGCCTCCAGGCAGTAGTGGGGATGCTCAGTCAGCTCTCCGGCTCCTCACGCAGACGCGTCCGTGGGGACCTGTCCGTGCTTGGTGGCCGTACAGGTACCTGGTCACACCTGGGCCCGGGAAGCCCTGCAGGACCTCTGCAGGCCTGGTCCGCAGGGGGCAGGGTGCCCTCCAGGGAGCTCCGAGAGTCAGGAGGGGCTCAAGGACGGAGGGGACGCGGGCCGTGCCCTGACCCGGGAGCCCTGAGGTGGGCTGGCCCACGGGGGTGGGCTGCCTGGCTGTGAATGGCCGAGCCTTCTGGCCTTCGCGTGGACAGGTAGGTGCTTCTGGACGCTCTTGGAGAAACTGCATGCGGCTGGTGGAGTGGGCTTGTGTGCCAGCCTGTGCCGGGTCGCGGGTCGGCGTGCCCGTCGGGCCTGAGAGCTTCCCCTTGCAGCCCCCGCTCAGCCGCAGCCTCCGCCCCTCCGCCAGGCGCGGGCGTGGGAGGGCCGGAAGCCCATCCCCATCGAGGCCACTCGTAGGGTGCTCGTTTTCCCTGCTCCGGAGCGTCCCTGGCTGACCCCGGGCCGGGCGCCCCTCCGCGCCCCACCACGCCTGCGCTCGGCCCGGCCCCTGCAGGCCTCCCTGCCCCACGGCCGCATTCCTCCCTCGACTCGCCCTGCGCGTGGGACTCGCCCTGCGCGTGGGTTCCGTGAGTCCTGCTCACAGCTGCACGCCTCTGGGAGGCCAGGACCGTGGTTGCTGAGCACCGCCCAGGGTCAGTCCCAGAGACGGGAACAGCCAGGCCCTGTCCACCGCGTCCTGCGCCTGGCCCCGCGTGCTGCCCCCGGGCGCCTCTGCCGCCTCGCGGGGAGGGCCGCCTGGCCCCGGGCTCCCGGGCACCGTGGCCCCTGCGCTTCCGGGGTGCCAGGCCTCCTCCTGCGGGCACAGAGGCCACCGCTTGGCTCTGCCTGCGTTTCCTTTTCACTACTTCCCTTCCTGCGGCCTCCCGTGCTCATCTTTCCCTCCCGAGCAGCTGCAGCCCCTCTCGCCTTCGGCTCTGTCCCTCCCTCCGTGTGGGCAGGAGAGGCTCTGGCCCCTGGCGACCTGGCCGTGGGCGCGTGAGCCCAGGCGTGGTCTCCGCCTGTGAAGTCCGGCTCACGCGCAAGGCTGTGCTCTCCTCCCAGGGCTGGTGCGCTCAGCCTCAGGCTCCAGTAGGCAGGCCGGTCCTCGGCAGCGTCACGCTCACGCTGGCGTCAGGTCCTTCCTGGGCCACGAGGGCAAGGAGGGGAGAACGGCCACGTGCCGGCTCTCCTGTCCCTTGCCGCGCCCACCCAAAGCACAGCTGGACGAACACGGCGTGGGGCAAGGGTCCCCGCTCTGACGCGGGCCCTGCCCCGAGCACAGCTGTGGCCGTCGGAGGCGTCCGTCCGCGGCCGCGTGGGTGCTCCCAGGCTCTTCCTAGCTGGGGCTTCCGGCCGGCAGAGGCAGCCTTGCCGGGGAATACGGGTCCAGGGGAGTAGGCGGCCCAGGCTCCCGTAGGTGTGCTGCCGAAAGGCCACGTTCCATTAAATCGAAACATGAGTCTTGGAAGGACCCAAGGAGAGCAACCAGGAGTCAGGCCCAAGAGGCGGGGAGGAGGCGAAGGGAGGAGAGCGAGGGCGGCCTCCCTGCCCGACCCCGCCCACCAGCCCGCCTTCCTCTGCCTCGCTTCCTTCCTTGCCTGCGGACTGAAAACAGCAATGCCAAGTCATGTGATTTCTCTGTCCCACTTTTCTCTCCTCTGGCCCATTCTGTCTGTCCCTCTGTGTCTAGCTCTGCAGAGCCTCCCACATGTCTCTGTCCCTCTGTCCCTCTCTGCAGAGCCTCCCGCTTGTCTCTGTCCCTCTCTGCAGGTCCTCCCACATGTCTCTGTCCCTCTGTCCCTCTCTGCAGAGCCTCCCACATGTCTCTGTCCCTCTGTCCCTCTCTGCAGAGCCTCCCGCTTGTCTCTGTCCCTCTGTCCCTCTCTGCAGGTCCTCCCACATGTCTCTGTCCCTCTCTGCAGGTCCTCCTGCATGTCTCTGTCCCTCTGTCCCTCTCTGCAGGTCCTCCCGCTTGTCTCTGTCCCTCTGTCCCTCTCTGCAGAGCCTCCCGCATATCTCTGTCCCTCTGTCCCTCTCTGCAGGTCCTCCCGCATGTCTCTGTCCCTCTGTCCCTCTCTGCAGGTCCTCCCGCTTGTCTCTGTCCCTCTGTCCCTCTCTGCAGGTCCTCCCGCTTGTCTCTGTCCCTCTGTCCCTCTCTGCAGGTCCTCCTGCATGTCTCTGTCCCTCTGTCCCTCTCTGCAGGTCCTCCCGCTTGTCTCTGTCCCTCTGTCCCTCTCTGCAGAGCCTCCCGCATATCTCTGTCCCTCTGTCCCTCTCTGCAGAGCCTCCCGCTTGTCTCTGTCCCTCTGTCCCTCTCTGCAGGTCCTCCCACATGTCTCTGTCCCTCTCTGCAGGTCCTCCTGCATGTCTCTGTCCCTCTGTCCCTCTCTGCAGGTCCTCCCGCTTGTCTCTGTCCCTCTGTCCCTCTCTGCAGAGCCTCCCGCATATCTCTGTCCCTCTGTCCCTCTCTGCAGGTCCTCCCGCATGTCTCTGTCCCTCTGTCCCTCTCTGCAGAGCCTCCCGCTTGTCTCTGTCCCTCTGTCCCTCTCTGCAGGTCCTCCCGCATGTCTCTGTCCCTCTCTGCCGGTCCGCCGGCATGTCTCTGTCCCTCTGTCCCTCTCTGCAGGTCCTCCCGCTTGTCTCTGTCCCTCTGTCCCTCTCTGCAGAGCCTCCCGCATATCTCTGTCCCTCTGTCCCTCTCTGCAGGTCCTCCCGCATGTCTCTGTCCCTCTGTCCCTCTCTGCAGGTCCTCCCGCTTGTCTCTGTCCCTCTGTCCCTCTCTGCAGGTCCTCCAGCATCCCTCTGTCCCTCTGTCCCTCTGTCCCTCTCTGCAGAGCCTCCAGCAGATAAAACAGGTTCAGACTCTGAAGCGCGTCAACGAGCAGCTGCAGGCTGAGAACAGGGCTCTGACCCGGGTCGTGGCCAGACTCTCGGAGGCCGTCGAGGGCACGGACCCCCAGGGGCTCTAGTCCTGTCCCTCCTCCCCTCCAGGCATGTGCCCACCTCTGTTGCCGTCGGGCTCTGGGCTTGCTCCCAGGGCCTGCACGTGTTTGATCTGGGAAGGTGGGTGGTGGGCAGGCCCAGGGCAGGGGTCCGTTCGGTGAGACGCGTCCCCTCCCAGCGGGTCTGTGCCGGTCCTGACCTGTGAGCACCGCGTTTCTGGGGAGGTCAGACCCTCAGACGGCCGCCGTCCCGGTGCAGCCTGTTCCTGGAAGTCGGGTCGGGCCTGGGATGACAGTAACCAAGGGCCGGGTCACAGGCTGCAGACCCCGGGGGCTCGATCACCTGCGCCGGGCTGCCTCTGCGTCTGAGGTCCGCGGTGTCCAGGGTCCCCTGCTGGTTCTGAGTGCAGCCGGGTGGGAACCAGGCCAGGGGACCTGCAGGGACCTGTCCAGAGCGAGCCCCGAGTAGGGTCCCGACCCTGCGTCTCTCCACCCACCCCTCGTGCTGGGGTGTCCGTTCTCCTGTCGTGGGGGAGTGCCCTCCGCCCGTCGCAGGGCTGGGGGCGGTTCCCTCTGCCGCAGCCAGGCCCTCCCCAGCGCGTGCAGAGAGGAGGCCGTGAGCAGTCGCCGGAGGACCCAGAAAGGTGGCCGCTGGCCTCGGAGCCTCTGCCTCGTGTGGTCTGGAGACCAGCTCACAGGCAGCGCGCGTCCCTCGCGGCGGCCGGAGGCGCCTCGCTGCTGTGCGGTCGTAGCTTCTGAAATGGGCTTCTGGTCCCCAGCCGCCGCGCTGGGCCTGGCCGGGGGCTGCTCGCCTTTCTGCCTGCCGGCTGGGCCTTCAGGGTCAGGAGCTGGCAACCAGCACCCCTGACCCCTGAGCGAAGCGACTCTCCTGCTGGGCGTGCTGTGACCCAGAGCCCCTGGGGACGGTGCCGCCGGCCCGGCAGCCGCGGTGCCTGTGAGGGCGCCAGGGCCAGGCTCTGCGGGGGGATCGGCATGAGGCTCGTGTGAACTGGGTGCCCCAAGGGATGGCCCAGCTTTCCCAGCCTCCTCTGGTATGGAAGGTCCTGGGCCTGGGGGGCTGGTGACCCCAGAGACAGTGGTCGTCTGTGCGGGCCCGGGCCAGGTGCCCTACGCGGGCTTCCTCATGCGTTCCCCCAGACCAGTGACAGAAGCAGCGACCCGCCCAGGGTCACTCCGAGGGTGTGGAGCCAGCAGACCAGAGACGGCGGGCACCCGGCCGGCCACCCTCCCACCGCCCGGCGGCCCCAGGGAGGGCTGGGGGCCGCTGCCCTGGAGACAGCCATGTGGAAAAGCCACCAGGGCATGAGCCTCTGAGACCACGGTGGGCGCCCAGGCCAGCTTGCTGGAGAAGCCGGGAAAGGGGGCTGACGTGGCGCTGGGCTCCCGCGGGGCCGGACGTCCGCGTCCAGGAGCGCCGTCTGGCTGCAGGCGGGCCGCCGCCCCCCGTCCTCAGAACCCCGGCGGCAGGCCCTGCTGCCAGCACTCTGCGGGCCGGGGCCGCGCAGTGTGAAGACCCGTCCGCCCCAGGTCCTTCGCCCGGGTTTGGAAGAGGCGGTTTTGGAGCAGACACGCCCCGTTGTCTTCCCTCCGCACGGCCGCCGCCCGGGTGTGGAGACGTGCGAGGGCTTGTGGCGCCGGGCGCGGGCTGCCGCGTGGGTCCGTGCTCGGAGCCGCGCGGGGCCCGCCCAGCACCCATCGGCGTGCTCCTCTGCCTCCCGGGCGCCCGCTTCCCCCGGGCCACACACCCCGTCCTTCCTGACGCCCCCGGGACCGTCCACGGGAGCTCCGGCGGCTGAGAACGGGCCTCGGCCAGGTTTTCCCCCGGAATCAACTCTTAACCTGGCAGTGGAGCCCAGGGCTCGGAGATACCAGCGTGTGTGTCAGGCGGCGGGCACTTCCGACCCCACCTGCCGGCGGCCAGAGGCGGCCCGGCCCGGACTCCGCGCCCGGCAGCCGCGGTGCCTGTGAGGCGCCAGGGCCAGGCTCTGCGGGGGGATCGGCATGAGGCTCGTGTGAACTGGGTGCCCCAAGGGATGGCCCAGCTTTCCCAGCCTCCTCTGGTATGGAAGGTCCTGGGCCTGGGGGGCTGGTGACCCCAGAGACAGTGGTCGTCTGTGCGGGCCCGGGCCAGGTGCCCTACGCGGGCTTCCTCATGCGTTCCCCCAGACCAGTGACAGAAGCAGCGACCCGCCCAGGGTCACTCCGAGGGTGTGGAGCCAGCAGACCAGAGACGGCGGGCACCCGGCCGGCCACCCTCCCACCGCCCGGCGGCCCCAGGGAGGGCTGGGGGCCGCTGCCCTGGAGACAGCCATGTGGAAAAGCCACCAGGGCATGAGCCTCTGAGACCACGGTGGGCGCCCAGGCCAGCTTGCTGGAGAAGCCGGGAAAGGGGGCTGACGTGGCGCTGGGCTCCCGCGGGGCCGGACGTCCGCGTCCAGGAGCGCCGTCTGGCTGCAGGCGGGCCGCCGCCCCCCGTCCTCAGAACCCCGGCGGCAGGCCCTGCTGCCAGCACTCTGCGGGCCGGGGCCGCGCAGTGTGAAGACCCGTCCGCCCCAGGTCCTTCGCCCGGGTTTGGAAGAGGCGGTTTTGGAGCAGACACGCCCCGTTGTCTTCCCTCCGCACGGCCGCCGCCCGGGTGTGGAGACGTGCGAGGGCTTGTGGCGCCGGGCGCGGGGCTGCCGCGTGTGTCCGTGCTCGGAGCCGCGCGGGGCCCGCCCAGCACCCATCGGCGTGCTCCTCTGCCTCCCGGGCGCCCGCTTCCCCCGGGCCACACACCCCGTCCTTCCTGACGCCCCCGGGACCGTCCACGGGAGCTCCGGCGGCTGAGAACGGGCCTCGGCCAGGTTTTCCCCCGGAATCAACTCTTAACCTGGCAGTGGACGCCCAGGGCTCCGGAGATACCCGCGTGTGTGTCAGAGGCGGCGGGGCACTTCCGACCCCACCTGCCGAGCGGCCAGAGGCGGCCCGGCCATCTGCACGGAGAGCTGCTTCCAGCCCAGGGCCCGTCGTGGGGACGCAGCCCGAGGGCCCCCCTGGTGGCCAGGCGGCCGGCCCGGGGTGGGCGAGGAGGGCATGCCCGTGGGCTTTCACCAGCCTCTTGGCTTGAGCGTAAGAGAAGCCGAGAGAAGAGCGCGTGTGCCTAAGGCAGCCGGCTCATCGAAGCGGAGCTCCGCGCTGGACCCGTGCCCGCAGAGGAGGGAGGCGCTCGAGTGGCCTCCACTGCCCGTGGAGAGCGGCGCTGGACGCGGGCGCGCGTCTGTGGCACGCGGATGGCTGTGTCTCAGCCCGAGGCCGTCCTGGCGCTCCACACGCCTCCGTCCCGGGCTCCGCGCGCTGTCCGGGCCCACACACGCTGTCGGGCTTAACCGCGTCGTCTGGGAAGGCTGAGGGACAGTCCCACCCTTTGTGGGGTCTGAGTGACCCCTGAGTTAAAATAGCAGAGCCAGGACTGGGGTCAGCCCCGGAGACGCAGCCGCCCGAGGCCGCAGGCGTGAGGGACCAGAGGACGCGTGCCCTGACCGGACAGGCGTCCTCATGGGGGAGGCGCTCCGTCCCTCTGGCCCAGCTCCTGCTGCCGGCCTCACCCCCGCCGTGGCTTGGCTGGAACCGTCCAGGCCGTCAGGCCCCACGCCTCCCCCAGGAGCACCCCTCCCGGGCGTGGGGCCGCCGCCGCCGGTCCATGAGTTGAGCCCTGCTGCGTGCGGGTCTCGGGAGCCCCCCGCCTCCCACAGCGCGGCCCCACCGTGGGTCCCGGTGCAGGGCTGGCATGGCCGCCCGTGCCACGGGCCAGGCGCCTGAGGCAAGGCCCCTCGGTCCGCCCGCGCCATGCCCTGCCCGGCATTGCCGCTTGCTCCCCTCCGCCCGTCACCCCCTGAACGCTCCAGAGTCCCCAGTGCTTGCGCTGCCCCAGGTTCCTGGGCCAGAGGGGGTCCCAGGGAGGAGACGTGGGGAGCGGCCGCTGGCTCAGGAGGAGGTGCTCCGGCCACGGGCGGCGGGGCCGCGGCTCCAGGCAGCGCCAGCCCAGCCCGCGAGCAGGAGCGGGGCTGTGGCGCCTGGCCACCGTCACTGGCCGGCCCGGCGGGCGGGACAGAGGGGCCGCAGGCCTGACCCTCTCCCTCCTGCCCCGCAGGTCCTGACAGAACTGAAATCTGACAACCAGAGGCTGAAAGACGAGAACGGTGCCCTCATCAGGGTCATCAGCAAGCTGTCCAAGTAGGCGGGGCTCGGGGCCGCCCTGGGGCCCGTCTGCTCCCCGCTGCTCCGGCCGGGCGGCGCTGACAGCCGCCATCCCTGCCGAGGTCGCCGCCACCCCCCGCACAGCCCTGCAGGCCTGGCCGGCCGAGCCGGCCGCGGGTGGCGCGGGGTCGCCGGCCCAGCCTCGGGCCTGCCTCCCGCCGCCCAGCCCCCCAGCGCCCACGCAGCACCTCGTCCAGGCGCCCGCGCCCCACCCTGCCGCCCTCCCCGGCCCCGTGAGCGCCGACGCGGGACAGGCGCTCGGCCCCGGGTGGCAGTGACGCCATGGGGCCCACCGGCCTCTGCCTCGGCACTGACCCTCCTCTGACCGCGCGGCAGCGGCCGCGGTGGTTCTCCCGCCCTCTGGGTCTGCCCCCGGAGCTCCGGGGCCTCGGCCGGCCCCTCCGGTGCTCCCGCTGCCCTCCACCCCGTCCCCTCCGCCGCGCACCCCAGGGCCGACGCTGGGGCTGGCGCGTCCCCACAGGGCCGGCGGCGGCCTCGTCCCCCCGCCCCCCGCCCGAGGCTGCCTCCCTGGAAAGTGGGCTCCGAGCACCCTGCCTGCTCCGCTCCCGTGGCCTCGTTGTCCGTGCCCGAGAAGCGGCAGGTCCCGGGAGGGGTGGGCGGCCGGGGCGCTGGAGGCCCGCAGCCTCCTCACCAGGAGACGACGGGAGCGGGGCTGTGGCGCCTGGCCACCGTCACTGGCCGGCCCGGCGGGCGGGACAGAGGGGCCGCAGGCCTGACCCTCTCCCTCCTGCCCCGCAGGTCCTGACAGAACTGAAATCTGACAACCAGAGGCTGAAAGACGAGAACGGTGCCCTCATCAGGGTCATCAGCAAGCTGTCCAAGTAGGCGGGGCTCGGGGCCGCCCTGGGGCCCGTCTGCTCCCCGCTGCTCCGGCCGGGCGGCGCTGACAGCCGCCATCCCTGCCGAGGTCGCCGCCACCCCCCGCACAGCCCTGCAGGCCTGGCCGGCCGAGCCGGCCGCGGGTGGCGCGGGGTCGCCGGCCCAGCCTCGGGCCTGCCTCCCGCCGCCCAGCCCCCCAGCGCCCACGCAGCACCTCGTCCAGGCGCCCGCGCCCCACCCTGCCGCCCTCCCCGGCCCCGTGAGCGCCGACGCGGGACAGGCGCTCGGCCCCGGGTGGCAGTGACGCCATGGGGCCCACCGGCCTCTGCCTCGGCACTGACCCTCCTCTGACCGCGCGGCAGCGGCCGCGGTGGTTCTCCCGCCCTCTGGGTCTGCCCCCGGAGCTCCGGGGCCTCGGCCGGCCCCTCCGGTGCTCCCGCTGCCCTCCACCCCGTCCCCTCCGCCGCGCACCCCAGGGCCGACGCTGGGGCTGGCGCGTCCCCACAGGGCCGGCGGCGGCCTCGTCCCCCCGCCCCCCGCCCGAGGCTGCCTCCCTGGAAAGTGGGCTCCGAGCACCCTGCCTGCTCCGCTCCCGTGGCCTCGTTGTCCGTGCCCGAGAGAAGCGGCAGGTCCCGGGAGGGGGTGGGCGGCCGGGGGGCGCTGGAGGGCCCGCAGCCTCCTCACCAGGAGACGCACGGGAGCGGTGCTGGGCGGCGGTTGGGCACGGCGCGTGTCTGCTTAGAAAGCGGGAGTGCGTCCGGCGCTGGGCGTGCGGAGGCCCAGGGGCCACAGCCGCGTCAGGGACCTCGCCCTGCGGTCGGGGAGCCTCGGGGTCGTGCCTCGGTGTCTCGGAAGCTGGGTGGCGGATAGCTAGATGATGTTCCAGGTGGGAGCTGAGGTCTTCCGAAGGGTCCTTTGTCACACGCCCGCCCTCTGTGCACGTGGCTGGGGACCCCAGGCGCCGCTCCCTGGCCTGGGCCCAGCCCCAGGTGCCTGCTCTCTCTGCCGCCCCATCGTGGCGTCCTCCTCTGGACAGAAGCCTGGTGGGCAGCTCCTTCGGTCCAGCCCAGAATGAGGTCACGCGTTCTTAGTGCGAGAAGCCCGGCAGGGGCAGGGGGCGGGCGCTGGGCAGGGAAGGGCTGTGTCCTGCCTGGAGCCTCCCTTTGTTCCGGGGGCCTGGCCCCAGGCCTCCACTGGACCTTCCCGGCAGCGCCCTCGCCTCTTTCTCAGGAGAAGGCAGCTGAACTGTGAGGTCCGCCGGCCCCTCCTGCGCCGGGGGCAGGCAGGAGGTGGCAGCGCCTCCGGCTCCGTCCGTGCCGCCAGGTGCCTGCTGTGGCCGCGCGGCCTCCACCGCGGAGGGGAGAGGGGCTGTGTGGCCGTCTGGGCCGTCTGGGCCCTCGGGCGCTCGCTCAGGCAGCCCCGCCTGTGCTCACGGGGTCGGGGCCGGGGTCCTCGCCGCCGCCGGGCCCCCGCCCTGTTGCTGCGGTGCCTGGCCAGGTGGTCAGCGCGGGGGCAGGGTCCCCGTCGCGCTGGCCTGGGGGTCTTCAGAGAGGCTGCCTCTCTGGGCCGGAAGCCTCACAGCTTCGCCGCCTCACCCCCGAGGCCGCGGCTCCTGGGCACGGGCCCCGGCCTCAGTCTCCTCGGCCACCTGTGGACACTGGCGCCCCCCGGGTGCCCTGGGCCCCCACTCAGCATCGAGGGCGAGCTCTGGCGCCGGGCCTGGCTCGCCCGCTCCCCTACCCTGAACGCCGCTTCTGAGCTGTGCGAGCTGCCGGCGTGGACGGGCGCGGCTCCGGTTTCCAGCCTGGCGCAGCCTCTCCCGCCAGATGGACAGAGACAGACGTGAGGGCGTCAGGCCAGGCTGCCGGCCCAGAGGGCCAGACGGCGTGCGCGCTGCTGCCGTGGGTCCCCGCCAGGGGTGCAGCGCACGCCTCCGAGGGGAGACCTCGGCTCTGGACGCGGCGGGGAGTGCTTGCTCACTCTCACTTCAGAAGTGCTTGTTGCCTTTCCATTCAAGCTGATTAACAGCAGGAAAGTGAATTCAGCCTGGAGGGCAGAGGTCCTCCCTCCTGGTGGCCAGGTGGGCCTCTGGGCGAGGCTCCGGGGCCCTGGAGCTGCGTCTCTCCCCGGCAGGGGCCCTGGCGTAGCTCTGCTTTAAGCAGCCACGGGACCTCCTGGACGGAAACCAGCCTCGACCGTGTCGGCCGTCAGGGCTGGTCCTGGGCTGTCGCGGGCCGAGGCGCCCCCAGCGCGGGGCTGCGGGACAGAGCGGCCGGGACAGGGCCGCCTCGCTGGCCCCGAGCCCACGTCCGCCCCCGACGGGTGTGCAGGCCCATCAGGGGCTGCCGCGAGCTGCCCGTGCTCTGACCAGAGGGAGCTCGAGAGCAGACCTGCCGACGGCGGCCGGGGCTGCTGCCTCGTAGCTCCGTGGGAGCCGGGGGGTTCCGGAGCCGAGGACAGCCAGCGGTCCGGGCCGGCGGCGGCGGGTCGGCGCTGCTGCCTGGTGGTCGAGGCCGCGCACCACGCGGGAGATGGAGCCCCTGGGACTGCGCCATCCTCCCCGAGGGCGCCTGCGCTCCGGGGCCACGCGCGTGTGCTGCACGGAGATGTCACGGCGGGCTCGTCGCCCCGCTTCCTTCTGTTGACCCGCTCTGGCCAGGACCCTGGAGGTGGGCTGCAGGGATGGGGTCCCTTTGAGCCCAAAAGGCTGGGGCTGCTGACTGGCCGGGTCCCAGGTGGGAGAGGGGGAGAGACTGTCCCCTCTGACCCGCCGTGAGGGCTCTGGCTCCGTGGTCGCCGTTGTCTGTCCTCTGCCGCGGCCTCGACCGGACTGGTGCGAAGCACTTGTGAGAACCTCCCTGGGGTCTCCACACCCCGGGCCGCGCCTTTTCCCATCACCTCACCCCTTCCTTCCTCTGAGGAAGCCCCGATGGGCCGCGCTACAGGCTCTGCTGTAAATACCCCTGAGGGTGGGGTTTCGGGAGGCCTGGAGGCGCTTTGTGAGCTGAATGTATTTTTATGCAACTTTGAGTGGCCTTTCAACCCTGAGGAGAGTGGTGGTTCTATAGTGTTAAACAGTATTCTGTGTTTGAAAGTTTGGGAATAATATTCACATCCGTATGATGCCTGTAAACACAACAGTATTTATAATTGAGTAAATTAAATGGTGTTTTGACTTTGTGATGGTCTCCGAGATTCAGGGAGCGGGGCTCACGGGCGCTCGCGCTGGCGCCGGCCTGCGGGACGCCTCCCGTGCGCGTGCTGCCCAGGCCCGGCGCGGCTCCGCGTCACCAGCCTTGCCGTCAGGGCCGTGTCCCGGGCTCCCCGCGGCCGGCGGCGGCCCTGGTGCCCACGTGGGCTCCCGGTGTCTGCCCTCGGCGGCCTGGCCTCAGGGCCCCGCTCGGTCCCGGGGCGCCGGGACGCTCCACGGCTCCAGGCCGCGAAGGCAGTGAGCGGGGCCGCCGGGGGTGGTGGTGGTCCCCGCGGGCAGCTGGCCAGGCTGGGCCCTCCGCCCGTCCCGCGCGCCCCGCTCTCGTTTGCTCCGCCACCGTTCAGGCCCCTGGGGGCCCCATCCGCGAGCTGGCGCAGCGGGTGGGGGAGGCAGCTTCTCCCCGCCGGCCCGACGGCTGTCACGGCCCGGGCTGGAGCGAGGCCCCCTCGCAGCTCGGCATCGGCCGGGGACGCCGTGAGCCAGCCCCTCCCTCCCGAAGACGCCCCAGCGCCCCGGCCCAGCCCAGGCCTGGCCGACCAGCTCTCCGCCTTCGTCTCTGGAGTGGACCTGAGCCGGACGCCCACCTCCACCAGCACAGAGCGTCCGCGAGGACCTCACGAGGAGACTGCCGCTGGCCGAGGTCCGCGAGGTCACCCCAGGCTGGGGCAGCGCCGGGAGAGGGAGACTGTCCTCTGACCCGCCGTGAGGGCTCTGGCTCCGTGGTCGCCGTTGTCTGTCCTCTGCCGCGGCCTCGACCGGACTGGTGCGGCACTTGTGAGAACCTCCCTGGGGTCTCCACACCCCGGGCCGCGCCTTTTCCCATCACCTCACCCCTTCCTTCCTCTGAGGAAGCCCCGATGGGCCGCGCTACAGGCTCTGCTGTAAATACCCCTGAGGGTGGGGTTTCGGGAGGCCTGGAGGCGCTTTGTGAGCTGAATGTATTTTTATGCAACTTTGAGTGGCCTTTCAACCCTGAGGAGAGTGGTGGTTCTATAGTGTTAAACAGTATTCTGTGTTTGAAAGTTTGGGAATAATATTCACATCCGTATGATGCCTGTAAACACAACAGTATTTATAATTGAGTAAATTAAATGGTGTTTTGACTTTGTGATGGTCTCCGAGATTCAGGGAGCGGGGCTCACGGGCGCTCGCGCTGGCGCCGGCCTGCGGGACGCCTCCCGTGCGCGTGCTGCCCAGGCCCGGCGCGGCTCCGCGTCACCAGCCTTGCCGTCAGGGCCGTGTCCCGGGCTCCCCGCGGCCGGCGGCGGCCCTGGTGCCCACGTGGGCTCCCGGTGTCTGCCCTCGGCGGCCTGGCCTCAGGGCCCCGCTCGGTCCCGGGGCGCCGGGACGCTCCACGGCTCCAGGCCGCGAAGGCAGTGAGCGGGGCCGCCGGGGGTGGTGGTGGTCCCCGCGGGCAGCTGGCCAGGCTGGGCCCTCCGCCCGTCCCGCGCGCCCCGCTCTCGTTTGCTCCGCCACCGTTCAGGCCCCTGGGGGCCCCATCCGCGAGCTGGCGCAGCGGGTGGGGGAGGCAGCTTCTTCCCGCCGGCCCGACGGCTGTCACGGCCCGGGCTGGAGCGAGGCCCCCTCGCAGCTCGGCATCGGCCGGGGACGCCGTGAGCCAGCCCCTCCCTCCCGAAGACGCCCCAGCGCCCCGGCCCAGCCCAGGCCTGGCCGACCAGCTCTCCGCCTTCGTCTCTGGAGTGGACCTGAGCCGGACGCCCACCTCCACCAGCACAGAGCGTCCGCGAGGACCTCACGAGGAGACTGCCGCTGGCCGAGGTGAGGCGGGACGCTGGGGGCGCGGGCAGGTCACCCTTTCTAGGTCTGGGGCAGCGCCGCCCACCGTCTGTTTCCGGAACAGCCCCCAAACCCTGCCCTTGGCCTCAGAAGCCAGACGCCTCAAGGTCCTTGCCACAAGCTGAGCGCTCGTAGGGACGCCGCTCCTCAGACCTCCGCAGGGGCCCAGGCCAGGCCCTGCTCTGCTGGCGTGTGGGGACCAAGGGGCCGGGCCCCCCGCCTCCTGCAGGCCTCCCCCCGCAGCCGCCCCGAGGCGCCTGTCTGCTCTCGCCCGCCCCTGAGGGAAGGCGCTGGGCAGAGGCTGGGGTCCCAGAACAGCTCCCCCTCCCCGCCACGCTGACCCTCAGCGCGGGCTCCTGTCCCCCCGCCCCTGTCCAGCAGGCACAGCGGAGGCCAGCTCGTTTCTTTAATAAGGAGATGCAGCTCATTACAAAAGAACGAATCGACGAGAGACAAGAACAGAGTCCACGTGAGGGGTGAGAGGCGTTGCCAAGCGGGGCGGGGTGCACGGGTCCTCCTGGGAAGACGGCGGGCCTCGGGGCACGTGCTGCAGGGCCTGCCCGCCCCGCTCTGGGAGGGTCCGGACCCCGGGGGAGGCAGCCGAAGCAGCTCTGGTCCTGGGGTGGGACGAGTCGGGGTAGGACACCGCCTGCCTTGAAGGCTCGGGGCCCCGTGGCTGAGGGGCCCCGGCTCCACGGCCTCCCGCCTCTCCTGCATAGCTGGAGCACGCCTCCCCACCCTGGCCTGCCCCCCCTTTCAGGCCCCTTGGGGGCCCCATCCGCGAGCTGGCGCAGCGGGTGGGGGAGGCAGCTTCTCCCCGCCGGCCCGACGGCTGTCACGGCCCGGGCTGGAGCGAGGCCCCCTCGCAGCTCGGCATCGGCCGGGGACGCCGTGAGCCAGCCCCTCCCTCCCGAAGACGCCCCAGCGCCCCGGCCCAGCCCAGGCCTGGCCGACCAGCTCTCCGCCTTCGTCTCTGGAGTGGACCTGAGCCGGACGCCCACCTCCACCAGCACAGAGCGTCCGCGAGGACCTCACGAGGAGACTGCCGCTGGCCGAGGTGAGGCGGGACGCTGGGGGCGCGGGCAGGTCACCCTTTCTAGGTCTGGGGCAGCGCCGCCCACCGTCTGTTTCCGGAACAGCCCCCAAACCCTGCCCTTGGCCTCAGAAGCCAGACGCCTCAAGGTCCTTGCCACAAGCTGAGCGCTCGTAGGGACGCCGCTCCTCAGACCTCCGCAGGGGCCCAGGCCAGGCCCTGCTCTGCTGGCGTGTGGGGACCAAGGGTCCGGGCCCCCCGCCTCCTGCAGGCCTCCCCCCGCAGCCGCCCCGAGGCGCCTGTCTGCTCTCGCCCGCCCCTGAGGGAAGGCGCTGGGCAGAGGCTGGGGTCCCAGAACAGCTCCCCCTCCCCGCCACGCTGACCCTCAGCGCGGGCTCCTGTCCCCCCGCCCCTGTCCAGCAGGCACAGCGGAGGCCAGCTCGTTTCTTTAATAAGGAGATGCAGCTCATTACAAAAGAACGAATCGACGAGAGACAAGAACAGAGTCCACGTGAGGGGTGAGAGGCGTTGCCAAGCGGGGCGGGGTGCACGGGTCCTCCTGGGAAGACGGCGGGCCTCGGGGCACGTGCTGCAGGGCCTGCCCGCCCCGCTCTGGGAGGGTCCGGACCCCGGGGGAGGCAGCCGAAGCAGCTCTGGTCCTGGGGTGGGACGAGTCGGGGTAGGACACCCGTCTGCCTTGAAGGCTCCGGGGGCCCCGTGGCTGAGGGGCCCCCGGCTCCCACGCGCTCGCCCTCCCCGCCCCTCTCCTGCATAGCTGTGGAGCACGCCTCCCCCACGGGCTCCTGCCAGACCCTCCAGACTCTCCCTGCCTGCACCCCTGTGGGGGCCCCTCTGCCCTCTCCAGGGGGTGCTGGCCGGGAGCTGCCATCCCTCCTGGCCCAACACGATGGCTCAAGACCGGGGCCCCAGGGCCTGCTCCACCTCCCTCCTGAGGGGCGCCGGGCGGGGCTGGGGCACGGGGAGGGTCCTGCGGCCGGCCTGAGGGGCGCCCTGCCTGGCGGCAGGAGGCAGCGTGTGGGGAGCTTAGCCGCCTGCTCTCCCCAGCCCCAAGCCCTAGTGTGTGACCAGGGCTGGTCGTCCACCCAGGTGGCATCGAGGACCTGCCCTCAGAGCCGTCGACAGCTCCCGAGAATCCTGGTGCCCCCTGCTCGTGCCCCACCCCCGTGGGAGCCGGACGGTGACGCCCGGTGAGGGCGCAGGGCCGGGGGGGGGCTCTGCTGGGCCCCCAGGAGCCCCGGACACCGTCCGTCCTCGCGACGCGGGGCTGCGGGCACAGCAGGCGAGCCCTTCACAAGCGTCCTGAGGGAGCTGGCGAGGGGCCGGGGCCGGCCGAGACCCCCGTATGGCTTTTCAGAGAGTTTGGACAGCGGAGGCGGCGCAGACCACAGAGGACAGGGCTGGGCGAGGGCTCCCGGGCCGCTCTGCCCGCGGACGTGGGACGTGCAGCCGGCGGGTCGGGCCGGCGCCGGGGCCGGGGTGGGGCCCCAGCGGGGAGCGGCGCCGGGCGGGCGGGGGGCGTGGCTGGACGCGTGGCGGCAGAGGCGGCTCCGCTGGCCTCAGAGGCTCCTGTCCTCTTGTCTCCAGGTCCCAGTGTCCCCTCCAGTGGTGCAGCTCAGCGGCCGCGGGACAAAGCTGCCCGGCGGAGCACGCGCGCAGGTCAGCCTGGAGGCAGGACGTCCGTGGCAGCGCCGAGGATGGACTGACGCTTGCATCACGGGCGGTATGTCTGCAATTCCCACTTAACCTGGCGCTCTGCGCTCAGGTGCCGCGTCCGCACCCGTCTCGCAGGGCCCAGGGCCACGCCATCGGGCCTGGGCGCCCGCCGTGTCTGCGGCCACCCAGGGCTCGGCTGGGGGTGGGGACGAGGGACGAGGCGAGGGCGGGACTCCCGGGGAGCCCTGGGGCGCGCCTCCGCCTCGGCTCTCCCCACCTCCCGCCGCAGGGCCCGTCCCCTCGCTCCTGCTGGCTGCCCGGGGGAGGAGCAGCGGCGAGGCGGGGCTGAGCCCGGCCCTCGGCCTCCACGGCCGGCGTCCGCGGCCCTGCCCGGTGCCCCCGCAGCACGGGCCCCGCTCCGGAGCCGCCGCTCGAGCAGGTAGGCCGCGGCGCAGGCCCGTCCACTCTCGGCCGGCCTGGGCTCCGCTCACCGGGCGCTCGGCTCTCCCGTGGACACCACCTCCTCTGCTCTCCGCTGTGGAGGCTCCCGAACCCCAGGGCGGCCTTCGCTCTGCTCCCCTGAGGGCCGGCCCCAGGCCCCAGCGCCTCGGAGACGACCCTGAGGCCGCAGAGACGCGCTGGGTGGGCAGGACCCTCGGGTGCAGCCGCCCGGCACCGGTCCGTCGCCTCCCCGCTCTCACGGCTCCTCTGGGGCCGGCCGGCACCCGGGACCCTGCTCCCCGCCCCCGCCGCGCACCCCCAGCTCCACGTCAGCGCCCGAGGCCACCTGCTCGAGGGGCCCAGAGCCGAGCCAGCCGCGGCCCAGGCTCCTCCAGCCGGGCTCCCGGGACCCAGGCCCACGAGCACGGCTCCCTGCGGCCCGGCCCGGCCCGGCGACACCCAGCCTGCTCTGTGAGCGCCGCAAGGCCGCGCCGCTCCTCCTGCCGGAGCGTCTCCGGACCGTCCATCCGCCCCAGGTGCCTGGGGACGCGGGGCGGGCGGGACGCGCTGAGGGGTATGGGAGAGGGCGGAGCGGGGTGCCCCTCCCGCCAGGCTGCAGGCTGCGGGGACTCTGCAAACAGGACTCACGTATATATGGCTTTTTATCAACAGTGGGGACACAGGAGAGCGGGGAAGGAGCACAGGTGACCGCAGGCAGGAGTGGACCCCCGGCTCCTGGGGAGACAGGGAGGCCTTCCCTGGGGAAGCGGCGCTGTCCACTGCCCGCCCGCTTAGACCGAGGACAGGCTCCTAGGAAACCTTCCAGGCGCATGTCAGTGCCCGGGCCTGGGCGCCCGCCGTGTCTGCGGCCACCCAGGGCTCGGCTGGGGGTGGGGACGAGGGACGAGGCGAGGGCGGGACTCCCGGGGAGCCCTGGGGCGCGCCTCCGCCTCGGCTCTCCCCACCTCCCGCCGCAGGGCCCGTCCCCTCGCTCCTGCTGGCTGCCCGGGGGAGGAGCAGCGGCGAGGCGGGGCTGAGCCCGGCCCTCGGCCTCCACGGCCGGCGTCCGCGGCCCTGCCCGGTGCCCCCGCAGCACGGGCCCCGCTCCGGAGCCGCCGCTCGAGCAGGTAGGCCGCGGCGCAGGCCCGTCCACTCTCGGCCGGCCTGGGCTCCGCTCACCGGGCGCTCGGCTCTCCCGTGGACACCACCTCCTCTGCTCTCCGCTGTGGAGGCTCCCGAACCCCAGGGCGGCCTTCGCTCTGCTCCCCTGAGGGCCGGCCCCAGGCCCCAGCGCCTCGGAGACGACCCTGAGGCCGCAGAGACGCGCTGGGTGGGCAGGACCCTCGGGTGCAGCCGCCCGGCACCGGTCCGTCGCCTCCCCGCTCTCACGGCTCCTCTGGGGCCGGCCGGCACCCAGGACCCTGCTCCCCGCCCCCGCCGCGCACCCCCAGCTCCACGTCAGCGCCCGAGGCCACCTGCTCGAGGGGCCCAGAGCCGAGCCAGCCGCGGCCCAGGCTCCTCCAGCCGGGCTCCCGGGACCCAGGCCCACGAGCACGGCTCCCTGCGGCCCGGCCCGGCCCGGCGACACCCAGCCTGCTCTGTGAGCGCCGCGAAGGCCGCGCCGCGCGCTCCTCCTGCCGGAGCGTCTCCGGACCGTCCATCCGCCCCAGGTGCCTGGGGACGCGGGGGGCGGGCGGGACGCGGCTGAGGGGTATGGGAGAGGGGCGGGGAGCGCGGGGTGCCCCTCCCGCCAGGCTGCAGGCTGCGGGGACTCTGCAAACAGGACTCACGTATATATGGCTTTTTATCAACAGTGGGGACACAGGAGAGCGGGGAAGGAGCACAGGTGACCGCAGGCAGGAGTGGACCCCCGGCTCCTGGGGAGACAGGGAGGCCTTCCCTGGGGAAGCGCGGCCGTCTGTCCACTGCCCGCCCGCTTACCTGGACCCGAGGACAGGCTCCTAGGAAAGCCCTCGGGTCAGGACAGGCAGCATGTCTCCAGTGCGCCCCCACGCCGACAGAGACGGGAGAACAGGGCGGTGGGCAGGAGACGCAGCGCCCCCTGGGCTCTCGCCCCCGGAGGAGCTGACCACGTCCCCGCCCGGAGGGCCGAGGTCAGCAGGTGCGTCGTGGGCTCTCTGGGGGCAGGGTCCGTGTCCTCGTGCTGGGACAGTCCGTGAGGGCACGAGATGGACGGCCCCTGCGCACGTCTGGCCACTGGCTCAGGTCCACGGTGTCCCCAGAGCCACCCCGAGGGGAGGCGGGTTCTGCTCGCGTCCAGTCTCTACAGCTTGTCTCCCAGCAGCCCTCGCATGGCATCCCTGTCCACAGGTCCGGGACGCAGAGACCCCCACGCGCGGGCGTGCGGGAACCAGGGCGCGCCGCGCACAGGGAGGGCGCCCTGCCTGCCGGGAGCGCCGCCTGGGGGCCCGGGTGCAGCCTCGGAGGCGCGGGGCGGGGGCATGCAGCGAGGACGGCTCCCACCTCACGCCGCTGGTGGGGGCGGCCTTTAGAGAGAGGGCGGGGCCGGGGCGGGGCGGGCGCCGCGGGGGCGCGCAGCTGAGGCATCCGTGGCTCCGGGCGCGCCGGCGTCCGCGCGGCTCCGGCCGCAGCCCTACTTGTTCTTGCCCAGCAGCGCGTCCACCTCCTCCTCGGGCTTGAGCGAGTGCCACTGCGCGATGGGCCGCCGGGGGTTGGCCAGCATGTCCGACCAGTGCCGCAGCTCCGTGCCCGTGGCGTTGCTGCCCACAAAGATCTTGCCGATGGCCTCGTTCTTGCCCAGCTTGTCGTAGTCCAGCACGGTGACCACCACCTGCACCTTCTGCGGGGACAGGGCAGGCGTCCCCAGGCTGCCACCTCACCCCAGCCCAGACCCCCCACGGAGCCAGCACGTCCCGCAGGGACAGAGGTCACACCAGAGAGGCGGCCTCAAGGCCTGCGGGACCTCAGAGGACGTGGCCAGAACGGGTGGAGACAGGGGCCTCCCTCCCAGCCGGGGCGGGCGGGAGGGGCAGCGGCCGGGGGCCGCCGGGCCCGAAGGCAGGCTCTGGGAGCCGCCCCCGCCCGCCGCCCCGAGGAGCCGCGGCTCCGCAGCCCCGGACCCAGGCCCCCGCCAGCCCAGCACCTGGATCTGCTCGAAGGGGATCTCGAAGCTGAAGGACTCGTTGAAGTAAGGGTTCAGGGTCTTCTTCTTCACCGTCGTCTTCTTCTTCTTGAGCCGCTTGCCGTTCTGCATCAGGTGGATCTTCACGTAGGGATCTGTGGGGAGCAGCAGGCGTGCCTGGAGCCCGCGTCCCGGCCGGCGTGGCCAGGCGCTTCCCTTCCACGCCCACCGGGCCTCTGCCGGGACAGGCCTGCGAGCCCCCTGTCCTCTGCCCCGCCCGGGTGAGGAAACGCGCGTGCAGGCAAGGGACTCGACACGCCCGGGGTCCCTCGGGAGCCGAGCATCACGGGAAGGCGGGGCGGCCACGGCCCCTCTGACCCGCCAGAGCCCCGCCGCTCCCACGCTCCCCGGGGAGCCGTGGTGCCGCGGCCCCGCTTCGCCGGGCAGCCCCCCGCCCTCTCCCTCCAGGGCCCAGGAGCTCCCGCCGGGCCTGCAGGTCTGAGGCTGCCGACTGAAGGCGCGGGGCCGCCGGCAGCTCTGCGCGCACCTGACAGGCCCCCCACGTCCATCTTCTTGAGGTTCTTGGCCTCCAGGATGCAGACGGTGAGCTTCCCCGCCGTGGGCACGTAGCGCAGCGAGGTGCAGATGTCCCCCAGCTTCTCCGGCTGTCGGGAGTGGGGCTCGGTCAGCTCGGAAGGCCCCACGTCCGCCCAGCCCTGCCCTCAGCCAGCGGACCCTGGGGGCCCGTGGGGCCAGGAGGCCCTGGACGGACGCGGGGCGGGGCGGGAACGGTGGCTGGGGGCCCTCGGGGCCTCTGCTGCCAGTGCCCGGCGCACAGACCCGGTGACCAGGGCAGGGGACGCGCCGTCTCTGCCCGCACCCTGGTAGGGAGCCCAGGCTTCTCAGAGTGGGCCTCGGCGACGAAGCCGCCGCCACCTCCGCGTCCCTCCCGCCTCCCCGGGGCCTGAGCCCCCGGTGGGGAAGGACACACGACGCTTCCAGCGGGGGCATGGAGGCCGGGGCCAGGCGAGGCCCTGGAGACAGCAGGGGCTCCCTGAGTGCGGGGGCCACGGGGCCTTCCCCGCGGCGAGCAAGGCGCTCCGGCGCCCCAGGGCCGTGTCCCTCCCGCCGGTCGCCGCCCCTCGGCCGCGGGGCCGGCGTCCTCACCTCCTCCTTCTCCCCGCCCTGCAGGTCCCTCCACTCCTCGATGGGCTGCCCCAGGTCCACCGTGTTCATGGGCACCTTCACCTCGCCGATGATGTCGTGCTTGGAGAAGCGGTCGAAGTCGTAGATGGCCATCACGAGGGTCTTGCCGCCCAGCTCCTGGTACGGCACCTGCAGGACCAGGCGGGACGGGGGGTCAGGGCAGCCGGGGCCCCGAGGCCGCGGACACGGTGGAGGCCTGGGCTCCGGGCGAGGTCTGGCGCCGCCGGCAGTCACCTTGAACGTGAAGGTCTCGTTGAAGGCCGGGTTCAGCGTCTTGCGGTGCACCTTGGTCTCATACTTCTTCTTCTTGTCTGGAAGGAGGAAGACCTTGACATAAGGGTCCGAGGTGCCACCCATGTCCAGGGCGGGCAGCTCCGCAGCCTGCAGGACGCCCACGGTGAGCTGTGGAGAGAGGGGCGCCAGGTCAGCCCCCGGTGCGCGGGGCCGGGCGGGAGGGCGGCTCCCCCTGCCCGGGAGTCGGCGTCCACACCCAGGACGCGGCGCGCGGGGCTGAGCACAGGCTGCCCGGCGTCGGGGCCGGGCCCCGGGCCCACCCTGCCTCGCGCCCCACACCTGGTTGGCCTGGAAGTCGTAATCCAGCGAGAACTGGAGTTTGCCCAGGTTCTCCGGCTCCTTTTCCTCCTCACCCTCGCCTTCTCCCTCGGTCAGGCCCGTCTCCGCGTCGTCATCGTCCTGGGGGGCTGAGGAGAGGGAGGGTCGGGGACAGAAGGCGGGAGCCGCCCCGTGCAGAACCCTACCCAGAGCCGGGGGGCTCCGTCCCCTCGGGGCGGGCACGGGCCCAAATGCCCCACAGCGTCTTGAGTGGGGGGTGCCTCCTGGTGACCCCGGCTCTCCCCCCACTCAGGCCATCACCCTGGGCAGCACATACCAGGCGTGCAGTCCGGACGGACGTCCAGGCCAGGTGCGTCCACAGGTAGAGGAAAAGGAGAAAGCGGTGAGGAGACCCCGCCGCTCAGCCGGGCGCTGCACGGTCCCCCCGGGCCCCGCCCGTGCGCCTACCTGGCCACCCCGCATGTCCTTCATGTTCATGGCGTTCTTGGCCCCCTTGCCCTTCTCCTTCTTGTTCTTCTTCTTCTTGCAGCAGCACTTCTTGCAGATGCAGAAGCAGCAGGTGAGGAGCAGCAGGCCCGTGACCACGGCGATGGCGATCAGCGCCCAGGGCGGCACTGCCGCGGAGACGAGGGTCAGCGGTGCCGCCCGCCCTGGGTGGGGTCCACGCCCCGGAGACCCTGCCGCCTCCCCGTCACCGCCCGCGTGTGCAGCCCCGAGAGGGCCGCGTGCCTTCGGGACCCGTGGGCTTGAGGGGGGCCAGGCTGCCCCCCAGATCCGGACCCCAGGTGTCTCCTCACCCTTGTCACCAGGAATCTATGCCGCAGTTGGGAGTTTCATTTTCTAGCTAACAAAATAGTCTCCAAGTGTGGCTGGAAAACTGGTATAATTTCTGTTTCATAATTTTTTATTGTCTTTACGTTTCAAAATTATAAGAAGATTCTTCCCCAGGAGATTAGGGCACATAAATCCCTGTGTTCCCTTCATTAGTGACAGGCCACTCTGTCCCCCACTCCTGAAGGGGATCCCCAGATAATCCAGCCGGGAGACCAAGCGTTAGGAGGGCTGGCCCGCCCTCCGCCTGCACAGGGACACTCACGGGGGAGCTTGACTATCTCGTTGAAGAACCTCTCCTTCAGCATGGTGAAGGCATCCTCCTTGCCCTTCCCGGCGCCCCCGCTCTCTGTGGAGTTGGTCACAGGCCCGGCAGGCGTGGTGGCGGCGGTGGCAGCCACCACGGGCTCCTGGTTCCTCTTGAAGATGTTCCTCATGGTGGCAGAGGCGCGGCTGCAGGGGAGGGGGCAGGGGGGCCTCTGAGGCCTGGGGCGTTCGGCTCTGCCCACAGGCCGCAAGAGGCCGTTTGTGAATAAAGGCCCTACGTGACAACCCCCAGCTAGCGTCATCCTGAATGGCTGAACCTGAAAGCCTCCCCTCTAAGATCTGGAAGGGGACAGTGGTGTCCACGCTCGCCCGTCACTCAGCACAGCATTGGGATTCCTCGCTGCAGCAAGCAGAGGAGGCCAAGAATAACAGGGCCCAGACTGGAAAGGAGGCAGTAAGACGGTCACTGTCGGCAGGTGACGTGATGCTGTGCACAGAGGGCCCTGGTGGTGAAACCGGAAAACCACTCGAGCCCAGAGGCGTCCCGGTCCCTACACACTGACCAGGAAAGACCACAAAGAGATCAAAGAAACAGTTCCCCTCACCCTCACATCAAAAAGAATAAAATCCCTAGGAGTAGACCTACCTAAGGAGGCAGAAGATCTGTGCTCAGAAAGCTGGAAGACACCAGAGGCGCCCCAGAGAAGCACACTGCGCCCGCGGGCTGGGGGAGCAGCACTGGCCACTGCCTCGCCGACCAGGGCAGCCCCAGGGGCAGCTCAGGGCAGCCCCCAGATTACCAATGGCATTTTTCACAGAATTAGAACAAAATCTATAATTTTGGAAATTATAGAAACAAAAGACCCCGAATTGCCAAAGCAGTCTTGAGAAAACATTGGAGCTGGAGGAAGCCGGCTCCCTGAATTCAGACTATATTTTACAAAGTGACAGTCATCCAGACAGTATGGTACTGGCACAAAAACCACGTCCAGACCAATGGAACAGAGCAGGAAGTCCAGAGAGAAACCCACTCACCTAGGGGCTCCGTATCTTGGAAACAGGAAGCCAGAATACACAATGGAGTAAAGACAGCTGCTCAGTAAGTTGTGTTAGGAACCAGGCACCTACGTGAGAAAGAAGGAAATTAGAACACGCCTAATACCACCCACAAAACTAAACTCAGAATGCATTAAAGACCCGAGGGGACGGGAGATGGTGTAGGAAAAGCGAGGCAGAACACTTGACATAAATTGAAGCGAGATCTTTTTTGACCCAACTTTCTAGAGTAGTAAGAATAAAAATAAACAAACAATACCTAATTAAACCTCAAAGCTTCTGCAAAGGAAGCTGTAAACAAGACAGACAACTCAGAATGGAAGAATAGATTTGCAGAGACCAGCCAAGGATTAATCTCCAAAATACACAGATAGCTCATGCAGCTCAATACGGAAAGCTAGTGGAACAGTGGTGTCCACGCCGCCGCACTCAGCACAGCATTGGGATTCCTCGCTGCAGCAAGCAGAGGAGGCCAAGAATAACAGGGCCCAGACTGGAAAGGAGGCAGTAAGACGGTCACTGTCGGCAGGTGACGTGATGCTGTGCACAGAGGGCCCTGGTGGTGAAACCGGAAAACCACTCGAGCCCAGAGGCGTCCCGGTCCCTACACACTGACCAGGAAAGACCACAAAGAGATCAAAGAAACAGTTCCCCTCACCCTCACATCAAAAAGAATAAAATCCCTAGGAGTAGACCTACCTAAGGAGGCAGAAGATCTGTGCTCAGAAAGCTGGAAGACACCAGAGGCGCCCCAGAGAAGCACACTGCGCCCGCGGGCTGGGGGAGCAGCACTGGCCACTGCCTCGCCGACCAGGGCAGCCCCAGGGGCAGCTCAGGGCAGCCCCCAGATTACCAATGGCATTTTTCACAGAATTAGAACAAAATCTATAATTTTGGAAATTATAGAAACAAAAGACCCCGAATTGCCAAAGCAGTCTTGAGAAAACATTGGAGCTGGAGGAAGCCGGCTCCCTGAATTCAGACTATATTTTACAAAGTGACAGTCATCCAGACAGTATGGTACTGGCACAAAAACCACGTCCAGACCAATGGAACAGAGCAGGAAGTCCAGAGAGAAACCCACTCACCTAGGGGCTCCGTATCTTGGAAACAGGAAGCCAGAATACACAATGGAGTAAAGACAGCTGCTCAGTAAGTTGTGTTAGGAACCAGGCACCTACGTGAGAAAGAAGGAAATTAGAACACGCCTAATACCACCCACAAAACTAAACTCAGAATGCATTAAAGACCCGAGGGGACGGGAGATGGTGTAGGAAAACGCAGGCAGAACACTTGACATAAATTGAAGCGAGATCTTTTTTGACCCAACTTTCTAGAGTAGTAAGAATAAAAATAAACAAACAATACCTAATTAAACCTCAAAGCTTCTGCAAAGGAAGCTGTAAACAAGACAGACAACTCAGAATGGAAGAATAGATTTGCAGAGACCAGCCAAGGATTAATCTCCAAAATACACAGATAGCTCATGCAGCTCAATATAAAACTTTTTTAATGGGCAGAAGGTCTCTTTTAAACAGATATTCCTTCAAAGATGATGGACAAAAACCACATAAAAAGATGTTCAACAGTACTAATTGTTAGAGAAATATAAATCTGAACTACAATAGGGCATCACCTCACACCAGTCAAAATGGCCATCATCAAAAAGTCTACAGTTGGGCTTCCCTGGTGGTCCAGTGGGTAAGGACACTGCCTTGCAGTTCAAGGGGCACCAGTTCAATCCCTGGTCCGGGAAGATCCCACGTGACGCGGAGCAGCTAGACTGATGCATCCAATTACTGAGCCGGAGCTCTGGAGCGCATGTGCCCAGAGCCAGTGCTCTGTGACAGCAGAGGCCACTGTGATGGGAGGCCCACACGGGCCAAACAAAGATGGATGTAAATGGATAGACGAAGGACCAATAGAACTGGCCCGCCCACCCCCACCCCCCCAAGAAAGAAAAAAAGTATAATCAGGGGCTTCCCTGGTGGTCCAGTGGGTAAGGACACCGCCTTGCGGTGCAGGGGCGGCGGTTCGAGCCCTGGCCTGGGAAGATCCCACGTGCCGCGGAGCGGCTGGACCCATGTGTCCAATTACCGAGCGAGAGCTCTGGAGCGCATGCGCCCAGAGCTGGTGCTCTGCGACAACAGAGCCCACTGTGATGGGAGGCCCACACAGGCCAAAGACAAAAGATGGAAATAAATGAAAGACCAATAGAAATGGCCAAAAAAAAAAAAAAACTGCAGTCAGCAAATGCTGCGGAGGATGTGGAGAGAAGTGGAGGCCTGCACTGCTGACAGGAACGCAAACTCTTACAGCCACTGTGGAGAACCGCAGGGAGAGTTCTTTTAAAAAGTAGGAATAAAACCACCATATGACCCAGCAATCCCACTAATGGCATAAACCCTGAGGAAAACGAGGCAGAACACTTGACATAAATTGAAGCGAGATCTTTTGACCCAACTTTCTAGAGTAGTAAGAATAAAAATAAACAAACAATACCTAATTAAACCTCAAAGCTTCTGCAAAGGAAGCTGTAAACAAGACAGACAACTCAGAATGGAAGAATAGATTTGCAGAGACCAGCCAAGGATTAATCTCCAAAATACACAGATAGCTCATGCAGCTCAATATAAAACTTTTTTAATGGGCAGAAGGTCTCTTTTAAACAGATATTCCTTCAAAGATGATGGACAAAAACCACATAAAAAGATGTTCAACAGTACTAATTGTTAGAGAAATATAAATCTGAACTACAATAGGGCATCACCTCACACCAGTCAAAATGGCCATCATCAAAAAGTCTACAGTTGGGCTTCCCTGGTGGTCCAGTGGGTAAGGACACTGCCTTGCAGTTCAAGGGGCACCAGTTCAATCCCTGGTCCGGGAAGATCCCACGTGACGCGGAGCAGCTAGACTGATGCATCCAATTACTGAGCCGGAGCTCTGGAGCGCATGTGCCCAGAGCCAGTGCTCTGTGACAGCAGAGGCCACTGTGATGGGAGGCCCACACGGGCCAAACAAAGATGGATGTAAATGGATAGACGAAGGACCAATAGAACTGGCCCGCCCACCCCCACCCCCCCAAGAAAGAAAAAAAGTATAATCAGGGGCTTCCCTGGTGGTCCAGTGGGTAAGGACACCGCCTTGCGGTGCAGGGGCGGCGGTTCGAGCCCTGGCCTGGGAAGATCCCACGTGCCGCGGAGCGGCTGGACCCATGTGTCCAATTACCGAGCGAGAGCTCTGGAGCGCATGCGCCCAGAGCCGGTGCTCTGCGACAACAGAGCCCACTGTGATGGGAGGCCCACACAGGCCAAAGACAAAAGATGGAAATAAATGAAAGACCAATAGAAATGGCCAAAAAAAAAAAAAAACTGCAGTCAGCAAATGCTGCGGAGGATGTGGAGAGAAGTGGAGGCCTGCACTGCTGACAGGAACGCAAACTCTTACAGCCACTGTGGAGAACCGCAGGGAGAGTTCTTTTAAAAAGTAGGAATAAAACCACCATATGACCCAGCAATCCCACTAATGGCATAAACCCTGAGGAAACCAAAATCGAAAGAGACACACGGACCCCACTGTTCACTGCGGCGCTCCTGACAAGGGCTGGAGCACGGAGGCAGCCTGGACGTCATCGACAGATGCGGGATGGAGAGGCTGTGGTACCTACACCCCATAGAGCACTGCTCAGCCAGACAGGGAACGCCTGAGTCCGTTCCAGAGGTGGATGAACCGAGAGCCTGTTTCACAGACTGAAGTCAGAAGAGAAAGGTGAACAGCCTAGACTAGCATACATGGGATCTAGGAGGAGGGTGCTGATGAGCCTCTCTGCAGGCCGCGGCGGAGACGCAGGGCGAGCGGGCTTGTGGACACTGCGGGGGGGGCAGGGTGAGCCGTGTGGACACGGAAGCTCCCGTCCCCGTGAGTGAGCCCTCAGCCAGCCCGCACGGCCGTGACTCGGAACCCACGCGGCTCTGACGACGGGGGGCGGCGGGAGGCGGGAGGGACCTGTGGACACCATGCCTGGTTCACGCTGACACCTGGCACAAACAACGGAATTCTGTGAAGCAGCTGTCCTTCAATTAAACGAGTGGTGGGAGACACGGGCAGCCTCACGTGACGCGTGGCAGGCATCGTGAGCGTCACAAGCTGCAGGCTGCTGGCAGCCACGCGTCCAGCGGGCCCACCGGCTCCCCTCGCCGACGGCCTCGCCAGGGCCCGTCCCCGGGACACCTCCGGGGAGTCCCCACAGCACCCCAGGCTCTCCTCGTCGTGGCATTGGCTGTGGGAGTTTGTGAGCGTGATCTCTGATGTTACTACTACTGCAGCTCTTTGGGCATTTTTTTTTAAGCAATAAAGTGTTTTGTAATGAAGGCGTGAAAGTGTTTTTGCAGAGGTGACGCTAGTGCACACCTAAAAGGCTGCACCGGGAGTAAACAGAGCTCTCAGATGCACGGGCTCTCCAAAAGCTCTGTGCATGTCCCCACTGCAGTGTGCTCTGTTTCAGATTTTTACAGTCACTTGGCTGTGCTGAGTCTCTGGCCTGTAGGCTTTTGTTGCCTGCACTGCTGACAGGAACGCAAACTCTTACAGCCACTGTGGAGAACCGCAGGGAGAGTTCTTTTAAAAAGTAGGAATAAAACCACCATATGACCCAGCAATCCCACTAATGGCATAAACCCTGAGGAAACCAAAATCGAAAGAGACACACGGACCCCACTGTTCACTGCGGCGCTCCTGACAAGGGCTGGAGCACGGAGGCAGCCTGGACGTCATCGACAGATGCGGGATGGAGAGGCTGTGGTACCTACACCCCATAGAGCACTGCTCAGCCAGACAGGGAACGCCTGAGTCCGTTCCAGAGGTGGATGAACCGAGAGCCTGTTTCACAGACTGAAGTCAGAAGAGAAAGGTGAACAGCCTAGACTAGCATACATGGGATCTAGGAGGAGGGTGCTGATGAGCCTCTCTGCAGGCCGCGGCGGAGACGCAGGGCGAGCGGGCTTGTGGACACTGCGGGGGGGGCAGGGTGAGCCGTGTGGACACGGAAGCTCCCGTCCCCGTGAGTGAGCCCTCAGCCAGCCCGCACGGCCGTGACTCGGAACCCACGCGGCTCTGACGACGGGGGGCGGCGGGAGGCGGGAGGGACCTGTGGACACCATGCCTGGTTCACGCTGACACCTGGCACAAACAACGGAATTCTGTGAAGCAGCTGTCCTTCAATTAAACGAGTGGTGGGAGACACGGGCAGCCTCACGTGACGCGTGGCAGGCATCGTGAGCGTCACAAGCTGCAGGCTGCTGGCAGCCACGCGTCCAGCGGGCCCACCGGCTCCCCTCGCCGACGGCCTCGCCAGGGCCCGTCCCCGGGACACCTCCGGGGAGTCCCCACAGCACCCCAGGCTCTCCTCGTCGTGGCATTGGCTGTGGGAGTTTGTGAGCGTGATCTCTGATGTTACTACTACTGCAGCTCTTTGGGCATTTTTTTTTAAGCAATAAAGTGTTTTGTAATGAAGGCGTGAAAGTGTTTTTGCAGAGGTGACGCTAGTGCACACCTAAAAGGCTGCACCCGGGAGTAAACAGAGCTCTCAGATGCACGGGCTCTCCAAAAGCTCTGTGCATGTCCCCACTGCAGTGTGCCTGCAGTCGCTGGTTTTTAAACTAGTATTTTTTTTTAACAGTCACTTGGCTGTGCTGAGTCTCTGGCCTGTAGGCTTTTTGTTGCAGCACAAAGGCCTCTCTCGTGCGCACTGGCTCTGGAGCACAGGCTGAGCTGCCCCGAGGCCGGGGACCCTAGGCTCCCCAGACGGTGCTGTGGTAGAAAGCCTCCGCCTGCCAGGGCAGGGGACGCAGGTTCAATCCCTGAGTCAAGAAGATCCCCTGGAGGAGGAAACGGCCACCCACGCCGGCATCCTTGCCTGGGAAACCCCCGGGCAGAGGAGTTGCTGCAGTCCACAGGGTCGCACTGAGCGGGATGTGGTGCAGCACAATGTGCGCACTTCCTGTGGGATCTAGCCCTCTGACCGGGGTGGAGCCACGTCTCCTGCGTAGGAAGGCGGGATCGTAGCCACCGCCTCACCAGGGAAAGCCCGCACTCACGGCTGACCGGACCCTCGATGCCCAGGACCCTCGCTGGGTTGGCTGGGAATGCCTAAGGACCTCTCTGCAGTGGCCGAGCGAGGCGAAGGGAGAGCGCTTGCAGGCGCCCGACGCGCCACCCTGGGCTCTGAGCCCAAGCGTCCCGCCTGTCTTTGAATTTGGAAGCTCACCGGTCAGAGGCCTGGGTCGGCTCTACCTGGGGTGTGGGACACGATGGCCTCCACTCACATCCTGCCGGGCCAGCTGCCAGCTCGCAGCAGGCACCTCCCCACGCCGGACCACCGCCCCCCAGCGGAGACGCTGCTGCCCCTCCACGGCCTGAAGGCTCTGCTCCAGGACCCCGGACCAGGGTCTCAGGGAGCGCGGACGGGGAGGCTCGAGGGGGCGGCGCTGGCGGAGAGGAGGGAGGGAAGAGGCCCGGCGGCCACAGCCCAGCTGGCGTCCCCAGGGGCTGGTAAGTCTGGAGTGGGCTGAATGCACACTGGGCACCCACTTTGCGCTCAGCACTCCCCCCCGAGCAACCCCAGACTAGGGAGGGGGGCCAGGAAGCCGCTGGTGCTGGGCCGCCAGGCTGCAGAGACTCCTGAGGCAGGGGACGCGCAGTGACCCAGCTCTGTCCTGGCTCGGGTGCCCCGGACCACCGCAGGCTGACAGAAGCGTGGGCTGCGGTGAGCACCCCTCCGCCCACTCCCCTGGGCAGTCCACACCCCAAGAGGGCGAAGGTCTACCGAGCCCTGGCCTCACCCCACTGCTGGGAGGTTGCACAGACCTCGCGGGGAGGCTGGACAGAGGCCCAGCCCCCGCCAGACGGCAGGAAACACAGCGCAGAGGGAGGTCTCTCCCCAAGGCGGGAGGGAGTCAGAGCGGGAAACCAGGCGCCGCCAGGCCCCGACCCGGGGGCAAGGGCCTCTCTGCCTCTCCAGAGCCACGCGGAGGCCTTCCAAACGGGGCACAGGAGCCCTAAGCCACACACAGAGACAGGCTGCGGGGATCTGGTCACGGCCCCAGGAAGGCCAGCACCCCAGAGCACTGCACGCTGGCCGTGCGTCCCGCTCAAGGCCGGCTCCGCACACGTGTCCTGGGGAGCTCTGAGCCCCGGGTTCCTTATTCTATAGAGTGAGAGCGGTGACAGGTGCCCTCTTCACAGAGAATTGTGCTAACAGAGGGCATCACGTGCCAGCTCGAAAAGTCAGCACTGCTGTCCTCAGCCCCCCAGGCGCCGGCGCGGGGACCGGTCAGACGCCGAGGCCACGGAGGCGCGAGCCCTCACCCACCCCGGCCCGTCCTCCCTGCCGTTCACGGTAACTCACTTCTGGATTACGGAGCTCCTCATACTGCGTGAACACTACGCAGATACTTGTGAATACAATGTCAACACTGTACAAGTGGCTGCCGGCATGTACCAGATTCAGCATTGCTCTGTGGAACTTCCTGGAGCTGTTTTTCAGTCTACAGTTGGTTGGATCCTCGGGCCTGGAGGGGAACCCACAGAAACAGAGAGCTGGCCGCACACCACTCGCCCCAGCAGCCCCACTCCTAGGTACGTGCCCGCGAGAAATAAAGCTGCAAAACCTGCCCTCGGACGCTCACAGCACCGACGTTCACATCCTCAGAAACCAGCCGACATGCCCGTCGACAGGGAGCAAACCCCCGCGGTCTGCCCTTGCAGCGGAGCGTCACCGAGCAGTTCAAAGGCACGAAGGCCTGACGCGCGGGCAGAGCCTGGCGTGTGCAGGTTTCCTTCTGGGTGAAAAGTGCTCCGAGGTCAGCCGGCGATGCTGGCCACGCAGCCCTGACCGTGCTGGAAGTCACTGACCGTGCACTTCGGGCGAGTGCGCTGTCCAGTGCGGAGACTGTATCTCAGCACAGCTTCCTTGAAAGTACAGAACCTGGGAGAGCACCAGGACCGCGACCAGCCGCTGAACAACAGCAGCAGGGCGACATGGGCTCCTCCACCTCCATGGACAAAGGAGAAGCCCCACAGGCCACAGGAGGGGTCTCCCAAGGGGGAGTCGGAAACCAGGCGCCGCCAGGCCGACGGCAAGGGCCTCTCTGCCTCTCCAGAGCCACGCGGAGGCCTTCCAAACGGGGCACAGGAGCCCTAAGCCACACACAGAGACAGGCTGCGGGGATCTGGTCACGGCCCCAGGAAGGCCAGCACCCCAGAGCACTGCACGCTGGCCGTGCGTCCCGCTCAAGGCCGGCTCCGCACACGTGTCCTGGGGAGCTCTGAGCCCCGGGTTCCTTATTCTATAGAGTGAGAGCGGTGACAGGTGCCCTCTTCACAGAGAATTGTGCTAACAGAGGGCATCACGTGCCAGCTCGAAAAGTCAGCACTGCTGTCCTCAGCCCCCCAGGCGCCGGCGCGGGGACCGGTCAGACGCCGAGGCCACGGAGGCGCGAGCCCTCACCCACCCCGGCCCGTCCTCCCTGCCGTTCACGGTAACTCACTTCTGGATTACGGAGCTCCTCATACTGCGTGAACACTACGCAGATACTTGTGAATACAATGTCAACACTGTACAAGTGGCTGCCGGCATGTACCAGATTCAGCATTGCTCTGTGGAACTTCCTGGAGCTGTCGTTCAGTCTACAGTTGGTTGGATCCTCGGGCCTGGAGGGGAACCCACAGAAACAGAGAGCTGGCCGCACACCACTCGCCCCAGCAGCCCCACTCCTAGGTACGTGCCCGCGAGAAATAAAGCTGCAAAACCTGCCCTCGGACGCTCACAGCACCGACGTTCACATCCTCAGAAACCAGCCGACATGCCCGTCGACAGGGAGCAAACCCCCGCGGTCTGCCCTTGCAGCGGAGCGTCACCGAGCAGTTCAAAGGCACGAAGGCCTGACGCGCGGGCAGAGCCTGGCGTGTGCAGGTTTCCTTCTGGGTGAAAAGTGCTCCGAGGTCAGCCGGCGATGCTGGCCACGCAGCCCTGACCGTGCTGGAAGTCACTGACCGTGCACTTCGGGCGAGTGCGCTGTCCAGTGCGGAGACTGTATCTCAGCACAGCTTCCTTGAAAGTACAGAACCTGGGAGAGCACCAGGACCGCGACCAGCCGCTGAACAACAGCAGCAGGGCGACATGGGCTCCTCCACCTCCATGGACAAAGGAGAAGCCCCACAGGCCACAGGAGGGGAACACCAAGGCTTGGGCTTCCCTGGCGGTCCAGTGGGTAACGAGTCCACCTTGCACTGCAAGGGGCACTGGTTCGACGCCTGGCCACGGAAGATCCCACGTGCCACAGAGTGACTGGACCAGTGTGTCCCGATTATGAGCCAGCGCTGTGGACTGCAAGCGCCCAGACCCAGTGCTCTGCAACGAGAGAGGCCACTGCAATGGGAGGCCCACACAGGCCAAAGAATAAAGATGGATGAAAATAAATAATAAAAAAAACCCCAAGGCCTCTGCCTGCCAGGTGGGGTGACGCACAAGGCAGAGAACAGTGACACCAAAGAAATTCTCCCACTGCTAAGAAGGTTCTAGGCCTCACATCAGGCTCCCCAGCCTGGGGATTGGGCCAGAGGACTGGGAATCCCCGGGGAATCTGACTTTGAAGGTCAGCGGGATTTGATTCGAGAGCGTCCATAGGAAGGGGGGAAATGGGGACTCGTGGAGGGCACACACAGAGCCTTGTGTGCCCCAGGACCCAGGGGAAAGGAGCAGCGACCCCACAGCAGGCGGAGTCAGGCCTCCCGCGAGTGTCGGAGGGTCTCCTGCTGGGCTGGCAGGGGCGGCCACAGGCACGGGGCACCAACAGCAACACCGACGCAACAGCCCTGGGCGCTGCCTCGGCTGGGCCCTCCTGGAGGCCACCACCAGCCCTGAAGCCTGCGGACCCCAGGACGGGGTGGCCTCGGCCAAACAACGCACAGGGAGGGAGCACAGCCCCACTCGTCCGCAGACAGCTGGACGGAGTTTCCCTGAGGCCCTGCCTGGGGAATCCTTAAAGAAATGAGAAGACCAGACCACCTCCCCTGCTCCTGAGACACCTGTGCGCAGGGCAAGCAGCAGCAGGTAGAACCGGGCATGGAACCGTGGACTGGTTCCAAATTGGGAAAGGAGGACGTCAAGGCTGTACATTGTCACCCCGCTTGTCTAACTTCTATGCAGAGTACAGCATGTGAAAGGCCAGTCTGGATAAAGCACAAGCAGGAATCAAGACTGCTGGGAGAAATATCTATGACCTCAGGCATGCAGATGACACCACCCTTAGGGAAGAAAACCAAGAGGGACAAAGAGCGTCCTGATGAAACTGAAAGGAGAATGAAAAAGCTGGCTTAAAACTCATTCAAGGGCTTCCCTGGTGGTCCAGTGGGCAAACAGTCTGTCTTGCAGTGCAGCAGGCGCCGGTTCAATCCCTGGCCTGGGAAGATGCCCCACGCAGAGAAGCAGCTGGGCCGATGTGTCCAATTATGAGGCAGCACTCTGGAGCACGTGTGCCCAGACCCGGTGCTCTGCAACAGGAGAGGCCACTGCGATGAGAGGCCCACACAGGTCAAAGAACAGAGATCAGTGAAAAATAAACGATGACTTAGAGGCCAAAAAAAAAGAACTCATTCAAAAAACGAAGATCATGGCATCCTGTCCCATCACTTCATGGCAAATAAATGGGCCAACACTGGAAACAGTGACAGATTTTATTTTCTTGGGCTCCAAAATGACTGTGGATGGTGACTGCAACCATGGAGTTAAAAGATGCTTGCTCCTTGAAAGAAAAGCTATGACAAACCTCGACAGCATATTTAAAAACAGAGACATCACTTTCCCATCAAAGGTCTATATAGTCAAAGCTATGCTTTTTCCAGTCGTCATGTATGGTTCTGAGAGCTGGACCATAAAGAAGGCTGAGCACCCAAGAATTGGTGCCTTTTGTGGTGCTAAAGGAGACTCTTGAGAGTCCCTTGGACTGCACGGAGATCAAACCTGTCAAGCCTAAGGGAAAGCAACCCTGAATGTTTGTTCGTTGGAAGAACTGATGATGAAACTGAAGCTCCAATACTTTGGCCACCTGATGCAAAGAGACGACTCATTGGAAATGACCCTGATGCCAGGAAAAATAGAAGGCAGGAGGAAAAGCGGGCAACAGAGGATGCGATGGTGGGAGAGCATCACTGAGTCAATGGACATGAGTTTGAGCAAGCTCTGGGAGGTGGTGAAGGACAGGGAAGCCTGGCGCGCTGCAACCATGGGTCACAGAGAGGTAGACTAAGTGACTGAACCGCAGTCTCCTGCCCACCAAGCAAGAGTGAGAGCCCCCCACAGCCAGCCCCTCCCATCAGGCTTACCCAAGCCTTTTATCCTCACCAGAAAGCAGACAGAAGAAATAAGAATTACAGTCCCATCAGCTTGCAGAACTAATGCCACAATCATAGAAAGTTACCCAAAATGAAAAGAGATAGGATTACTTCCCAGATAAGGAACAAGAGAAATCCTGAGAACAAAACTAAATGAAGTGGAGACAGATAACCTCCAAGAGAAAGAATTCAGAATAACAACAGTGAAGACAGTCCAGAGTCTCAGGAACAGAATGGAGAAGATGCAAGAATGTTTCCAAGAAGTGTTTTCTAGAAGAACTGAAGAACAAACAGAGATGAACGATACATTAGAAGGAATCAGTAACGGAGTAAATGAGGCAGAACAGATAAGTGGCCTGGAAGACGGAATGGTGGAAATCACAGCTATGAAACAGAACACAGAAAAACAATGAGAAGAAATGAAGACAGCTTAAAAGACCTCTGGGACAATATTTAACACACTAATATTCACATTAGAGGGGTCCCAGAAGGAGAAGAAAGAAAGGACCCAAGAAAATATTTGAAGAGATAATAGCTGAAAACTTCCCTAACATGGGAAAGGAAATGGTCAACCATGTCCAGGAAACACAGAGAGTCCCAGGCAGGATAAATCCAATGAGGAACACATCAAGACAACATGGTAATCAAGCTGACAAAAATTAAAGACAAAGATGATAGATTATTAAAAGCAACAAGGGAAAAAAGACAACCTATAAGGGAAAAACCATGAGGTCATCAGCTGATTTTTCAACAGAAACTCTACAAGCCAGAAGAGAATGGCAAGATATATTCCAAGTGACGAAAGGAAAGAACCTACAACCAAGAATACTCCACCCAGCAAGAACAATGGAAATAAAAACAAACAAATGGAACCTGCTTAAACTCAAAAGCTTATGCACAGCAAAGGCAACAATAAACAAAAACACAACCCATAGACAGGGAGAAAATAATCTGCAAATGATGTGACTGAAAAGGGATTAGTCTCTAAAATTTGTAAACAGCTTAAGACAATTAACAGCATCAAAACAATCCACTCAAAAAGTGGGCAGAAGACCTGAATAGACATTTGTCTTAAGAGGACATGCAGACGGCCAAGAGGAACATGAAAAGATGTCCAAAAGCACTAGTTTTTAGAGAAATGCTAATTAAAACTACAATGAGATACCATCTCACACCAGTCTGGATGGCTACCATCCAAAAATCCACAAACAACCAATGCTGGAGAGGGTGCGGAGAGAAGGGACCCTCCTGCACTGTTGGTGGGAATGTAAATTGGTGCAGCCACTGTGGAAAACTGTGTGGAGGCTCCTTAAAAAACTAGACATAGAATACACTTTCGTCTCAAGTGCCCATGAAACATTCTCCAGGATTGACCACATCTTGGGCCACAAATCAAACCGCAGTAAGTTTGAGAAAATTGAAATTATATCAACCATCTTCTCTGACCACAATGCAATGAGACTAGAGATCAACTATAAGAAAAAAAAAAAAAAACACTAAAAACACAAACACGTGGAGATTAAACAACACATACCTAAAAAACAAACTGAACAAATCAAAGGAAATAAAAAAATTCCTAGAAGAAAACGACAATGAACACACAACAGTGCAAAACCTATGGGATACCACAAAAGCAGTTCTAAGAAGTTTATAGCAATACAATCCTACCTAAAGAAACAAGAAAAATATCAAACAAATGACCTAACTCTGCTTAAAAACAAGACAAAGATGATAGATTATTAAAAGCAACAAGGGAAAAAAGACAACCTATAAGGGAAAAACCATGAGGTCATCAGCTGATTTTTCAACAGAAACTCTACAAGCCAGAAGAGAATGGCAAGATATATTCCAAGTGACGAAAGGAAAGAACCTACAACCAAGAATACTCCACCCAGCAAGAACAATGGAAATAAAAACAAACAAATGGAACCTGCTTAAACTCAAAAGCTTATGCACAGCAAAGGCAACAATAAACAAAAACACAACCCATAGACAGGGAGAAAATAATCTGCAAATGATGTGACTGAAAAGGGATTAGTCTCTAAAATTTGTAAACAGCTTAAGACAATTAACAGCATCAAAACAATCCACTCAAAAAGTGGGCAGAAGACCTGAATAGACATTTGTCTTAAGAGGACATGCAGACGGCCAAGAGGAACATGAAAAGATGTCCAAAAGCACTAGTTTTTAGAGAAATGCTAATTAAAACTACAATGAGATACCATCTCACACCAGTCTGGATGGCTACCATCCAAAAATCCACAAACAACCAATGCTGGAGAGGGTGCGGAGAGAAGGGACCCTCCTGCACTGTTGGTGGGAATGTAAATTGGTGCAGCCACTGTGGAAAACTGTGTGGAGGCTCCTTAAAAAACTAGACATAGAATACACTTTCGTCTCAAGTGCCCATGAAACATTCTCCAGGATTGACCACATCTTGGGCCACAAATCAAACCGCAGTAAGTTTGAGAAAATTGAAATTATATCAACCATCTTCTCTGACCACAATGCAATGAGACTAGAGATCAACTATAAGAAAAAAAAAAAAAAACACTAAAAACACAAACACGTGGAGATTAAACAACACATACCTAAAAAACAAACTGAACAAATCAAAGGAAATAAAAAAATTCCTAGAAGAAAACGACAATGAACACACAACAGTGCAAAACCTATGGGATACCACAAAAGCAGTTCTAAGAAGTTTATAGCAATACAATCCTACCTAAAGAAACAAGAAAAATATCAAACAAATGACCTAACTCTGCTTAAAACAACTGGAGAAAGAAGAACAAAAGCACCCCAAAGTTAGCAGAAGAAGAGAAATCATAAAGATCAGAGCAGAAATAAATGAAAAAGAAAGAAACAATAGTAAAGATAAATAAAACAAAAAGCTGGTTCTTCGAAAAGATAAACAAAACCAACAAACAGCTAGCCAGACTCATCAAGAAAAAAACAGAGGACTTCCCTGGTGGTCCAGTGGGTAAAGAGTCCACCTTGCAGTGCAAGGGGCGCTGGTTCAATCCCTGGACTGGGAAGATCCCACATGCCACAGAGCGGCTGGACCAGTGTGTCCAGTTAGGAGCCCACGCTCTGGAGTGTATATGCCCAGAGCCGGAGCTCTGTAACAAGAGAGGGCACTGTGATGAGAGGCCCACACAGGCCAAAGAATAAAGATAGATGCAAATAAATGGATAAAAAAATCAATAAAAAAGGTCAATTTTTTTTGTTAAAAAAAGAAAAGAAAAAAGAACCAGATCAACGAAATCAAAAATGAAAAAGGAAAGATTACAACAGATAATGCAGAAATACAAAGGATTATAAGAGACTATTATGAACAACTCTATGGCAACAAACTGGACAACCTGGAAGAAATGGACAGTTTCTTAGAGAAGATTAATTTTCCAAGACTGAACCAGGAAGAAATAGAAATTATGAACAACCCAATCACAAGCTCAGAAACTGAATTTGTGATCAAAAATCTACCCAAAAATAAAAGCCCAGGGCCAGATGGCGTCACAGATGAATTCTACCAAAGATTTAAAGAGCTAATGCCTATTCTTCTAAAACTCTTTCAAAAAATTGTGCACTTCCAAACACATTCTGCGAGGCCACCATCACCCTGATACCAAAACCAGACAAAGACAACACACAAAAAAGAAAATTATAGACCAATTTCCCTGATGAATTTAGATGCCAAAATCCTCAACAAAATCCTAGCAAACCAGAATTCAACAACACATCAAAAAACTCATACAGGGAACCCGCCCGCCGCGAGGAGCCGCCGAAATCCGCCCGCCGCGAGGAGCCGCGGCGCGGATGCTAGTGCGTGAACTAGTATCACAGAATACCATAGCAAACCAGACATAGAGCCTACACCCCCTGAACAATCATCAAACCAAGGATCCTCGAAGCGGAAGCCCGGATTCCAAGACTCCACACTGATTATCAAAGAACATACAACACTACAGATTATTCACCTGTAAACAAGATCTATCACCACCCAAGACACAAATCACTGAACCCTTCTACAAGGACAGAAACCCAAAGGAAGGGAGAATTCAACTAAGAAGCCTGGTGGGAATAAGAACTCCATACACACAGACACACACAAAGAAACAAAAATTAACCTAATAATGAAACGTCAGAGAAACACTGTACAAATGAAGGACCAAACTAGAGAAACACCACTTCAAATGACAGAAGAGGAGATAGACAAGCTATCTGAAAGAGAATTCAGAAAAACTATACTAATGAGGATGCAAAACACCGAAAACAGAATATTAGAGGAAATTAGTGCATTGAGAAAAGACATGCAGGAAATGAAAAATAAGCAAATAGAGACCACCAACTCAATTGCTGAACTCAAAAATACTATAGAAGGTCTCAACAGTAGAGTATCAGAGGCTGAAGAACGGATAAGTGAGCTGGAAGACAGAATGGTGGAAATAAGTGCTGAAGAACAGAACAAAGCCCAAAGAATTAAAAGAACTGAGGATAGCCTCAGAGACCTATGGGACAATATTAAATGCACCAACATCAGAATTATAGGAGTTCCAGAAGAAGAAAGACTATGAAAAAATTCTTGAAGAGGTTATAGTTGAAAACTTCCCCAGCATGGGAAAGGAGATAGTCAACCAAGTCCAGGAAGCACAAAGAGTTCCATACAGGAGAAACCCAGAAGAAACACACCAAGGCAAATTCTAATCAAACTAACACAGACTAAATATAAAGACAGATTACTAAAAGCAGCTAGGAGCAAACAACAAATAACATATAAAGGAAACCCCATACGTTTAACTGCGGATCTCTCAACAGAAACCCCACAGGCCAGAAGAGAATGGCAAGATACATTTAAACGGCTAAAAGAGAACAACCTGCAACCACGAATTCTCTACCCAGCAAGAATCTCATTCAAAATCGATGGTGAAGTCAAAAGCTTCACAGACAAGCAAAAACTAAAAGAATTCTGTACCACAAAACCAGCCCTACAACAAGTGTTAAAGGGCCTGATATAGCCAATAAATACAAGAGTAGGAGAAGCCTTACAAATCAAACCCCAAATTTCTAAGAAGATGACAATAGGAACATTCGTATCAATAATTACTTTGAACGTAAATGGACTAAATGCTCCAACCAAACGACACAGGCTGGCTGAATGGATCCAGAAGCAAGACCCATATATATGCTGTCTACAAGAGACCCACTTCAGACCTAGAGACACTCATAGACTGAAAGTGAAAGACTGGAAAAAGATATTTCATGCAAATGGAAATCAAAAGAAAGCTGGAGTAGCAAACCTTATATCAGACAAAATAGACTTTAAAGTAAAGAAGATTCTAAGAGACAAGGCAGGTCACTACATCATGATTAAGGGATCTGTCCAAGAGGAAGACGTAACAATCATGAATATCTACGCACCCAACACAGGGGCACCTCAATACACAAGACAGGTACTTTCAGACATAAAAGAAGAAATCAACAATAACACAATAATAGTAGGAGACTTTAACACTCCTCTCACACCAATGGACAGATCAACAAAACAGAAAATTAATAAAGAAACACAAGCCTTAAATGCCACACTGGAAAAGATGGACCTCATCGATATCTTTAGGACGTTCCATCCAAAAGCAGAAGAATACACTTTCTTCTCAAGTGCTCACGGAACATTCTCCAGGATAGACCACATCTTGGGCCACAAATCTAACCTCAGTCAGTTCAAGAAAACCGAAATTATATCAACCATCTTCTCGGACCACAATGCAATGAGACTGGAGATCAACTACCAGAAAAAAAACCCTAAAAACAGAAACACATGGAGATTAAACAATACATACCTAAAAAACCAACTGATCATTGAGGAAATCAAAGGAGAAATTAAACAATTCCTAGAAGAAAATGACAATGAACACACGACCGTGCAAAACCTATGGGATACTGCAAAAGCAGTTCTAAGAGGGAAATTTATAGCAATACAATCCCACCTCAAGAAACTAGGAAAATATGAAGCAGATGACCTAACCCTCCACTTAAAACAGTTGGAGAAAGAAGAACAAAAACATCCCAAAGCCAGCAGAAGAAGAGAAATCATAAAGATCAGAGCAGAAATAAATGAGAAAGAAACAAAAGAAACAATAGTAAAGATAAATAAAACAAAAAGCTGGTTCTTTGAAAAGGTAAACAAAATTGACAAGCCACTGGCCAGACTCATTAAGAAAAAGAGAGAGAAGAACCAGATCAACAAAATCAAAAATGAAAAAGGAGAGATTACAACAGATAATGCAGAAATCCAAAGGATTCTAAGAGACTATTATGAGCAACTCTATGGCAACAAACTGGACAACTTGGAAGAAATGGACAGTTTCTTGGACAGGATTAATCTCCCAAGACTGAGCCAAGAAGAAACAGAAACTTTGAACAACCCAATCACAAGCTCAGAAATCGAATTTGTGATTAAAAATCTACCCAAAAATAAAAGCCCAGGACCAGATGGCTTCACAGCCGAATTCTACCAAACATTTAAAGAAGAGCTAATGCCTGTCCTTCTAAAACTCTTCCAAAAAATTGCACAGGAAGGAAAACTCCCAAACACATTCTACGAGGCCACCATCACCCTGATACCCAAACCAGGCAAAGACAACACAAAAAAGGAAAACTATAGGCCAATTTCACTGATGAACTTAGATGCCAAGATCCTCAACAAAATCCTAGCAAACAGAATTCAACAACATGTCAAAAAAACTCATACATTATGATCAAGTTGGGTTCATCCCAGGCATGCAAGGCTTCTTCAACATCCGCAAATCAATCAACGTGATACACCATATCAACAAGTTGAAAGACAAAAATCACATGATCATTTCAATAGATGCAGAAAAAGCCTTCGACAAAGTACAACATCCATTTATGATCAAAACTCTTCAGAAAATGGGCATAGAAGGAACCTATCTCAACATAATAAAAGCCATCTATGAGAAGCCTACAGCGAACATTATTGTTAATGGTGAAAAACTGAAAGCATTCCCTCTAAGATCAGGAACAAGACAGGGGTGCCCACTTTCACCACTGCTATTCAACATAGTCCTGGAAGTCCTAGCAACAGCAATAAGAGAAGAGAAAGAAATCAAAGGAATCCAGATTGGAAAGGAAGAAGTCAAGCTCTCTCTTTTTGCAGACGACATGATATTATACATAGAAAATCCCAAAGACACGGTTACAAAGCTACTAGAGCTAATCAACAAATTCAGCAAAGTTGCAGGATATAAAGTCAACACACAGAAGTCACTGGCATTCCTATACACAAACAATGAAAAATCAGAAAATGAAATCATAGAGGCAATCCCCTTCACCATTGCAACCAAAAGAATCAAATATCTAGGAATAAACCTACCCAAAGAAACAAAAGAATTGTTCACAGAAAATTACAAGACACTCATGAGAGACATTAAAGAAGACTTAAACAGATGGAGAGATATTCCATGTTCTTGGATTGGAAGAATCAATATTGTGAAAATGACCATACTTCCAAATATCATCTACAGATTCAATGCAATACCTATTCAACTACCACTGACATTTTTCACAGAACTAGACCAAATAATAACACAGTTCATATGGAAACACAAAAGACCTCGAATAGCCAAAGCAATTCTGAGGAAGAAAAATGGAGTTGGAGGGATCAGCCTCCCTAACTTCAAACTCTACTACAAAGCAAGTTATCAATACAGTATGGTACTGGCACAAAAACAGAACTATAGATCAATGGAACAAGATTGAGAACCCAGAGATCAACCCACACACCTATGGGTACCTTATTTTTGATAAAGGAGGAGAAACTATAAAATGGGACAAAGACAGCCTCTTTAACAAGTGGTGCTGGGAGAATTGGACAGCTACATGCAAAAAAATGGAGTTGGAACATTCCCTGACACCATACACTAAGATCAACTCAAAATGGATTAAAGACCTCAATGTAAGACCAGAAACCATCAAACTCTTAGAGGAGAATATAGGCAAAACACTCAAGGACATCAATCAAAGCAAGATCTTCTCTGACCCACCAACTAAAATAGCAGAACTGAAAAGAAAAATGAACATATGGGACCTTATGAAACTTAAAAGCTTTTGTACAGCAAAAGAAATTACAAAAAGTTCAACAGACACCCCACAGAGTGGAGCAACAGCAATAAGAGAAGAGAAAGAAATCAAAGGAATCCAGATTGGAAAGGAAGAAGTCAAGCTCTCTCTTTTTGCAGACGACATGATATTATACATAGAAAATCCCAAAGACACGGTTACAAAGCTACTAGAGCTAATCAACAAATTCAGCAAAGTTGCAGGATATAAAGTCAACACACAGAAGTCACTGGCATTCCTATACACAAACAATGAAAAATCAGAAAATGAAATCATAGAGGCAATCCCCTTCACCATTGCAACCAAAAGAATCAAATATCTAGGAATAAACCTACCCAAAGAAACAAAAGAATTGTTCACAGAAAATTACAAGACACTCATGAGAGACATTAAAGAAGACTTAAACAGATGGAGAGATATTCCATGTTCTTGGATTGGAAGAATCAATATTGTGAAAATGACCATACTTCCAAATATCATCTACAGATTCAATGCAATACCTATTCAACTACCACTGACATTTTTCACAGAACTAGACCAAATAATAACACAGTTCATATGGAAACACAAAAGACCTCGAATAGCCAAAGCAATTCTGAGGAAGAAAAATGGAGGTGGAGGGATCAGCCTCCCTAACTTCAAACTCTACTACAAAGCAAGTTATCAATACAGTATGGTACTGGCACAAAAACAGAACTATAGATCAATGGAACAAGATTGAGAACCCAGAGATCAACCCACACACCTATGGGTACCTTATTTTTGATAAAGGAGGAGAAACTATAAAATGGGACAAAGACAGCCTCTTTAACAAGTGGTGCTGGGAGAATTGGACAGCTACATGCAAAAAAATGGAGTTGGAACATTCCCTGACACCATACACTAAGATCAACTCAAAATGGATTAAAGACCTCAATGTAAGACCAGAAACCATCAAACTCTTAGAGGAGAATATAGGCAAAACACTCAAGGACATCAATCAAAGCAAGATCTTCTCTGACCCACCAACTAAAATAGCAGAACTGAAAAGAAAATGAACATATGGGACCTTATGAAACTTAAAAGCTTTTGTACAGCAAAAGAAATTACAAAAAGTTCAACAGACACCCCACAGAGTGGGAGAAAATCATAGCAAATGAAACAACAGACAAAGAATTAATCTCCAAAATCTACAAGCAACTCAGACAACTCAGCACAGGGAAAATGAGCAGCCCAATCAAAAAATGGGAAAAAGATCTAAAGAGACGCCTCTCCAAAGAGGACATACAAATGGCCCAAAAATACATGAAACGATGCTCAACCTCGCTTATTATCAGAGAAATGCAAATTAAAACCACAATGAGATACCACCTCACACCTGTCAGAATGGCCATCATCAACAAATCGACAGACAACAAATGCTGGAGAGGGTGTGGAGAAAGGGAACCCTCTTGCATTGCTGGTGGGAATGTAAATTAATACAACCTCTATGGAAGACAATATGGAGATTCCTTAAAAAACTAAAAATAGAAGCACCCTATGACCCAGCAATCCCACTATTAGGCCTATATCCTGATGAAATCAAAACTGAAAGAGGCACCTGTACCCCAATGTTCATTGCAGCTCTCTATACAATAGCCAGAACATGTCCATCGACAAATGAATGGATCCAGAAGCTCTGGTACATATATACAATGGAATATACTCAGCTGTTAAAAGAAATGCAGAAGACTCAGTCCTAATGAGGTGGCTGGCTCTAGAACCTATCATAAAAAGTGAAGTAAGTCAAAAAGAGAAAGACAAGTATAGTATACTAACTCATATATATGGGATCTAGTAAGATGGTCATGATAACACACGCAGTGAACTCATGAAAAAACAGAGAATAGACATAAAGACATTGTGGAGACCGAACAGTGGGAGGGAGTAACATGGAAACCTATACTGTCATGTGTAGAAAAGATAGCTATTGTCATTGTGCTAGGGGAATAGGAGTACCTACAACCACTTGGAGCGATGGTCTGGAGGGATGGGAGAGGGGGAACTGGGTGGGGGAGGGTCAAGGGATATGCATATGAATGATCTGGGAACATACATGTACAAAAATAAATTAATTAATTAATTAATTAAAAAAAAAACTCATACATCATGATCAAGTTGGGTTCATCCCAGGCATGCAAGGATTCTTCAATATCCACAAATCAATGTGATAAACCATATCAACAAATTGAAAGACAAAATCACACGATAATCTCGATAGATACAGAAAAAGCCTTTGACAAAATCCAACACCCACTTATGATAAAAACCCTTCAAAAAATGGGCATAGAAGGAACCTACCTCAGCATAGTGAAGGCCATATATGAGAAACCCAGAGCAAACATTATCCACAATGGTGAAAAACTGAAAGCATTCCCTATAAGATCAGGAACAAGAGTGGGATGTCCACTTTCATCACTATTATTCAACATAGTCCTGGAAGTTCTAGCAACAGCAGTAAGAGAAGAAAAAGAAATAAAAGGATGGGATCATACATATCTGTAAACAACAAAACTCTGTAAAGGTAAAATGTAAAATAAAAATTAAAAAAAAGAAAATGAAATAAAAGGAATCCAGATTAGAAAAAAAAGCAGTGAAACTCTATTTGCAGACGACATGATACTATACATAGAAAACCCCAAAAACACTATTAGAAAACTATTAGAGCTAATCAACAAATTCAGCAAAGTCACAGAATACAAAATCAATACACAGAAATCATTCGCATTACTATATACAAACAATGAAAAATCAGAAAACGAAATCAAAGAGGCAATCCCATTCACCACTGCAACCAAAAGAATAAAATACCTAGGAATAAACCTACCTAAACAAACAAAAGACTAAAAAAAAAAAAGAAACAAACAAACGACCGTACACAGAAAATTACAAGACACTCATGAAATAAATCAAAGATGACTTAAACTGATGGAGAGAGATTCCATGTTCCTGGGTCGGAGGAATCAACATTGTAAAAATGACCATACTACCAAATATAATCTACAGATTCAACACATCCCTATCAAATTACCAGTGACATTCTTCACAGAACTAGACCAAAAAATAACACAGTTCATATGGAAACACAAAAGACCTCGAATAGCCAAAGCAATCCTGAGGAAGAAGAACGGAGCCGGAGGGATCAGCCTCCCCAATTTCAGACTACACTACGAAGTAATAGTCACAGGCAGTATGGTACTGGCACAAAAACAGAAATATAGACCAATGGAACAAGATAGAGAACCCAGAGATAAACCCACACACCTATGGGTACCTTATTTTTGACAAAGGAGGTGAAAATATAAAATGGGACAAAGACAGCCTCTTCAACAAATGGTGCTGGGAAAATTGGACAGCTACATGCAAAAAAATGAAGTTGGAACATTCCCTGACACCATACACAAAGATAAACTCAAAATGGATTAGAGACCTAAGTGTAAGACCAGAAACCATAAAACTCTTAGAGGAGAATATAGGCAAAACACTCAAGGACATAAATCAAAGCAAGATCTTCTCTGACCCACCTACTAGAATAGCGGGACTAAAAACAAAACTTAACATGTGGGACCTAATGAAACTTAAAAGCTTTTGCACAGCAAAAGAAATTACAAAAAAGCTTGACCAGACAACCCACAGAGTGGGAGAAAATCATAGCAAATGAAACAACAGACAAAGAATTAATCTCCGAAATCTACAAGCAACTCAGACAACTCAAAATTGGAAAAATGAACAACCCAAACAAAAAATGGGAAAAGGACCTAAACAGACACCTCTCCAAAGACAACATACAGATGGCCAAAAAACACATGAAACGATGCTCAACCTTGCTTTTAATTAGAGAACTGCAAATCAAAACTACAATGAAATATCACCTCACACCCATCAGAATGGCCAGCATCAAGAATCTACAGACAATAAATGCTGGAGAGGGTGCAGAGGAAAGGGAACACTCCGGCATTGCTGGTGGGAATGTAGATTGATACAGCCTCTATGGAAGACAGTATGACTTAAACTGATGGAGAGAGATTCCATGTTCCTGGGTCGGAGGAATCAACATTGTAAAAATGACCATACTACCAAATATAATCTACAGATTCAACACATCCCTATCAAATTACCAGTGACATTCTTCACAGAACTAGACCAAAAAATAACACAGTTCATATGGAAACACAAAAGACCTCGAATAGCCAAAGCAATCCTGAGGAAGAAGAACAGAGCCGGAGGGATCAGCCTCCCCAATTTCAGACTACACTACGAAGTAATAGTCACAGGCAGTATGGTACTGGCACAAAAACAGAAATATAGACCAATGGAACAAGATAGAGAACCCAGAGATAAACCCACACACCTATGGGTACCTTATTTTTGACAAAGGAGGTGAAAATATAAAATGGGACAAAGACAGCCTCTTCAACAAATGGTGCTGGGAAAATTGGACAGCTACATGCAAAAAAATGAAGTTGGAACATTCCCTGACACCATACACAAAGATAAACTCAAAATGGATTAGAGACCTAAGTGTAAGACCAGAAACCATAAAACTCTTAGAGGAGAATATAGGCAAAACACTCAAGGACATAAATCAAAGCAAGATCTTCTCTGACCCACCTACTAGAATAGCGGGACTAAAAACAAAACTTAACATGTGGGACCTAATGAAACTTAAAAGCTTTTGCACAGCAAAAGAAATTACAAAAAAGCTTGACCAGACAACCCACAGAGTGGGAGAAAATCATAGCAAATGAAACAACAGACAAAGAATTAATCTCCGAAATCTACAAGCAACTCAGACAACTCAAAATTGGAAAAATGAACAACCCAAACAAAAAATGGGAAAAGGACCTAAACAGACACCTCTCCAAAGACAACATACAGATGGCCAAAAAACACATGAAACGATGCTCAACCTTGCTTTTAATTAGAGAACTGCAAATCAAAACTACAATGAAATATCACCTCACACCCATCAGAATGGCCAGCATCAAGAATCTACAGACAATAAATGCTGGAGAGGGTGCAGAGGAAAGGGAACACTCCTGCATTGCTGGTGGGAATGTAGATTGATACAGCCTCTATGGAAGACAGTATGGTGATTCCTCAAAAAACTAAAAATAGAAGCACCATATGACCCAGCAATCCCACTCTTAGGCTTATACCCTGATGTAATCAAAACTGAAAGAGACACCAGTACCTCAGTGTTCACTGCAGCTCTCTATACAATAGCTAAAACATGGAAGTAACCTAGATGCCCATCAATGAACAAATGGATCCAAAAGCTCTGGTACATATATACAATGGAATACTATACAGCTGTAAAAAGAAATGCAGAAGAATCAGTCCTAATGAGGTGGATGAATCTAGAACCTATTATACAAAGTGAAGGAAGTCAAAAAGAAAAAGACAAGTACAGTATACTAACACATATATATGGAATCTGGTAAGATGGTAATGATAGCACATGCAGTGAAGCGACAGAAAAACAGACACAGAGAACTGACGTATTGGACACTGTGGGGAATAAACGGGGTAGTAGATGTAGAGGAAATAGCATGGAAACCTATACTATCATACGTGAAACAGATAGCTATTGTCATTGCGCTGTGGGAATAAAGGATCCTGCAGGGGCGGGGTGCGACAGTCTGGAGGGGTGGGATGAGGGAAGTGGGAGGGGGCCAGGGATATGCATATGACTGATCTGGGAGCATACATGCCTGTGAACAACAAAACTCTGTAAAAGTTAAAAGTAAAATAAATTTTATATACATATATATATAAACTAGACACAGAGCAACCATACGACCCTGCAATCTCACTCCTGGGTATATATCCAGAGAAAAACATGGCCCGAAGGGATACATGCTCCCCAGTGTTCTTCTCAGCACTGTTTACAATAGCCAAGGCATGTCTAAATGTCCATCGACAGAGGAATGGATACAGAAGACGTGGTACAATATGTAATGGACTATTACTTGGCCATTAAAAAGAATGTTAAAAAGAATGAAATAAGGCCGTCTGCAGCAGCATGGATGGACCTAGAGAATGCCATACTGAGTGAAGTAAGTCAGACAGAAGGGGAGTATCATAGGACATCCTTTATATGTGGGCTCAGAAAAGAAATGATACAAATGAGCTTACTTACACAACAGAAAGAGACTCAAACTTAGAAAAGGCACCCACGGGCGCACAGGGGAGGGGGTGGTCAAGGACTTTGGGAAAGTCGTGTACACACCGCCGCGTTTGAAACGGAAAACCACGAAAAGTCTACTGCAGAGCGCCGGGAGCCTGTGGATGTGCGGACGAGCTGGGTCGGAGCTGGGCTTGGGGAGGACGCACGCCTGTGTGCGCGGCCAGTCCCCGCACGGCTCACCTGAAGCCATCACAGCAGTGCTCACTGGCTATACTGTAATACACAATGGTTTTGGTGTTAAAGATAGATAAAAATTTTAAAAAGAGAAAGGGAACCAATCAAACGGGGCGCATGACAAAACAGCGTGAAGAATGTGGGGGCTCCCCTGGTGGCCCTGCGGTGAGGATGCCGCGCTCCCCCATGGGGCGCGGGCTGGGTCTCTGGTCGAGGAACGACAATCCCGCATGGTGTGGTCAAAAAAAAAAAGAAAAAAAAAAGAAATATATATATATATGTAAGCCCGTAAGGTACGGGGCTCCGCTCACAGTCTCGCGAGCAGGGTGACGGAGCGCCCGTCAGCAGCCCGCAGCCGGGCAGGAGGCTGCACGGTCTGCCTTGGACTCCGCGGGACTGGACTCTGAGCCCGAGGATCTTTCCTGAAGCTTCTCCCGAGTCCAGCCGGGCTCCCAAAGACCTAGGGACGAGCCTCCGCTCCTCTCCCTCGCAGCCCTCAGGAGTGCTCCCAACCCAACACCCCTCCCGCTCCCCAGGGGGCCTGAGGCCAGGCCAAGCGCGAGCGACAGGCGCCCCCTGGCCCCGACACGCCAGCCCGGCCGCCGCCTCCAGGAAGCGGAGGAGGGCCGCGCCCGCCGTGCGCCCGGGGACGGTGCGCCCTGGAGGTGAGCTGGCGAGGCGGCGCGTCCTCGGGCTCCGGCCAGAACACCTGCCAAGAGGCGCTGAGCGGGGCTCGGGGCGACGCCTTCAAGGCCCCGCGGAGCTCCGAAGGCTCACCGCAGCCTCTGTCCAGACCCCGAGGACCAACCTCTGCCTCCGAGGTGAGAGGCCGTGGGCGTCACTCAGCGGGCGACCCGGGGATCTGCAGCCTGGTCTCCCCCTCCTCAGCAGGCGGCACAATCGCGCCCCATTCTGTCCGCAGGAGGGGAGGCGGAGACACAGGAGGGGACAGGGACTGTGCCTGGAGCCGCCGCCCCTGCGCCCTCTCACTCTGCACACAGTCAGGCGGGGAGGAAGGAGGTCCCCTTGCCCGTAGCAGGGTAACAGCCAGCTGTCCCAGTTCAGAGGAGAGGTCCTTCTCCCTGACCCTCTGCTCACACACGGGGCGCCACATCCAGAAGCAGCCCGGCCTCCCCGCCTCCTGTCTGGAGCGTCTAGAGACACAAGCCTGCGCCCCGTTCCCAGGCCCCCCGACAAGCAGGCGCCAGAGGGCAGACCCGGAGCCCCGCGCCCTCACGTCCTTGTAGGACAAGCCGCTGGCGGCAGCTGGTGCCGTCTGTGGAAAGCTCCGGCCAGGGCCTCGGCCAGGAGCCCGTCCGGGTCAGAGCTGGCACGGAGGCCAGCGTCTCAGAGCACCGTCCCCGACGCCCTGGGAGCCACGGGGAGGCGGTCCCCCTCCTCCGCGTCTCAGCGCGGGTAACGGAGGCCCCGGTGGGCAGGGGCAGCGGCCTGGCTGGTGGGCGGCGACCTCCAGGCGAAACCCCGCCTTCCTGGTCCTTCCGCCCGGCGGAGTCGCAGCCCTGCCTGGCTCCAGCCAGGCCCCACGCTGCTTCCTCTAGCTACAGGGCGCCCCTGGGGATTTCAGAAGCGCACAATCACCCGAGAGACATCTTCACCGCACTTACTCTTCTCAGAGCATCACATAAACATTAATACACTAAATTCTCGTATCGACCGTATGGCGTAACAACGACTTTATGTCCATTTTAATGATGAGGAAACTGAGATGCCAATTGCTTTCTAATTCATTTGCTTTTAATTGAAGGATAACTGCCTTCCACTATTGTATTGTTCCCTGCCATCCACGAACATGAATCAGCCACGAGCATAGACACGTTCCCTCCCTCTCAAACCTCCCGCACCGCACCCTCTTCAGCGGTCCCACAGTCCCAACCCGCGTTCCCGGAGTCACGAGTTCCCACTGGCGAGCTGTCTACAGAGCCGCGGACCTGCCTCCACATGCCCCTCCGCTCATCCCGCCCTCCCCTCCGCGCCTGGTCTCCAGCCCACCCTGCAGGTGAGCTCATCGGGCCAGCCGCTCAGCGCCATCCTCCTAGGCTCCGCACAGACACATTAATGTACGGTGGCTGTTCCCTTTCTGACCGACTCCACTGTGTACAGCAGGCTCTAGGCTCATCCACCTCATTAGCTCTGCCTCAGACGCGCTCCTTTCTACGGCTGAGTGATACTCCACTGTATGCATGGCCAGAGCCGCTGTATCCATTCACCGGGCGATGGACGCCGAGGCGGCTTCCGCGTCCCGGCCACCGTCCGCAGTGCTGAGTGAATGCTGGCGCCGTGTGTCTTTTCCAGTTATGGTTTTCTCAGGATATATGCCCAGTAATGGAATTATCGGCTCATGTGATAGCTTTATTCCTAGTTTTTTAAGGACTCTCCATACTGTCTTCCCTAGCAGCTTACAATTTACATTCCCACCAACAGTGCAAGAGGGTTCCCTTTTCTCCACATCATCTCCAGCACTTAGTGTTTGCAGATTTCTTGATGAGGACTATTCTGACTGGTGTGAAGCGATACCTCGTTGTAGTTTTGATTTCCATTTCTCTAATAATGAGTAATATAATAATAATTATTGTTTGATAATGATAGTTATTATCTAATAATAATGGCATCACTGACTCAATTAACTTGAGTCTGAGCAAACTCGGGGAGACGGAGAAGGGCAGGGAGGCCCGGCGAGCGGCAGCCCGGGGCCACGAGCCCTCAGACACGACTGAGGGCTCGACAGCAGCAAACCCTGAGTGACGCTGAGCATCTTCTCCTGTGTTTATTGGCCATCTGTGTGTCTTCTTTAAGGGCTTCCCAGGTGAAGAGTCTGCCTGCTCTTTGAGAGGCCTGGGTTTGACCCCTGAGTCAGGAGGATCCCCTGAAGAAGGGCATGGCGGCCCCTCCGGCGTCCTCGCCGGGAGCAGCCCCGTGGCCGGAGGAGCCGGCGGGCTACAGGACACGGGGTCGCGAAGAACTGGCACGTCTGAGCGACTAACAGTTTCACGCACACACATACCTCCTCTGGGGAAGTGTCTGTTTCGGTCTTTTGCCCACTTCTCGATTGGGTTGTTTATCTGGTATTAAGTTGCATGGGCTGCTTAGATATTTTGGAAATGAATCCTTCACCAGTTGTTTCATTTGCTTTTCCAAGTGCTTCAATAACTTAGCCACAGTCCCTCGGGAGGGGAGAGCTGGACACAGGTGCTGGCGCCTCGGCGCAGTGCGGAGCGCCCGTGAGGGGCCGGGGCCCTGTGAGCCGCAGAGTCCACTCTGGGCTGTGCTCTCGCCCGCCGCCACGGGCTGAGGCCCGGAGGGACAGGCTGCACGCTGCCTCGGGTCAGGCCACCCGAGTCCCGCCCGGCCCAGTCACGGGAGCCGGCGAAAGGCGCCGCACTGCTGCTGCCAGGCCGCCGGCCAGAGCAGCTTCGGGCGGCTGGAGGGGGCGCCGGGGCCCTCTCTCTCTCTCTCTCTCTCTCTCTGCCCCAGGTCCACACGGCCCTGGCCGGCTTCACGGCGGGGGTCACTGTGGCTCTCTGGTCTCTCGGGGGCAGGCGGCCCCGTCAGTGCCTTTCCCCGGGAGGCGGGGGCTTCAGTGGGCGCAGTCTCCCAGTCGACAGTCACCAGAACGGCAGGAAGTCCCTCCTGAGCCCCCGCGAGCCCCTCCGGCTGCAGTGCAGCCCAGGGCCCCTCGCTAGAAGCACTCTGCGCCCCAGGCTCCCTTGGCGACCCTCTGAAGACACGATGTCACCAGCAATACAGCGACCACACCGGCCGCAGCAGCGGCCAGCGGCTGCCGTGGGTCCGAGAAGGGCCTCTCAGTGGACAAAAGGCTGGGCGCTCCAGCCCCACTCCCCCTGGCCGTTCTGCAACTTCAGGACACAGAACAAGTGAGCAGGATCCAGAGGCGAACCGAGAGAAGATAAAACAAAGGCAGGAAGAGACATCACGCACAGCCTGTCTTGGACGGACAAGGGCCCATGGCGGGCCCCTCCCCCGGCGTCCTCGCCAGGAGCAGCCCCGTGGCCGGAGGAGCCGGCGGGCTACAGGACACGGGGTCGCGAAGAACTGGCACGTCTGAGCGACTAACAGTTTCACACACACACATACCTCCTCTGGGGAAGTGTCTGTTTCGGTCTTTTGCCCACTTCTCGATTGGGTTGTTTATCTGGTATTGAGTTGCATGGGCTGCTTAGATATTTTGGAAATGAATCCTTCACCAGTTGTTTCATTTGCTTTTCCAAGTGCTTCAATAACTTAGCCACAGTCCCTCGGGAGGGGAGAGCTGGACACAGGTGCTGGCGCCTCGGCGCAGTGCGGAGCGCCCGTGAGGGGCCGGGGCCCTGTGAGCCGCAGAGTCCACTCTGGGCTGTGCTCTCGCCCGCCGCCACGGGCTGAGGCCCGGAGGGACAGGCTGCACGCTGCCTCGGGTCAGGCCACCCGAGTCCCGCCCGGCCCAGTCACGGGAGCCGGCGAAAGGCGCCGCACTGCTGCTGCCAGGCCGCCGGCCAGAGCAGCTTCGGGCGGCTGGAGGGGGCGCCGGGGCCCTCTCTCTCTCTCTCTCTCTGCCCCAGGTCCACACGGCCCTGGCCGGCTTCACGGCGGGGGTCACTGTGGCTCTCTGGTCTCTCGGGGGCAGGCGGCCCCGTCAGTGCCCTTCCCCGGGAGGCGGGGGCTTCAGTGGGCGCAGTCTCCCAGTCGACAGTCACCAGAACGGCAGGAAGTCCCTCCTGAGCCCCCGCGAGCCCCTCCGGCTGCAGTGCAGCCCAGGGCCCCTCGCTAGAAGCACTCTGCGCCCCAGGCTCCCTTGGCGACCCTCTGAAGACACGATGTCACCAGCAATACAGCGACCACACCGGCCGCAGCAGCGGCCAGCGGCTGCCGTGGGTCCGAGAAGGGCCTCTCAGTGGACGAAAGGCTGGGCGCTCCAGCCCCACTCCCCCTGGCCGTTCTGCAACTTCAGGACACAGAACAAGTGAGCAGGATCCAGAGGCGAACCAAGAGAAGATAAAACAAAGGCAGGAAGAGACGTCACGCACAGCCTGTCTTGGATGGACAAGAACTTTTCCCACATCGCTCCCCGGGCTCTGGGGCCGGACACGGGAGCGCGCCTGAGCCCCTCGGGGGGCATCGGCCCCGCGGCCCCTCTGCTGAAGTCCCTCCCCTTGACTCCGTGGAACCAAGGGACAGGGCTGCAGGCGGGGCCGGGGTCCAGGCAAAGGGGTGGTTTAGTGGCTGGACCACAGGCTGCCCCCGCAGCCCCGCCCCGCGACCTCCCTGGAGACACCGCGCTCGCCTGGTTCCCGCGCCAGATCAGACGTCTCTCCCTGGCTCTGCCGCCGGCCACATTCTGCGTCCACCAACAGCACCGAGGCCAGCGGCTGGCTACGCTGTCCTCTCTACAGGCGCCCCGGAGCCGCCCAGGTAGGGCCGGCGGAGACGGGCCCAGAGGGCAAGCCAGGAGAGGAAATCTGGGTCCAGGAAGTCCCTTTCTGTCCTCTCGGCCTCCCCCAAGCTCTCCGGTTTGTTCTCCACGTTTCGCTGCCTGGTGGCCTCGGGGAAGGGCAGTGGCCGCAGTCACTGGCAGAACGCTGGCCAGGAGTCTCGGGCTCCGGGCACTGCAGGCCAGCCCCAGGACCTCTTGGACCTCAGGGTTCTAACCTGCAACCCGGGAACGCGGCATTGGATGATCTCGCGTCCTTTCTGTTGCCATCAAAGCCCCTGACCTGGCGCTCTGATTCTAGAAGAGATGGAAAATGACCGCCCGGCGCTTCCTGGGGGAGTGGAGACGCAGCTGGACTGAGGGTCCAAGGGACAGGTGCGGCCGCATCGCTGGCGCACACGCTGTGCGCAGCTGGGCAAGGCGCGCCTCTCTGAGCCCTGCCTCCCCACCAAACCAGAGACTGTGCAGGCCACGCCCACAGCCCCTCCCACACCCGAGGCCCCTCCCACGATGAGGCCCCTGGTCGGGAGGCCTGTTCCCCAAGACCTTACTTTCCAGCCTCTGTGGGCCTCCTCCCTCCTCTCTGCGGCTCACCCCGGCCCACAGCACGGCGGGTCCTGAGCCCGCTCTCCCCAGCCTGAGCCCCGCCATGCCGACACTGAACCTCGAAGGCCTCTCCGCGTGCACACTCTTGCACTAGCACACACTAACGGCAGCACCCAAGAGCTTATGTAGATTATTCCCCGAGAAGGCAACAGTGTTCCCATTTCACAGATGGCATAACGGAGCCTCAGAGAAGTTAAGTAATTTGCCCAAATTCAGAGCTGAAAGAACAGGCCAAGGTGGGAGTCAAGGTCGGTCTGCTCTTCACGTCAGCATCCTTGCCAAAGAGACGCCACCCTCTCCCCCAGGCTGCCACGGGCCCTGCAGGAGCAGGCGGAGGGGCACGGCCTGCAGGACTCCGCCCCCAGCCTCGGCTTTTCCAAGCAGCCAAGCCAACCTTTTCCCTCGAGATGAGCGCCCCTTGCCCATGGTCTCACGGCGCGCAGAGGGGAGCCCCACGCCCCACCCCAGGCACCTCAGTGGTCCACACTGGCCTCTGGGGATCCTCCCCCCACGACCCTGGGTGCCGACCTGCGCTGGCTGCCCCATCCCTCTCCTGGCCCCTGTCGGCTCCTTCCTGGAAGGTTCTGGAGTGGCTGGAGTGAACCTATCTTATAACCACGGAAGGGACAGGAGGTATGCCAGAGGCGGGGCGGGGGAACCAGCGGAAAAGAGGGGTGAGGTTCAAGTCAAGCAGAGTCTTCCTTGCCCATGAAGTTTCTGCTGCAGACCCTCTAACGGCCGGCGGAGGCAGGCAGAGCCTCCATCCTGCAGGGACGCGCTCAAGCTGCGGGGACCCTGGGGGTCACGGGGCACGTCCCACCCGAGTCAGCAAACCGCCCGGGCGCTTCCTGGGGAGTGGAGACGCAGCTGGACTGACTGTCCACGGGGCAGGTGCGGCCGCATCGCGGGCGCCACGCTGTGCACAGCTGGGCAAGGCGCGCTCTCTGAGCCCTGCCTCCCCACCAAACCAGAGACTGTGCAGGCCACGCCCACAGCCCCTCCCACACCCGAGGCCCCTCCCACGATGAGGCCCCTGGTCGGGAGGCCTGTTCCCCAAGACCTTACTTTCCAGCCTCTGTGGGCCTCCTCCCTCCTCTCTGCGGCTCACCCCGGCCCACAGCACGGCGGGTCCTGAGCCCGCTCTCCCCAGCCTGAGCCCCGCCATGCCGACACTGAACCTCGAAGGCCTCTCCGCGTGCACACTCTTGCACTAGCACACACTAACGGCAGCACCCAAGAGCTTATGTAGATTATTCCCCGAGAAGGCAACAGTGTTCCCATTTCACAGATGGCATAACGGAGCCTCAGAGAAGTTAAGTAATTTGCCCAAATTCAGAGCTGAAAGAACAGGCCAAGGTGGGAGTCAAGGTCGGTCTGCTCTTCACGTCAGCATTCTTGCCAAAGAGACGCCACCCTCTCCCCCAGGCTGCCACGGGCCCTGCAGGAGCAGGCGGAGGGGCACGGCCTGCAGGACTCCGCCCCCAGCCTCGGCTTTTCCAAGCAGCCAAGCCAACCTTTTCCCTCGAGATGAGCGCCCCTTGCCCATGGTCTCACGGCGCGCAGAGGGGAGCCCCACGCCCCACCCCAGGCACCTCAGTGGTCCACACTGGCCTCTGGGGATCCTCCCCTCACGACCCTGGGTGCCAACCTGCGCTGGCTGCCCCATCCCTCTCCTGGCCCCTGTCGGCTCCTTCCTGGAAGGTTCTGGAGTGGCTGGAGTGAACCTATCTTATAACCACGGAAGGGACAGGAGGTATGCCAGAGGCGGGGCGGGGGAACCAGCGGAAAAGAGGGGTGAGGTTCAAGTCAAGCAGAGTCTTCCTTGCCCATGAAGTTTCTGCTGCAGACCCTCTAACGGCCGGCGGAGGCAGGCAGAGCCTCCATCCTGCAGGGACGCGCTCAAGCTGCGGGGACCCTGGGGGTCACGGGGCACGTCCCACCCCGAGACCCCTGCTCCAGCAGGTGTTCCCGGTTCTCAGCAGCAGCAGCCCCTCCCTCGGGGCTCAGCGTGGGACGAAGCGTCCGCACGTGCTGCTCATTTACTCCTGGCAACAACCTGAACACCGCAGCTGCCGTCAGTGCCTCCGGAGAACCAGCTGCAGCTGGAAGACGCAGCGCACCCTGCTCAAGGTCACGCGGAAGCTGACCAGCAAGCCCGGGTGGCGCCTGCCTCGGGCCCCTCGCAGCCCGTGTCTGCCCTGAGCCAGCCCCCTCCACAGATGGTGGGCACTGCGGACACCAGGGCTGCAGGCCCCAGCTCTCAGCAAGCCCCTGCCTCCCAGCAGACTCCGCCGCCGGGGTGCAGAGGTCCCAGGAAGTCACCGAGTTCAACCCCTTCCATGTACAGGCCAGGAAAGCAAGAGAGGGGCTGCCCAAGGTCACATAAGGTCACAGAATGCGAGGCAGCGCCTAGAGTTGGGCGTGGGGCTCCCGTCTTAAAGTGGGACCCTCCTCACAGCACCTGAGGCCCAGCGAGAGGCCGCCACCCCTCCCACCAGAGCAGCTGGAAGACAGCCAGATCTCCCCAGGGGAGAGATCTGGGGACACTTCAGAGGCAAAGGCCACTGCAGTGGGACCTCTCAGGTCCTCCTTACCACCCTGGACACCCGGAGACCTTGGGAGGCCCTGACAGCCCCGGAATCCCCAGGCATGCATGCCGCACCAGGAGCCTTTCTCCTGGGAAGGCTCTGCCCCTGCAAAGCTCCTGCGGTGTTCTGAGTCTCCCATCCCCCCCTGCCGTGTAGGGGAGGGCGCTGCAGTTCTCCCCAGAGGCAGGTCACAGACAGGGTGAGCTGCATGAGCGCCCCTCAGCGCACCCCACCTGCAGGCCAGCCAGCAGGAGTGAGGGCTGGGAGAGGCTCAGCTACCGTAAACTCCAAAATCCCATTTTTCAGATGAAGAAACTGAGCCCCGGAGGGGCAAGTGAGTTGTCCAAGGTCATAGGCAGGGTATGGAAGCTTCCTGACTCCCCCTAGGCGCGAAGGCCACCCACCTCCCAGGAAGGCAGCGCGGAGCTCCTGCAGAGAGGCGGGCGAACGGAGGCGGCGCACTCGCAATTGGCCAGGCCGGGCAGGTGCGACCATGGGCTTGCTCACCCACCGCCCTGCCCCCACACGCCCCACTCCCCACTGGGGCGCCACACTGCCCGGAGATTCAGAGAGGTGCCGCGGATCGTCCAAGGTCACACAACAAAACGAGGAAAGCGCGCGCGCCTTCTGCCCCTTCCCCGCCTCGGCCATGTCTGCCCTGAGCCAGCCCCCTCCACAGATGGTGGGCACTGCGGACACCAGGGCTGCAGGCCCCAGCTCTCAGCAAGCCCCTGCCTCCCAGCAGACTCCGCCGCCGGGGTGCAGAGGTCCCAGGAAGTCACCGAGTTCAACCCCTTCCATGTACAGGCCAGGAAAGCAAGAGAGGGGCTGCCCAAGGTCACACAAGGTCACAGAATGCGAGGCAGCGCCTAGAGTTGGGCGTGGGGCTCCCGTCTTAAAGTGGGACCCTCCTCACAGCACCTGAGGCCCAGCGAGAGGCCGCCACCCCTCCCACCAGAGCAGCTGGAAGACAGCCAGATCTCCCCAGGGGAGAGATCTGGGGACACTTCAGAGGCAAAGGCCACTGCAGTGGGACCTCTCAGGTCCTCCTTACCACCCTGGACACCCGGAGACCTTGGGAGGCCCTGACAGCCCCGGAATCCCCAGGCATGCATGCCGCACCAGGAGCCTTTCTCCTGGGAAGGCTCTGCCCCTGCAAAGCTCCTGCGGTGTTCTGAGTCTCCCATCCCCCCCTGCCGTGTAGGGGAGGGCGCTGCAGTTCTCCCCAGAGGCAGGTCACAGACAGGGTGAGCTGCATGAGCGCCCCTCAGCGCACCCCACCTGCAGGCCAGCCAGCAGGAGTGAGGGCTGGGAGAGGCTCAGCTACCGTAAACTCCAAAATCCCATTTTTCAGATGAAGAAACTGAGCCCCGGAGGGGCAAGTGAGTTGTCCAAGGTCATAGGCAGGGTATGGAAGCTTCCTGACTCCCCCTAGGCGCGAAGGCCACCCACCTCCCAGGAAGGCAGCGCGGAGCTCCTGCAGAGAGGCGGGCGAACGGAGGCGGCGCACTCGCAATTGGCCAGGCCGGGCAGGTGCGCCCATGGGCTTGCTCACCCACCGCCCTGCCCCCACACGCCCCACTCCCCACTGGGGCGCCTCACTGCCCGGAGATTCAGAGAGGTGCCGCGGATCGTCCAAGGTCACACAACAAAACGAGGAAAGCGCGCGCGCCTTCTGCCCCTTCCCCGCCTCGGCCCTGGTCTCTCCCAGCTCCGCCGCTGGTCCGGATCGCCGGGACCTCGCTTCCCCCACGCGCCGGCCGCGCGGTGGCTGGAGGAGGAAAAGTTTCAGCGAGAGGCAGGGGCGGAAGACGTCGGCGCCCGGCGAGGGGCGCAGGACGCAGGCGAGCCCCGCCAGGTCCGCAGGCAGCCGCTGTCCCCGAGCGCCACGCACCCGCCCCCGCGGCTCGGAGAGGGGCTCCCGGGATAATTCAAGATACTCCCCCGGCACCAGCCGGCCCCTCACTGCCCAGAGCCCGAGAGCCCCAGTTGGCGCCCCGGACCCGCCCAGGCCGCCGGCGCAACGCTTACCTGGGCCGCTCCGGCGCGGTGGCGCGAGCTCGGGACGAGGGCGGCGGGCGGGACGCCGCGGTCCCCGCGTCCAGGGCCCTCGCGGCGCTTCCCGGCGTCCGGCCGCCGCGGCCCCGCCCGCCCCGCGCCGCAGGAGTAGCACCTGCCCCCGCCGCCCGCCAATCCGGAGGCTCCTCCGGCCTCCGGGCGACCCTCGCCCGGGGACCCGCCCCTCTCGGCCCGGGCGGGAGCGGGGAGTGGGCGGTGGCGGGGTGGGGGCGGGGCTCCCCAAGGCCCCGCCCCCGCCGCCCGCGGGCTTTGCGAGCCGCTCGCGCGCCGGGATTGGCTGGCGGGACGGCGGGCGGGGGCCTCCCCGCGATCCCGAGCCGCCGGCGGGCGGGAGGGGAGCCGACTGGCTCCGGAGCTTCGGCCGAAGGTTTTCCTGAGTCGGGGAAGAAAAGAAAAGGGAGGCGGAGAGGCGCGGCGGCGACCAAAGTCGGGGACGGGGGCGCAGGCCCTGCCTCTGGCGCTCAGGGAGACGGCCTGCCCACCCCACCCCACCCTGCACAGGGCGGGCGGGGCAGGGAGGGCGTCTCGCCCCTGGCCCCCATCCTCCGTCCGCAGCACCCACGGCCCAGACCTCCTGACCGCGGTTCAGCTACACGGAACTTGGGCTGGGGTCGCTCGCCTGGCCTCCCCCCTCGCCCCTGCTTGCTCCCGGTCAGCATACTCAGAATCCTGACTCGTTTGGGGTTCCACCCTGGAAGTGACACCCCCAAATCCAGTGAGCTGGGGTAGAACTCAGGCAGGTTTCCCGTGGCTCCTCTCTCCACGTCAGAGCCCAGGAACCCGGGGACCCGGGTCGCTGCAGGCCCCTCTGTGTCCCCTCCTCCCTGCGGCCCCAGCCCGCCAGCCCCACGGCCGCGGCCACTGCAGTGCGGCGGCACTGTGCTCGCGCTGGGCCAGCCTCCTTCAGGACCAGCCCGGCCCGGCCTGGTCTGCACAAAACGCTGACTCGGGTTTCAGGGCTGGAAGCGCGGCAGGGAGGGTGGGGGGCCGGCAAGCCTGGCTGGGGGCACGCCCGGCTGGGGCACAGGGCCGGGAAGGGGGGTAGGGGACAGGGCTGGGCTGGTGGGACACCCGCAGGTCCTGCCAGGCCATGCTCCTCCCGCCCACCTGCCCGCTCCATCCTGCCGGCCTCACTCCCCGGGCGTCCTGGGGGGGTGGGGGCCCATACATCTCCTCTGCAGGGACTGTCACCTGTCATTTCCTGTTCTCGCCCCCTCCCCAGACCGTGGGCTCCAGGAGGGAATGGCCAAAACGCATCTCAGTGGCTCTGAGGCTCAGCGTCCTGCAGGCCCGGCCCTGCCGCTTGTCCGCTGTGTGACCCTGGGCAGCCTCTGAGCCTCGGTTTCCTCTCTCCTGCAGCGTAGGGTTCTAATTCCAAATCAGAGTTCCTGCGGGGATTAAAGGGGTGACCTGCGTACAGAGACCGGGGGCGGCGCTAGCAGCTGAGGAGGGAGCAAGGGAAAGACCTGCCCCTACACGCGGCCTTCTCCCAGGGACCAAGTATCCCCCTCCTTGCCCCGCAGGCCCCTCTCACTTAGCAGTTCCTGAACCCTAACGTCTGCCCTAGACTTCCAGGATGGACAGACAGCTAGAACCACGCCTCCCCTCCCCACCCCGGCCTGGCCTCTCCGGGTTCTCTGCTTTGCTCCAGCTCAGCCCCTGTGTAGAGCCCTGGTAGCCCAGCGTGGAGGCAGGGTGGCCTCCGTCATGGCCCGCGTCAGCGTCTCCCTGAATGCCACGTCCCGCCAAGCCTGCGTCCCTTGCCGGGAATCCGGTATGCCTCCTCGGCGGATGCCCCCAAGTGGCTCCAGACCTGGGCTGAGGTCAGGGCTGCAGGATGCAGTAGGGGCCGGTCAGGAGGGGCCGGGGACGTGGTGGTCTCTCTCGGTTGGCTTCCTGTTGCTGTCCCCCTTCCTCCTCTCTGATCTGGACCTTCACAAAGGCGCTGCCTGGGGGTGGACCGCGGCCAGCTGGTCCCCTGGAGGCAGCCTCAGAGCCCAGCACCGCTCAGCGAGGGGAGCAGGGGGGCGGAGAAGGAGAAGAGGCCTCTCAAAGGCTCGCTCTTCACCTGACCGAGCTCAGTCCCCACTTCAGACCCGTCCAGACAAAGCAACGACTCTCAACTCTTCCTTCCAGAAATGCAGCGCCCGGGTTTCTACCGGGTTCCAGATTCCAAACTGCTCAGTCCCGTGACCACTGCTCGGCCCGCCCCCTCCGCCCTCTCCCCCGGGCTTCCCTGGACCATCAGAGCAGGCTGGGGCCGAGACGCTGAAGGACAGGACCCTCACGGCCGGCAGACCGTGTGAGGCTAATACGCAGCTCTGAAGCCAGACGCGAGGAGAGAACCCTGACTCGGCCAGGTAGAGAGGTACGGCCTTGGGCAGGTCACTCAACCTCTGTGCCTCCTCTGTAAAATGGGGCAAAAGCGGTGTGCACCTCATCCAGCCACTGCAAAGGTCACGCCTCGGCTCAGCCCAGGCCTTGGCCTTCCCTCCTGCGGAAACCGCGTGCAGAGACCGGCGCTAGCATGGAGGAGCAAGGGAAAGACCTGCCCCTACACGCGGCCTTCTCCCAGGGACCAAGTATCCCCCTCCTTGCCCCGCAGGCCCCTCTCACTTAGCAGTTCCTGAACCCTAACGTCTGCCCTAGACTTCCAGGATGGACAGACAGCTAGAACCACGCCTCCCCTCCCCACCCCGGCCTGGCCTCTCCGGGTTCTCTGCTTTGCTCCAGCTCAGCCCCTGTGTAGAGCCCTGGTAGCCCAGCGTGGAGGCAGGGTGGCCTCCGTCATGGCCCGCGTCAGCGTCTCCCTGAACGCCACGTCCCGCCAAGCCTGCGTCCCTTGCCGGGAATCCGGTATACCTCCTCGGCGGATGCCCCCAAGTGGCTCCAGACCTGGGCTGAGGTCAGGGCTGCAGGATGCAGTAGGGGCCGGTCAGGAGGGGCCGGGGACGTGGTGGTCTCTCTCGGTTGGCTTCCTGTTGCTGTCCCCCTTCCTCCTCTCTGGTCTGGACCTTCACAAAGGCGCTGCCTGGGGGTGGACCGCGGCCAGCTGGTCCCCTGGAGGCAGCCTCAGAGCCCAGCACCGCTCAGCGAGGGGAGCAGGGGGGCGGAGAAGGAGAAGAGGCCTCTCAAAGGCTCGCTCTTCACCTGACCGAGCTCAGTCCCCACTTCAGACCCGTCCAGACAAAGCAACGACTCTCAACTCTTCCTTCCAGAAATGCAGCGCCCGGGTTTCTACCGGGTTCCAGATTCCAAACTGCTCAGTCCCGTGACCACTGCTCGGCCCGCCCCCTCCGCCCTCTCCCCCGGGCTTCCCTGGACCATCAGAGCAGGCTGGGGCCGAGACGCTGAAGGACAGGACCCTCACGGCCGGCAGACCGTGTGAGGCTAATACGCAGCTCTGAAGCCAGACGCGAGGAGAGAACCCTGACTCGGCCAGGTAGAGAGGTACGGCCTTGGGCAGGTCACTCAACCTCTCTGTGCCTCCTCTGTAAAATGGGGGCAAAAGCGGTGTGCACCTCATCCAGCCACTGCAAAGACGCGGGACACGCCTCCGGCTCAGCCCAGGCCTTCGGGCGCAGCGGCTTGGGAGCCAGGCGCAGGGGGCGCAGGGTGGACCACGCGGCCACCCCTCAGCCCCGCCGGCGCGCGTCCACGGCTCGCGGGGGCTGCTCTCCAGCCCCGGGGACACACGCTGACCCACGGCCGCCGAGGCGGGCGGCAGACCTGGCCGGCGCAGACGGAGGTTTGGATGAAGACATTGTCAGAAACAAAGAGTGCAAAGGACAAGCGAGCCACAGCCTGCAGCTGGGCGTGAGCGTCAGAGGGCGGCTGGGCAGGCGCTGGGCCCTGGCCTCCTCTGACCCAGCGACCCGGGAAGGGGGGCAGGGTCCAGGCCGCCTGCCCGGACCAAGTGAGAACGTCACCCCCGGGGTTCTCACTCTCTGGGGCCGCGGGGACGGCCCGGCTGCAAGTAGGCCAGTGGCGGTGGAGGCTCCCCGGCTGCCTGGCTGGAGGGTGGGCCAGGCGGAGGGGTGCGGCCGGCCGGGGGCAGGTTTCCTGCAGGAGCAGGCGGGGGTGTTGTGAGATGGCGGCGTTTCCGCCAGGCCCTCCTTACTCCACATCCAGACCATGGAGGAGTGTTGCTCGTCCCACCCTACAGAGGCAGAGGCGCAGTGCCCTGGGCGAGGTCACAGCGCGGGGAATGGACGACGCAGGTCTGAGTGCTGGGTCCTCCCTGCCTCCCTGATCAACGTCAGGCCCTCGTGCCTGACGGTAAGCTGGACAGAGTGTGGACACCGCGTCCCACCGGATCTACAGTCACCACATGAGACAAGCTTTCCTGCCAGTGCAAAGCTGAGAAAACTGAGGCTCGAGAGTGCAAACGATCTGCCGGAGCTCACACAGCAGCGAGGTGCCAGGAGCGGGGCTTCGGCCCCCTGCCCGCCCCCGGCTGCTGGAGACCCGGCTCCAGCGTCCCCACCCCAGGGCCACCGTCCCCCACACAGGCTTCCCCAGACGCGCGGGCCCGAGAAGAGCGGAGTTCAGCAGAGGCCCCAGAGAGGAAAAGGAATTGCGTCTGAGCTTGGAGGATCTTTCCTGAGAATTCAAGAAGCCAAAACAACCGACCCTGTGATTGTGGGTGTGGAAGGGCAGCCCAGGGCCTGTGTTGGAGGTAGGACCACCCGCGGGCCCAGACACGGCCCGGGGCGGGAGCACGGGGGCGGCCCAGGCTGTCTGTCCCTGAGGGAGGCCGTCTTGGGGAAGAAGCCACCAGGAAACTCCCTGGACATGCTTCCAGGGAGTGCGGGCTCTGCTGGGCGGCGGGGACACAGTCCCTGCCCGTGAGGGTGTGCATGGCAGGATGGAGCTCGGGCTTCAGCCCGCAGTGGGTCAGGAATACCGGCCCCGGTGGAGAGGGCCTCGCCGGGGCGGGGCCGTGAGCACGCGGGGCCCAGGGAGGCCCAGGCGGAGGCGGCAGTCCACAGGGCCCCCTCGCACATGCAGCCGCGGCCCCTGCACTGAAGGAAGCTGGGCGGCGGCCCGGGCGTCCTCGTCCGCGTCACACGGGGTGGTGCTCACTCTGTGTCAGCGTCCCCATTAGGGTTCTGTCTCTGACCATCTGCGACCAGTGATCTCCGATGTTACCGTGAGGACGTGCTGGGGGCTCTGATTGTGGTTAGCATTTTTACAAAAGAAGTATTTTTAAATTAATTAAGGTAGTCAGACAGACCACACAGGATAGTGAAAACATCACTTCACCTGCACTGGAGAGACAAGCGCGCGTGGCCCGGCCACACGGGCGGCGCCAGGGCCGCTGGGTCAGGGGAGATGAGCCCACCCAGCTGGGGGTGCGCAGGTCTAGAGGGGGCCCCGGCACCGGGGACCGATAGGTCAGATGACGCCTGGTCTGGCCGGGGACACGAAGAGGGGTGCGCGGGAGCACGGGGCGGGATGGGGGTGGGGGTCCCCTGGGGGCGGGTCCGAGGGAAACATCCAGGGAGCTCGTGGAGACCGGCCTGGGGCTCAGGAAGGGGTCTGGACGGGGAGGGGTCTCCGGAGGACCCTGAACTGTAGACCGTGGTGGTGATGGCCTGGGTCCCTGACTTGGACCCAGGTTCACCCGCTCTCACCACCTGAGCACGCTCCTCTCTCTCGTAGCTTCTACCTAGGATCTGAGAGGCTGCAAAATGCTCCCCTTTCCAAAAGGTCTTGGGTGTTAGTGTCTATCCACACGTGACTCTCCCATTTCACAGAACTGGCAAGTTGAGGCACACCTCTCCTAAGCCAGACAAGCCGACTGTGGAATCTGCAGTGATGCCCGTGCCCACTGACCACCAGCCGGGAGAGCGGTCCCCTCAGCTGGGCTGCTAGGGAGGAGGCGTCTCAGGGGAGGGTGCTCCTGCCCGCTACCCCTTCCGCGCCCTCTGCCTGGCCTGTGGGGCTGCCCAGAAGCCAGCCGGGCCAAGTGGGCAGCGCCTGCCCGGCTGGGGGGAGAGGCAGTTAAGCCAACAGCCGACTGAGTGCCCACGCGCCATCGGTGACGAGGGGACATCGCGCGAGGGGCCCCTCTGCTGTGCGCTGCCCTCCCTGTCGCTCGAGGCCCTCGGGAGGCGGACCTTCCCGCCCGTCTCCACAGCAGGACGCCAGGGACGAGAAGCCACACAAGCCCGGGTCCCTGTTGGACGCCTTCTCACGTCCAGGGTCGGAGCTCAAGACCCGGCTGCCGCCCCCACACAGCCCGCTGCGCACCCGACGAGGCAGCCCCTGCCCGCCGCCCGCCGCCGGCTCTGACGAAGAACCGTCAGCGTGGACTCCGGGCCCGCGACCCGTGCTCCTGAGGCCTCCTCCACGGGCGGGGCCGGGCCCGCCCTCCCTGAGAACAGCCGCAGGGCCGCCCTGGATGCCGTGTCCACCCGCGCGTCTCCCACGGCCTCTGCGTCCTGGCCAGCTCCTCTGGACAAGGCGGGTCTGTGCGCTCCTCGACACAGGACGTCCAGAGACGCACGGCTCGTCCCGAATGCAGGCCCTTCCGCCCTGACCCCGGGCTTGGGGCAGAGCAGGGCCAGCCCTCGGGCTCAGCAGCACGCCAGGCCCAGCGCGAGCCGAGCCAGTCCAGGCCCCCAAGGAGGAACGTCCCCCCCCGGGGCGACCGCGGGCGGTCCCAGAGGCAGCCCCCAGTGGCGGCGCCCCGCACCAGGGTGTCTTCTGCACCCACGAGTCTCCCTGCTGGCAGGCCTGGAGCCCACGTCCCGGGGCTGCCTTCCCGCCGGGGCCAGGTTTCCACGGCGCCCGGGGGAGTCAGGCTGGGGGCAGGCGGCCAGCGCCGGATGCGGGAACCCGGGGGTCCCTCCACACGAGGCTGCCGACGCTGGCTCCCAGGGCAGTGGGCAGTGGGAGGCACCCCTGGGCCCCCTTCTCTGCAGCTCCCCAGTCCAGAAGCTGCGGACCCCCCTCACACGGCCTGAGAGCTGGACTGGGCCAGGAGCTGGGGGCAGGGGCTTCGCCTCTGCAGGGCTCGGGGCGCAGCGCCCGGGAGCTGGAGGGGAGGCAGTTAAGCCAACAGCCTACTGAGCGCCCACGCCGCCATCGGTGACGAGGGGACATCGCGCGAGGGGCCCCTCTGCTGTGCGCTGCCCTCCCTGTCGCTCGAGGCCCTCGGGAGGCGGACCTTCCCGCCCGTCTCCACAGCAGGACGCCAGGGACGAGAAGCCACACAAGCCCGGGTCCCTGTTGGACGCCTTCTCACGTCCAGGGTCGGAGCTCAAGACCCGGCTGCCGCCCCCACACAGCCCGCTGCGCACCCGACGAGGCAGCCCCTGCCCGCCGCCCGCCGCCGGCTCTGACGAAGAACCGTCAGCGTGGACTCCGGGCCCGCGACCCGTGCTCCTGAGGCCTCCTCCACGGGCGGGGCCGGGCCCGCCCTCCCTGAGAACAGCCGCAGGGCCGCCCTGGATGCCGTGTCCACCCGCGCGTCTCCCACGGCCTCTGCGTCCTGGCCAGCTCCTCTGGACAAGGCGGGTCTGTGCGCTCCTCGACACAGGACGTCCAGAGACGCACGGCTCGTCCCGAATGCAGGCCCTTCCGCCCTGACCCCGGGCTTGGGGCAGAGCAGGGCCAGCCCTCGGGCTCAGCAGCACGCCAGGCCCAGCGCGAGCCGAGCCAGTCCAGGCCCCCAGGGAGGAACGTCCCCCCCCGGGGCGACCGCGGGCGGTCCCAGAGGCAGCCCCCAGTGGCGGCGCCCCGCACCAGGGTGTCTTCTGCACCCACGAGTCTCCCTGCTGGCAGGCCTGGAGCCCACGTCCCGGGGCTGCCTTCCCGCCGGGGCCAGGTTTCCACGGCGCCCGGGGGAGTCAGGCTGGGGGCAGGCGGCCAGCGCCGGATGCGGGAACCCGGGGGTCCCTCCACACGAGGCTGCCGACGCTGGCTCCCAGGGCGGTGGGCAGTGGGAGGCACCCCTGGGCCCCCTTCTCTGCAGCTCCCCAGTCCAGAAGCTGCGGACCCCCCTCACACGGCCTGAGAGCTGGACTGGGCCAGGAGCTGGGGGCAGGGGCTTCGCCTCTGCAGGGCTCGGGGCGCAGCGCCCCGGGGAGCTGGAGGGAGGGCGCTGCAGCTGACCCCACGTGTGGCACTGGACCCTGGCCACCTCACTTCTCAGCCCTGGAGCCGCCGATGCCCGGTCCCCAGCCGCGGTCTGCACCAGCCCAGCCTCTGCTCCTGACCAGCAGCGCGCCCTCGCGGACGGGCCGGGCCGGTGCAGCCCGGCCAAGGGCCTGGGGTCCCTGTTGGTCCCGGGCAGCCCCTTCAGCTCCTGTGTCCAGGGTGCCTGGGGGCGGTCGGGGACAGTCGAGGGCGCTGGTCCCTCTGGCGGCAAAGTGGCGCGCGGTGACTGGGCTCTGGGACCGGCCTCAGGGAAGCGCGGCCTGGAGGACGGGGAGAGCCGGAGGCGGGAGGCGAGAGCCGAGGCCGCCCCCAGCCCGCCCGCCCGCTCTCCTCACTCCCCCCCTCGGCCCCGCTGGCCCCCAGGGTGGGCAGCAGGCCGGCCGCGTCCCTCTGCCGCCCCGGGCCCGGGCGGGGAGCCCGCTGGAGCCGCGCGAGGAGGCGCCTGACTGCAGGAGTGGCCGCAGCACCGCGCAGCCCTGCAATGCAGTGCCGGGCTTGCTGCTGGCTTTTTTCTTCCTGAAAGTCCTCATTTCCCAGGGAAACGTGCAGACGCTTCCGGAAAGGGGTGGCCAGGCGGCCCGGGGACAGGCCCGCCCTTCCAACTCCAGGACCTGGCGGCCACTCCCGCCGGCCAGCAGCGCTGCCCTGGCCCCAGCCCGGGGGCGCCCGGGGCCCCCGCGTCTGTGGCCGGAGCCCGTTCCACGCCGACCCCCGCCCCCGCCTCTGGCTGAGCCTCCAGCACGGCGACGCCTCCAGACCCGGGGGCTCACCCCACCCACGCCACCCTCCTCCTCGCCCGCTGCAGGACGTCCTGCGGGGCAGACGATGCCCCACTCTGCCGTCTCCAGTCCCGACCTGCGGCGGGGTCCTCGGGGGCAGCCCTCCCCTCGCCCGCGCCAGACACACGACCTCTGCGCACGCTGCCTGTCTCCTGTCCTTGGGGTTCATTTTAAGGGAACGTTTCCACCAGCTCTGCCTTCCCGATGAGAAAGGACAGATTCAGTCAGCTAGAGAAACAGGCCAGACCCAGGGCTGGTGGATGGGCAGAGCCCCCCTTCTCCCCGGGACCACAGGGAGCAGCCGACGAAGGTCCCAGGCACCGCGCCCGGAGGGGCGGGCGGCGCCCGGGGCAGGCGAGCCTTCGGGCCCCAGCGCTCTCCCCTCTACCGGCAGGGCTGAGAGCTCCCGCCCTCTCCCCCGGGCGGCGGGTCTCGGGAACAGGTGGGTCTGGCTCAGGGGCAGCCAGGGCACACAGAGCCGATCTGGCACCACAGCCCGGGGAGGGGCACTGCCAGTCTGCCATCTGCCACGCAGGTGACAGCCGGTGACACGGAGCCCGGGGCGAGGAGGTCAGAACCTGTCCCCACTGCCGCCAGACTGCAGACCGGGCAGGAGGTGCCTCCCGCCCGAGGGGCGGTAGGTCTTTCCATGAAAGCAAGTCACCCCTGGGGCTCAGAGGCACGGCCCTGCGCCTGGTGCTTCCGCCCCAGGGCACAGGCTGTGGACGCAGCGATAGCGGGGCACCCCCTGAGCTCCGGGCAGGAAGGAGGTCCGGTCGCCGTCGGGGGCACACCTTCCAGGAGGCAGAGGGAAGCCCGTAGGCAGGACAACGCTGGTGAGTCCAGACGTCTGGCCAGGGCTGCGGGGCGACGCCACGGACCCCGCGGCCTGCTTCCTCCCGGAGAGCGGGCGGCGTCAGCGCAGCCCACAGGCAGCTCACCCGGCCGGCGCCCGTTCCGGCAGCTGCCCCGGGAGCCCCACCCCGCGCCCCAGCCAGACGCCGCCCTGACCCTCCTGTGCCTTAACACTCTCCTGGGAGCTCCACAGCGAGCAGAGACCCTGGTCAGGAGGGTCAGCGCAGGCGCCTGGGGGCCCTGGCATCCTGAGAGGCAGAGGACGAGGTGCCCCCACGCCCGCGGGTCCAGGAGCACACGCGAGGGCCCAGCGCGCCCCATCCCTGCCGGCCCCTGCCCCGCCCAGCGCAGCCTCCCTCCTCTGCACGCAAGTGCCCTCTGAGCTTCAGGCGTTTTCCTTTGTGCCCACGGTCCTCAATTTTAAGGGAACGTTTCCACCAGCTCTGCCTTCCCGATGAGAAAGGACAGATTCAGTCAGCTAGAGAAACAGGCCAGACCCAGGGCTGGTGGATGGGCAGAGCCCCCCTTCTCCCCGGGACCACAGGGAGCAGCCGACGAAGGTCCCAGGCACCGCGCCCGGAGGGGCGGGCGGCGCCCGGGGCAGGCGAGCCTTCGGGCCCCAGCGCTCTCCCCTCTACCGGCAGGGCTGAGAGCTCCCGCCCTCTCCCCCGGGCGGCGGGTCTCGGGAACAGGTGGGTCTGGCTCAGGGGCAGCCAGGGCACACAGAGCCGATCTGGCACCACAGCCCGGGGAGGGGCACTGCCAGTCTGCCATCTGCCACGCAGGTGACAGCCGGTGACACGGAGCCCGGGGCGAGGAGGTCAGAACCTGTCCCCACTGCCGCCAGACTGCAGACCGGGCAGGAGGTGCCTCCCGCCCGAGGGGCGGTAGGTCTTTCCATGAAAGCAAGTCACCCCTGGGGCTCAGAGGCACGGCCCTGCGCCTGGTGCTTCCGCCCCAGGGCACAGGCTGTGGACGCAGCGATAGCGGGGCACCCGCTGAGCTCCGGGCAGGAAGGAGGTCCGGTCGCCGTCGGGGGCACACCTTCCAGGAGGCAGAGGGAAGCCCGTAGGCAGGACAACGCTGGTGAGTCCAGACGTCTGGCCAGGGCTGCGGGGCGACGCCACGGATCCCGCGGCCTGCTTCCTCCCGGAGAGCGGGCGGCGTCAGCGCAGCCCACAGGCAGCTCACCCGGCCGGCGCCCGTTCCGGCAGCTGCCCCGGGAGCCCCACCCCGCGCCCCAGCCAGACGCCGCCCTGACCCTCCTGTGCCTTAACACTCTCCTGGGAGCTCCACAGCGAGCAGAGACCCTGGTCAGGAGGGTCAGCGCAGGCGCCTGGGGGCCCTGGCATCCTGAGAGGCAGAGGACGAGGTGCCCCCACGCCCGCGGGTCCAGGAGCACACGCGAGGGCCCAGCGCGCCCCATCCCTGCCGGCCCCTGCCCCGCCCAGCGCAGCCTCCCTCCTCTGCACGCAAGTGCCCTCTGGAGCTTCATGTCCTGGCACGTCTCTTCCCTTTGTGCCCACGGTCCTCAATTCACAAGCCCCCACTTGGTACCAGGCCCTTTCTGGGGGGCAGTCAGGCCATGGGCCAAACAAAACCCCTCGCCCTGGGGGACCCTGCGATTCTTTACTGACCGACCCATCGGGGCACTCACTCCTTCCACAGCCGACGCTCCACCAGGCAAAGCCCGAGGTGCCAAGGCTGACCCCTGCAGAGCCCCTCCTTCCAGAAAAAGGCCGAGAGAGTGATGGCCCCACGCTCCACCCCCAGGGCCGGCTCAGGCTGCCGCCCCACGTCGCCCCAGAGGCGGCAGGAAGTGATACCGAGACGCCGGGCCGGCCAGAGGAGAGACTCTGGAGAGACGGACCGCCCGCCTCAGCTTCGGCACCGGCGCTGCCGGGGACAACGTGTTTCTTCTTCCTCCGATCTAGCCCCGTCCCTTTACAGCGTCTAATGCATCGTAAAGGTGTGCGTGCTTAGCCGCCGGGTTGTCTGACTCCTCATGACCCTAGAGACTGGCTGACAGGCGACGGGCTCCGGGTCGGGCACCACCTCGTCCACTTGCCCCACTCACCCCTCGTGCGCTCACTCTCAGACACGTGTCCACAAGGGCCTACCAGGTACTGAGGCCACGTGGTCACCGGACGTGCCAGAGCGACCGAGCGCCAGTCGGTGCGTCGGCCGCAGCAGAGGGCAGGGAGAGCGTCAGGAGCGGAGGGGCCAGGGCCTCGGGGCGCAGTCTAGGAAGAACGGGCGTCGCCCGGCGCGTGGCCCACAGCAGGGGGCAGGAGGCTCCCTTCAGGCCCGGCTCCCTGGCTCCCCCCCTGCGTCTGCAGCCCTGCTGCAGGCAGTGCCCGTGCGGACCCCATGTGGCCTGGGCTGCCCGCGTGACAGCAGGAAGCAGTTCCGCGCCCTTGGCAGAACCAGGCTCCCGCGCCACCTCCCCGGTGTCACCGGGGGTTCCCGCCCTGAAGCTCTCCTCCCTGAGCCTGAGGAAACGGGATGGGGCCAAGGTCCAGCCCAGCCCAGCGGGGGACACTCTCAGCTGCCCGGCAAGGGCCGGCTGTTCCTCCACGCGGGCTCCCCCAGCCCATCCAGCAGCACCACAGGCTTCTGCGGGTCCACTTCAAAGCCTGGGGTCAGCTTCTTACAAAGATGCTTTACTGGGCTTCTCTGGTGGTCCAGTGGGTAGAGAGCCCACCTTGCAGTGCAAGGGGCACCGGTTTGATCCCTGGCCCAGAAAGATCCCACATGCCACATGCCGTGGAGCGGCTGCACCTGTGTGTCCAGTTACGAGCCGATGCTCTGCCACGAGAGAGGCCACTGCAATGGGAGGCCCACACAGGCCAAAGAATAAAGGTGGATAAAAATAAATATCAATGAAAGAAGCATGATGGCGAAAAGGAAAAAACAAAGTGTGACTAATAAAGATACTATTCTATTAATTAATTAAAAAATATTTTATTTTGGTTGTTACCAAATTCATGCAAAAGCAAAGAGACGGGCCATCTGTGCTGGGGCCATCTGTGCTTGGCCCCCAGCTCCAAGATTATGAACAGCCTGCAGTCTCGTTTGCCCAGATTCCTCACGCTCTCCCCTGTTTCCAGGAGTATTTTACAGTGAGTCCAGATATCATGTTATTTTTCCCATAAATACTTCAGTATAGCTCTCTGACTAAAAGGCCTTAAATATGTGTCAGTGAACTTGTGGCTGCCGGGGAGGGCTGGGGGAGGGGCAGACGGGGGGGCCGGGTGGGCGTGTACCCACCACATGGGTAAACCATACGACCCACGGGATGCGCTGCGGAGCCGGGACTCTAGTCAACGTGCGGTGATAGCCTAAGCGGGCAAAGAACTTGAGGAACAATAGCCACACATGTGTGTATCACTCAGTCCTTTTGCTGTACACCTAAAACAAACATACCATTGTCGATCAACTATATTCCAATACAAAGTAAAAATTTAAATACATATGTACGTCTCTTTTCAGGACAAGCTGGCCATCATCACGTGTGGTGCGGGAGGACTCTCATACCGCACGGCACTCACCCCCCCTTCTGACTTCCCGACTGCCTCGAGCTTCGCCTTTTCAGCCTGGCTCTGTTTTCCTCTAGGACTCAGGTCTGATGTTCAAGTCTACTTGAAGTTGATTCCAGTCTATGGTGCAAGATAAGGGTTCAGTTTTCCTAACCCCATTTATTGAAGAGACTGTCCTTCCCGTTTGTATATTCTTGGCTCCTCTGTCATAAATAAGTTGACTAAGTACGTGTGGCGTTATATCCAGGCTCTCTGTTCTGCACCATTGACTTGTTTGTTTTAATGCCTGCACCATACTGATTTTTGTTTTTTCTTTTTACTATTTATTTATTTTCATCCATCTTTATCCTTTGGTCTGTGTGGGCCTCCCATTGCAGCGGCCTCTTGTTGCAGAGCACCAGCTCTGGGCTCATGCGCTCCAGAGCACTGGCTCGTAAATGGACACACTGGCCCAGCCAGTCCATGGCACGTGGGATCTTCCCTGGCCAGGGGTCAAACCAGTACCCCTTGCACTGCAAGGTGGACTCTACCCACTGGGCCACCAGGGAAGCCCTACCATACTGTTTTGATCACTGTAGCTCTGTCGTACAGTTCTTATAAACCGATGGTTGAATCTTGAGGCTTCACTGGATGTGGTTTGGATTTCCAGCACGACCCGCTCGTCTCTTCACCCCCCTCTCCTCCCAGCACCACCAGCGCGGCCACAGCTGTGTCCCCACCGCACAGCGGCTTCCTCAGCGTCCTGTAAATTCAGACGCAGGCTCTCTCTCTCACCTCAGGGCCTTTGCACCTGCCATCGCCTTTGCCTGGAACACCCCTCCTCTGCTCTCCTCGGTGGGATGACTTGGTTCACAGAAAGCCTCGCCCAGGTTGGTGTGTCCCCCACCGTGTCCACTCCCCCGGCACAGATCCCAGCGGCTGGCACCTCAGTTGCCTCTGTCCTGGCATGGAGCCCCGCCCCGCTGGACTGGGAGGCCCTGGGCTGCACGGCTGACTCTAGTCTCCTTCCCAACCCAGGGCCCGGCACCACGCCAGGCACGGAACAAGCATCTTGTCAGTATTCACAGAGCCAACGGGACTGACCCAGCAGCAGCCCGGCCCAGCAGGGCAGCAGGGTGCTGCCCGGTATCAGCAATGTCCTCTGGCCGGGCGCTGGGTGGGTGGTCAGCAGCCAGGGGCAGCCCACCTTCTGCAGGGTGGGGGCCAAGCCCAGCAGGCCCCCTGTCCCCAGGGAGCTGGCCGCCGAAGGCAGTCCCTCTGCTGTGGGCTGCTGGGATGCCTCGGTGACCGCGTCAGGGCCTCGGGGGAGTGTGCACCACACCTGGAGGACTGGGCTGCACCGGAGGCGCCAGCTGGGGCCTCCTGACCCGTCATGCCCGGACCCCACGAGTCGCGTCCTCCTGCGCTCTCCTCCTGTCCGCTCCCCACGGCCTCTGAGCAGGCCCCGCCCCTGCCCGTCTCCCTCCCGTCGCCGCGCCCTTCCCTGCCCGTCGGCCTGGTTTCTATATTAACTGGTCATTAGTCCAAAATGTATATTACTTGCTGAGCTTATTCAATCGATGTTTGTGGTCACAACGCCTAATGACACAAATCTGTTTCTTTAAAGAGCTCACAGCAGTAAGTCATCTAGCCGGCAGCTCTGGCAGGAAGAGGGTCTCGGGGCCCTGCCCCTCAGGACGCCCCGCAGCCCCTCAGCGCGGCCTCCCCAGCGACCCAGCAGCTCGGCTGACGGTCTCCGCAGGGTCTGGTCCAGGCTGCCGGGGACGTGGTCCCGTCCTCTCCACCAGAAGACGTCCCGCCGGGAAACGGGCAGACGGGCCAGCACCCAGCGGCCCAGCCCTCCCGCAGCCGCGCCTTCTGCCCGCCTCACCCCAGCACCAGGAGGGGGGCCGCTGGGGCAGGAGCCAGGCGGGGAAGGACTCTCCAGGCGGAGGCGGAGGCGGGAAGCCGCAGCCCCCTTGCTGGCAGGCAGACGCGGGCCAGGCCCCCACGAACCAGGGCTACAGGCGGCACACGGGCAGCGAGGGCGAGGGCCTCGTCCTGCTCGCCCGCCTCGCCCGCGCCGCGCTGGAGACACAGCTCTCCGCCTTCAGAGCGGCGCCAGGCGGGCGCAGCGGGCGACCAGCACATCGAGCCTGTGTGCCTGCGACCGTCAGGGAGCGGCCGAGGGTTCAGGTCGGCCGATTGCTCAAGCAGGCCCGCTGCCCCGGCCCGCGGTCAGGGCCCGGCACCGCGGATGGGCGGGCAGCGCGGCCCCCGCCAAACGGAGGCCGGGCTCCGGAGCCCCCGGGTGGGACGCCCGATGTCCTGAGGTCCCGCGTCCACAGACACGCGTAAGCAACACCCGCACACGCTCTCCTGAGTCCACACGCATGGTGCACACACACAGTGTGGCTGAAGCGCTTCACACTCGGGCTTTCGAGCCGTCTTGGACGTGATCTCAGACCCGCGGGCGCAGCGTGGGCTGAGCAGGGCGACAACGGCCGTGAGAGCGTCTCACGCGAGCAGAGACGGCCCCGGGCCGAGCTCCGGCACTGGGAGTGGCGGCCGTCGGGCGGGAGGCCCCGGGCTGCGAGGAGCCCGACCCAGGAGACAGTGGGAGGCCGGCACTGCCCGCAGCCAGCACCCCAGCTCCGAGGCCTGCAGCCAGCCCCCCGTCCCAGTGAGAGCATTTTCACCTGAAGGGAAAATTGAACGTCAGCGGTCACTCCTGCTCTCCTTCGCCTCGGCCCAGCCACAGTCACGAGTGAGGGACCCGCAGAGGAGTGGCCCAGAGGAGGGGGCCCCGGAGGAGCCTGGCGCTGGGAGCCGGGCTCACGGCGAGGCCTCAGGACGCAGCCCTGCAGGTCGTCAGGCCCCCAGGTGAGCGACGCCATCCCGGGGCTCTGGGGGCCGACGGAGAGGCCCGGGAGGGTGCCCTGCCCCTGGGCCCAGCGCGGCCAGCCACGGGGACAGAGAAGCTCTTGGGCCAAACTGACATCAGGGGGCTTCTGGCCTCACCTGGCGGGCCCGATGTCCCACAGCGGAGAATCACAGGACCCCCCAACCCCACCGCGGCCACGGCCGGGGAGGACGCGCCTCCCCAGTCCTCTCGTGTACAAGGAGGGGCGGGACTACGCAGGCCACTGTCTCGAGCTGAATGGAGCTCCCGCCAGGACCAGTGACCACGCTCCCTCCAGAGCATCTCCAACCACCCGAACAGCCGCGTCTGACTCGGGCGACGTGGGGGTCGGGCGGGCGCCTCGACGCCGCGCAGCTCCTGTCGGGAGCAGCTCTCAAGGCAGCAGGTGAAGGCCGGCATCTGACGTTCACCCGGCCGTCCAGCCCCCGTCTCTGGTCAGCACAGGCCTTCAGCAGGCCGAGCGGCCCCCGGTGCAGCGTCGGGGTGGGAGGCCGACCCAGTCATGCCCCCCATAATCCCACCTCGGTCCGCGCACAGCACCTGTGACCCCCACCCCACCGCTCCCACGGGCAAGTGCCGGCCCGGGCGAGCCCAGCCAGGACCCGTGAGCGGCCACGGCCGCAGGCTGGTCTGGTGGAGCCGTGCCCAGCCCGGGCCCGCCCTCCCACCCACCCCCAGTGGTGCCCACCCGGGCCCTCGACGGGGCCAGGTGTCCTGAGTCCCGAGGAGAACCTGATAGAGGTTCTGTGAAGAACGAGGCCGGGAACCTCAGAGCTGCCGCGGAGACGCGCTGGAGCCAAACCCAGCTCCGCATCCTGGGGCGGTGCCTCGGGCCGAAGCGGCCACTGCGGACCAGACAGAGCCCCTCGCAGAACAGGGAGCCAGGAGGCGCTGGTCAGCCCTCCCAGAAGACGGCTAGGAGACGCTCCACACAACGGTCATCGTGAAAGTCCGCGGTAGGTCCGTGTGTCCCGAGGGCGTCCGTGCAGCGGGAAGGAGGGCTGACAGCCCCCTGGGTGGGCCCACCGGGTGAGACTGTGGTAACAGCTACCTGTCGTGCTAAACCGTGTTCTCGTCACAGATGAGCATTTCAGCGTGGGCCAGATGGACCTCAGGTCTGACCTTCCACCCTCTGGTGATGGACACCCAGGCCTTGAACTCGAATGAAGTCTGCTGGAGGACTGCCCCTCGCACTTGCCAGGGGAGTGCAAACCCTCTCCGGGGGAGACTCGGCAACGTGTCACGCCTGAGCTCAGCACAAAACCGGCGCTCGGGCGCAGGGGGAGACGACGCTGTGCCTGTGAGCTGTCGAGAGAACGGGGCCGGGCGAGCCCTGGGAACGAGGCAGAGAGCACGCAGGTTCTGACGGCACATGAAGCCTGCAGGACGAACGCCGTCCAGCCCCGCAGAGAGGCCCCAGGGCAGGCGGGACGCCGGTGGAGAGGAAGCCAGTGACTGGGAGACAGGCCAGAAGAGAGGGGGGCCCAGCCGAAAACTCAAGCACAGAAGGAAGAGGAAAAGGCACGCAGACGAGGCAGCCCGAGCCGGGGTCACAGCAAGGAGACATGGACTGAAAGACGGAAAGGGATACTCAGGGCTGAGGAAAGACATCGACCCACAGGTTTAAGAGCCCCACAGGTCCCAAGCAGAAAAGGCAACCTGCGTCTAGACACATCAGAGAGAAACTGCAGAGAAGGACACTTTCTCCAGACAGGCGAGCTCTCCCTGGAGTTCTGAGCGCTTCTGCCATTGGAGGCCTGACGGGCCGGCTCGGTGCCGGGCGGTGGCGCCCGGCGGGGTGGCCTGGGGACGCGCTCACGCGGTCCCGCATGGACAGGCCAGGGCGCAGGTGCCCCGTGGATGGAACCACGCGCCGGCCCGGCTCCGCCCGGCCTGCGAGCCCTCCCGTGTGGAAGGACACGAACACCACGGACCACACGGTGGGAGCCCAGGAGCAGAGCTCCGGCTGGCGCGGACCGCGCGTGCGGCCCTGCCGTGCACACCCTCCTCCGTGCGGCTGGGCGGGCCTGCGACCCGCGTGCAGACCTCCCCAGCGTTCCCAGCAGGACGCCCCGCCTCCCGAGGCCCACCTCCAAGGCCTCCTGGGGTCCGGCCCTGCCCTCCACGCGGAGCTCAGCCCCGGGGCTGCCGGCGTGCACCGCTCTGGGCACGTGGGCACCACCCCCGGCCCCACGGGCGACCGCGCTGCCCCCGCGGCGGCCTGCCCGCCACCCTCCCCGCTCACAGCGGACTCCAGCCCCACCCCTGTGCTCAGCCCACAGCCACTGTCCCAAAGCCCTCGGAGGGGTCGGGGACAGGCGGCTGGAAGCGGGATGAGAGCGCTGTGGCCCGGGGGCGGGGGCCGTGGAGCAGAGCGTTCCTCCCAGAGGCCCCCCGTCCCGCCCGCCCCGCGTGCACTCACAGCCTCGCACGTCCTGCGTGCCCATGCCCCTCCCCTGACCGGTCACGGCTTCTCCAGGGCCGCGACCCTGCCTTCCACGCCGAGCCCCGTCCCGAGCCCCATTCCACAGCCCCTCGCTCGTCGCCGCCTCCCCGGCCCTTCCTGCTGCGCCGAGGCTTAGCACGCTCGTGGGGGGCTCACGACGGGCAGGACGGGAGGCCCAGCCGAAAACTCAAGCACAGAAGGAAGAGGAAAAGGCACGCAGACGAGGCAGCCCGAGCCGGGGTCACAGCAAGGAGACATGGACTGAAAGACGGAAAGGGATACTCAGGGCTGAGGAAAGACATCGACCCACAGGTTTAAGAGCCCCACAGGTCCCAAGCAGAAAAGGCAACCTGCGTCTAGACACATCAGAGAGAAACTGCAGAGAAGGACACTTTCTCCAGACAGGCGAGCTCTCCCTGGAGTTCTGAGCGCTTCTGCCATTGGAGGCCTGACGGGCCGGCTCGGTGCCGGGCGGTGGCGCCCGGCGGGGTGGCCTGGGGACGCGCTCACGCGGTCCCGCATGGACAGGCCAGGGCGCAGGTGCCCCGTGGATGGAACCACGCGCCGGCCCGGCTCCGCCCGGCCTGCGAGCCCTCCCGTGTGGAAGGACACGAACACCACGGACCACACGGTGGGAGCCCAGGAGCAGAGCTCCGGCTGGCGCGGACCGCGCGTGCGGCCCTGCCGTGCACACCCTCCTCCGTGCGGCTGGGCGGGCCTGCGACCCGCGTGCAGACCTCCCCAGCGTTCCCAGCAGGACGCCCCGCCTCCCGAGGCCCACCTCCAAGGCCTCCTGGGGTCCGGCCCTGCCCTCCACGCGGAGCTCAGCCCCGGGGCTGCCGGCGTGCACCGCTCTGGGCACGTGGGCACCACCCCCGGCCCCACGGGCGACCGCGCTGCCCCCGCGGCGGCCTGCCCGCCACCCTCCCCGCTCACAGCGGACTCCAGCCCCACCCCTGTGCTCAGCCCACAGCCACTGTCCCAAAGCCCTCGGAGGGGTCGGGGACGGGCGGCTGGCAGCGGGATGAGAGCGCTGTGGCCCGGGGGCGGGGGCCGTGGAGCAGAGCGTTCCTCCCAGAGGCCCCCCGTCCCGCCCGCCCCGCGTGCACTCACAGCCTCGCACGTCCCGCGCGCCCCTGTGCCCCTCCCCTGACCGGTCACGGCTTCTCCAGGGCCGCGACCCTGCCTTCCACGCCGAGCCCCGTCCCGAGCCCCATTCCACAGCCCCTCGCTCGTCGCCGCCTCCCCGGCCCTTCCTGCTGCGCCGAGGCTTAGCACGCTCGTGTCTCACGCGAGACAGCAGGCGCGGCCTCCGGTGCAACAGCTCTCGTCGGAACAGAGGGGCTTCACCGGGCAGGCAGGTGGCCTCAATAACGAGAAGCCAGGCTGAAGCGACAGTCACGCAGGTGCTGCTGATCGCCCCTCCTCTCCGCACGGACCGAGCTAGACTCGACGGGCAGAGGGAGTGGGCTCGGTTCTGGGCCCCACGACGCGGAGCTAGGGGGAGCAGCGAGCAGAGGAAGGCTACAGGCCACGACTCACGGCTAGCGTCAGAGCTTCTTTCCAACCTCTCACAACGCGACTTTGACACTGAGAGAGAGGCCTCTGTCCCGGGTGGGTTTTGTGACCAACAGACTACAGCAGAAGTGACGCCGCAAGGCTCGGGTAGGAACAGAATGCCTGTCCACCTGTTCTCCCCGGGCAGCTGCCCTGGGAGCCCCCGGGAGGGCGGAGCTCACTCAGCTCCAGCCAACGGCCACACACGAGGCCACTACGGGGAGGGGACCCTCTGGGCCGTTCTGTCCCCGCCTCAGGGCTCTGAGTCCCGTCTGCCGCCGGGGCTGTTTGCGTCCAGTGTCTCACCCGGCGCTGCCGGGCGCTCTGCCTCACCTGGTCCAGAGCCCAGCCCTCCGTGCCTTGCAGACAGACGGGGACAGCATCCAGTGGGGACCGCGCTTTGCTGGTGATGTTTTCCATCCATGGGCTCATTTTTATAAGAGAAAACAATGTACATATATCATTTGTGTGGGTTTTTTTTTAAGATTTCTTTGGATGTGGACCAGTTTTAAAAGTCTTTGTTGAATTTGTTACAAAATTGCTTTTGTTTGATGCTTTCGTTTCTGGGCTGCAAGGCATGTAGGATCTTAGTTTCCGACCAGGGATCAACCTCAGCTATACTGGAAGGCAAAAGGGCCTTGAGCGGATGAGAGCGCTGTGGCCCGGGGGCGGGGGCCGTGGAGCAGAGCGTTCCTCCCAGAGGCCCCCCGTCCCGCCCGCCCCGCGTGCACTCACAGCCTCGCACGTCCTGCGTGCCCATGCCCCTCCCCTGACCGGTCACGGCTTCTCCAGGGCCGCGACCCTGCCTTCCACGCCGAGCCCCGTCCCGAGCCCCATTCCACAGCCCCTCGCTCGTCGCCGCCTCCCCGGCCCTTCCTGCTGCGCCGAGGCTTAGCACGCTCGTGTCTCACGCGAGACAGCAGGCGCGGCCTCCGGTGCAACAGCTCTCGTCGGAACAGAGGGGCTTCACCGGGCAGGCAGGTGGCCTCAATAACGAGAAGCCAGGCTGAAGCGACAGTCACTCAGGTGCTGCTGATCGCCCCTCCTCTCCGCACGGACCGAGCTAGACTCGACGGGCAGAGGGAGTGGGCTCGGTTCTGGGCCCCACGACGCGGAGCTAGGGGGAACAGCGAGCAGAGGAAGGCTACAGGCCACGACTCACGGCTAGCGTCAGAGCTTCCCTCCAACCTCTCACAACGCGACTTTGACACTGAGAGAGAGGCCTCTGTCCCGGGTGGGTTTTGTGACCAACAGACTACAGCAGAAGTGACGCCGCAAGGCTCGGGTAGGAACAGAATGCCTGTCCACCTGTTCTCCCCGGGCAGCTGCCCTGGGAGCCCCCGGGAGGGCGGAGCTCACTCAGCTCCAGCCAACGGCCACACACGAGGCCACTACGGGGAGGGGACCCTCTGGGCCGTTCTGTCCCCGCCTCAGGGCTCTGAGTCCCGTCTGCCGCTGGGGCTGTTTGCGTCCAGTGTCTCACCCGGCGCTGCCGGGCGCTCTGCCTCACCTGGTCCAGAGCCCAGCCCTCCGTGCCTTGCAGACAGACGGGGACAGCATCCAGTGGGGACCGCGCTTTGCTGGTGATGTTTTCCATCCATGGGCTCATTTTTATAAGAGAAAACAATGTACATATATCATTTGTGTGGGTTTTTTTTTTAAGATTTCTTTGGATGTGGACCAGTTTTAAAAGTCTTTGTTGAATTTGTTACAAAATTGCTTTTGTTTGATGCTTTCGTTTCTGGGCTGCAAGGCATGTAGGATCTTAGTTTCCCGACCAGGGATCAACCTCACACCGCCTATACTGGAAGGCAAAGGCTTAGCCGCTGGGCACAGGCGATGTCCTGGCGTTGTTTTTAAGACACAGGGGACAAACCTGACAGGACAGTACAAAATGTTCATTCTGTGAAAATGAATGTTTGTTATATTTTTCTGCTACTGTAATTTTCTTTAACAATCTGTTTGTAATAGCGTAGCCACTGACGATAGACTCTACAACCGTGGGAATCCAAACTCAGGCTCTGGGTTTGGAGGGAAGACCGTTCCTCTCAGGATGTCTACCACCCCAGCCCCAGCCGCGCTTCCTTCCCTCCATTCTGAGGCTCAGATCCACGACTGCCCGCCCCACAGGGCCCTGCGTCCTCACGGCCCACCGCGTCCAGCCAGCCTCCCCGTCCAGCCTGGCTCCCTCGCGCCTCCGCTCCGCACCTCCCCAGACCCGCCCCCTCCGCGTGCAGACACGCCCCAGCGCATCCCATCCGTGAATTCACACGCACGCACACAGAGACACACGCATGCACACACGTGCACGGGCCTCCGGACGCCCTGCCCATCGGCTCTAGCCCCGCCCTGGTGCAGGCGGCCCCCAGCGGCCCCTGAGGCGCCCGCTCCCTGACGCAGTGGCCCCTCGCCCCATCCCGTCCCTGCTGGGGCAGCGCCCCTGTCCTGCCTCTGGCAGCCCTGCCCCTCGGCCTGGCCTCCCGGGGTGGATGCCGCCCCTTCTCCTTCCCTCCCTGCCTCTTCCTGAGCGCCCCACAATGGTGACGCCCCCTGTCCCCCCCAGCCTCCCCTGAGCACTGGACTCGTGGCTGTTCATTGGTGATTTCGACCCACATCCTGAGCACCTCCGATCACGGCGAAGCCAAGCTCATCCTCACCCCCAGCTGCACCACCCGCCCCTCCGTCTCCAGCCCAGCCCTCGGCACTGCCGGGCCGGCACTGGGGGCTCGCGGCCGCTTCCTCCTCCTCTGCCCCAGAGCAGTTGCGCGCGCACGCACGCACGCGCACGCACGCACGCACGCACGCACGCACGCACTGCGGAGGGGCGGGTCCCGCCGCCGCCCCCCTCTCCACCGCTCGCCTTGAGCAGGAACACGCCTCAGCGGCAGAGAACTCCACACGCACACCCCGGCGCGCCTCGCCCGGCGGCACCCGAGGGCCCGACGCCCAGCTCTCACGCCGCTCGCCCACAAGCCTGCGTGCGGCGCACCCCTCGCCGCTTCCCCTGCCCCTGGCCGGGCACCCCCACGCCTCCTCAGCACGGGCCGAACCCAGGATTCGGACTCCCCAGCAGGACGGCGTCCCTTCCTCCCGGGTCTCAGAGCCCAGACACACACTGGGACACGCGTGTTACAGCCAAACACAGAGCTTCCTAAAATCCAACCCGAGAGCGGAGGATTCTGATTCCCGTGTGACTGCTGCGGGATCTGGGAGCCGACCCGCGGCCCCGAGCTCCAGCGCCGGCCCTCCCGGGGGCCTGGGAGCCTGCGGCCGGGAGGCGGGCGCCGCTGCTGCAGTGGAGGGGCCCGGGCTATCCGAAGTCTGAGCCCCAGCCTCCGCCCCGCCCGCGTCAGACACGAGAGGTGGCGCTCCCCGGGCCATCCCGAGGCAGGCGAGCCGTGGGCGCAGGTGGACGGGGCCGGGGGCAGCGTCCAGGGCTCCGCATCTGGTGGGGCCTGGCGCTCACCGTGCCCTGAGGACCGAGAGGAGAGCCCTGGCAAAGGCGGCCCCTTCACCGCGCTCTGGTGCCCCGGGGCCCCGCCGGGCCACGCACAGGGGCGCTGCCTCGTCCTCGCTGGGTGCCGCGGCTCCCGCACGGCCACGCCCTCCAGCCGGCACCTGGGGAGCACGTGTCCCTCGGACTGCTGGCCTCGCACGCAGGCACGGACCCCCGGCCACGACCGAGCTTCAGGACCCCGGGCCCTGCGGCCCTCCACCTCTAAGCCTCCCCAAGTCAGCCTGCCCTGGGGCCTGAGCCCAGGCCACGGACCCTCCCTCAGGTCCAGGGAGAGGGCGGTTAGGGCTAGAGGAGGGGCGTGGACACGAGCTAGAGACCCACCCGCCTGCCCCAGGGGTGAGCCCAGAGCCGGGTGCAGCGCTCTCCCCATCACCTCCAAGGACACAGCCCCCAAGTGCCCGCCTGGCTCTCTGCCCCACACCCCAGCCCACGCTCCCTGCCCTGGCGGAGGAGAGCCCAGCGCCTGGCCCCTCTGGGCGGGCTGCGGACCTTCCGCGGGGCTGGGGGCTGAGGAACGGACGCGCAGAGAAGGGATGGGCGGGGAGTCTACCACACTGGACCCTGGAGAGCGCGGAGGCGGCAGGCCTGGCCCGGCTGCTCAGACAGGAAGCGCTGTTGGGAGAAACAGCCTCGCTGGCTCGTTTCCAAAGAAAGATCCCACCTGAGTGAGTAACTCTTCCCTTTGGGGACCCACGACGTAACGGTGCTCTTTCCCCCGCCCCCCTCGCCCGCGCCGCCCGTCTGTCAAGGCTGAGCTGAAGCAGAAACAGGAAGAACGCTGGGGGCGCTCTCACAGGCCAGCCGGCGCCCCTCCTGCCACGGAGAGTCTGGGCGGACAGAGGCTCGGCCGTGGGCAAGCAGACCAGGGGCTGGACGCAGGGCGGTCACCAGCGTGCAGACCCAGTCCCCACCACCCCGCCGCCGCGAGCCTCGGTCTCCCCAGCTGTAAAGTGGGCTCAGGCACTGCCCGCGCCCACCTCTGGGCGAGGATGGTCAAGCTAACACTCTGCTCTCCGCCCCCAAGCCTGCGTGGAGGACACGGTGCAAGCCGGGGACACTCCTAGGAGACCGCCTCCTGGACGGCGCTCAGGCAGCGCGTGCGGACGAGCCAGACTGCAGGTGACAGCTCCCGAGGGACCTGGCTCTGCACCCACACCCCACTGTCCTCTCTGCTGAGCAAGCCGCACACGTCGTCTCCCACCCACCACGACCGCACGGGGGGCCTCGTCGGGGAGAAGTTCGGAGCCGGGCGGCTGCGGCAGGGGCCCAGGCTGGAGCACACAGGACTCCCCGACCACGAAAGGAGTTTTCGAGACGTGGAAACAGACGCTCAGAGAAGCAGGCCCATCGCTCGGGGCTCTCACCACGGGCGAGCCGCCGGCCAGCTGCTCGGGCCCGAGGCAGGGTCCTCAGCGGCCCTCGCCGGCCCCCGGCGGTGACGGGCGCCGCGGGCAGTGCGGTGGCGGGGACGTCGCAGGAGCGCCAGGACGCGTGGGCTCTGGCGGTGGCCGGCAAGTCCGTGGGGGGTAAGCGCTCCCGGGGGCCACCCCAGAGCCCGGAGAGGCGCGAAAGGCTCCCCCCCGTCGGCCCCGCGTGAGTCCCGGCCCCGCGTCCTCCTGGCCAGAGGCTCCGCGACGCTCCCGCTCCGCAGGGAGGAGGCCAGCTCTGGCCCGGGGCACGCCGGCGCACACGCGTCGGGAAGAGCCGGCCGCCACTCTGCCTCACACACACGCACACGCACACGCGCGCTCCTCGTCCGGGCCCCTGGGGACCCGCAGCCTCCTCAGCACACGGCTGCCGCGCGGGGACTCCGTCCCGGGGCTCCACGGACACCCCTCGCTGCCCACCAGCCGTGCAGCCTCGGGCGCCCCTCACTCTTCCGAGAGCCCTTCCTCGTCCGTGAGGTGAGGCCACACTCCGGGCGGTTCTAAGAACCCGGGGCAGGCGTGTGGGGGCCCCTCTGTCCACCCCCACGGTCCCGCTGCCTCCTGGACACCCTCCGGCTGCCCGCTGCAGCCCCGGTAGTTCGCCAGCGTTCCAGATGCCAGGCAGTAGAGACACCCTGCAGAGCCGGCAAGTCCAGCCCCGGAGTGAAGGACTGTGGGCCCGGCCCCTCCCCGGAAAGCCCACCCTGAGGAAGGGCCCCCTGCACTCGGGACTCGGACTCAAGGAGGGCCAGGAGCCCACGCTGACCAGGAGGGCAGCAGGGGCGTCGACGACACAGCCTGCCCGTCCTATGGGAGCAGCGCTCCGTCGGTCACCAGCAAGCGCTCGCCGCCCCGGGGCCCGAGCCGGGCATGGCCGGCCAGCGGCCAGCGGGACCCACACCCGCCCACCCCGCTCCCCAGTGGCGGCCGGTCCTCCCGCTGCCCCCACCCGCCGGGGGCCCACGGCGCCCACCTCTGCAAAGTGACACGGTAGGCAGATGGCTCTCGCCCTGCTGAACAGATGGCCTGCACGTCACCGGCCGCGCTGAGGCCAGCTCTCAGGAGCCTCACAACACGGATTTCCAGGCACCGAGAAGCACACCGACCAGCTTTCTGTCAAGGTCGACAGGCATGCCTGGCGGCAGAGGTGCCTGGGCCAAAGGCCCCGAGCTCCGTGTCCCCAGAAAGACGCCACGGCCAGCCTAGGCCCGGCCTCCTCCTGAAGGTCCTCCGCCAGGCAGAGACCACTGAACCCCGGACACTCCGAGCCGAGAGGAAAGGCCCCCAGGAACGAGCCCGTGCAGGGTCCCTCCAGCATCATGGCCGCTGAGTGCCCCACAGACAGGCCCCCGGCACTCAGCCCGTAGGCCCTCACGCGGCAGCGCCAACCAGGACGCCGGGCTATGCCCGACACGCCCAGCCCCTGCCAGCCCTCCTCCTGAGAGCGGGTCACGGTCCGTCGCCATGGATCAGGCGCTATTTACGGGCCACAGGAGGAAGTGAGACGGGGAATCGGGTCAGGACCAGAGCCGGGAGCGGTGAGGCGGGGCCCCAGCTTGCCCCGCCAGCCCAGCCCTGCTCCCCAGAACTCTGGTTTTCCAGACGGGGCCAGAGAGGAGCCCCAGGCCTCCCCCCTGCCCCTGGAGCGCCGTGTCCACGCGTGTCCACCAGTCTTCTCTGCCAGCATGTGCCCGCTCTGGTCCTGGGGCCGGTCCTGCCCCTTGGGGAGGAAGGCTGAGGGCCACCCGGTGCTCCGAATGGCACAGGGAAGCGCTGCCGAGGCACGGCCTGGGGAGGGGCCGGGGGCACCACGCAGGCGCGCTTGCTGCAGTTTGAGGGGAGAAGCAACCAAGGGGAGACCGCAGGTGGCCTGAACACTGCCTGGATGTCTGCTTTCGTTAGCCGCGTCCTGGGGGGCCCTGTCTGACCTCACGAGGAGGCGGTCACCCAGCTGTCTCTTTCGACTGGAGGGATGGCCCCTACACCTCCTGCCCCGGCCGCGTGCCCTGGACACAGACCTGGGAGGGCCTGGGCGATGGGCTTTGGAAGCCATGCGGTGGTCCGGCGGGCACTGCGATCCGCCCACCTTCCCCGGCGCCTGGTTCCCCCCCCTGAACAGATGGCCTGCACGTCACCGGCCGCGCTGAGGCCAGCTCTCAGGAGCCTCACAACACGGATTTCCAGGCACCGAGAAGCACACCGACCAGCTTTCTGTCAAGGTCGACAGGCATGCCTGGCGGCAGAGGTGCCTGGGCTAAAGGCCCCGAGCTCCGTGTCCCCAGAAAGACGCCACGGCCAGCCTAGGCCCGGCCTCCTCCTGAAGGTCCTCCCCCAGGCAGAGACCACTGAACCCCGGACACTCCGAGCCGAGAGGAAAGGCCCCCAGGAACGAGCCCGTGCAGGGTCCCTCCAGCATCATGGCCGCTGAGTGCCCCACAGACAGGCCCCCGGCACTCAGCCCGTAGGCCCTCACGCGGCAGCGCCAACCAGGACGCCGGGCTATGCCCGACACGCCCAGCCCCTGCCAGCCCTCCTCCTGAGAGCGGGTCACGGTCCGTCGCCATGGATCAGGCGCTATTTACGGGCCACAGGAGGAAGTGAGACGGGGAATCGGGTCAGGACCAGAGCCGGGAGCGGTGAGGCGGGGCCCCAGCTTGCCCCGCCAGCCCAGCCCTGCTCCCCAGAACTCTGGTTTTCCAGACGGGGCCAGAGAGGAGCCCCAGGCCTCCCCCCTGCCCCTGGAGCGCCGTGTCCACGCGTGTCCACCAGTCTTCTCTGCCAGCATGTGCCCGCTCTGGTCCTGGGGCCGGTCCTGCCCCTTGGGGAGGAAGGCTGAGGGCCACCCGGTGCTCCGAATGGCACAGGGAAGCGCTGCCGAGGCACGGCCTGGGGAGGGGCCGGGGGCACCACGCAGGCGCGCTTGCTGCAGTTTGAGGGGAGAAGCAACCAAGGGGAGACCGCAGGTGGCCTGAACACTGCCTGGATGTCTGCTTTCGTTAGCCGCGTCCTGGGGGGCCCTGTCTGACCTCACGAGGAGGCGGTCACCCAGCTGTCTCTTTCAACTGGAGGGATGGCCCCTACACCTCCTGCCCCGGCCGCGTGCCCTGGACACAGACCTGGGAGGGCCTGGGCGATGGGCTTTGGAAGCCATGCGGTGGTCCGGCGGGCACTGCGATCCGCCCACCTTCCCCGGCGCCTGGTCCCAGCACATCCTCCCACCCTTGCCTCCTCCCGGCCGCGCCGCCTCCCTCTGCTGTGCCCACGCCTGCGCCCACCCGCCCACCTGGGCTCCCGGTGCAGCCCCTCCCCCCCAGGAGGGCCTCCGCCAGCCTCCCTTCAGGGCGGGCCCGGTGAGCCTCCCAAAGCCTGTGCCTCCCACAGCCTCCCACAGCCCCAGGCGGGCCTCCGAGGAGGGGAAGGGGGTGAGGAATCGGGACAAAGGCCAGTCAGCAAGGGGGAGGGAGGCCAGAGCTGGGCTGCAGGGCCCGAGGTCGCGCACTCCCAGCGCCTGAAAGCCAGGTGCCCAGCCCTGCCTGCTGCTCCCAGGGCTTCCTGGTCACGGTGCCAGGCCCTCGGCCGCGCGGGTGAGGTGCTTGGAGTCCATGGTCCCACTTTACTGTGAAAAGAGGGTGCAGGGGGAGGAGGTGGCCGGGCTGTGTCTCGAAGGGAGGGAACAGGGCTCAGACCGCTGGCCGTCCCGCTCCCCTGCCTCGCTCTCCCCCGGGTCAGGTCACAGCCCGGCCGCCGGCCTGCCCGGGGAGGCGCCCGGGCTCCGTCCATGGTGCTGAACCGCCCGCACGGGGCTCGCCGCAGCCGGAGGGGCAGGAAGGGACTCCAGCCCGTTCCGCTGCCAGCGCCCTCCACTCGAAAACAAACAATTATTAAAAATTCAAATGAATCAAAAATTTAAAAATTAACAATTTTCTTAAAAGCGGAAGGGAAGTTCCCGTGGGAGGGGACACACGCACACCTGTGGCTGATTCGTGTGGCTACGCGGCAGAAACCAACACAATAACGTAAAGCAACTGTCCTCCAGTTAAAAATAAATGTAAAACAACAACGACAAAATAAGCAGGCAACGCCCGCGCACAGGGACGGCAGGCGTCCACTCCCGGCCCCCACGCTGCTCATCCCCCGAAACGCCGTGGCCACCTGATCCGAGACGCGGTCCTTTCAGAGCAGGTACAACAGAGGAAAAGGACTGGCCTGGTGAGTCCCGGGGCTCCGGGAAGCTTTCTAAGAAGGCAGCACGAGGGAGATGGGGAGGCTGTGTGGGTAAGAGAAGATTTCAAGGATGGAGGGGACTCGGAAGGCGCCTGCCAAGAGGCTGGAGGCCGCGTCTGAGTCCTTCCGGGTCACAGGTCCAAGTCCTGAACCAAGAGTCCCAAGACCACAGCCCTCCTGTGCGTCCTTGACGTCCGGGGGGGAGGGTCCGAACACTAAAGCACCGACCGTCCACCCTCCGTCGGTGGCAAAGGGCCTCCAGACTAGGCTTCTGTGCTTCTAGCCTAAACCCCGAGACCCCCGGGAACGTGCGGAAGGCTCTCACGGCTGAGCTGACCGAGGGCGGCGTGCATCCGGAGCCCGTGCGGACCCACCGCGAGGCCATACTCCTCGGGGCCCGGCCCTCGACGGACCCCGCGGCACTGAGGAGGAGCGCTGGTGGCTTCGGCAGGCTCTCACTGTGCACTTGTGGACGGGCCACGCACAAAACAGCTATTCCAGCAGGCGGGGCCAGCCCCCCGATCTAAACGAGCTGAACAGGCGGGGGGGCCCTGGGGTCCTCCTTCAGGCCTGCCTCTCCCAGCTGGCGCGGAGTCCACGCGACGCACGGACGCGCGCACACAGACGCCCTCCCTGACCCCGAGAGCACAGCCGGCGCGGAGGCGGCGGGCTTTCACGCTGCCAAGTGTCCCTCGCCCACCGCCGCCCTCCCGTTACTGACGCGCTCACGGCGCGCAGCGACCCCAAGCCTGCGCCTGGCTCTCCCCACGCCTCGCCGCCTCGCCTGCAGAGGCCCCCGGACGGAGGCAGTCCCGCCGGCCCGCAGCCCCGCTCCTCACCCTGCCCTGGAAGGAGGGCTCGCCACCTGTTCCGGCTCCTGTCCTTCTGTCGCTGTGTCGAAGCACACTCGTCAGAAAGTCCTTCTGCGTCCACTTGAAACACCTCCCCCACTAGGTCACTCCTCTCGCCTCTCTGAGCTCATGAATCATTTTTAAAGAGGTGAGATCCACTGGCAGTGGGGTGGGGGTACACCAGACCCCCACCCACATACACACGGAGACGGCCACGAAGAAGCCCAAGGACACACAGGCCCCTGGAAAGGCGTCTGACCCCCATCTCCAAGGACAGCGCTGCCCCAGGGTCCCCGAGGAGTCTGGCTCCTGCTCTCATTTCTGGGTCTGAAACAGGAAACGCGCCGACTCCCTTCCCCCCAGGCCCAGCCCCCAGCAGTCTCATCACCAGCAACTGACACACCTCTCAGAAGCCTTGCTTCCATCCCAGCAGGATGAGGGAGCAAAGGCGCGCCCGGCTCAATGTGACCGAGGGCGGCGACCGCACGGCCAGCCACACGTGTCACCACGAGACGGGAACTGGGGACCGCTGTGCTCAGAACTCATTTCCAGGAGACGCGCAGACAGCGCTGACCTCCGTGCAGGGCTAGGAGAGCCACCGGCGCGCCGGAGGGGAGACCTTGGGAGGTCATCCGGCACGGCCTCCGCGCTCCTCCTCTGCCTGGCTGGGATGTCTGCGGCGCCCGCTCCGCCCGGCGCCTCCAGCCGCAGGCAGGGAAGCGCTGCCTCGCGTCTGCCCCCGCGCCACAGGCTTCAGCTCCCGTCCCGCCTCCAGCCTCGGGCCGGCCCGCTGGGACCCGCCAGTGCGCCCCTGGCCGGCCTCCGCCCCCTGCGCTCTGCTGCGATTGCTGGAGTCTCCAGTCCCAGCCCGAGGGGAAGAAACACACTCTGCCCTTTGAAAGCCTGGGACGCTTTCCTGGGGTTCCGAGAAGGGCCAGCAGGAGTTGCTTGTGAACAGCCACAAAGAGGGAAAGCGACGGCTGGAGGCCACCTGGAGAACCGTGGGCAGAAGTGACACCGAAAGTCCCTCCGCAACCGCGATGCTGCCCTCTTCTCAGGACGCCCCCGGGCCCCACCGGCAGCGCGGCTCCACAGCACACCCACCCCGGGGGACCCCGTCCCCGGGGAAGGCCCTTCCACAGCCCGACGTCAGAGTGCGCCCACCACCCCCACCCGCTGGGCACCCCGCCGTCAGCCCCCAGGCACTGGGCAGCTTTTGCTCCACACCAGCGGTCATCATGGTGACGCAAGGGGCGTCTGCGGCTTCCTGTCCCGCTCCCTCAAGCTGCAGTGACCTTGAGGGCAGCGTCTGCGGGAGGGCCGGGCGGGCCGGGCCGGCCTGGCCACGCAGGGGAGGGGCTGCGAGGCCGGGCGCCTGCCTCCCCATCGGCTCCAACACCGAGGGCCGGGAGCAGGCGACGTCAGGAGGCGCCTTCCCCGGAGGACTTGAGCTCAGAAAGGACTCTCGAGGCTGGGGGCCGCGCCGGAGGAGCCCAGCCCGCTGCTGAGAGGGTTTAAAAGGTCTGCACACTCCTGTACATGCCTTTCCCCTTGTCCTCCCCAAGACACCTGTGTCCCCAGGGCAGGGCCCAGGTCCCCACCCAAACGCCCCACCTCGCCTCCCGCCAGCCCTGCAGGCCCGGACCAGCGCCCTGCAGGAGGAGCTGTGGCTGGAGACACAGCCTCGGGGCCAGGCTCATTCTCAGGGTCCGAGGCCTGTGAGCGAGGAACCGGGCCCCGCGGGCAGGCTGCCCACACGGGGCGCGCGGCGGCAGTGCGCATGCCTGTCGGGTGGAACTGTGGATCTTTCCTCCTCTGAGCCACGTGCCCGGAGGTGTCGCAGACCCAGACAGGGAGATGTTCTCTGGCAGGGAAGCCACAGGGCGCGGGCCCCGCGGGGCCATGCAGACCTTTGCAAGGGCCAGAGCTCAAGGCCCAGAACTGCGAGCCCTGGGCGCCCCCTGCCGCCTCTGGGCACCTCCAACCGCTCCTGAGTTCTCTGCCCGCCAGTGCCAGCCCACACGAGGAGGAAAACAAGAGATCAAAGAACTGCCCCTGCAGCTGGAAAACCCGTGGGGCATGTCCAGGCCTCAGCGCCCAGCCCCCAGCAAAGGACAAACTGCGCTGTGACCCCTCTCACGGGAGGCACTGTTTCTTCCTGTCTCACTCTACCCCCGCCTGGACTACGGTGAAAAGCCCGGAAGAGCCCTGTGCCGGGGCGGTCCCTCACCCCGTGTGGCCGCAAACAGCAGGACAGGGGGCCCTGCGGCCAACGCGCCCGGGAGCTACCCGCCCTCGTCCAGCGGCGGCCCTTCCTGCAGCCTCGGCCTCCCTGCCCGCCCTCCGCTCAGCCTCCCAGGATGATCTGACCGTGGCCTCTCAGAGCCGGAGTCACCAAAGCCATGGAACTAAGACGGCGGCTCTCCCCGCCCGGAGCCCAGGGCGCCAAGCTCAGCCGCAGCGGTGCAGAGGCGGGGCCCGGCCCGCGGCCATCTGTGCCCGGCTCGGGGTGCAGGGAGAGCGGCAGGGCTGGCCGGCTCCCTCACGCCCGACGGGAGCACGGGTCCTGCGTCTCAGCCCGGGGCTCCTGGGGCCCCACATCTGGGCACCCCACCGAGAACCGCTGTCCCAGGCCATCCGCCTGCCGCCATCTCCCGTTTACACGAGAGCCTGGCTCCCGCGTGGGCTCTCCACTCCCCCGCACACACGGTCTCACCGGCAGCAGTGCAACCGTGGGGCGCACATCCGGGCTCCCCACGTTCCCCGGCTACGCTCCGGGAGAGGCAGGGTGAGGACTGGCTTCCGCCACCACCTGTGGCCCCTGGCCCACCCGACCCCGTGGCTCCTCCACCAGCAGGAGACCTGCTGGGCTGGGGGCTCAGGCTTCCCCGGACCGCGGCACCAGAGAGCTCCTCCACTTTCCCCCCGGCTCCCCGTGGCTTCCAGTGAGGCCAGGGCTGACTCAGAACCAGGGCAGCCTCATTAAAGCAACGCCTCCCCTCCTGTGGAGCGCCACCCGGGAGGCCAGCGCGGGTCACCCGTGCCTGCTTCCTGCCCACACGCACCGGCCACACCTCCACCTTCCCAGGTTCCGGGGGGGTCAGGGAGGCTGGGGGTCAGCCCCCAGGTCTCCTTCCGGGACCCCAGCCCGCAGCCCCTCGGGCACTACCCTTCCCTCCAGGTGGGAATGGGGAACCCACAGGCTTGGCCCCTGACCTCCGAGCCGCCACTGGGCCTGAGCCAGCCGTGTCAGGGGCACAGGGGGCACAGTGGACAGGGAAGGGGAGCCAGGCAGCCCGGGAGGACGGAGAGGCTGGGCTCGCTGGCCTCTCTGCGCACACTCAGGAGGGCACAGGGAGAAAAGCACCAGGAAAGGGCTCCCTCGGCAGGCGGCTTCCAGACCAAGGAGGTGCCCGGCACAGCCCCTTCAGACCAGAGCCGTCCGGAGGCCACACCCGCTGGCACCTTCCCTCCGGGCACTGCGACAGGAAGCCGGGCACCTCCCCCCGCCGTTCAGGAGGCCTGGCGAGCTGCAACTGGGGCCCCTGGGCCTCCAGGACTCGCAGCGGAGGGAGGGCTGAGTGCCTCCAGGCTCCCACTCCACCCTCCAACCTCATCTGTGTTCCCACCTCCCGTGTTCCCACCTCCCTGCCGCGGGCTCACAGCGGGAGACCCCACACTCTGCACCAAGCGCTGAACGGGAAAGACGCTCTAGCTGAGACGGTCTCTGATCGCTAGCTCCCTAGGCCGCCGCACCCGCCCCGTCCCGGCAGCCCTGCCAGGGCTCTCCGGGCCTGAGGACGCCCCGTCCCACTTAGAGGCGCCCAGTCCCCACCAACGGCCCCGGGAAGAAGGCCACTCGACTCACCAAATCCATCCGGCATCGGACGCCTGGTCTCCATCCCTTCCTCCCCGAGGGCCTGCACCGGCAGAGCGGGCTGCAAGGATGTTCTGACCCATCAGCCGCAGCGGCCTGGCCTCCAGAGCGCCGCCCCCCCCCCCCCCCGAGGCGCTGTGAGGGTTTGAACAAGCCACAGAAGTTCTCTGGGCGTTTGCCTCCTTGACGTGGAACGGGGCCGGGAAGGCTATGCTGAGGGCTGCAGGACGAGACAGGCACACGCTTCATCCCGGGGGCGGGGCAGACTGAGGGAGAGGAGAGCTCGACGCAGCGGCAGGCGGGCCCCCGGCCCCACGGCCCCCGGCCATGCCAGCTCTGCCCACAGAGGACGCTGAGCTCCGAGGCCCCGACCAGCAGCCAGAGACGACCCGTCCTGACTTTACGCGGCACCTGGATCCCCCCCGTATGAGGACCGCCTGGTAGCACCAAACGCGCCGACGCTCAGCGGCCTTCACAGTGGCCCAGCAACTGCTGCCCACTCTCCCAAGGGGCCAGGCCTGGAGGGGGCCCGGGGTCTGGTCAGACGGTCTCTTGACCGGGCAGGTGAGGAGCAGCGGAGGCTGTCCAGGGAGGGAGCTCTCGGGACCCCTCTGCAGCCCCTGCATTTGGGGGGTCCCTCCTTGGTGTGCAGCTTTGGACCCCTGCCTCAAGTTCAGACCTCTTTAGGGCAGGGGCTGGCGGCCAGGGGTGCCCCTCAGGCAGTCCAGACTCAAAGCGACTGGCCAGGATCCAAATGTACCCGTCACACCGGGCCCCCCATGAGTGCAGGGTGACAATGCAGAATTCTGGGACAAACCCGCCCCAGAAACTAAGCTCTGGTGAGACACGGCAGGGGAAGCTGAAAACCCGAGGGAGGAGACACTGCAACAGCCCCCAGGAAGTGACGGCTGCTCCTTCTCTTGAGGTTTTTTTTTTTTTTTTTAAATTTTTTGGCTACTTGTATTGGTCTTTCATTTATTTCCATCTTTATTTCTTGGCCTGCGTGGGCCTCCCACTGCAGTGGCCTCTCTTGTTGCAGAGCACCGGCTCTGGAGCGCTCCAGAGCGCTGGCTCGTGATTGGACACGCTGGTCCAGCCGCTCCGCGGCACGTGGGATCTTCCCGGGCCAGGGATCGAACCGGCGCCCCTTGCACTGCAAGGCAGACTCTACCCCCTGGATCACCAGGGAAGCCCTTCTCTGGGGTTTTGAAGAAAAACTGGGGGTGGTGGGTGGCGGTGCAGGGGGCGGAGCCCAAGAAGAGCCCGGGCTGTGCGAGGAAGCAACACAAGAACACTAACGCACGGACTGCCTTCGCCACGCTCTGCGCTGCTCCAAACTCGCTACGAGAGTTAACCCACTTACTCGTCCCCAGGATCTGGTGTCACCCCTGGGAGCTTCGTCTCCATTCCGCAGGTGGGGAGCCTGAGAACAGAGTCCGAAGAAGCTGCCCACAGCAGGCGTGAGTGCCAGAGCCCGAGGGACCTCAGACTTGGCTGCAGTCACCACCCAGCCGCAGACCAACACCCGCGACAGGGCGCTCCTAGGAGAGGGCAGCTTCCTGCTCAGGGAGCACAGGGGGCGACGGCTCTCCTGACCAACGGGGAGAGTGTCAGCGGGTGCCTGCGCTGTCCGTGCAGAGAGTTCAGAAGTCTGTCTGTCCAGTGGGCCGTGGGAATAGTTACCATTGATTGGGTGCTCACTAACCTCTGGGCTATGTGTTATTAGCTCTAGTTTTACAGGTGAAACTAGGGCTTCCCAGGTGGTGCTAGTTGTAAAGAACCTGCCTGCCAATGCAGGAGACGTAAGACACGTGAGATCAATTCCCGGGTCGGGAAGAGCCCCTGGCGGAGGACATGGCGATTTTTGGCCAGGATCCAAATGTACCCGTCACACGGGCCCCCATGAGTGCAGGGTGACAATGCAGAATTCTGGGACAAACCCGCCCCAGAAACTAAGCTCTGGTGAGACACGGCAGGGGAAGCTGAAAACCCGAGGGAGGAGACACTGCAACAGCCCCCAGGAAGTGACGGCTGCTCCTTCTCTTGAGGTTTTTTTTTTTTTTTTTTAAATTTTTTGGCTACTTGTATTGGTCTTTCATTTATTTCCATCTTTATTTCTTGGCCTGCGTGGGCCTCCCACTGCAGTGGCCTCTCTTGTTGCAGAGCACCGGCTCTGGAGCGCTCCAGAGCGCTGGCTCGTGATTGGACACGCTGGTCCAGCCGCTCCGCGGCACGTGGGATCTTCCCGGGCCAGGGATCGAACCGGCGCCCCTTGCACTGCAAGGCAGACTCTACCCCCTGGATCACCAGGGAAGCCCTTCTCTGGGGTTTTGAAGAAAAACTGGGGGTGGTGGGTGGCGGTGCAGGGGGCGGAGCCCAAGAAGAGCCCGGGCTGTGCGAGGAAGCAACACAAGAACACTAACGCACGGACTGCCTTCGCCACGCTCTGCGCTGCTCCAAACTCGCTACGAGAGTTAACCCACTTACTCGTCCCCAGGATCTGGTGTCACCCCTGGGAGCTTCGTCTCCATTCCGCAGGTGGGGAGCCTGAGAACAGAGTCCGAAGAAGCTGCCCACAGCAGGCGTGAGTGCCAGAGCCCGAGGGACCTCAGACTTGGCTGCAGTCACCACCCAGCCGCAGACCAACACCCGCGACAGGGCGCTCCTAGGAGAGGGCAGCTTCCTGCTCAGGGAGCACAGGGCGCGACGGCTCTCCTGACCAACGGGGGAGAGTGTCAGCGGGTGCCTGCGCTGTCCGTGCAGAGAGTTCAGAAGTCTGTCTGTCCAGTGGGCCGTGGGAATAGTTACCATTGATTGGGTGCTCACTAACCTCTGGGCTATGTGTTATTAGCTCTAGTTTTACAGGTGAAACTAGGGCTTCCCAGGTGGTGCTAGTTGTAAAGAACCTGCCTGCCAATGCAGGAGACGTAAGACACGTGAGATCAATTCCCGGGTCGGGAAGAGCCCCTGGCGGAGGACATGGCGACCCACTCCAGTCTTCTTGCCTGGAGAATCTCATGGACAGAGGAGCCCGCTGGGCCACAGTCCAGGGGTGGCAGAGTGTCGGACGTGCCTGAGCACGCGTGCACGCCCACACAGAGGAAGCTCATCAGACCCGCCGGTCAGCCCGTGAGGAGCTCCCCGGGCATCCTGCTGCCCCCCCACACCTGTCGCGGCTGAGCCTACGTCCCCACGTGCATCTGTCTAGCTGCGTCCTGACTAAGCCGCGAGGGCGACAAAGGCAGGAACCAGGCCTGTTTTGTTTCCAGAGCCGAGCACACACAGACTCTCAGAAGCTAACGGCTGGACAAAGCAGACCCTGGCGCTCAGGGCGGCTGAGGAACTTGCCTCGACCACCCCCACCCCCACCCGCCACTGAGCACAAAGTCCACGGCGGCGGGGAGTCCGTGTGCTGTGTTCACACCAGTGTTCACGGTCACTGGAACAAGCCGGGCACAGCGTGGGGCTCACCAATAAGCACTTGTCGAATCAGTGAATTAGGCTGGCCTGTAGATTAGGGCTCTCAGCCTCTGGGCTTCCCAGGTGGCCATCGTGGTAAAGAACCCATCTGCCAATGCAGGAGATGTAAGAGATGTGGGTGCCATTCCTGGGTTAGGAAGATCCCCTGGAGGAAGGCATTACAACCCAATTCAGCGTTCTTGCCTGGAGAATCACACGGACAGAGGAGCCCGCTGGGCCACAGTCCAGGGGTGGCAGAGTGTCGGACGTGCCTGAGCACGCGTGCACGCCCACACAGAGGAAGCTCATCAGACCCGCCGGTCAGCCCGTGAGGAGCTCCCCGGGCATCCTGCTGCCCCCCCACACCTGTCGCGGCTGAGCCTACGTCCCCACGTGCATCTGTCTAGCTGCGTCCTGACTAAGCCGCGAGGGCGACAAAGGCAGGAACCAGGCCTGTTTTGTTTCCAGAGCCGAGCACACACAGACTCTCAGAAGCTAACGGCTGGACAAAGCAGACCCTGGCGCTCAGGGCGGCTGAGGAACTTGCCTCGACCACCCCCACCCCCACCCGCCACTGAGCACAAAGTCCACGGCGGCGGGGAGTCCGTGTGCTGTGTTCACACCAGTGTTCACGGTCACTGGAACAAGCCGGGCACAGCGTGGGGCTCACCAATAAGCACTTGTCGAATCAGTGAATTAGGCTGGCCTGTAGATTAGGGCTCTCAGCCTCTGGGCTTCCCAGGTGGCCATCGTGGTAAAGAACCCATCTGCCAATGCAGGAGATGTAAGAGATGTGGGTGCCATTCCTGGGTTAGGAAGATCCCCTGGAGGAAGGCATTACAACCCAATTCAGCGTTCTTGCCTGGAGAATCACACGGACAGAGGAGCCTGGCGGGCCACAGTCCACGGGGTCACACAGAGTCAGACACTGAAGGGACTCGGCACGCCGGCTTCCTGTGTTACACGGCCCCACGCTGAGGACATATCCGCGGCTGTCCCGGGGCAGAAAGCCAGGCACGTGACCCTGAACCCCGGGCTGTCTGGCCCATGAACAACAAGCCCAGCTGCAGCCGGGACCAACATCAGGGAAGATTAGCAACTCCCAGCACCAGGTGAAACAGCTTCGCCTCATCCACACCTTCAGCCGCCCACGAGGACGCTGCGTCCAGTGGTGGAAAGGGGCCACAGGCCGCCCTCACCAGCCCCCGCCCTGCTGCCAGCCAGCCTGTGCCCCCCAGCCGCTCTCAGAGGGGTCCCAGCTGAGAGAGGACAGAGCCCGAGAGAGACAGAAGGGGCCCTGGGCGTGGACGTGCCTGGCGGGAACCACGGCTTGCAGAGGGCAGGTCTGGGGGGGGGAGGGGCTCAGGCCTCCGCCAGGAAGCCGCCCGAGGGCGCCAGGCAGAGTGAGGTCGAGAGCGCGGCCCCGCTCCAGAAAGAGTCTCCTGTCCCTGAAGGTGCTCAGCGGGAACGCGCCTTGCCCAGCGGGAGAAAACCAGCACCCATCAGGGGCCCAGCCAGCTGCAGGCTCTTCTGCGGGGAAGCACGGGCACCTTTCTCTTCTCCTGGTCGTGATCTGTGGGTAGCCGCCCCACAGGTGGAGCCCTGGGGGTCGTATTTGCATAATCCTCCCCAGCAACCTGAAAGTTGTGGCCTTAAACAAGAGCCCTGGAGGGCTGAAGGAAACTGATTCCCAGCTGAGTCGTCAGGCTCCTCCTCCTGGGATGGAGGGCCAGGTCCCGAGAGGCTGTTCCCCACCCCTTCAGTCTTCCAGAAGCTCCCAGCTCCTCCCTGGAGGAGGGGAGGGTGTGAGTCTCAAGCCCAAGAGGCGCCCCAAAAACGCCAGCTCCCCCGGGGGCATCCGTCAGAGAGCCAAAGGGGCAGAGGCTGGTCGCCCGCAGAGAGGAGAGGGTCCGTGCTCTGGCCCTAAGCCGGGGCAGGCAGCTCAGCGGGCCCAGCTCTCTGGGCGGTGCAGCGGGCCTGGCAGGACCCCTGGCGCTGACTCACCCCGAAACCCAGGCCCAGGCTGCAGCCCGCAGCGCCTGCCAGGCGGCGCTCACTGGGCGCCAGGCACGTCCCACTGCATCAGAGCTGCCCTGCCCCCGCTGGCCCCAGCTTCAGGGGCCCCTGCACGCTCTCCCTGTGGCTTCTCTGGGGGCCACAGAGAGGCTCCTAACAGCACTCGCGCTAAGCAGAGGGGGTGGCGTGGAGGGCTGAGGGTGCCCTGCGCTTTGTGGTCACACCCTCTGATGAGATGCCCAGGTTAAGGGGCTGGTCGGCTGGCCCGAGGACAGCTATTGCACGCGGGAGCCTCCCCAGGGCGGCAGCAGGGCGGGGGAGAGACCCTAGCCCACCCTCGCCTCTCTGGGTGCCTCCTGTCCTCGGCCGCCCTCTCTCCTGGCCGCAGTGCCCCCTCCCGGGCCGCCGCCTCCTCTGTCCTTGCACCCCTTCATCGCGGCCGCCAGAGGAAGCGGCTCACTCCTCTCCCTGCCGCGGGAGGGGGCTTTGACGCCCCCCACACCACAGGCTGGGGCTGTCCGGCCCAAACCTGTGGAATGTGGGGATGAGAAGGGGACAGGAGGTGGGGAAAGTCATGTCTTAAAAACAGCAACACTCTGCGCCCAGATTTGGGGAGGAACAGTGCAGGGGTGGGTAAGATCGGGCTCCGGAGACCAAAAGGGCCGGCTGCGCCGCAGCGCGACGGGGCGTCCTGGGCTGCTGAGTCATGAGATTTGGAAGAGGGGCGGGCGCCCCCGCGCCCCCGCCCCAGGTCTCCGGAGCCCCGCTTCCAGCTCGGCCCGCGGTCGGCCCCCGAGCGGTCTCCCCGGCGCTCCGGCACCCGCTCCGTCCCCACCACGACGGCAGGGCGGGGGTCCCCGAGGCCGGAGGCTGGGGAGGAGCTCGGCTGGAGGCCGCTCAGGCGGGCGACTCGGGCGAGGAGGGGTGGAGACGTCCGGGACGCGCTGGCCGGGGCGCAGAGGCGAGCGCTCAGGGAGTCGGCCCGCTTGGCCCGGGGGACCCCGGGCGGACGCCTGCCCCCTCCTGCCGCCTGAACCCGCAGAGCCGCCGGCTCCTCGCCGCTCGGTCGAACCCCCAGACGCTCCATCTCGACGCGCGCCAACTCGCCCGAAGGACGGTGCGGGCGCCCGGCCCCCGCGGCCGCGAAGTTTCGCGACCCCCGCGCCCGGAGCAGACCCTGCCCGAGGCCCCTCGGCTCAGCCGCAGAAACTTCTGAGCAGGTCGGTGCCGCTCGCGGAGGCGGTACAACTCACCGGGGTGGCCCGTCGGGCGAGACCCGGGTCTCCGAAGCGAGGGGCGGCGGGCTGCAGGCGGCCGCCGAGGGCAGCAGCAGGGCGGGGAGACCCTAGCCCACCCTCGCCTCTCTGGGTGCCTCCTGTCCTCGGCCGCCCTCTCTCCTGGCCGCAGTGCCCCCTCCCGGGCCGCCGCCTCCTCTGTCCTTGCACCCCTTCATCGCGGCCGCCAGAGGAAGCGGCTCACTCCTCTCCCTGCCGCGGGAGGGGGCTTTGACGCCCCCCACACCACAGGCTGGGGCTGTCCGGCCCAAACCTGTGGAATGTGGGGATGAGAAGGGGACAGGAGGTGGGGAAAGTCATGTCTTAAAAACAGCAACACTCTGCGCCCAGATTTGGGGAGGAACAGTGCAGGGGTGGGTAAGATCGGGCTCCGGAGACCAAAAGGGCCGGCTGCGCCGCAGCGCGACGGGGCGTCCTGGGCTGCTGAGTCATGAGATTTGGAAGAGGGGCGGGCGCCCCCGCGCCCCCGCCCCAGGTCTCCGGAGCCCCGCTTCCAGCTCGGCCCGCGGTCGGCCCCCGAGCGGTCTCCCCGGCCCTCTCTGCCTCCCGGCGCTCCGGCACCCGCTCCGTCCCCACCACGACGGCAGGGCGGGGGTCCCCGAGGCCGGAGGCTGGGGAGGAGCTCGGCTGGAGGCCGCTCAGGCGGGCGACTCGGGCGAGGAGGGGTGGAGACGTCCGGGACGCGCTGGCCGGGGCGCAGAGGCGAGCGCTCAGGGAGTCGGCCCGCTTGGCCCGGGGGACCCCGGGCGGACGCCTGCCCCCTCCTGCCGCCTGAACCCGCAGAGCCGCCGGCTCCTCGCCGCTCGGTCGAACCCCCAGACGCTCCATCTCGACGCGCGCCAACTCGCCCGAAGGACGGTGCGGGCGCCCGGCCCCCGCGGCCGCGAAGTTTCGCGACCCCCGCGCCCGGAGCAGACCCTGCCCGAGGCCCCTCGGCTCAGCCGCAGAAACTTCTGAGCAGGTCGGTGCCGCTCGCGGAGGCGGTACAACTCACCGGGGTGGCCCGTCGGGCGAGACCCGGGTCTCCGAAGCGAGGGGCGGCGGGCTGCAGGCGGCCGCCGAGGGGGCGTCCGCTCGGCCTGGAGTCCCGCGGCGCCCCGGCCCCAACTCGGCCCGCGTGGCTTTGCCGCAAGACTTGCTGAGCTTGCAGCCCGCGCCGCGGCGAGGGAGGCGCGCGGCCCGCGGTGCGCGCTGCAGTGCGGGGAGGAGGCTGGGGGCGGGGCCGGGAGGGGCGGGGCCAGGCGCGGGGCGCCGGAGGCGGGCAGGGGCGGGAGGAGGCGGAGACCCGCAGGACGGCTGGGCCCGGAGGAGAGCGCGGAGACCTGACGCGAGCGGGCGGAGGGCGCGGGAGGAGCCGGGCGGGCGGGAAGAGGTGCAGGGGGCGGACCTGCCCTGTGCAGACCCGGTTCCCCTAGCGCAGCGTCTCTGGGCTTTCGGCGCCCCCCCGGACTCGGGCTCAAGGTCACAGCTGCTGCTCAGGGTCAGGAAGAGCGGGACCGGGAGCCGGCGCTCTCTCGTCGTCCTCGCCCGAGGTGCGCTGGCTCGCTCGGGCCAGCTCCTCCTCTGCAACCTCTCAAACCCACTGCGGCTCCAGCCTCCCTTACCCGCCTCCGGAGCCCTGGTAGCCACTGGGGCTCTCTGAGCGCCTCTCCTCCCCGTCCTCCACCTGCACCTGCACCTGTCGCTGGAGGGAGGGGTGTCTGAGTCTAAAGCATTGGTGAGGAAGAGCAGGACCCTTGGAAGAAGTTCGGGGTGCCTGGAGTTGGGGCGAACAGGTCGGGTGGGGAGAGGCGCAGGGAGGTGGGGGAGGAGGAGAGGTGACTCTCACAGAGCACATAGGCTCGCCTCAGAGCTAAGGACGGCCCTCTAGCTGGCTTTGAGGGTGGTCTGCAGGGAGCACACAGCCCCCAGATGGTGCTACGGCCAGTCAGTGGTCACAGGGAAGGGGCGGGGCGGGGGAGGGGGGCGAGCACCACGGGATGCCCTTCCTTCCAGGGCCTCAGAGGAGGGACCTGCGCCCGGAGCTCCCTCTGCACCTGGACTATCTGGATATTCACGAACTCTTGGAGTCGTGACTTTTATGACAGTCTGGCTTCTGCCTCTCCGGGAGATGCCCAGAGGTTCCTGTCGGAGCACACCTGACCCCGTGTCAGTCCTCAGTACACATTTCCTGAGTGCGGGATGGAGCACCTACCCAGGGGGGAGCAAAGGAGTGTAAGCTTGGGGCGGGGCGGGGAAAGGCAGGGCGAGGAGCAGGGCTTTTCCAGATTAGTTGGCAGAAGTGAAGGCCATCCCAGCCAGTGTGCCTCAAGGTGGAAGGCCTAGAGGGCCCTAGATAGGCTCGAAGCTGTAAGTTGCCCACTCACCAGGCAAGGGGCAGTGGAGTCTGAATCCATGACCTCGAGGGACAGAGGGATCTGAGCTGACATCCTCAGGCTGCCCACTTCACCGGGCATCCTGCTGCTTCGCCGCAGGGCTCTGGCCATCCTGCCTGCTGCCCAGCTAATGGAGCATCTGCAGGACGCAGGCCAGAGACAGGGCTGCACTTCCGTGGCACAGAACCTGGGCAAGCCGACTGGGCCGCCTCACTGCCCACCACTCCAATCAAAATCTGTGTCACCTGCTGGCGGGGCTCCTCCTAAGTCATCCCGGGACCCAGAGGCAGAGGGAGCTGACCCGCCTCCCAGACCACGGGGTCAAGGCTGCGGTCCACCAAGTTAAGGAGACGAGGCGCCCCTGGCCGCAGCCTCCACCTTGACCCTCAGGACCAGCAGGGTCGGTCACAAGCCGGCCAGGGAGCTCAGCGCCCCGACACCCATTCCCCCAGGGTCTGGAGCTGGGAGAGGAAGAATGGGAGGCACATCCACCACCCTCCTGCCAGTCATTAGATACTTTGCTTTCCAGCCGTTTGTCCTTTGAAAGAGCTGGTGGTCTCCCCAGACCACCGTCTCTGAACCGCTGCTTAACTAGGCTATCGAGGCAAGCCCTCTGCTCGTGCGGTGCCATCTGAACCCAGGAGGGTGGGAGAGGGCTGCCTAATTCTGATTCTCCAGGGAGAACGAGCCTGGTGATGCGGCCTCACCACTTTCTGCTGGACGGAGCCCCCTGCCTTTTCATTTCTGGTTGTCCCAGGTTGGAGAAGGTCAGAGGGGAAGCAGCGTCTCCCCATCACCGCTCTCCCTGGGGGCCCAGGCTCCCTGCACGCTTGCCCACCAGCCCCTCATCCACCTAAGTGGTCAGCTAGCACCCACCTTCCTCTCTCATAGGTCTGCTGCCACTTGGATGGCTCCCAGCTCTGCTCTGAGGACGGCCGTGTCCTCAAGAAGCTTCCAAAGGCCTGCTGCCGTCATTAGAGCAAACAGAGCAGAGCCAGCAGCAAGTCTGCTGGCGCCGGCGGCTCCTGGCTCTCACTTCCTCCTCACACTGCGTCCCCCCACCACACACACAGTGAAGGGTTTTAAACTCCTGTGCAATTCCTGCCAGCCAGGTCTCAGTGACCTTCGTCTGCTCTGACCTGTAGACATACTGAGAGGTATCTCACTCACACTGGGCCTCCCTGGTGGCTCAGACAGTAAAGAATCTGCCTGCAATGCAGGAGACCCACTTGATTCCTGGGCTGGGAAGACTCCCTGGAGAAGGGATCAGCTACCCACTCCAGTATTCTTGGGCTTCCCTGGTGGCTCAGACAGTAAAGAATCTGCCTGCAATGCAGGTAAACCTGGGTCTGATCCCTGGATTGGGAAGATCCCCTGGAGAAGGGAAAGGAGAATTCTACAGCTCATCCATGGGCCTCAAAGAGACTTTCACTTACATTACTATAGTTCATACTCAAGTCACTTGATTTCTTGGCTATCGCATAAAAGCACGCTTAATACAGAAGACAGGGCTGGCTTCAGCTGCAGGAGCCGAAGAAAACCTGTCCGACGCAACGTTTCAGGGCCTGAGAGCTGGCAGAAGTTCAACTGAGCTAATGCACAGACGTGAGCAGCAGCTAGGCACCCAGAACCCAGATTCAGCCACAGCTGGCCGAGCCCCGGCTTCCACAGGAAGCTTGCTGTAGAGCTGTTCAGAGCAATTCTTTGAGTATTGCCAACCCCTAGTTGTGCTCTCTCAGCTTTATTCTAGCTTTTTGATACGTTGGTGCTTGTCCATAGGCACTGTGGCTTTACCGCACACCTCGTACCACTTCTGCTGGACGGAGCCCCTGCCTTTTCATTTCTGGTTGTCCCAGGGAGAAGGTCAGGAAGCAGCGTCTCCCCATCACCGCTCTCCCTGGGGGCCCAGGCTCCCTGCACGCTTGCCCACCAGCCCCTCATCCACCTAAGTGGTCAGCTAGCACCCACCTTCCTCTCTCATAGGTCTGCTGCCACTTGGATGGCTCCCAGCTCTGCTCTGAGGACGGCCGTGTCCTCAAGAAGCTTCCAAAGGCCTGCTGCCGTCATTAGAGCAAACAGAGCAGAGCCAGCAGCAAGTCTGCTGGCGCCGGCGGCTCCTGGCTCTCACTTCCTCCTCACACTGCGTCCCCCCACCACACACACAGTGAAGGGTTTTAAACTCCTGTGCAATTCCTGCCAGCCAGGTCTCAGTGACCTTCGTCTGCTCTGACCTGTAGACATACTGAGAGGTATCTCACTCACACTGGGCCTCCCTGGTGGCTCAGACAGTAAAGAATCTGCCTGCAATGCAGGAGACCCACTTGATTCCTGGGCTGGGAAGACTCCCTGGAGAAGGGATCAGCTACCCACTCCAGTATTCTTGGGCTTCCCTGGTGGCTCAGACAGTAAAGAATCTGCCTGCAATGCAGGTAAACCTGGGTCTGATCCCTGGATTGGGAAGATCCCCTGGAGAAGGGAAAGGAGAATTCTACAGCTCATCCATGGGCCTCAAAGAGACTTTCACTTACATTACTATAGTTCATACTCAAGTCACTTGATTTCTTGGCTATCGCATAAAAGCACGCTTAATACAGAAGACAGGGCTGGCTTCAGCTGCAGGAGCCGAAGAAAACCTGTCCGACGCAACGTTTCAGGGCCTGAGAGCTGGCAGAAGTTCAACTGAGCTAATGCACAGACGTGAGCAGCAGCTAGGCACCCAGAACCCAGATTCAGCCACAGCTGGCCGAGCCCCGGCTTCCACAGGAAGCTTGCTGTAGAGCTGTTCAGAGCAATTCTTTGAGTATTGCCAACCCCTAGTTGTGCTCTCTCAGCTTTATTCTAGCTTTTTGATACGTTGGTGCTTGTCCATAGGCACTGTGGCTTTACCGCACACCTCGTACCACTTCCTGGTCACGCACAGCAAAGGAGTCTTAAAAGATGTAGGCTGGGGCTTCCCTGGTGGTCCAGTGGGTAGAGCCCACCTTTCAGCGGAGGGGGTGCCGGTTCGATCCCTGGCCTGGGAAGATCCCACGTGCTGAGGAGTGGCTGGGCTGGTGTGTCCAATTGTGAGCCGGTGCTCTGGAGCACATGCGCCTGGAGCCAGGGCTCTGCACCGAGAGGCCCACACATGCCAAAAGAATAAAGATGGATGAAAAAAAATGATGACTTAGGCGCAAATGAAAAAAAAAAAGAGGTGAGCTGGAGAGACAGAAGACCTAGTTTCTATTCCCTACGCTTCTGCTAACTAGATCTTAACTGCTCTGTGCCTCACTGTTCCCATCTGCAAAATGGGGAGTCTTAACTGCCCCACGTACCTCACAGGGTTGTTGTGAGGATAAACTGAGACAATGAAAGGAAAGTACTTTGACAATTAAGTGCTACGCAAATTTTAAGAATGGAGGAGACAATCATGTTACAAGCAATGGGATGGACTTTGGCAGAAGGGTTAATGGGACCGTCCAGCCCTTTTTTCTGTGTGGCTTAAACCCAGGGTGCCATTGCTTTATACATTTTTCACTTAGTACAGATTTACAATTATGCATGTAATAAAGTACAGCCTTATCCAAAAAAAAAAAAAGACATTAAATCACAAAATGGGGCCAGAAAATGAAATATGGATAAATTTAAATCATACAACTCACATAATATCTTACATTTTAAATAAAGTCCTAAAAACACCCACATGAATGTCTAAAGCCCTGAAAGGTGGTTTCTTCCCCGCCACGGGAACAGCGCGGCTCACAGAAGCCCTAGAGAGCTGAGGGAACGTTGGTTTTCTTCTGAGCTGGCTCGGTCAATCAGACACGTTGGAAATGCGTTTCAGCTGCCTAATTAAGGCCCGGGTATCCACAGCCACAGGGTACGGGCCTCCGGGCGGCGGCCCTGCCGTCTGGGGCTCGCGTCACCGCGGCACTCTGCCCTCAGCCCACACCGCCTCCCATGGTTGGCGCGGGCCAGCCAGATCCACTGGGATCCTGGTGAGTCAGCAGGAGAAAACAAGGCCTTCGGTGACGGGAAGGCGGCCTGTCCAGGTGGCTGGCCTGACGGGCCCAGCCTGAGGGAGGCTCTCCTCTGGCAGAAGCCTGGTCAGCACCCACAGTCCAGATAGAAGACTCCTCAAGCCCTGCCTCTCACGAGCCTAGCTGCGCACACAGAGCGACCTTATTCCAGACGCGAGGCCACACGCCAGGCCCTGATGAAGCGTGCGTGCCAGGCTCAGGGTCCTCCCCTTTCTGAATCTTGCCCTGAGCGGGCCACAGGCTGAACATGAGGCGTCTTCTAGGCTCATTGCGCGTCCCTGGGAAAGTCACTTGACGTATCCAAGACCTGTTTCCACAGGCCTCTGCCCCCTGGACTTGAGCTCCTCGGGGACTACGTTCGTATTTTGTGTGACCCAAGTCTACAAGGCCTCACACAGAACTGGGGCCACCAGCAGCTTGGGCAGAAGACCTGAGCGTCCTTCTCAAGCCCACAACTGAGTCTCCTCTAAACACAGCTGAACTCCTGAGGGGCTCCAGGCTGCAGGTGCCTGGTGGGGAGAGGCCCAAGGTGGGAGCCAGCCTGGCCACAGCAGACAGGAAAGTGGGCTGGCACTGGCCCTCTGCTGCCCCCTGCCGCCCACAAGCGGCTTCCGCGGGCGTGTCCTGAGGGCCGCCCACGGCGTGGGCACCTTCCAGGCTGCGATCACCAGGGACAGAAAAACCAGGCCAGGGGCACAGCCTTCGTAGCAATCTGGAGGTCCCCCTTGATGGACACCACCCGCTCCTGACTGCAAGTTCTGAAGCCAAGGGGGCCCCAGCCCCACAGAGAAGCGTCAGCTCCCGCAGGTCAAGGTCAGACTGGGCACCGGGTGCTGCACGGGCCTCGGCTTCGTCTGCTCCCTGGGCAAGCCACACGCCACGCTGCTTCCAGGGGCACAGCTGCTTCTAGGCGGGGCTCTGGGGAAGGACCCTGAAGCGAGGGCCCCGTCAGCACAGCACAGACCTCTGCTGGGTAAACGGTGCCCCCTGCTGAGGGCCTTGGTCCCTAATTCCTCCCTCCTCATCGCCCAAAGGCAGAAGCTGGGCACGTGGGAGGCAGGGATGCAGCCCTGAGGCATCTGAGAGTCCCGGAGACTGACAAAGCCCACTCACTGTTCTCTCCTGGCCATTCAACCAACCCGATCCAAACCTGCGCTGGCCTCAGGAGCGGGCTGCGGGGGTGTGGGGGCGGGAGGCGGCCTGGGCCGTGCCTGGGCCTGGCGAGGGCATTCAGCTCCCAGGTGCGCCGCCTCAGTCTCCTCTGCTTTGCTTTCTGGGCACTGCGCCCCTTGATGCAGTAAGAAGTCCTCTCCAAGTTGCCCACTCTTGCTCCTCGGAGGGCTTCTGGAGGGCGAGGGGTGGGGTGTGGACATGCAGAGCGAAGGAAGCAGGCCGGCCACCCCGGCCCACCGCGAGCTCAGCCGCACGGCGGTGCAGAGGCGTGCGGCAAGGCCGGCACTGTCCGGGACACGAGGAACCACCCTCTCCTTGAGGCCCGTGGGAAAAGGAAACCTAGGACTTGGGGAGGGTCTCCGGAACATAAAACCCACCACCAGCAGGGCCACAAGGCACAGGCGTCCCTCAGGTGCCGGGGAGCTAGGCTGCCAGGTCTGCCCCTCTCCACCGCCGTCTGGGCACAGGAGGAGGTGGGGCAGGGTCAGAGAGGGGCCGCGGCGTCCCAGCCCAGGAGCACGCTCGACGCCCCCAAGAGTGGGCTCGGCCCAGGCCAGGCTCACCCCGTGCTCCTGGACCCCACCTGTCAGCTCTCACAGGAGGCAGGACGCTCGCCACCTGCTCTGGGAACAAGCCTCGGTGCTCCACGGCCGCCGGCGTCCTGGCTAGAGGGCACCAAGCCGTCTCCCAGGAGCGTCGCGAGCCTCACACGGGCCGGAGCAGGCGGCTTCAAACACGTGGACGCCCGACGCGCCGGAGGCGGACTCCCCAGCCTCGAGACCTTCCTGGCCTGCAGTCGGCTCTCTTCTGGCCTCCTCTGTTCCTGGCTGTCCCTGAGGCTGTTGTAGCCACGGTGGTTTTAATACTATTTAATTTTTGGTGGCATGGGATCTTCGTTACTGCGCTTGGACTTAGCCCCACGGTCGAGAGCGGGAGCCACTCTTTCCCGAGGCGCAGGGCTTCTCGGCGCAGCGGCGCCGGCCGTGGGGGCTCAGCAGCTGCGGCGCCGGCTCGGCTCCGAGGCCCGTCGACTTCAGGGACCAGGGAGGCAGCTCGTGTCCCCTCACGAGCAGGCACTGTACCACCAGCAGGGTCCATCATTATGTGTCAACTACTACATAAACCAGTGAGTGTGAAGAGTTGCTTTTATAAAAACTAGACTGAACTGCTCATAAAGTTGCTGTTAAATTCGGTCCAGGTTAGACTGCATCCGGTCTCGGTCGGAGGCGGGGCCCAGAGGCCTGGCAGCGGGGCCTCTAAAGAGGCTTCAAGTTGGGGCGCCCAGCACTGACGGCCATCTTTATTTCTGGCAGATCTGCTGACTTGGATTAGCTCAGAGCCAACTCTGACCCTATCCCAAGATTTTTAAAAAATTTTTGGTAAGGGTTAAACAAAGGACTGGAGAAAAGCATTTGAACCCTGAGGTGTCTACAAATTCTTTATCCAGTTTAACGGAAGCCCAAATTGAAAACTGTAGACGCTGCATCCTGATGCTTGTGGAGAAAAGCCCTGCCTCCACGCCGGGATTTCCTGAGTGTTGGTCCCTGAAGTGGACGAACACACACCTTGGTTCACAGGAAGCACACCCTTTCCCACCCGCTGACTGACTCTCTGATCAACTGTCCACAACCGGGCCCCTGCTCTTGTGCCCCTGCCAGGGTCACAGGCAGACGGGAGCACTGCCGGCACCCCCACCGCACCCCAGCATCGGGCTGCATGTGGGGAGGGGGTCTTGGCCATTTGTCCCCCAGAACAAAGAACCATGGTCCCCAGGAAAAGGAAGAGCCACTGGTCATTTCCCCTGTGCTCCCATTCAAGGGAAACAGAATAGGCCCCCGGCCTCCGCTCACCTGGACCAGCTCCACAGCCCTGCACTCGCAGCCTCCACCCGAAAAGAGCCCACTGCCGCCCTTCATCCGCGTACAAGTGCCCAGGACAGAACTAGGGATGGAGTCACCGCTTGAAGGTTTCATCCCGACCCATACGAAGGTGAAGAGCTATTCCTACGTCAGCAGTTTTGAAACATGAAAACGTTCACACAGACTTGGAAGAAGTGAAAGGTACACATCACACTGGACTCACGAGGCTTTGGAACTGAACTTATGACGGTACAACTTCACACAAGGCCTCGTCCAGGCAGCTTCTCAATCCCATGGACTGCCGAGAAGCTGAGGGGCCCCCGGAGCCACGGGCTGGAAGGAGCGTGGAGGGCGAGCACAGGCCCCGGTGCTGGAGCAAAGGCATGGGCTGTCTGACCTGCTCAGCTCCTCTTCCCAGCAGGCCAACTCCAGCAGAGGGCGTGTGCTGTCTGCATCCTTACACCGAGGAGAGCCCATGCTAGCACAGCCCGGCACGGAGATGACGACTTCAAATCCTTGCTGCGTGGGCTGCCCCGGTTAGAGCACATGGCGTCTGCGATCCGCCCCGGCTGTGTCCCTCAGCAGGAACCCAGGAACGACACCACCCACGGCAGCGACTCAACCAAGGCCCATTCCAGCCTGAAGGGGGTCTCAGTGGAATGCCAGGCATCCATCACGATCACAGGGAGACAAAGGAGAGGCAGAAGCGGGTCCCAGGAGTGCAGCTAGAGGCAGAGAGAAGCCAGGCTTCGCCCCCTCGATCTAGGAGGCACCCACTGTTCACAGGCTTAACCCTGCCCTGGTACCCAAAGGTCGTGTTTCCTCCCACGGTAGGTGTGATAGAAAAGTGCATCACACGTGCCTCTGCCAAAACCCCCAAACCTCATCAACACTCTGCCCGTCACCAGAGCGCACAGGCAGGCAGCAGCAGGCTTCCACCATCACCAGCTCCAGCTTGACTTGGAAGAACCACCAAGTGGCCACCCGACGAGGTGGGGTACTCGCCTCTCGTCCGCCACAGACCTCCCGGCTCCCATTCAAGGGAAACAGAATAGGCCCCCGGCCTCCGCTCACCTGGACCAGCTCCACAGCCCTGCACTCGCAGCCTCCACCCGAAAAGAGCCCACTGCCGCCCTTCATCCGCGTACAAGTGCCCAGGACAGAACTAGGGATGGAGTCACCGCTTGAAGGTTTCATCCCGACCCATACGAAGGTGAAGAGCTATTCCTACGTCAGCAGTTTTGAAACATGAAAACGTTCACACAGACTTGGAAGAAGTGAAAGGTACACATCACACTGGACTCACGAGGCTTTGGAACTGAACTTATGACGGTACAACTTCACACAAGGCCTCGTCCAGGCAGCTTCTCAATCCCATGGACTGCCGAGAAGCTGAGGGGCCCCCGGAGCCACGGGCTGGAAGGAGCGTGGAGGGCGAGCACAGGCCCCGGTGCTGGAGCAAAGGCATGGGCTGTCTGACCTGCTCAGCTCCTCTTCCCAGCAGGCCAACTCCAGCAGAGGGCGTGTGCTGTCTGCATCCTTACACCGAGGAGAGCCCATGCTAGCACAGCCCGGCACGGAGATGACGACTTCAAATCCTTGCTGCGTGGGCTGCCCCGGTTAGAGCACATGGCGTCTGCGATCCGCCCCGGCTGTGTCCCTCAGCAGGAACCCAGGAACGACACCACCCACGGCAGCGACTCAACCAAGGCCCATTCCAGCCTGAAGGGGGTCTCAGTGGAATGCCAGGCATCCATCACGATCACAGGGAGACAAAGGAGAGGCAGAAGCGGGTCCCAGGAGTGCAGCTAGAGGCAGAGAGAAGCCAGGCTTCGCCCCCTCGATCTAGGAGGCACCCACTGTTCACAGGCTTAACCCTGCCCTGGTACCCAAAGGTCGTGTTTCCTCCCACGGTAGGTGTGATAGAAAAGTGCATCACACGTGCCTCTGCCAAAACCCCCAAACCTCATCAACACTCTGCCCGTCACCAGAGCGCACAGGCAGGCAGCAGCAGGCTTCCACCATCACCAGCTCCAGCTTGACTTGGAAGAACCACCAAGTGGCCACCCGACGAGGTGGGGTACTCGCCTCTCGTCCGCCACAGACCTCCCGGCTCAGGCGCCAATCTCACTCAGCCCCTTTCTTCCTCACACACCTTAAGACCTGAGACAGAAAGGGGTCAGCGTGCCTTTCTAGCCTCCGTTCACACCCAAGCACGGGTGCTGTGGGGGTCCCTACCGGAAGGTGTCCGCCGAAGCCTGTTTCCACGCCGGGCCGGCAGGCAGGCAGGAGGGCCCCGGCAGAGCTGAAGACACGCCGGCCGTGGCCTCCGCCAGCAGGGACCGGTGGGCACCCCGCACACCCCTGACTGCAGGACCACCGTTTATGAAGGTCAGCGGTCGCCCCTGGGGAGGGGCCCTGCCGGCGCTCTGCTGCCTCCCCGCCTCCGAGGGGTACAGCACCTTCAGCACCAAAGGGGCTGCCGTCAGGGACCAGGCGCAGCCTCCAGGTGCAGAAGGCGGCTGGCGGGCGGGGAGGCCACGCGGGCGGGCCGCGGCTCCCCAGAGACAGAGGCTCGAGTCCAGGAGAAGGGTCCCCTCGACGTCTACGTCCCCCGGGAGCCGGGGCAGCCGGCCCTGGTGCCAGGGCTTCCCAGGATCTGGATGCTCAAAAAGGCCAAGACCAGCAGGCTGGCGCAACACACGAAACCCACTACGTGTGCATCAGCAACAACAGCAAGGCCCAGATCGCGCTCACTGCAGGTCGGACTCTGGAGGGCCGTCTCCAGCGGCCCCACAAACCCATCAGACAAGGAGAGACAGGACACAACTCTGGGAAAACTGCAGACGCTTCAGAGTCATTCTTAAAAGAGATTTAATGATCTGAGTTGCATAAAAGAGAGGAGTACACATGGAAACCTCCGCCACGTCACACGCTGCTGTCGCCGTGTGCACAGTTGTAAGACCACTGTTTCTACCCATCTTCAGGTTTATGGCTATAGAAGGCAGGGAAAATAGGTGTCAGCAACAGGACAGGAACAAGCAAGCCAGTGTGTGTCACCAGGAATGTCCTCTCCGCCGCGGAGCGGGTGGGAGCCCCGCAAGCAGTGACGGCAGCGGGAGGGGCAGGGGCAGGAGGGAGCCCAGAGGGGGGCCTGGCCGCTCACGCGCGCTCCCGGACCCACCCTCTCCCACGCCCCCGCGAGGAGGCACTCTCCGGACATTTCATTCTGACGTCCTAACCAGAAACCAAGGTTCCTGTTAATTCAAATATAATAAAGACATCATCCCCCCCATGGAGGGCTCATCTGAGGACTCTAATGACTTGCCAACATTCAGAGAAAGCTTATTTAACAACAGCATGGCTTTGAAGACAGGCTACATTCCATGAAGATGGGAGGAAAGGGGGGCCTTTGCTAGTGGACACTGGAGGTACGCGGCCCACTGGACAGAGCCGGACACGGAACAATCCCTCAGGCCTGCAGGCTGCCGCCGGCTGCTGCCGTAGCCTGGCCGGGCTGAGGCAAAAGCGCGCTCCCCTCGGGCTCTTCGCGGCCCGCAGGTGCGGGCAGGGGGCAGAAGCAGCTGCAGCTGATGGCTCTGAATAACCAGCAGGTAGTGTGACGTTAGGACCAAGGATTTATTCCACAATATAAACCGCAACACTTGATACAAGGTTCCAAAAGAACAGGCGGGGGCGGAGGGCAGGGCTGCGGGCGGCCAGAACAGGGGTGGCCGGTGCTGAGAGAGCCGCCTCTCCCGTCACCAGGTCCCCAGGACGCAGATGTCGGTGTCCTGACGGCCGCCAGATGCTAAAGCACCAACACACTGAGTGGAAGTTTGTTCTGTTTTAATTCCAGCCACTGAAACCAACACGGAAGTTATTGCTTAGATAAATAAACCTAGTCTACCAGGAAAAAGAAAAGTGGGTAAAGAAAAGAAACAAAACCCCCAAAAGTGAAAAACTTAAAACTCCCCAACATGGTAACAGAGTAAACAAGAGAGGAATTCCTCAAATGAGGATTTACTGAAATTTCTGGTGCCCTTCTGGGCACTGAAACCGAGTTGGACTCAAGCCGGTAAATCCCAGGAAGAGGTAAGATTTTAATGCTGTACATGAAAAGGTGCAAGCGCCAACCTTCTAAACCCGTGGAAACTCCTGCAAAAACAGTCCACGTTTCAAACCTCGACAACCACAAACAGCTCTTAAGGAAAAAAATACAAAAAGTGTCAAAAAATCTCTTAAGTCATTTTTTGTTTTTTCTTTTTTTTCAAAGAGTCCTGGAAAAGCGATCCCGTAAGGAATAGAAATAGCACCGTTCGCAGGCTGGCCCGAGGCCAGGCCCGCAGCCCCGCGAGGCCGCCCGGCTAGGGCGCGTCGGCCGCGCAGCGCGCGCACACGTACTCCTCCTCCTCGGCCGTCTCGGGAGAGACACCAACGCAGGCCTGGTGGAACCACCGACTGCAGCTGCCGTCACACTGGACCCAGTCCACCTGGTTACAGAGAGCGGGAGACGGGCTTTCAGGGGGGCGCGGCCCGCCGCGGGGCCCCGCCGCCCCGGCCCCGGCCCTCTGGCGCCGCAGCCCCGCAGGCCCGTCGAAGCCGTTCTCCACGCGGCGGCTGCTCCGGGGCGAGGCCGGCCGCCCGGGGCCGGCAAGCAAAGGGCGCGGCGGCGGCCCCCCACCTGGGCGCCGGGCGGTGAGAGCTGGAGGAGCAGGAGAGGAAAAGGGCAGAGGAAGAGCGTCTTCAGGAAAAGGAGGAGACGCAGGCGCGCGAGAGCAGAGAGCCCGGTGGAGGTGGCGATCCACTCAGACGGGCCAAGGCAGGGGGCAGGAGAGAGACCCGGCGGGCGAGCTGCGGCTCACAGGGCTGCTGAGCTAGGGGGAAGCACGTCCTCCGCGGCCCGGAGCCCACTGACCTCGTCTCCTTCCGGCTGCAGGCAGCTCACGGCCGGGCAGATGGCGTCCTCGTCCTCAGAGTCCTCCCGCTCCGAGGAGGACGCGTCTGCGGGCCGGGGCTGAGCGTCGGCAGCGGGGCCCGGCTCAGAGCCGCGCTCTCTCTCTGACCGGGGGCTGCTCGTGTCCATGGGGGGGCTCCGTTTGATTCTCTTCTTTTTGGGGGCTCGCATTCTGGCAACTTGACCCCACCGCTCACTGGAGAGGCCCTCTCCTTCCAGGCGTCTCTTCAGCTTGTTCTCGAGGCCGCTGACTCCATCGCGCTTCCCACGGCAGCTGTCACTCTGGGCAGAAGACCGCAAACACCGTTTAGCCTGCTGTTTGCCCCTCGGCAGAGCCAGCGACCACGAGAGCCGGCTCCACGGTCAGCAGGTGCTCCCCACTGAAGCCAGCACGGGCCGCGCCGGACCCAGGCCCCGGTCGCAGCCTACAGGACCGCCTGGCCTCGCCACGCAGCCGACCGGAGCCATCCTGGAGAACAGAGACGGCACGGGCACGAGGCGCTCCACGTCGGCCCGGCGGCACCGGGAGGGGGACGACGCCACCCCACAAGGAAGTGCCTGATGTCAGAGCTTCTTCCGAGGTGCTGACCCACAGACGGCTAGGAACTAGGCCACTACCTCCCTTTTCAAAAGACATCTCAGCCCCTTATCGGAAAAAGGCGCTTGTAACTGAACTCTGTTGGTAATGTGCTATGCTATTCAGTATCATAATAAAAAATAAATTCCACATGCCAGTGTCTACCCTCACGCTGTTTCCACTGAGATTCTCCCCCATCTAGCGACATCCTCAGGGGTCAGCAAGTTTACTCACAGGGGGCGAGAGCAGCAGCGCCTTATGCTGCTGAGAAGCAGGACGCTAGTGCCTCGAGCGGGCCCGCGAAACCGGCCCCCGCGGCACGTCCCCCACTTCTACTTCCGGGGGCACAGGTCTGAATCTTGGTCAGGGAATTAAGAGCCTGTGGTCCAGCCGAGAAGAACTAAACAAAACCGAAGGGCACTCTCGGCCTAGTCCTCTCACCCTGACAACAGCTGTCGTGCTCAGTTTAGAAGAGGTAAAACTCTGCTACGCGCTGACTCCAAGAACGGAGTCCAGCTGTGCTTACGTTTTCAGCTCCTGCTGTTCTCTCACAGGAGGACAATCCTGCTTTCTAGCTGTTATTGTGTGGAAATGATGAGACGCACCTTGCTAAAAAGGAAAACCTTCACACAGTGGTTTAAAAACCAGTATCAGAATCCAGGTTGTGAGCCAGCGGTCAGAACAGAGCCGCGGGGCACACGGCCCGCGTCCTCTCCCGACCAAAGACAGCGCCCAGTCCCCGCTCAGGGGGCGGGGCCTGGCCCCGACACCCACCTTCTCACTGCCCGGCTGCACCGGAGCGCCGCGGTCGGCCTGCTGCGCGGGGCGTGGCTGTGCGAGCAGCGTCTGGTAGAGCTCCTGAATCTCAGGGAGGGACACCTGGAGCAGCTGGGCCTCCATCAGCAGCTCATTCACCTCTGGGCTGACACCTGTCGGAGGCCAGAGCGGGTCACGGTGACCACCCCTGTGACACGAGCGCAGAAGGCCCGGCCCTCCCACCAGAACCCTCCCCACGTCGAGAGAGGCCACTCGGTGTGCCCAGAGCCACAGCCTAACAGGCCCAGACGGGACGATGTCCACTGCGGACGCAGGAAGACACACCTCTGCCTGGACAGCTTTCGCGCGGCGGGCACTCGGCACGGCCAGGCCTCCAGGCAGAGCTCCTGGGAGAGCCGCCCGCGGGAAAGACAGGAGCGGGCCAGGGTCTCAGAGCCCTCTCACGTCTCCTGGGCAACGCAGCAACAAGGGAACCCACGGCCGAGCACCTGAGCACCAAGCTTAGTGCTTCATTGTCAGCTGGCACGGGTGAACCCGTCCATCCCTGAAAGCAATGGACGTGGCTTCTTTTTTGTTCCTTTTGCACTTACAAGCCTTTAAATAGGAATCTTCTCCTACCTTGCAAGTACAGAGTAACCCATATCCCATCTGTGAGGATAAAGCCATTTTCAGTGGTTCCTAATTATCTACAACGAAAGCTACTACAAGATCACTCGTTACTATTCAGCCCTCAGAAGAGCACCAGCCACGATGATGACGATGACGATGAATACAGACCGTGCAGGGGGACGCAGCTCCAGCCGGCGGAGGGCGGGGAGTGTGAATAGGAGGCTCTGCCGTCCCGGTCGTCCGGCAAGGAGAAGGACGCGGGCCCAGGAGACACCTGGCGGAAGGAAAGCAGCCCCCAGTCAGGCTCTCCCGGGACCAGCCCTCCGCCAGCAGCCCGCAGGAGGCGCCTGGGCTACCGGGCAGCAGCCCGCCAAGAGCAGGCCTTGACCTTCCCAAACTGAAAAGTCTCCTGGCACCGCGGACCCGGCCAAGCGGACGCCGATGCACCAAGCCTCTGCTCTCCTGGCTGTGCCTGGACTGCCCCCGAGGTGAAGAGCACCCTGGGCAGGGGCCTCCTCTGTGCGTGGCCACGGCCCCCTCGGCCTCCGCACCTCTTGGGAAGGCTGCCCTGACACAGACAGGTTCCCCTGGGTGAGCCCACCTGAGCAGCTGCCGACGGCACCCACCCACGGCCCGCCCGCTGAGCGCCCAGGAGCTGGCGTAAGCAGTCCCTTGGACACAAATCAGTGCATCAACAGCAGCTGTGCCTTCCCCTTGCCTGATACAAGTAACAAGCACACTCCCAGGACATCGTGTGTAAGCAACACTAGTGTCTCCAACGCAGGCCAGGCTGCCCGAATAGCCGCGACTCAGCTACAGGCAAAACCTCAACACATCATTTGCTAAGTGTCAGGCACTGCATTTCAGAAGCTGAAATGAAAAAACCAAAACCAAATACAACAGAAACCAGTTCTCCGTCTCTCTCTGGTCTGCACTGCATTCCGCTCCGGTCGTTCCCACGTCTGGGCAGCACCAGGGACGGCGGCCCCTGTGCTCGAGGCTGCTGGACTGGGAGCGCCAGGCGGCCAGGCGCGCCTCGGGAGAACGCGGCACACTGCGCTCCCGACTGGACTTCCTCACCTTCTGGGGAAGACGACACCCCCCTCCCCCGCCCAGTGAGGTTACAACAGGCAGGCTTCTGGTAACAAGATCACAGACGGTACAAAACCCACGGCCTCCCCCGAAGCAACGTTAATGCTTAAGACACTTAAAAACTTCCTCTTCCTCAAAAAACAAGACACAGAAGTCGGCACCCTCCCTTTCTGCAAGAAAGGAAGCAGGAAAAAATAGCTAAGCACAAACAATTCTAAGTACGTATCTAGGCTCACACACACAAACGGGGGGATCCCACGCCCAGACGAGCAGCGCGCCCGACGCCCGGGAGCGGGGGACGCGGCGGTCCAGCGGGTCAGAGGCCCCGCCAGAGCCACCGGCTTGGGAAGAAGACTCGGAGGTGAGGAGAGCCTGACAAGCAGCCAAAGAAGGTTCCGGCTCACCTTGCTCGGCTCTGGCACCTGTCCCGCCGCGGCCTGCCACCTGCCGCACAACAGTCCCGAGCCCGCCCGGTCCTGCGCGGACCTGAGGCGCCCCGACGCGAGCAGCTGGCGGGCCCTGTGCTGCCAGTTCACGGTCCTCTCGATCATGTAGCGCAGCGCGTCCCCCTCGGGCAGGCGCACCCGGATGCGCTGGAGGGAGGCCAGCAGGGGCAGAATCTTCTCTAAGGGGGGCCTCTCCGACCGCCGACAGTGGGGACACAGCCAGACGCGGGGGCCCTGTGGAGTGCCGGGCGCCGCCACACAGCCGGTGTGGAAAGCGTCTCGGCAGAGTTCACACTGGACCATGGGGGCCGCGGGGGCCCTCTGACACACGCAGACCTTCATCTCCACGTCCTGCACTGGCGACAGCAGTTTCCCCTCATTGGCTTGTCGGAGAGACTGCAGAGCCTCCATTTCTCGTAGGCGGGCTTCCCCGAGAGCTGCCATCTGGAAAGGAGGGGCGATAATTTAAAGGACGAAGGCCCAGAGGCCTTAGCCATCTTCTAAACTCGAGGGTCCTGGTGGCTAAGAACATCGGGCTCCAGAGCAGGTGGTCTCTCACTAGGCCACGTGGGGGACCCTGGGCAACAGCACTCCAGTCACTGTGGCGAACTGTCCACGCACACAAACCAGAGTCAGGACGAGCGGGCCGTCTCGCCGGGCTGCCACGACAAGCCCACGGCCGTGTGACACGAGCCTGTGGCTCCGAGCCCTCCCCTCGTGTGAGCGGTCACCCAACACCACTCTTCCTGGCCCAGCACTGTCCCCTGTAACACTCAGGCTTGTCGCCATCTGTGCACTCACGTCTGAGGTTTGCTCATTTGTCTCCACCTTCACTAGCTTCTGTGTTCTTCTAGAAAGGCACTTCAGATGAGAAAGACTCTGAGACGCCACAGTGGCCTGTGTCTCTCACTTTAACATAAGGCCCTAGGGGTGTGCTGGACACACGGACTGTACGTAATGAAACTGGATTCCTTTTCAAAAAGTTAAAGACCAACTTCCCTCACATGCACGAGCCATGCGCACACAGGCGTGTGCGGTGAGATCACCGGGCCAGAGGCAGAAGCGAGCTGCGCTTCTAGAGAGGTGGCGTGGACACTCCCTACAAAGACAGTGTCTTTCCTCGCTACTAAAAGACACGGCTCAGCTCTGGGCCCAGGTCGTCTGCATAAGCACCTGGGAACCACAGCCAGCCGGCTTCTAGCGACAAGCCGCGGAGACACGGAGCCCGCGCCTGCCAGCACGTGCTAGCTGTCCGCTGCGAGGCCTCTGCGGGCGTCTGCCCGGGACCGAATCACTGCGCCCGCCGAGCACACTGCTCTGGGGGCGGCCAAGGCGAGCCGCTCAGTGTGTCAGAGGCAGCCTCTGCCCGCTCCAAAAGAACACACCCGCTCCTGACAGCAAACGGCCGGACAACCCAAGTCCTACCGCCTCACTGCGGGAGAAACACAGAGAAACAGGGAGACAGCGTGGACTTTAAAAACGGAGCATTCCCCACTAGAAACAAAAACTACAGGCTCCAAGAACGATTTCTCTCCCAACTCTCTCTCAAGTCCTAAAAATGTTCACGTGCCAGAGCTAAACCACTCCTGACGAGCAGCTCCATCTCCAGTCACCAGGTGAGAAACTGAGTCCTAAGGCCAGACTGGTGTTCCACCCTTTCTGAATTCGAGGAGAGAATGCATGAATGAGGAATGGGGGGCAGGGGGAATCACTAAACCACCTAACAAATCTTTGGTATACTTAGAAAATCTCTTATTTCTATTGATGAAAGCAATGTGGAGGCAGTACACATGGGGTCATGTGATAACGAAGCAGGTAGCAGGTAAGGCCCAGGAGTTCACAGATCCGATAAGCAGGACTAGACGAGCCAAGCTCAAGGCAGACCATGCCTTTACAAAAACAAAGCATGTAACAGTCAAAAGCAGCCCTTGGAAACACCAGAATGCTGCTCAGGCAGCCACATCAGACTGCAACCGGAAGGAAAGGACAAATATGGCAAAGAAAGTCTGTCAAGATGCACAAACACGTCAGGGCAGTCCCGTGCCTCCACCAGCAGACGGCCAGGCAGCTCTGAAGGTTCAGACGGGCCCGGCTCCGCCCACTGCGCTCCGGTCCAGAAGCAGGCGTGCTCCCGCTCTGGGATGGACAATGCTCCATCCCTTCAAAACCACCCTGAAAGTGACTTCATCAACCAAAGAAGCTTCTGCACAGGGAAGGAAATAATCAATAAAATGAAAAGAATGAACAGAATGGGAGAAAGTACAGGCAAACTGTAATCTGATACGGCGTTAATACCCCAAATCGATGGAAAACTCACATAACTGAACAGCACAAACATCAGAAAGACATCACCCTGACCAAAACCAAAAATCCAATTAAAATGGGCAGAAGATCTAGTGGAAAGTTTTCCAAAGAAAACAGATGGGCCACCAGTACGTGGAGAGGCGCTCGGCACCACTGGTGGTCAGAAGAGTGCGAAACAAACCCACAAGGAGCTCTCGCCTCACACCAGGTCTACAATGACCGTCACCAAAACGACAGCAACGAACAGACGTCAGGGAGGACGTGGAGAGACGGGAGCCCTCATGCACGGCTGGGGCAGTGTAAACCGGTACAAGCTCTGTGGAAACACGCTGGCGGGTTCTCAAGAAACTAGACCAGAACTACCACAGGGTCCAGAAGTTCCACTTCTGGGTCCACATCCAGAAAAAACAAAAATACTTACTCGGAAAGATTATCTGTGCTCCCAAGTCCAACACAGCATTATTCACAACAGCCAAGATGAGGAAACAACCTAAGTTTTCCCATTGACGGATGAACAGAGAGAGAACATGTGGTGTGTATACACAAAAGAATACTATCAACCACAGAAAAAGAATATTCTACCTTTTAAGACCATGGACGGACTCTCAAAGCATTATCCCAAGTGAAGTTAAGTCAGAGGACGGCAAGTATGTATGTGATCTCACTTATATGTGGAATCAAAAAAACGAAAATACAAAATAACCAAATCTACCCCACAAATACAGAGAACAGACGGGTAGTCTCAGAGGCAGCTGGTCAGGAAGATGGGTGCAGGCGATCTGAAGTCCTGGGGATGTGATGCACAGCATTAATAAAAAAGAAACGGTGCCCCCTTCGCTGGACAATGTGCTCAGTGGCGCCCGTCTGTCTGCAGCCTCACGGGCTACAGCCCGCCAGGCTGACCTCCGTCCATGGAACTTTTTCAGCAAGAATACTGGAGTGGGTTGCCATCTCCTTCTCCATATAGTTATTAATACTACAGTCTATCTTTCAAAGTTGCTAAGAAAGTATATATTAAAATTCTCATCACACACACACAAAACTATGCGTGGTGATAAATACTAACTAGACTTACAGGGACTGTTTTGTAATACATACAGATACCAGATCCCTGTATTGCACACCTGAAACGAATATTACAGGTCAATTCCAGCTCAACTTGGACAGCTTTTTAAAGCCTCCAGATCGTACAGCCATCTCTTGGAGGGACACTCTTCAGCAAACCTGAGCGCGCCGCCCCTTCAGCGGTCAGAAGGTGACACCGCCTTCGGCCCCCAGTGCTCACACCCGGAGGAGGCCGACTGGGGCGAGCCCAGCGCCCCTCCGGTGGGTCCTGCCGCGCTCTTCACCGTGGCTGGCAGTGCGGGTCACCTGTCAGCGATGGATCAAGCCGCAGGCATGGGAAGGTACGCTTCTGGGTCTGCGAAGGCTTCCAGCAGCCTTCCATTCCGAACTTTTACAAGTGACAGTTTTCCCAAAGCCCTTTTGGTGAGACGGAGCCCTTCTCAACGCGCCCCGCCCCCTCGGGAGAAACGGGGGGAGCCCGCGCACCGCCGCTGCCGTCTCTCTGCTCTCCCGCAGCGCCCTCTCCAGGTCGCTCAGGCTCTCGACGCGGGGGCTCCTCTTCTTGCCACCTGGCAGCGGCTCCTTCAACCTTCTCTGCTTCCTCTTCAGTCCCAAAAGGCCAATATCACACCGAGGACACAGCACCTGATGGTGAACAAAGCACAACCACTGTAATTTACCTGGTTTCTGATAAAACATTAGGAAGTACCCAAACGAAAGCCCAGGCAGTGGGAAGCACGTGAGTTCCTCTGCATTTTCTGCATAACATGCCATCCTGCCCCCAGAAACTCTACAAAGGAAGGGTAAAAGAGGAAATCCCACAAAAAGACAGACTTCGATTCAGACTCAATCAAACAGTAAGGAAGGGCTTCCCCTGGTGGTCCAGTGGATAAGGACACCGCCTTGCAGTGCAAGGGGCACCGGTTTGATCCCTGGCCTGGGAAGATCCCACATGCCGCGGAGCAGCTGGACTGATGTGTCCAATCACCGAGCCGGAGCTCTGGAGCGCATGCGCCTCTGCAGTGACAGACGCCACTGCGATGGGAGGCCCACAGGAGCCAAAGAACAAAGACGGATGAAAACAGAGAAATGAAAGACCAATAGAAGTGGCCCGCCCGCTCCCCTCCCTCCCCAACCTGACCCCCGCCCCCCAAAAATAAACAAATAAATAAATCTTAAAAAAAAAAAAAACAGTAAGCAAAAAGAAAGCAATACGAAACAATTTCAGTCATAACGTGTGACCCATATCAGTTTAAGAAAAATTCAAAAATTGTAACTAGAAGCACTTTGAGAGGTGGAAGGTAACCTTTTATCAAGCTTGCTAAATGCAAGTGGCAAAGCATGTCCCAGGTTAAGGCTTCAATGTTCACAGGCCGAGGAACTCAGAAAACATTCCACGATTCTCCTCAGTTTCCAGTGAACCTCGAAGAATCTCCCTGGATCTCCTGAGAAAATCACTCCCAGAGCCTAGATGGGCCCTTCCTGTGAGTAAGGGGCTGTGTACTCACCAGGTGAGGGCCCCAAGGTCGTGTGGGTGGGCTGACTGCAAACTCACCTCGAGGAGAGAATAGGACGAGTTCTCAGTTAGGAATGTATTAGCAGCACATTCTTTCCAAACGTGAACCTCAGCTACGAGTGACTCCAGTCTCGGCAGGGAGCTCAGGTGCACCGGGATAATCCGGCCTCGAGTGACCAGCTCCACCAGTGTGTCTAACACGGGCACACGTCCTCCGGCCTGAAAGGCAAAGGAAGAAGGAACACTGTGCAGGTGGAAAAGCTCCCTCAGACCCCACGATCCCACACGTCAAACTCATGGGAGCACGCCGACAAAGCCTCCGGCTGGCTGACGAGGCGGAGGCGGGACCACTGGCACCGCCAGGCCACAGACAAGCAACCCCTCCGCGCTGCCCGCAGGCACGGGACCCGGCACACACCGCCGTCCCTCTGTTCATACTCTTCTCAGTTCATCTGACATTTTGATCTCTTTGGTTGGGTTTGAAAAAAATTCAAAAGAAATGTGAGTATGGAATACCCGAAAGGGCTTCCATGCTGATTTAAAGAGAAAAAGCAACAAAATAGTATTTTGCTCCAATTCATTCACCAACAAATTAAAGTAACTCAGCATAGATTATTCAGGAAACTAAAATGAGTTGAGAAAGGATACTGGCTCTCGAATTTTATTATTCATCAAGAATCATCTGGGAAGCTTGTTTAAACAATTTCCCGGGCTCCACCACCAGATTTCTGATTCAATTCATTAGCAAAAGGTCCATATGAATCTGCATTCCTAAAACGTGCCTGGTGCTGCCGCTGCCGCTGCCGCTGCCCTGGGACCACACGCGGAGAAGGACAGATCCAAATGCCCAGGAGAAAGGCGCAGAGAGAAGCCCGGGGCGGCTGCACCGCAGTGCCAGGGGCCAGCGTCCCGGAGCGGCCAGCCCAGAGGCAGCCAGCACCGAGCACAGCGGCCCTGGGAGTGACACGGGAGCAGCAGGGTGGGAAGCAGAGCTCTCCAGAGTAAAAGCAACCTTCCAAACACATGGGCCAGATGACACGCGTGTGGGCCTGGCCTGACCGCCCAACCGTGAGGGACTTGTTGGCGGAAACTGGGAAAAACTAACTGTAGACTAAGTAGATTGACTTTTTGCTGCTTCTACTTATTCCTACGATTGAGACGACAAGGGCGGAGGTATTCTGCTGGAGGCGTAACAAGGTGCTCACAGATCACACGCTGTGCCTACGGTGCTCCACTCAGAAACACGTGGAGCCCTCTCAGTGTGTGAAAAAGACAACAGGGTGACGTTCTAAAAAAAACCACCCACGAAACACAAACAGGCCCCTGCTGGTGGGCCCCCCTGTCTGTCTGTCCTTAAATACTAGACCCAAGGCGAGGCTCTTATTTCAGGAATGGAGCAAAGCTTGGACACTGTCACAGACCCAGCACTAAGCGGCACCCACACTAAACCCTGTGACAGGACCAAACCCGCCTAGATGTGTCCTTGCTTCTGCTTTCACAAGCTCACCTCTCGTTACTGCCACCGGCTCCTCTCTGGATGCCGACAATCCCGGCGGAGAGCAGGGACCAAGCCGAGAGCCAGCACAGTCCAGCAACGGCAGACCAGAGCCTGCGCCGCAGCCCTCACGGGGGAGACGGAATGCACAGCGAGCTCTCCCCCGCCCTCCTCGCTGGCTGGCCGAGCCACTCCCCGTGCGCTATGCACTATTCACCAACGGTCTATCCCCTCTTCCTATCAGTCAGAACAGAGGGCTGGATGCTTTACTGAAAACACCTCGCTAAGCTGGTCTGTTCGGCATTTCTCATTAGCAACTGGTCAACGAGTACCACTTAAAATTATGCAGACATTCAGAACATCAAATGGTATTTCATTCCTACAGTCTGATGGCTTCAACAAAACAGAACTTGAGACTCAAGACCAATAATAAATCAAAAATTTAAAAACCCAGCCCGTTAAGTAATTCAAAGATCTTTTCTCTCAATGGGCCCTTAAGATCTACTGCTTATGAAGATTAGAGAGAAAAAGGAAAACAACCCCCATCAATCACTTTTAAAATGAAGTCACCCAACTGAAAACTAAGACGAACAGAGAACACACTGTGTCTATACCTTAATAACGCTACATGGGAACTTACTTTCCTTATGTAACTCACAGGTCAGTGTCAGTAAGAACGCCCTCAAGCACAGAGGCCCGTGGCTTTGGAGAGCGGCTCCGGCACGTGCTGGGCGCTACAGAGCTCCGAGCAGCCCTCCTAAACCACTACTTGGTAAAAGGACACGCCCAGTTTGACCGAGGGATCAAGTCATCACTCACGGAATCCCCTACCTGTGACTATCTAGACTCCAAGCAGTTGGCAAGCCAACAGGAGACAGCCATGCTGATCATAGATTAGAAACAGTATTTCTTCCACAACTTTATTTTCAGCTCTGTCACTTCAACCCCAACCAAGTACTTAAGACTGTTATAGGAGGCCCTCAAGCTCCGAGAGAAGACTGGTTCAATGATGTAAGTCAGCCAGTGAGGGCAACAGGCGGGCGGGCCAGTGCGTCCACCCAGGGCAGAAGGAACCTGTCGGGGCAGCCCCCACAGGGCCCTGAGCAGCGAGACCCGGCACACTGTCCGCGGCCAGCGCTCGGCCCGCCCCTCACAGCGCTCGGCCCGCCGCACACCCACCTGTAGGGCCTCCACCTCCTGAAGCCAGTCTCTGGCTCTCTGCACAGAGTCTCTCAGAGCCACGCCGTTGGGCAGGTGCGCGGGGATCTCCTCAATCTCTCTGACCACCGCTGCGAGGCTGCCAAGCGAGTGCCGAGGCCTAGGAGAGCAGAAACACACGACTCAGCTCCACGTGGCGGCTCATGGCTGACTCACCAGAGAAATCAGGAAAACCACTTCAGAGGAAACTCAGAATTGCACATGAACTTTTTGAAATGGCAAGCAACTGTAAGGTATCAAATCATCTACATAAGACTTACACATAACTCAGGGTTTAAGTTCTACTTCGTTCTGATTTGACATTGGAATAAGCCACCGTTCCCCAAAAGGCAGCTTAGGGATTATTTACTCCAAGTCAAACTAGACATGCTATCAAGACTCAAACAGCTGCACTCAGACAATTAAACATCTACAGGGTAACACCACACCAAAGCAGAGAACCCAACACACGTGCATCCTCTGCCCAGCGACCACTATTATCAGGACTACCACCTAGATTTCCCTTGTACTTGACGTGGCCAGCTGCAACAGTAAAGATCTGTTAGACGGAGAGCAAGATGAAGGAGGAATCATCTTCTCCCCCGGGCTGGTCGGCCCAAGGCCAACACGCCTCTCGAGCAGGCAGGGTCACAGGCAGCAGCATGAGCGCTGGGAGGTGCCGCATAGTCCTCATTTTCAAGACACTGCACACTGGCTCCCAGATGCTTAAGCCTCCTGAGGACCTTTCTTATTAACAGTGGGTGGAAACAGTTTCTTCCACAACTTTATTTTCAGCTCTGTCACTTCAACCCCAACCAAGTACTTAAGACTGTTATAGGAGGCCCTCAAGCTCCGAGAGAAGACTGGTTCAATGATGTAAGTCAGCCAGTGAGGGCAACAGGCGGGCGGGCCAGTGCGTCCACCCAGGGCAGAAGGAACCTGTCGGGGCAGCCCCCACAGGGCCCTGAGCAGCGAGACCCGGCACACTGTCCGCGGCCAGCGCTCGGCCCGCCCCTCACAGCGCTCGGCCCGCCGCACACCCACCTGTAGGGCCTCCACCTCCTGAAGCCAGTCTCTGGCTCTCTGCACAGAGTCTCTCAGAGCCACGCCGTTGGGCAGGTGCGCGGGGATCTCTTCAATCTCTCTGACCACCGCTGCGAGGCTGCCAAGCGAGTGCCGAGGCCTAGGAGAGCAGAAACACACGACTCAGCTCCACGTGGCGGCTCATGGCTGACTCACCAGAGAAATCAGGAAAACCACTTCAGAGGAAACTCAGAATTGCACATGAACTTTTTGAAATGGCAAGCAACTGTAAGGTATCAAATCATCTACATAAGACTTACACATAACTCAGGGTTTAAGTTCTACTTCGTTCTGATTTGACATTGGAATAAGCCACCGTTCCCCAAAAGGCAGCTTAGGGATTATTTACTCCAAGTCAAACTAGACATGCTATCAAGACTCAAACAGCTGCACTCAGACAATTAAACATCTACAGGGTAACACCACACCAAAGCAGAGAACCCAACACACGTGCATCCTCTGCCCAGCGACCACTATTATCAGGACTACCACCTAGATTTCCCTTGTACTTGACGTGGCCAGCTGCAACAGTAAAGATCTGTTAGACGGAGAGCAAGATGAAGGAGGAATCATCTTCTCCCCCGGGCTGGTCGGCCCAAGGCCAACACGCCTCTCGAGCAGGCAGGGTCACAGGCAGCAGCATGAGCGCTGGGAGGTGCCGCATAGTCCTCATTTTCAAGACACTGCACACTGGCTCCCAGATGCTTAAGCCTCCTGAGGACCTTTCTTATTAACAGTGGGTGGAAACAGTTCCACTTATTTGTAAATGTTTTATTCCCTCAAAGATGTCACCATCGAGGTCCGGGAACCCTCCCTAAGCCAGCCCTAGACAAGGCGCGTCCACGTGAGCCACTCACGTCACTCCCAGGAGAGCGAGAAAAAGACTAACCTTCTTTGGCCCAAGTTCCAAAGCAACTCCAGACACCCCGGCTGAGTCCCCACGCGCGCCACTCAGCTGCTGCGCCCACACCACCCCTCACCCCTGCGCCCCAGCTCCCCGCCGAGTCGGCGCCAGCCTCCCATCGGAGGCGTGGCTGTGCCCACGTACCTGGCCTTGAGGAGACTCCTGGCTTTGTCGTCCCAGTGCTCCGACACCGTGAGCAGTTCCTGAAGCCGCGCCATAGCTTTCTCCACGGCTGAATATGGGGCCAGGCCCACCCCCAGGTCTATGAGACGTCTCATATCATCTAAGGTGAGAGAGTTAGGGTCGAGGCAAGCCTGCTGCACCTCCTCCAGCCAGTGGGCCTGCTCCAGCCGGACCCGCATCTCAGCAAGCTGGGGAAGCTCCACATCAAATTCAAAGCTGACATCCAGCAAGTCCTGCAGCTCGGCAGCACTGGGCATCTCCTCAGAGAGCAGTTTCTGGCTATGCTGCTGGAAATCTTCTACACGATTCAAGAGATCCTAGAAAAACACAGGTTGTTGCATCAAAGTATAACTTCAGCAACTGATTTCGTGTGAACTTAGAATCTTCAATGCATATTCCGCATGACTCTCCGCCATCTCACTCGATTCTAACAACACATGTAAACGAGACAATGCGTAAAGTCAACTTTTAAAGACAGTTAAAACAGTGACGCTAAGGCTCATTGCAGATTTAAGGAGTGGCTGGCGGACACTTCCAAGGTAAAAATTACTGTCTTTCCACTCAGGCCTGTTACCATCGCTTTATACACATGTACCACTCAAGCTGCTATTAAAAACATTTGCAGGGCTTCCCTGGTGGTCCAGTGGGTAAGGACACGCACCGGTTCCATCCCTGGCCTGGGAAGATGCCACGTGCCGCAAAGCGGCTGGACCGATGTGTCCAATTACCGAGCCAGAGCTCTGGAGTGCATGCGCCCACAGCCAGTGCTCTGCAGCGAGAGAGGCCACTGTGATGGGAGGCCCACATGGGCCAAAGAATAAAGATGGGTGAAAATAAGTAAATGAAAGATCAACAGAAGTGGCCAAAAAAAAAAAAAAATTGCAAATAAATGTACAAATTCACCACCCAAGAAGAGGACGTCATCATGTCAACTGCGCTTACTTACAAACTACAGGATGACGATATACAGGAGGGGAGGAACCCCATCCAGGTTACCTTCAGCTGCGGCGTCTGACTGAGGACACAGGGGAGAGCGTGCAGCTGGGTCACAAACTGTCGGAGCTCGTTCACCGTCAGCTGATTGTGGGATTTCCCTCCACCAGATCGGTATCTAGGGAGACGAAGGCCCGAGGAGGCCGCGTGAGGACTGGCACGCCACCGTCCCCACGCTCCCGCCACAGCAGGCTTCCCGGGAGCCCACGCCCAGGCCGGCTGTGCACAGCGCCCACCTCGTCTGCCTCTTGCCGTTAAGCAGCTGCTGGGCGACAGAGGCGCACTTTTCCGCATCCTGCGTGACTAAGCGGAGGTGACGCAGAAGATCATTGTCGGGGAATTTCTTTATCTCAGATTCCTCGATCAAAGCCTTAAAGCTGATAAGGCCTAGGAACAAAGAGAAGACCACCTTTTCTGTGACATTATATATGAAATTCTGGTATGAAACACAGAGAGGAAATTTTGTTGCCAAGAAGGGCAAGACCACATCTTTTCCTTCCAGATGGAGTTGGTGTAGCGTACTCTTAGTTACCAAAACACGCACGCCTGTGGGACTCGGGAAATGATGTTAAAAGTGAATGTATGCTCCTAACTCACATTCTAAAAATTTTAAAGACAAGTTAAAACAGTGACGCTAAGGCTCATTGCAGATTTAAGGAGTGGCTGGCGGACACTTCAAGGTAAAAATTACTGTCTTTCCACTCAGGCCTGTTACCATCGCTTTATACACATGTACCACTCAAGCTGCTATTAAAAACATTTGCAGGGCTTCCCTGGTGGTCCAGTGGGTAAGGACACGCACCGGTTCCATCCCTGGCCTGGGAAGATGCCACGTGCCGCAAAGCGGCTGGACCGATGTGTCCAATTACCGAGCCAGAGCTCTGGAGTGCATGCGCCCACAGCCAGTGCTCTGCAGCGAGAGAGGCCACTGTGATGGGAGGCCCACATGGGCCAAAGAATAAAGATGGGTGAAAATAAGTAAATGAAAGATCAACAGAAGTGGCCAAAAAAAAAAAAAAATTGCAAATAAATGTACAAATTCACCACCCAAGAAGAGGACGTCATCATGTCAACTGCGCTTACTTACAAACTACAGGATGACGATATACAGGAGGGGAGGAACCCCATCCAGGTTACCTTCAGCTGCGGCGTCTGACTGAGGACACAGGGGAGAGCGTGCAGCTGGGTCACAAACTGTCGGAGCTCGTTCACCGTCAGCTGATTGTGGGATTTCCCTCCACCAGATCGGTATCTAGGGAGACGAAGGCCCGAGGAGGCCGCGTGAGGACTGGCACGCCACCGTCCCCACGCTCCCGCCACAGCAGGCTTCCCGGGAGCCCACGCCCAGGCCGGCTGTGCACAGCGCCCACCTCGTCTGCCTCTTGCCGTTAAGCAGCTGCTGGGCGACAGAGGCGCACTTTTCCGCATCCTGCGTGACTAAGCGGAGGTGACGCAGAAGATCATTGTCGGGGAATTTCTTTATCTCAGATTCCTCGATCAAAGCCTTAAAGCTGATAAGGCCTAGGAACAAAGAGAAGACCACCTTTTCTGTGACATTATATATGAAATTCTGGTATGAAACACAGAGAGGGAAATTTTTGTTGCCAAGAAGGGCAAGACCACATCTTTTTCCTTCCAGATGGAGTTGGTGTAGCGTACTCTTAGTTACCAAAACACGCACGCCTGTGGGACTCCGAAATGGTAAATACATGATGTGTGAAACAGGATGACGCAGCACTGTATGCTCCTAACTACATAACGACGGACGCTTAGTTGTGAAAAGGCACAAATGAGACCTACAAGGACACGTCCAATAAGCTGCTTGTGATTATGAATGACTGGTTTTTGTTTCCTGTGCTGTCTTGTTTCCTATTATGCACATGTTAACTCTTAAGAAATAAATGCTATTTTTAAAACCCTAACAAAAAAAAATTAAAAGAAATACAGAGAGGGAGGTTTGATTTGATCATTTCTTATCTATGGATATTTGCAATGTTTTACCTTCTTTAGTAAATTTGTTCTTTTTTTTGGGCTGAGAGTGGAGTGCTTTAAAAAGTGCCGAGAGCTGCCCTCTACCGTAGAAAGCGTGAGGAACATCTGACTGTTGAAACAGAGCCCACGCACGTCTCCGTGTGGCTGGAGACGTGCACGTGCTGCACATTTTCCTCCCCTACCCAACTCTGCAGCTGCCAGGGAAGCAGCGGCTCAGAGCCTGGGAACCTGCATGCGCAGGCTCTCCCCGGAGAGCAGCCACCTGCTGAGCCGCAGAGAGGCAAGCAGGCGAGATCACTGAGAGAAGAGATGCGAAGAGAAGCAGTGACTTTCAAAGATAACAACGAGAGAGAGGCTTTGGCTAGAGCTAAGAAGTAATAAACCAGCACTTCACAGACCCTTAATTTAACGATATGCTGCGTCATGAGATCTAGTTAAGAAAAAAAAAAAAAGGCAAACGAACAGAAACCTTTTCTAAGGTTCCATGCAAAACGCGAAATACTTCTGTTTCTGAGACAAAGACACATAAGAGTCATTCTGCTTTGTAATAATACAGTCATTGTAAACACGTATCTTGCATGACTCCTGCATTAAGACTTCACTTTGATGTAAGGATATTTGTCTCAATCACTCTTGGCTTTAAAAACCTCTGCTAAAGCTCTAACCATGGCTGCACAGATGAGCTAAGTCGGCGGTCTCAAGTAAGGTCTGCTGGTAACGTTTTGTGACTGCGTTACAATCAGCCCCATTTGCCAAGCACCAGCTTGGGTGGTTCAGTGGTAGCATTCTCGCCTGCCAATCTGCCAATCACCAAATCACACTTTCTATATACCACATACTTTTCTTCTTATTAATCTTTGCCTCCAAAGCTTCGTTCACATTCAAGGCCCATTCGTTGTAAGACTCTGCTCGAAGTTTCAGGGCGTTCATCATGGGGTAGAGGTCGTCCAGCGTGTATCTGTACCTGCAGGCAGAAGGGCAGGCCGCGCTCTGAGACGGGGGTCTGGAGAAGATCAGGAGTCTTCCACTCGGTGTTCAAGAGTCAGGGTCTCCCATAGAGGAAAAAACCATGCTTCCTACTCACCGCAGTTTGTATTTATAAGGAGGACAGGAACATAGCTCCTGTACGTGATGCAGGCAAACAAGCAGGCCAGGTTTACAAGAGCAGGAGATGGCAGACATGAAGCACGTGGTTTTGCATTTTACACACTGACGCTCGTCATCTGGCAACAGCTCAAAATCCATTCTTTCTGAATCAATTACTCCCTAGAATAAAGTGTAGTTTAGAGATCATCAAAGGATAATACAACCCACCAACCTCCAAGAAAAACATGCAGTAGTTGAGTTTAGAAGAGACTGAGAGAAAGAGAGAGAATCTTACCAAAACAGAAAGCGCATGATCAAAGCTGTGTGGACCTAGCACACGTGGGCAAGCTAATCTGTTCACTCGTCTGGAGAGCCCCACCTGCACAAGGCAGGCCCTCACGTCCAGGCACTCAAGCACGAGGACAGGCGCTCACGGGCTCACACGCCACTGAGAGGAGACGCTCACTCCCCTCCAGGCTGCCCCCTCCATGTTCCGGGCACAGATAAGAGCAAAGGAAATGTACACACGTCCTACTGCAGAGGAAATGCTGTGCAGGGGTTCAGAGACGCCAGAGAAAGATGAAATACAATAAAAGGAAAGGAGATGGGGCCAGCAGGAAGGCGGGCACGCAGGAAGTGTGGCTGCGGCGACGTGAGTGCCCCACCAGCCTCAGGTACGGAAAGCTGCTGGAAGAGGTCCGACAACTGATGCAACAGAGACTGGAGTCAAGACAAAGCAACGCACAACTACGAGTGCCGAGAAAATGAGGTCCTGAGCCAGTATGTCTCTACTGTCACGTGCTCCGCCTGAAGAGGAGCCCCCCTTTGTAGCAGCCTTTATTCTGGAAAACCAGAACTTGTACCCTCTCTCCTTATCTGGAACTGGGTCCGAACCTGAATCAAAGGCCCATTCGTTGTAAGACTCTGCTCAAGTTTCAGGCGTTCATCATGGGGTAGAGGTCGTCCAGCGTGTATCTGTACCTGCAGGCAGAAGGGCAGGCCGCGCTCTGAGACGGGGGTCTGGAGAAGATCAGGAGTCTTCCACTCGGTGTTCAAGAGTCAGGGTCTCCCATAGAGGAAAAAACCATGCTTCCTACTCACCGCAGTTTGTATTTATAAGGAGGACAGGAACATAGCTCCTGTACGTGATGCAGGCAAACAAGCAGGCCAGGTTTACAAGAGCAGGAGATGGCAGACATGAAGCACGTGGTTTTGCATTTTACACACTGACGCTCGTCATCTGGCAACAGCTCAAAATCCATTCTTTCTGAATCAATTACTCCCTAGAATAAAGTGTAGTTTAGAGATCATCAAAGGATAATACAACCCACCAACCTCCAAGAAAAACATGCAGTAGTTGAGTTTAGAAGAGACTGAGAGAAAGAGAGAGAATCTTACCAAAACAGAAAGCGCATGATCAAAGCTGTGTGGACCTAGCACACGTGGGCAAGCTAATCTGTTCACTCGTCTGGAGAGCCCCACCTGCACAAGGCAGGCCCTCACGTCCAGGCACTCAAGCACGAGGACAGGCGCTCACGGGCTCACACGCCACTGAGAGGAGACGCTCACTCCCCTCCAGGCTGCCCCCTCCATGTTCCGGGCACAGATAAGAGCAAAGGAAATGTACACACGTCCTACTGCAGAGGAAATGCTGTGCAGGGGTTCAGAGACGCCAGAGAAAGATGAAATACAATAAAAGGAAAGGAGATGGGGCCAGCAGGAAGGCGGGCACGCAGGAAGTGTGGCTGCGGCGACGTGAGTGCCCCACCAGCCTCAGGTACGGAAAGCTGCTGGAAGAGGTCCGACAACTGATGCAACAGAGACTGGAGTCAAGACAAAGCAACGCACAACTACGAGTGCCGAGAAAATGAGGTCCTGAGCCAGTATGTCTCTACTGTCACGTGCTCCGCCTGAAGAGGAGCCCTCCTATGTAGCAGCTTTTATTCTGGAAAAACCAGAACTTGTACCCCTCTCTCTCCTTATCTGGAACTGGGTCCAACCGAACCCTAAGAATGCAGAGCTTGATCAAGTCAGTTTATAAACCAGTGAGCTCCTTTGTTTTACTCTTTCATTCTGTATTCCAACCTCTGGACCTTTGCATTTCCTGCTCATCAGAAAAGGAAGGAAGAATCAAACAAATGAATTCTGGCTTTAATTGGAAATTGACTATTAAAAAGACTCCGTGATGGCTAAAATGTTTGTCTGAAGTAAGATTAAGGATAACTCTGAATTTTGGCTGAGAATAAATCATATTAGTTCACTCAATTTTAATTTCTAAATTTCTACATCTGGAAAAAAAATTATGAGTTCTCAAAGTTCCAAAAATGAGCTATTATTATAGACATTAAGACCTTGGTAAGATACTTCAATGCCTCTGGGCATTACTGCCCCAACGGTACAGTACCAGGGGAAGGCAAGCAGGTGGTTATTGATTCGGGGGGGGCGGTGTCTAGAGAGCCAACCTTCTGAAGAGACATGTTAAAATAAAAAACACTGATGTGACTATTTGTGGATATGACTGTCCCCAAATAATCTACAAAAAAGCCACAAGAACTATTGAGTTCAGCACATACAGTCAGTATTTATAAGTCACATTATTTTAAAATAATAGCAATAAAAAACTGGAACTCAGAAAAAACTCTTAAGTAACTTTTATAATAGGGTCAAAAACATGAAATACCTAATTACAGACAAGTAAAGTCTATGTGTTCTAACCAGCAAAAGACGGAATGAAAGAAATCAAGAAGACCTCAACGGGGACTTCCCTGTATGGTCCAGTGGTTTAGAATTCCTCTGTAGGGGTCAGAGAGAGGAGCCCTGGTGTGGGAAGTAAGATCCCACATGCCCTGCAGCGCAGCCGAGAAAAAGAAAAGAAACTCCTAAATAAATGAAGATACTATAGTCATGAATTGGAAGATTTGGTACTGTTAAGATATCAATTCACCCCCAAACTATGGATGGATTTAATACAGTTCCAACAAAATACCAACAGGCATTTTAGTAGGCATCAGCAGGCTAGTGCTAAACTTTAAATGGAAAAGCAAAGGAACTAATGTAAGCAAAACAACTTTTAAAAGGAACAAAGTTGGAGGACTCCCATTACTTCAAGACTTATTAGAAAGTTACAGTAATCAAGATTATAAGGTATCAGCAGGAGGAAAATGCACAGACTGACAGACTCGAACAGGGTCCAGCGGCAGCTCAAAGACGCCTACCATTTACCACAAAGCCGCCAGGGCAGCTCACTGGGAACGGCACCAAAAGTCCGTGGTGGCTAAAATGTTTGTCTGAAGTAAGATTAAGGATAACTCTGAATTTTGGCTGAGAATAAATCATATTAGTTCACTCAATTTTAATTTCTAAATTTCTACATCTGGAAAAAAAATTATGAGTTCTCAAAGTTCCAAAAATGAGCTATTATTATAGACATTAAGACCTTGGTAAGATACTTCAATGCCTCTGGGCATTACTGCCCCAACGGTACAGTACCAGGGGAAGGCAAGCAGGTGGTTATTGATTCGGGGGGGGCGGTGTCTAGAGAGCCAACCTTCTGAAGAGACATGTTAAAATAAAAAACACTGATGTGACTATTTGTGGATATGACTGTCCCCAAATAATCTACAAAAAAGCCACAAGAACTATTGAGTTCAGCACATACAGTCAGTATTTATAAGTCACATTATTTTAAAATAATAGCAATAAAAAACTGGAACTCAGAAAAAACTCTTAAGTAACTTTTATAATAGGGTCAAAAACATGAAATACCTAATTACAGACAAGTAAAGTCTATGTGTTCTAACCAGCAAAAGACGGAATGAAAGAAATCAAGAAGACCTCAACGGGGACTTCCCTGTATGGTCCAGTGGTTTAGAATTCCTCTGTAGGGGTCAGAGAGAGGAGCCCTGGTGTGGGAAGTAAGATCCCACATGCCCTGCAGCGCAGCCGAGAAAAAGAAAAGAAACTCCTAAATAAATGAAGATACTATAGTCATGAATTGGAAGATTTGGTACTGTTAAGATATCAATTCACCCCCAAACTATGGATGGATTTAATACAGTTCCAACAAAATACCAACAGGCATTTTAGTAGGCATCAGCAGGCTAGTGCTAAACTTTAAATGGAAAAGCAAAGGAACTAATGTAAGCAAAACAACTTTTAAAAGGAACAAAGTTGGAGGACTCCCATTACTTCAAGACTTATTAGAAAGTTACAGTAATCAAGATTATAAGGTATCAGCAGGAGGAAAAATGCACAGACTGACAGACTCGAACAGGGTCCAGCGGCAGCTCCAAAGACGCCTACCATTTACCACAAAGCCGCCAGGGCAGCTCACTGGGAAACGGGCAGCCTCTGAAAGAAATGGCGCTGGAGCGTCGACAGCCACATGCAGAACCAGTGATCCCAGCCACAGTCCGCCACACACAGAAACTACCTAACCAGATTAAAGACGTCAGTGTAAAACCTACAATAGGAAATCTAGATGACTACACGTAAGTAATTTAGGTTAGACAAAGAGGTCTTAGAAAGGATACGCCAAAAAAGATGCATCTAAAAAAACTGATAAACTAAACTTCACCAAAATGAGAGAAAAAAAAAAACTCCTCTGAAAGACCCTATTAAGAAAATGGAAAAACAAGCCACTAACTGGAAGAAAATATCTGCAGGACACTTCTCTGATTAGAATAAAGAGAAGTCTCACAACAATCCCACACAAAAGGGCACAGCAAGACCTGTGAGCAGACGCTGCTCCAAAGGACACACATTTCAGGTAACAAACAGGCTCAGCGGATCAACAGCCGTTAAAGAAATGAACATTAAAAGCAAGACGAAGCATTCATATACATCTGTTGGAAAGGTCCTGTGTATAACAACTTTACTAAGTAACACCCAGTGACCCGCTGCTGGGGTTCCAGAAGCCTTACCAATTTGCGAACGGTTTCCCTGAGTGCCTTCTCGTCCTCAATCATAATGGCCATGTCTTTCTGAACAGTTGAGGCCACCACAACGTCCAGGACGTCTGCCTTGGAAGCCATCTTGCAGATCATCTCGTCGTGGGAGAACACACAGTAGCGGTGCAGCAGGCGGTAGTGCTCCACGCACTGGCGGCCCAAGGGCAGCTGTGGGAAAGACAGGAGGACACATGACGCTCACCTCCCCTTCCCGCTTCCAGAAACTCCTGACCACTATTAGCAAGTGACCAAATATCACGTCCTGGGTCATCTGTCGTGCCATACATCAACCCTAAAGCTAGACGCTAAGAAGCCCTGCACCTTTCAACATCTTTGCATCTGTTAAGATCTGGCATATCAGAGACCTTAATTAAAACATGGTTTAGAAACCAAACCTATCAATAATGCATCACTGTCTACAAGATGTAGAGTCTAATCAGAGACACAAATCTACACATTTCCTAAAGCAACTATGTGGAACTGGTGTGGATAACCTACTTCAGGGAACAATAATCCTCTAAAAACTATTACTACTGAACAGAAAATTATTAGAGGGGCTTCCCCTGGTGGTCCAGTGGGTAAGGACACCGTCTTGCAGTGCAAGGGGCCCCAGTTCAATCCCTGGCCTGGGAAGATCTCACGTGCCGCGGAGCGGCTGGACCAATGTGTCCAATTACTGAGCCAGAGCTCTGGAGCGCATGCACCCAGAGCCGGCGCTCTGCGACAACAGAGGCCACCGCGATGGGAGGCCCACAGGAGCCAAAGAACAACGACGGATGAAAATAGAGAAAGAAAGACCAATAGAAATGGCCCGTCCGTCCCTCTCCCTCCCTACCCCACCCCTCAAAAGATTAAAAAAAAAAAAAAAAAAAAAATTGTTAGAAGTGTAGGGAGTACTACTATTTTTTTTTTTTAAAAGCAAAGAAACAAGGTTATAATTTGTTAGACTTAACACCATACCCACTTAAAACTAGACAGTTCTTTTTAGATAAATGAAGAGTATTAATACTAATATAAAAACACCAATTTATAACTACCTAAAATCAAATACTGAATGACTGTGTTTGAATAATTTAAGCCAGTGCTGCATGAACACAGTCTTCAGACCGAAACTGCTATAGCGTGCAATGAGACAGGGCTCCAGCCACCGCCTCAGCAGATCCCCCAAGCCCCTGGGCTCACACTGCAGGCGAGCGCCTTCTGCTGGAAGGGACACAGCAGGCAGACCAACCGTCTCGGCGGCGAGGTTTAAGCAACTAGTCACTGCGCACCACTCCTGTGGGAAAGACAGTAAACGTGAAAGGCTCCCTGGGCCGTCGTTACACACCCAGTCGACAGTGCAGAAGTTAACAGCCTCAGCAAAATTGAAGCCTTGATTGAAACCGCTGTGGTAGGCTCTCGGAAACGTGATCACAAACTCCCCAGCACACTGATTAGTTCGGTAAACCTGAGGAGACAGAAATTGGAGATGTTCAGCGACATTCTCACCTAAGACACTCTGGACGTGGAGCATAAGGTGATTCCAGAATGGGAAGGAAAAAAAGTGTGTGAGTATTGGCTAGAGACGCTTGTTTCTGCCGTGAGACGGAGAGATTCCTCAGATTTCCAGGCAGGAAAGTATCTCAAGAGAAAACAGCTCATGCCGTAACAACCTAGCTACATCCAGGATCAGGACATACCCTTCCAAACACTACCGTACCGGAAGAGGACCTCCTACCACCCATTAAAGAAATTCCACTCTATTTCAAGGATCTCCTTCCACACAGAACTCTTCCTGATTTGCGCCTCAAACGTACTCCACCAACAACTCCTCTTTTCTCATTGCCCTCACCCAAAAAAACACCCGTGCTGCTCTAGGCACAAAATCCTAAGACTGAACCAAATATTTATTATGTAATAACACCAAGGGCTTCCCGGGTGGCACGGTGGGAAAGAAACTGCCGGCCAATGCATTGGACACAGGGGACGTGCGTTCCATCCCTGGGCGGGGAAGACCCCCTGGAGGAGGCCATGGCGACCCACGCCCGTCTTCGTGCCCAGAGAACCCCATGGACAGAGGAGCCTGGCGGGCCGCAGTCAGACAGGACAGCCTGCACACACCACCCAGCCACCGCGGCCGCAACCCCCCTGGCAACCTGTTGGAAATGCACATTCCCGAGCAGCGCCCACGAGGCAGGCCACGAGGACAAGAAGCGTCCCGAGGCCCAGCCCTGTACTGAAGCACGCCCTCCGCGCTCCGACAGGCAAAGTGACAGCTAAGTCATGACCGGGCACCAGGACGGTGTCCTCCTCCCACTCTGTGCCACAGGCGGCGCCTTCTGCTGGAAGGGACACAGCAGGCAGACCAACCGTCTCGGCGAGGTTTAAGCAACTAGTCACTGCGCACCACTCCTGTGGGAAAGACAGTAAACGTGAAAGGCTCCTGGGCCGTCTACACCCAGTCGACAGTGCAGAAGTTAACAGCCTCAGCAAAATTGAAGCCTTGATTGAAACCGCTGTGGTAGGCTCTCGGAAACGTGATCACAAACTCCCCAGCACACTGATTAGTTCGGTAAACCTGAGGAGACAGAAATTGGAGATGTTCAGCGACATTCTCACCTAAGACACTCTGGACGTGGAGCATAAGGTGATTCCAGAATGGGAAGGAAAAAAAGTGTGTGAGTATTGGCTAGAGACGCTTGTTTCTGCCGTGAGACGGAGAGATTCCTCAGATTTCCAGGCAGGAAAGTATCTCAAGAGAAAACAGCTCATGCCGTAACAACCTAGCTACATCCAGGATCAGGACATACCCTTCCAAACACTACCGTACCGGAAGAGGACCTCCTACCACCCATTAAAGAAATTCCACTCTATTTCAAGGATCTCCTTCCACACAGAACTCTTCCTGATTTGCGCCTCAAACGTACTCCACCAACAACTCCTCTTTTCTCATTGCCCTCACCCAAAAAAACACCCGTGCTGCTCTAGGCACAAAATCCTAAGACTGAACCAAATATTTATTATGTAATAACACCAAGGGCTTCCCGGGTGGCACGGTGGGAAAGAAACTGCCGGCCAATGCATTGGACACAGGGGACGTGCGTTCCATCCCTGGGCGGGGAAGACCCCCTGGAGGAGGCCATGGCGACCCACGCCCGTCTTCGTGCCCAGAGAACCCCATGGACAGAGGAGCCTGGCGGGCCGCAGTCAGACAGGACAGCCTGCACACACCACCCAGCCACCGCGGCCGCAACCCCCCTGGCAACCTGTTGGAAATGCACATTCCCGAGCAGCGCCCACGAGGCAGGCCACGAGGACAAGAAGCGTCCCGAGGCCCAGCCCTGTACTGAAGCACGCCCTCCGCGCTCCGACAGGCAAAGTGACAGCTGTCAGCCACCAGGTGAGCATGACCCGGGCACCAGGACGGTGTCCTCCCTCCCCACTCTGTGCCACACATTCCCCTCAGGGCTTCGCGCCTGGGCTTCACAGCCCTCTGGAGCCCTTTCCAGTTCTCCAGAGACGACTCCCCCGCCAAACCCCACCTCCCTCTCACTGTGCAAACGTTAGCAGGCTTTCCCCTTAGACTGTGGATCCCTAAAAGCACAATTTGATTCATCTGCCTCTGCAGGCTCAGAGCCTAGCCCCACATGGTCTGCTCAGCTGTTAAGGAACTGAGCCAGAGGTCTCTTCTAAAGCCAGTTAATCGTAACAAACAGGGTAACTCTTATCAACGTGGAGCGGGGAGATCAATGTGGAAAATGGCAACAATGAGGAGATGGTGCTGTTTTGGTGGCTACTGGTCCTTATCTTCTAAGCTATGGCCCTTTAATATTTGATGATCCCTCAAAAAAAGCCCTACCTATCTGCCCCACTTACTAGCCTATGAACCCAAAAGCATAAATGAAGGTCAGAAGATCAAGAGCTCCTCTTAACACTATAAATGTATCACTGACACTGGCTTGAACTTATAACTAAGAGGGATTCTGCAACATTACGCATTTCAATCTGGCCTCCCAAAATGTCTTCCACGTTCTCTCCAAAAAGAAGCCAGTAAGCAAAAGCAAGTGTCACTCTGCAGAGAAACCTCAGCAGAATAAGCACAGAGCACCTTTCAGTCTAGAGTGGAAACCCTGAAATCCAAGCTCGCGACCTCGAAAGAAACTTTCTCTTAAAGGGAAGTGGGGAGAGTGTTTAAGGTACACCAAGCAAGTCACTGTTTCAGCTCACCATTCAAAATCAACGTCATGGATATTCGACAAATTATTTTCTAAAGTAGAATGGCGTATGAAGGATTTGGACACACGAGTTTAGATCTAATTTATAACAGAGTCTAGCCATTTCCACAGTAAAGCGACTTACGCGAACACTTATTTTTTAATTTTCATCTTGCTGCTTTGAAGGGCTTCAGTTATAAACAACAGTGGTAGTTTAGAAGGCAGGAAGGACGACGGTGCGCAGCCTACAGACGTACTGTGGACTGAACGCTGGACAGGAAGGGAGGAGCCAGCCTCGCACTTGCTACGGCAAACACGGCTGCCTGGCCACCCAGTTATCAGCTGCAACCAACCAGCATCTCCCGGTGCCTGAGGATCCAGTCCCACTGGCTTAACACAGTATCGGACAAACCCAAGAGACCCCCAAATTTAGGAAAGTTGCATTTCCCTTGCTGGATCCCTAAAAGCACAATTTGATTCATCTGCCTCTGCAGGCTCAGAGCCTAGCCCCACATGGTCTGCTCAGCTGTTAAGGAACTGAGCCAGAGGTCTCTTCTAAAGCCAGTTAATCGTAACAAACAGGGTAACTCTTATCAACGTGGAGCGGGGAGATCAATGTGGAAAATGGCAACAATGAGGAGATGGTGCTGTTTTGGTGGCTACTGGTCCTTATCTTCTAAGCTATGGCCCTTTAATATTTGATGATCCCTCAAAAAAAAGCCCTACCTATCTGCCCCACTTACTAGCCTATGAACCCAAAAGCATAAATGAAGGTCAGAAGATCAAGAGCTCCTCTTAACACTATAAATGTATCACTGACACTGGCTTGAACTTATAACTAAGAGGGATTCTGCAACATTACGCATTTCAATCTGGCCTCCCAAAATGTCTTCCACGTTCTCTCCAAAAAGAAGCCAGTAAGCAAAAGCAAGTGTCACTCTGCAGAGAAACCTCAGCAGAATAAGCACAGAGCACCTTTCAGTCTAGAGTGGAAACCCTGAAATCCAAGCTCGCGACCTCGAAAGAAACTTTCTCTTAAAGGGAAGTGGGGAGAGTGTTTAAGGTACACCAAGCAAGTCACTGTTTCAGCTCACCATTCAAAATCAACGTCATGGATATTCGACAAATTATTTTCTAAAGTAGAATGGCGTATGAAGGATTTGGACACACGAGTTTAGATCTAATTTATAACAGAGTCTAGCCATTTCCACAGTAAAGCGACTTACGCGAACACTTATTTTTTAATTTTCATCTTGCTGCTTTGAAGGGCTTCAGTTATAAACAACAGTGGTAGTTTAGAAGGCAGGAAGGACGACGGTGCGCAGCCTACAGACGTACTGTGGACTGAACGCTGGACAGGAAGGGAGGAGCCAGCCTCGCACTTGCTACGGCAAACTACGGCTGCCTGGCCACCCAGTTATCAGCTGCAACCAACCAGCATCTCCCGGTGCCTGAGGATCCAGTCCCACTGGCTTAACACAGTATCGGACAAACCTGCACCACGCAGCTGTTTCTACACAAGCAACTCAGCTGCACAAAATCATGAACAGGGAGGAAGAGAAGCAGGAAGGTAAGCCTGGGTGGCAGGAGGATTGACCCAAACATACAGGCACTTCGTGAGTCATGAGGGTGTTGGGGTTCATGATGGTGACAAGCTGGTGGAGAAGGTCAGGTTGGGAGATGAAGAGCTCCGGGGCCAGTTTCTTCATCACGGTCTCCAGCTGCTCGGCGGCATAGCCTGGGACTCCATACCAGGTCTTTGGCTCACCCCTAAAATAGTAAAAGCAGAGTGATCTCAAAAAAGAACACGGTATTTCAGTAGCTCCTCACGAAATAAATCAACAGACATCAATGCAAACAAGATGGTTCACCAGTCCCTATGTTTTAGACCTCGCTTTGCAAGGCGATGTTCAAGCTGAAGAAACAGCACCAGAAATATGATCTGAATGTATGCAACACATTTTCCCTCTTTAAGTATGAAGTTTAAACATGAGACTTCCCATCTGAGGTCCCTCTCTTTCCTCCCATTTTACCTGACCCTTTAGAAAACGAAGGGATCGAGCACTCCTGGCAAGATCAGGAATCCTGTCAGCTAGAGGTAGGTGACGACCACAATCTCCTATAGCCACTAGCAAGGGGTCAGCTCTCCAAGTCTGCCCTTCCCTTGTCTGCCCTGATGGAGGAGTTAAACCAAACTCCAGCGAGGCATTTAGCACTTACAAAGAGCTCTAATCCTTCAAAGCACGTTAACTGAACAGCCAGCTGACCCGTAACATCCCTGTAGGGTACGGTGAGTGTCTCCACCTCCCAGCTGGGAGCGCCTGCCTGGGCAGCAGGCCTGCTCTGGGCACACGTGGTGCCACTCCTCCTCCTCTCGTGGGACGTCCTCAGACTCCCGTGTGAGGATTTGACTGACTCACAGATCTTCAGATATTTTTGTACTCAGAAAGGCAAGGGAAATGGAGGGGAGGGAAACAGATGGGCAGTAAGAGTTAAAAAATCCATACACCCCGCCCCAGCATCCGTGAGTGTGCGAAGAGGAGGCCCACGCCACTGTGCGCAGGATGTCGTCCCCAGCCAGCCCTCAGAGCGGGACCGCACTCCCTCCCTTGCCCAAGGAGACTGTCCAGGCTGCCAGTGCCACCGGATGGGAGCCGTGCAATCTACGCTTTCTTCTTTGACAATCAGAGAAAGCTGCCCAGCTTCCCCACCAGAAAACGCATGTGCAAGTTCAGAGGTTCGTGCATTTCCTATGGATTCTTAAGAATCTTTGTCTCAGCTTGTCAGGATGCCTGTTCCGACAGAAGTTAACAGAAATCTTTACTCTTCAGACACAGTAAGAGGTGTGTCACAGTTAAGAGACAGGTAAGCTTTCCAACCCAGTCGGCATGCGCTTCCCGGGTTCTCCGGACTCCTCACCAGTGCAGGTAGTTAATCGAGTAGCTCCAGTGGTCTTCGATGTGCCAACAGAAGGAAGAAAAGCACATGCCCACGTACAGCCAGGGGAGCTTCATGCAAGGATATGTGGCTCCTCACGAAATAAATCAACAGACATCAATGCAAACAAGATGGTTCACCAGTCCCTATGTTTTAGACCTCGCTTTGCAAGGCGATGTTCAAGCTGAAGAAACAGCACCAGAAATATGATCTGAATGTATGCAACACATTTTCCCTCTTTAAGTATGAAGTTTAAACATGAGACTTCCCATCTGAGGTCCCTCTCTTTCCTCCCATTTTACCTGACCCTTTAGAAAACGAAGGGATCGAGCACTCCTGGCAAGATCAGGAATCCTGTCAGCTAGAGGTAGGTGACGACCACAATCTCCTATAGCCACTAGCAAGGGGTCAGCTCTCCAAGTCTGCCCTTCCCTTGTCTGCCCTGATGGAGGAGTTAAACCAAACTCCAGCGAGGCATTTAGCACTTACAAAGAGCTCTAATCCTTCAAAGCACGTTAACTGAACAGCCAGCTGACCCGTAACATCCCTGTAGGGTACGGTGAGTGTCTCCACCTCCCAGCTGGGAGCGCCTGCCTGGGCAGCAGGCCTGCTCTGGGCACACGTGGTGCCACTCCTCCTCCTCTCGTGGGACGTCCTCAGACTCCCGTGTGAGGATTTGACTGACTCACAGATCTTCAGATATTTTTGTACTCAGAAAGGCAAGGGAAATGGAGGGGAGGGAAACAGATGGGCAGTAAGAGTTAAAAAATCCATACACCCCGCCCCAGCATCCGTGAGTGTGCGAAGAGGAGGCCCACGCCACTGTGCGCAGGATGTCGTCCCCAGCCAGCCCTCAGAGCGGGACCGCACTCCCTCCCTTGCCCAAGGAGACTGTCCAGGCTGCCAGTGCCACCGGATGGGAGCCGTGCAATCTACGCTTTCTTCTTTGACAATCAGAGAAAGCTGCCCAGCTTCCCCACCAGAAAACGCATGTGCAAGTTCAGAGGTTCGTGCATTTCCTATGGATTCTTAAGAATCTTTGTCTCAGCTTGTCAGGATGCCTGTTCCGACAGAAGTTAACAGAAATCTTTACTCTTCAGACACAGTAAGAGGTGTGTCACAGTTAAGAGACAGGTAAGCTTTCCAACCCAGTCGGCATGCGCTTCCCGGGTTCTCCGGACTCCTCACCAGTGCAGGTAGTTAATCGAGTAGCTCCAGTGGTCTTCGATGTGCCAACAGAAGGAAGAAAAGCACATGCCCACGTACAGCCAGGGGAGCTTCATGCCGCATATGTCGGCAGTGATGTGAGCGAGGACAGACTGCTCCATCACTGGCATGTTGTTCAAATTCCAGCCGCTATCCAGATACTCCTGCAGACAAGGAGATGGAAAAGAGTAGAAAGGTGTAAATCCAGAACAATGTCCAGATGTTAACAATCTGGAACTCTGCTGGATTCAAAAAGCTGGCTGAAAACAGTCTCCTTCAGAATACAGAGAATGGGGAGTTCAGGGGAGAGAGGAGAAACCACTGCGCTTACTTGCTGGATGCTCACGGATAACCTCTGCCCAGCCTGGTGCCTTATGTAGCTGTGTGTGCACACAAATGTGCACACGCATGCGCACACACACACGTCTGCTCCCAATCCCTTGGATTTTCTTCAGAAGAAACCAAAATTATAGAATCTGAAGGCAAAGGGAAGTAAGCGATTCTCCCATATCATCTAGTTGGGACTAGGATTCTTATTCTTCTGTAGGCTCGTTCTTCATTAGCTGAAACCATTAAAACTGTGGTAACTGAAGACTTGCTGAAAGTATCATAAATCACTTCAAGCCAACCAAACAGAATTTCAATCTATAACTCAAGTTCCAAACAACATGTATGTTTGTAGTAATACTGCTGTCAACCCAATATTGTGCCCTCTGGATGAATGGCGTGCCGGAAGACCAGCTTTAAGGGCATCTACCCCTCCCTCCACATCTCGGTGCTCACAGCTAGGCCTACCTCCTCCTCCGGCGAGAGTTTGACTTTCCCATCTCGGACTGGGAAGCCACTGCCGAACTCCTTCGAAGCAATATCGGCTCCATATTCCACAGTGACGTCCTCTTCAATAGTGCTCACTAGTCGCCAAAACTCCTTCTCAACCAGTTCAGTGGGGACCATCTATAAACAAAACAGTGAGGAAGAGAAGAAAGTGACTTTCCTCACATATCCACAAACTGCTCCTGACCAAAATGACAGGTATCACAGGGTAGAAGGCGGAGGAAAAACTGTCCCTAACATCCCAAAGGGCTTCTCAGGTGGCTCAGTAAAGAACCCACCTGCCAATGCAGGAGACATGGGTTCAATCGCTGTGTCAGAAAGATCCTCTGGAGAGGAAATAACAACCCACTCCAGTATCCTTGCCTGGAGAACCCCACGGACAGAGGGAGCCTGACAAGCTACAGTCCACAGGGTCGCGAGAGTTGGACAAGACTGAGCATGCATGTAAACATCCCAAATGTGCCGCAACTGGCCACCCACAGCTCAGACATGAATATTATATTCTAAAAATAATTTTATAACCAGAGAGTAACAGCTAAGAATTCACATTGCTCAATCAAAAACCTGACCACTACCATAAAAGTTGATGAGGAAAACAAAATGCTGAGATTTAAGAACTGGAGATGTTTTCCTGTTTTGAGAAATCCAATCCACAGTAGCAACGGTTAGCTGTGTTAGAACAATGCTTTATCCTTTGAAAAGTGTCCAAATGCATTACCTGAATACACATTCTGACTCTTTGCAACGGACCTAGCAGAGTGACCTGGGCAGCCTGCAGTAACTCTACAGTCACAGGGCACACAGAAAGAACCGCAAGAGTGTGAACGATGCTTAGGCTCTGCCATTAATCTGACACGAGACCAAGAGGCTCATCTTGCAAAGTGCTCATCCTTTCAGTGAAAGAAAAAAGCAACTACAGGGGCTTCCCTGGTGGTCCAGTGGGTAAGGACACAGCCTTGCAGGGCAAGGGGCGCCAGTTTGATCCCTGGCCTGGGAGGATCCCACGTGCCGCGGAGCGGCTGGACTGATGTGTTCAATTACCGAGCCGGAGCTCTGGAGCGCATGCGCCCACAGCCGGCGCTCTGCGACGACAGAGTCCACCGCGATGGGAGGCCCGCAGGAGCCAAAGAACAAAGATGGATGAATATGAACAAATGAAAGACCAATAGAAGTGGCCCGCCCGTCCCCTTCCCTCCCCACCCCACCCCCCCCAAATAAATAAATAAATAAATCTTAAAAAAAAAAAAGGCAACTACAGACAGAAGAGGACTGCTTAAGCAAACATATGGGGAAATAACACGTAATGCACAAGGGATCAAAAGAACTGAAAATTCAAAGGAAATATAACTGGAATTTATAAGCCTGTTAAATAAGGGGACACTTTAAGTAATAGGTAACGTTTGTACTGTCAGAAGCAGGTGGGGGTGGGGTGGAAATGGATAAATATTAAGAAACTAATCCAACTGAAGAGACACATAGTGTTTGCTACCGCACTTTGTTAGTAATGAAGAAAACCCAGCTTAAGCATCTAGATTTACAGTAGGAAACCCTTTCATTCTGGTGGACTCATTTGATGGACTAATAACGCTAAATGAAGCATACTCATGCTTCTGAGTGAATCAAGACGAATCTAAAACCCTGCAGTTCACAGTGCTAACTCATGACACCATAACAACAAGCACGCATGCCCCCAGGATGCTGAGATTTAAGAACTGGAGATGTTTTCCTGTTTTGAGAAATCCAATCCACAGTAGCAACGGTTAGCTGTGTTAGAACAATGCTTTATCCTTTGAAAAGTGTCCAAATGCATTACCTGAATACACATTCTGACTCTTTGCAACGGACCTAGCAGAGTGACCTGGGCAGCCTGCAGTAACTCTACAGTCACAGGGCACACAGAAAGAACCGCAAGAGTGTGAACGATGCTTAGGCTCTGCCATTAATCTGACACGAGACCAAGAGGCTCATCTTGCAAAGTGCTCATCCTTTCAGTGAAAGAAAAAAGCAACTACAGGGGCTTCCCTGGTGGTCCAGTGGGTAAGGACACAGCCTTGCAGGGCAAGGGGCGCCAGTTTGATCCCTGGCCTGGGAGGATCCCACGTGCCGCGGAGCGGCTGGAACAATGTGTCCACTTGCCGAGCCGGAGCTCTGGGATGCGCCCACAGCCGGCGCTCTGCGACGACAGAGTCCACCGCGATGGGAGGCCCCACGGGCCAAAGAACAAAGATGGATGAATATGAACAAATGAAAGACCAATAGAAGTGGCCCGCCCGCTCCCCTCCCTCCCCAACCCGGCCCAAAAAAAATAAATAAATAAATCTTAAAAAAAAAAAAGGCAACTACAGACAGAAGAGGACTGCTTAAGCAAACATATGGGGAAATAACACGTAATGCACAAGGGATCAAAAGAACTGAAAATTCAAAGGAAATATAACTGGAATTTATAAGCCTGTTAAATAAGGGGACACTTTAAGTAATAGGTAACGTTTGTACTGTCAGAAGCAGGTGGGGGTGGGGTGGAAATGGATAAATATTAAGAAACTAATCCAACTGAAGAGACACATAGTGTTTGCTACCGCACTTTGTTAGTAATGAAGAAAACCCAGCTTAAGCATCTAGATTTACAGTAGGAAACCCTTTCATTCTGGTGGACTCATTTGATGGACTAATAAACGCTAAATGAAGCATACTCATGCTTCTGAGTGAATCAAGACGAATCTAAAACCCTGCAGTTCACAGTGCTAACTCATGACACCATAACAACAAGCACGCATGCCCCCCAGGCCCTGGACACGGCCTGGACCACAGGAAGCACTCAACAAATGCAATGCTTTCTTTGCCATTTTATTTGTTGACCTGAAAGAACAGCTTGTGGTGTTCTTTCTTGGTATTCTGCTACTGTGGCTATATGATTTGTCTCAAAAAGCCTATCTTTAGAGAAATCAAATGAAAATTTAAGAGTGCATTTTAAAGTATTGTGGAATTTTAATACTGCCGAACAAATTAAAGGTTTCATTGTGTATGATAACCAGTATCAAAGATATGTATCCCATCAACTGTCTTCAGATACAGCTTCCCCTGAGCTATTAAAATCCTAAATCAGAGCAGCATATATGTACATACGTGGACTGGCATGTTGAAGTAGTCAGATTTGAACGCATCTGCCATTTCCCCAAAAGTACGGAGAGTATAGTCCCTGGCCGCCTGCTCAAAGCCAAACGCTTCTTGCGGCTTACTGCACTCCTGTCAAAAAACAATGAGAAAGGAAAAAGATTCATTTATATTCATATTTACTTACAGTTCACATATAAATGTGAGAAATCATGTATTCATATGTTTACTAAAATTATTTGTGTAGTGTAATTCCTCTTGTCTGGAAAATACCAGCAACGGTTATCCATTATAAATTATCTATTTTTAAGGTTGTTCAGTGCCTAAGAAGTTTCGCCAAGAGCCTGCAGCGCTGCCTTTTAAACGACGGAGCTGTTGAGGCGCGCTCCTGCCTCTGGCTGGCTGCACGGCTGTGCAGTCCCTCCCAAGGTCGCCTTCCTGCGGAGACCCAGCCCGATTTTCATCGTGAGTCTATTATCAACCGTCAGATCTAGAACCTGAAGGCAAAGGAAACCCCTCGGAAGGAACTGCTCTAGGCCCGCCTCCGCGGTCACTTCTGACCTGAGCCAGACACTTGGGACACCGCCAGTCTCCCTTGGGGACGTCGTGGAGCGGCGGGACCAGGCAGAAGGTGTGGTAGCTGTCGTCACAGCCATCGCACAGGAGCAGGCGGTCCTCGTCGCTGCCGCTGCCGCACAGGAGGCAGACGTAGAGGTCGACCTGCAGCAGGACACAGGCCAGAGCACGGCGTCAGCCCGGCAAGAGGCCAGGACACGGCAGACCCGAGGCATCATCGAGCCGCTTCCACCTGCTGCAAATGAAAACGTTTCATCCTCCGTAAGGAACACGGTAAATAAAAATGCTTCACCTTCTGTAAGAGACACGCATGTAACTTCCGACTCTTCCTTCCCCGACTCTAAAAAATCTAACTTTACTTTGCAAAAACAAAGTAATCTTAAGATTTCTCAATTATGGTGCTTTTTGGCCACTTCTATTAGTCTTTCATTTATCTATTTTTCATCCGTCTTTGTTCTTTGGCCCGTGTGGGCCTCCCATCGCGGTGGCCTCTGTTGTTGCAGAGCGCTGGCTCTGGGCGCATGCGCTCCAGAGCTCCGGCTCGGTAGTTGGACACATCAGTCCAGCCGCTCCGCGGCACGTGGGATCTTCCCAGGCCAGGGATGGAACCGGCGCCCCTTGCACTGCAAGGCGGTGTCCTTACCCACTGGACCACCCGGGGAAGCCCTCAATTATGTTTTAATTAAAATTACTTACACCTTCCACCCACCGTTCCTTCCCCACAATGTCCATATGTCCACTGCCCATGTCAGACGTTCCTTGGTTTTGGTGACCTTGGCAGTTTTCAGGTGTGCCGGCCAGCCATTTTCTAGAGTGGTGTTCTGTTCAAACTTTGCTGTTTTTTTCATGATCGGACTAGGATGAGGGGTTTGGGGAGGTGATCACAGAAGTGAGGCGCTATCCTCAACACATCATGTCAGAAGACACACTATCGGGCTCCCCCTGGTGGTCCAGTGGGTAAGGACAACTGCCTTGCAGTGAAAGGGGCGCCGGTTTGATCCCTGGCCTGGGAAGATCCCACGTGCCGTGGAGCAGCTGGACCGATGTGTCCAATTACCAAGCCGGAGCTCTGGGGCGCATGCGCTCAGAGCCGGCGCTCTGCGATGACAGAGGCCACCGCAATGGGAGGCCCACAGAAGCCAAAGAACAAAGATGGATGAAAACAGAGAAATGAAAGATCAATAGAAGTGGCCCGCCCGCTCCCCTCCCTCCCCAACCCGACCCCCGCCCAAAAAATAAATAAATAAATAAATAAATAAATCTTTAAAAAAAAAAAAGTTACTTAAATATGCAACTTTTAGTAGCTTACAGAAAGATAAGCCTTCTAGAAGACTAACATGTTTTTCATCACCTGCTATGGGTTGAATGCTGTTTCCCCCAAATTCACATGTTGAATCCTGACCCCCAGACACCTCAGACTGGGACTATATTTGGAGACAGAGTCTTAAAGAGGTCGTTAAAAAGGTCCTATTTGTTGTTGTTGTTATTGAGTTACTCAGTCGTATGTGACTCTTTTGAAATCTCACGCCTGCCAGGTTTCTCTGTCCATGAGATTCGCCAGGCAAGAGTACTGGACTGTGGGCTTCCCTGGTGGTCCAGTGGGTAAAGAGTCTGCCTTGCAGTGCAGGGGCATCAGTTCGACCCCTGGTCAGGGAAGATCCCATCTGCCGCGGAGCGGCTGGACCGGCGTGTCCAATGACGAGCCAGTGCTCTGGAGTGCATGCGCCCACAGATGGTGCTCTGCAACTAGAGAGACCACGGCAATGGGAGGCCCACACATGCCAAAGAATAAAGATGGATGAAAACAAAAAACAATAAAAGAGGCCAAAATTTAAAAAAAAATACTGGAGTGGGCTGCCATTCCCTTCTCCAGGGGATCTTTCCAACCCAGGGGTTGAACCCGAGTCTCTTGCACTGCAAGTGGATTACTTACCACTGAGCCACCAGGGAAACCCAAAACGGTCCCAGGGATATGCCCTAATCCAATCTGACCGGCGTCCTTATAAGGGAGACTAGGACACAGACACACAGAGAGGAAAACCATGGGAGGACCATCTACAAAGCCAAAGACAGAGGCCTCTGGGAAAACCAAGTCGGCAGACACCCTGCAGCCTCCAGAACCACGGACAAGTCAGCCTCCACGGCTGACACCGCTCGGTCCGGGACGCGTCGTGACGGCAGCCCGAGCAGACGTCTTCACTGCAGCAGACAGAGGCCGGCAGGGGCTCACAAGACCATGCTCTGAGTGCTCTGTCGCGGTGGGGGCGGGGGCAGGGGGAGATGATACTTATGAAGAGAACATGCAACTGAGCAATTCCAAGATCAAAAGGACTGCTCCCAGGTGCTCAGAATGGAGGTGAGGAAGAGAGCCTGGCTTTTCGTACCCCTCTCCTTGAGAGAAGAGCACCCAGGCCCTGGCCGCCCCAGGGCCCCACACCCCCGCCCCTTTCCTTCCTTGCTGGAGCTGGGAAACACCGCTGGGATTTCTGATCCACCTTCAGCTCCCCTGGAGGCGAGCAGGTCACCCATCACCTCTCCCTGAGACGGAGCTTGCCATTATTCAGGGACAGACAGCCAGCCTCCCAAAAACATGGCTGACCACGGCCCCAGCAGCTACCACCGTCCTCACGACGCATCCACGCTCCCCGTTTAGAAGCTGACCCTGCAGACCACCTCCGCAGGTCTCTCTGCTGTCAGACACTGAGCCAGCAGTCGCAGGCAAAGCACCAAGTATGCAAACACCGGGCTATGGACGTGTTTCAGCACACTGACTCACAGCACTGGCGGTCTTCTTAGCGCGACTCTTGGGTCTTTCCTTCTCACTGTCTGCGGCCCAGTCTTTCCTCTCGGCAGGCTCCGGCCTGGCGCTGCTCCTCACGTCTCTGTCTGTGAGAGGCAGCTCAGGTTAGCGCGTCCTCGCCTCTGCCTCCGTCAGCTCCCGCTCCTCGCCGCCCCTCCCGACCACGCGCTCGGCAGGCGTCCGGCTGCGACCGCGGGCCCTGAGCCCCCCGCCCCGCTCCACGCAGGACCGCGCCCGCGCCCCGCAACGCCAGGAGCGGAGCACGTCAGGCAACGCCGCCCGCGTCTGCAGGCTTGGAAAACAGGAGGTGAAGACGCGGTCTTCTCGTGACTGAGACACAACACACAGTGATGAAAGGAAATTCCTCTTGTATTTGACTATGAGAATAACAGTTCACCATCGGCGCTTTTCTTATCCCTCCATGACCAAAGGTTACTAACCTAACTTCCTTGTTTCAAAGATGGAGACTTATTAAACACTAGCCATCAAGGCGATACTGTGTTCTTCCACGGGGCTCACAGCAGACGTCTTCACTGCGGGGGGCCCCCTGAGTGCTCTGTCGCGGTGGGGCGGGGCGGGGGCAGGGGAGATGATACTTATGAAGAGAACATGCAACTGAGCAATTCCAAGATCAAAAGGACTGCTCCCAGGTGCTCAGAATGGAGGTGAGGAAGAGAGCCTGGCTTTTCGTACCCCTCTCCTTGAGAGAAGAGCACCCAGGCCCTGGCCGCCCCAGGGCCCCACACCCCCGCCCCTTTCCTTCCTTGCTGGAGCTGGGAAACACCGCTGGGATTTCTGATCCACCTTCAGCTCCCCTGGAGGCGAGCAGGTCACCCATCACCTCTCCCTGAGACGGAGCTTGCCATTATTCAGGGACAGACAGCCAGCCTCCCAAAAACATGGCTGACCACGGCCCCAGCAGCTACCACCGTCCTCACGACGCATCCACGCTCCCCGTTTAGAAGCTGACCCTGCAGACCACCTCCGCAGGTCTCTCTGCTGTCAGACACTGAGCCAGCAGTCGCAGGCAAAGCACCAAGTATGCAAACACCGGGCTATGGACGTGTTTCAGCACACTGACTCACAGCACTGGCGGTCTTCTTAGCGCGACTCTTGGGTCTTTCCTTCTCACTGTCTGCGGCCCAGTCTTTCCTCTCGGCAGGCTCCGGCCTGGCGCTGCTCCTCACGTCTCTGTCTGTGAGAGGCAGCTCAGGTTAGCGCGTCCTCGCCTCTGCCTCCGTCAGCTCCCGCTCCTCGCCGCCCCTCCCGACCACGCGCTCGGCAGGCGTCCGGCTGCGACCGCGGGCCCTGAGCCCCCCGCCCCGCTCCACGCAGGACCGCGCCCGCGCCCCGCAACGCCAGGAGCGGAGCACGTCAGGCAACGCCGCCCGCGTCTGCAGGCTTGGAAAACAGGAGGTGAAGACGCGGTCTTCTCGTGACTGAGACACAACACACAGTGATGAAAGGAAATTCCTCTTGTATTTGACTATGAGAATAACAGTTCACCATCGGCGCTTTTCTTATCCCTCCATGACCAAAGGTTACTAACCTAACTTCCTTGTTTCAAAGATGGAGACTTATTAAAAACACTAGCCATCAAGTGGCAGATACTGTGCTAAATGCTTTCCGTCGATTATTATTAAAATATCAACCACACAATGCTTTGCATCAAATCTGTTTCAAAAACAATAAAACTGACATTCACGAAGACCAGAAACATCTCTACGGTCAGACCAGTTAGAGGCTGAGCCACGATCAGACTCCAATCTGTGTTTTAAAAACTCCGTGTACTTTCCATTACCTTGTGCTGCCTTTCCACTAACTTATCAATAAGAAAAGTTAACTCTAATGACGTCTTCATTACGAAGCACCTGCCTACATAGAACTTCTCTCCAGACAGCACCAAACCTACCTTTCTGTGACTGACATCAAGCTACGGCCTGGCAGGCATATATGTTAATTGAAATCCAGACTTGGAAAGCATGTCGCCCGCCACGCCTGAAGCACACCTGTGAGCTCTTCAGTCAAAGGCACCTGTGCCCCTCACAGAGCACTTCCTCACAATGGAGGCCACTGCGTCCAACCTGACAGCAGCAACGAGCTACAGCGGAGAGAGGACCTCTCTCCCGCCAGTCGCTTCACTGTGTGAACACGGGCAGATTTTACTTCTAAACTTCCTGTACAAGGCTGCGCCGACACGTCAGTCAACAGGCGAGCAACTGTTTCTGCTTGTTTGCTCTTCCTGTTCACGGGTGAACTCTCTTACCATTCTCAGACTTTGGAGTTGGACATCCCATTCGACGTCTCAGGTTATGAGTTTTGGCTTCCGTTGTCTCTTCGGGTTCTACTTTAATATTCATGGCCTTAAAAAAATTGTTATATGCATGAATATGTCTTTTGAAAAGAAATATTCTAAAATCCAATTGGAATTAGAGTATCTATAATCTTATAAATTAATTCTATTAATAGAACAGTCAAACCATACTTCCCTCTCCCCTTAGAAGAGATCCCACCTTAAATTATTATTACTTAAGGAATGAATGAGGAAATGTAGAAGTTAACAGTATTCTCCCCTTCAATAGTCAAAAACATTAGGGAAAAGGCAATGGATCAAGAGTGACTGAGGGGAAGCATTTCCAGCCCAGCTGGGAACAGCACGCATTTCCTCCTAGACGCTCCTCCACGACCAGCTCCTTGCTAAGCCAAATCCTACTCATCACGGCCTCGCTGGGCTGGAGGAGGTGGCGGGCTCTCCCAGGGCCTGGCATCGTCTGGGGAGCTGCTCCACGCGGCAGAGCCCTGCCACCAGCGGCTCCCTCCACAGCGGAGCCACCGGCCGCCCTGGCCTCGAGGCGTGCGAGCAGTCTCGGGCCCCAGCGTCCACAGCGCTCCCACTGGCCCAGGAGCAAAGCCACGGCGGCTCTGGGCCTCGAGGGCCGTGGACCCGTCCTGTGCTCACTCAGAACACAGGTCCTGAGCTCGCCCTCAGCAATAAGGACGCCCACGGCTACCATCACCACAACGTGTCGTCCAGACAGACCTGGGTGTCCACGGCACGGGGTTTCTTTGCACATTTAAAGAATGAGATGGATCGAACGAGAGCCTGCTCTAAGACAAATACACTTGAAGCCTGCCTGTGGGCTTCAAATAACCAGATGTAACTATTCTGAGCAGTCTCACTCCAGAAAAATGGAGATGCCGGTTTTTTTCATATCTCCAACCCACCAAAGTAAAAAATAATTGTCTTACTTATCCATTTTATCAGAAACCAAAATGGCTGCTTTTTTTCATCCTCCCGTATCCATCCAGTAATTAGTAACAACCCAACCACTGATTTAGAAACCCAACTAATGCCATGAGGCTTCCAAGTTCCAAATTCTTCTTTAATATATTAATCACTGGTATCTTCAAACATGTCCATCAAGCCAGGGAGGAACCCAAAACCTCCCCACCTGTGTGTGAGAGAAGAAACCTCTAAGAGCAGAAAAATGTGAAAGCAGCTGTCTTTCCTATTAGCCATTCACTCCTGTTCTTCCCTCAGGCTTCACTGTCATCTCCTCTGCGTGGTAGAGCCCCCTGCGCCTTGCTGCCTGATTATTTTCTAGCTTAGCATAACGTCGTGTCTGCCACAGGTTCCACCCTTCTCTTTGGGAAGTCTGAGGAAAAGAGCCATCACTGCCTTTTTCCTCATCACTCCACTTCAAGAAAAAGCTCTTTTCAGCAAAAATCTACAATTTAACGATTACTAGCTTCACCCCCCAATACACCTGCCCAGCGTCATGAGGGTCACAGTGAAGGACCGCTCTTCCCAAGGCCCCGGCCGTGAACTGTTCGGCAGCTGAACGTCCAGGGAGCACAAGCCCAGAAGGAGTTCCTCGGCCCCTCGCCCTCTGGCGGCGCACCCCAAGTCCAGACGCTGGCGTGCACACAGCGCCCCGCTGCGGCCGGCGAAGTGCAGCCTCTGAGGGGCCCCTGCGTGAGAGAGGGCGGGGCCAGGCCCCGCCCCCGCGGACGCTCCCTCCCCTCCCCAGGCGGGGCCTCCCCAGGCGCTCACCTCCGCTCTCATGCGTTTTGCTCGGCGGGCGGGGGGACAGGTTTCCAAGGGCTGCACAGACTGCCTCTGGGGAATATCATGGGGCTTGTACTCCTTGTCCTTTGTGTCTGTGGTCAGGTTTGGCTTCTGCAGACACTAGAAATAAAACACAGCTGCACTGATGACTTTCTCCCCTTTTTTAATCTTAAGAAAATTTCACTGGATTTTTACAAGGTATATTTAACAATTACTGATGGAGATACAGGTGTGCAATTTTTAAAACCTACACAAACACAGAGATAAGTCTGCAGTTACCAACCATAGATACACATATATAATTGTAACAGGTTGAATGTTTTTTCCAGGAGGTGAATAATGCTGCTTTAACTCAGGTAATTGCTGATGTCAGCTCATCAGGTTACAACAGGCCACAGCAGGCTCGAGTCACCCCACCAAGAGCTAGTTGCAATTATCCCCGCTTGCAGCTGTCAATTAACCAAAGGCTCAAATTGATGGAGAGGTCCCTATGCGTTCCCAAAACAGCTTTCTATAATAAGAGTATCTCATTAATAAAAAAAAAAAAAAACCAGTTTACAGTAACGAAATACAGAATCCACTAAGTCTTCTAAATCATGTTATAACGTCCTATAGGTTTAAACATAACTAGCCAACTTCTATTATCAAAAAGATACCATTTAACTGAGAAAACAGATCATATGATTTCTCCCTTATTAAGGCTTTCCTTTTCTTCAACATGTTTCTACAAAGTCTCACTCACAAGGCAAAGGTTCACAGGCAGCTCACAGGGATCACTTTGGTTCTGCTCATACAAGAGTCTCTTCTTGCTGTGATATTTTTCCGTTTTAGTTTGAGTCTAAGCTCACTGAAACAGGGTTATTTACATAATACCAATGCCAAAACAGTGACAACAAAATATCACTACTGAACCTAATGGGAATTTCAAGTAAACACCACTCCTTTATAAGAGGCCCTACAAACATCACAGACATTTTTTTGATAGGTAAGAAATCATTTATTCAGACTCAGAGAAAGCACACTCCACAGAGTGTGGACCATGGCAGAGCAAATCCAATGGCCCACAGGTAGCACTTTAAAAGCAGCTTCCAGGGCTTCCCTGGTGGTGCAGTGGGTAAGGACACCGCCTTGCAGTGCAAGGGGCCCCGGTTCGATCCCTGGCCTGGGAAGATCCCACGGGCCGCGGAGCGGCTGGACCAATGTGTCCAATTACCAAGCCGGAGCTCTGGAGCGCATGCGCCCAGCGCCAGCGCTCTGCGACAACAGAGGCCACCGCGATGGGAGGCCCACACGGGCCAAAGAACAAAGATGGATGAAAATAGAGAAATGAAAGACCAATAGAAGTGGTCCTCCCTCCCCAACACCCCCTCCCCCAAAAAAGCAGTTTCCAAAACGGAAGCACTGAAGGCCTATTATGTCACCCACATGTGGAGTAAGACGCCCTGACATGAGACAGCCCGTGAGCACCACTGCAACCAGTCTCACAAACACGACTGCTCCTTCCTCACGACATCCAAAGACTCCAGAGAACAGGGGAACAGAGCCACCAGAAACACAGAGCCACCGTCTAACACAATCTGTTTCTAATATTCGCAGAGTACCATGTACTATTAACAAGCACTATTACAGATTACTTAATACTCTAGACAACTAATGAATCTACCACTGGGAGCATAACCTATAAACATTAAATACTCTGCTTATTCTAAGTGATCTGATCTAAAAATGCCAATGGAACTAGTATAGAATATCATCCTCCATTCCGTAATAAGTCCTCAACTGAGCAATTGAGTATGTTTAGTAAAACACATGCAGTTGGGAATAAAATCTGTCCACTATCTAAACTGGTCACTTTCATGTATTACATAAACCTCCTAATGAGACCAAAAAGCATGCGTGACTGTGGACATACAGCTCAGTTCAGTTGCTCAGTGGTGTCCAACTCTGAGACCCCGTGGACTGCAGCACACCAGGCTTCCCTGTCCTTCACCAACTCCCGGAGTCTGCCCAGACTCATATCCGTTGACTCAGTGATGCCATCCAATGATCTCATCCTCTGTCATTCCCTTCTCCTTTTGCCTTCTATTTTTCCCAGCATCAGGCTCTTTTCCAGTGATTCGTGTCTTTGCATCAAGTGAGCAAAGTGTTGGAGCTTCAGCTTCAGCATCAGTCCTTCCAATGAATATTCAGGGTTGATTTCCTTTAGGACTGACTGGTTTGATCTCCTTGAAGTCCAAAGGAAATGAGTGCAATGGTGTGGGAGCTTGAACATTCTTTGGCATTGCCCTTCTTTGGGATTAGAATGAAAAATGATCTTTTCCAGTCCTGAGGTCACTGTGAGTTTCCAAATTTGCTGGCATAGTGAGTGCAGCGCTTTAGTAGCATCATCTTTTAATATCTGAAACAGCTTAACTAGAATTCCATCACCTCCACTAGCTACGTTCATATAGTAATGTTTCCTGGGGCCCACCTGACTTCACACTCTGAGCTGCCTGGCTCTAGGTGAGTGACCACAGCATCGTGGTCACCCAGCTCATTAAGACCTGCTTTGCATAGTTCTTTCTGTGTCTTCTTTCCATCTCTTCTTAATCTCTTCTGCTTCCTGTTAGGGCCCTACCATTTCTATCCTTTATTGTGCCTGTATTTGCATGAAATGTTCCCTTGGTATCTCTAAGTTTCTTGTAGAGATCTCTAGTCTTTCCCATCCTGTTGATTTCCTCTATTTCTTTGCACTGTTCACTTAAGAAGGCTTCCTTATCTCTCCTTGCTATTCTCTAAAACTCTGCATTCAGTTGGATATGTTTTTCCCTTTCTCCTTTGCCTTTGGCATCTCTTCTTTTCTCAGCTATTTGTAAGGCCTCCTCAGACAACCATTCAGCCTTTTTGCATTTCTTTTTCTTGGGGATGGTTTTAATCACTGCCTCCTGTACAATGTTACAAATCTCAGTCCATAGTTGACTGTATCAGATCTAATCACTTGAATATATTTATAATTTCCAGTGTATAATCGTAAGGGATTTGATGTAAGTCATACCTGAATGGCCTATGGTTTTCCCTACTTCAAGTTTGAATTTTGCAATAAGGGGCTCGGGATCTGAGCCACAGTCAGGTCCAAGTCTTGTTTTTGCTGACTGTAGAGAGCTTCTCCATCTTTGGCTGCAAAGAATATAGTCAGTCTGATTTCAGTATTGACCGCCTGGTGATGTCCACGTGCACAGTCATCTCTTGTGTTGTTGGAAGAGGGTGCCTGCTATTACCAGAGCCTTCTCTTGGCAACACTCTCTCAGCCTTTGTCCTGCTTCCTTTTGTATTCCAAGGCCAAACTTGCCTTGATATCTCTTGACTTCCTACTTTTGCATTCCTGTCCCCAACAATGAAAAAGGCATTTTTTTTTTGGTATTAGTTCCAGAAGATCTTGTAGGTCTTCATAAAACCATTCAACCTCAGCTTCTTCAGCATGAGTGGCTGGGACACAGACCTGGATTACTGTGATACTGAATGGTTTGCCTTGGAAACGAACCGAGGTCATTCTGTCATTCAAACTGGGGCAAATTACAGACATTTCACTAAGCGGATGGTCAGAAGCTGAGGTTATCATACGTGTCGTTCTTATCTCCCACTAGGGTAAATGGTTCCATAATGCACGGCCTCCTTGGTTGAGTAGGGGGTTAACTATTAGTTTTACAGAGTTCTGCTGTTGACTGCCACAATGCCTGCCTGCATAAGGGCTTTGAAGAACCAAGACAAGATCAAGCTCAGGAGCTTTTTTTTGTTTCAGGTCAAAGCGTGAGTCAGTTCAAAACATTCACCCTGGTTTGTTTTATATTTAATGCTATCACACGCCAACTCTTAAGCCTGGGTTTGAGAAACTGGGACTTAGGTAATTGGTATCATCACACCATGATGACATCATCCTACAGAGGCAGAGCAATCCCACAAGACATTTAAAAACACAAGGGGGCACAGGCCGAGGCTCTGTCTCCTTCCAGCACGTCACCACCCAGCCTCTCTCAAGCCTCCCAAAACTTACTTTAGGCTTGAGTTGACCCTACTGCAACAGTTCCTTCACTAAGCACTCTTCTCTCCCAGCCCTTACTCGGGGTTTATTTTTAAAGAGAATCCTTTAAGTTTACAGCCTAGCTGAGAGGAATCACACAACCCCGGCTGCCCAACAGCCTCTCCCACCATCAACACCTACAGCACACTGGCCACAACTGAGGAGCCGACACTGACCCAGCAGCCCAGGCCCACAGCTCACACGTCAGGGTCCACGCTGGCCGCTGCACACCCTACGCGTTTGGAGCAGGGCGGGTGCCAGTCTTCTCACTGTCCTAGCAAGCTGCGTGCTCTGCCTGCCCCCTCCCTCTGCTGGCCCCAGCCCCTTGCGCCCGCCGCTCTCTCTACTCTCTCCATGGCTGTGTCTTTCCTAGATGCCACTGAGTCGGGTTCATATAGTGTATGCAGTCCCTTCACACTGGCTTCTTTCACTTAAAAATACACCGTAAGCTTCCTCCTTGTCTTCTCGCTTGACAGCGCACTTTTTGAAACCCTCCTCTGGGTATACATAATTTGTCTATCCATTCACCTACCCTTTAAAGGGACACAGACCTGGATTACTGTGATACTGAATGGTTTGCCTTGGAAACGAACCGAGGTCATTCTGTCATTCAAACTGGGGCAAATTACAGACATTTCACTAAGCGGATGGTCAGAAGCTGAGGTTATCATACGTGTCGTTCTTATCTCCCACTAGGGTAAATGGTTCCATAATGCACGGCCTCCTTGGTTGAGTAGGGGGTTAACTATTAGTTTTACAGAGTTCTGCTGTTGACTGCCACAATGCCTGCCTGCATAAGGGCTTTGAAGAACCAAGACAAGATCAAGCTCAGGAGCTTTTTTTTGTTTCAGGTCAAAGCGTGAGTCAGTTCAAAACATTCACCCTGGTTTGTTTTATATTTAATGCTATCACACGCCAACTCTTAAGCCTGGGTTTGAGAAACTGGGACTTAGGTAATTGGTATCATCACACCATGATGACATCATCCTACAGAGGCAGAGCAATCCCACAAGACATTTAAAAACACAAGGGGGCACAGGCCGAGGCTCTGTCTCCTTCCAGCACGTCACCACCCAGCCTCTCTCAAGCCTCCCAAAACTTACTTTAGGCTTGAGTTGACCCTACTGCAACAGTTCCTTCACTAAGCACTCTTCTCTCCCAGCCCTTACTCGGGGTTTATTTTTAAAGAGAATCCTTTAAGTTTACAGCCTAGCTGAGAGGAATCACACAACCCCGGCTGCCCAACAGCCTCTCCCACCATCAACACCTACAGCACACTGGCCACAACTGAGGAGCCGACACTGACCCAGCAGCCCAGGCCCACAGCTCACACGTCAGGGTCCACGCTGGCCGCTGCACACCCTACGCGTTTGGAGCAGGGCGGGTGCCAGTCTTCTCACTGTCCTAGCAAGCTGCGTGCTCTGCCTGCCCCCTCCCTCTGCTGGCCCCAGCCCCTTGCGCCCGCCGCTCTCTCTACTCTCTCCATGGCTGTGTCTTTCCTAGATGCCACTGAGTCGGGTTCATATAGTGTATGCAGTCCCTTCACACTGGCTTCTTTCACTTAAAAATACACCGTAAGCTTCCTCCTTGTCTTCTCGCGGCTTGACAGCGCACTGTTTTTTAGGGCTGAATAATGCTCCATCCTCTGGGTATACCATAATTTGTCTATCCATTCACCTACTAAAGGATATCTTGGCTGCTTCCAAGTTTTGGCAATCAAGCTGCAACTCTTTGGGTAAACACCGAGGAACACGTCTGTTGGGCTGAATGATAAAGCATGTTCAGTTTTCTAAGAAACTGCCCACTCTCCTCCAAGGTGGCAATACCACTCTGCATTCCCACCAGTGATGGAAGAAGTTTCTGTTGCTCCACTTCCTCCCCACCCTGTGGTGTTGCCATGCTCTGATGTCGGTCATTCTGATGGAAGTACAGTGGTGTCTTGTTTCCCATTAAAAAATACACATATTTTGACTCTCCTTTCCTCTAAGGATTATTTTCAAAAATCAGAAATGGGCACAAAATTTATGCACAAAGAATTCAACAACACGAAAAATCAAATCAAGGTCTGCACTGAGACTTCCTCGTGATCCGGGGGTTAAGAATCTCCCTGTCAGTGCAGGGGACACGAGTTTGATCCCTGATCCAGGAAGATCCCACACACAAGGAAGCAACTAAACCCACAGGCACTAACTACTGAGCCTGCGCCCTGGAGCTCAGGCTTCACAAGCTAATCCACTCTAACCGGAGGCCCGCACGCTGCAGCGGGACCACCCCCACTCACCACAGCTAGAGAAAAGCCCACACGCAGCAAAGAAGACCCAGCACAGCCAAAAACATGGAATTTTTGAAGAAATTTTTAAAAAAAGGTCTGAGTATGAAAAGGGAATGTCACCGATTCATCAAAAACCTGTATCTTGGGCTTCCCTAGTGATCCAGTGGTTAAGAATCTGCCTTGCAATGCAAGGGACACCGGTTCGACTCCGTCTGGGAAGATCCCACATGCCTTGGGGCAACTAATCCCATGAGCCACAGCTCCTGAGCCCTTGCAACTAGAGCCCTGTACTCTGCAACAAGAGAAGCCACCGCACAGCCAGAGAAAGCCCGTAGGCAGTACTGAAGACCAACCACAGCAAAAAAATAGTGTTTGTTTGTTTTGAACCCGTATCTTCAAAAATATACAGTGATATGTTAAGTAGGAAAAAAGCAGGATCAATACTGTACATAAAGAATATATATCCATTTGTATATATGTGCATAAAAATAGCCTTGAGAGGAAACACAGATGAGAGGATTAGGTGGATTCATCCTATTTCCCTTTTATTTTATTTATTTATTTATTTGGGGCGGGGGTGGGGAGGGAGGGTGCAGGCGGGCCACTTCTATTGGTCTTTCACTAATCTATTTCCATCCATCTTTGTTCTTTGGGCCGTGTGGGCCTCCCATCGCGGTGGCCTCTGTTGTCACAGAGCACCTGTGCTGGGCGCATGCGCTCTAGAGCTCCGGCTTGGTAATTGGACACATCCGTCCAGCTGCTCCGCGGCACGTGGGATCTTCCCAGGCTAGGGATGGAACCGGTGCCCCTTGCACTGCAAGGCAGTGTCCTTACCCACTGGACCACCAGGGAAGCTCCTATTTCCCTTTTAGACTTTCCATAATGAACATCTATCAGGTAGGCCCCTCAACAGATACTTATCTGTGTTTTATATGCAATGTTTGTAAGGAGTTCTTAAAACAATTACTCCTTTCAGACTGTTATTGTATAAATGCTTACATACTTTTCAACTATGAAAACTATGGGGTCTCTCTAAGTATACAGACGAGACGTTTCTAAAATGCTGCAACCTATAAAGCAGGGAGACTCTTTCCCTGTCTTCATCTATCTTGTGCACCAAGATAAGAAGGTTACAAAAAGAGAAAATCTATCGTGGGCAACAATACGTAGATATGACTAAAAAACAGAGGCACATTCTAAAAAGTTTCATCCGTGGGATCACTAAACACTCACACAATGCACATTTCTTTAAACAACTTTCTGAATATGAGCCACATTCTCTGAAGCTAAAAAGAAAGCCCACCTGAAATCAAGACAGAAAGAGACAAGAAAACACGCTAGGGAAATGCACGGCACGCAAGCCCCACGGAGGGAGCATGCGGACAGGACACAGCCGCGATTCGTGCCTCACGCTCTGAAACCACGCCACCTTCCTACCTCGCCACATAACGATTCCTAAAGCTACAGGTCCGCTGCTCTAATGCAGAACACCTCAAAGGGTACAAAAAATTATGACATTCTTCCTCCTACCAGAGCCTAAAATAAGCGGGAAATTTTTTAATACTGTTTTGCCTTTAGTTTAGAAAAGCTTTCATCTGAGCAATCTGGCAAACATCATCTTTGTAAGGCAACAAACATGGCTATGCAGGAAGGATTAGAAGAGGGACGCATTAGTTATCCAGCACTACTAAGTCACCAAGTGTGCGCATGTGTGCTAAGTCGCTTCAGTCGTGTACCACTCTTCACGAGCCCGTGGGCTGTAGCCCGCCAGGCTCCTCGTCCTTGGGACTCTCCGGGCAGGAACGCTGGCACGTGATGTTACGCCCTCCTCCAGGGGACCGTCCCGATCCAGGGATCGCACCCATGTCTCTCAGGTCCCCTGCACTGGCAGGTGGCTTCGTTACCACTAATGCCAGCTGAGAACTCCTCTTAAAAAGTCCTCTAACTCTACCAATATCAACCTTCTATCTGAAAATCTCCTTGGAGATCTCAGCCGGAAAAGACAGCAGGCGAGCAAAATACTTCACATACTGTACTCTCCTGTAACAACCAAGAATACACTTTAAAAAAAAAAAGCCTGCTCTCTTTTTCAGTGATTATTCACTTATGTATCTTCGGCTGTGCGGGTCTCGGCTGCTGTGCACAGGCTTTCTCTCACTGGGGCGCAGGGGCTCCTCGCTGGCGGTGGGGCACGGGACGCCCACAGTGGCGGCTTCGCGTGGTGCCCAGCATGGGCTCCAGGGCGTGGGTGCGGGCTCAGTGGCTACTGTCTGTGGGCTGAGTTGCCCCACAACTTGTAGAAGCTTCCTGGACCAGGGATCAAACCCATGTCCCCCGCACTGGCTAGTGGATTCTTTACCACTGGACTACCAGGGAAGTCCAGGAATATACTTTAAATACTAAGTGAGGCATGAGTCATTAACAAGCAGGTAAAAACCAACTGCTCATTGTAAGAAAGGAGCATCTTTCTTAATACAGGGTTAATATAGGGTTCAGTTTTTGATAAGAAAAGAATATTTCCTCTATAACCTTATTCATTCCAAAAACAACCTTCTTAGTATGGTTGCTCTCAAAATCAAACAAAAACATCTTTCACATATAATCAAGGTCTCTTCGTTCCTCCCAAAGACCATGGACCAATAAGCAGTGAAATAAAACAGGTTAAGGCTAGCCCCACTCACCCGCAAACTGTCTCCAGACAGGAATAAGTTGTAGGGGTTGAGAATTCGCTCATAATGCCCTCTGATATGAGAGCCCACAGCTTTGCCCGGAGCAAACCCCATCTTGGTGGCAATTTTGGTCCATTTTCTATCCTTGCAAACAACTGCAAATCCACCTTCCTCTGCAACTAACTGTTAAATAAAACATCAAAAGAAATTAGAAACACTTATATAGAAATCAGTTCTAATTCCCTCAAGTCTAGGTACTCCTCCTAAAACAAAATATTCTTAAATGTAATCATCTGTTTTAAAAAGTACATTTTCAGGGTTTCCCTGGTGGTCCAGTGGGTGAGGACACCGCCCTGCAGTGCAAGGGGCGCCGGTTCCATCCCTAGCCTGGGAAGACCCCACGTGCCGTGTCCAACTTCCGAGCCGGAGCTCTGAAGCGCACGCGCCTGTAGCCGGTGCTCTGCGATGAGAGAGGCCCACACGGGCCAAAGAACAAAGATAAATAAATGAAAGATCAACAGAAGTGGCCAAAAAAAATTTTTTTAAAGTACATTTCAAAGTAAAAAAAAAAAAAAAAAAAAAATATATATATATATATACACACACACACACACACATATACATATGTGTATGTTAACTTTAAACTAGAAATTTAAAACATTGCTTTTAATAACATAGTCCATTAAATTTCTATACCCCTCCAAAAGCTACTTCTCAGCTCCTCAAAGCAGTCAAGATTTTTCCACAAGAAAGAAGTAAATTAGCAATGAAATCTCAGTAAAGAGAAGAATTCTAGTAACTGGTCCAGTCCAGCGACCCTGCAGGAAGAACAGCAGCATGTCTGCTGGGAATAATGCAGGCTTTGGACTGAAATGAACTTTAAGGTACAGAATTACAACTCAGCCTTTTCAAGCTGGTCACTTTGGATACTGAAGGCTGTTGCTGTCTTACCTGTAATAAAATATAAATATCTAAGAGGACCACTGTGAAGCTTAAATATGACCAAAAACAGGTGGCAGCAATATATTTCACATGATAAGGCTTTCAGACCTGACAAAGCAGAGACCAATTAATCACAAAAACTGAATGACAAATTTCATTTTATATTTTCAAGCAGTTACGTTCCTTATTTTAAGGCAAAGATCAAATTCACACTGTCAGAAAAACTATTCAATGAAAAAGACGATCAGGCTTTTACCTTATTAAGCTGAAACAAGTCCAAGATCTTTCTCTCCACATGTGGAATTTTCAGAGTACTTCCCTGTAATTCCCAGTACTTTGCAATCTGGTCCAAGAAATTTAACTTTACACGTGTTTGAGCCTAAATGACAAAGAAACTGAGTTTTAATCTTACCTAGCTTATTATAAAATTCCTATTACCTGTGCATGTGATATTTTCATTCTTAGGATATTTAAGTTCAGCAACACTTATGAATTCAAGAGAGAAACTATCCCAAAATACACAAAATAAAACTGATTAAATAATTACACATAAACTTATTAATAAAGACTTAATTCACTCCCTACCATGTACTAGGTTACTGGCAGTCACACACTCGAAAGTCCTCACGTAACATACACGGTCATCTGAAAAGTGCTTCATTTAAGGAGTATCATAGGTAAGCTTTTATATGCCCCTTTGGTCTTTTTAAAATTTTGGTATTTTAAAGTCCTATTCTTTCCAAATACAAAGTGTCTTATTTGTTCAAATGCAAATCTAAAAGCACATTTACAACAGTGGTTCTGCATCAATTTTAACAGTCCAGATAACTTATCACAAAACAAACTTCCTGACTGTTGCTCCTTTAACAGATTACTACTGTAGCCTACAAGTCATTTTTAAAAACGGTCTCATTTTTCTTTCCCCTCATTACAAAATTAAGTTAGACAGTTTTAAGAGTTTTACCTTGTATAAGACCAAAGTTGAGATCAATATTCAGATATTCCCAGCCATGTCAGAGTTAATACCCACCTCTCTTATCTTTCAATAAAATCAATGTGAAAACACAGTGCAACACGTGACAATATACACACTAGATGCTACTACTGCCAATGCCACAGAATTCCAATGGACATATGCTTCATTTAAAAACGTTTGGTTTGGGGCTTCCCTGGTGGTCCAGTGGGTAAGGACACCGCCTTGCAGTGCAAGGGGCGCCGGTTCGATCCCTGGCCTGGGAAGATCCCACGTGCCACGGAGCAGCTGGACCGATGTATCCAATTACCAAGCCGGAGTTCTGGGAGTGCATGTGCCCAGAGCCAGTGCTCTGTGACAACAGACGCCACCGCGATGGGAGGCCCACATGGGCCGAAGAACAAAGATGGATGAAAAATAAATAAATGAAAGACCAATAGAAGTGGCCCGCCCACACCCCACTCCCTCCCCAACCCACCCTCCACCAAAAGAAACCATTAAAAAAAAAAAAAGTTTGGTTTAGTACAGAAAAAACAAAACACGGCTTGGTATCAAAATCAGATTAGCAAAACATCTGTATCAACAACGTGCCTCTCTGCCAGAGGTGCTCAGACTTCATTCCCCAGGCACTCGGGGGCTGAAGTCACCCAGGGACTAAACCACTCCACTGCTCTAGAGGATCCTGGGGAGTCAGTCCTTCTGGGGAAGGTCAAGAGTGTTGTTAAATCTAAGTGAAGACGTGCAAAAGAATGGAAGAATGGCAGAACTGGACCATCTCGTTCATTAAACGGTTCTGAAGGCAAATGTCTTTCAGAGGCTGAGCTCTACTGCTGTCACCTAAACTGACCAGGACTGAAATGCGTTTATTAGTCGACAGGCTGGCGATATTGACAAAATCAGTGTTCTTCTTGAAACTGGGCTTGCGGCAAAGGCCTATCACCATCTGTCCTGCTACGATTCTCCAGTACTAGCTATGTTTTAGTTCCTGGCAACCACAAGGCTCTTCACAGAGCCTAGTTCAGAAAGGCCTCTCTAGAACATCAGAATACAGGCAACCAGAACAGTAGCGAAGACATTACCTCCAATTCATTCAGTCTCTGGATACGTGGAGTAAAATGAAGCTTGTCCACATCACATGCAAATGGGGGCTGCCATTCCTAGTGGAGAAGCAAGGGCTTTCATTAGAAAAATGTATAGTTCCGACACTTAGAAAATCATTTTAAAGTTAAATCCCTGGTTAAGTAAAGTACATATTGTTTCTAATGAGTCAAAGAGAACACAAGGTAGTAGTTTCTTAACGTTTTTTCCACCAGAACAGCAGAATACGTATGCTCACTCTTCTCCAAATGGATGAGACCTCCTGCACACAGCCCTCTCTGCACCCTCTAACCAGCAATGCTGAGCCTCAGCCGCCACTGAAAAATCACCAACTCAAGCAAAAGAGGCTCCTCTACTCCATAAGTATCTCTCAGTCTACAAAACAGCTACATCAGCGTCAAATGATTTACAAACTGTATTTACATACGTAATCTAGAAACATTCATTTTATTATAAGGATAAGTTTTTCTGTGGGGGTGGGGGTATTGATATCTAAAACAAATTTCAAGAATCATCCTTAACATATTCACTAATACAAGTTAATGGAAGAACAGCTATCATGAGAAAACAGACAAGGAGGAGAGTGTGCATGAACTATTTCTAAGGGGAGGAGACTGGAAACAACTTAAATGTTCACACTGAGAGAATAGTTAGAAGGTATAAAAATTACCCTGAGTTAATAGGTACAGAGTTTCAGTCGGGAATAACGAAAAGCTTCAGAGACAGCAGTAATGGTGACATAATGCTGTGAATGCACTTAGTGTTACCAAATCACACCCTTTCAATGGTTACAATGGTGTATTTTATATGATGTAGTATTTTAGTATTTCAACACAATCTTAAGACAAAAATCACACTATCATATAGCTCTATAGGGCTTCCCTGATAGCTCAGAGGGTAAAGAATCTGCCTGCAACGCAGGAGACCTGGCATCAATCCCTGGGGTGGGAAGATGCCTTGAAGAAGGAAATGGCAGCCCACCCCAGTGTTCCTGCCAGAGAAACCCCATGGACAGAAGAGCATGGCGGGTACAGTCCAAGGGTTCCAACAGTCAGATACAGTCGAGCAACTATCACATACAGAGCTCTGTTCATTGACATTGGAAAATTTCCTTACATATGTTTTAAGGAAGAAAGAAAAACAGGCTAGGCAATAGAAAACATGCAAAGAGCAAAAAGGCTACAGGGGGTTGTCTCTGGCAGGATGATAGGCAAGTTTTCTTTTGCATCATTACCTATTTTAAATACAATATGAAATACATTTAAATACATTATGTAATATCTACTAAATTATAATTACTTTAGATTAAGAGAACAAGTTCAAACAAATGTTGATACATCTATAAATAATAATAAAGTACTCTGCAGCTCTAGAGTATGAGAACAGTATCTAGATACTCTAAACAAGGAAAGACAGCCAACAGTGAACGAGTGAAAAACTAAAACTTGGAAATTTTGCATTGACATATGTAAATTTTAAAGACTATCATAAAAGAAAGGGGAAAGAGGTTATTTATACGTCTAATTTATATTGTTGGAATTTATCACTATCAGCTGCTTTTAGTTTAAAAGTAAAACAAGGTTTTGCTTTTATGATAGAAACACTTAAATGAAAATGCCCACCAGCAACACCTGATTAAATATTATGTTCAAAAGTAAATTAGGAGACTTCCCTGGTGGCCCAGTGGCTAAGGCGTTGTATTCTCAATGCAGGGGGACCCAGGTTCCATCCCTGGTCAGTGAACTGAATCCCACATGCTGCAACTAAGACCTGGTGCAGCCAAATAAATATAAAATAAATAAATAAATATATTTTTTTAAAAAGTAGATTAAATTTTACCATTTTTTAAAAGGAAATAAGTAGATTACAAATTGGTACAAAGCTATTTACTACAACCCCAAAAAAGAAAAGGAAGAAAAAGGAAAAATGACAGTCCTGTTGAAGAGGTCAATTACAGATCAGATCCTCAAGGGCCTAATGTTGTCATACAGCCTCTTTAACGCTATGGCTAATGTTTAAAGGCCGGTTATGTATCAGTTTAGTTCAGTCGCTCAGTCACATCCAACCTTTGCGACCCGTGGACTGTAGCTCGCCAGGCTTCCCCGTCCTTCACCACTTCCTGGAGCTCGCTCAAACTCAAGTCCTTTCAGTCAGTGATGCCATCCAACCATCTCGTCGACCCCTTCTCCTTTTGCCTTCCATTTTCTCCCAGCTTTCCAGTGAGTCGTCTCTTACAGTCCAAGGGTTCCAACAGTCAGATACAGTCGAGCAACTATCACATACAGAGCTCTGTTCATTGACATTGGAAAATTTCCTTACATATGTTTTAAGGAAGAAAGAAAAACAGGCTAGGCAATAGAAAACATGCAAAGAGCAAAAAGGCTACAGGGGGTTGTCTCTGGCAGGATGATAGGCAAGTTTTCTTTTGCATCATTACCTATTTTAAATACAATATGAAATACATTTAAATACATTATGTAATATCTACTAAATTATAATTACTTTAGATTAAGAGAACAAGTTCAAACAAATGTTGATACATCTATAAATAATAATAAAGTACTCTGCAGCTCTAGAGTATGAGAACAGTATCTAGATACTCTAAACAAGGAAAGACAGCCAACAGTGAACGAGTGAAAAACTAAAACTTGGAAATTTTGCATTGACATATGTAAATTTTAAAGACTATCATAAAAGAAAGGGGAAAGAGGTTATTTATACGTCTAATTTATATTGTTGGAATTTATCACTATCAGCTGCTTTTAGTTTAAAAGTAAAACAAGGTTTTGCTTTTATGATAGAAACACTTAAATGAAAATGCCCACCAGCAACACCTGATTAAATATTATGTTCAAAAGTAAATTAGGAGACTTCCCTGGTGGCCCAGTGGCTAAGGCGTTGTATTCTCAATGCAGGGGGACCCAGGTTCCATCCCTGGTCAGTGAACTGAATCCCACATGCTGCAACTAAGACCTGGTGCAGCCAAATAAATATAAAATAAATAAATAAATATATTTTTTTAAAAAGTAGATTAAATTTTACCATTTTTTAAAAGGAAATAAGTAGATTACAAATTGGTACAAAGCTATTTACTACAACCCCAAAAAAGAAAAGGAAGAAAAAGGAAAAATGACAGTCCTGTTGAAGAGGTCAATTACAGATCAGATCCTCAAGGGCCTAATGTTGTCATACAGCCTCTTTAACGCTATGGCTAATGTTTAAAGGCCGGTTATGTATCAGTTTAGTTCAGTCGCTCAGTCACATCCAACCTTTGCGACCCCGTGGACTGTAGCTCGCCAGGCTTCCCCGTCCTTCACCACTTCCTGGAGCTCGCTCAAACTCAAGTCCTTTCAGTCAGTGATGCCATCCAACCATCTCGTCGACCCCTTCTCCTTTTGCCTTCCATTTTCTCCCAGCTTTCCAGTGAGTCGTCTCTTCGCGTCAGGTGGACAAAGTATTAGAGCTTTCAGCATCCACATCACTCCTTCCAATGAACATTCAGGGTTGATTTCTCTTAGGAATGACTGGCTTGATCTCCTTGCAGCCCAAGGGACCCTCAAGAGTCTTTTCCAGCACTGAAGTTCAAAGGCATCAATTCCTCAGTGCTCAGCCTTCTTTAACTTCCAGCTAACACATCCATACATGACTACTGGGACCACCACAGCTTTGACTGTATGGACTTCTGTCAGCAAAGTGGTATCTCTGCTTTTGAATATGCTCTCTTGGGTTTCTCATAGCTTCTCCTTTTTTTTCCAAGAGGAAAGTAAAAACGGGGAAGGGAGAGTCGCTGCCAGCACATCGGGCCGGCTCAAGGGAGAAAGCGGGAGACACTGTGGGAAGAGTGGGCCTCACAGCGGGCCAGCTCAAGGGAGAACCGACCCTCTCATAGATTTTCTTTCAAGGAGCAATAACCTTTTAATTTCATGGCTGCGGTCACAATCCGCAGTGATTTTGGAGCCCAAGAAAGCAAAGTCTGTCACTGTTTCGATAAACAGCCCATCTATTTGCCATGAAGTGATGGGACCACATGCCATGATCTCAGGTTTTTCAAACAAACTTACAAAAATACTACCAATTCCATCCTGGTCAGAAAGATGGAAGTGATTTCCATCCTGGTCAGAAAGATGGAAGTGATTTTTGTTTACCATGACAACTAAAGATTAGAAAAGCAGTGTGTTTAATAATATGAATACAATGTAGCAGAAGAAAATCGCATTGTTTCTTAATATTCTGTAGCAGGCTGATGGAAGACTCTATACTGCTCAGAGCTCCGCTCTCCAGCAAGTTATACAAAAATGTGAGAGCTGAACCAAGAAGAAGGCAGAGCACCAAAGAATAAAAAGTCCCTCAGACTGCAAGGAGCTCAAACCTGTCAATCTTAAGGGAAATATCTGTTGGAACAACTGATGCTGAAGTTGAAGCTCCAGCATTCTGGTCACCTGATGCGAAGAGCCGATTCACTGAAGTCCTTGGTGCTGGGAAAGACGCAGGGGGCAGGAGGAGGCGAGGGCACCACCAACGCAGTGAACGTGACCTGAGCAGCCTCTGGGATATGGTGAGGGACAGGGAAGCCTGGTGTGCTGCAGTCTGTGAGGTCGCAGAGCCGAGGCAACTTGACACCCTTATGCACTTTATAAAAGCCATAGGCTTTCTGAATTGAATTGATATGGGTTGAAGGTTAGATCAAAACTATAACAAAGATAAGGAAGGTCCTGCCGCAGTAGGTGGCGGGCTTCCACCCGCTGCTCACAATACAGAGGGTCAGTGGGCGCGCCCCAGCACCCACGTCGGGCCTTGGGGACTTGCTGCTGGAGGCTGCGTTCCCGGGGCTCTCGGGGTGCGTGTGCTGCCACCTCCTCTGCCGCTGTGGGGGGCCGGAGGCCTGCAGAGCCCGCTCTCTGCTCGGCTGCTGCTGGTGACTCCATTCGGAAGAGCAGCCTTCCCAGAGGATTCGGTGTTCAAGGCTGTCTCAGCTGTGATCCCCGGAAGCCGTTTTGTTTGGTTCCTGTGTCCCTATGACGCATCCTCATACGTGGGATGGTGAAAAATTAGATAATTTACAAAGCTGGAGCTGAATCGAACATTAAGTAACGGCAACAGGTGACTTAAAGAGAAGCTTACAGAACTCAGAACAAGTGCTTCACTCGCTAAATCATCCTAAACAGGTGGATTGTGTAGGCTTCTTCATAATCAATTTAATTATAAACCAATCTTGACCAAAAAGCAATTTCTTCAGTGTGGATTTGCAGAACGGAAAATCCAAATTACATGTGATATTTTGAATTGTGTGATGAAGAAGCACAAGGAGTTGAGTAAACCAATTCTGCTAGGTCGGAACCTTGTTCAAGCGCTGAGAAGACATCTGCTGAGCCCGTGGGCACTGCTGTCACTGGCAGGTTTATTACTTCAGGAAAGAAGAAACCTATGCTGACCAGGCACCTGCACAACGAAGATGACGCTAACATCCCTGAAGACACAGTAGCAGATGCTAGCAAAGCGTTTGATGTTTGCAACTTAAAGGCTGCTGAAGATTCCTGAATTACAGGTTCCTGAAATTAACTGTGAACACGAAAATGATGAATATATATAGTTTAATGAAATGAGTGAAGACTATGCTTCTAGGAGCGACATGGACAATCTCCATACAGACAGAAAAAGCAAAGGAATTGCAAGCAAATATTCCTTTCTCCTCTGGTTATAGTACCATGTCATCAGATTCAACCCCAGAACCTCAACCCTTAATGACTGTGGTTTGAAAGCAATCTCAGAGGAAACAACAATCCAGAAAATGGGAAGGATGGAAAAAAATGAAGAACTGTAGAATTACTGAAATGTCCAGATCACTAATTATAGAATTTTGTGCATAAACTTCTAAGAAGTGAAAAATTTCAAACAGGTATCTAATCTTCAAATTAAGTAGTCAAACAATGAAAATCTCCATTTAGAAACAAAAAAAATGCGTGTGCTGCCACCACCTCTGCCGCTGTGGGGGGCCGGAGGCCTGCAGAGCCCGCTCTCTGCTCGGCTGCTGCTGGTGACTCCATTCGGAAGAGCAGCCTTCCCAGAGGATTCGGTGTTCAAGGCTGTCTCAGCTGTGATCCCCGGAAGCCGTTTTGTTTGGTTCCTGTGTCCCTATGACGCGTCCTCATACGTGGGATGGTGAAAAATTAGATAATTTACAAAGCTGGAGCTGAATCGAACATTAAGTAACGGCAACAGGTGACTTAAAGAGAAGCTTACAGAACTCAGAACAAGTGCTTCACTCGCTAAATCATCCTAAACAGGTGGATTGTGTAGGCTTCTTCATAATCAATTTAATTATAAACCAATCTTGACCAAAAAGCAATTTCTTCAGTGTGGATTTGCAGAACGGAAAATCCAAATTACATGTGATATTTTGAATTGTGTGATGAAGAAGCACAAGGAGTTGAGTAAACCAATTCTGCTAGGTCGGAACCTTGTTCAAGCGCTGAGAAGACATCTGCTGAGCCCGTGGGCACTGCTGTCACTGGCAGGTTTATTACTTCAGGAAAGAAGAAACCTATGCTGACCAGGCACCTGCACAACGAAGATGACGCTAACATCCCTGAAGACACAGTAGCAGATGCTAGCAAAGCGTTTGATGTTTGCAACTTAAAGGCTGCTGAAGATTCCTGAATTACAGGTTCCTGAAATTAACTGTGAACACGAAAATGATGAATATATATAGTTTAATGAAATGAGTGAAGACTATGCTTCTAGGAGCGACATGGACAATCTCCATACAGACAGAAAAAGCAAAGGAATTGCAAGCAAATATTCCTTTCTCCTCTGGTTATAGTACCATGTCATCAGATTCAACCCCAGAACCTCAACCCTTAATGACTGTGGTTTGAAAGCAATCTCAGAGGAAACAACAATCCAGAAAATGGGAAGGATGGAAAAAAATGAAGAACTGTAGAATTACTGAAATGTCCAGATCACTAATTATAGAATTTTGTGCATAAACTTCTAAGAAGTGAAAAATTTCAAACAGGTATCTAATCTTCAAATTAAGTAGTCAAACAATGAAAATCTCCATTTAGAAACATGGTGGTAATTTTTGGTTTGACCATGAAGTATCTAAAAAGGGTATGTCATCTAAGCAAACTCTTATCCTCTACCAATAAAAGGGTTCATTTATCATATTTTTTCCTAACATAAAAAAGCATTTCTATATGAAGTATAGACTTACAGACTGCAAGGAGTTCCATATAAATTCCCTGATGAAAACAATTTTAATTTCCTTTAAAAACTTAAAAATGGTTTAATCTTTTTGATAGTGTTCTAAAAGCAAATTCTTAGTGTCTATGTTAACATTACCATAGAACCTCAGTGCAAATTTTAAAGATCCAAACAAAAAAATTATCTTAGTATTTTAAGGCAAGTTAGGCAGTAAGATTTATCAGCCTTAAAGATTTCAGTGATATACATATGAAATACAATTAAAGACTAGTTTCTCATCAATCAAATGGTTTGTAATAAGATACCCTTAAGGGCTTCCCTGGTGGTCCAGTGGGTAAGTGCAAGCGGCGCCAGTTCGATCCCTGGCCTGGGAAAGATCCCACGTGCTGAACCAGTGTGTCCAACTACCGAGTTGGAGCTCTGGAGCACACGCGCCCAGAGCCAGTACTCTGCGGCAAGAATGGCCACTGTGATGGGAGGCCCACACAGGCCAAAGAACAAAGATAAATAAATGAAAGATCAATAGAAGTGACCCCCCCCCCCCAAAAAAAAGATAACCTTAAGACAGCTACACAAACTCCAGAGGCAGTATGAGGCGCAGCACCGTCACTATAAATTCCCACTTGTAACCCCATACAACAGACTGTCTGCTGATGAAGCCCTCAGGCAGCCACTGCCACTCGTACCAACGATAGGTGTCGGTCAGAGAAGTTTTGTGACAAAGGCTTTATTCAGAGTCTTCCCAAAGCAAAAGACCTGCCGGTACCCCTGTTTCTCACCTTGTTTCTTCCTCTCCTGGAGCAGACTGGGCCCCAAGCAGTTTTAATCAGCCACCAATCTGTTCAAAGTATGTTTAAAATCTCTTGTCCTTAGTAAGCCATTAGTAAAAACACGTTTAGGATTTTCTTTCTAGATTATGGAACATTTTCATACCTTAAATCTGACTGAATTAGAAACAAAATTGAGCGTGTGTTGGTTTTCCGGGCAGGCTCAGAGCCTCCACCAGGGTCTCAAATAGGTCTCGAACCAAACCAAGGTCCTCCGAGTACGGATGGCTTTCCTTTAAAACTTTTGCACCGTCAAGTTCTTACCTTATTATCCCAATCCACTTTCTTTCAATACCTTCTTTTACATAACCAAGCATAATAATAATGGATAACAACACACTTACTCCTCTGAATGTCAGCAATTAGTATAGGACAGGGGCGAAAAAAAGAGCAATGCACTCAAAGAAGACTAGAGTTTTGCATTTCATTCTTCACCACCACCGAAGGAATTTTAGCTTTTCCCTGCAAAAAAGGTACAAACAGTAGCTACCTTGAGGACTGTGGTGAAAGCAGAAATTACAAACGTAAATGTTTTTTATTGTAAAGCAAAAATAACAAGCATTACAGGACATTAAGTTCTGACTGCTGGGATGTAATTTTCCTCTCGCAAAAAGTCAATGCAATCTCAACTTTCAAGGAGCATCTGACCTCTGAACTTTTAACAGCCCCATCCTTTCGGCCTAACTAATTAGTATTACCAACCAGTACTTTCCATCACAGCAATTTCAACAAGTTAAAAAAGAGTTCCCCTAAATAGAGCAAATAAACGTTTTACAGTAACTATGAACAAGATGGCAGAGTGGAAAGGCGTGCACTCTTCTGAGAGAACACCAAATCACAACCAGTTGCTGAGTAACCATCAACAGGAGGACCCCAGAACCACCGAGGATACCCGACAGCCAGCGACAGAGCAGAAGCCACAAGACAGGAGGAGGAGTGCGATCATGATGAAATCAAATCCCAGGGCCCTGGGCGGGCAACCCACAAGCTGGAGAACAAAACCACCAAAGTTCTCCCGCTGCTGCGAAAGGTCTGAGCCCCAAGTCCAGGGGTCCGGCAAAGGGACGAGGAACCCCCAGGGAACGTGACTGTGAAGGCCAGGGGGAGGTGCCGACAGCCTTGCCGCAGCCTGGGGGAGGAGCAGGAGACCCAGGCCGCCCACGCCTGTGTGAGCTGGAGGGTCTTCTGCGGCAGTGTGGGTCGTCAGCGCCTCACCACAGGGATGGGGCACTGGCAGCAGCGGCCCCAGAAGATGCCCTTTGACGCGTTAAATCCTCTAGGAGGCCGCCACTGGCCTCCGGGTGGGGTCGCCTCAGGCCAACCAACCAAGGCCAAACAACTAATTATCCATCAGCAGGTGACTGGTTTAAAGCTTTACAAGCAATGCTTATCAAACACCTGGAACTAAAGAACAAACAAGCAGGAACAATACACTGGAAGGAATCAACAGCAAAAAACTGAGGCAGAACAAACAGCTAAGTGACCTGAAAGAAAAGAATGGTGGAAATCACCGCTGCAGAACAAAACACAGAAAAAATGAATGGAGGGAAAAAAAAAAAAGAACATGGCCTAAGAGACCCCTGGGGCAACATTAAACACAGCGACAATGGGCATGATAGAGGTCCCAGAAGACAACAGAGGGAAAGGACCCAAGAAAATACTGAAGAAATAATAGCAGAAAACTTCCCTAACATGGGAAAATAAATAGCCAAGTCCAGGAAGCACAGAGTCCCAAGCAGAATACATCCAAGGAGGAATACACTGAGAGATGTAGTAATCAAACTGATGGAAATTGAAGATGACGACAAAATATTAAAAGCTACAAAGGAAAAAATGACAAGTAACATACAAAGGCGCTCCCCGTAAGGTCACCAGTTGACTTCTCAGCAGAAACCCCACAAGCCTGAAAGGAATGACACGACATATTTAAAGTGAAAGAGAGAAGAACCTGCAAGCAATAATTCTCTGCCCAGCAAGGTTCTCATTCAGACTTGATGGAGAAATCAAAAGCTTTCCAGACAAGCAAAAGTTAAGAGAATTCAAGACCACCAAACCAGTTTTACAACAAATGCTAAAGGATCTCTAGGCAGGAAACACAAAAGGGAAAAAATCTACACAAAATAAACCCAAAACAGTTAAAATAGTAACAGACCGAAGATGGCCGCCGCGGCAGGAAGGTTGCTCCGGGCTTCGCTCATCCGACATGTGAGTGCCGTACCTTGGGGCTTCGCTCATCCGACATGTGAGTGCCGTACCTTGGGGCATTTCTGCCTCTGCAGCCCTTAGGCCTACTGCTTCTCAAACGGGCTTGACAAATGCATTGTGGTCTGGTTCTGGTCAAGCAAAATTCACCTTTAGCACTAGTTCCTCCTACCATGCCCCTGCTGTCACCCAGCATGCACCCTATTTTAAGGGCACAGCCGTGGTCAACGGAGAGTTCAAAGAAATTAGCCTTGATGACTTTAAGGGGAAATACTTGGTGCTCTTCTTCTATCCTTTGGATTTCACCTTTGTGTGTCCTACGGAAATTATTGCCTTCAGTGACAAAGCCAATGAGTTTCATGATGTGAACTGTGACGTTGTCGCAGTGTCTGTGGACTCCCACTTCAGCCACCTGGCCTGGATAAACACGCCGAGGAAGACTGGCGGTTTGGGCCACATGAACATCGCGCTTTTGTCAGATTTGACCAAACAGATTTCCCGAGACTACGGTGTGCTGTTAGAAGGTCCTGGCCTCGCACTGCGCGGTCTCTTCATTATTGACCCCAACGGAGTCATCAAGCATTTGAGCATCAATGACCTCCCAGTGGGCCGAAGCGTGGAAGAGACCCTCCGCTTGGTGAAGGCATTCCAGTTTGAGGAAACCCATGGAGAGGTCTGCCCGGCCAACTGGACCCCAGAGTCCCCTACAATCAAGCCCCATCCAACTGCATCCAGAGAATACTTTGAGAAGGTGAACCAGCAGACCTTCCCATGTGCACCTGCAGGTTCCCATACCAGAAAAAAGCCACAGCTGGAACTCACCTTTAGTTTTTCAAAGATTATTATTTATAGAAGTCAAAAAGCAACGATGCTTGTATTCCTAAGTAGTATTACTCTAAATGTTTGTTTTTGTAATATTGTCCAAGGCTTTTAAAACGTGGTCAGTTACTAATATAAGGAGTCCAAGACAAGGTATGGATGGATGGATGGCTAGTTTCTGCAGAAGGTGTAGTTCACCTGTTTTCTTGCATCATTTCTTCGAAGGGAAAAGGAAACAAGTCTTTGTTTTCTTAGCCTTATTTGAGACTTTGTGTACACCAGAGTATCAAAAGCTTCTGATCAAGGGTCCTGAAATTTTCTTCTTGAATTTCTTCATATTAAACTGATTTTTCTTTTAAGATCATAGTTTTCAGTTGTTAGTACCAGTGGTCTGATTTAACACTTGCAATGAATGTATGTGGTTGAAGGAAATGCGAATCATGTTTTTTAAAAAAACAGTGGCAAAGTGACTTAATTGATCATGCATGTTCTCCATTCCTGAGATTTATGGTTAATACAGTTATTTTACTTATTGTGTTACCTGACTTAGTGTTTACATACATTTCTAATATTGATTGGGTATAATTATAAAGGATATTTATTGAATCCAGGGATTGCATTATGAATATGAATCATTTATGCATTTGAATCATTGTAATTATTTCCTTTCCTAAAGTGATCTATGTAAAAAATATAATAAAAAACAAACATATTTAAAATACTCGCCCCTTTTGGTGACAGATTTGACCAAACAGATTTCCGAGACTACGGTGTGCTGTTAGAAGGTCCTGGCCTCGCACTCGCGTCTCTTCATTATTGACCCCAACGGAGTCATCAAGCATTTGAGCATCAATGACCTCCCAGTGGGCCGAAGCGTGGAAGAGACCCTCCGCTTGGTGAAGGCATTCCAGTTTGAGGAAACCCATGGAGAGGTCTGCCCGGCCAACTGGACCCCAGAGTCCCCTACAATCAAGCCCCATCCAACTGCATCCAGAGAATACTTTGAGAAGGTGAACCAGCAGACCTTCCCATGTGCACCTGCAGGTTCCCATACCAGAAAAAAGCCACAGCTGGAACTCACCTTTAGTTTTTCAAAGATTATTATTTATAGAAGGCAAAAAAGCAACGATGCTTGTATTCCTAAGTAGTATTACTCTAAATGTTTGTTTTTGTAATATTGTCCAAGGCTTTTAAAACGTGGTCAGTTACTAATATAAGGAGTCCAAGACAAGGTATGGATGGATGGATGGCTAGTTTCTGCAGAAGGTGTAGTTCACCTGTTTTCTTGCATCATTTCTTCGAAGGGAAAAGGAAACAAGTCTTTGTTTTCTTAGCCTTATTTGAGACTTTGTGTACACCAGAGTATCAAAAGCTTCTGATCAAGGGTCCTGAAATTTTCTTCTTGAATTTCTTCATATTAAACTGATTTTTCTTTTAAGATCATAGTTTTCAGTTGTTAGTACCAGTGGTCTGATTTAACACTTGCAATGAATGTATGTGGTTGAAGGAAATGCGAATCATGTTTTTTAAAAAAACAGTGGCAAAGTGACTTAATTGATCATGCATGTTCTCCATTCCTGAGATTTATGGTTAATACAGTTATTTTACTTATTGTGTTACCTGACTTAGTGTTTACATACATTTCTAATATTGATTGGGTATAATTATAAAGGATATTTATTGAATCCAGGGATTGCATTATGAATATGAATCATTTATGCATTTGAATCATTGTAATTATTTCCTTTCCTAAAGTGATCTATGTAAAAAATATAATAAAAAACAAACATATTAAAAAAAAAAAAGAAAATAGTAACAGGATCATGCACATCGACTATTACCTTAAATGTAAATGAATTGAAATGCGCCAACCAAAAGACAGACCGCTGAGCAAAAATAACACATGTGATGTGTGCCCTTCACCACTTCCCACATCACTCCACTTAACTCCCCAAATTGTATGTAATTATTTTACACCGTTAGGTTAACCATGTTTCCATTATGGCTTGCAACTGTAGTTATACTTTCTCTCTGGCTATTGATTCTGTAAACCGTTATCTTACTATTGTGATCCTGTAACAATTCTCTTAATATTACTGTTACCATGACTGCTCAACAGAAAATAATAGAATTCTGTATCAGTAAAACTACCATTTAATAGAAAAACCAGTAATCACTTTTTAAAATCCATATGCAAAAATCCATATGCACATCAGAATTGTCTTGGAGTTTTCTGAAGACTACAAATGTTCAGATATTGCTTTATTTCTCCAAAGCTCCAGCTATGTTTCTAATAAGCAGCCATGTTAACATAACTGGGCTATATGATCATCTTTTATAAGTTTGCTTTGCTTTTTCTATTCCATATTCAGTGTTTCCATTTCATTATATTTTCCAATTTCTTTTTGTTGTTGTTCTTTCTCAAGCTTTTATCAAGCATAGAAGCTTTTGTATACATATATATAAATATGTTGCACAATATATTTTAGACAACTTGTGAGTTTTTTGCCTAGCTTAGAAAATCATGACATACTGATTCTATTTGTTTGACTTAGTCTGAATAGAATGCTAATTTCTAATTTATACTCACTCAAAGCTCTGATATAGTTCCATGTATTTTGACATTCAGTATTCATGCTAAGTCTAAAAAGACTATTATCTTAGTGATTTGTTGTTGCTGTTGTTGTTTAATTTGAACGAGGCTAGGAACTTCTAATCTACTTCTAAGAATCTAAGGAGGGCTTCCCTGGTGGTCCAGTGGGTAAGGACACTGCCTTGCAGTGCAAGGGGCGCCGGTTCAATCCCTGGCCTATTTATTGAATCCAGGGATTGCATTATGAATATGAATCATTTATGCATTTGAATCATTGTAATTATTTCCTTTCCTAAAGTGATCTATGTAAAAAATATAATAAAAAACAAACATATTAAAAAAAAAAAAGAAAATAGTAACAGGATCATGCACATCGACTATTACCTTAAATGTAAATGAATTGAAATGCGCCAACCAAAAGACAGACCGCTGAGCAAAAATAACACATGTGATGTGTGCCCTTCACCACTTCCCACATCACTCCACTTAACTCCCCAAATTGTATGTAATTATTTTACACCGTTAGGTTAACCATGTTTCCATTATGGCTTGCAACTGTAGTTATACTTTCTCTCTGGCTATTGATTCTGTAAACCGTTATCTTACTATTGTGATCCTGTAACAATTCTCTTAATATTACTGTTACCATGACTGCTCAACAGAAAATAATAGAATTCTGTATCAGTAAAACTACCATTTAATAGAAAAACCAGTAATCACTTTTTAAAATCCATATGCAAAAATCCATATGCACATCAGAATTGTCTTGGAGTTTTCTGAAGACTACAAATGTTCAGATATTGCTTTATTTCTCCAAAGCTCCAGCTATGTTTCTAATAAGCAGCCATGTTAACATAACTGGGCTATATGATCATCTTTTATAAGTTTGCTTTGCTTTTTCTATTCCATATTCAGTGTTTCCATTTCATTATATTTTCCAATTTCTTTTTGTTGTTGTTCTTTCTCAAGCTTTTATCAAGCATAGAAGCTTTTGTATACATATATATAAATATGTTCGCACAATATATTTTAGACAACTTGTGAGTTTTTTGCCTAGCTTAGAAAATCATGACATACTGATTCTATTTGTTTGACTTAGTCTGAATAGAATGCTAATTTCTAATTTATACTCACTCAAAGCTCTGATATAGTTCCATGTATTTTGACATTCAGTATTCATGCTAAGTCTAAAAAGACTATTATCTTAGTGATTTGTTGTTGCTGTTGTTGTTTAATTTGAACGAGGCTAGGAACTTCTAATCTACTTCTAAGAATCTAAGGAGGGCTTCCCTGGTGGTCCAGTGGGTAAGGACACTGCCTTGCAGTGCAAGGGGCGCCGGTTCAATCCCTGGCCTGGGAAGATCCCACGTGACGCGGAGCGGCTGGACTAATGTGTCGAACTACCAAGCCGGAGCTCTGGGGCGCACGCACCCAGAGCCGGTGCTCTGTGACAACAGAGGCCACTGCGATGGGAAGCTCACATGGGCCAAAGAACAATGACGGATGAAAATAGATAAATGAAAGGCCAATAGAAGTGACCCGCCCGCCCCCTCCCTCCACTCCCCCCCCCCAAAATAAATAAATGAATAAAATTTTAAAAAGAATCTAAGGAAATACTACACTAAAAAAAATAACCACAGGATATTAACATGTGATACCATATTGTTAAAAGTACACAAATGTCCAGGTATTGCTTTCTTTCTTTAGTTTATTCATTTATATTTGGCTATGCTGCTCTCTGTTGCTGTCAAGGCTTTTCTCTCATTCTGGTGAGTGGGGCTACTCTCTAGGTCAGGGCACTGCAGTGGGCGTGCAGGCTTCAGCAGCTGCAGCTCCCAGGCTCTAGAGCACGGGCTCAGTAGTCATGGCCCAGGGGCTTAGTTGCTCCAAGGCATGTGTGATCTTCCCAGATCAGGGATAGAACCTGTGTGTCCTGCATTGGCAGGTGGATTCTTTACTGCAGAGCCATCAGGGAAACCCACTTTCTTTATTTTGTTCGAACTTCACAAAATTTTATGATAATGTACATGATTTTTTCATACTTTGTTCAAGATTCCACATTGTATTCAGTTGCACTGAGTACTGAAGCTGCATACAACAAATTCTTGTAAATTCTCTTTTCATTTTTATTGTTACAAATATTTCCTGTTATGGCTTGTTAGATACATCCACTATTTAAAAGCAAACATTTAATTTCTAAATACATGGGGTTTTAAAAGTATCTTTGATGTTGGGCTTCCCTGGTGGTCCAGTGGTAAGGACACCGCCTTGCAGTGCAAGGGGTGCCGGTTCGATCCCTGGCCTGGGACGATCCCACGTGCCGCAGAGCGGCTGGACCGATGTGTCCAATCATCGAGCCAGAGCTCTGGAGCGCATGCGCCCACCAGAGCCAGTGCTCTGCGACAACAGAGGCCACCGCGATGGGAGGCCCACAGGAGCCAAAGAACAAAGACGGATGAAAATAGACAAATGAAAGACCAATAGAAGTGGCCTGCCCGCCCCCGTCCCTCCCCAACCCGACCCCCACCCAAAAATAAATAAAAGTATCTTTGATGTTAATTTCTCATATAAATGCCTCTTCCTCTGAAACCACCCTGTTTTTTTTCAGTCTTCTTTTTTTTATTTTTTTGGGGCCACTTCTATCAGTCTTTCATTTATTTCCATCTTTGTTCTTTGGCCACATATATACATATATATGGGGCTTCCCTGATGGCTCAGTGATGAGGAACCTGCCTGCAATGCAGGAGATCCAGGTTCCATCCCTGGGTTGGGAACATCACCTGGAGGAGGGCATAGCAACCCACTCCTGTATTCTTTTTTTTTTTTCATTCCAGCATTCTTGCCTGGAGAATTCCATGGACGGAGGGGCCTGGTGGGCTGCAGTGCAGGGGTTCACACAGAGCTGGACATGACTGAAGTGACCAAGCAGCAGCAGCATGTGTAACTCTGATCTGTATTTTCCAAGTCTCCTATAGATGTGTTATCATACTTTCATAATTTAGAAAGCAAAAGAGAGAGAAAAGAAGTAACAGTGTATTGGGGAGAGAAAAGAACTTTTGTTGTAACTTGTATCTTGACTTTTTAAAGATAATTATATATATATATAATATGTATTAAGTCCCTCTATATATACACTGCTATTTTACACATTTAACTTAATATTAACTCAGAATAAACAAAAAGCTTATATAAAATTAAACACTGCAGACAAGGGCCTCTGAACGACCCTCACCTGTCACCTCCTCAGGGCTGAGTCTGAAGGCACCGTGGGGTCCTACACCTCCCCCCGTACAGAGAGCTAATGTTAAAGAGGAGAGATTCTTGGTCACACTGCCCAGGTTCAAATCCCGACCCTGTGTGTGGCTTTGAACTACATTAATCTCCTTATGCCTTAAGTACACATAAAAAGAGGGAAATCAGGAGGCTTTAATAAAATAATACGGGCAAAGCCTTTAAACAGGTGCCTGGGATTTGCAAAGTTAATGGCAGGAAAAAAACTGTTAACAGTCAGGAAATGTTCATGCTGCAAAGCTTTATAGTTTCCAGGAAGTCTAATGCAATCTTTTTTTTTTTTTTTTGGACTAGTTATGGTTAACACAATAGCTTTGATTCTCTAATCTTCACTGTAAGTTTGCATAAAATGGAATTACTATATGCTACTCAGGTTCATTAATCTATTTTTTTTTTTGCTAATTTCTTTTTCCAGGTTTGAGATACACGCATCTTGCTTTTTGAAGTAGGAGTTCCATGCTTACAGAGCTTCCTAGGGAATTCCTGGCCGTCTAGGGATTGACTCTGCATGCAGGTTCAATCCCTGGTCAGGGAACTAAGATCCTACATGCTGTATGACATGGCCAAAAAAATACAGCTTTCTATCAGATTGTTTTAGGTAAATTAATTCAAGGGTAGAGGCAGTTAACAACAGACTGGCCTAGAGAGGAGCTGCTAGGATGGCACTGGAATTCAACTTCTATAACACAAAACTAACACTGCAGTGGGCAAGTGGTTCCATGTGTAATATCAGTATTTTATATTGACAAGCCATTTCCTGTATGTCCACTACATAAGATATCCTGACTGCCTGTTCTCTTATGGGACAAAAGCTAAGGAATAGAATACATTTAAAATATACTTTTTTCCCTAATACAAAAGTAACTAGACTTATTACCGAAATTTCAGAGAGATAAATGTAAAGAAGAAAAAAATCAGCCATAATCTCAAGACCTGCTACATTTTGGTATACAACCTTTCAGTGTTTGTTTCTAAAATGCTTACTTATCTTCATAATTTCAACCCCTCCACCAAATCACACTGTGTTTTACTTACTATACTGCCAACATTAATGCATTAATGTTTCACCATACTGGTATTTTTAAATTTTCTTATTATTGGACCTTGAGGTTATTTCCTTTACTTTCCAATGTTTTTCATCATAAACAAAATATTCATACCTTCTAGGAAGCTTCTTTCAGTTTCATTCAAGGTTAATTGGATGAACTTGTGATTTTCCTTGTTCTGCCAAGAACAAGGAAAAAGAAATCAATGTGACCACAGGGACCACAGGTGCCTGCCTGAGACTGTCTTTTATGAATGAGTGATGGTGTGTTCTGTCTATAGTGAAGTGTAAAAATGGCTGCTAAAGAAGAATTTAAAATGAAAACTACCTTCACAGAACAGTACTATGGATGTTCAATAAATGTTACTGAGCAACTGAAGTCTAACTAGGAAAATTAATTTTAAATGTCTCTATAAAGATGAAAAATATAACATCCAAAAATCCTCTCACTGCTAAAAACCTGTCAATACAGAAAACTTGACAAGAATTTGGAAACAGTATTTTAGTAAAACACACCATGCTGCTTATTTAGAATGTGGGCACGTCTAGGGATTGACTCTGCATGCAGGTTCAATCCCTGGTCAGGGAACTAAGATCCTACATGCTGTATGACATGGCCAAAAAAATACAGCTTTCTATCAGATTGTTTTAGGTAAATTAATTCAAGGGTAGAGGCAGTTAACAACAGACTGGCCTAGAGAGGAGCTGCTAGGATGGCACTGGAATTCAACTTCTATAACACAAAACTAACACTGCAGTGGGCAAGTGGTTCCATGTGTAATATCAGTATTTTATATTGACAAGCCATTTCCTGTATGTCCACTACATAAGATATCCTGACTGCCTGTTCTCTTATGGGACAAAAGCTAAGGAATAGAATACATTTAAAATATACTTTTTTCCCTAATACAAAAGTAACTAGACTTATTACCGAAATTTCAGAGAGATAAATGTAAAGAAGAAAAAAATCAGCCATAATCTCAAGACCTGCTACATTTTGGTATACAACCTTTCAGTGTTTGTTTCTAAAATGCTTACTTATCTTCATAATTTCAACCCCTCCACCAAATCACACTGTGTTTTACTTACTATACTGCCAACATTAATGCATTAATGTTTCACCATACTGGTATTTTTAAATTTTCTTATTATTGGACCTTGAGGTTATTTCCTTTACTTTCCAATGTTTTTCATCATAAACAAAATATTCATACCTTCTAGGAAGCTTCTTTCAGTTTCATTCAAGGTTAATTGGATGAACTTGTCATTTTTTCCTTGTTCTGCCAAGAACAAGGAAAAAGAAATCAATGTGACCACAGGGACCACAGGTGCCTGCCTGAGACTGTCTTTTATGAATGAGTGATGGTGTGTTCTGTCTATAGTGAAGTGTAAAAATGGCTGCTAAAGAAGAATTTAAAATGAAAACTACCTTCACAGAACAGTACTATGGATGTTCAATAAATGTTACTGAGCAACTGAAGTCTAACTAGGAAAATTAATTTTAAATGTCTCTATAAAGATGAAAAATATAACATCCAAAAATCCTCTCACTGCTAAAAACCTGTCAATACAGAAAACTTGGTGACAAGAATTTGGAAACAGTATTTTAGTAAAAACACACCATGCTGCTTATTTAGAATGTGGGCAGCTGTATCGAGAGAGGTGCACACCGCAGCACCGGGTCTCCTTTAGTCAGGGTTAATAACAACTCCCAGAACTTTAATGTTCAAGTATTTCCACAGCCAACAGAAAAGACCACAAGAGTAGATGTCTCCTTTAAAAAAAAAAGGGGGGGCCTTCCCTGGTGGTCCAGTGGTTAAGACTCTGCGCTCCCAATGCAGGAGGCCTGGGTCTGATCCCTGGCCAAGGAACTAGGTCTCACATACCACAACTGAGAAACAAATCAATCAATCCTGTGACTGAGTAAGAAGAAAAACAAAAGACAGTTGCCCATATACCCAGTCAGTTCTCCTCAAAACTGTCAAGATAATCAAAAGCAAGAAATCTGAGAAACTGCCACAGTTCAGAAGAGCCAGGTAAGACCTGAGAACTGCAAGTAAAGCGCTGTCCCAGGTGAGACTCTGGACAAGAGGGCGTCAGACAAACCCAAGTCCACCCGTGCAAGCTCACGGACTTATGTAACACATGGGTCACACTAATAATGCATTGACAGAGCACTGTAATAAAAGGGGAAGACAACAGGTGAGGAGATGTGTCAGATCTCAACTACCTATGTTCTCAATTTTTCTGTAAACCTAAAACGGTTCAAAAAATTCAATTAAAAAGTAATTTAATCTCAGAACATACATGTCTATAAACAACAAAACTGTAAAGATTTTTAAAAATATATATATTTTTTAAAAAGCAATTTAGGTAAATTTTTATCTTGTATTTCAAACTCTTGATTCCAAGAGCAAGCTCCCAATAAGCAAAACACAATCATATCTTTAATACAAAAACTGTCAAACTTAATGACAAAAGGAGCCCAAAAATGCCCACTTAACTGTTTAGTTGTTACTGGTTATGAGGGAAAATCTATTTCCCTCTCTGAAAACACTTTAAAATCTTCACTTCATGGAAGCAACAAACAGGTGAGTAAGTTTTTACCAAATCCTCTACCGAATTTTGACTGCCTTTTCAAAGGTTGAGCACAAAGAGAAAATGCTTATGCACAGACCCTAGATTTATTCCTATTAAGTCAAGCCTTTGAAGTAACTCCATTTTTCACTATTATAACTCTCAAACTTTTGACCTTAGGTGGACTCCAAAATCACTGCGGACAGTGATTGCAGCCATGAAATTAAAAGACGCTTGCTCCTTGGAAAAAAAGCTATGACAAACCTAGACAGCGTATTCAAAAGCAGAGACATCACTTTGCTGACAAAAGTCCAGACAGTCAAAGCTATGGTCCTTCCAGTACTCCAGTCTGGACGTGAGAGCTGGACCACAAAGAAGGCTGAGAGTCGAAGAACTGACTGATGCTTCTGAACTGTGGGGCTAGAGGAGAGTCTTGAGAGTCCCTTTCCTTATAGGAAGTCAACCCTGAACATTCACTGGAAGAACTGATGCTGAATTGGAAACTCCAATACTCTGGCCACCTGCGGAGAAGACACCCTGATGCTGGGAAAGGCTGAGGACACGAGGAGGAGGGGCAGCAGAGGGTGAGACGGTTGGCTGGCACCATCGACTGAGCTCGAGCAAACTCAGGGAGACGGTGCAGGACGGGGAGGCCTGGCGTGCCGTCCACGGGCTGCAGAGAGTCGGACACGACTGAACAACAAGAACAACCCCTCTGGACTCCGCACGACTGAGGATCTCAAGGAGTTTTACGCCAGACAGGTTCCACATATCCATCTTTACTGCCATCAGAAATGAAAACACAAACAAGTTCAACACGCAAAGAATTAGAAGAATTTTATTCTGCAAATCTCTTCAATGCCTTGCTTAATAGAAACAAGATGGTCTCAGAACATACATGTCTATAAACAACAAAACTGTAAAGATTTTTAAAATATATATATTTTTAAAAAGCAATTTAGGTAAATTTTATCTTGTATTTCAAACTCTTGATTCCAAGAGCAAGCTCCCAATAAGCAAAACACAATCATATCTTTAATACAAAAACTGTCAAACTTAATGACAAAAGGAGCCCAAAAATGCCCACTTAACTGTTTAGTTGTTACTGGTTATGAGGGAAAATCTATTTCCCTCTCTGAAAACACTTTAAAATCTTCACTTCATGGAAGCAACAAACAGGTGAGTAAGTTTTTACCAAATCCTCTACCGAATTTTGACTGCCTTTTCAAAGGTTGAGCACAAAGAGAAAATGCTTATGCACAGACCCTAGATTTATTCCTATTAAGTCAAGCCTTTGAAGTAACTCCATTTTTCACTATTATAACTCTCAAACTTTTGACCTTAGGTGGACTCCAAAATCACTGCGGACAGTGATTGCAGCCATGAAATTAAAAGACGCTTGCTCCTTGGAAAAAAAGCTATGACAAACCTAGACAGCGTATTCAAAAGCAGAGACATCACTTTGCTGACAAAAGTCCAGACAGTCAAAGCTATGGTCCTTCCAGTACTCCAGTCTGGACGTGAGAGCTGGACCACAAAGAAGGCTGAGAGTCGAAGAACTGACTGATGCTTCTGAACTGTGGGGCTAGAGGAGAGTCTTGAGAGTCCCTTTCCTTATAGGAAGTCAACCCTGAACATTCACTGGAAGAACTGATGCTGAATTGGAAACTCCAATACTCTGGCCACCTGCGGAGAAGACACCCTGATGCTGGGAAAGGCTGAGGACACGAGGAGGAGGGGCAGCAGAGGGTGAGACGGTTGGCTGGCACCATCGACTGAGCTCGAGCAAACTCAGGGAGACGGTGCAGGACGGGGAGGCCTGGCGTGCCGTCCACGGGCTGCAGAGAGTCGGACACGACTGAACAACAAGAACAACCCCTCTGGACTCCGCACGACTGAGGATCTCAAGGAGTTTTACGCCAGACAGGTTCCACATATCCATCTTTACTGCCATCAGAAATGAAAACACAAACAAGTTCAACACGCAAAGAATTAGAAGAATTTTATTCTGCAAATCTCTTCAATGCCTTGCTTAATAGAAACAAGATGGATTTTCATATCTCCTGCTGTCAATCAGTTGTACTGTATGTTGTTCTGGTTAAAGTACATGAAGAAAAGCTGGTCACAGTTAAACATTTAGTTGAATGTTGAACAGGTCCAGTGAACTCGCCAACAGTCCTCATCCCAAACCTTGGAAACAATCACCTAAATAGATCCCTAGAGGGTCCCCATCCAGTCTATCCCTTCAAAGACGTCTGTCCACAGACTTCAAAAGCAGTCCCTTCAAGTGTCTTTCCTTTCCATAACAATGACTACTTCTTCTTTTTTAATTTTGGCCTCTTTTTTATTGGTCCTTCATTTATTTATCCCCATTCGTCTTTATTCTTTGGCCTGTGTGGGCCTCCCATTGCAGTGGCCTCTTTTGTTGCAGAGCACTGGCTCTGGGTTCGTGTGCTCCAGAGCGCTGGCTTGTAATTGGACACACTGGTGCAGCCACTCCGTGGCATGTGGGATCCTCCCGGGCCAGGGATCTAACCAGTGCCCCTTGCACTGCAAGGCAGACTCTTTAGCCACTGATCACCAGGGAAGCCCTGACTTATTAACCTATCTGTTTTTACGCCAACATTTTTATAAAAAGTACATAGTAATCCATCTTCCCTAAAGTCCAACCACCAAGAAGATCCTGAAAACACCAGTGCAATCATTTGCAAATATACATGGTCTTTTAATAACTGTACTAAGAAAATAAGTACCAAGAAACAAGAACTTTTGTTAAAATTATAACTCCTATAGTTAAGGCCCGGTAAAAGCCAGTTTCCAGTTTTACACAACTTCTGTTTAAAATAATGTGTTTTAAACTGAATAATAAGTGTCTCGGAACACAAAGCATTGTTTCTATGGACCATCACTTAGTAAATGAAAATGCACCAGAAAAAAGAGACTGTAATGATACTTACTTATTAAGCACCAGTCTTAATAAGTTTCTTTTTCATCACTTCAATAAAACTTAGAAATAATAATCTGTACTTATAAGGCCTCCAAGACTTAAATTTTTATTGTTAAAGCTATTAGAAGAATTTAAAAAAAATTTTCTGCAAATCTCTTCAATGCCTTGCTTAATAGAAACAAGATGGATTTTCATATCTCCTGCTGTCAATCAGTTGTACTGTATGTTGTTCTGGTTAAAGTACATGAAGAAAAGCTGGTCACAGTTAAACATTTAGTTGAATGTTGAACAGGTCCAGTGAACTCGCCAACAGTCCTCATCCCAAACCTTGGAAACAATCACCTAAATAGATCCCTAGAGGGTCCCCATCCAGTCTATCCCTTCAAAGACGTCTGTCCACAGACTTCAAAAGCAGTCCCTTCAAGTGTCTTTCCTTTCCATAACAATGACTACTTCTTCTTTTTTAATTTTGGCCTCTTTTTTATTGGTCCTTCATTTATTTATCCCCATTCGTCTTTATTCTTTGGCCTGTGTGGGCCTCCCATTGCAGTGGCCTCTTTTGTTGCAGAGCACTGGCTCTGGGTTCGTGTGCTCCAGAGCGCTGGCTTGTAATTGGACACACTGGTGCAGCCACTCCGTGGCATGTGGGATCCTCCCGGGCCAGGGATCTAACCAGTGCCCCTTGCACTGCAAGGCAGACTCTTTAGCCACTGATCACCAGGGAAGCCCTGACTTATTAACCTATCTGTTTTTACGCCAACATTTTTATAAAAAGTACATAGTAATCCATCTTCCCTAAAGTCCAACCACCAAGAAGATCCTGAAAACACCAGTGCAATCATTTGCAAATATACATGGTCTTTTAATAACTGTACTAAGAAAATAAGTACCAAGAAACAAGAACTTTTGTTAAAATTATAACTCCTATAGTTAAGGCCCGGTAAAAGCCAGTTTCCAGTTTTACACAACTTCTGTTTAAAATAATGTGTTTTAAACTGAATAATAAGTGTCTCGGAACACAAAGCATTGTTTCTATGGACCATCACTTAGTAAATGAAAATGCACCAGAAAAAAGAGACTGTAATGATACTTACTTATTAAGCACCAGTCTTAATAAGTTTCTTTTTCATCACTTCAATAAAACTTAGAAATAATAATCTGTACTTATAAGGCCTCCAAATGACTTAAATTTTTTATTGTTAAAGCTATACGAAAATATAAAGAGATCCTCCCATTGATACTGCTTCTCGGACCTCAAAGACAGCTTCCTCCCGGGTTCCTCTGTAAAGGACCACCTGGTGTGTATATTAAGAGCTGAGGAATAACTAGATCCCAGGGAGCCCTTCTTAGTCTTCCAAACACCCTTAGTAAGTAACTACTCAAGTTACCTGGAGGGAACTCATACAGATTTTTGGCTTATCCCAAAAGATTCATCATCAGGCCTAGAATGAAAGCATCCTTTTAAAATTCACAAAGAAAGACCCTAAGAAAGCCAAACCCTATGAACAAATCATCTTCCCCTTAAACAGGCTGACAACACAACAATCAATCGTGACAATTTAACAGGAAAGCACCCTTCATATCAGGTCATTCACAGACATCTTATGGTCAATGGATGAGTCTGCAGGAAACTGCAGAGGCTTCTCCCTTGTAGCAATTGTAACTGGCAAAAATAAGACTTCAATATGCCCACACCAAGCCATGTCATGATCAAGTAGCAGTACTGCGCAGTTTTTGAAATTATCTCGTAAGTAGTTTTGATTCTGTTTTCTGGCAGAAAACTGAGACTGCTAAAGTTTAAGAAAAGATTACATACTTCAGAAAGGTTACAAAAATGAACTGCCAGGGTTTAGGAGCAAGGCTGGACTTCGCCCCTCCACCTTCACGCAGCAGCACCCGGACCCACCCGGGCACTGAGGGTGGAGAGGTAGACAGCCCGCACCCGGACGTGACGACCTCTTCAGATCTGTGAACACCTGCTCTGCACCTTCAGGACCTGACCAGCTGGTGACGCCCGGAGATTCAAAACTCTGGGTCAGGAAAGGGACAGTAGTGACATTAAAAATTTGCCTGAGACTACGAGAAGAAACTAGAGGATAAATCTTTGTTTTGATGTTTTCTCAAGACACATTTGCAATTGTACAAAAAAAAAAAAGGAAACAGTAAGGCATACATTTAACTAAAGCAAATATTTAACAGATATTTGGTCCTGCTGCAATTGATATATTAACTATAAGTCTAGCAACAAAAGTGGAGATAATTTTAGAATATGTATGATCCTTAATAGTCATATTTAAAGTAAAAAACTGAAGCCTGAGCCTAAACTAGAACTGCTGGAAGCTACTCTTTATCCCACTGCCAATCACCTAATATTTACAGAAGGACAACCTGACCGTCTGTTCACTATACTCAACTTCTGACCACGCTTCAAGGCTAGATCACCTGTGAATGGTAAAAGGATGTACTATTACACAGGTCAGCTCAATTTAGGATGGCAGACACAGCTCTTAGGTCCAAAAATCTTAAACTACTCTTATGATGTAATTCTATGTTACTGTCGTAGAGATAACAACAGTTTCTCTGCTGTTGTATCCTCTTTCACATTTATCGCCACATTTAATAATCAACGTGGGGAATTCCTGGAGAACCAGTGGTTAGGACTCGGTGCTTTCATTGCTGTGGCCCAGGTTCAAACCCAGGTGGGGAAAACTTAAGATCCCACAAGCCAAGTGGCATGGGCATAATAAATTTATTATTTGATTAGAACCCACCCTAACCTAAAACAGAAGGTAGTTTCAGCCTGATAAAACTGGTCCTCATCTGAATGGCTGCCTGGTATCAATGGGACATGCACTATAAAAACTCTTCTACTATTAGCTTTTCCAGATTTAAATGGAGGACTTGACAGCTGTGTCTGTAGAGACTCGAGCAAATCATCGCCAAGAAGTCATGTGACTCTGAAATACAGACTCAGTAAACCAGCTTTTCTTTCTCTCCTTGGCTTCCCAGCACATTCCCTGCAGTCTCCATCTAGATCCTCTTTGCTCCTTACACTGATGTTTCTAAGGGTCTCGTGATTCTCATTCTCACTCCTGTTTCCTCCCTAACTCTGCCCGAACCCAGAGCCTTCCCAGTTACCCCCAGGCAGCCCCCTCTCCTCATAATGTCTACCCACCTCCATATGTGCCCAACCCTCATACCTTCAAGCATTCTGTATACAACTTCCATTATTTGCACACATCCTACTATAAAATCTAATTGCTCAATTTCTCACCAGCAGACCGTCCCTTCCCTTAAGGCAAGGTTGTACACTGTTGGTTCAGTCCAGTCACTCGGTTGTGTCTGACTCTTTGTGACCCCACGGTCTGCAGCGCGCCAGGCTTCCCTGTCCTCCACCAGCTCCCAGAGCTTGCTCAAACTCACATCCATTGACTTTGTAATGTCACTCTCATAACGTCACTCTCTTATCCTCTGTCTTCCCTTTCTCCTCTTGCCTTCTGTTTTCCCCAACATCAGGCTCTTTTCCCAGAGTGTCGTGCCTTCACAGCAGGTGGCCTAGGGACTGGCGCTCCAGCTTCAGCATCATTCCTTCCAGTGAACATTCAGAGCTGACTACCTTGAGGACTGACTGACAAGTTTGATCTTGCAGTCCAAGGACTCTAAAGAGTCTTCTCCAACACCACAGTTCAAAGTACACTGCAGAGCCTTAACAATTCCTGGCACTTACTGACAAATCAATAAGCATACTGAATGGAACCCATAATTAAGCCAATTAAGCCAATCCATTTCTTCATTCACTTCCATCAAAAAAGGATAGGTCAAGTGGTAAAGAGCTCACGTGCCAATGCATGAGACACAGGTTCGATGCCGTGTCCCTGATCCCGGAAGATCCCACATGCTGTGGGGCAACTAAGCTGGTGAGCCACAACTATGGAGCCTGTGCTCTAGAGCCTCGGAGCCACAACTATGGAGCCTGTGCTCTAGAGCCTCGGAGCCGCAACTATGGAGCCTGTGCTCTAGAGCCTGTGAGCCGCAACTATGGAGCCTGTGCTCTAGAGCCTGTGAGCCGCAACTATGGAGCCTGTGCTCTAGAGCCTCGGAGCCACAACTATGGAGCCTGTGCTCTAGAGCCTGTGAGCCGCAACTATGGAGCCTGTGCTCTAGAGCCTCGGAGCCACAACTATGGAGCCTGTGCTCTAGAGCCTCGGAGCCACAACTATGGAGCCTGTGCTCTAGAGCCTCGGAGCCACAACTATGGAGCCTGTGCTCTAGAGCCTCGGAGCCGCAACTATGGAGCCTGTGCTCTAGAGCCTGTGAGCCGCAACTATGGAGCCTGTGCTCTAGAGCCTCGGAGCCACAACTATGGAGCCTGTGCTCTAGAGCCTGTGAGCCGCAACTATGGAGCCTGTGCTCTAGAGCCTCGGAGCCACAACTATGGAGCCTGTGCTCTAGAGCCTGTGAGCCGCAACTATGGAGCCTGTGCTCTAGAGCCTGTGAGCCGCAACTATGGAGCCTGTGCTCTAGAGCCTGTGAGCCGCAACTATGGAGCCTGTGCTCTAGAGCCTCGGAGCCACAACTATGGAGCCTGTGCTCTAGAGCCTGTGAGCCGCAACTATGGAGCCTGTGCTCTAGAGCCTCGGAGCCGCAACTATGGAGCCTGTGCTCTAGAGCCTGTGAGCCACAACTATGGAGCCTGTGCTCTAGAGCCTGTGAGCCGCAACTATGGAGCCTGTGCTCTAGAGCCTGTGAGCCGCAACTATGGAGCCTGTGCTCTAGAGCCTCGGAGCCACAACTATGGAGCCTGTGCTCTAGAGCCTGTGAGCCGCAACTATGGAGCCTGTGCTCTAGAGCCTCGGAGCCGCAACTATGGAGCCTGTGCTCTAGAGCCTGTGAGCCGCAACTATGGAGCCTGTGCTCTAGAGCCTCGGAGCCACAACTATGGAGCCTGTGCTCTAGAGCCTGTGAGCCACAACTATGGAGCCTGTGCTCTAGAGCCTCGGAGCCACAACTATGGAGCCTGTGCTCTAGAGCCTCGGAGCCACAACTATGGAGCCTGTGCTCTAGAGCCTCGGAGCCACAACTATGGAGCCTGTGCTCTAGAGCCTGTGAGCCGCAACTATGGAGCCTGTGCTCTAGAGCCTCGGAGCCACAACTATGGAGCCTGTGCTCTAGAGCCTGTGAGCCGCAACTATGGAGCCTGTGCTCTAGAGCCTCGGAGCCGCAACTATGGAGCCTGTGCTCTAGAGCCTGTGAGCCACAACTATGGAGCCTGTGCTCTAGAGCCTCGGAGCCGCAACTATGGAGCCTGTGCTCTAGAGCCTGTGAGCCGCAACTATGGAGCCTGTGCTCTAGAGCCTCGGAGCCGCAACTATGGAGCCTGTGCTCTAGAGCCTGTGAGCCGCAACTATGGAGCCTGTGCTCTAGAGCCTCGGAGCCACAACTATGGAGCCTGTGCTCTAGAGCCTGTGAGCCGCAACTATGGAGCCTGTGCTCTAGAGCCTCGGAGCCACAACTATGGAGCCTGTGCTCTAGAGCCTGTGAGCCGCAACTATGGAGCCTGTGCTCTAGAGCCTGTGAGCCGCAACTATGGAGCCTGTGCTCTAGAGCCTCGGAGCCGCAACTATGGAGCCTGTGCTCTAGAGCCTGTGAGCCGCAACTATGGAGCCTGTGCTCTCGAGCCTCGGAGCCACAACTATGGAGCCTGTGCTCTAGAGCCTGTGAGCCGCAACTATGGAGCCTGTGCTCTAGAGCCTCGGAGCCACAACTATGGAGCCTGTGCTCTAGAGCCTGTGAGCCCAACTATGGAGCCTGTGCTCTAGAGCCTCGGAGCCACAACTATGGAGCCTGTGCTCTAGAGCCTGTGAGCCACAACTATGGAGCCTGTGCTCTAGAGCCTCGGAGCCACAACTATGGAGCCTGTGCTCTAGAGCCTGTGAGCCCAACTATGGAGCCTGTGCTCTAGAGCCTCGGAGCCACAACTTTGGAGCCTGTGCTGTAGAGCCTGTGAGCCGCAACTATGGAGCCTGTGCTCTAGAGCCTGTGAGCCACAACTATGGAGCCTGTGCTCTAGAGCCTGTGAGCCACAACCATGGAGCCTGTGCTCTAGAGCCTGGGAGCCGCAAATTAGGAGCCTGTGCTCTCGTGACTAGGAGCCACAACTATGGAGCCTGTGCTCTAGAGCCTCGGAGCCACAACTATGGAGCCTGTGCTCTAGAGCCTGTGAGCCGCAACTATGGAGCCTGTGCTCTAGAGCCTCGGAGCCGCAACTATGGAGCCTGTGCTCTAGAGCCTGGGAGCCGCAACTGTGGAGCGTGTGCTCTAGAGCCTCGGAGCCACAACTATGGAGCCTGTGCTCTAGAGCCTGTGAGCCCAACTATGGGGCCTGTGCTCTAGAGCCTGTGAGCCACAACTATGGAGCCTGTGCTCTAGAGCCTGTGAGCCGCAACTATGGAGCCTGTGCTCTAGAGCCTCGGAGCCGCAACTATGGAGCCTGTGCTCTAGAGCCTGTGAGCCGCAACTATGGAGCCTGTGCTCTAGAGCCTCGGAGCCGCAACTATGGAGCCTGTGCTCTAGAGCCTGTGAGCCGCAACTATGGAGCCTGTGCTCTAGAGCCTCGGAGCCGCAACTATGGAGCCTGTGCTCTAGAGCCTGTGAGCCACAACTATGGAGCCTGTGCTCTAGAGCCTCGGAGCCAGAACTACGGAGCCTGTGCTCTAGAGCCTCGGAGCCGCAACTATGGAGCCTGTGCTCTAGAGCCTCGGAGCCGCAACTATGGAGCCTGTGCTCTAGAGCCTGTGAGCCGCAACTATGGAGCCTGTGCTCTAGAGCCTCGGAGCCACAACTATGGAGCCTGTGCTCTAGAGCCTGTGAGCCGCAACTATGGAGCCTGTGCTCTAGAGCCTGTGAGCCGCAACTATGGAGCCTGTGCTCTAGAGCCTGTGAGCCGCAACTATGGAGACAACGTGCCACAACTACTGAAGCCCGTGTGCCCTGGAGCCCAAGTTCCACAACAAGAGAAGTCACGGCAACCAGAAGCCTGCTCACCTCAACTAGAGAGTAGACCCCACTCTCTGCAACTAGAGAAGAGCCTGTGGCAGCAGTGAAAATCCAGAATAGCCAAAAATAAATAAATAAATAAGTGAATAAATAAAATGCACTTCCTTCTAAAAAGAAAAAAAAAAGGATTCCTTAGTTTCCTATTGCAGGGCTGAGAATTCCCATTAATTCAAAGTCAACAGGTAAGAACAGCCCTTATGCTAAAGCTGCCTAAACCTCATCAGGTTCCCTCTTTAGATAATAAGGGAATTATCTAAACCAGTAGCTCTCAAACCCAGCTGACATGTCCAATGGCCAGAGGACCTTTTCCATATTGAAGCTGAGTGGTCACTGCTAATTGATAAGCCAGGGGTTTCCGTACAAATGAGCCGACCAACCAACAATACATGAAATGGCTAAGCATGCACAAAAAATAAGGGTACATGGTTTCCTTAAATTGTATAAACAACTATAACAAACAGATTTTATTTTCTTGGCTCCAAAATTGCTGCAGATGGTGACTGCAGCCATGAAATTTTAAAAAAATGCTTGCTCCTTGAAAGGAAAGCCATGACAAACCTAGACAGCATATTGAAAAGCAGAGACATCACTTTGCTGACAAAGGTCCGGATGAAGGCTGAGCACCAAAGAACTGATGCTTTCAAGTTACACTTAAGACTCGAGAGTCCCTTGAACTGCAAGGAGATGATACCAGTCAATAATCCTAAAGAAAATCAACAGAGGATTCACTGGAAGGACTGGTGCTGCAGCTGAAAGTCCAATACTCTGGCCACCGGATGGGAAGAGCCAGCTCACTGGAAGAGACCCTGACGCTGGGAAGGCTTGAAGGCCAAGGGGGAAGACGGCAGCAGAGGAAGAGGGCTAGACAGCACCTCTGATTCAGTGGACATGGGTCTGAGTGAACTGCCAGACAGTGAAGGACAAGGAAGCCTGGAGTGCTGCGGCCTGCGGGGTCGCGAGGAGCCGGTCACGACTTAGCGACTGAACAACCGCAAGCAGGAGCGGCACTGCACTTTGGTATCATCTAAGTGCAGCTTTCTGTTTATGATTTTCCTGCAGTGCGTCAGGAGAGACAAAAGGAACCACAGAAGATCACACTCTCTTTTCCCATAAAGCCCAGCTAACTTCCGGGATCTCTGAAAGGAGCCACTGGCCACGGTGGACTAGACCGAACCTGGAAGTAAAAAGCCAGTGTGGAATTCCCCCAATCGGTCCTTTAAAAGCTTGTCACCTCTGACAAGTCGCTTAGCTTCTCTGAGCACATCTGTCGTATTTACAGAAATGTTTCCGGAATGTCCTGCCAGTCCAGTGGTGTCCTTTCAGTGCCCTGGGCCCAGGTTCAATCCCCGGCTGGGAAACGAAGACACCACAAGTTGCACAGCACTGCAAAGTGCCTCAGCGATTAAGCCAGGGGTTTCCGTACAAATGAGCCAACCAACCAACAATACATGAAATGGCTAAGCATGCACAAAAAATAAGGGTACATGGTTTCCTTAAATTGTATAAACAACTATAACAAACAGATTTTATTTTCTTGGCTCCAAAATTGCTGCAGATGGTGACTGCAGCCATGAAATTTTAAAAAAATGCTTGCTCCTTGAAAGGAAAGCCATGACAAACCTAGACAGCATATTGAAAAGCAGAGACATCACTTTGCTGACAAAGGTCCGGATGAAGGCTGAGCACCAAAGAACTGATGCTTTCAAGTTACACTTAAGACTCGAGAGTCCCTTGAACTGCAAGGAGATGATACCAGTCAATAATCCTAAAGAAAATCAACAGAGGATTCACTGGAAGGACTGGTGCTGCAGCTGAAAGTCCAATACTCTGGCCACCGGATGGGAAGAGCCAGCTCACTGGAAGAGACCCTGACGCTGGGAAGGCTTAAAGGGCCCAAAGGGGGAAGACGGCAGCAGAGGAAGAGGGCTAGACAGCACCTCTGATTCAGTGGACATGGGTCTGAGTGAACTGCCAGACAGTGAAGGACAAGGAAGCCTGGAGTGCTGCGGCCTGCGGGGTCGCGAGGAGCCGGTCACGACTTAGCGACTGAACAACCGCAAGCAGGAGCGGCACTGCACTTTGGTATCATCTAAGTGCAGCTTTCTGTTTATGATTTTCCTGCAGTGCGTCAGGAGAGACAAAAGGAACCACAGAAGATCACACTCTCTTTTCCCATAAAGCCCAGCTAACTTCCGTGATCTCTGAAAGGAGCCACTGGCCACGGTGGACTAGACCGAACCTGGAAGTAAAAAGCCAGTGTGGAATTCCCCCAATCGGTCCTTTAAAAGCTTGTCACCTCTGACAAGTCGCTTAGCTTCTCTGAGCACATCTGTCGTATTTACAGAAATGTTTCCGGAATGTCCTGCCAGTCCAGTGGTGTCCTTTCAGTGCCCTGGGCCCAGGTTCAATCCCCGGCTGGGAAACGAAGACACCACAAGTTGCACAGCACTGCAAAAAAGTGCCACTTTAGCAGCAAGAATTAAGTTAACAAAAATGTCAGACAAGTATCACGTGATATTGCTTATATGTGACGTCTCAAAGATAACAGAAATGAATGTATGTACAAAACAGAAACAGATGCACGGACACAGAAAATTAACAGTTACAAAGGGGGAAAGGGAGGGCTGGGAGGGGATGCGTTAGGAGCATGGGAGCAACAGATACACTGTTCAACACAAGGAACAATATTCAATCTTTTTAAAATTTTATTTATTTATTTGTCTGTGTCAGACTGCCGCATGCGGAACCTAGTCAACTGACCAGGGATCAAACCCAGGCCCCTTGCACTAGGAGCAGAGTCTCAGCCACTGAAGCACCAGGTAAGTCCCAACAATCAGTATCTTATAATAATCTATAATAGAAGATTATCTGAACTATATATATATATATATATAACCAAACCTATATATACCCAATATATAACTTTGCTGTGTACCTGAAACTAACACAGGTAGTTTAAATCAACTACAATTTAAAAAAAAGAGTAAGACTCCTAATTTTCCATCCACTGTCCTATGTAATTCTAATTTTACACGGGCATTAGCCATATAAATAACGGCTAAGAATACTGTGTGGGCTCACATCAGGCTCCTCTTATTAGTCAGGTGACCTTGAACAAGTTTGCTTACTCTCTTTATGCCTCATCACGCAGAGCAAGGCCAGAATTATCCCCATTTTAAAAGTCAGGAAAAAATTGGAAGGAACGATGACATTGAAAACAGCCATGACCCTCTTTCTGATGATTTTCCTGCAGTGCGTCAGGAGAGACAAAGGAACCACAGAAGATCACACTCTTTTCCCATAAAGCCCAGCTAACTTCCGGGATCTCTGAAAGGAGCCACTGGCCACGGTGGACTAGACCGAACCTGGAAGTAAAAAGCCAGTGTGGAATTCCCCCAATCGGTCCTTTAAAAGCTTGTCACCTCTGACAAGTCGCTTAGCTTCTCTGAGCACATCTGTCGTATTTACAGAAATGTTTCCGGAATGTCCTGCCAGTCCAGTGGTGTCCTTTCAGTGCCCTGGGCCCAGGTTCAATCCCCGGCTGGGAAACGAAGACACCACAAGTTGCACAGCACTGCAAAAAAGTGCCACTTTAGCAGCAAGAATTAAGTTAACAAAAATGTCAGACAAGTATCACGTGATATTGCTTATATGTGACGTCTCAAAGATAACAGAAATGAATGTATGTACAAAACAGAAACAGATGCACGGACACAGAAAATTAACAGTTACAAAGGGGGAAAGGGAGGGCTGGGAGGGGATGCGTTAGGAGCATGGGAGCAACAGATACACTGTTCAACACAAGGAACAATATTCAATCTTTTTAAAATTTTATTTATTTATTTGTCTGTGTCAGACTGCCGCATGCGGAACCTAGTCAACTGACCAGGGATCAAACCCAGGCCCCTTGCACTAGGAGCAGAGTCTCAGCCACTGAAGCACCAGGTAAGTCCCAACAATCAGTATCTTATAATAATCTATAATAGAAGATTATCTGAACTATATATATATATATATATAACCAAACCTATATATACCCAATATATAACTTTGCTGTGTACCTGAAACTAACACAGGTAGTTTAAATCAACTACAATTTAAAAAAAAGAGTAAGACTCCTAATTTTCCATCCACTGTCCTATGTAATTCTAATTTTACACGGGCATTAGCCATATAAATAACGGCTAAGAATACTGTGTGGGCTCACATCAGGCTCCTCTTATTAGTCAGGTGACCTTGAACAAGTTTGCTTACTCTCTTTATGCCTCATCACGCAGAGCAAGGCCAGAATTATCCCCATTTTAAAAGTCAGGATAATGGAAGGGAACCTTGAAAACAGCCATGACCCTCAAGGACGAAAGCTCAAAGATGACATGCAGATGACTGACCACGTACAAGAAGCCAAATGCTTGGACTCCTACTCAACAGTCTCCCCATGAAACCTCTTACTCTGCAAGTTTTCACTTCCTAATAGCTAATACCAACCTCCAACAACAAATCACCATGGATCCTAAATCAAATTTTAAGCGCTGCTCCTCTCAGAAAAATGTTAATGAGTGATTATCTATTACATAAGTCAGGCAGTTTAGTTTACACAGGGAAGCCAGGAAGCGCCACTGGGTGAGCGGAGGGGAGGGAGAGGCGTTAGAGGAGAACCCAGAACGGGCTCCAGTGGAGAATCCGGTGCTGCTTTCAATGCGTCCAAAACGCATCGTAATGCTGGACGAGAGCCTCTCCGAGGAAAACGCCTGGACTACCTGGAATTCCACAAAAGGAGGCGACACTCCAAGCACTCTCTTCACAGACCTCGCTCATCTCCACGCCCTCGCCCCCTTCCCACAGACAGAAAGATGTCGAGAGTACAAGTCCTAAGAGAGCCCTGCTCTCCCTGCCCAAGCTAGAGCCTGGAGAGGATGAGATGTCCCCATCTGGTTTAAATATCACCAAATGGTGAGCTGGTACAACCACACAGAAAACTGGGAAGACCTTGTCTCCAAGCCCTTGTGACTGTGTGGTTTTGACAGGATCTGTTCTCGACCTCTGGAGCTAGAGGAGAGGAGATGGCCACACTCAGGTACCTACGTGCCTCACGGGAACACAGGCTAAACGAAAGTTCCAGCCAAGTGCCGAAAACACATGCAGGTTTAAACTCGTCCTCTATCACTACAACTTGATCAAATTCTGCAGCGGCAACAACTGACACAGGAACACACAGTCGTCCACCTCGGCTGCACGAGGCACCCGGCTGGGAGGACAGCGCTCAGCCCCGCTCAGCCCAAGGGCTGAAAACCTGGTCTGGACGCCAGTGTTTTAACATATGTAGAAAACAGTGTTGATAACATATTTAAACAACAGAAAATGGGAAATTCAGATTTGAATGATTGTGTAGGGATTCTAATCAGCTTTACTCTTCAGTTTGCCTACTTGTTAGTAAAAGAATAAAACATCGTGAGGCTGTCCTGAGGGCCAAAACAAGCCTTTTCCCTTCTACCTGTTCCACTGTTCTCCTCACTTTAGAAGTTACTTATTAAAGACTCAATCTACTAACCCTCCCTGAAAACAAGCACTGGGATCATTTAAATTATGTTAGATAAAACAGAACGCTCTGTCGGCAGAGTTCCCACAGCATCAGAGAGCCGTCCCAGCACAAAGCTTACCAGACACAAACTCCTCCCTGACACACGAGCGCTGCAAATTCTCTAGAACAATTTCTAACAGCTCTGAAAGAAAAATTTACTTCAAGCAACTTTAAAGAACCAGAAAGTTTCATCTAAACCAGCAGATGTATATTCTAATTCTGATGCTGAGCTTTTGACTTTTTAAAGTTTCACTTTTTAAAATCCCTTTGCTGTAAGGGAAAAGGAGGGACGTGCATTTGGCACTAACCCCTGTCTCTGTCAATCTGCCCCAGACCCTTCTTAGCAGCGATCAAACATAAGCTTTGGAATTTAAGCTCCTTCGAATCCATCAATTAATTAATCTGGACAGCAGCCCTAGGTCAGAGTCAGATCTCCTTACAGCAGATAAGAAGGCATACACAGAGGAAAAAATGACTTTGTCCAAGGTCATGATGCCATTAGATTCGAGACTGTACTTATTCACTTTACAAAATCTAGAAACACCGACTCCTTCTTTTATATAACAGGAAAAAAATGTTCACATACACAACCCTGCAAATAACAGATCTCCAAGTGAAATGGAATCTACAAGATAAAAAAGCCATTCATGATGTCATCTTCTGTCTAGAGGTGTTTAATTTATTTATTTATTTTTTTAAAAAGACATATTTATTTATTTGGGGGGGTAGGTTGGGAAGGGAGGGGGGCGGGCAGGCCACTTCTATTGGTCTTTCATTAGTCCATTTTCATCCATCTTTGTTCTTAGGGGGGGGTTTAAACCTGGTCTGGACGCCAGTGTTTTAACATATGTAGAAAACAGTGTTGATAACATATTTAAACAACAGAAAATGGGAAATTCAGATTTGAATGATTGTGTAGGGATTCTAATCAGCTTTACTCTTCAGTTTGCCTACTTGTTAGTAAAAGAATAAAACATCGTGAGGCTGTCCTGAGGGCCAAAACAAGCCTTTTCCCTTCTACCTGTTCCACTGTTCTCCTCACTTTAGAAGTTACTTATTAAAGACTCAATCTACTAACCCTCCCTGAAAACAAGCACTGGGATCATTTAAATTATGTTAGATAAAACAGAACGCTCTGTCGGCAGAGTTCCCACAGCATCAGAGAGCCGTCCCAGCACAAAGCTTACCAGACACAAACTCCTCCCTGACACACGAGCGCTGCAAATTCTCTAGAACAATTTCTAACAGCTCTGAAAGAAAAATTTACTTCAAGCAACTTTAAAGAACCAGAAAGTTTCATCTAAACCAGCAGATGTATATTCTAATTCTGATGCTGAGCTTTTGACTTTTTAAAGTTTCACTTTTTAAAATCCCTTTGCTGTAAGGGAAAAGGAGGGACGTGCATTTGGCACTAACCCCTGTCTCTGTCAATCTGCCCCAGACCCTTCTTAGCAGCGATCAAACATAAGCTTTGGAATTTAAGCTCCTTCGAATCCATCAATTAATTAATCTGGACAGCAGCCCTAGGTCAGAGTCAGATCTCCTTACAGCAGATAAGAAGGCATACACAGAGGAAAAAATGACTTTGTCCAAGGTCATGATGCCATTAGATTCGAGACTGTACTTATTCACTTTACAAAATCTAGAAACACCGACTCCTTCTTTTATATAACAGGAAAAAAATGTTCACATACACAACCCTGCAAATAACAGATCTCCAAGTGAAATGGAATCTACAAGATAAAAAAAAAGCCATTCATGATGTCATCTTCTGTCTAGAGGTGTTTAATTTATTTATTTATTTTTTTAAAAAGACATATTTATTTATTTGGGGGGGTAGGTTGGGAAGGGAGGGGGGCGGGCAGGCCACTTCTATTGGTCTTTCATTAGTCCATTTTCATCCATCTTTGTTCTTCGGCCCGTGCGGGCCTCCCATCGCGGTGGCCTCTGTCGTTGCAGAGCGCCGGCTCTGGGCGCATGCGCTCCAGAGCTCCGGCTCGGTCATTGGACACATCGGTCCAGCCGCTCCGCGGCACGTGGGATCCTCCCAGGCCAGGGATGGAACCCGCGCCCCCTGCACTGCAAGGCGGTGTCCTTACACACTGGGCCACCAGGGCAGCCCTAGAGATGTTTAATTTAGTGCCCAGAAAATGCAGTTATGGTTTGAAGGAGGAGGGCCTGGAGACTTTAATGGAAAATAACTGAAGCACTCCTTGTACATCTGCGCCCACCGCCACGCGCACCAGCCTGTCTGCTGGCCCAGGAGCTGCTCGGCGGCGGGGGAAGGTGAGGCGCCGTCTTCCCAGGCCCGTAAGCCTAGCGACCTCCCGACGTAACTCACCAGACTCCGACTCTCCTCTCCCTCGGCCTCCTTTCCCGGAAGGAAGGGCCGTGGTGCTGCGTCTCAGCCGCTCTGGGCTCCCAGCGGCCGCCGGCGGAGGTGAGTCTGTGAGAGGGCGCGGCGGGCGCCGTCTGGCCAGCAGCAGCCGGCCCAGCTGCCCGGACCTCACTCACCCGGGGAAGCCCGGAGCCGCCCGGCGCCCAGCGCGGCGCTGCTGCCTCGGCGCCCGCTCACCACACCACGCACCGCGCACCACGCTCTCCACGCTTTTGTGTACGCCTATTTTCATAATTAAAAAAATTTCATTTATACTCTAGAAATGAAGGCTCTAGCACAGAAAGACAACTTAAATGATTTTTTTAATATAGCAAAAAAATATATAGATAGATATCTATATATATATATATCAAACAGATAAACAGATGGGATGACTCCAGGGCATGGCTAACGGTGTTTGGCAATGACGCTTTAACTAGGGATGCTCTGCAATGAAAAGTCTGCATGTTTTTAGTCAGATTCTTCTGCCGTAACAATCACCGCACTGACGCGTCCAGAGGCCCAGAGCAGGCTTTCCCCATGAGCCTTCATAAACTCAGAGGTGGAAAAAGTAAAGTCGCTGAACTCATCTAGTAGTTAATAACAGAAAGGAGAGAATTTTAGAAGAATTTTTTGAAATGTACAAAGGTAATACTCATTTTTCTTTTTAATCCCACCCTAGGAACACAGCAATTAAGTACTTAGGAAATCCTTGTTAAGCTGCATACAATTCTTATGTCTTAGACAAGCTTCCTGCAATTCACATTTTAAAATCCAGTTATTAGTTTCTCAAACTTTAAAAGCAAACAAGAGTGGCCTGGCCTGGGGCAAGGCAGGACCCACTCCAAAGGAGGTCATCAGTGGGCTGCTGTCAACTCCTCAAGGGCCCCAACTCAGACATTCCTGCAAGTACACTCAGTGCTTCAGTTCCCAACACTTACTCCACGTAATTAAAAAAAATTTTGAGGCAGCAATGGTCTTCTAACCCATAAAGAGGCTATATGAGCATAATCACCAAAGAATATATAATTCTCTTGGAAAGGAAAAAAAATCAGACCACCAGCTCAACTCAAGGACTGCACCATGGGGCAGCAAGGTCTTCCCAGGTTACTGGTTTTTAAACCCACAGATGGCTCTTGCCAAGAGATGCACAAGTAGACTCGGCGGAGCCTAAATCCAGGAACCTAATTAATTAGCACTTTCTTTTGGGGGCACGAGCCCTCCCTCTGTCCTGTCCTAGAGCCAAGCTGTAACGCGGTCCAATTAGAACAACATGGGAAGTCACTGCAGCCCACCAACAAGCTCCCAGTTCACAGCGCAGATACCGGATTCTTTTTTTTTTCAGATTCCTTTTTTTAAATTGAATAGTTCACGATGATACTTCTGACTTTCTAAAAGAAAATTCTCTCACTGGCACATTACTGCCTGCCTATATTAAAGTATCCCAAATACCCCGGACTTTGAAAATTAAGCACCTTAGAGACAAAGAATGAAATTGAGGTTTGCCATTTTCTCGTATTTTCCTTATAGATGTCTCTCAATAATGAATTCAATCCCCAGGCATGGCTAACGGTGTTTGGCAATGACGCTTTAACTAGGGATGCTCTGCAATGAAAAGTCTTTTTAGTCAGATTCTTCTGCCGTAACAATCACCGCACTGCGTCAGAGGCCCAGAGCAGGCTTTCCCCATGAGCCTTCATAAACTCAGAGGTGGAAAAAGTAAAGTCGCTGAACTCATCTAGTAGTTAATAACAGAAAGGAGAGAATTTTAGAAGAATTTTTTGAAATGTACAAAGGTAATACTCATTTTTCTTTTTAATCCCACCCTAGGAACACAGCAATTAAGTACTTAGGAAATCCTTGTTAAGCTGCATACAATTCTTATGTCTTAGACAAGCTTCCTGCAATTCACATTTTAAAATCCAGTTATTAGTTTCTCAAACTTTAAAAGCAAACAAGAGTGGCCTGGCCTGGGGCAAGGCAGGACCCACTCCAAAGGAGGTCATCAGTGGGCTGCTGTCAACTCCTCAAGGGCCCCAACTCAGACATTCCTGCAAGTACACTCAGTGCTTCAGTTCCCAACACTTACTCCACGTAATTAAAAAAAATTTTGAGGCAGCAATGGTCTTCTAACCCATAAAGAGGCTATATGAGCATAATCACCAAAGAATATATAATTCTCTTGGAAAGGAAAAAAAATCAGACCACCAGCTCAACTCAAGGACTGCACCATGGGGCAGCAAGGTCTTCCCAGGTTACTGGTTTTTAAACCCACAGATGGCTCTTGCCAAGAGATGCACAAGTAGACTCGGCGGAGCCTAAATCCAGGAACCTAATTAATTAGCACTTTCTTTTGGGGGCACGAGCCCTCCCTCTGTCCTGTCCTAGAGCCAAGCTGTAACGCGGTCCAATTAGAACAACATGGGAAGTCACTGCAGCCCACCAACAAGCTCCCAGTTCACAGCGCAGATACCGGATTCTTTTTTTTTTCAGATTCCTTTTTTTAAATTGAATAGTTCACGATGATACTTCTGACTTTCTAAAAGAAAATTCTCTCACTGGCACATTACTGCCTGCCTATATTAAAGTATCCCAAATACCCCGGACTTTGAAAATTAAGCACCTTAGAGACAAAGAATGAAATTGAGGGTTGCCATTTTCTCTTATTTTCCTTATAGATGTCTCTCAATAATGAATTCAATCCCCCAGCTTTAAGTCAGAACGTTTATTAACACTCTTCCAAGGAAATTCTCTTTTCATTCTGCTCCTCAAAAGGTTTAGACTGCATGTTTAAAAACAAATCCTGTAACTACAGGAAGGGAAGCTCGCCCAGAGGAGGCAGAGAGCCAAGCCCTTAGCTGCCTTGTGCCGGTATCATCATGGTCACTCCATCCTGCTCATCTGCTGCCTGGCGGACCCAGAGTCACAGGGAGGACGGCACCCATGGCTCCGGTGTGACCAAGCTGCCACGGACAGAGTCAAGTTTGGCTAAACACCCACCCAAGGACTACAACAGATGCAGCAGCTTAGCTTTACTCTAAGGTAGACACACTCAGACGACAACTGGAGGACTTAATCCAGCCTCCTAACAAGTGAGGGGGGAAAAGAGTTCTTGTTTTGAGAGGTATAATTCTTAGTAAGTGCTTAAATTGGGTACAGGCTTTTTTTCAGGGGGGGGGGGGCAGGAATGGTGAACATGCTCTAACAAATGATGATGTTTATAAAACTCAATGAAAATACTAAAAACTACTGAATTGCAGAGTGTAAATTAATGGAGTGTACAGTATGCATGTGTGTATAACAAAACTGTTACTGTTTTTTCAAAGGAATCGTAAGTTCTTCCTTTGCTCAAGGATATTTCTATTGATAAGCTTTTCCCCAAAACGTTAAAAGGTTTAAGGTGCCAAGAAATCATAACTAGAGAAAAATTTCACGACACCAAAGAACCTGGGAAAACGACAAAGAAGGATTAGGCCACCGTCAAGCGCAACAAACATTAGGGAGGAATGATGGGCTGGGTGAGAGCAGCAGAGCTCTGGGTCCCTCCCGCCTCCCCCACAGAAGACGGGCACTCAAAGCCACTGCCTGCATAGAGACACCCCAAAGTTCTACACTTTGGCCATAAAGCCAAAGGGATCAAACTAATGCCCACGAGAAGTTAAAGTTGAAAAATGTGTCTACCGCGCAGTATGGGGTTTGACTTAAATCTCTGACTTCTGGACACTACCTAGCTATGGGCAAGTGTCGTTATGGTGGAGAACAAGAGTAGGTTACTGAAGCCATCAAATACAATCCAATCATGCTCGGAAGACTCAGGAAAGTATTTACTGAGCAGCCAACTATTTTTTATCTAATAATTACACCCCTAAAATTCATCATCCCCAAATACCACAAAGTGACATGGAAAACATAATCTGTCCTTAAAAGAAATCTAAATACATCAGGGAGGAAATAAAATTTTGCATTATCACGGCAACAAGACCAGAAGTTAGATTAATTGTAAACTGAAAAAAAAAAGTGCAGGAAACAAGACATTTGATGTAATTTTTAAAAAGGTTTACTTTCATCTTTAAACTCACAACTCAAGACTTGAGTAATGACTTGATTTATTACCCTTTATCACACTACTGTATTTTCACAAACAAATTTCTGTGAACCACGAGTTTTCAGCAGCAAAGCAGTGCAGGACCATCACTGAGAAGAGCTGTAAACTGAAGGTATCTTATATACCATTAACTAAAGATGCAAAGGTAAGGACAGAATGAAACAGAAATGCTTTGTAATTCTTCCCCTTACTTAAGTAAAAATACCCATAACCCCCACCCCCACATTAATACAGTGACTTGTATTCCAGAAACTTAGCGGTCATAAATCATCTAGAAACACAGGCATTATATAGCTATCACCATGGAAAATATTTCCTATCTCTTGGTTCGTTGTTGGTTTATCTCAACTATGAGACCACTTGTTCAGCCAGCTTCTAAAGGAAAACGGTTTCTAAAACAAAGACGGGTTACAGCCTCATGTCTTAAGAATCCTTTGTTCCAACAAGACCCTTCAAGGGCTACAACTTCTGGAAAGGTTTCCCCTTCTGCTGTTGTTATCAACAATAAATACTCCCAAACTCTGTCCAATTGGCCCAGGAGTTTCTTAAACAAAGGAGGAAGCAAGGCTCCCCCACACAAAGGAGGTCTCCAAAACACAGCACTGGCCCTGTTCGTGGATTATTTCCTTGTGCCTCTTGAACACCCTGTCTGAGGCTGTGGGGTGTACCACTTTCAGTACAAAATGGTGGCCATCACGTCTATCTAACATTCAGAATGTGGAGAGAGAGAGAGAGAGAGAGAGATCTCTCACACACTCTGCAAAGCTTAGCATTAATTATCCTGGTCAAGACGAGGAAACGAGCAGCCCAGCCTAACCAGAGCAACAGCATCCTTTCCAGACCAGACCCCTGCAAACGGCGTAGGAAAGTAGAGAAGGGTGCACCCCAGCCCCGGTGCACCACAATACCAACATGGAGGCCCCTTCTCTCCCAGGAAGCGACGGCACGCATCTGGGCTTCCGAGAACTCACTCAAGTGGCCCCGTCGCAGGACAGACCCCCGCGGGTGCAAACGCAGGCTGCTCGCAGTCGCCGTCCGGGGCGGCACCGGGCTCCGCGGCCACCCGAGCAGGCCTCCCTTTTCTCCCAGGACGCAGCCCTGGGCTCCGGCCACCGCACCGCGCCCGCAGGCCTCCGCCTCCCAGCCGCACGCACTCCCCTCCGGCAGCCCCTCCAGCCGCGTGCAGCGCTCCCGAGCGCGGCGTCGAGCCCCCTGCGTCCCCCGCCGGCCGACCAGCTGTTCCGGGGGCGGGACGCGCCGCCGCCGCCGCCGAGCCCGGGGAGAACGCCGGTCCCGCGCGCCGGCCGGGGGCGGGGGCCCGCGCACGACTGCCCCGCGGCGCGGTTACGCACGGCACCCCGCAACTCCCACGTCAGCACCCCGAGCGCGCCCCGGAAGCCGGCGCGGCGGGGGCGGCCCGAGGGGCGCGGGGCGCGCGGCGCTGCCCAACCGTCGGGCAGGCAGTTGGCCCGGCCAACGGGCCCGCGCTGGCAACCGCCGTCCGGCCGGCCCGGCCTCGGCGGGTCCGGAGGGGGGCGCCGCCGGGGGTCGGGCGCGCGCGGGGCCGCCCCCCGCGACGGGGCTGCCGGCCCGGGGCTGCGCTTTCCGCCGCGCGCGGCGCTCGGAGCGGGGGCCGCAGAGCCTCGGGCGGCCGCCCCGCCGGGGTCCCGCGCCGGGCGGGGCCGGGCCGGAGGGGGGGCGCCAGGTGAGGCCGCCGGGCCGCCGCCGCCTCCACACAAAGGACCAGGGGCGCCGCCGCCATATTGAAAACTTTCCTCCGCGCGACACCTCGCGGGGCGCGCCCCCGCACCCCCGGCGCCGGCCCCCGCCCCGGCCCCGCGCCCGCCCGCCGCCGCCGCCCAGGGCCGGAGCCGCCGCCCGCCCGCGCCCCGCGCCCGGCCCGGCCGCCCCGGCCGCCGCCCCGCGCCCAGGCCCGCCCGCCCGCCCGCCGGCCGCGAGCCCCGCTCGAGACTCACCGGCGGCGGCCGCACCTTGCAGATCCCGGTCTGCTCGGCGATGGGCCGGATCTTGTGGATGAAGGCGAAGGGGTCGGCGAACTCCTCCCAGCTGGGCTCGAAGACCGGGCACTCGGGCGGCGGCAGGAACTCTCCCAGCGGGCCGGGGCCGCCGAGGGCCGGCGCGGGGCGCGGGCCGGGGGCCTCCATCCTCGCGGCGCCGCGGACGCGGCCGGCGGGCGGGACGCGGCCTCCTCCGGCTGCTCGGCCTGGCTGCTCGCCTCCGGCTCCGGCGCCGACTCCGACGCCGACTGAGGACGCTGCGCAGCGCCAGCCAAGCCGTGCGCCTCCGCCGCCACGGCGAGGAAAAGGAGTCCCGCCCCGCCCCCACCCCGCCCCGCCCGCGCCGAGCGCCCGCCCCGGGCCGGGGTCGGGGGCGGCCCCCGGGGCCGGTTCGCGTCCGCGCGGCCCAGCCCACCCGGCACCCGCTGACCCTCGCCTCCGTGCCGGGGTCCCTTCCCTCGCTCGGGAAGTTACTGGCCAGGGGGAGAGGCCGGGCCCGCGGCCGGACCCTCGGGCCCCATCCCGCCCCGGCCCGCCTCGTGGGAGGCGCCCTGGTGCGAGTGCGCAGGGTGCTGGGGACAGAGGAGGCTTTCCCGGGCAGAGGGACCAGCTTGAACGTGACAACAGTTTACAAGGGAGGGAGCAACGGGCAGATAGCAACTAACACTCTGTACTAGGCCCTGTGCACGTGGTTGCATGATGAATTTTTAATATACACAGCGAGCCGTTGGCCCCAGTAGGCTCCCCAGCGGAGGGGACGCCTCTGACTGCAGGGTAGGGTGTTCCACAGCAGTGCTGGAGCACCGCGACAAGGTTCGACGAGAGAAGAACCAGAGACCCGAAACAATCCAGATGAGAAATGTTGGTGCCCAAACTAAGGCAATGGTGCTGTTCATTAGGAGGAAAGATCAAACGAAAGCGGCACGTTGAGGAGGCACGACTCAGGGGTGTATCGAAGTATCGCTGGGGAACAAGAAACCGATCTGGTGTGGAGTTTGATGCGTGTGGCACAGCTGGAGACCCCACCAGGCCGAGGGCATAAATCAGAACGCCCGCCTGGGAGTGACCAGCCTGAGGGATACCCGTATTTATCTGCCGCTGACTCTGTAAGGAAGGCATCCTTGTCAATGCTTTGAGAGCAGTGGTGTGTTAGCTCCTTGAATCTGCACTCCTATCCCTCTGGGGAGCCCCTGCTAGTATCCCCATTGCGCAAAGCAGACAAGGAAGGCACAGAGGTTCAGCAAATCTGAGAGGTAAGGAGCACTTTTGACACATTTGGGGAGGGGGGGGTCCTGTTCTGCCCTAGAACAGGGAAGCGAGGGAACTCAAAAAGCAGAACTTGAATCCTAAAAAGGCTTTCATCCGGAAAGCAGCCAGACCCATGGAAGGACCGTTCGCCAGGGCCTCCTTGATAGGTAGGTGTCCTGGCCCTGCTACTAGAGTCACCTGAAGAAAAGTCTTTCTGTCCTTGAGGGTTCTTTTGGTAAGAGCCCACAGAAGGGGCTTCCTTGGTGGTCCAGTGGGTAAGGACACCGCCTTGCAGTGCAAGGGGCGCCGGTTCGATCCCTGGCCTGGGAAGATCCCACGTGCCGCGGAGCGCTGAACCGATGTGTCAACGACCGAGCCAGAGCTCTGGCGCATGCGCCCAGAGCCTGTGCTCTGACGACAGAGGCCACCGCGATGGGCCCACAGGAGCCAAAGAACAAAGGGCCGTGGGCAGGCCCGGGCGAGTCCGGGTCTGGGGACAGAGGAGGCTTTCCCGGGCAGAGGGACCAGCTTGAACGTGACAACAGTTTACAAGGGAGGGAGCAACGGGCAGATAGCAACTAACACTCTGTACTAGGCCCTGTGCACGTGGTTGCATGATGAATTTTTAATATACACAGCGAGCCGTTGGCCCCAGTAGGCTCCCCAGCGGAGGGGACGCCTCTGACTGCAGGGTAGGGTGTTCCACAGCAGTGCTGGAGCACCGCGACAAGGTTCGACGAGAGAAGAACCAGAGACCCGAAACAATCCAGATGAGAAATGTTGGTGCCCAAACTAAGGCAATGGTGCTGTTCATTAGGAGGAAAGATCAAACGAAAGCGGCACGTTGAGGAGGCACGACTCAGGGGTGTATCGAAGTATCGCTGGGGAACAAGAAACCGATCTGGTGTGGAGTTTGATGCGTGTGGCACAGCTGGAGACCCCACCAGGCCGAGGGCATAAATCAGAACGCCCGCCTGGGAGTGACCAGCCTGAGGGATACCCGTATTTATCTGCCGCTGACTCTGTAAGGAAGGCATCCTTGTCAATGCTTTGAGAGCAGTGGTGTGTTAGCTCCTTGAATCTGCACTCCTATCCCTCTGGGGAGCCCCTGCTAGTATCCCCATTGCGCAAAGCAGACAAGGAAGGCACAGAGGTTCAGCAAATCTGAGAGGTAAGGAGCACTTTTGACACATTTGGGGAGGGGGGGGTCCTGTTCTGCCCTAGAACAGGGAAGCGAGGGAACTCAAAAAGCAGAACTTGAATCCTAAAAAGGCTTTCATCCGGAAAGCAGCCAGACCCATGGAAGGACCGTTCGCCAGGGCCTCCTTGATAGGTAGGTGTCCTGGCCCTGCTACTAGAGTCACCTGAAGAAAAGTCTTTCTGTCCTTGAGGGTTCTTTTGGTAAGAGCCCACAGAAGGGGCTTCCTTGGTGGTCCAGTGGGTAAGGACACCGCCTTGCAGTGCAAGGGGCGCCGGTTCGATCCCTGGCCTGGGAAGATCCCACGTGCCGCGGAGCGGCTGAACCGATGTGTCCAACGACCGAGCCAGAGCTCTGGAGCGCATGCGCCCAGAGCCTGTGCTCTGCGACGACAGAGGCCACCGCGATGGGAGGCCCACAGGAGCCAAAGAACAAAGACAAAGACGGATGAAAACAGACAAATGAAAAACCAGTGGAAGTGGGCCCCCCCGCCCCCTCCCTCCCCAACCCGCCCCCTCCCCAACCTGCCCTCCCCAACCCGCCCCCCCAGCAACAACAACAAAAAAAACATTAAAAAAAAGAGGCCACAGAAGGGAGAAGGCTCCTCTTCAGCAGATTCTTAGGGAAACCCCAAGGTCCTGGAGAATGCAGGCCTTTCCCTTGCTGCGGGGGCTTTTGGGATCTGTGAAGCCACGGTAACGGAGGCTGAAGCCAAGTGCAGCCGGCACCCCGTTGGGTTGACGGGGTAGCGAGGATGTGAGATCGCAAGCTAGAATGTGTTCATGGTAGAATCTAGCTGAGGGTATAGAGGAATCTGCTGCAGAAAGTCCTTTCGTAAATGTTCGGGGGGGGGAAAAATCCTCGTTGTTGCTCTTTGGCTTGGCCTCTGGAGGGTCTTACTGGAGTCGATTTCCTGTCCTGTACTCCTTTCCTGGGAGCGCCGATAAGACTTATTTTCACACTTAACACTGGCATCCTCTAAGCCAGGTAGGCATAACTTGGAGAAAAACTCCACGGACGCGCACGCATTGCGACCCGGACGCAGGACAGCGCTCGCACTGAAAACTCTCCAGCCCCTCGCCGCCCCCGCAGCCCGGCTTCCCCGCCCCGCGTCCGCCACTTCCGGTAGAGACCCCAGCCAGGGGGCTCGGATCTCGCGGCGGGGTCGCTGCCCGCGGGCGCGCCTCGGCGCTGCGGGGGCGGTGGCCTCCGAGCCTCCAGGGGGCGGAAGGGGCTCCGGGAGGGGCCGCGCGGTCCCCGGGGACGCAGGGGCGCCCCAGGCCCTTTATGATGTGTGTTTACATGCGCGGAGGGATCCGGCCAGCTGACAGCCGCGCCGCGCCGGCTCTTCTTTTTTTAAAGAGCCCGGCCGCGGACGCGGATTGGCCGGTTGGCGCGGACGCTGATTGGTCGGCCGGCGCGGCGCTCGGGGGCGGGGCGCGCGCCGCATTGTCTGCTCCGCGGCCGCCGGGCGCCCTGGGGCCCGTGCTCTCTCCCGGCCGGAGGTCCGGATCGCGGGACCGAGAGCACAGAGCCTGGGGTCGGCCGGCGTCTCGCTCGGGACCCGGGCTGGCGAGGGGCCGTCCCGGGGGCCGGCGCGGAACCGAGCTCTATCCGCGTGCCACGTCTCCAGGAAGCCCTCCTCACCCGGGACGACACCCCGCCCCGCCGTCTCGGTGCCCAGCCGCGGCAGCTGTGCGGCCCTGGCGCCCCGCACACGGCTTTGGGGTCCCTGTGCGCCCGCCCGAGCCCATACCGGCCCGCGCCCCTGGCTCTGCAGCTTGCACGGCGGCCCGGCCGCCCGGTGATCCTTCCGGGCCCCGCGCTGCAGACTCGAACACGGACGCCCGGGTCCCGCGCCCACCCTCTGGGCTCCGGGAGCGGGGAGGCCGGCTCCCCGGCGGCCCGCGCTGCACGTAGCGCACGTGGAGGGCCGCTCCGGCCCGGCGCCCGCCGCCGCCTCCCCCGGTTTCCGGGGCGTGCGGTGTCCCTTCCACGCCACCCGGGCCTCCGCGGACCTGTTGGACCTCGTCTCGGCTCTCCTCTAGTTTCCCCGACGCCCAGGCCTCTCCCCGGCCTCCCCACAGCCCAGCTCGGCTCCTCCCTCTAGTTCACTGTCGCCATCTCCCACCCCTTTGGGGGCCCTGGAATGTTGGTGTCAGATGTCCCTGTGGAGACCAACCCGCAGCCCCTGCGCTGCCGCCTCGGTGGCCTCTGGGCTCTATGTCGTAGACTCCCACGATGTGTCTCTTCCTGCACCTTGATTGCGGCCTTTGCCCTTTTCCACTGCCGCCCCTGCCTTCTCGCCCTACGCAGGCGCCTCGACCAGAGTGAACCGCTGGAGGGAAGGGAGTCACAGCCTTTACTGGGTGTCACTCTGTCTGAGCCCAAGATGGAGTTTGGACCAGGAGACGACTCGGGTTCGCAGGGGAAGCAGGAAGCGCTCTCTCAACGGGCCAGTGTGTGGCCGGACAGCCACCGGCCTTCCCCGCTCCCTGCTCCGCCCTGCCCACTGCCCTGGAATCGGTTTCTTTGGGGGGACTTCTGTGCTCCCGTCCTACCCCACCCCGCTATGGCGGCCGCCCTTGCAGATCAACTCCTACCGGGACGCGGGGCTCATCCCTGGGCTTCCGGCCCTGGGAAGCTGGGTCTGGGTCCCAGGAAGGCGCTTGATAAATAAATACCTCTTCCTTCTCCCCACTCCTGCTTCCTGTGCAGTCCCGGGACCCCTTCTCTCTGGCTCAGCCCTGAGGGATCCAGGGTGAGGAAACTTGGGTTCACCTGGCTGGGTGCGCCCCTCCCTCCGACTGCGCAGACAGCCCTGCCGGTAGGTGGCGTGGGGCAGGGCGGGGCAGCGTCCTCCCGCTCGGAAGAGTGTTTCCTCCGGTTCAGGCCTGGCCACTTTGGACGTTTTGGGCTCTGCTGGGGAAAGCTGAGAGGCAGAGACAAAAGCTGGAGTCCCTGGTTCACCCTGCAGCCACGAGCACTGCCCCTAAGAAGGGTCTGGAGACTCAGGACCCCTATCAGCAGGCTCTGGGGCCTTGGATCTTGGGGTGCTTGGAATTGTCTGCATCTGGGATGAAAGTCTTGCAACAGGAGTAAAACGGCTTCTACGCTAATTACCTCAGAACCTGCCAGAACACTCCCGAAGCCACTACGCACATTTAAAACACAGTGTTCAACCAAATCCTATCACAAGTCCAACACAGGGTCTGACACAAAACCCTGTCGCCAGCCCCTTCCTCCTCTCCCTGCAGGGAGGGGTGTCGGGTGAGCCCCTGGAGATGCCACACCTCTGGGAGCAAGACCAGGCCAGTGGCGGGGAGTAAGCCAGGCTCTCCTGGACACAGCAAGCCCGTGAAGTAGATGGGCTGTTTCCCAGGCAGGAAACTGGAGTCGGTTGCCATTTCCTTCTCCAGGGAATCGTCTTGACCCAGGGATTGAACCTGGGTCTCCTGCTTGTCAGGTGAATTCTTTACCACTGAGCCACCAGGAAGCCAAAGTATAGTAGATGGGTATTATTAATAAACAGTAAAAAGCCATTTCTCAGATGGAGAAATTGAAACTCAGAAAACAGTATTAGTCAAAGCCACAGAGGTAGTAACCCAGGAGCCTGTGAGCTTCCCTAACACCAAGCTGAGGGCGTGGAAACCAAGTCCCAAACCTGACCGCGGGCTGTGCCTTCGGCCACCAACACGTGTCCACTCTCTCCCCTCTAAGCCAGGGCTTTCACAGGTTCTGGACCATCATCTAGAGCAACTTTCCTTACTTTCTGATGGGTTCACAAAGCAACACTCAGCCTTAGACGGTGACGCTCTCGATTGAGACCCTCAAAGTTGGTTTTGTAAGCAGTAATGGGCTCTGACCATTGACGGGAAACGTGCTGGCAGGAGGTTAGTTTTCCCTGATGTTTGTGAGCTTTCAGAAGGAGGGGGATACAGCAGTTTTGCATGCGCACCCGACCTGCAGGGCTGGCCCTGGCCCCCCGCCCTCCTGGATGCCCGCCCTCCGCAGCATCTGGCTTTGACTGTTTACTATTCGCCGGTCTGCTCTGCACTGAACCCCCTCGTACCTCCGCGCGCAGCCCTTCACCTCAAGGGGCACGTCATGCCCCCTCCTCTTCATCCTTTCTCGTCTTATCCCGTCCAGGCGCCTGAATAAAACCAGGACCTAGCAGAGTCACCAAGGCACCCGAGACCTGACCGAAAGCAGAGGCCAAAGCCTCCAAGTCCTGTAAAGATCAGAAATACATTGTGAACAGGGGAATGCACTTCTGGCTACCAAGGCCATCGCTGCTCAGGCCATGGTGACAGGAAGTTGCAATTTTTCAAGAGATGCTGTCGCCAGCCCCTTCCTCCTCTCCCTGCAGGGAGGGGTGTCGGGTGAGCCCCTGGAGATGCCACACCTCTGGGAGCAAGACCAGGCCAGTGGCGGGGAGTAAGCCAGGCTCTCCTGGACACAGCAAGCCCGTGAAGTAGATGGGCTGTTTCCCAGGCAGGAAACTGGAGTCGGTTGCCATTTCCTTCTCCAGGGAATCGTCTTGACCCAGGGATTGAACCTGGGTCTCCTGCTTGTCAGGTGAATTCTTTACCACTGAGCCACCAGGAAGCCAAAGTATAGTAGATGGGTATTATTAATAAACAGTAAAAAGCCATTTCTCAGATGGAGAAATTGAAACTCAGAAAACAGTATTAGTCAAAGCCACAGAGGTAGTAACCCAGGAGCCTGTGAGCTTCCCTAACACCAAGCTGAGGGCGTGGAAACCAAGTCCCAAACCTGACCGCGGGCTGTGCCTTCGGCCACCAACACGTGTCCACTCTCTCCCCTCTAAGCCAGGGCTTTCACAGGTTCTGGACCATCATCTAGAGCAACTTTCCTTACTTTCTGATGGGTTCACAAAGCAACACTCAGCCTTAGACGGTGACGCTCTCGATTGAGACCCTCAAAGTTGGTTTTGTAAGCAGTAATGGGCTCTGACCATTGACGGGAAACGTGCTGGCAGGAGGTTAGTTTTCCCTGATGTTTGTGAGCTTTCAGAAGGAGGGGGATACAGCAGTTTTGCATGCGCACCCGACCTGCAGGGCTGGCCCTGGCCCCCCGCCCTCCTGGATGCCCGCCCTCCGCAGCATCTGGCTTTGACTGTTTACTATTCGCCGGTCTGCTCTGCACTGAACCCCCTCGTACCTCCGCGCGCAGCCCTTCACCTCAAGGGGCACGTCATGCCCCCTCCTCTTCATCCTTTCTCGTCTTATCCCGTCCAGGCGCCTGAATAAAACCAGGACCTAGCAGAGTCACCAAGGCACCCGAGACCTGACCGAAAGCAGAGGCCAAAGCCTCCAAGTCCTGTAAAGATCAGAAATACATTGTGAACAGGGGAATGCACTTCTGGCTACCAAGGCCATCGCTGCTCAGGCCATGGTGACAGGAAGTTGCAATTTTTCAAGAGATGTTTATACAGTGTCTCCTATTTTTAAACTGTTGAATCTAATTTCAAAAAAAAAAAAAACCCAACACAGTGTGTGGGCCAACCAGACGTGCTTGTGGTCCGGGTGTGATCTGGGTGCAGCCACCTCTCTGGCGAGGCTGGGGGTTGGGGGAGGGGCAGGACTTTGCTGACCTTCAGGAAGAGCAGTGGTTGCCGAGGGAGCTCCAGCAGAGATGGCCAGAGGGTGCTGGAGGGATGGAGGTGAGCGCTGCTCCCTCTCCCCTCCTCCCCCCGGGGTGGAGTTCATGCTTCTGGGCTAGAAGAACTCCGACCTCCAGCAAACTCTAGAGCCCACAAGGGCACTGCGTCCCAGGTGGCTCACCCCTACCTGCCTGGCGCTGAGGAACCTGTCTGGGCTTCATATTTATTTTAAGTCCACTCTACTTCAATTAAACAGTGTGTCTTTCCCCCTCTTTCTCTATCGTCTGCCTCCTCTAAAGTGCTCAGAGAAGTGGAATCAGATGCCAAAATACTGAAATGTTCTCAAAGTGCCGTGTGCCTAAGCAAGACTCTAAAAGTCAAGAGCTGGGCAGGGGGTAGAGACAAGGGGAGATGAGCCTCTCAGACATGACGGAGGGGAAGGCAGTGCTGGTCTCTGTGGCTGAGGAATGGTCGTTGTCCCTCATCACACACGTGCCCACGTTTGTCGCGTGCTCGCTGTTGCCAGGCGGTCTTCTGTGAATGACCTCTTCTCTCCCTCACGAGGGTTTCACCCTGGGAGTGACCGTCGTCCCCTAGTTTCTAGATGAGGAACTGGGCTTTAGAGAGATGGAGTTATGTGGCCAAGGTCACAGGGCCAGTACGTTTAGCAGAACAGACTCTGGCCCAAGTCTCAGCTCCTACCCACCGCCCAAGGCAGTGCCCTCCTCCGGTGAGCCCAGGTCCTCCGGGCGCTGCAGCGTCTGGCAACTGGCAAGGGTTTTGGCAGAGACAGACGACCACTCACCACATCACGTACTCCGAGCGCTGACAACGTCCTGGCACAAGACTTTGTGAACAGGGGAATGCACTTCTGGCTACCAAGGCCATCGCTGCTCAGGCCATGGTGACAGGAAGTTGCAATTTTTCAAGAGATGTTTATACAGTGTCTCCTATTTTTAAACTGTTGAATCTAATTTCAAAAAAAAAAAAAACCCAACACAGTGTGTGGGCCAACCAGACGTGCTTGTGGTCCGGGTGTGATCTGGGTGCAGCCACCTCTCTGGCGAGGCTGGGGGTTGGGGGAGGGGCAGGACTTTGCTGACCTTCAGGAAGAGCAGTGGTTGCCGAGGGAGCTCCAGCAGAGATGGCCAGAGGGTGCTGGAGGGATGGAGGTGAGCGCTGCTCCCTCTCCCCTCCTCCCCCCGGGGTGGAGTTCATGCTTCTGGGCTAGAAGAACTCCGACCTCCAGCAAACTCTAGAGCCCACAAGGGCACTGCGTCCCAGGTGGCTCACCCCTACCTGCCTGGCGCTGAGGAACCTGTCTGGGCTTCATATTTATTTTAAGTCCACTCTACTTCAATTAAACAGTGTGTCTTTCCCCCTCTTTCTCTATCGTCTGCCTCCTCTAAAGTGCTCAGAGAAGTGGAATCAGATGCCAAAATACTGAAATGTTCTCAAAGTGCCGTGTGCCTAAGCAAGACTCTAAAAGTCAAGAGCTGGGCAGGGGGTAGAGACAAGGGGAGATGAGCCTCTCAGACATGACGGAGGGGAAGGCAGTGCTGGTCTCTGTGGCTGAGGAATGGTCGTTGTCCCTCATCACACACGTGCCCACGTTTGTCGCGTGCTCGCTGTTGCCAGGCGGTCTTCTGTGAATGACCTCTTCTCTCCCTCACGAGGGTTTCACCCTGGGAGTGACCGTCGTCCCCTAGTTTCTAGATGAGGAACTGGGCTTTAGAGAGATGGAGTTATGTGGCCAAGGTCACAGGGCCAGTACGTTTAGCAGAACAGACTCTGGCCCAAGTCTCAGCTCCTACCCACCGCCCAAGGCAGTGCCCTCCTCCGGTGAGCCCAGGTCCTCCGGGCGCTGCAGCGTCCCTGGCAACTGGCAAGGGTTTTTGGCAGAGACAGACGACCACTCACCACATCACGTACTCCGAGTAACGCATGACTGAATACGTACTTTCTGAGCGAGCACTCTGGGCCAGGCAGGGTGCAAAGTGCTGTGGACGTGGCATGGGATGAAACAAAGGCTGGCCTTCAGCCCAGAGGAGAGAGGCCGTATACAAGCAACACGGTAAGGTCGGTATAAATCAGAGCCAAGGAAAACAGAATATATGGTAGCCAAGGGGCACTGAGAGGGCAGTGAGAGGCCTTTAGCCTCGACTACCCAAGGGCGAGGGCGGAGAAAGCACGTCTAAGCCCCAGCGGAGTGCTGGGAGGAACTGGCTTTTGGGAAGTCTCTGAAGGCAAGTTCTGAGAGGCCCAGCGGCCAGCATTGGAGAAACCGCTTGGTTTGTTCAAAGGATGCTCCGTCCCCCAAACAGCTGGGGAGGAGAGTGGGGGCGGAGCAGGACACGGAGTCAGAGAGGCAGACAGAGGGCCGGGCCAGGCGGGACCTGGAGGCTGATCTGCAGCGCAACAGTTCTCTCTGCTGCGTGGCGGGAAGGCTGAAGGAGCGCAGGGCCGGGCGGAGGGGCCCGTCTGGTGGGGACAGGGGTCCGGGCAGGAGACGACAGCAGCGTGGACTCACGCCGACGTGGAGAGAGGGTCGTATTCCAGATGCCGTGGGAGGAGAAACAGCAGGACGACGTGGCTGGAATGTGGAGTGTTCCAGGGAGAAAGGCGTCGAGGACCTCGAGGACCTTTCCACGACGTGCTGGGAGAACGACGGCGCTGTCTGCGGAGCCGGGGGCGGCTCGCGGAGGAAGCGCTCTGGCTCACCTCTGTTCAAATGGAGACGCCTCTCATCCAGGGATGGCCGCTCGTCAGGCCCCTGGGAGCTCAGGAAGGAGGCCGGGGCTGGGGGAGGCCAGCCCTAGGAGCTGTCGGGATGTGTCTACCCATGTATGGATGGAATGATGTACATGCGTACACACACGTCACGTGTGCGTATGCAGACACACGCGTACACACACGTTCATGTGCAGCGTACACAGTGACGTCATGGGACGGGGTCAGAGCCCTGGGGCGCGTGACGGTACTGGCTGGGAAGAGGGCGAGCCGAGGACTGAGCCGGGACGGAAGAGTCAGCGTGGCCAGGGCCAAGCCTCGAGGAGGCCGAGGAAGACAGGCGAGCAGAGGCGGAATGAAGCGGGGCTGGCACAGGCGACAGCGCTTCCAGGGCGTGGCCGAGGGAGGGGGCAGGGCTTGGAGGGAACCTGTCTTCGGGGAGGGCTTGGCTTTTTCACCCCCCCCCCCCCGGAGGATAGCAGGTGTCCTTTTTACGGGGACGGAAGGGTCCAGTGGAGAAAGCGGCGCGGACTCACTGCAGCAGGAAAGGGGAGGTGGCACGTGAGGACGCCGAGAAGGCGAGTGGGCGGCAGAGCCCGGGAGCCGCCGCCGAGGGCCCAGCGAGGAGACAGGAGGCGGCGCGCGGGGCGGCTCTGCGCTTCCCGGAGGCGCGGCCACAGGGGCGTCCGGCGGGCCCCTGAGCGCGGGGCAGGCGGCGAGGACCCAGGGCGGCATCACAGAGGGAGCTCAGCGCGCAGCGGGCAGCGGGCGGGCGCCAGCAGCCTCTCCCAGGAGCCCGGCCCACGCGGGGCGGAGCCAGGGCGGGGCTTCCCACGCCGGCCCCGCCTCTGCGCCGCTGCCCACTGAGCCACAGGAAAACCACAGGAGGGGAAGAAGGTTCTGTCGAGGGTGAATTTCCAATTCTCGGGCTGTAAAGGTAAAGCCTTTTATTCAGTATATGTATCGAAAAAGAAGCCTATTTCTGTTACACGTACTGGTTTGTATCTGAATTACCCATCTGACTCAAGCCCTGGCTAGAAAACCCTAAGCCTTCCTACCCTATTTAAGTACTGTCTTTATAACTCTTAACCAAAAAGCTCAATGGTTAAGGGAGAGAAGCATGGTAACCTTTACCAGAATACTAAACAGGCAGGGAACTGTGAACATGGGGGAAATTAGAGAATATTGTAGCCTTGGGAGCATCACAATTACTGATGGCGATTCCTTTTCTTTGTGCACTGAGTGCAGAGAAAGGATCAAGTGTGGGAGACAAGGTATATTGAAGCCTTTCCTATGATCATTTAGAAACAATCCGAAAAACACATTCTCTCTGGAGAAAAGACACAGGCAGGCAGAGCAGCATATGAGTGCTCTGGAGGCGGGATTCCTGCAGCCCACCACTCCCGAGAGGATTTCTTTTTCGCTCCGAGTTAACAGAATCATGTTCTAATCAAGGTCTGTGAATAAGATTAAGAGTTGGAATACATTAAGGATGTCCTTTACAAAAAGTAACACAGGCACCAAAGTGCTTAGCGCTTAGCAACATTTCAATTTCGGTTATTTTAATAAACAGTTTGGCTTTTGTTTTAAAAAGTAGGAGTGGGTGGTAGCCGTCTGTTTTCTAAGATTAACGGGCCTGCCCACCCCATCCCCACCCCCCGCCCGCCGAAGGCCCCGCAGACCGTGATCCTTTGAGAAGTGGAATCTCCAGACAAGCCCACAGAGAGAGGGCGGCAGAGGACCCAGGAGAGGCGGCCTCCGCGCTGCAGGACGCAGGGACGGCTCCGGTCCGGCTCAGGTCCCGCTCCGACCGAAAGGCGGGCGCGGGGGCAGTGGGAGCGTGGCGAAGGGCGGGGAGCGCCCGAGCGCCCTGCCCACCTGCCGCCCTCTCGCCTAGGAGCTGCCATGCGCTGGCCCGTCCGGCGCTGGCACTGCTGCATCGTCTTGGCGGGCCTGGGGGTCCTGCGGCTCCTGCTTCTTCTGAAAGTCCCCAGGGAAGCTGAAGACAACCAGAACAGGATGACTGTCGAAGCCCAAGTAGGGACCTTGTTCTCGCTGTGGGGTTCGGGTTGTGTGGGCTGTGGACAGCACCAGTCCCTCTCATGGGAGCAGGAGGTTCCAAAGGGGGCTGTGGGGACCCGGATGGACCCTGGCCCACAGAGAAGCTGCCCCCCACTTACTTGTTGAAGTAAAGACAACAGCCCTGGGTGCTCTGGCCGCGGTCAGATGTCCTGATAACGTGCTGGGCTCACTCCGGGAGGCATGATCCATGCTCTCCTGGAAAAGCTCCGGGGAAACCAGCAGCACTAATTCCTGTGCTTTCTACGGCAGGAGGACGAGGGGCTGCCTCTGCCAGGGCCCCAGGGGGGCGGTCACAGGACAAGGAAGGGTCTGGGACCACTCGAAGACTGGGAGAACCTCGCCTTCAAGTACCAGGAGAAACTCCAGCAGAGAAGGAAGAGTGAGTTCTAAGGGCCTGGCTCCCCGGGGAGCAGAAACATCAGGAGAAGAAAGGGAGGGGCTTCCCTGGCAGCCCAGGGGCTAAGACTCTGCGCCTCCACTGCAGGGGGAGGCAGGACTGATCCCTGGTCAGAGCACCAGGGTTCCATATGCCTCGTGGTGCGGCCAAAAGAAAGAAAGGGAAAAACGAAGGAGAAGGGAACTCAGAGAGAAGAGGTGGGGAGGCGAGACGGCAGGGCGCCCCGAGTCCGTGGGCCAGCAGGCCCGCCCCCGCCAGGGCTCCTGTGTCCCAGGGCCGAGGAGGAAGGAGGGACGAGAGGAAGTGGCTCCTCCTGGAGAGAGCCTGGGCGGAGAGGGGCCTCTGGCCACACGGCCCGGATCGCTCAGACGGCAGCTCAGGGACATGGGGCCTCTGCAGCCACCCTGCTGGCTGCAGAGCTGAGACAGGGCTTGGGCTCCTGACTTCCAGGAGCACGGCTCTTCCTAGGAGAGCTTTGGGAAGATGAGCTGGTAAAATCAAAAGGAATGAGCGGAACTGTAACGACAGCTAGTGAGTCTCGAGAACTTGAACCACGTGCCACGAAATTCGGGCTCAAAGCAGCCACAGAGGCCACCCGGAGGCAGCACCCCAGCTCAGGGCCCCTAGGACGCACCCAGTGACGTGGTTCAAATACAGGTTGCAGTTGGGGCCCACAGTGCTGGACTGAGGCCCACACTTCCTGTAGCAAGGGCCGGAACCCCGAGTCCAGGGTGAGACGCCAAAACGGAGGGCGGGACGAGAGCCCGGCGGGGCTCGGGCTGGCCTCCCCGCCCGCTGACGGCGCCGCTTGCCTCCGCAGCGTGGCTGACGGTGGGCGTCTCCTCGCGGGCCCGGCCGGGGCCAGGCCACAGCGGCCTCTTGCACACCCTCCTCTCCGTGTTCCGCGCCGCCTCCAAGGTGGAGCAGAGGCAGCTCACGGTGCTGGTCCACCTGGCAGGCACGGACCTCGCGGGGCTCAGGGAGACGGTCGACCGCATTTGCAGCCTCTTCGGCCCACAGATCTTGGCGGGGCAGCTGCTGCTGATCCGCGCCCCATCAGACACCGACGCTGCCGCGGGCGGCGGCGGGGCCGGGGCCTCCGGCCCGGAGCTCCACTCCCAGCAGAACGTGGATCACGCCTTCCTCGTGAGCTTCGCCTCGCCGCTCTCGGAGTACTTCCTGCTGCTGGAGGACAGTGCCTTCTGCGCCCTTCATCAGCCACGTCCAGTGGAAGGTGTGCATCAGCCACCAGGGTTCCATATGCCTCGTGGTGCGGCCAAAAGAAAGAAAGGGAAAAACGAAGGAGAAGGGAACTCAGAGAGAAGAGGTGGGGAGGCGAGACGGCAGGGCGCCCCGAGTCCGTGGGCCAGCAGGCCCGGGCCCGCCAGGGCTCCTGTGTCCCAGGGCCGAGGAGGAAGGAGGACGAGAGGAAGTGGCTCCTCCTGGAGAGAGCCTGGGCGGAGAGGGGCCTCTGGCCACACGGCCCGGATCGCTCAGACGGCAGCTCAGGGACATGGGGCCTCTGCAGCCACCCTGCTGGCTGCAGAGCTGAGACAGGGCTTGGGCTCCTGACTTCCAGGAGCACGGCTCTTCCTAGGAGAGCTTTGGGAAGATGAGCTGGTAAAATCAAAAGGAATGAGCGGAACTGTAACGACAGCTAGTGAGTCTCGAGAACTTGAACCACGTGCCACGAAATTCGGGCTCAAAGCAGCCGCAGAGGCCACCCGGAGGCAGCACCCCAGCTCAGGGCCCCTAGGACGCACCCAGTGACGTGGTTCAAATACAGGTTGCAGTTGGGGCCCACAGTGCTGGACTGAGGCCCACACTTCCTGTAGCAAGGGCCGGAACCCCGAGTCCAGGGTGAGACGCCAAAACGGAGGGCGGGACGAGAGCCCGGCGGGGCTCGGGCTGGCCTCCCCGCCCGCTGACGGCGCCGCTTGCCTCCGCAGCGTGGCTGACGGTGGGCGTCTCCTCGCGGGCCCGGCCGGGGCCAGGCCACAGCGGCCTCTTGCACACCCTCCTCTCCGTGTTCCGCGCCGCCTCCAAGGTGGAGCAGAGGCAGCTCACGGTGCTGGTCCACCTGGCAGGCACGGACCTCGCGGGGCTCAGGGAGACGGTCGACCGCATTTGCAGCCTCTTCGGCCCACAGATCTTGGCGGGGCAGCTGCTGCTGATCCGCGCCCCATCAGACACCGACGCTGCCGCGGGCGGCGGCGGGGCCGGGGCCTCCGGCCCGGAGCTCCACTCCCAGCAGAACGTGGATCACGCCTTCCTCGTGAGCTTCGCCTCGCCGCTCTCGGAGTACTTCCTGCTGCTGGAGGACAGTGCCTTCTGCGCCCCCGGCTTCATCAGCCACGTCCAGTGGAAGGTGGACACGCTGCAGCCCCGGCCCTGGGCGCTCCTGGAGTTCTCCAACCGGGGCTTCCTGGGCAAGCTCTTCCACAGCGCGGACCTGCCCGTGCTGGCCCGCTTCCTGCTCCTCTTCCACGGAGAGAAGCCCCTCGACCGGCTCCTCCCTCACTTCCGCGTCCTCCTGGCCCAGAAGGAGCCCATCCTGTGCGCGCCGTTCCTCTTCTACCACAGGGCCTCCTACCCCCGGGACGACAGCCTGGGGGTCTCGGGTGCGCCCCGAAGGAACCCTCAGGCCCCTGACGACCCGCCAGGCGCCGTCTTCACCAACATGAAGGTGTCCGAGGTCCACCGCCCCTGGGAGGCCTACACTCTGGACGAGGCCTTCTTCTGGACCCACAGTGTCCGTGCTGGGGAGCACCTGACGGTCATCCTGAACTCCCCCGCCAACCTGAGAAGGGTGCAGGTGCTGACGGGCACCGTCGTGGACGGCAGGTGTGGCCTGGAGAAGGGCCAGGTGGAGCTGGGCTATGGGCCCGAGGGGACGCCGCAGCGCTGCGCCAGCTTCGTCCTGCTGGGTCGGCTCCTAGAAGGGCAGCTGGATCAGGAGATAGTGCCCAAGCCGCTGGGGTACCAGGTGAGCTGCGTGAGGCTGGTGGTGAACGCCAACCAGGCGGGCGGGCTCATGGTCAGGCACATTCACCTCTGGGAGGAACATGCCAGAGACGTGGGGGCAGCTCAGGATGAAGACCTGATCACTACGACAATGAGAAATTAAAAACTTGCAGCCACGTCATTCTAGCCTATCTGAGTGGCCAGGGGTGTGCTAGGGGATGAGGAGCAGAGAGGCAAGACCCTGTCACTCTTCTGGTGCCAACAAGATGGTAGACCCGTTCCTTCCTTTTTCTACCCAAGCAGGTGACTCTTGTAGGCTGCCTTTTCCTGGGCCAGATATAGCTTAGCCCCGTTTGTGGCAAGACCCTGGTAGCTCCCAGAACCTTTCCTGCCTGGGGTCCTGAGACCAGCACACATACAGGGTGACGATGTGCGTGTTCCCATGCAGAGGCGAGGGGCGAGGGGTCACGAGGGGGGGAAATGAAGGCCCGGCCCTGGATTCACACCAGAAGCAGCCAAGAAAGGGCCTCTCGTGAGAGGGGAGCTCCCGAAGCCCTGGGGTGCAGAGGCGGACGCGGAGCCACACGCCGGGGCCCGGGCGCCGCCCGTGCAGGCTGCTCTCGTCCCCTCGTCCCCTCGGACGACTCGGCAGCAACCGTCTGCAGCCAGCGTGCCTCGCCTGCGCCTCGTGGCTCGCTCCTCACCCTGCCCTGGCTTCTGGATCCCAGCGCCGCTGAACTCCCCGCTGCTCGTGAGGACACAACCAGTCAACACCTCGTGGGGCCTCCAGGCCTCACTGTGCTCGGCTCTCTGCCGTGATACACGGGACAGTCCGTCTTCTTGTTGACTTCTGGGATTCGGCCATTCCTTGCAGGCGCGTCCCACCGTGCTCCGGGCTCCCAGGTGGTGCTGGTGGTAAAGAGCAGCAGACCTTTGCGGCGCGGGCTGTGGCTTCCCTCCCTGGCCAAGAGGGCCGCCCTGCTCTCCTGCTCTCTCCACCAGTGTCCTTGCCTGGAGGGTCCCACGGAAATGCCTCAGAGTAGCGGGGTGCGCCAGCTCGTCCTGCTGGGTCGGCTCCTAGAAGGGCAGCTGGATCAGGAGATAGTGCCCAAGCCGCTGGGGTACCAGGTGAGCTGCGTGAGGCTGGTGGTGACGCCAACCAGGCGGGCGGGCTCATGGTCAGGCACATTCACCTCTGGGAGGAACATGCCAGAGACGTGGGGGCAGCTCAGGATGAAGACCTGATCACTACGACAATGAGAAATTAAAAACTTGCAGCCACGTCATTCTAGCCTATCTGAGTGGCCAGGGGTGTGCTAGGGGATGAGGAGCAGAGAGGCAAGACCCTGTCACTCTTCTGGTGCCAACAAGATGGTAGACCCGTTCCTTCCTTTTTCTACCCAAGCAGGTGACTCTTGTAGGCTGCCTTTTCCTGGGCCAGATATAGCTTAGCCCCGTTTGTGGCAAGACCCTGGTAGCTCCCAGAACCTTTCCTGCCTGGGGTCCTGAGACCAGCACACATACAGGGTGACGATGTGCGTGTTCCCATGCAGAGGCGAGGGGCGAGGGGTCACGAGGGGGGGAAATGAAGGCCCGGCCCTGGATTCACACCAGAAGCAGCCAAGAAAGGGCCTCTCGTGAGAGGGGAGCTCCCGAAGCCCTGGGGTGCAGAGGCGGACGCGGAGCCACACGCCGGGGCCCGGGCGCCGCCCGTGCAGGCTGCTCTCGTCCCCTCGTCCCCTCGGACGACTCGGCAGCAACCGTCTGCAGCCAGCGTGCCTCGCCTGCGCCTCGTGGCTCGCTCCTCACCCTGCCCTGGCTTCTGGATCCCAGCGCCGCTGAACTCCCCGCTGCTCGTGAGGACACAACCAGTCAACACCTCGTGGGGCCTCCAGGCCTCACTGTGCTCGGCTCTCTGCCGTGATACACGGGACAGTCCGTCTTCTTGTTGACTTCTGGGATTCGGCCATTCCTTGCAGGCGCGTCCCACCGTGCTCCGGGCTCCCAGGTGGTGCTGGTGGTAAAGAGCAGCAGACCTTTGCGGCGCGGGCTGTGGCTTCCCTCCCTGGCCAAGAGGGCCGCCCTGCTCTCCTGCTCTCTCCACCAGTGTCCTTGCCTGGAGGGTCCCACGGACGGAAATGCCCAGAGAGCCACCGTCCACGGGGTCGCCCAGAGTTGGACACGACTGAAGCGCCTTAGCAGCGGGCACGCGCGCCTGTGTCCTCGGGACAAAAGCAGCTCCTCCCGGGCTAAGAGGCCCGGGAGCCCTGGGGAGTACAGACCTGCGCTACGACTTCACTGGGAGCTTAGGAAAGGTTTCCTGGAAGACGTGACATCTGAACCTAGACCTGCCAGATAACTGGAGAAGAAAGCCAGGGGATGAGGAAAGGTCAGGGAGATTTTCCAGCAGAAGAAACAGCATGCAGAGAAGTAGGGCAGAGGTGAGAAGGGGCATGGCTCGTTTGGGAAAACAAACCATTTAATGGGGCTGGAGGGGGCGGGTGGGCCGGGCCCCGGGTGAGGCAGGAGGGGTCGCCCGGAGCTGAGAAAGAACCAGCCCCATGCCAGAGGATGAAGGCTGACTCCTACCTCACATGACAATAAACTCAGAGGGGATCAAAGACCTACATGTAAGAGCTAAGAACTAAAAACTTTTAGAAGAAAACACGGGAGTAAATTGTCGTGACCTTGGATTAGGCGATAAGATTATTCGATGTAACACCAAAAGTACACGTCATCCAAGAGGAGACAAGCTGACGGCTGCGGGTTTATCCCCCAGTTGTGTCTGACTCCTGCCCCTCCGTGGGCCGCAGCCCCCGGGCTCCTCTGTCCATGGGGTTTCCCAGATAAGAATACTGGAGTGGGCTAGCATTTCCTTTCCCAGGGAGTCTTCCTAACCCAGGGACCAAACCCGCATCTCCTGCACTGCAAGCAGAATCTTTACTGATAGAGCCACCAGGGAGACTCCCGATAAACTGGATTTCATCAAAATCAGAAACTATTATGGCTCACAAGATACTGTCACGAAAGCGAAAAGACAACCCACAGAGTGGAAGAAAATATTTGCAAATCATATATCTGATGAGAGAATGCATAAAGAAAGCCTACACACAACAATAAAAAAACAAATAACTCGATTAAAAATGGGCAAAGGATCTGAATAGACATTTCTTCAAAGAAGATACACAAATGGCCAAGAAGCAAGTGAAAAGGCACTCACAATTAGTCATCAGGGAAATGCAAATCAAAACCACAGTGAAACACCACTTCACGCCCACCAGGACAGCCACTTAAAAACAGGAAATAAGTGCTGGTGAGGTGTGGAGAAATTGGAGCCTCATACAGGCTTAGCAGGGTTGTAAAATGGGGCAGCCACTTTGGAAAACTGTTTAACAGTTCTGAAAATGTTAAGAGTTACCATATGATCAGCAATTCCACTCCTAGGTCTATATATACTTAGGAAAATAAAAACCTATTACCACCAAAGACTTGCACATGAACGGTTATACCAACATGACAGTAGCCCGTGTGTAGAAACAATCCACAAGTCCGTCCCTCCAGACCGAATAAGCAAATTGCGGTGCCCCAGAGGATGACGTGCTCAGCCCCAGAGAGGACGGGAACACTGATTCACGCTGTCACACATACGAGCCTTTAAACCACCATGCTGCGAGAAAGAAAGCCATCCGGAAGGCCGCCCAGGACACGGCTCCACCTGTAGATGTCCCCAGAGGCAAGGCTGCAGGGACGCCGCGGGGGTGAGGAAGTCATTCTAAAGGTGATGGAGGGAATGGCGGCTCTCTGTGACGACCCTAAAAAACACTGAATTGGGGCTTCCCTGTGGTCCAGTGGGTAAGGACACCACCTTGCAGTGCAAGGGGCGCCGGTTCGATCCCTGGCCTGGGAAGATCCCACGTGCTGCGGAGCGGCTGGACTGATGTGTCTGATTACCGAGCCAGTGCTCTGGAGCGCATGCGCCCAGAGCTGGTGCTCTGCGACGACAGAGGCCACCGCGATGGGAGGCCCACACGGGCCAAAGAACAAAGATGAATGAAAATGGACAAATGAAAGACCAATGAAAGTGGCCTGACTGCTCCCCTCCCTCCCCACCCCACCCCCGCCAAAAATAAATAAATAAATAAATCTTAAAAAAAATAAATAGGGCTTCCCCTGATGGTCCAGTGGGTAAGGACACCGCCTTGCAGCGCAAGGGGCGCCGGTTCGATCCCTGGCCTGGGAAGATCCCACGTGCCGCGGAGCGGCTGGGCCGATGTGTCCAACTACCGAGCTGGAGCTCTGGAGCACATGCGCCCTGAGCCAGAGAGAGGCCACTGCGATGGGAGGCCCACACAGGCCAAAGAACAAAGATAAATAAATGAAAGATCAATAGAAGTGGCCAAAAAAAAAAAGAATTCCCCTGGAACTGCTTCTTTAAAATGATTTTACCCAACCCAGCCATTCTCCCACCCAAGTACCTCAACAGCTGGGATCTGCGTTTCCATCCACCCGCTCCTAGGCCTGCCACTGAGGCTCACGTTCAGACTCTCCAGACTGACTGCAGTATGTCAGGCCGCGGGCACAGGGACAGAAGTGAAAGGCTGCAGACCCTGGTCCTCAGGAGCTTCCAGTCTAGAGAGACCACTGGAGACCTGCACCAAGGGGACAGGGGCGGCGGCCCAGCCGGGGCGTCCTCAGGCAGGACGTGGAGGGAAGCACGGGCCGCGGTCCCGCCAGGGCCTGCCTCGGCAGTGTCCCCAGGGCCAGGCCCCGCCCCCGGGCCGCGCACGTGCCCAACTGCGCCACAAGGAGAGCGCTGTCCCAGAGGCAAGGCTGCAGGCCTCTCGCTGGCCGAGCTCCTGCCAGTGGGGATGAGGTGTCTCCTCCTCTGCTGGACTCTGCCGTCCCTGGTGGCCTCCGGGCCGTCTTAATTGAAAAACTGAACGTGAAAGTGTAAGTTGCTCAGTCGCGTCTGGCTCTCTGTGGCCCCGGGGACTGCAGCCCGCCAGGCTCCTCTGTCCGTGGGCTTCTCCCGCAAGGATCCTGGAGGGGGTCGCCATGCCCTTCTCCAGGGGACCTTCCCGACCCGGGACTGCAGGCAGATTCTTTACCATCTGAACCACTTATCTGAGGTTTTTCTTAACTTTCACAGCAGGCTCCCTGCTCACTGGGGATGCCATGGTCAGGAGGAGGGGCACGAGCGGGGGGGGGGGGGGGGGGGAACAAGCGAACTTCCCACCAGGCCCCAGGCCCCCGAGTGGCCCCTCAGGGCCCCTCAGGCTCCCTCAGGTTAGTGCTCCGCCACATGGGGCCACTGTTTCCATCTCAGTTTTTAAGTTAGTTTATTTGTTATTAATCTTTTGGTTGGACTATTTTTCTAAAGTCTTTATTGACAATACTGCTTCTGCTTCATGGTTTTGGATTTTTGGCCACGGGGCACGTGTATCTTAGCTCCCTGACCAGGAATGGAACCCACAACCCCGGCGTTCACTGGAAGGAGATGTCTTACCCGCTGGACCAGGGAAGTCCCGTCTCTGTTCACAGATGGGCAACTGAGGCCCACGACTTGACGAGGCCGCTCGGTCAGAGCTCAGGCGGCGGAGCTGGACCCACGTCTAGCCAGAGGCTGTGCCCTTAGCCGTGAGGGACGGAGCTGGACTTCCTCCCGGTCCTCACACCTCTGCAGGGCCGTAAACACAGCGAGTAACCGTGACGTGTGCTCAGGGCTGAGAAAATCCACGCTGCAGGGCCTGGGACTCATCCCCACTGGGCTGCTCTCTAGCAGAGGTGGCCAGACGGGCCAGGGTCTGTCGCCTCCTGCCAGCTGCTGCCCATGAGGTCCCAGGTGCCTTTCTGCGAGCAGGAAGGCTGCCCTTCCCCGGGGAGGCCAACAGCCACTGGGACCTGCTGGGAAGAACCTCATCCGCCCCTCCTTCGACTTCTCCCTCCTTGCCTGGGTTCCGCATCCTTGTCCAGAGAGACGTGGAGAGTGTCTTCAGCTGGAGTCTAGTCTACACCCCTCAGCTTACTGACAAGGAGTGACCAGAGGAGAGAATCCCTCCTCCCACGGCCATGTTCATGGGGCTTTCGCCCGAGGACGCGAGTGAGGAGTGGAGAAAACACAGCGGGGGGCCACGCTGCCCCTTGGAGGGGACCCGCCAGGTCCTTCTGATCAAGTGCTAAGTCACCGGCTCTGTCCCCCAGGGGACCTTCCCGACCCGGGACTGCAGGCAGATTCTTTACCATCTGAACCACTTATCTGAGGTTTTCTTAACTTTCACAGCAGGCTCCCTGCTCACTGGGGATGCCATGGTCAGGAGGAGGGGCACGAGCGGGGAGGAACAAGCGAACTTCCCACCAGGCCCCAGGCCCCCGAGTGGCCCCTCAGGGCCCCTCAGGCTCCCTCAGGTTAGTGCTCCGCCACATGGGGCCACTGTTTCCATCTCAGTTTTTAAGTTAGTTTATTTGTTATTAATCTTTTGGTTGGACTATTTTTCTAAAGTCTTTATTGACAATACTGCTTCTGCTTCATGGTTTTGGATTTTTGGCCACGGGGCACGTGTATCTTAGCTCCCTGACCAGGAATGGAACCCACAACCCCGGCGTTCACTGGAAGGAGATGTCTTACCCGCTGGACCAGGGAAGTCCCGTCTCTGTTCACAGATGGGCAACTGAGGCCCACGACTTGACGAGGCCGCTCGGTCAGAGCTCAGGCGGCGGAGCTGGACCCACGTCTAGCCAGAGGCTGTGCCCTTAGCCGTGAGGGACGGAGCTGGACTTCCTCCCGGTCCTCACACCTCTGCAGGGCCGTAAACACAGCGAGTAACCGTGACGTGTGCTCAGGGCTGAGAAAATCCACGCTGCAGGGCCTGGGACTCATCCCCACTGGGCTGCTCTCTAGCAGAGGTGGCCAGACGGGCCAGGGTCTGTCGCCTCCTGCCAGCTGCTGCCCATGAGGTCCCAGGTGCCTTTCTGCGAGCAGGAAGGCTGCCCTTCCCCGGGGAGGCCAACAGCCACTGGGACCTGCTGGGAAGAACCTCATCCGCCCCTCCTTCGACTTCTCCCTCCTTGCCTGGGTTCCGCATCCTTGTCCAGAGAGACGTGGAGAGTGTCTTCAGCTGGAGTCTAGTCTACACCCCTCAGCTTACTGACAAGGAGTGACCAGAGGAGAGAATCCCTCCTCCCACGGCCATGTTCATGGGGCTTTCGCCCGAGGACGCGAGTGAGGAGTGGAGAAAACACAGCGGGGGGCCACGCTGCCCCTTGGAGGGGACCCGCCAGGTCCTTCTGATCAAGTGCTAAGTCACCGGCTCTGTCCCCCAGGGGACAAGCCCGCCCCACTGCGAGCTGGGGGGTGAGGCGCCAGGAACACAGGGATGACTGACCTTTATGACCGCCTTGAATGCCCGCGTCTAGGGGGTGACAGCCCTTCTCTGCCCACACAGGCACACAGTGCTGGTCTCCACCACCACGGGCCAGAACCCGCCACCCCACACCCCCGCCGCCAGTGTGACAGCCGGAAGGCCGCCCAGCGTCACCGTGGGCTGACGCCACTGCTCCGGTGCGGGCTCTCCCTGGGTGCAGGCGCCTGCAGACCCCACGCAGGAGGAAGTTCAACCCTCTGGCTCCCCACTGTTCCCTGGAGCGTCTAGAATAATCCATGGCACATAGAAACACTTAGGTATTTGGAAGAGAAGTGCAGAGCCACGGCTGTCCCGCTCCTGACGCTTTTCTCCAGCTCCCTCCCGCCCACCTCGCGTTTCAGCTGCCTGACTCTTCACGCGACCTCACCTGAGCACAGATGTGCCCACGTTGCCCCCTTTCCCTACGCCAGCTCTGCCTCCAGCACCCCGCCACCTGCAGCGTCCGGCTCCGGGAAGCCTCCCCTCGGCTGGGCTGGGCCCCCGCGTCCTCTGGCCGCATCTGCACTTTCTTAGCCCAACCCTAGGGAGCTTTCAGGAGAGAAGAAACCCCGGGGGCGGGCGGCCCCGCTCACAGCGCTGACGCGCTGCGGCTCTCCCTAGGGAGGACGAGGGCACCGCTTGAGAGGAGGGGGACCGTCACAAGCTTCACAGAGGAACAGTCCTCAGCCACCTGGCACCGCTCGGGTGCAGAACAAGCCTGAAACCAGGCACCACAGAGAGAGAGAAACGGGCCGCCTCCGGCCCCGCCACAAGGCCTCCAGACGCAGGTGCCCGCGCCGCCCCATCATCCCGTCATCCGGCTGATTTCCTCTCCGCCTGTCCTGGATCACGGGTGGGAGAACCACCCGCCCTGCGTGGAGCCACCTTCCCCCAGGGTCCCAGGGGCGGGGTCAGGCACGAAGGGAGGGGAGCCCGGGGAAGCCACCCGGGTCAGACCTTCGCGGCGGCCAGGACTGCAGCCCCGCGGCTCCAGCCTCGTGACAGCGGCCGCGCCAGCCTGCCCAGCCTGGGCAGCGCTCGCAGTCCAGTGGCTAAGATTCTGAGCTCCCCGTGCAGGGGACCCGGGGCTCAGTCCCTAGTCAGGGAACCAGATCCCACACGCCATAAAGAAGACTGAAGATCCTTCATTCTCCAACTAAGATCAGTCACAGCTACACGAATGAATGACTGGAACCCGTGCAAGGTCTCACTGGAAAGGGCTTGGCTCTGTGTGGAGCTAGAGGTGGGGTCCAGCACAGATTTAACAAAGATTCCCTCTGGCAAGTCGCCTCGACCCTGGGCTGTGCCTGAAGGGTGTCTGGTCAGCCAGTGGGTCTGCCAGGCCTCTCCTGACAACACGCCGATCTCTCAGACCGCAGGCAGCTGCCCCTCAGACAGCGGCTCCTGTCTCTGCGGGGACTCCTCTGAGAATACACACTATGGATCTTCTTGCTTAAGCGACTCACGGGCACTTTTATTCCAGGCGCCCCACACCATAACAAGGCATCAGGTGGAACCGTGCCAAGGACGGCCGGGGGCCTGGAGTGCCCAGGGCTTGGCCTCCGCTGCCCTCTGCTGCCCCCGGAGGGAGGACACGCGTCCGGGAGCGCGGTCAGAACCCCGAGGTGGCTTGGCTGGCCTTTCCTTGAGGCAGGACCAGGCCCTGATCACCCCTGGGGGCGCTGGCTCCCTTGCCTTACCCCGAAAGCAGGCGAGGACTTTGCAAGATTGGAGACAGCCCCTGCCCCCCACTTACCAGCGATATATATATATGCATCAAATCATTACGTTGTGCACCTGAAATTAATAGAAGTTGTCTATTGTGTATCAATAAAAATAAATTTTGAAAAAGGCAAGCAAGCAAAAAAGAAAAGCAGCCGTTATTCAAATTGATGACTGAACAAGAACTCTCCCTTTGAGAAAGGTCTAAGTCTGGGGTGCTCTATGTCCCCAGGTCGCGGAGTGGGAGACGGAGTCGGGACAATCCCTCTGAAGGGGCAGCACCAGCTGCTGGCTCCCAGCTGGCCTGTCCCTTGGCTCTCCGGGCCTCGGACGGGCTGAACTGGAGAAGGGGCTAGAAGGTAAGCAGAAGCACCTTCATCTGGAAAGCCGTGCTCAGGAGTCTAGGAAAAAGTGGAGCAGCAGGCCGCGGCCTCCCCTCGGCTGGGCCGGGCCGGGTCAGTCAGCGGAGGCTCCGACAGAGGGCAGGCGGCCGAGCGAGCAGCCCGCCCGGCAGGGCCCGCACCCAGACTCAGGGCCGGTCGGCCGCTCAGGCTCACCGCCCCCACACCCGCGACACACAGCAGCCCGCGGGGAGGCGCCCACGGCGCGGGCCGAGCAGGGGCCACTGGGAACCCTCCGGAGCCCGAGGCCAGGAGACAGGCTCACCTCTCAGATCCACTTGTCGCCGCCGTCTCTGTGCTGGACCTGAGCCAGACTCGGGAAGCGCCGTCTGCCGGGACCTCCTGAGCTCAGCCTCGCAGCGGCGCACTGGAGTGGGCTGCCATTTCCTCCTCCACGGGGTCCTCCTGGCCTAGGGGTGAAGCCTCCGTCTGTCGCCGGCACGGCAGGGGCCTGGGTGCCCAGGGCTTGGCCTCCGCTGCCCTCTGCTGCCCCGGAGGGACACGCGTCCGGGAGCGCGGTCAGAACCCCGAGGTGGCTTGGCTGGCCTTTCCTTGAGGCAGGACCAGGCCCTGATCACCCCTGGGGCGCTGGCTCCCTTGCCTTACCCAGCAGGCGAGGACTTTGCAAGATTGGAGACAGCCCCTGCCCCACTTACCAGCGATATATATATATGCATCAAATCATTACGTTGTGCACCTGAAATTAATAGAAGTTGTCTATTGTGTATCAATAAAAATAAATTTTGAAAAAGGCAAGCAAGCAAAAAAGAAAAGCAGCCGTTATTCAAATTGATGACTGAACAAGAACTCTCCCTTTGAGAAAGGTCTAAGTCTGGGGTGCTCTATGTCCCCAGGTCGCGGAGTGGGGGGCGGAGTCGGGACAATCCCTCTAAAGGGGGCAGCACCAGCTGCTGGCTCCCAGCTGGCCTGTCCCTTGGCTCTCCGGGCCTCGGACGGGCTGAACTGGAGAAGGGGCTAGAAGGTAAGCAGAAGCACCTTCATCTGGAAAGCCGTGCTCAGGAGTCTAGGAAAAAGTGGAGCAGCAGGCCGCGGCCTCCCCTCGGCTGGGCCGGGCCGGGTCAGTCAGCGGAGGCTCCGACAGAGGGCAGGCGGCCGAGCGAGCAGCCCGCCCGGCAGGGCCCGCACCCAGACTCAGGGCCGGTCGGCCGCTCAGGCTCACCGCCCCCACACCCGCGACACACAGCAGCCCGCGGGGAGGCGCCCACGGCGCGGGCCGAGCAGGGGCCACTGGGAACCCTCCGGAGCCCGAGGCCAGGAGACAGGCTCACCTCTCAGATCCACTTGTCGCCGCCGTCTCTGTGCTGGACCTGAGCCAGACTCGGGAAGCGCCGTCTGCCGGGACCTCCTGAGCTCAGCCTCGCAGCGGCGCACTGGAGTGGGCTGCCATTTCCTCCTCCACGGGGTCCTCCTGGCCTAGGGGTGAAGCCTGCGTCTGTCGCCGGCACGGCAGGGGGGCCCCTCACCCGCTGAGCCATCAGGGAAGCCTGGCGTAAGGCCCTCCTTTCCTCTTCATTTACTCGAGGCTCCAGGAGCAGGAACTAGAGAAAACCAACACCCGACAGCCAGACCCTGCCACGTCCCTGCCTGCAGGCTGGGGCGGCTGAGAGCATCTCACCTGGACGCCTCAGAGCGGGGTCCCCAAGCCAGAACCCCGGGTCCTCCAGCCTGAGGGGTGCAGGGCTGCGTTCAGGTCTGCGGGTCGACAGAGAGGGCGTGGACGTTCGGGGGACTCTGAGACCTCGCGTGTGCAAAGCTCAGACACGTAGCCCGTTGGCTGTCACTGCCCCGAACCAAGCAACACACGCCGGGCGCTGCTGGAGGTGGGATGCCAAGTGGTCTGCGTGAGGCCGCCGGGCGTGAGTGCCACGGCACCGCCGCTCCCTCCGCCTCTCTGGCATGCTCTCCTCCGGCTGGGAGTCAGCGGGTAGAAAGGGCTTTCCCGGCCCTGCTGACCCAGGGGCTATACACGCGTTAGAAACAGGAACGTCCTCAGTGTGACTTGTGGAATCCTCCCCCGCACAGACCTTGGCAACACGCTTCTATGTATCACACCAATTAAAACTAGTCCTTTTACAGGGTATTTGGATTTATTTCTATTATCTACACTATTTCCAAGTTGAGATTTTTATTTCTGACTTTTCCATCTCCTTTTCTCTGTATCTCCTGTCAACCTCAAAAATAAAAAGAGCCAGTTATTTTACCAGCAGAGTGGGATTCCTCAGGAATAGCAGGGAATCGCGACTCGGGACAGGCTAGCCGTGGCCAAGTCACAGGCCATAAGGAAGGCAGGGCACTGAAGAACTGATGCTGTCGAACGGTGGTGTGGAGACTCCTGAGAATCCCTTGGACTGAGAGATCAAGCCCGTCTCTCCTAAAGGAAATCCACCTGAATATTCATTGGGAGGACTGACGGGGAAGCTCCAATACTCTGGCCACCTGATGTGAAGAGCGACTCGTTGGAAAAGACCCTGATGCTGGGAAGGCGAGGGGAGGAGAAGGGCGACGGGAGGAAGGCGCTGGGGCTGCTCGCCTAGGGGTGAAGCCTCCGTCTGTCGCCGGCACGGCAGGGGGGCCCCTCACCCGCTGAGCCATCAGGGAAGCCTGGCGTAAGGCCCTCCTTTCCTCTTCATTTACTCGAGGCTCCAGGAGCAGGAACTAGAGAAAACCAACACCCGACAGCCAGACCCTGCCACGTCCCTGCCTGCAGGCTGGGGCGGCTGAGAGCATCTCACCTGGACGCCTCAGAGCGGGGTCCCCAAGCCAGAACCCCGGGTCCTCCAGCCTGAGGGGTGCAGGGCTGCGTTCAGGTCTGCGGGTCGACAGAGAGGGCGTGGACGTTCGGGGGACTCTGAGACCTCGCGTGTGCAAAGCTCAGACACGTAGCCCGTTGGCTGTCACTGCCCCGAACCAAGCAACACACGCCGGGCGCTGCTGGAGGTGGGATGCCAAGTGGTCTGCGTGAGGCCGCCGGGCGTGAGTGCCACGGCACCGCCGCTCCCTCCGCCTCTCTGGCATGCTCTCCTCCGGCTGGGAGTCAGCGGGTAGAAAGGGCTTTCCCGGCCCTGCTGACCCAGGGGCTATACACGCGTTAGAAACAGGAACGTCCTCAGTGTGACTTGTGGAATCCTCCCCCGCACAGACCTTGGCAACACGCTTCTATGTATCACACCAATTAAAACTAGTCCTTTTACAGGGTATTTGGATTTATTTCTATTATCTACACTATTTCCAAGTTGAGATTTTTATTTCTGACTTTTCCATCTCCTTTTCTCTGTATCTCCTGTCAACCTCAAAAATAAAAAGAGCCAGTTATTTTACCAGCAGAGTGGGATTCCTCAGGAATAGCAGGGAATCGCGACTCGGGACAGGCTAGCCGTGGCCAAGTCACAGGCCATAAGGAAGGCAGGGCACTGAAGAACTGATGCTGTCGAACGGTGGTGTGGAGACTCCTGAGAATCCCTTGGACTGAGAGATCAAGCCCGTCTCTCCTAAAGGAAATCCACCTGAATATTCATTGGGAGGACTGACGGGGAAGCTCCAATACTCTGGCCACCTGATGTGAAGAGACGACTCGTTGGAAAAGACCCTGATGCTGGGAAAGACGGAGGGCAGGAGGAGAAGGGGCGACAGGGGAGGAGATGTTTGGTTCGCATTATTGACTCAATGGCCCTAAGTTTGAGCAAACTCTGGGAGATGGTGAAGGACAGGGAAGTCCGGCGTGCTGCAGTCCATGAGACTTTATTTTCTTGGGCTCCAAAGTCACTGTGAATGGTGACGGCAGCTATGAAATTAAAAGACACTTGCTCATTGAAATGAAGGCTATGACAAACCTAGACAGCGTATAAAAAGCAGACGTCACTTTGCCAACAAAGGTGCAGTCAGTCAGAGCTGTGGTTTTTCCAGTCGTCGTGTAAGGACGTGGAGAACTCAGCCGCTGACGCGTCCCCGTGCCCACTGGAGGACCCTGCTCTTGTCCTTCAGGTCCAGGGACTCCCCGGGCTTGTCCTGCTGCTGCCCGAAGACCCCGAGCAGGTGGTCACGGCTGGTGGGGAGGACCGGGGTGTCCGGCCGTGAGGCGGAGGAAGGCCCGCAGCACCGGCGGGCGCGGGAGGTGCCGCTCTAGGCTGTTGAAGCCCTCCATCAGGCAGCCCTGGGAGAAGCCAGGCTCGGTGTCGCTCGTGCAAGGGGACATCTTCCGGATCAGGTCATGGGCAACCACCAGCAGGTCCCTGTCCTTGGCCACCTTCCTGCAGGACTCAGCCGAGACCCCGGGGTGCGGCGCCTCCAGCGGCTCGGCAGCTTCCACGACGGCCTCGACGCCGCTCCTCGAGCACAGGGCAGAGGCGCCCGGGTCAACCGCCGCGCTCACGCCTGTCCCGACGAGCAGGAGCTGCCTCCTGGGGCTGCTTCCGGATGAGGTTTTTTAAAAACTTTCTTGATCTGTGTTCACGCCTCTGTGCTGTCTTTCCCACTGGATCCATCGGTGACGCCTAGAGATTCAGAGGCAGCTTCCACCTTCCTGGTGAACGTTCTCTCATCAGCGCCGTGGCGCCCCGAGACGCTGGTGGGAGCTCGCGCTCCGCCGCCTTCGCCCGTCTCAGGGGGCTCCAGGCGGCCGCGCACCTCTCGCGCACCTCTCGCGCGGGGGTCAGAGGGGGTCGCGGGGAGAAGGCGGTCTGGGGGAGGGCGGCGGTGCAGGCGCCGGAGCAGGCGCCAGGAGGCCCTCCGCAGCGCCGCCGCCGCCGCCGCACTTGTAAACCACGTGTCCAGTGCTTGAGCGGCCCTCACTGGGGCGCTCGGTCCCCCTGCACCGGGCAGAGGTCACCCCTGTCGCAGGCACAGGGCGGAGCTCTAGCGTGCCTTGTGCAGCGGGTGACGGCAGGGCGGGCGAGTGCGCCGTGCGCCTCCGGGAAGCCCACTGCCCCCACGCGAGCGGCAGCAGGCACCGGCCTGGGTGGTGGGCTCCCTGTGCGTGCTTGTGCATGCATGCGTGTGGGGGGCGGGGGACGACCCTCGCTTCACAGCAGACCCCAAGCGGCTGGTCCTCGGCCCACAGGCCCCAGGATACTCCCGAGGCACAGGTCTCCCCCTCCTCTCTGTTTCAGATTGTGTATTCTTCCCAAGGATGTGCAGGAATCTAATTTCCTCTGCTTAAATGTCTTTATTTCTTTCAAATCAAGCTGAAAAGGCAGAGTAACAACTCTGTATTTTTGGCTACTGGAGGAACAATGTTTGGCAATTCTCAAAAAAGAAACACAAATGACCAGTAAGTATGTAAAATATTCATTAGAAATAAACACAAATTAAAACGAGACGCTGTTCTCCCTCCCATTACAGTAGCAACATGTTTGTTTAAGACAATAAATACCCAGTGTCGGGAGCTGCTGGGAGGAGCTGCAGAGGCGCGGCGGCCCCCAGAGCCCGGGACGCACCCCCGGGGCCCCGGCCCGGGACGCGGCTGGGCACACAACAGGAAGGCGTGGACAGAGCCAGGGCAGGGCTGCCCCTTACGTCACCCGCTTTATGAGAACCTGGAGGCAGTCTAACAGTGGACTGTTTACATACACTAAGGTACAGAAATACAGAGGACACATTCAACACGATGGCAGACAAAGTAAGTTACGAGGGTACAGAACGACCTCCTACTCGCTTTCAAATCCGTGCATGTTTTCACACGGTGCGCACAGGACAACATGGAGAGGCACGCCCCTACATCGCCTCGGGCAGTCTGGTGGTGGAAGTGTGAGTGATCAAAACCAACTTTATACCCACGTCTGTATTTATCTGCAACGAACGTGCACGCTTCTGTGGTCATGAAAGACAAGTCCAGTAGAAGTCTGATTTAAAAACCACCTGGCCCAGGCTCCGGCTCGTGGCGTGAGGGCCACACGTCCCCAGAGGCATTGATGTGGTTTGTCCCTTCTGACCTGAGTGGCTATTCTCAGTTTTTCTGCAAATGCTGCAATCCCAGACGTCTGACCGTCCATCTACAGGACGGTTCTCTCACTTTCTTCCAGAGCTTGTGAGGCTACGGCCGGGACTGAAGCCACTTGGAAAACAGTGCCCGATGCCCACGCTTTCGTGGAGGGCCCTCAGAGGAAGTTCTGGGGGGAGGACAGAGGAAGCACCTGGAAAACGGGGTGGAGGGGGAATGTTTGGGTGGTCGCCACGGAGGCCCGGCTCCCGCTCTAGGTCTCCTAAGCCTGGGAGGCAGGGAGACGGAAGAATGCCAGGACCTGGTCTCCCTGACTCCTGAGATGGCCATTTGGACTGAAAGAACAGAACCGAGGATCGTGCTGAACGGCCAAGTCTCAGAGCCTGGAGAGCCCGGCTGAACCGGACTCGGTAAGGACCGCGCCGTCTCTCCTGGGTGCAAGGGGAACGAGGCCGGGGAGGCGCACGCAGAGGTCACGCGTGCTCTGGCGCAGGCCCGTCCCGACACCCCACACTGCCCGCTCATCTCGGGACGTGCTGGCAGCACGGCCGGGGCCACTGTCCCTGGGGCGGCTGGCAGGTGGGCTGGCATCTGGCTCTCAGCGTACGGACTGCAGCCGGGAGGAGCTGACCCAAAGGGAAGCGGGGCACCTCCCCCGTCACGATGAGTCCCCTGGCCCGGGGAGAGGCCCCGAGGTGGAGGCAGACGTGGCCCCAGGCATGCCTGCGGAGTGGGGTGAGCACTGCAGAGGGGCGCGCGCAGACAAAGCCGGCCACAAGCTGCTCCCAGACCTCGCGCACGCCCCTGAACGACAGCACAGGGCGGGCTTCAGCCGTCCGCGCCACGGCGGGCCCGCGGTCAGCAGTCCTCAGGCCTCAGGCTCGTAGCTGCCCTCCGCGGGCAGGAGCAGGGAGCCGCGCAGAGGGCGGAGGCCGGGTGGGGATCCGTGGGGCGCCCCGGGCCCAGGACTGGGGAGGCAGAGGGGCGGAGAGGCCGCGAGGAGCGTGCGGCGCGGGTGGACGGCGGGCTGCTCTCGGGATGGACGTCCGTGCAGGGTGGGCGACGGCTGTCCTCGGGGAGAGCTTCAACAGCGGGCTGGAGCGCATCCCCGCCCCTCCATCACTCGTGGGAGACCCGCTCCAGAGCCACATAGAAGCTGTTCTTGTCGTCCAGGCAGTGCCAGCCGATGGGGCCGATCTCGCAGTCCGCGCAGACCAGGAACTTGATGTTGCCCACGTCCTTGGTGAAGCCCACGTTCTCGAAAGTGAACATGTCCTCCACCAGCCAGTGCTCCTGCAGCAGGTCGCCCTCAGGGCCGCCGCCGTGGGCCAGCGCCGGCTTCTTCCTCATGGCGGGGAGGAAGAGCTGCGTGGAGAGACACAGCACAGGGCTCCGCTTACTCCCCGGGCCCCGGCCGGCGGTCAGCCCCACCCCGCACACGCCCGCTGCCCCAGGTCCGTCCTGGTTCTTGGGGGGTGTTGCCAGGGTAACCAGGAGTCTCCCCAGGGCCACGGAGCCCGCCGTCCTCCTCGTCCAGCCCCCAGGCTCTGAGGCACCTGCCTTCTGGCCAGCTCCTGACTGATGCGGCGGGTCTGCTCTGCCCCTGGACCCCGCAAGGCCGGCTCCTCCCTGACACTCAGCTCTGCTCCAGCCGCTCAGCCTGGACGAGCGTCCCAGGCGGCCTGACTCAGGCGTAACTGACACACACACGCAACCAGAGTGGACAGCCCGCCACGCTGCGGCAGGCACACGGCGGCCCCGCCTTCACCAGCGTCAAGGCCACAGGCGCGCCTCCCCCGCCTCCGGCTGGCGCTCCTCTCCTGCGCGCTCCGCAGCCGCCCTGCTGGCCTGCTGCTCGGCTGTTCTCGGGCCTCCCTCCACCGGCACGCTCTTGGGGCGCTCCCACGCCCCCAGGCCCTGCAGCATCACAGGCTACAGAGCCGAACTCACTCATCGGCAGAAAAAGCCCAGGACCCTGGCTTCACTCTGCGCCACCACGGCTCCGAACACGCTGCATTTGTCTTGTAAAAGGAACGTTAACAAGGACAATCGGCTTCTAGCATAGCATTTGGAGAATCATCTCCAGATCTTCACGCCTCGCACCCACGAGGAGAAAGCCTCTGGTCCGTGCAGACACACGTGCACGCCGGCAACTGCTCCGACTTCCTCCCCGTGGTGCGTGACACACCACAGCGGCCCTGGCTGACCGCAGAGCGTGGCGCCCGCCTCAACAGAGCGCGCCCGACGCCAGGGTCGGGCCGTGGGAAGTGACGCCTGGGACACGGCGCGGGCTTCTGGACAGACTACCAGGGAAACCAAGAAATTAACCGCGTCTCATGAGGCACTGGCTGTTTGGGGGTCAACGTGGCCAGATCCTTGACCAGGTGGGCCCACTTGTGGCCAGGCCACGCCAGCATTCGACCCTGGAGAGGCTCCTGGGACGCACCGATGCCCCAGTGAAACCGCTTTCGCTTTTTCCATGAACTATCAGCAGCACGCTTTTAAAAAAGAAAATGCTCTTTCTCTTTGTGAAAACACATTCTCATTATAGAAAACCTGGCAAGCATGCTACCCTGCCGAAGAGAATAGAAACGGTTACAATACAGAATAACCCTGTCAACCTTTTTCATAACTGTTCCCCATCAGTGGTGCCTGGGACGCCCTTAAGGCGTGTCCACACGTTCTCTGGCAGCTTCCCGGGGGCGGGTGACAGACGAGGTGAAGGCAGGCTGGCCACTCTGGGGGTTTCTCTGGGGCCTGAGCAGAACTGCAGCGACCCTGAAGCTACCCAGGGAAATGGGGCGGAGTGGCTTGCCACAGCCGGATCCGGACACGGACCCTCCCGGCCACAGGAGACGGGGAGCCAGAATGCTTCTGTGACCGCGCCCCTCTGATCACTGCTCTGTGGAAGACCCCCCCATAAGAAGCTGGAGCTGAGTCCCGCCAACCCCCACATTTGCGGGCAAAATAAATGTCAAGGTTTTAAGTCGCTGTCTGGGGTGATTTTGTTGAGCAGCGACAGCCTGACCACCACCGCCTCACGGAGCCCAGCACAGCCCTCTTTGATTCCTGATTTCTTAGAATGATAAACTACACACAACATAAAACACACCACCTAAGTGATTTTTACGTGGACAGTTTGGTGCCATCACACCTATTCACACGACGGTGCAGCGATCACCACCGTCCACCGACCTTTCATAACCACACTCAACACCCCCAGCCTCCTAACCCCTGTGCTGAGTCTCTCTGTGTGTCCAACTTTTGCGAACCCAGGAACTGCAGCCCGCCAGGCTGCTCTGTCCATGGGATTCTCCAGGCAAGAATCCTGGAGTGGGTTGCCACGCCCTCCTGCAGAGGACCTTCACCCACGGATCGAACCCAGGTCTCCAGCACTGCAGGTGGGTTCTGCACCATCTGGGCCACCAGGGCCACTGGCAATCACTGATCTGTTCTCCATTTCTAAAATTTAAAAATGTCACCTAAACGGAATGATACAGTAGTCCTCTTTCTGGCCCAGTCTTCTTCAGCAGAGCTCCCTGGAGGGTGACCCGAGCTGTGGCGCCCCAGGTCGCTGCTCTACAGCCAATCATTCACCCATAAGAGGCGCTGCGCCCCGGCTCGGGGCTCCGGGGAACAAGGTGCAGTGAGCGCTGCTGCGCGCGTTTCCGGTGACACGTCTTCACCGCCCAGGCACCGAGGCCGGGAACGCCGGTCCCGCGCGGCTGCACGCTCAGCGGAGAACAGCCCTGGCCACGCCCACCGCTCCTCCCTCTCCTCCGGCTCCGCCAGCGCCGCTCCCCGCCCCCGAGGAAGCCAGGCAGCGACGACTGCCCTCCCGCACCGCTGAGCCCTCGCAGTCCAAGCCCTTTAGCGAGCGCTGGCTCTCTCCGTCTGTCACGTCCTCTTCCCCAGACCAGAGTTTTCCCAAAGGACCGGGACCGGGGGCCTGCACGTGTTCCAGGAAGGCGCCAGCGGCACACGCCGCCTCTAACCCTCGGCCCGAGGACCGGAAGCCCCAGCCCGCCCAGCCCCGGGCTCCGCGTCCGCGCCCCCGCCCCCGCGCGCGCTGGGGCGCCGGGGCAGGACGCGGGGTCTGTGCGGCGGCGTGGACGGCGCTCCCCGACCCGGAGGCCGGCGCTCCGCCGTCCCGGTCGCGCCCCGAGCCGTGCCGCGCTCGCCCTCCTTCCCCGGGGCCCCGCGCAGAGGGGCGGCGCGCTGGCGGGGAGGCGGGGGTCGTCACGGAGAGCGACGGCACCGACGTCTGAGCCCGAGGCGCTGCCGCTCGGACGCCCTCGGAAGTCGGTCTGCAGCGCCCGGCGTCGGGACCCGCGGTGGGCAGGCGCGCCGCCGGGGCGCGACCGCCAGGCCCCGGCCGGAGCGGACCCGGGGCCGCAGCCCGCCCCCGCGCCTCCTCACCTGGCGGCGGGAGAAGAGCGCCGCGCCCGGCTGCAGCACGCGGGAGCCGCAGCGCCGGCACAGCACGGCCTTCCGGTTCCGGCCCTCCGCGGACACCAGCTCGCTCGGCGGCGCCGCGGCCTCCATGGCCGCCTCCCCGGCGCTCGCGGCGACGCGCAAGCGCGGCCTGGCAGCGGGCCCCTTTCTAAAATTTAAAAATGTCACCTAAACGGAATGATACAGTAGTCCTCTTTCTGGCCCAGTCTTCTTCAGCAGAGCTCCCTGGAGGGTGACCCGAGCTGTGGCGCCCCAGGTCGCTGCTCTACAGCCAATCATTCACCCATAAGAGGCGCTGCGCCCCGGCTCGGGGCTCCGGGGAACAAGGTGCAGTGAGCGCTGCTGCGCGCGTTTCCGGTGACACGTCTTCACCGCCCAGGCACCGAGGCCGGGAACGCCGGTCCCGCGCGGCTGCACGCTCAGCGGAGAACAGCCCTGGCCACGCCCACCGCTCCTCCCTCTCCTCCGGCTCCGCCAGCGCCGCTCCCCGCCCCCGAGGAAGCCAGGCAGCGACGACTGCCCTCCCGCACCGCTGAGCCCTCGCAGTCCAAGCCCTTTAGCGAGCGCTGGCTCTCTCCGTCTGTCACGTCCTCTTCCCCAGACCAGAGTTTTCCCAAAGGACCGGGACCGGGGGCCTGCACGTGTTCCAGGAAGGCGCCAGCGGCACACGCCGCCTCTAACCCTCGGCCCGAGGACCGGAAGCCCCAGCCCGCCCAGCCCCGGGCTCCGCGTCCGCGCCCCCGCCCCCGCGCGCGCTGGGGCGCCGGGGCAGGACGCGGGGTCTGTGCGGCGGCGTGGACGGCGCTCCCCGACCCGGAGGCCGGCGCTCCGCCGTCCCGGTCGCGCCCCGAGCCGTGCCGCGCTCGCCCTCCTTCCCCGGGGCCCCGCGCAGAGGGGCGGCGCGCTGGCGGGGAGGCGGGGGTCGTCACGGAGAGCGACGGCACCGACGTCTGAGCCCGAGGCGCTGCCGCTCGGACGCCCTCGGAAGTCGGTCTGCAGCGCCCGGCGTCGGGACCCGCGGTGGGCAGGCGCGCCGCCGGGGCGCGACCGCCAGGCCCCGGCCGGAGCGGACCCGGGGCCGCAGCCCGCCCCCGCGCCTCCTCACCTGGCGGCGGGAGAAGAGCGCCGCGCCCGGCTGCAGCACGCGGGAGCCGCAGCGCCGGCACAGCACGGCCTTCCGGTTCCGGCCCTCCGCGGACACCAGCTCGCTCGGCGGCGCCGCGGCCTCCATGGCCGCCTCCCCGGCGCTCGCGGCGACGCGCAAGCGCGGCCTGGCAGCGGGCTCTCTGCTCTGCGCAGGCGCGGCGGCGGCGGCGCAGGCGCAGGCGCGGCGTCTCCCCCGGGGCCCCACGGCGCAGGCGCGCCTTTGCCTCTGCCGCGGCGGCCCGGCGTCGGCGCGGCTTTGGGACAGGCGCCCTCTGGGACGTGACAGAGCCTCGGCCCAGGCTCAGCCTGAGTCCAAGCGGGGCCAGTCCAGGTGTGCGTCTAGCCTCACGAGCCACGGGGACGCCCGGGCTCAGACCCCCGGCAGCAAACCTCAGCTGCGGTGGTGCCCACGGGACACGAGCTGCAGGACACCTGCTTCGCGGGCAGAGAAAGGTGGCTGGAAGCTGCAGTGGCTGCTCTCTGTTCCGCTCACACGGACCACTCTGCGTGGCCAGACCCGGTGCTGAAGCGCTTCCCTGCAGGGTTGTAGCGCAGGGCGGAGGCACGGTCGGAAGGGCCGCCCAGATTCCGAGGCCAGGATCCAGGCCGGCCCTGCGGTCACTGCTCCGGGTGGGTCCACGGGGTCCCGTTGGCCCCGGCTGGTCTTTAGACGCCTAGCTTACTCGGTGACGCGAGGCAGGCCTGGCCTTCCCGGGACAACAGGGCAAGCGGAACAGAAGGGGAGCCAAGTCTCCTGAGAAATGTCTCCTCTGCTCACCATCCCCACCGGCGTGCTTTTCTTCTTCCTTCTTGTCCTTAAGTCAACCCGTGCTGAGCAATTACAGGCTAGGCTACGGTATTCTGCAGTTATAGGCTATGAGCATACTAGGGTGACAGGCACTCTGTACTGGAGAAGCCTACCAGGAAGGCACACACACCCCCGAGGACACTGGATAACGACAATCCAGGGAGGAAAGTAAACGAAGGGTGGCGCTCATCCAGGAACTGTTTGGGAACCCGGTCTGAAACTCGGCAGTGGACGGTGGAGGGAGCCTGGGCCATCCGCTCGTCCTCCCCGCTCCTCGCCCCGGCCTCTCTGAGTGAGGCACAGGCTCCACAGCTGGGCTTCAGCAGCAGGCAGCCCCCTGCTCGCGAAGCGCTGGCCGACCTCTCTGGCTCACCCTGCCCTGTGCTCCCGGAGCAGCGGGATCTTCGCAGCGCTGCCTTTCGCGGAGCGGTGTGTAGCGACTGAGGCCAGTAGAGAGGGCGCCGGCGACTAAGCCCTAAGACTCACGCGGTACAAAACCAGCCCAACTGCCTCTGCTTTGCTCCCTGTGGTCTCAGAGCCAAGCCCCAGGGCCAGAGGAGGCCACGGATGTGGCGTTCAGATCACCTTGTGCCGAGGGGAGCCTCCGGAGACCTCTTAGCTGTGAACAGACACTGCAGAGCTGCTGGCTAACACACAGGGGACCTGCAGCTGATTCCTGTGCTTTGTCCCCCAAAACACCTGCGAGACGGTGCTGTCTGCCACCCTCTTAAAGACATTTGAGACCACTGTGTGTTCTTTTTAATATTTTCTTAAAAAAATACAAACAAAATGAACTTTGGGTCAATACAACTCGGGGAGAGAGGAAAAACAGGAATTTCAGAGCAAAGGGAAAGTGCATTTGGTTTAGGTGATCATGTCCCCACACTCCCAAAACCCACGAGCAGGTGTGCGGCTGCGCAGCGGGGGCGCCTCCCAGGGAGCTCAGACGTAGGGACAGGAGGTGCTGGACCACCAGACAGATTCTGGCTGCCATCAGTTATTCTGCCCTGGGATGAGGAAAATCCACTTGAAAGACAGGGAAGGGGCGTTCCAACAGGAAAGGACAACGTGTACAAAACACAGCAGTAGAAACCACTCCCTAGCAGAAGCACGCCCTTACAGAAAGCAGGAGCATCAGGCGGCTTCGTGGCCACCACCCTGCTCCGCCCCTCTGCCAGGAGGGAGGAAACAGCGCTTGGTTCCTTCCGGGAGGCGCCGCAGGGAGCACCACAGCGACGCCAGGGGACTTCCAGGGGACTTCCGTTTGCCCCAGGCCCGAGGGCCCGCTCCTCGGCCCCTGCTCCTGCAGCGTGGGCCGCCGTCCAGCGTCTGGGGCCCAGGAGAGCCTCGAGGAGCGCTACCGCCGCCTTCCACCTGTTTCAGCTTCCCTCACTCCACAGTTCCAGCTCCCCCACGTCCCAGGCCCCCAAAGTTTACGTTTCCTCCGCTGGCCGACCTCTCTGGCTCACCCTGCCCTGTGCTCCCGGAGCAGCGGGATCTTCGCAGCGCTGCCTTTCGCGGAGCGGTGTGTAGCGACTGAGGCCAGTAGAGAGGGCGCCGGCGACTAAGCCCTAAGACTCACGCGGTACAAAACCAGCCCAACTGCCTCTGCTTTGCTCCCTGTGGTCTCAGAGCCAAGCCCCAGGGCCAGAGGAGGCCACGGATGTGGCGTTCAGATCACCTTGTGCCGAGGGGAGCCTCCGGAGACCTCTTAGCTGTGAACAGACACTGCAGAGCTGCTGGCTAACACACAGGGGACCTGCAGCTGATTCCTGTGCTTTGTCCCCCAAAACACCTGCGAGACGGTGCTGTCTGCCACCCTCTTAAAGACATTTGAGACCACTGTGTGTTCTTTTTAATATTTTCTTAAAAAAATACAAACAAAATGAACTTTGGGTCAATACAACTCGGGGAGAGAGGAAAAACAGGAATTTCAGAGCAAAGGGAAAGTGCATTTGGTTTAGGTGATCATGTCCCCACACTCCCAAAACCCACGAGCAGGTGTGCGGCTGCGCAGCGGGGGCGCCTCCCAGGGAGCTCAGACGTAGGGACAGGAGGTGCTGGACCACCAGACAGATTCTGGCTGCCATCAGTTATTCTGCCCTGGGATGAGGAAAATCCACTTGAAAGACAGGGAAGGGGCGTTCCAACAGGAAAGGACAACGTGTACAAAACACAGCAGTAGAAACCACTCCCTAGCAGAAGCACGCCCTTACAGAAAGCAGGAGCATCAGGCGGCTTCGTGGCCACCACCCTGCTCCGCCCCTCTGCCAGGAGGGAGGAAACAGCGCTTGGTTCCTTCCGGGAGGCGCCGCAGGGAGCACCACAGCGACGCCAGGGGACTTCCAGGGGACTTCCGTTTGCCCCAGGCCCGAGGGCCCGCTCCTCGGCCCCTGCTCCTGCAGCGTGGGCCGCCGTCCAGCGTCTGGGGCCCAGGAGAGCCTCGAGGAGCGCTACCGCCGCCTTCCACCTGTTTCAGCTTCCCTCACTCCACAGTTCCAGCTCCCCCACGTCCCAGGCCCCCAAAGTTTACGTTTCCTCCAGAAGGCAACCGTGTTGCCCCTGCTATAGGTAGACTAGGAAAGAGATTTATTCTTGGAAAACAAGGGCTGGCACCCTTCCAGTCACTGAGGCCGGGCACTGCCCACAGCCTGGAGTTCATGCTCACCGCGATTCTCCGCCAACACAGGAGGCACTATGTCTATTCTCCCAGCGCAACCAAGCTAGAGATGAGGACAGAGTGCCCTGCGGCCAGAAGGACAGGTGGTCTGGCCTCCCACACCCACTCGGGGGCAGCCTCCTCCTCGAGTGTCTGCTGCCCACCCTCCTCGGGGACGACCACCAGCGCGAGGGGGTGTCAAAGAAGCACAATCAGCGCGGAAGCGCTGGCGCCTGTAATCGCCCTGTGCACACAAGGAGCAACAGACATTCTGGAAAGGATCCTTGGTTCTCTGCAAACTGTCTGGGTCACTTCTCTCGGAGGACACACACGCCAGCGTCACAGCGCTGGGTTCCCATGGAGGTCACGACCTCCCAGCTGTCGATGATGGGGTCATAGCACTCGATGCTGCTCAGCAAGGAGTTCCCGTCATAGCTGAGGGAGAAGAGACAGGACTGAGGCCTGCGCGCACCCCACCCCGCCCCACAGCCCCGTCCACACCCCTATCACAAGCCCCGCCCCAAACCTTCCCACAAGCTCCGCCCACAAACCCTCCCACACAGCCCCGCCCCAGGCAACTGCCATCTCCATGGAACCCAACCCTGTTGTCACTGGTGTGATGCCTTGATGCCAGGCTGCCGGCAGGTTTAACTCTTACCCTGCAATTGCATAAAGCCTCCCCCGAAGCACTGTGGCCCCGACGTAGCACCGCGGGGTGGTCATGCTCGTGACGGTGGTCCAGGAGTCGGTGCGAATGTTGTAGGCTTCCACAGAAGACAGGTGGGCTGTACCATCGAATCCCCCCACCACATAAATGTGGTCATTCAGCAAGGCTACCCCTGCACCTGGGGAGGAAAGGCACAGCAGATGACTGCTGCTGAGCTGAGGGTCTGAACAAACAAAAAACACTCGCGGAGGGTGAGGCGAACCCCAGAGAGCGGAGCGGTGGGCCAGGGCCAGCCAGTCTGGAGGCTCTAGTCCAGCACAGGTCACCCACCGGCAACCTTCTCTGACCAGCTGTCATCACGCTTTCACTGACTCAGAGCCCAACCTCATCAGAGAGCAGGCAGTGGAAGAAAGAAGGCCTTAAGGGGAGGAGCCAGGTCGTGAGGGGTCTGGAGCAGGCGGTGCCGGAGGCAGGGCTCTCCCTCCCCCACAGCCTGGGGGCTCCAGAAGACCCCCTCACCTCTGCACGTGCACACGAACTTGGGCAGCCTGTGCCACCTGCACAGAACCTGGCTGCATGCTAGGATGCAGGGAGGGACCCAGATGCAAACAACAAAACAAAAACAAATGAGGACAAGAAGGCCCTTCTCTCCTGCTGAGCCCTCGGGAGGCTGGGCTGTCTCCACTTCCACTGTATTCCGAGAAATGAGGCACAGAGAAGGGCCCGGACCCGTGTCCCATCCCCAGTGATGACGCAGCTGCCGCCGTGCCTCCACGTCGGCCTGGGGCTGCACGCCCGCTGCCCCCGCAAGGTCTGCCGCTCTGCCTTCCGCCCCTGGGACCTGACTGCTCTTACCAGAGCGCTTGGTGGCCATCGGTGTGACGTTCGTCCAGTGTCCGGTATGGGGGTCATACTTCTCCACTGAGTTTAAGATGTTCAGGCCATCATATCCTCCTCCAAGGCAACGCACAACCCATTCCGGAAAGGAGGGTCAGCCCTCACGCCCGTTCCCAGCCTGCCTTTCTCGGTGCGTCCATGGAGTCTTCCAGTTCCACTTCTCCCCAGGGGTTCCAATGATCCAGAGAAGCCCGATAGCAGCCTACCTTCTGCTCCCATGGAGAGAATCCCAGATGATGAAAACATATTGGTACAGACCAGGATTTTAGTGGGAAGAAGTCTGAACTTAATCCTGGTGAAGGGGCCCCACCGATCCCACCACATAAATGTGGTCATTCAGCAAGGCTACCCCTGCACCTGGGGAGGAAAGGCACAGCAGATGACTGCTGCTGAGCTGAGGGTCTGAACAAACAAAAAACACTCGCGGAGGGTGAGGCGAACCCCAGAGAGCGGAGCGGTGGGCCAGGGCCAGCCAGTCTGGAGGCTCTAGTCCAGCACAGGTCACCCACCGGCAACCTTCTCTGACCAGCTGTCATCACGCTTTCACTGACTCAGAGCCCAACCTCATCAGAGAGCAGGCAGTGGAAGAAAGAAGGCCTTAAGGGGAGGAGCCAGGTCGTGAGGGGTCTGGAGCAGGCGGTGCCGGAGGCAGGGCTCTCCCTCCCCCACAGCCTGGGGGCTCCAGAAGACCCCCTCACCTCTGCACGTGCACACGAACTTGGGCAGCCTGTGCCACCTGCACAGAACCTGGCTGCATGCTAGGATGCAGGGAGGGACCCAGATGCAAACAACAAAACAAAAACAAATGAGGACAAGAAGGCCCTTCTCTCCTGCTGAGCCCTCGGGAGGCTGGGCTGTCTCCACTTCCACTGTATTCCGAGAAATGAGGCACAGAGAAGGGCCCGGACCCGTGTCCCATCCCCAGTGATGACGCAGCTGCCGCCGTGCCTCCACGTCGGCCTGGGGCTGCACGCCCGCTGCCCCCGCAAGGTCTGCCGCTCTGCCTTCCGCCCCTGGGACCTGACTGCTCTTACCAGAGCGCTTGGTGGCCATCGGTGTGACGTTCGTCCAGTGTCCGGTATGGGGGTCATACTTCTCCACTGAGTTTAAGATGTTCAGGCCATCATATCCTCCTAAAAGGCAAAGCAGAACCCATTCCGGAAAGGAGGGTCAGCCCTCACGCCCGTTCCCAGCCTGCCTTTCTCGGTGCGTCCATGGAGTCTTCCAGTTCCACTTCTCCCCAGGGGTTCCAATGATCCAGAGAAGCCCGATAGCAGCCTACCTTCTGCTCCCATGGAGAGAATCCCAGATGATGAAAAACATATTGGTACAGACCAGGATTTTAGTGGGAAGAAGTCTGAACTTAATCCTGGTGAAGGGGGCCCCACCCGAGGCTGCTGTCAGTGCCTCGCCCACTCCCACCTCGCCGCCCCAGACTGCCCACCGAGACAGTAGATCACCCCGCTGGCCACCGCGAGGCCGGCGCCTTCCCGGGCCGTCTGCATGTCGCCCAGCATGCTCCACTGGTCGATGTTTGGGTCGTAGCGCTCCAGGCTGGTGTGGCGTCTGCTTCCATCAAAGCCCCCCGAGACGTAGATCATATCTGCTCAGAAGGAACAGGTCACAGACCGCCAGAGAACGAGAGACTTCTCGTGGCTCTTTCTCTACAAACCTCTTACAACTCTTTCAAATGTTTGGAGCCAAAAACAAGGTTTTTTTTAAAGGGATAAGTCAATTAGGTCTTTTAAAAAGAGGACAGCACAGTCAAGACGTGTGAGAAGAATGGGGTAGGATGGAGCCTTCAGGAGCATTCCAAGACCAGGCGGCAGCTGGTGAAACGACGAGCTCCAGCTCCTGCTCGGCACCCTGGGCTTGATTCACCGCCTCTGCTGTCGCCATGGAGACACCGAGTACTTCCAAAAGCAGGCCGGCATGACTCACCCTGCCAGCAGCGTCTACACTGCATGGAGAGGTGTGAACCCCGATCCAGCCACCCCAAAAGGCACACACTGCCCTGGGCAGCCTACCTCCCAGGGTGGTGGCGCCCGCCAGGCCGCGCCGGACGTTCATCGGGGCCACAGAATACCAGACCCCGTCCTCGTCTGCCGTGTAGTCCAGACACTCCACGGAGCTGAGGCGGGAGCGGCCATCGTAGCCACCAATCACATAGATCCGGTCGTGAAGGGACACCGAGGCCACGTAGCGTCTCTTCCGGGTGATGCTCTAGGGTGTGGGAGAGAAGGGGCGCTCTGTCCCTACCAGTCCCAGTCACCGTTCCCAGCCTGCCTTTCTCGGTGCGTCCATGGAGTCTTCCAGTTCCACTTCTCCCCAGGGGTTCCAATGATCCAGAGAAGCCCGATAGCAGCCTACCTTCTGCTCCCATGGAGAGAATCCCAGATGATGAAAAACATATTGGTACAGACCAGGATTTTAGTGGGAAGAAGTCTGAACTTAATCCTGGTGAAGGGGGCCCCACCCGAGGCTGCTGTCAGTGCCTCGCCCACTCCCACCTCGCCGCCCCAGACTGCCCACCGAGACAGTAGATCACCCCGCTGGCCACCGCGAGGCCGGCGCCTTCCCGGGCCGTCTGCATGTCGCCCAGCATGCTCCACTGGTCGATGTTTGGGTCGTAGCGCTCCAGGCTGGTGTGGCGTCTGCTTCCATCAAAGCCCCCCGAGACGTAGATCATATCTGCTCAGAAGGAACAGGTCACAGACCGCCAGAGAACGAGAGACTTCTCGTGGCTCTTTCTCTACAAACCTCTTACAACTCTTTCAAATGTTTGGAGCCAAAAACAAGGTTTTTTTTAAAGGGATAAGTCAATTAGGTCTTTTAAAAAGAGGACAGCACAGTCAAGACGTGTGAGAAGAATGGGGTAGGATGGAGCCTTCAGGAGCATTCCAAGACCAGGCGGCAGCTGGTGAAACGACGAGCTCCAGCTCCTGCTCGGCACCCTGGGCTTGATTCACCGCCTCTGCTGTCGCCATGGAGACACCGAGTACTTCCAAAAGCAGGCCGGCATGACTCACCCTGCCAGCAGCGTCTACACTGCATGGAGAGGTGTGAACCCCGATCCAGCCACCCCAAAAGGCACACACTGCCCTGGGCAGCCTACCTCCCAGGGTGGTGGCGCCCGCCAGGCCGCGCCGGACGTTCATCGGGGCCACAGAATACCAGACCCCGTCCTCGTCTGCCGTGTAGTCCAGACACTCCACGGAGCTGAGGCGGGAGCGGCCATCGTAGCCACCAATCACATAGATCCGGTCGTGAAGGGACACCGAGGCCACGTAGCGTCTCTTCCGGGTGATGCTCTAGGGTGTGGGAGAGAAGGGGCGCTCTGTCCCTCCAGCCGGGCAGGTCCCAGGCCTCACCGTGCTGCCCATCCTGGTTTTAGCTACGAACCTGCTTCTCCACCTGCTGCCTGAAGCCCTCTGAGCAGAGCTTTATCTGCTGCCTGCCCGCTGGACGAAAACCTCTTGCTCACAGTGATGAAAGCCTTCTGTACGTCTGCCTCTTTGTAAGGCTTGCAGAGGACCTAATGTCCTTCCCTTACCCAGTGTCTGATTCCTTCCTGCTCCATACGGCACTGCACTAAAGGCCAGTATCTTTCAGTAGAGCAGAAAGACACCACTGTCCTGGTCCCTGATGGCCAGGATCTAACCACCTGAAAAGTCACAAGAAATGACTGAAAGACCTTCATCTTTTCTCACAGCTGCTGTTGTGCATTTGGCACTGAAACAGGAGCCCAATGAAGGAGACGCAAATTTCCGCTGGACACGCTCGGTCTCACACAGCTGAGCACTGCGCCCAGGTTAACAGGGCAGGTGGGGCATCCTGGGAGGTGCATGGGTGGCTGCGGAAGGCACGGGAAGGTGGCTGTCGGCTGGTGTAACTTGACACAGGGCTGTTAGCATTTCTGAAGTTGAATCAGTCAACAGCTCACTACTGAGGCTGACTGCGTAGGCAGGAACACGCTGCTGTTCCCAGGCTGTCTCCCCCGAGGCAGGAGTAGGTACGGTCTGAGGTCAGGGACTGCAGACGTGTAAGCTCCCCCCCAGGTCTGGCGGCACCGTGACTTACTGGCAGAAAGCTCCACGCCTGAGTCTTGGGGTCGTACTTCTCCACCACGTCGATGGGAGACTGCTGGCTTCCGAAGCCCCCGACCACCAGCAGCACTTCGTTGGCTCCTGAGGACAAGTGAGGAGAGAGGTCACGTCCCCTCCCTGCTGGGCGACAGCTCACGGGAGGGAGACGTGGAAACAGCGCTGGCAGATCTCCTCCCGTGCAGCCCGGAGAAGTCATCGGAGACGGGAGGCTGGCCGTGAGGCTGCCCAACAGAAAACTGCTTCTTCCCGAGGACCTGCCCCTTTGGAATTTAAACTTCTGGACACCATTAAAACCCAGGAAGGCAAGCACGGATATGCTGCGCGTGTGCTCTGCTGTGTCTGACTCTTTGTGGCCCCACGGATGGTAGCCCACCAGGCTCCTGTGTCCACGGGATGAGCTTGAGCACACCTGCCTCGTACCACCACGTCCAGGCTGATTCCACGAGAAGCTCGAATGGCAGGCTTGAGGTGCTTCCTGTCCTCAGTCTGTAAAACGGGAGGCTTTTCGTGTGTGTGTGATGGCAGAGAATGTTCTCCTAACCCCGGCTCCCTAAAGTTGAGCGAGATGGCTTAGGAATCAAATAACAGATTTAAAAGATCTTTCCCATGACTTTTACTTTTCCAAATTAGCCAACTCTACGACATTTACTGCTAATTCATCAACACTGCCTGGTAGCCATAAGACTAGGCTTTTAAAGGGAGTCTTCTTCTCTACTATCTTCCTCGACAAGACGTCTGGATAGCTTTCTTGTCTTCCCCTTTCCCAAGGACTTATTTGGATCATATTATTCTGATAATATTTCTTTGGAGAAACCCTTCTGCGTATCTGCCCCCCGGAGAGAACAGTCAGCTGGTGCACTGCAGGACACTTGTCACCAGGAGGGCGTTCGCCTGACCTTTGCGGTGGCGTCTGAAAGAGCAAACGGAGCACCTTTAAACTGACAGGAGTCCAGACGGGCCCCGGCGACGTCCCGGCGGCGACAGCATTCACACGGCTCCCACGCCACTCCCAGCACTCCGCAGGCAGCACAGCACTCTCGCCGGTGGGGTGCTCGTGCCGGAGAACTGAACCCCGAATATCGTCCAAACTGATCAAGTCCAGTTTAACCACCAGTTTACGGGAAACCCAGCGGAGAGAAGTAGGCGTTCAATGAGACTACTGGGCTGTAGTCAACAAAATCCAGACCGTGGGAAGTTCTACAGGCTTCTTCAACAAATAAACTGCAAAGGAAACCCAAAGCAGGAGCGACGAGCCTGTGGGTTTTCTAGACCAAAGAGAGCTATGAACTCAGGGCAGCGTGTGGACCTGCGTGTACCCTGACTGGAGCAGCTCCGGGGTTCCACCCGAGTGTTTTAAAAACAAAGAAAAACACATTATAGGAAAACCGAGGCAGGGTGAACACAGACTTGTATCTGATGAAGGTGAGGAACTGGTTGTATGTGTCTCTTTCAGACACACACTAAAGCATATATATATGCATGGAATTTTATCCTATCTGGATATACTTCAAAATATTTAGGTTGTGAGTCAATAACTGCTGAAACTGGGTGATAAGCCTGGGGGGATGCTTATATTATTCTGTCTTTATCTATGTTTGAAATTTCTTTTACATAACCCACACATAAACCAGAGTTTAATCTCCTCTTCTGAGAGGGCAGCTCTCTGAGCATTTGCCAAAACCATAAGCGGGTCCTCTTCCAAGGTGAGCAGTCACCTCCTGTTAGCAAACAGGGCATCTGAACCCCGGGCCCTCCTGCATGAAGCTCAGTTCAGTTCAGCCCCCGAGCCGTGCCCGCGTCTCTGTGACCCCGTGGACGGCAGCACACCAGGCTTCCCTGTCCTTCACCGTCTCCGGAGCTCGCTCAGACACGTCCGTTGACTCAGTGAGGCCATCCAGCCGTCTCGTCCTCTGCCACCCCCTCTCCCCCTGCCCTCAATCGTCCCCAGCATCCGGGTCCCTGCAGTGAGCTGGCTCTTCCCATCAGGGGCCAGAGCACTGGAGCTTCGCTTCAGCACCAGTCCTTCCAATGAGCACTCAGGGCTGATGTCCTTCAGGATGGACTGGTGTGGTCTCCTTGCCGTCCAAGGGACTCTCAAGAGTCTTCTCCGATATCACAGCTCAAAAGCATCCATTCTTCGGCCCTCAGCCTTCTTTACGGTCCAACTCTCACATCCATACGTGACTACTGGGAAAATCACAGCTTTGACGATACAGACTTTTGTCAGCAAAGTGATGCCTCTGCTTTTTAATACGCCGTCTAGGTTTGTTGTAGCTTTTCTTCCAAGGAGCAAGCGCCTTTGAATGTCAGGACTGCAGTCACCATCTGCAGTGATTTTGGAGACGAGGAAAATAAAGTCTGTCACTGTTTCGATTGTTTGCTCATCATTTGCTATGAAGTGATGGGATTGGAGGCCATGATCTTAGGTCTTTTTTTTTAACATTTAAAATTTTACTTATTTACTTATTTTCATCCATCTTTACTCTTTGGCATGTGTAGGCCTCCCACTGCAACGGCCCCTCTCGTTGCAGAGCGCTGGCTCGTAACTGGACACACCGGTCCAGCCACTCCACGGCACATGGAATCTTTCCGGGCCAGGCATTGAACCGGTGCTCTCTGCACTGCAAGGCGGACTTTTTACCCACTGGACCACCAGGGAAGCCCCGATCTTAGGTTTTTCAATGTTGAGTTTTAAGCCAGCTTTTTCACTCTCCTCTTTCACCGTCATCAAGAGGCTCTTTAGTTTCTCTCTGCTTTCTGCCATAATGGTGGTGTCATCTGCATACCTGCATACCTACATTTCTCTTGCAATCTTGATTCCAGCTTCTGCTTCATCCAGACCAACATTTCACATGATGCAGAGAAGTTAAACAAACAGGGTGAAAATATTATAGTCTTGACGTACTCCTTTCCCAATTTGGAACCAGTCTGTTGTTCCACGTCCAGTTCTAACTGTTACTTCTTGTCCTGCGTACAGGTTTTGCAGGAGGCAGGTAAGGTGGTCTGGTGTTCACATTTCTTTAAGAATCCTCCACAGTTTGTAGCAATCGACATAGTCAACGGCTTTAGAGTAACCAATGAAGCAGAAGTAGATGTTCTTCCGGAATTTTCTTGGATGATGCTAATTTTATGTATAAAACTCCTCCAAGCTGGGGGCCGAGGCCTTCCTCCACCGCCCTTTGCCCTCTTTGCCCCTCTTCCCCTGCCTCTGCTCTCCCTCTGTCCTGAGCACAGGCAGCAGGCTGTGATGACACCCGAGGGCTAACAGAGCAAAAGCACCCACAGCTGAGGGGGTTTTCTATGCTTCACACAGTGAGACAGACCCCACTGACTGCAGCTGTAATTTCACGATTCAGCAGTACGCCTGCTGGCAGGAAGTCCCTAAGTACAGGCTCTGGTTAGCCTGGGGTCACAGAGGAGCGTGGACGGGGCACAGCGGGAGTTGCTGAGTGGTTCACAGCTCTGAGCTCCAGGGACCAAGACCACTGGCTCCCGAAACGTCAGCCAGGAGGGCCTGTTTTCATGGCTTTCCATGAAGGATCCTCCATTCCGGAAGCCTGCCTGCTCAGCGAGTGTGACGCGATGCACTCGCCCACAGTGGCCCGAGCTCACGTCGGTGCCAACAGAGCTTGTGATGAGGATGAGGAGGCCAGTGTGTCATCACTGAGAACAGGCAATTTTCAGCATTTCTGATGTCTGTTTAGCCTGTGTAGCTGCTCTTCCTAGCACAAAGATGATTTTCTTTTAAAAAGTTTTCAAGAAAACAACTCAGGAGCAAGTATGACTACTGTCCTTGCTCGCATGTGATCTACCTTTGGTTAAGACTTAAAATTTTATGTCTTATAATTATGAAACATGTAATATATAAAACACATTTTCACTGTTAAAAATCTTGAAAATAAAGACGTGTTATGAAAAAATTTTAGCCATGATTCCACAATACAAAAACATAACAAAACATAAGACTATCTCCTTCTAGCTTTGTTTCTAAGTGTTTATAAAACATAAATGGGACCATATTTTAATGCAACACGTTTTCCTTTCATTTTCTCAAGATATTAACAGAATACTTTAAGGTATTTTTATATTCGTAGGCATTTCAGGAGTTGGTGATTTGGGTTGATAAACATCTGTAAGTATGGAACCTTTCCCATTTCTCTAACACAGAAGTGAGAGCGCTGCTTGGGAGCAGCACGGGCCTTCAGCAATCTTCTCACCTACAGGATGCTGACGTCAAGCAAAGTATGTCCTCTCCAACGCTAGAGGGGGCCCCTCCATCCTCCTCTCTGTACCACTGCATATTGTTTTTTGTTTTTTTTTAATATTTATTTATTTATTTATTGGGCTGCACTTGGGCCTTAGTTAGAGCACGTGGGGTCTAGTTTCCTGACCAGGGACTGAACCTGGGCCTCCAGCACTGGGAGCACAGAGTCTCAGCCACTGGACCACCAGGGAAGCCCCGCATGTTGTTTTTTTGACTCTGATACTGTGGCAGGCAAAAAAACGGTATTATTGTTTTAATTCTTACTTATCACTAATCAGCGTTTATTACCAGCGAGGATGACCCTCTCCCCTTATATGTAACAGGGCCGCCCTCCGGTGAGCTGTGCCCTCAAGCCCCCAGCATGTCTGTCTTCTGTGCATTTTTCTGAGTTCTTTACATACAAATGATTCCAGCCCTTTGCTGTGGCTGTAGCAACTTTATCTTCCTCATTTGCCTTACAATGTTGTGCATTATTGTTATTTGGTCAAATACATGGCCTCTCCGATTTCTTCCACTGCTTTGTGCCTAGGAAGTCTCATCCCTCTTGACAACTCCCAGGGGTCTCATGGCCCTTGATCCCTGAGCCCGGGTCTCAAAGTTTTCAAGTCAGAGCAAGTATATAATTGATCTACCTTTGGTTAAGACTTAAAATTTTATGTCTTATAATTATGAAACATGAATATATAAAACACATTTTCACTGTTAAAAATCTTGAAAATAAAGACGTGTTATGAAAAAATTTTAGCCATGATTCCACAATACAAAAACATAACAAAACATAAGACTATCTCCTTCTAGCTTTGTTTCTAAGTGTTTATAAAACATAAATGGGACCATATTTTAATGCAACACGTTTTCCTTTCATTTTCTCAAGATATTAACAGAATACTTTAAGGTATTTTTATATTCGTAGGCATTTCAGGAGTTGGTGATTTGGGTTGATAAACATCTGTAAGTATGGAACCTTTCCCATTTCTCTAACACAGAAGTGAGAGCGCTGCTTGGGAGCAGCACGGGCCTTCAGCAATCTTCTCACCTACAGGATGCTGACGTCGAAGCAAAGTATGTCCTCTCCAACGCTAGAGGGGCCCATCCATCCTCCTCTCTGTACCACTGCATATTGTTTTTTGTTTTTTTTTAATATTTATTTATTTATTTATTGGGCTGCACTTGGGCCTTAGTTAGAGCACGTGGGGTCTAGTTTCCTGACCAGGGACTGAACCTGGGCCTCCAGCACTGGGAGCACAGAGTCTCAGCCACTGGACCACCAGGGAAGCCCCGCATGTTGTTTTTTTGACTCTGATACTGTGGCAGGCAAAAAAACGGTATTATTGTTTTAATTCTTACTTATCACTAATCAGCGTTTATTACCAGCGAGGATGACCCTCTCCCCTTATATGTAACAGGGCCGCCCTCCTGTGAGCTGTGCCCTCAAGCCCCCAGCATGTCTGTCTTCTGTGCATTTTTCTGAGTTCTTTACATACAAATGATTCCAGCCCTTTGCTGTGGCTGTAGCAACTTTATCTTCCTCATTTGCCTTACAATGTTGTGCATTATTGTTATTTGGTCAAATACATGGCCTCTCCGATTTCTTCCACTGCTTTGTGCCTAGGAAGTCTCATCCCTCTTGACAACTCCCAGGGGTCTCATGGCCCTTGACCCTGAGCTGGGCCCACTGCTCGAGCAGTCTGCCTACTCTGAGAGAGAGCCAGAGAGAGTGCTGAGCAGAAGGAAGCCTGCTGGTTCCCTGCCAACGAACAGGGCACTTGTCAAGTTAGACTTTATCTTTTTGATGAGGACAATGTGTCTAAAATCCCTGACGTTACCAACACCAAGGCCTCCTGACCGTGCCATGCTTACTACGGTTCTCTGGGGAGAGCGCATGCGTACCAGGGTGTGTTATTGGAGGAAAGGACAGACAGCCTGCAGGACCGTTAAGAGCAGGTTCTGGACCTATGTTTCCATCTGCTCCGAAAAGGAGCCTGTGAGAAAGCAGGAACTGCAATTTCCATAACATCTTTTGTGAGAGTAATGGGTAATGTTAATAATCAAAACAAAATTCCCCTCCACGTGCTGTCTTTACTCCGCTGTGTATTTCATCTCCTTAGGCTGAGTGCAGAAGACCACCCTCCTGGTCACTGGCTCAGTGACCTCCCCGAATGGGCAGCGCACAGGATGGCAGAACAGTGCATACTAAGGTGCCAACCTGGAGAGACTAGAAAAAGAATCTAGCTGGGCATAGTTCATTATTTCCCTTCTAGGACTTTTGACAAACCACGAGGGCTTGTAGAACATCCTAGTCCCTCCAGGTCAGGACAGCAAGAGTTCCCGGAGCCTCGGGAGCCCCGCTGCCTGTGCCGTGGGTGGCGCGGCGCTCTGGACCACCGCTGGGCTTGCTGCCTCACAGACACTTCTGTTGCAGCTCAGTTTAACAGGCAATTATGAACTAGCGTGGACACTTTTGTCTCTGCAAAAAAAGAGACACATCTTCTGTGCTGGAAAGAATTCCAGTGACAGAGTTTAACCCCTCCTGTGTGCAGCAGCAGAAGCGGTGATCCAGAGACGCCGGAGGACCTGTCCGGGTTCAAACAGCAGGTTACCAGCGTGAGGGACACAGCCGGGAGCAGAGCCCGCGCGCCCAAGGGCCAGCCTCCGGGGCCAGGCTCCTCCCACCGCCTCACTGGCTCAGCTGTGTCTAGGCAACACTTGTTTGTTCTTTTTTTTTTTTAGGTATCTTCCCCCATCATATCTCTTTCCTTTTTATATTTATCTTCATCCATCTTTTATCCTTTGGCACGTGTGGGCCTCCCATTGCAGTGGCCTCTCTCTAGAGCACCGGCTCTGGGCTCATGCACTTCAAAGTGCTGGCTCCTAATTGGACACACCGGTCCAGCCGCTCTACAGCGCGTGGGATCTTCCCAGACCAGAGATCGAACCGGTGCCCCTTGCACTGCAAGGCGGACTCTCTACCCACTGGACCACCAGGGAAGCCCTGTTTATTTCTTTTAACCACAAGCGTGTGGTAATGACTCAAACATGTAAACAGAGCACCAAGGGTAAACACGCCCCTGTCCTCTCACTAAAGGGCTCGGCCTGTCCTGTGCTCAGCCCCTCTGGCGATGCTCAGGCAAACGTGTACCCGTCAAGAAGTCTTGCCTCTCCCCTCACTCAGTGCACACAGTGAGCCCGGGTGTCTGACCACACTTCCCGCGGCTTCTGACGCCCCGCGCACGCTGCGCGAGCTCCCAGGCAACCAGTCACCCCTCCACGCGGCGCTCAGGCGGCACTCATCTCTCTAGGGGTGTTAGCAGTCGTGTGGTCGACTCTCACGTACGCATCTTGACTCCTCCGGGCTTGTTTCTACACTGACACACTTTTTAGGGTACAGACCCCCGAGGGGGGACACACAGGGGGCACACACTTTAAACACTCCGAACTACCTCACTGGGACCTGTGGCTCCAGACCTGAGGGCGCACCAGGGCCCACAGCAGTCCTGCCCGCAGGCAGCCCTGAGCGCTCCCGGCACTCCGCCCACGCACCTCCTGCGGGGTCACTGCTCCTGTTCTCGTCGATACATAAGAGTTCTTTTCACAGGAACAGTATTTACCTTTTGTCATACATATTGAGTATATTTTCTCTGAGCCCATGTTTTTAGACTTTGTGTTTTGCCATCAATTAAAAACAAAAAGCCAGGGGCTTCCCTGGTGGTCCAGTGGGTAAGGACATCGCCTTGCAGTGCAAGGGGCGCTGGTTCGATCCCTGGCCTGGGAGGATCCCACGTGCCACGGAGCGGCTGGACCGATGTGTCCAATTACTGAGCCGGAGCTCTGGAGCGCATGCGCCCAGAGCCGGTGCTCTGCGACAACAGAGGCGACTGTGATGGGAGGCCCACATGGGCCAAAGAACAAAGATGGATGAAAATAGACAAATGAACGCCCAATAGAAGTGGCCCGCCTGCTGCCCTCCCTCCCCAATCCGACCCCCCAAAAAATAAATAAATAAATAAATGGTTTTTTTTTTAAAAAAAAAAAACAAAATGCCAGATGCAGTCCAGCAACCCTGTAGGGCTCTAACGTTTTCTCTGCTAGTTAAACAGGGGCCAGAGGGTAGGAAGGTTACTGTCTCATGATACAGACTCCAGCTCTGTGAGCGGACAAGGGCTCTGGAGATGGCCATGCAACAGTGTGCACGCACTTAGCACTAATTTAGCACTACTGGAAAGTACACTTAAAATGGATACGATGGTAAATTTTATGTTACGTGTATTTTACAATTAAAAACAGAACAAAAAGGCTACCACCCAGAAGTTTTACAAATATTTTCCTGATTTCTTGTAATATGTTCATGATTTTTCACACTTAGTCCTTCAGCATTTTTAAGTTTTTTTTTTTACAGTTTTCATGTGTCTTGTGTGGATTATCAGTCTCTGAAAAGAACACGAGACACAGGTCACATTTCATCATCTCCCGGGATTAAAAGAACAGCATCTCTTTAAAATCAAAACAAAAAGCAGTATCTCTCTGGTGGAATTATGGATGACTCATTTACTTTGTGCTTCTATTTCTAAGATCTCTACAGACAGGTTCATCTTGCCATCAGAAATGAGATAAACCATCATTCTACTTAAATCTATCAATGAAAGGCTTAATGATTAATTAACACCTCAGCATGCATGAGGCCACAGTCAGATAAAAGCAAACACAGGAAATACAACAAAACACCACGCCCGACAGAGTAATTCAGCACCTCCCAAAGGCCGGGCGCAGGGTCTCGGGGCTCTGGGGACAGCGCGCTGGAAGTGAGGGCGCACGGGCGCGGGCCCGCGACAACAGGGTGCCGAGACACCAGTGTCCTCGCAGAGCAGACACCGGACAGGAGGACACCCTGCCCGGGCCCACACGCCCGTCCCGCTGGGCTCGGATGGGACCCTGGGTCTGTCTGCTCGGACGACGGCCTCCAGCCCAGCGCTCGCTGGCTCTCCACCAGCGCTCAGGCCGGAGCTGCGAGGAGCCCCGCTCCACGGAGGAGGCGCCTAGCGGCGCAGGGGGCGCAGCCCAGGCCGCCAGTCGGGCCCTGGACCGCTGCACGCCCCGCCTCCAGCTCTCCGGGCTCCTCCGCCTCGCCCTGCGCTGCGGCTTCCCATTCCGTCCCCCACGGGGAGCAGGGAGCGGGGGCAGCAGACCCCTCAGTGACCACAGGGCACCCGGGACGTTTCTAGCTCACAGGCTCCAGACGTGCGGAAACACAGTGGTAACTCACACTGCACACCGCCCGACGGCTCACGCAGCGCTTTCCTTCACTGCGTCTCACTGAACGAGACGGGAGGCCACCCCGGCTCCTCGGAAGGCAGGCTCAGGGCGGGGAAGGGGCTTGTTCCGATGACACGACCCACACGACCCACGCGAGAGGCCCGCTTACCTAGTCGCGCCCTCGTCCGGGGCCCCTGCATCTGAGTGCGCAGCTCAGGCCTCAGGTGGAATTTCTTGGCTTCGTCGACGAGGTCCCTGCACTGCAAACTGCAGCGGATGAAGGGCTGAAACACAGCAGGGGCGTGAGCCGCGAGGCCGCCACAGAGAGGAGCCAGCGAGACGCACATGGAGAACTGACTTCTGAAAACAGAAAAGCAGCTTCCGAAGCCCCGTGGTTCCAGGAGGGCTCCTGGTCGTGATTATGCCGTGGGTTTTCAGAAATGATTAAAAAGGGCTGTTTGTGAATACCGTTACATGGTTCAAAGGTCGGGGAGGCTACGTGAATGCACCCTAAGGAGGAGTAACACACGAGAGAAAAGGACGCGAGAAGTGACACTAAGCGGCTGCCAGCCTCCCAATGGCCGGGCGCAGGGTCTCGGGCTCTGGGGACAGCGCTGGAAGTGAGGCGCGGCGCGGGCCCGCGACAACAGGGTGCCGAGACACCAGTGTCCTCGCAGAGCAGACACCGGACAGGAGGACACCCTGCCCGGGCCCACACGCCCGTCCCGCTGGGCTCGGATGGGACCCTGGGTCTGTCTGCTCGGACGACGGCCTCCAGCCCAGCGCTCGCTGGCTCTCCACCAGCGCTCAGGCCGGAGCTGCGAGGAGCCCCGCTCCACGGAGGAGGCGCCTAGCGGCGCAGGGGGCGCAGCCCAGGCCGCCAGTCGGGCCCTGGACCGCTGCACGCCCCGCCTCCAGCTCTCCGGGCTCCTCCGCCTCGCCCTGCGCTGCGGCTTCCCATTCCGTCCCCCACGGGGAGCAGGGAGCGGGGGCAGCAGACCCCTCAGTGACCACAGGGCACCCGGGACGTTTCTAGCTCACAGGCTCCAGACGTGCGGAAACACAGTGGTAACTCACACTGCACACCGCCCGACGGCTCACGCAGCGCTTTCCTTCACTGCGTCTCACTGAACGAGACGGGAGGCCACCCCGGCTCCTCGGAAGGCAGGCTCAGGGCGGGGAAGGGGCTTGTTCCGATGACACGACCCACACGACCCACGCGAGAGGCCCGCTTACCTAGTCGCGCCCTCGTCCGGGGCCCCTGCATCTGAGTGCGCAGCTCAGGCCTCAGGTGGAATTTCTTGGCTTCGTCGACGAGGTCCCTGCACTGCAAACTGCAGCGGATGAAGGGCTGAAACACAGCAGGGGCGTGAGCCGCGAGGCCGCCACAGAGAGGAGCCAGCGAGACGCACATGGAGAACTGACTTCTGAAAACAGAAAAGCAGCTTCCGAAGCCCCGTGGTTCCAGGAGGGCTCCTGGTCGTGATTATGCCGTGGGTTTTCAGAAATGATTAAAAAGGGCTGTTTGTGAATACCGTTACATGGTTCAAAGGTCGGGGAGGCTACGTGAATGCACCCTAAGGAGGAGTAACACACGAGAGAAAAGGACGCGAGAAGTGACACTAAGCGGCTGCCAGCCTCCCAATGCCAGCAACGGAAGAGGTGTGCCTGGGATCAGCTTCGGAGAGGCTGGGGTTGGGCCAGCCTCACCCACAGATCGGTGGGCCCCACCCCAGGGTGGCCGGGCGATGCTTGTGGTGGGAGTCAGGAAACGCACCACCGGGAACTGAGGCTGCAGAAACACCTGTGGACAAATGCGACACGACCCACGACCCACGTGGATCGTTAAATGAACCAAACTCCTTCCATGCTGGTCTGACCAGAGGTCAAAAATAAAGAGACTTGATAAGCAAAGTGTCTTTTCCAAGGCCATCTAGAACGAATTCTTTTAGAACAATTTTTTTTAATCGTTTTTTATTTTATTTTGTGGCTCAAGGGCTTAGTTGCTCCGCAGCATGTGGGATCTTTGCGGATCAGGGATTGGAGCCATGTCACTGGCAGGTGAACTCTCCACCACTGAGCTACCAGGGAAACCCCCTGGAACCACTTTTTTAAACGGAGAAGGGGACAAAATTTATCACCCAATATTGCTATGGAAATCAATGAGACCGGTCAAAAGAAAAAAGACAACAAAGCACAAAACTGAATTAAGCTGCAGACTCTCATTTCTGCTGGGAGCCCGACTCGCCCAGCACCCGCCCGCAGACCCCCGCACTGCCCACGACACTCGGGTGCGGGGACAGGCTCCCAGGGATGCGCGTGCCCGTCGGGGGCCAGTTCTAAACACGGGACGGGAAGCTGCAGAGATGCCCAGGGTCCTGGGACTCACCTCGGTGTCTATGACGTCCGTGATGTACCGGGGGGTCAGCAGGGGCATCCGGACGTACTGCAGCAGGTCCGGCAAGGACTCCTCCCGCTCCTTCCTGGCGTGCTTCACCCAGCTGATGACCGCCTCGAAGACAGGCTCTTCAGAATCCACCTGCGAGCGTGCGACCGATTGTGGGGCGCTCTGGACCCGCCCGCCCCACCGCCTCATCCCACCGCTGCTCCCCTCTCCCAGACAGAGCCAGGCTCATGGGAGAACAATCGTTTCAGACACAACTTTCTAAGATCGCAAGAAGAATTATAGTCAGATTGGGTGAAAAACACTGAAGATACAGAGTACCTAATGACCATTAGTCACGAATCGACTTTTAATTCAGAATTTTCCCGGTCCTTGAATTTTTTCTTGTCATTACTGAAACTTGAGCAGGTGAAGGAGGAACTTGCTGCCCTACTCAAAACTGGCTCTGAAGACGTGTGTATTCACAGGTGTTGTCTAAAAGGATGTCCAGCCTTGCTCCCCAACTCCTCGGCCAAGCCCGTGAACAGGAAATTCCCTCACGGCATCACAGGGAATGCCGCGTCTTCAAAGCATCATCGGTCAGCATTTGAGCAATGACGCTGGGCTAGGCACCATGCTATTTGAGATGAGACATATAATTAATCTTTTGGGGAACTTAGGCCTGAGCTACATGTGACAGGTGGGATAAAGACACACCCTAAGAAACCTTGTCCTTGGACGAGCACTAGGTCCAGCGAACACTGAGGATCTTGAGACTGACGCCTGAGGACCAGGCCTGCGTGCCTTCCATCCGCCCCTGGAGCGAGCCTGTTCAGAGGTCCTTTCAGAGTGACGGGGCCCAGACAGAGAAGCCATTCTGGGGACTTCTCCCAAGAAGTGAAAGTACAGAAAACGCTCCAGAATGCTCATTCATTTGACAGGTTTATCAAACACCTATGAAGTGCCAGAATTGCGCTGGAGGGACATCAGACGTGAGCCCTTCCTCTTCAGTGGGATAACTGTTAGATGTCACTATATGCCACACGGGCAGTCAGGGGCTGAGAGGCGGAGCGCGAGGCCGCCTGCGCCGTGGCGGGCGGGGACGGCCTTCCTGCAGGAGCCACAGGCGCACAGCCGGCAGACGGGGCGCCAGGAGAAGGCCTTCCGCTGCACCGTCCAACACGGCAGCCACCAGCCACGTGTGCTGCTCACGTCTACATGAATTCAAGTGACACTGAATTAAAACTCTAGCTTCGGAATTCGCTGGCAGGGGCCTGGAGTCAATGCCTGGTCTGTGAACTAGGACCCTGTACGCCATGCAGTGCGGCTTCTCAGTCCCCGGCCACGTTTCACGTGCAGACACAACTTTCTAAGATCGTAAGAAGAATTATAGTCAGATTGGGTGAAAAACACTGAAGATACAGAGTACCTAATGACCATTAGTCACGAATCGACTTTTAATTCAGAATTTTCCCGGTCCTTGAATTTTTTCTTGTCATTACTGAAACTTGAGCAGGTGAAGGAGGAACTTGCTGCCCTACTCAAAACTGGCTCTGAAGACGTGTGTATTCACAGGTGTTGTCTAAAAGGATGTCCAGCCTTGCTCCCCAACTCCTCGGCCAAGCCCGTGAACAGGAAATTCCCTCACGGCATCACAGGGAATGCCGCGTCTTCAAAGCATCATCGGTCAGCATTTGAGCAATGACGCTGGGCTAGGCACCATGCTATTTGAGATGAGACATATAATTAATCTTTTGGGGAACTTAGGCCTGAGCTACATGTGACAGGTGGGATAAAGACACACCCTAAGAAACCTTGTCCTTGGACGAGCACTAGGTCCAGCGAACACTGAGGATCTTGAGACTGACGCCTGAGGACCAAGCCTGCGTGCCTTCCATCCGCCCCTGGAGCGAGCCTGTTCAGAGGTCCTTTCAGAGTGACGGGGCCCAGACAGAGAAGCCATTCTGGGGACTTCTCCCAAGAAGTGAAAGTACAGAAAACGCTCCAGAATGCTCATTCATTTGACAGGTTTATCAAACACCTATGAAGTGCCAGAATTGCGCTGGAGGGACATCAGACGTGAGCCCTTCCTCTTCAGTGGGATAACTGTTAGATGTCACTATATGCCACACGGGCAGTCAGGGGCTGAGAGGCGGAGCGCGAGGCCGCCTGCGCCGTGGCGGGCGGGGACGGCCTTCCTGCAGGAGCCACAGGCGCACAGCCGGCAGACGGGGCGCCAGGAGAAGGCCTTCCGCTGCACCGTCCAACACGGCAGCCACCAGCCACGTGTGCTGCTCACGTCTACATGAATTCAAGTGACACTGAATTAAAACTCTAGCTTCGGAATTCGCTGGCAGGGGCCTGGAGTCAATGCCTGGTCTGTGAACTAGGACCCTGTACGCCATGCAGTGCGGCTTCTCAGTCCCCGGCCACGTTTCACGTGCTCAAAGCCACCAGTGCTTGCGGTCAGTGAGCTGGAGAGCACAACGCGGGGCCTTCGCATCCTGACGGAACAGTCTACCGGCCAGCCCGGCAAACAGCAGAGCCTGGTGCGGCAGGACGAGAGGGAGGGGACGGACAAGGTCCCGCCGGAGAAGCAAGCCGACTGGATTTTCCTCTGAATTGTGAAAAGGCTTCAAGCAGGCCAGTGATAGGCCTCTACTGGTGCTTTATAAAGGTTACTCTAGCAACCGCGGGAGGAAGGCTTGGGAAGGCTGCGTGCTGGGAGCCCAGGCAAGTCGACCGGCCCATCCAGCAGGAGGCAATGCCGAGACGGTGCCAGTGGTGACGGGCATCTGTGGACTGAGGCCACAGATCAAGCTAGCCCAGTCTGCTGATGCACCAGATGCAGGGGAGGGGCTGACGGGTGGCTGTGATTTTTAGGTAAAATTCAGCTAAAGGCAAGGACAACAGGCTAACAGTTCTGAAGAGCTGTGTGTTGGGCCCTGACACATTTCAGGTTTCAATGAGATATACCCATTTAAAGCAGGGTTTTTCAATCATAAGCAAGAGATCCTTGATCTTACTGAAGACAGAATAAGCTAGAATTACAGAGAAAAAGCTAAACTGAGAGGAGAAACCCCTAACACCAACGCTTCACTATGGAGAAAATTTCTTTGCAATACATTTTCACAGAGAATTCTTCCATGTATCAGGCACCCGCATTCTTTCTCACGACTCAGAACGGCCGTGCGGACTAGGGGCGCTCATCTCCCGCATCTGGTGCAGGAGGGATCTGGAGGCCAGCGGCCAGGACCAGGCACCACGCACCCCAAACCCGGCTCCAGCTTGGCTCTGAGGCCCAGTTTTTTCTCCCCCTGTTGTTTTAAACACTGCACACTGCCTCCGGTGTTTCGAGTGCTATTGTTTTATATGGTCCAGAGGAAGTGTTAGTTAGCAGCGGGGGTCAGACATCTGGTTCCTGCTTCTGGCTCAAGCTAGCCCAGTCTGCGGATGCACCAGATGCAGGGGAGGCGGCTGGCATATGAAAGACAAAAAAACGTCATCTGCTGAAGACAGCAAAGGCCAGTCTTGCCAGACACTTGAGGAAGATGCTACAGAAGAGCTCATTTCGCTTAGGAAGAGGTACGTTCACTGTGATCCTGATCTGGCCAGCTAGCACGCACTAATGGCTATGGCCTCATCGCCCTGAATGTGCCCGATCACCTCTCCTCTCGGAAGCTAAGCAGGGTCGGGCCTGGTAGTACTTGGATGGGAGACACACTGAGAGCTGGCCCGCTCACAGCTCCGGGGTTCAGCGCACAGTCTCTGGAGGAGATGGTGGCTGAGTCCTGCCCCTCGAGCTGTGTGTGGATGATGATGCATCTCACAGCACCAGGTTCCTCCTCAGAAAACTGGAGACAGTTTTGAGAATTAAGTAAGATTTAAAAAAGCAAAGAATGGTACCATGAGAATGGAAATGCTAGGGCACAAGGGCTTTTGTCTATTGTGTCCATAACCGGATCCCTAGCCCAGAAGTGTGCTGGGCTCACAGAAACGACTCAATAAGTATTTGATAAAAAATGAGCCAGGGGCTTCCCCTGGTGGTCCAGTGGGTAAAGACACCGCCTTGCAGTGCATGGGGCGCTGGTTTGATCCCTGGCCTGGGAAGATCCCACATGCCGTGGAGCAGCTGGACCCACGTGTCCAATTACCGAGCCGGAGCTCTGGCGCGCGTCCACCCAGAGCCAGCGCTCTGCGACAACAGAGGCCACCGCGATGGGAGGCCCACAGGAGCCAAACAACAAAGACGGATGAAAATAGAGAAATGAAAGACCAATAGAAGTGGCCCGCCCATCCCCCTCCCTCCCCACCCCTCCTCCAAAAGATAAATAATAAATAAAATTTTAAAAATGAGCCAGGAGTTACTTTACGAGCGTGTGCAGTGAAGTTCAGGTCTGCGGTGCTCCTTCTACCAATGGGTCTGGCGTCCCGAGCCAGGACCCAGCCCCTGGAGCCCCACGGCAAGAACGCTGTGGTGCTCAGCTCTGCAGCCCGGGGGAGCAGTGGCTTGGGCGGCCACGGACCAAATGTCACACTGGTGACAGACGAGGGCGCGGACGTGGCCTGACCAAGTTCCCGCTAGTAAGTCACCTGGCAGATATGCTGGCAAAAAGTTGGCTAAATGCTCATAAGAGGTATACTGAAGACTTTTTTTTTAGGATTTTTTTTTTTTAAGCTTTTTTTGCGGGGGGGCGGGTTGGGGAAGGAGGGGGGCGGGCAGGCCACTTCTATTGGTCTTTCATCTATTTTCATCCGTCTTTGTTCTTTGGCTCCTGTGGGCCTCCCATCGCAGTGGCGTCTGTTGTCGCAGAGCGCCGGCTCTGGGTGCATGTGCTCCAGAGCTCCGGCTCGGTAATTGGACACATGGGTCCAGCCGCTCCGCGGCACGTGGGATCCTCCCAGGCCAGGGCTCGAACCGGCGCCCCTTGCACTACAAGGCGGTGTCCTTACCCACTGGACCACCAGGGAAGCCCCAACTGAAGACTTTTTACTACATGAAAATCCTTGTTTTAATAAACTAAATCAGGGAGTAATCATTTGCTTACTAAATATATTGCAGACTTCCTTTAAGTGTCTATTGTGTCCATAACCGGATCCCTAGCCCAGAAGTGTGCTGGGCTCACAGAAACGACTCAATAAGTATTTGATAAAAAATGAGCCAGGGGCTTCCCCTGGTGGTCCAGTGGGTAAAGACACCGCCTTGCAGTGCATGGGGCGCTGGTTTGATCCCTGGCCTGGGAAGATCCCACATGCCGTGGAGCAGCTGGACCCACGTGTCCAATTACCGAGCCGGAGCTCTGGCGCGCGTCCACCCAGAGCCAGCGCTCTGCGACAACAGAGGCCACCGCGATGGGAGGCCCACAGGAGCCAAACAACAAAGACGGATGAAAATAGAGAAATGAAAGACCAATAGAAGTGGCCCGCCCATCCCCCTCCCTCCCCACCCCTCCTCCAAAAGATAAATAATAAATAAAATTTTTAAAAAATGAGCCAGGAGTTACTTTACGAGCGTGTGCAGTGAAGTTCAGGTCTGCGGTGCTCCTTCTACCAATGGGTCTGGCGTCCCGAGCCAGGACCCAGCCCCTGGAGCCCCACGGCAAGAACGCTGTGGTGCTCAGCTCTGCAGCCCGGGGGAGCAGTGGCTTGGGCGGCCACGGACCAAATGTCACACTGGTGACAGACGAGGGCGCGGACGTGGCCTGACCAAGTTCCCGCTAGTAAGTCACCTGGCAGATATGCTGGCAAAAAGTTGGCTAAATGCTCATAAGAGGTATACTGAAGACTTTTTTTTTAGGATTTTTTTTTTTAAGCTTTTTTTGCGGGGGGGCGGGTTGGGGAAGGAGGGGGGCGGGCAGGCCACTTCTATTGGTCTTTCATCTATTTTCATCCGTCTTTGTTCTTTGGCTCCTGTGGGCCTCCCATCGCAGTGGCGTCTGTTGTCGCAGAGCGCCGGCTCTGGGTGCATGTGCTCCAGAGCTCCGGCTCGGTAATTGGACACATGGGTCCAGCCGCTCCGCGGCACGTGGGATCCTCCCAGGCCAGGGCTCGAACCGGCGCCCCTTGCACTACAAGGCGGTGTCCTTACCCACTGGACCACCAGGGAAGCCCCAACTGAAGACTTTTTACTACATGAAAATCCTTGTTTTAATAAACTAAATCAGGGAGTAATCATTTGCTTACTAAATATATTGCAGACTTCCTTTAAGTATCAAATTCCTTTTCTAGCACTCAGAGAATTAGTCAAACTTTCTTTTTGTTTATTTATTTATTTTTTTAGCGGCACCTGGTCTTCACTGAGGCATGTGGGATCTTAGTTTCCTGACCAGGGAACAAGCCCGGGCCCCCTGCGTTGGGATCTCAGAGTCTTAGCCATTGGACCACCAGGGAAGCCCCAGTCAAACTTCCTTTGCAATGTGTTAATATCTCTTGTTTAAACTGAGGTGTAGCGAGCTTCTGGGAATCCACTCATTTAAAGTCACTTTTCAGTCTTACTCAAGGAGAGAGAGGGAAAGAGAGCTCTCAGTTTCCCTAGGGGATTCTCCCGAGAGCATCGACTGTCTCCTCACGGGGGAAACAACCCACAGGTGGACTCCTCCCCTGCTCCAGGCTCTTCTCAGTGCTCCCACAAGCTCTGAACCGGAGAGCTGGGCCCTGAGATGGAAACCGGCCTCGCACACGACCGTCCTGCTGCAGGCGCTCCAGGTCCAGTCCAGCTACAGGCCACACGCAGCCACCAAGGCTCTCCCCACAGGGCCACGTCCCCAGACACGGGTCCAGCAGGGAGATTCCAGGCTGCCACACTCCGCCCACAGAGCCCTCCACCCCAGAGGCGCTGACCACTGCGCACCTGCTCCAATCGCCGATGTCATGGCCTGTCCTTCTCGATGTCCTTCCTTTACCATCTCCGCCCGACACTCTGCCATCACCTGTGTCTTTCCATTGCCCCCTGACAAGACCTGGAACTCCCGGGAAACAAGACTGGACCTCACCTCCTCTTGCCTCCCAGCCCCTGGCGTGGGGACCGCCGCACGGGAGACCTTCTGGTAAATGTTCCAAAACGAGCAAGTGGGTAACAGAGAAGTAAGTGCTCTACAAAAATCTACTTTACTTCCCATTTCTGCTTATTCCATACTGTTTAACAGTAATTCTTAACCACTGAGATCACAAATTTCACTAAGGAAGAAGTGAATGCCCTCCCACAAACATGCAAGTTAAGTCTGGCATATGATTTCAGGGACATCTGATGAAACCTTAGAGCTCATACAGACGCCTGACTAGAAGTCCTGCTATAGAAGCAGAGTGACTCCACCTCGCTTTCTGGTGTTATGGCCCGGTCCTGAAGAGAGCTGACGTCAAGTCAGGTGTGTACCTGAATCTCATCACACTTGATGAGCTTCTCCACCTCTCCTTGGCTGAGAAGGATGAATTCTTCATGCTGCACCACTTCAGGAAAATGCTTCTGGCTAAAAACCTCAGCTGCCTGCATCAGGTCAACACAGTTGTGCGTCTCAGCGAAGTCCCGGATGCCCAGGCAGTTGGAAGGGTCCAGCTGGCTTTCCAGGAACTCACAGCAGGCTTGCTTCACACCTAGACAGACATACAGACAGGGGGTCCTGAGGACACTTGGCAGGGGTCGGCCTCAGTTCCTGGGTCACGACATCTCCACGTGGGATCAGAGGAAACCTGGCTCAATGCCCCAGAGTCAGATTAGATATTTCATGCTTTGGAAATCTGAATTCTGTTTCTGTCTTATGTGCTGTGCAGCCTCCAGCAAGGCCTTTATAAATGTGTGCTGCAGCATTAAAACAAGCACAGCAGGACAAACTGCTTTTATGGACACCGCTACAATTAACCAGACCTGCTGCAGAACTCCCCAGAGTCAAGCTGTAAAACCAACTGTAATTCAGCACACGGCATCTAATTGCGGGTCCGAACCACGGGTCCACCCCAGAGGCTGCATGCCAATCGCCGATGTCATGGCCTGTCCTTCTCGATGTCCTTCCTTTACCATCTCCGCCCGACACTCTGCCATCACCTGTGTCTTTCCATTGCCCCCTGACAAGACCTGGAACTCCCGGGAAACAAGACTGGACCTCACCTCCTCTTGCCTCCCAGCCCCTGGCGTGGGGACCGCCGCACGGGAGACCTTCTGGTAAATGTTCCAAAACGAGCAAGTGGGTAACAGAGAAGTAAGTGCTCTACAAAAATCTACTTTACTTCCCATTTCTGCTTATTCCATACTGTTTAACAGTAATTCTTAACCACTGAGATCACAAATTTCACTAAGGAAGAAGTGAATGCCCTCCCACAAACATGCAAGTTAAGTCTGGCATATGATTTCAGGGACATCTGATGAAACCTTAGAGCTCATACAGACGCCTGACTAGAAGTCCTGCTATAGAAGCAGAGTGACTCCACCTCGCTTTCTGGTGTTATGGCCCGGTCCTGAAGAGAGCTGACGTCAAGTCAGGTGTGTACCTGAATCTCATCACACTTGATGAGCTTCTCCACCTCTCCTTGGCTGAGAAGGATGAATTCTTCATGCTGCACCACTTCAGGAAAATGCTTCTGGCTAAAAACCTCAGCTGCCTGCATCAGGTCAACACAGTTGTGCGTCTCAGCGAAGTCCCGGATGCCCAGGCAGTTGGAAGGGTCCAGCTGGCTTTCCAGGAACTCACAGCAGGCTTGCTTCACACCTAGACAGACATACAGACAGGGGGTCCTGAGGACACTTGGCAGGGGTCGGCCTCAGTTCCTGGGTCACGACATCTCCACGTGGGATCAGAGGAAACCTGGCTCAATGCCCCAGAGTCAGATTAGATATTTCATGCTTTGGAAATCTGAATTCTGTTTCTGTCTTATGTGCTGTGCAGCCTCCAGCAAGGCCTTTATAAATGTGTGCTGCAGCATTAAAACAAGCACAGCAGGACAAACTGCTTTTTATGGACACCGCTACAATTAACCAGACCTGCCTGCAGAACTCCCCAGAGTCAAGCTGTAAAACCAACTGTAATTCAGCACACGGCATCTAATTGCTCCTCCACATGGACACTTACTGAAAGACTCTGGTGAAGGAGAAACAGGAGGGCCTGGTAACAGTCTCACGTTTCTCTAACTGAAAAGCTCAGAGGGTAGCAGTCAATTCAGAGCTGTGCACCAGCACAAGGGCTCCCCACGGCGTCAGTCAGGTACTAAACCCAGAAACAACAGCAACGCGAGCCGGGGATCAGAAGAGGGGCTGCCTCCCATCCTGGGAGCCCCCGCGCTTTCACTTTTGTGTGTCAGCGTAGTTTTGACAGACAGCGTCTATGTTCAGAAGGTTAAAGGCGCAGAGGGGCTGAGGCGAGCGGTTCCCAGCCCCCCCGCCAGCTGGGCGTCCACTGCAGCTCTCTTCCGGAGGCGCCGCCGCCTATCGGTGTCCCGCATCTCCCTGCAGGACGGCTGCACATACAGGCGGAAGGAACAGCCTCTCCTATCCCCTCCCCTGTGCTTCTGAAAACAGGAAGTAGAGGATCGCCGGAAGAGCCCAGGACCCACGCCTGGAGGCTCCTCCACACACAACTGACCTCTCAGCTTCTGGGCTGCACGCAGCAGACTCAAGGCCCACCACGGCCTCCATTCTCACGACTAAGGACACATCCTGAACTTTAAGCAGCCCCAGGGCCCCTGGGCCACGAGCGGGGCCGGCAGCTGTACCTTTCAGCTGCAGCAGGCAGGCTGCAGGGAGCAGCTCCTGGACATTCTCCACCGTCACGTGCACCGTCTCCGTGTACACGAAGTCCAGCAAGATTTCCATGGTCGAGGCGGTCAGACCTTGGATAGCTACGTACGGCTTCCCCTTCTCTGAAAGCTGAAAGCGCAGAGGGTATGAAATCGGGGGTTACAACTCCACAAGATTAAGGCAGCATCTCACATCCAGGAGCTTGAAGGGACCTGAATTCTGTTTCTGTCTTATGTGCTGTGCAGCCTCCAGCAAGGCCTTTATAAATGTGTGCTGCAGCATTAAAACAAGCACAGCAGGACAAACTGCTTTTTATGGACACCGCTACAATTAACCAGACCTGCCTGCAGAACTCCCCAGAGTCAAGCTGTAAAACCAACTGTAATTCAGCACACGGCATCTAATTGCTCCTCCACATGGACACTTACTGAAAGACTCTGGTGAAGGAGAAACAGGAGGGCCTGGTAACAGTCTCACGTTTCTCTAACTGAAAAGCTCAGAGGGTAGCAGTCAATTCAGAGCTGTGCACCAGCACAAGGGCTCCCCACGGCGTCAGTCAGGTACTAAACCCAGAAACAACAGCAACGCGAGCCGGGGATCAGAAGAGGGGCTGCCTCCCATCCTGGGAGCCCCCGCGCTTTCACTTTTGTGTGTCAGCGTAGTTTTGACAGACAGCGTCTATGTTCAGAAGGTTAAAGGCGCAGAGGGGCTGAGGCGAGCGGTTCCCAGCCCCCCCGCCAGCTGGGCGTCCACTGCAGCTCTCTTCCGGAGGCGCCGCCGCCTATCGGTGTCCCGCATCTCCCTGCAGGACGGCTGCACATACAGGCGGAAGGAACAGCCTCTCCTATCCCCTCCCCTGTGCTTCTGAAAACAGGAAGTAGAGGATCGCCGGAAGAGCCCAGGACCCACGCCTGGAGGCTCCTCCACACACAACTGACCTCTCAGCTTCTGGGCTGCACGCAGCAGACTCAAGGCCCACCACGGCCTCCATTCTCACGACTAAGGACACATCCTGAACTTTAAGCAGCCCCAGGGCCCCTGGGCCACGAGCGGGGCCGGCAGCTGTACCTTTCAGCTGCAGCAGGCAGGCTGCAGGGAGCAGCTCCTGGACATTCTCCACCGTCACGTGCACCGTCTCCGTGTACACGAAGTCCAGCAAGATTTCCATGGTCGAGGCGGTCAGACCTTGGATAGCTACGTACGGCTTCCCCTTCTCTGAAAGCTGAAAGCGCAGAGGGTATGAAATCGGGGGTTACAACTCCACAAGATTAAGGCAGCATCTCACATCCAGGAGCTTGAAGGGACCTTGACAATATTAACTGGATACACATCTTAAAAAAAAAAAAATGTCATCTATTTTGATTTGTGCAAAGAAAATACAGCATATATTTGCAGTTTTTCAAATAGTGGGAAGCTATGTGTAAGCCAAGAGCACACAGAGGTGACTCCTTGCTGGAATATCAATTTTACTTGTGAATAATTGAGAATGCTGCTCTGCATTAAAACAAGTAACAGACGAAACACGGAACGGAACTAAAAGTTCCATGAACCTGCCACTAGTGTCCGTGAGCTCTTCAGATTAAAGATGAACTTTGCGGAGTTCCAGCTGCAGACCCTCCAGGAGAAGCCAGCACTGTCCCGTCTGTCCCAAGGCGGGTGCTGCCCATCTTGAGGACACCTGGCTAAGACAACTGGACTGTCAGGCTGGTGCTCTTTTGGGATTGCACAGAGCCTAGACTGTATCTTGGAGTTCTGAGTATAGCTGAGGCCACACAATCATGGAAATGGTTTGCCTAAGGGTGGGCCTCTAGCTTTACAGGATAGTAAACTATCTGAAAACTGATGACCTTACGAACGCTTTACTAGATCTCAATGGAATATGAGTCACACAAAAGTAATTAAAAATGCCATTTGCAGCAGCATGGAAGGACCTAGAGGTGACCATTCTACGTGAGGGCAAGTCAGAGAAAATCAACACCGCATCATATAGACATATATATGCAATCTTTACAAATGATACAAATGAACTTATTTACAAAACAAAAACAGACTCACAGACACAGAAAACAAATTTACAGTTACCAAAGGGGAGATGAACAGAGAGGAATTAGGAGTATGGGACTAACATCCGCACTATTATATAAAGTAGGTGAACAACAAGGACTCGCACAGGGAACTGTCCCCTGTATCTTGCAATGGTCTATAGTGGGAAAGAATCTGAGAAAGAATAGACACACACACTCGCAACTGAACTCCTTTGCTATATGCCTGAAACTAACTCAGGATTATAAACTGACTGTATTTCAATTAAAAACACACACCCACAAGGGGACAGGAGGATGAGTGAAACAGATGAGGGAGAAGAAGGGGAACAGACTTCCAATTCCACAGCAAGTGAGCCACAGGGATGACATACACAGGTGGGGAACAAAGTCAACAGTATTTATTTTTTTTGCATCTATTTTGATTTGCAAAGAATACAGCATATATTTGCAGTTTTTCAAATAGTGGGAAGCTATGTGTAAGCCAAGAGCACACAGAGGTGACTCCTTGCTGGAATATCAATTTTACTTGTGAATAATTGAGAATGCTGCTCTGCATTAAAACAAGTAACAGACGAAACACGGAACGGAACTAAAAGTTCCATGAACCTGCCACTAGTGTCCGTGAGCTCTTCAGATTAAAGATGAACTTTGCGGAGTTCCAGCTGCAGACCCTCCAGGAGAAGCCAGCACTGTCCCGTCTGTCCCAAGGCGGGTGCTGCCCATCTTGAGGACACCTGGCTAAGACAACTGGACTGTCAGGCTGGTGCTCTTTTGGGATTGCACAGAGCCTAGACTGTATCTTGGAGTTCTGAGTATAGCTGAGGCCACACAATCATGGAAATGGTTTGCCTAAGGGTGGGCCTCTAGCTTTACAGGATAGTAAACTATCTGAAAACTGATGACCTTACGAACGCTTTACTAGATCTCAATGGAATATGAGTCACACAAAAGTAATTAAAAATGCCATTTGCAGCAGCATGGAAGGACCTAGAGGTGACCATTCTACGTGAGGGCAAGTCAGAGAAAATCAACACCGCATCATATAGACATATATATGCAATCTTTACAAATGATACAAATGAACTTATTTACAAAACAAAAACAGACTCACAGACACAGAAAACAAATTTACAGTTACCAAAGGGGAGATGAACAGAGAGGAATTAGGAGTATGGGACTAACATCCGCACTATTATATAAAGTAGGTGAACAACAAGGACTCGCACAGGGAACTGTCCCCTGTATCTTGCAATGGTCTATAGTGGGAAAGAATCTGAGAAAGAATAGACACACACACACTCGCAACTGAACTCCTTTGCTATATGCCTGAAACTAACTCAGGATTATAAACTGACTGTATTTCAATTAAAAACACACACCCACAAGGGGACAGGAGGATGAGTGAAACAGATGAGGGAGAAGAAGGGGAACAGACTTCCAATTCCACAGCAAGTGAGCCACAGGGATGACATACACAGGTGGGGAACAAAGTCAACAGTACTGAAGAATGACAGATGGTAACCGGGCTTGTCGTGGTGATCATTTTATATTGTATAGCAGAAGCAGATTACTATATTGTGCACCTTGAAATAGTATTATAGGTCAATTATACTTCAACTGAAAAATGCACAACCACTCAGCATTTTCTTGCCTGATGTCAGTCTTTTAAGGAGGACTATAAAATAATCACTGGTGAGAGAAAAATAATTACGGAGTTCTTTTAAGAACATGCAGGGTAAGAGTGAAGACAGGATGAACCACAGGATGCTCACAGGCAGACCCTGAGGGAGATGGCAGAGGACAGGATCTGCTCTGTCACCCAGCGCGGGGCTCCCTTCAAACTAGCCTGGATCCACTGGGGTGACGAGCCAGGCCCCCGAGTGCCCCTGCCAGCCATGTGGCTGAGCACTGGCTCAGTTTCACACACATGTCTTGCTTTACAATGAGAATATTACAATTAAAACCAAGCTAAGTTAATGTAGGATTAAATCCCCTCCACATTTAGGCCGTAAGACATTTCGTATCTGCGACTATCTCTTCACGTGTAGAATGAGACGACAACCGTTGGCCCCGCGGTGAGCAGAAGGGACGGCACCTGGCACAGAACCTGGCCCGTCGGGCGGTGGCTGCCATACAACATGAGCACCATGGTGGAACCTGTCAGGCTTACGTACAAGCAGAGACAAATGACACAGATAAACAAATTTACAGTTACCAAAGGGGAGATGAACAGAGAGGAATTAGGAGTATGGGACTAACATCCGCACTATTATATAAAGTAGGTGAACAACAAGGACTCGCACAGGGAACTGTCCCCTGTATCTTGCAATGGTCTATAGTGGGAAAGAATCTGAGAAAGAATAGACACACACACTCGCAACTGAACTCCTTTGCTATATGCCTGAAACTAACTCAGGATTATAAACTGACTGTATTTCAATTAAAAACACACACCCACAAGGGGACAGGAGGATGAGTGAAACAGATGAGGGAGAAGAAGGGGAACAGACTTCCAATTCCACAGCAAGTGAGCCACAGGGATGACATACACAGGTGGGGAACAAAGTCAACAGTACTGAAGAATGACAGATGGTAACCGGGCTTGTCGTGGTGATCATTTTATATTGTATAGCAGAAGCAGATTACTATATTGTGCACCTTGAAATAGTATTATAGGTCAATTATACTTCAACTGAAAAATGCACAACCACTCAGCATTTTCTTGCCTGATGTCAGTCTTTTAAGGAGGACTATAAAATAATCACTGGTGAGAGAAAAATAATTACGGAGTTCTTTTAAGAACATGCAGGGTAAGAGTGAAGACAGGATGAACCACAGGATGCTCACAGGCAGACCCTGAGGGAGATGGCAGAGGACAGGATCTGCTCTGTCACCCAGCGCGGGGCTCCCTTCAAACTAGCCTGGATCCACTGGGGTGACGAGCCAGGCCCCCGAGTGCCCCTGCCAGCCATGTGGCTGAGCACTGGCTCAGTTTCACACACATGTCTTGCTTTACAATGAGAATATTACAATTAAAACCAAGCTAAGTTAATGTAGGATTAAATCCCCTCCACATTTAGGCCGTAAGACATTTCGTATCTGCGACTATCTCTTCACGTGTAGAATGAGACGACAACCGTTGGCCCCGCGGTGAGCAGAAGGGACGGCACCTGGCACAGAACCTGGCCCGTCGGGCGGTGGCTGCCATACAACATGAGCACCATGGTGGAACCTGTCAGGCTTACGTACAAGCAGAGACAAATGACACAATCAAGAAAATGTATTTAAACTTAAGAAGCCAGAGCTGTGACCCTGGGGGCGGAGAGCTGCAGTCCCCTCCTCTGCTGGGCTTTCCTGACGCCCGCGAGGCTCCCTGGGCGGCTCCTCCACACCCTGGCTGCCTTGCCAGGCGATCGCCAAGGCCGTCTCCTTCCTAGGACTTTGTGAGCACTAGCTTTTCTCCCGCAGGCAGGCCTCCTAGGCCTAGACCCTGGTTAAGGGCTCGTGCTCCCGAGTCGGCGTCGTCCTCCTGGTGAGCCTTCGTGTGCCCACACAGCCAGGCCAGTCCCCTGCCTCCCGCCCGCAACTGCTCTGAAGCTCCCCTGGGAGAGGGAAGAGAACTGCTTTTCTTCACAGACTGTAAGAAGGAGCGGGACGAGGATGCAGTCTCCTTCCTCTTTCCTTCTGTCCTCCCTCTTCCCTGGTGTTCTCTTTAAACTGTTAAACTTTACAAAAAGGAAAACAGGAAAACATACATAAAACCGGTAAGTAAAATCCAGTAGATGACATCTGTGTTTTACCACATGCTGGACATCGGTCTAAGCACGTCACATGTAATCTTCCCAGGTAGGTGGCACAATACCCACATGAAACTGTGTACAACTATGGTCACTGAGTTAATGGACACGAGTTCGCGCAAGCTCCAGAAGATGCTGAAGGCCAGGGGAGCCTGGCGTGCTGCAGGCCATGGGGTCGCACAGAGTCAGACATGACGGAGCGAAGGAACGGGACCGATGGCCTCAGTCGGAGGGGAGGACGCCCCTGCGCAGTCAGATGCAGACGTCGTCCGGAGTCTGCCGTTTAACACCAGACCACACAAATTCACGACTCTCCCGAACTCCCACACTTTCTCCCCAGCGGAACGAGACACCCGTGAGCGGCATGCGGGGCTGCCCCTGAGGAGAGCACTCACCCGTACCTCGCTGGTGAACATGGCACAGAAGTAGTCGCTGCAGGCGGCCAGCACGACCCGGTGCGCGGGGAAGTCCTTCTGTTCCACCCGCAGCGTCACGTCGCAGAGGGTGTTGCTCTTCCTGAGGGAGTTCATGGCGTTGAGGATGGACTTAGCATGAGTGTTCGTCATCACGTCTTTGGGGGCCATAATGCCCCCCATCAAGCGCTATGGAGAGAGATGAAACGGATCCTTGGATTCTGAAAGCACAAAAACAAAGCCAAACCAAACCCATGAGCATATCCGAAGACCTGGAGACTCTATAAATATATTCAGTTAGCTTTACAAATGAAGAAGGCGCCATCAGATTCAAACACCCACCCAGGGAGTGTGCACTAGCTTTTCTCCCGCAGGCAGGCCTCCTAGGCCTAGACCCTGGTTAAGGGCTCGTGCTCCCGAGTCGGCGTCGTCCTCCTGGTGAGCCTTCGTGTGCCCACACAGCCAGGCCAGTCCCCTGCCTCCCGCCCGCAACTGCTCTGAAGCTCCCCTGGGAGAGGGAAGAGAACTGCTTTTCTTCACAGACTGTAAGAAGGAGCGGGACGAGGATGCAGTCTCCTTCCTCTTTCCTTCTGTCCTCCCTCTTCCCTGGTGTTCTCTTTAAACTGTTAAACTTTACAAAAAGGAAAACAGGAAAACATACATAAAACCGGTAAGTAAAATCCAGTAGATGACATCTGTGTTTTACCACATGCTGGACATCGGTCTAAGCACGTCACATGTAATCTTCCCAGGTAGGTGGCACAATACCCACATGAAACTGTGTACAACTATGGTCACTGAGTTAATGGACACGAGTTCGCGCAAGCTCCAGAAGATGCTGAAGGCCAGGGGAGCCTGGCGTGCTGCAGGCCATGGGGTCGCACAGAGTCAGACATGACGGAGCGAAGGAACGGGACCGATGGCCTCAGTCGGAGGGGAGGACGCCCCTGCGCAGTCAGATGCAGACGTCGTCCGGAGTCTGCCGTTTAACACCAGACCACACAAATTCACGACTCTCCCGAACTCCCACACTTTCTCCCCAGCGGAACGAGACACCCGTGAGCGGCATGCGGGGCTGCCCCTGAGGAGAGCACTCACCCGTACCTCGCTGGTGAACATGGCACAGAAGTAGTCGCTGCAGGCGGCCAGCACGACCCGGTGCGCGGGGAAGTCCTTCTGTTCCACCCGCAGCGTCACGTCGCAGAGGGTGTTGCTCTTCCTGAGGGAGTTCATGGCGTTGAGGATGGACTTAGCATGAGTGTTCGTCATCACGTCTTTGGGGGCCATAATGCCCCCCATCAAGCGCTATGGAGAGAGAATGAAACGGATCCTTGGATTCTGAAAGCACAAAAACAAAGCCAAACCAAACCCATGAGCATATCCGAAGACCTGGAGACTCTATAAATATATTCAGTTAGCTTTACAAATGAAGAAGGCGCCATCAGATTCAAACACCCACCAGCAGGGAGTGTGCCTCTTCCTGGCCTTACCAACACAATTCAGCCACGAGCTATTCCCAGTAAATATGACCTCTTCCCTCTCTGAACTCCCCTTATCATCAAGTGCCCCAAACACCTGACACTGTAATCAACATTCTATTGTAAATAGAAATTATTCCTTTCTCGCCTATCTTTACAAGGCTGCAGTCTCTCATGATAAAATTTCTTAAAGGTGTGATGCCACTATTTTTAATATTCTTAAGTAGGTTAAGTAGGTGCATATTTAGAGGGTGGGGACCCTGTTTTATATACATATTTTCTCTCTGAGTGTATTATAAATCTTTAGTAATAGAATGCAAGAAAGGAAAAGCGGTGCAATCAACCTAGAGCAATAAAGGCCAGTATCAGTGAAAATACACTTTTGTCTAAAGAACCCAAATAATGATTTACGACGACTTTCAGCAATATCCGGATTTATTCTTTTTTTTTTTAAACCTGAACATTTATTGTGCCAATAATCGCTGAAATTCTTAAGATGAACTGGACGCTGCAACAGCTGCCCGCCTGGGTTTAGTTAGGTGTGTTGTTCCTTCACAGAATCCATGCCTGAATCTGCGGTATACAATTTTTAGGTGCCTCACACGACCAGTCCCGGTGGCATTTCGTCTTGTAGCTTTGGCACTCCAGTTATACTCTCTCTTTCGCTTGGCAGGGTAGCCACATTTGCCACGGGTGGACTTCTGAAGGCGGTGAGCCTTAGAGTCACATCAGCGGCACAGTGTGCGTGTCTTATTCCGACACTTTCCAAACGATGACGCTCCCTTCGTCATCTCTGCTTCTGCCGCGGAGACCAAAGAGCTGGATTTATTCTTAAAATGAAACTTCAGGATTTCCCCGGGGGTCCAGGAGGTGAGACTCTGCCTGCCTGTGCAAGGCGCAGGTTCCATCCCCACCCCGGGATCCCACACGCTGTGGAGCACCTAAGCCTGAGTGCCACAGCTACCGACCTTGCCCTGGAGCCCTGAGCCCGAGAGCCAAAGCTACCGAAGCCCGCACACCCTGAAGCCCGCACACCACAGCTACCGGCCCTGCGCGCTGCAACGACTGCAGCTCCTGTGCCCAGAGCCTGTGCTCCGCAACAAGAGAAGCCACTGCAATGAGAAGCCTGTGCGCCACCACCAGACACAACTAGAGAGAGCACGCAGCAACAAAGACCCAGCGCAGCCAAGTAAATAAACAAAAAAATTTAAAAAACACTTCCAGTGAGGACCCAATACCTCATTATGGAGATCATGCAAGCTTAAGTTAGCTTAGTTAGTTTCAAAGTTCTTCTAAAGAAAGGTCTCCCTACTTTAATTATTAGTAAACATTCATCAACATTAACAAATTAGTATTTGCAGTAACTCTTCTATACAGCGAATTACTGGGATAGAAACCTATCAAAACTCTACAACTGGGCTTCCCTGGTGGTCCAGTGGGTAAGGACACCGCCTTGCAGTGCAAGCACCACCGGTTCGATCCCTGTCCTGGGAAGATCCCACGTGCCGCAGAGTGGCTGGACCGATGTGTCCAACTACTGAGCCGGAGCTCTGGAGCGCATGCGGCCAGAGCTGGTGTTCTGCAACAAGAGAGGCCACTGCAATGGGAGGCCCACACAGGCGAAAGAATAAAGATGGATGAAAAATAAAAATAAATTTTAAAAATCAATAAAAAAGAGGCCAAAATTAAAAAAAAAAAAAACAACCAACAACGCTACTACTAATTTTATGGCCATAGCCAGTTACTGGTGAAGTTCACTTGCATGCATAAATTAAATGAACTCAGTAACAGGTTACATGTTAAAAAATTAATAGAAGAGGCAATTTCTTGACTTCTGACAAGCTTTAGTCACGGTATTTTTTTTTTGGTCTGTTTATTTAAAGACAATTTCTGGGGAATTAAACTGGATGGTTATTAAGAGAGTCTGTATTATGTGGAACCCAAACCCTTCTGAAAGGATCCAAGAAAAATAAACTCAAACTACGGTTTTCAAAAGTCCACAACTCACAACCGTAATTTTATATGAACCGGGCGGAAAACGAGACCCTAAGTCCCTCTCTACTCCTGTCTACGGGGAGCCTCTTCTTCCCTAAGCGCTGCAACCACTCCGCAAGACCCGCTTCACGGAAAAGGCGGGGGTTCGTCCAAGCCGAAGGTGGGCTTCAGACGGCGGCCCTCCAGTCCGCCCCGCTGCAGCCCCGGCGCCGCGGGCGAGGGCCGGGCTCCGGCCGTCAGGAGACTCGACCGCGGCCGCCGCCGCCGCGGGGCACCTGCTGCGGCTCCCGTCAGCCTCGCGGCGGAGGGGCCGCGCGGCGGACGCCGAGGGCGGCGTCCAGCTCCCGAGCGGCCGCCGTCCTCCCCGACGGCCTCCCCCGGCAGGGCGCGGCGCCAGGGGACCCCGCCCGCCTCCAGGGCCGGGGGCCCGGGCGGGGCAGGGCGCCGGCGGCCGCCCCCGGGCCACTCACCTGCGCTGCGGCCCGCAGGGTGGGCGCGGGGCGAGCGGGCGGCCCGAGAGGAGCCCGAGCGCCGCCGCCCCGACCCGGAGGCTCCGGCGCCGTCCCCGGCCGCGCGCGGTGATGACGTCACGCCCAGCGACGTCGCGTCACGTGACCCGCCAGGCCGGCCGCGGGCTGCGGGCGCCGGGCGGGCTGGCTGGGCGGCGGGGGCGCGGGCGCCGGGGCCGGAGTGCAGCCCGCAGCCCGGCGACGCGGAGACGATGACCCTGAAGGTCGCGAGGCGCGGCGAACTGAGAGGACTGCAGGGGCTCCCGAGGTAAGACGCGGACGGCTGGGAGCGGTTTACCCGGCAGGTCCAGGAGCCCCCGCAGAGCGAGAACACCCACGCCGGCGTCCGGCGTCTTCCCGTCGGTTGTCCACCATGGCCTTTTCGGGCCGACCGCCGCTGTGGCGAGGACCCTCTGAGCCCCGCGACCGCGGACCTCCGCGTTCTCGGCGTCACAGTCGGGCTGCCGTCGCCGCGGGGCGCTTCTCCAGCTGCGTGCGCTCCGAGTCCGCGAAGTGGCAGGCGGCCGCGGCCGCTGGGAGCCGGACCCTGCGGGGAGCGGGCCCGGAGTCCTCTCGGACGTCGCGGGGGTCCTCCGCCCCGTCCCGCCGCTGTCGCCGTTCACAGCTCGTGGATGCGGAGCGTCCTGCTGGAAATCTTGCTTCTGATTGACTTCGGCGTCCTTATCTCGCCGGCTCAGAAGGGAATGTGGTTCCTTGATACGGTTCCTGCGAAGGTTCAGACCAGCTGTGTCGGATTGTACTGTTTCCTCTGTGGGGCCTTTGGCTCTTCAAGGATAATAAAACTATACAGCCGAGTGGCAGTGGTGTAATTTTACCTCATGCTTCCATGCCTCGTAGAGCATCTCTCATCTAAAGTTTTCAGATTTCCCAATTTGTGAGTGCAGGACTGATGCAGGTTTTATTGGGGGCATTTTGGAAAAGTTCACCAGAATGACAAATGCAGATAGGGGCCGCGCGGCGGACGCCGAGGGCGGCGTCCAGCTCCCGAGCGGCCGCCGTCCTCCCCGACGGCCTCCCCCGGCAGGGCGCGGCGCCAGGGGACCCCGCCCGCCTCCAGGGCCGGGGGCCCGGGCGGGGCAGGGCGCCGGCGGCCGCCCCCGGGCCACTCACCTGCGCTGCGGCCCGCAGGGTGGGCGCGGGGCGAGCGGGCGGCCCGAGAGGAGCCCGAGCGCCGCCGCCCCGACCCGGAGGCTCCGGCGCCGTCCCCGGCCGCGCGCGGTGATGACGTCACGCCCAGCGACGTCGCGTCACGTGACCCGCCAGGCCGGCCGCGGGCTGCGGGCGCCGGGCGGGCTGGCTGGGCGGCGGGGGCGCGGGCGCCGGGGCCGGAGTGCAGCCCGCAGCCCGGCGACGCGGAGACGATGACCCTGAAGGTCGCGAGGCGCGGCGAACTGAGAGGACTGCAGGGGCTCCCGAGGTAAGACGCGGACGGCTGGGAGCGGTTTACCCGGCAGGTCCAGGAGCCCCCGCAGAGCGAGAACACCCACGCCGGCGTCCGGCGTCTTCCCGTCGGTTGTCCACCATGGCCTTTTCGGGCCGACCGCCGCTGTGGCGAGGACCCTCTGAGCCCCGCGACCGCGGACCTCCGCGTTCTCGGCGTCACAGTCGGGCTGCCGTCGCCGCGGGGCGCTTCTCCAGCTGCGTGCGCTCCGAGTCCGCGAAGTGGCAGGCGGCCGCGGCCGCTGGGAGCCGGACCCTGCGGGGAGCGGGCCCGGAGTCCTCTCGGACGTCGCGGGGGTCCTCCGCCCCGTCCCGCCGCTGTCGCCGTTCACAGCTCGTGGATGCGGAGCGTCCTGCTGGAAATCTTGCTTCTGATTGACTTCGGCGTCCTTATCTCGCCGGCTCAGAAGGGAATGTGGTTCCTTGATACGGTTCCTGCGAAGGTTCAGACCAGCTGTGTCGGATTGTACTGTTTCCTCTGTGGGGCCTTTGGCTCTTCAAGGATAATAAAACTATACAGCCGAGTGGCAGTGGTGTAATTTTACCTCATGCTTCCATGCCTCGTAGAGCATCTCTCATCTAAAGTTTTCAGATTTCCCAATTTGTGAGTGCAGGACTGATGCAGGTTTTATTGGGGGCATTTTGGAAAAGTTCACCAGAATGACAAATGCAGATATCCTTTAACAGCGATTTTTTTTTTTAATCTATCCTTTGTATATTCTCACACACGTTGAATGATGTGTGTACCAGGTTGTTTGTAGATAGGATTGAAAACAAGTCTAATGCCCATCAGCAGGAGATTGGTGCGGTACATGCATACATTTCAATACCGTGAAGTTGTGAACAGTGTGTGTAGTCTGCCATTAGTCGTGTAGAAAGGTTGGGAAAATAGTCATATTTGCCCACGTTATTACTATGAGTACAGGCTCAATAGTTAAATCAGCAGGTTTGGGGTCAAGGACTCCTCCAAACATAGGGCGAAGCTGAACCTTTCTCGGATTGTATGGCAGTTGATATTCTACAGCTGGAGATCAGTGTCTTCTCTGGTTGTTTACTGGATCAGAAAAGGGTAGAGTCACAGTCTTAGCTTTTACTCTTGACCTTTCTTTAGTCAAAACTTCTCTCATTACTTTTCTCCTATCCTGCCTAGCACCCTGCAGGCCCTCAACAAATACTCAAGAAGTGGGCTTCCCTGGTGGTGCAGTGGGTAAGGACACCGCCTTGTAGTGCTAGGGGCGCCGGTTCGATCCCTGGCCTGGGAAGATCCCACGTGGAGCGGCTGGACCGATGTGTCCAATTACCGAGCCGGAGCTCTGGAGCACAAGCGCCCAGAGCCGGCGCTCTGCGACGACAGAGGCCACCGCGATGGGAGGCCCACACGGGCCAAAGAACAAAGATGGATGAAAATAGATAAATGAAAGACCAATAGAAGTGGCCCGCCCATCCCCCTCCCTCCCCAACCTGCCCCCTCTTCCGTACCCCCCAAAATACTCAAGAAGTTAATGAATCGTAGCATGAAGTTACATAAAGAAGGTAATACTCTCCAGCTGCTAGTTAGCAGCTTGGTGAAGGCAAGGCAGCAGAGAAAAATCAGGGTTTTTAAATGATCTGAGGCTTTGGAACCTGGGAGTTAAGCCAGAACAATTTGGATTCAGACGAAATCAGAAATCGGGCGCGTTCAGGGTGATATGGCCATAGACAGAACAATCTGGATTTAGATATTCCAACCCGGTCTGCCATCTTGTAGGGGGTTAACAAGAGATCCCAATCGGGTCCAAAAAAATTTTTTTTAATTTTTTTAAATCCAGAATGACAAATGCAGATATCCTTTAACATTTTTTATTTTTTTCTCACGCACGTTGAATGATGTGTGTACCAGGTTGTTTGTAGATAGGATTGAAAACAAGTCTAATGCCCATCAGCAGGAGATTGGTGCGGTACATGCATACATTTCAATACCGTGAAGTTGTGAACAGTGTGTGTAGTCTGCCATTAGTCGTGTAGAAAGGTTGGGAAAATAGTCATATTTGCCCACGTTATTACTATGAGTACAGGCTCAATAGTTAAATCAGCAGGTTTGGGGTCAAGGACTCCTCCAAACATAGGGCGAAGCTGAACCTTTCTCGGATTGTATGGCAGTTGATATTCTACAGCTGGAGATCAGTGTCTTCTCTGGTTGTTTACTGGATCAGAAAAGGGTAGAGTCACAGTCTTAGCTTTTACTCTTGACCTTTCTTTAGTCAAAACTTCTCTCATTACTTTTCTCCTATCCTGCCTAGCACCCTGCAGGCCCTCAACAAATACTCAAGAAGTGGGCTTCCCTGGTGGTGCAGTGGGTAAGGACACCGCCTTGTAGTGCTAGGGGCGCCGGTTCGATCCCTGGCCTGGGAAGATCCCACGTGGAGCGGCTGGACCGATGTGTCCAATTACCGAGCCGGAGCTCTGGAGCACAAGCGCCCAGAGCCGGCGCTCTGCGACGACAGAGGCCACCGCGATGGGAGGCCCACACGGGCCAAAGAACAAAGATGGATGAAAATAGATAAATGAAAGACCAATAGAAGTGGCCCGCCCATCCCCCTCCCTCCCCAACCTGCCCCCTCTTCCGTACCCCCCAAAATACTCAAGAAGTTAATGAATCGTAGCATGAAGTTACATAAAGAAGGTAATACTCTCCAGCTGCTAGTTAGCAGCTTGGTGAAGGCAAGGCAGCAGAGAAAAATCAGGGTTTTTAAATGATCTGAGGCTTTGGAACCTGGGAGTTAAGCCAGAACAATTTGGATTCAGACGAAATCAGAAATCGGGCGCGTTCAGGGTGATATGGCCATAGACAGAACAATCTGGATTTAGATATTCCAACCCTGTCTGCCATCTTGTGAAAAAGTCTTGGTCTTTGGGGGCCTTAACTTTTTCATGGAATGAGATACGACTCCCTAATTAGCAGGGTTAAAAACTAAAACCATAAAACGACATATGAGACATACAAAGGTCTTCCCTGGTGGCATAGAGGAGAAGAATCCACCTGCCAATGCAGGAGACAAAAGTTCTATCCTTAGTCTGAGAAGATCCCACATGCCACAGATCAACTAAGCCCATGCACCCAAATTACTGAGCCTGTGCTCACAACAGAAGCTCCTGAAACCAGAAGTTCACGCAATAAAGCATAGCCCCTTCTTGCCACAACTAGAGAAAGCCTGCAGGTAGCAATGAAGACCCAGCGCAGCCAAAAAGAAATTACAAAGGTGCTCAATAGGTGTTCTTGCTTAGACCCTCCTTACCCTGGTCCTGTCCACTGGCAGGTGAGGAAACACACGAGGTTTCTCATCAAGAGCTGTGGGTCTCATGTTTCCTCAAGTACCACACAGATGGAGTTGGACCAGATGTGGTCCGCTTCCTTCCAGTCCTTTCTGTACTAGTGGTAACACACTCAGCTTCCTCCAGGGGCCAGAGAAGGGGCCTGCGCTGCTGGCGGGGCTGAGGACGAGCCTGAGAGGCAGCCCTCTGGACAGACGCAGCTGGGCTGGGCAGAGGCTGCTGCCTCCACTGTGTGGCCGCCAGCACAGCTGTGCGTGTTTGCAGCCTGCACGTCAGCAGTATGAGACTTCGGTTACCAGTTTCCTAGGTGTTTTTTTAAACTCAAAAGTGTTTCACATAGACATTATATATAAGAAAAAATATGGTAAAAAGAACACCCGGTTGCTCACCCCATTTACTTCTATTTTTGTATTTTTTAAAAAGATACTTGGCTGTACCAGGTCTTCGTTGAGGCAGGAAGGCTATCTAGGCAGCATGTGGGATCCAGTTCCCTGACCAGGGACTGAACCCAGGCCCCCTGCATTGGGCATACACACTCTTAGCCACTGGACCATCAGGGAAGTCCCAGGTTTTGCTTTTAAACTATCTAGCGTGGCTCTCTCATCCTCTTTCCCCTTCAGAGGTAGCATTTTCAAGTTACCTACGTTTACATCCTTAAGCTGTTGTGAATTTTGCACACTTTTGAACAGCACCATCAGTGCAATCACACCCGATGTAGCACCCCCCCACTGCCTTTTCATCTTGAGATTCAACCATGTTGTCGTCACTGTAACTGGCTCTCACTGCTGAACTGCTTCATAAAGAATAAACCAAGATTTGTTTTTCCACTCAACAGTTCTGGACATTTGGCCTGTCTGCAGTATGTTGCTACTACATAGAACTACAGTGACTCTTTCTGTATACGCTAAGTTTCTCAAGGATAATAATGTTTTTTAAAAAAATATTGTGATCTGTTGAGTTATGAAACAATTTAGTGGGTCAGAACCAGCATCCTCCCCCGCAAAAAAACAAACAAAAAAAAAAATTTTTGGCCGTGCCACCCCTGTGGGATCTTAGCTCGCGGGCCAGCGTCCTCTGCGTGGGAAGCACTGCACCTCTCAGCCGCTGGGCTGCCAGGGAGTCCCTCGGGCATTTTAAAAATAACTCAGGAATCAGATGCAGCTCACTCTGAAGTGCTGTTTCACGTAAGGCGTGAGTGCTGTGAGGTGTGTGCGCTCCACAGGTCCAGACGGGCGCTCCCGCGTGACTCCCCCTGCTCACGTCTGCACCAACACGCAGAAGTAAGACACCTGTATCCTTGGCTGGTCTGGGTCTGTGTTGCCGTGGGGGAGGGGCGGGCTTCTCTGGCTGTGGGGAGCAGGGCCTTCTCCCTGGTTGTGGTGCACAGGCTTACCATGGTGGCTTCTTGTTGCGGAGCACAGGCTCTCGGGTGCACAGGCCTCGCTGCCCTGCAGCTCAGGCAGTCTGCCCAGACCGGGGACTGAACTTGTGTCCCCTGCACTGGCACGTGAACTCTTAACCACTGGACTACCGCGGAAGCCCACAGTTACAGGATTTTTAATTTATGCCAATCTGGTAGGAATGAAATGGGTTATTAGTTCTGTTGGTTTTTTTAGTATTGTCTCAGCCACTGGACCACCAGGGAAGTCCCTGTCAGTTTGGTTTTCATTTGCATTTCCCCGATTACACTGGAGGCAGAGATCTGCTGGCCTAGTTGGATTATGTTTTAAAAGGATCACCTGCTCACCTGGCCGTGCAGGCTTGACCGCTGAAGGGCCTCCAGCTCTGCAGCTCAAGGAGACTCCCGTGATGCCTGCACTCGCTCGAAGGGACCACCGCGGGCCTCCGCAGCCAGGGCTCAGAACCCGTGTCAGTGGAGACAGTCTGAAAGGCACAGGGGTGTGGAGTGACCTTCCGGTGAGACAGCCCCCGTCAAGGCAGTTTTAACAGAGCTGAGGGCCAGCACGCCGCTGACGTTCCCGGCAGACACCAGCTACCGAAGGCTGCACGGCCCAGCGCCTCCGCCAGGACACGTCTGCGCGGGCGGGTGTGGGTGGAGCAGTCTGGAGGTGCAGGCACGGCGATCCATCAGGCGTGCTCACTGGCCCGCCACGCCAGCTGCCCGCACCCATGCTCAGCCTGTGCCTCAGCAGAAGCTCCAGCGGCGCGGGCTGCTGGTCTGACCCTCGGGAGTTCCCTGCGAGGAGCTGAGGCCACACAGGCCAGACCTCTGAATGCCAGTGTCTTCTGTACTCTTTTATTATCATCATAGTCTTTGCATCAAGATACATAGCAATGATAGCAGGTTTCTTTTTAAAGCTTAGTATTAAATATTAAATATCTTTCCCCACTTTAATTTTACATTACTCTGCCAAGAAAAAATTAAAACTCAAGTTATCTGAACCCTGGACACAATTCCATGATTAGCCGGGCTGTGTAAAAGTTGGTGGCCTTGATCTTCCTGCTATGTGAGCAGCCCCAGGCCCTAGAAAGATGGGACCAGGTTATAATTGTTTTGAAAAGTGGCTACAAAACAGATGGCAGTCTGCCCAGACCGGGACTGAACTTGTGTCCCCTGCACTGGCACGTGAACTCTTAACCACTGGACTACCGCGGAAGCCCACAGTTACAGGATTTTTAATTTATGCCAATCTGGTAGGAATGAAATGGGTTATTAGTTCTGTTGGTTTTTTTAGTATTGTCTCAGCCACTGGACCACCAGGGAAGTCCCTGTCAGTTTGGTTTTCATTTGCATTTCCCCGATTACACTGGAGGCAGAGATCTGCTGGCCTAGTTGGATTATGTTTTAAAAGGATCACCTGCTCACCTGGCCGTGCAGGCTTGACCGCTGAAGGGCCTCCAGCTCTGCAGCTCAAGGAGACTCCCGTGATGCCTGCACTCGCTCGAAGGGACCACCGCGGGCCTCCGCAGCCAGGGCTCAGAACCCGTGTCAGTGGAGACAGTCTGAAAGGCACAGGGGTGTGGAGTGACCTTCCGGTGAGACAGCCCCCGTCAAGGCAGTTTTAACAGAGCTGAGGGCCAGCACGCCGCTGACGTTCCCGGCAGACACCAGCTACCGAAGGCTGCACGGCCCAGCGCCTCCGCCAGGACACGTCTGCGCGGGCGGGTGTGGGTGGAGCAGTCTGGAGGTGCAGGCACGGCGATCCATCAGGCGTGCTCACTGGCCCGCCACGCCAGCTGCCCGCACCCATGCTCAGCCTGTGCCTCAGCAGAAGCTCCAGCGGCGGGCTGCTGGTCTGACCCTCGGGAGTTCCCTGCGAGGAGCTGAGGCCACACAGGCCAGACCTCTGAATGCCAGTGTCTTCTGTACTCTTTTATTATCATCATAGTCTTTGCATCAAGATACATAGCAATGATAGCAGGTTTCTTTTTAAAGCTTAGTATTAAATATTAAATATCTTTCCCCACTTTAATTTTACATTACTCTGCCAAGAAAAAATTAAAACTCAAGTTATCTGAACCCTGGACACAATTCCATGATTAGCCGGGCTGTGTAAAAGTTGGTGGCCTTGATCTTCCTGCTATGTGAGCAGCCCCAGGCCCTAGAAAGATGGGACCAGGTTATAATTGTTTTTGAAAAGTGTGCTACAAAAACAGATGGCCTGTTATAAGCCAGGTTACAAAGTCAGGACAGGGGGAGGGAAGGACAGTTTCTTCCAGAAACGGAATTTCTGAAGAGTCCCAGTTCATCGCTTTTCCCCACAAGGGTTGGAGGAGGGGTCAGATCTCAACATGAGCTTCGCAGCCCCGTGTCTGTGGGGACAGCAGGTGCCTAGCCGAGGGCGGGGGTGCCGAGGCTGCCCTCCCACCTTTCTCGGCGAGGGAGTGGAGAGTTTGTTGCCCAGTGAGTGTGAAGTGGGCTGAAGCTTGGTTGGTTCTGAATTCTCTAAGAGGCTTCTTCTAGAGACAGACAACTCAGACTCCTCCTCTCACTTCAGCAAAAAAGTTATTTTAAAAGCACTTGGGAAGCTCCTCTTGCGCCCTCGGGGGCGGCTCAGAGGAGGGAGTCGTCCGTGCAGCCCCCTTCCAGGCCGTAGCGGAACTCCTGAAGGTTGGAGACCCCGTAGAAGTGGACGAAGGCGGCGGCCACCACCAGGACGTGGAAGATCTGATGAGACTGAAACTGCAGGGACACAACAGAGGAGCGTCAGGGCGCCGCGCGGAGCGCTGGAGGCGGCGGGAGGCGCTCCCTCTCCCAGGCCCCCGCCCAGTCGTCCACACCACAGAAGCAACACATTTGTGGTAGAAAACACTGTGTCAGTTCTGTCCGAGCTACGCCCACCCCCACGCACGGACATGGGCGCAGGGGCACCCGGGCACCAGACGCCGCCGGCCCTGCGTCTCTCTCCCTCTGACCCGAGCCCTCCCCGCGGGCCGGGCTCACCGCCGCAGCCCGGCTAAGGCGTTTCTTACCCATATGTCGAATTTCCCAGGGAAGAAGCGCTCGGGAATGCGGGCGGCGTAGAGGCCGGCTCCAGTGATGTACATCACAGCCATGAGGAAGAACCAGCCCATCTGGCCCACCGTGGTGGCCTTGACAAAGCCCTCGGCGATCGTAAAGTGCATGGTGGGCACGACGCCGCTCAAGCCAAGCCCCAGGAACACCCCTGCGCGGACAGTGTGTGTCAGGCACGGAAATGGCGCCACTCAGGAGGCCCGCGGCCCCGCTCTGACATGAGCTACTTTCTGGCAAACAGCACAAGTTTGGGAAATTTAGCACAAGACGGGACAGCCGTCAGCAGTTGCTTCTTCAACGTTCAGAGTGGGAAGGAGGCTGTGTGAATGCTGACACAGTTCTTCCCGCCTATGCAGGGCCAAGGACACACATCTCACGTTCTTTATTATCTGTGAAGCAGCCCAGGCGACCATGTACGTCAGAGCTCTCACGGCTGCCTTGGGTACAGAACAGACAAGGGGAGGCCTCAGGTGGTCTGCCAGCCAGAGACGAGCAGAACAAGCTAAGATGACAGGAGACTCAGAACAGGACTCGACCCCCAGAGGAGACAGACCCAGACGAGAGGCCGTCTTGGCTGCTGCACACCCAGTGAGTGAAGAGGAAGGGCAGAACGGCGCCTGCGCCCCACCAGGACCCTCCCCACGCCTGAAGGGCGGGGCTGCCGCTCCACCTCGCCAGGTGCCCTGGGTGAAGCCTCCCTCTGGCGCCGCTGATGCCTGGTGAACGTGGAGTGCTCTTAAACGAGGGCTCAACCTCAGCAGATGTTAAGTCTCAAGGGACTGGAGACTCGTGGTAACTGACCGCTGGAGCCTGGGTGAGACACCGGGAAGGCACTCCTGCTCACAGCTGTGGCGTAACCCGTTCACACTGCTCAGGTTCAAGGAGCTGTACATACCAAGCCACGCCTTCCCCGCCCTTCGGAAAATACCTCCAGGTGAACTAGTGACTATGCTCAGGACACTTCTTAACTTCCTCAAACCAAATATAAGAACAGTCTCTTCTCCACTTTAATTATCTGTCCTATTAACATTTTACTGAAACAGTATGAAACTCAGGGAGGGAAGTGAGCGTTAAAAATTCCCACTGTTTGTAAAGTTCTAGACACAGATCAGAGTCTGAGTGGGGGCCCAGGGGTGACCCCTTGGGCTCAAGGTCCAAACACCCAGACGGCTTCTGCTCTGTCTTCCAACCCACCTGCTCTTGTCTGCCGGTGCTTAGGAGTGGCAAACCGGTCCCACTGCGCGACGATGATGGCAGAAATGCCCAGGACACAGACGATGGAGAGGTAGATGAGCCGCGGCTGCGGGGAGCAGTAGAAGGAGTAGTAGAGCCAGGGGACAAAGCTCCCCATGATGAGCAGGGCGATCCCTGAATAGTCCAGTCTAGAGAGCGCGCGGGGTGAGCCTGTCAGGGGAGTGGGCGCCACGGCTGCACTGAGCTGCGGCTGCTGCTCCCAGCTGCCCTCGGGCTCGACACCGCCCGCTGCTCTGAGCAGTCCCAGGCCCGACAGGCAGCGTTCGAAAATGAAGACCTTTAAACTGCAGTACTTAACTATACTGGGGTGGGCCTGCCTGGTGGTCCAGCGGGCAAGGAGTCCGCCTTGCAGTGCAAGGGGCACTGGGTCCATCCCTGGCCCAGGGAGATCCATGTGTGGACCGGCGTGTCCAATCACGAGCCAGCACTCCAGAGCGCACGCACCCAGAGCCAGTGCTCTGCAGTGAGAGAGGCCGCTGCAATGGGAGGCCCACACAGGCCAAAGACTAAAGATGGATGAAAATCAATATAAATAAAAAAGAGGCATGATGGGGAAAAGAAAAACACTGGGATACTGTTCTGTTTTAGTCGACTTTTTTTTTTTTAATGTTTTTTTATTTGGCTGCGCCAGGTGAACGTGGAGTGCTTAAAGGTCTCAAGGGACTGGAGACTCGTGGTAACTGACCGCTGGAGCCTGGGTGAGACACCGGAAGGCACTCCTGCTCACAGCTGTGGCGTAACCCGTTCACACTGCTCAGGTTCAAGGAGCTGTACATACCAAGCCACGCCTTCCCCGCCCTTCGGAAAATACCTCCAGGTGAACTAGTGACTATGCTCAGGACACTTCTTAACTTCCTCAAACCAAATATAAGAACAGTCTCTTCTCCACTTTAATTATCTGTCCTATTAACATTTTACTGAAACAGTATGAAACTCAGGGAGGGAAGTGAGCGTTAAAAATTCCCACTGTTTGTAAAGTTCTAGACACAGATCAGAGTCTGAGTGGGGGCCCAGGGGTGACCCCTTGGGCTCAAGGTCCAAACACCCAGACGGCTTCTGCTCTGTCTTCCAACCCACCTGCTCTTGTCTGCCGGTGCTTAGGAGTGGCAAACCGGTCCCACTGCGCGACGATGATGGCAGAAATGCCCAGGACACAGACGATGGAGAGGTAGATGAGCCGCGGCTGCGGGGAGCAGTAGAAGGAGTAGTAGAGCCAGGGGACAAAGCTCCCCATGATGAGCAGGGCGATCCCTGAATAGTCCAGTCTAGAGAGAGCGCGGGGTGAGCCTGTCAGGGGAGTGGGCGCCACGGCTGCACTGAGCTGCGGCTGCTGCTCCCAGCTGCCCTCGGGCTCGACACCGCCCGCTGCTCTGAGCAGTCCCAGGCCCGACAGGCAGCGTTCGAAAATGAAGACCTTTAAACTGCAGTACTTAACTATACTGGGGTGGGCCTGCCTGGTGGTCCAGCGGGCAAGGAGTCCGCCTTGCAGTGCAAGGGGCACTGGGTCCATCCCTGGCCCAGGGAGATCCATGTGTGGACCGGCGTGTCCAATCACGAGCCAGCACTCCAGAGCGCACGCACCCAGAGCCAGTGCTCTGCAGTGAGAGAGGCCGCTGCAATGGGAGGCCCACACAGGCCAAAGACTAAAGATGGATGAAAATCAATATAAATAAAAAAGAGGCATGATGGGGAAAAGAAAAAAAACACTGGGATACTGTTCTGTTTTAGTCGACTTTTTTTTTTTTAATGTTTTTTTATTTGGCTGCGCCAGGGCTTAGTTGCAGCATGTGGGATCTAGTTCCCTGATCAGGGATCGAATGCAGGCCCTCTGCATTGGGAGCTTCACATCTTAGCCACTGGACCACCAGGGAATCCCTAGGCGACTTTGTAATGAATAAAAATGTATTACTTGTTACTGGTGTTACTGAGAAAAACAAAATAACTCACCACCACCTCCAAAACCAAAAACAACAACAACAAAAACACGCAAACAGAGCCCCAGGCTCTGAGCTGGGGAGCTGGGGAGTCTTAGAGGAAGGGCATCGGGGCTTCTGACAACATGTGGGCAACAAAGATAAGCTTTAGTGGGCTGGCGGTCAGAGCACCCGCGGGACGCAGCCGCCCAGCCCCGACGGGAGAGCGGGCGGGCGGGACCGGGCGCTCAGTGCAGGCGGGCAGCCCGCTGCTCCCCAAGTCTCCTGGGGGCCAGCTCTGCTCAGGAAGAAGGTCTACCCCACAGCTGGGCCCCGTCTGTGGAGGAGGCTGCGGGGAGATTTTTCAGGAAGAACTCAGGAGAAAAGCTCCCCTACCCTCTTACACCCACAAAACACCGGGAATCTTCAGGAGCTACTGGAGCTTCCAGGACCCCCAGCCCACAGATCACAGGGCCTGACAAGAGCGCACGGCTCTTCCCTTCCGCCAGCCTGCGGACTCACTTGGAGAAAGTGCGAGAGACTTTCTCGGAATGACAGTAGACGGTGTGGAAGAGCCAGGAGAAGCTGAGGCAGAGCACGGCTCCCAGGAAGAACATGCCGAACACCACCTTCTCCTGGAGGGGGGCCATGAAGTACATGTTGGGTCTGAGCATGGTCAGGATCCCCAGGAAGAGGAACAGCACGAACCCTACGGGGGAAGAGACAGAGCCCGTGGAGACGGGCCGCACTGGCGCCACGGGCCGAGCTGCGGGCACGGCTCCGCGCACCTTCAGGAGGAGACTCGGGCGGAGGAGTTCTTCGGAGCTGCTGGCACCTGACCCCACCTCGGGGATCCAGGAAGTGGGTGGAGCTGCCAGCACAGGGACGCTTCTGACCACAGGGGACGTCTGCTTCTAACCGTCTCCCCAGCTCGCTCAGCAGTGACGAAGGGCCCAGCGAGCTCAGGGGCAGGCACACCGCCAGCCACCCCAGTCACAGCAACGGTGTTGCTTCTTCCCTGGGACAAAGGCTATAAGCGTTCCCTGGGCTGTAAGCGGACAAGCCCCATGTCCCCAGGGCACTCACCAAGCAGGTGGGTCCAGATGTTGCCGGTCTCCGTGTGGATGCGGAAGATGCTCTTGAAGCAGGCCCGGAAGGAGGGCATGGGCGGCCGGTGGCCGTGTAGCAGGTAGTCATTATCCTTCAGCCAGTCAGGGAGCACATCGTACGGGATGACCCTCCAGCGCCCCTCCCAGACCTAGAACCACACGCTCTCTAAGCAGGGCTGCAGGCGCGAGCCTCCCGACGCCCAGGGGGAAGCAGTGTCCGGCTGGCTCCGGAGGGTCCTGGGGCGCGGTGGGGGCCCGCCTGGGGCTGGAGGTGCCAGGACCGCAGGTGAGAGGCAGCCTCAGGACCCACACTTAGTGGAGCCTTTGTTCTTGTATCGGGATCGTGTATCTGGATATGCCTGGCTAAGCAGGCCGTGCTTCTCAGTCTTTAAGAAGACAGCCGGAGCTCCTCTCAGCCACTTAAGGAGGACACATCTACCCCGCCCCCTCTGCCCGCTGGTGGCTGCCTGTCCACCCTCCCCGCTTTAGAGGCCACGTTCTCACTGCTGAGACTGGCGTTTCAGAGCAGGAGTTCTCAACCTGGAGCCTAAGGACAATGGACAGTGTCCAGGGAGTGGATGGAAACTTGGATAAAAAGGTGCTTTTATTTTCAGTCACCTCTAACTAAATGTACCATTTTCCCCAGGGCAAGTGTGAGCAAGTTTAGGGTGAGCACTTGGGACTCTGTCACCAGTAGAAATCATAGATATTTTCATATGTCAGTTTTGCAGACACCAGTTTCTACTCATCACCACTGAGAAATTATAAGCGGCAAAGAATACACTACAGCCTGTCATTAATGCATATTTAGTGTGCTGATGCCGGCGCCCGTGTTATTGCAGTATGCTCTAAAAGCTCTGGCCCCAGCGTGCGCCTGCCAGGCCAGCCGGCCCGGGCGAGCCCGCCCCCTCCCCCCGGACAGGACCTTGTACACGAACTCCTCCATCTTCTCCATGGCGTGGTGGGCCTGCAGGGGCAGCGTCAGCACCCGCACCTCCTCCTCCTCCTCCTGAGGCCCCGGGCACGCCTGCTCCTCTTCAGCCTGCAGGGAGGGACAGACACAGCCCAGGAGCTCCCTGGGGCCCTGTGCTGTCCAGAGCCAGGGAGCCAGGGAGGCCCCGCTCGCCGCCCTCTGCCCGGCCTCTCCTCCACACAAGGCCCGTGGCCTTGCCTCCTGAAGCGGGACAGCTCACCAGCGGACAGCTCTGTCAGGGCTGGCGAGAGCCTGATGCAGCACACAGGAGAGGCCGAGGGAGCCGGCACCCGAGCGCACAGCTCAGCACGCCAGGTCTACGTTCAGATCCCGACAGCCCACCTTTGTCCCCAAGACAGTGGCTCTGAACTTCCCCCAACTTCCCAAACAGTTCTCTTTTGGACCACTGGCAAGAAGGAACAAAACAGAGTCTCAGAGATCCCCTAGCCATCTAAACCTGCTCAGTGCTCTGTGCACCGGCCCTGGGGACGAGGCTCTGCATTCCAAGCAGCTCCGGGAGAAGCCAGCTCCGCGGAGGCAGCAGCAGGAGGGCTGACTCGCGGGGAGAAAGCAAGGCTAGCTCTGCCCAGAGCAGCTCTCCTCCTCCCAGGCTTCCTCTCAGATCTCATCGGAGGCCCGCGGAGTCCCTGGTTCCCCTCGGCTGGCGATGCCTGGCAGTTGTGCTCGGGCAAAACGAAAAGGACACTTGGCTGTACCGGAGGTCGTGCCAGGTGCTTCAAAGAAGGGCGGGCCTTCTCTCCCATCCTGCCTCCCGGGGACACAGAAGAATGAGCCGAGAGCAGCCCGGGGCTGCAGCCTCCAGACCCGCCTGCGGCAGCTCCTCCTCCCTGGAGGAGACGCGCATCTGCTCAGGGGTTTTTGTTGGCTGTATGCAGCCCAGCCTGACCTGGGTTGACTGCTTCCTGCTCTCTGTCAGACCGTCCCTGGGGGCTCTGACTCCTCCTCTGGGGAGACCAACGGGCCTAGGAAGAAGCTGCCCGGGGAGATGACTTACTTTGGTTGGGTTGGTGACTGCCCGCTTGCCCTTCTCCTCTAGCAAGGGTCCCAGCTCGGCCAGCTCCACTGTGTCAGCCTCCCGGTTGCCAGAAGGAGCCCCATTGCCCTGGGCCGCCGCAGGTCCTTTGTGAGAAGACATCTGGCTGGTACCTCAGGGCCCCGTGGCTTCAGCTTGGGGAAAAGGTGGGGGCCTCTCGGCCCCAAGGGTCAGAGAGCTCCCGGTGATGGAAGACACTGAAAGCAAGCACAAAGGGTGTTGACAATTTACCCTCTCACAGCTCTGCGAGTCACTACTAAGCCACAGCCTCTCGATTCCCACCCGCTCCAGTCCCAGAGGCCAGTGCCCTGCATTTTGGTCCTCCCCCAGACGGGACAGCTCACCAGCGGACAGCTCTGTCAGGGCTGGCGAGAGCCTGATGCAGCACACAGGAGAGGCCGAGGGAGCCGGCACCCGAGCGCACAGCTCAGCACGCCAGGTCTACGTTCAGATCCCGACAGCCCACCTTTGTCCCCAAGACAGTGGCTCTGAACTTCCCCCAACTTCCCAAACAGTTCTCTTTTGGACCACTGGCAAGAAGGAACAAAACAGAGTCTCAGAGATCCCCTAGCCATCTAAACCTGCTCAGTGCTCTGTGCACCGGCCCTGGGGACGAGGCTCTGCATTCCCAAGCAGCTCCGGGAGAAGCCCGCGCCGCGGAGGCAGCAGCAGGAGGGCTGACTCGCGGGGAGAAAGCAAGGCTAGCTCTGCCCAGAGCAGCTCTCCTCCTCCCAGGCTTCCTCTCAGATCTCATCGGAGGCCCGCGGAGTCCCTGGTTCCCCTCGGCTGGCGATGCCTGGCAGTTGTGCTCGGGCAAAACGAAAAGGACACTTGGCTGTACCGGAGGTCGTGCCAGGTGCTTCAAAGAAGGGCGGGCCTTCTCTCCCATCCTGCCTCCCGGGGACACAGAAGAATGAGCCGAGAGCAGCCCGGGGCTGCAGCCTCCAGACCCGCCTGCGGCAGCTCCTCCTCCCTGGAGGAGACGCGCATCTGCTCAGGGGTTTTTGTTGGCTGTATGCAGCCCAGCCTGACCTGGGTTGACTGCTTCCTGCTCTCTGTCAGACCGTCCCTGGGGGCTCTGACTCCTCCTCTGGGGAGACCAACGGGCCTAGGAAGAAGCTGCCCGGGGAGATGACTTACTTTGGTTGGGTTGGTGACTGCCCGCTTGCCCTTCTCCTCTAGCAAGGGTCCCAGCTCGGCCAGCTCCACTGTGTCAGCCTCCCGGTTGCCAGAAGGAGCCCCATTGCCCTGGGCCGCCGCAGGTCCTTTGTGAGAAGACATCTGGCTGGTACCTCAGGGCCCCGTGGCTTCAGCTTGGGGAAAAGGTGGGGGCCTCTCGGCCCCAAGGGTCAGAGAGCTCCCGGTGATGGAAGACACTGAAAGCAAGCACAAAGGGTGTTGACAATTTACCCTCTCACAGCTCTGCGAGTCACTACTAAGCCACAGCCTCTCGATTCCCACCCGCTCCAGTCCCAGAGGCCAGTGACCTGCATCTGGTCTCCCCACGCCGTCACCTTTTACCCAGAACCTCACTAACCTTAGAGATAAGACGGAAAACCTCGTTGCTTCAAAGGATTTGGGTTTTTTTGCACCAAACTGTCACCCCAGAAAACAGCTATGCCCCCCTCACATCCCTGCCACAGACATGGAGCCCACTGAAGCAAGCTGGGTTACCCACCGTTCCCAGAGCTTGCCCTGGAAAAGCCTGGCTCTGAGACAGAGCAGGAGGACCAGGAAGCTGACACCTGGCTGTGATGACAAGGCCACCCAGGCTCAGAAATGAACTGGCTGCCAGCTGAACTCAATGGGCTTTATCTACAGATGCTCTGACACGTGCGCTCTGCAGACACAAGGACGCTGGCCGTGGGCTAGCCGCCCAGTGGTGAGCTTCTCTGCAAAGTCTGTGACTTCTGTTAGAGGATCCTTTCCTCACGGCAGCGCCCCACGGCGGCGGTGACTCACCTGGACACGGGTGGCTGAAGACGGAGGCGGCCCGGCCTCGCTCCCGCCACCAGCCAACCCATCTCCGTCCCAGAGACCCCAGCTCACAGCCTGCGCCCCGCTCAAAAGAGCGTTCCAGAAACCCGAGGCAGTACATGGATCCTGCAGGGAGCAGTCTTTAATCCGGCCTTTAATCAGTTACTGAGAGGAGGGGAGAAGTGCCCCAAGACTTCCAATGCCCCCCCAGCAAAGGACTTCACTGCTCGCAGCAACAGTAGCCCGAATGTAAACATTTTCCTGCACTGGTCAGCTGAGCCCTGAGCGCCACGGGGCCGTGCTGAGGCCAGGGGACACCGGCACAGAGCGAGCTGCCCTGGGGAGGAGGCCGGAGCCGGGAACCACTGCCTTCCTAAGGGCAGTCGGCACAGTCCCACCACGAGAGGCACTGTGTCCCTCCCCTGATGGTCACTGCACATCCAGCTTTGACACGTCCACCAGTTCTTTTTTATCCAAGAGTCATCTCAATCCCTTCTCAGGGATTAACTGATCATAGTCAGGTGAGGCGAGGGCACAAAAGGGTTTTTACCCTCTCACAGCTCTGCAGTCACTACTAAGCCACAGCCTATCCCACCCGCTCCAGTCCCAGAGGCCAGTGACCTGCATCTGGTCTCCCCACGCCGTCACCTTTTACCCAGAACCTCACTAACCTTAGAGATAAGACGGAAAACCTCGTTGCTTCAAAGGATTTGGGTTTTTTTGCACCAAACTGTCACCCCAGAAAACAGCTATGCCCCCCTCACATCCCTGCCACAGACATGGAGCCCACTGAAGCAAGCTGGGTTACCCACCGTTCCCAGAGCTTGCCCTGGAAAAGCCTGGCTCTGAGACAGAGCAGGAGGACCAGGAAGCTGACACCTGGCTGTGATGACAAGGCCACCCAGGCTCAGAAATGAACTGGCTGCCAGCTGAACTCAATGGGCTTTATCTACAGATGCTCTGACACGTGCGCTCTGCAGACACAAGGACGCTGGCCGTGGGCTAGCCGCCCAGTGGTGAGCTTCTCTGCAAAGTCTGTGACTTCTGTTAGAGGATCCTTTCCTCACGGCAGCGCCCCACGGCGGCGGTGACTCACCTGGACACGGGTGGCTGAAGACGGAGGCGGCCCGGCCTCGCTCCCGCCACCAGCCAACCCATCTCCGTCCCAGAGACCCCAGCTCACAGCCTGCGCCCCGCTCAAAAGAGCGTTCCAGAAACCCGAGGCAGTACATGGATCCTGCAGGGAGCAGTCTTTAATCCGGCCTTTAATCAGTTACTGAGAGGAGGGGAGAAGTGCCCCAAGACTTCCAATGCCCCCCCAGCAAAGGACTTCACTGCTCGCAGCAACAGTAGCCCGAATGTAAACATTTTCCTGCACTGGTCAGCTGAGCCCTGAGCGCCACGGGGCCGTGCTGAGGCCAGGGGACACCGGCACAGAGCGAGCTGCCCTGGGGAGGAGGCCGGAGCCGGGAACCACTGCCTTCCTAAGGGCAGTCGGCACAGTCCCACCACGAGAGGCACTGTGTCCCTCCCCTGATGGTCACTGCACATCCAGCTTTGACACGTCCACCAGTTCTTTTTTATCCAAGAGTCATCTCAATCCCTTCTCAGGGATTAAGACTGGATATACATAGTCAGGTGAGGCGAGGGCAGCCCTCACGATTCAAAACAGTCACGCCAGGCCCAACTGAGCAGCCCCGGGCTGCGCCGAGAGCCAGCTCGAGAGAGCAAATGGCCGCAACTGCGTGCGCAGACCTCGCGACCGCGTCAACACACAGGCAGTGCCTCCTCCTCCACACATGCAGGACGGGCAAGGAAGACGCCAGCCCCGCCACAGCCAACAGCTGCGCCCACGGAGACCAGGAGCCGGAGGGCCCGAGAGCCTCAGGAGATGGCAGCCCACGTGAGAGGAACATGGGGCAATCTTTTTTAATAGGCGGACCATAAAACACATTTCCTCAAGCTAAAGGGCTACCGAATGAACAGCTTTACTAAGAAATAATTTAAACTCCAATGAAAAATATAAATAGCTTTGGGCATCTTGGAAAAATATGAAAGGTGGAATATACCTAGCTAGAATACAGCTGTCAGTATTTAAGAGGCATCCAGTAGGGTTTATATATATATGTATATGTATTTATATACACATGTACGTATATGTGGTTTTTTTCTCAGGGTCTGGGATGTTAATTCTACATAGATCACAAATTTATACACATCCTTGATTTCGGTCAGAATGGATGGTGAACGAAGGAGGCAGCGTTCCAGCGGCGAGCACGGCACCACGCGTCTGGAGGTTTACGCGCCTGTGCCGCTAGGGCTCTCTCCTGTCCCTGTTCCCAGAATAGCCAACAGAGCCACTGAACCGTTAACAGATGTACTTTGTACACACCCTGCGGCGCGTTAAGGTACTGGGCAAGATACAAAGTCAGAGGAGCCACTGTCTTGGTAGAACCCGCGGTCGGACGGCGTCAGGCGCCGGTGACGTGTGTAAAACCAGCCACACGTGCCCCTGCTCCCGAGGACGGGGGCTGCGCCCGAAGCAGGATGGCCCGGCACCAAGCTCGGTTATCCTGAGTGCTGTGTAACTAGGTCACTACTGGGAAGAAGAGTAACACAGACAGACTTTAAGCTGGGCAGTCGGGGCTAGAGCTCAGGTGCAGACTCCAGCCTGGTACTTGTGCTGACTTCCTCGTCTGACCTGAACTGTGCCACGCCCCAGGCCTAGCGCCCTCTCAGGGACCTCGGTCTCGCAGCTGTGGTCAAGGCTTCTCCCCTCTGTGGCCTCCCTCCAGCTCCCGACCGCCGGCTCCCACGCACCCCTCAGCACTATCTCTGGCCCCAGAGCCGCTGGCTCCGACAGGCCCCCGCTAACTCACAAGCCAGCCACCAGTTACAACTCATCACACAAGACAAGTCATCAAGCATCCAAGTACACACAGCGGAGCTCAATGGAGGCCCTGTCACCACAGTGAGCCCAGGCCACCGTCCAGCGGGGTCTTCTGAACTGGAGCAACACAGGGACAGGAAAGGGAGAGAAAGGAGTCGGGGGTCTGGTAAAAAAAGAAAAGCAGATGCCAGGACCTGGAAATATAACTCGACGGGGGCCTCTCACCGCAGCCAGGACAGCCTCCAGCCGCAGCGCCAGCCCCTCGAGTGTGAAGGACTCGGAACACCCTCGAGCCGCCCTTCCGCGAGCTTCCCTTCTGACAGCCTCACAGTTCAGGGGCTATTTTAGACATGTGCATGATTTCATTTCATGGTGGCTGTGCTGGGTCTTCGCTGTGGCCCGGCTTCCTCCAGCGGCAGAGAGCAGGGCTCCTCGGGCGGCGGTGGGCGGGCGTCTCCTGTCGCCGCGCACAGGCTCTGGAGCGGGCGGGTTCAGGAGCGGCTGCAGCTCCCGGGCTCCGGGGAACAGGCTCCGCCGCTGCGGTGCGTGGGCTTCGCTGTTCCTCAGCCCGTGCGTGCAGCCCGTGTCTCCTGCGGGGGCAGGTGGATTCTTCACCACTGAGCCACCAGGGAAGCCCTCCACAAGCTTTCTGATCCTTACATATTTCAGAGAATCCAGCCACACGTGCCCCGGGCTCCCGGAGAACCCGCGGTCGGACGGCGTCAGGCGCCGGTGACGTGTGTAAAACCAGCCACACGTGCCCCTGCTCCCGAGGACGGGGGCTGCGCCCGAAGCAGGATGGCCCGGCACCAAGCTCGGTTATCCTGAGTGCTGTGTAACTAGGTCACTACTGGGAAGAAGAGTAACACAGACAGACTTTAAGCTGGGCAGTCGGGGCTAGAGCTCAGGTGCAGACTCCAGCCTGGTACTTGTGCTGACTTCCTCGTCTGACCTGAACTGTGCCACGCCCCAGGCCTAGCGCCCTCTCAGGGACCTCGGTCTCGCAGCTGTGGTCAAGGCTTCTCCCCTCTGTGGCCTCCCTCCAGCTCCCGACCGCCGGCTCCCACGCACCCCTCAGCACTATCTCTGGCCCCAGAGCCGCTGGCTCCGACAGGCCCCCGCTAACTCACAAGCCAGCCACCAGTTACAACTCATCACACAAGACAAGTCATCAAGCATCCAAGTACACACAGCGGAGCTCAATGGAGGCCCTGTCACCACAGTGAGCCCAGGCCACCGTCCAGCGGGGTCTTCTGAACTGGAGCAACACAGGGACAGGAAAGGGAGAGAAAGGAGTCGGGGGTCTGGTAAAAAAAGAAAAGCAGATGCCAGGACCTGGAAATATAACTCGACGGGGGCCTCTCACCGCAGCCAGGACAGCCTCCAGCCGCAGCGCCAGCCCCTCGAGTGTGAAGGACTCGGAACACCCTCGAGCCGCCCTTCCGCGAGCTTCCCTTCTGACAGCCTCACAGTTCAGGGGCTATTTTAGACATGTGCATGATTTCATTTCATGGTGGCTGTGCTGGGTCTTCGCTGTGGCCCGGCTTCCTCCAGCGGCAGAGAGCAGGGCTCCTCGGGCGGCGGTGGGCGGGCGTCTCCTGTCGCCGCGCACAGGCTCTGGAGCGGGCGGGTTCAGGAGCGGCTGCAGCTCCCGGGCTCCGGGGAACAGGCTCCGCCGCTGCGGTGCGTGGGCTTCGCTGTTCCTCAGCCCGTGCGTGCAGCCCGTGTCTCCTGCGGGGGCAGGTGGATTCTTCACCACTGAGCCACCAGGGAAGCCCTCCACAAGCTTTCTGATCCTTACATATTTCAGAGAATACACATTTCCTCAAATTCACCATGCCCAATAAGCAATTAGAATTGGGCCAAACTCCACTGACAGCATTTTTGACAGGATTTCTTTCATTGGAGCTAATAAATCTTTACCACTAAGCTTTCCAACAAGAGAAACCTATGACATTACAGAGTAAAGCTGTGGAGGCTGGGTGTGCTCGTGGTCCTGTAAATGAGATTATCTGGTGCCAGACTTGGGAAAGGACTGACTTTTTTTTTTTTTAAGGACTGATTCTTAATTGGCAGCTTTTGCTGCTGAGTTTCTTTCCCTCACATTTTTGGAGATATTTATGTTGTGAACTGGTTCCCGAGTTTTCCAGGCTATAGCACACTTCTTCCAGGAAGTCGAAGACACAGAGATTCTTCTAGGAATTTTTACTCTGGGTTCCCTGGGCCCTTGATGGTTCCACAGATAAACTCCATCTGACGCCTGCCTGATTTTCAGAGTCCTAAGGCAAGACTCAGTTCAGTTGCTCAGTCACGTCCAACTCTGCCACTTCACGGACGGTAGCCCACCAGGCTCCTCTGTCCATGGGATTTCCCAGGCAATAACACTGGAGTGGGTTGCCACTCCTTTTTTACAGGGGATCTTCCAGACCCAGGGATCGAACCCACATCTCCTGCTTTGCAGGATTCTTCACCACTGAGCCTCCAGGGAAGCCCAATGCAAGACTCGCCCAGCAGTGAAGACAGAGCACAGGCCTCTTCCGCACTCCCTGCCCTCCTCATCAGGGAAGGAGGCTTCGTAGCACGGCTGGGGGAAAACGAGTCAAGGCAAAGGCTTATGTTTGAAAACTACTGAACTGAGTCATGGAGCCTCAGTGTTCCTATTTGAGCACAAGTGTCACTGATTTGGGCTCCACAGTGGAAAATTACAATCTAACTTTCTTTGTAGCTCTTCTCTGGGTAAGGCTATCCCAGCAGGAGTGGACTTCTTTTTTATTTCAAACAGAGACAGGTAAGCTTTTCAAATGTCATGACACACAGAAGGTAAAGTATACAGGAATGTGAAGGCATTTCATACCAGCCCTTGTTTTTAATACTGGGCTTTTCAGTACATTACAGATGCACGGCAGAGAGTTATCCACTACAGTGGTGAAAGCCCACGCAACAGAAGCAAGCGACCTATGGATCTAAAAGCGAATCACTGGAAGCAGTTTGCTTAGAGGGCACTTTCAAGGATCTTTTCAGTCTAAACAGCCAAAACTCCACACACATTCATCACTTCCCCCCAACAATTCTGAGTGGGAGAAGGGAATTAGCCTTGAACACAGTGAGAAGAGCCAAGTCTACTAGGCCACATGAGGGACAAATGGACACTAAGGACAAAGTGTAGCCACTTTGATGAGTACCAGCACCAGAAAATACCCCACCAGGAGTGATGACGGTTCTGGACTTAAAGACGACTTTTGTTTATGGCCACAAGCAGGTGGGGCAGGACAGTGTTGCAAGAGTGTTGTAGAGTTTTGTTTGGCTCTGTATTAAAGAAGTCAAAGAAATTGCTTAGGGAAATAGAGAACAGACTTACTAGCCAAAAAGAAGTGCAAACTTCTTTCCCCATCCGCAAATACGTACTGATTATACACAACACGCGTGCCCCAGTGGCTACGGAGACAAGGTAAAGAGAGGAGGCAGAGGCTTTGCCTGGCGGCTGACCTCGATTTTAAGAGGAGGCAACAAGGTCTGTGTTCTCCGAGCACCATGGCAAGGCTAACTGCCATGAAGAGCTGGCGGAATTCAGAAGAAAAGCTCCATGTCAGCTGGAACACCGGGAAAGGTTTGGTGGAAGCTTTTAAGAAAGGCTCTTGATCTTAAGGATAGGATCTAGACATTCCAGAAGGGCAGTGCTGTGAACCTAGGCAGGCTAGAAAGAACAGAGCCCCCAGGGCAGTGGATACGCCACTTTCCGTAAGTATATCTTAGAAAGGTAATGTGAGGCCAAACTGAAGAAGACACTGAAGAGAGTCTAAAATCCCAACTCAGCAGTGCTCTTTATCCATTAGTAACGGGGAGCCCCCTGGGAAGGGTGTGCCCTTGTCCGAGCTTCTTCCCTACCTGCGGGCAAATCGGTTGCTTAAAATTTTTGTTTATCCCCTGGGGATCTGATAATTTCCTGGCCACCGAAGAAACAGAATGCCTTCCCACTCTCCTCAGCCACTGGGTAAAGTTTTGTGGAGATCCACCCTAAGATGGTTTCTCACGGGTAACACACCAGCGGTGGAGGCAGATTTCACAAGCACAGCCCTCCCTGGAAACCCGGAAGGTCCCCCCGGGGTAAAGCAGCTCAGAGACTGCCATGCCTGTCAGCACCGCGCCTGAACCCCAGTTCTGCACGGACACTCCAGAAACGCCAGAAGCAGCAGCTGCGTCCGAGCAGGACATGCGACCCTCTGAGAAGGACAGGGGACAGACCCACGGCCCGCACGTCCGCGGACCAGCAGGCACCCGGGGTCCGCCGGGCTCGGGTGGGCGGCCTGCGGAGCCTCCTGCCTCCTAGGGCGGACCGCGGCCAACCTGGCCAGCGCTCTGCGAGCCTCCTGCGGCTCCTCTGACGCCCGACGCTGCCTCGGCGCACTTCGCCGGGCCCCAGGCGGCACCGGAGGCCGAGGGGAAACCTACCCTTCCCATTCGACACTGAAGGCTTGACCACAAGTCTCCAGTACGCGATGGCACCAACGACGGATCGCTAAGGGAACGAAATTCGCCTTTCCCAGAGCACTGGAGGCGCTGCTCACACCGCAGCTCCGAGGACTGCCTCACACCAAGGCCAGCTGTCCACCAGCCTCCCCTTCGCCGCCGTCCAGGCGGGTGTCACCGTCCGGGAACCCTGGGGCTCCTCGGGCCACCCGAGGCGGTGCTCCCCGCCGAGAGGCGATGCCGCGACCCGGGCCCGCAGCCCCTCCGCGCCCGCTTCGCGCGGCCTGGGGAAGGCTCAGCTCCGGCCTGGCGGCCCCGAGCCGGAGCCCGAATCACGTCCACCCTGGCGACTGGGCAGCGCGGCGGGGACCACGGCTGTTGACAGCGGGGGCCGCGGCTCGCGCGGGGGCTCGGGAACGTGGACACGCGCCGCGGCGAGGCTGGGGGCGCGGCCGGCTCGCGGCGCGGGGCGCGGGGCGCGGGGCCCTCCAAGCGCCCGGGCGGTCCGGACCCTCGGCGGCCGCCGCAGGCCGGCGCCGGGACTCCTGTGGGGAGCCCGCCCTCCGGCCGACCGCTGCCCGCCGCCCCGCCGCCACGGAGCCCGGGGGAACTTACGGCGGGCGGCGGGCTCTGCGGGGGGCCGCGGACCCGGGCTACATCCCGCGACGCTGGAGGCGGCCTGCGGCCGAGCGGCCCGGATCTTCTGCGCCCTCCCCGGGCCGGAAGGGGCGCGCAACCGCAGGGCGTCACCTCCGCGGGAGCGTCACGTCCTCTCGGGCGCTCCGCCCCCTCGGCTCTCGCGAAGCCCAATCACAGGCCGGTCCCTTGGTCCCGCCCCCAGCGGGCCCCGCCCTCCCGCCTCGAGATCTTTGTTGTTGTTCAGTCGCTAAGTCGTGCCCCGTTCCTTGGGACCCCGTGGACTGCAGCACAGCCAGGCTCCTCGGTCCTCTGTCCGGCAGTCTTCCTGTAGTCCCGGTCACAGGCCCGCTCCCTCAGCTCCGCCTCCCCTCGCCGGGCCCCGCCCCTGCTGGCGGCCACGCCCCCTCCGCACGGGCACCTCAAGCCCCAATCGTTGGTCCGCTCCCCTAGGCCCCGCCTCCCGCGCGCGGGCCACGCCCCTCGCTCTGCTCCAATTGTGAGCCCCGCCTCACAAGGCCTCGCGGGGACCACGCCCCCCAAGTTGCTAACTGGTGCGCGTGAGGAGGAAGGAATTTCTGGGAATTTGGCTGAGCCCTGCGAAGGAATGCTGAATTTCCTACCCTGCACCTGTCCTCTAGATGCAGGCCCACGCCCACTGGGGCGGCTCACTCGTGCGAGGCACGAGGCAGGCAGGTTCCTGGTCAGTAACACCGGGGCGCCGCTGACTAATCTTCCTGGGGATTCTCCGTGATTTGAGGGGACTGACACTTCTTACTCGCCCCACAGCTGGTACCTGACCAGTCTGTTCAAGATGCAGAGAGAGGGTACTTTATTATAATCCTGTACGGATGCTTCAGGGCAGTGGGAATAATTCTATACTGATTAAAAGGCAGGTTCTGGGGCTTCCCTGGTGGTCCAGTGGGTAAGATCACCACCTTGCAGTGCACGGGGTGCCGGTTCGATCCCTGGCCTGGGAAGATCCCACGTGCTGAGGAGCGGCTGGACCGATGTGTCCAACTATCGAGGCAGCGCTCTGGAGTGCATGCGCCCAGAGCCAGTGCTCTGCAGCGAGAGAGGCCACTGCGATGGGAGGCCCACACAGGCCAAAGAGCAAAGATAAATAAATGAAAGATCAATAGAAGTGGCCAAGAGAAAAAAAAAAGGTAGATTCTGGAATCACATTGACGCAGGCTTCTGTCCCTGGCCAGCCTCTGACTTTGGGCATGTATGTTTCTGAACCCTTCATGATAAGTACGTCATCTGAAAAACAGGAATAAAACAGTCTTGCTTAACGGACGCTGTCAGGATTGAGATAATTTGTGCAGATTCTTGGTTTGATGCTCGGCAAATCATAAATGCTTCACAAACCATAGCTATCATGTGCTGCGCTCTGTATAAAACCCTGAGAAGCAGGTGCTGTCCACAGGATTTTGTTTCTCATTACAAGGCTCTCACCTGCTCTCGGGCCTCATCTCCTCCACTTGCCCTCTGGCATCTGCCCAATGAACTTGCCGAGTTCTCCAAATATGAACTTCCCTTTCCTTCCTCAGGCTTTTGCACGTGCTGATCCTTCTATTGGATTGCTCATTCCCCTCTGCCAAAAGATTCAAGCAACTTCCAGTGCCCAGCTCTAGGTTTGGCTTTGGACCAAGACAATCCTAGGTTCTTCTGCAGGCTCTGCCAGTCCATGATCAGCTGTGTGACCTTCAGCATATCCTCAGCCGCAGACTCAGGGCTGTCATAAGGACTCAGTTACACGATGACCATGTAGTACAGTGCCCACCGCAGGACTGTTAACTAAAGCATGCTTCTCTTCCTCCTTTTCAGAATCTTTTCCAGACCTTCCCATCGGCACCTTGTATCTCTTCTATAGCATTCACTGTTGCAGTTATTTACTCTGTCCCACTCTAGACGGTGAGTTCTTTGGGGTCCAAGAACTGTCAATCCTTAGGACCTAGCACAGGGCTTGGGATGCGGCAGTCCGTAATGTTTGTGTATTGAGTGGATAAGGCAGGAACGGGTGCAAGACAAGTAATGACCTTCTAGGCTGCTTCACTACCGGTAGAGATCCAGTGCTCTGCCCAGCCCGTGCTGAGGAGCGGCTGGACCGATGTGTCCAACTACCGAGGCAGCGCTCGGGAGTGCATGCGCCCAGAGCCAGTGCTCTGCAGCGAGAGAGGCCACTGCGATGGGAGGCCCACACAGGCCAAAGAGCAAAGATAAATAAATGAAAGATCAATAGAAGTGGCCAAGAGAAAAAAAAAAGGTAGATTCTGGAATCACATTGACGCAGGCTTCTGTCCCTGGCCAGCCTCTGACTTTGGGCATGTATGTTTCTGAACCCTTCATGATAAGTACGTCATCTGAAAAACAGGAATAAAACAGTCTTGCTTAACGGACGCTGTCAGGATTGAGATAATTTGTGCAGATTCTTGGTTTGATGCTCGGCAAATCATAAATGCTTCACAAACCATAGCTATCATGTGCTGCGCTCTGTATAAAACCCTGAGAAGCAGGTGCTGTCCACAGGATTTTGTTTCTCATTACAAGGCTCTCACCTGCTCTCGGGCCTCATCTCCTCCACTTGCCCTCTGGCATCTGCCCAATGAACTTGCCGAGTTCTCCAAATATGAACTTCCCTTTCCTTCCTCAGGCTTTTGCACGTGCTGATCCTTCTATTGGATTGCTCATTCCCCTCTGCCAAAAGATTCAAGCAACTTCCAGTGCCCAGCTCTAGGTTTGGCTTTGGACCAAGACAATCCTAGGTTCTTCTGCAGGCTCTGCCAGTCCATGATCAGCTGTGTGACCTTCAGCATATCCTCAGCCGCAGACTCAGGGCTGTCATAAGGACTCAGTTACACGATGACCATGTAGTACAGTGCCCACCGCAGGACTGTTAACTAAAGCATGCTTCTCTTCCTCCTTTTCAGAATCTTTTCCAGACCTTCCCATCGGCACCTTGTATCTCTTCTATAGCATTCACTGTTGCAGTTATTTACTCTGTCCCACTCTAGACGGTGAGTTCTTTGGGGTCCAAGAACTGTCAATCCTTAGGACCTAGCACAGGGCTTGGGATGCGGCAGTCCGTAATGTTTGTGTATTGAGTGGATAAGGCAGGAACGGGTGCAAGACAAGTAATGACCTTCTAGGCTGCTTCACTACCTAAGCCTAACAGTCCTAAGCAAGATTCTGTTTGGTGGAGGTGTGCACACACAGGCACCAGCTGATGGAGACGCACCTGGAGGAACACCGGGAACACAGCTGAGAAACAGCCCTACCCTGGGGCGGCAGCACAGCCTTTCTTTCGGGAGCCTCAAGGGAAGCCACACACAGTTCCGTGCAGAAACACAGCGCCAGCCTTCCTCCTGGCCTGACGCTCTGTTCTGTTCCAGCGTGACTAACAGAAGATCCGAAGCAGCAGCCCTGCTGTGATGCTGGGAGGAACTGGACCAGACCAGGCTGCTGGAGCAGGAGAAGGGCAGTCAGGACAGATGGGCCCGGGGGCCAACTCTGTCCAGGCACCAACCGGGCTGGCCAGGGCTGGTGATGTCAGGTTACTTTTTTAAAGAACGAGGCTTCTCTTCCAAACAGAAAGACAACACTTGGACGTATTTGCCAGGTGCCCTGAAGGATAAATGCAGCGAGGAAAGGGCCAAGCACAGGAAGTTGGGGGGGGGCCAGGGACCCCCGTGAGGGGCACTTGGGCTCCCAGAGCTCCCCTCTCCCCGCGCCCTCCCCTGCTCCAGGGAGACACTGCTTCCGGCTCTGCTGAGACAGCTCCTGAGAGAAGTGTGGACTCTGGGGGCAGCTCACATTTCAGCACAGGGCACAACCACTCAGAGGTTCATGGAAGACCTGGGGAAAATTCTGCACCGGGCAATTCTCCTTCTCCAGATTCTCAGCCTGAAAAGCCTTGGAAACAAGGACCCCAGACACCATCGCCTCTTAGGTGAGCACAAGGGCCTGAGCCCGTTTATTTGCGTAAGCCAGAGGTTTCTACCACAGCAGCCGTCTCAGGCCGCGGGGGCCCTCGCCCTCCAGCCGCGGCAGGGCCGGAGGGAGACCGACACACAAGCGCACTTCAGATCCCTTTCTCTGAGGTCTGAGGAAACCATCTCCTTCGCTCCTGTTGTCTCTAAAAGAAGCGTTCTGCCCCCTCCACCCCATACACAGTTTGCTCTGGGTTAAGCACCAGATATTAAGTAAAACCCACTGAACAGGCTGTTCTTTCACCACAGGCACAAAGAGGAGCGTGATGCCACCCAGGAGCTGGCCAGGCTTGCAGCAAATGTGCAGCTTCCTTCTGACTCATGGAGGAGTCTGCACCATAAGCCTGACCTGAGTTCCATCTCAGGGACAACGGGGAGCCTTCCGGGGGGAAACTCGGCCGTGGCCCCTTCCAGGGCTGTTGTGCCTGTGGGGACCATCCAGACCTCAGCTCCAGAGTAAGGCAAACAGGCTGATACTGTTGAGAGGGGCGTCTAGGGCTGATGGCATTGGCGCGCTGACTGGGGGCAGGTGCCGGCTGCGGGACCAGGGACGTGCGCGGAGGCTCAGTAGGTAAAGCGCATCTTGTGCGAGTAGCCCAGTTTGTCCAAGCTGGGGTGACAGGCCAGCTGCACCATCGGGGGTGGCCCACAGAGCAGCAGCAGCACGTCCTCCCCGGGGGCGGGCAGGTGCTCCCGGATCATGTCCGCAGAGATGAAGCCCTTGCTGTAGGCCCAGCCTGCAGGGGGAGAGGAGAGAACCACCTTCCAGAGCCAGGCCGGCTGCGGGGTGCACGGCAGGTGGGGTCAGGGCGGTCCAGATAAGGCTCCCGAGGGGCGTCAAGGTGCTGCAGCCGCGGGATGGTCCCAGCGGGACGGCAGCCCTGCCACCCCTGGTCGACAGGAGCGCAGGAAAGGGTCCGGGGACCCCGTGGCCCTGCACCCGGAGTTGGACAGTGTCAGGCAGGGTTTCACAGAGACCAGAGCCCACAGCGGGCGAGGCTCTGGTCTGGAGTGCCCAGGAATGGGGCGGTACCTTCCGGGGGTTGGTCCAGAGTGAACCAGAGCTTAAAGCGGTTGGGGTGTTGGGCCTGCAGCTCCTCCAGGTCCTCCCGTAAGATGATGTCCTTTTCAGTCTGAAATGAGGAGGAGATGCAAAGTCTTTAGGAGCTTTCTCAGGTTCCTGAATATAAAGATATAAAAAGTTCTCTGCTATAACAACTTTCGAGGCAAGACAGAAAAAGAGAACAGAAATTCAAGGGAACAAGTAACAGTTTGCTCTGGGTTAAGCACCAGATATTAAGTAAAACCCACTGAACAGGCTGTTCTTTCACCACAGGCACAAAGAGGAGCGTGATGCCACCCAGGAGCTGGCCAGGCTTGCAGCAAATGTGCAGCTTCCTTCTGACTCATGGAGGAGTCTGCACCATAAGCCTGACCTGAGTTCCATCTCAGGGACAACGGGGAGCCTTCCGGGGGGAAACTCGGCCGTGGCCCCTTCCAGGGCTGTTGTGCCTGTGGGGACCATCCAGACCTCAGCTCCAGAGTAAGGCAAACAGGCTGATACTGTTGAGAGGGGCGTCTAGGGCTGATGGCATTGGCGCGCTGACTGGGGGCAGGTGCCGGCTGCGGGACCAGGGACGTGCGCGGAGGCTCAGTAGGTAAAGCGCATCTTGTGCGAGTAGCCCAGTTTGTCCAAGCTGGGGTGACAGGCCAGCTGCACCATCGGGGGTGGCCCACAGAGCAGCAGCAGCACGTCCTCCCCGGGGGCGGGCAGGTGCTCCCGGATCATGTCCGCAGAGATGAAGCCCTTGCTGTAGGCCCAGCCTGCAGGGGGAGAGGAGAGAACCACCTTCCAGAGCCAGGCCGGCTGCGGGGTGCACGGCAGGTGGGGTCAGGGCGGTCCAGATAAGGCTCCCGAGGGGCGTCAAGGTGCTGCAGCCGCGGGATGGTCCCAGCGGGACGGCAGCCCTGCCACCCCTGGTCGACAGGAGCGCAGGAAAGGGTCCGGGGACCCCGTGGCCCTGCACCCGGAGTTGGACAGTGTCAGGCAGGGTTTCACAGAGACCAGAGCCCACAGCGGGCGAGGCTCTGGTCTGGAGTGCCCAGGAATGGGGCGGTACCTTCCGGGGGTTGGTCCAGAGTGAACCAGAGCTTAAAGCGGTTGGGGTGTTGGGCCTGCAGCTCCTCCAGGTCCTCCCGTAAGATGATGTCCTTTTCAGTCTGAAATGAGGAGGAGATGCAAAGTCTTTAGGAGCTTTCTCAGGTTCCTGAATATAAAGATATAAAAAGTTCTCTGCTATAACAACTTTCGAGGCAAGACAGAAAAAGAGAACAGAAATTCAAGGGAACAAGTAAGGCTTTGAGGGAAAGAGAATGAGGGGAAGGAGGAGAGGTGAGCGGCGTTTATGTGCACAACAGGAAGGAATTAATATTTGACAAAGGAAACTTAAGCTCAAGTCTCTGCACTCAGGACTAGACTCCTTAACTGTCTCTCTCTCTCTCCGGGGCCAGGGGAGGCATCTGGCGCAGTGCCCGTCCTCCTCGCTGTGGAAGCGGCCCCTCCAGCAGGCCACACGCGGGGCCAGCCTGCCCATCGGGGCCACGCCTCCCGGCCCCCCCGCACAGTAACCTCCAAGTCCCAGGACTGAGACAAGCAAAGCGACCTGGTTGGCAAACAGCAGGGAGCACTGGGTCGGATCTTCTGGGTCTTTCAGGATGGCCCGGACCAGCTGCAGCATCGGGGTGATTCCTGTGCACAGACGCCCCGCAGTGAGAGCGCGGCCGCCCTCCCCACCTCCGCCCTCAGCTGCCCGACTGTGCTCGTCCAGCCCTCCACTCCTTGTCCTTCACGTCCTAATTCTCTCTGCTCCCTTCGCACGGACATTTCTGGACCGATGTGCTCTCTACCCCAAACTCACTGAAGCTCCTATCTGTTAGGTGACCTGTGGTTGTGTGCTCGGTGTGACCTGTGGTCCATGTTGTTGAAATCCTCGTAAGGAACCCATCCAGGACCCTCTGGAAGTCCCCTGGAGGCCAGGGCTCTGACACCCCACATGAGCTACGACTCAGCGACGAGTCCTGGAGCCCTGGACTTGCAGGTTAAATGCTTGAGCTTTGGAACTGGGCAGAGCTGCACACTGACCCTACCTCTGGCCATGAGGAAACCATTCAACTTCTCCAAGCCTCCGCTTTTGCAGCCCTGAAGAGGGAAGGCTCACACCTATGTCACAACACGTAAAGTCTAGCGCAGTGTCTAACACAGGAAATGTCCAGTGCCAACTGTCTTCTCCACTGTCCTGTTCTAACGTCTCTGTTCTTACCTAAAACTTATTAGATTCATTTAATTTGAGGTCTTGGGAGAGCCCACATGACTCCTTTCTCTATTGTCGTCAGATGCAAAGTCTTTAGGAGCTTTCTCAGGTTCCTGAATATAAAGATATAAAAAGTTCTCTGCTATAACAACTTTCGAGGCAAGACAGAAAAGAGAACAGAAATTCAAGGGAACAAGTAAGGCTTTGAGGGAAAGAGAATGAGGGGAAGGAGGAGAGGTGAGCGGCGTTTATGTGCACAACAGGAAGGAATTAATATTTGACAAAGGAAACTTAAGCTCAAGTCTCTGCACTCAGGACTAGACTCCTTAACTGTCTCTCTCTCTCTCCGGGGCCAGGGGAGGCATCTGGCGCAGTGCCCGTCCTCCTCGCTGTGGAAGCAGCCCCTCCAGCAGGCCACACGCGGGGCCAGCCTGCCCATCGGGGCCACGCCTCCCGGCCCCCCCGCACAGTAACCTCCAAGTCCCAGGACTGAGACAAGCAAAGCGACCTGGTTGGCAAACAGCAGGGAGCACTGGGTCGGATCTTCTGGGTCTTTCAGGATGGCCCGGACCAGCTGCAGCATCGGGGTGATTCCTGTGCACAGACGCCCCGCAGTGAGAGCGCGGCCGCCCTCCCCACCTCCGCCCTCAGCTGCCCGACTGTGCTCGTCCAGCCCTCCACTCCTTGTCCTTCACGTCCTAATTCTCTCTGCTCCCTTCGCACGGACATTTCTGGACCGATGTGCTCTCTACCCCAAACTCACTGAAGCTCCTATCTGTTAGGTGACCTGTGGTTGTGTGCTCGGTGTGACCTGTGGTCCATGTTGTTGAAATCCTCGTAAGGAACCCATCCAGGACCCTCTGGAAGTCCCCTGGAGGCCAGGGCTCTGACACCCCACATGAGCTACGACTCAGCGACGAGTCCTGGAGCCCTGGACTTGCAGGTTAAATGCTTGAGCTTTGGAACTGGGCAGAGCTGCACACTGACCCTACCTCTGGCCATGAGGAAACCATTCAACTTCTCCAAGCCTCCGCTTTTGCAGCCCTGAAGAGGGAAGGCTCACACCTATGTCACAACACGTAAAGTCTAGCGCAGTGTCTAACACAGGAAATGTCCAGTGCCAACTGTCTTCTCCACTGTCCTGTTCTAACGTCTCTGTTCTTACCTAAAACTTATTAGATTCATTTAATTTGAGGTCTTGGGAGAGCCCACATGACTCCTTTCTCTCATTCTGTCCGTTAAAAGTAAATCTGGGGTGGGGAGTTCTACCTGATTATCATTTTGTTTTGCAGCAACCGGGGAGCTCTAGGCACTGGTGGGAATCCCCCAACTAAGTCTGGCCACGATGACCAAGCTTCTGAGGGTCCCCTGGAAGTTGTTACGGCAACAGTCACAATGGTGGGAGGGAGCAGCCTGGGGACACGCACCTGTGCCACCGGCGATCATTCCCAGCTTCCTGGCCACTCGTGGTTCCGGCGGAGACTTTTTGTTGGGCTGGATGCTAAACTTCCCTGAGAAGTGAGTGCAGAGAGGGGTGAAAGAACAAAGTGAGTCCAGGGAACTAAGGAAACACAAGCAGAATCGAAAACACGCCCCAGGCCAGTTCAGCAGCTGCTGTGGAATCCGATCCTCGTGGGTGTTGGGCCAGCCCAGCCTACAAGGCGCTTAAGGCACCATGGGGCTAGGATGGTCTGTCCCATGTTTTGAGCTCCAAGTCAGTTTAGGAACACACAGGGCGTCCTCAGTTGCCTCCCACAGAGGGTCTCTCCCTGGGGAGGGTAACAGGCAGGGGGCCAGGTGCGAGTCTGCTTCCCCAAGTGGCACGGAGCAGTGCCCAGGCCGCCTAATGCACCCAGCTGTTCCCATGGGAAGGCTCTGGGTGCAGCTGGCCCGAGGCGTGCATTTCTGAGAGAGGAGAAGCACGCGCTAGCATCAGTCATCTCCAGAGCTGCCATGGCGCGTGGACTGACCTTGGCAAGTGGGACTGAGGACGACCCCTTCCGACAACAGCGGGGCTGTGTTCACGGGGGCGAGGCCGGCCCTTACCCGGGTGCACGCCCACGTGAGCCACATTCCGCGGAGAAGACCGCGGGTACCGGTACCTTTCCCAGTGTAAGTGAGCAGTCCACTTGGCCCCCGAAACTCCACCACGTCCCCAATCTTCAGGCTGTCCAGGTACTGAGACATCTTCCCCCCATCAGGAAATTTGGGGTGCATACCCTTCAGGTAGACCTAATAAGACCGGAAAGTTCCTGAGTCAAGTGTCCCTGGCTTCTGAGCTCTCCGGTGATGGAACCTTCCTGAAGCTGCTCAGTGACGACACCCACGCGCTGTCGCTGTGTCCACAGACGCTCCCCCCACCACACACGTCTTGAAGTTTCTGCACACCCCAGAGGGAGGAGGATAGGGCTCCTGGGGTTCCTTCCAGCCCCCTCACCTTGATGACAAGATCCACGTAGCCTTGGTCCTCGTCGCTGGTGACGGGCGTATACGGCCGGATGACCAGGCTGCCATCGATCCGGGCAGAGAGGTAGACATGTTTGCCTGGGGACCACACGCAGAGCTGCATGTGGACCTTCAACACACTTGGGGAGGTTGAGAGGACGGAAGTACCTGGCTCCCCAGGGGCCCCGTGCGCTACCAGGCAGGGAGGATTCACCCCTTTGAGCCCCCGCTGGGCCCCTCACAAGCTGCCCTCTGCAGAAGCTTGAGTCCGTCACCGCCAGGACCTTGGGGGCGAGTTGAGGGTCTGGGCAATGGAAGTATTTGCTCAGGGGGATATGAGCAAATCCTGCAGGAAGGAGGGAGGACTGTCGAGCGCTGAAGATGTCTGGGCACGCCGGAGCCACACCCAGAGTGGCCCAGGGCCCCTCAGAGCTGGAGGACCTGCAGCCTGGTGGGGAAAAGGGCAGGGCGTAGGGGACACCAGACTGAAGGAACCCATTTCAGGGGACTGCAGAAGAGGAGTCGCCCCGTTAGGACAGGAGGGGAGGGAGCCCACGCCACACTTCTTACCCACAGGCAGCCCCAAAACGTGGTGAGCGGTGGGCAGGGCAAAGCGAAACCTCTTGGTGTTGTGGTTCAGGGTCTAGGGGAGGGATGGCAGGCGTGTTGCCAGGCAGGTCTGATGCGGCCAAGGCCCCGGGGCATCCCAACCACAGCCTGGTGGAACTCCGGTCCCCTCCCCTACCCTGCAACTCACCGTCTTGTCTAGCAGTCGCAGCAGGTACTTCTCATTGGGGTCCAGGAGCGTGACCAGTGGCCGGCGAGACCTCCGCACCAGGTAGGCGCCCAGGGCCACGCCGACCAGAGTCAGCAGCCCCACCCCCAGGGAGGCCAGCAGGGCTGGGCTCTGCGGGCAGAGGGGGCAGCGTGACCACCACGCTGGGGAAGAACCCAGGACGTGGGCTGTGACGGGCCCCTACGACCTGCGCCGCGGGGTGGCGACCCCGAACTCAGGCCCGGGGGCAAGCCGAGGCCAGGGGGCGACCTGGGTGGGGTCCCCAGGCGGTACGGGGACCCGGCATCCGGGGCTGATGTAGAGCCCTGCGAGGCGGGGCTGGCGGTGCCAGCCCCTGATCCGGACCTGAGAGCTAGGAACCAGAGCGGGCGGAGTCCCCTGGCGCGGGATCCGGAGCGGGGTCTTACCGGCTGCAACCCCATCATGGGGAGCCCAGTCCTCCACCGCGCAGCCGGCGGCTAGATCCCACAATGCGCCGCGGAAAAGGAGGGGAGGAGGCGGGGCCCCGTGGGGCGTGGCCGGTGAGGGCGTGGCCATGTGGGCGGAGCCGCGCCACGCCCCACCCCTTTCCTCCAGACTCAGCCCCACCGGGAAGGGCGCAGCTCCAGCCCCTCCTTCCCAGCCTTTCCGCCCGGCCCCTTCTGCCGTCCAGGCTCCAAAGGGAAGAGAGTCCAGTCAGACAGTAGACCCACACGGAGCTGGAGCTGGGAATCTCCAAGTCTGTGAATGCTCAGCGAGAAACAGGCTCAGAATAGAGCTGGAGGGTCAGCAAGTCACGAATTGTTGTGGAGTTACCTTAGTTCTTCAATAGGCAGAGTGTCAGCCAGAGGATCGGCAGCCTGGCCGAGTCTCCTCAGGAGCGACTGTGGCGACTTCATTGTCTGCTTCTGTGACTGGGTGTGCTCACAGGACCAGGCCCGCAGGCCGTCAGGCTCACTCAGGAGCTCCCTTTGGGTCCGGGTCAAGATTCTCAGGCGTCCCAGGTGGTTCAGTGGTGAAGAATCCACCTGCCAGTGCAGGAGATGCAGGTTCCATCCTCCTGGGTCAGAAGGATGCCCCGGAGGAAGAAATGGCAACCCACCCCAGTATTTTTGCCTGGAAAATTCCACGGACAGAGGAGCCTGATGGGCTGCAGTCCGTGGGGTCGCCAAAGAGTAGGACACGACTGAACACAAGCTTCTCGCCTGGATCTGGGCTCTCTTGCCTCCAGGGTCAAAGACCTGGCTTTGGGAGCAGACTGGGCAGAATCAGAACCTGGACCACTGACTCCGCTTCTCTGGCTCCTGTCTGCAGATGCACGGGGGCTATTGTCCGTCTAGCTCCTGGGCCGACGTGAGACCTGCATGAGACCGTAGTGGGCCCGGCGTGTAGCCTGTCACAGAGCACAGCGCTCCACGGACGCCAGCTGCTGCAGTGACTCAGCAGACCGGGCCGACGCTCCACTGGGGCCAGAGCTGAGCTCGGCTGGCAGCACACGCCTGGGACGGGAGGAGCCAGACACAAGCGCCGAGGGCCTGGAGCACACGCTGGCCAGAGTGGCCGTTCCCTCTCAGGCCCAGTCCCCCACCGGACGGACATTGGCCCTGGATTTCTCCTGCGGCCGCTTCCCTTGGCTGGTCGGTGCCCATCTTCCCACCGCGTCCTCACACGGCATCCCTCTGTGTGTGTCTGAGCAGGTGATCTTTTTCCGTTTGGTCAGAAAGTAAATACTCCGTGGCACACAGGCTCTGCGCAACTGCTCTGCTTTGCCGCTGGAGCGTGAGAGCAGCCCTCGATGATACATCAGTGAACGAAAGTAGCTCCTTCCTATGGAAACTGTGTTTACAAAGGCAGGCAGTGGCTCCTCATCCAGCGCCAGCAGAGCCACTCAGATGAGCTTTTGCTCAGCCCCTTTCAGACCCCACAGGAAAGCCCTCCGAGACCTGTTCTGGGGGCAGACGCCCCAGTCTGGATTTGGACTCAGATAATTCCAAGTGGCCCAAAGGACCCCTGCTCCCATGAGCGCTGACCTCCAGCCTCAAGAGAGGTCACCAGCATCCAGACCCCAGAACCGTCTTCATGAGACAGGTGGGGAGGCTCCAGCCTCCCGAGGCGCCTCCCTCTCCGTCAGAGCCCTCCTTCCTCCCTCCAGTGCCTCTGAGGACGCTGACTGTCCTTCCTGACTTTCCTTCTCGGTGACTCTCCGCTGGCCTCTGCTTTGAGCAGAGTGACTGGGGAGAGGCTTCCACAGTAGGGGAGACTCGGCCATAGGTCTCTGAGGATGCGGGGTGACTGATGTCTTGCCTCCCTTAGGAATCTGTATGAGTGTGGTCAGATGGGATGGGGTCTTTTGTATCTAACTTCTTTCTTGCATTATGTCCGTGAGATTTACCTGTGCTGTTGTGATCAGAGTTTGTTCATTTTCGTTGCTGATTAGTGTTCTGTTGTATGATTCGATCAAGTGTATCAGTATTCACCTGTTCTCCTACTGACGTGCATTTGGATGGCCTCCAGTTTGTGACTGTTACAAACAACACACCTGTTTCCATCATCGTGCATGTCTTCTGGGCCAGAGGAACTTAGATTTCTGTGGAGTGTGTACCTAGGAATGGAATTGCTCCATCGTGAGATACACGGTGTTAGAGGCAGTGGATTCTGCCGTTTTCTCAAGAGGCGGTGGTGGTTTGCACGTCCACTAGTGGAGACAAGAACTCTTGCTTCTGTACATTGGAGCTTGACAAGCATTTTCTCCAAAGGTCCAGACAGTAACTATTCTAGATTTTGTGAACTATACAACGTTTGTTGCTGCTGCTCTACTCTGGCCTTGTGGCAGGAAAGCGGTCCTAGACGATGGGTGGACAGGCGATTATGGCAGCGCTTGGAGACAGCTGTGTTTGTGGAGCAGTCCATGGCCTGTGTTCGGTCCATGGGCCACAGGTTACCTGCCCTGGTTCTGCATGCTTTCCAATATGCAGTACTGCAGTCTTCTTCTTCTTCTTTAATAATATTTATTTGTTTGGCTTCTCCAGATCTTAGTTTCAGCATGTAGGACCTTTGAGGGCAGCAAATGAATTCTTAGTTGCGACATGTGGGATCTAGTTCCCTAGAGCACAGGCTCTAGGGTGCATAGGCCTCAGTAGTTGCAGCGTGGGGGCTCAATACTTGTGGCACACGGGCTTCGTTGCCCCTTGGATCTTTCCTTCCAGACCGGGGATTTGAACCTGTGTCCCTTGCATTAGCAGGTAGATTTTTAACCACTGGATCACCGAGGAAGCCCTATTAATGGTTTTAATCAGGAGAGTTTATAGGGTTCATAATCAGACAAGCTGCTAGTAGCTTGTCCTGCTAGTAGCAGGACCTTCGGTGGTTTCTTATTTGCAATTGCTCTAAACAGAGGTGTATGGACTTTTTGTATAAATTAATAAATTCTGTATTGAACATATTGTAATGAAACCTGAATGTTTTCATTTAGTGGTTGTGTCTTGAAGGTCTTTTCAAGTCATACTTAAATAACAATCCATTTCTTTATAATAGCAATCAGGTCATTTGGAACTTCTTATTGAAGATAATTAGAAAAGCTGAACAAAATACATATAGCACCTGGTTGAAAGCAATAGCAAGATACCAATGTAAAGAAGAATTATCGGGCTAATGCAAAAAAGATTTCTGTGAGCTGGAAAGGCCTTAATGGAATTTTAAGTGGCAATCTCATCTAAGGACTTTGCATTCATTTTACTGGTCAACACATATTGTAAGAAACCTGGGGATTTTTTTTTTTTTTAAATTTTTTGGCCACTTTTATTGGTCTTTCATGTATTTATTTTCATCCATCTCCGTTCCCTGGCCTGTGTGGGCCTCCCATTGCGGCGGCCTCTGCCGTAGCAGAGCACTGGCTCTGGGCACACCACTCCAGAGCGCTGGCTTGCAATTGGACGTACTGGTCCAGCCGCTCTGCCGCACGTGGGCTCTTCCTGTGCCAGGGATCGAACCGGCACCCCCTGCAGTGCAAGGCGGACTCTTCACCCACTGGATCGGCAGGGAAATGCAAACCTGGGGATTTTTAAAAAGCCTTTTCGGATGTATCCAGGCTTCCCTGGTGGCTCAGTGGTAAAGAACCCGCCTGCCAACACAGGAGACTTAGGCTCGATCCCTAGGTGGGGAAGATCCCCGGAGGAGGAGATGACTGCCCACTCCCGTATTCTTGCCTGGGGAATCCCATGGACAGAGGCGCCTGGTGGCCGCCGTCCACAACTACAAAAAGCCAGACAAGGCCGAGTGACTGAGCACACACACGTGTGTCTCAAATATCCTAGTGAGAGACAACTAGTTCTGTTCAAATACTTTTTTATTTAAAGATAACTTTAGGAAAACTTTAGAACCCTCTCAAAACCCTATGAAGTCTCTTCGTTTATGTTTTTATTTGGCTCCCCAATTTGCCTCATCAGCTGAGAGAACAGGCGCCTGTGCCACAGCTCATTTTAGGCCTCTTTGTCATTGCCCCTGATGTTCAGTCCATCTTCCTGAAACCAGGCCGCCTTCACTAGCTCATTTCAAGTCTGAATGTACTTGAAGGTCTTTTCAAGTCATACTTAAATAACAATCCATTTCTTTATAATAGCAATCAGGTCATTTGGAACTTCTTATTGAAGATAATTAGAAAAGCTGAACAAAATACATATAGCACCTGGTTGAAAGCAATAGCAAGATACCAATGTAAAGAAGAATTATCGGGCTAATGCAAAAAAGATTTCTGTGAGCTGGAAAGGCCTTAATGGAATTTTAAGTGGCAATCTCATCTAAGGACTTTGCATTCATTTTACTGGTCAACACATATTGTAAGAAACCTGGGGATTTTTTTTTTTTTTAAATTTTTTGGCCACTTTTATTGGTCTTTCATGTATTTATTTTCATCCATCTCCGTTCCCTGGCCTGTGTGGGCCTCCCATTGCGGCGGCCTCTGCCGTAGCAGAGCACTGGCTCTGGGCACACCACTCCAGAGCGCTGGCTTGCAATTGGACGTACTGGTCCAGCCGCTCTGCCGCACGTGGGCTCTTCCTGTGCCAGGGATCGAACCGGCACCCCCTGCAGTGCAAGGCGGACTCTTCACCCACTGGATCGGCAGGGAAATGCAAACCTGGGGATTTTTAAAAAGCCTTTTTCGGATGTATCCAGGCTTCCCTGGTGGCTCAGTGGTAAAGAACCCGCCTGCCAACACAGGAGACTTAGGCTCGATCCCTAGGTGGGGAAGATCCCCGGAGGAGGAGATGACTGCCCACTCCCGTATTCTTGCCTGGGGAATCCCATGGACAGAGGCGCCTGGTGGCCGCCGTCCACAACTACAAAAAGCCAGACAAGGCCGAGTGACTGAGCACACACACGTGTGTCTCAAATATCCTAGTGAGAGACAACTAGTTCTGTTCAAATACTTTTTTATTTAAAGATAACTTTAGGAAAACTTTAGAACCCTCTCAAAACCCTATGAAGTCTCTTCGTTTATGTTTTTATTTGGCTCCCCAATTTGCCTCATCAGCTGAGAGAACAGGCGCCTGTGCCACAGCTCATTTTAGGCCTCTTTGTCATTGCCCCTGATGTTCAGTCCATCTTCCTGTTCACACTAACCTCGACTCTGCGCGCCCAAGTATTTACTGAATAGGTACAGGAAGGAATGTGTCATTCTGACTCCTTATTTTTCAATGGAAATGTATTTCTATGTTACCTATTGTTTCTTCCCTCAAGAAGGTTGCAGCTGCTGGTCCAACTATTCCTGACTTTATGAGACAGATATGGGACATTTCAACACTCTGATGAAAGCTGAATACCATCTCCTTAGAAAAATGCATACGTGTGAGCACAGTAGACTCATAAATACTGGACATGTCCATTCCCGAGTCTCAGCCAAGTGACCTTTCCGGCAGCGAGGTCTTAGCCTTGGCACATTGGGTTTGGGTCCTCCGGTGGCGTGTCTGTGTCCCCCCACCCCAGAACGCCAGTGTCTAAACGCTAGCCCCCACAGGGTTCGTGCGAGGAGGCGGAGCCTTCGGGAGGTGGTTAGGGCTCGAGGGAGGGGCCCTCGTGAATGGGATGAGTTTCCTCGTAAGAGAAGCCGAGAGCACCCACCGCCTTGTGGGGTGACAGCGGCTGTGAGCCAGGAGCAGGGCTGTCCCCCGACATGAACCGGCCAGCACCTTGGCCTCGGCCCCCAGCCTCAGAACGTGAGGAGGGCAGCCTTGGTGCTCAGAAGCCCCCGCCGCCCGACACGCAGGCCTGGCTCCCGCACACCCGGCCTCTGGCACGCTGCAGCAGCAGCCTGAACCCACTGAGACGGCTGTGTGGACGTGAACGCCTTCCGCCCCTCCACAGCCACGGTGCCGTCCAGGTGGCGGTGGAGCAAGAGGTCCCTCCTGGGAAGAGCCCGGGCTGCTGCGGCTGTGTGTGGACAGTCTTCTCGGGGCGGGTCCTGGCGCCTCCCTCCCTCTCTCTGGCCCTCAGAGGCCGGGAGGACGCTGTCTTGCCGGTGCCCCTCCTCGGACCGTGTCTGCTCTCTGCGAAAGTGGGAACGAGGGCGGCGGCGGCGCTCAGCTCGCCTGGGACTGCCCTGGCGCGTCTGCTGAGCCGTGGCGTGCTCACACACGGCCCCTTGCCCTCGCGCTCGGAAGTGTCCCCGGCAGGCCCACGCATCACGCGGTCGCCCAACTCAAGAGCGAGCAAGCCTTGACCCGCGTCTAGGTTTATTTCTTGCCTGCCGTGTGGACCCCTGGCGCCAGCCACGCCCCATGCCACCTACCCCTCCGCGTCCTCATGCACGGTCGTCCAGACTCGGATCTGCCTGATGAGGAGCCAGGACCTCTGGGGCGCGAGCACCAGCAGCCGGATGCATCTCAGCGCCTCCGCGGAGTCTTCTGCGTGAAACACCACCTGGTCCAGCTGGCCCTGCACCACGGGCCCGAGCAGGGCGTAGCGAATACAGCCTCTGGCGTCCTCCGAGAGCCCGAAGCCCAGCTCCACGCGGCCCCGCTCCAGCCGGTACTGGCCGTCTGTGCCGGAGCCCGTCAGCACCTCGATCCGGGAGACCTTCTGCGGCTTCTCCAGGATCACCGTCAGGTAGTTGCCTCGGAGGGGTTTGAGGGTGACGAAGCTCTCCTCGTTCAGCGTGTAGGCGTGCTGCGGGACGTTGCTGGACAGCGACACCATGTCTGTGAGCACGCTGGCTGGGGGGTTGTCGGGCTCGCCAAAGACCTTCTCCGTGTCTGCCGGGAGGCACTCGCTCTCCAGCCCCGAGCGGCGGTCCCTGGGGTAGAAGACCGAGGAGCCGAAGAGGACGGGCGTGCTCTGGGCCAGGAGAGGAGGGAACTCAGAGAGCAGCAGGTGCGTGGGGGTGTCCCTGCGGAAGAGGAGGAGGAAGGAGGCCAGGCGGGGGAGGTCGCGAGAGCGGAAAACCCTCCCCGAGAAGCTCAGGCTGGAGAACTGCAGGGTCACCCAGGGCAGCTCCTCCCAGGCCGCCAGCGTCCAGTAGATGGTGGAAATGAACCCGGGGATGCAGTGAACTCGGTCCTCCAGCATCAGGAAGTACTCGGAGAGGTTGGCAGCGAAGCTGAGGAGGAGGGCGTGGCCGGCCCTCTGCCGGGAGTACAGGGCCTCGCAGGGCGGGGCGTGCTCCGCGGGGCTCGGGGTCCCCGGGAGGGGGGCTCTGCCGGACCAGCCCCGGAGCACCAGCAGCCGCCGGGCCTCGAGGTGCGGCCGGAAGAGGCCAGAGATGGCGGTGACCGTTTGGCTGAGCCAGGCGGGGTCGGCGCCCGACAGGGAGACCAGCACCACGACGCACTCCAGCTCGGGGTCCGAGGACGCTTGGAACAGGGACTGCAGGGTGTCCAGGAGGCGACTCGCGTAGGGACGCGGCGCCGAGGAGATGCCCACGGTCAGCAGCTCTGGGGGAAGAGGGCTGCTGGCACTTGCAGAGGCTGCGGAGGGCCCCAGGCTGCCCCCAGTGTGGCCGGCACCCAGACGAGCCACACCTCTGTGCCCCGGGAGAATCGACCTCTGGACAGAATCTGGGTTTGCTCGTCTGTAAACCCCTGGTCCAGCTGGCCCTGCACCACGGGCCCGAGCAGGGCGGGAATACAGCCTCTGGCGTCCTCCGAGCCCGCCCAGCTCCACGCGGCCCCGCTCCAGCCGGTACTGGCCGTCTGTGCCGGAGCCCGTCAGCACCTCGATCCGGGAGACCTTCTGCGGCTTCTCCAGGATCACCGTCAGGTAGTTGCCTCGGAGGGGTTTGAGGGTGACGAAGCTCTCCTCGTTCAGCGTGTAGGCGTGCTGCGGGACGTTGCTGGACAGCGACACCATGTCTGTGAGCACGCTGGCTGGGGGGTTGTCGGGCTCGCCAAAGACCTTCTCCGTGTCTGCCGGGAGGCACTCGCTCTCCAGCCCCGAGCGGCGGTCCCTGGGGTAGAAGACCGAGGAGCCGAAGAGGACGGGCGTGCTCTGGGCCAGGAGAGGAGGGAACTCAGAGAGCAGCAGGTGCGTGGGGGTGTCCCTGCGGAAGAGGAGGAGGAAGGAGGCCAGGCGGGGGAGGTCGCGAGCGGAAAACCCTCCCCGAGAAGCTCAGGCTGGAGAACTGCAGGGTCACCCAGGGCAGCTCCTCCCAGGCCGCCAGCGTCCAGTAGATGGTGGAAATGAACCCGGGGATGCAGTGAACTCGGTCCTCCAGCATCAGGAAGTACTCGGAGAGGTTGGCAGCGAAGCTGAGGAGGAGGGCGTGGCCGGCCCTCTGCCGGGAGTACAGGGCCTCGCAGGGCGGGGCGTGCTCCGCGGGGCTCGGGGTCCCCGGGAGGGGGGCTCTGCCGGACCAGCCCCGGAGCACCAGCAGCCGCCGGGCCTCGAGGTGCGGCCGGAAGAGGCCAGAGATGGCGGTGACCGTTTGGCTGAGCCAGGCGGGGTCGGCGCCCGACAGGGAGACCAGCACCACGACGCACTCCAGCTCGGGGTCCGAGGACGCTTGGAACAGGGACTGCAGGGTGTCCAGGAGGCGACTCGCGTAGGGACGCGGCGCCGAGGAGATGCCCACGGTCAGCAGCTCTGGGGGAAGAGGGCTGCTGGCACTTGCAGAGGCTGCGGAGGGCCCCAGGCTGCCCCCAGTGTGGCCGGCACCCAGACGAGCCACACCTCTGTGCCCCGGGAGAATCGACCTCTGGACAGAATCGGGATGCGGTTTTGTCTCCTCACGACTTTGGAAGGCTGTGGTCGGGGGAGGCCCTTTGAAGGACAAGGCTCTCTCTAATGGGAAAGGTCGTCAGGTCCAACGGGAAATTTGCTGGCTTCGACCTCAGAGTTTTCTCAGTGGCTGTGGGTCGACCAGGCCTGGGTTGGCGGCTCTCCGGGGACCTGGGTAGACCCAGGGGTCCTGGCAGTCCGGAGCCCGGGGGTCTGTAGCACTGCCCCGTCCCCCTCCGGCCAGGCTGTTCCCCGTTCCCCCAGTGGGGTGCCCTCCCGGCCGGTTCCCCCTCCCTCGGGGGCCTATCCTGGGTGAGGTTCACTCCGGGACTGTCCTTGATGGGCAGCTCTGTGCCGTGGTCTGGCCCTGCCTCAGCACCCTCCCTCTCGCCAGCCAGCAGGTGCATCTCCCCCGCCCGCCCACCTTTTCCCGGCTGGCACGGGCACCTTGTCTCCTGTCTCCAGTCTGGCCACTGCCTCCACCTACTCACTCTTTTCCTGGGGAGGAGCCCCGGCCAAGAGCTCGTACTTGGCGTGTCGGAGTCCCCGGGAGGGGTCCTGCGTGTCCCTGAAGCCCTCCAGGCGGCTCTGGATTTCGGAGCTGATCTGCTGCTGGCTGAGCTGCCGCAGTATTTTCTTCTTTTCCTCCTGCTTAGAGGGAGGTGAGCATCAGCCTGAGCTTTCTCCTTAAACCCGGGTCCCTTTACAGGCCAGGCGGGCAAGCCCCAGGATGCGGCCTACCGGCACCCTGCGCCCTGGGCACACACGGGGCTTTCTAGAAGGGGTGGAGGGTCCCAGCTGTGCACAGGGCCTACGGGAAGGTCCCAGCGTCTGCAGAGGAGGGACTCGCTTGCCCTCACTGGGGCTGACGCCTGACTCGACTCCACCCTGGTCGGGGCTGCCGAAGGTCGCCTGGCTGTGCCGGGCTCGGCGACAGCCGCGAGGGCTGGCCTCTGGTCCTGCCCTCAGCTCCGGTTCGCCCAGTTCTGACCACGCCACACCTCCGAGGGTTTGCAGGGCTGGGAAAGCTACCTCCTGCCGAAGCACTGGCAAATGGTCGGGGACTCACCAGCAGCGAGCCAGGCTCCCGGCGCTCTTTGCTCCTCTCTTGGAGGAGGCAGCTCAGGAGGGTCAGGGACACGGCCACCAGGACGGACCTCCACAGGCAGCGCGCGGCGCCGGGGCCCAGAGCCGCTCTGCGGAGGCGGAGGCACGGCGGGAGTGGAGCCTGCATCCTCCGGCCCCGATCCCTCCCCAGGCCCGCTCCCCGGACTCCACGGCGGGAAGTCTCCCCCTTCCTCACCTCATGGTCGGGCTTCTAGCTGGGGCTGGAGCAGCTTCTGTCATGTGTCTCTTCTTGGGGCAGCGACCCAGCCAGAAGGATGTGTGACCAAGGAGGCAGAGCCAGGCCAGGCGTGCTCAGCCCTTCCCCCGACGGCAGACTCGGCCCGCGCCTCCGCTGGGGCCTGGCCGGCCAGGTCTCCTCTGGCCGCTCTCACTGACGGCCGAGTCTGCCCCTTCCCAGGGTTGGGGCGGCAGGCGACGCGTTCTGAACCAACCAGAGGGGCCGAGGGAGAGGGAAGCTCGTTAGTCCGCGTCTCTCTCCCGCCCCAGGCTGGTCAGAGGGTGGACGCCTACTGTGGCCGGGAATTCCTAACCGTGTGACGGCTTGACCGGGCATAAGGGGCTGTGTCTGTGGGATGTTTTTGTCTAATGGAACACGTGCCTTCGGGCTTTATCAGAGAGCGGGGATTTCTCTGAGATCACAAAGGAAACCCTTTAAAGTGGCAGGATGCGGGCCCAGAGGGCTCCTCTGAGGCGGCTGAACCTGGGCGTGCCTCCCAGGAGACCCTGCTTGACGACCATTGTCCACCCTGAATGGGCTGCCCAGCACCCCAACCTCTCAGCAGGGCCCCACTTCTGGGTAAGGCCGGGTCGAGTCTGCAAGCCAGCCGTCCTGGCTTTTGTCTCAGGCCCAGAAATCCGAAAAGTTAACTCAGTTGGGGTCAGATGGACCAGAGGGCCCATTCTGCACTGCCTCTCCCCTCCCGCCCAGGGTCCCAGGCTGCCTGCTGGCTAAGTCATCACCAATTGGTCCCAAATCTCCCGTTCTCTGTGGGCCCAGAACTGCCCAGAAGGCCCCTGAAGGTTCCTTCTCTCCTCTCTCTCTGTCCTTTTTCATGACTAAGAGTGTATTTCAGCTCTCCTCTCCCTCCCCAGTTTAAAGTGTACAGAATAATAACTGTGCTTATATACACTGCAAAATGCTTACCACCATAAATGAACATTTGTCACTTCATATAGATACCAAAAAAAAAAGGAAAAAATACTTCCCTGTGATGAGGAATTTTAAGGTTTACCCTCTTGGCAACTTTCAGACGCACGTCCCAGCAGTTTCCTGTCGTCACGGTGCCGCCGTCTCACGGGCAGGGTGCTCCCTGACGGCCGGGCGTCTGTGCCTTCGCTCACCTTCCGCTAACCCCTCCCCTCCCCCCACGTCTGCCTGACCTGCCCCGTGACTGTGATTTATTTATAGATTTCACGCACAACTGAGATCGGACAACGTTTGTCTTTGTCTGCCTTATTTCATTTAATATAGTGGCCTCAAGGTCTGCCCTTGTCACAAATCGCACCAGTTCCCTTTATTTATGGTCAAAGAGTAGTCCTTTGTTTGTATGTCTGTGTATCTATTTATCTGTCACATTTTCTTCAGCCATCATACTGTAGTTTCAACAGGGCTGTCTATCTAAAAACTGTAGTTTTCGAACAGGACGTAACTTTCTGAACTAAAAGCTTTCTCCTGTCCTCTCTTCCCCTCTTTGCATCTTCTTCTAAGTTTTGCTTTCTTCCCCGCCCGCTTTTCTCCTCTGGGAATCAAAAAACAAACGAGCCAACAAAAGCCAGTAAAAGCTTTATATTGAAGTTAGGATGGTTAGAAAATAGCTAGAGCGTTTTTTTTGCATTAAAAAGTGATCCTTAAGAACTTCCCTGGCCGTCCAGTGGTTGAAACTCTGTCTGTGGGGCACGGGTTCCATTCCTGGTCCGGAAACTAAATCTATAAAAAACACTTTAAAAATGTAACAAGTTGTATATAACTTTGATATTCAGTGTGTTTTTTCTTTTATGGTCAGTGATTGTTTATAATCCTGTTTAAGAAGTGTTGTCTACTCCAAGGTGCAATGACATTCTCTTGTGATTCTTGCTAGAAGCTTTACAATTTCAGTCGTCCCAGCTGTATTGAGTTATGGGTGATGAATAAAAATTACATATATTTAAAGTATCCAACTGGATGTTTCAGTGAAGATTCACACTGTGGAATAATCACCACAGCACCTCACGTGGTCACCGAGCCTCTCCTTCCCTCTTCTCTGCTTTACTTCCCTTTGCGGTGAAGGCCCTTAAGGTCTGCCCTCAGCAAATCTCGTGTATAAAATGCAGTGTTGGTAACCGTAGCTGCAGTGCTGTACCTTAGCTCCCCGCCGCTCATCCATCTCTGCATCTTCTGATGAGGTCTCCCCGGTCTTCCCGCTTTCCAGGCTCCTCTGGCAACCGTTTCTGTTTGCTTTCAGACGCACGTCCCAGCAGTTTCCTGTCGTCACGGTGCCGCCGTCTCACGGGCAGGGTGCTCCCTGACGGCCGGGCGTCTGTGCCTTCGCTCACCTTCCGCTAACCCCTCCCCTCCCCCCACGTCTGCCTGACCTGCCCCGTGACTGTGATTTATTTATAGATTTCACGCACAACTGAGATCGGACAACGTTTGTCTTTGTCTGCCTTATTTCATTTAATATAGTGGCCTCAAGGTCTGCCCTTGTCACAAATCGCACCAGTTCCCTTTATTTATGGTCAAAGAGTAGTCCTTTGTTTGTATGTCTGTGTATCTATTTATCTGTCACATTTTCTTCAGCCATCATACTGTAGTTTCAACAGGGCTGTCTATCTAAAAACTGTAGTTTTCGAACAGGACGTAACTTTCTGAACTAAAAGCTTTCTCCTGTCCTCTCTTCCCCTCTTTGCATCTTCTTCTAAGTTTTGCTTTCTTCCCCGCCCGCTTTTCTCCTCTGGGAATCAAAAAACAAACGAGCCAACAAAAGCCAGTAAAAGCTTTATATTGAAGTTAGGATGGTTAGAAAATAGCTAGAGCGTTTTTTTTGCATTAAAAAGTGATCCTTAAGAACTTCCCTGGCCGTCCAGTGGTTGAAACTCTGTCTGTGGGGCACGGGTTCCATTCCTGGTCCGGAAACTAAATCTATAAAAAACACTTTAAAAATGTAACAAGTTGTATATAACTTTGATATTCAGTGTGTTTTTTCTTTTATGGTCAGTGATTGTTTATAATCCTGTTTAAGAAGTGTTGTCTACTCCAAGGTGCAATGACATTCTCTTGTGATTCTTGCTAGAAGCTTTACAATTTCAGTCGTCCCAGCTGTATTGAGTTATGGGTGATGAATAAAAATTACATATATTTAAAGTATCCAACTGGATGTTTCAGTGAAGATTCACACTGTGGAATAATCACCACAGCACCTCACGTGGTCACCGAGCCTCTCCTTCCCTCTTCTCTGCTTTACTTCCCTTTGCGGTGAAGGCCCTTAAGGTCTGCCCTCAGCAAATCTCGTGTATAAAATGCAGTGTTGGTAACCGTAGCTGCAGTGCTGTACCTTAGCTCCCCGCCGCTCATCCATCTCTGCATCTTCTGATGAGGTCTCCCCGGTCTTCCCGCTTTCCAGGCTCCTCTGGCAACTGCCGTTTCTGTTCTTTGCTTCCCTGAGTGTCACTGGTTTGGATTCCACAGGAAAACGAGAACACGCAGCATGTGTCCGTCTGTGTCTTTCCCTCGGCATGATGTCCTCCACGCGCCTCATGCTGTCACGGACGGCAGGATCTCCATCTCTCAAAGGCTGCGGGTACCTCACGGGATGCTTACACACCACCTTTCCTTGACCTGTTCCTCCATCAGTAGATGTGCAGGTGCCTCCTTCTCAACTCTTGCTGCAGTGAACACGGCGGTGCAGGTAACTTTTTTTTTTTTTTAACTTTTATTTATTTATTTTTGGCTGTGCTGGATCTTTGTTGATGTGTGGGTTTAGCTGCTCTGCGATATGTGGGATCTTCCCGGACCAGGGATCGAATCTGTGTCTCCTGCATTGGCAGACAGGTTCTTATCCACTGAGCCACAAGGGAAGGCCCGCAGGTAACTTTTTGATCCTGGTTTCAGCTCCTTCAGATTTGTGAGAACCAGGAAGTGGGATTGCTGCGTCACAGTGTTAGTCGCTCATAGTTTCCGATTCTTTGCGGCCCCGCAGACTGTAGCCCACCAGGCTCCGCGGTCCACGGGATTCTCCAGGCAAGGAGGCTGGAGTAGGGCGCCACCCCTTCTCCTTTATGCTGACTCATACATTTTTTGAGGAGCGCCCATAATGACTGCCATCTTATGTTCCCACCAACAATGTACAAGTGTTCACTTTTCCCTGCACCCTAGCCAAAGCTTATCCTTTATTTTTTGGCCACTTCTATCAGTCTTTCATTTATTTCCATCTTTGTTCTTTGGCCCGTGTGGGCCTCCCATTGCAGTGGCCTCTCTCGCCACAGAGCACCGGCTCTGGGCGCATGCGCTCCAGAGCTCCGGCTCGGTAATTGGACACATCGGTCCAGCTGCTCCGCGGCACGTGGGATCTTCCCAGGCCAGGGATCGAACTGGCGCCCCTTGCACTGCAAGGCGGTGTCCTCACCCACTGGACCACCAGGGAAGCCCTAAAGCTTATATTTCAAAAAAAGTTTTCAGTAAAAGCACTTCTAGTGGAAGTGAGGTGATACATTGTGGTTTGGGTTTGAATTTCCCTGATGACCGAGGATGTTGGCAATCATTCCATGCACCTGCTGGCCACTTGCATGTCTTCCTTTGAGAAATGTCTTTCAAGGTCTGTCTATTTTTTTTTTTAAACATTTATTTAGTTATTTTGGCAGGGGTGGGGAGGGACGGGGGGTGGGCGGGCCACTTCCACTGGTCTTTCACTTGTCTAGTTTCATCCATCTTTGTTCTTTGGCCTGTGTGGGCCTCCCATTGCGGTGGCATCTGTTGTCACAGAGCACCGGCTCTGGGTACATGCGCTCCAGAGCTCTGGCTCGGTAATTGGACACATGGGTCCAGCCGCTCCGCGACACGTGGGATCTTCCCAGGCCAGGGATCGAACCGGCGCCCCTTGCACTGCAAGGCAGTGTCCTTATCCACTGGACCACCAGGGAAGCCCCAGTCTGTCCATTTTTAATTGAGTTGTTTTTCTGCTCATGGCGTTAAGTGAATCTCTTATATATTTTGGACATTAGCTCCTTATCAGATAAATATCTTGAAAATAAACTATGTTCTCTATTCAGTGGCTGCTGTTTCATTTGTTGGTGGTTTCCTCCTCAGTGCAGAATGTAGTGTTCATTTTGAACTTCAGATCTATGTTCATCTCAAATCGTGCTTGCATGTGGAATAGGTAGGGGCTGAGGCTCCTTTCTCTGCACTGATAGCTGGTTGTCTCAGCGCCATCTTTGCAGCTTTCTGAGTTACCTTGGCACCTCAGCCAAACCCAGGAAGGGGAAGCCTGAGGCCGTTTTACTCTGTGTGGTTCTGTGATCTCTTCGCTGCACCCTGAGGTGCAGCAGGTCCCTCCCCCAGCTCTGAGGTCACAGTACTGTCTCCTGGGAGCCCCTCCTGCGGGGCGGGGGCGCAGCGTGGCGGGTCAGGGAGGAGCGGGAGCTGGGTTCCAGCCCCCCCACCCCGCTCCCTCACGGGGATGACCGCTCATCCTGGGGCGGCGCCATCTCTGGGATGAAGCAGCTGTCTACACGCCCCTACTTCTGGGGGATGGTTTTCTAACCGTGTGCCGACTCCATACCATTTTGTTAAAATAATTTATCATTATATTTTAGCTTTCATAGCTTACAAACCATCTTTACCACACGGTTCACTGAATTTTCACAAATGGATACCAGCTACGGAACCACCGTTACGATCATCAAGATACTGAAGCTGGCTTTTGACGAGCTGCCCATTTTCACGGGAGCAGACACTTCCTCGGGGTCGAGTCTGCTTTCCCGCCTGCAGGTCCTTAGGCAGCACCGCTCTCGGAGGTCCGGTCCACTGGCCGGGGTGCCACGGAGCGCAGCCCCAGATCAGAAGACCCCACGCCACAGCAGAGGGAGGAGGGCGCGGGGCTCACAGCCCCCGAGGGGGTCCCGCGGGGCGCCGCAGGAGCCGAGGCAGCATGGCGGTGGCCTGCGGTGCGGGTGCAGCCCCGGGCGGAGGTGTGCTGGGTGAGGGTGGCATCATCTTCGGATCACTCCTGGTGCTGAGAATGACAATCCCCCCAGCAGACAAGCAAACAGAGGTCCAGCTGGTCCCACTCGTCCCGTTCAGAGAGCCGTTTGAGAAGTGCCTTGGCGCCACGCCTTACTGCTGGCTCCCTTTCTCCTCTGGTGCCACACTTGGGTGAGCCTCAGCTTATGTGGGCCCCCGCGTGACCCCGTCGTAGGTGGGCATGACGGCACCGCTCAGGTGAGTTGGCCACGGTGCCCCAGAGTGGCACTAGACAGCAGCACCTACCCGCCGAGCCGGCCATAAGCATGGGGGTCCGGAGACCAGGGGTGTGGTGGGCCTCCCTCAGAGCCGTCGCTCGGGGAATCCCAGCATGGATCAACCGGCTTCTCCGTGACCTCTGCCCTCCTCTTCTCAGTGCCTTGCTGGATGATTCACGGAAAGATGAGATCCTCTCTGTCATGAGCAGGGTCGCCTTCCAACAATGAGACGGGAATGGCGCGGGCTCGCCCCGCCTCGCCCCACCCTGCCTGCTCAGCCTCCTCGAGTGGGAAAGAGCAGCCCTCCTCCTGGGTCAGGCGGAGGACTCAGGTGTAAAGGAAACCAGGATGCGGCCTCGAGCTGCGGACGCTCTGGCTGCACGGGGCGGGTTTCTCTGGCGGGCGGCGCGCTCAGGCCTCTCTAGCTCGGGCACGGGCCTCGCCGCCCTGTGGCGTGAGCGATCTTAGCCCACCAGCGCCGGGTCCCCCTCGCGCCCCCTGCATTGGAAGGCAGATGCTCAACCGCTGGGCCACCAGCAAGTCCCTGAGCTGCTTTAAAGACATCCAGCAAACGAAACAATCCCAGCCCGCCCCTCAAGGTAGCAGGTGCACGAGGCAAGCTGAGCCGTCCCCTCCCCCTCCCTGGAAGCAGGAGAGAACGCCTCCCACCCCGCGACCGCCATGGAAGACACGCTTCCTCTGCTGGGAGGAGCATGGCGTCGCTGTTACCAGGAGAGGGGAGACGGAGCCAAGTCTGCACACGGGCCACCTCCAGCGCCACCCTCAGCCTCAGACGCCTCCCCGCTAAGCGTGGCTCCTTCTCCACGGTCGCCTCTCGTTGTCCAACCCAACAGAAAAGCGCTTAGGTCTTGCCACTTTGAAAGGGTTTTACCTCGATTTGAGACTTAAACCCGGGCCCAGACCTGATCCTGAACCTTGCTTGGGACTTGAACCCAGGTGGCTGGGGCTTGAATTCCAGCCAAATCCCTGTCTGGGACTTGAACCCACGCGGCCTGGACTTAGTCCAGCACTCACCTAACGTCTGGACCCTCTGAGGCTCAGGTTCTTCGTGCCTCAACGCAGAAGGAATTCAGTGAGACGCAGAGTGATAGACAAGAAGAGGGTTTATGAGGATAGGGTACTTGTAAGCGGTGCAAGCAGGCAGGCAGGACAGCCCTGCTCTGCTCTCCCTTTGATTGGGTGGGCAGCCATATACATAGGATGGTAGAAGACCGCCCCCCTCAAGCAGACGCAGATGCATGGCATACCTCATTAGTTGCTTCTTCATCAGCTCCTCCTTCACCAACTGTTTATACCCAGTCGAGCCTGCTTTACCCAACGAGGAGCAGCTCTCCTGAGTTATCATCAACTCCCTGGCCTCCCAGCCTTTCTCAGGTGTCTCCCTTCTGCCCACCGTCCTCACGAGGACCCCACCACCACCTACCTGTTCTGTGCTGTCCCTGTCGACTTCTCTGGGTCTTAATTTCCTCAGGATGGGAAACAAATGTGGATGCTTCTCCCCTGGGCCCTGCTCTGGGTCCCTTTGGCCCTCAGGACCAGCTTTCCTGATGGAGTAGAGGATGGCAGCCCTGCCAAGTATCTAAGTCTGTCAAACTGGTTTGGAAGTTGTGATGGGAAACGGCCCCGCGGGGCAGCGCGTCTCCACGCCCCGCTTCCTTGGCAGCCGAGCCCGAGGGCACCGGCTGGTTGCCGGCCTGTCCTGTCTCAGGACGGCTCCCCCTTCCGCTCCCCGCAGCCGCCGTGAGGACTCGGGGCGGCCCTATGGGAGGCTGAGGCGGGGAGCCCGCCACCCGGAGACGGGGCCCCGGGGAGCTTTCGAGGCGCTCCCCGCCCAGAGACTCCGCGTCCTTCGGTGCCCTCGGCTCGGGGCGCCGCCGAGGGCCTGGCTGGATTCAGGAGGGGGTGCGGCGGCCTGAGTCCATGTGGGAGGGAGCTGGTCGGCTGGCTGTCCCCCGGGCTGCCTCCGCCCCCGGCCCTCCAGCCTGAATGGCATTTCACTGTGTGTATGGACCCCGTGCTCTTTATCCATTCATCTGTCTACACGATGGGGTGGGGGGGGTGGGGGATAAATTAAGAGTTTGGGATTAACGTCCACACACTAACACATATCAAATAGATAGTAAGAGGCGCCACAACACGCCAGCCGGGTGCATAGACAACAGCGGGTGTGACGAGACTTTAAGAAACAGAAACTCAAAAAAAAAAAAGGGAGGAGCGGGAGGGGAGAGCCGCAAAAAAAAAAAAAAAAAAAAGAAAGAAAGAAAGAAACAGAAACAGGCAGAGAGAAAGGGTGGGAATGGGGTTGGGGGACACAGAGGCTCAAGACCTCTCGGGTCAGGGCCCTGAACACACTCCAGTCCGCTTTTATTGAGCGCTTAAGCCTCCAGGTGTGTGCAGGGAATGGTATGAGCACCGGCTGGGACCCACTCACAGCCCTGGTCAGTCAGTCCTCTCGTGACTCTGAGCGTGGACAGGGCGGGCTGCGGCGGGGGGCTGCGGCGGGGGGCTGCGAGGCCGGCGGCAAGCTCAGCAGTCGGCCCTGCCCCCAGCGTTCTCACGTGGCTGACCCGGCGTTCCAAAGCCCCCAGCAGGCCTCCCACCTGGTGCTGATCAGTAGAACCCCAGCTAATGAGCCCACGTGAATCGAATCCACTAGTTTTTGTCTTAGTTCTTTCCTTTCCAAGATGTTTTTCTCCTGGCTCGGCCAAAATGGCAAAAACCTTCACTGGTTTGTTCCCCACAAAAAGGACCTACTGAATAGCCCTTGGAACTATGCTGAACACACTGTTATAACCTACAGGGAAAAAGAAATAAATTTAGAAAGAAATAAACCTATTCTTGAGAAGGAATAGGTATGTGTTTGTGTATAAATGAATCAAGCGTCTGTACACCTGAATACATCTGACCGACTGGGCAGAGCAGACATTCAAAGAGCCAATTTCAAGAGGTAAATGTTAACTCACACGGCTGTGCTTAAACATTCAGTCTTCCCAACCCAGGGATCACACGCAGGCCTCCTGCATTACAGGCAAATTCTTTACTGTTTGGGCACCTGGGGAGCCCCGACGATAGGCCCCCAAACAGAGCTGAAACCAGGACACCCGAAAAGAAACAGACACGTGTTTGTGTGCAAATGAATCATGTTTGTGTACACCAGAAACAAACACCACATACGACCAACAAGGCAACAAACATTTTTAAAACGTGGGAAATGCTGCCGCCTTGTGGCCACTTTCTGTAACAACAACTTGGAAACCTGTGCAATTGGGAACGTAGTATTCACCAGACCTGGGCGGCTCCAAGGACAAATCACCTTCCCTCAGGAACTGTCCAGGGGAGGTCATCGAAAAAGAACTCAAGCGAGAGCAGACATTCAAAGAGCCAATTTCAAGAGGTAAATGTTACTCACACGGCTGTGCTTAAACATTCAGTCTTCCCAACCCAGGGATCACACGCAGGCCTCCTGCATTACAGGCAAATTCTTTACTGTTTGGGCACCTGGGGAGCCCCGACGATAGGCCCCCAAACAGAGCTGCAACCAGGACACCCGAAAAGAAAATAGACACGTGTTTGTGTGCAAATGAATCATGTTCTGAAACAAACACCACATATGACCAACAAGGCAACAAACATTTTTAAAAAGTGGGAAATGCTGCCGCCTTGTGGCCATTTTCTGTCGGCTCATGGAGTTCAACAACGGAGGAGCAGAGCCAGGGGAGGGAAGGCGGGCTTCACCTGAAAACGTCTGCCTCTTGCGGGGGCTCCACCTCCCGACCTGGAAGCGCTGCTGTCCCCAGCGGCCTCAGAGCACCCGCAGGGCCGGGCCTCGCTGCGGACACTGCTCCGGAGAGGCTGTTCTGCATCCAGAGACCACAGAGGGGCCGGTGGGGACAACGTGAGGCCCCAGCCCAGGGAAGACGGGCTGGCCACGCTCCAGGACGGAACAGGCCCCGGGGGTCCAGGCCACCTGCGCCCTCCGCGTGGGACCGCGGGTGCATTCTGTGTCCGTGCCGAGGCAGCCTGAGCATGGCCGTGCCCACGGCGTCCTCTGGAAGGCCTCCTGGGGCAGCAGCTTTGTTAGGCCCAGAACTGGACCAGCTCGTGACGAACAGGGCGGCGTCCTCGGTGGGCCCCACGCCCGGGGGTCATACCCCACGCTCAGCACGCGCTTCCTGCCACAGGGTAGAGGCGACCAGCAGCCCCACAGCGGCAGGAGGACTCGCACTCAGACGGCATCCCCGGGTGCCCGGGGGACAGGGCCGAAGCAGGAAACAGCGAACAAGAGAGGCCAGCAGGCGGCTGGCCAGGTCCCGGCCCATCTGTCCCCGCGCAGCCCTCCCCACGTGCCCTCTCCCGCGTGCGGCCTCTTCAGCTGTAAACGGGCGGCTCAAGGACAAATCACCTTCCTCAGGAACTGTCCAGGGAGGTCATCGAAAAGAACTCAAGCGAGAGCAGACATTCAAAGAGCCAATTTCAAGAGGTAAATGTTACTCACACGGCTGTGCTTAAACATTCAGTCTTCCCAACCCAGGGATCACACGCAGGCCTCCTGCATTACAGGCAAATTCTTTACTGTTTGGGCACCTGGGGAGCCCCGACGATAGGCCCCCAAACAGAGCTGCAACCAGGACACCCGAAAAGAAAATAGACACGTGTTTGTGTGCAAATGAATCATGTTCTGAAACAAACACCACATATGACCAACAAGGCAACAAACATTTTTAAAAAGTGGGAAATGCTGCCGCCTTGTGGCCATTTTCTGTCGGCTCATGGAGTTCAACAACGGAGGAGCAGAGCCAGGGGAGGGAAGGCGGGCTTCACCTGAAAACGTCTGCCTCTTGCGGGGGCTCCACCTCCCGACCTGGAAGCGCTGCTGTCCCCAGCGGCCTCAGAGCACCCGCAGGGCCGGGCCTCGCTGCGGACACTGCTCCGGAGAGGCTGTTCTGCATCCAGAGACCACAGAGGGGCCGGTGGGGACAACGTGAGGCCCCAGCCCAGGGAAGACGGGCTGGCCACGCTCCAGGACGGAACAGGCCCCGGGGGTCCAGGCCACCTGCGCCCTCCGCGTGGGACCGCGGGTGCATTCTGTGTCCGTGCCGAGGCAGCCTGAGCATGGCCGTGCCCACGGCGTCCTCTGGAAGGCCTCCTGGGGCAGCAGCTTTGTTAGGCCCAGAACTGGACCAGCTCGTGACGAACAGGGCGGCGTCCTCGGTGGGCCCCACGCCCGGGGGTCATACCCCACGCTCAGCACGCGCTTCCTGCCACAGGGTAGAGGCGACCAGCAGCCCCACAGCGGCAGGAGGACTCGCACTCAGACGGCATCCCCGGGTGCCCGGGGGACAGGGCCGAAGCAGGAAACAGCGAACAAGAGAGGCCAGCAGGCGGCTGGCCAGGTCCCGGCCCATCTGTCCCCGCGCAGCCCTCCCCACGTGCCCTCTCCCTGCGTGCGGCCTCTTCAGCTGTAAACGGGCGGCCTTCAACCAGAAACCCCGCCCTCCGCCCACGCCGCAGGCCGCCGCCGCCCGGGCCTGGGGTCGCCAGCCCAGGGACCCGTGGGCCCGGCGGCCGGGGGCGGGGGGACGAGACTTCCAGGCGTGTCAGTTTCAGGAGCGGCAGAGGTCCGGCCACGGTGGGGCGGCTCCTCGAGGAGGTGCGGTGTCTGGATCTTCAGAGCTGTGCACTTCAGGGTGAGCGCAGGAGCGGGTGCAAGGGTTTATTTCACTGAAAGCAAACGCTGAAAAGGAGGTCTTGACGGGCCAGAGTCCATTTTGACTCACTCCCTTTCGCTACAAATATGGGAAGCCCGGCCATCCCCCACTTCGGGGGTCATCACGGGACCGTCCATGGTTTGTGGGGGACGCTTCCTAGCTCCCCTGAGCTCAGCCTAAGTGGTCCCCTTGTGCGCGGGACCTGTGACGCACTGTGGAGTTCACGTGATGCCCACCAGGCTTCCACTCCGCGGAGCGCAGAGCAGCGGCTCAACAGTGCCTGACCTCGGGTCAACCAGACAGCACGAGAGAGGACCACGGGTTAGTCAGCGCTGGACATCCTTAATTCAGAGGCTGGGGATCTCAGACGGGACAAGGCACACTGCAGCTCGAGTGGAGGATCCTGACCCCCGCGGGTGGGGTGAGACCCACACAATCCCCAGACTTGGTACCCAGGGTCACGAGGCCCGCCTCCAAGGGGACCCCACCTTCCCAGGCCCCACACCCGGGGTCACACATCCACAGTCCAGCCAGAGGACTTCTTGTGGCCCCTAAACTGCCCATCCCGTCTTGCCCTCCCCAGATGCCCAGAGCCCCGCACGAGCCCCGCACGGAAGACCCTCCGCGCTGGGCTTGCGTCAGAGACCCGGTCTGGGACCCTCCCCGCGCCTTGGCCCCCCCACCTGCTCACCCCGTCCTCAGCCCCCAGCCCAGCAGGAGAGCAAACTGCTCTCAGCTGAAGACAGGGAGGAACCTGCTTCCCTGCTTCCCTGCTTCCCTGTGAAGCGCCCAGGCTCCAGGCGCCAGCCCTGCTGCCAAGCGGCTGCACAGTCGCACCCTAGGGAGCCCCAGCCCCAAAGCAGTCTCCCCACAAAGCCGGGCCTGGGCGCTGCGGGAGGCAGGCGGGGCTGCGCAAAGGGTGGGGCGCGAGGGTGTGGCCCCCCGAGGCGGGGCGGAGCCGGGCGGGGCTTGCAGAGCTGGGTCTGGGAGACGAGCTTGCGCTCCTGCCCTCCCCCCAGGAACTGTGTGACCTTGGACAAGTGACACCGTCTCTCTGGACCGGGAGTCTCCTTCTCTGTGACCTGAGAGCGGCCGCGCCCACCGGTGGCAGCGCCGTGGAGGTTTAGCTGCTCCGCTGTGGCCACGCCCCCACGCCCTCCTGTCCGCGTGGGCAGCGGTCCCCCAGGACGACCTCAAGCCCCGGAGTGCTGGGGAGGCTCAGCACGACCCAGCTGGCCGTGCCGGTGACTCTGGGCCCGTGTGCCTGGGCCTCGCTCTCCTCCTCTCTGAACTGGACGTTAGTGCCCTGAGCCCTGCCCGGCTCGCCAGGGTGACGAGGACGCACAGCCTGAGACTTTGCGAGGCAGCACAGTTTGTGGCCCCTCGAGGAAACAGCCTGTCTTTCACGAGGGTAACTGACGTCCGTGCAGGCGTTCTCCGGCCGTGGAGTGCAGAAGGCCCTGGTTCTGCGAGGTGACGCGTGAGGCCGGCCGCGTCTTTGGGCAGCCAGGACTCCCGGAGGCGGTCTCCTGGCTCGGGAGGGACGGGCGGCGGGCAGTCTGGACGGGGGTCTGGGAGGCTCGGGGCTTGGCGCCCACTCCCGCGCAGTGCCAGCTTCTGGCCATCCTGGTGTCCCGGCTCTGAGCCCTCTGTTCCCGGACCGGGGCCGCCTCTCTCATCAGGGAGTCCTCGGGGGGGCCGGCAGGGCCCCGCCCTCCCACAGGCTGGCTGGAGGAAGCCCCTTCGGCACCGCACACCCTGAAGGCCCCGCCTGCCGCGTGAACAGAGCTCCTGACAGCTGGCTGTCCCCCCCCCCCGACATCACGTCACCTTCGGGGACCCGGGCAGGGAGGCAGTCCACGCCTGGCCTCCCCGTTCCCACACACGATGTGAAGAGGGCGGGGCGCAGCGCTGAGCTTGCCTCTTGGGCCGGCGGGGAGGGTTGCCTCTCAGCGGTGCCCGCGGAGCAGGGCGGTGGAGGGGGAGGCCCTGGGCATCCCGACTGCTCCGGCAGGCGAGGGCAGCGGGACAGGTCTGGGGCGGGGGCCGAGGGCCTTCAGGAGCTGGTCCCTTTCTGTGTCTGACCTGGAGCCGGCGCTCAGCTGGGGGAGGATCACAGAGCTGCCTGCCCTGAAGCCGTGTGCTTTCCCGTGTGTGCACTCTGCTTTAATGCGCGCGCGCGTGTGTCCAACTCTGTGCGTCCCCGCGGACCGTAGCCCGCCAGGCTCCCCTGTCCATGGGATTCTCCAGGAATACTGGGATAGGTCGCGACTTCCTCCTCCAGGGGATCTCCCTCAGCCCGGGAGCAAACCCTTGTCTCTTGCTCCTCTGCAGCGCTGGCAGCTTTCTCTTTCTTCATTTCACTTTTTATTTTTACAGAGTTCTGTTGCTGACAGGTGCGTAGAGTCCCACCGAGCCTCCCGCGCAGCCCTTGCTTCCACGACAGCCGGCCCACGAAGCACTCACTGACTCTGAATCCGTTGTCTGACCTCACGCTTTGGAGGCCCCGGACTCAGGTATCAGCAGTCCGGGCCGCAGACAGGCAGGCAGGCTTCCTGCCCCTGGGCTGAGGCCCAGCCCTCCTCCCTGCCTTCCTGGCTCGGGAGGGACGGGCGGCGGGCAGTCTGGACGGGGGTCTGGGAGGCTCGGGGCTTGGCGCCCACTCCCGCGCAGTGCCAGCTTCTGGCCATCCTGGTGTCCCGGCTCTGAGCCCTCTGTTCCCGGACCGGGGCCGCCTCTCTCATCAGGGAGTCCTCGGGGGGGCCGGCAGGGCCCCGCCCTCCCACAGGCTGGCTGGAGGAAGCCCCTTCGGCACCGCACACCCTGAAGGCCCCGCCTGCCGCGTGAACAGAGCTCCTGACAGCTGGCTGTCCCCCCCCCCCGACATCACGTCACCTTCGGGGACCCGGGCAGGGAGGCAGTCCACGCCTGGCCTCCCCGTTCCCACACACGATGTGAAGAGGGCGGGGCGCAGCGCTGAGCTTGCCTCTTGGGCCGGCGGGGAGGGTTGCCTCTCAGCGGTGCCCGCGGAGCAGGGCGGTGGAGGGGGAGGCCCTGGGCATCCCGACTGCTCCGGCAGGCGAGGGCAGCGGGACAGGTCTGGGGCGGGGGCCGAGGGCCTTCAGGAGCTGGTCCCTTTCTGTGTCTGACCTGGAGCCGGCGCTCAGCTGGGGGAGGATCACAGAGCTGCCTGCCCTGAAGCCGTGTGCTTTCCCGTGTGTGCACTCTGCTTTAATGCGCGCGCGCGTGTGTCCAACTCTGTGCGTCCCCGCGGACCGTAGCCCGCCAGGCTCCCCTGTCCATGGGATTCTCCAGGAATACTGGGATAGGTCGCGACTTCCTCCTCCAGGGGATCTCCCTCAGCCCGGGAGCAAACCCTTGTCTCTTGCTCCTCTGCAGCGCTGGCAGCTTTCTCTTTCTTCATTTCACTTTTTATTTTTACAGAGTTCTGTTGCTGACAGGTGCGTAGAGTCCCACCGAGCCTCCCGCGCAGCCCTTGCTTCCACGACAGCCGGCCCACGAAGCACTCACTGACTCTGAATCCGTTGTCTGACCTCACGCTTTGGAGGCCCCGGACTCAGGTATCAGCAGTCCGGGCCGCAGACAGGCAGGCAGGCTTCCTGCCCCTGGGCTGAGGCCCAGCCCTCCTCCCTGCCTTCCTGGCGGTCGTCAGCTGAGGGATTACCCAGAGGTCAGGGCCATGGGCTCAGAGAGGTCGCCGCCTTCCCAGGCTGGGAGGAGGCCCCGCCAGCCGTCCTGAGCCTTCCCAGGCTCCTCCGGCGGCCGCGCCCCGGCCCTTGCCCTGCCACTCACTGGGGCTTCTGCCGAGCGACTCAGGACATTCCCCGTGCCTGTCTTGTCCCCTGCGAGCCTCTTGGACCGGCGTCCCCAGCTTGTCCTGTGGGCCCTGGGGCGGCCGGAGGGGTGGGCGTGGGGCACCGGCCTTCAGGAAACGCCCGTTCCCCTTACAGCCCTGAGGTCCACTGCCCGAGGGCCTGCCTGGACCCGCTGCCCTGGACAACCTGCGGGATGTTGGGCGCATCTGTCCCCTCCCCCAGGGGGACTTATGTGTCAGATTAGGGCAGCCAGACCAACCTGGGACTCAGAGTCCTCGCCTGGCGCAGGGAGGCGCGAGCGGCCCCTTGGGCCTCAGCGGTTCCCGCAATGATCCACTGCTCGAAATGTTCAAAGAAACGCCAGCAATTTATTGATTTCCTATATTTCCAAAAAAGCAAACACATAGTGCACCCCATAAACAGAGCGGGGCGGGCACAGGCTGCAGAGGGACCCTGCCGCCCCCAGTCCCCGGCGCCTCCCGTCTCCCGCTCGGTTGAGCTCCGGGCCCCACAGGAGCCGACCCGGTCCGGGAGCAGCTGGGCCTGTGATGCTGGGCTGGGCCCGCCGGGCAGGACTGGTGGCCAGTGGCCATCCGCCTTAAGCACAGGGGCCCTGGGTCGTGGCTCGGACGGGGAGACGCCGAGGGGCCGGGCCCTCCCCTGCTCGGGCCTGCGTTGGCGTGTCCTCTTTCTGGTGCCAAGCCCAGCTGCCAGTGTGTCCTCCTGGCCAGAGCTGGGCCTCAGCAGACCTGTGCTCCTCCTCGGCAGCACCCGCCTGCCAACAGGCCTGCCCCTCCCAGGGACACGCCCAGCCAACCGGCCGCAGGCGTCGCGAGAGATGCCCGAAACCAGGCCTGCCTCACTATCCGCCTGGCCCGCTGGGGCCTGAAGAGCTGCCCTGCCCCAAGGCAGAGGCTCGGCCCTCCCTGGGGCTGTCACGGACGTGCTGGTCCGCAGCTACTTCCCTTTCGCCCCGACGAGACTGGTGGTCCTCTCACGCTGGGGCCCCGGACGCCGCATTCCTCCAGGAGAACGTGGGCCACGCGGGAGGGCTGTGGCCCCTCGTCACTGGTCTCTCCCTTAGGCTGGTGACGCTGCCTGGCTCCTTGTATGTTCCTCTGAGAAGCAAACTCCTCTGGGCCCTGGGGGCCGGCAGAGGGGACACTGCTGGGCCAGCTGCCGAGGGCCTGAGCGGGAGGCAGGCCTCCATCAGGAGGGATGAGGAGGATGTGGCATGGACCCCAGCACCAGAGGCCAGCTGGCCGGGCGGCTGGTCGCTGCGGGTCTGCCCGGCTCCCGGCCTCTGTCCCGCCCAGCGGCCCTCCCTCAGCAGGGGCGTCTTAGAGCGGGGTCTGACTGCTCAGGTGGGCCGTGGGGCTGCACGGGGGTTGGGGACATCGGGAGGAGGGGAGGCGGGCAGGACCCGCGGCCAGGCAGCCTGGGACGCGGCTGCCCTGTCTCACAGGCAGGCTGAGGGCCAGTCACTCTCAGGGCCCTGCTCCACTGCTCACCTCAAACCCACAGGAGTCCAGGGGTCCGGGGGCCAGGGCCCTGGGCGGGCCCACAGCACACCCTCTGCAGGGGTCACACAGCTGAGACAGGAGGCTGGGGTCCAGGGAAGGAGGGGCAGCCTCTGGGTGATGCCCTGACCCGACGGCTCCCTTTGCTGGTCGAGCCGCGCTCCCTTCCTCCAGCACTCGCTCGCTCGGGTCTGAGAAGGCCTGCGGGGCAGGACCCTGCCCAGCCCGGCTGACCCCTCGCCTGGGAATACAAGGACCGAGCCTGGCTCCCTGACCAGCTTCCAGGCTTTGAGCACCATTCCGCCTTCTTCCTCCCCAACAAACGGAGGACACGCTCCCAGACGGCAGGGGCTCCCAGCCTGAGCCTGTTCTGATGGGCACACTGACCGCAGGAAGGGCCGGCCCCTCTCTAGCACCTCCTCTCCGGTCAGACTCCGCACAGCAGGGCCAGCGTGGCTGTCCCGCCGTCCGCAGACCCTGCGCCCGCCCAGCCCCAGCCCGAGGCACCGCGGGAGGGCGGCACAGCCGCTAGACTTTCCAGGAGATGCCCTGAACCCCCTCCCCAGCCTCCCTTCCTGCAAAGCCGCCTCCTGGAAAGGAGCCCCTGCCCCTGTGACCCTGCCCCCTGCAGGGAGCCGGTGGCCAGTGCTGCTGAGGCCCCCGCCCGGCACACACGCTCGGGAGGACGACGGGGAGCTAAAGCCTCAGCCCGCGCTGCTGCCTGCGCCCGTGAGGGCAGATCCCGCCACCACCCTGAGCCCAGCCACAGCTCCGCAGCTCTGCAGCGCCAGGGCCTGCCTCTGCACTCACGCACGCACGCTCGCACACACACATACACGCGCGCGCGCGCTATACACATGTATATATACTGTTTCTCAGCGAAAGAAGTATTAACATCAAGACATAAGCCCCCTTAACTCAAGAAAGCCCCCACCCTCCCCCAACCCCCACTGCCTGTCAGTTCCCCCAAGGAAAATAAAGAATCTAAAAACATTGTCATCAGCCGCAGCATCCCATTGTGCTTTCGGCTGCCTTTGAACTTTTCCAAATACTGTGCCGGTGGATGGAAGGCCCATCCAGCAAGGCCGGGTCTGCTCAGCTGGGTCGTATCACGTCTGAAAGAGAAGACCTGCAGTGAGCACCCATGGCGGGGGCGGGGGCGGACGGCCCCCACGGGCGGCGTCACCAGCTGCCCCTCCCACCACGGCCACGGGTCAGCGTGGCCCTGGAGAGTTCACCGGTTGCTTCTGTGGACCCGAGCGCCTCTCCCACGCCCCCTCATCCCCCCGCGGAGGCCGGCGAGTGAGGAGCCGGGCACCCTGACGCCATCTGTCAGGCACCTGCTGACCTGGGGCTCGCCTCTGCTCCCATCCCCGTGCTGCTGGGAAGAATTCACCAGGAGAGGGTGGCTGAGGTCTAAGTGAACCTTCGTCTGGACTGAAGTTCCAGCCCCTCTCCTACCAGGGCCCTCCCCGGCTGCTGGGCGGGGGTCCCGGCAATAGTCAGGGGCTTGTGGGAAGCCCCTTCGAGTCAGAAGGCCCTGTCCTCATGCCTGGCTCTAGCAGGTGGGGCTGCCGGGGGACACCTCTGCGGAGCCTCCAGGGCTGACCAGGGCTGCCTGAGTATCTAGCCGTGGCCCTGACCACTTTGGATGACTGCTTAGAAAGGTCTCTTCCTGGACCCCCCTCCAGAGCCACTGAGCCGGGACCGCGGGGGTCGGGACTGGGAGTGGGCGGTCTAGCAAGCCTCCGAGGTGAGGCTGAGGATGGCAAAGGCTCGGGAGACGCCGCTGGGGATCCAGGATCCACGTTTAGTCCCTGGAATCGTCAGATGGAAACAAGCCTGTCCACACGAGGCGGGCTGCAGAGCCTGGCCAGAATGACACACTCGGGCCCCGTGGGGCAGCGTCCACACTGCAGTCCACGCGAGCAGCACCGCCCGGGTGTGCAGCGGGCAGTGCACACGGCTGTGCCTGGCTGTGCTGCCCAGACCACCGGCTTGCCGATGTCACCGGGACACGGCACGTCCCAGGTCCCGTGTGGGGCAGTCGCTGTCAGGCAGCCGCCGCGGCCGTCCTCACAGACTTCACGTCAGCCCGCCCAGAGCCTGCCCCTGTGCCCCCGGACAGCACGGCCGGGCCTCGTCAGGGCTGGCGAGCCCACAGCGGGGGTCCGGAAGCGCCTGCCCTGAGTGGCCGCTACCTGGACGGCAGGCAGCCTCTTCTCAGCACCCATGGCGGGGGCGGGGGCGGACGGCCCCCACGGGCGGCGTCACCAGCTGCCCCTCCCACCACGGCCACGGGTCAGCGTGGCCCTGGAGAGTTCACCGGTTGCTTCTGTGGACCCGAGCGCCTCTCCCACGCCCCCTCATCCCCCCGCGGAGGCCGGCGAGTGAGGAGCCGGGCACCCTGACGCCATCTGTCAGGCACCTGCTGACCTGGGGCTCGCCTCTGCTCCCATCCCCGTGCTGCTGGGAAGAATTCACCAGGAGAGGGTGGCTGAGGTCTAAGTGAACCTTCGTCTGGACTGAAGTTCCAGCCCCTCTCCTACCAGGGCCCTCCCCGGCTGCTGGGCGGGGGTCCCGGCAATAGTCAGGGGCTTGTGGGAAGCCCCTTCGAGTCAGAAGGCCCTGTCCTCATGCCTGGCTCTAGCAGGTGGGGCTGCCGGGGGACACCTCTGCGGAGCCTCCAGGGCTGACCAGGGCTGCCTGAGTATCTAGCCGTGGCCCTGACCACTTTGGATGACTGCTTAGAAAGGTCTCTTCCTGGACCCCCCTCCAGAGCCACTGAGCCGGGACCGCGGGGGTCGGGACTGGGAGTGGGCGGTCTAGCAAGCCTCCGAGGTGAGGCTGAGGATGGCAAAGGCTCGGGAGACGCCGCTGGGGATCCAGGATCCACGTTTAGTCCCTGGAATCGTCAGATGGAAACAAGCCTGTCCACACGAGGCGGGCTGCAGAGCCTGGCCAGAATGACACACTCGGGCCCCGTGGGGCAGCGTCCACACTGCAGTCCACGCGAGCAGCACCGCCCGGGTGTGCAGCGGGCAGTGCACACGGCTGTGCCTGGCTGTGCTGCCCAGACCACCGGCTTGCCGATGTCACCGGGACACGGCACGTCCCAGGTCCCGTGTGGGGCAGTCGCTGTCAGGCAGCCGCCGCGGCCGTCCTCACAGACTTCACGTCAGCCCGCCCAGAGCCTGCCCCTGTGCCCCCGGACAGCACGGCCGGGCCTCGTCAGGGCTGGCGAGCCCACAGCGGGGGTCCGGGAAGCGCCCCTGCCCCTGAGTGGCCGCTCTCACCTGCAGGCTGGACGGCAGGCAGCCTCTTCTCAGAACCGGGAGGTGAAGTTCCGGAGGCTGTTGGCCCCGGCTAAGGCTCCCAGCATGCTCCTATCGAAACCTTGCTGCGGGAGAGACAGCAGCCGCCTGAGATGTCTGCGGGCCGGGAGGCGTGGCGTCCAGCACTCCGACGCTGCCCCAAGCGCACTGCCTCGATGGCCTCTGCCCTCCACGCCTCCTCCAACCCTGGGCGGAGATGCGTCAGCACCTGGACCGCGGTCGCGAGGGGCCACCTCTCGCTCCCTGCGTCAGAGCGGGGCGGTGCTGGGGAGCTTGCGGGCAGGGCCGGGGGAGAGGGGCGGCCTTACCTGTCTGAGCACCCCCTGCAGCTCCCTGCTGGACCACATGTCGGACAGGAGCAGGCGGGCGGCCTCTGCAGCCTTGGGGGAGGCACTGTGCGGTGGGAGGCATCGGGGTGAGGCTCCGGCCACCGAGGGTGAGCCCACACCCCTTTCGTCCCACCCTCACCTCCTCCTGTGGGGGACCCGTGGTGCCCAAGAGCCGGGCCCCTTGGGGGTCACTCTACACAGTGGGCACGACCCCACGACTCTGCCCGCTGAGCGCTGCCCGGGGCTCTCTCTGGGGGCCCCATCCGTCCCCTGGCCTCGTCCCAGGAGGAGAGAGCCCCGTGGAGCAGAGTCCGCGTGGCCGGGGCTGCCGCTCTGAGCCTCCTGCTGGCCCACAGGGCTCAGCCGGGAAGCGAGCTGCCCGAGGCCGGGTGTCAGGCCTCGGCTTCGGAACCTCCGTCCTTCGAGCCTCCCGGGCAGCTCCCATCCTGCAGGGCACCCCCTCCACCGCCCCGCAGGCCGCAGCCCTGCCGCCCGCCCTGCCCCACGCCGCCCACCTGCTGCGGCACAGGTTGATGACGTTGTTGATCATGCTGCTGGAGAAATGCTGCTTGGCCAGGCCCGGCAGGGAGGCCATCAGGTTCCTCACGGTGTAGCAGGCCGAGGCCAGGATGTCCTCCGAGTTGCTGGTGTTGCCCGTGTGGCTGGTGAGGAGTCTGGTCACCTCGGGGAACACCTGGGTCCCTGGAGGTTGGAAGGAGGGGCGGCACGGCCTCCGGTGACCGAGGGCTCCGCGGGCCCTGGTCCTGGGATGCCCTCGGCCGGGCTCCCGGCAAGGCCGCTCCCACTCAGGGCTCGGGACTGGACGGGGCCTGCACGCCGCTCCCCTCCCAGCGGGCCCGCCCCTTCCGACACCCCAGCCCCTCTGGGGCCAGCCTCCCCTCCCAGGAGGCTCCCCCGGGGAGAGGTCAGAGGGCGGCTTCCAGCAGGCTCTGGGAGGCGGCGGCTCCTCGGGAGGGGGCGGCCTGAGCGGGGAGGGCGCTCACCCATCGCCCTGTGCAGCGCAGGGTGGCGGGACATGTTGCTCAGCAGCGAGGCTCCGGACCGCACCACGTCCGAGTTGCCCGACTGCAGCAGGCGCGCGATGTGCGGCAGGCCCTTCTCCTTCAGTCCGATCAGCTGGCTCATGCCGCTGGACATCTGAGACAGAGGCCGAATGAGGCCCAGGCCCGCTTCCGGGCCCACTGCCGCCCGAAGAGGGCCGCACCCCACACGAGAGACCCCAGGGCTCCCCCTCTTCTGTGCTGGAGGCAGAGACAGACTCGCGTCTGCTCCCCACCAGGCGGCCGCAGGACAGACCCCCGGTGGACGTGCACCCGCGGCCCACCCGGGCAGCCTGAGCCAGGCGGAGGCTGGTGCCGGACCTCGCTGCCCCGCATCGCCCGGCGAAGGGGCCCAGGATCAGCTTCCCGGCGTAGCCGGTGCCAGAGCGGCTGCTCGGCTCCCTCCCGCTTCCCGGCGCCACCTGGCCTCATGGAGCCCGGGCTCGAGGCTCTCTGCCACCGAGGGAAGGCCCGCCCGTGCCCTGCCAGCCGCCCGCCTCTGCACTGATGGCCTGTGCGTCCGGGGATGGAGGAGTGGGCGTCTGCCATGTACAGGCGCACGCGGGGGTCCCCTGGAGGCCGGGCAGCGCACCCAGGCCACCGGCGGGAACGTCACGCTGGCCGTAACCTGGTCCAGCCCGGGCTGGGGCTCCCGGGCCCAGCCTCTCACGGGGGCGGGTCCTCCTTGACCCTCTACTCCCCTCGGCCGCTCCCACCCGACCTCCTCTGCCCTGAGCAGACAGGAGGTGGGTGGCTGCAGACGTGGGCCCTCCCGCGCCTCCCACGCACCACGGCCTCCAAACTGCTTCTGGCCTCAAAATCTCTCCGAATTCTGCCCCCCGTTTCCCTGGGCCCCCCAGGCCCCAAGCCCTCTCCCTGCCTCTGTCCAGTCTGCACAGGAGGCCCCTCCGGTGCGGACACAGCCTCGGCCCTGGCCTGGGCCCTGGCGTGCCGGGGCCACTGTCCTATGGCACGGACGGAATCCAGGAGGGCTGGGGTCCCGGCCTAGCAGGCTGGAGAGCGAGGCGGCGGGCGGGCGGGCGGGGGGCGCTCACCAGCCCCTTGCTGGCGGTCAGGTTCTGCAGCGCGCCGGCGCAGGCCTCCAGGGTGGCGTCCTTCCTGCTCTTGCCCATGAGGTTCAGGTAGGTGCGGATGGCGTCCGAGTGGTACAGCCAGCTGCTGCCCTTGGGGTTGGGCTCTTCCTCGGGAAGCGGACAGTCGTAGTTGTTGTTCTGCGGACGAGAGGACGGTCGAGGGGCTGGACCCGGGCGCCCTGCTCCCCAGGCCTCAGGCCGGTGATCCCGGAGGGGGACGAGCCCGTGGCGGCAGAGCGCGCCCCGTGCTCCCGGCAGCGCAGCCCCTCCTCCCAGCGGCGAGGCCACTGTGGGCGTCCCACCCGACGCCTCCCCTCCTGGAGGGACAGCCGGGACTCGACCTCCGCGGGCCAGTGCAGGGTCCAGGGCCTGCCCCCACAGCCCGCCCTCCCTCCATAGCCTCTCTGCTCCCGGGGAGACCTGGGGGCTCGGGGGGCGGTGGGAGCCAGGCTGCCCCCAACCCCCAGGGCTGAGGCAGGAGAGGGGAGAAGCTACTCGTCCCACCGTGCAGAGAGCGGCCTGCAAGCGGGGCTGCAGCCTAGCCTCGGGTCTGCGCTGCGCTCCTCCGGGCACACAGGCCCCTGTGTCGTGGACGAGGCCCCTGCTCCCCTGGGGCGGAGCCGCGGGCCGGCCGCGGCGGGAGCGCGGGCTCACCGTCATCCTGTCGCTCTTGCTGCTGAAGCAGCCGGTGGAGGACTTGTCCGTGTACGCGCTGCGGGTGTTGTACTCCGGCTGGCGGTAGCGGGTGGGCACCTCGGCGTCCAGGCGGTAGGACAGGTTGTGCAGGATACACATGCAGTTCTCCACAGACTAGGGGCCGGGCAGAGACGGCCTGAGCCTCAGCCCGGCCCCCAGCGCCTGGCTCAGCCCTGCCTGCGGCCGCCGCAGTCGCGGAAGGTCCCCTGAGGCCGGCCGGGACCCGAGGGCGAGCACGGCCACCCCTTGCGGCTGTGTGAACACGAGTGACCTGCCTGACCGCGCCGGGCCTTCGTCTCCTCAACTCTGAAGTGGGACCACACTCGCCTGCCTCCCTGGGCTTGCAGGGAGGTGACCCACCGGAGGTGCCCGCGGCGGCCCGGCCCGGGGCAGGACGCGGGCAGCGTGACTGGGTCGGCTAACAGGCCTACGGGCGGGCTGGCTCTGAAGACACGCCCTGCGGGAGAAGCCCCAGCGCCTCAAGTCCACAGCCGTCGACCCCAGGACCCCTGCCCCACGCCCCTTTGCGCGGCTGGTCCTCCGCTTCCCGGCGGTCGTAGTTGTTGTTCTGCGGACGAGAGGACGGTCGAGGGGCTGGACCCGGGCGCCCTGCTCCCCAGGCCTCAGGCCGGTGATCCCGGAGGGGGACGAGCCCGTGGCGGCAGAGCGCGCCCCGTGCTCCCGGCAGCGCAGCCCCTCCTCCCAGCGGCGAGGCCACTGTGGGCGTCCCACCCGACGCCTCCCCTCCTGGAGGGACAGCCGGGACTCGACCTCCGCGGGCCAGTGCAGGGTCCAGGGCCTGCCCCCACAGCCCGCCCTCCCTCCATAGCCTCTCTGCTCCCGGGGAGACCTGGGGGCTCGGGGGGCGGTGGGAGCCAGGCTGCCCCCAACCCCCAGGGCTGAGGCAGGAGAGGGGAGAAGCTACTCGTCCCACCGTGCAGAGAGCGGCCTGCAAGCGGGGCTGCAGCCTAGCCTCGGGTCTGCGCTGCGCTCCTCCGGGCACACAGGCCCCTGTGTCGTGGACGAGGCCCCTGCTCCCTGGGGCGGAGCCGCGGGCCGGCCGCGGCGGGAGCGCGGGCTCACCGTCATCCTGTCGCTCTTGCTGCTGAAGCAGCCGGTGGAGGACTTGTCCGTGTACGCGCGGGTGTTGTACTCCGGCTGGCGGTAGCGGGTGGGCACCTCGGCGTCCAGGCGGTAGGACAGGTTGTGCAGGATACACATGCAGTTCTCCACAGACTAGGGGCCGGGCAGAGACGGCCTGAGCCTCAGCCCGGCCCCCAGCGCCTGGCTCAGCCCTGCCTGCGGCCGCCGCAGTCGCGGAAGGTCCCCTGAGGCCGGCCGGGACCCGAGGGCGAGCACGGCCACCCCTTGCGGCTGTGTGAACACGAGTGACCTGCCTGACCGCGCCGGGCCTTCGTCTCCTCAACTCTGAAGTGGGACCACACTCGCCTGCCTCCCTGGGCTTGCAGGGAGGTGACCCACCGGAGGTGCCCGCGGCGGCCCGGCCCGGGGCAGGACGCGGGCAGCGTGACTGGGTCGGCTAACAGGCCTACGGGCGGGCTGGCTCTGAAGACACGCCCTGCGGGAGAAGCCCCGAGCGCCTCAAGTCCACAGCCGTCGACCCCCAGGACCCCCTGCCCCACGCCCCCTTTGCGCGGCTGGTCCTCCGCTTCCCCGGTCAAAGGCATCCGTCCACATGAATGGGGACCCAGCTCCTCCCAGGTCTTTGCTGCCTTCCTGGGACACACTGCCCTGGCTCGGGGTGGGGGCAGACTTGCCCTCCTGGTGCTCAGCCTTGCTGGGGTCCGAGAGCCCCTGACACGGGGCCTGGGGGGGCCTTCACACGGGGGGCGACACACAGAGCAGAGTCACCCAGCTGCCGGGGCCGGGCTGGCAGCCAGGCGGCAGGCGCTCTCCCGAGGCCCGCCGTCACAGCCACGTGGAGGGACTGCGGCCTCCGGTGTGTCTTCCCACCGTGCAGGTGTGCAGAGCCCGGGTGGGGCGGGGGCTCCGCCGGGCCTCACCTTGTCGTCGCAGCGGCTGGCTGCCACGCAGCTCTGGACGTAGGCCATGAGGCCATCGACTAGCCCCGTGTAGTTGCGCATGGTCTGGCGTCCGGCGTCCGCGGAGCTCAGGTTCCTGTGGAGGACACAAGGCGGGCGGCGGTCATGGCAGGAGGAGGGGAAGGAAACAAAGAGGGAAACAGAAGGGAGGACCACAGAAGGCGCGAGGTCTTTCAGCCAGTTCTGCTCAGGCCTGGCTGTGGCTGGGCGGGGTCTTGGGCTCGGCTCCTCACCCTTCCCAGGGCCACCTGGCTCAGGCGGGGACTCGTGGTGTCCAGGGCTCTGGGGCCGCTGGCAGCCTGGGCACACCCTCGGCCCTCGTGGCCCTTGTCGGGCAGGGGCTGGGGCTCCTGGGGCTGCTGGACAGGGGATCGAGGCCCCTCCCAGATGCGGTGTTCTGCCCGTAGCAGTGGGCTCACCCCCGGGCAGTCAGGACCCCTGTCGGGGGCAGGTGGGATGTGGCTGCGGCCGCCCGAGGAAGTCGCGATTACCCTGGCTTTGCATCTCCCCAGTTTCTCCCTTCCGCTCCCCAGAGGTTGCTGTTAGGGTGAGGTGTGACCCTAAGGGTGATCTGCTCCACATCCATACCCGCCACCCCCTCATTTCCGGAAGGTGCGCACCCAGGTCCCTCTGCCAGCAGCCCCCAAGGCTTTGGCCAGAGCCTGGGGGCCAACCCGAGAAATTCCGGACACAGCTGCACCACCTGCACGCCAAGGGGTCGGCCGATGTCGGGAGCACCCCAGCCCCGGGCTGTCGGTCGGCGTGAAGCTGAAAGACGCTCCTCAGGCAGCCCAGGGGCCAGGTTTTGTGGAGGAGACGGAGACAGGTCTGACGTTCAGACCCACACGTGTCCACGCGGACTCCTAGCTAAGGCCGCCCTCGTGGAGGTGGCGGCTCCCGAGCTTCCGCCAGGCCCAGGGCAGAGGGACAAGCCCCCGCCCCCGAGTCCAGACTCAGCCCGCCGGACGCCTGCCCTCACCTCAGGCAGCCGGTGGCGTTGAAGAAGACCTCGGGGTCCACGGGCTCCCGGGGCAGGTTACTGTTGCCGTCACACCAGCCGGAGAAGGGGATGATGACGCGGTCGGCCAGCACGGGCAGTGCGTCGGCGATCAGCTCCTCCTTCAGCTCGTCGGTGGAGGAGAGGTTCCAGAGCAGCCCTGGGGGACCGGCAGGCTCAGGACCCCCAGGCCCCGCGCGACCCCGGCCAGCAGCCCCTCCCGGACGGGCCTCAGCCGCCCCGGCTGCCGTCTGATGCTCTCGTGGGCCCCCTTCCCCGCGACCCGGCTAGAAGGCAGGGTGGCAGGGGCTTGAGGGCGGAGCCTCGAGGACGCGCTAGGTGGGTCACCGTGGCTCGCAGAGTGAAGCAGCTGGCCGGTGTTCTCTGATACAAATGCCAGCCCTCAGAGTCTTCGCACGGGCTCCGTCTCTGCGAATACCGACCCCCCTGGACCCCAGGCTTCCACGGCCCTCTGTCCTCAGAGACACCTCAGGCCCACGTCCACGGACGGACGGAGGGACACAGCAGGCCACCAGCCAGGCAACACGAACCTGGCCGGCACCTGCCCCGTGGGGCTCCAGGGGGGTCAGCCCGAGACCGCCCGCCTCCACCGCTGTGCCCTCCTCCTGTCCTGCACCCCGGCGCCCTCCACTGGCTGCCCTCCTCCCGCTCTTGGCGGCCGGGCTCCCCACCGGTCAGCTGCTTCTGGATCTCCGTGCTCCCGGTCCTCCTCAGGAGGCTGACCGCCTCGCGGATGCCGTTCTGCCTCCGGGTCTCCAGCTTGTTGGTGGTGCTGCGGAACACCAGGTTGCGCAGGGCGCCGGCGGCCGCCTGCTGCACGTTCTGGTTGGGGCTGCGCAGGAGGTCCACCAGCTTGCAGATGCCGCCCAGCTGGTGCACCTGCAGAGGGCGCCTTTTGTGGAGGAGACGGAGACAGGTCTGACGTTCAGACCCACACGTGTCCACGCGGACTCCTAGCTAAGGCCGCCCTCGTGGAGGTGGCGGCTCCCGAGCTTCCGCCAGGCCCAGGGCAGAGGGACAAGCCCCCGCCCCCGAGTCCAGACTCAGCCCGCCGGACGCCTGCCCTCACCTCAGGCAGCCGGTGGCGTTGAAGAAGACCTCGGGGTCCACGGGCTCCCGGGGCAGGTTACTGTTGCCGTCACACCAGCCGGAGAAGGGGATGATGACGCGGTCGGCCAGCACGGGCAGTGCGTCGGCGATCAGCTCCTCCTTCAGCTGCCGGTGGAGGAGAGGTTCCAGAGCAGCCCTGGGGACCGGCAGGCTCAGGACCCCCAGGCCCCGCCGACCCCGGCCAGCAGCTCCCTCCCGGACGGGCCTCAGCCGCCCCGGCTGCCGTCTGATGCTCTCGTGGGCCCCCTTCCCCGCGACCCGGCTAGAAGGCAGGGTGGCAGGGGCTTGAGGGCGGAGCCTCGAGGACGCGCTAGGTGGGTCACCGTGGCTCGCAGAGTGAAGCAGCTGGCCGGTGTTCTCTGATACAAATGCCAGCCCTCAGAGTCTTCGCACGGGCTCCGTCTCGGCGAATACCGACCCCCCTGGACCCCAGGCTTCCACGGCCCTCTGTCCTCAGAGACACCTCAGGCCCACGTCCACGGACGGACGGAGGGACACAGCAGGCCACCAGCCAGGCAACACGAACCTGGCCGGCACCTGCCCCGTGGGGCTCCAGGGGGGTCAGCCCGAGACCGCCCGCCTCCACCGCTGTGCCCTCCTCCTGTCCTGCACCCCGGCGCCCTCCACTGGCTGCCCTCCTCCCGCTCTTGGCGGCCGGGCTCCCCACCGGTCAGCTGCTTCTGGATCTCCGTGCTCCCGGTCCTCCTCAGGAGGCTGACCGCCTCGCGGATGCCGTTCTGCCTCCGGGTCTCCAGCTTGTTGGTGGTGCTGCGGAACACCAGGTTGCGCAGGGCGCCGGCGGCCGCCTGCTGCACGTTCTGGTTGGGGCTGCGCAGGAGGTCCACCAGCTTGCAGATGCCGCCCAGCTGGTGCACCTGCAGAGGGCGCCCGGCGTGGGCGGGGTCAGGCGGGGCTGGGGACCCACCACGCGGAGCGGCTCCCGCGGACCGAAACACCCTGCCGGCACACACAAGCGGCGTGGGGCGACGGCGGCCAGCCTGAGCGGGAAACCGAGGCCGGGGCGGACGCTGGCCCCCTGCCTCCTCTTCGGGAGCCCTCAGCCTCCTCCCGAGCCCCGTGCTCCTCTGGGGAGCCTGGCGTGAGGACCGGACAGGAAACGCACTTCAGAATCCCCGAGCATGGAGACCCGCGTGGACACCTCAGACTGACCCTGCCTGCTCCAGGATGCGGTTCATGGGAGCGCACCCCAGGGCTGAGCTGAGGCCCCAAGGGGTTCTCCCTGCCAGCCAGGCTTGGGGGCACAGACAGCCCAGCTCCCAGCCGGGTGCCGGCTAAGAGAGGATGACGCCGGGGAGAGACAGTGGAGAGAGACAGAGAGACAGAGAGGGAGGGAGGGAAGGAGGAAGTCGAAGGGGCAGAGGTCGTTGCTTTCCCTAGTGGCTCTGAGGAGCGGTTCTGCTGAGCCCCTGGCGGTCACCCAAGTGTCTCTCCTACGACCGAGGGAGGACGCCCAGCTGCGTGGCGTCCCTTCCTCAGACACCTGCTCTGATCACGGGCAGTGCAGGGCGCACTCCCGGCCTCGGGTAGCTGGGCGGGGGGAGAAGGAGCCACCCACCGACGCCGCCCCGGCTCGGGTGCAGGCTCTGGCTGCCCGCGGCCCCCCCGGCCCCTCACCTGCTGCTTGGTGGACTCGTCCTGGAAGCAGGTGTGCTGGATGTAGTAGGCGCCGATGGCCTGGCCCTTCTCGTCCTGGGAGCTCAGGTACTGCACGGCCTTGGGGATGGTCAGCCCGCTGCACTCGATGTCCTCACTGCAGATCCTGCGGGCACGGGCGGAGCGGGAGGGCTGAGGGGCTCAGGGCCCCCTTGCTGGCCCGAGAGCCAGAGCGCAGCCACCCCAGGTCCCACTGTGGGCAGCTCCTCCAGAGGAGGGAAGGCGCACCGCGGCGAAGACTCGCTGGGACGAGCCCTGGTCACCAGTCAGGTCCAAGCAGGCACGTCCCCTCTGCCCCGCGAGAAAGTTCTGCCCTCCTCCTGAGGGGCACCCACCCTGTCATCGCTCACGTCTGCGCCTGGCCCGGGAAGGCGAAGGGAACGCTGGGAGCCCGCGCGTCCATGCACGTCCCTCCATCGTGCCCGCTTCCCTCCCTCCATCCAGCCTCTGTCTTCCCTCCGTCCACTGTCCGTTCTCCCTCTCTCTCCGTCCACGCCTGCGCCCACCTCTCCTCCCCTCCCAAGTTCAGCCAGTTCTGCTAACACAGACGTCGCCTCACTCCTCCTCCTCCCACCCTCACGGCCACGGCCCTCCTCTGGCCTGGTCCCTCTCAGGGGCCTACAGGCAGCCCCCACCGCCGGCTGTCTTCCCAAACACCCTCACTCCCGGACGAGGGGCTCTAGCGCCCTGCTCTCTGTGTCGTCCCCATCAGCCGCGTCTCCATCCCGCACGTTCAGGCGCAGGCTTGAGCTTCAACTGTATCCCAGGGCATGTGTCAGGTCGAACCACACACCGTGGCCAACAGTCACCCTCCTCCGAGCCACACGCCTAGAACCATCCTGCTCTAACCCCCCAGTGTGGCTCAGCCACGTCCCCCGCACTCCGAGTCCTGACTCGGGTCTGCTCCCCCAGGACTGCCCTCCACGCCGCACCCTGAGGAGGGCCCGGAGCCGCCGTCCCTCCCCTGGCTGAAGACCTCCCCGGGAGAGGAAGCTTCTTCCCAAGACCCCCTGCAGCCCCACGGTGCTGCTGGCAGGCCACCTCCCCGGCCACCTGTGTCCTGCTTCCCACGAGACCGCAGGGCGGTGGAGGCCCAGCCCCTGCCCCCAGAGACCTCCCCTGGCCTGGCCCTTCTCGTCCTGGGAGCTCAGGTACTGCACGGCCTTGGGGATGGTCAGCCCGCTGCACTCGATGTCCTCACTGCAGATCCTGCGGGCACGGGCGGAGCGGGAGGGCTGAGGGGCTCAGGGCCCCCTTGCTGGCCCGAGAGCCAGAGCGCAGCCACCCCAGGTCCCACTGTGGGCAGCTCCTCCAGAGGAGGGAAGGCGCACCGCGGCGAAGACTCGCTGGGACGAGCCCTGGTCACCAGTCAGGTCCAAGCAGGCACGTCCCCTCTGCCCCGCGAGAAAGTTCTGCCCTCCTCCTGAGGGGCACCCACCCTGTCATCGCTCACGTCTGCGCCTGGCCCGGGAAGGCGAAGGGAACGCTGGGAGCCCGCGCGTCCATGCACGTCCCTCCATCGTGCCCGCTTCCCTCCCTCCATCCAGCCTCTGTCTTCCCTCCGTCCACTGTCCGTTCTCCCTCTCTCTCCGTCCACGCCTGCGCCCACCTCTCCTCCCCTCCCAAGTTCAGCCAGTTCTGCTAACACAGACGTCGCCTCACTCCTCCTCCTCCCACCCTCACGGCCACGGCCCTCCTCTGGCCTGGTCCCTCTCAGGGGCCTACAGGCAGCCCCCACCGCCGGCTGTCTTCCCAAACACCCTCACTCCCGGACGAGGGGCTCTAGCGCCCTGCTCTCTGTGTCGTCCCCATCAGCCGCGTCTCCATCCCGCACGTTCAGGCGCAGGCTTGAGCTTCAACTGTATCCCAGGGCATGTGTCAGGTCGAACCACACACCGTGGCCAACAGTCACCCTCCTCCGAGCCACACGCCTAGAACCATCCTGCTCTAACCCCCCAGTGTGGCTCAGCCACGTCCCCCGCACTCCGAGTCCTGACTCGGGTCTGCTCCCCCAGGACTGCCCTCCACGCCGCACCCTGAGGAGGGCCCGGAGCCGCCGTCCCTCCCCTGGCTGAAGACCTCCCCGGGAGAGGAAGCTTCTTCCCAAGACCCCCTGCAGCCCCACGGTGCTGCTGGCAGGCCACCTCCCCGGCCACCTGTGTCCTGCTTCCCACGAGACCGCAGGGCGGTGGAGGCCCAGCCCCTGCCCCCAGAGACCTCCCCAGCACGTCCAGAGAAGCCCGCTCCTCGCGGGTCCCAGCCTCAGGCCCTTGCACAGCAGGGGCGCAGCTCTGTTTCTGAAAGGCTCGCCCCCGGGCCCGAGCGCCAGCTCTCCACCGGCAGCAGCCCCCGCGCGGCCCAGCGTCTCCCGGCCCGACGTCACCTCTACACGGCCTGCGTTCCCGCCCTCCGCGGCTCACCTGGCCTGTCCCCTCGAGGCCTCTGGCCTGTGCAGTGGGCCAGAGCCAGACACTGTCCTGCTCACTCTCCAAGGGAGGGAGGCCTCTCCGTCCTCTGTCAGAATACCCTAAGTGCCCCCTGGCCTTCGAGTAGCCAGGAGAGGCCAGCTTCGTGACGGCCAGGACGGCGTGGTGCGCCACGGTGGGCACAGGCTGTGGTGGCGGCTGTGTGGCCTCGGGCGAGCTACCTGGCGTCTCTGGGCCGTCTCCCCGGTTCTAGCCTGGAGGGCTTGGAGGGTTCGGCCCGAAGACTGCAGGCTCCCGGGCTCTGGAGCTGCAGGCAGCCTGGCTGTCCGGTCCCTGCCGTCTCCCTGCTCCGCCCCCAGACCATCCATGCTCAGCAAATGTCACGTAAGGGAGTGGCAGACCCCCTGGGGTGAGAGAGGGCAGCTCCGAGGCTCCTGGGGCTCACGGGCGACGCTCGGGCCGCTGCGGCCGACCCCAGGCCACCCCGCGCTGGCGGCTCTCCACAGCCCTGGCCCTGGCCCGAGACCCTGCCGGCCATCGCCTTTTGTCCTGCCAGGTGGACCCGCCCCTCTCTACCCCTGCCAGGGCACGCGCCTCTCTTTCAGAGCGTTGCCCTCCAAGCCCGGGGGCGTCGCGCCCCACACATGGCCTGCTGGCTGGCGGCGCACCCTGCAGGCCCCTCCCAGGGTTTCCGAGTCAGAGGTCTGGGCAGCCAGACCAGGAGCTCTCCTCCAAGGCTCCCTGGTGACTCCCAGGCTGCCGGTCAGAGGAAGACACTTTCACAGTCGCCGGCCCCGCTCGCCTCTAACTGCCCCCTTCGCCGTCCGTCACCCGAGGCCCTCTAAAACCCCCCGCCCCACGCCTTTGTTCAACGCCTGGGTTCTCTGCCCGCACGCCGAGAGCCCTGGGCTGCCGACCCGCCCCCGCGGCCCGCGGGGCCCCGCTGGCACTCACTTGGAGCTGGCCCTGGAGTGGCTGAAGGAGAGGTCCTTGGCGCAGGAGGCGGGCGGGCAGTACACGGGGTCCTGCTTGGAGGTGCAGGACGGCGGCCGCGCCGGGCACTTCTTGGCCGTCTTCTGGCCGCTGCAGGTGCTGTAGAAGCTGTAGCGGTTCTGGGTGGCCTTGTGGCCCTTGCCGCCCAGCGTGCCCTTCCGCAGGGTGCCCCGGGGGTCACAGTAGAGGTCGGGCTCGCTGCGGCTGGCCTTGATCTTCTGCAGGAAGCAGATGTCGCTGCCGGCCCCGGGCGCGGCGCAGCTGCTCCGGGGGTGCTGCCGGCCCCAGGTCTCCATCTGGCTGTAGGAGCTGAAGCGCCTGGTGTCGGGCTCCCGCCTGAGGGTCCCGTTGTAGATCTGGCGGAGAAGGGGAGCGGGGCTCAGCGGGGGCTCGCCCTGGGATCCTGCCCCTCCGCCCGCGTCTCTGGCGGGGTGCTCGGATCTCAGGCTGTCTGGGGGCGGGGGAGCTTCGGCCAACGTCTCCGAGACAACTTTTCAACCGCAGGTAGTGGCGCCTTCTGGACTGGGAAATCAGGTTAGCGGACGGTGACCATCCTTTTTCTTAAATGGGATCAGATACCATATACTGGAGTTAACAGGTCAGAGTGCAGTGCGCACAGAAAGGGCTGGGCCAGCCCGCGCCTCTCTTCCAGAGCGGTGCCCTCCAGGTGGACCCGCCTCTCTACCCCTGCCAGGGCACGCCTCTTCAGAGCGTTGCCCTCCAAGCCCGGGGGCGTCGCGCCCCACACATGGCCTGCTGGCTGGCGGCGCACCCTGCAGGCCCCTCCCAGGGTTTCCGAGTCAGAGGTCTGGGCAGCCAGACCAGGAGCTCTCCTCCAAGGCTCCCTGGTGACTCCCAGGCTGCCGGTCAGAGGAAGACACTTTCACAGTCGCCGGCCCCGCTCGCCTCTAACTGCCCCCTTCGCCGTCCGTCACCCGAGGCCCTCTAAAACCCCCCGCCCCACGCCTTTGTTCAACGCCTGGGTTCTCTGCCCGCACGCCGAGAGCCCTGGGCTGCCGACCCGCCCCCGCGGCCCGCGGGGCCCCGCTGGCACTCACTTGGAGCTGGCCCTGGAGTGGCTGAAGGAGAGGTCCTTGGCGCAGGAGGCGGGCGGGCAGTACACGGGGTCCTGCTTGGAGGTGCAGGACGGCGGCCGCGCCGGGCACTTCTTGGCCGTCTTCTGGCCGCTGCAGGTGCTGTAGAAGCTGTAGCGGTTCTGGGTGGCCTTGTGGCCCTTGCCGCCCAGCGTGCCCTTCCGCAGGGTGCCCCGGGGGTCACAGTAGAGGTCGGGCTCGCTGCGGCTGGCCTTGATCTTCTGCAGGAAGCAGATGTCGCTGCCGGCCCCGGGCGCGGCGCAGCTGCTCCGGGGGTGCTGCCGGCCCCAGGTCTCCATCTGGCTGTAGGAGCTGAAGCGCCTGGTGTCGGGCTCCCGCCTGAGGGTCCCGTTGTAGATCTGGCGGAGAAGGGGAGCGGGGCTCAGCGGGGGCTCGCCCTGGGATCCTGCCCCTCCGCCCGCGTCTCTGGCGGGGTGCTCGGATCTCAGGCTGTCTGGGGGCGGGGGAGCTTCGGCCAACGTCTCCGAGACAACTTTTCAACCGCAGGTAGTGGCGCCTTCTGGACTGGGAAATCAGGTTAGCGGACGGTGACCATCCTTTTTCTTAAATGGGATCAGATACCATATACTGGAGTTAACAGGTCAGAGTGCAGTGCGCACAGAAAGGGCTGGGCCGCATAACGTGCTTCTCACTGTGGTCTGAAAGGGTGACCAGCCGCTGACCCGGTCCCAGGGGGCCCGGTCCAGAGCGGGCACGTGACCCAAGGAGAAGAGGCCCTGCCCGACAGAGCGGAGCTCGCAGTGAGATGTGAACCCGAGTCCCTGGCCCCCTGTGTCCTCTCCAGGCCCCGGCAGCGCCTGAGCGCTGGGCTGCCCATCTCCGCGGGGGCTTCCTCCGGCTCCGGCCAGGACTTTCCTGCAGTCATTTCTCTGCCCGGCGCCTCCCGCCTGCCCGGGGAAGGAGCGCACACGGCATCAGGCATCCTCAGGGACCCCCGAAGGCCAAAGGGGGAGCACCCTGCTCCTGGGCCCCAGCACCCCCAAGGTAGGCGGGGCTGCCGTGGGCACCGGGTGGCCTCGCGGACGGTCGGGCCGGCGTCGGGGTGGGCGCCAGCAGCAGGCAAGGCTCACCCAACAGAAATCTCAGGACCGTGAGGTGCCTCCAGGGCTCTGGGTGGGCCCAGAGGCAGGTCGGCGGTGCGGCCCTCCCAGAGCTGAGCCGCGAGGAGCTCTGACAGGAGATCATGGCAGCCGACCCGCCCACTCGGACGCGTGCTGAGCCCAGAGGACTCACACACAGCCCGGGAGGACGTGCCCACACCGCCGGCGTCTGAGGCTCCGCTCTGCCAGGGTGAGCTGGGGCGCAGAGCCGGCCTGTCCCGCCCCGTGGTGAGACGTGTGTGCATGTGTGTATGGGTGCACGCCGCACACACACTGCACACGGGGTCGTGGTCCAGCGACCAGGGCGTCCTCGCCACGCTGGGTCTAGCCATCGGCCTCTGGCCAGGCGCCCCCCCCAGCCCACGGAGGCACAGCCTCTGGAGCAGAAAGCCACCTGCGATCCAGCTCGAGGGACCCCGCCGCCCAGAAGCCACCCACTGTCACCCTCGGCACGGGTGCTCCGGGCACCCCGCCCACACGGGCAGGTGTGCGCTCTGGCGGGGGCAGGGCTCCCCCGAAGTGGGTCAAACCAACCAACCCCGAAGGAACCGGGGTGTGGGGCAGAGGAGGTGCGCAGGGACAAGAAGGGACAGGGGTCAGAGGAGCGGGCTACTGCCTGAGCGTCTGCGGTGGGCACGCGGGCACCAGGGCAGCGCCTGAGAACGCGGGAAACGGCGAGCAGCCTCCAGGCGCAGGCCAGCGCCCGCCAGGCCCCGCCCGCCTCCCCTGGCCGGGAAGGCGAGCCTTAAGCGGAAATGCGTCCCGGAGGCCACCTGTCCTCAGGGACGACACTCCGGGTCATGGTCCCACACGCTCCCCTGGTCCAAACCCAGCGCGTGCAGATGCCCAGCTGCAGCCACGACCTTTGCCCCTTGCCCTCGATCTGCCTAACACGACGGGGCGTCGTGGGCGCAGTGGGCTGAGCCTTCGGCAGCAGAGAGGACGCGGGGACCAAGGTCACAGACTCAGGAGTCCGACGGCCGGCGTGAAGCGCTGGCCTCACCGCCGCCTGACGGGGGGCCTCGGGCGTGTGTGCCTCGGTTTCCCCGTCGGTCGACCGGCACCGCGGAGGCTCGTGCGCAGGGCCGCGGGGAGAGTCCACTGCGGACGCTCGGGGGGCACGGGGCGCAGGCGCCGCACTGTCCGTCCCCTCCGGCGGGGGCAGGGGGCTGCCCGGGACTCCCCGGAGCAGCTGCTGTCGGGGGCACGGGCGGCCAGGGCGGCACAGGAAAGGGGGGGCTGGCCTCCAGGGCTGGGCTGCTCTCACCCACAGCCGCAGAACACAGGCTGCAGGAAGCAGAGGAGCCCGGCCTCCCCGAAGGGCGGCCTTACAGCGGACCGGCGCGGTGCTTCCTCGGGTGGGCAGCACAGCCCTTCACTGTCCAGGCTGCCCCGGGCACCGTGGCACAAGTGGTGCCCCGCCCCCAGGAACGTGTGCCGGCCACCGTGACCGTGAGAACGGGCCCCGTGCCTCCACACACTGCCGGGCAGGCCCGGAGCAGGGCCCACGGGCTGCGGAGCGGGGCGACCGGACGCGGGCCAGGCCGGGGCGCCCGGCTCACCCCACGCACGCAAAGCCATCTGCGGGCAGTGCTCTGCTCTGGGAGGACGGGCAGTGCCATACGTACACACAACCAACCCCGAAGGAACCGGGGTGTGGGCAGAGGAGGTGCGCAGGGACAAGAAGGGACAGGGGTCAGAGGAGCGGGCTACTGCCTGAGCGTCTGCGGTGGGCACGGGCACCAGGGCAGCGCCTGAGAACGCGGGAAACGGCGAGCAGCCTCCAGGCGCAGGCCAGCGCCCGCCAGGCCCCGCCCGCCTCCCCTGGCCGGGAAGGCGAGCCTTAAGCGGAAATGCGTCCCGGAGGCCACCTGTCCTCAGGGACGACACTCCGGGTCATGGTCCCACACGCTCCCCTGGTCCAAACCCAGCGCGTGCAGATGCCCAGCTGCAGCCACGACCTTTGCCCCTTGCCCTCGATCTGCCTAACACGACGGGGCGTCGTGGGCGCAGTGGGCTGAGCCTTCGGCAGCAGAGAGGACGCGGGGACCAAGGTCACAGACTCAGGAGTCCGACGGCCGGCGTGAAGCGCTGGCCTCACCGCCGCCTGACGGGGGGCCTCGGGCGTGTGTGCCTCGGTTTCCCCGTCGGTCGACCGGCACCGCGGAGGCTCGTGCGCAGGGCCGCGGGGAGAGTCCACTGCGGACGCTCGGGGGGCACGGGGCGCAGGCGCCGCACTGTCCGTCCCCTCCGGCGGGGGCAGGGGGCTGCCCGGGACTCCCCGGAGCAGCTGCTGTCGGGGGCACGGGCGGCCAGGGCGGCACAGGAAAGGGGGGGCTGGCCTCCAGGGCTGGGCTGCTCTCACCCACAGCCGCAGAACACAGGCTGCAGGAAGCAGAGGAGCCCGGCCTCCCCGAAGGGCGGCCTTACAGCGGACCGGCGCGGTGCTTCCTCGGGTGGGCAGCACAGCCCTTCACTGTCCAGGCTGCCCCGGGCACCGTGGCACAAGTGGTGCCCCGCCCCCAGGAACGTGTGCCGGCCACCGTGACCGTGAGAACGGGCCCCGTGCCTCCACACACTGCCGGGCAGGCCCGGAGCAGGGCCCACGGGCTGCGGAGCGGGGCGACCGGACGCGGGCCAGGCCGGGGCGCCCGGCTCACCCCACGCACGCAAAGCCATCTGCGGGCAGTGCCCTCTGCTCTGGCGCAAAGGACAGTGAGAGGCACGCATGCACATACGTGTACACACACAGTACACACACACGCACACGTGTGCACACTCACCTCGTGGTCTGGGGAAGCCGAGCCTCAGGGGGATCAGGACACGCCAGAGGGAAAAAAAATTAAAAAAGCAAAAAAGAGGACTATACCAGAGGCCGGACCCTTGACTTGCCGGGAGCAGAGCCGACCCGAGCGGCCTCGGGAGGCCGGGGGCGTCCAGAGAGATGTGCTTCTGTGCCTGGAGCCACCCGGCGAGCCTCCCTGGGCCCGGCCGCTCCCCACGTCGGCTGATGGCCGAAGTCGTGTAACCCATGTCTCGCCCTCTCCCCGTCCTTTACGGAGAAGCAGGGAATTCTGATCCCACTAGGGGGCCCCAACCTGGCCCCTCAATGTAACCTCTCTTGCTGGAGTGGGGCGTTCTCAGAGGGGAGGACTCCAGCCCTGTGAGCAACTAGACCCCAGTAAAGCCGCTGAGACCCCAGGCCTCAAGCCCCTGGGCACAGGCGCCCGTCCAGGCCCCTGGGCTGCAGCGGCCAGAGGCACGGGGCGGGCCCGGATGGAGAGGACCTGCGTCTGGCCTATTAGCCCAGCCTGAAACCACGCTTCGCCGGGCAGGCAGGGCTGGGCCAACCGGCTCTGCGAGGACCCACCCGGCCCACCCCGCCCAGGCGTGCCCTGCGAGGCATCAGAGCTGGGGGCTGTGTCAGCTGCGGGGCCCACCCTGAGAGCCGGCACGGGGGCCAGCGCACGGGGTCTCTCTCGTGGCCTGGCGAGGGGCTCCTGAGAAAGAAGCCAGGTTGGGGACGCCCTGGGCACGGGCCCAGCTGCCATTTCCCTGCTCCTGCCACCCTCACTCAGCACCCAGCCAGGGCCCCGCCAGGGCAGCGGGCAGGCAGCCAGCCCGCAGGGCCAGGGGGCAGGGGGCCTTCCCAAGTGGCATGCTGCCGGGGGGTCTGGAGGGCACAGAGTCCCTCCAGCAAGGGCTCCCAGTGACGATGGGGGGAGCCTGGGGCCGGGCGTGGGGAGCTCCCCTGGGGGACGGCATGACTGCCTACTCGGCAGTTTGATCCGCGTGGGAACCCCTGGCCTGACTCATCGAAGGTGGGAGCCAGGCCAGGGAGCGCTCCCGGTCCCCCGCGCACCAGGCCCTCTGGGGCTGGGAGCAGGGCCCACCGGCTGGCCCGCCTGCCTTCCGAGCTCTGCCTCGTGCCCGGCGTGAAGGACAGCCCCGCAGCCCTGAGGCCCGTCGTCCGGGCCTGGAGGCCTTTGCGGTGGGCGTGCCTGCCCTGCCGTCCCCCAGGGTGGAGAGGCTGCCCCGTGAGCTCACCACCTGCACCCAGAGATGGCAGTGCCCACCCAGGGACCCCCGGCTTGTGAACCGGACAGTGCTGGTGGGAGACCTGCCCGCAGGCTGCAGGGTGCACCAGGGACGCCCGAAACAGCCCATGCCAACGGCTGGGCAGCTTCTGTCCCCTGAACTGTCTAATGAGAATAAAATCAAAGTCTTGACGTTCGTTCTGGGAGCAGAGATCTCACCAGAGAGCTGGCTGAGGTTGGCCGATGCCCCCTGTAGGGCTCACAGGGACCTGGGTCAAGGGTCGCACAGAGAGGTTTTCGGAAGTATCTGGACCATGAAGCCCGAACAGAAGCACTTGCGAGGCTCCAGGCTGTGGCATGTGGGCTGCCACGAGGCACTGCTCTCTCCGGGGAGAGAGGTCGCAGCCCGGAAAAGGAGCACCCTGCTCTCCTGGGCACTGGGCTCCACGTCGGCCCTCAGGCCAGCGGGAGTAAGGTCACCACGGCTCCTGTTGCTCCTGGTGGTGGGGCGGGGCGGGGGCCAGAGCACCCGTGCACCCCAGTGAGCAACGGCTGGCCCCCATGACGTGTGATGTCCAACAAAACAATGGGGTGAGCTCCAGCTCCAGCACTCAGCTCTAGTACTCAGCTCAGGTACTCAGCTGAGGTACTCAGCTCTAGGACCCAGCTCCAGCACCCTGCCTTGCCTTTAGTCCTGCTCACTACTCCATCACTAAACACTGAATTTTCTGAAACTCTCCCCCCTGCACGCCTGAGATATGGTCTTTCCCCAGCTCCTGACCCCCAGGATAGGTTTAGGGAACCGGGAATATGGGTTTCACATGTGGATGTCTCTGCTTCACTGCCGGGCGTGGACCCTGGGGCCTTCCGAGCCCTCTGCCATCGAAGGTGGGAGCCAGGCCAGGAGCGCTCCGGTCCCCCGCGCACCAGGCCCTCTGGGGCTGGGAGCAGGGCCCACCGGCTGGCCCGCCTGCCTTCCGAGCTCTGCCTCGTGCCCGGCGTGAAGGACAGCCCCGCAGCCCTGAGGCCCGTCGTCCGGGCCTGGAGGCCTTTGCGGTGGGCGTGCCTGCCCTGCCGTCCCCCAGGGTGGAGAGGCTGCCCCGTGAGCTCACCACCTGCACCCAGAGATGGCAGTGCCCACCCAGGGACCCCCGGCTTGTGAACCGGACAGTGCTGGTGGGAGACCTGCCCGCAGGCTGCAGGGTGCACCAGGGACGCCCGAAACAGCCCATGCCAACGGCTGGGCAGCTTCTGTCCCCTGAACTGTCTAATGAGAATAAAATCAAAGTCTTGACGTTCGTTCTGGGAGCAGAGATCTCACCAGAGAGCTGGCTGAGGTTGGCCGATGCCCCCTGTAGGGCTCACAGGGACCTGGGTCAAGGGTCGCACAGAGAGGTTTTCGGAAGTATCTGGACCATGAAGCCCGAACAGAAGCACTTGCGAGGCTCCAGGCTGTGGCATGTGGGCTGCCACGAGGCACTGCTCTCTCCGGGGAGAGAGGTCGCAGCCCGGAAAAGGAGCACCCTGCTCTCCTGGGCACTGGGCTCCACGTCGGCCCTCAGGCCAGCGGGAGTAAGGTCACCACGGCTCCTGTTGCTCCTGGTGGTGGGGCGGGGCGGGGGCCAGAGCACCCGTGCACCCCAGTGAGCAACGGCTGGCCCCCATGACGTGTGATGTCCAACAAAACAATGGGGTGAGCTCCAGCTCCAGCACTCAGCTCTAGTACTCAGCTCAGGTACTCAGCTGAGGTACTCAGCTCTAGGACCCAGCTCCAGCACCCTGCCTTGCCTTTAGTCCTGCTCACTACTCCATCACTAAACACTGAATTTTCTGAAACTCTCCCCCCTGCACGCCTGAGATATGGTCTTTCCCCAGCTCCTGACCCCCAGGATAGGTTTAGGGAACCGGGAATATGGGTTTCACATGTGGATGTCTCTGCTTCACTTCGGGAAAGACCTCTTGGCAGGAGACGGCCTTGCAGAGGCAGCTCTCAGTAGGCCAGGAGGCAAAGGAGCCCCGAGCCTCAGCTCCCTCTCCCCTGGGCTCAGAGGAGTCCGAGGCACAGTCCTCCCACCCTCCAGCAGCCCCATGCTCTGTGGTCACTCTTGAACCCAGAGGCCAGCCCCTCGGCCCCAGTGACGGCTCGTCCCGGGGGCCCTTCCAAGGTCCCCATGTGAAATAACCCCCGGAACCTCAGAGGAAGCGCCAGACCCCTGAGACAGCTCGCCTGGGGGTGAGGGAGACCCCCGGGCCAGGCACCCGCCCCGTGTCGGGCGTCTGGGGATCGCTGGGGCCCCGAGCTGCCGTCTGAGCCCTGAGCCAGGTGGCGCCTCCAGCCATAAGAGGCAGGCCGGATGCCGTGCGGCAGCAGTGTTCTTAGGGGCAGGTGCGTCTTTGGCCAATAAAGAGTTCCTTAGCAACTCCCTGGCGAAGAAAGCACCCTGGCTGCGGAGACAGCCAGGAATCTCACGGGAAGGTTGGCTGCAGCCTCCGGGACCTGGGGACAGACCCCCCCGTGGAAGGCGAGCCTGTGCGCCTGCACGCACGTCTGCCTGGGCCGGGCACACAGCACCTCGCCGAGGGCCGGCTCCGCGGGGAAGGCCTTTGGAAGGGCCTCGCGCTCATCCCCAGGTCACTGGAGCAGGCCTGCTGCTTTGCAGTTTGCAGACTCCTCCCGTTCACCCTCTTGGACGGCAAGCAGATCAAACCAGTCCGTCCTAAAGGAACTCCACCCTGAATAGTCACTGGAAGGACTGATGCTGAGGCTGCAGCTCCAAGACGCCGGCCACCGGAGGCGAAGCGCTGACTCACGGGAGAGACCCTGCTGCTGGGAAAGACTGAGGGCAGAAGGAGAAGAGGGCGAAAGAGGACGAAACGGTTGGACGGCATCACCGCTGACTCGAGGGACAGGAGTTTGAGCCGGCTCTGGGAGACGGTGCGGGGCGGGGACGCCTGGTGTGCGGTCCCTGGGCGCCCAGAGGCAGACGCCACAGAGCGCGAGCTCCTCCTCCCCTCCCCGGAGCCTCACGCCCCCGCCTCCCGCCGCCGACGGCAGGCAGCAGCATCCGAGCTCTCTCCCAGAGCGTCTCTTTCCCTGGCCGCGCTGTGTGGCACGCGGGTCCGAGCTCCCTGACCAGCCGTGGAGCCCGCACATCTACAGCGGGCGCCCGGAGTCTTAACCGCTGGATTGCCAAGGAAGGCCCCGAGCGCAGTTCGTAGCTCAGAGAGCTTGAGGCTGGGCCAAGGCCGCACGGCAAGATGGCGCAGACCTCGAACCAGGACTCAGACCTGTGACCTCTCCAGACATTCACCCTCCGCCACTCGGCCACCAGAGTCTGGTGACCCAAGTGCCGTGCGGTGGCCCAGAACCTCTGCACTACGGGCAAGACCTGCCCCTCCGCCCCAGCCTGAGCCCTGAGCCAGGTGGCGCATACAGCCATAAGAGGCAGGCCGGATGACGTGCGGCAGCAGTGTTCTTAGGGGCAGGTGCGTCTTTGGCCAATAAAGAGTTCCTTAGCAACTCCCTGGCGAAGAAAGCACCCTGGCTGCGGAGACAGCCAGGAATCTCACGGGAAGGTTGGCTGCAGCCTCCGGGACCTGGGGACAGACCCCCCCGTGGAAGGCGAGCCTGTGCGCCTGCACGCACGTCTGCCTGGGCCGGGCACACAGCACCTCGCCGAGGGCCGGCTCCGCGGGGAAGGCCTTTGGAAGGGCCTCGCGCTCATCCCCAGGTCACTGGAGCAGGCCTGCTGCTTTGCAGTTTGCAGACTCCTCCCGTTCACCCTCTTGGACGGCAAGCAGATCAAACCAGTCCGTCCTAAAGGAACTCCACCCTGAATAGTCACTGGAAGGACTGATGCTGAGGCTGCAGCTCCAAGACGCCGGCCACCGGAGGCGAAGCGCTGACTCACGGGAGAGACCCTGCTGCTGGGAAAGACTGAGGGCAGAAGGAGAAGAGGGCGAAAGAGGACGAAACGGTTGGACGGCATCACCGCTGACTCGAGGGACAGGAGTTTGAGCCGGCTCTGGGAGACGGTGCGGGGCGGGGACGCCTGGTGTGCGGTCCCTGGGCGCCCAGAGGCAGACGCCACAGAGCGCGAGCTCCTCCTCCCCTCCCCGGAGCCTCACGCCCCCGCCTCCCGCCGCCGACGGCAGGCAGCAGCATCCGAGCTCTCTCCCAGAGCGTCTCTTTCCCTGGCCGCGCTGTGTGGCACGCGGGTCCGAGCTCCCTGACCAGCCGTGGAGCCCGCACATCTACAGCGGGCGCCCGGAGTCTTAACCGCTGGATTGCCAAGGAAGGCCCCGAGCGCAGTTCGTAAGCTCAGAGAGCTTGAGGCTGGGCCAAGGCCGCACGGCTAAGATGGCGCAGACCTCGAACCAGGACTCAGACCTGTGACCTCTCCAGACATTCACCCTCCGGCCACTCGGCCACCAGAGTCTGGTGACCCAAGTGCCGTGCGGTGGCCCAGAACCTCTGCACCTACGGGCAAGACCTGCCCCCTCCGCCCCAGCACCTCTGGCTACTCATGGGCCCAGCGCTTAGGAAACCCTGGGCCCCAGACAGCGCCTGTCCCTCGCCGTCGGCTGACGGGCAGAGACATTTAGGAAGAGCGCTGTTGCCCGGCTGTGTGACGCCACGACACAGCGCCTCTGCCCACAGAGCCGGGCTGGAGGCCCCGTCCCAAGGGATGCCTGTGGGCGAGGTGGCCCGTGACCATGAAATGGCAGCCTGGCGTTTAGAAGTCACATCAAGGCCAAGCCCGGAGCTCCTGGAATTGGCAGAGGCTTGTTGTGCTGCCTGGGGCTCCCGAGGCTGGCCATCGCCCGCCCGGCTCTGGGGGTGCTCAGAGGAGCAGCAGGGCCTGCCTCAAGCCCCCCCCCAGCTCCTTCCTGGACTCCCCGCTGCACTCCACCCTTCCCCAGCTTTGTGGGCCTCCTAGAACTGGTTAGGGTTTGCAGGAGGTTGAGAAAGCCTGGGCTTCCTACCAGCCCTCTCCAGGAGCCATCAGCTCCCAGGGCTCAGTGCCTGGCAGGCCCTGGGTTAGCACGGAGGGCCGCAGACCTGCTGAAACCTCGGTTCTAAATGCTCCACTCGGAAAGGCCTTCCGGCAGCCCAGGGTGGTCACGGTGAGGGGAAGGAGTGCCTCCTGGTCCCTTTCCTCCCCGGCCCCAGCTCCACCTGACCACTGGGCCGGCTTTGGGAGAGTCGTCCCGCGCCAGGAGCTTGTGACCCAGGACCTCCCCGAGTGTGGGCCAGGTTTCACCGACGCTCAGGAGGTGACTTGGGGGCATTCGAAGCCACAACCAACACCTAGCCCTAAATCAGAGAAAACTCCGTCTTTCCCCCTTTGACTCCCATGAGGAGAAGGCCCAGGCCGGTGCCAAGATGTTTATTTTTAAATAATTTTTTTTTATCGGAGTTCGAAGCTCAGAGAGCTTGAGGCTGGGCCAAGGCCGCACGGCTAAGATGGCGCAGACCTCGAACCAGGACTCAGACCTGTGACCTCTCCAGACATTCACCCTCCGGCCACTCGGCCACCAGAGTCTGGTGACCCAAGTGCCGTGCGGTGGCCCAGAACCTCTGCACCTACGGGCAAGACCTGCCCCCTCCGCCCCAGCACCTCTGGCTACTCATGGGCCCAGCGCTTAGGAAACCCTGGGCCCCAGACAGCGCCTGTCCCTCGCCGTCGGCTGACGGGCAGAGACATTTAGGAAGAGCGCTGTTGCCCGGCTGTGTGACGCCACGACACAGCGCCTCTGCCCACAGAGCCGGGCTGGAGGCCCCGTCCCAAGGGATGCCTGTGGGCGAGGTGGCCCGTGACCATGAAATGGCAGCCTGGCGTTTAGAAGTCACATCAAGGCCAAGCCCGGAGCTCCTGGAATTGGCAGAGGCTTGTTGTGCTGCCCGGGGCTCCAGAAGCTGGCCATCACGCGCCCAGCTCTGGGGGCGCTCAGAGGAGGAGAAGGGCCTGCCTCAAGCCCCCCCCCAGCTCCTTCCTGGACTCCCCCCGCGGCACTCCACCCTTCCCCCAGCTTTGTGGGCCTCCTAGAACTGGTTAGGGTTTGCAGGGAGGTTGAGAAAGCCTGGGCTTCCTACCAGCCCTCTCCAGGAGCCATCAGCTCCCAGGGCTCAGTGCCTGGCAGGCCCTGGGTTAGCACGGAGGGCCGCAGACCTGCTGAAACCTCGGTTCTAAATGCTCCACTCGGAAAGGCCTTCCGGCAGCCCAGGGTGGTCACGGTGAGGGGAAGGAGTGCCTCCTGGTCCCTTTCCTCCCCGGCCCCAGCTCCACCTGACCACTGGGCCGGCTTTGGGAGAGTCGTCCCGCGCCAGGAGCTTGTGACCCAGGACCTCCCCGAGTGTGGGCCAGGTTTCACCGACGCTCAGGAGGTGACTTGGGGGCATTCGAAGCCACAACCAACACCTAGCCCTAAATCAGAGAAAACTCCGTCTTTCCCCCTTTGACTCCCATGAGGAGAAGGCCCAGGCCGGTGCCAAGATGTTTATTTTTTTAAATAATTTTTTTTTTTTTATCGGAGTAGAGTTGATGTACGATACTGTGTCACTTTCAGGTGCACAGCAAAGTGACGAAGTTGCACACCCACACCCACCCACCCGCAGCCCGCTCCTGCTCAGCTCCTCCTCGCACAGGTCACCACCGAGGGCTGACGACAGTGCCCCGTGCGCTACTGTGGGGCCCGACGTGTTGTCTATTTCATGTACAAGGCAGACCTGAGTGTGGCCCAGAAGTCACCCAGGGAGCCAAGGATGTTTCTGTAACATTTGCCAACCTCCCTCCCTGAGCAGGGAAAAACCCCAGCCTTCTCCATTTGGAATGAAATAATGATTTGTTTTCATTCCATTTATTAATATTGACTCTAAGTTACGCCTTCTTTGGTGGCAAAAGATACTATTTTTTTTTTTTCCTCTTGAGGTATTGATACAAAGTTTCCTTTCAAAAGGAATGCTCTGAGATGCAAGTTTACTAAAAATCAGCGACAACCGTTGGTGTGCTGATCCTGTAAGGGCTGTGACAGCAGAGGTCAGATGATCGGGTTCCCCGGCCTGGGCAGAGTGACGAGAGCGCTGGACGGGGCCCGAGGTCAGCGCTCCAGTCCTGGCTCTTCCCTGAGGGGCTGTGCAGCCTTGGGCACCCTCGCCTCTCGGAGCCTCCGTCTTCCCAGCTAGCGCGAGCCCCGGAAGGCTCTGACTCTGGGCGGCCGTGACTCAGGCCCTCTGCAGCGCACACGCCCTCATCCCCAGCCCCGCTCAGGGCCTGGGAACAAACCCACGGGCTGTCTTCATCCGCTCCCAGGCCACACCCTGGTGCAGGTGTGGGGGTGCGCTACGGGAGCCCCCAGCCGCCTCCCTCCCAGCTGCATCTCTGCCTCCCCTCGCAGGCTGGATTCCATTTTGGTTTGAGCTGAGTGGCTCTCCCAGGACGGAGACACGCCGGGGCCCTGGGGGCGGAGGCTGAGCCCCACCCTGGCGAGGGTGGGGGCCTCGTCCACCGCTTGGGAACAGCTGCTGCGCTTGTCCCTGAGCCTCGTGACAGAAGAGAGGCGCAGAGGACTTTCCAGGCCCCGCCTCCCAGCTCTGGAGCCCCTGCCGCCGCCGCCGCCACAGCCGACGGCAGGAGACAGGCCCAGACACCCCCGCTGCCCGCCGAGCCGGCTGGGCCCTGGACCCGGCTCTGCCGAGTCCCCTGTGGGTGCCGCCTGGGCAAGCCCCGCGCCCTCTGTAGCCTGACTTCCCTGCTAATAGAATCGGAATCTCGAGGCCCAGGATGCAAGGACCAGCCGGGAGGTGGCGCCCGCAGTGGGCGCACGTGGCTCCACAGGGCAAGGGGCTCTGGGGACTGGACTCCTCGCTCTGAGCGCCCGACACGCGTGACGGCCGTGGGCCTGGCGAGCCGCTGCTGGTCTCACCCGGGACCCCAGGCCCCGGCCCCCGACCTCCAGGAGCCTGGGGACGACCGCCTCTGGCCGCTGAGGAGGAGGGGCCGGCGGCCAGGCAGCCGCGCTGCCAGCCCCACGCTGCCTCGCGGCCTCTCACGCTGCTACTTGTTTCACCTGGAGAGCCAGGGCTTCAAAGTCTTGCTGGCTGAGTCAGTCAGTTCTTGTCAGGACGGGAAAAAAAGCAAAACCAAAACGTGCTCGTGCTCTTCCAGCGCGAAACAAAGAAGTCCCCTGTCGTCCCCGAGTCCCACGCCTGCCCCCCAACGTCCTGTGAGCGAGAAGGCGAGACTGCAGGTGGCTCGGGGCGCCTCCTCCTTCAGGGAAGAGGGTGACCAGCACTGACAGGTAGATAAAGCCAAGACGACGTGAACCCGGCCGCCGTCCTCTCCCAGAGCGGGGAGCCCTTCCCGAGCGCCGTCTGGGGGGCCGCTGCACGCCGTCCAGGGTGGGCGGAGCCCGACCTTCCGCCGCCATGCGCGCCCCACTGAGACCCCTGCGGGCACACAGCTCCCTGAACACGCCCCTCTCCCAGAAGGGTCCCCCAGCTGGGACACGGACAGGCACATCCTGCCCTGGGCAGGGCCTGGCCTCCGGCGCTGCCCTCCGTGGGGGCGATGGCCGTGCCTGAGGCGCTCTCAGAAAGGAGGGCCCGGGCCCCAGGCCCAGCTCCAGGCCTGGGCGTCCCCCTGCCCCTCCTGTCCGCTAAGGGCAGTCCTCCGTGCTCAGGTCCCCGCCAGGAGCCACCGTGGGACCCCTGCACGGGTCTCGGCTGCATCCTGTCCCTTCCAGGCCCCCTGGGTGTTGACTTCCCTCCCGCAGAGGGAGGACACCTGACCCAGGGCGTCAGAGCCAAGGGGGCATCTGAGAGTGGACCTGGGGCGCGGCAGCGGTGGGGCCAGCAGGCAGGGGCCCGCCTTCCATCCACCCCGCCCCTGGCTCTGCAGAGCCCCCGGCCTGCCCCAGCCTCAGCCCGGCGCGGCCGCCTCTCGGCGAGGCCAGAGCCGGTCCTCAGGGAGAGCCAGCCCCGAAGGCCCCTCACGCGGGGCCTGACTCGAGGGCGGCAGGCGCCTCCGGCCCAGAGACCAGGGCCGCCCGGTCCACGGGGCCCCCCCGAGGGCTCGCCGGGCACGGGCCTCTGCGTCTCCAGCCTCAGCGCGGAGCCAGGCGCTGCCCCGCCCGGAGGAGCGCAGGGGCGGCCCGGCCCCACTCCCTCGCCGCCTTCTCTCCCGGGCACGTCCGTCCCCTGGCAGCAGGCTCTTTGCCTCTTCTTGCCCGCGTGCGCCCGAGGCCCGCGGGACGGGGTGGGGCGCGTCACCGCTGGCAGAGGCGCCCTGGCTGCCGAGCGCCGAGACCACGCCCTCCGGGGGCAGGGCCGTGCCTGGCCGAGGCCTGTCTCCTGCCTCCTCCCTGGGGACCTTCCAACCAGAGAACCCCGCCGAGAGAGGGGGCCGGGCGGAAGCTGGCCCGGGCTGTCAAGGCAGGGGTCCTGGGGGCCCTCCCCTCTGTGAAGCGAAGAGAAAGGAGGCAGAGCAGCTTTCTGGCGGCTGCAGGGGTGAATTAACTGCTATTTTGGGGTGCCCGGAGTGGCCAGAGTAAACGGAGGGGACACAGGCATCCTGGCTCCCAGTCCTGGCTCCCGGGGGGCCCTGCCCCCCTGCCCGGAGACCACCCGAGGTCCCGGTGGCGCCACGGTAGGGGACACAGGCAGAAGGCGTCCTCGAGTCTCCACAGCCTTCCTCCAACAGAACTGGGCTCGCGCTGCCCTCCGTGGGGGCGATGGCCGTGCCTGAGGCGCTCTCAGAAAGGAGGGCCCGGGCCCCAGGCCCAGCTCCAGGCCTGGGCGTCCCCCTGCCCCTCCTGTCCGCTAAGGGCAGTCCTCCGTGCTCAGGTCCCCGCCAGGAGCCACCGTGGGACCCCTGCACGGGTCTCGGCTGCATCCTGTCCCTTCCAGGCCCCCTGGGTGTTGACTTCCCTCCCGCAGAGGGAGGACACCTGACCCAGGGCGTCAGAGCCAAGGGGGCATCTGAGAGTGGACCTGGGGCGCGGCAGCGGTGGGGCCAGCAGGCAGGGGCCCGCCTTCCATCCACCCCGCCCCTGGCTCTGCAGAGCCCCCGGCCTGCCCCAGCCTCAGCCCGGCGCGGCCGCCTCTCGGCGAGGCCAGAGCCGGTCCTCAGGGAGAGCCAGCCCCAAAGGCCCCTCACGCGGGGCCTGACTCGAGGGCGGCAGGCGCCTCCGGCCCAGAGACCAGGGCCGCCCGGTCCACGGGGCCCCCCCGAGGGCTCGCCGGGCACAGGCCTCTGCGTCTCCAGCCTCAGCGCGGAGCCAGGCGCTGCCCCGCCCGGAGGAGCGCAGGGGCGGCCCGGCCCCACTCCCTCGCCGCCTTCTCTCCCGGGCACGTCCGTCCCCTGGCAGCAGGCTCTTTGCCTCTTCTTGCCCGCGTGCGCCCGAGGCCCGCGGGACGGGGTGGGGCGCGTCACCGCTGGCAGAGGCGCCCTGGCTGCCGAGCGCCGAGACCACGCCCTCCGGGGGCAGGGCCGTGCCTGGCCGAGGCCTGTCTCCTGCCTCCTCCCTGGGGACCTTCCAACCAGAGAACCCCGCCGAGAGAGGGGGCCGGGCGGAAGCTGGCCCGGGCTGTCAAGGCAGGGGTCCTGGGGGCCCTCCCCTCTGTGAAGCGAAGAGAAAGGAGGCAGAGCAGCTTTCTGGCGGCTGCAGGGGTGAATTAACTGCTATTTTGGGGTGCCCGGAGTGGCCAGAGTAAACGGAGGGGACACAGGCATCCTGGCTCCCAGTCCTGGCTCCCGGGGGGCCCTGCCCCCCTGCCCCGGAGACCACCCCGAGGTCCCGGTGGCGCCCACAGGCAGCTCTCAGTTCGCACAGAACCTGAGACATCAAGGCAGAAGGCGTCCTCGCCTAAGATCTAGCCCAACAGCCTTCCTCCACAGACGAGAAGGACTCGGGGGCTCCAGCGGGCGGGAAAGAGGGGGAGACTCCCAGCTGCCTCTGCCTGGAGCCGCCGGGCAGTGAACGGAATCGAGGCCTGCTATCGATGGGCACATCCAAGGCACAGCCCCGCCTGCCCTGGAAACAGAAACCCTCACTCGTTTCCGAGAGGAGCAGGTTGAGGCTGAGAACCCCCTGGCAGGGCGGGTCCGTCCACACCCCCGGCCTCGGGGCGCAGCCTGCAGCTACGGGGCCTGGCAAAGGCAGGCGGCTTCCCTGCTTCCAGGGCAAGAGTCTCACCATGTCCCTCAAGCAGCCCCGCACCCTGGGCCCAGCCCCTGGAGACCCTGCACACACGGCGGCCGGGAGCCTGGATTCGCATCCCCCGTGGAGCTTTGCACAACGCCAGCCCTCTCAGGACAGGGGCCATGTCAAAATTGAGAAAAAAAAAAACACCAAACATAAAATGACCAACGAAAATGCAACTGTCCGGAGTGACGAAAGGACAGTCGGTCGGGGCAGGAGCCAGGAGGCCGGGGTCCCGTCCGCCGTCCCACTGGCAGCCGTGTGACCCTGGTCCTCGCGGGCCCGTGTGTCCTCCACTGTGGAAGGTCACCCTCGCTGGGCTCTAACAGCGTCCAAGTCCAGTTCTGAGAACTGGGACAGAGAAGCCGGGTCTGTTCATCTCAGAACAGGGCCAGACGCGCCCCAGCCTTCACCCCGGCTCCCCCGCTCCTCCCTCCCGAAGCCCCGGGCCTCGGAGCGCTGGCCGTGCCGCCCGGCAGACACGTCTCCGAGGGCTCGGAGGCGGGAGCCACCGGCAGAGGATGGACGAGTGGCCACCGAGGACTGTCTCTGGACCAGTTCTTTCCTGAAGTCCTGGATGGCTTCGTTCGGTTACAAGACGCTCTGTTTTCTTGACTCGGGATTCGTGTGCGCGCTCACTGCCTTCAGTCGTGCCTGACTGTGTGCGCCACGGACTGCGCCCAGCGGGCGCCTCTGTCCCCGGGGCTCTCCAGACAGAACCCGGAGCGGGTGGCCGGTGGCCACGCCCTCCTCCAGGGGATCGTCCCAACCCAGGGCTCGAACACACACTGATTCGGTCTCCTGCATCGGCAGGCGGGTCCTTTACCACTAGTGCCACCCGGGAAGCCCGACTTGTGGTGTAAGAGCTTGTAGATTATAAACACTACAAGTAGTCTGATGATATATATATACATATATATATGTATAATCTATATTTTTAAAATTAGAAGACTACCGTTGAAACAGAAGATAAGGTGAACTCATAAGGCCACACCGCTGCTCGTAAACACCTTTACAGCGTTCCTTTGGGAACTGCTCACAGATGTTTTGCATGTTTACATAAAACGCAAGCTCAGGGGTAGCCAGTCCTTGTTATCTGAAGCTGGCTTGATGTCTGGAACTGAAGCAGACCTGAGGGGTGAGGGCTGACGCATTTCTGTTCAGACGCGGGTCCTGACTGCGCAGACACGGGGCTGCCCCGACCACCGCGCTGCCCGCTGCTGTCTCTCACAAACCTGCTGGCGGCTCCGAGCCGTGGCTTAGCCGCCAGCACCCGTGTCCAGCTCGCCTCTGGCCCCTCGGGCCTCTCCGCGGGCGGCGGGAGGCGCCTCTGAAGAGGGTCCCGGCGCCCTGCTGCCCCACACTGCCTTCCGGGCTGGTTTCCCTGGAGAGGGGGACTGAAGTCCCTGGCTCCGTCCCTGGGCGAGCCCCTGGGCGCGGGCGCCCTCCCCGCGACCCGTCCCCTGGCCGCCTGCGCCGCGGCGGCCGGCCTGGCCCGGTGGGCACGGGCTGGCTGCAGCCCCAGCACTCCCAGCCCGCCCCGCCCTCGCCCGGTCCCCGTGTGCGCGGCTCCGCGCCGTTCCCAGAGCCCCTCCGGACCGAGCGGAGCCAGCACGGCTGGACAGCTCCCGGCTGAGTCACGTCTGATGTCCCGCCAGCAGAGCGGCAGCGAGAGCCGAGAGCCGGGAGGGGAAGGCATTCTCGCCAGGTGTCAGCAAACAGGCACCGGGAGGGCGGGCCGGCCGGGACGGAGTGCACGGTCCAGGAGAAGCGCTCAGCCTGCCGCACTCAGGGCCTCCCGAGGACCCCCGGGAAGGGTCCCTGCGGCCTGTCACAGACGTCCACCTGACGACACGCCGTCCATCCCGAGCGCAGGCGAAGCTCTCGGAGGACAGCCCGACCCCCAGGGACGTCAGAGCTGGACCCGGAGCCACCGTGCCGGAGGGCGGCAAGCCCAGGGCCCCAGCCCAAGGGCCCAGGTTCTGACTGGGCCACACGCCGCCGAGGGCACCCAGCCTCTGCCCAGTCAGCACGATTCCACGTCCTGACTGCTGGTCCCGACCCGGGAGCGGCCCTCCTCGGGCTCCCCGCAGACTCTGCCTGGGCCTCCGCCTCCACGGCCGAGCCCCGGCTCGCGCGTGGCCAGCCCTGCCGGCCCGCTGGGCTCACCGTGCCTATCAGGTACTGACACGGGGGCGTCCACTGACAACAGGAATCAGGGAAAGGGAGGCGGATAAACTCACAGCAAACCTAGTTAAAGCCGTAACACGTAAGAAAGACACATCCTCCCCAGTCAGCCCCAACGCGAGCGGAGGCAGGAAGGAAGCGGGTGGGTGAGGAAGATCCCCGACTCGTAGCCCACCCACCTCTCTCTTGCCGGGACCCCGATAGGCAGGGTGACCCCTGTGAGCGGTGTGGGCTCACAGCCAGAGCTGCTGAAAGCGGAGCCCCCAGCGCCAGGAGCCCAGGGTCCCCTGGAGAAGCGGCCTTGTCCCCGGATGCCTCGGGGGCCACAGCACCCCCGGAGCTGTCCAGGCTGCCGCTGACGTGAGCAGAATTAAAAAGTCACGGATCTGCAGCCTGGGAGAGCATCTGGGCGTCACCTCGCCCGGCACTCCGACCTGGAGCAGAAAACTCCCGCATGGGCTCGTGTGGTCGGACCAGAGCGTCCGGTTCAGGGCTTGGCGCAGAGTGAGGGCCAAAGAAACGTGTGCTCAGGAACGACGAAGCCCGGCTGAGTCACGTCTGATGTCCCGCCAGCAGAGCGGCAGCGAGAGCCGAGCCGGGAGGGGAAGGCATTCTCGCCAGGTGTCAGCAAACAGGCACCGGGAGGGCGGGCCGGCCGGGACGGAGTGCACGGTCCAGGAGAAGCGCTCAGCCTGCCGCACTCAGGGCCTCCCGAGGACCCCCGGGAAGGGTCCCTGCGGCCTGTCACAGACGTCCACCTGACGACACGCCGTCCATCCCGAGCGCAGGCGAAGCTCTCGGAGGACAGCCCGACCCCCAGGGACGTCAGAGCTGGACCCGGAGCCACCGTGCCGGAGGGCGGCAAGCCCAGGGCCCCAGCCCAAGGGCCCAGGTTCTGACTGGGCCACACGCCGCCGAGGGCACCCAGCCTCTGCCCAGTCAGCACGATTCCACGTCCTGACTGCTGGTCCCGACCCGGGAGCGGCCCTCCTCGGGCTCCCCGCAGACTCTGCCTGGGCCTCCGCCTCCACGGCCGAGCCCCGGCTCGCGCGTGGCCAGCCCTGCCGGCCCGCTGGGCTCACCGTGCCTATCAGGTACTGACACGGGGGCGTCCACTGACAACAGGAATCAGGGAAAGGGAGGCGGATAAACTCACAGCAAACCTAGTTAAAGCCGTAACACGTAAGAAAGACACATCCTCCCCAGTCAGCCCCAACGCGAGCGGAGGCAGGAAGGAAGCGGGTGGGTGAGGAAGATCCCCGACTCGTAGCCCACCCACCTCTCTCTTGCCGGGACCCCGATAGGCAGGGTGACCCCTGTGAGCGGTGTGGGCTCACAGCCAGAGCTGCTGAAAGCGGAGCCCCCAGCGCCAGGAGCCCAGGGTCCCCTGGAGAAGCGGCCTTGTCCCCGGATGCCTCGGGGGCCACAGCACCCCCGGAGCTGTCCAGGCTGCCGCTGACGTGAGCAGAATTAAAAAGTCACGGATCTGCAGCCTGGGAGAGCATCTGGGCGTCACCTCGCCCGGCACTCCGACCTGGAGCAGAAAACTCCCGCATGGGCTCGTGTGGTCGGACCAGAGCGTCCGGTTCAGGGCTTGGCGCAGAGTGAGGGCCAAAGAAACGTGTGCTCAGGAACGACGAAGGGCACGGCGGGTGAGGTGACACAGAAAGTCAGTGACAGGGCCAGGACTAAGGCGTTGAGGACGGTCTAGCTGTGCTGGTTAAAAAATGACTCTTAGGAAGGACGATAATCGGGCTTCTAATGCGCATCAGTTCACCTGGTCCTGACAGCACCCCAGACGTGGACTGTGCTATACCCATTCTACCTGTGGGGAAACGGAGGCCCAGAGGCAGAAGACTCTCGCCCAGGGTCACGAGCCCGCGAACAGCACAACGAGACTCCGAACGAGGGCTTGTCCAGCTCACGAGTTCAAGCACCCAGCATGCGCCTTCCCGCGCCAGAGCTGCGGCCGCCGTGGATGCCCGCCCTGGCGTCAGTGTCCCTCCAGAGCCCCTCCTGGGTCATCCGCTCACACCAAGGAGAGCAGGCCCTTGGGGATTTTTCTAGAAACATCTAAGTCTATCCATGACTGAACCACAAGAACTCAACCTTCTTTCAGATCCGTGGTCAAATCAGACATTCGAGGAAATGAACTTTTTAAAATGATGTTTTCTGTATGTTTTTTCTAAAATGTGCACATTTGGTACATTGAGAAACACCCAGTCTGCCCGGAAGGAGCCGGCAACCAGCGCCGTCTGTGACGTAACGGCCAAGCAAACGGACCCGGTCAGAGTGGGGGTCCCCTCGGGGACTCTGCCGCCCGCGTCCCTTTCTCAGCAGCAGGGAGGCTTTCTCCGGCTCAGGCCCGGAGCCGAGCCCGCCCGCCCGCACGGAGCGGCTCCTTACCGGATAGCACCATGAGCCGCTCCCCGCCTGGAACTTGGAGTAGTAGCTGCTGCGGCTGCCGGTCCCGTAGCTGCTGTAGCCGTCGGCCAGGCCATCGTACATGGAGCCTGAGGACAAGCGCAGGGTCAGGACGGGGAGTCTGTGCCGCCCGGCCCTCCTCCCCAGGGCGTCCCCGCGGCCCTCGGAGGGAGGCAGAGGATGGGGCGCCAGCCCTTTCCTGCCGTCTCCCTCATCCTGAGCTCCTGCACGGCCAGACGGCCGCAGGGCCGGCTCTGAGGGCCTACCTGGGGCGGGCTGACACCTACAGGTCAAGCGCCGGCCTGGAGGGCCTTGGCCCCCCGCCGTCCCGGTCCAGGGAGCCAGGACCCCTCGTTCCACAAGGATGACCTTCCCACAAGGGGACGGCAGCCAGGAGCTCCACATGCCGGGTCCGGAGCTGAGGTCAGGGCCGCGGGGCAGCTCCCGAGCATCCAGACCACGGCCAGGCCACCTCTGGTCCCGAGCCCAGAGGGCCGCGAGTGGCACGGGGGCCCCTGCCCCTCCTTCATCTCCCAGGCACCCCCGCTGCGGACCTCAAAGGTCCAGGAAGGATTAATTGCTGTCTTCCGAGCGTGGGGGCCCGCAGATGACAGGCTCTGCGGGAGGACAGAGCGTCACCACGGTTATTAGGGCCAAAGCAGCTTCGGCTCGCGGAAGGCAGCCCTGACGCTGCACTCCTTCACCGGGTGGCGGGGGAGCCCTAAAGCACAGCCCGACTCTGGCCGCGGCCCCCGAGGCTCTGTGACCTGCCTGGGGCCGTGCCCTGCTCCCACCGAGCCCCGTGTCCAGTCGGCCTTCCTTCCTCGGCCACAGACCCTGCATCGTAACCATCCACCCGTCAAGCTCTAGATCAGTGACGGAGCTCTGCCCGGGGGCTCTCCTGTGTCTGTACCCCAGGCTGCACCCCGCTTCGCGCCCCGTTTCCTGGACGAAGGGCCGTGGCTCTGTGGCTGGGTGTGCAGAGCAGGGCTGGCCCAACTCGTAGGAAAGGAAGGTCGCTGGGGAAAGTGGGCCCGGGCAGCAGGTCTGACCCCAGCCCCACGGGAAGGCCTGGCTCTGACCCCTCCTCCCCAGGGGCCGTGCCCCTCATGCCCCCAGCCGTTTGGGGTGGGCACTGAGCACCTGAGCTAGGGGCGGGGAAGGCAGAGCAGAGGGAGGCTCTGGGACACAGCCGGTGTCCCTGCCTCGGGCCACCTCCTCGGTCCAGAGCCAAGTGACCCCAGACGGCTCAGAGGAGGGGCCCTGCCCTAACTCCCCCTGCCCTCTTCATGGAGGGCCACCTGACCGCTGGGCTGCTGGCTGTGGCAGAGACCCCCGCCCTGCGGCCTAGAGGTGCTGAAAGAGGTCCCGGCTCCGGGCCTCGGTGGAGGCTTCCCAGGTGGCCCTGGGGGTGAAGAACCTGCCTCCCAACGCAGGAGGCACGGGGACTCGTGCTTGATCCTTGGGTTGTGGACACTCCCTGGAGAACAGAATGGCACCCACTCCGGTGTTCTTGCCTGGAGCACCCACGGACAGAGAAGCTGGGTGGGCGACCGTCCACAGGTCGCGAAGAGCCGGGCGTGACTGAGAGACTGGGCACGCACGCAGGCTGGGCCTTGCCTTCCTCCTCTGCAGAAAGCAGGGGTGGCCTCTCTGTGCCCCAGGCCGCGTGGTGGTGCGACCAGAGTGCCTCTCGCCTCGTGGCGTTGAGGGGAGCTTGCCCTCTCGTCTCGGGAGACAGGGCTCAGCGAGGAAGCCGTCTGGGCGTCAGAGGCGACATCGTGGTCTCCTCTGCGGCCAGCCTCAGGGTCCCAGCAGAGGTGGCCCGGCCCAGGCCGCCCCAGGCCCCCAGGTGGCCTGACTCCAGAAGGGCTTCCCTCCCTCGAGGCCCTGGCTTCCTCCCTGGTGACCAGGCAGCGGGCGTCTCCCCCCTTTTCCAGAAGCCGCCCCTCTGGAAAGGCTGGCCTTTGGAGGACTCTAGAGGCAGTCTCGCGGGCGTGGACGCCCGGGGAGGGGGCGGCCGCTGGGGCCCCCTGCAGCCGAGAGCCAGCGTCCATCCGTCTCTCCTCCCTCCAGCCCACGCCTGCAGCCTTTCGGGGGTGTGCCGGCCAAGGTCCACTTGGGCAGGAATTCCTCACCCAAGGGCAGGCATGGGTCAGCCAGCCGCTTTGGATGGAAATCTGGGCTGGCGACAGACACAGGGCTCTGGGGCCGGGAGGCTCCGTGGAGGGCAGGCTCCCGCGGGTTCCGCCCTGCTCGAGACCCCCAGCAAGATCCCCGGTCCTCTCGGTCAGCAGGTGCTGTGCCTCCTGCCCCCGCCCGCCCCCTCTCCTCCACGTGACGGGGGAGCTCTCTGCTGTGGTGGCGGACAACCCCGGGGACCCTATCACGCCAGGCCAGCTCCTGTGACCCAGTGAGGGCTCTGGGGACGACAGGGGCGCAGCTCTCCCTTCTGGCTGACCGCGGCCCCCAGGCCCTTCCAGGCAGCTCCCGGAGGCCGCCTGCCGCTGCCTCCCTCGTGAGCTGCTTGGTCTGGCCTCCCTGTGAGCGCGAGGCTGCCGGCCCTGCTCCCTGGCGGGAGGAGCTGCCTGTGGGCTGAGCTTAGAGGGAGGGGCGTCCGGAGAGCTTGCGCACTTGCTCTCACACCTGCAGGGGGCGCCGCACGCGGAGGGGTGCAGGCGGCAGGTGGACCCTTTGTGAGGCTGGGGGACCCTGTCCTGAGGCGGCCGGCTGGGAAGCGCCACCCTCTGAGGGTCCAGTCCAGCAGGAGGAACACGGCGCTTCTCACGGAGAGCGACGGAACAGCGCCGGTGGCTTCTCCGCTGGCCCCTGACCCGTCTGGACGCCGCTCCGAGGAAGCCTTCCCTGATGACCCCCACCCGGTCCCGGTGCCCCTGGCCTCCCGCCCTCTCGAGTGTGGGGAGGCGCATCCCCCTGCCCAGCCCCTGGAGGCTCGGGGGCCCCACCCCTGCAGCGGGGGGCTGGGGACTTGCCCAGGTTCCCCTCCCAGCCAAAGAGGTCCCTAGGTGGACTGTGAGCCGGGAAGAGGTGGGAAGCAGAAGGCCTGAGGCTGTGCCCCTGGAGGGGGCGGGGGGAGGGCTCCCAGCAGGAGCTCACCCCACATTCACACCGACCTCCCAGGGAGCCCTGCACCCGCTCCTCTCCCAGGAGAGTCTGTGGGCCTCTGTCCAGCCCAGCTGTGTGTCTGCCCACCCGGAAGCCTGGGGTTGGAGGGCAAAGGTCTGCCTTCCTCGTGGGGTCAGCAGCACCAGCCGCTTCGCCCACGCAGCAAGCCTCACTTGCCTCAGGGCTCCGGGGAGAGAGGCCCTCGCAGAAGTCGACCCCACTGACGACGGCACCCGGGGGCCCTCCATCGGCCTGTTCGGCGGCCCGACCCGCCCTGGGTCATCCGGCAGCCCTGGTCAGGATGCCTAGGCCTCTTCTCCCACCAGCCGGGGAGCCTCCCCGCGGTGACTCATCCCTCCACCTCCAAGCTTTCCACGGGCCACGCCCACCACACCTGAAACACTTCTGCTCTCCCGGGCGGAGCCTCCCCGCACCCCCAGCCGCGCACAGAGCCAGCTCCTGCTGGAGAAGCCACACCCCGGCGCCCAGCCCTCCCGCGGAGCCGGTCCGCCTCAGCTGCCCGCTGGACTCACTCTGGGCGGCACCTTCTCTGTGTGGGGGGGCGCTGTGCCCCACCCACGCTGACCCCAGGACCCGACTCCACTTGGAGAAGGCCCTCAGGACACCCGCTGGCCACCCGCCAGGCTGCTCCAGGGGCAGAGGTCATCTGACACGCCCTCCTCCATCCAGGCCCCCACCCCCATTCCCGCCAGCGGAAGACCCTCAGAGCCGCGTGCCTGCGGGCCGCCTCCCACGGGCCCGTCTTCTGGCTGCTTCTGCACTTACATCTGTCCCTTAGCACAAAAGCTTGAGCAAGGACGCCTGCCGTCTTGTGGCCTTGAAAATGCCTTTGCTTCGGCCCCTACATCCCTCCCGTCCAGGCGGCCCAGCAGGGCGAGGCCCACAGCAAGAGGCATTTCAGGGAGGCAGTAAGGACTGCTGGGAGGTGGCCTGGGAGACGTCGCGGTGCCCGGACTGTCCTGCAGCCCAGCTCCCGGCCCTCAGCGTCGCAGGGGATGCCGTGCCCTCGCCCAGGCTGGCGGGGAGCGCCGGCCAGGCCGCGCTGCTCTGGACGGGAGGGGCTGGCTCAGCCCCACAGCCACGTACGGAACAGAAACACCAAAGCAGACGACGCTGCTGAAGCCCGCCTCTGTCCCTCGCCGGCACACGCGACTCCCGAGGGCCGGCTGGGCGTGTTCAAACCGGCTCTGCCAGAACCTGCGGATCTGCGCGCAGCCGCCACCGCGCCTGCGCGCCGAGCCAAGGGCGGGGCTTGCGCGGACGCAGAGGGGAGGGGCCCAGGCGGGCTCCGCCCCCTAGGGGCTCGGGGCAAAGAACTGTCCCCAGCGACCGCCCCACGGGACGCCACTTGTGCGTGTGTGTGCACGTGTGTGTGCACGTGTGTGCGTGTAGACATGTATGCGTGTGATGGGGTGGCCCCCACGCGGGGTCTCTCTGTGAGGGAGGGTGGGGACCAGCACCAGGGCCCTTGACCTTCGCGGCACGTCCACCTGCCCACGCGGCGCCCAGAGCAGCTAAACCAGCACCTCCGCTGGGCGGGACCTGGGCACGCATTCTTTACCATTCCCAGACCGTGCCGACGTGCCAGTGCGACGGGAGGTGCTTCTTGGTGAGCTGATGCTTCCAAGAAAGGGAGTGAAGGGAGCCTGGGCGGACGGGCCTGAGAGGAGCAGCCCTTCGCGGGGGAGGCGGTTTAGGGAGACAGCCTGTTTCCAGTGAAACGTCTGGGGTGCCCGGGTCCCCCCTCTCACACTGCACCAGAGATGGGCAGGGCTTGTCTGAGGCCACACAGCAGCTGGCACCAGATCCAGAGAGGACGCAGGGCCCTGGGACCAGCCGGACTCCCGCTGTGGCACGAGCCTCGAGGCGGGGAGCATGTGTGTGCGTGCAAGGACACGTGTGGGCACACGTGTGTGCCTGACTGGTGCCCGCCTGCACAGAGCCTGGCATGAGGCTACCTCTCATGGGAAACGTCCTCCCCTTTTGTTTGGTGGACACATCACACACCTCCTAGGAGGTGGACCCTGTTATAGAGGACGCTCCCAGAGCTCTAAGCCTAGAATGACTGTTTACTGGTGTTATTTTAGAGGAGTTCATTTATTTGTTTTCTCCCAATGAGCTTGCGGCTCTGGCGGGAGCGCCGGCCAGGCCGCGCTGCTCTGGACGGGAGGGGCTGGCTCAGCCCCACAGCCACGTACGGAACAGAAACACCAAAGCAGACGACGCTGCTGAAGCCCGCCTCTGTCCCTCGCCGGCACACGCGACTCCCGAGGGCCGGCTGGGCGTGTTCAAACCGGCTCTGCCAGAACCTGCGGATCTGCGCGCAGCCGCCACCGCGCCTGCGCGCCGAGCCAAGGGCGGGGCTTGCGCGGACGCAGAGGGGAGGGGCCCAGGCGGGCTCCGCCCCCTAGGGGCTCGGGGCAAAGAACTGTCCCCAGCGACCGCCCCACGGGACGCCACTTGTGCGTGTGTGTGCACGTGTGTGTGCACGTGTGTGCGTGTAGACATGTATGCGTGTGATGGGGTGGCCCCCACGCGGGGTCTCTCTGTGAGGGAGGGTGGGGACCAGCACCAGGGCCCTTGACCTTCGCGGCACGTCCACCTGCCCACGCGGCGCCCAGAGCAGCTAAACCAGCACCTCCGCGGGCGGGACCTGGGCACGCGCATTCTTTACCATTCCCAGACCGTGCCGACGTGCCAGTGCGACGGGAGGTGCTTCTTGGTGAGCTGATGCTTCCAAGAAAGGGAGTGAAGGGAGCCTGGGCGGACGGGCCTGAGAGGAGCAGCCCTTCGCGGGGGAGGCGGTTTAGGGAGACAGCCTGTTTCCAGTGAAACGTCTGGGGTGCCCGGGTCCCCCCTCTCACACTGCACCAGAGATGGGCAGGGCTTGTCTGAGGCCACACAGCAGCTGGCACCAGATCCAGAGAGGACGCAGGGCCCTGGGACCAGCCGGACTCCCGCTGTGGCACGAGCCTCGAGGCGGGGAGCATGTGTGTGCGTGCAAGGACACGTGTGGGCACACGTGTGTGCCTGACTGGTGCCCGCCTGCACAGAGCCTGGCATGAGGCTACCTCTCATGGGAAACGTCCTCCCCTTTTGTTTGGTGGACACATCACACACCTCCTAGGAGGTGGACCCTGTTATAGAGGACGCTCCCAGAGCTCTAAGCCTAGAATGACTGTTTACTGGTGTTGACAGTTTGGTGTGTAGGGAGAGGAGTTCATTTATTTGTTTTTTCAATCTCTGTCAATGAGCTTAGCAAAGGAGCAGGATGCCGGGAACAGCGTGTGCCGTGAGACACCCGGAATCCTTGGCATGTCTGCATGTGTTGTAACAGGCCGGTGGGAAGGCTGTCTAAACCCTCGGCTCCGAGCCGAGAGGCCCTGTGGAGAAGCGCGCTGGCTCCCTCGCGGTGTGTTAGGACACTTCACGGTCGGGACAGGCCAGCGCAGGCACCCTGCACCTCCTCCCGTCTCGGCTCTGGTCCCGAGGAAATCACCCCAGAAGAGATGTCTGGGCCTGGCCTGTGGTCAGGACGGGACACCTTTTGAGAGAGCAGAGAGCGCACACCTGCCCAGGTAGAGGCTCAGGCTGAGAGCCAGCCCCATACAAGTCCAGGAGGCCACCCAGCGTGACCCTAGGGGGAGCTGTGCCACCCCCGGGCACAAGCCTGCCACCGAGAGGGCCCCGGGGAGCAGGACGACGTGCCCAGCGCGTCCTGCTGCACCTCTGCCCAGGGCAGATGGTAATGGCGCATCCGAGCAGAGGGCGGGCCCGACCGCCAGCCCAAGGCTGAGGCCGTCCCAGGGGCAGTGGGCAGAGCCGGAGGTGAGGACCCCCTGGAGTGAGGAGCCGTGCGTGGTGGGGAGTGGGCTAAGCTCTGCGTGCGTGCATGTGTGTGTGTGTGGCAGTGCTGGGTCTGGACTTGGGTCAGAGCAGACTTGGGTTCGGCGTTAGGAAGAGGTTCCAAGTGGAGCACAGAGGACGCGGATGCGGCAGAGCCTCCCCCGGGGCCGGACAGCCGCGCGCCAGCCCCTTCTTCCCCATGGACGCCCCCTCCCAGAGGGGCCGCGTGCGCTAGCCCCCATCTCCTGCTGGGCAGCCACGTCCCTGGGTGCCTCGTCCTTCCCACCTGGTCTCAGACCCACTGCCCGTGGGGACCCTCAGGAAGCAAGGGCGGCCGTGCTCCGGAGCCCCTTCGGGAAACGATCGGGGTCCCCAGCAGCCTCGCCCCACAGGGTCTCCGGGGCCCAGAGACCCCTCCCTCCCCGGGGACTGCCTGGCAGGGTGGGCCTCTGCCTGGGCCCGTGTTTGGGGGGAGGGCCTGGCAGAGACAGGCGTCCGTGCCAGGGTCCTCCCCGGGACCCCGTGGCAGCCCTCAATGGCTCCAGGCCCCGCCGCAACAGGACGGAGGGCACCCTGTGGGGCCGGCTCTGAGCCAGAGCTGTTCCTACCGCCCGCACCTCGGCGGGCTGACGCCCCACTGCGCTCCCAAGAAACGCAGCTGCTCTGCAGGCAGGTGGGGTCCACCTGGCCTTAGCAGGGCAGGGCTCCAGGAGAGCGAAAGACCCCAGAGAAGCCTGCTCTTCCCTCTTGGGAAACTGACGGAGGACCCGAGTCCGTCAGGGGCCGGGGGGCTGGCCTGGCGTGTGGTCTCTCTCCAGCCACCCACCACCCCTCCTGGGAACCAGAGCAGACAAACCGAGGGAAACCAGCAGAACAAAGAGAGACAAAGTGGGGAGCGGTGGCCGCGGAGCAGAGAGGGCGCCTGGGTGGTGCTGCCCAAGAGGAGGCATTCCTCCGGAGACAAAGCCAGACAAACCAGAAACACCAGCTCCGGGTGGCCTGACGGCCTCGCCCCGCCACAGCCCCGCCACAGCCGCTGGGGAGCCTGGTCCAAGCCCAGGGTGAAAGGGACACGCCCACAGAGTCAGCCCTCGGAGAGGGGCACGCTGGCCCTCGGCAGAGTCCACTCTCGCCTGCCAAAGCCCCTGGAGGACCTGGGGATGGAGGGGTGGGGAGGGGTGGACGCTACCACAGAGAGGGAGGCCGGGAGCAGGGCGCTCAGCGGCCACAGCGCCCCGCCGCACCCCGCTGGGGCTGAGCGGGGGCGCTGGGACACCAAGACTGGCTGAGTCTTCCCCGAAGCCGGGGGCCCTCGGCTCAGGCCAGGGATGGCGCGGGAGTGAGGGGGGGACGGCAAGCCTTGCACAAGGGAGAGGCTGACCTGAGCTGCGACCGTGCTGTACCCAGACTTATTTCCAAAAAGGCTGAAAGCAGCCACCTGGGCACGGGCCGAAAAGGGAGGAGGCAAGCTCTCTGGAGGCTGTGACCTTGAGTGGCAGGAGAGGAGCTGGGGCCTGGCCAGGGCAAGGGGCGCAGAGCCGCGCAGGCACGCCGGCTTGGGGTGCAGGGAAGCCCTAGGCCAGCCATCTTCTCTCCCTCGGCTCTCTCTGGGGCACTCGGGAGAGGGGGAGCGCAGAGGTAGGCATTGTGAGCGGGTGTGTGTGCACCGTGTGTGTGGACAGTGGGCAGGCTCCATCTCCCTCGTCTCCCCCTCTCTACTGCAATCCATGGGGTCACCGAAGAGCAGGACACGACTGAGCGCACTTCCATAAACTTAGCTAAATAAATAGCTAGAAGGTGGCCGCAGACGTGTGTAATTCTCCCGGGAACAGCTCTGTAGGGAAGTATTTGGTCTAGAACTCCTCCACGAAGGCCCATGTCAGGTATCAGACCCTCCTCCCGGGTGTCAGGGCCCCTGCCCGCCCCTCCAGGTGGGGGACGTCCCCACAGCAGGGCGTGGCTGGCCAGCCCACGCCTCAGTCGACCGGGGCCCACCACCAGGGCCCAGCCAGGGGTGGGGGCTGGTCACAGTCTCATCAACCGAATTTCCTTCTCTAAGTCACAAACTTCTACACAATCTGAGCGGAGCAGGTGAATTCGGAGGGAGAGGCGCTCTCTCTCAGCCTTGGGGAGAGAGGCCATCCTGAACCCTTCCGGGGCTGGGTCCAGGGGGTCCGTCCTGCCCTGGAGCGACCTCGGACCCGCACCTGCCTCTTCCAGGCGTCAGGCAGTCACACGGGCGCGCCTGCGGCCCGCGCCAGGCCCTGGACACCCGGCCCCTCCTGGGCTGCGATCCCACAGCTAAGTCCCGGAAAACCGGGGTGGAGGGGTGAGGGGGCGCATGACCACGGGCAGCGGGGCAAGACCAGACGCGGGGCGATCCCTGGAGCAGGCTGGGCGGGAGGGCTCCTGCGCCTAAGAACGCCGCGCGTGTCCGCCCCAAGCACAACGCTGAGCTGTCTGGGCCGCCGCTCCTGGGTGCACCAGGCAGGCGAGGGCGCTGCGGAGGGCCCTCTGGGCGAACCCCAGGAGGTTCTGCCCACGAGATGGGGATGCGGCCCCTCGCCCTGCCACCTGGAAGGCGCGTCGGGGAGGAGCACACGGCCCCGCGGGCGTCCGGCCTTTACCTCGGTTGGAGTGGCTCAGGGTGGACGCCTGGGAAGACTTGGACTTCTGCCGCTTGACGGTCATCATCACCTGCTCCTGCACGCGCTGCCGGCCCGACGTGCCCGTCTTCATCTTCTGGTCCGACGGCAGAGCCAGCGTCGAGTTGTCCTGGCCGGGGAAGCATTCGTAGGCCAAGGCGGTCTTGAGCGGCGAGGGGTTCATGGCGGCGGGGCGCGGGGCGCGGGCCTGGAGAGCGGGCAGGGCGGCTCGGGGTGCGGCGCGCGCTGGGTGCGGGGCGGGAGCGGGCTCTTCTCGCGCTCAGCGGCTCCCTGGGCCCATAGAGCGACGGTGCGCGCGGGACGGCTCTCTGCGGCTGCTCCCGGCGCCTCCACCCCGCGTCCCGACCCGGCTCTGGCGGGCCCGCCCTCCGCCAGACTGGATATACCGCCCCGCCCCGCGCCGCCCCCTCCCGCCGCGGCGCCCCGGGCCGGGCGCTCTGGGGGCAGGGCTTCCAGTCCCGACTGAGGGCCGCGGCGGCGTCCTGCGTTCTCTTCCTTTATCCCGGTCCCTCTCCCCGCGACCTGCGGAGGTGAGCCGCCGCCAGGGAGCCGCCCTCCGCCCGGTCCTGCGCGCTCAGGATAGTGCGTGCTCAGCTCGGGCGGAGGGCGGCTCTCCAGGAAAAAAGAGGCTTTCTTCACTGGGCGCCTCGCGCAGCCAGATGCCATCTCCTTCCGTCCTGAGGTCACTGTGGAGACGGCCCGGGGATGGGGGCTCCCGGGCTGATGCAGGAGCAGCTCTCGGCTCTGAGGCAGCTTCCAGGCTGCAGGGAAGGGGCGAGGGCCCGAAGCCCACCCGGGACTAGACTTGAGACGCAGAACCGCAGGGACGCACCCCGCCCCGCCCTGGGCACGGGCTTGCCTGGGAAACACCGTGTGAGCACTGGCTGTCCCCGAAACTCCGGACTCAGCTCCTGAAACGGGCATCTTAGGGGCTCCATGAAAGTATATGTTGGGGGGCTTCCCTTCCCTGATGGCTCGGCGGCAAACAGTCCGCCTGCCAATAAGGAGACACGGTTCGATCCCTGCTCCAGGAAGATCTCACATGCAGCCGCGCAGCTAAGCCCCTGCACCGCACTGTGGAGCCTGTGCTTAGAGTCCAGCCGCTGGCCTCCCTGCAGCTGCAGCCGGCCGGCTGGAGGAGAGGCCGCCGCAACGAGAAGCCCAAGCACTGAGACTAGAGAGCAGCTCGCACAGCAGCGAAAACGTAGCACAGCCAAAGATACAGAGATAAAATGATTCAAATAATAATAAAAACATGCTATTTTAAAAAAAGTATCTTTTAATGGACACATGAAAACTAGCTAATAGTAAATTAAGGTAACATGAACTAAGTAACTTGAATCCTACCCAGATTCTTACTGACAAACTGGACGGTTGCATACGCTTCTGAGACCGCCCGGTGGGGATCTGTTGCCCTAGGAGGCCCGGCGCGTCCTCCATACGCCCAGGGAGTGTCCAGGGGTGCTTCATTCACGCCACGTTGTCCTCAGGCCAGGAGGTCACTGGCACCGGGGAGCTGCTGGGTGACAGCGACTGAATATTTTAAATTTGGGCCGCTTTTATTGATTCTTTTATCCATTTATTTTCATCCATCTTTATTCCTTGGCCTGTGTGGGCCTCCCACTGCAGCAGCCTCTCTCGTGGCAGAGCACGGGTCCTGGGCACATGCGGCCCCGAGCGCTGGCTCGTCATTGGACACACCAGTCCAGCCAGTCCTCGGCACGTGGGATCTTCCCGGGCCAGGGATCGAACCGGCGCCCCTTGCACTGCACGGCGGACTCTGTACCCACTGGACCACCAGGGAAGCCCTGGAACTGAATATTTTAAACCTGTGTGGATGGGAATCTTTCCAACGGCAGCGTGCCCTGCCTTTCCCTATTAAACAAAAGGCCCTGAGCGCAGCAGTGGCCCCCTGGACACGCCAGAGGTCCAGTGCCGAGTCCAGCGCTGTCCGGGGCTCCTCCAGCCGTCTCCTCTGCTCTCTTGCAGAGCTGGCACTCAGCCCACACTCTGCTTTCTGCGTGCCCTTCTGCCCTGCAGAGGCGCGCTTCAGAGTCTGTGCTTGTCGGGCATTCTGTGAGGGAGGCTTGGGCAGCCGGAGGCGGTCTTAGGGACTGCGTGACGGTCACTCCCTTGCTGCCCGAGATGTGGGTGCTGTGCCAGGAGCCCTGCTGTTCTCCGTAAGGCATTCCTGGGAGCCACGGGCAGAACCGACTGTCATAAAGCACGTCATGGTTTCAATAGAAATAGCTCTATAATTGAGGGTTATGTCCCTAAGAACATAGCGTCAAGTGAGCCAGAGATGTGACCAACAATATATCATAGATACCAGAGGTCAGCCCCTGGAGACCTAGCTCATCACTTCAAACCGTAAGACTCCACGTCCAGCCCCGGGCGTCAGGGCTGGGCATCCTCTCGCCCGTCCTCCTGGCCCACAGAGGAGGCGAGTGACCCGTGGTCCCCTGTTAAGACACAGCAGAGCCTCCATTCCCGCCAAGCCTGGCTCTCCCCTCCACGCGAGCAGCCTCCTTATGCCAGCCCCATAAAACGGGCCCTAAAGTTCGGTGCTCACGGGTGACAGAGGCACCCGTCGTCCTATAAAGCGCACATGACAGCACACGACAGCACAAGCCCATTGTATCGCAGCCTCGGACCGTCTGCACCCTAATACACTGGCCCTAATAAATGCTAATTACTTCTGCACATAACGAGGATGTTGCTGCTCGTAGGTTGTAGAAGGCCCTGAAGGAGGGGACGGGAGTAGCCCATGTCGCTGTATAAGGCCACACTTAGTCCCTGGAGGCTGAAACTGAGTCTCTTTAAAATTGTTTTCAGAGACGAAGTCTTCCTAGAGGCTTCTCTCTTGTTTTGATATGCCGATAGCCCCAGCCAGGGTTTGCTGTGCTCCTACGGACCAGGCACGGTGCGGGCTCTCACCCAACAGCCTCCCCCGAGCCCTTCGGATCTCCCTGGGCGGGGACCAGCGTGTCGTCTTTCTTTCTGAGATGAGGGAACAGGCTCAGCCAAGTCACCAGGCTGGTAAGTGGTAGAGACGGGGCTGAGCAGGGGCCACCTGGACCCAGCCCCGGGGCACGCGGGAGCGCAGGACTGTCGCCTTGGGATTTCTCGGTGACCCTGCGGCAGCCAAAAGCCTTCCCTGGACCCGTCTTTTACCAGTTTCCGCACAGGGCATGAGAGCCAGGCCACCGGCGATCCGGCTCCCACTGTGTCCCTGGCCTGCTTCGTGATGCTGGACAGGTCCCCTTCTCCGTCCTCGCAGCAAGTCTGTAACGTGAGGAGGTGGGTTTGCTAGCGGCCAAGTTCACCATCACCCTAACTCTTGAATCAGTGACTTTGTCTCTCCTACCCCAACGTCAAGGAGAAGGGAAATCTGCACGTGGATGCAGACGGAGGGTGGGCTGGTTCTCTCCCGATAACCCCTGACGGCCCTGCAGGAGGCCCTGCTGTGCAGATGAGGAGCACCCTCGGAAGCATGAGGTCAGGGGTGCAGCTGGGCTCTGAGCCAAGCCAGACCCCAACCCGGGAGAAAGGAAGGAAGGGGACAAGGCGGTCCCTGGCGCCCAGAGGCTAAGGCTCTGAGCTCCTACGGCAGGGGCCCTGGGCTTGACCCTTTGTCAAGGAGCTGGGTCCCCCAGCCTCATCAGAGAGGCTGCACGCTGCAGCTGGAGGTCCCAAGAGCCACGACTCAGACTCGATGCAACCAAATGAATACGTGTTTTAAAACGAAGAAGAGGGGCTTCCCTGGTGGTCCAGTGGGTAAGGACACCGCCTTGCAGTGCAAGGGGCGCCGGTTCCATCCCTGGCCTGGGAGGATCCCACGTGCCGCGGAGCGGCTGGACCCATGTGTCCAATGACTGAGCCGGAGCTCGAGCTCATGCGCCCAGAGCCGGCGCTCTGCGACAACAGAGGCCACCGCGATGGGAGGCCCACACGGGCGAAAGAGCAAAGATGGCTGAAACTAGACAAATGAAAGACCAGTGAAAGTGGCCCGCCCACTCCCCTCCCTCCCCACCCCCGGTAAAATAAATAAATAAATGTTTTTTAAAAAAATAAAATAAAACAAAGAAGAAAGGAATGGGACTCCCACCTCAACTCTGGGGCCATGGTGAGGTGTTTCCGGCTGGCAGATTGGTCTGGGGCCTCGGCTTTTCCCGCCACCTCTCTTTTCCACCTGCCCAAACCCTGCCCCACGGGGGCCCGCCTCAGGAACAGGCCGAGGAGGGGGCGGCAGTCCCCAGGGGAAGAACAGAGGTCACGTGGCCTCCGGTGACGAGCGCATCCTGGGCAGGGGGCCTGGATGGTGAAGACACCGCAGTGGGCGTGGGTGGGCTCGCACGTGGAGGGTGTGGGTGGCCGAGGGAGAAAGCACCTTGGAAGGAGGGAACCGGGACTTGATTCGGAAGTGAGAGTCGACCTCACCCTCGACGACGGGGCCGGCGCGTGTGAACGGGCTCTCAGCCTCTGCACCGGCGGCCCCGGGGCTTGCCGCTCCGCGGAGGACTGGCTCTGATGGGCGGTCCGTGCGGATCTCCCACGCAGCACACCTGGCCTGGGGCACGCGAGAGGCCACGCTCCTGCCTTCGTCTAGCCCGCCAGCCAGGGCAGGGGCGCCGGCCCGTGGAGGCGGCGGGGAGGCCTCTGGGCCCCTGTGCGTCTGAGGGCTGCCGCCGCTCCCGGCTCGTCTCCAGCGCGCCCGCTGAGGGGCCACGGCCGCCCAGAGCCGGGCTGGGCTGGCGCGGGGGCTGCTCGCACGCCAGGCTGCCCTGCGCCTCCTGCTCCACCCGCCCCGCCTGTTCCAGCTGGTCCCTGGTCAGCTAGGGGGCCCCCCAGTGGCTGCCCAACGTGGGAGCGGGAGGGCCTTCCCCAAGGGCCCCACTGCCCGCTCCCCCGGCCTCACAAGGACCTCCCTTCCCATTTCGTTTCCTGCCAGTCTTGCCCGCTCGCCGGGCGCCCGTGCCTGCTCAGCGCCTTGGCGAGTGTTCCTCTGGGTGCAGCGCCTCCAGCCTGTCCTGTGGGCCGTCCCGCGTGCTCGGGGGCGGCACGGTGGGTCAGTCCCTGTGGACAGGACTGGGAGGAACGGCCAGGTCCCCCCTCACCTTCGGAGCGGTGGTCTGGAAGGAGTCCACGAGCCCGGCACGTCCTGGGGACCCACGGCAGCGTGGCCTCGGGGTGGGGGAGGGTGGGCAGGTGGGCGCGGACAGGTGGGAGGCGGGGTCCTGCCGAGCTCCGTGTGGAGACGGAGCGCCCTGGTCCGTGCTGGCCGCGCCAGTTAAAGCCACACGAGGACGCGGTAGGGAGAGAACCTTGATGAAGTGAGCGGCGGGTAAACCGAGAGCTTGGCGTGGACGCTCCGCAGACCGCGACACGTGAAACAGGTCAGCAGCACGGACGTGGCGTCTCCCACGGGCGCTCTGGCCGGGGCTCTGGGACGACCCTGCGGGAAGACTCTGAAGAAGAATGTGTCCGCACACACGGGTATCGCTGGGTCACGTTGCTGCACGGCTGAAACTAACACGTCGTAAGTCAACTACACGCCACCTAAAAAATTTTAATAAAAAGTACTAAATCAGTAAAAAAAAAAAAAAAAAAAAAAAACTAGTGCCTCAGACACTCCAGTCACGTTTCAAAGGCTTCCGTGCGGAGGCTCTGGACGGACCGCTGTCTGGGGCTTGAGTCTCACTCTAAGAGGACCGAGAGGCCACGGAGGTCTGGAACAAGAGTGGCGAGGCCCTCCGCGCCCGCCTCCTGCCACCTGTCAGCGCATCAGCCCTGGTTTTTTTGGCCTCTTTTTTTTTTTTTAAACTAATTTTGTATTTATTTATTTTACATTCATCTTTATTCTTTGGCCTGTGTGGGCCTTCCACTGCCATCGCAGTGGCCTCTCTCATTGCAGAGTACTGGCTCTGGGCACATGCGCTCCAGAGAGCTGGCTTGTAATTGGGCACATGGGATCTTCCCATGCAAGGGATCAAACCGGTGCCCCTTGCACTGCAAGGTAGACTCTTTACCCGTTGGACCACCAGGGAAGCCCGTCAGCCCTGTTGGCTGAGGAAGTCCCCAACGATGAATGAATCCAGGGCCCCGGGCCCCTGAAGAGGCTGGCGTCTCAGCCCCGATTTCCCGGGGCACGTCCAGCCTGTCCTGTGGGCGTCCGCGTGCTCGGGCGGCACGGTGGGTCAGTCCCTGTGGACAGGACTGGGAGGAACGGCCAGGTCCCCCCTCACCTTCGGAGCGGTGGTCTGGAAGGAGTCCACGAGCCCGGCACGTCCTGGGGACCCACGGCAGCGTGGCCTCGGGGTGGGGGAGGGTGGGCAGGTGGGCGCGGACAGGTGGGAGGCGGGGTCCTGCCGAGCTCCGTGTGGAGACGGAGCGCCCTGGTCCGTGCTGGCCGCGCCAGTTAAAGCCACACGAGGACGCGGTAGGGAGAGAACCTTGATGAAGTGAGCGGCGGGTAAACCGAGAGCTTGGCGTGGACGCTCCGCAGACCGCGACACGTGAAACAGGTCAGCAGCACGGACGTGGCGTCTCCCACGGGCGCTCTGGCCGGGGCTCTGGGACGACCCTGCGGGAAGACTCTGAAGAAGAATGTGTCCGCACACACGGGTATCGCTGGGTCACGTTGCTGCACGGCTGAAACTAACACGTCGTAAGTCAACTACACGCCACCTAAAAAATTTTAATAAAAAGTACTAAATCAGTAAAAAAAAAAAAAAAAAAAAAAACCTAGTGCCTCAGACACTCCAGTCACGTTTCAAAGGCTTCCGTGCGGAGGCTCTGGACGGACCGCTGTCTGGGGCTTGAGTCTCACTCTAAGAGGACCGAGAGGCCACGGAGGTCTGGAACAAGAGTGGCGAGGCCCTCCGCGCCCGCCTCCTGCCACCTGTCAGCGCATCAGCCCTGGTTTTTTTGGCCTCTTTTTTTTTTTTTAAACTAATTTTGTATTTATTTATTTTACATTCATCTTTATTCTTTGGCCTGTGTGGGCCTTCCACTGCCATCGCAGTGGCCTCTCTCATTGCAGAGTACTGGCTCTGGGCACATGCGCTCCAGAGAGCTGGCTTGTAATTGGGCACATGGGATCTTCCCATGCAAGGGATCAAACCGGTGCCCCTTGCACTGCAAGGTAGACTCTTTACCCGTTGGACCACCAGGGAAGCCCCGCGTCAGCCCTGTTGGCTGAGGAAGTCCCCAACGATGAATGAATCCAGGGCCCCCCGGGCCCCTGAAGAGGCTGGCGCCCCTCTGGCAGAGCCCCCGACGCCGCGCTAGCCTGAGGCGCTGTGCGCTGGCCGTGTCTCTCCTACACTCTCCACGCCGTGGGTGCAGAACGCACACTCAGCGCGTGGCTCTTGTGTTCAACCCGCTGCCCCCTCTCGCGCTGGCGCCAGGCCTCTGGGACGACGGAGGGCCCGTTCAGGTCAGCCGCTCAGTCGTGTCTGAGTCTGCGGCCCTGTGGACGGCAGCTCCCCAGGCCTCGCTGCCCTCCGGCATCCCCCGGAGCTCGCTCAGACTCATGTGTGTGGAGTCGGTGATGCCATCCAACCATCTGATCCTCTGTCATGCCTTCTCTTTCTGCCTTCTGTTTTTCCCAGCATCAGCGTGTTTTCCAATGAGCCATCTTTTCGCATCAGGTGGCCAAAGTGTTGGCGTTTCAGCATCAGTTCTTCCAATAAACATTCAGGGTTGATTTCCTTTAGGATTGACTGGTTTCATCTCCTTGCCGTTCAAGGGACTCTGATGAGCCTCCTCCAGCACCACATTTGAAGGCATCAGTCCCTCGGTGCTCAGCCTTCTTTATGGTCCAGCTCTCACACCCACGTGTGACTTCTGGAAAACCGAGCTCTGCCCAAACGACCTTTGTCAGCAAAGTGATGGACTGATTTCTCTCACCACCTCCGTCTTCACCTCACTGCCTGCTGGCAGGGGTATTCCGAGGACACCTGAGGCCCCAGCCCATCTCTCCTGGCCTCCAGGAAGCTCGGGGAGCCTGCTCGAGCACTTCCTGAGGAAGACCTGCGTCAGGAAGTCAGAATTCCCTGCCCGCCCGCCCTTCCCCGTCGTCTTTGGAGAGACCCATCTAAGGAAGTCGTCTTCCCGAGGAGCTGCGGGAAGGAAGTCCGTGGTGACCTCTATCTAGCAGAGTCCTGGACCCTGCTGCGTCAGCCAGGCTAGGAGTAGACAGACCCTGGGCTTGAGTCCTGGTGTGGCCTCAGCCCTGCCGTCCCAGGTCGTTGCACGAGGCCAGGCTGGGTCTAGAGGGGGGAGGTGCCCATTCACCCCACCCCCACGCCCAGGTGCAGCAGGAGCCCACGGGGCAGGTCGTGGAGGGCTGGGTGCCGAAGCCTGGAGAGCAGGTGGGCCCGGGTGAGTCCTTGGCGCTGGGCTGGGCTCAGGGGCAAGGCCAGGGTGTGAACTCGGCCCCCAGCGTCCCAGAACTTTCTGGGAGTTCTGGGGTGGCCAGGCTGGTCTCCCTGGGAGCGGCGGGTGGGGCGCGGCCGGGGTGGAGGCTGGGAGATGATGAATAAAGCAGCCGTCCAGCTGGGGCTGCCGCCCACTGTCAGCACCAGGCCTGCGAGCCCCTCCCCGCTGCCGCCCAGAATTCCGGTTCTGTCCTCCCCAAATCCAGCACCGCCTTTCGAGCTGCCTGCCCCGGCCAGCAGTGCTGTCTCGTAGACCTGGGACAGGACTTGGATCCCAGCGGGGGAGGTGTGGAGCGGGGTAGGCGGGCGGCAGCGCTCGCAAGATCAGGGCCCGGAGCACGGACCCCAGGCCTTCCTGGGAGGTGGCCCAGGGAACAAGGACAGCCTTGGGGCCACTGCTGGCTGCGCGACATGCACAAGCCACTCGACCGCGCCGTGCCTCAGTTTCCTCGTTTGTAACCTTACGTTAGTCATACCTACCTCACTGGCTTCCTATAACCATAAATACATATAAAATATCTACCGAACGTGCAGCCTCGTGCCGGCCGCTGTGGGAGCTTAATGATAAGCAGAGCGCCCTCTCCTCCTCTGTCCTCCCGCCCCCTTCCAGGGCCCCAGGCTCCCAGCCCTCCGCCTGCCCCTCCTCCTCCCTTCTTCCTCTCCCCACCCTCGTGGGAACATCCTCTACAGTCAGGACTCCGTCATCATTGACTCTGGAAAGCTGAGAGCATTCGAGGTGGAGGGGGTCTGCCTGGTGACCCCACCTTGCAAAGGCCTCCCTCACCACCAGGCCACCGCTGCTCCCTGGGGGGACTTTGGGGGGCGGGGCAGAGCAGCGAGCCTGAAGGAGCCAGAGAGAGGCTCCTGCCCGGAGAGTCCTGGCGTCAGGAGGCGGAGCTGCAGCTGCCGAGGGCCGTGGGAGCGGGAGCTGGCAGGACTGGGGTGTGACCCCCGCCCCGCGGGCTCTGGGCTCCCCTGGGTCCCACAGTCACCTGCCCCAGCCCTCACCGCCTCCTGGTAATGGGATGAGTCACCAGTCCGCGCCCCAGACAGGCAGCCACACCCGGGGCAGCTGGCACCCAGTGGTGTTTCTGCTCTGAGCTGCTGCATGGCAGTCTGCCAGCAGGATGGGCACGGGGGCGGGGCCGGGGCCAGGCGGAGATGCTGCGAGCCGCAGGGCCCCGGCTGCCTTGTCTCTCACCTTAGCTGGGACGCCGGTGCCTTCTTATCAGGAGCCCCAGGGACCAGCAGGCCAGGAGCCCGTGGGGTTCCACGGGCTCCAGCTCCTCCCAAAGGTCTGTGGTCTCCCGGTCTCCTGCTGACGCTGCCTGAGCTGGAGCCGGGGACCACCTGGGGCCCCCTGCCGTCCCGGGGCTCCTCCTCCCCGCTCCCTCCCTCCCAGCCCTGCCTCCCAGCCCTGCCTCCCCGCGCCTCACACACATCGCTCTCCACGGGGTCTGCCGCTGGACGCAGCCCAGCCCTTGTGCCCTCAGCACCTCCAGCGTCCCCCAGCGCACGCGTGGCAAGGGCTCCACGTCGCCAGCAGGCCGGACACAGTGCCGGGGTGCAGCAGTGCTCGGGAGGGCGGCCCGTCCAGTGACATTCCGTCTGAGCGTTCTGTCACAACATCCCGCAGTCAGGGGCTCCTTTGGGCACCGCTCTGTCCCCACTCTCCTTCCGGGAGGGACTCTCGGCCCAGAGGTCCTGCTGGGGATGTGCAGGCCCGGGGCCGCTGTTACGAGGAGCTGGAGAGAAATCGCTGGATCCCCTGGCACGGCCCTCGCCGGCCTTCGCTTGGCCCCGGCTGCTGCGGCGGGGAGGGCTGGGAGGGGCTCTCCGTGCACTGCGCATCTGCCCCGTCAGCCTTCGGCCTCGAGGACGCCCTGGCGGCTTCTGTCGTGGAGGGCTCTGCCCACCCTGTCCTGGAAACGGGTGGCTCCGACCTCCGCCTTGGCCAGAGACACCTGCCCGCCCCTGCCCTCAGCTCAGCGCTCGGGCTGGTGAGGGGTCCAGGGAGGTGGAGCTGGAACTCCAGGCCTTTTGGGAAGCCGGGCACCGGGAGCCGACGCTCGTGGGAGGCGCGTGTGCCGTCCAGCACGAGGAGGCCTGTCCTAGTCCTGGGAGGGGCAATCCTGGCGACCCTCAGGAGGGAGCGCTCGCTGGCTTGGCCTGGCTTAGCTCACCTGCGCTTTCGTCTTTTTGGACAAGGATTCGTGACCCTGTTTCCTGCCTGTCCAGTTCTCTAGGCTCCAGAGTGGCTTGGGCTGCCCTTGCCTGCTAGCGCCCCCATTGTCGTGGGGCCGCAGGACGCCGTGGCTGAGCCGAGCCCTGAGGTCCTTCCCTCGACCCCCATCAGCGGGCTTCCCCCAGGCCCACCCGCCGTGCACAGCACCTGGCAGTCTGGGGTGGGCTACACTGCCAGAACGCAAGTCATTGGGGCACTGTGGGATCCCCCAGAAGATGCGTCCATGTCCCGCCCCGAGTGCGGGGAGTGGACCTCGCTGGGAAGGGTCCTCGCAGGTGCAGTTCGGCTGAGAATCTGGAGAGGGGGTCGCCCTGGGTTCGGGTAGGGCCTGACGCCCGTGACGAGCGTCCTTCTGGGAAGAGGCAGAGGGAGACGGAGCCGGGAAGAAGGCGGGTGGAGCCACAGCAGGCGGGCGGCGCTGCCCCGCAGAGGACGCGGGGACCGAGGCCGGACCAGGTGTCGGATTCCCCCGAAGAGCCTCCGGACGGGAGCCGGACGCGGCACGGCTGGGGCGAAGGTGGGAACACGCTGCCCGCCCCCAGGAGACAGAAGCACGAATCCCGAAACGCTCTGGTCCCTGGCCCGAGCTGTCGGCCTCTCAGCCAGCCCACGGGGCGCCCTGCTCGCTGGGGTGTGAGCGCTCGAGCCGGGGCGGGGCTCCAGGAGGACCCCACGAGGGCCGGCTGCTCCCACGGCCAGCGTTCGGCCCCTCCCCTCCGCCCGCCGGCCTCTGGTTTCACGCGTCCCCAGAAAAGAATGTGCTCAGAGGGCCCTGGGAAAAGTAGCCGGGGACGGACGTCACCTCCCCGGGAGGAATTTACAAGTCCAGTTACACCTCTGCCAGGAAGTCCGTCTCGGCACCCCCGGCCGCCCCGCCCAGGCCCGTTGCTTCGCGCATCCCGCTTGATGGGATGGTTTAGGCGGCCACCTGATGCAGCCACAATCAAGCTCACCAGGAAACACGTGCGGCCCTGTCTCCGCGGGCTTCCACCCTGGGAGCCTAGGCAGCTTCCTGTGCCCTGGAAGGCATGATGCCTCCTCCTTTATGGGTAAACTGAGGTCTGCGTCTGGGAGGAAACTCAGAGCAGGGCTCTGGTTCAGCTCCTGGTCCACGAAGCTGTCCGAGAACTGGGTCCCGAAGGTCCATCCTCAGGGTCGGGTGGTCTACCAGCCTTCGACAGGAAGCTTAGTTTTTTTTTTTTTATCTTCAGGATTTGCTGGGCCTCCTTAGAGATGGTCAGGCTGGCGCTTGGCCAGCTTCGTCGAATGAGCCATGCAAGACGTGAGCGGGATGGGTTTCGAGGAGAAGAACCCTGGCCTCGGGGTCCTGCTCCCCAGCTTCCGGGCGCGAGGCAGGGTTGGGCCTGGCCTCCCGCTTGCTGTGTGACTCGGGGCGAGTTGCTGCCTCTCTGGGTTTCAGCTCCCTCGGCTGTGGACGGAAGGGGGCAGGGCGGGGCTCCTGTTGTCCGTCGCTCAGTCGTGCCTGGAGCTTTGTGACCCCGCGGACTGCAGCGCGACAGGCTTCCCTGTCCTTCCTGAGTCTGTTTAAACTCATGTCCACTGAGTCGATGATGCCATGCAGCCGTCGCGTCCCCTGTCATGCCCTGCTTTTCCTGCCCTCCGGCTTTCCCAGCATGGAGGTCTCTCGCAGCGAGTGGTCTCCTGGCCTCAGCTGGCCGGAGGACGGGGGCGCCATCCCCTGCGCCGCTCCTGCCCATGGGTGTCGGGGCTGATGCTCTTCGGGTGCTCTAAGTGGGTGCTTCTCCGCTCCGAGCGGTCATCGAGCCTGCGGGGAACCTGCTTAAGACGCAGCTGCTGCAGCAGCAGGTCTGGGGCGGCCTGGAGATCTGCACGTCTGACACGCTGCGCGGCCGTGCCGGGGCTCAGCCCCGCCTGGGTGACGGGTCTCAGGGCTGGTCGTCTGACCGTGGCCCCCCGACACGCCCTGGTCTCGTGGTCACCGCCTTCCCCAGGTGCTGTTTGAAGCACGACCGGCTCCCGCGGTGAGCGCTCTCTGTAGGCTGCAAGGTCCCGAACACCTACACGTGGTTTTAAAAGACCTCGGCAGCGCCACGAAGACCCTGCAGGCAGACGTGGCTCCTCTCGGCAGCGAGCGGCCTCGTGGGCTGACCCGCGTCTCTGGGAGCCTGTGAAACGGGGCGACGGCACCCCGCCGGCGGGCTTGCGTTGAGGGTTCAGTGAAACAGGACTGTGGGCAGTGCTGCGGAGGGGACGCCCGGCCACGAGCCCCTCTCGACCCTGTCCCTCAGGAAGGGCAGCCGGGGAGCCGCAGCGGCCACCCTCGCTGCTGCTTGTTCTCTCCTGGAGTCCACCTGCCAGGGGCCGGTCCCTGGGGGGCCCGGCAGCTCCTCCCCGCTCCCTGATGTCCTGGAGGGGGGCCCCATGCCTCTCCAGGTAACCTGAGTGTGCTGATCCCTCTGGGAGCAGCCAGGGAGCCCGTGAGCCGGGCCGCAGCTCCCGCAGGGTCTGGGTCTGGGCAGGCAGGCAGGGGCCCAGGTCAGGGAGTCTCGGTGGCAGCAGGCATGGGCTGAGGGAGCTGCAGAGCCTTTCCCTTGGGAAACGGCCCTCTGCCTGGAGGTGCTTGGGGTTTGGCGGGAGCTGTGATCAGTCTCCACAGTGATGGGATTTGTGGGTGGAAGCTGGCAAGGGCGGCAGCCGCGCCGAGTGCCGGGGCAGGCTCGGAGACCCCGCCCCCAGCGGGCGCCCCTCCTGCCGCCCCGTGTGGCGAAGCTGCCTCACCTCTCAGCACAGCAATTACCCTAATTGCTGTTTGTGTGGATTCTCCCTCAGCTTAGCTCTGACCGTGCAGGCATTACTCACCACACGGGCTGTGGACAGCTCTTCGGGTGCTCTAAGTGGGTGCTTCTCCGCTCCGAGCGGTCATCGAGCCTGCGGGGAACCTGCTTAAGACGCAGCTGCTGCAGCAGCAGGTCTGGGGCGGCCTGGAGATCTGCACGTCTGACACGCTGCGCGGCCGTGCCGGGGCTCAGCCCCGCCTGGGTGACGGGTCTCAGGGCTGGTCGTCTGACCGTGGCCCCCCGACACGCCCTGGTCTCGTGGTCACCGCCTTCCCCAGGTGCTGTTTGAAGCACGACCGGCTCCGCGGTGAGCGCTCTCTGTAGGCTGCAAGGTCCCGAACACCTACACGTGGTTTTAAAAGACCTCGGCAGCGCCACGAAGACCCTGCAGGCAGACGTGGCTCCTCTCGGCAGCGAGCGGCCTCGTGGGCTGACCCGCGTCTCTGGGAGCCTGTGAAACGGGGCGACGGCACCCCGCCGGCGGGCTTGCGTTGAGGGTTCAGTGAAACAGGACTGTGGGCAGTGCTGCGGAGGGGACGCCCGGCCACGAGCCCCTCTCGACCCTGTCCCTCAGGAAGGGCAGCCGGGGAGCCGCAGCGGCCACCCTCGCTGCTGCTTGTTCTCTCCTGGAGTCCACCTGCCAGGGGCCGGTCCCTGGGGGGCCCGGCAGCTCCTCCCCGCTCCCTGATGTCCTGGAGGGGGGCCCCATGCCTCTCCAGGTAACCTGAGTGTGCTGATCCCTCTGGGAGCAGCCAGGGAGCCCGTGAGCCGGGCCGCAGCTCCCGCAGGGTCTGGGTCTGGGCAGGCAGGCAGGGGCCCAGGTCAGGGAGTCTCGGTGGCAGCAGGCATGGGCTGAGGGAGCTGCAGAGCCTTTCCCTTGGGAAACGGCCCTCTGCCTGGAGGTGCTTGGGGTTTGGCGGGAGCTGTGATCAGTCTCCACAGTGATGGGATTTGTGGGTGGAAGCTGGCAAGGGCGGCAGCCGCACCGAGTGCCGGGGCAGGCTCGGAGACCCCGCCCCCAGCGGGCGCCCCTCCTGCCGCCCCGTGTGGCGAAGCTGCCTCACCTCTCAGCACAGCAATTACCCTAATTGCTGTTTGTGTGGATTCTCCCTCAGCTTAGCTCTGACCGTGCGAGAGGCATTACTCACCACACGGGCTGTGGACAGCCTGCTGCGGGCCAGACACCAGCCCCAGCCGAGGGGCCCGGTCCTGTCTGAACCCCTCTCTATGTGCAGGCTCTCCGACCTCGACTCAGATATTTCTCAATTTCAGGTATAAACACGACTGAAGCGACTTAGCACAGGTATAAAGCTTTAGGTTTACAGATGTGTAATGTTTACATAATACACCTAAAGATGCAAAAGAAGAAAAGAGGTAAAGTACCTTACTGTCTATACCCAATCCCAGAAGTGCTTAAGCCCCCTTTCTGATTCTGCTGATGGTGCAGAACCAACAGCCGGGAACAAGCCCGATTGGCCCGGTGAGGCAGCTGGGAGGCCGGTTTCTAACAATCCCTCCCGTATGCATTCAGTCACTTGGGTGAGTGATGAGTTCAACAGAAACTCCACGTCAGGGCTGCTCCCTCTGCTCCGCCCCTGGCCTCCCCCGCCAAGTCCCAAGAGGGCCCGAGGGTGCCTTCCTGGGGCAGGAGAGTGGGGTCTGCCCTCTGCCTCTGCCTACAGGTAACCCCGCCCCCGCTGGCTGGCCCCACCCGCCCCCGCTCTCCTGTCCTCGAGAGGCTCTGAGCCCCGGTCGTGATGCACGCTCGGTCCCCACCTGGGTGTGCCACCCTGCGGCCTCCTGGCTGCTCTGCCCGTCCAGCTCCTTGCAGATCTGCCAGTCAGCACTCTCAGCCTCTCCTGCAGCCTTGGCGGGCAGGAGTGGGCCCCTGAGAAGCCCTGGTGTCTCATAGGCCGGAGGGCGCAGGGGGCCGGGCGGGGGGACGGGCGGGGGAATGGGGAGGGGGGTGGGGGGCAGGAGCGCAGGACCGCCTCTCCTGACACCGCATCTGCTGCCCTGTCCTCTTTTGGATGGGGCCCCACAGGGACCACGTGGCTTCTTTAAGGGGCCTGAAGCTGTGGGTCAATTCCTAGGACACTGGGAAGGGGGCTCCTGCCCGGGGATCCCATCAGACGCTCTGGGCGTTCCTACACTTAACCTCCTTTCCCCAGGGAGGAGGGCAGGACCCTCTGCCGCCCCTGCCTCCTGCCCCGCCCCAGGGCTCGGGCGGCTGGAAGCGTCTCTGCATCATCCGCTTTCTGTGGGGCAGGAAACCTCCTGAGCTCACCCCATCACAGGAAGTGTGGGGGAAGGGAAGAAAAGCCCGGACCACAGCAGGGGAGGTTCACAGAGAGCTCACAGAAACCTGGGGACACAGAGCGCCCGAAGAACGGGTGTGTGCCCGGCCTGCCACTGCCCAGCGCTGCTCTTGCAGGGGTGGGTGGGGGCGGCTTGGGAGGGCCGGGGCAGAGCCGGCCCCAGGAATGCGCCTGCATCAGGGCCCTGGGAGCAGCCTCCTGGCACGTCTGAGGACGAGTCCCCCGTTCCCGGGGTCTGGGAGCCCCTTCCCCGTGGTGGACCCGTCCAAGCAGAGGAGCCCTGAAAGGGGGGCCTTGGGTGCCGCCGGCCGGCAGAGGACCCAGGAGCCGCGAGAGTGAGGCGGGCCCGGGGGTGAGAGGCGAGGAGGCAACGCCTGATCCCGAGGCCTCGCCCTCCTGGCTGAGGTCTGTGATCACTGAGGACGGGCTCTTCAGGGCAGGGCGGGGGCGTGGTCCACGGGGAACGGAGCCACGCGGACCGAGTCCCGACAGCCACGTGATTCCACAGCTCCGGCTCACGTGGCTGTGGCCCTCCAGATGCCCACCAGCGTCCACCTGCTCCCAGACGCTTCCTGTGGACACTTCTCCGTGGCTGACAATGTGAGCAGGGATCACGCTGGACCCAGCCAGCGAGGCCACAGTGCCACGAGGGGTGGCAGTGCCCGATGGGAAGGGGAACAGGGACCCGCTGGAGCTGCTGCTCGCGGGAGCCTCAGCCCCAAGGAAGCAGCCCCGCCCGAGGTGCAGGAGGACCAGCCCCGCACAGGGTTCCCTGGAGCCTCTGCCCTGAGGCTTCTCCCAGAGAGGGCCGGCTGCCCCTAAGGGGTTCTCGCACCAGCAGGAAGAGTGCGTGCCCCCGGACACAGCCCCTGGCCTCGGGAAGACGGATCACTTCCACACACGCCTCGAGCCAGGAGGCCGGTCACCTGTCAGGCCTCTGTTCTGGCCAATGACCTTACTTTTTAAATATAACAATCTAGGGGCTTCCCTGGTGGCCCAGTGGGTAAAGAGTCCTCCTCAAAGTGCAAGGGGCACCAGTTCAGTCCCTGGCCTGAGAAGATCTCACGTGCCGCAGAGCGGCTGGACCAGTGTGTCCAGTTATGAGCCTGTGCTCTGGAGCGCATGCGCCCAGAGCCGGTGCTCTGCAGCGAGAGAGGCCACTGCAGTGGGAGGCCCACACAGGTCAAAGAATACAGATGGATGAAAATAAATAAATACAAAACCAATAAAAGAGGCCAAAAAATTTTTTAAAATAATGATCTAATTTTATTTGTTTGGTTTTGTTTTTCTGGCCACGCTGTGCAGCGTGCAGCGTCTTAGTTCCTCACCCTGGGATTGAACACAGGCCCCCTGCAGTGGGCGCTCCGAGTCCTAACCACTGGGCCAACCAGGGAAGTCCTGGCCAGTGGTCTTTAAATGCGAGAGCACGGGGACCACCTGAGTGCTTCTTCTAAAGGCAACTTTAGGCCACGTCTGGGTGAGGCCGCGGAGCCCGAGTTTTTAGAGCCTGACAGGCCCAGCCCACTTTGGGGGGACAGGGTGGTGGTCCATTTAAAAAAGCGTGATTAACTATACGTAACATAAACATTACATTTCAGCATCATTTCGGGCACAGTTCAGGGGCGGGCAAGGCCTCACCTTGTCCCACTCATTACCACCGTTCAGCTCCAGAACTGTTCCATCTTCCCAAACAGGAATGCTGTTTATCAGAAATAACTCCCTGCGACCCCCCGCCCCTGGCCCCGCTCCTTCTGTCTCTAGGAGCGTGACTGCTCTGGGCCGCGTGCGTGGACTCACGCAGCGTCCTCCTCTGCTGTCCGGCCTATTTCACGGAGCGTCCTGCCCTCCAGGTGCCACTGTGCCCAGCAGGGCCGGAACTCCCTCCCTCTCCAGAGCCGAGGGGCACTTCTGTGTCCACCACCCAGGATGCCTTCTTTTTTTTTTAAAAAAAAAAGATTTATTTATTTATTTTGGGGGGGCGGGTTGGGAAGGGAGGGGGCGAGGGGGCCCACTTCCATTGGTCTTTCCTTTATCTATTTTCATCCATCTTTGTTCTTTGGCCCTTGTGGGCCTCCCATCGCGGTGGCCTCTGTTGTCGCAGAGCACCGGCTCTGGGTGCATGCGCTCCAGAGCTCCGGCTCGGTCATTGGACACATAGGTCCAGCCACTCCGTGGCACGTAGGATCTTCCCAGGCCAGGAATCGAACCGGCGCCCCTTGCACTGCAAGGCGGTGTCCTTACCCACTGGACCACCAGGGAAGTCCCAGGACGCCTTCCTGAGGCCTGTCTTCCCAGCTCTGTCCTGCCTCTCTCGCCTCTTCTAGCCCCGTCCACCCTCCCTGAAGGCCGGGGGCAGGCGCGGGGAGCCAGGCCGGAGGACCGGGGGTGGGGGACAGGAGTGGGGAGCCAGGCCGAGGGACTGGGTGGTTTGTATTCCTGCCTGGGAAGGCCACCTGTCTGTGTCCTTGAACGAGTCACCTGCCTTCTCTGCACTTCAGTCTTCGCATCTATGAAAAGAAGCTAGTGAAAATCCACGTGTAGGATGATGTTGAGAGGATTCAGCTGGTACAGATTAGATATTTAATGCACCGTGCTGGCCCTGGGATTGTTCCAGAAAGCTCAAGCGGCAGGGCGGCTGTGGAGTGGGGGAGCTTCGTGGACAGATTCTGCCCCCGCAGAAGATGGGAAACAAAGCCTCGCCCCTGCCGAGATAAGTTCAGTGTGTCTGCTCCTGGAAGGTTCATGTGGAGCCGATTCTTCGAAGTGAGCAAGCTGTGCTCTCAGAGCAACCTCGGTTTCTCTTGTGTAATTCAAGCCCATTTTCTCGTTTGGTCTTTCACACGTGCTCAGAACTGCTATGGAGAATCCTCTGTGATTAGGAAGACATCTCTCAGAGCCTGAGAACTGGGCTCAGCCCGCACCTGCGCTCTCCAGAGCCCGAGCGCCGCGGACCCGCCTGCGTGCGCCGTGCCCCTCGGGGAGCAGGGTGAGCGCGCCTCTCGGCTCTGGGTGCCCGAGGCGGGAGGGCAAGATTTACATGCATGAGGCAATCGGGGAACAATACAGGACATGTGTGATTCATCCGCTTTATATCACAGCTAATAGAGGGTGTGGACGGGGCCGGCATGTCAGCATAAGCAAGATGGAAAAGAAACTGCACAGCAACTCTGCAAACGTGCTGTGGGGGCAGGGAGACGGGGCAGAGGAACAGAGACAGGCGAGAGCCCGGTCTGGAAGGAAACCCAAGCTACAACCCCCCGCAGACTCCTCCCTGGTGTTTCCTGTTCAGAGAAGGGGTTGCTACAGTATCCAGCGACTGGATCATAAGACTGAACGAGATGGAGAGACAGCACGTTCGGGAAGACAAACTGAGAGACAGAGACAATCACTGACCCAATACGTGACTGAGGGACAACAACAAACAGGCTGGAAATGGACCGGATGGAAGGAGAGGCTTGAACCTCATAATCAATGCAGAGAAGAGGGGAGAGAAAAGTACTCTGAGAGACGGACAGAAAGATCCGTGCTTGCCTGGCGAATCCATGCAGAGAGGAGCCTGGTGGAGCTTCAGCGAGCCCGAGGAGCTACAGTCCACGTGTCGCAAGGGCGGGCCTGACGGAAGCGACTGAGCACACAGTGTAAGGATAATGTGCCCACAGTAAAGAACCATACGGGGGCTGCCCTGGTGGTCCAGTGGGTAAGGACACCGCGGTGCGGTGCAAGGGGCGCCGGTTCGATCCCTGGCCTGGGAGGACCCCACGTGCCGCGGAGCAGTTGGATCCATGTGTCCAATGACCGAGCCGGAGCTCTGGAGCGCGTGTGCCCAGAGCCAGTGCTCTGCAGCGAGAGAGGCCACTGCGATGGGAGGCCCACACGGGCCAAAGAGTAAAGATGCATGAAAATAAATACATGAAAGACCAATAGAAGTGTCCCCCCCCCCCAAAAAAAAAGAACCGTATAAACGGAATAGAAAACATATTTGGGGACATTGTACTGATCAAATTTCCCTTACAGGAAAGACTGAATTTACCAACAGAAAAGGACACCAGGAATAATCTCAGGAAAACATGGAGAATGGCCAGCGCGGAGGTGTAATCTACTTGGGTTACTGAACTTCAAGTCACGAGGGGTGCTGCTGGGTGCCCGAGGCGGAGGCAAGATTTACGCATGAGGCAATCGGGGAACAATACAGGACATGTGTGATTCATCCGCTTTATATCACAGCTAATAGAGGTGTGGACGGGCCGGCATGTCAGCAGAAGCAAGATGGAAAAGAAACTGCACAGCAACTCTGCAAACGTGCTGTGGGGGCAGGGAGACGGGGCAGAGGAACAGAGACAGGCGAGAGCCCGGTCTGGAAGGAAACCCAAGCTACAACCCCCCGCAGACTCCTCCCTGGTGTTTCCTGTTCAGAGAAGGGGTTGCTACAGTATCCAGCGACTGGATCATAAGACTGAACGAGATGGAGAGACAGCACGTTCGGGAAGACAAACTGAGAGACAGAGACAATCACTGACCCAATACGTGACTGAGGGACAACAACAAACAGGCTGGAAATGGACCGGATGGAAGGAGAGGCTTGAACCTCATAATCAATGCAGAGAAGAGGGGAGAGAAAAGTACTCTGAGAGACGGACAGAAAGATCCGTGCTTGCCTGGCGAATCCATGCAGAGAGGAGCCTGGTGGAGCTTCAGCGAGCCCGAGGAGCTACAGTCCACGGGTCGCAAAGGGCGGGCCTGACGGAAGCGACTGAGCACACAGTGTAAGGATAATGTGCCCACAGTAAAGAACCATACGGGGGCTGCCCTGGTGGTCCAGTGGGTAAGGACACCGCGGTGCGGTGCAAGGGGCGCCGGTTCGATCCCTGGCCTGGGAGGACCCCACGTGCCGCGGAGCAGTTGGATCCATGTGTCCAATGACCGAGCCGGAGCTCTGGAGCGCGTGTGCCCAGAGCCAGTGCTCTGCAGCGAGAGAGGCCACTGCGATGGGAGGCCCACACGGGCCAAAGAGTAAAGATGCATGAAAATAAATACATGAAAGACCAATAGAAGTGTCCCCCCCCCCCAAAAAAAAAGAACCGTATAAACGGAATAGAAAACATATTTGGGGACATTGTACTGATCAAATTTCCCTTACAGGAAAGACTGAATTTACCAACAGAAAAGGACACCAGGAATAATCTCAGGAAAACATGGAGAATGGCCAGCGCGGAGGTGTAATCTACTTGGGTTACTGAACTTCAAGTCACGAGCAATTTTCTCTTTCTATTGTATGTAAGCACAAGCAAACTTAATCTTTTTGTGTTTCAAAGCATGCAATGCAATTCCATTCTCATACCGTGATTTCCGTCTGCCTCCCGCCCGTCCACCACTCTGTGTTTAGGCTCAGGGATCCGTCAGGACCAACGACCAGCAAACATTCGCGTCGGCTATTTCTGGGTGCCGGCGTCTAGGCTGATGCACGACTTTCTCCTGTGCGGATCTCTGTGTGGTGTGGATTTCCGTAAGCATGTCCTATGTTGACAGAAAAAAAAAAATCAAAATCAAAAACTACTTAGAAACGCTGAAGGAAAGGTTAGAGTGAGTGCAGCCGACGCCAGTGCGGGAGCGGAGGGGGCTCCGCGGTGCACGCAGCTCTGCCCTGGGCCCGGCCGCCTCTGCTGGCAGGACAGGTGGACACGGGTGAGGCCCCCGGGGGAGCTGCGCCGAGCTGGACCTTGAGGACGAGCGGGCTTGGGGCCTGTCTTGCCAGGCGCCCGAGGGGTTTCCCCTTCCTAGTCCTGCGGGTGGGGGGGTGGGGGGTGTCGCCCACGCGGTGGGCCAGGACACGGAGGCCAGAGGGAGGCAGCCGGCGCAGCATGGGCAGACAGGCGCCCCGCGGGGGCCGGCGTCGGGGGTGGGAGCCCAGCAGGCCTCTGAGGGCGGGTGCGCCAGGGGAGGGAGGGAGGCCCCGCGTGAGGCCCTGGGGGTGGACCGGGGTGCGGCGGCGGCTCCCCGGCCAGAGAGAGCGAGGGTGCACAGGGACTGGGTGACGGGGTAGCCCACCCCTGCAGGCCTGGCCTCCCCGGGGCAGTGGGCAGCGACGGGTGAGGCGGCAGACCCTGCGGGGGCCCGCAGACCCAGAGGGGCGGGGCCGGAAGCCTCGGAGCAGCGCGGTCCCCGTGTGACCACCGGCCTCCGCCCCCAGAGTCACCGGCCGTGGCCAGCGAGCGGCAGGGATGTCTCCCGCTTCCTGGTCCTCCCCAGAGCCTGGGGCCCGGCCTGTGGCCCCGGGCGAGCTTTGGGACCGGCGCTCTGGCCAGGCCTGGGCTCGGCCGCCCGCTGGGAGCCCGGCCCTGAGTCCAGCCTGGCGCCGCGCCGCGGGTGGCCTTCTCGCCACCAAGGCCCAGACCGGCGCAGGGACCCGGGCTGCCTTCTGAGAGCGTCAGCCCTGCCCCTCCTCGCGGGGCCCTGGAGCCCCCTTCCGGCCTCGACCCTCCGGGACTCCGCAGGCCTGCACCCGACCCGCGCCGGCCCGAACACCCTCCCGCCCCGTGGCGTCACATCTGCTGCTGGTGGGGGGCCCCGGGAGCTCCCAGCAGAGACACCTCCCGGGGGTCTCCCCTGCCGCCCACTCCTCAGCCTGACCCCGATTCCGGGGACCGCTCTGCGTCCTGGGAGAGCCCCTCCCCGTCCATGAACAGGCAAGGACGCCCCTGGCAGGCTGTGAGACACGCACGGGTCCCTGGGTAAAGACCCAGGACACACAGCCGTCCTCACTCCGTGGTGGGCACGTCCTCTGCTCCCTTCTGCTGCAAGGTGGCCCTGCGAGGCCAGGCACCGCCGGTCCCCGTCTCAGTGAGGGGTGTCCTGGGCGACCTGACCCACGCTGCTCTCCATGGACCAGGCCCCGTGCCACCTCCTCCAAGTGCCTCTCTTGGAGCCCGAGGACCCCCAGGACTCTGGGGCTCGGGGCGGGGGCTGGTCCTGGGGGGTCCGGGCCCTGTGCCCGCTCTGTCTGCGTGGCTTTTGTGTGTGTGAGTCACTCGGGTCTCCAGCACTGTTACCTGGACACCCGTTTACTCATTTGACTGTGCTGAGTCCTCCCAGCTGCGACGCGTGGGACCCAGTTCCCTGACCAGGGGTCGCGTCCGGCTGCCCTGCGTTGGGAGCATGGAGTCCTCGCCACGGGATCATCAGGGAGGCCCCCAAACACTGTTATTTGGAGCCTAAAAGTGGCAGTCCCTCCTCACAGTCTCTCGTCTGAGGGACGGAACACGCGGCGGCATCACACAGCACGACGCCGGGCTCCACGCGAGGCCCAGGCTCCGCGACTGCAGGGCCCGACGCGGGGCCGAGCGCAGGCCAGGGTAGGGCTGGCCTCCCGGGCAGGTCAGACGCGGGCCTCGGCTGTCAGTACCCGAGGGACCGAGCGGCAGCCCCCGCCCCCAGCTTCCCGGCTCCCGGGAGCCCCGAGAGCCCCACGGTCAGGCAGGACAGCCCTCAGGGCACCAGCGGACGCAGCCAGAGGCCGGAGCGCGGTGGTGTCACCAAACGGGGGAGGGGCACAGCCAGGCCCTCGGGGCCCCGCCACTCTGAGACTCTGAGGGGCCCTTGTCCAGGAGGGCACGTCCATCCCCAAAGGCTCTGCACACACGGACTGGCACCTGGAGTCAGGCGCTGGGACACAGGCCCCGCCCACGGGCGACTCCCGGGGGGCTGGGATGCGCTGTATCTTGATGTGGATCTATTTATCAGAAGTCCTCGATATGTACAACCGATGTGTGTACATCACGTCTCAGTCAAGGTCTCCAGGCTCAGGGTCTTGGAGGGAGGGAGAGACAGACGAGCTGCAGCCAGTGCCGCGCCTTCCTGCAAAGGCACCCCAGGGAGACAGGCCAGCACGGCCAGGGGCGGCTCCACCTAAGCGAGGCCGGGATGGACAGCAGGCTCTCTGCCCAGAGGTCAGGGTCCGATGCGCCCCTGTGTGCCCAGTGACCAGACGCTGTCCTGCACAGGCGTGCTGCAGCTCGGGGCCCCTCAGGACCTGCACCTTTCTGGTCCTCAGCCCACCTGCGTGGGGGGCAGGTTCCGACTGAGCTCCAGGAAGGCTTGTCTGCCGGCAGCCTCATCTCCCGGCAGTCTGCCGTCGGCCTCCTCCCCCGGAGGCCGGGCTGGGTCCACTGCCGGCCGGGAGGGTGGGGCAGTCACGGTCCGCAGAGAAGGGCTGGGAGCAGCCAGGTGACAGGGCGTGAGTGGCCGGCGGCTTGGGGAGGCAGGCTGGGAGCCGTGTCTCATGGCTTGGGAAGCCAGGCGCAAGCTCGGGCAGCTCCCCTGACGCAGGCGGGGGGGGTGGTGGGGGGCAGGTGCCACGCCAGCCCCCCCCTCAGGGCCTCCCCAGGCCTGGGGGCGGGGAGGTCCTGCAGCCAGCTGCACGTACCCAGTGCACTTCTCCCGGGAGTCCGGAGCCCCACACCCTGGGCCTGGCCTCCTGGCAGGCCTCGCCCAGCTCTGGAAGAGGAGGTCCTGGGGGCGGGCTCAGGCCTGGGGGATGGGCGGTCCACCTGCCGCAGCCCCCAGGAAAGGACGCAGCCACGCCACTCTCACCTGGAGCAGGCGGAAGCTCCCCATCCCAGCTCCCTGGACCAGGCCCACTCCCCGCCCTCCCTGGGCTCCGCCGCGGGGTGACCTGACTGGCCCCGGCCCGTGGAAACAGGGGCAAGCCTGGCTCCTCCACTGCAAGGGGAGACCCACACCCCCCTGCTGAGAAGGCAGAGGGCCCGGGCAGGCCTGCCCAGGGGCTGAGAGGCTGCCAGCGTGCACCAACGCGGACCAACTCCCTAACCCTTTGAAAACAAAAGAACAGTTCTCAGGAAGGAGTCTGAAAACAGTAAGCTCAGCAGAACAAGGGCCTCGCCCGGCCTTGAGAGCTCAGACAGGGAGGGCTTCCTCTGTTCCCCTGGGCATGGCCACACTGTCCTCGAAGGGCCAGTCAGCGGGCCTGTCCAGGCCATCTGGGCCAGGTTTGGGCACTCCACACTGGCCGTGTGCCCCTGGCACACTCCCTGACCCTCCGGGAGACCCGGCTTCGGCCCGGGACGAGGAGCGGGCAGCTGTGTGTGCCGTCTTCCCTGTCCCGCAGGGAAGGTGCTGAGGACGGGCAAGCAGGCCCAGGCGGCAGACAGGATGTGGCGTCCAGCTGGCTCCTGCCCACTGGCCTCCCCACAGGCCATGAAGGACGCCCAGATCGCCAAGGGCTGGCCTCATGACCACCACTGTGAAGCCCCTGTAAGTGACACGCAGCACCTGAGCCCACAGACGACCCCAGGCTGAGGGTCTCGGATAGTGGTGGAGCAGGCAGAGGCACCCCTCTACCAGGCTGGGGGCAGGGCGCCTGGTCCAGCACCAAGTTCCCCCAGAGGAATCCAGGAGCGATCGGGGGTGGGCAGGGAAAGGGAGAGCCCGCTGGCCTCTGCCCGCAGGGTCCTGCGCCCCCAGGCAGCCTCGGGTGCTGAAAGGCCGCTCTCGGCCGCAAAGCCTCTGGCGCCACCTGGTGGCCGGGTCTGGAACGGCAGCCCGCGGGGCCGTGGGACTCAGGATGGGGCGAAGGGCTTCTCCAGGGTCCGACTGCACGTAGGTCCTTGCCCCGTCTGCGCCCACCGTCCCCAGACCCTCGCCACCTGAGGCACTCTGGGCGGTTGAGGAAGCGCCTGACGCCACACTGCAGGACTCCACTGCCCGCTCTCCTCCTGCAGCCGCCCCCGCCTCCCTGGGTGGAGGCAGGACCACAGCACCAGCCGGTTCCAGGGAAGTCCAAGACCTAGGTGGTTAGGTGACGCGCCCAGGGTCCCGCAGCTGGCAGCAGAGCCTCCGACTCCAACCCCAGGTGTCCTCTCCCTGCCCTGCCCAGGGACCACCGCTCGGGGCTGCTCCATTCTTCTCTGCCCCCGACCCCCATCACTGCAGCTACAGAGACTAGGAGGGCCGCCGCCCTGACCAGGGCCTCTCTGCCTCTGAGATTCACTGGGCCACGATGCCCAGGCTCGGCTCCAGCCTCCCGCAGGCCTCCCGGGCCTCCCACACTCCCCTCCCCAGGGGCTGGCGCGTCTCCCAGAGGCTGGTGGCTGGGGACCAGACAGGGCACGCCAGGCGGGAGCCTGATGCCTGGCGCGGTCCAGCTCTGGGCCAAGCCACCGCTCCCGCAGCACAGCCCGCCGGCCCGCAGCCCCTCGCTGAGCTGCCGCCGCGGTGCCGCGTCTCTCGAGAGGCCTCGACCGGACCCTGGTCGCCCCCTCGGCATCTGGGAGCCCACCTGAGGCCGGTCTGCTCCTGCTCCAGGACGCCCAGGCCACAGCCGGCCCTCTAGCCCAGCCAGACTGAGGGGCGCTTTCCTACGGAGAAAGGCCTCCACCGGCGCACTTCCCCCGCGCGTATCCCGACGGCCGCCATCACGTGATGATCACTATCAGAGGTACTATTAGTGATGGGCCCTCGGAGTAAATGACCCGCATTGAAATTTGGGAACTGCCCTCGCTCAGGAACAGGGACGTAACGTGAGAGCCCCTTGTTTTAACAAATGATTATGAATTTCAAGATGGGAAGAGCCGAACCAAGGCAAGGGAGAGCCTTTCTAGCGTGGGCACTGCCCTCCACGCATTCCAGGACCCCAGGCGTCCCATCTTCCACGCCCAGGTCCCCACCCGCCCCCCGCGGGCTCACCGCCATCCTCAGCAGGGCCTTCCAAGGACTCGGAGAAAGCTAGGCAGTCCCAAGTCGCATTTCACTGTCATTGGTTGGCTGCTGCTGTGTTTTCGCAGCCAATAAGGAGAAAGAGAGGGAGGCGTGGCGCAACCCGGAGAGGGAGCGGGGCGGGGCGAAGGCCGGCGCACCTGGCCTGCGAGGGCCGGTGCCTGCCCAGGTGCATTCACGGCAATAAAGTTACCATTGTTTTGTCCTCCTTTTCATTTCCTCTTTCCCCACTGAAGACGGTCTCCAACGATCCTGTCTTATCTTCTATGACTCAACGCACGTGTGAGAACTCCTTTCCTGTACTTTGGAAATTATGTACAAATAAAAGACAATATAATACACCAAGAGACAGAGGCGGAGGCATCTCACCCACCTTGAACTTGGGAACAGAAAACATGAAACTCAGTTGAATAAATCTCCAATGTTTGTGACCTGAATTCATGTATTCGACAGCACTCGATTTCAAGTACAATATTTTACATATAACGATCCATAAAAGTGAGTTGCAGAAAGAAGGAAGAAATGAGAGGGGTGCGTGTGTGCGTGTCAGAGAGGAGAGAGGAATTCGATTCAGATGTCTAAAGCACCAGTTACACACAAGTGTACAAAAAAGTATTTTTTTTCTGTCTGAAAGAATGATAAAAAGCAAAGTTCATGTTAACTACCCAAATTAAAGAAAGCGATCATGGTGGATTCCCAAAGGCCGTCCCTTAGCCGAGCTCTGTGATGTTTCCCTTTGCCCCTCGTCAGCGCTGCCCCGGGCGTAAGCACCAGCGGACGCCGGTGTTAGTTAATCTGCTGCGCCTGTTTGGAGCTGGGCCCCTGGTGTGTGTGTGCGTCTTTACAGGGCAGCGCGTTCCGTGGGCCTGGTGCTGACCGGGTGTGAGTGGATGGACACACACCTGCACGTGCTCACATCATGCGTTCCTCTTGACCCAGGTGCTTCTGAGATACTCCACATGGACGAGCGAAGGAGTTCTTTTCTGAAGCTTTATTCTCTGTCTTTGCCCGTCCGTGTTCTCCGGCTGGTGAATGCTGACTTGTGTCCTGTTTGTGGTCTTGTAACGGTCACAGCGCTGGCGTGGCGTCTCTTCCCCGGGGCACACACGCCGACGTCTCTTGTCGCGACTGTGCACAGGGGAGAGGACTGGCTGGGTCTCAGGGCGTCCTTCCCGGGGTGGCCGAGCGTGTGCCTCGGCGTGGCTGGGATGCGGGCGCCCGGGGCCTGGGGACACGCGGCTCTGGGTGTGTCTGTGGGGCCGCGTCCAGAGGGGACGGGCGCTGAGGTCTGCAGACAGTGGGGACGGTTCTCAGCAGGCGGGGTCTGAGCAGGACAGCGGGCGGAGGTGGGTGAGGCCGCTCTCTCGTGAGCTGGGTCCTCCCTTCTCTCTCAGACAGCAGGGCCGAGGCTCCTGGGCCTTTGCGGTCACACCAGGACGTGCCCTGCTGATTGCCGTGGTCCAGTTCCTGGGACCTCAGTTCTGGACGGGAACCCAGCCGGCTCCCTGGCCTCCAGCCTGCAGATGGCCGCCATGCCCTCTAGGAGTAAACCTCCATCCGCCCATATAGAGCCCTCGCCCACGGGTTCACAATCCCCAGGCTCCGTCTGCGTGGGTAAGGGTGGCCTGTGCCCCATTCACGCCCCTGCCCACTGTGGGCCAGAGTCCCGCCCGCCCCAGGACTGGGGAAGACCATTCATTTTTGCCACTCTGATGTGTGACACAACTGTGATTTAAATGTTACAAATTAGGGTTTAGAGTGGAGGGTACCCACGAGGGTGAACATTTTCCCATGTGTTTCTGAGCCAGCGGCTGTGTTACTCTTCTGGGGAAGCTCTCTTGGTGTCTTCTGCTCATTTCTCTCTTGAGGTGCTCTCACTGATCTGAAGGGGCCTTTTTTTAGGAAGTAATCTCATGTATGCCTTTCTCTCTGGCTGGGCTGGGTCTCCCTTGCCGTGCGGGCTTTCTCTGGCTGCAGCGAGCGGGAGTGACCGTCTGGATGTGGTGGGAGGGCTCCCTGGCTGCCGAGCGGGCGCGAGGAGCTCAGCAGCGTGGCCGCGAGCCCCAGCGTGCTGGCTCGGGAGCTGTGGTGCGTGAGCCCAGCTGCTCCGGGGCGTGTGACATTTTCCCGATGGAGCCCGTCGTCTCCTGCGTTGGCCGGTGCGTTCTTTTCCACTGAGCCACGTGAGAGGTCCCCGAAGAGTCTTTATAGACACGTCTCGCGGACAGTCATGGACAGGACCGGGCAGCAGAGCTCTTGTCCATTCGGTGGCTGATTCTCTCATGTTCTTTGTTGACTTTTGATGGAAAGTGTTTACTTTTTATACAATTTTTTTTCCTATATGGCTTTGCTTTCAGCATCTTAGGGAAGCCTTCTCTACCTTGAAGTAATAAAGTATTTTCCTGTTCTATTAACTGCATTTTCTAAGATTCAGTTTTGCCGCTTACATATACATTTGTAGTAGACCTGGAATTCGTTTTCGTGTTTAGAGTAAGGTAGGGGTTCAGTTTCACTTGGGTGACCAGCTGCCCTGCGGCAACCGGTAGGCAGCTCATCCCTTCCTGTGCATCTGTAACCCCCACCACGTCATAAATCAAGTCTCCGGACAGGACCTGGATTTCCACGTGTCCCCCGATGCACCCACACTGCTCTGAGCTGTTCACTATGGCGATAACAAGCCTGGATAAGGCAAATTACCTCCTTTCTTTTTCATTCTTCAGGAATTTCCTGATCCTATTTGACTCTTTGTTCACTCACATACATTTTAGAATCACTGTCAATTCCTGTGAAATGCCCTGTAGGAATTTTTATTGAAAGTGCATTCAATCTATAGATGCATTTGGGGCCAGGTGATTGAGCTCTAGGCAATATTATCTTCCTACCCAGGGATGTCGTCTGTCCATTTACATGTGCCATTTAAAATTTCTTTCAAGAAAGTTTTATAAGTTCTTCATTGTGCGTCTTCTATTAGATCTGTTCCCAGGTATTTTATTTGCTGCTCTTCTAAATGATGGCCTTCCCTGGGGGCTCAGTGGTAAAGAATCTGCCTGCCAATTCGGGAGCCGGGGGTTTGCTCCCTGGGTGGGGAAGTTCCCCTGGAGGAGGGCATGGCTACCCACTCCAGTGTTCTGGCCCGGGGAATCCCATGGACACAGAAGCCTGGCGGGTCATGCGTGCCATTGGGTCACAAAGAGTCGGACACAACTGAACAGCAGCCACTGTCCTTGTGACTCTGGTGTCAGGTTAGACTAATCTTATTTAATAAAGCGGAGCGGCCTCTTCTGTTCCTAGTCTCTGGGTACGTCTGTTAAGACTGCAAACGTTCCTGAAGCGTTTGTAAGAGCTTTCCACCCATCAGGCTTCTGGTTCTTTTCTTTGTGGGAAAATGCTTAGCAACCAATTCAATTTCTTCAATAATATAGGACTACTCAGGTTTTCTGTCTCTTCTTGAGTCTGTTTTGGTCAGTGACCTTTTTCTAGGAATGCACATGTTCTGTTGAAATCTTTAATTGTCTAAATACTACCTCTTGTCTCTCCTGAATCCGTGATGTGCCATCTTTTTCATTCCTAATGTTCATTTTTCCCATTTCTTATTTCCCTTGATTAAATCACAACAGAAGTGTGTCAGTATTACAAATCATTTCAAAGCGACCATCTTTGAATTTAATTTTCCTATCAGTAAATGTGTGTTTTAACTCACTGATTTCTGCCCTTTGTTGTTTTCTTGTTATTTAAAGCTTTAAAAAAATTTTTTTGTTTTAATTTTGGCCTCTTTTATTGGTCTTTCATTTTTAATTATTTTCATCCATCTTTATTCTTTGGCCTGTGTGAGCCTCCCATTGCAGTGGCCTCCCTTGCTGCACAGGCCCCAGAGCTCCGGCTTGGTAGATGGACACACCAGTCCAGCCGCTGCACGGCATGTGGGATCCTCCCAGGCCAGGGATCGAACCGACACCCCTTGCACTGCAAGGCAGACTCTTTACCCACTGGACCCCCAAAGAAGCCCCCTTTTTAAGATTTTAAAGTTATTTGCTTTATTTTTTGTTGTTTCCTTTGGTAGGTACAGTTGTTAGGACCCTGTGTTCTCACAGCCAAAGGCCCACGTTTGATCCCTGCCAGGGAAGCAGGATCCCACAGGATCTGCACAGGATGTGGCCAGACAGAGGCGGGCAGGCGACCTGGACCGGGGCACCGGGAAGCCTCTCCACGATGCAGTCCCTCTGGACAGTCTGCTTACAGACACTCGGAACCGACTGCGGAAGAGCCCAGTTCCGACTCCAGCCGGCATTACCCCCCTGCTCCCGAGCCTGGCACAGAGGCTCCGCGTGGGAAAGCTCTCCCCAGCACGCAGACCCCAAACTCATTTGCAGATGGTTTGCCTGTGTTAGCCAATGTTTTAATGAAGAAACAACTTACGGAACACACCTCCCACACGTGCACACACACGCACACACGCCCTCCAGCCGCGGCCCCCAGCCGAGGAAACTGAGGACTCGGGCTCCGTCCTGCAGACAGACCCCGGCCCTCCCGCCTCCCAGGTGGAGCCTCTTGGCCGCGCTGCCCAGTGACTCAGCGCAGGGCTGGGACTCTGAGTGTCCCCTTCCTCTTCGTCTTCCCTAACACCTCTGTGCCCCCCTGGAGACGCGTCCCCTTCCCTCGCCTCCCCCTGGGGCTCTGGGCCTGGCCAGCGTCCTCCCTCCCCTGGGGCCGGCTCCCCAGGCCCGGGTGTAGTGAGAAGTGGAGCTTCCGGGATCCGCGGTCATGCTGGGGCCGAGTGGCTGGGCTGGGCCACTCCAGGGTGCGGCGGGGCTCAAAAGTGGGCTCTGCAAGACAAGAGGACCAGAATGCCCGGCTTGACCTGAAGGTCAACGCGCCCCCGAAGGGGGTTTGGCCTGGGGGGTCTGCCATGGGGCCCCAGCCACCTCGCGCCCTCTGAGTCTGGGCCAGGTTCTTCCCAGGCCCCTAGGGGAATCCCACCCTCCCCCAAACACTAGGTGGACACGAGTGGAGCACTTTGAAAGGTTCCTTGACAAGGTTGAAAGGATCATTTCTGCACAAAGGCCCGTTCTGAATAATTAAGAATGTTAAGAGGATTCGTTTTTGTTTTGTTTTGTTTTGTTTTGCTCTCCTGAAAAGGAGGTTAGTGACAAGAGGTCCAGTGTGGCCTTGGGGCACCAGTGTCCACCTCTGGGCATGTTTATGAAGGGGAACCACAGCTCTCTCTCTCATTCAGAATGGATGCAAGCTTGTGCTGGGAGCTCAGATGGGCGGCACAGAGCCCCTCAAGCCAAGAGCGGCTCCCCTGTGGCCTCGCCCACTGCGTGTGACAGATGGGCAACCCAAGGCCCTAGCAGGGCCCGAGGCCGAGGTGAAGTAATGGAGCTCATGGACAGCCAGGCTGCGAGCCCGCAGGCCTGCCCCAGCCACCCGTGGAGAGGGCTCCCTGAAGGCAGCGGCTTGCCCTCCCCCGCCCAGCCAGCGCACCCCCCGCAGGGCAGCACCTCACCTATGACGATGAGCGTGGCCGTGCTGACCGCCTGGCCCAGCACGTTCTCGGCCACCGCCTTATACCGGCCGCTGTCCTCCGCGGAGACGCTGGGGATGACCAGGGAGCACACGCCCATCACGTCGGTGCTGTAGACGGCCCCGCTGCCCGCCAGGCTCTGGCCGTTCTTGAACCAGGTGACGTGGGGCCGCGGCCAGCCCTGCACGGCGCAGCTCATGCAGCACTCGCAGCCCAGGGGCAGCAGGTGCGCGCGCAGGCCCACCACGAAGCGGGGCTTCTGCCTCAGGTCCAGCTCCCGGTAGCGCGGCGCCTTCACCGCGATCTTATCTGTGGTGGCGAAGGGAAGGTCAGGGAGCAAGGAGAGTGCTGGGGAGCCAGTGGGCGGGAAGCCCCCGGCGGAGGCGGGCAGGGCCTATGAAGCTTAGAAATCACGAAAACGTACGTCTGACTTCACAGCCTGCTTTTTCTGGTGGCTGCTTTGAAGGTTCCAATCTACCTGACTGCGAGAGACTGTTTCCTGAGAAGCACTGACCTCTGTCAACCCTATCACCTGCCACTTAGCGGAGAAGCCACCCAGGACCCACAGACGACAGGGCAGCAGGTTCTCCCCCGGGGAGCAGAAGACCAGCAGGGCGAGTGGGCCGGGCAAGGCGAGAGTGGGCGGGGCGGGGCGAGTGGGCGGGGCAAAGCGAGAGTGGGCGGGACGGAAGGGTGGGACGTGCGGCGGACCCGCCTCCAGTCCCGCCCAACACCCCGGTCGCGGAGCTCACCTGGCGGCTGGCGCGGGACGACCCAGGGATGGCGCGTGTCCGAGGGCTCGCTGGCGCCCAGCTCGTTCTTGGCCACCACGCGGAAGTGGTATTCGTGGCCCGGGAGGACGCCCACCAGGGTGAAGCGACAGTTGTGCAGGCGCTCGGCCGCGGGACACCAGGGCGCGTGGGCCGAGGAGCGCATCAGCACCGTGTAATGCAGCGGGGCGGCCCCCGGCTCGGCCTCGTCCGGACATGGCGCCCACTCGACGGTCACGGAGCCCAGCGTGCCCTCCCGCAGGACGATGGGCCCCGGGGCTCGGGGGCGCGCTGTGGGGACAGAGCGGGCAGGCTGGGGCCGGGGTGCACCTGACCGTGCAGGGCGCACGTCCTGCTCCAGGGCCTGATTCCTAACCGGCTCCCACGTCCTGCCCCGGTCCCTTAGTCTTCCCGGGGCCCCACTTCTTCCAGGGCCCTGGAGACCCGGTCTCCCCAGGCAGGGGGCTGGAACCCGGGAGAACAGGGCCGGTTATGCAGTTACTGCTGGAGGTCCGGAAGCCTCTGAGAAGAGTCGTTTGAATCCCCTTTGACTTGCATGTCAACGACACAGGAACAGAGTGGGGCTTTCAGAGGGTCAGGGACAGCGCTCCCACTGTGAGCTGCTGTTTCCGTGTTTCGGAAGCCCCCCAGGGCCGGGGCCAGGGACCAGCTTTATCCCAGGCGAGGACCACGGGCAGCTCTTCCCGCCAGTGGAGAGAGGCGACGGCAGGGACTGCCTGCTCGCTGGCCCAGAGGAGGGCCCTGGGTCCAGGAAAGCTGCTCAGTGGCCCAGGCGCCAGGGGCCGGGCGCAGTGAAGCCCCTCCCCCAGTCCCGCCCCTCTCACCCTGAGGGTGGCACCCCGGCAAACCCGGGGGGTGGAATCCCAGAGACCTGGGACCAGGTCCCAGGAGCGGCGGGCGCGTCCAGCCCCAGCCTGGCACCGGCCTCACCTGCCACCCGGAGGCGGAAGCTGTAGGTGGCCTCCTCCCCGCGCAGGCTCCTGAGCACCACGGTGTAGACGCCGCTGTCCGTGAGGCTGGCCGAGGGGACCAGGAGCTGGGTGAGGCCGTCCTTCACGGAGGCCACGCTGCTTTTAGGCAAGGGCAAGCTGTCCTTCAGCCAGGTCACCTCCGGCAGCGGGGTGGCCTGGGCACACAGGAGGGAGCGTGAGAAGGGAGCTCTGCGGAGGGGTGGCGTTGAGCTCGGCTGAGGTGCGAGAGGGGCCTCTGTTGGGGGACACTGGCTAGGGAAAGGCCGGGGACAGGTGCAGGTGCTGGCTCTGGTGCGACGGGCCCTACGTGTCACACGCACGTGGACACCTGGGTTTCTCTCTGAGAGCTGTGAGCTGCGGTTCTAAGGTCTGACCATGGGCACATACTTGGATCTGGGTTCACGGGGCCGGTGGCACGAGGGCAGGTGGGAGTGGGAGGACTCGTGGGAGGAGAGTCCGGACCCCCCGGGTGCCCGGGCTTGAAAAGGGAGAGGCCTGGGGTGCCCGCGGTGGTCCAGGAGGGAGAAGGGGGAGCCGGCCCTGCCTGATGCTGGGCACCGGCTCCCGTGCGGCTCTCAGCACTGGCTGTGAGCCACCCTGGGTCCAAACAGTGGCCTCCCTCACCGGCTCGCCTGAGGAGCCGAGAAGTGACCAATATAAGGAAAGCACAGAGGATGGGCCAAGACGGAGCAAGCCCTCCGTGCGTCTGACACATTTTTGTCGTGATTACCATTGGCATCATTACGGTCTAATAGTTGAACGGAATATAGAGTTAGGTCTGGGTCTGAACCGGGCTCTGCCATCTGTGAGCTTCCTACCCAGGCGAGGATGACGGTTTTCACAAAAGCAGCGACAGTAATAATAGCAGGTGCTGCGTACGAGGCGCTTGCCCCACGCCTGGCTTCTGTGCTTTCAGGTACGGGCTCCTCGAGTCCCCGGCAAGCCCCCTGGCCGAGGCCGTGGGGACGCAGAGAGGCGAACGTGCGCCAAAAGTCAAACCGCGACGAGCGCTGCAGCCAGAGCTGGAATCCGGCCGCCTGTGCTGTGGCCATGCCGGCCGCCCCACCACACACAGATGGGCGGGCCCCCCGGTCCGAGGCGGGCCACGAGCCCACACGACCCACACTCTGATGCCAAGGACCCCCTTCCTGGATCGCGGTGGAAGAAGGGTGGCTTTAGGGGGCAGCACCGGAAGCCACCACCAGAGAGGGCCACAGACGAGGGCAGAGCGGCCGCCTGTGTGCAGGGCCCGCGGTCTCTGTCAGGGCCCTCCCGTCCCCGCCTCGCCGCCTGGTTTTCAGCACAAGCCTGAGTCCCTGACGAGGGGCCAAACAGGAGCAGGGAAGAAGGGAGACCCGAGGGCTGAGACGGTCCTCCTCAGCCCCTAGGTGTGCTCACCTCGAAGTGGACAGGCACACGAACCATGTCCCCAGCTCTGGCCGTCAGCACGTCCTTCATGCTGGCATCCATCCGGAACTTGGGACTGACTGGAACACACGGGGTGGCCTGTCACTTCCCTATGAGTCTGGGCCCCAGCCCTGGTCACTGGCGCTGCAGGGGCAGCCTGGCCAGTCCAGGGGGGCTGAGACCCCATGCAACGTCAGATGGGGGGCCCTGCGGGGTCTGGAGAGGGGGCTGGAGGGGACTCGTGTGGGGGAGCCACAGGGCTGGGGAGCGGGTGGGGCGGAGAAAGGGCAGCCTCAGGGGCAGCCTGGACGGTAGTACTCTTGGATTTTGCAATGACACAACCCCCGGGCCCCTGGGGGGGAGGCAGGGGGAAGGGCCTGGCTTACACATTTTGTCGTGATTACCATTGGCATCATTACGGTCTAATAGTTGAACGGAATATAGAGTTAGGTCTGGGTCTGAACCGGGCTCTGCCATCTGTGAGCTTCCTACCCAGGCGAGGATGACGGTTTTCACAAAAGCAGCGACAGTAATAATAGCAGGTGCTGCGTACGAGGCGCTTGCCCCACGCCTGGCTTCTGTGCTTTCAGGTACGGGCTCCTCGAGTCCCCGGCAAGCCCCCTGGCCGAGGCCGTGGGGACGCAGAGAGGCGAACGTGCGCCAAAAGTCAAACCGCGACGAGCGCTGCAGCCAGAGCTGGAATCCGGCCGCCTGTGCTGTGGCCATGCCGGCCGCCCCACCACACACAGATGGGCGGGCCCCCCGGTCCGAGGCGGGCCACGAGCCCACACGACCCACACTCTGATGCCAAGGACCCCCTTCCTGGATCGCGGTGGAAGAAGGGTGGCTTTAGGGGGCAGCACCGGAAGCCACCACCAGAGAGGGCCACAGACGAGGGCAGAGCGGCCGCCTGTGTGCAGGGCCCGCGGTCTCTGTCAGGGCCCTCCCGTCCCCGCCTCGCCGCCTGGTTTTCAGCACAAGCCTGAGTCCCTGACGAGGGGCCAAACAGGAGCAGGGAAGAAGGGAGACCCGAGGGCTGAGACGGTCCTCCTCAGCCCCTAGGTGTGCTCACCTCGAAGTGGACAGGCACACGAACCATGTCCCCAGCTCTGGCCGTCAGCACGTCCTTCATGCTGGCATCCATCCGGAACTTGGGACTGACTGGAACACACGGGGTGGCCTGTCACTTCCCTATGAGTCTGGGCCCCAGCCCTGGTCACTGGCGCTGCAGGGGCAGCCTGGCCAGTCCAGGGGGGCTGAGACCCCATGCAACGTCAGATGGGGGGCCCTGCGGGGTCTGGAGAGGGGGCTGGAGGGGACTCGTGTGGGGGAGCCACAGGGCTGGGGGAGCGGGTGGGGGCGGAGAAAGGGCAGCCTCAGGGGCAGCCTGGACGGTAGTACTCTTGGATTTTGCAATGACACAACCGCCCCTGAGGCAGGAAGTGGCCCGAGAGCCCTGGAGCAGGGGCAAGGGCAGGACAAGGCTCTGGGTTCTGGACACAGACTCAGGGCAATTTTCTCTGTGCATCTCCCTTATCGTCACAGGGACAACTCGGGTCCACTGGGATGGCCCAGTGTCAGCTTGGGCCAAAGACAGGCCAGCTGCTCCAGCAACTGGCTCCCCACCCCCGGGAAAGACAGTGCAGCTTCTGGGAACGGGCCTGGGGCTCCTCTGCTCTGACGTGGGCTGGGTGGGAGCGGAGGGACACCTGGCCTCCTCAGGCCACACTCAGGACGCCGTGAAGTATTCTGGTGTGAGTCTGGGCCTGGGGGTCAGTCCCCCTGGCCCTGCCGTGTACCAGTGGTCAAGCTCAGGGCAGCGCACCTCCGACCTGACCCCTGCCTTGATTTCCTCATCTGTTAAGTGGGGAGAGTTCTGACCTTGTAGGATTTTCATGAGTTGAAGTGAAAATGCATTTCTTTTTTTTTTTTTTTTTTAATTTTTATGGTTTTTTTTGCCTCTAAGTCATCATTCATCATCATTTATTTTTATCCATCTCTGTTCTTTGGCCTGTGTGGGCCTCCCACTGCAGTGGCCTCTCTGGTTGTAGAGCACCGGCTCTGGGCACATGCGCTCCAGAGTGCTGGCCCATCATTGGACACACCGGTCCAGCCGCTCCGCGGCTCATGGGATCCTCCCGGGCCAGGGATCAAACCGGTGCCCCTTGGACTGCCAGGCGGACTCTTTACCCACTGGACCACCAGGGAAGCCCCCGAAAATGCGTTTCTGAAAGGGCTCCCTGGCCCAGTGCCCTGCTCCCACCAGGCGCCCAGTGTGGGGGTGCTAGTCGCTTAGTCGTGCCCCACTCTTTGCCCCATGGGCTGCAGCCGGCCGGGCTCCTCAGCCCCTGGAATCCTCCAGGCCAGAACACTGGAGCGGCTGTCGTTCCCTCCCCCGCCCAGTATGTGAGCCTCCTCTAAGGTGGGGAGGGTTCCGGCTCAGCCAGTGCCAGGCCCCCGGCAGGCGCCGAGCCGGGAGGAGGGATGCAGACTCACCGACGACAGGCATGGCCTGCACCGCCGAGTCCAGGGCCGCGGGCTGGCTGGCGCCCCCGTCGTTCACGGCCGTCACCCGCAGGAAGTAGCTCTCCCGGGGCCGAAGCCCCTTGGCCGTGTAGGCGGTGCCCTGCACAGTGCCCGCGTGGCACGGGCTCCACTGCAGGCTGGCCGAGCCGCACAGCTCCACCACGTAGCCCTGCGCCTCGTCTCCGTCCTGAGGGTCCGGCCGGGCCCAGCTCAGGGTGATGCTGGTGTGCGAGGTGTCCGTGACCTGGAGATCCCTCACGGGCCCGGGGGGTCCTGGCCGGGCAACACAGGGTGTCAGGAGTGGCGTCGCCTCTCCTGAGGCAGGCCCCTCGGTGGATGCTCCCCGCGAGAGCGGCTGGGGCTCCCTTCTCTGGGGGGCCGGCCTCTAGACTCTGCTGGAGCACCTGCTGGACCGAGCCCTGCCTCCGCCCCGCACGCTCCCTCCCCCTGCGCCACGCTGCCCGGCGCGCCTCCTCCAGCAAGAGCCCGGCTCCATCCACCCTCTCGCCAACCTGCCACCCCTTCCCCCATCGTCCTCCCACCTGAGCCCCTACAACTCCGCCCTCTGCGCTTCCTTCAGGACCCCTGGTTTTTGCCTCTAAGTCTGCCCCCACTGCAGTGGCCTCTCTGGTTGTAGAGCACCGGCTCTGGGCACATGCGCCCAGAGTGCGGCCATCATTGGACACACGGTCCAGCCGCTCCGGCTCATGGGATCCTCCCGGGCCAGGGATCAAACCGGTGCCCCTTGGACTGCCAGGCGGACTCTTTACCCACTGGACCACCAGGGAAGCCCCCGAAAATGCGTTTCTGAAAGGGCTCCCTGGCCCAGTGCCCTGCTCCCACCAGGCGCCCAGTGTGGGGGTGCTAGTCGCTTAGTCGTGCCCCACTCTTTGCCCCATGGGCTGCAGCCGGCCGGGCTCCTCAGCCCCTGGAATCCTCCAGGCCAGAACACTGGAGCGGCTGTCGTTCCCTCCCCCGCCCAGTATGTGAGCCTCCTCTAAGGTGGGGAGGGTTCCGGCTCAGCCAGTGCCAGGCCCCCGGCAGGCGCCGAGCCGGGAGGAGGGATGCAGACTCACCGACGACAGGCATGGCCTGCACCGCCGAGTCCAGGGCCGCGGGCTGGCTGGCGCCCCCGTCGTTCACGGCCGTCACCCGCAGGAAGTAGCTCTCCCGGGGCCGAAGCCCCTTGGCCGTGTAGGCGGTGCCCTGCACAGTGCCCGCGTGGCACGGGCTCCACTGCAGGCTGGCCGAGCCGCACAGCTCCACCACGTAGCCCTGCGCCTCGTCTCCGTCCTGAGGGTCCGGCCGGGCCCAGCTCAGGGTGATGCTGGTGTGCGAGGTGTCCGTGACCTGGAGATCCCTCACGGGCCCGGGGGGTCCTGGCCGGGCAACACAGGGTGTCAGGAGTGGCGTCGCCTCTCCTGAGGCAGGCCCCTCGGTGGATGCTCCCCGCGAGAGCGGCTGGGGCTCCCTTCTCTGGGGGGCCGGCCTCTAGACTCTGCTGGAGCACCTGCTGGACCGAGCCCTGCCTCCGCCCCGCACGCTCCCTCCCCCTGCGCCACGCTGCCCGGCGCGCCTCCTCCAGCAAGAGCCCGGCTCCATCCACCCTCTCGCCAACCTGCCACCCCTTCCCCCATCGTCCTCCCATGGTTCCCAAAGTCTGCTTTTCCAGGACCCCCGAACACTACAACTCTGCGTCCTTCTGCTCTGAGCGCTGCGCTCCTGGTCAGGACTGCCCTGGGGACCTGGTCCACGCTCTGTGCTCTTCACTGGAAAGTGGGCAATACCAGCAGAGGCCCGCCGGCCCCGAGGGCTCAGAGCCAGACCGTGTATAAAGGGCTTCGTGCGTGGCATGGCAGTCCAGCGCTCTGGCCTCCAAGCCTGGGCACCACCTGAGGGCCAGACTCCTTGAATCTCTGCAGGCCCCATGGCCACCTCCCCAGGGCCCGGCTGACATGGAAGCACACCCTGGTTGATCCACAAGGCCAGGAGCGTGCTGCCCCCCGTGGCTGGCAGTGGTGAGCCCCTGAGGGTAGGCGCTCAGGAGAGGTACATGGGGGCAGCTGTGTGCTGTGGAGAGACAACTTGACAGGTGTTTCGTGGAAATAGTCTTCTCCATTCAAATTTGGGAAATTCATATCAAGGCAGGGCAGGGCTCTCTCCTGTAGGACGTGGAAACGTCCTGGCCCTCGGGCGGCAGGTAGGGCAATGCCGCTCGAGACTGGAAGCTTCCCAAGCACAGTGTCGGCACCCAGCAGGTGAGGAGATGCTCACCGGGTGGAGATTTGCTGTGATCCCCCCTCGCAGGGACGATGCCTCCCCACGGAGGGCAGTGACGCTCACAGGATGGGACCGAGAGATCGGGGAGGGCTTCCCAGCCCAGCCCTGGCCCCGGCCTGTCTGGTCTGGGTGTGGGCTTCCCAAGTTATTCCCCGCCCTCGGGCCCTTTCCACCTGCAGGGCCCCGCCCTCCCGAGGTGCCCCTGGCTCCGCACCCCAGCCCACCCTCTCCTGGGCTGCGCTCCACTTACGCATGGGGTCGCGGGCGAAGACAGCATCCGACGGGGGCCCAGGCTCTCCAGGGCCCGAGGGAGCCACAGCCGTGACCCGGAACTCGTACTGACAGCCCTGCCGCAGGTCCCCCACCGTCCACTTCCTGTCTGTGGGAAGCGCCCCCGCGTCAGTCCCGCCTGAGGAGGCCGGCAGTGTCTGCACGAGGCCAGCCCGGCCCCACGCCGCCGGGCGCCCAGCCCCGCGCCGGGGAGACGCGGGCCTTCCCAGGCAGAGCAGGGTGCTGTTCAGGGTCTCAGGGCCCCTGTCTAGTTCCGCCTCTGACTTGCAGGGCATCTGGGGTGAGCGCCCCAGCGTTCGGCTCTCCCCCGCCTTAGAGGGGCTCCTGTTTAAGCACACGCGAGCCCCTCGGCAGCGGAGCTGAAAGGTGCGCTCCTTCCAGAGACGCGGAGGCTGAGCCCCTCTGAGCCCCTTTCTCCTGCTAGCCTGGGCTTGGGCTTTTCCGAGTTTGTTCTGGGCTCAGAAGGCAGTTTCTTGGACTCAGAGGGTGGGCACCCCTCTTCCTGCTGTATGGGCGAGGACGCTCCGACCAGAGGGCAGCGGCAGCTGCTGGGGAGACTTCTGTCACACGGCCCGCCCCCCGCCGCTGCTGTTTCTGGCCAGGGGATCTTTGTCTGGGGAAGAGGGACCATGCTGCCTGTCCAGGGACTTGCAGCTGCATCCCGACCCCTCAAGGAGGCCACCCCCACCATCCCCCTTCAGTGCGACACCCCCAAACTGTCGGACATCGGTAAACGCCCTGGGGCAAGCCGCTGCGGTGGGGCCCTCGTCCTAGAGTGATCTGAGACTGCCCTGGTGGCCCAGTGGTTAAGAATCCGCCTGCCGACGCAGGAGACGGGGTTCAGCCCCTGATCTGGGACGAGTCCAAGCCCGCAGCCACAACGACCGCGCCTGTGCTCTGGGCCTGTGCGAGGCAGCCACCCGAGCCTGCGTGCCCAGAGCCCGCACCCCGCCGGAGACACCCTCTCCGCAAGAAGCCTGAACACCACGACCAGAGGGCGGCCCCCGCGCTCGCGCCTGGAGAAGCCCTCGACCAGCGACAAAGACCCGGCACAGCCAAAACTAAACAAACAGAAATTACAACCAATGCAGCGGGCTGAGGGGACGCTGCCGCAGAGCCTCGGGCCGGGGCCAGGGAGGCCCTGCAGGCCAGGACGACGCGGGCCGCCCTCGGGCTGCTCACCGGGCACCGGCTCCTGGTTCACAGCCACCCAGGTGTTGCTTCCCTTCTTGCGCTTCTCAATCAGGTAGCCGAGGATGTGGGCACTGCCCGGGCCCCGCGGCGCCGTCCACGCCAGGGCGATGCTCTGGCTGGAGGCCGACAGGACGGAGGGCGGGGGCGGGGGCCCGGGCCGAGCTGGGGGCAGAGACGGCGTGGTCAGCCCGGGGCTGGGAGAGGCGCCGGGGGGGCCCCGGGGAGAGATGGCACCTGGGGTGTCAGGGGTTGGGGCCAGCCTGGACTTTGGGGACGAGAGTGGTGGAAACACGGAGGCATTGTGGCCTGGGAACGAGAGCCAGCTGAGAACCTCTGCCCGCCTCCCCCAAGTCCCTGGGAGGTGGCCCAGATGGAGGACGGTGCCCTGTCCTTCCCAGGCTGTGAGGGGGCCCTGCCGCCCACCCTGCCCCACAGACCCACGACTGGAGGAGGCCGGAGCAGCGGCGGCGCTCTCCCGGGGCTGGAGACCCCGACTGGCGGCCCCCGGCCTCTGGGGCAGACGGGCCCAGACTCTGGGCACAGGGAGGAGCCCGCAGTGCCCGCCCCCCAGCCCCAGACGGTCCTCTCACCCTCGGGGGCCACGAGCACCTCCTCGGACTCCAGGGCCTCCCCGGGCCCCTCCGCGGTCACGGCCCGCACGCGGAAGGCGTACTTCTTGCCCTGCTCCGTGTGGGCGTCCGTGAAGGTGGTGCTGTCCGCGCGGGGCTCGCCCACTTTCAGCCAAGTGCTGCGGCCGGCCTGCCGCCTCTCCACCACGTACTGCTCCAGGGGCCGGCCCCCGTCGTCCTTGGGGGGCCGCCAGCGGAGGCAGACGCCGGCCCCGTGGCCATCCTGCACCTCCAGAGGGCCCTGTGGGGGCTGGGGCTTGTCTGGGGACCCCCGAGAGGAACAGGAAGAGAAGAGGGGTCAGAGGAGCCCCGGGGAGCTGGACCGCCATCAGCGGACACGCCTGCCTGGGGGAGCAGGTGGGCTTCCCCTCGAGGCACCCCGGGCCTCTGCCCTGACACGCACACCCCCAGGAGGGACTTGAGCGCCAGCCCCGCCCAGTCCCACCCGCAGGGTCTGGTCGGCACCTGAGCTCTGGCCGTGGCTGCCCTCAGGCTGCAGAGTGGGGCCCCCTGGCCTGGCCCCTCCGTGCGGACAGCCCAGAGGCTGGCTGGCGTGACTCAAGCTGGGGGCTGCCACCCACCGTGGGATGTCCCGAGGGCCTCGTGTGTCCACTGCAGGGGCGCACGGCCTGTCTCCCCCGAGAGGAGCCGCCCAGAGGTGTCTAAACGGCTTCTCCCCAACCAGTCCCAGGAGGGAGGGGACCGCGCGGGGGAGGAGACAGCTGGGGGCGGTCTGGTCTCAAGCAGCCGCGCATGGCATCAGGGAGGGCCCGGGCGGCGGGGCAGGCTGGCACCTAGGACCTGCAGGGTGAGCTCGGCCCGCGTGGCGCCGCCCTGGCTCCTCAGGGTCACGCCGTACTGGCCGCAGTCCTTCCTGCTGGCGCTGGGGAGGCACAGCCGGGTGAAGTTGTCCCCCACTGCCACCTGGGCACCTCGGCCGCTGCCGCCGGCCACCTCGGCCCCGTCCTTCCTCCAGGTGGCCTGGACCGGGAGGCTGCTCTGGAAGGGGACTTTCATGGTCACCGGCTTCCCAGCTTTGACCACCAGTGGCTCTCTCAGCTTCGAGGTCACGTCGGGAGCAATGACCGGGGGGTCTGGGGAGAGCACAGGGCACGGGAGTCAGAGCTGGGGCAGGGGTGCGGCCCAGAGTCAGAAGCCCCTCCCTGGCTCGTGAGGAGGGCAGGAGGGGTGGGGCCCAGAGTCAGAAGCCCCTGCCCGGTTCATAAGGGGGCAGGAGGGGGGGGCCCAGAGACAGAAGCCCCTCCCCTGCTCATGAGGACGGGCGGGGGGCCCCAGGGGCTGCGTGTGCAGCGGGAGCCGTGGGGCTGGGCCCCCTGTGCTGACGAGGAACGGCGAGTCGGCTCCAGGCTGCTCCTGTGCCATCGTCTAGACTGAGGATGAGACTGGACACAGGCCGCGGGCCAGCGGCACGTCCAGGTGCTGAGCACTGGAGTGAGTCACGGGCTGAGAGCGGCCCGTCGTGAAAGGGCGGGGCGGCGCCTCACCGTGGACAGTCAGCGTGGCCTCGCTCTGCTGGCCGCCGGCTGCAAAGCAGTACCTCCCAGCCTGGGTCCCTTCCGCATGGGCAATGACGAGCCTGTGTGCCCGCCCGTCCTGCTCGAAGGCGACTCCGTCCTGGGCGCTGAGCTGAGAACGAGGCCACAGAGGGCCAGTCACCCACCCCGCCCCGCCCCTCCCGCCGCTGGCCGACCTTTACTAATGCAGTCGCGGGAATGAGCTGCACGCCCACCAGGGGCTCGGCTGCAGCCAGTCCCCCAGCTTAGCGTCTCCTTAACGGTCCAGCGGCCTGTGAAGTGGGCACTGCTCTTAGCTCACTTTTTTTTTTTTTACGAGGAAGCCAGCTGACAACAAAGCCGGGCTCCGGAGCCCTGAGAGGCGGCAGTGGCGGCGCGGGGGCTGTCCCGGGAGTCGAGAGCCACGGCCGGGGCGAGGACGCGGTCTCTGCTCAGGCCTTAAGGGCAGGGCGACTTCAGCGAGTGCCGGGCGGGAAGGCAGCTGGCGTGGCTGGAGCCAGGGCCGGGGTGGGGACGGGGAGCCGTGAGGGTTTTCAAACACGCCAAGCCGCCAGCCATTTAAACCGAGTGGCGTTGTTACAGCAGAGAGTGAAATCTTTCTCGCAGAGCCGCTGCTCCTTAAGGCTCCCCGCTTCGCTCATCCCTCCCCGACAGCCTCGTGGGAAGAGGGCGGGCAGTACCTTGACCCCATCCTTAAACCAGGCTCCGGGGCCCAGGTCGCGGGTGAGGGTGCAGGAAAGCACCGCGGTCTCGCCACGATGCACCTCCGTGTCAGCCAGGGCCTGGGAGAAGTGTCCAGCAGGGCCTGCAGAGGCACGGGGAGCGGGGGGCTGGGCGCCCAGGGGCTCCCCCAGCCCGCCCCGCTTCCCAGGCACCCTGGAGGCCACTCGTCCTGCCGCAGGGCCAGATGCCCCGTTTCCTCCGCCGGGCCCAGGATGGTAAGGGGGACCTGGGGGGCCAGGGAGATGAAGGGGCCCCAGGTCACACCAGGAGACGTCTGGGTGACCCCCAGGAGCTAGTTCAACAAGGCCAGTGCCTTGGACGCAGGGCGTCAAGACAGACAGCAGGAGGGCTGAGCCCTGGGAGGCCCACGTCCCACCTGCACAGGGAGGAAGAATTGTCTCCCAAACTGGGACAAGATCCCTGGAACTGGGCCTTAATGCTAAGGGCCGGAGGCAGGCTGTGGAGTGGCCCAGGCCCCCCAGTGTCCAGGGAGCCCCCTCTGCTCCCCCACTGAAGCCGGCCAACTGAGAGGTACCTACCTCGGGCGTCCTCGGAGAAGCCGCCAATGCCAGGCTTGCGTCTGGATCTGGGGCTCGGGGTGGCGTCCCTCCTCTGGCCATGGGCTTCGGACCCGCCCTCTGCTGGCTCTCCTGCCCCCAGGCGGCTGGGCGGCTCCCTGGGCATCCTCGTCCTCCTCTCCGGGCGGCTGCCCCAGGTCTCTGGCCTCATCCCCTCCCCTGCTCTCTGACCCGCCAGCCGGGGCGAGGACGCGGTCTCTGCTCAGGCCAGGAGGACNTCAGCGAGTGCCGGGCGGGAAGGCAGCTGGCGTGGCTGGAGCCAGGGCCGGGGTGGGGACGGGGAGCCGTGAGGGTTTTCAAACACGCCAAGCCGCCAGCCATTTAAACCGAGTGGCGTTGTTACAGCAGAGAGTGAAATCTTTCTCGCAGAGCCGCTGCTCCTTAAGGCTCCCCGCTTCGCTCATCCCTCCCCGACAGCCTCGTGGGAAGAGGGCGGGCAGTACCTTGACCCCATCCTTAAACCAGGCTCCGGGGCCCAGGTCGCGGGTGAGGGTGCAGGAAAGCACCGCGGTCTCGCCACGATGCACCTCCGTGTCAGCCAGGGCCTGGGAGAAGTGTCCAGCAGGGCCTGCAGAGGCACGGGGAGCGGGGGGCTGGGCGCCCAGGGGCTCCCCCAGCCCGCCCCGCTTCCCAGGCACCCTGGAGGCCACTCGTCCTGCCGCAGGGCCAGATGCCCCGTTTCCTCCGCCGGGCCCAGGATGGTAAGGGGGACCTGGGGGGCCAGGGAGATGAAGGGGCCCCAGGTCACACCAGGAGACGTCTGGGTGACCCCCAGGAGCTAGTTCAACAAGGCCAGTGCCTTGGACGCAGGGCGTCAAGACAGACAGCAGGAGGGCTGAGCCCTGGGAGGCCCACGTCCCACCTGCACAGGGAGGAAGAATTGTCTCCCAAACTGGGACAAGATCCCTGGAACTGGGCCTTAATGCTAAGGGCCGGAGGCAGGCTGTGGAGTGGCCCAGGCCCCCCAGTGTCCAGGGAGCCCCCTCTGCTCCCCCACTGAAGCCGGCCAACTGAGAGGTACCTACCTCGGGCGTCCTCGGAGAAGCCGCCAATGCCAGGCTTGCGTCTGGATCTGGGGCTCGGGGTGGCGTCCCTCCTCTGGCCATGGGCTTCGGACCCGCCCTCTCTGCTGGCTCTCCTGCCCCCCAGGCGGCTGGGCGGCTCCCCTGGGCATCCTGCGTCCTCCTCTCCGGGCGGCTGCCCCAGGTCTCTGGCCTCATCCCCTCCCCCTCTCTTTCCTGCTCCTGCCTCCACCCGGGACCACGTCTGCGTCCTGCTTCGGTACGGGCCTAGCCTCCTCTCTGACCCGCCAGCCTCTTCTGCCCCCTGGCCCTCGTGCTCCTCAGCTTCCAAGGACGCCTGCGCCTCCAGGGAGCCCTTTCCTCCTCTCGGTCCTGTGCCCAGCGGAGAGCCAGGCCCATGACCCCATGACCCATCTCCAGGGTCTTTTCGGCCGAGGGGACCATCTGGGCCATCCCGGGCTCCCTGGTGTCCTGAACCCCCTGGCTTTCGGGTGGAGCCATCCTCTCTCCCAGCAGAAGTCCCCTTTCCTGGGATGCCCGAGTCCCCTGGGCCGCTAGCCCTGCTCCTTCCGAGCCCTGAAGCTTGGCCATCCAGGAACCCTGGGCGTCGCCCCCCACCAGCCTCCTCCCTGTCTGGCGCCCCATCCCAGCCCCAGGAGCCCTCTGGCCCGTCACAGGTGCCCCTGGACGCGGCATCCTCCCCCTTCAAGGAGCTCAAAGCCTGGGAGCCTGGGGGCTGGTCCCAGGTACCCGTGCTATCTAGGTCTTCCCTGCCTGGGCCCCGAGCATGTCTTTCCCCAGCGGACCCTGACGCGGCTCTGCCCCTCGCCCCGGGCATTTGGCAACTATCCAGACTCTGCCCTGCGCCTACTGAGCCCCCCCCCCCAGACCCCAGCCTCTCGCCACCCAGCTGTGCGGCCCCGGGGTCCTGAGGTGCCAAGGCCCCCTGCCCAGTTGCTGGGACCCTGTCTGCCGCTCCTGGACCTCCCTTCCTGAAGTCCCCATCATGTCTAGATTCCCCGCCCTGCACTGCCCCCCAACCATCAGGAAACCCGGAAGATCCCTGGAACTGGGCCTTAATGCTAAGGGCCGGAGGCAGGCTGTGGAGTGGCCCAGGCCCCCCAGTGTCCAGGGAGCCCCCTCTGCTCCCCCACTGAAGCCGGCCAACTGAGAGGTACCTACCTCGGGCGTCCTCGGAGAAGCCGCCAATGCCAGGCTTGCGTCTGGATCTGGGGCTCGGGGTGGCGTCCCTCCTCTGGCCATGGGCTTCGGACCCGCCCTCTCTGCTGGCTCTCCTGCCCCCCAGGCGGCTGGGCGGCTCCCCTGGGCATCCTGCGTCCTCCTCTCCGGGCGGCTGCCCCAGGTCTCTGGCCTCATCCCCTCCCCCTCTCTTTCCTGCTCCTGCCTCCACCCGGGACCACGTCTGCGTCCTGCTTCGGTACGGGCCTAGCCTCCTCTCTGACCCGCCAGCCTCTTCTGCCCCCTGGCCCTCGTGCTCCTCAGCTTCCAAGGACGCCTGCGCCTCCAGGGAGCCCTTTCCTCCTCTCGGTCCTGTGCCCAGCGGAGAGCCAGGCCCATGACCCCATGACCCATCTCCAGGGTCTTTTCGGCCGAGGGGACCATCTGGGCCATCCCGGGCTCCCTGGTGTCCTGAACCCCCTGGCTTTCGGGTGGAGCCATCCTCTCCCAGCAGAAGACCCCTTTCCTGGGATGCCCGAGTCCCCTGGGCCGCTAGCCCTGCTCCTTCCGAGCCCTGAAGCTTGGCCATCCAGGAACCCTGGGCGTCGCCCCCCACCAGCCTCCTCCCTGTCTGGCGCCCCATCCCAGCCCCAGGAGCCCTCTGGCCCGTCACAGGTGCCCCTGGACGCGGCATCCTCCCCCTTCAAGGAGCTCAAAGCCTGGGAGCCTGGGGGCTGGTCCCAGGTACCCGTGCTATCTAGGTCTTCCCTGCCTGGGCCCCGAGCATGTCTTTCCCCAGCGGACCCTGACGCGGCTCTGCCCCTCGCCCCGGGCATTTGGCAACTATCCAGACTCTGCCCTGCGCCTACTGAGCCCCCCCCCCCAGACCCCAGCCTCTCGCCACCCAGCTGTGCGGCCCCGGGGTCCTGAGGTGCCAAGGCCCCCTGCCCAGTTGCTGGGACCCTGTCTGCCGCTCCTGGACCTCCCTTCCTGAAGTCCCCATCATGTCTAGATTCCCCGCCCTGCACTGCCCCCCAACCATCAGGAAACCCGGAAGCCCCCCGACCTGCTCTGTGGCCTGCAGCCCCACCCTCCCCACTGGGAGCCCCTCTGTGCCCAGGAGACTCTGGGAGCCCAGAGCTGTCTCGCTGCCCTCTGATGCCTGACTTCCCCTCGGAGTCCACAGCCCCTGACGCCTCAGGGGCGCTTGGCCACCCAGAGCCCCCCAAACCACTCTGGGAGGCCTGCCCATCCGAAAGCATCTCTGGGCCCCCCTGGGCCCCCAGCACCTCGAGGCCCCCAGGGCCGACCCCGTGAGCTGCACCGTCCACAGCACCCGGCCGTCCAGCCACGCTGGAGCCCAGCCCATCCCCCACCCCGGCCACAAGTCCCGGCCCTCTGCCCTTCCCCAGCCCACCCTGGGGGCCGGTGCCTCCAGAAGAGCCCTCGGAGGCTGCCCAGTGTCCCGACCCATGTCCCACTGCCTCCTGGCCTGTGAGTCTACCACCACCTCCCATCCTAGCCAGTGAGCCTGCTCCTCCAGCCCACCCTGAGCCATCTCGGCAGCCCCCCTCGCCTGCGGGCTCCATCGCCCCAGGGGCTCCTGAGTGTCCCCTGGAACCTCCCTCACCACCGGACCCCATTCCTCTAGCCACTGACCCCATGCCCCAAGAACCCCCTACACCGTCCCCATAACCAACCTTAGCCCCTGAATCAACTCCCCCAGAGCTTCCTAAGCCATCCCTATAACCCCCCCTTGCCCCCCTCCCCGCCACCCAGAGCCCCCCAAACCACTCTGGGAGGCCTGCCCATCCGAAAGCATCTCTGGGCCCCCCTGGGCCCCCAGCACCTCGAGGCCCCCAGGGCCGACCCCGTGAGCTGCACCGTCCACAGCACCCGGCCGTCCAGCCACGCTGGAGCCCAGCCCATCCCCCACCCCGGCCACAAGTCCCGGCCCTCTGCCCTTCCCCAGCCCACCCTGGGGGCCGGTGCCTCCAGAAGAGCCCTCGGAGGCTGCCCAGTGTCCCGACCCATGTCCCACTGCCTCCTGGCCTGTGAGTCTACCACCACCTCCCATCCTAGCCAGTGAGCCTGCTCCTCCAGCCCACCCTGAGCCATCTCGGCAGCCCCCCTCGCCTGCGGGCTCCATCGCCCCAGGGGCTCCTGAGTGTCCCCTGGAACCTCCCTCACCACCGGACCCCATTCCTCTAGCCACTGACCCCATGCCCCAAGAACCCCCTACACCGTCCCCATAACCAACCTTAGCCCCTGAATCAACTCCCCCAGAGCTTCCTAAGCCATCCCTATAACCCGCCTTAGCCCCTGTCCCCGTCCATCCAGAGCCCCCTACACCATCCCCATAACCAGCCGTAGCCCCCGGCCCAAGCCCTCCAGAGCCCCCTAAGCCATCCCCAAAACCAGCCGTAGCCCCTGGCCCCAGCCCTCCAGAGCCCCCTAAGCCATCCCCAAAACCAGCCTTAGCCCCTGCCCCCAGCCCTCCAGAGCCCCCTAAGCCATCCCCATAACCAGCCTTAGCCCCTGGCCCCAGCCCTCCAGAGCCCCCTAAGCCATCTCCATAACCAGCCGTAGCCCCTGGCCCCAGCCCTCCAGAGCCCCCTAAGCCATCCCCAAAACCAGCCTTAGCCCCTGCCCCCAGCCCTCCAGAGCCCCCTAAGCCATCCCCATAACCAGCCTTAGCCCCCGGCCCCAGCCCTCCAGAGCCCCCTAAGCCATCTCCATAACCAGCCTTAGCCCCTGGCCCTGTCCATCCAGAGCCCCCTAAGCCAACCCCATAACCAGCCTTAGCCCCTGACCCCAGCCCTCCAGAGCCCCCTAAGCCATCTCCATAACCAGCCCTAGCCCCTGGCCCCAGCCCTCCAGAGCCCCCTAAGCCATCTCCATAACCAGCCTTAGCCCCTGGCCCTGTCCATCCAGAGCCCCCTAAGCCAACCCCATAACCAGCCTTAGCCCCTGACCCCAGCCCTCCAGAGCCCCCTAAGCCATCCCCATAACCAGCCGTAGCCCCCGGCCCCAGCCCTCCAGAGCCCCCTAAGCCATCCCCAAAACCAGCCTTAGCCCCTGACCCCAGCCCTCCAGAGCCCCCTAAGCCATCCCCATAACCAGCCGTAGCCCCTGGCCCCAGCCCTCCAGAGCCCCCTAAGCCATCCCCAAAACCAGCCTTAGCCCCTGACCCTGTCCCTCCAGAGCCCCCTACGCCATCCCCATAACCAGCCTTAGCCCCTGACCCCAGCCCTCCAGAGCCCCCTAAGCCATCCCCATAACCAGCCTTAGCCCCTGACCCTGTCCCTCCAGAGCCCCCTAAGCCATCCCCATAACCAGCCTTAGCCCCTGACCCCAGCCCTCCAGAGCCCCCTAAGCCATCCCCATAACCAGCCTTAGCCCCTGACCCTGTCCCTCCAGAGCCCCCTAAGCCATCCCCATAACCAGCCTTAGCCCCTGCCCCCAGCCCTCCAGAGCCCCCTAAGGCATCCCCATAACCAGCCTTAGCCCCTGACCCTGTCCCTCCAGAGCCCCCTAAGCCATCCCCATAACCAGCCTTAGCCCCTGACCCCAGCCCTCCACACCCCCCCAAGCCATCCCCACAACCAGCCTCCGCCCCTGGCCCCAGCCCTCCAGAGCCCCCTAAGCCATCCCCATAACCAGCCTTAGCCCCTGACCCTGTCCCTCCAGAGCCCCCTAAGCCATCCCCATAACCAGCCTTAGCCCCTGACCCCAGCCCTCCAGAGCCCCCTAAGCCATCCCCATAACCAGCCTTAGCCCCTGACCCTGTCCCTCCAGAGCCCCCTAAGCCATCCCCATAACCAGCCTTAGCCCCTCCCCCGGCCCCCCCCCCGCCCCCTAAGCCATCCCCATAACCAGCCTTAGCCCCTGCCCCCAGCCCTCCAGAGCCCCCTAAGGCATCCCCATAACCAGCCTTAGCCCCTGACCCTGTCCCTCCAGAGCCCCCTAAGCCATCCCCATAACCAGCCTTAGCCCCTGGCCCCGTGCCTCCAGAGCCCCCCAAACCATCTCCATAGCTAGCCTTAGCCCCCGGCCCCAGCCCTCCAGAGCCCCCCAAACCATCTCCATAACCAGCCTTAGCCCCTGCCCCCAGCCCTCCAGAGCCCCCTAAGGCATCCCCATAACCAGCCTTAGCCCCTGACCCTGTCCCTCCAGAGCCCCCTAAGCCATCCCCATAACCAGCCTTAGCCCCTGACCCTGTCCCTCCAGAGCCCCCTAAGCCATCCCCATAACCAGCCTTAGCCCCCGGCCCCAGCCCTCCAGAGCCCCCTAAGCCATCTCTGTAGCCAGCTTCATAAGCAGGACCTGCTCCCCCGGGGTACCCGGAGCCTTCACCCAACCCAGAACCTGTTCCCCACTGGCCGCCTATGCCATCCGCCTGGCGCAGACCTCCTCTGGGTTCTTTATCTCTGGAGCTCCTTGACCCCTCCCAGAAACCTGGCTCGGACCCCTCGGCTCCTGCACCTCTCACCTCATCTGTGTCTCCCAGGGTCCTGCCAGGGTCCGAAGACCCACTCCGCCTGGGGCTTCTGGCATCTACCGCCTGACCAGACACAGTCAGCCTGGCCGCCTGGGCGTCACCGGCACCCCCGCGCTCCCCGCCGGACCCCAGCACTCCAGGCCTGTGGTGGGCCCCGGTGCGACTGGGGCTGGACCCTGTGTCACCCCAAGGGCCTGAGCCCGGAGCTTCGCCTGCGGCCCTCTGACGGGTGGCCCCGGCTCGGGGGTCCTGGGGCCCGCTGGAGCCGTGCCCAGCCTCACTCAGGTCCCCCACTGTCCTGAGCCCCTGCGGGCCCCCTTCCCAGCCCCGAGGACCCCCATCACCTGCCTCCGCCTCAGCTTGGGCTTCAGGGGCCCCGCGTCCCAGGAGGTGCCTGCCTGCAGCGGTCGGTCCTGAAGACGCTGCTGAACCCCAGGAGCCCCTCAGGTCCCCGTGGCCAGCACCACTACCCTCCTCAGAGCCCCAGGACTCAGGGCCCCTGCCTGCCATGGAGCCGGAATCCCTTCCTCCCGAAGGCTCCAGAGCTCCAGGACCCTCCGCCCCAAGGAGGCCTTCAGCGTCCCCCAGACCAGTCCTGCTGCCCCGCTCTGCTCCCCCCGCTCCTCTCCCTTTTCGGCTCAGAGCATCCTCTCCTCCTTCCCTCTGCAAAATCTCCATCCTGTCTCCCTCTATCCAAGACCCCGCAGGACCAGCCAGGGCCCCCCGCAGAGCCCGCTCCCCGGCCGCAGGTCCCAGCGGGGCGCCCCAGGACTGCTCCTGGCTGCGCGTGGCCAGCCGGTCCCCTGGGTCCTCTCCGTGCCCCTTCCCTCCCGCGCGGTCCCCCTGCCCTCCAGCCTGGGGCCGCCAGGACCCCGGCTCCCAGGCGCCTGCTGTCCCCACACCGCCTGCGGCCCGCCCTTGCCACCGGCCTCCGGCGAGGCTGGGCCCTGACTCCAAGCCCCCTCCTGTGCCCCCCAGAAGGCTCCTGTCCCCTCCGTCCTCTCCGTGGAGCCACCTATCCCCAAGGCCAGTGACTCTGCCTCCTTCTTCTTCCAGAAAACCCGCTCCGGCCTGTCCAGGGCCCCAGGCTGAGTCGGCCGCCTCCTCACCCCCTGTCAAGGAGTAACCAGGCCCACCCAGGCCGCCTCTGTCTGGGCCACCTGCGCCCCCAGAAGCCAGCCCTGTCCCCTGGAGGGAGCTTTCCGTGGGGCCCTGCTCTCTGGATCTACCCCCCTCGCCATGGATGCTCCTGGAATCTTCTGGGCTCTGGGCTCCTTGTGCCTGCTGGTGGTGGTCAGCGCTTGCGGTCAGAAGGCTCTTGTCCTTCCCGGCTTGGGTAAGAAGTCACGACCCCAGAGAGAGACGAGAGAAAAGCCCGGCTGAAGCAGGCCCGCGTGCCTCTGGGACCCCAGCAGCTCTGCCTGAGCCTCAGTGCCAGCGGCAGAGAGACGAGGCAGCCGTCTCCAGAGGAGCGGGTGGGCCAGCTCACTGGTGTCTAATCCCACCACCTCCTCCTCCGGGCCTGTACCCAAGGCACCCCTGCCCCCTAAGTGGTGTGAGGACTTTGGGGGAAAATACAGAAGCCAACAGTCATTTGCTGTGAGCAGAGGACTCGCTTTTTTTTTTCTTTTTAAATCAGCTTGCCCTACTGTCTGCCTTACATGTCCAACTGACAATTTTCTGGGATCGCCTTGAACCCAGAACCCTGAAGGGGGCGTAAGGGTGTTCTTTGGCCTGATCCAGGGGCTCCTCATCCATACTGGACAGAGGCCCCTGTCCTAAGCCCTGTCCAGGACCCTAGGGCCGTCTCAGATGCGTGCCCGGGGAGCGGATGCCACCGAGGAGGAAGGACCGGCCCTGGAGGGCCTGCACCGCGGGCATCGAGAATGGACCTCGGGGCCTCCTCGCCTCTGGGGCGAGGGCGCTCTAACGCAGGGGACTGACCAGGAAGCCCTGCCCCCTGGGGAAGACCGGGGCCCCACTCACCTTCAACCACCAGCCAGGCGCTGGAGGAGTGGAGCTTGGTGCCCAGGGAGTAGAGACCCATGTCAGAGAACCGGGCCCCTCTCAGCACCAGGCGGTGGGTCAGCCCGTCGCTGGACACAAACACCTCGTATTTGTCGCTGAGCTGCAGCGGCCGGTGCTGGAATTTCCAGGTGGCGCTGGGGCAGGGGTTGGACAGAGTGCACTCGAAGATGGCGTCCCCCTGCTCCTCGCAGCGGGCATCGGCCAGGGGGACGACCACGCGGGGCGGGATAGCTGTGGGGACATGCGTGGTGTCACCTGACGCAGGGGCCGGGAGCCCGGAGAGCCCGGCTCAGAGCGGCTGAGCCCCGGAGCCCTGTGCTGCCTCGGACAGGTCACTCCTCCCCCGGGGTGCCAGCTTTCCCAAAGACACTGAGGAGTTATAATTAGGTTGTGAGCGGCGAGACTCGGGCTGGGAGGCTCTGGGATTCTAAATCTGGGGAGGAAACGACAGACTGGGCACAGAGCTTTGTACCTGTTGTCTGACTCATCCTCACGACCACCTCCAAGGTAGGTGTTGCTAGCCCCTTTCTCAGGTCAGCAAACTGAGGCTTTACAAGTTTAATGGCTCGCCCAGCTAAGAGGTGGTCCAACTGGATTCGCAGGCTGGCTGGCTGAGCCCAGAGCCCCAGCCCCTTTCCTGTCTCCCACATCAGGCCAGCTGGAGGCCTCACCCGCCTCTTCAGCTGGACGTAGCCCGTCCTCCGTGGTTCACCTGCCAGAAGCCTCCCCCGCTAGATTCACCTTCCTCCGACCCCCCTGAGCTGTCAGGTGCTGGGGGCGGGGTGGTGGGAAAGGGCAGAGTCTGATCGTAAAGGAAGGGGCCCTTCCTGGTAGGGTGGGGGCGGGGAGGCAGAGAGGGGAGGGGTCTGCGCAGGGCAGGAGCTGGCTGCCCCGTGGAGCGTCTTGCCGGGGCTCGGGGCAGGGGAAGGCCTGCATCGGACAGGAGGCTGTGCAGTTAGCCGGCTCTGGTCTGAGGGCAGTGGACCCTGGGGACTGTGAGCCGGGCGAGAGCCCCCGTCTGAAGCAGAGGAGCCCAGCCCAGGGCCAGGAGAACAGACCGCAGACCAAGGCTTTTGAAAAGGAACCAAAGTCTAACCACTGGGTGCAAGCTCCCTCCCGACTGTGAGGGCTCGTGCCATGTTCAGGGATAATTCCGGAGGGTGGCAGCCCGTCGCTGGACACAAACACCTCGTATTTGTCGCTGAGCTGCAGCGGCCGGTGCTGGAATTTCCAGGTGGCGCTGGGGCAGGGGTTGGACAGAGTGCACTCGAAGATGGCGTCCCCCTGCTCCTCGCAGCGGGCATCGGCCAGGGGGACGACCACGCGGGGCGGGATAGCTGTGGGGACATGCGTGGTGTCACCTGACGCAGGGGCCGGGAGCCCGGAGAGCCCGGCTCAGAGCGGCTGAGCCCCGGAGCCCTGTGCTGCCTCGGACAGGTCACTCCTCCCCCGGGGTGCCAGCTTTCCCAAAGACACTGAGGAGTTATAATTAGGTTGTGAGCGGCGAGACTCGGGCTGGGAGGCTCTGGGATTCTAAATCTGGGGAGGAAACGACAGACTGGGCACAGAGCTTTGTACCTGTTGTCTGACTCATCCTCACGACCACCTCCAAGGTAGGTGTTGCTAGCCCCTTTCTCAGGTCAGCAAACTGAGGCTTTACAAGTTTAATGGCTCGCCCAGCTAAGAGGTGGTCCAACTGGATTCGCAGGCTGGCTGGCTGAGCCCAGAGCCCCAGCCCCCTTTCCTGTCTCCCACATCAGGCCAGCTGGAGGCCTCACCCGCCTCTTCAGCTGGACGTAGCCCGTCCTCCGTGGTTCACCTGCCAGAAGCCTCCCCCGCTAGATTCACCTTCCTCCGACCCCCCTGAGCTGTCAGGTGCTGGGGGCGGGGTGGTGGGAAAGGGCAGAGTCTGATCGTAAAGGAAGGGGCCCTTCCTGGTAGGGTGGGGGCGGGGAGGCAGAGAGGGGAGGGGTCTGCGCAGGGCAGGAGCTGGCTGCCCCGTGGAGCGTCTTGCCGGGGCTCGGGGCAGGGGAAGGCCTGCATCGGACAGGAGGCTGTGCAGTTAGCCGGCTCTGGTCTGAGGGCAGTGGACCCTGGGGACTGTGAGCCGGGCGAGAGCCCCCGTCTGAAGCAGAGGAGCCCAGCCCAGGGCCAGGAGAACAGACCGCAGACCAAGGCTTTTGAAAAGGAACCAAAGTCTAACCACTGGGTGCAAGCTCCCTCCCGACTGTGAGGGCTCGTGCCATGTTCAGGCACTGCCCCTCCCCTGGAGCCAGCACGGCCCCTGCCCCGGCGTCTAGGGCTGACCACTCACCGCTGGCCTCCAGCTCCGTGGCAAAGACTTGGGCATCCTCCACCCGGACCTGGTAAATGCCCGCGTCCTCCGGCCGCAGGTCCTGGATCTGGAACTGGTAGCGTTTCCCCAGATGCCGCAGACAGTGCTTGGTCTGGCTGTCGAAGCCGTAGGGGACCATCTCGCCATCCTGAGGCCAGGGGAGGAAGAGGGGGGTCCAGGACCTCCGCGGGGCCACCGCTCCTCCGGCCCCCATCCTGCTCGCCGACGACCGGCCCTGCTCCCCACGGTCCCAGCGCCAAACGGCACGGCTGGACCGAAGGGGCAGGGTGGAGAGGGCGGGGCCCGGCGCGTGGGGAGAGAGAGACAAGCTCTAGGAATATCCATGGCTCTCGCCCGGGTAAGCGATCTGCTGGGTTACGCAAGAGACATCGAGAGTGCTGAGCCGGCAGGCGGGCGTGGAGCAGGGGGCCGGGTGCGCGTGGCCGGTCTCCCTCCCTGCACACTCATTCATGAGGAAGCAGAGGACGGCCAGCGACCCGTGCACACGCCCCTTTAGCCAAGCCCTGGGCAGACTGGCCGCTTGCTGCACCCCGGTCTAGGACAGCGCAGCTAGTGATGTTTCACTTCACGACGGCGTGGAGGCACTGCGTGTTCAGTGGAAACCCTGCTTGGAATCTTGAGCTTTCTCGGGCTAGCAATGGGCGGAGCAGCCCCTCGGCCAGGTCGCGAAGGTGACCCACGGATATGCAGAGCCGTCCTGGACCAGACGGTCGTCGGGTTTTCGCTTTCGGTACGTGTGTGCTTGCTCGGTCGCTTCAGTCGTGTCCACCTCTGCACGACCCCATGGACTGAGGTCCCCCCAGCCCTCCTGTCCGTGGGGCTCTCCAGGCAAGAGCCCTGGGGTGGGACAAGGGGAGCCCATGCTGGGTAGCTTAGGTTTGGTCAATGTATCTTCAGCTTAGGATATTTTCAACTTCCAAAGGGCTCGTGGGGGCATGGCCCTGCTCTAGGCAGAGGGAGATCTGTGATAACGGCAGTTATCACCCAGCTGCCCGCCCTGTGCCGGGTGCTGGTTTTGGTGCCCGGGACACGTAGTGAATAAAGCTGATTCCCACCCTCAGGGAGCAAATGTCTGTGAGGAGACAGGGAAATAACAAGCACCATGCATAAGCGAATGTATGCATGTATGTTAGACAGAGAAAGACCTAGGTGGAAAAAAGACAGACAGGAGGATGTGGGTGCAGGGGGGCGGATGGGGGGCTCTGTGCAGGCGCGTGCGGCCCCTGGAAGAGAGGGGGCCTGGGGTGAATGGATTTCCGTATCGTATGGCTGAGTTCCTGTGTGGTCCACCTGAGACTGTCACAGCTACACTCCAGTATAACATTTAAAACCTTTTCAAAACAGCCGTTTTGAAGAGGGAGGAGTTAACGCCTGTGGATGGTGGGGAAGACCACAGCAGACAGAGGCTCAGAGAAAGTGAGCGTCTTGCCCGAGGTCACACAGCCAGGAAGTGTGATGCTCTGCCGCCCACACCCTGCCCGCCTCTAGATGCCTCCCACCTGGTCGATGGGTCGTTACTCCTGGAGCCCAGGCAGGCACGGATCTGGAGAGAGCTCAGAGGGATGAGCGCGCTTCTCAGAACCTGACCCTGTGCCCGGGCTAGAGAGCCTGACTCCGGCCACCAGCAAAGCAGAGCTCCACGGGAGCCAGGGCTCGCCGCCTGTGGGCCCGGCTGCCCCCACGGGTCCTCCCCGGGATCCGCGGCCGCGCTGCCGGAACCCACTCTCGAGGGCCCCAGCCTCACCTTGTACAGGTAAATCTTGCTCTCAGAGCTCTTGAGGTCCAGCTCCAGGTCGAATGTGGCGATCCCCTCCTTGTTGACGCGGATGTGTCTCAGGTTAGAGATGGCGTTGAGGTACTAGGGAAGAAGCGCCCGCCGGAGGAACCTGCTGAGTGCCTCTCCCCGGCGCCCGGTCCTCAGACCTCCGCCCTGGCGCCCCCCGGAGCACGCCTCCACCCAGCCGCGCGGGAGAGGCTGGGTCCTGGGACCACAGAGGAGGCGCGGCAAAGCCGGGCCCCCGGAGGGCGGGTTGGATGAGCCACCTTCAAGCTGATAATGCGCTGTTCTCACGGCAATGCAAATGACTAGTTTCGTGTTTTCGGAAGAAAACTTAGACTTCTGCTCTGGTTAAGTTAGACCCAGGGAAGAACTTCCCAGCCCTCTTTTAGTTTGCAGAGGCTGGAGCGCCCTATATGCGGTGAGGATGACGGCGGGCCGTGAGGGCTTTAGCTCCATCCTCCCACTCAGCCTCCCAGTGACCCTGCGGGTAGAAACACCTGGAACACCCATTTTATAAGTATGGAAACCAAGACCCAGAGGCCCTAACTTCTCCAGGCCCTAGATTTCAGGAAGTATCAGGAGGGCGGTCCTTAGGGGACCCCCCCGGGGGCTGGTCTAGGGCGGCGCCCCGCCCCTCGCGCTCAGGCGGCGCAGGTGCAGCGCGAGGGGTGGGGTGGGGCGGGGCGGGGCAGGTACCGGCGCCAGCTTCTCCTCTCGCTCCTTGCGCAGCTCCTGCAGCCGGCGCAGCATGCCACGAAAGTCCACGATGCCGTACTTGAGGCAGATCTGCTCGTAGTCCTTCCGGTCCGCCGTCATCAGCAGCTGCCACACCTGCTCCTGGTCCACCTTCTTCTCCGGAGCAGGAGGCGGGGCCCTGGGGAACGGGGTGGGCGGGTCAGAGACCGGCGGAGCCCCTGGAGCTGGTCACCGGCCCTGGCTCCCCGAGGGGCCTGCGGCGCTGCGCTCTCTGCGGTGGAGGAAAGGGGCTGGAGAGACCCCGAGATGGGCAGGGGTGTGGCTCCCCGCTCCCCTCCGCAGCTCCGGCTTTCCCAGGAGAAACTCCGCTCCTGACGTCCTGTCTGGGCGATTTCAGAGCAGAGGGTCTTTGAGGAGTGGGTGTCTGGTGCTCTAGCGAACGCATTTTACAAGCAACCCCGAGAGGGGAGAGGTACAGCTCGAGGGTACAGAGCTTAGAACTGGAACGCCGGGTCCAGAGCTCCCGGCTACGCCCATCCGCCATCGGCCGCGGGAAGTCAGGCTCCCCTGCCCGCGTTAGGAATGGAGGCAAATCCTGAGCCCGGCTTGCAGCGGGGAGGCCTCACGATCCCCCCGCCCCCGCACGCACCCCCGGCCGGCCCAGGCCCACCTCTTTTTCAGCATCTTCCGGAAGTCCACCAGCTCCTTCCTGAGGTCTGGAAAGGAGGAGGAATGAGGCCCCAGCCCCAGGCGGGACTCCGCGGGGCAAACGCAGGCCTTTCTGTGGGAAGCCGGGGAGGAGCCGCAAGGGGGCCTGTGGTCCGCGGCTGACCACCGAGGGTTGCTAAGGAGCCCTCCCGTGGGCTGGCGGCGGCTGTGAGGCATCAGCGAGGGCCTGAGCAGGCGGGGGGCACCCTGCGGGAAGCAGCCCCTCCCCAGAGACCCCGGGGAGAGACCTTCCACCTACCCTCCTGGGGCTCCTTGGGCCTCTTGCGATTCTTCCGAAAGCCGACTGGACCATTGGGAAGAGAGCAGCGGGTTAATGTGGGCAGGTGGGGAGAGAAGCGAGGAACACCGGTAGGCCTGGCGAACCTTGGAGCCCAGGCCCGACCGCCTGGCTCCTCTCCACGGCCGGCAGCCGCCCGGTGTGAGGGAGGGCAGGGCTGAGGGCCTGTCCACTCTCCGCTCTGGGATCCCGGAGTGAGACCAAGGGGAGCGACCCGGTCACCATCTCTTGCCGGGGTGGCCCCCTTGTGTCCACAGGGGCAGGGGGTGGCATGAAGGGGGCACCAGGGTGAACTGCCCTAGAGGGGCCGCTGCCCAGTTCAGGGCCCAGGCCTGGTCGCACCAAGGACGCTGCCCGGGGAGGCTGGAGGGCTGGCCTCTCGCCTTCCCGGCTTCCCTTGCACCCAGGAGCAGCCGCGGCACCGCCCGGGCAGCGGGATGTCAGTGCACATCTGCGGAAGATTCTGCTTGCTTGCTTTGTTAAATTATACTTTCATATTCTTTGTAAAACACGAAAGTAGGAATAAATAAAATAAATGAATGTTTTAAATACTAATCTCGTTTCAAACTCCTATTTTGCTGCAGGCTACCCATCTGGTTTTCAGACTGGGTTCCTTAACGAGACAAGTTGCGTGTGCCTCTGTCTCCAGGGGGAGTTCTCTCACTGAGTTTTCTAAAACTTTGAAACTTTTACGGAAGAACATAGAAGAATTCACATTGTACAGGACATTATGAGTTTCATGGTTCTTTTCTTGCAAATACTATCTATTTCACAGTTGGAAGGTTTTTATTATTGAAAATCTTATATTAATCAATTATATTACATATTATTATAATACCTTATATGATAATATTATCATAAATAATAACATATTGGCTTTTGCTAATAATTGATTTATGATAATACATTAGCTTTTGTTTCTTGATAAGAGGGCCAGGTGTCCCGGGCCCACGGCTCCCCGTTTCCTGCCGGCGCGTGGGTCAGCGGGGTTTGCGGCAGCCACCCGGCCAGGCTGGGGAGGCAGAGCGGCGGGGTGGGGGCGTCTGGCTCCCTGCCCCGACGGCCCTGAGCTGTGCTTGGAGGCTGGACGCCACCCCGAGCCTGGTCCCATCAGCCTGTGGCAGTGGCTTTCCTCCTTGAGCCACATGGAGGAGGGTTTCCTGTTACTTGTGGGCAAAAGCATAACCAACTGAGAGACGAGATCCGCTTTCCAAGACACATTGACCGATTCCTTGCTGACAATTAACTGAAAATTTCGGGAACACGAGCAAACCGAAGCCAGGTGTGTCTGAGGAGGCGTCTGGCCTTTGTGTCCCCTGCTGTCCCCCACCCCACGCAGATTCGGACAGAGCAGCCTGAAGCCGAGAGAGGAAACTGAACCCGCTGAGCGAATTAATGGAAGAAGGGAACTGGGCCGCTGCCCAGTTCAGGGCCCAGGCCTGGTCGCACCAAGGACGCTGCCCGGGGAGGCTGGAGGGCTGGCCTCTCGCCTTCCCGGCTTCCCTTGCACCCAGGAGCAGCCGCGGCACCGCCCGGGCAGCGGGATGTCAGTGCACATCTGCGGAAGATTCTGCTTGCTTGCTTTGTTAAATTATACTTTCATATTCTTTGTAAAACACGAAAGTAGGAATAAATAAAATAAATGAATGTTTTAAATACTAATCTCGTTTCAAACTCCTATTTTGCTGCAGGCTACCCATCTGGTTTTCAGACTGGGTTCCTTAACGAGACAAGTTGCGTGTGCCTCTGTCTCCAGGGGGAGTTCTCTCACTGAGTTTTCTAAAACTTTGAAACTTTTACGGAAGAACATAGAAGAATTCACATTGTACAGGACATTATGAGTTTCATGGTTCTTTTCTTGCAAATACTATCTATTTCACAGTTGGAAGGTTTTTATTATTGAAAATCTTATATTAATCAATTATATTACATATTATTATAATACCTTATATGATAATATTATCATAAATAATAACATATTGGCTTTTGCTAATAATTGATTTATGATAATACATTAGCTTTTGTTTCTTGATAAGAGGGCCAGGTGTCCCGGGCCCACGGCTCCCCGTTTCCTGCCGGCGCGTGGGTCAGCGGGGTTTGCGGCAGCCACCCGGCCAGGCTGGGGAGGCAGAGCGGCGGGGTGGGGGCGTCTGGCTCCCTGCCCCGACGGCCCTGAGCTGTGCTTGGAGGCTGGACGCCACCCCGAGCCTGGTCCCATCAGCCTGTGGCAGTGGCTTTCCTCCTTGAGCCACATGGAGGAGGGTTTCCTGTTACTTGTGGGCAAAAGCATAACCAACTGAGAGACGAGATCCGCTTTCCAAGACACATTGACCGATTCCTTGCTGACAATTAACTGAAAATTTCGGGAACACGAGCAAACCGAAGCCAGGTGTGTCTGAGGAGGCGTCTGGCCTTTGTGTCCCCTGCTGTCCCCCACCCCACGCAGATTCGGACAGAGCAGCCTGAAGCCGAGAGAGGAAACTGAACCCGCTGAGCGAATTAATGGAAGAAGGGAACTGGAAACTGACTTTTAGGCCCTGACCTCGCTCCTCGGGGCTGAGGGAACGTCAGCCAGCACACCTGCAGGGGGCACCCGTGGGCATGAGCCTCACCTCCCAGGAGCAGAGACTGCCGGCCGTGGGGGAGGCCTGGGGCTCCGCACTCTGGGCTGTGGCCTCCGTGGCGCCTCCCCCACCCAGCCACGGGGCCTGACGCCCCTCAGGGCTCGCCCACATCCTGGGCACCGGGCAGGGGAGGGGCGGGGAGGGGCAGGGAGGGGCAGGCCCCGTCCACCTTCGATGACCCCGCCCACCTTCGATGACTGTGAGCCGCGCGGAGCACGTGGCCTCCCCGTAGGCGTTCACTGCCGTGCAGCGGTACAGGTCCGTGTCCTCGCCGGTCAGCTTGTTGATCTGCAGAGAGGCCGAGGGCCGGGGAACAGGCTAGCCCCTTCCTCTGTCCATCACTGGACGGGACTATGTTATAAGGATGAACAAGACAGGTCCTGTCTTCCCGGAGCTGACAGTGTTCATCGGCAAAGCCGACCCCACGACAGAGCCTGGGTCTGGGCCGCGGTGGAGGGACGAACTCTGCCGCCAGAGCCGCGTGCCGCGGCACAGAGGGTGGCCGCCCGAGCCCAGGGGCTCCAGGACTCAGCACCATCTCCAGCGTGCGTCCGGGCACGTCGCCTCACCTCTCTGGACCGTAGTTTATTTACTTATAAAATGAGGATAATAATGCCCCAAATCAAACCCTGGTTGGAGAACTAGATCTTGCAAGTTGTGCTGTGTAACAGTGAAAAGAAAAATTAAAAATAAATAAACAGGAATCTCGGAGACTTTCCTGGCCGCCCAGTGGTTAAGACTCCAGTCTCCCGAGGCAGGGCTCATGGATTCGATCCCCGGTCAAGGAACTAAATCCTGCACGCGGCACGGCACGACCAGAATGATAATAATCCTAATACCTCAAAGCAGTGAATGGTCAGGATTGAAATACACCCCCTGGGGGGTCCAAGCGTCGGCGCAGGGCGAGCACCACGTGCAAGCGTTCCGTGACGGAAGCTGCAAAGGCTACTGTGCTGACCGCTGCGGGCTGGGCCCAGGCAAGGCACGCGCATAAGCCTTCAGCGCTCATAAAAATCCCATCATCACCCCAATTTGCAGAGGAAGAAGCAGAGATGCAGAGAAGCAGGTGACCTCCCCAGGCCGAGACGCTGGCCGGGGCTGGGAGCCCAGAGCCGGCCTCCAGGGCTTGGAGGGCTCCAGGTCCTCTCTCAGCGGGGGTCCCTGCCAGCCTGCCGGTCTGCCCTGGCTCTGGGAGCCCCTCCTGCTACCTGGGACCAGAGCGCTCCCAGGGCCGGGGCAGCGGCAGGCCCTACCTGCAGCACGTGCTCCTGGCGGCCGGGGCTGGACGAGATCTGGTGCTTGCTGGAGGTGCTGAGGTCCCCTCTGGAGCAGTGCCAGCGCACCTGTGGGCTGGGCTCCCCAGAGACCACGGCCCGGAAGATGGCGTTTTTCCCTGTGGCCAGAAGAGGCAGGCGGGTAGCTGGGTGGGTTGGGGAGACGGACTAGGGTGTTGACGTACGCTCTCTCTGTGGCTCTGGGCACTAACGCACGCCGAGAGGGGTGTCTCCCCTCGATCGGGCCACCCCAGGACCCCTGTGGTGCCAGGCGGAGCGCGGTCTCAGGCAGCCGAGGGCGCTCCCGGCTGTGTGTGCCCCCCGAGGAGAGGTGCGGCTGGGGTGTCCCTGGAGACGGGCGAGGGGGAGTGGGGAGGGGGCTGAAGGACTTTCCGGGACTGGGAAGGGGTGAGTCCTCTTGGGCCCCGTGTCCGCTCTCTAGGGGGCCGCGACCCTGGAAAGGCCTGGTGGGGGTGCCCGAGGGGCGGCTCCTGAGGCACAGGGTTCCCGACTTGAGGGAGAACCCACGCTCTGTCCTTGGCCTGGGAGCCTTGGGGCTGCGCCGCGAGGACCCCAGGACCCGCGGGGAGTGTCTCAGAGGAGAAGAGCTTGGAGTGAACACCCAAGGCCCCCCAAACCCTGATGAAAGATGCAGTTCCTCGGACAGTACTGTTGGGGACGTGGCGTCAGATTTTTAAAAGCGGAGCAGGGGGTGGTGTTATTTTCCTTGGGCCTGGACGTGGTGAACTAAAATCTGCTGCAGGGACTTGTGCTGGGGAGAGACCTCCAGTTCACCCCTCGCCAAGGCTCAATCCCCCCTCCCCAGGCTCCCTTCTCTGTGGCCCGTGAGTGCCCAGGCAGCCGTGGGGCGGCCGGTGCTGGGGCGCCTCTGCAGCAGCTGCTTGTGGCGGGGGAGGGGGGCCGGGCTGCCCCACCACCCCCTGCTCCCCAGCCCACCACACTCCCTCCCTTGTCCGCAGACCCTTGTCCACGCTGGGCCGCACCCCCTTCACGGCCCTGCTCCTGAGGTTTCACGCGCTGTGGGGACCCGGCGCCCCCAGGTGTAGGGTCAGGTGGCGGGTCCTGGGGACAGACTTAGGGGCTGGAGCAGGATGGGGTCCCCCACCCGGGCCTCACCCTCCTGCAGCGCCAAGGTGATGGGCCTCTGCACGAAGTCGGGCAAGCTGCAGCCTTCCGGAACCTCCTCCACCAGCTGCCGGATGCTCACGCCGGGCGTGGCAGACTTCTTGAGGGGCTTCCCTGGAGGAAGGGTCGGGGAGGGAGGTGGGCCTCTGCTGAGGCCCGTCGCCCCGAGGGTCAGGACCCCGCCCTCCGAGGACTGGCGCTGCAGCTGCAGCTCCTTCTGGGAGCGGTGCTGCCGGGTTTGCTGCTGTGTGCGCTGCGCTCTGCCCACAGTGTGAAGGCGGCCCCGGGGAGTGGGCACGGGCGCCCTGGGGAGACCCCGGGAGTGTCAGGGGTGTGGGCGGGCAGGCCGAAGGGAAAGGGACTGTTGGTGGGAATCAGGCCCACCCCGTAGCAGGAAAACAAGCGAGACCCCAAATCTGGAGCTAACAGGACGAAGGTCCTGAGCCCCACCCCCCCCGCCCCCACCCCCCTGGGGCCGTGAGGGGCTGGCGGGGCGGGGCGCCTCTCCCACCTGCCATGGCTCTGGCTCCTCTCTGGCGCTGAGGGTGGCCACTGATCTGAGAACAGAGTATGGAGTCACTGAGAAAGGTCCAGGCTGGTCTCCCATTCTTCCCGCACGGCAACGGGCCTGGGAGCTGCGCTCGCCGGTCGCCTGGCCCAGCACGGTCAGCCTCCCAGAGACCGGCGGGGAGGGGTTAGGGCGCTGCCCAGCCGGAATCTCATCCAGGGAAAGGGAACCGTGAGACTGAGCTACAGGCTGCGCGGGAGGCCTGGCCCGCTGGTGGGGCGCCTGGCCCCGCGGCCCCACGGGGGGCGGGACACAGCCCTCCCAAAGTCGGACAGTGCGCCCCTGGCCTCGGGCTCTCCCAGTGCCGCAGCCTGGCCCCTGACTGGGGATGCGGACTCTCCGGAGACGTCCTCCGGCCCGAGGTTCTCGAGCAGGCCTAGCCGCCCTCCGCCTCCCACCCCGTCCAATCTGGAATTCAGACTGCCAGGCCCGCAGGCAAGAAGCGCTGGGCAGCCCGCAAGGCCCTCTAGCCCGGGACATCCGGGTCCCCGTAAATCCATCCAGCCCCCCAGAGCCGGTGAGTTATAGCGTCAGGTGAGCAGGGGGGCCTCCAGCCGCCCAGACCCCAGCACCCTTCTGCCTCCCACTTGAGGGCCTCCGCCCGCCGTCCACCGAGGCCGCCGGGGCGCGGCATCACGAGCGTGCAGGGCCTGGGTCTGGGCCGGGAGGGGAGCCCACGTGAGCGGAGCGGGGAGGGGGTGTCTGGAAAGACTTCCCAGCAGTCCCTCGCCCTGTGCGCCTGGCCCGTGGCCAAGGGCTCCATTTTGGAGATTCCATTTCCTGCCCAAAGAGTCCTCGATATAGAATCGCACGACGGGGCACATTCCTCCCTCCAGCTGAGGCACCTCCGTTTCACAACTGCCCACCCGCTGGCACGCTGCGCCCCACCGACGCCGGCACCCTTCCTCCCCGGTGTGGGCGGGCAGGCCGAAGGGAAAGGGACTGTTGGTGGGAATCAGGCCCACCCCGTAGCAGGAAAACAAGCGAGACCCCAAATCTGGAGCTAACAGGACGAAGGTCCTGAGCCCCACCCCCCCCGCCCCCACCCCCCTGGGGCCGTGAGGGGCTGGCGGGGCGGGGCGCCTCTCCCACCTGCCATGGCTCTGGCTCCTCTCTGGCGCTGAGGGTGGCCACTGATCTGAGAACAGAGTATGGAGTCACTGAGAAAGGTCCAGGCTGGTCTCCCATTCTTCCCGCACGGCAACGGGCCTGGGAGCTGCGCTCGCCGGTCGCCTGGCCCAGCACGGTCAGCCTCCCAGAGACCGGCGGGGAGGGGTTAGGGCGCTGCCCAGCCGGAATCTCATCCAGGGAAAGGGAACCGTGAGACTGAGCTACAGGCTGCGCGGGAGGCCTGGCCCGCTGGTGGGGCGCCTGGCCCCGCGGCCCCACGGGGGGCGGGACACAGCCCTCCCAAAGTCGGACAGTGCGCCCCTGGCCTCGGGCTCTCCCAGTGCCGCAGCCTGGCCCCTGACTGGGGATGCGGACTCTCCGGAGACGTCCTCCGGCCCGAGGTTCTCGAGCAGGCCTAGCCGCCCTCCGCCTCCCACCCCGTCCAATCTGGAATTCAGACTGCCAGGCCCGCAGGCAAGAAGCGCTGGGCAGCCCGCAAGGCCCTCTAGCCCGGGACATCCGGGTCCCCGTAAATCCATCCAGCCCCCCAGAGCCGGTGAGTTATAGCGTCAGGTGAGCAGGGGGGCCTCCAGCCGCCCAGACCCCAGCACCCTTCTGCCTCCCACTTGAGGGCCTCCGCCCGCCGTCCACCGAGGCCGCCGGGGCGCGGCGTCACGAGCGTGCAGGGCCTGGGTCTGGGCCGGGAGGGGAGCCCACGTGAGCGGAGCGGGGAGGGGGTGTCTGGAAAGACTTCCCAGCAGTCCCTCGCCCTGTGCGCCTGGCCCGTGGCCAAGGGCTCCATTTTGGAGATTCCATTTCCTGCCCAAAGAGTCCTCGATATAGAATCGCACGACGGGGCACATTCCTCCCTCCAGCTGAGGCACCTCCGTTTCACAACTGCCCACCCGCTGGCACGCTGGCCCCAGGGCGTCCCCCCAGCCGGCCACCACGCCAGCGCGCTGGAATGCCGCAGTGCGCCAGGGCGTCCTGGGGCGGTCACCGGCCACAGCCGCTGCCCCGCGGGGAGCCGCTGGGGAGGGGCCGGGGAGCAGCTGGCTGCGGTGGGGTGGCCTTCGCCTCACCACCCGGAGCTGTCACCCCGCGCTGCCACGACCTCCCCCCGGCGCGGTCAGCTCGGGTGCCTTAGTCAGCATCTGCACCTCGGGGCTCCATCACCATCAGGCAGCTCTCGGTTACTCGGCTGTGAGTCCCTTGCCAAGAAGCATAATCCTCCACCGCCTGTCCCTCCAGCCTCCCGCCTGCGGGTCCCGGTGGAGAAGGGGAGAGGCCGAGCGCCCCCGGGGACTCAGGGCGCCCACGTTAGCTGTCTCACCCTCCCGACCTCCACCTCCTCAGGAGTAAGTCAGACTTGGTACAAGGTCAACGTTGAGGAGCCGGAGGTCTGTTTGGTTGGCGACCAGAGGGTCCTGGTCCTCACAGGGGAAAGAAGTTGTGGGAAGGAGACACGCTCTCCTCCACATTTCTCCCACTCCGGAGAAGAATCTTAACTCTGCACCAAGCAGCCGCCGAGTCCCGGCGAGCGTCTCCCGGCCTCCCCGAGCCCTCAGCCCTCCACCTGCTGCCATGCTGGCTTCGTCCAGCCTTCCGGCTCCCTGCTGCCTGCATCCACCCTCTCAGCGGGCAGGAGTCAGCAAGGAGAGAGCACGGCTAGACTGCGTTATTCATCAGGATGTGGCCCGTCCCAGACCGGAGGTCCTTACTCCGAACAGCTGGTCAGACGGTGTAGCCTGGTAGACGTGGCCAGCCGAGCAGCGCTGGGAGAATCCCTGCCACGGCACCCACCCGGACAGGCTCGCTGCGGCTCCGTCCTCCACACGCCCGGAGCCGTCCGAGGGGATGCACTGCCCGGGGGGGACTGCGGGGGTCCCCTGCCCTCCGCCTGCTCTTCCTGAGCAGGAAGTGAGGCGGTGTCCCAACCTCTCCGTCTCTGCCCCCAGCCCGGTGGGCAGCCGGGTGTGCCGGGCCCACTGACCTGGGTGCACAGCCCGCCTCCGGCCTCCCGCCGCGCCCTCCTCCCGAGTCCAGCTGCTGCACGCTGCTGGAGGCTCTGAATGGACTGCGAGTGGCCCGGTGGCGCCGGGACAGATGTAGGTCACGGCAGACTCCCGGCTCCCTCCGCCCCTCCCACTCAGCCCGCCTCCCTCCGCCTCCCGCAGCCTGGGCTTGGCAGGGCAGGGCCCCCCGGGGTTCACGCCCTCGGCCTCCCGGGAGGTCAGAGATGGAAGGGTCCTGTGACACGGGCTCATCCAGAGCACTAAGCTCTCCACCAGATGGGCCTGGTCGAGTTCGCCCCGTGCTGCCTCGCCTATGCGATCCTCTTGGCGGGTGGCCTCTCATCATCCAGAGCCCTGATTTTTCGACTAAGCTGACCCCTGGGGACCCTTGACACCATAAGTCATGCAGACATGCAAAGCCACTGCCCTCTTGGGGATCCTTCCAAAGTGGCACCAAGCAGGCCCCGGCTTGGGGAGCTGGCACAGCCTGGCTGACCAGAAGGCATGACCCCTAGGGGGACGTGGGCAGGGCGAGAGCCCAGGAGTCCACAGCCAGGAGGCCTCCTAGGAGGTGGTGGTTTTCCTGCGGGGGGAGGGCAGGCCCGGCCAGCGGGGCTAGGGGTGGAAGCAGGCAGGACAGATGGCTGGGTGTGGACACGTGTGGTTGGAAGGTGGGACCCAGGGTGGGGTGGCTGGTGACAGGCTTCCTCCAGCAGAGTGCAGGGTGGGCGGGCCCAGCAGGAGCCGGGGCGCAGGGCCGCCCCGTCTGCTTGGGGACAAGACCTGCTCGCTCCTTGAGGACAGCGAGTAGGTTTGTTGCCACCAGCAAGCAAGGCTCAGTCCCAGATCTGGACAAAGTCAAAGGCAAGGGGCCGCGGTCCCCTCAGGGGAGGGTGCAATGTGCTTGCCTGGCCCCTCGTACATTGTGGGTCCTTGGGACTCACCCTGCACAAGCTCCGGGGGCGGGTGTTGACTTCTCGCCCTCGCCCTCGGGGGTGCGCGTGTCCCCGCGTGTCTCTAACTCTGGGCATCAGAAGCCATGCCTTATTTATTAAAACAGTATGTGCTAGAGGCCCCGCCTGTGGGACCCCGGGTCTTGCACTGTGGTGGGCTCTGGGGACACACACGTGAGCGGAGACAGGGGAGCCCCCTGAAGCCGACGGTGGGCATAAAGGGCAGACAGGCGCTAACTAGCCAGTTCCACAGTGCCCTGCCCGCTCCAGGGGGCCCAGAGGGGCAGGGAGCCGGGAAGGACCAGGGAGGCGGGTCTGGACTGGTGAGTGCTGGAGGCCTGGGAGCCTGTATCCTGTGTCCTGGCCGGGGGTGGGATCCAGTTCTCGGTTTTCCAGCAGGAGCTGCAGCCAAGGGACTGGAGGCGGGTGGAGTCAGAGGCCGGAGTCCAGCTCCCAGGCGGGGGTTGGTAGCCCCACGTGCTCTGTCTCGTGGGGGCCCTGCGGCCTTCCTGCAGGGGCCCTGGACCACCGCGCTGCGTCACCTGGGGCGTGCGGGTAGCCGGTGGTCTCCCCGGGCACAAGGCGGCTCCCGGGCCTGCTAGGACATGCCTGTCCGCCCCGCACGGCCGCGCCTGGAGCCCTCTCCCTGCAGTGAGACGTCAGGACTCTGGGGAGGCGGGCCCGCGGCTTCACGCGTCCTCTACCCTCCATCCTGTGCCCTGAATTAAAGGAACGTGATGGGCAGCCAGGTCGGCATGTTGACCACAAAGCTGAGCCTTCCACGCACGACTGGCCCTGGGCCAGGCCCTGGCGCTGCCCTCTGGGGTTGGCAGAAACCCTCAAGCCAATGGCGGGGTGGCCTGACCATCCTCCGGGGACCTCTCCCAATGAGCCAGGGGACATTGTACACCCCATCCTGTGCGTGCACACTTCCCAGCAACACCTAAGGAGGGGGCTTTCCAGGGGGACAGGGCTCCTGCGGCCCCATGGAGACCGCGCCAGCAGCTGCGCCTGTGGGCGGCTGGGGCTGGACACAGGGCTCCGCTCCGCGTGGCTTTCCTCAGGGAGGCCCAGCTGGGAGCTCAAGGCGGCCGTCCTCCCTCCCACCAGCCTCTCCAGTCCCCTGCTGCTCTCTGGACCCATCCATACCCCCCCAACACACAGCTGCCGGCACCCCCACTCCAGCCCCACCACCGGTCAGGCTCAGTTCACGTCTTTCTCACCTCCTGCTGTAAGGAACCCCCCCCCACCCCACCGTGGCCTCCCAGGAATGAAGCCCTTGGGCCCGAGGACAATTTCACGCTGTAAAGCCAGCTTTCAGCATCGGAGACTTGAGTCCAGGCGCAGGGCTTGCCTGCCCGAGGGCCTGCAGACCTGGGGGCCGCAGGCAGGAGCAGGTGGGCAGAGGCCCCGTCCCTGCGTCCAGAGGGCTGGCCTTGGCGAGCCGTCTCCTGGGGCGGGTGGGGCCTCGGGCTCGGACAGAGCCTTCCAGACCCACCAGCAGCCGCCGAGCTCCCTCCCTCCCGGCAGATGCTCTCGAGTCCTTAGACGTAGTGACTCGGTCCGCACCGTCTCACCTTACGGGACACACGGCCGGCCCCCACCTCAGAGCACGCTCCCCTGAGGCGGCTCCCCCAGGGATCCGGCCTGCGTGGCCTCGTGCGGCAATCCCCCGCCGAGCTGCTGTCCCCCGAGTCATCGCAGTCCCGCTCACTAGGCTGCGTGTGCCGTGGTCTCCGTCCCCACGGCTGGAGATGGGAACCTCTAGTCCCCTCCACCCACCCCGCCCACTCCCATCCCGGGCCCCGCCCTGCTCTCTGTGTCTCCCCCGGCCCACTCCTGCTCAGAGACGTGGTGGACGGTGACCCGGGAGTGGCCTCCAGAGGCGGGGAACGTACCCAAGGACCCCGGCAGCCCAGAGAGCGGCTCCGTGGAGGCGGCCTTCTGGCTGAGAGTGGGACGCGGACCCGCTCGGCTCCCAGGATGCGGCCCGCCCGGCACGTGAGCCTGCACGTCGCACGGCATCCACGGAGCGCACACTGGCTGACCCGGCTGCCGCCCGACGCTCACCCCGGTCGGGTCGTCGGCCCTCACGACAGCCCCAGGAGAGAGCATTCCATCCATCCGCAGAGGGAAGGCTGGGCCGAGAGCCATCACATGGGGGCCTGTGGCAGTGGCTTGTGAGGTCAAGGCGCCGTCCTCCCTCCCACCAGCCTCTCCAGTCCCCTGCTGCTCTCTGGACCCATCCATACCCCCCCAACACACAGCTGCCGGCACCCCCACTCCAGCCCCACCACCGGTCAGGCTCAGTTCACGTCTTTCTCACCTCCTGCTGTAAGGAACCCCCCCCCACCCCACCGTGGCCTCCCAGGAATGAAGCCCTTGGGCCCGAGGACAATTTCACGCTGTAAAGCCAGCTTTCAGCATCGGAGACTTGAGTCCAGGCGCAGGGCTTGCCTGCCCGAGGGCCTGCAGACCTGGGGGCCGCAGGCAGGAGCAGGTGGGCAGAGGCCCCGTCCCTGCGTCCAGAGGGCTGGCCTTGGCGAGCCGTCTCCTGGGGCGGGTGGGGCCTCGGGCTCGGACAGAGCCTTCCAGACCCACCAGCACCCGGGAGCTCCCTCCCTCCCGGCAGATGCTCTCGAGTCCTTAGACGTAGTGACTCGGTCCGCACCGTCTCACCTTACGGGACACACGGCCGGCCCCCACCTCAGAGCACGCTCCCCTGAGGCGGCTCCCCCAGGGATCCGGCCTGCGTGGCCTCGTGCGGCAATCCCCCGCCGAGCTGCTGTCCCCCGAGTCATCGCAGTCCCGCTCACTAGGCTGCGTGTGCCGTGGTCTCCGTCCCCACGGCTGGAGATGGGAACCTCTAGTCCCCTCCACCCACCCCGCCCACTCCCATCCCGGGCCCCGCCCTGCTCTCTGTGTCTCCCCCGGCCCACTCCTGCTCAGAGACGTGGTGGACGGTGACCCGGGAGTGGCCTCCAGAGGCGGGGAACGTACCCAAGGACCCCGGCAGCCCAGAGAGCGGCTCCGTGGAGGCGGCCTTCTGGCTGAGAGTGGGACGCGGACCCGCTCGGCTCCCAGGATGCGGCCCGCCCGGCACGTGAGCCTGCACGTCGCACGGCATCCACGGAGCGCACACTGGCTGACCCGGCTGCCGCCCGACGCTCACCCCGGTCGGGTCGTCGGCCCTCACGACAGCCCCAGGAGGGAGAGCATTCCATCCATCCGCAGAGGGGAAGGCTGGGCCGAGAGCCATCACATGGGGGCCTGTGGCAGTGGCTTGTGAGGTCCAGGACGGGGCAGGGCGGGCGGTCCCATCCTATTACACGCTGGCCTCTGCGTCCTGATGTTCTGATTTTTTTTAAAAAAAATTTTCCCCCATCATGCCTGTTTTATTTTTATATTTATTTTCATCCATCTTTTATTCTTTGGCCTGTGTGGGCCTCCCACTGCAGTGGCCTCTCTCGTTGCACAGCACCGGCTCTGGGTGCACGTGCTCCAGAGCACTGGCTCGTAATTGGACACACCGGTCCAGCCGTTCTGCAGCACGTGGGATCTTCCTGGGCCAGGGATCGAACCAGCGCCCCTCACACTGCAAAGGGGACTCTTTACCTACTGAACCACCAGAGAAGCCCCTGATTTTTAAAAATTAGATAGAAACCAACATTTTCACCTCTATGCTATGTTCCTTTGCTCGCGAACCTTATCAAAAGGCCAATCAAGACCCCTTGGAAGTTGAGAAGGATCCAGCCTTTGCAGCTCTTGAGAGTTCTGTATGTCCATTTTTTCAAGGAAGAAAGAATAACACAGAGCTGAAGGATAAACAGCAAGCGGAGCCTGTCAGAACGTGGCCTGTCCCTCTGCTCGGCGCTCAGCTGCCCAGCCGTGTCCAGCGCTCTCTGACTCCACGGGCTCCTCCGCCCGCAGTGCCCCCCGGGCAGGACTGCTGGGCGGGTCGCCATGGCCCCCCCCAGGGGCTCCTCCCCACCCAGGACTGAACCCAGGCCTCCCACGTCTCCTGCACCGCGGGCAGATTCTTTATTGCGGAGCCAATAGGGAAGCCCTGTTAATTGGCTATATCCCAATACAAAAGAAAAAATTTAAAAAAACCCATAAACTGTGAGTAGCCTGTTTTAAATATTTACATTTGAGTGCTTCGTCCCTGTAGCCCCATAGACACTGGACCCCAGGCGCCATCACGGGTCCTCACTATCGGTGGTAACTGGCTCACCCTTGGCGCCCGAGCCCAGGACGGGCTGAAACTCTGTGCATAAAGATGGAAAAGGAAGCCCTTCTCTCCCTCCGTCTCCTCTGACCACTTAGGATAGACTCGGCCCTCACGACAGCCCCAGGAGGGAGAGCATTCCATCCATCCGCAGAGGGGAAGGCTGGGCCGAGAGCCATCACATGGGGGCCTGTGGCAGTGGCTTGTGAGGTCCAGGACGGGGCAGGGCGGGCGGTCCCATCCTATTACACGCTGGCCTCTGCGTCCTGATGTTCTGATTTTTTTTAAAAAAAATTTTCCCCCATCATGCCTGTTTTATTTTTATATTTATTTTCATCCATCTTTTATTCTTTGGCCTGTGTGGGCCTCCCACTGCAGTGGCCTCTCTCGTTGCACAGCACCGGCTCTGGGTGCACGTGCTCCAGAGCACTGGCTCGTAATTGGACACACCGGTCCAGCCGTTCTGCAGCACGTGGGATCTTCCTGGGCCAGGGATCGAACCAGCGCCCCTCACACTGCAAAGGGGACTCTTTACCTACTGAACCACCAGAGAAGCCCCTGATTTTTAAAAATTAGATAGAAACCAACATTTTCACCTCTATGCTATGTTCCTTTGCTCGCGAACCTTATCAAAAGGCCAATCAAGACCCCTTGGAAGTTGAGAAGGATCCAGCCTTTGCAGCTCTTGAGAGTTCTGTATGTCCATTTTTTCAAGGAAGAAAGAATAACACAGAGCTGAAGGATAAACAGCAAGCGGAGCCTGTCAGAACGTGGCCTGTCCCTCTGCTCGGCGCTCAGCTGCCCAGCCGTGTCCAGCGCTCTCTGACTCCACGGGCTCCTCCGCCCGCAGTGCCCCCCGGGCAGGACTGCTGGGCGGGTCGCCATGGCCCCCCCCAGGGGCTCCTCCCCACCCAGGACTGAACCCAGGCCTCCCACGTCTCCTGCACCGCGGGCAGATTCTTTATTGCGGAGCCAATAGGGAAGCCCTGTTAATTGGCTATATCCCAATACAAAAGAAAAAATTTAAAAAAACCCATAAACTGTGAGTAGCCTGTTTTAAATATTTACATTTGAGTGCTTCGTCCCTGTAGCCCCATAGACACTGGACCCCAGGCGCCATCACGGGTCCTCACAGGTCACTATCGGTGGTAACTGGCTCACCCTTGGCGCCCGCCGAGCCCAGGACGGGCTGAAACTCTGTGCATAAAGATGGAAAAGGAAGCCCTTTTCTCTCCCTCCCGTCAGCGTCTCCTCTGACCACTTAGATGACCCCCTGGAGATCGTGTGGGCCCTGCCCCGGATGCCCCACGGGCAGGCCGCGCCACCTCCTGGCTGAGGCACGCAGGCCCCACGGAGCCCCAGCCCGCGCGAGCCCGTCTGCACTGAGTCTAAGCTCCTGGCGGCGGCCAAGGCTTTCCGCCCACCTGCACCCGCCCTCCACGCCCCGCCGCGGGCCGCGCGCTGGCCTCTTCTCCAGCCCACCCCGGCCACCTCTCCCCGGTCTGCAGGACGACTCGACCGTCGTCTGTGACCCCCACACTGAGCCTCAGGTCCTGTGCCCGCAGGGACGGGCCTGCTTCCGCGTCTCAGCCTGTCTCCCTCGGAGCCAGGGGTCCCCCCAGGGCTCCTGATCCCTGCCCCAACCCTGCCCCCAGGGCAGTTGCTGCCAGCCCCACAGCCCCCGGTGGGCAGGTGGGCAGCGGGCAGAAGTCTCTCCCCTGTTGCCTCCCTGACCTCAAGGACACACGTCCCCAGGAGCAGAGGAGCGCCGCCTCAGCCCAGGTGAGCGTGGCCCTCGTGGGAGCCTCTGTGCCGCTAGGGCCTTCCCCCGCAGGCCCGCCCGCCGGCCAGGAGGCTGGTGTTTGTTCTGGAGTGGGTGAGGAGCCACGAGAGGCGCCAGGCAGAGCAGTGACAGAGCGGTGCTTTGCGAAGAGCCCTTGGGCTCCTTGTCGGCTACGCTGGGCAGAGACGCCGAAGGCTGGACCTGCCTCCCTCGCTAGACGGGCACTCCCAGGGGAGGCGCTGTGTCTTCCACGCCAGCGGGGGCTCCTAAGGATGGGGACAGGGACGCCCCCCGCTCTGCGCCTAAGACTGATGCACCCTCAGGGAAAGCCCGGGGCTGTGGGCTGACGGACCTGAGGGAAACGGAGGCCCAGCAGGGCCATGGCTGCCCTCAGAGCCTCACGCCACGGCCCAGCGGGGACCAGGACCCCGGAGCAGGGAGCCGCCAGCCCGCCTTGGGCCCCAAGGGCAGCAGGGCTCCTTCCTGGGATCAGCTGTCCTCTCTCTGGCACCAGCTCCCCAAATTCCCAGCAGCCCGGCCGCACGCAGCTGGTGCTAAAGATCAGGCTGAAACCCCATCCCCGACCTGCGGCGCAGCCCGGGGCCGCCGTGCCGAGCAGGACGCTGTGGGTCGGGTCCAGGCCCAGGGCTGGGCAGGGAGCTGGGCTGGGACCAGCTGGGCCCCGGGCTCCTCAGGGCCCGGCCGTGGAGGAGAGGTGGCTGTCAGTCCCCTGCTCAGAGCCCCAGCGACGGGAGCCTGGAGAGGGGACCGCGTCAGCCCTGGGGTGGGGCTCCTTTCTGATGGAGACAGAGCCTCCCCCACTCCCCCACCTTCCTCGTGGGATGGCAGAGGCCTGGCCCCTCTTCGGAGAGCTCCGGCCCCACTGCACGGCGGGGTCACAGTAAACGGGCACTGCCCGGAGCGGCGCTGACAGCCGGCTCCCTGGGACAAGCAGGGGAGGAAACAAGCAGGTCGGGATCCTCCAGAGAGGCTGGGCACGGATGGCACAAGCCTCTCCTCCGCGGCTGGTGGGCGGTGCTCCAGCCCTGCGGCCCCTGCCCCGCCTCCTCCTTCGACTCCCCAGGCCAGGTCGCCTCAGTCCCTGGGTTTACTGGCCCTCTCCCCAGTGTGCAATGTAACCGCCTCCCCCACTGATACCTTGTCTTGTTTCCTGAGTTGAGAGCATGCCTGGGGGTGCTGGTTGAGTGAATGGCCACCCCCACCTCCCGGAGGATATGCGGGACCCTAACTGGGGCGCAGACACTTGGGCCACCGCTGCTGGATGTCAGCTGGGCACACGGGGGACCTCTGGAAGGGCGATGACTACAAAGCAGGGAAGCAGGTGCCTCGTCCGGGCTCTGTGCAAGAAAGCCGGGGGGAGGGTCAGGTTCCTGGTGACAGACCAGTGAGTTTCCGAACGGAGCGCGACCCGCGAGGAGTCCCATGGGCGCTTCAGGAGCCAGTGATAGAACATGGCTTGGCACAGCCGCAGCGAGGGGCAGGAAAGTCGAGGGGCAGGACGCGGGATGGGCCCCAGGCTGTCCACAGTCACCAGAGCCACCCCCGCCCCTGATGCTGGGTGGAGAGGGAAGACGGGCTAGCATCTGAAAACACAGACAGAGCCATGTCAGGAGGCAAAACCAGGTTCCCTCACTGCCCAGGACTCAGCTCCCCAGCCCGGATCCGAGAGGCCACGTGTGGATCTCCATCAGGGAACTAAAAATGCCTGGACATGAATCCTAGAGCCGCAGCAGACAGTAACCAAGAGAACATGAGGCCACTGGTCACTGCATGTAAGATGAGGTTGTCCCGAGACAGGCCTGGTACGCAGGCAGTTGGAGAAGCCAGCCCGGGAGGCCTCAGTGTTTTAGGCAAACGTCACCTTCTTAACCTCCTCCAATTTTTTTTTTTTTGTAAAACCCCAGTTGGTCCCCATGCAGCTAACGTCTCACACCTGGGTCCAAGTAAATGCCTGGTTTCTTTCCAAAGACTAAGTTCAAGAACCCAGGAGGTCTGGGCTGGTGCCAGGGTCCAGAGGACAGTGTGTGTGGGGGGGTCAGGTGGACACGACATCCTTGCGCAGGTGGTCACTGAGTGCCCTGACCTCATGCTAGGTGTCACCTGGGCCCCTGCACGCACGGGCACCTGTAAGCCCACAACTCTCCACGGGGGTCTCTCTCCCCGTTTTTCAGAGAGAACCTGAGATGCTGGGGCTAGGGAGCCCTGACCGGCGCCGTGGCAGAGCTGGGCAGAGAGCCCGGTGGACGTGCCTCTTCATCCCTCCAAACGGGGGCTTCTGCATTTATAAGACGAGAGACCCAGCTTTGCTTGCCTGCAAGCCTGTCCAGCCCCCCTGCAGAGCTTCCTCCCAGGAGCCGGAAAAGACAGGAAAAGAAAGGGAGGAAGGAGAGAGGAAGAGGGGGAAAGAGACCTCCCCCCAACATAAAGAGAATTCCAGCAGAGGAACGTTCCGGTGCCAGTCATGGGGAAGGTGCCAGAACCTTTGGTGTGCTGGCTCATTGGCACCCTTCCTTCCAAAAGCCCAACCAGCACCCAAGTGATCCCAGGACCCAGAGGTACGCCTCCCCAAGGTCCCACTTCAGTGTGTTGTGTCTGGCCCAACACACTGGGCAGAGATCAAATCCAGGGGAATTTAGTGATGGAAGTGACATGAACAGCCAATGACCTTATTGACTGGTCAGCACTGGTGAACATGCTGTGATCTTCTGGACAAAGTGATAAGGGCCTGCCCCAGGATTTACTTATGTGGATAATGGCTGATGTCATTTTCTGGTCACGTGACATGAACGGACCCCCATCTCCATCAGGGAACTAAAAATGCCTGGACATGAATCCTAGAGCCGCAGCAGACAGTAACCAAGAGAACATGAGGCCACTGGTCACTGCATGTAAGATGAGGTTGTCCCGAGACAGGCCTGGTACGCAGGCAGTTGGAGAAGCCAGCCCGGGAGGCCTCAGTGTTTTAGGCAAACGTCACCTTCTTAACCTCCTCCAATTTTTTTTTTTTTGTAAAACCCCAGTTGGTCCCCATGCAGCTAACGTCTCACACCTGGGTCCAAGTAAATGCCTGGTTTCTTTCCAAAGACTAAGTTCAAGAACCCAGGAGGTCTGGGCTGGTGCCAGGGTCCAGAGGACAGTGTGTGTGGGGGGGTCAGGTGGACACGACATCCTTGCGCAGGTGGTCACTGAGTGCCCTGACCTCATGCTAGGTGTCACCTGGGCCCCTGCACGCACGGGCACCTGTAAGCCCACAACTCTCCACGGGGGTCTCTCTCCCCGTTTTTCAGAGAGAACCTGAGATGCTGGGGCTAGGGAGCCCTGACCGGCGCCGTGGCAGAGCTGGGCAGAGAGCCCGGTGGACGTGCCTCTTCATCCCTCCAAACGGGGGCTTCTGCATTTATAAGACGAGAGACCCAGCTTTGCTTGCCTGCAAGCCTGTCCAGCCCCCCTGCAGAGCTTCCTCCCAGGAGCCGGAAAAGACAGGAAAAGAAAGGGAGGAAGGAGAGAGGAAGAGGGGGAAAGAGACCTCCCCCCAACATAAAGAGAATTCCAGCAGAGGAACGTTCCGGTGCCAGTCATGGGGAAGGTGCCAGAACCTTTGGTGTGCTGGCTCATTGGCACCCTTCCTTCCAAAAGCCCAACCAGCACCCGCAAGTGATCCCAGGACCCAGAGGTACGCCTCCCCAAGGTCCCACTTCAGTGTGTTGTGTCTGGCCCAACACACTGGGCAGAGATCAAATCCAGGGGAATTTAGTGATGGAAGTGACATGAACAGCCAATGACCTTATTGACTGGTCAGCACTGGTGAACATGCTGTGATCTTCTGGACAAAGTGATAAGGGCCTGCCCCAGGATTTACTTATGTGGATAATGGCTGATGTCATTTTCTGGTCACGTGAGCATAGCTGGTCTTAACCTTATTCTTTTTTTTTTTTTTTCCCCCATAGACTGCACAGCCTGTGGGACCTGAGTTCCCCAGCCACGGATGGAACCTGGGCCCACAGGAGTGAGACCACACGTCCTAACTGCTGGACCACCAGGGAGTTCTCTAACTGGATTGAACGTGTCTTCTCCTTGGTAAAAGGGGACGGCACTGCGGTCAGTGGGAGGCGAGAACTCTTGAAGCAGATGGGCTCGGGTTTAAATACCACTCTTACCACCTGGAGGCCGTGGGCCTGGAGCGGCTGGGACGGCGGGAAGCAGAGGGCATCTTGTCAGCCAGGCAGAGGGCCATCAATCACGGGGGCCGCGGCGGTGGTGATAGGTCGCCTCGCGCTCTCAATGAGACAGCAAACCGCTGCAGAGTCCCGAGCCCGGGGCTCCTGAGACCTGACGTGTCTATTAAGTTTTTGTGGATCTGTTAGTTTGGCGGTGCTGGGTCTTGCTGCGCACGGCGGCCTCTGGTTGTGGCGAGCGGGCGCTCCCTCCAGCCGTGGCGTCCCGGCGTCTCGCGGCGGCGGCCCCGCTGGTGGCGGAGCGCAGGCTCCGGGGCGCATGGGCTTCAGTCAGTGTGGCGCACGGGCTTAGCCGCCCCACAGCAGGTGGAATCTGCCCGGACCAGGGGTCGAACCCGTGTCCCCTGCACTGGCAGGCAGATTCCTAACCCCTAGACTACCAGGACGTCCCTGGTGTGTGCTTTTGAAGGACGACTCTGGCTGCTGGGTGAGACAGACTGGAGGGAAATGAGAGCGCAGAGGGGAGCAGGGGGGTGGTCGGCATCAGAGACCCACGTTCGATCCCTGGGTTCACCCTTCCTTCCAAAAGCCCAACCAGCACAGTGATCCCAGGACCCAGAGGTACGCCTCCCAAGGTCCCACTTCAGTGTGTTGTGTCTGGCCCAACACACTGGGCAGAGATCAAATCCAGGGGAATTTAGTGATGGAAGTGACATGAACAGCCAATGACCTTATTGACTGGTCAGCACTGGTGAACATGCTGTGATCTTCTGGACAAAGTGATAAGGGCCTGCCCCAGGATTTACTTATGTGGATAATGGCTGATGTCATTTTCTGGTCACGTGAGCATAGCTGGTCTTAACCTTATTCTTTTTTTTTTCCCCCATAGACTGCACAGCCTGTGGGACCTGAGTTCCCCAGCCACGGATGGAACCTGGGCCCACAGGAGTGAGACCACACGTCCTAACTGCTGGACCACCAGGGAGTTCTCTAACTGGATTGAACGTGTCTTCTCCTTGGTAAAAGGGGACGGCACTGCGGTCAGTGGGAGGCGAGAACTCTTGAAGCAGATGGGCTCGGGTTTAAATACCACTCTTACCACCTGGAGGCCGTGGGCCTGGAGCGGCTGGGACGGCGGGAAGCAGAGGGCATCTTGTCAGCCAGGCAGAGGGCCATCAATCACGGGGGCCGCGGCGGTGGTGATAGGTCGCCTCGCGCTCTCAATGAGACAGCAAACCGCTGCAGAGTCCCGAGCCCGGGGCTCCTGAGACCTGACGTGTCTATTAAGTTTTTGTGGATCTGTTAGTTTGGCGGTGCTGGGTCTTGCTGCGCACGGCGGCCTCTGGTTGTGGCGAGCGGGCGCTCCCTCCAGCCGTGGCGTCCCGGCGTCTCGCGGCGGCGGCCCCGCTGGTGGCGGAGCGCAGGCTCCGGGGCGCATGGGCTTCAGTCAGTGTGGCGCACGGGCTTAGCCGCCCCACAGCAGGTGGAATCTGCCCGGACCAGGGGTCGAACCCGTGTCCCCTGCACTGGCAGGCAGATTCCTAACCCCTAGACTACCAGGACGTCCCTGGTGTGTGCTTTTGAAGGACGACTCTGGCTGCTGGGTGAGACAGACTGGAGGGAAATGAGAGCGCACGCAGGGGGAGCAGGTGGTGCTGGTGGTGAAGATCCCACCTGGCAATGCAGGAGACATCAGAGACCCACGTTCGATCCCTGGGTTGGGAAGATCCCCTGGAGGAGGGCCCGGCACCCCACTCCAGTCGTCTTGCCTAGAAAGCCCCATGGACAGAGGAGCCTGGCGGGCCACCGTCTGTAGGGTCTGAAAAGAGTTGGATGTGACTGAGCACACAGGCACAGGCCTCCGGGGGAGCAGATGAGAGCCCCCCACCCACCCAGAGAGAGAGGGTGCCCCTTGGGCCACAGAGGGGCGGAGACCCGGCTAGATTCCAGATGCCCCTGCAGGCAGGACTGATACCGGGGTGGCCGGATCGTCACAGCTTGTCACTGCGTGCTGGGGGCTACGTCGGGGGCCGGCTCCACTGGACGGAGAGCTCCCGGGCGGACGCGTGAGTCCGCCACCCATCCAGCCATCGGTGGAGCCAGCTCAGCCATCCCTAATGAAGGGCCGTGGACTTGGACGGTAAATGACAGCCGCGCCATTGTGCCCCTGGGCCCACGGCCTCCTGCCTCTCCACGGCCACGGGGCTGAGGTGGGGCGGGCCTGGAGGAGGCTCGGCAGCGGCGGGGGTGAGTGCGGGAGGAGACGGCAGCCAGCAGCCCCAGCACCGCGAGGCTGAAAGACGGAAAGCGAGGGAGAGGGTCGGGGTCGACGCGAGGCTGAGGAGGGAGAAGCAGGCCTCTCCGAGCACAGCGGAGGGGACTTCCCCGGAGGCTCCGCGGTGAGGACCCCGCGCTTTCACTGCAGGAGGCGCAGGCTCAGGCGCTGGGCGGGGACGACTGTCCCGCGTGCCGGGTGGCGCAGCGCAGAAGGAAGTAAAACTAACAGAGGAGGAAGAAAAGACAAAGGCAGCTGGTAGCGCCGGCGGAGCCTGCCTGCCACACGGCTCGTGGGCGCACGCCAGCCCTCACGGGGACGCAGGAGTGGGCCGTGCTCCTGCTCCCCCCGCCAGCACCAGGTGGCAGCCGGCAGGTGGAGGGCCCTCCCTGGGCTGCGGGGCCGCCCCCGGGTCTGATCCACAGAGATCCCTGGGAGGATGGAGAAATGAGAGCGCACAGGGGAGCAGGTGGTGCTGGTGGTGAAGATCCCACCTGGCAATGCGGGTCAGAGACCCACGTTCGATCCCTGGGTTGGGAAGATCCCCTGGAGGAGGGCCCGGCACCCCACTCCAGTCGTCTTGCCTAGAAAGCCCCATGGACAGAGGAGCCTGGCGGGCCACCGTCTGTAGGGTCTGAAAAGAGTTGGATGTGACTGAGCACACAGGCACAGGCCTCCGGGGGAGCAGATGAGAGCCCCCCACCCACCCAGAGAGAGAGGGTGCCCCTTGGGCCACAGAGGGGCGGAGACCCGGCTAGATTCCAGATGCCCCTGCAGGCAGGACTGATACCGGGGTGGCCGGATCGTCACAGCTTGTCACTGCGTGCTGGGGGCTACGTCGGGGGCCGGCTCCACTGGACGGAGAGCTCCCGGGCGGACGCGTGAGTCCGCCACCCATCCAGCCATCGGTGGAGCCAGCTCAGCCATCCCTAATGAAGGGCCGTGGACTTGGACGGTAAATGACAGCCGCGCCATTGTGCCCCTGGGCCCACGGCCTCCTGCCTCTCCACGGCCACGGGGCTGAGGTGGGGCGGGCCTGGAGGAGGCTCGGCAGCGGCGGGGGTGAGTGCGGGAGGAGACGGCAGCCAGCAGCCCCAGCACCGCGAGGCTGAAAGACGGAAAGCGAGGGAGAGGGTCGGGGTCGACGCGAGGCTGAGGAGGGAGAAGCAGGCCTCTCCGAGCACAGCGGAGGGGACTTCCCCGGAGGCTCCGCGGTGAGGACCCCGCGCTTTCACTGCAGGAGGCGCAGGCTCAGGCGCTGGGCGGGGACGACTGTCCCGCGTGCCGGGTGGCGCAGCGCAGAAGGAAGTAAAACTAACAGAGGAGGAAGAAAAGACAAAGGCAGCTGGTAGCGCCGGCGGAGCCTGCCTGCCACACGGCTCGTGGGCGCACGCCAGCCCTCACGGGGACGCAGGAGTGGGCCGTGCTCCTGCTCCCCCCGCCAGCACCAGGTGGCAGCCGGCAGGTGGAGGGCCCTCCCTGGGCTGCGGGGCCGCCCCCGGGTCTGATCCACAGAGAGGGCCCCTGCGCCGGCCAGGACACCTGCAGAGTCCCTCCCACCCGAGCCCTCCCGGCGGCCTCGAGCCCTGTTTGAAGGTTACTTAATTGGCCCTGAATAGAGGTCGCCTTCTGTCAAGAACCACTCTTCAAAGCCTGCGCGAGGGCTTCTCGGCCAGAAGTCCCCCTGGCGGATCCCTCCCCGAGGAGACGCCCCTGCCCGCCTCCGTCCTCGCCCTCCCCCGCCATTCCGTCACACGCACACCAGGCAGCACGCCGGCGTCCGGGCCGCTCGGCCCCTGCACCCCCGCCATGCGCCCTCTGGGCTCCCCACGGAGGGGACGCCGCCGCCTTCTCCCTCTGCTGCCCCCACCGCCTCCGTCCTGGGTCCCGACCAGGGATTACTCAGCCTCGGGAGCGGTGCCGGGAGATGGAAGCTTAAAGTCAGAAACCTGAGCGGACGAAGCCGATCATGTGTTCACCGATGACCACGCGAAGCGGGGAGGGCTGGGCACAGCGAGCGAGATGGTGGCGGTGGCCGGTCCGGGGCTGCCGGGGGCCAGGCCCTCGTCCCTCCTGTGTGACCGACAGGCAACTGCCCTTGCCCGGCTGGGGAAGGTTTAGCAGGTCTTAGCGCTGGTGTTTAATGAGCTGTCCGGGCTGTTAACTGCTTCGTCAGCTTTTCTGCCAGGGCCACTCGCTGGCGAGGGCAGGAGGCGAGAGGCCCCAGGACAGCCGGGAGCCGTGGGGGCAGGTCTCCCGGAGCCAGGGAGGCCCCGGAGGCCAGGGAATCTGGGCCAGTCAGGCTCCTGTCGCTGGGGTCCCCGACGTGAGGAGCAGGGCAGAGGGCGGGGAGTAGGAAGAGATGATGTCTTTGTCTGTGGTCTGTTTTTACGGTTTTGCTCTTCACCGAGGCCTGGCTGCACTCGTGGACAGGCTTGCCCCAGGTGCCCCTTCCCCCAGAGTTCCTCAGAGGTCGTCCCATCAAAGAACCCTGAAATCAAACAAGGCGGCCGACCCCAGTCTCAGGCCAGTGTGGCCCTGGGCTGAGACAGTGACTGTGATGTCTGGCCCAAAATATAACCGACAGACACCAGACAGGCCTCCGACGAGGTGAGGGGAGACTAGCCGTGGAGGAGAGGAGCCTGGAGAGCCGGCTGGAACGCTCTCGTTCCCGCCCCCGCCCGCCCTGTCTGCTCCGCCCACCGCGCGGAGCTGCAGTCTCTCTGGACCTCAGCCCCCGGTCGTCCCGGTCCAGCCTGGAGCAGTGCCTCCCCTGCAGGGACCACTGCGGGGGACAGGCCAGGGCACAGCCGGCCAGGGCACAGGGCCGTGGGCAGGGAGGGTGGGCCGCGGCTGGAATTCAAATGCCCGTGGGTTTTTGACCTGATTGTCTTCAACGTGCCTCCCAGGCTGCCCAGCTCTCTGCATCAGGTAGTCAAAGTACCGGAGCTTCAGCTTCCAATGAATATTAGAGTTGATTTCCTTTAGGAATGATTAAGTTTTATCTCTTTGTAGTCCAAGGGACTCTCAAGAGTCTTCTCCAGCACCTCTGTTCAAAAGCACCACGTCTTCAGACCTCAGCTTTCTTTGTGGTCCGCCTCTCACAGCCATACATGACCACTGGGAAAACCATAGCTTTGACTCTACAGACCTTTGTCGACAAAGGCTCTGCTTTTTAATATGCTGTCTAGGTTTGTCAGAGCTTTATATATATATAATATTATTATTATTTATTTATTTGGCAGTGCTAGGTCTCAGCTGTGGCATGTGGGATCTAGTTCCCTGACCAGGGCTCCAACCCAGGCCCCTGCATTGGGAGCACAGAGTTCTACCCACTGGACCACCAGGAAGCTCCTGTCACAGCTTGTCTTCCAAGGAACAGGCGCCTTGTAATTTCATGACTGCAGTCAGTGTCGCTGGGGTCCCCGACGTGAGGAGCAGGGCAGAGGGCGGGGAGTAGGAAGAGATGATGTCTTTGTCTGTGGTCTGTTTTTACGGTTTTGCTCTTCACCGAGGCCTGGCTGCACTCGTGGACAGGCTTGCCCCAGGTGCCCCTTCCCCCAGAGTTCCTCAGAGGTCGTCCCGTCAAAGAACCCTGAAATCAAACAAGGCGGCCGACCCCAGTCTCAGGCCAGTGTGGCCCTGGGCTGAGACAGTGACTGTGATGTCTGGCCCAAAATATAACCGACAGACACCAGACAGGCCTCCGACGAGGTGAGGGGAGACTAGCCGTGGAGGAGAGGAGCCTGGAGAGCCGGCTGGAACGCTCTCGTTCCCGCCCCCGCCCGCCCTGTCTGCTCCGCCCACCGCGCGGAGCTGCAGTCTCTCTGGACCTCAGCCCCCGGTCGTCCCGGTCCAGCCTGGAGCAGTGCCTCCCCTGCAGGGACCACTGCGGGGGACAGGCCAGGGCACAGCCGGCCAGGGCACAGGGCCGTGGGCAGGGAGGGTGGGCCGCGGCTGGAATTCAAATGCCCGTGGGTTTTTGACCTGATTGTCTTCAACGTGCCTCCCAGGCTGCCCAGCTCTCTGCATCAGGTAGTCAAAGTACCGGAGCTTCAGCTTCCAATGAATATTAGAGTTGATTTCCTTTAGGAATGATTAAGTTTTATCTCTTTGTAGTCCAAGGGACTCTCAAGAGTCTTCTCCAGCACCTCTGTTCAAAAGCACCACGTCTTCAGACCTCAGCTTTCTTTGTGGTCCGCCTCTCACAGCCATACATGACCACTGGGAAAACCATAGCTTTGACTCTACAGACCTTTGTCGACAAAGGCTCTGCTTTTTAATATGCTGTCTAGGTTTGTCAGAGCTTTATATATATATAATATTATTATTATTTATTTATTTGGCAGTGCTAGGTCTCAGCTGTGGCATGTGGGATCTAGTTCCCTGACCAGGGCTCCAACCCAGGCCCCCTGCATTGGGAGCACAGAGTTCTACCCACTGGACCACCAGGGAAGCTCCTGTCACAGCTTGTCTTCCAAGGAACAGGCGCCTTGTAATTTCATGACTGCAGTCACCATCTGCAGTGATTTTGGAGCCCAGGGAAATAAAGTCTGTGACTGTCTCCATTGTTTCCCCATCTATTTGCCATGAAGTGATGGGACCAGATGCCACGATCTTCATTTTTGAATGTTGAGTTTTAGGCCAGCTTTTTCATTCTTCCCTTTCACCTTCATCAAGAGGCTCTTTAGTTCCTCTTCGTTTTCTACCGTAAGGGTGGTGTCATCTGCAGATCTGAGGTTATTGATATTTCTCCTGGCAATCTTGATTCCAGCTTGCGCTTCATGCAGACCAGCATTTTGCATGAGGTACTCTGCATAGAAGTTAAATAAGCAGGGTAACAATATACAGCCTTGACGTCCTCCTTTCCCAATTTGGAACCAGTCCGTCCTTCCATGTCCAGTTCTAATTGTTGCTTCTTGTCCTGCATATGAGTTTCTCAGGAGGCAGGTAAGGTGGTCTGGTATTCTCATCTCATTAAGGATTTCCCACAGCGTGCCCTGATCCGCACGGTCAAAGACTTCAGAGTAGTCCATGAAGCAGAAGTGTATGTTTCCTGGAAATCTCTTGCTTTTTTTGTTGGTTTTTTCAGACATTAGTCTGTTATCTTTTCTGTCAGCTGAGTTTCTGAATAAAGTCATATTCCTTGCCTCAACGCCTCATCTCTTGGTCAGTTAGCCTGTCATGTGGCGAGAGACCAGCTTGGACTCCGTGATGCTACGGCAGACGCCCCCACACCCCCCCACACACACCCTGACCACCCCCCCACACACACCCCCCCAAGCACAGTGACACCCTCGTCGTGCCTGGGTCAGCCACAGACCGGCGCTTGCCGGGAGCACGTGCCAGCAGCTGACCAGCACCCACAGCGGCCTTCGCTGCCAGCGCTGGGGAGCCCGCATCGGTGCTGCCGCGGCTGGGGGCCCTCAGCGCCCTCCGAGGGAGTTCGGGGAGGACGGAGGCCCTCGGGCTCCAGGGCAGCTGGCGGAGCAGGTCTTTAGATCGCTAGAACCTGATTTTGTGATTCCCATCCTTGCATCTACTCATATCTAGAAAATCAGCGAATTCCTTCGTGGTGATGTCAGCTCCTGGTGGCCAGGAGAGCACCTGCTGTAGAGCGAGCCCGTGGTCGCACTGAACTCCCCCTTCGCCAGAGTCGGATCCGCTGACCTTCCCCCACGGCCTCCGGCGCAGTCTCTCAGAGGGAGCTGAGGCACCGTCTCCTGGGCTGCCGTCCTCATTTTGCCCCAAAGAAAACTTAATTTCCAGCTCTCAGATTGTGCCTCTTTCGTCGCCAACAAAGGGCAGCTAAGCAACAGGGCACAGGGGCGGCAGGAGGTCTCCTCCGCAGCGCTGGGGAAAACAGCCCTCTGACCGCTGGCCTCCCAGGCGAAGGCCACGGAGATAAGGTGCCGGCCTCTGAACAGACAGCCTGGGCGTGTGCTCAGATGTCAGTTCATAGAAAGGAGCTGAAATGCAAAGACTGGCTGTTCACAGAAGGTCTGTGAACCAAGGAGGAAGGGGCCCCTGGATGGAGAGCCGGACGGGGCTTTCTGGGCTGAAGACAGCCATTTTCACCCTGAGCGGCTCTGTGATCTGAGCCTGGGCACAGCGCTTGTCCTTGAACAGGCTCAGCAACCAACACTCTCGAGGGAACAAGAGAAGAACTGTCACCAGGCAAGAGGAGTGACAACAGCGAAGACAATGTGTCCATTGTGGAGAGTCCCAGCTCCGGGTCGATGGTGAAGATCAGCCTGAAGCTCGGCCACGGGTCGACAGGGCCCCTCGGGAGGAGGACACGGACCTTCTCTGACCCTCATGACTTCAATCAGCCGAAGGCTGGACTTTGGTGACCTCTGCGCTGATCACGGGCTGACTTCTCCCCTGCTCAGGCGCCTTTGCGGCTTGCTTCCTGGTGAGGAGACACTGCTCTGGGAGAGAGCCCTGTTCTCCTTGTTGTAGTAATAGTACACCCTTACTTCTCCCGATCTCTGGCTTGGTGTGTCTTTTCGTTCAGCACCCACCAAGAGGTGAACCCAGTATTTTGGGCAACAGGACGTCTGCCCCTCCAACTTCCTGGACAGTTTAAAGCGGAAGTGACCAACACATTCATTCCCATGGTAGCTACGGGTGAGATCCAGGCACGCGTTGCCTCGGTATTTGTTGAGCAGCTGCGGCGTGCTGGGGGCTGGGGTCCAGCCTGTGGGGTTTTTTCAGCCTGACTCACATTCTAGCTGGGGATCCAGGAAAGCAGGACGGAGAGGGCAGGGCAAAACCTCTGAAAGAATGACAGAGCCTGAGGACATGGCAGAAACCGATGAGAACCGAATGGGTCAGAGGTGGCAGATGAGTCCACTTCCACCGGGCCTGGAGCCTCAGTGCACCCTCGCTGGAACACACGGGGAGCTGAGGCACGCCCCCGGAGACACCACCGCACCAGTTCCCGCCCCTCCCCCATAGCTGGAAGAGTCCTCCCACTTACTAGCCTATGGAAGTCCTCAGCCCATAAAAACTAGCCACACCATGTTTGGGGGCCTTTTCTTACCTTCTGAGCTGGCCCGCATTCTATGGAGAGTGTTTCTCTCTAAACCAATTCATTCGTTACCTATCCCTTATCTCTTGGTGAATTCTTTCTGTAATGAGACCCCAAGAACCCGAGCTTCATTAAGTCCTGAGACCAGGTGTGTGAGCTCAGTTAAAAGATCATGGGTTCAAGTCCCAACCTGAGGTCCACTGCTTGAATTATAATGAAGCGAGGGAGCATGTGAGGCGATCCCAACCCAGACTTCGGGATGAGGCAACCTGAGCAGGCTTCCTGGAGAAGGTGACGGGAGGGGCAGGGCTCGCTGAAGAGGAAGCCGGAGGAAGCGAGCTCCGGGAGAGGGAGCGGACGCCAAGGCCTCCGGGTCGAAAAGACAGCGATGCCCCAGAAGAAAGGACGTCATTCTGTCTGACTGGACTCCTCTGGCCCCTTGCTGTCAAGGACTCTCGGACAGGAGACGCCTCTCGAGCCACGCGCGGCCTCAGGAGCGCGGCCGTTGGCTTCTCTTCCGAGCGCACCAGCCCAGCAGCGCCGGGGTGTCAGCCCGTGCTAAGGCGGGCCTTCTCCCTTAGGGCGAAAACCATCTGCACACCTGGACTCCTTCCAGGGTCAGCGCCTCGGGGCCCCCATCCAGGCTGCTTCCAGAAGCAGCCCCGACCCTGCTCAGTGCTCCCCAACGGCCTCCGTCCACCCCGGGTCTCTGCGGCCGCGGGTGAGGCACGAGCCGCGGATGTGCCGGGTGTGCCTCCGCTGGCCATCCGCTGCCCCGGCCACTGCGCCCCGTCTAGGGGGCGCGGGGTAGGCAGCCCTGGCCTCCAGGTCAAATCCGGGGCATTCTGACTTTGTAAACAACGTTTTATTGGAAGTAGCCTCACACTTTAGCTCGTATGTCATCTACTGTTGTTTTTGTGCTACAGCAGACCTGAGCAGTTTCGAGGGAACTTGTATGGTCTGATAAAATAGCCACTCTCTGGCCCTCTGCAGACCTCTGGGAACGCTCACTGGTTTACTGATAGTTACTGGTCAGTGATTCATCTGTTAGCATTGATTGCTTTCTGTTAATCTTTATTGATTGTAACTGATTGCAATTTATGAAGAAGCCCCAAGACTATTATTCTGTTGATTGTAAGAGGGAATGAGCATGTGTGGCCAATCTCAGTCAAAGGGGAGGGTCTTGCGCCATTGATTGGGCCAGCCTTTAAAAACCGCCCTTTACCTCCAGTCGGGGCCCTCGCAGGAAACCTAGTTCCTTGCGGGTGGTCGCTGGCGCCAGCCTAATAAACCTCTTTTCCATCTACCACGAGCGGAGTTGGGTGCTTCACTGAGCGCGCCTCCCAACAGGCTAGATGAACAGAATACTTCACATCCCTTTGTGGACCTCCAACAAATTCCTGGAAACCTGCCCCCCTAGCTCATTCCCCTCTGAAATCCCACCTCAGCCTCACGGCTTTGTCAAGGTTGAGGCATGTTGACAAGGAACCGGAGGACTCTCCTACGATGGGGATTTTCAAGAAGAGCTTTTGGTGGGCAGGGTCTGGTGGTGGGCTTCTTAGCCATCTGGCCCTCGGAGTGAGCTGAGACCAGATGGCCAGGGATGATTTGGAGGCTCTGACAAAGAAGTATGGAAGCAGCAGCTGTGAGGGGGGCTGGCTGGAAACAAGAAGGGCTGGGCCTCGGGGAGGCCCTCGTGGGAGTGGGCAGAGGGCTCCAGGCTTGGCTGCTGCGAGGGTGAAATGGAGACGCCTGTCAAGTGACCCCGTTCCCTGGCGGCTGCCTCGTCCGTCAGCACCCCTAATCTCACGGGGTTTGCACACTCCTCTGCTGGGCCCACGACAACAGCTGACGACCATCAGGAGTCCGGATCGGCCTGGGGACGGTGCAGAAAGGAAAGCAAGAGAGGCCAGGGCGCCAGGACTTCTCCAGGGACGGCTGCGTGTGCCCGGCTGGCGGAGGTGCTCTGGGCGAGGTCTCCGTCTGCATACCACCTGCTGGGAGCTTCTCCCCAGGCCCACCCTCTCCGGGCAGTTGAAGGTGGTCCCTGGAGCCAAACAACCTGGGTGTGAAGCCCAGCCCTGCCACTTCCTTCTCTGGGACTTTGATCAGATAATTTAACCTCACTCCAGCTCTGTTTCCACATTTGCACAACGAGGATGAAATAACAGCTGCTTTGCGGGATTGTTGGGAAGTGCAAGGGAGATGGTATTGGACTAACTTGTGGAACAGAGGCTGGCGTGGGGCGGGTCCCTCCACAAGGGGCGGAGACCACTGCAGTGAGTTAGTTCTTTCTCTTAATCCATATTCGCTTGCTCTCATTCGAGGCTCAAGCATTACAACAAGTAGTCAGCAAAAGAAATAGCAGATACCTCCTCTGATTTAGACCGTGAGAAGCCCTGATGGCGCGGTGCTTGCAGTAGGGCACAATCTAACAGGGGTAGAACATTCTAGAACAGGATGGCTCATCTTCCTACCCCTGCTGCACTGAGCAACCCAGGACTCTGCTGGCAGGCCTGGGAAGCTGGTCATGCTGAATTCTGGTCTGATTTATTTATCTTTTTTGAAAAATTATGCTTCATTTAAAAATATTTTTTAAGAAGCACTCTTTTTTTTTTTTTTTTGCATTTTATGTATTTATTTATTTTTTGCTATGCTGGGTTTTCATGGCTGCCGCAGGCTCTTCTCTAGTTTCAGGGAGTGGGGGCTCCTCTCTGTTGAGGTGAGCAGGCTTCTTGTTGCAGTGATTTCCCTTGTTGTGAAACTCGGGCTCTGGGGCCCACGGGCTTCAGCAGTTGCGGCCCACAGGCTTAGTTGCTCCGCAGCATGTGGGATCTTCCCGGGTCGGGGGTCAAGCCCGTGTCTCCTGCGCTGGCAGGCGAATTCCTTACCACTGAGCTACCAGGGAAGGCCCTGCGTCCTGGTCTTGACCCTGATACACGCAGGAGGCACTACAGTCCGGGACCCAGAGCTCCGTGGGCCCCGAGGCCATGGAAGGAGAAGCCAGCTATGAACTGTGAGGCTCATGTCCTAGACCCACTGACCTGGCTGGGGCCCCCACCCCGCTGGCCCCTTGCAGGGAAGAGTGTGCCCTAGGCTCCGTGGCCACCTCTCCTCCCTCGGGGTATTAACGCCCGCTGGTATCTCCCGTCTGGTCGGCAGCTGACGCCCCCAAAACCTCTCCCTCCCTTTCTCCTGGCGTTTGGGGCACAACCTCTTGAATAAGGCATTCAGTAAGTACCCACTGTGTGCCAGGCTGTGTGCCAGGCCCTCTGCTCAGGCCGGGCATGTGGGTGCTCGCTGCCGAGAGGGGTGCCCGGTCCTGCGGCCCGCGTCGTCAGGTCTGGAGCACGTGTGCCCGCCGGCTGCCGGGGCTGGGTTCTCGGCCCGGGGCAACTGAAGGAGAAGGAGGTCCCTGTGGAGCCAGCTGCCCTTGGCTGTGATGGATGGCCTCTATTCACAGCAGGCTGTAAGCTGATCGAGGGCGGGCTGCCGAGTGCTCTCCGCCTGCCGAACCCCTGCCAGGAAACACTCTTCCACCCCCAGCCTGCCCCGGCTCGAGGGCGGCGTCAGGGAGCCGCTTTGCCAGGCTGAAATCGCTCCTGGAGTGGAAGCCGCTCCGGAGCCTCGGGAGCAGGGCCCGAATCCCGGGAGCCCGCGTCTCGTGGCGGGGGGTGGGGTGGGGGTGGGGTGGGCGGCCGGGGGAAGGGGGGAAGCGGTGCCGTCAGGGAGGACATTCCAGTGTGACTCTGGCTGGCAGGTGTGTCCCCCGGACAGGTCACATGCCCTGCCTGGCCTTCGTGTCCGGCCTGTCACAAGAGCCTGCTCCTCTGCTCGGCTCGCCGGGCTCCCATCACAGGGCCACTTGCAGCGTCTCCCTCCCCGCCCTCCCTCTTCGCTGCATGCCTGAGAGCCTCTGCAGGTGCCCGTGATGTGGCCCCCAGTGCCACACCAAGCAGGTAGGGGGGTGTCATTCCAGTCCTTACAGGCTTTTTACAAAAGGACACTGGCAGGTGAGTCAGAGGGGACATGCAGATGACGGGCAGACGATGCCTTTCCAGACTCCACGGGGTCTCTCTCATCCTCAGAGGGCAGTGAGGCGCAGTGGGCTCGGTTTCACCCATTGAACAGATGAGAAAACTGAGTCCAGAGAGAGGCTGTGCTCTGGAGCAGGGGCAACTCCAAGGCTCCAGTCGGCCCCCGCCCCGAGGCTCTGACCCACGGCCCCTGAGGACATGAGCAGAGGGGCCCTGAAGCCCCGATCCCTCCAGCCACGAGAGCGATGCGGGGTGTGCAGGGCGAATAAGCACTGTCTCGTGTGAAGTGACTACGTGCAGACGCCGTGGATTGGTGTCTGGGTGCTGCCCTGTCCCCTGGGGGAAGCAGGACCCGCAGAAGCGTGACCTCGGGGCTCAGTAGGTCAGGCCGGCGCCTGCGTCTGTGGCCAGCACCCCCCACGGTGCCCTGCTGTTTTCTGCCCGGAGTCTCTGCTTCCAGCTGCCATCTGGGTGGGCGGGGGGCCAGGGCTGGGGCCCAGGACCCCCACGGAACCACGCCAGCCACTCCATGAATCCAGGAAGGAAGGAGACCCCATCCCCTAGCTATCCCCCTGAGTCTACCAGACCCAGGCCCGGGCCCTTTCGGGCAGGCCAAGGCCGGGCGGTGGCTGTGGGACAGGCCTAGGGATCCGTCACATTTTTTCTGGGTTAATTACCCCTGCACGGAATCTGAGCTGCGCCTGTCTGGGCATAACAAGCTCTGTGGCGGGGTAGGGGCACTTGGTCTTTCTCAGGTGACAGCCGCTGGCCAGAGACAGAGCTGTCCTCACTCCGGGGGCACCACGTCCCCCAGGGGACCCCAGCGGTCCAGGCTCAGCAGGGCCGTGCCGGTGGAGGATGGGAAGTGGGCCGTGGAAGCGGGAGGCGGCCCACGGGTGGGCTGGGGGCGTGCGGGGGTCCAGGCCAGAAAGGCGTCCCCCGGCTCCGGCCCTCCCCGTCAGCCCCCCGCGCAGCTCTTGCCCTTTGCGTCTGAAGGGGCAAATATGTAACCTTTCCATTTTTGCACCGGCTTAAAGCGTCTCGGTGTCGAGCGCAACGCTGGACACTCAGCAGGCACCCGACACCGCAGGGACAGCGCGTCTGCCCGCCCCCTGGCCCCCAGGGGAGTCGTGTGCCCGCGCCGGCACCTCCAGACCCCCCCCCGCCGCGGGGCGAGGACATGTCACAGGCGCTGCTGCTGAAAACTGAAGTGTCCAGATGGATGCGTTTTTCACTTCTCAAGATGAGCTGGAGCAGACGGGAGATGATTCCTGATGAAATGTGTCACATACTCACTCTCCTGAGCGCCGAGGTGTCACTCTGACTGGCAGAGACGAGGACGGCGTGGGAGGGGGGCCCTGGCGGCCCCTTCCCAGGGAGAGGTTCCGTTTCCTATTTGTGATGTGGTTTGAGTTACTTACTGCAGGCCAGGTTCGTTGCTTTGCCTCTGGAGATCCAAGCGCCCCAGCACGGTTGAAAAATCTGTCTTTCCTACATTGAATTGCTTTTGCACTTTTCTCAAGAATTAACCACGCGTATTTGTGTGGCTCTAGTCCCGGGTCCTCTGTTTTGTTCCGCTGATCCGCGCAGCCATCCCTACACCAACAACGCACAACCTTGATGATCATTTTAAGTTATGAATAGTTGCATTTATTACATATTTAAACACGAACAAAAACAAATACATGAAAAATACATGAAAAGATTTCCCCTAAAAGGTAAACGATCTATCTATACTGGATGGACCCTAACCAGAAACTGGTTATGTTAAAAGCAGAGACTTAGGATTTAGAAAAATAAAAATATGGACATTAAAAAAATATTAGGGTTTCCCTGGTAGCTCAGTGGTAAAGAGTTCGCCTGCCAATGCAGGGGACACGAGTTCGATCCCTGATCCGGGAAGCTCCCATATGCTGCAGAGCAACCGAGCCCGTGGGCCACACCTAGCGTGCTCTAGAGCCTCAGAGCCGCAGCTGAGCCCACGGGCTGCCATTCCTGCAGCCCGCAAGCCCTAGAGCCCGAGTCCACAACAAGACAAGTCCCCACGATAAGAAGCCTGCTCACCTCAACTGGAGAGTGGTCCCCACTCCCTGCAACTAGACAGCAGCCTACAGTAGCAGTGAAAACCCAGAACAGCCAAAAATAAACGAATAAATAACTAAATAAAAATTAAAAAAAAATTACCCTGGCCCCCTCAGCACCCACCCCCGCTGAGTCAGAGCCTGTCTTGGGCGGCCAGCACCGGAGGCCTGGCGGCGGGGGGGAGGTCGCTCGACTGGCTAGAGACGAGGGGACGTGCGTGGGAAGGTGTCCAGATGGATGCGTTTTCACTTCTCAAGATGAGCTGGAGCAGACGGGAGATGATTCCTGATGAAATGTGTCACATACTCACTCTCCTGAGCGCCGAGGTGTCACTCTGACTGGCAGAGACGAGGACGGCGTGGGAGGGGCCCTGGCGGCCTTCCCAGGAGAGGTTCCGTTTCCTATTTGTGATGTGGTTTGAGTTACTTACTGCAGGCCAGGTTCGTTGCTTTGCCTCTGGAGATCCAAGCGCCCCAGCACGGTTGAAAAATCTGTCTTTCCTACATTGAATTGCTTTTGCACTTTTCTCAAGAATTAACCACGCGTATTTGTGTGGCTCTAGTCCCGGGTCCTCTGTTTTGTTCCGCTGATCCGCGCAGCCATCCCTACACCAACAACGCACAACCTTGATGATCATTTTAAGTTATGAATAGTTGCATTTATTACATATTTAAACACGAACAAAAACAAATACATGAAAAATACATGAAAAGATTTCCCCTAAAAGGTAAACGATCTATCTATACTGGATGGACCCTAACCAGAAACTGGTTATGTTAAAAGCAGAGACTTAGGATTTAGAAAAATAAAAATATGGACATTAAAAAAATATTAGGGTTTCCCTGGTAGCTCAGTGGTAAAGAGTTCGCCTGCCAATGCAGGGGACACGAGTTCGATCCCTGATCCGGGAAGCTCCCATATGCTGCAGAGCAACCGAGCCCGTGGGCCACACCTAGCGTGCTCTAGAGCCTCAGAGCCGCAGCTGAGCCCACGGGCTGCCACTCCTGCAGCCCGCAAGCCCTAGAGCCCGAGTCCACAACAAGACAAGTCCCCACGATAAGAAGCCTGCTCACCTCAACTGGAGAGTGGTCCCCACTCCCTGCAACTAGACAGCAGCCTACAGTAGCAGTGAAAACCCAGAACAGCCAAAAATAAACGAATAAATAACTAAATAAAAATTAAAAAAAAATTACCCTGGCCCCCTCAGCACCCACCCCCGCCGCTGAGTCAGAGCCTGTCTTGGGCGGCCAGCACCGGAGGCCTGGCGGCGAGGAGGGGAAGAAGCCTACCTTCTGGTCAGTACTGCGGATTGTGGACCATACATACACAGAGAAAACCAATGGACAGACCTGAATATTATCGTCAAGTATAAAAACTTAAAGACGTGTGGATTTTTCTGAGGTAAAGACTCTAGGAAGGACTCTAGAAATAATTAATGAAATAATGTGAATAGAGACTGTTTTTCAAGCCGTGGGGGAAACAGAAACAAGCCCAGCTGCTGATCAAGAAATCGGAACAACTCCACACTCTTCTGGCAAGTTCTTGCACCTGCAAGTGCTAAGGGAAAACATTCTAAAACACAAATTTCAGATGGCCCAGTGCACCGTGGTGTCCCTAGGAAACCAAGCCTTAAGGGTTCACCAAACCGAAGGGAAGCCCCAGCCAGAGGCCACTCCCTGAGCCTCAGGAGGAAACCACTTCAGAAAGGTCCTGATTTTGCTACAGGACGGGTTCTTTCTGTAAACTCGCTAAAGACCAGTGAACTGCAGAACCAAGTGGCTGAACTCACGGTCAAACTAACCAAACAGCTAAAAGAGAACAAGGCTTTGAAACGACTTGATTCAGTATAGGCCGGAGAAAGCCCTCAGTCATCTGAAAATGAAAATGGAATCTCTCACAATATTTTGCTCATCGTGACGATGAGATTACAGCACCCAAAGAATGCTTAAGAAAATCTCCTGAGAAAGGACAAGATATTGAAAAGGAGCTGGAAGATATGGAAGGTGAACTACTTAGAACAAAATTTTCCTTACAGAAACTGAAATAGACCTCTGAAGCTATAGACCTACCTGAACGAGAAGATTTAGCCAAGAAACTCTATTCAGCAGAGTTAAAATTAGATGACAATGAGAGAAGAATTAAGGAACTGGCATTCCCTGGTGGCCCAGTGGGTAGAGTCCGCCTGGCAGTGCAAGGGGCACCAGTTTGATCCCTGGCCCAGGAAGATCCCAGGTGCCACGGAGTGGCTGGACTGGTGTGTCCAGTTATGAGCCAGCGCTCTGGGATACATGCGCCCCGAGCTGGTGCTCTGCAGTGAGAGAGGCCACTGCGACGGGAGGCCCACACAGGCCAGAGAACAAAGATGGATGAAAATAACTAACTAAATAAATAAAATAAAAGAGGCCAAAATTAAAAAAAAAATGAAGTGCGTCAAAAGGAGCTACAAAGACTATATCACCAAATAAAGGAGAAGCAAAAAGAGCCGGACTTTGAAAATATATATTCTAATCATCTGCCCAAGTCTTCTTCAAAGAAAGAAAAAGAACTTACACCAAGAAAAAATGCTAATGCAACACTGTAAATCAACTATACTCCAATAAAAAAATTAAAACAGGAAAAAACGCTACATGTCAGAGTTATCTTACAAACCAAAAAGGAGTTTCTTGTGAGAATGTAACTAAAGGAAGATCAGTGGAGACGTATTTTGTGTCAGGATGAGGCTGTGAACTCAGCCTAATGGGCAACTAGTTTTAATTTCACCACTAGAACGAATTACTCCTTTTTCAAAAGTGAATAAGGGTTAAATTTGGTGTTCAGAAGTCATGTTACATGAAAGATTACTTCTCTTTAAACACCAAGATCACTTTGTACATAGTGAGATCACAATGCGAGAGGCACGTGGAGACCAGCAGAGGAGAGGGGCTCCGCTATGCTTTATTAAGCCTATTCTAGGTATTGTTCTCAGCAAGAGCTTTGTTCATTAAAATGATGGGTGCATCATTGGGACTGTTAAATGAATACATATTTTTAAATATGCATATATATCTTCCATAAAGATACACACATAATTGTAAAAAGTGAGAGAACACACATTTGTAGAATTAATTAACGATCAGACACCTTTTTATTAGAACAAAATTTCTAGCCAAGCTATAGACCTACCTGAACGAGAAGATTTAGCCAAGAAACTCTATTCAGCAGAGTTAAAATTAGATGACAATGAGAGAAGAATTAAGGAACTGGCATTCCCTGGTGGCCCAGTGGGTAGAGTCCGCCTGGCAGTGCAAGGGGCACCAGTTTGATCCCTGGCCCAGGAAGATCCCAGGTGCCACGGAGTGGCTGGACTGGTGTGTCCAGTTATGAGCCAGCGCTCTGGGATACATGCGCCCCGAGCTGGTGCTCTGCAGTGAGAGAGGCCACTGCGACGGGAGGCCCACACAGGCCAGAGAACAAAGATGGATGAAAATAACTAACTAAATAAATAAAATAAAAGAGGCCAAAATTAAAAAAAAAATGAAGTGCGTCAAAAGGAGCTACAAAGACTATATCACCAAATAAAGGAGAAGAAAAAAGAGCCGGACTTTGAAAATATATATTCTAATCATCTGCCCAAGTCTTCTTCAAAGAAAGAAAAAGAACTTACACCAAGAAAAAATGCTAATGCAACACTGTAAATCAACTATACTCCAATAAAAAAATTAAAACAGGAAAAAACGCTACATGTCAGAGTTATCTTACAAACCAAAAAGGAGTTTCTTGTGAGAATGTAACTAAAGGAAGATCAGTGGAGACGTATTTTGTGTCAGGATGAGGCTGTGAACTCAGCCTAATGGGCAACTAGTTTTAATTTCACCACTAGAACGAATTACTCCTTTTTCAAAAGTGAATAAGGGTTAAATTTGGTGTTCAGAAGTCATGTTACATGAAAGATTACTTCTCTTTAAACACCAAGATCACTTTGTACATAGTGAGATCACAATGCGAGAGGCACGTGGAGACCAGCAGAGGAGAGGGGCTCCGCTATGCTTTATTAAGCCTATTCTAGGTATTGTTCTCAGCAAGAGCTTTGTTCATTAAAATGATGGGTGCATCATTGGGACTGTTAAATGAATACATATTTTTAAATATGCATATATATCTTCCATAAAGATACACACATAATTGTAAAAAGTGAGAGTACACACATTTTTAGAATTAATTAACGATCAGAATTTCCACCTGTTTTTTCTTCCCTATTCACCCTTATTTCTGCCTGCATATCCACATTCAGACTCTATCTCCACCCCACAAGCAGCAATAACAGCTCCAAGCTGTGCTGAATTGAGTTATTCTCCTGGACCTTAATGTCTCCATCACTTGGTATATCATCATCGCTGCTTTTATCAAATAGCAAAAGCCTACCAGAGATGAATCTGGGTGATCCACTCCCATCTATCTTAAGTCACAGGATCCCAACAGGACAGAATATTTGCCTTCCCCTGGACCTCATCTCTAGCTGTTATTCTATCACGACAGTAACGCTTTCATAACCTTTCTCTCACGACTAATGCTCACAGCCTCTTATAATAGCTCACTTGATATAAAACTCAGTCCTCTGACACTAGATCCCTATCAGGCAGTTGTAAAACCAATGAGGCACTGCCTCATTCACCTCGGATTCTAAGGTTTAAATACTAGGGACTATTTGATAACGTATCCAGATAGTAAAAAGGAAACACAGTATAACACTCACAGAACTAACAACCATCGCTTCATAGGATCAAAGCCGTCCTCTGGTTTGGAATCTGAATGGACTTGTAATGCTTTATTTGGTATGAGCAACTCAGGAATACATATCTTTCTTTCTTTAAAAATGGTACCACAGAAATGTGTCTCCCAGTCTCCTAATTAATACTATGTCAATGTGATTAAATGTACATTTATCTCAATACCAACCTATTTTTTTTCCCCAATATATCTTTTGAGTTTAGGTCTATTCTTGCTTTTGCAGAAACAGGAATATTTATAGCCATAAAGAGTATCAAGAAATTGCGGGGGGTTGGGGGGAGCAAAATGATTTATTTTCTACAGTCTTTAAAAAGAGAATTCTTCCCTGAGTTTACCTGTGGAAAGCTAATGAATTTCAAATGAATTAGGAGATGAGAACAGAATAACACTCTTTTAAAAACGTAAGAGATACTCGACCCCACTATGTGTATACCTCCAGTGAAGATGCATACCTTCCCTTCTAAGCTCTAGCACTAGGAAAACACAGAATCATACGTGGAAAGAGACTGTGTTTGGCCCTAGAAGCAGCATCAGAATTCATTAACAGAAAAAAGCAGAAATTGGTTAGGTAATATATATTACAACATAAAGAGCACTGATGATGAACTGCAATAAAGTAACATATGTGAGGTTTACAACATATTTTTTTGGTACCATGAAGCCTAGTTGTAAACATCTGCATTAAACCACTGCCCTCTAACCAACCATGCAAACAAAAATCATCGTCTGTAACCATACAACCATGAAAAACATATACTCCATGGCTCTTTATCCTGGTGGCTTTCAGAGTAAGACAGGAAGTGTGTTAAGAGTCTTCATTGATTTCTCCATCTTGAATAACTTCCAGTCATCTCTAGCTGTTATTCTATCACGACAGTAACGCTTTCATAACCTTTCTCTCACGACAGCCTCTTATAATAGCTCACTTGATATAAAACTCAGTCCTCTGACACTAGATCCCTATCAGGCAGTTGTAAAACCAATGAGGCACTGCCTCATTCACCTGGGATTCTAAGGTTTAAATACTAGGGACTATTTGATAACGTATCCAGATAGTAAAAAGGAAACACAGTATAACACTCACAGAACTAACAACCATCGCTTCATAGGATCAAAGCCGTCCTCTGGTTTGGAATCTGAATGGACTTGTAATGCTTTATTTGGTATGAGCAACTCAGGAATACATATCTTTCTTTCTTTAAAAATGGTACCACAGAAATGTGTCTCCCAGTCTCCTAATTAATACTATGTCAATGTGATTAAATGTACATTTATCTCAATACCAACCTATTTTTTTTCCCCAATATATCTTTTGAGTTTAGGTCTATTCTTGCTTTTGCAGAAACAGGAATATTTATAGCCATAAAGAGTATCAAGAAATTGCGGGGGGTTGGGGGGAGCAAAATGATTTATTTTCTACAGTCTTTAAAAAGAGAATTCTTCCCTGAGTTTACCTGTGGAAAGCTAATGAATTTCAAATGAATTAGGAGATGAGAACAGAATAACACTCTTTTAAAAACGTAAGAGATACTCGACCCCACTATGTGTATACCTCCAGTGAAGATGCATACCTTCCCTTCTAAGCTCTAGCACTAGGAAAACACAGAATCATACGTGGAAAGAGACTGTGTTTGGCCCTAGAAGCAGCATCAGAATTCATTAACAGAAAAAAGCAGAAATTGGTTAGGTAATATATATTACAACATAAAGAGCACTGATGATGAACTGCAATAAAGTAACATATGTGAGGTTTACAACATATTTTTTTGGTACCATGAAGCCTAGTTGTAAACATCTGCATTAAACCACTGCCCTCTAACCAACCATGCAAACAAAAATCATCGTCTGTAACCATACAACCATGAAAAACATATACTCCATGGCTCTTTATCCTGGTGGCTTTCAGAGTAAGACAGGAAGTGTGTTAAGAGTCTTCATTGATTTCTCCATCTTGAATAACTTCCAGTTCTGGAACTTCATTCATCCTCAAAACCTCTGCATAGAGCAAATAACCATGCAGGCTTCCAGGAAGCGGCAACCGACGGATGAACCCATCAGGCTATAGGTGCTCTGGTTTTAGACAGGACCGAATTTCCAATCGGCAAAGGAGGCTCAGCGATGGAACAGAGGCAATCTGTGGCTGTAGAGCCCATGAGGAGTTTGAGGCACGAGCAGAGAGAATCTTTTCCACAGCTGGAGGAAGCGTCCTCCAATTAGTAAATTCCAAAGTGAAGATAAGAATGTCGTCCCTGTCGGAGTCGATTCGGTGGGTCAGATCCAGCAAGCAGCAGGGATGGCAACCATTGTTCATATTTGCTCTGTGCTTTAACTGCATGCTTTACAGATTCAGGTATATGGTCCCACCATGTCAATGGACATTACTTCAGAAAGCAGTGAAATGCTGAAAATGTCTCCAGGCAGTATGCCAAATGAAGTTCATGCATTTGGACTCCGTTTTTCAAAAGAATAGCCCCAATTTCAAACAAGTCACAGCAGCCTTGTGACTCTGAGCAAGCTCCTTAACCTTCCTGGCACACAGAACTAGCATTATGTAAGTATTTTTAAAATAAAATGATATGTTAAAATACCACACAAATTTAAATATAATAAACATAAATCCTCAGAATCTACTCGCTTTGGAAAGCCAGACACAGGGGAGGACTGAATCCAAAGACGGGACACCTCTGGGCGTCTGGGCTGTGGCCAGACTGGACCACCTCTTCCAGGCACTCTTGCTGCCCTCCGGCCACTGAGGGGTACACAGGATTCCCTTTGTTTAGCCCCGTGTCACAGACCCAGTTAGTGAGCGGTATTAACAAGTCCAAGATTTTTGTATGGCCCATCTGTGCTGCTGCACATACAGGTCGCTGCCAACTGTCCTCATTACAGTAAAGATCAGGATCTGCCCCACTGGAGAGCACCAGCTCCACACGTTCTGTGTGGCCCTCTTGAGCAGCGATGAACAGGGAGTAGCTTTGTCCGAGGCTTGACAATTGACATTTGCACCCGATGATATGTGTATGCTCAAGCTTTCTAGCTTGCCATACTCAGCAGCCACAAATAAAGGTGTGATTCCAAAGTCATCCTGGCACTCCTTGTCTGCTCCTTCTTTAAGAAACAATTTTATGGGCTTCCCCTGGTGGTCCAGTGGATAAGGACACCGCCTTGCAGTGCAAGGGGCGCCGGTTCGAGCCCTGGCCTGGGAAGATCCCACCTGCCGCGGAGCGGCTGGACCAATTACTGAGCCGGAGCTCTGGAGCGCATGCGCCCAGGGCCGGTGCTCTGCGACAACAGACGCCACCGTGATGGGAGGCCCACACGGGCCAAAGAACAAAGACGGATGAAAATGGAGAAATGAAAGACCAATGGAAGTGGCCCACCCGCTCCCCCCCCTCCCCAACCCGACCCCCGCCCAAAATAAATAAATAAATAAATCTTTAAAAAAAAACAAAAAAAGAAACAATTTTATGATCTCACCATTTCCCTGAAAAGCAGCCTGGTGCAAGGAGGCTGCACATCCACACATAGAATGGGATCCGTTAATATCTGCTCCATTTCGAAGCAGCCGCCTTGACGCACCTATCCGTCCATTTTCAACAGCTAAAAACAGCGGTGTGGTTTCCTCTAAGGTCATTGCGTTGGGACCTGCCCCAGCTTCTAAAAGATCTGTATAATATTACAATGTCCTTGACTCGCAGCAAGATGTAATGCACAGAAGCCCTCAAAAGTCTTTGTCGAGACAGAGTCTTCAGATGCATCAGGTCTCCGTGCTGCTCCTTCGCCGCCGGGGAAGCGGCTGGTCTGAGGCCCACTCTTTGCCGGGAGGCCGCCCCGCCGGGCCCCTGCGTCCGCCCGACTGCGGTTACGGTCAACAGACGCGTCACGGCTTGGCTGCCCGGAAGTTGATAATGTTTTTTAAAAAAGGTTCCTGGAAAAAAAATAAAAAGGGTTCCTGGTGTGTGGCAGATGTTTGAGACATGATCATTATGATTAATTCATTCATAAAATATATATAAACATCACTATTAGTATAATTGCTAATATTCTTTCTATTTAATTTACAGGAAAATGTAACTGATCTAGGCGAACATTCTAGGAACCTGAGGTTCCCTGAGATATGTGTATGCTCAAGCTTTCTAGCTTGCCATACTCAGCAGCCACAAATAAAGGTGTGATTCCAAAGTCATCCTGGCACTCCTTGTCTGCTCCTTCTTTAAGAAACAATTTTATGGGCTTCCCCTGGTGGTCCAGTGGATAAGGACACCGCCTTGCAGTGCAAGGGGCGCCGGTTCGAGCCCTGGCCTGGGAAGATCCCACCTGCCGCGGAGCGGCTGGACCAATTACTGAGCCGGAGCTCTGGAGCGCATGCGCCCAGGGCCGGTGCTCTGCGACAACAGACGCCACCGTGATGGGAGGCCCACACGGGCCAAAGAACAAAGACGGATGAAAATGGAGAAATGAAAGACCAATGGAAGTGGCCCACCCGCTCCTCTCCCTCCCCAACCCGACCCCCGCCCAAAATAAATAAATAAATAAATCTTTAAAAAAAAACAAAAAAAGAAACAATTTTATGATCTCACCATTTCCCTGAAAAGCAGCCTGGTGCAAGGAGGCTGCACATCCACACATAGAATGGGATCCGTTAATATCTGCTCCATTTCGAAGCAGCCGCCTTGACGCACCTATCCGTCCATTTTCAACAGCTAAAAACAGCGGTGTGGTTTCCTCTAAGGTCATTGCGTTGGGACCTGCCCCAGCTTCTAAAAGATCTGTATAATATTACAATGTCCTTGACTCGCAGCAAGATGTAATGCACAGAAGCCCTCAAAAGTCTTTGTCGAGACAGAGTCTTCAGATGCATCAGGTCTCCGTGCTGCTCCTTCGCCGCCGGGGAAGCGGCTGGTCTGAGGCCCACTCTTTGCCGGGAGGCCGCTCTCGCCGGGCCCCTGCGTCCGCCCGACTGCGGTTACGGTCAACAGACGCGTACGGCTTGGCTGCCCCGGAAGTTGATCATGTTTTTTAAAAAAGGTTCCTGGAAAAAAAATAAAAAGGGTTCCTGGTGTGTGGCAGATGTTTGAGACATGATCATTATGATTAATTCATTCATAAAATATATATAAACATCACTATTAGTATAATTGCTAATATTCTTTCTATTTAATTTACAGGAAAATGTAACTGATCTAGAGGCGAACATTCTAGGAACCTGAGGTTCCCTGAGTCCTAGAAATGATTACCAAAAAAGTCTTTGGATTTAAACAACCAAAAGTATGCATGCAGAATGTAAGTTACAGAAAAATGGATTCCAAATGGTAAAATACTCGGGAAGAGCACCCAGGAGTTACTGGAGCAGTACTTCCCAACGTATATTCCTTGGTACATGAGTCTTTAAAGATGCTTCTCAAAAAAAAAAAAAAAAAAAAAACCGAGGTGGGGAAATATTACACACAATTGTATTCTTTTTTTTTTTTTTTAAAAGATTTATTTATTTATTTATTTTGGGCGGGGGTCGGGTTGGGGAGGGAGGGGAGCGGGTGGGCCACTTCTGTTGGTCTTTCATTTCTCTATTTTCATCTGTCTTTGTTCTTTGGCTCTTGTGGGCCTCCCATCGCGGTGGTGTCTGTTGTTGCAGAGCGCTGGCTCTGGGTGCATGCACCCCAGAGCTCCAGCTCGGTGATTGGACACATGGGTCCAGCCGCTCCGCGGCACGCGGGATCTTCCCAGGCCAGGGATCAAACCGGCACCCCCTGCACTGCAAGGCGGTGTCCTTACCCACTGGACCACCAGGGGAAGCCCCAATTGTATTCTTAAAGAGTTTCACAATGTGTATTACCACACTGAAGCATTCTAAAATAATCCTATAGTAAAATCCATATGTGCAATTTGCTTGACTAAGGCTTCCCAAGGGACTTTCCAGGTGGCTCTTCGTGGTAAAGGACGCCCCTGCCAATGCAGGAGACGTGAGTCTTGGGTTCGATTCCTGGGTCGGGGAAGATCCCCTGGAGGAGAAAATCGCAACTCACTCCAGTATTCTTGCCTGGGAAATCCCATGGACAGAGGAGCCTGGCCAGGTCAGAGGTCCATGGCGTGGCAGAGAGTTGGACATGACTGAATGGACTCACCTGTGCCCACGCCTTCCCAAGCTAGTGTGTTCACAGAAGCCACGTTTCTCCCACGCGGTGACATCGCATGCTGTCATCCCTGGGGAGGTGTTTGAACAGCACTGTCATACAATATTGTCAGAAAGCCCCAGCACTTTAGGAGGCGGGGCTTGCGAACGAACGGTGTGCCAAGTGTGACCTGAGGACTCGGTGGATTCCCCGAGCTCTTGGGGAGATGAAACTATGTTCCTAGCAATTCTAAGAGGCAATCTGCCTTTTTCACTCCCATTTTGCTGCAAGCACGAGGCGGTATTTCCCAGAGGGTGCGGGACGTGTGACACCACGGGGGCTGAGTGCAGAAGCACCTGTGTGCCTCCAGCTGTCTCATGACACCTGCCACTGAGGAGACTTACTAGAAAATGTAAGACAATGCCGCTCTTCTCACTCGATTTCTTTCTCTTGGAAACATGGGAGGCTTTTAAAATTATTTATTGATGCATTTTATTACTGTTTTTGGTTGTGCTGGGTCTTCGTGGCTGTGGGGGGCTTTAGTTTCAGCAAGCAGCGGGTACTCTTCGCGGGGGCGCACAGGCTCTGGGCGCACAGGCTTCAGTCGTTGCAGCTCTCGCTCTCAGGAGCTGCGTCGCGGGTTCAGTAGTTGTGGCGTGCAGGCTCCAAACATCAGGCTCCGTAGTTGTGGCACACAGGTCTAGGTGCTCCATAGCATGTGGAATCTTCCCGAACCAGGGGTCAAGCCTGTGTCTCCTGCATTGGCAGGCAGATTCATATCTACAGCACCGCCTGAGAAGTCCCATTATTAAAACAAATACATGTGAAATTTCTGTTGTAATCTTAATGCTATAACTATTGATAGATATGGGCACAGATATAAACAAATCTCTTTGGGATCCTCAATAATTCTATTTAAAGGGGACGGCAAGGAGATCAAACCTGTCAGTCCTAAAGGAAATCAAACTCTGAGGAGAAAATCGCAACTCACTCCAGTATTCTTGCCTGGGAAATCCCATGGACAGAGGAGCCTGGCCAGGTCAGAGGTCCATGGCGTGGCAGAGAGTTGGACATGACTGAATGGACTCACCTGTGCCCACGCCTTCCCAAGCTAGTGTGTTCACAGAAGCCACGTTTCTCCCACGCGGTGACATCGCATGCTGTCATCCCTGGGGAGGTGTTTGAACAGCACTGTCATACAATATTGTCAGAAAGCCCCAGCACTTTAGGAGGCGGGGCTTGCGAACGAACGGTGTGCCAAGTGTGACCTGAGGACTCGGTGGATTCCCCGAGCTCTTGGGGAGATGAAACTATGTTCCTAGCAATTCTAAGAGGCAATCTGCCTTTTTCACTCCCATTTTGCTGCAAGCACGAGGCGGTATTTCCCAGAGGGTGCGGGACGTGTGACACCACGGGGGCTGAGTGCAGAAGCACCTGTGTGCCTCCAGCTGTCTCATGACACCTGCCACTGAGGAGACTTACTAGAAAATGTAAGACAATGCCGCTCTTCTCACTCGATTTCTTTCTCTTGGAAACATGGGAGGCTTTTAAAATTATTTATTGATGCATTTTATTACTGTTTTTGGTTGTGCTGGGTCTTCGTGGCTGTGGGGGGCTTTAGTTTCAGCAAGCAGCGGGTACTCTTCGCGGGGGCGCACAGGCTCTGGGCGCACAGGCTTCAGTCGTTGCAGCTCTCGCTCTCAGGAGCTGCGTCGCGGGTTCAGTAGTTGTGGCGTGCAGGCTCCAAACATCAGGCTCCGTAGTTGTGGCACACAGGTCTAGGTGCTCCATAGCATGTGGAATCTTCCCGAACCAGGGGTCAAGCCTGTGTCTCCTGCATTGGCAGGCAGATTCATATCTACAGCACCGCCTGAGAAGTCCCATTATTAAAACAAATACATGTGAAATTTCTGTTGTAATCTTAATGCTATAACTATTGATAGATATGGGCACAGATATAAACAAATCTCTTTGGGATCCTCAATAATTTCTATGAGTGTAAAGGGGACGGCAAGGAGATCAAACCTGTCAGTCCTAAAGGAAATCAAACTCTGAATATTCATTGGAAGGACTGCTGCAGAAGCTGAAGCTCCAATACTTTGGCCTCCTGAAGAGACAACTCCTTGGAAAAGACCCTGAGGCTGGGGAAAAAGCCGAGGGCAGAAGGAGAAGGGGATGACAGAGGCAAGATGGTTGGACGGCGTCACGGGTGGGTCTGAACAAGCTCCGGGAGACGGTGAAGGACAGGGAAGCTGGCGTCCTGCAGTCCTGGGGGTCGTGAGGAGTGGGACACGACTGAGCGACTGAACAGACTGAACTGAGAGGGAATATGAAGTGGGTAAAACACTCCTGCTTCCCTTCCCGTACTCAGCCGTTTACATCAACATTTCTGTTGCCAGATGTGAGCGCGTCCACAAAGCAAGCACTTCTCTGATGCCTGCTGAGTGTCTGAGACTAACGGGAACTAGTGCCAACTCGCGGGTTCAGGACTCGGCTCACAACGCCAACCCCTCTCCCCCAACTCCAGAGCCTGAGCGAGTCCTGGTTGTCCCTTGGGCTTCCGACTCCCGCGTGTAGGTCAAGGGTTCATCGGAGCTGCACTGTCCCTCCCTCCCTCGGTCTCAGGTAGCCTCTCTGCCCCAGCCTGCTCCCCGAAGCAGCCACTCTGACCTCCAGAATGAGCTAAGGTCTCCACCAAGAGCCCCCACCGTGCCAGGCGCTTTGCACAGGTAGCCATGTAGAAAGTAAATCCCATTAGCCCCATTTTATGGGTGTGGAAACAGAGGCCCCCTAAAGGACAAGCCAACCACCCAAACTCCCACAACTAGGAAGCAGGGAGCTAGGGTTGGGCCGGGGTCGTCCAAGCGTCAAAGCCCGTGAGCTTCCTGTGCCACGGCGGTGCCCTCCCGCTGGACGGCCGTAAATTCTACCCAGTCTGGCACACAGGGCCCCTGCAGGTGCTGAGGACCCTGGGAGGGGGATGCCTCAGCAGGAGGGACCAACACAAACCCAAGATCCCCACAGGAAGGGCCCGCGTCTGTCCACAGTGCCTGCGGAGGGCTGGAGGGCCACTTCAGGCCACCTGGACCCCGCCGGCCCCCACACGGGCCACTTCAAGTGCTTCTCTACTCCGGACTCCCAAAATAGGGAGTGAAAAGGTCTTTGCATCCAACCAACGCATTTCATAGACAAGGAAGCAGAGGAGGGAGAAGAGGTGTCTTCCAGGTGACACCCTTGCTGAGCAGCAAGCAGGACCAAAGCCCAGGGGTCCTTTCCTCTTTTCTTTCCCTGAGGCTGGGGAAAAAGCCGGGGCAGTGACAGAGGCAAGATGGTTGGACGGCGTCACGGGTGGGTCTGAACAAGCTCCGGGAGCGGTGAAGGACAGGGAAGCTGGCGTCCTGCAGTCCTGGGGGTCGTGAGGATGGGACACGACTGAGCGACTGAACAGACTGAACTGAGAGGGAATATGAAGTGGGTAAAACACTCCTGCTTCCTTCCCGTACTCAGCCGTTTACATCAACATTTCTGTTGCCAGATGTGAGGGGTCCACAAAGCAAGCACTTCTCTGATGCCTGCTGAGTGTCTGAGACTAACGGGAACTAGTGCCAACTCGCGGGTTCAGGACTCGGCTCACAACGCCAACCCCTCTCCCCCAACTCCAGAGCCTGAGCGAGTCCTGGTTGTCCCTTGGGCTTCCGACTCCCGCGTGTAGGTCAAGGGTTCATCGGAGCTGCACTGTCCCTCCCTCCCTCGGTCTCAGGTAGCCTCTCTGCCCCAGCCTGCTCCCCGAAGCAGCCACTCTGACCTCCAGAATGAGCTAAGGTCTCCACCAAGAGCCCCCACCGTGCCAGGCGCTTTGCACAGGTAGCCATGTAGAAAGTAAATCCCATTAGCCCCATTTTATGGGTGTGGAAACAGAGGCCCCCTAAAGGACAAGCCAACCACCCAAACTCCCACAACTAGGAAGCAGGGAGCTAGGGTTGGGCCGGGGTCGTCCAAGCGTCAAAGCCCGTGAGCTTCCTGTGCCACGGCGGTGCCCTCCCGCTGGACGGCCGTAAATTCTACCCAGTCTGGCACACAGGGCCCCTGCAGGTGCTGAGGACCCTGGGAGGGGCATGCCTCAGCAGGAGGGACCAACACAAACCCAAGATCCCCCACAGGAAGGGCCCGCGTCTGTCCACAGTGCCTGCGGAGGGCTGGAGAGGGCCACTTCAGGCCACCTGGACCCCGCCGGCCCCCACACGGGCCACTTCAAGTGCTTCTCTACTCCGGACTCCCAAAATAGGGAGTGAAAAGGTCTTTGCATCCAACCAACGCATTTCATAGACAAGGAAGCAGAGGAGGGAGAAGGGAGGTGTCTTCCAGGTGACACCCTTGCTGAGCAGCAAGCAGGACCAAAGCCCAGGGGTCCTTTCCCTCTTTTCTTTGCTGCTGGACTGAGTTCACCCCCGCTCCTCAGCAGCCAGGACTCCCCCGCCCAGCTCCCACCCCCACCCTGTCTCCCGCACATCTTGCTCCGACCTGCCAGGTCTGGAGCCGGCACCCGGGCAGGGGGACAGGCTGGAGGCTGTGGGGCACCCCCTTCACGGTCCAGCCCGCCCCTCGCCGTCCTGCCCTCCTCCTGTCGCAGAAGGCAAGAGGCGGGCGCCTCTGCAGGGAAAGACGCGACTCAGCATTTCCGGATTGTGAATGAGGACACAGCCCTTTAATCTGCTTCTATCGTTATTGTTGTTACTAGCTTATGTTTATCAAGTCCTTTCTCCATAAAACGGTCAGTCTTATGTCCCCTTCGAGACCCCGGATTTTGAACACTGGAAGTGGCGAGCTCCGCGTGGAATTGCGCTGCCGCAAGGAGGCCAGACCCTACCCCGTCTCGTTCGCTTGGCTGACGCTCCCTTTTCTTCTTTGGTCGGGTTGAGAAATGCCTCCCTCTCCCTTGCGCGGAGCCTAAGCGCCCCGGTGGAGGCGGGCCTTGTTGCCTTGGAGACAGCAGGTAACGCTGAGTGCTCACTCCGGCAGCCAATAGAAGCGTGGGGGCGGGGCTAGCTGGATCCTGTGCTACTTGGCGGGGCTTGCAGGTTAGCAGAAGCGTGTTGGGGGAGGGGTGCGGGGGTCGCAGCGGTTGCGGGGGTCCTGGGGTCCCGGGTCCGCGGCCTGGTCGTGGGATATGGGCTCCCAGATTCTGCTGCCCAGGTTCTTCTCAGCCCCAGGGGGAGGAGCCGCGGGCGGCGATGGGGGAGGGCGGTGAGACGCGAGACTGGGGCATCCTAGGACCAACACAAACCCAAGATCCCACAGGAAGGCCCGCGTCTGTCCACAGTGCCTGCGGAGGGCTGGAGAGGGCCACTTCAGGCCACCTGGACCCCGCCGGCCCCCACACGGGCCACTTCAAGTGCTTCTCTACTCCGGACTCCCAAAATAGGGAGTGAAAAGGTCTTTGCATCCAACCAACGCATTTCATAGACAAGGAAGCAGAGGAGGGAGAAGGGAGGTGTCTTCCAGGTGACACCCTTGCTGAGCAGCAAGCAGGACCAAAGCCCAGGGGTCCTTTCCCTCTTTTCTTTGCTGCTGGACTGAGTTCACCCCCGCTCCTCAGCAGCCGGGACTCCCCCGCCCAGCTCCCACCCCCACCCTGTCTCCCGCACATCTTGCTCCGACCTGCCAGGTCTGGAGCCGGCACCCGGGCAGGGGGACAGGCTGGAGGCTGTGGGGCACCCCCTTCACGGTCCAGCCCGCCCCTCGCCGTCCTGCCCTCCTCCTGTCGCAGAAGGCAAGAGGCGGGCGCCTCTGCAGGGAAAGACGCGACTCAGCATTTCCGGATTGTGAATGAGGACACAGCCCTTTAATCTGCTTCTATCGTTATTGTTGTTACTAGCTTATGTTTATCAAGTCCTTTCTCCATAAAACGGTCAGTCTTATGTCCCCTTCGAGACCCCGGATTTTGAACACTGGAAGTGGCGAGCTCCGCGTGGAATTGCGCTGCCGCAAGGAGGCCAGACCCTACCCCGTCTCGTTCGCTTGGCTGACGCTCCCTTTTCTTCTTTGGTCGGGTTGAGAAATGCCTCCCTCTCCCTTGCGCGGAGCCTAAGCGCCCCGGTGGAGGCGGGCCTTGTTGCCTTGGAGACAGCAGGTAACGCTGAGTGCTCACTCCGGCAGCCAATAGAAGCGTGGGGGCGGGGCTAGCTGGATCCTGTGCTACTTGGCGGGGCTTGCAGGTTAGCAGAAGCGTGTTGGGGGAGGGGTGCGGGGGTCGCAGCGGTTGCGGGGGTCCTGGGGTCCCGGGTCCGCGGCCTGGTCGTGGGATATGGGCTCCCAGATTCTGCTGCCCAGGTTCTTCTCAGCCCCAGGGGGAGGAGCCGCGGGCGGCGATGGGGGAGGGCGGTGAGACGCGAGACTGGGGTCGCTGGCCGGCCTTGTCTAGGGGATCCGAGCCCCACGGCCCTGTCCAGGAGGTCCCGCTGCCGGGCAGGCCAGGTGGGCAGTGGAAGTTAGAGGCCTAGGGGAGAGGGTAGCGCCTTAGCCGGGCTTAGAAGGCCCGGGACCCTGGGCCCAGCCCCCACCTTCTTGCCCTGCCTGATCAGGGCGGATCGCTCCCGGGCCTAGGGTGTCGCGTGGTCATTCGCCCCTTCTCCGTATTTCTTTTCCAGGGGGGTGGTCTTGCCGGCCTCCTTGAGGGCCTGAGAAGCATGAAGCTCCTGTGTTTGGTGGCCGTGGTCGGAAGTCTGCTGGTACCCCCAGCCCAAGCCAACAAGGTGCCCAGCCTCCCTGCCTGCGCCCCGGCCTCCGGTGGGGGGTCCTCTTCCAGCCCGGGTTCTCACTGCCCTGCGGGCCCCTCGGGGGTGTTCTTTCCTCCGTGGACTGCAGGCCTCTGGGAGAGGGGTGGCCTGCAGGGCCTACATCTGGATCTGAAACACTGGGTGGCATGGCAGCCAGGGTTTGGGGTCTGGGGAAGTAGTCTAAATTCTCGGGCCTTCCTTCGCTCCGGGGGCCTTCAGGGTGGCGCTGGTACCACTGCTGAACTCGGAGCTTCAGCAGCCCAAGGAGCTGGGTGTCAGGTAAGGGGTGTGAGGTTTGCGCAGGCGCACCTCTCTGGGCTGAGAGGCCCCACCTCTGAGCTGGGATGCCTTCCTTTCTTGAGGGGCAATGGCCCGGAGCTGGGTTTGAGTAGGTCACTGGAATTCAAGACTGAAAAATCACTGAGGCTTTTAATCCGACTGAGTCTAAATGGTTTGCTTCCAGTTCCTCTGGGGAATTCCTAATTGGAATGAAAATTCTGTGTTGTCTCTAATTCCTTCCAGAGAGTTTACCTGTGTGTTTCCATGGAAACGTTCACTTTCTGTGGTTCACCCCAGGCTTTTCCTTCCCTGAACCTTGGCTAGGAAGTTGGGGGGGGTGGGGAGAAGAGGCCAGCCCCAAGTTGTCTCTGGACCGAGGTACACACAGAGGGTGAGGCCCAGGGCCCAGGACTGGCACCTTGCTTGCCCCGCCCCCAAGCCCCCTCCCTGGGAGTGGCAGCCCCAGGCAGGTTCTTGTGGACCCTGTGATGTGGCAGGCTGCCTGGAGAGGAGGTCGGGAGCATTCAGACGGTCGCTGTGGAAGAGGGCACTGAGTGTCGAGAGGCTTGCCGGAACTCGAACCCGGGACCCCGCGCGCCTGACCTGTGATTTCCCTTACAGAGTTCTGAGGATATCCGGTGTAAATGCATCTGCCCGCCCTATAGGAACATCAGCGGACACATTTACAACCAGAATGTGTCACAGAAGGACTGGTAAGGCGTTGCCCAGGCTGGCGCTTGACGCTGGGGGTGTTGACAGGGCTCTGTAGACCCCCAGAGGAGGAGCGCGGTCTCCTGTTTCCCTGCAGAGCCTTACAAAAGAATATTTTGTCGCTGGTCACACAGCCGATTGAAAATAGGACCCAGATGTCTTTAGCTCCAGCTTAAAGGTTGCAGGTCCAAGGAGTGGACTTTGCTGCTTTGATTTGGTTGTGTGTTCATGTCTGCACAATGGTAGCCGGTTGGAGAGGTAGGTCTTAGGGCCACAGGCCTTGGGATCTTTCTCAGAGCTCTGTTGCCCGTGTCCTTCGGTGCTGATGTCGTAACACCGTGTGAGGCAGTGCTCCCTTCTGTCCGTGCGGAGACTGAGGCCCAGAGAGAATGTACATTATACTCCTGGAGTCTTGATTCCACTTCTGGATCCCTCACTTCAAAAAAGAGAGCAATAGTCCAACATGCATTCAGAGAGAGGAGACCTGCTTGTTGAAGTGAGGTTTCAGCTTCTCCCGGAAGAGCAGTTTAGGGAGCTGTAGTCTGGAAGGAGAGGCCTGGGGCACACATAGCTGAGTCTAAATGGTTTGCTTCCAGTTCCTCTGGGGAATTCCTAATTGGAATGAAAATTCTGTGTTGTCTCTAATTCCTTCCAGAGAGTTTACCTGTGTGTTTCCATGGAAACGTTCACTTTCTGTGGTTCACCCCAGGCTTTTCCTTCCCTGAACCTTGGCTAGGAAGTTGGGGGGGGGAGAAGAGGCCAGCCCCAAGTTGTCTCTGGACCGAGGTACACACAGAGGGTGAGGCCCAGGGCCCAGGACTGGCACCTTGCTTGCCCCGCCCCCAAGCCCCCTCCCTGGGAGTGGCAGCCCCAGGCAGGTTCTTGTGGACCCTGTGATGTGGCAGGCTGCCTGGAGAGGAGGTCGGGAGCATTCAGACGGTCGCTGTGGAAGAGGGCACTGAGTGTCGAGCGGCTTCCCGGAACTCGAACCCGGGACCCCGCGCGCCTGACCTGTGATTTCCCTTACAGAGTTCTGAGGATATCCGGTGTAAATGCATCTGCCCGCCCTATAGGAACATCAGCGGACACATTTACAACCAGAATGTGTCACAGAAGGACTGGTAAGGCGTTGCCCAGGCTGGCGCTTGACGCTGGGGGTGTTGACAGGGCTCTGTAGACCCCCAGAGGAGGAGCGGGGTCTCCTGTTTCCCTGCAGAGCTTTACAAAAGAATATTTTGTCGCTGGTCACACAGCCGATTGAAAATAGGACCCAGATGTCTTTAGCTCCAGCTTAAAGGTTGCAGGTCCAAGGAGTGGACTTTGCTGCTTTGATTTGGGTGTGTGTTCATGTCTGCACAATGGTAGCCGGTTGGAGAGGTAGGTCTTAGGGCCACAGGCCTTGGGATCTTTCTCAGAGCTCTGTTGCCCGTGTCCTTCGGTGCTGATGTCGTAACACCGTGTGAGGCAGTGCTCCCTTCTGTCCGTGCGGAGACTGAGGCCCAGAGAGAATGTACCTTATACTCCTGGAGTCTTGATTCCACTTCTGGATCCCTCACTTCAAAAAAGAGAGCAATAGTCCAACATGCATTCAGAGAGAGGAGACCTGCTTGTTGAAGTGAGGTTTCAGCTTCTCTCCCGGGAAGAGCAGTTTAGGGAGCTGTAGTCTGGAAGGAGAGGCCTGGGGGCACACATAGCTGAAAGGGCGGGCAGGGGCTGGCGTGCTCTGAGGGGTTCTGGGTGGTTGTGGGGGCAGGATTGGGGCCAGTGAGGAGCGCGTCCAGGGACCCGATCTCAGTGAGTAGAGGGGCATCTCTTGTCCAGGCTGTTTCAGGAGCTGGGGCACCTCATCCGCAAGGCTCTGAGCGCAGGTGGGCTGACGCCCGGGGCTGACGCCCTGGGGCTAGACTGAGGCCTGAAACCGCACGCGTGAATTCCCACGGAGGACCGAGTCCCACCTGGACCTCTCGGGCTGTAGTCGATCTCCTTCCTGAGAAGTCAGGGTTAGGGGCTGCAGCTCTGAAAGCTGGTGGGTGGAAACAGGGTTCTGGACCCGTGACGGTGGCCACGACCGAGGGGAGGCATCACAGGCTCCCTGGAGTCCCTTAGGTGAGGGGCCGGCCTGGCCCTGTGAGCCTCGACCCCGGTGCCAAGGCCAGAGGGGACCAGGTGTGTCCTCAGGCCTGTCCAGGGTCCCTGTGCCGTGGGGAGGACCCCGCGCCTCCCTGGAGGGGCAGGGGAGGCCTGGCGTCCGAGCGGCACAGGCCGTGTTCCTGCGTTGCCGACCCTGCTGTCTTGTGATGGGGGTTCTCGCCTCTGTCGGGGGCAGAAAGTTCAGGCTCTTCCTTATTTCTAAAAATTCTTCAAACAAATCTGTTTTGGAAACAAAGCTTGTAAAACAATATCAGGGCTGCCCTCCCTGCGGCCCTGTGCACGGAGTCTGCTGCGGTGCCCCGGGGAGTGTGGCCTGAGAGACAGCGGCCAGGCTCAGCCTGTTTGTCCATGAGACTCCGAGGCCCAGAGACGTGACACACGCCGCTGCAGGGGACAGAGCCGTCGGCCAGCTGCCCCTCTGCAGCCCCCGCCCCCGAGGTGCCGTCCCTGCTCCCCCAGAAGGGACGCGTCAGCTTCACCGAGTCTCTGGGGGAGAACACGTCCCTCGTGGGGAGCCCGTACGTCCTGCCGACCCGCCGGAGCACCCTTCCAGACCCGGGGGCAGTCCTGGCCGAGGAGGCTGGCCCCTGAGAGGGGGGTCCCTGGGAGGGATGACCCCGTGCCCCACGTGGCCTGGACCCTGTGCCTCTCGGCCCCTCCCTGGGTGCAGCCTTGCCGTGGAGCCGGGAGCCGGGTGCGGGGCTGCGCCTGGCGTCGTCATGGGTTTAAGTACAGTCGCGCCACACGCTGGACTGTTGGGGGCAGAGGCAGTGGAGGGCATGCCAGCCCACCTGCCGGTGGCTCTGCCAGAAGCCCAGCCCGCGCCTAGGGGCCCTGGGACAGCTCCGGCAGGCTGGTGGATTTCAGGGGCCTGGGCCAGAGCTGGACGGGCCTGGAGGGTTGGGCCCAGGGCACAGGCGCTGGGTGCCAGGGCCCCGGCTGAGATGGCCCTGGGCGAGGATAGGGAAGTGGGGCTCAGAGACGTGGAAGGAGGCAATGCCACTGGCGTTTTGTGGATTCGTGGGTCAGGAGTGGTTCCCGGCTTACCTGGCCAGAGGAGGGGCTGCTGGAGGGGCACCGACGCTGCACCCTCGGGACTGGAGGTGGGGTGCGGTGGAGTTCGTGCCAGTGGGACCCTCCCCCGGTGAGCCACAGAGGCCAAGGGCCGTGAGGCCGTGGGTTGGGAAAGACCTCCGGCCAGCCTAGTCCTTCAGAGGTCCTGTGCTCCCTGGAGAGACCCCCGCTGGCCCCGACAGCCTTCTGCCTGTCTGTCTGTCGCAGCAACTGCCTGCACGTGGTGGAGCCCATGCCGGTGCCTGGCCATGACGTGGAAGCCTACTGCCTGCTGTGCGAGTGCAAGTACGAGGAGCGGAGCACCACCACCATCAAGGTGCGGCAGGCCCCGCCCACACGCAGGCCCCGCCCACACGCAGGCCCCGCCCTCCTGGCTGTCCGCCTCCTCCTAGAGCCTTAAACGTGGCCGTGGGGCTGGCCCACCGGCTCTTGGAGTTGCTCTCCCCTCTGAAGCCTTCACAGTTGCAGGACAAACCTGGGAGGGGGGCTGGAGACCCTCCCCCTTTTCCCATTGTCCCCTCTCCTCCTGTTTGTTCAACAGACACTTTGGGGGTTTCCCTTGTGTCCCGGGTACCCAGCGCGATGCTGGGCGGGGAGGTCGCCGCGCCCCCGCGCCTCCGCTCTGGTTAAGCTTCCAGCGCCCCAGCAGAGCTGCGGGCCTGGCAGGATGGGCCTCAGGTACCCGCTTTCTCGTGGGCCACCGGTGAACGCTGCGGAGCTGCTGGGAGGTTGGGAGAGGCCTGGTCCCTGGTCCCCGCCTGCTGCAGGCAGACTTGCCCCTGACTGCCACCGAGGCGAGCCGGCCGTGCTTGCTGGTTTCCAGCTTACACCCTGTGGTCCATCCAGCCTTTAGGCTTATTTCTGTGTGTGCTGAGAAGGGTCTGGAAGTAACAGTATCAGGAAGGAACCCTCCAGAAGGGGAGGAGGTGGTCCTGGATGCGGCCCTCATGCCTGGCCCCTGGTGTTCCTCCCCCCGGGTGAGGCGGAAGCAGCTGCCCGTCCGCCATCCCCACCACTGCCCCGGCTCCTCGGCGCGTGTGCAGTGGCCCCAGCCCAGGGAACAGGTTTCCGAGACCTTAAGTTCTGAGCCAGAATTTAAGGAAAGGGACTTGCCGACGGAGGGGGGGCCCTCATCAGTTGCGTCTCCTAACACCCAGGTTCCCTCTGGCTAAGAGACCCCTCCGAACTTGAGCCTGGTGGAGACTCCATCCCCTCAGCGCCCCCTTCCAGGGGTACAGGCAGGAGGGCTCTGCCTATCTAAAGATGCCCCCGTCAGGGAGGGCCGTGGTCCAGCGGGACCGTGCTGTGGACCGAGCGTATGCCCTGTCACAAGTCAGGGTGGACCCCGGGCCAGGCCGGGCAGCAGGCACTGCCACTGGGGAGCAGGGCAGCGGCTGGAGGCGTGATCAGCACACCTGGGCTCAAGGCGCCCCGCTGCTTGACCAGGCCTCGGGACTGCGGGCGGGGTGTGGCCCAAGGCGGGCATCTGGACATGCCCTGGCCTCCCCACCTGCTGGTGCCTGGTGGGAGGGTCCGCCGCCTGCCTGAGCCGTGAGCCCTCCCAGGACTGAAGCGCCCCCCGCCATCCCAGCCCGCTCTGATCCTTCCCGCTCTGATGGGTGCTCCAGCGCCCGTCTGGCCAGCGTTCCTCTCCCTGTGCTGTACTCCTGGGGGCGTCGGGCTCCCTCTGTGCCCTCCTCTCGGGGTTCAGGACCCAGGCTTCTTCCTTCATCGCCTGTCATCCCGGGGTTCTCGTGGGCCACCGGTGAACGCTGCGGAGCTGCTGGGAGGTTGGGAGAGGCCTGGTCCCTGGTCCCCGCCTGCTGCAGGCAGACTTGCCCCTGACTGCCACCGAGGCGAGCCGGCCGTGCTTGCTGGTTTCCAGCTTACACCCTGTGGTCCATCCAGCCTTTAGGCTTATTTCTGTGTGTGCTGAGAAGGGTCTGGAAGTAACAGTATCAGGAAGGAACCCTCCAGAAGGGGAGGAGGTGGTCCTGGATGCGGCCCTCATGCCTGGCCCCTGGTGTTCCTCCCCCCGGGTGAGGCGGAAGCAGCTGCCCGTCCGCCATCCCCACCACTGCCCCGGCTCCTCGGCGCGTGTGCAGTGGCCCCAGCCCAGGGAACAGGTTTCCGAGACCTTAAGTTCTGAGCCAGAATTTAAGGAAAGGGACTTGCCGACGGAGGGGGGGCCCTCATCAGTTGCGTCTCCTAACACCCAGGTTCCCTCTGGCTAAGAGACCCCTCCGAACTTGAGCCTGGTGGAGACTCCATCCCCTCAGCGCCCCCTTCCAGGGGTACAGGCAGGAGGGCTCTGCCTATCTAAAGATGCCCCCGTCAGGGAGGGCCGTGGTCCAGCGGGACCGTGCTGTGGACCGAGCGTATGCCCTGTCACAAGTCAGGGTGGACCCCGGGCCAGGCCGGGCAGCAGGCACTGCCACTGGGGAGCAGGGCAGCGGCTGGAGGCGTGATCAGCACACCTGGGCTCAAGGCGCCCCGCTGCTTGACCAGGCCTCGGGACTGCGGGCGGGGTGTGGCCCAAGGCGGGCATCTGGACATGCCCTGGCCTCCCCACCTGCTGGTGCCTGGTGGGAGGGTCCGCGGCCGCCTGCCTGAGCCGTGAGCCCTCCCAGGACTGAAGCGCCCCCCGCCATCCCAGCCCGCTCTGATCCTTCCCGCTCTGATGGGTGCTCCAGCGCCGTCTGGCCAGCGCGTTCCTCTCCCTGTGCTGTACTCCTGGGGGCGTCGGGCTCCCTCTGTGCCCTCCTCTCGGGGTTCAGGACCCAGGCTTCTTCCTTCATCGCCTGTCATCCCGGGGTTCTCGTGGGTCGCTCCATCAAGGGTGGGGCGGGCCGTCCCTCCGCCTCCGAGGTCTCCTGGCCTGTCTGCAGGTGGCACTTGAGACCGCAGCGCCCACCAGACAGGAGCGGCGGGCGCGGTCGCCAACAGCGGTCTCTTCCGCACGCAGATCATCATCGTTATCTACCTGTCGGTGGTGGGCGCCCTCCTGCTCTACATGGCCTTCCTGATGCTGGTGGACCCTCTGATCCGGAAGCCGGACGCCTACACCGAGCGGCTGCACAACGAGGAGGAGAACGAGGTACGGGCTCGGCCCTCCGGCTCCTCCACCGAGGCGGCGTCCTGGTCCCCGGGTGGGGCCGGGTCCCCCTCTCCCAGGGCTCCTCCGCCAGTGCTCCCACTCGCTCTTCTCCCTTTAGAGTCCTGCCCGCTGCCCTTTGCCCTCCCCAGTGCGGCAGGCAGCCCGCGTTCCCCCGACGGGCGTCAGGCAGCCTCAGCGCGTGGGCTGGGCCGCCTTCCTGTTGCACGGCACCCTGGCAGAGGGGCGGTGCGCCCACGGGCAGCCCCCCGGGGTCGCTCAGCAATAGTGTCTGGCTGAGCGTGGACTTGGACAGGGCGCCTGGAGGGTCAGGGGAGCCCAGTGGGGACCTAGGAGGCGCAGACAGCTCCCCGTCAGGGGTGAGGGTGGACGCCGTGCACAGAGCACTGATGTTGGGGCTCCTGCTCGTGCCCCTCGAGCTCCCCCCGGCCCCGGCCTACACAACTGCACGTGCGCCTGAGACAGCAGAGCGGGAGAAGGGGCGCCCGGGCATCGGCAGGCAGGCGGGCTCAGGACGCCGCGGGCCCGGGGACAGGCTCCTGCAGGCGTGGAGGCCTCGGCCCGCCGGCTGCTGCTGGGAGGCGCCCCTGAGCTCGTCCAGGCGGAGGGACCGGGACGCGTGCCCACGGGGCCCACCTGGTGCTGGAGGGTCTCACCGAGTCTGGGGAGAATTAGTGGAAGAAACTGAAAGATGTTTAGCGTGGAAAAGAAAACGAAGTCCCGGCTGCGGAAGGCACGCGAGAGCTTTCCTCCGGGGTGTCGCCGGAAGCTCCGCCCGGTTTATGCAGAGCCAGGGCAGGGCCGGAGCTGGGGGCCAGCACCATGTAGGCGGGCCTCCTCTTTGAGAGGCGAGGATGTGTGAGAGGGGGTCCCTGGGGCAGCAGGCCTAGGCCGTCCAGCCGCCGTCCAGACGGTCGCCGCCCAGAGCCTCTCGTGCGGTGGGTGCGGCAGGGCGGGGCAGGTCCCCACCCAGCAGGTCAGGAGCTCAGACCTTGGCGTGAGGCTGCCCCGTGGTGGAGGCTGGAGCCCTGGCGGCCCCCGGACCTCCCGGCGCCCCCAGGGTGTGCACCCCCGCCGCCTGCGGACGCGCCTGGTGAGGTGCAGCCGGGCTGGGAGGGGGCGGGGCTGGCAGATGGGTGGTCTGTGTCCGGGAGGAAGCCTGGAGCGCCTACCTGGTTATTAATGCTGGTAATAGCAGCCCTGCTGGGGAGGAGCCACGAGGAGCACCGGGCAATTAGGGGCGGCGGTAATTGCAGCCCTGGCTGGGGAGCGGCTGAGAGATGGGCGATGATTACACCCCCGATGCCTCCTGGAATGCGTGCCTCCTGGCGGTGGGGCCCGAGGGGAGGGTTGCCGGGTCCTGCAGGTGGCCTTGTAGATGCACAGACCTCGGGCTGCCCCCAGGGTCCCAGCCCAGGGCCGATCCCCGGCTGGGGGTGCAGAACAGCTGTTAGGAGATGGGGTAGCTGGATGCCGGGGGTGGCTCCTGACAGCTGGGCGGTGGGGACGTACCCTTCTCTGGAGTCAGTGGGGGATGGCTTCCTGGCAGTGGGGCTCCAGAAGGAGGGGCAGGCACGTGCTGGGATCCTGGGGCTAAGGGGAGTGGACACTGGGGTGTCTTTCACCTCTGTGCAGTGCACTCAGGGGCAAGGGGAGGAGGCCCTGCCAGGCTAAGCCTGTGTGTCTGGGCCTGGGTTCTGAAAAGCATTTCCCTTAGAAGGATGAGGCTCCCTGGGGCCAGGAACCTAGCTTTCACCCCAAGAGGAAAGGCGCTAGGCCTGCGTAACTCAGTGACTGCAGAAAAGGTTCCCTTCCCTGACCTGGGGAGTCAGGGGTCAAAGGTGAGATGGAGGTCCGTCGCTGCCCAGGATGGGTGCCCCTTGGCTCTGTCCCCGATTCCCAGAGCCAGAAATGGCTGCCCTGGGGCTTGAGGACGAAGAGGAAGGGGCGGCCTCGCCCGCAGCACGGAGGGGATGAAAGCCTGGCTCCCTTTGAAGGCTCCGGGGGCTCGGGGGGCCCGGCCCTGGGCGCTGCCTCCCCGGGATTCCAGCGGCATTGGGACTAATCCCGGGGCTCAGACGCCCTTTGAAAGGAGGAAGCCAGCCTGTTTGCTGGGCCGAGACGGCAAACAGAGCCGTGTTAGATGTGCAGCTTTGGCCCTTTGAAGAGAGGAGGGCGGGTGTCTGCGAGGCTCTGGGTGTCTCTGCACCTTGCCACGTGGGCCTGAAGGGGAAGCCGCGGGGCGGGGGCGGGGGCCTAACTGTGCTGGTCGCCGGGCACAGCAAGGCCAGCGGTCCGAGGGCTTGAATGCAGGGCTCTGGAGACATGGATCCAGTCCCGTAGGACCTTGGGCAGCAGGGGGACGCGTCTCCCAGAGCCACAGACAGGCCAGTCTCAGGGGCCAGGGGGTGGCCCGTGTGGAGGGCCGGCCAAGCTCCCAGGAGCCTGTCCTGCCCGTGCGGGCACTTTCCTCCCGGTCGGCGGGGCTCCCCTCCTGCCCACAGTGCCCGGAGGCCCGGCTCAGGGGCGAGGAGCGGTAGCGCCTGGCCGTCTGTCCTACTGGCGAGGATCCGGCCCCGCTGGGGGTCTCCAGGACAGCGGTGGCGTTTAATTCCTGCTCATCAGACTGTTAGCGATGGCAGCGCAGAGCTGCTCAGCCGCGGCTCGCCCGCCTGGGAGCTGTCTGTTGAGACTCTGCATGAAGCAGACACGCGCCATCTGTGGTCATGGGGTGGATCTCAGCTGCCCCTTCAGGCGCTGCTCTCGGCTGCCTCTGCCTTCCTCTCCAGGTGGGGCAGGGGAGCGGCCGGGGTGAGGAAGCCTGCCCCGGGCTCCCGGGAGGGACACGTGTGCAGGCGGGCGGGTGGGCGGGGAGAGGACCCCTGGAGCCCAGAGCCAGGGTGGTCGGTCCGGCCGGCCGACAGCCTCCCGCGGTGGTCTTCAGCACCCCTCACCTGGACCGCTGTGCCGAGGCTGGGCCTGTACTCCGAAGGAAGGGACCTGAAAGGTGGTGTCGCCGGCCACCTTTCAAGGGCAGCCAGAAATGGCTGCCCTGGGGCTTGAGGACGAGGAAGGCGGCCTCGCCCGCAGACGGAGGATGAAAGCCTGGCTCCCTTTGAAGGCTCCGGGGGCTCGGGGGGCCCGGCCCTGGGCGCTGCCTCCCCGGGATTCCAGCGGCATTGGGACTAATCCCGGGGCTCAGACGCCCTTTGAAAGGAGGAAGCCAGCCTGTTTGCTGGGCCGAGACGGCAAACAGAGCCGTGTTAGATGTGCAGCTTTGGCCCTTTGAAGAGAGGAGGGCGGGTGTCTGCGAGGCTCTGGGTGTCTCTGCACCTTGCCACGTGGGCCTGAAGGGGAAGCCGCGGGGCGGGGGCGGGGGCCTAACTGTGCTGGTCGCCGGGCACAGCAAGGCCAGCGGTCCGAGGGCTTGAATGCAGGGCTCTGGAGACATGGATCCAGTCCCGTAGGACCTTGGGCAGCAGGGGGACGCGTCTCCCAGAGCCACAGACAGGCCAGTCTCAGGGGCCAGGGGGTGGCCCGTGTGGAGGGCCGGCCAAGCTCCCAGGAGCCTGTCCTGCCCGTGCGGGCACTTTCCTCCCGGTCGGCGGGGCTCCCTCCTGCCCACAGTGCCCGGAGGCCCGGCTCAGGGGCGAGGAGCGGTAGCGCCTGGCCGTCTGTCCTACTGGCGAGGATCCGGCCCCGCTGGGGGTCTCCAGGACAGCGGTGGCGTTTAATTCCTGCTCATCAGACTGTTAGCGATGGCAGCGCAGAGCTGCTCAGCCGCGGCTCGCCCGCCTGGGAGCTGTCTGTTGAGACTCTGCATGAAGCAGACACGCGCCATCTGTGGTCATGGGGTGGATCTCAGCTGCCCCTTCAGGCGCTGCTCTCGGCTGCCTCTGCCTTCCTCTCCAGGTGGGGCAGGGGAGCGGCCGGGGTGAGGAAGCCTGCCCCGGGCTCCCGGGAGGGACACGTGTGCAGGCGGGCGGGTGGGCGGGGAGAGGACCCCTGGAGCCCAGAGCCAGGGTGGTCGGTCCGGCCGGCCGACAGCCTCCCGCGGTGGTCTTCAGCACCCCTCACCTGGACCGCTGTGCCGAGGCTGGGCCTGTACTCCGAAGGAAGGGACCTGAAAGGTGGTGTCGCCGGCCACCTTTCAAGGGCAGCCCCCCGCCCCTGCCGGGTCCCCGGAGCACTGTGCTCAGAGTCTCTTGAGAGGACACTCCTGCCGGCGCCGTCCACGGGTGAGGGGCAGGGGAGGACGGAGCTGCTCCGAGGGGTGCTCCCGGTCGAGCTGCTCCGAGGGGTGCTCCCGGTCAGCCCAGGGGCAGAGCCCGGCTTGGTCCACGGCCGTGTGCCCACGGTGGCCGCCAGGAGGAAGCACGCTGCACTGTGGATGCAAGCTGGGGTCCCAGCCCCCGCAGAGCAGGTCGTGGGGGGCACCGGCTATCCCTCCTGGAGGTGCCTGGCGTGACCACCAGCCACAGGGCCGTGTGCCTGTCAGACAAGGTCATTGCGTCCTCTGCTGACCAGATTGGCCCGAGGCCGGTGCTCTGCTCTGTAGCCTGTGCACCGAGGACCTCGCGTGCTAGTGTGTGTACCCTCGCGTGCCCAAGCCTGTGCAGAGCCTTGACCAGCGCCGAGGACAGTGAGGAGCGGGGCAGGGAGTGCCGTGCGATGCTGTGTGTGTGTGCCCACGCTGATGACCAGGGGAGTGTGATTCCTGCTGATGGTTTGGTCAGGTTTAAGAGGACTGGCCTTAGGAAGTCTGAGCCTTGGGAAGTGAGGTCGCTGGTCTAGGACACACAGCTGCTCGGTGGCTGAGGACGGGAGAGCGTGCCCCTCAGAGCCCAGGCGTGGAACACGGGGTCCTGACCGGACCTCTGCCCTGCCTGGCACGGGGGCACCAGCCTCCAAGGCGCCGCGGGGTCCTACCCGAGCCCAGCAGAGCACGCTTCCTCGGGGTCCCAAGCAGCGGGCCCCGGGGCCACTGTCCGTCTCTGACTCTCCCTGGACAGAGCTGCCGGCCTCACCCCTTGCTGCCGGCGCTCGGCCTGCCCCCCCCGCCCCCAAGCCTGGCAGCTGCGTGGTGACAGAAGCCATGCCAGCTCGGGACATTAGAAGCAGAGATGCATTTACTGGGCGGCTCTGGGCTTGGAGAGGTGTGCTAATCCCTTAAGAGACGTGTGGCAGGAGATGAGAGGCAGGGAGAGCTGGGGAGGAAATCCCCCGGGCGGTGGGCCTGGCCCTCGGCTCTAATTCCCCCAAAGAGCAGGTTCGGGTCCTGCAGGAAATGCAGGGGCTCTGGAGCTTCAGAGGCCGGGAGGCGGTGATCAGGGCACAGTGCCGCCTTTGGCGACAGCCTCCGCGGTGAGGGCGGGGGGCCGGAGGGGCTGGAGGGCCGGGGGGGACGAAGGGCAGGCTCCCAGCCCCCGTGGAGTGGGTCCTGGAGGGCTCCAGCTGCCCCTGGAGGTGCCCCTCATGGCCACCAGCCTCAAGGCCGTGTGCGTGTGTTTTCTCAAACAAGGTCATCAAGTCCTCTGCTGACCAGGGAGGCCCGAGGCCGGTTCTCTGTACTCCCAAGGGTCAGGAGTGCCGGGGGTGCAGCCGGGCCTGAGCAGAGCTCCCCGTTTCCCAGAGCCCCCCCGTCTCACAGCAGCGGACACCCGGCCAGCGGGCCCTCGGGGAGGCAGACTGCAGGGCTGGTCGCCCAGCACGTCCGCCTGGGGCGTGTGAGGCCCCAGCTCTCAGCGCCAAGCCTCTGCTCCCTCTTCCCACGCAGGACGCCCGCTGCGCGGCGGCCGCCGCCGCCTTCGGGCCGCGGGCGAACACGGTCCTGGAGCGCGTGGAGGGCGCGCAGCAGCGGTGGAAGATGCAGGTGCAGGAGCAGCGGAAGACCGTCTTCGACCGGCACAAGATGCTCAGCTAGGCGGCCGGCGGTGCCAGTCCGGGTCAGGACGGGGCCGGAGGCCGCGGCGGCCGGCCTGCAGGGCTGGACGGAGCCCAGCCGCTCTCCCCGCGCAGCGCCACCCCCGGGGCCTCTCCTTTAGCGCCCCGGGCCCTGTCCATTCCCTCCCGCCTTGAACGCCGCGTCAGCTGGGTGATCCAGGAAGAGCGCGGTTCCCTGGCCTCCGTGCCCTGCTCAGGGGCTCCTCAGGGTGGAGGAGGGGGGCAGCCGGCGGCCTGGGTCTGGAGCAGCCCTGTCTCCTTGCCGTGATCCCCCCCAGCTCCTGGCTCCCGAGTCCTCGCCGCCCTTCCAGCTCCAGATGGAGGGAGCTGAGTGTGGGAGACGGAGGCTCGGCCAGCTGTCCCCTGCCCGACTCCTCGGCCCAGCCTGCCGTGCTCCGGCCTCGGGATGGCCCTGCTGGGAGGGCCTGTGCCTCCGCCTGCACGCTCCTCAGGGCACGCCGGTTGCTGTGCCAGCGTCCCCTCCCTGTCCTCCCCCGGCTGACACCGGTGGCCGATGCAGGCCGCTGCTCCCTCTGCCCCGGCCCCGCCCCCCTGAGGAAGCCAGGCAGTGCACCCCCCGCCCCGCTTCGCCGAGCCACTGGTTGGAGCCCCGGGGCCCCGGGGCCACGTGATGGCGCCAGGCACCTGGGCTCCTGTCCTCAGGTCACCACTTGTCCCTGAGCGTCACGGTCCCGGTGCACGGAGAGAACTTTTGTCCCTTCTGTCATTTGTCGTCATTAAATCGTCTTCTTTCTCTCGCTTTGTGGATTTCGAGGGAGCCTGAGGATTCGGGGTGTTTCACGAGTGGACCCAGAGCGGGAGCAGGCGCTGCCCGAGTCCTGGCGGGGCGTCAGGGCCTGATGGTCCCGGCTGCGCCAGAGCCCACGGGGCGGGGGCGGGGCCGCTGCCCCTCCCGGCTCTCTTCCCTGCCAGGAGCGGGGCGAGGGGGTGAACAGACCCTGGGGACCACCTGAGCTTGTGTTTGATCTTTGTGAGCGGGCGGAACAGCGGCCACCGCCGCCTTCGGGCCGCGGGCGAACACGGTCCTGGAGCGCGTGGAGGGCGCGCAGCAGCGGTGGAAGATGCAGGTGCAGGAGCAGCGGAAGACCGTCTTCGACCGGCACAAGATGCTCAGCTAGGCGGCCGGCGGTGCCAGTCCGGGTCAGGACGGGGCCGGAGGCCGCGGCGGCCGGCCTGCAGGGCTGGACGGAGCCCAGCCGCTCTCCCCGCGCAGCGCCACCCCCGGGGCCTCTCCTTTAGCGCCCCGGGCCCTGTCCATTCCCTCCCGCCTTGAACGCCGCGTCAGCTGGGTGATCCAGGAAGAGCGCGGTTCCCTGGCCTCCGTGCCCTGCTCAGGGGCTCCTCAGGGTGGAGGAGGGGGGCAGCCGGCGGCCTGGGTCTGGAGCAGCCCTGTCTCCTTGCCGTGATCCCCCCCAGCTCCTGGCTCCCGAGTCCTCGCCGCCCTTCCAGCTCCAGATGGAGGGAGCTGAGTGTGGGAGACGGAGGCTCGGCCAGCTGTCCCCTGCCCGACTCCTCGGCCCAGCCTGCCGTGCTCCGGCCTCGGGATGGCCCTGCTGGGAGGGCCTGTGCCTCCGCCTGCACGCTCCTCAGGGCACGCCGGTTGCTGTGCCAGCGTCCCCTCCCTGTCCTCCCCCGGCTGACACCGGTGGCCGATGCAGGCCGCTGCTCCCTCTGCCCCGGCCCCGCCCCCCTGAGGAAGCCAGGCAGTGCACCCCCCGCCCCGCTTCGCCGAGCCACTGGTTGGAGCCCCGGGGCCCCGGGGCCACGTGATGGCGCCAGGCACCTGGGCTCCTGTCCTCAGGTCACCACTTGTCCCTGAGCGTCACGGTCCCGGTGCACGGAGAGAACTTTTGTCCCTTCTGTCATTTGTCGTCATTAAATCGTCTTCTTTCTCTCGCTTTGTGGATTTCGAGGGAGCCTGAGGATTCGGGGTGTTTCACGAGTGGACCCAGAGCGGGAGCAGGCGCTGCCCGAGTCCTGGCGGGGCGTCAGGGCCTGATGGTCCCGGCTGCGCCAGAGCCCACGGGGCGGGGGCGGGGCCGCTGCTCCTCCCGGCTCTCTTCCCTGCAAGGAGCGGGGCGAGGGGGTGAACAGACCCTGGGGACCACCTGAGCTTGTGTTTGATCTTTGTGAGCAAGCCCCCGTGACGGAACAGCGTCCGACGGCAGTACCTTCCGGATGCCGTGCTCAGCACTCACCGAGAAGCCCACTGTTTGTTGTTTAGTCGCTAGATCGTGTCTGACTCTGCCACCGCGTGGCCTGCAGCACACCGGGCTTCTCTGTCCTCTGCGTTCCCCCCAGTGAAACCAGCAGACGCTCAGAGAGCAGCTGGGGCCGCGGGCTGGCCGGGGCCCCCAGTACCGGGTCACCTCCATCCGTCCCGCAAGTGCGGTGAGGCGTGCGTCAGGCAGAAACGCGGACCGGGGGCCCCGTTGGATCGGACCGGACATTCGCCCTCGGGGTTTGTCTGGGTCAGCATGTTGAGAAGCCTGGTGTGCAGCCCCGAGCCAGCATCTTGGTGGGGCGGGCATGTCAGCTGGCAAAGACGCGCCCAAGTTCAGAGCCAAGTGCAGGTACTGGAGATGGGGTTCCAGGAGGAGCGGCTTTGGGGCTGGCATTGGAAGCTGGCGAGGGGCGCTCAGAGCGGCGGCGTGAACCAGGATCAAGCTTGTGACGGGGCAGCAGGAGGCCCACGGCCCACAGGGGGCTGCGCCAAGGCCCCAGCGCTGGCCGCGTCCCTGCCCTCAGTCTGGCCGGGGCACCAGCCAGGTCATGTGCTGCTTCAGACGCCTCCGTGAGCCCGAGAGTTCTCCCACTTACCGAGAATGACCCGTCCAGAGACGGGCGTCCGATTCCCAGACGCCCTCCAGCCATGCTGCCGGGGGCCTTGGGCACCGTGTGTCCCGGGCGTGGCCGAGTCCTGCACGTGATCCGCCCTGTCGGTGATAGTCTTAAGGATGGGGTCCACAGCAGGCAGCTGCTGTTAACCATAAATACGCCTGGTACCTGAAAGCAAATGAATGTAAACAGCTAGGAATGCCTCTTCACTTTTCCTGACAATTTAGCCAGCAACACAGCCCCTCCACGTGCTTGGCCTCACACGCAGGCCGCTGTCAGAGGACCACCCGAGGTGCTTTGATTTCAGTGCACAACCTCGGAGCAGGGCAGAGAGCAGGCCCACCAAGGCCGGAGGGAGCGCTTCCTCTCGCCTCTGAAGCTAAGCCTGAGACTGTTCAGAACTCCTGTTGTGTCTCATCCAAGCACTGCCACCTGCGACAAACCCCAGAGCTGGGCTTGGCCTGGGGATCGAGCCTTGGGGTTGCCCAGGCAAGACGTGGGTGGGGTGGGGTGGGACGGAGGGGGAGGGGCCAGCCTGCGCCCTGAGGCCTCTTCCTCCACCTCTCCCTTGGGCCAGCCCCGGCGCCTTGGTTCCAGTCCTGTCCGGCTTCTTTGCAATCCGTCTTACCCTGTAGAGCCCCCACCGTGGGGTCCAGCCAGGCCCGGGCTCCTGGACAGCTCAGCTCTGCTCACAAGACTGGGCAGGCCCTCCGGTTCGGGTCTCCTTTGTGTCTCTCCGCCCTCCACAGAGCAGTTTACCCTTGGCATTGACCCTGGGCACCCTTCCTGTCTCTCTTTCTCCCGTCACCCCAGGAAATCCTCCTCCACTGCCCCAGGAAAAGTGAGGCCACTGGGTGTGGGCTCACCGCGTCCTTACCCCACTTGCAGAGACTCCTTCCTGCTTGTCTGGACTCCTTTGCTTGGATCCCACCCGTCCCCTCTCTCTGGGGCCTCGTCACCTCCCCGCTCATTCTGTTTCCCCTCCTGGGCTCCCAACACACTCGGGTCTCCCTCCCAGAAAGACTCAGCTGTGGGCTTCTCGCTCCCTTCCGACTCTGGGGTCCCCTCCCTGAGCCCTCCACAGGACAGGTGCTGTGAGGGTCACTGCCGGGCCCAGAGCACCTTCCTGGCTCCCTGTCTCACTGTGGGGAGACCTTCTCCCCAGAGCCGCGGTCTCCCAGGCGTTCCTGCTCAGCTCCACTTACGATTTAATGTCTAAGTTCTCACCCCGAGACTTTCCTCTCTCGTGATTTCATGGTGTTAATTCTAGAATCTCCGTCTCCAGCCAGACCAGCTACCTGGCTCTCAGCTGGACCGTCCTCTCAGGGACCACAGAGACGGTCAGAATCAGCACATCTGAAACATAAACTCATCCTCGCCCGGAAATGGGCTGTCTTTTAGTTCCTTTGTCCGCACGGGTGGCGCCGTGCCAAGGTGTGTGAGCAGGTCACCGGCGCCTCCACCCAGCCTCGCGGATCTCCGCCCCGACCAGGGACTGAACCGCAGCCACAGCGGTGGAGGGCCGGAATCCTCGCCCCAGGCCACCAGAGACCTCACTGAGGCCACCGTCTGCCCGCCCCTCTGGCCTCTAACCCCGGGTGAATTGACAGGAGTTACCGGTGGGGGCGCTGAGGCCCTGGGAGGGCCGTTGACGACATGGGTGCACAGTGGGGGTGCTGGCCTTCAGTGTCCAGGGGCCCCTGCGTCCAGGCAGGAGGCGCTGGCAGAAGCGGACTCTCCGTGCTGCTCCCGAGGTCACGGCCCCGCCCTGGGGTGCTGGAGGGGGCGGGAGAGAGAGGCCCGGGTCTGGCTTCGCTGCCATCCCTGGGCACCTGCTTTCCACGCCAGGCAGCTCCTGGGGGCAGGCAGCCAGCGGGCGGGCAGGCCGAGCTGACCTGGAAGTGGGCGGGGCTGGCTTCCTGATCCACGTGGCCCTTCCCATCCCTCATGTCCAGCTGGTCTCAGCGATGCCATGGCCCGGGACCTCGTCAGATGAGAGGCAAAGGTGAGGGCCCCGGGAGGCCAGTGCTCGTCTAGGGAAGCGGGTGCAGGCCCCCGCTCCGCCTCCCACGGCAGCGCTGCGTTGGGAGCACGTCGTCACCGTGCAGGAAGCGCCGGGACCGCCCTGCTGCCCAGCGTCACTGGGCAGCCAGAACCCCGCCAGCCAGGCAGGGTCTGCACCAGCCAGAGGGTCGTCCTCGCCGAGAGATCGGGACCCCAGGACTCCGGAAGCCCCACCAGCCAAGGGCCCCCTGGGGAAGTTCTGCCCTGCACTCCCTGGGGGCGGCGCCAGGCTTGGGCGGAGCGAGCGGCCGCCCGCAGGCTGACCGAGGGCTCCTGCCTCCAGGCCGCGCAATGGTGAGGCTCCTCTGGGTGCTCGGAAATTCTGGAAGGAGCCACGCGCCAGGCTGCCGGTTTGGGACTCTGCCCCAGCTGACCTCTGGGTGGACATCGGCTCTGACGCTAGCCCGCGGCCTCCCCGCTGGCCTGGTGGGTGGCCAAGGACTGGGGTCTCGTCAGCTCCCCTGGCTCGACAGCCAGAGGGGCTCAGACCGCTCTCCAAATGGACCCTAACCCGGAAACCCTGGGCTTCCCAGCCCAGAGACAATGTATTGTGTAGCGTCCAGGCCTGGAGACACCGGGCCAGTCTGCCTGGGTCCAGGCCCAGGCTGATCCTTCCAGCTGTGTGGCCTCGGGCAGACTCGTGTCTTTGTCCCCTCGCCTGAGTGACGGGAAGCGTGACTCATCTCTTACACAGAGTGAGTGTCTGAGCGCCCGGCGGGTGGCGCTGGTCGGCATGGCAGGTGCGTCCCCACTGCTGCTCCAGGGGCGCTGCAGGTGCCCGTCCACTCCCCCTCCTTCTGTCCACAGGATGCAGCGTGGAACCTGGGACGAGGTGGCGAGGAGCGGCCGGGACGCAGGCCCCCTCTCCAGCTGCCTCCCTCGGGGCTCTGGGCTTCGCCAGACAGGGCTGCACTCTCGTGCCCGAGGCCGCACGAGCCAGTGGTGGCCCTGGGCCAGGCCTGCCCGGTCTGGGTGCCAGCCTCCTCCATTGATCACTGAGGAGGGCAGCCTGGGTGACCTCCAAGGGCCCCTCTGGCTCGGCTGCTTGCTAGTCCGGGTCGGGCCCCAGCCCTGGACCCGCATGTCTGGAGGGGCTGCTGTCCTAGCTCCCACGAGCCCTGGGGATGCCCGGTGATCACCCGGCAGCCCACCACCCACTCTGGTATCCCTGCAGCCACTCCGGAGGCAGGGCTGTCCTCCCCAAGCAGGAGGACTTCCCGCCGGAGACCCGTGTCTTCCCAGCTCTCAGGCCCGGCGCGTCCCGGGCTCTGGTTGTCTGCCTCCTGCAGAGACACCCGGTGAGGGGCTCTCCAGCTTCCAGCCACCGTCGCGTGGCGTCCCTCCCTTGGCCCCGGGTGGGCGGCCCTGGAGGACAGCATCCCCACCTGGCTGGGGCTGCGGGTGTCTCCCTGGGACCCGGGAGCCAATCACTGGGGCCGGGGTGGCCCCTCTCCTCCGCCGGATCCCAGATCACAGGCGCCCCCACTCCGCCCCCGCCCTCCCCTTCTGGGTGTGTCGCCGTTTGAAGCTCAGTCAGGTGAAGTGTACCTGGCTCCCTGCTGGGGCGGGAAGCCAGCCAGAGGCGCCGAGGACGCTGCCGGGACGGGCCGGCGGGACCTCTGGCTGGTCCTCCCAGGGGCCCGGTCACCGTCCCGGAGCAGAGCCGCGGCGCAGAACCAGCCGCCCCCGAGGTAACTAACGGATGGCGGGCGGCGGTGCGAGGCCTGGACGCTGCGAGGCACGGCTCCGTCCGTCGCCTGGCGGGGTGGGACCCGCGCCCAGGCCGCGGGGAGCAGGCCCGCCGGCCCTGCCGCCAAGGGCTGCCAGCGGTCCGTCCGTGGACTCGCCCTCTGGGAGCCACTGCCTCGGGGTGGGGCGGAGCCCGCCACCTGCCAGGCCCCAGAGACGACTGGGTGGGCTTTCCGGGTGGCGGTGGGCTTGGGGAGCATCCTGGGAAGGAGCTGAGGGTGAGGAGGGAGGGCGGGGGAGTCTGGCCCCGGGCCTGTCGGGGGTGCAGGCTCGGTGGGGTGCAGGCGGAGGCCGGGGCACGGCCGCTGGGGCCGGCGGCGGGGTCCCATTCCAGCCGGTGTCACACAGGAGCCGAGTGACCACGTGCTGCTGGCCAGCCTGGCCTCTCTCGTCGCCAGTTGCACAAACTGCCCCATCGCACTGTTGTGAGCGTCAGGCGCGCCGAGGGGTGACACTGGTGCCCAGCACGGACGCTCGCGAAGCGCCTTTGTGGTCTTTCAGTCCTGCCACGTAGACAGCCTGGGCTGATTTAAGCTCCCTGAAGTTCTCTGAGCCTCGACTTCTCCATCTGCGAAATGGGGATGAAAAGTCGCCTCGAGGGGACGAGTTTCAGGCACGCGGTGTGTGCCCTGTGAAGGCGCCCTCGCTCCGGTCAAGCCTGCTGAGCTCTGTCCCCGTCACACCCCACGGTTCCTCACTTCGGGGCCCGTGCTCTTCTCCCCGCTCCCAGAGGAAGCATCTGGATAGAAACGTTTCTCATGTCCTCCCAGAGCCTCTGCAGAGCAACTCCGCCCAGACAGTAGACAGCAGAAGTGGCCGTGAGAGCGCCCGCTTCACGGAGATGCCCTCCGGTCAGCCTGGGGTCCTCACCTGGGACCACAGGCGCGGGCGCCCCGGGGGTCGGGAGCGGTGCCTGCCCTGCAGGCGTCTGGGATGCAGGAGGCACGGGCCTCTCCCCGGAAGCGGGATGCCCAGCAGGCCAAGCGCCCAGGGAGAGAGTTCCCAAAGGCACAGGCCCGAGGATTCGGGGAGGAGGAGAAAGGACAGGAGAGGGCAGAGGGCACTGGGGGCCCAGGAGGCCCAGGCTGTCTGGAAGGAGGCCAGGACGTGGATGGGGGACGGGAGGGGGCCGGTGCCCAGGAGAGGGGCAGCCCCGGCCAAGAGGGGAGGCGGAGGAGAGGCGGGCTGTGCCGGGCGGAGCGGGGCCGGAGCGGGGCCGGGGCCGGGGCGGGGCCGGGGCCGGGGCGGCAGAGGCAAGGGCGCAGGCCCGGGGAGCGGCGGGTCGTCCGTGGAGCAGCACGGTTAAAGGAGGCTCTGGACGATGCAGACGAGCGAGGAGACGCGTGTCCCGGTGGGCGGTGGGCGTGTGGGCAGGCCGGAGCCGGGCGCGGGGCGGGCGGCGGTGGGGGTGTTTTCTCGCAGGGTCTCCCCGGAGGGCGCTGCTGCTCGCCCCCCGCCGCACAGAGGAGGGCCGGGCTTGCGCGAGGGCCCGGCTGGGAAGAGGCCGCAGAGCCTCCGTCGGCAGCCCCGTTTCAACCAGAGGCAGAGAGCTCTGACTGTAAGGCGTGGGAACCCCCTGAATGAGACGGGAGGACCGAGCACAGGAGAGAGGCTGCGTCCTGCCCCGGCCCCGCCTGGCCCCGCCAGCCCACTCCCTCCCAGGAGCTCGGCTGAGACCCCTCCTCGCAGGGACGTGCGGACTCCCCAGAGGGACCTCCGTGCGAGCCACCAGGGCGTGCTTCCCGCGCCTGCAGGCCCCGGGAGGCTGTGTTCCTGAGCCCTGTGGCCAGCCTCGCTTCGGCAGACAAACGCCCTGAGTCAGGGGTCAGGGGGGCCTCGGGAAACCTCGCACCTTTGTTCTGTGGCCCCTGAAGGGTGTTTCCCATGAGACACTGGCCACCGAGAGGGGAGGCTCCCGTTTGTGGTGGAGGGAGCAGAACGCCTCTCCTCCCTCCCTGAGGTCGCCCCGAGCTTGGGCCGCAGCCCCGGGCCGGACATGGCGCCCCAGGGGAGCCGGAGGGGTCTGTGCCGTCCCCCCAGCTCAGGGCGCCTGGCTCACACGGGAGGCGGGGGCAGAGCCGATGGCCCGCTCAGAGGGGCTGCCCCCCACAGTCGCCTGGTTTAGGCTCTTGGTGCCTTTACCCGAGGACGGCTTTCCTGCCTCCTGCCCCCCCCGGAGCTGAGCGCCGACTCGTCCTGAGGTCTCAGAACCCCCTGGAGGGCGTGCGCTGTGCCGGCAGGGGCCAGAGGGCACCCCGGGGCACAGCAGCGCAGCAGCCGGTGCCCCTCCGGCCGGCTGGGTCCTGGGCGCCCGCTGACCTGGTCGCCGGGGCCCGCCTCTGCCCTCCCTTCCCCAGCTGCCCTCCTGCGCGCCCCCCTCCGCCAGGCTTTGAACGTCTCTGAGCTCTGGCTGCCCACACCCCGTCTGAAGTCTGGGCAGGGGCTGCTTTCTCCGGGTGAGGCTTGTCACATCAGCACGCGGGGGCTCTGGGCCAAGCGTCCAGCTGTCCTGGCTCCTAGGCTGCGGCCCTCCTCACCCCGACTCCAGGTGTAACTGACTGCCGGGGCGAGGGTGGGGGTGGGTCTGTGGGCACAAACCCCAGAAGAGCCTTTGTTCTGAGCCTCAGGCTTCTCCTCCTCTCGGGCCGTCCACTCATTCCCGGCCAGGATGAGGACGTCCGTCCCGTCCCGAGGTGTTTGCCTGTTTCTCTCAGACGCCACGTTCAAAGCTCACCAGCTGTGTGACTCTGGGAAAGTTACTCTGCCTCTCTGTGCCTCCATGGCCCCCCTACGAAACAAGGGCGAGGACAGTCCCCTCTGGCAGTGAGGCTTCCGTGACTGCCTGCGTGTGTGAGTGTGTGCGACGGCGTCACGGAGAGGCGGGCCTGACACGGAGGACGTGGCGCTGGCGTCCTCACTCTCCCCTCGCCTCCTCGGGCTCTTACCTCCCAGAGCAGCGGTCACTCAAGAGCCCCGGGCCCGGTGACCCCGGGAAGGCTGCTCTCCCCTCTGTGTCCCTGCGTCCTTGTCTGTGGCAGAGGGACACTGACCCCCCAGGGCTGAGAGCGGAGGGGAAGCGTGAGGCCCTGCCTTGTCCACCCACCGGGGTGCTGCCGTTCGGGTGGCCCCCCAGTGAGCCGCTCCCTCCACACGGTTCCCAGAAGGGGCTCAGGAGAGCTTGGCAGGTAGACCCCAGGGAGCAGGATGGGCGTGGATGCGGTCACCTCATTTAGGACCCATGTGAGCTCAGTTACCCCAGTCCTTCAAAGGCCCGAGGAAACAGGCCCTCAAGCACAGAATTTCCGCTCTGGACATTCACCAGGACAGCAAGGCTCTGGGGATCGCGGGGCGCGGTGCCGGGTCCAGCTGCGACGTCGGCGTGGCACCCGTTGCCTTGGGGACCTCAGAGCCATGTCCCAGGACCTCGGCGCTCTTCATGGGGCCGGGCAACCCATGCTGACCACACGGGCCCCAGGGAGCACGTTCCGCTGGGTGGCACAGGACACACCCGGGGTGCTCTCCCGGCTGGGACGTCCCTGCCCCCATGCTGCAGGTGCAGACACTCAGGCCCGTGGCGTCGGCACCTCACCAGCCAGGGCAGAGCCGGGACCCAGCCTGGGAGGGCCTGGCCGAATGCTCCGCCTTCCCTCTGTGGGACTGCCGCTCACGGGGGCTCCGGGGCCACGAGCTGGGGGGCCGGGGCCAGCCACCTCCAAATCACCTCCCTGTGCTTCCCGGCGTCTTCAACGCCAGGACAGTCAGGGACCTGGCAAGGATGAGCCTCTCCCCTGACTCTGCCCCCCAGGACGTCCTGTGACGGTCAAAGCTCACCAGCTGTGTGACTCTGGGAAAGTTACTCTGCCTCTCTGTGCCTCCATGGCCCCCCTACGAAACAAGGGCGAGGACAGTCCCCTCTGGCAGTGAGGCTTCCGTGACTGCCTGCGTGTGTGAGTGTGTGCGACGGCGTCACGGAGAGGCGGGCCTGACACGGAGGACGTGGCGCTGGCGTCCTCACTCTCCCCTCGCCTCCTCGGGCTCTTACCTCCCAGAGCAGCGGTCACTCAAGAGCCCCGGGCCCGGTGACCCCGGGAAGGCTGCTCTCCCCTCTGTGTCCCTGCGTCCTTGTCTGTGGCAGAGGGACACTGACCCCCCAGGGCTGAGAGCGGAGGGGAAGCGTGAGGCCCTGCCTTGTCCACCCACCGGGGTGCTGCCGTTCGGGTGGCCCCCCAGTGAGCCGCTCCCTCCACACGGTTCCCAGAAGGGGCTCAGGAGAGCTTGGCAGGTAGACCCCAGGGAGCAGGATGGGCGTGGATGCGGTCACCTCATTTAGGACCCATGTGAGCTCAGTTACCCCAGTCCTTCAAAGGCCCGAGGAAACAGGCCCTCAAGCACAGAATTTCCGCTCTGGACATTCACCAGGACAGCAAGGCTCTGGGGATCGCGGGGCGCGGTGCCGGGTCCAGCTGCGACGTCGGCGTGGCACCCGTTGCCTTGGGGACCTCAGAGCCATGTCCCAGGACCTCGGCGCTCTTCATGGGGCCGGGCAACCCATGCTGACCACACGGGCCCCAGGGAGCACGTTCCGCTGGGTGGCACAGGACACACCCGGGGTGCTCTCCCGGCTGGGACGTCCCTGCCCCCATGCTGCAGGTGCAGACACTCAGGCCCGTGGCGTCGGCACCTCACCAGCCAGGGCAGAGCCGGGACCCAGCCTGGGAGGGCCTGGCCGAATGCTCCGCCTTCCCTCTGTGGGACTGCCGCTCACGGGGGCTCCGGGGCCACGAGCTGGGGGGCCGGGGCCAGCCACCTCCAAATCACCTCCCTGTGCTTCCCGGCGTCTTCAACGCCAGGACAGTCAGGGACCTGGCAAGGATGAGCCTCTCCCCTGACTCTGCCCCCCAGGACGTCCTGTGACGGTCAGGACCCTGCCTCCAAAGTGGGGCGCTCCTGCCTGCCTAAGGAGGCCCTCAGGAACCACCCTGAACAGAGCCTCGTGAGCAGAGCGCAGCGGTGGGACCTTGAGCGGCCTCCCAGCCTCCGGGAGCCTCCAGCCCTTCTTCCTTAGCAGGCTGCGGTTCCAGGAGACGGCGAGCAGGGCGCCCGGAGGGCTGGGCATCGGCAGGCACCTGGTCCTCGGCAGCCTTTCATCCTTCCGGTGTCCCGCCGCGCACCTCCGTGTCTGAGCGCCCAGCTCCATCGCTCAGAGCTCGGCTCAGCTCCTCTCTGGGAGCGGCCGCAGGCACGGGCCTGGGGCAAACCCTGCAGCAGGCAGGAGGAGTGGGGGGCTTGCGGCCCGGTGGGATCTGGGCAGGGCCTTATCTGTTCCTCATGCAGCCCGCGGGGCACAGAGGCAGAAACCAGCCTCCCGAACCCTGTGGCCGCCCAGAGAATGGGGCATCGCTTTCCAGCCCCCAGGGCACTCTGTAGGCTCCTAATCGCTGAGCCTGCTTCCTTCCTCACGGTCAGATCCAGTGTATCTTAGAGATGCTGAAATGATCACTTGAGTTAGGCGTGTTGAATGTAGGTGGTTGGAAAGGTGAGGTTCTCCTCCTAGAAATAATTACGGGCCATCAGATAGACTCTCAAGGGAGAGTGTGGCATTTCTTATTTTAAAAGAAAAGGCATTTGCTTATGCTGGAATTCCTTGAAGTGTATCTGATGTCAGGAGGCTGGAGAGGCCCGTGTGGGGGTTTCCGGGTTAAATGCGAGCGGCTGTCTTCACCGCGGGGCTCCCTCCGGGTGCCTCTCCACGGGAGGATGAAGGGCGACTGCCTTCCTCGAGGTGTCTCTGGGGAAAGGGTTCATCAGACCCCTGACCGGGAGGCAGGCATGGGTGGCGCTCACGCACGCTGTCCTTCCAAGGCCCTGGTTTCCTCACAGACTCTCCCAGTTTGGCGGGAGGGCCGGGCAGCGCTCTGAAGGGCGTCCTCGTGAAGGTGCCAGCGAGCTCCGCCACGTGCCTTCCTAAGGAGGCCCTCAGGAACCACCCTGAACAGAGCCTCGTGAGCAGAGCGCAGCGGTGGGACCTTGAGCGGCCTCCCAGCCTCCGGGAGCCTCCAGCCCTTCTTCCTTAGCAGGCTGCGGTTCCAGGAGACGGCGAGCAGGGCGCCCGGAGGGCTGGGCATCGGCAGGCACCTGGTCCTCGGCAGCCTTTCATCCTTCCGGTGTCCCGCCGCGCACCTCCGTGTCTGAGCGCCCAGCTCCATCGCTCAGAGCTCGGCTCAGCTCCTCTCTGGGAGCGGCCGCAGGCACGGGCCTGGGGCAAACCCTGCAGCAGGCAGGAGGAGTGGGGGGCTTGCGGCCCGGTGGGATCTGGGCAGGGCCTTATCTGTTCCTCATGCAGCCCGCGGGGCACAGAGGCAGAAACCAGCCTCCCGAACCCTGTGGCCGCCCAGAGAATGGGGCATCGCTTTCCAGCCCCCAGGGCACTCTGTAGGCTCCTAATCGCTGAGCCTGCTTCCTTCCTCACGGTCAGATCCAGTGTATCTTAGAGATGCTGAAATGATCACTTGAGTTAGGCGTGTTGAATGTAGGTGGTTGGAAAGGTGAGGTTCTCCTCCTAGAAATAATTACGGGCCATCAGATAGACTCTCAAGGGAGAGTGTGGCATTTCTTATTTTAAAAGAAAAGGCATTTGCTTATGCTGGAATTCCTTGAAGTGTATCTGATGTCAGGAGGCTGGAGAGGCCCGTGTGGGGGTTTCCGGGTTAAATGCGAGCGGCTGTCTTCACCGCGGGGCTCCCTCCGGGTGCCTCTCCACGGGAGGATGAAGGGCGACTGCCTTCCTCGAGGTGTCTCTGGGGAAAGGGTTCATCAGACCCCTGACCGGGAGGCAGGCATGGGTGGCGCTCACGCACGCTGTCCTTCCAAGGCCCTGGTTTCCTCACAGACTCTCCCAGTTTGGCGGGAGGGCCGGGCAGCGCTCTGAAGGGCGTCCTCGTGAAGGTGCCAGCGAGCTCCGCCACGTGCCCTCTGCCGTAGGAGCCCCGGGGGGACGGGAGGCAGAGGCCCCGGAGCTCGCCTCCCCCGGAGCCACCCCGAACCCGCTCTGGGTCCGAAGTGAAGGCAGCGGGAGAAGCTGGAGAGGCTGGGTCGCCTTGCCTGCGCTTGGACGGTCCGGCCAGCCAAGGCTCACGGCCCTGGCCCGGTCACGCGGCCCGGCGCTCCCCGGTCTGCACGCACGGCTTCAGCAGGTGCTGTGTGCCTCAGAGACGGGAGCTCTCACGCTGAGGCTGGCAGCCCGGGGCGAGAGGCGGCCTCGGGAGGGGCTCCGGGAGAGGGCTCTCTGGCGGCCTGGGGGCCACGATAGGGCTGGGGAAGGGGTGGGCAGGCCGTGCTCAGGAAACTGCCAGCAAGACGTCGTACTGACGGAGGGGGCCGTGGAGCCTCTGGCAGGCTGCGAGCACGGGCTCGCCGTGGGTGGTGTAAATTAGGAGCGGCAAGCGCTGGGGAGGAGGCCCAGGAGACCCCGCTGGCGGCTCCCCGGCCCTCTCTGTTGCAAGCTGGGCGGGGCTCCTGCTGGTGCAGTTCGCCCCCGGACTGTGCTGGCCGTGACGGCCGACGGGTCCCGGCCACACAAGGGGAGAGCAGGGAGGCGCGTGGCTCCTCCGGCCGCACGCTCTGCCCCTCTCCGGGGCGCACACTGCAGGCGCCCCGGGCACGAGGCGCTGTCTGCCCGCGAGGAACGGGGTCCCCAGAGAGGCGGCGCGTGTTGCTCCAGGCCCACCTTTGAGCAGCTGCCTCGGGGCTCACGGGGATGGGGAGGCCCCCCGCACTCTTTCGGGGGCACACGTTTAACTGGCACATTGCCGCATACTGGTACAACCTGTTGCCTTGTGTTCAAAAACCAAAATACGTTTAATGATACATCTTTTATGTATCTGTGTATAATGAAAGTCTAAGTGACGGATCCACCCACTTAGAGAGAGAAGTAGTTGATGTTAATAGAAAACCCATGGCTCTTCCTGGGGGTCCTCCCTTTCCCTGAATTTTCCAAAAGGCCTGGGGACGCAGGTGGGGAAGTCACACTGGACTGGGGACTGGAATTTCAGCTCCCTGCCACTCCATTGCTCCTCATGGACACACGGTGTCACTGTCGACAACTGGTTCTGCCCAGTCGGGGAGCAGAGCCTGGGATTGGTTCTCTGGCACTGGTCAGGTCCTGCCGGGCCTCTGCGGATGCAGCAGGAGCCCAGTACCGAGGTTCTCAAGCTCAGTCGAGGGCCCTGCTCACCAGGTTTCCAGGGGCAGGGCTCCCGGAGCTTGACGGTTTCTATCTGGTCCCCCCACCCCCCTGCCCCATGGCCGTCCTCCTAGAGCATCTTCATGGGTGTTCCCTCCCCAGGGACCACCCAGGTGACCCCGGCAGTCACTCCGACCAGGGCAGGCGCACTGAGAGCGTCATCGTCTGAATCTGCAGTGAAACAGTCCCTCAAACAGCTCCTCGTGTTAGGTCAGCGCTGGCCTTCTGAACTTTTGATTCACGCGTGAGGCCCTAGGAACTTTGGGGGGGGCGGCAAGCGCTGGGGAGGAGGCCCAGGAGACCCCGCTGGCGGCTCCCCGGCCCTCTCTGTTGCAAGCTGGGCGGGGCTCCTGCTGGTGCAGTTCGCCCCCGGACTGTGCTGGCCGTGACGGCCGACGGGTCCCGGCCACACAAGGGGAGAGCAGGGAGGCGCGTGGCTCCTCCGGCCGCACGCTCTGCCCCTCTCCGGGGCGCACACTGCAGGCGCCCCGGGCACGAGGCGCTGTCTGCCCGCGAGGAACGGGGTCCCCAGAGAGGTGGCGCGTGTTGCTCCAGGCCCACCTTTGAGCAGCTGCCTCGGGGCTCACGGGGACGGGGAGGCCCCCCGCACTCTTTCGGGGGCACACGTTTAACTGGCACGTTGCCGCATACTGGTACAACCTGCTGCCTTGTGTTCAAAAACCAAAATACGTTTAATGATACATCTTTTATGTATCTGTGTATAATGAAAGTCTAAGCGACGGATCCACCCACTTAGAGAAGTAGTTGATGTTAATAGAAAACCCATGGCTCTTCCTGGGGGTCCTCCCTTTCCCTGAATTTTCCAAAAGGCCTGGGGACGCAGGTGGGGAAGTCACACTGGACTGGGGACTGGAATTTCAGCTCCCTGCCACTCCATTGCTCCTCATGGACACACGGTGTCACTGTCGACAACTGGTTCTGCCCAGTCGGGGAGCAGAGCCTGGGATTGGTTCTCTGGCACTGGTCAGGTCCTGCCGGGCCTCTGCGGATGCAGCAGGAGCCCAGTACCGAGGTTCTCAAGCTCAGTCGAGGGCCCTGCTCACCAGGTTTCCAGGGGCAGGGCTCCCGGAGCTTGACGGTTTCTATCTGGTCCCCCCACCCCCCTGCCCCATGGCCGTCCTCCTAGAGCATCTTCATGGGTGTTCCCTCCCCAGGGACCACCCAGGTGACCCCGGCAGTCACTCCGACCAGGGCAGGCGCACTGAGAGCGTCATCGTCTGAATCTGCAGTGAAACAGTCCCTCAAACAGCTCCTCGTGTTAGGTCAGCGCTGGCCTTCTGAACTTTTGATTCACGCGTGAGGCCCTAGGAGAAATACAGGGTAGTTGGGGTGGGGAATGACAGGGGTGACTAGCTCATGCGACCACTAACTGTGGGGCCTCGGACACGCGACCTCCACCACCTCGCTTTCTCGCCTGTGAACCGGATAAAATTAGCATACCTGCTGGCTCAGTCAGCAAACAATCCACCTGCCGTGCAGGAGGCCTGGGTTCGATCCCTGGGTCAGGAAGATCCCCGGGAGTGGGAAATGGCAGCCCACCCCCGTTCTCCTTGCCTGGAGAATACCACGGACAGAGGAGCCTGGCGGGCTACAGTCCACGGGGCCACAGAGAGTTGGACATGACCGAGCGACTGACACACACACTCTGCGGGGCAGAAAGGACGCACACCTTGCGTGGGCGTGCCCCCGGCCCCTGCGGCCTGTGCCGCTGAGCTTCTTGGTGAGGCTCCACAGACGAGGGCTTTCAAAGTCCTGACCGCACCCGGCTCCTCGGAACCGAAGATGCCTTTCTGCAGTAAAGAGCCCTACCCTGGCTGCCTGTGGCTGCCACCCCGAGTTCTGCCAGAGCTCAGTGAGCGGGCCGGGAGCCTCCAGAGTGTGCCCGCGCAGGTGGCAGCGACCATACTTGCCCCTCACTCAAGGGAAAGGACATCGCTGGCGCTTTATAAGGCAGGCCTGGGAGGAAGTGCCTTCGGGTTTGGTTTGTGTGTATTATTCTGCTGCGAAGGACGTTCTCATTCTCTCCACACTGGACACCGTGGCTCAGCGAGGTCCCTCAGGCACGAAGCGGTGAGCGGGGATCCGAGCGCTGCTCCGCGCGTGTCCTCGGCACAGCCCGCCGCCTGCCCTCGTGAGGCTGCCCATGGCTTGGAGCCTGGGGGTGACACAGAGGAGCCCCTGCACGGGGCCTTTCCTAACGGGTGTGTTCACTCTCCTCTTTAGGGACGGCTCCCCGGGACCCTCGGCGGCGCAGCGTACTCCCGGCAGCAGCCCCGGGACCCTGGAGGCGGTGAGGACCGAGACCCCGCCGGAGTCACAGGGCTGCGCCCTGGGAGAGCCCGCGCCAGCCCCGCGGCCCGCCGGCCGGCCCTGAGACGGGCCCGCCGAGCCACTGCACGCGCCGCAGAGCCCGCCCCGATGGCTCGCCCTAGGGGGACCTCGGAGCCCCCCACAAGAGCGGAAAGAAGTCCCGGTCAGGCCGGGCGCCCCGAGCCGCCCATGTGACTCGCCCCGCGGGCAGGGCGCGCAAACCCCGCCGGGCCGGGCGACTCCGGGCTCGCTCTGGTCCGGCTCCGCGCGGCACCATGAACGACGACTTCTGCCGGGCGCTAGCGGCGCCCCCCGGCTGCCTGCCGCTGGGCCTCGGGCACCCTCCCCGACCGGCGCCCCCCGCCTGCGCCGAGCCCCTGGGCGCCGTGCCCTTCTTGCTGTACCCGGGCGCCGCCGGGCCGCCCTACTGCGACGCCTACGCGGCCGCGCTCCCGGGCGCGCCCTTCCCCGGCGCGCTGGGCACCTGCGACTACCCCTTCGAGCCTGCCTTCATCCAGAAGCGCAACGAGCGCGAGCGCCAGCGCGTCCGCTGCGTCAACGAGGGCTACGCGCGCCTCCGCGGCCACCTCCCCGGCGCCCTGGCCGAGAAGCGGCTCAGCAAGGTGGAGACCCTGCGCGCCGCCGTCCGCTACATCAAGCACCTGCAGGAGCTGCTGAGCGCCGCCCCCGACGGCCCCGGGCCGCGCGAGCCCCGGGCGCCCCCCGCCCCGGCGCCCGGCTCGTCTGCGCCCTCCTGCGGCCCCTCCTCGCCCTTCCTCGAGTCGGAGGAATGCAGCCACTGACCGGACTGGGGCCGCCGGGGCGAGGGGTGCGAGGGGTCCCCGCCGTCCCTCCGCCAGCACCACCCTGGCCCGCCCCTTCCGGCCGGGGGCCAAGGGGCACGGAGAGGCGGGAGGGGCCAGCGCAGGCCGATTGCCCGGGGCTGGGCTCCCGCTCCGCTTCAGCCCAGGAGCCCAGGGCCAGGTGGACGCTGCTCCGTCCTCCCCGGCCACAGGCGCAGCCCAGGAGGCGAGCGTGCTTCGATCGGCTCGCCTCGCTGGCCTGGACTCTCCACGAGAGGGCCTCCCACACCAGCAGCCTTTTCCGGTGCCCACTTGCTACCCCGCTCACCGGGGACACGCTGGTGAGGTGCAGGCCGGGCAGCTTGCCCTCAGCGCAGGGGAGACAGCGTATCTGCGCGTGGTCCTGCTCTCTGGCTTCCTTACCGGTGGGGGTGAGTCTCCCCACCCGGCACCCCCAGTGTGAGCATCTCCTTTCTTCCCAGCGGGGTGAGGACTGCATTCCTCCCCGTGGACTACGCTCTGTGGGCGGGGGGACCACTTGGGGGATGCGCCGCTGTGTGTGCACCAAGGGGCTAATAAAGATGCCGAGTACTGGATTCAGGGTCCTTGTCCGGCTGCCTCTCCTCTCATGCCACTCAGAGCCCTGGCCTGCGGGGTGTGGGGGTGTTCTGTCCGCTCCTGCATTCAGCGAAGGTTTCCCGAGCGCTTAGTACATGCCGGGGGCAGTGCAGGGAGGGGACAGAGTCCCAGAGGTGGACAGCTGCCCCTTGCACAGTGAGGCGTGGGAGGGGTGGGGGACAAAGGTGGCACATCCAGGAGCCCCCACCCAGGGTGTGGGATGGGGTGAGCGTGGAGGGTCTTGGTCGGACAGCCACTGGTAGAGACGGGACTGTGGATGCCTGCTGAGCTGGGCCACCCCACACCTTTCCAGGGCAGTGTCCCGGGCCTGAGTGGAGTGGGGGCACTAACCCGGACACCCAGGGGCCGGTGTCAGCGGCCCCTCAGTGGCCTCAGTGAGGCTGGAGGCTCCAGATCACTTCCTGAGCTCTCTGTCTGCCCCAGCGGGGCCCACGTGTGAGCCCCACCCCCCAGCCTCCCTGGGGACACGCTGGGAAGTCACGGTTGCGCTGGGGAGGGAGGACAGCTGCCTGGCCGTGGAGCCGGGCTGGGCAACGGGGAGCCAGTGGAGGCTAATTTTACTCCCCGAGCGCAGGGAGCATGATCCCGCCCCGCCCGGCTGGCTCAGCAGGGCAGGCGCCCTGGCCGCCCAGCGCCCAAGGCGGGGGCGCGGGGACACAGGGAGCGAGGCAGCGGGTGGCAGAGCAGGACAGGCTGAGACTGAGGGAGCCATGGAGCCGTCCTCGCCCCAGGAGGAAGGCCTGAGGAAAAAGCAGCCCAAGAAGCCCGTCCCCGAGGTCCTGCCCCGGCCGCCCCGGGCCTTGTTCTGCTTGACCCTCGAGAACCCCGTGCGGAAGGCCTGCATCAGCATCGTGGAATGGAAGTATCCTTCAGGGCCGAGAGGCTGCGTGGAGAGCCGTCGTGGAGGGAGGAGACGGGCCGGGGGAGGGAGTCAGGGCCTTTGGGAAGGAAGACTTCCGCTGAGGAGCCGGGCAACCTGCAGACGAGGGTGCGTGTGCAGACGTTCTGGAAGGTGCTGGAAGGTGTGCCCCCATCCCCAACATGGAGGGTTATAGTAGGGGCCAGGGTGGCGGGGCCAGAGGGCCAACTGGGAGCACGGAGCGGCCTGGCTGGCCACGCCGCCCCGGACACAGGGACTTGAACCCCCTTCTGGGTGGAGGGCGGACGAAAATGTCCGGCTTACGGGGGCAGGGAGGAAGGAGATTCCGAGGGAAGGCCACTGTTGAGGGGCTGCTCAGAGCGGCGGCTGGGAATTTCTGGAATATTTCTGAAGGGTGTTGGAAGACCGGGCCCCCACCAGCTGTTGCTCACAAGAAAAGGCGAGTGAGGGAGCGGGAGGCACAGGGATCACCCTGGAGCCGGGACGTCTGGGCCGGGCTCCGCCTGCCCCCGTGCTGCACTGCGCAGGCCCCCAAGCCTGCCTGCCTGCTCTGTGTCGGGGGGCGTGCTGCCCCCCAGGCCTCCGTCTGCGCCTCGGCTCCTCTCCAGCATCGGGGGGCTCTGGCTGTAGCTCCTGAGACTGGAGGGAGCTGGTGGCGCGGGGCAGGGGTGGCAGTGGCGGGACTGACATGGGACTCATGAGCATGGACACCAGGCAGCCCCAGAAAGGAGCTAGGGCCTGGTGGCCTCCAAACGTCTCAGTGGACGCCCCTTGTTGGAAGGGAGAGCAGCGGGTGTCCCCTCCCCCCGGCACCCGGGAGCATCGCCTGGCCTTGTAGTCCCGACAGACCCCCGGCTTGCTCGTCCCCGTCGCCCCACAAGCCCCACGCCGCACTCGAGGGCCCTCCTTAACCCTGCCCAGACCCTTCGAGACCATCATCTTGCTCACCATCTTTGCCAACTGCGTGGCCCTGGCCGTGTACCTGCCCATGCCGGAGGATGACAACAACGCGCTGAACCTCGGCCTGGTAAGAGGGGCCTTTCCTTCTCCACGGGCCTGCTGCCTGGCCAAGTGCCGAGGGTGATGCCGGAGCTTCATCCCCCTACCCAGGACAGAAACCCCGTGTCCCGCCGCCCGCAGGGCAGGCTGAGTGGCGGAGCTCCGCAGGGGAGCCTGGCCGGGCTGGATTCCGTCATTTCGACACGGAGCAAGCACCTGCTGTGCCGGGTGACCGGTTCGGTTGGGCTTCCCGGGTGGCGCGAATGGTAAAGAAACTAGCTGCCGACGCAGGCGACATCAAAGACTCCGGTTTGATCCCTGGGTCGGAAAGTCCCTTGGAGAGGAGAATGGCAGCCTGCTCCAGAGTTGCTGCCTGGGCGGTCTCATGGGGAGAGGGGCCCGGCGGGCTACAGTCGGGCGTCTCACAGGGTCGGGACGACTGGTTGGTGCTGCAGGGGAGCACTGGGGGCATCCTGCCTAATCAGGGATGCGGCCCCCCACCAGCTGTTGCTCACAAGAAAAGGCGAGTGAGGGAGCGGGAGGCACAGGGATCACCCTGGAGCCGGGACGTCTGGGCCGGGCTCCGCCTGCCCCCGTGCTGCACTGCGCAGGCCCCCAAGCCTGCCTGCCTGCTCTGTGTCGGGGGGCGTGCTGCCCCCCAGGCCTCCGTCTGCGCCTCGGCTCCTCTCCAGCATCGGGGGGCTCTGGCTGTAGCTCCTGAGACTGGAGGGAGCTGGTGGCGCGGGGCAGGGGTGGCAGTGGCGGGACTGACATGGGACTCATGAGCATGGACACCAGGCAGCCCCAGAAAGGAGCTAGGGCCTGGTGGCCTCCAAACGTCTCAGTGGACGCCCCTTGTTGGAAGGGAGAGCAGCGGGTGTCCCCTCCCCCCGGCACCCGGGAGCATCGCCTGGCCTTGTAGTCCCGACAGACCCCCGGCTTGCTCGTCCCCGTCGCCCCACAAGCCCCACGCCGCACTCGAGGGCCCTCCTTAACCCTGCCCAGACCCTTCGAGACCATCATCTTGCTCACCATCTTTGCCAACTGCGTGGCCCTGGCCGTGTACCTGCCCATGCCGGAGGATGACAACAACGCGCTGAACCTCGGCCTGGTAAGAGGGGCCTTTCCTTCTCCACGGGCCTGCTGCCTGGCCAAGTGCCGAGGGTGATGCCGGAGCTTCATCCCCCTACCCAGGACAGAAACCCCGTGTCCCGCCGCCCGCAGGGCAGGCTGAGTGGCGGAGCTCCGCAGGGGAGCCTGGCCGGGCTGGATTCCGTCATTTCGACACGGAGCAAGCACCTGCTGTGCCGGGTGACCGGTTCGGTTGGGCTTCCCGGGTGGCGCGAATGGTAAAGAAACTAGCTGCCGACGCAGGCGACATCAAAGACTCCGGTTTGATCCCTGGGTCGGGAAAGTCCCTTGGAGAGGAGAATGGCAGCCTGCTCCAGAGTTGCTGCCTGGACGGTCTCATGGGGAGAGGGGCCCGGCGGGCTACAGTCGGGGCGTCTCACAGGGTCGGGACGACTGGTTCGGGTGCTGCAGGGGGAGCACTGGGGGGGCATCCTGCCTAATCAGGAAGCTTGTTGGTGATGATCGCGGGCCTTGGGAGGGGTTACGGAGGGGCTCCGTCAGCTTCGGAGGAGACCGTGGTCCTGGGCTTGGCCTCCGTGGCCTGGGGGCAGGACTCCGCCTCGGCACCACAGCCCTAGGCGAGCCCCGCCCGGCAGCAACCCAGGCTTCGTAAGGCCGGCGGTGGGGCTGCACGCTGATCGCCCGTCCCTGGGGAGACTCGGGAGACGCTTGTTCCCTGGAGGTGGCCCTTCCGGGGCAGTCTGTGTGAGCACCACGCTCTCCTCAGCCCAGCGCCCACAGCACGTCCACAGGCCAGGAAGTGCCCCGACCGGACGGCTGTCCCAGAGTCAGGCTCCTCCCGCCTCACTCTGCTTATGGACGAGAAAACCGAGGCTTAGCGAGGATAAACGATGGACTCATCCAAAAACTAGATCGTAGGAGAATGCCTGACATTTCATAAGGGCTTTTCAGATGCCCAGTTCTGTGCTAAATATTCTGCGTCATTGTCTTAGCCTTACTGTGAAGTGATTAGCCCCACTGCAAGGCAATGGGTCTGAGACTCAGGGGGTCTCTACCGCTTCTCAAAGCGCCTCAGCCTTGGGCCTCTGACTTTCAGACCTGGCTGGGTCCCCGTGCTGCCAACACGGTGACAGCAGAAGGGCCCCGGGGCGGCCCCTGGGGACAGTGACCTCGGGCATTCACCATCCAGGCGCCTGGGGACCGGCTGGGGCCCCGCTCCGGCGGGCTTTTCGGACGCGAGCTCTGCAGGGAGGGTGGGAGGCTGACAGCGTGCGCCCGGGGCCCGAGGGACAGCGTTTCTCTCCGCCTCTGCTCGGTGCTGGTTTCCGTGGGGATCTGCCTTGAGCTGGGGAGAAGCGGGATTCCCCGTCTGTGCTTGGCTCTAAGTGGAGAAACCGGAGGGGGGACTCTGACGTGGGGAGGGGCGGGCAGAGGCGCGCCTCTAAGCCCTGGGCCCCCGAGGCCAGTCGCTTCTCTGTGCTGCGCCCCAGTCTTCAGGGGTGCATATCTGGGGGCTTCGGGTCCCTTTCAGCTCATTAAGAGTGTTTTGGAAAGGAGCTCCATCCTCCTGGGGAGTGCTGACTCATACCTTAGTGGGCGCGTCGCCCTCCGTCTTGAAACATGGCAGCTGTCCACGCAGTTCAGACGCTGCTGTGGAGGAGTGAAGGCGTCCCGTGGACACGGGGCGATGAGTTCTTTGGCAGAACCACGTGGGGACCCTCCCCAACAAGGACCGTCATGTCAAGGGTTGGATGGGGATGGGTCGACGCTCGTCCCTGAGGGACCCTGATCGTGACGCTCAGAGAGGGCCGGCGACACGGAAGGCCACACAGCGGCTCCTGCTCAGGCCTCCCACCCCACTGGTCCATTACATGTTCGTCTTCACAAAAGCCGGTGAGAGGGGCGTGGGGGTGGAGAGCAGGAGGGGGGATTGGGGGTCTTTCTCTCTTCCTCCCGCCATTGGTTGCTTTCCTGGAATCTGAGGAAGGCTAGGGATCCCCCCATACACAAGTCATCCAACAGAACCTGGTTGGGATGGGAGGTGGGAGGCCCCCGGACCCGCCTCTCGCTCTCTCGTTGATTTAACAAGCACTTGTCGAGCACCTGTTACGTCCCTGGCACCTGTGGGGGCAAACTTGTGAGCCAGAGCTCCCATCTTCACAGAGGCTCACCCAGCCCATCAGACGAGCAGGTAAAACGGCAGGACGCGAGCAGGAGGGCCTGGGGCACCGGGGCACTGTCCCGGAGGAGAGCCTGAGGGAGACTCGGGGTCCGGGAGGCCCAGAGGGCGGCAGGTCTGATCCGGGCGGTAGGGCGGAGTAAGCCTCACGCCGAGCGAGCCAGGCTGGGGAGGGCCCCGTGCTCGGGGCCGTGCATTGACACACGCATAATGCCATCCCTGGTCCACATTGCATAAGTGCAGCCCAGCGGGGCAGGTCCATCGGCCAGGAGCTCGGGGCCGTGGCTCGCTCACCGTCCCACCTTCTGCCACCTCTCGCGCCTCGCCGGCCCGGAAGGACAGACTGTCAGCTCAGTCCCCACCCCCGGGCGCCCCGGCCCACCTGGCAGCGTCTCACGCGGTCCTGGGGTGGGGGGCAGCCTTGCACACACGTGCCCTGGGGTGTGGCGGGACACCCGTGGTGGAGGCTGTGCCCAGCTTGGTCTGATAGGACGCTGGCCTGCTCAGAGGTGGCCCGGGAGGGGCCGGTCTCGGGCCCACTCCCCACCCCTGGTGCTCAGCATCTTCCTTCGGGGAGGGTTGTCTACTCTGGGGGAGGCAGTGGGCCTGTGTGCAGGGCGATGTCCAGCTCCACACCCCGTCTCTGGCCAGGGCGCAGCTGGGGAGAAAGCATGCACGGGGTCAGGCTGGGGCTGCCTGAGAGGGTCGCACCCCCGCAGCCCTAAACAGGCCGTAAACCTCTAGCAGGAGAGGCTGACGGCGGAGCGCGGCGGGAAGGCGACTCAGCACCTTTACCGGGCTGATTCTGAGCCAGGCCGGCACGTGCACCCTGCCCTGGGCCCGCCAGCCCCGGGGCGGCCGAGGCCGGCTGGGCGGGGAGGACCCGCAGCCCTGGGGAGAGGGCTCCACGCGGGCGAAGGGCTGGGGCCTGAGGCGGAGAGCATCGCTCAGGCACCACCCAGAGGGAGGGCTGGGTGGGCTGGGCAGGGGCCGGCGGGAGAGTGGCGTCCAGAGAGGGGGTTTAGGAGGCAGGCTCTGCGCCCGAGGGTGCGGGGACGAGCGTGGGGGAGAGGCGGAGGACGGCGAGGGTGGCCACTCAGGTTTCCGAGCAGCTGGTGGTGTGGCCGCACTCCTAGGGGAGGAGCAGGCTGGGCTGGGGCAGGGGCGCAGGAGGGCACCCCGGGCCGCGCAGGGGCAGGGCCCGAGTCCACCAGGCACTGGGACGCGCGGGTCAGAGCCCTGGGTGGCAGAGGGCCCCTCATTTCGGGGACTGCAGACTAGCTGCTGGGCGGGGCGGCCGCGGCCAAAGGGCTTCCCTCGGTGGCCTGCGCAGGCCGGGCAGCGGGCCCCGCGCTCGAAGGACAGGACGGCAGCCCTGACGCCTGCTCTGGGAACGAGCTCCTCTGGGAGGCGGGGGCCCCTCCGGGGAACAGCGCCTCCTCCCCTGCCCCCGTCGGCTCGCCCCCAGGTTGATGGGCTGAGCCCAGGGAGCCCCCTGCCCCTGCCGGCTCTGTGTCGGGGGAAGCCGAGGGCCAGGAGTCCTGGGGAGACACAGCGGTCAGAGGCTGCTGTGTGCAGGATCCGTGTGCACGTCCTGGCCCCTGCGACATCCCGGCCCGCGGCCCTTGGGGGAGAGGGCTTCCGTCCCTCCAGCGAGGGCCCTGGACCCTGCGTCAGAAGGCCAGAGACGCAGACGGTGGTTCAGAGAGTGGGCCCCGGGGCTACAGCCGAGTGATCTTGGGAGAGTTACTTAGCTTCTCTGAGACTTCAGAGAAAGTTCTGGATGAGTCGAGACCTCGTGCGTTGTGCCACCTCCTCTGTCGACACGGGAAGCTTTACCCCACGGGGTCACGGCATCTGTGTGGCCCCCCTGCCACAGGGCCCCGGGTCATAGCGGCCCTGGTGGTTCTAGAGTCAAAGGGCCCAGCTCCAGCCATGATCAGAGGATTATTCCAGACAAACTGTTCCTCCTCCTCCCGCCTGCCGTCTGCTCCTGAGCTCGTGAGCCCTTGCCCTCTCCTTCCAGCCTCTGTCTAATCGGAAGGGTGTTCCTGGCCTCCGCCCCTCCTCTGCCCCCATCGCCGCCCTCGTCACCGTCAGGTCTTCGGTCACCCGTCAGCACTGGCCCTGGGCCGGACACTGATGCTCTTGCCGTGTCTGCCCATCGCAGCCCACGGGCAGCACCCCTGGCTTTCTCAGTGCCAGAGCTGAGTGGACTGGGCACCAGGCACGCCCTGGGCTCTGCGGCAGACCTGTACCCTCGGTGGGGCACTAGGTGTGGCCCCCTGGACGGCAGAAAGGGGCATGGGAGGAGCACGGCCCCGCTTCCCTGGGGCAGAGGGGCAGGGGCCGTGGGCGACGCCGGGCAAGGGCGGGTGCGCCTGTCCTGACTGCCCGCCAGCTCTCGAGGCCAGAGGCCGGGTGCTGCCCATCCCCCAGTGCGGCGGCCGGCCCCCGCCCCGCCCACCAAGAACCGTCCACCCAAAACGCAGGCGGTGCTGAGGCCGGGAAATCCACCCTAGACCACGCAGGACTCCTCAGCGGGCCTGTTAGCCAAGGTTCCCACAAGGAGCCGGTGCCTGCGGCCCCTCCCCCGCCCTCCCCGGCGCCTGTCCTCGCACCGCGGCCCCTGCACATTCCTGGGGCTCCCGTTGCTGCGGCCTGAGCCTCTGGCCTCCAGGGAGGCCGTCTTTTTATAGGGTCTGGAATGTGCTGCAGCCGCTCGGCCCACGCCGCCTCCCGGCGGAAGGACCCCACTCTGCCCTCGCCAGTCAGAGACCCTGGACCAGCTGGGCACAGGGGTCCCAGCCGGGGCTGCTGCACGAGGGTCTGGCAAAATAGCTGCCCTCTCCCCCGGGGGTCTCAGCACTTCCCTCCCCGATCTGTGCGCTCCTCACCCCGGGTGCCGGGGGCGCTGCGTCAGGGGACGGACGGAGACATCAGAGTCACCCTGCCCCCTGGCCCAAGCCGGTCCGTCCTGGGGAGGCCCAGGCCTTCGGTCGGCCACAGTCCGCCCGACCCCGAGCTGGCTTGGGGGGCAGCCTCTGCCGGTCCGTGAGCCCCGCCCCCTCATCTCGGCCTGAGAGCAGGGAGCTGCCTTCCAGGACGGCGGCGGGGGCCCATTTGAACACCGGGAATGGCCGAGGAGGTGGCTGTTCCGTCCCCTCTGCCCCCTTCCCTGGGCCGGCAGAGCCAAGCCCGGAGGAAGCCAGGCCTGGGGGGCCGGGAGCCCTTCCTGCCCGCCCCGCGAGCCGTGCTGGCTGAGGCCCTGGAGCTGGGCTGGTGTTACGCGGCCCTGCCGCTTGGGAGCTGTGTGACCCTGGAGAAACGCCCCTCTGTGCTTCGGCTTCCGCGTCTGCTCAGTGGGGGTCGGAGGGCCGCCCTTCCAGGGTCCCCGTGAGGAGGAAGCGCGTGTGGCCCGAGCAGGGGCTGTGCATGTGCCCCGCGGACAGACGGCTGCTGTCGCCGGGCTGCCCGCGGACCGTCTCCTCCCACGGCGGGTGCCCGCTTCCCCGCCCCCCCACCGCCCCAGGCCCCAGGCCCCTCCTCCGGGACTCCCGGCTCTGCCACCCCTGGTATGGACAGCCCTGCGCTCCCGACCCCCAGCCCCCCTCCGCTCGCCTCCGTGCGGGAGGGCGGAGAGCCCCTCCCTCCGGGCGAGAGCGCCTCGGGGCAGACACAGCCGCCGCCCTCCCGCCCACGGGTCACTTTCCCAACGCGGAGGCTGAGGCGGTCCTGGAGACAGGCGCGGGGGCTGGGACCCCCACGGGCGGCGTGGCCACGGGACGCGGGCCAGCCTCCCTGCGACACTGTGGCTGGCTCAGGGCAGGTGGGCCCCACCTCCGCGCTCCAGCTCCCTCGTCCCCAAGCGGGAGGAGGAGCCTCGGCCACCAGCGAGGGCCCGAGGAGCACCGTCTTTGTTCCTGGAAACTGCCTTACTTGGCTGGTTCCTGAGCCCACCGCCCTCTGGGATGGTGATGACCCGACGTGGGTGCTCTCTGCTCCCGTCACCCGCTGCCCGGCTCCGGCCTCAGGCAGCACCGAGGAGCGGCGGCCACGGGGGCTTGTCCACCCTCGAGGCCGCGTCGTCCCAGTGACAGGCTCCCAGGCCACCGTCTGCTGCCCGTGCGGGCAGTGCAGGACGCAGGGGTCCTCGGCAAGGCGGCACCCTGCTTCCTCGGGGCTCACCGGGGCACCTCTGGCCCTGCCGCGTCTCCGGGTGCTGTGAGGAAGCAGGCCATTGGACCTCTGACCCCTGGGTGCGTCTCTGGCTGGCGAGGTGGCCCCTCTCTTCAAGCCCTCCCACGCGTGGGGCTCTAGGAGACCAGCCCCTGGACCCGCCTCCCAGCGCTCCTGAGGCAGCCGGCCCAGCACCCGCTTAGCAAGCGAGGCCGGGAGGACGCCAGGCCGGCCGCGGTCACTGGTGCTGTCCAGCATCTCCGCCACAGCTGTGAGGCGCCCACCTGCCGTCCCGCACGGCCCGGCTCCCCTCTCTCAGCCAAACCCACTCTGGCCCGCTGAAGCGTGTGCGCCCTAAACGGTTAACACGTGTGAGTGGAAAGCAGAAGAGATTTGTGTTGGAACAGGTCACAGCACCTGGGCCCTCAGGACGGCGCCCAGGCCTGGGGCTGGGGGAGGAGCAGCCGCCGTCCCGGGAGCCGTGGCCGTGGCTGCCTGGCTCCTGAGGGCCCGGCCCCAGGCCAGCCTGTTGGGGCCTTTCTCTGGACCCTGCAGATCCCAGAGCCCTCCACGGGCCACCAGGGGCGGAGAGGCTGGGGTCCAGGTCAGGGCCTGGGGCAGGAGTGTGGCCTCTCCGTGGCCAGACGGGGGACTGAGGCTGAGCAGAACCCTGGAGGGAGCCCAGCCCACCCCCACCCAGCTCCCCACTGGGCCAGGGGCCTGCCAGGGCAGCAGGCGTCCAGCCAGGAAGGCTGACCCTTGCAGACAGAGGACTCGGCCCAAACACGGAGGCAGTGGGGGGGGGGGGTGGTCTGAGCCCGGCCGTCCTCAGCCCAGGGCTTCAGAGGGTCTGGCTCAAACGCCCCCGGGAGCAGGTGCCGGTGGGCCAGGGTCCCGTAGCAGGCCGCCTCCAGCCGCGCCTGGCCCGCAGCCCCGCGGAGAGGTCTGTCTGTGGAGGGACGGAACTCAGGCCCTTCCTTGCTGGGGTGTCCTGGAGGCTCAGCAGTAGAGTCCTCTTCGATACGGGAAGCCCGGGTTTGATCCCTGGGTCTGGAAGGTCCCCTGGAGAGGGCATGGCAGCCACTCTAGTGCTCTTGCCTGGAGTGTCCCTGGACGAGGCAGCCTGGCGGCCACAGTCTGCAGGGTCACAGAGAGCCCGGCACGACGAAGCAACTCGGCACCCACTGTAGAGAGCTGGCGCCAGGGCCCCACCGCCAGGCAGACGGGCCGTGGTCCTCGCCTGGGACGGGGCTGCGAGGGCGGGCAGGCACGGTCCCCGGATCGGGCATCGGCGCCCAGGGTCTAGCGTCCCTTCCCGGGAGCAGAGGCGGCGAGGGTGTGCGGCCTTCAAGGCGGGAGACGAGCGGCCGCAGAAATGGAGCTTTCTGTTGTGTGTTCATTCCAGGGGCGTTCCTCGAGCGCCTACTGCGTGCCAGGAGGTGCCGTGTGCTCCTGAGCAGAGCTTCACAGACAGCGTGTGAGGCGCGAGCACTCTGGGGGCGTTAGGCCCCACCAGCCGTGGGCTGCCCGGCCGTCCTCCACTTGGACGACGCCGCAGCCTGCTCTGCGTGGACCCCCCGCGTGGACACGCCAAGAGCGCTCACACGCCCACGTGGCTCCGCGGTCCCCCCGCGGGCTTGGAGGTCATGCGTGTCGCTCTGACGGTCCCCAGATGCTGCGTCTGTGGCCTGTCGGTCGCTCATCTCGGGGTGATGGCCGGGGGGCCCCCAGCGCGTCACAGACACCCACGTGGCCATGCGGTTCTAGATGCAGGTGGGAAAGCAGCGGCTCCGAACTGCGCAGTCAGGTCCGGGAGCGGACGGAGGAAAGACAGAAACAGAGCGCGGCCGGCAGAGCGGCTGGTGGAGAGCCCACCGGGCGAGGGGAGGGTCGAGGCCAGAGAGAAGGCATGGGGAGGTCTGGGAGGCCGTTCCTGGCGAGGGAGCCGCCAGGGTGGAAGCGCTGAGCCCCGTGTCTTCAGCAGGGCGTCTGGGGCGGGGGCGTGTGGGAGGGGGCGCAGGATGAGAACTGCTGGCATGGGAGTGGGGGTGAGTCCCACCCCAGAACCTCCGGCACCGTCGCCAGGGACACCGCCTAAGGGGTGACCTATTTCTGATGGCAGCTGTCTCTCCGGCCCTGCGGCAGAGAGGCCACGGGCAGCCCACAGCTGGGGCCTCCTCGCGGACGCGCGGCCCCTGGGGGAGGGGCTGCAGAGCGGCCAGCGCTCGGGGATGCGGAACGCGCAGGGGGAGCAGACCCCGGAGCCCAGGGACGTGAGCCGGCGGGGCCGTTCGGGAAGGCTGCCCACCGGCTCTCGGACAGACAGCACCCAGGGTGGCGCTTAGTAGACTCCCGTGGAGGAGCCCGGGCGTGGGGTGGCCCTGCGGGACATGGGGTGCCCTGTTCTGTGACACAGGAAAGGACGTGGCCCCTGCCCCCGGGAGGCGGGGCTCGCGTGCGAGTGGGGCGCCGGCGACTGTGACGGCAGGGGCCCAGGGTCAGGCTGGGGAGCCTAGTGACCCCGCGGCCCTCGACCAGCGCCCCGAGGCCAGGCAGCGAGACCGGCAGGGGCAGGTGCAGGCAGCCCGCCCGGGCGCAGGGCCGGCCTGTGAGCGCTGCAGCTATTCTGAGCCCTGCTTCCCCTCCCCTGAGCCCGTTTCTGCCCCTGGGCGGCAGCTGCTGGGCGCCTACCCGCTGACTGGACGGCCCGCTCCGCCTCCCCTCCCCTGGCGCTGTCGGAGCTGTCGGACTCCCGGCCCGCCCCCACCCGCCGGCGGCTCTGCGGTGCTGCCCGCCCTCCCAGGGAGCCCCCAGGGCCACAGGGTGAGGGCCCCGGCGGCTGCCACAGCTCGAGCACCGGCCCCGCGCAGGCCCTTTCCGAGAATGGCGCAGCGTGCCAATCCTTCCGTGTCTTTTCGCAAGGAGGAAGCTTTGGGCTGACGAGTCGGTGGCAGAAATCAGGGACAGGGTGAGGAAAGCAGGCTTAGTTCCAAGATGCCTCAGCGTCCCCCTCTGCTTAGAAAGGGGAATCCTGCTTTCAGGAAAATTCTCTAAATACCCAGTGGGGAGCTTTCTGCAACCAGATCCGTATTCCTGAGCAGTTGGAGGCCCCCTCCCTCGCCTCCCATGCCTACCCTCTTAGAGGGAAAAGTGAATTCCCTTCCAGGTCATTAGCCGGGCAGCACGGCGATGGTTCTGCCCTGTGCTGGCCTGGCCGGGGCAGGTGCCCGGTGGGGACGCGGGCTGGGGGCGTGGGGCAGACCTCCTCGCGGGCGGCTCTGGAGGACACTCTCCACGTGCTCCTGTGGTCGGTCGCGCAGGTCCAGGGGTCGACCTGGTCGACCTGCGAGGACAGCGCTCTCCGCCTCGAGCCTGACGGAGCCGGCTGCCCCTGCAGAAACGGCCTCCCCTGAACCAGAGGACGGGGAGAGCGACTCGGCCAGGACCGGGAGGGGTGGGGCGTCGAGGGCATCGGGCGGCAGTGGAGGGCCTGGGGTGGGGGGCTGAGCCGGACCCCAGCCCCTGAATTGTGGGGCCTCCTGCGTGCACAGCGACCCCACTGCCCCCACCCTGCGTGATGGTGTTTGTGCCCTTTAAGTGGTGCCTATTGGTCAAGGATGTGGGCAGGGGTGATGGGCGGGAGGGTCACAGAAAATGAATGAAAGGAAGGAGTCTGACCAGCCTGGAAGGCCCCCCCGGAGTCCCCATGCAGGCACGCCTCCTCCTGTGAGTCCTCAGGATGAGGCAGAAGACCCCCCCATAGGAGCCACCTGGGGCCTTCACTTAGGGGCTGGCCCGATTGTTCATTCATTGCTCCAATTCTAGGCCCGAGAAGTATTAAAGAGAAAAAAAGAGGACCTTCCCTGTGGTCCAGTGGTTAAGGCGCTCTGCTTCCACTAGGGGTCTCAGGTTCCATTGCTGGTCCTGGAACCAAGATGCCACACGGCAACATGGCCAAAAAAAAAGCAAACCTCAGCCCTCCTGGAGTTTAAATTCTAGTGCGGGAGCCAGGAAAGGAACCAGATGGGCACGGGCGTGGCGTGGCATTTCCAGCTGGGAATCCACGCAGAGGTCAAAGTCGGAAGAGGAAGCGGAAGCGCAGTGGCTGATGGGCCCCGGGGGAGAAAGGGTCGGGTGGACGGCTGGAGCTGAGCCCTGGTGACCGCCCCGCCCGCAGGAGAAGCTGGAGTACTTCTTCCTCATCGTCTTCTCCGTCGAGGCCGCCATGAAGATCATCGCCTACGGCTTCCTGTTCCACCAGGACGCCTACCTGCGCAGCGGCTGGAACGTGCTGGACTTCATCATCGTCTTCCTGGGGTGAGCGGCCGGGTGTGCGGCTGAGCCCGCAGGGCTGCTGTAGGGCCTGCGGGGCGGGGGCGAGGGGGTACCCGCGAGTGACGCCCTCCCCAGCCGGCCCGCCAGCCTCCGGGTTCTCACACGCCGTTGGAAACATGCGCATGCCTCCAGGGCCTAGGAGCTCCTGGGCCTCCATAAACTCAGCCTTTGTTATCATCTGTTCATTTACTCCACGGACCTGTGTGGAGGCCTGTGACGTGGGTTCCTGAGCACCGACAACATTCAGTAACCTGTGTGAGCGCCTGGGCGTCCCCGGAGGCCCTGGCGGCAGCGAGCCCACCTGCCGGTGCAGGACGCCCAGCAGGCGCAGGCCGGACCCCGGGCCAGGCAGGGCCCTGGAGGCGTGGCCGCCCACCCCAGTGCTCTCGTCTGGAGACGCCCGTGGACAGGGGTGCCTGGCAGGCTGCCGCGCGGGGATGCTGACGTGGGCACACCTGAGCGGCGGGAGAACACCCGCTCTTGCTGCAGAGGCTCTGTCTTAACCGCTAAGCTGCCCTTCGAGTAAACATCAAGTTGCTCGTTTACCAGCTGTGTAGGACTGCTTTAGGCAGAAGGCGGGAAACAAGGGGATTCTGTGATCAGCCTCTGCCCTGGACAGATGGCCGGGTGGGAGCCGTGGGCGTCTGCAGGACCAGGCACACAGTGGACCTCTGTGGTGTGCTCCGGGGGCCAGCGGGCAGCAGGACCGACAGAGAGGGACTTGAGGAGGACCTCCACAGACAGTGCTCCCTTGAGTGAACCGAGAGCAGGAAGGACAGGAGGAAACTGACCTGCAGCGGGAGCAACCGGAGACTTTCTCCTCCCTGGCCCCCGGGGTGGGGCTGCTGGGACCGCCCACCGCCTCGCTCAGCCCCCAGGTCTGACACAGATGCCCCTGGCCCCCAAACCTCCGCCCGCTTCAGGCCCAGAGTGGACGTGACAGAGGGACCCAGTGCTCTTCTCACTGAGCCTGAGCACGGCAGCGGGATCTCTTCCGAAGTCCCCCCGACGGGCAGCCTAAAAGGCAGCGTCCCGGGCGCGGCACCTGCCCGCTCTGCCCGGTCTGTCTACAGGTCCCGACCCTGGGCAGAGACTGCCCTGACCTTGGGGCTCTTCTTTCCCTCTCGCCACCTCAGGGTCTTCACGGTGATTCTGGAGCAGGTCAACATCATCCAGAGCAACACGGCCCCCATGAGCAGCAAAGGCGCCGGCCTGGACGTCAAGGCGCTGCGGGCCTTCCGCGTGCTCCGACCGCTCCGGCTGGTGTCCGGGGTGCCCAGTGCGTGGCAGACCCCGCCCCTCCCGGCCCCTCCCTGCCCGGTTCTGGGTGACCTGTGCGGGGTTCCTGAGCACCGAACATTCAGTAACCTGGGCCCTGGCGTGGCCCCAGCGAGCCCACCTGCCGGTGCAGGACGCCCAGCAGGCGCAGGCCGGACCCCGGGCCAGGCAGGGCCCTGGAGGCGTGGCCGCCCACCCCAGTGCTCTCGTCTGGAGACGCCCGTGGACAGGGGTGCCTGGCAGGCTGCCGCGCGGGGATGCTGACGTGGGCACACCTGAGCGGCGGGAGAACACCCGCTCTTGCTGCAGAGGCTCTGTCTTAACCGCTAAGCTGCCCTTCGAGTAAACATCAAGTTGCTCGTTTACCAGCTGTGTAGGACTGCTTTAGGCAGAAGGCGGGAAACAAGGGGATTCTGTGATCAGCCTCTGCCCTGGACAGATGGCCGGGTGGGAGCCGTGGGCGTCTGCAGGACCAGGCACACAGTGGACCTCTGTGGTGTGCTCCGGGGGCCAGCGGGCAGCAGGACCGACAGAGAGGGACTTGAGGAGGACCTCCACAGACAGTGCTCCCTTGAGTGAACCGAGAGCAGGAAGGACAGGAGGAAACTGACCTGCAGCGGGAGCAACCGGAGACTTTCTCCTCCCTGGCCCCCGGGGTGGGGCTGCTGGGACCGCCCACCGCCTCGCTCAGCCCCCAGGTCTGACACAGATGCCCCTGGCCCCCAAACCTCCGCCCGCTTCAGGCCCAGAGTGGACGTGACAGAGGGACCCAGTGCTCTTCTCACTGAGCCTGAGCACGGCAGCGGGATCTCTTCCGAAGTCCCCCCGACGGGCAGCCTAGAGAGGCAGCGTCCCGGGCGCGGCACCTGCCCGCTCTGCCCGGTCTGTCTACAGGTCCCGACCCTGGGCAGAGACTGCCCTGACCTTGGGGCTCTTCTTTCCCTCTCGCCACCTCAGGGTCTTCACGGTGATTCTGGAGCAGGTCAACATCATCCAGAGCAACACGGCCCCCATGAGCAGCAAAGGCGCCGGCCTGGACGTCAAGGCGCTGCGGGCCTTCCGCGTGCTCCGACCGCTCCGGCTGGTGTCCGGGGTGCCCAGTGCGTGGCAGACCCCCCGCCCCTCCCCCGGCCCCCTCCCTGCCCCGGTTCTGGCCCCCTCGGAGCCTAGCGTCCAGGGAGGCTGAGCCCTCCTCTCTGCTCCGCGCAGGCCTGCAGGTGGTCCTCAACTCCATCTTCAAGGCCATGCTGCCGCTCTTCCACATCGCCCTGCTGGTGCTCTTCATGGTCATCATCTACGCCATCATCGGGCTGGAGCTCTTCAAGGGCAAGATGCACAAGACCTGCTACTTCATCGGGACCGGTGCGCTTCCGGGCTGGGGGTCGGCAGGGTCCCAGGGAGGGTTCCTGCCCTCGTGCGAGGCCACGCCCACATGCGAGGCCACGCCCACATGCGAGGCCACGCCCACACGCCCGCCCCTCAGGGCCGCCGCCTCCTTTGCTCTATGGTGCAAGTGATGCATCGCATCTGCTCCGTAGGCTGTGGCCCATCGCGGCCTCCCAGGCAGTGAGGTTCTGGGCCTGAGCCGCTGCCTGCGGGCGCCTCTGTCCCTATCCGCCTCAGCCATCCGTGACTGTATCTGTATCCACGCCCCGGCCTGTCTCCCTGTGGTTTACAGCGCGCTCTCCCAGCGGGGTCGTCCTCGCTGACTCCAAACTGTTACTGAGAGGCCCCCTCCCACCCACCCCGCCCCGACCCTGCCCCTGCCCCTGCTCCAGGCTCACCGCTCTCACTCTCGCCCGCCCGCAGACATTGTGGCCACGGTGGAGAACGAGAAGCCGTCCCCCTGCGCCCGGACGGGCTCTGGCCGGCCCTGCACCATCAACGGCAGCGAGTGCCGGGGCGGCTGGCCCGGCCCCAACCACGGCATCACCCACTTCGACAACTTCGGCTTCTCCATGCTCACGGTGTACCAGTGCATCACCATGGAGGGCTGGACCGACGTCCTCTACTGGGTGGGTCTGGGCCCCCGCCGGCCGCCCCCCACCCAGGGGCTGGGGCAGTGGGCGGGGCCTGCCTGTGCTGGGCTCTGGAGGGTCCGCTGCTCCCCGTCCCCTCCAGTGCGTGTAACGGCATCCAGGAGGGAGGGGCCGAGGTACCTCCCGTGTCTGCGGCCTCGGGAGCGGGGAGGGTGGAAACCAGGAGCCCCGCCGCTTCTGGTCTCAGCTCCTACCTCGTCTCTCCGACCCTGGCGGACTGACCCGCCCCTGTTGGCCTGAAATCTCCGATTTCCTGAGCAAGAAAGGGCCCCTGGGCACGGCTGCTTTCCCACAAAAAGACGATTGGGTATCAGGTCCCTCATCTGGAGACTAACACGCCAGCTCTGTCACCGGTAGTTACGGTGCTTAGTGGGCAGCCGGCTGAGTCTCTGCAGCGCCGGCTCACACGCGGGGGGCCGTCCTCTGGCTGGAGAAGGTTCCTCATTTGGTGCGACTCAGAGCTAGGGCGCACCTCGTGTCTGATCCTCCCGCGCTGGGAGACACTGACCCCACTCTCTGGGTGAGGACCCCGAGGCTCAGGGAGGTCCAGTGACTCGGCCTCTGGGGGCTAGCGAGTGGCTCGGCCACTCACCTGGCTCCCGTCTCGGGCTCAGCCAGCGGTGGCGCTGCCAGCGGGGGACCATTGCCCTTCTGCCTGCAGCCAGCCCGCGAGGTGCGAGCCCACACCGTCGGCCCAGGAGGTGGGTGGGACGGTGCTCAGAGACGCTCGCGAGCGTCCAGGGTCACAGACGTGCTCGTGAAGGAGCCGGCCAGAGCTTTTAAATGTTTCTACTTGGAGACATCTTGGGCGTAAAGGAGGCTGACGGGAGCCGGCAGGCGGCCTGGCTCTAGGCAGGGAGCCGCGTAGGCCGCAGGGCTCAGTGCTGCGGCCGGGAAGCCCTCCGCCCGGCCCCGTTCTGGGTCCCGCCGGAGGGGGGCCGGAGCCGTCCCTCTGGGGACTCAGCCCTGTGTCTGCACCAGGTCAACGACGCCATCGGGAACGAGTGGCCCTGGATATACTTTGTCACCCTCATCTTGCTGGGCTCCTTCTTCATCCTCAACCTGGTGCTGGGCGTCCTGAGCGGGTAAGGCTCTCAGAGGCGCCAGGGGGAGCGGGCAGCAAGGGGAGGGAGGTGGGCTTAGCCGCCCTGGGTCCCTTTGAGTCAGGAGCAGGCTCCCCGTTAGCAAGGAAGAGAGAAGACGCCGGCAGGAGCCCATCCATCCCTCACCTTCCGTCCTTTTCCTCAAGTCTTCTCCCCTCCTCGCTTCCTTCTGTCCCTCTGTGCGAAGCGCTCGGGACCCCAACCTCCTGGCCCTCGGACGTGCACGGGCTGAGGCCTGGCACTGAGCCCACAGACTCGGGAGCAAGAGGCCCAAGTTTAAAGCGTCACACTAGTGCTTAGTGGCTGTGTGACTTGTCTAGTACCCAACCTCTCACTGCCATAGGGTCCACAACTGTCACGTAGGAATCACTTCGGAGCCTGTTTCGCAGGGCTGCTGGGAGAACTAGATGAGCTCATACCTGTACTTAGAACAGAGGCGAGGCCAGCACACTGTGAGTGCTGCGTGCCCATGGTCATTTGTCTGTGAGGCTCCACCCCAGCTGTGGGGGCCGCCTGCGGGTGGCCGTCCCCCGCCACAGGAGCGTCCCTCCAGCGCGGGGGTCTGTGGACTTGCCTTTGTTTCATCGTCTCTAACGGAGGCTTGGCATTTTCTTCCATCGAGTGGTCCCAGCCCTGCCCGTGACCTGTCCCAGGAGGAAGTCCTGCCGTGTCACAGAGTGGCAGGGGTCACTGTGGGACATTAGGACAGTGTTAGACCTGCAACTAGATCTAGCCAGCTGATGCGTTACTGAGGAAGCATGTGTGTAACTTGAACGCTGTTTCTTTTACATCTTGACAACTGTTTTCATGTCACTGGTTCTACTGTCAGGCTTGGGCTTCATTTGGAGCACTTTACAGCATGGTTCTGAGGAGGGACCCACAGGCCTCCAAGGAGCACCAGAGGGGCCAGGGCACAAAACAGCCAGGGCCCCCCCTGGACCCAGCCCCGGGCGGTGCTGAGGCCGCGGGTGTGCGAGCAGACCCTCCTGCCTCCTGCCCGCCCTCAGAGGTGAGGGAGGAGGGGGCTGGGTCCCCTAGCCCTGCTCTGGGTGCTCCCCGACCCTCGGGTGCCGTCGTCCCGTCCTGCCCCCTGGTTTCTTCTCAGCCAGGGGCCCCCCACCACCTGCACTGCGCACCTTAGGTCTGTGAGCAGAACTGAGCTCCTCAGGTGGCCTAAGGGGTCAGGACAGCAGGGAGAGTCAGAGGGAGCCAGCCGGTCCGCGGCCTCCCCAGGCAGGACACGCTGAGCCGCAGCCAGACCAGGACGTCGGGCGGGGCTTTACGAAGAGTGCCCGCAGCAGAGGCCCGCTCCTGGCGGGGTAGCGGTGTGTCCAGCACCCACCCGGAGGGGCTGGGCGGAGGCGCTGGCCGAGGTGGCTTGCCCGCCCCCTTGTGGTGGCAGATGTAGGCACGTGCGCGGTGACCTGCTTTTCCTCCTGCCTCTTCAGAGCAGGAGTTGCGTGTTTCCTGTCTTTTGGTCCAGAATGTGCCCCGACAGCACATGCCCACGGGCAGTTTCAGTCTCACCTAGGTTCTCTGTATTTTGTGGCTGGAGGAGGTATGTCCAGCTGCGGTCGCCACCGCGGAGGGCCCCTGGTCCCAGGGTCCACGGCAGTTCTGGTAGGCAGGGGATGGTCTTGCCGCCAAGCCCTGTGTCCAAGGTCACCCAAAGCGAGGTGGGCAGAATAGACCGGCGGAGGAGAAGGAGCGACCGAACGGGGCGAGTGCTGCAGACGTCCTGGAGGGGGGGGTAGGGGGGAGGGCTGCACAGCTCCCCCCACCCCCCACCCAAGGGCCCAGACCCCAGGTGGCTCCCGGCCAGGAGGAGGGGTGTGTCCAGCTCCTGGTCCCAAGAAGCTCCCCCTCCCCACCGCTCTCCCTCTCCTCCTGGCTCCCCTGCAGGGAGTTCACCAAAGAGCGGGAGAAGGCCAAGTCCAGGGGAACCTTCCAGAAGCTCCGTGAGAAGCAGCAGCTGGAGGAGGACCTCCGGGGCTACCTGAGCTGGATCACGCAGGGCGAGGTCATGGACGTGGACGACTTGAGAGAAGGTGGGAGCCACGGGCCGTGGTCGGCACCCGCCCCGAGCTGCCCTCACGCTGGAGGTGTGTCCCGTCAGAGGGGAGCCTGCTCACCCGTGGCCCTCTGTCCCCAGGGAAGCTGGCCTTGGATGAAGGCGGCTCCGACACGGAGAGCCTGTACGAGATCGCGGGCCTGAACAAAGTCATCCAGTGCATGTGAGTGTCTGCCCGCCCGGCCCTCCCGGCCCGGCGCCTCCCCCCAGGGGCTTCTGGGTCGCTTTCCCCAAGGGCAGCTAGAGGGCACTGAGCAGGTGACCTACTTCCACACCTCCTGAGGAAGGGACAGGAAGTTGGCGGGGTCACGCGTCCTGGACACCTCTGCTGTGGAAGGAGTGGCCGGCGGCATCCCAGGCACCTCGGGCAGGGCTGGAGGCTGAGGCCGGAGCTCCGGCACCTTTGTCTCAAGGGGACCGCGTGTCTGATGGCTGCTTCCAAACTCACACACGACGGAGACTCTGAAAGACGCACAGTAGGGAAATGCAGCACAGACAAGAGGAGTCCTCGCTGCCCTTCAGAGGTAGCCATGGCAACAGACTGCACCCCTCCACGGCTTCTTCTACACGTTCATCGCTTACATGCACTTGCGCACATGTGCACACACACACGCACAAACAGACACACACGAGGTTTTTACATAAGGAGTTTCTCACATTGACCACTGTCCCTTCAGAACTAAGAAAAGTACCCAGCACACGGAGAACTTGCTGAATAAATGAATACAATCCACACATGACTAGTAACTGACATGCTACATTTAGAACTGATCCACATATAAACTAGTAACTGACATGTTGCATTTAGAACTGATCCACACATGACTAGTAACTGACATGCTACATTTAGAACCAGTCAACACTTAACTAGTAACTGACATGCTATATTTAGAACTGATCCACATAACTAGTAACCTACATGCTAAATTTAGAACTGATCCACACATAACTAGTAACCAAGACGCTAAACTTAGAATGATCTACTTAGGGCAAACTCACACACACACAAACTTCCTTTAAAAAAAAAAAAAGACTTTCCTTTTATAGAGCATTTTCAGATTCACAGAAGAAAATCAAGCAGAAGGTAGAGAGCTTCCCCGCCTCCCCTTCCCGCCCGTGCCAGGCCCCACCAGCACCCACCGGCCAGCCCGCCTGTCACAACCGCTGAGCCTGCCGGCACCCGTCCCCCGAGCCCACAGTTCACGCTGGGCTCGTGCTGTGTAGGATGTGCACAGCCTCCGTTACAATACCACGCAGGGCATTTTTGCTGCCCTAGAAACCCTGTTTCTGCCTGTCCACACCCCCACCTCCCACCCTGGCCACCAGCCACCGGGTCTCCTGTTTACAGAAAGCAGTGCCTTCCCAGGGTGTCGTTGAGCTGGACCCACAGTGTGTGACCCTCTCAGACTGGCTCTTTCTGCTTAGGGGCACGCGTGTAAGGTCCTCCTGCAGCTTCTCCTGGTAGACCATTGGGTGTAAAACACGCACTCTGCAGCAGGGACGTGCTGCCGTCTGGTTAATCTGTCCCTCACGGGCAATGCAGACAGTGCTGAAGGACCCCGGTGCCTAAGCGTCCGCGTGTCTGATGGCTGCTTCCAAACTCACACACGACGGAGACTCTGAAAGACGCACAGTAGGGAAATGCAGCACAGACAAGAGGAGTCCTCGCTGCCCTTCAGAGGTAGCCATGGCAACAGACTGCACCCCTCCACGGCTTCTTCTACACGTTCATCGCTTACATGCACTTGCGCACATGTGCACACACACACGCACAAACAGACACACACGAGGTTTTTACATAAGGAGTTTCTCACATTGACCACTGTCCCTTCAGAACTAAGAAAAGTACCCAGCACACGGAGAACTTGCTGAATAAATGAATACAATCCACACATGACTAGTAACTGACATGCTACATTTAGAACTGATCCACATATAAACTAGTAACTGACATGTTGCATTTAGAACTGATCCACACATGACTAGTAACTGACATGCTACATTTAGAACCAGTCAACACTTAACTAGTAACTGACATGCTATATTTAGAACTGATCCACACATAACTAGTAACCTACATGCTAAATTTAGAACTGATCCACACATAACTAGTAACCAAGACGCTAAACTTAGAATGATCTACTTAGGGCAAACTCACACACACACAAACTTCCTTTAAAAAAAAAAAAAGACTTTCCTTTTATAGAGCATTTTCAGATTCACAGAAGAAAATCAAGCAGAAGGTAGAGAGCTTCCCCGCCTCCCCTTCCCGCCCGTGCCAGGCCCCACCAGCACCCACCGGCCAGCCCGCCTGTCACAACCGCTGAGCCTGCCGGCACCCGTCCCCCGAGCCCACAGTTCACGCTGGGCTCGTGCTGTGTAGGATGTGCACAGCCTCCGTTACAATACCACGCAGGGCATTTTTGCTGCCCTAGAAACCCTGTTTCTGCCTGTCCACACCCCCACCTCCCACCCTGGCCACCAGCCACCGGGTCTCCTGTTTACAGAAAGCAGTGCCTTCCCAGGGTGTCGTTGAGCTGGACCCACAGTGTGTGACCCTCTCAGACTGGCTCTTTCTGCTTAGGGGCACGCGTGTAAGGTCCTCCTGCAGCTTCTCCTGGTAGACCATTGGGTGTAAAACACGCACTCTGCAGCAGGGACGTGCTGCCGTCTGGTTAATCTGTCCCTCACGGGGCAATGCAGACAGTGCTGAAGGACCCGCGGTGCCTAGGGGTGAGCGCCTCCGCCTGGTGGATTTCTAGAAACGGACTTGCTGGCTCAGAGGGCATGGAGGCTCTCAACCTTGGCAAACGCTGCCCAAACGTCAGGCCAGTGTGGAGGTGCCCGTTGTGAGCACCCTCCCCAGCACCAATATGATCAATCTGTTCAAGAACTGACTTTAAGAAGAAAAAGAATTGACTATGACCAGCAAAATGGGGCATCCCATTGCTGGCTTACTTAAGATGGAAACGTATGGCGCCCTGCCCTGCGCCGAGCACCGCGCCCAGGTCGCCTCTCGTGACACCTACGCCGGCGTCGCCGCTCTTCTCCTTTGAAGAATGAAGGCGCTTGCTCTGGGGATGGGGTGGGGCAAGGTCTGCAGCTCATTCCCGTGCAGCTGGAGGCGGGAGTGGGCGGTCAGACTGCGTGCCGCCCGAGTGGCCCGGGGCGGCCTTGGGGGGCGGGGCTCTGCGTAACACGGCCCCGGCCCCGCCCTCCCTCCCGCCCCTCAGCCGACACTGGAGGCAGTGGAACCGCGTCTTCCGCTGGAAGTGCCACGACGTGGTGAAGTCCAGGGTCTTCTACTGGCTGGTCATCCTCATCGTCGCCCTCAACACCCTGTCGATCGCCTCAGAGCATCACCACCAGTTCTGCCCCCTACTGGCTGGGGACCCACCGGCCAGCCCGCCTGTCACAACCGCTGAGCCTGCCGGCACCCGTCCCCCGAGCCCACAGTTCACGCTGGGCTCGTGCTGTGTAGGATGTGCACAGCCTCCGTTACAATACCACGCAGGGCATTTTTGCTGCCCTAGAAACCCTGTTTCTGCCTGTCCACACCCCCACCTCCCACCCTGGCCACCAGCCACCGGGTCTCCTGTTTACAGAAAGCAGTGCCTTCCCAGGGTGTCGTTGAGCTGGACCCACAGTGTGTGACCCTCTCAGACTGGCTCTTTCTGCTTAGGGGCACGCGTGTAAGGTCCTCCTGCAGCTTCTCCTGGTAGACCATTGGGTGTAAAACACGCACTCTGCAGCAGGGACGTGCTGCCGTCTGGTTAATCTGTCCCTCACGGGCAATGCAGACAGTGCTGAAGGACCCGCGGTGCCTAGGGGTGAGCGCCTCCGCCTGGTGGATTTCTAGAAACGGACTTGCTGGCTCAGAGGGCATGGAGGCTCTCAACCTTGGCAAACGCTGCCCAAACGTCAGGCCAGTGTGGAGGTGCCCGTTGTGAGCACCCTCCCCAGCACCAATATGATCAATCTGTTCAAGAACTGACTTTAAGAAGAAAAAGAATTGACTATGACCAGCAAAATGGGGCATCCCATTGCTGGCTTACTTAAGATGGAAACGTATGGCGCCCTGCCCTGCGCCGAGCACCGCGCCCAGGTCGCCTCTCGTGACACCTACGCCGGCGTCGCCGCTCTTCTCCTTTGAAGAATGAAGGCGCTTGCTCTGGGGATGGGGTGGGGCAAGGTCTGCAGCTCATTCCCGTGCAGCTGGAGGCGGGAGTGGGCGGTCAGACTGCGTGCCGCCCGAGTGGCCCGGGGCGGCCTTGGGGGGCGGGGCTCTGCGTAACACGGCCCCGGCCCCGCCCTCCCTCCCGCCCCTCAGCCGACACTGGAGGCAGTGGAACCGCGTCTTCCGCTGGAAGTGCCACGACGTGGTGAAGTCCAGGGTCTTCTACTGGCTGGTCATCCTCATCGTCGCCCTCAACACCCTGTCGATCGCCTCAGAGCATCACCACCAGCCTCTCTGGCTGACCCACCTGCAAGGTGAGACGTGCGCTGACGGCCAGAGCCAATGGTGCCTCGGGCTTTGCAACATCTGCTAGAAATGGACATGGTTGTCTAGAAATTCTAAGTGGTGGGGCTCACCGCCTCATATTTCAGGGGAAATATCACCACCAGCAGCACACTAGGGCCCCCTCCAGGCGCTCGCCAGGCGCCTGGGCCGATGGTCACAGACACAGCTACCAGATATACAGGTGACCAGTGACTGAGCCTTCACGCATCCAGGTTCAAGTTCTGCCCCAGAAAGAGCAGGCTCTCACCGACTACTTACAGCACACACGCTGTGGAAGCCTAGAGAAGAACGCAGGGTACGCAGAGAAGGACGGTGCCACTCCTGCCTTCCAGGAGCTTCCTGAGCCAGAGACAGTACTGAGAGTGATCTCAGGTCAATGTAGGGAGGGCAACGATGGAGGCAAATATAAGAAGAGGGTTACAGAGGCGGGAGGTTGGCTAGTAGACAGACACTCTGTTTAAAACGGTGAGGGACAGAAAAGTAGGAAAATTGTTAGAAAAGAGCACTAGCTTTTTCTATGGAGAGGAAACAGAAGATAATGCTACAGATCAGATGCATGTATGCATTCATCCATCTGTCCATCTCTCCACTCATCCAGCAATCCACCCATGCATCCATGTGCCCATCTATCTCTCCATCCATCCGTCCCACCACCAACCACCCTTCCATTCATTCATCCGTCTGCTCATCCATTCACCCATCCACTCACCCATCCACCCACCTAGACATCCACCCAGCATCCATCCATTCAGTGCAGCCAGTACTCTTGAGAACCTCTTGAATGTGTCAAACATTGTCAATAACCAATACGGACCAAATGTGGACCCTGTCCACCAAGAGGGGTCAGAGGTAACTGGAGGCTCCTGCCTGTGCAGAGAAGTGGATGGCAGTGCCCCTAGCGGAGACGGGGAAGGGAGCTGTGGGGGGTGGGGAGGACAGGCAGTACCCACCAGCTTAGTCTTGGGCATGGGGAGTCTGAGGTGCCTCTGAGACATCTCAGCAAGATGTGGAGGAGACAGATGCAAAGTAGGTCTGGGACCCACTGGAGAGGTCTGGGTTGAAAACCCAAAAGTCTGGAGTCACTGGCAGGCGTGGCCATCGAAGCTTGGCCTTAGAAGACATCGCCAGGTCCCCAGAGTGGACACACGTGCACAGCCCAAGTCCAGCACTCGGGGTGAGGCAGGGGGGCATCGACAGAGGAGGGAAGGAGGAGCAGGAGAAGTCCTGGGGGAGGCGGGGCCAGAATACCAAGGGAGGAGAACATTTGGAAAGGCAGGAGGGGACGCCCCTGGGGTCCGGTGGTTGGGACGCTGCCTTTCCACTGCGGGGGGCACAGGTTCGACCCATGGAGGCCATGCTTCTGGGAGGTTCAGGAAATGGGGTTAGTATGCCTGTGGGTTGATTGATGACGTGAGGAAGGTGGGCCAGCCCAACACAGTGTGGTTTATCTCCTTAGAAATCTAGGCTGTATTTCTTCAATGGGGAATTCAATTCAATGCGGAAAGTTCTGGCGGGCAGGGAGAGGAGGCTGTCCTGGGAACGCGGGGAGGGGGTCGGGGTGGAGGGCTGGCCCCGGCGGGACAGGGAGGCCGTGGCGCTGAGCTGCACGGCCGGCCGTCCTGCAGATGTGGCCAACCGGGTGCTGCTGGCCCTGTTCACGGTGGAGATGCTGATGAAGATGTACGGGCTGGGCCTGCGCCAGTACTTCATGTCCATCTTCAACCGCTTCGACTGCTTCGTGGTGTGCAGCGGCCTCCTGGAGATCCTGCTGGTGGAGTCGGGCGCCATGACGCCCCTGGGCATCTCCGTGCTGCGCTGCATCCGCCTCCTGCGGATCTTCAAGATCACCAAGTGAGCCTGCCGCCCGGATCGAGGGGTGTGGAGGGGATCGAAGGGTGTGGAGGGGAGGGGGGAAAGAGAAGAGACTGGCGAGGTCCGAAGGAAAGGAAGACGGAAGGGGGGGAGGGGGAGGGGCGAGGACGGCAGCGAAGAAGGAGGGCGTGGGCTGGCCGCCTGGTGGGGTGCACGGGGAGGAGCAGCCTCACCCCCTTGGGGTTTAGGGCTCGTAGGGGCACCGGACGTGAAGCGGCCATTCCCACTCACGAGAATAAAAGGACAGACCGAGCCCCGACAGAGGGTCGCTGGGCGCGCGGGTCAGGCCCGGCCGCCCCGCCGCCCCCGCCGCGCCCGCCGCCCCCGCCGCGCCCGCCGCCCGCGCTCAGCCCGGCGGGCCTCGCCGCCCTCCAGGTACTGGACGTCCCTGAGCAACCTGGTGGCCTCGCTGCTCAACTCCGTCCGCTCCATCGCCTCGCTGCTGCTGCTGCTCTTCCTCTTCATCGTCATCTCGGCGCTGCTGGGCATGCAGCTCTTCGGGGGCCGGTACGACTTCGAGGACGCCGAGGTGCGGCGCAGCAACTTCGACAGCTTCCCGCAGGCCCTCATCAGCGTCTTCCAGGTGGGCCGAGGCCCGCAGCAGCCCTCGGGGCCGGCCTCGCCTCCTCCCGGAAGCCTCCTCGGGCCTCCGGCCGTGGCTGGCCCCGCGGCAGAGCTTGCAGGGGGCTCCTGGACTGCGCAGCCCCCCGGGAGACCCTGAGTCCCTCCGGGCCCCTGTCCCCTCCAGGTGCTGACGGGGGAGGACTGGAACTCCGTGATGTACAACGGGATCATGGCCTACGGGGGCCCGTCCTACCCCGGGGTGCTGGTCTGCATCTATTTCATCATCCTCTTCGTCTGCGGCAACTGTATCCCCTCGGGCGTGGGGCGCCGTGGAGAGGGGCTGAACGGGGGTCCAGGTGCCCAGGCCCCCTTCTGGGGAGCTCCCGGGATCACGGGGTGGGGGTTGGGACCAGGCAGGTGCAGTGTGGGTACCGCTGCAGGGCAGTGCCCTCCGGAAGGAGGTTGGGGGACCTCGGGGTGGCTGGTGACAGGGGAGAGGACTCAGTCCTGAGAAGACAGGGGGCCTGGAGCACGGGGGCGGGCAGGTCCTTTGGAACCCGCCACCTGAGCGCCTTAGCGGCCACCCAGACATCCTGCTCAACGTCTTCCTGGCCATCGCTGTGGACAACCTGGCAGAGGCGGAGAGCCTGACTTCCGCCCAGAAGGCCAAGGCCGAGGAGCGGAGACGCAGGAAGATGTCCAAGTGAGTGGGCGCCCCGGCGGTCAGCTCCGCCCTGGGCAGGGGGCTCGGGCTGGGGCCTGGTGAGCAGACGCTGAGCCCCTGGGGCTGGTGACGGAGTCTCTGAGGGGCCCTGGGGGCATGTCAGGGAGGGGGGTGCGCCCTGGGGAGAGGGTAGGGTCCCTCCCGCCGGCACTGTCACCAAGTCCCCGAAGCCGAGTCCTTCCCTTGGCTGAGCCCCAGGTACCTGTGTCCCCAGGGGCTTCTACACAGCGTTTCCCAAAGTCTGAGTGAAGGTGGACCCTGTGAAACAGTGGCTCGGATTCAGGGGCCTGGGGGTGGGGAGGCTCTGCCACCTCCCTGGTCCGGAGCGTACGGAGGGGCTCCAGAGGCAGGCCGGTGTCCTCAGTGCCCAGCCTGCGGGAGGCACACGCAAGCAGCGGGAGGGAGCCGTGTCCAGGAGAGCCTGTCCTGGCCCAGACCACACTCCGTGCCGTGAATCCAGGGCGGAGCCCCCATCGCCCACACCTGGCCCACAGGCCCTGGTGCCGCTGGCGCCGCGGCTGCCGTCCTGCTTGCTCACGCAGAGCTGGCCCCACAGAGCACCCCCACCCCGAGCGGGTGGGGAGGGCATCCTCAGGCTGAGTGATCCCCCAGAGCCTTGCAGCTGGGCCTCCACTTTGGGCTTGCTTGGGTTTCCGACTCAGGGGGCTCCTGGACAAGTCGGAGGAGGAGAAGGCGACGGTGACCAAGAAGCTGGAACAGAAACCCAAGGGGGAAGGCATCCCCACCACCGCCAAGGTGAGCTTGCGTGCCCGCCTTCCTCCCGTGCCCCAGGGTGCTGGGGCGCAGCCGTCCGCCTGGGGTCAGCCGGGAGAGGGGCCAGCCGGGCGAGGGCAGCTGTGTCTCAGGAACTCCTTTGCGCCAGAGCGGCACCCCCCAACCCAGGAAGCTGGCTCCCCTGGGGTCCCAGCTCCCGCCCCCCGTCAGTGTGCCCGTGCCCGCTTGATGCGCTGTTCCTGGAGCAGCGCAGAGCAGCTTCCAGCCCTCCCGTCCAGCCTGGCCCCAGCTCAGCCTTCCTGGGGCTGACGAGGCAGAGCTCAGAGGGGCAGGGGTGGACCCTGGGCGGGAGTGTGGGGCCCGGCACGGGGACCCCTCTCTCCTCTGAGAACCAAGCAGGGCGGGGGGACGGTGTGCTCAGGCTCAGACAGGCCAGGGGCCCGGTGGCTTTCTGGGCCCGGCTTCTCCTTCGCGAAGGGGAATGACCGTGACAGCAGCGCCCCCACGCCGTCGGGAGGCCTGGGTGAGCTCACGGCCGCACGGCCCTCGGGTCAGTGGGAGCCACAGCGCTGGTCTTCGTCTTCTTCACGTTCCTCCAGCTGAAGGTCGACGAGTTTGAATCCAATGTCAATGAGGTGAAGGACCCCTACCCCTCCGCTGACTTCCCAGGTGAGGCTCCAGGGACCGAGGCCGGGGGGCTCGCTCGCTGGCTGTTCACCCCCGAAGGCGGGTGTTAGAGCCTGACCCCGAGACAGAGGCTCGGGGTCTGTTTATCTCAGCGGGACTCCTGCCCTCGTCAGCGGTGCCAGCTGGGGGCCGAGGCTCAGAGGGCCGGGGGCTGGCCTAGCGGGCAAGTCGGGGCAGAGCTGGGCCCAGCACAGTGGCCTCACGCAAAGCGGGGCCCCTGCACCCCGGCTCGTGAGCCACCCAGCGGGGCGCGTCCAGCCCTGGGCCAGGAGCTGCAGCAGCAGGGACCTTGCTCCTGGTCCCACTTCTGGGAGGTCCTGGGGCTGCGCTGTCTGGACGGCTCAGGCCGGTGTGCTGGGGGAAGGACCTGCCGCCCCCGTGCCCGTGTCACTCCTGGCTGCGGGGCTCACAGCTGGGTTCAGAACGCAGGAGCCGGGGAGCAGTGAGCCGCGGAAGGGTACGCAGCCTCTCACCTCTCCCCACAGGGGACGATGAGGAGGACGAGCCGGAGATCCCCATAAGCCCCCGGCCCCGCCCGCTGGCTGAGCTGCAGCTGAAGGAGAAGGCGGTGCCCATCCCGGACGCCAGCGCCTTCTTCATCTTCAGCCCCACCAACAAGTGGGTGGCCGTCGGCGGCAGAGCAGGGCGGCGGGTGGGGCTCCCGGGGAAGGCTGCCTGTTGCTCGGAGAAGATCCTTTCATCCCAAACCTCTGGGCCTACAATCCCGCTGTGGGAAATACGGACCTTTAGCCCAAGATCTCCTGCGGTATCTCCAGGAGACGAAACGCCTTAAGCCTTATCTGTTACTTGCACCTAAGAGGGGCTGCGAGGATTCCCTTCTGCGAGCAGGACGAGAGCCAGGTGGAGCTGCAGTTTTCTCTGGCTTCACAGTCTGATGCTTTTAGATGACAGAAGGCAGTCCTGGAGCTTCAGCAGTCTGCCCCAGGGGTGGAGATCAGCCTGTCCTGTGGTCCTGGTGGGAAGCCGTGGGACGGGGAGTGTCGGGAGGGCTTGTCGGGGCCAGGACTGGGGCTGCACACCAGCAGAGAGGGGCAGGGCTCCGCACGTCCAGCCAGAGACCACCGGCTGCGGGCGGACCTTCCCCACTGACGCGGGCGGAGGCTGGTGAGGCCTGCAGGCCCAGCGCACGGCCTCCTGACCCTCCCCGCCCGGCAGGATCCGCGTCCTGTGTCATCGCATCGTCAACGCCACCTGGTTCACCAACTTCATCCTGCTCTTCATCCTGCTCAGCAGTGCCGCGCTGGCTGCTGAGGACCCCATCCGGGCCGAGTCCGTGAGGAACCAGGTGACCGTGGCCAGCCCAGCGCCTCCCCACTCAGGCCTCAGGCAGCTACACCTCACCCGGAGGCCCGCCGTGCAGCTGTGTCTGCTCTGCGGCTGCTGACGTCAGTGCTGCTTTGAGTTTGAGTCTCTGGGAGACCAAGACTGCCCAACCCACTCCTTCTGGAGAGTGTCGTCACAGCGAGGGGCCTGGACCAGCTCTCGTGCTGGGTGTTAGCAGTGGCGACAGTGGTGGTGGTGGTGTTGACCATGGTGATGGTGGTGTTGACCATGATGGTGATGGTGGTGGTGGTGTTGACCATGATGATGATGGTGGTGGTGGTGTTGACCATGATGGTAGTGGTGGTGTTGACCACGATGATGGTAGTGGTGGTGTTGACCATGATGGTGGTGGTGGTGGTGTTGACCATGGTGGTGGTGGTGGTGACCATGATGGTGATGGTGGTGGTGACCATGATGGTGGTGGTGGTGGTGGTGTTGACCACGATGGTGGTGGTGGTGGTGTTGACCATGATGGTGGTGGTGGTTTTGACCATGGTGATGATGGTGTTGACCATGATGGTGGTGGTGGTGGTGTGGTGATGGTGCTGATGCTGATGAAGATACTGACACTATCCTGCTCTGCTCCCCCTCTCACTGACCTCTGCCCTGTCACCAGATTCTTGGCTATTTTGACATCGCGTTCACCTCTGTCTTCACTGTGGAGATTGTCCTCAAGGTGAGTGGATGGCATCCTGAGCCCGTTGTGGATCCTGCTCACACAGGCTGTGCTCTCTTGGGGGCTGGGGTGAGGGAGGAGGGACAAGCCCGGAAGGCAGCTGAGAGCAGCAGAAAAAGACTATAGGACCCAAGGAAGGGCCCAGCTTTAGCAGCGGGATGGAACCAGTAGCCCGTAGACTGGGGCTGCACACCAGCAGAGAGGGCAGGGCTCCGCACGTCCAGCCAGAGACCACCGGCTGCGGGCGGACCTTCCCCACTGACGCGGCGGAGGCTGGTGAGGCCTGCAGGCCCAGCGCACGGCCTCCTGACCCTCCCCGCCCGGCAGGATCCGCGTCCTGTGTCATCGCATCGTCAACGCCACCTGGTTCACCAACTTCATCCTGCTCTTCATCCTGCTCAGCAGTGCCGCGCTGGCTGCTGAGGACCCCATCCGGGCCGAGTCCGTGAGGAACCAGGTGACCGTGGCCAGCCCAGCGCCTCCCCACTCAGGCCTCAGGCAGCTACACCTCACCCGGAGGCCCGCCGTGCAGCTGTGTCTGCTCTGCGGCTGCTGACGTCAGTGCTGCTTTGAGTTTGAGTCTCTGGGAGACCAAGACTGCCCAACCCACTCCTTCTGGAGAGTGTCGTCACAGCGAGGGGCCTGGACCAGCTCTCGTGCTGGGTGTTAGCAGTGGCGACAGTGGTGGTGGTGGTGTTGACCATGGTGATGGTGGTGTTGACCATGATGGTGATGGTGGTGGTGGTGTTGACCATGATGATGATGGTGGTGGTGGTGTTGACCATGATGGTAGTGGTGGTGTTGACCACGATGATGGTAGTGGTGGTGTTGACCATGATGGTGGTGGTGGTGGTGTTGACCATGGTGGTGGTGGTGGTGACCATGATGGTGATGGTGGTGGTGACCATGATGGTGGTGGTGGTGGTGGTGTTGACCACGATGGTGGTGGTGGTGGTGTTGACCATGATGGTGGTGGTGGTTTTGACCATGGTGATGATGGTGTTGACCATGATGGTGGTGGTGGTGGTGTGGTGATGGTGCTGATGCTGATGAAGATACTGACACTATCCTGCTCTGCTCCCCCTCTCACTGACCTCTGCCCTGTCACCAGATTCTTGGCTATTTTGACATCGCGTTCACCTCTGTCTTCACTGTGGAGATTGTCCTCAAGGTGAGTGGATGGCATCCTGAGCCCGTTGTGGATCCTGCTCACACAGGCTGTGCTCTCTTGGGGGCTGGGGTGAGGGAGGAGGGACAAGCCCGGAAGGCAGCTGAGAGCAGCAGAAAAAGACTATAGGACCCAAGAGACTAGGTGGCTTCAACTCAGAGCTGGTGTGAACGGGCACGCGGGTGAGTGGAACCAGTAGCCCGTAGCCCCTGTGCCTGTCAGCAGAGCGCCCTGCGTGGCTGTGAAGCCCTGGGCACTTGCTCCACAGTCCAGGCATGAGTAGCCTAAGTACAGGCCAGGGAGCAATGATTTGTTCCCAGACCTTTGTTGTCAGTGACGGGAAGGCTTCCCCAGGACCCCAGAGAAGCAGCTGTTGCCCTGGGCGGGGTTTCTGGCAGCTCCACCCTCCCACCCCGTCCCTGGCACACGGCTGCCTTCCTGTTCTCACAGCAGACGCACTGGGTTGACAACCGTCATGGGTGGGGGGACTGGGGGCCGAGGCCTCCCTTCTGTGATTTGGAGGAAGGAGGGGAGCTGACCCAGAGCCGGCTGCAGTGTGGGGACCTGAGGACAGTCCCTTCTTTCAGGGCCCTGTTCGTTGAAGGGATTGATCAGAGGGGCATGGTGGCTTCCTTGGGGTCCAGGAGGACTTCTTGGCGATGGTGACATTAGCGTTAGGCCTGGACATCAGAAAGGGCTTCCCAGGGAGGGGGCGGGGCCGTCCAGGAGGAGGAAACAGTGGCTGGCTCGCTGGGCAGTGATGTTGCAGGTGCTCAGAGAGGAGGAAGCAGCCCCTCTGGGCGGGGGTACAGCACGAGCTTTTGGTTTTGTGGGGGCGGGTACGGCACTGAGCACGGTCTTCAGTCCTTGACGGGCTGTTCAGCCTGACCCAGTCATGCCTGGGACACTTTTTCAGGGAAGAGGAAGAATGGGAAGGGGAGGGGAGGGACAGGGAGGAGGGGGCTCCCATGGCCGCTGCCCGCGAGAGGTCCCGCACACTCAGAACCGCTCGCAGAGGATGGGGCAGGGCCCTGAGGCCGCCTCTCCCGCAGATGACCACCTACGGGCCTTAGATTCTTGGCTATTTTGACATCGCGTTCACCTCTGTCTTCACTGTGGAGATTGTCCTCAAGGTGAGTGGATGGCATCCTGAGCCCGTTGTGGATCCTGCTCACACAGGCTGTGCTCTCTTGGGGGCTGGGGTGAGGGAGGAGGGACAAGCCCGGAAGGCAGCTGAGAGCAGCAGAAAAAGACTATAGGACCCAAGAGACTAGGTGGCTTCAACTCAGAGCTGGTGTAAACGGGCACGCGGGTGAGTGGAACCAGTAGCCCGTAGCCCCTGTGCCTGTCAGCAGAGCGCCCTGCGTGGCTGTGAAGCCCTGGGCACTTGCTCCACAGTCCAGGCATGAGTAGCCTAAGTACAGGCCAGGGAGCAATGATTTGTTCCCAGACCTTTGTTGTCAGTGACGGGAAGGCTTCCCCAGGACCCCAGAGAAGCAGCTGTTGCCCTGGGCGGGGTTTCTGGCAGCTCCACCCTCCCACCCCGTCCCTGGCACACGGCTGCCTTCCTGTTCTCACAGCAGACGCACTGGGTTGACAACCGTCATGGGTGGGGGGACTGGGGGCCGAGGCCTCCCTTCTGTGATTTGGAGGAAGGAGGGGAGCTGACCCAGAGCCGGCTGCAGTGTGGGGACCTGAGGACAGTCCCTTCTTTCAGGGCCCTGTTCGTTGAAGGGATTGATCAGAGGGGCATGGTGGCTTCCTTGGGGTCCAGGAGGACTTCTTGGCGATGGTGACATTAGCGTTAGGCCTGGACATCAGAAAGGGCTTCCCAGGGAGGGGGCGGGGCCGTCCAGGAGGAGGAAACAGTGGCTGGCTCGCTGGGCAGTGATGTTGCAGGTGCTCAGAGAGGAGGAAGCAGCCCCTCTGGGCGGGGATACAGCACGAGCTTTTGGTTTTTGTGGGGGCGGGTACGGCACTGAGCACGGTCTTCAGTCCTTGACGGGCTGTTCAGCCTGACCCAGTCATGCCTGGGACACTTTTTCAGGGAAGAGGAAGAATGGGAAGGGGAGGGGAGGGACAGGGAGGAGGGGGCTCCCATGGCCGCTGCCCGCGAGAGGTCCCCGCACACTCAGAACCGCTCGCAGAGGATGGGGCAGGGCCCTGAGGCCGCCTCTCCCCGCAGATGACCACCTACGGGGCCTTCCTGCACAAGGGCTCCTTCTGCCGCAACTACTTCAACATCCTGGACCTGGTGGTGGTGGCCGTGTCCCTCATCTCCATGGGACTCGAGTGAGCAGGGCGGCTCGGGGCCCCAGGGCAGCCTGCCCGTGTCGGCTGCCAGGGGACGGAGCTCAGGGTCCCTCGGGCTGCGTGGCAGGGCTCGCCGGCAGACTGCGCGCCGAAGGCCAGGAGGGGATGTGGAGGGAAGGCGGCCCCCTCAGCCGCGGGGGGCTCCAGTGGGACGGAGGGACAGGTCTGTGGCTGCCCCGGCGGACGCGGCCAGGGAGCTGGGGGCCCCTCTCCTGGGGTGGGCGACGCAGCAAGGGACGGGGCAGGAGGGGCAGGTGTGGGCACAGACAGCTGGGCGGGTGGAGGCTGAGCACGCCGTCCCTCAGGTCCAGCGCCATCTCCGTGGTGAAGATCCTGAGGGTGCTGAGGTGCTCCGGCCGCTCCGGGTCATCAACATGGCCGAAGGGCTGAAGGTGAGAGGGGCCCGGGCCCTATCGCCAGGCTCAGCCCCGCCCCTGCCGGCCCGGCCCTGCCTCTGCCCAGCAGCTGGGGGTGCGCCTGGGCAGCTGGGACCCCACGAGCCGCTTTTGTCCTCAACGAGCGGGGAGGCAGCTGGGCTTAGGCGCCTTGGCGATGGTGACATTAGCGTTAGGCCTGGACATCAGAAAGGGCTTCCCAGGGAGGGGGCGGGGCCGTCCAGGAGGAGGAAACAGTGGCTGGCTCGCTGGGCAGTGATGTTGCAGGTGCTCAGAGAGGAGGAAGCAGCCCCTCTGGGCGGGGATACAGCACGAGCTTTTGGTTTTTGTGGGGGCGGGTACGGCACTGAGCACGGTCTTCAGTCCTTGACGGGCTGTTCAGCCTGACCCAGTCATGCCTGGGACACTTTTTCAGGGAAGAGGAAGAATGGGAAGGGGAGGGGAGGGACAGGGAGGAGGGGGCTCCCATGGCCGCTGCCCGCGAGAGGTCCCCGCACACTCAGAACCGCTCGCAGAGGATGGGGCAGGGCCCTGAGGCCGCCTCTCCCCGCAGATGACCACCTACGGGGCCTTCCTGCACAAGGGCTCCTTCTGCCGCAACTACTTCAACATCCTGGACCTGGTGGTGGTGGCCGTGTCCCTCATCTCCATGGGACTCGAGTGAGCAGGGCGGCTCGGGGCCCCAGGGCAGCCTGCCCGTGTCGGCTGCCAGGGGACGGAGCTCAGGGTCCCTCGGGCTGCGTGGCAGGGCTCGCCGGCAGACTGCGCGCCGAAGGCCAGGAGGGGATGTGGAGGGAAGGCGGCCCCCTCAGCCGCGGGGGGCTCCAGTGGGACGGAGGGACAGGTCTGTGGCTGCCCCGGCGGACGCGGCCAGGGAGCTGGGGGCCCCTCTCTCCTGGGGTGGGCGCACGCAGCTTAAGGGACGGGGCAGGAGGGGCAGGTGTGGGCACAGACAGCTGGGGCGGGTGGAGGCTGAGCACGCCGTCCCTCAGGTCCAGCGCCATCTCCGTGGTGAAGATCCTGAGGGTGCTGAGGGTGCTCCGGCCGCTCCGGGCCATCAACAGGGCCAAAGGGCTGAAGGTGAGAGGGGCCCGGGCCCTATCGCCAGGCTCAGCCCCGCCCCTGCCGGCCCGGCCCTGCCTCTGCCCAGCAGCTGGGGGTGCGCCTGGGCAGCTGGGACCCCACGAGCCGCTTTTGTCCTCAACGAGCGGGGAGGCAGCTGGGCTTGCACCAGGGCGCCTTGGCTGGGACGGGCGATGAGCCGGGCAGGTGCCGAGCGGGCCTCCTTCCCCAGCACGTGGTCCAGTGCGTGTTCGTGGCCATCCGCACCATCGGGAACATTGTCCTGGTCACCACCCTCCTGCAGTTCATGTTCGCCTGCATCGGCGTCCAGCTCTTCAAGGTGAGCCCGCCTGCCCCACGCCCCGCTCTCGGGCCAGGGCCGGCGCCCGTCCACGTCCCGCACAGCCTGGGGAGCGCAGACTCTGGGCCCGGCGTCCGGACGCACAGGTGTGGGCGTGGCTGGCGAGCCGGGGCTCAGTGCCCGGCTCTGCGGCTCACCTGCCGGCTCTCCGGAGTGAAGGCCCTTGCCCGCCGGGCGGAGCGTCGCTCTCACTGCCACTGTCCTCTCCACCCTCGGGACGGGCCCGGGCCTGGCTCCGGCCCTCCCTCAGCTGCGCCCCGCAAGTGCCCGCGGGAGCTGCTGCAGGCGGGGCGCCCACGTCTGGGAGCCGCGCCCTTCTGTCCCCGCTTCCCCGGGAGAGCGCGGCCATTCGCTCGTCTGGGGGTCCGCCCCGCCCCCGGCTCCTCCTCCCCAGAGCTGGCCGCTGGACGCCCGGGGCTCTCAGGTCCCCTGCGGGACACAGACAGGGACACCGAGGAACACCCGCATGCACGGCCCTTCCTTCTGGAGCCCCTGCTCGCGCCGCCAGGGCAGCACCTAGCCAGTCACACTTGTGTGGCTTCAGTCGCTCTTAGACGGGAAGCCGCGCCCTCTCGCCGCGGCTCGTTCGTCCAGCAGACATTTCGAGCGCGCTTTCCCGGGGCCAGGCAGGCCTCTGCCAGGGCTTGAGGGGACCGTCCTGCGGGCAGCTCTGTCTCCTTTAGAGACCGCTGCTGGTGTGGGACACCCAGAGGACCTTAGGGGGCCGGGTCCTGTCGGCCTCTGTCCTGGGGGGCAGGAGGGGCGTCGGGACTCAAACCTCCGTGCTTAGAGCGGGCGGCAGGCCGTCTATCCCTCAGACCCAGCCAGGCCGCCCGACCGGCCTCCCCGGCCTCGGCCTCTGCCGCCTGGGGGCCCTGGGACCCCTGAGGAGAGAGGCTTGTTGAGCCTGGCTCAGCCTCGCCCTGATACCCGTCTGGGCTGGCACACGGAGGGCCCCCGACTCCTCCCTGGAGGAACAAGGGGCAGCTGCCCCCTCCCCACCCCCACTCCCGTGCCTTAGTCTCTTATCAACAGACCCCCGTTCTCGCTCTGGTCTCAAACGCCAGGTACAGGGGACATGTGTATCACATGATAAGGTAGTCATCATGCGCGTCTGGGCCACAGCCGTGCTCCACGCTAGGCTGGGTGTTTGGCTGCCAGTGCCGGAACCTCGCCCCGTGGAGCCGCGTCCTCTGCGGTCCTCTGCCCAGCGTCCTCGCCTCCCCTTCGCCCTCTGCTCCGGGACATTCGGGGCGCGGTGAGCGGCGGGGCGGGTGCTGCCTGCCTGGACGGGAGCCGAGGGTGGCGGAGGAGACCGGGAGCTGGCAGGCTGTCCTGAGTGCCGGCCCCCCGGTCAGGCCCCCCTCCAGAGCCTGCCTTCCCCCCTCCCTTCCGCCCCATCCTTCAAGCCTGTTTCCCTGACGACGGGTCTCCCTCCCGCCCTCTGGGATGCAGGGGAAGTTCTTCAGCTGCAATGACTTGTCCAAGATGACGGAGCAGGAGTGCAGGTGTGCGGGGAGGGCCTCGTGGGGGGCGGGGCGGCCCTTCCGCCGGGGAGCCTGCGCCCTGGGCACACAAAGGCCCTTCCTCCGGTGCCCTTGGGAAGGGTCCCTGGTCTGGACCTGCCTGCTCCCCGCACTCACTGCCCAGGGCCTGGAGGACGTGGGGCGCCTGGGTGCCGCATGGTCACTCGGCCCCCTCGCCCCAGGGGCTCTTACTACGTGTACAAGGATGGGGACCCCACGCAGGTAGAGGTGCGTCCGCGCCAGTGGGTCCACAACGCCTTCCACTTCGACAACGTGCTCTCGGCCATGATGTCCCTCTTCACCGTGTCCACCTTCGAGGGATGGCCCGAGTGAGTGAGGGAGGCTGAGGTGACACGGTCGCGGTCGGGAAGGCCTGAGAGCCACCTGCCGGGGGCGGGGATCTCGCAGAGTGTGTGCAGGGAGGGGTGCTGACCGCTCACTCCAGGGACAGCCTGCCTGGGCTCGGGGGCCCACTGAGTGACTGGGGGACAGGGCGCCCCGTGGAGGATGAGAGGCAGGCCCCTTCCGGGGTGGGTCCCAGGCTTTCTGGGCAGGGTCCTAGTTCTCCCCTCCCAGAGGGCCTGCTGGTGCCCCACGGCCGGTGGGACGGAGCACGCCCCTCCTGGCCTGGCTCGGCCTCGGCACCCACTGAGCCACCTGTCTCCGACCACCCAGGCTGCTGTACAAGGCCATTGACGCACACGAGGAGGACAAGGGCCCCGTGTACAACTACCGCGTGGAGATGGCCATCTTCTTCATCATCTACATCATTCTCATCGCCTTCTTCATGATGAACATCTTCGTGGGCTTCGTCATCGTCACCTTCCAGGAGCAGGGGGAGACCGAGTACAAGAACTGTGAGCTGGACAAGAACCAGGTGCTGGACGGCCTGCGTCGGGCCCGCCGGGGGGAGGCCTTGGGCGGGGGGACCCCAGACCCACCCCCGACCCACCCCACCTGAGGCAGCCCTCGGGGGTGCTTCCTGTGGATCCGTGAGGGCGCCCAGAGCCCCGAGGAGAGGGCGTTGCGGGCTCCGCCTGGTGGGGGGCGGCGGCGTGTGGCCAGCCCGGGGCGTGGGGCGGGCCCGGGAGGGCTGGGGCGCTGACCGCCCGCCGCGGTGTCGTGTCCCAGCGCCAGTGCGTGCAGTACGCCCTGAAGGCCCGCCCCCTGCGGTGCTACATCCCCAAGAACCCGTACCAGTACCAGGTGTGGTATGTCGTCACCTCCTCCTACTTCGAGTACCTGATGTTCGCCCTCATCATGCTCAACACCATCTGCCTGGGCATGCAGGTGAGCCCCCAGGCCCTGGGCCCCTGCGGCCGGAGCCCACCGGGCCAGGGCCCGGGCAGGGCAGAGGAGGGGCCCCAGGCTGGATGACCTGCTCCGCGCCAGGCGCCCACGGGCGGGGAGGCGACCTGGACCCAGGCCCCGGGCCCCGGCGCTCGGCGGAGTGCCAGGGCCACACCCGAGCACAGAGCCAGGGCCGCCCAGGAAGCCGGGCCGCGCGGGAAGCACAAACTGTCTTCTCTGCTTGCCTTCCGCTGTTGTAAGTCTGGGTGGTGGGCATGGTGGGAATGTGGGCTCCAGTCCCAAGAAAAGGGGGTTTAGGAGTCACAGGACGGGGGTCTCTGAGGAGAGGAGCCCACTTTGCAGAGAAACCACCGTCCGCGGCGCCGCTCACGCGTGCGCTCCGTCGTGTCTGACGCCGTGCGACCCCACGCGCTGGAGCCGGCCAGGCTCCCCCGTCCACGGGGTCTCCCAGGCCAGACAGCTGCAGAGAGGAGCCGTTGCCTCCCCCAGGGGCTCTTCCCGCCCGGGGACGGAAGCCCCGCACTGGCCGGCAGGCTCCTCACCGCTGCGCCCCCAGGGACGCCCTGCGCAGCGCGGTCGGCCCGCCCTCATCGGCATCTGACCCCTCACACCCGTGTCCGTAGCGTCAACAGCGAGGTTCCCCGGCCCCGGAGCCCCCGACGCCCCCAAGGACGGGACCCCACGCCGCCCGCTGGGCGGGGTCCGGAAAGGCAGTCCCGGAGCCTCGGGCCCTGAGCAGACGCGCCCCAGCTCACGTGGGGCTCGAGTGGCCCAGACGAGGTGGGGTGGGGTGGGGTGGGGGCCGTGCCAGATCCTTCTGGCACAAGGGAAGGTTTTCTGGAAGAGCTGTGGTCTGTCAGCGTCATTTTAGAACGGGTGAGAGAGTCCTGGGGCGTGTTATAAGGACACAGAGTTCAGGAGGCTCACGGGGGGAGTCGAGGGGGCCGTGGTCTTTGCTCCTGGCCGCCTCTGTGGCTCTGGGGACAGCTCACAGGGGACCTCGGGTGCCACCCGCAGGCGGTGGTGGACCCGGCCTCGACCCAGGGGGCTTCCCTCCCGGCCCTGCGCCCGATGGCTCAGGGGAGCGGGCCTCCCAGAACAGACGGTGTGGGTAACCCGGCTCGCGGGACTGGGCCAGCCCCTCTCTCCTCCCCATCAGACCTGGCCGGATTCTGCTCCTTGCTAGAGCAGGCTCCCAGCCCTCTGGGATTAGAGAAAGGGGGCGGAGAGGGGTGAGGGAGAAGGCGGGGCTCTGGGGGTCCCCCCGCCGGCTGCGGAGCCCCAGTGACCCCTGCGCCCCGGCGCTCGGCGGAGTGCCAGGGCCACACCAGCACAGAGCCAGGGCCGCCCAGGAAGCCGGGCCGCGCGGGAAGCACAAACTGTCTTCTCTGCTTGCCTTCCGCTGTTGTAAGTCTGGGTGGTGGGCATGGTGGGAATGTGGGCTCCAGTCCCAAGAAAAGGGGGTTTAGGAGTCACAGGACGGGGGTCTCTGAGGAGAGGAGCCCACTTTGCAGAGAAACCACCGTCCGCGGCGCCGCTCACGCGTGCGCTCCGTCGTGTCTGACGCCGTGCGACCCCACGCGCTGGAGCCGGCCAGGCTCCCCCGTCCACGGGGTCTCCCAGGCCAGACAGCTGCAGAGAGGAGCCGTTGCCTCCCCCAGGGGCTCTTCCCGCCCGGGGACGGAAGCCCCGCACTGGCCGGCAGGCTCCTCACCGCTGCGCCCCCAGGGACGCCCTGCGCAGCGCGGTCGGCCCGCCCTCATCGGCATCTGACCCCTCACACCCGTGTCCGTAGCGTCAACAGCGAGGTTCCCCGGCCCCGGAGCCCCCGACGCCCCCAAGGACGGGACCCCACGCCGCCCGCTGGGCGGGGTCCGGAAAGGCAGTCCCGGAGCCTCGGGCCCTGAGCAGACGCGCCCCAGCTCACGTGGGGCTCGAGTGGCCCAGACGAGGTGGGGTGGGGTGGGGTGGGGGCCGTGCCAGATCCTTCTGGCACAAGGGAAGGTTTTCTGGAAGAGCTGTGGTCTGTCAGCGTCATTTTAGAACGGGTGAGAGAGTCCTGGGGCGTGTTATAAGGACACAGAGTTCAGGAGGCTCACGGGGGGAGTCGAGGGGGCCGTGGTCTTTGCTCCTGGCCGCCTCTGTGGCTCTGGGGACAGCTCACAGGGGACCTCGGGTGCCACCCGCAGGCGGTGGTGGACCCGGCCTCGACCCAGGGGGCTTCCCTCCCGGCCCTGCGCCCGATGGCTCAGGGGAGCGGGCCTCCCAGAACAGACGGTGTGGGTAACCCGGCTCGCGGGACTGGGCCAGCCCCTCTCTCCTCCCCATCAGACCTGGCCGGATTCTGCTCCTTGCTAGAGCAGGCTCCCAGCCCTCTGGGATTAGAGAAAGGGGGCGGAGAGGGGTGAGGGAGAAGGCGGGGCTCTGGGGGTCCCCCCGCCGGCTGCGGAGCCCCAGTGACCCCTGCGCCCCCGCAGCACTATAACCAGTCAGAGCAGATGAACCACATCTCGGACATCCTCAACGTGGCCTTCACCATCATCTTCACGCTGGAGATGATCCTCAAGCTCATGGCGTTCAAGGCCAGGGTGAGTCCTGGGGTCTGGGGGGAGACAAGCAGGTGTGGCCGGCCGGGGGGCCTGCCGTGGAGCCCTCTCAGCCTTGTCCACCAGGACGCCCCCGTGGGCCCTCAGCCCTGGGCGCACAGGCTGCTCAGTTCTGGCCCCGGGAGCAGACGGTAGATGCCGGTGCCCCCGCCCCGCCCCCTTGGTCCCAGGAGCATCTGAAGAACAAGCCCAGGGTCAGGGCACGTCCTGCCGCGTCCACGTTCCGCCCTCACCCCTTCGGGTCTGCCTACAGGCCCCAGGCTGGGCTTCTGGGAAGGCGAGAGGAAGGCCTGTCTGTGCGGACCGGGACCCAGTCCCCAGTTCCCAAGCGCACTGCCTTCCCATTGGACGGCTTTATGCTGTGGAGGGAGGGGAGCAAGGGGAGGGCCCCTGAGCACCCCTGGGAAGTGGCATCGGGCCCCCAACAATTCTGCACCCCCAGGGCAGGGGCCACCCCCCACGGCCTCTAACTCCTTCCTCCCACAGCTCACCCTGGGCCCCTCCCTCAGGGCTGTTTTGGGGACCCCTGCTCCTTCCCCCGCAGCTCACTCCAGGGCCCCCTCCCCCAGGGCTACTTTGGGGACCCCTGGAACGTGTTTGACTTCCTGATCGTCATCGGCAGCATCATCGACGTCATCCTCAGCGAGATCGACGTGAGTACTGGGTAGGCGGAGCCATCGCTGGGGCGGGGCCAAGGCCACAGACCCTGGTGGGGTGTCCGCTGGTGTGCAGCTCAGCACCCCAGGCTGCCAGTCCTGCAGAGCAGACACCTCAGATCCCAGGCACAATGAGTGTGCCCGGCGGTCACGGCAAGTGCCACAGTGGCGAGGAGAGGTCCTTGCTGGGTGGGGCGGTCAGGGAAGGCTCCCCGGAGGTGGCGCCCTCTGAAGGGACCTGAAGGAAAGGGAGGTGGCGACGGCGGTGGAGAGGCGGCCGGCGGCCCTGGCAGGCGGCTGCAGGGGGGCAGGAGGCAGACGAAGAAACAGGAGGTCCGGGGTGGGCAGAGCTCAGGCTGGTGGGAGCCGGCAGGTCTGCGGGTGGGGCAGGGCTGGAGAGGCGAGCAGGGACTGGGACCTTGTGTGGCTGGCAGTGGGGGTCGCTGGGGGTCTCTGACCAGGGCAGGGGAGGGTTTGAACTGCACTGCTACAGAGGAGTCCGGAGGGGAGGGCCGGCGGTGGGCGGCTGAGCATAGGTGCCGGTCAGGGAGGTGGCCGCTCGTCCCCTCTCAAGCACGTCCCTGTGCCCCAAGGCGGCTGGAGGCGCAGCAGCCGGCCGGGGTCAGGCCCCAAGCACCGGCCCCCACGGGGCAGGCAGGGCCGGTGCGTGTGGTGAGGAGAAGCCAAGCGGGTGGAGATAGAGTAGAGGGACCGGCGGTGGTGTCGGCGGGTGGGCCCTGCCGGAAGCTGGGGGCAGGTGGGGTCGTGCGCGGCCCCTCAGAAAGGGGACCTCGGAGGGCGTGACGGAGGCTGAGGGTCGGGGGGCCGTGACAGGGCCGGGGCCGGACCACGGCATTCATTAGTTCCCGGATCGTGTTCTGGGGGACGAGAGCTCTTGGAGGTGCTTCCACGAGAGGTCACCCCGGGGGCCGTCAGGGGGTACCCTGGTGACCCCACGAGGGCTGGGAGGCGAGCTGCGGAGGGGAGAGGAGGCCAGCAGCCGGCTCTGCCTGGCGCTCGGAGCTGACGGTATTTGCTGATGAGCTTCATTTGGGGTGAGAGGAAAAGGGGTGGACATGGACTGCGAGGATCGTGCCCAAGAAACGGAGCTTCCGTTTACTGAGCCGTGGAAACTCGGGCGGAGCCATGGGGCAGGAACCAGGGTCCTGCTGGGCCCGACCTCTCAGATGCTCACAAGGCATCCCGCGGGCGACGCCGAGCGGGTTTGGCTTCGCCAGGCTGGAGCACGGTGGCCGGCCAGGCTGCAGACCTAAGTCGGAGACTCCAGGAAGGAGCGGGCACTTAGAGTCACGGCGGAGGGTGAGACGAGCCACAGCGCGCAGGGTGTCGAGAGCGTGAAGGTCTGGAGGCTGGCCGGTCCTCTGGCCGGTCCTCTGCCCGGAGCCCTGGCCCACGGTCTCCCAGGGAGGACGCCCTGAGAGTGGACTGTGGAGAGGCAGCGGGTGCTGTGAGCCTCGGTGGTTCCCTCTTTTTGCTGCAAAGAGGGTCACTGCCTCCAGCACGTCCCTGTGCCCCAAGGCGGCTGGAGGCGCAGCAGCCGGCCGGGGTCAGGCCCCAAGCACCGGCCCCCACGGGGCAGGCAGGGCCGGTGCGTGTGGTGAGGAGAAGCCAAGCGGGTGGAGATAGAGTAGAGGGACCGGCGGTGGTGTCGGCGGGTGGGCCCTGCCGGAAGCTGGGGGCAGGTGGGGTCGTGCGCGGCCCCTCAGAAAGGGGACCTCGGAGGGCGTGACGGAGGCTGAGGGTCGGGGGGCCGTGACAGGGCCGGGGCCGGACCACGGCATTCATTAGTTCCCGGATCGTGTTCTGGGGGACGAGAGCTCTTGGAGGTGCTTCCACGAGAGGTCACCCCGGGGGCCGTCAGGGGGTACCCTGGTGACCCCACGAGGGCTGGGAGGCGAGCTGCGGAGGGGAGAGGAGGCCAGCAGCCGGCTCTGCCTGGCGCTCGGAGCTGACGGTATTTGCTGATGAGCTTCATTTGGGGTGAGAGGAAAAGGGGTGGACATGGACTGCGAGGATCGTGCCCAAGAAACGGAGCTTCCGTTTACTGAGCCGTGGAAACTCGGGCGGAGCCATGGGGCAGGAACCAGGGTCCTGCTGGGCCCGACCTCTCAGATGCTCACAAGGCATCCCGCGGGCGACGCCGAGCGGGTTTGGCTTCGCCAGGCTGGAGCACGGTGGCCGGCCAGGCTGCAGACCTAAGTCGGAGACTCCAGGAAGGAGCGGGCACTTAGAGTCACGGCGGAGGGTGAGACGAGCCACAGCGCGCAGGGTGTCGAGAGCGTGAAGGTCTGGAGGCTGGCCGGTCCTCTGGCCGGTCCTCTGCCCGGAGCCCTGGCCCACGGTCTCCCAGGGAGGACGCCCTGAGAGTGGACTGTGGAGAGGCAGCGGGTGCTGTGAGCCTCGGTGGTTCCCTCTTTTTGCTGCAAAGAGGGTCACTGCCTCCAGCACGTGGCCTCCGAGTTGGAGAGAGTGTTGCAGCCAAGAGTTTTTTTTGCAAACGAGAGAAACGGCAGCACATCCAGGGCTTGGGAGAATCAGGCAGTGTTGGGAGACTGGAAGAACCACGTCCTGGGGTGAGGGCGGGAGGCCGCGGGCCCCGGGGAGGGCGGGCCTGGGAGCGGTGCTCCCTCCCGGCGCGGCGGGGCGGGTGTGAGGGTCCTGTGGACGGGCAGCAGGGCTCGGCGCTCCGGGAGGCGCGGCAGGGTGAGGGGGCCACGGGGAGGAAGGTGTCAAGGAGACAGTGGCGGGGCGGTGGGCATCTCCCGGACCCCGCTCCGGCACGCGGTCCCGGTGCGGCCGTGCGTGTGGCCGTGGGTCGGGGGTCACGGCCTCTAACACATGGCAGCTGCCCCATAGAGGAGGGGAGGGCACAGCCGGAACCCGGGGGACCAGACGCTGCCCAGAGTGGAGGAGCCTGCAGCAGGGAGCTGGCAGGGTCACAGGGCTGTGCCCGGCGGCGGGGGGACCTCCGTGAGCCGGGGGATGACCGAAGGCGGAGGGTGGGGGCGGGGGCCACGCCTGGGGGACGGGCGATGCTCCCCCGAGCCACGCTTGGCTCCTCGCCGAGGGTCTGAAGCGGCAGGGAAGGAAGGGGCGGATCCCAGAGCCCGAGGCTGGGGTCACAAGGCCGCTTCCCAGGCGGCGCGCCTGCCGGGCATCCCGGAGAGGCCAGGGAGAGAGCCTCCGCCCTTCCGGCCCGACGGGTGGCCGTGGTGAGGCTGCTCATGGGGGCGGGAGAGGACTCGCCCCGCAGCCGGCATCGCCCGGCCCACCAGTGAGCCCCGCAGGGCCGCGCCCGGCGAGGAGGCAGGGCGAGGAGAGGGGCTGGGGAGGGGCAGCCGAGGACACGGCTGGCATCTGTGAGGAAGGGACTGGGCAGGGAGCGCTGTCTCTGGCTGCGGGGGGCAGGCCCGGCCTGGGGTCCTGTTCACCACGTGCAGGACAGACAGAAGGGCGGGCCCGAGGGGGCAAGCCAGGGCACCCCGCGTGCCCGCCACCCTCAGGCTCTGCTGGGAGGCAGCCTCGGACGGCCCGGGCTGAGGGCAGCCCTTGTCATCAGCTCGGTCTCAGCCCAGGGTACAAGCCGCCCCGTCGAGGACTCGGGGCCTGTGCCGGGGAGCCAGGGCCCGCCTGAGCCCTTTCTTCCGTGCAGGAGGACTGAGGGTATCGTGGGTCACTGCTGGCTTTTAGGGCCAGCAGGTGTCCCTTACCAGGCCTGTTTGTCTGAAGTCAGGTTAAGACTTTGAATGAAAACGCTGATTTATATCCCCGCTGTGTGACCCAGAGAGCAGACCAGGGCAGGGCCGTCCACTAGCACTTCCTGCCGGGACGGCTCTGGTCTGTCCAGGGAGGCAGCCACGAGCCACGGGTGCCATGGGCCCTGTGAAGTGTGTCTGGTGCAACTGAGGAGACCCGTTTCTGAGCGTGTGTGCTCTTCACTGGGACCCAAGGGCCGCGCTGGCCGCGCGGGTCTGGAGCACGGCGTGTCCTCCCTGGCGGCATGCGAAAACACCCGGGCACACTGACACCTCGGAAGCCAGGCCCCGTTCTCGGGAGCTGGCTTAGTCGGCTGGATGGGGACCCAGCAGAGGTGTACATACATATGTATGTATTTGCTTTTTTAAGTTCCCTGTGTGACTCTGATGTGCGGCCTGGGCTGAGAGCCCGTGGTCCGGATGAAAGCTGCCAGGGAGGATGCCGCTTGGTGGGGAGACCCACGTCCTAGGAACCAGTCCCCAAGCATGATTAGATACCGCAGTGCTTCCTGGGCCCAGACAGAGGGCTTCTGCTGAGTGTGGCCCGAGGGAGGTGCTCCGAGCACACGGGAGGCAGGCCGCCCCGCACCGCCCAGCTGCTCCAGGAGGCTGGCCCTGAGGGGGACGCCTTGGCCCTGCTCCCAGGCCGGGGGCAGAGACGCGTCCCCCCGGGGCCTCGGACTCTCCCAGAGGGCCTCTGCCCCTGGAGCACGGGACCTCCGTGAGGGCCAGCACCCCCAGGGCTGGGACCCCCATGGCCAGAGCGGGACTCTCCCCGCGCCCCTGCCCCGACGGCCCCAGCATCGCAGGTCCCAGACGCACGGGCGGCGCCTGGAGGCGAGAGGCACCTGCCGGTGTTCGGTCTTCCCTCCTCGGCGTGCTCCCTGGCCGCGGCCTGTCGCCTCCCCGTCCCCACCGCTTCTTCCAGCCGCCGCCCGACCCTCACCGGCAGCCCCCAGGGCGCCTCTCCCCGCCTCGCCTCTCCGCCTCCTCCTGACGCCTCCCTCCCACGGCGCCCCTCCTCTCTCTCCCCCTCACCCTCCCCTCTCTCTCCACAGACTCTCCTGGCCTCCAGCGGGGGACTGTATTGCCTGGGTGGCGGCTGCGGGAACGTTGTAATTCCAGGCTGCGTGAGCCTGCCCAGCTCGCCCGCCAGCTCTGCCCTGCAGCTTGCATGCTCGGGCCTGGCCGCTGGACTGCATGGGGCGGACGCACTCAGGGCCCGCTGCCCGGAGCAGGCCCCGGAGGGTCCGGGGGAGCGGGTGGAGACTCTGTGCTACAGAATGTGCATGGATGCCGTGGGGCGTGGGGCCTCTGTGCGGACGGGCCCATCCAGGGAGGACCGGACGGCACAGGGCCTCAGGGACAGGTCGCCAGCACCCAGCTTGTGGGGACACCGGCCGAAGCTGGCGGGGGCTCTCCCTGGCCAGTCAGCCAGTGTGTCAGGCAGGCACATGGGCAGCGGCCTCCGGGCTCGGGACAGCCACGTGCGGGGCAGGAGTGGCCATGCGATCGATGGCCACGGAGCAGCTGAGCTTCTGGTGAACACCAGGGAGGGGCGGGCGCACTGCCAGGGTCCTCGGCTGAGTGGCAGCTTGGGGAGGAGGTGATGTGAGGCAGGAGAGAAGGGCAGCGCTCTGGCCTGGCCTCTGCCTCCCCCCAGGGCGGGCGGAATTCCTGTCCGCCCAGCGCACTGCTTGCCGCCCCAGACCCCTGCCTCCAGCTGAGCAAGTCCAGGGCCCTGGGCCCCTGGAGGTCCACACGAGTGCCCGCAGGCGCGCGGGTGGGCTGGTAGTCCCCACCATGACATGTCCGCACACACTGCCCTTCCCGCCTGCCTGCCCTCACCCCGACGCCCCAGGCATGGGACCCCAGGCCAGAGCGGGACTCTCCCGCCCTGCCCCGACGGCCCCAGCATCGCAGGTCCCAGACGCACGGGCGGCGCCTGGAGGCGAGAGGCACCTGCCGGTGTTCGGTCTTCCCTCCTCGGCGTGCTCCCTGGCCGCGGCCTGTCGCCTCCCCGTCCCCACCGCTTCTTCCAGCCGCCGCCCGACCCTCACCGGCAGCCCCCAGGGCGCCTCTCCCCGCCTCGCCTCTCCGCCTCCTCCTGACGCCTCCCTCCCACGGCGCCCCTCCTCTCTCTCCCCCTCACCCTCCCCTCTCTCTCCACAGACTCTCCTGGCCTCCAGCGGGGGACTGTATTGCCTGGGTGGCGGCTGCGGGAACGTTGTAATTCCAGGCTGCGTGAGCCTGCCCAGCTCGCCCGCCAGCTCTGCCCTGCAGCTTGCATGCTCGGGCCTGGCCGCTGGACTGCATGGGGCGGACGCACTCAGGGCCCGCTGCCCGGAGCAGGCCCCGGAGGGTCCGGGGGAGCGGGTGGAGACTCTGTGCTACAGAATGTGCATGGATGCCGTGGGGCGTGGGGCCTCTGTGCGGACGGGCCCATCCAGGGAGGACCGGACGGCACAGGGCCTCAGGGACAGGTCGCCAGCACCCAGCTTGTGGGGACACCGGCCGAAGCTGGCGGGGGCTCTCCCTGGCCAGTCAGCCAGTGTGTCAGGCAGGCACATGGGCAGCGGCCTCCGGGCTCGGGACAGCCACGTGCGGGGCAGGAGTGGCCATGCGATCGATGGCCACGGAGCAGCTGAGCTTCTGGTGAACACCAGGGAGGGGCGGGCGCACTGCCAGGGTCCTCGGCTGAGTGGCAGCTTGGGGAGGAGGTGATGTGAGGCAGGAGAGAAGGGCAGCGCTCTGGCCTGGCCTCTGCCTCCCCCCAGGGCGGGCGGAATTCCTGTCCGCCCAGCGCACTGCTTGCCGCCCCAGACCCCTGCCTCCAGCTGAGCAAGTCCAGGGCCCTGGGCCCCTGGAGGGTCCACACGAGTGCCCCGCAGGCGCCGCGGGGTGGGCTGGTAGTCCCCCACCATGACATGTCCCGCACACACTGCCCTTCCCGCCTGCCTGCCCTCACCCCCGACCCGTCCTCGGCCCCAGACTGACCCTGGGGCTGCGCCCCGCAGGACCCCGACGAGAGCGCCCGCATCTCCAGCGCCTTCTTCCGCCTGTTTCGTGTCTTGAGGCTGATCAAGCTGCTGAGCCGCGCGGAGGGCGTGCGCACGCTGCTCTGGACCTTCATCAAGTCCTTCCAGGTGTGCGGTCCCGCCCACCCCGGGGACCCGCCCACCCCGGGCCCCGCCCACCCCGGGGACCCGCCCACCCGCCCACCCCGGGGACCCGCCCACCCACAGGACCTGACCACCCCGGGGCCCCGCCCACCCCGGGACCCGCCCACCCCGGGGACCCGCCCACCCACAGGACCTGACCACCCCGGGGGCCTCGCCCACCCCCGGGACCCGCCCACCCACGGGACTCAACCTGCAGTTGTGGGGAGGACTGTGCCGCCCTGGGTATGGCCTGCGGGTCCCGGGGTCCTGGTGAGCTAGGCAAGGGCAGGGCTGCTGGGCTGCGGTGGAGCCCTGCACTGGACCTCCGTCCTCCCCGCAGGCCCTGCCCTACGTGGCTCTGCTCATCGTCATGCTCTTCTTCATCTACGCGGTCATCGGGATGCAGGTGAGACCCGGAGGAGGGCCTGGGGAGGCCTGGCCGGCCTGCAGGCTGGACCCGCCTCCCCTCGACCTTGTGCTTCCTGGCAGCCCCGCGCGCCTTCAGGGCCAGGGAAGGAGGCGGTCCCTGGCGTGAGTCGGGCAGAAGCACCCCCAGGAACCGTGCCGGCAGATGGGGGAGGGCAGGGCTGCTCCCCGAGGCCCCCACTGGAGGATCGGGGGTCTCAGCTACCCCGTCCTGGAGCACTCCGCTCCATACACGGACCCCTAAGTCAGCTCTTGGCGAGGAAAATGGGTCCCCCACCCAGACTTCTCTGACTTGAGGGGAAGAACCTTACCCAACCTCGGAAACACAGGGGACCCTTGTCCAAGGCAGATGTAGCGCGGGCGTCCACGTATTCGTGAGGTTTTCAGTGAGCAGGTCCTCAGGCTGGCCGTGGGTCGCCGATGTGGGCGTGGAGCCAGGGACACGGAGGGCCTGAGCGCTGGCAGTGAGCTGAGGGCTCGGCCCTGCTCAGGGATCGGCCGTGGCCGGGGTGTGCGGCCTGGGGTGGAGGGGATTGGAGGAGGCGGGACGGGGGAGACTGTCCAGGTCCACAGCTGAGCCCTCCCTCGGCTGCAGATGTTCGGGAAGATCGCCTTGGTGGACGGGACCCAGATCAACCGGAACAACAACTTCCAGACCTTCCCCCAGGCGGTGCTGCTGCTCTTCAGGCACGCGCTGCCCCAAGCCCACCGAGCATCCCCGCCCCGTGCCCCCGCCCCCAGGAGGCAGGCTGGCTTCGTGGGGCCCCGCGCTCAGCTGTGCAGAACCAACGGGCTCTGCTGTCTTTCGGGAGCTCGCCATGGGCAGCCAGTGCTTCCGTATAAAGCCTTCGTGGATGAGCGGCCCCCGTGCGCACGGTGCCCTGCGGGCCCGCCCTGTCCCTCCACTCTCATTGCGGGCGGGGCCAGGCAGAGGTCGGACGTCCTTTGAAGGGAGGGTGAGGCCTTGCTGCCCACCAGGGCCCTGAGTCCTGATTTCGCGCCTCTGCCCAGGAAGCCCCCTTGGTCTGTTGAGCTCCTTCCTGGATGCCCACGAGGGGTCGAGCGGGGGCCGTGGCGCAGAGGGGCAGCCCGTGAGCCCTGGGTGCCGACGGGCCGGCCTGCTCCCTGCATGCCCTGCCCACGCGGGGCGGCGGGCTCCCTCCCGAGGGGCCCAGCGTGAGAGCCGGGCCTTGCAGGTGCGCCACGGGCGAGGCGTGGCAAGAGATCCTGCTGGCCTGCAGCTACGGGCAGCTGTGCGACCCCGAGTCGGACTACGCCCCCGGGGAGGAGTACACCTGCGGCACGGACTTCGCCTACTACTACTTCATCAGCTTCTACATGCTGTGCGCCTTCCTGGTGAGGGCCCGGCCCCAGGGGGCCGAGGCAGGGCCGCCCCCCGCCCCCGGCACCTCGGTCCCTCCAGGGACGGAGCTCAGGGGTACCGGAGCCGCACGGGCTCCGGCTAGCGTGTCCCGGCTCCGGCCGTCCTAGCGGGGCTTCTCTTCCTGGTGTGGCTGGCACGCTCCCCAGGAGCTGGTCTGAGGCCTTTCCCTTTCGCTGTTGTCCTTAGCAATGAGCAATCAAAAGAATTTACTGAGGTTCTGCCCTACAATAGATGGAAGCTTCTGTTTTGCTTCCAAGAATCGATGGCAAAGCCGTTCACCTCTCCCTCCCTCTTCCTTGGGAGCGAAGGTTGCCGCCCTCGAGGAGCGGAGCCTGTGGAAGCAGGCGGCGGAGTGCAGCCGGCTTGCTGGCTCCAGGGCGCTGTCTGCCCGGGCGGGCGGCACAGAGCCCGCGGCCCCGGCCCTCGCTCCTTCGTTCTTCCTCTTTCCTGCGCTCACTGAAACGGGGGTTGGGTCACCTGCTGTCCCCTTGTCAGGAGACAGGAATGTGAACAGGGCACCGTCCTGGCCCCGAAGGCACCCCTGGGTGCCGGGGTCTGTGTGCCATAAAGCTGGCACTTCACGGGGGTGCCCACGAGGGGTCGAGCGGGGGCCGTGGCGCAGAGGGGCAGCCCGTGAGCCCTGGGTGCCGACGGGCCGGCCTGCTCCCTGCATGCCCTGCCCACGCGGGGCGGCGGGCTCCCTCCCGAGGGGCCCAGCGTGAGAGCCGGGCCTTGCAGGTGCGCCACGGGCGAGGCGTGGCAAGAGATCCTGCTGGCCTGCAGCTACGGGCAGCTGTGCGACCCCGAGTCGGACTACGCCCCCGGGGAGGAGTACACCTGCGGCACGGACTTCGCCTACTACTACTTCATCAGCTTCTACATGCTGTGCGCCTTCCTGGTGAGGGCCCGGCCCCAGGGGGCCGAGGCAGGGCCGCCCCCCGCCCCCGGCACCTCGGTCCCTCCAGGGACGGAGCTCAGGGGTACCGGAGCCGCACGGGCTCCGGCTAGCGTGTCCCGGCTCCGGCCGTCCTAGCGGGGCTTCTCTTCCTGGTGTGGCTGGCACGCTCCCCAGGAGCTGGTCTGAGGCCTTTCCCTTTCGCTGTTGTCCTTAGCAATGAGCAATCAAAAGAATTTACTGAGGTTCTGCCCTACAATAGATGGAAGCTTCTGTTTTGCTTCCAAGAATCGATGGCAAAGCCGTTCACCTCTCCCTCCCTCTTCCTTGGGAGCGAAGGTTGCCGCCCTCGAGGAGCGGAGCCTGTGGAAGCAGGCGGCGGAGTGCAGCCGGCTTGCTGGCTCCAGGGCGCTGTCTGCCCGGGCGGGCGGCACAGAGCCCGCGGCCCCGGCCCTCGCTCCTTCGTTCTTCCTCTTTCCTGCGCTCACTGAAACGGGGGTTGGGTCACCTGCTGTCCCCTTGTCAGGAGACAGGAATGTGAACAGGGCACCGTCCTGGCCCCGAAGGCACCCCTGGGTGCCGGGGTCTGTGTGCCATAAAGCTGGCACTTCACGGGGGTGCCCGATGATACAGAACAGGCGAGGGCCTCACCGGGCAGTGTCCCCGGGGACCAGCGTCCCTCTGGGGAGGAGGCTACAGGACATGCCGCCCCTGGAGCCCTGGCAGAGGGCACCGCCTGGGCCGGAGCAGCGCGGCTCACGCCGCTCGTGGGCGGGATGCGGTCACCCGCAGGGCTGGGAGGCGGGGCCGGCCCGGGGAAGCTGTGGCCCCCAGCCCCCGTGGACGCCCCCAGCCCGTCGCTGTGCAGCCGCCTGTCCGGGCAGGGACCCCTCCGATCTCCCCCAACAGATCATCAACCTCTTTGTGGCCGTCATCATGGACAACTTCGACTACCTGACCCGGGACTGGTCCATCCTGGGCCCTCATCACCTGGACGAGTTCAAGGCCATCTGGGCGGAGTACGACCCGGAGGCCACGTGAGTCCAGCCGCAGGCTCCGGCCGGGCCGTCCCTCCGCCGTCACCCACCCCTCAGTCTAGGCCCCCTGGCGTCTGGGCGGAGAGTCCCTCTCCAGTCTGACAGGAAGGAGTGGCTTCCCCGCCCTTTTGGGAGTCGAGGGCCCAGAGCTGAGACGTGGAGTTTCTCAGGGTCAGGAGGGAACCCACAGCCCCAGTGGCCAAGTCTCCAAGCCTTTACTGGGAAATGGTCACCCGGCTTCACCTGGGGACTTCTAGTAGCAGGAACGTGCGGCCTCCCCGGCACCCTGGGCCCTGACTACTCAGACGGTGGTCAGGTGACCAAGCAGCTGAGCTTGATAAAATGCGGAAGGATCGGAACTTGCATCGCTGGTAACCTCTCCTCCCTCTTCCTTGGGAGCGAAGGTTGCCGCCCTCGAGGAGCGGAGCCTGTGGAAGCAGGCGGCGGAGTGCAGCCGGCTTGCTGGCTCCAGGGCGCTGTCTGCCCGGGCGGGCGGCACAGAGCCCGCGGCCCCGGCCCTCGCTCCTTCGTTCTTCCTCTTTCCTGCGCTCACTGAAACGGGGGTTGGGTCACCTGCTGTCCCCTTGTCAGGAGACAGGAATGTGAACAGGGCACCGTCCTGGCCCCGAAGGCACCCCTGGGTGCCGGGGTCTGTGTGCCATAAAGCTGGCACTTCACGGGGGTGCCCGATGATACAGAACAGGCGAGGGCCTCACCGGGCAGTGTCCCCGGGGACCAGCGTCCCTCTGGGGAGGAGGCTACAGGACATGCCGCCCCTGGAGCCCTGGCAGAGGGCACCGCCTGGGCCGGAGCAGCGCGGCTCACGCCGCTCGTGGGCGGGATGCGGTCACCCGCAGGGCTGGGAGGCGGGGCCGGCCCGGGGAAGCTGTGGCCCCCAGCCCCCGTGGACGCCCCCAGCCCGTCGCTGTGCAGCCGCCTGTCCGGGCAGGGACCCCTCCGATCTCCCCCAACAGATCATCAACCTCTTTGTGGCCGTCATCATGGACAACTTCGACTACCTGACCCGGGACTGGTCCATCCTGGGCCCTCATCACCTGGACGAGTTCAAGGCCATCTGGGCGGAGTACGACCCGGAGGCCACGTGAGTCCAGCCGCAGGCTCCGGCCGGGCCGTCCCTCCGCCGTCACCCACCCCTCAGTCTAGGCCCCCTGGCGTCTGGGCGGAGAGTCCCTCTCCAGTCTGACAGGAAGGAGTGGCTTCCCCGCCCTTTGGTAGTCGAGGGCCCAGAGCTGAGACGTGGAGTTTCTCAGGGTCAGGAGGGAACCCACAGCCCCAGTGGCCGAAGTCTCCAAGCCTTTACTGGGAAATGGTCACCCGGCTTCACCTGGGGACTTCTAGTAGCAGGGAACGTGCGGCCTCCCCCGGCACCCTGGGCCCTGACTACTCAGACGGTGGTCAGGTGACCAAGCAGCTGAGCTTGATAAAAATGCGGAGCCCCGGCCTCACCCGGGATCCAGCAGAACTTGCATCGCTGGTAACCTCTCCATCCAGGCCCAGAGATCCCGTGTCTGAGGGGGCGCTGGCCTCTTCATCTCCCGTATGGCTAACAAGAACCCTTTCCGGGGGCGGGCAATGGTAAATTCAAACGTTGCTTCTCCTTTAGAAAGGAAACTCAGCCTCCCATACAGGTGTGCATCAGGCAGCTCCCTGTCCGGGCTCCCTCCGCCGGGCCACTCCCTGAGCAGGGAGGGAGGGCGGGCCGGGCTGCCGGGGGCACAGGTCTGGTGTCCTCCCCAGGGGCAGAATCAAGCACCTGGACGTGGTGACCCTGCTGCGGAGGATCCAGCCCCCGCTGGGCTTCGGGAAGTTCTGCCCACACCGGGTGGCATGTAAGGTAACCAGGGCTGCGGGCGAGGGGCGGTCCTACCCGACGCCCGCCTCCACCCCGTCGCGGAGGAAGAGCCTCGGGGCCCCGGGCAGGAGGCTGGCGAGGCGCGTGGACGAGGCGCTCTAGAGCAGTTCTGCCCTGGGCCCCCCCCGCCCGGCCTGGGACCTCAAGTCTCAGCAGAGTCCCAGCGCCTCCCCTCCCTTCATGGAGGGCTTCACGGCCACCCTGCGCCTCCCCTGCTGGCCCCAGACCGGGCGAGGCTGACCGCCCGCTCGGTGGTCCCAGCCCGGCAGCGAGCCCCCTTCTCCACGCAGCGGCTGGTAGGCATGAACATGCCCCTGAACAGCGACGGCACGGTCACCTTCAACGCCACTCTCTTCGCCCTGGTGCGCACGGCCCTCAAGATCAAGACGGAAGGTGCGGGCAGCCCCTGCTCCCGGGGGCCGAGCTTCCGGCAGATTCTTCCAGATTCTCGGAGCTAAACGGCCGCATCAGGAGTCTTGGGGAGAAGCCAAGGGAGGACCCAGCCTGTGGCCACATAGCTCTCGTGCCCCCCGGGGCTCAGCGGGAGGGCCCAGATTCCGCGGGGCAGAGGCTGAGGCTGTGGTGGGGGCGGAGCCCCGGGTACGGTCAGGCAGGAGCTGCTCGGCCAGGCAGAGCGGGCAGGCGTGGGAGGGGCGGGGGACTCCCTGGCACAGGAGCCCGGCCGTCTCAGGTCCGGAGGTGGGCAGGGCCGTCGACGGCATCAGCACAGGGGCAAGGGCGCTTCCTGGGGAAGGCAAGCGGGTGGTCAGGGAGGGGCCGAGGTGGAGCGGCTGGCGGCCTGCCTGGAGGAGGCAGAGCAGACCATGGTGTGTGGGAGGTGACTTCTGTGTTGGGGGGCGAGGAGGACCCAAGGGTCAGCCTTTACAGTCAGCCACTCTGGGTGCTGGGAGCCACGGCCTGGGGGAGAGCGCGTGTGACCCGAGGACGGGTTGCCCCCAAAGCCTGTGCCTGATGCAGCGGCTGCCACAGGGAAGAGCCGGCCGCCACCTGCTGAGCGAGAGGCTCGGGCAGTGCTCGGCGGCCTCGTCAGGTGAGGTGGACGCCCCTGTCTCTGGCCCCAGGGAACTTCGAGCAGGCCAACGAGGAGCTGCGGACCATAATCAAGAAGATCTGGAAGAGGACCAGCATGAAGCTGCTGGACCAGGTCATCCCTCCCATAGGAGGTGGGTGCTCCACGGGGCAGAGGGAGCCCAGAGAAGGGGCCAGGGCTCCTTCAGGGAGCCTTGGGGGAGTCTGAGCATTAGCCACGCCCCGTGAAGCCTTAGGTGGACCCCATGACACCCGTGGGGTCAGGCCAGCGAGGGGAGGGGGCTTGGGCACCCGTCCTGGCTGGCCCCACGCTGATCCCAGCCTCAAAGGCCCACCGGCCCTTGTTGCCCCTGCAGATGACGAGGTGACGGTGGGGAAGTTCTACGCCACGTTTCTCATCCAGGAGCACTTCCGGAAGTTCATGAGGCGCCAGGAGGAATATTATGGGTACCGGCCCAAGAAGGACACAGTGCAGATCCAGGTAGGCCTGGGCCCTCTGGGGGCTCCGCCGCTGAGCTGGTCCCTGGAGTCCAGCTCCCTCTCTGTGTCTCTGGAGTCTTGGGGAGAAGCCAAGGGAGGACCCAGCCTGTGGCCACATAGCTCTCGTGCCCCCCGGGGCTCAGCGGGAGGGCCCAGATTCCGCGGGGCAGAGGCTGAGGCTGTGGTGGGGGCGGAGCCCCGGGTACGGTCAGGCAGGAGCTGCTCGGCCAGGCAGAGCGGGCAGGCGTGGGAGGGGCGGGGGACTCCCTGGCACAGGAGCCCGGCCGTCTCAGGTCCGGAGGTGGGCAGGGCCGTCGACGGCATCAGCACAGGGGCAAGGGCGCTTCCTGGGGAAGGCAAGCGGGTGGTCCGGGAGGGGCCGAGGTGGAGCGGCTGGCGGCCTGCCTGGAGGAGGCAGAGCAGACCATGGTGTGTGGGAGGTGACTTCTGTGTTGGGGGGCGAGGAGGACCCAAGGGTCAGCCTTTACAGTCAGCCACTCTGGGTGCTGGGAGCCACGGCCTGGGGGAGAGCGCGTGTGACCCGAGGACGGGTTGCCCCCAAAGCCTGTGCCTGATGCAGCGGCTGCCACAGGGAAGAGCCGGCCGCCACCTGCTGAGCGAGAGGCTCGGGCAGTGCTCGGCGGCCTCGTCAGGTGAGGTGGACGCCCCTGTCTCTGGCCCCAGGGAACTTCGAGCAGGCCAACGAGGAGCTGCGGACCATAATCAAGAAGATCTGGAAGAGGACCAGCATGAAGCTGCTGGACCAGGTCATCCCTCCCATAGGAGGTGGGTGCTCCACGGGGCAGAGGGAGCCCAGAGAAGGGGCCAGGGCTCCTTCAGGGAGCCTTGGGGGAGTCTGAGCATTAGCCACGCCCCGTGAAGCCTTAGGTGGACCCCATGACACCCGTGGGGTCAGGCCAGCGAGGGGAGGGGGCTTGGGCACCCGTCCTGGCTGGCCCCACGCTGATCCCAGCCTCAAAGGCCCACCGGCCCTTGTTGCCCCTGCAGATGACGAGGTGACGGTGGGGAAGTTCTACGCCACGTTTCTCATCCAGGAGCACTTCCGGAAGTTCATGAGGCGCCAGGAGGAATATTATGGGTACCGGCCCAAGAAGGACACAGTGCAGATCCAGGTAGGCCTGGGCCCTCTGGGGGCTCCGCCGCTGAGCTGGTCCCTGGAGTCCAGCTCCCTCTCTGTGTCTCTGGGGGTCGGCACTCGGGGGCAGAGCGGGCAGGCGGGGCCAGGACGAGTGCAGCGTGAGAGGACAGCTCGGGATAGAAGATGCTTCAACCTCAGCGGAAGAGCCCGGAGCCCTTCCAGCCCTGGATGACGCAGCCCAGGACCGCGCGGCTGCCCCTGAGCACGAGGGAGAGACGGGAGAGAGGAGGGCGGTGGCCATCAGAGCGGGCACGCTGCTCCGGGCAGGCAGGTGCTGGGAGGGACCCAGTGGGTGCCCAGAGACAGGTAGAACGTTGTGTTCTCTTGCCTGTTTTCCTTTCATGTTCGTTTTATTTGTTTAGTTTTGGCTGCACTGGGTCCTCACGGCTGCTCCGGCTGTTCGCTGGTTGGTCAAGCAGGGCTGCTCTTGCTGGGAGCCGGGGCTCCGGGGCGCACGGCGGCGGCAGCGGCGGCCCCCAGGCTCTGGAGCACATGCGTGGCCGCTGGGCACGGCAGCCTCGCTGCCCGGAAGCACGTGGGGTCTTCCTGGGTCAGGGATCAGGCCTCTGCCTCCCGCGTGGGTAGGCAAATGCTTTACCACTGAGCCACCGGGGACGCTCTTGACTGTTGTTATTTATTTGTTTGTCTTTAAGTTAGTGTTAAAAATTTTTAACACTAAAAAAATTTTTGTGTGTGTTGGGGTAGGGCAGAGCCAATGAACCATGTTGAGATAGTTTCAGGTGAGCAGTGAAGGGACTCGGCCACACACGTATCTGTATCCATTCTTCCCCTAACCCCCATCGTATTCAAGCCCTTGTCTGTTTTTAATTTCAATTTTTATAGTGAATATAGTGTACATAATGGTTAAATTTTTAAAATATTCATGTATTTGGGCTGTGTGTTTAAATTTTTATTCCAGTTTTTACTTTGAAACAGCCTCACAAGTTTAACAGTCGCCTGCATAATATAAGTCCTTTTTTCCTGAACCATCTGAGAGTCACAGCCAGTGTTCCATCAGCCCTGAACCAGTCAGAGTGTGTTTCCTGCAAACGAGGGCGCGCTCCCCCGCGAGCTGCCCACCTGGCCTCGACGCAGCCTCCCAATCAGGCGGCAGGGCGTCCGGTCCCGTGGAGCCCTCGGGCCCCTGTGGGATTCACCACTGGTCCCAGTAATGCCCGTTACGGCAAAAGGACTGGACCCAGAGTCCCATGCTGTGTTTAGCTGTTGGGTCTCTTTAGTCTTTCGCTCCTCAGTCTTCCCTGGACGTGACCGTGACATGTGAAGACTCCCAGCCAGCAGAGCCCTCAGTCTGGGATGTTTCCTCATGACCGATCGAGGGCTTGCATCAGCCAGGAACGTCCCCCGAGTGCGGCCGTGTTCTCAGTCTCGGTGTGTCCCGTCACTGCTGACATGAGCTTTGATCAGCTCAGAGCGTGGTGTTAATGGCAGGTGCAATTGAAGGAGGTCATTTGTGCGAAGAGGGTGCCCAGTGAGGGGATCTCCCAACCTGCAGGCCTGGTTGGGGTGACCCCGTCCAGCGGAGAAGCCAGCTAGAGCGCCGTCCGGATCTGGACTGGCCCAGGGGCCAGAGGAGGAGCCCCAGAGCGTCGAACGTGCAGGAGCTGGGGGTGCGGGCTTGCGGCTTCCAGGAAGCCCTGGTTGTTGGGGTCAGAAACGAGTCTCCCCTCCCCTCCTGGCCTAGAGGGTCCCTGAGCCCCTTCTCCGTCCCCAGGCGGGACTGCGGACCATCGAGGAAGAGGCAGCCCCCGAGATCCGCCGCACCATCTCGGGAGACCTGACGGCCGAGGAGGAGCTGGAGAGAGCCATGGTGGAGGCCGCGATGGAGGAGGGGATATTCCGGGTGAGGGAGGCCGTGCCCTGACTCCCCGGGGGGCGGGGGTGTCCCAGGAAGGGGGCCGGGAGCCCCACCGCGCAGAAGAGGAGGCTGAGGACCCCACTGCCCCGCGGCTCCGGGGACTCAGAACCAGGGACCCGCCCACCTGAGGTCTCCCCGCCCCCGTCCCCATGAGCATGAGGGTTTTTGAAACAGCCTCACAAGTTTAACAGTCGCCTGCATAATATAAGTCCTTTTTTCCTGAACCATCTGAGAGTCACAGCCAGTGTTCCATCAGCCCTGAACCAGTCAGAGTGTGTTTCCTGCAAACGAGGGCGCGCTCCCCCGCGAGCTGCCCACCTGGCCTCGACGCAGCCTCCCAATCAGGCGGCAGGGCGTCCGGTCCCGTGGAGCCCTCGGGCCCCTGTGGGATTCACCACTGGTCCCAGTAATGCCCGTTACGGCAAAAGGACTGGACCCAGAGTCCCATGCTGTGTTTAGCTGTTGGGTCTCTTTAGTCTTTCGCTCCTCAGTCTTCCCTGGACGTGACCGTGACATGTGAAGACTCCCAGCCAGCAGAGCCCTCAGTCTGGGATGTTTCCTCATGACCGATCGAGGGCTTGCATCAGCCAGGAACGTCCCCCGAGTGCGGCCGTGTTCTCAGTCTCGGTGTGTCCCGTCACTGCTGACATGAGCTTTGATCAGCTCAGAGCGTGGTGTTAATGGCAGGTGCAATTGAAGGAGGTCATTTGTGCGAAGAGGGTGCCCAGTGAGGGGATCTCCCAACCTGCAGGCCTGGTTGGGGTGACCCCGTCCAGCGGAGAAGCCAGCTAGAGCGCCGTCCGGATCTGGACTGGCCCAGGGGCCAGAGGAGGAGCCCCAGAGCGTCGAACGTGCAGGAGCTGGGGGTGCGGGCTTGCGGCTTCCAGGAAGCCCTGGTTGTTGGGGTCAGAAACGAGTCTCCCCTCCCCTCCTGGCCTAGAGGGTCCCTGAGCCCCTTCTCCGTCCCCAGGCGGGACTGCGGACCATCGAGGAAGAGGCAGCCCCCGAGATCCGCCGCACCATCTCGGGAGACCTGACGGCCGAGGAGGAGCTGGAGAGAGCCATGGTGGAGGCCGCGATGGAGGAGGGGATATTCCGGGTGAGGGAGGCCGTGCCCTGACTCCCCGGGGGGCGGGGGTGTCCCAGGAAGGGGGCCGGGAGCCCCACCGCGCAGAAGAGGAGGCTGAGGACCCCACTGCCCCGCGGCTCCGGGGACTCAGAACCAGGGACCCGCCCACCTGAGGTCTCCCCGCCCCCGTCCCCATGAGCATGAGGGCACATCCGTCCATCAGCGGTCCGCTGGCTTCCTGTCACCAGTCCTCCGTCCTAGAGCCGGAGGATCCCTCGTGACCTCCGCTCTGAACCTTCTCGGGCTGCTCACGAGGAAGTGGTGGTGTCCGAGGCGTCCGTGGTTACCGCTGCCGGGTTACTTTTGGAGGCCGAGAGCCGGCGCCCGGCCCCGCCCTCACCTAGCTCCGCCCCTCGCCTTGTGTTCCCGTCGGGTGTCGGGTCAGCACCCCCAAACTGGGAGCACCCTGAGGGCGCTGGTCTCCTCTCCGGCCTCGCAGCCTGGACCGCTCCCCTCTGGCCTTGTTCCCGGAGCGGTCCGGCATCCAGGGCGGCGGCCCCCGCGCTCCCAAGCCCTGGCCCCTGCTCTCAGTCCCTCCCCTCTCCCTCTGCACCCCAGAGGACCGGCGGCCTGTTTGGCCAGGTGGACAGCTTCCTGGACAGGACCAACTCCCTGGCCCCGCACATGGCCAACCAGAGACCCCTCCAGTTCACTGAGGTAGAGATGGAGGAGCTGGAGTCGCCGGTCTTCCTGGAAGACTTCCCTCAGCATCCGAGCACCACCCCCCTGGCGCGGGCCAACACCAACAACGCCAACGCCAACGCCGCCAGGGGGACCAGCAACCCGGGCACACGGCAGGCGCAACCCGCAGCCCGGGAGGCAGGGGCTGGGGTGGGGCCAGACAGGCCTGGCGGGTGGGCTCCGGGCCGGGGGGGCACCCTGAAATGTAGAGGGCTTTGGGGTCCAGCCTTGGCCTTGCTGCGAGATGGGCCTGGAAGGCAGAGACGCGTGTGGCCAGCAGGGAGCAGCCTCGGGCCGGCCCCCGGCAGCGCCCAGCAGGGCTTCTCCCCTGGGTGGTCCAGAGCAGGGCAGGTTAGAAGGAGAGGCTCGATGGGACTCCGTGGTCCCCGGCTCGCCGGCCCCAGGCTGCGGACTGGAGACGATCAGTGGCCGAGTGTCAGGAAACACACAGGGATGAGCAGAGAGGGTCTTGGCCGTCGTGTGGGCCGGGCTCCAAGCAGAGCCCTGTTCTAGGCAGGCGGCCTGGCGCTGGGGGTCTCCTTGGCCTGGAGAGGCTGGGCTCCTCACCCTCGGGAATGGGCAGGACCAGGCAGAGGCCAGGGGACACTTCCCAGGCCAGCTGCCTGAATCCTTCCTAGAGCCGGAGGATCCCTCGTGACCTCCGCTCTGAACCTTCTCGGGCTGCTCACGAGGAAGTGGTGGTGTCCGAGGCGTCCGTGGTTACCGCTGCCGGGTTACTTTTGGAGGCCGAGAGCCGGCGCCCGGCCCCGCCCTCACCTAGCTCCGCCCCTCGCCTTGTGTTCCCGTCGGGTGTCGGGTCAGCACCCCCAAACTGGGAGCACCCTGAGGGCGCTGGTCTCCTCTCCGGCCTCGCAGCCTGGACCGCTCCCCTCTGGCCTTGTTCCCGGAGCGGTCCGGCATCCAGGGCGGCGGCCCCCGCGCTCCCAAGCCCTGGCCCCTGCTCTCAGTCCCTCCCCTCTCCCTCTGCACCCCAGAGGACCGGCGGCCTGTTTGGCCAGGTGGACAGCTTCCTGGACAGGACCAACTCCCTGGCCCCGCACATGGCCAACCAGAGACCCCTCCAGTTCACTGAGGTAGAGATGGAGGAGCTGGAGTCGCCGGTCTTCCTGGAAGACTTCCCTCAGCATCCGAGCACCACCCCCCTGGCGCGGGCCAACACCAACAACGCCAACGCCAACGCCGCCAGGGGCAACAGCAACCCGGGCAACAGGCAGGCGCAACCCGCAGCCCGGGAGGCAGGGGCTGGGGTGGGGCCAGACAGGCCTGGCGGGTGGGCTCCGGGCCGGGGGGGCACCCTGAAATGTAGAGGGCTTTGGGGTCCAGCCTTGGCCTTGCTGCGAGATGGGCCTGGAAGGCAGAGACGCGTGTGGCCAGCAGGGAGCAGCCTCGGGCCGGCCCCCGGCAGCGCCCAGCAGGGCTTCTCCCCTGGGTGGTCCAGAGCAGGGCAGGTTAGAAGGAGAGGCTCGATGGGACTCCGTGGTCCCCGGCTCGCCGGCCCCAGGCTGCGGACTGGAGACGATCAGTGGCCGAGTGTCAGGAAACACACAGGGATGAGCAGAGAGGGTCTTGGCCGTCGTGTGGGCCGGGCTCCGAGCAGAGCCCTGTTCTAGGCAGGCGGCCTGGCGCTGGGGGTCTCCTTGGCCTGGAGAGGCTGGGCTCCTCACCCTCGGGAATGGGCAGGACCAGGCAGAGGCCAGGGGACACTTCCCAGGCCAGCTGCCTGAATCCCCTTCCAGCCAGAGACCCCTCGAATTCAGCCCCAAGCCTCGGAGGGCGCCTGAGCCGGGGGTCACGGTGGTGCTGGGTGCCGTGATGGTGCAGACCCGGCCTGGCAGCCAGAGGAGAGCAGTCTCGTCGGGAGTCCCGTGGGCCCCGCTCTGACCACATGACCTCACGGAATGTCGTCCTGCGAAGGCAGAGGGCCCAGGACCCAGCTAGCTAGGGACACTGAGGGAGCTTCCCAAACCGAGGACTCCGGGACAGGATCCTGCGTGAGCAGAGGGGAGCCCGCCCGCCGCCGCGGCCGAGAGGCCGTGTCCTCAGGGGTGTGGGGCCGGAGCAGGGCGGGTGTCGGAGGGCAGAGGGACTCTCACCTGACAGGCGGAGCGGTCAGTGAGCAAAGGGGTGCAGGTCAGACGAGGGGGTGGCTGGACACCGGAGTCTGCCGGCTGGACGGAGGCAGCAGTCCAGGCCCCTCCGCGGGAAGGGTGGGGCCCGGAGGGCGGGGGGCAGCAGCCCCAGCTCACAGCCGGGCCTCTGTTGCAGTGTCCGGGACGGAGGGGCGCTGCCCGGAGAGCCAGAGACGCCTGCCGCCGTGGGAGGAGCCTTTGGGCCGCTCCGGGGGACCCCGGGTCAGTCTCCCCCGTGCTCCCAAGGGGCCGGCCTTCTCCTAGAGAGGCCTGGGCAGTCGGGAAGCCTGACCGGGAGGCGGGGGCCTGGTGATGGGGACCAGCTCCTCGCCCAGGCAAAGGGAGGGGACGCCCGGGAGCTGGAGGGACAGGGTGCACGGCGAAAGGGCCTCCCCGGGCAGAGGGCAGCCCCTGGACACAGGCACCTCGGCCCTGCCCTCTAGAGGAGGAGCTGGCGGCCTCCCAGCAGGTCCTCGATGGCTGCGTGTGGCAGGAGGGCCCCGGGGAGGCCGGGGTTCGGAGGGAACAGGCTCGCCACGCTCCCCAACGCTGACACTCTCATACGCGTGAACAGACAGCTCGCACGACCCACACGCACGCAGGAAGGCCGGCTTGGTCAAAGCCGGTCAGGGTCAAGCTTCGATCCCCTCCCAAAGCCACAAGGACAGAGACCAGGGCTAACAGAGTGGGGGTGGGGCCTCAGCTCAGACACCCTCTGGGAGCCCACCTCTGGGACCCCGAGGGCCTCAGGGCAGGGCTGGCTAGCCGAGCGGAGCTCCGTGGACCCAGGGCCCCTGGGAGGACTGAGCAGCCCCTCTTGCCCTGGGCCCACCTGCCCACAGGACCCCGCGACACGTCCCGAGTGGAGCAGCCGCGGGGACAGGTGCCCTGGAGAGGGGTGTCCGCAGCCCAGGCCCCTGCCGCCTCCTGCCAGGTAACCCGCCAGAGGCTGGCGAGCAGGCTCCAGGCGGAGGGCGGGAGAGCCCGGGCCCCGGTCCTGCCCTGCGCGGGGTCTCGGCTGGGGCCTCCCCGTCCCCGTGGGCGCCAGCGTCCCTGAGGGGTCTTTGCTTTGGGAGCAGTGTGAGGAGGCTGAGAAGAGGAGCCCCACCGCAGGGCCCCCGCCCGAGGAAGCACCCCCTGGCGGTAGGACTGAGGACGGGACCCCCAGGGGCCCGACTCCCGCCACGGCCCAGCTGATCCGAGAGGTGAGGGGCGCCGCATGCCGGGTGGCCGCAGCCCGGGGGAGCGCGGTGGGGCTCCCGGCAGGACCCACCCGGCCTGCTCTCCCCCGCAGGCTCTGGTTCGAGGGGGCCTGGACACCTTGGCGGCAGATGCCAGCTTCGTCCAGGCCACGGGCCAGGCCCTGGCGGAGGCCTGCCGGCTGGAACCGCGGCAAGTGGAGGTGGCCGCCGCGGAGCTTCTGCAGGGACGCGAGAGCCCGGGGGCCGCGGCCGGCGCCTGGGGGTGCCTGGGCCGCGGGGCCTCTCTGGGCAGCCTCTGCCAGCACGAGGGCTCCCAGGAGACCCTCATCCCCCGCAGGCTGTGAAGCCCGGCGTCCGCGTGGCCTGGGCGGGCGGGCTGAGGCCCCGGCAGCTGGAGCAGGGTCAGCCCAGCACGGCAGCCCCTCTCAGCAGCTCGAGGGACCGAGGGACGGGCGGGGGCTGGCCGGGACCACCTCCGAGGTCAGAAGGGGGCGGACGCCGTCCCTCTCCCCGCCGGCAGAGGCTCGTGGACGGAGCGTCAGTGCCATTCGAGGCCTGGCCAGAGCCAGCGGGACATTAAAGTCTCCAGGCCTGCGGCGGGGCGCCTGCCTCTGTCTGTCTCCTTTGGGGGCCCTTCTGCGCCCTCCCCGCCCCCACGGAGAGGCCTCTGGACGGCCTGCTGCCACGGAGGGCGTGGTGCCCGGGCGTGTGTGCGGCGGCCCGTTCCACCGACCAGGGCCCCACCCCGCAGCCAGCACACCCACAGCTGTGGCCGGAGCCCACTGCCGCCCCCAGAGCCGCAGGGCGGCGCTGCTCACGGCCTGGGCAGCATGGCCCCCAGGGCCCCGCCTCGCTCTCCCCCGCCTCCTCCCCTCGCACGCGCTCCCTCCTGGTGCCCCCCAGGCCAGCCTCACGGGGAGGGCGCCCGCAGGGCTCGGTGTCTTCCTTCCTTCCTTTCTGCTGGGCCAGCCCCGCTCCCTGCACGCGTCCTGCTTCTCCCGGTCAGCTCCAAGGATGTCCTGCTTGACCTCAAAGTGCATGGTGTCCAGAGTCGACCTCTTCCCCTGTCCCTGCCGCCTGTGACCTCAGGGCCCGCTCCCTGTTCAGAGTCTGAGTGGAGTCCCACCCTCACTGCCATGCCCCGTGGACCCCCCCTCCAACGACGTCCCAGCCCTGACCCTCCGCGGTGACCCTGCGGACACCGGGGCCTCGTCCAGCCTCATCGCCTGCGGCAGCCTCCAAACGGCCTCCCCGCTCCCCGCTCCCAGCCTGACCCCGAGTCTTCTAACGGAGAAACCTGCTGTGTTATCTGCTCATGTAAACCCCTTGAAGCCCCCCAGAGATGCAGAATAGGGCACGGATTCCTTGCCTGGACTGATAGGCTGCCCAGCCCGGGCCCTCAGGCCAGTCTGCTCACCCTCTGGCCCCTGCAGCTCAGCGGGGGCAGCGGCCCACCCCCGAGTGACCCCTGAGCCTAACAGACACCTTGCCCGTCATCAGCTTCACCCTTACTTCCTGCGGAAAGCACCCAAGACGCACGGGGGCGGGGCACGGCACGTGGTCCCATTGCAGCAGGTCACCACTGGGCCCTGACGTTTATCCCATGCCAGCCCGAGGCCTTCCCGGGTGGCTCATGGTAAAGAATCTGCCTGCAGTGCCGGAGACCAGGGCCAGGAAGATGCCCTGGAGGAGGAACGGGCAGCCCACTCCCGTGTTCCAGCCTGGAGACCCCATGGCCAGAGGAGCCCGGCGGGCTACGGTCCATGGCGCCACACAGAGTCGGACCCAGCGGAGCAGCCAGCACGGCCACGCTCCGCCCGAGGCCGGGTGCCGCCGAGGCAGGAGGGCGTCCCCTGAGCCCAGAGCTGAGCACTTTTCTGGTTTTTTAAAGACGTATTTAGGACTCTGCTGGGTCTCGGTTGCCGGCCACGGGCGGGCTCTCGGGCTCTCTCTCGTGCTGAGCGGGAGCTGCTCCCGGCAGCGGCCTCTTGCGGCTCAGGGGCTCCCGAGAAGCGGTGTGGGGTGCAGACTTAGTCGCCCCGTGGCGCGTGGGATCTTCCCAACCAGGGATGGAAGCTGCGTGCCCTGCCCTGGGGGCGGATCCGCCACCACTGGGCGACGAGGGAAGGCCCGGAGCCGGGCACGCTTCTACCGTGTTCATTCGCTGCGAAATCAACACAGGGGGTGCTGACGCGTGCGGCCCGGCCCAGGGTCAGCCTCGCCCCGCGCTGTCCGGGCCCCGGGGGGCGGCGGCAGGACCGGCCTCCAGAGGGGCAGGCTGCCTGCCTGGCTCCGCCATCCCGGAGTGGACGCTCCGCTCTCCCGTCCACTGCCTCCTCGGGCGGAGAGAGAAGAGAGCCCCCCATGGCACGGCTGAGAGTCTAACCCGGTGCAAACCCGAAAGGGCTTCGTATGCTGTGAAGGTCTCTCCAGGGATGTTTCTGTTTGCAGAGGGAATTAGAACACTAACCAGAGTCTTGCCTGGCACGTGCAGAAAGCCAGCTACGCGGCCGCCCTGCTCCAAGCGTCCTGTATGTGTCGTTTATTATTCTCAACACGAGGGAAGCCTCCTCCTCGTTTTGCAAGTAGGGCCGGGCCAGGACAGTCACGCGGAAGGCCCTCACTGGTAGGAGGGCCAGGGTGGAATCCAGCCCCAGCAACGTGCCCCTGGCCCCAGCGGCCGCACCGCTCAGCCGTCTGGCCGACCCCCGGCCGAGGGACGGGCGCGTGTGCAGCGGGCTCTGAGCAGCCCCGGCTCTCGCCTACCGTAAGCCCAGCCTGTTTCCTCTGCCACGCGCAGGACGTGCGGATTTGTCAGAGTGCACACAGTCTCGCCTCTCCCAGCTCCGGTTCAAACAATCGGTGGGTTTCTCCATGGAGAGCTGCCGGGACCCCCAAAGTTCAAAAGGAACACAGCGTAGCAGGATGCGGGCAGGGGAGCCCTCCAGCAGGGACGCCGGCCCGGGGCTGTCTGCAGTTCCCCGGCGCCTCCCAGCAGAGCGGGGGCCCAGCTGTGCTGGGGGGTCTGCAGAGGGGGCGGGCACTGAGCCGCGTGCTGAGCGTGGGGGGCGGGGAGCCAGACGGAGCATCTCTGACCAAGGAGGCTGAGTCCGGTTCCGGAGCAGGGAGGCACCTCGGCTCTGGCCCCGGGGCATTTCAGGCCCCACTCTGGCCGGGCTGAGTGGTCCCTGCAACTGGGCTGCCCTCTGCAAGGCGACCGAGCACAGCCTCGGAGCGGCCCCGAGACCCCCACCGGCCTCCACGCTCCGGTGGCAGGCGGTCACACGCTCGTCCGAGCTGGCTCCTCCTGCGACCGGGACTCCTTCCTGCCGATGGGGGTGTGATGTGACCCCCCGATAAGTTGCCGCTTCCAGAGGGGCAGGCTGCCTGCCTGGCTCCGCCATCCCGGAGTGGACGCTCCGCTCTCCCGTCCACTGCCTCCTCGGGCGGAGAGAGAAGAGAGCCCCCCATGGCACGGCTGAGAGTCTAACCCGGTGCAAACCCGAAAGGGCTTCGTATGCTGTGAAGGTCTCTCCAGGGATGTTTCTGTTTGCAGAGGGAATTAGAACACTAACCAGAGTCTTGCCTGGCACGTGCAGAAAGCCAGCTACGCGGCCGCCCTGCTCCAAGCGTCCTGTATGTGTCGTTTATTATTCTCAACACGAGGGAAGCCTCCTCCTCGTTTTGCAAGTAGGGCCGGGCCAGGACAGTCACGCGGAAGGCCCTCACTGGTAGGAGGGCCAGGGTGGAATCCAGCCCCAGCAACGTGCCCCTGGCCCCAGCGGCCGCACCGCTCAGCCGTCTGGCCGACCCCCGGCCGAGGGACGGGCGCGTGTGCAGCGGGCTCTGAGCAGCCCCGGCTCTCGCCTACCGTAAGCCCAGCCTGTTTCCTCTGCCACGCGCAGGACGTGCGGATTTGTCAGAGTGCACACAGTCTCGCCTCTCCCAGCTCCGGTTCAAACAATCGGTGGGTTTCTCCATGGAGAGCTGCCGGGACCCCCAAAGTTCAAAAGGAACACAGCGTAGCAGGATGCGGGCAGGGGAGCCCTCCAGCAGGGACGCCGGCCCGGGGCTGTCTGCAGTTCCCCGGCGCCTCCCAGCAGAGCGGGGGCCCAGCTGTGCTGGGGGGTCTGCAGAGGGGGCGGGCACTGAGCCGCGTGCTGAGCGTGGGGGGCGGGGAGCCAGACGGAGCATCTCTGACCAAGGAGGCTGAGTCCGGTTCCGGAGCAGGGAGGCACCTCGGCTCTGGCCCCGGGGCATTTCAGGCCCCACTCTGGCCGGGCTGAGTGGTCCCTGCAACTGGGCTGCCCTCTGCAAGGCGACCGAGCACAGCCTCGGAGCGGCCCCGAGACCCCCACCGGCCTCCACGCTCCGGTGGCAGGCGGTCACACGCTCGTCCGAGCTTCGGCTCCTCCTGCGACCGGGGACTCCTTCCTGCTCGCAGGCTGCTGGCGGGTGTGATGTGACCGTGGAGGGGCCCGGCCCTCCGATAAGTTGCCGCTTCACCTCCGTCTGAGCTGGCCTCTGAGCGCCGAACCTCACCGGGGGAGGCTGACCTGATGGGGCTCCGGGGCTCCCCAGGCACCGGGCAGCTGGCTCTCAGCCCTGCCTCTCAGCACCCGGCCTGGTGCCCTCCCAGGCCCTGCGGCTCTCGCCCGTGGCCAGCAGGCATGGCGGCCAGCCGCGCAGGCCACTAGGAGAGGCACAGACAGCCCGCGCTAGCTGTGGCCCCATCCCTTGGCCTCTGACTGCAGTCACGCGTCCCTCCTGCCCTGGGCCTGACAGCTGTGGTGGCAGGTGGCACTCCCTGCCCCTCAAGGGCCCTCCTGCCATTTTCCTGAAGAGGCAGCGGAGCGGCGGGGCCTGCCAGCTGGAAGGGGTGGGGCGGGACCCGTCCTTGTGCTCCCTGACCCCACGCTTCCTCCTCCTGTGCACACGGCTGTCCCTCAGAGGAGCCTAGGTCCGGGTTAGAAAGCCAGGGAACAGACGCGTTCTAAAAGACGATGGCCACAAATACCTAGGGCAAAATAATTCTGGTGCTGAACTCGAACCGAAAACGTTAGGATGTCAGAGCACCAAGTGGAGGCTCAGGTGCTGAAGCTCAAGGGGTTCAGAGGAGGGAGAGCTGTTTGTTCAAATAAAATGATCAGAAGAGGATATCTCATCGAGGTAAGAGAGAAGCCAAGACCCAGAGGGGGTGCGCACCAGGGAGCCTGGCATCGGCGTCCGTGCCAGGAGCCCGGCTCCAGGAGGCGGCCGTGAGTCGAGCAGGCTCCGCAGAGGGGCTGCCCAGCCCACTTCTAGTCGTTGGCCCTTTAAGACGTCTCTGCCAATTTATCTATCATCATCGTGGACATCAAGCCCACTTCATTAAGTGCCTGACTTGATGTCTCATTTAGCCTTGAAAACACCGTCCAGGAAGTGGGCACTGCTGTTATTAATAAACCCATTCCAGGGCTTCCCTGGTGGTTCAGTGGTTAAGGAGACCGCCTTGCAGTACAAGGGTGCCGGTTCGGTCCGTGGCCTGGGAAGATCCCACGTGCCACAGAGCAGCTGGACCCATGTGTCCAACTACCGAGCTGGAGCGCATGTACTCAGAGCTGGTGCTCTGTGACGAGAGAGGCCACTGTGATGGGAGCCCACACAGGCCAAAAGAATAAAGATGGAAATAAATGAAAGACCAATAGAAGTGGCCAAAAATACATACATAAATAAATAAACCCATTCCAGGAAATACGGAGCTACCTTTAAGGCCAGGGGTCCAGTGGGGCCTGGACATTGGTCTTGAGCTACTGACTTCCTGTTCTCAGGAGGATGGCAAGACCTGATCGAACCCTGCTTGGGACTTGAACCCACGTGGCTGGAACTTGAACCCAGCCAAAACCCGGTTTGGGACTTGAAGCCACGTAGCTGAGGTTTAACCCCAGCCAAAACCCTGCTTGGGACTTGGACCCATGTAGCCAGGACTCAATTCAGCACTCACCCAGCGTGTGGACCCACCGAGGCTCAGGTTCTTCCTGCCTCCACGCAGAAGGCATTCAGCGAGCAGCAGAGTGATAGGATAAGGTGCCTGTAACAGTGCAAGTGGGCAGGCGGGAGAGCTCTGCTCTGCTCTCTCCTTGACTGAGTGGGCAGCCATATATATATCGGATGGTAGAAGACCGCCCCCCTCAAGCAGACGCAGATGCAGGACATACATCATCAGTTCCTTCTTCACCAGCTCCTCCTTCACCAGCTGTTTATACCCAGTCGAGCCTGCTTTACTGAACGAGGAGCAGCTCTCCTGAGTTATCGTCAACTCCCTGGCCTCCCAGCCTTTCTCAGGCGCCTCCCTTCTGCCCACCGTCCCCACGAGGACCCCACTGCCACCTACCTGTTCTGCTCCGTCCCTATCAAGACGACCCTGAGTCCAACCCCGCCTTGTCCCCTTCTGATCGAGGGCAAGCCCACCCAAGCACACGCACCCCAATGCACTCGGCACCTCTGTGCACCCCGCAACTTCTCCATCCTCTGCCCTGGCCCAGCTCCTCTGGGGGGCCCACTCGAGAGGGCCTTTCACCACCTGGTTCCAGAAGGACAAAGTCACCGCTGGCCTGCAACACCGCTGGGGGTCCGGCCCTGCAGTACAAGGGTGCCGGTTCGGTCCGTGGCCTGGGAAGATCCCACGTGCCACAGAGCAGCTGGACCCATGTGTCCAACTACCGAGCTGGAGCGCATGTACTCAGAGCTGGTGCTCTGTGACGAGAGAGGCCACTGTGATGGGAGCCCACACAGGCCAAAAGAATAAAGATGGAAATAAATGAAAGACCAATAGAAGTGGCCAAAAATACATACATAAATAAATAAACCCATTCCAGGAAATACGGAGCTACCTTTAAGGCCAGGGGTCCAGTGGGGCCTGGACATTGGTCTTGAGCTACTGACTTCCTGTTCTCAGGAGGATGGCAAGACCTGATCGAACCCTGCTTGGGACTTGAACCCACGTGGCTGGAACTTGAACCCAGCCAAAACCCGGTTTGGGACTTGAAGCCACGTAGCTGAGGTTTAACCCCAGCCAAAACCCTGCTTGGGACTTGGACCCATGTAGCCAGGACTCAATTCAGCACTCACCCAGCGTGTGGACCCACCGAGGCTCAGGTTCTTCCTGCCTCCACGCAGAAGGCATTCAGCGAGCAGCAGAGTGATAGGATAAGGTGCCTGTAACAGTGCAAGTGGGCAGGCGGGAGAGCTCTGCTCTGCTCTCTCCTTGACTGAGTGGGCAGCCATATATATATCGGATGGTAGAAGACCGCCCCCCTCAAGCAGACGCAGATGCAGGACATACATCATCAGTTCCTTCTTCACCAGCTCCTCCTTCACCAGCTGTTTATACCCAGTCGAGCCTGCTTTACTGAACGAGGAGCAGCTCTCCTGAGTTATCGTCAACTCCCTGGCCTCCCAGCCTTTCTCAGGCGCCTCCCTTCTGCCCACCGTCCCCACGAGGACCCCACTGCCACCTACCTGTTCTGCTCCGTCCCTATCAAGACGACCCTGAGTCCAACCCCGCCTTGTCCCCTTCTGATCGAGGGCAAGCCCACCCAAGCACACGCACCCCAATGCACTCGGCACCTCTGTGCACCCCGCAACTTCTCCATCCTCTGCCCTGGCCCAGCTCCTCTGGGGGGCCCACTCGAGAGGGCCTTTCACCACCTGGTTCCAGAAGGACAAAGTCACCGCTGGCCTGCAACACCGCTTGAAAGAGTGCAGGGCAGACATCAGGAATGAGGCCCTCGGAGGCAGAGCAGGCCTTCGGAGAGTTAGTTTCTGATTTTATAATGCCGATGTCTTGCACCTGCTCCTTGTGACTAGCAGACTCTAGTGAGCCCTGCGCTCAGGAGCACACGCCCCTTCTCCAGGCCGCACGGTGCTGGCCGCCCTCACCTCCTAGAGCAGCTCCCTACAGCTGCCCAGAGCGGCTCCCAGCGAAACTCAGCCCACAGCTCTCGGCTGTGTCACTTTTATTTAGTTGATAACTCTGGTGGATTAGTCGTCACGTCGTGTCCGACCCTTTGAGACCCCGTGGACTGCAGCACGCGGCTTCTCTGTCCAGCACGAGCTCCGGGAGCTTGCTCAAGCTCATGGACATCGAACCACCTCATCATCCCCTGTCGCCCCTTCCTCCTGCCCTCAGTCTTTCCCAGCATCAGGGTCTTTTCCAGTGAGCCGGCTCTTCACGTCAGGTGGCCAAAGTATTAGAGCTTCAGCTTCAGCGTCAGTCCTTCCAATGAATATTCAAAGTGTGTTTCCTTTAGGACTGACGGGCTCAATCTCCTTGCAGCCCAAGGGACTCTCAAGGAAGCTTCTCCAGCACCGTAATTCAAAGGCATCAATTCTTCAGCACTCAGCCTTCTTTATGGTCCAACTCTCATATCCGAGCAGCCTTGGCGTTTAAGGTGACCTCTCAAGGCAGCTTTACAGCTCCTCCTTCACCAGCTGTTTATACCCAGTCGAGCCTGCTTTACTGAACGAGGAGCAGCTCTCCTGAGTTATCGTCAACTCCTGGCCTCCCAGCCTTTCTCAGGCGCCTCCCTTCTGCCCACCGTCCCCACGAGGACCCCACTGCCACCTACCTGTTCTGCTCCGTCCCTATCAAGACGACCCTGAGTCCAACCCCGCCTTGTCCCCTTCTGATCGAGGGCAAGCCCACCCAAGCACACGCACCCCAATGCACTCGGCACCTCTGTGCACCCCGCAACTTCTCCATCCTCTGCCCTGGCCCAGCTCCTCTGGGGGGCCCACTCGAGAGGGCCTTTCACCACCTGGTTCCAGAAGGACAAAGTCACCGCTGGCCTGCAACACCGCTTGAAAGAGTGCAGGGCAGACATCAGGAATGAGGCCCTCGGAGGCAGAGCAGGCCTTCGGAGAGTTAGTTTCTGATTTTATAATGCCGATGTCTTGCACCTGCTCCTTGTGACTAGCAGACTCTAGTGAGCCCTGCGCTCAGGAGCACACGCCCCTTCTCCAGGCCGCACGGTGCTGGCCGCCCTCACCTCCTAGAGCAGCTCCCTACAGCTGCCCAGAGCGGCTCCCAGCGAAACTCAGCCCACAGCTCTCGGCTGTGTCACTTTTATTTAGTTGATAACTCTGGTGGATTAGTCGTCACGTCGTGTCCGACCCTTTGAGACCCCGTGGACTGCAGCACGCGGCTTCTCTGTCCAGCACGAGCTCCGGGAGCTTGCTCAAGCTCATGGACATCGAACCACCTCATCATCCCCTGTCGCCCCTTCCTCCTGCCCTCAGTCTTTCCCAGCATCAGGGTCTTTTCCAGTGAGCCGGCTCTTCACGTCAGGTGGCCAAAGTATTAGAGCTTCAGCTTCAGCGTCAGTCCTTCCAATGAATATTCAAAGTGTGTTTCCTTTAGGACTGACGGGCTCAATCTCCTTGCAGCCCAAGGGACTCTCAAGGAAGCTTCTCCAGCACCGTAATTCAAAAGCATCAGTTCTTCGGCACTCGGCCTTCTTTATGGCTCAACTCTCATATCCGAGCAGCCTTGAGCGTACAGAGCTTTGTCAGCAGAGTGATGTCTCTGCTTCTTCACAGGCCAGCCACTTTACCGTCGCACTCGTTACACTGTATCGTGACTAGGAGTCGACAGGTTCGCTTCTACCAAGTATACAGTGAGTTCCCCAAAGCCAGCGGATTTATCAACTTTGTATCCTTAGCAAAAAAGATGGACAGGGAAGGAGGGAGGGAGGCAGGGAGGGAAGAGGGCAGACGCCAGAGACGCATCAAGTAAACCACTCAGCAATAGGCCTTAGATGGAATCATTTGATATCACCAGTATTTCACCCCTTTTGTCTGAAAATCAGAAGTGTTACGATATTTAACCTACTGTCGTGAGAGAGGGTTTCCCCACTGCCCAGCACCCCCAAGCCCACGCCTACGCCTGGCCTTCTGGGCAGGGCCCCTGCCTTTTGTTTGTGGTTCATTCATGTGTCCTGGTGACCTGGTCACACACATGGGCTCAGAGCAGTGCTCACAGGACATGTGCTGGTCAGGGCTGTTCTCAAGCAGGTGGGGCCTGAAGGGGGGCTCCTGCACCTGCCACCCCAGAGGACCCCCTCCCAGAGCAGACCATGAGGAGTGGTCTGCAGGAGGGGCCGGCTGCCCCTGCACCAGGCACTGTGAGTCTAACCAGCCCTCTAGCAGGCTGCCCCCACCAAGGCAAGACCCCTCTCCCCTCTGGCAGACTGAGGGGCACTCGTCAGTCTGGGAGGGATGCGAGTTCTTGTTAATTCGGGTTATGGCTTGGAGCTTGCTCCATTCAGGGTTGGCCTGTGCTGTGGATCCTCCAACCCAGTTTGGAGTCAAAGAGGAAAAGAGCTCTTTCTGCTTCTCCACAGCCTTCCTTGTCCCCAATTCTCTCAAGGCAAAGGGTTCCCCCATCAACTGGTGCAAGTATCAGAAATGGACACAGATTAATTTTTCAAAAGATAGTTTCACCTCAGGTCGATGCAGGCTGTCAAGGTCAGAGGGCCTTTGAAATTCCCTACAATTCTCCTGGGATTCAGCGCACACAGTGCACTTCAGAGTGTCCAAGAATCCTCAATTTGGCACTTTAGAGGCTAAGCCTGTGTGCTTTCTCCCCACCGCCTCCCTCTTCCTGGCTCGATCTCCTCCTATTTTTAAAGTGTTAAGTGTGCCTTTTCTGGCAGCTTGCTCATCGTCTGGCTGAAGCAAATGTCTATTCAAATCCAAGGAAAGGATTGATCAGGGCCAGGCTTCGCGTGGAACGGGCCGGCCCTGGCCAGGCACCATGGCAAGCGCCTGCATGGGTCAGCCGACGACGGCGGGCCTGGGGAGGAACTTGGACCTAACAAGCTACCACCAAGCCGAAGAATTTGGGAAAGGTCCCCAGTCCTTACAGCCCACCACCTCCCAGAACCTCAGCCCCCAACAGGAATCCTGAGCAACGTGTGTGACACCAGGAAGGATCAAGCATCAGAGGGACTGGCCAGAGACAACCCGCAAACTAGCCCCCTCCCCACAGAGCCAGAGACGGGGGCCCTGCAGCAGAGGCGTCCTCCTGACGTCCCTCCAGCGCCCCGCCTGGGCGACCCTTCCCAACAAAGCCCCTTGCTTCGTCAGCACGTGTGCGTCCTTGGACAATTCATCTCCGAGTCTTGGCCAAGACTCTCGGGCCCTGGAAGGGGCCCCCTCCCTGCAGCATCAGCTCAGGTGTGTCCTAAACTCCCTCTTCCGTCACCATTCCTCAGCAGACGATGGGCAGCGGCACTGGGAGGCCCTAGGACTTTTCCAATTGCTTCTCCAAGTGGTTCCTGAGGACGCCTGAGGGACGCTCAGCACAGCCGGCTGGCCAGCAGTGGACAGGACGCCATGCCCGCCTGGTGAGTCCCCAGGAGCCAGCGATCTGCAGACACCTCAGGGGGTGGAGGCAGAGAAGGGCGTTCTGCTGCTGCCCACTTCCACCCGCCCACAGGGCTCCCCGTGGCCTGGAGGACAGAGCCCAAAGGGGCGTCTGAGGGTCTGGGCGAGCAGCTTCCAGGTGGGAAGTCTCCAGGCCTGCAGGCAGCTTCCCAGACCAGGATTCCAGCTCTGTGCTCTCTAGGGACGCCAGTCCAGGTAGGTGGGCTCTGCCCAGGTAACTCACGGGCTCATGATCTCAGCGTACGCATCCGCGCTGAGCTGCTCAGGTGTATCCAACTCTGTGCGACCCCCGGACAGCAGCCGCCAGGCTCCCCTGTCCATGGGGTTCTCCAGGCAAGAACACTGGAGTGGGTCACCATGCCCTCCTCCCGGGGATCTTCCCAGACCAGGGATTGAACCCACGTCTGTTGTCTAACCTGCATTGGCAGGTGGATGCTTTACCACCAGTGCCCCCGGGAAGCCCCTGTAATCTCAGCAGCTCAAGACAAATGAAAGCTCACTCCTCAAGTAGATGCTAAGCCACCCCTGCAAACTTGTGTGCCTTGCGGGGCGTGCAAGCTTCCAAGGACAAGCACTACTTGCAAGTTCTGCTCACATTTCTTTGGTCGAAGGAAGTCACGGGGCCACGGCTCACGCCACAGCGAGGACATGGCTGGCCTGCCCTGGGCCAGAGGCAGTGGGCCGGAAGTATTGGCTGGAGGCACGAATGACCAGACACTAGCCAAGTGACCTCTGAGCCCATTTCCTCTTCTGCAGAATGAGGGCAATAACAGTGCTTGCCTCGCAGAGCACCGGGAGCGTGAAGAGAAAGCGTAGTAACATCCGCGTCACAGGGCAGCCTTGGGGCGAGTAAAAGAACGCGCAGACACCCCTGCGGGTTGGACGGCATCGTCAACTCAATGGACATGAGTTCGAGCAAACTCTGGGAGACAGCGAAGGACAAGGGAGCCTGGCGCGCTGTGGTTCATGGGGTCGCAAAGAGTCAGACTCAACTGGGCGACTGAACTCCAAGAGCCCCTCCCGCGGTCCCCAGCGAGGCTGGAGTGCCCCCTGACTTGCCCCTGGTTGCGCAGCGCAAGTGGCCGGGCAGACCTGAAGGCCGATCTCTGTGATTCGGGGTGTCTTTCGGGCTGCCTTCTGTTCCCTCATGCAGACCTGCCTCTCAGGCAAGTCTCGAGCTCGCGCAGTCGGGTGTTCTGCGGCGGGCCCCAGCACGCCGTGCAGGGCTCTCCCTCGGGGGCTTCAGTGCCCACCCAGCAGCTCAGCGTGCGGAGCCGGAGCCTCTTCACCTCCTGGGCCTCAGTCTCCTCCTCTGAAGAGGACGCTCTTGAACTCAGTGATCTCAGGGCTCTCTTGGACTGCAGGGTTCTGGAAGGCCGGGGTTGCCCTCCCCTACTCTAACACTTTTAGAAAGCCCTGCAGAGAAGAATGGATGAAGATCCTGTGTTTGCGTTACTTGGCGCATTAAATCCTCATCAGCATCTGAAACCAAAAATAGTGTGTGTGTGTGATTTTCTTTAAAGACTGACGGGTATCTGTACTTCACAGCACTTCCCTCTTCCTTTCTATTTATAACACATTCTGTTTTCTCTAGGCAAGCCTGTCTCTGGAACACTCCCGGGAAGTCAGGCTGGGCCCTCTCTGAGTGGATGTCCCCGTCCGCTCCCAGGAGGCCCTCTTGGTCTGCACATTTCTTTGGTCGAAGGAAGTCACGGGCCACGGCTCACGCCACAGCGAGGACATGGCTGGCCTGCCCTGGGCCAGAGGCAGTGGGCCGGAAGTATTGGCTGGAGGCACGAATGACCAGACACTAGCCAAGTGACCTCTGAGCCCATTTCCTCTTCTGCAGAATGAGGGCAATAACAGTGCTTGCCTCGCAGAGCACCGGGAGCGTGAAGAGAAAGCGTAGTAACATCCGCGTCACAGGGCAGCCTTGGGGCGAGTAAAAGAACGCGCAGACACCCCTGCGGGTTGGACGGCATCGTCAACTCAATGGACATGAGTTCGAGCAAACTCTGGGAGACAGCGAAGGACAAGGGAGCCTGGCGCGCTGTGGTTCATGGGGTCGCAAAGAGTCAGACTCAACTGGGCGACTGAACTCCAAGAGCCCCTCCCGCGGTCCCCAGCGAGGCTGGAGTGCCCCCTGACTTGCCCCTGGTTGCGCAGCGCAAGTGGCCGGGCAGACCTGAAGGCCGATCTCTGTGATTCGGGGTGTCTTTCGGGCTGCCTTCTGTTCCCTCATGCAGACCTGCCTCTCAGGCAAGTCTCGAGCTCGCGCAGTCGGGTGTTCTGCCGGCGGGCCCCAGCACGCCGTGCAGGGCTCTCCCTCGGGGGCTTCAGTGCCCACCCAGCAGCTCAGCGTGCGGAGCCGGAGCCTCTTCACCTCCTGGGCCTCAGTCTCCTCCTCTGAAGAGGACGCTCTTGAACTCAGTGATCTCAGGGCTCTCTTGGACTGCAGGGTTCTGGAAGGCCGGGGTTGCCCTCCCCTACTCTAACACTTTTAGAAAGCCCTGCAGAGAAGAATGGATGAAGATCCTGTGTTTGCGTTACTTGGCGCATTAAATCCTCATCAGCATCTGAAACCAAAAATAGTGTGTGTGTGTGATTTTCTTTAAAGACTGACGGGTATCTGTACTTCACAGCACTTCCCTCTTCCTTTCTATTTATAACACATTCTGTTTTCTCTAGGCAAGCCTGTCTCTGGAACACTCCCGGGAAGTCAGGCTGGGCCCTCTCTGAGTGGATGTCCCCACGTCCGCTCCCCAGGAGGCCCTCTCTGGGGTTCAGGGCTCCTGCTGGGCTCTCTCTCCAAGTGGGCACAGGAGGTGCGGCTGGTCCCCGCACCTGCAGCATTGGCAAGGGCCCGGTCTTCCAGGAGCCCGGCTGGGCAGGGCTGGGGGCTGCGGCCGGAGGCCAGAGCTCTGCCCGCGTCCCGCCCCCAGAACTCCAGGGCAGGGTTCGGCTGCTTCCTCCTGACACCAGAGCCCGGTGCTCACACCAAAGACACACCACGGGGCAGACTCAAGTCCAGGCTACCCCCGGGGCTCTTCTGGGCCTGCACCTGTCTCGCTGCAGTCAGGAGCGAGGTTGAGCCCGGGCGAGCTGGGCCCGATGGCTGCCCAGCCGCTGCCGGAGGCCAGCGCGGTCACCACAGTGGGGGCCTGCTGCCGCGGGGGGCGCTCCCAGCCCCCAGGGCTCCACCTGCCAGACCCCTGCCACTCCCTTCAGAAGCGATGTGTGTGTGTGCACGCGTGTGTGCGTGGATGTGTGTGTGTGCATGTACGGGCGTGTGTGTGTGTGTCGGGTGGGGGAGACATGCCGCAGGCAACTGCGGTGGAGAAGCCGCGGGGCTGGGAAGGAGGCAGGGGAGAAGCGCAGTGGGGCAGGGCATGGTGGGGACGCCCCCAGGGAACGAGAGAGCCGGGCTGGACTCGGGGTGCCACCCTGGGCCTCCCCTGACCCACTGACTAAATCTGCCCAGGCTGCGGTTTACGCCTCTTGACCATCCCCTGGATCCCAGTCTGACCGCCTTGCCTGGGCAGCAGCTCCAGGAGGCAGGTCTGGACAGCTGGCTGCCCTGCTGCTCCCTGCCGGTCCGGGACGGCCTGACCTCTGGGAGCCCGAGTTCCCAGCGCATGCGTCTCCTGGCTCCCCTGGCTCAGTATCCTGCGACCTGGAGGGACTGGGGCGCGGGGAGCGCGGGGCTCTGGCGCCATTTCCCAGCAGTGAAGTGGTGAGTCAGAAGGTCGCCTACCCCAGAAGTCAGAGGGGACCTCCAGGAGGCAGGAAACCAGAGGCGGGGCCTGGAGAAGCCCAGACTCTGGTGCGCAGGAGTCAGGCTGGGCCCTCTCTGAGTGGATGTCCCCACGTCCGCTCCCCAGGAGGCCCTCTCTGGGGTTCAGGGCTCCTGCTGGGCTCTCTCTCCAAGTGGGCACAGGAGGTGCGGCTGGTCCCCGCACCTGCAGCATTGGCAAGGGCCCGGTCTTCCAGGAGCCCGGCTGGGCAGGGCTGGGGGCTGCGGCCGGAGGCCAGAGCTCTGCCCGCGTCCCGCCCCCAGAACTCCAGGGCAGGGTTCGGCTGCTTCCTCCTGACACCAGAGCCCGGTGCTCACACCAAAGACACACCACGGGGCAGACTCAAGTCCAGGCTACCCCCGGGGCTCTTCTGGGCCTGCACCTGTCTCGCTGCAGTCAGGAGCGAGGTTGAGCCCGGGCGAGCTGGGCCCGATGGCTGCCCAGCCGCTGCCGGAGGCCAGCGCGGTCACCACAGTGGGGGCCTGCTGCCGCGGGGGGCGCTCCCAGCCCCCAGGGCTCCACCTGCCAGACCCCTGCCACTCCCTTCAGAAGCGATGTGTGTGTGTGCACGCGTGTGTGCGTGGATGTGTGTGTGTGCATGTACGGGCGTGTGTGTGTGTGTCGGGTGGGGGAGACATGCCGCAGGCAACTGCGGTGGAGAAGCCGCGGGGCTGGGAAGGAGGCAGGGGAGAAGCGCAGTGGGGCAGGGCATGGTGGGGACGCCCCCAGGGAACGAGAGAGCCGGGCTGGACTCGGGGTGCCACCCTGGGCCTCCCCTGACCCACTGACTAAATCTGCCCAGGCTGCGGTTTACGCCTCTTGACCATCCCCTGGATCCCAGTCTGACCGCCTTGCCTGGGCAGCAGCTCCAGGAGGCAGGTCTGGACAGCTGGCTGCCCTGCTGCTCCCTGCCGGTCCGGGACGGCCTGACCTCTGGGAGCCCGAGTTCCCAGCGCATGCGTCTCCTGGCTCCCCTGGCTCAGTATCCTGCGACCTGGAGGGACTGGGGCGCGGGGAGCGCGGGGCTCTGGCGCCATTTCCCAGCAGTGAAGTGGTGAGTCAGAAGGTCGCCTACCCCAGAAGTCAGAGGGGACCTCCAGGAGGCAGGAAACCAGAGGCGGGGCCTGGAGAAGCCCAGACTCTGGTGCGCAGGAGCGCAGCCTGGAAAAACCGCGCATGCCGGCGTCCGGAAGCACAAGCCTGGAGCTGGGCAGCCCAGCTCATTTCCCGGGGCGCTGCTTGGAGGTGGTCTGGGGAGCGAGCGTGGCATGGGATGCGTGCGCTCTGTCCTGAATCTGTTGCTTATATGCTGGTGAGGCTCAGTGCCTCTTTACAAACATTGAAAAGAATAAAGATCTTCCTGGTAGCTCAGCTGTAAAGAATCTGCTTGCCACGCAGGAGGCTCAGGTTCGATCCCCGGCTCGGGAAGATCCCCTGGAGGAGGAAATGGCAGCCTGCTCCAGTCTTCTTGCCTGGAAAATCCCATGGACAGAGGCGCCTGGCGGGCTACAGTCCACGGGGTCACACAGAGTCGAACACAACTGAAGAGCGAACGCTTTGCTAGTGCTCAGTCACTCCAGTCGTGTCTGACTCTGTGTGACCCTACGGCCCGCAGCCCGCCAGGCGCCTCTGTCCATGGGGTTCTCTGGGCAAGAATACGGGAGGGAGTTGCCGTGCCCTCTTCCAGAGGATCGTCCCAATCCACGAGGCGAACCTGCGTCTCTTACATCTCCTGCAGGTGGGTCCTTTACCCCAAGTGCCACCCTCAAGGCCCGTCTCCTCCCGTCTCTCACCCTGGCTGGAAGAGTGTCCAGGACCTGACCGCTCAGCACTCTGCCGGGCTCCTGCTGCAGGGTAGGGGTAGCACTGGCCCCTAAGAGCTATTCCTCTTGGTTCAAAAGCTAGTGAAAAGGGCAGGATCCCACGCGCCCTCCCCCATCTCCCACCCCTCCTCCGCCCCAGGGCACTGCTGGTGATACTTGGTTTTCCCTCACACTGGGGTAGGGGATGTTGACTTGCCCTTGAAATCTGCCCTTGGAGTTATCTTTTGCTGTCTGGTTTGCCCAGACCAAAGTGGGCTCCGGGCTTCCGATGGAGCAGTGATCTCTGATCGGGTGGGCGAGGGGAAGAGGGGAGGCTGGCACCAGACAGGCACCCTCAGCCCCAAGCCCTTGCCCTTTTCAAAACCTCTGACGTGGTTTCATCATCTGAGGGTGATGCAAGAAGCTGGGAGTCAGACTCCCTCCCTCCCCCAGCACGCCTGCCACAGCTGGAGCCGGGCTGGGTCCTCCTCTCAGGTTCTTTCCAGGGGAGGGAGCTGACTGACGCGGAAGGCGGGCAGCTGGTGAGGGGCCCTGGGAATGGCCCCAAGGTTAAGGTTGGGAGCTGCAGGACTGGGCTTGGAGGTGGGGAGAAGGGCTGGGAAGGCAACAGTGGTTTCTCCTTCTGTGTTTCAAGTCCTCAGGGCTCCCCTGGCCCTTTATACCCAAACGAAGGCGGCTGCCCTCCACGCCTCCTCCCAGCCACCTCCCTGCCCCTGCCCGGACCTCTACCCAGGTGCCTGGAGCTGAGTGCCCGCTTCTACCCAGGCTCCCTGGGGCTGGGGGAGAGGGTGGTGTCCTCTGCGGGTCAAAAAAGTCAGGGGAGCCGCCGTGGTCTCCAAGACGGGAGGGGCCGTCTGGGCTAGGAGCCTGGCCAGGAGTCAGCCCAAAGATGAACTTTAAAACGCCGCAAGGCGTAGGTGGAGGGGATTTTAGTTAGACACCAGCGAGAATCCCCCTCAATAAAGGTTGGCAAGTGCACGTCGTAAATGCAGAAGGGAGTCTTTCCCGGAGCTTTCAGAACACAAACCCCCAGGCGCTGCGGAGAAGCGTGGGGCCGGGTCACCGGGGTTTCTTACCCTCGCTTCCCCACGACCTCCTGCGTGACCTTGGTAGTTCCCCTCTCTGCCTCCGGCTTCCGCTTTTATGCGCGAGGCTCTCGCAGACGCCGGGGGTCTGCGGCTCCGGGGTCGAGGCCCCGGTGTGATCAGCTCCTTGGCCCGCGTCCCTCCGGGCGCCCCAGGGCCCCTCTCCAGGCCCCCGGCGACCGCGTGGACCCGCGCCGAGGGGTCCCTTTAAAGGCCTCGGCCCCGCCCCTGCCGCCGGCCCGGCCCCTGGTTGGCGCGGCGGGCTCGGGGCGGAGCCGGGGCCGGCTTGGGGGCGGAGCCTCCGCCGGGCCGGCCCCCGCCCCCTTTGTTCGCGCGGCGGCGGGAGGCGCGGCGGGGCCGGAGGTGCGCGCGCGGGAGCCGCGCGGCGGGGAGACGGTCTCGCCCCGGCTGTCCGCGAACTCCGCGCCGCCGCCCGAGGGCGCGAGGGGGCGCGCGGGCCTAGCTCCGGGGGCCTCCGGGCCGCCCGCGAGCATGTCCCCTCCAGCCGCCGCAGCCTCCACCCGCAGCGCCCGCGCCCCCGCCTGCGGCAGCCGCAGGCGTCGCCGCCGTCCGGGGCATCGGGCCCCGGGCACCCGACCCTGACCGCCGCGGGCCCAGCAGGAGCACCATGGCCGGCCAGGGGGACTGCTGCGTCAAAGTGGCCGTCAGGTAGGACCGGGGGCGGGGCGCGTGCGCGGAGGCTCAGCTTTGTCTCGCGTGGGCGCGGGGCGGGGGTCCGGGGGCCCGGGGGTCCGGGGGCGCCGCCCGGCCGGCAGCCCGCGCGCGCTGGGATGCCACCGGCCGCGCCGGGGTCGCCGAGCCTTGGCCGGGCTCCCCCACCCCCACCCGGGGTCGGCGGCCCGCGGGCGGCTGGAGGGGGCTTTGTTTGGGTGGTAATTTCGGGCCCCTCTTGGGAGCCCTTAATGATCAGAAAATCGAATAAACAAGGAAATCCGGTATTTCACACCCAGCGCTGGCCCAGGCGGGAGCGTCTGTGTGTTTCCTCTTTGCCTCCCCACGCGCTGCTGTCTCGGGCGGGGACGCTGCATGGGGGAGATGTCCCCGCATCCACCCTAGCCGCCCGGTCCTGCGCCCTCCGTCCTGCTGGGTAGGCAGCACGCTGCCCCGGGCCGGCTCCGCGGACAAAGCTCTTGCGCCTGGGAGTGGAAGGGCTGGAGGGGCCTTGGAGGTGGGGAGACCGCCGGTCCCTAGAGGGGCTGCCGCTGGGGAGGTAGGGGGAGATATCACCGAGGTTCTCCTCCGAGAGGGCAGGATGCTGCGCCGCTGGCGCCCATCCACAGGCCCTTCGACAGAACTGAGCAAGGGAGGCCACGTGGGCGCAGCTGGGACTCTGAGGGGCATCGTGGCAGACGTGAGGCGGGCAAAGGATGGGGTGCAGAGGTGCGGGCTTTGTGTGGGGTGTGCGCTTTGTGTGGGGTGGGAGGCTTGGTTCCAAGTCACCCTCCCTGTTCTTGATCTGGGTTGTTCTCTTTGAGAAGGGTCCATCGGTGGGAGAGGGCCAGCCTGGGGCTGGTCACCAGCACAGGGACCGTGGAGGGCATCACCCAGCCCTGAGTGGTGGGGGTGGAGGTCTGCGTCCCTCTTCAGGGCAGGTCTGAGGAAGGTCTCTGGCTTCCCTAGGTGACCCAGATTCCAGAATCCCAGGGCAGCTGCTCTGAGATGACCGTGGAAAGCACCCCAGGGCGGGCACCCCACCCCCAGACACCTGGCCAGCCCTCTGCAGTGGGGAGGGTGGGGGGATTGCTGGCCCAGCTCTGGGGTGAGGGAGGGAGACCGAGGTGCCCCTTCTCTGGGCCCTGGCTGCCTCAGAGCATCCGTGGCACAGACGGGCCCTGGACAGCCGGAGACAAAGAGGAGCCCTGAAGGTGCCCGGTGGGGCGGGGCTGACTTTGCAGCAGGATCCTCCGGGTCGAGGGCCAGGGGCATGGTGGGGGTTGGGGTGGAAATGTCGGTAAGACAGCTCAGCAGAGCGGGAGTCTGGCGGCATCGGGAAGGAAGCTGTGGACCGGGGCTGGGAGGGATGGGGCTTGGCTCTAGGTTCCATCTCAGCTGAGAGAGCCAAATCAAGCCCCTGTCCCCCACGCAGGGCCCGCAGGCTAGACCAGGCGAGCGGGGCGGGGGCGCTGAGGCGTGGGAGAGCCCTGGCCCTGGTACCTGCGGCGGAGGAGGAGCCCAGCCTCCCTCCCCACCAGCTCCACGAGCCGTGGTTCCGAGACTCTTCCCACCCAGAGGGCGCCCTGCCCGCCTGCTGCTGCCCTGCTTCCCTCTCTGCCTCCGCTGAGACTGCCAGTGGGCTCTGGACGGCCCCACTCCTCGTCTCTGTCGCTGGTCGGAGGGAGGGGTGGGGGGATAGACGGTCTCCAGGGCCTCCTGGACAGTGAGGGCCCCGCCCACTCCTCCCTGCCCACCCCGGCCTGAGGGCCCAGCCCTGCACACGCCAGACCTCAGTGGGCAGCTGGCCGTGGGGGGCGGACAGTGCCTGGACTGAGCCCAGTTTCTAGTCAGAGAGCTGAGGACAGCACCAGACTGGGGCTGGGGCTGGGACGGGAGCAGATGGCGCCGCTGGGGGCCTGTAGGGGAGTTCTCCATGCCTCGGGATACCCTTCAGTCCCCCAAGCCCACCCTCGGAAATCTCTGGTCCCAGTCGAAGGACTGGGTGGCCGGCTGGAGTGGTGTTGGCCGTAGCCGGGAAGACCCAAGGCTCTGGAAGGGCCAGGCGCCTAGCCCAGCCCCACGCCGTGGATGCCCTTTCTTATGTCTAACTGGCTCCTCATGAGAATGACTTCCGGCAAGTCCTGGGTCCCACTCTTGAGACAGGGAGGCCAGGCGCACACACACGTGTGTGTGTGTGTGTGTGTGGGTGTGGGTGTGTGTGTGTGTAAGGATGAAGGCCCGGGAGCCACTATATTAGGTAAGAAGTATCAGGCCAGGGGCTCGTGGCCCTGTAATCTGCGGATAAGATCAAAGCTGGCAGGTCTGCAGAGCTGCGGGGAAGGGCACGCGAGCAGAAGGGGAGACTTCCAGCGCCTGGGGCCGCAGGTGAGGGGAGAAGGTCTAGACGGAGCAGAGCCCCACACCCGCCCTCCAGCCCCAGGCCACCCTGGAGCCCAGCCCCCCTGCCCCTGAGCTCTGCACCCACGTCTCCCAGGCCAGCCCCTCCGGCCTGCCCTGTGATCCACTTACCCATCAATCCCCACGTATGATAAGGACGCAGCTCCGAGGCTGGCTAGGGCTGACCTCTGCCTGGGCGGGGGGTGCAGGGGTAAGTTGGGGTGATACCGGGTAGGTCAGAGCTGCTCCAGGTGGCAGAAATGCAGGCCTGCCGCGTGGGGGAGAAGGGAAGGGGTGGCTGTTAAGACATGCTGGTTGGCAACGTTGAGATTGGGCAAGGAAGCCAAGTCACTGGGTGCATCTATTGAAGACCCTTTTCAGCCCTCAGCTCTGAGCACTCAGCAGGAGAGGGCCCTCAGCATGGCCTGAACCCCGCCTTGTCTTTGCCCAGCTCTGTAAGCTTCCTTGCTTGGTCCGCTGGAGTGGGGCTGGGGGCTCTGCGGGTTGCCTGGACATCCATCCCTGGACCTTGCAGGGTCGGGCCAGGGCTGGGAAGGGCTGGGCAGGGACATCAGAGGGCAGCCCTGCTCTGTGCTCCCCCTGGTTGGCTCCTCTCGCCCTAGGGTCTGTCTAAATTGGAGACTTGGGGGGCCGTGGAGTGGTGTTGGCCGTAGCCGGGAAGACCCAAGGCTCTGGAAGGGCCAGGCGCCTAGCCCAGCCCCACGCCGTGGATGCCCTTTCTTATGTCTAACTGGCTCCTCATGAGAATGACTTCCGGCAAGTCCTGGGTCCCACTCTTGAGACAGGGAGGCCAGGCGCACACACACGTGTGTGTGTGTGTGTGTGTGGGTGGGTGTGTGTGTGTGTAAGGATGAAGGCCCGGGAGCCACTATATTAGGTAAGAAGTATCAGGCCAGGGGCTCGTGGCCCTGTAATCTGCGGATAAGATCAAAGCTGGCAGGTCTGCAGAGCTGCGGGGAAGGGCACGCGAGCAGAAGGGGAGACTTCCAGCGCCTGGGGCCGCAGGTGAGGGGAGAAGGTCTAGACGGAGCAGAGCCCCACACCCGCCCTCCAGCCCCAGGCCACCCTGGAGCCCAGCCCCCCTGCCCCTGAGCTCTGCACCCACGTCTCCCAGGCCAGCCCCTCCGGCCTGCCCTGTGATCCACTTACCCATCAATCCCCACGTATGATAAGGACGCAGCTCCGAGGCTGGCTAGGGCTGACCTCTGCCTGGGCGGGGGGTGCAGGGGTAAGTTGGGGTGATACCGGGTAGGTCAGAGCTGCTCCAGGTGGCAGAAATGCAGGCCTGCCGCGTGGGGGAGAAGGGAAGGGGTGGCTGTTAAGACATGCTGGTTGGCAACGTTGAGATTGGGCAAGGAAGCCAAGTCACTGGGTGCATCTATTGAAGACCCTTTTCAGCCCTCAGCTCTGAGCACTCAGCAGGAGAGGGCCCTCAGCATGGCCTGAACCCCGCCTTGTCTTTGCCCAGCTCTGTAAGCTTCCTTGCTTGGTCCGCTGGAGTGGGGCTGGGGGCTCTGCGGGTTGCCTGGACATCCATCCCTGGACCTTGCAGGGTCGGGCCAGGGCTGGGAAGGGCTGGGCAGGGACATCAGAGGGCAGCCCTGCTCTGTGCTCCCCCTGGTTCGGGGCTCCTCTCGTCTTAGGGTCTGTCTAAATGGAGATTTGGGAGAGCTTGGTGGTGTGGCACAAAGACGCTGAAGACAGCACTGCGTGGGGGTAGGGATGTGGCCCTCAGAGTCTCCCCCGGCGCCGAGGGAGTCCAAGGCCAGTCAGGACCAAGCAGTGCCCGCTGTGCCCCCCTGCTGTCCAGTCCCCAGACCTGGGAAACTGAGGCCCAGGCAGGGTCTCCTGGGGGTGGCGGAGACTTGGAGTCTTGGTGGCGGCCTCCTGCTGCAGAAATAGGGCTTATGTCATCACAGGAAGTGGAGTGTAGTAACTGCAGGCCCCGGAAGCATGCCCCCCACCCTCTGCCCCAGTCTGCCCGCCCGATTGGCTGTCGGCTTCTGAAGACCTCCCGGAGGGGGTAAGGAGGGGCTGAGGAAGTGACAGAAGCGACATGTGCCTGGCAGCGCATGCTTACAGCTCCGGGGACAGAGGGCAGCGCCGGGGCCCTGTTTCTGGTTCTCCTCTGGGCCTCAGTTTACTCCCCTGTAGAATGGGATCAGCGGTCTGTTCTGGCTTGTCCGTTTGTGAAGAGCAGTGGTCTGGATGTCACAGAAGGCGGACAGTCCTTACAGGTGGACCACGAGCTGAGTGAATTAAAGGGGAATAGAAATAAGCACTGACTCTAAGTGGACCTGCGGCGATCCTCTGGGTTAAGCCTCCGCGACCGTTAGGTTAAAAGAATTCGCCCTTGGACTGACTGACTGGCAGGACGCAGGCTGGGATGGAAGGCCTGAGCTGGGGCCTGGGCGCGGTCCCTCCCTGCAGACGCGCTGGGCACCTGGGGTCGCGTCTCCACTGTCCCGCTCAGCCCCTGGGAGCCTGGGAGGTGACGGGCGTCTACCCTTGGAGAGCTGGGCACCCCTCAGAGCGGCCGCCAAGGGCCTCTGAACTTGAACTCAGGGCACCCCGGCTCCAAGCACCTGCGCCTCGCCCCGCGCCTCCGGCCGCCTCCGGCTGCGAGCGGGCGCCTTGCTGGGCGTCTCCGAGCCCCCGTGTCCCCCGATGCTCTCTGCAGTCGCGGCTGTGACCAGGGGAGGGGGAGGCGCTCAGGGAGGGGCACAGGGCCGTGCCAGGTGGCCCTCTACATGTGCTCCTTGCCCCCCAAAGGGGGGCTTGGTGGTGTGGCACAAAGACGCTGAAGACAGCACTGCGTGGGGGTAGGGATGTGGCCCTCAGAGTCTCCCCGCGCCGAGGGAGTCCAAGGCCAGTCAGGACCAAGCAGTGCCGCTGTGCCCCCCTGCTGTCCAGTCCCCAGACCTGGGAAACTGAGGCCCAGGCAGGGTCTCCTGGGGGTGGCGGAGACTTGGAGTCTTGGTGGCGGCCTCCTGCTGCAGAAATAGGGCTTATGTCATCACAGGAAGTGGAGTGTAGTAACTGCAGGCCCCGGAAGCATGCCCCCCACCCTCTGCCCCAGTCTGCCCGCCCGATTGGCTGTCGGCTTCTGAAGACCTCCCGGAGGGGGTAAGGAGGGGCTGAGGAAGTGACAGAAGCGACATGTGCCTGGCAGCGCATGCTTACAGCTCCGGGGACAGAGGGCAGCGCCGGGGCCCTGTTTCTGGTTCTCCTCTGGGCCTCAGTTTACTCCCCTGTAGAATGGGATCAGCGGTCTGTTCTGGCTTGTCCGTTTGTGAAGAGCAGTGGTCTGGATGTCACAGAAGGCGGACAGTCCTTACAGGTGGACCACGAGCTGAGTGAATTAAAGGGGAATAGAAATAAGCACTGACTCTAAGTGGACCTGCGGCGATCCTCTGGGTTAAGCCTCCGCGACCGTTAGGTTAAAAGAATTCGCCCTTGGACTGACTGACTGGCAGGACGCAGGCTGGGATGGAAGGCCTGAGCTGGGGCCTGGGCGCGGTCCCTCCCTGCAGACGCGCTGGGCACCTGGGGTCGCGTCTCCACTGTCCCGCTCAGCCCCTGGGAGCCTGGGAGGTGACGGGCGTCTACCCTTGGAGAGCTGGGCACCCCTCAGAGCGGCCGCCAAGGGCCTCTGAACTTGAACTCAGGGCACCCCGGCTCCAAGCACCTGCGCCTCGCCCCGCGCCTCCGGCCGCCTCCGGCTGCGAGCGGGCGCCTTGCTGGGCGTCTCCGAGCCCCCGTGTCCCCCGATGCTCTCTGCAGTCGCGGCTGTGACCAGGGGAGGGGGAGGCGCTCAGGGAGGGGCACAGGGCCGTGCCAGGTGGCCCTCTACATGTGCTCCTGGGCGTGGGGGCCTCTCCCTCTCCCCTCTGGTGGGACCCACCCTCCTCCCTTGCCTGAGGTCCACACAGCTGCCCCTGGACCTGGCTTTCCTGCCCGAGTGCCACCTCGACACCCTCCAGGGAGGCTCTGAGGCAGCTCGGTCTCGGCTCGCGCCCTCGCCGCACCCCCAGGTGACCTTGGGCTCCACTATCTCCTGCCTTACAGTCTAGACAGGCGGCCCCTGAGAGGAAGGGGGGCTGCTGAGAGGCTGCTGGGCTGGGGAGGGGCGGCGGGCAGCTTGGCCCCAGGGGCTGCTCCTCTGTCCCGGGGGGCGGGCGGTGGAGCTGGGCGGGGGGTGGCCTGGGGCCCCTGGCAGGAGGCCGCACTGCAGCGTCCTATCCCTGACGGGACAGGCAGCCTCCCTGCCCTCCCCCGCTGCTCTGGGTGTGGAAGGGACCCCCGGACTCCTGAGCCCCCAGCCCTCTGCCATCGCGTGGTGGCAGTCGTCCTTCCTTTCGACTGGAGTCAGGGTGCCCCGAGGAGGGCCCGCCCGGCCTGCTGGGGACCAGGGCCAGTGGCCGGGGCACAGGCCAGGGCCTGTTGCTGTTCATTCCTCAGCAGGGGGTTCCCCAGGGCCCCATCCCCACCGAGCGTCCCCCACCAGATGCGGATGCCGGCACAGCTCTGGGCTCTGCGGTGTCCCCCGGGAGGTCATGGGAAACCCCTGCCAGATGCCCCGGCACGGGGGTGGGCCGGCTTGAGGGAGGCTGGAGCGCAGCTGAGCGGATTTCCCAGAGCTGGGGCGCCCTCTTCCCAGGCCCCGAGCTGCTGCTCAGAGGCTCACGGCTGGGCCTGCGTGGTGGAGAGCAGACCGGGGAGCCGTGCAGCTCAGGACCGGGTCCGGGCTCCCCGCCCTCCTCGCACCCCTGCCCCAGCTTCCACCCGCCCCCTTCCTCCCCCGCCCCTGCTCAGCCTTTCTGGGAGTGCAGAGCCCAGCCGAGACCCTAGTGCCCTCGGGGGGGCGGACGAGACGCCCATGCCCTCCCCACTGGACGACCTGCCTGGGCATTTCGCAGTCAGTGGCCCTCTACATGTGCTCCTGGGCGTGGGGGCCTCTCCCCTCTGGTGGGACCCACCCTCCTCCCTTGCCTGAGGTCCACACAGCTGCCCCTGGACCTGGCTTTCCTGCCCGAGTGCCACCTCGACACCCTCCAGGGAGGCTCTGAGGCAGCTCGGTCTCGGCTCGCGCCCTCGCCGCACCCCCAGGTGACCTTGGGCTCCACTATCTCCTGCCTTACAGTCTAGACAGGCGGCCCCTGAGAGGAAGGGGGGCTGCTGAGAGGCTGCTGGGCTGGGGAGGGGCGGCGGGCAGCTTGGCCCCAGGGGCTGCTCCTCTGTCCCGGGGGGCGGGCGGTGGAGCTGGGCGGGGGGTGGCCTGGGGCCCCTGGCAGGAGGCCGCACTGCAGCGTCCTATCCCTGACGGGACAGGCAGCCTCCCTGCCCTCCCCCGCTGCTCTGGGTGTGGAAGGGACCCCCGGACTCCTGAGCCCCCAGCCCTCTGCCATCGCGTGGTGGCAGTCGTCCTTCCTTTCGACTGGAGTCAGGGTGCCCCGAGGAGGGCCCGCCCGGCCTGCTGGGGACCAGGGCCAGTGGCCGGGGCACAGGCCAGGGCCTGTTGCTGTTCATTCCTCAGCAGGGGGTTCCCCAGGGCCCCATCCCCACCGAGCGTCCCCCACCAGATGCGGATGCCGGCACAGCTCTGGGCTCTGCGGTGTCCCCCGGGAGGTCATGGGAAACCCCTGCCAGATGCCCCGGCACGGGGGTGGGCCGGCTTGAGGGAGGCTGGAGCGCAGCTGAGCGGATTTCCCAGAGCTGGGGCGCCCTCTTCCCAGGCCCCGAGCTGCTGCTCAGAGGCTCACGGCTGGGCCTGCGTGGTGGAGAGCAGACCGGGGAGCCGTGCAGCTCAGGACCGGGTCCGGGCTCCCCGCCCTCCTCGCACCCCTGCCCCAGCTTCCACCCGCCCCCTTCCTCCCCCGCCCCTGCTCAGCCTTTCTGGGAGTGCAGAGCCCAGCCGAGACCCTAGTGCCCTCGGGGGGGCGGACGAGACGCCCATGCCCTCCCCCACTGGACGACCTGCCTGGGCATTTCGCAGAAGTCAGTGGCCAGAACTCTGGGATAAGCTGGGAAAGGGAGAGAAGAGCAGGGTCCGGTCCTGAACCCCAGGCTTCCATGGGCCCCCTTGAGTATCTGTGCCCCTCCCCATGCTCCTGGGAACCTGTGGTGGGGGGCAGAAGTCAAGCAGGGGGGCTGCAGACTCCTTTTACCAGGACTGGCCTCGTAGACCCCTGTCCTTTGACCCCACCATACAAAGCCTTCCTGTTTGGGGGCTCAGGCCAGTGTTCTCCCCGAGGCGGCCTCCGGAGGACCAGCCGGGGGAGGACACCAGGCGCTCTGGCTGTCCCAGGGCGCCCCTCGCTGCCGCCCCGCCGCTGGAGGGCCAGCACCACGCTGGACCCGCCGCCCTGCGTCAGGGAGGACCGGCCCCTGTGGGAAGGCGCTCTCTCCCGCCGAGGAAGCCCCAGGGTGTCTGGGAGCGAGACTCCCCCGAGAGAGCCGGGATTTCACTTCTAGCCGACTTCCTGGAGCTGGCAGGCTGCCCGGTGGAGGGGGTGCCCGCTCACGCACTCCCTCTGCCTCGGAGGCGGCACAGGGCTCGCGCAAGGAAGCAGCCTCCAGGGCCCTCGGCCCCCGCCGCCCCCGCCCAGGCTGCGCTTCTTCCCTTCAGAAAGGGAGGACGCAGGCCCAGCAGGCAGCTCTCTCCCCGCCAGGCCGCTCGGGGTGTGGCGGGACCGGCACAGGCCGGCCGGGCTCGGGCTCAGCTGCCCCGTGGGGAGCCTGTGGCTTCAGGCTCGTGAGGTTCTCCTCTCTGGGCCTCCGTCGAGAGCTGGCCCGTGGACACAGGTAAAGGAGCTCCACCCCGAGGCTCTTAAGAGACGAGGTGCTGTCCCAGTGGACGAGGCTTGGCAGGATGGGCGGCCATCGGCCATCGCTTCAAGAGGCGGAGCACCGCAGACCCCAGCCCCCTTCCTGGGGCTCGGCCTCGGCGGAGGCTCTGCTGCTGTGCCTTTCTCCGCAGCCGGCTCCCCTCTGGGCGGGCTCCCGAGCGGGTCAGGGTCCCTCGGGTCACGGTGTGCACCTGGACCCCGCCTGGGGCAAATGCCCTCCCCACTGGACGACCTGCCTGGGCATTTCGAAGTCAGTGGCCAGAACTCTGGGATAAGCTGGGAAAGGAGAGAAGAGCAGGGTCCGGTCCTGAACCCCAGGCTTCCATGGGCCCCCTTGAGTATCTGTGCCCCTCCCCATGCTCCTGGGAACCTGTGGTGGGGGGCAGAAGTCAAGCAGGGGGGCTGCAGACTCCTTTTACCAGGACTGGCCTCGTAGACCCCTGTCCTTTGACCCCACCATACAAAGCCTTCCTGTTTGGGGGCTCAGGCCAGTGTTCTCCCCGAGGCGGCCTCCGGAGGACCAGCCGGGGGAGGACACCAGGCGCTCTGGCTGTCCCAGGGCGCCCCTCGCTGCCGCCCCGCCGCTGGAGGGCCAGCACCACGCTGGACCCGCCGCCCTGCGTCAGGGAGGACCGGCCCCTGTGGGAAGGCGCTCTCTCCCGCCGAGGAAGCCCCAGGGTGTCTGGGAGCGAGACTCCCCCGAGAGAGCCGGGATTTCACTTCTAGCCGACTTCCTGGAGCTGGCAGGCTGCCCGGTGGAGGGGGTGCCCGCTCACGCACTCCCTCTGCCTCGGAGGCGGCACAGGGCTCGCGCAAGGAAGCAGCCTCCAGGGCCCTCGGCCCCCGCCGCCCCCGCCCAGGCTGCGCTTCTTCCCTTCAGAAAGGGAGGACGCAGGCCCAGCAGGCAGCTCTCTCCCCGCCAGGCCGCTCGGGGTGTGGCGGGACCGGCACAGGCCGGCCGGGCTCGGGCTCAGCTGCCCCGTGGGGAGCCTGTGGCTTCAGGCTCGTGAGGTTCTCCTCTCTGGGCCTCCGTCGAGAGCTGGCCCGTGGACACAGGTAAAGGAGCTCCACCCCGAGGCTCTTAAGAGACGAGGTGCTGTCCCAGTGGACGAGGCTTGGCAGGATGGGCGGCCATCGGCCATCGCTTCAAGAGGCGGAGCACCGCAGACCCCAGCCCCCTTCCTGGGGCTCGGCCTCGGCGGAGGCTCTGCTGCTGTGCCTTTCTCCGCAGCCGGCTCCCCTCTGGGCGGGCTCCCGAGCGGGTGGGCCGAGCGGGTCCCTGGCGGGTCACGGTGTGCGTGCCCCACGGGCAGGAGGTCCCAGGCTCCTGTCGGTGTCCTCGTCTCCCACGCGCTCTCCCACGCCCGAGGCTGTGACAGCCGCTCCAGACAGACCCCGGCGTGGCGCAGGGAGGGGGCGCGGGCCCGGCTTCCCTGAGGGCGGCACCCCCGGCCAGCGCGCGCCCCTCCATCCCCAGGCAGCCCTGGGCGGCCCCACTCCCCCGGCTCCTATTCAGGGCCCCGGAGAGAGGAGCAGACAGGCTTCCACCCCGGGACTGCTTTCAGAGGCACTGGCTATGTGGCGATCTCGGCGCTTGGAGGAGGCCGTGGTTCTTCTCCCAGCCTTCAAGCTGGGGCCCGAGAGCGCGTCTTCCAGCCTGGAAGACGCCGGAGTGGCAGGACTCGTGCAGCGGGTTCGGCCCGGGTCCTCCTCCCGATGCCCCTCCAGACCCCAGCCGGGAAAGGGGGGCTCCCTAGAAGACCTGGTGGTCGATTAGCTCTGTGACCTCGAGCTGAGTCTTCCCTCTCTGAGCTCTCATTTGTGAATAACGGGGGATCCCCATCCTTAGGGCATGTGCAGAGTGTGGTGGGGACAGTGACCGGTGACCAGCGGAGAGGCGTGTTGCTCTCTAGGTTCAGGTCATTACTTTCGGGGAACTGGATCGGGGCTCCGGGTGTCAGCACAGAAGGATGTCGGGAGTCACAGACACGCCCCGCGGCGGTCAGAGCCCCCTGGCTTCTGGAGCTGCTCGCAGTTATTTTAATACCACAGCCTGAGCCTGGGGGTTACAGTCCATGGGGTCACAAGAGTGGGACATGAGCCTCCTGGAGAAAAGTGGCCTCTTGGAGCGGGAAGAGCCTGGAGGCCCGCATCCCTGGGCGCCTGGGATGAAGACTTGGGGGTGGGTCAGTTAGGGACCGAAGGAGGGACAGGGGCCAGCTGACGGGCAGGCGGGGCTTCACCTGAACTGAGGCCCAGGATGGGCGGCCATCGGCCATGCTGGCGGAGCACCGCAGACCCCAGCCCCCTTCCTGGGGCTCGGCCTCGGCGGAGGCTCTGCTGCTGTGCCTTTCTCCGCAGCCGGCTCCCCTCTGGGCGGGCTCCCGAGCGGGTGGGCCGAGCGGGTCCCTGGCGGGTCACGGTGTGCGTGCCCCACGGGCAGGAGGTCCCAGGCTCCTGTCGGTGTCCTCGTCTCCCACGCGCTCTCCCACGCCCGAGGCTGTGACAGCCGCTCCAGACAGACCCCGGCGTGGCGCAGGGAGGGGGCGCGGGCCCGGCTTCCCTGAGGGCGGCACCCCCGGCCAGCGCGCGCCCCTCCATCCCCAGGCAGCCCTGGGCGGCCCCACTCCCCCGGCTCCTATTCAGGGCCCCGGAGAGAGGAGCAGACAGGCTTCCACCCCGGGACTGCTTTCAGAGGCACTGGCTATGTGGCGATCTCGGCGCTTGGAGGAGGCCGTGGTTCTTCTCCCAGCCTTCAAGCTGGGGCCCGAGAGCGCGTCTTCCAGCCTGGAAGACGCCGGAGTGGCAGGACTCTCGTGCAGCGGGTTCGCCCGGGTCCTCCTCCCGATGCCCCTCCAGACCCCAGCCGGGAAAGGGGGGCTCCCTAGAAGACCTGGTGGTCGATTAGCTCTGTGACCTCGAGCTGAGTCTTCCCTCTCTGAGCTCTCATTTGTGAATAACGGGGGATCCCCATCCTTAGGGCATGTGCAGAGTGTGGTGGGGACAGTGACCGGTGACCAGCGGAGAGGCGTGTTGCTCTCTAGGTTCAGGTCATTACTTTCGGGGAACTGGATCGGGGCTCCGGGTGTCAGCACAGAAGGATGTCGGGAGTCACAGACACGCCCCGCGGCGGTCAGAGCCCCCTGGCTTCTGGAGCTGCTCGCAGTTATTTTAATACCACAGCCTGAGCCTGGGGGTTACAGTCCATGGGGTCACAAGAGTGGGACATGAGCCTCCTGGAGAAAAGTGGCCTCTTGGAGCGGGAAGAGCCTGGAGGCCCGCATCCCTGGGCGCCTGGGATGAAGACTTGGGGGTGGGTCAGTTAGGGACCGAAGGAGGGACAGGGGCCAGCTGACGGGCAGGCGGGGCTTCACCTGAACTGAGGCACCCTGCGCACGGTTACCGGGCTCTGGGGTGACTGGCTGGCTTTGTGTGATGTCCCCCAGGCCCAGTGGGGTGTGGGGCAGGCTGCTGCCCTTAGGGGGAAGGACCCTTCCGCCCTGGCAGCCTCAGCATCCCCCCACCGGGCCTGCCTCCTCCCTGTCTCCTCCGTCCTCCCCTTCCGCCCCGTCTTGGCTCCCCGAAGGGCCCGGAACCGCTGAGCTCAGCACTTCCCGCAGGCCTGCGCTCAGGCTCGCTGCCTTTGTCCCTGCCTGGAGCAGCAGCTGGTATGGGGGTGGCCGGGCGCCGGCGTCCCAGTGCCTGAGCGCACAGACAGGTATTAAAGTCCCCAGCTCCGCCCAGCTGTGCCCTGAGGAAGGTCAGCAGCCCCTGGGCTAGACCGGGCCTCCGAAAAGCCTGGGCCTTTCTCTGAGCCCCTCCCCCTCAGTCCTCTGCAGGTTGCCAAGTGGCAAATAGACCAGGCTCTGTTCTAGGAGATTCCGGGCCTTTCTTAGTGGGGCCTCCACAGCCCTCCCCCTGCAGGAGAAGGGATGAGGGGCTCAGCAGGGAGCTTGGGGTGAGATGCCCACGGCTGGCATTCAGAGAGGGAGATCTCTGCACAGAAACGACACTGGACGTCGGGTCCACCAAACTTTGACAAAAACCGGCAGCGCGGGTTGCCAGTTTGAGTTTTCCAAATAGTGCATTAAATCATAATTTATCTTGACCACTGAGTTTTTACATATCCCCTGAAATTTTGCATTCGAGGTGAGTATCTCAGTCACCTCGCTCTGGCTCTGGATTTAGCCCACAGCGCCCAGCGCGGGTTCGCGTGGAAGACCCTGGAGCCCGGTTCCCACCCCGCCGCCCTCCCGCGCCCCGGGAGGAGCCAGGCTGGCAGTGGAGCCGTGCGGCCACGCCGCTTAGCCGGAAGCTGCCTCCTGCCCGCCCTCGTGGGGCGGCGGTGCTGGCGAGGGCCTCGTGTTCCCAGGGCAACCCTCAGAGCGACCTTGCCGGGGCGGAGCAGGACAGGAGCGGCCGGAGGGGAAGGCCGTGCGGTTCCTAGAAAGCTGGGGCTGGGAAGAGGTGTCCAGATGGCACCGAGGAAGCGGGGGCCGCCTGGCCCCTGCAGGGTGGGCAGGGCTTGTCGAGGCCCCGTCTTTGTCTCCTGACTGCAGGACCTGGGTTCAGGTTCCCCACGCGGCAGGCGGTGGTGGGAAGGAGCCCCGGGACGACCGCGCCCGCTGGACTGGGAGCCCCTGGGGCCGGGCGCCCACCTCCAGCCTGGTGGGCCTGGGACGGCCCTGGCAGGACACCCTCCCACTGCCTCCCTCTCACGGAGGTGCCGTGCGTGAAGCTTGTGCGTCCGTCCAGGTGTTGAGGGTCCCGGGCAGCTGTGCCCTGAGGAAGGTCAGCAGCCCCTGGGCTAGACCGGGCCTCCGAAAAGCCTGGGCCTTTCTCTGAGCCCCTCCCCCTCAGTCCTCTGCAGGTTGCCAAGTGGCAAATAGACCAGGCTCTGTTCTAGGAGATTCCGGGCCTTTCTTAGTGGGGCCTCCACAGCCCTCCCCCTGCAGGAGAAGGGATGAGGGGCTCAGCAGGGAGCTTGGGGTGAGATGCCCACGGCTGGCATTCAGAGAGGGAGATCTCTGCACAGAAACGACACTGGACGTCGGGTCCACCAAACTTTGACAAAAACCGGCAGCGCGGGTTGCCAGTTTGAGTTTTCCAAATAGTGCATTAAATCATAATTTATCTTGACCACTGAGTTTTTACATATCCCCTGAAATTTTGCATTCGAGGTGAGTATCTCAGTCACCTCGCTCTGGCTCTGGATTTAGCCCACAGCGCCCAGCGCCGCGGGTTCGCGTGGAAGACCCTGGAGCCCGGTTCCCACCCCGCCGCCCTCCCGCGCCCCGGGAGGAGCCAGGCTGGCAGTGGAGCCGTGCGGCCACGCCGCTTAGCCGGAAGCTGCCTCCTGCCCGCCCTCGTGGGGCGGCGGTGCTGGCGAGGGCCTCGTGTTCCCAGGGCAACCCTCAGAGCGACCTTGCCGGGGCGGAGCAGGACAGGAGCGGCCGGAGGGGAAGGCCGTGCGGTTCCTAGAAAGCTGGGGCTGGGAAGAGGTGTCCAGATGGCACCCGAGGAAGCGGGGGCCGCCTGGCCCCTGCAGGGTGGGCAGGGCTTGTCGAGGCCCCGTCTTTGTCTCCTGACTGCAGGACCTGGGTTCAGGTTCCCCACGCGGCAGGCGGTGGTGGGAAGGAGCCCCGGGACGACCGCGCCCGCTGGACTGGGAGCCCCTGGGGCCGGGCGCCCACCTCCAGCCTGGTGGGCCTGGGACGGCCCTGGCAGGACACCCCCCCTCCCCACTGCCTCCCCTCTCACGGAGGTGCCGTGCGTGAAGCTTGTGCGTCCGTCCAGGTGTTGAGGGTCCCGGGCAGCTGGGGAAGTGGGGGAGCCGTGGGCTGAGACTCCCGGCTTGCCGGTACTGACCGTGACTCAGCTGCTTCAGGCCTCGGCTTTCCTCTCTGGACAGCGGGCACTGGGGTCCCTGGCTCCTCGCCTCCCTTAAGTGAGGGTGCCTGGCCCAAGACCAGCACGTGGGAAGCATGCGTGCCCCGTTCTCTTGGCCGCCGTGTCCCGTTACTCGTTCGCGGCCCACTCCTGGGACTCACACCCCAGTGCCTTGTCCACGTCGGTGGCTTTGGACATCGGTGACATCTGGGCCCATGGCCTCTGGCTCCCAGCTGGTAACCCGTTCTCTGGGGGACAGTACTCAGCGCTTCGCAGGTGCCAAGGACGCTGGTACACAGAATGGCCCCGCGTGGGGCTGGCTGGCTCTCTGACCCCAGAGGACCCCACGCCACAATGTGCAGGATCGGGGAGGGCCCCACGACGCGTGCCGGCCGACCCCGCGACCCCTGACCCTGCGGGCCCCGTCCTCTGTGTCTCCAGGTGCCTCTTCCAGCCCGTCTCTTGGTCTGGAGGCTGGCGGCCAGAGCACAAGCCGGCTCTTCCTGGGCGGCTCTGCCCGGCAGGGCCACGGCTCCCCTTCCGCAGCTCCCACTGCCTCCGGGGACCCTGATTCGATTTTCTCCAATCACCAGCATTGCCGTCTGCCTGTGGTAATTAAATGGTGTTTGAACCGGATCCAGAAATCCCATCGCAAGCAGGAGCTGGTGCTGGCCAGCAAAGCTGGGGCTGGGAAGAGGTGTCCAGATGGCACCCGAGGAACGGGGCCGCCTGGCCCCTGCAGGGTGGGCAGGGCTTGTCGAGGCCCCGTCTTTGTCTCCTGACTGCAGGACCTGGGTTCAGGTTCCCCACGCGGCAGGGTGGGAAGGAGCCCCGGGACGACCGCGCCCGCTGGACTGGGAGCCCCTGGGGCCGGGCGCCCACCTCCAGCCTGGTGGGCCTGGGACGGCCCTGGCAGGACACCCCCCCTCCCCACTGCCTCCCCTCTCACGGAGGTGCCGTGCGTGAAGCTTGTGCGTCCGTCCAGGTGTTGAGGGTCCCGGGCAGCTGGGGAAGTGGGGGAGCCGTGGGCTGAGACTCCCGGCTTGCCGGTACTGACCGTGACTCAGCTGCTTCAGGCCTCGGCTTTCCTCTCTGGACAGCGGGCACTGGGGTCCCTGGCTCCTCGCCTCCCTTAAGTGAGGGTGCCTGGCCCAAGACCAGCACGTGGGAAGCATGCGTGCCCCGTTCTCTTGGCCGCCGTGTCCCGTTACTCGTTCGCGGCCCACTCCTGGGACTCACACCCCAGTGCCTTGTCCACGTCGGTGGCTTTGGACATCGGTGACATCTGGGCCCATGGCCTCTGGCTCCCAGCTGGTAACCCGTTCTCTGGGGGACAGTACTCAGCGCTTCGCAGGTGCCAAGGACGCTGGTACACAGAATGGCCCCGCGTGGGGCTGGCTGGCTCTCTGACCCCAGAGGACCCCACGCCACAATGTGCAGGATCGGGGAGGGCCCCACGACGCGTGCCGGCCGACCCCGCGACCCCTGACCCTGCGGGCCCCGTCCTCTGTGTCTCCAGGTGCCTCTTCCAGCCCGTCTCTTGGTCTGGAGGCTGGCGGCCAGAGCACAAGCCGGCTCTTCCTGGGCGGCTCTGCCCGGCAGGGCCACGGCTCCCCTTCCGCAGCTCCCACTGCCTCCGGGGACCCTGATTCGATTTTCTCCAATCACCAGCATTGCCGTCTGCCTGTGGTAATTAAATGGTGTTTGAACCGGATCCAGAAATCCCATCGCAAGCAGGGAGCTGGTGCTGGCCAGCAAAGCTGGAGGGCCTCCGAGGCTGCCGAGTGCCCCAGGAGCCCTGGACTCTCGGGCCTGCGCTCCCGATCCCAGCTGGGACCCTGGCGGGCTCTGAGGCCGCGCCGGGCCCTCCCCTCAGCACCCCGGGCCCCCTCCTCAATGGCAGAAACGCAGGGCAGGGCAGGGCGGTGTACGCGCTGCCCAGGCTTGGACCCCGATGCCCCTGCTGCCCGCCCTGGCCGGCACCATCTATTCCTCGTCCACAGCGAGGACCGGAGCATCCCCTCGGGCACGGGTGTGTGCCACCTGCCGCCGCCAGTGGTCCAGTGCCGCGGCCCGGGTGTCTCACTAGCGAGGCCAGTGTCTAGTCGGTTGGTCCAGAAAGGATGGGCGGGATCCCCAGCGCCCTTCCCAGCCAGAAGCCAGCTTGGGGGAGACAGAAGCTGGTGCTCTCTTCAGCCTGGCCCAGGACGGCGGGATGAGATGGGCGGAGGGTGGCAGCCTTCGTGGATGTCCAGTCCCGGCAGCCCCCCTCCGCGGCACGAGGACCTGTCCGCACCTCGGAGGAAAGGCTGCCGAACCAGGGCCAGGTGACCGCCCGCCGGGGTGAACCGGGCCTGGCGTCCTGACCTCTACCGCCCCGTGCCTCTAACCCCTCGCAGCAGTGTGCAGGGAGCGGGCGCGGGAGGGCACCTTGCTTGGCCTGTGACTCCGAGGGGCCTTGGGGGCTGGCAGCCGGCGACAGGGACAGGGTGGCCTCTGAGGGGCCAGCTCTGCGGCGAGACGCCCCGGGTCTTGGACGCCTGCCGGCGGCCCCCACACTCTTTCTTCTCTTGGTAAACGTTGGCTTAGGGAGAGAGTTGCTGACAAGCAGCTCATTGTGAGAGCCGAGCTGAGGGGCCGGCGGGGTGAGCCCACGAGCGCGCCTCCCACCCGCTTCCTCAGGCATCGGGAGGTGCCCTCCACCAGTCCTGCCACGCGCATGCTCACGACTCCCTCTCGGCTGCCATGGGGACCTCCTCCAGCAGTGGCTGGTTGGAAGAGGGGCGGGGGCTGGGGATGGAGACGGCCCTGTCCGCGCTGCGCCCCATCAGGCCCTTCCTCTTTGCTGGGGAGCCCCCAGGATCTGGGGTGGGGCCGCTCCTGGGACTGGTCCCCTGCTGGAGGGCCCTGCTCTCCTCCGACTTTGGCCTCGACCTGGTCCCGCCCTTTGGGCTCCCGGAGAGGAACCGGAGCTTGTGCCTGAGACTTCCTCCCGCACGTGTGGCTGGGGGCCTTCTGAGCTGGAGGACCTGCAGGCTCCGCAGGCCGGCCGAGGCACGGGGCTCCTCCGGGACGTAGCCTCCCGGGGGCGGGGGTGGCGGCTGCCAGGCCTGGCCTAGGCTCTTCCTCCCAGAAGGGGGCCGGGGGTCTTCTCGGGGCACTGACCCTGGGCTCCCTGACCAGTGGGAGCGTGTGCTTTGATGTCGGTCAGACCTGTCGCATTCTGTCGTCCAACCTCAGGCCAGCCGTTTACACTCCCCCTGCCTCTGTAAAATCCAGCAAATAGTACGCGCCTTGCAGGCTTATGGAATTCATTTAGGCCAAATACCTTTCACACAGATGTAATACCTAGAGTGCTGGTGAAAGGTTGGCAGCTGCGGGACTTCCCTGACGGTCCACTGGTGAAGCAGTCCAGTGCAGGGGACACGGGTTCGATCCCTGATCGGGGAAGGTCCACATGCCACAGGGCAACTGAGCCCAAGCGTCAGGACGACTGGGCCTGGCTGCAGAGCCCTGGAGCCACAGGCACTGAGCCCACAGGCCGCAGCACTGAAGCCCCCCGCCTAGGACGAGAAGCCCACCGACCCCAGCTAGAGCAGCCCCTGCTCACTGCAGCAGAGAAGACCCGCGTGACCGAAACACACCTGAGTGAACACACTCGTGCCCCGGGCGGGAGGGGTCAGCCATACGCCTACGACCGACTCGGGCTCATGGATAGCTGTAAACAGCGAAACTGTAATAGCAAAACAAAAATGATAAATAAAAAATAAAGTAACATCTGTGAGCAGCTTGCCTTGGGTGGAGTGACACCCACGCCGCTGCCGTCTCCGGGGTGTCACCCCGCGGCCCCGTCCCGTCCTCCCTGCTGCTCCTGCTCGTGGGGCCGCAGGGGCTGGGGGGGACGCCGGCCGGCAGGGTGGGCGGGGGGCTGCCGCACACTCCCACCGGCTGGCCTGACCCGGGGCTCCCTCCCTCCCCACCCCGCAGGATCCGGCCCCAGCTGTCGAAAGAGAAGATCGAGGGCTGCCACATCTGCACCTCGGTCACCCCCGGGGAGCCCCAGGTCCTCCTGGGGAAGGACAAGGCCTTCACCTACGACTTTGTCTTCGACCTGGACGCCTGGCAGGAGCAGATCTACTCCACCTGTGTGAGCAGGCTCGTGGAGGGCTGCTTCGAGGGCTACAATGCCACGGTGCTGGCCTACGGGCAGGTATGCGCCTCCCGTCGGAGAGGGACGTCGCCCTCGGGGCAGCCGAGACGCGGCCATGCCCTGCCCCGAGGAGGACGCTCTGGCGCTGCTGACGCGGGGACGCAGGCTGGGAGGTTGGGCTGGCGGGGCCCCGGGTGCTGGTCACGCACTCCTTCCGTGTTTGCCAACGCAGACGGGGGCTGGGAAGACGTACACCATGGGCACGGGCTTCGACGTGGCGACGGTCGAGGAGGAGCAGGGCATCATTCCGCGGGCCATCGCGCACCTCTTCAGCGGCATCGCCGAGCGCAAGCGACGGGCGCGGGAGCAGGGTGTGGCCGGGCCCGAGTTCAAAGTCAGCGCCCAGTTCCTGGAGGTACCGTGGCCTTGCGGGTGGGCCGGAGGGAGAGGGGCAGCCAGACCAGGAAGCCGGGCTCCCCGCGGGCGCAGAGGAGCTGCAGGGGACAAGGTCCCCACTGCGGGCAGCGCCCGGCGGAGTCCCCGCCTTGATGACGGGGCTCGGGTCAGTGAGGACCGATCGGGTCCCTGCACGTGCGGACTGACCATGGCTCTGCCGCCTCGTGGGCGTGGTGACACCCGACCCTAGGGGCCTTAGAGGGTGACACGGAGGCACGTGCTCAGCTCGTGGTGAGAACTTTGGCCCTCGCCCCTTCTGGCCTCCGCTGGGTCCTCCCCAGCCCCTTCCTGACTGAGGTCCTTTCTGACCCTCGTACTTTTCTCTGACCCCACGGCAGGAGGGTCCTCCAGAGGGGCCTTTCTGGCATCTAGGCCCGCCGCTCCCTGTGAGGAGATCAGTGTGGAGACTGGGGACCGTGGGGTGGGCAGGGGACCTGTGGCCTGCCAAGTGGCCTCTCAGAAGCATGTCCAGGAAGGCCAGTGGACTCTCGTGAGGCCAGGTGTGACCAGGCTCTGGTTCTCAGATGCCTGGCCCAGGCAGCTCTCGTTCCAGGGACCCCGGCCCTGGGGCCCTGGCTGGGAGTGGGGTCGCCGTGGGCTTTGACCGTGCCCGGGATGTCCTCGGGGGGAGGCCGGTGGCCCCAGCCCTCTCCAGGTCCCCTGTCGCCCCACTCCTCCCGGCATGGCCCCCTCCTGGCCATGAGCCCACTGCCTCCCCCTTAGGGAACCCGGACTTTAGGCTTGAAAGCGGCCCTCTGTCCTTCTGATAAAGGTTCTTGCCTTGTGTGTGTGCATAGATACATGTGTGTGTGTGTGTGCATGCATCCGTATACAGGTATGCACGTGTGTGTGTACGTGTGCGTGGGTATGTGTATGCATATGTGTCTGTGTGGCTGTATGTAGGGGCTTCGCGGGTGGTGCTCGTGGTAAAGAGCCCGCCTGCCGACGCAGGAGACGCAGGAGACGCGGGCTCGACCCCGGGCTGGGTGGACCCCCTGGAGGGGGACAGGGCCACCGCTCCAGTCTTCCCGCCTGCAGAGTCCCGTGGAGAGACAGACGGCGCCCGGCGGCTGCGGCCCACGGGGTCGCATGTCACACGGCCGAGTGGCCGAGCACACGCTGTGTGTGTGTCTGTGTGTGTGTGTGTTTCTACGCTGTGTGTGTCTGTAAAGGTCTCTCTTTTCTTCCTTTCTCCATCCGTTTGCCATAGACAGCCCCAAAGAGCAGCTCACGACCTAGGAAACCCACGCCAAATGGTGACCTCCAGGGGTTCAGTGATGCCGTGCGTCTGTCTCAACAGACAGACAGACATCAAGGCCCCGCTTCTGCACCAGTCCTTCCCTTTCCTCTTCCCTTTCCTGGGGGCATTTCTGTCGCTTTAAAGGCATCAGAGCCTCAGCCGTCTGAGGGCTGGGGCCTGCCCCGTGCCCGCGCAGGGGGCTCGTGGCCACTGGCAGGCTGGCCCACCCCTCCGGCCCCGCCCCAGCCCCCGCCTGGCGAGCGTTCCAGCAGGCGAGACTCCCTGCCGACGACTCCAAGCACAGGAGCCTCCGAAGCTGAGACCACCCGAAACGGGACAGTCCTGGCCGGGCCGCCTCTCACGGGGGTGCCCCCAGGCTCACCTGGGGCCAGGCCTACCCCTCAGAGCCAGCTCTCCACTGCGCCCTTCCTCCCCTCTCTGGAGCTGGGTCCCCGTGCCCCGTTCCTGCCCTGTAACATCACATCCTCTGTCCCCGCGAGGACGCGTGCCCTTGTCCCCAGCAGGTCCTCAGTGCTGCCTCCTTGGGCTCTGCCCAGGGCCCGCTGCCCTCGCCCGTCCAGGGGAGAGAGCCCAGAACCCCGGGCCCTGGGAGGAGGCGGTGGCCAGGGAGACAGGTTCCCACAGCGGCGGAGCAGAGCTGGCAGGCGGCCGGCACACCCAGCCCCGCTCCTCCCCCCCAGCTCTACAACGAGGAGATCCTGGACCTCTTCGACAGCGCCCGCGACCCCGACGCCCGCCACCGCAGGTCCAACATCAAGATCCACGAGGACGCCAGCGGCAGCATCTACACCACCGGCGTCACCTCCCGCCTCATCAGCTCCCAGGAGGAGGTGAGGGGCTGCGGAGCCGCGCGGGGGTGGGCCGGGCCGCCGGCCGGCTGTCCTCACGTCCGCCCCTCCGCAGCTGATCCAGTGCCTGAAGCAGGGCGCCCTGTCCCGCACCACGGCCAGCACCCAGATGAACGTGCAGAGCTCGCGCTCCCACGCCATCTTCACCATCCACCTGTGCCAGATGCGCCTGTGCGCCCGGCCCGAGCTGGTGAGGAGCCCGCCCGAGGGCGAGGGCGGCGGGGCTCGAGGCGGGGCCGGGGCTGTGCGGGCTCACCCGCTGCCTGCGGCCCTGCCTCCTCTCGGTGGGGCCCGAGGCCGCCGGCGCACACGGGGGCTGCGCTCTGTGTGCCGGAGGCCCAGCCGCACCATGCCCACAGCCGGAGGGCGGGGCTGCGGGTCACCTGCCGGCGGCTTCCGCAGGCGGACGAGGCCGTGAGCGGGCTTCCCAACAGCGCCGCCCCCGCTGGCGAGTACGAGACGCTCACCGCCAAGTTTCACTTCGTGGACCTGGCCGGCTCCGAGCGCCTGAAGCGGACAGGGGCCACGGGCGAGCGGGCCAAAGAGGGCATCTCCATCAACTGCGGGCTGGTAGGCACCCCGCAGCCCACCCAGCCCAGCCTCAGACCCTCCCCAAGCCCGCCTCGGGCCAGCTGCTGGCCCTCAGCCCGGCTGCCCGATGCCACCAGCTGCCACGTCTGCCTCCAGACCCTGGGGAGCCTGAGGGCTGCTGGGGTCAGTGGGCCAGGTGCGCCGCTTGGGCGCGCCGGTCCCCTCCCCCCGTGCCTCTCGAGCCCCAGTCTGTGTCCACAGCTGGCCTTAGGCAACGTGATCAGCGCCTTGGGGGACCAGAGCCGGAAGGTGGTGCACGTGCCCTACAGGGACTCCAAGCTCACCCGGCTCCTCCAGGACTCGCTGGGCGGCAACAGGTACCCGCCAGACACCCAGGGAGGGCCGGGCAGGAGCAGGCCGAAGGGCGGGCTGGAGCAGGAAGGTCCACGGGTGGGTCCGGCCACCTCTGTGGGCCGCGGGCCTGGAGGTGCCGCTGCGGTCAGACCCAGCCCCGTCGTCTGCCCGGCCAGGAGGAGGCCGTAGAGGAGGACCGAAGGGGAGGACGGGTGGGGACGCTGCAGGTGCAGCACGGCCTCCCGCCTGCTGGCCGCCTCGCCGCGGTCACCCCTGTCGGAGTGGAGGCCCAGGCCGGGCGGTGCAGAGCCCCAGCCCCAGGCCCTGCCCGGGGCCCGCTGGCCTCCGCCGGGAGCAGGGTCTCCGCTGCAGTGATGCTCCCGGCCTCAGCGCTCCCTCCGCCCCTGCGCCCCCAGCCAGACCATCATGATCGCCTGCGTGAGCCCCTCGGACCGGGACTTCATGGAGACCCTCAACACGCTCAAGTACGCCAACCGGGCCCGCAACATCAAGAACAAGGTGATGGTGAACCAGGACAAGACCAGCCAGCAGATCAGCGCGCTGCGGGCCGAGATCGCGCGCCTGCAGATGGAGCTGATGGAGTACAAGGCGGTGAGCAGGCCCCGCCCGCGCCCCCGGCCTCGCTCCCAGGGCGGGCTCACCTGGAGACGGTCGGAGCCTCTGGGGCTTAGAATATACGAGAGCAGGAGCTCCTGGCTGCGCAGGTCTTATAGGTCGGACAGACGCTCTCTGGGGTGTCTGCTGCTGCGTACGCTGTGTTGGACCAGACGAGACGCAGCTGCACAGAATGAGGATGGGTGACGGGAGCACACGAGTGCCGCAGGGAGGAGGGTGACCCTCCTCTCAGGTGGTCAGGGAGGGCCTCCTGGAGGAGGGGGCTTCTCTGTGCTCCTGGGGAGTCAGTAAGAAAGCAGCAAAAGGAAGCAGAACAGGTGTCCTCGGGTGCCAACAAGCCACGAGCAAAGAACAGAGGTGGGCGCGCTAGGTCTCGTTCTAGGTGACTGAGGCCAAGCTCTCCAGCAGTGGCCCCTGGCCTGAACCTGGCACACTTGTGCATTTTGTTTTACTTGGTCTTTGCTTTAAAAAAATGCAAGAGTCGTCATCTCCCTTTCTGAAAATCCGGGGCTCTCCGTCTTCTTTAAACATGCGGAGCTCCAGCAGCGGGCGCCAGGCTGGCGTGGCCCGGGGTGGCCCCTGAGACCCAGCGTGGCTCTGGTGGCCCTGGGCCCGCCCTCCCTGTTGTCCTGGCCCGCCCACCTCCCTCACGCCCACACCCCAGGTCCATCGGCTTTCGGCCCTCGGCGGGGAGCAGTGGAGAGGGAGGTAAAGTGAGCTTGCGGAGGTGCGGGATGGCTGGTCACAAAACGTGGACTTCTGGTCGTCTCAGAGGTCCCGGAAGGTTTCTGAGCCCGGGGCGGGGCGACGCGAGCCGGGCAGAGGAGGCTGGCAGGGCTGTTGGGCTGAGCGAGCGGCTGGGGGTGGCGGGGAAGAGCCTGGTCACCCTCTCCCCGCCCCTGCCCTCCCGCTACAGGGCAAGAGGGTGATTGGGGAGGACGGCGCCGAGGGCTACAGCGACCTGTTCCGGGAGAACGCGCTGCTCCAGAAAGAGAACGGGGCTCTGCGGCTGCGGGTGAAGGCCATGCAGGAGGCCATCGACGCCATCAACAGCCGCGTCACCCAGCTCATGAGCCAGGAGGCCAGCCTGCTCCTGGCCAAGGCCGGTGAGTCGGGAGTGCCGGGCCGGCTCACGGAGCACACTCAGCCCGGGGCGTGGGGTGCACAGGCAGCCGCTTCGCCTTCCTCTGCGAATGCGCTCACCCCCTGTCCACCGAAACACACAAGCCCGCTTGATTCTCGGCAGCCGCCGGTGTCCCCGTGTGACCGGTGACTGATCCGCCGCGGCAGCCTCTGCTGGTGGACCGCTGGTTTCCAGTCTGGCTGTGACCAGCGGCCGCCGCGGACAAGGCCTCTCCAACAGATTGCTCCCTGGAAAGGGGCCGCGGGCGCTGCCCTGTGGGCGGCACCGATGGGAGGCCGCTGGCCGGAACCGAAGGCCTCCCTGCCTCACCTTCTCATCATTCCCCGCTCCCCGCGCCCCCCAGGAGACGGCAACGAGGCCATCGGTGCCCTGATCCAGAACTACATCCGGGAGATTGAGGAGCTGCGGTGAGTGGGCGCCGGCGAGCCTGCGCCGAGGCTGGGCGGCTCCCCTCCCGCCCGCCCCGCCCCCGCCCGCACGCCTGGGAGCCCAGAGGCCAGGGCAGCACCGCTCACCTCTCCCGGCCCGCAGGACCAAGCTCCTGGAGAGCGAGGCCATGAACGAGTCCCTGCGTCGCAGCCTCTCACGGGCCTCGGCCCGAGCCCCACGCCTGGGCGCGTCCAGCTGCCCGACGGCTCCGGGGCCCCCCAGGTCCATCGGCTTTCGGCCCTCGGCGGGAGCAGTGGAGAGGAGGTAAAGTGAGCTATGGAGGTGCGGGATGGCTGGTCACAAAACGTGGACTTCTGGTCGTCTCAGAGGTCCCGGAAGGTTTCTGAGCCCGGGGCGGGGCGACGCGAGCCGGGCAGAGGAGGCTGGCAGGGCTGTTGGGCTGAGCGAGCGGCTGGGGGTGGCGGGGAAGAGCCTGGTCACCCTCTCCCCGCCCCTGCCCTCCCGCTACAGGGCAAGAGGGTGATTGGGGAGGACGGCGCCGAGGGCTACAGCGACCTGTTCCGGGAGAACGCGCTGCTCCAGAAAGAGAACGGGGCTCTGCGGCTGCGGGTGAAGGCCATGCAGGAGGCCATCGACGCCATCAACAGCCGCGTCACCCAGCTCATGAGCCAGGAGGCCAGCCTGCTCCTGGCCAAGGCCGGTGAGTCGGGAGTGCCGGGCCGGCTCACGGAGCACACTCAGCCCGGGGCGTGGGGTGCACAGGCAGCCGCTTCGCCTTCCTCTGCGAATGCGCTCACCCCCTGTCCACCGAAACACACAAGCCCGCTTGATTCTCGGCAGCCGCCGGTGTCCCCGTGTGACCGGTGACTGATCCGCCGCGGCAGCCTCTGCTGGTGGACCGCTGGTTTCCAGTCTGGCTGTGACCAGCGGCCGCCGCGGACAAGGCCTCTCCAACAGATTGCTCCCTGGAAAGGGGCCGCGGGCGCTGCCCTGTGGGCGGCACCGATGGGAGGCCGCTGGCCGGAACCGAAGGCCTCCCTGCCTCACCTTCTCATCATTCCCCGCTCCCCGCGCCCCCCAGGAGACGGCAACGAGGCCATCGGTGCCCTGATCCAGAACTACATCCGGGAGATTGAGGAGCTGCGGTGAGTGGGCGCCGGCGAGCCTGCGCCGAGGCTGGGCGGCTCCCCTCCCGCCCGCCCCGCCCGCACGCCTGGGAGCCCAGAGGCCAGGGCAGCACCGCTCACCTCTCCCGGCCCGCAGGACCAAGCTCCTGGAGAGCGAGGCCATGAACGAGTCCCTGCGTCGCAGCCTCTCACGGGCCTCGGCCCGGAGCCCCTACGCCCTGGGCGCGTCCCCAGCTGCCCCGACCGGCTCCATGGAGGATGCCTCTGAGGTCATCCGCCGCGCCAAGCAGGACCTGGAGCGGCTCAAGAAGAAGGAAGTCAGGCAGCGAAGAAAGAGGTGTGGGGAGACTCCCCGGGCGCTCCCGGGCGGCCTGGGGATGCCCCGAGCGAGGCTGCTTTGTGGACAGAAGCCCCCACCTTCTCGTGCTGGGCCTCCCCAGAGGAGCGGGAGGGAGGGTCCCTCCTGGGCCTGATTCCGGGCTGGGGGCCGGGGAAGCGCAGTGGGCCCCTGCAGCACCGGAACCCAGCCCCATCCCGAGCCCTCCAGACACTCTCTGCCCCACCTCCCAGCCCGGCCCCACACTCGGGCGGAGCGCCCCTAACCCGTCCACCCTGCGTCCCTGGGCAGCCCGGAGAAGGAGGCCTTCAAGAAGAGGGCAAAACTCCAGCAGGAGAACAGCGAGGAGACCGACGACAATGAGGCCGAGGAGGTGAGGGCCCCCTGCCCCCGAGGCTGCCCCACGTCCCTGCCGGGGAGGGTCCTCCGGGCATCCTTGTGCAGGGGAGCGGAGGGGCGGGGGGTGGCCTCCCGCTGGTCCTTGTGCCTCTGGGTCTGTGACTGGTCACCATGGCTGCGTCTGTCCCTCCGCCCTTCATCACGACCAGGGGAGGCAGGCGGGAGGCTTTGCCGGAGGACGCTGCCCGGGCAGTTGGGAGACGTGGGTGGGGAAGGGGGGCGGAAGCCTCCCGCGGCCTGACGGCGCCTGGCGCGCAGGAGGACGAGGAGCGCGAGGAGAGCGGCTGCGAGGAGGAGGAGGGGCGTGAGGACGAGGACGAGGACTCGGGCAGCGAGGAGAGCCTGGGGGACTCGGACTCCGAGCCCGCGGAGGAGGGTGCGTGTCCCGGCGGGCGCCCGGGGCGGGGCGGCCTTCCCTGGCTTCCAGCGACGGCTCGGGGCAGCGGGTGTCCCGTTCAGAGCTCAGGCGTGTGACCGGTGGTGGCGGAAGCCACGGCAGACCGCGGGGCGCCCACTGGTGCCGGCGCGGGACGGAGCCTCGCCGCAGGTGCCCGGCCGCTCCGCCCACCGGCCGTCGGCACGGAGGCGTGAGGACCGCCTGTTGTCGCCACGGCAGAGCGCTCCCGGGGGCTGGTGGCCTCCCCCGGCGGGAGATGCAGAGCCGGGCCGTGGACCGAGTGCTGGCGGCTCCGAAGCCCAGGCCTCTGAACGGCCGCGTGTCCCTCAGCTCTGGTGGCCAGAGTCCTGCTGGCCGTTCTGTGTCCTCTCCGGCTCCCGGGTTGTCCAGACTGGGTGGACATCGGCCTCTGGGGCACAGCAGGCCGAGACACCTGCCTCCTCCGCTCCCGGGTCCCGCCCCGCCCTCCAGGCCGTCTTTAAGGCTGTCCCCACCGGCAGCGCCCGCCCGGAGTGGGATGAGCCATTTCCTCTCGCCCTGGTCCCTGGGTGGTCACAGCTGGCCCGAGCAAGGCCCTGTCCCCATCTCCTGGCCCCGGGCCCCCAGCCACCGGTCTCTGCGCCCACAGAGGTGAACTATCAGGCGGACCTGGCCGACCTGACGTGCGAGATCGAGATCAAGCAGAAGCTGATCGACGAGCTGGAGAACAGCCAGCGGCGGCTGCAGACGCTCAAGCACCAGTACGAGGAGAAGCTGATCCTGCTGCAGAACAAGATCCGGGACACGCAGCTGGAGCGCGACGCTGCTGCAGAACCTCAGTGAGCCCGCCCCGCCCGAGGGCTCCCGAGGGTGGCGCGGGCCCCTGGGTGGGACCTTCGGGCCGCAGGCAGGGTGCCGGCACGCACAGAGGGCTCCTGTGTCCCACCCTGGTCCCTCGGCTGTGTTTTCAGCGTATTGTCGCTATTGGACCAGCGTGATAAGTATTAGAATCCTCTCCGTCTCCAGGCACACGGGCAGGGCCACCCATCAGTCTTTCTTCCTGAATCCACCCCTCGGGTGTTCGCTTTGATTACTTTCACAAAGCCTGCTTCTCACGAGCGTCTTCCGAACGCGGCTCTCAGCCCGGCCCTCCTGTTGCTGTTCCTTCACTCGCTGACTCAGCACGCGTCCGGGAATGGGCCCCGGGAGCGGCCCTTCTTCTAAATGCTGGAGATGTTGGGCGAGCGCTCCAGTGGGGAGAGCAGGCCTGGATGGTGTGCCAGCCCGTGACCCGGGGTGGGGAAGAACGCAGCGGGGAAGGAGGCAGGGTGGGCTGGGGAGGGCCTAGACGGGTTGGAGAGGATGGTCGTGGAAGACGCCCTGAGCAGCTGGCATCTGCGAACAAGCGAGAGGGGAGGAGCGTTGCAGGCAGAGGGAACAGGATGCCGAGGCCCCGGGCAGCCGTGGGCAGCGTGGGAGGCACCGTGGCAGTCGACAAGGTCAGAGGAGAAGGTGGGCCGGGTTGTCCAGACTGGGTGGACATCGGCCTCTGGGGCACAGCAGGCCGAGACACCTGCCTCCTCCGCTCCCGGGTCCCGCCCCGCCCTCCAGGCCGTCTTTAAGGCTGTCCCCACCGGCAGCGCCCGCCCGGAGTGGGATGAGCCATTTCCTCTCGCCCTGGTCCCTGGGTGGTCACAGCTGGCCCGAGCAAGGCCCTGTCCCCATCTCCTGGCCCCGGGCCCCCAGCCACCGGTCTCTGCGCCCACAGAGGTGAACTATCAGGCGGACCTGGCCGACCTGACGTGCGAGATCGAGATCAAGCAGAAGCTGATCGACGAGCTGGAGAACAGCCAGCGGCGGCTGCAGACGCTCAAGCACCAGTACGAGGAGAAGCTGATCCTGCTGCAGAACAAGATCCGGGACACGCAGCTGGAGCGCGACCGCGTGCTGCAGAACCTCAGTGAGCCCGCCCCGCCCGAGGGCTCCCGAGGGTGGCGCGGGCCCCTGGGTGGGACCTTCGGGCCGCAGGCAGGGTGCCGGCACGCACAGAGGGCTCCTGTGTCCCACCCTGGTCCCTCGGCTGTGTTTTCAGCGTATTGTCGCTATTGGACCAGCGTGATAAGTATTAGAATCCTCTCCGTCTCCAGGCACACGGGCAGGGCCACCCATCAGTCTTTCTTCCTGAATCCACCCCTCGGGTGTTCGCTTTGATTACTTTCACAAAGCCTGCTTCTCACGAGCGTCTTCCGAACGCGGCTCTCAGCCCGGCCCTCCTGTTGCTGTTCCTTCACTCGCTGACTCAGCACGCGTCCGGGAATGGGCCCCGGGAGCGGCCCTTCTTCTAAATGCTGGAGATGTTGGGGCGAGCGCTCCAGTGGGGAGAGCAGGCCTGGATGGTGTGTCAGCCCGTGACCAGGGCTGTGGAAGAACGCAGCAGGGAAGGAGGCAGGGTGAGCTGGGGAGGGCGTAGACGGATTGGAGAGGATGGTCGTGGAAGACGCCCTGAGCAGCTGGCATCTGCGAACAAGCGAGAGGGGAGGAGCGTTGCAGGCAGAGGGAACAGGATGCCGAGGCCCCGGGCAGCCGTGGGCAGCGTGGGAGGGCACCGTGGCAGTCGACAAGGTCAGAGGAGAAGGTGGGCCTAGAGTATGTCTGTCATTTTAAGGACTTTCGTCTTATCCTCTGAGGGACGTGGCAAGTGTGGGGCTTTGAGGGATACGATGTAAACGCTGAAAATGTTCTGACGAGATCAGTCCAGCTGCCGAACAAAAGTGGACGGCTGAGATCCGTCAAGAAGCGGTCAGGAAGGTTCTGGTGAGGGGCATGTGGACAGAAGGCCGCGAGAGTGGTCAGCTTCCGGTTACGTTTTGAGGATGCAGACACGTGCTCTGTGGGTTGACGGGTGGGGCCTGGGAGAGGAGAGCAGAGGGGTCTCCAGGCGCGAGCTTCTGGAAGGGCACGAGTCAGACACGGAGATGCGGAGACCGCTGGGCAAGGGTCGCTGTGCACCTGGTCATCCGCTGTGTCTGTTGGCCTTGGCAGCTCAGGTCAGGGAGGGCAGGGACGGAGCCCGGGCCACCGTTGCTGAGTCTTCCCCTGCTCCAGGCACGGGTCAGAAGGGGAAGCGGTCCTCAGGGCCGCTCCTGGGAAGCTGGTGGGCATGCGCTGGGAGACCTCTGGATGCATCACCCTTGCAGGGCCCCCCGAATGTCCTTGGGCGGCTCCTAGTCCAAGCCCCTCCTTGTTTACGAGAGGGAGCCCGCGGGGGAGGGTGTGACTCACCCACATCGCAGTGAGACCTCCTGCCGTGGAGCCCGGGGCGCCGGGGCCCGGGAACCTGCACCCACGCCGCCCCGCTGCACTCAGGTACCATGGAGTGCTACACGGAGGAGAAAGCCAACAAGATCAAGGCGGACTACGAGAAGAGGCTGCGGGAGATGAACCGGGACCTGCAGAAGCTGCAGGCTGCGCAGAAGGAGCATGCGCGGCTGCTCAAGAACCAGTCTCGCTATGAGAGGGAGCTCAAGAAGCTGCAGGCAGAGGTGGCCGAGATGAAGAAGGCCAAGGTAGGGGCCGGGGCGGGGCCGAGGTGGGGGCCGGGGGCGGGGCCTAGAGGAAGGAGGCCGAGGTGGGGCTGGGGCTTGGCCAGGGTTGTATCCAGGGGGCGGGACCTAGATGAAGAAAGCCAATGGGGGTGGGGGGCGGGGCCGAGATGAAGCGCGCCAATGGGGTGGGCTGAGGCTATGGAAGGGGGAGTTCAGTCTCGAAATCTACTTAACTCTGTTAAAAATAGCCATTGTAAGCGTGGATGCCGCCTTGACACCTGCCATTGCCCGGTTCAGCCCTGGACACTGGCCTCTTAGCTAGTGCGCTGTCCAGGGTGAAAACACCTTCCACCTTAGAGGGTGGGGAGAGGATCTGTAGGGACCACCCCACGCGGCGGTCTCCAGTCCATTCGCAGGGCCCAGGAGTCCTCCCGTCTGGGCCGCCTTTGAGAATAACGGTGGTAATGACCGTGGCGATCGGGTGTGGCTCTAGGCCCATCCCCCAGCTGCACCACCACAGGGAGTCCCGAGGAGGAGCTGGAGGAAGCAGCCCTGGGTGGCCCCAGGGAGGGGCTTGGGGGGCTCTGAGAGTACCTCGCGCCTCCTAGAGCAGCCCTGGGGCTGACTTGGCCCCCGGCCTCCCTCACCACATGCAGCGGACTCCGGGTGCTCAGTCTGGCTCCTGGGTCTGGGTGGGACCTCACTCCCTCCTGGGCCCCTCTGTGCTTCCTCTGCATCCTCTGTCTGCTTCCCGCTGGCTGCCTGATCCGAACTCCAGTCCTAGCCCCAGCCTCCTGGGAACCCCAGCTCCCCGAAGCCCTGGGCCGGGCCCTGGGGCAGACCAAGCCAAGTGTGGAAGGCTGGCCTTGGAAACAGGCCCCACAGAGGGGAGCACAGTCCTGCGTCCTGAGAACACGGTGATCATGCAGGTGGCCCCCTTCGGGACCGCACGGAGGAGAAGGGGCCAACAAGATCAAGGCGGACTACGAGAAGAGGCTGCGGAGATGAACCGGGACCTGCAGAAGCTGCAGGCTGCGCAGAAGGAGCATGCGCGCTGCTCAAGAACCAGTCTCGCTATGAGAGGGAGCTCAAGAAGCTGCAGGCAGAGGTGGCCGAGATGAAGAAGGCCAAGGTAGGGGCCGGGCGGGGCCGAGGTGGGGGCCGGGGGCGGGGCCTAGAGGAAGGAGGCCGAGGTGGGGCTGGGGCTTGGCCAGGGTTGTATCCAGGGGGCGGGACCTAGATGAAGAAAGCCAATGGGGGTGGGGGGCGGGGCCGAGATGAAGCGCGCCAATGGGGTGGGCTGAGGCTATGGAAGGGGGAGTTCAGTCTCGAAATCTACTTAACTCTGTTAAAAATAGCCATTGTAAGCGTGGATGCCGCCTTGACACCTGCCATTGCCCGGTTCAGCCCTGGACACTGGCCTCTTAGCTAGTGCGCTGTCCAGGGTGAAAACACCTTCCACCTTAGAGGGTGGGGAGAGGATCTGTAGGGACCACCCCACGCGGCGGTCTCCAGTCCATTCGCAGGGCCCAGGAGTCCTCCCGTCTGGGCCGCCTTTGAGAATAACGGTGGTAATGACCGTGGCGATCGGGTGTGGCTCTAGGCCCATCCCCCAGCTGCACCACCACAGGGAGTCCCGAGGAGGAGCTGGAGGAAGCAGCCCTGGGTGGCCCCAGGGAGGGGCTTGGGGGGCTCTGAGAGTACCTCGCGCCTCCTAGAGCAGCCCTGGGGCTGACTTGGCTCCCGGCCTCCCTCACCACATGCAGCGGACTCCGGGTGCTCAGTCTGGCTCCTGGGTCTGGGTGGGACCTCACTCCCTCCTGGGCCCCTCTGTGCTTCCTCTGCATCCTCTGTCTGCTTCCCGCTGGCTGCCTGATCCGAACTCCAGTCCTAGCCCCAGCCTCCTGGGAACCCCAGCTCCCCGAAGCCCTGGGCCGGGCCCTGGGGCAGACCAAGCCAAGTGTGGAAGGCTGGCCTTGGAAACAGGCCCCACAGAGGGGAGCACAGTCCTGCGTCCTGAGAACACGGTGATCATGCAGATTCGACAGGTGGACCTTCAGCCTTCAGGCCAGCCACCTCCCCTGGGCAGGCTCTGTCCCCAGCCACGCTTGTTATGCGTCCAGCGCCCATCTGCCTGGCCAGAGTGGAGAGGGGCCTGGCTCGCTGTGCTGAGACTGGCCGTCCGGGACTGGCCCGGGGCACCGGTTTGTCCTGGCCCTCCACCTGCAGATGCTGAGCCAGGGCTGCGGCAGGCGTGGGTGTCTTGGTCAGCAGGCGCCCTCTGGTGGTAGGAGCGAGGCCCTGGGCCTGGTTGTCCCCATCTGGGGGCTGCACATTCTGAAGCTCTTGGAGAGGTTGGGGGGCGGTCTGCCTGCTGCCTCTGTCTGCTCGCAGGCTCCGTGGCTGTCACCTCTCCAGATGCCCCTCTGAGGGAGGGTTCCCCTGTGGCTCTGAAGCCTGGAAAGATAATAAATGCCCGACGTGTATGGGAGGGACAGAGGGTCCCTGCATGTTCCTGGGGTTCATTCTCAGTTCGGCTGGCCCCTTTCCTGGGGCCCCCACCTCCCGCTCTACTCAGTGGACTGCGCTCTCGTGAGCCTGGGAAGGAGGCTGAGAAGAGCACCCTTGGGCCACCGCAGGGCTCTCAGCAGGGGCCCGGGGTTTCTGTCAGAAGGACCAAGGCAGCAGCCGGGGGTCATCATCAGACGTGGTGAGAGCCAGTGCCCAAGGCCCCCCGATGTGGCCCAGGGGCAGGCTTGTGCTCACGGAGGCGTCCCGGGGAGCCGGGCGCGCACGCAGGGCAGGGCCAGCCGCAGCTGCCGTCACGCGCCGGGAGTGTCCTCCCGCTCGGGGACCACCCCCCGTGAGGACCTCTGGGGCGCTCGGCCACGCAGGCAGAGCTGGGCGGACGGGCCTCGTCCAGGAAAAGCCGTTCCTGCCAGGAAGCCTTGGGCTCTGGCCCCGTCCCCAGAAGAGAGCTGCCGTTGCGGAGTGGCCACAGCCCCCTGCGTGTGGGGCTTGGATCCGCTCCCAGCCGTGGCGTGGCTCGCTCTCGTCAGCCCCGGCCCTCTGGGGGAGAGTCACTCGACCCAGAGGCCTGCGGCAGGAGCGCTGCTGCCCTCCGTAGCCAGGGCCCGACAGGGAAGGGTCTGCCTCGGTGCACTCTGAGCTCTGGGGGCAGGGAGACAGACGCCCCAAGCCCCTGCAGGCTCCCGTCACGCCGTCCCCTGGGCTGCCCCAGTGGTGCCCTCTGTGCCTTCAGCTGGCCCTCCACCTGCAGATGCTGAGCCAGGGCTGCGGCAGGCGTGGGTGTCTTGGTCAGCAGGCGCCCTCTGGTGGTAGGAGCGAGGCCCTGGGCCTGGTTGTCCCCATCTGGGGGCTGCACATTCTGAAGCTCTTGGAGAGGTTGGGGGGCGGTCTGCCTGCTGCCTCTGTCTGCTCGCAGGCTCCGTGGCTGTCACCTCTCCAGATGCCCCTCTGAGGGAGGGTTCCCCTGTGGCTCTGAAGCCTGGAAAGATAATAAATGCCCGACGTGTATGGGAGGGACAGAGGGTCCCTGCATGTTCCTGGGGTTCATTCTCAGTTCGGCTGGCCCCTTTCCTGGGGCCCCCACCTCCCGCTCTACTCAGTGGACTGCGCTCTCGTGAGCCTGGGAAGGAGGCTGAGAAGAGCACCCTTGGGCCACCGCAGGGCTCTCAGCAGGGGCCCGGGGTTTCTGTCAGAAGGACCAAGGCAGCAGCCGGGGGTCATCATCAGACGTGGTGAGAGCCAGTGCCCAAGGCCCCCCGATGTGGCCCAGGGGCAGGCTTGTGCTCACGGAGGCGTCCCGGGGAGCCGGGCGCGCACGCAGGGCAGGGCCAGCCGCAGCTGCCGTCACGCGCCGGGAGTGTCCTCCCGCTCGGGGACCACCCCCCGTGAGGACCTCTGGGGCGCTCGGCCACGCAGGCAGAGCTGGGCGGACGGGCCTCGTCCAGGAAAAGCCGTTCCTGCCAGGAAGCCTTGGGCTCTGGCCCCGTCCCCAGAAGAGAGCTGCCGTTGCGGAGTGGCCACAGCCCCCTGCGTGTGGGGCTTGGATCCGCTCCCAGCCGTGGCGTGGCTCGCTCTCGTCAGCCCCGGCCCTCTGGGGGAGAGTCACTCGACCCAGAGGCCTGCGGCAGGAGCGCTGCTGCCCTCCGTAGCCAGGGCCCGACAGGGGAAGGGTCTGCCTCGGTGCACTCTGAGCTCTGGGGGCAGGGAGACAGACGCCCCAAGCCCCCTGCAGGCTCCCCGTCACGCCCGTCCCCTGGGGCTGCCCCAGTGGTGCCCTCTGTGCCTTCAGCTGGGCCTCCAGCCCCTCAGCGCCAGGCTCGGTGCTTGGGGGTCAGCCCGCTCTGGCCAGCTTGGTACCCCGCCATGGTTTTACTAAAGCAAAATGACCCACGCCAGATGTCTGGCCACCTGCTGCTGATTTAATGACTTAAGTCATGTTGTCTCTAAGGCTCATTTCCTGCCTATAAGACGAGAGTGGCCCTGCCTCTCTCAAATGATGCTTGGCGGGCTCTGGGCGTCCAGCGTGGTCCTGATCGGCGTTCCTGGTTTTTCTTGTCACCGTGAGCCTAGCCTGGAAACGGACCCCCAGCAGCTCAGCGCCATCCAGGCAGGGTCACGAATGCCTGGCCACGCAGACTGGTCTCAGGATGTCCAGGCCCTGGCAGTGGCTCTGGGTGGGGGCCACCAGGGCTTGTGACCGGAGGGCGTGGGCCTGGCCGGCCTGCAGCGTGGTGACATCTGCGTGGCCGGCTGGCAGTAAGGCTGCTCCTTTCAGTAGGTCGACCAGGTGGTGGGTCAGCTTCAAGTCCTGCAGACAAGTAGGGAACAGACCCTGAGCCACTTCCCGCTGGCCTCACGGCTGTCCCCTCCCTGTCCCAGGTGGCCCTGATGAAGCAGATGCGGGAGGAGCAGCAGCGGCGGCGGCTGGTGGAGACCAAGAGGAACCGGGAGATCGCGCAGCTCAAGAAGGAGCAGCGACGGCAGGAGGTGAGGGCGGTCTTGAGCACCCTGGGCCAGTCTCCCCGCGCCCCTGGTGCCCTCCTGACCACACGGCCCTCAGGTTGAGGACCCTGGGCCAGTCTCCCCGCGCCCCTGGTGCCCTCCTGACCACGGCCCTCAGGTTGAGCACCCTGGGCCAGTCTCCCTGCGCCCCTGGTATCCTGACCACACGGCCCTCAGATCCCGCCGTCCTCAGCGGTGACAGTGGTGCTTGGAGGCAAGCGCAGCCCACTCGGGGTGCAAGTCGCTGCAGGCGCCCAGCCCAGCCCTCGTGTGGTTCGGAGCAGGGCCCGGAGCCCCGCGCTGGCCAGGACCCAGGCGCTTCCAGCCTGCAGAGGTCCGCAGGGCCCAGCCCTCTGCCCCAGGCTCCTTGCCCCTTGTGGGGAGACGAGGCTGAGGGACCCGTGGAGAAGGGGGCCAAGCGCTGGGTCCCCTTTCCCTACGCCTCCTGGCTACACGAGCTGCCCTCCAGAGCCGGCCGGAGTGGGCCCGTCTTCAGGCCAAAGTATGGGCTCCGCCAAGCCCTCTCTCACCTACAGTTTCAGATCCGAGCGCTGGAGTCCCAGAAGAGGCAGCAGGAAATCGTCCTGCGGAGGAAGACTCAGGAGGTCAGCCCGGCCCCACGCCTCCCAAGCAGCCCGGGGGCTCCCCACGCCCCCTGCCACCTGCTGACGCTGGGTGACCCTGTCGGAGCGCTGAAGCAGGGGAGGGGGCTGCTGGCCCTGGTCCAGATGCCCGAGATGTTAGTTTTCAAAAAGGGGAAGTCTCTCTTTTCTTCATTTCGCATCAAAGACCCCCTGGCCCTTTCTCAGTTCCACACCCGGGCCAGGACAGCGTGGCCTCTGTTTTTCCCTGCCTGCCCGCCCCTCCGCTGGGCCTGTCTGTGGGGCTGGAGGCACCCCGCCCACGGTCCCCTCTCCTCTGGGCCGTCAGGTGTCCGCCCTGAGACGTCTGGCCAAGCCCATGTCTGACCGGGTGGCCGGACGAGCGGGACCGAAGTCCCCCGTGCTGGACTCGGGGGCGGAGGTGTCGGCCAGCACCACCTCGTCCGAGGCCGAATCGGGGGCCCGCTCCGTCTCCAGCATCGTGCGTCAGTGGGACCGCAAGATCGGCCACTTCCTGGGCAGCCACCCCTCACCCACCGCGCCTGGCTCCCGCCCTGCCAGGTGAGTGGCCGGGCACCCGGCCTGTGGGGCCGTGGGTGGGGCCTCAGGACTCGGCACGGCGGGTGGGCGTGGCGCTGCAGGCGCCCAGCCCAGCCCTCGTGTGGTTCGGAGCAGGGCCCGGAGCCCCGCGCTGGCCAGGACCCAGGCGCTTCCAGCCTGCAGAGGTCCGCAGGGCCCAGCCCTCTGCCCCAGGCTCCTTGCCCCTTGTGGGGAGACGAGGCTGAGGGACCCGTGGAGAAGGGGGCCAAGCGCTGGGTCCCCTTTCCCTACGCCTCCTGGCTACACGAGCTGCCCTCCAGAGCCGGCCGGAGTGGGCCCGTCTTCAGGCCAAAGTATGGGCTCCGCCAAGCCCTCTCTCACCTACAGTTTCAGATCCGAGCGCTGGAGTCCCAGAAGAGGCAGCAGGAAATCGTCCTGCGGAGGAAGACTCAGGAGGTCAGCCCGGCCCCACGCCTCCCAAGCAGCCCGGGGGCTCCCCACGCCCCCTGCCACCTGCTGACGCTGGGTGACCCTGTCGGAGCGCTGAAGCAGGGGAGGGGGCTGCTGGCCCTGGTCCAGATGCCCGAGATGTTAGTTTTCAAAAAGGGGAAGTCTCTCTTTTGTTCATTTCGCATCAAAGACCCCCTGGCCCTTTCTCAGTTCCACACCCGGGCCAGGACAGCGTGGCCTCTGTTTTTCCCTGCCTGCCCGCCCCTCCGCTGGGCCTGTCTGTGGGGCTGGAGGCACCCCGCCCACGGTCCCCTCTCCTCTGGGCCGTCAGGTGTCCGCCCTGAGACGTCTGGCCAAGCCCATGTCTGACCGGGTGGCCGGACGAGCGGGACCGAAGTCCCCCGTGCTGGACTCGGGGGCGGAGGTGTCGGCCAGCACCACCTCGTCCGAGGCCGAATCGGGGGCCCGCTCCGTCTCCAGCATCGTGCGTCAGTGGGACCGCAAGATCGGCCACTTCCTGGGCAGCCACCCCTCACCCACCGCGCCTGGCTCCCGCCCTGCCAGGTGAGTGGCCGGGCACCCGGCCTGTGGGGGCCGTGGGTGGGGCCTCAGGACTCGGCACGGCGGGGGTGGGGCGTGGCGCTGCACAGCTGCCCAGGCTGAGAGAGTCCCGCCCGGCCGCTCTGCCTCTGCCCCCCAGAAAGAAGTTCCAGAAGAAGGGGGCCAGCCAGAGCTTCAGCAAGGCCGCCAGGCTCAAGTGGCAGTCGCTGGAGCGGAGGATCCTCGACATCGTCATGCAGCGGATGACCATCGTCAACCTTGAGGCCGACATGGAGCGGCTCATCAAGGTGCGCGCCCTCCCCGCTGGGACGCCCGCCCCGCCCCGCGCCCCGCAGGCCTGCAGCAGTCTGAGGCCTCCGCTCCGCCCCCAGAAAAGGGAGGAGCTGTTCCTCCTGCAGGAGGCGCTGCGGAGGAAGCGGGAGCGGCTGCAGGCCGAGAGCCCGGAGGAGGAGAAGGGGCTGCAGGAGCTGGCGGAGGAGATCGAGGTGCTGGCCGCCAACATCGACTACATCAACGACAGCATCGGCGACTGCCAGGCCACCATCGTGCAGCTGGAGGAGACCAAGGTGCCGGGAGCCGGGCGGGCCGGCGGGGGCGGCAGGGCTGCGGGGCGGCGGGGCAGCCCGGTGACACGGCCCCTGCCTCCCGGTCCAGGAGGAGCTGGACTCCACAGACACGTCGGTGGTCATCAGCTCCTGCTCCTTGGCTGAAGCCCGCCTCCTGCTGGACAACTTCCTCAAGGCCTCCATCGACAAGGTGGGCGGGCAGCTGGCCTGCTGCTGGGCCCACTGGACAGCACCTCCGTGGCCTGCCCTGGGGCGGAGCACGCACCACCTGGCCGTTCAGCCGCGCCACTCACGGGGGCAAGCTGTCGCTGGCCCGCCGGCCCCTCCCCGAGGCCATGAAGCAGGGCGATGGCTGGCTGCGGGGCTTTAATGAGGTCCCGTGGCCAGGGGCTCGGGGTGGCCCCCACACAGCAGGCCCTCTGTTGGGGCGACGCTGGTGTCTGGCGTGGCTCGGCCTCAGCGGCGCCGAGCCTGGGCCTGTGGAGCCGGAGGGGCCGCTCTGGGTGTGGCGGGCAGCCGGAGCAGGCAGAGGCGCATGCTCGCCGGGGCGGGGTGGCGCTGGAACAGCAGAGGTCCCTCGGCCTGTCTCGGCTCCTGTGCCCTCCCCCTGACAGAGCCCGGGCTGGAGGGTGGCGTCCTGCCCCGGGGCTGTGGCTGGAGGGCGGCTCCGGGGTGGGACAGGAGCCTGGCCTCCTCGGCCCCCGCCCGCCAAGGGAGCGCTCTCAGCTCTGCTCTCGGGGGAGCGTGCCCCTCTGCGGGGCCGGCCCGGGGCCTAAACGGCACACACGGGCCTCCCCCAGGCCCGGAGGCTGGAGGCCAGCGAGCAGGTGTGGGCAGGCCGGTTCCTCCCAGCCCGACGCCTTGCTGGTAGACACCACCTTCTGCCTTCTCGTGGTCGTCCCTCTGTGTGTGTCTGTGTCCCGATCTCGACTTACAAGGACACCAGCCGCAGGGATTAAGGCCCCGTAGAGGCTTCAATTTTTTGTTGTTGGCCACTCCTATTGGCCTTTCATTCATCTATTTTCATCCATCTTTGTTCTTTGGCTCCTGTGGGCCTCCCATCGCAGTGGCCTCTGTGGTCGCAGAGCACCGGCTCTGGGCGCACGCGCTCCAGAGCTCCGGCTCGGTAACTGGACACATCAGTCCAGCCGCTCCGCGGCACGTGGGATCCTCCCAGGCCAGGGATTGAACCGGCGTCCCTTGCCCTGCAAGGCGGTGTCCTTACCCACTGGGCCACCAGGGCAGCCCTGGAGGCTTCATTTTAACTTAGTCGTCTCTTGCACGCACGCACGCGAAGTCGCTCAGTCGTGTCTGACTCTTTTTTTGACCCCGTGGACGGCACCCGCCAGGCTCCTCTGTCCGTGGGACTCTCCAGGCAGGAATAGGCGAGTGGGCTGCCACCCCCTCCTCCAGGGGTCCTCCTGACGCAGGTCTGAACCGGGGTCTCCTGCGTCGCAGGTGGATTCTTTACCACTGAGCCACTGGGGAAGCCCCAGATCACCTCTTAAAGGCCCTCATTTTCAAACACAATAACCTTCTGCGGTCTGGGGTCCGTGTCTGTGAGGTCGGTTACCGCATATGCATCTGGGGACGCCATTCAGCCCACGCAGCCCGCAGCGTGGATGTGGGGCGCGAGGGGCCTGGGGTGCGTCTCGGGTCCGTGACGGTGCAGGCCGAGGGCTGGGAGCGAGCGCAGAGCCCGCCTGGCTCTTGTGGGAGACGCTGGGAGGGCAGTGATGGAGGTCCCATAGCCCCAGGCCCCGAAGGGTGACCGCGGCCTCGCTTCCTGCCCTCAGGGGCTGCAGGTGGCCCAGAAGGAGGCCCAGATCCGGCTGCTAGAGGGACGGCTGCGGCAGACAGACATGGCGGGCGCCACCCAGAACCACGTGCTCCCGGACGCCCTGCGGGAGAAGGCCGAGGCCCACCCCGAGCTGCAGGCCCTCCTCCACAGCGCGCAGCAGGGTGCGCGGGCTCCCGGCCAGTGTGATCCCCGGGGAGGGGGGCGGGAGGGGGCCGGCCTCCCCCTCCGCCCGGACGGGGTCTCACCGCGGCTCCCTCGGCCCTCCACAGAGAACGGCTATGCCAGCACGGACGACGAGGTGTCTGAGTTCTCTGAAGGGAGGTGAGCGTCCAGGTCGGGAGCGGGCCTGTGCCCTGGGCTGGGCGAGGGGGTGCTGGAGGGTCGAGGGCTGAGCCCGGGCTTGGGGGCTCCTGGGGTCCCCCAGGTCTAAGTCCCAGGGGGCCGGAACCCCAGCTGGCAGCACCCTGACCCTCCTCTGCTTCCCCCTTAGCTTCTCCCAGTCGTTCTCCATGAAAGGGTCCACCAGCCATGACGACTTCAAGTTCAAGGTGAGCCCCACTGGCAGGAAGACGGGGCGCTCCCCACAGGCGGGCCCCACCCTCCGGTGGCTCTGCTCCCAGCCTGAGCCCAGTATCGCCTCCGGCTGGGACGTGGGGACCGGGACGGGTCTCACCTGGGCTGGGGCGGCCCGGGCGTTTGGCGGGTGACAGCCCCTTCTCTGGACGGGCGGAGCGACCGCTCGAGGGGAGGCCGAGCTGCGGGCGGGAGCAGAGGCTTGAGCCCAGCCTGGGGGCGCCCACAAGCTAGCTGGCCGCACTGACCAGCCCGGGCGTGGATGTGGGGCGAGGGCCTGGGGTGCGTCTCGGGTCCGTGACGGTGCAGGCCGAGGCTGGGAGCGGCGCAGAGCCCGCCTGGCTCTTGTGGGAGACGCTGGGAGGGCAGTGATGGAGGTCCCATAGCCCCAGGCCCCGAAGGGTGACCGCGGCCTCGCTTCCTGCCCTCAGGGGCTGCAGGTGGCCCAGAAGGAGGCCCAGATCCGGCTGCTAGAGGGACGGCTGCGGCAGACAGACATGGCGGGCGCCACCCAGAACCACGTGCTCCCGGACGCCCTGCGGGAGAAGGCCGAGGCCCACCCCGAGCTGCAGGCCCTCCTCCACAGCGCGCAGCAGGGTGCGCGGGCTCCCGGCCAGTGTGATCCCCGGGGAGGGGGGCGGGAGGGGGCCGGCCTCCCCCTCCGCCCGGACGGGGTCTCACCGCGGCTCCCTCGGCCCTCCACAGAGAACGGCTATGCCAGCACGGACGACGAGGTGTCTGAGTTCTCTGAAGGGAGGTGAGCGTCCAGGTCGGGAGCGGGCCTGTGCCCTGGGCTGGGCGAGGGGGTGCTGGAGGGTCGAGGGCTGAGCCCGGGCTTGGGGGCTCCTGGGGTCCCCCAGGTCTAAGTCCCAGGGGGCCGGAACCCCAGCTGGCAGCACCCTGACCCTCCTCTGCTTCCCCCTTAGCTTCTCCCAGTCGTTCTCCATGAAAGGGTCCACCAGCCATGACGACTTCAAGTTCAAGGTGAGCCCCACTGGCAGGAAGACGGGGCGCTCCCCACAGGCGGGCCCCACCCTCCGGTGGCTCTGCTCCCAGCCTGAGCCCAGTATCGCCTCCGGCTGGGACGTGGGGACCGGGACGGGTCTCACCTGGGCTGGGGCGGCCCGGGCGTTTGGCGGGTGACAGCCCCTTCTCTGGACGGGCGGAGCGACCGCTCGAGGGGAGGCCGAGCTGCGGGCGGGAGCAGAGGCTTGAGCCCAGCCTGGGGGCGCCCACAAGCTAGCTGGCCGCACTGACCAGCCCGGGCGTTCTGCCCGCAAGGTCTGCCTGCAAGGAGCTTTCCTGTTGGTTTGGCTTCTCCGGACGTCTGTCTTGGGAGACGAGTCTGGGTGAGGGCTGCCCGGCCCTCCCGTCGGCTCCTCTGCCGCCGCGCCTGGCCGCGTGGGTCCACCAGCCCTTCCTGTCGCAGGGTGAGCCCAGGCTGTCCGCCCAGATGAAGGCTGTGTCTGCCGAGTGCCTGGGCCCTCCGCTGGACGTGTCCACCAAGAACATCACCAAGTCCCTGGCCTCCCTCGTGGAGATCAAAGAGGACGGAGTGGGCTTCTCGGTCCGAGAACCCTACTACCGGGACAAGGTGTCGCGGACCATCAGCCTGCCCACCAAGGGGAGCACTTTGTAAGGAGGGAGTCAGCGGTGGGGGAGGGGCCGGGGGCTGGGGCCTGGGCCCGGAGGCGGGTTTGGGCTTCACTGGACCCTCTGTTCCAGCCCCCGACAGTCTCGAGGCGCGGAGACGTCCCCTCTGACCCGGAGGAAGTCCTACGACCGGGGGCAGCCCACCAGGTGAGGGCAAGCTCCCCACCCTGCAGCGGGGTCCAGCCCGGAGGCGGGGTCCCGGGAGCCCCGCTAGACCGCTGTGGGCACTTTCGTCAGCTCCGCCCGTGACCCCGTCCCCACTCTGTCGGCCGCAGCTCAGGAAAACACTGCCCTGAGGGCCCGAGCGGTGGCCGTGGCCAGGGCCCGGGCTGAAGACTGCCGACTGCCATGAGCTCAGTGCGGACGGCTTCGCGTGCTCACGGCCATGGGCTCCTGAGAGGCCTCGGCCCCTTTCAAGGGCTTGTCTTGTGGGCGGAGCGTGAGAGAATAAGGACAGTCCAGAAAGGGGTGCAGGACGGTGGGGGGTCTGCAGCCCCGCAGCCCCTCATGGGGTCCCGGGGGCTTCTGCCGGTCACTGGATGCCTCTCCGGGTCATCCTCGTTCTCAGAGATGTTTGGTGGCCTCCCCAGGTCACCCACGAAGTGGTAGGAGGGCAGGGTGAGCTGGCGCGCCGGCCTTGAGGGAGGAGGACACGCGCCTGTCCCTCCCTCGGGTCAGACAGGCCGTCGGTGGGTGGAGCTGCAGGACGCGCGTGCAGCTGGGCCCGAGGCCGTCCTGCCCCGGAAGCCGCCGTCGGAGGGGGGCGCGGGCTGGCCGCGGGGGAGGAGAACGGGCTGCGCCGCGGGACCACGATCGAGGGGAGGTCGTGGGTGTCGGGGAGGCCGTGCCGTGGCGTCCGGGCTTCCCGGAGGTCCAGTCCCGCCGTCGGGCTGCGGTGGTGCCGTCCCCGAGACGCGACGCGGTGCTTCCCGGGCCGTCGCTCCCGGCTAGTGCAGGGCGGGGCTCCTGAGGGCCTGCTGCAGCGTGGTCGTCGGCTGACGCGTGTTTCTGCTCAGACGCTCCCCCGGTGTGTGCTGTTGCCTCATTGACACTGAGCCCAGGGCCGGCCGCCCTGGAGCTCCCGCGGGAACGGAGCTCTTCCCGTGGGTGTTCTCCGTAAATCACGCCGGCTTCCTTGGGCGCCCGACTCCGACAGCGGGCAGCCCCGCCGCACAGCTGCGGGCCGCTGGTGAAAAGCAGAGAAATCCGAAAGGCCCGACCCGGCCTAGCCTGGGGAGAGGGCCCGGGTGAGCGGGGGAGGCCAGCCGGCCGCTCCGGACCTCGGCTGGGCACGTGCGCACGTGGGGCCTCGCGGCGGGAGACTCCGGGGAGGCCTGCGCGCCTCGCCGGGGCTGGCATGTTGCTGTGCTGAGCCGCGGGTTCCCGGCTCCACGAGCACCGGCTCCTGGGGCTCGGCGGGAGCTGGCTGCGGCCTCCAGCCAGGCGACGGCGGCGCGGGGGGCCCAGGGCGGAGGTGCGGCTGCCGCAGGGGCTGCTCTGTTCTGCTCCCCCGCCAGGTCCACGGACGCGGGGTTCACACCCCCCTCGTCCCCTCCCACCCGGCCCCGCAACGACCGGAATGTCTTCTCTCGCCTCACCAGTAACCAGAGCCAAGGGTCCGCGCTGGACAAGTAAGGGCCGGGCTGGGCCGGGCGGCGGGGGCCCCGCTGGCAGGTGGGCGGCACGCCACGCCGCCCTCTGTGCTGACCGAGGACGCCCCATGCCGTTCTCGGAGGATGTTTGGTGGCCTCCCAGGTCACCCAGAAGTGGTAGGAGGGCAGGGTGAGCTGGCGCCGGCCTTGAGGGAGGAGGACACGCGCCTGTCCCTCCCTCGGGTCAGACAGGCCGTCGGTGGGTGGAGCTGCAGGACGCGCGTGCAGCTGGGCCCGAGGCCGTCCTGCCCCGGAAGCCGCCGTCGGAGGGGGGCGCGGGCTGGCCGCGGGGGAGGAGAACGGGCTGCGCCGCGGGACCACGATCGAGGGGAGGTCGTGGGTGTCGGGGAGGCCGTGCCGTGGCGTCCGGGCTTCCCGGAGGTCCAGTCCCGCCGTCGGGCTGCGGTGGTGCCGTCCCCGAGACGCGACGCGGTGCTTCCCGGGCCGTCGCTCCCGGCTAGTGCAGGGCGGGGCTCCTGAGGGCCTGCTGCAGCGTGGTCGTCGGCTGACGCGTGTTTCTGCTCAGACGCTCCCCCGGTGTGTGCTGTTGCCTCATTGACACTGAGCCCAGGGCCGGCCGCCCTGGAGCTCCCGCGGGAACGGAGCTCTTCCCGTGGGTGTTCTCCGTAAATCACGCCGGCTTCCTTGGGCGCCCGACTCCGACAGCGGGCAGCCCCGCCGCACAGCTGCGGGCCGCTGGTGAAAAGCAGAGAAATCCGAAAGGCCCGACCCGGCCTAGCCTGGGGAGAGGGCCCGGGTGAGCGGGGGAGGCCAGCCGGCCGCTCCGGACCTCGGCTGGGCACGTGCGCACGTGGGGCCTCGCGGCGGGAGACTCCGGGGAGGCCTGCGCGCCTCGCCGGGGCTGGCATGTTGCTGTGCTGAGCCGCGGGTTCCCGGCTCCACGAGCACCGGCTCCTGGGGCTCGGCGGGAGCTGGCTGCGGCCTCCAGCCAGGCGACGGCGGCGCGGGGGGCCCAGGGCGGAGGTGCGGCTGCCGCAGGGGCTGCTCTGTTCTGCTCCCCCGCCAGGTCCACGGACGCGGGGTTCACACCCCCCTCGTCCCCTCCCACCCGGCCCCGCAACGACCGGAATGTCTTCTCTCGCCTCACCAGTAACCAGAGCCAAGGGTCCGCGCTGGACAAGTAAGGGCCGGGCTGGGCCGGGCCGGGGCGGGGCCTCGCCGCGGGCAGGTGGGCGGCACGCCACGCCGGCCCCTCTGTGCTGACCGAGGACGCCCCATCCCCCGAGCGTGCCGGCCACGGGAGAGGCAGGAAGGGGGCTGTGGGGCTGGGGCCGTGCACCCCGAGGGCCCGGAGCTGCCGACTCCCGCTCTGCCACGCCCCTTCCTCCGGGCTCCGTCGCACCTGCTCCCTGCCGCTCGTGCTCAGACCAGGCCCCCGGCCCTGGGGGACTGTCCCGGCGTGCGGAGACCCCTTATGGTCACACGGAGGGGTCGGCTCCCTGCCGGCCGCCCCTGCTGGACCCGCGCCTCCCAGTGTGACGCCCCCACACACTGGCCCACCTGCATACACGCAGCTGCCCTGGAGCGCTGGACCCGCCGCGAGGACCCTTTCTGTGTGTTACAGAGAGGAGAGGAGGCCGCAGGCCGAGCCGGCCAAGCCTGGGGCTCTGCCGTGGGGAAGCGGGCGGCCTGGCCTCCTGTGTTCCCCTCTGGGCCCCCAGCAGCCCCGGACAGCCCCTCTCAGCCCTAACAGCTGCTCTCTCCTCGTAGGTGGTGTGGAGGGAGGCGCTGTCCTCTGGGGGAGCCCAGGCCTCCAAGCGCGAGTCCTCGCCTGCATCCCTCCCTCCCCCCAGGGGCGCCCCTTCCTGGGTCGAGACAGCGCTCCTGCCCCCAGCGCACCCTGGCTCCCCTTGTGGGAGGAGGGCACCCCCATGCCAGCCGGGGCACCCTCCTATGCGAGCCGGGAAGCTACACACAGCGACCTGAGTGCCCCCACACCAGCCAGGGTGCCCCCAGGCCAGCCGGGGCACCCTCCTATGCGAGCCGGGAAGCTACACACAGTGACCTGAGTGCCCCCACACCAGCCAGGGTGCCCCCAGGCCAGCCAGGGCACCCTCCTATGCGAGCCGGGAAGCTACACACAGCGACCTGAGTGCCCCCACACCAGCCAGGGTGCCCCCAGGCCAGCCAGGGCACCCTCCTATGCGAGCCGGGAAGCTACACACAGCGACCTGAGTGCCCCCACACCAGCCAGGGTGCCCCTAGGCCAGCCAAGGCACCGCCGTGCCAGCCAGGACAGGGCACCGTCCACACCTTGACCGTCGCAGGGCCTGTCTGCAGCTCTGGGTGGACCCGCCTCCCAGCCCCGTCCTGTCGGGGGCTCCGTGCACGGCGCCCGGGGACCGCGGCGCGGCCAGCTGCTGGGAGGGGCAGGGGCAGGCACCGCGTTGCTCGGGGGCAGGGGCCCCAGCTGCCGTGACGAGCCTGGGACCAGCAAGGCCTGTCTCCCCACGGCCCCTCCCTGCGACCCTGATGGCTGGGCCCCCGGCCCCTCCCGCACCCCTCCTCTTCGCTCGCTCCCCTGCCGAGAGTAACCGTCCTCTGACCCCCCACGCTGCTGCCGCACGCTCCCTCGTGTGTGTCCCCTGCCCCCTAATCCAGCTAATTTTCTGCCCCCAGGTCTGATGACAGCGACTCCTCTTTGTCGGAGGTCCTGAGGTACACACACAACAGCTCACTGCCCCCGTCCCCCTCCGCACCCTGGCCTCCGCATGCGGCCCTCCGCTCGTGACGCCCACGCCTCCCTGCCCTTCCGGTCCCCGCGTGCGTGCTTCGTGGCCTCTGACTGGGGGGAGCTGGGGCTCACGGGGTCCCCCTGGCAGCAGCCCCGGACAGCCCCTCTCAGCCCTAACAGCTGCTCTCTCCTCGTAGGTGGTGTGGAGGGAGGCGCTGTCCTCTGGGGGAGCCCAGGCCTCCAAGCGCGAGTCCTCGCCTGCATCCCTCCCTCCCCCCAGGGGCGCCCCTTCCTGGGTCGAGACAGCGCTCCTGCCCCCAGCGCACCCTGGCTCCCCTTGTGGGAGGAGGGCACCCCCATGCCAGCCGGGGCACCCTCCTATGCGAGCCGGGAAGCTACACACAGCGACCTGAGTGCCCCCACACCAGCCAGGGTGCCCCCAGGCCAGCCGGGGCACCCTCCTATGCGAGCCGGGAAGCTACACACAGTGACCTGAGTGCCCCCACACCAGCCAGGGTGCCCCCAGGCCAGCCAGGGCACCCTCCTATGCGAGCCGGGAAGCTACACACAGCGACCTGAGTGCCCCCACACCAGCCAGGGTGCCCCCAGGCCAGCCAGGGCACCCTCCTATGCGAGCCGGGAAGCTACACACAGCGACCTGAGTGCCCCCACACCAGCCAGGGTGCCCCTAGGCCAGCCAAGGCACCGCCGTGCCAGCCAGGACAGGGCACCGTCCACACCTTGACCGTCGCAGGGCCTGTCTGCAGCTCTGGGTGGACCCGCCTCCCAGCCCCGTCCTGTCGGGGGCTCCGTGCACGGCGCCCGGGGACCGCGGCGCGGCCAGCTGCTGGGAGGGGCAGGGGCAGGCACCGCGTTGCTCGGGGGCAGGGGCCCCAGCTGCCGTGACGAGCCTGGGACCAGCAAGGCCTGTCTCCCCACGGCCCCTCCCTGCGACCCTGATGGCTGGGCCCCCGGCCCCTCCCCGCACCCCTCCTCTTCGCTCGCTCCCCTGCCGAGAGTAACCGTCCTCTGACCCCCCACGCTGCTGCCGCACGCTCCCTCGTGTGTGTCCCCTGCCCCCTAATCCAGCTAATTTTCTGCCCCCAGGTCTGATGACAGCGACTCCTCTTTGTCGGAGGTCCTGAGGTACACACACAACAGCTCACTGCCCCCGTCCCCCTCCGCACCCTGGCCTCCGCATGCGGCCCTCCGCTCGTGACGCCCACGCCTCCCCTGCCCTTCCGGTCCCCCCCGCGTGCGTGCTTCGTGGCCTCTGACTGCGCCAGGCTGGAGCTGGGGGCTCGGGCGGGGCACGGCTGCTGGTGGCGTGTCACTGGGCGGGAGGGCGGGCACGGGAGCCCGGGGGCCAGGCCCGGGGAGAGGCCCGCTGGCGGCTCGAGGGCAGCCCTCGCTCAGCTGAGTCAGGGCCCTGAGCCAGGAGTGCCCCTGCCCGGGGCGCAGGCGTACCCGGAGGCCTCCGTCCTCACCAGGCCCACTCAGCCCCCACAGCAGAGCAAGTTCTGGGGCCCGGTGGGGCTGGAAAGGGACCCTGCCGCTGCCCTTCCGGGCGACCATTGCTCTCTGCAGCTCCCACCCGGGGTGGGGCGCGGCTGTAACCGCCTCCCAGGCCCCCCCAAGGCAGGAGGGTTCTCCTTCTGCTGTGCAGTCCACAGCTAGCCTCATGGGCTCCTCCCGACCCCCCGACTGGACCAAGACAGACGTGGGGAGCTGGGGTGGGGCGACGTGGGGCGCCGTTGGTGTGCGTGCGATGCCTGGGGCAGCGGGCCTGTCCAACTGCATCCTCGGGGTGCGCCGGTGGAGCCCGGGGGCTCGCGAGCCACCGCAGGAAGGGCAGGACGCGGGCCAGGTCGGTGGCTCGGCCGCAGCATCGCTGGCGGGGCAGCCCCATCTCTGGAGAGGGCAGACATGCTTTCAGACATGCACGTAGCTGGTCTGGGGGTTCGTTCCCAGCGACCTCCACCAAGAACAGGATCCCCAGCCTCAGACCCTCAGCGGCGGGGGTGCGGCCGAGGCTGCGGGCCTCCTCCTCTCGGTGGGGAGGTGGGGCCGCGCCCGCCGAGGAGCTGCTCCCCGAGGGCCAGCGCGTCCTCCGTGGCTCTGTGCAGGGTCCCTCCAGGGCTTGGCCGTCACAGGCCTGACCGTGCTGGTCGCCAAGGCCAGGTGTGAGTGTGTGCACCCGTGAGCCTGTGGCCGTCGCAGCCTCACCGCGCAGGCTGCACCCTCCCCTCCGCACCCCTCCCCACCCCTGGGGTCACCAAGGCGGCAGAAGAGCTGTCCCGCCCCGGGGCTTCTGCCTGCTCAGCTCCAGGCCGCGGGTGGGTGCGCCGTGGGTCCTGGGTCAGGCAGGTGTTGCGGGGCCTCCCGGAGGGCGAGGACTGCCCCGCCACGCCAGGGGGGGCTGGCTGCCCGGAAGTGCTCAGGATGGTGACCGAGAGGCTGCACCCCGGGCCCTGCCCGCGTGGCTCTCGGACCCGGGAGGCTGTGCACCGGCCCGAGCGTCCTCCGCCTGCCCCGCCCCTGAGCCTCGCTCAGCCTGGCCGTGGCCCTGCGCTGACGGGCGCCTCTCTCCCTCTCTCCCGGAAGGGGCATCATCAGCCCGGTCGGAGGCGCCAAGGGCGCGAGGACGGCTCCGCTGCAGTGCGTCTCCGTGGCCGAGGGCCACACCAAGCCCGTCCTCTGCCTGGACGCCACGGACGAGCTGCTCTTCACGGGGTCCAAAGGTGGGTGAACCGGGCTGCCCAGGTGGGGTCAGGGTCTCCCTGCCGCCCGCGCCCTCCACCAGAGACGGCTGCCAGGAGGTGGGAGCACAGGCCCCCGGGGCTGAGGAGGCGGGACTCTGGCCTGCCGGGACTCAGGGCTCCCCAGCCCAGGCCGCCCTGCTCACTGGCCCTGGGGCCCCGCCCCGCGTCCCCTCCCAGCCCCGCCCCTGGGCTGCCAGGTGGCAGGTGCCCACCTGCGCTCCTCTCCGCACACCTCCACGTCCGCCCCACCCTCGGGACCCTGCGCTTCCCACCGCGACGCGGCCCCAACGGCAGGAGGGTTCCTGTGTGCACTCACAGGGACAGAGCCGTGACTGTCGAGTCCCGTGTTCCCCTGAGGCTTGCTTGTCATTGCTGGTCAACTGGTCAGTGACTGGCATGTGTGCGAGCGTCCCTGTGGCCACGGCCCCTCGGGGTTGCTCGCGAGCCCGGTGCCGAGAAGCCCTGGAGAGCCGTGCCAAGTCCACCTGCACACGCGGCAGGCGTGAGCACGTCCTGGTCCCCGGACCTGGAGCCCTTCCTCTGGGCGTCTCTGGACCACCTCCAACACCCGGCGACCCCTGTGGGAGGAGGGACAGGGTCCCCGGCTCCCGGCGGTGACGGCCGTCCCCCTCCCCACAGACCGCAGCTGTAAGATGTGGAACTTGGTGACCGGGCAGGAGATCGCAGCTCTGAAGGGCCACCCCAACAACGTGGTGTCCATCAGGTACTGCAGCCACTCTGGGCTCGTGTTCTCCGTGTCCACCTCCTACATCAAGGTGTGGGACATCCGGGACTCGGCCAAGTGCGTCCGGACGCTCACGTGAGTGCTGCCCGCTGGGCTGTCAGTGGCGGGGCTGGGAGCCAGCGCCCGGCCCAGGGGCCCGCTCGGGACCGCCCGCGGGCTTACCGACCCGCCTCCCTCCCTCGCGGGCAGGTCCTCGGGCCAGGTGATCTCCGGGGACGCCTGTGCGGCTACGTCCACCCGCACCATCACCAGCGCTCAGGGGGAGCACCAGATCAACCAGATCGCCCTCAGCCCCGGGGGCAGCATGCTCTACGCGGCCTCGGGCAACGCCGTCCGCGTCTGGGAGCTCAGCAGGTGCGGGGGCGCCCGGGAGGGCGGGCGGCGGCGGCGTGGCCCCAGGCTGCCCAGCCTCAGCGGCTCCTCCCAGCCCCAGCCTATGGGCGGCTCTAGCCGGGGGCTTGACCCTGCGCCCACGGGGACAGGACCTGGCGGGCACAGCCACCCAGAGCAGAGCCCCACCCCACCCCAGGCCCCCAGAGCCATCCCCCCAGCCGGGCCGCTCCTCTGCCGCAGGTTCCAGCCCGTGGGCAAGCTGACGGGCCACATTGGCCCTGTGATGTGCCTGACCGTCACCCAGACCGCCAGCCAGCATGACCTGGTGGTGACCGGCTCCAAGGACCACTATGTCAAGGTAGGAGAAAGGCCCGAGCTCGGAGCTGGTCAGAGGGTGGGGTCCACCCCTCCACCACGCCCCACCTCGGCCCCCGCCTCCACTGCTTGGAGCTCACGAGAAGTAACGGGCGTCCTGAGGCTCTGTCGTTGAAAACCACTCCTGGGGAGCAGGTCCAGGCAGCAGCGTGGTTTTGTAAATGGCAAAAAATGACAAGTAACCGTCAGGTGCATTAGAGAGGACCCGCAGGACGGGGTGAGGCAGCTGACGGCGACAAGCGTGGAAAAGCCCCAGCAGCGGTCAGCACGGACGGGCTTCGCCCCTCAGTTGTGCTGTTGAAAACAGGTGCAGAGTCAGACACTGGGAAGCAGTAGATGAGAAGGAGATGGGGGGTTAAAGTATTGTAGTATTCATTAAACAGTAAAAAATTGTAGTAGGGGGCTCACACCCCAAACCCCCAGTCAGTCTCCCTGCCCCGAGCCCCCAGCCGCAGGAGTGCCCCTGCAGCCGGCGTGCTGGCCCCAGCCTGGCCCGCGCCTCCCGCCCGCCCTTCCTCCGCAGATGTTCGCGCTGGGCGAGTGCGCGGCGGGCACCATCGGCCCCACCCACAACTTCGAGCCACCCCACTACGACGGCATCGAGTGCCTGGCCATCCAGGGCGACGTCCTGTTCAGCGGCTCCCGGGACAACGGCATCAAGAAGTGGGACCTGGAGCAGCAGGAGCTCGTGCAGGTGCCTGGAGGCGAGGGCTGGCGGCGGGCGGCGGACCCTCTGGCGGGGCGTGGGGTCCCCGCAGCCTGGGCCGTGACCCGCCCCGCGCTGGCCCGCACCCTCCCCAGCCGCCCGCGCCGCCTCAGGCAGCCCCTCGCGGGAGGGCTCTGCGCTCAGCCTCCGGGCTCCTCACGGGTGCAGGGTCTCGGGTTCAAGCCTGGCAAGGGACACAGCCCCCCGCGGGACTCTCGAGCCTGGGACGGGGTCCCCGCTTCCCGCCCCGACGGCCCTCTCCCTCCCCAGCAAATCCCCACAGCACACAAGGACTGGGTGTGCGCGCTGGCCTTCGTCCCGGGCCGCCCCATGCTGCTCAGCGCCTGCCGCGCGGGCGTCATCAAGGTCTGGAACGTGGACAACTTCACGCCCATTGGGGAGATCAAAGGCCACGACAGCCCCATCAACGCCATCTGTACCAACGCCAGGCACATCTTCACCGCCTCCAGGTGGGTGTTGGCGGGGCCCTCCGGTCCTGCTCCACCCTCTCCCGGACGGGTGGGCCTGCGCCCAGCCCCCAGAGCCGTCCCCGCGGCACCCCTGCCCCCAGCCTTCCTTCCCGGGGCGCCGGCGGGGTGGAGACGGGCATGCTGGGCCCAGGCCTGGCCCTCCTGCTTGCCTCCAGGCCACCCTGTCCAGGCGCCCCAGCCCCCAGAACAGCCCCGCCCGCCTCCCTGCGCCCCAGCGCTGGTCCCATCCGGGGCCGCCCAGGCCTCCGTCCCTCGGGCAGCTGCTCAGGCGGCCTCTTCTTTCCTTCTCGTTCCGACCACGTCCCTTCTCTCTGCCTCCCTCCTCCTGCCCTCCTCGCCTCTCCCCGCAGTGACTGCCGGGTAAAGTTGTGGAGTTACGTCCCTGGACTCACCCCCTGCCTTCCTCGCCGAGTCCTGGCCATAAAGGGCCGAGCCACCACCATGCCCTGAGCCCCCGGCCCGCTCTCCTCTCTCCTCCGCCTCCCCTTCTCCCCGTCCGCCCCCCCCTCCTCTCTCCCCCCCCCTCTCTCCTTTCCCCTCTTTCTCCACTTCGATCTGAGCTGCTTCTTGACGGTACGAGATTGTTTTTCTCCTCCCTTCTCTACCCCATACGTGCCTGCCCGAGGTGGTCAGCTTGCCTCCCTTCTGAGCGTGGACGGGGCAGAGCCCAAGGCGGACCCTCTGGCGGGCTGGGGTCCCGCAGCCTGGGCTGAGCCCGCTGGCCGCACCCTCCCAGCCGCCCGCGCCGCCTCAGGCAGCCCCTCGCGGGAGGGCTCTGCGCTCAGCCTCCGGGCTCCTCACGGGTGCAGGGTCTCGGGTTCAAGCCTGGCAAGGGACACAGCCCCCCGCGGGACTCTCGAGCCTGGGACGGGGTCCCCGCTTCCCGCCCCGACGGCCCTCTCCTCCCCAGCAAATCCCCACAGCACACAAGGACTGGGTGTGCGCGCTGGCCTTCGTCCCGGGCCGCCCCATGCTGCTCAGCGCCTGCCGCGCGGGCGTCATCAAGGTCTGGAACGTGGACAACTTCACGCCCATTGGGGAGATCAAAGGCCACGACAGCCCCATCAACGCCATCTGTACCAACGCCAGGCACATCTTCACCGCCTCCAGGTGGGTGTTGGCGGGGCCCTCCGGTCCTGCTCCACCCTCTCCCGGACGGGTGGGCCTGCGCCCAGCCCCCAGAGCCGTCCCCGCGGCACCCCTGCCCCCAGCCTTCCTTCCCGGGGCGCCGGCGGGGTGGAGACGGGCATGCTGGGCCCAGGCCTGGCCCTCCTGCTTGCCTCCAGGCCACCCTGTCCAGGCGCCCCAGCCCCCAGAACAGCCCCGCCCGCCTCCCTGCGCCCCAGCGCTGGTCCCATCCGGGGCCGCCCAGGCCTCCGTCCCTCGGGCAGCTGCTCAGGCGGCCTCTTCTTTCCTTCTCGTTCCGACCACGTCCCTTCTCTCTGCCTCCCTCCTCCTGCCCTCCTCGCCTCTCCCCGCAGTGACTGCCGGGTAAAGTTGTGGAGTTACGTCCCTGGACTCACCCCCTGCCTTCCTCGCCGAGTCCTGGCCATAAAGGGCCGAGCCACCACCATGCCCTGAGCCCCCGGCCCGCTCTCCTCTCTCCTCCGCCTCCCCTTCTCCCCGTCCGCCCCGCTCTCCTCTCTCCTCCTCCCCCTCTCTCCTTTCCCCTCTTTCTCCACTTCGATCTGAGCTGCTTCTTGACGGTACGAGATTGTTTTTCTCCTCCCTTCTCTACCCCATACGTGCCTGCCCGAGGTGGTCAGCTTGCCTCTCCCTTCTGAGCGTGGACGGGGCAGAGCCCAAGTGAGGGGTGCCAGGTGGCAGGGAGCAGAAGGGGGCCCTTTAGGCCTGAGCAGGACAAAGTAGAATAGCAGCAGGAGAACCAGGCCGAGCATCCCACGGGCCCACAGGCCCGCCCTCTGCCCGGCACCCGCCACCCCTGCCGCCAGCCTGGCCCCGGGCGGCGCCTGGCCCTGTTCCCAGACACGCCTGGAGAGCTGGGGACTCTGGCCCATCCTTCACCTGGGGGTGGCCAGCCGAACCCACTGCGGGAATTGACCGCCCTCTCTCGCTCCACCCAGTGACCTGACCGTGAAGTTCTGGAGCGCCCGGCGCCTGCCCAGCGGCCCCCACTAGCAGTGAGGTCAGCGGACGCCCAGCCCGCAGCCCAGCAGCCTGGACACGGGAGGGGACGCTGGGCCCTCCTGCCCGCCTGCCTCACCTCCCCACGAGACGCTGGCCCTCCTCCCCGCCGCCGGGGGGCAGGGCGGTCCGGGAGGAAGTTAGGCTGTGAAGCCAGAGGGCCTTTCCCTTTGCTTCTCCCCGACCTGGCCCGACCTGGCCCGAGCTCTGCTGCCCGCTGGCCGCCCCTTCCCCCAGCGTTCAGCCTGGAGGGGCCGTCAGCGTGCTGGGTAGCCCCGCCACGCCCGCCAGCCGCAGGCCGCCCCCCGGCCCCCCGGCCCGGCCCGGGCGCTGCACCTGCCTCTGAGCCCAGAAAGAGCGCCTCAGGTAACCATGGAAACCAGGTGGAGGCAGCTGGCCTTGCCGCCGGGCGTCTGTCCCTCGGCCGCCAGTGACTGCCGGGTAAAGTTGTGGAGTTACGCCCTGGACTCACCCCCTGCCTTCCTCGCCGAGTCCTGGCCATAAAGGGCCGAGCCACCACCATGCCCTGAGCCCCCGGCCCGCTCTCCTCTCTCCTCCGCCTCCCCTTCTCCCCGTCCGCCCCGCTCTCCTCTCTCCTCCTCCCCCTCCCTCCTTTCCCCCCTTTCTCCACTTCGATCTGAGCTGCTTCTTGACGGTACGAGATTGTTTTTCTCCTCCCTTCTCTACCCCATACGTGCCTGCCCGAGGTGGTCAGCTTGCCTCTCCCTTCTGAGCGTGGACGGGGCAGAGCCCAAGTGAGGGGTGCCAGGTGGCAGGGAGCAGAAGGGGGCCCTTTAGGCCTGAGCAGGACAAAGTAGAATAGCAGCAGGAGAACCAGGCCGAGCATCCCACGGGCCCACAGGCCCGCCCTCTGCCCGGCACCCGCCACCCCTGCCGCCAGCCTGGCCCCGGGCGGCGCCTGGCCCTGTTCCCAGACACGCCTGGAGAGCTGGGGACTCTGGCCCATCCTTCACCTGGGGGTGGCCAGCCGAACCCACTGCGGGAATTGACCGCCCTCTCTCGCTCCACCCAGTGACCTGACCGTGAAGTTCTGGAGCGCCCGGCGCCTGCCCAGCGGCCCCCACTAGCAGTGAGGTCAGCGGACGCCCAGCCCGCAGCCCAGCAGCCTGGACACGGGAGGGGACGCTGGGCCCTCCTGCCCGCCTGCCTCACCTCCCCACGAGACGCTGGCCCTCCTCCCCGCCGCCGGGGGGCAGGGCGGTCCGGGAGGAAGTTAGGCTGTGAAGCCAGAGGGCCTTTCCCTTTGCTTCTCCCCGACCTGGCCCGACCTGGCCCGAGCTCTGCTGCCCGCTGGCCGCCCCTTCCCCCAGCGTTCAGCCTGGAGGGGCCGTCAGCGTGCTGGGTAGCCCCGCCACGCCCGCCAGCCGCAGGCCGCCCCCCGGCCCCCCGGCCCGGCCCGGGCGCTGCACCTGCCTCTGAGCCCAGAAAGAGCGCCTCAGGTAACCATGGAAACCAGGTGGAGGCAGCTGGCCTTGCCGCCGGGCGTCTGTCCCTCGGCCGCCAGTGGCCGCTCGCCAGGACCCTAGCGCTCCCTCGGTCCCTTCTTGACGGGCTCTCAGGAGCGGCTGGAAAGACTCCTCTGGGGAGACGGTCTGAATACTTCAGTTACTTAATTTATTTTTTATTTTTGCTCTTGCCTCCTGGAAACCGACTTGAAGTTTCTTCCCACGTGTTTGCTCCCTCTGCTCTCGGGCGCCAGGAGTCCCCGTGCCCTCCAGGGCTGCCCCTCCATTGGCTCTGCAGGGGCCGGGGCGCCCCTTGGACTCTGCAGCCTGGGCCGTCCCGACCAACCCGGGGGCTGCTCCCGGGCCCCGCCCCCGGCCACCGGGCGCTCAGTGCCTTCCTCCGGGCCTGGCGCCCACCCACAGCGCCGCCGGTGTCTTCTCCCCCGCGGGGCTCCCGCCCGCGGCCCCCACTCCCAGGCCCCCACGTGGGCCACGTAGGAAGCAGCTCAGAAGACCGTCCCCGGGAAGGGCTCGGCAGGCGCGCCCGGCCGGCCCGCAGCCCCGCCTCGCCCCGCCGGCAGAGCCCCGGTCCTGCTCTGGTGCTGGCGGGAGACTGCCGTCCAGGCCTCAGCGGGCGCGGCCCGGGCTGCCCCAGGCGCCAGCGGGGAGGCCCACTCCGCGGAGCTGCGCCTTCCTTCGGGGCTGTGGCCTCGCCACTCCGTGGTTGCTGTTCTTTTTCCTTTTCCACACACTTCCTGATGCTGAACTGGTCTTGTGCTTCCTAGCCAGTCTAGGGCCGGGAGCCCCAGCTCTGTTCGGAGGACATGGTGACTTCAGGGTCTCCAGAGGGCGGCCCTGCGCGTGGCCCTCGGCGCCTCTCCCCACTCAGCCGGGGAGCGGAGGCTGGGGCGCAGGACGGAGGGGAGGAGGACAGAGCCTCTGCCCCGCTCAGAGCTGCCCCCGGCGGAGAAAGCCGTCCTGCCTTGAGGGGCCCCGGCTGGACTCGGGGTGGACGTCAGGGAGCAGTCGTGGAGAGGGACGGCGTCTCTAGGGCTGGAAACGCCGCCTGCTGGGCCCGTCAGCGCGGGCGGGGGCTCCTCCCGGCCCCCAGCCCCGCCCGCCCTCCAGCCCGGCAGCCTGTGAGGAAGCGCCCGCGTGTCTGTTCACCGGCTGGGGGGACAGAGAGGACGCAGGCCCAGCCTGGGGCCCTGGAGAGCGGCTGCAGGCCTGTCCTTGCTCGAGCTGGGCGCTTCGGCCCAGGAGAGGTGCTCAGTGACCCTGCCCGTCGGCTCTGCTGTTCCTGACGGGCCAGCTACCTCACGGCGGGCCGGCTCTGCTGTCCTGGGGGGACCCCCGGCGGTGAACTCGAGGCTCGGGAGCCGTTCCCAGCCGCGCTCCGGAACGCGGCCGCCTGCCCGCTCCTTCGGGGATGTCGGGGTGCCTGCCGGGCCCCGGGCCCCTCGCTGCACAGGCACGCTCAATGTGGAAGCGCACGTGGTTGTGACAGGAGCACAAGCCGGCTTGGCGGCCAGGAGGCGCGGCTGGGAGCCGGGACGCCCGCGCCAGGCCCGCCCTCGCCCTCAGGGCTCCACCCGCGGCCTGTCCTCCGGCCGCCCCTCTGTGCCCGCCTGCCGGCTTGAGGCCAGCCCTGCAAGCGGGCCATGTTGGAGGGCAGGGGCCCCAGAGAGGCACCCTCTCTCCACCCCTGACCCCAGCCCCGCTGGCGAGCGTGGCTGCCACCCACCTGGGGCTGAGCCCCGGGACGGCGTCGGCAGCAGGCGGGCGGGCTGCCTGGACAGGACTGGCTTCTGGTCTCTGCCCGCGGCCTCCCAGCAAGGCCCTGGGGCCAGACCTCTGCCCTCGGCTTCTCAGGCCAGCGTTTCTTCTGCCTGTGGGGCCGGCTCCTCCGCGGCGGGCAGACGTCCCGAGGCAGCGCTTGGCATTGAGTCCGGATCTTGCCAGGAGGGAAGAAGGCGGAGAGCTGAGGCCGGGACACGTGAGCCTTGGAGGTGGTCAGGGAGCTGCCTTCCGCCTTCTGGAAAGGGCCACCTGCGGGTCCAGGCGTGGCCCGGCCCTGCGGCCCACCCGGGAGTTGAAAGCACAAAGCACTGGAGGGAGGACCGTCCCCGGGCCTCCTCACGCCTCCCAGTGAGCAGAGGCGCCCCAGGCGGTCGCCGTGACGTTGGGGAGTCCTGGCTTCTCCTGCGTCCTCCGCAGCCGTCCGGGCTGGGCACAGGCACACCCGCTGGTCGTTCAGCCTTGCCACGCCCGCTGCGTCGTGTGGCCAGGGTCTGCCCTGCGGGAGCCCAGAGATCCTGCCCGCTGAGTGGCCCAGACCGAGAACCCCTGTCCCTTTGCACCCGGAACAGAAAACTGCTGTGCTCGGCTGGGCACAGCCTCCTGGGCTCCAGAGCCAGGGCTTGGCCGGTTCTCCCTGGATCCCTTCCTTCCTGGCTCCTGGGCCTCCCCTGCCCTCCGACGGGCGGAGCCGCCGGGAAAGCACGGACTCTTGTGAAGCACCTTGTTCCCCTCCCCTCTCCCTCGGGCTCAGAGGAGCACCCCCAACCCCCTGCAGTCCAGCCCCCTCAGCTGGCCCCAGGGCCCTGCAGGGAAGCAGGGACAGCCCCACGGAGCCGAGGTGCCCAGCCCACCAGCTCTTTTCTAGCTGTCCCCTGCCAGGGCAGGGCCGCCCGGCTCGCGCTGGCCGGTAGCACAGTGTATATACGTTTTTTTATGTCGGCCAACAACTGTACATAGTGTATGGACGTTATTTAAGCCTCATGCTGTACATTTCTGTTCCCAGACAGGATGTGAGTGTTCTGAGAAGCTGTCGTAAATAAAGCGCAAATGACCGTTGTCTGTGGTGTGGCCCTGAGGACTGGGCCGTGGAGTGAGTGGTCCTTCTCTGGAGCGGGGCCCGGCGCGAGGGTCACTGGGCAGGCGGGAGCTGGAGGCGAGGGCGCCGCGTTCTGAATGGTGCCCGCTCCACTCCAGACACGGTCTAGGCATCGTCCGCCAGGCCTGCACGACCTGGGGAACAGGTGCTGTCGGCGTTGTCTGAGATGAGGAGAGCCTCAGACAGGCAGCAGCTTGCCTGGTGTCGGGCTGCTGAGGGCGGGCAGGGCTGGCACCGTTGCCGTCGCTCAGGTGGACAGCGCCCTGCAGGTGCCCCAGACGCAGTTCCATCCCCTGCCCCCTAGTAAGAGGAGACGTCCCGCGGCCTGCCTGACGTCGGCTTCCAGACCGGGGCTTCCCAGCCTCGTTCCCTCTCCCGCAGCCCTGGAGCCCCTCTGCTCCGCCTCTGTGTCGGGGCGTGGGCACTCGGTCATATCTGCGCCCCTGGACGGCAGCTGGCCAGGCTCCGCTGTGGGACCTTGCAGGCAAGAACACTGGAGCGGGTGGCCATGTCCTCTGGCGACCTTCCTGATGCTGGGATTGAACCCGACTCATTTCCTGCACTGGCAGGCGGATTCTGTACAACCGAGTAACCAGGTTCTCCCATTGTTTTTTTTTTTTTTTTAATGATAGTTTTATTTTATTTACTTCTTTATTTTCATTCATGTTTATTCTTTGGCTTGTGTGGGCCTCCCATTGCAGTGACCTCTCTCATTGCAGAGCACTGGTTCTGGGCGCATGCGCTCCAGGGCACTGGCTCGTAATTGGACCCACCCACCCAGCTGGCCCCACGGCCCCGCCGGCCAGCAGGGCCCGCCCCACGGAGCCGAGGTGCCCAGCCCACCAGCTCTTTTCTAGCTGTCCCCTGCCAGGGCAGGGCCGCCCGGCTCGCGCTGGCCGGTAGCACAGTGTATATACGTTTTTTTATGTCGGCCAACGACTGTACATAGTGTATGGACGTTATTTAAGCCTCATGCTGTACATTTCTGTTCCCAGACAGGATGTGAGTGTTCTGAGAAGCTGTCGTAAATAAAGCGCAAATGACCGTTGTCTGTGGTGTGGCCCTGAGGACTGGGCCGTGGAGTGAGTGGTCCTTCTCTGGAGCGGGGCCCGGCGCGAGGGTCACTGGGCAGGCGGGAGCTGGAGGCGAGGGCGCCGCGTTCTGAATGGTGCCCGCTCCACTCCAGACACGGTCTAGGCATCGTCCGCCAGGCCTGCACGACCTGGGGAACAGGTGCTGTCGGCGTTGTCTGAGATGAGGAGAGCCTCAGACAGGCAGCAGCTTGCCTGGTGTCGGGCTGCTGAGGGCGGGCAGGGCTGGCACCGTTGCCGTCGCTCAGGTGGACAGCGCCCTGCAGGTGCCCCAGACGCAGTTCCATCCCCTGCCCCCTAGTAAGAGGAGACGTCCCCGCTGCCTGCCTGACGTCGGCTTCCAGACCGGGGCTTCCCAGCCTCGTTCCCTCTCCCGCAGCCCTGGAGCCCCTCTGCTCCGCCTCTGTGTCGGGGCGTGGGCACTCGGTCATATCTGCGCCCCTGGACGGCAGCTGGCCAGGCTCCGCTGTGGGACCTTGCAGGCAAGAACACTGGAGCGGGTGGCCATGTCCTCTGGCGACCTTCCTGATGCTGGGATTGAACCCGACTCATTTCCTGCACTGGCAGGCGGATTCTGTACAACCGAGTAACCAGGTTCTCCCATTGTTTTTTTTTTTTTTTTAATGATAGTTTTATTTTATTTACTTCTTTATTTTCATTCATGTTTATTCTTTGGCTTGTGTGGGCCTCCCATTGCAGTGACCTCTCTCATTGCAGAGCACTGGTTCTGGGCGCATGCGCTCCAGGGCACTGGCTCGTAATTGGACCCACCCACCCAGCTGTTCCGCAGCACATGGGATCTTCCCCAGCCGGGGATTGAACCGGTGCCCCCTGCATTGCAAGGTAGGCTTTTTACCCACTGGACCACCAGGGAAGCCTGGCCCCATTGTTTTTAACATAAGCATGTCTGTGAGATGCTGAACGGCCCTGTAGCCTGCCCATCGCCCTGGAAGGCAGAGGAGCTGCCCCTGTGCCCGGGGCTCACCCGAGCCTGCCCGCCCGCTGGCATGCGCCCCCAGGCTCAGTGGCCTCGCATGGCTTAGGATAGTGTGTCCTTGGAGTCCCTGGGGCCCTGCACGGGCTCTGGGTGTGAGTCTCCCCTGGTCAGGCTCAGCTCTGGGGAAGAAAACACTCTTCCAACAGGTTTCTTGAGCCGTGATGCCCAGGCCACAAAGTTTACCCTCTTTCGGGGAAGAGTACGGACTTGCTTTTGTCTGTGTCTCCTCTCGGTGGCTTGTGGCCACAGATGCTGAGCAAACACTTAGAGTGAGTGTGGGAGGGGATGAAGAAAGGGGAGGCGCCCTGGCGGATGGAGTGACGGGGTCCACGGAGCACCTGCACCTGTCCTTCTGGTGCCACAGCACTGCACCGAGCGCCCCCTCCCCACGCCCCTCACCCTGGGCAGGGCGGCCGGGGGCCTCTGTGCCTTCCTCACTCCCTCTTTCTGCTGTTTGTATTAGGAAGACACTAGGGTGTCTCTCTGCTTTGTTTTCCAAATACGCAACCTAGCTGGCTGCCAGCTGCTGGCGGCCCTGCTGCTGATCCAGGCCCTCGCGGGTGACACAGCCGTGCCCCGGCGGGGGATCCTGCGGTCAGGAGGAGGTGGCCCCGGGAGGCTCCGCGGCCTTCCCTGGAAGGGGCTTGGCAAGCGGGGACCCTGAGGCAGGAGCAGCGCCCTGGGGCCGGCCGGGCGCCTCCCAGCCCTGGGCGCAGGCGCGGCTCCCCAGCACTGCTGGCTGGGGCTGGGAGGCCAAGCCCCACCCCCGGCCCCGCCCACCGGCCCCGCCCCCCCGCGCTGCCCACGGAGGCCCTGCCCTTCAGACAGAGCCGCTGTCCTGCGGGAAGCTGCGGGCCGCTGCGGGCCGCGGGGGCGTGGCTGGACTTGCCCGGAGAGGCCTGGCGTCTGCTGCGGCCGCACGCTGGCCGCGAGGGCTGGCTTTCCCACGCTCGGGTCTTGAAGACGCCGAGGCACTTCCGGGTGGGAGGCCGGAACGCCCGGCGAGGGATGGTGCTTTTCACGCCCCTCACGTGGGGCTCTTCTCTCCCGGTTATAAGAGCAACAACTGGTTGTTACAGAAAACCTGGAAAACAAATGAGTCCGAAGGAGAGAAATTCTGCGGAGGAGGTAAGTTTCCAGGTGCCTTTCCCAGACAAGCAACTGGCACGTGTCAGAATTTGAGACGAGCTCAGGCGGGCTCAGTAGTGAGAGAATCCACCTGCGCACGCAGGAGACGCAGGAGTCGTGGGCTTGCTGCGCGCTGAGATCCCCTGGAGGAGGACGTGGCCGCCCACTGCAGTGCTCCTGCCAGGAGCACTACAGACGGAGGAGCCCGGTGGGCTACGTCCGGGGGGTCCGCAAAGAGTCAGACACAACTGAGCGACTGAGCCCGCACGACTTCATTGTCAGGCCTAAGTGGCATCTTCAGAAATCGTTCCTTCCATCTACAGACGGAGGGAAGTGAGGCCCAGAGGCCGACAGACGTGGCCCAGACCACCCGGGACTGGGAGCCGACGTGGTCTCCCCCTGGCCACTCTCTGCCTGTGGGGCCCCTCCGCCCGCCGGGCCCCAGGATGGGGGTGATGGTCTTGAAGCAGGTCCTGTAGCAATGCACTCGACGTGGCAAGAGGTTGCAGTGAGGTCACCCTCCGTCGCTGCTTGTGGCAAACACGGTGCCGCTCCGGAAGGCAAGGCGGGGACGGCGAGTGTGCGCGGAGGCGTGTGAGGTCCCTGCACACCCGCACCTGCACCAGGCGCGGCCGCGAAGGACCCGGAGCCCGTGGGCGCCAGAGGCCGTTGGGGGGGGGCCCTGGCCGGGGCCAGGGTTCGCGCGAGCTGCAGCACTGCCTCCGAGGCCTGCTGGGAACTGTGACAGCGACTCGGCCGTGGCAGGGGCTCGGCCACGGGGAGCATGGTCACCTCTGAGAGGGAACGCCGCGTGCCCCCGGGGACCCGGGTGCCTGTGACAGAGCCCGGGGCCATTGTTCGGGCGTCCAGAGCTCTGCCCAGGGCCTAGCCGACGGAGGCCGGGGGCGTGGGCAACACCCCGGCTCTGCAGTGGGAACAGCCAGTGACCCCGCGTGGACGCAGTCACCGGGCACGGCAGGGCCGGTTGCCGCGGGAGACCAGGGGGGCTGGCTCAGCGGACCCCTCGGCGCGGCAGGAGGAGCAGGCGCTCAGGGTCCTGGCCTGGGCGATGTCGCCTGGGCTGCGTGGACCGGCCATCCCAGGGGAGAGCTGGGGCATTTTGTGGAGGTCCGCTCTCAGATCTGCCGGGATTTTTCAGGGCCCGATTTACACCCTCCCATGGGCTGCCTTCCAGCTTAAACCGGCCAGAGTGGCCTCTGCCGCCTACGGCCGGGACCCCGGCCGCCCCTCCCCGCGTCCTCCCGGCTCGCCGTTCAAGGAGACCCGTGCCCTGGCCCCGGCCCTGAGCAGCGCCGGCCGGGCCAGAGAGCCGCCTGGGCCCGCAGAGGGGCTTCACCCCACAGGCGGGAGTGGGCTCCCGGAAAGACGAGGCCACACCCCAGCTGTTAGTTCCCGCTTTCCGCTTTTATTACAGAGGCCCTGCAGGGGCGCCCCCGGGGCTGGCGCGGGGCTCGGGCGCCGGGCCGAGGTCTCTGCGCCGCCGCCTCGTCCGCCCGGACGCAGGCTCAGAAGTAGGCGTGCCGTGGCCTCCTGGGGCAGAAGCAGGAGCCGGGGCTGCCGACCCCCAGCTTCCCTCTGGCCTCCAGGATGTAGCAAGTCTGCGTGGCGAGGCAGCTGACCGCGGGGTCGGGGTCTTCCCGCATGAGCCTCAGGGCTGGAACGCGGACACTCGGGGCTGAGCCGGAGGGCCGGGGGCGGGGTGCCCGTGGGGAGGGGTGCGGCTGTGCAGGAAGGGGCCGGGCAGCAGGACGGGGACCCGCAGCGTGTACGCGTGAACGGAGTATTTCTAGGCAGAGCTCAGGACGGGGAGGTCACGGCTGTCCCGGCCAGGGCCAACCCCGGGGTCCCGCCCGCTTGCCCTGGCCTGGCTCCGCCCTCCTCGCCCCGGGGCACTGCGGGAGGCCTGCGCTCCGACAAACTCGTGGGCACCAGGGAGGCCCGCCCGGCAGGGATGTGGGCCTGGGCCTGGGCGAGGGCAGGGCAGGGGAAGGGGCCTCTCCGAGGACGAGCGGGAACACAGGGCGGCAGGCCGGGCAGAAGGGAGGTGCCGGGGCCCCCGTGGGCCTGGAAGCGAGTCGAGGCCGGCGTCCCTCCTGTGAGGAGGTCTAGGAGCCCTCCCCGCTGACGAGTGGCCGCAGAGTGAGTGAGGGGGTGGGAGGCCCTGGCCAGAGCCGCAGAGCTGGACGGCCTGCAGATGAGGCCCCGGCCCCGACCAGGGTGCTCTCTGGGAGCCCTGCCTGCCCAGTTCCCTCATTTCGGAGCCTTCCCCAGCAGCCAGCTCTGAGCAGCAGGGGGCGGGTGGGGCTCACTGACCTGCGTGGGCCTCGTCCACCTCCCCGGCCTCCTCCGCGCCCAGGGTCTGGATGATCTGGCCTTGCAGGGGGCACGGAGCACCTCAGTGGTCTGCAGAGGACCGGGGGGCCCGGCTGCACCTGCCCTTCGCCTCTTCCCCAACGCCCGCCATCCCGGTGCTCTGTCTGTCTGTCTGTCCCTCCCACACCTCGCCCAGGGTCCAGACTTTCTCCTTGAAGCCGAGATGCCTTCCCAGGGGCTCCGGTGGCGGGGGAGGGGCGCGGGGCGGGAGGGACGCCTCTTCCTGGAAGCCGCTTTCCCCTGGGGAGACGGGTGGCGTCCACCTCTCCCAGCTCTGGGCCGCCCTCCCAGGACGCAGCGCACCCCGCGGCGGGAGGGCAGCCCAGCCAGGCAGGAGCTTCAGGGCAGCTTCAGACCGCCCCCACCCCCGGAGGCCACTGCCCCCAGCCCCGGCTGCCCGCTGTCCCAGCCTCTCGGGCTGTCTGAAGGACCCCGTGACGGGGACACGGCGCCCTGGGGAGAGCAAGGCCGCCCTACCTGCAAACCACACGGCTGCGCGGCGGATGGGGGCCTGGGGGCTCTTGAAGAGCAGCAGGCTCTGCCTCAGGAACCAGAGGGCACGGCTGGCCTCCTGCTTCAGCTGTAGGAAGAGGCGCCGCGGCCACTCCTGCCAGCCCAGCCCCGCCCGTCTCGCGGGGACAGGGGTGTCATCCTCCAGGGCCCAGCCCGCCCACACTCGCTCAGGTGCTCCCGCCCCGTCACTCCCGAGGGCCCGTCTGCGGCATGAAGGCCCCCGAGGCCGGCGCTCCGGGGGACCCTGGGGGCTGCCAGCCCCGGAGGCGGCAGGGAGAAGACCAGACAGGCCCCTCCACCCCCACAACACGGACGTGTGCACACACACACAGGAGCAGGCGGCGCGTGAGCCGAGGCCTACCAGGGCCCCGAGGATGGTCCAGATGTCTTTCTCGGCAAAGACCGCCCTGAGCTTGGGCCAGCCCAGCAAGGTGGCCGTGTGGCAGAGCGTGGGCCGGGCGATCTGCGGAGACAGGGAGGCCCGCTGGAGGCGTGAAGTGCGGGCAGCGGGAGCCCCCAGGGCACGGAGGGCGGAGACAGGCGCGAGGTCAGCCCGGGGCGTCGGGCCTGCTGGACCCGAGGGACGCGGCGCAGGAGGAAGGCCGGGCCGTCCTTCGGCTGAACCTCGTGCTCCCTCCCAGCGACCAGAAGCCGCAGCGTGGCGGTGGGGAGGCTTTCCCAGCGGCTGTTACTGCCGAGACCCGCCTCCTCACCACCCAGCCAGCCCACGGCCGCACCCCGAAAACAGCTCATTTCCCCCAATCTGGGTCCTCTAGCGGGGGAGGGCGCGCCTCTCGTCGGGGTCAGCTCTGCCAGAAACGTGGCCGCCAAGCTCACGGGGAGGGTCGCCCACGAGGATGGCGCCCAGCTCCGCGGCCGGTCCAGGGCCTCCTGACCCTCCACTGGCGCCCCGGGGCCCAGGAGCCCGGAGCGCCGGCGGCCTCAGCGCTTCCCAGTGCCGGCCTCGGAGCCCCGCACGTCCACTCCAGAACACAGCCCGGCCCCCTGAGCCCGCCCCGGGAGCCTGCCTCGGGTCAGTGGGAAAGGGTGGAGAGCGGCTGGAGCGGGTCCTGCAAACCACACGGCTGCGCGGCGGATGGGGGCCTGGGGGCTCTTGAAGAGCAGCAGGCTCTGCCTCAGGAACCAGAGGGCACGGCTGGCCTCCTGCTTCAGCTGTAGGAAGAGGCGCCGCGGCCACTCCTGCCAGCCCAGCCCCGCCCGTCTCGCGGGGACAGGGGTGTCATCCTCCAGGGCCCAGCCCGCCCACACTCGCTCAGGTGCTCCCGCCCCGTCACTCCCGAGGGCCCGTCTGCGGCATGAAGGCCCCCGAGGCCGGCGCTCCGGGGGACCCTGGGGGCTGCCAGCCCCGGAGGCGGCAGGGAGAAGACCAGACAGGCCCCTCCACCCCCACAACACGGACGTGTGCACACACACACAGGAGCAGGCGGCGCGTGAGCCGAGGCCTACCAGGGCCCCGAGGATGGTCCAGATGTCTTTCTCGGCAAAGACCGCCCTGAGCTTGGGCCAGCCCAGCAAGGTGGCCGTGTGGCAGAGCGTGGGCCGGGCGATCTGCGGAGACAGGGAGGCCCGCTGGAGGCGTGAAGTGCGGGCAGCGGGAGCCCCCAGGGCACGGAGGGCGGAGACAGGCGCGAGGTCAGCCCGGGGCGTCGGGCCTGCTGGACCCGAGGGACGCGGCGCAGGAGGAAGGCCGGGCCGTCCTTCGGCTGAACCTCGTGCTCCCTCCCAGCGACCAGAAGCCGCAGCGTGGCGGTGGGGAGGCTTTCCCAGCGGCTGTTACTGCCGAGACCCGCCTCCTCACCACCCAGCCAGCCCACGGCCGCACCCCGAAAACAGCTCATTTCCCCCAATCTGGGTCCTCTAGCGGGGGAGGGCGCGCCTCTCGTCGGGGTCAGCTCTGCCAGAAACGTGGCCGCCAAGCTCACGGGGAGGGTCGCCCACGAGGATGGCGCCCAGCTCCGCGGCCGGTCCAGGGCCTCCTGACCCTCCACTGGCGCCCCGGGGCCCAGGAGCCCGGAGCGCCGGCGGCCTCAGCGCTTCCCAGTGCCGGCCTCGGAGCCCCGCACGTCCACTCCAGAACACAGCCCGGCCCCCTGAGCCCGCCCCGGGAGCCTGCCTCGGGTCAGTGGGAAAGGGTGGAGAGCGGCTGGAGAGGCGGCCGGGGGTGGCCGGGCCGGGAGCCAGGAGGGCCCGCCCGAGAAAGGCGGCATGGCGTCCACAGCCTGCGCCCCGTGCTGGGGCCGGCGGGCTGCCGGGGCTGGAGAAGGCCGCCCCGGCCTCAGCTCTGCCCCCCAGGCCCAGCCCGCCCCGCAGGCTCCCGCCTCCCCGCCCCTCACCTGGGCCACTCGGCCGTTCCCGTCCTCCAGGTGGAGCACGAGGGGGACGAGCAGCTTGATGACCTGGTGCCTCAAGGGGAAGACGAGGACCCGCCTGCTGACCTTGGCCAGCAGAGCCCCGTAGACCTCAAAGGCCGCCAGGCGCAGGTGCTCCAGCTCCTGGGGAGGACACACGGGGCGGGCACACGTGGGGCAGGCCTGGTGCCCGCCCCGAGGAGGGCAGCTCCGAGCCCGCTCCATCCCCCCACCACGTGCTGCGGCCCTGGGGCACGATGACCCCGGGGACTGCGGTCGGCCCTCGGGCTGTCCCTGGGAGGGCTCGCGGCCGTCAGCCCCGCCGCGGGCGTCGCCGTCCAGCTGGAGGGCCTCGGAACCGGTTCTGCCCTACGTGACAGAGGCCCCGGGAGGGAGACAGGCCTCGGGACGCACCTCCTCCAGGAAGGGCGCCAGGGTGAAAGCCAGCTGACGGAGGAAGGCGGCCGAGTGCTCCCAGCGCAGCTGGTCCACCAGGGCCCTGAGCACCCGGAAGGTCTCGGCCGCGACGCCGCCGTCCGCGGAGTAGCAGCAGTTGAGCACGTAGGGCTGCAGGGCGCGGAGCTGCTTCGCCTGCGGGCCGGGAGACGGGACAGCCCTGCCCACCTGGGGGCACCCGCGCCTGCCCGCCTGACACAGGGGGCGCGCCGCGCTCCGGCCCTCTCCCTGGACCTGGGTGCTGGCCGGGAGGCGCGGGCAGGGGCCGGCCCGAGAAAGGCGGCATGGCGTCCCACAGCCTGCGCCCGTGCTGGGGCCGGCGGGCTGCCGGGCTGGAGAAGGCCGCCCGGCCTCAGCTCTGCCCCCCAGGCCCAGCCCGCCCCGCAGGCTCCCGCCTCCCCGCCCCTCACCTGGGCCACTCGGCCGTTCCCGTCCTCCAGGTGGAGCACGAGGGGGACGAGCAGCTTGATGACCTGGTGCCTCAAGGGGAAGACGAGGACCCGCCTGCTGACCTTGGCCAGCAGAGCCCGAGACCTCAAAGGCCGCCAGGCGCAGGTGCTCCAGCTCCTGGGGAGGACACACGGGGCGGGCACACGTGGGGCAGGCCTGGTGCCCGCCCCGAGGAGGGCAGCTCCGAGCCCGCTCCATCCCCCCACCACGTGCTGCGGCCCTGGGGCACGATGACCCCGGGGACTGCGGTCGGCCCTCGGGCTGTCCCTGGGAGGGCTCGCGGCCGTCAGCCCCGCCGCGGGCGTCGCCGTCCAGCTGGAGGGCCTCGGAACCGGTTCTGCCCTACGTGACAGAGGCCCCGGGAGGGAGACAGGCCTCGGGACGCACCTCCTCCAGGAAGGGCGCCAGGGTGAAAGCCAGCTGACGGAGGAAGGCGGCCGAGTGCTCCCAGCGCAGCTGGTCCACCAGGGCCCTGAGCACCCGGAAGGTCTCGGCCGCGACGCCGCCGTCCGCGGAGTAGCAGCAGTTGAGCACGTAGGGCTGCAGGGCGCGGAGCTGCTTCGCCTGCGGGCCGGGAGACGGGACAGCCCTGCCCACCTGGGGGCACCCGCGCCTGCCCGCCTGACACAGGGGGCGCGCCGCGCTCCGGCCCTCTCCCTGGACCTGGGTGCTGGCCGGGAGGCGCGGGCAGGGGCCGGCCCGGAGGGCGTCAGGCAGCATCTGCAGCCTCACCCCAGCCCTCGCCCCGGGTGCGGGCCGGGCTCCAGGAGACCGGCAGGGCTGGGCCCCTGGGGCTGTTGGGGGAACCTCTTCCGTCCTGTGAGCGGCGGGAGCAGCCGGGCTCGCGGCCCCACCCTGTCCTCGCAGGCTGGCTTCCTGGGGACGTGCTGGATGTCACCCTGAGAGTGGCCCCCACCCTGTCCACGGGACAGGCCCGCCGCTCACCGTGTGCTCGTGGCTTGAGAGGATCTCCACTGCCCGCAGCAGCAGCTTCAGGAGGGCCGGGTCGTCGCCCTGCAGCCAGCTGGCCAGGACCCTGACCGTGTCCTCGTCCACAATGGCCGCCACGTCCGGGCACTGCAGCAGCTGCGGGAGCACGGGAAGCGGGCTGGGACGTGGGCCCCCTGAGCCCAGGCTCGTGCCGGGAGCCGAGAGACGCTCTTCAGGGTCTGGGAGAATGGCCGCGGGGGCCAGCGGCCCGCGGAAGGGGCCCGTCACAGGCCGGCGCTCCGGGAGCCACCCTCCAGCCCGCCCGTCCTCCCGAGGGCCCTCGGCAGGGGGCTGCGGGGACCGAGGGAAGCGCGTAGCTGCGTGCACGCGGCCGGAGCCGTGCTGGCTGGCTTGCGTGGAGATGCGTGGGTGAGGTGCGGTTGGAGGGAGACGCGAAAATGGAGAACAAGAAAAAGGCTACAATGAGAAGAAGATAGCAAATAATTTAGAGAATAGAATACAACGAGAAAATAGAGATTTAGAATTTAGAAAATAGAATACAATTAGATTTAGAAAATAGGTTCTATTTTTAATAGAGTATATTTTCTATTTAGAAAACAGATACAATAAGAAGAAAACAGCAAACATAATTTTATTCATATGTGTACGTAACACATACGTGTATGTGTGAGACACATTTAACTACACGGGCTTGCTTCGTGTGCATGCACGCGGGATGTGTGGGTGCCTGTGTCCCCCTGGGGGCCCTGGTGATGGGGCACCCGCGCCTGCCCGCCTGACACAGGGGGCGCGCCGCGCTCCGGCCCTCTCCCTGGACCTGGGTGCTGGCCGGGAGGCGCGGGCAGGGGCCGGCCCGGAGGGCGTCAGGCAGCATCTGCAGCCTCACCCCAGCCCTCGCCCCGGGTGCGGGCCGGGCTCCAGGAGACCGGCAGGGCTGGGCCCCTGGGGCTGTTGGGGGAACCTCTTCCGTCCTGTGAGCGGCGGGAGCAGCCGGGCTCGCGGCCCCACCCTGTCCTCGCAGGCTGGCTTCCTGGGGACGTGCTGGATGTCACCCTGAGAGTGGCCCCCACCCTGTCCACGGGACAGGCCCGCCGCTCACCGTGTGCTCGTGGCTTGAGAGGATCTCCACTGCCCGCAGCAGCAGCTTCAGGAGGGCCGGGTCGTCGCCCTGCAGCCAGCTGGCCAGGACCCTGACCGTGTCCTCGTCCACAATGGCCGCCACGTCCGGGCACTGCAGCAGCTGCGGGAGCACGGGAAGCGGGCTGGGACGTGGGCCCCCTGAGCCCAGGCTCGTGCCGGGAGCCGAGAGACGCTCTTCAGGGTCTGGGAGAATGGCCGCGGGGGCCAGCGGCCCGCGGAAGGGGCCCGTCACAGGCCGGCGCTCCGGGAGCCACCCTCCAGCCCGCCCGTCCTCCCGAGGGCCCTCGGCAGGGGGCTGCGGGACCGAGGGAAGCGCGTAGCTGCGTGCACGCGGCCGGAGCCGTGCTGGCTGGCTTGCGTGGAGATGCGTGGGTGAGGTGCGGTTGGAGGGAGACGCGAAAATGGAGAACAAGAAAAAGGCTACAATGAGAAGAAGATAGCAAATAATTTAGAGAATAGAATACAACGAGAAAATAGAGATTTAGAATTTAGAAAATAGAATACAATTAGATTTAGAAAATAGGTTCTATTTTTAATAGAGTATATTTTCTATTTAGAAAACAGATACAATAAGAAGAAAACAGCAAACATAATTTTATTCATATGTGTACGTAACACATACGTGTATGTGTGAGACACATTTAACTACACGGGCTTGCTTCGTGTGCATGCACGCGGGATGTGTGGGTGCCTGTGTCCCCCTGGGGGCCCTGGTGATGGGGACGCCTTTGTGGGGGCTGCCGTCTCCTCCAGGCAGCCGGGCAGCCCCGCCTCGGGGACTCACTAGCCGAGTAATTGTACCAAATCCCCTGAACCTCAGCTTCATTCTCTGCAAAACGGAGGTGATGACACTTTGTCCCCAGAGCTGCAGCCAGAGGGAAGGTCACTGAGCTCCCTGGTCCCCAGTACCCCAGGCAGAAGCTCGCGGCCGTGAGGGCTTTGCATGTTTCCTCTGTGGTTGCGCCCAGGAGAGGAGGCAAAGCAGACAGCACACGGGTGGGAGGAGAACAGGGGAGCACCAGCCGCCTTCACAGCTGTCCCCTCCCCTCCACAGCTCCTCAGCCCCCGGGTTTTCCACCTTAAAATCCACCCGGTCACCCTTTAAACGCTCGTAGGGAAATTCACCCATCAACCTGCCTGTGGGGGTCCAGCCCCTCCCAGCTGCTCACTCCTCCCTCCCCCTTCTCGGCCCTGAAGTCCAAGAAGGTGGCAGATGTGCGAAGGCCCATTTCCACTATTTTCAGTGGATATTACGCATTTTCTGGAACTTCCAGAGACGGCCTTGATCCTAGCTGTGTTTCTAGAAGACAGCTTTAAGCTTGGAATCTTCTCAAACTCATGGACGCCAGGACCCTATCTCAGACCAAGGCATAGAGAGCATGTAGACAGGAAGCAGGGAGCGGTACGGTGGTGGGGGGGGGCCTGGCCGCTAGCCACGTGCACAACTCGGTGCGTCACGGGTGGCGGCGGGCTGCCGGGAGCATACACAACAGCACACCATGACACGCGAGACGTGAGGGCGATACCCGTTTACATCCTGGGATTAGCACTGCGTAAGATTCTATCTCTGTTGTTTCAAAAGTAATCCACGTCTATTGAAAAATAAAATCAGGTGGCTGGAAATTTTCAAGGAGCTCTTACAGCTGTAGTGAGTCTGAAATCCTGAAGGTCCCTTGAGCACTGCCAGTGGGGGCAGACGTGCGTACAGGGTTACCGGGGAGCCGCTTGGCATGCATCTCAAAAGAAATAGAAGACGTTCACGCTTTTTGAGCCACATCTTCCACTTACTGTGTTCTGTGTTTAAGAAAATAATCTGAAATATGGACAAAGCCTTTCACATAGAGATGTGCATTACAGTGTTGTTTATAATAGTGTAAAGTTAGAAACTAAATGTCAGATCAGTCATAAAATGCCTTTTTAAATAAAATATCTTTGTAATGAAATATTATGTCCCATCCATTTTTACGTGTATGATAAATATACGTAAATGCCTGGGGCTGATCCAGACGTTCAGGGATGTAAACGTGGTGTCAAAAAAAGGAAAAAAAAACCCACACAGGGGTGTAGAAGCTGCTTAGAGAGAGGAAGATGCCGACCGTGAAGAGCGATGCCAGTCGTGACACGCGCACCCACGCCCCTCTAGGCAGACCCAGCCTAAAAACATCATCACTCATGGTTTTTGTAGTTTTTAAGATGCTTTGCCATGCCTTCCACATTTCTGCCCCTTTTTTCTGCCAGGGGATCGCGTTGCGCCAGCCGGCGGGGCTGAGCAGAGGGGCTTCACCGGCCGCGGTGGCCGTGCTGCTCTGTGACGTCGGGCAGAGGCGAGAGGCAGCCACGCCCGGGACGCTCGAGGCCCGTGACACCCGGTGACCAGCCCGGTGTCCTGAGCAGGGTGGCCGGCCCCACGGGCGACCCTCCTGAGCGACTGATCCCAGGGGGCCGCCCTCACCAGCCCCGCCTGGCCGCTCACCTCAGTGAGGAACACGAGGGCCGTGCGGTGGTTCTCGTGGTCGGGCTCCTGGAAGACCTGGACGGTGAGCCTGAACACCGGGCGGACGTGCCAGCAGCTCCTGATGACCATGGCTCTGCGGCGGAAGGCGCGCAGCCGGGGTCAGGCCTGCAGGCGGAGGGGCCTGGGGCGGGCGGGGCCGCGCCGGCTCACCTGGCCAGCAGGGCCACCCCCTCGTGGTACCGCTCAGGGCTGGCGAGCAGCTCCCAGCCTCTCAGCTTCTGGACGTAAGACACGTGGTCGCTGTAGCCCGTGGTGCTCATCAGGGTCTTCAGGGCCTCCACCGTGCAGCTGGGGGACGGGGTGGGCAGAGAGCAGAGGACAGGGGTCCCTCCTCCCCTGTGGCCTGCCTGTCCACCCAGCCTCCCTCATGGCTGCGACTGCTGGGGGCAGGACCGCCCTCAGGAGCCTTGGCGACGTTTCCCAAGCGCGCACCCAAAGCCAAGGCACCAGGGGCGAGGGGCGGGGCCCCGGGAGGCTGCGGGAGGGCAGGGAGGGGCCCCGGGGCGCTGTCACCGGCTGCACCCATTTCAGGATCCCTGGGTCAGCCCAGAAAGCCGGATTTAGAGAGAGTCTTTGGAAGAAGCCCCGCAGGGGATGTCCTGCGGGTGGTCCCGTGGGTGAGACGCCCGCCTCCCAGTGCAGAAGCACAGAGTCAGCCCCTGGTCGGGAAACTGAGACTCTGCATGCCCACAACGTGGCCAAAAATAAACAAGAAAATACAAATAAAGGCGTGGCAAGACCTGCTGGAGGGTGCCGGGGAGCACCCCCGGGCCCGGAGGAGGCGAGGAGGAGCTGGGGAGAGACGGACCAGGGCTGAGCAGCGGACTGGGGCCCGCACCTGACGGGGTCCATCCCCTGGGTGGGGCGGTGCTGGTCCGGGGCGGCCTCGGCAGCCCCCGCTGCCACCAGGGAGGAGGTCTGGAAGAGCAGGGCCAGGAACAGGCCGGGGAAGAGGGCCTGCACCTCCGTCCTCCGGCTGGGCTCCTGCAGCAGCTCGTGGAGGGCCCTGGTGGCCTGCGGGGAGAGGGCACTGCCACCGCCAGCCCCGGGCCCTGCCACCACCCCAGCCGCCGCCAGGACCGCTCGCCCAGAGCCCCGCGCCCCAGCCGGCAGAGCAGAGGCAGCATCGGCGCCGTTTTCGGCCTAAAGCAGGCTCGTCTCACGGCACTGTGTTGTGCTCTCTTCTCTGCCATCCTCAAGGGGTCCAGCTGCTGGCCTCACCCTATCCCACCAAAGCCGGGAGCCGGTTCTCCTGCAAGGCAGGGTCCCCGGAGAGCCCTCCCTCCCGCCCCACCTGCGACGAGGCCGCGAGGCTGCTCAGCCCCTCTGTGAATGGCGGCCAGCAGCCTGAGAGCTGGGGACAGCCTAGGGGGACACCAGGGGGCCCCCCTGACCTCGCCCCTCCTCGGCCCTCGTACAATCAGCGGAGAGATCTGGGCTCTGCAGCCGGGCTCCGGGCGCTGTGACCTCTGCTGCGGGGTCAGCCTCTGCAGGAGGACCTCCATGATCACTTCGTAGCCCTTGGGGAAGGAGGCCAGGATCTCCCAGGGCTTGCGAGCCCCCCTGCGGAGCAGAAGCCCACCAGGAGTCAGGCCCCGCCGCTCTGTGCAGCTCTGCTCAGCGCCCCGCCGCTCCCCTGCCTCCCTCCCCTCCCCTCCTGCTCCCCTCTCCCACGGGTGGCCCTGAACGTGCTCACAGGGCCTGTGACCTGGACGTGAGAGAGTATCTGAGGCCCCGCCTCCACGTGCCACATCTGCCCGAGGTCAGGTCGCAGCGGGTCCTGCCGCCGTCGGCCAGAGCGCGCCGGTCCCCCTCCAGCCCCGGCCAGGTCGCCTCCCCGCCCAGGGCCATCCTGCCTCGCCGTCCTGTCCTCGTGTGTCCCCTTCGCCTGGAACACCATCCCTGTCATCCTGAGCTGACTACCTCACCCTCAGGGGATAAGCAGAGATCTGAAAGTGATTCCACAACTAACACGAGGCAATTTTCGGAAAGTCCGCTTGGTGTGCTCGAGAAGCCACCCTGGTGAGACAGGAGGGGACAGTCATGAAGAAATGAAGGGGCGACTGATGACAGGAGGAAGACAGTCTCCCTGCTGGTGATGCGGCGCCCCGGGGCTCCGGGGACAAAGACGGAGGGAAGAATCCGAAGAGAAAGGCCAGGCCCGCAGCCCGTGGCCCTAGTGCCAGTCAGCAGAAGAGACAGACCAGAGCTGCCGCGCCGTCTCCTGGCCGGCTCAGCCCTGGCCCAGGAAGCACGTAATTGCTCGACAGGGAAACTAAAACTGCTTAGTAAGTTCTGACACACACCCTTCCTCGTGAAAGGGAAGCTTTTTCCCATGATCGGGGAGCCTTTTTTTAATTTAGTAATATACTGAATTCTTTTACCAGATGTTTCATAGCTTTCCATGATACGTTTAAAAATATGTATGACCGTTACAGCAAAACTTGTAACGTGTCTCGCTGCTGTGTCTCAGTAAGAGTCGGTTCAATACATATGGCGACCACACCGCACGGCAAGGAAGATAAGGACGCTGCCTGTAGAGAGCATCCGCAGTTTCCTTGAGGTCATAAAACGTGCATTCGAAACGGCCTCTGAAAGTGTAGGGATCTCAGCGCCCTGACAATTCAGGTTTGCAAATGCCTAATAATCCACTGAAAACTGACAGAGTCAAAGTCCAATGGATAGATTAAGATGGAACACCTTTAAAAACACAGACCATCCAGAATAATTCAGGAAAGGAGAAACATGGAAAAAACTGGAAGAGATCAACAGAAAACAAATCATAAAATGGTAGCTTTAGGGACTTCCCGGTGGGCCAGTGGTTAAGAATCCTCCTGAGGCCAGAAGACACGGCGCCATCCCAGGCCGGGGAGCCAGGTCCCGCACGCCACAGCTCAGCACCCTGCCTGCCGCAGCGCGGACCCGGAGCCGCCAGATAAACAGAACTAAATATTAAAAAATATTCTAAAATAAGTGAACAAGGCTTATAGAAAAAAACAAAGGAAAGAAGTGGGTAGAAGATGTGGATACCTGACCAAAGCAGATTAGTAAGTGAAAGTTGCTGTCGTGTCCAACTCTGCGCCCCATGGATGAGCCGTGGAATTCTCCAGGCAAGAATGCTGGAGCGAGTGGCCTATTCCTCCTCCAGGGATCTTCCCAACCCAGGATTTGAACCGGGGTCTCCTGCATTGCAGGCAGATTCTTTACCAGTTAGAGATACGTGGAGGTCAGTGAATAAGTGAAATCAGGCTCAACATCAGTTGCAGTTAAGTTAGTTGAACACAGATAAAAAGAACAGGAGATGCCACCACACACCTGTTAGAACGGCTAGATCTTTCCTACTGACGATGCCAAGTGTGGACAAGGACAGAAGCCCTCAGAACCTCCGCGTGCGGCTGCAAGGAGGCAAACGCTACAAGCACAGCGGAGAAGCTCGGCGGTTTCTTTAGAGGCTAAATACAGCGCTCCCCTGTACCCAGAAATGCAGCCCCTGGGGATTTATCCAAGAGAGATGAACACGAGGATTTGCACAGAAGCCTAGGCGCAAGGCTTTATAGTGGCATGATCTGTAACGGCCCTAACCTAGAAACCACCAGGCAGCAAGTGAAGGACAAGCTGTGGTCTGTGCACACGGAGGCTGCTGTCCAGCAGCGAACGGGACGGACGGCTGACCCACTCGGGCCTCGTGACGGGAGCCAGCGTCAGACGCACGGCGCTGGGGCTTCCCGGCGGTCCAGGGGCTAAGGCGCTGCCTTCTCAGTGTGGGGGCCTGGGTTCGATCCCTGATCAGGGAACTAGATGCCAAGGGCTGCACCTAGGCGTGCTCAGGCCACAGCTAAAAGAGCCCTCAGGTCGCAGTGAAGACGGAAGAGCCTGCAGGTTGCCGCTGAGACCCGGTGCCGCCAAATAAATACGAATAAACATGAAAAAATTAAAAACAAACAAAACCCCCGCACACCCCTGTTCTGTGCGGTGTGACTGGCACTGTGTAATCCTACGTCTAGGACATCCGGGGAGAACGATGTGGGCGGAGAACAGATGGGCCGAGCCGGGCGGGCTGGCTCCAGCGGGGGCTCGGGGCGCCGGCAGGCCCCCTGTCCCAATGGGCGGCGACGGCCGGGAGTGTGCGCTGAGGCTTGCGGAGCCCTGCAGCCGGAGCTGGAATTCTCCAGGCAAGAATGCTGGAGCGAGTGGCCTATTCCTCCTCCAGGGATCTTCCCAACCCAGGATTTGAACCGGGGTCTCCTGCATTGCAGGCAGATTCTTTACCAGTTAGAGATACGTGGAGGTCAGTGAATAAGTGAAATCAGGCTCAACATCAGTTGCAGTTAAGTTAGTTGAACACAGATAAAAAGAACAGGAGATGCCACCACACACCTGTTAGAACGGCTAGATCTTTCCTACTGACGATGCCAAGTGTGGACAAGGACAGAAGCCCTCAGAACCTCCGCGTGCGGCTGCAAGGAGGCAAACGCTACAAGCACAGCGGAGAAGCTCGGCGGTTTCTTTAGAGGCTAAATACAGCGCTCCCCTGTACCCAGAAATGCAGCCCCTGGGGATTTATCCAAGAGAGATGAACACGAGGATTTGCACAGAAGCCTAGGCGCAAGGCTTTATAGTGGCATGATCTGTAACGGCCCTAACCTAGAAACCACCAGGCAGCAAGTGAAGGACAAGCTGTGGTCTGTGCACACGGAGGCTGCTGTCCAGCAGCGAACGGGACGGACGGCTGACCCACTCGGGCCTCGTGACGGGAGCCAGCGTCAGACGCACGGCGCTGGGGCTTCCCGGCGGTCCAGGGGCTAAGGCGCTGCCTTCTCAGTGTGGGGGCCTGGGTTCGATCCCTGATCAGGGAACTAGATGCCAAGGGCTGCACCTAGGCGTGCTCAGGCCACAGCTAAAAGAGCCCTCAGGTCGCAGTGAAGACGGAAGAGCCTGCAGGTTGCCGCTGAGACCCGGTGCCGCCAAATAAATACGAATAAACATGAAAAAATTAAAAACAAACAAAACCCCCGCACACCCCTGTTCTGTGCGGTGTGACTGGCACTGTGTAATCCTACGTCTAGGACATCCGGGGAGAACGATGTGGGCGGAGAACAGATGGGCCGAGCCGGGCGGGCTGGCTCCAGCGGGGGCTCGGGGCGCCGGCAGGCCCCCTGTCCCAATGGGCGGCGACGGCCGGGAGTGTGCGCTGAGGCTTGCGGAGCCCTGCAGCCGGAGGGTGACCCACTACAGGGAGCTTCTGAATGTTTGATAGCATAGCACGTCCATACGGTACAATATCTGACGGCCTCTCAAATTTGTAAGAAGCAGTTTTAATTTGGGAAAATGCCATGTAAAATGTGCAGATTGGTACATACAAATGTGACTGAACATTTTTAAAAACGCTTTTTTCTGAGTTCTTTTGTTTGTAAAAGCTGAAAAACTCATTTTTAAGAGGTAGATGCACTATCAATTATACCTAAGTAATAGCAGAGGCTGTCTTGGGGTGAGATATAATTTTTTTATCTATTCAAAAATGTATACGCTTTTGAAATGTTCTGTAATAAGCCCATATTACTGTACGATCACCTTGCCCCGAGTAAGTAAGGACGCCACTTGTACTAAAACTCAGATATATTTCACGAATAAGCAGATCAACAGAGTGCCGGGGGCTTGTCCGCCCGGCCCCGGGGGCTCACCCACCTCTGGGACTGGTCTTGGATCTTGAAGAGCGTCAGGACGACCTCGTCGGTGTAGCTCTGGGCCAGCGCGAGGAGGACCTTCCTCATGGTCTCCTGGGCCGTGGCGTCCGTGACGCTGCGCGTGCGGCGGTGGATGTACTCGACGATCTCCGGCACCTGCGGGCAGAGTGGGGCGGGGGCTCGTCCTGGCCGGCCAGCTCGGGCGCGGCGGGAGGCTCAGGACGGGCTGGGGCCGCACACGGACGCGCGGTTTAAGAGGAGGCACGGGGCCGAGAGCAGCAGGGATGGGTGGAGTGGTGCTGGAAATCAGGCCACAGCGATCAGAGCGGGAATCGGGGAAGAGGGACAGAGGAGGGAGCCCGGGACACAGACTGTGTGGAAGGAGGGCAGGCCCGTCGGGGGCCTGTGGACGGGCGGCCGTGCGGGCCTGGCGTCGCACTGCCTAGATTCGAACTCTCCTCTTGTGACCAGCTGCGTGGCCTCGGCAGCCGTCCGCCCTGCGCTGAGCTGTATTTCCTCCCCAGAGAACGGGAGCAAGCCCGCGCTCCCCTCGGGTCTGAGTCAGCCCGTCTCGTGAGTGTCTCACGCGTGCTTGAGGAAGCCCGGCTGTCCAGGCCCGCCCTCTGTGAGCTTCTGCCCAGCGTCCAGTCACTTCCCCGCAGACCTGGAAGGATCCGATCACACACGACGGAGGCTACCCCTGCGCGTGGCACCTGGTGTTGCTAAAACCCGAGAAGTGACTGAAATCCGTAGCCTGGGAAGCCGGCCCGGGCCGGGGCCGGGAGCCGGGAGGATGCGGCCCCCAGGTCCCCCCAGGGAGATGGTTCCAAGGATGAGCGCAGCGCGGGAGAAGACGCGAGCCCAGGGCGGAGTGGCGAGCCGAGTCTGGCTGCCCCGGGACGGGGGCTCCTGCAGAGACTCCACGCGGGGGCGGGGGCTGGGGGCTGGCCTCCGGGTGCCCTTCCGCCCCAAGAGCATTCAGACGGCCTCCAGGCCAGAGAGGAAAGGGAGCCGGGCAGGGCTGGTGGGGCTCTCGCTGGCGTCAGTGGTCAGGTGGGGAGCAGGGGAAGAGGAAAGGGGAAGCCGAGCTGGCGTCCAGGGCGCGCGGCGTCCGGCGGTCCCCACCTGGGACTGGTCTTGGATCTTGAAGGCGTCAGGCGACCTCGTCGGTGTAGCTCTGGGCCAGCGAGGAGGACCTTCCTCATGGTCTCCTGGGCCGTGGCGTCCGTGACGCTGCGTGCGGCGGTGGATGTACTCGACGATCTCCGGCACCTGCGGGCAGAGTGGGGCGGGGGCTCGTCCTGGCCGGCCAGCTCGGGCGCGGCGGGAGGCTCAGGACGGGCTGGGGCCGCACACGGACGCGCGGTTTAAGAGGAGGCACGGGGCCGAGAGCAGCAGGGATGGGTGGAGTGGTGCTGGAAATCAGGCCACAGCGATCAGAGCGGGAATCGGGGAAGAGGGACAGAGGAGGGAGCCCGGGACACAGACTGTGTGGAAGGAGGGCAGGCCCGTCGGGGGCCTGTGGACGGGCGGCCGTGCGGGCCTGGCGTCGCACTGCCTAGATTCGAACTCTCCTCTTGTGACCAGCTGCGTGGCCTCGGCAGCCGTCCGCCCTGCGCTGAGCTGTATTTCCTCCCCAGAGAACGGGAGCAAGCCCGCGCTCCCCTCGGGTCTGAGTCAGCCCGTCTCGTGAGTGTCTCACGCGTGCTTGAGGAAGCCCGGCTGTCCAGGCCCGCCCTCTGTGAGCTTCTGCCCAGCGTCCAGTCACTTCCCCGCAGACCTGGAAGGATCCGATCACACACGACGGAGGCTACCCCTGCGCGTGGCACCTGGTGTTGCTAAAACCCGAGAAGTGACTGAAATCCGTAGCCTGGGAAGCCGGCCCGGGCCGGGGCCGGGAGCCGGGAGGATGCGGCCCCCAGGTCCCCCCAGGGAGATGGTTCCAAGGATGAGCGCAGCGCGGGAGAAGACGCGAGCCCAGGGCGGAGTGGCGAGCCGAGTCTGGCTGCCCCGGGACGGGGGCTCCTGCAGAGACTCCACGCGGGGGCGGGGGCTGGGGGCTGGCCTCCGGGTGCCCTTCCGCCCCAAGAGCATTCAGACGGCCTCCAGGCCAGAGAGGAAAGGGGAGCCGGGCAGGGCTGGTGGGGCTCTCGCTGGCGTCAGTGGTCAGGTGGGGAGCAGGTGGGGCCGTTAAACTGAGAGTAAATTGTCTGCGAGAGCTTTGAAAACGGCCTAATGAAAAGGACTGACGAAGAGCCGCTGTGCTGGCTTAATTTCACTGGGAACCAGTCCCTCCTCTGACCAAGGGGCTGTGTTCCGTCTCTACCGTCACGTCAGTCTCCTAGGTTTATCGAGAGAGAGACACATAGCTACAGCTACAGGTGTAGATAATAAAGATATAAAGTAGACATCCCCACGCCTTGCTGTGAATTCTCCCGCCAGCCTGAAGAAGCACTCCGAGGCCTCAGCCCACGTCTAGAGTCGGGAGGGAGGTATGCGGTCTCTCCTGGAGCCGGGGGTCCACGGGGGCTCCTGCTGGAGCCCTATTCTTCCCTTCCCGGTGGGGGTGGAGGCCAGGTGGTCACGCCTCCCCACGGAAGGGCCTTCCGCACAATTGCAAACCACGCCTCGCTGAACCTCTCTCTTCCAGATTCAAGGACTGGGGCTCCTTAGCCCCAGCCAGCAGGAAGTGAGACAGAGCGAGACCCAACAAGGAACAGAGAGGAAGACAGCCGGCACCGACCCCGGCCCGCAGAGTCCTGCGAGCGGCTACCTTGCCGATGTCGGGCATGGAGAACTTCAGGATGGTCCTCAGCACCCGGGCAGCCGCCTGGATGTGGTGCTGGCCGGTGCTGGCCAGGGCCTCCATCAGCACCAGCACCAGGTCTGCTCTCTCCTCGGGGGTCAGGTACTTCCTGAAGAACTGAGGAGCGAGGCCGGCGCTGTCTCCACGGCCTCGGGGGCCGCCCTGAGTCTGGCCGCAGCCTCCGGGCCCCAGAGAGGCCAGCCAGCCGGAGTCCAGCCCAGGCGGCCCCTGCCCGCACCCGGCTACCCCACCGTGGGAGGCCAGGGCAGAGCGCCCCCCACCGCCCAGTGCCCGGCGGGGCCGGGGGTCCAGACAGCCGCCCGCAGAGAGCGGCGCCGGCGGCGTCTGTGTTTGCCTTCGGAGCACAAGCAGCTGCCTGCATCCGGGGCGTGAGTTTGAGGTCAGCGGGTCTGCAGGAGACGTCTCTGAGGCGCACACCCCTCTCACCCAGGGCCGAGGCCCGGCTGGGGCCCTGGTTCTGCGGCCGGGAGCTGGGGACGCGGCCTCCGGGGCAGGGAGACGGACAGCCGTGGGGCGGCCTGGAAGCGCCCGCAGGGGAGCCAGCCAGGTCGGGGGCCTCGGGAGGCTTCCTGGAGGGGGGGCCTGGTGGAAAGGCGGCAGGACTTCCAGGGGGAGGGACGAGGCTGCAAAGGCCTGGAGGGCTCCTGGGTCTGTCCCGGAAGCGAGACCTGAGCCGGTGGGAAGGGGACGCGCGGCAAGACGAGGCGGCGTGAAGCCTGGCCAGTGAGGGGCCTCGCCGGCCGTGCGGCGCTGGACTTTGGTGCGGGAACAGCGGGGAGCCGCTGCAGAGTCTGAGCGCAGTGAGGGACGCTGTCTGTCCCTGAGAAATGACCCTCTGACTGCCGCGCAGAAAACGGTGCCGTGGGGGCCGGCTGCCACGGGGAGGAGCAGCGGGCAGCTGCCGTGACCAGGAGGGAAGGAGGCGGCGCCGCCGCGGCAGGCCCAGAGCGGAGTGGATAGGCGAGCCAGGGACTCAGGAGGCAGAATGGGCAGGCGTGGGGTTGAGTTGGGTGTGGGGAGGAAGGGAGAGGAGAGGAAGGGCGGGGCTCGGGCTTCTGCTGGAGGGGCTGGAGCTGGCGGAGCCCGGGGAGCGTGCCCGAGACCAGCAGTCGGCCTCGGCCGAGAGAGCAGGAGAAAGCCAGGCCGCAAACAGAAGCCGGTGGAGGAGGGCTGACTTCTCCTGTTTCACCATCCCTCTCCGTGACGTAACTTCAGTCCTCCAAGGGCAGCTGGGGGAAGGGGCCTTCCCCTCCCGCTCGCTGCCCACGAGACCCTGGACTCGGGGATCCCTGCTGGGCGACCCCCCTGCGGTCCGGCTCGCCTCCTCCTGCCCGTGCTGCCCGTGCGGGCGTCCCGCACTCGGGGGAGAGCGTTACCATCGTGAGGTCCTGGGCGCTGGCCAGCCACTCCCCTCGGAAGCGCTTCTGCAGGTCCTTCAGGACGCTCTCGGTCTTCTCTTTCACACCTGCGATCCAGAGCCCACGGCGAGGGCAGGGCCCCCCAGCGAGAGAGGGACGCGCCCTGCCCTCCGGCCGGCCAGCCTCCGCGAGGGTCAGGAGGCCTCGGGGAGGAGTGCTGCTCGCCCGCACGGCTCGCGCAGGCTCCGGGCCCCAGCGCCAGGCTGGCGGGTGGAGGGGCGCGGGGCTCGGCCGGGCGGGGCCGCCGGCCTTCAGCAGCTGCTGTTCCTTCACCCCTTTTCCCGCCATCCCCACCCCCTCTAAGTAACGGGGAAATGCCCCCAACTCAGCCACAAAAAGCCAAGTTTCTGAAACTCCCTTTGGGGGAGATTTGCAGATGCCTCTGGCGCCTCTGTGGGAGTGCGCCCGCCCGTATCTCTGGTGTTCCTGGGGCAGAGGAAGCCCGGATCAGGGGCCCCCAGGTTGTCACGAGAGGAAGGCGCCTCCTTTCCCCAGCCTCGCCCCTCGCGGCGGCAGTGGCACAGCTGGGGGACGCGGAGGGCCAAGCAGATGGCTCAGGCGCTGCGAGCCCAGCGCCCCGTCCTCCGAGAACCTGCCGGCACCTCCCACAGGAGGGCACCCCGTCAGCAAAGGGCTTGGGGCTCATCCGGTACCGCATGCTCAGGGCGTTACCCCTGGGAGAGAGGCCAACCCTCCAGTGTCCCTGACCCCACCTGGGGTCCCCGGGGTGCTTGTGACTCTGCGGGGCAGCGGGTCCCCAGGCCGCAGCCACGAGGCCGCCCTGGCTGGGAACACGTACTTCTCTGGAGTACGAGGATTTTGAACAGGTAGTGCAGGGCCTCCGAGGCCTCCGTGCTGGCCTCGAGGTTGGGGTTCATGCAGAGAAGGCCTAAGGTGCCCATCAGCTTCCCCGCCATGGAGAACTCTGCCGCGTGCTGCGGGAGGGGACCCGGCTGCACCCCCGGCCACACAGGGGCTCCCCACCCTGGTCTGCCCCCGGGGCCACCCCCCCGCCCCGGGAGCTCCTCCCGGCCCACCGGACTCCATGCCTGCGGCGCTGCTGCCACCTCAGCAGGTCCACACGGGGCTGGCGGAGGAAACCTTCCGAGTCAGCCCCCAGGGGAACTTTGAGACACGCTGGCCAGCGGGAGCTGCGGGCCAAGGTCCCCCACCAGGCCTAGGCCGCGTCTGCCTGGTCAGAGCTCACAGGAGCAGGGGGACAAAGGGGCTTGGAGCACCCTCGGGGACCCTGCGGAGCCTCGGGGCGCGGGGGCGGGCCCACCTCCGCCCCAGGCACTCACCGACAGCCGGGGGAAGTTGCAGGTGAACCTCAGCATCCGGGAGATGGTGCCCAGGGCCCGGACCTGCTCGTGCTCTCTGTCCGACTGCGTCAGGTGAGCCAGGATGATCTGGGAAGGGAGCACGAGACCCCGCCACGCCTTCCGTGGGGGCCCGCCCTCCTCAGTCTTGAGCCCACGTTCCTGACCATCGCCTCAAGACAAGCCATTGCCCCGGCCGCGGGCGGCATGTGGGCCGCAAAGTCCACAGGAGGGAAGCAGCCTGCGACGAGCACGCATTGCTAGTACAATTACAAAGAACACAATGAGTCTCATTAAAAATGAAAAATATACAAGAAACGACTCATTCCAAAAGGATAAGGTCCCAACGGGACGCGCTGCCTCTCTCCACACAGCCCTTGCTGCCGTCGCTGCTCCCCCCGTCGTGCCAGCTCTCTGGGGCCCCGGGGACGCAGCACTCCAGGCTTCCCCGTCCCTCCCTGTCTCCAGGGCTCTGCTCAGACTCAGGCCACTGAATCAGTGGCACCGTCCAACCATCTCGTCCTCTGCTGCCCCTTCTCCCCCTGCCCTCCGTCTTTCCCAGAATCAGGGTCTTCTCTGATGAGTCAGCTCTTCGCCTCGGGCGGCTAGAGTATCGGAGCTTCAGCAAAGTTTTAAAATAAGATATCTGGGCAATCTCGTCTCCTCATCTTTAGTCACACCTAATATTTCATCCCAATGTATATGATCCTTGTTCATTACCATCTTGATCATGAAAGGTCAAGTGACGCGTGGCTATCTGTTGAATTCAAACTCACCCCTACGGGTGACAACGTACCATAATGGGGACGACCTGGGGTCGCTATGGAGACCGCGACGCGGGACTCTGCAGGCGGCAGACACTGGGCTCTGAGGACCGACGGGCAGCCTTCGGCGGCAGTGGCCCCGGACCGTCCTAGCCTTCCTTTGCTCCCCCGCCCCGGGTCTGATGCAGGGCTTTGATCCCCCTCCTCACCTCCAGGAAGCCCTGCAGAATGATGGCGCTCGGCTCCAGGTCCTCCATCACGAGAGCCTGCAGCATGTCATCCAAGGCCTGGATCGTCTGGCCGGTGGAGGACGCGGGGTCAGACGGCGGGCAGCTCCCCGGGCGCCCTGCTCCCGTGGGCAAGGGCGGTGGGGGCCCGGCCAGCTCGGCCCCGCCCTCCCGCCGCCCCAGGCGCCCGCCGCTCTTGAGCTCACGGAGCCCCGGACCGGCGCACAGGGCAGGCTGGAGGGGACAGCGGGCACCGCGCTGTGCTCCCCTCCCACGCAGCCCCGTGGGGCCCTCCCCACAGACGTGCCTTCTCTACTGTCTTTGATCGAGGAGACGCCTATCTTAGAAAATGGAAACTCCTGAGAAGGGTTGGCCGAGTCTACTGGCCAGTAGTTCCCTAGAACCTGTGGGTTTGTCCCCAGACGCCCTCCCCTGAGACGGGGGCTCCTCGGGACCCCCTTCGCGAGAGAAGGACCAGGCCTGGGCAGCAGGAGCCCGCCCCAGGGAGGCGAGAGGGCCCCAAGGCCGGGCCGCAGCAGGCACCTGGATGTAGAGGCTGGCGCTGTCCCTGCGGTCCAGGCTGGGCACGATGACCGGCAGAGAGATGATGCTGGAGAGGCCGGCGTGGGCCAGGTCCAGCTTCTGGGCCACGTGGAGCGGCGGGTTCACCTGGCTGTGGGGAGGAGGGGAGGGGCCACGGGGGTCTGGAGGACAGGCGAGTGTCCGGGGCTGGGGGTGCTCTGCCCTGTCCTCTCGCTGAGCCCCCACGCAGGCTCCCTGCAGGGACGGGGGCTCTGGCATCTCAGGGAGCCTTCCCCACCCGACGTCCTAGCAGCGTTCTAGTAGTGAGAGTTGGGGGGTACTTGCCTCAGGAGGCTGAGAGACGAGGCAGCCGTCAGGGCCCCGCCGCCCACAGCCCGGCCCCGGACCGTCCTAGCCTTCCTTTGCTCCCCCGCCCCGGGTCTGATGCAGGGCTTTGATCCCCCTCCTCACCTCCAGGAAGCCCTGCAGAATGATGGCGCTCGGCTCCAGGTCCTCCATCACGAGAGCCTGCAGCATGTCATCCAAGGCCTGGATCGTCTGGCCGGTGGAGGACGCGGGGTCAGACGGCGGGCAGCTCCCCGGGCGCCCTGCTCCCGTGGGCAAGGGCGGTGGGGGCCCGGCCAGCTCGGCCCCGCCCTCCCGCCGCCCCAGGCGCCCGCCGCTCTTGAGCTCACGGAGCCCCGGACCGGCGCACAGGGCAGGCTGGAGGGGACAGCGGGCACCGCGCTGTGCTCCCCTCCCACGCAGCCCCGTGGGGCCCTCCCCACAGACGTGCCTTCTCTACTGTCTTTGATCGAGGAGACGCCTATCTTAGAAAATGGAAACTCCTGAGAAGGGTTGGCCGAGTCTACTGGCCAGTAGTTCCCTAGAACCTGTGGGTTTGTCCCCAGACGCCCTCCCCTGAGACGGGGGCTCCTCGGGACCCCCTTCGCGAGAGAAGGACCAGGCCTGGGCAGCAGGAGCCCGCCCCAGGGAGGCGAGAGGGCCCCAAGGCCGGGCCGCAGCAGGCACCTGGATGTAGAGGCTGGCGCTGTCCCTGCGGTCCAGGCTGGGCACGATGACCGGCAGAGAGATGATGCTGGAGAGGCCGGCGTGGGCCAGGTCCAGCTTCTGGGCCACGTGGAGCGGCGGGTTCACCTGGCTGTGGGGAGGAGGGGAGGGGCCACGGGGGTCTGGAGGACAGGCGAGTGTCCGGGGCTGGGGGTGCTCTGCCCTGTCCTCTCGCTGAGCCCCCACGCAGGCTCCCTGCAGGGACGGGGGCTCTGGCATCTCAGGGAGCCTTCCCCACCCGACGTCCTAGCAGCGTTCTAGTAGTGAGAGTTGGGGGGTACTTGCCTCAGGAGGCTGAGAGACGAGGCAGCCGTCAGGGCCCCGCCGCCCACAGCCCCGGCCCAGGACCCCGAGCCTTGCCCGCCCGCCGCCCGCCACCCACACGGCAGCAGCGGGCGCGCAGGGACCTGAGGGCCACGACGCAGAGCATGGCTTGCTGCCGCACGGTGCTGACCAGGGCCTCCAAGGGCTCTCCGAGGAGGAACGTCTGGAAGGGCCGGGGGAAAGGGGGACCCCCTCAGAAAGGGCCCTCGGCCTGGTGGCTGGCTTGTCCTCCTCGGCCCCAGAGGACCAACGCCCGGAGCAAGGGGGCCCTTCTCACCTCGATTTTCTTGGCCAGGATGGTCTTGGGGAAGTAATCGTCCATGTTGCCGTTGGCCTGGGCGTGGACCGCGCCGCTCAAGGTGTCCACTGCCCGCAGGAACTTCAGCTTGTCCGCCTCGAGCTAGGACGGAGGGACACGCCGACCCTGCCCACGGCCCGGCCGCCACCCCAGCCCCTGCTGTCCCCGTGCAGACCCCGCCCACCAGGCCCAGCCCCCGATCGTGGAGCGGCTTCCTCTGCACGCCCCCGCCCAGCACGGGCCGCCGGTGTCCCGACCCCTCTGTCGCAGTCCAGAGACCAAGGGGGGCGCCTGGGACCCGCGAGGCAGATCCCTTTGCCTGGTGGCTGTCCGTGGCTGGGTCACTAACAGACCAGGTCAGGCAGCCTCCAACCCAGGGCTGCTGTCCACACTGGAGGAAGCCCGAGGGCGTGTGCCCTCTGCAGCTCCGTGGACGGCAGCCGCCAGGCTCCTCTGTCAGGGGATTCTCCAGGCGAGGACGCTGGAGTGGGTGCCGTGTCCTCCTCCCGGGGGTCTTCCCGACCAGGAGTGGAACCCCGGTCTGGGCCACGTGGCGCGGGTTCACCTGGCTGTGGGGAGGAGGAGGGCCACGGGGACTGGAGGACAGGCGAGAGTCCGGGGCTGGGGGGGGTCTGCCCTGTCCTCTCGCTGAGCGTGCACGCAGGCTCCCTGCAGGGACGGGGGCTCTGGCATCTCAGGGAGCCTTCCCCACCCGACGTCCTAGCAGCGTTCTAGTAGTGAGAGTTGGGGGGTACTTGCCTCAGGAGGCTGAGAGACGAGGCAGCCGTCAGGGCCCCGCCGCCCACAGCGCCGGCCCAGGACCCCGAGCCTTGCCCGCCCGCCGCCCGCCACCCACACGGCAGCAGCGGGCGCGCAGGGACCTGAGGGCCACGACGCAGAGCATGGCTTGCTGCCGCACGGTGCTGACCAGGGCCTCCAAGGGCTCTCCGAGGAGGAACGTCTGGAAGGGCCGGGGGAAAGGGGGACCCCCTCAGAAAGGGCCCTCGGCCTGGTGGCTGGCTTGTCCTCCTCGGCCCCAGAGGACCAACGCCCGGAGCAAGGGGGCCCTTCTCACCTCGATTTTCTTGGCCAGGATGGTCTTGGGGAAGTAATCGTCCATGTTGCCGTTGGCCTGGGCGTGGACCGCGCCGCTCAAGGTGTCCACTGCCCGCAGGAACTTCAGCTTGTCCGCCTCGAGCTAGGACGGAGGGACACGCCGACCCTGCCCACGGCCCGGCCGCCACCCCAGCCCCTGCTGTCCCCGTGCAGACCCCGCCCACCAGGCCCAGCCCCCGATCGTGGAGCGGCTTCCTCTGCACGCCCCCGCCCAGCACGGGCCGCCGGTGTCCCGACCCCTCTGTCGCAGTCCAGAGACCAAGGGGGGCGCCTGGGACCCGCGAGGCAGATCCCTTTGCCTGGTGGCTGTCCGTGGCTGGGTCACTAACAGACCAGGTCAGGCAGCCTCCAACCCAGGGCTGCTGTCCACACTGGAGGAAGCCCGAGGGCGTGCGCCCTCTGCAGCTCCGTGGACGGCAGCCGCCAGGCTCCTCTGTCAGGGGATTCTCCAGGCGAGGACGCTGGAGTGGGTGCCGTGTCCTCCTCCCGGGGGTCTTCCCGACCAGGAGTGGAACCCCGGTCTGCGTCTCCGGCATTGGCAGGCCGGTTCTTTACCTCTAGCACCACCTGGGAAGCCTGAGCTCTCGGTTTTTTCCTACTTTCCTCCTCAGCTCCCAAAAAGCTCCAGGGAATTTCCTTACCACCTGCTCTTGCTCCAGAAATTCCAGGATGCACTCATAGGCTTCCCTCTCCGACTGGCGCAATCCTGCAAGGGATGTTGCTGGGAGGAGGCTGGCTGCTGCTCTGGGTGGAACAGGGACGCAGAGCAGCACCCCTCCCGGTCCAGTGGGCTCAGAAGCCATCGGGGTCCCGGGCGGGGTGCCCCTGCTCCGAGAACCTGCGTCTCCATGGCTGGACCTCAGAAGCCTGCTTGGAAAGGGAACTGTGGGGCCTCAGCCAAGGGACTTCCTGCCTCGGGCACGGCCAGGCGCGACGAGACACGAGAGTCCCCTATGCCGCTCCGGGACCACAGATTGCTGGCACTGTCGTCCCCGAGTGGGAGGGGACTTGAAACCCCCCGTCGGCCCCCGCATCTCCCGGAGGACTGAGCCGGTGTAACCCGGAGGCAGGTCTGGCTGAGCGGAGGCCCAGGGGCAGACAGAGGCCAGGGTGAGGCTGAGAGCGCGGCCTGTCCACCCAGGCGTCGGGAGCGGGCGGAGCAAGAGGGTGGAGGGGCGGCGCCCCGGCCACTGGGCCGAGGCCAGACGCTTCGTCCCTGCCCCGCGTGGAGGGCAGGGTGGGGCCAAACCCACAGCCCTGCAGCCAAACGTCACACACTCACAGGAGGTCAGAGAAAGTCTGACTGACTGAATCTGAAGGTGTGGGGAGCAAACCCAACAGCAATCTGGAGAAAGAACTTTCTAGACCCAAAGAGCAGTTGATGCAAAGGCCCTGGGGCAAGACCACGCCTGGCCCGCAGACGAAAGAGCCTGGAGGCCCAGGGCCTGGACTGGGGTCACGGGGGTGTGGCCAGTGAGGAAGGCAGAGCGGTCAGGGGCCAGGGCAGGAGGGCCTCCCGAAGCTGCTGGAAGGCTGGCTGTACAGACTCTGGCTTTCGCTCTGCGCAGGACAAGGCCCTGGGTCAGTTCTGGGGAGGACAGCGGCAGGTCTGTAGTTTAACAGAATCCCTCCGGCTGCTGGGCTGAGGCTAGCGGCTCGGGGTGGGGCGTGGAGCGTGGCGGGGGCGCACGATACGACCCAGAGGAGGGGTGACGGGCCTGGACCGGGGACGGTCAGCAGCCAGAGGTCAGGTTCTGCGTCTGCGCTGAAGGCAGGACCCAGAGAGTGAGCGGCGCGCGGGTATGAGAGACAGACGGACGTGCAGACGGGTGCGGGGCCCGGGGACCTGTGGTGACGCGGCGGGGCAGGCCTGGGGCCCGCAGCCCCATCCAGAGCGCAGGGTGGACGTTTGGATCTGAGACACCGGCGTCTGTGTGTGTGTGTATTACTCACTCAGTCGTGTCTGACTCTGTGACCCCACGGACTGTAGCCCCCCGGGCTCGTCTGTCCGTGGGCTCCAGGCAGGAAGACTGGAGTGGGCTGCCGTTGCCTTTTCCACAACTTCCCAGCCCAGGGACAGAACCCGGGTCTCCCGCACTGCAAGTGAATTCTCCACTGTGTGAGGCACCAGGGAGGCCCTGAGACGCCTACCAGGACCAAAGAGAGGCTGTTGCTGGGTGGCTGGACTGAAGAGTCCGGGCTCGGGGCTGGACTTGGGCACCTGCCGACACACAGCCTGTCTGGAGGCCTGCCCCGGCTCTTCCCAGCAGCCAAGAGCCCCCGCGGGCCCGGCCCCTGTCCCGCCGCGGGCCCGCACGCAGGCAGTCTCTCCAGGCACAGGTGCGCAGAGGCCAGAGCGCTGACCACGCGGGCAGCCAGGAGCGGGCCGGCTCCCGGCCGTTCGCGAGTGCCCGGTGAGGGCTGGGCCAGCCAGCCCGCCACCCCCGCGCCGCCCGGAGCTGAGCCGCAGCTCGGTCCAGCCCGCACTCACCTGCCAGGCGAGGCCTCCCGGAGACACGCTCCGCCACTCCCGAGAAGGAGACTCTCCTCGATTTGGGATTTTGGGGACGTGGGTCCATCTGCACGCTCGGGCAGCAGCCAGGCCAGACTGCCAGAAAGACAGGCGACGGGCTGCGCCCCGCCGGCTCGGGGCCACCTCGGCCCCCGCCCCCCGCGGGAAGACGGGCCTTCTGAAGAGCCCTGCCCCCACCCGCCCCAGGCCCGCTCCGTCCTGGGCGCTCCCCCGGGGGACGCCTCCCTCAGAGGCTGCCTCCGGGAGGCTGAGGCTAAACCCCTGAAGCCCCAGCCCGCGGCCCGTTCCGCCCTGAAGCTGGGGGCCTCAGCGCCCCCAGATGTCTGCCAGGCCCTGCCCGTGGAGTCGGAGGGAAGCGCGGCCTGCCCTGGACACGGGGTGCCCCGCGAGGAGCCCACTGCGCCCGTCTCCTCGCACCTCCCTGTCCTGCTCACTGGACCTGGTTGCTCCCTTTGGGGGGCTCCCCCCTACCCCGCACCCCGGGGCCTCCCTCCCCGCCCTCGAGGCCGGGCCCCGGCTCCACAGCTCGGCTGGCGCAAGGGGCTCAGGGCCGAGGCGAGGGCTCCGGAGGGCCCGCCTGGGGGGCACCCCAGCCCCGCAGCCGCTCTCCTCGGGCCTGCGGGCACCCGCGGCCTGCCCCTGGCTGTGGGGAGGCACCCTCACCAGACGCGGCGCCTCAGCTCCCGGGCCTCGTCGTCCGGGCGCCTCCGGGGGGCGCCGTGCAGGCCCCAGAGCGGCCCCTGCAGGCCGGGCGCGGCGTGGCCGCCAGGAGGTCCCAGCCCCGCCCTCCCTGCCCGGGGACCCTCCGGCTTCCAGCTTTGCCCAAGAGGCGCTGGGCCTCTGCTCCCCGCACCCACCCCTGAGCGCGGCCTGGGCACCCGCAGGAGCTGCTGGGGGTCCACCCTTCCCAGAAGGAACCCTCAGAGCCCAGCTCCTCGGGCACCGGGGCTTTGAGTCCGACTCCCTCCCAGCCCGGGCCACTCCCCACCCACCGGCGCCCCAGGCCCTGGCCAGCCCACCCTGGGCAGACCCTCTGCCGGGAAACTCGGCACAAAAGAGCCTTCCTCCAGCTCAGTCTCACACAGCACGGACTTTATTGGAGCACCTGGCACGGAAAACCCTCAGCTCCGGCCGCACAGCTGAGGAACAGCCGCCCCTCCGCGGCACCGGCCGGCACACAGGAGCAGGAAGCCACCATGCGAGCTGTGCGGGGCGGGGGTGCCCGGCCGAGGAGCCCTGTGCTCCGGGAGGACCCGGGAGTGGGGGCTGTGCACGGGGGCCACGGGCTCAGGCTCAAACTGCGACAAGAGCTCCCGACACCGGCCGCCCGCACGCCGAGGCAGGTGCACCGGCCCCAGGCCAGGAAGAGCAAGGATGCGGGCTTCCTCTCAGGAAGCGGCGCCTCAGCGCCCCAGATGTCTGCCAGGCCCTGCCCGTGGAGTCGGAGGGAAGCGGGCCTGCCCTGGACACGGGTGCCCGAGAGCCCACTGCGCCCGTCTCCTCGCACCTCCCTGTCCTGCTCACTGGACCTGGTTGCTCCCTTTGGGGGCTCCCCACCCCGCACCCCGGGCCTCCTCCCGCCCTCGAGGCCGGGCCCCGGCTCCACAGCTCGGCTGGCGCAAGGGGCTCAGGGCCGAGGCGAGGGCTCCGGAGGGCCCGCCTGGGGGGCACCCCAGCCCCGCAGCCGCTCTCCTCGGGCCTGCGGGCACCCGCGGCCTGCCCCTGGCTGTGGGGAGGCACCCTCACCAGACGCGGCGCCTCAGCTCCCGGGCCTCGTCGTCCGGGCGCCTCCGGGGGGCGCCGTGCAGGCCCCAGAGCGGCCCCTGCAGGCCGGGCGCGGCGTGGCCGCCAGGAGGTCCCAGCCCCGCCCTCCCTGCCCGGGGACCCTCCGGCTTCCAGCTTTGCCCAAGAGGCGCTGGGCCTCTGCTCCCCGCACCCACCCCTGAGCGCGGCCTGGGCACCCGCAGGAGCTGCTGGGGGTCCACCCTTCCCAGAAGGAACCCTCAGAGCCCAGCTCCTCGGGCACCGGGGCTTTGAGTCCGACTCCCTCCCAGCCCGGGCCACTCCCCACCCACCGGCGCCCCAGGCCCTGGCCAGCCCACCCTGGGCAGACCCTCTGCCGGGAAACTCGGCACAAAAGAGCCTTCCTCCAGCTCAGTCTCACACAGCACGGACTTTATTGGAGCACCTGGCACGGAAAACCCTCAGCTCCGGCCGCACAGCTGAGGAACAGCCGCCCCTCCGCGGCACCGGCCGGCACACAGGAGCAGGAAGCCACCATGCGAGCTGTGCGGGGCGGGGGTGCCCGGCCGAGGAGCCCTGTGCTCCGGGAGGACCCGGGAGTGGGGGCTGTGCACGGGGGCCACGGGCTCAGGCTCAAACTGCGACAAGAGCTCCCGACACCGGCCGCCCGCACGCCGAGGCAGGTGCACCGGCCCCAGGCCAGGAAGAGCAAGGATGCGGGCTTCCTCTCAGGAAGCCGGGCGCCCCGGGCGGTGGGAGAACTGAGTCTCGTCTGGTCAGGGCGTGCCCGGAGCCTCGGCGTCCCGCGGTCAGCCCGAGTGCGCCGGCCCTTCCCGGCCCTGGCTCCGCGGCTCTCTCCTGGGAGCAGGGTCCCTGTTAGGGGATCTGACGGGGCAGCAAAGTCCTAGAGGACAAGAGCCCGGGCCCACGAACGGTCTTGGCACAGCTGCCCGGCTTCAAGGCACCCTGCAGGGGGAGTGTCCCCATGTCTGTAAAACCAGGACCTGCCCTCCTTCAAGGAGATCTAGTCCGCGGGCAAAGCACAGCAGATGGAAGTGGAGACTCCCTCCCCGACCGGACCCCTGGCCCGGGCACACACCGCAATGGGCGCCTTTCCAAAAGCGCGGGTACAATATCAGTTCTTGGGACAGTGACAAAAAGACATCCGGAGGCTGGCACCGGCAAGTCCTCGAGGCCCCGAGGAGGTGGTCAGTCCCCAGCCCAGGCCTCCTGATGCTCCCATGGGGAGAGGCCTTCGACCCAAGGCTCCCGGGGCTGGGCGGACGCTGGGAGCCGCAGGACACGGCGCACACGGTGCCCAGGGCCCTGCAGGGGGCGGTGGGGCCAGGAAGAGCAGGGCCCGGGAAGACAAGGCTCGCCCAGGACACTCTGACCTGTAAGCCAGCCCTTGGTGTGTGCATCACAGAGCACATTCTACACGGGAGGACGCCCCCAGCCCGGGCCCTGGACGGCCCGAGAGCTGGGCAGCAGGACCAAGTGCAGCGCCCGCGGCGGTGGGAGAGAGGCCCGGGGGCTGTTCTCTGGCGCAGTGGAGGCGCCCGCTGCAGCCCTCTCCGCTCCAGGCGTCCCCTGCCACACGAAGACAGATGCCATCCGTCAGAGGCAAGGCCCTCAGGCCCAGGAGGCCAGTCTCTGGGGAATAAAGCATCATCATATTACAGGATCTTGCAGACAGACCACAAATATAAACCCCTAGGCCAGGGCTTCTGAACAAAAACTGGTAAAAAAAGAAAAAAAAAAACAAACAGTCTCAGCTCCAGGTCATCGACCTGCGATGGGCAAGGGAGCTGACGAGGGTCAAGGTGGGGGCGGTCTCAGCCCCAGCCCCGCGGGGAAGCCGTCTCTTGGACCAGCCGGCTGAGGCGTCTGGAGCCGGGGTCACACCTGGCTGATGATCTCGCCATTCTCAGGAACGAAGACCTGCACGGGGGCCCCCTCGGGGGATCTCCGGAGCACACACACTGTGGGCGCCTGCCGGCCGGGAGGAAAGGAGAGGCAGTGAGCAAGCCGCGCAGAGAGGTCAGCACAGCCCGCCAGGCCACGCCATCCTCGTCCAGGGAGGCTGCTGACGGGCGGCAGCCCCGCCCCGCCCCGCCCCTGCCTCTCCGGGAGCCCCTGGGCCCAGCGGTCCCCTCTCCACTTCGGCCCCAGCGCCTCTCAGGGTGTGACAGGCACCCTGCCCTCCGCTCTGCCCCTCTTTCCTGGGCTCTCTCCTCACCACCCTCCCTGTCTGGCACGTTGGGCTGGGCTGGGCCTGGGCCCAGGACAGGTCCAAGCTCGCAGGAAGGGGAAGGCACGTCAGCTGGAGGGTGCGGCCTGGGACGGGAGCCAGGGCACTGCCAGGAGGGGAAGGCCAGCTGCAGCCCAGGGACTGGGGCGGGGGCGGAGGCGCCCCGGTGCTTGCTGGAACCCCGGGTCTCAGGACACAGCCTGCCGGGGACTCGAGGCACAAGCCCCCTGCAGAGCCTCTGTACCAGAGAGTAAGAGCAAGGAAGGCCCGTGCCTGGCACCCCTCTTCCAGAAGGACGACACCGGGCCCAGAAACCAGGGCGGCCACCCGACCTCATTCTGGAGTGCTCCCCCTACAAGCTGCCCGCCAGCCGAGCCCCTGGGCTCGGAGTTCCCAGATGACAACACCCCCCTCACCCAGGGCCACTACACAGGGCTCTCGTCATTTCACACCCACCACTGGCCCTGGAGGCCGGGTCCTTTACCGCTCCCACCTTACAGAGGGGGCAACCCACGGCCGGAGGTTGACCCACCTGCCGGGGCCGGGACTGCTGGGTGGCAAGGCCGACGTGAGCCAGGGCCTGGGCACTTAACCACGGGTCACCCTGCTTCCCAGGTGGGTGGTGGCAAGGGAACGGGTGGGGGGCTGGCAGGCTGGCAGCCGCGGGTTCAGCTCTTGCACACTTCCCAGCCTTCTCCTCAGCCCCGGGACCTCAAATCAGGACATCTGGGGGTGATTGGGATTATGAATCGAGACCTGTCTGGTAGATCATCCGTGGAGCCATTAAGGGAAGATACTCCAGGCATCCCGGAGGGTCACCTCCACTGGCGCACGTGGGTCCCCGCTCGGGCGCAGGCCCACTTTGGAGGCCCCCAGGGGAGTCTCCCCAAGGGCTTCCCAGAGCCGCGAGGAAATGCCCTGGGGCTGCTCCTCCCAGCTGAGGACGCCCGGCCACCCCACCGCGGGCTCTGCCCTGGGCCCTCCGGGACCGCGGACCCAGGAGAGCCAGCGCGGGCGCCTACCTGTCCGCGCTGGGCGGGCGCGCGCACGCAGGTCTCGGCGCCGGGAGGCAGGCTGCGCACGCGGAAAGCCCCCTGGCGGTCCAGCGAGTGGGGGCGCGCGCTCCGGAGCCGGGCCCGCTCGTGCCACGACTTGAGCTCCTCCGACACGGCCGCCTTGCTGAGCCCGCGGCCCATGGGGCTGTCGCGCAGCGAGGGCGTCCGGGCCACGCGGCCGTGGGCGGGCGGCGGGCGCTGCCAGCACGAGGCGGTGGTGTCCTCGCCGCGGCCCGGGCCCCAGTCGCCCCACGGGCCCGGCGGCGGGCGGCCCTCGGCCAGCACCACGAACCGCGCGGCCCGCAGGCAGGCGGCGGGCGGCCGGGGCCGGGGCCCGGCGGGGCCGCGGGGCGGGTGGGCCGGCGCCGGCGGGGAGAGGGGCCGCAGGAAGGAGATGTCCGGGCTGCTGCTGCCGGGCGGCGTGGGGTGCGACAGGCTGGAGGCATCGGAACCGCTGTCCTCGGAGCACGAGTGGCAGACGGTGCGCGCCGGGGGCGCTGGGCGGACGCAGCAGGGCTCGGGCGCCGTCACCGTGTAGTAGGTGGGGCGGCGCCGCGGAAGGGCGCTGCGTCCCCGGCCGTCGGGGCCGGCGCGGAAGGGGTCCGTCCTGGGGAGAAGAGGGGACGCTGAACCAGCCTGCCTCCCGGCATCTCGGGGACCGAGGCATCACGGGCAAGAGGCAGGTGACCTTGGCCACACCTGCCTGCGACCTGCCCGCCCACCCAGCCGGGGTCCTGCACTCCAGTCCCGCACCCCACAGCCCGGCACCCACCGCATGGCCAGCTGGGGTTCAGGTCAAGGAGGCCACAGCGGCCTCTTGGTCTCAGCCATCTCAGACGTAAGGGATTCAGTGGCATCTCAGCCCCGCCATCTATCTGGGCGGACACTGTTGTGTGTCCTGGACGCAGGCCTGAGAGTGGCAGGACACCGAGGGACCTCCTGAAGGGTGCAGCGCCAAGGGCTAAGGCCTCAGGAGAAGCCGCCCGGGTCCCAGACTTCCAGCCTCCACACCGAGAGGCAGTGGCTTCTGTCCAGCCAAGGCGCTCTGTACGGTAGCCCAGTGACCAGGACGGGGCAGCTGCACGCAGCTGGCCTCCCCCGGGCACCGGCCCGGGACAGCCAGCCGGCTGGAGTCCAGGTTTTCCTGCCAGCACCTCGGGGGCAGGCCTGTCCATCCGGAGGGGGCACCTTTCACAGATCTGCACAAAGGCCCTGTGTGTTAAAAGGCCCCAGTACGTAAACTATGGGCTTCCCAGGTGGTGCTGGTGGTAAAGACCCTGCTGGCCCCCGTAGATGAAAGCGATCAGGGGTCAATCCCCGGGTCGGGAAGATCCCCTGGAGGAGACATTGGCAGTCCGCTCCAGTGTTCTTGGCTGGAGAGCCCCGTGGACAGACCAGACGGAGCCTGGCGGCCACAGTCCGTAAGGTCGCAGGGTCAGACACGGCTGAAGGGACAGCAGGCTTGCAGACTATAAAATGCACAGCTGGACTCCAGCCCAGTGCTGCCCGCGAGGACGGTTAACGGACATGAGAACCCAGCCATGTTTGGAGGCTGCCCTGGGTCCCTGGGGTGCGTGGCCCACTCTGCCTGTCATAACGTGGCCACGGGTCAGGCGGCGGTCACTGGAACCAGCCCCGCCGGCAGAGGACGTAAAAGGCAGCGCGCAGCGGGTCCTCGCCATTCGTGGGTTCCGTATCTGCAAGTCCACCCACTGCGCGAGTGGAGTTTCCGCTTCCAAGCCTACACTCCCGGCGCTCTCCGGTCACGTGTGGACACACGCAGGGCGGTGAGCCGCCCGACAGGCTCTCCGGCCGAGGCGCCGCGTTCAGCTCTCACCTGCACACAAAGGCCCTTCCTACGGTCTATTTCGTGTCAAGCTTTCATAGTCCTGTGCCTCTGTAAGTGTTTTCACTGGCCAGCTGGGGTTCAGGTCAAGGAGGCCACAGCGGCCTCTTGGTCTCAGCCATCTCAGACGTAAGGGATTCAGTGGCATCTCAGCCCCGCCATCTATCTGGGCGGACACTGTTGTGTGTCCTGGACGCAGGCCTGAGAGTGGCAGGACACCGAGGGACCTCCTGAAGGGTGCAGCGCCAAGGGCTAAGGCCTCAGGAGAAGCCGCCCGGGTCCCAGACTTCCAGCCTCCACACCGAGAGGCAGTGGCTTCTGTCCAGCCAAGGCGCTCTGTACGGTAGCCCAGTGACCAGGACGGGGCAGCTGCACGCAGCTGGCCTCCCCCGGGCACCGGCCCGGGACAGCCAGCCGGCTGGAGTCCAGGTTTTCCTGCCAGCACCTCGGGGGCAGGCCTGTCCATCCGGAGGGGGCACCTTTCACAGATCTGCACAAAGGCCCTGTGTGTTAAAAGGCCCCAGTACGTAAACTATGGGCTTCCCAGGTGGTGCTGGTGGTAAAGACCCTGCTGGCCCCGTAGATGAAAGCGATCAGGGGTCAATCCCCGGGTCGGGAAGATCCCCTGGAGGAGACATTGGCAGTCCGCTCCAGTGTTCTTGGCTGGAGAGCCCCGTGGACAGACCAGACGGAGCCTGGCGGCCACAGTCCGTAAGGTCGCAGGGTCAGACACGGCTGAAGGGACAGCAGGCTTGCAGACTATAAAATGCACAGCTGGACTCCAGCCCAGTGCTGCCCGCGAGGACGGTTAACGGACATGAGAACCCAGCCATGTTTGGAGGCTGCCCTGGGTCCCTGGGGTGCGTGGCCCACTCTGCCTGTCATAACGTGGCCACGGGTCAGGCGGCGGTCACTGGAACCAGCCCCGCCGGCAGAGGACGTAAAAGGCAGCGCGCAGCGGGTCCTCGCCATTCGTGGGTTCCGTATCTGCAAGTCCACCCACTGCGCGAGTGGAGTTTCCGCTTCCAAGCCTACACTCCCGGCGCTCTCCGGTCACGTGTGGACACACGCAGGGCGGTGAGCCGCCCGACAGGCTCTCCCGGCCGAGGCGCCGCGTTCAGCTCTCACCTGCACACAAAGGCCCTTCCTACGGTCTATTTCGTGTCAAGCTTTCATAGTCCTGTGCCTCTGTAAGTGTTTTCACTGATTAAAACGGCTCTGAAGCCGGTGCGGCAGTGCTGTCGGGTGTCCCGAGCTCAAGGAAGCGGGGGTGTGATCCATGGAGAAAACAAACGTTAGAAGAGCGTCGTTCAGGTGTGAGCTCTAGGGCTGCTGGCCATGAGCTCAGTGGGCAACAGTATCTATTAGCTAAGGTGTCTTTCAACAGAAACTCCATAAAACAAGTTCACATATCAATCAGTTGACGGGCCAGCAGCCGTGACCCTGCGTGTCCCTCTGGTGACCTCACAGGACATGCCGACCCACACAGCGAGGGTCAACCAGACATCACTGTAACAGCGAACTGTCTATCGTCAGAGGCCCATAGTAAAACAACCACGGGCAAAAGTCCCTTCCAAGACATCATCCTCTCCGGACAAGACAGTCTGCACGGAGGGGAGAGAGGTCACGCAGAGACAAAATCGCAGTCTTTGGAAGAAAACAGCTTGTTTCGCCAGTGACGTGTCCCTGGCTTTGCCGGCTAGGGCACAGCCTCTGTGGAGAGGTACTTAAGGAAGGATCTCAAGGAGAAGTCATCGCTCAAGCCACGTGGCGCCCACAGGGGTCCCCCCGACCCTGGAAGGCCCGCCCTCCGCGCTCCCCTGGACGGTGGGGTGGCCGCTCTCTCACCTCAGAGGCTGCGAGGGGCCCCTCCTGCCCTGCATCTCTGGGGTGGCCGGGGCACTGGCGCGGCCCTGCCGCTGCCCAGGAACGCCGCGCACGGGGACCGCGTAGTAGGAGGCGGGCTCCAGCAGCCACAGACCGGAGGAGCTGGGCCCGTCCTGCGGGGTGCTGGCCGGGCTGCTGCAGGCCGGAGGGGTTGGAGCGGGTCAGCAGCAGGAATGCCTCCACCCAGGGTCCCACCCGTGCCGAGGGACCCATCTCCCACCATCACCCAGGGGGTCTGCATTCGTGGGTTCCGTATCTGCAAGTCCACCCACTGCGCGAGGGTTTCCGCTTCAAGCCTACACTCCCGGCGCTCTCCGGTCACGTGTGGACACACGCAGGGCGGTGAGCCGCCCGACAGGCTCTCCCGGCCGAGGCGCCGCGTTCAGCTCTCACCTGCACACAAAGGCCCTTCCTACGGTCTATTTCGTGTCAAGCTTTCATAGTCCTGTGCCTCTGTAAGTGTTTTCACTGATTAAAACGGCTCTGAAGCCGGTGCGGCAGTGCTGTCGGGTGTCCCGAGCTCAAGGAAGCGGGGGTGTGATCCATGGAGAAAACAAACGTTAGAAGAGCGTCGTTCAGGTGTGAGCTCTAGGGCTGCTGGCCATGAGCTCAGTGGGCAACAGTATCTATTAGCTAAGGTGTCTTTCAACAGAAACTCCATAAAACAAGTTCACATATCAATCAGTTGACGGGCCAGCAGCCGTGACCCTGCGTGTCCCTCTGGTGACCTCACAGGACATGCCGACCCACACAGCGAGGGTCAACCAGACATCACTGTAACAGCGAACTGTCTATCGTCAGAGGCCCATAGTAAAACAACCACGGGCAAAAGTCCCTTCCAAGACATCATCCTCTCCGGACAAGACAGTCTGCACGGAGGGGAGAGAGGTCACGCAGAGACAAAATCGCAGTCTTTGGAAGAAAACAGCTTGTTTCGCCAGTGACGTGTCCCTGGCTTTGCCGGCTAGGGCACAGCCTCTGTGGAGAGGTACTTAAGGAAGGATCTCAAGGAGAAGTCATCGCTCAAGCCACGTGGCGCCCACAGGGGTCCCCCCGACCCTGGAAGGCCCGCCCTCCGCGCTCCCCTGGACGGTGGGGTGGCCGCTCTCTCACCTCAGAGGCTGCGAGGGGCCCCTCCTGCCCTGCATCTCTGGGGTGGCCGGGGCACTGGCGCGGCCCTGCCGCTGCCCAGGAACGCCGCGCACGGGGACCGCGTAGTAGGAGGCGGGCTCCAGCAGCCACAGACCGGAGGAGCTGGGCCCGTCCTGCGGGGTGCTGGCCGGGCTGCTGCAGGCCGGAGGGGTTGGAGACGGGTCAGCAGCAGGAATGCCTCCACCCAGGGTCCCACCCGTGCCGAGGGACCCATCTCCCACCATCACCCAGGGGGGCGGCTCCCACGCCGTGCCCAGCCACACCCCCTGCCCTGGCTCCGCCTGGCTCCCAGCCGTCCCCCCCCTCCCTCCAGCCTGACCTGGACGTGCTTCCGGCCTCGGAAGACTTCCTGGGCTTCTCGTAGGGGTGGTCGAGACTGGTCTCCTTCCAGGGGCTGTTCTGGATGGGGGCTCGCTCCAGCCCCGCCGTCTCAGGGCCTGCGGGCTGCAGCCCCTCGAGACTCTGGGGCGGGACAGGCCGGGAAGGCGGGTCTGGGGACCCTGGCGGGGAGCTTGGCGCATGAGGTGCCTCTGCAGGTAAAAGAAACCCAGTGAGGGCAGCGGTAGGGGAACCGGCCCAACGAGAAGCTCCACGGCCTGGGCCCGGCTCTCCCTCCCAGGGCTGCTGGTCCAGCTGGGCCGGGCCATGGCTCAGGGCCCAGACACTTTAAAACACTTTCTTCTCTAGGACTCCACTCCGTCCCAGCTCCATGTTACACCTGCCTCCTCCAGGAAGCCCCCCAAGATTGACCCTCTTGGCTTGTGGAACTCCGCCCTTGCTCCTTTGCTTGTGTCTGCAGCTCAGCCCCCGTTTCCCTTTTTCTTCTCATGCTGTGGCCATGTGTGTTTCCCTTACTGGCCTGGGCCCTCCCCTGGGCGGGACTGCACCACCCCCTTGGCCTGCCTGGACCCCCAGCATCAGCCAGGCTTGTAAGCAGGGCCCCCGTGTTTCTTAGTGTTACCCTGTTTTCACAGGGTAAACAAGAGTACCCTCTAGCAAACCTGTGGGAGAGCCAGTGGACAGCCGCCCCTAGGCCCCTCTCACCTTCCTCCCGGGGCGGCCCGTCCGAGAGGGAGCTGTCGTCCGAGGCGCTGAGCTCTGGGAAGCCAAAGGGCAGAAAAGCGGGTGAGGAAACGCCCTGCAGACCTGGGGGCTGGGGTGCCGGCCGCGGGGCCTGCCCGCCCCTCCTGAGAGCCCCTCGTCAGGAAGCACGGGCCGGTGCGCCACCCCGGGCTCGGGAAGAAGAAACAAGACAGAAGCCAGGCGTGAGGACACAGAGACCCGCGCTTGACGCGGGATCTGCCACGTGCTTTGTGTCCTTGCTCTGGCCTCCCGTCCCCCCGGCCCTGCGCTGGCAGCCTTTCCAGGCCGAGGAGGGCCAAGGCAGGGGGCCATTCGAGTCTCTGAGGTAGAGATTTTCACAACTTCCGTACAGTCGTCTGATCTCACAAGTGCAGTGCCACGCAAGGACCCCCACTGGACACCCAGCATCGCCCAGGGAAGATCAGCACCCGCGGGAGCTGGGGCCGGCAGCGGCTCCGCGGAGGGTGTGCCTGGCTCCGGGAGGCCCGGCACTGTGACGGGGCAGCCGCCAGAAGACACAGAGGGGACGCCTGCCCGGGCGCAGCCCTGGAGCGCGGCGGCCAGAGGACGCGCCCGCCGCCGTCCCCGAGCTCCCGGCCCTGGCGGCTCGGACGGTGGGCCCTGCCGGCCGCGTGGGAGACCCAGGTTTGATCCCCGGCCGGGAAGCTCCCCTGGAGGAGGAGATGGCCGCCCACCCCCTGGTCCTGCCTGGAGGACTCCGTGGACAAAGGGGCCTGGCGGGCTATCGCCCAAGGGTCACAAAGAGTCAGACGTGCGAGCAACTAACACTTCCACTTTGAAGAGACGAAGACTCCGGACACTTGACGCCTAGCAGGACGGATGGCGCTCACAAAGCACGTCCAACCACAGCTGAGAACAAGGACGCGGGCAAACCCACGACAGCCCGTCACGCCTGCTCTTGGGCTCAGCCAGCTTGTAAGCAGGGCCCCCGTGTTTCTTAGTGTTACCCTGTTTTCACAGGGTAAACAAGAGTACCCTCTAGCAAACCTGTGGGAGAGCCAGTGGACAGCCGCCCCTAGGCCCCTCTCACCTTCCTCCCGGGGCGGCCCGTCCGAGAGGGAGCTGTCGTCCGAGGCGCTGAGCTCTGGGAAGCCAAAGGGCAGAAAAGCGGGTGAGGAAACGCCCTGCAGACCTGGGGGCTGGGGTGCCGGCCGCGGGGCCTGCCCGCCCCTCCTGAGAGCCCCTCGTCAGGAAGCACGGGCCGGTGCGCCACCCCGGGCTCGGGAAGAAGAAACAAGACAGAAGCCAGGCGTGAGGACACAGAGACCCGCGCTTGACGCGGGATCTGCCACGTGCTTTGTGTCCTTGCTCTGGCCTCCCGTCCCCCCGGCCCTGCGCTGGCAGCCTTTCCAGGCCGAGGAGGGCCAAGGCAGGGGGCCATTCGAGTCTCTGAGGTAGAGATTTTCACAACTTCCGTACAGTCGTCTGATCTCACAAGTGCAGTGCCACGCAAGGACCCCCACTGGACACCCAGCATCGCCCAGGGAAGATCAGCACCCGCGGGAGCTGGGGCCGGCAGCGGCTCCGCGGAGGGTGTGCCTGGCTCCGGGAGGCCCGGCACTGTGACGGGGCAGCCGCCAGAAGACACAGAGGGGACGCCTGCCCGGGCGCAGCCCTGGAGCGCGGCGGCCAGAGGACGCGCCCGCCGCCGTCCCCGAGCTCCCGGCCCTGGCGGCTCGGACGGTGGGCCCTGCCGGCCGCGTGGGAGACCCAGGTTTGATCCCCGGCCGGGAAGCTCCCCTGGAGGAGGAGATGGCCGCCCACCCCCTGGTCCTGCCTGGAGGACTCCGTGGACAAAGGGGCCTGGCGGGCTATCGCCCAAGGGTCACAAAGAGTCAGACGTGCGAGCAACTAACACTTCCACTTTGAAGAGACGAAGACTCCGGACACTTGACGCCTAGCAGGACGGATGGCGCTCACAAAGCACGTCCAACCACAGCTGAGAACAAGGACGCGGGCAAAACCACGACAGCCCGTCACGCCTGCTCTTGGGCTCAACGCCGGGCTTTACGCCTGCCAGTGAGACCACAGCTCTGTAACACTGAGGCCGCAGGGGCTCGGACACGCCGGCAGCACCGCTGCGGCCAGCCCGCCAGGAGGCGGCTGCGTCAGCCTCCCTCCCAGACAGGCTGACCAGAGCCTGGCTCACCACCCGCCGTCTGCGGGCCCTGCCGTTGGCTCGCGCGCCGAGGGCCCTCCTCAGACACCTCTCGGCAGGCTCAGACGCCGGCCATCTGAAAATTCTCCACGGCGAGGACGGGCGGTCAGCAGGCCCATGGGACAAACCCAGCTAAATGCTCTGTTTATAAAGCTCTACTGAAAACTCGGCCACAGGTGTCCTTACGTAACGTCTGGCTGCTTTCGTGACGCGGTGGACGCCGAGAGGTGCTGACCGGGAGGGCCTGGCCTGCGCGCCTGAAAGACTGACCTTGAGCAGCTCAGCGGACCCCAGTCTGCGCTTTAGAGATCAGCTGGGGAGACATCCTCCCACTGAACCCTGGCGCCCAGCCTCTGACCTTTCACAGAAACCTGGGGAATCGAGAGATCTACTTTCACGAATGTCAGCTGAAGAGACTGTGGGACTGTTCCCGTCACGGCCCAGGGGCCGCGGGCGAGAGCCGGGTGCCTCGGGTTTGATGCACGTCTGGGAAGAAGGCCATCACCCCCACCATCCCAGACCCTCGTGATCAGAGTCAGGTCGCGAGGGACGTGTGCTGAAAGGCGCAATGCGAGCACAGGGCCCACCGTGCAGTGACAGTGGCCCCCAGGGGCTGCCCACTGTCTCGGCCACCCCGACACCCCAGCCTCCGAGCCCCGGTCCTGGCATGGCGGCAGGACACCCCAGGGCGACCGAGGCCGTGCTCACGAGCACCCTCAAAGGCTCGCCTGTCCCCCAGCAGCCACTAGCTGCGTGTGGCCACTTTACCTGGAATGAAATTAAAAATCTAGCCCCTCAGCCACAGAGGCACAATGCACGTGCCCCACAGGTCTGCACGGATCTGGAATGTTCCCATCACCCGAGCTGAGAACAAGGACGCGGGCAAAACCACGACAGCCCGTCACGCCTGCTCTTGGGCTCAACGCCGGGCTTTACGCCTGCCAGTGAGACCACAGCTCTGTAACACTGAGGCCGCAGGGGCTCGGACACGCCGGCAGCACCGCTGCGGCCAGCCCGCCAGGAGGCGGCTGCGTCAGCCTCCCTCCCAGACAGGCTGACCAGAGCCTGGCTCACCACCCGCCGTCTGCGGGCCCTGCCGTTGGCTCGCGCGCCGAGGGCCCTCCTCAGACACCTCTCGGCAGGCTCAGACGCCGGCCATCTGAAAATTCTCCACGGCGAGGACGGGCGGTCAGCAGGCCCATGGGACAAACCCAGCTAAATGCTCTGTTTATAAAGCTCTACTGAAAACTCGGCCACAGGTGTCCTTACGTAACGTCTGGCTGCTTTCGTGACGCGGTGGACGCCGAGAGGTGCTGACCGGGAGGGCCTGGCCTGCGCGCCTGAAAGACTGACCTTCGGAGCAGCTCAGCGGACCCCAGTCTGCGCTTTAGAGATCAGCTGGGGAGACATCCTCCCACTGAACCCTGGCGCCCAGCCTCTGACCTTTCACAGAAACCTGGGGAATCGAGAGATCTACTTTCACGAATGTCAGCTGAAGAGACTGTGGGACTGTTCCCGTCACGGCCCAGGGGCCGCGGGCGAGAGCCGGGTGCCTCGGGTTTGATGCACGTCTGGGAAGAAGGCCATCACCCCCACCATCCCAGACCCTCGTGATCAGAGTCAGGTCGCGAGGGACGTGTGCTGAAAGGCGCAATGCGAGCACAGGGCCCACCGTGCAGTGACAGTGGCCCCCAGGGGCTGCCCACTGTCTCGGCCACCCCGACACCCCAGCCTCCGAGCCCCGGTCCTGGCATGGCGGCAGGACACCCCAGGGCGACCGAGGCCGTGCTCACGAGCACCCTCAAAGGCTCGCCTGTCCCCCAGCAGCCACTAGCTGCGTGTGGCCACTTTACCTGGAATGAAATTAAAAATCTAGCCCCTCAGCCACAGAGGCACAATGCACGTGCCCCACAGGTCTGCACGGATCTGGAATGTTCCCATCACCCGAGACATTCTACCAGCATTGCTAAAAGCGGGTGCCGTCGATCAGCAGGGGTGTCCTAGCGCCTGCTGCATCGGAGTGGCACTGGGGCGTCTCCCAGAGGCTCCCTGTGGGCGGCAGTCAGGTGAGCACTCCCGACACCTGCGGGGGCCAGCTGGATGCTCTCACCTGGCACAGTTACACCTCCAGACTGAATGACCAAGAAGGTGGGTGGATTTTTCTTATTCTTTTTTTTTTTGGTGTGTTTGGTTTTTTTTTTTTTTCCCTCTTTAGTTCAAAACACCTTTCAGCTACTAAGTAATTATTAATCCCTCTCTATTTCCTCCTGTCAGGGCTGCGCCCAGCTGGGTAGAGGAGCCACAGGACAGGAATGACTCGTCTCGAGCCGCCTCCACCTGGGTTCCCAAGACAGAAGCTGGAACCCAGGACCCTGGCCCCACAACACAGACATCAGGCTCAGGAGCTCGGCCTCCTCAGGACACAGACCCGGGGCCTCAGGCCTCACCAGGCCAGGCTGCAGGTGGCGAGCTGGCCTGTTTCTCTGGCCAGGAGGGGAAAGCACCGCAGGGCTGGGTCCCTGCCCCATGGCTCTGTTTCTCTAGACTAAGCGCCGGCCTCCCATCTCTTGGGGACGTTTGGCCAAAGCCCCGGGCGTGGCCTGGCTGCTTCCTCCTCCCAGCACGGAGCGTACCATCACAAAGGTGGCAGCAGAGCCGCACCCCTCACCGCCCACCACCCACGCCGCAGCCTCCGGTCAGAGCCCCGGGACGGCGTGAGGCCGGGAGGAACGCAGCCGGGGCCGAGACACGCCGACGGGCACGGCCCACGCCCCGCCGCTCGCCACCAGCACAGCAGTGAGCCCCAGGGCCTCCGTGCCCGTCAGCTGCTGCCGTCTGAGGGGAGGCCGCGTCCTGGCCACTGTCGGGCAGGGAAAGGGACGGAGGCTTCTGCTCTCAGAGCCGGCCCGCCCGGGGGTCATCTGCCCAGCCTGAATCAGCGCCCCGTCTCCGGGGTGTACGGCTCCGGGAGGCCCGTCACTGTGACCTGGAGGCACCTCCCGCCTCGCCCTCCACTCCTGGCTGCGGTAGCCGGGCGGTGGCGGGGCACCCTCTCTACCCTGACCGGCAGGCGCCGTGTGGGGACACGGCCTTCTTGAGGCACCGCCACGGGGACCTGGGCTTTGGGCTCTGCACAAGTGCTCTGGAGGGCGCAGCCCCGCGGAGGGGCAAGGCGGGAGCTGGGGAGCCCCGGTGAGGCCTGGAGTCCACTTCCGCCCAGAGCCCCTGGCCCACGGGAGGCCTGGGACCCAGGAGAGAGGCGGCCGGGGCCCGGATGCCCGGAGGACAGGACGGGCAGGGGGCCTCCGAGGACGGACGGGGCGAGCTGGGCTCGGGTCAGGAGGGAGAGCCACACCAGGCCCCCGGAGGACCCAGGCTGGACGAACGGACGTCCACTGACAGCCCCGGGCTTGGGGACGGGCCTAGACGCCCCATGACCAGGGACACAGTGCGGGCCCCCCGGAGACGGGCGGTGGAGGCACGTCGGGCTCCGGGGAGGGGGCTGTGGCGCTGGCGGAGCCGCCAGGGCAGCCACGGCCCGGAGCCGCTCAGTGCTGACGGCAGGCGCTGGCAGTGCCCCGGGGACAGCAGAGCCTCCTGCCACCGGCCCCGTGGGCCTCGGAAGGGCCAGACAGAGCCTGGAGATACACGGACGGCGCCGGGGCGGCCCCTGTCGAGGGAGCAGAAGGGAGGAGCGGGCGGTTTTCTGGGAAAACGGGGCTGGTCTCAGAGAGGGCGGAGGCCCGGCTGAGCCTCGGGGGGCCGCGGGGGCCGGCGGGCCCGGGAGGCGGGCGGCCGTGCTCACCTGGGCCGGGGTCCGGGCCGGCCGGGCGCTCGCCGCCCCTCCGCCGCTCCCCGAGGCAGCGCTGCAGCTCCCGCAGCTTCTTCTCCTCCAGCTGGACGGCGTGCTTCCGCTGCCGGCGCGCCTGGCGGCCCAGGTTCCCCTCCCGGCACAGGCGGCGCGCCGCCTCGGCGATCTGCAGCTGCAGGGCCAGCTCCCGCTGCAGGCTGCTCAGCGGGTCCTGCGGAGGACGCCGTGAGCGACCCCGGGCAGCCAGCCGGCGCCCAGCCCGGTGGGGAAGGGACCGAGGGCAGCACTTTCCCGGGCCGCCCAAAGAGGCTGGGCAGACGAGCCCAGGGGCGCTGCCGCCCCTCACACCACAGGGAGGGACCCGAGGGCCCAGGCCACCCCCACAGCCCTCCACCCATGCCGAGAAAAGGGAGGACAGCCCGGGGCCAGAGCAATCTGTCCGCCCCGGCGACTGGCTCTCCAGGCCGGTGGCCCCTCTGCCCAGGGGCGACGGAGCGCAGGGTCCTCCCTCGTGGCCCCGGCCCTCCCGGTTCTGCCCTGGCAGGGCCTCCCCGCGGCCATGCGGGCGACGTGTGGGGGGCCCCTTGTCCCACCCGGGGCGGTGGGATGACCCGGGTCCCCTGCCGAGGGGAGGCGTGGCCTGGGGACAGAGCGGCCAGCCTCGGGGACCAGGGGCGGCGCCCAGCAGCCTCACCTCCTCGTGCAAGGCCCACTCGTCCAGCTTGTAGGCGGCTCCGATCCTGCGGCGGACCCTGGGGGGCTTCTCCCCAGGCTTGAGGGGGAACTCGGCGGGCAGGACGCCCGTCAGCTCCTGCGGGAGCAGGGTCTCACCGGCTGCTCCCACGAGGCAGGAGCCGCCCGTCCCGCAGGCCCGTGCGCCCCGTGCCCACCCTTCCCACGCCCCTGCCCGCCTCCGCGCGTCCCCGCGCCCGGGCGCCCCTCCGGCACTCGGCGCTGCCCCTCGGCCCGCCCCCGCGCGTCCCCGGCACTCGGCGCCGCCCCTCGGCCCGCCCCCGGCCCTCACCGCCTCGCGCAGGCAGAGCCTCCGCAGGTCCTCCAGGCAGGCGTCCAGCCGCTCCTCCAGCGCCCGCTGCTGCTTGCGCACCGCGCGGGTCAGCTCCCTCGCGGGGGACACGGGGCTGTCGGGGCCTGGGGGCGCAGGGCCGCGTGCTCAGGGGAGCGTCTCCAGCGCCCCCGGCCCCGCCCGGGGCTGCAGGTGCTCGCACGCTCGCGGCCTCTCCCCCGCGCCGGCTGCGTCACAGCGGTGAGACGGCGCGTCTCCCGCCACCCGGCGGCACCGCGACAGCCCAGCGCACGGCTGCCCGCGGCCACCGGCCCCGCGGCGGGCAGCGGTGTGGCCTCCGCGTCCCGCCGCCCGGGCCCCCAGTCAGCTTCTTCCTCTGCTGCTTCTCTTCCTCCTCGCTCCCTCCTTCCCACACACGCACGCCTCTTCTCTGTCCCCTGTCCACACCAGACCCCGCTGGGCCCACCAGCTCCTGCCACCCAGAGCCGCAGTCCCCACGCACAACCCGACACGTCTCCGCTTCCCAGCGGTCCCTGGCGCCCAGGGGCGACGGAGCGCAGGGTCCTCCCTCGTGGCCCCGGCCCTCCCGGTTCTGCCCTGGCAGGGCCTCCCCGCGGCCATGCGGGCGACGTGTGGGGGGCCCCTTGTCCCACCCGGGGCGGTGGGATGACCCGGGTCCCCTGCCGAGGGGAGGCGTGGCCTGGGGACAGAGCGGCCAGCCTCGGGGACCAGGGGCGGCGCCCAGCAGCCTCACCTCCTCGTGCAAGGCCCACTCGTCCAGCTTGTAGGCGGCTCCGATCCTGCGGCGGACCCTGGGGGGCTTCTCCCCAGGCTTGAGGGGGAACTCGGCGGGCAGGACGCCCGTCAGCTCCTGCGGGAGCAGGGTCTCACCGGCTGCTCCCACGAGGCAGGAGCCGCCCGTCCCGCAGGCCCGTGCGCCCCGTGCCCACCCTTCCCACGCCCCTGCCCGCCTCCGCGCGTCCCCGCGCCCGGGCGCCCCTCCGGCACTCGGCGCTGCCCCTCGGCCCGCCCCCGCGCGTCCCCGGCACTCGGCGCCGCCCCTCGGCCCGCCCCCGGCCCTCACCGCCTCGCGCAGGCAGAGCCTCCGCAGGTCCTCCAGGCAGGCGTCCAGCCGCTCCTCCAGCGCCCGCTGCTGCTTGCGCACCGCGCGGGTCAGCTCCCTCGCGGGGGACACGGGGCTGTCGGGGCCTGGGGGCGCAGGGCCGCGTGCTCAGGGGAGCGTCTCCAGCGCCCCCGGCCCCGCCCGGGGCTGCAGGTGCTCGCACGCTCGCGGCCTCTCCCCCGCGCCGGCTGCGTCACAGCGGTGAGACGGCGCGTCTCCCGCCACCCGGCGGCACCGCGACAGCCCAGCGCACGGCTGCCCGCGGCCACCGGCCCCGCGGCGGGCAGCGGTGTGGCCTCCCGCGTCCCGCCGCCCGGGCCCGCAGTCAGCTTCTTCCTCTGCTGCTTCTCTTCCTCCTCGCTCCCTCCTTCCCACACACGCACGCCTCTTCTCTGTCCCCTGTCCACACCAGACCCCGCTGGGCCCACCAGCTCCTGCCACCCAGAGCCGCAGTCCCCACGCACAACCCGACACACGTCTCCGCTTCCCAGGGGTCAGGAGGCCAAAGGCGAGCGCCGCGGACGCCTCTTCAGGCGGGACCCCTGCTCCTGGCCGGCGCCCGGGAAGCAAAGCCCTCCAGCCCGTCCAGGGTCTGCCCGCCAAGCCTCGGGCCCAGAACCTGGGACCCGGCCAGGTGGGGGCGGCGGGTCCACTCACCAGACTGCAGGATGACGCCGCTGTCCGTGTCGCTGACCTCATCCTTGCTCTCCATGGCGGACTTCGGGGAGGGGAGGTCGAGGAAGAGGAGGGGCCGACACCCCTCCCTGCCCGGGCCAGGACGTGGAGGTGGCCTGGAGCTTCCCCAGCTTCTAAAAGAACAAAAAAGGACATAGGTAAGCCCCTCCGCTCCCACACAGAGCCGACTGGTCGGGTGCGTGGAGCCCGTGGAGCGGTGACCCTGCTTCTGGGGGAGTCCGTCTCGGCGGGGGTCTCCGCGCTACTAGGGTGCTGTGAGAAGGCTCGGGGGGCCTCACCAGCGACCCTGCCCTGGGTGGGCTCTCCGCCCAACCCCCGCGCTGCTCCCCTCCCAAAGAGGCCTCCCAGCCTGGGGGCGACGGCAGAGCTGGCCAGCGACCAGGACCCCAGGGAGAAAACCGCAAGAAGGGGAAGGGAGAGGGCGAGAGGGGGACGAGAGGGTGGGGGAGGGCAGATCAGCGAGGAAGGAGGGAGACTGCCACGAGCGGGGGCACGGACCGTCCTCCACCCGAGACCCTGCCCATGCCCGTGCGGAGGGCGCCCGCAACCAGGCGTCCTGCCCTCCGTCTGCAGCAGGCCGTCCACCTGCGCGCGGGTGCCCGAAGCCACCAGCGACACCTGGGAGACCCCCGAAGAGGAGGAGTCCGGGGCGCCACGCCCCAGCCCGGAGAGCCGCGGCGCGCACGTGAGTGTGTGTGCGCGTGCGAAGGCCGCGGGGGCGGAAAGGTGGTCAGCGCGGACGCGCCCGAGGACAGGAAGGAGATGGCGGCCGCGAGCACACACGAGCTCAGCTGTGATCCCAGCGCCGAGCCACGCCTGCGGCCGCCCCTCTCTGGGTCGGGGTCCCAGCTGGCCCGGCCCAGGGGCCGTTGGCTGGAGCAGGGGTGGGCAGGGCGGGCGGGGCCCCGGCGGGCGGCCTGGAAGGAGAGCCAGCCGCCTCCTTACTGAGTCAGCCATTGAGCAACAGTCCAAAAGTCCTTCCGAGTTTCTGTCTGGAGCTTATCCTGCTTCTGCTTGGGCGCCCGCCGCTGTGCGGGGGAGGTGGGCACACCAGCCGGCAGGCGAGGAGGAGGCCCCAGAGGCCGCGCCCGGGAGCTGAGCAGGTGTGGGAAGGGGCCGTGGCCGGCCAGGCCCGGGAGCCCCTCGCTGCCCGTGCACAGCGCCCAGACCTCCGTCGACAGCCTATCAGGGCACCCTGGCCATCCATTAAAACCTAGCCTGAAAGACAGCAGGCGCCTGCCTGCACGGGGGAGCTCCGGTTCTCCAGAGAGTTCTGGACAGTGGACGGGAGGAGCTTTTAAGTGTCCACGGGGCCTTTGCGAAGGTGCCCAAGAGAGACTGGCCACATGCTCCGGGAACCGAGACCAGGGTGCTTGAAGTGAGGGCTGCCCAGCCCAGCCCTCCCAAAGCCTCACCCCTCCCGGAGCTGGACAGAGGGCAGGCAGCTCCCCGGCCCCCGCCGTCCAGCCTGAGCCTACCCAGCGGCCGACGGAGCAGGGCCTCCCGGGCCAGCACTTGGGTTTGGACAAGGGAGGGGTGCCACGGAAGGGAAGCCATCAATTAGTCACACTTAGTAATTAATTATTAACCCCCAGGAGTTGCCTTGGGAAGCTGTGACCACTCAGCCTGCTTCTCACGCTCCTCACCTGCTTCAGAGAGTGAGCACAAACAGTGGAGACCGACAGGGTGGGCTGGCCACCCCCGGTGTCCCGTCTCTCCGTCCTAGGTCAGGGGCAGGCACCCTGGGCCTGCCCACTCGAGCATGGACCCGAGGTCGGGAGGCTGGATTCAAGCCTGGATCCTGCCGCTGCGAGCCTGGGAGCTCCCCGCCCCTCCGCTGGCTGGGCCCCGTCCTCACAGGCGTGGTGGACACTGGATGGCACCTGAGGCCCTGGCCAGTCCCCGCCCTGAACGTGGGCCTGTGGGCTAAGGCCAGGCTGAGCAGGAAAGGCTCACCCTGGAGCAGCCCCCTCCCCTGCCCCTCTGGAGGGGCCCCCAGCCGGCCGCAGGGACCCTGCCCCAGAGCCCGCAGTCCTGTGGGTGTGGAAGGCGCAGCTTTCAGATACAGGCAGTTCCAGGACCATCCCCACCCCTCCGCACGGGAGTCCTCCCTGCCCTCCAGACGGGCAGCCCCAGCGGCGACCCTGTCCTGGGCCGTCCTGGGCCGTAAGCCGTCCACCCGGAGAACAATGTACCCAGGAGAAGGCAAAGGAGGACAGAGGGCTGCGGAGAGAGGAAGAGGCGCCTGGCCGACTTTCCCTCCAGCGGAGCTACTGGGGACCCCTCTCCGGCACCAACGTGGCCCCACAGCCGGGCCCCGGGCCTCTCTCCTGCCTGCCTGCCTCCCCTGACCCGTGGAAACCAAGCCAGGCCTGGGAACTACAGCGTCGGGTTTTCGTTGGCGCCCACAAGGTCCCCCATCACCCCCGCGCCTCAGACGGCTGCAGGCCACTGCCTGGGCGCCTCGCTCCCGGACTGCTCGCGCCTCGCCCCAGAGACCCGCTCCAGCGGCCCCGCCCTCACCTGCGTCCAGGTTTCAGTCCAGGAGTCCAGGAAACGCCGCTGGGCTCAGGTCAGGGGGCTGAGGGTCTGGCATGTCGCCTCAGGGTGTCCCAGGCCACCCTGTGCTCCCTGACCCAGGCTGGCTCTGCGCGCCAATGGCCGGCGGCCGGCCCGCCCCTGGTCCCGCCTGCGTCCCTCCCAGGCTGCTGGGCCAGGGGAGCCAGGTTACTTGTTCCGACTTGAGTCAGAGGGAGGAGCGGTGAGCAAGCCCTTCCCTGAACAAACCCTGCCGCACAGGCAGCTCGGGCCTCTGCACTTCCGGGGGCAGCGGGGGATGGGAGAAGGGGGCTCCCCGCAGAGGAACCCCAAAGAAGGCAGCCAGCCAGAGTCTGGCCTTCGCAGCCTCCAGGCCCCGTCTGCCCCTAGATTCCTGCTCTGCGCAGTGCCTGGAAGTGGGTGGAGGTCCCTGCGTGCCGAGCTCCAGTGAGAGCCCGACATGCGGACAAGGAGGGTCCCTGCTCCCCTGAGACTGAAGTGGGGCCCAGGGCACAGCGGGACGGAAACCCAGGCTGGGCCGTGACCCCGGAACTCCAGGTAGGGCGGCTCCAGGGTCCCAAAGGCCAGGCTCGTCTCTCCTCAGGCCCCAGGCATTTCCTCCAGGGCCATCCCGGCCACCGCCTCCCTGCTTGTCTCCATGGGCCATGGGCACCGTCTCGAACCCCAGGCCTGCCCCCGGCCCACAGGAGGGCCCCCGGGACCCCACGCTCTGAGCCCACTCCCCAAACACCGGGCTCGAGAGACCAAAGTGGAAATGAACATCCAGGTCCCCACCCCACTGACCCTCAGGCAAACCAGCGCTTTTGCAGGCGTTCAGCCTGTCGGACTGGAGGAGTCAGGGCTGCCGGTGTCCACCCCCAGGAAGAAGGCTGACAGGTGCGCCACACCGCGAGACCCCTTGGGGCTTCCCCACCCCGCCCTCCCGGCCTCGCCCCTCACCCTGGGATCCTAGGAGTCCGGGCATCTCCGGATCGCTCCCCCAGCCCCCAGCCCACCTTCCCAACTCCCAGCCGGAGCCCCAGCCCCCAGCCCCCTGGGCAGGCGCGATGGAGGAAGCCACCCCGAGCAGCAGCCCCCCCCCCAGCCCCCCTTGTGTTCCTGTGCACACCGCCTCCCAAACACCCGGAGCCCGGGCCCTCCAGGCTGCGCACCTCTCTCCCCAGGCTGAGGCTGGGCCCCAACAGAGGGCAGCCCCTGTGCCGGCCGCTCTGGTCTTCCCAAAGCCCTTCCCCTCCTCTCCGGGCTCCACAGTCTTCCCACAACAAACAGAGGAGCTGACCCTGAGGCTGCACCAGCCTCCATCCTGCCCATCCCCCAGCGCAGGGTAGGGGAGGCCACGGAAGTTTCTAGAGTCAGCCCATAGCATCTTTGTAATGCATAAAGTAAGACGAAGAGCATCAGTTGTTCTAAAAACAGGACAACGTAGTAATCTATATGGTTCTCCATTAACAGGAAACAGGGTCCAGCAGTGGGCAGTTCCCTACGACCGACCGAGGCGCACCAGGCTCCCTGTCACACAACGGCTCTGAGACTCGGAGTCCTGGGTGGCGGCCGCTGACGGCAAGCCTGAGCTATGGCCTCTGGTCTTTCTAACTTAAGAGAAGGTTAAATTTCAGTAAAGCCCGGTGAAAAATAAACCTTTCCCCATCTGAGTACAGGACCCTCTCGGCTCATTCTGTCCACGGAGCCTCTGGTGCGCGTTTGGTGCTCTTAGGTCACTAAGCCGTGCTGACTCTTTCCGACCCCGTGCACTGCACACGCCAGGCGGCCCCGTCCCTCGCTGGCTCCTGGAGCTTGCGCAAATCCACGGAGCTGCTGTCGCCATCTAGCCACCTCATCCTCGGTCGCCCCTTTCCTCCTGCCTTTAGTCCTTCCCAGCGCCAGGGTCTTCTCCAAGTCTACAGACCCAGTTGAGAACCCTGTCCTTGGGGAACCCCGCGTCTGAGTTCAGAAAGGGAAGCAGCAGGACCAGTCAGTGTGCTGACCCTCAGAAATCCTCAAGGGGCCCGTGCCCCTCAAATTCACCCGCAGCTCTTCCCAGCCGAGCAGGGTCTGAGGCTCCGAGGGGACTGGTAAACCAGCTCTCCCAAGAGCCCCGGAGCCGGGGGTCTCCCTGGATGCCATGCCCTCAGATGCTCAGTGCCCAGGGAGAGATCGGCATTCCAGAGGCCTGCCGGAATGCAGCGCTCGGCTCCCCCCAGCGCCCGCGCCCCACGCTCCTGAGCATCATCACCAGGACCACCAGGTGGTGAGGAAGTGGGGTTTCCTTCAATACTTGGAATCTGATCTTTGAAAGGAGAACCTTGCGTATCTTCAGAGTTCTCATTTCCTAGGGAGAAGCCCTCAATCAGAAAACTCTCCCAACTCCTGCGCCCACCCACTCTCCATTACTTTCTCAAGTTCCTCCTGGAAGCTGCCTCTGATACACACGATTGGAAGTTAAAGCAAGGGCACCTCTGACCACCTCCACGTCCCCACCAGCACCCAGCAAAGACCAGCCTCAGGCACTCCTAAGATTTCTCTTCCGCAGTCACCAACCGGTGGTCCGGGGCTCTCTTCTCTTTCCACCACTGAGGAGAGATTCAAGAAGGAAGCCGTCCCGGGACCCTCCGGGCAGGGAGGTGGGCGATGATCCCTAAACTCTCTGCTCTCCTCGGTCCTCCCCTCCCACTGGGAAAGGTGCTCGCCTCCGGCGAGCGACGGTGGAGTGGCCTGGGACCGCGGGCTCCACGACGGCCTGGAATGCGCCCTGGAATCAGACCTCTAGGCTCGCCTCAAAAAGCCCCTTTGTCCGGTCCACCCTGCTCCCCTCCCCCACCGCGCCCTCCGCGGCCCGGCGGCCCGGGACTCGGCTCCTTTTGTCTGGCTTCCCGGAACCTGCCAGGGGAGCCGCGGGCGTGAGGAAGGTCGGAGGAGAAAGGTCGACCAGACGGAAACGTGCGTTTTCGGTAGGAATTCGGAATGCCCACCCCCCGGCAGCCCGCCGCCCACCTCCACGGCCCGCCAGGCCCCCGCCGCAGCGGCGAAGGCCGCGGGCTGGGGGCTCGATCGCCCCCGCGCGCGCGCTGCGCCCCCTTACCTGGCCCGTGGAGCGCCCGCGCCGCCCGCCTGCCCCCGCGCCCCCCGCGCGCGCCGCGCGGCCCCGGGACCGGCTCGTCCGGGCCGGCTCTCCGCCCGCCGCGCCGCCTCCCGGCCGCCCCTCCCCGGAGGTGTTTCATTTAACTTCGGCATTCGCCGCATCCCAAACGTGAACGATCCCAGGACATCTGTCCCCCGGGGCGTACCAAGGCCCGGAGGAGACAGGGGGCGGACGCCGGCGGGGACCCGAGATGCCGACCCGGGGGCCGGGGCGGGGCGGGGGCCGCGGGGACCCCGGCGCGGGGCGAGCCCGGCCCCCTCCTCCCGCCGGCGGGAGCCCCCCGCGCCGCCAGTTCCCGCGGCCCGGCGCGCAGGGCTGCTCCGGGGCCGGGCCGCCTTCCCTGCGCGCGCCCCGGCGGCCCCGAGGCTTCCGCGCGGAGGGGGCGCCGCGCCCGCCCCCGGCCCTCCCCGTCGCCGGCCCCGGCCCGCTGCGGCCCGGCCCCCTCGCGCGGCGGCGGCGGGGCGCGGGAGGGGCGCGCCTGGGGGGCGCCGCCCGCCGCGGCTGGAGGGCCGGCGCCCCGCCCGTCATTCATTCACGCACCCGCCGGCGCGGGGACCGCTCGCCGCGCATCTGGCGGAGCCCGGCCCGGCCGACCAGCGTCCGAGGGCCCCGGGATCCCGCGCCGGAGGAGCGGTCGCTCGGCAGCAGGCGGAGAAGGAAGGCCGCCGGGACCCGGGCCGGCGACAGGGGCTGCCTGCCGAGGCCGCAGAGCCTGCCCGAGGAGGCCGGGCCGGGGGAGCTGGGGGTCGGGGCGCGAGGAGGAGCCACGGCAGCAGCGACGGGAGGCACTGGAGCCCAGCGGCGGAGGAGCTGGAGGGTCTGGGAGCTGAGGGCACCTGGGGTGTGGGGTGAGGAGGAGGCGAGAGGCTGGGGCGCGGGGGGAGCCGGCAGGAAGGGGGGCCGCTCCGTGCGGTTGTCCAGGCTGTGCACCCAACTAAGAGGGGCACGTGCCCGGCTCCACCCTCCAGGCCGTGGGCCTTGGCCAGAGCCTCCTCTGCCGGGAGGCCGTGGCCTTTTCCAAGTGGCACAGGGGTGCCGGGTGAGCCAAGCTGGCTAGAGAGCCGCGTGGGCTAAGGACTTAAAATTTTTATCCTAAAGTGAAGAAAAGCTCCCCAGAAACAGAACCGATAGGATATTCCCACCCCGCTCCCGTGTATGTGTGTGTGCGTGCATGTGCGCGTGAGAGAGACATACAGAGAAAGGAATTGGTCCCTGCTACTGGGCAGGCTGACGGGTCCCCAGCCTGCCGGATGGGCTGGCCAGCTGCAGACCCAGGGAGGGCGCCCACTGCCTGCCGGTCTCCCTGTTTCTCAGCAGTCCTCCGTTTCGCCTTCACCTGATTGGACACGGCCCACCCACATCATGGCAGAGGATCCGCTTCGCTCAGAGCTTGCATTTTATTTCAATGTTCATCTCATCTTAAATGTATACCTTCGCAGAAACATCGGAGATCATCTTTGACCAGATCTCTGGGCACCGCGGCAAGCTGGGCAGACTCGCGGGCCTGTCACTGTGGTGTGTGAGCGTGGGGAGAGGTGCTCACCAGGGAGCCAGGAGAGGCGGGATCCAGACGGGCGATGGGGCCTGACGCCCGCTGCGGCGCACCGGGAGGGGCGAGGGCCTCGGGAGCGTCCGGAGCGAGACTGGCCTGGCGCTGGGAGTGCGTTGCTGACAGGAAGGGGAGGAGCTGGGGGCCCCGGGTTTCTGGCCTGAGCCCAGGGTCAGGTGTGCGGGGTGGTGTCCAGGAGCAGGCTGGCTGCGGGAAGGGCTCGAGGGCCGCGCAGAGCGGCAGGGGTGCTGCTGGCCGGGAGGCTGCCCGGGACGGGTGCGCAGAGGAGAAGGGACCCGGCGAGCGGCCTCTGGGGAGGCTCAGGGGAGAGCAGGTTATAAAGAACCTCCAAAGGGAAGCATGATACTATTTTTACCAGTTTGGGCCCCTCGTTTTCCCTTTTTGGATTGTATTATTTTTCCTTTGCTCACGTTTTTTTCTGTCTTGGAGTGTAGCTGGTTAAGGATGCCGTGACGGCTTCAGGCGGTCTCCATTCTCTCCCAAACGCCCCCGTCCAGGCTGCCACGTACCCTCGAGCGGCGTTCCCCGTGCCCTGCAGCAGGGCCTTGCTGGTTATCCGTTCTCACTATACAGGTGTGTGCGGGTCGATCCCAAACTCCCTGGCGAGCCCTTCCCCCCGGCAGCCATAAGTTTGTTCTCCGGGTCTGTGAGTCTATCTTGTAAATAAGTTCCTTTGGGTCACGTCTTTTAGATTCCCATATAAGGGGTGTCGACGCTGTTTCTCCTTCTCCATCAACCGACTTCAGTCAGTATGGCCGGTTTCCTGCCCTGCGGGTCCCCAGCCTGCCGGATGGGCTGGCCAGCTGCAGACCCAGGGAGGGCGCCCCCTGCCTGCCGGTCTCCCTGTTTCTCAGCAGTCCTCCGTTCGCCTTCACCTGATTGGACACGGCCCACCCACATCATGGCAGAGGATCCGCTTCGCTCAGAGCTTGCATTTTATTTCAATGTTCATCTCATCTTAAATGTATACCTTCGCAGAAACATCGGAGATCATCTTTGACCAGATCTCTGGGCACCGCGGCAAGCTGGGCAGACTCGCGGGCCTGTCACTGTGGTGTGTGAGCGTGGGGAGAGGTGCTCACCAGGGAGCCAGGAGAGGCGGGATCCAGACGGGCGATGGGGCCTGACGCCCGCTGCGGCGCACCGGGAGGGGCGAGGGCCTCGGGAGCGTCCGGAGCGAGACTGGCCTGGCGCTGGGAGTGCGTTGCTGACAGGAAGGGGAGGAGCTGGGGGCCCCGGGTTTCTGGCCTGAGCCCAGGGTCAGGTGTGCGGGGTGGTGTCCAGGAGCAGGCTGGCTGCGGGAAGGGCTCGAGGGCCGCGCAGAGCGGCAGGGGTGCTGCTGGCCGGGAGGCTGCCCGGGACGGGTGCGCAGAGGAGAAGGGACCCGGCGAGCGGCCTCTGGGGAGGCTCAGGGGAGAGCAGGTTATAAAGAACCTCCAAAGGGAAGCATGATACTATTTTTACCAGTTTGGGCCCCTCGTTTTCCCTTTTTGGATTGTATTATTTTTCCTTTGCTCACGTTTTTTTCTGTCTTGGAGTGTAGCTGGTTAAGGATGCCGTGACGGCTTCAGGCGGTCTCCATTCTCTCCCAAACGCCCCCGTCCAGGCTGCCACGTACCCTCGAGCGGCGTTCCCCGTGCCCTGCAGCAGGGCCTTGCTGGTTATCCGTTCTCACTATACAGGTGTGTGCGGGTCGATCCCAAACTCCCTGGCGAGCCCTTCCCCCCGGCAGCCATAAGTTTGTTCTCCGGGTCTGTGAGTCTATCTTGTAAATAAGTTCCTTTGGGTCACGTCTTTTTAGATTCCCATATAAGGGGTGTCGTACGCTGTTTCTCCTTCTCCATCAACCGACTTCAGTCAGTATGGCACTCTCTAGGTCCATTCGTGTTGCCGCAAAAGGCAGAATGTCATTCTTTTGATGGCTGAGTCGTATTCCATTGAATATATGTACTATGTCATCTTTATCCATTTCTCTCAAGGGACATTTAAGTCGGTAAGCATTATTAATATCATTTTGCAACAGAATGATTTGTTGAGACGTTGGTTTGCACCCCTGCCTTTCCTCTGGGTGGAGGCTATGGCCTCCTTCAGGCCTCAGCTCTGAGCCCACCGAGAAAAAAGCCAGGGGTCCTGAGGAGCAAGGCCAGGGGTGTGGCTTTGAGGGGAGACGGACTGGGAGCAAGAAGAGAGCCCTGTGGCGTCAGCGCCCCGCACCGCCTCCCGCGGAACCCCGGGGAAGACAAGCCCTCGGCAGGGCGGGGCTGGGCTGTGCGCCCCAGATTTCCGGCCTCGACAGACTCTCGCACGGCATGTGTCCAGGAGGCCGAAGGCCCACTTACCAGAGACCCTGGGACAGAGCGACCAGTGCCAGGACGGCAGCGCCCCTGCCCCCGGGTCCCCGGCCTCCACGGACACTGCTGAAGAGAGCAGAACTTCCTGCCACCCCAGCAGGTCCGGACGGAATCAGACTGGTTTAAAGGAAACAGGGGGCCTTCTTCCCGGGTGAGGACTGAGTCCACTGAGTGAGGACTGGCTCCCTGGTTGGGGAGCTACGATCTCACATGCCTCATGGTCAAGAAACCAAAACATAAAACAGAAGCAATATTATAACACATTCAATAAAGACAACTTCAAATAAAAAATAAAAGAAATGAAGCAACTTGTGTGTCTTGCACACCTGAGTTTGTAGGCTGAGTTTGTAGCAGCACGGTTAGCTTCGTTTATAGGTAATAAGGAAACTGAGGCCCAGGGAAGATGAGTAAGTGGGTCAAAGGCTCCCAACCAGCGAGGGAGGGGCTCACGAGAGCTGGGAAGGCAGACCCTGCTGACCCCACAGCCCTAACCTGCGGCTGAAAAGCTCCAGACACGTACAGGGCCAGCCAGAGACAGCGGGAGAAGCGCCATATAAGGGGTGTCGTACGCTGTTTCTCCTTCTCCATCAACCGACTTCAGTCAGTATGGCACTCTCTAGGTCCATTCGTGTTGCCGCAAAAGGCAGAATGTCATTCTTTTGATGGCTGAGTCGTATTCCATTGAATATATGTACTATGTCATCTTTATCCATTTCTCTCAAGGGACATTTAAGTCGGTAAGCATTATTAATATCATTTTGCAACAGAATGATTTGTTGAGACGTTGGTTTGCACCCCTGCCTTTCCTCTGGGTGGAGGCTATGGCCTCCTTCAGGCCTCAGCTCTGAGCCCACCGAGAAAAAAGCCAGGGGTCCTGAGGAGCAAGGCCAGGGTGTGGCTTTGAGGGGAGACGGACTGGGAGCAAGAAGAGAGCCCTGTGGCGTCAGCGCCCCGCACCGCCTCCCGCGGAACCCCGGGGAAGACAAGCCCTCGGCAGGGCGGGGCTGGGCTGTGCGCCCCAGATTTCCGGCCTCGACAGACTCTCGCACGGCATGTGTCCAGGAGGCCGAAGGCCCACTTACCAGAGACCCTGGGACAGAGCGACCAGTGCCAGGACGGCAGCGCCCCTGCCCCCGGGTCCCCGGCCTCCACGGACACTGCTGAAGAGAGCAGAACTTCCTGCCACCCCAGCAGGTCCGGACGGAATCAGACTGGTTTAAAGGAAACAGGGGGCCTTCTTCCCGGGTGAGGACTGAGTCCACTGAGTGAGGACTGGCTCCCTGGTTGGGGAGCTACGATCTCACATGCCTCATGGTCAAGAAACCAAAACATAAAACAGAAGCAATATTATAACACATTCAATAAAGACAACTTCAAATAAAAAATAAAAGAAATGAAGCAACTTGTGTGTCTTGCACACCTGAGTTTGTAGGCTGAGTTTGTAGCAGCACGGTTAGCTTCGTTTATAGGTAATAAGGAAACTGAGGCCCAGGGAAGATGAGTAAGTGGGTCAAAGGCTCCCAACCAGCGAGGGAGGGGCTCACGAGAGCTGGGAAGGCAGACCCTGCTGACCCCACAGCCCTAACCTGCGGCTGAAAAGCTCCAGACACGTACAGGGCCAGCCAGAGACAGCGAAGGCAGAAGCTTGTCGGGCTAGGGCTCCGTCTCGGCCACGCTTGCCGCCTGGGTGCGTGAGGGGGGCCAGGGTGAGAGTGAAAAAGCTGACAAGCCGGGCTCCGTCCCGTGGGGTCCAGCACAGCATGCGTGGTCACCGGAAGAGGCTCCTGCTCTAAAGCTGGGAAGGCTCGTTTTCCACGTGAACTCAGACTGGCCCATCTTCAGTCATCTTATTAAAAAGTTGGAGGAGCCCAGCAAACCGCGTCCCCACCTCTGGGACTTGGGGCGAGAGGGGCTGCTTCGGGGCCGGCTGCCCCTGTCGCCCGAGCACCTGGGGACCAGGGCTTGGAAGCGGAGGCCTGGCCCTCACTGGGCCCGACGGGCTCCGACTGTGGAAGGTGGAGCGTGCCGTTTGGGAGAGGTCCCCAGGCCAGCTCGGTCAGCCCGCTCTGCGGCCCACTTTGGCTGAAGAGGCAGGGGCTGGCCTCATCCGCACTCAGAGGGCTCTCAGGGGCTGGCCACCACCTGTCTGCACCCTGAGCCCCCTCCCCCGCCCCAGTGGAGGGGCTCGGCCAGACCGCTCCCTGCCCTGGTCTGCCTGACGCGCCCCCGAGCCCTCGGGCCTAGCCGAGGACGAGCTGGCCTGGCCCTCCTCCCCCAGCCCTGGGCTCGGCCCAGACGGTGCCCTGTCGGTGCCCTCGGCTAGAGTCTGTTTGGAAATCCCAGAATGACTCGGAGCCGAGGCCCTGCTTCCTCTCCAGACCGCATCCTGCAGCTCACCGCGGGGCAGGTGCAGAGGGCACTGCCCGGCCCTCTGTCTTTGTCGCCAGAATTTGCCGGCGCCCGTAGGCTGGTGAGTAGCTCCGCAGAAAACCCTCTTGGGAGTCAAGCCAGGGGGCTTCATTCCACTTCTCAAGGGAAGGGAACCCTGACACTGGGGCCAGACAGGGGTCAGTGCAGGGCTAACCCATCACCGCGGGAAAGGAGCCCACCGCCCCAGGCACCTGCCTCCTCCACGCCCGCGGCTCTCCCTGGTTTCTCCACAGAGTTTAGGGCCCCGTCCCCACCCTCCCCACCTGTTCTCCCCTCTCGTTTTTCCTGCACCTTCTCTCTTCCTCTTCCCTTCCCCACCGGCCCCTCCATCCGCACTGCGGAGTCTGAGCACCACCTGGACGGGGGTTCTCGGGAGGCGACCCCTCTCCTCCTGCCGCGATCACCAGAGGGCGACAGCTGCCCGTGGACCTCGGGTCTGAGTGCCCTGTCGGGGCATCGGGGAAGGAGAGTCCCCCCAGTCCTGGGGCCCTCACCTAGCGCGGGCTCCGCGTCTCTTCCTGCCCGCGGGCCTCCCCCTGCGCCTCCCCTACTTGAGTCCTGGGACCACGTGTCCCGGGACCAGCCTGTGCCCCTCTGCCCTAGCCTCTCTGTCCCGTCCCTCTTTCCTTCCTAGAGACCCAAGGGAATTGGGAGCTTCAAGAAAAGGGAGTGAATTGTGTAAAAAGTAAGACAACACCAGGTGCTCAGTCAGCGAGTGGTGTCCGGCTGTGAGCCGTGGACTGCAGCCCGCCCGGCCTCCCGGCCCTCAGCTGCTCCCGGGCCTGCCCACGTTCATGTCCGTTGAAGCGGCGACGCCGTCCGGCTGCCTCGCCCTCTGCCGCCCCGCCTCTCCCTCTGGCTTCAGTCCTGCCCAGCACCGGGGGCTCTTCCAGTGAGCCAGCTCTTCGCGTCACGCGGCCACAGTGTCGGAGCTTCAGCATCCGTCCGTCCAGGGCACATTCAGGGTTGAGCTCCTTCAGGACGGACGGGTTTGATCCCCTTGCCCTCAGAGGGACTCCCGAGAGTCTTCAACACCACAGTTCAAAACATCACATCCTCGATGCTCGGCCTTCGTTGAGGTCTGGCTCCCACACCCGGACATGGCTCCTGGAAAGACCCTCAGCTTTGACTGCGCAGATCTTAGTCAGCAAAATGATGTCTTTACTTTTTAAGTCACGGTCTAGCTCATTATAGCTTTCCTGCCAAGAAGCAATCTTGTTCTTCCTTCATGGCTGCAGTCACCATCCACAGTGGTTTTAGAGGAAGAGGAGAGGAACTCTGTCGCCGCTTCCACCCTTCCATTCGCCATAAAGTGATGAGACCGGTCACCACGATCTTAGGTTTCTTGCACGCTGAGTTCTAAGCCAGCCTTTTCACTGTCACCCGCATCAAGAGGCTCTCTAGTTCCTCTTTGCTTTCTGCCATTAGAGGGCTATCCTCTGCATATCTGAGGTCGTTGGTATTTCTCCCAGCAGTCTTGAGTCCAGCTTGTAACTCATCCAGCCTGGCATCTCGCATGATGTGCTCTGCATAGAAGTTAAATAAACCAGGTGACGATATATAGCCTCGTGGCACTCCTTTCTCAATTGTGAACCCGTCCGTTGTTCCAGATAAGGTTCTCCCTGTTGTTTCTTGCTCCGCATTCAGCTTTCTCAGGAGGCACGGCAGGTGGCCTGGGCCACCACTGCAGAGATAAGGCTAAAACGTCGGAGCCAGGGAGGGAGGGCTTCACGGGGCTTCCCACTGCGGCCGAGAACAGCCTGCAGACCAGAGGACACGGGGTCGGGGTGGGTCCAGAGGCCGCTCGGCACCAGGCTCCCCAGTGCCCGCCCTCTTCCCACAAGGAAAGCGTGTCCGCTTGGCAGCTGGTGGGCGCTGTGGGCCTGGTCCCCACCCAGTTCCTCCCCGGGTGGGGTGTGTGGTGGAGAATCCCAGGTCCTGGGGGCAGACCGGCCACAGGGCCCACGGGGCGGCCCCGGACGAGGCTGGGGACTGGCAGCGAGGCTGGAGGGTGCGCCCCCCGGGCCGGGCTGCTGCCGGCTCTCCAGGGACCCCGCCCCGCTCCAAGGCCGGGCTGGAGGCGCTCTGCTGCAGGGCGGGAGCCCCGGCCTTTCCACCACCTGACCTGGCATCAGCGTTCTGAGCGGCTCTGTTCACAGTTTAAGAGAAATGTTAAGATACACGCGTTCTGAAGTCAAAGAGCCTCGGTTTCTTCCTCTGTAAAATGGGGGTGTGGGGTCAGGTGTGTGGGCGCGATGCGGTGATGAATCCTGCGGATGAAACAGGCTGTGCTTGCAATGAGCTCCCAGCAGAGAGGGAGAGTTGCTGAAAGGTGTTCTCTCGACATTCGCTTTCCTGCCAAGAAGCAATCTTGTTCTTCCTTCATGGCTGCAGTCACCATCCACAGTGGTTTTAGAGGAAGAGGAGAGGAACTCTGTCGCCGCTTCCACCCTTCCATTCGCCATAAAGTGATGAGACCGGTCACCACGATCTTAGGTTTCTTGCACGCTGAGTTCTAAGCCAGCCTTTTCACTGTCACCCGCATCAAGAGGCTCTCTAGTTCCTCTTTGCTTTCTGCCATTAGAGGCTATCCTCTGCATATCTGAGGTCGTTGGTATTTCTCCCAGCAGTCTTGAGTCCAGCTTGTAACTCATCCAGCCTGGCATCTCGCATGATGTGCTCTGCATAGAAGTTAAATAAACCAGGTGAATATATAGCCTCGTGGCACTCCTTTCTCAATTGTGAACCCGTCCGTTGTTCCAGATAAGGTTCTCCCTGTTGTTTCTTGCTCCGCATTCAGCTTTCTCAGGAGGCACGGCAGGTGGCCTGGGCCACCACTGCAGAGATAAGGCTAAAACGTCGGAGCCAGGGAGGGAGGGCTTCACGGGGCTTCCCACTGCGGCCGAGAACAGCCTGCAGACCAGAGGACACGGGGTCGGGGTGGGTCCAGAGGCCGCTCGGCACCAGGCTCCCCAGTGCCCGCCCTCTTCCCACAAGGAAAGCGTGTCCGCTTGGCAGCTGGTGGGCGCTGTGGGCCTGGTCCCCACCCAGTTCCTCCCCGGGTGGGGTGTGTGGTGGAGAATCCCAGGTCCTGGGGGCAGACCGGCCACAGGGCCCACGGGGCGGCCCCGGACGAGGCTGGGGACTGGCAGCGAGGCTGGAGGGTGCGCCCCCCGGGCCGGGCTGCTGCCGGCTCTCCAGGGACCCCGCCCCGCTCCAAGGCCGGGCTGGAGGCGCTCTGCTGCAGGGCGGGAGCCCCGGCCTTTCCACCACCTGACCTGGCATCAGCGTTCTGAGCGGCTCTGTTCACAGTTTAAGAGAAATGTTAAGATACACGCGTTCTGAAGTCAAAGAGCCTCGGTTTCTTCCTCTGTAAAATGGGGGTGTGGGGTCAGGTGTGTGGGCGCGATGCGGGTGATGAATCCTGCGGATGAAACAGGCTGTGCTTGCAATGAGCTCCCAGCAGAGAGGGGAGAGTTGCTGAAAGGTGTTCTCTCGACATTCCTCGCCGTTAAAAAAAAAAAGGGGGTGTTCTTCTTTCTCACATGCGAGTCTCAGGAAAAAATTAACAGTATTTATGCATGATAACTACCTTTTCACGTTCCAAACTTGTGTACCGGTGACCAAGTTTCACTTCCTGTGGTTTAGCAGCTCCAGGCGTCAGAAGGCAAGCCTCCTCCAATGACCAGGCTGCCGGCCTGTGGCCTTGCCGCCAGATAACCGAAAACAAGCTAGTGCCTCCCACCTTTGGCGCTTCTCAAACCACTCAGTGATGAGCAAGGAAGGGAAGGAAGTGTTTCGAAGGGAGGCTGGTTTCAACGGAGGTCAGAGGCTGTTGAAATGACCATACACACAGCTCCGGTCCTGCCACGCCTGCCCCGCCCTCCGTGGCCGGGCCGCTGAGGTCAGCGCAGCTCTGTGGTCCATAGATCCGTCCACCCGAGCGTTCGGGCTCTGATCACTGAGCAGGGTGGGAGGGTCCCGAGGAGGGGCCCCGAGGCCTCAGGCAGGCTGCTGGGCGCGGGCGGTGCGACTCGGGACAGGCGGCAGCCCCGGGCGGAGGGAAGCCAGAGACCCGGCTGCTCTGTTCAAAAGACTCAGGCGCGTGGATGCCGGAAAGTGGACGAGTCCACATTGTCACCCACCCCTGAGAGCCAGGCTTTCCAGCAGGAACAGACAGGAAACTGAGAAGCAGCGAGTCCGCAGCCAGGGGGTAGCTGAGCGAGGTGAGGAGACAGAACGGCGGAGCACCAGCCCTCTGTGAGCTGCTTGTTGTGAAGATGTGTTCCTTGTGTACATGCAATTTCTGCATAATTAAAATAGTTAAAAACTTAACATTCATAGGAGAGTCTGGTATAGTGAACGCCCATTTATTTCTCATCTAAACGTCATAATTATCAACATTTCCCTGTATTTCCACAGTTTTTATTTTTTCTTTAATGAACTATTTAAAGAAAAACCCAGCCTAGTAAACTATCCCTTCCAAATATTTCAGAACCTATCTCAAAAAAAAAAAAAAAAAAAAGGACCGTTTTCTTATAGAATCATGTGACCATCCTTACCAGGCGGTGCTAGTAGTGAAGAGCCCACCTGCCAGTGCGGGCAACTGGGAGACACGGGTTCAAGCCCCGGGTCAGGAAGAGCCCCGCCGGCGCCTCTTGACAGACGGGCACTCAGGAAATGCAAAATCAAAACACATTGGATCAGTGATTTTGAGAAGAGAAATCCAAAACCATGGTATGACTCAGTTCCACCCTGTGAATGTCTTAGTTTTCTTTTTTACTCCAAATAATTACAGCAAACTTACAACATGTGCTGTGTGTCAGATGGGCCCAGCTCTTCATGCCTAACTCTCTCCCACTCGCTCTGTGGTGTCCGCGCTGGCCAGCAGATTCTTCACCCCGGGCCGCCTGGGGAGACTCCCTTTGTCATCAGAAGCATTCAGAGGTGGGAAGAGATGAATGACAAAGCAGAGAGGAGGAGGCTGACTGAAACTTGAACCAACAGAGCGGCGGGCCTGTTTCCCGGTCAACACCTTGGGTCTAAAATAGTGATGCTTCATATTTGCAATCTGTATGATTTTTTTTTGAAAACCTACCATCTAAATGCCTTAAGAAAAGAGAGCTAAGTTTCTTGTGCAATAAATGAGACAGGGTCTCAGTGGGTTCATCAGCCTCTGCTTTCCTACTGTTAATGGATGACCTATTTCTACTCCTGTGATCACAGAAAGAGGAAGACCTGCCATGTACCGGTGTTTTTATAGGTTTTTCCTGGCTACAACAGATAAGGTTCCTGAAACAAAAAACTGTTCAAAAACAGGAAGTGAAGCAGATGAAGGGATATTAAGTCTCAACCATGGGCTTCCCAGGTGGCTCAGTGGCAAAGACTCCACCTGTCTAGCAGCAGATGCAGGAGGCATGGGTTTGATCCCTGTGTAGGGAAGATTTCCTGGAGAAGGACATAGGCACTTACTCCAGCGTGCGTGCTTGGGAAATCCCATGGGCCGAGGAGCCTGGCGGGCTGCAGTCCATGGGGTCCCAAAGAGTCAGACACGACTGAGCTGCAAGCAAGCAAAGTGTCTTCTTTTGAACTTTCCTTGGTTAGCAGATATCTAGTGGTAGTTGTACAAAACTTCTTTCTCAAATTCACATTCTAGGACACAAAATTATACTTGATTTTGTTCATCATTTTATATGAATAATTTTTTTTTTCGGCTGCATTGGGTCTCAGTTGTAGCATGTGGGCTCTAGTTCCCTGACCAGGGATCAAACCCAGGGCCCCTGCATTGGGAGCACAGTCTTAGCCACTGGATGGCCAGGGAATTTCCTATATGAATAAATTTTTAAATGAGTTTACATTTTGAAAACTATAATAAAGCACTAAGAATAATTCTGATGAACACTTGGTGACCTAGCTGTTGCGCTCCTCCTCAACGTGGAGGAGGTGGGCGGTTGACCCGTTTGACAAGAGCCAGATGGTGAGACGGGTCACCTGAGAGCCCCGTGAAGGGCGGGCGGGCGGCAGGGGCGTGGGATCCCCGTCCAAACCCAAACCAGCCCTGAAGCGGGAGGAGGGGCTGACCGCGGCCCACATGGACCAGGGAGGAGGCTCGGGCACCCCGGCCGTCTGATGTTAGGCCCTGCTGGTTACACATGGTGGCCTGGGCCCCGGCGGGGCCTTCAGAACGACCGCGGGGACGTCGACCTGCTGGCCGAGAACGCTGGTCATGACACCTTCTGGGAAGGCAGAGTGGCTGCCGATCGCCCCCGTGAGCCGGGACCACAGCGGAGAAGGCCGGGGGAGCGGGGGGAGCCGGCACGTGGCCGGGCTGGAGGGGCCCAGGCTGCCCCACCCCGAATGGGGCCTCCCCCCTCTCCAGGGTGATCACAGGCTCAGAAAACGAGGCCTGAGACGGTCAGAGACAACTGCGTGTACAAAACCAGAACTTTGAGACGCCAGAACAAATTGGGTGAGCCCACGACCCTAGGACGCTGTCCTTTGTGGGCACGGGGCCGGTCATGGGGACAGCCCGAGCGCGAGCTGGCCTCAGGGTGTCTGGGTGGTGGGGCATCGGGGAGGCGCAGACGTACACGCCAGTGACAGTCATTTTCGGAGCAGGCGGGCTGGATTAATCACTGCTTGTCTGGCACCTCTCCTGGGGCAGACCATGGGGTCCCAAAGAGTCAGACACGACTGAGCTGCAAGCAAGCAAAGTGTCTTCTTTTGAACTTTCCTTGGTTAGCAGATATCTAGTGGTAGTTGTACAAAACTTCTTTCTCAAATTCACATTCTAGGACACAAAATTATACTTGATTTTGTTCATCATTTTATATGAATAATTTTTTTTTCGGCTGCATTGGGTCTCAGTTGTAGCATGTGGGCTCTAGTTCCCTGACCAGGGATCAAACCCAGGGCCCCTGCATTGGGAGCACAGTCTTAGCCACTGGATGGCCAGGGAATTTCCTATATGAATAAATTTTTAAATGAGTTTACATTTTGAAAACTATAATAAAGCACTAAGAATAATTCTGATGAACACTTGGTGACCTAGCTGTTGCGCTCCTCCTCAACGTGGAGGAGGTGGGCGGTTGACCCGTTTGACAAGAGCCAGATGGTGAGACGGGTCACCTGAGAGCCCCGTGAAGGGCGGGCGGGCGGCAGGGGCGTGGGATCCCCGTCCAAACCCAAACCAGCCCTGAAGCGGGAGGAGGGGCTGACCGCGGCCCACATGGACCAGGGAGGAGGCTCGGGCACCCCGGCCGTCTGATGTTAGGCCCTGCTGGTTACACATGGTGGCCTGGGCCCCGGCGGGGCCTTCAGAACGACCGCGGGGACGTCGACCTGCTGGCCGAGAACGCTGGTCATGACACCTTCTGGGAAGGCAGAGTGGCTGCCGATCGCCCCCGTGAGCCGGGACCACAGCGGAGAAGGCCGGGGGAGCGGGGGGAGCCGGCACGTGGCCGGGCTGGAGGGGCCCAGGCTGCCCCACCCCGAATGGGGCCTCCCCCCTCTCCAGGGTGATCACAGGCTCAGAAAACGAGGCCTGAGACGGTCAGAGACAACTGCGTGTACAAAACCAGAACTTTGAGACGCCAGAACAAATTGGGTGAGCCCACGACCCTAGGACGCTGTCCTTTGTGGGCACGGGGCCGGTCATGGGGACAGCCCGAGCGCGAGCTGCCGGCCTCAGGGTGTCTGGGTGGTGGGGCATCGGGGGAGGCGCAGACGTACACGCCAGTGACAGTCATTTTCGGAGCAGGCGGGCTGGATTAATCACTGCTTGTCTGGCACCTCTCCTGGGGCAGACCACAGCCTCCCAGCCCGGCAGCTGCTCCGCCTGCAAAGCCGCGCCCCTTCCTCCCGCCAGCGGGGGCTACCCCCACAGCCCAGCCGGGGCCTGGGGGCGGGGTGGGGCGGGCTTTAGCACGTGCCTCCCCCAGTTCTGGCGCCGACCTCGGCTCACCTGGGAAGACCCCCACTCCCCCCACCCACCGTCATCAGATGCCCAGACAGTGTCTCCTGGGGGTGCCGGGGAGGAGCTTGGTTAGGGTTCTTTAGAGAAACAGGAGATCATATATATATATATATATACACACACATACATGAGATGTTTATTATAAGAAACTGGTCCCTGCAGTTGCAGAGGCTGGGAGGTCCCCAGGACCCGCGTGCAGCCAGCTGGAGGCCCCGGAGAGCTGGTGGGGGGTGTCCTGGTCCCAGTCTGGGTTGGAAGAAGAAGCCTGGTGTCTGAGCGCAGCCGGTCGGTAGGGGAGAGGCTCCTCTCTGAGTCTGCTGCCTGATGGACGGCCATCCGCTCGACCCAGCCTGGGAATCAATCATTCATCTCACTCTGAAATACCCAGAGGAGTCTGTGACCAAGGCCCAGGCGCTGGTGGCCCCGTCAGGCTGACACGGTGGTTACCCCCATCACACTGAACTTTTGAGAGCAGAAGCAGAGCCCGTGGGGGCCTTCAGCCCGGGCCACCTCTCTCCAGTCCAGCTGGCGAGGAGCCGGGCAGCCAGGCCTCACAAACCGGTGGAGGTGGACGATAGCCTGGGCTGTGGACCAGGAAGCCTCCCTGTGCATCCCCTTAGCAGGTCACCAGACCTTGGCCTCTGAGCTCCCATCTGCGCAATGGGGGTGAGGATACAAGTCCTCAAGGCAAGCTCCATGAGCTGTCCAGGCCTCGTGTGTTCCTTCTGGTGGACGGTGGGAACGCACCTCGCCACGGTCGCGAGGACAGGCAGCAGGTGCAACCCCTGCGCCCCTTCCTCAGTGTACGGGGCCGTTTGGGCCCGGCCCCCCAGGGTGTCTGGGTGGTGGGGCATCGGGGGAGGCGCAGACGTACACGCCAGTGACAGTCATTTTCGGAGCAGGCGGGCTGGATTAATCACTGCTTGTCTGGCACCTCTCCTGGGGCAGACCACAGCCTCCCAGCCCGGCAGCTGCTCCGCCTGCAAAGCCGCGCCCCTTCCTCCCGCCAGCGGGGCTACCCCACAGCCCAGCCGGGGCCTGGGGCGGGGTGGGCGGGCTTTAGCACGTGCCTCCCCCAGTTCTGGCGCCGACCTCGGCTCACCTGGGAAGACCCCCACTCCCCCCACCCACCGTCATCAGATGCCCAGACAGTGTCTCCTGGGGGTGCCGGGGAGGAGCTTGGTTAGGGTTCTTTAGAGAAACAGGAGATCATATATATATATATATATACACACACATACATGAGATGTTTATTATAAGAAACTGGTCCCTGCAGTTGCAGAGGCTGGGAGGTCCCCAGGACCCGCGTGCAGCCAGCTGGAGGCCCCGGAGAGCTGGTGGGGGGTGTCCTGGTCCCAGTCTGGGTTGGAAGAAGAAGCCTGGTGTCTGAGCGCGGCCGGTCGGTAGGGGAGAGGCTCCTCTCTGAGTCTGCTGCCTGATGGACGGCCATCCGCTCGACCCAGCCTGGGAATCAATCATTCATCTCACTCTGAAATACCCAGAGGAGTCTGTGACCAAGGCCCAGGCGCTGGTGGCCCCGTCAGGCTGACACGGTGGTTACCCCCATCACACTGAACTTTTGAGAGCAGAAGCAGAGCCCGTGGGGGCCTTCAGCCCGGGCCACCTCTCTCCAGTCCAGCTGGCGAGGAGCCGGGCAGCCAGGCCTCACAAACCGGTGGAGGTGGACGATAGCCTGGGCTGTGGACCAGGAAGCCTCCCTGTGCATCCCCTTAGCAGGTCACCAGACCTTGGCCTCTGAGCTCCCATCTGCGCAATGGGGGTGAGGATACAAGTCCTCAAGGCAAGCTCCATGAGCTGTCCAGGCCTCGTGTGTTCCTTCTGGTGGACGGTGGGAACGCACCTCGCCACGGTCGCGAGGACAGGCAGCAGGTGCAACCCCTGCGCCCCTTCCTCAGTGTGCGCAGCCAACCCTCACCGCTGCCCTACGCTGCTTCAGAGCCAGACTGCAACGCGATGCTGTATTAAAAAGGCCTTTGAGGGCTTCCCCTGGTGGTCCAGTGGGTAAGGACACCGCCTTGCAGGGCAAGGGGCGCCGGTTCAATCCCTGGTCTGGGAAGATCCCACGTGCCGCGGAGCGGCTGGACCCATGTGTCCAACTACCGAGCCGGAGCTCTGGAGCACATGTGCCCAGAGAAGGCGCTCTGTGACAAGAGAGGCTGCTGCGATAGGAGGCCCACAGGAGCCAAAGAACAAAGACGGATGAAAATAGAGAAATGAAAAAGACCAATAGAAGTGGCCCACCCGCTCCCCTCCCTCCCCAACCTGACCCCCGCCCAAAAATAAGTAATAAAATAAATAAAAATCTAAAAAAAAAATTAGTAAAATAATAAAAAATAAAAATGCCTTTGAAATCTATTTCTTACCTATCCAAAAAAAAAAAAAGCCTTTGAAACAACATAATAAGATGGTACTATTGCATTGTTTAAACTTGGGAAGACGCCTAATTGGCACATTTTTTTTTGCAATAATAATGCCTGCTGTTTGCTACGGGTGTGGTGAGTGGGCTCCCGCACACCCCCAGAGAGAATGTAAATTTTTCAACAACTTGTCACAGTGTACCGAAGTCTTAAATTGTTCTTAATCTCTTATGAATAATTTCACTTCTAGGAGTTTGTCCTGAAGAAAGAATCAGAAATGAATATAGGGCTTCCCTGGTGGTCCAGTGGGTAAGGACACCGCCTAGCAGTGCAAGGGGCGCTGGTTCGATTCCTGGCCTGGGAAGATCCCACATGCTGCAGAGCGGCTGGACTGATGTGTCCAATTACCGAGCCCAAGTTCTGGGGCACATGCGCCCAGAGCCGGTGCTCTGCGATGACAGAGGCCACCGCGATGGGAGGCCCACAGGAGCCAAAGAACAAAGACGGGTGAAAATAGAGAAATGAAAGACCAATAGAAGTGGCCCACCCATCCCCCTCCCTCCCTACCCCACTCCCCAAAAAAGACAAATAAATAAAAAATAAATGTTTAAAAAAAACAAACAACAAAAAAGAAATGAATATAAAGATTTGTGTATAAGGATGTTCCTCACAGAATTACTTGTAAGAGCAAAAATTTAAAGAAAAAGTTTAGAGGCTTAGTTAAATAAAGGTGGTTACATTTCACATAATAATGTAATCGTAAAAAGGTCTTTAGGGTAATATTTAATGACCTGATATTGCCAAGTGCAGGCTACAAGATAGTGTAGATAACACAGAGTCCAACAGGACTTCCCTGGCTATTCAGTGGCTGAGACGGAGCTCCCGGTGAAAGGGGCCCAGGTTTGATCCCTGGTCAGGTATCCTCAGTGCGAGCCCATGGACGGCAGCCCGCCAGGTTCCTCTGTCCATGTGTCTTATTATATACGTAGAAAAAGAAGGTACCTCTTCACAGCAGAATGAGTGTTTTCACTATTTTTCCTTTATATTTTCTTGTAATTTCTTTTAAAAAAAAAAGAAAGAAAAAACCCCACAAAGACGTGCATCACTTAAACAAGCAGGGGAATACGTACACTTTCTCCGGGAGAGCCTGGGCCTAGGCGAGTGGCAGTGCGGGCGGGGGTCACACGGAGCGGCGGCGGGGGCCGGAGAAGCGGGCGGAGAGCCAGGGCAGAGGCTCGGGCGGCACGCTAGCCCGGTGGCCCTCACCAGGCCACTTCCATCCCACTGTCGACGCAAGAGCTGACCACTCGTGCCTGCCCCGGGTCCTGGGGACCAAGGACACCACGTCTGTGTGCTTCTTACAAACGTCTGCTCTGCTGCGGAGACGCCGGTGGTGGTGGTCGCTGCTTCCTTAAGCAGGTGCCAGCGGCCAGGGAACGAAGAGCCGTCTCACCGCCTCCCCTCCTCCTCCGGCCCACGAACCCAGCATCTCCGCTTTTGGCGACTGCGGGTCTTGTCATCCCGTGTCCCGCTGCACTGAGGCGGGGTAGGGGGTGCAGGGAGGAAGGGGCTTCCTGCAGGCCCCCCGGCCAGGGTCAGGCAGGATCGAGTCCCCAGGAGCTCTGACCGGCTGAAGGTCTCACGACGTCCAGGTCGCCGTGGGCTGAGTCATATCACCGAGCCCGGCTTCGCCCACCCTGGCACCGCCATGAACTCCCCAGATCACTCACCCAGGGGCCCGGAGACCACACTGTGCCCTGAGAAAGGGCCCAGAGAAAACCCAGAATTAGTCACGAGCTCAAATCAGAATTGCACAGGCCACCATGCCCAGCCTTCACCCCAAGGTCAACCTTTAAAAAAGCCAGAGCCGCTCCACCCATCTCCTCTCCCGGCCGCAGACCACGGGCCAAGGGAGGGGGCAGCGGGGTCAGGACCGGGTCTGCCTTCAGCTCCAGTCCCGGGGCCCTGGGACTGCTTTTTGACCCCAGTCCTCAAAACAAAGCTCACAGAGGGACTTCCCTGACCAGATCCAGTGGGTGAGCCTGCCCGCCGTGCAGGGGGCCTGGGCTTGGTCCACGGTACGGGAAGCCCCCCCAGGCCTCGGGACAGGCAGGCCCGCGCACACCGTGATGGAGCTGGCGCAGCCGCGCCCCGCGACAGCAGAAGGCGCTGCGAGGAGAAACCCGCGCATCAAAACGAGGGCTGTGCACCCTGCTCTCTGCAACCCGAGACAGCCCACGCAGCAGCAAAGATCCAGCTCGGCCGGTACATACACACGTAGAGACGTTTAAACATCTCACAGAGAATCTCCAGACACAGAAATGGCAGGGCCCTTCTACAGGCCGTGGGCACCACAGCCACGCCTGTCCCCTTTCACCGGTTGCAGCGTCGCTTCCTAGCCCACAGGACGGCGGGGTCCCGATGTCACTGCCCCTCGCGCGTGTCCCCCTCCCCACGGGGCGCACAGCCCTGAACCGGGTGCACTCCCTGACTTAGGGAGCTCACGCTCCGACCCGAGAGACAGACGACAAAGAGACGGCTTCTGTTAGTTGAGAAGAGAGAGATCCCGGGGGCTTAACTCAGGCCAGAGAACAGAACCAAAGGTGGTTTTCGCCCAGAGGACCTGGCGGCGTGCGCAGGACCTCCGGCCTCCGGGCTGGGTCAGGCAGGATCGAGTCCCCAGGAGCTCTGACCGGCTGAAGGTCTCACGACGTCCAGGTCGCCGTGGGCTGAGTCATATCACCGAGCCCGGCTTCGCCCACCCTGGCACCGCCATGAACTCCCCAGATCACTCACCCAGGGGCCCGGAGACCACACTGTGCCCTGAGAAAGGGCCCAGAGAAAACCCAGAATTAGTCACGAGCTCAAATCAGAATTGCACAGGCCACCATGCCCAGCCTTCACCCCAAGGTCAACCTTTAAAAAAGCCAGAGCCGCTCCACCCATCTCCTCTCCCGGCCGCAGACCACGGGCCAAGGGAGGGGGCAGCGGGGTCAGGACCGGGTCTGCCTTCAGCTCCAGTCCCGGGGCCCTGGGACTGCTTTTTGACCCCAGTCCTCAAAACAAAGCTCACAGAGGGACTTCCCTGACCAGATCCAGTGGGTGAGCCTGCCCGCCGTGCAGGGGGCCTGGGCTTGGTCCACGGTACGGGAAGCCCCCCCAGGCCTCGGGACAGGCAGGCCCGCGCACACCGTGATGGAGCTGGCGCAGCCGCGCCCCGCGACAGCAGAAGGCGCTGCGAGGAGAAACCCGCGCATCAAAACGAGGGCTGTGCACCCTGCTCTCTGCAACCCGAGACAGCCCACGCAGCAGCAAAGATCCAGCTCGGCCGGTACATACACACGTAGAGACGTTTAAACATCTCACAGAGAATCTCCAGACACAGAAATGGCAGGGCCCTTCTACAGGCCGTGGGCACCACAGCCACGCCTGTCCCCTTTCACCGGTTGCAGCGTCGCTTCCTAGCCCACAGGACGGCGGGGTCCCGATGTCACTGCCCCTCGCGCGTGTCCCCCTCCCCACGGGGCGCACAGCCCTGAACCGGGTGCACTCCCTGACTTAGGGAGCTCACGCTCCGACCCGAGAGACAGACGACAAAGAGACGGCTTCTGTTAGTTGAGAAGAGAGAGATCCCGGGGGCTTAACTCAGGCCAGAGAACAGAACCAAAGGTGGTTTTCGCCCAGAGGACCTGGCGGCGTGCGCAGGACCTCCGGCCTCCGGGCTGGGCGCGCGTGGGTGTGTACTCAGCACGAGCAGCTCTGCTGCCTCTTTCTTGGTTTCGCTCACCAGCATTTTCCAGTCTCTCAGCAGTGGGAGGGAAACAGTGAGTTTTGCTAACTGCTCGGGGCGAGGTGGGGGGCTAGAGACGGAGAAGGTGCCTGTCTTTCTGCCTTTGGGGGGCTCAGCTTATCAGCAGGTTGGGAGAAGCAGGCGGCAGATGTCAGAGGGGGGCTTGGTCTGAACAGCCCAGGAAAGCACCTCTGCTGTGCACGGAGGCCCCGGCGTCTGAATCGCTCATTTCCTGCGTCAGAGAGCTCAAAGGTGAGGGTAGGAAGAGCCCTGGTGGACCGAACTCACCAAGACTGGAGTGTCTGGAGTCGGTCCTGGCCGCCCAGTGAGCCGCAGGCTGCAAGGCCGGCCTCCCTCGGCGGGAGGATGGGCACGGTGCGCTTCTTCCCAGCATGACCTCCCAGGGCAGGTGACGGGCAGGGTCGGCCTGCTCTGCACGAACGGCCCCGAAAGCTGGACTCCACGCCTGGATGGAGGGACTCTCAGAAAGAATGCCTTTTTAGGTCAAATCCACTTAAAATTGAAGAGTTGAATTTCCAGCTCTTCCAGAAACCCCCGAGGATAAGTGGCAGACTCAGAGAATGAACACCCTTCTACATTTGTCCGGGGCAGTCTCGAAGGGGGTGAGAAAAAAAAGGCCCTGAGGACCTGAGCGCCACGGTGACACGATTCCTCTCTGCAGTGACACCTGGCCACCGGCGGCCCTTACATCCGCCCCCTCTCTGCACCCTCAGGGGCCCCGCATAGAAAGAATAAAACCTCCGTGGCTGCTCCTGGACTTAGCCCACAGGACGGCGGGGTCCCGATGTCACTGCCCTCGCGTGTCCCCCCCACGGGCGCACAGCCCTGAACCGGGTGCACTCCTGACTTAGGGAGCTCACGCTCCGACCCGAGACAGACGACAAAGAGACGGCTTCTGTTAGTTGAGAAGAGAGAGATCCCGGGGGCTTAACTCAGGCCAGAGAACAGAACCAAAGGTGGTTTTCGCCCAGAGGACCTGGCGGCGTGCGCAGGACCTCCGGCCTCCGGGCTGGGCGCGCGTGGGTGTGTACTCAGCACGAGCAGCTCTGCTGCCTCTTTCTTGGTTTCGCTCACCAGCATTTTCCAGTCTCTCAGCAGTGGGAGGGAAACAGTGAGTTTTGCTAACTGCTCGGGGCGAGGTGGGGGGCTAGAGACGGAGAAGGTGCCTGTCTTTCTGCCTTTGGGGGGCTCAGCTTATCAGCAGGTTGGGAGAAGCAGGCGGCAGATGTCAGAGGGGGGCTTGGTCTGAACAGCCCAGGAAAGCACCTCTGCTGTGCACGGAGGCCCCGGCGTCTGAATCGCTCATTTCCTGCGTCAGAGAGCTCAAAGGTGAGGGTAGGAAGAGCCCTGGTGGACCGAACTCACCAAGACTGGAGTGTCTGGAGTCGGTCCTGGCCGCCCAGTGAGCCGCAGGCTGCAAGGCCGGCCTCCCTCGGCGGGAGGATGGGCACGGTGCGCTTCTTCCCAGCATGACCTCCCAGGGCAGGTGACGGGCAGGGTCGGCCTGCTCTGCACGAACGGCCCCGAAAGCTGGACTCCACGCCTGGATGGAGGGACTCTCAGAAAGAATGCCTTTTTAGGTCAAATCCACTTAAAATTGAAGAGTTGAATTTCCAGCTCTTCCAGAAACCCCCGAGGATAAGTGGCAGACTCAGAGAATGAACACCCTTCTACATTTGTCCGGGGCAGTCTCGAAGGGGGTGAGAAAAAAAAGGCCCTGAGGACCTGAGCGCCACGGTGACACGATTCCTCTCTGCAGTGACACCTGGCCACCGGCGGCCCTTACATCCGCCCCCTCTCTGCACCCTCAAAAGGGGAACCGTCCTTCAGCATAGAAAGAATAAAACACAGGCCGCCCTCCGTGGGCTGCGTGCCCTCGGGGCCTGGCGCTCTGGGCCTGACCTCACACCGAACCCGGAGCGCTTCCAGGCCCGCCTCAACGAGGGACGGAGCCTGGCCTGACCCAGGGCTCCACGCGCCTCCTCACATTCAGTCCCTCAACTCAAGACGGACAGACGGCGGTCGGACCCGGGCAGCAGGAGTGTTTATTGGGAAAGGGGGGCCTCACGCCGTAGCGCCCGGTGCCTGCCTCTGCGGAGAGGTCACGCCGCAGCCCTCCGTCCCCGGGGAGAGGCCAGCACCCCTGCCAGGGGTGGGCTTCCTCCGGGCGGGCGGGGGGATACAGAACCAGGATAGGCCTGGGCGTCTGGGGAAGCCGGCAGGAGGCACGGCCGGGGCCGCCCACAGCACCCCGGGCGCCCACGGTGGGTGAGCTTCCAACGCGGCGGTCTGAACAGATGCAGACGAGTGTCTCTGAGCATAAAGCGCTATCCAGTCCACAGTCTCCGGGGCTGTTTGGAGAGTGAGGGGCCAGGGCTCTGGCTGGGGAAGTCTATTTCTCACCAGGCAGGCAGTGCTGAGCTTAACGGAGCCGCGGAGACAGGCGTGCTCCTGCCCAGGGGGCAGAGAGGGGAGGCCCACTTCCCCTTCCTCTACTTGGCGGAGCTGCTGTGTCCGAGCTGCTGCCACCTCCATCTCGCAGGACGTTCGCTGGGCTGACACAAGGAGCCAGGTGCCCACTGGGCAGAGCCAGGGAAGAGTGGGTCTCCGCGGCCGGGCTGAGGGAAGCTTGAAAAGCAGAGGTTCTGGGAGAGCCGGTGAAAGCGAGACCCCGGGAGGCCCGGCGGCGCCGGTGGGAAAGCCCCTGCGCTCAGGCAGGTCCTGGGGGCCGGTCGGGGCAGGCGCCGGGAGGCGGCCCGCCGCGCTGCGCCTCCGCCGCTCGCGCTCCCCGCGGGCCAAGCAGCTACGGCGGCAGCCGAGGAGGCATCGCAGTCTGGGCGCGGCTTCCAGCGCGGCCCTACATCCGCCTCTCTGCACCCTCAAAAGGGGAACCGTCCTTCAGCATAGAAAGAATAAAACACAGGCCGCCCTCCGTGGGCTGCGTGCCCTCGGGGCCTGGCGCTCTGGGCCTGACCTCACACCGAACCCGGAGCGCTTCCAGGCCCGCCTCAACGAGGGACGGGGCCTGGCCTGACCCAGGGCTCCACGCGCTCCTCACATTCAGTCCCTCAACTCAAGACGGACAGACGGCGGTCGGACCCGGGCAGCAGGAGTGTTTATTGGGAAAGGGGGGCCTCACGCCGTAGCGCCCGGTGCCTGCCTCTGCGGAGAGGTCACGCCGCAGCCCTCCGTCCCCGGGGAGAGGCCAGCACCCCTGCCAGGGGTGGGCTTCCTCCGGGCGGGCGGGGGGATACAGAACCAGGATAGGCCTGGGCGTCTGGGGAAGCCGGCAGGAGGCACGGCCGGGGCCGCCCACAGCACCCCGGGCGCCCACGGTGGGTGAGCTTCCAACGCGGCGGTCTGAACAGATGCAGACGAGTGTCTCTGAGCATAAAGCGCTATCCAGTCCACAGTCTCCGGGGCTGTTTGGAGAGTGAGGGGCCAGGGCTCTGGCTGGGGAAGTCTATTTCTCACCAGGCAGGCAGTGCTGAGCTTAACGGAGCCGCGGAGACAGGCGTGCTCCTGCCCAGGGGGCAGAGAGGGGAGGCCCACTTCCCCTTCCTCTACTTGGCGGAGCTGCTGTGTCCGAGCTGCTGCCACCTCCATCTCGCAGGACGTTCGCTGGGCTGACACAAGGAGCCAGGTGCCCACTGGGCAGAGCCAGGGAAGAGTGGGTCTCCGCGGCCGGGCTGAGGGAAGCTTGAAAAGCAGAGGTTCTGGGAGAGCCTGTGAAAGAGAGACCCCGGGAGGCCCCGGCGGCGCCGGTGGGAAAGCCCCCTGCGCTCAGGCAGGTCCTGGGGGCCGGTCGGGGGCAGGCGCCGGGGAGGGGCGGCCCGCCGCGCTGCGCCTCCCGCCGCTCGCGCTCCCCGCGGGCCAAGCAGCTACGGGGCGGCAGCCGAGGAGGCAGTCGCAGTCTGGGCGCGGCTTCCAGCGCGGGCCGGGCTCCGGAACGGGGAGCCGTCGTCCCCGGAGAGCGAGGACGCCGAGCTGCCCCCGCGCGCCGGGCGGTCGGCGCGCCCGCAGGACCGACGCTGCCGCAGCTGCGCGCGGAACGAGCGGTCGAGAAGCAGGTAGATGAGCGGGTTGGCGCAGCTGTTGACGAAGGCCAGGCAGGTGGCGACGGCGAGGCCCCAGCGCAGCGCCAGCAGCAGGCGGCAGGGCAGCGGCAGCGCGCCCAGGCTCGCCAGGTGGAAGACGGCGCGCAGGGCGCAGAAGGGCAGCCAGGAGCCCACGAAGACGCCCTCGACGACGAAGATGATGCGCAGCGAGAGGCTCCGGGGGCGGCCCAGGGGCGGCGGCCCGCGCAGGCGGCGCAGCACGCGGCAGTAGCAGACGACGGTGACGGCCAGGGGCAGCACCAGGGTCAGCAGCAGCAGCAGCAGGCTCAGGCCCTGGAAGGCGTCGGACAGCTCCTCCGCGCACTGGCTGCCGCGGCCGCCGGGGAGCGGCCGCAGGCGGCGGAAAGCCAGCGAGGGCAGGCCGGCCGCCAGCGCCGCGGCCCACACGCCCCCGCACGCGGCCAGCGCGCAGCGCCGGGAGCGCCGGGAGCGCGCGGCCAGCGGGCGGCCCACGGCCAGGTAGCGGTCGACGCTGAGGCCGGCCAGCAGCAGGGCGCCGGCGCAGCGCGTGCCGGCCAGCGCGAAGCTGCTCAGCTTGCAGAGGCCCTCGCCGAAGGGCCAGCGGCCGCCCCGCGCCGCCGCCGCGGCCCAGAGCGGCAGCGTGAGCACGAAGCCCAGGTCGGCGGCCGCCAGGTGCTGCACGAAGGTGTCCACGAGCCGCCGCGGGCCGCGCCCCCCGGACAGCAGCCACAGCACGAAGGCGTTGCCCGGCAGACCCACGGCGAAGGCCGCCAGGTAGAGCGCGGGGATGTAGGCGTAGCTGTAGGGCAGGTCCGGGGCCCCACACAGTTCCTCCAGCTCCAGCTCGCCCGGGGACCCCGACCCCGAGTAGTCCCAGGGCGCCGTCCCCGGGCTGGGGCTCCAGGGCTCCGTGGGGCGCATGGCCAGTGAGGCCCCAGCAGCCCTGCACAGAGGGAGAGTGCCTCTTCACGGCTGGTGCCCAGCCCGGCGCCTCCCTTCCTGCCACCCTCGGCCGAGGCGACTGGGCGGGCAGGAAGGGGAGGGGGCAGCCCGGGAGGGGCAGGCTCCTGGGCCAGATGGTGGCGAGAGCTGGGGAGGGCCGGGTGGGGGCAGGGAGGTGGGGGGCTTCCTAGCTGGGTCTGCCCTTCCCTCCAGCCCTCGCTGGTTCTGTTTATGATCCAAGAGCGTCTTCATCTCAGGGGTCAGGTGGCCAGTGGAAGAGGCCTCAGGGCCCAGTCGGCCCCCATCCCTTCTTGGCTCTGGCCCTTGTCCCCCGCCGCGGTCTGTCCCTGCGAAGACCTCCCCTGGGACTCCCACCCCTCTGGCACAGCAGGTGGGTTGCAAGAGGGGCCTCCCTACCACCAGGGCCTGAGCACCAGGCTCTCTTAGGATGGTAGCTCCCTGAGGGGCTGGGCTGGGCGTCTTAACCCAGGGGGCATTTTCAGACCAACTCAGGATCTCAGGGAGCCACAGGAAGGGCTGAGCCCGAGAGGGAGGCCCTTCAGCCGAAGAGGGCCTCACCTGTCCAGACGGAGGAGCAGAGCCTGGAATCCAGACCCCAGCTCCTGCCCGTCTCCCTCGGCTGGCACAACCTACCTCCGAAGCCGGGCGCACACGTGGGCTCAGCACACAAGGCGGCTCGGCGGCAGAACTGGCGTCCTAAATCATCAGTCCGGAGTTTTAGAAGGAGGAGGAGGCCCTAGTGGACCGAGAGGCGGGCGAGGATTCAGGGAGAAGGCTGGGCATGAAGCCTGGCCTTGGAGGCGGTGGGGGCCAGGGAGCGTGCGGGGAGGGGGGCCCGGGGCCGCTCGGTGACTCCAGTTGGGTCCCAGCTCTTGTTCGCAGACTTCCTCCCGCGAGCCACCGTGTGAGCACTGACGTGACGAGCTGTGTGTGTGTCCTCAGAGCCACTGCCTCGGTGTCACCAGGAATGAGTGACCCATTGGATCTTCTGGCATTAAAGTTTGAGATGGGTCACTTCTCCATTTTATTCCGTTCAGTCCTTTTACAGTGAGCTCCTCCAATGGCAGGCCCTGTTTTGGGCGTCAGAGACGCGATCTTGACCTTAGAAGGTCATTAATCAGGCCCAGGAGATAGGTCCCGTGCAGCATGTGCAGTGGTCGGCGTGCTGGAGGTCAGAGGTCCTGGAGCAAGAGTTAACCGTGCCCCCCGCCCCCCCCACCCCGAGCTCGGAGGGCGGAGCGGCGCCTCCGACGGGAAGAGTCAGTCAGAAACCTTTCCCAGCCCCCGAGGCTCCTTCCAGAAAGGACTTGTCTGGCCCTGTCCCCGCCAGTCGTGGTTCTGTTTATGATCCAAGAGCGTCTTCATCTCAGGGGTCAGGTGGCCAGTGGAAGAGGCCTCAGGGCCCAGTCGGCCCCATCCCTTCTTGGCTCTGGCCCTTGTCCCCGGTCTGTCCCTCGAAGACCTCCCCTGGGACTCCCACCCCTCTGGCACAGCAGGTGGGTTGCAAGAGGGGCCTCCCTACCACCAGGGCCTGAGCACCAGGCTCTCTTAGGATGGTAGCTCCCTGAGGGGCTGGGCTGGGCGTCTTAACCCAGGGGGCATTTTCAGACCAACTCAGGATCTCAGGGAGCCACAGGAAGGGCTGAGCCCGAGAGGGAGGCCCTTCAGCCGAAGAGGGCCTCACCTGTCCAGACGGAGGAGCAGAGCCTGGAATCCAGACCCCAGCTCCTGCCCGTCTCCCTCGGCTGGCACAACCTACCTCCGAAGCCGGGCGCACACGTGGGCTCAGCACACAAGGCGGCTCGGCGGCAGAACTGGCGTCCTAAATCATCAGTCCGGAGTTTTAGAAGGAGGAGGAGGCCCTAGTGGACCGAGAGGCGGGCGAGGATTCAGGGAGAAGGCTGGGCATGAAGCCTGGCCTTGGAGGCGGTGGGGGCCAGGGAGCGTGCGGGGAGGGGTGCCCGGGGCCGCTCGGTGACTCCAGTTGGGTCCCAGCTCTTGTTCGCAGACTTCCTCCCGCGAGCCACCGTGTGAGCACTGACGTGACGAGCTGTGTGTGTGTCCTCAGAGCCACTGCCTCGGTGTCACCAGGAATGAGTGACCCATTGGATCTTCTGGCATTAAAGTTTGAGATGGGTCACTTCTCCATTTTATTCCGTTCAGTCCTTTTACAGTGAGCTCCTCCAATGGCAGGCCCTGTTTTGGGCGTCGCAGAGACGCGATCTTGACCTTAGAAGGTCATTAATCAGGCCCAGGAGATAGGTCCCCGTGCAGCATGTGCAGTGGTCGGCGTGCTGGAGGTCAGAGGTCCTGGAGCAAGAGTTAACCGTGCCCCCCGCCCCCCCCACCCCGAGCTCGGAGGGCGGAGCGGCGCCTCCGACGGGAAGAGTCAGTCAGAAACCTTTCCCAGCCCCCGAGGCTCCTTCCAGAAAGGACTGCGGGGTGAATTCCAGCCGCAGAGTCGAGGTGGGAGGAGGGTGGCCGGCGGGGGCTGGAAGGTCACCTGTGGGAGCCACTGGACGTGTGGAGCGGGGCAGACGCCATCTGCACCCCAGGGCAGGTCGGTGCAGACCTGGGGACTGGACGTGGAGAGGCTCCAGCCGGGGACCCCGCCGTGGGCTGTTGTTGTGTGTGTTGGGACAGGGAGGGTCGGACACGGGGCACCGGCAACGGGGACAGAAAGGACAGGGCCCGGGCCAGGGGACTGAGGCGTCAAGGGTCTCACGGCGGAGGCGTTGGGCAGGCCTGGGTGGCGCGTGGGAGACGACGCGGTGCTGCCGTCCTCCGGGGTGGGCCTCAGAGAGGCTTGTGTGCGCTCCGCTCGTGGCGATCGGTGGGTGAAGACAGTTCACGGTTCACCCCGGGCCCTTCTGAGGGTGAGGGGAGCATGGTCACAGCTGGCCTGGGCCGTCAGCCCGGCCGTCCTGTGCAGACAGGCCACAAGGCCTCCAGCTCCGGCCCTCGGTGCTCGGCGACCCCCGGGGATGGCAGAGCCCAAGGCGGGGCTGGGCGGGCGGGTCCACACGGTTCCCGTCAGGGGTTTCTCTCCCGGGCCGGTTCCTACAAGACGGGAAAGGCAGGCGAGGGATGAGGCAGGGGCCGGTGGTCTCTGGCCCAGCCCTCCTCACCCTCTCACCCCCGCCCCCAGGCCTGGGTTTCCCCTGAAGACCCACCTGCAGCGTGGAACCCAGCGGGCTGCTTTCTGAGGTTTGGTCAAGTTGCTGGTGAGGGATGCCCCCGTTCTGGGAGGCCTGACGGTGCGGGGACGGGGGGTGGGCTGCAGCCTCTTCCCGGCTGTGCTGGCTGGCTGGAGCAAGAACAGCTGGGGAGGGCTGGGGACAGGGGAGGACAGTCGGGGACAGGCCCTGTGCCGCCCGGTCGCACCTCAGCCCGGGGCACAGAGACTGTGTGATTCTGAAAGCTCAAGATGAAGGCCAGGAAGCCACAGGTGAAAGAAGAATGGGGTGGGGGACCACGAGGGCCAGGAGGCAGGGGTGGGGAGGAGGCCGACTTGGCTGTTTATTAAAAACACGGAGATTCTTGTTTCCTGGCCGTGGCCCTGTGGTCCCGCGCACATGGCGGAGTCTCTCGGCTGGGCCTGGGCGGTGGGCCTTTCCGCTTTCCTCTGGGTGGCAGGAAGCAGCGGGGCCAGAGTGGGGCCTGGCCCGGCACGGGCCTCGCCTGGCTGCAGTGAGCAAGGCCAACTCCGTGACCCGGGTCTCTCCGCCCCCTCAGGGGACCCCAAAGGGCTAGAAACAGTCCACTCATGGCAGCTCTTCCTGGTGAGCCGAGGATCCAGGCCCTGCCGACGGGCACTGACATACGCGGAGGGGTTGGTCTCCTGCTCCCCCGCGCCCGCCAGGGCCCTCCCAGGTGACCAGGGCTCCAGCTGTCCAGAGGGAGGGTGGCCCGGGGGCCGGGGTCAGCCTTGCCCTGACCGCAGGATTATCAGCTCCCCGTTGTGCTTGGCACAGGACTGAGATCAGAGGAGGTAATAAATACACAAACGTCCAGCACTTTGAACAAGATGTCTTCCGGGAAGAGGTTTATTATTATTTTGTTCCTCTATGGGCTGTATATTTAAGCTCCTATCACTTTTCCCCTCAGTGTTAATTTTTCTGTCCAATCATCTTAACTCTTTTGGGAAATTTTGAAAGTTACTTCGCGTTTTCATCGTGAAGGCCACAGCCACCTCGCAGACTGTGGAATAAGCAGAGGCCTCCCGGCCCTCGGGCCGCACCTCCTGCTGGAGAATCTCCTTCCAGCCCGGGAAGGACGTTCTCAAGAAGGAAGCTCTCCGCTGTGACCGCTGCGCTGGGGTTTCTGTTTTGCCAGCACTCTGTTCCAGGCGTGCTCCCTGTGCGTGGTGTTTGCACGGCTGTCTCAGAGGCGTGTTTGTGACCAGCATGCGCACGGCTCGAGTCTGCTTTTCTCAGGGAACGCAGGTCCATGCTGTTCTGCGTTGCCGCATCTTCTAACCCCTTCACTTTGGACAGCTAGGTTGTTTGCAGTATTTTTTGCAGGATATGTATTTATACAAATTTGTAACAAAGAACTGTCCTTTACCACTTTTTTCTTCTTTCACATGGTTCTTCTCAGACTGTCAGTGCCCTTGTGAAGGTCAAAGGCTATGAGAATTCTTTGTGGCTTGATAGAAACGTTTGCAATGATTACTGGTTATCTGGCATCATAGGAGGGCCTGTGGTTCAACACAGTCTTATTGGAGACATTCATCAGTAAAATATGTTTTTTCCACTTTAATAGGCAATGAGGCATAGTGGTAATTCACTGTAATTTACATTTCTTTGAAAACAGTAAGATTGAAAATCTTTCCAGATGTAATTACTCTCTTGTGAACTGCCTAATTATGTTCTTCAGACATTTATTATAATATTTTGTGTTTCTTAATAATCTGTATGAACTATTTATTTTGGATAAATCTTTTGGTTCAAATGCTTTTCTAGACTTTTTTCTTAGCTATTTAAATTTTTTATTTTACATTTTCATAGTTGAATTTGTTGCTCTAAGCAATTTTAGAGTACAGAATATTACTTTCTCTTTGATAGTCTAAAAACATTCTATTTTATTTTTTTAATGTATTTTTATTTATTTGGCTACCCTGGGTTTTAGTTGCAGCAGGTGGGAACTCGGGTCTTCAGCTGGGCATGTGGGATCCAGTTCCCTGACCGGGGAAGGAGCCTGGGCCCCCTGCAGTGGGAGCGCAGAGTTTTAGCTACTGGAGCAGCAGGGAGGTTCCTTCAGTTCTATTCTTGTTAAAACTTTAAAAAAAAATTTTTTATTTGTTTATTTATTTTTGGCTTTTCTGGGTTTTCACTACTGCAGGCTCTTCTCTAGTTGCAGGAAGTGGGGGCTACTCTCTAGTTGAGGTGAGCAGGCTTCTTGTGGCAGTGACTTCTCTAATCATGGACCTCGGGCTCTAGGGCTCACGGGCTTCCACAGTTGCAGCACGTGGGCTCCATTGCTGCGGCTCCGAGGCTCTAGAGCACAGGCTCCGTCATTGTGGCCGCGGGCTTGGTTGCTCCGCAGCATGTGGGATCTTCCTGGATCAGGGATCAAGCCCATGTCTCTTGCATTGGCAGGTGAACTCTTTACCACTGAGGTACCAGGGAAGCCCTATATTCCTTTTTTAAATCCATGTAAATTGTTTTTAGTTGTTTTTTTTTTTTTAGATTTCTATCAAACTTCGCTAACACCATTAAATTAAAAATATTTTTAAGACCCCTGCTGTACTGTGGAGTTGAGTTTGCTGTGTCCTCTTTCTGCCTTCGTCCAGTGAACAAACAGTCGGGGTGTTGCTGGGAGAGTCTGGCTTCCACAGCTGTGTTACGACTTGGCCATTGTGCGCAGCTGGGCTCCAGTTACCTGTTTTGGAGCAGGTGGGGGAGGGCCTGCCTGATCAGGAGGACGCCCCCCGTGGCGGGGCTGAGCCAGGCAGGGTCCAGCTCTGCCCTGCCCGGGAGCTGCCAGGCTCAGCTGCCCTGCCGGCCCTGCCCCGTGGCTTTCTGTGCACACAGTGGGTGGTGGGCCATGGTTTGGAATTGCCGTGGGCACCTACTGAGAGATCATTCCCCTTGGGGGCCTCCAGGCTGGGCCCGTGCGGTCTCTGGGCTGGGCTCATGGCCGTGAAGCCCCCAGGGCGAGGGGCATCTGCAGTGCTCAAGGCTGGGGCACAGACAGGTGGCACCTCGCGGGCCTGTGGTCCACGGGGGGAGCTCACGGCCAGTGACCCCAGCTCTGGATGGTGAGGGCTGGAAACAAGAGCCCGCCGCTTTGCGTTGTCATCGCTGGCCGCGGGGCTTCTCCCACGCCACGCTCCCTGGCGCTGCGTGCCCGTGTTCGCCAGGGTGTCGGGCGCAGAGGGGAGGCGGGCAGTGGTCCTGCCCCTACCCCGCGGCCTCCCCACCCAGGGCCGGCCCCACCCTGGATGCCAGGGCTGGAGGTTTGAGAAGCTCGCAGAGATCAGACCACAGGCTGGGAAGGGGCATCAGCGTCTGAGCGTCCCCCAGGGGACGCGCTCTGGTGACTCAGAGTGAAAGCGTCTCAGGGTCGCCGCTGACCACCAGCCTGGGGCGGCGGGAGGGCCAGGCCTGGAGGGAAGAGGGCGGCTTTCAAGGAAAGTGAGATTCCGCCTCCTCTCCGGGCTGCGGAGAGGCAGCAGGGCCAATGCAGGGAAGTCCCCGGGCCGGAGTGTTTGGAAAGGAAGCGCGGGTCTGGGGAGTGCCTGCTCAGCCCACGCAAGCCGCTCCCCAGCGCCGCCACCCTGCAGTGACCTCAGGCGCATGGGAAACGGGCCGCTCCTCCAGCCACCCGAGCGGGAACTGCGGGGCGGGGCTGCGACCCTGCCCTCCGCCCGGCCCGCCCCACCCCAGCCTGCCCTCCCGACAGGGGCCGCCCCGCCCGTCAGGTAACAGAAGAGCAGAGGAAAGGGCCGCCGCTCCCTCGCCAGCCCCTCGCCTTCCTGGAGAGGAGCTTCAGCTGGGAGGTCGGCAGCCCCGGCGTCGGGGCTGCAGCGTGGCCAGGTCGGCCTGGAGGGGAGCGGGCTGTGTCGGGGCGCCAGGGTGAAGGGTCTGACGTCCCGCCCTGCCCGGCAAGGAGGGGTCACGGTCACCGCGATCCCGTCCTCATCCTCAGCACCGAGGGGCCGTCACCATGACACCCCAGCCCATCAGCTCGAAGAGCCCGAGCCCGTCCTTGGTCTGACCTTCTCCCCGACCTCCTTGTGACTTCCCTCCCACTTCGCTCTCGCCTCGGCGCTGCGGTGTCTCTTGGGGGATCCCTCTGCTGGCCGCCGTGGCCAGGCCAGCCGGAGAGGAGTCCTGAGGCGATGTCCGGGGCCGAGGCCAGGGGCCCCCGGGTTGTGCAGGGTGCGGGATGACGCGGGGCATGGAGACCCCAGTCCCACCTTCCAGGGAGACGGTCTGGAGGCTTGGGCAGGAGGCTGGGGTGGAGGGGGGCGAGGAGGGGCCTGCGCCGGGGGCCAGGCGGGGCACCTTCGCGCTGGCCGGGGGCGGTGGAGAGGACGCCCTGGACGGCCTGGCCTTGGCGGCTACAGGCGGCCAGGAGGGCGCTGGCCCCACTGAAAGGGCAAGCACTGGTTTCTGAGCTGGCGGAGTTGGGGATGGCTTGACCTTCTGCGTGGAAGGTTAAACCAGGGTGCTGGGGGGAGCCCGGGAGCGTGGCGGTGGGCAGAGGCCGGAGGCGCAGGCTGCGCAGGCGCTGGTCTAGTGGAGGCTGGAGGCCCAGCAAGTGGGGAGCAGGGTGGGGCAGCACAGCCGCAAGCCATGGCTTGTGGGGAGACGGGGCCAGAGAGCAGGTGAGACCGTAAAAGCCACCTTTTGGGTTCTTATTTTGAGGGCAAAGCTATCTTAGCTGGAACGTTGTTCAGCCACCCAGCGCTGTCCAACCCTGCGAGCCCGTGGACGGCAGCGCGCCAGGCCACCCTCCCCTCACCACCGCCCGGAGTCTGCCCAAGTTCCTGTCCACTGAGTCAGTGGTGCCCTCTTCTCCTCCTGCCCTCAGTCTTTCCCAGCTTCAGGCGCTTTCCCATCGAGGCAGCGGTTCATGTGAGCAAAACACTGGCGCTTCAGCTGCAGCTTCAGTCCTTCCAACGAGTATTCCTTTAGTGGACGGGTTTGACCTTGCTGTCCAAGGCATTTCAAGAGTCTTCTCTGGCACCACAGAGGGAAGGTATCAATTCTTTGGTGTTCTGCCTTCTTTACGGTCCAGCTCTCACCACCTTAGTGACCACTGAGAGGACCATAGCCTTGACTATATGCACTTTAAAAAAAAAAAAATTGGTCTCTTTTATTGGTTTTTTATTTATTTATTTTCATCCATCCTTGTTCTTTGGCCTATGTGGGCCTCCCACTGCAGTGGCCTCTCTCAGTGCAGAGCACTGGCTTGTAATTGGGATACGCTGGTCCAGCCGCTCTGCGGCTGGACTCTTTACCCTCTGAACCAGCAGGGAAGCCCAACTATATGTGCTTTTGTTGGCAGAGTGATGTCTCTGCTTTTCAAACCAGTGTCCAGATTTGCCACAGCTTACTTGCCTAGAAGCAGTTGTTTTCTCATTTCATAGAAACAGAAAGTAGGGATGGAGAGCAGGGGTAGGGGTGGAGGGGTGTCTTTGGTGGCTTAGACAGTAAAGAATCCCCCTGCAATGCAGAAGGCTCAGGTTTGATCCCTGGGTTGGGAAGATCCCCTGGAGAAGGGAATGGTTACCTATACCCCAGTGTTCTTGCCATAAGAATTCCACGGACAGAGGAGCCCGGAGGACTCCAGTCCATGGGGTTGCAATGAGTCAGACGTGACTGAGTGACGAACACTTTCGCTTCAAACCAACTTTAGATTTTTCTGGAACTGCTCTGGTCTGAATGAGGAAAACCAGCAAAATCAAAGTGAAGCTTGTGGAACTGTGGTCAAGACCTGGCTCCCACTGCTGAGGGAGCGGCAACCCTCGCCGCCATTCCCCTCCAGAGGTGCAGAGGGTCAAGTCTAACACGTGCAAAAGGCAGGGTAGGGCTTCCCTGGTGGTCCAGTGGGTGGGGACACCGCCTTGCAGTGCAAGGGGCGCCGGTTCCATCCCTGGCCTGGGAGGATCCCACGTGCCGCGGAGCAGCTGGACCCGTGTGTCCAACGACCGAGCCGGAGCTCTGGAGCGCATGCGCCCAGCGCCAGTGTTCTGCAGCGACAGTCGCCACCGCGATGGGAGGCCCACAGGAGCCAAAGAACAAGGATGCACAAAAATAGATAAATGAAAGACCAATAAAAGTGCCCCCCCCTCCAAAATGTAAAATAAAGTGGTGTTCTTCTATAGGTAATTCTAAAAAAAAAAGAAAGGGAAGAAGTACGGACAAAATTCATGGAGGATGAGCAGGGACATTTGTGCACCACCATGGAGACCGTCTGAGTTGAGCACAGAAAGCGCCAGACTCTCAGTGCTGCCCGCGTCGGGATCCAGTGTCCAGCGCTGGCCACCTCTCATGAAGGCTGAGAGACAGGAAAACCATGTGATGGGTCTGCCCGGGTCCAGATGTTACCCCCAAACCCTGCATTTTAATCGAGAAACAGAAAAGGATATTTGGTGCCATGCTTTTATTCAAATGAAAGGGGAAAGCTCCACTGTACCAGGAAGTAGCAAATCTGACCGTATGTTACAGACAGCGTCATAGAAAACCTGCGAGCAGCGCTCCGGGGAGGACACGGGGCACACAGACGCTGTGCATCGCCCCACGTGCCCACGGAACCACAGTTAAAAGGCTGAATGTGGCTTTAAAAACAGCCAAATGAAAACTGTAACAGTCATAACACAACTGAGAAGCCGAGAGGAATGGAAAGCTTTCCAACGCCGCGCCCCACGGCAGCATTGGACAGGCTGCGCCGGGGACGCCCGGGTCTGGCCCACCGGCCGAGCCGTTCTCCCGACCACGGGACCTCCAAGGACGAGAAGCACCAATGTGTCTCAGTATGTCGACGACTATCTATCTCCAGACTTTAAGAACTAGCATAATTCTCATTTGTATAACTTTAAAAACATAATTTAAAAAAAATCCACAGACTTAAATATATCCACCTTCTATGTAAAACATCAGACCGAGAGCAAGAACTTCTGCGGCAGTGCTCACCTTCTACCTTCCGACACCACGGACGTCGCTGGACACACACGGGGAGGGCGGGCGGCCCGGTCTGCTTCGACACAGTCATTTCCTCCACTGTCTCACGTCGAGTTTTAAAAAATTTAATGGCCAAGTAATATCCCCGAGAAGACTGCTGTGATAAGGGAAATGTCACTGACTGAAAAGAACAAATTCAGTAATGCAGAAGGTGTAATTCTCCTTTCAACTATTACCATATTTTGATTAGATTCATTTACTGTTTTTAAACGAGTCAATCTAAATCTCTATTTGACAATCATTTCCTTCTAATTGTGACAAAAACAGTTGTCTGAAAAGTAAAATGTGAAATCCCCCAGTTTTAATCTTCATATATTATATATACAATATGTATACACTTAAAATAGAAGAGTTACATATAGCTTGGTCTTTTACATGCAAACAGTAGATCACAAATAATTCTGGGCTACACATATATCTTGCACAGGTATTGGAAAAAAAAACTGTGAAAATTTTTTTTACAGTTTTAACAAATATACATAAATATAAGAACATAAATTACAGTAAAATATGGACAGCATTTGAGAAAGGATTGATAACCCAGACGCACGGATGCCTAAAGGCCTTATAATACTAGAAAAGGACAATTCAGGGACGTCTCATTCCTACTCTTCTTTAAAAATAAGTAAATACATCATCATATGAGATGTTAGTTATTTCTCTAAACAACTCTGTTAGAGAAATGTATATATTTTAGTCTCTACTTCCCATGAAAGAAAACAGACTATGCATCTCATATATGCTACAATACTGTCTCCCCTCTACGTCACACGTGGCCACAACACTGAAACATAACAGGGTCACAGAATCATTCAAGTCTTTTCCTGAGAATGAAGTTTTCCCCCAACAAAGCCTCTGGTATGCACTGTGTGAGGAACAAAGAAAAGAATAGAAAGGAAGAAAAACTCAATATAAGTGAAAGAATGCAAAGCTATTTTAAAATTAAAATGTAGCCCTTTGTACATGTTTAAAAATTCTAAATATAATCTTTGTGTCAGTTATAAATACAACGTAAAGACCTCTTGAGAGTGCGTGGCAGGAAGTCCTACATCTTCAGATTGAGCGACTGCTTTCAAAGTGTCGTTCGCGCCAGCCAGCTTATAAAGTGACATGCTTTAAGAGCGCCCGAAGCCTTTGTGTGAAGAGACCAACCAAGTTACTCAGAAGGGGTGGTAAAAACAGCTGATTCAAAAAAAAAACCAACCACAGCTGACGTAATCAGCTCTTCTGGTCCCGTTCTCTGGCTCAGCCCGCATGGTGCACGTGAACCCGCGGCGGGCTCCACGACCGCTCCCCTCGTCTCAGAGCCGCTGCCTGCGCCCGGGCGCGGCGGGACCCAGGACGCCCCCCGCGCGGGGCAGCCCTGCGCGTGCCGGCCCCGGAGCGCGGGCGGCTCGCGCCCACCCGCAGAGGGCTTCTCTCCGCATCTAAGCAAGGGGCCAGCCACGGCCGCAGGCCTGTTTCCTACTCTCGCCATCTCCACATGAAACACAATACTGACCTGCTTGGAACAAACCCCCAGGGGAGAAAAACAGCAAAATAAACCATCTGAAGACACGCATACACATTAAAAAGTTAAAAAAAAAGGCAACAGACACCACACACAACTGGTAACGTTAGCCATACTTCAGCCAGCGTCCGTGAGCACCCGGGGCGGCGCCGTCTCGGGAGCCCCGCGGGCGAGCCCGCCCGCAGCCGGCCTGTCCCTCGGGCGCCTCCTGCACTCGCTGTCGGGACCACGGGGCTGACCGCCCAGGTTCAATGAGAGAAGTCTGTTGGCAATGAGAAGGCTGTCTGGGCAGGAGGATGACGTGCACGCTCGCCAGGAGGCCCTGGAGCAGGTGCCCGCGTCCTAGGCTTTGGCGGGCAGCAGTTTCTTGGGCGTCACAGGCCTCTTGCTCTGCCACAGATGGCTGTGAATGGTGATGGCGTCCACACTGGCAGACAAAGTCTTCGCGGGTATGTGGCTGAACTGCTTCCTGTCAGATTGGCTGTCAACAAAGCCTGTAGTTGAAAAATAGAAAGGAAGAAAACTCAATATAAGTGAAAGAATGCAAAGCTATTTTAAAATTAAAATGTAGCCCTTTGTACATGTTTAAAAATTCTAAATATAATCTTTGTGTCAGTTATAAATACAACGTAAAGACCTCTTAAGAGTGCGTGGCAGGAAGTCCTACATCTTCAGATTGAGCGACTGCTTTCAAAGTGTCGTTCGCGCCAGCCAGCTTATAAAGTGACATGCTTTAAGAGCCCAAGCCTTTGTGTGAAGAGACCAACCAAGTTACTCAGAAGGGGTGGTAAAAACAGCTGATTCAAAAAAAAAACCAACCACAGCTGACGTAATCAGCTCTTCTGGTCCCGTTCTCTGGCTCAGCCCGCATGGTGCACGTGAACCCGCGGCGGGCTCCACGACCGCTCCCCTCGTCTCAGAGCCGCTGCCTGCGCCCGGGCGCGGCGGGACCCAGGACGCCCCCCGCGCGGGGCAGCCCTGCGCGTGCCGGCCCCGGAGCGCGGGCGGCTCGCGCCCACCCGCAGAGGGCTTCTCTCCGCATCTAAGCAAGGGGCCAGCCACGGCCGCAGGCCTGTTTCCTACTCTCGCCATCTCCACATGAAACACAATACTGACCTGCTTGGAACAAACCCCCAGGGGAGAAAAACAGCAAAATAAACCATCTGAAGACACGCATACACATTAAAAAGTTAAAAAAAAAGGCAACAGACACCACACACAACTGGTAACGTTAGCCATACTTCAGCCAGCGTCCGTGAGCACCCGGGGCGGCGCCGTCTCGGGAGCCCCGCGGGCGAGCCCGCCCGCAGCCGGCCTGTCCCTCGGGCGCCTCCTGCACTCGCTGTCGGGACCACGGGGCTGACCGCCCAGGTTCAATGAGAGAAGTCTGTTGGCAATGAGAAGGCTGTCTGGGCAGGAGGATGACGTGCACGCTCGCCAGGAGGCCCTGGAGCAGGTGCCCGCGTCCTAGGCTTTGGCGGGCAGCAGTTTCTTGGGCGTCACAGGCCTCTTGCTCTGCCACAGATGGCTGTGAATGGTGATGGCGTCCACACTGGCAGACAAAGTCTTCGCGGGTATGTGGCTGAACTGCTTCCTGTCAGAGTTGTACTTGTAAAGCCCCTCGATCATCTTTTTAGTGATGGACTTAGGGCCGATCCCAGTCAGCTTGTTGATTTCCTCAGTTTCTGGGCAGTAAGTGTACAGAGACCTGAACTGGCAGCCTGAATCCCGAAACAAGATCAGGAAGTTGTTGGCATCCGACTTCTCCATTTCCTTCAGGATAAGAAACAAAACCAAAAAATGAACAATAAAAGGCCTTGAACATTTTCCTGAATACAACTCATATAACCTGTTACGTTTCTCGGCAATTTTATGACGTGTGATTTGAAAGGGAAATTCTTAAGAGCCAAAGCGAGGAGCGTGTGCGACAACCCGCACTGGGACCTCGGTGCGCGCGGACCCCGCGGCCCAGGGCCTGGGCGGAGCCGGAGCCAGCGGCTCGGAGGCGCCTCACACCCGGCAGGGTCTGTTCGGGTTCTGCCGCGGGCAGCCCGGCACCGCGATGATCTCTGCGACAGAGCTCCATTTCAAAAGAGGCTGATCTCGGAATCTACGTGTACGAAGCGTGACAGGGTGACCCTGGGCAAGAAGAGGGTCTACGGTTTTATACATTCATCTCAGGTCTACACCCAGTCCAGAATGAAGTGTACAGTCTTCCAGAATCCCACGTGGAAGCCAAGTCTAGGAATGAAAACAGTTACAGAGCTTCCACACGCGGCTGGAATTCTAGGCGTGCCCCCGGAGTGTCTTCTCTTGGGTGGAAGGAGAAGACTCCTACAATTGTATCCGGTTGCTCAAACCAACTTCATGCAAACATGCTTACCTCCAGTATTTTCTTCTTCTGACCTTCATTTACTTTTCCAGCCAAACAGCAATGAGCTAAAGCATTTTGTATTATGTGCTTATTGGATTTTGCACTGGGTTCTTTGAAGAGCTTTGGTCCTAGATAAGAAGGTGATAACAGTAACAGTAAAAATCTCATTCCTCAATCAGAAATACTACCACGACGTTCCGATGATCCAAGGCTCCTACGCTGATTACGTTCCAACAGAAAACTCTGCGCCTGAAGGCCCTGCCTGCTCCGCTCCAGTCAGGACAGGTCACGCCGGCAGGGCTGCCCCTCGTGGCTCTCCGCCGGCCCCGTGCTGCCCCCCAGGTGGCCTAGGGGCAGCGCTGGGAATCAGGTCTGCCTGGACCTGTCACACTGTTTTACCTTCTTTCTTGGGTTTGGCAACGTTATCACTGAGCTTAAGGAGGAATGGGACCACAAATTAAGCTTTTAAAAGACAAGGAACTGTTTCACGTTTTTCTTCTTCCGCCCCGCTGGGGTTTTTAGCATTTGCTCGGCCAACAGTGCTAAGTCTGCAAAGCACGCTAGCACCCCCGCCGCTTTCCTGGACGTTCGCGCCTGTGTGGCCCCTGCCCCTCGCACTCACCTCCTCCAGGAGTCTGCATGAGAAACCAGTTCTTAGGAAAAGAAAACAACCAGCCCTGATTTGCCACGTCGACCTATTTCTGGAGTGCGTTACTCCTACCGTGGCCGACTCTAGCTACGACGGCCCTGCAGGCTGCCTCTTGGAGTTCTACCGTGGGTCTGAGAGCCGGCGGGAGAGCCCTGCAGCCCCGGGCTCCCGCGGGGCCAGCAGACACCACTGGGACAGTGCTCCCGGCGCTGCTGGGCCAACCGAAGCCACTGAGCAGGGAGGACAACCCCACAGCCTCGTCGCGCTCTGCCTCCTTGGGCCTCAGGAACCACTTCCGGGGTCACATGGCTGCAGGCGGGATGGTGCGTGGCCTCTATCGCCTCGGCTCCTCCCCTCTCTCCCCTCGGCTCCTCCCCTCTCCTTGGCTCCTCCCCTGCCTCTCCTCCGCTCCCCCTCTCCTCTCCCCCTGCCTCTCCGGCTCCTCCCCTCTCCTTGGCTCCTCCCCCTCTCTCCTCGGCTCCTCCCCTCTCTCTCCTCGGCTCCTCCCCTGCCTCCCCACTTCAAGTCCTCAGTTCCTACCCACATTCTAGTCTACGTGCTTCTCCTTCCACACCTCCTCCCAACAGCAGGCACGTGCGGGCCGGCGCCCTCCTGGACCCAACGCCTCGGCGGGTGGAGCTGTCCCCGACGCACAGCGAAGGGGCCTCCCGGACTGCCTCGGACCCAAACTACAACGGGCAGCCCGCATCGACTCTGCCCGCTGAAGCGGCTTCCCCAAGGCGGGCGGGCACTCACCCGTGTACTCTGTCCCCGAGGCCACGGAGGACGTGGTGGACGCGTTCTCCCAGTCCTTCTCGCCGTTCCGGCTGCCACACCGGCTCGGAGATAAGAAGCCTTCCACAGACTCTGACCTGAATAGTAAATAATACAACCATTTTAATGTCTCATAGGGAAAAACATTTGGGGCTCAGGAGAGTATATGTGAGTGATAACCAAACTCAACCCAGAGGCTTAAAAATAAGAACATGGCGGTCACTCTGTCTCACTCACAGGCACGCACCTGGGCGGAGAGCTCGGCGGGCGCTCCCGAGGCCCCGCGGAGGCCGCGCAGGCCTTCCCGCTGGATGAGGGGCAGCTATGCAGCAGGAGCGCGGGGCACAGACCAGAGGGCCTCCGGGTTGAGGACCCCACCGGGAACGCTCTTTACAGGGCCGCTCCAGAAGACGGCCACAAAAGGCTGATCTGTAGCTTCTCATGTATACACTGCATCAGCCCCAAAGGTCATTCTGGTTTTTCCCCATAAGATGGTTTGAAAACCCCGAAAGAGCTCTTTGGCCAACCCAACCTAGCCTGGAGGGAGAGAGTACAAAACAGCTCTCCTCCATTACACGCCACCTACTTAGGGATTATTCTGAGGGGAACCCGGAGCGGCTGGGGTGCTCCACACGAGGACCTCCTGCTTGCCCCTGACGGCGTGGCAGCCCGGGGGCAGTGGCTGCCAACAGTCACCAGGACTGTCTCACTGATGTCGTGACCATAAAAAACTGAAAAATGAAAAGACCTCTCTCTATACCACTTTTTTAAAAACAGAAAGCCAAACTGTCTGGTCAGCAAAGCTGATAACCACTTGTGACTCCGGTGCCTTCACGGCAAGATACAGCGTCTTCACGAAGCGCTCTGCGTGACTCACCGTGGCGTCCTCTTCCCTGACAGCACACTCTCGTTGTCGCCCGTGTTCAACGAGGCCAGAGAAAGGCTGGAGACTGAAAAGACACAGTAAATGTATGATCCTGAATAGAAACAAAATGACAGACTTACAAGGAGCACCTAGGGAAGTGTCTTTTCATCAGGAACACCAGCCATGAAGACAGCTATGTAGTTTCTTTTTCCGTTTTAGACACATAGTATGCTTGCGAGCGCAAATGCACACTTTAAATGAGCCAGGAACCTACTTTTGAGAAATGATGAAATACATGAGGGAAACTGAGAGGCCCCCGTTACGTGCTAAATGAGTCACGCCGAGGCTGAGTGTGGCTGGGAGCGGGGTCAGGAGCTAGGCAGCGTCCTCGTGCGCGGGCGGACGGCAGCCAGGCTGGCCCTGGTGCTCATTCGGAGTCACTCGGCTGTGTAACGGGCAGGAACGCAGTGCTGCGGGTCACTGCACTTCAGCAAGCACACTCTCCCAGAAAAAGGACCATGGCTGTGGCTGCCGGAGGCGGGGCAGCGACAACGGGAGGAAGGTGGTCAGCAGGCGTGGCCTCCAGTGAGAAGACACACAGCACTGGGGTGAGAGGACTGCGGGCCGCTCATGGGGTGACCTGCCCGACCCCGGGGCTCCTTCCTTCCGGAATGCTGTGTCTGCACGAGGTGCTGGACGGGCAGCAGCGGTCACCAGCTCATGACGGACGTCAGAGCACCGTGCTGTGCATCCTGAACCCCCCCAGCGCTGTGGGCCAGTCACAGTGCAAGAAAACCCTGAGGAAGAAGAGCAACGGAATCACTGCTGTCCGGACCGACGCCAAGCCAAGCGGGAAGAGACTCAGGTTCAGTTCCTGGGTCGGAAAGATCCCCCGGAGGAGGGCATGGCAACCCACTCCAGTATTCTTGTCTGGAAAATCCCATGGACCGTGGGCTACAGTCCACAGGGTCGCAAAGATGTGACTTAACAACGAAACAACAATGCTGAGTTTAGAAAAAAGATATCTCAAGTTCAGAAATTATAAGTTTAGACTTTTGCTCATTTATATCTTGGAGGAGAGAGTTATGAACGCCTGCTCTTAGAGTCCCTGGATACGATGCATTCCTTATGCACGTCAGTACACGAGGTTTATCCCGACCCCTGCCAGCAGTCCAGGGGGATGGGACGTGCGGGTGAGCGCCCGCCAGCCCCGTGCCCAGCTGGACGTGAGCGCGCGCGTCGCCGGTCGCGCGCAGGCCCGCGCGGCGGCCTCCGTCGAGGGCGCCTCCCGCCGCCCGGTCCTGCCCACCGCTCAGCCCCACTGCCCGCCGCCGCCGCCTCCGCCGGGCTGGGCTGCCTGGGCCGAGCCCTCCTGCACGCCTGTTACCTGGGGGCCCCTTCACGGGCGTCCTGGGGGACTCGAGGTGGTCCCTGTGGATGGACTTGGGCCGCGGCTTCTTCTGCCGGGCTGCCGGGGGCCGGGGCCTGAGGACGCTGTCCATGTCCTCCATGAGCTTCAGCTGCTTGCGCCGCAGGTACTCCTGCCGGATGAACTCCCGCCGCCGCGTCCTCCTTCCGCTGGCGTTCCTCGCATCAGGAAGAAAGGACCATGGCTGTGGCTGCCGGAGGCGGGGCAGCGACAACGGGAGGAAGGTGGTCAGCAGGCGTGGCCTCCAGTGAGAAGACACACAGCACTGGGGTGAGAGGACTGCGGGCCGCTCATGGGGTGACCTGCCCGACCCCGGGGCTCCTTCCTTCCGGAATGCTGTGTCTGCACGAGGTGCTGGACGGGCAGCAGCGGTCACCAGCTCATGACGGACGTCAGAGCACCGTGCTGTGCATCCTGAACCCCCCCAGCGCTGTGGGCCAGTCACAGTGCAAGAAAACCCTGAGGAAGAAGAGCAACGGAATCACTGCTGTCCGGACCGACGCCAAGCCAAGCGGGAAGAGACTCAGGTTCAGTTCCTGGGTCGGAAAGATCCCCCGGAGGAGGGCATGGCAACCCACTCCAGTATTCTTGTCTGGAAAATCCCATGGACCGTGGGCTACAGTCCACAGGGTCGCAAAGATGTGACTTAACAACGAAACAACAATGCTGAGTTTAGAAAAAAGATATCTCAAGTTCAGAAATTATAAGTTTAGACTTTTGCTCATTTATATCTTGGAGGAGAGAGTTATGAACGCCTGCTCTTAGAGTCCCTGGATACGATGCATTCCTTATGCACGTCAGTACACGAGGTTTATCCCGACCCCTGCCAGCAGTCCAGGGGGATGGGACGTGCGGGTGAGCGCCCGCCAGCCCCGTGCCCAGCTGGACGTGAGCGCGCGCGTCGCCGGTCGCGCGCAGGCCCGCGCGGCGGCCTCCGTCGAGGGCGCCTCCCGCCGCCCGGTCCTGCCCACCGCTCAGCCCCACTGCCCGCCGCCGCCGCCTCCGCCGGGCTGGGCTGCCTGGGCCGAGCCCTCCTGCACGCCTGTTACCTGGGGGCCCCTTCACGGGCGTCCTGGGGGACTCGAGGTGGTCCCTGTGGATGGACTTGGGCCGCGGCTTCTTCTGCCGGGCTGCCGGGGGCCGGGGCCTGAGGACGCTGTCCATGTCCTCCATGAGCTTCAGCTGCTTGCGCCGCAGGTACTCCTGCCGGATGAACTCCCGGCGCGCCCGCTCGTCCTCCTTCCGCTGGCGTTCCTCCTCGGTCTTGCGCCTGCAGACGAGGGGCACACTGCTGACGTGCGCCGCTCTGGGGCGGGCACAGGCGTGAGGGGCAACGCCTCAGCAGCCGGGAGCGCACCCCACGTAAAATGACCTGGGACGACCCAGGCCGGGACCTATACCACCAATGAATAAAATAACTGAAACCGTGTGTGTGTGTGAGCCCCAGGAAATGTATCTGAAATCAGTGCCTCGGACTCGGGATACAAGCATGCCGTCAAGGGGCACGTACAGAGGCATCTGGGAAGCTCCCCGGCGGCAGGGGCGCAGCCGCCCCGCGGCCCGCGGAGGCCCCAGACCCCAGCGAGAGCCCGGCCCGGCCGCCCGCGCCACCTGGTCTCCTCCTTCCTGTGCTCCAGCTCCGCCTCCAGCCGCTGCCGCCGGACCTGGCTCTCCTTCTCCCTCCGGAGCCGTTTCTCCAGCAGGGCCGCCCGCCTCAGGGCCATTTCCTTCTCTGCCTTCTGGTCATCCTAGGGATGGGTTTCGCGGAGAAGGGGGAAACATGACGGTACCTGCATGAATTTCCCGGCCACATCATGCTCTCCTCTCCGGTCATCCTAGGAACGAATTTCATGGAGGAGGAGGAAACACGACGGAGCCTGAATCCTCACGGCCAGCGGCCGAGGCCACGGTCCTGCTGCTCTCAGGCACGAGGCTCCGTGCTACCGACCGAACCCATTCCAGCCCCGCCCCGGACGGACAGGTTCCAAACGTGAAGGAAGAAGTGAATTAAAGAGGAATACTTTTATCGAACGACAAAGGACACACACTTCTCTGATAAAATCTTTTCTAAACAGAGGAAACCAGCAAACAACAACAGACAACAGAAAAAAAAAAAAAAAAAGATAAAGTTTTTTGGAGACTTAATAAATAATTTACGGAGTGGAGAGTTTCCCCACACTTTTAAAAATTATATTTAAGTTGTATTTAGAATACACGCTTAATGTAGAAAAGTCAAGAAAAAGCACCAAAAAAAAAAAAATTGCTACCCAAAGTTATACCACATGAATGGAATTGCTGCGGCTTGATTCAGCTGAGGTTCTGAGAGCCTGCTCGCTGGGCTCCGTGCTGAGGGCAGGCTCTCCCTCCGCAGAGAAGGCGGGCTTAACCGCCCTCCTGACGCCAGGCCTAGCTCAGGACCCTGGCCAGCTCCACCCAGCCCCTCAGGGCCCAGCTCTCGGACGTCACCAGCTAGAGAACGGTTCTGACATATTCACAGCACAGTGTCGGCCCAAAAGACACTCAAATGTGAAAAAGGTCGGCTGCCTCTGTGTGAGCCCCAGGAAATGTATCTGAAATCAGTGCCTCGGACTCGGGATACAAGCATGCCGTCAAGGGGCACGTACAGAGGCATCTGGGAAGCTCCCCGGCGGCAGGGGCGCAGCCGCCCCGCGGCCCGCGGAGGCCCCAGACCCCAGCGAGAGCCCGGCCCGGCCGCCCGCGCCACCTGGTCTCCTCCTTCCTGTGCTCCAGCTCCGCCTCCAGCCGCTGCCGCCGGACCTGGCTCTCCTTCTCCCTCCGGAGCCGTTTCTCCAGCAGGGCCGCCCGCCTCAGGGCCATTTCCTTCTCTGCCTTCTGGTCATCCTAGGGATGGGTTTCAGGAGAAGGGGGAAACATGACGGTACCTGCATGAATTTCCCGGCCACATCATGCTCTCCTCTCCGGTCATCCTAGGAACGAATTTCATGGAGGAGGAGGAAACACGACGGAGCCTGAATCCTCACGGCCAGCGGCCGAGGCCACGGTCCTGCTGCTCTCAGGCACGAGGCTCCGTGCTACCGACCGAACCCATTCCAGCCCCGCCCCGGACGGACAGGTTCCAAACGTGAAGGAAGAAGTGAATTAAAGAGGAATACTTTTATCGAACGACAAAGGACACACACTTCTCTGATAAAATCTTTTCTAAACAGAGGAAACCAGCAAACAACAACAGACAACAGAAAAAAAAAAAAAAAAAGATAAAGTTTTTTGGAGACTTAATAAATAATTTACGGAGTGGAGAGTTTCCCCACACTTTTAAAAATTATATTTAAGTTGTATTTAGAATACACGCTTAATGTAGAAAAGTCAAGAAAAAGCACCAAAAAAAAAAAAATTGCTACCCAAAGTTATACCACATGAATGGAATTGCTGCGGCTTGATTCAGCTGAGGTTCTGAGAGCCTGCTCGCTGGGCTCCGTGCTGAGGGCAGGCTCTCCCTCCGCAGAGAAGGCGGGCTTAACCGCCCTCCTGACGCCAGGCCTAGCTCAGGACCCTGGCCAGCTCCACCCAGCCCCTCAGGGCCCAGCTCTCGGACGTCACCAGCTAGAGAACGGTTCTGACATATTCACAGCACAGTGTCGGCCCAAAAGACACTCAAATGTGAAAAAGGTCGGCTGCCTCTGGCCAAGGAGCCTCTCCATCCCGACAAAGGGGAAGGGGAAGCGGCACAGGAAGGCGCTCGGCACAGCCCAGAGGGAGGTGAGCGCAGGATGGAGGAAGCCCGCGGGAAGCCGGCCTGGAAACCGGAGCGCCCCGGGCCGGACGCGCGCACACACGCAGCCCGCAGCCTCTCCTGGGCTGGGGAAGCCCTGACGCCCGCAGGAGCTCACGGGCTACGGGAAGCCTCGGCAGAAGCAAGGTGCGAGGCCGCTGGGAAGCCTGGGGCCGCAGCCGGACCCCACGAGCGCTGCGGGCACCAGCGACTCGTTGCTGCCGACGGAACCCATTCCAGCCCTGCCCCTGACGGACAGGTTCCAGACGTGAAGGAAGAAATGAGCAGGGGAGGCTGCTCCGGTCCACCTGGGAAACCAGGACGGCCGCAGCCCACGGAGGAGGACCAGAGCAGGTCCGACAGGACGGCCCGGAGGGAAGCTCCGGGGAGGGGGCGGACCCGCGGAGGGCCGGGGAGGCCGGCGCGCACGCACACGTTCCAACTTCAGAGACCAGAGTCTCCCCAGAAGAGTTTGGAAAACACAGAAAACATAAAGATGAAAAACAGGATGAAAGGAGAAGACATTTTAAGTAATATGGGCCTTTCTTGCTCTAGAATCTGTGAGAAATGTCCAGACCTCAGCACCACAAAGGGACCCCGCGCAGGGCCGGGCTGGCTGGGCGCCCATCTAGCCAATGCCAGCCCTGAGGGCGGCCCCGCGCCAAGCCGCACCCCGGCTTCTGGACGAGCAACCCCAATGACAGCTGCTCAGCCTGTGTATTTGTAAACGTCTCCCCTTGAAAGATCCTGTCTGGTCAGTTTTAAAGATCATTAAGAAAATAAACTAAAACAGACGTGTGGGTGATGCCGAGCTATAATATAAGCTTTGTTACAAACCGGGAGCTGAGTGTCCTCCCTGGTGGCAGGGAGACAGAGACGGGGACACGGACAGCAGGTCTCCACACGGGCCAGGGCCGGGTCGAGGGCCGTGCTGGAGCTGAGCCTGACCAGGACCGCGGTCCACGAGGGCAGCCCAGAGCCGCCAGCGGGCGCCGACCCGAGGCCCGGAGAGCCGCCGGCGCGGCGCCAGGAGCACCCTGCGCGGAGAGCTGAGGGCCCCGGGTTTGCTTTACCTTAAAGAAGAATCCACAGCATACTTTCTGGTCCTCATCAACTTGTTCTTTGTCACTTTCTCCGTCACATTTTTCAACGGACACATCCGCCTTTTCGGCGGGTTTCAAGTCTGAGAGGGAGACTTCAATCAGATGAACGCTTTTAGGAGCAGCGGCCGGGCCGCCGGGCTTGGAAGGCGGCTCCGGGGGCTGACGCGGGCTGTCCTCCCCGGGCCCGGGGGGCGTGGCCTCCGAGGCGGAGGCAGCGGGGGCCGCGGGGGGCGGGGGGCGGGCCTCCGCGTCCTCCGGGGGGTGCCCGGGCCGCTCCCGAGGCCCCGCCAGCCCCGCCTCCTCCTCCTCCTCCTTGGCCCGGTCCTTGGGCCTGGACTCCTGGGCCTGGGGCTCTCCGTCATCCCCCAGACACACAAAGGAGCGCGTCTGGATGGGGACCTGACTCGGGGAGAACCTCCGGAGCCGCGGGAGGCTGTCCACGGACCGCGGGGGCGTCAGGGTGCGGTGCAGAGGCGTGATCTTTAATTCGTGCGGCCTGGGAGTCCTTTGACTTTTGACGGAGAAGGACGCGCTTTTACGGGGAGCGGACTGCGGGGACGGGTGGGCAGGGCGGGGGGCGTCCGCGGCCGGCCGGGGGGGCTTGGCGTCGCGCTGCGGGGAGGGTGGGGGCGGGGAGATGACCCAGGCCTGCTGCTCCCGCATCTGCATCAGCGCCTCCTGCTGCAGCGCCAGGCGCTGCATCTCCCGCTGCAGCAGGTGCAGGGACGCGCTGAGCCTCTCGATGGAGCGCGTGTGCTCCAGCAGCTCGCCGTCCTGCGGCGGCTCCTCGGCGGGGCCCGCCGGGCTCCACGGCCCCTCGGGGTCCCCGGGCGTGCTGGGGGCCCGTGGCCAGCTGCCCGCAGGGCTCCCCGTGCCGTCCCTGGGGTCCGCCGGGGGCTGGCTCCTGGGCCCGTTGGCCTCGTGCAGCTCCTCCCGCGGCCGCTCCGTGTACGCCTTCTGGTCCTCCGCGCCGGCCGCCTCCTCCCGCAGCGGGGCGGCCCCCTCCCCTCGCTTCTTCACCACCGTGAGGAAGGCCGTCCTCCCCATCTTCTGCCTCTGCTTGGTGAACGCGGCCTCCATCTTTTTCTTCTGGGCCTCGATGGCCCGCCGCTTCTCCTCGAGCTTCATCCTGAGGTGCACCACCTCGGAGGCCAGCAGCTGCGTGGTGTCCCGGCCGTGCGGGAGGCCCGCGTCCTCGGCACCCTGGGCCCAGGCCACCACGTGGGGGATGTTGAGCTCGGAGCCCTCCGGGGTGGTCTTCTGGGAGCTGCTGCCGCTGCTCTTCCCGTCCGTGTGGTTCAGCTTCCTGAACTTCTGCTCGGCAAAGCTGGTCATCTTCACCCCGGAGCCGGAGGAGGCGCTGCTCCCGGGCCGGGACCTGGTGCTGACCGTGCTGGGGCAGGGGCTCAGGGCCTCCCTGGTGCTGGCCGTCCGCACCTCGTAGTCCTGCAGGAGCTTGGACGCCTCGTCCATGTCGGAGTCCAGGCTGACGGTGTAGTCTCTCAGAGACGAGTCCTCGTCCATGGTCTCCGGCATGTCTTCCGAGGGCACGTGGATGCCCGTGTCCACCTCTGTGGTGTCGGTCACGGGACTCAGGGTCCCTCGGGTGTCGCCCACGTTCTCGGGACTGGACTGACTGCGCGGCACGCTGGGGCTCAGGAGGCTCAGCTCCTGGCTGTGGAGGAAGAAGCCGTTGGCAAGCTGGTCCGGCGGGGTGCGGGCGGGCTTCTCCGTGTCATGGATAATCTGCAAGGCCTCCTCGATGCTCGGGGTCCCCGCCTGGCCGCCCCGCGCGTCGGGAGGCACCCTGCTGCGCGGCGCCGTGCCGGGCAGCCTGGAGCGCGTGGACCCGCTGGCGCCCAGCTCGTCCGTGCTCGCGGGCACGCCGGCGGCCGGGTCGCCGTGAGAGCCCAGGGAGAGCTCCTCCTCGATGCCCTCCACGCCCTGCTCCCCGTTCACCGGCTTGAAGGACAGGTTCTTCCGGATGTTCCTGGCTACACGGCTGTTGTTGAGGCTAAGCCCTTCGTTACTCATGGAACGAGTGATTCCCCGGTGTGAGGTGGATCTCTGCACAGTGTTTTCTTTATCAAAAGAAATATCAAATGACACTCCATGCACGGACGATCTGAAAAAAAGTTAAAGAGAAGATCCTTAAAGAATCCCAGGGAAGAAACGATGGCTGTCACAGCTGCGTCAAGTCCCACGTCCTCTCTCCCTCACTTCTCATCGCATCCTCGGGGGCGGGGGCGGGGGGAGGGCAGGCTGCAGGCCGCCCGTCGCCTCTGGTCACCCGGTCATCTGGCTAACAGCGGGCCGGGGCGGGAGCGGGCGGGTCTCGGGGAGAACAGGAAGAAGAAAACTCTCCTTTACCTTTTCTCCTTGGGCCAAGTCCCTATGAAGCCATCAACATAGGACATCGAGGAAGACCTCCTTATTCCTCCTTCAAACGCATAAGGAGAAAAGTCATTGACATCATATAAAACAATTTTAACTTACAACAGTTTCACAGCGTGCACACAAGGTTAAGTAGATACCATAGAAGTAAAGCTCGTTTTATTAAGAAAAGCAAGCACAGAGCAACAGAGCTGCGCTCCCGCGTGCGCAGGTAGGAAAGAGGCCAGGAGGCCTTCCCGTCTGTTCGCTCCCCGCCGCCCCCCTGGCGAGACTCGCGGCCCCCTCGGGGCTCTCCCGAGCACGCTACCTGAGGCCGAGGACTGCGGCTGCGGCCGGGCGTGTCTGGAAGGCAAGTGAGGACGGGCGTGTGGAAGCGCCGCTGCCTCCCCTCTGCAACAGAAAAGACACGCAGACGTCACTGTCCGTGCAGCTCTTCACGCGAGCCAGCACGCCGCCGCCGAGGCAGACACAACCCACCTCTGACTCTCTACCCTGCGTGCAAAAGCTTACGGGAACACGACACAGTGTTTAAACCAAAGAATGGCTGTGAGCACATGAACCTCCATGTGTCTTATGTCTTTCAGCCTCAGAGCCTGAAATACGACTTTTATGTACAGCTCCATGCCCTGTGAGCTAAGATAGGGCACATAATTTTTCAAGACGACTGGTTCTTCCGGATGTTCCTGGCTACACGGCTGTTGTTGAGGCTAAGCCCTTCGTTACTCATGGAACGAGTGATTCCCCGGTGTGAGGTGGATCTCTGCACAGTGTTTTCTTTATCAAAAGAAATATCAAATGACACTCCATGCACGGACGATCTGAAAAAAAGTTAAAGAGAAGATCCTTAAAGAATCCCAGGGAAGAAACGATGGCTGTCACAGCTGCGTCAAGTCCCACGTCCTCTCTCCCTCACTTCTCATCGCATCCTCGGGGGCGGGGGCGGGGGGAGGGCAGGCTGCAGGCCGCCCGTCGCCTCTGGTCACCCGGTCATCTGGCTAACAGCGGGCCGGGGCGGGAGCGGGCGGGTCTCGGGGAGAACAGGAAGAAGAAAACTCTCCTTTACCTTTTCTCCTTGGGCCAAGTCCCTATGAAGCCATCAACATAGGACATCGAGGAAGACCTCCTTATTCCTCCTTCAAACGCATAAGGAGAAAAGTCATTGACATCATATAAAACAATTTTAACTTACAACAGTTTCACAGCGTGCACACAAGGTTAAGTAGATACCATAGAAGTAAAGCTCGTTTTATTAAGAAAAGCAAGCACAGAGCAACAGAGCTGCGCTCCCGCGTGCGCAGGTAGGAAAGAGGCCAGGAGGCCTTCCCGTCTGTTCGCTCCCCGCCGCCCCCCTGGCGAGACTCGCGGCCCCCTCGGGGCTCTCCCGAGCACGCTACCTGAGGCCGAGGACTGCGGCTGCGGCCGGGCGTGTCTGGAAGGCAAGTGAGGACGGGCGTGTGGAAGCGCCGCTGCCTCCCCTCTGCAACAGAAAAGACACGCAGACGTCACTGTCCGTGCAGCTCTTCACGCGAGCCAGCACGCCGCCGCCGAGGCAGACACAACCCACCTCTGACTCTCTACCCTGCGTGCAAAAGCTTACGGGAACACGACACAGTGTTTAAACCAAAGAATGGCTGTGAGCACATGAACCTCCATGTGTCTTATGTCTTTCAGCCTCAGAGCCTGAAATACGACTTTTATGTACAGCTCCATGCCCTGTGAGCTAAGATAGGGCACATAATTTTTCAAGAAGAGAAACTGAGAACTAAAGAAGCTAAAGGAAAGTCATAGTTTCGACGACTCTGGTCGGACGTGAGTCTCCCGAGGCAGAGGGGTGAGGCTCCCCCAGAGGAGCCTGGCGCCTCCCCGCGCGGACCCGCCTGTGGCCCGCACGCCGACCTCTCTTCATGTGCGATCCCACCCGACTCCCGTCGACGCAGGGGATGAGACGGCCTACTTCTCAGTTTCTGATGACATCCGGCCAGAATTTAATTCTTCTTTTCCTATGTTCTCAGTCCGCCACGGCCCGCCTTCCTATGGGTAAAGCTCAGCCTCCCCCCGAACTGGGCTGAGAATACGCAGGGGCAGAACGCGGTGACCCCCGCAGCGCCCTGCGGCCGCCGGCCTCGCAGCGAGCACAGGCTGCGACGAGCAGGGCCCGGAGGGGCCAGGTGACCACCGTGCGGCCTCGGCTGCCAACGGAAGCCCGGCGGAGCAGCGTTCAGGAAGCCACGGCCCTGGGGCCGCGCACGCCTCTGCTGTCTCACCCAGCCCCGCGGCCGCCCCACAGCCTGTGTCCCCTCCCCCTCGTGTGCGTGGTCATAGGAAACCCGTCACGGTGCCTCTCTTGTCCCCCGCCAGCGGCCTTCCCACAGCCTCTGCTCTCCTGGCGCCTGCGACCGGAGTGCAGTCCTAAACAGACACACGTCCAGTTACTATGTATGTTCGCTTTTGTCTTCATCCCCAAGTCCTGGCTAAGCTGTTGTAGCTCCTGCAACGGCCTCACCTCACGTGTGCGTGGAGGATTCTGATGTGGGGGGCCTCCCGGGCAGGCGAGAGGCCACGTGCGCAGCAGCGGCTACAAATGTCTCGCTTTACTGCCGTCTTTGATGCTCTTCTCCGTGAGGTCACCCTGCAGGCGTGGTGACGCCTGTGCATGGGGCTGCACGGCTCTCAGGAGGAGCAGGGACCCTGGAGCCCCTCCCCCAGAGCTCCGCAGCGGGAGAGTCCAGTGGGCCACACAGACGCCCACCGACACGAGCGCGCGACTCGGGGGCCCTACAAGCAAGAGCTCAGACGTGCATCCGCTTGTAGGACGTGCTGGGGAAAGGAGAAACGTGGCCACTCAGACACCTGACAGACGAGAGGAGGCGAGTCCTCCCGAGGATCCTAAGGCATGTCGCAGGGTCGGAAATGTGGAGGACTGCCCCCTCAAGTTTCTAGGTTATGCTACCGTAGAATAACCTAGTTTTTAAGTGGAAAGTTTCAAAGGTTTAATGGATTATTAGGACAAGAGTTACAACCTTGGATACTGCGTGTTTTCTCAGTTTCAAGCCAGGTAATGTCTCTATATCAACAACCAGGAAAGTTCTGAGGAACTAACATGTAGAAAAAAGCCTCCCGTGGGACAGAACAGAGAGCTCCCAGGCCAGTCCTGTTCCAGCTCCACGCTTCACGGTCAACTTCAGGGACGGGAAGGAAACATGACAGTGGGAGGAAGAAAATCCACAGGAGTACCCCGAGGCAAGGGCAGGGGAACGAACACTCTCCTAGTCCCCAGGAACCTCCACAGGGCCTGGAAGGTCCAGAGGCGAGATGCCCGGGCAGGGAGGGGTCCCCAGGTTCTGTCCGCACGTGTCAGCACACGAGAGAGGAACTTCCAGATGGGAGAGGGCGACAGCTTCAGGCACGGTCAGATTCTCAGGTGAGACCAAGAATTCACATAGAAAGCACTTTCCACATCTTACTCGTGATTTTTAAGACGTATTTTAAATAGATCTATTTGAATTTCTAAAAGTACAAATCACAAAATGTATCATTCTTAAACTTAAAAAAATCATATGGGGTTTCCCTGGTGGTCCAGTGGGTAAAGAGTCTGCCTTGCAGTGCAAGGGGCGCCGGTTCAATCCCTGGCCCGGCAAGATCCCACGTGCCGTGGAGCGGCTGGACCCGTGTGTCCAATTACGAGCCAGCGCTCTGAAGCACATGTGCCCAGAGCTGGTGCTCTGCATCGAGAGAGGCCACTGCAATGGGAGGTCCAGACAGGCTAAAGAATAAAGATGAATGGAAATAAATGAATAAATAATAAATAAAAGAGGCCAAAAATTAAAAAAAAAAATCGTATTAATGAATTAGGATGTCGAAAGTCAACAGACTTCTTAGGTTCTAATAAATACTCACTGAAAGTTCTCAGAGGACCTGCTGAAAACGTTTTTAAACCCAATTCATGTTTCTATCACATGCTCACGTCAGAAGTCAGGACTATCCCAATATTAAATGTTTACCTGGCTTTCAATTTAGTTCCTGATATTAAGAACTAAAGCATTAAAGACCTAATAGTACAAAAAACAGTCCGTTGTGATCTCTCAGTAGTTTCACTAACCAGAAAACAGCACAGGAACGAAAACTGCCTCAAAAATTAACCTGAATAGATTTAAAAATGTTCCCCTGAGGCCTAAGAGTTACCTATCATTCAAGTCTCATATAGGGCCTCCCCATGGTGCTAGGGGTAAAGAACCCAGGCACCAATGAGGAGACATAAGAGATGTGGGTTTGACCCCTGGGTTGGGAAGATGCCCTGGAGAAGGGCACGGCGGCCCTTTCCAGTGTTCTTGCCCGGAGAATCCCATGGAGAGAGGAGCCTGGTGGGCTACAGTCCATGAGGTTTCATAGAATCGGACATGACTGAGCGACTAAGCACACATGCATGCCTCATATAATCTCAATTATGAACAAGGCATGCAGCAAGAGTTTAATTTTAAGCTGATTATTTGGACCTTAGGCTAATATTCTCCCACTCTTCAGGGTGACTCATAGAAGCATATTTATGAATAATCAACGTAAATTTCAACTACAATGACATAAAAACATTAAGAGAGTAAGTTAATTGCAATTTATTCAGTTCAGAGTCCAACTGAAACTCTAAAACTCTTATGCAATACTACTAATCTTGATCTCTGAAGTGAATGGAATGGAGGTGTGGACTCACGGAGGGGCAAGGTCAGAGCCATCTAGGGTGTTCCTCTGGACAACATTCAGGTCGGAAGCTGACTGCAGATGGTCCCCAGGTTCAGCTGCAAGAAAGACACAAGCCTCAGGGTCACACATTAGCATGCTGCCCACACTGCTGCAAGACTTTCAACTGCAACCCAATGTTTAATCTCAACTGTCCTAATTACTCATGCAGAAATCACAGCATACATATAGTTTTCTTCTTAATTAACTTTTTAAAAGACAAATTTTCTTTAAACACTTCTAGGAAGTGTTCTAGTCTAAAAAATTTACTTGATTAGGGCTAAATGGGAGGAAAAAAGGCTTAATATAAAATACATACAGATAACTATAAATAAACGAGGGTCTAATTTTGCAAAAACTTTCGGAGAACCCCAGTTCCACATGGTCAGTTTGACGTCCATGAAATGGTATTCTAATAATCAATTAAAGAGAGAATTGTGTCGGTTAATAACTTAAACAGCACTATAGTTTACATTTTTGTAAAGAACTCTCATTTAGGTTTTTGCCTCTGAGACCTCACGTAACAGCTGCGGACGGCTCTGACCAGTGGGCGTCAAGAGCCAGACGAGAGCCGGACGAGAGCGCACGAGACAAGGGACACGCAGGCTGTGCCAACGGCAGAGCTGTGTGAACACGGGCTATGGTGAAGCCAATGGGAAGTTTGTTTTGCTTCGGAGAAAGTACAGGAAGAGTTTTGTTGTTCGTTATTTTCAGAGATCTTTATAGTAACTTACCCCTTTATTTCTTGTTAGTGTCCTTGCCATGAGCCATTAATAGACTGTGATGCTCTAACAATCACAGAACCCTACCAGGTTTAAATATACACTGATACAGATATACCTGGGCCTTTTCATGGCTTAACAGGAAATTCAAATGATAGAACCAAGCCATAATTTGAGTGGCTTCTGGCCAACAACATTAAAAACTCAGAATCTAACAGGAAACCAAAACCAGAGAGGGGAGGAGAGGACGCGAAGGGAATAAAGCGGGAAGCAGTTCAGCTAAGCTTTCCAGCACAAGCCTCCAACCGCAGGCTGCGCTGCCCGCCTCCTCGTCCTCCCTGTCCTCCCCTAAGGCATGGCTCCCTCACAGAGAACTTGATGTCTTTAAATATTAAAATATTCAGGGGGCTTCCCCTGGTGGCCCAGTGGGTAAGGACACCGCCTTGCAGTGCAAGGGGCGCCGGTTTGAGCCCTGGCCTGGGAAGATCCCACGTGCCGCGGAGCGGCTGGACTGATGTGTCCAATCACCGAGCCGGAGCTCTGGGGCGCATGCGCCCAGAGCTGGTGCTCTGCGATGACAGACGCCACCGCGATGGGAGGCCCGCAGGAGCCAAAGAACAAAGACGGATGAGGACAGAGAAATGAAAGACCGATGGAAGTGGCCCGCCCGCTCCCGTCCCTCCCCAATCGGACCCCTGCCCAAAATAAATAAATAAATAAAAATAATAAAATAAAATATTCAGGCTCTATCCAGAATAGCAGCTCGACCATGAACCACGACAGGCCCCCCGGAGACGGGCGACACGCGAGGCGTGGGGCACGCTGCCTCGGGCGGCTTACAGGCACACGGGTCAGCTCCTGGCGGGCAGACGGTGCGGGGCTGCACGAAGGAGGGCTTCACCACCTCGAACCACCAGAAGAGCTCGGCCATGAACACCAGGTAGTTACTCTGGAGAGGCGAGAGGGTCAGGAGGAGTCAGGCAAAGCCTGACCACGGAGCAGTGATAAAGAATGTTATTCTGCGGTAACTAGTAAAACACAGCTTTAAATATCAGTCACCCATTGAAATCTGTGATTTAAAAACGACAAAGGAAACCGGAAAACTTGTAATTCCTGGGCCGTGCTGTGTGCTACCTTCTTAGCAGCTTTCCATTCTCAATTGTATTTCTTTCTCCAACGTGTCCATTCTCCCCCTCAGCTGAGCCCTTCCTCCTTGGCTTGTAAGCATGCTCAAGGCCTTCTCTGCTGGCCTGGTGGTTCCGACTCTGTTTCCAAAGCAGGCGGCACAGGCTCAGTCTCTGGCTGGGGAACCAAAATCCCACGTGCCAGGCGGTACAGCCAAAACATTGAAATACATAAATATGCTCAAATCTCCCCGACTGAACACAGGACGAAGCTGCACCCGATCCTTTATCCTCTGGCTTCTCCTCGACGCTCGCCTCACCCCTGCACAGACCTCTGTCACACGGGCCTCTCCCAACGGCCGGTCTCAGCCCTCTGCTTCTGGTCCACCCCCACCCAGCACTCCTGCACCAAAGCAGCACCAGCTCCAGTTGCCAACACCTGCGTCCGTAACTCAGGCGGACAGGGAGGTCTCCCTGGGACCCGGCCCCTCACGGCCGTTGATGTTCTTGATCCATCCCTTCTCTGAAAACTGCCACCCGCACCCATCGGCCACCGAGCACCCGGGCGCACGGCTGTACTTACACCTGCCGTGGCCTCGGCGGCAGCGTCTCCTGGGCTTCTCTACCTGCGCCGGCCGCCGTCCGCCCAGATCTGATCCACCTCCCGCTGTTCCTCCCTGAGCGACACCCGCCGCTGCAGGGCACACGCCAGGAACCCAGCAGCCACCCTGAAGCCCCCTCTGTCTCCCTCCCAACACCGATTCACCGTCACTGCCCACCGCGCCGTCTGCGCCTGAAACACCTCCAGACTCCACCCGCTCCTCCGCATCTTCATCGTGACTGCTCTGATTTAAATGGTTTCGCCTCTACTTGCAGTACAATCCCTTTCTTACTGGCTTATTAGGCCAAACTTCTCAAAATGCAGCTCCCCTTCCCCCACTCTCCCTGCCCTGGGGGATCAGGGCTCTCTGCAGTTTCTCCAGCTTCATCTCATTTCATATTCTCCAGTGCTCCTCGCCTTCCCCAGCAGACTCTAGGGTAGGAGGACAAAGCCGTGCTCAGCACTCCGTCTCCAGTATTCAAGGCAGTGCCTGGTTGCGGGGAGCTGCCCTGTTTCAAGGGGTTTCCTTTAAGGAAACATAGCCCTGGGAGCTGCCCTGGCAACAGGGGCTGATAACAGCATAGCTCTCTGTCCCGCCACCCCAGGTGTTGTGAAGACGTTCCTGAGCTATCATAAAGAACACCTGGAGCCTCTTTACAGGGCTTGAGGGGCATTATGACCCAGAACCAATTGTGTACACGTGCTTTAGGCCAGGTGTCGATCATAACACGTGCTTTAGGCCAGGTGTCGCTCATAACGCGTGCTTTAGGCCAGGTGTCGATCATAAACTAGATGCTACCTCCTGGTGTGTTATTACAATGGTTCTGGGTCATAATGCCCCTCAAGCCCTTTTCACCTGTAAAGAGGCTCCAGGTGTTCTTTATGATAGCTCAGGAACATCTTCACAACACCTGGGGTGGCGGGACAGAGAGCTATGCTGTTATCAGCCCCTGTTGCCAGGGCAGCTCCCAGGGCTATGTTTCCTTAAAGGAAACCCCTTGAAAGGCATGAGCGAATTCAATAAACTTGTCAGCAACTTGTCAGCAACCTGTAGAGTTGTCTGCCTTCTTGCTGTCCCTCTCAACCCCATCTTTTCTGTCCTTCTTTCTTTTCTTAGCCTATCTGCCACTCTCTTCAGGACCTGTTCGACTGCCGGCTGGCCCGGCACCTGGTACTTACTAGATGCCCAGTAAATATTCAGTGAATGAATGTATAAATGAGTAAGTAGACCTATAATAAGAAAGGCTGGTCATAGGGAATATCTCTGGGCAGCAAGAAGATTGTGACTTATATTTTTCTTTACACTTAACCTCATGGTACACTTTCTAAAGCAAATTATAAAATTATACGTTAAGTACTAGTGCTAGGTTCCACTAGTACAGTCAACTGAAAGCTGTGCATATGGTTTGGAAAAAAACACTTAAGTGCTCCATAGTTGTCTGCTGATGGGAAACTAATGAATATTTTAAAACCTTGGTGCTCAACACCACCACTCATCAACAGGAAAACGCAAATCAAAACCACACTGAGGGCTTCCCTGGTGGTCCAGTGGGTAAGGACACCGCCTTGCAGTGCAAGGGGTGCCGGTTCGATCTCTGGCCTGGGAAGATCCCAAGTGCCGTGGAGCGGCTGGATCAGTGTGTCCAGTTAGAGGCCACTGCAATGGGAGGCCTACACACAGGCCAAAGAGTAAAGACGGATTAAGAACAACAACAACAACAACAACAGAGCTACCACATGGTCCAGCATGGTGTCTGGGTACACACCCAGAGAAATGCAGACAGGCTCTTAAGGGTCGCAGCAGTGAATGGACAAAGCTGGGTAAACATAGACACAACGGAACATGCTTAGCCATGAGCAAAGAAGGGAATCCTGCCGTTTGAAAAACACAGACGGATCTTGAGGGCTATGTGCTGAGTGAGTAAGTCAGACGGAGAAAGACAACCTCTCTGTGGTGTCACGTGTGTGTAGAACCTAATGAGCCAACTGAGCAGGGCGGTGGGCACCAGGCCCGGGTGTGGGCCATGGGCAGCGCCGCTCGCTCCGCAGTGTGAAACCAACAGGTCCTGGGGGCTAATGATGGTGCTTAATGACGCTGTGTTACGACCTGAAGGTTGGCGAAAGCAGATCTTAAATGCTCGCAACAGAGAAACGGTGATGTGAGGTGAGGGGGGTCCGCTGACCACGGCGGCCGTCACTGCAGGATGTAAGGGTCAAATCAACACACTGACACCTTCGACTCGCACTGTCAGGGCTTCTCCGTGGCTCGGCGGCAGAGTCTGCTGCCAACGCAGGGGGCGTGGGCTCGGCCCCGGGTCAGGAAGGTCCTTTTGAAGGAAATGGCAGCGCCCTCCAGTGCTCCTACCATGGAAATTCCATGGACAGAGGGGCCTGGTGGGCTACTGTCCACTGGGCTGCAAGAGCTGGACAGGACCGAGCGGCTCCACAACAACGTGTTGATGACGCCTCAGTAAAGCTGGAAACGTTTCACCGCAAGCACCTCGGTCAGGCAGCTGAGCTGATAACCTAACTGTACTGGTTTGGCCACAAGACGTCAGCATAGTCAGAGGTGAACCCCCCAGTAACGAAAACTTAGGAAGAAACTTCTTAAGCTGCGATGATTAAACAACGAGTCTGGAATTCTCAGAATGACAGCGAATTAATTTCACCTCAAAGCTCCGTTGTCCTTCGTTCAGTTACGACAGCCATGCAGTTCCACGCTCACACTCTTAAACGGCGTGAACGATACCCAAGCACAACGTGCAGCAGGCAGACCCGCAGCGCCAGCACTGGCCGCCACGCCGCGGCGGAGCAGACCCGCGCTGCGCTCTCTACGCAGACGTGCACACAGACACAAGCAGGACCTCAAACCAGCGGGAAGGACACGTGCTGGAGGTGAAGTGGGCGGCCCAGCGCCCCTTTTACAAAACAGCTGGGTAAACATAGACACAACGGAACATGCTTAGCCATGAGCAAAGAAGGGAATCCTGCCGTTTGAAAAACACAGACGGATCTTGAGGGCTATGTGCTGAGTGAGTAAGTCAGACGGAGAAAGACAACCTCTGTGGTGTCACGTGTGTAGAACCTAATGAGCCAACTGAGCAGGGCGGTGGGCACCAGGCCCGGGTGTGGGCCATGGGCAGCGCCGCTCGCTCCGCAGTGTGAAACCAACAGGTCCTGGGGGCTAATGATGGTGCTTAATGACGCTGTGTTACGACCTGAAGGTTGGCGAAAGCAGATCTTAAATGCTCGCAACAGAGAAACGGTGATGTGAGGTGAGGGGGGTCCGCTGACCACGGCGGCCGTCACTGCAGGATGTAAGGGTCAAATCAACACACTGACACCTTCGACTGCACTGTCAGGGCTTCTCCGTGGCTCGGCGGCAGAGTCTGCTGCCAACGCAGGGGGCGTGGGCTCGGCCCCGGGTCAGGAAGGTCCTTTTGAAGGAAATGGCAGCGCCCTCCAGTGCTCCTACCATGGAAATTCCATGGACAGAGGGGCCTGGTGGGCTACTGTCCACTGGGCTGCAAGAGCTGGACAGGACCGAGCGGCTCCACAACAACGTGTTGATGACGCCTCAGTAAAGCTGGAAACGTTTCACCGCAAGCACCTCGGTCAGGCAGCTGAGCTGATAACCTAACTGTACTGGTTTGGCCACAAGACGTCAGCATAGTCAGAGGTGAACCCCCCAGTAACGAAAACTTAGGAAGAAACTTCTTAAGCTGCGATGATTAAACAACGAGTCTGGAATTCTCAGAATGACAGCGAATTAATTTCACCTCAAAGCTCCGTTGTCCTTCGTTCAGTTACGACAGCCATGCAGTTCCACGCTCACACTCTTAAACGGCGTGAACGATACCCAAGCACAACGTGCAGCAGGCAGACCCGCAGCGCCAGCACTGGCCGTCCACGCCGCGGCCGGAGCAGACCCCCGCGCTGCGCTCTCTCTACGCAGACGTGCACACAGACACAAGCAGGACCTCAAACCAGCGGGGAAGGACACGTGCTGGAGGTGAAGTGGGCGGCCCAGCGCCTCTCTTCATAACTCCTGGCGAGCCCCTGCCTCCTGCTGCAAACAGCTCAGCGGCACAACAGACGACTTCCATCAGGCCTCTTCTAAGACGGACGGTTCCAAACCACACACCACAGGGCCACCACCTGCGGGCCTTCTGTGCACTCTCGACAGGGGACGCCCAACGGCCCCCGGCAAGGGCGTGCCGGTCCACAGTCCAGCCGGGCGGACGGCTCAGCCCCATGCCCCCAGGGGCCCAGCACCACGGACGAGCAACCTCTCGAGGACGCAGAGGCTCACAAACGCATCTGAAGGCAAAACTGTGGTTCTAACCATGCAGCAGAGCACTCAGGCAGTGACCAAAGTCTCACCTGACAATAGCTATCTATTTTTAAAATGCCTGATTTAAGAAGATAGATCTAGATCACGCCCAGGCTGAGTACATCTAAACATCAGGGTTACAGATTATTATTGGAAGTCCAAGGTATATGACGTAAGCAAATGCAATCTTAGAATTCAGTGTATTTAATGATCTTTTTTTCTGAGATGACAGTAGTGGTATTTAAAAAACTTAATAGCCAAGAGCCAGAAAAACCATTAACAAGATGACTATGAAAATATCTCCTTTAACTTCCATTTCGGTAGAAATGGCAGTGTGTAAACTATCCAAAATCAATCAGGCTTTTTCTTTCAATGTGCCAGACAGTGGGGAGGGGGCATGTTCTAGTCCGCGGCCGTGGCGTATTCTAGACACCGTCGCCGCTGGCCGTGTCTCCTGCCTTGTGGGGAACCAGAAAGGGCCCAGGAACGAATTAAAATTAAACAACGAGTCTGGAATTCTCAGAATGACAGCGAATTAATTTCACCTCAAAGCTCCGTTGTCCTTCGTTCAGTTACGACAGCCATGCAGTTCCACGCTCACACTCTTAAACGGCGTGAACGATACCCAAGCACAACGTGCAGCAGGCAGACCCGCAGCGCCAGCACTGGCCGTCCACGCCGCGGCCGGAGCAGACCCCCGCGCTGCGCTCTCTCTACGCAGACGTGCACACAGACACAAGCAGGACCTCAAACCAGCGGGGAAGGACACGTGCTGGAGGTGAAGTGGGCGGCCCAGCGCCTCTCTTCATAACTCCTGGCGAGCCCCTGCCTCCTGCTGCAAACAGCTCAGCGGCACAACAGACGACTTCCATCAGGCCTCTTCTAAGACGGACGGTTCCAAACCACACACCACAGGGCCACCACCTGCGGGCCTTCTGTGCACTCTCGACAGGGGACGCCCAACGGCCCCCGGCAAGGGCGCGCCGGTCCACAGTCCAGCCGGGCGGACGGCTCAGCCCCATGCCCCCAGGGGCCCAGCACCACGGACGAGCAACCTCTCGAGGACGCAGAGGCTCACAAACGCATCTGAAGGCAAAACTGTGGTTCTAACCATGCAGCAGAGCACACAGGCAGTGACCAAAGTCTCACCTGACAATAGCTATCTATTTTTAAAATGCCTGATTTAAGAAGATAGATCTAGATCACGCCCAGGCTGAGTACATCTAAACATCAGGGTTACAGATTATTATTGGAAGTCCAAGGTATATGACGTAAGCAAATGCAATCTTAGAATTCAGTGTATTTAATGATCTTTTTTTCTGAGATGACAGTAGTGGTATTTAAAAAACTTAATAGCCAAGAGCCAGAAAAACCATTAACAAGATGACTATGAAAATATCTCCTTTAACTTCCATTTCGGTAGAAATGGCAGTGTGTAAACTATCCAAAATCAATCAGGCTTTTTCTTTCAATGTGCCAGACAGTGGGGAGGGGGCATGTTCTAGTCCGCGGCCGTGGCGTATTCTAGACACCGTCGCCGCTGGCCGTGTCTCCTGCCTTGTGGGGAACCAGAAAGGGCCCAGGATAAACAGAGAGCAGAGAGCGAGGACTGAGGACGTTACAGAGCCGCAGCGCGGCTCCGGGAGGGCCGGCCGCAGCCTCCATGGAGGTGGCCGCTGCAAACACGGCCAGGCCCACCTCACACACGCGGTGCACCTCAGGCAGGGCGCAGGAAGCGGGAAGGATTTCTGCAGCTGCCGGCTGCAGGGAGGAGCGAGGCATGGCGTCCTGCAACCTGGAGCTCAGAAGCCGTCACGCCGGAGACACATGTCCGTCTTCACGACGCGAGCTCGGGAAGGACAGGGCTCTACGCGCCATCTGCTGATTCGTCCGAACCACTCAGGACAGTACAGGGTGCTCACACACAGTCCTGAAGAAGGTCACTGAGCAGCAGGCCAAAGCCAAGAGGCCCCGTGCTGCCATCCTGAAGCTAGGGACAAGTGTATGGCTGATAAAAGGAATTACTTTTATCAGTTGATCTTTTAAAATTTTTGGCCTCTTTTATTGGTCTTTATTTATTTTCACCTATCTTTATTCCTGGCCCGTGTGGGCCTCCCATCGCAGTGGCCTGTCTTGTAGCAGAGCACAGGCTCCGGGCACGTGCGCTCCGGAGCTCCAGCTCCTAATTGCACACAGCGGTCCAGTCGCTCCGTGGCACACGGGATCTTCCCAGGCCAGGGATCGAACTGGCGCCCCTTGCACTGCAAGGCGGACTCTTTACTCGCTGGACCACCAGGGAAGCCCAGGAATTACTTTCAATTTTATTTATATATTTTCTTTTTATATATATATTTTAGTTGCACCATGCAGCATGCAGGATCTGAGCTCCCTGACCAGGGACTGAAGCCACACCCCCTGCAGTGGGCGCACAGAGTCTTAACCTCGGGATCACCAGGGTGTTCCAGGAGCTACTTTTTAAAAGGTTCACGTCACAACCTTAGTATTTCCTTTCCTCTGTCGTTCCCGAGGCTTTGTCTCAAGGGGACCTGAGGACCCTTTCTCCCCAGAGCCCGCGGTCCTCGCAGGTGTCCAGAGCCGCCCGTCTCCTGCAGCTCACGCCGCCCACGCCGGGGTCCTTCCAAGGCCAGAGACACCTGCCCGCTCCCCCACCCCTCCGCCCCAACAGCAGGACTCCTTGGAAGAAGCCTGCGGCCAACAGTGCACCTTAGAACAAAGCAGGAGACAGGAGAAAGGCCTGACAACACTATTTTGACTGAAACTACGGTTCATTTTGTAAGCTTAACACAGCTCGACTGCTTCTCCCTGTGGCTGCACGTTTCTCCCAACAGCCGTAAAGCCAAGGGGCCGGGGAGCACCTTCATGGAGGAAGCTGCATACAGCATGTCTTCCAGGGTGAAATGGCAACACTGGTTCAAATATTCTTGGCAAAATTCCTGGATCAGCTGCAGGTTGTAGAGGCTATCCGCCAAAGACATGGTTTCTTTCAAGCAAATATCTTCAAATAAGAAAAGAACAAGGGTTAATGTTGGTAATACGCATCCCGCATCCACTCTGTGATGAGTAACCTTATACCAGCGCGCACACACACCTGCAACTGTGCAGTCACTACACAGAAAGACTTGGGAACCAAGCGCCCCTTCACTCAGCTACCCTCCTAGAACTATACATAAATAGTCTTCTTAAAAAAGGCTTCATTACTTACTGGACCCCACTGCCGTAAACATCTGTCACATCTATCCACAGTTGAAGAATGCCTCAGTGGAACACTCACCCTCTAGCCTGACGACACCAGGACAGTAAAAGTGAATGAGGGCAGCCAGCGCACAGCCGTCCGAGCCGTCCTTCAACAAGTTTTCTACCAATGGAATGCAAGGCAGTTGCTTGAGCAAAGTCTGCTCTTTCCTGTAACGAGCCTACAGTATGAAAAAAGAAATAAAATAAGTACTCAACAACAGACAGGAACGACACAGCACGCTAGGTTCCATTGGGCCAATAATGGATCAATAATCAAGCAGAAGTCAAGAGAAGCGAGAGTGACTCACCCACACGCTTCCTTCCTGAGCATTACTACTAGACCTGACTTCGCCAGCAGCGCTACGGGTCTGAAGCGAAGTACTTAACAGAAGGTCACAGGGCTCCCTCGTGAATTCACTTAGCCCAAGAGTTTAAATACAGAAACATCACAAAAGCAGCTCACGCCGCCCACGCCGGGTCCTTCCAAGGCCAGAGACACCTGCCCGCTCCCCACCCTCCGCCCCAACAGCAGGACTCCTTGGAAGAAGCCTCGCCAACAGTGCACCTTAGAACAAAGCAGGAGACAGGAGAAAGGCCTGACAACACTATTTTGACTGAAACTACGGTTCATTTTGTAAGCTTAACACAGCTCGACTGCTTCTCCCTGTGGCTGCACGTTTCTCCCAACAGCCGTAAAGCCAAGGGGCCGGGGAGCACCTTCATGGAGGAAGCTGCATACAGCATGTCTTCCAGGGTGAAATGGCAACACTGGTTCAAATATTCTTGGCAAAATTCCTGGATCAGCTGCAGGTTGTAGAGGCTATCCGCCAAAGACATGGTTTCTTTCAAGCAAATATCTTCAAATAAGAAAAGAACAAGGGTTAATGTTGGTAATACGCATCCCGCATCCACTCTGTGATGAGTAACCTTATACCAGCGCGCACACACACCTGCAACTGTGCAGTCACTACACAGAAAGACTTGGGAACCAAGCGCCCCTTCACTCAGCTACCCTCCTAGAACTATACATAAATAGTCTTCTTAAAAAAGGCTTCATTACTTACTGGACCCCACTGCCGTAAACATCTGTCACATCTATCCACAGTTGAAGAATGCCTCAGTGGAACACTCACCCTCTAGCCTGACGACACCAGGACAGTAAAAGTGAATGAGGGCAGCCAGCGCACAGCCGTCCGAGCCGTCCTTCAACAAGTTTTCTACCAATGGAATGCAAGGCAGTTGCTTGAGCAAAGTCTGCTCTTTCCTGTAACGAGCCTACAGTATGAAAAAAGAAATAAAATAAGTACTCAACAACAGACAGGAACGACACAGCACGCTAGGTTCCATTGGGCCAATAATGGATCAATAATCAAGCAGAAGTCAAGAGAAGCGAGAGTGACTCACCCACACGCTTCCTTCCTGAGCATTACTACTAGACCTGACTTCGCCAGCAGCGCTACGGGTCTGAAGCGAAGTACTTAACAGAAGGTCACAGGGCTCCCTCGTGTGAATTCACTTAGCCCAAGAGTTTAAATACAGAAACATCACAAAATGGATGTCAGACATTCGGTACCTAAATTATCAGTTCACGTCAGCCTTAGACTCAGCGCTGACAGCACACTCCCGTCTGCAAGGACGGAGGCGTCCTCAGAGGCGGGGCGGGCGGAGGGCCGCGGGACGACCCCGGAGGAGACCTGGGGACGAGAAGCTTCACTCCGGGGAGCTGGAGCAAGACCACCAGCAAGCCTGGCTTCTCGTCGGAGCACGGAGGCGACGCACACGAAGCGTACTCACTCTGGTCTCACTGACCCCAGACGGAGCAAGGGCAAGGGGTTCTGCTCCCTCCGAAAAGCAGCAGCTCGTGTGTCTTAAAGACCGGCTGGTGCGACGGGTACAAACCTGTAAGCCCTGCTGTAAAACCGAGGGGTTACAAGGAGGAGCCCTGAGGTCAGACGAAACCCCTGGGCCCAGATCCTGCTTCTGCCACTTCTCAGCTCGGGGACCCGGGGCAGGTCACCCGCACGGTCAGCTGCGAGCCGGGGATAGCCAGGGCCTGCTCCGCAGGGCACGGAGGCACGGGCACGGGGACGGGGACGGGGACGGACGCCGCGCGTGACGCACGTGTGGGCCCAGCAGCGGGCGCCCGAGGCCAGCTGTCTTAGCTGGTTGACCTCCTCGAGCCAGAAAAGCCAAGCTGAGGACGTAGTCAAGATGCACACTGCACTACTTTATTAGCAAAATTTACAATTATAATGGCTACTAATATTTAAATATAGGGTTTTCTTTAAAGAAATTAAAACTAATTTTTCTTCTACCTAAACTGACCATCTCTATTTCATAATTAAAGTATAATGAGAAATAGAATACTCTTGTGAGAATAAGAAAACAGAAAAATAGGGTCTTCCCTGGTGGTCCAGTGGGTAGAGAGTCTGCCTTGCAGTGCAAGGGGCACCAGTTCAATCCCTGGTCTGGGAAGATCCCACGTGCTGCGGAGAGGCTGGACCGATGTGTCCAATTAGGAGCCAGCGCTCTGGAGCACGTGCGCCCAGAGCCAGTGCTTTGCAAGGGAAGAGGCCACTGCAGTGGGAGCCCCAGGCAAGCCAAAGAATAAAGATGGATGAAAAAGAATAAATAAAAGAGGCCAAAATTAAAAAAAACAAAACAAAACAGAAATTTACTGAAAGAGGTTTACTATTTGGTGGTGAAGTCAGATTTCCTTTCCCCAGAAAAGCACACACATTCAAGAGAAAGTATTTATCCCTCTTTCCCCCTCACTGGCTACTCAAGAACTAGACTCACAGAGCACTTCCTCCTCAGGAAGGCTTTCAGAGGAGCTTGTTCTTACAAACCAGTATGGACTAGAATCTGTAGTTACTGGCATGTCCCAAATTCACCTATATTCAGAAAATATTCCACTCATGTCCATGCACTACATAAGTTCTTCAATTAAGTTTTTATTTTTAAATAATCCTTAGTAAACATCCTCCTCATTTTGTTGATGGCAGTTTAAAATCCAACCGTGAAGCAACAGAAGAGAGGAGGAGAGGCAGAGAGAGAGAAAGAGGACCGTGGCCAGCGCCCCTCCAGCCTTCTGCTGCCTCTCTTGCTTCCAACTTTGCCCTCGCGTCTTTCTCAGGCTGGTGAGAAACAGCACGGAAAACTCTCTACACTGGCCGGGCCCCGGGCCCCGGGCCCAACGTCCCAGACCTCCAGCCTGCCCTGTGCTGGGCCCAAGAGCGGAAGTGGACGGAGTGTCCACGGTCACGGGACAGAGACTGGAACCGTGCCTGTGCTCTGCCAGGAGCCCAGCCACACAAGTGGGGCGCACGCCCACGCCCACGCCCACACCCAGCTTCCACCCCCACACACCCCCTTCCTGAGGCTGCAGCTCTGGAGGCAGACGGCTCAGAGCAGACAATCAGAGATCCGTCAGGGCAGGCCGGGACAGCTTCCTGAAGACCACACCCCAGAAGCTGCACCAGGTAGCCCACTTCTGTCTTGAAGGTGTGTGGGGCTCCCAGGAGCTCTGCGGCTCACGCGGACCTGAGCATGCTCTGTGCGTCACAAACGCACGGCTCCTCCTACAAACGGAGGCCTCTGGCACTTAAGAGGGACGTGTTTCCCATCTTTCAACACTGCGGTGGACCTGTAAGTTACAGTTCTGTTTCTGAGGGTGTAAAATAGTTACACAGTTGAGCCGCCATGTTCGCCCTGAAAAGACCAACTCGTGTCGTCAGACCAGAGCTGAATCTGCGAGTACTTTAGATCCGGGCCCGAGAGGGACACGAGTCTGTCATTATGTCACACAAAAAGGGTCCTCTGCAGTTCAGTCAAAAGGAAATGATTCCTTCAAAAAGATGACCTTATAATACAAATTATTTACATGCGCACTTCATCTTTACTTTGTCTAAGATTATTAAAACTAATCCAAATCTACATCCACACTTTCTGTTGCTGATGGTCTACGAGTACTGGCAGACTAGTTTACACTTTAAGTTATTTTTAAAGTTTCTGATCCAAACTTTAGCTGGACTTTTTTTTTTTTGAAAGATTTATTTATTTATTTATTTATTTATTATTGGTGGGGGGTGAGGTGGGGAGGGAGGGGAGCAGGTGGGCCACTTCTATTGGTCTTTCATTTCTCTATTTCATCCATCTTTGTTCTTTGGCTCCTGTGGGCCTCCCATCGCGGTGGCGTCCGTCGTCGCAGAGCACCGGCTCTGGGCGCGTGCGCTCCAGAGCTCCGGCTCGGTCATTGGACACATAGGTCCAGCCGCTCCGCGGCACGTGGGATCCTCCCAGACCAGGGATCAAACCGGTGCCCCTTGCACTGAAAGGCAGTGTCCTTACCCACTGGACCACCAGGGAAGCCCTTAGCTGGACTTTTTAAGTCTTTCTATTCCGCATTATGACCAAAGGGCTTAAAACGCAATCTCCACTTGTGACACGGAATTACATGACACGACATATCAGCACGACAACACCAACAATCACACTTGGAGCGCGAGCTGAAGGGCCGGGCGGACTTACTGGAACCAGTTTCCAGAACCACTTGGAAGGAGACTTCGGAGGAGGCAGCAGGAGGAAAGGGAAAGGGAAAGAGCATCAGCATTTTTAAAATTAACAAGTTACAGTGAAGCGTCCGTTAGCGGAGCTCCAAGCTTACGGCCCTCAAAATGATGTTAAACTGCTAATACTTTAAACTTTAGCATCCAGTATAGAGTTTCCTAATGATAAAGACAGCCACCTTCTGCCCCCCGACTCCTCTCCCAACACAGGTGTGCATTCTTAGGATACCCAGGACCTACTGTACACTTTGGCAGCAAAGAGTTACTTGCAACCTTTGAAATTCTTAGACAGAAGGAAGCCAAGTCTTCATCCCAAAAGGAACAGAAGACTGTTCCACAAGGGTGTGAATAAGAGCAGTCAGGCAGAACTGGGCACAACGATGGTTTCTCTAACGATGTAAAGAATTTCTTTCAATTAATGAGGAAGAAAAACACCTGGCAATTCCTGCCAATCCTTATTTTTATAGAGTCTCTAAAGCAAGTAGCTGCTAACACAACGAGAATACAAATGCTATTTTTCTAACTATCTAGGGGTGTCTCAAAGAACACAATTTTATGTCTTCAAGAAGATTCACAAACCCGTAATTTCAGATACTATGAATAATGTGTGATTGTTTTACACGTCCCAGCAAAGAGCACACGTGCAAGGGCACCAGTGTCGCCAAGTGCCCTGCTGCGTGACGAGCCCGCAGGGCTGGAGCGGGCCTCGCAGCTTTCTGTATAAGTCTGAAGTATTTCAAAATAAATGTTCTGAACAGTTATATTAAGTCCATACTAATCCAAGTGCACAAGACTGATTTATAAAGCTGTTAAAGAAGTTTAATTTTTACAGTCCTCTTAGACAAAGATTAAAATCATGGTACTAGATTACCTAACTCATACATATATAAGTCTCTTTAGATCAAATCATCCTGGAGGAAAAGAAAGTCATGGTACCATGTCTGAATTTAAACATATACATCTATGTGAAAGTTGATAACCAACTACTTGCTAATTTCACTAACCTTTCGAGTCCCTTACACTGCCTGCATGCCGACAAAGCATCACTTTAGTCACAGAGTTTAGGAGCCACTTTTCTTACCTTTTAGTTTTGCAACCCCGCCTTGGGGCTGGGGGATGCACTGCCAAGAGACATTTTAAAATTAACAAGTTACAGTGAAGCGTCCGTTAGCGGAGCTCCAAGCTTACGGCCCTCAAAATGATGTTAAACTGCTAATACTTTAAACTTTAGCATCCAGTATAGAGTTTCCTAATGATAAAGACAGCCACCTTCTGCCCCGACTCCTCTTCCAACACAGGTGTGCATTCTTAGGATACCCAGGACCTACTGTACACTTTGGCAGCAAAGAGTTACTTGCAACCTTTGAAATTCTTAGACAGAAGGAAGCCAAGTCTTCATCCCAAAAGGAACAGAAGACTGTTCCACAAGGGTGTGAATAAGAGCAGTCAGGCAGAACTGGGCACAACGATGGTTTCTCTAACGATGTAAAGAATTTCTTTCAATTAATGAGGAAGAAAAACACCTGGCAATTCCTGCCAATCCTTATTTTTATAGAGTCTCTAAAGCAAGTAGCTGCTAACACAACGAGAATACAAATGCTATTTTTCTAACTATCTAGGGGTGTCTCAAAGAACACAATTTTATGTCTTCAAGAAGATTCACAAACCCGTAATTTCAGATACTATGAATAATGTGTGATTGTTTTACACGTCCCAGCAAAGAGCACACGTGCAAGGGCACCAGTGTCGCCAAGTGCCCTGCTGCGTGACGAGCCCGCAGGGCTGGAGCGGGCCTCGCAGCTTTCTGTATAAGTCTGAAGTATTTCAAAATAAATGTTCTGAACAGTTATATTAAGTCCATACTAATCCAAGTGCACAAGACTGATTTATAAAGCTGTTAAAGAAGTTTAATTTTTACAGTCCTCTTAGACAAAGATTAAAATCATGGTACTAGATTACCTAACTCATACATATATAAGTCTCTTTAGATCAAATCATCCTGGAGGAAAAAGAAAGTCATGGTACCATGTCTGAATTTAAACATATACATCTATGTGAAAGTTGATAACCAACTACTTGCTAATTTCACTAACCTTTCGAGTCCCTTACACTGCCTGCATGCCGACAAAGCGTCACTTTAGTCACAGAGTTTAGGAGCCACTTTTCTTACCTTTTAGTTTTTGCAAACTTCCCAGGCCCAGGGATGTGAAGGGCCTGAGGAGGGCAGTGGCATAACTGCCAACCAAGATCCAGGCCCCCCACCCTGGCAAGTGCTCGGGACAAGCCCCCCCACCGACTCCCCTGTGCTCAGGACAAGCTCCCTAAGAGAATGAACACTGCGCTTCATGTCACTGGCTTTAAGCCTTAGAGATCATCAGAGTAGCTCCCAGATTTTGCAAATAAAAATACAAGATGCTCATGCAACTTATACTGAGAAATCATTTAGCTGAAATTCAAATGTAACTGGGCATCACACTTTAGAATCAAAAGGAGTAGCAGAAGCAAAAAGAGCAACTTGAAAGAAAATAAAGAAAATAACATCAGCAACCTGTTTAATCGAAACATTTTCCTAGCACGCTATTTAAAATCCTTTCCTTTTAGAGCACCACCCAGGCCAACAATCAGAAACAGACGGTGAGAGGATTCAATAATCTACCAAAATGCCTTTGGTCCAACTCTAACACACAGTACCAGTATCCCTCAACTGAGCGTGTATTTTACCATGAACAGAGAGGGAGGAAGAAGCATCATAAAACACATTCTATTGATCATCTGGGTAGAGGGCCGTGGACAGGATCAGTGATCAGACAGGTACTATCCAACGCCCAGGCTCTGTCACAGGAGGGGAGGTAAGAGGCAGCAAGGCCAGCACCCGGCTTCCACCTCGCCAGCACGAGCTGAGGGAGGCGGGGCACAGCGGCCTCTCACCACTCAGACAGCCATGAGCAAGAGCAGATCACTCCACCTCTCTTGTCTAAAAGGAGAAAAGCGCAATTTTGCTTTTACAAGAATTAAAATCAAGAATAAAAGGATTCTACATGGGGGCTTCCCTGGTGGTCCAGTGGGTAAGGACACTGCCTTGCAGTGCAAGGGGCGCCGGTTCGATCCCTGGCCTGGAAGATCCCACGTGCCGTGGAGCGGCTGGACCCGTGTGTCCAATGACTGAGCCGGAGCTCTGGAGCGCGTGCACCCAGAGCCAGTGCTCTGTGACAACAGAGGCCACCGTGATGGGAGGCCCACACGGGCCAAAGAACAAAGATGGATGAAAACAGAGAAATGAAAGACCAACAGAAGTGGCCCGCTCACCCCCCTCCCCCTCAACAACCCCCCGACCCGCCACCCCCACCGAAAAGGATTCTATATGTAGCCCAACATTTGAAATGCCAAAGCTCCCACTGACAGGTATGAGAACAAGGCTTCCTAACGTAGGAACCTGACTCCTGACCAGGGGCAGGAGCAGATCCATTGCCAAGGTAAGGGTTTCCACTCCCGAGGGAAGGAGAGCACGTGGGGAATGAGAAGGCGAGGGCCGGGGACGCGGCGGGCACGGGGCTGGCGAAGGCAGTGGGGCAGCCAGTCTCCACTCGGTGGCAGTGAGCAAGGGGCAGGGGTCAGCGTGATCCCAAACACCAACTCCAGACAAAGCCATGAGTGGTCTTCAGCAGAGCCTCCCCAGCAAGGCTGGTCCTGACAACCAGCCCTCCCCTGCCTCCTCTTACAGAGGAGGGTCCACGGCCCCGGCCTTTGCCCAACAACGCGGAGGAGTGAGGCATAATAAAGAAGACACCTAAAATAACCCAGATGGAAAATGAAGTCTCTGAATAGCAGGACTTCCCACAGCTTCGCTCAGCTAAAGTGCTCGCCCTATGAGCATTTCACAAGGAGTCAGGTACACTATCCTGCAGGCAATACGCTTTAGGTCTCAGGATACAACAAACACACAAGTCTTCAACGAAGAAACCTACAGAAGCCTGCTCAGAGGCTGCACTTAGTACACATTGTTACAAGGCTGACACGATGGAAATCGTTTGCTTGTTTCATGCATTCTGCCACACAAAGGCAGAACCGCTATTTTTGGCAAAAGAACCTCAGAAACTGAGCTCCAGTCACTGACAGCCTTTTTCCTAAACCCCGTCATCCAGCTGATCTTCATCCTGTGCTTCTCCGTCCCTGCCATCACGAGGAGGCTTCCCAGCCTGCAGGGAAGACCGCCAGACACAGTCTGATGAACGCGGCATCCCCCAGCAGCACTCACGTGCAAACACAGGCTCTCATAGGGCTCCCCCTTGGGAACATGTACCTTTTGACCTCCTGGGGACTCCACTGCATGGTGGTCTTTCAATTTCTGTTCTTGTTCCATTATGTCCTTCAAATGCTCATTTACCTTAAAATATAAAAACACTAATTTGAATTTATAGTCAATATAACAACAAAATGACATGTGCGTTAAAATGCCTGTGTTCAGATGTCAAATACTAGTACCATTCAAATGAACAGAATCGCATTTTCCCAAGCAGAAAAAAGGACTTTACGGGTGTTTTGTTTGAAATCCTAAAATTAATTCATTACTTTATCAAATCCTTGTTGAGTTCACACTACATGTTAGGAACTAGCTGGAATGCTAGGGAAAAAAAGGTGCTCGATCACTTCAGTTCTGACGCTTGCTGTTGTTCCACTGCTCAGCAGCGTCCGACTCTCTGCAGCCTCGTGGACGGCAGCGCTCCAGGCTTCCCGCACATCGCCGCCTCTCGGAGTTTGCTTAAACTCGCGTCCATAGAGTCCGTGATGTCAACCAACCATCTCATCCTCTTCACCCGCTTCTCTCACTTAGGAAATAAACTCTCTTCAGTAAAAATCTCACAATCTCTTTAAAGACTAATAAGCGAAAATTATCTTCCTTAAAATTAATGTTTTCATTATCAACAGAAAAGACTTTGGATCAAATTCTTAAGCTGTGATTTCCTAGGCATGTCTCTGAATCACGAGTGGAGGTTAGTGTGGTCATAAGGCGACAATTAAAATACATGAAAAAGGCTTCCCTGGTGGTCCAGTGGGTAGAGTCCACCTTGCAGTGCAAGGGGCTCTGGTTAGATTCCTGGTCTGGGAAGACCCCACGTGGAGCAGCTGGACCGGTGTGTCCAATTAGAAGCCAGCACTCTGGAGCGCATGCGCCCAGAGCCGATGCTCTGCAGCGAGAGGCCACTGCAATGGGAGGCCCACACAGGCCGAAGAATAACGATGGATGAAATTGAATACATAAACCAATAAAAGAGACCAAAATTAAAAAAAAAATACATGAAAACATTTTGTATATCAGAACTTCTCAGTGATAAGGTCAAATTTATCAGATTGTTCAAAAGTCTGTAATTCAAGATGACTAAGAAACAACCTGTCAAGTGCATACAGTACTTCTTGAGAATACTTTAGACAACTTTGGATTTTGAGTTACCGATCTTAAGATCATTCCAATAAGTGTTCAAATTAACTAATAATGGGATTTTGGAAAACAGGAATGCCATTATCCACTACTGTAACTCTAAATCAGTAATTTTCTAAATTCTGTTGCTTCAAGTTCAGTTCAATGCCTGAAAAAAGACTGAAGAATTGTACAATGTAACTAACAGTCGCTCCCAGCTGCGCGTGCCCGAGGCGGCGAGGGAGCCCAGGGCGCACAGGCGCGCTCGGCTGCTGCGGGCGGAGACACTGGAGCCGCGACTCGGTGGCGCAGAGCCTCTTCCCGGGGACAGCAGACGCCGCGAGGACCAGGGTCTGACGCAAAGCCCCGCGCACGCGCTATGACCGTGGTCATTTCTTGCTGTCTCTGAGTGTGGCTGCCAGTCTGAAGAAAACCTACATCACATGTGGTCTGGAGAATGACGGCCCTAAGAGGGGAGGGTCCCAGCGAGGGTGGCGGGGACGCTCTCTGCTCCAGACCCACCGGCCGATGTGCTCGCCTCGCCGCGGGCACGCATTCTCTGCGGGTCTGCACGGCCGGGAGGACCCGGCAGAGCCACGGCCTCGTCCCGACGAAGGCCCGCAGCCCCGCTGCGTTTCGGCCAGCTGACAGCTTCTCTAACGCTCAGCTTTCTGGGACGAGCCTTTCTAACGACGTTACTTATCGATGGTCTTCCACGAGTCACTCAGGCACACTTACATGCAATGTCGTGATAGATATTATAGAATGCATAAAGTCTGTTTCCATTATTTTAACAGTTTTTTTTAAGTCTAAAGTAAATGGGAAACGTTAAGGAAGACTGCATGATTCTGGCTTCCACTCAGACTTGAAAGAGTCACAAAATCTGTCTCCGTCCACTCAGGCTGCCACAGCAAACCAGCAGAGGCGGCGGGCGGCCCGTGAGCTGTGGAAACGTATTCCTCAGGCTCTGGAAGTCCCAGGCACCAGCAGACGGCCCGGTGAGCCCGCTTCCTCGCACCCAGAAGGGGCGTGGGCGCTCTGGGGCCTCCCAGGAAGGAGCGGCCCCGCTCCCCCGAGGGGCCAGCCCTCAGGACCTCCTGCACAGCTCACCGGGGCCTCGATCTCGACAAACCACTCTGCGGGGGGCACAGACGGTCAGCGGAGAGCCGGGGGGAGGCTCAGCGCCCCGGGCCTGAGACCGCGGCTACCCAAGGAGCTCCCCACCTTATTGATCCAGTACATGACGGCCTCCTCGATGTCGTAGGGCAGCTCCGTGGCCTGGAAGAAGGCCGAGTACTGCTGGGCGCAGGCGGCCACCTTGTCCACTCTGACCATCTCCACGGTGTACGCCATCATGAGGGTGTCGATCATGGCCAGGTGAGCGCTCTGGGGACACAGACCGGGGGCGACTGTTAGGAATCACACTGAGAAACGGCTGCTTCGAAGCTGTTAAATGTCTCTAATATTGCCTAACAAGTCGGAGCATAAATAAAGGCTAAGATAAGACAGCGTAAATGGCACAAGCCCGCAGTGAGCTCTTGTAGCGTCATCACTCAGGTGGTTAGGACTCTGAAATTTCACTGCCAAGGGCCCAGGTTCGACCCCTAGTCAAGAAACCAAGGTCCCACAAGCTGTGAGGCCTCCCGCGGCCTCCCCGCCCCGCGCCCTGCCCTCCGCGCCCGCGCCCCAGCGCCGGGGCCTGTCCTGCTCAGCTCTGCTCCCAGCTCAGGGTTAAGGGGAAGCTCTGGGTAATGAGCACCTAACAGCATTCTAACGTGTGACTCTTTTGAACAGAAATGTGGGAAAACACCCGCCAGGGTGAACCCCTCCCCGTCCTCGTCCCCGGGGCTCCCCGCCGGAGTGCATGGCGCAGGTGCGGTGCAGAGAGAACGCCACGCAGCTGCCGTTACAGGGCAGCAGGCACTGAGGGACAGCCTCCGACCAGGAGGAGCCACATGGTGACGGCCGCCGTGGAGAAGCCACGCCCCCCTACGCCGCTGAACAGCAGGCAACCCGTGCACACCGCGTGGCAACAGCGCTCACAGCACACACACACCCGGGCAGACACACGTGCATTACACACACATCTTGAATACGTCTATAATAGACACAAGACAGGAAGAGAAAAGAAATGAATACAAGTGTAGCCTGCTTAGAACTGACCTTGTTGTAATATGCAGATCATACATAAGTAGTAATATATTTCCAGAACAAAGTTCATCTCACTGATTACTTCACCTCCTAAATTCAAGAACAGATTTTTAAGAATTCCACTACTGTTTACAGATATTCCCATAAGGTGTTCGCCCACTTTTAGACTAATAAAATTCAAATTATAGTATGATTTCTTTATCCCATAACTTTATAATATGCAGAGAAGTAATTTTAAAATAATATATAACAGAAACTCTATACACAATGAACCTAGAAAAGATCAACAGTGGAAAACAAACTGCTGGCTACTGTCCATCAGTGTGGGCCAATTTATGTCTCTAAACTACACACACGCACTTAGTTTTTCACCCAAAGAACGAAGGCTGACCAGCCGCAGCCGCGGCAGCGCAGAGCGGACGCTCCGAGCAGTGCCTCCAGCCTCTGGACTAAGTCACGACTGACGCCACGGCACAGGTGAGAGGAGGGACTCCCGTCAAGGTGACAGTGCGGGAGCGACCTGCCATCTGCTCGGAGCTTGCAAGCCCAGGGCTTTTAGCGTATCACCCTAAAGGGGTCAAGAACCAAGGTCCCACAAGCTGTGAGGCCTCGCCTCCGCCCGCGCCCTGCCCTCCAGCGCCCGCGCCCAGCCGGGGCCTGTCCTGCTCAGCTCTGCTCCCAGCTCAGGGTTAAGGGAAGCTCTGGGTAATGAGCACCTAACAGCATTCTAACGTGTGACTCTTTTGAACAGAAATGGGGGAAAACACCGCCAGGGTGAACCCCTCCCCGTCCTCGTCCCCGGGGCTCCCCGCCGGAGTGCATGGCGCAGGTGCGGTGCAGAGAGAACGCCACGCAGCTGCCGTTACAGGGCAGCAGGCACTGAGGGACAGCCTCCGACCAGGAGGAGCCACATGGTGACGGCCGCCGTGGAGAAGCCACGCCCCCCTACGCCGCTGAACAGCAGGCAACCCGTGCACACCGCGTGGCAACAGCGCTCACAGCACACACACACCCGGGCAGACACACGTGCATTACACACACATCTTGAATACGTCTATAATAGACACAAGACAGGAAGAGAAAAGAAATGAATACAAGTGTAGCCTGCTTAGAACTGACCTTGTTGTAATATGCAGATCATACATAAGTAGTAATATATTTCCAGAACAAAGTTCATCTCACTGATTACTTCACCTCCTAAATTCAAGAACAGATTTTTAAGAATTCCACTACTGTTTACAGATATTCCCATAAGGTGTTCGCCCACTTTTAGACTAATAAAATTCAAATTATAGTATGATTTCTTTATCCCATAACTTTATAATATGCAGAGAAGTAATTTTAAAATAATATATAACAGAAACTCTATACACAATGAACCTAGAAAAGATCAACAGTGGAAAACAAACTGCTGGCTACTGTCCATCAGTGTGGGCCAATTTATGTCTCTAAACTACACACACGCACTTAGTTTTTCACCCAAAGAACGAAGGCTGACCAGCCGCAGCCGCGGCAGCGCAGAGCGGACGCTCCGAGCAGTGCCTCCAGCCTCTGGACTAAGTCACGACTGACGCCACGGCACAGGTGAGAGGAGGGACTCCCGTCCAAGGTGACAGTGCGGGGAGCGACCTGCCATCTGCTCGGAGCTTGCAAGTCCACCACCGGCCGGCGGACCCCACGGGGCGGGCGGAGGGCCGCAGTGGTCACCGCGGCCACCAGGTGGCAGCACAGAGCCCGGCGTCCGGAGGGGCCCGGGGCTTCCTGCGTCTCAGTGAACACTGCGAGGACAGGACAGGTCGCCGGCAGCTTCCAGAGCTGGTTTCAGGGTCACGTTACCTCCGACCAGCGGCGTCGAGACAGAAATCTCCCAGAAATGAAGGCTAAAGCTGTTCAGTAAAGAGCACGGAGGTGCTGCAGATGAGCCTCACGGATGCGTGAGACCCAGGCTCCGCCACCTCCTGCTTCTGACACGCTCGCATCAGGTGCCGATGCAGGACTGCGGCAGTGCTTCCTAAACTGAACTCGGCCCCGGGGCGCCGGGGCCAGCACCCCACCTGAGTCCACACCTCCTGCAGGGCCCCGGGGCCAGGCCGCAGGCCTGAGAGGCCAGCAGGGGCGGGAACGGGGACAGCCCCGCTAGGCTGGTGCCGAGCACACGGTGCGGCCCCTCACACCACGATGTCAAAGCTAATTCTCATTCAGAAAATAATACGTGACTCATTATTTATTATACAAGCTTACCACAATCCTCCTTTATCCTTAATTCACACAGAGACAAGGAAAACAGCACTGGACTCCCCAGAGACACGGCTTTCCACCAGGAAGGCGGTCATTAGAAAGGCAGCGAGAGGCACCGCGGGGCTCGAGCCGCCGCCGGGACCCGGACAGCCGCCTCCGAGGGCCGCGGAGGGCTCTCGGGCGCCCCGGCCTCCCTGCCCTGAGAGGTCCACACAAATCCGTGCCCACACGGATTTCTACAGTTGGTATGAAAATAGAAATGTTCCAGAAAAAAATGTATCTCCAGTCACAATGTCTGTCCTTTACTGTGATAAGAAGATCTAAGCGCATCAAAACCTCAGCTGTGGCTTCCCCAGCAGCCCGTGCACAGGGACTCAGTGCTTTCCCTGTGGCTCCCTCCAGCCTCTGGACTAAGTCACGACTGACGCCACGGCACAGGTGAGAGGAGGGACTCCCGTCCAAGGTGACAGTGCGGGGAGCGACCTGCCATCTGCTCGGAGCTTGCAAGTCCACCACCGGCCGGCGGACCCCACGGGCGGGCGGAGGGCCGCAGTGGTCACCGCGGCCACCAGGTGGCAGCACAGAGCCCGGCGTCCGGAGGGGCCCGGGGCTTCCTGCGTCTCAGTGAACACTGCGAGGACAGGACAGGTCGCCGGCAGCTTCCAGAGCTGGTTTCAGGGTCACGTTACCTCCGACCAGCGGCGTCGAGACAGAAATCTCCCAGAAATGAAGGCTAAAGCTGTTCAGTAAAGAGCACGGAGGTGCTGCAGATGAGCCTCACGGATGCGTGAGACCCAGGCTCCGCCACCTCCTGCTTCTGACACGCTCGCATCAGGTGCCGATGCAGGACTGCGGCAGTGCTTCCTAAACTGAACTCGGCCCGGGGCGCCGGGGCCAGCACCCCACCTGAGTCCACACCTCCTGCAGGGCCCCGGGGCCAGGCCGCAGGCCTGAGAGGCCAGCAGGGGCGGGAACGGGGACAGCCCCGCTAGGCTGGTGCCGAGCACACGGTGCGGCCCCTCACACCACGATGTCAAAGCTAATTCTCATTCAGAAAATAATACGTGACTCATTATTTATTATACAAGCTTACCACAATCCTCCTTTATCCTTAATTCACACAGAGACAAGGAAAACAGCACTGGACTCCCCAGAGACACGGCTTTCCACCAGGAAGGCGGTCATTAGAAAGGCAGCGAGAGGCACCGCGGGGCTCGAGCCGCCGCCGGGACCCGGACAGCCGCCTCCGAGGGCCGCGGAGGGCTCTCGGGCGCCCCGGCCTCCCTGCCCTGAGAGGTCCACACAAATCCGTGCCCACACGGATTTCTACAGTTGGTATGAAAATAGAAATGTTCCAGAAAAAAATGTATCTCCAGTCACAATGTCTGTCCTTTACTGTGATAAGAAGATCTAAGCGCATCAAAACCTCAGCCTCTCGTGGGGCTTCCCCAGCAGCCCGTGCACAGGGACTCAGTGCTTTCCCTGTGGCTCCCAGTTCAATCCCAAATCAGGGAACAAAGACCCCAGAAGTGAAAACAAAAACAAAAACAGCCTATCAAAAGTAGGCTAGTCCAGGGGCGAAAGCACTGGCCTCAAGACCAAAGGCAGCGCATCACTGACCAGCAAAGAGCTTAGTCGTGGTGGCGGGAGGCCAGGCGGGCACGGCGGTCAGAGCGAGGCCACGCCCAGCTCGCTCCAGACCCGCCTGGACCCCCGGCTCCACCACGTGGGGCCCCTGCTGCGTGTGGGGCCCCGGCAAAGCAGGCATCGTCCGGGAGCGTCAAACCCTTCCCGTGACATCTGCTCGTGGCCATGCAGCCCCGACCCTCCTGTTCTGCCTGGCCTGTCCGGTTAGACGTGTGAAGGAAGCAGAGAGAGAGCTGAGACGCAGGACCCCGTAACTACCAGCGAATGGTCCTTACGTAGCTGCCGTTTAACTCTGCCTCGGCTGACGGACACCGTGGGCCCACGACGGAGCGGCCACGAGCGCTCTCTGACCGCGTCTGAGAGGCCCCGGAACGGCAGCATGACAGGGCCCGCGCCTCCCAAGCCGTCGCCACACAGACTGACGACGACAGCCCGCCCATCCCCGGCAGGCAGGGGCGCCCTGAGCGCCCCCTGGTCCTCCGGGGCTCCGCCCCCACGCCGCCGGGCGAGCCTCCCGCCCAGGAGCACCGGAGCAGGGCACGCAGGGTGCTGGCTTTCGCGACTCCACACCGCCTACGTTATCCCGGACAGTCGTCAACCCCCCGTGGTCAACACTCCAGGACAAAGGGAGGTGGCAGACGCACGGCGGGCACCTGAGCCTGAGCATCACAGGGGCCATCGGAGGCAGGCGGGGCAGACACGCGTGGCGCGTGCAGCCCCGCAAGCAGGAGGCGCCCCGGAAGCTGCCGCCGCTCCTGGGGGGACTGCACGGGTGTGCCCACGCGCCTGCACGGGTCACCCTGGTGGCTGGCCGGCGCGAGACGCCCCGGGGCAGGGGCATCCGGGCAGCAGAGGCAGCCCTGGAGGTGCCAAGCACTGCCAGCGGCCAGGGCTGCCCTCGGGACAGGGCCCTGGGGGACGCGTGTCTCGAGACTGAAGCAGGAAGGGGCCGTGGTGCCAGTTTGGGCGACTGAGACCTCCTGAGGGACCCCAGACTCTTCCAGCGCGCCCCGCCCCTCAGTCGTGTCCGGCTGGTCGTGAGCCCGTGGGCCGTCGCCTGCCAGGTCCTCTGTCCACGGGGCTCTCCAGACAAGAAGCCTGGAGCGAGCGCTCCTTCCTCCTCCCAGGGATCCCTCCGCCGCAGGGCCTGACCCACGGCTGGGCGGGAGGGACGTCCCCACGGAGCTCCCCGGGGAGCCCCATCCCTACGCCAGCCCGTCCACACGTGACTGGGGCTCAGCCGGCCCCTCGGGATCCTGAGGAAAGGCCTAGAAGGAAGACCACAACCGACGCACTTACAAGCCCAGGTCGGCTCTTCAGACACGGTCTGATTCCACGCCAGAGCCGAGAAAACCACAGCGGGAAACCGGAGCATCGAGCCGTGTCAGAAAGACAGAGGGTTCGGGGATGTCCGCAGGACGCAGGCTGGCCCGAGGGGCCCCGCTGGCCACACCCGGGCCACACGGGAATAAAATGGATGAGCGACGAGAATGAGTCACAACATGAGCAAAGAATTCAGCAGAACTCGGCTTTTCCAGAGGAGACACCCAAACAGTCACAAAGCACACGAAAAGATGCACAAGGCCAGTAGTGAACGTCCTCCTCTGCATCTAGTCCGTGTGGATAATGGTGAATGTCTCACCCACAAGGCACCGAATCATCTGAGACACCCCGGAGCTCCACGGCGATCCGGTACTCTTACGTGTCCCCAACAACCGCTGGGCCGACCAGCACCGGAAGGCGTGAAGTCAGAGGGTGCCTGCTGGCTGGCGGGGAGGTGCCAGCGGGCCAGGGCGGCCCCCAGCCCGGGACGGACAGCCTGGCTGCCCGCAGAAGCCCTGGCGGCAGGTGACTACGTCCAGCGCATTGAGACTGGGGGAAGAACACCTGTGCCTTCAAACGCCCCAGCCCGGGTGACCCGGGCCAGTCTCACTCTGAAAGAGTTTCCACGGCAGCCTCGGCCACAACCACTGCTCCGCGTGACCGCGGCCGCCTCAGGCCCACGGCCCAAGATGACAGCGAGGCTCCCGCGTGCTCGCCAGTGTGACATTCCCAGTGCAGCCCAACCAGCCACGCACGGGGTTCTTCAAAGCGTGCCTGTGTTCTGTAGCTTTCCAGATTTGAAAGTTTTCCAGGCATATGGATGCTGAGCCAAACACTGTGCTTCAAACCTCAAAATCCAAAACAAGTTGCACAAAATACACCGAAATATGCTTTACCATATAAAAATAACCATCAGTAAAAGCCCCACTTAACACTCAAAACATCGCCTGAAAGGAAGTTTGTCAGCAAATTTCTTTCGGCTGGGCATGTACGAAAAACGCGCCGGACAGTCCTAGCTCCACCAGAGAGAAAAAAGAAACACCAAGGCGCCGAGTCACGACCCGGCAGAGCCGCCCCCTTGTCTGCCGGCCGCGGGGTCGGGACGCGTCCGCCGAGCGCTGGCCGTGGGGAGAGAGGGGATGGGGCGAGGTCTCCTTGGGGACGTGGAGGCCACCACCCAGGGTCTGGAAGTCACACGGACGAGTTACCGTTGAGTAACAGCAGGCAATGCTGCACAAGGTTTGAGCACAGACACTCCAAAACCCCACCAGCGAAGCAGGAAGAGGGAGCACCTTTCCTCCCGCCTGCCAGGCACCCCAGGGTCGCGGCCCCCCTGGCTGGAGGCCTGTGGCCAGCTGTGCTGGGCGGCCCAGGGCAGGGGCCGAGCACGGGCACCACCGCGCCGAGAGCGGCCTCCGGGCCGCCCACAGCTGCTGGCCAGCGTCCAGAGCTGCAGGCCCGGGAGGCACCTCTCCGCTCCCGGCTGGAAGACAAACGCTCACGAGAGAGGAGCTGGAAGACCAGCAGGAGCCAGCGCCTGACGGGCGGGTGCTGTCAGCCCCCGGACCCCGAACAGTCGGGCGACGTGCCTCTCAGGAACACTCCCGCCTAGAGCAGCACTGCCCAGCCTCACTCCGTCCATCCTGCCTAAGGTGAAGACTGTCCACGGGGATCAGAAGACTGTCAGGCTTTTCGCTAACCCTCTGAGCTGGCAACACCTTACGAGCATCGATTTTTCCAACAGTCGAGAACTACTGTCCACCCAGAACGCCACACTGTAATTCTGGTGGACCATAATCCATGTAACTCCTCGAAAGCATTCATCTTTAATGAATCATTAAGTACTGACAGTATTCAAATCTAAAATCTACTTCACATCATTAAAACACTCAAGAAATAATCAGTAACAATGCTGTTTCACAAAAGAGATTTTTAAAAAATCAGTTTTCCTTCCATTTTCAGGCCGCCTTCAGCAATATTCTTAGAGCCACCCGGAAGCAGGGAGAGTGGCAGAGACTCTGCCAAGGGCGTCAGGAGAAGCTGGCCGTCACCAAGGGGTGCCACGCAGAGGAGCACAATCGATCAGACATCAAAGCACCCAAAGCACTTCAGAACCCACGTGTCTCAGCATTTCTTTTAACAAAATTTTATGAGAAAAAAGAACAAAGCTGGAAGCGTCAGGCGCTTTTATCCACACTACACAGTCCTCAGGAACAGCGCGGTGCTGGCACCAGACGGACACACAGACCGAGGGACAGAACAGAGAGCCCAGAAACCGCCCCACACCCGCAGTCCGTCATCCGCCCCACAAGAGGCGAGAGCACCCAGAGGAGAGCGCCTCTGCTCGGCGGGGCTGGAAAGCCGCACAGCTACACACAGAAGAATTGCATCAGAACACTTCCTCACTCCACACACAGAAATAAACTTAAAATCCATTAAAGACCTAAATGTAAGACCCGAAACCATAAAACCATAAAATCTAGAAGAAAATACAGGCTGTGACTCAGACGGTAGAGAACCTGCCTGCATCGCCCTGGGTCGGGAAGCTCCCCCAGCGAAGGAAATGACAGTCCACTCCAGTATTCCTGCCTGGGAAATTCCATGGACAGAGGAGCCTGGCGGGCTACAGGCCACGGGATCGTAGAGTCAGACACAGCTGGGCAACGAACACAGTATTCGTTGACACTGGTGTTATCAATCTTGCCTAGAGCAGCACTGCCCAGCCTCACTCCGTCCATCCTGCCTAAGGTGAAGACTGTCCACGGGGATCAGAAGACTGTCAGGCTTTTCGCTAACCCTCTGAGCTGGCAACACCTTACGAGCATCGATTTTTCCAACAGTCGAGAACTACTGTCCACCCAGAACGCCACACTGTAATTCTGGTGGACCATAATCCATGTAACTCCTCGAAAGCATTCATCTTTAATGAATCATTAAGTACTGACAGTATTCAAATCTAAAATCTACTTCACATCATTAAAACACTCAAGAAATAATCAGTAACAATGCTGTTTCACAAAAGAGATTTTTAAAAAATCAGTTTTCCTTCCATTTTCAGGCCGCCTTCAGCAATATTCTTAGAGCCACCCGGAAGCAGGGAGAGTGGCAGAGACTCTGCCAAGGGCGTCAGGAGAAGCTGGCCGTCACCAAGGGGTGCCACGCAGAGGAGCACAATCGATCAGACATCAAAGCACCCAAAGCACTTCAGAACCCACGTGTCTCAGCATTTCTTTTAACAAAATTTTATGAGAAAAAAGAACAAAGCTGGAAGCGTCAGGCGCTTTTATCCACACTACACAGTCCTCAGGAACAGCGCGGTGCTGGCACCAGACGGACACACAGACCGAGGGACAGAACAGAGAGCCCAGAAACCGCCCCACACCCGCAGTCCGTCATCCGCCCCACAAGAGGCGAGAGCACCCAGAGGAGAGCGCCTCTGCTCGGCGGGGCTGGAAAGCCGCACAGCTACACACAGAAGAATTGCATCAGAACACTTCCTCACTCCACACACAGAAATAAACTTAAAATCCATTAAAGACCTAAATGTAAGACCCGAAACCATAAAACCATAAAATCTAGAAGAAAATACAGGCTGTGACTCAGACGGTAGAGAACCTGCCTGCATCGCCCTGGGTCGGGAAGCTCCCCCAGCGAAGGAAATGACAGTCCACTCCAGTATTCCTGCCTGGGAAATTCCATGGACAGAGGAGCCTGGCGGGCTACAGGCCACGGGATCGTAGAGTCAGACACAGCTGGGCAACGAACACAGTATTCGTTGACACTGGTGTTATCAATCTTGTTTTTGGATCTGTCTCCTCAGGCAAGGGAAAGAAAAGCAAAAAGAAGGGCTTCCCTGGTGGTCCAGTGGGTAAGGACACTGCCTTGCAGTGCAAGGGGCGCCGGTTCGATCCCTGGCCTGGGAAGATCCCACGTGCCACGGAGCAGCTAGACGGATGTGTCCAATCACCAAGCCAGCACTCTAGAGTGCATGCGCCCAGAGCCGGCGCTCTGCAGCAAGAGATGCCACTGCGATGGGAGGACCACATGGGCCAAAGAACAAAAATGGATGAAAATAAATAAATGAAAAACCAATAGAAGTGGCCAAAAAATAAATAAATAAATGCATAATTAAAAAAAAAAGAAAAGAAAAGCAAAAAGAAACCAATGGGACCTCATCAAACTTCAAAGTTTTTGCAAGATAAAGGAAACCATCAATCACATGAAAAAGTCACCTACTGAATGGGAGAAGATTTGCAAATGATGAGGGGCAAAATAAATAAAATTTTAAAAAAATAACAAAGGACTCACAACTCAAATCAAAAACAAAACAAATGAAACAAAACAAAAATGTTTTCATGGGTAAAGGACCCGAATAGACATTTTCCCAGAAACACGTGGATGGCCAACTGGCAGCATGGAGTGATGCTGAACGTCACCAATCACTTGCCCACGGCCAACCTCGGGGGCTTTCCCAGCTCCCGAGACACGCCTCCAGCCACCAAGCCTGCGGTCCCTCCTGCCGGAACCTTCTCGCCCAGGCTCGCCCGCTGCTTCCTCCGGGACGCAGGTGTCCGTTCGGGCAGCAGTCCCTGACTGTCCCCTGGAGAAGCAGCACGCTCCACTCCCTCTACCTCTTTCTTCTTTTTTTTTGTAATTATTTTTATTTTACTTTTTGCTTTTACGGAGTTGTGCTGTGTACAGATATGTATAATGCCAGATTAGTCCTATGTATATCCCTGGCCCCCTCCCTCCTCCACCCCGACCCACCCCTCCAGGCTGTCGCACCCCGCCCCTGCAGGACCCCCTATTCCCACAGCACAATGACAACAGCTCTCTCTCTGACAAGCGATAGTCTAGGCTTCCACGTGACTCCTTCCACGCCTCCCACCCACTGTTCATTCCCCACAATGTCCACACGTCTGCTCTCTGTCTGTTTTACCATCTCTTCTCTGTGTGTGTTTACCTCTTTCTTCTTGAGTTGCTTTCTTCAGAGCCTGTACTACGATCTGAAATCACTACAGTTTGTTTAGCTTTCCATGGCTCATCTCTGCTACTAAAGTAATCAGCTCTGTGAAGGCCAGGCTCGCCCTGTCTTCCCATCACTGCGCTCTCTCCCGGGCCCGCAGTAATTCGCAACAAGCACTTACTGAGTACACCAAGTAGTTCATAATGTCACAAATCACAACACAATAAATGCGGCCCTAACACTTCAAATTCTGGAATGTGTTCCTTCCAGGACACTCTCAGCGGGGATTCCACCGCCCAGCCGTGAAGCTGATTTACCGGGCGGTGGCCTGTCGGGCGCTGTCCCGGCCCTCGGCCGGCGTGGCCCCTGAGTCCAGCCCCCGACGCAGAGCTGCCCTGGTCCTTCCACCCAGGAAGGACGCGCGGCTTCCGCAGGCTGCTCCGCCGCACAGCCCGGTTCTGCTGCCCTCCGTCCTCGTCACTCTAGAGCAGCTTTTTCAACCTGTTTAGTAGGTGGACTGTTCACCAAAAACTAAAGATGCTGGTGAAAGGGGTACGTAGGCAGACTGGGTAGGAGGCCAGCAGGTTCCCAGGACAAGGAAGAGGAGGGGGAGGAACAGACATTTTTAACCAAGGAGCCTTCACTTCACCTCGACTGCCACAACTGTGACAATAATCCATTTTGCCTAAAACATTCTCTTAAGCCCAGAGTTAAGGTGTGTAACAATGTCTGGTCTTAACTTGTACCTATGTTACCTAAAGATGTATGTGGTGGGTGTGGGTCTGGTAAGATCTTTATCGCCTCAATATATTTAAACTACTATTAATAACTAACTGAAAACGTATAAAATGCCACGCTTAAAGTGGATTCGCGGGATACCCTTCTAGCCCCCTTCCAGTGTCTGTGCTGGAAGCTCTTCCCTATCCTTCTCATTCTCAAACTTTTCACTGCATGAAGCTCTGAGTGACCATCGCCAAGTCCTTTGATCCCAATGTGAATTCCTCTCCACTGGAGATTAAGAATCCGACACCATTCACGGTATAACCCACAGGCGTCTGTCACCTGACTGGCTTTAGGAAAACAATCACCAGCACTCTGAGACCCCGGCAGGCGCACAAGAGGACTTCCTGAAGAGACAGGCCACTGGGGCAGCTCTGAGGCGCAGCGCGTCGGAACCCTCTCTCCAGCACAGAACAGGGCGAGCTCAGAAGGCGCCCGAGTCCTGCAAAGGTTCTCTCTTCCACTGCAGAAGCTCGCTGGTCCCACTGTCTGAACAACGCAAGCAGCTAGACAAAACGGTCTGTAACAGTTTTAAATAATCATCTATTTCCTTCTTTAAATCTCATCACTGACATTAATTAAAAACAATTTGCTAAACTACTACGATCCACCAAGCTAAAAACCACGGCTTGGCCTCACCGGACGGAGTGGAGACCAATCTGTTCAGCGGAGGCTGGGGCGCAGGCCGCCGCGGGGCCGCCCTGCTCGACAGCGCCGGGCGGGGCTGTGCCGACGGGAAGAAGCGGCGTCTCCACGCCAGCCCTGCCCGGTCTGCCCGGTCTCTGCGCCCCGGTCATGTACACTTATGTGTCATCACACAGACGATCGCTGCGTGTCACACAGAGAAAGCTCACCCTCGGCGGTGCTGTCTACTCCAGACAGCAGCCACAAGGCACAGCCACCTCTCCTCTAAGTCCTGGTTAATACACCTTCACTTCACCTTCAGTGACCGTCAAAAATTACTGCTGACAAGTCTGTACCATCAGACAACTTCCTAAGTATTCAGCTTCTGCTACTTTGAATATGTTATGAAGATGAGATTACAGACAATAAAACTTGCATTATTCACAAGTGAATTATCTATTTTACAAAGTCTGAAGTTACCTGTTAACATCATACTTTAGATGCTAGCTCTAAAAAGTCAGGTTTTTTACAAAAGGACATGCATCTGAACCTGTAATGAATACTGCCTTTCAAGTGGCACAGAATGACTAAAATCTTTTAATTGGAAAATAAGACAGATACCAAAGTGTTATTTCTGGAAAATTAATCTAGCTGCATATAACACTGAAATTAGATAAAATAAATCTTGTTGGGGTTTTTTTTGGCCACGCTGTGTGGCTTGCAGGATCTCAGTTCCCAGACCGGGGACTACACCTGGACCCCTGTCAGAGAAAGCGCTGAGTCCTGGCCACTGGACCATGAGAGCGTCCCCAGACAACGTAAGCCTCAAGGAGGCAGGTCCATGCAACAACCTGTGTTCCCACAGCGTCTCGTCCCCAGTAAACCAGCACACGCTGGCCGCCTGCAGACTGACGCACGTTTTTAAGAAAGCCACAGGCATGGCACTTAGTTCCCAATGGCAACACTCACTCCCCATTCTTCCCTCTAAGCAAACAGCCCTACGAGAGGCTCCAAACGTGTTCATAGCCCACTCGTGGGTCAGACATGATGTAGGTTCCATGATCACAGTCCACACTGTTTCCAAATAGAACAGGAAAAAAGTCAAGTGACAAGGGTCACGGTCACACACGTGTACCGGCGGGACCAGCCGTGGGTCCTGGGGCAGAACCTCCACCGTGAGCCTTGGTCCAGAGAACTTCAACACCGCAGCCCGGAGGGTGGCGAGGGTCTCTCCCACTCGGCCTTCTCCCTGCACAGCCGCGGGGCTCCGCAGGGCGGCCTGCAGCACAGCAAGCCGGGCCCACGGGGATGCGCGGCTCCCCCCAGGCCTCCTGCCCCGCGGCCTCGCCCACGCGGGCCGGCAGCAGCGTCTGCGGAAGGAATCACGCTCACCGAACCCCTCGGGACTTCCTGGGGGGCCCCGGAGCAGGGCCGACTCGGGAGACGAGCCGCTGGGGACAGAGAGACAGGAGCAGCTCCAGGCCTCGGCCCGGCCCTCGCCCCCCTCCCCCGCTGAGCTGCCTGCACGCGGCCCTGGGCGCCAGCAGCCGCAGGCCCGGGGCGCAGACACGGCCTTTGGGAAGGCAACGCGCCAGCCCCCCATCTGTCGAAACACTCTGATTTGACTTTCATAGCCAGAAACTAATACTTTATTTTGTAAGTACTATGGCATAATACTTTGGTTCAATATGATAAATATACACAGTGTATGTGTATATTAAAGCATTAAATTGTACTGCTTAAATATATGCGGTTTTTGTCAATAAAGCTGGGGGGAAATGAGAAATATAAAAAGACATTTTATATTTTATTTTAGTTGTTGAGAGATTTCAACAGTTAAAGGAGACTGTGCATTAAGAGTCTGAAAATAATGAACATTACATTGAACATTATAATAAACACGACATTGTTCATTTCACATAATGTATACTTAAAAACTTAAGCTGTTAAAAGTCATATTGTTCTAAATCAACGTTGTGAAATGAATCCTAGTATAGAACATTTTAAAATGTAAAAATTATTTTGCAAAGCGAATCGCATTTTCAGTTCGTCAGGGTCGAAAGCCACAGGCATGGCACTTAGTTCCCAATGGCAACACTCACTCCCCATTCTTCCTCTAAGCAAACAGCCCTCAGAGGCTCCAAACGTGTTCATAGCCCACTCGTGGGTCAGACATGATGTAGGTTCCATGATCACAGTCCACACTGTTTCCAAATAGAACAGGAAAAAAGTCAAGTGACAAGGGTCACGGTCACACACGTGTACCGGCGGACCAGCCGTGGGTCCTGGGGCAGAACCTCCACCGTGAGCCTTGGTCCAGAGAACTTCAACACCGCAGCCGGAGGGTGGCGAGGGTCTCTCCCACTCGGCCTTCTCCCTGCACAGCCGCGGGGCTCCAGGGCGGCCTGCAGCACAGCAAGCCGGGCCCACGGGATGCGCGGCTCCCCAGGCCTCCTGCCCCGCGCCTCGCCCACGCGGGCCGGCAGCAGCGTCTGCGGAAGGAATCACGCTCACCGAACCCCTCGGGACTTCCTGGGGGGCCCCGGAGCAGGGCCGACTCGGGAGACGAGCCGCTGGGGACAGAGAGACAGGAGCAGCTCCAGGCCTCGGCCCGGCCCTCGCCCCCCTCCCCCGCTGAGCTGCCTGCACGCGGCCCTGGGCGCCAGCAGCCGCAGGCCCGGGGCGCAGACACGGCCTTTGGGAAGGCAACGCGCCAGCCCCCCATCTGTCGAAACACTCTGATTTGACTTTCATAGCCAGAAACTAATACTTTATTTTGTAAGTACTATGGCATAATACTTTGGTTCAATATGATAAATATACACAGTGTATGTGTATATTAAAGCATTAAATTGTACTGCTTAAATATATCGGTTTTGTCAATAAAGCTGGGGGGAAATGAGAAATATAAAAAGACATTTTATATTTTATTTTAGTTGTTGAGAGATTTCAACAGTTAAAGGAGATTGTGCATTAAGAGTCTGAATATAATGAACATTACATTGAATATTATAATAAACACGACATTGTTCATTTCACATAATGTATACTTAAAAACTTAAGCTGTTAAAAGTCATATTGTTCTAAATCAACGTTGTGAAATGAATCCTAGTATAGAACATTTTTAAAATGTAAAAATTATTTTGCAAAGCGAATCGCTCTATTTTCAGGGTCTCCTGTCAGTGGTCACTAAGCGAGTGGAGCCGAGGCGAGAGGAGCACCGGCTGTGACCTGGGAACTCCGGGAGACTCCTGCCCTCCTAGAAGGGCTGCCTCCCCCACAGGCAGGCACCGCGGGCGACCGGCAGCCCACCGCCCGGAAGAGCCTTCCCCACCCCGGTCACGACGACTCCCCGGGCCTCCCACTCCGCAGGACTGTTGCTTACAGACCAGACAGTCCACGGGATTTTGCTGCACCAGCCTGAAGGGCCCCGCCCCTCCCAGCAACCTGAAGAGCCCCGCCCCTCCCAGGAGCCTGAAGAGCCCCGCCCCTCCCAGCGACCCTCCCCCCGCTCCGCCCCGTCCTCTCGCCACGCCCCCTCAGGCGGCAGCACACCCTTCTCATCACGTGGCACCCTGCTTCTTGCTGACCTCTTCTGCCAGTCTCCCCAGAACTGACGCACAGCAAATGCCATGGGAACGGGAACAAGGGCGCAGCACAGCGTTTGAGGAGCAGGCCCCGGGCCAGGAGGTGAGAGAGGCGGGGCCGCCCTGTTGGACTGGTCTCCGCAGTGGACACCTGCTCACGTAGCTCAGCCCAAACAACAGACTACTCGGTCGAAAGTGGGCAGACAACCTCAACAGACATTTCTCCAAAGAGGACATATAGATGGCCAAGAAGCACATGACAAGATGCTTGACGTCAGTTAATTATTAGAGCAATGCCAATCAGAACTGCAGGGAGGTATCAACTCACAGGGGTCAGAATGTGTATATTAAAGCATTAAATTGTACTGCTTAAATATATGCGGTTTTTGTCAATAAAGCTGGGGGGAAATGAGAAATATAAAAAGACATTTTATATTTTATTTTAGTTGTTGAGAGATTTCAACAGTTAAAGGAGACTGTGCATTAAGAGTCTGAAAATAATGAACATTACATTGAACATTATAATAAACACGACATTGTTCATTTCACATAATGTATACTTAAAAACTTAAGCTGTTAAAAGTCATATTGTTCTAAATCAACGTTGTGAAATGAATCCTAGTATAGAACATTTTTAAAATGTAAAAATTATTTTGCAAAGCGAATCGCTCTATTTTCAGGGTCTCCTGTCAGTGGTCACTAAGCGAGTGGAGCCGAGGCGAGAGGAGCACCGGCTGTGACCTGGGAACTCCGGGAGACTCCTGCCCTCCTAGAAGGGCTGCCTCCCCCACAGGCAGGCACCGCGGGCGACCGGCAGCCCACCGCCCGGAAGAGCCTTCCCCACCCCGGTCACGACGACTCCCCGGGCCTCCCACTCCGCAGGACTGTTGCTTACAGACCAGACAGTCCACGGGATTTTGCTGCACCAGCCTGAAGGGCCCCGCCCCTCCCAGCAACCTGAAGAGCCCCGCCCCTCCCAGGAGCCTGAAGAGCCCCGCCCCTCCCAGCGACCCTCCCCCCGCTCCGCCCCGTCCTCTCGCCACGCCCCCTCAGGCGGCAGCACACCCTTCTCATCACGTGGCACCCTGCTTCTTGCTGACCTCTTCTGCCAGTCTCCCCAGAACTGACGCACAGCAAATGCCATGGGAACGGGAACAAGGGGCGCAGCACAGCGTTTGAGGAGCAGGCCCCGGGCCAGGAGGTGAGAGAGGCGGGGCCGCCCTGTTGGACTGGTCTCCGCAGTGGACACCTGCTCACGTAGCTCAGCCCAAACAACAGACTACTCGGTCGAAAGTGGGCAGACAACCTCAACAGACATTTCTCCAAAGAGGACATATAGATGGCCAAGAAGCACATGACAAGATGCTTGACGTCAGTTAATTATTAGAGCAATGCCAATCAGAACTGCAGGGAGGTATCAACTCACAGGGGTCAGAATGGCCATCATCAAAACACACACAAACAACAACACTGGACAGAGCGGACCCTCCCGCACTGCTGGTGGGAACGCATGCGGGCGGGCCACCATGGACAGCGGCATGGAGGTCCCTCAGAAACCAAGCGGAGGACCACCCCACGCCCCAGCAATCCCACTCCCGGGGAAGAACTTGCTTCTGAAGGACACACACTCCCTGACGATCAGGCAGCACTATTCACAATAACCAAGACACGTGAACAAACCTAAATGTCCACTGACAGTGAATGGATGAAGGTGTGGTACACAGAGACAGTGGAGCGTCACTCAGCCATTGAAAAGAATGGGATTCGTAGCACCACGGATGGCCCCCGGGATTATCATACGAAGTGAAGTCAGTCCGACAGAAGGCTCGCCGGCCGTGAGGACGCAGCGGAAGGGCAGGAGCGAGCCGGGAGCCCCGTGCTCCCCACACACGCATCACCACCACATACACCACGTGTAGCTCACGCCGCTACACGTCCCGGGAGAACGCGAGCCGCTGGAGGCCGGAGAGCCTTCCCAGGCACGGGGGCAATGCCGAGGATGCAGCAGAAGCACCGAAAATAAACTGAAAAAATTCATAAACAACTCGACCTCAGTTTAATTATAAATATCTGGTACAGTGGGCACACACTCGCCAAGTTATTTCTAGGAGAGTGTAATTTGCAAGTTCTAAATAAATTATTACAAATAAATGCTAAGTCAGACATAAGCAGCATGGTTGTAAGATATCAAAAGTTAACTTGACTTTGTAGCTCAGCCTTGAAATACGAAGGGAATCCAGACCAGGCCCGTGACTCACGGAACAGAAAGCCCCGGCGCTGTGCACGAGGAAGGCCCTGCTCCACCAGCGCCGGGAGAATTTAATCTAGTTTCTCACAATAAGCTCTGTTCACAGTCTGCAGGCATGACGACACGGGTGACTAGAAACACGTCCCTCCTCAACCACTACTGTAGTAAATCTCACATTTACACAATCCTCTTCTTCTAAAGGGCGACTTTAAACTTCTCAAATGGGGACAAGTTCTGCTGAGCGTCTACGTGGGTAAGTGACTGAGCTCCAGCGACGCTGGTGTCACGGGGACCCCGAGACCCGCAGCCAAGGGGCCCGCGGGCTAGGGCTGGGAGAACAGCGAGGAAGGTGGTCTGCAGCGTTCTGTCTGCCTGAAGCAGGAAGAACAGCAACAAGCCAACACACCACGACCGCCAGCCACAGAACCCCGCGACCACAGTATGAAGACTTCCTCCACGGTCCTGCAACCACAACAAGCTGGAATCCAGCTCCGCTCGCCGCCCCCCACCGCCTGGGAAGCCGGTCTCTTCTTCCCTCTCGTCTCAGCCCGTGCCTCCGTGCAGGCCGCCGTAACAGGGTGCACAGGCGCTGTCACAGCTCAAACCGGGGGGAACCGCTCAGCCCGGTCCTCCGGCCATCCCTTCCCACCCACGGAGCCCGCCAATCTCCTGCCCCGACGCGGGTCCTCACCCTCCTGGCTGGATTCACCACGCCACCCGTGCGAGCCGGCGCCCTCTGCCCACGCGCCTGCCGAGAGCGCCTCCCTCAGGCCAAGGGCCGCTCCTGGGCTCCCGGCTAAGGCGGGGCGAGCTCCGCGCTCCTGATCGCTCGCAGGCCTCCTCCCTGGACGCTGAGGCCCCCGTCCAGGCGCAGGGCCGTGGTCTGGAGAACGCAGACCACCAAACAGGGGGATGGAGCGCTCCTCTACCCACGGGACCACCCCTCCCGAGGCGAGCTGACGCGCCCTCCGCTCTCAGCTTTAGACGCTGCTGCAGCGGGGAGGGTGGGGAGGGCGGGGAGGGCGGGACGGCAGCAGAGACGCGCGGAGACGGTCTAGCGCATTCGGCGTGAGCGTCCAGAGCCGTCCACCGGACAGCACCGACAGCTCGCCAAGAGGACGCTCCACGCCTCGCTCCTCCAGCGGCCCGCCGGCCCGCGCCATCTCCATGAAGCAGCGTGCGGGAGCTCTCTTTGGTACTGATGAAAAGAAAGCACTTCAAATAAAACTTCTGTTTATATTATACTGATTGTTCCCAAACAAGTGCTGATTAAATAATTAAAGTTACATAATAAATCAAACATGAAAATCAATCTCATTATTTCACATCACACATAGTATATATGTGCATGTAGAGCTTTATGAATTAATAAAGGTTTCTGAATACCAACTCTTTTTTTTAATGCTTACTTATTTATCTGGCTGTATTGGCTCTTAGCTGTGGGGCCTGGAATCGTTTAGTTGCAGCATGTGGGATCCAGTTCCCTGACCAGGGATTGAACCCAGGCCCCTGGCATTGGGAGCATGGCGTCTCGGCCACTGGACCACCAGGGAAGCCCCCTGAATACCAACTCTTATTTCCTATATATGCAAACGACTGGAGAGCTGATTTACAGCTAAGAGTCTGACTCGCAACCAATCTACAGTTTACACAGCATAAGTCCAAATATTTAAGCGTTCAAGTTGGCTTCAGATTGCAGCATTATGAGTTAGAAAGTCACAGTTTTAGCTCATCCAGATTCTAATGCTAGTCTTGCTACTAAGTAAGTCCAGCCGAGTCTTTGCCTAGCGCTTCCGAGGCACATCGCGTAACCTCTAAATTCTAACTGTTACATACTTGAGATGGCTCTGGATTAGATCAAATTTCCCAGATCACAGTCTTGGTCACACAAGTCACTCTGAACACTTGTCTAAAGATACACGTCCGGGGACTTCCCAGGTGGTCCGGAGCTCCCGCTGCAGGGGACGGGGCTCAGGCCCCGGCCGGGATCGCCACCCCTCCTCAAAGGCTGCCTGCGGGCCGCTCGGCCTGGCGGGCCGGGGAGTCTGCGCTCAAACCCCCTGGACGGTGCTGCTCAGGCTCCTCCGACCAGGAATGTTTCTGCCACGCGCTGTTCTCTGACCTCTAAGGGTCTTTTCGGCGATAAGATTCAAGGAGTTTAAGACGTTATGACACGGATCAAATCCACCGCCCCGACCTGACGGTGACGACGGAGCACACACGCGACTCCCCTCTGCCGCGGGGACGTTCGGAGGCCACAGCCCACTTCCATTCGGCTCCGTGCGCCACCAGCCCTCACGACCACGTCCTCCCGCGTGCCAGTGCTGCGCCGGCCCACGGCCCGGCAGACGGCCGCTCAGGCCCGGACACGCTGCGGCTCCGCACACAGCCCACCGTGAGCCCGCCGCTGACCGCGCGCCGCGGCCACCACCCGGACCTCCGCTCCCACGCTGGGCCCGGGCACGCTGCACTCCCGGCCTCACCTGCAGGCTTACGCACCCACGTGTGACAGGCACGAGCGGACCACAATGCCAACCTTCCGGCGGTCTCACAGACGACGACTGTGTGCTCAATAAACCGGAATATAATGCATCGTGACGACTGACTGGTTTAAACACAATTCCTGAAAAGACTCTTCCATTGACATAAACACAGCAGAAAACACTTTAAAGGCTCTTCTCTCAAAACCCGCCTTTGGAAGCACTGCGACAGGACAGGTGTTCTCAGTCAAAAAAGGAAGAAAGGCATTTCTTTCGGTCCCCACCCACCGCAAAAGTAATAGAATCTGTTAAGACAAACTTGCTTTATACCAACCGTGGTATTTCTGCTCCCAGCACACATTTGTTCCCCAAAGGCTATGAGGGAGCACAAAGAACTGAAGACTCCAGACACACTGAGCCACCTCGGAGGCGGAGGTGTGCTCAGGGCGGAGGCGGAGGTGTGCTTGAGGTGGGGTGTGCTCTGGGCGGAGGCGGGGGGTGTGCTCAGGGGAGGCGGGCGTGCTCAGGGGAGGCGGGGTGTGCTGGGGCAGGGGCGTGCTCCCCCACAGTCAGTCACACACTGTTCTCCATTACACTTCTCTAGATGCTGCACAAGGGAGGACACGGAACCTTATTGCTTTAAGGCAAATTGGGACAGTTTCTTAAGAAACAAAGCTTTTACTAGCACTCAGAAAAAACCCCAAAAAAATTGGACCAGGAATGTTTCTGCCACGCGCTGTTCTCTGACCTCTAAGGGTCTTTTCGGCGATAAGATTCAAGGAGTTTAAGACGTTATGACACGGATCAAATCCACCGCCCCGACCTGACGGTGACGACGGAGCACACACGCGACTCCCCTCTGCCGCGGGGACGTTCGGAGGCCACAGCCCACTTCCATTCGGCTCCGTGCGCCACCAGCCCTCACGACCACGTCCTCCCGCGTGCCAGTGCTGCGCCGGCCCACGGCCCGGCAGACGGCCGCTCAGGCCCGGACACGCTGCGGCTCCGCACACAGCCCACCGTGAGCCCGCCGCTGACCGCGCGCCGCGGCCACCACCCGGACCTCCGCTCCCACGCGGGGCCCCGGGCACGCTGCACTCCCGGCCTCACCTGCAGGCTTACGCACCCACGTGTGACAGGCACGAGCGGACCACAATGCCAACCTTCCGGCGGTCTCACAGACGACGACTGTGTGCTCAATAAACCGGAATATAATGCATCGTGACGACTGACTGGTTTAAACACAATTCCTGAAAAGACTCTTCCATTGACATAAACACAGCAGAAAACACTTTAAAGGCTCTTCTCTCAAAACCCGCCTTTGGAAGCACTGCGACAGGACAGGTGTTCTCAGTCAAAAAAGGAAGAAAGGCATTTCTTTCGGTCCCCACCCACCGCAAAAGTAATAGAATCTGTTAAGACAAACTTGCTTTATACCAACCGTGGTATTTCTGCTCCCAGCACACATTTGTTCCCCAAAGGCTATGAGGGAGCACAAAGAACTGAAGACTCCAGACACACTGAGCCACCTCGGAGGCGGAGGTGTGCTCAGGGCGGAGGCGGAGGTGTGCTTGAGGTGGGGTGTGCTCTGGGCGGAGGCGGGGGGTGTGCTCAGGGGAGGCGGGCGTGCTCAGGGGGGAGGCGGGGGGTGTGCTGGGGCAGGGGCGTGCTCCCCCACAGTCAGTCACACACTGTTCTCCATTACACTTCTCTAGATGCTGCACAAGGGAGGACACGGAACCTTATTGCTTTAAGGCAAATTGGGACAGTTTCTTAAGAAACAAAGCTTTTACTAGCACTCAGAAACATTCTCCCAGGTCTTAGGAAAACAGCAGTAGGACAACATCAACAGTCAAAACTTCACAGCAATTGGAAAAAGTCGTAACAAAACCTGAAAGTCCACAGTTACGACGCAGGTCAGCAGTGCGGCGCTGCGGGGTGGAGACGGTACCGTCGAGCAGGTGCGGCGGAGGCCAGGCGGAGCCAGACCAGGGCGCGGAGGCCGGTTCACTGACACCACGTTCCTCAGGCCTCACCGCCTGGAGCCAGATCTACACGGCAGCATCCATACGGAGCGACAGACGCCCGGCAGGCAGGCAGCGGGGGTCCACCGAGCCCGCATCTTCACACGCAAGCTGCACCAGGAGCAGGCGTGCGGAGCTGGAGGGGCGTCTGCGTGCTTCTCTCAGAGACGACCGAGCACAGAGGAGCGTGCGGAGGACAAGCCGGCGGCGGGAGGGCCTCTCTGGCCCTGGGAGCGCGGGCACGAGGCAGACACGGACGCGGGCTTGGGCCACAGACGTGCTCCGGAGCCATCCCCTCGCCGGGGCAACGGAGCAGCAGCCCGACCAGAAGCGCCGCCCAGCGCGGTGCTCCAGAGCCGACGGTGCTCCCCGGGTGCCTGAGCAGGGCTCCGCGCGGCCCCCGGCCTGCCGGCTGTGCACGGGCCCGGCGCGCACACAAGGCAGGCGTGTGAAGCTCAGAGGAACCCGCAGGTGCACCTGAAGCCATGAGGGAAAGGCTGAAATCTCACATCTGATCATAAGCACTCCTAAGGTTTCCTTAATAATTCTATAGCTTTATAAATCTACGACTAAGCTCATTCACTAAATTTTTCTTGAGATATCCTCCATTTCCTGAAAGTAATAAACAGGGTTTTCTGTTTTTTAATGTTTTTAAATGTATTTATTTGGTTGCACTGGGTCTTAGTTGTGGTATGTGGGATCTAGTTCCCTGCCCAGGGACTGAACCCAGGTCCCCAGCATTGGGAGCACAGCGTCTTAGCCACTGGACCACCAGGGAAATCCCCCGGGTTTTTTGAAGAAGGAAAAGGAGCAGAAAGCAGAAGGGGCTCCAAGCCCTCCTCGAGGGCTGCTGGGGTAAAGGCGGCTGGCCGCCTGGCCTCACGTGCGCAGCTCCGTCTGCTCGTCCACAGACGCCCCTCCCGCCCCAGGCGGGCAGCCGCGCTCACACGAGCCAGAGCGTGACTTCGCCCAACGCGCGGACCCTGCTCCAACCCCATTCTGACGCAGCAGCTGGGCGCTCGCGCGCTGGCCCACCGCCGGAGGCCGCGGCGGGCCTGCCTGCCGGTCCTGGGCCAGGGGGCCGGCCCCGCGGGCTCTCCGCAGGCATCAGGCCACGGCTGCTCAGTAAGCCTGGGCGCCTGGTGCACAGAGGCCCACCAAGAGGGCCTCCGAGCGCACAGACGAGCACTCACAGATCCCGTCTCTTCCCTAATGAGAACACAAGGACAGTCTCTACCATGGAAGAAAGCAGACTCCTAAATTTAAAACACCACTTTAGTTGGAAAGTACGGAATTGCTTCTCCCAGGCAGCAGAATGGCACCAAGCGTTCCAGAGCAGTTGATCAGACACGTGCTGGACGAGGTCACTTTGCTACACACCTGACACACAACCTTGTTCAATCACACTTCGATTTAAAAAAAAAAAAACACTTCCTTAATTTGAAAATGAGGTGTATGAGGAAAAGGGCTTATTTTGAGGGGGGCGGGCAAAAGCCATTTCTGAAACTCCAGGCAGAGACGGTAATCCGACTGTAAAACCTGTGTCCTCTGTTGTGTAATACAGCTCACGCTCAAAAGCACATGCTTGAAGCACGCCCGTCCTGGACCCAGGAGGACTCACCATCTGGATGGGCTTCTTGTGGAGGTCGCGCTCGGTCACCAGCTTCTCCTGGTCGGTGACGTAGAGGCCCTTGTGGGCCAGGGCCTGGATGACGGCGTCGTGGCCCAGCAGGGGCTTGGCGGCGTCGCTCTTGAGGATGAGGCTGCCGGCGCGGCAGTAGAGCTCGGCCGAGAGCAGCAGGCTGACCACGGGCGGCTTGATGTGCTCCTGCTCGTACTGGTCCGTAGAACGGCTCGCCCAGCTCCTCGGGCACATTGTCTGCAGAGAGGAAGAGCACGAGACGTCATAAAAGAAACCGTTTACCTACCCATATTGTTTATGTCCGAGCCGAAGCAAGCCCTCCTCGAGGGCTGCTAGCGCGCCTGGCCTCACGTCGCAGCTCCGCTGCTCGCCACAGACGCCCCTCCGCCCCAGGCGGGCAGCCGCACACGAGCCAGAGCGTGACTTCGCCCAACGCGCGGACCCTGCTCCAACCCCATTCTGACGCAGCAGCTGGGCGCTCGCGCGCTGGCCCACCGCCGGAGGCCGCGGCGGGCCTGCCTGCCGGTCCTGGGCCAGGGGGCCGGCCCCGCGGGCTCTCCGCAGGCATCAGGCCACGGCTGCTCAGTAAGCCTGGGCGCCTGGTGCACAGAGGCCCACCAAGAGGGCCTCCGAGCGCACAGACGAGCACTCACAGATCCCGTCTCTTCCCTAATGAGAACACAAGGACAGTCTCTACCATGGAAGAAAGCAGACTCCTAAATTTAAAACACCACTTTAGTTGGAAAGTACGGAATTGCTTCTCCCAGGCAGCAGAATGGCACCAAGCGTTCCAGAGCAGTTGATCAGACACGTGCTGGACGAGGTCACTTTGCTACACACCTGACACACAACCTTGTTCAATCACACTTCGATTTAAAAAAAAAAAAACACTTCCTTAATTTGAAAATGAGGTGTATGAGGAAAAGGGCTTTTTTTGAGGGGGGCGGGCAAAAGCCATTTCTGAAACTCCAGGCAGAGACGGTAATCCGACTGTAAAACCTGTGTCCTCTGTTGTGTAATACAGCTCACGCTCAAAAGCACATGCTTGAAGCACGCCCGTCCTGGACCCAGGAGGACTCACCATCTGGATGGGCTTCTTGTGGAGGTCGCGCTCGGTCACCAGCTTCTCCTGGTCGGTGACGTAGAGGCCCTTGTGGGCCAGGGCCTGGATGACGGCGTCGTGGCCCAGCAGGGGCTTGGCGGCGTCGCTCTTGAGGATGAGGCTGCCGGCGCGGCAGTAGAGCTCGGCCGAGAGCAGCAGGCTGACCACGGGCGGCTTGATGTGCTCCTGCTCGTACTGGTCCGTGTAGAACGGCTCGCCCAGCTCCTCGGGCACATTGTCTGCAGAGAGGAAGAGCACGAGACGTTCATAAAAGAAACCGTTTACCTACCCATATTGTTTATGTCACCAAAGTTGAGACTTCTGTTAACAATGGCAATAATCCTTTCGCTGAAAGGATGATTTCTTGGCCCTCGGCAGATCCTCCGGAGGGAGACCGACGGCGCTTCCTCCACCACGGCCACGGCGCGAGCACGCCGCGAAGCCTGGCCGCCGGGCGCCCCCGGAGAGCCGCCCCCTGCGGCCAGCGGCTCGGGGAAAGCGCTGCCCGCGGCCACACGGGACGAGGGCGAAGACCCCGGGAGCCACGGCAGCGCGGCCCCCGCACTCGCGGGTCGGCCGGGAGATGCAGAGGGACAGCTCCGTCAGAGACCCTGGGCCTGGACACCGGAGCGTGTCCAACCACCCGTCCACCTTACTCTGCCCCTGGCTGCCCGCCCTGGCCTCTCTCCTCTTGCTCGGCCCCCCGAGGGGCAGCAGCAGCTGCGGTGTGGGGAGACTCGCCCTCAGAAGGCCTGAACATCAGGAAGCCCCGTCACTCCACCCCCCAGAGCCCCCCGGCACCCGACGGATCTGCTCCAGGGACAGACAGGGCAGCGGAGCAACGGGACCCGCCTCTGAGTTTCTCCGCTGATGGCCAGGCCATTCCCGGGGAAGAACACCCGTCCAGAATTGGCATCATCTCCCCCAGGGGAAGGCGGGCATCCGAGCCGGAGGCTGACAGGAGCCGCAGCCACAGAGCCCACAGCTCCGCCCGCCGCCAGCCAGGCGCTGGCCTTCTCCGGAGAGGGAGGGTCCAGCCCCTTACGGACCCCCGGAGTTTAGGAGGGTCCCGAACAGGCAGCTTTAGTATAAGCTCAGTAACGCCCTAGCACGAATGGAAGCCAGTGTTCTAAAAGATGTGTTCACAAGTATTAATATACTCTGTAGCAATTTTACCTTAAAACTTTTGAAAAGTCCTAGTATTGAGAAAAATGTTTTCATCAAATAATACTACTGTAATGACTGCATGTTCATTTTATATACCAGCATGGTTCTGGGGAATTCAAGGATTTAGAAATAATCTCTACCCCCAAGGGACCAATAATCTACAAATAATCTAGACAGACAGGTCAAATTCAGCAACTCAGAAACTGGACACAGCGGTAAGCAACAAATGACCCAGCACCCAAGGAAAGAGACCAAGTGCGAGTTTCAGGGTCACAGACGGAAGCACCGCAGTGGGCTGACAGGACCGCATCTCAGAGAAGCAGGAGAGAAGAGCAGACAGAAACCAGGAGGGAAGACGCAGGAGAGACGAGCAGGCAGAAGCTGGGCAATCGGGGAAAGCTCTCCAAACAGAAGGGAGCAGAGGGGACAGAGAGAGAGAAGACTGAACAATGTGGGTGGAGCAGTGCTCCCCAGGAGAGTGGACAGAGGTAAAGATGGACGGGAGGCTGGTGATGAGACCGGAAAGTGGTGTCTTTTAAAACAGGAGGCCTTTATATCAGCGATATCATGTATATACATATATATATATATGTAATATAGTTTTATATATGACAGCTAGCAAGGAACTGCCTACAGTTTTATAGAAGGAAAGCGACCCATCAGGAGTGCCGTCTGGGGACAGTTAATCTAGTATTCAATTCTGACGATGATAAAAATCAAGAGACAGAAAGAAGGCTGGAGAGACCCGGAAATGAAGGCGGAAGGAGGCAGTGCAGTGACGCTGACAGGAAGGGAAGGACAGAGGCAGCCCTGAGGATCCGGGACCAGAAGAGAGAAGGGTCGAGACGCGCCCAGAGACGACCGAGGGCAAGGACGCCCGGAGGAAGCATCCGTTCCAGAAGCAAGACCATGAACTTCGCTTTAGACACATGGAGTTTGGAACAACAGCAAAAACACCCAAGAGGAACTATCCGAACGGCAGCTGGGAGAGAGGATGCTGGAAAGAGGTCAAGAGTAGATGTACCAGTTTGGGATTCTGGAGACGTCCAAAAATACCCTCCTCATTTAATAACTGAAAGTGCTTTCCTTCCTTCAGCTGCATTAACCAGCTGTGAGCCGCCTCAGCGAGAGAATACGCTTTGTTATCAACTACAAAATAGAGTCTCTTAAATTTTAGAATTCCAGGAACTAAACAGAAGCTATTAGTAGAACACATTTAAAAGGAAAATCATTTGATTTCAAGATTACTATTTCAGATTTATATACCAGCATGGTTCTGGGGAATTCAAGGATTTAGAAATAATCTCTACCCCCAAGGGACCAATAATCTACAAATAATCTAGACAGACAGGTCAAATTCAGCAACTCAGAAACTGGACACAGCGGTAAGCAACAAATGACCCAGCACCCAAGGAAAGAGACCAAGTGCGAGTTTCAGGGTCACAGACGGAAGCACCGCAGTGGGCTGACAGGACCGCATCTCAGAGAAGCAGGAGAGAAGAGCAGACAGAAACCAGGAGGGAAGACGCAGGAGAGACGAGCAGGCAGAAGCTGGGCAATCGGGGAAAGCTCTCCAAACAGAAGGGAGCAGAGGGGACAGAGAGAGAGAAGACTGAACAATGTGGGTGGAGCAGTGCTCCCCAGGAGAGTGGACAGAGGTAAAGATGGACGGGAGGCTGGTGATGAGACCGGAAAGTGGTGTCTTTTAAAACAGGAGGCCTTTATATCAGCGATATCATGTATATACATATATATATATATGTAATATAGTTTTATATATGACAGCTAGCAAGGAACTGCCTACAGTTTTATAGAAGGAAAGCGACCCATCAGGAGTGCCGTCTGGGGACAGTTAATCTAGTATTCAATTCTGACGATGATAAAAATCAAGAGACAGAAAGAAGGCTGGAGAGACCCGGAAATGAAGGCGGAAGGAGGCAGTGCAGTGACGCTGACAGGAAGGGAAGGACAGAGGCAGCCCTGAGGATCCGGGACCAGAAGAGAGAAGGGTCGAGACGCGCCCAGAGACGACCGAGGGCAAGGACGCCCGGAGGAAGCATCCGTTCCAGAAGCAAGACCATGAACTTCGCTTTAGACACATGGAGTTTGGAACAACAGCAAAAACACCCAAGAGGAACTATCCGAACGGCAGCTGGGAGAGAGGATGCTGGAAAGAGGTCAAGAGTAGATGTACCAGTTTGGGATTCTGGAGACGTCCAAAAATACCCTCCTCATTTAATAACTGAAAGTGCTTTCCTTCCTTCAGCGCTGCATTAACCAGCTGTGAGCCGCCTCAGCGAGAGAATACGCTTTGTTATCAACTACAAAATAGAGTCTCTTAAATTTTAGAATTCCAGGAACTAAACAGAAGCTATTAGTAGAACACATTTAAAAGGAAAATCATTTGATTTCAAGATTACTATCAAATATATTCTTAACAGATTTTTCCCATAACAATAAAAAAATGACTAATGCAGGGGACCCGGTACCTGGACACGAGCCGTGCCAAGCGGCCGCGCAGCATCAGGTTACAAACGTCCCCATCACACCTGCCGGCCATCGGCGTTCACACCCTTCCCCAGCCATGACCTTTACAACCTGGGGAAGCTGTCAAATCAGACAACACACAGATAAGCATTAGGAGTGCGTAATGCTCAACCAGGGCTTCTATGTGCAGGCGTGTCATAAGTGTGCACTCTGTCTTCTATGAGCAGGCATGTCATAAGTGTGCGCAGTCTTTTATGTGCAGGCATGTCATAAGTGTGTGCTGTCTTCTATGTGCAGGTGTGTCATAAGAGTGCGTCCTGTCTTCTATGTGCAGGCATGTCTAAGCGTACGCTCTGTCTTCTATGCACAGGTGTGTCATAAGCATGCACTCTGTCTTCTATGCGCAGGTGTGTCATAAGCATGCACTCTGTCTTCTATGCGCAGGTGTGTCATAAGCGTGCGTCCCGTCTTTTATGTGCAGGTGTGTCATAAGAGTGCATCCTGTCTTCTATGTGCAGGTGTGTCATAAGCGTGTGCTCTGTCTTTCAATATGAACACTCCTCCTGTCCCTGTTTTACGGATAAGAAAAGTGTGCTGCCCAGGGCACACAGCGGATACACACACAGTCTCAGCTCTAAACCTGCAGCTAAACAGACTGGAAAATGACAATGGCTCCCCAGAATCACCACGCTGGAAGCTGGAATGCACGGCTTAGGGGCTGTTTTCATTGTGCTGTGACGTAGCCACAAGCCTAAGTCATGAAAGTGTTAGTTTCAAAAAGATCTCACTGCAAGGGCAAGGGAAGGACCCACAGCGAGTCACCGCAGAAGCAGATCACGCCACCCCAAAAGAATGCCAAACTGCACACGGAGTGTCGTAAAATAGGTCACTTGTAAGAGCGGTCATCAAAAACTACACAAGTTGAAGAGAAGACCTGGAACATGTGCATCATCTTGCCAACAGGACAAAGCTGGGGCATTGTGCGTGACGTAAATTTTAGAATTCCAGGAACTAAACAGAAGCTATTAGTAGAACACATTTAAAAGGAAAATCATTTGATTTCAAGATTACTATCAAATATATTCTTAACAGATTTTTCCCATAACAATAAAAAAATGACTAATGCAGGGGACCCGGTACCTGGACACGAGCCGTGCCAAGCGGCCGCGCAGCATCAGGTTACAAACGTCCCCATCACACCTGCCGGCCATCGGCGTTCACACCCTTCCCCAGCCATGACCTTTACAACCTGGGGAAGCTGTCAAATCAGACAACACACAGATAAGCATTAGGAGTGCGTAATGCTCAACCAGGGCTTCTATGTGCAGGCGTGTCATAAGTGTGCACTCTGTCTTCTATGAGCAGGCATGTCATAAGTGTGCGCAGTCTTTTATGTGCAGGCATGTCATAAGTGTGTGCTGTCTTCTATGTGCAGGTGTGTCATAAGAGTGCGTCCTGTCTTCTATGTGCAGGCATGTCTAAGCGTACGCTCTGTCTTCTATGCACAGGTGTGTCATAAGCATGCACTCTGTCTTCTATGCGCAGGTGTGTCATAAGCATGCACTCTGTCTTCTATGCGCAGGTGTGTCATAAGCGTGCGTCCCGTCTTTTATGTGCAGGTGTGTCATAAGAGTGCATCCTGTCTTCTATGTGCAGGTGTGTCATAAGCGTGTGCTCTGTCTTTCAATATGAACACTCCTCCTGTCCCTGTTTTACGGATAAGAAAAGTGTGCTGCCCAGGGCACACAGCGGATACACACACAGTCTCAGCTCTAAACCTGCAGCTAAACAGACTGGAAAATGACAATGGCTCCCCAGAATCACCACGCTGGAAGCTGGAATGCACGGCTTAGGGGCTGTTTTCATTGTGCTGTGACGTAGCCACAAGCCTAAGTCATGAAAGTGTTAGTTTCAAAAAGATCTCACTGCAAGGGCAAGGGAAGGACCCACAGCGAGTCACCGCAGAAGCAGATCACGCCACCCCAAAAGAATGCCAAACTGCACACGGAGTGTCGTAAAATAGGTCACTTGTAAGAGCGCGTCATCAAAAACTACACAAGTTGAAGAGAAGACCTGGAACATGTGCATCATCTTGCCAACAGGACAAAGCTGCACGGAGGTCGGGGACGCCTGGCGCTGCAGTCCACCGGGCCAGAGTCAGACCCGACTGAGCGACGCATCAGCAGCAGCCGCCAAACCACTGTTCTTCAGAAAACAGTCTGGGGGCTTCCCACGGGGCCCCGTGGTTAAGAATCCGTCCTTCGAGGGACACAGGTTCCGGTATCTGGTCTGGGAAGATCCCACACGCCTAGGGGCAACTGAGTCTGTCAGCTCCAGCCGCTGCAGCCCCGGTGCCCGAGCCCCTGCTCTGCAACAGAGAAGCCGCCCCAAGGACCACAACGCGAAGCCCGCGCCCCCTCCCTGGAGCCGTGCAGCAATGAGGACCAGCACTGCCAAAAATAAATCAATATTAACAAACAAAAACAGTCTGGAATTGTGTCACATTTTAAAACAAATGAACTGGAACCACATGCTAGAAGAAATACACAGGCAAAGTCAAAGATAAGAAGTTTCACCTTCCCCCTCGCCCCCCGAGGACAGGAAGGTAAGACAGTAACGCTGCAGGGCACTGGAGCTCCGCGCCCGCACCGCGCTGGGGAGAGGCCAGCGCCTCCTGCGCGCCAGGCCTTGGCGAGACCTACCGCGCCCGCGCTGCCACAGATACACCCCGGTCAGAGCCGAGCTTTGAGGTTCGCCGTCACCCGAAGGCCCGGGCACAGGCAGGAGCAGAAACGGTCCTGTGCCGGCCTCTCCCACAAGACCGAGGGAGGACGAGCAGGAGCCGCGGCCACACGCCAGCGCGCGCCTCCGAGCTCCGTGGACGCCGACTGGTCGGGGCACAAGGGGACGCTCAGGACATCTGTACTCGGTCACGGGCCGACGCCTTAGCCTCCAAATCTAACACTACCAAGACAATTTCTAGGACACAGTTCACGAGTTTCCAAAACACCAAGTGAAAGTAAGCCCTAAGCCTTGAACTCTATTTCAACCAAAAGACAGAAATGGCCAGTAACATTGAAGAAAAGAAAATTCACAGTACCAGGCATCACATATTAAGTTACAAAAAGCCTGTGCCTATCAAAATGGCAAACAGCTGTTAAACCCGCTGCCGACAAGGCCGTGCCACACGCAACCCGCGCCGGGGCCGGGGCCCCGTGTCCCCACAGCAGCCCCCGCAGCCTCTCCGTGTCTGACGCCCGGTAGGCACACAGCGAACGTCTGATGGGTGAAACTGTCCCTTCTTTACAATTTTAGTCGTTGGCCTTGTCCTAAAGGCACTGCCAGGTGTCAAACCTCCCCTCACCTCCCAGCCTCTGCAGCCGCACCCCTCTCTAAGGCAGCCTCTGAGCCGACCGGCACTCCCACCTGCCGGAGGCAGCGCGGCAGAGCGGGGAGGCTGGGGCCTGAGGCCCTGCCGTGCCCACGTCAGGCCCCTGCCTGAGCTCAGGTGCCCCTGCTGCAGAGGTGTCTGCCTCGACCGCTCTGGACGTCAGCCTCTCCCTCCTGGCCCAGCCAGCACGCCGCGGGCGCCAGGTCGGCCACTCGCCTCCGCCCGTGGGAGCGGCGCCGTCATCCCAGACCCCCTTCCCTAGCCACGGCCCAGCCGCCCGCCGTCAGCCGCCCAGGGCCCAGGCCGGCCGACCCGTGATCGCAGGCCTGCCGCTCTGCCTCCCGCCCTCCTGGCCGCCTGGCCGCCCGGCCTCAGGAGAGCAGGCCCTTCCCGCCCTGGCACCAGGAGCAGGGCAGGCCCCCACCCCGAAGAGCAGGTGCAGCAAGGCGCCAGAGCCTGCCTTCCCCCGGGCGCCCGGGCCGGCCCCCTCCACACCCAACTCCTCCCGCTGCCCGGAGACACCAGGCCTCTTCGCAAGCCTCTACCTCGCAGAGAAGCTGCAACCTCAAGACGAGAGCCGGGCTTCTCTGTGACAAGGGTGGTATCCACAGGGCAAGGGACGACCGAGGCCAGCTCTGCGGGGCGGGCACGAACACGCGGCGACTGACAGCATCTGTGACGGAGACGGAGAGCCAGTGCTGCAGGTCCCGGCCGCTGACCCGCGGCAGCGAGCAGGCACCTCCACCCTGGCCTCTAAGGCCAGGGCTCCCCGAGAGGCAGCTGCTTCCTTCTTAGACCCCCACTGACAGGACCCTGGACTCCTCAAGACATGGCTGCTTCCTGCTGAGACGGAACAGGAAGCACAAGATCAGCCGAGAGGGTGACTGTGAGTGCGCGCACCCCAAGAAGCACGGAAAAGCCCACCAACGACGGGACCCGGTCAGAAGCTCGCAGGGCTCCGGCGGAAGGAGACGCCGACTGGCCACACATCTGAGACAACCTGAGTATCAAACTAAATAATGACAATAAAGATGGCAACCCACTCGAACACAACAAGAACGTCCACCCTGATCCGAGCAAATGAACGAGTAAGTGTGTCAAGGAAAAAGAAGGAAAAATCCTTCCTTGCAGTAAAATACCAACTAAAAACGGGATACAGTACACAGGGTCTGTGCAGTTTCTTCTGACTGTCTAGGTGGTGGTCCCGCCGGGACACTGCCATCAGCGAGACCAGAACCTCATTACCACCCCCTCGTGGAGGGCAGAGGGCCACGAGGCGGGGGGCGGCCCAGCTGGCCCCTCGAGGACCTGCCTGCTGGTGCCGGGCACGGGGTGAAGAGACAGCACCCGGGGCAGGGGTCGGACACCCAGCTCAGCATGCGGCGGGGGTGGTCAGGCTTCACCACATCAGCATCACCGAGACAGGACGGACTGAAGTCACCCCACGTTGGACAGCCAGCAGAGACAAGCCTACTAAACGGAATGCACGGTCCCGGACTGGCTCTCAGAACAGGGAAAAAAGCAGCAGCAAAGGACATCAAGACAGTGGCAAATGTGACTATGGGATGTGGATTACACAATATGATGTCAGAGTTAAAAGTTCCTGATTTTTATAGTTCTGAGATTATCTGAGACTTATCACTCATCTTAGGAGACAGCCTCAAGCATTTAGGGGTAGAAGACACAATGTCTCTAATTAATTCTTAAATAGCTCAGAAAATATTATATCTATGTATGTATACATACACACACACGCGTGTACTTGTGTGCGTTGAAGGGAAAGGGAAAGACACACAAAAAAATGGGACAGAATGTTAACAAATCAGGAGAGGTCATGAAGGAGATGACAGAAAAGGCTGGCTGAGGTTTAAGAAAATAACTATAACCATCAGTTACTGGTTTCAGTTGACAACATAGAATGGTTTACTGCTGTCATTGTCCATGCTACAGATAATTTATTTTGTATTTTTGAATAAAGACATTTGTACATTCCTGATAAATGAGCTTAAGAGCCATGTACCAATGTACTGCTTTCAACTTAAATCATTGAGGCATTTTTACTACTATTCTGTTAAAATCAGGATTTTAGTGCTTGCCATCACCACATGAGAAGTTAAGAAGCAGCCTTTCTGTGGAGAGTAAGAATAATTGTGTACAGAATAGAGAAATATCCAATTACGTGACAACCTTTGTGTAATAAAAATTGTTTAAAGTTAAAAAAAAAAAAAAAAGAATGTTAACAAATGAAAACTCTGGGTGAAGGGTATTCAGGAGTTCCTTGTACTATTCTTAGACATTTGAAATTACACTGAAAAAAGTCGTGACACCTAAAAATGCCCCAACTCAACTTCTCCGCAAACATCAAAGACGTACGGCCCCATCCAAGCGCACAAGCCTGGAGCCTGGGAGTCCACACTGCCGCCCGGGCCTCGGCCCGCAGGGCAATCCACCCCCAGGCCCAGCCGAATCCCTCCCCCTCCTCTCAACGTGCAGCCCGGGTCCAGGCTCGCGGCGCGCTGCACCTGAACTGAGGCATCCTCTCCTGCAGCTGCCTCTGCGGCGTCGCGCCTGCCCCGCCCCAAGCCACCTCTACCGCGGCTGGACGCTGCCTGCTTCCCGTGGACAAACTGGACCAAGTCACACACCCACCGAGCCTCGGGGCTTCCAACGACACGCAGCCTCTTCAAGGACTCAGAGCCTCCCTCGGACCCGCAGGAAAGGTGTGGCCCGGCCCCTGCCCACGCCCCGGACCCCGCGGTGCCCCTGCCGCCGCTCAGCTCTGGGCCCAGGCTCCCTTTGCCCGCACAGCCTTCGACGCCCTGGTCACCACTCCTCAAAGGGCTCTTTCTTCCTCCTCTTCACTCCCTCCACATTCTCGGGCCATGGCCATACGTGTGGTCCCATGTCCCCTAATGAAGGGCAGGAACAGAACAGCTACCCTGCCTCTCCTCAGCTCAGAAAAGGTACTTGCAAGACTACACAGTGCTATTGTTGAAAAAACCTAAGAGACATTTGGGGTACAGGGTTTTCCTGATTTTAAAAATAGAATGGTTTACTGCTGTCATTGTCCATGCTACAGATAATTTATTTTGTATTTTTGAATAAAGACATTTGTACATTCCTGATAAATGAGCTTAAGAGCCATGTACCAATGTACTGCTTTCAACTTAAATCATTGAGGCATTTTTACTACTATTCTGTTAAAATCAGGATTTTAGTGCTTGCCATCACCACATGAGAAGTTAAGAAGCAGCCTTTCTGTGGAGAGTAAGAATAATTGTGTACAGAATAGAGAAATATCCAATTACGTGACAACCTTTGTGTAATAAAAATTGTTTAAAGTTAAAAAAAAAAAAAAAAGAATGTTAACAAATGAAAACTCTGGGTGAAGGGTATTCAGGAGTTCCTTGTACTATTCTTAGACATTTGAAATTACACTGAAAAAAGTCGTGACACCTAAAAATGCCCCAACTCAACTTCTCCGCAAACATCAAAGACGTACGGCCCCATCCAAGCGCACAAGCCTGGAGCCTGGGAGTCCACACTGCCGCCCGGGCCTCGGCCCGCAGGGCAATCCACCCCCAGGCCCAGCCGAATCCCTCCCCCTCCTCTCAACGTGCAGCCCGGGTCCAGGCTCGCGGCGCGCTGCACCTGAACTGAGGCATCCTCTCCTGCAGCTGCCTCTGCGGCGTCGCGCCTGCCCCGCCCCAAGCCACCTCTACCGCGGCTGGACGCTGCCTGCTTCCCGTGGACAAACTGGACCAAGTCACACACCCACCGAGCCTCGGGGCTTCCAACGACACGCAGCCTCTTCAAGGACTCAGAGCCTCCCTCGGACCCGCAGGAAAGGTGTGGCCCGGCCCCTGCCCACGCCCCGGACCCCGCGGTGCCCCTGCCGCCGCTCAGCTCTGGGCCCAGGCTCCCTTTGCCCGCACAGCCTTCGACGCCCTGGTCACCACTCCTCAAAGGGCTCTTTCTTCCTCCTCTTCACTCCCTCCACATTCTCGGGCCATGGCCATACGTGTGGTCCCATGTCCCCTAATGAAGGGCAGGAACAGAACAGCTACCCTGCCTCTCCTCAGCTCAGAAAAGGTACTTGCAAGACTACACAGTTCTATTATAAAAGGTGCATACATTCGTCAAATACACGTGAAACCTTTTAAGACATCTGAAGTACAGGTTAAGTACCAGTAAGCAGAACGTCTGTCGGCCATAGATAGAAATTCAAGATTGTATCAAGTGAAAGTGAGCGGTGGGTGAGAAGCACATGCACACTAAACGTGGAAAGGGATGGAAATCCCAGATAACCGACAGGGCTAACCACTCACGACACGCAGCTACACCAGGCCAGACATAGTTTGCTGCTGTCTGGTCACTAAGTCATGTGTGACTCTTTGTAACACTGTGGACCGCAGCCTGCCAGGCTCCTCTGTCCGTGGGATTTCCCAGACAACAGTCCCGGAGTGGGCTGCCATTTCCTCCTCCAGGGCCTCTTCCCGACCCAGGGATCGACCCCACATCGGCAGGTGGAGTCTTCACCACTGAGCCGCCAGGGACGCCAGGGACCATGACGCATTCCTAATGGCTCCCTCGTCACACCTCTCAGGGTCCTCTAATATATTTTACACTCAGTGTCCAAGAGATCCTGCTCCCCACTGTGGTCAAATACACAAAACACGAATGTCACCGTTTTGAGCACTCTAAGTGCATCATTCCAGGAGATCTGGAAGAAGCTGACTTCCGAGGACATCACCAAGCTGAACACAAACCAAGAGGCTTGGGGTCCAGCGGGGAAGCCAGCTGCCCATGAGATCGGCCTTCCGTACCTCCGGACCCTGGAATCTGAGCCTGTCTCGGTTCTTCAAAAAGGACTGTAGCGTCAGAAGCAGTATGTCAAGAACTGACATGCAAGCCCTCTAAACCCATGGAAAAAAAGGTGGACCTAGCTAAAAAAGAAAAGAAAAGAAAAGAGGATATTTCTGCTGTTACAAATCTGTTACAACACAAAATTCTACAAAACACATACATGAGAGAAAAATTTACAAGTCAGCAATCTCATAATTTGAACATCATAAAACAAAGAGAGAGAATGGAAAACAAGAAGACAGCTGAAAGGGCATCTTGAAAGGAGCAGTAAAATGCCAGCAGAAAAGAAAAAATGAAGAACCATTAAAGCCCCCCCCCCGCCATAATGAAGGGCAGGAACAGAACAGCTACCCTGCCTCTCCTCAGCTCAGAAAAGGTACTTGCAAGACTACACAGTTCTATTATAAAAGGTGCATACATTCGTCAAATACACGTGAAACCTTTTAAGACATCTGAAGTACAGGTTAAGTACCAGTAAGCAGAACGTCTGTCGGCCATAGATAGAAATTCAAGATTGTATCAAGTGAAAGTGAGCGGTGGGTGAGAAGCACATGCACACTAAACGTGGAAAGGGATGGAAATCCCAGATAACCGACAGGGCTAACCACTCACGACACGCAGCTACACCAGGCCAGACATAGTTTGCTGCTGTCTGGTCACTAAGTCATGTGTGACTCTTTGTAACACTGTGGACCGCAGCCTGCCAGGCTCCTCTGTCCGTGGGATTTCCCAGACAACAGTCCCGGAGTGGGCTGCCATTTCCTCCTCCAGGGCCTCTTCCCGACCCAGGGATCGACCCCACATCGGCAGGTGGAGTCTTCACCACTGAGCCGCCAGGGACGCCAGGGACCATGACGCATTCCTAATGGCTCCCTCGTCACACCTCTCAGGGTCCTCTAATATATTTTACACTCAGTGTCCAAGAGATCCTGCTCCCCACTGTGGTCAAATACACAAAACACGAATGTCACCGTTTTGAGCACTCTAAGTGCATCATTCCAGGAGATCTGGAAGAAGCTGACTTCCGAGGACATCACCAAGCTGAACACAAACCAAGAGGCTTGGGGTCCAGCGGGGAAGCCAGCTGCCCATGAGATCGGCCTTCCGTACCTCCGGACCCTGGAATCTGAGCCTGTCTCGGTTCTTCAAAAAGGACTGTAGCGTCAGAAGCAGTATGTCAAGAACTGACATGCAAGCCCTCTAAACCCATGGAAAAAAAGGTGGACCTAGCTAAAAAAAAGAAAAGAAAAGAAAAGAGGATATTTCTGCTGTTACAAATCTGTTACAACACAAAATTCTACAAAACACATACATGAGAGAAAAATTTACAAGTCAGCAATCTCATAATTTGAACATCATAAAAACAAAAGAGAGAGAATGGAAAACAAGAAGACAGCTGAAAGGGCATCTTGAAAGGAGCAGTAAAATGCCAGCAGAAAAAAATGAAACCATCTACTTTGCAACTTTGCTGAAGACAAATTAAGTATTTCAAACATCTGAAATATACTTTACTCTGAGAGCCTGCCATACTTAAAATCTGTTTGTAATCCCCATTTTAAAGATATAAAATGGTTTGAAGGAGCGAGCTGGGAGTGGGTGCTGCTAAAATCCTACGAGGCATAGGACGGCCCCACCAAGGAAGGATCCGCCCACCAGTTCTGCAGTGGGACCCTGTCTCACAGTTGTAGAAGAAACATAATAATGCCTGCGTGATAAGGTTGTTCTCAGAATTAAAAGAAACAATGCATATAAAATGTTCAAAATCGTACTTGCCCCAAAGTATGTGTTCAGCAAATTATAGTAGCTTTTAAAAACAATCCAATGTGCCTAGGATGACTTATTTATCTACTAAATAAATACTGAATTCCCTAACATGGCCCCTCGAACAATCCCAATCTCACCTCCCAGGCTGGACCTCCTCCGCTCAGCACGCGGAGCTCCTCTAACCCTGCGGTCCACACGGAGGCCCGGCCCCAGGCGCTGCTCCGGCCGGCCAAGCCTGCTCCCCACCCGCCCGCCCCTCTCCGCAGCCCCCTCCCCAGGCCCCACGCTGCTCCTTCCACTGACCACCTCCCCCGCCCAGGCTTCCTTCACAGACCCCCGCGGCTGGCAGTGCCCTCCGCACGCCCCCACCACCTCCGCCCCCCCACGGCACCGTCCAGGGACGTGTTGCCAGTGTTTTTCCAGGAGCCAGCTGTGGTTACACATTGATCATACCTCTGTGCACACGTGCTAGGTCGATTCAGTTGTGTCCAACTCTTTGCAATTCCATAGACTACAGCCTGCCAGGCTCCTCTGGCCCCAGGGTTCTCCAGGCAAGAATACTGGAGTGGGTCGCCATTTCCTCTTCAGGGGAGCCTCCCGGCCCAGGGCCTGAACCCGTGCGCCCCACCCCGTGCAGGCAAGCTCTTCGCCCCGCGGCACAGATGCTCAGGAGAGCGGCGGGCTACAGACCTGCCGCCCCACTGGCGCGTCCCTCCCTCCAGAGCCTCAGTAAGTTCACTTTCTTAATTCTCCGGCTTCCTCTGACTGCTCTAACTCTGACTTCTCTTCCGCAGCCTCCTTCCAAAGTTATTCTCAGTGTTCACTATCTTGGATTCTGTCTCAAATCTTCTCTCTCCCTCTACCTCTCAGCTCACTTCCGACTCCAAGGACACTGTATACACAGAAGATTCTCAAATTGTTACTCTGTAGCCTCGTCGGGTCAATCCCACTCCACACCCGCACGTCCGGAGGACCCCCTTCTTGGGTTTCTCAGATGAGGAATCTGGCCAACACACCGAGTTGAAGCTTCCCCAGCAAAAGCTGGCTTCCCACGCCCGCCGTGTCTCCCATCTCCGCCAAGGGCACCTGCCTGCCCGTGGCCGGCTCCGCCCCTCACCCCCGCAGGCCGCCTGGCCCCCGCCCCCCCCCCCCCCACGCTCAGTCGCTCAGAGGCGCCAGGAAGCGCCCTTGGCCGTGTCTTTTCTAAAATCTCTGTCTCCCGTCCTCCACCCCAAACACCAGGGATGCAGCGGGCAGCCTGGAAGCGGGCTGCGAGCACAGGACGGCGAGCCGGGCGGCAGAGGGGAGCCCCGAAGCCGTGGGCCTCGCCTCGCCATCAGCGACCGTGGCGGGGCGGGCAGCGTGCCCCTCGCCAGGCGGCCACGGAGAGGGCCCGACACACAGCGAGGGCTCAGGGGCCCCGGCCGCACGGCCGCTCAGGCTCTCAGGACCTCCGGCCCGGACTCCTCCGGCGAGAATTCCCAGACGGGCCCTCTGCCACCGGCTCCCCGCCCCACCGCGCTGCCCACTGCGACCACAGCCTCCCGGGCCGCAGAGCCCGCCTCCCGCAGGAGCTTCACAGAATGTGCTGGGAAACACAAAGAAACATAATAAAGGGATATGTATGGTGTTAGTGGTAAAGAACATGGCTGTCAAGGTCCTCTGACACGAGAGGGGCAGGCTGGCGCCCGGGTCAGGAGCAGGGCACGGCACCCACTCCAGTCCTCCTGCCTGGCGAAGCCCGCGGAGAGAGGAGCCTGGCGGGCGCCGGCCGGGCGGCGGCGAAGAGGCGGCCCGCCCGGACCCCGCGGCACGCCCGCCGGGGGCAGGGGCCCTCCGCAGCCCGCCCCGCGCGGCCCCGCGCGGCCCACCGCACGAGAGGGCAGGGCGGCGGGCCACGGCGTGACGCCCCGAGCGGCCTCCCGCTCCCGGTCAGGAGCAAGCGCCGGCCGTCCCCTGGCGGTGCAGGGGCGCGGAGAGGCCGGCCCACTGCCAGCGCCCGCTGCCACCACCGAGGGCAAGAACCCCAAACAAGAGAGCTTGGTGAGCTTAAGGAGAGCGACACCACCGCCCGCGCGGGCGAGGCTGCTCCAACCCACCCGACACTGCGCCGCCCTTCTGCCCCCATCTGCGCCAGGTCATCGGAGCCTCTGGCTTGCCTAGGGATTCAAATTCACATAAAGAAACTTATTCTTCACTGGATCAAAGTTGCATCTGCCTTCTTCCACAAAGTAAGCCATTAAGATCTGGGTTATCTGGAATATTTTTAGTGTAAAGAAAAAGAATACGAGCCCCAGCTCAAGGTAAGACTGCTTTCTAGGTACTGCCCTGCTTTATCTACTTTTCAAAGTTCAGTAACGTCATTCTATGCCCACAACTGATTTCTAGCTATCATCGTAAATGAACTTTCCGACATACAGTTCTAAAATTGGCTTCTTTTTAATATGTCAAAAGTTAGAAAGTTTCTCACAGAAAAAGGCTAAGTCAGCGCCTGACGCTCCTACGTGCCAGGGTTAGAGAAGCGACGCGAGGGCATTCTCTTCTATCCCGCTTCAGTGCCTATGCTGGAAGCTCTGCCCTATCCTTTCTTACTTTAATAATCTCTTCACTGCAAAAAAAAAAAAAAAAGCGATGCTAGGGGACCCTAACGTGAACCGGGCTGGTGTCTTGACGGACTCGCTGACCATCTCCAGGCAACACCCGAGGGACACTCTGTGACACACAGCAGCGTCTGCAGCAAACGGCGAAAATTCACATCAAAAGAAATGAAACTTGACCTTTTCTCTACTCATCCCATATAAATTTATACTTTGAAAGACTGCTGATTAAAGAATAAACGAACTGTACAAACAGAACCTTCTTAATAATATACTAATTTCTCATTACTAAGTGACTTCCGTAACGTGTTTTAAGCTTGGTTTTTCATTCCATTTTGAATATGACTTCTATCCATCTCAGCAACTGCCAAGACAAATATGAAGTACCAACAACCTCCACCTACACTGACCGAGGCTGTGTAAGAGCCGTCCGTTCCATACAGAAAAGAAGTAAGGCTTTCACATGTACTATGTGTACATTGTACACACCTGGCAGGTAACAGGCTTTCTCTGCAGTGAAAGGACAGAAGGAGTAAAGACTTCAGAGTCAGAAAGACCCCACGGGGCCGCAGGATCTGCCACCCGCCTGGTGTTCGACTTGAGGGAGCTGGCCCAGCGCGCCCTCGTCGGGGAAGGGGGAATGCTCTTTCGAGAGGGATGCTGTGGGAACAGCGGGACCGCGTCTCCAGGATCAGGCACGGCAGAGGCTCCTCCCACACTGGACCCGCCGGCATCAAGCTCAGGTCTGCGCTCACGGAGAGCGGGGCCGGGGGCAGCTCTTCTCTCTCTGCAGCGCGGGGGCCCGGCTTTTTCAGCGGGGAGCAGGCTCCCTCCAGCGCGGCGCTGCTGTGGCCGCCAAGCCGCCAAGCTGTGCGCGGCACCTCGGGCCGCACCCGCATTTCTAGCTATCATCGTAAATGAACTTTCCGACATACAGTTCTAAAATTGGCTTCTTTTAATATGTCAAAAGTTAGAAAGTTTCTCACAGAAAAGGCTAAGTCAGCGCCTGCCGCCCCTACGTGCCAGGGTTAGAGAAGGGACGAGGGGCCATTCTCTTCTATCCCGCTTCAGTGCCTATGCTGGAAGCTCTGCCCTATCCTTTCTTACTTTAATAATCTCTTCACTGCAAAAAAAAAAAAAAAAAGCGATGCTAGGGGACCCTAACGTGAACCGGGCTGGTGTCTTGACGGACTCGCTGACCATCTCCAGGCAACACCCGAGGGACACTCTGTGACACACAGCAGCGTCTGCAGCAAACGGCGAAAATTCACATCAAAAGAAATGAAACTTGACCTTTTCTCTACTCATCCCATATAAATTTATACTTTGAAAGACTGCTGATTAAAGAATAAACGAACTGTACAAACAGAACCTTCTTAATAATATACTAATTTCTCATTACTAAGTGACTTCCGTAACGTGTTTTAAGCTTGGTTTTTCATTCCATTTTGAATATGACTTCTATCCATCTCAGCAACTGCCAAGACAAATATGAAGTACCAACAACCTCCACCTACACTGACCGAGGCTGTGTAAGAGCCGTCCGTTCCATACAGAAAAGAAGTAAGGCTTTCACATGTACTATGTGTACATTGTACACACCTGGCAGGTAACAGGCTTTCTCTGCAGTGAAAGGACAGAAGGAGTAAAGACTTCAGAGTCAGAAAGACCCCACGGGGCCGCAGGATCTGCCACCCGCCTGGTGTTCGACTTGAGGGAGCTGGCCCAGCGCGCCCTCGTCGGGGAAGGGGGAATGCTCTTTCGAGAGGGATGCTGTGGGAACAGCGGGACCGCGTCTCCAGGATCAGGCACGGCAGAGGCTCCTCCCACACTGGACCCGCCGGCATCAAGCTCAGGTCTGCGCTCACGGAGAGCGGGGCCGGGGGCAGCTCTTCTCTCTCTGCAGCGCGGGGGCCCGGCTTTTTCAGCGGGGAGCAGGCTCCCTCCAGCGCGGCGCTGCTGTGGCCGCCAAGCCGCCAAGCTGTGCGCGGCACCTCGGGCCGCACCCGCACACGTGCACACACACCGGCCGCGGGTGCTCTGCTGCTTCCTCCTCTCCTCCTCGCCACACCCGCCCCGGAGCGCCCCAGCCTCGGGCGGGCAGCCTGACGTGCCCCCAGGGCAGACCTTTTGTGCTGGGCACTCCGGGGAGTCCCGGGCTGCACGGGCGTGGGTACCACACGCCTCCTCTGGGTCTCAGGAGGAAAGAGAACACCGCTGCCTTCCTTCTGCCTTCCCTTTCGTACACGCTGCTTTTCCATGGAGGTCACGATATAAATCTCCATCTTTTCTAAATACTCAAATAGCTTTTTCCACTGCTCCTCTGGATGGCTGTGAGCTCCAGGACCAAACACACCTACTGGTCTCACCGCTGACACGCGCGGTGTTGGGAAACAAAAACACACTAACACGCTGTGTTTCCTCCCAGGTGCTACTCTACCCATCTCGTTTCAAAGAAATCGCTACAAAATCTAAATTATTTCAAAGTAAATTTCTTATTACATGTACTCCTGATGCCCGTTTTAAAACCATTAACATCCTTCTACTTCAATATCAAAGCATGAGAATCCAAATAAAATAAAAGCTGTCATACAATGTAAAGTCGTCCTCAAAACTAATTCAAATCATTTGCTAAAACAATGAGATTCAATGGCTCATTAACTACATACACTGGACCATGAAAGCTGGGTGAGTCTAACGTTGTTAAACCATTGAGCCAGTAAGACCCCACGCCCAGGATACTGGCCACCCGCCAGAAGGAGTAAAGACTTCAGAGTCAGAAAGACCCCACGGGCCGCAGGATCTGCCACCCGCCTGGTGTTCGACTTGAGGAGCTGGCCCAGCGCCCTCGTCGGGAAGGGGAATGCTCTTTCGAGAGGGATGCTGTGGGAACAGCGGGACCGCGTCTCCAGGATCAGGCACGGCAGAGGCTCCTCCCACACTGGACCCGCCGGCATCAAGCTCAGGTCTGCGCTCACGGAGAGCGGGGCCGGGGGCAGCTCTTCTCTCTCTGCAGCGCGGGGGCCCGGCTTTTTCAGCGGGGAGCAGGCTCCCTCCAGCGCGGCGCTGCTGTGGCCGCCAAGCCGCCAAGCTGTGCGCGGCACCTCGGGCCGCACCCGCACACGTGCACACACCGGCCGCGGGTGCTCTGCTGCTTCCTCCTCTCCTCCTCGCCACACCCGCCCCGGAGCGCCCCAGCCTCGGGCGGGCAGCCTGACGTGCCCCCAGGGCAGACCTTTTGTGCTGGGCACTCCGGGGAGTCCCGGGCTGCACGGGCGTGGGTACCACACGCCTCCTCTGGGTCTCAGGAGGAAAGAGAACACCGCTGCCTTCCTTCTGCCTTCCCTTTCGTACACGCTGCTTTTCCATGGAGGTCACGATATAAATCTCCATCTTTTCTAAATACTCAAATAGCTTTTTCCACTGCTCCTCTGGATGGCTGTGAGCTCCAGGACCAAACACACCTACTGGTCTCACCGCTGACACGCGCGGTGTTGGGAAACAAAAACACACTAACACGCTGTGTTTCCTCCCAGGTGCTACTCTACCCATCTCGTTTCAAAGAAATCGCTACAAAATCTAAATTATTTCAAAGTAAATTTCTTATTACATGTACTCCTGATGCCCGTTTTAAAACCATTAACATCCTTCTACTTCAATATCAAAGCATGAGAATCCAAATAAAATAAAAGCTGTCATACAATGTAAAGTCGTCCTCAAAACTAATTCAAATCATTTGCTAAAACAATGAGATTCAATGGCTCATTAACTACATACGCAGTCCTGCCGGGCACCCATGGACACATTCAGCTGGGTGAGTCTGAACAGGTAAGAATGAATTAAACCATTGAGCCATGTATCTTCAGGGTCCTACAACTGGAAATAAGCCATCCTCTCCCCCTCAAAACAAAAACACCACAACTGTATTTTACAACCGCAGAAGTCTGTAAAGGCTAAGACACTTTTCAATAGATATTTTACATATCCCAAATGGATGAACTAGAGCACAGAAGCCTTAAGAAATGACTCAAAGCTATCAGATGAAATTACCTGCCTGGCGCATCTCCGAGTGGGAGGCTAGTTCTTTCAGACTCCACCACACGGGCTCCCAGAGCTGCAGCCAAGGACTGCACGGGAGGGCCTTTCCTGGGGTTCTGCAAAGAGGGGTTAAAGCAGAGTGCTTGGCTCCCACTGCATGCTACAGTCTGTGTCAACAGCACATGCCCTCAAAAACTCTATTAAAAAAAAAATCCCACAGTCGGGAGTTGCTGTCTCCCTGAATTTATGAAGACAAAATGTTTGGCAAGAGGAATGTGTCTCAACACGACATGAAGCTAGTACGTGACCGTCAGTCAGCTAAGCACTGCGTTTAAATAACGGGTTTAAGCGAGCCTGAGACGTGTCCGGGAGGCCGCCGGCTTCAAGAAGCGCCAGACAAATGGACACGGCTCTCCGCGCGAGGCCGCCGAGCAGCCACGGTTACAAATGTCAGAACCCCCTGCGGCCTGGGCGCGATCCACGTCCTTCCAATAAGCACGAAACCAGCTTGGCCTTCTCGGGGCTCTAAAATCACAGCTGTGCCGGGGGGCCGGGGGGGATGCACGCAGCGCAGGGAGGAGAACACCCCAATGAAAACCTGCCCGCGTGAAGACTTGACAGCATCGGTCACTGGGAGGAGAAAGAAAACCACCCACGTTTCAAAATTAAATCTAAATTAGCTGTCCATGAAACCCAAATTTAAAAGCATGAGAATCCAAATAAAATAAAAGCTGTCATACAATGTAAAGTCGTCCTCAAAACTAATTCAAATCATTTGCTAAAACAATGAGATTCAATGGCTCATTAACTACATACGCAGTCCTGCCGGGCACCCATGGACACATTCAGCTGGGTGAGTCTGAACAGGTAAGAATGAATTAAACCATTGAGCCATGTATCTTCAGGGTCCTACAACTGGAAATAAGCCATCCTCTCCCCCTCAAAACAAAAACACCACAACTGTATTTTACAACCGCAGAAGTCTGTAAAGGCTAAGACACTTTTCAATAGATATTTTACATATCCCAAATGGATGAACTAGAGCACAGAAGCCTTAAGAAATGACTCAAAGCTATCAGATGAAATTACCTGCCTGGCGCATCTCCGAGTGGGAGGCTAGTTCTTTCAGACTCCACCACACGGGCTCCCAGAGCTGCAGCCAAGGACTGCACGGGAGGGCCTTTCCTGGGGTTCTGCAAAGAGGGGTTAAAGCGAGAGTGCTTGGCTCCCACTGCATGCTACAGTCTGTGTCAACAGCACATGCCCTCAAAAAACTCTATTAAAAAAAAAAAAAAATCCCACAGTAGGGAGTTGCTGTTTCCCTTAATTTATGAAGCCAACATGTTTGGAAAGAGGAATGTGTCTCAACACGACATGAAGCTAGTACGTGACCGTCAGTCAGCTAAGCACTGCGTTTAAATAACGGGTTTAAGCGAGCCTGAGACGTGTCCGGGAGGCCGCCGGCTTCAAGAAGCGCCAGACAAATGGACACGGCTCTCCGCGCGAGGCCGCCGAGCAGCCACGGTTACAAATGTCAGAACCCCCTGCGGCCTGGGCGCGATCCACGTCCTTCCAATAAGCACGAAACCAGCTTGGCCTTCTCGGGGCTCTAAAATCACAGCTGTGCCGGGGGGCCGGGGGGGATGCACGCAGCGCAGGGAGGAGAACACCCCAATGAAAACCTGCCCGCGTGAAGACTTGACAGCATCGGTCACTGGGAGGAGAAAGAAAACCACCCACGTCTGCTATCCAATAAGGGAGACCTGGCGGCTCCCACCTGCCCAAATCCAGGGCTCCCGTCCGCGGGGCCAGGCTGCGCTCGCCCCGCCCGCGCTCCTCTCCTCGCCGCCCCGGGCCGCAGGGATGCAGGCGGGCACCGCCTACCTGTGCCGAAGGCCTTGGCCACCAGCCAGGCCAGACTGCAGGCGATCTTGGCCCGGGGGAAGTCGTAGTGGTCGAAGGGCTGGATGGCCGGGACGAGGAACGTCCTCCGCCCGTCCCGGGGCTCCGCCGCGTCCCCCATCTTCCGCCCGGGGCGCCGCGCGCCCTTCACATGGCCGGCGCGCCCGGGCCGCTCAGAGCGTCGGGCCCGCGCCGGCCCGGAGGAGGCCGCCCCGCGAGCGCGCGTGCGGGCGCCGCCCCTTTGTCTCGGCGCGGCCGGCCGTCCTCAGCGCTCCCGGCGCGGGGGCCGCGCCGCCATCGCGCCGCCTGCGCCCGAGCGCGCGCCGGCCGGAGCGCGGGGCCTCGCCCGGGGCCTCGCCGGGCACCCCGCCCGGCGCCCGCGGGGCCGCCGCCGAGCGCGCCCCGGTCCCCGCGCCGCCGGCGGCCGCCCCTCCGAGAGCCCGCTCGCCGCCCCGCGCCCGCCGCCCCGCGGACGCCGCCGCCCGGCCGCCCGGCCCCGCGCTGCCCCTGCGGCTGCCGCGCGGTCGCCGCCGCCGCCGCTGCGGTTTTCCGGCTGCCGCACTGGCCCGGGCGGCGGCGCGGCTCTGCGCATGCGCCCTCGGCGGTCGCCCCGCCCGCGCGCCCGACCGCGTCCCGGCGGCCGCGGAGCATGCGCAGAGCCGGCGCCCCGGCGCCCCGGCCGCTGAGCCTGCGGGGCCGAGGGGAGGAGCGGGAGGCGGACCTCGCCGCGGCGTCCGTGCTTTCGCGACGCAGCGCTGAGCCGCAGAGCCGATGTGCACTGAACTGCGTGTTTGGTGACACACGCTTTGCTGCCCGCGTGGGCCTAAACGGTCCTGGCTAGTCCTCAAAGGGACCCTGCGGGTGGGTGCGATCGCTGGCTGATCACAGGGGTGTGGAGGTCAAGCGGGGTGACGGAGTGACACGCGGGCCTTGACCGGATCGAGGATGGGGTGCTCCGCAGCGGTATCGATGTTAGGCTTCGGGGTGCCCAGGGCTCGCCCTTTAGTGCCCTCCAGAGGGAGGGCGCAGCCCCAGTGCCTCCAGACCCGCACGGGGAGCGCGGCTGCATCTTGTTCGAGGAGAAGGGGGTCTGCTTGCTCGTCTTCTGTGCGCCTCCGCCAGCCTCTCACAGGAATCACCTCCTCCTGGAAGCCTTCCCGGCAGCTTGTCGGGGGATGCTCCGCTGCGGCTCCCCAGCACCGTCTTTTTTGTCCTGTCTCAGCACTGGCACGTGCGCACACTTGGCTGGCTGTCCGGCTGACAGCAGCGGCTGTCTCCAGCTCCCGCGTGAGGCCTAGCCCGTAGCCGTTGCTCGGTTAATGTTCACTTGTGTCACGTGGAGCTGCACGTGGAGCTTATTTAACTCACAATTTATCCTTTCAATAGATTATCTAATTTTAATCATTGCCCAATCCCATGGTACCGTCATTTCATAGGAAAGAAAGAAAAAAAAAAGGAAAGCTCAGAAAAACTTAAAAATTACCCCATATCACACAATTAGTAAAGATTTTAATCCAGGACTCTATGACTCCAGAGTCCTTTTTTTCCCCTAAACTTTGGCCTTTTGGGATCTTAATTCCCCCAAGCGAAAAACTGAACCCATACCCCTTGCAGTGGAAGAGGGGACTCTTAACCGCTGGACCACCCGGAAACTCTCCAGGCTCCGCGGTGTAACTACGAGGGCTTCCCTGGTGCTGCGCTGAGTCGCTCAGTGGTGTCCGACTCTCTGGAACCCACGGGGCTGCTCTGTCTGTCCCTGGGGATTCTCTGGGCGAATTCGCTGGCGTGGGTCAGCACGCCCCCCTCTAGGGGATCTCTCCCACCGCAGGGACTGAACCCAGGTCTCCCACATTGCGGGCGGATCCTTTACCGTCTGAGCCCCCAGGGGAGACCAGGAATCCTGGACTGGGTCGCCTTTCCCTTCTCCAGGGGACCTTCCTGGCCCGGGAGTCAGACTGGGGCCTCTCGCACAGCCCTGCGGCATCTTTACTAGCCGAGTCCCCAGGGAAGCCCTCTGCGGTGCACGCTACCCGTGAGCAGAAGGAGGACACGTGTGAGTGGAGGGGAGGTGGGAAGGGTGCTTTGGACCCTACTGTCTAGAAGGACAGTTTCACTGGCAAGCAGGTCCCTTTGACCTTTTTTCTTTTTTAAAAAAATATTTATTTATTTATTTATTTTTGGGGGTGGGGTAGGGAGGGAGGGGAGCAGGCACGCCACTTCTATTGGTCTTTCATTTCTCTATTTTCATTCATCTTTGTTCTTTGGCCCGTGTGGGCCTCCCATCGCGGTGGCCTCTGTCATTGCAGAGCGCCGGCTCTGGGTGCATGTGCTCCAGAGCCCAGCCTTGGTAACTGGACACATCGGTCCAGCCGCTCTGCGGCACGTGGGATCCTCCCAGGCCAGGGATGGAACCGGCATCCCTTGCACTGCAGCGGCTGTCTCCAGCTCCCGCGTGAGGCCTAGCCCGTAGCCGTTGCTCGGTTAATGTTCACTTGTGTCACGTGGAGCTGCACGTGGAGCTTATTTAACTCACAATTTATCCTTTCAATAGATTATCTAATTTTAATCATTGCCCAATCCCATGGTACCATCATTTCATAGGAAAGAAAGAAAAAAAAAAGGAAAGCTCAGAAAAACTTAAAAATTACCCCATATCACACAATTAGTAAAGATTTTAATCCAGGACTCTATGACTCCAGAGTCCTTTTTTTCCCCTAAACTTTGGCCTTTTGGGATCTTAATTCCCCCAAGCGAAAAACTGAACCCATACCCCTTGCAGTGGAAGAGGGGACTCTTAACCGCTGGACCACCCGGAAACTCTCCAGGCTCCGCGGTGTAACTACGAGGGCTTCCCTGGTGCTGCGCTGAGTCGCTCAGTGGTGTCCGACTCTCTGGAACCCACGGGGCTGCTCTGTCTGTCCCTGGGGATTCTCTGGGCGAATTCGCTGGCGTGGGTCAGCACGCCCTCCTCTAGGGGATCTCTCCCACCGCAGGGACTGAACCCAGGTCTCCCACATTGCGGGCGGATCCTTTACCGTCTGAGCCCCCAGGGGAGACCAGGAATCCTGGACTGGGTCGCCTTTCCCTTCTCCAGGGGACCTTCCTGGCCCGGGAGTCAGACTGGGGCCTCTCGCACAGCCCTGCGGCATCTTTACTAGCCGAGTCCCCAGGGAAGCCCTCTGCGGTGCACGCTACCCGTGAGCAGAAGGAGGACACGTGTGAGTGGAGGGGAGGTGGGAAGGGTGCTTTGGACCCTACTGTCTAGAAGGACAGTTTCACTGGCAAGCAGGTCCCTTTGACCTTTTTTCTTTTTTAAAAAAATATTTATTTATTTATTTATTTTTGGGGGTGGGGTAGGGAGGGAGGGGAGCAGGCACGCCACTTCTATTGGTCTTTCATTTCTCTATTTTCATTCATCTTTGTTCTTTGGCCCGTGTGGGCCTCCCATCGCGGTGGCCTCTGTCATTGCAGAGCGCCGGCTCTGGGTGCATGTGCTCCAGAGCCCAGCCTTGGTAACTGGACACATCGGTCCAGCCGCTCTGCGGCACGTGGGATCCTCCCAGGCCAGGGATGGAACCGGCATCCCTTGCACTGCAAGGCGGTGTCCTTACCCACTGGACCACCAGGGAAGCCCCCCTTTGACCTTTTGATTCCTACAAATGCCCTCCCTGAGCAGAAAGGGCGTTACGGATAGGCCTAGCTGAGGATGGGGCTACAGACAGAATGTGAGTACAGGAGTGCTGCACTGCAGGGTGGTTGGTGTCATTTTTCCATAATTTAATGAATATTAAGAGAGTGTTTCTCATAAGCAAGGCCTTGTGCTAGCTCATTTGGGGGGATAATAAAGTTAACCTATGGATAATAGTTGACAGAGCACATTCATATGATAACTCCCTTTCTTCTCGCAGCCATGCTGTGAAGTAGGTATTATTATCTTTCCAGTTGGGGACTGAGGGTCAGTTGCATTAAGTTGCATGGGCGAGATTTCATGGTTGATTCATACCTGAGTCTGGCTTTGAAAACAAGCACAAGTCTGCTGGCTCCTCTCCCTGGCACCTTGCGTTGTACATGTGCCCTCCCCAGGCTAGGGAGGCTGGCACGGACGTACAGAAGCTTAGTACGACATACTGCAGGGGCAAGTGCGCGTGAAGTGCAGAAGGAACGTGCAGCTGGGGGACCTGGAAAGGTTCCACTCAGACTTCTGTTCATGTGAATATACTCAAGTCCACCTTCAGCCAAATCCCAAAGTGACCAGTCAGACTTCCGCCTGGAAATCCCACGGACGGAGGAGCTTGGTGGGCTGCCGTCTGTGGGGTCACAAGAGTCAGACACCACGTAGTGACTGACCTGCTACCACGATAGCCTGGAAATGTTGAAGAGAGATGCCGACGCATTTCACCAATCGCGGAAACCGCCTGCAAGCCGGTACCCGATGCTCGAGGCCAGAAACCACGCCCAGCCAACCGGGGCCGTGTCTGTGACTGAGCACACGCCCCGGGCTGGATAACTGCTCGCTGAGTCTTACTGATAGCCGCGTCAGCTTCGATAAACACCTTGAGGAAGAGGAGGAAGCACAGATGGGGCTCGACGTGTCCTGGACTCACTGGAGATGCGTTCTGTCGTGCAGACACACCGTGACCCCAGTCGGGGAGGAGGGTGTGGAGGAAAGGGAATACCAGCCCTGCACAAAGCCGTGTTTACCCTCAGGGAGGCTGTGAAACCTGGGTCACTGTAGGCGGCTATTATTCACAGAGAAACACCCTGAGCACAAAGAAGGGTTCACTCTCAGGGAAACAGACACTGTAATAGGGTGCTCTTTGTGATGCCTCTCGAGTGATGCCTTTTAACAGCTAGGAATCTCTGCAGAGGGCTGTGGTCACAAAGAAATGCTCTCCGCTGCCTTCGCGAGGTGTCTGACTTCATTAAAAACAGACACAAAGCCCAGGGAACCGCACAGCTAGCCCTCTGTGTCTTATCTCCAGGCTTGAAACCTACCCTTCAAGCCACAGGGACAGTGTTCCTGCAGATCCGTTCCTCCGCCTTTGTGTTTTAAAAGTTGATCTGCTACCCTGAGAAAACCGTAATTCAGAAGGACACGCGTACCCCAGTGCTCAGTGCAGCACAATTTGCAATGGCCAGGAGGACATGGAAACCGATGTCCAGGGACTGCTGCACGGATAAAGAAGACGTGTACGTATCTACCACAAAAGGTTACTCGGCCACTAGAAGGAGGGTACTAGCCATGTATAGAGATGTGGATGAACCCAGGGTCTGTCGCACAGAGCGAAGTCAGTCGGAAAGAGAAAAACAAATATCATTTTTAGTGCATATAGGTGCAATCTAGAAAAGGGTGCAGGTGAGCTCTATTTGCACGGCAGAAATAGACATGCACCCATAGAGAAGGGACACGTGGACACAGGATCGGGGAGAACTGGGAGACGGGGACTGACATACATACACACCCCTGAGGACACGCCCCGGTGGGAAGCAGTGGGATGACTTCCGGTTGGCGTGGGGCGGGGCGGGGCGGGCAGGAGGGAGTCCAGAGGGAGGGGGTACAGGTACGCTGGTAGCTGCGTCCCTTCTTTGTACAGCAGAAACCCACGCGACATCGTGAAGCAATGATACTTGATCTCCTTCCTCCGGGAGGATCCAGGGTCAGCCCACCTTCCTTGCGGCCAGCCTCCGTGTCTCTCTTGGCTTGATTCATAAATGTTTTGCTCATTCACAAGCCTATTGATTGAGTACCTAGGTGCTGAAGATGATGACCCCAGTCGGGGAGGAGGGTGGAGGAAAGGGAATACCAGCCCTGCACAAAGCCGTGTTTACCCTCAGGGAGGCTGTGAAACCTGGGTCGCTGTAGGCGGCTATTATTCACAGAGAAACACCCTGAGCACAAAGAAGGGTTCACTCTCAGAGAAACAGACACTGTAATAGGGTGCTCTTTGTGATGCCTCTCGAGTGATGCCTTTTAACAGCTAGGAATCTCTGCAGAGGGCTGTGGTCACAAAGAAATGCTCTCCGCTGCCTTCGCGAGGTGTCTGACTTCATTAAAAACAGACACAAAGCCCAGGGAACCGCACAGCTAGCCCTCTGTGTCTTATCTCCAGGCTTGAAACCTACCCTTCAAGCCACAGGGACAGTGTTCCTGCAGATCCGTTCCTCCGCCTTTGTGTTTTAAAAGTTGATCTGCTACCCTGAGAAAACCGTAATTCAGAAGGACACGCGTACCCCAGTGCTCAGTGCAGCACAATTTGCAATGGCCAGGAGGACATGGAAACCGATGTCCAGGGACTGCTGCACGGATAAAGAAGACGTGTACGTATCTACCACAAAAGGTTACTCGGCCACTAGAAGGAGTGTACTAGCCATGTATAGAGATGCGGATGAACCCAGGGTCTGTCGCACAGAGCGAAGTCAGTCGGAAAGAGAAAAACAAATATCATTTTTAGTGCATATAGGTGCAATCTAGAAAAGGGTGCAGGTGAGCTCTATTTGCACGGCAGAAATAGACATGCACCCATAGAGAAGGGACACGTGGACACAGGATCGGGGAGAACTGGGAGACGGGGACTGACATACATACACACCCCTGAGGACACGCCCCGGTGGGAAGCAGTGGGATGACTTCCGGTTGGCGTGGGGCGGGGCGGGGCGGGCAGGAGGGAGTCCAGAGGGAGGGGGTACAGGTACGCTGGTAGCTGCGTCCCTTCTTTGTACAGCAGAAACCCACGCGACATCGTGAAGCAATGATACTTGATCTCCTTCCTCCGGGAGGATCCAGGGTCAGCCCACCTTCCTTGCGGCCAGCCTCCGTGTCTCTCTTTGGCTTGATTCATAAATGTTTTCGCTCATTCACAAGCCGTATTGATTGAGTACCTAGGTGCTGAAGATGATGAACGAGGCAGCTGAGAAAGCAAATACTGAATGGGAACAGGAGAGATCTCAGGGCCTGCACAGCCACTCTCTGCCTGTGGTCCTGAGTGTATCTCCGTAGGCTTGAAGCCTTGTTAATTTACCCACAGAAATCTTCGGCGTGTCCCTCGGAAACAAACACTAAATCGTGGCGTAAGGCTGCAGTAAGAACACAAGTTGTGTCTTTAATTGAGTGCATGTACCCCCATACTCTCAGCCATGTTCGATTAGTTACACTAATGCTAACGCTGCCTGAGCACTTCCTGCGTATCAGGTCCTGCTCCGCGTATATTAACTTACTTAATCCTCACCATAGCCCTATTTCCTCATTTGGCAAATGGAGTTGCCAAGGTACAGAGGACTGAAGCGGTGAAGATATTATGTTATTTTGAAACTTATGGGACTAGACGAAGCCACGTTTGCATCAACCAGGTTAAGAATGGTCAAGGGGCAGGGTAAGAGGAAAAGCACGCTTAGCGAACTGATGACCGTAACATGTGGAACTGGCTAGAGCACGGCAGCATCTGACAAGCCATCTTGGGGGGGAGGCATGTGGGGAGCCGCTGGCACTCCAGCGCTCCTAGACGTGGCTGTGGCTTTCGTCTGCATAGCCAGCAGAGTTTTCTAAGGATGACTTCATCAACTTTCCCGACGACTCCAGCAGGGCCTGTGTGGTCTGTTGCCAAGTGTGGAGCTGGAGCAGCTGAAACCCAGGGAGGCCGCAGAGCCCCCAGCAAGGCGCTGTGCGTCAGAGCCTAAGCCCGACCATGAGGTCTGGCCCTCAGCCTCCTGGGGACGGCCTGCCGTTCACCAGACCCTAAGACATCTGTCCTTTGTTCCTGACTCCAGCCCAGGTCTCCAGTAACGGGCGGCACCTCCAACACTTTCAGAATCATTGAAGGCAGGTAAGGATGTTGGAGGAAACAGGAAGAACGTGGTCTGGGAGCGAGGACCCCGGGGTCCGGGACCGTTCAGTCACATGATCTGGGGGAACACACATCACTTCCCTGTGCTCAGGCAAATGCTAAGGAACATCCAGGGCCAGCTGTCACAGTGGGAGGGTGACATCTCTATACCTTACCAGATCGTCACTGAAGGTTTAATCAGTCTGCTGGCGGGTGTTCAGGATTGAAATCCTCAGAGCAGCAGTTGCTTTTTTATTTCCAGAAAGGACTACGATGGGATTGTGCAGAAAAGCTAAGGCAGGTCACAGAGCGGGAAACGGGATCCTGGACTCGGGACGGAACGGGGTGGATGCAGCTGGCTGTGGGCTCGTCTAATAGCTCCGCCGCTTGAGTCATCAAAATCTAGGGTTTGAGAACGTCAGTGAGTCACTCGTGAAGCGTTTGTTCTTTTTATCAAGTTCTCGATGGAAACAACCCACATGTTCACCAGCAGAGGAGAAGGCTGATCATGCAAAGGACACTGTGTATCACAATCTTCTAGAGAGATCTCCAAGACATCATGGGAGTGTTTAGTCATTCAGTTGTGTTCGACCCTCGGCAACCCTGTGTACTGAAGCCCACCGGGCTCCTCCGTCCATGGCATTCTCCAAGCACGAATACCGGAATGGGTTGCCAGGCCTTCTCCAGGGGATCTTGCTGGCCCAGGAATGGAGCCCACGCATCCTCTGTCTCCTGCACTGCAGGCAGATTCTCCACCCCCTGAGCCGTGGAGGAAGCCCCCTCAGACATCATGTGGTCAAGTCAAAAGGGAGGTGTGGGGGCTTCCCTGGTGCTCCAGCGGTTAAGACTTTGCTGCCTAATGCAGAGGGAGGTGGAGTGTGATCCCTAGCTGGGGAGCTAAGATCCCACGTGCTTTGTGGCCAAAAAACTGAAACATAAAGCAATATTGTAGCAAATTCAATAAAGACTTTAAAAATGGTCCACATCAAAAAATCTTAAAAAAAAACCCAGGGCTCCCCTGGTGGTCCAGTGGGTAAGGACACCGCCTTGCAGTGCAAGGGGCGCCAGTTTGATCCCTGGCCTGGGAAGATCCCGCGTGCCGTGGAGCAGCTGGACTGATGTGTCCAACTACTGAGCCAGCGCTCTGGAGCACATGCACCCAGAGCCTGTGCTCTGCGACAACAGAGGCCACTGTGACGGGAGGCCCACATGGGCCGAAGAACAAAGATAGATGAAAATAGATAAATGAAAGACCAGTAGAAGTGGCCCGCCTGCCCCCCTCCCTCCCCAACCCACCCCTCTCCCCGCCAAAAAATTAAAAAAAAAAAAAAATGTTGCAGAGTAGTAGGTTTCAGGTGGTGTTTAAAAAGCACATCTGATGACTTACTATACATTTAGGTTATGGATAATCAATAATTATTAGGTTATGAATCATCAGTAATCAATTAGGCTATGAATAATCAATATATTAAAATGTGTGAAACTATCATAAAATAACAGTAATAAAATTCTCAGTCTAAAAAAAAAACCACATATTCATTGAGTCTCCCTGGATATTCCTGAAAGCTTGACCAACTGGAAGAGTGCATGAGAGATCTAGATTTCTCTTTATATGGTATGGTAGCTTTTGATTCATATGCATCTTTACTTATTACAAATATAATCTAATCTATTTAAATATAAATATAAATAAATGTGTAAATTATGTTAGTACATTAAATATAATTTAATCTATTTAAACTTACTCAACACTCTTTCCTGAAGGCGGCTTCGACTGCCCCGCCCCCAGGACCGCGGGGCTGCCCCTCCTCTTGCCGTGGGGCCGCGCTCTGGTGTCTGTGACACCCGCCAGGGTGGCATTTACAGCGCCCCTTTTTTCCCAAGACAGTCCTGTCTCTCAGGTCCTGTGGGCTCCGGGGACCCCTGCACTCTCTGCTGTGCTTCCACGCCTAGCGGGGGAGATGGTGGACCCCAGTCCTGGGGCCCCTCCTTCCTCGACACGCCCGCCCTCGGCGCCCGGAGGGTGTCTTTAGGGCTTCAACTCTCACCCCTGGGCCAGACGAGTCCCTGCTCTGGATCTCGGCTTCTGAGCCCGGGTCTGCGGCCACGTGTCATCGTCCTCGACCACGCATCCCAGCAACCGGACAGCCCTCCCTGCCCCTCCCTCTCGTCCACCCCCACTGCTCCTCACTTTCTGAGTCCACAGGTAAACTCAGCACGAGCATCTTCCTAAACCTGAACTTTGATGATTCAACTGATATCCACGGCAGTAAACTTTCGTGATTTCAGACAATGTGTCTGGTACTATTGAATATTACATTCCATAGGATAGTTGTCATTGAGATACTAATCACATTTTACAGTTGGCAAACTGAGACCCATAAGAGAATTGCTCAAGGTTTTGTGGGGAGAACAGAGCCAACACGCAAACTGGCCCCTGATTTCTCAGGTCAGGAATCCCCCGTCCCCACGCCTGCTTGCTGGCTCTGCCTGGCTTCCTGAATGTGGTCTAACATTGGTCCTGACCCTAAGGACCCCCTGCAAAAATGGCCTTCCTTATGCTTGGATTTCTCCAGTACTCTACAGCGCATATCAAGTCAAATTACTATCAAGTCATTGAACATATTTAATCATTTCCCAGGTTTATTGACTTGGATAATTTTTTTAACCTCCCTCCATGACACCCCCCACCAGACCAACACGGCCTGTCGGAATCCTCTCATCCTTCCACATCTGACGCCAACGCCACCTCCTCCGTGAAGCTTTCCTGCCCCACCCTGGGCTCCCCTGATCAATTTGTGTCCTTTAATGGTATGTTTTGTCTTGAATTTTAATTCTTTCTGAATACTACTTCATAACCACCATCAGTGCCTAATAGAATAGACCACAGGAAGTATTTGTTGACTAGAAGAAAGAATCAGTGAATTAACTGATAACAGAAAATACACATTATCACACACTCCAGGGCCGTGGAACACACTCATATAACTTAACTAGCTTCTAAGGGAATTACCAACAGAATGGTGACCTCCTCAGCGCTATACGAAGTCATTTCCAGTGGTTCCTAAATACTGGTCCCAGCTCAGTCCAGTCGCTCAGTCGCGTCTGAGCGTTGGCGACCCCACGGACCGCAGCGCGCCAGGCTTCCCTGTCCTTCACCATCTCCCGGAAGGACTCACGTCCAAACTCAAACTCATGTCCATCGACCCAGTGATGTCATCCAGCCGTCTCACCCTCCTCGTCGCCTTCTTCTTCTGCCTTGTAGCTTTCCCAGCGTCAGGGTCTTTTCCGATGAGTCGTCTCCTCGCGTCGGGGGGCCAAAGTGCGGCGGCTTCCGCTTCAGCATCCGTCCTTCCAATGAATATTCAGGACTGGCTTCCTTTAGGATATAGACGGATTTAATCTCCTTGCAGTCCAGGGACTCTCACGAGTCCCTGATACCAAACCTTTTTTGGAAGACCCATAAGAGAATTGCTCAAGGTTTTGTGGGAGAACAGAGCCAACACGCAAACTGGCCCCTGATTTCTCAGGTCAGGAATCCCCGTCCCCACGCCTGCTTGCTGGCTCTGCCTGGCTTCCTGATGTGGTCTAACATTGGTCCTGACCCTAAGGACCCCCTGCAAAAATGGCCTTCCTTATGCTTGGATTTCTCCAGTACTCTACAGCGCATATCAAGTCAAATTACTATCAAGTCATTGAACATATTTAATCATTTCCCAGGTTTATTGACTTGGATAATTTTTTTAACCTCCCTCCATGACACCCCCCACCAGACCAACACGGCCTGTCGGAATCCTCTCATCCTTCCACATCTGACGCCAACGCCACCTCCTCCGTGAAGCTTTCCTGCCCCACCCTGGGCTCCCCTGATCAATTTGTGTCCTTTAATGGTATGTTTTGTCTTGAATTTTAATTCTTTCTGAATACTACTTCATAACCACCATCAGTGCCTAATAGAATAGACCACAGGAAGTATTTGTTGACTAGAAGAAAGAATCAGTGAATTAACTGATAACAGAAAATACACATTATCACACACTCCAGGGCCGTGGAACACACTCATATAACTTAACTAGCTTCTAAGGGAATTACCAACAGAATGGTGACCTCCTCAGCGCTATACGAAGTCATTTCCAGTGGTTCCTAAATACTGGTCCCAGCTCAGTCCAGTCGCTCAGTCGCGTCTGAGCGTTGGCGACCCCACGGACCGCAGCGCGCCAGGCTTCCCTGTCCTTCACCATCTCCCGGAAGGACTCACGTCCAAACTCAAACTCATGTCCATCGACCCAGTGATGTCATCCAGCCGTCTCACCCTCCTCGTCGCCTTCTTCTTCTGCCTTGTAGCTTTCCCAGCGTCAGGGTCTTTTCCGATGAGTCGTCTCCTCGCGTCGGGGGGCCAAAGTGCGGCGGCTTCCGCTTCAGCATCCGTCCTTCCAATGAATATTCAGGACTGGCTTCCTTTAGGATATAGACGGATTTAATCTCCTTGCAGTCCAGGGGACTCTCACGAGTCCCTGATACCACCGTTGGAATACTAGTCAATTATGTTTTATTAGAATTTATACTGAGAATATGTGGGGTTTTTTCATAAACTAATTTTTCCTCTGAAGGACTACTTTTTATTATGAGATTATTTCCTTCCTGAGTTTTTTCGGTTACAATGTCCTTTCTCTTATGAAATAATCCTGATGACTGATGGTGGTTGGGCTTCTTGTATCCTCATTCAGAGAAAGGAGAAGCTGGTCACCCCTGTCTGCTCCTCTGCAGTTGATTCACTTGAGCACTCCTCTGGGAACCCCTCCTGCTCGGTGAAGCCCTGGTCGGAAGCCACCACTCTAATCGACTAAGTGAATTAGTCCCGACTCGCTTCTTAAACACAACTGACTCCAAATAGCGTTCAGAAAAACAAGCACAAATGTGTTATATTTGTGTATCATATTTGCTATGGGAACAGTTATTACTCTCATTTCAAATATGTTGGTATTTGAACAAGTCGTGGCATATGGGATGAATTTTCCTTCTTTTTCAGTCACTAAAAATATAAATTAAACCCCCCGTTTAAGCACTAGTTAGGAGCTATGCTTCAACTTTCGCGGAGGTCTTTTTAAATGAATGTTGAACCACTTCTGAATGTAGGAAATGGCCAGTCTTTCTTTATGCCCCGGAGACCGCTAGAAACGTGCTGCTCCTCTCTCCGATGTTTGGTCTTTGGGGTCAGGCTACTGGGAGGATGCTGAAGATGTGATTTTGATTAACAGGAACAAAACACGGTGGCTTCCTTCCCCAGATTTAGTTTTCTCATCTGTTCTCCGGCTTCCTCCTCACTTTCTAGATCAGAGAAATGCAGCTTCCTGTTTAGCCTTTTCTGTTTTGATTTAAAGGTTCTGGATAAAACTGGAAGAGGAAAATTACAGTTTGAGCTTGAGCATTTGAAAAGGCATATGCTTGTGACATCCCAAATTATATTCTTTATGGAACTTGGCTAACTCAACGTTATTTTTGCCACATGAAAAACACTTTACAATTAGGGTCTTCAAAATGAAACCTAGAATCGAAAAAGAAGAAAAGGCAACAAATGGCCCATTAAAAACGTGCAGAGCTTGTCCTCCACGATTCCCAAACGAAGGAAGCCTTTTCTTGAAAACAGAAGAAAGACTTCATGCTTTAGCCAATCCTAAACTAATTTTTCCTCTGAAGGACTACTTTTTATTATGAGATTATTTCCTTCCTGAGTTTTTTCGGTTACAATGTCCTTTCTCTTATGAAATAATCCTGATGACTGATGGTGGTTGGGCTTCTTGTATCCTCATTCAGAGAAAGGAGAAGCTGGTCACCCCTGTCTGCTCCTCTGCAGTTGATTCACTTGAGCACTCCTCTGGGAACCCCTCCTGCTCGGTGAAGCCCTGGTCGGAAGCCACCACTCTAATCGACTAAGTGAATTAGTCCCGACTCGCTTCTTAAACACAACTGACTCCAAATAGCGTTCAGAAAAACAAGCACAAATGTGTTATATTTGTGTATCATATTTGCTATGGGAACAGTTATTACTCTCATTTCAAATATGTTGGTATTTGAACAAGTCGTGGCAAATGGGATGAATTTTCCTTCTTTTTCAGTCACTAAAAATATAAATTAAACCCCCCGTTTAAGCACTAGTTAGGAGCTATGCTTCAACTTTCGCGGAGGTCTTTTTAAATGAATGTTGAACCACTTCTGAATGTAGGAAATGGCCAGTCTTTCTTTATGCCCCGGAGACCGCTAGAAACGTGCTGCTCCTCTCTCCGATGTTTGGTCTTTGGGGTCAGGCTACTGGGAGGATGCTGAAGATGTGATTTTGATTAACAGGAACAAAACACGGTGGCTTCCTTCCCCAGATTTAGTTTTCTCATCTGTTCTCCGGCTTCCTCCTCACTTTCTAGATCAGAGAAATGCAGCTTCCTGTTTAGCCTTTTCTGTTTTGATTTAAAGGTTCTGGATAAAACTGGAAGAGGAAAATTACAGTTTGAGCTTGAGCATTTGAAAAGGCATATGCTTGTGACATCCCAAATTATATTCTTTATGGAACTTGGCTAACTCAACGTTATTTTTGCCACATGAAAAACACTTTACAATTAGGGTCTTCAAAATGAAACCTAGAATCGAAAAAGAAGAAAAGGCAACAAATGGCCCATTAAAAACGTGCAGAGCTTGTCCTCCACGATTCCCAAACGAAGGAAGCCTTTTCTTGAAAACAGAAGAAAGACTTCATGCTTTAGCCAATCCATTTGAATTCTGCTTAAACCTATTTCTTTCTACATTTTAAAACTTTTGTTGTTCCTGTTGTTACAATAGTGGACACAATTCAGAATAATAACAACCATTCGTAAAGGAGATCAGGAGACTCTCGTTGAAGGTAAGACTGGAGAGGCTCGCAGCCACCCCGGCCTGTGCAGACAGAGCACCATTTTCTCGCCATGATCCTTGAATCACGGCACGATTCACACAGCAGGGCCGGGTCTAGCAGGTCCCACACCTGTACATCATTTACCTTTTTATTTCACTTGAAATAAATCTTGTTGTTTACCTTTCTTGGTCCATTTAGCTAGTTTGGTGAACTTTTTGGAGTGAGGGTGGAGTGGAGTGGGAGCAGAGATGAGGGGGTGGGGTCAGAAATAGACGGTCGGAGGTTCAGCCTGTTCCCAGATCTTGGCCAGCACTTTCGAAAGTGTGTTATTTTTTCATTAGGAGAAGGGAAAACAGTACAAATAGCTTAAGGAACCCTGTAACACTAAAAACAAATAAGAATACATTCTTCTCATTGCAACTGAGTATATTTTCAATACTTAAAGCTCACAGTTTTTTTTATATGGTGAAAGTGATCCACGTTTATTTCTTTAACTTAGAAAATACAGAAAAGCAAATGGAAAAATAAACACCATAATTTTACCACCCAGAGATATGTTTTGTGTATTTCCTTTGTCCAAAATATTCTGTCCCCAGATTTAGTTTTCTCCGGCTTCCTCCTCACTTTCTAGATCAGAGAAATGCAGCTTCCTGTTTAGCCTTTTCTGTTTTGATTTAAAGGTTCTGGATAAAACTGGAAGAGGAAAATTACAGTTTGAGCTTGAGCATTTGAAAAGGCATATGCTTGTGACATCCCAAATTATATTCTTTATGGAACTTGGCTAACTCAACGTTATTTTTGCCACATGAAAAACACTTTACAATTAGGGTCTTCAAAATGAAACCTAGAATCGAAAAAGAAGAAAAGGCAACAAATGGCCCATTAAAAACGTGCAGAGCTTGTCCTCCACGATTCCCAAACGAAGGAAGCCTTTTCTTGAAAACAGAAGAAAGACTTCATGCTTTAGCCAATCCATTTGAATTCTGCTTAAACCTATTTCTTTCTACATTTTAAAACTTTTGTTGTTCCTGTTGTTACAATAGTGGACACAATTCAGAATAATAACAACCATTCGTAAAGGAGATCAGGAGACTCTCGTTGAAGGTAAGACTGGAGAGGCTCGCAGCCACCCCGGCCTGTGCAGACAGAGCACCATTTTCTCGCCATGATCCTTGAATCACGGCACGATTCACACAGCAGGGCCGGGTCTAGCAGGTCCCACACCTGTACATCATTTACCTTTTTATTTCACTTGAAATAAATCTTGTTGTTTACCTTTCTTGGTCCATTTAGCTAGTTTGGTGAACTTTTTGGAGTGAGGGTGGAGTGGAGTGGGAGCAGAGATGAGGGGGTGGGGTCAGAAATAGACGGTCGGAGGTTCAGCCTGTTCCCAGATCTTGGCCAGCACTTTCGAAAGTGTGTTATTTTTTCATTAGGAGAAGGGAAAACAGTACAAATAGCTTAAGGAACCCTGTAACACTAAAAACAAATAAGAATACATTCTTCTCATTGCAACTGAGTATATTTTCAATACTTAAAGCTCACAGTTTTTTTTATATGGTGAAAGTGATCCACGTTTATTTCTTTAACTTAGAAAATACAGAAAAGCAAATGGAAAAATAAACACCATAATTTTACCACCCAGAGATATGTTTTGTGTATCTTTCCACTTATTCTGTGCCAAAGTGAGATCATATTGTATAGTTCATTTGCAAATTGTTTTCTTTCACATAGAAGTATTACTAATATGCCTTGATATTAATAAATACTCATCTAAAATGTCAATTTAATCCATAGTAGAATTTCATTGTTTGGATGCATCATTTTTGTTTGTTTTTAACCAAACCCTTCTTACAGGATGTTTTTGTTATTTTGATAAATTTGATTTTTATGATAATGCTTTAAGCAATAACACTGAACACACATCTTTGCTTCCTTCCCTGATTATTCTTAGATATGGATAAGTTCTTGAATGTGAATTGTCAATTCATTTTTGTTAAATCTTTTGATATAAATGCTCTACAGCTCTTCAAAGAAGTTGTACAATTTTTCATGCATACCAGCAATATGTAGAGTATACACTGTTGGTTTTTTTTTAAATATTTTTTTTCCATCATGCCTCTTTTATTTATTTATTTTTATTTATTTTCATCCATCTTTACTCTTTGGCCTGTGTGGGCCTCCCATTGCAGTGGCCTCTCTCGTTGCAGAGCACCGGCTCTGGGCCCATGAGCTCCAGAGCGCTGGCTCGTAACTGGACACACCTGTACACCCACTCCGTGGCACGTGGGATCTTCCTGGGCCAATCGAACATGTGCCCCTTTCACTGCCAGGTGGACTCTTTACCCAATGGACCACCAGGGAAGCCCCGTATACATTGTTTTTAAAATTTTTTTGTCTTTAATCGCTAGCTAATGATGTTAAACATGTCATCATAATTTCATTTTCCTTTTTTCCCCTTAGAAGACTAGTTTCCCATTTATCTATTATGGTATTCATCTTCTTGAATTTATTTCTGAGACCCATATATTAAATATGTTAGCTCTTTGTCTATCAAATGTCATGAACTTTCCGAGTTGATCTTTTCCTTTAAATGTTAATTACAGCATTTTTTGGAGCTATTGACTCTCCTGTAGTTGACTCTGTCAATCTTTTCTTTTCCAGTTTCTGCCTTAAAAGTTAAACTTTGGGGGCTTTCCTGGTGGTCCGGTGGGTAAAGAGTCCGCCTGGCAGTGCAAGGGGTACTGGTTTGATCCCTGGTCTGGGAAGATCCCACATGCTGTGGAGCGGCTGGACTGGTGTGTCCAATGATGAGCCAGTGCTCTGGAGTGCATGTGCTCAGAGCCAGTGCTCTGCAATGAGTGAGGCCACTGCAATGGGAGGCCCACACAGGCCAAAGAACAAAGATGAATGAAAATAAATATAAATAAAAAAAGATGCATGATGGGGAAAAAGAAAAATAATAAAGTTAAACTTTAACAGGTCATTTGTCCTCAGCCACCCCACCAAGGTCAAGTGAACGCCTGCATGAATGATACGTGAATCGTCCCAGGCATGGTGGCTGGAGAGACGCTGAAACTGTATTTACTGTTTTGATCTCAAGAATAGTTTTGCTCTACACAGTAACACCAGCATTTTAGTCAGAATTATACCAACAACGATGATTCTGAAGGTATTTCACCTTGACCAATTTTCTCCACTTTGCAGTTAAGCCAGTCTTGTCTTTTTTCATCGTCTTTGGCTCTTTTATTGAGGTTATTTTTATTGGGATTAGTTCTTTCCCATGTAAATTTACAACCAAGGTTTTATTTTTTTGTAAGACATTTTGGCCAAATCAAATTCCAACAGCAGTCTGCTATTTTATTTTATTTTTTATCTCATACAAATTTTATTTATTATTATTTTTTACAGGGTTTTGTTGTCTACTGCCACACATCAACCGAAATCTGCCGTAGGTATACGTATTTCCCCTCTCCCAGCCCTCCTTCCCATCTCCCTCCCCACCCCACCCCTCCAGGTCCCCGCAGAGCCCCTGCTTGAGATCCCCTAACCCACAGCATATTCCCCTCCCTCACCCCATGTCCATAAGACTGTTCTCCACGTCTGCCTCTCAACTGCTGCTTTGCCTATTCATTCATAAGCATCATCTTTCCAGATTCCATGCACATGTGTCAGTAGACAATCTTTATCTTTCTCTCTCTGACATACCTCACTCTGTATATTAGGTTCTAGATTCATCCACCTCATTAGAACTGATTCAAATGTATTTCTTTTTAAGGCTGAGTAATATTCCATTGTATATATGTACCACAGCTTCTTTATCCATTCATCTGTCGATGGACATCTAGGTTGCTTCCATGTTCCAGCCAAGCAGTCTGCTATTTTAAATTTTCTTTTGTGGCCTACAACTTTCCATAATCACATTTTTATACCCCTAATTTGTTTTAAAAATGGGTTTCTCCAAACAGCTATTTATTCATTACAACTTTTGCAGTATGTAGTCTGGGTTGTATTTTACGTTTGGTGTCACTTATTTCTTTTTGTGATTTTTCATTATTAACTGGATGAAAGGCTGACGGGGACAACAGGTGTCCATGCACTGTCTGACGATATAGCACGGAGAGAGCAGATTGGGACCCTGTTCCTAGCCCAGGCACGGTGAGGGATGTCATAGCCTAAAATACGCCCACGAACTCGTCTTCAGGTCGTACCCCCTTCAGAACATGCAGAGTGCCTTCCTGGCCCCAGAGTGCGGGCAGGGGAGGAAGGGTCACTGCTGAAGACCAGGAAGAAACACCGGGGCCGCGCCTGGAGCCTCCGTCGCAAGAGGCCGGCAGCGTCGGCTTGCTCTCGGATCACCCGCTCCCGGAAACCCAGCTGCCCCGTGGTGAGGACACTCACGCGGCCGCTGGACAGGCCTGCCCGGTGGAGAGCTGAGCCGCTGGGCAGCAGCCCCGTGTGAGCACCACCTGGGAAGCGGACCCCGGGGCCTCCGGTCCCCAGCACGCCGTCGGAGGAGGCCACCAGCCTCCTGGGAGGCCGAGCCACAGGGACTCCGCCAAGTTGCTCCAGGATTCTGAGCCCCAGAGACGGTGAAGTGGCTTGGGCCGGTTTGTTCTGCGGTCATCATGAGCTGGGGGAAGGCGGCCCCGGCAGAGGTTGGCTTTCCCTCAGGGAGGTTACGCTAACACCCCTCTCTGTACGCCCCGCCGCCCACCTCTCCTTTCAGCCCCACCTCTGCACCTTCCTGTGCTTGCCTTTCTCCCCCTCCGTCGTCGCTCAGACGGTCGCGCGTCGCCCTCACTGAAGACATTCCCTTCCGCGGCACAGGCTTCCCTGGGATGCAGACGTTCGTCCCGTCCTCCTACGGCGAGCGTCGCTTTGCGCCCACTGTGGGAGGGCAGCACAGGATCTCAAAGAGCCACGGGGAAATAGGTGCTGCATTTATAGCCCAGGGGATGTTTAAACTCAACTGTAATACAAACACGGGGATTGGGACTTCCCTGGTGGTCCCCTGGGTAAGAACCTGCACGGCCATGCCAGGGGGCACAGCTCCTATTCCTGGTCAGAGAACTAAGAATCGGTATGCCATCGGGCAAGACATAAATCAATAAATAAGATAAGATATAGTGGTCATTAGAGATCGTGTTAACAAACAGGATCTTAGTCCAGTTAGACGCTTGGGTTTCACCTGATGAACAGGAGGGAAGTAGATCCGTAGACCCTGAAATGTCTTTTGCCAAGAAGAAAATGTGCTGACAGAGATGGGATGAACAGCTGAAATCTCCGAAGTGATTTGCGGTTGCCGTAGTGACACTGCCTGCCGAGTCATCTGTTCTCTGCAGAGCTCTCTTGGTCTGGGTCCTTCAGCCAGTGGGCTGCTTGAGCGTCCGCACAACGTGGCGGCAGGATTTACGAGAAGTTTATGTAGCGTTCAGATTTTCAATCTGTTTACTCCTGTCACTCGTACAAATAAACCATTTTAATTGCCACTTCCTTTTGTGGCCACTTCTATTGGTCTTTCATTTATTTCCATCCTTGTTTCTTGGCCTGTGTGGGCCTCCCATCGCAGTGGCCTCTGTCGCTGCGGAGCACCAGCGCTGGACGCATGTGCTCCAGAGCTCCGGCTCGGTCGTTGGACACATTGGTCCAGCCACTGCGCGTCAATGGGGGATCTTCCCAGGCCATGGATCGAACCGGTGCCCCTTGCACTGCGAGGCAGTGTCCTTAACCACTGGACCACCAGAGAAATCGCCTCTTCCTTTGTTTTTAATAGGCCTCTTGACAAATACTCCCTGGGGTCCATCAGATACAGTATGTTTTGTGTCTTGAGGTACTTTCCCAAACTCCCCCCGTTGCTCAGACGGTCGCGCGTCGCCCTCACTGAAGACATTCCCTTCCGCGGCACAGGCTTCCCTGGGATGCAGACGTTCGTCCCGTCCTCCTACGGCGAGCGTCGCTTTGCGCCCACTGTGGGAGGGCAGCACAGGATCTCAAAGAGCCACGGGGAAATAGGTGCTGCATTTATAGCCCAGGGGATGTTTAAACTCAACTGTAATACAAACACGGGGATTGGGACTTCCCTGGTGGTCCCCTGGGTAAGAACCTGCACGGCCATGCCAGGGGGCACAGCTCCTATTCCTGGTCAGAGAACTAAGAATCGGTATGCCATCGGGCAAGACATAAATCAATAAATAAGATAAGATATAGTGGTCATTAGAGATCGTATTAACAAACAGGGATCTTAGTCCAGTTAGACGCTTGGGTTTCACCTGATGAACAGGAGGGAAGTAGATCCGTAGACCCTGAAATGTCTTTTGCCAAGAAGAAAATGTGCTGACAGAGATGGGATGAACAGCTGAAATCTCCGAAGTGATTTGCGGTTGCCGTAGTGACACTGCCTGCCGAGTCATCTGTTCTCTGCAGAGCTCTCTTGGTCTGGGTCCTTCAGCCAGTGGGCTGCTTGAGCGTCCGCACAACGTGGCGGCAGGATTTACGAGAAGTTTATGTAGCGTTCAGATTTTCAATCTGTTTACTCCTGTCACTCGTACAAATAAACCATTTTAATTGCCACTTCCTTTTGTGGCCACTTCTATTGGTCTTTCATTTATTTCCATCCTTGTTTCTTGGCCTGTGTGGGCCTCCCATCGCAGTGGCCTCTGTCGCTGCGGAGCACCAGCGCTGGACGCATGTGCTCCAGAGCTCCGGCTCGGTCGTTGGACACATTGGTCCAGCCACTGCGCGTCAATGGGGGATCTTCCCAGGCCATGGATCGAACCGGTGCCCCTTGCACTGCGAGGCAGTGTCCTTAACCACTGGACCACCAGAGAAATCGCCTCTTCCTTTGTTTTTAATAGGCCTCTTGACAAATACTCCCTGGGGTCCATCAGATACAGTATGTTTTGTGTCTTGAGGTAATTTCTTTCCTTCAATAAACTGTTTTCCACCAGACAGCTTCAACTAGACATCCAAAAGGGTAGTAGGTCATTTGACAGAATAATTGTATGTAATAAAGTGATAAAAACTCAAAATAATATGTTATAGCAGGACCTCCTTATAGCATGTTGCGACACACAAGGACCAAATACAGTCAATGCTTGAACCGTGCTGGTGTGTAAGTTGCACACCAGCCTCGCACGCGTGCCCAGACAGAATTCCAGCATCAGAAAAGAGCATCGTTGCCTTCATTTTAAAGCTCCTAATGAAGGTTAGAAGGGGCATTCAGTTTAGAAAAATCACTCAGCACGACTCCAGTTGATGAAATCCTGGAATAACAATGGTAATTCCAAGGACTGTATTGTGTTGCTTTGGACATTCCAAGTAAAATGCTGAATGAAACAACCCTGGACTTGGGCAACACTTCAGTGGCTCCTCAAAAACATTTAAAAAAACTAAGCAATTTAAAACTTAAAAAAAAAAAATGAAACTTAAAAATTGTTTTGATGCACTCTCTAAAAAGATATATTAATTACTATAATTTAGAACAACATCACATGAACTTTACTACCGAGTTTTTACCTGATTCAGTAGGGTTCCAGGTACTTTTTTTTACAGAGAAAAGTCTCTAAAAGAAAACAAATGACTGCACTTTTTTTCGGGCAAATATCGTGGTTCTTTTTGAATCCCAGATGGAACTAAAACTACATTATGTAAAAGATGCTTGCCAAGAGTGTGACCGGTTTTTGATCAAAGGCCTTATTGAAACACACACTTTCCTAACAGCATCCTTTTCCAAAACGTCTCAGAATAAAAAGTGAGAACACCACTCATGAAGGGAGAGAGTCAGGCTCTGTAGAACATGTTTGGTTTTACTTAGTGTGTGTGTTTTCAGAACTTGTTTTTTTTTTTTTTTTTTTTAATATGCCGTAACAACAATCCCTTGAAGTAAGGCTGAGTGATGAATAATGTGTTCCAGCCAAGTTATAAATCCCAGCAAAGAGAGGTTTGAATGGCGAGTGCTGGGCGGGACGGAACCCTGAGTGCAGCCCGGAGAACAAAGGGGCATTGAGGAGACTCAGCCGCTCCGCATCCTGGCGGTCCCCAGCTGAAGAGGAGGCTGCTGGAGCTGTGAGGAGAGTCAGCCCGGAAAACTCAAGGGCATGGAAAGAAACGCTTTAAACTGTACCTGGCATCTGTCCACTCCCTGGACTTCTGAGAGACCAAATATTATGTTGGCACATGTATTTCCTTAGCTAATAATGAGCTTTTGCCAATCAACGAAACCAAGACACTTCAAGCTCAACGTATTCTGTTGCCAATTTGGTTTTTATTTGCTTTCCCCTTAGCTTCACATTCTGTCTTAAAGCACAGAACCACTTCCTAACCATCAAAATCAAAGTCGTCAAAAAATGTGGTTTACTGTTTAAATTTCACACAATTCACTTGAAGAAGGAAGTCCCTGCGACCCATTCTGGGCTTGGATCTATGAAACAACCCTGGACTTGGGCAACACTTCAGTGGCTCCTCAAAACATTTAAAAACTAAGCAATTTAAAACTTAAAAAAAAAATGAAACTTAAAAATTGTTTTGATGCACTCTCTAAAAAGATATATTAATTACTATAATTTAGAACAACATCACATGAACTTTACTACCGAGTTTTTACCTGATTCAGTAGGGTTCCAGGTACTTTTTTTTACAGAGAAAAGTCTCTAAAAGAAAACAAATGACTGCACTTTTTTTCGGGCAAATATCGTGGTTCTTTTTGAATCCCAGATGGAACTAAAACTACATTATGTAAAAGATGCTTGCCAAGAGTGTGACCGGTTTTTGATCAAAGGCCTTATTGAAACACACACTTTCCTAACAGCATCCTTTTCCAAAACGTCTCAGAATAAAAAGTGAGAACACCACTCATGAAGGGAGAGAGTCAGGCTCTGTAGAACATGTTTGGTTTTACTTAGTGTGTGTGTTTTCAGAACTTGTTTTTTTTTTTTTTTTTTTTTAATATGCCGTAACAACAATCCCTTGAAGTAAGGCTGAGTGATGAATAATGTGTTCCAGCCAAGTTATAAATCCCAGCAAAGAGAGGTTTGAATGGCGAGTGCTGGGCGGGACGGAACCCTGAGTGCAGCCCGGAGAACAAAGGGGCATTGAGGAGACTCAGCCGCTCCGCATCCTGGCGGTCCCCAGCTGAAGAGGAGGCTGCTGGAGCTGTGAGGAGAGTCAGCCCGGAAAACTCAAGGGCATGGAAAGAAACGCTTTAAACTGTACCTGGCATCTGTCCACTCCCTGGACTTCTGAGAGACCAAATATTATGTTGGCACATGTATTTCCTTAGCTAATAATGAGCTTTTGCCAATCAACGAAACCAAGACACTTCAAGCTCAACGTATTCTGTTGCCAATTTGGTTTTTATTTGCTTTCCCCTTAGCTTCACATTCTGTCTTAAAGCACAGAACCACTTCCTAACCATCAAAATCAAAGTCGTCAAAAAATGTGGTTTACTGTTTAAATTTCACACAATTCACTTGAAGAAGGAAGTCCCTGCGATCGCTGTGGGGCTGTGCAGAGGCCTGCCTCTCCTCTGCGGTCTGTAATCTTATTTGAGGGCCTAATTAGAGGCGATTTCGCGTTGATACTTTACTGGATTTCAAGGAATGAGCTAAAGAGGCTGTTCTCCTGGGAAAACTGAAAATAAAAATAGCTTTGGAATGGATTAATGTAACAGTTCTCAGTAGGCTTTATTCTCAATCACTCATTTTTAATTCTCCCTATCAGTTGTCAATTAAAGTACTCAAAACAGAAGAAGCATGCCCAGTTAGCCTACTTTTAAAGAAGAAAGGCTTAAAAACACAACACCTCTGTGCCACTCCGCGGCCGGTCTGGGACTTTTCTCAGCCTGGGCATTTCCCTTATGCTGCCCTGGCACCCCTCCACCACCAGCACCAGCACCCCTTGGTGGCAGGTGCAGAGCGAGGAGCATGAAGCCACGCCATGAAGAGACAGGATCTCTGCACCCCGTGCCCAACCGGGAGCTCTTGCAGCTCTGCACTTGACTGCGGGGCAGCTTGCCTCTCTGGGACGCAGTTCCCTGAGTTTGAAGTAGGGTGTTGAAGAAGGCGTTAGGAACAGCCTAAGCTAAATTAAACCACATTTGGCATCCAAGCCTGCCTTTTAGCACGGTTTCTATAATTACATAAAGACTTACCCGCTCTATATGTTCGCTGGGATGCTACTCCACCACAGAGGAGTGAGATGCTGCCGTTCGCAGCGACATGGACACAGCTAGAGGCTGCCGTGCTAAGTGAGGAAGTCAGAGGGAGGCAAGTGTTAGAGGCTGTCACTCATATGTGGCATCTAAAATAGGACACCTATTCTACAAAACAGACTCGTGGACATAGAGAACAGGCTAGTGGAGGGTTGGGGAGGACGCAGTGGGAGTCTGAAGTTAGTAGAGGTGGACTGTTACTTATGGAACGGCTAACAGCAACGTCCTACGACACAGCACGGGGAACTGCACTCGGGATCCCGTGAGAAGCCATAACGGAAAAGGGCGTTTTAAAGAAGACTGTGTATATACATATAACTGCATCGCTTACCTGCACAGCAGAAATTAACACAACATTGTAAATCAACTATACTTCAGTGGTTTACTTTTTGCTTCATTGTTCCCTCATTTTTGTGAAATACTACTGTGTCTTCAGTCTTTCAACCCACTGTAGGAATTTTGGAAAACATGGCTTGATTTTAAATGATTTATTCATTTGCCGTGTTATTAGTAGAAAATGCTAGTATTAAATCAATCTATCATAAGCCATTCCTACGCAAGTTCAAAATGTTAGAATAATAGGACTCGTCTTCAGCAAACCGCTGCAACTATTTGAAGGTATAAATTAGGCAGAACTGATTTTACTTTGGTTTAATATATAGCTCCCCTGTGGCTCAGCAGCAAAGAATGCACCTGCACTGCCAGGAGATGCGGGTTCAACCCCCGGGTCCAGAAGATCCCCTGGAGACGGAAATGGCAACTCACTCCAGTATTCTTGCCTGGGAAATCTCCTGGCCAGAGGAGCCTGGTGGGCTACAGTCCATGGGGGTCACAAAAGAGTTGACCACAACTTAGTGACTAAACCACCACCCCCAACGTATTTCAGGAAACTTAGAATATTTCAAGAACTTTATAGAAAGTTACAGAAAATAATACAAGGTACTGACCATTGATCTTTGTCAAATCTGAATATTTTGCTATATTTGTTCCGACCTCTTAAAAATAAAATGTTAAAGGTGCAGTTAAAGCCTTCTATTTTCCCCATTCTGTTTCTCACCCTCTGCCTCCCCACGAATGCATTATTATACACTGAATGTTTTATTCCTTGCGTGTTTTTATAATTTTGTTATATATGAATGTATAACAAATGAAGTACATGACTGACATATGCTTTTAAACTTTATATTAATGATATCAGACCATCCTTCAATGCTCACATTTATCCATGTTGACCCATTTAAGCTCATCCATTCTGATTGTTGCACAGCATTCTTTGATGTGAATGTACCTCAGTTAGTGGATCCATTTTACTATTAGTGGATATTTAGGTGGTTTTGATTGCTTGCTATTGCAAATGGTGTAATTAATACAATATTCCTGCACTGGTTTTCTTGGGTATATGTGTGAGAGCTGCTAAGATGAAGATGCACCTTTTCAATTTAAATGTGTATTTCTCAATTGTTCTGAAAAGTGTGGGCTTCTCCTGTTCTGGGTCTACACCAGCACTTGACATCATCAGATGTTCAGTTTTTTCTGATCCAACCTGTGTAGATGCTGCCTCATTTTCATTACAACTTGCATTTTCTGATGGCGAGTGAGGTGGAGTGCTTTTGTTTCACGTTAATTGAATTTCTTCTATGACTCGTCTATTTGTATTCTCTGCCTGTTTCACTTTTGAGTTGTCTTAGATTTTTCCTTTGCATTTAGTGTGAGATAGGTAATTTTATTTTTTTCCCACATGATTAATGTCATTTTACACTGTCAATTACTGAAGCATTTGTCCTTTCCACCCAAATTTGTAATGTCACATTACAGTTCCCATGTAGGCATGGTTTACAACCTATGGTTGCAAACCTTTGTTTGGTGTTATTGATCTATTTTCATATCATTGAGCCAATATTAATTATAATAGCCACAGTCGTAATGGTCATAACTTATAATAAACCTTCTTACATGGTAGGGAAAATTTCTTTACCTTGTTCTTTTTCTTTGAAAGGATCTTTTCATGTAAATTTTAGAATCATTGGCAGAAATCCTGTAGAGATTTTGGTTGGAAATACAGTGAATTCAGAGATTAACTGGAAGAGAATGGACATTTTTACAGTACTGAATCTCCTGATAAACAAGATGTTCTTTTTCAATCCCTCAGTCACGTCCAACTCAGTGCGACCCCATGGACTGTAGACTTCCAAGCTCCTCTATCCGTAAGATTTCCCAGTCAAGAATACTCGAGTGGGTTGCCATTTCCTTCTCCAAAACAAGATATAGCTCTACATTTATGTCTTTTTTATTTATTTTAATTAGTTGCAGATTTTTTGGAAAGGTCCCCAACATGTCTTGTTAGATATACTAGTAAGAATCTTATGGGTCTCTGTATGTACGATTATATTGATGACACATAGAAATGCAATTAGGTTTTTAAAAACTATCATTAGTTCTAGTGACCTATTGATTCTCTGGATTTGCTAGGATAATTCTGATAATTGGTCATTTGAAAATTATGATACTTTCTTTCTTCCAAGTTTATACACTTTTCTTATTCTGTCTCTTAACTGCCGAGGCTTACGTTTCTAACACAACGGGGATAATGCCCAATGGGATGATCACGTGCCCTCTTTTCTGGCCTCTAGATTTTCCCCATAACAGCATATTCTTTTCCATCACATGTAGCTAGTGGTATATATTAGTCTGCTCGGGCTGCCAGAACAAACACCATAGACTGGGAGGTTCAACAACAGAATTTTATTTTCTCCTAGTCCTGGAGGCTAAACATCCATGGTCAAGGCTCGAGATGGTTTGGTTTCTGGTGAGAGCTGTCTTCCTGGCTTCCGGACAGATGTTTTATCGCTGTGTCTTCACATGGGCTTTCCTTGGTGCACACGCTCTCTCTCTCACACATAATAAGCTCCCTGATGTCTCTTCTCAAAAAGACTCTAATTGTATCAGATCAGGGCCCCACCCTATGACTTCGTGTAACCTTAATTTTCCCCTGTCTTCAAATACAGCCATACAAAAGCCGAGGGAAAAAATGCCAAATAAGCAGTGAGAGGTAAGGTACATGATGTAAGGCTATTTTTATATTTATTTAAATTTAGAGAATTTCTCAGAAACACTTAGTCAAATATCTCCTAATAAATTTGGTATGGAAATTTGAAAAATAATTCTAAACGTTTTTAGATGACTGTTGGAAAAAAATCACCTATACTCCTGAGCCTTGAGCCTAGTTGTTAGATGTGACTACGTGAAATCAAAGAATGTCCTTTCATGCGTGTTCAGGTTTATGTTGTACTTTCACATAGTCATGTCTAACAACGAGGCTCAAGGCTCAGGAGTATAGGTGATTTTTTTCCAACAGTCATCTAAAACGTTTAGAATTATTTTCACTCATCAAACTCTTAGGAAGGGAACGATTAATTTCAGAGTTGGTTTATCGCTGGAGCTTCGTTAAGACTAAATGCAAGTCTGAAGGATACAATGAGTTCTTTACCACATATCTGGAAATAGAAGACAAACTCCTATTTAAAAAAAAAAAAAGAAAAAAACTTTCGTTGGGAAATTTCAGTGCTTGATATCACACGGCTATTGATCCGCCTGGCAGCCTGTTCCCTCTCGGGCTCCTCGACGGCCCCGCCTCTGGCCCCCGTCGTCTTCACCAGTATCCCAGGCAGCGCTGTCTGCCCACCACTCCTGACGGCCCTCCCCTGCTCCTTGCTGAGATCAGAACTTGGGCTCTCGGCCCCTGGGAACAAAGATTCCAAAGATTCCGTAGGACAGGTCACTCTAAACCCTCCAAATTCGTTTTGAACAAGCGATGAAAGGTTGGCTGCTTTGTCTGTGGAATAAGCAAATCCAGATGCAGGTGGTAACAGATGCTCTGGACAATTCCACTTCTGGCCTTGTTTTCCTAAATTAGCCAGAGCATTAGTATGCCAATTAAAACCCACAGGGATTCAAACCCACCCGATAATCTCATCATCTTTCATTTGGCAGTTTCTAGAAATAAAACATGGCTATTTCCTTCTCTGGGGAGCAAATGCCAGTCTTGCAGTTAACCTGCCCTGTGCCGTCCTAGGGCATAGAAGACGCCTGGTGACTAACGGAGAAAGAATTGGAAAATGGAAGTCAGGGAACAAGTCTCAGCCTTTAGAGAAAGAGGAGCCTTTGGGTTAAGCTTTCTTTACCTTGTTGAAAGTTTTGAAATGAGTCATGATTGATTCATGACACAGCTATTTGATTTCTAAAGGACTGACACCTTAACTCTTCATAAGTTTATTATGAAACTTCTCAGGGCTTTTAAAAATCTTTTTGACCACACTCAGAGGTATGTGGGTTTCTGTTCCCCAAACAAGGACAGAACCCCAGTCGCCTGTATTGGAAACAAAGCGTCCTAGCCTCTGGACTGCTGGGGCAGTTCCTGACATCTTGACTTTTAAACTGACAGCAGTAAAAAGTGAGTCTTTCTCTGAGAAACTGGTGTTCTTTTAAACCATTTCCGTCTCTCTCTAGAAATGATATGGCAAAGGCCTAGTCAGAGTTACAGAGCAAGCAGTTCACATCATCCCATTTGGTTCTACTAAGAAGCTTACTGATTATGCCAAGGAAAATACATTGTTGTTCCCATTTCAAAAACAGAGCAAATGGGGGACTTCCCTGGTGGTCCAGTGGGTAGAGAGTTTGCCTTGCAGTGCAAAGGGCACTGGTTCAATCCCTGACCTGGGAGGATCCCATGTGCCGTGGAGCGGCTGGACCCGTGTGTCCAATTAGGAGCCAGTGCTCTAGAGCGCATGCGCTCAGAGCCAGTGCTCTGCAACGAGAGAGGCCACTGCGATGGGAGGCCCACACAGGCCAAAGAACAAAGATGGATGAAAATAAATGATGACTTAGAGGCAAAAAAAAAAAATCTTTCTCTATGAAAAAAAAAAAAAGAGCAAATGGCACAAAGCCCTTTCAAAGAATCCTGGCCCAGGGATCACTGGCCAAACAGGAAGTGAGCCGATGGAGCTCTGCCCTGCCTCCCGTGGTTTGAAACTCTGCCCTCTTTCCTATTTCCTGGCTCCTCCGTGTTGAAACGCTTTGCGCCTTCAGCTGGGAAATTCCGTCACTGGAGACAGACTGCAGTCACTCTGACCTTCTGGACGTGGTCGTAAAATGACCAGTCCCTGTGCTTCAGTTTGTGTTGGGACGTCTCAGAGCTGGGAGGTCCCGACGACAGCTTCAGGGCGCTGAGCGCTTGCAGGAGGCCCCCAGCAGGCGGGAAAGCCCTGAGTTATCCGCAACATCACCACCACCACCAAACAGTCCCAAGAATCAGCTACATGCTGAGTCTGGAGGCACAAGACCGGAGCAAACGATCCAATACTCACAGCAGAAACAAGGAGCCTCGATGAGATGCAGGGCCCGAAAGTGAAAGAAGATGAACGTAAGGCACCAAGGCCAGGTGTACGGTGAGCACATTTGTCTAATGAAATGGGGGTCCTGTGGACTAAGGGAGTGGAATTGATTATGCCATTGCTGATCTGAAGCATGGGCCTCAGAGGAAGTAGGGATTCTTAAGCACCTGGGTTGGTTGGTAAAAGTGAGTCTTTCTCTGAGAAACTGGTGTTCTTTTAAACCATTTCCGTCTCTCTCTAGAAATGATATGGCAAAGGCCTAGTCAGAGTTACAGAGCAAGCAGTTCACATCATCCCATTTGGTTCTACTAAGAAGCTTACTGATTATGCCAAGGAAAATACATTGTTGTTCCCATTTCAAAAACAGAGCAAATGGGGGACTTCCCTGGTGGTCCAGTGGGTAGAGAGTTTGCCTTGCAGTGCAAAGGGCACTGGTTCAATCCCTGACCTGGGAGGATCCCATGTGCCGTGGAGCGGCTGGACCCGTGTGTCCAATTAGGAGCCAGTGCTCTAGAGCGCATGCGCTCAGAGCCAGTGCTCTGCAACGAGAGAGGCCACTGCGATGGGAGGCCCACACAGGCCAAAGAACAAAGATGGATGAAAATAAATGATGACTTAGAGGCAAAAAAAAAAAATCTTTCTCTATGAAAAAAAAAAAAAGAGCAAATGGCACAAAGCCCTTTCAAAGAATCCTGGCCCAGGGATCACTGGCCAAACAGGAAGTGAGCCGATGGAGCTCTGCCCTGCCTCCCGTGGTTTGAAACTCTGCCCTCTTTCCTATTTCCTGGCTCCTCCGTGTTGAAACGCTTTGCGCCTTCAGCTGGGAAATTCCGTCACTGGAGACAGACTGCAGTCACTCTGACCTTCTGGACGTGGTCGTAAAATGACCAGTCCCTGTGCTTCAGTTTGTGTTGGGACGTCTCAGAGCTGGGAGGTCCCGACGACAGCTTCAGGGCGCTGAGCGCTTGCAGGAGGCCCCCAGCAGGCGGGAAAGCCCTGAGTTATCCGCAACATCACCACCACCACCAAACAGTCCCAAGAATCAGCTACATGCTGAGTCTGGAGGCACAAGACCGGAGCAAACGATCCAATACTCACAGCAGAAACAAGGAGCCTCGATGAGATGCAGGGCCCGAAAGTGAAAGAAGATGAACGTAAGGCACCAAGGCCAGGTGTACGGTGAGCACATTTGTCTAATGAAATGGGGGTCCTGTGGACTAAGGGAGTGGAATTGATTATGCCATTGCTGATCTGAAGCATGGGCCTCAGAGGAAGTAGGGATTCTTAAGCACCTGGGTTGGTTGGCTAGAAGCAGTGGAGGAGGCATGGCTTGAAGGGAAGCCTTCAAAAAATAGTGGCGACGTGATGGCAGAACAGGAGATGGCGTGGGCATGGGGCGTCCTCTCAGTGTTGGCTGGAAGAGAGGGAATAAGTCATTACAGAATCAACTTGAAGAGCACGCAAGGGCCAGGCAGGGGCCCTTGAATGCCAGCTGAAGACAGGCGATTTCATAGGTGCCCAGTGGGCTTAACGTGGGTGGATTCAATCAGGAAGTGATTTTACCCACCAGTACCTCCTGAACACACATTCCAAACGGGATTTCCCTTCTTCACCTCTTGAGTGACCTCTTGCATCGGACCATAGTTGTCAGGGTGAACCTCAGGCTTTGACTAAAGCTGAATGCCATGCCAGTCCCTCATTCAAGTCAGAGTGCCTCTCACCCTCCGCTCTGGCCAGACCCGGGGTTTGGGAGCCAACACCAAGTGGGGGCCTGGTCTGTTCCCGCTCTCCCTCTCCCTGCTGTGGCCCTCAGCTTCTCTAGGGTTGGAGCTTGGGCAGAGAAGGGGTTAAAGGGAGAGGCAAAGGCTATTTCTCACATCCGGCGATGTTTGTAGCTCTCATCTGGCCACCTAATGCTTGGCTGGCATCCAAAGGCTGGCTCCTCCGCACCGCGTGTCAGCAAGGTCTTTGGTGCCACTGGACGCCCTGACACAGCGCTGTTCCCAGCTGACTGCCCACAGCTCCCTGTGCTGGGGCCCAGGCAGGCAGTTCTCTTGCATGGGGTCCTTCCAAGACCATTCTTCCCAGCAAGTTCACTTGTGGTACCCCCTAGTGTCCCAAGAATCAGCTACATGATGAGTCTGGAGGCACAAGACCGGAGCAAACGATCCAATACTCACAGCAGAAACAAGGAGCCTCGATGAGATGCAGGGCCCGAAAGTGAAAGAAGATGAACGTAAGGCACCAAGGCCAGGTGTACGGTGAGCACATTTGTCTAATGAAATGGGGGTCCTGTGGACTAAGGGAGTGGAATTGATTATGCCATTGCTGATCTGAAGCATGGGCCTCAGAGGAAGTAGGGATTCTTAAGCACCTGGGTTGGTTGGCTAGAAGCAGTGGAGGAGGCATGGCTTGAAGGGAAGCCTTCAAAAAATAGTGGCGACGTGATGGCAGAACAGGAGATGGCGTGGGCATGGGGCGTCCTCTCAGTGTTGGCTGGAAGAGAGGGAATAAGTCATTACAGAATCAACTTGAAGAGCACGAAAGGGGCCCAGGCAGGGGCCCTTGAATGCCAGCTGAAGACAGGCGATTTCATAGGTGCCCAGTGGGCTTAACGTGGGTGGATTCAATCAGGAAGTGATTTTACCCACCAGTACCTCCTGAACACACATTCCAAACGGGATTTCCCTTCTTCACCTCTTGAGTGACCTCTTGCATCGGACCATAGTTGTCAGGGTGAACCTCAGGCTTTGACTAAAGCTGAATGCCATGCCAGTCCCTCATTCAAGTCAGAGTGCCTCTCACCCTCCGCTCTGGCCAGACCCGGGGTTTGGGAGCCAACACCAAGTGGGGGCCTGGTCTGTTCCCGCTCTCCCTCTCCCTGCTGTGGCCCTCAGCTTCTCTAGGGTTGGAGCTTGGGCAGAGAAGGGGTTAAAGGGAGAGGCAAAGGCTATTTCTCACATCCGGCGATGTTTGTAGCTCTCATCTGGCCACCTAATGCTTGGCTGGCATCCAAAGGCTGGCTCCTCCGCACCGCGTGTCAGCAAGGTCTTTGGTGCCACTGGACGCCCTGACACAGCGCTGTTCCCAGCTGACTGCCCACAGCTCCCTGTGCTGGGGCCCAGGCAGGCAGTTCTCTTGCATGGGGTCCTTCCAAGACCATTCTTCCCAGCTAGTCACTGTGGTACCCAGTGGTCCACAGGAAACACTGCGCCTCCTGGCTCCAGAATTGGATAGCTGCTCCCCAGGACAGCAGGCTGCTCTCCAAGATGGCAGGCTGTTTCCACCACTGCCTCTGCTTCCTGCCCTGACTCCAGTTTCCTGGGGACATTTTCTCCCCTAAAAGTTATATGTTTCATTGGGGCAGCAAGACTTCCAGCTGGAGAGTGAGACACCAAACTCCCCCTTGCAGACAGCTCTAGTCTCTACAAATGGGTTGACTGGCATCCCTTCTTTGGTGTGGAGATGGGAGGGGAAGCCACGCGACAAGACTTTCTGCTTGTGTGAGTTCCCTGACTACCAAGAATCTCACTGATGCATCTCTTATGAAGGCTGGAAATGGGGGGTGGTATTGATTATCTGATGAATCTGTTTGGCCAGCTCCTACTTAGTCCTAAAAGGCCGCGCATGGTCTCTCTTCAACGCATGTGCATCTGTCACCCGTTGTCCCACCCTTGAGGCAGAGCCTCCTTCCATGCCCTGTGGGCTCTGGGAGTCCAGGGAAGAGGAAGACATGAGGAAAGGGGAACGGACTCAAGCGGCCTAAGACCCTGAGATCTGTCTGTGACCCTCTGCACCCTGTCCTCAAGGATGCCTTTGGCTCGTCGGCCTGTTGGGCTGTGGCCGCCAGAGCTGAGCTCCAGCGAGCACTCCCAGGCCCTGAAGACCGCGGCCTTGTCTTTGTGCATCATCCACATCACGTTATCACATTTCCATATCGACAGGAGTCCGTCTACCTGTTTCCTGCCTTCCTGGGGGCTGCTGATGTTTTATTTTCTAGCAGCTGCTATCTAATATTCTTTCAAGATGAGCTTACATAATATCCATCCCCCTGAATTTGGGTACTGTTTTCTCCACTCAGCTGCATTCCTTAGAGCAGACCCGTCTTCGGCCTCCACTGGGCATTCTGTGCATCCCCCTTGACGTGCGCTGTCCACACGGTTGGCAGCAGGCATCTGAGGTGTCACATGGGAAACTTGGGCTTTGTGATTTTTGGATTTTTTAAAATATTTTGAACATTAGAGCAGGCAGTTCTCTTGCATGGGGTCCTTCCAAGACCATTCTTCCCAGCTAGTCACTGTGGTACCCAGTGGTCCACAGGAAACACTGCGCCTCCTGGCTCCAGAATTGGATAGCTGCTCCCCAGGACAGCAGGCTGCTCTCCAAGATGGCAGGCTGTTTCCACCACTGCCTCTGCTTCCTGCCCTGACTCCAGTTTCCTGGGGACATTTTCTCCCCTAAAAGTTATATGTTTCATTGGGGCAGCAAGACTTCCAGCTGGAGAGTGAGACACCAAACTCCCCCTTGCAGACAGCTCTAGTCTCTACAAATGGGTTGACTGGCATCCCTTCTTTGGTGTGGAGATGGGAGGGGAAGCCACGCGACAAGACTTTCTGCTTGTGTGAGTTCCCTGACTACCAAGAATCTCACTGATGCATCTCTTATGAAGGCTGGAAATGGGGGGTGGTATTGATTATCTGATGAATCTGTTTGGCCAGCTCCTACTTAGTCCTAAAAGGCCGCGCATGGTCTCTCTTCAACGCATGTGCATCTGTCACCCGTTGTCCCACCCTTGAGGCAGAGCCTCCTTCCATGCCCTGTGGGCTCTGGGAGTCCAGGGAAGAGGAAGACATGAGGAAAGGGGAACGGACTCAAGCGGCCTAAGACCCTGAGATCTGTCTGTGACCCTCTGCACCCTGTCCTCAAGGATGCCTTTGGCTCGTCGGCCTGTTGGGCTGTGGCCGCCAGAGCTGAGCTCCAGCGAGCACTCCCAGGCCCTGAAGACCGCGGCCTTGTCTTTGTGCATCATCCACATCACGTTATCACATTTCCATATCGACAGGAGTCCGTCTACCTGTTTCCTGCCTTCCTGGGGGCTGCTGATGTTTTATTTTCTAGCAGCTGCTATCTAATATTCTTTCAAGATGAGCTTACATAATATCCATCCCCCTGAATTTGGGTACTGTTTTCTCCACTCAGCTGCATTCCTTAGAGCAGACCCGTCTTCGGCCTCCACTGGGCATTCTGTGCATCCCCCTTGACGTGCGCTGTCCACACGGTTGGCAGCAGGCATCTGAGGTGTCACATGGGAAACTTGGGCTTTGTGATTTTTGGATTTTTTAAAATATTTTGAACATTAGAGCAGTAGCCTATGCTTCTAATAACAAGTAAAATGACATAGGACAAACTATCTTCTTTTTTCCACGTCTGTCCCAATGTCATCCATTCGCTGCTGTTCCCCTGAGATAACCAGCGTCTGTATTTTGTTAACACACACAGAGACACAGACCAGAGTGCGTCAGGAGGTCCTCTGTTATCACACTCCCCGCAGCTGCGGGCGGTCAAAGATTCAGTACTTAACGCCCACTTTTTCTGAAGACTCTTAGCCTACCCATCCCAACCATGTTTTTGTTTTGTTTTGGGTTTTTTTCAGTACTTTTTAAAAAATTATTTCTTTATTTTAAAGTTTTTACACAGTTTTGTTGTTCACAGACATGCATGTTCCCAGATCAGTCATATGCATGTCCCTGGTCCTTTCCCCTCTCCCAGGCCTCCCATCCCGCCCCTCCAGGCCATCGCACCAAGCCCTTGTAAGCACTCCTATTCCCTTAGCACAATGACAGCAGCTATCTTTTTCACACATGACAGTATAGGTTTCCATGTTACTCCCTCTATGCCTTCCATCCACTGTTCATTCCTCACAATGTCCATATGTCTATTCTCTTGTCTGTTTTACTATGGGTTCACTGCGTGTGTTATCATTACCCTTTTACTAGATTTCATATATATGTGTTAGTATACTGTACTTGTCTTTCTCTTTTTGACTGACTTCACTTTTTATGATAGATTCTAGCGCCAACCACCTCATTAGGACTGATTCTTCTGCATTTCTTTTAACAGCTGAGTAGTATCTTGCTTTTGTTTTGAGGGGGACCTTTTTCTTTTTCTTTTTTGCCTCTAAGTCATCATTTGTTTTCATCCATCTTTATTCTTTGGCCTGTGTGGGCCTCCCATTGCAGTGGCCTCTCTCATTGCGGAGCACTGGTTCCGGGCACGTGCGCTCCAGAGTGCTGGCTTGTCATTGGGCACACTGGCTCAGCCGCTCCATGGCACGTGGGATCTTCCCGGGCCAGGGATTGAACCAGTGCCCCTTGAACTGCAGGGCAGACTCTTTACCCACTGGACCAGCAGGGTGGTCCAGAAGCCCTAATGTGGACCACTTTTGATGGCTCACTTGGTAAATGAATCTGCCTGCCAAAGCAGGAGACATGGGTTTGATCCCTGGGTTGGGAAAATTCTTTGGAGAAAGAAATGGCAACCCATGCCAGTATTCTCGCCTGGGAAATCTCATGGACAGAGGAGCCCATGAGCTACATTCCATGGGGTCGCAAGAGTGGGACAGGACTCTGTAGTTAAGCCACTGCCAGTACTGTGAGTTTGTTACAACATTGCTTCTGTTTTATGTGGGCTTTTTTGCAGGGGAGGGGGCTGTAAGCATGTGGGATCTTATCTCTCTGACCAAGGATTGAGCTCACACCCCTACACTGGAAGCTGGAGTCGTAATCACTGAACTAAGAATGCCATTGCTGTGTTGTATGGTAACTGCACGCTTAGTTTTGTTTTTTTTGAGGCGGGCACTTCTATTGGTCTTCATGTATCTGTTTTCATCCATCTTTGTTCTTTGGCCTGTGTGGGCCTCCCATGGCAGTGGCCTCTGTCGCTGCAGAGCACCAGCTCTGGGCACATGCGCTCCAGAGTTCCAGCTTGGCAGTTGGACACATTGGTCCAGCTGCTCCGTGGCACGGGGATCGTCCCAGGCCAGGGATTGAACCGGCGCCCCTTGCACTGCAAGGCAGACTCTTTACTCACTGGACCACCAGGGAAGTCCCCATGCTTAGTTTTATAAGAAGCTCTCAGGCTGTTTTCTAAAGGGGCTGGACCATTTTACATTCCCATCAGCAATGCATGAGTGATCCAATTTCTCTGTATCCTCATCAGCATCTACTGGTGTCACTAATTTTTATTTTCACAATACTGACAGGTGTGCAGTGAAATTTTATCACAGTTTTAATTTGCATTTCCTGATGACTAATGATGTTGAACATCTCTGCTTGTGCTGATTTGATACCAATAAAGCCTCTCTAATAAAATGCTTTCATGCTTCTCACAGGATTTTTAACTATGAGTTCAGAGTGCTGGCTTGTCATTGGGCACACTGGCTCAGCCGCTCCATGGCACGTGGGATCTTCCCGGGCCAGGGATTGAACCAGTGCCCCTTGAACTGCAGGGCAGACTCTTTACCCACTGGACCAGCAGGGTGGTCCAGAAGCCCTAATGTGGACCACTTTTGATGGCTCACTTGGTAAATGAATCTGCCTGCCAAAGCAGGAGACATGGGTTTGATCCCTGGGTTGGGAAAATTCTTTGGAGAAAGAAATGGCAACCCATGCCAGTATTCTCGCCTGGGAAATCTCATGGACAGAGGAGCCCATGAGCTACATTCCATGGGGTCGCAAGAGTGGGACAGGACTCTGTAGTTAAGCCACTGCCAGTACTGTGAGTTTGTTACAACATTGCTTCTGTTTTATGTGGGCTTTTTTTTGCAGGGGGAGGGGGCTGTAAGCATGTGGGATCTTATCTCTCTGACCAAGGATTGAGCTCACACCCCTACACTGGAAGCTGGAGTCGTAATCACTGAACTAAGAATGCCATTGCTGTGTTGTATGGTAACTGCACGCTTAGTTTTGTTTTTTTTGAGGCGGGCACTTCTATTGGTCTTCATGTATCTGTTTTCATCCATCTTTGTTCTTTGGCCTGTGTGGGCCTCCCATGGCAGTGGCCTCTGTCGCTGCAGAGCACCAGCTCTGGGCACATGCGCTCCAGAGTTCCAGCTTGGCAGTTGGACACATTGGTCCAGCTGCTCCGTGGCACGGGGATCGTCCCAGGCCAGGGATTGAACCGGCGCCCCTTGCACTGCAAGGCAGACTCTTTACTCACTGGACCACCAGGGAAGTCCCCATGCTTAGTTTTATAAGAAGCTCTCAGGCTGTTTTCTAAAGGGGCTGGACCATTTTACATTCCCATCAGCAATGCATGAGTGATCCAATTTCTCTGTATCCTCATCAGCATCTACTGGTGTCACTAATTTTTATTTTCACAATACTGACAGGTGTGCAGTGAAATTTTATCACAGTTTTAATTTGCATTTCCCTGATGACTAATGATGTTGAACATCTCTGCTTGTGCTGATTTGATACCAATAAAGCCTCTCTAATAAAATGCTTGTTCATGTCTTTGCTCATTTTCTAGTTGGTTTATTTTTTTTATACTGATGAGTTCAAGAGGATCTTTATACACTCTAGCTGCTAGTCCTTTGTCAGAGTCAGACACGTGGTTTTAAAATAGTTTCCCTCAGTCTATAGTTTATCTTTTCTTCTTCTTCATGTGGGCTTTGGGAAAGCAAAAGTCTTTAAATTTTGATGAGGTCCAGTTGGTTCATGTTTTCTTTTATGGTTTATGCAATACTTCTGTTGTCGAATTTAAGAATCTTCCCTACTCCTAAGTCCCAAAGGTTTTTTTCCTATTTTTTTCCAAAAAGTTTTATAGTTTTACATTTATGTCTGATACTCACTTGAAGTAATTTTTGTGTAAGGTGCAAATTTGGGTCCAAATTTTTTTTCATACGTGTTCATTTTTTCTATCACTGTTTGCTAAAATGATTATTCTTCCTTTATGGAACTGCCTTTGCATTTTTGTCAAACCTACTTAAGCATATTTGTGTGGGCCTATTTCTGGGTTCTCCATTCTAAACCATTCAACTCTGTGTTTCCCTCTGCCAGTTCTACACATTGTTGGTCACTGTAGCTAGATTACAGGCCTTGCTATCAGGTAGGGTGGTTCCTCCCCTTTTATTCCCATCAGGATTGTTTAGCTGGCCTAGGACCCGTTCCATATAAATTTTAGAATAAGCTTGTCTATCTCTAAAAAATAATTTTAATAGGAACTGCACTGAAATTATAGACAAATTGAGGTAGGATTAATGTCTTTACTCTTCGGTCTTCCAGCCCATGAACACAGGATGTCATGCATTTATTTAGGTCTTCTTTGATTTATTTCATTGACATTTTATAATTTTCAGTGTAATAGATCATGTACGTGTTGAATATAAACCTAAGTATTTCATTTTCTCTGGGATAGATGTAAATGCTATTTCACGTTAAACTTCTTTTCTACATGTTCTTGTTGTTGGGGAAGAAAAGAAAGCAAAAGAAGAAGGGGACAACAGAGGGGAGATGGTTGGATGATATTACTGAGTCAATGGACATGAGTTTGAGCAAATTTAGAAAGATGGAGAAGGACAGGGAAGTCTGGCACACTGCAGTCCATGGAGTTACAAAGAGTTGGACACAACTGAGTGCCTGACCTGAACTGGACTGTTAGTGGAAAGACCCTGGGCGTCACATGTGGGTCTTGTCTCCTCTGAGTCTGTTGAACTTAGTTCTAGGGTCTGGTTGTTGTCAGTTCCTTGGGATTCTCTATGTAGACAATCACGTCGTCAAAATGGTGTGTGTGTGTGCGCATTCAGTCGTGTCTGACTCAGTTTGACCCCATGGACTGTAGCCGGCCAGGCTCCTCTGTCCACAGGATTCTCCAGGCAAGAGTACTGGAGCGGGGGCTTCCCTGGTGGTCCAGTGGGTAAGGACACCGCCTTGCAGTGCAAGGGGCGCCGGTTCGATCCCTGGCCTGGGAGGATCCCACGTGCCGCGGAGCGGCTGGACGGGCGTGTCCAACTACCGAGCCAAGCTCTGGAGCGCGTGCGCCCAGAGCCGGAGCTCTGCAGCGAGAGAGGCCACTGCCGTGGGAGGCCCACACAGGCCAAAGAACAAAGATGGATGAAAATAAATAAATGAAACACCAATAGAAGTGGTCAAAAAAAAAGAAAAGAAAAGAATACTGGAGTGGGTTGCCATGCCCACCTCCAGGGGATCTTCCAACCCAGGGGTCAAACCCCTGTCTCCTGCACTTGCAGGCGGATTCTTTACCAGAGAGCCACCTGGGAAGCCCTATCTGGAAACAGGGCTAGTTTCATCTCTTGTGTTCTAGATGGCGTGCTTCTATTTTAGCCTTGCCCTAGAGCAGCGACTAGGCTGCCCAGCACTGAGCTGAACCATAACAAGAGTGGACGTCTCCGTGCTGTTCCCAGTCTGAAGGACAAAGCATTTGGTCTTTCTCCATGAGCACCATTTTCGCAGTAGGATTTTGTAGATTCTCTGTGACACTGAGGTAATTCCCATCTTGCTGTCTGAGGTTTTGTTTTGTTTTCGTTTGTTCGTTAATCATGAATGGGTGTTGGATTTTTTCAAATGCCTTTTCTTTGTTAACTGATATGATCATTCCGATTATATGACTTTTCTTCTTCAGTCTGTGGCTACGCTGATTACTTTGTGGATTTTCAAATTTTGAATCAGTCTTGCAGACCCAGAATAAATTCCATTTGGTCATGGTGGATGATTTTTTAAAATACTATGTTGGAATCAATTTGCTAATATTTTGTCGGAATTTTTCTATCTAAGTTCATGAAAGATATTTGCTTTCTTCTGTTTTACTGTCTTTGTCTGATTTATATTAAAGTAATACTGGCCTTGTAACACATGAGTTAGGAAGTATTTCTTGTTTCTAATTTCTGGAAAAGACTATGTAAACTGGTATTGATTCTTTTTAAATGTTTGATAAAACTTTCCAGTGAAGCCATCTGGGGCTGAAGATTTCTTTTAGGGGACTTTTAAATTACAAATTCAATTTTTTCATGGTTATAGAATGATTTAGGGGACTTCCCAGGTGGCGCTAGTGATAAACAACCTGCCTGCCAATGCAGGACATGAGAGACAAGGGTTTGATCCCCGGGTCAGGAGGATCCCCCGAGGAGGGCATGGCAACCCACTCCAGTATTCTCGGCTGGAGAATCCCATGGACAGAGGAGCCTGGAGGGCTACAGTCCATGGGACTGCACAGTCAAACACAACTGAAGCAATTCAGCACACACACACACACAAGGAATGATTTAGCTTGTCTCTTCCATCTTGATTGAATTTTGGTAATTGGAGGTTTTGAAGAAATTGGTCCGTTTCTCTTAGCTTGTCAGGCACACGAGCATAAAGCTGCCCGGCCCTGGTCCCGGCCCCAGTGAAGAGCCGCTCACACGGGTCTGCGGGCCCACCCTGCCTGTCCACTGAGTGGAGGTGGAGTCAGAATTCATTTGGAGTTGGAAGTGGAGGGAATATGAGCGTGTAAATGTGAAATCGATGATTTTCCACATTCATCCAGATCATCTTTCATGCTAATAAACCATACGTGGAACTCAAATTCCACGGAACGCTTTACAGACTCGGTGGAGCGCTCCAGCCCTCCAGACGGCTTTTGCTCCGGCTCCCCGACGGGGCGTTCAGGCGCCGACATCCCGCCCGAGAGCCGGCAGGCCGGGGTGGAAACGGAGCGAGCGCAGGAGCTACGGCTTCCGGAACAGAATGGTTATTTGATCTCTGTGCAAACCTCAGCATATTTCTTCTCTCTCTCTTTTGTTTATCCTCTGGAAAGCTGTAATTTGAAGTTAAGAGCAGTAGTTAGGAGTGAAATGCTAATCCAAATCAGAAACCCGGCGTTGTGCCCTCTCAGGAGTGAACCGCTGTGTGGAGCCGAAGCAGCCGGCTCCGCGGCACGGCCCGACCCCAGCCTTCTTCCTGCGGGCCCTGGGGTCTCCAGGGACGGCCCCCCTTCCTGGCTAGGGCCAGCCTGGCCCTTCTTCCAGAAATCCTTTCTCCAAGGTCGCCCTCCAAGGGGCCTGCGCCTGCCGGTTTTGAAGCCAGGCACCTGCCTTTCCATTTTAAGGGTTTTCACAGCTCCATGTTATTGAGGAACAGGGAATCAAAAGTAAACAAACCGTTGAAAAGTGACAGAAGCTTGAGAACTCACCCGAAGTTCTCTGAAGGGCACGTCCCCAGGCCGCAGTCCAGCCGGCGAGCCCGGAGGCCTCTTCCAGCGCCTTGCTCTGTCGTGGCGCGGGGCGCGGCCAGACGCGGGCTCCCCTCTGCTCCTGTCCCCCAGCCCCCGGCCACCGCGCCACCCAGAGACTTCCTGTCCCTGCCCCTCCCCAGCCCCGCTCCTTTCCCACCAGGCTCCCACCTCCTGGTGGTCCCAGCAGACCAGAGCCTCGGGCGCCGGCAATTCCATTCGACCGGCTCGTTCATCGCCCAGAGCCCGCCCGCGTCTGTGCCGTCCTCCAGGATGGCAGGACACGCTGCGCAGGCTGACTCCTCAACAAGCCTCACAGACGGAGGGACTACAGAGTAAGGGCGTCCCGTTGCAGTAACCATCAGGCTCGCGCGTACATCACAGCACCAAATCCAGCGGGGCCGCGCGAGTCGCAGGAGGCTCAGCGCCAAGTCAGGCGGCACCAAAGCTCCGGAACAGGATACGGAGAAAGCTGGCGGAGTTTATCAGCCTGGGATCTGTTAACACTGGGGGTAACTCTTTGTAGGGGGCGTCGTGTGTGTGTGTGTCTGTATGTGTGTGTGCAGCACCAGCCTGTGCACTTGAGCAGCACCCCTGGCCTCTACCCTCCAGCTGCCGGCAGCATCTGCCCGCCGGCTGTGGCAACCAACCATCTTCGGACTCTGCCAAACATTCCCAGGGGTAAAATCGCCCTGTGGAGAATGACTGGGTGAGAGGGGTGAAGATCGTCCTCCCAGGGGGAGATCAACAAGGAGTCTGGGATTAACACATATACGTAGAAGAGATAAACAAGAACCTACTGTACAGCACAAGGAAATATATTCACTATCTTGTACTAGCCAATAATAGAGAAGCATCTGAAAAAGACTGTATATGTGTGTGCATGTACAATGGAATATATTGAATCACTTTGCTGAAAGCAGCCTGACATTGTAGATTAGCTGGGCAGTGGTTCAGTCTTGTCCGAGTCTTTGCGACCCCATGGACTGTAGCCCACCAGGCTCCACTGTCCATGGGACTCCCCAGGCAAGAGGAATGGAGTGAACTGCCGTTTCCGTCTCTAGGGCATCTTCCCAAGCCCTGTGACATCTCCAGTGTCTCCTGCATTGGCAGGCAGATTCTTAACCACCAAGCCACTAGCTATACTTCCATTTAAAAATGGTTTTCGGGGGGCTTTCCTGGCGGTCCAGTGGCTGGAGAATTCGCCTTGCAGTGCAAGGGGGCATCAGTTCGACCCCTGGCGCGGGAAGATCCCACGTGCTGTGGAGCAGAGGGACAAATTTGTCCAATGACGAGCCAGTGCTCTGGAGAGCATGCGCCCAGAGCCGGTGCTCTGCGAGGAGAGAGGCCACTGCGACGGGAGGCCCACACGGGCTGAAGAATAAAGATGGATGAAAAATAAATAAAAATTAATTTAAAAAGAGGCACCCCCCCAAAATTAAAAAAAAAAAAAAGGTTTTAGGGATTTCCCTGGTGGTCCAGTGGTTAAGACTGCATTCCAGTGCAGGGGGTGTGGGTTTGATACCTGGTCGGGGAGCTGAGACTACAAATGCCTCATGGCCAAAAAACAAATCAAAACATAAAACAGAAGCAGTATTGTAACAAATTCAGTAAAGACTTTAAAAATAGTTCACATCAAAAATATAAAAATGTTTTTTTCACCAGTATCCCAGTGTTCATTGCAGCTCTCTATACAATAGCTAGAATATGGAAGCAACCTAGATGCCCATTGACGAATGAATGGATACAAAAGCTCTGGTATATATATATACAATGGAATACTACACAGCTGTGAAAAGAAATGCAGAAGAATCAGCCCTAATGAGGTGGCTGGATCTAGAACCTATCATAAAAAGTGAAGTCAGTCAAAAGGAGCAGGACAAGTACAATACACTAACACTTATATATGGAATCTAGTAGAATAGTGATGATGGCACATGCAGTGAAGCAATGGAGAAACAGACATGGATAGTGGCCATATGGACATTGTGGGGAAGAACAGTGGGTGGGAGGTGTAAAGGAAGTAGCATGAAGGCCTATACTATCATATGTGAAGAAAATAGCTATAGTCATTGCTCGGTGAGAAAAGGGGATCCTGCAGGGGTGCTGTGTGATGGTCTGGAGGGGTGGGATGGGGGAGATATACATATGACTAATCTGGGAACATACATATCTGTAAACAACAAAACTCTGTTAGAAACAATACAGGAAGCCATAAAACCGTCCTTCAGTGCTTTCTTCTGAAGATGCTTCTTAAAGGACTTGGAAGAAATGTATTTGTCCGAAGTTCCACTGAGTATTAGCTTACTCTGAATTATTTATTCACCCTAAGTGGCAAGAAGAACTATTGCTGGTGCTTTTTAAGAACCACAGGACGAGGATGAGAACAGGGAGCCTGTACGAAAGGAGAGTTTGATTTCTTAGCGAAGAAGCTGTTAGGAAGAGGAAGGGATGGCTGGAGGTCTTTCTAAACTTACTTACATTCCTACCTCATTGCAGGAAGACTTAAGGCTGAAGTCTTGATAATGACCAAATGTTTAAGCTCTCAAATAATCATCATATAGAACGTTACTGAGCAATGCGTGACAAAGAATTCTTAAAGCCTGTGTTCAGACTGGGGCTTCAAATTCTGGCAGTACAGTAGAGAACAACAGGGCTTTGTCTATTCTGCTATATGATAATAGCCCATTCATTTAATTATATGAACTAGTCAGATATTTTACTCAATTGTTTATTATCTTATTTAATTATTTTAAGTGTTTATTGTGTGCTTTCCCATTTAGGAGACTTGGGAGTAATTTAGAATGTATCATTGAGGATTTTTTTTCTATCCCAAGTTACAGAAAACCCACTACAAGCTGATGTGAGGAGAAGAACAAACCAGGGATGGAAAGGAGGGTCTGCGGGGTCATTGGCTGGGCAGTCCCCGGGTAGAGCAGACACCAGGCGGGACGGGATCCGGGGAAGCTCCAGCTGTTTACTATCACGCTCCACGAGACAAGAGGGCGGCAGCAGCACAGGGACCTGCTCTCTGGGTAGCTGGGGTCAGTCCCGTGCCCACCCCGGCCCAGCGTCTGTTGTCCAGGGAGGTCCCGGTTCTGAGAGGCTCTACTGGGTCACGAGTCACCCCCGGACTCGAGAGTGGAGCCCTCGCCTGCCCGCAACCACATGGATGGAGAGAAAGCCGAGACTCGCAGAGAAACCCAGAACACGACTGGAGGCGCGGGGAGGCGGCGTCAGGGCCGAGCGCTCATGCCCTCCGCATGCGGTGCCTGTGCGGGCGCGGCTCCGGGACGCGCTCGGCCGAGGGCCGCTGCTCCAGGCTTGCGCTCCGGTTCCTCCGCGTCTGCTGGGAAGCTCCGGGCCGGGGGCTCTGCCCAGCCATCAGCGCGTGTTCCGCAGGGCCGGCGCGAGCCCGCCGGAGTCTCTGTGGGCTGAACCGAGAGGATGCCTTTCCTTGGGGACTTTGGTTTTCTTTCTGCTTATTTTTATTTTATCTTGGTTCCTATTGGCGGTGTTGTGCAAGACAAATATCATGTTGTTTATATGTGCGGAATCTGAAAAAACGATGCAAATGAACTCATTTACAAAACAGAACCAGGCTCATAGAGAATGGACTTATGGACTTGGTTTTGTGGCATCGTGGAAACCCTCCGCGGCTCGGAGGCACCGCTGGAGACGTCAGCCTTGGGAAACAAGCTCAGGAACTCGGCCGGGTCTGAGCACCGGTGGTTGGTGAGGTGTTCACTCTGGGCGAGGAGGTTTAACAAGAAGGTGCAGCTTTTTAATTACAGGATTTACGCCAAAAAAGTCAGAGAGAGTGGGTGAGGCTTGTGATCCTGTCTTTGCCTGTAGTAGAGTCTTGTCAGCTCTTGTAATTTTTTTTTTTACCACCAGTTTGTTTAAGTCAAGAGTCAAAAAAGGGTCACGCCTTACCTTTAGTTTCTACGCTGCTTCTAAACCATGGCTTCCTCCTCTGTTTTTGTCGGTCTCACTTTCTCTCCCCGAAATACGTGTGTCATTTTTTCCTGTATGCTTTTCCACAGTCTGAATTCTGCTCACCGCATGCTGCGGGTTTTGTTTAAAAGCCGCCTCTGTCTCACATCTTCTGGAAGAGGTACATCCAGAGGCTCAGTCCGACTTGGTTCCGTTTTCTGGCGTGGACACGGTGGGCGTGGGCTTGAGTCCTTCCTCCGGGAAACATGGAATCTCTGACTCTTCCTTTCTGGGATGCTGGGACCGTGCAGAGGCCTCGGGCCCTGCCTGGCTGACTCACACCCGATTCAGTTCTGTCCGTTTCTTCGCCTAATGGCTGGAGCAGCCGCTGGTGAGCTGCGCTCCCGCCCACGGTTTCCCCGGAGGCTGCGGCCCCTGTGCGGGCTCCGCGGGCCCTGTTCACTCTCTGCTGGGCTCTCTCTTCAAAGGGAAAGCATCCCACCACCAAGGGGCTACCCTCAAGTACGGTTTTCCAGGAAAGACAGACATTGATTCTATTTATCAGTTGTTGGAATGAGGAGTTGGTTCCTTACAAGAAAAGTGTGCCTATTTCTTTCTGCTCACAGCACTTGTGAGGCCGATGTGTGGGATTTCTGTCCCGTTAAACAATTCTGACTCTAACTGCCCAGGGTTAGTGCAGACGGGCTAGGGGATTGTTCCCACAAGACCAGCCCAGCGTGAGGTGCTCGCTGCCCGGCGCTGCTGCCTGTACTTCTGAGTGACCAGCTGTAAATCAGGGCCCCAGGCCCCTCGGCTCGCTCATCTGTTCACAGAACTTAGGGATCCGCTCGCTATCACCCGTTTGACTATAAGGGGGCTTCCCAGGTGGCGCAGTTTTGACAATCTGCCTACCAATGCAGGAGACTCGGGTTCAATCCCTGGGTCAGGACAATCCCCTGGAGAAGAAATGGCAAGCCACGCCAATATGCGTGCCTGGGAAATCCCACGGACAGAGGAGCCTGGTGGGGCACAGCCTGTGAGGCCGCAGAGAGTTTGACAGGACTGAACACACATGCATGCCAGGCTGTGCTAATTATTATAAAGGTTACAACGTCGGTCAAAGGGTCACGCCTTACCTTTAGTTTCTCTCTCCTGCTTCCTCCTCTGTTTTTGTCGGTCTCACTTTCTCTCCCCGAAATACGTGTGTCATTTTTTCCTGTATGCTTTTCCACAGTCTGAATTCTGCTCACCGCATGCTGCGGGTTTTGTTTAAAAGCCGCCTCTGTCTCACATCTTCTGGAAGAGGTACATCCAGAGGCTCAGTCCGACTTGGTTCCGTTTTCTGGCGTGGACACGGTGGGCGTGGGCTTGAGTCCTTCCTCCGGGAAACATGGAATCTCTGACTCTTCCTTTCTGGGATGCTGGGACCGTGCAGAGGCCTCGGGCCCTGCCTGGCTGACTCACACCCGATTCAGTTCTGTCCGTTTCTTCGCCTAATGGCTGGAGCAGCCGCTGGTGAGCTGCGCTCCCGCCCACGGTTTCCCCGGAGGCTGCGGCCCCTGTGCGGGCTCCGCGGGCCCTGTTCACTCTCTGCTGGGCTCTCTCTTCAAAGGGAAAGCATCCCACCACCAAGGGGCTACCCTCAAGTACGGTTTTCCAGGAAAGACAGACATTGATTCTATTTATCAGTTGTTGGAATGAGGAGTTGGTTCCTTACAAGAAAAGTGTGCCTATTTCTTTCTGCTCACAGCACTTGTGAGGCCGATGTGTGGGATTTCTGTCCCGTTAAACAATTCTGACTCTAACTGCCCAGGGTTAGTGCAGACGGGCTAGGGGATTGTTCCCACAAGACCAGCCCAGCGTGAGGTGCTCGCTGCCCGGCGCTGCTGCCTGTACTTCTGAGTGACCAGCTGTAAATCAGGGCCCCAGGCCCCTCGGCTCGCTCATCTGTTCACAGAACTTAGGGATCCGCTCGCTATCACCCGTTTGACTATAAGGGGGCTTCCCAGGTGGCGCAGTTTTGACAATCTGCCTACCAATGCAGGAGACTCGGGTTCAATCCCTGGGTCAGGACAATCCCCTGGAGAAGAAATGGCAAGCCACGCCAATATGCGTGCCTGGGAAATCCCACGGACAGAGGAGCCTGGTGGGGCACAGCCTGTGAGGCCGCAGAGAGTTTGACAGGACTGAACACACATGCATGCCAGGCTGTGCTATTTATTATAAAGGTTACAACTCGGAAAGAGCCGAAGGGAAGAGCAGCGCAGGCCAGCTGTGGGGAGGAGGGCGCGTCCCCAGCCAGCGCTCCGAGGGCTCGGACGAGTCCACCAGCCCAGAGGCGCTTGGAAGCCTGTTGTTTGGGGATTTCTGGAGGCTCCCTTCGTGGGCACAGGTGACTAAGTCGCTGGCTGTTGGTGACGACGTCCATCTCTGTCTCCCTGCCCTCCCTGAGGTCTGAGCCCTCATCCCGTGGCTGGCTCCCCCCGAAAAGGAGCCCCGCTCAGTCCCGCCCTTGGGGTCTTTTCTAAGTCCTTTCATTGACATCCACCCAGGTGTGGCTGAAAGCAGCGAGTTATAAATAAGCGAAGATGCCTCGTTTCACCCCACCCTCCAGACGCGCCGCGTGCTGGAGGAGCTCTGCCCCGGGAGCCAGAGCAGAGGCAGCCACTTCCCCCTACCGCCCGGTCGCCCAGCACCCTTGGCGGGTGGCTCACGAGTTTTTCTTCATTTTTGTCATCATCAGACCTCTCTACAGAAAACATAAACTAAGCACGATGTATTTATGACACTCATTTTTCACCGTCTCATTCTGAAGGGCGAGCAGCTCCACACCCTACTGCAGAACGCGTTTCGGCTCCTTCTGCGTCTCCGTCGTCGCGGGACCCTCTCACGCCATCCGCAGGCGGTTCTACCAACAACAGAACTTCTGTTCTCAGGGTTCTTCCGGCCGGCAAGTCCACCCCAGCGCTCGGTGCCGGGCGTGGTCCGGTTCCTGGCTCCCAGGCGGTTCCTCCGCACGGCACCCTTGCCGGCTGGAAGGGGCGGGGAGTGCTGCGGGCTCTTTGGAGAGGCTAATGCACGAGGGCCTCTCTCACGAGCCCAGAGCTGCCCCCCGCCCCCCGAGTCTCCCCTCTGTGCACTCCCGGCTGAGCGTTAAGACAACAGGTGAACGTGGGGAGGACCCAGATAGTCAGGTGACAGCGCGTTAGCTTTTTAAAAGGCATAGAAAGGTAAACAGCTACGGATTTTTTCTTTTACTAACATGAAAATTGTAATTAACAAATTCTATAATTTGATACTTGATACAAATTGATACTTGCCTGTTGACAGAAAGCAAGTGAGGTGATTTACATTGGCCATATTCACAGTAAAATTTGATTTGATTTAGGACATATGTTCATAGTATTTTCACATTTCTCAAAATTTAATCCTAATCCACAAACATTTGTCATGCTTTTTTGGAATAATCTGAAAAATCCACACTGATCTAAATCTATTCCCTTCCAGAGAAACAGGCTGGCCAGGCTTGTGGTGCAATCGTTCACGTGACCCACGCTCACAAAAAACACAGACAATAGAGAAGGGCATGCAACCCACTCCAGTGTTCCTGACTGGAAAATTCCACGTGCAGAGGGGCCCGGCGGGCTGCAGGCCACAGGTCACAAAGAGTCGGACACAACTGAGGGACTGAACAGCAACTCCCAGGGTAGGGACGGGTGTGAAGGGGGGAGAGTATTAGGGGCCCCTTGGTTTCCTTCTTCCCCAGAGAGGATCCGCAGATCTGCTCCTGTGATCAGCCTTCTCTGAGAGCTGACAGTTACCTGGGATACATTCTTATCATTTAGGCGGCAACTGGGTAGATGATTAGATCCTTGCAAATCACGCAAAGGTTTTTGGACAGCAAAGGTGCTGGTGACAGGAAGGGAAAACTCGAGGGTCTCTGCCCTCAGGGAAGCTGAGCAGAGAAGGGGAGGCCCCCAGGAGACCGGAGCGAGCCAGTGATGGCAGCCAAGGGCCCTGAGGGAGCCGCGGGGCCTTTCTTCTCCCCCCACAATAGCCACTGCATAATCACCCCGAGTGGAAACGCGCGTCCTGTGTCTGATGGTGCTTCTCCCATGCCCTGTCCCCCCGTCTCGTCTTAAGCCGCGTCTCCAGGGCGCCCCACGACTGCAGCCTTGGCTCTCGACACACAGCTGGACGTTCTGTCGCAATCACGTCTGAGCCCGGGACCGAGGCCAGCTGGGGTCTGCCTGCGTCTCCCCGAAGGGCCTTCTCGGCTCCACCTCAGCGCCCAGGGGCAGCTCAGCACTGACCAGCTAATCCTGAGGAGATGTGAACGTTTACGTAAGTGGCCACTGAAAACCGGTGTTGAGTTCTAAGCTTTATTTTCCCATTTTTAAAAAAGCTCCTGACCCAGGATTGAAATGAAATCACCCCTTGGTAGAAAACTGAAGGCTGCTTGCTGCCCACATGCCAGATTTCCAGGAGCCTCTGCCGAGCTCCTGCTGGTTTTCAGGATGTTGAATTCAAGGATACAAATTCAAACACAAGCAAAAGCCTTAATCTTGAAGTTTCTTGCAAAATGTCATGTAACTATATCTCCTGACTTCACATAATATTTTACATTTGATAATACTTTCAATAATATTTTGTAATGATTTTTATATTTTCTAATGCTTTTAACTTGTGGAAGTGCCTCTCAATGAATGGTGTCATTTTGTGATCCGCGTTCGCCTCAGTTTGAATGCCGTCATTTCTGATTTCATTGTCTCTAAGAAGAAAGTCTGATATTACCACCTCTTCATGGATTCTTCTCACAATTTAAGCAATGTCGCCTTTCAACTAAGCAGATCTCTTTTAAGCAAGTATAACCCGATGGTTATTTTCCTTAAGCTCATGTTACCATCCGATACTGACTGATCCACCCACCTGCCAGAAAGAATCAACCAACATAATAACATATGCTATAATAAAAAGAAAATCTCCAATTCCTTAAAATACTTTTATGTAATTTTTCAGGCTCTATAATCTATTTTTAAACAATCATTTTAATTCCCACAATATATTATTATACTGTCAAATTGAAATTTAAGATTTTGGGAGGGCAAAACACATTAACTATTGCTTCTATTTATCCCCATGAAGGGATTACCCCCAAATGCTAACTGGTCACGGGGTCAGGGAAGGATGTGCTGAAGTGGATTAAAGTCTAAACTCAATTTGTGAAACCATGCTGAATGCATTACCATCCAAACTAAGATCTTACAATGCAGAGGTTCTTGGGCTGCAGCAAACAATGAAAAGTCAAAACTGGAAAGGTGTTCAGCCTGGAATGAATCAGCGCACAAGATGAAAAGAGTAGGAACACCCATCAGATTTCATTATCTGAGGGACAAAATCAACCACTCTCTACTTTCCAGCAAGGGGAGGAGCAGCTGCGGGAGATGGTCTGGGAGGATGGGGCGGCCTTCCTCTGCGGCGGCTATTTAACTTAAGAGTGGTCTTAACCCACGAACTCCTACACTTGATTCGAAGACACTGCCTCGCCAAGACAAACCATTGAAACTAATAACTTCCCTGTTTCTGACAACTGGAAACCTTTGAAATGAAATCATTCTCCACTGACGGAGCCTCTGCCGAGCTCCTGCTGGTTTTCAGGATGTTGAATTCAAGGATACAAATTCAAACACAAGCAAAAGCCTTAATCTTGAAGTTTCTTGCAAAATGTCATGTAACTATATCTCCTGACTTCACATAATATTTTACATTTGATAATACTTTCAATAATATTTTGTAATGATTTTTATATTTTCTAATGCTTTTAACTTGTGGAAGTGCCTCTCAATGAATGGTGTCATTTTGTGATCCGCGTTCGCCTCAGTTTGAATGCCGTCATTTCTGATTTCATTGTCTCTAAGAAGAAAGTCTGATATTACCACCTCTTCATGGATTCTTCTCACAATTTAAGCAATGTCGCCTTTCAACTAAGCAGATCTCTTTTAAGCAAGTATAACCCGATGGTTATTTTCCTTAAGCTCATGTTACCATCCGATACTGACTGATCCACCCACCTGCCAGAAAGAATCAACCAACATAATAACATATGCTATAATAAAAAGAAAATCTCCAATTCCTTAAAATACTTTTATGTAATTTTTCAGGCTCTATAATCTATTTTTAAACAATCATTTTAATTCCCACAATATATTATTATACTGTCAAATTGAAATTTAAGATTTTTGGGGAGGGCAAAACACATTAACTATTGCTTCTATTTATCCCCATGAAGGGATTACCCCCAAATGCTAACTGGTCACGGGGTCAGGGAAGGATGTGCTGAAGTGGATTAAAGTCTAAACTCAATTTGTGAAACCATGCTGAATGCATTACCATCCAAACTAAGATCTTACAATGCAGAGGTTCTTGGGCTGCAGCAAACAATGAAAAGTCAAAACTGGAAAGGTGTTCAGCCTGGAATGAATCAGCGCACAAGATGAAAAGAGTAGGAACACCCATCAGATTTCATTATCTGAGGGACAAAATCAACCACTCTCTACTTTCCAGCAAGGGGAGGAGCAGCTGCGGGAGATGGTCTGGGAGGATGGGGCGGCCTTCCTCTGCGGCGGCTATTTAACTTAAGAGTGGTCTTAACCCACGAACTCCTACACTTGATTCGAAGACACTGCCTCGCCAAGACAAACCATTGAAACTAATAACTTCCCTGTTTCTGACAACTGGAAACCTTTGTCCACTATAGAAGACACAGATGAGCAACAAGATAAAATGCCACATAAGCTCAGCATCCAGGAAGAGCCGCTTTGTCCACTTGAAAGAGCTGTCCTGAGATTCACATGGCATCTGACGCGCCCATTTTCAGTGCATAATTACATATTTAAAATGCATGCACTGGCTTGTACCGCCATCACCACAACCTAATTTTAGAACATTCCATTACCCCACAAAGAAACCCTGTAGCGGTCACTTCCCGTTTTCCCTACCACACATCCCCCGACTCAGTCCCGGGCAGCCGTGGATCTGCTTCCTGTCTGTGCAGATCTGCTTCTTCCAGACCCTTTATGAAGTGGAGTCACAACATGTGGCCCTTTGTGACGGGCGTCCTTCACTTAGCTCAGTGTGACCCAGATTCTTTCAAATTGTATCATGTATCAGTACTTGCTGAATAATATTCCAGCGTGTGGATATGCCACGTTTTATGTATCCATTTATCCTGGACACTGGGTTGTTTCCACATTCTGTTGGAAATACTGTATCTATGAATGTTCCTATACAAGTTTTTTGTTTGGACGCCTGTTTTTGAGTCTCTTGGGGTCCAGGAGTGGAATGTTTGTGTTATGTGATGACTCTATGCTTAACATTTTGAGGAACTGCTGGACTATTTTCCAGAATGGCGTGCACCGTTTTACATTCCCATCAGCCATGTGGGATGGCTCCACATGTCCAGTTTATCCATACAAAACTTGTTAATTTTTGTTAATACACTTTTTTTTTTTGGGTCAGGGATGAAACCTGCACTCCCGGCATTGACCATGCAGAGTCATAGCCACTGGAGCACCAGCGAAGTCCCCAGTATCATGTTAATTTAATTCTTAGACCACCCAGAGGGCTTAGATTAGAAGGGTAGAGAAAATGTTCTTCCTCCCGGACAACAGCTCAGTACCAGCCTGTTTTTTCTAACCATCCAGTGACATCTTTGTAAATTCAAGTTTTAGGCTGAAGTTTTAGTTGTAACACAGACCTAGCCTTAACTAGGCACCTCCTCATTTGGTGTCCCGGAAGCTCCGTTGCCAAGAATTATGTGTTCTCTGCATCACCTATGCCCGGAGTTTGGGTGGCAGAGATGCTCGCTGAGATCATCAACTCTATGATGTGTTCAACATTGCTAGAAGATGCTTGTAAAATTATTAACAATAAAATATCCTGCTGTTGTGTGTATCAAATTCATCTCTAGAGAGGCTTTGATCTCTCTGGTCTCTTCTACGGCTAGAAGAAAGCAGCTCGGGCGTGACCTGTGGCTCCCGTCTCCCACCCCGCGTGTCCAGTCAACCACAGAGAGCTGGGAACTCTCTGTTCTATGAATCTCTCCATCTCTTTTCTGGCCGTTGCCCTGTGGCACGTGGGGCCTTGACGGGAATCGAACCCAGGAACCGCTCCCTGTATTGGGAACCGGGCGTCTGATCCCCTGGACCACCAGGAAGTCCCTCCACGCGTGCCCTGATGCCGTCCCCTCCTCTGTGCCCCATGGCCGCTGCCTTACCTCTGCCACTCTCGTCTCCACGCCGGATCACCGCCTCCGCTTCCTCCCTCAGTGTTACCCCACCGTGTTTCTCCACCTGACGGGAGTAGGAAATGGCCTATCGCTGTATTGTCGCCATGTGCCACAGACTTGGTCACTCGTCACTGCGGCACAGCTCAGCCCCTAGGACGTGCCGTCCCCTCACGCTGGGCCTCTCCACCCACTTCCTTCCTGCTGGAATCAGCTCTCGGATCCCAGCTTAGACGCTTTCTCTGCAAGGCCTTCTCTTCCTCCCCATGCTGGTTTGTGTGTCCATCCTACGCCCTCTGGGACCGCCTGAACATCGCCCATCACAGCGCTGTCCAGTTTATCCATACAAAACTTGTTAATTTTTGTTAATACACTTTTTTTTGGGTCGGGGCCACTGGAGCATCCACCCGAAGGTCCCCAGTATCATGTTAATTTAATTCTTAGACCACCCAGAGGGCTTAGATTAGAAGGGTAGAGAAAATGTTCTTCCTCCCGGACAACAGCTCAGTACCAGCCTGTTTTTTCTAACCATCCAGTGACATCTTTGTAAATTCAAGTTTTAGGCTGAAGTTTTAGTTGTAACACAGACCTAGCCTTAACTAGGCACCTCCTCATTTGGTGTCCCGGAAGCTCCGTTGCCAAGAATTATGTGTTCTCTGCATCACCTATGCCCGGAGTTTGGGTGGCAGAGATGCTCGCTGAGATCATCAACTCTATGATGTGTTCAACATTGCTAGAAGATGCTTGTAAAATTATTAACAATAAAATATCCTGCTGTTGTGTGTATCAAATTCATCTCTAGAGAGGCTTTGATCTCTCTGGTCTCTTCTACGGCTAGAAGAAAGCAGCTCGGGCGTGACCTGTGGCTCCCGTCTCCCACCCCGCGTGTCCAGTCAACCACAGAGAGCTGGGAACTCTCTGTTCTATGAATCTCTCCATCTCTTTTCTGGCCGTTGCCCTGTGGCACGTGGGGCCTTGACGGGAATCGAACCCAGGAACCGCTCCCTGTATTGGGAACCGGGCGTCTGATCCCCTGGACCACCAGGAAGTCCCTCCACGCGTGCCCTGATGCCGTCCCCTCCTCTGTGCCCCATGGCCGCTGCCTTACCTCTGCCACTCTCGTCTCCACGCCGGATCACCGCCTCCGCTTCCTCCCTCAGTGTTACCCCACCGTGTTTCTCCACCTGACGGGAGTAGGAAATGGCCTATCGCTGTATTGTCGCCATGTGCCACAGACTTGGTCACTCGTCACTGCGGCACAGCTCAGCCCCTAGGACGTGCCGTCCCCTCACGCTGGGCCTCTCCACCCACTTCCTTCCTGCTGGAATCAGCTCTCGGATCCCAGCTTAGACGCTTTCTCTGCAAGGCCTTCTCTTCCTCCCCATGCTGGTTTGTGTGTCCATCCTACGCCCTCTGGGACCGCCTGAACATCGCCCATCACAGCGCTGGCCGACGAGGCAACCGCCCCCTCTACCGTGAGGCGGACACTATGACCTTCTCGTTCATCACTGGTCTCCCCAGCTTATCATGTGGTAGATGCCATAAATCCCCTTCATGAATGAATCAATCCTCAGACGTGAACATTTGGTCAAGAAAAGCCACTGAAGGCAGAAAGTAATTGAGTCCAAGTTATGATCTGATTCACTGCAACAATACACACATCCGCCAAAACCCGTGCCCGCCAAACGCTACCAACCTGTGGTTCCCTGTCTTCCCCTTGATGTAAGTTACACGGTAAACGAGTGAGGAGTAGCTATCATTATGAGGCGTGAGACTGAGGGTCGCTGGGATGCAAGCATGACAGGCTCTGTTACTTCTGCACATGTCTGGACCGTGCACGAGAATCACACACAGGTCTGCTCACACCCTCGCAGCACCTCCGGTCCTACCGCACAGCTTGGGGCACGCTCTGAGCTGGGCGCACACATTCCCCAAGCCCGGTCTGGCTGAGTCACCGCGGATGTCTTCCTGTCCCTCCCTGCCGTGAAGCGTAATGCCTGCCAGCAATGTGTCCGTCATGCCACCGGATTCCCACGTGAACTACCAGTGGTAAGGCTTTCCACACCTAAGAGACCTCCCCACCGCCGTGCGGTGAGGACTCAGGAAGAGGAGCCGGGTTCTGTTATTAGACGGTGCCCTGGCGACACCCAAGAGGAGCTGTGACTCTGCACTCGCTACCAGAGCCTCCAGTGGGGCCGAGCCACACGTGAGACCCGCAGGGTCCTGACGGCTGGCTTTCTAAACCTGGAAGGTGAACTTCGTGTCCAACCTGAGGCTTCATCTAGCATGCCTAACTCACGTGCAGAAATGCGTTAACTCACCAGGCTGTACATTAAGAATGAAGCATCCCACACAGGAAGAGTGACCTGTTTTTAGAAAAAAAAAAAAAAAAAAACAAGAAAAAACAAGAAACTGACTACTATTCCAAAAGTCATGGTGAGAACAGGCATGTCTGTGGCAGAGGCCCAAAGCTTCTGAGACAGCTGATGAGGGTCGGGCAGGGGTATGCAGCACGTATTAGCTTGAACTGTTTCTGAAGTTTCCAAAGGATTAGAAAGTGCTGGGGACGCTTGAAATGATGGTGAGAACCAGGTAGCCTGACTGGAAGTGAAGGGCATGGTTTTAGATCCCACGTAGAGAAGGTCAGGGGGCACCAGTGGTAAAGAAGCCTCCAGCCAAGGCAGGAGACCCCGGGAGTGGGGGTGGGCGAGTCTAGGAGACAGAGGGGGCTTCAGGCCCCACTCTTCCACTGCCACCCCTGTGACCTGGGCAAAGGGCTTAATGACCTGTTTCTTCATTAGCACAACTAGGATGGAACAGCTACTTTATAGGACTGTACTGAGACTTAAGGGTTTCTCTGGTGGCTCAGTGGTAAAGACTTCGCCCACCAATGCAGGAGACAGGATTTGGTCTCTTGGTTGGGAAGATCCCTTGGAGAAGGAAACGGCACCCCACTCCAGTATTCTTGCCTGGGAAATTCCATGGACAGAGGAGCCCGGGGAGCTACAGTCTGTGGGGTTGCAAAAGTCAGACAAGACTGAGTGACTAAACAGCAAAAACAACTGAGAATTCAACATGATGTTTGTAAAGTGCTTTATATAATGCTGGCTAATTAAATGGTGAATATCGCCAAGCAGAGATCTCCAATGAAGAAATGGGCTTCTCTGTAGTAAGGGAAGAAGCTCACTGCCTCTAAAAGGACTCAGTATGCCGACTGGGCGTGTGCTGTGAAACAATCCCTTCCGCCTGGGCATGAGGAGAGGCAGGAACTATGACTGGACTCTGGTGAATGCATTCAGATCTAAGACTCCAAGACACATTCATGCTGAAACTGCTTTGCACATATTAATTCTAAAGTAAAATGGCCCCCAAATACACACAACTAAAACTGCTGGAACTACAGGAAAAACAGTGGACAAATTCATCATTTAAATGGGTGATTTATTTATTTATTCATCCTTTAATGAATGATTGTTTGATCTACTTTAGGCTGTATATTGTCACCCTGCTTATTTAACTTCTATGCATCATGCAAAATACTGAGCTGGATGTATCACAAGTCGGAGTCAAGACTGCTGGGAGAAATTTCAACAGCCTCAGATATGCAGATGATACCACTCTAATGGCAGAAAGCAAAGAGGAACTAAAGAGCCTCTTGATGAGGGTGACAGAGGAGAGTGAAGAATCTGGCTTAAAACTCTCAGAAGGGGGCTTCCGTGGTGGTCCAGTGGGTAAAGAGTCCGCCTTAAAGGTTTGATCCCTGGCCTGGGAAGATCCCACATGCCATGGAGCAGCTAGACTGATATGTCCAATTACTGAGCCGGAGCTCTGGAGTGCATGCGCCCAGAGCTAGTGCTCTGCGTCCAGGAGAGAGGCCACTGCGATGGGAGGCCCACACGGGTCGAAGAACAAAGATGGATGAAAATAAATAAATGAAAGACTAATAAAAAGTGGCCAAAAAAACCCACAAAAAACCTCTCAGAAGATGAGATGGTTGGATGGCATCACCGACTCAATGGACATGAGTTTGAGCAGACTGAGAGATGGTGAAGGACAGGGAAGCCTGGCGCGCTGCAGTCCACCGGGCTGCAAAGACTCGGACAGACTTAGTGACTGAACAACAGCACGACCATGGCATGAACACATTATCAATGCTTCCATTTCAGGGCTGTGGAAGAGACTGGTGGCAGCGAAGGGCCCTGATACCCAAATTTCATTAATTCCATGGTCACTGTGCCTCCAATAACAAAACAGTGAAGCCAAGTGAAGTGCCCACAGAAAAATAAACAACTGGACATAAGCTACTTCACAGGCATCCACCATTACAACGATGAAAACAAATTATCTACTGTTTGCTCATACTCAACACCATGCACGAATCAAAGAAATGTTCCCTGACAAAAGCCAATTCCACAGGCTACATTTTATCTTTATAAAAGCTCAAAAAGAGAAAAACGAAACAATAGAGCGCTTGGGCATGCCTCCCGCTATGAAAAACGACTAAAAATGGCGAGGAGAGACAAAGTTCAGGACAGGGGTGGTCGAGGGAAGCAGCAAGGCTAGGCTCCGGGAAGTGCAGGTGTCTGTGCTCCGTACGAAAACATCATGGAACCACAGACATTTGTTTTGTTGGTTTGCTTTCAAATTTACTTATGCGTGATTTCACATGCATCGGGTGTTAGCCTGAAAGTGCGCAAGTCCTGGCGCTCAGCATCGCTCCTTCCTGCCTGCCCTCAACCTTTCCCGTTAATGCACTGCCAGCGGCTCGACTTGGGAACCAGATGCAGAAAAGTGCGACCCCCGGGGTCCCTCCGGCACAGGACCGTGTGACTGTCCTCGCCGTCGGGGCTGGGCGTGTGGAAACGACCAGGATACCCACACGCAGACCAAACCTGCTCGGTTAATTCCCGTTACTCCCCGGCTAGAAACAGCGCTCCTGGGATATTTCTCAGCTGTGCAAAGAAGGCAGGAGAATCAGTCCTAATGAGGTGAATGAATCTGGAGCCTAAAGTGAAGTAAGTCACCTTATATAAAGTGAAGTGAGTCACAAAGAGAAGGACAAGTATAGTATACTGACACATATATATGGAATCTGGCAAGATCACACTAATAAATACACATATGGAGCAGCTATTGGAAAACAAACATGGAGAACCCACTCAAGGACATTGAAGGGAGAGAAGCGTGGGTGAGAGGTATGGAAATAGTAACATGGAAAACTGTACTATCATACGCAAAAAAGATATCTATTGTCAATGTGCCTTTAGGCAATGTGTCTTTAGGTCCATCCATGTTGCTGCAAACTACATTGTCTCATTCTTTTGTGGCTGTATAATATTTCATTATGTATATGAACCATAAAAAAAAAAAAAAGAAACAGCGCTCCGGGCCCACTGGGCCACGCCCTCCCCCGCACCCCACCCTGCCTCCCAGCGTGCGGGCTCCGCAGCCCCGCCCCTTTCCCGTCGCCCCGACTCTTTCTCTCCAGCCCCGCCCAGCCGATTACGCGAATTATCCCAAGAAGAGGCCCATACCTGCCCCTCCCCACGGAACCGGCCCGCTCCAGCGCGCCTCCGGGATTTTCCGCCGGCCGGGAGCCAGGAAGCCGCCCGGCCCCGCCCCTCCTATCAGACCACGCCCAGAAGAGCTCCGCCCCCGCGCTGGCCACGCCCTCCCCGCGCGCCGCGCGCCTCCCAAAACCCGGAGAAGTGGATTCTGCCCTCTGCGCGGGTCCCCAGCCGCAGGGTGGCTGCTCGGCCGGAAGCCCGGCCCAGCGCCTCGCGGGGAACGGGGAGCCGGCGCGGGAGCGTACACGGCCACAGTCCGCACGGGTGAGCGTGCTCCCGGCCCCGCGGCTCGGGCCTGCCTCGCGTCCTGCTCTCGTGCGGGGCCCGGGCGCCGGGCTGCGGCGGCGGGATGGGCCCTACGCCGTTGTTTCCCGGGCTGCGGGCCCGGCGCGCCCCGCCGGCGTCTTGGCGGCGCCATGATGTCACGCGCCTCCGAGTGCGTAGCCGCGCGGGGGGCGACGGCGGGGCTGACGTCGTGGGGCGAGAGGGGCGGCGCCCGGGGCGGTGGGAAGGGAGGGGCGCAGGCGGGAGTCGGGGCCGCGCGCTGGCCTCCGCGCCCGCGCAGCCCTGGTTCCGCCGCGGGACTGATGTTCGGAGCTCTTGCAGCTCGCGGCCAATGGCCCTTCTCCACGCCGTCCCTTTGACCTTTTCGAAGATTTGGCGTAACTAGACCGTCACTTGCTTTTCTTTTGGAATGTTTCCGAAAAATTGGTATCTGGCAATGTATCTTGAGAATGGTTTTTTTGAGAAAAACGTTTCTTAGCATATTTAACAGCCCCCCAAAGTAGGTTAAATGCCTGTTTTCTAATTGCAGATTCGGATTTTGCAGTTTTCATTTTGCAAATTGCAATTTCCATTTTGTAGAAACCTGTTTTTGTTGTACATGGGAAGAGCTGTGGTTGGGAGCTTGCACATCCAGATGCTATGTCCCCCGGGAGACCTGAACCGGGCTTGTAGCACGGGTTACAACCGAATAGAACACGCGTGTGCACCTGCACCTGGGGCGATGCTACCCCGCTGAGCATGCGTAGGCTTCGCTGTGGCTGCTAGGTTGACCCTAGCCGCCTTCGCTCCTGTTACTTTTGATGCCTGAGCTTTTGTTGTACAGACTCCACTTGTGAAGTAGCCTTGTGTTTTCTGTTGTGGGAGTGTTAACAGAAAGGTTTGCCCCAGAGTTTCTATGATGTCTGGTGTGTCAAAGTGCAGTGCACCCCGCGGACAGAAGTCGGTGGGTTGAGTCCGTGCATAGTGTATGGAGGCAGGGCTGTCTTGACCAGGGGGACCCAGGGTGTGAGTGAAGCCTGAGGTGAGCACTGACTTCTCTGTTCTTTTGAGGCATAGCCCAGGGACAGTGACCTTAGGGTACTTTATTGAGGGTGAAATAAATCCCAGTGTGCACTTTCCTCTGCAGAAGATTGAAGGATGTTCGTCCCAAGATCCGTGAAAGTCAAGAGGAAAGCTAACGATGACAGGGGAAGTGGTGCAGCCAAGAAAGCCAGACCCGAGGCAGAAGCCCGCGGGCCGGGTCCAGGCTGGGATGGTCCAGCCGATGACCCCAGCACCCAAGAAGCCGCAGCCGCAGCCCTTCCCTGCGCCCAGCCACGCCCTTTCCCGGGACCTGCCGGGCCGGTGCCCGGAGGGAATCTGGCAGGACCCGAGCCAGGGACACAGGATGGTGATCTCACTGAAGAGCCGGTGAAGTCCTTCTCCAAAACCCAGCGGCGGGCGGAGCCCGGGGAGCCTGTGTGCGTGGTGTGCGGGCGCTACGGAGAGTACGTCTGCGATGAGACGGACGAAGACGTGTGCAGCCTGGAGTGCAAAGCGAAGCACCTGCTGCAGGTCAGGGGCGCCGGGGCGCCGCCGGAGCCGAGCAGCCCCCTGAACGCGGGGTCCGAGCCGGCGCCTCTGCCGCCTGCGCCCTACGTCTACACGGAGCATGCCTTCATCGCCAACCTTCGGGAGGACCAGATTGAAAACCTCCGACGGCAGCTGGGCATCGAGGTTCAAGGGCAGCGCGTGGCCAGGCCCATCATTGACTTTGAGCACTGCGGCTTCCCAGAGGCCCTGAACCTCAACCTGAAGGCCGCCGGCTACGAGGTCCCCACTCCCATCCAGATGCAGATGATCCCCGTGGGGCTCCTGGGCAGAGACGTGCTGGCCAGCGCTGACACCGGCTCGGGGAAGACCGCCGCCTTCCTGCTTCCGGTCATCATGCGCGCACGCGCTCAGGTGGGTTAGAGCGCGCCTGTCCGAGGCCCAGGCCGGCGAGGCATTTGTCAGGTGTTCTCCTCAACCACGTCTAACTCGCAAACTGACAGTAAATACCAGCCCTCTAGTCGCTGGGTGTCTTCACCTTTTTCATGGCTTTTTTGTTAAGGAGCAGGCTTTGGCTTGGCAGGGAGGGGTTCTGCCGACCAGATGAGCTGTGATTTTGTGCCAGTCTGGCCTCCTTTGAGTTCGTGTCTTGAAAAACCTGATACTCAAGTCAGACCATGTAGAGTTTCGACATAGACCATTATGTGTGACTGTGTTTCATCTTAGAGATGATGCCAGCTTGCCCTCCTTGTTAGTTTCTAAGTATTGTTGCATAGAAGATTAACAGGCATTTTGAGAGATTATTCACCAAGTACCAGTGAATTTGTGAGCTTGGAGTGTGGCAAGGGAGGGAAAGGAGTGAGAAATAGAGGTGAAGGAAGACGAGAGAAAGGGAATTTCAGAAAACTAGACGGTAGTAAAAGATAGTGTGAGAAAAACTTAAAAGGAAGGACTAGCTATTCAAAAGACAGATGAACCTCACCAGAAGACCACAGTGTTGGGTTGGCCAAAAAGTTCGTGTGAGTTTTCCTATAGCCTCTGTTGGAAAAACAGAGCGATCTTCTGGCCAACCCAATAGAATATTTGTACACTATTAAGTATGGAGAAGGAAATGGCAGCCCACTCCAGTGTTCCTGCCTGGAGAATCCCATGGACAGAGGAGCCTGGTGGGCTGCAGTCCACGGGGACAGAGCCTTGGCAACGACTGAGTATACTCCAAGTCCTTGGGCAAGGAAAGAAGGGCATCTGCAGGGGCACTCGGGGAGCTCAGGGGTGCCGGGCGTCCCCTGGCTCTTCTCGGGGACCAGCCAGTTTCCCTCCCTGGGAGGAGGGTGGCCAGAGAGTGCACAGTCCAGCCGACAAGGAGCCCAGCTTCCACGTTCCTGCCGTGGTTAGTGCAGGACCGCTCCCGGGTCCCGATCTCGACGTCTGGTTGTGCACCTGTGGCGTGTGAGAGAGGCCGCGGCCTGTGAGGGTGTCGGGGAGGACCCTGCAGGGAGCCGAGGCCGTTGGGCTGGGGGGGCGCCTTCCGGGGCGTGTGCTCCTGGGTGGCCGCTGAGGCGGGAGCCCACAGCCGCCACAGCTCATCGCTGGTGCTTTTCACGTCTTCGCAGAGCAAGCCGCCGTCCGCGCTCATCCTCACGCCCACGCGGGAGCTGGCGGTCCAGATCGAGCACCAGGCCAAGGAGCTGATGAGCGGCCTGCCCTGCATGAGGACCGCGCTGCTGGTGGGGGGCCTGCCTGCGCCCCCACAGCTCCATCGTCTGCGCCAGCGTGTTCAGGTGGGCTCCCCGGAGAGAAGGCCTCTGCAGAGGGCCTGAACAGTGCGGGAGCCAAGGCTTTCCTTCCCCCGAGCGACTTTCCCTGCCAGGGCGGCAAGGAAAGGACAAGTCAGTGCAGCATGTCCTTTTAGACAAAGTACCAGTGAATTTGTGAGCTTGGAGTGTGGCAAGGGAGGGAAAGGAGTGAGAAATAGAGGTGAAGGAAGACGAGAGAAAGGGAATTTCAGAAAACTAGACGGTAGTAAAAGATAGTGTGAGAAAAACTTAAAAGGAAGGACTAGCTATTCAAAAGACAGATGAACCTCACCAGAAGACCACAGTGTTGGGTTGGCCAAAAAGTTCGTGTGAGTTTTCCTATAGCCTCTGTTGGAAAAACAGAGCGATCTTCTGGCCAACCCAATAGAATATTTGTACACTATTAAGTATGGAGAAGGAAATGGCAGCCCACTCCAGTGTTCCTGCCTGGAGAATCCCATGGACAGAGGAGCCTGGTGGGCTGCAGTCCACGGGGACAGAGCCTTGGCAACGACTGAGTATACTCCAAGTCCTTGGGCAAGGAAAGAAGGGCATCTGCAGGGGCACTCGGGGAGCTCAGGGGTGCCGGGCGTCCCCTGGCTCTTCTCGGGGACCAGCCAGTTTCCCTCCCTGGGAGGAGGGTGGCCAGAGAGTGCACAGTCCAGCCGACAAGGAGCCCAGCTTCCACGTTCCTGCCGTGGTTAGTGCAGGACCGCTCCCGGGTCCCGATCTCGACGTCTGGTTGTGCACCTGTGGCGTGTGAGAGGCCGCGGCCTGTGAGGGTGTCGGGGAGGACCCTGCAGGGAGCCGAGGCCGTTGGGCTGGGGGGGCGCCTTCCGGGGCGTGTGCTCCTGGGTGGCCGCTGAGGCGGGAGCCCACAGCCGCCACAGCTCATCGCTGGTGCTTTTCACGTCTTCGCAGAGCAAGCCGCCGTCCGCGCTCATCCTCACGCCCACGCGGGAGCTGGCGGTCCAGATCGAGCACCAGGCCAAGGAGCTGATGAGCGGCCTGCCCTGCATGAGGACCGCGCTGCTGGTGGGGGGCCTGCCTGCGCCCCCACAGCTCCATCGTCTGCGCCAGCGTGTTCAGGTGGGCTCCCCGGAGAGAAGGCCTCTGCAGAGGGCCTGAACAGTGCGGGAGCCAAGGCTTTCCTTCCCCCGAGCGACTTTCCCTGCCAGGGCCGGGGCAAGGAAAGGACAAGGTCAGTGCAGCATGTCCTTTTTAGACAAAGTAAGAAAGTCCTCAAAGAATGATAGGAATATGATTAAAGGGCACAGAAACTGACCTGAAGGTGGCTCCCTGGTCAAATTTATAACAATAAATAGAGTATGGTTTAGCTAGCCTTTAAACTCTCACCCCGTGAGCCTTACTTTTAAAGGTCATTGTGTGCGGGAAAGGCCAGGAGACAGTGCTGTCAGATGGTGTCGCGTCCATCGGTCACCGCGTTTGCTCTTAGAGATGGGCGGGCGTGACCCCTCTCTCCTGGTTGAGAAGGTGGATCCTGAAAGATGGACTTTATCCCAGCGTCGTGGCTGATGCACTTCAGAGAGCGAGTCCTGCGGGCGAGGACGTGGTCCTGCATCGTCGCCGTCCAGCGACAGCCTTGGGAGAGTCACGCCGCCCCGCCGGACACGTTGGGCGTTCACGTCGCCGTCACCGCCCGAGACGCCGCTCCGGTTCTGCTGGTTGTCCCGTCCACTTAGCTTCATCGAGGGCAGAGCCCGTCCTGGCTTGTAGCTGTCGTGTCTCTCTCGTGTCTTCCATTGGGAGCTGATCCTCCCTTTTTTCTTACGACCCTGGCCCTGTTAAGGATTCTAAGCCTTTTGAAGAGCCGCCCTCGACGGACGAGGCGGGGGCTGAGCGTCGCTGACGGGCGCGTGATGGAAGCGGTGCTGCGTTCTTCCCGTCGCGTCCCGTTCGGGGCACACGGCCGCAGTGTGCCTGTCCCCTGGTGCTTTCATCTGTCAAGTGACTGTGGAGTTGCACCTTCAGGTTGTGAATTTATTGAGCTTCGTCAGACTCCTCACTGACATATTCTTTCATGTCGGCAGGGACTGGTGGTTCCACTTTATTTGTTTATTTATCGGGTTGTAATCTGCTTGGCCCGTGGAGGCACCTTTGAGTCGGTTTCTGTCCTTTTATCACATCCGTCTCATCTTTCAGTACTTTCTTATTTTCTGTCTAAGAAGGACACCCTGGGCTGCCTGGTCTCGCCTTGCCTCCGCCCTGGAGCCGTCTCCACGGAGCGCTGGCTCCGGTGGTGTGGGGAGCGTGTTCAGAAGCTGAGACCGGGCTCTGCTCAGGCTCCTGGCTGGGCGCTGTCATTGCTCCGGGACTTCAGTCTGTCCAGGACCACAAGCTCCTATCGATCGTCCCAGTTCTCGTCCATCGCAACATTCAGTTTACGCTTGCTGTTTCCATATTTGTCACTCTGCCGCCCATCATCCGTTCTGTCGTCGCTTGTCTGCCTGACCTTCCTGTTGGTCCCCGGCAGCCCCGTCCCCAGTGGCAGGGCCTTCCTCCCTGCCGGCTGCCCTGCCTGGCCGCACCGCCCACTCCATCCGGCATCCCCTCTCTGCCCTCCCCGTGTCAGGCCTCGCGGACAGCAGCCCCCTGAAAGGAGAAGTGACAGCCGTCTCTCTGCTCAGCAGGGCTGTCCTTCAAGAATGAGGACAAGAGCTTCCCCGGTGGTCCAGTGGGTAAAGACCCCACCTTACAGTGCAAGGCGCGGTTCGATCCCTGGCCCAGGAAGAGCCCACGTGCCGTGGAGCGGCTGGACCCGTGTCCAATCATGAGCCAGCGCTCTAGAGCACGTGCACCCAGAGCCGGAGCTCTGCAACGAGAGAGGCCACTGCAATGGAGGCTCACACAGGCCAAAGAGTAAAGATGGATGAAAATACATGGATAAAAAATCGTTAAAAGGACTTCCCTGGTGGTCCAGTGGGTAAGGACACCGCCTTGCAGGGCAAGGGGCGCTGGTTCAATCCCTGGCCTGGGAAGATCCCACATGCCGTGGAGCGGCTGGACCGATGTGTCCAATGACCGAGCTGGAGCTCTGGAGCACATGCGCCCAGAGCCGGCGCTCTGCAGCAAGAGGGGCCACTGAGATGGGAGGCCCACACAGGCCAAAGAACAAAGATGGATGGAAATAGATAAATGAAAGACCAATAGAAGTGGCCAAAAAAAAAAAACCAATAAAAGAGGCCAAAAGAATAAAAAAAGAATAAGGACAAAGACCTACTCAAACAACACTGGGAGAGTGATGCCAGAGGACTGTCTGCAGGAACTTGCAGAGGAAGCTGCCCTGGGCTGCCTGTCTCGCCTGCCTCGCCCGCCTCCTCCCAGCCGTCTCCACGGGGTGGTCGGTGGGAGCGTGTTCAGAAGCTGAGACCGGGCTCTGCTCAGGCTCCTGGCTGGGCGCTGTCATTGCTCCGGGACTTCAGTCTGTCCAGGACCACAAGCTCCTATCGATCGTCCCAGTTCTCGTCCATCGCAACATTCAGTTTACGCTTGCTGTTTCCATATTTGTCACTCTGCCGCCCATCATCCGTTCTGTCGTCGCTTGTCTGCCTGACCTTCCTGTTGGTCCCCGGCAGCCCCGTCCCCAGTGGCAGGGCCTTCCTCCCTGCCGGCTGCCCTGCCTGGCCGCACCGCCCACTCCATCCGGCATCCCCTCTCTGCCCTCCCCGTGTCAGGCCTCGCGGACAGCAGCCCCCTGAAAGGAGAAGTGACAGCCGTCTCTCTGCTCAGCAGGGCTGTCCTTCAAGAATGAGGACAAGAGCTTCCCCGGTGGTCCAGTGGGTAAAGACCCCACCTTACAGTGCAAGGGGCGCCGGTTCGATCCCTGGCCCAGGAAGAGCCCACGTGCCGTGGAGCGGCTGGACCCGTGTCCAATCATGAGCCAGCGCTCTAGAGCACGTGCACCCAGAGCCGGAGCTCTGCAACGAGAGAGGCCACTGCAATGGAGGCTCACACAGGCCAAAGAGTAAAGATGGATGAAAATACATGGATAAAAAATCGTTAAAAGGACTTCCCTGGTGGTCCAGTGGGTAAGGACACCGCCTTGCAGGGCAAGGGGCGCTGGTTCAATCCCTGGCCTGGGAAGATCCCACATGCCGTGGAGCGGCTGGACCGATGTGTCCAATGACCGAGCTGGAGCTCTGGAGCACATGCGCCCAGAGCCGGCGCTCTGCAGCAAGAGGGGCCACTGAGATGGGAGGCCCACACAGGCCAAAGAACAAAGATGGATGGAAATAGATAAATGAAAGACCAATAGAAGTGGCCAAAAAAAAAAAACCAATAAAAGAGGCCAAAAGAATAAAAAAAGAATAAGGACAAAGACCTACTCAAACAACACTGGGAGAGTGATGCCAGAGGACTGTCTGCAGGAACTTGCAGAGGAAGCTGCCCTGCAGGTAGAGACAATTGCATAGAAGAGGGCGGGGGCGAGTGGCAGGAAGCTGGGCAGAGGCGGCAGTAAGCGCGGGCAGAGCTAAACAGTCGGGCTGGTGCAGGGTGACCAGGAGCAAGTCCTGGAAACAGGCAGCGTGCAAGTGCAGGCGGGATGGGACCGCGGGAAAGCGTCCCCCTCGACTCTTCAGGAGCAAGCTCAGCGTCGACGAGCTTTATGTTCGTTAAAGATTTATTGGCATTCCAGATGAAGCACTCAGAATAAAAAAAACAGCTCCTAACTTCCAGACCATCAGAGGGGAAAATGGAAGAAAAGGAGTGAAGTCCCATCAGCGTAATTAAAACCGACTTGATGTTTTCGTGTGCGTGAGGAGGCACGCCGAGCCCTGTGCTCGGGGTTACAGGCCTTCTGTCGTCCGCCGTGGAGCTGGGGCGGTGCGGACGGGGAAAGAGGGTGCAGCTGAGCGTGTGAGGTCGTTTGTGACTCCACCAGGGTCATCCTGGCCCCGCCTCACAGGGCTGTTAGCATTTCCGTCTTAGGATGGGGGAACGGAATCACCCCATTATGAAATGCCGGAGCCGGCACTCCTGCTGACGTTTGACTGAGGAGCCCCTGCCTTTTTTAGTATTTATTTTGCATTTTTGTTTATGTTTGGCTGCACTGGGTGTTTGTTGTGACAGGCAGGCTCTTGAGTTGCAGCCTGTGAACTCTGCAGTTGCACCCCGTGGGATCTAGTTCCGTGACCAGGCATTGAACTCAGGTTCCCTGCGTTGGGGGCTTGGAGTCTTAGCCACTGGACCATCAGGGGACTCTCAAGAGCCCCTGCTTTGACCACAACTTTAGCTTATAAACTGCTGAGAGCCTCGAGCGAACTTACAATTCATCGTAGCCAGCCTTGTAGTGTGAAAACGAAGTAGCAGGCCCTGCGCGGGCAAGGAGGGTGCGCTTGTTCACGGAGCCGCGCTGGGGTCAGTGTGTCTGTGAGCGCCCACCCCCACCCTCGGCCAGCCTGGCGCGGCGGCGCCTCGGCCTCGGCCACGCTCTCCGCCACCGGCCGCCTCCCCGCCTCTGCAGCATGCCCGTCCCTCTCCGCCTCCCCGCCTCTCTGCAGCATGCCTGTCCCTCTCGCCGGCCTCCCTGTCCGGCTCACGTGCCCCGCTCCCGCGGGGCTGGGTGCGGTTCTGACAGGGCCGGGTGCGTCCCTCCGCACGTGGCACGCTGTCCTGCTCCTGTGAGCTCGTGGTTGTCCTGTTTCTTCATCGTGCTGGGGCTCTGGTGAGCGCAGGACGGAGTCTGCGTTCCTCACCTCGCGGTCTGCCTGCTGCCCGCCGGGCCTGGCCCGCGGTAGCCGCTCAGTGGGGGTGGAATGAGGGGGTGAACTGGTGGCATCTCACTTTCTAATCTGCCTTTTTTTTTTTATTATTCAGGTTATCATAGCAACTCCTGGGCGGCTTCTGGATATAATGAAGCAGAGCTCTGTGGAACTCGGAGGTATAAAAATTGTGGTAGTGGATGAAGTAAGTGCTGGTGTCTAAGAACCTAATTTATACAGTTTAGGAAGGCGTATTGTAGTTATGTAATTGCATTGTGTATTCAAACAGTGTCTCTCCCAGAGAAGATAATTCAGGGAATAGTTTTAATTGGTGCTGGTGGTTCTTAGGTGGGGTCCTGTGTAGCCTGCAGCACTCGGCTGAGATTAAACCACAGCTGTCTTTTCCGAATTGCGTTTTCTCATAAGCTGACCACGTACACTCTGTTCTCAGTGCCATGCTTTTAAGCATGCTAGCTATCATTTATCCGTAAAGAAAGAGAGGACTCGGTGGCCAGTCCCAGTGAGCAGTTTTAGAAGCAGCTAATGGTGCTTAGTTGGAGGAGCTGTTTTTCTGAGTGGACCCGGGTGTCTCGGTTGGGATTTTCTGTGTTGTGTAGAGCAAGTAGGCATTTTAATGCTGTGAGCTTGCTTAGTCAGAGGTAAATGTGTTATTATTTGATGATACTCCACTGTGTGGACAAGCATGAGAACACAAAACCGCCTGCCCACCGCGGGCACGGCCGTCCTGCCTGCGTGCCCGGCCCCTGGGGGCGACGGGGCAGAGCCCTGGGTTACCCAGCGGCGATCAGACACGGGGGGTGCTGGCTGCTGAGAGTGACCACAGCCGGCCCACCGCTGTGGCCCCAGCGCGTAGCAGCTGCACAGCAGACATAGGTTGGTGCCAGTGTCCCTGGTCCACACCCCAGCTCCGCGGCATCATAGGGGACTGTGTCACGTGCCTCAGTAGTCACGTCTGTAAACAGGGCATGGCTGTGCCCGTCTCCATAGGATGGTCCCTTGACGTGTGCCCGGGGTCTACCAGATGCTCACCAGCGGGGCCGGCCAGCCACCCTTGGCTATGAGTCAAGGCTTGCTGAGTAGGTGGTGGGCATTTAGCCTGGGGACCCTCGGGAGTGACGTTCTGGTGGCAGAGAAGAGGTCGAATGTCCAGGAGCAAGGGCGTCCATGCAAGTGACACCAGGACGGTTCCCAGAAAGCCAGGCCTAATGCGCTTTTTACTTACGGGACACCTGCGCCCACCTCTTCCTCTGACTGGGGGACACGTATGTCCACCTCTTCCTATGACTGGGGGATACCTGCGCCCACCTCTTCCTCTGACTGGGGGACACGTATGTCCACCCCTTCCTCTGATTGGGGGACACGTGCACCCACCTCTTCCTCTGACTGGTGGACACGTATGTCCACTCCTTCCCCTGCTTGCTCTGCCCCTGTCTCCCTGGGGGCTCTGCCATTTTTAGAGTCCCCTTCCGTGTTAATTGTGAGTGGTTCTCTTAGTCAAAGCACCTTAAATTTAGGTAGTGCTTTTAATTCAAAGAGCTTTTTAAAGCTCACTGTGCCACACTTTTCAGTGTGTTAACACCCCTCCAAGGCACGTAAGAAGCAGACTTGTCAGTGGAAACGAAGGTGCAGGAAGAAGAAGGTTTCCAAGGTCTGGCTGAAATGGTTTCCAAGAAGTGCAGTTTGGGCGGGAACCAGTGGCGAATATTTTGTGTGTGTTGTGGGGGGTTGTAAATTGAACAGCTTTCAGAAACAATACTTAGCCTTGCAACATGTGATTTTCCTGTTTCTGTGTTTTTATTCTACCCTGCTTTGAAATGTATATGTTTAGAACTTCTATAGAGCCCTGGTGACCCCCTACGCGGCGTTGCCTGCGTGCCCGGCCTGGGCGAGGCAGAGCCCTGGGTTACCCAGCGGCGATCAGACACGGGGGGTGCTGGCTGCTGAGAGTGACCACAGCCGGCCCACCGCTGTGGCCCCAGCGCGTAGCAGCTGCACAGCAGACATAGGTTGGTGCCAGTGTCCCTGGTCCACACCCCAGCTCCGCGGCATCATAGGGGACTGTGTCACGTGCCTCAGTAGTCACGTCTGTAAACAGGGCATGGCTGTGCCCGTCTCCATAGGATGGTCCCTTGACGTGTGCCCGGGGTCTACCAGATGCTCACCAGCGGGCCGGCCAGCCACCCTTGGCTATGAGTCAAGGCTTGCTGAGTAGGTGGTGGGCATTTAGCCTGGGGACCCTCGGGAGTGACGTTCTGGTGGCAGAGAAGAGGTCGAATGTCCAGGAGCAAGGGCGTCCATGCAAGTGACACCAGGACGGTTCCCAGAAAGCCAGGCCTAATGCGCTTTTTACTTACGGGACACCTGCGCCCACCTCTTCCTCTGACTGGGGGACACGTATGTCCACCTCTTCCTATGACTGGGGGATACCTGCGCCCACCTCTTCCTCTGACTGGGGGACACGTATGTCCACCCCTTCCTCTGATTGGGGGACACGTGCACCCACCTCTTCCTCTGACTGGTGGACACGTATGTCCACTCCTTCCCCTGCTTGCTCTGCCCCTGTCTCCCTGGGGGCTCTGCCATTTTTAGAGTCCCCTTCCGTGTTAATTGTGAGTGGTTCTCTTAGTCAAAGCACCTTAAATTTAGGTAGTGCTTTTAATTCAAAGAGCTTTTTAAAGCTCACTGTGCCACACTTTTCAGTGTGTTAACACCCCTCCAAGGCACGTAAGAAGCAGACTTGTCAGTGGAAACGAAGGTGCAGGAAGAAGAAGGTTTCCAAGGTCTGGCTGAAATGGTTTCCAAGAAGTGCAGTTTGGGCGGGAACCAGTGGCGAATATTTTGTGTGTGTTGTGGGGGGTTGTAAATTGAACAGCTTTCAGAAACAATACTTAGCCTTGCAACATGTGATTTTCCTGTTTCTGTGTTTTTATTCTACCCTCTGTTATGGCTTTGAAAGAATGCTATGCATGGTCCATTCTACAGTCTGAGTAACAACTATATCCTATGAGGAATCCATCTATTAAACCCATTAAAGACAAGTTGGAAATAGGAAGAAAAACACCCACATTCCTATTGAAGTAACCAAACATAACCATAGTGATGGTGTTTCTTTTTCATTTCGTCCTGGCCTTGAGAATTTAGACTTTATTCTGTTGACATTGGGAAACGTTAAAGGATTTTAAGCCTGCGTGTATTATCATCAGACTCAGACTCTTGCCGTGGAGTCTAGCCTTTAAGCAAGAAGGCTGGTTCCCAGGAGTGGAGGTGGGGGAGGCAGCGCGGGGCGTGGCCAGGGTGGGGGCTCAGGGAGGGGAGGACACGGTGGGGGCACGATAAGGGAAGCAGTGTGGTGTCAGGTAATAGGGTGATGGGTAAATTTAGTTTCTTATACTTTGTTTAGTGCCGTGTGCATGTGAGCATTTTTAATTAATTTATTTATTTATTTTTATTTGCGGGGGCGGGCCACTTCTATTGGTCTTTCATTTATCAATTTTCATCCGTCTTTGTTCCTTGGCCCATGTGGGCCTCCCATCGCGGTGGCCTCTGTTGTCGCAGAGCGCCAGCTCTGGGCGCATGTGCTCCAGAGCTCCGGCTCAGTAGTTGGACACATGGGTCCAGCCACTCCACGGCACGTGGGATCTTCCCAGGCCAGGGATCGAACCGGCGCCCCTTGCACTGCAAGGCGGTGTCCTTACCCACTGGACCACCAGGGAAGCCCAAGCATTTTTTAAATAAATAAATTGCATCTTATAAAGAGTTAGGCAAAGACTGATGAATGGGTGTGGACTCTGGCACCTGAGGAGTGACTGATGACTCCGAGGAGCTGGTGAGGGGAGTGAGGGGAGCCCTGGACTGGACAGTGGGGGCGGGGGGTGGGTGCAGGGCTGGGGGACTCCTCCAGGAAGCTCAGGGGAGAGCAGTCTGCGCCCCATGGGCTTATTGTTTCTGAACCAGGAGAAGCAAGGCCGTCTGCTGCGATGAGGTGGGCCGGGGGCTTGGTGAGGAATGCGGGGGTGTTTGCAGACACACCGCAGGTGCATCTTCTCTCTGACGTGTGGTTAGTAGGAGCACCGAGAAGGATCATGCTGGTTCTTCATATGGGCCCCAATGGTGCTGTGGGGTAAGGAACCCACCTGCCGGCGAAGGAGACAAAGAGGCTCGGGCCCAGTCCCTGGTGGGGAAGGTGCCAGGAGGCAGGCATGGCGCCCGCTCCAGCCCTCTCGCTGCGAGATCCCACGGACAGAGGAGCCTGCTGGCTGCCGTCCACGGGGGCACAGAGAGGCGGACACAGCCCGGGGAGCACACCCTCTTTCTGTACTGTGTCTCACAGTCCTCAGCCCGCCCCAGGAGGTGGCTGCTGTCCCCATGCCACCTGTCAGAGGGAGGACTGAGGCGTCAGGCTTTTGGTTAACTCGCTGGCGGTCCTGCAGACCCAGGATCAAACGCAGACCGTGGTGACGACTGCAGACGTTTTAAATGTCATAGAGTGAGTCATGTTAAACCAGGCCGTCCGGCGGCACGTGAGTGGGTGCCAGCGTGACTCAGTAGCTTATGTTCAGAATTGTAGACACCAAGATTATATTTGAAAATCAAGATAGGTTTAAGCTTTTGTTATTTTATATTGAAAAACTTGAGCATTTTTTTCTATTTTCTCAGCAGTATATTCATTGTTCTTGAAAAGCCAGCCATGTAAAGGTATATGCAGAAGTGAAAGGCTCCAAATTATTTTTTAAAATTTATTTAAAATCCTATTTTGTTATAAATATATGCTCACAGTAATGGAAAGTCAAGCTTTGCCAAAAACTATAAAATGAAGAGTTAAACTGTACGCCCAGCCCCAGCTCACAGGCCTTTTCCCAGAGTTTGCAGTTGTTTCCTGAGCGTGTTCACAGACAGGCGCGCGGTACACAGGGTTCTGTCGATATTTTGCATCGTGATTCAGTACCATGTAATAAAGAGCGCTGGTCATTTGTCATGCCAGCGTAGCACTGTGTTGTATGGATTTGCCGGGCCAGCCGGCAGTCGAACAGGTCCTGAAGAGAGTGGCAGATAGGCTAAGAAAAGAAAGAAGGACAGAAAAGATGGGGTTGAGAGGGACAGCAAGAAGGCAGACAACTCTACAGGTTGCTGACAAGTTGCTGACAAGTTTATTGAATTCGCTCATGCCTTTCGAGGGGTTTCCTTTAAGGAAACATAGCCCTGGGAGCTGCCCTGGCAACAGGGGCTGATAACAGCATAGCTCTCTGTCCCGCCACCCCAGGTGTTGTGAAGACGTTCCTGAGCTATCATAAAGGCGCCCGCTCCAGCCCTCTCGCTGAGATCCCACGGACAGAGGAGCCTGCTGGCTGCCGTCCACGGGGGCACAGAGAGGCGGACACAGCCCGGGGAGCACACCCTCTTTCTGTACTGTGTCTCACAGTCCTCAGCCCGCCCCAGGAGGTGGCTGCTGTCCCCATGCCACCTGTCAGAGGGAGGACTGAGGCGTCAGGCTTTTGGTTAACTCGCTGGCGGTCCTGCAGACCCAGGATCAAACGCAGACCGTGGTGACGACTGCAGACGTTTTAAATGTCATAGAGTGAGTCATGTTAAACCAGGCCGTCCGGCGGCACGTGAGTGGGTGCCAGCGTGACTCAGTAGCTTATGTTCAGAATTGTAGACACCAAGATTATATTTGAAAATCAAGATAGGTTTAAGCTTTTGTTATTTTATATTGAAAAACTTGAGCATTTTTTTCTATTTTCTCAGCAGTATATTCATTGTTCTTGAAAAGCCAGCCATGTAAAGGTATATGCAGAAGTGAAAGGCTCCAAATTATTTTTTAAAATTTATTTAAAATCCTATTTTGTTATAAATATATGCTCACAGTAATGGAAAGTCAAGCTTTGCCAAAAACTATAAAATGAAGAGTTAAACTGTACGCCCAGCCCCAGCTCACAGGCCTTTTCCCAGAGTTTGCAGTTGTTTCCTGAGCGTGTTCACAGACAGGCGCGCGGTACACAGGGTTCTGTCGATATTTTGCATCGTGATTCAGTACCATGTAATAAAGAGCGCTGGTCATTTGTCATGCCAGCGTAGCACTGTGTTGTATGGATTTGCCGGGCCAGCCGGCAGTCGAACAGGTCCTGAAGAGAGTGGCAGATAGGCTAAGAAAAGAAAGAAGGACAGAAAAGATGGGGTTGAGAGGGACAGCAAGAAGGCAGACAACTCTACAGGTTGCTGACAAGTTGCTGACAAGTTTATTGAATTCGCTCATGCCTTTCGAGGGGTTTCCTTTAAGGAAACATAGCCCTGGGAGCTGCCCTGGCAACAGGGGCTGATAACAGCATAGCTCTCTGTCCCGCCACCCCAGGTGTTGTGAAGCGTTCCTGAGCTATCATAAAGCACCCCCGGGGCCTGTTGACAGGGCTTGAGGGGCATTATGACCCAGAACCAATTGTGTACACGTGCTTTAGGCCAGGTGTGGATCATAACACGTGCTTTAGGCCAGGTGTGGATCATAAGACGTGCTTTAGGCCAGGTGTCGATCATAAGACGTGCTTTAGGCCAGGTGTCGATCATAAACTAGATGCTACCTCCTGGTGTGTTATTACAATGGTTCTGGGTCATAATGCCCCTCAAGCCCTGTAAAGAGGCTCCAGGTGTTCTTTATGATAGCTCAGGAACGTCTTCACAACACCTGGGGTGGCGGGACAGAGAGCTATGCTGTTATCAGCCCCTGTTGCCAGGGCAGCTCCCAGGGCTATCTTTCCTTAAAGGAAACCCCTTGAAACAGGGCAGCTCCCCGCATGGATTTACCATAATTTATTTACCAAATCCTCTACCTGTGGATATTTAAGATCTACACAGTTTGTTGTTTTTTTTGCCACTGTTAATAATACCATAGTAGAAATCATTGTAGGGACTTCCCTGGTGGTCCAGTGGTTGAAAATCTGCCTTCCAGTGTAGGGGACACAGGTTCGATCCCTGGTCAGGGAACTAAGATCCCGTGTGCTCGGGGGGCATCTGAGCCCACATGACTCAACGAGAGAGCCGGAGTGCCGCCATAAAAACCTGACACAGCCAAAAACACAGAAAGGTTAGAAGCCTTGGTGCATGATTGTAAGCAAATTAAGGGCCCTTATGGCAGTACCATGTAATAAGGCGCTGGTCATTTGTCATGCCAGCGTAGCACTGTGTTGTATGGATTTGCCGGGCCAGCCGGCAGTCGAACAGGTCCTGAAGAGAGTGGCAGATAGGCTAAGAAAAGAAAGAAGGACAGAAAAGATGGGGTTGAGAGGGACAGCAAGAAGGCAGACAACTCTACAGGTTGCTGACAAGTTGCTGACAAGTTTATTGAATTCGCTCATGCCTTTCGAGGGGTTTCCTTTAAGGAAACATAGCCCTGGGAGCTGCCCTGGCAACAGGGGCTGATAACAGCATAGCTCTCTGTCCCGCCACCCCAGGTGTTGTGAAGACGTTCCTGAGCTATCATAAAGAACACCTGGAGCCTCTTTACAGGGCTTGAGGGGCATTATGACCCAGAACCAATTGTGTACACGTGCTTTAGGCCAGGTGTGGATCATAACACGTGCTTTAGGCCAGGTGTGGATCATAAGACGTGCTTTAGGCCAGGTGTCGATCATAAGACGTGCTTTAGGCCAGGTGTCGATCATAAACTAGATGCTACCTCCTGGTGTGTTATTACAATGGTTCTGGGTCATAATGCCCCTCAAGCCCTGTAAAGAGGCTCCAGGTGTTCTTTATGATAGCTCAGGAACGTCTTCACAACACCTGGGGTGGCGGGACAGAGAGCTATGCTGTTATCAGCCCCTGTTGCCAGGGCAGCTCCCAGGGCTATCTTTCCTTAAAGGAAACCCCTTGAAACAGGGCAGCTCCCCGCATGGATTTACCATAATTTATTTACCAAATCCTCTACCTGTGGATATTTAAGATCTACACAGTTTGTTGTTTTTTTTGCCACTGTTAATAATACCATAGTAGAAATCATTGTAGGGACTTCCCTGGTGGTCCAGTGGTTGAAAATCTGCCTTCCAGTGTAGGGGACACAGGTTCGATCCCTGGTCAGGGAACTAAGATCCCGTGTGCTCGGGGGGCATCTGAGCCCACATGACTCAACGAGAGAGCCGGAGTGCCGCCATAAAAACCTGACACAGCCAAAAACACAGAAAGGTTAGAAGCCTTGGTGCATGATTGTAAGCATAGCTATGCAAGTTGTATGTCAATGTGTGTTTTCCCAGTTCATCCTGTGTCTCTTGAGACTGGTATGTTTTTTCCACGTGAAGAGTTTGTCGTACCTCACGTTGCTCACACTATCCGTTCTCCTCTGGGCTGGCTCCGGGTCTCCCTGTAGCCTGACCTTTGCGGCGGGTCTGTTCTAGGCCGACACCATGTTGAAGATGGGCTTTCAGCAGCAGGTGCTGGACATCGTGGAGCGCGTGCCTCATGACTGTCAGACCATCCTGGCGTCGGCCACCATCCCGGCCAGCATCGAGCAGCTCGCCAGCCAGCTCCTGCGCGAGCCCGTGCGGATCGCCGCCGGGGAGAAGAACCGGCCCTGCCCGAGCGTGCGCCAGATTGTCCTGTGGGTGGAGGAGCCTGCCAAAAAGAAGAAGCTGTTTGAAATCTTGAATGTGAGTGAGAAAGAGGCCAGCGGTGCGCCTGAGGGTGGCGCTTCGCACGGTTCTGGAGAGAGTGCTGTTGAGGCCTGGCTTTGGAGAGCCCTGCTGTGAGAATGTCATCATATATTGCTTGGCTCACTTCCAGATTTTGTGGGGTTCAAAATACATTTTTATTTGTGAAAACTTGCAGTGTAGACACAGGGTCCGTTTTCTGTATTATAGAAAGTTATTTAAATGAGGTTATTCTGGTAACTGCCCTGGTGGCCTAGTGGTGAAGACTCCTCACTCGCAAGGCCGGGGACACAGGCCCGGTCCTTGGCCGGGGAGCGGGGGTCCTGCATGCTGCACCACGTGGGCAAAAAAGAAAGAAAGGAAGTTAAAGAAAGACAAGCGTTTTTGGCTGTTCTGTCCTTGAGACAGAATTTTTGACAGTAACTGGCTTAAGCAGAAATTTGTGAAGTGAATGGTATGTGCTAACATAGTTACCTAAGATCCAGTATTAAGTTAAATATGGTTTGTACTGAGGTATGAAGAGCGTTGGAAATTTTAAATTGCACTTTAAACTGTAAAACTATTTTTGCAGTACTAATGCAGTGATGGTCAGGGAACTAAGATCCCGTGTGCTCGGGCATCTGAGCCCACATGACTCAACGAGAGAGCCGGAGTGCCGCCATAAAAACCTGACACAGCCAAAAACACAGAAAGGTTAGAAGCCTTGGTGCATGATTGTAAGCATAGCTATGCAAGTTGTATGTCAATGTGTGTTTTCCCAGTTCATCCTGTGTCTCTTGAGACTGGTATGTTTTTTCCACGTGAAGAGTTTGTCGTACCTCACGTTGCTCACACTATCCGTTCTCCTCTGGGCTGGCTCCGGGTCTCCCTGTAGCCTGACCTTTGCGGCGGGTCTGTTCTAGGCCGACACCATGTTGAAGATGGGCTTTCAGCAGCAGGTGCTGGACATCGTGGAGCGCGTGCCTCATGACTGTCAGACCATCCTGGCGTCGGCCACCATCCCGGCCAGCATCGAGCAGCTCGCCAGCCAGCTCCTGCGCGAGCCCGTGCGGATCGCCGCCGGGGAGAAGAACCGGCCCTGCCCGAGCGTGCGCCAGATTGTCCTGTGGGTGGAGGAGCCTGCCAAAAAGAAGAAGCTGTTTGAAATCTTGAATGTGAGTGAGAAAGAGGCCAGCGGTGCGCCTGAGGGTGGCGCTTCGCACGGTTCTGGAGAGAGTGCTGTTGAGGCCTGGCTTTGGAGAGCCCTGCTGTGAGAATGTCATCATATATTGCTTGGCTCACTTCCAGATTTTGTGGGGTTCAAAATACATTTTTATTTGTGAAAACTTGCAGTGTAGACACAGGGTCCGTTTTCTGTATTATAGAAAGTTATTTAAATGAGGTTATTCTGGTAACTGCCCTGGTGGCCTAGTGGTGAAGACTCCTCACTCGCAAGGCCGGGGACACAGGCCCGGTCCTTGGCCGGGGAGCGGGGGTCCTGCATGCTGCACCACGTGGGCAAAAAAGAAAGAAAGGAAGTTAAAGAAAGACAAGCGTTTTTGGCTGTTCTGTCCTTGAGACAGAATTTTTGACAGTAACTGGCTTAAGCAGAAATTTGTGAAGTGAATGGTATGTGCTAACATAGTTACCTAAGATCCAGTATTAAGTTAAATATGGTTTGTACTGAGGTATGAAGAGCGTTGGAAATTTTAAATTGCACTTTAAACTGTAAAACTATTTTTGCAGTACTAATGCAGTGATGGAGAACTTTGAAGGACGCACCCGGCATATTTTAAAGAAAACACTGATTTGAGCAGCATGCTTCTTTCCTTCTTGACAGTGTTGATAAACCGATGGAAAACCAGCTTAGAGCAACGCTTTCAGAAAAACGCCCCATTGTAAATGATAGGAGTAACCTTCACTGTGTGTTTTCACTGTTTCAGGATAAGAAGCTCTTTAAGCCCCCGGTGTTAGTATTTGTGGACTGCAAACTCGGAGCAGATCTGTTGAGCGAGGCCATTCAGAAAATCACAGGTCTGAAAAGCACCTCTGTGCACGCGGACAAGTCCCAGACGGAAAGGAGAAACATACTGAAGGTGTGCTCACCCAGCACTCGCTTTTGGCCTTATACCTGTTTTGCCTCATTTTCAAGAGATACCATATTACCAGCTGTTTTTATGTATTATATTTTTTTCCAGCTGTGGTTTAAAGCTGATCTTTTTTTTTTTAACAACTCTGAGGACTTCCGGCAAGCAGTCATGTGAAGTTTATTGTCCCTCTTGCTCAGGCGTCTATGTTTTGGGAGCAATAAGCCCATTGCCTTGGGGCTTAGATGAATCTTAACTAGATGAATCATTCAGAATTGGCCATTTCTGGATTCAGGTCGATGTGTGGCAGTAACAACAAAACCCTGTAAAAGTCAAATTAAAAAAAAAAACAAAACTGCCATTTCTGAAACAGGTCCCTTAGGACTTGGGCAGAGAATAGTTCAGCTTTGGAACAGGCTTGTCCCGGATCAATAGAAAGTATTCTAGATGCGGGTCGGAAGGAGTTGAAGCTGCCTCCCTACTTAGGTATGCTACGGCCTTTACTTCCTGCAGAGGTGTTGTCGCTGTCGTGTTGAAAAGGTGTTGAGGAAAGAAAATAACCTGGCACTTCCCCGGTGGCCTGGTGGCCGGGACTCCGTGCTCCCAGGACAGGCAGCCAGGGTTTGATCCCTCGTCAGGGAGCTAGATCCCACATACCCCACGTAAGACCTAGTGCAGCTTAAAAGAAAAAAAAAAAAAAGGAAGGGGTAATCCGGATGACAGAAAACCACTCAGCTCTGAATAACGACTCTTGTTGCTGTTTTGGAAGGGGTTACTTGACGGCGACTATGATGTGGTGGTGAGCACGGGGGTCCTGGGACGAGGCCTGGACCTGGCCAGCGTCAAGCTGGTCGTCAACTTCGACATGCCTTCCAGCATGGACGAGTACGTGCATCAGGTAAAGAGAGCTGACGCGCCACCACTGTTTTGCATGAATTTTCTTTTTTAAAAACGGCGTATTTTTGACTATGCAGGGTCTTCACTGCGGCTCGGGCTCGTGTCTGACTTGGTGAGCAGGGGCTCTCCTCTCGGTGCAGAGCCCAGGCTCTGGGGCACGGGTTCCGTGGTTGTGGGGCAGGGGCTTCGCTGCCCGTAGCGGGGGTCGTCTTCCCCAAGGAGGGATCAGACCTGTGTCTCCTGCATCGGCAGGCAGATTCGTTACCACGGAGCCACCAGGGAAGCCAGCCCCTCCTCGTGAATTTTCTTAATGCAGGGCATTGTTGATACAATGGTAAGTGTTTTTTTTTCTAAATGCAGGACATAAAACTGCATATGTATACATATATATGTGTGTGTGTATACATATATATGTATACGTATGGACTTCCCTGGTGGTCCAGTGATTAAGAATCCATGTTCCATTGCAGGGTGCTCAGGTTTGATCTCTGATTGGGGAACTAAGATCCCACATGCCTGGTGCAGCCAGAAGGTAAAAAGTAGATAGATAAATGTATATAAACTAAATATGTTTTTTCAGAATTATGTGGATGCCTAGAATGCATTAAAATTAGTTGGAAATAAGAACCTAAAATGTTTGTTAAAAAAATGTAAATGATTAGCTTTTGGTTGAGTTCTGTTTAGATGTTTTGTTTTCTTCAGAGAGCATATTAAATGGCCTTTATAATCAGAAAAAGGAGGGCTTTGTTTGAAAGGTGGTTTTAAGTCGCTGTATTTGGCCGGAGTAAAGTCGATCCGTGTGAAGACTGTGTTTCTTGAGGAATCGGGTCTTATCGCCTCTTGGTGGCCTTATTTGCTCCAGACCTTCACCCGTCAAGATTCTGTTCCCTCCCTCTGCTCCAGAGATAAGAGCCTCTCTTCTTTCTGGCCGGAACAGGGCCTCTGTCAGCACCGTGTTATCTCTCTGGCCGCCGCCTGCTTCCGTCCCCGGCCTGGCGTCCCTGACAGCCTCTCCGGCGAAGCCTGAGGCGGCGGCTCTGGGTGGCCTCTGAACGCCCCGCCGCCCCCGGGGCTCCCGCACGCCGCGCCCGCAGCGCCTGCCCTGTGATGCCTGGTTTTCACGTGTCGGCCGGCGGTCCGCTCTCCCTCCCTCTGTCACTCTCTCTCTTTTCTTTCTTTCTCCGCTTGCTCCTCCGTGTTTCCTGCCACTTTGTTTTCCTGTGCATTAGAGACCTCGTCATTCCACAGGGCCAACTGTTCAAGTAACTGAAGCTTATTTCCTTCCAAATTTTGAGTTTAGTAGGTTTGGATGGAAATCTGTCTGGAATATAAAGTACCTAAGGAGATTCTCTGCTTCTTGAGTGGAGCTTGCTGGTTCTGACTGCGCGCCGTCTCCCACTCCCCCGGGTCAGCCCCGTGGCTGGCAGTTACCCTGGGCCCTGCTGGGATACCGTGTGTGTGTTCATAGATGAATACGTTTTCAGATTCTTTCCCCTGACTCTAGTCTGAATCACTTCGGTCATACCTGACTTTTTGCAGCCCCACGGAGTATAGCCTGCCAGGCTCCTCTGTCTTTGGGATTCTCCTGGCAAGAACACTGGAGTGGGTTGCCGTGTCCTTCTCCAAGGCAGCTTCCCGACCCAGGGATTGAACCTGCGTCTCTTGTGTCTCCTGCACTGGCAGGTGGATCCTGTGCCACGAGTGCCACTGGGGAAGCCCATGCGTTTCCCTCATAGGTTGTTAACAAAATTCTGAGTCGAGGCCCCTGGGCGGTGCAGTAGGTCCTCGTGGGTTTTGCTGCCTTCTCTCTGGGCTGTGCTGGTGGCGGCCCGCTACATGGATTTCACACATATATTGGGATGACCAGCTCGGAACGTGCTCTCCGGGTGAACGTTCGTCGTCGTGAAGCCTCTTTAGATACTGGTCTTCATTTTCCTTCAAGAGACATTAAGATCCCGCGTGAGCATTTTGAGAACATCCTTTGCGTGTCATTTCAGGTTGGAAGAGTGGGGCGGTTAGGTCAACAAGGAGCAGCGATCACTTTCATCAATAACAACTCGAAAAGACTCTTCTGGGACATTGCAAAGCGCGTGAAGCCCACGGGGTCCCTTCTGCCCCCGCAGCTGCTGAACTCCCCTTACCTCCTTGACCAGCAGCGGAAGGAGCAGCAGAGGGACAAAGCGGACGCAGGACGCCCTGGTGACAGGGGCCAACCTCCTGGACATTATTAGAAAGCATGACAAAAGTCATTCTCAGAAGTGATTTGTTTTGCCACCTTGAATAATTTTTGTGGTGTACTGTCAACGGAGCTGTGCAGTATTCCTGTATGGCTTGATAAATGCAACATGCACATGAAACCAACCTGATGTAAAAAGTTTTAATAGTCTATCAGATTTATACAACAGTACTGTATTTATTTACCTTTTTAATTTTCATAAACTAAAGACAACATCAGAAAGTAAATTACTAAATAAAATAAAAATGTCTTCTCTCTGGAATAAGTCCTTTGTTTCTAATCCGCATTGCTCCCAGCTCTCGTCGGCACCAGAACCTGCATGGCCTGCCTCACATGCATTCTTCTGTTTTGTATCCACTGTGCAGTCGCATCGGCACCTGCGTTATTGCTGAATCCATGAATATTAGGAAAAATTCAGTGATTAAAAAATGGAAGAAATGGTTGGCATTCCTTAAAAGAAATGTAAAATATCTATTTTCTCTCAGTTTTGCTGAAATCCATGAACTATTGGTCCTGGGAAGCCCATGCCCAGGGATTGAACCTCCTCTTGTGACTCCTGCACTGGCAGGTGGATCCTGTGCCACGAGTGCCACTGGGGAAGCCCATGCGTTTCCCTCATAGGTTGTTAACAAAATTCTGAGTCGAGGCCCCTGGGCGGTGCAGTAGGTCCTCGTGGGTTTTGCTGCCTTCTCTCTGGGCTGTGCTGGTGGCGGCCCGCTACATGGATTTCACACATATATTGGGATGACCAGCTCGGAACGTGCTCTCCGGGTGAACGTTCGTCGTCGTGAAGCCTCTTTAGATACTGGTCTTCATTTTCCTTCAAGAGACATTAAGATCCCGCGTGAGCATTTTGAGAACATCCTTTGCGTGTCATTTCAGGTTGGAAGAGTGGGGCGGTTAGGTCAACAAGGAGCAGCGATCACTTTCATCAATAACAACTCGAAAAGACTCTTCTGGGACATTGCAAAGCGCGTGAAGCCCACGGGGTCCCTTCTGCCCCCGCAGCTGCTGAACTCCCCTTACCTCCTTGACCAGCAGCGGAAGGAGCAGCAGAGGGACAAACGGACGCAGGACGCCCTGGTGACAGGGGCCAACCTCCTGGACATTATTAGAAAGCATGACAAAAGTCATTCTCAGAAGTGATTTGTTTTGCCACCTTGAATAATTTTTGTGGTGTACTGTCAACGGAGCTGTGCAGTATTCCTGTATGGCTTGATAAATGCAACATGCACATGAAACCAACCTGATGTAAAAAGTTTTAATAGTCTATCAGATTTATACAACAGTACTGTATTTATTTACCTTTTTAATTTTCATAAACTAAAGACAACATCAGAAAGTAAATTACTAAATAAAATAAAAATGTCTTCTCTCTGGAATAAGTCCTTTGTTTCTAATCCGCATTGCTCCCAGCTCTCGTCGGCACCAGAACCTGCATGGCCTGCCTCACATGCATTCTTCTGTTTTGTATCCACTGTGCAGTCGCATCGGCACCTGCGTTATTGCTGAATCCATGAATATTAGGAAAAATTCAGTGATTAAAAAATGGAAGAAATGGTTGGCATTCCTTAAAAGAAATGTAAAATATCTATTTTTCTCTCTCAGTTTTTCTCCAGCTAGGTAAATCGGCATATTTAACATGGGCTACTTATCAAAACAGGCGTCCCAGGTGGCACTAGTGGTAAAGAAGCTGCCCAGCAATTCAGGAGACCTAGGAGACCTGAGTTCAATCCCTGGGTCAGGAAGATCCCCCAGAGGAGGGCACAGCAACCCACGCCAGTGCTCTTGGCTGGAGAATCCAGTGGTCAGAGGAGCCTGGTGGGCTCCAGTCCATCGGGTCGCGCAGAGTCAGACGTGACTGAAGCGACATAGCACGCACACACACTTACCAACATAAGGAGTCATGTGAATGCCGCTTTGCAGTGTATAGTTTTTGTTCACGCCACTTTGCTAGTTCTGATTTATTTGAAAAATAAAGACGTATTCGTGCACTCAGCACACATTTCCTGAGCTCATGTTTGCTCGTTGCTGGACGCTGTCCCTGCCCTCGGCGTGCGGGCTGCGTCGTGAACCAGCCTCAGAGTCGGGGTGATCTGAGAGACCGAGGCGTGGTGCTCACCTACGGTGGGACTGGCCGCTCTCCTGCAGGCCCGAGTGCCTCCGGCTCCTGGTGGCGCCGTCGTAAACCGCGGCCTCCAGGGTCAGCCTGAGGCGCGCGTGCAGGGGCTAGCTTGTCCCGGCGAGGCGTCCAGCGCTCTCAGCTGGTGACTCTAAACCCTGGGAGGAGGGAGGGGTGTTTAGCTTGGGTGCTGGAGGGAGTGTGGGGGAGAATGGACACAGGTATGTGTGTGGCTGAGCCTTCACTGCTCACCAGAAAGTACCACACCAGTTCAGGTGCTGTTAACTGGCTACACCCCGCAAAAGTGTTTTTGGAGAAAAAATAATGATTAATTAAAAAAATACTCTCATTGCTTTGAAAACCATTAGTACATGCGGGGAGCTGCCCTGTTTCAAGGGGTTTCCTTTAAGGAAACATAGCCCTGGGAGCTGCCCTGGCAACAGGGGCTGGTAACAGCATAGCTCTCTGTCCCGCCACCCCAGGTGTTGTGAAGACGTTCCTGAGCTATCATAAAGAACACCTGGAGCCTCTTTACAGGGCTTGAGGGGCATTATGACCCAGAACCATTGTAATGATCGACACCTGGCCTAAAGCACGCGTTATGAGCGACACCTGGCCTAAAGCACGCGTTATGAGCGACACCTGGCCTAAAGCACGTGTACACAATTGCTTGTTGTGTGAAGTGTAAAAGGGATGAGCGAATTCAATAAACTTGTCAGCAACTTGTCAGCAACCTGTAGAGCTGTCTGCCTTCTTGCTGTCCCTCTCAACCCCATCTTTTCTGTCCTTCTTTCTTTTCTTAGCCTATCTGCCACTCTCTTCAGGACCTGTTCGACTGCCGGCTGGCCCGGCAAGTACAGCTTAGTTGGGTCATTTAGGGGCTATGTTTCAGGGATGCTGCCCTTAAGCTTTGAATGCTCCGCTTCCTCCCGGGAGGGAGAGTGTGGGTAGCTGGGCCTCGTGGTGTCGTCTCCACCCAAGCAAACAGTGGGCGACAGTCTCCCCGAGGGGGCGAGCCCCGGGGCTCCCTCTGGGCCCGGTACCCTGTGTTTGCCCACCGCCGAGCGAGCGGCGGGCACGGCCCATGTCTAGGGAGCAGGCTCGGAGCTCTCCGAGGTGCGGGGAGCGCAAGTCTGCACCCCGAGGAGGCCTCGTCCACGTTGCAGTGATGATCACAGAGATGATCACAGCGTCGGGGGATGGAGCGCTCCTTTCTGAGGCTGACTTCTGGAGGCAGCAGGCGAGGGTCCCGTGGAGGGGCAGGAGCCCTGGCTCACAGGCCCGCCAGGAGGCCCAGAGCTCCGCCGTGCAGGGCAGGCACCCGCTCCTCCTGCCCCGCGCCACCTCCCCACTCCTCTTGCGGGTTCTCCCACTTCTCCGAATCGCAGCCTCTGGCTCCTTGAGTCCTCCTGTGGGGGGCAGGTGGCTGCAAAGTGGAGGTCCCCGCCCATGAAGACTAGAAACTGGAGCTTGTTTACATTGGTCTCAGTCTTGCTAACATTTTTCCTAATTCAAGTTATTATTTTTCTTAGAAAGCGACCCTCTCTCATTTCATGAAAGAAAGAACATGAAGTGTAGCGCAAGAAGGAAGGACATAGCCTCTGAGGAGGAGCCAGCTCTCCCCAGAAAAGGACAGGTGGCAGCCTTGCGCCCATGAGCCTTGCGATCAGATTTTAGCCCCTGGATTTTGTGACAAAGTATTATGCGGCTTGGAGTTGTCGTTAGTTGAGATAGCGAGTCATACGTGCTCTCAGACGGCTGTTCAGCTCCTCTGCTAATTGTGACCTATGACAGAGGTACCAGATTCAGTTTCCAGTTGCTTTCCTGCTGAATTGTCAGCAACTTGTCAGCAACCTGTAGAGCTGTCTGCCTTCTTGCTGTCCCTCTCAACCCCATCTTTTCTGTCCTTCTTTCTTTTCTTAGCCTATCTGCCACTCTCTTCAGGACCTGTTCGACTGCCGGCTGGCCCGGCAAGTACAGCTTAGTTGGGTCATTTAGGGGCTATGTTTCAGGGATGCTGCCCTTAAGCTTTGAATGCTCCGCTTCCTCCCGGGAGGGAGAGTGTGGGTAGCTGGGCCTCGTGGTGTCGTCTCCACCCAAGCAAACAGTGGGCGACAGTCTCCCCGAGGGGGCGAGCCCCGGGGCTCCCTCTGGGCCCGGTACCCTGTGTTTGCCCACCGCCGAGCGAGCGGCGGGCACGGCCCATGTCTAGGGAGCAGGCTCGGAGCTCTCCGAGGTGCGGGGAGCGCAAGTCTGCACCCCGAGGAGGCCTCGTCCACGTTGCAGTGATGATCACAGAGATGATCACAGCGTCGGGGGATGGAGCGCTCCTTTCTGAGGCTGACTTCTGGAGGCAGCAGGCGAGGGTCCCGTGGAGGGGCAGGAGCCCTGGCTCACAGGCCCGCCAGGAGGCCCAGAGCTCCGCCGTGCAGGGCAGGCACCCGCTCCTCCTGCCCCGCGCCACCTCCCCACTCCTCTTGCGGGTTCTCCCACTTCTCCGAATCGCAGCCTCTGGCTCCTTGAGTCCTCCTGTGGGGGGCAGGTGGCTGCAAAGTGGAGGTCCCCGCCCATGAAGACTAGAAACTGGAGCTTGTTTACATTGGTCTCAGTCTTGCTAACATTTTTCCTAATTCAAGTTATTATTTTTCTTAGAAAGCGACCCTCTCTCATTTCATGAAAGAAAGAACATGAAGTGTAGCGCAAGAAGGAAGGACATAGCCTCTGAGGAGGAGCCAGCTCTCCCCAGAAAAGGACAGGTGGCAGCCTTGCGCCCATGAGCCTTGCGATCAGATTTTAGCCCCTGGATTTTGTGACAAAGTATTATGCGGCTTGGAGTTGTCGTTAGTTGAGATAGCGAGTCATACGTGCTCTCAGACGGCTGTTCAGCTCCTCTGCTAATTGTGACCTATGACAGAGGTACCAGATTCAGTTTCCAGTTGCTTTCCTGCTGAATGGAAGCACGCATCCCTTGTGTTCAGACACCTTAATGAACTCATACGTGGCTTTTAGACGCTGCAGTGTGCAGGGCCGTTTCATAAGATACTTCCAATGCCATTCTATTCATTCTAATACCAAGCACATTTTTAAATTAGATTTTTTTTCTAATATTATACCAAGCACCTTTAAAAAATATATATTGTTTTTATTTGGCTTCACTGGGTCTTAGCTGAAGCGTGTAGAATCTAGTTTCTCGACGAGGGCTTGACCCCAGCCCTTTGCGTTGGGAGCGTGGACTCTCAGCCACTGGACCAGCAGGGAAGACCCAAGCACATATTTTAAATCAGAAATTTTTTTTCCCCAAAAGCCCAAGTTTGTGTGTATGTGTATGGTTTCATAACGTCTTTATGAAGAACATCGCCACATATTTAAACTATGACGCCTTTACGGATGAATTTACTTTAATAAATCTGAGGTGGCCCCATGAACCGTCACGTTTTCCAATAAAACAGTGCTGCTTTCTATTGGCAGGCTGAGCGTGATTCAGCGTGTGCCCTCCTGTGGAATTACTGTCCACACGGCCCTTATTGACTTGGTCTATTTTCTGCTCCCCACAGACAGCCAGAAGGTCACTCCACACACCGGGTGGTACGGAAGCCGAGGTGAGGCTGCAGGGACACCCGCTCTGGAGAGACAGGGCGCTTGTCGTCTCCCGGGCACGCAGAGGGCTGCAGAGGGACCCCAGAGGCTCTGGGCCCCGGTGAAGAGCCAGTGACAATTAAGGAAACACCCTCTCTCATTTCATGAAAGAAAGAACATGAAGTGTAGCGCAAGAAGGAAGGACATAGCCTCTGAGGAGGAGCCAGCTCTCCCCAGAAAAGGACAGGTGGCAGCCTTGCGCCCATGAGCCTTGCGATCAGATTTTAGCCCCTGGATTTTGTGACAAAGTATTATGCGGCTTGGAGTTGTCGTTAGTTGAGATAGCGAGTCATACGTGCTCTCAGACGGCTGTTCAGCTCCTCTGCTAATTGTGACCTATGACAGAGGTACCAGATTCAGTTTCCAGTTGCTTTCCTGCTGAATGGAAGCACGCATCCCTTGTGTTCAGACACCTTAATGAACTCATACGTGGCTTTTAGACGCTGCAGTGTGCAGGGCCGTTTCATAAGATACTTCCAATGCCATTCTATTCATTCTAATACCAAGCACATTTTTAAATTAGATTTTTTTTCTAATATTATACCAAGCACCTTTAAAAAATATATATTGTTTTTATTTGGCTTCACTGGGTCTTAGCTGAAGCGTGTAGAATCTAGTTTCTCGACGAGGGCTTGACCCCAGCCCTTTGCGTTGGGAGCGTGGACTCTCAGCCACTGGACCAGCAGGGAAGACCCAAGCACATATTTTAAATCAGAATTTTTTTTCCCCAAAAGCCCAAGTTTGTGTGTATGTGTATGGTTTCATAACGTCTTTATGAAGAACATCGCCACATATTTAAACTATGACGCACACGGATGAATTTACTTTAATAAATCTGAGGTGGCCCCATGAACCGTCACGTTTTCCAATAAAACAGTGCTGCTTTCTATTGGCAGGCTGAGCGTGATTCAGCGTGTGCCCTCCTGTGGAATTACTGTCCACACGGCCCTTATTGACTTGGTCTATTTTCTGCTCCCCACAGACAGCCAGAAGGTCACTCCACACACCGGGTGGTACGGAAGCCGAGGTGAGGCTGCAGGGACACCCGCTCTGGAGAGACAGGGCGCTTGTCGTCTCCCGGGGCACGCAGAGGGGCTGCAGAGGGACCCCAGAGGCTCTGGGCCCCGGGGTGAAGAGCCAGTGACAATTAAGGAAACACCCTTCCCTTGCTCTGCTGTGGGTGTGAGGACCTGTTTTATAACGGCACACGTTCCCGGACAGAATTCCAGATAAGGTCAGCATAAGGCAGATGTTTACTTTTGCGTATGTTGACTTCATCCGTAAAATATTTACAAGCTGATTTTAAAATCTGAATTTAGCTTTCTGAAAAATTTGCGTATTCTTCTTTTTCTCGCTTCACTTCAGAAAGACAAAAACTTGGCAAAGCCTTCTGTAATCTTTTTTTTTTTTTTCATTAGAGAAAATGAATTACTACCTCTGATCTTCAGCTTTAGTGATCTGTGCTTCCTGTTTTGTACCACTCCCTGCCTGGAATGTGCTTCAGAATCCTACAGGGCAGAGAGATGCAGAGGAACCTAGATGAGCCAGGAGCTGATCGTTACTGAAGCCAGGTGCAGGGGACATGGACGCTCAGACACCTTAATGAAAGTGTCAGTGGCTTTTAGACACCACATGGTGGTTTGGTCTATATTTCATGTGTTTGAAATACTGCATTCCATAATAAAACTATATATATACACGCACATAATCTCCAATCCTGTCCTTTGACTTGTGCCCTAGTTACAGATCTTCAATTCGCCACTGAGCCTTTGGCTCAAATTCCACCTGTCTAGAGCCAGACTAGGGCTTCCCAAGTGGCACTAGGGGTAAAGAACCCACGTGCCAATGCAGAAATGCAGGTTTCATCTCTGGGTTGGGAAGATCTGCTGTAGGAAGGCAAAGCACCCCACTCCAGTATTCTTGAATGGAGAAGCCCATGGCCAGAGGAGCCTTGTGGGCTACAGTTCGTGGGGTGGTGCGGGGAGCTGCCCTGTTTCAAGGGGTTTCCTTTAAGGAAAGATAGCCCTGGGAGCTGCCCTGGCAACAGGGGCTGATAACAGCATAGCTCTCTGTCCCGCCACTCCAGGTGTTGTGAAGACGTTCCTGAGCTATCATAAAGAACACCTGGAGCCTCTTTACAGGGCTTGAGGGGCATTATGACCCAGAACCATTGCAATAACACACCAGGAGGTAACACCTAGTTTATGATCGACACCTGGCCTAAAGCACGTCTTATGATCGACACCTGGCCTAAAGCGCGTGTACACAATTGGTTCTGGGTCATAATGCCCCTCAAGCCCTGTAAAGAGGCTCCAGGTGTTCTTTATGATAGCTCAGGAACGTCTTCACAACACCTGGGGTGGCGGGACAGAGAGCTATGCTGTTATCAGCCCCTGTTGCCAGGGCAGCTCCCAGGGCTATGTTTCCTTAAAGGAAACCCCTTGAAAGGCATGAGCGAATTCAATAAACTTGTCAGCAACTTGTCAGCAACCTGTAGAGTTGTCTGCCTTCTTGCTGTCCCTCTCAACCCCATCTTTTCTGTCCTTTCTTTTCTTAGCCTATCTGCCACTCTCTTCAGGACCTGTTTGACTGCCAGCTGGCCCGGCAGGGTGGCAGAGTCAGGCATGTCTGGAGTGGTTTAGCACACACAGAGCCTACCTGCCAACCTGTCTCAGGAAATCCTCTTTCCAATTTGTCTGCCGCCTGTGCCAGGATCCAGGGAGAGTCACCCACAGAAAACAGACTCGTGGCTGCGTAGGGCAGTTTGGGGTTAGCAGATGCAAACTAATGCATATACGTGTTATATAACTTATATACTATCCATCTATCTATCTATCGTGAGAGAGGGCATAAAGCACAAGGTCCTCCTGTGCAGCTCAGGGAACTATATTCCATGTCCTCTGATAAACCATAATGGAAAATCGTGTGAAAAAAGAAGGTACATGTATGCCTAGTTGAGTCACTCTGGTCTACAGCAGGTGTTAACACACATTGTAAATCAGCTAGGCGTCCATTAAAAAGACAGACCGGGAGTCCTCGTCAGCTCCTGGCTCTCTCTAGGCTCTGTACCCGCTCGGTCACCACGGCCTTTAGTTCTCGGCCGCACTAGCAAGCTGCCCGGAAGCCCCGGTCTCCCTCTGCTGCCGTCGAAGCCTGAGAGCCGCCTCTGGCCTGGCTGCGCTCCTCTGGGGCCCCTGGCGCCCAGGAGCTCGCCAACCCCCAGCAGACTTTCAGAGGACAGCTTCACTCCTTCGCAGATGCCCCCCGCGCAGGAACCCCAGCTCCCTGTCGACAGCAGCCGAGGCCCCTGGCCTGCGCCGGCCCCTCCTCCGCCTGCGTCCACTGTCCGGTGGGCACCCCGGTGACCACAGCCCTGGCCCCTGCTCTGCACCAGGACAGCAGCGGCCATCACGCCGCGGGCGCCGCTCCCGGACCCCCCTCAGCCCCGACCGCTGGCAGCCAGCTGCCGGGCACCAGGGAGTCCAGCGCTGCCCTCACCCTCCGGGCAGAGCTAGAGGAGAGCTGAGAATCTGCTAACGGAAGGACAATTTAATTAGGGAGGGAGAAGGCCACTGTTTTTTTCCTTCTGTTTTCGTGCCTGGTGATGTTCACTTTGGAATCACAGAGATTTCAAGTGCTTAGAATTGGGAGCTGGGGAGCCAGAAGGTCGAGCACAGGACACTTAGGTGGGCAGGGCCTCTGCCCGGGACCCAGACCTGCAGGCACCCCGCTGGGGTCAGTCTTTGCTGTGGCTCATCAAAGCTGGCAGTGGAGGTGGGGGCGCAGAGGCCGGGAACCCCCCTCCACTGCCTTTCTTGTTTCTCAAGCAAAGCCCTCTCGTCCTAGAAATGGAAGCAGAAGGGACACTTGAGCAGAGCCGAGGGTGAAGGCTGGGCAGGAAGCCTGGCACTGAGGGAAACTCTGTCTACCAGTGTGGAGGGTGGGGCAGACAGGAGCGCAGTCCCAGGGGGTCCAGACAGGCGCGCAGCCTCAGTGGCACCACCCCCTTGCCCTCGGTGGCACCGCCACCCTGCGGCCGCGCCATCCCGCGAGCCGCGCGCGCCTGTACCCCGGCGTACCGCCTGAGTCACTCTGGTCTACAGCAGGTGTTAACACACATTGTAAATCAGCTAGGCGTCCATTAAAAAGACAGACCGGGAGTCCTCGTCAGCTCCTGGCTCTCTCTAGGCTCTGTACCCGCTCGGTCACCACGGCCTTTAGTTCTCGGCCGCACTAGCAAGCTGCCCGGAAGCCCCGGTCTCCCTCTGCTGCCGTCGAAGCCTGAGAGCCGCCTCTGGCCTGGCTGCGCTCCTCTGGGGCCCCTGGCGCCCAGGAGCTCGCCAACCCCCAGCAGACTTTCAGAGGACAGCTTCACTCCTTCGCAGATGCCCCCCGCGCAGGAACCCCAGCTCCCTGTCGACAGCAGCCGAGGCCCCTGGCCTGCGCCGGCCCCTCCTCCGCCTGCGTCCACTGTCCGGTGGGCACCCCGGTGACCACAGCCCTGGCCCCTGCTCTGCACCAGGACAGCAGCGGCCATCACGCCGCGGGCGCCGCTCCCGGACCCCCCTCAGCCCCGACCGCTGGCAGCCAGCTGCCGGGCACCAGGGAGTCCAGCGCTGCCCTCACCCTCCGGGCAGAGCTAGAGGAGAGCTGAGAATCTGCTAACGGAAGGACAATTTAATTAGGGAGGGAGAAGGCCACTGTTTTTTTCCTTCTGTTTTCGTGCCTGGTGATGTTCACTTTGGAATCACAGAGATTTCAAGTGCTTAGAATTGGGAGCTGGGGAGCCAGAAGGTCGAGCACAGGACACTTAGGTGGGCAGGGCCTCTGCCCGGGACCCAGACCTGCAGGCACCCCGCTGGGGTCAGTCTTTGCTGTGGCTCATCAAAGCTGGCAGTGGAGGTGGGGGCGCAGAGGCCGGGAACCCCCCTCCACTGCCTTTCTTGTTTCTCAAGCAAAGCCCTCTCGTCCTAGAAATGGAAGCAGAAGGGACACTTGAGCAGAGCCGAGGGTGAAGGCTGGGCAGGAAGCCTGGCACTGAGGGAAACTCTGTCTACCAGTGTGGAGGGTGGGGCAGACAGGAGCGCAGTCCCAGGGGGTCCAGACAGGCGCGCAGCCTCAGTGGCACCACCCCCTTGCCCTCGGTGGCACCGCCACCCTGCCGGCGGGCCCGCGCCATCCCGACGAGCCCGCGCAGGCGCCTGTACCCACAGGGCGCTCTAAGCGCCTCGTGTCCTCAGGTAACAAGGTGAGGAGGAAGTATCAGTTGCCACATTCTAGGAATGGGCCAGAGGACTAAAGATCCAGCTAGCGTAGGGAAACCAGGCCAATGACATTCAGTCTGCCAGCGCTGGGGCGGGAGGAAGGTCAGGCGTTGCAGTCCTTGACCCATGTAAATGGAGCCCTCACCTGGGGAACCGCTGAGCTCAAGGAGGAAGGGGCCCGAGGGCAACATCTTAACATTGTCCAGAGCCTATTGCCGAAGAGATACCCTCCCGACCAGAGGAGGCCCTGGGTCCTCTTGGTAAAGGGGCCTCTTATGTCTCATTAGAATCTGCAGTGAGACCCTCCCTGGGCTTGAAGTTGCTTTATAGTCTCCCGTTAAAGGGAAGCAGAGGAAGCAGGAGGGAAGGCCGGCCCGCAGCTCCGAATCTGCTGTCATATTTTTTAAGGCATTTCACCCTCTTCCCAGTGTGGGCACAAAGAGAAGCTCAACACTTTGGCTCCGATGTTGTGAGACACGTTTGTTTCCTCACTCTTTTACTGACTTGGTTCTTCTCTCTGCTGTGTAGTTTGGTAACAGAGCTTCTAGATGAATTGCAGAGAGAGAGAGACAGGGATTTGAACTGAGAAAAATTATACGGAATGATTTTTAAATCAGCATTGGTTGAGCAGAGTCAGGAACCTATGAGCTGCGAGCAGGCTACAACGTCATGAAATGAGAAGCAGCCTCAAACTATAGCCCTGCCGTCCACGGGACCAACCAAAGCCCAGACAGCGAGGGAGAGGCTGTGGGTGTGGGCCCTCACTCTTCTTGTTTCTCAAGCAAAGCCCTCTCGTCCTAGAAATGGAAGCAGAAGGGACACTTGAGCAGAGCCGAGGGTGAAGGCTGGGCAGGAAGCCTGGCACTGAGGGAAACTCTGTCTACCAGTGTGGAGGGTGGGGCAGACAGGAGCGCAGTCCCAGGGGGTCCAGACAGGCGCGCAGCCTCAGTGGCACCACCCCCTTGCCCTCGGTGGCACCGCCACCCTGCCGGCGGGCCCGCGCCATCCCGACGAGCCCGCGCAGGCGCCTGTACCCACAGGGCGCTCTAAGCGCCTCGTGTCCTCAGGTAACAAGGTGAGGAGGAAGTATCAGTTGCCACATTCTAGGAATGGGCCAGAGGACTAAAGATCCAGCTAGCGTAGGGAAACCAGGCCAATGACATTCAGTCTGCCAGCGCTGGGGCGGGAGGAAGGTCAGGCGTTGCAGTCCTTGACCCATGTAAATGGAGCCCTCACCTGGGGAACCGCTGAGCTCAAGGAGGAAGGGGCCCGAGGGCAACATCTTAACATTGTCCAGAGCCTATTGCCGAAGAGATACCCTCCCGACCAGAGGAGGCCCTGGGTCCTCTTGGTAAAGGGGCCTCTTATGTCTCATTAGAATCTGCAGTGAGACCCTCCCTGGGCTTGAAGTTGCTTTATAGTCTCCCGTTAAAGGGAAGCAGAGGAAGCAGGAGGGAAGGCCGGCCCGCAGCTCCGAATCTGCTGTCATATTTTTTAAGGCATTTCACCCTCTTCCCAGTGTGGGCACAAAGAGAAGCTCAACACTTTGGCTCCGATGTTGTGAGACACGTTTGTTTCCTCACTCTTTTACTGACTTGGTTCTTCTCTCTGCTGTGTAGTTTGGTAACAGAGCTTCTAGATGAATTGCAGAGAGAGAGAGACAGGGATTTGAACTGAGAAAAATTATACGGAATGATTTTTAAATCAGCATTGGTTGAGCAGAGTCAGGAACCTATGAGCTGCGAGCAGGCTACAACGTCATGAAATGAGAAGCAGCCTCAAACTATAGCCCTGCCGTCCACGGGACCAACCAAAGCCCAGACAGACGAGGGGAGAGGCTGTGGGTGTGGGCTGGAGATGCAGCTGTAGGAACTGCCGCTTTGTCCGGGTAGAATACCACCTCCTGTGACTGATTCATGCATCTGGAGCCCCAATCATAAGGTCCTGCTGCCTTAATTCTACATGCAGTGAGCGAGAGAGGACGCGTCTGCATCGGCACTGCCCAACACCGTGGCTCTTGGGCACTTATAATGTGCCCAGTCCTGTAAGTGTAACGTATACCCTTGGCTGTTTGAGAACACAAAATCTTTCACTAGTAATTCTGATGTTGTCCATCAACAGATAAATGGATATATTCACCACATCTTCTTTATCCATTTGTATACAGTGGAATATTACTTAGCCATGAAAAGGAATGAAATCTTGCCATGTGTGGCAGAGATGGACTTGGAGGGCATTGTGCTAAGTCAAAGACAAATGCTGTATGATACCACGTATGTGTGGAACCAAAAAAATACAACAAACTAGTGAACATAACAAAAAAGAAACAGACCCCAGATTTAGAGACCGAACCAGTGGTTACCAGTAGGGAGAGGGAAGGGGCAGGGACATAGTAGGGGTGGAGGATGGAGAGGCCAAGCTACCATGTATAAAATAAATAAGCTACAGGATATGGTGTATGTCTTTTTTTTTTTCAGCAGTTTTTTTTGGGGGGGCTACTTCTATTGGTCTTTCGTTTATTTATCTTTATTCTCTGGCCCATGTGGACCTCCCATTGCGGTGGCGTCTGTCGTTGCAGAGCGCCGGCTCTGGGCGCATGCGCTCCACAGCTCTGGCTTGGTAATTGGACACATCGGTCCAGCCGCTCCGCGGCACGTGGGATCTTCCCAGGCCAGGGATCAAACCGGCGCCCCTTGCACTGCAAGGCGGTGTCCTTACCCACTGGACCACCAGGGAAGCCCTGTAGTGTATATCTTTATAACTATAAATGGAGTGTGATCCTTAAAAATTGTGAATTGCTGTGTTACACACTTGAAATGTAAATATTGTAAATCAACTATACTTCAGTTAAACATTTTATGTAAATTATGTATTGAAATGATATTTCTGATATATTGGGTTAAATAAAATATATGATTAAAAATTGCCCTTGCCTTTCTTCATGTGGCTGCTTTAAAATGAACATTATGGGGCCCTGCCCTGCCGCACGAGGAGTCTTAGTTCCCTGGACCGGGGCAGAACCTGGTTCCTCTGCGCTGGGAGTGCAGCGTCAGAAGCACTGGACTTCCGGGGAAGTCTCTGCGCTATGATTTTTTTTTTTTTTTTCTCTGCGCTACGATTTAAAATTCTCATTATATCGGACAGCCCCGCTTTCGCCTTTCACATGGTGGAACAGATTTCTAGGCCCGCAGATGTCATTCCTCTTGTTAAATTCAGGAGACGGCGCCGATGGGTCCGTCAGAACTCCGTTTTCACTTTTCGTTTCTCGGGAAGATAAACCGAGATTGCGCGGCCTGCGAGTGCCGTCGCCCGGAGCGCGCGTCTGGGGCCCGCGGGCAGGGGCGGCACAGAGGCTTCCTTAGCGCTATTGAAGACGCGCAGCTGGGAGACACGCAGGGCAGGGGGAGAACACTGGCGCTTTGGGCACTGTTGCCATTATTCCGTATGAATCAGACCCTTAAAGTGCACGTGAGCCTCCGTCCCGGCCTGGGGACAGTGTCCTCCCTGAGAGCAGAGAACACCGCGCTTGTTCATCCCTGTGGGCCGGGAACCCAGGAACACCGACCCCCCAGAACACTGCGGGCGCTCCGTTGCGTCCAGACCACTAGATCTGTTAAAAAAAAAAAAGCACAACTCTTTCTGATGGCTGATTTCTCTCTTTTCCCGCCGCCCGAGTGAGTCAGAGAACAGACTGTGGTCTAAGAGGAAAAAAAAAATTAAGCCTTCTGCAACCGAGTACAGGCATGGGGATGGGTGTGGAATTATTCATGAAGCCGCACGGCTGGCGAGCGCACCCTTTTCTCCCACGGAAAGGCTCTGGCGGAGGATCCTTGCCATCCAGGTGGCCTCTGGCCTGGCAGTTGCCCTCTGAAAACCACAAGGAGGGTGGGGGTCACTTGGCAACAGCGTTTTTTCTGCCGTTTTTTAAGTGAAAAAACTGATTTATATGAACACACAAACTAAAAATGGACTATAAGAACAGCTAAATTTGTATCAGTTTAGAGAATTCTACATCCTCCTAGCGTTACAATGTACCCGTCACAACCATGTGCATGTAGACTGACCGGCTGAAGATGGCCAGATGATTGATTTCAACACATTCAACATCCTTACTGAGACCACCTTTTTAAACTTGTTGAAAGCTAAGTGACACAAAGCTCTTTCTTTCTCCACTTTAGAAAAATCGTCCACTTCTACCTGGGGCTGAAGATGGCTAGAGTGCCTCTATGCCTTTTTTCTTCCACATGGTGGAACAGATTTCTAGGCCCGCAGATGTCATTCCTCTTGTTAAATTCAGGAGACGGCGCCGATGGGTCCGTCAGAACTCCGTTTTCACTTTTCGTTTCTCGGGAAGATAAACCGAGATTGCGCGGCCTGCGAGTGCCGTCGCCCGGAGCGCGCGTCTGGGGCCCGCGGGCAGGGGCGGCACAGAGGCTTCCTTAGCGCTATTGAAGACGCGCAGCTGGGAGACACGCAGGGCAGGGGGAGAACACTGGCGCTTTGGGCACTGTTGCCATTATTCCGTATGAATCAGACCCTTAAAGTGCACGTGAGCCTCCGTCCCGGCCTGGGGACAGTGTCCTCCCTGAGAGCAGAGAACACCGCGCTTGTTCATCCCTGTGGGCCGGGAACCCAGGAACACCGACCCCCCAGAACACTGCGGGCGCTCCGTTGCGTCCAGACCACTAGATCTGTTAAAAAAAAAAAAAAAAGCACAACTCTTTCTGATGGCTGATTTCTCTCTTTTCCCCGCCGCCCGAGTGAGTCAGAGAACAGACTGTGGTCTAAGAGGAAAAAAAAAAAAAATTAAGCCTTCTGCAACCGAGTACAGGCATGGGGATGGGTGTGGAATTATTCATGAAGCCGCACGGCTGGCGAGCGCACCCTTTTCTCCCACGGAAAGGCTCTGGCGGAGGATCCTTGCCATCCAGGTGGCCTCTGGCCTGGCAGTTGCCCTCTGAAAACCACAAGGAGGGTGGGGGTCACTTGGCAACAGCGTTTTTTCTGCCGTTTTTTAAGTGAAAAAACTGATTTATATGAACACACAAACTAAAAATGGACTATAAGAACAGCTAAATTTGTATCAGTTTAGAGAATTCTACATCCTCCTAGCGTTACAATGTACCCGTCACAACCATGTGCATGTAGACTGACCGGCTGAAGATGGCCAGATGATTGATTTCAACACATTCAACATCCTTACTGAGACCACCTTTTTAAACTTGTTGAAAGCTAAGTGACACAAAGCTCTTTCTTTCTCCACTTTAGAAAAATCGCTCCACTTCTACCTGGAAGAGGCAGCAGTGTTTTTACCAGGATGTCTAAAGTGACCTTGTAGCACAGTGGGGAGAAGATACCTGACTGAAGGTCAAACTCGGCCTCTTTTACCAAAAGGAAAAAGAAGTGTTCTTCGTAAGTGAGCCCCAGAGCTCCCTTTATGTAGAAATAGGTTACCCGGTAGGCTCTGGGGTTGCCGGCGGTTCTCAATCTGACTAATCTCTGGAACGAAATCATCAGGATTCAAAGAGAAAAGAGTGTCTGGAACATTGGCTAATCCCTGAGTTCTCTTTTGCTATTAAAAAAGGATTACTCATTTAATGTAATTGTTTCGTTTTAAAGTTCCTGGCAGTGTTGCTAAATGTATTTCGCGGATGTTGCTGAGTGATGGTAAAGATTTCACCTGCCGGGTCCAAACACACAAGCCTGTGATGTGCCTGCTTCCAAGACTCTCGGTCTGACGTGCATTAGAATTTAGAGAGAAGATACAAAATATGATGATCTAAAACCACCCTTACGTTCGTTTAACTCTTGGGCTATCATGGTGTCGCAGAATGTGAGAGCCAGCAAAGATCCTTGTGAAAACAGGAGTTCAGGACAGCACTGCAGGGCGACAGCGCCCCAGCCCCTGAGTTCTGAGCGTGGCTCTTGACTTCAGCAGGCCAGGAAGGTCAGGCAGATATCTAAATGCCTAGACACTCGACTTTCCCCTTCTGTAAAACAGCAATGCTACAACCAGAGCACCTGCCGTATAGGGCTGCGGAGATTAAATGAGACAATGGATGCGTCTCACAGAAAGGAGGGACTCAGGAATTGCTGGTTTGCTGGTAATTTAATCCAGGAATTCAGTCCGGAGTGAGGGAACTGCACAGGGAGACCCGCCTCTGCTCCTCCGTGGAGCTGTGACGAGCTCAGCTCCGATCACCGCTCCTCCCCCTCTGCTCTGAGCTTTAACATGAGCTCCCATGGTCCTGTTGCACCTTTTTGGTTGTTATTATGGGCCCTAAAAGGCAGCCAAATGTAAACACCTGTAGATTTCTTTTGGGGACACCTGATAACGCACCCTCATTTTAATAACTTAAAATTGTATATTTGGGTAAATTGCAATAGATTTGTATGCTGAGACCATTAATGAGCATGAGCTAATCACTTTTCTTTAAATCTTAACATAATAGAAATCTTTGTGCTTGCTTTACTTCTGAATACGCCCTACATGTTTTCTTTTGGCTTGTCTCCCTCTGGTGGATTAAAAGAATACTTCCTTTCATTTTTCAGAGCATGGATTTGGGGAACAGGCTTTGTTTGCTTCTGTTAACGGGTTTGTCCGTTGTCCGCCTAGTTCACGTCCTGAAGCTTCTAGACGGATGGGCATCTCTGCTGAGACTCAGGTCGAGGGAAGGAGGAAGCAGGTCAAGGGCACCGGCTTCCTGACACAGAGGAGCTCGTGCAAGGACACAGAGGTGTAGTCAGAGAATGGCGTGTGGCTTGAACGGCTGAGAATAAAGTACAAGAGACGAGGGGTGAGAGGCAGTGGTAGGAGATGACGAGCAGGGACGGAACGACAGGGTCACAGGGTCTTCTAAGGCATGCTTCAGTCTTATTTTGTAGGTAATAAGAGTTGCATTAGTTAGGACTAGGCTGCAAAAACAGGAAACTCAAATAAGTAGCTTTTAAAACAAAAGGTTTATTTCTGTCCATGTAAAAACAAGTCAGAAAGCAGTCCAGGGTTTGATATGGAGCTTCTTGTCGTCGGGGATCCAAGCTCCTTACAAAAGTTCCAACTCCATTCCTAGCGCTGGCCTTTGTCCTCCTGGTCCAAAATGCCTGCCAGAGCTCCAGCCATATTGCATGTATCCAGTGGACAGCTACACTGGCAGTCTAAGCTCAGCGTTCCCAGGAAACACACTAGCTGATCTCTATGCCAAAGCCGTTCTTTGGTTTCATTCTTGAACTTCCCATCTCACTAGAGAAAAGTGAGATGAGGCTGAGAAAGAGGTGCAGGATACTCTGGAGCGGAGCAGAGAGTTCAGAGCACAGCAGAAGAGGGATTTAAAGGGAGCGGTGACCAGCCCCGATGGGCTGCCCAAGGCTCAAGTCGCAGGAGCTCTGCAGCTCAACTTGTGAGAGCCGCCAGCGAGGCTGGGGACGGTGGGGATGGGCAGTCGGCCCCCGCAGAGCAGAGCCCCGCCCAGGGGCTTCCCAGGTGGCGCAAGTGGTGAAGAACTTGCCCGTCGATGCAGGAGATGGAAGAGGCACAGCTTCGATCCCTGGGTCGGGAAGATCCCCTGGAGGAGGACATGGCGGCCACTCCAGCACTCTCGCCTGGAGAATCCCATGGACAGAGGAGCCTGGCGGGCTGCAGTCCACGGCGTCACAAAGAGTCGGACACGACTGAAGGGACTCAGCACACACATGCGTATACAGTCAAACATGCATCACTGAAGTTTACTTGCAGTAACATGCCATGTTTCTAAAGATGTCACTCTCATTACCCAGGTGGATTTGATTGTATGACTTCCCGTTCCCGAAGGAGCTATCACTTTAATGAGTCGAATCTGAAAACAAGTTTGAACCACAGAGCGTTTAGACAGCTGTGGTGTCACCGGTGAGGAAGTATCCTGCCTGCCCGAGCCGTGGGCCGCGCTCTGACGCCACCGGTGTCACGCGGGTGCCAGTGGGGTGGTGCGTCCCCAGAGTCGGGCACGAGGCGGGACGTGAGGTGCCTGCAGGCTGCTCCCCTTTGAAACTTGTGTGGTCAAATCTGCATTTCCTAGGTTCCTTTTTCTTTTTAGTGCAATAGCATTTTATTTTTTTAAATCGACGTATAGTTGATTTACAATACCGTGTTAGTTTCAGGTGTAGAGATATCTTTTTCTGGTCTTCCATCAAAAAAGCATAGGGAAAAAAAGCATAGAAGATCTAAAGTTCTTAAAAAATGTTAATCATATGAAAGCAAAATGGCGATTAGTTCTGCTTCCCCTTGGAGATCATTTTTCATTGCTCTCTCCTGATTTTTAATAGAGTCCAGCGAATCCGGTAGAAAAGGACGAGCGATTTCATCTTGTGGTTATTCCTGGGGATTAAATCATAATCCTCAGCCTCCATAAAGTAAGATGTGTCATTATCGTAGCAGACAGCCTGTGAATGCACCCTCATGGCTCATCACGAATGGACAGGGCTTCGCAGCATATGGGAGAGTGTTTTTAGGGAATGCAGTTTAGAAGCTTACATTTATGGACTGTAACCCTGCACCCGGCTCCACGCGAAGCACTTTGCATGCACTGTCTAACTTAATCCTCGTGATGACTCTTTAGGGTAGGTGGCATTACTGTCTGTAGTTCTCAGATGAGGAAGCAGAGGTTCCCGGAAATGACTGTCCTTGCTGGCGAGCGGTGGACAGGCTCTGAACAGAGAAGCACCATCTCAGCGTAATAAGTAAACGACTGGAATCCCTCCTGTGTGAGCTAGAGTTGGCTCACACGTGGCCCTTGATTCTACTGAGTATGACTCCTGCGCTTGGAATTAAATCCAGAGCTTCGTCAGAGGATGAAGAAGAAGAGGAAGTGTGTCCAGGAAGTGTGGCCTGCAACGGTCCTCCGTGCCAGGCATCCGGGGACAGGAAGACACAGAGAAAGCCCTGCTCCCTCTTGTCCTCCTGGTCTGGGGCAGGCTGGTCCTTAGGCCATGCACGTCTGCTTCTAGTTCATTGTAATTGTAACTTTAATGACACTTAGCATAACATAATTGTAACGTAATTTATTATTTTGTTGCTCAGTTTTAACCATTTAAAGCATTCTCTCATGGTTGGCTAGGGCCTGCAAACTTTTTGGTTTCTACTGAAACATTTTCTAAGAGTAAATTTTGGCAATGCACTAACAAGGTTAAAGAATATGAATCTCTTTATGGTTCCCTTAATAAATTATCATATTGCTTTCTAGAGGGGCCTGATACTTACTCAGCAAGTGTTTATTAACTGTCTACACAAAGCAGTAGTGACACACAATGAGTGGGTGTGGTCCCTCCCCTCAAGTGCTTACCAATTTCCAATTCTCATCCAAAATCACTAGTACTAAAATTGAAAAACTTCTTTTTCACTTGCACCTAAGTAGAAGTTGTCTTTTTTTTTTTTTAACAGTTGTATTTAATGGCTGGGTTTTACATTCTATTTTTATCTGAATTATTTTTGTGTGTATGTGAATTTTTATTGTGGGAAATCCCTTTTCCCATTTTTATATTTTACTTACTGTTTTATTCTACTTATAAATGTCTTTTCCTTGTAACATTGAAACGTATCTTTACATCTCCTGTCACATTTAATGTATTTTTCTAGTTTACTACATTTTATGTATTTGCCAGTCTTCCTCTGACATATCTTTTACTCCTAGACGTCATGATTTTCTCAAAGATATGATAAATTTCATATCCTTTTTCCTGATGTTTGCTCTATAACTTACCTTTTTATTTATTTATTTATTGTTGGCTGTGCTGAGTCTTTGTTGATGTGTGGGTTTAGCTGCTCTGCGGTATGTGGGATCTTCCCAGATCAGGGATCGAACCTGTGTCTCCTGCATTGGCAGATGGGTTCTTATCCACTGAGCCACAAGGGAAGCCCTAGACTTATTTTTAGAGAGGGTCCTAGGCCAACGTCTGCTTCCTTGGGTTCATTGTAACGGTCCTCCGTGCCAGGCATCCGGGACAGGAAGACACAGAGAAAGCCCTGCTCCCTCTTGTCCTCCTGGTCTGGGGCAGGCTGGTCCTTAGGCCATGCACGTCTGCTTCTAGTTCATTGTAATTGTAACTTTAATGACACTTAGCATAACATAATTGTAACGTAATTTATTATTTTGTTGCTCAGTTTTAACCATTTAAAGCATTCTCTCATGGTTGGCTAGGGCCTGCAAACTTTTTGGTTTCTACTGAAACATTTTCTAAGAGTAAATTTTGGCAATGCACTAACAAGGTTAAAGAATATGAATCTCTTTATGGTTCCCTTAATAAATTATCATATTGCTTTCTAGAGGGGCCTGATACTTACTCAGCAAGTGTTTATTAACTGTCTACACAAAGCAGTAGTGACACACAATGAGTGGGTGTGGTCCCTCCCCTCAAGTGCTTACCAATTTCCAATTCTCATCCAAAATCACTAGTACTAAAATTGAAAAACTTCTTTTTCACTTGCACCTAAGTAGAAGTTGTCTTTTTTTTTTTTTAACAGTTGTATTTAATGGCTGGGTTTTACATTCTATTTTTATCTGAATTATTTTTGTGTGTATGTGAATTTTTATTGTGGGAAATCCCTTTTCCCATTTGTATATTTTACTTACTGTTTTATTCTACTTATAAATGTCTTTTCCTTGTAACATTGAAACGTATCTTTACATCTCCTGTCACATTTAATGTATTTTTCTAGTTTACTACATTTTATGTATTTGCCAGTCTTCCTCTGACATATCTTTTACTCCTAGACGTCATGATTTTCTCAAAGATATGATAAATTTCATATCCTTTTTCCTGATGTTTGCTCTATAACTTACCTTTTTATTTATTTATTTATTGTTGGCTGTGCTGAGTCTTTGTTGATGTGTGGGTTTAGCTGCTCTGCGGTATGTGGGATCTTCCCAGATCAGGGATCGAACCTGTGTCTCCTGCATTGGCAGATGGGTTCTTATCCACTGAGCCACAAGGGAAGCCCTAGACTTATTTTTAGAGAGGGTTTTTAGAACGAGGATATGATCAACCATTCAATCTTCCTATATAGTCTGAGTCCATTCCAGTTTCTCTTTCTATCCCACTGAATCCAATTTCTTTATCTGCAGTTTTTACTGTTGAAAAAATACAGTTGCTTGAAAATATCTTTTTGACTAGAGCCCGTCTCATTGATCTGGTTACTTTTCAGCACGTATGTTTATGATTTTTTTTCATGCTTGGAAACATTAGGATATTTATAGAAACTGAGTTAAATCTCACCACCTGGGCTTGAAACTCTAGCTACACCGCCTGCTAGCTGTCTGATTTCTCACAAGTTTACTGTGGTTAATTTGAGGGCAAACAGCTATTTCTGCACCGAGAGGTTTTGGTGCCAGGTGGACGGAGGGTGTTCATTTTGCACGGGCACCGGACAACCGCGTCGCTGTCCCCGCCTTTGTCCAAGCCCGCGGGCGCGCGCCCCCTGCGCCCAGAATCGCCGCGTCCCGGCCCCCGGAGCGCGCCCCCGCCCCCGGAGCGCGCCCCCTGCGCCCAGAACCGCCGCGCCCCACGCCGCGCCCGCAGCTCGGCGGCGGGGTGGGGTGGGGCGGGGCCGTTGCCTAGGAGATGCGCGCTCGGATCGGCGTAGTCGGAGCGTGCGCTTCCGGGAGGACGTGCGTGCGCGGCGCCCGGCAGCCAATCAGAGGGCGGGGCGCGCATTCAAACGGCGGGCCGGCGGCTGAGGCGTGAGCGGCGCGGGGCGGCCCGGAGCCTGGAGGTGGGGGCTGCGCCCTGGGGCGGCGCGGCGGCGCGGGCGGGGCGGGGGTGGGCGAGCGGCTCGGGGGCCCCTGGGAGGGGAGGGTGCGGCCGGGCCTCGTCCCTCCGTGCGCGGGCCGCTCGGCCGCCGGGCCGGGGGAGGCTGCCGAGAGCCCGCCGCGGGCCCGGGCCCCGCTTCCCTCGGGTCGCACGGCGAGCGCCCCGCCTCGCCCCGAGCGTAAAGCCGTCGCGCTCCGCGTGGCGAGGAGCCGGTTTCCAGCTGCGGCCCGAGGGCACCGCTCCCCTCGTTCCGTGCTGACTTCCGCGTCGGCGCGCTTGCCGCGCTCTGAGTTACGGGGCGGTGGGAGACGCTTCGGCCCCGCTGACCTTCCGGTGACGGCCGTTAGTGATTCAGAACTCGCAGAGGCTCAGGTGCAAATGCATCTCAGTCATTTTGTTCCTCCAGAGCCAGGACCGCTGGGGTTGATTTTAACAGTAACACCAGTTGGTTGCGGTATTGGCAGGGAGCGGCAGAGGCGGGCGGCTCGGGCCAGGCTCGAGGGTCCAGCCCCAGCCCCGAGGGAGGCGCCCGCCCGTCGCCGCACCCACCCGCCCCTCCCCGGCCTGGGTGGCTCGGAGACGGTATAGAAACTGAGTTAAATCTCACCACCTGGGCTTGAAACTCTAGCTACACCGCCTGCTAGCTGTCTGATTTCTCACAAGTTTACTGTGGTTAATTTGAGGGCAAACAGCTATTTCTGCACCGAGAGGTTTTGGTGCCAGGTGGACGGAGGGTGTTCATTTTGCACGGGCACCGGACAACCGCGTCGCTGTCCCCGCCTTTGTCCAAGCCCGCGGGCGCGCGCCCCCTGCGCCCAGAATCGCCGCGTCCCGGCCCCGGAGCGCGCCCCGCCCCGGCGCGCCCCTGCGCCCAGAACCGCCGCGCCCCACGCCGCCCCCGCAGCTCGGCGGCGGGGTGGGGTGGGGCGGGCCGTTGCCCTAGGAGATGCGCGCTCGGATCGGCGTAGTCGGAGCGTGCGCTTCCGGGAGGACGTGCGTGCGCGGCGCCCGGCAGCCAATCAGAGGGCGGGGCGCGCATTCAAACGGCGGGCCGGCGGCTGAGGCGTGAGCGGCGCGGGGCGGCCCGGAGCCTGGAGGTGGGGGCTGCGCCCTGGGGCGGCGCGGCGGCGCGGGCGGGGGCGGGGGTGGGCGAGCGGCTCGGGGGCCCCTGGGAGGGGAGGGTGCGGCCGGGCCTCGTCCCTCCGTGCGCGGGCCGCTCGGCCGCCGGGCCGGGGGAGGCTGCCGAGAGCCCGCCGCGGGCCCGGGCCCCGCTTCCCTCGGGTCGCACGGCGAGCGCCCCGCCTCGCCCCGAGCGTAAAGCCGTCGCGCTCCGCGTGGCGAGGAGCCGGTTTCCAGCTGCGGCCCGAGGGCACCGCTCCCCTCGTTCCGTGCTGACTTCCGCGTCGGCGCGCTTGCCGCGCTCTGAGTTACGGGGCGGTGGGAGACGCTTCGGCCCCGCTGACCTTCCGGTGACGGCCGTTAGTGATTCAGAACTCGCAGAGGCTCAGGTGCAAATGCATCTCAGTCATTTTGTTCCTCCAGAGCCAGGACCGCTGGGGTTGATTTTAACAGTAACACCAGTTGGTTGCGGTATTGGCAGGGAGCGGCAGAGGCGGGCGGCTCGGGCCAGGCTCGAGGGTCCAGCCCCAGCCCCGAGGGAGGCGCCCGCCCGTCGCCGCCCCCACCCGCCCCTCCCCGGCCTGGGTGGCTCGGAGAGACGCCCCTCCGGTCTCAGGATGTTGTGCTCCCTAGGAGAGGTATGCCCGTGCTATAGGACTGTGCATGGCTGCCGCAGTGTTCTGTCGGAACAGCTGTGTGCATCCCTTCGTCTAAAACACTTCGTCGGTAAAATCGCTAACCGTCATCAGAGCCTTCGGTGAGTTCCTGTGCTAACGTCAAAGACCACCGGTCACCGGTGACCCTGACGAGTAGGAGCTCGTGGAAGCCTCTGAAGTGGTGTGAGAGTTACGGAAGGGAGGCACAGGAGTGAGGTGGGCCCATGCTGCTGCAAAGAGGCACTGACCGGCCGGCGCAAGGTGGCCGCAAACCCTCAGTTCGTGTAAAAGCGCACAACGGGCAGCACCGCGACGCGCCCAGTCGGACAGGTCGGCCTGTGTGCAGAAAAGGACACTGTCCTTTGGAGGAGAGGAACAGCCCTGGTGGTGGCGACCGCCTAAGGCTACGCTCTGTGTTTCTCACTGAGCCCTTGCTACCTGAGGACGAAACCTTTCTTCCTTTTTGCGCAGGCACATGAAGTAGGTTCTTCCTGTAAATTCTGCACAAGATGGCAAGGGATAAAACATGAGAGCTCCATTCAGATCCGCGCCACCTCCCCAAGCCTGCTCCATTTTAGATGAGGTTTCCTTTATTTACTTTCATGGTGAAATAGTTTGATCAGGTGTCATTTTACAAGTTCGAATCAGGCGTGCAAATTTAAAGACTTGTTTACATCAGCATCAGCATTTGACAGGAAGCCAGACTGCTTACCTGTCTCTCCTGACCTCTTTTTTTAAATATGAATGCTGGGCAGATATTATTGGCACATGTTTACTTATATTCCTGTACACTCTGTTGTCTAACTGCTAGAGGGCAGGCTGTCTACTTAACTAATCTTGCATAATTGTTCTCAACACAAGCAGTTTTTATCTCTGGTACTTATTGGGAATAATCTGACGTGTGACATCTCTAGCTCATCTCCCTGGGGCGCTCTTACATGCAGTGTGCATTCAGCAGGTGTGGAAAGACTTCACCTCAGTCTTGACTTTGGTGCTAGAGTGTCTTGTTAGTCCCTCCCGGCCCCCCAGGCTGGGGTACTTAACAAGTGGCTTTGCGGACTTGTTCTCTTCTCTAGCATCTACGGTCATAGCCATTTTAAAATGTGCACCCTTAAAGATACAGTCATACTCTTGTGATCATCACTGGCATCCCCCATAACTCTTGTCATCCGGTAAATCTGAAATTCTGCACCTGTGAAACAGTAGCTTTTCCTCCCCTCTCCCCGTCCACCATCAGGCTTCCTGCCTATGGTCTTAACTACTCTTTAAGTGTTGGGTGCAGGTGGTGTCCTATCTTAGTGGTCGTTTTGTGACTGGCTTATTTCACTTAGCATAATGTCCTCAAGGGTCACTGGTATTGTAACATGTTGCAGAACCTGTTTCCTTTTAGAAGCTGAGTAATACTCCATTGTACTACATTCTGGTAAGGCATTCATTGGCCAGTGGACATTTGAGTTGCTTCCCTATTTTAGCTATTATGAATAATGCTGCCACGATCTGGGTATACGAGTATCTCTTCGTTCGAGACCCTGCCATCAGGCCTTTTGGGTATATACCTGGAAGTGGAATTGCTAGATTGTGTGCTAATTTTAATTTTTCGAGGCTGTCCATACTTGTTTCCCATGGTCGTTGTACTATTTTACGTCCTGGCGATAGTGACCAAGGGCGCTAGCTTCTTTGGTGTCCTTGTTAACACTTGTTTTCTGCTTTTTTTTATTGGTAGTAGCCATCCTAGTGGGTGTGATGTGGTATCTTGTACTTTTGATTTGTTTTTTCCCCAGTGATTAGTGATGCTGAGCATCATTGTATGTGCTTATTGGCTGTTATCTTCTTTGACTTGTGCCCTTTACGTCCGGAAGGCAGCGGGCACAGTTGGCCCTGTGCAGGCTCTATCTGTGCGTTCCGTCTAGGCTGAGGAGACAAAAGTAGGGTCCTGTCTTTGAAATCCATAGTATCCACCGGAGGCCTGGCGCCCTGGGGTTTGGTCCTGAGGCCAGAGGTGCGTCTGAGATGCTTGAGAGCAGCGTCTGAGCTGGCGATCACGGCCTGCTCTACTGTGTTCCCCTGAGAAGCCCCTTTCCCATGGCAGGTTCTCAGGGTTTAAAGCCTGTTTGTAACCTGTGTGATCTGAACCTTATTTATTTTATTTTAGCAAATAGCCATTTTAAAATGTGCACCCTTAAAGATACAGTCATACTCTTGTGATCATCACTGGCATCCCCCATAACTCTTGTCATCCGGTAAATCTGAAATTCTGCACCTGTGAAACAGTAGCTTTTCCTCCCCTCTCCCCGTCCACCATCAGGCTTCCTGCCTATGGTCTTAACTACTCTTTAAGTGTTGGGTGCAGGTGGTGTCCTATCTTAGTGGTCGTTTTGTGACTGGCTTATTTCACTTAGCATAATGTCCTCAAGGGTCACTGGTATTGTAACATGTTGCAGAACCTGTTTCCTTTTAGAAGCTGAGTAATACTCCATTGTACTACATTCTGGTAAGGCATTCATTGGCCAGTGGACATTTGAGTTGCTTCCCTATTTTAGCTATTATGAATAATGCTGCCACGATCTGGGTATACGAGTATCTCTTCGTTCGAGACCCTGCCATCAGGCCTTTTGGGTATATACCTGGAAGTGGAATTGCTAGATTGTGTGCTAATTTTAATTTTTCGAGGCTGTCCATACTTGTTTCCCATGGTCGTTGTACTATTTTACGTCCTGGCGATAGTGACCAAGGGCGCTAGCTTCTTTGGTGTCCTTGTTAACACTTGTTTTCTGCTTTTTTTTATTGGTAGTAGCCATCCTAGTGGGTGTGATGTGGTATCTTGTACTTTTGATTTGTTTTTTCCCCAGTGATTAGTGATGCTGAGCATCATTGTATGTGCTTATTGGCTGTTATCTTCTTTGACTTGTGCCCTTTACGTCCGGAAGGCAGCGGGCACAGTTGGCCCTGTGCAGGCTCTATCTGTGCGTTCCGTCTAGGCTGAGGAGACAAAAGTAGGGTCCTGTCTTTGAAATCCATAGTATCCACCGGAGGCCTGGCGCCCCTGGGGTTTGGTCCTGAGGCCAGAGGTGCGTCTGAGATGCTTGAGAGCAGCGTCTGAGCTGGCGATCACGGCCTGCTCTACTGTGTTCCCCTGAGAAGCCCCTTTCCCATGGCAGGTTCTCAGGGTTTAAAGCCTGTTTGTAACCTGTGTGATCTGAACCTTATTTATTTTATTTTAGCAAATAGTTTGGAAACGGATGCCTAAGAAATGGCTGGACGTCAAATGAATATCCAAAGAAGAGCTTAACGTTTCTTCAGCAACATTTTTTTAAAACAGCGTTCTGCCGCCATGGCGGCCCACGCTGCACAGAGTAGGAACGGCGGTGGCCTCCTTGACGTGCCTTCTTCCCCAGAGCCTCCGTCCCGGCGCGTCCTGCCCCAGGGCAGCCGGCCGGAGCTGCCCGCAGAGGGGGCCGCGGGCGAGTGTGGCAACGCCGGCCCGTTGCTGAGACCAGCGAGGGAAGCCAGAGACCTGAGCAGCACTGTCGTTGTTTCTGCCTGTAAGAAAACGGAAGGCCTTCCCCCTCACTCCGTGGGGAGGTTGACGCTTCAGAGGAGAGCGACGAGGAGCAAGGAAGCCTCCTGGATGGGTCGGGAGTCGGGAGACGCAGCTGCGAGACCGGCCGAGACCCGTCCTGAGTTACAGCGTCGGGCTAAGCCCGAGTCTGCGGTGAAGGGGAAACAGGCGCCCAGCGGGGCAGGCAGTCGGCCTTCACCAGAAACGAGTACACACGTAAAGACTGTAAAGAGTGATAAAACCTTTCTTGTTGCACCTTCTGTGCCTTTAACTCCTGACGCAAAAGACATTGAAACGAAGGCAGGTGGAAACTGCAAAGCGACGTGTTCTGCCCCGAGTGGGGCGGGTGCACTTGCTGCCCTCAGGTCCCTGAGGGATCGAGTGGCCGCTGGCTCCCAGAGTCAGGCTGCAGCTCCTGGAGCAGCGTGCGCGGCCCCAAGGCCTCTGGAGAGCAGGTCGGAAATCACAGCGTCAGGAGCGGGAAACCCACAGCACAGAAGTGCTGGGGAGGCCATGAAACTTCCATATAGGTCCGGAAGCTTAGAGAAAAGAACACCTTCGAAGTGTGTGTCAGAGCCCAGGGCGACCCCCAGGCGTGGCGTCCCTCAGCCCAAGAGCCCCGCTGCCTCAGTTCTGAAAAACAGGCTGCCCGCCCTTCAGGTGAAACAGGTGTCCCACAGCTCTCTTCTTGCCAGTAAAAGGGAACGGGCACAAGGGAATACCTTCCTTCTTGGAGAAGACACTGCACTCCAGAGAAGCTCTGCAGAAACAGACGCCCTAAAGGTGGAGAGCAGCCGAGTGACGGTGGCGGTCAGAGTCCGGCCTTTCAGCCAGCGGTACGTCCCCCTTCTGTCCACGGCCAGCCCGGGGCGTGGAGCGGGTCCGGGGCCTCCGCCTTCGGAGGTCAGCACGTTCATGCGTCTCCACACTGGCCGGTGACGCCTTGATATGCACAGAACTTCTCGGTTCAGCTGTAGTGTGTGGATTATTTTTGATGGTTGCCTGCAAAATTAAAAAATTGAAAGCATAATGTTTTTGCAAATGGACGTTTCTCCAAGATATACTGTGTTTTAAAAGCCTGAATGACTGCAGTTCCTAAGGCAGTCTGCTTTCAGATCTGTAATGTTCAGTGGGGTCTTCTGCCGTGTCCTTGAAAAGACCACAGCAGGTCCCTCGTTCCCCAAAGAGGTCCCTCCAAAACCCTTTCCAGGGCGGTGGTCGCCGTCTCCCCGCCTATGCTATGCAGTGGTTATGCATGCGCTAATTTGTGAGATTTGACTTTGATGGCAGAAAATCTATCCCCCAGCGTGTCTGTGGGTGAGATAGTCACAGACTGCAGGTCGGCTGGAAAAGACGGACCTGCCAGCGTGAACGTGGCGCGTGATGACCTCTAAATGCTCCGTGGACGGCTGTGGAGGCTTCAGTCAGCAGTCGTCAGCTCTGTTACGGAGCTGAGTGACTTAGAGGAGGGCGTCGCAGCCGCGGCTTCCCAGGGGCTGAGCACAGAGTGCCTGCAGTGCAGGAGACGCAGGCTCTGTCCCTGGGTCAGGAAGGTCCCCTGGAAGAGGACAGGGCAGCCCCCTCCAGGATCCTCGCCTGGGGAGTCCCATGGCCAGGGGCGCCTGGCGGGCTGCAGTCCATAGGGCCGCAAAGAGCCAGGGCTGACTGGAGTGAGTGAGCACGCGCGCGGAGCCCTCGAGTGCGGACGGGACCCTGGTGCGAACTGAAGCAGCCGCAGTCAAGGCCAGTTCCACTGAAGCTAAGCCTTTTAGTGAGAGTGTGTGGTTAGGCATGAAGGAGAGCCTGAGGCCTGCGCGGGAAGAGAAGCCGGGGGGCGGCCCAGGACGGGGGGCGGCCCTGGAGGGACCGAGGCGGGGCGGAGTGCAGGCGGGCGGTCAGCCGCCAGACGAGCCTGCAGCCGGGGAGCACGGGGACGGTGGTTTCCATGGTAAACTCTGAGCGAAACAGAGCTAGGGGGCAAGAAGAGACGTCTGGGGCCAGACAAGGACTGGTCATGCTCATCCGCAGCTCGAGAGCAAAAAGATGTCCTCCTGAGTCTGAGATGGAAGAGGGATGGACGCGAAGAGCCAGGGTTTCAGGGAGATGATTTACAGGGGAGGGACCTCTGGAGTCACAGAAATGGACCTAGCAGCCCAGACACACTTAGGCGTCCACGCTGTGTCTAGCTGAGTTTGCTGAGCCTGTGTCTGTGTTGAGGTCCTTCCTCTGTCCTGGGGGAATACTCAGAACGGTTACGGTAACGACACTTCTCTCTGTGCTTCTTTTGAAAGAGAGCAGAGTGAAGCGGCGTCGCAGGTGGTCTTCCCGGACGGGGAGGGAGTGGCCGTGGAGCACCCCAGCACCAGACAGGCGTACAGCTTCGCGTGCGACCTTTCCTTCTGGTCCGTGGACGAGCGCCACCCGCGCTTCGCGGACCAGGCGGCCGTGTACCAGGCGCTGGCGGCCCCGCTGCTGGGACAGGCCCTCCAAGGCTTCAACACTTGCCTCTTCGCCTATGGGCAGACGGGCTCTGGAAAGTCATACACGTACGTATGTTGTGACTCCGACTGTTTATGTCCTTTGTGAGAAGCAGCGTCGTTTGGCACGATGTAGTTTGGAAGCTCTGGGCTCAAGTCTCATCCGTCTCACACGCTGGCTCTGCACGTCGCTTTGTCTCTGACTTCCATTTCTGCGTGAGATCCTATTCACCTTGTGAGTGTCACTGGCCTGTCTGACTGCACGCTCTGTCTCTTGTGTAAATAGAAGCCCAGAGGTTATTTTGGAAGTCATGTTGTGAGAGTCACAAACAGGAAATCTCATCTATGGTGTGGCTCTATTACCTGTTCTGGAGGAAGTCCTTGGATTCCGATAGTAGCTAACGTTTGTCGAGTTCTTACTGTATTCTAGGCCCAGTGCTAGAAGGCTCTGAATTAGACAGTTCTGACTCTCCCATTTTACAGAGGACGAAACTGAGGCTTACTTCCCCCTATTCATAATGTATTTTCCAGGATGATGGGCTTTAATGAAGAACCAGGAATCATTCCAAGATTTTGTGAAGACCTTTTTGCTGAAATAGACAAAAAACAAACCCAAGAGGTATGTTCTTAAGATCTGCTTCTTACTCGAGTAGAAGAGTCAGACCAAGGTAAAATCAGAGTCGTGGCCACTGAGGAGCCACTCCACAGATGATGTCACTTCTGGTCACGCTCCTCTGGGACGTGGTGTGAGGGAGAGCTGCAGGCTCGAGGCGGTGCCCTCCGGGGGGCAGGGGTGGCGCGTCCTCTCACCGTCTTCTCCGGTTTCCTCTGCTCTCCGCCCCGTGTGGACGGTGGCTCGGCGCGGCGGGTCCGCCTGTACTGTGTGTCTGCGGTCGGGGCACCCATGTCCCTAAGGACGACAGGCCTGGTGTTACGACAGCCGCTCAGCCCAGAGTCGAGGTCCTGGCCGCTTGCACCCCGCTGTCCCTGCCCCGTGTGCCCAGGCCCTCGCCGAGTCCCACGTGCGGCCAGCTGTTTGCTGGGCCACCTGCGAGACCAGTTTTTCCCCATTTGCTTAATCGGAGCCCCCAGGAATGGGTCAGGGGGCCGTGTGTGTGTGTGCTTGCTGAAAAGCTGCTGGGACTCTGACTGGGTTGGAGGAGTCTGGGAGCTGGTAATTTTCCTCCTGCTCTGGACGCTTCCTGTACCTGGAGTACCGAGCAGGAGTCGTACACCGTGTGTCGACTCTTGATTCCTCTGTGGCACAGTAGTAGTCCGTTGTGTTTATATACTGTTTATCCGTTCGTCTCTCTATGGATACTTAGGCTGTTTTCATCTTTTGGTTACGGGTTGGGCAAAAGCTCACATGGGGTTTCCATACCATCCGTTGGAACAACCCGAGGGACCTTTGGCCAAGCCACAGCTAGTGCCGCTGTGGACACAGGTGTACGGGCTTTATTCGAGTGGTTCTTACCTGACTTGGATTCCGATAGTAGCTAACGTTGTCGAGTTCTTACTGTATTCTAGGCCCAGTGCTAGAAGGCTCTGAATTAGACAGTTCTGACTCTCCCATTTTACAGAGGACGAAACTGAGGCTTACTTCCCTATTCATAATGTATTTTCCAGGATGATGGGCTTTAATGAAGAACCAGGAATCATTCCAAGATTTTGTGAAGACCTTTTTGCTGAAATAGACAAAAAACAAACCCAAGAGGTATGTTCTTAAGATCTGCTTCTTACTCGAGTAGAAGAGTCAGACCAAGGTAAAATCAGAGTCGTGGCCACTGAGGAGCCACTCCACAGATGATGTCACTTCTGGTCACGCTCCTCTGGGACGTGGTGTGAGGGAGAGCTGCAGGCTCGAGGCGGTGCCCTCCGGGGGGCAGGGGTGGCGCGTCCTCTCACCGTCTTCTCCGGTTTCCTCTGCTCTCCGCCCCGTGTGGACGGTGGCTCGGCCCCGGGTCCGCCTGTACTGTGTGTCTGCGGTCGGGGCACCCATGTCCCTAAGGACGACAGGCCTGGTGTTACGACAGCCGCTCAGCCCAGAGTCGAGGTCCTGGCCGCTTGCACCCCGCTGTCCCTGCCCCGTGTGCCCAGGCCCTCGCCGAGTCCCACGTGCGGCCAGCTGTTTGCTGGGCCACCTGCGAGACCAGTTTTTCCCCATTTGCTTAATCGGAGCCCCCAGGAATGGGTCAGGGGGCCGTGTGTGTGTGTGCTTGCTGAAAAGCTGCTGGGACTCTGACTGGGTTGGAGGAGTCTGGGAGCTGGTAATTTTCCTCCTGCTCTGGACGCTTCCTGTACCTGGAGTACCGAGCAGGAGTCGTACACCGTGTGTCGACTCTTGATTCCTCTGTGGCACAGTAGTAGTCCGTTGTGTTTATATACTGTTTATCCGTTCGTCTCTCTATGGATACTTAGGCTGTTTTCATCTTTTGGTTACGGGTTGGGCAAAAAGCTCACATGGGGTTTCCATACCATCCGTTGGAACAACCCGAGGGGACCTTTTGGCCAAGCCACAGCTAGTGCCGCTGTGGACACAGGTGTACGGGCTTTATTCGAGTGGTTCTTACCTGACTTGGTTTGCGGTTCCTTTGGGTAGACATGGCATTGCTGGGTCATACAGTAAGTCTGTGCTTGACCTTCTGACGAACCGCTGTCTTCCGTGACCCTGCACATTTGATGTTCCCACCAGCGATACCGGAGGTGCTGATTTCCCACAGCCACACAGCGTGGGCTGTTTTCCGTTTCCTTGGTTACCGCCGTCCTGGTGGGAGTGCAGGGCTTTCTCGCCGTGGCTCTGGTCTGCTTTTCCTGCCGGCCTGTGACCGTGAGGTTAGGCAGCTTCTCCTGTCCCTGTGGACTGTGTGTCTGCTTTGGAGAACTGCCGGTGCATTCCTCTGCCCATGTTTGAATTGGCTGTTTGTCTTTCAGTTACTGGATTGTGCGAGTCCCTTGCCGGGGAGTGCGGGCCGCGCGCTGGGTTGCTCGGGCCTGTCTGAGGCTGCAGTGCTGTGGGCTGTGCCGCCAGCCTCCTCGCCCACGGGGTGCTGGAGTGGCTGCCTTGCCCTCCTTTAGCGGACCCTGCCAGCCCTGGGGTTGGACCTGCAGCTTCCACCTCCTCCATTGGCAGGACGGTCCTCTGCCACTGGCACCACCTGGGAAGCCCTTCCGCGGAAATCCTAGACCCTCAAAAGATACGGTTTGTGAGAAGTGCAAGGACTTTTCAGATAAACCACAGGCTGCATTTCTGTTCCTGCTAGGTCAGCTTCCACCTTGAAATGAGCTTCTTTGAAGTCTATAATGAAAGAATTCAGGACCTTCTCGTTTGTAAAGGTGAAAATGGGCAAAGAAAGCAGACGGTAAGATTTAAAAACTTATTATTTGTTTTCAATTTCTTTTTTTATTGATGCATAGAGTATTAGTCCTCGAGATGATGTGTGGCTTCATTACCACAGTGCTTTCATATGATAGCAGATCTTTGGGACGTGCAGTCTGGCCGCATTGCCATTTACTGAATAAGCTGAAGATTATTGTTAGTGGACGGTAAAGCAGTTACTAACTGTCACCTCATTTTACTTAAGCAAGTAGTGTGAAAAAGTTAAAAGATGAAATATTCCAGGATTTAGTTTGACCACTCATGTCAGATACCGAATGTCTAAAAGTCTGTAAAGCCAAAAAAGAGTAGAAGTTTAAATACACTGCCTTGGTATTGAAGAATATGTATTTCCCTGGATTATTTAGCAAACCGATGTCTTATAATATTTTCTGTGAAATAGAAAGTTTAGCAAGGCATAAACTTTTTTAAAAACTGCTATTATACTGAAAAAATTTTTAGTTTTGAAAAAAACTGTGGAGATTGAGAAGTTAAACTCTGAAGAGGTCCCTTGACTTGCCCAGGGTCACATGGTTTGCTTTGGTGGCATCAAGAGGCTCAGAAATCGGCATTTTCTCCTGTGACTTCTATGTGTTTTAAAACTTATGCACACAGCGTGTAAAATATATAATATAAAACTGAAAAGGTGTTACTGTCTGAAATTAATTGAATGTGTTTTAGAAAGCTGCTTAGAAGCATAGAAACAATAGCTATGGCAGGACAGACTAGGGAGGGATTTGATGTCATAGTAAGTCCACTGTCAGACGCTGTGCCCGTGTGGATGGTGTGGGACCTCGAGGCGGCGTCCTGGTACCTTGCAGGTGTGTTTCTATGAGAGTTTTTACGTTTATTTCTGGGTAAAGTAGAGCCAAATATTTTTACCGTAGGCTTGAAATACAGAAAACCAGATGATTTGAAATCTATTTTATAGGGAATATTTGTGTTAAAGTGGCTCATGTTTGCCCACAGCTGCGAGGGGGGAAAACCCGGCCTCGGGCCACCTTGAAATGCTTCTTTGAAGTCTATAATGAAAGAATTCAGGACCTTCTCGTTTGTAAAGGTGAAAATGGGCAAAGAAAGCAGCGGTAAGATTTAAAAACTTATTATTTGTTTTCAATTTCTTTTTTTATTGATGCATAGAGTATTAGTCCTCGAGATGATGTGTGGCTTCATTACCACAGTGCTTTCATATGATAGCAGATCTTTGGGACGTGCAGTCTGGCCGCATTGCCATTTACTGAATAAGCTGAAGATTATTGTTAGTGGACGGTAAAGCAGTTACTAACTGTCACCTCATTTTACTTAAGCAAGTAGTGTGAAAAAGTTAAAAGATGAAATATTCCAGGATTTAGTTTGACCACTCATGTCAGATACCGAATGTCTAAAAGTCTGTAAAGCCAAAAAAGAGTAGAAGTTTAAATACACTGCCTTGGTATTGAAGAATATGTATTTCCCTGGATTATTTAGCAAACCGATGTCTTATAATATTTTCTGTGAAATAGAAAGTTTAGCAAGGCATAAACTTTTTTAAAAACTGCTATTATACTGAAAAAATTTTTAGTTTTGAAAAAAACTGTGGAGATTGAGAAGTTAAACTCTGAAGAGGTCCCTTGACTTGCCCAGGGTCACATGGTTTGCTTTGGTGGCATCAAGAGGCTCAGAAATCGGCATTTTCTCCTGTGACTTCTATGTGTTTTAAAACTTATGCACACAGCGTGTAAAATATATAATATAAAACTGAAAAGGTGTTACTGTCTGAAATTAATTGAATGTGTTTTAGAAAGCTGCTTAGAAGCATAGAAACAATAGCTATGGCAGGACAGACTAGGGAGGGATTTGATGTCATAGTAAGTCCACTGTCAGACGCTGTGCCCGTGTGGATGGTGTGGGACCTCGAGGCGGCGTCCTGGTACCTTGCAGGTGTGTTTCTATGAGAGTTTTTACGTTTATTTCTGGGTAAAGTAGAGCCAAATATTTTTACCGTAGGCTTGAAATACAGAAAACCAGATGATTTGAAATCTATTTTATAGGGAATATTTGTGTTAAAGTGGCTCATGTTTGCCCACAGCTGCGAGTGCGGGAACACCCGGCCTCGGGCCCGTACGTCGAGGGCCTGTCCACGTGAGTGTGCGGGTGGGGGGGTGGGGAGCGGTGTGCTCAGGGCCTCCCTGGCCTGGAAGCGCGACCCACTGCTTCGTCTCCGGCCCAGTTACACTGTCCAGCTCGCCGTCCCTCCTCTCTCCGGATGGGGAGTCGGCTGCCGTCATGCGTGTCCCTCTCCGGCCCCCGTGAAGCGCCTCATGCAGGCCTGATCCCTGCGTGGGGGACGGCTGGCTCCCTCCCTTCCCCGCTGCCCCCCAGGCCCGCTCCCACCCCAGCCCCGTCCTGTCTGTCACTGTGCACAAGAGGAGAGGATGCGGCCCGAGTCCAGTGTCTAGAGGTAGTCATCTGTGTGGCTTTCGAGTCCAGGTGCTTCTTTAAAGGAAAAGAAAAGTGGTGAGAGAAGATTCAGCTCCATTCAGTAAACCTGGGCCTGCGTGAGACCCTTGACCCCTGCAGACCTTTGGTCTCATGACTTAGACTTGGATATTCCAACGTTCAAATCCTAAGGTTCATTATATTAAGAAAAGTAATATTTTTTAAAATTTGGTAAAATTGAAGCATTATTTTATTTCCTACCTTTTAGGATGGAGAAGATGAAAGATTCTGTCACAATCAGTATTATACTATCTATTCCCCTGTGGTACTCATGGAGTAATTATGTAATTGAAATGTGGTTGTTTTATAAGAACAAGAGTGTGATCATTAGTAAAATGGATTTTGTCTTTCTGCTTTTTTAACATAGGAATGTTGTCAGTTCTTACTCTGATATCCAGGTAAGCTTGACTGAATGCCCAGAAAATCATCTCCCCTTGCTCTTTCCATAAATGAAAGGTTAATCTTGTTCAGTTATAATCAGCTGATTTTGTTTGTGTTTAATTTAATGAAAAGAATTACTCTTTTATACCAAAAATTTAAACTGATTATCGTGTCAGTTTGGAGTTGTAGAAATAGACTTTTTAAAGGTATTATTTCCTGATTCACGTTTCTGTGACAGGAAAAAAAAAAAAAAGACAGTAGGATTAGAAGTGATTAAATACATATGTATTAATAATTTTATGTTTTCAACTGAGTGTAAGTGGGTGTGTAAACGTGCCTGCCTACTGTTGCTCACTTAGCGCATGTGCATCCCCATCTGAGCTCCGACCCCTCTTTCTCGCCAGGCCTGGCTGGAGCTGGGAAACAAGCGGAAGGCGACGGCGGCCACGGGCATGAACGACAGGAGCTCCCGCTCTCACTGCGTGCTCACCCTGGTGCTGACCCAGACCAAGGTGCCGGGGCCAGGGCTCTCTTAGCCGGGGTGCTCAGGGCATCCAGGTTTCACGCTGTCTTGATTTTCTCTTTAAAGAAAAACCCTGTCACACAAATACTGAACACGACTGGAGGTTAGGACATATATGCAATAACTCTGAGTGACTTTTGGCGTGTACAGAGTATGTTTTTCTCACTGTTTTACAAATCAGTAATGTGATTATTAGAATACTGATATTATCATATCAATATATGGTAATATCAAATAACACATGGTACTTATATTTGAAAAAAGCACGTCAGAAAGTAAAGAGTTTTAAGTAATTCCAGGACTTCCTGGTGGTCCAGTGGGGAAGACTTCATGCCCCCAGTGCGGGCGGCCAGGTTTGATCCCGTGGGGAACTAGGATCCCGTATAGCGCAGCTGAGCCCGCGCACCGCAGCTCCTGGGCCGTCTCGCTCTGGAGCCCGCAGGCTGCAACCTGAGAGGCGCACGAGCTGCAGCAAAGACCCGAAAGCACGGCCCCAAAGCACGGCCGAAAGAAAATCAGCCTTAGGTTCCACTGCCCAAATAAAGGCTCTCTTAGCAATTTGACATATAGTCTTTCGATTGTTCGACATTCACCCTTAAACAGGTTTGCAAAATCGGCAACAGTTTTATGCCATTACAATTATTTGCAAAATGTTGTTTTTCATAGCTATGTAGCATCCCTCTGGCTATTAAAGTTCCCCGGTTTTTCTCGGCTGTGGATGTTTAGGGTGCTTGTGAACCCTTGCTGCTTCAGTGCTGAGATAAGTGACACGGTGCCCATCAAGCCTCTTCTCCGTTTATAGTTTTTTCCTGGACGTAGTTGAGTAGTTGCGGGTCTTTAACCCTCTGAAGCTGTTTCTCTTGTTTGGGTGTTGTCAAGCACTCCTCCATGTGTTTGATAAGGGATCCTGGACTCGGGGAGGGATGCTTTCTTCATCCCTCGTGTTTGTCGTCTTGTGTGCCTGTCTGCCTCGCAGACTTTCCTTGATGGCAGGTCAGAAGAAAAGGAAGGCGACGGCGGCCACGGGCATGAACGACAGGAGCTCCCGCTCTCACTGCGTGCTCCCCCTGGTGCTGACCCAGACCAAGGTGCCGGGGCCAGGGCTCTCTTAGCCGGGGTGCTCAGGGCATCCAGGTTTCACGCTGTCTTGATTTTCTCTTTAAAGAAAAACCCTGTCACACAAATACTGAACACGACTGGAGGTTAGGACATATATGCAATAACTCTGAGTGACTTTTGGCGTGTACAGAGTATGTTTTTCTCACTGTTTTACAAATCAGTAATGTGATTATTAGAATACTGATATTATCATATCAATATATGGTAATATCAAATAACACATGGTACTTATATTTGAAAAAAGCACGTCAGAAAGTAAAGAGTTTTAAGTAATTCCAGGACTTCCTGGTGGTCCAGTGGGGAAGACTTCATGCCCCCAGTGCGGGCGGCCAGGTTTGATCCCGTGGGGAACTAGGATCCCGTATAGCGCAGCTGAGCCCGCGCACCGCAGCTCCTGGGCCGTCTCGCTCTGGAGCCCGCAGGCTGCAACCTGAGAGGCGCACGAGCTGCAGCAAAGACCCGAAAGCACGGCCCCAAAGCACGGCCGAAAGAAAATCAGCCTTAGGTTCCACTGCCCAAATAAAGGCTCTCTTAGCAATTTGACATATAGTCTTTCGATTGTTCGACATTCACCCTTAAACAGGTTTGCAAAATCGGCAACAGTTTTATGCCATTACAATTATTTGCAAAATGTTGTTTTTCATAGCTATGTAGCATCCCTCTGGCTATTAAAGTTCCCCGGGTTTTCTCTGCTGTGGATGTTTAGGGTGCTTGTGAACCCTTGCTGCTTCAGTGCTGAGATAAGTGACACGGTGCCCATCAAGCCTCTTCTCCGTTTATAGTTTTTTCCTGGACGTAGTTGAGTAGTTGCGGGTCTTTAACCCTCTGAAGCTGTTTCTCTTGTTTGGGTGTTGTCAAGCACTCCTCCATGTGTTTGATAAGGGATCCTGGACTCGGGGAGGGATGCTTTCTTCATCCCTCGTGTTTGTCGTCTTGTGTGCCTGTCTGCCTCGCAGACTTTCCTTGATGGCAGGTCAGAAGAAAACTGAGGATGTCTTACGCGAATGTCCTTTTGCTCAGAGAGAACTTGTGGAAGGGGAGGCGCTGGACCACAGAATGCGCAGCTGCGTAAACCTGGTGGACCTGGCGGGCAGTGAGCGCTGCTCCGCGACCCAGGCCAGCGGGGAGCGGCTGAAGGTAAGGGCGCCCCCTTTGTTTTGGGGGGCTCAGCTCTGGGCTTTGTTTTCAGGAGGTTACGAGGTCAGCATACTTAACCAAAAATACCCCTCTCTGAACACTTTGTAAACTGCGTTGTGAGTGAGTGCTCAGTCATGTTCGACTCTTTGTGACCTCATGGACCATCGCCTGCCAGGCTCCTCTGTCTGTGGGATTCTTCATGCAAGAGCATTAGAGTGGGGGCTTCCCTGGTGGTCCGGTAGGTAAGGACACCGGCTTGCAGTGCAGGAGTATTGGAGAGGGTGTCATTTCCTCCTGCAGGGGGTCTTCCCCGCCCAGGGCCTGAACCCTCATCTCCTGCAGGGCAGGCGGGCTCTTTACCGCGGGCACGCCCTGGGAATCCCCGCGTTGCTGAGACTTAAAGAGGGACCTGTCGTTGTTGGTTATGGTTGCTTTTCAGAGACAGTTAGTAGACTCTGAATCCAAAGAAAGTTGGTAGATTTTGAAAGTATTTACTCAGTAATGATATGAGGGATGAAACATGTTGTGAAGTTAATTTACTGTGGAACAGTTACTTTGGATTAAAAGGTCTGCTCTTGTCCCCAGGAAGGCGTGAGCATTAACAAGTCCCTGCTGACCCTGGGCAAGGTCGTCGCTGCGCTGTCCGAGCAGGCCGGCGGGCAGGGCGCGTTCATCCCTTACCGCGAGTCTGTGCTCACGTGGCAAGTAGCTCTCGGGGGTAAAGCCCGGCACAAGGCGCGCGAGCAGTGCGGGGCGGGGGGACGGGCCTCGGGGCCTCTAGAGCCGGGCCCCCGGGACTGCACCCGGCAGGCCGCCAGCCTGTCTTCCTGTGAAGTGGGGGTGCAGCAGCCGCTGGCTCTTAAGGGTGTGTGCGTGTGTGCTCAGTGGTGTCCGACTCTTGTGACCCCGTGGACGGCGGCCCCCCACACTCCTCTGTCCACGGGACTCTCCAGGCGAGACCACTGGAGGGGGTGGGGCAGCCGTTTCCTCCTGCAGGGCAGCTTCCTGACCCAGAGATTGAGCCCAAGTCTCTTGCATTTCCTGCACTGGCAGGTGGATTCTTTACCACTGGGCCACCTGGGAAACCTGGTTAGAGTTGTAGACAGAGTTCAGTGATGAAGGCGAAGCCTCTTGGGGACTTCCCAGGCAGAGCACTGGTGAAGAGCCGCCTGCCAGTGCAGGAGACACAGCAGACCCAGGTCAGCCCCTGGTCAGGAAGGTCCCGTGACGGAGGGCCTGGCAGCCCCTCCTGCTCCGTGTGCTCCGCCTCGGAGCAGCTCGCGGGACGGGGAGGACGCCACCAGATACCGGAGGGAGAACCGCATTTTAAAACCTCTGCAGGGACTATCGCCGCACGAAACAACGTGCAAAGAAATTAAGTGCTCAGAGATTTAAAGAGCGCTGCAAATACCAAACCAGTCTTCCTCGTGTCCGAGTGGGGAGTGGACCCCTGTTGAATCACCCTGGCGGTCGCTGCTGTGGTCGTGGCCGCGGCCGCGTCTGACTGTGACTGTTCCCTGAAGGCTGCTGAAGGAGAGTCTGAGCGGAAATTCGAAAACCGCGATGGTCGCCACGGTCAGCCCAGCGGCCAGCAGCGTGGAGGAGACGCTGGGCACGCTGAGGTACGCCGCCCAGGCCCGCAGGATCGTCACTGTCGCCAGGGTCAACGAGGACCTGAGCGCTCGGCTGATCAGAGGTGAGCCTCCGGCACGCTTGAAGATCGATTGTTCTGCAAGGCTCTAGTCTCAGACACTCAGTCGTGAAGACACGCAGTTTAAGGAAGTCAAGGGTCTTCCTCTCCTGCTGTGTGTCGCAGCTCCCCGTCACCGCCCCTCCCTGTGAGAAAGGCCGGCCGGCGGACGGTGGGAACGAAGGTGACGCGGGGAGCAGGCAGGGGGAGCGGGCCAGCGAGGAAGCCGTCGGGGCGAGCCGAACCGGTGGGCCGCCCGGGACCGCAGCCACCCCAGTCCTGGCTCGGCTCTGCTCCCGCCCTGCTCAGTGACGTGCAGGCCTTTTGGCCCTGAGCTCCCGGGGGCCTCGCTCCTCCTGCACCGAGCCCTCCCTCCCGCTCAGCTGCTCAGGGGAGACTCGGGCCGTCAGTGAGCAGGGCCCTCTGTCCTCGTTCGCATCCCCTCTCTTTACAAAAGGGACCACCTTCATTAACAGTAAATATTCTGAGTCCCTCTTTTCTGCTTACCCCAGTCTTGGGCATGCATTCAAGGGGTTTGGGGACTTCCCAGGCAGAGCACTGGTGAAGAGCCGCCTGCCAGTGCAGGAGACACAGCAGACCCAGGTCAGCCCCTGGTCAGGAAGGTCCCGTGACGGAGGGCCTGGCAGCCCCTCCTGCTCCGTGTGCTCCGCCTCGGAGCAGCTCGCGGGACGGGGAGGACGCCACCAGATACCGGAGGGAGAACCGCATTTTAAAACCTCTGCAGGGACTATCGCCGCACGAAACAACGTGCAAAGAAATTAAGTGCTCAGAGATTTAAAGAGCGCTGCAAATACCAAACCAGTCTTCCTCGTGTCCGAGTGGGGAGTGGACCCCTGTTGAATCACCCTGGCGGTCGCTGCTGTGGTCGTGGCCGCGGCCGCGTCTGACTGTGACTGTTCCCTGAAGGCTGCTGAAGGAGAGTCTGAGCGGAAATTCGAAAACCGCGATGGTCGCCACGGTCAGCCCAGCGGCCAGCAGCGTGGAGGAGACGCTGGGCACGCTGAGGTACGCCGCCCAGGCCCGCAGGATCGTCACTGTCGCCAGGGTCAACGAGGACCTGAGCGCTCGGCTGATCAGAGGTGAGCCGCCTCCGGCACGCTTGAAGATCGATTGTTCTGCAAGGCTCTAGTCTCAGACACTCAGTCGTGAAGACACGCAGTTTAAGGAAGTCAAGGGTCTTCCTCTCCTGCTGTGTGTCGCAGCTCCCCGTCACCGCCCCTCCCTGTGAGAAAGGCCGGCCGGCGGACGGTGGGAACGAAGGTGACGCGGGGAGCAGGCAGGGGGAGCGGGCCAGCGAGGAAGCCGTCGGGGCGAGCCGAACCGGTGGGCCGCCCGGGACCGCAGCCACCCCAGTCCTGGCTCGGCTCTGCTCCCGCCCTGTTCAGTGACGTGCAGGCCTTTTGGCCCTGAGCTCCCGGGGGCCTCGCTCCTCCTGCACCGAGCCCTCCCTCCCGCTCAGCTGCTCAGGGGAGACTCGGGCCGTCAGTGAGCAGGGCCCTCTGTCCTCGTTCGCATCCCCTCTCTTTTACAAAAGGGACCACCTTCATTAACAGTAAATATTCTGAGTTCCAACCTGGAAAACCTTTGCTGCTTACCCCAGTCTTGCGTGCTGCGGCAGGCCTGGTTCACGGCTGTCGTCCCAGGCGGGGCCACTGCCCGGTCCCTCTCGGGTGCCCTGCGCTGGACAGTACCTTCTGTGGCCATCCTGCCCAGACGGAGGGGAATTCATTAACCGGGAGCAGTCTTTCAAGTTAAGACTAGGTAGAGATTTATAGATAATTAAAGTAAAATCTCTGCACGTATTCTGTTTCACTTAGCAGTACTTAAAATAGAAGATCAGACAGTTACATGTAGTGTGGAAATGACTACATATCAAATGTTATTCATCGGGCATCTTTCTATAAATGTTTAGAATTGAAAGCAGAAATTGAAAAGTTAAAAGCTGCTCAAAGAAACAGTCAGAACATCCACCCTGAACGATACAGGCTGTGTCGGCAAGAAATAACATCCTTGAGAATGAAGCTGCATCAACAGGAGAGAGACATGGTGCAGATGCAGAGGTGGGCCCCGGCGCCAGCCAGCCCCTCGTGCTGCCTGGACCCTGCTCCAGTGTGGGGTGAGGGGAGAGGGGGGCTGGGATAGGGGAGGGGCACCGAGGAGGTCCCTGGTCCACTCGCCCCTCCTTCCATGTGGAGGGGCAGCTCGTGCCCTGGCCGGTACATTTTTAATATTCCCGAGTGGGTTCCTAATCTTTGGTGATGGCTTCTTGATTCTCAGTCGTACATATATTTGGATGTTTTTAACTCTTTTACGCTTTTTTGTTTTTCTTTGGAAAGAATGTGGAAAGAAAAACTTGAACAGGCTGAAAAAAGAAAACTTCAAGTAACACAGGAGTTACAGGTATCATTTCAGCTGTCTAAACTGGCCGGAAAGTTTGTACAGCAATATGTCAGTCCACGCCCCGACGGGCGTCCTCACCCGCTGGCTGCGGGCTGGCTCTGTGCAGAGCCGGGTCGTCGGCTGGAGTGAGGAGCGCTGCGATCGGGACCGCGACGGCTCAGAGCCCGCTAGCCGGTTGGAAAGTTGGCATATGAACAAGCTGTCTGGTTCTCGTCGCTGTGGTCCAGCAGCCGTCCAGGGTGTATGCTGGCCCGGCCGGGGCGAGAGAGTCTGCGACCCAGGGGTGCGTGCAGACTCTCCTCAGACGGCTCAGTGCCCTGCGTCCCGACAGGTCAAACCACCACGCTGCCCCTGCTCCTGCACGGCGGTCGCACGGGGGCTGCGTCGTGTGGCTCGTCCTCCTGTGGGCAGTGCGTCCAGGCGGAGGAGCAGGGCACGGGAGGGGTAGTGCTCAGTGATGGGGGTCCCTGGGGGGCTTCAGACGGAAAGGGACAGCTAAGCAAGAGCTTGTGCAACGAGCAGGAGCGTGTGGGCCACCAACGTCAGAACGTCTCGGCGAAGAGAGACCCTGCGTAAAAGCACCAAGGCATGAGGCAGCCCGAGGCCCTGAGAGCCGAGGCCCAGTAAACGCACGCAGGGCTGGACGAGGCTGGAGAGAGAGGCCCAGTCTGGACACGAGGTCGTGAGCACTTGAGCTTGGGAGGGCGGGGCCACGGCGGCCTTTCCGCGGAAGCAGAGGGACAGGAGCAGCCTGTGTTCATTCGATGCTCCTGGTGAAGCTGTGGAAGGGGGTTCCGGGAGGAACGTCGCGGCCTGGGGAGCGGGTCCTCCGAGGCTGCAGCGGTGGTCGAGGCTGGGGCGACGAGGCTGGCTGCGGGCGGCGGGGGCGCTGAGAGGCTCGGGAGGGCTTTTCGGACGCGTGTAGAGGGGCGGGCTGGGAAGGGCCTCCCTCCGTGTGGGCTGCGGTCGTGGTGGAGAGAGCAGACGGGGCGGAAGGAGCCCGCGCAGAGCTGGGGACGGCGCAGCGCCGATCCGCGGGGGACAGGCGCTGCTGGGGACGCCGGGCTGAGCCCCGAGGGGCTGAGAGTCGTGACGGACACAGGGCCCGCGTCCTCCTGGCCTCTGGGAGTGTGCTGGTCGCGCTCCGGGGGCAGTCGCGGGAGAGGGTCGGGGAGACTGAATCACCGAGTCGCGTGTCCTGTGATGCGTGTTTAACACAGACTGGACTCATGGATTTAACAGTTTCATTCTCGTGATCAAGGTTAACTTTCTTCTCACTTCTGCTAGAAAGCAGGAGTTACCTTTCAGATGGACAACCATTTGCCAAACCTGGTCAATCTCAACGAGGACCCGCAGCTGTCGGAGATCCTGTTGTACATGATAAAAGAGGGGACGACCACCGTCGGGAAGCACCAGCCGGGCTCCCGCCACGACATTCAGCTCTCGGGGGTGCTGATCGCCGACGACCACTGGTATGTCCGTCCTGGTCCTGCCGGCCTGCGGGCTCCTTCACCCGGGGCCTGCACGCACGCCGGGGCTTTGGTGTAGGTCTTGGAATGCATCCTTCAGCCGGGAGAGCGGACAGTCCAGGGTTGTGAGGGCGGCGGGTCAGCACGCTCGTGTGAGAGGTGACGTGTGAACAGCGCTGCTGTGTCCTGTGTTGTGCACATGATGCGGCTGAAGGGCAATTTCTTGGAGTTACAGTCTTAGGCACGAAACTTCTGTCCGTCGTTTACGGCAGGACTTTTGGTTGGATGCCGCCGCTCAGCTTGGGTCCATGTGAGCGGAGCGATGCTTGGTGCTCCAAGCATGTGAGCTGTCCTTGCTCCTCGTTGTGTTGTGTTCCCAGGCTTCCTCGTGTTGGTGCTGTGTGTCTCCCCCTGTGAAGTGTGCTGTCCACTCCCCACGTCTCACTCCTGTGAGCAGTGGCCGCGTCTCCTGGTGCAGACAGGCCGGGTGTCCCTGGCATGTGCCTTCGCTGCAGCCAGGCCCTCGGGGCAGCCGCTGGGGCGCCAGGCCTTTCTGTGTGCCCCGTGTGCGTGTGAGCGCAGTGACTTTCCCATCACCCTGTCACGGTCCTTCCAAAGCTCGGGAAGCCCCTTTGCGTGCGGTCTAAGGAGAGACAGCGGCTGCAGACCTTTCCAGAGTCCCCTTCCGTTCTGCCGCCTTGGCACCGAGCGTGCACCTTCCCCTCAGCCCCTGCCCACACTCGCGCTGTCGGCTGGACGGGGCCCGGCGTCTCGTCCAGGGCTCGTCTGGTTTCCTTGGCTAGTGATCGACACGTATGTGATCTTCACCTGTTTTCTGGCCATTCTTGTTTGCTCTCGTGTAGCTTGCCTGTTCTGTCTTTTGTCCATGTGTTGACTCTACTGACCCGTCGTGTCTCTCTGTTCGTGAGCTCTGTGTGTTATAAATGTCTCTTTTCACTCTCCTGTGGTGACTTTTAATGGATCAAAGTTCTTCGTATATTACGCAAGTGAATTTTTTTCCTTTGTAGTTGTCAGTTTTTGTGCCATTTTTTAAAAACCCTTTCTATTCTGAGCTTATAGTCTCCTAAATTATCTTCTAGTTGTTTTGAAAATTTGCTTCCATGATTAAGTCCTTAAGTAGTCTGGAATTTTTTGTTTGGTGTCAAGTGGGGACCTAACTTGTCTTCCATGTGAAGGACCAGTTCTGCCAGCAGCAAATCTAGATAACAGGAGGCTTTTAACCCAAAAATTTTGGTAGCGGCCTGCGGAAGTCCAGGGTTGTGAGGGCGGCGGTCAGCACGCCTGTGAGAGGTGACGTGAACAGCGCTGCTGTGTCCTGTGTTGTGCACATGATGCGGCTGAAGGGCAATTTCTTGGAGTTACAGTCTTAGGCACGAAACTTCTGTCCGTCGTTTACGGCAGGACTTTTGGTTGGATGCCGCCGCTCAGCTTGGGTCCATGTGAGCGGAGCGATGCTTGGTGCTCCAAGCATGTGAGCTGTCCTTGCTCCTCGTTGTGTTGTGTTCCCAGGCTTCCTCGTGTTGGTGCTGTGTGTCTCCCCCTGTGAAGTGTGCTGTCCACTCCCCACGTCTCACTCCTGTGAGCAGTGGCCGCGTCTCCTGGTGCAGACAGGCCGGGTGTCCCTGGCATGTGCCTTCGCTGCAGCCAGGCCCTCGGGGCAGCCGCTGGGGCGCCAGGCCTTTCTGTGTGCCCCGTGTGCGTGTGAGCGCAGTGACTTTCCCATCACCCTGTCACGGTCCTTCCAAAGCTCGGGAAGCCCCTTTGCGTGCGGTCTAAGGAGAGACAGCGGCTGCAGACCTTTCCAGAGTCCCCTTCCGTTCTGCCGCCTTGGCACCGAGCGTGCACCTTCCCCTCAGCCCCTGCCCACACTCGCGCTGTCGGCTGGACGGGGCCCGGCGTCTCGTCCAGGGCTCGTCTGGTTTCCTTGGCTAGTGATCGACACGTATGTGATCTTCACCTGTTTTCTGGCCATTCTTGTTTGCTCTCGTGTAGCTTGCCTGTTCTGTCTTTTGTCCATGTGTTGACTCTACTGACCCGTCGTGTCTCTCTGTTCGTGAGCTCTGTGTGTTATAAATGTCTCTTTTCACTCTCCTGTGGTGACTTTTAATGGATCAAAGTTCTTCGTATATTACGCAAGTGAATTTTTTTCCTTTGTAGTTGTCAGTTTTTGTGCCATTTTTTAAAAACCCTTTCTATTCTGAGCTTATAGTCTCCTAAATTATCTTCTAGTTGTTTTGAAAATTTGCTTCCATGATTAAGTCCTTAAGTAGTCTGGAATTTTTTGTTTGGTGTCAAGTGGGGACCTAACTTGTCTTCCATGTGAAGGACCAGTTCTGCCAGCAGCAAATACTAGATAACAGGAGGCTTTTTTTTTAACCCAAAGTTAAAAATCTAATGGAAGGAAAGTAAGAGAATTCTAAGTTACTGTCACCAAATGACACAAACCCTAGCACAACCCTAGCACGGAAGGAATGCCCCAGGGAGCACTCTGTGCGCGGCCTGCCTTCCTCGTCCGCCTGTCCACCACTGACCGCGGCACCTGTCTCCACAGCACCATCACCAACACCCGCGGGACAGTGAGCATCGTCCCGGCCGGGGACGCGAAGACCTACGTAAACGGAAGGCTGCTCTCAGAGCCCGCGGTGCTGCACCACGAAGCGGGAGGCTGTCCGCTTTGGGCGGGCCGGGCCTCTCCTCTGACGCCAGCAGCGAGCGAGGAGGAGGACTCTGGCTCCCGTGGCCTCTCTCTGGTGTTTCCCGAGCTGCCTGCCTTTGTGCGGAGACCCGCCCTGGGAGCCGCCTGCGGGCAGCAGTGCCACGTGCCGTGGCCCCGCCGTGGGCTGGGTGACCGCTGGGAAGCTCAGGTGACCGTGTGTCGCCTTGCCAGACACTTGAGCAGTGACGTGAGGCGAGCAGGCACGAGCACTCTGTTGCAGGCCGAGCAGGCAGTGCGTGCCTGCCGCGGGCCTTGTCTACCAGGCGGGTGAGGTCGGGGCGCGGCTGGCGGCGGGCACAGCCCTCTCTGCTCCGAGTGCAGTGTGAGCGCCCGGCTCAGCCCCGGCTCTCCAGCTCTGGCTGCCCTCTGCCAGGTGCCTCCTTCCTGGAACTGGGGTGCCAGCCTGCACGGTTGTGGGGGCTCCTTGTGGTGAGGTGGGCGTGACGTGCTGCCCCCGGTCTTGGCCTGTGGAAGGCATTTCATAAAGACTAGCTGCCCAGTGACTTTTAATGGATCAAAGTTCTTCGTATATTACGCAAGTGAATTTTTTTCCTTTGTAGTTGTCAGTTTTTGTGCCATTTTTTAAAAACCCTTTCTATTCTGAGCTTATAGTCTCCTAAATTATCTTCTAGTTGTTTTGAAAATTTGCTTCCATGATTAAGTCCTTAAGTAGTCTGGAATTTTTTGTTTGGTGTCAAGTGGGGACCTAACTTGTCTTCCATGTGAAGGACCAGTTCTGCCAGCAGCAAATACTAGATAACAGGAGGCTTTTTTTTTAACCCAAAGTTAAAAATCTAATGGAAGGAAAGTAAGAGAATTCTAAGTTACTGTCACCAAATGACACAAACCCTAGCACAACCCTAGCACGGAAGGAATGCCCCAGGGAGCACTCTGTGCGCGGCCTGCCTTCCTCGTCCGCCTGTCCACCACTGACCGCGGCACCTGTCTCCACAGCACCATCACCAACACCCGCGGGACAGTGAGCATCGTCCCGGCCGGGGACGCGAAGACCTACGTAAACGGAAGGCTGCTCTCAGAGCCCGCGGTGCTGCACCACGTAAGCGGGAGGCTGTCCGCTTTGGGCGGGCCGGGCCTCTCCTCTGACGCCAGCAGCGAGCGAGGAGGAGGACTCTGGCTCCCGTGGCCTCTCTCTGGTGTTTCCCGAGCTGCCTGCCTTTGTGCGGAGACCCGCCCTGGGAGCCGCCTGCGGGCAGCAGTGCCACGTGCCGTGGCCCCGCCGTGGGCTGGGTGACCGCTGGGAAGCTCAGGTGACCGTGTGTCGCCTTGCCAGACACTTGAGCAGTGACGTGAGGCGAGCAGGCACGAGCACTCTGTTGCAGGCCGAGCAGGCAGTGCGTGCCTGCCGCGGGCCTTGTCTACCAGGCGGGTGAGGTCGGGGCGCGGCTGGCGGCGGGCACAGCCCTCTCTGCTCCGAGTGCAGTGTGAGCGCCCGGCTCAGCCCCGGCTCTCCAGCTCTGGCTGCCCTCTGCCAGGTGCCTCCTTCCTGGAACTGGGGTGCCAGCCTGCACGGTTGTGGGGGCTCCTTGTGGTGAGGTGGGCGTGACGTGCTGCCCCCGGTCTTGGCCTGTGGAAGGCATTTCATAAAGACTAGCTGCCCAGTCTTCTGTGCATCCTTAGTGGCGCTGGCGTGTATGGAGTTGCTGAGCACGACCGCGTGTCCCGTGGAACCTTCTGTTTAGACCCACCTCCAGCGGTGAATTTTTTTGTGCTTTAGGGCGATCGGGTGATTCTTGGTGGCGATCACTATTTTAGATTTAATCATCCAGTGGAAGTGCAGAACGGGGAGAGACCGCCCGGCCGAGAGACTCTTGTGAGCGAGGGCTGGAAGGACTTTGAGTCGGCCAGGAATGACTTGCTGACGGCCCAGCGACTACAGTGAGTGCGCGTGGAGCGGCGAGCGCGCGGCGGCCGGCCTGGCTCGGCCTGGCTCTGAGCCCTGACGGCATCGCTCCTCTCCGGTCGCTCGCTCACTCGCTCCCCAGACAGACTCCGCTCCCGCCCTGGGGCGCCCGTCGCCTCCTGGGGCTGACAGGCGGAGGCCTGACAGGGCCGGCACTGCCCGCAGCCCCCGCGGCGACTCCCGGCCCTGATGGGGTCCAGAGGGTCTTGCGAGGCGGCGGCCCGGGCGGCGCTGCGGGGCTTGCGACGGAAGCAAGGCCTGCAGAGCCCCAGTGGGCACACGCGGAGAAACGGCCAAGGCGCCGGGCTTGGGGTCACTAGAGGATTTTAAGAGGACACAGACACGGCGAGGCGCACATTTGCCGAGAGACGAGCAGGCCGAGTCTGGAGGGAGGGGCGGGGGCGGCGGCCCGGGGGCGGTGAGGGGCGGGCGTGCACACCCAGGACCGGGCTTGCTGCCTCGCAGGCTGGAGGCAGAGATACAGGAGGCGCAGGTGCGAGCCAAGGAAGAGATGATGCAGGGAATCCAGATCGTGAAAGAGATGGCCCAGCAAGAGCTTTCCTCGCAGAGGGCTGCGTACGAGAGCAGGATCAGAGCGTTGGAAGCGGAGCTGGTAGGAGGCAGAGCTCTTTCCCCTCCCCGTCAGGGCGTCCCAAGTCAGGCTCAGTTTTTAGAAGGGCCCAGGGTGTCTGAAGGGAGATGAGACTCATCCCCGCTCGGTTCCTCCTGGCTGCGGGCCGTCGGGGCCAGCGCTCGGCAGGGTGGGCGAGCAGTGGTTCTTCTCAGTTCATCCTTCAGCCGGGATGCGGTGGAGATGCTCTAGGGCACTTTTTCCATCCATGAGTCAATTTCTTGTAGATCAGTTTTGAAAATGGGACTTTAATACTTGAATTGCTCTGTTTTTGCCCTATTTACTTTTGATTTTTGTTGTTTAAAGAAAGAAGAATCTCAAAGGAAGAAGATCCAGGAGATAAATAACCAAAAGGCAAATCACAAAATCGAGGAACTGGAAAAGGCAAAGCAGCGCTTTGAACAGGAAGTGCACGTCAACAAGAAGCGGCTGGAAATGGAGGCCCTGGCGACGAAGCAGGTGATCTCATCGTGTAGCTAGTGGGACTGCCTGGAGGAAAAGCTGACTAGGAAGAAAGGTTTATGTATTCACTTGTTTATTTTTGGCTGTGCTCTGTCTTCCTTGCGGCGAGCCGGGCTGCTCTAGTTGGGGTGCGCGGGCTTCTCCGTGCAGGGGCTTCTCTTGTGAGGAGCGCGGGCTCGAGGGCTCATCGCTGTGGCTCACAGGCCCAGCCGCCCCGTGGCATGCGCGGTATCCAGACCAGGGATGGGACCTGCGTTCCTCGCATTGGCAGGTGGATTCTTAACCACTGGACCACCAGGAAGCCCCTGGGCTTTTTTTAAGAACTTAGGATCTCCTGAGGGATGGCCAGCCCCACGTCTGCGGGAGAGGAGGCTCTGCTGGCCGAAGTCCTCACAGGCGTGCTCACCCGTCACCACACAGATGCTGAGTGACACGGGAGGGAGGTGACGCTGTGCACCGTGCAGAGGCGGGCGACTCCCTTCTGTCCCGGCTGTGTCCCGGTGCCGGGAGGGGAGGAGCAGGCAGGCCCGGGCCGCTGGAGCCCTGCGGAGGTGCCCGCTGCGGGAGCGGGGGCTCCCACGTCTCCCGTCCCTCTGAGGACGGGGCGTCTTTCAAGGGCAGGTGCTCGCAGGTGCTGGGCCAGCGGCCCGGGCATCGCTGGTGGGGCTCCAGAACTGGCGAGTCCGAGCTCAGGGGGGCCCGAGTCCATTCTGAGCAGCTCGGGAGTGGACGCCGCTGACGCGGAGAGAGGAGCGCTGCTCGCCCCTCTGCTGCCACCTCGTGTGCCCTTGAGCTTGACTCTCAAGCGGCCGTGTTCTTTCTTTTCTTCCTAAGCTTGTCGTGGAGGTGGGGGTAGAGAAGATACCCCAGTCACCCCAAAATGCCCATACTGGAGTCTGGTGAGCGTCCGTGTGCCCGCCCGTTCCAGGGCCAGAGTGGCTAGTGACCCACCTCAGAGAGTTTCATGAGAGAAACGGAGCAGTGCCCATCTGGAAGACCATTGCCAGTGGGCTGTCTTACAGCTTACTAGTGTCAGATGAGGTTTAATGAAGTTTTTAGCTGTTGTTTCATTTAACTTTTAATTTAATCAACGGATATTCTCGAATATGGGTCTTTTTTAATAGTTTTATGAAAGTATTTATGCTACTATCAATGGGAAGAAAAAAACTGTGTCATCAGAAGTTCCTGATGATTTTGTGGAGGAAAAAAGTCATTTTCTAAAGATACTTTATAAATCATTTTTAAAGCCTTTTATGCTTAATAAAATGCGTCCTGTGGACTGAGGATTCCCTGGTGTGCTGCCACCGTCAGGCTGGCTCATAGTTCCTCTCTTTGCACGCTCTCGTGTGGCGCCCCGGGAACGCCCGTCAGGCTTTGGACGACCACCAAATCCGCCACGCGAGGATTCTGGAAGCCCTGGAAACCGAGAAGCAAAGGCTTGCCGACGAGGTGCAGGCGCTCCAGCAGAGCCAGGGCCACAGGGAGACGCCCCGCCCAGGCGAGGACGGCGAGGATGGCCCCGCAGGCCTCCGGGCCACACGTGCTGTGCCGCGCGCTCGCCAAGACGTGCAGTTACTAGGTGTGTTTGCTCTACGTGGAGCGGACTTCTCGGGATCTAGATCAATTTGTATGAAGGATTATTTTTAGAATATTCTACTTTTAAAATAGTTAGTTTTATAAGCAAATAGTAAACAGAATTCCAAGTATTATTTTCATGTGTATCATGTTTCTGAAAATGTCTTAATCTAATCCTTAATTCTTATTTTATATGAATTATGCAAGTTGTGCCTAATCATTGTGCATGTCACTTTTTTTCCCCTAACTTGAAAGTTGTTTTTTGTACATTTTTACATTCCTTTGTAGAACACAGCACGTTTTCAATGAAAACTTCTTTTCTTAATTATAGAAAATTTTAAATAAACTATGAAAGCACAGAGGTTACTTCAATAAACCCTTACATACTTAGCACCATCTTCAGCAGCTCCCACACACGCTCAGTTCCAGCCGCGCTCCGTCGCCGGCCCCGGGGCTGCTCCGACACGAAGCCCGGACGGCCTGTCGTTGTAAATGTCGCCGCAAGTCTCCGAGTGAGATTTGGGCCTGCTCTTCTCTCTCACTCTGAAGCTTAGCTCTGGCGCTCTTTCATACCTAAAATAATAATAATTTAACTTAGCTCTGGCACTCTTTCATACCTACAGTAATAACAATCTCTTACCCTCACCAGATAGCTAGTCCACCTTCCAGTCTCCTGGATTATGTCATCATTTTGTGATACATTTGGTTGCTTAAATCAGGTACAAACGTGGTGCACACCTTGCGTTTGGTAGGCGTGCCTTTAAGCGGCTTTTACCGTGTGGACGGGCTCTTCCCTCCCTCCTCCGCCAGCTCGTGGTACGTGAACTGAAGCAGCCGGCCGTGTGCCTGGAGAGGCTCCCGGTCCCTGGGCTTGTGGCTGGCTCTCAGGCCGTCACGAAGTGGTCGCTGCAGAGCTGCCATCCTGCCGCGCCGCGCGAGGCTCAGCGTTTCAGCAGGGACACCTGGTGGCGGTGCCAGATCCTTCCAGAACTACGATTGTCAAACCACTTTGCATTAATACTCTTTATAGCTCTTGTGAAAGATAAGGGAATTGTATTAATATGTCTTTTTGTTCCTCTTAGGTGCTAAAATAGTGCCTTGCAATAAATACTTGATTTTGTTTTTGTCCACCTGAATAATGAATCTTATTCTTACAAAAAAATTTTTTTTTGAAAATTTTTTTACTTTATTTTTAACTTGGCCTCTTTTACTGTTTTTCTTTTTTAAATTGATTTATTTTCATCCATCTTTATTCTCTGACCTGTGTGGGCCTCCCATTGCAGTGGCCTCTCTCGTTGCAGAGCACTGGCTCTGGGCGCATGTGCTGCAGAGCGCTGGCTCCTAATCGGACCACGCCTCCAGCTGCTCCGGCAACGTTGTTTTTGTACATTTTTACATTCCTTTGGAGAACACAGCACGTTTTCAATGAAAACTTCTGGTGTTGAGTGGAGAGAATGTGAGAGGAACTAGGAGAGCACAGAGGTTACTTCAATAAACCCTTACATACTTAGCACCATCTTCAGCAGCTCCCACACACGCTCAGTTCCAGCCGCGCTCCGTCGCCGGCCCCGGGGCTGCTCCGACACGAAGCCCGGACGGCCTGTCGTTGTAAATGTCGCCGCAAGTCTCCGAGTGAGATTTGGGCCTGCTCTTCTCTCTCACTCTGAAGCTTAGCTCTGGCGCTCTTTCATACCTAAAATAATAATAATTTAACTTAGCTCTGGCACTCTTTCATACCTACAGTAATAACAATCTCTTACCCTCACCAGATAGCTAGTCCACCTTCCAGTCTCCTGGATTATGTCATCATTTTGTGATACATTTGGTTGCTTAAATCAGGTACAAACGTGGTGCACACCTTGCGTTTGGTAGGCGTGCCTTTAAGCGGCTTTTACCGTGTGGACGGGCTCTTCCCTCCCTCCTCCGCCAGCTCGTGGTACGTGAACTGAAGCAGCCGGCCGTGTGCCTGGAGAGGCTCCCGGTCCCTGGGCTTGTGGCTGGCTCTCAGGCCGTCACGAAGTGGTCGCTGCAGAGCGTCATCCCGGCCGCGGCCGCGGCGAGGCTCAGCGTTTCAGCAGGGACACCTGGTGGCGGTGCCAGATCCTTCCAGAACTACGATTGTCAAACCACTTTGCATTAATACTCTTTATAGCTCTTGTGAAAGATAAGGGAATTGTATTAATATGTCTTTTTGTTCCTCTTAGGTGCTAAAATAGTGCCTTGCAATAAATACTTGATTTTGTTTTTGTCCACCTGAATAATGAATCTTATTCTTACAAAAAAATTTTTTTTTGAAAATTTTTTTACTTTATTTTTAACTTGGCCTCTTTTACTGTTTTTCTTTTTTAAATTGATTTATTTTCATCCATCTTTATTCTCTGACCTGTGTGGGCCTCCCATTGCAGTGGCCTCTCTCGTTGCAGAGCACTGGCTCTGGGCGCATGTGCTGCAGAGCGCTGGCTCCTAATCGGACCACGCCTCCAGCTGCTCCGCGGCACGTGGGACCTTTCCGGGCCAGGGACTGAACTGGCGCCCCCTGCACTACAGGGCGGACTCTCCACCCACTGGACCACCAGAGAAACCCACCAAAAATGTTTTTAATGGAATACTGGTTATAAGTTTGACTGAACAACATAGAAAATATTTATGATAAAATCTTAAATATGAATTAGAAACACGGAACTGTAGACTAAAATTGTTTTTATGTCCTGATATACCTCTGTCTGTATTTATCTACTTTTAAAATTTCAGGCAAAATATAAAAGGATTGTGGTTCTATGTCAGTTAAGGCTGTAGTATACTTTACCTAATGCTTTAACTTAGATGTTAGGGAAGAAAGAAGTCAGAAAGAAAAGCAAATCTTTAAAAACACTAGGAGGAAGAGCCGCCCGTTGGCGTTTCCTCTCTATGAACTTGACTTTCTTCCCTGCCTCCTCAGGGGGAAAGCTCCATTTTGTGTGAAGAGTAAGTTCTCACCCTTACGTCTGTGATACGCAGTTAAACCTGTTGGTTTGAAGCGGTTCTTCCAGGAGGGCCGTGCCGGGCGGTGGGTCCTGCTCGCCCGCGTGCTGAGCCTCCTCCGTGCTCTCCACCAGCGCAGCCCGGCTGGAGCGCCATGAGGCTGTCCCTCATGCTTCAGGAGGCCAACGCCCTCAGCAGCAGGCTGAACGGGAGCTATGCTTTTGGCAGGTGAGTGATTGTCCTATTAGTAAACGAGTTCTTTGTTTTAACCTGATGAGCCTCACAGGATGCTTTGCTGCGTAGTTTCTTTAGTGCCCCTGCCTGCCGTCAGGTCCCGGGCGCGTCCCGACTCCCCTCTCAGAGAGCACTCGGGAGTGAAAGAGGCTTTTCAGAATGTTTTATAAATAGAATAATTTTAGGTGGTTTAGGAATTTGCTAACTTTCTTTTGATTTTATCAGCGTTCCACATTTTAAAAGGAATATACAGTATTGAAACCTTTCATTTAACAAGTCATTATATAAGAAGTTACTTAGTGTGTAGTATATACTAGATACGATTCTAAGTCTAACAGAAACACGTAACTAACGAGGGTTTAATCCATGGACTGGATTTTTCTGGGAGTTGTTGTGAGTTGGGAATCTCCAGGTTTCGTATGTTTTAGGAGCATTTTTTCCTTTGGTTTTCTCCCAGACATGTGGTGTCCGATCGAGGGAGTGGTCCTGACGCTTGTGTGCGGGTCCGTAACCTGCAACTGGGGGTCTCGACCGTCTGGAGCCTGGAGAAGTTTGAGTCTAAACTCGCCGCAATGAAGGAACTTTACGAGGTCTGCAATCTCTTCACAGTCTAAACTTTTGAAAATAAAAGCTATAAAGTGACATGTTCTCATTAAGGAAAATTTGACAATATATTAATAAAAAGCAGTCCACATTAGCCAAACCAACTAGTATTAAATGGGTGTTTACTGTTGCCTGTAGGAGGGATTTTATGGGTGTCAGTATAGTTACAGCTGTATACGGTGGGCTTCCTGTGATAAAACGGAAAAAAAAAGGGGTTTTAAACCTGTCTGGGGTCCATTTTGTGTGAAGAGTAAGTTCTCACCCTTACGTCTGTGATACGCAGTTAAACCTGTTGGTTTGAAGCGGTTCTTCCAGGAGGGCCGTGCCGGGCGGTGGGTCCTGCTCGCCCGCGTGCTGAGCCTCCTCCGTGCTCTCCACCAGCGCAGCCCGGCTGGAGCGCCATGAGGCTGTCCCTCATGCTTCAGGAGGCCAACGCCCTCAGCAGCAGGCTGAACGGGAGCTATGCTTTTGGCAGGTGAGTGATTGTCCTATTAGTAAACGAGTTCTTTGTTTTAACCTGATGAGCCTCACAGGATGCTTTGCTGCGTAGTTTCTTTAGTGCCCCTGCCTGCCGTCAGGTCCCGGGCGCGTCCCGACTCCCCTCTCAGAGAGCACTCGGGAGTGAAAGAGGCTTTTCAGAATGTTTTATAAATAGAATAATTTTAGGTGGTTTAGGAATTTGCTAACTTTCTTTTGATTTTATCAGCGTTCCACATTTTAAAAGGAATATACAGTATTGAAACCTTTCATTTAACAAGTCATTATATAAGAAGTTACTTAGTGTGTAGTATATACTAGATACGATTCTAAGTCTAACAGAAACACGTAACTAACGAGGGTTTAATCCATGGACTGGATTTTTCTGGGAGTTGTTGTGAGTTGGGAATCTCCAGGTTTCGTATGTTTTAGGAGCATTTTTTCCTTTGGTTTTCTCCCAGACATGTGGTGTCCGATCGAGGGAGTGGTCCTGACGCTTGTGTGCGGGTCCGTAACCTGCAACTGGGGGTCTCGACCGTCTGGAGCCTGGAGAAGTTTGAGTCTAAACTCGCCGCAATGAAGGAACTTTACGAGGTCTGCAATCTCTTCACAGTCTAAACTTTTGAAAATAAAAGCTATAAAGTGACATGTTCTCATTAAGGAAAATTTGACAATATATTAATAAAAAGCAGTCCACATTAGCCAAACCAACTAGTATTAAATGGGTGTTTACTGTTGCCTGTAGGAGGGATTTTATGGGTGTCAGTATAGTTACAGCTGTATACGGTGGGCTTCCCTGGTGGCAAAGATGGTAAAGAATCTGCCTGCAATGCGGGGGGCCCAGTGTGATCCCTGTTTCTTACTGAAACAGCATCCATTTCTCCGCATTTTTAAGATCTTTTTTTAAAAAAAATATGGCCTCTTTTATTGGTTTTTTATCTATTTTCATCCATCTCTATTGTTTGGCCCGTGTGGGCCTCCCATTGCAGTGGCCTCTCTCGCTGCAGAGCAATGGCTCTGGGCGCATGCGCTCCAGAGCTCCGGCTCGGTAGTTGGACACACTGGTCCAGCCGCTCCGCGGCACGTGGGATCTTCCCAGGCCAGGGATGGAACCAGCGCCCCTTGCACAGCAGGGCAGACTCTCTACCCACTGGACCCCCAGGGAAGCCCCATTTCTCCGCATTTGTATTTTTATGAATGCAACAAAATATTTAGACTTTTCCCCATTAGTTGCTAAACATGTTTAACCCATAATTACTAGGAACTGTGTGTTTATGTCCTTAGAGTCACGGGAGCAGCATGGGTGAAGAGGTCTTTTGCGACCCTGAGGATGAGTGGGAGCCCGACATCACAGACGTTTGCGCCTCTTCGTTTTCCAGGAGGAGGTGAGGGTGCTGGGGGGCCTCCTGCTCCGGTGTGCCCAGACGTCATTTCCTCCTACGGGACCTGTCTGCTGTCACGGCGGACGTCTGTGAAGGGAACCAGTATGTCCGGGATCAGATCGCCGCCCTCAGGGCGTGGCGTTGCTTATATTCAGTTGGGACATGAAGAAGAAGTCCTCAGTATTTTACCATATAAGTTTTAAGAGCAACTTAAACTGGCCTAAATCCACTTTCTTATAAAAATGAACAGTGTTTATTACTTTAAATTGCCCTTCTTCAAAACCCTGGCGTGTTCGGACATTTTGTTGTAAATGACGGGTCTGAAGTGCGCTCAGGTTGGCCGTTGGCGCTGAGTCAGGTCGCGCAGGGCTTCTGCGGGCGGCGCGGGGGCTCACTGACGGAGGCAGGCGGTCGCCGGAGAAGGGCTGCTCCTCCCGGCCTCGACGCTCAGGCTGCGGGGGAGGCCTGCGTCCTGGGGCCAGCCTCGTGGGCTCTTCGGAGAGGACCCGGCTGCCCCGTCCCGGGGATGCCCCTGTCCTCCGAGACCCGAGCGGAGCGGAGTCGGGGCGGCGGCCGTGACGGAGGCCTGGAGGAAGGGCAGGCTCCCCGCAGCCCCCGGCTCGGGAGCCAGGCCTCCCCCGCGTCCCCGGCGGCCCTCCTGCCCTCCGGCACGGCCCGCTCGGGTCATCATCTGCCCAGTGTCTCTTCCCGTGGACCTTCCGCCCAGCGAGCCCAGAAGCCGCGTCGGCTCCAGAGCCTGTGCCTCGTGGACGGTCGAGCCCTGGGCGGCCCGGCGTCCAGCAGTGAGCCTGCAGGACGCGAGCGGCTGAGCCCCGGACGTGCAGGAGCTTGTACGCCGGGGCTGACTGTGCCAGGGGCGTACCCTGAGTGTGTCAGGGGTCAGCTGCATTCTATAAGTAGTTGTTCCATTAAGTTAATTGACTATAGGGTGAGAATGACAGCTGGAAGCAGTGAAATTCTTATTCATTGAACCAAAGTGACTTAACCCTTGATGAAAATGTTTCCGCGGGAGGCATACTCCTGGACGTCCCCTTTCTTTGTAGAATTCGACGTCGCTCCGCGTGGCGTGTGACTGGCTGCTGGCTAACCGTGGCCGTGGGCCCTGTTTTCGCAGGAGCAGGAGCCTGCTGAGGAGCGGGAGGCTCTCCAGCTGTCTGCGCGGCGTGGAGGCCCACGCGGGCCAGGACCTGCAGCCCGCGCACGCCTCAGGTCCTTTGCCGTCCCATTCTCTTGTGTACTGAGGACAGCAGCAAGCCTGGGCTCTGCCACTCCCCTGTGTTCTGTTCTGGTGAACATCGTCTCACCTCCTGGAAGCTTCGCTCTCCTCTGTAAACAGGAGGGTCGACCAGAGGCCCCTCCGTGCTCTGTGCTGTATTTCCCGGCCTGAACAGAGTGACTCGTTCAAATGGGGATGACGTGTGTTTGTTCACAAATGTGTGAGGAGACTGTTTTCTCCAAGTGGAGAAAGGCAGCGTGTGGAAGATGGGTTGCAGGCGGTCGCTTGTGTCAGGAGGAGGAGGGGCGGCTCCCGCACGTGCTTCCTCGGGGGCCGTGTTTGCCCCCCGGGGCAGAGGCGTGAGGCCGGCTTGAAACGGGACTAGCCTGTGTGCCCGGGGTTCTGCGGGGCCCGCGCCGAGGCGTTTGTTTGAAAGTGGTGTCCCAGGCCGCGAGGCTCAGGGCGGCTCTCTTCTGTGACACAGGCTGCGTGGGGCCGGCCCGCCCTCTGGACCCAGGTGCCGCGGAGCCCTGTCTTCCTGGTGTTTGCAAAGAGCTGATCGGCTCGTCACTAGAGCTTCTTGGACAACAGAGTGACGACGAGGAAAGCACCGTGGCCGACAGCCTGCTGAGCGCCGTCCGTAGACTCCACGACGGGGTCCTGGCAGTGTCCAGGGCTCACGAAGAGCAGGACGAGGACAGCCAGTGTCCCTGTGAGCACCCCCCACTGCCCGCAGACCCCGTTTCCTGTGTGTGCTCAGTGGCTCTGCCACCTCTGTCGCAGACCGTCTGATGTTAGCGTCTCCTTGTATGTGAGCTCTTGTGCTTGGAGGTCACCTCTGCTCATCACTTTTCTTCTTCTTTCCAAGTGTTCGCTGATCGAGCAAACCAGTCGATCGCTGTCCAGGTGACGAGTGCTTTCGAGCAGCTCGCGGTGCTGGCGAGGCTCTGGCTGAGCGGCGGCCTCCCCGGGGCTGGCCTGGCGGCCCTGCCGGACCAGCTACGGCAGGAAGTGCGGACCCTGGGAGGCTGCTTGCAGCTGCTTCTGCAGGTAGAGAGGCCCTGGATTATCCTTGGAAGCCTCATCTGCTCAGCCAGTGCTGACTGACTTCCTCTCATTCCTGTCGAGCGTGAGATCCCGAGCCGTGGTGTGTCACGTGACTTACTGAGCTGGGACGTCGAGGGCAGGCTCTGCGGGCCGGCTGCGGCGGCGCTGTGCGGCAGGGCTCCCGCGGGTCTCCCTGCAGCCCCGGGCGTGGGCCCTGGCGCTGTCCCCCTCCATCAGGAGGAGGGGTGGCCAGGGACAGTGGGTCCACTCTTCACCACTGGGAGGCCATACCCTGAGCCCAGGTAGTCCCGACCGCCAGGCCGCACTGTCCCCAACCGGGGCTGGGAGAAGGGGCCGGGGCCTTGCTCTGGCCGCAGGTAGTGAGTTGGTCAGAAGCCTGGTGACCCAGGGCCAAGGAGAGTTGCTCTGTTGCCTGTTACCGTAGGTGAAGCTTGGCTGTAGGAAGGCATAAAAGCTTCCTGTCTCTCATAACTTGGGGGGGCTTGGGTCCCTCTGTGGTGTCCAGCGAGGCTCAGGCGGCTCTTTTGTGACACAGGCTGCGTGGGGCCGCCCGCCTCTGGACCCAGGTGCCGGAGCCCTGTCTTCCTGGTGGTTGCAAAGAGCTGATCGGCTCGTCACTAGAGCTTCTTGGACAACAGAGTGACGACGAGGAAAGCACCGTGGCCGACAGCCTGCTGAGCGCCGTCCGTAGACTCCACGACGGGGTCCTGGCAGTGTCCAGGGCTCACGAAGAGCAGGACGAGGACAGCCAGTGTCCCTGTGAGCACCCCCCACTGCCCGCAGACCCCGTTTCCTGTGTGTGCTCAGTGGCTCTGCCACCTCTGTCGCAGACCGTCTGATGTTAGCGTCTCCTTGTATGTGAGCTCTTGTGCTTGGAGGTCACCTCTGCTCATCACTTTTCTTCTTCTTTCCAAGTGTTCGCTGATCGAGCAAACCAGTCGATCGCTGTCCAGGTGACGAGTGCTTCGAGCAGCTCGCGGTGCTGGCGAGGCTCTGGCTGAGCGGCGGCCTCCCCGGGGCTGGCCTGGCGGCCCTGCCGGACCAGCTACGGCAGGAAGTGCGGACCCTGGGAGGCTGCTTGCAGCTGCTTCTGCAGGTAGAGAGGCCCTGGATTATCCTTGGAAGCCTCATCTGCTCAGCCAGTGCTGACTGACTTCCTCTCATTCCTGTCGAGCGTGAGATCCCGAGCCGTGGTGTGTCACGTGACTTACTGAGCTGGGACGTCGAGGGCAGGCTCTGCGGGCCGGCTGCGGCGGCGCTGTGCGGCAGGGCTCCCGCGGGTCTCCCTGCAGCCCCGGGCGTGGGCCCTGGCGCTGTCCCCCTCCATCAGGAGGAGGGGTGGCCAGGGACAGTGGGTCCACTCTTCACCACTGGGAGGCCATACCCTGAGCCCAGGTAGTCCCGACCGCCAGGCCGCACTGTCCCCAACCGGGGCTGGGAGAAGGGGCCGGGGCCTTGCTCTGGCCGCAGGTAGTGAGTTGGTCAGAAGCCTGGTGACCCAGGGCCAAGGAGAGTTGCTCTGTTGCCTGTTACCGTAGGTGAAGCTTGGCTGTAGGAAGGCATAAAAGCTTCCTGTCTCTCATAACATCTGGAGGTGGGCTCGCTGGGTGCTTTGGGATTCCGCTTCCTTCTGTGCCGCCTGTGGCCGGGCCGGGAGTGTGGCCCTGGGCTCCATGTCCCCCAGTGGCCAGGTGGAAGGTGTGGCCCTGGGCTCTGTCGACCCCGTGGCCAGGCTGAGAGTGTGACCCCAGGCTCTGTCGACCCCGTGGCCAGGCTGAGAGTGTGACCCCGGGCTCTGTCGACCCCGTGGCCAGGCTGAGAGTGTGACCCCGGGCTCTGTCGACCCCGTGGCCAGGCTGAGAGCGTGGCCCCGGGCTCTGTCGACCCCGTGGCCAGGCTGAGAGCGTGGCCCCGGGCTCTGTCGACCCCGTGGCCAGGCTGAGAGTGTGACCCCGGGCTCTGTCGACCCCGTGGCCAGGCTGAGAGTGTGACCCCGGGCTCTGTCGACCCCGTGGCCAGGCTGAGAGTGTGGCCCCGGGCTCTGTCGACCCCGTGGCCAGGCCCCAGGGGAGGTCAGTGCGAGGGATAGGAGCGGGGATGAAGAGGGGCCTTCATTCAAGGAGGCGTCTGGAAATGGTCACATGACCTTTCTATCCACACGTCTTTGGCCAGAACCTCACCGCGGTAGCAGCAGGTGTCCCTGGGACGTGGGCTTTTATTCTGGCAGCCGTGTGCCCAGTGAGGACTGCAGGAGGGAGGAGCAGGCCCCGGAGGGCCCTGGCCTGCTGACGTCCGGACCTCCTCCCGCGGAGGCCCGAGGCCCTAGGAGCCACAGCGGAAACCCCGCGGGAGCGCAGGCGCTGTGGACCCTGGAGGGAGCCTCGGTGCCTCCCCGCGCCTCCCAGTCCGCTCGCCTGCGGGAGCCTTGGTGGGGTCAGCTCCTCCTGGGGTCTCTAGGCAGCCGCTGCCGGCCTGGCGCCCCTGGTAGCGCCGAGCTGTCCGAGGGTGGCCTGCGGGCTCGCTGTGTCCCTGTCGGAGGCTGCGGGCCGTACGCTCTCTGGTCCTCAGGTGCCTGACGCCTGGGCCGTCTTTATTTCACAGGGATGCTCTTCAGATATTCCATCCATGGTGAGGGAGGCCCAGAAGCAAGCGATCCAGTCCGTCCACCGAGCGGCGGCGTGCGTGGGGCAGGTGGCGGCCCGCGCGGGGGACCGGCTGCGCGTCCTGGAAAGCCGTGCCTGGGCCGCGGGCCTCCAGGTGACCCGGGTGCGTTCGTGGCGAGAGCCTTCGTCTCAGCGAGCACAGCGGCTCCTGTGATGGCGCCACACGCAGGAGGGGTGTTTACAGAGCTGCACACACGCCACGGGCTTAGCAGGCGACGAGGCTTTACCGTCCAGGTGGAGAAGCACCCGGTGGCTGGGAGCCTCGGCGAGCCTTCTGCCTCTGTCTGGACGGCAGCCGTCCACGCTGGAGGGCGGGCGCTCGGCCGGCAGCGGGAGAACGTGGCCATAGTCACACTGGCCGTGGTTCTGGACAGTGTGTGTTTGCTGCTTTAGTTACTCCTGCTGCTGAAAACACAGTATTACGTTAAAATGTTCGCTCTAGCACTGTAGTGTCTAAGATGACCGATGTTCTTTACAACAGATGTGGAATACAGAAGTATGGACTTGCTAGGTTTTTTTAACGTTACAGGCTGTTATTTCTTATTCTAGCTTTACCTGAGTTAATAAGCTTGGAATGTACTACAGTCCTAAAATAAGCAGAATATCTAATTATTTGATAATTAAAAAACTATATTGAACTTGAACTTGCCAGCTGACGCTTGAAAACTTCTTCCAGGATGATTTTGTGGCTGCTGTCTGTGACGGTGTGGACTTGGGAATAAAGAGTCTCCTCGATTCTGGACTGGAAAAAGCGAAAGAGCTGGAGGGCGAGCTCCTGAGGCAGAGTTCCCAGGATGAGGTAAGAGAGCCGAGGCCGGCCCTGTGGAGCACAGAGAGGACGGGAAGTCGGGTTCTTAGACTAGCTGAGCTCTGCGAGGGGGTTTTTATGGGTGTATGTACTTTAGCTGCGCGGGGTTACTTACTGAGCACGGCTGACATCATCCCTCGTGGGGCTTTCCTAGTTGACGCCTAGTTTCCTAGTCCCTGCAGCCCCTCTCGTGTCACGCTTCGTGGTCCTGCTGGGTTCAGCCCGCAGGTGGACGGAGAGGACGGGTCCCAGTGACCCGCAGTGATCCTTTGCCGCTCTCTTTTCCTCCTTGGATTAGGGCTGTGCTTTTCCACTTGAGAATGGAAACTAGCATTTGTTTAGTTTGTTTTGTTTCTATCATTTGTTCTTCTAATAATTCTGTTTGTTTGCTTTGGCTTTGTCGTGGTTCTCTTGTCGCGGAGCACCTGGACACGCGGCCCCCAGTCTGGAGCACAGGCTCGGGGGCTGTGGCCCATGAGTCAGTCGCTCAGCTACACGCGGATCCTCCCGGCCCAGGGACAGAGCCAGTGTCCCCTGGTCGCAGGGTGGGTTCTTAGCCGCTGGACCACCAGGAAGGCCCAGGTGGACAGTTCCTGCGGGATCCGCGTGCGGCCTCTTTAGGAAGAAAGGCCGCTTCCAGGGCTTGGACGCGCCAGCTGCTTACTTGTGGTCTCAGTAATCGAACTCCAGTCTCCTGACTATTGGCAGGAACTCTTTTCCCCGGCTGACCCCACAGAGCTCCAGGATGTCTGTACTTCTACATAGTTACTTGTGTAATAAAATGTCAACATTCTCTGTAGGTCACCAAACAGGCGAAAGCTAATGCCCTGGGACTGATCGAATGCCTCGAAAACCTCTTTGCTGAGTGGAAAACAGTAAGAGAAGCTCCTACTTGTTTTGTGTTTGGCCTTGTTGAGTGTGTTTTTCGTTCCCTGGGTTTCAGCGTGGGTGGGCTTGTTCCGCTTTCTGTCTTTAGCTGGTGCCCGCTGGGCGCGCGCTGAGTGGAGGCGGCGCTGGTGCCCGGGCTGCCGCCTCCTGGCGTCTGAGCGGCTCGGGCGTAGTGATGGCGAGACGCTGTGCGGAAGCTGAGCAGGAGTGGTGTGTTCGCCTGTTTCTCCCTGCTGCTGCTTTAGTAACTGTCAGCTTTTGCTTGAATAATCAGAATAGGCTAAAAAGTTGGGTGTAATGATCAGTATGCTCGAAGATTTTTAAATACAGGCAAACTAGACAAAGTATTTTATTCTCATGTCACGGGTAAATAGGAAGATATAAACTAAGGATACAATCAATTAGAAAGGCGAGATATCTCTATAGTTTAAAAGTGTTTGTCTCGAGAAAATAAATGGGAGATATAAAGTTGAACTCTTAATAACTAAATTTTGTCTTTTATGATATTGGGTAGTAAATGGGAGGGATCATTGTTTTATTTCACTCTCATATAATAGGAAATTGAACTTTGGTTTTAAATTATTTAACACTTTTTCTTTCTTTTGAAGACAGTAATTGTTAATACTACATTTTGGTCTTGAAATTAAACTCATTGTCTCTCTTGAAGATAAAATTCTTGCAATTAAAATCATTTTGACTAAGCCTTGCCACCATGTAACTTACTGTGTTTTAAATCAAGGTCGCTCAGGGATCCTCCCGGCCCAGGGACAGAGCCAGTGTCCCTGGTCGCAGGGTGGGTTCTTAGCCGCTGGACCACCAGGAAGGCCCAGGTGGACAGTTCCTGCGGGATCCGCGTGCGGCCTCTTTAGGAAGAAAGGCCGCTTCCAGGGCTTGGACGCGCCAGCTGCTTACTTGTGGTCTCAGTAATCGAACTCCAGTCTCCTGACTATTGGCAGGAACTCTTTTCCCCGGCTGACCCCACAGAGCTCCAGGATGTCTGTACTTCTACATAGTTACTTGTGTAATAAAATGTCAACATTCTCTGTAGGTCACCAAACAGGCGAAAGCTAATGCCCTGGGACTGATCGAATGCCTCGAAAACCTCTTTGCTGAGTGGAAAACAGTAAGAGAAGCTCCTACTTGTTTTGTGTTTGGCCTTGTTGAGTGTGTTTTTCGTTCCCTGGGTTTCAGCGTGGGTGGGCTTGTTCCGCTTTCTGTCTTTAGCTGGTGCCCGCTGGGCGCGCGCTGAGTGGAGGCGGCGCTGGTGCCCGGGCTGCCGCCTCCTGGCGTCTGAGCGGCTCGGGCGTAGTGATGGCGAGACGCTGTGCGGAAGCTGAGCAGGAGTGGTGTGTTCGCCTGTTTCTCCCTGCTGCTGCTTTAGTAACTGTCAGCTTTTGCTTGAATAATCAGAATAGGCTAAAAAGTTGGGTGTAATGATCAGTATGCTCGAAGATTTTTAAATACAGGCAAACTAGACAAAGTATTTTATTCTCATGTCACGGGTAAATAGGAAGATATAAACTAAGGATACAATCAATTAGAAAGGCGAGATATCTCTATAGTTTAAAAGTGTTTGTCTCGAGAAAATAAATGGGAGATATAAAGTTGAACTCTTAATAACTAAATTTTGTCTTTTATGATATTGGGTAGTAAATGGGAGGGATCATTGTTTTATTTCACTCTCATATAATAGGAAATTGAACTTTGGTTTTAAATTATTTAACACTTTTTCTTTCTTTTGAAGACAGTAATTGTTAATACTACATTTTGGTCTTGAAATTAAACTCATTGTCTCTCTTGAAGATAAAATTCTTGCAATTAAAATCATTTTGACTAAGCCTTGCCTCCATGTAACTTACTGTGTATTTTTTAAATGATGAATTTTATTTACACAGAAAAGCTTCAAAACTCAAATAAAAGAAGAAAATTCTGAACACCAAGATTTGAAGAAGATGGTCAATCTTGCCTCAGAATTCTTGAAGTTAAAATGTTGCTTAGAGCAAACTGTTCAAATTATAACGTCCACACTGAGAGGTATGCACTGCAGGTGGAATTCGTGGTTCACCAGTCAGGGCTTGGCACTTGGAAGACCCTCAGACCTCGCGTTTCTAGGCTGGGTCACTCCCGAGGCCCGCGCAGCGCCCCTTCGTGGGTGGCACTGGCCCGTAGGAACGTGTGTGGTTGAATTCCACTTACAGCCCAAGCTCCTCTGCCTGAATCCTTAGCTCCTGACACTGACTGACGCAGCAGGTGCACTGGATCCCCCCAGTCGTCTGGAGGTGTCCTGATGCGGTCAGCTTGGCTTGGACCTCTCGGGTCAGGTCTCAGAGTTGACCCCTGGGGAGGGATGACGAGGTGACCCGTTCCTCTCCTCGCACAGGCTGCCGGGGCGACGTGGCCCTCCTCCAGGACTGCGTGCAGCGACTGTGCCGCTCGGCCAGGGGTCTCCATGGCGACCGGAGTGGGCACCCCGAGGACAGCAGCGCCCGAGCCTGCTACCGGGAACTGGAGTCTCGCGCCACCTCGCTCCTCTTGGCTTTCGAATTTGAAGAAGGACCTGGTTTGTGGGGATCCTGGGAAGCCTGCGGTCAGGGTCCCAGAGCGGCAGGACGGGAGCAGCCGGAGTCAGACAGGCCCGGCCCCCCGAGGGCCCGAGGAGTGCCCGAGCGGGCGTACGAGCTCCCGGGGCCCGCGCCGGGGAGCTCGGAGCCAGGCACGCTGCCCGCCCGGGAGGGCGCTGCGGAGGGATCCCCTCCTGTCGGAGAGCCGTGCGCTGGCTCCAGTGACGGCCAGCCTGCGGGCGGCCTCCTGCCGGGCGTGGACGCTGTGCTCAGATGCCGGAATGGGCAGGCGTCCCCGCAGACCGCCTGAGCAGGTCTTCACTCGATCCGGGCTTCGTGGCCAGCGGGTGGAGTTAGGACTCAGAACCAAGGGAGCGGCCCTCGTCCGCGGCCCGGGGTTCTCCGTGCTCGCCCTCAGCGCCGGCAGGCAGGCTGGGCTGCTCGCTGGCCTGTGTGCGGAGGCCCGGCGGGGACTGGCGCTTGGCTGTAGGCTGTTCCCGCGAGGGAGGCCTCCGGGCTGGTCGTCACTGCCCCGGAGGCCGTGGCTGCGAGGGCTTCCGCGGGGAGGCTGCCCGCGCGGGTCTCACCGGGGCAGCCCAGCCTGGCTGAAGCTGCAGCCCTTCCTCGGAGGCGCAGCTGGCGGCCGTGCTGTGTGGTGTGTCCAGGACGCGGCTTCCGGCCTCTTTCCAAATTAGAAGCAGCTTCCTGAGTGAGCGTGATTTACAGCCACAGCCGGGCTTGCGGCACCCCGCACTCCTCATCCGCCGGGGTTCCGAGGTGGGGCTGTGCGCTGTGCGGATGTAATTTTAACTGGTTAAATACTGCCAGAGTCGCCCTGGACTCTGGGTTGGGGCTGGGGAGTCAGGCCAGGTCTTCTCTTGGTAATGCTAGTTTAGGGAAAATATAGTGAGGGTCTGTGTGTGATCTGATGGCGATTTAAGGCCCTTATTATATCTCAGGACTTACAACCACCTTTATCTACAGTCAGGTCATAAAGATGACATTGCTTTTTGAGGATCTTCCCTTAAGGAGGGTTTCAGCTGCAGAAACGTGTACGTTGACGAGGTGGCCAGTGACCGGGCGCGGCTGGTGTCGAGCCGGTCCTGGGGAGGGCTCTCCCCCGCCGGGCCTCGGCTGCTCTGGGCGGTGCCGCTGGCTCCTGGCTGGTGCCTGTTCTTGACGCTCATGAACTGCAGGTCCTCGGTGCTTCACGGGGGCTTCGGGGTCGCTGGTAACCGCTGCGCTTCTGTTTCCTGTTCTCTTTCTGGCATTTGAACTCGGGTCCCCTCTGAGGGTCCGCACGCGCGTGTCACAGACGATGCTTCGCCAGGTGGCTCTTAGCTGTCAAGTTGATGAAGAGTCGGCGTAGACAAGGCCTCCTGAAGGCTGTTCCTCTCGGAGGAACTTCCGACAGTATTAGTCTGGTAGTTTTTATCTGAATGTTCAGTATTTAGTCCTTACCTTCTGCTGTCTAAACTCAGGACTTCACTGGTCAGAAACCTTACAGTGCCTGTAAAACTTTGTGTATGCATGTATTTATACTCCGGATTGTTACACGGTATTTAAACCGCCGCAGAAAGGTGTCTGCTGTTGGAAGCAGGTGCCTTGAGGAGGTGTGTGACACTGAGGGGGTGCCTGTGATGGGTGGCCTTTCGGGCCGTGGGCTCACTGCTGTCCCTCAGGCAGCGTCCGTCCGCCATTCCTGTCACCAGTCACGAGGCCCGTCACGGAGCCCACCAGGTTGCCTTGGGGAGGCCCCGCCCCCCGGGCGGCACGGTCAGGGGCCAGACCAGCCCCTTCCCCCGCCTCCTCCCGCCCACCCAGCCGACCCCGCCCGCTGCCCGCCTCCACCCAGACCCCCGCCCCTCCTCTCCCGCCCCGGGAGCTCCACCCCGAGGCCCTGAACATTTAAATACTGAATGGGATTACAGAATACATGTGTGTAAGTTTGGAAACTGAGACTGATAAGCTTTTTAAAATACGATTGAATAAAATGTGCACGAGCTCTGGACGTCATCCCGGCTAGTTGTGTGGCACGTTTATGTCACCAGCCTGTGTTGTGTCAGATGGTGACGGTGCTGAGGAGGAAGGCAGATCCACCCGGGGGCGGGCAGCGGGGCGGGCAGTGGGCCGCTGGTCAGGGCGGGCCTGGCTGGGGCGGGCGTGCGAGGGGTGGAGAGGCCCTTGGGTCGGCTTGTAGGAGGCGGAGGACCGGGGGTCCCCGTGCCGGCCGTCAGCACCGGGAGACGTGACCTCCCGCCTGCAGCCTCGCTTCCCACCGTCCTGCCCCGGCGCACTCAGGCACGCCCGACTCACCAGCAGGTCGCCTGCGGGCGCTGGGCTTCGGCCCCTGCAGCCTCGCTGCTTTCCAGGCAGGTCCCCTCTGAGGGGACCGGGGGCAGCCGAGGGCTCAGGGCTCCGTGGCCTCACATGCCCTGCCACCCCTGTGGCTCCCGGAGCGGCCGTCTGTCCCTCGGATGCACGGAGGAGCGGGATTTACAGACACGGGCAGGGACGCTCTGCCCTGAGTCTCTAGACTCTCACTGGTGGGGCCTCGATGGTTCCCAGTCCCGTTCCAGACCAGACTCGGGGGCCGAAGGGGCCGCCTCAGCCCCCGCCGGCCCAGGGCCTCAGGCTGGTCCTGGCCTCTCCAGGCCCGGCTCCTGGGGCTCCAGGTCGGAGCTCTGGCCGCAGCTGTGTGGTCTCCGCGTGAACAGGCCCACCCTCGGTCCTCTTGGCAGTGCTGGCCCCAGCCTCATTCAGGGGGGCACAGGCCTCCCGAGCCCCCCAGGCTGATTCACAAGAGCACGGCTTCTGCCCGCTCCTGGCGTGACTCACGCCCGGCGCTCCGTCAGCTCCCAGCTCCCAGCGGACAGGAAGTGGCCCGGGCTGTTCAGGATGCGCCCTAGACTCCCACCCTGGCCCCTGCTGAGACTCGAGCGGGCCCCCGGCCCTTCGTCCTTGTCTTGTAACCCAGCGTCAGGAGCAGTGCCGTCCCACGCACTTGCTTTAGCTCTTGTAGGGACATTTTCAGGCTTACAGGACTTGCTCCCATCCAGGTCTAAAACGCTGGCCACATGGCCCTCGCAAGTGCGTTGCTCCTTTGGTGTCGAAGAGGTGTTGAAGATTCATGTTTATATACCAGTACTTGGAAAACATTGCTCGGAAATACATACAAAGCGTCAAATCCAGTTAAAGCTCATGTGATATTTCCAAGAAACACTGTCAGCAAGTGAACCTTCCACATGCTTGAAGACACCTGGATACAGTTGGACCTTGCTGGTCACGCGATCAGCCGACTGGGGGCACCGGAAACATGAGTCCTTCCCGAAAGTTCACGGCCTATTTTGCATATGTTTAGGATTTTCTAGTTTAGTCTCTTTGCCTCCAAAGTACACAGGCAATTATCAGAAAGCTCACTGGTTTCTGTAAGAGGAACGGTTGGCGTTTCTGTCTTTTTGTGTCGGCTTTGCGTCTCCTGGCGGAAGGCTGTAGCATAGGCACGGTAACGGCCCCGCGGCTGACTCGGCCAACGGGAGGCCGGCGTCCCAGGGCTGGCTTCCTTGCCTTCCTCTGGGGAAGAGCTGGAAGGATTGCAGCTGACACTGTTTAATCCGCCAGCCCCAAACATAATCCAGGCAGTCATCGTTGAAACATGCGCGCCCGTGACGTCATAGACGTTAGACTCCTGGGGTATTTTCTAAATCCCCCAGCAGGAATGGCCTCCTTTACGGCCGGTAGTGTTACACACAGAGGCTTGACTCCTGGCTGTCCCTCGAGCCCGGCACAAGGCAGGCCCGAGAAGCACGCGAGAGGAGGCCGTGGCAGGGACGCGGGCCAGAGACGCCCTCGCGTGAGAGCACCCGGGGAGCCGGAGAGCTCCGGGGTCCGCCTCCGCCTCTTGTCTTGTAACCCAGCGTCAGGAGCAGTGCCGCCCCACGCACTTGCTTTAGCTCTTGTAGGGACATTTTCAGGCTTACAGGACTTGCTCCCATCCAGGTCTAAAACGCTGGCCACATGGCCCTCGCAAGTGCGTTGCTCCTTTGGTGTCGAAGAGGTGTTGAAGATTCATGTTTATATACCAGTACTTGGAAAACATTGCTCGGAAATACATACAAAGCGTCAAATCCAGTTAAAGCTCATGTGATATTTCCAAGAAACACTGTCAGCAAGTGAACCTTCCACATGCTTGAAGACACCTGGATACAGTTGGACCTTGCTGGTCACGCGATCAGCCGACTGGGGGCACCGGAAACATGAGTCCTTCCCGAAAGTTCACGGCCTATTTTGCATATGTTTAGGATTTTCTAGTTTAGTCTCTTTGCCTCCAAAGTACACAGGCAATTATCAGAAAGCTCACTGGTTTCTGTAAGAGGAACGGTTGGCGTTTCTGTCTTTTTGTGTCGGCTTTGCGTCTCCTGGCGGAAGGCTGTAGCATAGGCACGGTAACGGCCCCGCGGCTGACTCGGCCAACGGGAGGCCGGCGTCCCAGGGCTGGCTTCCTTGCCTTCCTCTGGGGAAGAGCTGGAAGGATTGCAGCTGACACTGTTTAATCCGCCAGCCCCAAACATAATCCAGGCAGTCATCGTTGAAACATGCGCGCCCGTGACGTCATAGACGTTAGACTCCTGGGGTATTTTCTAAATCCCCCAGCAGGAATGGCCTCCTTTACGGCCGGTAGTGTTACACACAGAGGCTTGACTCCTGGCTGTCCCTCGAGCCCGGCACAAGGCAGGCCCGAGAAGCACGCGAGAGGAGGCCGTGGCAGGGACGCGGGCCAGAGACGCCCTCGCGTGAGAGCACCCGGGGAGCCGGAGAGCTCCGGGGTCCGCCTCCGCCTCTTGGTCTGTAAAGCTGCCTTCAGGACAGATTTGTGCAGAGGAAAGGCAGGGCCCCAGGCGCGGAGGCGGCTTTAGGCCACTGGCCCTGGTGGGGGCCGGGGCGCCCGCCCGTCTCCTCCCTGACGCTCCCCGGCTCGGGACGCTGCGTTTCAAGAAGCGCCCGCTCCTGCGTCCCAAGCTCAAAAACGCCAGCTTCTGGGCTGCTGCTGGCCGCGTTTTCTTCCTCATGAATGTTTGTTTCTCTGGCTGCCCAGGTCTTGGGTGCAACTGCGTCTCTCCGCGTGATCCCAGGCACACCCTCGGTCCCCTTGGTGACGCTGGCTCCAGCCTCGTTCGGGGCCTCCGGTGAGGAAGCCGCGAGTCTGCCTGCGGACCCGCCGCTTGGTGCGCGCAGCCTGCGGGGCTCCGTGAGCGGCCAGGGGTCTTGCTGGAGTTGGACCCTGAGTGGCGTTTGCTCGTGCAGACGCGTGTCTTCTCTACCCACTCACCTGCTGATGGGCGAGAGGCGATTCCCGTGCCTCGGCTGCGGCAGGCAGTGCTGCCGTGAGCGTGGTCGCCGCTCAGGCACGTCTGACTCTCTGCGACCCCGTGGACGGTGGCCCCCTCGGCGCTGTCCGTGGGCCGGCCCGGGCAGGAACGCTGCAGCGAGGAGCCACTCCCTCTCCAGGGGCGCCTCCCGGTCCAGGGACGGAGCCCGGCCTCCTGCGCTGCAGGCAGCTGCTCCGTTGTCTGCACCGCCAGGGAAGGCCTGTGAGCACTCAGGTGTGTGTGTAAAGAAGAAAGAAACACTGCTGTTTGCAGCAACGTGGATGAACCTGAGATGATCATAGTAAGTGATGTAAGACAGGCAGACAAAGGCAAGTATGATGTGGTATCGCCAGTACACGGAATCTAGAAAAATAATACAAGTCAGCTTGTTTACAAAACAGACACAGAGAACAGGCTTGTGGCGGGCAGGTGGCGGCGGGGGAGGCACGGGGTGGGAGTCTGGCTTAGCAGACGCAACCTTACACAGAGAGTGGGTGAGCCACAGGGTCCTGCGGGCTCGTGCGGGCAGCGATGTCCAGTGTGCTGTGACAAACCACAGTGGAAGAGAATATCCTGAAAAAAGCATAGATACACACACGAAACATACACATACACATACCGGAATCACTGCTATACAACAGAAATTAACACAGTATTGTAAATCAACTGTACTTCAGTGAAAAATTTAAAAATAAACAATAGTACAAGTGGGGCTTCCCCTGGTGGTCCAGTGGGTGAGGACACCGCTTTGCAGTGCAAGGGGCGCCGGTTCGATCCCTGGCCTGGGAGGATCCCACGTGCCACGGAGCGGCTGGACCGATGTGTCCGATTACCGAGCCCGAGCTCTGGCACGTATGCACCCAGAGCCGGTGCTCTGCGACGACAGAGGCCACCGCGCTGGGAGGCCCACGGGAGCCAAAGAACAAAGACGGATGAAAATAGAGAAATGAAAGACCAATAGAAGTGGCCCGTCCGTCCCCCTCCCCCCCCCAAAAAAAAGATTAAAAAAAATGATAATAATAATACAAGTGAATTGATTTACAGAGCAGAAGCAGAAAACAAGCTCCTGGTTGCCAAGGGGAAGGGAGGGACGCGTGAGGAGGCCGGGGTAGCGCCCACGCCGCTCCGAATGCCTCTGCCCCAGGCGGCCATGCTCAGCGTGCTCTAACGCCTTTTGGTAAAAAGTCTGATGCTGAGCACTTGAAACTAACGTGAAGTGGTAAACCTACTGGAATAAAGTAAATAAGTAAGAAAAGGTCTGACTCGGGGCCAGGCCCGAGGGCATGGGGTCGTCCTCGGGGTGCTCTGGAGACCCCCGCGGAGGGAGACGTGGGTTTTCTTCCGCAGCCTCCCTGCATTTCCACAGTCGGGGAGCACTTGCCCTGGGCTGGTAGCCCCAGGCGCTGAGCGGTCCCCAGGCCTCTTCCTCTCCGACTGAACGTTAAAAACAAAGTTCCCTGGGTACTTACTTACGGTAAGCTTCAGAGGCCCAGGAGAATTTGCAGCGGGGACAGGGGAGGGACCTGCGTCCCTTGGCTGCGTCCACCGCGCCCTGGGCCTGGGTGAGCGGCCGTGCCTGCGCCCCGTATGGGCCCCTCGCCACCAGTGAGCAGTTAGGCCAGAGTCCGGCCCAGCTCACCGGGACCCTCCCCACGGGTGAGCCAGGCTCACGCAAAGGGAATATTTTGGGTTCAACCTCCCAGAACTGCTGAGATTCTTGCTGAACTTCATGGCCCCCACATCTCGCCTTCGAGAGTATGCTGAAAGCGAATACGTGTCTTATAAAGACCAGGTTGTTTTGCTCTGATCAAATATCAAACTCTTTGGTAAAATGTAAGAAAAATTGAGACTGTAAAGAAACTAAAATCACCCATAGTCCTTATATCACAGAAATAATACCTTTTATATTGCATGAATCCTCTCCTGTTGCGTATTTCGGTGTTTTTGTTCGGAGCTCGCGAGCGGCTCCTGGGCCCGGGCGCTGCAGGCTCTCGCCGCCGCCGCCGGAACGCTGGTTTTCTCTGGTGACGTGAAGAGGGGGTGCGCTGGCTCGGGGTGAAGCGTCAGCAGAAGCAAAGAGACGCCCAGTGTGTTTTAAACACCGTTTAATGACCCGTTTCTCACTAATGAGCTCCTTTCCCCCACGATGCAGGCGTAGCATAAAAACCCTGATTAATTTAGAGTTTCCCCCAGGTCTGGGGACAGCAGGGGCGCTGGAGCACCCTGGCGGGAGGTGAGTCGTGGTCCCACTGAGACCTGGGGTGCGCCTTAACTGCCCTTCTAAGCCCCCAGACGCTCCCGCTTCCGTACCTTGAATTCTGGTGACAACAGATGAAAACCCTTTGCTAAAAAATGGAGCGTCGAAGAGTAGCAGCGGAGCGTGTCATTTTGTATGTCCGATGGGGTCCTGTATGCTTTGGAATTTCACTAAATGGACGGGGAAAGGAAAGGAGTCGGCTGCGTGGAGGTAGACACAGGTTCCTGAGGTGGCGAGCGGGAAGGCCCCTGAGGCAGACACGGGGAGGGGCTGGACGTCGGTGCTGAGCTGCTCTGAGGCCTGTGCCAGGGCAGAAGCTACTGGCTGCAGGTACTGCATTGCTAGGACTTCCTTTTGCCTGCTTCCCCTCACCAATCCCATCTTCTTGTATGTCTATTTTACTTAGCATTTATTTATTTGGTGGCTTCTCCCAGCTTGTGGGATCTTAGTTCCCTGGCTGGGAATGGAACCCAAACCCCAGCAGTGAAAGAACCAAATCCTAACCCTGGACCACCAGGGAATATCTCCTCGTAAGAATAGGTGTCAAACATCCCAAACGGGGCTTCCCTGGTGGTCCAGCGGGTAAAGAGTCTGCCTTGCAGTGCGAGGGGCACTGGTTCGATTCCTGGCCAGGGAAGATCGCACGTGCCTCAGAGCGGCTGGACCGGTGCGTCCATTTACGAGCCAGCGCTCTGGAGCGCATGCGCCCGGAGCCAGTGCTCTGCAAGAAGAGAGGCCACTGCAGTGGGAGACCCACACAGGCCATAGAATAAGGATGAATGAAAATAAGTGAATAAGGACCAATAAAAAAAAAAAAAAAGGCCAAAATTAAAAAAAAAAGATTAAGAACAAAACAAAGCAAACATCCCAAGCGTGGAGCCCCCGGTCTGTCAGTCCTGTCTTTAGCTCCCCTCAGCACACACAAGACGGAGCATCTTAACTGGTTTTAATTAGGCAAAGCCTTTCACTTTTCCCCTCTGGCAGGATTTCGTAAGTGTTCTCAGCTGTCTATTTTCTCAGATAAATGTTCAAATAATTTTATCAGACGTTAGAGAGTAGTGATGTATTTGACTTTCATAAGCCCGTGTGTTAGTGGAAACGTCTTTCTCCGTGAGATTCTCCTCTCAGGTGGATTTCTAATTCTAGCCCAACACGAGGGGCTCCTGAAAGTCACTGGCAGGCGAGCGACCGAGGACAACTAGAGGCGGGAGCAGGAGCCCCCGTGGCCGCGCGGAGCAGGACCGACTGCCTGGTCAGAACCGTCGGGAAGGGGAGGCGCTCTCAGCGGACGCCTGGGGCTCAGCCCGCAGGCCGTCGCCCTGGGGAGCCAGGGGCTCCCCTCCGCAGGCGGGGCCTCGGTCCGTGTGAGCACGGCCGCCGCCGCCCCCTGAGCTCTGCCCCCGCACCCCGTCCGGGGGTCGCTGTGTCACCCCGGAGGTCAGGCGTGATTCAATGCGCGGAGCCAGAGCCAGAGCCTGGGTCCTGAAGCAGACGCAGGTGCCCGCTCCTGCCCGGCGTCCGGGGCGGCCTGGGCGCGGATCGAGCCGGCTTCCTCCTCCGGGCTCCCTCAGCTTCCGTGGAAACCTCAGGGGAAAGAGCCGCCACTCCCCGCAAGCTTCTCTGATTTTATAAGGACTCTTCCAGGAGGGTGTGAACCAATTATAAACGTAAAGCTTGAGTTCTTTATTCAGTCGGGGGAGCGTTGGCTTAAAATGACAGCCGCACGGGTGCCTTTCGTGGACAGAAAGGCCAGCCGGGATGAGCCGCGGGGCCGGCAGGAACCGAGCTGGCGGGGCTGTCGTGGGACCGAGGAGCGCGTGTCAACAGCCCCCGCGTGCCAGCCGCTGGCTGGGGAAGGCATGTGCCCCCGGGCGGGGCAAAAACCGTCCTAATGAGGCTGGGTTTCTTTCTACCCAAACAAGTATCCAACAGAAACAAATCAAAACCCCCTTCACCCTGCAGCCCTAACAGTCTCTGGGTCTTATTATGGCTCGTTCGCCCCGTCCCTGGGGAGGAAAGCAGAGAGGCACTCGAGGCCCACACGCTCAGTGGCAGCGCTGGTGAAGGGCAGGCCCCGGGTTTGCCAACTAACCCAGAACTTGAGGAGCCACGGGCTTCCCTGGTGGTTCAGACGGTCGGGAATCCACCTGCAATGCAGAAGACCCTGGTTCGATCCCTGGGCTGGGGAGATGCCCTGGAGGAGGGAGTGGCACCCCACTGCAGTGTTCTTGCCTGAAGAATCCCGTGGACAGAGGAGCCTGGCGGGCAGCCCGCGGGGTCACCGGGCGAGCCTCCTGCGGCAGTGCTCCCGCTGGCCACTGGATGGCAGCATCTCACAGGCCAGTGTGCTCCCCGACCCGGCAGCCCGGTCTGGAGGGGAAGCCTGACTTCACAATAACTGGGTGGAAACTGTCAGCATCTTTTTGTTCTTCATATTGTGAAAAGAAATATCTCCAAACACTCTCAGAAGGTTCCCCTGTGATGTGTTGCATGCACTCTGTGTCCTCGAGGCCGCAGAGTGGCGCAGCGGCGGCGGCCGTGGGGGCCGCGTGTGGAGCTCGCGCCCGTGTGGGCTCGGAGCCCCTGCTGAGGGCCCTGGCCGCTGCCTTCTGGTCCCAGCCTCTGCTCCCGCGGGAGCTGGCCTCCGACGAGGCCGCGATAGAAGCCTCAGTGTTTTCTGTGGAAGTGAAGTAGAATGGGACGGTCACGAGGACACATCCCCGGAGGGGGATTCCCGGCGGGGTTTCTCCCCGGGACTGTGGAGCGGACATGGAAGCTGGGGGATGTGTCCTTGCCGTCAGGGGGGCTTCCGGGTCTAATTAAACGAGTGGGGGGCGTTGGGACAGGACGGGTGCCTTCGTGGACAGAAAGGCCAGCCGGGATGAGCCGCGGGCCGGCAGGAACCGAGCTGGCGGGGCTGTCGTGGGACCGAGGAGCGCGTGTCAACAGCCCCCGCGTGCCAGCCGCTGGCTGGGGAAGGCACGTGCCCCCGGGCGGGGCAAAAACCGTCCTAATGAGGCTGGGTTTCTTTCTACCCAAACAAGTATCCAACAGAAACAAATCAAAACCCCCTTCACCCTGCAGCCCTAACAGTCTCTGGGTCTTATTATGGCTCGTTCGCCCCGTCCCTGGGGAGGAAAGCAGAGAGGCACTCGAGGCCCACACGCTCAGTGGCAGCGCTGGTGAAGGGCAGGCCCCGGGTTTGCCAACTAACCCAGAACTTGAGGAGCCACGGGCTTCCCTGGTGGTTCAGACGGTCGGGAATCCACCTGCAATGCAGAAGACCCTGGTTCGATCCCTGGGCTGGGGAGATGCCCTGGAGGAGGGAGTGGCACCCCACTGCAGTGTTCTTGCCTGAAGAATCCCGTGGACAGAGGAGCCTGGCGGGCAGCCCGCGGGGTCACCGGGCGAGCCTCCTGCGGCAGTGCTCCCGCTGGCCACTGGATGGCAGCATCTCACAGGCCAGTGTGCTCCCCGACCCGGCAGCCCGGTCTGGAGGGGAAGCCTGACTTCACAATAACTGGGTGGAAACTGTCAGCATCTTTTTGTTCTTCATATTGTGAAAAGAAATATCTCCAAACACTCTCAGAAGGTTCCCCTGTGATGTGTTGCATGCACTCTGTGTCCTCGAGGCCGCAGAGTGGCGCAGCGGCGGCGGCCGTGGGGGCCGCGTGTGGAGCTCGCGCCCGTGTGGGCTCGGAGCCCCTGCTGAGGGCCCTGGCCGCTGCCTTCTGGTCCCAGCCTCTGCTCCCGCGGGAGCTGGCCTCCGACGAGGCCGCGATAGAAGCCTCAGTGTTTTCTGTGGAAGTGAAGTAGAATGGGACGGTCACGAGGACACATCCCCGGAGGGGGATTCCCGGCGGGGTTTCTCCCCGGGACTGTGGAGCGGACATGGAATCTGGGGGATGTGTCCTTGCCGTCAGGGCCTGCCGGGTCTTCCAGAGAAGGGAGTGGCCCGTGGGAATCCAGGAGACCACGATGGCGGTCATGGCCGAGAAGGGGACCTCTCTGCAGATGGTACGATCCCAGGAGCTCGCGTTTGCTGAGACATCGCTGAGTGGCGTCACCGTGCACCACGTGCTTGGACCAAGGAGATCCACCCAGTCGATCCTAAAGGAAATCAAGCCTGAATATTCCTTGGAAGGACGGATGCTGAAGCTGAGGCCCCAGCACTTTGGCCCCCTGAGGTGAGAGCCGACGCGCTGGGAAAGGCCCTGGAGGGCAGGAGAAGGGGACGACAGGGGATGCGCCGGCCGGACGGCATCGCTGGCTCAATGGGCGTGTGTCTGAGTCAGCTCCAGAGAGAGTGGAGGGCAGGGACGCCTGGCGGGCTGCAGTCCACGGGGTCGCACAGAGCTGGACGTGGCCTCAACAGCAGTAGCTTCCGATGGTCAGGCACGGGCCTCTGGCTTCCAGAGGGTGGTCTCCTTCAGTCCTCACACACAGGAGAAACAGTTGTTAATCTCGCGGTGAGGAGAGGGGCAGAGAGAGGGCGAGGTGCTGCGCCAGGGTGTGCAGCTGGTAAGTGGTGGACGCGGGACGTGGTTTTGAGCGTGGGTTCCAGCGCTCGTTTTTCTTACACGTCCCAGCCAGTTCCGCTGTTAAACTCAGGCTTTGTGTGGATGTTTGTTCCCGCCTTGTCCGCCCCCATGGGCTTCCCAGGCGGCGCTAGTGGTGAAGAACCTGCCCGTCAGTGCAGGAGACAAAAGAGACACAGGCTCCCGTGGGTCAGGAAGATCCCCGGAGGGGGGCGTGGCAACCCACTCCGGGATTCGCGACTGGAGAATCCCACGGTCCGTGGGGTCACGAAGAGTCGGACACGACCTAGAGACTAACACTCTCCCTTTTCACCGTCATGGTCATCAGGCCCGACCGCTTACGTAACCCCTCCAGGACCTCCTGTCCTTGCCCAGGACCTTGCGGGACAGTGAGGAGGTCGCCCGCAATCGGGGGCCCCCGCCCGGACCTCGGCTCTGCCAGCTACATCCTCCCGTCCCCTCTGGCCTTCGTGGACCGTCTCTGAGCTTGTAGGGACCCATTTATGTGGCCATTTGTCTCCTTGATGAGACTGAGCCCCTTTGGGACAGTCCTGACGGAGTCTGCTTGTCCGTCGCCCCCGGAGAGCCTGGCAGACTGACCGTGATGGGGTTTCCTGGATGAAGGTGCAGTCCCCTGGCGGAGGGAAGGCTTTCTCCCTTGACTCTTTCATTTCTTTATATGAAGTCATGCGACGCTGAACATATTCCATCACCTTTTTACTACTGTTAAGAAATCAACACAATCGAGGACGTTTGAATCTCTGAAGTCAGGGCAGCGGGGAATCCAGGCGGCTGTGGGTGGGTTGGCCAGAGGGCTTCGGCCGCCCACTCTGCTGCTTCTCACGCAGGGTTATTTCCACAAGCTCTCAGTGTCTACCTTCTCCTCCGTGTTCTCTGCTTAAACTTTTCCCCTAAATCTCGGCTTTAATGAGAAGCAGCTTTTGATGTTTCTGCCATGGTTCTGGGGCCTCTCACAGGGCTGTCAGGTCTGTGAGTTTTGTTTTTGTGTGTGTAATTGGAAAATTCCCCGTGAGCCTGAGAAAAGCATTGGCGCGCCACAAACATGGACTCGGGTCCCGCCCACCGGATGGGTCGAGCTTCTGCGTGCAAAACCCATCAGAGAGGCGGGGGTCAGGCTGGTGATTTCCCCGTCACTCTGGTTGGACATAGGTCTTTGTTCTGGGGGAAAATGAGGCTGCAGCCAGCAGCGTGGCTCATAAACCACGTTTATGATGGCCATGGTGGCAGGGCTGCTGGGGCGGGGGTTTCAGGGGGCAGAAGCCACTCTGGGCCGCACCCAAGGGCCACCCCCCCGACAAGTCCCCAAGGGACCCTCCTTGCAAAGGTCACCATCTGAGCTTTTCTCCTTCATGTCTCTTTACCTCCTCTCTCTTCTATCTCCTGCACAATATAGCAGGTGATTGTGGCTTATGTCTTTCATATGTAACTGTATGTGTCTCAAAAATCCCAGTTTATCCTCCACCTTTGGACAGTGAGGAGGTCGCCCGCAATCGGGGCCCCGCCGGACCTCGGCTCTGCCAGCTACATCCTCCCGTCCCTCTGGCCTTCGTGGACCGTCTCTGAGCTTGTAGGGACCCATTTATGTGGCCATTTGTCTCCTTGATGAGACTGAGCCCCTTTGGGACAGTCCTGACGGAGTCTGCTTGTCCGTCGCCCCCGGAGAGCCTGGCAGACTGACCGTGATGGGGTTTCCTGGATGAAGGTGCAGTCCCCTGGCGGAGGGAAGGCTTTCTCCCTTGACTCTTTCATTTCTTTATATGAAGTCATGCGACGCTGAACATATTCCATCACCTTTTTACTACTGTTAAGAAATCAACACAATCGAGGACGTTTGAATCTCTGAAGTCAGGGCAGCGGGGAATCCAGGCGGCTGTGGGTGGGTTGGCCAGAGGGCTTCGGCCGCCCACTCTGCTGCTTCTCACGCAGGGTTATTTCCACAAGCTCTCAGTGTCTACCTTCTCCTCCGTGTTCTCTGCTTAAACTTTTCCCCTAAATCTCGGCTTTAATGAGAAGCAGCTTTTGATGTTTCTGCCATGGTTCTGGGGCCTCTCACAGGGCTGTCAGGTCTGTGAGTTTTGTTTTTGTGTGTGTAATTGGAAAATTCCCCCGTGAGCCTGAGAAAAGCATTGGCGTCGCCACAAACATGGACTCCGGGTCCCGCCCACCGGATGGGTCGAGCTTCTGCGTGCAAAACCCATCAGAGAGGCGGGGGTCAGGCTGGTGATTTCCCCGTCACTCTGGTTGGACATAGGTCTTTGTTCTGGGGAAGATGAGGCTGCAGCCAGCAGCGTGGCTCATAAACCACGTTTATGATGGCCATGGTGGCAGGGCTGCTGGGGCGGGGGTTTCAGGGGGCAGAAGCCACTCTGGGCCGCACCCAAGGGCCACCCCCCCGACAAGTCCCCAAGGGACCCTCCTTGCAAAGGTCACCATCTGAGCTTTTCTCCTTCATGTCTCTTTACCTCCTCTCTCTCTTCTATCTCCCTGCACAATATAGCAGGTGATTGTGGCTTATGTCTTTCATATGTAACTGTATGTGTCTCTTAAGGATAAAATTCCCAGTTTATCCCCCCTCCACCTTTCCCCATTGATAATCATACTTTGCTTTCTATGTCTATCTGTTTTGTAAATAAGTTCATTTGCATAGCTTATTAGATTCCATGTATAAGTGATACCATACGATGTTGTCTTTCTCGGTCTGATTTACTTCACTTACTAGGCTAGTCTCTGAATCCATCCATGTTGCTATGGTTTTCTCTTTTTTGTTCACAATAAAGACATCTGTCTTCTCCACAGTCCTTCTTTTTGTTTGTTTGAATTCTCCAATGGAGATTATTTCGCCTGCCTCTCGCGCTGATAAATTAAGTCATCAGGACAGGTTTCTTCTGATGCCAGGACAGCGTTGAGTTTCTTCCAGCAGCCTCTCCTCCGTCCCCTCCGTCCCATCCGGGCTTCAGGGTGAGGCGCCCCTCCGCAGCCAGAGCCCCGCCTGCGTCCCCTCCGTGGGGTGAGTGCTGCTGGCCGTGGCCGCGTCCGCCACCCTCTGGCCGTCACGCGTCGCTGGGTCTTCGGGGCTTGTGGTGAATAGGCCTGTGTTTGTGTAAATCCACGTCCATCAACCGTCCGTGTGGGGACCTGGAGCTGGTATCTTTATGACCCAGAGGACGGTAAAGTCTGCCGCCAGGTAGGGCAGCTGCAGGCTCTGGGATGGAGCTAGTAAAGCGCCCGTTGCAGCCACCGCACCCTGAGGTCCTGCCTGCCTCCTGCAGCCTGAAATGTCTCCAGAAAGAATGGGACCAAAGGACGAGCAAGCCCTGCCCGAGATACCCTAGCATCTCCAGCCCACCTGCAGCTCGAGAAGGCGCTGGGGTCCTGGGAGGGCGCGAATGAAGCAGGGGTGGTGTAGTCAGCCCCCCACCCCTCATTGACGTGCTTTTCGCTTTGAAACCTACTGATCAGCAGGTCAGATTTACCCTGTGTTTGTTTCTCACGCTGCTTGTCTAGAGCGAGGATTCTAAGCCACAGGCTGATCAGGCCTTGCTGCGTGTTCTTGTCTGGCCCTCGAGCTGAGGACGGGCTGACACTTCTAAATGGTTGGGAAAAAATCAAGAGGATAGTATTTTGTGATGTGAGAGTTGTGTAAAATTCATGTTTTAATGTCCAGGGATGGAGTTCTATTGGGACACGCCATGCTTCCCCATACTTTTTTTTTTTTTTTTTTAAAGATTTATTTATTTATTTATTTTTGGGCGGGAGTCAGGTTGGGGAGGGAGGGGAGCGGGCAGGCCACTTCTATTCTTTCATTTCTCTGTTTTCATCTTGGCTCCTGTGGGCCTCCCATCGCGGTGGCCTCTCTTGTCACAGAGCGCCGGCTCGGTAATTGGACACATCGGTCCAGCCGCTCCACGGCACGTGGGATCTTCCCAGGCCAAGGATCGAACCGGCACCCCTTGCACTGCAAGACGGTGTCCTTACCCCCTGGACCACCAGGGGAAGCCCTTCCCCATACTTTTAAGCTGGCTTGCCGGGCCAGCCAGCAGTCGAACAGGTCCTGAAGAGAGTGGCAGATAGGCTAAGAAAAGAAAGAAGGACAGAAAAGATGGGGTTGAGAGGGACAGCAAGAAGGCAGACAACTCTACAGGTTGCTGACAAGTTGCTGACAAGTTTATTGAATTCGCTCATGCCTTTTATACTTCACACAACAAGCAATTGTGTACACATGCTTTAGGCCAGGTGTCGATCATAACACGTGCTTTAGGCCAGGTGTCGATCATAAACTAGGTGTTACCTCCTGGTGTGTTATTGCAATGGTTCTGGGTCATAATGCCCCTCAAACCCTGTAAAGAGGCTCCAGGTGTTCTTTATGATAGCTCAGGAACGTCTTCACAACACCTGGGGCGGCGGGACAGAGAGCTATGCTGTTATCAGCCCCTGTTGCCAGGGCAGCTCCCAGGGCTATGTTTCCTTAAAGGAAACCCCTTGAAACAGGGCGGCTCCCCGCACTGGCTTAAAACTCAACTTTCAAAAAACGAAGATCATGGCATCTGGTTCTATCACTTCATGGCAAATAATGTGGAAACAGCCAGATTTCATTTTCGTGGCTCCAAAATCACTGCGGATCAGGCCTTGCTGCGTGTTCTTGTCTGGCCCTCGAGCTGAGGACGGCTGACACTTCTAAATGGTTGGGAAAAATCAAGAGGATAGTATTTTGTGATGTGAGAGTTGTGTAAAATTCATGTTTTAATGTCCAGGGATGGAGTTCTATTGGGACACGCCATGCTTCCCCATACTTTTTTTTTTTTTTTTTTAAAGATTTATTTATTTATTTATTTTTGGGCGGGAGTCAGGTTGGGGAGGGAGGGGAGCGGGCAGGCCACTTCTATTCTTTCATTTCTCTGTTTTCATCTTGGCTCCTGTGGGCCTCCCATCGCGGTGGCCTCTCTTGTCACAGAGCGCCGGCTCGGTAATTGGACACATCGGTCCAGCCGCTCCACGGCACGTGGGATCTTCCCAGGCCAAGGATCGAACCGGCACCCCTTGCACTGCAAGACGGTGTCCTTACCCCCTGGACCACCAGGGGAAGCCCTTCCCCATACTTTTAAGCTGGCTTGCCGGGCCAGCCAGCAGTCGAACAGGTCCTGAAGAGAGTGGCAGATAGGCTAAGAAAAGAAAGAAGGACAGAAAAGATGGGGTTGAGAGGGACAGCAAGAAGGCAGACAACTCTACAGGTTGCTGACAAGTTGCTGACAAGTTTATTGAATTCGCTCATGCCTTTTATACTTCACACAACAAGCAATTGTGTACACATGCTTTAGGCCAGGTGTCGATCATAACACGTGCTTTAGGCCAGGTGTCGATCATAAACTAGGTGTTACCTCCTGGTGTGTTATTGCAATGGTTCTGGGTCATAATGCCCCTCAAACCCTGTAAAGAGGCTCCAGGTGTTCTTTATGATAGCTCAGGAACGTCTTCACAACACCTGGGGCGGCGGGACAGAGAGCTATGCTGTTATCAGCCCCTGTTGCCAGGGCAGCTCCCAGGGCTATGTTTCCTTAAAGGAAACCCCTTGAAACAGGGCGGCTCCCCGCACTGGCTTAAAACTCAACTTTCAAAAAACGAAGATCATGGCATCTGGTTCTATCACTTCATGGCAAATAATGTGGAAACAGCCAGATTTCATTTTCGTGGGCTCCAAAATCACTGCGGATCGTGACTGTAGCCGTGAAATTAAAAGACGCTTGCCCGTGGGAAGATGGCTATGACAAACCCATACGGCGAATAAAAGAGCAGAGACATTACTTTGCCAACAAAGGTCCGTGTAAGTAGTCATGTGTGGATGTGAGAGCTGGACCATAAAGAAGGCTGAGCGCCCAAGAATTGAAGCTTTTGAGCTGTGGGGCTGGAGAAGACTCTTGAGAGTCCCTTGGACAGCAAGGAGATCAAACCAGTCGGTCCTAAAGGAAATCAACCCCGAGAATTCATTGGGAGAACTGGTGTTGAAGCTGAAGCCCCAATCCTTTGGCCACCTGATGCGAAGAGCTGCCTCATTGGAAACGACCCTGATGCTGGGAGAGACTGCGGGCAGGAGGAGAGGCTTGGATGGCATCACTGACTCGATGAGCATGAGTTTGAGCAACTTCAGGGAGACAGCGGACAGGGAAGCCTGGCGTGCTGCAGCTCATGGGGTCACAAAGAGTCAGACATGGTTTAGTGACTGAACTATAACACTAATCTCCCTGGAATGAGAAATCTAATCAATACTGTAAAGCAATTATTCTTCAATTAAAATAAATAATTTTTTTAAAAAAAAAGGAAAAAAAGAAGAATGCCTCTCTGTTCACAAGTTCCAAAGGTTTGGGGGCTTTCTTCGTGTTCAGGAAAGCCGCTGCATGATCCCTTCTGAGCAGGTCTGGCCCAGTTTTCCTCCTATGGCGCCTTCAGATTAGGTGACCCTAGAAGACTTCTGTTTGGTGGGCATTTTTTGCCTGAATGTCCCCTCCTGACGGGCGCTGAGTCTTCGCTGGAGGGAGCTGCGTGCACTGCTTCTCCTCCACGGGGGTCCCTGACTCTGGGAGCTTCTGTCAGTCCCCGAGGCTGAGCGCGCCCTGGGCCCAGGAAACCAGAAGCTATGAGCTCGGGCCCGGGGACTCGCGCGTGAAGGTTCGGTTTACAAAGGAGGAGCTCCCTGTGCTGTTTTGAAATTACAGTTTTAACTGCGAGGCCAACTCCACTGGGAACGAGACTCCTTCCCACACAGATTCGTTGCATGCCCACAAAACGCTAATGGCTCTGAAAGTTGTGGATCAGCAAGGAGTGAGAAACTTCCCTGGTGACCCGGTTGTTAAGACCCCATGCTTCCAATGCAGGGGGTGCAGGTTCGAGCCCTGGGCAGGGAGCGAAGATCCCACATGCCACATAGCAAAGTCCAGCATAATATGATTAAAAAAACAAACAAACAGGAATGAACTAGCTCTGCTTTCTGTGATGTATCAAGAAATACCATCAACACTGGAGTGAGTGACTCTTTTCCCAAATAGACTAGTGTCATCATTTCTGGAAATTAGTGAACTGACTATTCAGGGTTGGGTATGTAGATACACCGAAATCAAAAAGTATTAACAAGTGAAGTCTGAGCTCTAGAGCGGTCTCATGGCCCTTTTGGAAATGGCTACATTTCTACTAAGTAGCATTTGGGCTGTGGCTGTGGGCAGGGATTCTGTTTCTCTTTGAAGCACCGCCTCCCAGTGTTAGACTCTCAAGCCTCAGCTGCACAACCTTGACCGAGTCCCTGAATTTATTTTGGATTTGTTTTCCTCTCCTGTGGACTGGAGGTCTTAGTCCCACCTCCATCACAGGGCTGCTGGAGAGATTAGATGAGGTAATATACAGAGGAGCTCTTTTACGATCATGGAGCTCTCGTCTGATTCAACCATATTTTCTGGGACTCAGTCAGCCATGAGACAGACAGAAATAAGGAAACAGGAACAGATGCCCAGGGTGGGAAGTGCCTTGGAGAAAAGCTGGGCAGAAGGGGTGGTTCTTTTTTTTTTTTTTTTTTGAGAAAATAAAGTTTATTACTTAATATTAGCACGTCTGCCACGGTCCCCACTCCTCTTTTAGGGTTGTTTTTTTTTGTTTGTTTGTTTTTTGTTTTTTTAATTTTGGCCTCTTTTACTGGTTTTTTATTTATCTATTTTCATCCATCTTTGGCCTGTGTGGGCCTCCCACTGCAGTGGCCTCTCTCCTTGCAGAGCGCTGGCTCGTAATTGGACACACTGGTCCAGCCGCTCTGCGGCACGTGGGATCTTCCTGGGCCAGGGATCGAACCGGTGCCCCTGGCACTGCAAGGCGCACTCTTTACCCACTGGACCACCAGGGAAGCCCGAGGGCTGGTTCTTGAGAGGGTGTGAAGATGTTTCGCACAGGGCCTCAGAAAAGACTTTCAAGGAAGCCTGCTAGCAACTATTAGTTCTCGTGACGGTATTGGTAAGGAGTAATGACCACCTGTGTGGTCACTGGGAAGGTCAAGAAAGGAAGCAAATCAATATACTCAGATATCTTGTCTGTTTCCATCATCAACGCCACGACTGTTAAGCCACCAGCGTGGACAGGGTGGAACGTCGGCGTATCTGCCCGCTGACTCGGCGTCCACATAGGAGGCCCTGGGGTGGGTCACGTAGCTCCACTCTCCCGAGGCTGCACAGCGTGCGGGGTCGCCTCAGACACGGGCAGCACCTCGTGGACGACACAGAGAGGCTCCCTGCTCCGAACCAGCTTGCCGTCCAGAAGACCGGAGGCCCCGGGAAACTCCTAGAGCGACTTCCCTGGTGCTCCAGTGGTTACGAGGGTGCCCCCCAACCGGGAAGTGCTCAGTGCCGGGTGGCAGCCTGGACGGGAGGGTATCTGGGGAGAGTGGAGGCACATGGAGGACTCCCCGGGTCCCTTCGCTGTTCACCCGAGACCATCTCCACACTGGTGACCGGTACACGCCAGCACAAAACAGAAAGGTTTTTTCTTTTTAAGAATCTGCTATCCGATGCAGGGGCACAAGTTTGACCCCTGATCGGAATGCTGAGATCCTACACACCATGGGGCAACTAAGCCCCGACGCCACAACAAAGATTCAGCACAGCCAAAATAAATAAGTTTAAGTTCAATTAAAAACAAATATATATATATAAACATTTAGAATAAATAAAAATAAATTAATTTAAAATAAATAGATAAAACCATTTAAAATCAGAGTAAATGGATCAAGGACTTGAAAATTCCAAGAAGTGCCTCACAAGCGTGAGAAAGGGATAGTTTATCTATTTTCATCCATCTTTGGCCTGTGTGGGCCTCCCACTGCAGTGGCCTCTCTCCTTGCAGAGCGCTGGCTCGTAATTGGACACACTGGTCCAGCCGCTCTGCGGCACGTGGGATCTTCCTGGGCCAGGGATCGAACCGGTGCCCCTGGCACTGCAAGGCGCACTCTTTACCCACTGGACCACCAGGGAAGCCCGAGGGCTGGTTCTTGAGAGGGTGTGAAGATGTTTCGCACAGGGCCTCAGAAAAGACTTTCAAGGAAGCCTGCTAGCAACTATTAGTTCTCGTGACGGTATTGGTAAGGAGTAATGACCACCTGTGTGGTCACTGGGAAGGTCAAGAAAGGAAGCAAATCAATATACTCAGATATCTTGTCTGTTTCCATCATCAACGCCACGACTGTTAAGCCACCAGCGTGGACAGGGTGGAACGTCGGCGTATCTGCCCGCTGACTCGCGTCCACATAGGAGGCCCTGGGGTGGGTCACGTAGCTCCACTCTCCCGAGGCTGCACAGCGTGCGGGGTCGCCTCAGACACGGGCAGCACCTCGTGGACGACACAGAGAGGCTCCCTGCTCCGAACCAGCTTGCCGTCCAGAAGACCGGAGGCCCCGGGAAACTCCTAGAGCGACTTCCCTGGTGCTCCAGTGGTTACGAGGGTGCCCCCCAACCGGGAAGTGCTCAGTGCCGGGTGGCAGCCTGGACGGGAGGGTATCTGGGGAGAGTGGAGGCACATGGAGGACTCCCCGGGTCCCTTCGCTGTTCACCCGAGACCATCTCCACACTGGTGACCGGTACACGCCAGCACAAAACAGAAAGGTTTTTTCTTTTTAAGAATCTGCTATCCGATGCAGGGGCACAAGTTTGACCCCTGATCGGAATGCTGAGATCCTACACACCATGGGGCAACTAAGCCCCGACGCCACAACAAAGATTCAGCACAGCCAAAATAAATAAGTTTAAGTTCAATTAAAAACAAATATATATATATAAACATTTAGAATAAATAAAAATAAATTAATTTAAAATAAATAGATAAAACCATTTAAAATCAGAGTAAATGGATCAAGGACTTGAAAATTCCAAGAAGTGCCTCACAAGCGTGAGGGGGAAAGCACCTCGTCTCCACTGGTGACCACAGAAGCACAGGTTAGATTAGACCATTCATTTACCTACCAGATCAGGAAGCTGCTGGTGGGAGCGTGACCTGGTGTCTGCCTTTTCAGGGGCAATCTGTCAGTACCTCTTAAACTTCAGGAGACATGCGACCTTCAACCTGGAAATCTCATTTTAGGGAATCTATTCTCTAGAAATAATCATGCATTAAGTAGGTAAGACTACATGTGTAAAGGTACGCATTTATTATAAAAGTAAATAATTATAGACAATGTTAATATACATCAGGACTTCCCTGGTGGCTCAGATGGTAAAGAATCTGCTTGCATTGCAGGAGACCTGGGTTCGATCCCTGGGTGGGGGAGACCCCCTGGAGGAGGCCACGGCACCCCACTCCAGTCGTCCAGCCTGGGGAATCCCGTGGACAGAGGAGCCTGGGGGCTGCAGATGGGGTCGCGCAGAGTCGGACAGGACTGGGTGACTGGCGGCATTTTTACTTTCAAACACACATCACAGGTGCTCGATGCACATTTGTTGAGCAAGTGAGCACGCATGTGTGTGGGTGGAATATCCTAAGCCGAGGCTTCACGTGCCCAACAGAGAGGTGGCTCGCGGTGAGCGAGAAGGGCGTGGGGAGCCGTGTTAACACAGAGACAAACACACACAGACCTCCGCGCGACAGAGTGGGTGTGTTTGTCTCTGCTTATCAGACTGCAGGCATCTATTGTGCTGACCACAGCACGGGGCATCTGATGCTAAACGATACATAAATAATAATCCATTTCCTTCCCATGTGGCAGAGTGGGGGCCACAGGGTGGTGAGGGAAGGCTTCCACTGTCCAACATTTAGATTTCAGCATGGGCAGAAATGCTTCCAACTTTCACAGACTACTTAGGTAAGTCTTTAAAACAATTCAGTATTTGTAAGAGCCTTTTAGAAATGAGCATGTTAAACTGGGCAAAAGCATCACATTGCTCGTTAGCTCACTAGGACTCATTTCTTCTCTCATCTTTGTAAGTTTTGTTTTATTTTATATTTTGGCCACGTCAGGGGCATGTGGGTAACTGAACCCGGCCTCCTGCAGCGAAAGCACAAAGTCTCAACCACGGGCCGCTAGGGAAGTCCCCATCCGGTGCTCATTTCTTAACTGTTGTGAGTCATGGGAGCTGCAGGACATCCAGGCACCCAGGCTATGTCATTTGACCTTGACAGATGGGGACAGGGAAGCTTCTAGAAGCTGAGTAGCTTTGCTGCATGTTGTAAGAGCTGCACCCTCTTGTTTCTATCCAGAGGCCTCGGACCAGGTCAGGGTCCTGAGGACACAGCCACCAGGCAGAAGGGGACCCTCAGTCCCCCATGAGCTGTGCCGGAGGCCGGGACATGGTGACAAGCTTTTCCTTTCCCCTATTTTGTCTCAGGTCAGTCTAAGTGCGACTAAAAATTAATACATTGTTCTAGAAAGTTTTGAATCAGTTGGAATTGCTACAAGGTCAGAGTTCAGACGTCAAGGAACTGCATTTCAGCTGCTGAACCGAAGTGACCAGGCACCCCTGTGAAGGCCAGGGCTCCTGTGCTGTAACACTGTTTTCTAGAAAAATTGATCCTTATCTTTCTCAAGGTCCTGAGTATAAGATTCTGTGGATGGACTTCCCTGGTGGTCAGTGGGTAGGACTCCTTGCTCCCAACACAGAGGCCTCAGGTTCGATCCCTGGTTAGGGAAGAGGCTGCTGGTTGTGTGGCCTGGCCAAAAAACAAAAAACATTAAATGCAATTAAATAAAACACAGAGTCTGAGGATGTATTTGTGGAATCAAGTGCTAGGATTCGGTTAGTCAACCCAAGAGGCCCACACTTCCTCCCTCCAGATAACTTTTGGGAGACTGGCAACTGGCAGCCCAGAGGCCCTTCTGTGCTTGGGTTCCAGTCAGACAGCAAAGCTGGGACCCCCAGATGGATGAGTTTAGAAGTGTTTTTGAGACATCGTTGAAGTTTTTTTAAAATCCTTTTCCCCAAAAGGTCAGCTCCCGTTGTCCTGTTAATAATATGTGAAGGAGAGGGGCGTCTCTGGTGGTCCAGTGGGTAAGACTGTGCTTCTAATGCAGGGGCTCGGGTTTGATGCTTGGTCAGGGAACTAGATTCTACATGCCACAACCAAGACCCACTGCAGCGAAATTAAGATAAATAAAGCAATTTAAAAAAATGTGAAGGAGAGACACCAAGACTTCTCCCAGGATTTTTCTTTCCTCACGTAACTGATCAATACAACGGAGGTCTGTGTGATCACTCAACTTTTCACCTGCTCTCAGCAGAAGCGACATTGTACACCAAATGTAAGGAGGCCATCATGCTTCTGAAACACAAAATACAACTCTAGTCAGCGTGGTTTCAGGGCTGCAGCCCGCCACGCAGGCGCGTTCACTCCAAGGCAGTGAGCTGGACCTTTGAAATCATAGAACGAGGTGATTTCTTTTGTCTTTTACGATCACATCTTGTTTGATCGCTGAATTGTGTCCAACTCTTGGTGACCCCAATGACTGCAGCACCCCAGGCTCCTCCGTCCTGCACTGTCTCCCGGAGTTTGCTCAAACTCGCATCCATTGAGTCAGTGATGCCATCCAACCACCTCCTCCTCTGTCGCTGGCTCCTGCTCCTGCCCTCAGTCTTCCCAGCGTGAGGGTCTTTTCCAACAAGTCGAATCTTTCCATCAGGTGGCCAAAGTATTGGAGCTTCAGCTTCAGCACCAGTCCTTCCGATGAGTTCTCAGGGTTGATTTCCTTTAGGATTGACTGGTTTGAACGTCTTGCTGTCTAACGACTGAGTTCTCCAGGGTTGATATCCTAAAACATTAAATGCAATTAAATAAAACACAGAGTCTGAGGATGTATTTGTGGAATCAAGTGCTAGGATTCGTTAGTCAACCCAAGAGGCCCACACTTCCTCCCTCCAGATAACTTTTGGGAGACTGGCAACTGGCAGCCCAGAGGCCCTTCTGTGCTTGGGTTCCAGTCAGACAGCAAAGCTGGGACCCCCAGATGGATGAGTTTAGAAGTGTTTTTGAGACATCGTTGAAGTTTTTTTAAAATCCTTTTCCCCAAAAGGTCAGCTCCCGTTGTCCTGTTAATAATATGTGAAGGAGAGGGGCGTCTCTGGTGGTCCAGTGGGTAAGACTGTGCTTCTAATGCAGGGGCTCGGGTTTGATGCTTGGTCAGGGAACTAGATTCTACATGCCACAACCAAGACCCACTGCAGCGAAATTAAGATAAATAAAGCAATTTAAAAAAATGTGAAGGAGAGACACCAAGACTTCTCCCAGGATTTTTCTTTCCTCACGTAACTGATCAATACAACGGAGGTCTGTGTGATCACTCAACTTTTCACCTGCTCTCAGCAGAAGCGACATTGTACACCAAATGTAAGGAGGCCATCATGCTTCTGAAACACAAAATACAACTCTAGTCAGCGTGGTTTCAGGGCTGCAGCCCGCCACGCAGGCGTTCACTCACGGCAGTGAGCTGGACCTTTGAAATCATAGAACGAGGTGATTTCTTTTGTCTTTTACGATCACATCTTGTTTGATCGCTGAATTGTGTCCAACTCTTGGTGACCCCAATGACTGCAGCACCCCAGGCTCCTCCGTCCTGCACTGTCTCCCGGAGTTTGCTCAAACTCGCATCCATTGAGTCAGTGATGCCATCCAACCACCTCCTCCTCTGTCGCTGGCTCCTGCTCCTGCCCTCAGTCTTCCCAGCGTGAGGGTCTTTTCCAACAAGTCGAATCTTTCCATCAGGTGGCCAAAGTATTGGAGCTTCAGCTTCAGCACCAGTCCTTCCGATGAGTTCTCAGGGTTGATTTCCTTTAGGATTGACTGGTTTGAACGTCTTGCTGTCTAACGGATTCTCAAGAGACTTCTCCAACGCCGTAGTTCAATAGCATCAACTCCTCGGCGCTCAGCCTTCTTTATGGTCCAGCTCTCACGTCCATACATGACGACTAGAGAAACCATGTTGCATAGGAACCTGGAATGTTAGGTCCATGCTCACATCTAAGTATGTCTTAATAAGAAATCTCAAGTAAGTGATGGGGACAATGAAGAGCATTTAGAGACATTTAGAGCTTCCGTGCTTCTAGAGCAGTTCCGGGATATGGACAAAACCAAGAAATCAAAGCATCTCGGAAGAAATTCTTGCCAGTTGAGTTTCGTGCTGTTGAAACAGGCCATTCCTGAAGGCGCCTCCACTCCTCGGCCCGAGGCTCCCCCGCACGGAACCACAGCGGGCCTTTTCCTTCTTAGAGACGCTGGGAGACCCATAAACCCAATCCCTCATTAACATGGATCACAGAAATGTATTTTCCATGGGAGAAAATTAATTTTCAAATAGAGCTTTTCTGACTTCTAAATACAGACGAAGAAGCTTGTCTTTGTTTTTCGATGTAAAATGCAGATTCCTGAGAGCAACACGACTGAGGACCGTGTGTGTTAAACGTGTGCTATTTATTTACTTTGCCATCATCTGGCGCGTCAGCCAGGGCTCGTAATGCCCCATGTCACAGAAAAGCAAACACAGTCACGGTACGCTCATGACCAGGCTGAGATCAGACCGCTGACTGGCTATAATTCTATGCCCCCTTTGCTATAAAAAACCTGACCCGAAATCCTCACCAGCTTCAGAATAAAAGGCCTCACAATTACAGTATAGGAACAAAGTTCATGCTATATACAACGTGATTGTTTCAATACTCTCTCCATCCATTTTCATTTTGCCTGCTATTTATATGCGGATAAAAGTCTCCCGGAGTTTGCTCAAACTCGCATCCATTGAGTCAGTGATGCCATCCAACCACCTCCTCCTCTGTCGCTGGCTCCTGCTCCTGCCCTCAGTCTTCCCAGCGTGAGGGTCTTTTCCAACAAGTCGAATCTTTCCATCAGGTGGCCAAAGTATTGGAGCTTCAGCTTCAGCACCAGTCCTTCCGATGAGTTCTCAGGGTTGATTTCCTTTAGGATTGACTGGTTTGAACGTCTTGCTGTCTAACGGATTCTCAAGAGACTTCTCCAACGCCGTAGTTCAATAGCATCAACTCCTCGGCGCTCAGCCTTCTTTATGGTCCAGCTCTCACGTCCATACATGACGACTAGAGAAACCATGTTGCATAGGAACCTGGAATGTTAGGTCCATGCTCACATCTAAGTATGTCTTAATAAGAAATCTCAAGTAAGTGATGGGGACAATGAAGAGCATTTAGAGACATTTAGAGCTTCCGTGCTTCTAGAGCAGTTCCGGGATATGGACAAAACCAAGAAATCAAAGCATCTCGGAAGAAATTCTTGCCAGTTGAGTTTCGTGCTGTTGAAACAGGCCATTCCTGAAGGCGCCTCCACTCCTCGGCCCGAGGCTCCCCCGCACGGAACCACAGCGGGCCTTTTCCTTCTTAGAGACGCTGGGAGACCCATAAACCCAATCCCTCATTAACATGGATCACAGAAATGTATTTTCCATGGGAGAAAATTAATTTTCAAATAGAGCTTTTCTGACTTCTAAATACAGACGAAGAAGCTTGTCTTTGTTTTTCGATGTAAAATGCAGATTCCTGAGAGCAACACGACTGAGGACCGTGTGTGTTAAACGTGTGCTATTTATTTACTTTGCCATCATCTGGCGCGTCAGCCAGGGCTCGTAATGCCCCATGTCACAGAAAAGCAAACACAGTCACGGTACGCTCATGACCAGGCTGAGATCAGACCGCTGACTGGCTATAATTCTATGCCCCCTTTGCTATAAAAAACCTGACCCGAAATCCTCACCAGCTTCAGAATAAAAGGCCTCACAATTACAGTATAGGAACAAAGTTCATGCTATATACAACGTGATTGTTTCAATACTCTCTCCATCCATTTTCATTTTGCCTGCTATTTATATGCGGCAGTAAAAAGTCAAGTGGAAAATCCACTCTTGGGGATGGTAGGCACACTGTTCATTTAGCCCGCCTGTTTGCAGGATAAAAGTAAATGTTGTGGAACCCTCTTTCATAATCCTGGTGTTTGGAGTTAGAACCACACCCGCCTGGCGGCGGAAGTGTAGTCACAGAGCTTTTCCATATGCATCCGCGTTTCCCAAAGGCTTGGCTGACGACCCACCTCTAACTATATGGTCGGTCATGCCCGATGCCCCCGATTTTTATCTGGATGCATCTTCAGCAAATAACAGATACTCAACAGCCACTAACTGTTTGGAGCAGAAGTAAATCTGTTTGCGTTCTTCCTTATCCAAACGGTCCAGTAGAGACTTTTTTTAGTAAAAGCAGGGCAACAAGCCCACTGTACCGACAAGACGGCACTCGTCGAAGTGGGTCTGGGGGGCTTGTCTCGGCTGAAGCCAGCGAGCCCCACGCGAGGCTGGCGCGCCTCTCTGTGCTTCCCGAGAGGCCTGCGGGGCCAGCTTTTGGAGGCTAGATAGAGAAGCGTCTACCCTGGGACCGCTTCCACTAGCGCTGGCATGCTATATTCTTTTCAGCAAATGTTTAGAGGACCGTGTGGGTGCTTACTAACCTGCTTCTCGTCTTACAAACACGCATCCACGAGACTGGTGGCCAAACAGCCCCGTGTCTGGCGGACCGCACGTAATCTACACGGCAGGACAGACTGTTAACACTGAACAGGTCTGTCTGGAATTGTTATTCTTTGTAATTACCTTCATTAAGTGAAAGCATGTGCCAATCAACTTTGAACTTTCAACACACCAGGAATTTGCAAGAAAAATGCGTTTGTTTCCTCGAGGCACATGTGTGCTTGGGGACGAGCGTGTGGGGCGGGGGCACTCACACGCTCCACGAGAGGCGAGTTTCTGCCGCTGTCTGTACGGATCACTCGGCCACTTTGACTATAAATAAATGCTCAGAGAACTGGGTCGGCAGAGGAGGCTTAATAAACTGCTCATTCAGCCACTGGTGTGAACAGATTAGTTTTAAAGAAAGCACACCGCTCCCTGCACTTCTGCCATAAGAGAATACCTTCACATTCGTTTTAACAACTGCTGACCACGGGACCCACGGCATGTCCACTCTGAGCGCTGGAAGCCGACCCTGTGCTGTGACTTTCTGGATTTGACCCGACCTCCCTCGGGTCGGGACTCTGCGGCCAAAGTGGAGAACCTGCCACGAGACTATCCCCAGCTCTGGCAGGCTCACCGGCCGTGACGGGCGCCCCGCCAGGCCCCGGCTGTGAGGGGCGTAACGGATGGATACGGTGGCCCAGGGAGGGTCGAGGAAGGAAAGAGGGGAGAGCGGCGGCCCTGGTCTCCGCCGGCGTCCGCCCTGCCGGGCGAGGAGCCAGTCACCTCCACCAGGGGGCGGTCAGGGATAGAGAGACGGGGCGGAGGTGCTGGGGCTGCGGGGGTCGAGTCCTGGCAGCAACCTGCCCTGGGAGGCTGCACAACAGCCCAGCCCGAGGGACCCGAGGCGGCCGCGGCCACCCCCTCCCTACGCCCTCCAGCGGCCTGGCCCCCGCCCCTCCTGCCCGCCCCTCCTTGGCCGCTCCGCCCCCAGGGCCCTGGCCCGCTCTCCCCTCCAGCCTCTGTCGAGGTCACCTTCAGGAACCCACTCAGTGCGAGAAGCCGCAGGCCCTGCAGGAGCCCTGGGGGGAGCGTCAGAGGTGCTGGGGGCTCAGCGCACCCAGCAGTGGCCTGTCCTCTGCCCTCACAGGAGGCGGGTGCCTGGAGCGAGCCTGGGAGCCCTGTCTCTAGACACTGAGCACAGGAGCACTCCAGTCCCGGGACAGGGGAGGAGGGGCCCAGTGGGTCAGAGGGGCCCCCCACCCCGGGGCCTGGCTGCTTCTGCCGGGGCCACAGGGGGGCTGAGAGCATCTGAGAGCAAGGCGGCCGGCCTGGCGGGGTCACGGTGGGCCCTGGAGTGGAGGGCCTCACCCCTTGACCCTGGACAGAGGCCCAGTCAGGACCTCCTGGTGGGTGCCCCGTCTTCAGGGCATGACCTTGCGGCTCTCAGAGGGGGCGCTGGTCCCTCAAAGCCCTCAGGTGGGCTCCGGAGGGGGCTGCCCGTGGAGAGCCCACGGAGCCCCTGCGGGCGGTTGAGAAGCCCTCGGCTCCAGGAGGGCTGGGAGGGGAGGGACTGGTGGGACTGGGAAGCGGCTGGAGCAATCTGAGAAAGCTTGACTGTGGGGAGCAGACCCCACGTCGGGGTGGGGGCATCCAGAGGGAGGGTTGGGGTGAGGGGCATCCAGAGGGAGGGCGCCTGAAGGCTGGGGAGGCTGGGGCAGGCTGGGACGGAGGGAGCTCACAGATGTCCCTGCGGGGCTGAGCGCAGGGCCTGGCTGGGTGGCGAGTGGGGTCACTTGGGACTGGGGCTGGCCCTGGACTCCAGAGGAGGGTCTTTAGAGCCCGGAACCCCGACCGCCTCCGTGGGAAGTGTGGTGCCCAAGGATGAAAGAACAAGGCAAAGTCGGGGCGAGTCTGGGGCTGCGGGGGTCGAGTCCTGGCAGCAACCTGCCCTGGGAGGCTGCACAACAGCCCAGCCCGAGGGACCCGAGGCGGCCGCGGCCACCCCCTCCCTACGCCCTCCAGCGGCCTGGCCCCCGCCCCTCCTGCCCGCCCCTCCTTGGCCGCTCCGCCCCCAGGGCCCTGGCCCGCTCTCCCCTCCAGCCTCTGTCGAGGTCACCTTCAGGAACCCACTCAGTGCGAGAAGCCGCAGGCCCTGCAGGAGCCCTGGGGGGAGCGTCAGAGGTGCTGGGGGCTCAGCGCACCCAGCAGTGGCCTGTCCTCTGCCCTCACAGGAGGCGGGTGCCTGGAGCGAGCCTGGGAGCCCTGTCTCTAGACACTGAGCACAGGAGCACTCCAGTCCCGGGACAGGGGAGGAGGGGCCCAGTGGGTCAGAGGGGCCCCCCACCCCGGGGCCTGGCTGCTTCTGCCGGGGCCACAGGGGGGCTGAGAGCATCTGAGAGCAAGGCGGCCGGCCTGGCGGGGTCACGGTGGGCCCTGGAGTGGAGGGCCTCACCCCTTGACCCTGGACAGAGGCCCAGTCAGGACCTCCTGGTGGGTGCCCCGTCTTCAGGGCATGACCTTGCGGCTCTCAGAGGGGGCGCTGGTCCCTCAAAGCCCTCAGGTGGGCTCCGGAGGGGGCTGCCCGTGGAGAGCCCACGGAGCCCCTGCGGGCGGTTGAGAAGCCCTCGGCTCCAGGAGGGCTGGGAGGGGAGGGACTGGTGGGACTGGGAAGCGGCTGGAGCAATCTGAGAAAGCTTGACTGTGGGGAGCAGACCCCACGTCGGGGTGGGGGCATCCAGAGGGAGGGGGTTGGGGTGAGGGGCATCCAGAGGGAGGGACGCCTGAAGGCTGGGGGAGGCTGGGGCAGGCTGGGACGGAGGGGAGCTCACAGATGTCCCTGCGGGGCTGAGCGCAGGGCCTGGCTGGGTGGCGAGTGGGGTCACTTGGGACTGGGGCTGGCCCTGGACTCCAGAGGAGGGTCTTTAGAGCCCGGAACCCCGACCGCCTCCGTGGGAAGTGTGGTGCCCAAGGATGAAAGAACAAGGCAAAGTCGGAGGGTCTTGGAATGCAAGACCCTTACTGTCCTCCCCTCCCCCGGGCTATAGTCCACCGCCCAAGCCTTAAGGCCCCGGTGCCACTCCTTGGGCCCCACCGCGTGCTGTCGTCATCACTCTACCCACCCGGTACACCGTCCAACCAGCAATGATCCTTAAGACCCCTAGGCCACTCCTTAGACCCTAGCTATGAAAGGAACCAGAGACCCCTGCTTAACAGCGGTTCTCTTTGAGCCGGCCCGCTGTCTAGCAGCGTCTTCCATGCGATTCTCCCCTAAGCCGGCCCGCTGCACTGGCGGCGACTCTCCCTTCCCCCACTCGAATAAACCACTTTCTTCTCACTCTGCCTCGTGTCTGGACCTCGACAGGAAGGACTCGGACTCCCGCCAGAGCCTGGCTGTGGAGGCATGGAAGTAGAGAGCCCAGGGTAGAAGGGTCCCACCGCCGAGAAGGCGGAGGCGCCATTAGGCTAACAGGGAAAAGGGAGGAATTTATAAGAGGCCCATGCGTGCGTGTGCGAGAGGCTGGCCCCCCAGTGGTCCAGGCAGACGGGCTTGGAGGGCGCGGGGCCGGGCCGCCCTGACGGCGGTGCTCCGGGTAGGACCCTCTCAGGTCTTCACAGCCTCTGCAAACAGATGCTCATTTCAGCATTTGCGGTTTCCCGTTGTTCAGACACACATTTTATTTCTAACAGTTTTTTTTTTTTTTTTAAGATTTATTTATTTACTTTGGGCGGGGGTTGGGTTGGGGAGGGAGGGGAGGGGCGGGCCACTTCTATTGCTCTATTTTCATTGTCTTCGTTCTTTGGCTCCTGTGGGCCTCCCATCGCGGTGGCGTCTGTCGTCACAGAGCGCCGGCTCTGGGCGCATGCGCTCCAGAGCTCCGGCTCGGTAATTGGACACATCAGTCCAGCCGCTCCGCGGCACGTGGGATCTTCCCAGGCCAGGGATCGAACCGGCACCCCTTGCGCTGCAAGGCGGTGTCCTTACTCACTGGACCACCAGGGGAAGCCCTTTTCGCCTCATGGACCGTTCGGTTTACCTGTTAGACCGGAACCCCGACCGCCTCCGTGGGAAGTGTGGTGCCCAAGGATGAAAGAACAAGGCAAAGTCGGAGGGTCTTGGAATGCAAGACCCTTACTGTCCTCCCCTCCCCCGGGCTATAGTCCACCGCCCAAGCCTTAAGGCCCCGGTGCCACTCCTTGGGCCCCACCGCGTGCTGTCGTCATCACTCTACCCACCCGGTACACCGTCCAACCAGCAATGATCCTTAAGACCCCTAGGCCACTCCTTAGACCCTAGCTATGAAAGGAACCAGAGACCCCTGCTTAACAGCGGTTCTCTTTGAGCCGGCCCGCTGTCTAGCAGCGTCTTCCATGCGATTCTCCCCTAAGCCGGCCCGCTGCACTGGCGGCGACTCTCCCTTCCCCCACTCGAATAAACCACTTTCTTCTCACTCTGCCTCGTGTCTGGACCTCGACAGGAAGGACTCGGACTCCCGCCAGAGCCTGGCTGTGGAGGCATGGAAGTAAGAGAGCCCAGGGTAGAAGGGTCCCACCGCCGAGAAGGCGGAGGCGCCATTAGGCTAACAGGGAAAAGGGAGGAATTTATAAGAGGCCCATGCGTGCGTGTGCGAGAGGCTGGCCCCCCAGTGGTCCAGGCAGACGGGCTTGGAGGGCGCGGGGCCGGGCCGCCCTGACGGCGGTGCTCCGGGTAGGACCCTCTCAGGTCTTCACAGCCTCTGCAAACAGATGCTCATTTCAGCATTTGCGGTTTCCCGTTGTTCAGACACACATTTTATTTCTAACAGTTTTTTTTTTTTTTTTAAGATTTATTTATTTACTTTGGGCGGGGGTTGGGTTGGGGAGGGAGGGGAGTGGGCGGGCCACTTCTATTGCTCTATTTTCATTGTCTTCGTTCTTTGGCTCCTGTGGGCCTCCCATCGCGGTGGCGTCTGTCGTCACAGAGCGCCGGCTCTGGGCGCATGCGCTCCAGAGCTCCGGCTCGGTAATTGGACACATCAGTCCAGCCGCTCCGCGGCACGTGGGATCTTCCCAGGCCAGGGATCGAACCGGCACCCCTTGCGCTGCAAGGCGGTGTCCTTACCCACTGGACCACCAGGGGAAGCCCTATTTCTAACAGTTTTGCTGAGACGCAATTCATGGACCGTTCTGAAAGGGTTTTACCTCGATTTGAGACTTAAACCCAGGGTCCAGACCTGATCGAACCCGGCTTGGGACTTGAACCCACGTGACTGGGGCTTGAACTTAGCCAAAACCTGGTTTGGGACTCACCCATGTGGATAAGGCTTAACCCCAGCCAACAGCCTGCTTGGGACTTGAATCCATGTAGTCAGGACTCAGTCCTGGCCAAAACCCTGTCTGGGACTTGAACCCACGAGTCCGGGACTTAATTCAGCACTCACCCAACGTCTGGACCCACTGAGGCTCAGGTTCTTCGTGCCTCAACGCAGAAGCAATTCAGCGAGAGGCAAAGTGATAAGACAAGAGAAGGATTTATGAGGATAGCGCACTTGTAAGCGGTGCAAGTGGGCAGGCAGGAAAGCTCTGCTCTGCTCTCTCCTTGACTGAGTGGGCAGCCATATATATCGGATGGTAGAAGATCGCCCCCCTCAAGTAGACGCAGATGCAGGGCATGTATCATTAGTTCCTTCTTCGCCAGCTCCTCCTTCATCAGCTGTTTATACCCAGTCGAGCCTGCTTTACTGAACAAGGAGCAGCTCTCCTGAATTATCATCAACTCCCTGGCCTCCCAGCCTTTCTCAGGTGTCTCCCTTCTACCTACCTTCCCTACTAGGACTCCACCACCACCTACCTGTTGCACTCTGTCCCTATCAGTTCCCTGGACTAAACTGTACAATCCTGTGGTCTGGGTGCATGTGCAGAGCTGTGCAGCCATCCCACGCTCAGTTTTCAAGCCTGTCTTTATGTTTTCAGGTTATATTTTAGAGCCATTGGTCAATTTTAGAGCAAGCTTTCCTGCCGGAAAGAATGGTGCCCACAAGCAGTCCGCCTCCCGCTTCCCTCCCTGCAGCCCTGGGGCAGTCTCCACCTTCCCCTCTGCCTAGGTCTTCCAGCTCTGGGCATTTCCTGTCAGTGGAGTCTGACCACAGGTGGGCTTTTGTGACTGACTTCCTGCCTCTGCAGAGGTCTTCAGGTCGCATCCAAGTGTAGCCCGGGCCAGAGCTCCTGTTTTCTAGGGAGGCTGCCTGTCCTGCCCTGTGGCGACAGCCATCGTTCCTCTGCTCAGTTGATGGACGCCTGGACGACTGCTGCAATGGCGTCCACGTTTCTGTGAAAATCAGGCTTCTGTTTCTCTTGGGCGCATATCTAGGAGTGGACCCTCCGGACCCTGCGATGGCCTCATGCTGCACCTTTAAGGAACTGCCAGACTGCTTTCCAAAGCAGCGGAATGCACGTGTCTGCAGCGGAGTGAGACGGGGTACTAAGGCTGCGGCCTGGAGCGAGTTCTGCTCCTCATCCAGGCCTTCTCCTCGGATGTCTGCCCGAGGCCTCCAGGGTGGCCGGCTGCCCGGGCGTCCCAGGAGCCCGGGGTGAGCGTCCAGGAGGCCCTCGGAAGACAGCGGCGGGGGCCACCGGCGCCAGGAGAAAAGTCAGGAGGAAGAAAGAAGCTGGAACCCTCAGGCCATGGGGGAGAGGGTCGGGCTGCCTTGGGGAGGCTGCCACTCCCCGCGCCCAACGCCCATCCATCTGTTTGGGTCGCGCGCGTTCAGAGCAGTGCTCACGAGGCTTCACTAAGAGCAGCGTGCGCCCGGGCTCCGCGCGGGAGGGTGGACGCCGTGTGGAGCTGCGTCCCGCTCCTGGGCTGGCTCAAGCCACCGTCACCGCGGGGCAGCCGACAGCAGCGCGGCTCCGCTCCGCCGGGCCGCGCTCGCCACCCAGACGCGCGGGAACCACCGGGAAGCTTTTGAGTACCCTGGTCCCGGGGCCTCACGCCGGGACCCTCACGGCGGTGGTCTGGGCTGGGGCCGGGTGCAGGCATCTTTTCAAGGCCCACGAGGGGCATTAAGCAGGTTTCCCAGGTGGCGCAGTGGTGAAGGACCTGCCTGCCCACGCAGGAGACGCAAAAGACCTGGGTGCGATCCCTGAGTCAAAAAGATCCGCTGGAGAAGGAAAGGGCCACCCACGCCGGGGTTCTTGCCTGGGAAATCCCATGGACAGAGGGGCCTGGTGGGCTGAGCCCACGGGGTCACAGAGAGGCAGGCGGGACTGCGTGACTAGCACTCACAGGGGCGCCTTCCATGCCGTTCCTGAGAACCAGGGCCTGGCGCTCTGAGCTCCCGGCGTTGGCCTCCACAAGCCTTGGTGGCCTTCCTGGGACCACCCTGGCCCAGGCCCCAGAGCGACAGAAATCACTAAAAAATAAATCATATGCCATTACCCTTCTCTCAAGCTTCCAAATAGCTTCCTGTCCAACACAGAATTAGATTCCAGCCCCTCCAGCCCGCCGAGGCCTGGACCCGGCTGCCCACCCTCACCCCACCCCCCCTCCAGCCGCACCGCCCCAGCGTCTCTCTTCCTCCAGGCTCCGCACCTGCCCTTCCCTCGGCTGGGACCGACCGCCCCCCAGGTGATCCGTGTGAGCTTTCCTGAGTGTCCTCTGTGAGATGACACGTCCAGGACCCTGTGCCGGCCATCCGCACCCCGACTGCACCCCGTGAGGGAGCTGCGTGGAGGGGCCCGCAGCGAGGCACCGGCGGCTGGCCCGGGGCCGGGGGTCATGCCAGCGGCGTGCTGGGAGGTCTGCGCCCGGAGCTGTCCGGAGCACGACGCTCGAAGAGCCAGGTCAGCACCTCCGAGGCGGCGCCGGCGGCCTCGCTGTCCCGAGTGGCAGGTTTCACGCCTCTGCCAGCAGGTCCTCTCACAGGTCATTTTCTCTGCTGGACACGGGCTCGGCAGTGCATCTCCGGGCTTTCACGAGGAGATGAAGAGTGAGGCGCGCGCGGGAAGTTCTAATCGACGCGAGCAGCTCCAATCTCTGCCCGTTAATGGTGCGAGGCCTCCAATCGACCCCGGCTTGTCTGTGGTCTCCTCTTCCGGCCCGGGACGCGCCGCGGGCGGCTCTGCACGGCGTGCAGGGACCCGGCGGCCGCGCAGACGGGCGCTTTTTGACTTCACGCAGGCTTTGTCTCCCATTTTTATATGATAGACCTGCGTATATTTGGAATGAGATTTATATCCAGTTCTAGATGATGTGGAAATAGATGGACAAAAGGAAGAGTCAGCCGGAGTCCCACGACTCAGAGAGAAGTCGGTGTTTTTTTGTCTTCCTGTGTGGCAGTACTTTGAAATTCTTAGACTTTCGCCCATGGTTACGAAAGCCAGACGTCTTCATCACAGACATTCTGGAAAAGGCAGAGAGCCCTGAAGAAGCTGAGAGAAGCCAGTCATGATCTAGAAAGGTCTGTTGATGCAGAGCATTTCACAGCACACACGGGAGACGAGAGCGTCACTGACGGCTTGGAGGGGGCGGGGATACACATATGACTAATCTGGGAACATACATATCTGTAAACAACAAAACTCTAAAAGTAAGATAAAAGTTAAAAAAAAAAAAGGAGCGTCACTGAGAAACGCTAAAGAGAAAGACACAAGAGAGAAGCGTCGGCCTCGGGGAGCTCCCTGGTGGCCGGGGGCCGGGGCTCCGGGCTCCCCGCAGCGCAGTGTCTGAGCCCCGGGCGCGCCGCCTCCCCGGGGAGGGCAGGAAGGCTGGGGAGCTGGGCCGGCGGGCCGTGTCGTGGGCCCCGGGGGCTCCGGCGGGGGTGGGGGGCTGCACCCCCCGGGTCACGGAGGTGGTTGTGCCAGGGAGGCATGCTATCGCACACAGAGCCGCAGAAAGCGTGTGCGCGTGCGCGCGCGCGTGCGTCTGTGGGTGGGGGGAAGCCCCGTGGAGGCCTGGGGCAGGAAACACCATGCAATGAGTCACAGGTAAGCTTCCTCTGCTATTTTTGGTGATTTTCTTAGGATGCAGTGCATTTCCCATTGCCACATATTTGTGTTATGCTTGGCTGACGGCTGCCCCCATGTTCCTGGGCCCAGGGCTTTCTGTATTAAAATTGTAAAATGGTCTCTAAGCACGCTATGTTACTTTGTTACTAGACTCTTGGCCTCGGTTCATTTTCAGAGAATCTAATGAAGTACCTAATATGTTTCACTATTACCCTGATAGCGTATTTAATGCATACCTCATGAGTATTAAAAGTACAGACTATCAAATATCTCCATCGTTGGCTTTTAGCATTAACGGTCCTGCTTCCTAATGAGGAATGTGCTTCTTGAATCTCATAAGGAATATTTTCAGGAAGAAAACAAACTGAGATTTGGATGGGTGGGGGGAAAAGGTGATTTATATTTCCTTTAATAAATTATTTTCCATGAGAAGACAGTTTTGTTTGGATGTAGTTATCACATGATGACCTTGTGGTGTTCTTATCGCACGTCGGGCCTCCCTACCGCACCACTGGGTTTATTTAGGAGAGAAAGCATCGCAAGATGCTCCAGATCCAGGCGCCGGAGAGATGGCTTTTTCTACTATGGGGTCCTCAAAAATCAAGGCATATTTTGAGATTAGAGTGACCCATCATACATGGGGATTCTCCATTATTACTCTACAAACTTTATTTAAAAAAAAAAAAAAGGTGTTCTAAATGAAGACATAGGTTGTAGACCCATTTTGTCTGAGCACAAAAGAAAAAAAAAGTCTATTCTCTTCTAACAGACAATGTTAAAAATTCACATCAATGGCCCAGCCGGTGTGAGGCTGACCGGTCTGGCCAGCGCCCTGTTGGCGACAGCGAAGAAACAGGTGGCATTAAGCTCAGGTGCTGCCAATTCAGAACTCCTGGGAATGAGCAAGAGAAACCCTGGCCAGTCCACCCCTGAGCTTGTGGCATGCAGCTGAGCCCGAGGAGCCGCTGCAGCGACTCCTGATGGGACCGCGGAAGAGTCCCTTGGAATTTTCATACGGGGGGGGGAGTGGGAGGTCAGTTTTAGGGCCCCTCCCTCTGAAGTTGAAATGAAAATGGCTTTTAGGAAAAAAATGGATCTATATTCCAATGAAACTATTTTCCAAGGCCCTAGAATCAAGTTTATCTGTAAATCCATAATTTACTGAACCGTTTTACCCTACCTTGTGATTCCTGTGTAAATTAGCGATGGATTCCTGATTAGTTTCTTCTGCTGATATTCTTGGATTTTAAACGCTTGCATGCCTCACGATCCCCTTTTTCATAAATACCTTCAGTACATTTCAGCCCAGAATGACAGCTCAAGCTCTTTTCTCCTTTGCGGGATGATATAATCAGTGTTCTAAAGCAAATAGGAACCCAGTGACCCCTTCCCAAAAAGGGGGAAAACCCCCTTTCAGCCCGATGAGGAATGTGCTTCTTGAATCTCATAAGGAATATTTTCAGGAAGAAAACAAACTGAGATTTGGATGGGTGGGGGGAAAAGGTGATTTATATTTCCTTTAATAAATTATTTTCCATGAGAAGACAGTTTTGTTTGGATGTAGTTATCACATGATGACCTTGTGGTGTTCTTATCGCACGCCGGGCCTCCCTACCGCACCACTGTGTTTATTTAGGAGAGAAAGCATCGCAAGATGCTCCAGATCCAGGCGCCGGAGAGATGGCTTTTTCTACTATGGGGTCCTCAAAAATCAAGGCATATTTTGAGATTAGAGTGACCCATCATACATGGGGATTCTCCATTATTACTCTACAAACTTTATTTAAAAAAAAAAAAAAGGTGTTCTAAATGAAGACATAGGTTGTAGACCCATTTTGTCTGAGCACAAAAGAAAAAAAAAGTCTATTCTCTTCTAACAGACAATTTTAAAAAATTCACATCAATGGCCCAGCCGGTGTGAGGCTGACCGGTCTGGCCAGCGCCCTGTTGGCGACAGCGAAGAAACAGGTGGCATTAAGCTCAGGTGCTGCCAATTCAGAACTCCTGGGAATGAGCAAGAGAAACCCTGGCCAGTCCACCCCTGAGCTTGTGGCATGCAGCTGAGCCCGAGGAGCCGCTGCAGCGACTCCTGATGGGACCGCGGAAGAGTCCCTTGGAATTTTCATACGGGGGGGGGAGTGGGAGGTCAGTTTTAGGGCCCCTCCCTCTGAAGTTGAAATGAAAATGTCTTTTAGGAAAAAATGGATCTATATTCCAATGAAACTATTTTCCAAGGCCCTAGAATCAAGTTTATCTGTAAATCCATAATTTACTGAACCGTTTTACCCTACCTTGTGATTCCTGTGTAAATTAGCGATGGATTCCTGATTAGTTTCTTCTGCTGATATTCTTGGATTTTAAACGCTTGCATGCCTCACGATCCCCTTTTTCATAAATACCTTCAGTACATTTCAGCCCAGAATGACAGCTCAAGCTCTTTTCTCCTTTGCGGGATGATATAATCGAGTGTTCTAAAGCAAATAGGAACCCAGTGACCCCAAAAATGTATCAGATTAAAACCCACCAATAAAAAAATGAAGGGGTACCCGAGAAGAAACTCTGCAGCTGCTCCTTGCTTTAGACACACAGGGCAACACCGTGAATTTGAGGTGAGAGCCGGGCTCCGTGTGGCATGTATTGATTCATGTTAAAAATCTTTTACATACGTTTATCTTCTTAGGAGCAAGCAGCTGTACAACATTAGACTTGCTTAAAATCTCTTGAGAGTATTGATTTTTTTTTTCCTAAGAAAAATCAACTCAGGGAGACCACTCTCTCCTCTTAAGAAACCCATTAGAGAAAACTGGAATTGTGTTGACGTAAAGGAGACCACTTCCTAATGTACATGACATATCGCCATGGTTCAGAACACCCACCTCTCCCTCAGATCTAATGATCTGATTCTGTCAGGCTTAAACGACAGGGATAGTCTTAGTCTGCACCCTGATCACACCTCTATCAGCATCAGCTCGCCTGGTTAGTAACCAGCTGTGGCTGAAAAGAAGGACTAGTCAAAACAGAAGTCTCTTGATATTTTACCTGAGTGGTAATGTTATAATCTAGCAATGACGTGCAGTGCTTGAATTTCATTTGGACAGGCTTTTTTATTTTTAGGATAATGTTCAATTGCTGTGAGGCTGGAGTTCCAGGGTATATGATTTAGCTGCAACTGTTTAGTAAAACTCGGTAGGTAAATCAAAGACCCTGAAATCCCTTAATAGCCATTATGAGTTTGACATCCTCTTAAAGAAATTGCTGAAAATTTGCCAGAATGAGCATGGACAGCCATCGTTGAACTTGACAATATCTATATGAGGGGAGCGGGGAAATTGCTCTCTTTAGAAACCCGTGCCCCTCACACAGTCAGGTGAAATGAGTGCATTCTGGGAGCTGGAGCGTGTTTCTCGCTTTTGTTCCTCTCCGCTGCGTTTCAATTGGATTTCCTCGCGCGGGTCCCAGGCCTGTCACGGCGGCCAGGCTCTGTTAAGCACCGCCAGCGGTCCCGCATTAAGGAGGAGGTTCAGGGCTAAGCTAATAACTCGCCTGCCTCCCTGACTGATCGCCGTCCTGCGCTCCGCGGCCACTCACCACCCCTCCTCCGGGAGGGAGCTCCTTTTTGCCTGCGCCTCTGGGGGGACCGGTCTCGTGCCCCCGTTCCTGGGGTTTCATGTAAGGAGGCAGAGCCCACTGTTGCTTCTGCGGGGTGTCCGTGTCCCCCACCCCCAGGCCCCGTCAGACTCGTAAGAACCAGGGTAACAGGTGAGCTAGCCGCGTGCTCTCCGTCGGCACTCCCGGGACCACCTGGGCGTAGTGATTCCCTCTCGCTTCGCCCAGCCGGAGACACCAAGAGTGGGACCTGTCACTCAACACTGGTTCGAGGAAGCTACGTGGGGTTTAGAGGGACGAGGGGCTTGCGTGTTCTGACCTGTGGTTGGGATGGGCAGGAAACCACCCGTGGACAAGGCTGGATGTTCACGGGCAGCAAGCATGGGGCCCACCTCCGCAGAGGCGGGCGCGGGCAGGGCTGGCAGGAGACGGGCGCCGCCGAAGATGCTCTTAAAGACCTTTGGTGACTTCTGACTTACAGGTGTCCAGGCTGACTGTGAGAAAAGGGCGTCCCAGTTCGAGGGCAGATGAAGAGCACTGGAAGTTTCTAGCTGCTCAGGGGAAGTGTGGAATTTGCGTCCTGTCTCTGCTTTCTCGGGGGCTGCTGAGAGAGCCAACGTGTTTGGGTTCCACGTGGCCCTGGTGCCCAGGGCGGCACAGTCCTGGCGTGACTTCCACAGCTCAGCGTCGAGAGAAATGAGGCCCCTCCGCCAAACTCGGCGCTGGCTTTGAACCCGGCGGTGCCCTCTGGGGTGGGCGGGCGTCTGACAGGGGATTCTCTCTGTGGCCACACCTGGCCCTGGTCCCCGGCGGGAATCTACTACAAGAAGGAAAACAGATCCCGGGTGATCGGGTGTGGCGAAGGAAGCATCAGAAGAGGGTCAGGGTGCAAGGCTTCCCCGACCCAGGTAGTGGCCGTCTTTTGGGGGGAGAGAAGGGACAAAAATATCCTGATTTCTGACTATTGGCGCTGTTCCCCCGGTCCTACTAAACGTGATAATAACAGATCTTCTGTTCCGATTTTACCTATCTCCTTCGCTTTTCCAAGGACTTCTGAGAAAGGATTCAGCTTTAGGAATTCTATTTGGGGAAACCCACTCATGAGCTTGGGTGTTCAGTCCAGTCGGTCAGTCGTGTCCCCTCTTCATGACCCCATGGCCGGCAGCACACCAGGCTTCCCTGTTCTTCACCACTTCCCGGAGCTCGCTCAAACCCATGTCCATCGTCTCAGTGACGCCATCCAACCATCTCGTCCTCTGTCGTGCCCGTGGCTGTGAGAAGCACAGAATTACACTGTGAAAACGGTTTGACATTTAAAGAGAAAATAAGTCAATGACATAAACAATCAATGGAAAATTCTAGCATTTGGGGATGAGCCTAGGATTTCCCTTTTTGTCGATAAAACAGAAAGAAAACAAGCAAAACCCCAGCCGCTGCCGACACAGGGGCTTACATGGAAGACGCGGGCTACTTCTCGCCGAGGCTCTACTAGGCAGGCAGTGCTGCTAGGCAGGGTGCCTCGGGCAGTGCCTCTAAGTTCTCTCAAGAATCCCATGGGGTCTCTATTGCCTTTTTGGTCACTGAGCTGAAGCAATGTGGTTGTTCTGAAAATTTATCAGCACATCAGATACCTCCTTCTCCTTTTCTCTTCTCAGAAACATCGGAGAAATGCCTGGTTCCCCCACCCCCACCCCGCAGACCGCCTCTACCTGTGCCCTCGGGGCCAGGAGGGACGTCTGCTCCCTGTCAGCATAGGGTGAACCTGAGCCATTGCGAGCAAGGTTCATTCAAACTCCTTATTTCATTAAAAATATAGTTTAAAGATTTTTTTTTTTTTGATGCGGACCACTTTTAAAGTTTTTATTGAATTTGTTACAATGTCGCTTCAGGTGTATGTGTTGGGTCTTTGGCCGAGAGGTACGTGAGGCCTTTGATCTCTGACCAGGGATCCAGTCCACACCCGCTGCCTCGGGAAGCGACGCCGTAACCACTGGCCTACCAGGGAAGTCCCCAAAATACTTTGGTTTAAATGATTTCATATACTACATATGTTATCTCATGGGCAATAAATAAGAATAACTGACCATAACTTTCTGTTTTTATTGTCGGTTTCTTCCTTCAGGACTTTGTTTTACTTTGACACAGTTCTTTCCAGGCACCAATTCAATCTTGGATCCTGTTTTTCTCCCCTTTAGCATTGTATCTTAAGCATAGCATTTGCTATGGTCTTCAATATGACAGAGACAGATTTTTTTTTTGGCCACTTCTATTGGTCTTTCAGTTATTTATTTTCATCTATCTTTGTTCTTTTGGCCCGTGTGGGCCTCCCATCACAGTGGCTACGGTCCAACCATCTCGTCCTCTGTCGTGCCCGTGGCTGTGAGAAGCACAGAATTACACTGTGAAAACGGTTTGACATTTAAAGAGAAAATAAGTCAATGACATAAACAATCAATGGAAAATTCTAGCATTTGGGGATGAGCCTAGGATTTCCCTTTTTGTCGATAAAACAGAAAGAAAACAAGCAAAACCCCAGCCGCTGCCGACACAGGGGCTTACATGGAAGACGCGGGCTACTTCTCGCCGAGGCTCTACTAGGCAGGCAGTGCTGCTAGGCAGGGTGCCTCGGGCAGTGCCTCTAAGTTCTCTCAAGAATCCCATGGGGTCTCTATTGCCTTTTTGGTCACTGAGCTGAAGCAATGTGGTTGTTCTGAAAATTTATCAGCACATCAGATACCTCCTTCTCCTTTTCTCTTCTCAGAAACATCGGAGAAATGCCTGGTTCCCCCACCCCCACCCCGCAGACCGCCTCTACCTGTGCCCTCGGGGCCAGGAGGGACGTCTGCTCCCTGTCAGCATAGGGTGAACCTGAGCCATTGCGAGCAAGGTTCATTCAAACTCCTTATTTCATTAAAAATATAGTTTAAAGATTTTTTTTTTTTTGATGCGGACCACTTTTAAAGTTTTTATTGAATTTGTTACAATGTCGCTTCAGGTGTATGTGTTGGGTCTTTGGCCGAGAGGTACGTGAGGCCTTTGATCTCTGACCAGGGATCCAGTCCACACCCGCTGCCTCGGGAAGCGACGCCGTAACCACTGGCCTACCAGGGAAGTCCCCAAAATACTTTGGTTTAAATGATTTCATATACTACATATGTTATCTCATGGGCAATAAATAAGAATAACTGACCATAACTTTCTGTTTTTATTGTCGGTTTCTTCCTTCAGGACTTTGTTTTACTTTGACACAGTTCTTTCCAGGCACCAATTCAATCTTGGATCCTGTTTTTCTCCCCTTTAGCATTGTATCTTAAGCATAGCATTTGCTATGGTCTTCAATATGACAGAGACAGATTTTTTTTTTGGCCACTTCTATTGGTCTTTCAGTTATTTATTTTCATCTATCTTTGTTCTTTTGGCCCGTGTGGGCCTCCCATCACAGTGGCCTCTGTTGTCGCAGAGCACCGGCTCTGGACGCATGCGCTCCAGAGCTTCAGCTCGGTAATTGGACACATCGGTCCAGCAGTTCCGCGGCACTTGGGATCTTCCCAGGCCAGGGATTGAACCGGCGCCCCTTGCCCTGCAAGGTGGTATTCTTACCCACTGGACCACCAGGGAAGCCCAAGACAAAATTTTTAATGGCTGTATAATATTCCACCCAGTGGATGATTCATTTACCCAGCAACTCATGGTTTGAAGTATTAGTTCCCACTGTTTTACTGGCAAATATGTTTGTGTGGACAAAAATTTTAATAACTAGGATATTCTCTATGTCATAGTCCAAGAATCACTCAGTTAAATAGTGTGTATAGTTGGAGAAATCAGAGCTTCTTTAATTTATTTGGCTCTCTGACCCACGTCTTACTAATACATGGAGTGGCTCCTGGCTCATTCAGAACCACTAAGGTGGTCATTGGAAAGAAATGTGAAGTGAAAGAATTAAAAACACCATTTCATACTTTGTGTTCAATACAAATTCTCTAGAAGAAAAAAAGTCTGATTTATCTTCATATATCTATAAATTTGCCTTGTGAATTTATCTTAGGGAAGGTAGATGGAAACAGGAGGATGCAAAAACAGAGAGGGTGTATTAATAGGTCTATAATGATATAAAATTTATTCTGGGGGTGAGGTAAAACTTAATGGTTCATAAATAGCAAATTCATTATATTTCTCATACTCAGATTATATTAACATCATATAACATCTTTATGGTACCATTAGTAGCATTTAAATCCTTGACTCAACTTGAAAAAAACAAACATTTCCAAATCTTGATCCTGAAATGATTAGCTAAATAAAATGTTTTAATAAATATTATTGAATGAGAACACGGTTGGTTGGGTCATATATAAGCTGTCTTATAAATGTTTTATGTCATCTGTTACACTGCATTTTTAAATGTTAACAAATTAATTTATTTTAAAGGCCGCATCAAGGTGAAAACACCTTGTTTTCACAGGGGCATTGGGCAACAGGACAATATATCACACAACCGTTTCTCATTCCGTCACATCCCTGGCAGAAGAGATGTTAAGACATAAAAGGCTGTATGGTTTGTTAAATATTCATTTATAATTTGCATTCATTATTAAATTATGTGTTGGGCTGATCTTTAATTCTACACATACACACAGAGTCATAAAGCTCTCAGAATGCATAATAAATATTTCATAATTTACTGTTACTTTAAGTGTTGACTAGAATGCACACAAATGTTTGTCAGTCATGATACTTAATTATTCTGGGGAGATCGGATCTGCATTCGGGCTGCGCTCCGTCATTCATCGCCGGCTTCAAGTGACTAAGAGGAACATCAGGTTAGGGGCACCATCTGCTCTTGATGAATGGGGATCCAGCTACAGGTCCCTCAGGGTAGCCCTGTCACTCTTGGCCCCAGACCGTGTCAACACCGCGCAGTGACTTATAAGGGGTGACGTAGACGTGGTAGGCTTCACGTTTGGTTTGGGAGCGTGAGAGCTGAAATTCTTTGAGATTCAGTCCTGTGAATAGACTAACCCAGAATATAGTAAGTTCCAGGCGAAGAATTTCCCATGCTTGAATAGTCAAGTATTTGATGAAGCTCCATAGCTGTGAGATTCAATTTGCATTTGCTAAACTGAAAAAGTGCAGCCCTCGCGAGCAAGCTGGATGCGGTGGCCTGGTGATTTGTATTATAGGAGCCTGGTAGCTGCCCAATGAACCATGTAAAAACAGTTCATTAAAATGTTTATGTGCCTGGCTGGCTAATGCAAAGAGAGCATTGCTGCAGCCTTATAAACCCCGGGCAGCGTCGAGCCCGAGGGAGACCAGTTCACTGTAGTGACTCAGACGTGCACTTCACCTCTCCTGGAGCGGGCAGAAGAGCCAAGAAGCTTCCTTTTCCCCTTGCCGCTATGACCGCCTGTTTCCAGGTTTTTGAAGCTCATCTGGACTGTATTCCTTTGGCTCTTTTTTAATCAGATGAATATCCAAAGTTCACTTACAGGCAATTTGCAGTATCTTTTTTGCATGAACCCAAGGAGTTTTGTTCATAATAAACCCTCATCAACGAACATGGGACATCTCTATATCTCTGTCTTCTGATATAACTGCATTATGTTTGGAGGCTAAAGTTTATGGACTCTTATCTGTACTGATGCTGACGCTCCAGTCCGTGACTACATGGTGTGAAGAGCCCATTCATCGGAAAAGGCCCCGATGCTGGGACAGAGTAAAGGCAGGAGGAGAGCAGGACGATGGAGGATGACGCGGCTGATGGCGTCACTGACTCAATGGGCGCGGATTGGAGCGAGCTCTGGGAGAGAGTGGAGGACAGGGAAGCCCGGCGCGCTGCCGTCCATGCGGTTGCAAAGAGTCGGACACAATTTAGCGACTGAACAATGACTACACTGAGCCCCAAAATAGAACCGGTATTAAACTGGACAACAGACGTGTTAACTGGCTTACCAGCTAGCTTCTTTCATCTGCTTCAGTGGTTTTGGGGGTGCATGGGCATAGTTTAAGCCCATGAGGGTATGACTAGGAGACTAAGGTTAGGCTGACGTTTTTTAAAAATTACTTAACAATTGGTTATATAACAAAATGATTTTTCTAAAAAAACTTCCATTAAACAGGGACTGCCCTGGTGGTCCAGAGACTAAGGCTGAAAGCTCCCAGGGTAGGGCGCCCCGGCTCGGCCGCTGGCTGGGGAGCTGTGAGTAGATTCCACGTGCTGCAACTGAGGGTCCACATGCCTCGACCGAGACCCGGCATATCAAATAAAATGAATAATTAAAAAGAAAAAACTTCCGTAAAACTAAAAAAACACCCGCGGTGGCCTGGTGAGGAGCTGCCCAATGAACCATGTAAAACAGTTCATTAAAATGTTTATGTGCCTGGCTGGCTAATGCAAAGAGAGCATTGCTGCAGCCTTATAAACCCCGGGCAGCGTCGAGCCCGAGGGAGACCAGTTCACTGTAGTGACTCAGACGTGCACTTCACCTCTCCTGGAGCGGGCAGAAGAGCCAAGAAGCTTCCTTTTCCCCTTGCCGCTATGACCGCCTGTTTCCAGGTTTTTGAAGCTCATCTGGACTGTATTCCTTTGGCTCTTTTTTAATCAGATGAATATCCAAAGTTCACTTACAGGCAATTTGCAGTATCTTTTTTGCATGAACCCAAGGAGTTTTGTTCATAATAAACCCTCATCAACGAACATGGGACATCTCTATATCTCTGTCTTCTGATATAACTGCATTATGTTTGGAGGCTAAAGTTTATGGACTCTTATCTGTACTGATGCTGACGCTCCAGTCCGTGACTACATGGTGTGAAGAGCCCATTCATCGGAAAAGGCCCCGATGCTGGGACAGAGTAAAGGCAGGAGGAGAGCAGGACGATGGAGGATGACGCGGCTGATGGCGTCACTGACTCAATGGGCGCGGATTGGAGCGAGCTCTGGGAGAGAGTGGAGGACAGGGAAGCCCGGCGCGCTGCCGTCCATGCGGTTGCAAAGAGTCGGACACAATTTAGCGACTGAACAATGACTACACTGAGCCCCAAAATAGAACCGGTATTAAACTGGACAACAGACGTGTTAACTGGCTTACCAGCTAGCTTCTTTCATCTGCTTCAGTGGTTTTGGGGGTGCATGGGCATAGTTTAAGCCCATGAGGGTATGACTAGGAGACTAAGGTTAGGCTGACGTTTTTTAAAAATTACTTAACAATTGGTTATATAACAAAATGATTTTTCTAAAAAAACTTCCATTAAACAGGGACTGCCCTGGTGGTCCAGAGACTAAGGCTGAAAGCTCCCAGGGTAGGGCGCCCCGGCTCGGCCGCTGGCTGGGGAGCTGTGAGTAGATTCCACGTGCTGCAACTGAGGGTCCACATGCCTCGACCGAGACCCGGCATATCAAATAAAATGAATAATTAAAAAGAAAAAACTTCCGTAAAACTAAAAAAACACCCATTTTAAATAGAAAACTGATCCACATGGACATTCACCTTCACAGGACAGAGAGAATTAGACCTTTAGAGAAAGAGCAGTATTTCCGATCCATCTATACCCAGTCTCCCAAGAAACAGTGTATTCATTAGATTGGCCTGTTCAAAACCGTCTCCAAAACTAGCACGAGGAGGAAAGATGATTTCAGTTGGAAAACCGAAGGCACTGAAATCCTAAAATCATGTGAGATAAAGAACGATACCCTAGGGGCTTCCCTGGTGGTCCAGTGGGTAAGGACACCGCCTTGCAGTGCAAGGGGCGCCGGTTCGAGCCCTGGCCTGGGAAGATCCCACGTGCCGCGGAGCGGCTGGACTGATGTGTCCAATGACCGAGCTGGAGCTCTGGAGCGCATGCGCCCAGAGCCGGTGCTCTGCGACAACAGACGCCACTGCGATGGGAGGCCCACAGGAGCCAAAGAACAAAGATGGATGAAAACAGACAAATGAAAGACCAATAGAAGTAGCCCAGGGCTTCCCCTGGTGGTCCAGTGGGTAAGGACACCGCCTTGCAGTGCAAGGGACGCCGGTTCGATCCCTGGCCTGGGAAGATCCCACGTGTCGCGGAGCAGCTGGACCCATGTGTCCAATTACCAAGCTGGAGCTCTGGAGTGCACGAGCCCAGAGCTGGTGCTCTGTGACAGCAGAGGCCACCGCGATGGGAGGCCCACACGGGCCAAAGAACAAAGATGGATGAAAATAGAGAAATGAAAGACCAATAGAAGTGGCCCAGGGCTTCCCTGGTGGTCCAGTGGGTAAGGACACCGCCTTGCAGTGCAAGGGGCGCCGGTTCGAGCCCTGGCCTGGGAAGATCCCACGTGCCGCGGAGCAGCTGGACCCATGTGTCCAATTACCAAGCTGGAGCTCTGGAGTGCACGAGCCCAGAGCTGGTGCTCTGTGACAGCAGAGGCCACCGCGATGGGAGGCCCACACGGGCCAAAGAACAAAGATGGATGAAAATAGAGAAATGAAAGACCAATAGAAGTGGCCCGCCCGCCCCCCTCCCTCCCCAACCCGCCACCTCCCCCCTCCCAAAAAAAAGAACGATACCCTATATGTTTTCTCTCCTTCCCCCATTAAAACAAGCAACACACAGAGGAAGGACCCAGAGAGCCGACGGTGGCCCTCAGAGGAGAGTCCTTGCCGACAGCAGGCTTTTCAGAACCCCCTTAGTGTTCTGTGCTCAGCCAAACCATGGCGTCTGGAGATCACGCCTTCATGTGCTTGTGAACATCAAAACCTTCTCCCAGCCTCCCAGCCTCGTGCGAGCGGGAGGGTGGACGGCTGCCCCCAGCTGGCCGCTATCTCCCCTGATTCCCAGGCCCATTCCATCCTGTGACGAGGGAGTTCTCTGGGGACTCGGCACTACATCGAGTGAAGATGAACTTGACTCTGACACTGGGTGAAAGTGAGAAGTGAAGGTGTTAGTTGCTCGCTTGTGCCTGACTCTTTGCAACCCCGTGCACTGCAGCCCCACAGGCTCCCCTGTCCATGGGATTCTCAAGACAAGAATACTGGAGGAGACAGCCACGCCCTTCTCCAGGGATCTTTCCCACCCAGGAGCGGAACCCGAGGCTCCTGTGTTGAAGGCAGAGTATTGTCTGAGCCGTGAGGTATATATTCAAAATTGTTAGTAACACTCAAAGCCAACACTTAGCAAAATGTTTCGCACATGGCAGTATTCAATAAACGTCTGTTGAATGAATAAAATGAATGAATGTTTGTAGGAGTGGTCTTTTAAAGTCTTCTTTGAAATCCAGTGGCTGGGTGTCCTCTTATCTGAGAGTATGAGGCTGGAGGGAAGGAAAGGTAGAGAAGAGTCCAGGAAGTTAAATACTAGAAGCCAACTGTATATATATATATATATATATATATATATATCTGCCATGGAGCCCTAGCCTGACCTTCAGAGGCTCACAGAGCACCATTTAACACATCTGTCGGCATGCTCCTGGACATGAGGTGGTTTCCTCCCCTACGTGGGTTTTTAAAGTCTACTTGAGTTGTTGGGTTCAGTCCAGAGTCACGTGCACTCAAGAGCGCTCAACGGAGAATCTTTTCTTATTTTAGACCGCACATTCCATCAACTTTCATGTAAGATTCAGGAAGGACGGGAGCAGTGAGATGGCCTCTGGTGTGTCACCGTCTGGCCCTCGAGCACTGAGGGACACTTCCAGCCCTGACCCGTGGCGTCCAACAGCTCTAGGGACAGACGTCGATGGCCAGACCCGGACTTGGCCAGCTGTTTTGGCTTCAGCTGAGATCCAAAGCCAGCCGTACTGAGTGCAGGACATCAGGCACAGAAAGACAGATATCATGACATTGCTTGTATATGGAATCTAAAAACGTGGTACCAATGAACTTACCCATGTTTGCAAAACAGAAATCGAGTCTCAGAAAACAAACTTATGGCTACCACGGAGTAAGGGGGTGGAGGGATAAATTGAGATGTTGGGACTAACACAGGTACCCAGCTCTACGTAAAATTGAGAAGGAACAAGGACAGGCTGTACAGCCCAGGAACTCCACTCGATGCGCTGTAATGACCTATACGGGAAAACTCTTAGAAAAGACTTGGTATCTGTGCATGTGTAACTGATCACACTGCTATATACCTGAGACACATTGTAAATCAACTATACCCAACAAAAGTTTTAAAATAAAGAATCCATGTTACCCAAATTAGACTACAATCTCTCTGTGTATATATAGAGAGTCTCACAATTGCTGTGTGAGTACAGTGAGAGAGGGAACATTATAAGGCTTGAAACTCAATCGACCCAAGGTCACGGCTTTTCAGATCCTACGATGAAAAAAAAGAGCTTGGGCGAGTTTAATGAAGCTTCCTCATCTCTCGAAGCTTCAAAAAGCCTGAGCAGGGTGGAGAGGGGGAGGCTGGAGGAGCATGTGGCCCATCCCCTCCAGCTCCCACCGACTTAATGGCGAGTGTAAACGACCCCCCGGTCCTGCAGCATCTCAACTTGATGTGTGTAATTGATGGCCAAACATGTTTTACAGGCTGTTAAATGCTGAGCCCACAATGAAATGTATATACGGTTGATTAAAGTGATTTCTGTACAAAAGGGTCAGAGACATTAACAAGTTAAAAGCAAGCGTGAGCTCTGTTCTTATTCTTCTAACCTTTGTTCGGGTTTTCCCATAATTGACACCACATGTTTACGACGCCTGTGTTGGTCAAATGTAAGGCTGTAAGTATTGTATGTATTTAGAAGTGCTCCGGAGGTTAGGGCTCTCACAGAGCTCTCAGAAAGGTAGGTTTCAGATATTATTGTAGCACATGGCAGAGGGGAAAGATTTAAATAAACCCCTCCAGCGCGCCCTGCATTAAACTGTCTGCTTCGTGACGGCAGACGAAAGCAACAGCAACTCTGAAAAGGATTCGAGTGGACATCTAAATGATAATTACTGGGTAATTTTGTTTTGGTTATAATTTGTGGTGTTATTTTTATAACTGACATGAGACATAATAGATTTCCAGGGTTCTGCAACAGCTAAGCAACAAATGAAAGCTGTCAGAAACTATTTGTGGGAACAGTTATTGAAGAAAGCTGTGAGGCTGTAGAAACACCGCACGGGCAGCTTTTTTTTTTTTATCATTGGAACAGTTTCCTAAAAACGTAACGACTGTGGGCATGTACAACAAGCCTTCTGCCCAGGCTTTAGCCATTCTCCGATTTTCATCAATGGGAAACGCACATGTTCTCTTTCTGGATCTTTCCACACGTTCTGTGTCGCAACGTAAACACCACGGGCCCTTGGAGCTGTGGATGTGGCTCATCTCGCTGCCTGCTCTCTGGGCCTGCCCTCCCTCCTCCTCAGTCCGCCTCTCTCTCTGTCTCCAAGGACACGGCAGGGTCTTTAGCTCCTGGTCCTTAGCTGGCTGCTCTCAAATCGACTGAATTTACTGACCTCTGCCCGAGCCGTGAACGGAGACCGACGGACAGACCACCCAAACTGCCCGCGGCTCCCAGATGGCAGCTGCGCTCAGCCTTTCCCGTGCGATGTAATTTGGTAGAACTGACCTCTTTGCTCATATGGCTCTGATTATTTGCTGACTTGTAATTTTTCGGTCTTTGTGTGCAAGTCTGATCTTCCCGGCCGACGGTGAGCGGCCGGACCACAGGAGCGGCGCTCGATGCTCTCTGTGTGTCCGCGCTTGGCGCGGCGCCCTGCGCAGAGTGGAAATTAAGTAGGGACGTGGAATATCCTGCAGGCAATTAGGAGTGCCCACACTGGCCGCATCCCTGGCTCAATCTGCAGCTGCTCAAAGTGTGTTTCCAGTATCTTCTTTCCATAGGTGTGAAGTCAAGAGGGTGTATATGTTTAAATTTCTGCAGTATCTTATTTCCAGAGATTTGAAATCAAGATGTTCATCTTCCTTCACTGAGTAGGAAATAGCTCTCACAGCCCGCGGTGGCAGCACAAGGCTGACGGAGTTATAATAATCCTTGGACTCAGATCTACTGATAACACATTTTATGAACTGGTTAGGGACCAGAACAAGCCTTGTGGGGGAACCAGCATGACTCAAGCAATTCTAATTTCCAGGCACAGAAACTGGACTTTTATTCGAGCAATGGTTTTACAAGGGCAAATTCAACCAATCATTTCTCTTTAATTATAGGAAAAGCAAAACTATGTCCTCGCCTCGAGCGCTCCGTCCACTCAGCACCCTAACAGCCGGCGCCCACTGGCGTCATGATTTGATTCCTTCATGGTGATCTGGGGAAGCACACAAGAAGCTGGCTAACCATGTTTCTTTCGGAATGTTTCTAACTTTTCCAGTTTCTCTTGACTGTATCTTTTCCACCACATAGAGATCTAAAACCATGAAATCAGCTCCTGAAATAGCGAAAGCAGTTAGGACAAACCAGTGCTCTTCCGTTTATGCTGTTTTCCAGAAAAAAGGATTCTTTCATTCCCAACTGTATCTGTCCCCTCAATTTCCTTCCAGTCCTTGACATTAAATTTTAATTGAAATGAGATATTTTTGCAGCTCACAAGCTCAGGAGCAGAGCTAGGATCTTTCTAATACATTATAAAAGTGAAAATTCAAAAATACTGTAGTTAGAAATCATGTTTCTAATGGTTTTTTTTCCATGACTAACCCATGTCTATTCTCTATGAAATTGATGTCAAAAAAGTATTATATATTTTCAGCAAGAAATAGAAGGCTGCCCTCTACTATCCTTGTCAGGACGCTGTATCCCTTTAATCATACTTTTCATTTCAGTACATTGAAATTTCCGTTACCAAGGACAACATCATAAATAAAAGTGTTTGTGAAATTTTACCTGCGGCTTTCTAACTTTGTGCATTAAGCATGAGGCCAGCAGAGAGGTGGTCAAATGTGAAAATTTATAATCATTTATTACGCGGCTGGAGCAAGGAGGGAATAGAAGCGTGTATATGTTTAAATTTCTGCAGTATTTTTCCAGAGATTTGAAATCAAGATGTTCATCTTCCTTCACTGAGTAGGAAATAGCTCTCACAGCCCGCGGTGGCAGCACAAGGCTGACGGAGTTATAATAATCCTTGGACTCAGATCTACTGATAACACATTTTATGAACTGGTTAGGGACCAGAACAAGCCTTGTGGGGGAACCAGCATGACTCAAGCAATTCTAATTTCCAGGCACAGAAACTGGACTTTTATTCGAGCAATGGTTTTACAAGGGCAAATTCAACCAATCATTTCTCTTTAATTATAGGAAAAGCAAAACTATGTCCTCGCCTCGAGCGCTCCGTCCACTCAGCACCCTAACAGCCGGCGCCCACTGGCGTCATGATTTGATTCCTTCATGGTGATCTGGGGAAGCACACAAGAAGCTGGCTAACCATGTTTCTTTCGGAATGTTTCTAACTTTTCCAGTTTCTCTTGACTGTATCTTTTCCACCACATAGAGATCTAAAACCATGAAATCAGCTCCTGAAATAGCGAAAGCAGTTAGGACAAACCAGTGCTCTTCCGTTTATGCTGTTTTCCAGAAAAAAGGATTCTTTCATTCCCAACTGTATCTGTCCCCTCAATTTCCTTCCAGTCCTTGACATTAAATTTTAATTGAAATGAGATATTTTTGCAGCTCACAAGCTCAGGAGCAGAGCTAGGATCTTTCTAATACATTATAAAAGTGAAAATTCAAAAATACTGTAGTTAGAAATCATGTTTCTAATGGTTTTTTTTCCATGACTAACCCATGTCTATTCTCTATGAAATTGATGTCAAAAAAGTATTATATATTTTCAGCAAGAAATAGAAGGCTGCCCTCTACTATCCTTGTCAGGACGCTGTATCCCTTTAATCATACTTTTCATTTCAGTACATTGAAATTTCCGTTACCAAGGACAACATCATAAATAAAAGTGTTTGTGAAATTTTACCTGCGGCTTTCTAACTTTGTGCATTAAGCATGAGGCCAGCAGAGAGGTGGTCAAATGTGAAAATTTATAATCATTTATTACGTACGGCTGGAGCAAGGAGGGAATAGAAGCGTGAAGGCATACATCTATAAACGGAAGCCGAAAAGCTTAAATGAAAAGTAAAGTGAATTTCTGTGTCTTGTCATAAAGTAATGAGAAGCTAGAGCTTTTATTCATAGCAACCCAAGATGCATTTACTCTCAATCTAGCCCCGGCAGTAAACGCTTCCCTGATGTATTGCTTTGGACTTACAGAGAAATATTTGTGCTCTACATAATAGTGTAGTTAGGAGAATTACTGCATGCTTGAGGAGGTCCTGTAAAGGCTTACAGCTGGCCGTGCTGCTGTCATTTAATCACAATGTAGCTAATGTCGCACTCTGGTATCACAGGTTACTTTTTATTTACCATTTATTAGTCACTGACAGACAATCATCTCCACATCATAAACAGATCAGGGGAGGGCTCCACGGGAACCCTAAAACCCCAGGACACATGGACTGGGGTTGCTTCACACAACCACATTTCCTGTAATGAGCTAACCCTCAGAGTATTTTCTAATCTGTGAAATGCAAGTCAGAATCCTCGCTCCCCTTGTTCGCAGTTCACTGGCCAAAGGAAACTGGAGAGCATTTCATGTCGTGAATACAGTTAGCACGGCATGTCCTTTGTGCGCGGACCTAAGTCATCGGCCCCAATGTGAGCAGTGACTAGAAGTGATTTCTGAAGAATCTGAAGGTATTTAGCAACAGATTTTATCTAAATTGTCCTGTAACATACTCACGAACATTACTGCAATATGAACCTTATTTTTAACTGAAGTATAGTTGATTTATAATATTGTGTTAGTTTCAGGTACACAGCAGAGTGGTTCAGTATTTTTGCAAGTAATGTTCCATTATAGGTTATTATAAGATAATGAACATTATTTCTTGGGCTATGCAGTCAATCCTTTTGTTGCTTACCTATTTTATATACAGTAATTTGTAAGCTTGAACTGGTGCTTTCTCATTAAAATTTTCTAATGTTTTGGGCTTCTCTGGTGGTCCAGTGGGTAAAGAGTCTGTCTTGCAGTGCATGGGGCACCAGTTCGATCCCTGGCCCAGGAAGAGCCCACGTGCCGGGCAGCGGCTGTATGGGGTGTCCAATCACAAGCCAGCGGGCTGGAGCGCATGCGCCCAGAGCCGGTGCTCTGCAATGAGAGGGGCCACTGCCATGGGAGGCCCACACACGCCAAAAAATAAAGATGGATGAAAAATAAATAAATAAAAAACCAATAAAAGAGCCCCCCGCCAAAAAAAAAAGGGTCTTGTCTTTACATTTGAAAACTAAAAGCAACTGTTATATTTTCTTTACATACACTCCTGTTTTGATAGATAGGTAGACAGAATGACAGATACAGAGAGTGATGATTAGCTGTTACATAAATCAGGCCACACGGATCAGTGGATACAGGAGTAGTGACCCAGACCAGTGAAAAAAAGGTCCTCATGTCCAGGGGCCCTGGGACATCGTGGAAAGTGGACTGAGGCCAAATGGACATCAAAGTCAAGTTTAGTTCTCTGACCTCTCCTGACTTCGCTGAATCTTGGCGGCTCCATCTGTAAAACAGGAGCCGCCACGGGCTTCCCTGGTGGTCCAGTGGTTGCTGCTCCACATTTCCACTCCACGCTTCTGCAGGGGGCACGGGTTCAATTCCTGGTTGGAACACTAAGGTCTCACATGCCCCAGGGTGCAGCCCCCCAAAATAAGAAGTAAAAGGACCGATGACAGTGCCCTACGAACCCCTCCGCATGGCCGGGAGGATCAAATAAGATCTAGGGAGAGCGTTTTGCAAACCGAAGACGGACACGGACCCCCAGTGCATTAGACATAAAAGGCGTTAAATAAATGCAGAATTGTGTGCTCGGAGCTGAAACCTTCTCTGTGCTATTTGAACAGCTTTACGTCAATGTGGGCACAAAAGTCACGTGGAGAAGCGTCTGCCATTTAGCTCGTAATTATTGAGCACCTGCTGCGTCAGCTCTGACAGAGCCTCTTGCATTAAGAAGAGCTGATGAATGTTTCTGCAAAGGTGAGGACTTGAACCAGGTTCATGTGAATCCCAACCGAGCCCCATTCTCCTCCTCGGGAGCCTTTGCTCGGAGGTGATGTACCGCTCCCTCCTCTCGGGGTCGATTAGATTGTCTACATTTCTTAATTTCTAAGAACACACAGGCTTTTTTTTTTTTCTTTTTTTTCTTACAGGCTTTTAAATTCTCCACAGACCTAGGGCTATGTGAAGTCGTTAGGCTTTAATTCAGGGACAGTGACCCATCTCTGGTTGGGAGGTGATGTTTCTGGAAATAAAAACAGTCCTGCTCCAAAGTACAACCTTAGATTAACAACTCAAAGCCAGAGAAACAGTCTTCAGGTATCTGAAGGGGCCGTTCAGTTGAGAACTGAAATGTCACCGCGGTCGTGGGCTTTACTGATTTTCCGTGGGTGTTATTTAACTCTTGGTGCCTGGGAGATCCCCTCCTCCGCCTGTCAGAGTCCGGCGAATTCTTCAAGGTCCGGTGAGAGGCTCTCCCCCTTGTATCCCATCACACTATTTCTTACTTAGAAGTCTAAGATGCTGCCTGTGTTTCATGTAATTATTTTGTATACTTTAGATTTCTTTTAAATTTGGGCCTCTTTTACTGTTTTTTTCTTTATTTCATCCATCTTTGTTCTTTGGCCTTTGTGGGCCTCCCATTGCAGTGGCTTCTCATTGCAGAGGACCAGCTGTGGGCGCATGCGCTCCAGAGCACTGGCTCGTAATTGGACACACTGGCCCAGCTGCTCCGCAGCACGTGGGATCTTCCTGGGCCAGGGATCGGACTGATGCCCTTTGCACTGCAAGGTGGATTCTCTACCCAGTGAGCCACTAGGGAAGCCCTACTTTAGACTTTTTTAAAGCAAGTGCGTTGTCTTCTCGTTTGAGCTCCTTTTGGCTTCTGGTAGCATGTCTTGCACAAGAAACAAGTTGAATAATCATTAAACCTAACTACGACCACTTAAAAAAAATCATCTGACATAGGTTTGCATACAACATTAGGATTTTTGTTAATACATATTGGTGACCTCAAAAACAACACCTAAAGCTATTTTAGGCATTAAGAAGCAGTGGCATATTGGATTTTTCTTTTATGAAATTAGCCTTAAAATCTCGCCAGTCTAGGGACTTGTCTGGAAGTCCAGAGGTTAAGACTGCTCCAAACGCGGGGGGCAGGGGTCCCACCGCTGGAACCAAGACCCCACATGCGGCACAGAACAACCGAATAAAAGTATCGCCAGACTAACTTTTAATGCTGTATTCTGTTTTTCTCCTTTGTACATCTCAGGACATCTTCTTTAGTAAAAATCAACACTAGTTCCTATGTTCTTAGCACTGCAGTGGGTACAAAATAAACTGGAGAAAATAAAAGATTAAACAGCTTCCAGGAGGCTTAGCTGTCTGAGAATTACAGCAGACCGAGTGGACCAGCCCCCATCGGAGTAAGCCACTGTGAAGACCCTGCGAGGAGAGTTGCTGTGGGATTGGATGCTGACGGATCCAAGGGGAAATCGGAGGGGGAGGCTGTGTCTGCTTCCCGGGCCTTGCTGGGGCAGGCCCGTGCCGTCCCCCTCTAGAGGGCGGAACGTTCCGTCTCAGGACAAGAGAGGACAGCACTGTAACGAAGTCAGGTAGATAAAATATGCCCAGAGCCTTCCGTCTGAGGTAATTTTTAACCATTTTCTAAATAATTTTATCTTCCTTTTCCTCTGAGATGTAGAAATCAGCTTAAATATTTGTGTTAGTGATAACAGAAAATCACAAGTGAGTGGACAAAAACAACCTTGGGGACGTTGTGTGAGACAGCACCTCTAACCCCTTGTCCACCTACTGTCCTTTCTGTATACGTAAAATATTAACCTCTCGTCGGTTTCATGTGAAGTGTCTGGTTGTACCTTTTAACAGTATCGGGCTTGCCTGAGCAGTCGCTCAGTCGTATCCAACTGTGTGTGACCCCACGGCCCGTGGCCTGCCAGCCCCCTCTGTCCATGGGATTCTCCAGGCCAGAGCGCTGGAGTGGGCTGCCATTTCTTTCTCCAGGGGGTCTTCCTGACCCAGGGATGGAGCCCATGTCAGGAGAGGTTTTTTTTTTCTCCACTCACACCATGTGGGAAACCTTTTAACATAAGAGACTGAGGTAATTTAGTTCAAACTTAATAAAAGTTTTGAAAGTCTACTCTGCCAGGTCCTCTCTAGGAGGTGCGTGTACATATGCATACGTGTGCACCTGTGTCTTGGAGGGAGGATCCTGTGAAGAGAAAGATAAACAAGTCTGCTCTGGTGGGCCGTGCTGACGCCTCCCCAAGAGCAAACGGCTTGTCACATACAATGGAGAATTACGTTATCCACAAGGGATTCCACTGACAGGAAGCAGGACCTCCCTTACAGTCTTCAAAACACATTTTCCTAATTTCTTTTTTAGTCGTTGTTTTTGGGTGTTTCATATGCCTATTCTCTCTTTTTATTTATTTATTTTGGGCGGGGGTCGGGTTGGGGAGGGAGAAGCGCGGGCGGGCCACTTGTATTGGTCTTTCATTTATCTCTATTTTCATCCGTCTTTGTTCTTTGGCTCCTGTGGGCCTCCCATCGCGGTGGCGGCTGTTGTTGCAGAGCGCCGGCTCTGGGCGCATCTGTCCCCGTATTGGACACATGGGTCCAGCCTCCATGGACATGGTCTTCCCAGGCCAGGGATCGAACCGGCGCCTGCTGCAGAGGTTCCTTAATTGGACACAGGGTCCAGCCGCTCCAGCCTTAACGAAGTCAGGTAGATAAAATATGCCCAGAGCCTTCCGTCTGAGGTAATTTTTAACCATTTTCTAAATAATTTTATCTTCCTTTTCCTCTGAGATGTAGAAATCAGCTTAAATATTTGTGTTAGTGATAACAGAAAATCACAAGTGAGTGGACAAAAACAACCTTGGGGACGTTGTGTGAGACAGCACCTCTAACCCCTTGTCCACCTACTGTCCTTTCTGTATACGTAAAATATTAACCTCTCGTCGGTTTCATGTGAAGTGTCTGGTTGTACCTTTTAACAGTATCGGGCTTGCCTGAGCAGTCGCTCAGTCGTATCCAACTGTGTGTGACCCCACGGCCCGTGGCCTGCCAGCCCCCTCTGTCCATGGGATTCTCCAGGCCAGAGCGCTGGAGTGGGCTGCCATTTCTTTCTCCAGGGGGTCTTCCTGACCCAGGGATGGAGCCCATGTCAGGAGAGGTTTTTTTTTTCTCCACTCACACCATGTGGGAAACCTTTTAACATAAGAGACTGAGGTAATTTAGTTCAAACTTAATAAAAGTTTTGAAAGTCTACTCTGCCAGGTCCTCTCTAGGAGGTGCGTGTACATATGCATACGTGTGCACCTGTGTCTTGGAGGGAGGATCCTGTGAAGAGAAAGATAAACAAGTCTGCTCTGGTGGGCCGTGCTGACGCTCCCCAAGAGCAAACGGCTTGTCACATACAATGGAGAATTACGTTATCCACAAGGGATTCCACTGACAGGAAGCAGGACCTCCCTTACAGTCTTCAAAACACATTTTCCTAATTTCTTTTTTAGTCGTTGTTTTTGGGTGTTTCATATGCCTATTCTCTCTTTTTATTTATTTATTTTGGGCGGGGGTCGGGTTGGGGAGGGAGGGGAGCGGGCGGGCCACTTCTATTGGTCTTTCATTTCTCTATGTTCATCCGTCTTTGTTCTTTGGCTCCTGCGGGCCTGCCATCGCGGTGGCCTCTGTTGTCGCAGAGCGCCGGCTCTGGGCGCATGCGCTCCAGAGCTCCGGCTCGGTAATTGGACACATGGGTCCAGCCGCTCCATGGCACATGGGATCTTCCCAGGCCAGGGATCGAACCGGCGCCCCTTGCACTGCAAGGAGGTATCCTTACCCACTGGACCACCAGGGGAAGCCCCTGCCTATTCTCTTTGACTGGAATCTATTGTATTTTGTGATTTAAAACAACTTTTCTTGCCAAATCTTTGGAAACTGTCCTTCTTTCAAAGAAGTGATAAATGCACATGAGTTTTTCATGATCTGATTAATATTTAACTCTTTAATCCTAGTGTTGTTAAAGAGACTTTTAAACCACTGCGAGCCCTGATACTTTCTCTTCACCTTTCAGCCCAGATATCACTTCCCTGGGGCGCTGGGCTTGGCCCAGGTGGGGCCCTGCAGTCTCCTCTCCCTGGGCTGTGCATTCCTTTATTTCACAGCCCTAGTCCAATGACTCCAGTTGAATCCAGTTTTGATTATACATTTCTTCCTATGACTTGTTTTATTTTGTGATGTACAGAGTGCAAACTCCGTGAAAACAGGAGTAAATTCTGGTTTGGTTCAGCCTTGTATTCCTAGCAAGATGGTGGTGCTGGTGATGGCGATGATGGTGATGGTGATGATGGTGGTGATGATGTTGATGGTGATGGTGGTGGTGATAGTGGTGGTGGTGATGGTGATGGTGGTGAAGGTGGAAAGAAGCTGCAGACCAGGCCCACAGTGAGGAGGTAAGGTTGTCAGGACAGAACGAGGTTCCTGTGTCACAGAACTGGGTGAGGGCTGGTGACCTTTTCCAACAGAGGAAAGCCTGAGAGAGGACCAGCTGGATGTGCCTTCAAGAGCTAGAGATGACAACCTGAGGGTCTTGGGCTGGGGTCATGACAACAGACGCCCCAGGAGAGGTCTTAATGTGAGAAAAGCGCAGTGCTGGGACTGGTCTTTGAACAATCTAGCATGTGGAGTTTGGGAAGGGAGAGTGAGGCTGAGAAGGAGACAGAAGGTAGAGTCCGCATTCCAGCTCCTGCTCTCTGAATTCTGTAGGCAGGATATTGCACTATTTCTTTTTATGGAAAAAAATGATCTCATACTGTACAAACTGATCTGAGTCATTTGTGTCTCGAGACGAATCTAAATGGTTACTCACTGTTCTAAAACCTTCAACTGAAAGAAGATGTGCCAGCTGGTGCAGCAGTCAGACCACGTCTGCACCTGTCCAGAGAGGCCTTCAAAGGTTAAAACACTGCTATTTCCTGAGTTACAGTGAGGCTGATCATCGTTTCCTTTTCTTACATAAATATCTAGGTGTGAGCCACCTGAAAATTGAGGATGGGTGGAGAGGAGGATGGGGGGCAGTTTGGAGGGCAGAGGACTGGGGGAGGCAAGTCTCTGAGTCCCTTCCCCAAGTGCCAAACCTCTCCTCCCTCCGCTCGCATCTTTGGAGTCTTGGTCGTGGTTTACCTAGAATAATTGGACTGTTTAGGTGGAAGATTATCCGGGGATGCAGAGGGAGGGGGCAGTGGCCATCTGCGCTGAAGGAGACCCTAGGCCACCTTGGTGGGCTTGCTTCTCACTGAGGTGAGGGGGGCGTGCTCTGTGTCACTAAAAGCCAAACGTGACTTCAAGAGCATCCGTGAGGCTGAGGAGGGGGTTCTTCGTGGGAGCTGTTTGGAGTTGAGGGGGTTTTAAAGTGATTGAAGAGCAGGTGGGACGCGGAGAGACAGAGAGGAAGTGCAGCTGACGCTACAGATCCGAGGTGAAGAGGGAGACAGGGAGGGGGGGAGACGAAGGAAAGCTACCGGAGGTTTCTGGGGTTTTGTCTTTAAGGTGAGAGAGAGTCGAGCATACTCAGATCTCGTCGGCGAGGATCCAGTCGAGAGTGTGAGACGAGTGCTCCTGTGAGAAAAGGGAGGAGGAAGAGAGCCTGCGGCCAGCTCTCTTGAGAAGGAAGCCGAGAAGGGCACCGAGGCCCAGAGGTGGCGACCGTACCGGGTGGGAGGGGAGGGAGGGCAGGCGGGTTTAGGAACGTCGAAGAGGCCCTTGAAGCAGGCACCGGGTCCTCTGACCTCGCAAACGAGGAAACTGAAAGTAGTTTAAAAACCTGGGGAACATTTCTCACCTTGGATGGTGAGTTCATGGACATTAAAAGCCTCTGCCCTAAGTATTTTTGCTCCAAAATGAATAGTAAATATGTGTTGAACTGAATTGAAAAAAGCCCCACTATTTCTCCAGTCTCCTCTTAATGAGTGTTAAAATCCAAATCCTGTGGACTCGTATGATCCAACACAGTAAGACACGAAGAACCTGCTTAGCCTGGCTAGAGCACGTGTTTTACAATGTACAGACGCTGACATTCATATGAAGGCCCATCACACTTACAAACTACATGATCACCGATGAGTTTTTACTTGAATCCAGTAAAGTGCGAGAGCGTGTGCCCTGCCGGGGGATAAAGCAGGCGTTGAGGAGTAACAGGCGCTCACTACCATCTACAAACCAGGCAGGCGAGGTCCCGCCGTGCAGCCCGGGGAGCGGCCCCCAGCGCCTCGCGCCCGTGCACTGAGGGGCTCGGCCGTGTCCAGCACCGTTGTGACCCCCCGGACTGCAGCCCGCCAGGCTCCTCTGTCGGTGGGATGCTCCCACAACAAGCAAGCTGGAGTGGGCTGCCTTTTCTTTCTCCAGCGGGTCTTCCTGACCCAGGGACGGAACCGGCGTCTCCTGTGTGGCAGGCGGGTTCTCGGTCGCTGAGGCTCTGGGAAACGCAGTGACAGCCACGTACCTAGTGGCTGAGTTATAGAGAAGGTTCCCGCCGGCAACTTTCAAATGGGAACCTAAGTGCAGGGAAGAGTGGCAGGAAATGGCAGGGACGGTTGGGCAAGGAGGACGGACCAGGGAAGTGATTCCCTGAGACACAATGTCCTCTAGGGGCGGTTGTAACCCAGCTTACATCCATCAAGAGCTGCTGACATCCCCCTTGACGGAGATACAAAGCTGGTATAAAGTCTTACCCACCCCAGGAAAATCGAACGATGGCCCGACGCGTAGAGAGAGAACAGAGGTGTGGGGTGAGGCCAGGAGACGGGGTGCTGTGGGTCAGCAGGCCACCGCCGGCACCAGGTGGCCTGTGAAGAACGTGGCTTCCTGGGCCTGCTCCAGACCCGCTGGGGTGAGTCTTGGGCCCCAGGGTGGGTGGAGCATGCCAGGTGACCTGTGCATGCTGAGATGGGAAAACCTCGAATTTAGGGAAGAGCCAAGAGGTTGAAGGGGCGGGTGCCATTGATAGGGACAGAGCAGAACAGGTAGGTGGCGGTAGGGTCCTCGTGGGGACGGTGGGCAGAAGGGAGACACCTGAGAAAGGTTGGGAGGCCAGGGAGTTGACGATAACTCAGGAGAGCTGCTCCTTGTTCAGTAAAGCAGGCTCGGCTGGGTATAAACAGCTGGTGAAGGAGGAGCTGGCGAAGAAGCAACTAATGATGTATGCCCTGCATCTGTGTCTACTTGAGGGGGGTGGTCTTCCACTATCCTATATATATGGCTGCCTACTCAATTGAAGGGAGAGCAGAGCTTTCCTGCCTGCCCGCTTGCACTGCTTACAAGTGCGCTATCCTCATAAATCCTTCTCTTGTCTATCACTCTGCTTTTCGCTGAATTCCTTGTGCATTGAGGCACGAAGAACCTGAGCCTCGGTGGGTCTAGACGTTGGGTGAGTGCTGGATTAAGTCCTGGCCACATGGGTTCGAGTCCCAGACAGGGTTTTGGTGGTGATTGAGTCCTGACTACATGGATTCACGTCCCAAGCAGGGTGTTGGCTGGGGTTAAGCCTTATCCATGTGGGTTTGAATCCCAAACAGGGTTTTGACTGAGTTCAAGTCCCAGCTGCATGGGTTTGAGTCCCAACCAGGGTTTTGGCTGGAATTCAAGCTCCAGCCACGTGGGTTCAAGTCCCAAGCCGGGTTCAGGATCAGGTCTGGGCCCTGGCTTTAAGTCTCAAATCAGGGTAAAACCCTTTCACCATGATGGAAAATCATAACAGAAAGATAAGATAATTTCGTCTTTCCCAGCTCAGTCTTCAGATTTTACTGTCAGCATGTGCTCGGCTAGCACATATACTAAGAATAATTTACAAACAGGACACCAAAGAAATACAATCACTTATTGTTTAGTGGAATTATTTTGGGTAAAAAAATAGGAAACGTAGGAAAATATAAAGACGATGAAAATCACAGAAAGTTCATCAGAAAATTAGAGAAAATCCCCACTGCTTACTACCGTGGCTATTTCTTTTTAGTCTATTTCAGTATTCAAATCTCAACATATTTATATAATTGGAGTCACCTGCTCTCTTCTCTTTTCTCCTGACACTGTATCTGTCATAAGAAAACTTTCAAGTTGCTAAAAACTCTTTGAAAAATTAACAACTGCCTAATATTATCACTTGGATGAAAAGACTTACTCAACAATGTTTTCATTGTTAGACACGTAAAGTTTCTCGTTTTTTCCTATTTTATTCAGCATATCAAGGTTTCCCAGGTGGCGCTAGTGGTAAAGAATTCACCTGACAATTCAGGCTTAAGAGACAGGTTCGATCCCTGGGCTGTGGGGAGATCACCTGGAGAAAGAAATGGCTATCCGCTCCAGTATTCTTGCTTGGAGAATCCCATGGACAGAGGAGCCTGGCGGGCTACAGTTCATGGGGTCACAAGAGTCAGACACGACTGAGTGAGTGACACTTTAGTAAGTTAGCTGATACTTTTCTTATGTCTCTTAGAAAGCCAAGCAGGTTTCACTACAGAGTTCTGAGCGGCATGTATAACAGGCGTGTTTAGTACTTTGCATCCTGAGACACAAGCCTATCTAGCTGGGGTCCCAGGGGACGGATCTCTCCGGATGCACAACCAGGGGCTGGGTAATGAACTTGGCTTAGAGGTATATTGTCAGAAAGAATGAATGAAGCAGTTATCTTAATAAAATCGAAACCAGGGGATTTTGCTGAAACTGCTTTCAAACCACGAAGGACCTGTGTTGACATAAGGAAAGAATAAAGATTGCAAGGTTTGGTTTCTGTATGATTGTTCTGGAATTTTTCCAGTTACAAAGTGTTATTTACTAGTACTGTAGAAGTACGCCAAAAATATGTCTTCGAATGCGGAAGAGATCATTAGGTTTCACTGTCCCAGGTCAAAAGGAAAAGAATTATTTTCTGTCTGATCTCTCAACTCTGGCCACCTGCCTGGTGTTTCCCTGCGATTTCACACTTTGGCCCGGCCTGCGGGCAGACGCCCGGGTCAGCACCAAAGCCCGAAGCTGCCAAAATAACCCTTTCACCCACTTTTCAAAGGAAGCCAGCCATCTTCAGTCTATATTTAGAGGATCACTAAACTGACTGTTGCTTATGAAAATTATTGCTTTTGTGTCCTGTTTCTTACAGTGCAGCTATCCCTGATTACAAGCCAACAGAATTCATGGAATTTATAATAAATACAAGCTGTCTCACCTGAGTCTTCAAGCTTATAGAGCTTGAACCAGACTGTGTCCGTTTCCCTGCCAAATGAACCCTAGGCAATTTTTCTGAAAAAGGCAAAATGTGTGTTTGGATATTCTCGTATTGATTTTTTGGGGTCCTTTTATGTTCTTCCTTTTCCCTACAAGCCAAGAATCTGTGTTATTAATAAGTATACTGGGTGATTCTCAAGAAGTTGACAGATACATAGTGGGAAGAGGTGCAGATGGGCAGGGTTATATAAATACTGCCAGTGGGTGGTTGAATGAGTCTGTTGCATACGGGACATTTTTCTGTGCTTCCTCAAAGGAAAACAGGGAGGAGGCCCCAAATCTGCCTCCCTCTGGGCCACATTTATTCCTCAACTGTTCATTCATTCATTTATTCATTCATTAATTCATTTGTTCATTCACTCACTCTTTAACCCACCCATTCATTCCATCACTCAATCAAATCATTTAACAGATGCACCTTAAATATAAACTCTTATCAGACTGTAGGGAGTGGAGAGTGGGGAGCACCCAAGATGGAAAAGACTCTAGGTTTGCCATCAATTCTAGTGTAGAATTTGGGCACATTAACAAGCAACCACAGTGTGACAAAATTCAAGAAATAACAAAGGGGGCTTCCCTGGTGGTCCAGTGGGTAGAGTCCGCCTTGCAGTGCAAGGGGCACCAATTCGGTCCCTGGCCCAGGAAGGTCCCAAATGCGGTGAGCCGGTGCTCTGGAGCACATGCACCCAGAGCCGATGCTCTGCAACAAGAGAGGCCATGGCAATGGGAGGCCCACACAGGCCAAAGAATGCCAATGTTTTTTGGAGAAAAAAACCCACCTTATTTCCACCCCATTTGGTTTCAAAAAAGGATTTGGGGTAGCTCCAGGGACACATGTAATACAACAGAATAAATGTAAAACAGAGGAGAAAGGCGGGGAGCATGATTAAAGGGTGGCTTTTTATTTCTCAGTTAGGTGACTTAAATGTTCTAAAATTGATAGTATTGACGAAGGCACAGCTCTGAGTAGTCTAGAAACCAAAACCACTGAATTGTACGCTGTGATTAAACATTTATATCTCGATAGAGGTGTTACCAAAACAAAACCATCCCAGGAGACTTTGAAACACTGGCAAAATGTGTGTTTGGATATTCTCGTATTGATTTTTTGGGGTCCTTTTATGTTCTTCCTTTTCCCTACAAGCCAAGAATCTGTGTTATTAATAAGTATACTGGGTGATTCTCAAGAAGTTGACAGATACATAGTGGGAAGAGGTGCAGATGGGCAGGGTTATATAAATACTGCCAGTGGGTGGTTGAATGAGTCTGTTGCATACGGGACATTTTTCTGTGCTTCCTCAAAGGAAAACAGGGAGGAGGCCCCAAATCTGCCTCCCTCTGGGCCACATTTATTCCTCAACTGTTCATTCATTCATTTATTCATTCATTAATTCATTTGTTCATTCACTCACTCTTTAACCCACCCATTCATTCCATCACTCAATCAAATCATTTAACAGATGCACCTTAAATATAAACTCTTATCAGACTGTAGGGAGTGGAGAGGGGGGAGCACCCAAGATGGAAAAGACTCTAGGTTTGCCATCAATTCTAGTGTAGAATTTGGGCACATTAACAAGCAACCACAGTGTGACAAAATTCAAGAAATAACAAAGGGGGCTTCCCTGGTGGTCCAGTGGGTAGAGTCCGCCTTGCAGTGCAAGGGGCACCAATTCGGTCCCTGGCCCAGGAAGGTCCCAAATGCGGTGAGCCGGTGCTCTGGAGCACATGCACCCAGAGCCGATGCTCTGCAACAAGAGAGGCCATGGCAATGGGAGGCCCACACAGGCCAAAGAATGCCAATGTTTTTTGGAGAAAAAAACCCACCTTATTTCCACCCCATTTGGTTTCAAAAAAGGATTTGGGGTAGCTCCAGGGACACATGTAATACAACAGAATAAATGTAAAACAGAGGAGAAAGGCGGGGAGCATGATTAAAGGGTGGCTTTTTATTTCTCAGTTAGGTGACTTAAATGTTCTAAAATTGATAGTATTGACGAAGGCACAGCTCTGAGTAGTCTAGAAACCAAAACCACTGAATTGTACGCTGTGATTAAACATTTATATCTCGATAGAGGTGTTACCAAAACAAAACCATCCCAGGAGACTTTGAAACACTGCAGTCAAGTACATGGCCCATTGATGATCTGAATTGTCCCAGACAAGTCAAGATTATCTAGAAAAAGGCCTGCTCGATGTCTTTCTGGAAATCATCCATTAGCTTCACTACTCCTAAGTGGACTTTGATATAAATGGACTACCAGAAAGTTCAAATTATGCCTGCTGGCAGGATCCTAAAATGCAGTTTATTTTCTGATAATTAAAGAAAAATTCATATACCCTGGTGATCCAAAATGGAATTCTTTCACAAGGCCTGAAAGTTTAGATACATTCTGGCAAGAGTCCTCCAAGGTGTTTTGATGACAGTACTGCTCAGCATTGAAAATCAAGATGAAATAACCAGAGTGATTTTAGTCAACAGTCAGAACAACTGTTCACCATGCAGAATGAACTTGACCCATTAAACCAAATGTGGCCCCAAGTACCACAATAAACTAAAACGATATAAATTTTTAAAAATTCAAGAAACAGTGGTATCTGTTCTGATTTTCTTAAGGGAAGTAGGTAAAAGAGACACTGTAACTAAGAAACGTTCTTTTAAAGACGTGTTCAGGAGGCCGCCCAACACACACTCCGGGCGTGCGTTCTCCGCATGGCTTCGTGTTATTTTGTGTGATAACCTCATGATGTCCTGCCTCACAAACAACCACAGCGCCAGGAGGGAGTCCAGAGGTCCCCTCGTTCTGGGTAGCACAGCCTCGGATCCGCATTCTCCTGCCGCTGCCTTCTGGTTCAGCCTGGACGAGGCCATGGCAATGGGAGGCCCACACAGGCCAAAGAATGCCAATGTTTTTTGGAGAAAAAAACCCACCTTATTTCCACCCCATTTGGTTTCAAAAAAGGATTTGGGGTAGCTCCAGGGACACATGTAATACAACAGAATAAATGTAAAACAGAGGAGAAAGGCGGGGAGCATGATTAAAGGGTGGCTTTTTATTTCTCAGTTAGGTGACTTAAATGTTCTAAAATTGATAGTATTGACGAAGGCACAGCTCTGAGTAGTCTAGAAACCAAAACCACTGAATTGTACGCTGTGATTAAACATTTATATCTCGATAGAGGTGTTACCAAAACAAAACCATCCCAGGAGACTTTGAAACACTGCAGTCAAGTACATGGCCCATTGATGATCTGAATTGTCCCAGACAAGTCAAGATTATCTAGAAAAAGGCCTGCTCGATGTCTTTCTGGAAATCATCCATTAGCTTCACTACTCCTAAGTGGACTTTGATATAAATGGACTACCAGAAAGTTCAAATTATGCCTGCTGGCAGGATCCTAAAATGCAGTTTATTTTCTGATAATTAAAGAAAAATTCATATACCCTGGTGATCCAAAATGGAATTCTTTCACAAGGCCTGAAAGTTTAGATACATTCTGGCAAGAGTCCTCCAAGGTGTTTTGATGACAGTACTGCTCAGCATTGAAAATCAAGATGAAATAACCAGAGTGATTTTAGTCAACAGTCAGAACAACTGTTCACCATGCAGAATGAACTTGACCCATTAAACCAAATGTGGCCCCAAGTACCACAATAAACTAAAACGATATAAATTTTTAAAAATTCAAGAAACAGTGGTATCTGTTCTGATTTTCTTAAGGGAAGTAGGTAAAAGAGACACTGTAACTAAGAAACGTTCTTTTTAAAGACGTGTTCAGGAGGCCGTCCAACACACGCTCCGGGGCGTCGTCGTTCTCCGCATGGCTTCGTGTTATTTTGTGTGATAACCTCATGATGTCCTGCCCTCACAAACAACCACAGCGCCAGGGGAGGGGAGTCCAGAGGTCCCCTCGTTCTGGGTAGCACAGCCTCGGATCCGCATTCTCCCTGCCGCTGCCTTCTGGTTAGAAGAGGCGCAGAAGGGCCGTGGGGACGAGCCAGGCCTTCTCGCCCGCTCAGCGCCGTTTCCCGCCCCAGCGCTGCCTTTAGGACCCTGGCCTGCATCCTCGCCGGCGGGCTTGCTCTGGAGCCTTCCGCCCCGTGTCACCTAGAGGAGACCACACAGGTCCCCCTCTGTCACCCGAAGCTCCGCCCCTCTGCCTCTCTATCCTGCAGACAGTCCTCAGCCCGGGGCCCCCTCTTGGGCTCCTCCCCAAATCAATTTTTTCTTTTTTTTTTTGGTCTCACCTTGTGGCATGTGGGATCCTAGTTCCCTGGCCAGGGATCAAACCTGTGCCCCCTGCAGTGGAAGCATAGAGTCTTAACCACGGGGCCACCAGCATACGCAGACTAAGTCCCCCAGTCGTGTCTGAGTCTCTGCAACCCATGGACTGTAGCCCGCCAGGCCCCTCTGTCCGTGGGCTTCTGCAGGCAAGCACACTGGAGTGGCTGCCACGCCCTCCTCCAGGGCGTCTTCCCGACCCAGGGATCGAACCTACACCTCTTATGTCTCTTGCATTGGTAGGCAGGTTCTTTGCCACTAGTGACACCTGGGAATTAATGCTGTAGTTCTGTATTTATTTCCTTGAAAGATACAGATGGTGAGAGAAAACAGCATGTTACACAACAGGCTGTAGTGTGGTGTTAGTACACTCATATCAATAAGCATGGAGTTTCCCCTTTTTTTGGCCACGTTGTATGGTTTGTGGGATCAAGGTTTCCTGACCACGGCTGAACCCAGGCCACAGCAGGGAGAGCGCCAAGTCCTAACTGCTAGTTTCCTTGTTTAACTAACAAAAGTGAGATTATACCATTTGGCAACTTACATTTTTTATGTATTAGGCCATTGACCTCTCTCCATACTGAAAAATGATAAAACATAATCACCCATGTAACTGTAAGCTTACTAAGAGAAGATGTTTTCTTTGATATCATTATAAACACAGATTTGTATGTATGTTTAAATGTAATCACTCCTAAGGAGAAGAATTTGGGGTGACTTTTACTTTCCTCTTTGAACTCTTCTTGCTGGTTAGTCGCTAGGCTGTGTTTGACTCTGTGATCTCAGGGACTGTAGCCCGCCAGGCGCCTCTGTCCGTGGGATTTCCCAGGCAAGAACACTGGAGTGGGGTGCCATTTCCTCCTCCAGGGGAGCTTCTGGACTCAGGGACCAAACCCGCATCTCCTGCATTGCAGTTTGCCACTGAGGCAACAGGGAAGCCCCTTTGTATTTTTGCTACCGGATTATTATTTTTTTGCAATGAACCAATATTTTGTAAAAAGCAGTAAATCACTCTTACAGTCATAAAAAGCCGGCCTACATACCGAGACAGAGACGAAATGCTGATTTCATATCCTCCAAACAAAGGGCATGAGAGAGGAGAGGTTTCCACAGCCATACCACCCTGAATGCACCCCATCTCATCTGATCTTGGAAGCTAAGCAGGATCGGGCCTGGTTAGAACTTGGATGGGAGAAAGGAGAGGTGATTTGAACGTTTATGTGAACAAGACCTGGGGTTTTCAGTCACTCTATGCATCCCACCTGGCGCAGAGCCCTGCGGGGTGCTGTGGCTGCTGAAATTCAAATGCAATTTTAGGAGACATGAACAGAATCATAACATGCCGACCATTGGCTTGGAGCCACTTGTAGGTTCAGCTCCGCTCTGCCCTATCGACAGAGAGCTTACAATCCAGGGAGTGTTCAGGCAGAGGGCAGAGGTCAGAGACACCGTCACAGATCCGTGTGGAGAAAGCCACCAGCAACTAGCCTGGAAAAGAGACCATGCAAGAGGACGCGTGTCTGCTGTCCTTCAATATTCCCTGAGCTGTTCACGGAAAGCAGGATGGAGTCCTGTGCTGCCCCGAAGAGCAGAACTGGTGCAAAGCAGTGGGATTCACGCAGAGGCCAAGACTGGCCCAGTATCACCCTGCACGTTGGAGCTGGCTGCCGCAAGCAGGAAGTGCTGCGATCTTCCCACGGCTCTCAGGGTTCAAAGCAGTCCAGATGACAGCCACGCCTTTCTCCCCATGAGGGCTGATTCATTATAAACACATTTTATGTATGTTTAAATGTAATCACTCCTAAGGAGAAGAATTTGGGGTGACTTTTACTTTCCTCTTTGAACTCTTCTTGCTGGTTAGTCGCTAGGCTGTGTTTGACTCTGTGATCTCAGGGACTGTAGCCCGCCAGGCGCCTCTGTCCGTGGGATTTCCCAGGCAAGAACACTGGAGTGGGGTGCCATTTCCTCCTCCAGGGGAGCTTCTGGACTCAGGGACCAAACCCGCATCTCCTGCATTGCAGTTTGCCACTGAGGCAACAGGGAAGCCCCTTTGTATTTTTGCTACCGGATTATTATTTTTTTGCAATGAACCAATATTTTGTAAAAAGCAGTAAATCACTCTTACAGTCATAAAAAGCCGGCCTACATACCGAGACAGAGACGAAATGCTGATTTCATATCCTCCAAACAAAGGGCATGAGAGAGGAGAGGTTTCCACAGCCATACCACCCTGAATGCACCCCATCTCATCTGATCTTGGAAGCTAAGCAGGATCGGGCCTGGTTAGAACTTGGATGGGAGAAAGGAGAGGTGATTTGAACGTTTATGTGAACAAGACCTGGGGTTTTCAGTCACTCTATGCATCCCACCTGGCGCAGAGCCCTGCGGGGTGCTGTGGCTGCTGAAATTCAAATGCAATTTTAGGAGACATGAACAGAATCATAACATGCCGACCATTGGCTTGGAGCCACTTGTAGGTTCAGCTCCGCTCTGCCCTATCGACAGAGAGCTTACAATCCAGGGAGTGTTCAGGCAGAGGGCAGAGGTCAGAGACACCGTCACAGATCCGTGTGGAGAAAGCCACCAGCAACTAGCCTGGAAAAGAGACCATGCAAGAGGACGCGTGTCTGCTGTCCTTCAATATTCCCTGAGCTGTTCACGGAAAGCAGGATGGAGTCCTGTGCTGCCCCGAAGAGCAGAACTGGTGCAAAGCAGTGGGATTCACGCAGAGGCCAAGACTGGCCCAGTATCACCCTGCACGTTGGAGCTGGCTGCCCGCAAGCAGGAAGTGCTGCGATCTTCCCACGGCTCTCAGGGTTCAAAGCAGTCCAGATGACAGCCACGCCCCTTTCTCCCCATGAGGGCGCATCCTCAGTGGCCCCAAACCCTGCTCACTTCTGACTACATTTCTGTCTTATCAGTGATTTTAAATTTCACAGGGGAGAGATAAACTAGGAGCATACGATGAATAGACACACACTACCTATACATTGGATAACAAACAAGGACCTGCTGCAGGGCACGGGGAGCTCTGCTCCTTGCCCTGTAATCACCTGCATGGGGAACGAATCTGAAAAGGGATGACTATGTGTATGTGTATGGCTGGATCCTGTGCACCTGAAACTAACACAACACTGCAGATCAACTCTATGCCCATAAAATTAAAAGCAACAACAACTACTACTACGATGTCACCGTTCTTAGTTGGAGTTGCCTGTGGCCCAAAGCTGGGAGCTCATGCCGGAGAAACCCGGACTATATCTTGCTGAACGACCTCATGTCTTTCCACTTACAGGCTTTGCCTCGATAAAAGACGGTTTCGCTAATACCAGACAGGTAGCACTACCTGAGGCTGGCAGTGGCAGTCCAGGTGCCTCCCCCTGATGACCCACCAGGATCCCTCAGCAGCTCTCCTGTCCCCTGTTGACAGCCAGCGACATCGTTCTGTGGACCCCTGGCGTCTACGACAGTTACTAACAGGTTACTAACACTCAATATGTTTTAATAAGATTCTTTTATCACAGCTCTTTAAAGATGGGCATGTTGACCAAGTACTCTGTGGGAGAGACCGTCGGGCCCCTTAAACCCGCCCCTGGACGTGAACGCCGACTCGCGCTCACCTGCTGCTGCACCCCTGAGTCAGGCTCCACGGCAAACCTCGCCCACCCCTCTGTTTCTGTTTCAAAGCAGCGTGGGCTGCTTCTCACCCTCTTCCATCGAGAAAGGGGTGTGGCTCCCCAGAAAACAACGGAGAAGGCCTTAGGTGGGTAGGAGACAGAACTTCTCACCTCTCTCTCCCGGCCTCCTTTCTCAGACTCAAAAACCTGAAAGGCAAGGAGTCAAATGAAGGCCTGAAGGCCGGTGCTGACACAGAGCCCGGGTGGAGCAGGCCACGGGCTAGGACGGGGCTGCTGCGGTTTAACCGCTCAGTCGGGTCCGATTCTTTGCGACTCCAAAGACTGTAGCCCACGAGCTCCTCTGTCCATGGCAAGAACACTGGACTGGGGTGGCATTTCCGTCTCCAGAGGATCTTCCCAACCCAAGGACTGAACCCGTGTCTTCCGTCTTGCAGGCAGATTCTTTATCACTGAACCACCAGCGAAGCCAGATTCCTGAGGGGAGGATTATTTTTCAACCGAGGTTGCATATTGCTTGTCCTTAATCTCTGTTTCCTTTCTATTACCCTCTGTAAAGAGAGAGCCTTTATTTGGTCTTGCTTAGAAGTTTCATTTCCAATGGAGGATCATAATGGATTCATTTATTCATTTGTGGATTTTCTCAGTCATTGATTCACAAATCCATCACACATGGACCGAACACTGTTCAACAGTAGGGACATAAGAAGTCACAGACCTGTTCCTAGATGCCCACTCAGCAAACGGGGCGAGATCTGCCTCCCAGTGCCCTCCAGATATTACGGTCAACATGGGGACACCGGTGGAGTGATCTCAGCTAGAGAATTCTCTTTCCTAAGGCCAGTCTTAAAGACGTGGGTTTGTATTAAGGGCAGCTCTCTGGGGAACTCCTGTTCATTCTCTGAATCTTACTTAAGACACTTAGGTGACTTGCTGGCTTCTCTAGTGAACATTCGTGGCTTGTCCCGATGCCGTAGGATAACCAATAATCCCACGGACAACTTGGCCACTCCGTTGTTTATCCTTCTGTCTCCTCTTCCAGGTAGTTAACTCCTCCAGGAAGGACTGGGTTTTAGCGTTGCTGCACCCTGGCGCTTGGCAGTGAGCTGGCCCCACTGTTGGCATGTGGATAGACATCGCCGGAAGGAATGTTGGGGTCGCCTCTCTGCTCAGATCTCTCCCCAAACTGTTGAGATGTCAAGGGCTCAGCTTGCTCAGTTGCAAGAAGAGAGAGCCTTAGAGAAATCCTTCCTACCTAAGGAACCATTATTTTCATTCACTTCAATCTCAGTGTTGTCTCTCTTCCATGTTAAGCTTTCAAATTGGATTTCTCCTTTACAGGAGTTGCTGACCATAAATCAGTCATTTCTGCACATCTGTTCTTTCTCCCAAGCAGTGCAGAGTGGAGCCTAGGTTGAGGGTCCCATCCTCTGCACCTCGTGTACTGTTTTGAGTGAGAAAAAGGAGGCATTATCATTGAATTTGGGTAACCTATCCTGACACGGACCGGATCCCATAAACCAAGAACCAGGGCCCATGTTCAGTTGTGGGGAGAGACTCACGGGATGAGGCAGAAAGTGGGCCCGAGTGGACATAACGTCCACCGGGGGTCACTGGGCCTTCCTGGAGCACAGTTCTTGGGGTGCCCCATGGGGCTCTGCTCCTTACGGAGTCCCGCGGTGGTTAACAGGCTTAATACAAGCATTGTGCCCATCCTTCCTGTGTCTAATTTCACGAGAAGGGACACGCACCTGGACCGAAGATTGAGTTCCTGGCTCTGTCACCCCGAGCATCGATGGCACCGGGAAAGGGGGTGGACTTAGCGGAGCCTCCCTGTGCCCGTGCTAGCCGGCGCCCTGGAGGGCAGGCCGAGCAGGCCCTCGGGGTCTGCAGCCGCCGCGGCGCTGCCTGTGTGCTGGCTCCTCTTCAGTGTCTCTCAGCTCCTGGGGAGATGCCGAGACGATCACTTTATAAAACCAAACCAAAGTAAACCAAAACAAGATTTAAAAAAAAAAAAAAAAAAGTTGAAAAGGAAAAGACAACAGCTCTAAAATTCCGGCTTCCAAATCCCTGACTGTGTCGCTCCAGCAGTGTGGGCACACTCCGCAGAGCCTGGGTCGTGCCCGGACTGGGCGCTCTGCACCCCTCCGGGGCACCAGGGCTGGGTCCTGCAGGGTTCTCCGGCCCGCAGAGGCCCGCTTCCCTCCCCGCGCGCCCCTGGCTCCGCGGACCGCACGGCTGCGGCTCCTGCCGGGCGCCTGGCGAGGCCTTCAGAGCACAGCTCACGGTCGTGCCCCGGGCGCGGCGCCTGCCTGCGGACTCAGACACTGACACGTCTGGGTGATCATTGTTGGTAGAAACTCACATTCTCTGAGGATCGGCTTATGTGACATTTCTCAGCAAGGAACATTGTGAAAGTTCATGTTTGTCTAATAAGCGTTCCTGGTTTCAAAATCAGTTTATTTTCTTGTTTCCTTATAAATGTGTTTAAGTTCACTCTTGATGGTTTTTCCCTAAATTTTTCCAAGCGATGAAAAAGAAGCTGACTAACACAGTTGTACAATGTACACAAAACTCTGAAAGGAAAACAATTTAACTGAAGTTTAAAAACAATGTAAATATGTTTGTGATGTTATTATGTGAAAAAAGCAGAAAGTAAAGAAATGGTTCTCCTTCCCTTTTAAACAGTGCACGTACATATTTAGGTATGAAAACAGATGAGAAAGGTACTTACCAAACTGACACCAGTGGTTATCCCTAGGTGACAAAATTACAAATGACTTAAGTTTTTGTTTTTTATCTAATTTCTAATTTTTGGATCGCCTGACAGGTAGTCTAAAATTAGCATGTGTCCCTTGTTCAACACAAGGTGAAAAACGCCCCCAAATTATTTTCTAAAATGTATTTAAAATGTTTTACTTTAAAATAAACTATATTATTCATATTCTTAACAGAATACATATATTTTATCATATAAGATATAATGTAAAATATAGTATTTAAAACATTTTTATCTGACTTTTAAAATAACAAGCTGAATGGACAATGATGTTGATGTTATTTATATGCAAAGACCTCTTAGAGACCAATAATATCTCAAGTGCAATGGAAACATTTATAAAGAGTCTGGACAGATAGTTCACAAGACAAGAAATTCCAGTGTCCAAAACAGGTGCAAAACAGAACTGGACCAGCTCTTTTCCAGCCAGCGCCGAGCGATGGGCATCTCTCGGGACAGTTGGCACAAGCGCAGCAAGACGGGGGTGGCAAGAGAAAGCCCCACCGCAAGAAGCGGCAGCATGAGCGGGCACGCCCCGCCGCCGGCACCGAGATCGGCCCCTCCCCCGCACACACACAGCCCGCGTGCGGGGAGGCAACAAGGAGTACCCGGCCCTGAGGCTGGACGTGGGGAACCTCCCCTGGGGCTCAGCGTGTCGTACACGCAAGACGAGGATAACCGAGGTCGTCTATAACGCGGCCAACAATGAGCTGGTCGGTACCAAGACCCTGGGGAGGAGCTGCACGGTGCTCGCCGACAGCACGCCAGACCGCCGGTGGTGCGCGGCCCACTAGGCACTGCCCCGGGGCTGCAAGAAGGGGGCCAAGCTGACTCCTGAGGAGGAAGAGGTTTTAAACAAGAAAACGGTCAAAGAAAATTCAGAAGAAATACGATGAAAGGAGAAAGAATGCCACAATCAGCGTCTTCTAGAGGAGCAGTTCCAGCAGGGCAAGCTTCTTGCATGCGTGGCTTCAAGGCCAGGCCAGTGTGGCGGAGCAGACAGCTATGTCCTTAGAGGGAAAGGAGCTAGAGTTCTGCCTGAGGAAAATCAACGCCCAGAAAGGCAAATAAACCTCTTCCCTCCTGTCTTAGCTCGTGTAATAAAGCTGTTTATTGTTCTAAAAAAAAAAGAAAAACTAGACCAGAGCTTCTCTGGTGGTCTGGTGGCGAACACGGAGAGCTCCCAGTGCAGGGGCCCAGGTTCGATTCTCAGTCAGGGAGCTAGATCCCACATGCCACAGCTAAGACCCAGCACAACCAAATAAGTGCGTAAAGTAAATAAATATTTTTTTGCTCCCTCTCCCCTAAATAAATATTAAAACAAAAACACACTAGATCACATTCATAATCAAAGAAATAGAAATTAAAGACAGCAAACCTCATCACATTCTCGTGAACTGTTTAATGCTGAGACAGAGGAGGAAGAAAGTATGGGGTGCCACCAACTATTGAGTATCTGCTGACAGGAGGGCACTGATCTGAGCCCAGAACGCTTAGGTAACCTGGATGTGACTGACGACTTAGGAGCCAGCCCAGCCTCTGTCAGCCAGAACCCCGGGCCGTGGGTCAGTGGGGCAAAGAGGAGGCACAGCGAGGCTCCGGAAGAACACAGCCAGGCTGCTTTCCAGGAGTCTGCCTCAAAACAAACCCGCCTGCCAACCTGTCAGATCCTACCCCCCAGGAATTTACCTCTCATCGAAGAAAATCACCAGAATGCAAACAAAAATTAGTACAAAAGTGAAACCTGTAACTCAGAGAAACAGTGAGGTAAACAAGAAATGCGATAAATATGTCTTACGTTTCTGTCCTAAACGTGGCAATTCCGAGGAATTTTTAATGACTTAGCAAGATGCCCATGGTTTAATATTGTAAATGAATAAAACACTCTAGCCAGATAACGATTTGGAGAAGCCCACAGTTGATAAGCCTCCAATCCCAGGTACAGAGCTTCCAGCAACTTTTCTTGTGTCCAACTCTTAAATACATGTAAGAGAAAACAACTAAACAAAAGATACCCCCAAATTGTATCATTAACATCACTGGCATCCATGAAATGAGAATAGGGTACCGTTAAAAGAGAAAATTCAGAGAAGAAACAGTTTTTCAAAAATTAAAATAATACGTCAGGACAAATTACAAACTCAATAAAAGGTCAGGGGCTTCTCTGGCGGTCCAGTGGTTAAAACTATGAGCTCCCAGTGCAGGGGGCCTGGGTCCTTTCCCTGGTCAGGGAACTAGATCCCACATGTTACAAAGAAAGGTCTCACATGCCACAATTAAGAGACCCCACGTACTGCAATTAAGACTTGGAGCAGCCAAATGAATAAATATTTGAACAGACGAACAACAACAACAACAAAAGAAACAAAAAATTCAATAAGAGTTAAGAAGATAAAGTTGAGGAAATACACCAGAAATTAGAATAAATAGATAAAAAGATGGAATGTGAGAAGAAGGAGAATTAATGATTCTATCCAGGAAATTCAACATTTATATAACAGAATGTTTAATGATGGGGAGCAGAACAGAAAGATTAAGAGGAAAGAGAGGAAATGATCGAAGAAACAATTTGAGAAAAATTCCCAGACATAAAAGATAAGCGTTTTCAGACTGAAAGAGCCTCCAAGTGCCAGCTCAGTGAGACTTCACGACACAAAGAACATCAACGCCAGACACTCGCGCTCTGTGTCAGCTGTGTGGTTGTTGTTTAATCCCTAAGTGACATCCGACTCCTTGTGACCCCATGGACTGCAGCCCGCCAGGCCCCTCTGTCCTCGGGGTTCTCCGGGCAAGAACACTGGAGTGGGGTGCAGGCCCTCCTGCTGGGCGTCTTCCTAACCCAGGGACCGAACTCACACCTTCTGCATTGGCAGATGGGTTCTTTACCACTGAGCCACCTGGGAAGCCCATATTTTAAGAATAAACAGGTCAACAGAGTGCCGGGGGCTTGTCCGCCCGGCCCCGGGGGCTCACCCACCTCTGGGACTGGTCTTGGATCTTGAAGAGCGTCAGGACGACCTCGTCGGTGTAGCTCTGGGCCAGCGCGAGGAGGACCTTCCTCATGGTCTCCTGGGCCGTGGCGTCCGTGACGCTGCGCGTGCGGCGGTGGATGTACTCGACGATCTCCGGCACCTGCGGGCAGAGTGGGGCGGGGCTCGTCCTGGCCGGCCAGCTCGGGCGCCGGGAGGCTCAGGCCCCGCGTAGTCAACTATACTTCCCAGAAAACTCCAGAGAGAACAATGCAGTCTTCGGCACGCAGTAACGGTTTTAAAACTATGAGCTCCCAGTGCAGGGGCCTGGGTCCTTTCCTGGTCAGGGAACTAGATCCCACATGTTACAAAGAAAGGTCTCACATGCCACAATTAAGAGACCCCACGTGCAATTAAGACTTGGAGCAGCCAAATGAATAAATATTTGAACAGACGAACAACAACAACAAAAAGAAACAAAAAATTCAATAAGAGTTAAGAAGATAAAGTTGAGGAAATACACCAGAAATTAGAATAAATAGATAAAAAGATGGAATGTGAGAAGAAGGAGAATTAATGATTCTATCCAGGAAATTCAACATTTATATAACAGAATGTTTAATGATGGGGAGCAGAACAGAAAGATTAAGAGGAAAGAGAGGAAATGATCGAAGAAACAATTTGAGAAAAATTCCCAGACATAAAAGATAAGCGTTTTCAGACTGAAAGAGCCTCCAAGTGCCAGCTCAGTGAGACTTCACGACACAAAGAACATCAACGCCAGACACTCGCGCTCTGTGTCAGCTGTGTGGTTGTTGTTTAATCCCTAAGTGACATCCGACTCCTTGTGACCCCATGGACTGCAGCCCGCCAGGCCCCTCTGTCCTCGGGGTTCTCCGGGCAAGAACACTGGAGTGGGGTGCAGGCCCTCCTGCTGGGCGTCTTCCTAACCCAGGGACCGAACTCACACCTTCTGCATTGGCAGATGGGTTCTTTACCACTGAGCCACCTGGGAAGCCCATATTTTAAGAATAAACAGGTCAACAGAGTGCCGGGGGCTTGTCCGCCCGGCCCCGGGGGCTCACCCACCTCTGGGACTGGTCTTGGATCTTGAAGAGCGTCAGGACGACCTCGTCGGTGTAGCTCTGGGCCAGCGCGAGGAGGACCTTCCTCATGGTCTCCTGGGCCGTGGCGTCCGTGACGCTGCACGTGCGGCGGTGGATGTACTCGACGATCTCCGGCACCTGCGGGCAGAGTGGGGCGGGGGCTCGTCCTGGCCGGCCAGCTCGGGCGCGGCGGGAGGCTCAGGCCCCGGCGTAGTCAACTATACTTTGATAAAACTATATAAAATAAATTTAAGAAAAATAAATAGAAAGGATATGTGCAAACCCTGGGAACGATGAGGAACAAACTTCCAGAGAGAACAATGCAGTCTTCGAAGAAAGGATCAGGAATAAGAATGGCATCCGGCTCTGAAGAGCAGCTCTAGGAGCCAGAGCAGAACCGGTAAAGCCCTTCAAGCTTCGGAGGGAAAACCATTTCCGGACTAGACTTCAGTACAGCCCACTGAGCGTGAGGGAAACACAAGAGGCATTTTCAGACGCGTGTGGTCACAGCTTCACCTCCGGTTCAGCCTTTCTCAGGAAACTACTGGAGGATATACTCCACCAAAAAGAAGGAGCAAACCCACAGAAAGGAGAGTGAGGGTCACCGAGTAGAGAGGGGCTGAAGAGAGCCAAGGTCACGCTTTCCGCGGGGAAAGTCCATGGATGGAATGAAGACCGAGAACTAAGAACTAGTCAGATAAGCGTATCATTTAGACATGTTAAGTGCGAAAACAACCAGCTAAAAAAGTAAAACTCAGTTGCCTCTGAGGAATGGGAAACTGGAGGTGGAGGTCAATGTTTTTTATTACAGGCCTTGGGAGACCATTTGACTCCGTAAGCTCTGTGCATGTGTAACTTCAAAAAAAAAGAAAAAAAATTCAGCTTAACAATTCACGTAGATGATACCATTACTGGCTGAAGAAAGCCAGGCAAATGCGATTTGTATATATCCGAACTCACACCTTCTGCATTGGCAGATGGGTTCTTTACCACTGAGCCACCTGGGAAGCCCATATTTTAAGAATAAACAGGTCAACAGAGTGCCGGGGGCGTGTCCGCCCGGCCCCGGGGGCTACCGCACCTCTGGGACTGGTCTTGGATATTGAAGAGCGTCAGGACCACCTCGTCGGTGTAGCTCTGGGCCAGCGCGAGGAGGACCTTCCTCATGGTCTCCTGGGCCGTGGCGTCCGTGACGCTGCACGTGCGGGCGGTGGATGTACTCGACGATCTCCGGCACCTGCGGGCAGAGTGGGGCGGGGCTCGTCCTGGCCGGCCAGCTCGGGCGCCGGGAGGCTCAGGCCCCGGCGGAGTCAACTATACTTTGATAAAACTATATAAAATAAATTTAAGAAAAATAAATAGAAAGGATATGTGCAAACCCTGGGAACGATGAGGAACAAACTTCCAGAGAGAACAATGCAGTCTTCGAAGAAAGGATCAGGAATAAGAATGGCATCCGGCTCTGAAGAGCAGCTCTAGGAGCCAGAGCAGAACCGGTAAAGCCCTTCAAGCTTCGGAGGGAAAACCATTTCCGGACTAGACTTCAGTACAGCCCACTGAGCGTGAGGGAAACACAAGAGGCATTTTCAGCGCGTGTGGTCACAGCTTCACCTCCGGTTCAGCCTTTCTCAGGAAACTACTGGAGGATATACTCCACCAAAAAGAAGGAGCAAACCCACAGAAAGGAGAGTGAGGGTCACCGAGTAGAGAGGGGCTGAAGAGAGCCAAGGTCACGCTTTCCGCGGGGAAAGTCCATGGATGGAATGAAGACCGAGAACTAAGAACTAGTCAGATAAGCGTATCATTTAGACATGTTAAGTGCGAAAACAACCAGCTAAAAAAGTAAAACTCAGTTGCCTCTGAGGAATGGGAAACTGGAGGTGGAGGTCAATGTTTTTTATTACAGGCCTTGGGAGACCATTTGACTCCGTAAGCTCTGTGCATGTGTAACTTCAAAAAAAAAGAAAAAAAATTCAGCTTAACAATTCACGTAGATGATACCATTACTGGCTGAAGAAAGCCAGGCAAATGCGATTTGTATATATTGCTTTCTGACGATGTAGCTTCGTACGGAAATAGCACTCGAAGAATCTAGGAGTCGACAGGTCCCAGCTCTCCACCACTTATCGGGTGTCCCAGACGCCTGTGGCAAGTGCTAGGCTGCAGTCAACAGGTGCTTGAGACCCGGTCAAGTGCCTGAAGGGCCGGCATTCAGTGCGGGTGATGGAAGGGCTGCCGAGGGCTGCTCGTCCGCAAGGCCGACCTTGCTCCCACCACACCGGGCCTCCGCCCGGGGGTGTGCGTCGGCGTCCTGTGGGCTCGCTTCTGCTATTCCCAAGCTCTCTAGAAGCCCAGAGCCTTGCTGCCGCAACACAGAAGCCCTCATTTCAGCCTGAAGAACTCTGGCCCGAAGCAGGGAACCGAGTGGAGCTCTCGCGATGTCATGCAAAGGCGTGCTGAGGCTCTGCGGGTCCCTGCCCAGCAGAGGCACTGCTCAGCTGCTCCCCAGTGAAGTCATCCTACTGGATACGGCACTCTCATGGTCAGGGGATTTGATGCCAGGTTGCCGCTGCCTGCTCTCCTGTGTCCACAGGCTCAGTCCTTCTGAGGTCAGCAGAGATGAGACGCAGCTCCCCAGGCCGCCGGCTGAGCAGCCAGAGCTGCTCACGTCATAGACCACTGCCAGTAGACAGTGAGACGGTGAGGAGCCCACCACCAAGCCTCAGTTTACACTGTTGAGGAGGGAAGGTTCTTTGCCTTGGTCTCAGCAGTAATATCATACCAACAAATTTTGAAAAAAGAATTGACTAATCACCCAGGACTTGGGGACAACTTAGAGCCAAGAACTGGGGTGTGGTGATGCCACAGAGGTCCACGCTAGCCTCAGCTCTCGAGGAGCCACTGCTCTTGAGAGCATCTCCGTCTCACGAGATTTTAAGTTAGGTCCGAAAGTTCGTTCACTAAAAAACTCAAGATATTTGGCAGAAATAATAGATGTAGTCAGCTTCACCTTTTAAAGATGGGTTAGATGAGGCTTTAAATCCACTTAGGAATTGGTCATCACACACTATCTTGTGTAAGAAATTCACCCATTCATTTCTGGCCTACCATACGATACAAAGTGGGCGAAGACAATAACTAGAGGAGTAAAAGAAAAAGAAGAGCACATGAGGGGCTTCCCTGGTGGTCCAGTGGGTAAAGAGTCTGCCTGGCAGTGCAGGGGGCACCGGTTTGATCCCTGGCCTGGGAAGATCCCACATGCCGGGGAGGGGCTGGACTGGTGTGTCCAATCATGAGCCAGTGCTCTGGAGCGCGTGTGCCCAGAGCCAGAGCTCTGCAACAAGAGAGGCCACTGCAATGGGAGGACCACACAGGCCAAAGAATAAAACATGGATGACAATACATAAAAAATAAAAGAGGCATGATGGGGAAAAAGAAATCTGAAAAAAAAAAAAGAAAAAGAAAAAGCAAACATGAAAAGCCGTGTTCTTTGTTGAAAGGGAAGAGTGCTGCAGCAGAGGACTTCCACCAGGAGCCGCGGACTCCAGACTCTGGCTTCGCTCCGTAACGCTGGGTAAGGGACTTCTTTTCCTCACTCCTAGGACGGAATGTAGTGAAGCCAAAAGGAGACCATGCTCCGTAAAAGTATCACAAGCTTTAAAGTGCTATGCAAATGTTTGTAAGGAATAAATTAAATATCAGGAACTGGAAAAGGGAACTTGCACGGGCCAGCCTCAGATCAGGCTCTTACAAATTAATACTGTGCCTGAGGCTAGATTTAAGGGGGAATTTCCAAACAGTTTGGACCTGTGCCACCTTATTGTTGATTTTTAAAGTTTCATACTTATCCCTTCTTTCAAATTGTTTTTGGGGGGAGGGGTATACATATAATACCACCACCAAATTTTACAGTGATGGGTCTATGTGTAATAGAGGAGCGCTTGAATTTGATTTCCAGTCTGGAGACTAGAAATCTGAAAGTTGAACGTCCGGGCAACGAAAGCATTCAGCAACACATGTTCACAGTACATGCTCGAGAGTGTGTGAACGCCGGTCCTAAGGAAGTCCTACCCGCGGGGCATGCCGGGTCACTTCAGCACCTTGCCCTGAGAAAGTGCTGACCTACGGACTCCAAGTGCAAACGGCACGCGTCCCAAGAAGTGCAGCTGGCTTTAGCAGAAGATACAACTTGCTTCAACACGCCAGTATTTTTCAGGTTTTCTCTGTTTTTCGAAGTTTTCAAAAGGCCACAGCAATCACTGAGTGAATTTGTCTCCTGGAACAATTCGCCCAAATTGCACAGAAGAGGCCACTGCCGTCTTCTCTGGGTTCGTATCCATAAATTGTGCCTGGGTTCTGTTTTCAGAAGCCAAGGCAGCGAGATGACTTCGTCCTCCTCAGGCCATCCATGCCAGGTCATTATCTTCCAGACACAACAGGATGTGTGCAAGTCATCCTTAGCTTTGATCTTACAGGCCCTTCTAGGAAACGTAACAGGTTGTCTGTTTCTGCTAAAACGTTAAGCTCCTTTTGCAAAACTTTCCAGGAAATGTGTAGCGACATCTTTTTGAAAATGCACGTGGAAGTCTGGATTTATGACAGGTATGGTTCACAGATACTCAGCAGAGCGGCTGCTCTGGACGGTTCAGATTCATTAGGGCTTTATGTCCACGGAGACGTTCTCACATTATTTTGGAGGAGCAGTTCTGATCGTAAAAGACACTCTCACCCACTGGAGAGACAGAAAAACAGAAAAGAAAAAAAAAAATGCAGGAAAAGGACATTTCCTTAAATGTTACCACATGGTAGCATCATTTACGTATATTTTTGTCCATTTTTTCTATGTGTACCATTGTATCTTTGCGATTATATTGTGACACAAATTTTGTATGCAGATTTGTGTCATTTAACAGTCTAGTGACTCAGTGGTGAAGAATCCGCCTGCCTGAATGCAGGAGACACAGGTTCAATTCCTGATCCAGGAAGACCTCACATGCCAGAGCAACTAAGCCTCTGAGCCACAACTGTTGAGCCTGTGCTGAGCCTGGGAGCCACAACTACTGAAGCCCCGAGGTCCGCAGGAGAAAGCCACCACGAGGAGAAGTCTGCACACCACAACTGCAGAGCGGCCCGCTCTCCGCAGCTAGAGAAAGCCCACACAGCAACGAGGAACCAGCACAGCCAAAAATGAATAAATAAATTCTTTTAAAAAGCCTAGAATATTTATTGCCCCTTACTATTAAATTTTTTTTAAAAAGCTATTTTTAGAAAACATATTTCTGATAATAAGAAAAAAAAGAAATTTTGAAAAATATACAATAGATATGGAAAATAAAAATGATCCATAATTTGGTGACTCAAAGTAACCACCATTAATACTTTGCCATATTTCCTTCTATTTTAAATGCATTTTCTTTTACATGTCCAAGATAATACTTCCTGACCCTGTTTCTCTTCACTCATGTATCTGAAGTAGCTCCCCACACGATTAAAAACTATTTATAAGAATTATTTTAATGGCTGCAAATGTTCTATCATACAAATATACTTGCTTATCATACAGTGTGTCATACCAACATCATGCCAATGTGTCATGTCAATGTGTCATCTGCGTGTACACGTGTCCTTAGTCGCTCAGGTGTGTCCACCTCTTTGTGACCCCATGGATTGTAGCCTGCCAGGTTTCTTTGTGCATGGGATTTTTCAGGCAAGAATACTGGAGTGGGTTGCCATTTCCTCTTCCAGGGGATCCTCCCGATCAATATATTTCCTTAAACACTCCTGCTTTTTCCAACAGGTTAAATCTTTTCTTAAGTAATCCAGGAGTCTAGAGCTTTATGTTAATTTTCGATAAAATCTCAAATAGCTTGAAAATTTCCATCAAAGCTAAGAAGGAGAAAATGGGTCACTATAAATACAAAGTCAAGATGTCGTCATTCTTCACAGGTACTGCCCTGGGCTTTAAATATTTGCTGCATGTAGATGTGCTTCTCACCTTTTCCAAAGGGGCCTTGCTACGGTGTAGAGAGATACTCAGAACTGGGACAAAACACAAAGGTGCTAACGGCAGTCCACACGTTGGATTCTAAGCGTCCAAGCTGCCCAAGCAGGCTAACCTTCAGAGTCACCGTTTCCTTGCAGTCAAGACCAGGCTCAGCTCAGGACAGCAGCTTCGGTTCGTATGGAGATCCACGAGGACTCTCTACAGGACAGAGCAGGCTGCGGGCCTGGACTCGGGGGCCGGGCATGAGCCCAGGAGCCGGGGGCCTGAACTCCGGTTCTGGCCCGGCCACGCACCCGCACAGCCAGCTGGGTCATCACTTGTTCACTCTATTTCTGTCATTTCATGGTCATTTTTAAAGTACCCCACTACGTGCCACTGAGGTTCCAAAAACAAGATGCTTGTGTTCTCAGGGAGCACAGACCCTGCTTGGGAAGCACACGTGCCTGTGGGAAGCACACCCCGTAAAGGGGCCGATATGGAAAATAAATGATCCATAATTTGGTGACTCAAAGTAACCACCATTAATACTTTGCCATATTTCCTTCTATTTTAAATGCATTTTCTTTTACATGTCCAAGATAATACTTCCTGACCCTGTTTCTCTTCACTCATGTATCTGAAGTAGCTCCCCACACGATTAAAAACTATTTATAAGAATTATTTTAATGGCTGCAAATGTTCTATCATACAAATATACTTGCTTATCATACAGTGTGTCATACCAACATCATGCCAATGTGTCATGTCAATGTGTCATCTGCGTGTACACGTGTCCTTAGTCGCTCAGGTGTGTCCACCTCTTTGTGACCCCATGGATTGTAGCCTGCCAGGTTTCTTTGTGCATGGGATTTTTCAGGCAAGAATACTGGAGTGGGTTGCCATTTCCTCTTCCAGGGGATCCTCCCGATCAATATATTTCCTTAAACACTCCTGCTTTTTCCAACAGGTTAAATCTTTTCTTAAGTAATCCAGGAGTCTAGAGCTTTATGTTAATTTTCGATAAAATCTCAAATAGCTTGAAAATTTCCATCAAAGCTAAGAAGGAGAAAATGGGTCACTATAAATACAAAGTCAAGATGTCGTCATTCTTCACAGGTACTGCCCTGGGCTTTAAATATTTGCTGCATGTAGATGTGCTTCTCACCTTTTCCAAAGGGGCCTTGCTACGGTGTAGAGAGATACTCAGAACTGGGACAAAACACAAAGGTGCTAACGGCAGTCCACACGTTGGATTCTAAGCGTCCAAGCTGCCCAAGCAGGCTAACCTTCAGAGTCACCGTTTCCTTGCAGTCAAGACCAGGCTCAGCTCAGGACAGCAGCTTCGGTTCGTATGGAGATCCACGAGGACTCTCTACAGGACAGAGCAGGCTGCGGGCCTGGACTCGGGGGCCGGGCATGAGCCCAGGAGCCGGGGGCCTGAACTCCGGTTCTGGCCCGGCCACGCACCCGCACAGCCAGCTGGGTCATCACTTGTTCACTCTATTTCTGTCATTTCATGGTCATTTTTAAAGTACCCCACTACGTGCCACTGAGGTTCCAAAAACAAGATGCTTGTGTTCTCAGGGAGCACAGACCCTGCTTGGGAAGCACACGCGTGCCTGTGCTCCAGAGCCAGGGAGCCCGTGAGACGAGGGCCCGTGCGCCACAGTGAAGAGGAGCCCCGCCAGCAGCAACTAGAGCAGAGCCAACGCCGCGACAGAGACCCAGCGCAGCCGAAAATACACAGACGAACAAACTTCTATACATAAGTATTATAAAAAATGGGATGAGTAAGTCTGTGAATGCCCCCTCTGACACCTGTGCCTTTTAGGTTAGTCCTGACACCAGACAGCACCTACTGCAGGATTCCATGATGCTGGTCAAAACCCACGTCCTGAACGAGGGAATATTAGGACTTTAACAGGGCTGAACTGGCTCCAGAATCACAGAAGCGACAGAACTGGGAACAGGACTGTATCACACGGAAGACTGAATGCGGAAGCAAGCAGTGGAAACCTCCCGCACTTTGTCATTATAATGTGGGCTGTTTTGCAAGATCCATCCAGCCGAGCGCTATCTTTCTGAATTGTCTGCCCGGTGGGAAAGTCAGCCCTCTCTTTGCCTCCCTACATCCACTCATGGACTTTTCCAGCCCGACAGCCTGGCCAGGCCCTGTTCAGTCTTCATCCACGCTATCATTGCAGATCCCTCTTTACTGCTCCACCTCCAAGTTTAAAATATTCTCACATTTCGTTGGACCTGATTTTTCTTTGGTTTCTTGTATCCAGTCAATCAAACCTGACAACTTTTTTTCTGAAGAACAAGTTCAGATTTTTCATTCTCCCCTGTTCTTACTAACTTGTCCTGGTCTCCATTCTGGGGTTTTCCAGTATCTTTCTCATGTGGTTTTCTGCTTTTTTTCCCCAAAATCCTCTTCTAATTATTCCTATGTATCTTTACATTAGTAGCTTCTATAGTGACTTACGTCTTAGAATTCCTCTAATGACTCTGCCATTTTGCAGGGTAAACGACTACTGTGGACTCAGCGGAAAACTAGAGACTCTAATCAGGATTTTTGCATACAAGTAGGTTTTTTCACATAATCTTTGTTTCTCGGGCATGAGACCTCTCATTGGTCACTACGATATTCCCTCCTCTTTTTTCCCCCTCCCAATTCATGAGAAATGCTGTCATATTTATTTATTTAGGCGATGCCAGGTCTCTGTTCTGGCATGTAGGATCTAGTTCCCCGACCGGAGGTTGAACTCGGGCCCCCTGCATTGGGAGCATGGAGCTTTAGCTACTGGACCAGCCCTGATCCTTTCATGTTTAACTTCGCATTTTCTTAATTCCATAATTCACATGTATTAACCTTTTTGCATTTTTTTAATGCTTGGTAGAATTATTTAAGGTTTAAGTCAACATTTCGAAGCAGACTAAACTCATTGGAAACATTGTTAAAGTAGAAAACTATTCAAAGCAATAGTGTTTCTTCTGTTCTCTGATGGACTTTATTATTTATTTTGCATCCAGTAATGTTTCAATTTATGTGTGTCTGTATTTCTTATATACAGACTTATTTGCTTTGCGCTCCCATTGAATTCTAAGTCCTGGGGACAGTGAGCATGTCTGCAGGAAACCCTTTCTGGGGGAGCTGCCATTTCTGTATTCCCTCCCCACGGCTTCAGCCCTGGGGGCTGAATGGAGGTGACCCCCTTTTTCTTAGGAGCGTGCTTTTCCCATCACAGGACTGGTGAAAGGGAGGACCGTACGCCAGTGTGGGCTCATCACAACCGTCCACTCCTTGGACCACCATGATCGGTCCATGGAGAGACATGTCACCCAAAGGGGAGCAGAATCCTGTCTCCTGGCTTGAGAGAGCTGTAAGAACGGTGTAGCCTGGACCTTGTCGGCAGGACATCTCCCGCCCGAGGAGAACAAGCTGGGAGGATGGCGAGAGGCAGGCAGACAAGTCCTCCCATCCCTCTTCTTGCCATTCTGAGATTTCATTATTCAACTATTTATTCAATTCTGATATCTACCCCGGATCCTTCCAATAAATCTCCTCCCGCTCTGTATGTTTCATCTGGTTTCAGCTGGGCTCCTGTCGCTGGCAGCCAAGAGGGTCCTGACGTAGAATACTTCAATTGCATTTTGAAGTCGTCGTAGCAGAGAGCTGTAAAATGCTACACCTCGTACAATGCAAGCCTTACAGCACACCCGGCCAACTATCTTAACTTCAAAAAAAGATTTAGAAGAAGATTTTTGCTGCCAAAATTCTTTACATTCTGTCCTGGAATTCTTCCTAATTTGTGTACTCCCCACAGCTTGTGGTTACAACACTTGAAAATCGTCACAAGACAGGATTTATTTGGCCTTCAAATAAAGCAAACTCCAACCTCCCTAAAGTGAAACCGACTTCTATTTGCCGATTATTCTTGACAACTGAGAATTCCATTTACATGTATTAACCTTTTGCATTTTTTAATGGTTGGTAGAATTATTTAAGGTTTAAGTCAACATTTCGAAGCAGACTAAACTCATTGGAAACATTGTTAAAGTAGAAAACTATTCAAAGCAATAGTGTTTCTTCTGTTCTCTGATGGACTTTATTATTTATTTTGCATCCAGTAATGTTTCAATTTATGTGTGTCTGTATTTCTTATATACAGACTTATTTGCTTTGCGCTCCCATTGAATTCTAAGTCCTGGGGACAGTGAGCATGTCTGCAGGAAACCCTTTCTGGGGGAGCTGCCATTTCTGTATTCCCTCCCCACGGCTTCAGCCCTGGGGGCTGAATGGAGGTGACCCCCTTTTTCTTAGGAGCGTGCTTTTCCCATCACAGGACTGGTGAAAGGGGAGGACCGTACGCCAGTGTGGGCTCATCACAACCGTCCACTCCTTGGACCACCATGATCGGTCCATGGAGAGACATGTCACCCAAAGGGGAGCAGAATCCTGTCTCCTGGCTTGAGAGAGCTGTAAGAACGGTGTAGCCTGGACCTTGTCGGCAGGACATCTCCCGCCCGAGGAGAACAAGCTGGGAGGATGGCGAGAGGCAGGCAGACAAGTCCTCCCATCCCTCTTCTTGCCATTCTGAGATTTCATTATTCAACTATTTATTCAATTCTGATATCTACCCCGGATCCTTCCAATAAATCTCCTCCCGCTCTGTATGTTTCATCTGGTTTCAGCTGGGCTCCTGTCGCTGGCAGCCAAGAGGGTCCTGACGTAGAATACTTCAATTGCATTTTGAAGTCGTCGTAGCAGAGAGCTGTAAAATGCTACACCTCGTACAATGCAAGCCTTACAGCACACCCGGCCAACTATCTTAACTTCAAAAAAAGATTTAGAAGAAGATTTTTGCTGCCAAAATTCTTTACATTCTGTCCTGGAATTCTTCCTAATTTGTGTACTCCCCACAGCTTGTGGTTACAACACTTGAAAATCGTCACAAGACAGGATTTATTTGGCCTTCAAATAAAGCAAACTCCAACCTCCCTAAAGTGAAACCGACTTCTATTTGCCGATTATTCTTGACAACACCAAGTACCATGTGCACCACAAATACGGCACAAGGAGATCCTGCACAGCTCAGGGCGTGTGACAGCGCTGCACAGTGCGCACGAGTGGAGTGGAGCGTGTCTATGAAAATGTTGAGTTGCATGCTGCACACCTAAAAGGAATATAGTATTATAAGTTAACTGTACCTTAGAAAAACAGTGATTTGTTTATTCTACATAACAAATATGGGCACACTGCTTATTTTGAGCCTGGTGTGTGCTAAAAATTTAGCCCATTTGATTCTCCCAACAAATCTCTGAGGTTGGTACTGTTATTATTGCCATTTATAATGAAGTAACTGAAGCACAGAGAGATGGAGTATCTGCCCTAGGCCACAGAGCTAGTGGCATGAATTTTACACTCTGTTATGCATCAGAACAAACGGGGTGTGGGCTAACAGTGCAGAGCCCTGAGACTTACTTATTCAGAACCAGCCACTCATGATTTCTCTCCCTGTCTCTTCCCTGAAAACAGCCTCTTTTAATCTGATTCCTCCTTCACTGGTTCTTTTCTTTCTTTTTTTAAAAAATGTTTATTACTCATCTGGGCTTATACATATCTATAAACAACAAAACTCTATAAAAGTAAAAAGTGACATTAAAAAAATGTTTGTTAACGTGAAGTTGATTTATAATGTTTTGTTTAATGTCTGCTGCAGAGCGCCCCGACTCAGGTAGACAAGCATATTCCCCTTCATGTTCTGTCCCACTGCGGCTGCCACGGGGGCCGGGGACAGCTCCCTGGGCCACACGGGAGGACGCCGGTGCCCCTCGCCGCCGCTCTGCTTTCTGCTCGCTCGGGAGCAGGGACGGCACTTCCCAGAGCGTGTCCGAGGCCACCGTCTCGCTCTACACACGAACATGCTGACCCGGTTGATGGTTCCGGTTTCCACCTGCGCACTGATGACCTCATTCCACACAAGCTCTACCCTGGACGTCCTTCCTAAGGCTCCAACGTCTGTGTCCACTTGCTCACCGGACCACACTCACAGCCAACACACATAAACGAATACATTTTATTACTTTCCTCAACAAACATGCATTTTTCCCACTTCAAGTCTCTGTCTTGGGAAATGGTGCCCCGCATCCCTGAAGTCAGTAATCTAGGCATCACCTGCACCTTAGCTCCCCCATGCCCTCCTTGTGCCATCAGCACCCGGGTCCATTTGACGGGACTTCCTAAGCATCTCTGGATTCTCAGACGCACGTCCTTTGCCTTGGTTCTTTTACCTCCTAGCTGGTTACGCTGCCTGTAATTGGTACCACTTCAGCTCATGTCCCTGGTTGCTGCTAGTGTTAGTTAAAAACAAATCAGAAAACTCATGACGTCCCTTTCCTGATTCACACTCTTTAAGGATCCCCCTTCTCCTAGAGAAGAGGAGTGGGATTCCTTGGCATGACACGGAGGACGGAGCACAATCCGGTCCTGTCTTCTCTCTGGACTCCTCAGCCCACCACCCGCTGGAAAACAACTCCCGGCTGCAGCAGTCCCCCTGCCCCCCGGGGAGCTCAGTGACCTCCCTCAGCTGGGCGTCTTTGTCTCTCACCCAGACTCTCCCAGCAGGCTCCCTGGCCACCCTTCCTACTCCTTTAAGAGCTGGATCTCCAGAAAAGCATCAAATCAAACGCACAATGCAGAGGAGGCCAGCCCTCCACAGACGCTAGCCCCCTTCCCTGATCCACCCTCTTCCCTCACTAAATGAACTCCTTGTTCTAGCGGATAAACTGCTTATGTTTTAGTCCACTAATCACAATGAAGACACATTTATTTTTAAAATATAAACCCTTTTTTAAATATTAATTCACTTAAAACAAACCCATGTTTATGTTTTGGTTTCAAATTTATTGCCATCCTTATATTAAAATAATAGAAATAGGGACTTTCCTGGTTATTTAGGGGCTAAGACTGAGTTTTCACGGCTGAGCGTTTAGGTTCCATCCCTAGCCGGGGAACTAAGATCCCACAGGCCTTATGGCAGCCAAAATAGTTTTTAAAAAAGAAATACAAATCCTCACAATCTTAACCTCAAACCAAATCAACATTGTATCTGTTCATTTTCTGTGTGGATTCTCACCCAGGTGCAGAGTCGGTTTGCCATCTGTCTGGCCCTGTGCCCCACAGAACCCTGCCTTTCACCTCTTCTGCTGACAGCGTCATGCCTGATTTTTCTAGCGCCTCCATCCTTTCCCCTAGGAAACACTGAACGGTTTGGTGGGAAGCTTTCTACCCTTTTCTCCAGTTTGATCAGTTCCACTTGGGGAGAGGAAGGGAAGGTTTTGTCACTCACTCTGCAAACACGAAACCACCTAATGCAGGCCTCTGTGTCTTTCTCTCTTGCTGTTCTCCTTTGACAGTGCATGGGAGCCTCTCCCGGCGAGTAAACAAGCTCTGACTCACTTCTGCAGGGGCTGAAGCCCCCGTCACGCTGCCCCTCTGGGCCGCAGGGCCTGCTGTTGGTCCTAGGTCTCTGCCACCTCACCAGCGCTGCTGTGAGCAACCCAGCAACCTGGAACATACGCGCCACTGTCCCTTTGTTTCTATGGGATTTTGCCCCCCAAACGGAAATTGTTCACAGCAGCTAAGCTGGACATGATTCATAACTAAATCAAAGCACAAGGAGTAGCGCCATCCATTCAAAGTTCAGGAGATGCTGCTGCTGATAAGGATATTTGACTATGTGGTTACCCAGCAGCCTTTTGAGACGAAAAGATACGTTTCCCAGCAACGAGCAAGCAGACATCCTTGAATGAGAATTTGGTAGGAAAGTACAAAAGACGGAGCCTGGCACGGAGCATCTAAGAACCACTGCTGCGAAACCCATTTCCCCGTTGCACTTGCCAGGACACCTTTTTAATATTAATAATCACTTAAAAACCCTTTTTAAATATTAATTCACTTAAAACAAACCCATGTTTATGTTTTGGTTTCAAATTTATTGCCATCCTTATATTAAAATAATAGAAATAGGGACTTTCCTGGTTATTTAGGGGCTAAGACTGAGTTTTCACGGCTGAGCGTTTAGGTTCCATCCCTAGCCGGGGAACTAAGATCCCACAGGCCTTATGGCAGCCAAAATAGTTTTTAAAAAAGAAATACAAATCCTCACAATCTTAACCTCAAACCAAATCAACATTGTATCTGTTCATTTTCTGTGTGGATTCTCACCCAGGTGCAGAGTCGGTTTGCCATCTGTCTGGCCCTGTGCCCCACAGAACCCTGCCTTTCACCTCTTCTGCTGACAGCGTCATGCCTGATTTTTCTAGCGCCTCCATCCTTTCCCCTAGGAAACACTGAACGGTTTGGTGGGAAGCTTTCTACCCTTTTCTCCAGTTTGATCAGTTCCACTTGGGGAGAGGAAGGGAAGGTTTTGTCACTCACTCTGCAAACACGAAACCACCTAATGCAGGCCTCTGTGTCTTTCTCTCTTGCTGTTCTCCTTTGACAGTGCATGGGAGCCTCTCCCGGCGAGTAAACAAGCTCTGACTCACTTCTGCAGGGGCTGAAGCCCCCGTCACGCTGCCCCTCTGGGCCGCAGGGCCTGCTGTTGGTCCTAGGTCTCTGCCACCTCACCAGCGCTGCTGTGAGCAACCCAGCAACCTGGAACATACGCGCCACTGTCCCTTTGTTTCTATGGGATTTTGCCCCCCAAACGGAAATTGTTCACAGCAGCTAAGCTGGACATGATTCATAACTAAATCAAAGCACAAGGAGTAGCGCCATCCATTCAAAGTTCAGGAGATGCTGCTGCTGATAAGGATATTTGACTATGTGGTTACCCAGCAGCCTTTTGAGACGAAAAGATACGTTTCCCAGCAACGAGCAAGCAGACATCCTTGAATGAGAATTTGGTAGGAAAGTACAAAAGACGGAGCCTGGCACGGAGCATCTAAGAACCACTGCTGCGAAACCCATTTCCCCGTTGCACTTGCCAGGCCCTCTCAGGCTGGCAGAAGAGCAGGGTTATTTCTGGAGACTGAGTTCCTGATCTTGAACGCATCAACCTGCAAAGTGCTCCCACCAAAGCCCAGCTCTGAAAGAGCTCACCAACCTGCGCTGTCGTGAAGCTGGTGACTGAAGCTATGCAGGTGTCTACTGAAGGCAGTGTGTGTGTGTGGAAGACCGTCGTGCTGTGAGTGAGAACACGAGCTCTCGGCGCCCCCGGCTCGTCAGCCTCGTGGCTCTGAGCAAGCCTCCGGAACCCACGTATGAAATAAAGCTAATAATACACACGCCGCCCACTTGGCAGCATAGCAGCGAGGAGCAAATGGAATTATGTAAATGCAAGTGCTTTGAGAGGGCTCTACATATATTAGCATTGTTAATCTTATTCAGATTCCTGAGGAGGCGGTGCACTGGGTAGGGTGGCACCTTTCCTGTTCTTTGTATTGCCAGGAAAGAACACATTAGCACTTAAAAGAAGATTATTTTGTAGCAGTCACGAAGGGCCCTAGGAAAGTTCGATCAATATAAAAATAACCGAGGAGAGGTCCAGCCCTTGAATCTGTCAGCAGATACTGTTCCACGACTTCTATACAGCGTTGACAAAGCTGCCTCCGTTTTGAAAGTTTCATAGATAAATGAGAGTAAAGACACAGGGGATGATTTCCACCCCTCCCCTGAGTTTCTGTTTGTAACTCCTGTACACCATTACATGCAACATCCTGGTTTCTTCCCTTTATGGCTCTGGCCCACAAACACACAGGCTCCAGGAATCCAGCCACACTTGCTTCCTCCTGGCCAGTGTTTTTATCTTCCCTTTTAATGCGACAGCAGCTGGATATCATAACTAAATCAAAGCACAAGGAGTAGCGCCATCCATTCAAAGTTCAGGAGATGCTGCTGCTGATAAGGATATTTGACTATGTGGTTACCCAGCAGCCTTTTGAGACGAAAAGATACGTTTCCCAGCAACGAGCAAGCAGACATCCTTGAATGAGAATTTGGTAGGAAAGTACAAAAGACGGAGCCTGGCACGGAGCATCTAAGAACCACTGCTGCGAAACCCATTTCCCCGTTGCACTTGCCAGGCCCTCTCAGGCTGGCAGAAGAGCAGGGTTATTTCTGGAGACTGAGTTCCTGATCTTGAACGCATCAACCTGCAAAGTGCTCCCACCAAAGCCCAGCTCTGAAAGAGCTCACCAACTGCGCTGTCGTGAAGCTGGTGACTGAAGCTATGCAGGTGTCTACTGAAGGCAGTGTGTGTGTGTGGAAGACCGTCGTGCTGTGAGTGAGAACACGAGCTCTCGGCGCCCCCGGCTCGTCAGCCTCGTGGCTCTGAGCAAGCCTCCGGAACCCACGTATGAAATAAAGCTAATAATACACACGCCGCCCACTTGGCAGCATAGCAGCGAGGAGCAAATGGAATTATGTAAATGCAAGTGCTTTGAGAGGGCTCTACATATATTAGCATTGTTAATCTTATTCAGATTCCTGAGGAGGCGGTGCACTGGGTAGGGTGGCACCTTTCCTGTTCTTTGTATTGCCAGGAAAGAACACATTAGCACTTAAAAGAAGATTATTTTGTAGCAGTCACGAAGGGCCCTAGGAAAGTTCGATCAATATAAAAATAACCGAGGAGAGGTCCAGCCCTTGAATCTGTCAGCAGATACTGTTCCACGACTTCTATACAGCGTTGACAAAGCTGCCTCCGTTTTGAAAGTTTCATAGATAAATGAGAGTAAAGACACAGGGGATGATTTCCACCCCTCCCCTGAGTTTCTGTTTGTAACTCCTGTACACCATTACATGCAACATCCTGGTTTCTTCCCTTTATGGCTCTGGCCCACAAACACACACAGGCTCCAGGAATCCAGCCACACTTGCTTCCTCCTGGCCAGTGTTATTTTTATGGGGACTAGAACTTTCCCTGGTGGCTGAAGTGGTAAAGAATCTGCCTGCAATGGGGGAGACCCAGGTCCGATCCCCTGGAGAAGGGAATGGCTACCCACTCCAGTATTCTTATCCGGAAAATTCCACAGACAGAGCCTGGCAGGCCACAGTCCACGGGCAAAGCGTTAGAGTCAGACCCGACCGAGCGACTAACACTTTCACTCTACTGGGACTAAAATATTGAGACATTGGTACCTCTGCAGACAAGTACTCCAAATATATAATGCACAGGTGTGCCATGGATGGAACCACAGAAACTTCCTAACCGACGCGAGGGCTCATTCGTCTTGGAGGCGCGGCACACGTCGGCGTTCCCCCTGGTAGCACGGAATGTTGGCACAGGCGCTCCAGAGACCTCAGCGCCAGTTGAAGGTCGGCGGTTGGCACCTTCTTAAAGGTATTCTCTGTGGGGGTGGAGAAGTGGCACATGGCTATGGCTTAGGGCTTCCATGTTTCGCTGTTTCTGTTTAGATTCTTCTCACTGGAAAATAGAGGAAATGGGATGTTTACCCAAGAGTGAAGGGTTTACGAAAGCCCACCGAGTTAGGCCTGAACTATCACAACTGTTCCAGAGCCGGTAAAATCAGCGGGGAGAAAGGCATCATGTGTGAACCATACCGTTCATTAAAAATGGATTATGACTGATGTTTTACGCTTCCACTGGCTGTGGTGGTATCGGTGCACAGCCCAGGAGGAGACGGCGAGCTTCCTGGAGTGACTATGAGTTTCAGACTTTTCGGGGCTCTTGGGGTTTCTCAAAAAAACGAGGAGAGGTCCAGCCCTTGAATCTGTCAGCAGATACTGTTCCACGACTTCTATACAGCGTTGACAAAGCTGCCTCCGTTTTGAAAGTTTCATAGATAAATGAGAGTAAAGACACAGGGGATGATTTCCACCCCTCCCCTGAGTTTCTGTTTGTAACTCCTGTACACCATTACATGCAACATCCTGGTTTCTTCCCTTTATGGCTCTGGCCCACAAACACACACAGGCTCCAGGAATCCAGCCACACTTGCTTCCTCCTGGCCAGTGTTATTTTTATGGGGACTAGAACTTTCCCTGGTGGCTGAAGTGGTAAAGAATCTGCCTGCAATGGGGGAGACCCAGGTCCGATCCCCTGGAGAAGGGAATGGCTACCCACTCCAGTATTCTTATCCGGAAAATTCCACAGACAGAGCCTGGCAGGCCACAGTCCACGGGCAAAGCGTTAGAGTCAGACCCGACCGAGCGACTAACACTTTCACTCTACTGGGACTAAAATATTGAGACATTGGTACCTCTGCAGACAAGTACTCCAAATATATAATGCACAGGTGTGCCATGGATGGAACCACAGAAACTTCCTAACCGACGCGAGGGCTCATTCGTCTTGGAGGCGCGGCACACGTCGGCGTTCCCCCTGGTAGCACGGAATGTTGGCACAGGCGCTCCAGAGACCTCAGCGCCAGTTGAAGGTCGGCGGTTGGCACCTTCTTAAAGGTATTCTCTGTGGGGGTGGAGAAGTGGCACATGGCTATGGCTTAGGGCTTCCATGTTTCGCTGTTTCTGTTTAGATTCTTCTCACTGGAAAATAGAGGAAATGGGATGTTTACCCAAGAGTGAAGGGTTTACGAAAGCCCACCGAGTTAGGCCTGAACTATCACAACTGTTCCAGAGCCGGTAAAATCAGCGGGGAGAAAGGCATCATGTGTGAACCATACCGTTCATTAAAAATGGATTATGACTGATGTTTTACGCTTCCACTGGCTGTGGTGGTATCGGGTGCACAGCCCAGGAGGGAGACGGGCGAGCTTCCCTGGAGTGACTATGAGTTTCAGACTTTCGGGGGCTCTTGGGAAGTCATCATGTGGGGGTTTGCTCATCATGCTCTCAGGTGCTTCTGTGGAAGAAACAGGAAAAAGAGAAAACATTTTTTGAGACTGAAGTTGTTTTTATTTAAAAATCCCTTTTTCCGTCTAAATCCTTTTTTCAGTGGGGGAGATTTTTGATGTTTATCATTTTAGAGTACTTTAAGGATAAATGTATCAAAATTTTAAATGTATAATAAGAAAGATGGAAGTGCAATAAATACAAATATTTTCCTTACTTCACCAAGACATGAGGGAAAATGTGATTTTTTTTTTTTTTTTACTTTTGGAGAATTCAATTTATATACATTATAGAAGACACAAAGCATCATATGGGTTTTATGAAAACAGCTGGATTTCTTAATATATAATCACAGTGCATATTATTCAATATACAGGAAATTTTATTTAGTCACGAAGTCATTTATTACTGTAAACAATACTGATTTTAGGGAGAGTATACTGATTTCTGCACCAGAAAGTAAGATGGGCTGATGGGTGATACAGAATGGACAGATTGATAGATAGGCAATTAACAAATATAACGCTGGCTAATGTTAAATTCTTTAAAAAAGAAAAAAGAAGAAGAATGTATCTATTGCACAAAGCAAAATACTCCTATCTCACAGAATTAAAGTTTGAATGACCTACTCTTATATTTTTATATCTGTAGAACATATATGAAATAAAAATTAGCAATTACTAAAGGAAGGAGGGGGCTTCCCAGATGGCTCAGTGGTGAAAAATCCGTCTGCCAATGCAGGAGACACAGGTTCGATTCCTGGGTTAGGAAGTTCTCCTGAAGGAAAGCATGGCAAGCCACTCCAGTGTTCTTGCCTGGGAAATCCCATGGAGAGAGGAGTCTGAAGGAGTCCAGAGGGTTATAAAGAGGCAAACACAACAGAGCACACAAAGGAAAGAGGACTGTCCATTATCATATAGTTTTTTTCATAAATCAGAGAAAGAAGCACTTTCTTCTGAAAGATCTAGGATATGGACAAATAGCCTATAAAATGAGTATTATTTAAGCAGCTTAAGTCAATCCGCACTCTGTAGATCCTGACAAAGACAGCTTGAAAGATGGGGTTCATGTTGACACAAAGCCTTGGAAAATCACACATACACAGTGAAGAAACACTGTCCCTGAGTTTTGAAAAGTCTATGATCCACATGGAATTTTGATTGTTCAAAACTATGTTGTTCTTACTAATACAAATACAGGTACTACCATAGTTTTGGTTTCTGAAATTATATAGATACTGATACTGAAAGCTGATGGGCTTGATTGTAAAAACATACCATCCTAATGTAAAATGTGGACAACAGCGGGATTGCGTGCAGGTCTAAGCAAGCCTTTGGTACTACCTTCTGAATTTTTCTGGAAATCTAAAGTTTTTTAAAAAATAAAATCTGCTAAAAAAGAACAGGAACAAAGAACAAAACTCATTTCTGTTTTATTCAGTCTCTTTGTTCTAGGGTGGTTTCCATAGTCTGTAAGATGTTAAGTGTTCAGAGGTAAAACAAATATTTAATTTTTCTGTAATATTTTCCTTTTGAAAATGCTGTATTACTTACCTATTGAATCATGTCCAGATTTTAGCCCAGACCCCTATTTAATAATTGGTTTATCAGACCTAACAAGACTAGTACAATATAGAATTTTTTTCTCTGTAAGCAAAAACACATGGTAAATTTCTTGCTCCATATTATTTCTACTAAGTTTAAAGTATATCAGTTTTACTTTAAAAATACAAGATATTAGATTTTTTTAAGAAATTTTGTTTTATTGAAGTGCAGTTGATTGTTGTGTTAATTTCTACTGTAAAGTGATTCGGCTATATATATATATATATATATATATATATATATATGTATGTATATATGTATTCTTTTTCATATTTTTTTCCAGTGTGGCTTATCATTGGACGTAAAATATAGTTCCTGGTGCAAATTTAGATTTAAGAGAGAGATTTAATTTATATTTTACAATTAAGTATTTTCTAATGCTAAGAACTAATACAGATCTTTGGAACATTTATTACATATAGGATACAATTAGAATGTGTGCAGTTTCACAACAGCTGATAATGTGAAATTTTATCTTAACTTGAAGTGGCCTTTTAAAGATTATTTAAAAACTATCCTTACGTATTACCCTCAGTTTGTCCTTTTATCTGTTTTGTACTTTAATATTAAAAAAATTTTCTGACTCCACTGAAGACTGTAACAAATATAGTTGCTGTAGTGTAAAAGATTGATTAGAAATACTGTTGCTTAGTGGTATTTGTCTGATGCCTTTTCTTACATTTTCTGAGTCCATTTTTCATCACCCAGCTATCTTTCAGAGACTGGTATATTGATTTTTCTAATTAGTATTCTATGTACCTGGGACGGCATTCTTATTTTTCTGTTTCTGAGGAACCGAACAGCGCAAGCACTGTAAGTGATGTGCTGGTATGTTGTCTTATAAATGCTCGAGGTGCAGCTTCTAATGTTGAAAAATAGAAAAATAAATTGACCTTGATGAAGTGTGTCTTCCTTTGTCTGTTCCCAGGAAAGTTTATTTCAGGTATTTCTACTGCTGAAATGATTAGCGTTAACAGCTTTTTCCCTCCGTTTTATTTTACAGGGTCTCTTCATCTTCCTGATGTATGGGGTGTACAACACAGAGGTGAGTCGGCTTGGAGTATCTCAAGGCTGACAGAGTGAATGAGAGAAATGACAGGTTTCTTATCTTGATAACTGAGGAACAAAGTTGGCTTTTCATATGACTGTCCTGCTGCCCTTCATGCTTGGGCTAGCTTATATGCATCCCAGCTTACCATTAAACACTGCCACCCTGGGTAACGGGACAGCCTCATTTCTCATAGGCATTGACTAATACTTCACTCCTGCCTGAAGTTTGTGAATCTTCAGTCTTTCTTTTAACACTTAACTATACTTGACAGTATTAAAGTTTCACAGTTTAAGTGGCAGAATACGTCTATGTAGTTACAGAGGGTTAGAAAAATATTACTATTTCTCTTCTCAAAATGCTCATTAAACAGTCTCTAACTTCTCGATCAGGTTCAGAATAGCCCATTTGTTGTTCAGATGGTAAGTTGTTTCTGACTCTCTGCACCCCCATCAACTACAGCACGCCAGGCTTCCCTGTCCCTCACCATCCTCCAAAGTTTGCTCAGAGTCCTGTTTTTTGAGTCAGGGATGCCATCCAACCATCACATCCTCTGCTGCCGTCTTTTCTTGCCCTCAATCCTTCCCAGCCTTAGGGTCTTTTCCAGAGAGGTGGCTCTTCAAATCAGATGGCCAAATGATAGGAGCTTCAGCTTCATCATCAGTTCTTCCAATGAATACTCAGGGTTGATTTCCTTTAGGACTGACTGACTGGCTTGATCTCCTTGCAGTCCAAGGGACTCTGAAGTCTTCTCCAGCCCCACAGTTTGAAAGCATCAGTTCTTGGACGCTCAGCCTTCTTTATGGTCCAGCTCTCAGAACCACACATGACAGCTGGAAAAACCACAGCTTTGACTATCTGGTACCTTTGTCAGCAAGCTGTCGTCTCTGCTTTTCCATATGCTGTTTAGGTTTGTCACAGCTTTTCTTCCAAGGGGCAAACGCCTTTTAAGCTCCTGGCTGCAGTCACCGTCCGCAGTGATTTTGGAGCCCAAGAAAATAAAATTTGTAACTGTTTCTACTTTCTCTCCTTCTATCTGTTATGAAATGATGGGACCGGATGCCATAAGGGTTAGTTAATCATCTTTGTTTCCAGCTGAGAAATCTCTCTGAGATGGCATTTCTTATTTAATGATGACAAGTTATTTGACTAGAAATACTGTGAAGCAATGGACTTGTAATGTCATTATGAAAACACACCATGGAAAGAAATTACTGTCTCGTGCTGGTTCTTCTATGGAAAAAAAAAAAAAATCTAGGATTTACATACACTCTTTGTCAGTAAAGTTGCTAGTTTAGATTTCGGCCTGCTTAACATGAAGTGGGTGCCTTGTGTGTACTTTAGGTACTGAATAAATATTTGGTTGATCTTTAGCTTTGGTTTCAAGGCTTTGCTTTGTCATTTCCCCTTAAGAAAACAACTTGTGATTTTGCCCGCGCTTCTCAGGCTTCTATGCTGGGGAAGGGAGCGTGGCTCTAAGCAGGGCTGTCGGACAGGCCTGCTGGTCAGTTTTTCATAGCTAACAGACGGCCAGGCAGCAATAGGACAGGGCCAGCCAGACTGCGAAGGTATGTGGGCATTTAACAAACATCTGACGGTGATGAAGTGTGTGTGGGCGTGTTTTACAGGGCTGCCGCGCCCGGATGGCACGCGGTCTCCTCTTCCAGTAGCCTTCAGGTAGGTTGGCAGTAAGACAACGTTTTTTTCTTTTTGCAACGGTACCTCGGTTGCGGTTTCAAAGCGGGCCCCTCCCACCGGCCATTGTTATTAAAGAGTGTGCCAGCCCAGGAGGGGCCCCGTAAGCATCCCGTCTCGGCCTTGGCGCACTGGAGCGTCCGTGCAGGCAGGCGCAACGACGGCGGCCCCGCTCCCCCGCTCCGGACCTGGGCTCGGCCGCAGCCCCCGGCCCGCAAGCCGCAACGCCAAGGGCGCGCAGCCCGCCGCGCGCAGCACCCCCGCCCTCGGCATTTCTGCGCCGCCGCGCAGCCGCAGCCCCGGGCCCCGCCCCCGCCGCGGCGCGCGGCCCCGCCCACCGCCGCCGCGGGCCGGCCCCGCCGGGGGCGCCCTCCGCCCAACCGCTCGCCTGATTGACAGGCGGCCGGGCGGAAGCCGCGGCGCAGGCGCGCTGGCCGGCGCAGCGGCCCTCGGGCCGGGTCGCCGAGCTCCCGGCAGGCCCCGCGCCGCGGCTGCGCAGTGCCGCGCAGGCTTTTAATTCCATTGTGGAGAGGACGGCGTTATTTTTATTAACCGGAGGCGGCGGCGGCGGCGGCGGCGGCGGCGGCGGCGGGACCCGTAAGTGCGGGGCGCGGGCGGCGGCGGCGGCGGCGGCGGGCGGGCGCGGGCCGGGGCCCGGGCGGGGCGGCGGCGCGCCGCGGCCGGCGGCCGGCCCACTCCTCTCTCCTCTCCGCAGCCAGGCCTGCTCCGGGGCATGAAAGTCGGCAGCGCGTTCCTGAGCGGCGGCGGCGGCGGCGCGGGCGGCGGCGGGCGGGCGGAGATGGAGCCCAGCTTCCCGCCGGGCATGGTGATGTTCAGCCACCGGCTGCCCCCGGTCGCCAGCTTCGCGCGGCCGGCGGGCGCGGCCGCCCCTCCCCCGCAGTGCGTGCTGGCCGCCGCCCCGGCCGCCGAGCCCCCGCCGGCGCCCGCCCCGGACGTGACTTTCAAGAAGGAGCCGGCGGCGCCCGGCGCGGCCTTCCCGGCGCAGAGGGCCTCCTGGGGCTTCCTGCCGTCGCTGGTGAGCATCAAGCAGGAGAAGCCGGCCGACCCCGAGGAGCCGCCGGGCGCCCCGCACCCGCACTACGGCGGGCTGTTCGCGGGCGCCGGCGAGCGGGCGCCGGGGCTGGGCGGCGGGGACGCGGGCGGCATCCAGGACCTGAGCGCCCTGCCGCCGCCGCCGCCGCCGCCGCCCGCGCCGCACCCGCGCGACGTGCTGCTCGGCCGGCCGGACGACCCCCGCGGCCCCGAGGAGCCCAGGCCGGACGCGGGCGTCAAGAAGGCCCGGCGGCCGAAGCCAGAATCTCAGGGAAGCAAAGCCAAGAGGAAGCCGGGCGCGTCGTCCAAGCCGCCGCCGGCGGGGGACGCCGAGGGCGCCGTGCTGTCCCCGAGCCAGAAGCCGCACATCTGCGACCACTGCAGCGCCGCGTTCCGCAGCTCCTACCACCTGCGGAGGCACGTCCTCATCCACACGGGCGAGCGGCCCTTCCAGTGCGGCCAGTGCAGCATGGGCTTCATCCAGAAGTACCTGCTGCAGCGGCACGAGAAGATCCACAGCCGCGAGAAGCCCTTCGGCTGCGACCAGTGCAGCATGAAGTTCATCCAGAAGTACCACATGGAGCGACACCGGCGGACGCACAGCGGAGAAAAGCCATACAAGTGTGACACTTGCCAGCAGTATTTCTCAAGGACGGACCGGCTGCTGAAGCACAGGCGCACGTGCGGGGAGGCCCTGGCCAGGGGGGCGGCCGGGGCGGAGCCCGGGGGCGCCGGCCACCCCAGCGCCGGGGGTAACCTGGCGGCGTTGTCTCAGGGAAAAGCCAGCTCCTCGAGGAGAAAGGCGAAGTCCAGGAGCGTCGCCGTGGAGAGCAAGGAGCCCAAGGCGGGGAAGGCGACCGAATCCCACCTTTCCAGCAGCATGAGCATGCAGAGCTACTCCGTGGAGATGCCCACCGTGTCTTCCAGCGGAGCCGGCGCCCGCCCCGGACGTGACTTTCAAGAAGGAGCCGGCGGCGCCCGGCGCGGCCTTCCCGCGCAGAGGGCCTCCTGGGGCTTCCTGCCGTCGCTGGTGAGCATCAAGCAGGAGAAGCCGGCCGACCCCGAGGAGCCGCCGGGCGCCCCGCACCCGCACTACGGCGGGCTGTTCGCGGGCGCCGGCGAGCGGGCGCCGGGGCTGGGCGGCGGGGACGCGGGCGGCATCCAGGACCTGAGCGCCCTGCCGCCGCCGCCGCCGCCGCCGCCCGCGCCGCACCCGCGCGACGTGCTGCTCGGCCGGCCGGACGACCCCCGCGGCCCCGAGGAGCCCAGGCCGGACGCGGGCGTCAAGAAGGCCCGGCGGCCGAAGCCAGAATCTCAGGGAAGCAAAGCCAAGAGGAAGCCGGGCGCGTCGTCCAAGCCGCCGCCGGCGGGGGACGCCGAGGGCGCCGTGCTGTCCCCGAGCCAGAAGCCGCACATCTGCGACCACTGCAGCGCCGCGTTCCGCAGCTCCTACCACCTGCGGAGGCACGTCCTCATCCACACGGGCGAGCGGCCCTTCCAGTGCGGCCAGTGCAGCATGGGCTTCATCCAGAAGTACCTGCTGCAGCGGCACGAGAAGATCCACAGCCGCGAGAAGCCCTTCGGCTGCGACCAGTGCAGCATGAAGTTCATCCAGAAGTACCACATGGAGCGACACCGGCGGACGCACAGCGGAGAAAAGCCATACAAGTGTGACACTTGCCAGCAGTATTTCTCAAGGACGGACCGGCTGCTGAAGCACAGGCGCACGTGCGGGGAGGCCCTGGCCAGGGGGGCGGCCGGGGCGGAGCCCGGGGGCGCCGGCCACCCCAGCGCCGGGGGTAACCTGGCGGCGTTGTCTCAGGGAAATGCCAGCTCTTCGAGGAGAAAGGCGAAGTCCAGGAGCGTCGCCGTGGAGAGCAAGGAGCCCAAGGCGGGGAAGGCGACCGAATCCCACCTTTCCAGCAGCATGAGCATGCAGAGCTACTCCGTGGAGATGCCCACCGTGTCTTCCAGCGGAGCCGGCATCGGGGGCCCCGGCATCGACGAGCTCCAGAAGAGGGTGCCAAAACTGATCTTCAAGAAAGGCAGCAGGAAGAGTACCGACAAAAACTACCTGAACTTTGTGTCGCCGTTGCCCGACCTGGTGGGACAGAAGCCCCTGTCCGGGAAACCCAGCGGCTCCCTCGGCCTCGTGTCAAACAACAGCGTGGAGACCATTGGTCTTCTCCAAAGTACGAGTGGCAAACAGGGCCAGATAAGCAGCAATTACGACGACGCCATGCAGTTCTCAAAGAAAAGAAGATACCTACCCACCGCCAGCAGCAACAGTGCCTTTTCCGTGAACGTGGGACCCATGGTGTCCCAGCAGTCGGTCATCCAGGCCGCGGGCGTGGGCGTCCTGGACAGCGAGGCCCCGCTGTCCCTTATTGACTCCTCCGCCCTGAGTGCGGAAATTAAGTCTTGTCATGACAAGTCAGGAATTCCTGATGAGGTTTTACAAAGTATTTTGGATCAGTACTCCAGCAAGTCGGAGAGCCAGAAGGAGGACCCCTTCAGCATCACGGAGCCCCGAGTGGATCTGCACGCCTCTGGAGAGCACTCGGAACTGGTTCAGGAGGGGAATTTGAGCCCCGGCACCCAGACTCCTTCAAGTGACAAGGCGAGCATGTTGCAAGAATACTCCAAATACCTCCAACAGGCTTTTGAAAAATCCACGAATGCAGGTTTTACTCTGGGACACGGTTTCCAGTTTGTCAGTCTGTCCTCACCTCTCCACAACCACACTTTGTTCCCAGAAAAACAGATCTACACTACGTCTCCTCTGGAGTGTGGTTTCGGCCAGTCTGTTACCTCAGTGTTGCCATCTTCGTTGCCAAAGCCTCCTTTTGGGATGTTGTTTGGGTCTCAGCCAGGGCTGTACCTGTCCGCGCTGGACGCCACCCATCAGCAGCTGACACCTTCGCAGGAGCTGGACGACCTGATCGATTCTCAGAAGAACTTAGAGACGTCGCCAGCGTTCCAGTCCTCCTCTCAGAAACTGACGAGCCAGAAGGAGCCGCAGAAAAACTTAGAGTCCTCAACGAGCTTTCAGATCCCGTCTCAGGAGTTAGCTAGCCAGATAGATCCTCAGAAGGACGCAGAGCCTAGAACAACGTACCAGATTGAGAACTTCGCACAAGCGTTTGGTTCTCAGTTCAAGTCGGGCAGCAGGGTGCCAATGACCTTTATCACTAACTCTAATGGAGAAGTGGACCATAGGGCAAGGACTTCAGTGTCGGATTTCTCAGGGTATACAAACATGATGTCTGATGTTAGTGAGCCATGCAGTACCAGAGTAAAGACCCCCACCAGCCAGAGCTACAGGTGAGGTCCCAGGAGTGACCAGGCTGGAGGTCTTCTAATGTAATTCTGTTTTATTTTGAGAACACTGCCATTGGAATGTTTCTACACGATCCTATTAAGAATAATGTAATGCCCTTTCAATGCAACTTTTCATATTTAGTTTATTTTGTTAGTGTGATTTTAGCTCTGTTTGTATTATGATTTTTAATCAAAATCAATAGATTATAATAGTTTGACATTCGAAGTGACAATGTTTAGCAATCAAATTTACATGTATAGATTGTCAGGGAGTAGCCCAGAAGTTTTAAATGCAAAAAAAAAAAAAAAAAGTACAAAAAAAAAAAACAACAAACAAAAAAAAAACTTTGTTGCTAGGATTAAGGTTATTCTAATTGCTTTACTCTCAGGAAAGTGTAATAACGCATGGGAATTCTGTACGTTATCACTGTAATGGAATATACAATTTACAGATAGTATGATAATACATTTCATCACATAAGTAAGGGATCGAAAACATTTCAGATTGCTCTATCTGGGCTGATGTGATTCACGTTTCATCATCTAAGTAAGGGATACAAAACATTTCAAATTGCTGTCCCCATCTGGGCTGATCCAAACTTCTGAGATGTTGGCTACCTATATTTTGTTGCAGCTTTTAAATGTACTCTGAACTTCCAGACCACATTCATTCCAGCCTGGTAGAACAAACCTTCTTGGATCTTTGATCAAAGCCTGGAATGATAGCTTTAATAAGAGAAAGAAAAAAATAAAAAAGCATCCTCTCCGTATCCTAGCTCTGACAAGGGGTCTAGTTACCGCCCAGGGCAGTGTTGCTTAGAGTCCTCAACGAGCTTTCAGATCCCGTCTCAGGAGTTAGCTAGCCAGATAGATCCTCAGAAGGACGCAGAGCCTAGAACAACGTACCAGATTGAGAACTTCGCACAAGCGTTTGGTTCTCAGTTCAAGTCGGGCAGCAGGGTGCCAATGACCTTTATCACTAACTCTAATGGAGAAGTGGACCATAGGGCAAGGACTTCAGTGTCGGATTTCTCAGGGTATACAAACATGATGTCTGATGTTAGTGAGCCATGCAGTACCAGAGTAAAGACCCCCACCAGCCAGAGCTACAGGTGAGGTCCCAGGAGTGACCAGGCTGGAGGTCTTCTAATGTAATTCTGTTTTATTTTGAGAACACTGCCATTGGAATGTTTCTACACGATCCTATTAAGAATAATGTAATGCCCTTTCAATGCAACTTTTCATATTTAGTTTATTTTGTTAGTGTGATTTTAGCTCTGTTTGTATTATGATTTTTAATCAAAATCAATAGATTATAATAGTTTGACATTCGAAGTGACAATGTTTAGCAATCAAATTTACATGTATAGATTGTCAGGGAGTAGCCCAGAAGTTTTAAATGCAAAAAAAAAAAAAAAAAGTACAAAAAAAAAAAACAACAAACAAAAAAAAAACTTAGTTGCTAGGAATCAGGTTATTCCAATTGCTTTACTCTCAGGAAATTGTAATAACGCATGGGAATTATGTACGTTATCACTGTAATGGAATATACAATTTACAGATAGTATGATAATACATTTCATCACATAAGTAAGGGATCGAAAACATTTCAGATTGCTCTATCTGGGCTGATGTGATTCACGTTTCATCATCTAAGTAAGGGATACAAAACATTTCAAATTGCTGTCCCCATCTGGGCTGATCCAAACTTCTGAGATGTTGGCTACCTATATTTTGTTGCAGCTTTTAAATGTACTCTGAACTTCCAGACCACATTCATTCCAGCCTGGTAGAACAAACCTTCTTGGATCTTTGATCAAAGCCTGGAATGATAGCTTTAATAAGAGAAAGAAAAAAATAAAAAAGCATCCTCTCCGTATCCTAGCTCTGACAAGGCTGTGACTCCGTCCAGAGTTACCGCCCATGGGCAGTGTTGGAGCCCATGTGGTTGGTCGGTTCCAGTATTAGAACCCAGGTGGGAATTACATAGTTTTTGAGGTATGGGAGGCGTGGTATTTATTATACATGGCCTAAAAACACTGTTCCCTGTCTCTGTTATTACATGTCAGCCACACGTCTGGGAGAGTTTATATTATTTCGGTTCTTAACCTGTCCTTTCTCAAGAGTTCTAGGCCTTCCTGGTTCCCTCTTCTCCCTATGTGAACAGTTTCAATTTTAGAATGATTCACATTCCAATGCATAATTCATTATGCATTTCCTATGCCTTATGGCATCGAAATACAAAACAATAGGCTAAACATCCCCTTTACCCCTTTGTGAAAAACAGAACCCGCGCAGATGTCCGTGTATAATAAAGCCCCACATCCTCGGAGTTGTGGCTGTTCAAAAGGTGGTAATTCCAGCTGGTGAGAGAGCCGGTGCGAGGGGTCAGAGTGTCGGGTTTAGTAACGACATCAGCACCTCTCTGTGAAATTGCAGCCTGTGTAATGTACATGTTGGAAGGGTGCATTGGTCAGTATTGTAGAAGGTCCTGTAAAGTCATCCCAACTTGGTATGAACGCTAATTGCCATTGGAAGCCACCGGTAGTGGCTCTGCTCTAAACCACTTTTTAGCAATTGTATTTTTTTCCTGATTATATTTTTAATGTACTTTGATGTTTATGCTGATGAGTTTTTTTTTTATGTACTTTTGGTGATGTTTCAGTCTTATGTACTCTTCTGACGTCAGAAAAGTACCATTGGTTGTTTGCAGTCTTATTGTGTAATCAGCCTACCACAGGCTTCCATGTATAATAAAGTAATTAATATTGTGCAAGTGTAAAACACTTCTGTTATGAAAGCAGTGTTTGGAAAATGAGAAATTTTGTTGCAGCTTTTAAATGTACTCTGAACTTCCAGACCACATTCATTCCAGCCTGGTAGAACAAACCTTCTTGGATCTTTGATCAAAGCCTGGAATGATAGCTTTAATAAGAGAAAGAAAAAAATAAAAAAGCATCCTCTCCGTATCCTAGCTCTGACAAGGCTGTGACTCCGTCCAGAGTTACCGCCCATGGGCAGTGTTGGAGCCCATGTGGTTGGTCGGTTCCAGTATTAGAACCCAGGTGGGAATTACATAGTTTTTGAGGTATGGGAGGCGTGGTATTTATTATACATGGCCTAAAAACACTGTTCCCTGTCTCTGTTATTACATGTCAGCCACACGTCTGGGAGAGTTTATATTATTTCGGTTCTTAACCTGTCCTTTCTCAAGAGTTCTAGGCCTTCCTGGTTCCCTCTTCTCCCTATGTGAACAGTTTCAATTTTAGAATGATTCACATTCCAATGCATAATTCATTATGCATTTCCTATGCCTTATGGCATCGAAATACAAAACAATAGGCTAACCATCCCTTTACCCCTTTGTGAAAAACAGAACCCGCGCAGATGTCCATGTATAATAAAGCCCCACATCCTCGGAGTTGTGGCTGTTCAAAAGGTGGTAATTCCAGCTGGTGAGAGAGCCGGTGCGAGGGACAGAGTGTCGGGTTTAGTAACGACATCAGCACCTCTCTGTGAAATTGCAGCCTGTGTAATGTACATGTTGGAAGGGTGCATTGGTCAGTATTGTAGAAGGTCCTGTAAAGTCATCCCAACTTGGTATGAACGCTAATTGCCATTGGAAGCCACCGGTAGTGGCTCTGCTCTAAACCACTTTTTAGCAATTGTATTTTTTTCCTGATTATATTTTTAATGTACTTTGATGTTTATGCTGATGAGTTTTTTTTTTATGTACTTTTGGTGATGTTTCAGTCTTATGTACTCTTCTGACGTCAGAAAAGTACCATTGGTTGTTTGCAGTCTTATTGTGTAATCAGCCTACCACAGGCTTCCATGTATAATAAAGTAATTAATATTGTGCAAGTGTAAAACACTTCTGTTATGAAAGCAGTGTTTGGAAAATGAGAAATTATTTAAAATGGTTGCAAAATACTAGTTAATTTCTTTTCCCCACTTTCCTCCGTTACTGCTTTATCAGTGAAAGGGTCACTTATTTGTCTCTGCAAGATTCTGAGAAAATGTGTTTAATCCTCTTAAATACACTCAGTACTAAAAAAAAAAGTCTCTGTTATTTGGTAAGTGCGATGAGTTTTGTTGGGTACAGAGTGCAAGCTGTAATCGGGATGGAGAGGACCTTTCCCACTGCATCTCTTGAGCTGTATGATTTCTTTTTTCCAGTGTTTTGTTTTATACAGGTTTTGAATTCCTTTAACTTTTATTGTGTGTACTGAATACTGCATATGTACTATTCTGATTGTTTGCTCTAGTTTACTACCAATAAAAGACCTGTTAATCACAAAATCGAAGAAAGGAGATATCACTTCATATCCAGTCACATTTTTAGGTTTTTCTATTAACTACGTTTCATAAAATATTCATGTCAGTGGTACATAACCTGCAGTTAAGGGACTGGAATTTTATGTCTGTTTTTGACTTAAGTGTTTCATGTTTCTGGGTTTATTTTATTGGAAAATTGGTTGAATATTTTCTCCAGTTTGAGGCGTATTTTATACAAGGATAGAAACCTAATAGTATGGAAGTTAGAATGTGTTTTATTGAAGTGGGGTTAACCATTCTAACCATTATTCCAGAGAGATTATTTATTGAGATTTCATTCTTAAATCAGATAGATTCTAGTTTGTTTGAGTTCTAGGTGCATCATTTAACTCCAGAAAGTTGTAGTAAAAGAACAGTGTGACACAGATAAAAATGGTCCTGAGCATTTTTAGTAGGAAGAAGAAAGTGGTGTTCAGTCGTAGTTAGCAGTGTTTCAAGAGACTATAAGTGTAGGTATTAAGAGAGAGTCAAGACATGTAAATACTGAGGATGCAGAAAATGTGCTTAAAAGTTAGTAAACAGGTCAGATTTTAAAGATAAAGGGGGAACATAGTAAGTCTGAAATATATGAGAAAATCGTGCTTTGCAATTTAGTGGGTACAAACACTAAAGAGGGTAAAAGAGGTCCCTGAGGCTTTGGTTTTTTCGTTATGTGATACTATGTAGAGAAATGAAAGATAATTTATGTTGAGCATAAACGTGGATATCTGTACAGAAGCTATCTACTCCGTGGGAAGAGGAAATTTTGTCTTCCTTTGAAATATAAAGGGAGTCCTTAATTTTAATTGAAAAATGTGTTTAATCCTCTTAAATACACTCAGTACTAAAAAAGTCTCTGTTATTTGGTAAGTGCGATGAGTTTTGTTGGGTACAGAGTGCAAGCTGTAATCGGGATGGAGAGGACCTTTCCACTGCATCTCTTGAGCTGTATGATTTCTTTTTTCCAGTGTTTTGTTTTATACAGGTTTTGAATTCCTTTAACTTTTATTGTGTGTACTGAATACTGCATATGTACTATTCTGATTGTTTGCTCTAGTTTACTACCAATAAAAGACCTGTTAATCACAAAATCGAAGAAAGGAGATATCACTTCATATCCAGTCACATTTTTAGGTTTTTCTATTAACTACGTTTCATAAAATATTCATGTCAGTGGTACATAACCTGCAGTTAAGGGACTGGAATTTTATGTCTGTTTTTGACTTAAGTGTTTCATGTTTCTGGGTTTATTTTATTGGAAAATTGGTTGAATATTTTCTCCAGTTTGAGGCGTATTTTATACAAGGATAGAAACCTAATAGTATGGAAGTTAGAATGTGTTTTATTGAAGTGGGGTTAACCATTCTAACCATTATTCCAGAGAGATTATTTATTGAGATTTCATTCTTAAATCAGATAGATTCTAGTTTGTTTGAGTTCTAGGTGCATCATTTAACTCCAGAAAGTTGTAGTAAAAGAACAGTGTGACACAGATAAAAATGGTCCTGAGCATTTTTAGTAGGAAGAAGAAAGTGGTGTTCAGTCGTAGTTAGCAGTGTTTCAAGAGACTATAAGTGTAGGTATTAAGAGAGAGTCAAGACATGTAAATACTGAGGATGCAGAAAATGTGCTTAAAAGTTAGTAAACAGGTCAGATTTTAAAGATAAAGGGGGAACATAGTAAGTCTGAAATATATGAGAAAATCGTGCTTTGCAATTTAGTGGGTACAAACACTAAAGAGGGTAAAAGAGGTCCCTGAGGCTTTGGTTTTTTCGTTATGTGATACTATGTAGAGAAATGAAAGATAATTTATGTTGAGCATAAACGTGGATATCTGTACAGAAGCTATCTACTCCTGGACCTTTATACCTGGGAAGAGGAAATTTTGTCTTTGCCAAGATTATTCAAGCTTAAATGCTACTAATGACAGGTAAGTATAAAATGTCAGACACTAAGGATGAACAGAAAGTTATGCCTTTGAGTACTGAACTACAAAAAGTTTTGGTCATTGTCTTGAATAAGCACACTAAGGGGAATCTCCCTGATTCTGCGTTAAAGTCCAACCCTTGAGGTCTCTGCACAGGTGGCTTATTTCTCTGTTCTAGGCTGACCCTAATAATTTTGTTTACTGACCCCCCCCCCTTTTTTCCTTGTCTGTGTCTGAATATGGTAATTTTAAAAATAAGGGTTTTGCTCCTAAGGTATTAAGAGTATGTATTAGGGGACCTTGCTTTGAATTTGCTGCTCTAAATTCAGGATAATTAAAAAATTAAAGACGATTTGGCAGTTACCAGTTAGTGATTTGTGAGATCATCTTAATAATGAAAACAAAAGAATGTGGGAAAAAATCTACAGTTTTTTAGTGTTTTTTAAAGATGACAGTTTACAAATATTCCTACCTCCAGTTTACTTTTCTGTATTAACACTTAACAGATGAGAGAGGCATAACTTTCTATTCATCCTTGGTGTCTGACATTTTGTAGTTACCTGTCAGTAGTAGCACTGAAGCCTGAATTGGGTGACAGTCTGAGCAATCTGGCCTTGTGAGGGCACAGCTCTTAGCTTTCTTGCCGAACTGGAGAACTTTCCTCAGAAAAGAATTAGCTTCTCAAGTTCAGAGTTACATTTTTAGAGTGAACTGCACCTGAAGCCTGTCATGTTCGGAGTCTGGTGGTCTTTGTGAGACGTGATGACGGGATTTGATTTTTGGAAACGTTATGCGGGATTCCTTTGCTTGTACTCGGGTGCCTGTCTTGCATCGTGTGGGGCTGTGTGGTTCTGGTCTGCAAATGTCATCCTGGCATTTACGAGGCGGGGTCTGGGATGGTTTGCTGGTCTGCTGGACCTTCTGTGAGATGAAGAGGTTCTGATAGATTTTGAGCAAAAGTGTCGTATTCATTCCACTTGTTACTTGTCTGTGTCCTTCATAATTTATTACTTAGAATGAGTATTAGCATAAAGATGGCATCTGGGAGTTCTTCTGTCTTAACCTTTGATCCAAAAAACCCCCCAAATTCTTTGTGAGATTATAGAGTTGGGTTTTTTTTTTTTTTAAATATAGTTTTGAAAGAGGTTATTACCCTAAAGAAAGCATGCACCTTTCAGATTATTTCTGCTTTGTACCTCTTGCTTTTTCGAAAAATACTATGTTTAAGTGTAACTTAAGCAGTTTCTGTTTAAATTCTTTGTGAACCTTTGGGAAGAACTGCATTGAGTTTTTAGGGCCATGGACTCTGGGCAGCTAATGCTGGAAAGGATGTCTCCCCCCTCCCCTGCATTAGCAGAAATATATTTGCACATGAAAATTCAGAAGGCCATCCGTAGGCTCAGAAGAACCACCCTCTCTCATCAAAACCTGGTAAAAACGTCTTAACCTATGGACTCCAGGCCAAGAATCCTTGTTTGAGAAGACTGTTGAAACGTTAAAATTTTAAGGTACAAATACCATAGAAAGTCAGTACGTAATCTTAAAAGGCGTGAGACATTAATTCGCAGGATTAAAATTTATTTATCTGCTGTTAGCATTTATGGAATGCATTCAGGTGACATGAATCCATAGAGTTTTATGGTAAGCTTCGTCCAGTACTGAGTGGAATCTAATTCTTTGCAGTTTCTTTGGTAACAAGTACCATCGAGATGCTGGCGTGGCAGTCGCTCAGGCTTTCCATCAACAGAGGTGTGCGTTCCCAGTGCGTCGTAACTACAGTCGGCGGCTGTGGTCCTCCACCTGCACGGAAGTAGCTTCCCCATACGTGTCGGTCAGGACGAATGCCCACGGCCTTCTTGTCCAGAAAGGATAGTTGTGAGTTCTTAGTAACGTGAACCTGTATCTCAGGGGACCTGAGTGACTGGCTGGGTTGAGATTGTGCAAGATAAAAGCCTTGCAGAGAAAGCCTGTTCCCTGTTGAAATAGGCATCTCTTGGGAAATGTAGATAAATAGCCACAGGAAAATGTGATTTGGACATTATATTCCACAGGGGAACCCGGGCTGCTGGTTTCACAGAGGCAGGCAGAGGTGGTGTGCTAAGAGAGAGCGGTATCTCGGAGTGGAGGTGAGAAGGAATAGGCCTTGGAGGAAAGCAGGGCTATAGCACAGCCAGGACCTGCAGGGGTCCTGGACGGTGCAGGTGAGAAGGGCAAAGGCATCTGCGATGGAGAAGCTTCAGTTAAGGCTTCCTGTGGCACTTTGATTTGGTATGAACTTCAGTTCCTTGTAGAGCAGTTAATGAGTAACTCGCAGCAGACAACTGTGGTAGACTTCTTTAGTAGCTCAAAATCACATAGCTTCCATTTGGTTGCTGAGAACGTTAAGTGATTTTCTCATCAGAATGATTGGAGTCAAAATTACCGTTATATGTGATGAAGTGAATATGCACAGAATTTAGGAGTTAAGACAAAAGCTCTGAATCTACATTCCCAACCCACCAGAAAAAGAAGAAATTGGAAGTACAGTATATAAAGGCATATGTAGTTACGGCAACAGGAAAGTATGATTCTAAAAAGTTGGAAACTCCCTAATAAATATATCTTTTAAGGTTCGCATTGCAAAACGTTTGATGTTAGTTTATGATGGCTTATCTGTTCTTTCTCATTTAAGAATCTTGTTTTATAAGCATTGTCTATTAGAAAGAAAAACTTTAGTTGGCTAAAATTTCGATTTTGTGAATGCAGATTTGTTAAGTTTGAAAGTGACATTTTAGATTTTTTTTTGTAAGAGCGATTGCAAAATTGAACGACAGTTGGTTCAGCAGTCTGACTGTGTCAGGTTTGGTTGTGCATAAACTGGGCTCTTTCCTCCAAGAAAGCCAGGGCACACGTTTGAAATAGAGTTCCTTCTTTACAGACGGTCGTGAGAGCTGTGGACGGTGTCCTCAGGTCTCTGTGGTAGACAGCCTCTACGTCGAGAGGGGGGCTGGAAAAATCCTTCCGGAAGCCACCCTTTCCTGCTTAGTGACCCAAACAACAACAGAAGTCCTGTTAGTGCTGGCGTTTGAAAAGCTTCATCTTGCACTGCTTTCCACGTGTGCTGGAATAGACCTTCATCTTAGAGCATCTTAGAACTGGGTTAGTGGTGTTGAGGGCTGTGGTGTTTGTGAGTGATTTTGCTGCTCTGGATTTGGATGGCAGTCCTGCAGACGTTACAGGCATTTTGTTTGTTGGTTTTTAATGAAGTCCACTAAGATACTGTAGATGTTTCTGTACTCAGTTACATTTGGAATAGTTAGTTGGAATAGTTAGCTGTGTATTTTTCTTACAGGTGTTTATGTTGGTAATTTATCTGACCTCTTATTAAAGTTTAGAAACAGCTGAAACCATTACTTGCGAACATTTAAACTTTTTTAATTCTTGGTAAGGAAACTAGGCTCTGACTAGATTTAACATAGTTTGTTCAGGATCTATTTGACTATTTAAAAAACCTATAAATGCTGGAATTAGTGCAACATGCTCAGAGCATTAGAATAGATTTGTCTTTGAAAGGAAAGGACTGTTGTGTAAAGGAAGGAGGGAAGAGGAATCCGGAGGTTAGGACTCGTGGGCGCGTTCACTCTGGTGCTATTGCCGAAGGACCTTCAGGGCTGGACGAGGCGCCTCTGGAAGCCGCAGCAGCGGGGGCTGACGTGGCTTCCCCGGACTCCTGCGGGCGAGACCCGGGAGAGCACCGCGAGGACAGCGTTAAAACAGGATTGATTGGGGGAATTTTCGAGAGAGCACTTGTAATGAATGAGAAAACTATAGCTTTTCATTGTGTTCACCCTGATTTTATTAAGCCCCCTAAGTTGACGTTTGGCGAGAAGAGCGGAGGAATGTTAATGACATGATAGCATTTTAGCCGATGATGCCAGTGTAAGTGACCTATAAAAAGGGAGGCCAGGTTGTACACGGGCTTTATAATGTAACGAGAAACAAGAAACGTTGCTCTGGATTATAGTCAGTCATCTGCCCAGCTGAAGCGTCCCTCCGTCTGGATCTAAAACACAGAAACATTTTGAATGACCTGAAAGTACTGTTCGTTAAAAACGATCAGTACTGAAATATCAGTTGGCCTCTTGGCCACTGAATGTGAGAACAGAAATGGAAAATATTTGTAGAATTTTCTTTCATGATTCTGTTAATGACTTTGTTTAAAAACCATGTGTAAACAGTTATTTAGGTAAGCAGATATTCTCTACTCCCTCCCCCTGTGTATTTCTTTGTAACAGAATCTTCAGAGCACAAATTACTGGGGCTGAATACGTTCCTTAAAAAAAAAAAAAAAAAAAAGAATTATGTTTTCTGATGAAATACTAACAAGAACAGATGGTGGGGACCCACCCAGCTCAGCAATAAATAAGATGAATATGTTTAGAGCTCTTAAGATTCTGAAGAGAAGGGGAAAACATTTAACCTGCCCAAAGGAGGCAACCACTCCTGAACCCAGCTTGACTTGGGTTTTGGAGAAACCGTTTCTGATCAACTTGCCTAGAAAATTGAGCTTGGCAGGACAGACACTGTTTGAAATTCTTCGTTCATATGCGATTTCTCTGTGTGTTTCAAGAGCAGCCGCTTGAGACCTTTTAGGGGACCTGCAGGTATTGAGTGGCACTAGTCCGGGCTTATAATGTGAGTTAAAGATCTTTTTTTGAAGAAAACTGCAAGTTTTTGCTTGATAAAATTACAACGCATTTCTAGAAATGTCTGTTGGAAGGTAAAACGTAAACAACTGAAAATAAAACGTAAAATAAATTGTCTTTTAGAAATGACCACTATTGGATATTTGATTCGAACAAAGAAATCATGAACTCAGTTTGCACTTTGGAAATGCCTGTCTTAAAAATTCTGTGGTTCCCTTTTGCCTTTTTTTTCTATGAAACGTCGTGGTTCGCTGAAACTTAATAACTTACTAATTTATGACCAAGCTTTAGTCATTTTTTCCTCTTCTATAGATACAGCATTGCTTGATTTTAAATCAGGAATCGTTTTTCAAGGTGTTCTGATAGTTGAGTTTCCTTACTTACAAGCTGCCTGTTGGAATAAACTCAATTGAGCACTCTCCTGTTGCCGAGGGCTCTTCGAGGCAAACTTCCTCTCCTGAGTTGGAAATGGTGAGGATGTACTCTTAACTTTGGTCCCAGTTACACTGCTGCCCACGTGCGGCCTCCCGGCCGGCTGCCCGCCCCACCTTCCCCCCGCCCGGCCGAGGGGGAGCGCCCGGAGGAGGAGGCTCTGCTCGGCCGTCGCTGGAAGCAGACACAGGCGTCGTCAGTGCTTACTACACGGCAGGCAGGAATTACACCCAATATTGTAAAATATTAAACATTTCAGGATAGTACTTCCCGGACAGGACTGAAACGTGTCCGGACGGTCACTGCTGCCTTGTGGACAGATGCCGTGTCACCTGGGGTGACTGCGTCGGTTTGCAGACACTCCGTGCACCTCCTTGGCCTTGAAGCTGGAAGGCAGGCGGTACCGGGGCACGTGGCGTGTGCCTTTCGCTGGCAAGTCGCTCCTCCCGTGGGCTCCCGCTTCTGCTCTCAGAGCGGTGGTGTTTTAGATCCTGCCCAGTGCGTGGCTGGTTGTCTGGGGCGACTTAGCCCTGCGCCCTGGCATCGCCTGGGGGCGAGACCCGCGTGGCCTCAGCCCCGCCCTCCCCAGGCCCTCCTGGGGCCGCCCCGCGCGCCCGGGCAGCGCGGTCCTGGGGCTTCCCCCAAGGCTCCCAAACGTTCTCGTGGGCTTCCCTTGGATGGGAGAGTCGAGATCCGTTCCCCCACATCCTTAATTCGAATCTCTCTGGTTTGGGTTTTTATTTTTATTTTTGTTTCCTCTTCTGTTCACCTTTTTCTTTTTGTATAAATTGAGTCTCATTGACAGGTAACATCGTACGGGCTTTTGCTGCACGGCGTGATGGTCTGATACACGTGTATACACAGTTACCCTTCCCGCTCCGCCGCTGTTACAGTCGCAGGTTTAGTTTTTGAAAATCAAGCCCTCGGCTTCCCTGGCGGTCCAGTGGCTACGGCTCCAGGCTCCCTCTGCAGGGGACCTGGGTTCGATCCCTCGTTAGGAAGCTAGGTCTCACATACTGCAACTAAGACCCAGCACAGCCAAATAAATCTTTAAAAAAAAAAAAACAAGCCCTTGAGCAAGCGCCTGGGCGCCAGGCCGTGTTCAGGGTGGCTGGAGATGGAGAGGGCGGAAGTCAGCGGCCTGACGTTAGTTCTAGTGGGGCAGCGGGCTGGAGGAGTGGGTCCTGGGTTGTGGGGTGGGGCCGTGCTGGGAAGAATGCAGGGGCCAGAAACTGGGGCTCGGAAGGCGGCCTGGAAGGGGCTGGGGCTGGAGCCCGGCCGCAGAGGAGGTGGGGGGGCGCCTGGGGAAGCCAGAGCCGAGGGGCTGCTGTCCAGCCAGAGCGGAGGGAGAGCGCGGGACGGCCCGCTGCCACCCGGGCGCCTGGGTGCGGGGGTGGGCGTTTTCTCCTCCCTGGTGAGGAACAGAGATCCCTGGGGAGGCCCCACCTCCCGCAGAAGTGGTGGAACCTCTTGGTGATTCTGCGTCTGGTGGGTTTGTTTGGTTTCGAGCTCTGCCACCCCCTGTGCCTTCTGCTCCGAGGTCCCTGGCCTTGGGGGAAGATCCAAGTAAAGAACTCTGCAGTTAGACCTCATGTAACAGCGTGGCTCCAAACGGGATAGAAGTGAAGTGACTTCCTCCTCCTGGACTTGAATTTCCTCACCTGTGACGCGGCCCGTGGAGCCACCAGCCCAGGGGCCGGGGCCGGTAATCTTCCTCAACCTGCCTGGGCGGCCGCGCACGGGCACTGTGACAGCTGGGAGAGTCGGAAGCATCAGCGTCTTGGCCGGGAGCCAGATAACAGCGGGCGATTTCTGGAAACAGTGGTGGTCGTCTCAGCTTAGACCCAGGCTGTCTGCTACGGGCGTCCGGTGGGAAGAGACCGGGGACGTCTGTAGACAGCGCCTGTAGCAAAGGATTGCCCAGCGGAGGAGGTGTCCCCCGGCGGCCACTCCCGGGGTGATGGGGAGCAGGTGGTGGGAGCTTCCGGGACACCCAGCGGGCCTGACCATGTGAGAGAGGAGCACAGGCCTCTGTGCGGTCCCAGGTGTGGGGGCTTTTACCAGGACGCTTTGCTAAAAAGCCTCCTTGGGCCTGCCTGGTTCAGTGGCTTCATTTTAAAGCTTGTTTTAAAGCCAATAATCCTCATATTTCTGATCATTGTTTTATCTAACAGTGATATCAGTTAGTTGAAGGGACTTCCTGTTCTTTCAATTGTAAATTAAAATCACTGATGGAATGTTAGAGGCATCTGGAGATTTGACTCACATCTCCAGAGTTGACTTACTGTAATAATTCTGGTGCATGCTGGATAATTTCTGGCTCTCCATGACAATGGATTTAGGCTTATTATGTGGTATTCAGAGTTTGAGCTCAGCCTGAGTTCTTTAATGAGACTGCTTCTATTTACAGTTAGCTAAAATGTCCTTATTTACATTAATTTCATGTTTATATTGAAAATGTCAAAATAGAAACTAGTGAAGGAAGAGAAGCCTAATCTCTCTTTTGTTCCTAGACTCTCTTCTCTCTGGAAAGGAAATGTCCCTTAAAGACAGGTCTTCAGCGTGTGTGTTATCTGATAACCCCTTCCTGTGGCCTGTCGATCGCGGCTTCTGATCAGCGGCACTCCGTGGAGCGGGACGGGCCTGTCGTCCTGGGAGCAGCGGCTGCCCAGTGAACGGGAGCTCTGGCCCCTCGGCCCAAACGTCGGGTGTCAGAGCTGCCCTGTAACCCTCGTGCATGTCCCCGCAGTCCACTGGCTTTTGTGGTGGGGGGTGGTGGGGGGCATTATCATTTACTGGACACCTGCTCTGTGCAAGGTCCCACACACTTGGCCTCGTTGAGTTCTCCGGACAAGCCTGGAAGGCAGAATCATCATCATCTCATCTTACAGGTGGACAAGTCGGGTTAGGACCCTTTCACCAGGGAAAGGCCATGACCTGCGGAGCCGCTCCGCTCCGACCTCCTCCTCCCTTGGTGGGGCTCGCTGCCCAGCCCGATGGCCGGCTTTTAGGACGCGGACAGAAAGAGCTTGAACCTGTCCTGACTCAAGCTCCTGGAGCCTCGAGTTCTCGGAGCAGCTCCTGGCTGCAGGGTTTTGAGCCCCTGCTAAGCTGTTTCAGATGACTTCTTCCCATAAATATAAAGATAGGGGCCTGCCTGGGTCTCAGCACCGCCATGGCTGTTGGAGCGGGGTCAGGCGTGTGCTCTGTGACAGGTAAGGCCTGTGACCCGACGTGAAGGGGGTCGACTGGCAGACGTCGGCCGGCTGGACGTGCAGGAGTGAAGGTTTTTTTTTTACAGCCTGCCCGTGTCTTTCAATGGGGTTTTAAATTAAAATCACTGATGGAATATGTTAGAGGCATCTGGAGATTTGACTCACATCTCCAGAGTTGACTTACTGTAATAATTCTGGTGCATGCTGGATAATTTCTGGCTCTCCATGACAATGGATTTAGGCTTATTATGTGGTATTCAGAGTTTGAGCTCAGCCTGAGTTCTTTAATGAGACTGCTTCTATTTACAGTTAGCTAAAATGTCCTTATTTACATTAATTTCATGTTTATATTGAAAATGTCAAAATAGAAACTAGTGAAGGAAGAGAAGCCTAATCTTTCTTTTGTTCCTAGACTCTCTTCTCTCTGGAAAGGAAATGTCCCTTAAAGACAGGTCTTCAGCGTGTGTGTTATCTGATAACCCCTTCCTGTGGCCTGTCGATCGCGGCTTCTGATCAGCGGCACTCCGTGGAGCGGGACGGGCCTGTCGTCCTGGGAGCAGCGGCTGCCCAGTGAACGGGAGCTCTGGCCCCTCGGCCCAAACGTCGGGTGTCAGAGCTGCCCTGTAACCCTCGTGCATGTCCCCGCAGTCCACTGGCTTTTGTGGTGGGGGGTGGTGGGGGGCATTATCATTTACTGGACACCTGCTCTGTGCAAGGTCCCACACACTTGGCCTCGTTGAGTTCTCCGGACAAGCCTGGAAGGCAGAATCATCATCATCTCATCTTACAGGTGGACAAGTCGGGTTAGGACCCTTTCACCAGGGAAAGGCCATGACCTGCGGAGCCGCTCCGCTCCGACCTCCTCCTCCCTTGGTGGGGCTCGCTGCCCAGCCCGATGGCCGGCTTTTAGGACGCGGACAGAAAGAGCTTGAACCTGTCCTGACTCAAGCTCCTGGAGCCTCGAGTTCTCGGAGCAGCTCCTGGCTGCAGGGTTTTGAGCCCCTGCTAAGCTGTTTCAGATGACTTCTTCCCATAAATATAAAGATAGGGGCCTGCCTGGGTCTCAGCACCGCCATGGCTGTTGGAGCGGGGTCAGGCGTGTGCTCTGTGACAGGTAAGGCCTGTGACCCGACGTGAAGGGGGTCGACTGGCAGACGTCGGCCGGCTGGACGTGCAGGAGTGAAGGTTTCTGTTTTTATTTGCTCTTTCTTACAGCCTGCCCGTGCCCATTGGTGAGCCCGCCTAGGCGGCATTGATGCCAGTCGGCGGCCGTGCTCAGCATGTGTAGCTGGTCGTGCTAATGGGTGATAGTGCAGCATGTATGCGGGAAAGGGTTTTCGAGGAAAGGAACTTTTAGCGCATGAAGAACATTGTTTTCTGTCTCTGTGATGTTGGGACTGTTTTTGTAGTTTCCACTGGCATGACGAATATAAAGGAGATTTAGTGCAAATGTTCCCACCTTCCTCGTGTTGTTTCCCTAAAATGTAACAGTTGATAGAAGCGCTTGAGTCTTCCTGTTACTCACCATAGCTCTCTTGCCTAATTAATATTCATAGTAGATAAAAGGAAAGCTACTTTTTTTAGAAATGGGGGTCGTATAATGATATCAGGGTTGTTTATAATACCATGCAATTTGATTTGTTTTCAGGGTAACTAGAGAAAAACATAGAAGATGATATATTCAAGAGTAAAAGGTAGAATTTATTATATATTAGCTGTATTTTCTGAATTATAGTCTATTGAGGAATCTTTTCTGAAGCTGTCTTGCTTCCAGAATGAACTGGAAAACAGAAGATGATTGGAGAGTATTTTGAAATCTTCTTAAAAACAAAAATGTCCCGTGGATTTTCTGCTGTCGAGTTTACAGTCTGAGGACTGGGTTTTCTGGGCCTCTTCACCGTGTAGGCAGCTGGCCCATTTACTCTTTCCTCCAGAACAGGTTGAAAGGAAAACGGAGCTCGCTGCTTGTGTTTGGGGTCCGACTTTGGTGTCCTGGGGCGTGGGGGTCAAGCAGGAAACACCTCGTCTAGAAGGACGTAGATGCTTCTCTGTGCAAACCAGGATTTTGTTATCATCATCTCAGCAAGAAGCACCTCGTACTTTTTCATTTTTTAAGGATTTGACTTGACTAGGACGCTTTGGAATTTCAGCAAAACAGATTGCTTAAGACACCTGCGTAAGACGAGTAATAATATCACAGTTATGGGTCACACATGTGCCTCCCCGTGAGACTTCCCAGTTTAACATGCGATACGCAGTTAGCCTTTTCTAACAGGTTTAACACCATAAACCTTTTAAAAAGTGATTGTCGGTGTTAGCTGTTTATTTTTTAAAAAGCGCCCAAATTGGAATACATACCTGAGCATTTCTAACAGTCCGCGTTTCCGGAGTCCTGTGCCAGCCGGTAGATCCTAACCGGCCGGGTGGAGGGCAGTGTGTCCCCGTCTGCACCGCGGGTTACGGGGGGATCCAGAGTGGATCCACAGGAAGCCAGCCCCCGGGGGTGGAAAGCCAGTTTTACATGCTTTCCTGGTGGGCGGTGTTTCCTTTCCAGTCAGCCAAAACAGGTGAGTTTGGTGAACGACCTAACGTGAGGACTTCATTCTTCTACTCAAAAGTCACCCGGTTTAGTATCTCTGTTTAAACGACGCTGTCACCTCGTCACAGCATGACGGCATGCCAGGCAGCCCTAGCTGACGGTGGAGCTGGGCTAGGAGTCTGACCGGGCCCTTCCTCCTGACCTGAGTTAAAATCCAGTGACGGGGGAGCAGCCGGAGTAGGGAGGGGACGCGGGGTGCTGGGTGGGCCACTGGGAGTTCCAGCGAGGAGGGGAGGGTCGGGATGGGAGAGCCGGGGAGCCCGGTGGGCAGGTGGCCTCCGGGAAGGGAGGCCAGGCCTGAGGACGGCCATGACCGCGGGGCAGGTGGCACCCCCTGGCCAGGAGGCAGGATGGAACGCCGTGGGGCGCGGGTGTCAGACGCAGGAGAGGGGCACAAGAAGGAGCCCTGGGGCCAGAGAGCAGCAGGCGGGGATGGACAAAACAGGAGGCGGCCGCTGCCCGGGGCAGGTTCAGCCCGGAGGCGGGAGGTCCGCGGGCACCGGGGCAGCCGTGAGGAGCCGAGGGGCGAGGGGAGGGTGGGGACCGCTTGGATCTGGAGGATTTCCAGGAGGACGGCGGGACTGGCGAGAGGAGCTGCTTGCAGAGTGTCCCCCTGGGGACCTGCAGGTGGTGAGAGAGGCCCCCGGAGGTGTGCGGGCAGGGCTGGAGCCAGATGCCTGAGGCCCAAAGCCGTCTTTCAGAGGGGAGCTTTCAGGAAGGTTTTAGAAAGGAGGTGAGTGGGACCCCGCCCAGCCCCCAAACCCGAACCTTCTGAGTGCTCCCCATTCCAGGTTCCACCGGGCGTCTCCGGCACCCCCGTCTCGCCACTGACAGGCTTCCTCACCCCCCCACCGTCCTCCTTCCCGCCACCGCACTCTGTCTCCTCTGGAATGGCTCGGAGCGCCACTCCCTGCCCTGCTTAGGACGAAGCCCTCTCTTCCTGCGAGCCCCTCCCCGCCAAGAGGTCCTGCCCCCGGCTCCCCTGGCACTGGGCCTGCCCCTCTGTCCCAGTGGAAGGCGCGCTCGGGGCTGCCCAGGGCCCCTCTTCCAGACTCACGGCCGGCCCTTGGCAGGTGCGGAGTGGGTGAGTGGAGGCAGAGGCGGCGGGGAGAGCGGCTCGTCTGGGGTGTGCGCCGTGTCTAGGGAGCAGCCCAGCAGGGGAGAGGGGGCCCTGGCTGTGTGAGGCTGTGTGACTGCAGTGTCACCCGGGAACCAAGGGTCAACAAAGAGGCCGCGGCGTCACACGGCCAAGCTGCCGGCACTTCCTGTGGTTTCAGGCGACTCAGAACTTCTGAGGGTTGAGGGCTCAGGTGAGGGCATAGCTGTGGGATCCTTCTGCCCATGTTATTTTATTTTAAAAGATTTATTTATTTATTCATTTGGGCGGGGGGCGGTGGGGTGGGGAGGGAGGGGAGCAGGCAGGCCACTTCTATTGGTCTTTCATTTGTTCATATTCATCCATCTTTGTTCTTTGGCCCGTGTGGGCCTCCCATCGCGGTGGCGTCTGTCATCGCAGAGCACCGGCTCGGTCATTGGACACATGGGTCCAGCCGCTCCGTGGCACGTGGGATCTTCCCAGGCCAGGGATTGAACTGGCGCCCCTTGCACTGCAAGGCGGTGTCCTTACCCACTGGACCACCAGGGAAGCCCTGCCCATGTTATTTTTTCACACTTTCCAGGAATACTTGACTTGGAAATTTCATCTTGACCAGGAGTGCGGGAGAATAGCTTATTGTTGGTTTCACTGTTTCTCCACAGCTGAGAACAGGAGCCTGCAGACACAGCATGTAGCAGAGAAAAGTTTTCACAGAACGTATCTTTGTTACTGGGCTTCCTCAATGGTTAAAAAAAAAAAAAATCCACCTGCTGCGCAGGAGACCGGGGCTCAATCCCTGGGCTGGGACAGAGGAGCCTGGCGGGCTGCAGTTCACGGGGTTGCAAAGAGTTGAATAAGCTGAGTGCAGGCACACGTCCGTGTCTTTGTTATTCCCCTGTGATAGAGTTTATTCTATTTCTTGTTTAAAAAAGTGCTGGAGAGGACCCTCCAAAACCCAGCCAACGACTTTAAAACCCTGTTCTAGAAAGTGAAGAGCTCCCTTCCCCGCGTGATGGAGTAGCTTACGTGTCTGCCCGGATCTCGTCCCTTTAGGCGGCTGAGGAAGAGAGATGGAAAGGGAGGAAAACGGGCTTCTGGCGTGACTTCAGGTGTTAGTCAACATCTCAGGCAGGTTCTGAGTGTTTCTAATGAATAAGCAAATGGCCCCAAAGGGCTCCTCCCAGTCCCCTTTCCTCGCTATTTCCAGATGTCCGCTGCGCAGCCGAGGACCTGGAGGGTCCGTGGCTGGCCGCCTGCCTCGTGTCCACCCTCTCGTCAGTCTTACTGTCTCTGGGAGGGAAACGCCTTTATTGCCACGTGTGCCAGAGAGGGGCCTTAGTTGCGAAGTTATTCTGCTGTTAAAAGCCCACATAACTCATCCTAAAGAAAGGCCAATTTTCATGAACGCTCCAGAAATTATGGAACCATATTTAGAAGCAAGCGTATGTTAAGCTATGGCCCTCGAGGTTTCCAGAACCCATCACCAGTATGAGCCGACATGAAGCTCCAGAATGGAGAGAGGACTTGGTAGCATTTTCACTTTAGCAAAAGGAAAGCTCAGTGACGGCATACGTTTTTCATGCTTCTTTCTGCTTTTCTGAGTATCAAGATGATACATGTTGATTGCTAAGAAGTTGGAAGATGTGGGGAAAAAAAAGCCTTCAACACTTAGGAAACCTTTTAGTTAACATTTTGTTGTATTTCCTTTCAGTTTTCCCTACGCATGTGTGGTTCTTGCCCTTTTTATGATTTTTCTGTGTATTTAAAAAAAAATCTGGTTTGTTGCGTCCCTGTTACAGGTTGTTGGTAATTTTTCACTGTTGTGATGACGAGATGTACTGTGCTCTGAGTGCCTCTGTGCCTGTCTCTGATTCCTTCACCGTGTTGGGTCTGTGAGCCGAGTACGGGTCAGAGTCTGGAAATCCTCAGGCTTGGGTACCGCTGAATTCTGGAGTACACTCTGGAAGTGTGCGTGTGCGGGCTCAGCCGGGTGGGAAAGTGCCCGGGCTCCGCCACTCTCAGCACTCCAGGTCGTTCTTTCTGAGACAGGTTGCCATTTTGATAAAGGGGAAATTCCTTCCTTTTACTTTGCATTTTCATGATTATTCAAAGCTGACCAAACCCAGCCAACGACTTTAAAACCCTGTTCTAGAAAGTGAAGAGCTCCCTTCCCCGCGTGATGGAGTAGCTTACGTGTCTGCCCGGATCTCGTCCCTTTAGGCGGCTGAGGAAGAGAGATGGAAAGGGAGGAAAACGGGCTTCTGGCGTGACTTCAGGTGTTAGTCAACATCTCAGGCAGGTTCTGAGTGTTTCTAATGAATAAGCAAATGGCCCCAAAGGGCTCCTCCCAGTCCCCTTTCCTCGCTATTTCCAGATGTCCGCTGCGCAGCCGAGGACCTGGAGGGTCCGTGGCTGGCCGCCTGCCTCGTGTCCACCCTCTCGTCAGTCTTACTGTCTCTGGGAGGGAAACGCCTTTATTGCCACGTGTGCCAGAGAGGGGCCTTAGTTGCGAAGTTATTCTGCTGTTAAAAGCCCACATAACTCATCCTAAAGAAAGGCCAATTTTCATGAACGCTCCAGAAATTATGGAACCATATTTAGAAGCAAGCGTATGTTAAGCTATGGCCCTCGAGGTTTCCAGAACCCATCACCAGTATGAGCCGACATGAAGCTCCAGAATGGAGAGAGGACTTGGTAGCATTTTCACTTTAGCAAAAGGAAAGCTCAGTGACGGCATACGTTTTTCATGCTTCTTTCTGCTTTTCTGAGTATCAAGATGATACATGTTGATTGCTAAGAAGTTGGAAGATGTGGGGAAAAAAAAGCCTTCAACACTTAGGAAACCTTTTAGTTAACATTTTGTTGTATTTCCTTTCAGTTTTCCCTACGCATGTGTGGTTCTTGCCCTTTTTATGATTTTTCTGTGTATTTAAAAAAAAATCTGGTTTGTTGCGTCCCTGTTACAGGTTGTTGGTAATTTTTCACTGTTGTGATGACGAGATGTACTGTGCTCTGAGTGCCTCTGTGCCTGTCTCTGATTCCTTCACCGTGTTGGGTCTGTGAGCCGAGTACGGGTCAGAGTCTGGAAATCCTCAGGCTTGGGTACCGCTGAATTCTGGAGTACACTCTGGAAGTGTGCGTGTGCGGGCTCAGCCGGGTGGGAAAGTGCCCGGGCTCCGCCACTCTCAGCACTCCAGGTCGTTCTTTCTGAGACAGGTTGCCATTTTGATAAAGGGGAAATTCCTTCCTTTTACTTTGCATTTTCATGATTATTCCGAAAGCTTATTGGCCTCTTTTGTTAATGGGTATTGTCTACGTTTTGCTTTAAGGCATCATGTAAGCTAAACGAACTGTTAATGTCCCATCTGTTTGGAATGGACTAAGTGTTCCCAGACTGCCAGTTGGTACTGTGAATTCATACAACTTTGCTGGTGGTCAGGTACGTCAGCATCTTACACAGAGCATCTGGCTACCAGTTGCAGTCCTGGGAGTGTTATCTGTAAGAATACCGTGGATGTGAACAGCAATGCTCATCCCAGTATTGTTTATAAGGGAAAACCAGGAACATTCTAGATGTCCCCATGAGCCGCATGGTATGACACACACACAAAGTGATTGCGTAAAAAGGGGAAGGTGCTCGATATTGATTCAGTTTTTTTTTTTTAAACCTTTATTTTACTTTTAACTTTTACAGAGTTTTGTTGTTTACAGATATGTATGTTCTCCGATTTTTTTTTTTAAACAAGACAAAATTTAAAATAAAGGGTAAGATGATTCCTTAGGATGGGTTCAGAGGTTTCTGAACTCTAAGATGGTTCTGTGGATGGCAATGAATCCTGTACTTTTTTGAAGGTAAAAGATAGCTACTAGAGAGAGAGTGAGCTAGCCAGGGTTTCTCTTTCTCCCCTCCTCTCTGTTTTTAAAGTTTTATTTATATTGGAGTACAGCTGATTAGCAGTGTTGTGTTCCTTCAGGTGTCCAGCAGTTTGATTCAGCTCTACATATACATGTCTCTGTCCTTTCTCAGATTCTTTTCCCACTTAGGTTGCTGCACGTTCCCGAGTGGGTTTTCTCTCTAGCCACATGAGTGTAGAGGAATGTGAGGGAAACGCATGGCTGAGTACAGCCTGGGTCTGTGATGGAGGTGGCCTGTTGCCTCCTTCCCCTCTCCTGTCCAGCGCACCTGAAGTGTTCCTCTAGCTCTCGTCGTTGCCGGAGCTGCAGCATCGCATCGCTTTCTTGTTCACGCCGCGGTTCGCATCCCATCCCGCGAGCCGTGCTGGGGTGTTGCGTGTGTGGAACCTGCTGTGTGGGCTGGGGACAGGCGACCCTGAACTTGGTGATGTGTGCCTGGGTAGAGTCGTCCGCGGACTTGAGAAGAGTGTGCCCTTTGCTTAAATCCTGAAGAGTGTGCCGTTTGCTTAAATCCTGAAGAGCTCTTGTGTTAGAGAGTGTCATAGGGAGTCTCAGTGCACTGGTTTAGAGATGGATTGTGCTAAATTCCACCACTGACCAACTTGTAGTAACTAGAAGCCACAGACAAATTGTGAGGCAACTGAATGAACAGCTGACCAGTTGCAGTCCTGGGAGTGTTATCTGTAAGAATACCGTGGAGAAAATTGTTTTATAAGGAAAACCAGGAACATTCTAGATGTCCCCATGAGCCGCATGGTATGACACACACACAAAGTGATTGCGTAAGAAGGGGAAGGTGCTCGATATTGATTCAGTTTTTTTTTTTTAAACCTTTATTTTACTTTTAACTTTTACAGAGTTTTGTTGTTTACAGATATGTATGTTCTCCGATTTTTTTTTAAACAAGACAAAATTTAAAATAAAGGGTAAGATGATTCCTTAGGATGGGTTCAGAGGTTTCTGAACTCTAAGATGGTTCTGTGGATGGCAATGAATCCTGTACTTTTTTGAAGGTAAAAGATAGCTACTAGAGAGAGAGTGAGCTAGCCAGGGTTTCTCTTTCTCCCCTCCTCTCTGTTTTTAAAGTTTTATTTATATTGGAGTACAGCTGATTAGCAGTGTTGTGTTCCTTCAGGTGTCCAGCAGTTTGATTCAGCTCTACATATACATGTCTCTGTCCTTTCTCAGATTCTTTTCCCACTTAGGTTGCTGCACGTTCCCGAGTGGGTTTTCTCTCTAGCCACATGAGTGTAGAGGAATGTGAGGGAAACGCATGGCTGAGTACAGCCTGGGTCTGTGATGGAGGTGGCCTGTTGCCTCCTTCCCCTCTCCTGTCCAGCGCACCTGAAGTGTTCCTCTAGCTCTCGTCGTTGCCGGAGCTGCAGCATCGCATCGCTTTCTTGTTCACGCCGCGGTTCGCATCCCATCCCGCGAGCCGTGCTGGGGTGTTGCGTGTGTGGAACCTGCTGTGTGGGCTGGGGACAGGCGACCCTGAACTTGGTGATGTGTGCCTGGGTAGAGTCGTCCGCGGACTTGAGAAGAGTGTGCCCTTTGCTTAAATCCTGAAGAGTGTGCCGTTTGCTTAAATCCTGAAGAGCTCTTGTGTTAGAGAGTGTCATAGGGAGTCTCAGTGCACTGGTTTAGAGATGGATTGTGCTAAATTCCACCACTGACCAACTTGTAGTAACTAGAAGCCACAGACAAATTGTGAGGCAACTGAATGAAGCTTTTTGTTTGCCGCGTAGTCTCTTCTCTGTTGGGTTTTCCTTCCTGCTCTCCCGAGTGAGTGCTGACTCCGGCAGCCCCAGAGAGCCGGTGGCCCAGCCTGGCGCCCCCGTCGCGTGCCCTGAGGTGGCTCCAGCACCCCGGCTGAGTTTGGATGGTCTCCCCGCCGTGGCTGTTTCTCACTTTATTTCTTCCCGTTAAACTTATTTACTGTTCTTCTGTAGAGATTGGTCCTTTAGGGAACAGAAAAATATAAGCAAACGGAAAAAGAACAATATAAAACATTCAGCAAGGAGTGTGGCAGTGTATCAGGGCTTGGGCAGGGTGGACATTATCAAGTGGGGTGTGGCTGGAATGGCTGGACCTCAGGGAGGGGTGGGGTACGATCTTGACCTTCCTGGGGGGCTCACCTCTTAACCTCCTTCTGTTACCTTCCTTCTGTGAAAGGCTTTCTGACCAAGAGATTTGTTAAGTGACAGAGAGTAAGTTAAGATTTCCTGAGTGCAGGACAAAGAATTCTGCCCGACTTACACCCATGTGGTGAGTCCAGACTTCCCTCAGTGTTCTTAGCATTCAGGAATCGGAGCTGGTCAGCACTTCGTACCTTCGTACCTCGTACCTGCTGGGCACTGCCTGAGATCCCAGGGCGTTGGTGATGAGGACAGGGAATGTTCCAGCCGTCTGGGGGTGGGGGGACAGGCAGCATCTCTGAAGCTGGCTTTCGAAGAGGTGTGCTTAGGTAGTTTTATGAGTGGTGGCTGAGAATGGTGCCAAGGATGATGAAGATGTTCCGAAGACCTGCCTCTTCAGCCTCTCTGAGCACCACGACTTCCCGTAGACCCGCGGCTGGATGGCCCCAGCCTGGGATATGACTCCCTTCCTGTTTCTCCAATGCTTTTCTTGACGTAATCAAAAAAGCCATGGTATTTCACACTCATTCTGCATTTCGAGGGACACCCAGATTACTCATACTTCTGAGAACAAACCGACATCTGGATTTGAAATGTGATCAAGATGTGAAAATGTTTGTATTCTTTTACTTGAGTATCCCAGAGTGTTTTAGAATCTGATCGTTAGATGTGTCTGTCGTGTCATTTGGGATGGTCGCCCCTACCCACGAGACACGCCTCGTGTCCTACAGAAAGAGCACTGAAAAAAAAAAAAGATGGGATTTTATCAGATGGACTGTTTGCCACTGATCAGTGTACATGCGGAGTGTCCGGCAACATAGAATAACTAGAACAAAAAGGACACGTGCTCCGACAGCGTGTATCCCACAGTGCAGCTTAAATTATGTTTGGGGATTCCCTGGAAGTCCAGTGGCTAAGACGTGGCATTTTCACTGGGGTGGCCCAGGGTCAGTCCCTGGTCAGGGAACGAAGAGCCCATGAGCTGTGTAGAAAAAAAAAAGTCCTTAGTTAGAATGACGCGCTTAGTCTGGTGCAATGGTAGTATCATGCCATTGATACTTTTTTTCCTCCTTTTATACTGATTTGCATTAATTTTGCTGTCGTGTGCGTGCAGAGGTGGAACAGAGCCGGTTGCGTTCGTGCACCGTGCTCTGCTTGATTTAAGAATGACTGCGGCAGTGGGCAAGCTGTCGGTTAAGGCCCCGCCCGCAGACGCGGGAGGCAGTGCAGGCGGATGCGCCGGCCCGCGGGCCGTGGCCGCGCCGGGCGCCCTGTGCCGGGGCTCCGCGGAGGCTGGGCTGGGCGGGTTCCGCTGGGCTCCGCAGCGGATCGTGGGCCTCGTGGCGGGCGGGCTCAGGGTGGACGCAGACCCTGAGCGGGTAGTGAGGCGACCGCGGACCCGGAAGTGACGTTGAGAGACCTGCATCCGTGCTCGCGTTTCTGGTAAGACAGAGCCCTGTTAAGTAACGTCTTTGCCTGAGGATCTCGGCATCAGCAAGAGCGAGAGTGCCCTGAACGCACTCGGGTAGGGCAAAACGAAGCAATTCTGGGTTCTGACAGATTCACTGTTGAGTTAGTGAACCGAGTATTCTCACTATACCAGTGATAATAAGAGACGGGACAGGACATTTATAGTATTGGTAAATTGAATAGACTTGCGGGTGATATGATAGCTGGAATCTCTCAGGTTTTAATACATTAAATAGGTACACTTTTAGGAATGTAGTCCATACCTTACATTTGAGAGCAGTTTGAACTATCAAGATCTCTCTGAGAATCTGTCTGCAGTCGGAAGCCTTGGCTCATTCATCCACGGAGCATGAGGTCAATGACTTAGAAAGCCCCTTGCTAAATCTCACCTAAGAGCAGAATGCTGCCTCGTCTGATAGCAGCGTAGAGGAAGCGGTCGGAGGGCCTGTTTACACGGCTCTTCCGGTTGCTGCTGATAAGCTCTTCACCTCACCCTTGGATCTGGTATTCTTCTGGTCATTCATTCATTCCTAAGAATTTGCATATCTACCAGGTACCAGGCACTGGGTCAGGAGCTGGAAGACACTGATAAACCAGGACAGTGCGGGGTTCCACTCTTGTGGGAGCGACCTTCACGTGGGAGTGACAGACAGAGGAGAGCTAGCAAGATAGCTGGGTGGTGCTAAGCGCCCGGGGGAGGGACAGGGGCCCGAGCCCGAGGGGCAGGGGTGCTCTAGAAGACTGGAGGAGGGACCGGCCCGAGCCCGAGGGGCTGGATGCTCCAGACAGCTGGGGAAGAGTGAGGATGCCTCTTGGAGGGTGGGCGTCTCTTCCTGACAGTCCCTGAGCGGCCCCCAAGCCCATCAGCACACGGAACTGACACGCTGGATTAGGGGTGGGGGAGATTAAGGTGGTGTGGGGGTGGGGGGTGTGCTCAAAACCTGCTCATGACTTTGACCAGGAACCTTGTGGAACTCGAACATGACTATTGTCTGCAGTCGTCTTGGCCTCAGGGTGGACGCAGACCCTGAGCGGGTAGTGAGGCGACCGGACCCGGAAGTGACGTTGAGAGACCTGCATCCGTGCTCGCGTTTCTGGTAAGACAGAGCCCTGTTAAGTAACGTCTTTGCCTGAGGATCTCGGCATCAGCAAGAGCGAGAGTGCCCTGAACGCACTCGGGTAGGGCAAAATGAAGCAATTCTGGGTTCTGACAGATTCACTGTTGAGTTAGTGAACCGAGTATTCTCACTATCCCAGTGATAATAAGAGACGAGACAGGACGTTTATACTATTGGTAAATTGAATAGACTTGCGGGTGATATGATAGCTGGAATCTCTCAGGTTTTAATACATTAAATAGGTACACTTTTAGGAATGTAGGCCATACCTTACATTTGAGAGCAGTTTGAACTATCAAGATCTCTCTGAGAATCTGTCTGCAGTCGGAAGCCTTGGCTCATTCATCCACGGAGCATGAGGTCAATGACTTAGAAAGCCCCTTGCTAAATCTCACCTAAGAGCAGAATGCTGCCTCGTCTGATAGCAGCGTAGAGGAAGCGGTCGGAGGGCCTGTTTACACGGCTCTTCCGGTTGCTGCTGATAAGCTCTTCACCTCACCCTTGGATCTGGTATTCTTCTGGTCATTCATTCATTCCTAAGAATTTGCATATCTACCAGGTACCAGGCACTGGGTCAGGAGCTGGAAGACACTGATAAACCAGGACAGTGCGGGGTTCCACTCTTGTGGGAGCGACCTTCACGTGGGAGTGACAGACAGAGGAGAGCTAGCAAGATAGCTGGGTGGTGCTAAGCGCCGGAGGAGGGACAGGGGCCCGAGCCCGAGGGGCAGGGGTGCTCTAGAAGACTGGAGGAGGGACCGGCCCGAGCCCGAGGGGCTGGATGCTCCAGACAGCCGGGGAAGAGTGAGGATGCCTCTTGGAGGGTGGGCGTCTCTTCCTGACAGTCCCTGAGCGGCCCCCAAGCCCATCAGCACACGGAACTGACACGCTGGATTAGGGGTGGGGGAGATTAAGGTGGTGTGGGGGTGGGGGGTGTGCTCAAAACCTGCTCATGACTTTGACCAGGAACCTTGTGGAACTCGAACATGACTATTGTCTGCAGAGGCAGCCTCTTTTCAGCCCCAGTTTGGTTTTGTTAGTATTTTCCTCATCTTTTAAAAGCAATGTCTGTGCCTGAAGGCAATCATTATGTGATGTAAATAGGTGTACTTCATGTTCTGTTGCTCTTAACACTTAAACATTGTTAGGGATCCCCTGATGGCCCAGTGGTTAGGCTTGGAGCCTCCACTGCAAGGGGCAGGGGTTTGGTTCCTGGTCGGGAAACTCAGATCCCACAGGCTGGGTGGTCAAAAAAAAAAAAAAAAAAGAATACCCAGACACCTGGCCACAGGCTGCCAACCTAATGTTAAAGACTTTTTCTCTTTTTTTGTATTTTTATTGTCAGTGGTTTTGTTCTCTGGGGTGTGCGTAGTTCAGTGTTTATTAAGGTGGTTTGAGTCTGTTAGATAGTCAACTCTTGGGCCATTAGCGCGTCCTTCTTTGTCTGGGAGCATATAACCACTTGTCCCTGACAGATTGCGCCGTCCTGACATAGCGGGCGGGGAGATCCAGCTCCGAACACTGCGAGATCAATCATTTCCACATTCTTGCTTAAGTGGCCATTTTAGTGTGGGAAGCACATTTTCTGTGGGGCGCCAGCACCAGGGGCTCCTTGACCCCGAGGTCGTGGCAGCTTCTGAGCCTCAGAGGTAGGGCGGCCCAGGAGGCGCTGCCTTGCCCAGCACAGATCCCAGAGCACCTAGACGCTCCCCCTTGAAGGCCTGTCGGCAGAAACACGCCCAGGAAACCACGCCGGGGTCGCTCGTCAGTGCTGGCAGTGGGCTCGCTCGTCAGTGCTGGCAGTGGGCTCGCTCGTGTCTTCTGTCTGGACACCCCGGGGTGACCGTGTCGGGGCTCACGGAGCCGCAGCTGAGCCCCCGCTGCTCTCCGGGCGGACACCTGAGTTCTCAGGAACGCTTAGGTGGCAGGACACTGACACAGACCTGCCGAGTCTGGTGGATTCCCTCCCCACCCCGCCCCGCTAAGGCTTTCTATCACGTTTTCACACGTAAACACCAGAGACCAGTCTGCGTGGACGCCCGAGTGGTTGGGGACCCTCTATCTGCATGGTCTGCAGGGACGATGAGTGCCCCCGGGAGCGGTCCTGCCTCTTCTACCCGAGGAGAGCCATCATTGTGTCCAGGAGGGGCTGCTCCTCCCAGAGGCTGAGGGGCTCCTTTTGAGAAACAAACCTCCAAACAGGTCTCACAGCTCTGGTGTTTCCCACCTTGGAGACCAGGATTCAAAATCTCACCTGGGAAGGGCGTAGTGCCTTCCAGAGCAGTCGGTGCCTGTACGGGGTGGACCCGCAGACGTTCACAAAGCGCAGGGTCCTCCCTGGAAACGGAGGGGCCTGGGTGCTGCTTGCCCGCCGAGGGCCTGAGCACGTGCCTGGACCATCTCACCGTGGCTGACTGTGACACGGGCCCCAGCGTCGTCCCCACATTGTGACACTCTTGATTCCTGTTAACGGCTGTGTAGTGTTTCACAAGAAGGGTGCCCCGTGATGAACACATTTCCTATTATTGGACATTTAGTTTGTTTTAGAGTTTGAGGTGAGCATTTCTTTTTATTTTTTTTCTTTTGGATCCTCTCTGCAGATCAGTTTCCATAAGCTTACTGGGTCAAGGGGAACAGACATTTTTATGACTCCTGATATACACCATTAAATTGCTTTACAAAAGATTTGCCCTTTTCTTTGCAGTTTAGAAGGTGAATCATCAGCCATGAGCCAGCGGGTAGATTCTGGGACAGTTAATTATTTTCCCTTATTAGGCAGAGAGAGCTGTGGGCACATCTGAATTTCTCCTAATTGCTTTCATTACACAGAGCTGACTTGTTGAGGAAAACGTCCGGGCCGTGGAATATTCCAAACAACCGGCCATCACTCGTGAAGAGTTTGGACCCATCCCAATTCTGTAATCATTTCCCAGAGCTGTTCGTGTTTCTCTTGGCGGAGATCGTCTGTGGTCAAAGGCAGCAGAGGGGTTGAAGTCCCGGAGTGAGCTGGTCAAGGGGTCTATTTTAGCATTACGGTGGCAGCCTGTGGCCAGGTGTCTGGGTATTTTGAGAGAAGTAATTTTGAACAGGACACTGACACAGACCTGCCGAGTCTGGTGGATTCCCTCCCCACCCCGCCCGCTAAGGCTTTCTATCACGTTTTCACACGTAAACACCAGAGACCAGTCTGCGTGGGCGCCCGGTGGTTGGGGACCCTCTATCTGCATGGTCTGCAGGGACGATGAGTGCCCCGGAGCGGTCCTGCCTCTTCTACCCGAGGAGAGCCATCATTGTGTCCAGGAGGGGCTGCTCCTCCCAGAGGCTGAGGGGCTCCTTTTGAGAAACAAACCTCCAAACAGGTCTCACAGCTCTGGTGTTTCCCACCTTGGAGACCAGGATTCAAAATCTCACCTGGGAAGGGCGTAGTGCCTTCCAGAGCAGTCGGTGCCTGTACGGGTGGACCCGCAGACGCTTCACAAAGCGCAGGGTCCTCCCTGGAAACGGAGGGGCCTGGGTGCTGCTTGCCCGCCGAGGGCCTGAGCACGTGCCTGGACCATCTCACCGTGGCTGACTGTGACACGGGCCCCAGCGTCGTCCCCACATTGTGACACTCTTGATTCCTGTTAACGGCTGTGTAGTGTTTCACAAGAAGGGTGCCCCGTGATGAACACATTTCCTATTATTGGACATTTAGTTTGTTTTAGAGTTTGAGGTGAGCATTTCTTTTTATTTTTTTTCTTTTGGATCCTCTCTGCAGATCAGTTTCCATAAGCTTACTGGGTCAAGGGGAACAGACATTTTTATGACTCCTGATATACACCATTAAATTGCTTTACAAAAGATTTGCCCTTTTTCTTTGCAGTTTAGAAGGTGAATCATCAGCCATGAGCCAGCGGGTAGATTCTGGGACAGTTAATTATTTTCCCTTATTAGGCAGAGAGAGCTGTGGGCACATCTGAATTTCTCCTAATTGCTTTCATTACACAGAGCTGACTTGTTGAGGAAAACGTCCGGGCCGTGGAATATTCCAAACAACCGGCCATCACTCGTGAAGAGTTTGGACCCATCCCAATTCTGTAATCATTTCCCAGAGCTGTTCGTGTTTCTCTTGGCGGAGATCGTCTGTGGTCAAAGGCAGCAGAGGGGTTGAAGTCCCGGAGTGAGCTGGTCAAGGGGTCTATTTTAGCATTACGGTGGCAGCCTGTGGCCAGGTGTCTGGGTATTTTGAGAGAAGTAATTTTGAACAGTAATTTGCAAATCATAACTGTGAATAGCCTCAAAGAGTCACACGCAGGCCTTCTGTGGAAATTGTCTCTCTCTCTGTCTCCCGCCCCCCTGCCCCCGTGCACCCCTTGGAGGAGCGTCATCAGGTTTCGGTGAAAACACGCCTGCGGCAGGGACGGCGGGAGCCCTGCATGCGTCGCAGGGCCCAAGCTTTGCAGCAAACTGCTCGACCTGGGGTCCCGTCTGAGGAGCAAGCGTGTTGGAAGCAGGAGTCCCAGGGCCCGGAGAGTTTCAGGTTCTCTGTCTGCTGGGTGGCACGAGCCGTGTCCCCGTGTCGGTAGTGAAAGCTGTGAGTCCCTTCCCTGGCGCTGCTGTCCGGCAACAGCGGAGAAGAGGACGTGAGACCGAAACCAGGCGTGTTGTCCTCCAGTTCCACCCGGAGGCTCCGCAGCCTGTGGAATCGGGGCTCGCGGTGAGAGCCGTTTTCGGCCTATGGAATAAAGCCTATGTACCTGCCTCTGGCTTTAATTTACTGAGGCCATTGATACGGTAAGCCTAAAACGAAGGGGGAAAGGAAAAAGAGCCTTCACACCCATCCAGCAGGTGAAGAGGAAGTTGACCCTGCTCTGAGGGACTGGCCTGGGATTTGCTGGCCGTGACTCTCTTTGCTGACAGCGAACATTTTACCATAAAAATGAACGCTCAGCAGCAGCACCTCCAGATGCGAAGGCAACAGTATTTTGTTTAGCATGTTGTCCACTGGCTCAGTCGAGTCTGACTCCCTGTGACCCCATGGACTGCAGCCCGCCAGGCTTCCCTGCCTGTCTCCTGTTGTTTGCTCAAACTCATGTCCGTTGAGTCGACTCTGCATCCAGTGGCCCAAGTATTGGAGGCTGGCATTTGGAGAATCTAAAAGCAATTTGATAAGAGAGACTGGCGCCATTTAGGGGAGGGATAGAGGGTGAAAGCTGAGAGTAGGGTTCACTTCCTGTGAGCCGTGCTGAATTATTTTTCATTTGGTCTGTTATTAAAGTGACTATTCTCATTTCCTCCTAGGAAGGCGTGGGGTCAGATGAGAGATTGCATCGGGAGGCTGTGTTGTTACTTTATAGAACTTTCTGTTGCTGATGGCACCACCCCAGAGGCCAGGTGACGTTCACGCCAGCTGCCCCTGAGCAGCTTCCCGCAGCTCTGTGTCCTCCCCGGCCCGTGGGTCGTGTCCACTGAGCACCAGTGCAGCGAAGGCACCCAGCAGCCGGCGCTCGAGAGAGGGTGCTGCATTGAGAGAGGATCCCAGGCCGCGGCTCTCCCCAGGCAAGAGTGGCAGGAGGGCGGCCTGAAGGGCCGAGACCGTTGGAAATAGTTTTTAGCCCGGTAAAGCCATCCGCGTTCTTTCCTCCAATTCAGCTCTTCGTTTTCGTGAATGCCAGGCACTGTTTCAGGCCTCAGGAGTGTGGCTGGGGACAAACCCCGCCAGGCCCGGCCCTGCCGGGGGAGACGACAGACGGGTAAACAAACAGGTTCATCCGGTGGAGATACCGGAAGCGCCAGGAATGGAGGGAGGCTTCGGGGCAGGACTTTCCGGCTGGATCCACCCTCTGCTGGGCCGCGCAGGCGTGTCCCGCCGGACGTGCCGGGGTCTCTGAGCTTGTGGCAGGGCAACTGAGCGGGCAGGGCCAAGGCCGCGGCTGGAGGAGGCGGTGGAGTGGCGTCACCGACTCAGGGGACTGAGTCTGAGCAGACGCCGGGAGAAAGCGGAGGACGCGGGAGCCCGGCGCGCTGCTGCCCGTGGGGCTGCAGAGTCAGACACGACCTAGTGACCAGACGACAGCAGAGGCCCTCGGGAGAGCGACCTGGGTCTGTCCCCTGCAGAGGCCGGCGCTGCCTGTGGCTGGAGTGGACCCCGTGGAGGCGGGGTGGGGACGGGCCAGGGAGGTGGGTGGGGTGGCCAGGCCTCCGAGAGCCCTGCAGGTCACGATAAGGACGTCCTTTGGCTTTTATTTTGAGTCAGAAGGAATTTGATAAGAGAGACTGGCGCCATTTAGGGAGGGATAGAGGGTGAAAGCTGAGAGTAGGGTTCACTTCCTGTGAGCCGTGCTGAATTATTTTTCATTTGGTCTGTTATTAAAGTGACTATTCTCATTTCCTCCTAGGAAGGCGTGGGGTCAGATGAGAGATTGCATCGGGAGGCTGTGTTGTTACTTTATAGAACTTTCTGTTGCTGATGGCACCACCCCAGAGGCCAGGTGACGTTCACGCCAGCTGCCCCTGAGCAGCTTCCTGCAGCTCTGTGTCCTCCCCGGCCCGTGGGTCGTGTCCACTGAGCACCAGTGCAGCGAAGGCACCCAGCAGCCGGCGCTCCAGAGAGGGTGCTGCATTGAGAGAGGATCCCAGGCCGCGGCTCTCCCCAGGCAAGAGTTGCAGGAGGGCGGCCTGAAGGGCCGAGACCGTTGGAAATAGTTTTTAGCCCGGTAAAGCCATCCGCGTTCTTTCCTCCAATTCAGCTCTTCGTTTTCGTGAATGCCAGGCACTGTTTCAGGCCTCAGGAGTGTGGCTGGGGACAAACCCCGCCAGGCCCGGCCCTGCCGGGGGAGACGACAGACAGGTAAACAAACAGGTTCATCCGGTGGAGATACCGGAAGCGCCAGGAATGGAGGGAGGCTTTGGGGCAGGACTTTCCGGCTGGATCCACCCTCTGCTGGGCCGCGCAGGCGTGTCCCGCCGGACGTGCCGGGGTCTCTGAGCTTGTGGCAGGGCAACTGAGCGGGCAGGGCCAAGGCCGCGGCTGGAGGAGGCGGTGGAGTGGCGTCACCGACTCAGGGGACTGAGTCTGAGCAGACGCCGGGAGAAAGCGGAGGACGCGGGAGCCTGGCGCGCTGCTGCCCGTGGGGCTGCAAACAGTCAGACACGACCTAGTGACCAGACGACAGCAGAGGCCCTCAGGAGAGTGACCTGGGTCTGTCCCCTGCAGAGGCCGGCGCTGCCTGTGGCTGGAGTGAACCCCACGGAGGCGGGGTGGGGACTGGCCAGGGAGGTGGGTGGGGTGGCCAGGCCTCCGAGAGCCCTGCAGGTCACGATAAGGACGTCCTTTGGCTTTTATTTTGAGTCAGAAGGGAAGCCATAGAGGTTTTGAGCAGAGGCGTGGCCTGGCCTGGCTGCAGGGAGACCCGTGGAGCACAGAGAGCTGCGCTTTCCAGCGTGGTGGTCACTAGCCACAGGGCGGCGATTTTAATGAAGGGATTTTTTCTTTTTAATTAAAAGTGTATGTTCTCAAGAGTTCCCTGGCGGTCCAGTGGTTAGAATTTGGTGCTTTCATAGTCAGCGCCAGGCTCAGCCGCTGGTCAGGGATCTGAGATCCCGCAGGCTCTGTTGTAAGGAAAAGGCATCCTGGGCTGTAGCACCTGTTTCCAGCGCTCGCTCCCCACACGCGGCGTCGCCAGTGGCCGCTACGCTCCCCGTGGACACAGGCCGCTTCCCTGGGGCTGCCCCGGTGGTCCAGGGGTCAAGACCCCGTGCCTGCACCGCCAGGGGCTCTGTTTCAGCCTGTGAGCTGAGTAAGGAGACAAGTGGTGGAAGCGGAGGGCTCGTGAAGGGGACGGAGCGGGCTGGGGGCTCCACGCTCCCGAGGACAGGTGGAGCTGGAGGACCAGCGTGTGTGGCGGGGGACGCTTCTCAAAGACCAGCCGCCCTCCTCGATGCTTAACAGGGGGTGACCACCTGGGCCGGGTTTGCACCCAGACTCCAGAGAGCCTGGGATTGGAGCCCAGAGCCCGCCCCGTGGTCCCAGGCCCGTCACCAGCTGGCTGGTCCCCACGGGCCTCGAGGAAAGGCGCTTTCCTGGCGCCTCTGACTCTAATCGCGACCCTGTGGCCGCGGGGTGGTTAGACCCTTCCCAGACACGGATCTTGAACACGGACCCTGAGGCACTGGACTGTTAAAAGGCGCAGTTTTGGAAAGATGCCTCTGCCAGTGCCTCCTGGATCTGTGAACTCCCGGAGGGCCCTGCGGTCACCTGAGTGGGTGTGGCGGGAGCGGGACTCCAGCCGCCTCGGCCTTCAGGTCCCGGGTGGCGCATCTTTCCCTGGCTTTCTCTAACCCTCCGCCTAACCAGCATTTTCTTTTAATCTTGTTAGTGCTCTCATCGGGGAGGTCCTTCAGCAGAAATGAGAGAGGCTATCCCTCTCAGAACCGGATGTGACGTGCTGACCTGTGACTGCCTAGGAGCATCTGAAGACTTCATTGCTATTTACGCGGGAGGGGGTCCAGGGGCCTCCCGCCCCTCCCCCTGCTGCCCTGCCTCGGCCTGCCTTCTGGGGCCCCGAGAGAATGGAGGACAATCGAAGGTAAATGTTTAACAAGATGGTGGAGCGTGAGCTTTGTAGGCTTGACTGAAGAGGTGGTTTTTAGCTAAAGAACCACACTGTTTGGATAAGTTTCGTCCTTTGAGTTTTCTAGGGCCATTAGAATGATCTGACTGCCTTACCTGCTTTTAAATTGGGTAAGCCTTTGGAGGGACGGGAAACAAAGGCAGGGTGTTGAAATGCAAATAGACCGCGCTGGTTCCAGACCCCGGCTGAGGCTGCACTGTGGAACCGGAGCTGGCATCAGTGTCCCCACCGAGGGCTGTGGAAAGGCTCTAGAAAAGTCTCATAAGATATATTTCTTTTCACGCACTGGAGCCCCAAGGTGGGTAAGAAAAACAAAAACAAAATGAAAACAAACAGAGGATTTCATACTTGGACTCTGCTCAGCGCTCCTTGAATGGCTGATTGTTCCTTGTTTTCATTCCCTCCCCCGCTTTTTTCCCCCTGCCTGAATAGATAATCCTTACAAAACATCTATTCATCTGCAAGTGAAAATTTCAGGAATACTGGATACTGACCTTGGCAAGACGAATGGACTGAGGCTGAGTGATGGATTTGTGAGGCTTGTGGCAGACCGTGCATTGTGGTACTTTGTGCACCAGTCTGAAAATGTTTTAGCAAAAGGAAAGGAAGGTTTAAGGCGTTTTAATTAATGACTATGGTGAGGGCTTGAACTTGTAGGTGAAATGATAAGACAAAGAAAGCTATTGTTTTTATAGGCTATTTGGATTGTTTTCGTTGCTTCAAGAAACGACGGCTGATAATTAATGGTGGCTCTGTTTTCTATTTTAGTGTTACTACCCATGGATACATAATAGCTATTTATTTATTTGTTTTGATACATAACAATTATTTTTTAAGGGAAATAAAATAAGGAGGCAGTACAGACAAGCAAGAAGGATGCACTTTATCAGATCCTTAGCTGCTGCATCAAACTTAGGCTCCTACCTGATTTCTGCTATGATCTAGCTGTGCAACTTTGGATAGTTATTTAGCTTTCTTTTTTTTTTTTTTTTTTTAAGAAAATTGGAATGAGAAATATGTGATAGGGAAAAAACTATTTGTAAAAGTGTTTCAAGGTCCTCTAAAGAAAGCGTAATCAGAAACCACCACTGAGTTGGGTTGTTTTTTTTTTTTTTTCAAACTGAAAACACAATTTTGGTATTATTTAGTTCATTTTTTTAAGCCACCATTTAATTTCAGGTGCTTTATGAACTCTTTGTTAATGGAAAGAAATGCCATTTACACAGGATGGCTATGCAGCAACTTTATTCTGGTAAAACAATCCCTTAAGTCCTTGTATACACAGCCCCTGACTGTGGGCTTCGTAAGGTCAGCCCTAGACCAGCCCCTGGCTGCCAGGGGCTCCACGAGCACAACACGCAGCGACTCCAGGACACACCGTGGCAGAGTGTAAGCAGTACTCAGGGATCTGAAAGTAACTCAGTTTGAACAGAGGACTCAAAAAAAAAAAAAAAACACCAACTCACCGGCATGAATTTTGGAGATTGTTAGGTTGTGGAGTTTTTTGTTGTCTGTGTTTAGTTGCTGAATGGTGTCTGACTCTTCTGTGACCCCACGGACTGTAGCCCACCAGGTTCCCCTATCTGTGGGGTTCTCCAGGCAAGAACACCTGGAGTGGGTTGCCATTCCCTTCTCCAGGGGACCTTCCTGACCCAGGGATCCAACCTGGATCCGCAGGCGGGTTCTCTTACCACTGAGCCCCAGGGAAGCTCTTGCGGACCTCAGTTACACGTTATTAGAAAGCAGAAGTTTAAAGAGTGCATTTCCTCCATTGAGACATTCTTAAATGAGCAGGGACTCCCATATGCAGGCCAACGCTTATTCCCAAGGAGAAAGCTTTGGCAACTCACATCTCGGTCCCTGGGGCCTCCAGGCAGCCTCCTCCCGTGAAAGAGTGGATGCTGTGTCTGAGCAGAAGCCAGTGGCTGGAGGACAGGAAGGCCGGGCCCCGACGTGTGTGTTCCCAAGCTGACCTGCCCGTGAGTCACCCTGACCAGTCACCACTGTCTTGTGCATTTCCCTCTTTACAGAAAGAGCTGGGACTGTTGACTTTTTCAGGGGTTGCAAAACACACTGCAAAAGGGTAGACAGTCACTGTGCAAACATGTGGACAGGAGACGCTGGCGGGGCACACTTGAATCAAGATAAACACATTCTTTGGATGATTGGAAGTTTATTTTTATGAAAGAATAGGGCGGTTGGTTTCAAAATAGTTTTTAGGTTCGAGATTTGTATTTGAACAGTGGGAACCTGAGCCGTGGTGTGCTCTATCAACTGCGTTTCTTACTGAAAGGGAACTGTTATCATGTTGCCTTCCGAAGTGGTTAATTGACGATCAGGAGTCAGACCCCCAGGCGTCTTAGGAAAGAGCATTCAAATTTAGGACTCTGCCTTCCAGGAGGGAGACTGGCATCTACTGGGCACTGTCCCTGGGTTCCTCTGGGGGCTGTACACATGTGTGTGTGAAGGAAATCCACCAAGATCCCCGCTTTTTTATCCCTCCCTTTCCCGCGACCACTGTTGAGTGCAGCTCAGGTTTTGAATTCTGACTTCTTGTTGGACAGCTCTTTGCGACCCCATGGAATGTAGCCCTCCAGGCGCCTCTGTCCACGGGATTCTCCAGCAAGAAGACTGGACTGGGCTGCCGTGTCCTCCTCCAGGGGGTCTCCCGACCCAGGGACCCAGCGGGTCTCCTGCACGGCAGGCAGACTCTACTGCCTAGCCGCCTGGAAAGCCTTTCAGACAGGCAGGGCCGTGTGGTCGGCGCCGTTGCCATACTGCACCCCAGCAGGTTTCCTCACTGCTGCCGATTCTGGGTGGACGCGGTGTTCCCGTGGGCTTTCCAGCCTTGCTTCCATCCGCTGTCTTCCAGGTCTATGCCAGGCGAGCCCCTCACCAGGTTCCCAAACCCAGCTTTTCCTTTCCTACCCCTGCAACTCGATCCTGCTCTTCTGCGTTTCTTTATTGATTCCATAAATATTTGTTGAGTTCTTTGCTTCCTGCCAGGTGCCGGGGTATACGTGTAAGGGCAAACGCGCTTGGAGGACAGGAAGGCCGGGCCCCGACGTGTGTGTTCCCAAGCTGACCTGCCCGTGAGTCACCCTGACCAGTCACCACTGTCTTGTGCATTTCCCTCTTTACAGAAAGAGCTGGGACTGTTGACTTTTTCAGGGGTTGCAAAACACACTGCAAAAGGGTAGACAGTCACTGTGCAAACATGTGGACAGGAGACGCTGGCGGGGCACACTTGAATCAAGATAAACACATTCTTTGGATGATTGGAAGTTTATTTTTATGAAAGAATAGGGCGGTTGGTTTCAAAATAGTTTTTAGGTTCGAGATTTGTATTTGAACAGTGGGAACCTGAGCCGTGGTGTGCTCTATCAACTGCGTTTCTTACTGAAAGGGAACTGTTATCATGTTGCCTTCCGAAGTGGTTAATTGACGATCAGGAGTCAGACCCCCAGGCGTCTTAGGAAAGAGCATTCAAATTTAGGACTCTGCCTTCCAGGAGGGAGACTGGCATCTACTGGGCACTGTCCCTGGGTTCCTCTGGGGGCTGTACACATGTGTGTGTGAAGGAAATCCACCAAGATCCCCGCTTTTTTATCCCTCCCTTTCCCGCGACCACTGTTGAGTGCAGCTCAGGTTTTGAATTCTGACTTCTTGTTGGACAGCTCTTTGCGACCCCATGGAATGTAGCCCTCCAGGCGCCTCTGTCCACGGGATTCTCCAGCAAGAAGACTGGACTGGGCTGCCGTGTCCTCCTCCAGGGGGTCTCCCGACCCAGGGACCCAGCGGGTCTCCTGCACGGCAGGCAGACTCTACTGCCCAGCCGCCTGGAAAGCCTTTCAGACAGGCAGGGCCGTGTGGTCGGCGCCGTTGCCATACTGCACCCCAGCAGGTTTCCTCACTGCTGCCGATTCTGGGTGGACGCGGTGTTCCCGTGGGCTTTCCAGCCTTGCTTCCATCCGCTGTCTTCCAGGTCTATGCCAGGCGAGCCCCTCACCAGGTTCCCAAACCCAGCTTTTCCTTTCCTACCCCTGCAACTCGATCCTGCTCTTCTGCGTTTCTTTATTGATTCCATAAATATTTGTTGAGTTCTTTGCTTCCTGCCAGGTGCCGGGGTATACGTGTAAGGGCAAACGCGAAAGACAGTCTCTAGGCCCTGACGGAGCAAGGGTGGAGGAGGTGGGGGCAGAGAAGAAACCAGTAAAAACCAGACGACTTTCCGTGGCTGTAAGTGCCGTGAAGGAAGCACAGTGGAAGAAAGCCAGCGTGACTTCGTGTGCGTGGGTGCACGTGGGAGTGTGGGCACATGCCCGTCCGGGGAGGTTCTGTTCCTCCCAAGATGCGGTGTGAGGCTCACTCACAGCCCGGCTGGTGCCAAGCCAGCCGGGTGGCCCGAAGCCCAGGGCTACTCTCAGGGCTGGGTGGCTGGTGGTCTAGGAGGCTGGCCGATGCCGGGGGAGGCAGTGCCCTTTGGAGCTGTGACCGTGCCCTCCGCCCAGCCGTCCCCTACCTGCTCAGAGAATCTTTGCTGGTGTCCACAGCCCAGGGCGGTGCCTCTCACGGCGCTTTGCAGAGCTCCTTGGCATCTTGGCATCCATTCGTCCCAAGGGCTCATTTGCTCTCGTTTCGCCGTTTGGTTTCTCCCTCCTAAGGGACCATCATCTTCTGTTTCTGGAACGAGGAGAGTGGAGAGGGAAAGTGCCCAGTGCAGAGGGGACCTGTCCTTTCTCACAGAGTCACTTTGAAATAAGGCGAGTTTCAGCGAAACAAACTTTCCTTTAGTGTGTGCAAGCTGACTTTCAAATAAACGGACAAATTTCATTTTCCTTAGTAATTGGTAAGGTCAGTTGTCATTCTCAACGGGATATTTTCACCCCATCCAGGCATTTTTTTTTTCCCTCAGAATAGCAATTATTAATACATAATAGTTATTAATCATCTTGTTAATGCTGCTCCTACTCTGAGCTTTAGCTTTTTTACGCAAGAAGTGAGGCTGGGGGCTTCTCTTGTGGCTCAGTGGATAAGAACCCGTCTGCCAACGTGGGAGACCCAGGTTCGATCCCTGATCTGGGAAGATCCCACATACTGCAGAGCAGCTAAACCCACACATCAACAAAGACCCAGCACAGCCAAAAATAAATAAATAAAAATTTAAAAAAGAAAAAAAAGAAGTGAGGCTGGGGAGAACTCTCTCTGGCATAACCAGCTATGACGCTAACATCGTGGAGAGGGAATGAAATGTGTTTTGCTGGTTCCAGAAGACCTTGACCCAGGAGGCCGAGCTCCCGGGTCCCAACTCAGCACCAGCTCCTGCATAAATTACCTCTCGCTGTCTGACTCAGAGGAAAGGAGGCTTAAAGAAAGAAGAAGCCATCAGCAGTCTCTTAGCGGTCAGGAGCACAAAGGCTGTGTCTACGAATAGCAGTGGTTGGTGTTTGCTATATTTTTATTTAAAGCACGGCAGCTTCACGGCCGTGTGGTCAGTAGCCCCAGATGCAGACGTGTCCACTACTCCTGTAACCTGGGGACAAGAAAGGACCTCTACGAAGTTCGACTTTTCCGTTTCCGCCCGTAAGAGAAATCTAACACACAACTCAACAACGAGCCAAGCTGCCCCCACACCCATTCAGGCCAGCCCCGCTGTGTACCTGGGACGCCCCCAGGCCCCTCCTGCAGAGAATTGGAGAGGAAAGTTGCCCAGTGGCATTGCTCTCGTTTAGCGTTTGGTTTCTCCCTCCTAAGGGACCATCATCTTCTGTTTCTGGACGGGGGTGGAGAGGGAAAGTGCCCAGTGCAGAGGGGACCTGTCCTTTCTCACAGAGTCACTTTGAAATAAGGCGAGTTTCAGCGAAACAAACTTTCCTTTAGTGTGTGCAAGCTGACTTTCAAATAAACGGACAAATTTCATTTTCCTTAGTAATTGGTAAGGTCAGTTGTCATTCTCAACGGGATATTTTCACCCCATCCAGGCATTTTTTTTTTCCCTCAGAATAGCAATTATTAATACATAATAGTTATTAATCATCTTGTTAATGCTGCTCCTACTCTGAGCTTTAGCTTTTTTACGCAAGAAGTGAGGCTGGGGGCTTCTCTTGTGGCTCAGTGGATAAGAACCCGTCTGCCAACGTGGGAGACCCAGGTTCGATCCCTGATCTGGGAAGATCCCACATACTGCAGAGCAGCTAAACCCACACATCAACAAAGACCCAGCACAGCCAAAAATAAATAAATAAAAATTTAAAAAAGAAAAAAAAGAAGTGAGGCTGGGGAGAACTCTCTCTGGCATAACCAGCTATGACGCTAACATCGTGGAGAGGGAATGAAATGTGTTTTGCTGGTTCCAGAAGACCTTGACCCAGGAGGCCGAGCTCCCGGGTCCCAACTCAGCACCAGCTCCTGCATAAATTACCTCTCGCTGTCTGACTCAGAGGAAAGGAGGCTTAAAGAAAGAAGAAGCCATCAGCAGTCTCTTAGCGGTCAGGAGCACAAAGGCTGTGTCTACGAATAGCAGTGGTTGGTGTTTGCTATATTTTTATTTAAAGCACGGCAGCTTCACGGCCGTGTGGTCAGTAGCCCCAGATGCAGACGTGTCCACTACTCCTGTAACCTGGGGACAAGAAAGGACCTCTACGAAGTTCGACTTTTCCGTTTCCGCCCGTAAGAGAAATCTAACACACAACTCAAAAACGAGCCAAGCTGCCCCCACACCCATTCAGGCCAGCTCCTCGCTGTGTCCCCACCCTGGCTGACCACATGGGCCTTCCCCCACCCTCGGAGAGGCCTGGGAGAACACCTGGACTTCTCCTCCTGCTCCCTCAGCCCCGCCCCAGCCGGCCGGCCGCGCACCCGTGACCGGGCTCCAGGCGGAGGTGTGGGGCTAGCGGGTGGCCGCCGGCCTCAGACCCCGCCCCGGCGGGGTGCCCCTCGGCCTGGGGGCCACGGGGGCTGTGGGGCCGACCTGGCCCGGCGATCGCACCACCGCCCGCCTGACCCCCACCCCCCCCACCCCTGCGCCTTCCACGCCGCCCCGTCCACCCGGCGGCAAGCGCTCAGCATCCTTCTGAAACGGGGCTCTGCTCGTAGACTCCCCGTCGGTTCCCTCTGCTCTTTCGGTCAACGCCTCCTGCGTGGCACTGCCCGCTCCGCGCTGCCCCCTCGCCTGCCGTGGCTAGACCAGCTGACGAGGCGGGCTCCGCACCTGCCTCTCGGGGCCCAGGACACCCTTCCTCCCCTTTGCTGAGTGACATCTTTTCATCCTTCAACGTGCAGCTCACAAGCCACATCCTCTGCGAAGCCTTTCAGAGAGGCCCCGCGCCCTCCCGCCTCGGCGCCCTCCGTTCCTAAGGCAGAAGGGCAGCTCCCACAGCCCTGAGCGCTCCTGGAGCCTGGAGGTTGGACCAAGACCCCAGGAACCTCCTGAGAGCCTTCCTTGCTGTCCCTCTCTACTCCCCGAGGGCCCTTCCCAGGCAGGGTGCCGTCGGCCTTCTCCGGATCTGCCCGGGGGCTGACCTGATGCCCAGTGTCTGCCAATCACGTGAAGATGACGCCAGGCTGGAGGGTCTCAGGCCTCAGGGGGACTGGGGCTTCCCTGGTGGTTCCAACCGTAAAGAATTTGCCTGCAACGTGGGAGATGTGGGTTCCATCCCTGGGTCGAGGAGACCTCCCGGAGAAGGAAATGGCCACCCATCCCAGTGTTCGTGCCTGGAGAATCCCTTAGAGGAGCCTGGTGGGCTCCAGTCCACGGGGCCGCACAGAGTCAGGCACCTCAAGGGTTAAATTCCTCCTGACCACCAATCACCCCATCGGCAGACCAGTAAAAGCTGTCACTGGCAGTCTTGGCTCTATTGCCGGAACAATTTGCTCCTCTGAGCCTCTACTTCCTCATCTGTGAAACGGGGATAATTGTAACCGCCCCCAGGGGTTGCTGAGATTATAGGAGAGAATGGAAGGGAATTAGCCAGCACTGGGCGTGGCCGAGGCGTCCCTGTTGCTGACAAAGATATGTACAGCTCATCACTCTAAACAGGAACTGGGAGGCAAGGTCATGTCCTAAAATAACTCCATAAAGTTAGAATTTCACTGGGAATTTTAGACGTTAGGACAGTTAAGGATGTCACTAATACCTAGAGGAGGTGCGCGCGGCTAAGCTTTAAAGCTCTCTTGACTGCCTGTCCACGTCGCGGCTGGGCTGTGGGCCCCTGGCACCCGTCGCTTGCTCTGTGGCATGTCTGGTTCTCCTGGACCCCGCGGGTGCAGGGCTCGCCCGGGGGAGCCGTTTGGACTCCAAGGCCCCACCCCACACTGACTGAATCAGAATAGGGGCAGGAAGGGGACTGAACATCCGCCTGGATAAAAACCTCCCTGTGGTTTTGGTAATCTGCGGGTCTTGGGAGCCTCAAGCACGAACACCCCGGAAAAGCCTGCTGCTCAAAATCCTCAGCTTTGTCGTCTTCATAAATAAAAGGAAAAAGCTAGCACATTTGCCTTTTCATCCAGCTTTCTCCAGGCCTGTTTTATCTTCTCTGTGGTCTGTTTATCTGCCAGTGGGAAAGACCGGCTCCACCTAAACAATGGGAGGCTGAGAGGTACAGACCTCGCCGCCTTCCGTCTGGGTCAGCAGCAGTGGGTGTTTCCCCCAAGTGCTGCTGGGCAATTTAAATGCTAATGTACTTAAGTCCAACAGGCTTTTTAGTAATCAGATTAGAACTGTTTTTATGAAAATCTTATTTCTCGTTTCTCTGTTTGCCTTAGTATTATTATTTTTCTAGAGAGGCATATGTTTAGATTCATTGACCTTTCAAACCTTGAATTAAAAATACGCCATCCTGATACCTTCTCAGCAGTATTTTCTAGCAGAGAGGAAGCTGGCCACCCTGTAAACCTGAGGTCTGCAGTTTCAATGTGCTGAGTCACCTGGGCTTTGCTGGGTCAACCATTCTGCACCCAGGAAAAGTACAGCAGAAAAAAAGCAAGCCGTGAACTGGGGTGTTGCGAATTTAGACTCGAGTAAGAGACTGAAGGAGGCTCGTGCATCAGTACAGAGTAACTTAGTAGTATTAATTTTAGAACTGATCTCTGGAGATTTCTTCTTCTTTTTTTTTTCCCTTGGAGATTCCTTCTTTTTAAAAAAATGTTTATTTACTATTTATTTGGCTGGCCAGGTCTTAATTGCTGCGCTGGGGATCTTTGGTCTTCACTGTGGCATGTGGGATCTTTAGTCGCAGTGTGTGGGGTCTAGTTCCCTGATCAAGGATGGAACCCAGGCGCCCTGCGTTGGGCGCTTGGAGTCTTAGCCACTGGAGCCCCAGGGAAGTCGCTGGAGATTTCTAATAGTCTGATAAGTCCTTTTTTGGGGGACGGAGGGGCACTTCTATTGATCTTCCATTTATTTATCTTTGTTCTGGCCCGCGCGGGCCTCCCATCGCAGTGGCCTCCCTCGTCACAGAGCACCAGCTCTGGGCTCATGCGCTCCAGAGCTCCGGCTCGGTAGTTGGATCCAGCGGTCCAGCCGCTCCGCGGCAGGCGGGATCCTCCGAGGCCAGGGATCGAACCGGCGCCCCTTGCACGGCAAGGCAGAGCCCCTACCCACTGGACCACCAGGGAAGCCCTGATAAGTCCTTTTTTCTGATTGGTCATGTGTTGGTGAAATTCTTTAAATGTTTCTCCACATTCTTAGAAAGTGAAAATAAATATAAATGGTGAAGTCCTTGCCTCACATGGTTTATAAAAAGGAGAAAATTAACCTTGGCCATTGTTTTGAAGTTTTGCATAGTTAAGTGTCATGATTTAATTTTCTTGGAAAGAACTAATGACAAGCAGACAGACCACATACAGTAACGAGCCAGATATTGGGAGGTGATGTCTACCTTTGGTTGAACTTTTCGGAAGTCTGTTTTCCTAGTCCGACCTTTCAAACCTTGAATTAAAAATACGCCATCCTGATACCTTCTCAGCAGTATTTTCTAGCAGAGAGGAAGCTGGCCACCCTGTAAACCTGAGGTCTGCAGTTTCAATGTGCTGAGTCACCTGGGCTTTGCTGGGTCAACCATTCTGCACCCAGGAAAAGTACAGCAGAAAAAAGCAAGCCGTGAACTGGGGTGTTGCGAATTTAGACTCGAGTAAGAGACTGAAGGAGGCTCGTGCATCAGTACAGAGTAACTTAGTAGTATTAATTTTAGAACTGATCTCTGGAGATTTCTTCTTCTTTTTTTTTTCCCTTGGAGATTCCTTCTTTTTAAAAAAATGTTTATTTACTATTTATTTGGCTGGCCAGGTCTTAATTGCTGCGCTGGGGATCTTTGGTCTTCACTGTGGCATGTGGGATCTTTAGTCGCAGCGTGTGGGGTCTAGTTCCCTGATCAAGGATGGAACCCAGGCGCCCTGCGTTGGGCGCTTGGAGTCTTAGCCACTGGAGCCCCAGGGAAGTCGCTGGAGATTTCTAATAGTCTGATAAGTCCTTTTTTGGGGGACGGAGGGGCACTTCTATTGATCTTCCATTTATTTATCTTTGTTCTGGCCCGCGCGGGCCTCCCATCGCAGTGGCCTCCCTCGTCACAGAGCACCAGCTCTGGGCTCATGCGCTCCAGAGCTCCGGCTCGGTAGTTGGATCCAGCGGTCCAGCCGCTCCGCGGCAGGCGGGATCCTCCGAGGCCAGGGATCGAACCGCGCCTTGCACGGCAAGGCAGAGCCCCTACCCACTGGACCACCAGGGAAGCCCTGATAAGTCCTTTTTTCTGATTGGTCATGTGTTGGTGAAATTCTTTAAATGTTTCTCCACATTCTTAGAAAGTGAAAATAAATATAAATGGTGAAGTCCTTGCCTCACATGGTTTATAAAAAGGAGAAAATTAACCTTGGCCATTGTTTTGAAGTTTTGCATAGTTAAGTGTCATGATTTAATTTTCTTGGAAAGAACTAATGACAAGCAGACAGACCACATACAGTAACGAGCCAGATATTGGGAGGTGATGTCTACCTTTGGTTGAACTTTTCGGAAGTCTGTTTTCCTATTTTGATCACGGAGTTGAACAGACCCTGAGGAGGCAGGGCTGTGCCTGTTAATAGAGGAAGTGGCAGGAAGCTGCAGTTTCCTTCGGATCAGAAAGTTTATAAAACTCTTGATGGGAATGTGGGCTACAGATGAAGATGAAAGTCAGAGTAATTTGTACTGAGAACTGCTGTTTTATTTTTATCCTGTAAAAGTGGTTCCTTTAAAGTCAGTATCTGGGACTGGAGAGAATGCAGACATTCCGGGAAGGCAGGATTGTCTGTTTACCAGTTTTAACAAACATCCTGAGGTCATTTCACAAGGTGGACATTCACTATGGGGCCAGTTACCCGGATCGGCCTCCAGCAGGCTTGAGTCAGGAACGGGGAGCTGCTGCGGTTCCCCTGTGGCCGAGCCTTGGGGCCGGTGTCCCTGAGCCCATCTGGGAGGTACCACTGGCCACCGCCCCGCGTGTGCGGCCCACGCTGGCCTGCACGCCGGGAGCCTCCGCGGCCTTCTCCGGCCCGGCCTCAGCTGTCTACAGAGAAACAGCTTGTAGTTTTTCGTCATATGTATTTTTTTAATGATGGATCGATGGCTGCGCTGGGACGTTGTTGCTGCTGCTCACAGGCTTTCTGCAGTTGCAGGGGGCGGAGGGATCCTCTCGAGCACTGGTGCTCAGGCTCCTCTCGCTGCGGAGCTCAGGCTGCAGGTGCGCGGGCTCCGGGGGCTCAGGCTGCGGGTGCGCGGGCTCCGGGGGCTCAGGCTGCGGGTGCGCGGGCTCCAGGCGTGGCAGCACTGGGCGCCGGAGCGCAGGCCCGGTCGGTGTGGGTTAATCGTCGCGAGGCACCTAGGGTGCTCTTAGTTTCCTGACTGGGAATGGAACCTGTGTTCCCGGCATTGGAAGGCGGACTCTTAACCCCTGGACTACCAGGGAAGGCCTGGGACGGGTATTTTTGATGTCTTGCGGCCGAGTGTATGAAAACTCCGAGGCGAATTCATTCTGACCGCACTCCTGAGTGCGTCTGCGCCCAGGTGGGACCCGAAGCGCCCCGTCCCTGCCGAGAGCGCCTCGGAGGTCGTAACGAGGGGACTCACCGGCCAGAAATGTGGACCATGGAGAGGAGGCCGTCAGCGGCGCGGAGCGCTGGCTTCTCTCTGTGAGTAGGTTCGGGGGAGAGGGCAGCAGAGCTCGGAGGCCAGATGGGCTCCGAGAAAGGGTCTAAGGCGGTGCCCTCTGTGCCCAGGGGCGGTCGGTGACTCCACAGGCGACAACGGGAGCTGTACTGAACGTGTGTGGTTTCCCAGTCTACACTGACGGCCATGGAACAATGACTTCATACTTGGCATTAAAAGGACAAACAAACCCCTGTGCCGTCTGTCATCCACTGGCTGGGGCTGGAGGTGGGACCGGGGCGCGTGCTGGGCAGGGCGAGGCCGCGGGGCGCGCTCAGCCGGGCCTGCAGACCAGGTGCAGGCGGGCGCCGGGCGCCGGGGCCGGGGCGCTGAGTCTCAGCGGCATGAGGGGTGCGCGGAGGCCGCTGGTTTGATGCCTGTGAAGCTGGCTGGTGTCTTCACAGGGCCCGGCGGGGCTGGAGGAGACACTGCAAAGGGGGCTGTTTTGGCTCGAGGCCTCAGAGGCCCCGGGGGGTCTGGTCCCGAGGCAGAGCGTCCCCGGAGGCCCTGGAGGAGCGGGAGGCCCTCGGGGGCCGTGTCTGCGTCCCCGCTCAGCTCGGGCGCGGCTCCTAGGGAAAGATGAGCGAAGATTCCAAGTCGCTGAGTGAGTTACCCGTGCGGGGGTCTCGGTGGCAGTGGTTTCAGGCAGAGGAAACAGCTGAGGCAAAACAGGAAACTGCCGGCAGCAAGCTTCAAGCAGAAGGTGGAACTCAGTGTGGCTGGAACAGGGTGAGGGACGGCGAGGTCCGCGCTCGGCCTCTCCGCCAGGCCTCTGGGTTTCGCTAGGAGAAAAATGCGGAGTCACTGCCCGGCGTTGCGCCGAGGAGATGCTGTGACGGAGGTTTTCAGATATCGCTCGGTCGGCTGTGTTGAGTGGACCCTAAGAGGCAGGACTGCAGTGGGAGGCCTGTTAGGAGCCCTGACAGTGGTCCACGGGGAGAGGAGGAGGGCTCCGACCCGGTCGTGAGGAGCGACCCGAGGCTGGCTGTGTGTTGAAGGTGGCCCCAGTGGGGTTTCTTGGGGCCTGACCCGGGCGTGCTGGGCAGCAGCCCCTAGCAGGTGGGGTTTGCCAACACATAGGACAGGGAGGAGATGCCGGCAGAAAAGATCTGAGGGGACGGCTGAGCCCTCACCTCTGTCCGCGCTGAGATGTCCGCTGGCGTCCCCGGGGAAGAGGGGGGTGTCTGGGTGTGGCACGGGGCGGCAGGCTATCAGCATCTATGGGTTTGAAGCCTGGAGACTCCCGGAGCCCGTAGTGCGGCTGGGCGTGCACCGGAGAGGCGGTTAGGGACCAAGCTTGGGGGCACGTCCGTCCCGAGAGTCCTGGGAAGAGACGGGGTTCAGCGGAGGAGACGCGATGGGCCCCGAGAGGTGGGTCTGAAGGTGGTGTCCCTCGGGCGAGCGGTGGGGGTGGGGCGCGGCTGAGGACGGGGAAGGACCCCGGACCGGAGACCCGGACCTCAGTGGTCCGCTTCACGGTGGCAGCGGCTGGGGCCCGAGGCCTCGCTCTGGTGTGCCGTGTGCCTGGCACTGTGCTGAGAAAGTGACATGTTTGGTTTCTTGGTGTCGCGTGTTTCTCTGGCTGCGCCGGGCCCTGGCTGCAGCCCCGCGGACTGTGTGCTCTTCGCTGCGGCGCGTGGGCTCTCGTCCCCGCCCCGGCCCTGCCCGCGAGCCCTGGGCCACCAGGAAGCCCCGGCACGGGACACACCTCCAGCCGCTTCACCTGGACAGCTGCCCTTATCTTCTCGGGGAGGTCAGAGAGGTCACCTACGGGTATCTTCTAGTGAATGCTGGTGACCCAGGTGGTCCTGTTCCAAGGTCCATCCGTTAACCACCCGTGCCTTCTCCTGCGTCTGGCCCTTCTCGGCCACGGTCAGAAGGTCAGAGGCTGGCGGCTTGCATCCTTCCCCTGGAGACACCTGGCTTCACTCTGTCTCCCAGACAAGGTGCTTTGCAGGCAGAGGGAAGGATGGGGGATTTGCTTCTGTGCATATGGGAGCAGTTCCAGGAGAGAGGGCGAGGGTGCTTGGTGGCTGCGGAGGGAGGAAGACTGGAGAGAGGTCAGCTCGGCGTGGGGTTCTTGAGCCAGCCGAGTGTGATGTGTCCGGAGTAGGTGAGCCTGTAGACAGGAGATAGGCTGCTGGTCGCTCAGGGCTGTGGTGGGGAGCAGAGGAGGGGAGTGATCTCCAAGAGCGATGGGTTGCTTCTGAGGGACGAAAGTGCGTTAAATTTGATCGTCAGAAAAAAAGAAAAGAAAAGAAAAGGGTGGGGGGAGTTCCCTGGTGGTCCAGGGGTTAGGACTCAGTGCCTTGGTTCTGTCCTGGGCTGGGGAACTAAGATCCTACGAGCCCGATGGCACGGCCAAAAAAGAAACACAATAAAGCTGATTGTGTTGACAGTCGCTTGGTTCTGTGACTGTGCTAAACCCATGACACTGTGCACCTCAAATGGACGGAGTGTGTCATGGGTGGCTTACGTCGTGAAGCTGTTGAACGGTCAGTCCGTGGGCCGGGACGTGTGCTCACCTAGGGCGGGTTCAGGTCGCTGCGGCAGTAGCAACAGCCTCTAGACAAGAAAAGAAAACATCACACAGCTAAAAAAATCTGTGGGTTAAGTGGAAAGGAAAACGAAGAAAAAAGAACGATGTGCCACTTCTGGCTTTACTAAGGAGGCTTTGTGCAGGTGCGCAGCAGTAGTAAAGAGCTGCTTTGTAGCCATTTAAACTGGGGGTAAAAATGTGGATGACAAATTGGACATTGATTAGGCGCGTGCCGTTTTTATTTTAGCGGATTCACGAGCAACAGAGCTTGAAGCCCAGTGGACGAGGCCTCCCGAGGCAGTGGTTGGGTTGAGTGAGACCAGAGGCCGAGGGCGGAGAACTAGAAACAACCGCCTTGGGAGTTCCTGCCAGTGCTGTGGCTGGGCCCACGCGTTGCGTTCACGACTGGAGCCCTGGCCGGGGGGCTAAGACCCGAAAGCCACACAAGCAGCAGAAACTAAGAGGGAGGAAGAGAGCGTGTGGGGGGACGGGGTCCAGGGCAAAGGAGTGTCTGATGTCCCCCGGTTATGCAACGCTGTCCTCAGGGACCAGCTGGCCACGCTGAGGTCATCGACTCGGAACTGTCCAGCTTAATGAGCTCGCTGCAGTCCAGTGCAGAGTTGGTGGCTGGAGGCAGGGTTTAGGGAGGTCAGAGGAGAGGGTCAGAGGGAGGAGGAAGTGCAGACGTCGACCTCGGACCTTGCTCTTCGGAAGCTGGACAGGCGGCGGGGCAGAAGTGTGGTCTCTCGGGGCGGAGGTGGTGCAAGGGGAGCCGCTGCTGCTCTCAGGATGCAATCAGCGGGCGAGTCAGGGGACGGAGCCGAGAGGCCGGTGAGGGAGTGACGGTGGGGAGACAGGTCACCCCGGAGAGTGCAGGGGGCCCTGCAGATCAGCGGGGTGAGCATCTCCAGGGACCCCAGAGCCCCCGGCAGCCAGGACGCCGTGGCCCTAGGGAACCACCTGTCCTCTGCGCCTTCCCACAGTCCGCACCCCAAGTGCCCACGCACAGCGCCGCGGGTGTTTACCTTAGGGTGGGGGCAGCGGGGGCGGGGGCGCTGCCCGGCCCGAGCCCCGTCCTCACCCCCGGGATGCAGGGACCTGGTCCGGTGCGCAGCCCGGGGTCAGGGGTCCCGTAACTCACGGGGGACGGGGCTTTCCTCCTCGGTGCTTCTCTGCCCCTCTGGTTCACGTGAGCCCGTTGCAGCATTTTTACCCTCTTAGGAAATGCTCTCAACAGTAGCTGCACCGACAAGAAAGGCGAAAGGAGGTGTTTAGTAAGAGGAAGACAGAGGTGCGGTCGGACGCAGCGTCTTGCTCGCCAGTCTTCTCCAGCATCACAGTTTGAATTCACTTTCTAATGCATAATGTCTAATTTTAACTTCATAATTAGCTTTCTGCACATGCCCGTGTATTTCACCTGTTTCTGAGGAGGTTTCACGCCGCTGCCAAAGGAAACCAGGGCGCAAAGCAGGCTAAGAAGCCTTCCAGGTGTACAGCCTGGGGTAGGGCTGGAGGTGGGGGTGACCCAGGAGCCCGGACAGGTGAAGTCCGTGTGGCGTGGTGAGCAAAGCTGAGGAAAATACCGTGGGGTCACGGGGACGGGGGAGGGTCGGTGCTCCCCACAGGGGCCCCTCTAGAGCCCCCTGAGCTGTTTCTGCAAGAGGGAAGAGGAAGGGGGCGCAGGAGGCTGTTTCCGGGGCTCTGGGGCAGTGGGGTGCTGGGGCTGAAGGCTTGCTCTCCGTGCCGAGTCCGGGGCTCAGGAATGACTCAGGAACAGCCGAGGTGGTCGGTGAGCCCACCTGGAGAAGTGGACGGGGCGGACGGTGTTCATTCTACTGAAGGAATTCAGTGGCGTGATAGGATTTTTCAAAGTGGCGTCACGTTTGTGCCGAGTTGTGACATACGTGTCCACCGTGAGAGCATCACAGTGATGGGAAGGTGCATCTCCATCCCACCCGCCTCAGAGGGTCTTTGTGCCCCCGCCGCGGAGCCTGCTCACGCCCTTGCCCCCGGGAGACCCGCATACCACGTCCTCTCCCGCGTCTGGCTTCTTGCACTCTGGTGTAACAGGTTTGAGATTCAGCCAGGCTCTTAGCAATCATGAGTTTGTCCCTTCTTACTGTTGGCTTGTATTCATGACGGAATCCTGTACTTTGGTTTTGGCTGTACCACGAGGGGTGGGGGATCTTACTTCCCCAACAAGGGATCGAACCTGTGCCCCCCGCAGTGAACATGTGGAGTCTTAACCACTGGACCTCCAGGGAAGCCCCAGGTTGGGTATGTTAGCGAGAGGGAAAGCCCAAACCCGTAAAGCGAGAGACGTTCTTAAGGCTTATCGAGTGGGAACGTGGGTTCACACAGCTGGGAAAGGCTGCTCTGGTGTGCGGTCAGAGGGCATTCCAGCCCCAGGGCCTCTTCCCATCGCTGCCAAACTGGAGCCCATTTGGAAATGTTTTAGACCTGCAAGACGGCAGCCCCCAGCACAGAGAAACAAGCACCCGGCTTCGCACCCGCGGGCTCTCTGGTGGGAGGGTAGTGGGGACGCTGCCCGGCAGAACCCCTGAGACCAGACGGCCCTCGTGGGTGTTCTCTAAGTTGTAGGTGTGACAGCCTCCTCCTTCAGGAGCTGCTGGGCACGAACTCTGGTCCCCATTGCGCAGAAGGAAATGAGGTGCAGCGAGCGGTCAGGACGGCTGCTCAAGACAGAAGTGAGCCAGGGACAGGTGGGGCCGCCGCAGCCTGGCCCATCCAACCCCCGCCTGTTTCCGCTCCTGTTGAAAAGAAGCTGCAAGAATTTCACTTTCACTTTTGTTCCAGTCTGGGTTGTGATAGGATCTTTTAACTGGAGGGGCTGTGGCATTTCCCTGCCTGTTTCTTCTTAGAGCGGTCCTCTTTCCGCTGGTCTGGGCCAGCCTGGGAGGGGTCACGCCCAGTGCTGTGCAGAGCGCCGACAAGGGGGACCCAGGGTGGGTGAATCCTGGCGGTGACCCTGGAGGGGTAGGACAGTGGACCGGATGAAAGGTCAGCGGTGTTTCTTACCCTCTTCTGGGTCATGGAAGACTTGAGAATCTGGTGAAATCGTGGGTTTTCTTTCCCAGAAGAACACACAGATGTGCACGCACACCATTTTCAGAGTTTGGAGGCTGCTGCCGCGCCCTCAGGGTGGCTGTTCCTGGCAGAGCCACAGTCCCTGCTGAGAAAGATCAGAGATAGGGACCCACGCCGGGCCGGTGGGTGGGGTCTTGAGAGACCGTCTTTGTCCATGAATAGGACTACTGCCCGGCCGGGCAGGGTGCCGGTCTCCGGGAGGCGGTGCTCCAGGCCAGGGAGAGGTCTGAGAAGGGAGAGAGAGTGGAACTGGGAAGGCTCAGGGAGCCCACCTGCCCAGTGTGGCTGAGGAAGGTTGGGGGATCGCCAGAAACAACCACGGAAGAGTGAAAGTGAAACTGGCCGTGCCTCAGTGGTCTCTGCCTCTCTGGGACCCCGTGGGCTGTAGCCCGCCAGGCCCCTCTGTCCATGGAATGCTGCAGGTGAGAGCACTGGAGTGGTCCGTTCCCTTCTCCAGGGCATCTTCCCCACCCAGACGTGGGGCCTGGGTCTCCTGTGTTGAGGGCAGATTCCTCGCCACTAGCGCCACCTAGGAAGGCCCCGGAAGAGCGGGGGTCCTGTTGTGAGGGATACTGAAGCCGGGATGAGGCTGTTCCGATCCTCCTTCAGGAGCTGCTGGGCACGAACTCTGGTCCCCATTGCGCAGAAGGAAATGAGGTGCAGCGGCGGTCAGGACGGCTGCTCAAGACAGAAGTGAGCCAGGGACAGGTGGGGCCGCCGCAGCCTGGCCCATCCAACCCCCGCCTGTTTCCGCTCCTGTTGAAAAGAAGCTGCAAGAATTTCACTTTCACTTTTGTTCCAGTCTGGGTTGTGATAGGATCTTTTAACTGGAGGGGCTGTGGCATTTCCCTGCCTGTTTCTTCTTAGAGCGGTCCTCTTTCCGCTGGTCTGGGCCAGCCTGGGAGGGGTCACGCCCAGTGCTGTGCAGAGCGCCGACAAGGGGGACCCAGGGTGGGTGAATCCTGGCGGTGACCCTGGAGGGGTAGGACAGTGGACCGGATGAAAGGTCAGCGGTGTTTCTTACCCTCTTCTGGGTCATGGAAGACTTGAGAATCTGGTGAAATCGTGGGTTTTCTTTCCCAGAAGAACACACAGATGTGCACGCACACCATTTTCAGAGTTTGGAGGCTGCTGCCGCGCCCTCAGGGTGGCTGTTCCTGGCAGAGCCACAGTCCCTGCTGAGAAAGATCAGAGATAGGGACCCACGCCGGGCCGGTGGGTGGGGTCTTGAGAGACCGTCTTTGTCCATGAATAGGACTACTGCCCGGCCGGGCAGGGTGCCGGTCTCCGGGAGGCGGTGCTCCAGGCCAGGGAGAGGTCTGAGAAGGGAGAGAGAGTGGAACTGGGAAGGCTCAGGGAGCCCACCTGCCCAGTGTGGCTGAGGAAGGTTGGGGGATCGCCAGAAACAACCACGGAAGAGTGAAAGTGAAACTGGCCGTGCCTCAGTGGTCTCTGCCTCTCTGGGACCCCGTGGGCTGTAGCCCGCCAGGCCCCTCTGTCCATGGAATGCTGCAGGTGAGAGCACTGGAGTGGTCCGTTCCCTTCTCCAGGGCATCTTCCCCACCCAGACGTGGGGCCTGGGTCTCCTGTGTTGAGGGCAGATTCCTCGCCACTAGCGCCACCTAGGAAGGCCCCGGAAGAGCGGGGGTCCTGTTGTGAGGGATACTGAAGCCGGGATGAGCTCTCCTCCCCTCCCCACCCAGTGACATGTTCCGTAATTCCTCTTGTGTATTTATTTTGCAGGTTGGGTTTTGGAGATGTATGTAGGTGACTAATGCATATTTATTGTCACAGATTAAGGGTGGTGATGAAATGAAAAAACCCTCATATAATCTGATTTCTGCTCTCTATTAATAGCTGATAGATTTTTTTTTCTCCTTGTCTTTTGACAGAGGTGCCCTGCGTGTGGGATCTTAGTTCCCTGACCGGGGGTGGAACCAGAGGGCTGCCTGCCTGCTGTCAGACTTTTTTCTGTTGGTTTAATTTCTTTACTTTTTCCCTTTGGATGTCCCGGGTCTGCTCTTGGCTCTGTTTCTTAGTTCCTGGTACTCTCAGATCCCCACTTGTCCTGGGCCTTCACACAGAGATCTGTCCTCCCCCTGACTTTCCTGGATGGCACGGGAGTGCTGTCGCGCACCGGCACTGTGTTACAGCCTCACAGACGAGGGCGCTCGGAGTGGAAGGCTGCCTTCCCACGGGCGTGGCTCTGGGCGCGTCTCCCCAGGCCTGCACCTGTGGCTTCTCGCTCCTCCTGGGTGGCACGGATGTCCACGCGCAGCCTGTCCACCCTCACCTATCACCTCTGACCCCATCCTACCCCCGTGACATCCCTGGGAGCCCACGGGTCACCCCGGATGATGCCGTTTCCCTCCCGATTCTCCCCGCCCTCTCGCACGGAGCCTGACGTTGGGGCTGGCGTGCACCCCCCAGCCTCGAGGAGACCCCTCTGTGGAGGCATCCTGCCTGCTCTGCCGCCGCGGCTGCATCTCCACGCGGCCCCCTGCCGGGTTTCCCCTCGCTGGTGTCCTCCCTGGAACGTGTCCTGTCTTCTCCCGACCTCAACAGTGGTCAGTGGCTCCCGTGGACCTTGAGAATGCAATGCAGCTTTTTAAAAAAAATTACTTATGGCTGTGCTGGGTCTTCGCTGCCGTGTGGGATTTTTCTCTAGTTGTGGCGAGTGGGGGCTACTCTTCACGGCTGCGTACAGGCTTCTCCTTGTGGTGGCTTCTTTCGTTGTGGAGCACAGGCTCAGTAGTTGAGGTGCAAAGGCTTAACTTCTCCACGGCAGGTGGCGTCTTCCTGGACCAGGGGCCGAACCAGTGTCCCCTGCATTGCGGGTGGGTTCTCATCCACTGTGCTGTCAGGGAAGCCCCAAGGCAGCTCTCTCGGCCTGCTGCGTGCTTGCACCGGGATGGCCGTTGCCTCCTCTCCGCCCCTCACTCCACTCACCCTGCAGCTCTCTCTATTTGCGTCCTGAGGTCCAACCCCAGGAAGGACGTCAAGTTGTAAAGAATGAGGTCCCGGCTCGGTCTCTCCTTGACTTTTCTGCCTGGTAGACGCCCCCCGCCCTTTCCTGGCTGACTCTGGCCATCAGTGCTGGGAGGTCTTGCTCCTTCCCCTCCCCTCCCCTCCATCCACCCCCGAGCATCGCTGGAGGAGCATCGTCCCTTCCGATTCCTGCTCTGCTGTCCCCTTTCCTCAAGGACGGATTGGAGGGCAGAGCCTGACTCATTCGATCATCTTCAGGTTCCTGTGGGCTCAACAGATGCTGGGAAAACACTAGCCCAGCAAACCAAGGTGTTAGCCCCGAGCCTCCGTGGCGCTTGTTTTGCTCACCACATGGGGCAAGCGGACATGAGTCTGCATCTCTGATATTTTAAGAGGGTATTAAGCCAAGTCCGTGAACTGCAGTTCGTTTCAATGTAGCGTTTTGAATTGTGAAACTGTGTCCCCTTGTCATCAGATGGCCTCTTACGAGGAGCACAGTCCCACCAACTCTTCCCCAATTTAGTGGCTTGACCGGGGCTCTAGCATGGGATCCTGCGGTCAGAGGGATCTGATCTGGGCGGTTTAGCTGATTTCCTCGGAGCACGTGAGGTCCGGCGTCCGGGGTGGGAGAGATGTTGCCCCGGAGGGCCTGCCAAGGTGCCTGGCTGGGGCCGTGTTTCTCCTCCAGCTGGCTAGCTCGGCCTCGCTTACGGGGCGGTGCTGGGGTGCAGGTGCAGCAAGAAGGCGCCGCTGGGCCAGCTGGGTTTTGCTGTACAGGCTTGTCCTTGTGGTGGCTTCTCGTTGTGGAGCACAGGCTCAGTAGTTGAGGTGCAACAACTTCTCCACGGCAGGTGGCGTCTTCCTGGACCAGGGGCCGAACCAGTGTCCCCTGCATTGCGGGTGGGTTCTCATCCACTGTGCTGTCAGGGAAGCCCCAAGGCAGCTCTCTCGGCCTGCTGCGTGCTTGCACCGGGATGGCCGTTGCCTCCTCTCCGCCCCTCACTCCACTCACCCTGCAGCTCTCTCTATTTGCGTCCTGAGGTCCAACCCCAGGAAGGACGTCAAGTTGTAAAGAATGAGGTCCCGGCTCGGTCTCTCCTTGACTTTTCTGCCTGGTAGACGCCCCCCGCCCTTTCCTGGCTGACTCTGGCCATCAGTGCTGGGAGGTCTTGCTCCTTCCCCTCCCCTCCCCTCCATCCACCCCCGAGCATCGCTGGAGGAGCATCGTCCCTTCCGATTCCTGCTCTGCTGTCCCCTTTCCTCAAGGACGGATTGGAGGGCAGAGCCTGACTCATTCGATCATCTTCAGGTTCCTGTGGGCTCAACAGATGCTGGGAAAACACTAGCCCAGCAAACCAAGGTGTTAGCCCCGAGCCTCCGTGGCGCTTGTTTTGCTCACCACATGGGGCAAGCGGACATGAGTCTGCATCTCTGATATTTTAAGAGGGTATTAAGCCAAGTCCGTGAACTGCAGTTCGTTTCAATGTAGCGTTTTGAATTGTGAAACTGTGTCCCCTTGTCATCAGATGGCCTCTTACGAGGAGCACAGTCCCACCAACTCTTCCCCAATTTAGTGGCTTGACCGGGGCTCTAGCATGGGATCCTGCGGTCAGAGGGATCTGATCTGGGCGGTTTAGCTGATTTCCTCGGAGCACGTGAGGTCCGGCGTCCGGGGTGGGAGAGATGTTGCCCCGGAGGGCCTGCCAAGGTGCCTGGCTGGGGCCGTGTTTCTCCTCCAGCTGGCTAGCTCGGCCTCGCTTACGGGGCGGTGCTGGGGTGCAGGTGCAGCAAGAGAAGGCGCCGCTGGGCGGGGGTGGGGGGTTAAAGTCACTGCTGGCATCACACTTGCGTCACAAGCCACAGGACGGAGAGGCGAGGCGTGGGGAAACAGCCTCCGCCTTTTGACGGGAAGGACCTCACTGTAAGAATCTGGAGGCAGGAGAAAGCATTTGTGGTCGTTCTTACAAACGACCTCACTGGAAATGGAAGTCCACGGTATCTGATGGATCCTAGGCACTTAACTAAAATCTGCAATTTTTGGATAAATTTTTGGCCACATATACACATGTATATGTATTATGTTTATTTTGCAGAAAAGGTCGAAGCATTCATAGGAAAAAGGGACCTTCTCTTTCCAGGGCATCTTAGTTTTGGATTTTTGATGTTCGTATTACGCAGAGCTCCGCTATTGCAGAGCTACTAAGAGATGTCAACGTCAGTACCTCAGATGCATTTTTGGAAAGGGCAGTTACTGAAGAATCCCACATTTGGTGTAGAGTTAAAGAGGATGACGAAAGCGTCGTGTTTCTGGGCCGGCCTGGGGCGGCGCACGGCGCGGCTGGCATTCGCAGCCCGTCCCGGCAGCGGCCGCTCCTGTTGTCACGTTTCATCGTCATTTCCAGGGGAAATACCGACCGACGAGAACGCCTTCGCTTCTCTAAAGTTGTTTGCTTTTCAGTGACCAGATTACAATTCGAACTGCCTGACGTGATGATTTCACACATAAGCAGGCTGGATTTGGGTTATGAAACAGGGGTGGAAATAAGGAATCGGGCGGAGAGTGTTTGTTGTTCTTGCATGCCAAGGTCCAGCCGTCCCGCTCGGGCTGAGGCAGCAGCCGGCGTGGCAGGGAGAGGAATCGGGCAGAGCTCCCAGCTCCAGGGGCTCCGTCGGTGTCGGGGAGGGAGGGGCGTGAGGACCTTCCCAGAACCTCAGGGCTTTATTTCTTTATTTATTTTTATAAGACCCCATCCCTCCTACTTTCCTTTGCCCATTTGGACTCTAAGTGGTTTTTTTCTTTCTTTTTATTAAAAAAATTTTAAAAAAATATTTGTGTATTTGTTTTGTTGTGCTAGGTCTAGCTGAAGCATGCAGGATCTGGTGCCCTGACCGGGGACTGAACCCAGGCCCCTGCACTAGGAGCGCAGTCGTAGCCCCTAGACCCCCAGGGAGCTCCCTTGCTTTAGTGTTTATTACGTGAAGCTTTGGCCAGCAAGGCTTCCATCACTCAAATGATTTTCAAACAGCCTCTTTGTAGTTTGTTTCTGATGTTTAAAAATGGCCGCTGGGGTCACATTAGTGATGACCCTCAATATCCTCCCCCTAGCTGTGTTGAGCTATAATTAACATGTATTCATGTAAGTTGAACCTCACTTATTATTTTGAGAAATTTCAGACCTAGAGAAATAGTTGAATGAATAATACAATGAACACCTGTATTCTTTTTATCTGGACTGACGAGTTGGTAACATTTTTGGCATGGTTGACATTTTTGAAAAGCCCCGATCAGTTCTTCTGCAGGATGTGCCTTGATCTGGTTGTTGCTGTGTCCTTGTGGGGGGAGCTGGAAGGACAGCGGACGCCTGACACAGGTGAGGCGGGTCCCCTCAGGACATCCCAGATGATGCCAGGGTCAGGGGAACTGAAGAGCCTCTTGGTGAGGGTGAGAGAGGAGAGTGAAAAAGGTGGCTTGAAATTCAGTAATAAAAAAGCTAAGCTCATGGCATCCGGTCCCATCATTTCACGGCAAATAGAAGGGGAAAAAAGTGGAAGCAGTGACAGATCTTACTTCCTTGGGCTCCAAAGTGATGGCAGCCATGAAGTTAGAAGATGTTTGCTCCTTGGAAGAAAAGCTATGCCAAACCTAGACAGCATATTAAAAAGCAGAGACATCACTTTGCCAACGAGTGTCTAAATAGTCAAAGCTGTGGTTTTCCCAGTCGTCATGTGTAGACGTGTGAGCTGAACCATAAAGAAGGCTGGGCACTGAAGAATGGATGCTTTTGAACTGTGGTGCTAGAGAAGACTCTTGAGAGTCCCTTGGCCGGCAAGGAGATCAAACTAGGAAATCGATCCTGACTGTTCATTGGAAGGCCTGATGCCGAAGCAGAAGCTCCAGTATTTTGGCCCCTGATGGGAAGAGACGACTCGCTGGAGAAGACCCGGATGCTGGGGAAGGCGGGAGGCAGGAGGAGGAAAGGGCGGCAGAGGATGAGATGGTTAGGCAGCATCCCTGACGCGGTGGACACGAATCTGAGCGAGCTCTCGGATGGTGAAGGAGGCGGGAGATGGCGGAGGACAGGGGAGCCGGTGTGCTCAGTCCATGGGTCACAGAGAGCCAGATGTGGCTGAGCCAGCGAACAACAAGGCCCCGTCGCCCGGCGCTGAGACGCTCGCCAGGCCTCTCCCCTGCCGAGGCTGCTGTCTCCTTTGTAACGAAGAAGCCGTCTGTTGGGTGATTCGTAGAGTGTGTGAACACAATTCTTGCAGGGACCTTTCGGCCCAGGGCTTTAGCCTCCGGGCTGATCTTGGCCCAGGTCCGTCCTTCCAGGGGCGGTTTTCCGGCAGACCTCCGTGTGTTTGCTGGCGGCTGGTGACCGCATCCAGGGAAAGATAGTTCAGGACTTACCTGCACCTGTAGCTGTTACCTTGTTTGGAAAGAGGGCCTTTGCTGATAGAATTAACTTAAGGGTCTCGAGAGGAGATGATTTGGGTGGGCTCCGAACCATCCCAGGACAGGTGTCCCTGGCAGAGGGAGACGTGAGACAGAGGGGACGACCCAGGAGGAGGCAGTGCGGCCACCAAGGCCTCCTTGGCCCCCCGCCTGCCCAGGGCTAGGGGATCCCTAGAGCGGGGACTGGAGACTACAGCTCAGGGTCCGACCTGCCCTTCCCTGTTTTGGTGGAGCTTGTGGACTCAGGATGGCGTTTACTTTTTTAACTGGTTGGAAAACTTTTAAAAAGAAGCGTTTATGAAATGTGCAGATGATACACATGTCCCATCTGTGTCCAGATGCGGTCTTATTGGAGGCCAGTGTCCGTGTTGTCTTGGCTGTAGACCTGGCTGGTTGCAGAGAGGGGAGAGCCCGTCTGGACGGCCAGGTCCTGGCTCTGTCCTCTCCGGCTCTTACAGATAAAGGCTGCCCAGCCCTGTCCTCAAAACGAATGCTTGAATACAGAAGCTCCAGTATTTTGGCCCCTGATGGGAAGAGACGACTCGCTGGAGAAGACCCGGATGCTGGGGAAGGCGGGAGGCAGGAGGAGGAAAGGGCGGCAGAGGATGAGATGGTTAGGCAGCATCCCTGACGCGGTGGACACGAATCTGAGCGAGCTCTCGGATGGTGAAGGAGGCGGGAGATGGCGGAGGACAGGGGAGCCGGTGTGCTCAGTCCATGGGTCACAGAGAGCCAGATGTGGCTGAGCCAGCGAACAACAAGGCCCCGTCGCCCGGCGCTGAGACGCTCGCCAGGCCTCTCCCCTGCCGAGGCTGCTGTCTCCTTTGTAACGAAGAAGCCGTCTGTTGGGTGATTCGTAGAGTGTGTGAACACAATTCTTGCAGGGACCTTTCGGCCCAGGGCTTTAGCCTCCGGGCTGATCTTGGCCCAGGTCCGTCCTTCCAGGGGCGGTTTTCCGGCAGACCTCCGTGTGTTTGCTGGCGGCTGGTGACCGCATCCAGGGAAAGATAGTTCAGGACTTACCTGCACCTGTAGCTGTTACCTTGTTTGGAAAGAGGGCCTTTGCTGATAGAATTAACTTAAGGGTCTCGAGAGGAGATGATTTGGGTGGGCTCCGAACCATCCCAGGACAGGTGTCCCTGGCAGAGGGAGACGTGAGACAGAGGGGACGACCCAGGAGGAGGCAGTGCGGCCACCAAGGCCTCCTTGGCCCCCCGCCTGCCCAGGGCTAGGGGATCCCTAGAGCGGGGACTGGAGACTACAGCTCAGGGGTCCGACCTGCCCTTCCCTGTTTTGGTGGAGCTTGTGGACTCAGGATGGCGTTTACTTTTTTAACTGGTTGGAAAACTTTTAAAAAGAAGCGTTTATGAAATGTGCAGATGATACACATGTCCCATCTGTGTCCAGATGCGGTCTTATTGGAGGCCAGTGTCCGTGTTGTCTTGGCTGTAGACCTGGCTGGTTGCAGAGAGGGGAGAGCCCGTCTGGACGGCCAGGTCCTGGCTCTGTCCTCTCCGGCTCTTACAGATAAAGGCTGCCCAGCCCTGTCCTCAGAATGAACAGGAATTGCTTGAATACAGATGAGTCTCTCTGCTTCCTGATCCTCAGTTATTCATGTGTGTGTTTGACTCCACTTTACCCAAAGATTTCATTATTCAGGAAAATATTTAGAGAACATCTACTTCTCCCACAAATGGGTCACGGGGCTTAGCTCAGATTGTCCCCCTAATTCAGGAGAGGGTGGTCCAGAGTGTTGGCGGAAAGGGCCTGAATCTGTGTTAATCCCTCGGCCCCACCGCTGTCTGTCGAAGGGGTTTGTCGTGGCTTTCGGGAGCGAGAAGCTACATGCGGGACTTCCCTCATGGTCCAGTGGCTAAAAATCCACCTTCCAACGCAGGGGACTTGGGTTGCATTCCTGGTTGGGAACGAAGATCCCACCTGTCAGATAAGCCCTTGAGCAACAACCAGCGGAAGGCCGTGTGCTGCAATGAAGACCCGGCACAGACAAAATAAAATCAGTTAATTAAGATAAACAGATCAACAGAAGAAGTCAGGCACATCCTCCGGGTTGACTCCTCGCCCCGGGCCGCATCGGCTCCCTCCAGAGGAGTTTCTGCTCCTCTTCAGATCGGGCTCACCTGCCACCCGGGGAGGCCCAGGAGCTCCGGTCGCTGCCTGTGCCGCGGCCTCCTCCACCTGGGGCCCTAGGTGCATCTGAGACACCGCGGAGGCCCCTTTTCCTCCTCTGCCGCGGTTTCGACTTCCTGACCCGTCCCAGCTGTGAAAACTGCATTGCGCAGTAGCTCAGGGGAAGGAGAGCCAACAGCACTCAGCCAGGCGCCCGGGAAAAGGATCCGCAGTGATCTCCACGGGACGCCTTCTTCATCTTCGTGTTAAAGTCTTCTCTTTAAATGGGAGGCACCTACGTTGTTCTCCTGTTTTGCAGGTGAAAAGACTGAAACTCGAGGAGGTGCAGGAACTGGCCTGCGGGAGCAGGGCTGTGGAGCGGGGAGCTCGGAACTTGCACTGGGGTGGTGTGACCCCAGCCAGGCTTCCGCGGGGACAGGCCCGGCGCTCGGGCGCACCCCGTGCAGAAAGCCTCGTGGGTTGAAGCTGTGGCTCCTTTTTCTCGATGGCATCTTTGGCCACATCTTCAGGTACAGTGCTGTTGTTCAGTGGCTAAGTCACTGGGGACTCTTTGCCCCCCAGCACGGGCTGTAGCACGTCCGGCTCCGCTGCCCGTCACCATTTCCTGGCGTTGGCTCAGACTCACATCCGTTGCGTCAGTGAGGCCATCCAGCCCTCTCCTCCTGCCCTCAGGTACGTGAGGAGAAAACTGGTCTGACCGTTTTCTACGATGGGACTTAAAAGTCCTAACAGGCCAGAAGCTAGCTGAAGGAGGGAAACATGGAGAGACGTGCTTTCAGCTTATCCGGGGTTGCCATCCCTTGGCACGATGAAAACATCTCCACAACACAGGATGCTTCCCGACAGGAGCTCTGATTGTCCAGAACGCCAGGGACCTGGCCGTTAGCAAAACCGGCCAGCCCGGCAGTGCCCAGGGTGTCTGTGGAATGTGAACCAGGCTCCCAGGGGAGGTGGAGCAGTCAGATAAAGACGGGAATGTGGAGGCTGAGCAGCCAGGCGAGATTCCTGACGGAGACTCCTGAGGCCCTCGGGCACGGGCACGACACGGGCACAGGGACGGTGTGCAAAGTGAAGGCCCGCTCAACTGGGTTCCCGCCCACCTCAGGGGACAGGACAGGTGCCCCCGGGCAAGGCTGCCTCGGGCCTTGTTCTTTCCACTTCAGTTTAAATCCAAACGGGGAGGAGGATTGGGAATTTGGGATTAACAGATCCACAGCACCAAATATAAAATAAACAAGGACCTACTACACAGCACAAGCAACTGAGAAATGGCAACCCGCTTCAGTATTCTTGCCTGGAAAATCTCATGGACAGAGGAGCCTGGCGGGCTACAGTCCATGGGGTTGAAAAAAGTCAGACTAGACCGAGTGAGCATCCACCTACTATTATTCAATGTCTTGTAATAATTTATGATGGAAAATAATCTGAAAAACTATATATTGTTGAGTCATGCAGTTGTGTCTGACTCTTTGTGACCCCATAGATGATAGCTTGCCAGGCTCCTCTGTGTATGGAACTCTCCAGGCAAGAACACTGGGGTGGGTGGCCATTTCTTTCTCCAGGGGATCTTCCTGACTTAGGGATCGAACTTGTGTCTCCTGCGTTGGCAGGTAGATTCTTCACCAGTGAGCCGCCTGGGAAGCCCATATACCTGTATATGCGTATAACCAAGTTACTTTGCAGTATACCTGAGACATTGTAAATCAACTGTACTTCAATTAAAAAACAAACAAATACTGATATGCACCAGTCTTAGGAAGTTTTGGGAGAAGAATGGGAATTCCCTCACGGTCTAGTGGGGGGAAAATTATTAAAAGAAAATAAGTTTTTAAATTTATTTTGTATTGAGCTACAGTTGATTTATAATGTTGATTTCTGCTGTACAGCAAAGCGAGTAAATTATATACTTATACACATTTTAAAAAGTATTTTGTTCTTTAAGATTCAATAAAATTATAGTATTCAAAAAAGAACAACAAAAAGAAGTCCCGGCAGTTGAGTTGACTGCAGAAAAGCCTTTGTCTTGCATCAGTTCACCCTGCGTCTAGGCTGGAAGGGGACCAGGGTAGCGCCAAGTTTCCTGACTGAACACTTTGTTAGGGAAGTTTTGCAGAGATTAATAATTAGACGTGATTTTGGGGAGGGGGGCTCTTTTATTGGTCTTTCATTTATTTATTTTCATCCATCTTTGTTCTTTGGCCTGTGTGGGCCTCCCATCGCAGTGGCCTGTCCTATTGCAGAGCGCCAGCTCTGAGCGCATGCGCTCCAGAGCGCTGGCTCGTAATTGGACACATCAGTCCAGCCGCTCCGCGGCATGTGGGATCTTCCCAGGCCAGGGATCAAACTGGCGCCCCTTGCACTGCAAGGCGGACTCTCCACCCACTGGACAAGCAGGGAAGGCCTAGGGCGTGATATTAATAGCACAAAATTAGCTTTCAATTTCCTGAGAGTTTTTAGTTACTGTTACAGTGATGTCTCAGTAAAACCAAAGTGAAACAGGGGCTTCCCTGGTGATCCAGTGTTAAGAATCTGCTTTCCAATGCAAGGAGGTGACTTCTAGCCCTGGCCTGGGCGAAGATAGCTTGCCAGGCTCCTCTGTGTATGGAACTCTCCAGGCAAGAACACTGGGGTGGGTGGCCATTTCTTTCTCCAGGGGATCTTCCTGACTTAGGGATCGAACTTGTGTCTCCTGCGTTGGCAGGTAGATTCTTCACCAGTGAGCCGCCTGGGAAGCCCATATACCTGTATATGCGTATAACCAAGTTACTTTGCAGTATACCTGAGACATTGTAAATCAACTGTACTTCAATTAAAAAACAAACAAATACTGATATGCACCAGTCTTAGGAAGTTTTGGGAGAAGAATGGGAATTCCCTCACGGTCTAGTGGGGGGAAAATTATTAAAAGAAAATAAGTTTTTAAATTTATTTTGTATTGAGCTACAGTTGATTTATAATGTTGATTTCTGCTGTACAGCAAAGCGAGTAAATTATATACTTATACACATTTTAAAAAGTATTTTGTTCTTTAAGATTCAATAAAATTATAGTATTCAAAAAAGAACAACAAAAAGAAGTCCCGGCAGTTGAGTTGACTGCAGAAAAGCCTTTGTCTTGCATCAGTTCACCCTGCGTCTAGGCTGGAAGGGGACCAGGGTAGCGCCAAGTTTCCTGACTGAACACTTTGTTAGGGAAGTTTTGCAGAGATTAATAATTAGACGTGATTTTGGGGAGGGGGGCTCTTTTATTGGTCTTTCATTTATTTATTTTCATCCATCTTTGTTCTTTGGCCTGTGTGGGCCTCCCATCGCAGTGGCCTGTCCTATTGCAGAGCGCCAGCTCTGAGCGCATGCGCTCCAGAGCGCTGGCTCGTAATTGGACACATCAGTCCAGCCGCTCCGCGGCATGTGGGATCTTCCCAGGCCAGGGATCAAACTGGCGCCCCTTGCACTGCAAGGCGGACTCTCCACCCACTGGACAAGCAGGGAAGGCCTAGACGTGATATTAATAGCACAAAATTAGCTTTCAATTTCCTGAGAGTTTTTTAGTTACTGTTACAGTGATGTCTCAGTAAAAACCAAAGTGAAACAGGGGCTTCCCTGGTGATCCAGTGTTAAGAATCTGCTTTCCAATGCAAGGGAGGTGACTTCTAGCCCTGGCCTGGGAACGAAGATCCCACATTCCTAGGGGCCCCAATGACTAGCCCAAAACAAATGAATTGGATCCTGTAAACCTTTCTCAAATGTTACTGTTTTCTACATCTTAGTTTGTCCAGTCATTTACATACAGAGTGTTCAAAATCTCAGGACTCGAGAACGCGAAGCATGTTTCACCTCCAGTGATAGGCGTGAATACACATGCGTGTGACTCTGGTGGGGGAACGCAGCCCTGGGCCCTGGCAATCGCAGCGTGGGAGGCCTCGGAGTCTACTTGTCGTTTTCAGGAAATAAGGTGTCATTGTTAGGACTGTTTCCCGTCGTAAAAATTTCTCTAATTCGGTTTTAAAATAGCAGCCTTAGATGTTGCTTTTGACTCAGAAATCTATAGGAAATCTAAAATTGTATCTTTTTTTTTGTCCTTTTTATGTGTGTGCTTGTGTGTGTGGAGGGGGGAAGAATTTTCCATATTTTCCGCAGACAAGAAATGAACTTGCTTTATTCCTCGTAGCATATTGTCTGCGCGCATGTGTGCGGACGCCCAGGCGCTACAAGGAGGGGACTCTGTTGATTGTGGTGACAGGCTCCAGGTGCAGAAACCATCCTTCCTGCTCCTCGACTCCTGGTCCCTAGAGCTGGTCAGGTCGCCAGCCCTCAGGGTATCATACTGGGCTGACAAACAGCTTTTCAACCTGAAGCTTCTCTGGCTTGAACCTCGTGGCACGCTGGCACTGTTTGTGAACAGAGCTGACCGTTCCTGGCTTGCTCTAGCCACACCTTATATTTATAAGGAAGAAGTAGTCTGTCCTTAGTTTCTTTACATCAAGTATCAGGAAAATACAAAAGTCTTTGCAGTGTGATTAAAGAAGTTAGATATTGAAGATTCAACACCCAATCAGAATTCTTACCACAAAAACCAAACCAAAAAGGAAGGCAGCCAACCAGGGAGGACGCTCTGCTCTTTGTGGGCCAAGAAGCTGCTTTGGAGGTGGGGGTGCTGCCGGGGAGGCGCTCTGGGAGCTGTGGGCACCAGACCAGGTATACAGGACCTCACAGCCCCACGGTCTTCTCTTACCATCCCCTCTTCCTGAAAAGTTGTGATACAGTATATAGGACATAATTCACCGGTGTAATCATTCTCAAGCGTCCCATTCTGTGGCAGTGAGCCCGTCCGTGGCGTCGTGCGACCATCGCCACGTGCGATCCCGTTCCTGAGCACTCCACCCCCCACCCCAGCGGGGGACCTGCCCCAGCTGAGAAGTCTGTCTGCATCTCTCACTGCCTTGGCCCCTGCCTTCCGTCCACAGATTCACCTCTTCTGGACACTTCACGCAAGCAGAATCATACAACATGTGGCCTTTGGATGGAGCCTTTTGCCAGTGTTCATCCCTGCTATTATGTGTGTCAAGAGTTCATGCCTTTTTAGGGCTGAGTAATACCCCATTGAGTGGATGAACTGCGTTCCATTCCTCCTCTCCTCTGCCAGTGGGCATCAGCCTTGTTCCCCTCTTTGTCTGCTGTAAGTAATGCTGCCGTGAACAGATGTGCTGGTTATTATTTGAAAACCTGGTTCTGATTCTTTCAGGTATATACCTGGAAGTGGCCTAGCTAGGTTATGTGGTAGCTCTGTGTGGGCTTCCTGTGGGCTCAGGGGCAGGGAGTCCGCCTGCCAGCGCAGGAGACGAGGGCGTGATCCTGGGTCGGGAAGACCCCCCGGGGAAGGAAATGGCGACCTGCTCCAGTATGCTTGCCCGGGAGGTCCCGTGGACGGAGGAACCTGGTGGGCTGCAGTCTGTGAGGCGGCAGGAAGAGTCGAACACGACTCAGTGACTCAACAACAATAGCCGAACAGCGGTGCTCCTGTGTCTAACTTGTTGAGAGAGCGCCAAACTGTTGCTTCTTTTGCCTTTTTAAAAGGAATGTTCAGTTTGTTTATTTGGCTGCACCAGATCTTAGTTGTGGCTTGTAGGACCTAGTGTCCTGACCAGGGATCAAACCCTGGCCCCCCCGCCTTGGGAGTGCAGAGTCTGGCCCCCCAAGGAAGTCCCTGGCTTCCCTTTTAAATGCCCCTCTTAAAAGCTGACCACACAATTGATATTTCAAAATAAATTATGGGATGTGTTAAAGGACGATTGTATTTCTAGACTGAATGTTAAACATCTAGGATGTTTCTTTGGAGCCCAAATGCAGTGAGAATAGTTTGCTAAATAAACAAGCAAACACACACCACATAGATTTATTTAATTCCTGCCAGAGGTGGCTTTTTCCTACAACATTCAGCCTTTTAGAAAACCCAGCATCTCTAAAGAGGATGCTTATAAATCAGTCACACGGCCACTGCCCACTTTGGCTTTTCACTTTCTGGGTCAGACGGCAGACCTCTAATCTCTCCGCGTGGCTGGGTGCAGAGTAATCCCAGGGTAGATTCACGCTCGTGCTCATCTTCCGTTTTCTGTTTGCTTCTGCTGGCACGTCCCAGCTTCCAGGGCAGGGAGGAGAGAATAACACGATTTCCCAGCAACACGTTGGCTGGGGACTTCCTGGCTCCAGCTTCCGGTGGGCATTGCACAGATCTGGGCTTTTGCCCACCTTGGACAGTGCGAAGTCACTGGGGGCGGCCAGCCCATTCCTGCGGGGGCAGTTCCCACCCGGCTCCTCCCTGGGGCTCCAGCCTCCAAACGACTCAGCACTCAGTACGGCGGCCGCATCAACCGGCTGGCACAGAGCGTGCAGACGGGGAAGGGTGCAGCAGGTTCTGGAAGCCCCTCCAGGGCTCAGACTCCATGCAGCAGTTGCAGGAATGGGGCCTGGTCTCCGGGTCCTGGAGTGAGGTGAAGAGGCAGCAGCCCTGGGAGGGGGTGTTAGCGCGGTGACCACTGACCCACGGACATGCACGTATTTTAATATTTTCGCAAGCAGCATGGCTGTCCTGCGGAGCTGCAAGGGTCTATGACTAGAAGCTAGGCTGATGCTCCCCCATCCTTCACCAGGAATCCTCAGGACCACAGGAAGTAGCCTCCCCATTTCCTACCGAGGATAGCGTTGTTCACCTGGATCAGTCCGGGAAGGTCACCACAGTGACTCCTGGTACCTGCAGGAAGTCCTGTCTGTTTCACCTGCCGCAGGCAGGCAGATTCTTCTTTCTAAAGAATCCCAGTTGCACTGCAGCACTCCAGGACTCTTGCCTGGAGAATCTAATGGACCGAGGAGCCTGGTGGGCTACAGTCCAGGGGGTCACAAAGGGTGGGACAAGACTGAGCGACGAAGCATGCTTACATAATAACTCTATTTATAAGTTTGGTCTATATCGTGTAGAGAAACTCACATAGACTGGTTTTCCCCACATAGTGTCATTTATGTCAAATGTATACAACAAATAAATGTGCGTAACAAATATATATGTAAATAATCATCAACAGTCTTTCAGTGCCTAAAAATAATCGCCCCAATCCCAAGTGCCGAGGTGGACATGGGTGCTTGTGGGGTGGGAGGAGGAGGGAAGAGGAGGGAATCCGCGAGAGGCTGAGCCGAGGAAGAGCATCAGGGGGAGGAGAGGGGAGGAAAGTACTGGACACCATGGACAGGGGCGTCCCCGTGGTGAAGAGGCTGGATGAGGCTGGAGGGTGGCCCCGAGTCGCCTTCTCCAGAGTGGACCTGCCGGCACCCTCTGGGACGGGGGCCAGGTGGCAGGGCAGGGAGCGGGGCTCGCGAGACTCACTTTTTCAGGAACATCAGCCGTGGAGAGCTGGGGGAGTGTGGAAGGCTGCTCCTCCTTCCACAGAGATTTGCTGTGCATCTGAAGTGCTTTGAGTCAGACATGACCTGAGTGACTAAACAACAACCAAAACCACAACAAATGTGCTTTGCGGGTCCACGAGCCCCAGCTCCGGAGACAGGTCACTTGGATTGGAATTCTGACGGACCTGCCGCTTGGTGGCTGACGTGCTTGGACCGCTGACCATGCCTCCCAGTCCTCACCGTGGGATGAGACTACATTACGAGGTTAAATGGACTCGGGTGTGTGGTGTGACGGCACAGCCCCTGGACCTGGTCCGCGCTCAGGCAAAGTGCGTGTCTCCTAAGGACGAGGGTGGGTCTCCGTCTGTGAGCCCTGTGGTTTAGATGTGTTACCTGATTCCGTGCAGTGGATCCTATTCCCTTCATTCTGCGGGGGAAGCTGAAGGTCAGGGTGGACAGCGTCTGTGTTCCTGGTGAGGGTGGGACAGAGGGCTTCCTCCCTCAGATGCCGGACTGGTCCCAGGGCAGCTGGCTGCCTGGATGGTAGCACGGTCATGTCTCCAGAGCCCAGGATGCTGCTGGACACGCAGACCAAGGGCATGGAGGACTGTCCATCCTCCCTGCACTCTGCATGCTAAGCCGCTCATTCACGTCCGGCTCTTTGCAGCCCTGTGGACTGCAGCCTGCCAGGCTCCTCTCTGCATGGGATTCTCCAGGCGAGAGGAGTGGAGCGCCATGCTGTCTTCCAGGGGATCTTCCCACCCAGGGATGGAACCTGCATTGGCAGGTGAGTTCTTTACCACTGCCAAAAAGGTGGACATGGGTGCTTGTGGGGTGGGAGGAGGAGGGAAGAGGAGGGAATCCGCGAGAGGCTGAGCCGAGGAAGAGCATCAGGGGGAGGAGAGGGGAGGAAAGTACTGGACACCATGGACAGGGGCGTCCCCGTGGTGAAGAGGCTGGATGAGGCTGGAGGGTGGCCCCGAGTCGCCTTCTCCAGAGTGGACCTGCCGGCACCCTCTGGGACGGGGGCCAGGTGGCAGGGCAGGGAGCGGGGCTCGCGAGACTCACTTTTTCAGGAACATCAGCCGTGGAGAGCTGGGGGAGTGTGGAAGGCTGCTCCTCCTTCCACAGAGATTTGCTGTGCATCTGAAGTGCTTTGAGTCAGACATGACCTGAGTGACTAAACAACAACCAAAACCACAACAAATGTGCTTTGCGGGTCCACGAGCCCCAGCTCCGGAGACAGGTCACTTGGATTGGAATTCTGACGGACCTGCCGCTTGGTGGCTGACGTGCTTGGACCGCTGACCATGCCTCCCAGTCCTCACCGTGGGATGAGACTACATTACGAGGTTAAATGGACTCGGGTGTGTGGTGTGACGGCACAGCCCCTGGACCTGGTCCGCGCTCAGGCAAAGTGCGTGTCTCCTAAGGACGAGGGTGGGTCTCCGTCTGTGAGCCCTGTGGTTTAGATGTGTTACCTGATTCCGTGCAGTGGATCCTATTCCCTTCATTCTGCGGGGGAAGCTGAAGGTCGGGGTGGACAGCGTCTGTGTTCCTGGTGAGGGTGGGACAGAGGGCTTCCTCCCTCAGATGCCGGACTGGTCCCAGGGCAGCTGGCTGCCTGGATGGTAGCACGGTCATGTCTCCAGAGCCCAGGATGCTGCTGGACACGCAGACCAAGGGCATGGAGGACTGTCCACTCCTCCCCTGCACTCTGCATGCTAAGCCGCTCATTCACGTCCGGCTCTTTGCAGCCCTGTGGACTGCAGCCTGCCAGGCTCCTCTCTGCATGGGATTCTCCAGGCGAGAGGAGTGGAGCGCCATGCTGTCTTCCAGGGGATCTTCCCCACCCAGGGATGGAACCTGCATTGGCAGGTGAGTTCTTTACCACTAGTGCCACTTGGGAAACACCCTGTGGCTTCCTTTGTCCCATTTTGCTGGGTGCTGCCGGATTTGACTCTCATGGCGCCACCCCCTCTCATCAGGCGTGGCTTCTTGTCTTTAAGCCTGTAGTTGTGCCCGCCGGTTGGCCAGGATGGCCTCGTATTCACAGATGCAGCGAGGGAGCTCCAGCCTGTGAGAGCTCAGACAGCGCTTTCCAGGAAGACTGTTCTGAACATCCAAGGATGGAGTGTCCTGATTTTCTTTCTTTCTTTTTTTTAACGATTCGGGTACCAGATGGACCTTTGGCTGGCTAATCCTTGTTTTTTCTCTTTTTTGTAATTGAAATATAGTTGATTTCAGTGTACCGTTAGTTTCTGCTGTACAGCAGAGTGACCCAGTTATACACATATACGATTCTTATATTCTTTCCATTGTGGTTTATCCCAGGACTCTGAACGTCCCGTGCTGCATAGGAGGACCTGGCTGTCCTTCCGTTCTGTGTGTAAGTGGTAGCTTGCATCTGCTAACCCGAAACCCCCACTCCCACTCCCTCCCCCTGGGCAGCCCCGAGTCTGGACCCTGTCTCTGTGAGTCTCTGTCTGCTTTGATCCTTCTCAAGTAGGATCAAATGTAGGAAGCGCTCCACGTTGGCGGCTCACCCGGAAGTGAACCTGTGGCTGCGGCCGCGGTCGGGTTTGAGGCGGGGGCCCCGGGTTCCGTCTGCAGTGGATCCTATTCCCTTCATTCTGCGGGGAAGCTGAAGGTCGGGTGGACAGCGTCTGTGTTCCTGGTGAGGGTGGGACAGAGGGCTTCCTCCCTCAGATGCCGGACTGGTCCCAGGGCAGCTGGCTGCCTGGATGGTAGCACGGTCATGTCTCCAGAGCCCAGGATGCTGCTGGACACGCAGACCAAGGGCATGGAGGACTGTCCACTCCTCCCCTGCACTCTGCATGCTAAGCCGCTCATTCACGTCCGGCTCTTTGCAGCCCTGTGGACTGCAGCCTGCCAGGCTCCTCTCTGCATGGGATTCTCCAGGCGAGAGGAGTGGAGCGCCATGCTGTCTTCCAGGGGATCTTCCCCACCCAGGGATGGAACCTGCATTGGCAGGTGAGTTCTTTACCACTAGTGCCACTTGGGAAACACCCTGTGGCTTCCTTTGTCCCATTTTGCTGGGTGCTGCCGGATTTGACTCTCATGGCGCCACCCCCTCTCATCAGGCGTGGCTTCTTGTCTTTAAGCCTGTAGTTGTGCCCGCCGGTTGGCCAGGATGGCCTCGTATTCACAGATGCAGCGAGGGAGCTCCAGCCTGTGAGAGCTCAGACAGCGCTTTCCAGGAAGACTGTTCTGAACATCCAAGGATGGAGTGTCCTGATTTTCTTTCTTTCTTTTTTTTAACGATTCGGGTACCAGATGGACCTTTGGCTGGCTAATCCTTGTTTTTTCTTTTTTTTTTGTAATTGAAATATAGTTGATTTCAGTGTACCGTTAGTTTCTGCTGTACAGCAGAGTGACCCAGTTATACACATATACGATTCTTATATTCTTTCCATTGTGGTTTATCCCAGGACTCTGAACGTCCCGTGCTGCATAGGAGGACCTGGCTGTCCTTCCGTTCTGTGTGTAAGTGGTAGCTTGCATCTGCTAACCCGAAACCCCCACTCCCACTCCCTCCCCCTGGGCAGCCCCGAGTCTGGACCCTGTCTCTGTGAGTCTCTGTCTGCTTTGATCCTTCTCAAGTAGGATCAAATGTAGGAAGCGCTCCACGTTGGCGGCTCACCCGGAAGTGAACCTGTGGCTGCGGCCGCGGTCGGGTTTGGAGGCGGGGGCCGCAGGGGCCAGGGCGCTGGGTCTGGGCTGGAGCCCCCGGGCTTCCCGGGCCTCTGCGTCCTCACTTAGGAAGCTGGGCAATGCGCTGCCCAGCGTCCGCTGAAACAGCCTGTGGGAAGGGCCCGGTGGCCCTAGAGGACCGTGGAAATAAAAGGGGCCGTCCAGAGCGCTGCTTGGCGGAAAATGGGGGTGGGAACCGAGCCTGAGTTGTCAGTTTCAGCAACGAGTTTCAGAAGAAACTGAGATTCTGCTTTTGTTATCTCTGGGTGAGGAGAGCAGGGTCATTGTATCTCCTCGGTTTTGCCTATCTGCATTTCCTAGCTGTGCTCCTATAACCTTTTTTTTCTTTTAAAAACTATGTTGGGTCATTAAAAAAAGTCTTTGAAGATACCTAGGAAGCAATTGTACTTAACATTCTGATATTCAGCTGATACTTGAGGATCACTGCTCTACAGATCCAATGTGGTTCAACAGATGTAGCCGCGTGGCCACCTAACTAATACGAACTAGCAGGATGGATAAATAAAGAAGATTATGTGAAAATAGGAGAGTGGTTGCTTTTTTTTTTTAAGGAGCTGCGGTTTTTCTGCCGCATCTCATAGGTGGTTCGTTTCCTGCTCCAGCCTGGCCTTGAGTGTGCGGCTTGTGCTGGAGGCCCTCTGGGCTCCGTCCGCCTAGACTCCCGAGTTTGACCCTAGATACTCCTAGTGAAGCAATTTTGTAAGTCCACCGGACGTGTCACTCACTCTGATGCACAGGACTGCGACAGAGTCCAAAGAAATCCCAGGTCATCTATGACCTTTCGGTCCTAACGTTTCTGGGGAATTCTTCATATTCTCCTGAACCTGACCTTCCAATTTATTCTTCAAAAAATATCACTTTAAAATTGTTGAGGATTTATGCATATTCATGATTATGTATGCTTATTACTTATGCTGATTATTCAAAGTTGCCATATTCCAAGATGACATCACTCCTGCCTTTAGGGTGGTCCCATTACTCTTCAAACTCTGTGGGTCTGGGTCAACTGGCAGTTGAGGCTGAGAGAGACCAGCCCCATCCATGGGGCCCTGGGTCCTAGGCTTGGCCAACTTTCTTTGTGCTCACCCCACACTGGCCACCAGTGTGTCTGTTGGACTCAGTGTTCCTGACGTGCATTTGCCTATATGTGCCTCTAAAAAAGAATCTTCAAAAACTGTTCTCTCTTGCGTAATTCCTAGTGGACATCAGATACTTTTCATTACGTTTAAATATTAAATTTTGAAAAAATCTGTAATAAATGTTATATTGCTTGTTTAAGGATTCTCAGAACTTCCTTAGTGGTCCAGTGATTAAGACATCAGCTTCCAATGCAAGGGGTGTGGGTTCAATCCCTGGCCGGGGAGCTAGGATCCCACATGCCTTGGGACCAAGGGACCCAAACAGAGAACGAAAGATGGTCATCTAAAAACCTTAAAAAAAAAAAAGGGATCCTCAACCAGAGACAGCTTTGCCCCCAGGAAGCACTCGGGCGACATCTGGACCTATCTGTGATGTCCCAGGTATGTGAGAGAGCACACACGCATGCATGTGTTTGTGTGTGTGAGTAGACCAGGGATGCCGCTCAGCACCCTGTGATGCAATGTGCAAGAGTTCTCAGGGCAGAATACTGACAGTACGAGGTTTGAGAAGCTTTGATTTGAATGCACGCCAAGGAATATGAATATCACGGTGAGTTTATTTCAGCATCCAGGTGGTTCGTTCCTGCTCCAGCCTGGCCTTGAGTGTGCGGCTTGTGCTGGAGGCCCTCTGGGCTCCGTCCGCCTAGACTCCCGAGTTTGACCCTAGATACTCCTAGTGAAGCAATTTTGTAAGTCCACCGGACGTGTCACTCACTCTGATGCACAGGACTGCGACAGAGTCCAAAGAAATCCCAGGTCATCTATGACCTTTCGGTCCTAACGTTTCTGGGGAATTCTTCATATTCTCCTGAACCTGACCTTCCAATTTATTCTTCAAAAAATATCACTTTAAAATTGTTGAGGATTTATGCATATTCATGATTATGTATGCTTATTACTTATGCTGATTATTCAAAGTTGCCATATTCCAAGATGACATCACTCCTGCCTTTAGGGTGGTCCCATTACTCTTCAAACTCTGTGGGTCTGGGTCAACTGGCAGTTGAGGCTGAGAGAGACCAGCCCCATCCATGGGGCCCTGGGTCCTAGGCTTGGCCAACTTTCTTTGTGCTCACCCCACACTGGCCACCAGTGTGTCTGTTGGACTCAGTGTTCCTGACGTGCATTTGCCTATATGTGCCTCTAAAAAAGAATCTTCAAAAACTGTTCTCTCTTGCGTAATTCCTAGTGGACATCAGATACTTTTCATTACGTTTAAATATTAAATTTTGAAAAAATCTGTAATAAATGTTATATTGCTTGTTTAAGGATTCTCAGAACTTCCTTAGTGGTCCAGTGATTAAGACATCAGCTTCCAATGCAAGGGGTGTGGGTTCAATCCCTGGCCGGGGAGCTAGGATCCCACATGCCTTGGGACCAAGGGACCCAAACAGAGAACGAAAGATGGTCATCTAAAAACCTTAAAAAAAAAAAAGGGATCCTCAACCAGAGACAGCTTTGCCCCCAGGAAGCACTCGGGCGACATCTGGACCTATCTGTGATGTCCCAGGTATGTGAGAGAGCACACACGCATGCATGTGTTTGTGTGTGTGAGTAGACCAGGGATGCCGCTCAGCACCCTGTGATGCAATGTGCAAGAGTTCTCAGGGCAGAATACTGACAGTACGAGGTTTGAGAAGCTTTGATTTGAATGCACGCCAAGGAATATGAATATCACGGTGAGTTTATTTCAGCAGCACCCATTCAAAAAAAAAAATTGTCTGTAACATTGTTTCTTTTTCTCCCTGTAATTGTATTTCTGTTCTTACTCCCTACAGATTTTTATCCTGATGAAAGATCCTTATGTTTGAAAGCCTTACTAGTTACCACATAATTCTCTGCTACAGAACTCAGCATGCAAACTGAATTTGTTTTTTATTCCTTTGACTGAAGGTTAAGATTTTCCTTCTGTATTGAGGTAGTATTAGAAATCGATCAAACACCATGAATATGTTACAATACTCAATAGACACATTTTAAACACAGAAGCCTCTTGGGTTGAAGTGTGTCTCTTCATGGGGCAAATTGGGGAGGATCTTCAGGGACCTGGTAGGTGGTCTTAGGTGATATGGAGATTCGGGGGGCCAGGTAAGATTCTGGGGGTCGGGGTGCCCCTTGAAGTAAGGCTGCAGAATTGCAGTGGAGAATAGGGTAGGAAAACAGACCAGGTGTGCTGTTTGCTCAGGTCGACCAACTGTAGGAAGACAGCATACGGACTCGGAGGGTTTTGAGATGGCCTCTAAAACCACCCATGCCCACGCACCTCCTGGAAAGCCTTCCTGCTGTTTATACACTGGTTGAATTTAAGACACTGAGCTCTCTGAGTAACTTAGCAACTCTCTTCTTTTAACGATTCAGCCTGTTTTTGCCACGACTTGTTAAAGGAGCCAAGCCAGTGTGTACTGTAGGTACTTTGTGAGTGCGGCGAGTGGACTTTCTCGCAGTGGACATCATCCTAGCAGAGGTGGTCCAGCACCGCGGTGGACTGGATGAGTTCCTGCGTCGGACACAGTGTTTGTTCTGTTCCCCACCATCACCAGCGGTCTGGCTGGGGCAAATTAGGCTCAGTTCTGGTCCACAGCGTTCTCACCTGTGAAGTGGAATTAAAAATAGATTTCTCAGTGGGTTGTGAGATTAAATGAGGTCATGCATGCAAAGCACTTCGTGCACACCCTGCACATGCTAAGTTCTGGGAAAATATTAATCGCTGTCACCTTCAGATATTACCAAGTGTGACTTCAGGAAAGAGATCTGTGAGGGGATGGGACCATCCTTTCAGCCTTAACTTCTTTGATCGTGATGCTCCCTTGCACAGGGTACTGTACCGCCCGCCCTGATTTTACGGTCAATGGTAGACCTTTGAGATTCCAATTGACCTTGAGGCTCTGCAGTAGCGGGCAGGGGTTGGCCCACGCCAGCGGGTCCCCCTCATTTGCTGATCAGCCTCTCAAGGACGCAGGTGAGCCCTCTAAGGACGCCTGCCTCAGGGTGGCCCTCTGAATGCCTGAGGCCGTTTCTCATTTCCTCAGAACACTGTCCAAGAGCTGCGTCAGGGACTGCCACACATTCGCAGTCCCTCTGGGGTGACTGCCACAAAGCCCACGTGACCGCACGGGCACCTTGGTCCTCGCGTCGACGACTGTTCCATCGGGTTACACAGTTTTCATCTCAGGGGAATTGTCTCTTGACATTAAACTGTCCAAACAGTATTGATATCCGCAGCTGCCCTGCACGATCACTTAACCCCACACAGCCGTTTAAAAGTAGTTAATGACAGCAGCGGCCGGCTCGCCCCTGAGGAGTGATGGGCCCCGTTCGACCCGGGTTGTCATGGTTTATGGAGGAAGGCGGTGTGTCCATCGCCGGCGCCCACCACAGCAGGTAATTTGAAATGAAATGAGACAGTTTCCCCCGGCAGATTGATTTGGGAATCTTGCCTGCTCTTCCCTTTGACCCTTGACAAGTTGACACTGCAAAGATTGTGACTTTAAAAAATGACTGGGTGCAAACATGTTGAGGTCGATGATTTACGGGGTGCCGAGGCAAGGCCGGTGCCTTCGGAGTGATGCGGGGAGAGAGGCGGGCTGTCAGCTTTAACATCTCAGGCTTTATGCTTCTGAATCTTATTAATTATACTACCAGGCAGATCTACTAATGATCCTTGATCAAGGCATCTGTGTTCTTGATGAGAGACCAGGAACCCAGCTTCCTGGTCAAATCCCAGGAGCCAAAACCAGCAAAGAAAAGAAGAAAGATTCAGTTTGTCATTTTTCTTGAACAGTCCAGATGCTAAGTTCTGGGAAAATATTAATCGCTGTCACCTTCAGATATTACCAAGTGTGACTTCAGGAAAGAGATCTGTGAGGGGATGGGACCATCCTTTCAGCCTTAACTTCTTTGATCGTGATGCTCCCTTGCACAGGGTACTGTACCGCCCGCCCTGATTTTACGGTCAATGGTAGACCTTTGAGATTCCAATTGACCTTGAGGCTCTGCAGTAGCGGGCAGGGGTTGGCCCACGCCAGCGGGTCCCCCTCATTTGCTGATCAGCCTCTCAAGGACGCAGGTGAGCCCTCTAAGGACGCCTGCCTCAGGGTGGCCCTCTGAATGCCTGAGGCCGTTTCTCATTTCCTCAGAACACTGTCCAAGAGCTGCGTCAGGGACTGCCACACATTCGCAGTCCCTCTGGGGTGACTGCCACAAAGCCCACGTGACCGCACGGGCACCTTGGTCCTCGCGTCGACGACTGTTCCATCGGGTTACACAGTTTTCATCTCAGGGGAATTGTCTCTTGACATTAAACTGTCCAAACAGTATTGATATCCGCAGCTGCCCTGCACGATCACTTAACCCCACACAGCCGTTTAAAAGTAGTTAATGACAGCAGCGGCCGGCTCGCCCCTGAGGAGTGATGGGCCCCGTTCGACCCGGGTTGTCATGGTTTATGGAGGAAGGCGGTGTGTCCATCGCCGGCGCCCACCACAGCAGGTAATTTGAAATGAAATGAGACAGTTTCCCCCGGCAGATTGATTTGGGAATCTTGCCTGCTCTTCCCTTTGACCCTTGACAAGTTGACACTGCAAAGATTGTGACTTTAAAAAATGACTGGGTGCAAACATGTTGAGGTCGATGATTTACGGGGTGCCGAGGCAAGGCCGGTGCCTTCGGAGTGATGCGGGGAGAGAGGCGGGCTGTCAGCTTTAACATCTCAGGCTTTATGCTTCTGAATCTTATTAATTATACTACCAGGCAGATCTACTAATGATCCTTGATCAAGGCATCTGTGTTCTTGATGAGAGACCAGGAACCCAGCTTCCTGGTCAAATCCCAGGGAGCCAACAGCAAGATGAAGAGATCCTGTCTCTTATTTATGTCATAAATACTCGTACTTACAATGAACTGATGAAAAGGTGCCAATTCAGTTTGTCATTTTGGTAGAAAACCCACAGCTTGCATACGAGGATAAGAAAAGAGTTCTCTTTCATGGGTCTCCTTTTTCCTTTCTTTATACATGTGGTTAATCAAATTATGGAAAGACACTGTGATTAAAAGGATGAGAGATTCAATATTTTGATCATTGAAGAGTTACCAAGGGAAGAAAGAAAATCATGAAGTATCAAAATTTTCTTCTAATCCTTGGTAATCACATTTAGATTTCCATACCAGATATTATATAATACTTTATATATTATGTATGTAAAATATTCTGTAATATTTTATTATATAACAATTAAGTATTTTTCACATTATTTTGATGCTACTCTTCTGATGCAGCTGTTTCTCTTAGAAGCGAAGTTTGGTCATTAATAAATGTTATCTTCCATAAAATTTAAAAATTAACCATTTTCTAAAACAATAAAAATGACAGGAAGGGGATTTTTTTATAAGTGGTTATCTCAACTCATCATTGTGGAATATTTACGCTGAGATTTTTAAAAATGAACTTGGCTATGGAACTGTTGATTCATTAATGCTGGGACTTGCCTTGAAGGAGCCATGTTCCAGAACATTTGCCATTGCACCCGGGCCATTAGCTGCAGCTTTTGTGTTTTCTCCCTCTTCTAACCACTTTGTTTGAAATATAATTTTGAAGATGCTAGTAAAAAATATAACAAATTCCTTATTGGTCTCCATTTAAATTATTTACTACCCTTTGGAGCCATATCTTCATTGAACTATGCTTAAAGTCTTTTCAGGAATGTTTCTCTATGTTGTCCATTGGGTTTAATAGACGCGCCATTTAATAAGCTCTCTACCTGTAAGGATGGACTATTTGACCTCTGTGCCCTGCCACTGGTAGACATAGTATAAGATTGCTTTGTGAAATAAAGCTGTCGGTAACATCAACAAAATAAAAAATGATCGTATTCCAATACTCTCTGCTGAGTCCTATGACAGTGCTGAAATATGGAATAAAATTGAAAGTAGATTAGTTTTGGGTCTTAAGTCATGTTTTGACAAGAAATAAGAGAGGAGAACATATCTTTGAACTTTTAGTTTTAAAGTTTTTTAATGAAAATATTTATCATTGTGTAAGGTTCCTTCTTTCTTTATCACACCGCGGCTGTATAACCTGAAAACAATCCGTTCTCTTATTGTGAGGGATATAAATACTGTTCTGTCTTTACATTAAATACCAGAAAGGGAGCTCACACGGGGAGAGATGCTCTGACACTTGTAAGTGAAGAGTGTCACACTAACAAAGAGGCTTATTGAAGAGGTTGGAAAATCAGTCATTAATAAGCTACATATTTTTAGGGTATGTAATGCATGTAAATACTGTAGACAGGCGCGTCGGGTTTGCTGTATTTTTTGTTCACCTTCAGGAACGGTTTGGAGAGGAAGAATAAATACGTCTGGGTGGGAGAAAGCCTGGCTGGGGATTGCTTTCGACCTAGAGGAATCTGAAAATCGGGGTGACTTGCAGATTGTGAAATGGTTCCTTTCACCCCGTGGTTGTGTATTAATCAGGTGAAATCGCTGCTGGTCCATGGCGTAAGGGATTTTTATAAGTGGTTATCTCAACTCATCATTGTGGAATATTTACGCTGAGATTTTTAAAAATGAACTTGGCTATGGAACTGTTGATTCATTAATGCTGGGACTTGCCTTGAAGGAGCCATGTTCCAGAACATTTGCCATTGCACCCGGGCCATTAGCTGCAGCTTTTGTGTTTTCTCCCTCTTCTAACCACTTTGTTTGAAATATAATTTTGAAGATGCTAGTAAAAAATATAACAAATTCCTTATTGGTCTCCATTTAAATTATTTACTACCCTTTGGAGCCATATCTTCATTGAACTATGCTTAAAGTCTTTTCAGGAATGTTTCTCTATGTTGTCCATTGGGTTTAATAGACGCGCCATTTAATAAGCTCTCTACCTGTAAGGATGGACTATTTGACCTCTGTGCCCTGCCACTGGTAGACATAGTATAAGATTGCTTTGTGAAATAAAGCTGTCGGTAACATCAACAAAATAAAAAATGATCGTATTCCAATACTCTCTGCTGAGTCCTATGACAGTGCTGAAATATGGAATAAAATTGAAAGTAGATTAGTTTTGGGTCTTAAGTCATGTTTTGACAAGAAATAAGAGAGGAGAACATATCTTTGAACTTTTAGTTTTAAAGTTTTTTAATGAAAATATTTATCATTGTGTAAGGTTCCTTCTTTCTTTATCACACCGCGGCTGTATAACCTGAAAACAATCCGTTCTCTTATTGTGAGGGATATAAATACTGTTCTGTCTTTACATTAAATACCAGAAAGGGAGCTCACACGGGGAGAGATGCTCTGACACTTGTAAGTGAAGAGTGTCACACTAACAAAGAGGCTTATTGAAGAGGTTGGAAAATCAGTCATTAATAAGCTACATATTTTTAGGGTATGTAATGCATGTAAATACTGTAGACAGGCGCGTCGGGTTTGCTGTATTTTTTGTTCACCTTCAGGAACGGTTTGGAGAGGAAGAATAAATACGTCTGGGTGGGAGAAAGCCTGGCTGGGGATTGCTTTCGACCTAGAGGAATCTGAAAATCGGGGTGACTTGCAGATTGTGAAATGGTTCCTTTCACCCCGTGGTTGTGTATTAATCAGGTGAAATCGCTGCTGGTCCATGGCGTGGATGGGCAGCGGAGGTGTGGGCTGAGGAGGCTGACCCTCCCCTCCAGGGCTCTGCAAACAGCCGGCGTTGCCAAAGGTGAGCTGGTGGGGCCCTTGAGAAAGCGGTGCCTCTTGCCCTCCCACACACGGGGTGATCGCGGGGTGGGGGCAGCTAGAGGAATGCCCCCCCCACCCCGTCTCAGGGCGGACCTTTCTCCCGTCACATCCTTCCCTGTAAAACCCAGGATGCCGAGCTCTGCAGTCGCTTAGGGCTGCCCTCGCCTTCTTCTCCTGCTCGGTGGCCCTCCTCCACCCAAAGTCAGGGCTAGGCTCATGTCTGAGAGCCTTCTAACTAGGGCTTCTTTAGAAAAAAAAAATCCAAGTTGGCGTTTTCCCCCAGTGAATGCAAGTTATCCATACATGGCAGCGTTGGGCTAACACCAGTCAGACTCTCATGGGACTGCTTTCAGTTATGAAGAAAGCAATACTATTGTCCTAATCTTAAATTGTCTATAGTTAGGGGTTTTTAAAGTAAGTTTAAAAGGTAAAGACTATATTGGCTGGGACTTCCCTGGTGATACAATGGATGGGAATCTGCCTGCCAATGCAGGGGACATGGGTTCGATCCTTGGTCCAGGAGGATCCCACATGCCGAGGAACAGCTAATTCTGTACACCACAACTACTGAGCCCGTGTCCTGGAGTCAGCAACAAGAGAAGCGGCTGCACTGAGAAACCTGTGCACTGCAGCTAGAGAGGAGCCTCTGCTCACTGCAATGAGAGAAAGCCTATGGGCAGCAAGGAAGACCCACTGCAATCAAAAATAATTAATTTTAAAAATGATTTAAAAAAAGATTGGCCAGAAGTTCCGAAAAAGGTTTTCTTTTTTTAAGATTTATTTATTTATTTATTTTTGGGCGTGGGTCAGGTTGGGGAGGGAGGGGAGCAGGCGGGCCACTTCTATTGGTCTTTCGTTTCTCTATGTTCATCCGTCTTTGTTCTTTGGCTCCTGCGGGCCTCCCATCGCGGTGGCGTCTGTCGCTGCAGAGCACCGGCTCTGGGCGCATGCGCTCCAGAGCTCCGGCTCGGTAATTGGACACATCAGTCCAGCCGCTCCGCGGCACGTGGGATCTTCTCAGGCCAGGGCTCGAACCGGCGCCCCTTGCACTGCAAGGTGGTGTCCTTATCCACTGGACCACCAGGGGAAGCCCAGGTTTTCTTTTTTTAAAGCCTCTCATCTGTTTGATTTCTTTAATCTCTTATCACCAGTTTCTGAAAAAGGTTTTCATAAGTGTTCCAATAACCTCTCCTGAGGTCTTTTAAGGCTGTTACAAGGAAAAGTATTTTTTTTAATTTGAGATGACTATGAAACACAGCTATGCGTCTGCGTTGAGGCAGGTGCCAAGTCTTGTGGAGGTTCTAGAGTACCATCCTGTAACTCATTGTAGTACATGGCTTTACCCTTGATTTGGCTGAATAACACCCCTCACAGGACACTGAATGGCCGGGGTCATTATGTTGGTGTAATTTGTCATCATCTTGACTCGTGAGTGCGGAAGGCTTTGAGTAATAACTGTGTGGTCACTGGGGACAGAGACTACGTTTACATGTGTGCTTTAGTCATGGTTTTCTGTCAAATGTCAGCACCCAAGAGGAGCCCCGAGCGTCCTGGGAAGGGTCGGCGAGTGACGAGGTTCCCAGAGGGCTCAGGTCAAGCAGACCACAACTACTGAGCCCGTGTCCTGGAGTCAGCAACAGAGAAGCGGCTGCACTGAGAAACCTGTGCACTGCAGCTAGAGAGGAGCCTCTGCTCACTGCAATGAGAGAAAGCCTATGGGCAGCAAGGAAGACCCACTGCAATCAAAAATAATTAATTTTAAAAATGATTTAAAAAAAGATTGGCCAGAAGTTCCGAAAAAGGTTTTCTTTTTTTAAGATTTATTTATTTATTTATTTTTGGGCGTGGGTCAGGTTGGGGAGGGAGGGGAGCAGGCGGGCCACTTCTATTGGTCTTTCGTTTCTCTATGTTCATCCGTCTTTGTTCTTTGGCTCCTGCGGGCCTCCCATCGCGGTGGCGTCTGTCGCTGCAGAGCACCGGCTCTGGGCGCATGCGCTCCAGAGCTCCGGCTCGGTAATTGGACACATCAGTCCAGCCGCTCCGCGGCACGTGGGATCTTCCCAGGCCAGGGCTCGAACCGGCGCCCCTTGCACTGCAAGGTGGTGTCCTTATCCACTGGACCACCAGGGGAAGCCCAGGTTTTCTTTTTTTAAAGCCTCTCATCTGTTTGATTTCTTTAATCTCTTATCACCAGTTTCTAAAAAAGGTATTCAAAAGTGTTCCACTAACCTCTCCTGAGGTCTTTTAAGGCTGTTACAAGGAAAAGTATTTTTTTTAATTTGAGATGACTATGAAACACAGCTATGCGTCTGCGTTGAGGCAGGTGCCAAGTCTTGTGGAGGTTCTAGAGTACCATCCTGTAACTCATTGTAGTACATGGCTTTACCCTTGATTTGGCTGAATAACACCCCTCACAGGACACTGAATGGCCGGGGTCATTATGTTGGTGTAATTTGTCATCATCTTGACTCGTGAGTGCGGAAGGCTTTGAGTAATAACTGTGTGGTCACTGGGGACAGAGACTACGTTTACATGTGTGCTTTAGTCATGGTTTTCTGTCAAATGTCAGCACCCAAGAGGAGCCCCGAGCGTCCTGGGAAGGGTCGGCGAGTGAACGCAGGTTCCCAGAGGGCTCAGGTCGAAGCAGACCACGTCCTTGGAGGGTGGAGGTCACTAACAAGAGAGCAAGGCTGGGACAGAGCCTGTCTGTGTGAGGCACCCAAACCCAGAGCGGAGGTCAGCGTTCTAGAAGATGAGAGAAGGAGAGCGTGGGTAGAAAACGAACAGGAGCGGGCGCGTATGGCGGGAAGGGGCGGCTGGCCTTCCAGGGTGAGGAGCTCCCTATTCAGGCAGGTGAGGCGGTTTTCACGGAGAATCCATCCTGCTTGATAAACAGCGTGCACCTGAGTGTCCGCTGGGGACTCCGGTACTAATTCTGCCAGCTGATAGCTGTGGTACCCTTAGCACAACACGGGAATCTTCTGGGTGTTGAGTGTTTAATCAGTCAGAGGACGAGACCGTGGCGGCTGTGCTCGCGTGTGAGTTGCTCTCGGAGAGCCCAGCTTGGGGGCTGACCCCTGGCCACTACCCCGGCCGGCAACCTGCCTTTTCTCTTCCGGGTTCTGAAATCAGAATGTCAACCTCTTCTCCCTCTCAGGTTTCATGAGCCCAGTGAGTTCCCGCCCCCTCTTGCAAAGAAACATGTTCTGGAAGTTTTTCACCATCTGTAAATCAAAAATTCTCACACCTGTTCCAGTGAACTCTGGTTGCTGGTTGGGAAGTCTAGACGAGGCTTCGTGTCATTGCAGTTTAGAGATCATCTTTGCAGTGGCTTTGTAATCGAGCTGGAGTTAACATTGTTTTTTTTTTTTTTTTTTTTTTATAGACTCGAAAGCTTCTCAATCACTCTTTTTTTTTCTTTAAGATTTATTTATTTATTTATTTATTTTTGGGCGTGGGTCAGGTTGGGGAGGGAGGGGAGCGGGCGGGCCACCTCTATTGGTCTTTCATTTCTCTATTCTCATCTGTCTTTGTTCTTTGGCCCGTGTGGGCCTCCCATCGCGGTGGCCTCTGTCGTTGCAGAGCGCTGGCTCTTGGTGCATGCGCTCCAGGGCGCCGGCTCGGTTATTGGACACATCGGTCCAGCCGCTCCGCGGCACGTGGGATCCTCCCAGGCCAGGGATCAAACCGGCGCCCCTTGCACTGCAAGGCGGTGTCCTTACCCACTGGACCACCAGGGGAAGCCCGAGTTAGCATTGTTTTACAAACCATGAGCTGAAATAGCTAACCAACAAGGATCTACTGTAGAGCACAGGGAATTCTGCTTAGTGCTCTGTAATAACCCAAATGGGAGAAGAATTTGAAAAAGAATAGATACATGTTCTGAAAACATACATGTAACTGAATCCCCATGCTATACACCTGAAGCTAACACGACACGGCACATCAACTCTACGTCAATAAAAATTTTTAAAAGGGGATAGGCAGAGCACTGGCAAGCTGGGTCTGGCAAAGCAGGACCGTCCTCCTGGAAAGATGGTTTGCAAAGAGCTGGTGAGCAGGCAGAACTGCTCTGAGTGCCTGTCCAGAGCGCTCTCCAGGGCACAGGTGACAAGTGAGTCTCACCGCCAAGCGTGGAAGAGGGCTCTGGAGGCCCCCAGGGCCCCACTGATGCAGCTGTGACCTGCGGACCCATGCCGTGCCAGGACTTCCTTCTGAGGTGTCCTCCAGACACGGTCAGCCTCTTCACCATCTCCACATGCAGCGCCTACAGGAGAATTCCAGGTTCTAGTAAGGAGAGGCGACGTAATCATGATGCTTAAGGACAAGAGCTGTGCCACGCTCCACATGTACCATTCTCTTACGAAGCTGAGCTTTACGGGAGTTCCCTGGTGGTCCAATGGTTATGTCTCCACGCTCTCACTGCCTGGATCCAGGTCCAGTTCCTGCTTGGGGAGCTAGGATTCCACAAGTCACCAGGCCTGGCCAAAAAAAACCCCAAAAACTAAAAAACCCAAACTTAAAAAACAAAACAGCTTTATCTGACTCTGTTCATTTTATCCCTTGTAGAGTATCATGGTTTGTTTATGAGCACATGAGTTTAAAATCATCTTTTGGAACAAAACATGTTATTCAAAAGAGGATTGTTCTCATATGAGTATAATTGCTTCTAAAATATCTCCTTGTAGACAGACTTGTATAAACCATCATTAATTCTTTGTATAACTAATGTATGAAATGCAGCATTTCCATTAATGGAAAAGGAAACTCAAGCATCACACTAATAATATCAATAATATGCATTTGTAATTACATGCTGTAGGTAACTGTAAAAGCTACATTTTATTACCTTAATAAAACCCCTGAAGCAGCCCAGCTCTAGGTAGAGGCGACTGTCCTTACCCACTGGACCACCAGGGGAAGCCCGAGTTAGCATTGTTTTACAAACCATGAGCTGAAATAGCTAACCAACAAGGATCTACTGTAGAGCACAGGGAATTCTGCTTAGTGCTCTGTAATAACCCAAATGGGAGAAGAATTTGAAAAAGAATAGATACATGTTCTGAAAACATACATGTAACTGAATCCCCATGCTATACACCTGAAGCTAACACGACACGGCACATCAACTCTACGTCAATAAAAATTTTTAAAAGGGGATAGGCAGAGCACTGGCAAGCTGGGTCTGGCAAAGCAGGACCGTCCTCCTGGAAAGATGGTTTGCAAAGAGCTGGTGAGCAGGCAGAACTGCTCTGAGTGCCTGTCCAGAGCGCCTCCAGGGCACAGGTGACAAGTGAGTCTCACCGCCAAGCGTGGAAGAGGGCTCTGGAGGCCCCCAGGGCCCCACTGATGCAGCTGTGACCTGCGGACCCATGCCGTGCCAGGACTTCCTTCTGAGGTGTCCTCCAGACACGGTCAGCCTCTTCACCATCTCCACATGCAGCGCCTACAGGAGAATTCCAGGTTCTAGTAAGGAGAGGCGACGTAATCATGATGCTTAAGGACAAGAGCTGTGCCACGCTCCACATGTACCATTCTCTTACGAAGCTGAGCTTTACGGGAGTTCCCTGGTGGTCCAATGGTTATGTCTCCACGCTCTCACTGCCTGGATCCAGGTCCAGTTCCTGCTTGGGGAGCTAGGATTCCACAAGTCACCAGGCCTGGCCAAAAAAAACCCCAAAAACTAAAAAACCCAAACTTAAAAAACAAAACAGCTTTATCTGACTCTGTTCATTTTATCCCTTGTAGAGTATCATGGTTTGTTTATGAGCACATGAGTTTAAAATCATCTTTTGGAACAAAACATGTTATTCAAAAGAGGATTGTTCTCATATGAGTATAATTGCTTCTAAAATATCTCCTTGTAGACAGACTTGTATAAACCATCATTAATTCTTTGTATAACTAATGTATGAAATGCAGCATTTCCATTAATGGAAAAGGAAACTCAAGCATCACACTAATAATATCAATAATATGCATTTGTAATTACATGCTGTAGGTAACTGTAAAAGCTACATTTTATTACCTTAATAAAACCCCTGAAGCAGCCCAGCTCTAGGTAGAGGCGACATGATTAAAGCTCATGGCTTCAGCAGCTAAGGGTCTGTTAAGCGCTCTTAGCTATAACAACCCCCAGCATGTAGGGGATTCTTTCCCCCCAGAAAATAATGATGATTTACTTGCCAAGATAAAATACTGCAGGTCGATGGAATGACACACTACCTGAGAGCCATGAGAGTCACAAAGCAAAGATAAAAATCAAACTCAGTGAGAACAAAACACAGGTTGAGAGAACTTCTTGTCCTCAGGGCGGAGGGAGCCCCTGGGTTCTGTCCTGGCAAGGTTAATGGCGGCTTCCTCCCGGAGTGCACAGCAGGAACAAGGAGGCTCTCACAAAGAGAGTGTTAATCTTGCCGAGCAGACGTGTACAGGGCTCCAAGATTTCTGGGGTCGATACCTTGGGCACGCTGACAGGTAGAAGGACCAGGGCGTTGGACTGGCCCGGCAGATCAATAGCTCTTTAGGGGTCTGCCAATCACCCATTAGGGAGGAAGAAGACCCGGTAGATGAGTTCCAACAGCTTCTCAGAGGCTCTAAGGACTGCGCGTGCCCCTTCCTAGGTGGGAAATGGGAGGCAGCGGCTGCATTTCAAGCCGGGGAGGGGACGTCTCCAGATCAGGAAAACACTGGGGTACGTGCAGAACATTGGCGGGGCTGCAGAGGAGCCTGGCATAGAAACAGACAACACTCAACCAAGGGCATCGCTGTGCTCTAAACGGACGAGCAGGCTGCCAGCTCCAGATCGTCATCCACCTGGAAGTCAGCTCCGGGAGGATCTGAGAGATCAACAAGTGCGGTGTCAAAGCATAATGTTTCTGTTGGAAATACCGCCCAGAATTTCCAGGGAGCCTTTCCCATTGATGAATTTTGAGATGAAATCCAAATATTCTTGCGTGCAGGGAGAAGTAGATGGAGTTTTTTTTTTTTTTTTTCCCCTCTACCTTTCAATACACAACAAAATTTGAACTAAAACTCAAAATTTTCCTTCTGAACCTCACCTTCGAATTATCCTCCCAGAATGCCGACTGTCTTCCACTTTACAGATTTTTCCGTTATTGCACAAAACATGAGGTGACTACTAAATGTGGGGTCTACATTTAGCAGGAGTGGGTGCGCGGAAGGGCTTCAAGGGTCAGACTTTTTGTAGGCATGTGTTTTTCTCCAGGAAGAAGGTCCAGGGCTTTCTAACCTCTCCACCGAGTCTGTGAGCTCCCCTCCCCGTGTAAAGCCGGGCCGACCGCGGGGAGGCACCTGGGAGGCGGCTCTGCCTGGCCGGCCGAGCGGGGGCAGCAGCAGCACCAGGCTGAGCCGCCGCGTGTTCCCGGCCAGCGGGAAGGCTGGAGAGGAGATCCTGTCCCTGACCTTGCTTCGGCTTGGATAGACCGTGGACACAGGGCCCATCAGACCGCCCTAAAGCAGCCCTGGAGGAGGAGAGCAAGGCGGAAGGCGCAGTCCTGGGCTTTCAGGTCTCAAACATTGGAAGACGATATTTGGTAAACTTTTCTCAGGGAGTCGACTGTGCCGGAAAGGTCCAGAACTCCATCACTGGCTGAATCAGCAGCACTGACATACTATACAACTATAAAAGCTTGGGAATATAATTTCCCAAGCTCTGATACACACTTGATTTTGCTACAGGGTTTCGTTCTTGAAGACGAAGAAAACTGCCTCGAGAAATGACGTCTTCGGCACAGAAAAAGACTTCAGTTTCTTTGAATCAACACTGGCTCTTTCAGTTCTTCCACTTCGTGGGAAATTAAAAATAACAGAAACACGAGGCAGCTGAAAGGGGAAGTTGTCTCAGGTAGGCAGGTTCAGAGGATCTTTATTCTGTTAGTGAGGTATCACTTTCATTTTCTGTGAAAGTATAAGACGCGTGGGTCTCTCCTTGCAGATTCTTAACCAGATGCCCACCAGATAATCTTTTCTACTTTAAACATATCTAGCCAATTCAAAGATAAGTATTTAAAGTAGCAAATGCTGGGTCTTCATACAGCTGAGCACAGTGAAATTTCCCAAGGCAAATTCATTTGTCTAGTGGTATATGTGATGTGATACCTGTAATCCTTAGTGATGAAATTAAAAGCCTGTGTTTATATCTTAGAAAGCAACCATTTGGTGAGCGGAGATGAAATATATTTTGCCTATCATTTCCATCCCTTTAAGAAGTTTCCATAAAATTCATAATTCCTAGGTGACAGAAGGCAAGTCCGCACCGTTTCCGGCTGTTCTGCGTGGGAGAGGATGATGAATAGTCAGGGCCGGGTGGCACTTGACAAATATCATCAGACGCCAATGCAGATTTTGTGGGTGGACTGGAATCTGAGAGGTATCTGCCTGCCTGTTTTGGTTCATTTTTCACAGTCCTGTTTAAACCGAGAGACTCCCTTGAAATCGAAAATCACCTCCTGGGGTAAAACAGGAACAAAGTGTTTACAGTCTAAGTTCAGGTTCTCTCGGATCATAAAGAACTTTAGAAGGGGTATTAGGTGATCAATTAATTAACCAATTGATTCATATGTATGGAGCATCTTTTTTTTTTTATCATTAAGTGTTGAGAAGAAACTGAGACAAATTCACTGCATAATTTCTTAGTTATATACATGTTGCCTTTTGTGCCTTAATGTGTGCCGGGGGTTAGTGCAGGGAAAAGGACCTGGCGGGAACCACCGATGGGAAGGGGTATCTAAGAGTGATTTGTTAAGTGATTTACGTCCCTTTGCTGACCACCTCAAACTACCACAACAGCGCTATCGGCTGTACTCCAATACAAAACAAAAAGGTTAATAAAAACGGAGGGCGTCTCTCTCACTTTCTGAAGAACCTCTGATGGTGGAGAGTCAATACGACTCCTTTCGTGTGGGCTGCTCCTGGCTTCCCATTAGGTCAGGCGCTTGACACACCTGAGTGCCTTTTATGAAAAGTTTTCATTTGGTCCAGATGGGCCGTGGTTTGAGCAGCCCTTGGGCTGCGAGCCTGACTTTCTTGTTCTCTAGGGTGATGTCTGTGTGCACTCGTTCCCTCTGCCATCAGGGAAGGGAGGTGTTGGAACGACGTGTCAGTCTTGCGGGCCTCTGGGCACGCAGAGCCTGCTGCGGGCCGGGTCGCCCTTCTGGGCTCAGACAGGACAGCGGGTTCGGACGAGGGACCCCTCTCCTAAGCAGTGCGCTCGCTTCCAAGTCTGTATCTAGGGGAGAGGCCCAGCTGTGCGGGGGGCTGGCCTGACAAAGGGGGCATCTGCCACACTCTGGGCTCTAGTCCCCACGGGAGAAACCGTCTCCTCGTTTTGCTGGGAAGTAACTGACAGACAGCAGTGTGTAAGTTTAAAGTGTATAGCATAACGATTTGACTCACATACATCATGAAAAGATTATCACAATAAATTTAATGAACATCCATCATCTCAGACAGACACAAAATTAAAGAAACAGAAATTTTTTCTTGTGACAGTCCTGTTTAAACCGAGAGACTCCCTTGAAATCGAAAATCACCTCCTGGGGTAAAACAGGAACAAAGTGTTTACAGTCTAAGTTCAGGTTCTCTCGGATCATAAAGAACTTTAGAAGGGGTATTAGGTGATCAATTAATTAACCAATTGATTCATATGTATGGAGCATCTTTTTTTTTTTATCATTAAGTGTTGAGAAGAAACTGAGACAAATTCACTGCATAATTTCTTAGTTATATACATGTTGCCTTTTGTGCCTTAATGTGTGCCGGGGGTTAGTGCAGGGAAAAGGACCTGGCGGGAACCACCGATGGGAAGGGGTATCTAAGAGTGATTTGTTAAGTGATTTACGTCCCTTTGCTGACCACCTCAAACTACCACAACAGCGCTATCGGCTGTACTCCAATACAAAATAAAAGGTTAATAAAACGGAGGCGTCTCTCTCACTTTCTGAAGAACCTCTGATGGTGGAGAGTCAATACGACTCCTTTCGTGTGGGCTGCTCCTGGCTTCCCATTAGGTCAGGCGCTTGACACACCTGAGTGCCTTTTATGAAAAGTTTTCATTTGGTCCAGATGGGCCGTGGTTTGAGCAGCCCTTGGGCTGCGAGCCTGACTTTCTTGTTCTCTAGGGTGATGTCTGTGTGCACTCGTTCCCTCTGCCATCAGGGAAGGGAGGTGTTGGAACGACGTGTCAGTCTTGCGGGCCTCTGGGCACGCAGAGCCTGCTGCGGGCCGGGTCGCCCTTCTGGGCTCAGACAGGACAGCGGGTTCGGACGAGGGACCCCTCTCCTAAGCAGTGCGCTCGCTTCCAAGTCTGTATCTAGGGGAGAGGCCCAGCTGTGCGGGGGGCTGGCCTGACAAAGGGGGCATCTGCCACACTCTGGGCTCTAGTCCCCACGGGAGAAACCGTCTCCTCGTTTTGCTGGGAAGTAACTGACAGACAGCAGTGTGTAAGTTTAAAGTGTATAGCATAACGATTTGACTCACATACATCATGAAAAGATTATCACAATAAATTTAATGAACATCCATCATCTCAGACAGACACAAAATTAAAGAAACAGAAATTTTTTCTTGTGATGAGAACTCAGGATTTACTCTCCATAACAAAATTTGTTTATAACATACAGCAGGGTTAATTACACTTAGCATGCGGTACATCACATTCCTGATACTTATTTTTATTACAGGTGGAGGTTTGTGCTTCATTTTTTGGCAGGAATATGGGAGACTTTTTATTCATTTTTTTTCTCACTTTTCTTTTGCTTTTAAATGATCTACAGAGAATCAGATTACTTTCATAATAATTGATATATTTTTAGATATTCTGTTTCCTCTGAATTCCAGAGATATATATTTTTTTAAATGCATTTTATTTATCTATTTATTTTTGGCTATTCTGGGTTTTCACTGCTGCCACAGGCTCTTCTCTGGTTGCAGGAAGTGGGGGCTACTCTCTAGTTGAGGTGAGCAGGCTTCTTGCTGTGGTGACTTCTCTTGCTGTAGAACTCGGGCTCTAGGGCATATGGGCTTCAATAGATGAGGTTCCAAGGCTCTGGAGCACAGGCGCCATAGTTGTGGCTCATGGGCTGCGTTGCTCCGCAGCATGTGGGGTCTTCCTGGATCAGGGATCGACCTCATGTTTCCTGCATTGGCAGGCGAGCTCTTTACCACTAAGTGACCAGGGAAGCCCCAGAGATCTTTTTATTTTTTTTTATTATAAAATTTTATTTTTATTGACATATATTTGATTTATGATGCTGTGATAGTTTCAGGTATACAACAAAGTGATTCAGTCATATATACATACATATCTTTCTTTTTTTTTTCAGATTTTTTCCCCCTTTGGTGTGTACTCAGTTGCTTCAGTCGTGTCTGACTCTTTGCGACCCCATGGAGTGCAGCCCGCCAGGCTCCTCTGTCCATAGGGCTCTCCAGGCAAGATGACTGGAGAGGGTTGCCATGCCCTCCTCCAGGGGGATCTTCCCAACTCAGAGATCGAACCCTCGTCGCTCACGTCTCCTGCACTGGCAGGCGGGCTCTTTACCACCGATGCTACCTGGGAAGCCCCCTTTCCCTGATGGGTTATTGTGGAGTATTGAGTGTAGCTCCCTGAGCTGTACAGTAGATCCTTGTTGTGGAAGCTTGCGCCTTTTGACTTCTTTATCCAATATCCCTTCCCCCACCCCCAGCCTCTGGAAACCACAAGTCTGGCCGCTTTTGCTATGAGTTTGTGTGTTTGTCTTTGCGGTATAATTGACCTACAGCACCATGTGAGTTCCTGTTACACAGCATAGTGATTCAATATTTCTATACATTTCAAACCTATCACCACAATATTACCTGTCACCATACCATGGACTCGATTCCCCACCCAATATGTCATTCCCGCGACTCAATTATTTTTTACACCAAAAGCATTTGTATTGGGGTGGAGCCAATGACCAATGTTGTGGTGGTTCCGGTGGCCAGTGAAGGGGCACAGCCACACAGACAGCTGCTTCCAGTCTCCCCCGAGCCCCTTCCCATCCAGGTGGGTACGTCACAGTAAGCAGAGTTCCATGTGCTATACAATAGATTTCTGTTGGTTATCCATTTCAAACATGGCAGTGGGAATTTGATTTTCGCAAAGTCCCCAAGCATCCCCTCCCCACTGCAACCGTGAGTTTGTTTTCTAAGCTTATGAGTCACTTTCTGTTTTGTAAATAAGTTCATTTGTATCATTTCTTTTTAGAATCCACATAAAAGGGATGTCATATGATATTTCTCCTTCTCTGTCTGATTTACTTCACTCAGTGTGACACTCTCATATTGCTGCAAATGACCTCATTTCATTCTTTTTATGGCTAATATTCCATTATACACACACACACACACACCCCTTCTGTATCCATTCCTGTGTCGATGGACATTTAGGTGGTCTCCATGCCTCGGTTATTGTAAACAGTGCTGGAATGAACACTGGGGAGCATGTATCTCTTCGGGCATGTTTTTCTCTGGATATATGCTCAGGGGTGGGACTGCAGGGTCATGTGGTAGCTCTAGTGTTTTAAGGAACCTCCACACAGTTCTCCATGATGTCTGTACCAATTTACATTCCCACCAATAGTACAGGATTCCCTTACTCTGCACTGGCAGGCGGGCTCTTACCACCGATGCTACCTGGGAAGCCCCTTTCCCTGATGGGTTATTGTGGAGTATTGAGTGTAGCTCCTGAGCTGTACAGTAGATCCTTGTTGTGGAAGCTTGCGCCTTTTGACTTCTTTATCCAATATCCCTTCCCCCACCCCCAGCCTCTGGAAACCACAAGTCTGGCCGCTTTTGCTATGAGTTTGTGTGTTTGTCTTTGCGGTATAATTGACCTACAGCACCATGTGAGTTCCTGTTACACAGCATAGTGATTCAATATTTCTATACATTTCAAACCTATCACCACAATATTACCTGTCACCATACCATGGACTCGATTCCCCACCCAATATGTCATTCCCGCGACTCAATTATTTTTTACACCAAAAGCATTTGTATTGGGGTGGAGCCAATGACCAATGTTGTGGTGGTTCCGGTGGCCAGTGAAGGGGCACAGCCACACAGACAGCTGCTTCCAGTCTCCCCCGAGCCCCTTCCCATCCAGGTGGGTACGTCACAGTAAGCAGAGTTCCATGTGCTATACAATAGATTTCTGTTGGTTATCCATTTCAAACATGGCAGTGGGAATTTGATTTTCGCAAAGTCCCCAAGCATCCCCTCCCCACTGCAACCGTGAGTTTGTTTTCTAAGCTTATGAGTCACTTTCTGTTTTGTAAATAAGTTCATTTGTATCATTTCTTTTTAGAATCCACATAAAAGGGATGTCATATGATATTTCTCCTTCTCTGTCTGATTTACTTCACTCAGTGTGACACTCTCATATTGCTGCAAATGACCTCATTTCATTCTTTTTATGGCTAATATTCCATTATACACACACACACACACACCCCTTCTGTATCCATTCCTGTGTCGATGGACATTTAGGTGGTCTCCATGCCTCGGTTATTGTAAACAGTGCTGGAATGAACACTGGGGAGCATGTATCTCTTCGGGCATGTTTTTCTCTGGATATATGCTCAGGGGTGGGACTGCAGGGTCATGTGGTAGCTCTAGTGTTTTAAGGAACCTCCACACAGTTCTCCATGATGTCTGTACCAATTTACATTCCCACCAATAGTACAGGAGGGTCCCTTCTCTCCGCACCCTCTCCAGCAATTGTTGTTTGTGGACTTTTTGATGGTAGCCATTCTGACTGATGTGAAGTGGTATCTCATTGTCGTTTTGATTTGCTTTTCTCTAGTAACTAGTGATTTTGAACATCTTTTCATGTGCCTGTTGGCCATCTGCATGTCCTCTTTAGGGAAATGTCTAGTCAGGTCTTCTGCACACTTTTTGAGGGGGTTGTTTTGATGCTGTTGAGTGTCATAAGCTGTTTGTAAATGTTGGAGACTAATCCCTTATCAGTCACGTCATTTGCAAATATTTTCTCCCAGTCTGTGGGCTGTCTTTTTGTTTTATTAATTGTTTCCTTTGCTGTGCAAAAGCTTTTGAGTTTAAGTAGGTCCCATTTGTTTCTTTTTGCTTTTATTTCCATTATTCTGGGAGATGGATTAAAAAAGATCTTGCTATGATTTATGTTGGAGAGTGCTCTGCCTATGTTTTCCTCTAAGAGTTTTATTGTGTCTAGTCTAACAATTAGGTCTCTAAATCATTTTGAGCTTATTTTTGTGTATGGAGTTAAGGAATGGTCTAATTTCATTCTCTTACACATGGCTGCCTGTGACTCACTTATTTTGAAACTGAAAGTTTGTTCTCTTACCCCCCCACCTATTCTCTCCCTTCCTCCCCTCTACTAGGCAACTACCTGTTTGTTCTCTGTATCAACAACTCTGTTTCTTTTTTGTTATGTTTATTTGTTTCCCATACATTCTGAAATCATAGTTTATTTTTCTTTGTCTGATTTATGTTGCCTAGCAGAATAACCTCCAGATTCATCTATGTTGTCACAAATGGCAAGACTTCATTCCTTTTTTTGTGGTTGAGTAATATTCCATTATATAAATATGTATGTCTGTGTGCATCTGTCACATCTTTACCCATTCATCTATTAGTTGTTCACCAAATATTTAAAACTGTTTTTAATGCAGTGGATTTATGAAATTCATTAATGGCAATTAGGGTCTGCTTCCTCTTCATTCTCTGAAAAAAAAGTTCTTATGCTGCAGCTTGGCTTGTCCCAGCTTTAGATGCCCCATTCCATATAGTAGATGGTTTAAATCACAATTCCTGACATGTGTTCCTAGAAGTAAAACTCCCACAGTGTGTTCATGAGACTGTCTGGATGCAGTTTCCACACAAAGCTCTCTGAGCAATGCTGGGTCACATCCTGCTCTGCAGGGGTCTGGACAGAGCGCCTTGAGCTGATCTGCGAACACCCTAAGGGGCGAGTGAGTGGGGTTTCCCAAGGGCTCTGGCCAGCTTTCCTTCCACGGTGATCCGGCAGGACTGCTGCTGGAAGAACCACCCCTCAGGAAACACACAATTATGGATTTCTTCATGCCTGAAAAAACTTTATCAGAGGAGAAATGGGAAAGCTTTACAGAGGAAGAGGGCACCTGGGAAAGGCAAACCCTAAAGGGGCTTCTTTTGCAAGTAATGGGCACGAAAGAATGCGTCACTTTGGAGAGTCTCTTTTAAGTCTACGTTTTATCTTCTGTTTGCCCCCAAGTAACCCAAGACCAAAAAGGCAACAACCCCAAATATTCATTGGAAGGACTGATGCTGAAGCTCCTATACATTGGCCACCTGATGCAAAGAGCCGACTCTTTGGAAAAGACCCTGATGCTGGGAGAGACGGAAGGCAGAAGGCGAAGGGGGCGGCAGAGGGTGAAATGGTTGGATAGCATCACCCATTCAATGAAAAATAATTTGAACAAACTCCATTTTCGGTTTTCCTTTTGCAAGAGCAAGAGGAGCCTAGCATGCTGCAGTCCATGGAGCTGCAGAGTCAGACACAATTTAGCAACTGAATTTACCCCCACCTATTCTCTCCCTTCCTCCCCTCTACTAGGCAACTACCTGTTTGTTCTCTGTATCAACCACTCTGTTTCTTTTGTTATGTTTATTTGTTTCCCATACATTCTGAAATCATAGTTTATTTTTCTTTGTCTGATTTATGTTGCCTAGCAGAATAACCTCCAGATTCATCTATGTTGTCACAAATGGCAAGACTTCTTTCCCTTTTTTTGTGGTTGAGTAATATTCCATTATATAAATATGTATGTCTGTGTGCATCTGTCACATCTTTACCCATTCATCTATTAGTTGTTCACCAAATATTTAAAACTGTTTTTAATGCAGTGGATTTATGAAATTCATTAATGGCAATTAGGGTCTGCTTCCTCTTCATTCTCTGAAAAAAAAGTTCTTATGCTGCAGCTTGGCTTGTCCCAGCTTTAGATGCCCCATTCCATATAGTAGATGGTTTAAATCACAATTCCTGACATGTGTTCCTAGAAGTAAAACTCCCACAGTGTGTTCATGAGACTGTCTGGATGCAGTTTCCACACAAAGCTCTCTGAGCAATGCTGGGTCACATCCTGCTCTGCAGGGGTCTGGACAGAGCGCCTTGAGCTGATCTGCGAACACCCTAAGGGGCGAGTGAGTGGGGTTTCCCAAGGGCTCTGGCCAGCTTTCCTTCCACGGTGATCCGGCAGGACTGCTGCTGGAAGAACCACCCCTCAGGAAACACACAATTATGGATTTCTTCATGCCTGAAAAAACTTTATCAGAGGAGAAATGGGAAAGCTTTACAGAGGAAGAGGGCACCTGGGAAAGGCAAACCCTAAAGGGGCTTCTTTTGCAAGTAATGGGCACGAAAGAATGCGTCACTTTGGAGAGTCTCTTTTAAGTCTACGTTTTATCTTCTGTTTGCCCCCAAGTAACCCAAGACCAAAAAGGCAACAACCCCAAATATTCATTGGAAGGACTGATGCTGAAGCTCCTATACATTGGCCACCTGATGCAAAGAGCCGACTCTTTGGAAAAGACCCTGATGCTGGGAGAGACGGAAGGCAGAAGGCGAAGGGGGCGGCAGAGGGTGAAATGGTTGGATAGCATCACCCATTCAATGAAAAATAATTTGAACAAACTCCATTTTCGGTTTTCCTTTTGCAAGAGCAAGAGGAGCCTAGCATGCTGCAGTCCATGGAGCTGCAGAGTCAGACACAATTTAGCAACTGAACAACAACGGAAGGCAACAGGCCTGTCTCAGGTAGTGAATGAACATTCTAGGAAAATGTATTTTCAAAAATTTTTAGAAAGTGTGTTTAGGATACAAATCGGTATAAATCTAAAGAGGCATCTAAAATGACATTCTCAAGCACCACTTAAAATAAGGAGCTCATTAAGATTCATGTTCTGAAAACGTTGCATTTCTAAAACAGACTTGGTGGCCTTTTATGTATAATTTAACAAGGGAAACCATAACAACAATAATGTATGTCTAGGACGAGTTTATTCTCTTGAATGAACAAATTAGGTCACTGTCAAGTAGGTTTATTTAATGGGAATCCTGTGAGGCGCTTCCTTAGAGAGAAATGACCCTTCTCCTGTGAGAAAAGGCAGCCAGAAAGGCCGTCCCCCTCGGTTTCACACGCGAGTGGGCGCACACACGGACACGCGGCGGGTTAGTTTCTGTGGAGCAGGTGCGTGTGTGCAGAGCAAGGCCGGTCTGCACAGCCGCGCCCGCAGCCTAGGCGAGTGCAGACTGCTGGAAGGAAAGCCATGTCCCCCTCGGTCTCTGCTCTGCGGCTCCAGCTGGAGAGATCTGGGGTCTCCAGAAGGCCTCTGATGTGGAGGCATATTAATAGAAATCCAGCGATTAAACAACGAAATCAAACCATGAACACTAGGTGTCCCCAAACAGACCTTCTTACTGAAGCGGGTCATAGTACAAAGGACACTGGAGTTATAACTGGACTCCCCGCGGGCGAGGGCCATCTGCAGGTGCAGAAGGTGCCTGGATCCCCCTTTCTCAGCTCTGTACCAGGGAGTCAGGTGGACTAGCGTGTCTCTGGCACCGCAGGAGGGGTTCTCGACTTGCCCTTCTCTTGCAGCGAGCATGACCTTTCTAACAGGTGCCCCTAGCAGGATGGTCATTCTTGGGCAGTGTTAATGAAAATCGCCCTCAAAATAGGGCTGCAGATGCCGCTGCGTACCTCGTGGATCTTTGCAGTGTGAGCGCAATTCTTGCAGGCGAGAGAGGCTCCCCTGAACTCATTTTCGGTTTTCCTTTTGCAAGAGCTGGCCCTGTGTCCAGTCCCCAGGGGGAGCCCCGCAGCCCACCGCGGCCTGGGCCGGCGCTCCAGACTCGCTCCCCGCGGGGCTGTGGGTCGGGGAGCGGGCCCAGGAGCGCGAGGGGAGGAGGGGGGCGCGCGCGGCGGGAGCACGGGGCAGGCGGGAGCGCGGGACGGCTGGCCGGAGCGTGCGGGGCGGGTGCGGATGCGGGGCCGCGGGCGGGAGCCCCACCTCGCGACTTCTTCCCTGCGGTTTGCAGGCGTCCTGGTCAAGGCTGGCCAGATGGGTTAGAAGGAGGGTCTGGGCGGGGAGTGGAACGCCGGCCCGACGACGGCGGTCCTGACTCTCTGCTCCCGTCCCCACCACGGACAGAGGTGTTGCTGTAGGGAGGCGGCTGCCCGGCACTGGTCTGCGGGGTCCGGCCGTCGGGGCGCGGGGGAAGGGCCGGAGCGCACGCGTGACTGGGAGCTGCTCCGCAGAGTCCGGGCTGGGCCCGGGGAGGGAGGGGCGCGCTCGTGGGCGGGGCTACTCTCCAGGGGCGGGGCCTACACTCCAGGGGCGGGGCCGGCTCTCTAGGGGCGGGGCCGGCTCTCCGGGGGCGGGGCCGGCTCTCTAGGGGCGGGGCGGCTCTCCGGGGGCGGGGCCCGCTCTCGGGGGGCGGGGCGGCTCTCCGGGGCGGGCCGGCTCTCTAGGGGCGGGCGGCTCTCCGGGGCAGGGCCGGCTCTCTAGGGGCAGGGCAGCTCTCTGGGGGCGGGGCCGGCTCTCTAGGGGCAGGGCGGCTCTCCGGGGGCGGGGCCAGCTCTCTAGGGGCGGGGCCGGCTCTCCGGGGGCGGGGCGGCTCTCCGGGGGCGGGGCCGGCTCTGGCGGCGGGCTCGGCCCTCAGGCCGCAGGAGCCCTAGGAGGGTCGCGGGCGCGCACGCCGGGGTCAAAGTTCCCGGCGGAAGCAGCGCGCGCTCCCTGCGGGAGGAGGCTGCGGACGCCCCGCGTGCCCTGACGGACCTGGCGCCCCGGGGCGGCCCACGCCGCGCCCCAGCCCGCCCGTCGGGCTCCTCGTGCGCGCCCGCCCCCCGCCCCCGGCCCGCCCTGCGCGCGTGTCTGCCTGAGCTGTGTGTGGAGTGGGTGTGCGGGGGGGAGGGCAAGCTGCGTGTGGCTGTGTGGCGGGGCAGGTCGTGTGTGCGAGGCGTGCGGTGTGTGCGTGTGTGGTGTGTAGTCGGTGAGTGTGTGGGGGGCGGGTATGGTGTGTGACAGGTGGGGGGTGTGGTATCGCGTATGTGTGGGGCGTGTGTGCGAGTGACGTGTGTGTGTGGGGGGTGGGTGTATGTTGTGCGGTGTGTGGGGTGTGGCGTGTGTGGTGAGTGTGTCTTTGGTGTGGTGTGAGCGCGTGTCTGGTGTGGAGCGAGTGTGTGTGGTGTGAGCGCGTGTCTGGTGTGGAGCGGGGGTGCTCTCGCCGCGGCGGCAGGTGGAGCCCGCGCAGGACCCGCGCCGGCGCAGCGGTGAGTGGGGCGCGGGGGGCGGGGGGCGGCCTGGCGGGGACCAGGGTGGGGCGCCGGGTCTGGGGTTCCGGGTCTGAGGCGCCCCGGCTGCTCCGCCGAGGGCGGGGCGGAGGCGGGGGTCGGGGTGGGTCGGACTGCGTTTTCCTGGCTTCGGGCCTCCGGGCCCAGGAAGCGCCTTTCTCCTGGAACCTGTTTCAGGGCTCCGCACCTGGGCTCCGGATGACCTCGGGAGGCCCGCCTCCGCACGCGCTTCCACGGCCTAGCACACGCATGCGCCCTGGCCTGGCGCACGCGGCCTGGCCTAGAGGATGCAGCCTGGCCTAGAGCACGCGGCCTGGCCTAGAGCACGCAGCCTGTGCTAGCACATGCAGCCTGGCCTGGAGCATGCAGCCTGTGCTAGCGCACGCGGCCTGGCCTAGAGCACGCAGCCTGGCCTAGAGCACGCGGCCTGGCCTAGAGCACGCAGCCTGGCCTAGAGCACGCAGCCTGGCCTAGAGCACGCGGCCTGGCCTAGAGCACGCGGCCTGGCCTAGAGGATGCAGCCTGTGCTAGAGCATGCAGCCTGGCCTAGGGCATGCAGCCTGTGCTAGCGCACGCGGCTTGGCCTAGCGCATGCAGCCTGGCCTAGCGCATGCAGCCTGACCTAGGGCATGCAGCCTGGCCTAGAGCATGCAGCCCGGCCTAGAGCATGCAGCCTGTGTTAGAGCATGCAGCCTGTGTTAGAGCATGCAGCCTGTGTTAGAGCATGCAGCCTGGCCTAGTGCATGCAGCCTGGCCTAGAGCATGCAGCCTGTGAGCCTGCGGCGTGGCAACCTGCCGCGCTACAGTAGGCATGGAGATTGCTAAGACCATGCCTTCAGAGTTTAATGTTGGTGGGAAAATTCGTTGCAAATGCCAGGTAATCCGCTAGGAACAGGATGGCCAGCTGGGGCCTCTCAGATGTGAAATGGTTGCACTGTGTGTCCACAGAAGGTTCACCTGGGCACCACCATCCTTTTACAAGTGACCGGGTATCCCTGGAGCTGGCAAATGAGAAAAATATGTTATATTTTAGGGTTTTTTCTTTTTAAAAAATGGTTTAGAATTTAAAAGAGAGCACATATCCTTCTATTTCATTTGCAGACGATGCGTTTTTGTCGTTATAACTGAGGAGAAAATACACTTGTCTGAGTGCGTTTGTTGTCAGTATCAGTTCTTGATCACCGGCCTCTTAAACTGGTACTAGAACTGTTTTCCTGTCCTGGGGCTTTTGGATCACTGCTTAATATGGTTATGAAATGTCGCTCTTAGTTGTCTGGGGGAAAACTGCAGAGCCCTCAGTCATGTAGTTTTTAAAAAGTGAATCTTCTTTGCACAAAAAACTGGGAATAGAACCACCATTTGATCCAGCAATCCCACCAATAGGCATATACCCTGAGGAAATCAAAATTGAAAAAGGCACATGTACCCCATTGTTCACTGTAGCATTATATACAATAGTTAGGGCATGGAAGCAACCTCCATGTCCATTGGCCAATGAATGGATAGAGACGTTGTGGTACCTATATATGATGGACTGTTACTCAGCCATAAAAAGAAATGCATTTGAGTCAGTTCTAATGAGGTGGATGAATCTAGAACCTATTATATAGAGAGAAGTATGTCAGAGAGAGAAAGATAAATATTGCATACTGACACGTATATATGGAATCTAGAAAGATGGTGCTGATAAATGTGTGTGCAGAGCAACAGTGGAGAGGCGGACATGGAGAACAGTCTTGTGGACATTGGGATGAGGGAGGGGAATATGCTGTGGGGCTCGGGGATCTCAGACAAGGGCTCTGTGGCGACCTGGAGGGGTGGGGTGGAGAAGGAGGTGAGAGGGGTTTCGGAAGGGGGGCATATATGTATACCTATGGCGGGTTCAGGTTGGTGTTTGGCAGTAGACAACAAAACTGTTAAAAAAATAGTAAAATAAAATAAAAATTAAATAAAAGTGAATCTTCTTATATTTTCTTGTATTACTGCTGCATTTGTGGTTGTCATGGTAATCAACAAGAGCATCACAACTAAGATTTATTAAATGCTTACTGTATAGTCAAAGGTAAGATTTTTCCAGCAGAAAAATCTTGGATGTGAGAGTTGGACCATAAGGAAGGCTGAATGTCGAAAAATTGATGCTTTCAAATGGTGTTTGAAGAGTGGGGAGAGACGTGATCGGGGTGAGAAGTTGACTAAGAAGCTGCTGTGAGGGGTGAGGCAGGGAGACAGTGGAAGTCAGAACATCGGGAGTGTTGGAGACCCCCCACCAGAGTTAGGTCTTTAAGCCAGGAGGGATGGGATTCGCACTGAATGATCAGACTTCCGCTGAAGACAGTGTTGCTTTGGCAGTGGAGTAGGGAAGGGGCCAGAGGGACCTGGAGGAAGGGGCGAGCTAGATGGTGCCTGTGGAGTCCAGTGAGCTACGCGGGGGCCCGACCACGGTGGTGACGTTGGCTCAGAAGGATTAAGATTTGAGATTGACCATATGGATTATGCTGATTGTGGAAATGTATATGTACTGTATTTTCATCTTTGAAATTGTGATAAGGGTTCGATTTGGTCTTTTTCTTTTTTCGGCCTTTTACTTTTTTTTTTCCTTTGAGGCCCAAAAGATAATGGTGCATCTAATATTCAGTGTCTGTTAGATAAAATACATTGGGTAGGAAACACACCCTGGGGGTCTTGGTTTTCTGGAGGTCAAGGGGAGCCAATGTCCATTGGCCAATGAATGGATAGAGACGTTGTGGTACCTATATATGATGGACTGTTACTCAGCCATAAAAAGAAATGCATTTGAGTCAGTTCTAATGAGGTGGATGAATCTAGAACCTATTATATAGAGAGAAGTATGTCAGAGAGAGAAAGATAAATATTGCATACTGACACGTATATATGGAATCTAGAAAGATGGTGCTGATAAATGTGTGTGCAGAGCAACAGTGGAGAGGCGGACATGGAGAACAGTCTTGTGGACATTGGGATGAGGGAGGGGAATATGCTGTGGGGCTCGGGGATCTCAGACAAGGGCTCTGTGGTGACCTGGAGGGGTGGGGTGGAGAAGGAGGTGAGAGGGGTTTCGGAAGGGGGGCATATATGTATACCTATGGCGGATTCAGGTTGGTGTTTGGCAGTAGACAACAAAACTGTTAAAAAAAATAGTAAAATAAAATAAAAATTAAATAAAAGTGAATCTTCTTATATTTTCTTGTATTACTGCTGCATTTGTGGTTGTCATGGTAATCAACAAGAGCATCACAACTAAGATTTATTAAATGCTTACTGTATAGTCAAAGGTAAGATTTTTCCAGCAGAAAAATCTTGGATGTGAGAGTTGGACCATAAGGAAGGCTGAATGTCGAAAAATTGATGCTTTCAAATGGTGTTTGAAGAGTGGGGAGAGACGTGATCGGGGTGAGAAGTTGACTAAGAAGCTGCTGTGAGGGGTGAGGCAGGGAGACAGTGGAAGTCAGAACATCGGGAGTGTTGGAGACCCCCCACCAGAGTTAGGTCTTTAAGCCAGGAGGGATGGGATTCGCACTGAATGATCAGACTTCCGCTGAAGACAGTGTTGCTTTGGCAGTGGAGTAGGGAAGGGGCCAGAGGGACCTGGAGGAAGGGGCGAGCTAGATGGTGCCTGTGGAGTCCAGTGAGCTACGCGGGGGCCCGACCACGGTGGTGACGTTGGCTCAGAAGGATTAAGATTTGAGATTGACCATATGGATTATGCTGATTGTGGAAATGTATATGTACTGTATTTTCATCTTTGAAATTGTGATAAGGGTTCGATTTGGTCTTTTTCTTTTTTCGGCCTTTTACTTTTTTTTTTCCTTTGAGGCCCAAAAGATAATGGTGCATCTAATATTCAGTGTCTGTTAGATAAAATACATTGGGTAGGAAACACACCCTGGGGGTCTTGGTTTTCTGGAGGTCAAGGGGCCCAAGAGTGGCCAGCTGAATGGTGGGGTGGAATTTGGCGGCGGGCGGCGAGGGGGTTGGCTGTTCCGGCGAAGAGGAAGTTCTGTGGGCACAATTTTATTCTTAAGCTTTTTTTTGTAAAAAATGGCCAAGTCCAGGCTTCCCCTGGTGGTCCAGTGGGTAAGGACACCGCCTTGCAGTGCAAGGGGCGCCAGTTCGAGCCCTGGCCTGGGAAGATCCCACGTGCCTCAGAGCAGCTGGACTGATGTGTCCAATTACCGAACCGGAGCTCTGGAGTGCATGCCCCAGAGCTCTGCAACGATAGACGCCACTGCGATGGGAGGCCCACAGGAGCCAAAGAACAAAGACGGATGAAGATAGAGAAATGAAAGACCAATAGAAGTGACCCGCCCGCTCCCCTCCCTCCTCAATCCAACCCCCGCCCAAAATAAATAAATAAATAAATCTTTAAAAAAAAAAAAAAAAAGGCCAAGTCCAAGTCAGAAAAACCAGTAGTTAATCTCTACAAGGAGTTGAGTTGCCAATTTTAAAGATTGTGAAGTAGGATGTTGTTCATCTGCTAAGTTGATTCTTTGCGACCCCATGGACTGCAGCATGCCTGGCTCTCCTGTCCTTCACTGTCTCCCCGAGTTTGCTCGAATTAGTGTCCATTGAGTCAGTAATGCTGTCTAGCCGTCTCATCCTCTGCCGCTCTGTACTCTTTGCATCAGGTGGCCACATTATTAGAGCTTCAGCTTCCGCATCAGTCCTCTCGATGAATAGGGTTGATATTATCTGTGAAGCATTTGTACCACTCACAGAGCACTTTCACATGGCTTAACTCATTTAATTAAATAATAACATTTTTAGTATCAGAAACTACCATTTTGGCTTCCCCTGGTGGTCCAGTGGGTAAGGACACCGCCTTGCAGTGCAAGGGGCGCCGGCTCGAGCCCTGGCCTGGGAAGATCCCACGTGCTGCGGAGCGGCTGGACTGATGTGTCCAATCACCGAGCTGGAGCTCTGGAGCGCATGTGCCCAGAGCCGATGCTCTGCGACACAGACGCCGCCGCGATGGGAGGCCCGCAGGAGCCAAAGAACAAAGACGGATGAAAATGGAGAAATGAAAGCCCAACAGAAGTGGCCCGCCCGCTCCCCTCCCTCCCCAACCCGACCCCCGCCCAAAATAAATAAATAAATAAATCTTAAAAAAAAAAAAAAAACTACCATTTTTTTAACTTAAATGGACGCTAGTCTGAAGTAGGATATCTCAGTTTTAATCATTGCTATTAATTGTAGGTTAGTTGTTGATATTAAACAATTTTTGTTAATTTTAATAACTCTGGTTTTATTCGTCATTGACATGCAGCTAATTTGATGTGTAGACGTGACCTCTCAGTTTGCACAGCTCTCCATTTAGGGAAGTATATTCATATTTCGCGCTGCCTTTAGCATTGCTTTCTATCAGTTTTACTCCCTGTCTCTTGAGGACATGGTAAGTTTAAAGTGTGTGTGACTGGCCACGTGGTGATAACAGATGTTTGTCGTGTTGGTGTCTTTATGGCTCAGAGGCTCTGGACTGTCCAGTCGTTCACTGCCTCTTGGCAAAGTGATCAAATTCAGTGTAGTATTCGTCAGAGAACAGGAGTCACTGCTGCTTCCATCATTACCCGTCATTGCTGGAAACAGGGAGCAGATTTAGTTGTCCTCCAGTTCACCCAGCGTGGAGGGTGCTTAAAGGTCCAGCTCCTGCCCACTGGTAGGTAATGGTGGCAGGAAGCTGAATAGGAACTGGAGACATTCTGCGGGTCTTGTCCCGGACCTGCCTGTGATACTGTACTTCTGACCAGATGATTCTAATATAGTGGTTAGTTGTTAAATTCCTAGTATCATTTTGACGATGATCATATTTATTTACACTTGAAATGCATGCAGCATTTTAAAGAATTTCTAAGTGTTTTTCTGGGCTTCCCAGGTGGCACTAGTGGTAGAGAACCTGCCTGCCAATTCAGGAGACCTAAGAGATGCTGATTAGATCACTGGGTCTGGAAGATCCCTTGGGGAGGGCGTGGCAGCCCACTCCAGCGTTCTTGCCTGGAGAACTCCATGGACAGAGGAACACGGCAGGCTATGGTCCTTAGGGTCGCAGAGTCAGACTCAACTGAAGCGACTTAGCATGCACACATGCAAGTGTTTTCCTGTTGAATGGATTTTACAGCAGACCCGGGAGGTCGCTTGACAACTATGGGCCCCAGTGGAAGTACATTCTTAGGGTCTGGGACTTCTATTTTGGCGGTATCATGAGCTGATTACCCTACGTAGCCATTTGCTTTTGGGAATCCTGCTGAGTGGTTCCCACACTGGTACTGCTCTGGAGGTAGAGCCAAATGTGAATAGAGCTTGGAGAGGATGGTTCAGTGGAAAGGATTCCCTTGTCTCCCTTGGCTGGAAATGCAGTCAGAGGTGCCTGATTTAACTAATCCAGGTCTGCAAGTTGAGCCTCTCTGGCTACTGGAGCGGAGAAGCCAGGAATATTAACAAGTGAAATAGCATGAGCTCCCGATAATGGTAAAACCATGGACTGTGCCTCCTCTGGTACGGCTCTTCTGCCCACAGCTATCAATAATCATTTAGCGAAACCTGTCTTGGTTTGTATGTGCACCAGTATAGGTTATTTAGGTGAATAACCAAGATTAATTTATTTAGAATGCAAGGAGTCCTTTTATGAGTCAGATGATAATGTTTAGCTCATGAAACAAAACGAAGGCTGGTTACTTCCTAGACTCACGGGAGCAATTACAACACTGCCTGTCACTTTTTCTGCCTCTAGTGTTAAAGCAGTATGGCTGCACCAGCAGTCTCCATGTGCTGTGACAGGCAGGGAGCTGAGGGAAGAAGCCCTTCTGTGATTTCTGCTCTGGCCCCTGCTTTCAGGATCTGTAAGAATGAGAGCGGTTGGCCTGGGTCCACATCAAACGTTCTGATTATGAACATTTTGACGATGATCATATTTATTTACACTTGAAATGCATGCAGCATTTTAAAGAATTTCTAAGTGTTTTTCTGGGCTTCCCAGGTGGCACTAGTGGTAGAGAACCTGCCTGCCAATTCAGGAGACCTAAGAGATGCTGATTAGATCACTGGGTCTGGAAGATCCCTTGGGGAGGGCGTGGCAGCCCACTCCAGCGTTCTTGCCTGGAGAACTCCATGGACAGAGGAACACGGCAGGCTATGGTCCTTAGGGTCGCAGAGTCAGACTCAACTGAAGCGACTTAGCATGCACACATGCAAGTGTTTTCCTGTTGAATGGATTTTACAGCAGACCCGGGAGGTCGCTTGACAACTATGGGCCCCAGTGGAAGTACATTCTTAGGGTCTGGGACTTCTATTTTGGCGGTATCATGAGCTGATTACCCTACGTAGCCATTTGCTTTTGGGAATCCTGCTGAGTGGTTCCCACACTGGTACTGCTCTGGAGGTAGAGCCAAATGTGAATAGAGCTTGGAGAGGATGGTTCAGTGGAAAGGATTCCCTTGTCTCCCTTGGCTGGAAATGCAGTCAGAGGTGCCTGATTTAACTAATCCAGGTCTGCAAGTTGAGCCTCTCTGGCTACTGGAGCGGAGAAGCCAGGAATATTAACAAGTGAAATAGCATGAGCTCCCGATAATGGTAAAACCATGGACTGTGCCTCCTCTGGTACGGCTCTTCTGCCCACAGCTATCAATAATCATTTAGCGAAACCTGTCTTGGTTTGTATGTGCACCAGTATAGGTTATTTAGGTGAATAACCAAGATTAATTTATTTAGAATGCAAGGAGTCCTTTTATGAGTCAGATGATAATGTTTAGCTCATGAAACAAAACGAAGGCTGGTTACTTCCTAGACTCACGGGAGCAATTACAACACTGCCTGTCACTTTTTCTGCCTCTAGTGTTAAAGCAGTATGGCTGCACCAGCAGTCTCCATGTGCTGTGACAGGCAGGGAGCTGAGGGAAGAAGCCCTTCTGTGATTTCTGCTCTGGCCCCTGCTTTCAGGATCTGTAAGAATGAGAGCGGTTGGCCTGGGTACCACATCAAACGTTCTGATTATGAACATTCAAAGTAATTATAAACTTCTTAGATTGTTATTGGATAATTTAAAAATATGTAAGTACTGGAATACTGAGTCTGTGTCTTGACTGTTTCTTGAGTATATTTATCTTGTTAGTGATTCATGTTTATTATTGACTAAGTGATAAACAATTAAAAGCTTTTATAATAATGAAATTAAAAAAAATTTTGACCTCTTTTATTGTTTGTTTGTTTATTTATTTCCATCCATCTTTATTCTTTGGCCTGTATGGGCCTCCCATTGCAGTGGCCTCTCTCCTTGCAGAGCACCAGTTCTGGGTGCATGCGCTCCAGAGCACTGGCTCGTAATTGGATGCACTGGTCCTGACGCTCCGTGGCATGTGGGATCTTCCCCAGCCAGGGATGGAATCGGTGTCCCTTGCACTACAAGACGGACTCTTTACCCACTGGACTACCAGGGAAGCCCAATAATGAATTATTTTCAATGAATGTGTAAAAGGGGTTGATGGGGTTAACTAGACAGAGAATTATGGCTTGATGTGCTATGTAGCCAAGGTAGGAAAGGGACAGGAGGCGACCGGGAAGGGTGGAGGGTCTGTGTACCATCTTGGTGCTGACAGCCGCCATGTCCATTGCTCCTCATCCCTTGCGCTACCTCATTGCTTTCCTCCTGTTTCATCTGCGAAATGGAAAGTTTCTGCCCACAGCTATCAATAATCATTTGAAACCTGGTTTGTATGTGCACCAGTATAGGTTATTTAGGTGAATAACCAAGATTAATTTATTTAGAATGCAAGGAGTCCTTTTATGAGTCAGATGATAATGTTTAGCTCATGAAACAAAACGAAGGCTGGTTACTTCCTAGACTCACGGGAGCAATTACAACACTGCCTGTCACTTTTTCTGCCTCTAGTGTTAAAGCAGTATGGCTGCACCAGCAGTCTCCATGTGCTGTGACAGGCAGGGAGCTGAGGGAAGAAGCCCTTCTGTGATTTCTGCTCTGGCCCCTGCTTTCAGGATCTGTAAGAATGAGAGCGGTTGGCCTGGGTACCACATCAAACGTTCTGATTATGAACATTCAAAGTAATTATAAACTTCTTAGATTGTTATTGGATAATTTAAAAATATGTAAGTACTGGAATACTGAGTCTGTGTCTTGACTGTTTCTTGAGTATATTTATCTTGTTAGTGATTCATGTTTATTATTGACTAAGTGATAAACAATTAAAAGCTTTTATAATAATGAAATTAAAAAATTTTGACCTCTTTTATTGTTTGTTTGTTTATTTATTTCCATCCATCTTTATTCTTTGGCCTGTATGGGCCTCCCATTGCAGTGGCCTCTCTCCTTGCAGAGCACCAGTTCTGGGTGCATGCGCTCCAGAGCACTGGCTCGTAATTGGATGCACTGGTCCTGACGCTCCGTGGCATGTGGGATCTTCCCCAGCCAGGGATGGAATCGGTGTCCCTTGCACTACAAGACGGACTCTTTACCCACTGGACTACCAGGGAAGCCCAATAATGAATTATTTTCAATGAATGTGTAAAAGGGGTTGATGGGGTTAACTAGACAGAGAATTATGGCTTGATGTGCTATGTAGCCAAGGTAGGAAAGGGACAGGAGGCGACCGGGAAGGGTGGAGGGTCTGTGTACCATCTTGGTGCTGACAGCCGCCATGTCCATTGCTCCTCATCCCTTGCGCTACCTCATTGCTTTCCTCCTGTTTCATCTGCGAAATGGAAAGTTTCTGCTTCATTCACAAGCTACCTCAACTCCTCCACCTGCCTTCGTAAATAGGGAAACCATTTACCATTTGACTGTATAAATCACTTCTGGCTGGGTCGCTCTTTTGCATTATACCGATCGTATTGCATTTGCTGGTTCCTGAACCAGCAGCAGATAGTCCCGGAGTGCCGTTGGTGGTAAAACTCCCAATTATGAAAGAAACTGAGAGCAGTTCCCTGGATCCTGGGTAGGAAGACTCAACACAGACGCCGTAGGAGCCGAGTAAAGTCCCTGCTGGTAGGAACAGATCTTTAAAAGAATCCTATTTCATTGTGCTTGTGTGTGTGTGTTCTTTCCACAGTGTTTCAATGCCACGTGCACATTGTCGAAAATCTGGATAAGGAGTGGAAAAAGTGCAGTGTATTAAAAACAGAGCCCCTCACCTCAGGATTATACGTGTCATAGATACTCAGTTTTCAGTTCCCCTTTGGAAGATATATGTTCTCTGATTTTAAAGAGTGAAATAAATCCTCTTGAAGAAAATGTGGAAAATACATGAAAATACAGAGAAGAAAATAAAAGCCACCCGTAGTATCACACCCCCTCAAATTTTTTTGAGTTTTTAAAAAAATTTTAAACATTCTGAGATGTATGTATGACTGACTATTTAGTAAAACTCTGAAAAGTGATTTTTCCCCCTCTTTTCATAAGTGATTTTTGTGGTAAAAGCCACATAATATAAAACATATTAGTTTAACCATATTTATCTGTAGCTCCGGCGCTCAGTGCATTCCTTGTTGGGGCACTCCAGGTGATTTGTGATTGGCTTGTGTTCCAGACCCTCCCCACGCCAGGGGGCAGCTTTCAGTGACTACCAGGAAGCCCAATAATGAATTATTTTCAATGAATGTGTAAAAGGGGTTGATGGGGTTAACTAGACAGAGAATTATGGCTTGATGTGCTATGTAGCCAAGGTAGGAAAGGGACAGGAGGCGACCGGGAAGGGTGGAGGGTCTGTGTACCATCTTGGTGCTGACAGCCGCCATGTCCATTGCTCCTCATCCCTTGCGCTACCTCATTGCTTTCCTCCTGTTTCATCTGCGAAATGGAAAGTTTCTGCTTCATTCACAAGCTACCTCAACTCCTCCACCTGCCTTCGTAAATAGGGAAACCATTTACCATTTGACTGTATAAATCACTTCTGGCTGGGTCGCTCTTTTGCATTATACCGATCGTATTGCATTTGCTGGTTCCTGAACCAGCAGCAGATAGTCCCGGAGTGCCGTTGGTGGTAAAACTCCCAATTATGAAAGAAACTGAGAGCAGTTCCCTGGATCCTGGGTAGGAAGACTCAACACAGACGCCGTAGGAGCCGAGTAAAGTCCCTGCTGGTAGGAACAGATCTTTAAAAGAATCCTATTTCATTGTGCTTGTGTGTGTGTGTTCTTTCCACAGTGTTTCAATGCCACGTGCACATTGTCGAAAATCTGGATAAGGAGTGGAAAAAGTGCAGTGTATTAAAAACAGAGCCCCTCACCTCAGGATTATACGTGTCATAGATACTCAGTTTTCAGTTCCCCTTTGGAAGATATATGTTCTCTGATTTTAAAGAGTGAAATAAATCCTCTTGAAGAAAATGTGGAAAATACATGAAAATACAGAGAAGAAAATAAAAGCCACCCGTAGTATCACACCCCCTCAAATTTTTTTGAGTTTTTAAAAAAATTTTAAACATTCTGAGATGTATGTATGACTGACTATTTAGTAAAACTCTGAAAAGTGATTTTTCCCCCTCTTTTCATAAGTGATTTTTGTGGTAAAAGCCACATAATATAAAACATATTAGTTTAACCATATTTATCTGTAGCTCCGGCGCTCAGTGCATTCCTTGTTGGGGCACTCCAGGTGATTTGTGATTGGCTTGTGTTCCAGACCCCTCCCCCACGCCAGGATTAGTGTGTAGTTAAGCTAAGTGTTCTAGCCTTTACACCTGCTGAATGAGCTGACTCGTGACCCCGTCTTCCTGGTTCGTCCTTTTCCCCTCCTTTCTTTCTTCCATCCAGAAATTTAATGCTTATAGTGGTCAATTTCATTTGTGATTTCTAAGGAAAATCACAGGTTTTAGGTATTTGGAAAGGATCTCTCACCTGTGATTAGATCAACCTTCCCATACATTCTCCTTTAAAATGTGGTTTTAATTTGCCTTCACCTTCACATCTGACTTTTCATTTATAAATTTTAAGTATCCGTGTGAGGTGCGAGTCTAACTGGATTCCCTTCTGGGCACCGAGGGTGCTCACTCTCTTCTTTGCAAGAGTGAGTGGGTGGGTGAGGCAGTGGTTCCTGCTGAGGGCGTTTCTGATGGTCTGGATGATGAGGGGGCGCTGGACTTAGTAAGCACTTCGGTCCCCTTCACTCTTGTAACCCTTTCTTATCTTTCTCAAGCACAGATCAGTTAAGAACTCCTGTGACACAGAGCAATGTTCAGAGCTGCTCCGTTCCTAGGAGCCAAAAGGTAGAAACACCCACACGTCCATCAGCGAGTGACTGGATAGAGAAACTGTGGGGTATCCATACGGTGGGGTACTCTTTGGTTGTGAAAAGGGGTGAACACTGACACCTGCTCCAACGTGAACCTTGAAAGTGCTACGTCAAGGGAGAGAAGTGAGGCACCAAAGGCCACCTTAGGAAAGGTCAGGGCCAGGCACATCCCTAGAGCAGGAGGCAGATTGGTGGTGCCAAGGGCTGGGCGGGAAGAGATGGGTGCTACGTAGCAGGCGTGGACCCTGTGTAGGGGCTGGTGGGCGTGCTGTGGAGCTAGATGAGGGAGTGGTTGCTCAGCGTTGCCATGGAGCTAATTGCCACTGCTTTGCTCATTTGGAAATAGTTCATTTAGCTTATGTGAGTTTCACCTGAATTAAAAAAGTAAAACAACCTAATGAGGACTCTTTTTTTTTTTTTTATTCTTTATTTTAAAGGTTTTACAGAGTTTTGTTGTTCACAGACATGTATGTTCCCAGATCAGTCATATGCATATCCCTGGTCCCTACCTGCCCAGATCCCCCCATCCCACCCCTCTGGACCATCGCCCCAGGCCATTGTGAGCACTCCTATTCCCTTAGCACAATGACACTAGCTATCTTTTCCACACATGACAGTATAGGTTTCCATGTTAATCCCCCCATGCCTCCCCCTCCCTATTCTTCCCCACAATGTCCCTGTGTCTGTGCTCTGTCTGTTTTTCCATGAGTTCACTGTGTGTGTTATCAAGACCGTCCTACTAGATTCCATATATGTGTGTTAGTATACTGTATTTGTCTTTCTCTTTTTGACTTACTTCACTTTTTATGACAGGTTCTGTCTTCTGCATTTCTTTTAACAGCTGAGTAGTATTCCATTGTATATATGTACCAGAGCTTCTGTATCCATTCATTCATTGATGGACACCTAGGTTGTTTCCATGTTCTGGCTATTGTATAGGGAGCTGCAATGAACATTGGGGTACAGGTGCATCTTTCAGTTTTGATTTCATTAGAATATAAGCCTAATAGTGGGATTGCTGGGTCATAGGGTGCTTCTATTTTTAGTTTTTTAAGGAATCTCCATACTGTCTTCCATAGAGGCTGTATCAATTTACATTCCCACCAGCAATGCAAGAGCGTTCCCTTTTCTCCGCACCCTCTCCAGCATTTATTGTCTGTAGATTTGTTGATGACACCATGCTCCAACGTGAACCTTGAAAGTGCTACGTCAAGGGAGAGAAGTGAGGCACCAAAGGCCACCTTAGGAAAGGTCAGGGCCAGGCACATCCCTAGAGCAGGAGGCAGATTGGTGGTGCCAAGGGCTGGGCGGGAAGAGATGGGTGCTACGTGCAGGCGTGGACCCTGTGTAGGGGCTGGTGGGCGTGCTGTGGAGCTAGATGAGGGAGTGGTTGCTCAGCGTTGCCATGGAGCTAATTGCCACTGCTTTGCTCATTTGGAAATAGTTCATTTAGCTTATGTGAGTTTCACCTGAATTAAAAAAGTAAAACAACCTAATGAGGACTCTTTTTTTTTTTTTTATTCTTTATTTTAAAGGTTTTACAGAGTTTTGTTGTTCACAGACATGTATGTTCCCAGATCAGTCATATGCATATCCCTGGTCCCTACCTGCCCAGATCCCCCCATCCCACCCCTCTGGACCATCGCCCCAGGCCATTGTGAGCACTCCTATTCCCTTAGCACAATGACACTAGCTATCTTTTCCACACATGACAGTATAGGTTTCCATGTTAATCCCCCCATGCCTCCCCCTCCCTATTCTTCCCCACAATGTCCCTGTGTCTGTGCTCTGTCTGTTTTTCCATGAGTTCACTGTGTGTGTTATCAAGACCGTCCTACTAGATTCCATATATGTGTGTTAGTATACTGTATTTGTCTTTCTCTTTTTGACTTACTTCACTTTTTATGACAGGTTCTGTCTTCTGCATTTCTTTTAACAGCTGAGTAGTATTCCATTGTATATATGTACCAGAGCTTCTGTATCCATTCATTCATTGATGGACACCTAGGTTGTTTCCATGTTCTGGCTATTGTATAGGGAGCTGCAATGAACATTGGGGTACAGGTGCATCTTTCAGTTTTGATTTCATTAGAATATAAGCCTAATAGTGGGATTGCTGGGTCATAGGGTGCTTCTATTTTTAGTTTTTTAAGGAATCTCCATACTGTCTTCCATAGAGGCTGTATCAATTTACATTCCCACCAGCAATGCAAGAGCGTTCCCTTTTCTCCGCACCCTCTCCAGCATTTATTGTCTGTAGATTTGTTGATGATGGCCATTCTGACGGGTGTGAGGTGATATCTCATTGTAGTTTTAATTTGCTTTTCTCTAATAATAAGCGAGGTTGAGCATCCTTTCATGTGCTTTTGGGCCATCTGTATGCTAATGAGGACTCTTAAAGAAAGTGGGCCCCACCCCAGGGCCAGCTGCCTCCTGTCTTCTCTACTGCCCCCTGGTGGTCACCATCCAAAGTCCAGGCACCTTCTTGTTGCTAAGGCTTTTTTATTTTTATTTTTTTAAATTTTTATATTTTTAAAAATTCTTACAGAGTTTTGTTGTTTACAGATATGTGTATTCCCAGATTAGTCATATGTATATCTCTGGCCCCCTCCCTTTTCCACCCCCCTCCCAGTCCCCCTCACCCCACCCCTCCAGGCTGTCACACAGCGCCCCTGCAGGATCCCCTGTTCCCACAGTGCAGTGACAATAGCTATCATTTGATAGTATCATCATGTACTATCATCGTGATAGTATAAGTTTCCATGTTACTCCCTCTGTGCCTCCCACCCACTGTTCATTCCCCACAATGTCCATATGTCTGTTCTCTATGGCCAAGGCTTTTTGAAGTCCTTTTTTCTAGGTCCTCTCCCTTTTTGTGCCCAGTGGCTCAGTCGTGTCCGACTCTCTGTGACCCCAGGGTTGTCTCCCATCAGGCTCCACTGTCCATGGGACTTCCCAGGCAAGAATACTGGAGTGGCTGCCATTTCCTTCTCCAGGGCCCTCTCCCCTTACCCCACCTTTTCTTTGGAGGGGTGGATATTGAAAGAGTGCTGAACTTAGGTGAATAGAGGAAATCCAGAATTCCTGGAGCAAAAAAATACCATTTCTTGTTTTACTACTTACCTGTGACTTTGAGTACAAGGTAATTAACCTCTCTGAGCCTTAACCCTGTAACACCTTTAACACACACAAGGTCTCTAATCATGATTGTGAAGAGTAGATGACATACTACACACAAAGCTGCTGAAGCAGTACTGGCCCCCAGTGACCACGTGATGAATGCTGGACATTAGAATGTCTGTTAGGTCCTGGTCCTCCTTCAGTGCCCTGGCCATCTCTTCTGTAACGCCCTGCTCGACTCCCCAGGCAGAATCCATTCTGTTCTATGTGTGTGTGTGTGTATATATATATATATATGTATATATATATATATATATATATATATATATATATATAGTTGTGGACCATTTTTAAAGTCTTTATTGAATTTATTACAGTATTGCTTCTGTTGTATGTTCTGGCCATGAAACATGTGGGACCTTAGCTCCCCAAGCAGGGACTGAACCTGCACAGCCTGCATTGGTAGGCAAAGGCTTAGCCACTGGGCCAAGGGAAAGCCATTTAGCTCTGCATATGGCTCGTGTCTGCCTGATCATGCGTTTAGTCGCACTTGCCTTTTTCCATGGGGATCTGTGAGCTCTTGGGTTGGAGGTGCTGCGTGGCTTGCATTCCCTGTGCTCCTGTCTCCCTTAGGGCTGCCTGGTTTCCTCTTCTGCTGCCTCATTCTCCTCAGGGCCCAGAGCCGGTCGCTTGGCTGCTTAGTCATGTGGATGGAACCCTTGGCTCCCCTGCTGCAGCCTGTACTTTTGGGCACGTGTGTCCCTGGGATGAAGGTCTGAGCCCGTGAGGTGCTGGGTCTTGGCTCACTTTAAACATCTCAGTGAGGGACTTCTCTGGTGGTGCAGTGGTTAAGACTCCGCCATGCTGATACAGGGACCCAAGTTCGATCCCTGGTGGAGGACCTAGATCCTGCACGCTGTAGTGATACTCCTGCATGTTGCAACTAAGACCTGGCACAGCCAAATAAGTTTTAGAAAGAATGTCAGTGATCTCAGGGCCTCTGTTCTGACTTTGGATCCTGGGGTAGAAAACTGTGCAAGCCCTTAGCCTTCCTCACTTTCCCATCCTGCAGTATGACCATGTCATCTGCTCCTTTTGGACTTTTCTGCTGACAGCGCTGTGACTGTTTCTAGGTTTCTTACACACACTGACATCCGCATGTGGCCAGCACATGACCCACGTGCTGGGGAAGAGAAAGCCCTGTGTTGGACAGGACGCCCAGAACAGTTGTGGGACCCAACAGGTCAGAGCTTCTTGGAACATTCATTTAAGCCCATTAATTTTTATTGGGAAAAATATCCATGTTCCGTGTTCTCAGAATGCTCTGATGAGACTGTCGACTGGCAACCTTGTGGTGATTTACAAAATTTTTATTTGTTTATTTTTGGCTGTGCCGGGTCTTCGATGCTGTGCGGGCCTTCTCTAGTAGCAGTGAGTGGGGCTACTCTTCACCATTGTGTGTGGGCTTCTCATTGCGGAGGCTTCTCTTGTTCCAGAGGTTTCTCTTGTTCTGGAACATGGGCTCTAGGGCATGGGGATTTTGGTAAAGCATCGTGTACAAGCCACATGCCTGTCTATAAGGGAATGGCTGATTGAATAGTTGAGCTTTGTACCAAGAAATATTATGCAACGATTAAAAAGAATGCATGAGAGATGCTTCTTTTAACCTAGGATGATCACGAAATAATCCTACGTGAGCAAAGCAAGTGCAGAGACATAGCTTGTGAATCTACTTTCGTTAAAGCAGATCCTGTGGCGTGCGCACACACATCTTTCTGAACACCATCACCACCACACATCTTTATGTATCCACTAGTCGAAGGGAGTGAATGATCTGGGGAAGACATGTGGACAGGCCCTGCCCATGCTGTGAGCAGTGATCACCTGCTGGGGGTGCAGGGAGATAAGAAAAAAGACAATCAAAGACCAGGAAGAAAACCCCACGATAGAAATGTGAAATAGAGCACAAAGACTCTACCTCTGCTCTCACTTAAAACGTGTAGACAGTGAGAAACAAATACACAAGGAGTGCATTGTAAATGAATAGAAGAGATACTGGGTCAGAGGAGTCTGAGCAAAAAGAAAAATATGTGGACACAAACAGCAGTGTCTCAGTATTCAGAAAAAATGAAATCAGCGTTCAACCCTTGAGCCGTTGCTGTGGGCAGGAGAGAGGAGGGTGCGTGTGAGTCAGGGACGAAAAGGGAGTTTAAAGAAATTAGAGAGCGGGCATGTGTGTGAACAAGGGATGATGACGTGTCGTGGGCTGAGGGGTCTCAGGGACTCCAGAGTCTGCACCTAAGGTTAAAAAGTCAAGTAAGGTCTTTCCCTTGGAGGGGTTTATTAAAAGAACCACGTGGGCTTCCCTGGTGGTCCAGTGGGTAAAGACACCGCCTTGCAGTGCAAGGGGCGCCAGTTTGATTCCTGGCCTGGGAAGATCGCGTGTGCCGTGGAGTGGCTGGACTGGTGTGTCTACTTACGAGCCAGAGCTCTGGAGCGCATGCGCCCAGAGTTGTTGCTCTGCAAGGAGAGAGGCCACTGCAGTGGGAGGCCCACACAGGCCAAAGAATAAAGATGGATGGAAAAAAAAAAAAAGAAAGAATCGTTTGATAGAGCCTACCATGGCAGGACGGGCCTGGAGATCTACTTCTCCACTGAACGTGGTGTGAGGGTGACTGTGGTCATAGCCTGAGAATGACTGTGGTCATGACTTGAGGTGATCGAGGTCATAATCTGAGGGTGACTGTCGTGAGCCCGGGCCCAGAGACATAGTGACAGCAGTTGAGGAAGGGCCTGGGTGGGATGAGCCTGGGTGAGACCTGCTGAGTGGGCCCCGCTCCTGCCCTGGGCGGGCGTGGACGAGCGCTGCTTTGCTCTGTGACCGTGGGAGCCGGCACAGGCCGAGCCTCGGTGCACTTGCTCTTGTAAACCTTCCAGGGCATCTCTCTTCGGGGAATATTAGCAATTACTTCATTCCCTTAAATAGTGGCTTTGAGCTTTTGGAATTAAAATTAATCGATGCTCTAAAAGAAAGCTTTACACTATCATGGTATGAGACTGCAAGGATTCCTGTATTTTTCCCCGTTTTTCCGGTGTAGACAGTGAGAAACAAATACACAAGGAGTGCATTGTAAATGAATAGAAGAGATACTGGGTCAGAGGAGTCTGAGCAAAAAGAAAAATATGTGGACACAAACAGCAGTGTCTCAGTATTCAGAAAAAATGAAATCAGCGTTCAACCCTTGAGCCGTTGCTGTGGGCAGGAGAGAGGAGGGTGCGTGTGAGTCAGGGACGAAAAGGGAGTTTAAAGAAATTAGAGAGCGGGCATGTGTGTGAACAAGGGATGATGACGTGTCGTGGGCTGAGGGGTCTCAGGGACTCCAGAGTCTGCACCTAAGGTTAAAAAGTCAAGTAAGGTCTTTCCCTTGGAGGGGTTTATTAAAAGAACCACGTGGGCTTCCCTGGTGGTCCAGTGGGTAAAGACACCGCCTTGCAGTGCAAGGGGCGCCAGTTTGATTCCTGGCCTGGGAAGATCGCGTGTGCCGTGGAGTGGCTGGACTGGTGTGTCTACTTACGAGCCAGAGCTCTGGAGCGCATGCGCCCAGAGTTGTTGCTCTGCAAGGAGAGAGGCCACTGCAGTGGGAGGCCCACACAGGCCAAAGAATAAAGATGGATGGAAAAAAAAAAAAAGAAAGAATCGTTTGATAGAGCCTACCATGGCAGGACGGGCCTGGAGATCTACTTCTCCACTGAACGTGGTGTGAGGGTGACTGTGGTCATAGCCTGAGAATGACTGTGGTCATGACTTGAGGTGATCGAGGTCATAATCTGAGGGTGACTGTCGTGAGCCCGGGCCCAGAGACATAGTGACAGCAGTTGAGGAAGGGCCTGGGTGGGATGAGCCTGGGTGAGACCTGCTGAGTGGGCCCCGCTCCTGCCCTGGGCGGGCGTGGACGAGCGCTGCTTTGCTCTGTGACCGTGGGAGCCGGCACAGGCCGAGCCTCGGTGCACTTGCTCTTGTAAACCTTCCAGGGCATCTCTCTTCGGGGAATATTAGCAATTACTTCATTCCCTTAAATAGTGGCTTTGAGCTTTTGGAATTAAAATTAATCGATGCTCTAAAAGAAAGCTTTACACTATCATGGTATGAGACTGCAAGGATTCCTGTATCTGTTTTTCCCGTGTCCCAGGCTGGCATCCTTTTAGCAGCTGACCGTACATGCCATTTGAGCTCTGGCCCTGCCCCAGTGGATGAGTAAGTTCATGCAGGTAAACAGTTCTCAGAGTCAGTTTGACAGTGAGCAGCTTGTCTAGAATCACAGGCCCCGCCTGCTGTCTGCTGTCTGAGGCTAATGGTCTCGAGCCTGCTGGTGCTGTTCCGCGTGGCTTGCAGGATCGTGCTTCCCTGACCAGGGATTGAACTTGTGCTCCGCGCAGTGGAAGCATGCAGTCTTAACCACTGGACCGCCAGGGAAGTCCCTGTGGTCCTCTCTTTATCAGCTGCCCTGCAGGCGTGTTGCCCTCTCTCTAGGTACAAGGAGGGGGTGTGAATGAGCTGGGTTTGCAGGCCTGATCTGGGAACCAGGGGGGTCCGGACACAAGGGCCTGTGTCGGCTGTCCTGGCCACTCGCCCTTCTCGTCGCTGAAGGGCTGTGTTAACACAGTTGCCATCCGTCTGCTGGCGCACGTCCTGTAGGATGGCCCTCATTACAGCTAATGAGCTGTTAGTATTTCCATTAGAGATTTTTAAAGGGTTTATAACCTGGTAATAACAATCATTTGTTTTAGCCTAAAACTCTAGTTACAGGCAAATAGCCCAGCAATCGCTTTTGTTCAGGGTTGCTGGGTTGGGGAGTTGGTTCTGTCCCTGTTTGTAGCAAATGGAAAAGAAACATGTCTAGGAAATTAAAATCTTTCCTTTCTTTTTTTTTCAATTAAATTGGGCAATAGCTCTGTTTGGTCTCTTTAGAATGTTGCTTGAGAGGACAGGCTCTCCTGACCTGCAGGTGCAAGAGTAGGAGTATGGGGGCTGCACTGCAGCACCCCCCTCCCAGAGCATCAGCCTCTCTCCCAGGACAGGAGGACCCTAGTCCTGAATGCTTGTCTGCCATCAGGCAGACCTGACAGTTTCCAGTAGGATTGGAGAAGAATCTTCTGTTCCTCCAAATAAGGGTCTTGAACAGATCTTCCCAGTAGTCATGTACAAATGTGAGAGCTGGGCCATAAACAAGGCTGAGCCAAATTTTTAAAATTAATCGATGCTCTAAAAGAAAGCTTTACACTATCATGGTATGAGACTGCAAGGATTCCTGTATCTGTTTTTCGTGTCCCAGGCTGGCATCCTTTAGCAGCTGACCGTACATGCCATTTGAGCTCTGGCCCTGCCCCAGTGGATGAGTAAGTTCATGCAGGTAAACAGTTCTCAGAGTCAGTTTGACAGTGAGCAGCTTGTCTAGAATCACAGGCCCCGCCTGCTGTCTGCTGTCTGAGGCTAATGGTCTCGAGCCTGCTGGTGCTGTTCCGCGTGGCTTGCAGGATCGTGCTTCCCTGACCAGGGATTGAACTTGTGCTCCGCGCAGTGGAAGCATGCAGTCTTAACCACTGGACCGCCAGGGAAGTCCCTGTGGTCCTCTCTTTATCAGCTGCCCTGCAGGCGTGTTGCCCTCTCTCTAGGTACAAGGAGGGGGTGTGAATGAGCTGGGTTTGCAGGCCTGATCTGGGAACCAGGGGGGTCCGGACACAAGGGCCTGTGTCGGCTGTCCTGGCCACTCGCCCTTCTCGTCGCTGAAGGGCTGTGTTAACACAGTTGCCATCCGTCTGCTGGCGCACGTCCTGTAGGATGGCCCTCATTACAGCTAATGAGCTGTTAGTATTTCCATTAGAGATTTTTTTAAAGGGTTTATAACCTGGTAATAACAATCATTTGTTTTAGCCTAAAACTCTAGTTACAGGCAAATAGCCCAGCAATCGCTTTTGTTCAGGGTTGCTGGGTTGGGGAGTTGGTTCTGTCCCTGTTTGTAGCAAATGGAAAAGAAACATGTCTAGGAAATTAAAATCTTTCCTTTCTTTTTTTTTCAATTAAATTGGGCAATAGCTCTGTTTGGTCTCTTTAGAATGTTGCTTGAGAGGACAGGCTCTCCTGACCTGCAGGTGCAAGAGTAGGAGTATGGGGGCTGCACTGCAGCACCCCCCTCCCAGAGCATCAGCCTCTCTCCCAGGACAGGAGGACCCTAGTCCTGAATGCTTGTCTGCCATCAGGCAGACCTGACAGTTTCCAGTAGGATTGGAGAAGAATCTTCTGTTCCTCCAAATAAGGGTCTGTATAGTCAAAGCTATGATCTTCCCAGTAGTCATGTACAAATGTGAGAGCTGGGCCATAAACAAGGCTGAGCATCAAAGAATTGTTGCTTTCAAACTGCGGTGTTGGAGAAGGCTCTTGAGCGTCCTTTTGAATACAAGGAGATCAAACCAGTCAATCCTAAAGGAAATCAGCCCCGAATATTCATTAGAAGGACTGATGCTGAAGCTGAAGCTGCAAGACTTTGGTTACCTGATGGAAAGAGCCAACTCACGGGGAGAGACCCTGATGCTGGGAAAGATTGAAGTCTAAAGGAAAAGAGGGTGAAAGAGGATGAAATGGTTGGATAGCATCACCACTGACTCAACGGACATGAGTTTGAGCCGGCTCTGGGAGATGGTGAAAGACAGGGAAGCTTGGCATGCTGCAGTCCATGGGGTTGCGGAGTCGGACATGGCTTAGCAGCTGAACAACAACAAACCCGCAAAGAGCCTGGGCTCTGAGAATGGCCACTGGGTGTCCCTTGGGCCACAGACAACTTCTGCTTGTCTTCCAGACCCGAGGTGCTTGGCCCTGACACCTGCCAACATAGGCTGGACCTCCTGCTTTGAAAGAGGGTTATGGCCATCAGGGGAGCCTCTGCCCGGTGCTGAGGAGCAGCTCTGGAGGCTGAGAAGTCCGAGATCAAGGTGCTGACAGATTCAGAGTGTGGCGTGACCTTTCTTTTCGCTGTGTCTTCACGTGAGGACGAGAGTGGGGCTGTGGCCTCTCTTAATAAGGGCATTAATCTTAACATAGGGGCCCTACTTTCATGACCCACCCACGCCTGGTTACTCCTGAGGCCCCATTTCAAATGCCATCACAGTGGGACCTAGGGCTTCGATGGATGGATTTGGAGCACACAGACATTCAGATTACAGCATGCATATAGTAATTAAAATTTTACATAGGTTCTGCTGCCTAGTTTTAACCAACAGAAGTGGATTCTTAGCCTATGCAGCCTTCATGCGACTGCATCTCCAGCCCACTAGTGTGAATAATGCTGGTGTGAATGTAAGTGCGTAAGTGTTTGTTCAAGACCCTGCTTCTGATTCCTCACAGTGCATGCCCAGAAGCAGAACTGCTGGATAACGTGGTAGTTCTGTGTTTACGTTTTTGAGGATCTACTGTACTGTTGTTTTTTTTTTTTTTCCCCTTTCGCCATACTGTTTTGCACACGACCTGCATTTTACATTTCCAGCAGCAATGCACAAAAATTTCCATTTCTCCTCATCCATGCCAGCACTTGTTTTCTGGTTTTGTTTTTTATTTTTCCCTTGATGATAGTCATCTGAATGGTATGTTATTTTGTTTTTGATTTGCTTTTCTCTAATTAGTCATGTTGAGCATCTTTTCTTATGCTTTTTGGCCATTGGTATATCTTCTTTGGAGAAATGTCTATTCAAGTTCTTTGCCTCAATTAAAATTTTTTTTTATTGTTGAGTTCTAGGAATTCCTTATATATGTATTCTGGATATGAATCCATTATCAGATATCTTATTCATAATTTTTTTCTTCCATGCCATGTGTTGCTTTTTTGACTCTACTAATAGTGTCCTTTGATGTGCAAAAGTTTTAAATCTTGATATAATCTAACTCATCTGTATTTTTATTTTGTTGCCTGTGCATTTGATGTCATATTCCAGAAGTCACTGCTAAATCCAATGTCATGAAGTTTTCCTCTACTGAAGATTATTTTAACTGATATTTTTTCCTCTTGCCCTCAAGATCAAGTCTAAACTCATCACAGCATGTAGGGCTCTTCATGCCTGACCCCTGATGAAAGTGCACCCTCTTATCTATTCATTCAGAAACTTGGCACATATTTATTGAATATGACCATATTTTGGTTACTGGAAGCAAAATAGGCAAACATCTTTGTTGCTGTGGGTCTACAATCTAGGAAGTGAGCACAGAAAACAAAATAAAAGTGTAAATTACACATTCACGTAAAATGATTGAGAGTAGATAGTAATATTCTTGGCCATTAATAGGTGATAACTGCCATGTGGAAAGAAAGACTAGATCAGGATAAAAGGGCTCGGGGGTTCTTGGGTGGAGAGCTGGTTTGCAATTTTTGGTTTTTTTTTTTGAATATAAACATAGCCTGTGGTTTATTCATTTTTGCTGGTTTGCAATTTTAAGGAGGTCGCTAGGCCTTCTTAAAGTAGGTCACGGAGGGGAGACATTTAAATAAGAACTTGAAGCTGTGAGGGTGTGGGCCCTGCGGATGTCTGGCTGAGAGCCTGTGTGAAGGCCCTGAGGTGTGGGTGGCGCGTTCAAAGAGGAGGCGCAGGTGTGACACAGAGCAGCTGGGGCTGGGAGGTCTTGTCCTGGGCCCTTCCAGGCCACTTTGAGACTCCGAGTAAAGCGTGGCGCAGGGAGCCTTGTGGTCTGACTTCACGTGTATACGGGCTCCCTCTGGCCGGAGTTAAGAACTCGGTGTGGACTTCCCTGGTGGTGCAGCAGGAGGATCCTCCGGGCAGTGCGGGAGACCAGGTCCCATCCCTGGGCCAGGAAGAGGCCACATGCCGTGGAGCAGCTAAGCCCGCGCCCCACAATTACTGAGCCCCAGGACTCTAGAGACCGTGCTCTGCAACAAGGGAAGCCCCCAGAGTGCGAAGCCTGTGTGCAGCCACAGTTGTCCTTGCTTGCTGCAACGAGAGGAAACCCTGTGCTGCAATGAATACCCAGCAAGTTAAAATAAATAAATAAAATTATATACAAAACAATTCCTTGGTGTAAGGGTGCGGAGGTGGAAGCAGACTAATCTATTAGGAGATGATTTTGAGAGTCCAGGTAAGAGATGGTGGTCGTTTAGATCAGCCAAGGAGGTGGGACGGTGCTGAATCACAACTCTGAAATCCTTCTTTTTTTTTTGCAAACTTGTGGTTTTAATGGATGCTTTATATGGCACACTTCTTTTTTTTTTATTTGAAACTTTTATTTTACTTTTAACTTTTACAGAGTTTTGTTGTTTACAGATATGTATGTTCTCAGATTAGTCATATGTGTATCCCCCTCATCCCACCCCTCCAGACCATCACACAGCACCCGTGAAGGATCCACAGAGCAATGACTATAACTATTTTCTTCACATATGACAGTACAGGCCTTCATGCTACTTCCTTTACACCTCTCACCCACTGTTCCTTCCCCACAATGTCCATATGTCCACTGTCCATGTCTGTCTTTCCGTCGCTTCACTGCATGTAGCACACCTCTTATCACAACCCTTAGAAGAAAAGCCATTTTGATTTCTCTGAATGATTAACCCAGGCTCTCCTACACATCCAGAGTAAATCGCTTGTCAGCCAGAAGCTCCCCAGTAAAGACCCCCTTGGTGATCAATGTGTCTTTCGAGGCTGTCCGTCCGTCTGCACAGTCTCTGACCTCTCCTGTCCTGTTGGAGGGGAGTTACTTGTGCATGCGGCCATGGTGCCGGGGGTTGGTAGCAGCGATGGGGGAGTCCTGCAGTGTGGATCGTAACTCATCGGCTTTGTAATTAAACCCTCTAGTTATTAAAGCAGAAATTCTTCAAGACTCCTGCCTGTGTGCGGCTGGGGATTATTTATCACGGGAATCCAGCCTGCTTTGCTATAAAAATGTTGCTGTATTATTGTGTTCTGGAGCTCTAGGAATTGACTCTTATCTATCTGTGTGGACTTCGTGTTGATGTTCTTTCTAATGTGAAGCTTGCTGAGGCTTTCCTGCGGATGTTTGTGTGAATAGCGTCTTACCCTTTCTTTGTTGACTCTTGCCTTAAGGTAAGGCACCAAACTAGGTGCCTCAGACTCACAGGAGCCGTTAGGAGGGGAGCACAATGAATGTATGGGCATAGCTTTGCTATGTCCAGAGCCTTTCTCTCTGAGTCACACCCCAGTCTCCTACCACCTGCTTGCCCCTGCGAAGGCAGCAAGTCGTCAGTTAAGTAAACAAGCGTTCCTACGATGGCGTCAGCCTCCGGTGGGTGCTCCCACCACATTAGTCTCTACTGAGGGCCTTTGCTGATGTAACTAGAGGTGAGAATTATTCAGTGAGTTTTTCCTTCCACGTGGGGTCAGTGACCACTGGCACATGTGAAACTGAGACAGACACTCATTACAATTAACATAGGTTTATTGTTTTAATATTCTTCTTTAAAAATTTTAGTTTATTTTTTGGCCACGCCACACAGAGTTTGGGATCTTAATTCCCCAAGCAGGGATCAAACCCACTCCCTCCTGCATTAGAAGCATGGAGTCTTGACCACTGCACCGCCAGGGAAGTCCCACCATACGACTATTTTAAATAAAACATGTTAATGGCCATTATCATTGTTACCTGTATATCTTTGCCACAAATTCTCTACTGTGGGGCTTTCATATGGTTGGATTCAAGTATACCATCTTTGCTTTATATTGGTCCCAACAATTCTTCCTTCTTCTCCTCCTCCATTTCTGCCTTCTTTTGGGTAAACTGATTTTTTTTTAGTATTTCATTTTATCTCCTCTATTGACGAAATTTAGCTCGACCTCATGTGTGTATGGTTGCTTCAGAGATTACAATCTGTATCCTTAACTTATCACAGTGTACCTTCAAATAACGTTATCCTGCTTTACTACCTCACTGTAGTTAATTTTTCATGTCATCACCAGGGAAAAATCAATGCTCTACCTATTATATTTATGTGAAGATTAGTTGAGTCCATATTTGCATCTTAAAATCAATGTGGATGCACAGGTCTCTGCCTGATCGTGGAACTCATCATGCACTTCATAGACGTTGCTGGCTCACCTGACTGTTTTGTTTCCTCAGAGACAAATCACTCTTGGTTTTCCCTTTTAAAATAACAAATGTCCGTTAAGAAAACAAAAGGTAACATTTCGCAGACATCGTTCTTTAAAGAGAAGTTGAAGCAGGGTGCCGGAGTGCAGGTGCGCAGGTCTATGTTGTGATGGCCTTATTTCACAGTGAAGGTGATGGGAGTTTTTACCTCTCAGCATTGGGACCATTTTGTTGAGGTTTGGTTTCTCATAGTCTGAGAAAGTGAATGGACTTGCAGGGCTCAGTTTGGGGGTGAGTGTGCTTGGCATATGACAGAAAGCCTTGCCATAGGCTTCCTGATTTTTTTTTTTTGTATATTTATATAATTTTCGATCCCTGGGTTGGGAAGATACCCTGGAAGAGGGCACGGCAACCCACTCCAGTATTCTTGCCTGGAGAATTCTGCGGATGGAGGGGCTTGGCGGGCTACCGTCCATGAGGTCGCACAGAGTTGGATGTGACTGGGCACACAGTTGCTCTGTGGCCTGTGGGGTCTTTCCGGACCAGGGACTGAACCCATGTCTCCTGCATTGGCAGGCAGATTCTTTCCCACTGAGCCACCAGGGAGGCCCAGTCTTCCTGTTTCTCTTGCCTTCCTGGGCTGCGCCTGAGCTACATCCCACTCGCACCTCTGTGTCTCACAGCGGTCAGTGTCTTGTGGCCAAGGGAATGGGCAGCTCCTGGCACAAGGGCATGGATATGCTAACTGCTCAGTTCACACGAGGAACCAATACTGAAATGAATCCACTCTATCTGTGCAGGCTGTCCATCACCGGAAACTAGTTTTCTTGGCCACCGAAGGAATAACTTAAGAAAATGTCAGTGCCTTTACAAACAGCAGGGTGAAACATTGCCCTTGCTTATAAAATGATTGGTTTGAACTTCAAGTGTTGGATCCTGCAGAATTCCATCTGTTATTATTTTACTATGTACAGGAGTTCACGTGACCTGTCACTCCTTGTGTATTTAATTTTCCAAGTGGTATTTGAGTGGCCTGTCATACTGTATAGTAGGTGATGCATGAGTGGTTATTTTAGCTGATTGGAGAGATTAACAGGTAGGTGTTTGTGATGACTGAGAAAAGAAAGGGCATTCTTTATTATTTGGAATTACTTTTTGAAGTATTTTTACCTGTTGAATATATATATTATATATATTTACCTGTTAATTATGTATATACATATATATACACATAAATCATCATCATCATCTGGTTAACGATCGTGAGATAACTGTTTTGCTTTTAACTGGATACCTGGAATAGTTACTTTCCAGGTTCTTACCAGGAGCTATAATCTCCCATTAATACGTTTCCAAAGCTCTGCAGAGAGAAACAATCCTTATGGAGGAGTGCCTGAAGTTTTCCGTGTCCATCCGTCTTTTCCGAGGTCACCTCCTGTCAGTGGTCTCCCAGACCTTTGGGGGAAGGTGGAGTGGTGGCAGGCTTGCAGACCCTCCGTGGAAGGTCGGATGATTTCTGTCCTCGTTATCTGGAAGGACATCACAGTGACACTGAATAGTCTGTTTAAGGGAATAGAACCTTCTCCAACACCCGGGTCTTTACTCAGAAGTAGAAGATCGTGGGACAAATGAAGTCATTGTGGGAGATGGAGCTGATGTCTCCAGGCTCTGAACTTAGCCACATGTGTTTCATGCCACTTGGGCATCACAGGATCCAAGGACCCAAGGGCTGGCCATTTCTGCTCATCTGGGCTGGGGGTACCAGGCAGCCGGTAACACAGGGAGGTGCATTTCCTGGGATGCTGAGCTGGTCTTTGCAGCTGGTATACTGGTGATGTGCTGGTGTACCAGCGGTGACTAGCATGGGGAGATGAGTATTTGACACCGAGTTCTCTCAAGGCATTGTTTACAATATATGCAAGTTAAATAGATTAGATTTATAAGTGTTATTTAGGCACTTGAGATTGATTTGTTTTCAGTCAGCTGAGGTATTTAACCTAAATGTGATAGATTGAATTTATAAATGTAATTTAAAATTTTCAGAGAAGTTTAATGTCTTAAGTTGGTGAAAGGCCAGAACGAAAATCAGTGCCTTTTAAAATGATGTGAATATTTATAGTTTTATAAGTAAAATAATGAGATATGGTGTCATTCTTAAAATTTAAGGCAAAAATAGGCTTTTGAATTTGAAGTATTGATTAGGATAAAGAAATAATTTTCAGCCCAATTGAACATTCTTTTCTACATACTAAAGTTATCCTCAAGAGTCCCCCAAAGGTCACATTCAGCAGAGAGTAAGCCAGGGTGTTCACGTGGGTGGTAGGGAGTGGTGTACCCTGTGTGTGCACTCGCTCAGGTCTGACTCTCTGCAGCCCCATGGACTGTAGCCCACCAAGGTCTTCTGTCTGTGGGATTTTTCCCAGGCAAGCAGAGGATCTTCCTGGCACAGGAATCAAGCCCTCGTCTCCTGCATTGGCAGGCAGATTCTTTACTACTGAGTCATCTGGGAAAACCTGTGGTGTGTTGGTAAATACTTAATAATCGTTCTTCTAGGGGATGAGGAGTACATGCTAAGGGTGTGCAGCCGTGAGAACATTATTTCATGTGTGTTTTGCCTTGAGCCATGCTCACTGCTTTTAGAAAAGAGCCAGCCTTGAATCAGTAGCAGCACAGGCAAAAAGGATTCTGAGAAAGGTCGCATGTGTGTCCAGTTCCTGAGAACTCAGCAAACCTTTACTGAGAATTCGTGAGCACGATGTGGCCGGTGCTGGGATCAGGTGTACACACGTCCCCTGTGAGCCCAGGGGGTCCTTAGGCTTAGCTTGCGGGGGTTGAACAGAGGCCTTCCTGGTCAAGGGGGACATCTGAGCTGAACCTTGAAGGATGCACAGAAGTTGGAGACAAAGTGCTCATTATCAGCAGTACACCAAGTTGGTATGGCTTTTTTTTTTTCTTTTTTAAAAAAATTTTGGCCTCTTTTATTGGTTTTCTGTTTGTTTATTTTCATCCATCTTTATTCTTTGGCCTGTGTGGGCCTCCCATCACAGTGGCCTCTGTTGTTGCAGAGCACCGGCTCTGGGCGCATGGCGCTGCAGAGCTCCGGCTCGCTAGTTGGACACATCGGTCCAGCCGCTCCATGGCACGCAGGATCTTCCCAAGCCAGGGATCGAACTGACACCCCTTGCACTGCAAGGTGGATTCTTTGCCCACTGGACCACCAGGGAAGCCCAAGTTGATATAGTTTTGAAAGTTTCAGTAAAATTTCTTTTGCTGAAGTCTCTCTGGTATTAGGGTCAGCAGCTGTTGAGATGTAGACGGCAGAGTATTCCAGGGAATAGAGGGGAAAGCAGACTTCTGAGGAGATGTAATTAGTGGGGAGTGGGTCAGAGACATGGTGTTTGCTTCTGGAGGAAGACAGGACTGCGGCAGGAGGGATGCTGCCATGGTGGCAGGTGGCAGGTACTCTGGGGACAGCAGCAGTGGGCCACAGAGGCCTTCTCTGCTTAAACCCAGGCGCTGCCCAGGACTTAGCCAAAGAAGGGAAGGGGAAGAGCTTCTCGGGGCGAGGGAACAGGTGCACAGGGTTAGCCATGAGACCATATTTCATTTTTTTAAATTTTATTTTTAAATTAAAAACAAAATTGGTCGCACCTTGTGGCACGCAGGATCTTAGTTCCCTGACTAGGGATGGACCCCATGCTCACTGCAGTGGAAGCTCAGAGTCCTAACCACTGGACCGCCAAGGAAGTCCTGATGACATTTTATTAAAAACAAAAACGCTGGGGCGATGGGCCTGTCCCTGCTGCACAGACCGCGCTCTGGACAAACACACACTCTCCCGGGCTTGTCTTCTGGAAATGAAGGGAACCTGACAGCATTAGTGCATAAGATTCCACAAAGTGGTGACTGAGAACTCCACCTGTTTCTGAGATATTATCATTTTAGATTTCCGTGAGGGGATTGGCGGCTCACATGGAGCATACCAATGAGCCCTGAGAACACCTTCAGGGCTGTTGGCTTCCCAGTGTGACTGGGGAGGAATTTCTCGTTGCTTTCCCAAGGTTTAGGAGGGTATTAGGCTCTTCCCTGGGAACTAGGGATCTGCTCAGTGAATGTTCCCAGTCTTAGGAGCTGTTCTTACCTACGTGTGTATTAAACCTGTAATGAATGCAAATTTATGGGAGTTTATTCTGTTTGCCTCTTCCATTTCAAGGAAATCTGACTTTTTACTTTAAATGCCTTTGGAGATATATTAGAATATTTTATGTGATTAATAGGTTAGGAATGGTTTGATTCAGGAGGGTTTCCTGAGCATTTTATTTTTATTTATTTTATTGATATATAGTTGATTTACAATATCATGTTAGTTTCAGATGTACGATATCGTTATTCAGTATTTTTATAGATTCCATTTACAGCTATTATGAAACAAAATGGTTGTATTTGCTTACGCTGTACATCTTTGTTACTTGTTTATTTTTGACGTTGTACTTTGTACCTCTTAATTTCCAACCCCTATCTTGCCCCTCCCTCTGCCCCACTAGTAGTTACTAGTTTGTTGTCTGTCTCTGTTTTGTTATATACAATCGTTTGTTTTATTTCTTAGATTCTACATATAAGTGATAACAGAGTATTTGTCTTTCTCTGGATGATTTATTTCACTAGGCATAATGCTCTCTAGATTCATCCACATTGTTGCAAATGGCAGAATTTCATTCTTTTTTATGGCTGAGTTCCTTTGTATATATATGTACAACATCTTCTTAATCTGTTTGTCTCTTGATGGGCATTTCGGTTGTTTCCATGCATCTTGGCTCTTGTAACTAATACTTCTATGAACACTGGGGTACATGCATCCTTTCATGTTAGTGTTTTTGCTTTCTTCAGATAAATACCTAGGAATGGCATTGCTGGATCATATGGTGGTTCTGTTTTTCAGTTTTTTTGAGGCAACTCCTTACCATTTTCCACAATGGCCACACCAGCTGACAGTCCCACAAAGTGGTGACTGAGAACTCCACCTGTTTCTGAGATATTATCTTGCCGTGAGGGGATTGGCGGCTCACATGGAGCATACCAATGAGCCCTGAGAACACCTTCAGGGCTGTTGGCTTCCCAGTGTGACTGGGGAGGAATTTCTCGTTGCTTTCCCAAGGTTTAGGAGGGTATTAGGCTCTTCCCTGGGAACTAGGGATCTGCTCAGTGAATGTTCCCAGTCTTAGGAGCTGTTCTTACCTACGTGTGTATTAAACCTGTAATGAATGCAAATTTATGGGAGTTTATTCTGTTTGCCTCTTCCATTTCAAGGAAATCTGACTTTTTACTTTAAATGCCTTTGGAGATATATTAGAATATTTTATGTGATTAATAGGTTAGGAATGGTTTGATTCAGGAGGGTTTCCTGAGCATTTTATTTTTATTTATTTTATTGATATATAGTTGATTTACAATATCATGTTAGTTTCAGATGTACGATATCGTTATTCAGTATTTTTATAGATTCCATTTACAGCTATTATGAAACAAAATGGTTGTATTTGCTTACGCTGTACATCTTTGTTACTTGTTTATTTTTGACGTTGTACTTTGTACCTCTTAATTTCCAACCCCTATCTTGCCCCTCCCTCTGCCCCACTAGTAGTTACTAGTTTGTTGTCTGTCTCTGTTTTGTTATATACAATCGTTTGTTTTATTTCTTAGATTCTACATATAAGTGATAACAGAGTATTTGTCTTTCTCTGGATGATTTATTTCACTAGGCATAATGCTCTCTAGATTCATCCACATTGTTGCAAATGGCAGAATTTCATTCTTTTTTATGGCTGAGTTCCTTTGTATATATATGTACAACATCTTCTTAATCTGTTTGTCTCTTGATGGGCATTTCGGTTGTTTCCATGCATCTTGGCTCTTGTAACTAATACTTCTATGAACACTGGGGTACATGCATCCTTTCATGTTAGTGTTTTTGCTTTCTTCAGATAAATACCTAGGAATGGCATTGCTGGATCATATGGTGGTTCTGTTTTTCAGTTTTTTTGAGGCAACTCCTTACCATTTTCCACAATGGCCACACCAGCTGACAGTCCCAGCAGCTGTGTAAAGTGTTCCCCTGTCCCCACATCCTTTCCTACGCTTGCTGTGTGTAGAGAGCCATACCAGGAGGTATGCGGGATCATCGTTTCCCGACCAGGAATCAAATGCACACCCTCTGCACTGGAAGCTGGAGGTCATAACCACTGGACCGCTGGGAAAGTCTCTGTCTATAGATGTTTTTATGGTAGCCATTTGACATGTGTGAGATGATATCTCATTGTGGTTTTGTTTTGCGTTTTTCTGATTGGCGTGCAAGTCGGGAGACCTGGGTTTGATCCCTGGGTTGGGAAGATCCCCTGGAGAAGGGATAGGCTACCCATGCCAGTATTCTTTCCTGGAGAATTTCATGGCTCATCCATGGTGTTGGACACGACTGAGTGACTTGACTTTTTCTCTGATGGTTATTGATAGTGGGCATTTTTTCATGTGCTTATTGGCCATCTGCATGTCTTCTTTGGAAAAATGTCTGTTCAATAGGTATTCTGTTTATTTTTCAATTGGGCCTTTTTTTTTTGGTTGTTGAGTGGTATGAACTGTTTATGTATTTTGGCTATTAGCCCTCTGTCAGTCATATCATTTGCAAATATTTTCTCCTATAACAGGATGTATTTCTATTTTGTTGATGATTTTTTCTTGCTGTGCAAAAGCTTTTAAGTTTAATTGGGTCTCATTTGTTTATTTTTGGTTTTACTTCTTTTGCATTAGGAGACAGATTCCACCCCTCGCCCCCAATATTGCTGTGATTTGTGTCAAGGAGTATTCTGCCTGTGCTGAGTATTTACAATATTGCATTTTCTAAGAGAATTATTTGATTATGATTTGGAGATACTAATGCCATTTAATATAATACCTTTAATACAAAGCTTTCTAAGATGAAAAGTGAGACTGTAGCTAATATATAAAGGAATTTTATATCAAAATGTAGTTGTACTATTAAAATATGAAGTCATAATTTTCTAGTTATAATGTAAGTAAGTCCTGGTGTTGTAATGTATAACATGGTGACTAGAGTTAGTAACATGAGTGTGTGCTCAATTGATCAGTCATATCAGACTGTAACTCCATGGGCGGCACCCTGCCAGGCTCCACTGTCTATGGGATTTCTCAGGGAAGAACACTGGTGTGGGTTGCTACAAACCTGTGTCTCCTGCGTCTTCTTCATTGATAGGCAGATTCTTTACCACTGAGCCACCTGGGAAGCCTACAGTTAGTAACACTGTATTGCAAAAAATAAAAGATACTTGTTATATAAATATATGACCATCATATATGTGTTAGCTTCCTATGGCCACTGTAGCAAATTACTAATACCAGGGGGCTTACAAATAGCACACACTTCCTCTGCCACTGTTCTGGAGGTCAGGGTCTGAAAGCTGTTTCACGGCACCACAGTCAGGTTGCCAGCAGAGCTGCGTCCTTCTGAGGCTCCTGAGAAGAGCCCAGGTCCTTGCCTCCTCCAGCTTCTGGAGCGGCACCCTGGCCCCTGGGGCTCTGCAGTCCTTCGTGGGAGCCATCGGGTAGCATTGCCCTCCACCTCTGCTTCTTTCTTCTTCGTCCCATGGCTTTCTCCTCTGTCAGGCCTTCTCCCCGCCTCCTGTAAGGACACCGTGCTGGTATTTTGCGCGCAGCCAGACAGTCAGGCATCCTTGTCTCAGTCCAGGATCTCCATCTCAGCGTCCCTTCTCTCCATCACGCCCGCAGAGTCCGTCTTGCTGCTCTCACGTCCCAGGGGCTCGGACCCCGCTGTCCTTCTCAGGCCACCGTCCAGCTCACCGGCTTCCCAGGTGGCTCAGCAGTAAAGAACCCACCTGCCAATGCAGGGATGCAGGTTTGATCCCTGGGCGGGGAAACTCCGTGGAGGAGGGCATGGCTGCCCACTCAGTGTTCTTGCCTGGAAAATCCCACGAGCAGAGGAGCCTGGCGGGCTACAGTCCAGGGGGCCACACAGAGTCAGATACGACAGAGTACAGGCGGGCTCATAGAGCACTGCATTGGCATGTTGAGGCAGGCTTAGCAACCACCCATGGTTTTTTTTTTTGGTGAGTAAAGATTTAGCAGGTTAACCATTTTCAGGTGGTGTGAGCTCAGCAGCCGTGAGTCTAGTAACATGAGTGTGTGCTCAATTGATCAGTCATATCAGACTGTAACTCCATGGGCGGCACCCTGCCAGGCTCCACTGTCTATGGGATTTCTCAGGGAAGAACACTGGTGTGGGTTGCTACAAACCTGTGTCTCCTGCGTCTTCTTCATTGATAGGCAGATTCTTTACCACTGAGCCACCTGGGAAGCCTACAGTTAGTAACACTGTATTGCAAAAAATAAAAGATACTTGTTATATAAATATATGACCATCATATATGTGTTAGCTTCCTATGGCCACTGTAGCAAATTACTAATACCAGGGGGCTTACAAATAGCACACACTTCCTCTGCCACTGTTCTGGAGGTCAGGGTCTGAAAGCTGTTTCACGGCACCACAGTCAGGTTGCCAGCAGAGCTGCGTCCTTCTGAGGCTCCTGAGAAGAGCCCAGGTCCTTGCCTCCTCCAGCTTCTGGAGCGGCACCCTGGCCCCTGGGGCTCTGCAGTCCTTCGTGGGAGCCATCGGGTAGCATTGCCCTCCACCTCTGCTTCTTTCTTCTTCGTCCCATGGCTTTCTCCTCTGTCAGGCCTTCTCCCCGCCTCCTGTAAGGACACCGTGCTGGTATTTTGCGCGCAGCCAGACAGTCAGGCATCCTTGTCTCAGTCCAGGATCTCCATCTCAGCGTCCTTCTCTCCATCACGCCCGCAGAGTCCGTCTTGCTGCTCTCACGTCCCAGGGGCTCGGACCCCGCTGTCCTTCTCAGGCCACCGTCCAGCTCACCGGCTTCCCAGGTGGCTCAGCAGTAAAGAACCCACCTGCCAATGCAGGGATGCAGGTTTGATCCCTGGGCGGGGAAACTCCGTGGAGGAGGGCATGGCTGCCCACTCAGTGTTCTTGCCTGGAAAATCCCACGAGCAGAGGAGCCTGGCGGGCTACAGTCCAGGGGGCCACACAGAGTCAGATACGACAGAGTACAGGCGGGCTCATAGAGCACTGCATTGGCATGTTGAGGCAGGCTTAGCAACCACCCATGGTTTTTTTTTTTTTTTGGTGAGTAAAGATTTAGCAGGTTAACCATTTTCAGGTGGTGTGAGCTCAGCAGCCGTGAGTCTAGTCACACTGTTGGGCAGCCATCACCACACCATCTCCAGAACTTTCTCCCAAACTGAAACTCTGCCCTTCAGACACTCATGCCCCTCCCCCACTGCCACAGCCACCCTCTGTTTCCTGTCTAGTTTATTTTTATACATACATTTTTTCTATTTTATTTGTTTGTTTTTTATTGGAAGATAATTGCTTTGCAATGTTGTGGTGGTCTCTGGTGTACATCAGCATGAATCATATATATGCGTGTGTGTGTGTATATATAGATATAAATCCCCTTCCTCTTTATACATACATTTTTACACAATTTTATGAACTTGTTGATCTTAACGTACATATTCTCAGACTGTTTAATTTGTGATGTAAATGTGGGTCAAGGGAATGTCTAACATGGAAGCTGGATGCAGTTAAAAAGACACCAAATTTCTTGGCTGTTAGAATTTCCAAGAGTAATGGCTAGAATCTGCAGTGACCTTGATTTCTAGCCTTCCAATAAAGAGATAGAAGATCAAACCAGTCAATCGTAAAGGAAATGAACCCTGAACATTCTTTGGAAGGACTGATGTCAAACCTGAAGCTCCAGGGCTTCCCCCGGTGGTCCAGTGGGTAAGGACACCGCCTTGCAGTGCAAGGGGTGCCGGTTCCATCCCTGGCCTGGGAAGATCCCATGTGCCGCAGAGCGGCTGGACTGATGTGTCCAATTACCGAGCCGGAGCTCTGGCGCGCGTGCACCCAGAGCTGGCACTCTGCGACAACAGAGGCCACCGCGATGGGAGGCCCACAGGAGCCAAAGAACAAAGACGGATGAAAATGGAGAAATGAAAGATCAATAGAAGTGGCCCGCCCATCCCCCTCCCTCCCCACCCCACCCCCCAAAAGATAAATAAAAATTAAAAAAAAAAAAAACCAACCTGAAGCTCCAATACTTTGGCTACCTGATTGAAAGAGCCAGCTCATTTGAAAAGACTGTGATGCTGGGAAAGACGGAGGGCAGGAGGAGAAGGGGATGACAGAGGATGAGACAGTAAGATGGCATCACTGACTCACACATTTGAGCAAACTCTGGGAGATGGTGGAGGAGAGGGGAGGCTCGCATGCTGTAGTCTGTGGGGTCACAAAGAGTCAGACATGACCAAGTGACTGAGCAGCAGCAGCAGCAGCAGCTGTCCTAACAGCCATTGTGAGCTTGTGTCCCTGTGAGCTTCCTAGCAGCCAAAACAAAGAGAGAAAAGAGATCAGTTAGATGACTCATGGGGTGCAGGAGATCAGAGGAAACTCTTTTCCTGGGACCATTTTCCTGGAAGAAGTGCCTCCCTCTGTCCTGAGAGTTGAGGAACCATCTTCCAGGCACCTGTGGTGTTCTGTCGTGTCTCTTTGGCTGGGGGCAGCTTGGATGCCTAGCATCTTTTTCCCTCAGTGGCTCAGGTAGAATGGGCTGAGAGAAAGTGGTGCCTGACTTAGAAGGCAGGAGGGACCAGCAGCCTCGTTCTCTGCAGGCCGCAGAGTTGACATGGAGGGGCAGACCCAGGGTTCCAGCGGGTTCCAGCCAGCGGCCACTGTCCTGCACGCTTGTCCCTTCTGCCCACACCCAGCCCTGCAGACAAGCTTGCCTGCGTCTCCTGCTTCAGTGCATCTCTGCCAGCTCAGCTCCCCTACTCCCACCTCGGGAAGACTCACCCTGCACCTGGCTCTCTAGAGCATCTCTGAGCCCCACTGTCCCCACCCGTGTCTACCTCTGCTGGCGCCAATGTCCTTCTGGTCGTCCATGTCCTCCCCAGCTGGGGACCATCGGGTCCTGCAGCAACTCCCCTGGTCCCTGACCCTCAGTGGGTTTACTTCCTAACTGGAGCTTGAGTGAGGTGGGCTCTTGCAAGGGAACTGGGTGGCAGGATGGAAGCCATGCCCCTCATCCCCACAAGCACACGTGGTAGGCAGGGATCCCCTCAGAGAGCCAAGGACATGAGCAAACATGGACCGGCCACTTGCCCAGCTACGGGACCCTCGATGCCCAGGATGACGCTGCTCTCCGCCCCTCCCGCAGCCTATCACTTAGGAGGCACTATTCAGACCCGCTCGGCCCCAAGAGGCCACCCTGTGCTTGAAAAAGTAGGCCCTGCAACTAAAAAACTCAGTTTAAAGTTGTGACCAGTTAAAACTAAAAATATGAAAAGCTGGCGACTCAAATTGATCCCTGGAAACCTTTCAGTGTGATTTAGAGCAGCATAAGTGAGTCTATGTTTTCGATTTTAAATTTAAACCTAAATATATATTCTTTATATCGGAAAAAAATTTGTAGGTCAAATTGACAAACTTGAGACTATATGATACACACTGCATTTTAAAGACTTAGTATGAAAAAAAGATCATTGAACACTTCATTAATAATTTTGTTCTATAAATCACATGTTGGAATAATAGCATTTTGAATTAAACAAAATAAAATTTCATCTATTCATCTATTTCCATTTACCATTTTTAAAAGTGGCTACAAGAAAATGTTAAGTTTGGTATGGCTGGCGTGTTTCTATTGGATGGGGCTGCTCTAGAACTCAAGGTACCACCATGGACGAGGTGACTTGTTTACTTGTATGTCTCTCTGTCAGCTGGGGCGAGGCGGAGGTGGGCAGGATTACCTCCTGGTAATGAGGCTGGGATTGGTCTGATACTTTGAAGAGGTCCTGAACTAGGGTTCTACTGGACCATCCCATTTCCGTCTTGTTTGAGTCAGACACTGTCTTTACACAATGGGGATTTTAATTTTTTTATTTTTTAGTTGAATCTGTTACATGACTAGGAAACAAATATGTGATAAACTATGAAACAGATTTCACAATGCAGGCAACAAAGAATGTCAGTCTCACTTTTTTCCCAGGAGAAATTTTGTTGGTGAATTTATTTATTTATTTTTTTAAAAGATTTATTTATTTATTTATTTTTGGCGGGGGTGGGGAGGGAGGGGAGCAGTCGGGCCATTTCTATTGGTCTTTCATTTATCTATTTTCATCCATCTTTGTTCTTTGGCCCGTGTGGGCCTCCCATCGCAGTGGCCTCTGTTGTCGCAGAGCACCAGCCCTGGGCGCGTGCGCTCCAGAGCTCCGGCTTGGTCATTGGACACATCGGTCCAGCCGCTCCGCGACACGTGGGATCTTCCCAGGCCAGGGATCGAACCGGCGCCCCTTGCACTGCAAGGCAGTGTCCTTACCCACTGGACTACCAGGGAAGCCCTGTTGGTGAATTTAAATCTCTGTTCCTTGATATGTAGGAGAGCTTGTATTTAGGGCAGTTTTCGAACTAGAATCTGAGATTGATTAGGCTTCTTAGGGGAAATCTCACAACTCTGGGTGTAAAAAAACCTGTCTTTGTTGGAAGAGACTCAGGATATTTTGAGAAATGCTGACGCAAAGTAAGCACAAATTATATGCAAATGGAATTCCTCCGGGCACGTAATATTGACTCTAGAGTTAAAACAGGTTTGTTATAGCGTTCCTTTAATTGGTACTGGTGAGGGTCAAACTGAAGTACTTGTGAATAAGAGCACAGTTGGTGTGAACTTCTGAAACTTCCTGCATGAATCGACAAAGATTCTTTTTTGTCCCATCAGACCCGGAGCTCTCGGTGGGCGGGGGACGATGGGAGGCATGGAGGGAAACCAGTCCACTGTCTGCTGGAGTTGCTGGTTCTGTCACTGGGACATTGACCAGCGATGGGAGAAGCCCTGCCTTGGGACTAAGTAGGGGCAAAATAAGTGTAAACCCAAGGGGAAATGTGGATCAAAGAGAATGAGCATCCTTAGGAGTAGTCTAGGTGTCCCCTGACATCTCCAGTCCTTCACTTGGTCTCCTGTTAGTTCTTCTCATTGAAAGGAAATGTGAATACACGCGGGAGGGCTTGATCGTCAGGGCTGTGGCAAGAGCCACGATGATGAATGGTCGTTGTGGAAAGTGCTTCATGCTACAGTTTTAACCTTCCTTCACTGAGGATGTCAAGCGAAAACCTACCCTTTATCAGTGTGCTTCAGTCTTTTTTGCTCTTCAGCCCACCTTGTCCCTGGGGATGAAGACAGCAGAGCTCAGAATAGGAAATATATTTTCATCCATCTTTGTTCTTTGGCCCGTGTGGGCCTCCCATCGCAGTGGCCTCTGTTGTCGCAGAGCACCAGCCCTGGGCGCGGCGCTCAGAGCACTGGCTTGGTCATTGGACACATCGGTCCAGCCGCTCCGCGACACGTGGGATCTTCCCAGGCCAGGGATCGAACCGGCGCCCCTTGCACTGCAAGGCAGTGTCCTTACCCACTGGACTACCAGGGAAGCCCTGTTGGTGAATTTAAATCTCTGTTCCTTGATATGTAGGAGAGCTTGTATTTAGGGCAGTTTTCGAACTAGAATCTGAGATTGATTAGGCTTCTTAGGGGAAATCTCACAACTCTGGGTGTAAAAAAACCTGTCTTTGTTGGAAGAGACTCAGGATATTTTGAGAAATGCTGACGCAAAGTAAGCACAAATTATATGCAAATGGAATTCCTCCGGGCACGTAATATTGACTCTAGAGTTAAAACAGGTTTGTTATAGCGTTCCTTTAATTGGTACTGGTGAGGGTCAAACTGAAGTACTTGTGAATAAGAGCACAGTTGGTGTGAACTTCTGAAACTTCCTGCATGAATCGACAAAGATTCTTTTTTGTCCCATCAGACCCGGAGCTCTCGGTGGGCGGGGGACGATGGGAGGCATGGAGGGAAACCAGTCCACTGTCTGCTGGAGTTGCTGGTTCTGTCACTGGGACATTGACCAGCGATGGGAGAAGCCCTGCCTTGGGACTAAGTAGGGGCAAAATAAGTGTAAACCCAAGGGGAAATGTGGATCAAAGAGAATGAGCATCCTTAGGAGTAGTCTAGGTGTCCCCTGACATCTCCAGTCCTTCACTTGGTCTCCTGTTAGTTCTTCTCATTGAAAGGAAATGTGAATACACGCGGGGGAGGGCTTGATCGTCAGGGCTGTGGCAAGAGCCACGTATGATGAATGGTCGCTCTTTGTGGAAAGTGCTTCATGCTACAGTTTTAACCTTCCTTCACTGAGGATGTCAAGCGAAAACCTACCCTTTATCAGTGTGCTTCAGTCTTTTTTTTTTGCTCTTCAGCCCACCTTGTCCCTGGGGATGAAGACAGCAGAGCTCAGAATAGGAAATATATTATTGACTCGTACTAAAATATTGGGTTGGCCATAAAGGTCGTCCAGGTTTTTCCCTTAACATCTTATGGGGAAACGCAAAGGAACTTACTGGCCAATAAGGGAGGACCATAGCACTGTTCCACGGCCCCACATCCTTCTGCCTGGAGCAGTTTTCAACTGTGCACACCTGTCCGGGAGCCTGAGAAGTGTCTGCTGGCATCTTTGTTGTTGTTCAGTTACTAAGTTGTGTCCGACTCTGTGATCCCATGGACTGCAGCATGCCAGGCTCTCTGTCCTCCACTATCTCCCAGGGTTTGCTCAAATTCATGTTCATCGAGTTGGTGATGCCACCCAACCATCTATCTCATCCTCTGTCGCCCCCTTCTCATCCTGCCCTCAGTCTTTCCAACATCAGGGCTTGCTACAGTGAGTTGATTTCACATCAGGTGGCCAAAGTATTGGAGCTTAAACATCAGTCCTTGCAATGAACATTGAGGGTTGATTTCCTTTAGGAATGACTGGTTTGATCTCCTTGCAATCCAAGGGACTCTGGAGAGCCTTCTCCAGCACCACACATCAAAAGTATCAATTCAAGATGAAGTGTACACACTGACAGGCCTACTAAAGGAAAAAGTGAGCACATCCTTTTCTATTTTTATCTCATCTCCCTTTAACCTGTTTTTTTGGACATAAGTTTTACCCCATAACTATGGAGCAGTGCAGTTCACAGTCCCCTTAGCCTGACGTCCAGAAGCTCCGAAAGCCACAAGCTGTTTTGTGATTCATTTGTCAGCCTGAGCTGCCTGGGATGGACGTGTGGCTGATCAGCGCTTCTGTGGGCACAGCTGTGCAGCCCTCAGCGTAGTCCCAGGTTTCTGCGGAAGTCCCGGAGAGGCCTCTCTTCAGCAAGGGGGATGCCCTCGAGTCCCAGGAATGTTACGGGATGCCTGGTGTCCATGCCCTGTGACCTTGCTGAAACTGAAAATATTTCAGAGCACATTTGGTTCTGAGGATCCTGGACCGGGGCTTTGGACCTCACATTGTGTATAATTTATAGAGGAATAAACTTATAGGTGGAGAAATCAGGGCCTGGTCAATCTTGTGACCAAAGAATCTTGAAGTCTGTACACAGGTCAGGGCCTCTGACCTTGACCTCGTGTGGCCCAGGACCTCCTGACTCGGGCCAGCCTTTCAGGCTCCCCGTGTGGTGACTGCAGAGCCCCACGGACCACCCACCTCAAGCTGAAGACAGCAGGGAGGCCCGATGCGGGGGCAAACCAGGGACAAATAGAATAAAAGGGTTCTACGCACCTCGGCTAAGAAATTCTGGTGCTTCCCTAGTGGTCCAGTGGTTAAGAATCTGCCTTTCAGTCCAGGGGACTTGGGTTCAATCCATCATCAGGGAATTAAGATCCCACATGCTGTCTTGGGTCAGTTAAGCCCAAATGCCACAACTAGAGAACCCCCTGTGCTACAACAGAAGATCCTGCGAGCTGCAGCTAAGAGCCAACACACCAAAATAAATAGATGAGTATTTTTTTAAAGAAAGAAAACAAATTTCTCACAGTTTAGAGCTGCTGAGCTTCTGGGGCTAACACGTGGCATAGGCTCAGCGATGGGCCCTGGCGAGGTGCTGATGCAGCCGGAAGCTGGCCCGCTGATGGCGTCTATGGGTTCCAGTGACCTGAAGGACAGGAAGGAGCAGAGGGGAGGCTGCTGCTGCTGGTCCCCTGACCCCTGAGAATGCGTGCTTCCACCTGCTGGGTCAAAAGTATCAATTCAAGATGAAGTGTACACACTTATAAGGAAAAAGTGAGCACATCCTTTTCTATTTTTATCTCATCTCCCTTTAACCTGTTTTTGGACATAAGTTTTACCCCATAACTATGGAGCAGTGCAGTTCACAGTCCCCTTAGCCTGACGTCCAGAAGCTCCGAAAGCCACAAGCTGTTTTGTGATTCATTTGTCAGCCTGAGCTGCCTGGGATGGACGTGTGGCTGATCAGCGCTTCTGTGGGCACAGCTGTGCAGCCCTCAGCGTAGTCCCAGGTTTCTGCGGAAGTCCCGGAGAGGCCTCTCTTCAGCAAGGGGGATGCCCTCGAGTCCCAGGAATGTTACGGGATGCCTGGTGTCCATGCCCTGTGACCTTGCTGAAACTGAAAATATTTCAGAGCACATTTGGTTCTGAGGATCCTGGACCGGGGCTTTGGACCTCACATTGTGTATAATTTATAGAGGAATAAACTTATAGGTGGAGAAATCAGGGCCTGGTCAATCTTGTGACCAAAGAATCTTGAAGTCTGTACACAGGTCAGGGCCTCTGACCTTGACCTCGTGTGGCCCAGGACCTCCTGACTCGGGCCAGCCTTTCAGGCTCCCCGTGTGGTGACTGCAGAGCCCCACGGACCACCCACCTCAAGCTGAAGACAGCAGGGAGGCCCGATGCGGGGGCAAACCAGGGACAAATAGAATAAAAGGGTTCTACGCACCTCGGCTAAGAAATTCTGGTGCTTCCCTAGTGGTCCAGTGGTTAAGAATCTGCCTTTCAGTCCAGGGGACTTGGGTTCAATCCATCATCAGGGAATTAAGATCCCACATGCTGTCTTGGGTCAGTTAAGCCCAAATGCCACAACTAGAGAACCCCCTGTGCTACAACAGAAGATCCTGCGAGCTGCAGCTAAGAGCCAACACACCAAAATAAATAGATGAGTATTTTTTTAAAGAAAGAAAACAAATTTCTCACAGTTTAGAGCTGCTGAGCTTCTGGGGCTAACACGTGGCATAGGCTCAGCGATGGGCCCTGGCGAGGTGCTGATGCAGCCGGAAGCTGGCCCGCTGATGGCGTCTATGGGTTCCAGTGACCTGAAGGACAGGAAGGAGCAGAGGGGAGGCTGCTGCTGCTGGTCCCCTGACCCCTGAGAATGCGTGCTTCCACCTGCTGGGAACAGGACTTCTACAGTGACAGCTGTGCTTAGAAGGCGTGGGCCCGGGCCAGTTTTGCCGGTTGTAAACCGGGTCCACGGGACCAGAGGGAACACATAGCGCTCTTGAAAGCTGCAGGTGTAGTATGCTCAAGATGAAACTGAGTTCTGTCTAGGCAAGAGAGGTGCTTATGTGTACAGCGTGAAGAACAGCAGAGCAGCTCCTGCTGGAAAGTGTCGCAAAACCAGGGTAATCTGGGAAGGACAGCTTCTGCTCATGGAAACAGGGGCAGGGTTTGTGTCGAGTCCTGAAGCTGCCTTCCTGCCGAGGCCGTCAGACACAGACTCCACGGAGTGCCGGCCCCTTCACGGCTCTAAACTTATTGAAAAGTTAATCAATAAAAGCCTGGATTTGTTCTCTTGAAAAAAAAAAGAAGCTTCTCACAGTTTAGGGCTTGACTAGACATTTCTTGGGATGGAGAACTCCTGGCTGAATTCTAGAAAAGAGTATTTTCTGGCCACGCACTATATTATATTTTCATAATAAAATTAAAAAAAATCATTCTATAAACAATGACTTTTTGACAATTGAAGGAAGCAATTATTCCTGGTTTGAATCTGAGAAAGAGAGAAATGCGGGTCTGAAAGTTGTGAATTAAGTAGAGATTTCCAGTCTCCTGATGGTCACGATGGAATGATGAAACCACAGTAACAAGAATCAAACGTTGGAGGAGAGTCTGACGAGGACTGCCGCGTCCCCTCCGCTTTCGGCCAAACAGCTCTTGTACTTGCCATGATTCCAAAGATGCCAGGGTCTAGTGAGGGTCCTTTCTGCTGAGGACCCTGGCCATCTGTGTGGTGTTTACTCCTGGGCAGCAGAGCAGCCCGTGCAGGGCTGGCTCCTGGAGGTTTTCGGCCGTCTCTGGGGACACAGAGTGTCACTCTGACTCCAGTAAGTAATGCCCGGGGCACAGGTGGATGGATCTGACAGGCCCGAGGACTCACGGCGTCTCAGCCGCCTCTCTCCAATGAAGGCTATCCATCAGCGCTCGGAATCTGCTGGAGCCGCAGAGGGTGACAAGGGAATAACATCCCTTTCTCTTCCATCGACAGGGGTAATAACTCCTCGCTCTCTGGGGACAGATTGTAAAAGCCAATAGCCAGGAGCTGTGGAGCAGGGAGGGTGGAGGAATTGAAAATTAAAGAGGGAGTAGAAATTTGGCATAAGGCTTTAGTGAGATGGAATAAACCATCAAACGTCAGTCTTTTAATTGCCTTGTTGTTGACACGGACATTTGTTCTGATTGCTTAGTTATTTTAAGCTGATTATTAAGATCATGTACATTTCATAAGTGGGTTTATGCTTCATGCTTGTATTTCAGTAGTGACTGTTCACATAGACTGTGGATGGATTTTTTGAAGTCACTATTCAAATGTTTTTAGACAAGATGTTTACAAATATTGCCATAAAGAAAGACACCAGAAAGACACCAGAGCACACCAGACAGCTTAGAATGTTTAACCTGATGTCTTTATTTTCTCTTGCTTCTCTGCATAGTTATCACAGTAAAATTCAGTGGGGTTCCATTTATGCATTATCACATACAATATTTTTCAGTGGTTAAGATTTTCTGTTTTCAAGTAACCTTCAAAATGACTTAAAGGCCATGGGGACATCCATCTTCTTACAGCAACTGATGAACAGAGAGTTCTTAAGGTGTTTAGATTTAATGAGAGCTTCACATTCAGGGTACTGCATGAAGCAGGGAGTTTGGGGGCCCAAGCGTGGCTTTGCCTTAAATGTAGCCCAGAGAAAGGTTTCACTTGTTAGAAAATCATGCCACGGGCAGACAGATGACTTTGAACTCCACCTGCTTTAGAGGAAATGCACTTCCTCAGTTTTTAAACCAGGGCTGGCGTTTAGTTAAATCTCCTGCGGACTCAGTTCACTGACGGGGACGGCAGTCCTCACTCGGGCTCAATGAGAAGGAGAGGCAACAGTAAATTCTGGCGGCGACAGGAGATCTTGTTATAGGAGTCAGAGCGGGGGTCAGGGCAGGCCTGTTGATGACTGAGGGAAAGAGAAGTAAATTCATTCTGCTTCAGGCACTTTGTCAAGTGCCAGTAGCTTACCATTGAGAACTAGTCACCCGTCCCCGTCTTACGGCCCTAGAGGTCACCCATCGGATATAAATCATGGCCCGCATGGGCGCAGCCACCCATTGCTGCTTGGGGAGGAAATAAAAAAGAGAAATGCAGCTTTTGGAAGGCGAAGGGCTGCGGGTGCCCCACCACGTGTTGCTGTTTAATGCGAGCTGTGGCTCCATATTGATCTCCCGAATCAAGTCATTAAAATGTGCAGTTTTTGTTTATTGGAATGAAGCAATTAAATGGTTCAGTTATGCCAGACCTTACCTTTTCTGATGAAAACTATTGATTTCTTGCCACAGCTTTATAAGCGACAATGTTTTTGATTACTCTTGACAAACCTCCTTGGAGTGTTAATTAAAGTTGTACCAGATGAGCAGGTGCGTTTGATCTGATAAAATGTTTTTAGACAAGATGTTTACAAATATTGCCATAAAGAAAGACACCAGAAAGACACCAGAGCACACCAGACAGCTTAGAATGTTTAACCTGATGTCTTTATTTTCTCTTGCTTCTCTGCATAGTTATCACAGTAAAATTCAGTGGGGTTCCATTTATGCATTATCACATACAATATTTTTCAGTGGTTAAGATTTTCTGTTTTCAAGTAACCTTCAAAATGACTTAAAGGCCATGGGGACATCCATCTTCTTACAGCAACTGATGAACAGAGAGTTCTTAAGGTGTTTAGATTTAATGAGAGCTTCACATTCAGGGTACTGCATGAAGCAGGGAGTTTGGGGGGCCCAAGCGTGGCTTTGCCTTAAATGTAGCCCAGAGAAAGGTTTCACTTGTTAGAAAATCATGCCACGGGCAGACAGATGACTTTGAACTCCACCTGCTTTAGAGGAAATGCACTTCCTCAGTTTTTAAACCAGGGCTGGCGTTTAGTTAAATCTCCTGCGGACTCAGTTCACTGACGGGGACGGCAGTCCTCACTCGGGCTCAATGAGAAGGAGAGGCAACAGTAAATTCTGGCGGCGACAGGAGATCTTGTTATAGGAGTCAGAGCGGGGGTCAGGGCAGGCCTGTTGATGACTGAGGGAAAGAGAAGTAAATTCATTCTGCTTCAGGCACTTTGTCAAGTGCCAGTAGCTTACCATTGAGAACTAGTCACCCGTCCCCGTCTTACGGCCCTAGAGGTCACCCATCGGATATAAATCATGGCCCGCATGGGCGCAGCCACCCATTGCTGCTTGGGGAGGAAATAAAAAAGAGAAATGCAGCTTTTGGAAGGCGAAGGGCTGCGGGTGCCCCACCACGTGTTGCTGTTTAATGCGAGCTGTGGCTCCATATTGATCTCCCGAATCAAGTCATTAAAATGTGCAGTTTTTGTTTATTGGAATGAAGCAATTAAATGGTTCAGTTATGCCAGACCTTACCTTTTCTGATGAAAACTATTGATTTCTTGCCACAGCTTTATAAGCGACAATGTTTTTGATTACTCTTGACAAACCTCCTTGGAGTGTTAATTAAAGTTGTACCAGATGAGCAGGTGCGGGAGATCATTAGATCGGCTGGATCACACAGCCACACTTCATATTCTGCAGCCTTGCATAATGAATAGGGCACAAGAGGGGAAAACAATATCTTCATCAGCAGAATTAGCGTCTTCACTCTTTAAAAAACTAGGTGGCGTTACATTTTACAGTACAGATGCTCTGGAGTTACTGTCTTGCTCCTGCCACTACGTTTGATCAGAATTTGCTTTTTATGTTTTCCTTCAATTTTTCCAGCATCTAATGAGTTGCTAGTTTTGTTTCTGAGGTAGCAAATATTTAAACACATATTTATGTGGAAAATTGAGGAATCAAATAAGGCCCTTCCAGTGTTTATGCAGATGAAGTCGTGAATATTAATTTGATTCCACTGAACACGGTCAGAGCCTCCTCTGTAAAATATCTTCACTGTGGATCTAAGCAACATTTTGCCTCTTGTTTTGGGGACCTGCATGAAATATGGTTATTTTGGATGATACTGTTTTGAAGACTTTATTAATTTAGAACATCACTTTCTCCTGTAGCTATTGTAAGAGTCCTGCATTTTAAAATTAAAAATACTCTATGATAATTTATAAAATCAGAGGCAAAAATACTCATGTTTTTGAGAAACAAATGATCTTTACATTTGTGCTATTTGTTTTGAAGCTTGATTTAATTATTGCTTCACTAATGTAGGCATTGAGGTGAGCTTCTTTGTTTCTGCAGAATGCCCAGAATTTATGTAATTGGAATTAAATTCAAAATCCTCTGTGATCTGGTGTCTATGGATAGCAAGTCAGCTTGCTTCTCTTGGATTCACGGGCCCTGAAAAGAACTTTCAGAGGTCATCTCCTCCAATCCCCTATTGGCAAAGAAGCTGTTTAAATATGTACAACTTTTCATTCATCTGGAATTTTAAAAAGGATTAATGAGTTTATAAATGGATTATTTACAATCTTCTGATCATGTATATCTAACTGTAGCTAACTGTTAGACTTTGAAATGATAAGCTTTTTTAAAATCTCAACTTCTCTTAGGAAAATGTTTTATGGTTTACAAAGTGTTTTTTCATTTATATTCCTTCATTTGATCAACTTAGCAACTCAAGAAACTTTATATCTTACAAAAAGGTTTTATAATTTTTTAAACATACTTCTGGCCAGGTTCTTCAGCTGATGAATAATGTTTATAAGCTCTTTTTGTCTGAAGCTCTCTTGTAGTTTCACAAGCTCTGTCACAAACAGCTTGGAGAGCATAAGTGAACCTTACACGGTTACTGGTGCTTTGTAGGTGAAGGGAAATAGGAAGTTCAGATAAAAGCTTCCATACAGTTTGTGTTTTGTATGTGAAGGGAAATAGGAAGTTCAGATAAAATCTTCTGTTATCGTTTGTTTAGTACTACAATTTAATCCACTATTAAAAAAAATTATTTATTTGGCTGTGATAGGTCTCAGTTGTGGTATGCAGGTTCTTTAGTTGCAGCATGCAAACTCTTAGTTGTGGCATGTGGGATCTAGTCCCCTGACTAGGGATCGAACCTGGACCCCCTGCACTGGGAGTGTGGAGTCTTAGCCACTGGACCACCAGCCACTGGACCATCTGGGAAGTCTCTTCACCCACTATTTCTGAGTTCTACAAATAGTCTTTGTACTCTATCAACCACTTAAGGAAAATATTAGAAATAATAAATGTAGACTAGTTTCTTCAGGACCTTAGAATTCTAGTGTTAGAATGTGTTTTTGAGAAACAAATGATCTTTACATTTGTGCTATTTGTTTTGAAGCTTGATTTAATTATTGCTTCACTAATGTAGGCATTGAGGTGAGCTTCTTTGTTTCTGCAGAATGCCCAGAATTTATGTAATTGGAATTAAATTCAAAATCCTCTGTGATCTGGTGTCTATGGATAGCAAGTCAGCTTGCTTCTCTTGGATTCACGGGCCCTGAAAAGAACTTTCAGAGGTCATCTCCTCCAATCCCCTATTGGCAAAGAAGCTGTTTAAATATGTACAACTTTTCATTCATCTGGAATTTTAAAAAGGATTAATGAGTTTATAAATGGATTATTTACAATCTTCTGATCATGTATATCTAACTGTAGCTAACTGTTAGACTTTGAAATGATAAGTTTTTTTTTTTTTAAATCTCAACTTAGGAAAATGTTTTATGGTTTACAAAGTGTTTTTTCATTTATATTCCTTCATTTGATCAACTTAGCAACTCAAGAAACTTTATATCTTACAAAAAGGTTTTATAATTTTTTAAACATACTTCTGGCCAGGTTCTTCAGCTGATGAATAATGTTTATAAGCTCTTTTTGTCTGAAGCTCTCTTGTAGTTTCACAAGCTCTGTCACAAACAGCTTGGAGAGCATAAGTGAACCTTACACGGTTACTGGTGCTTTGTAGGTAAAGGGGAAATAGGAAGTTCAGATAAAAGCTTCCATACAGTTTGTGTTTTGTATGTGAAGGGAAATAGGAAGTTCAGATAAAATCTTCTGTTATCGTTTGTTTAGTACTACAATTTAATCCACTATTAAAAAAAATTATTTATTTGGCTGTGATAGGTCTCAGTTGTGGTATGCAGGTTCTTTAGTTGCAGCATGCAAACTCTTAGTTGTGGCATGTGGGATCTAGTCCCCTGACTAGGGATCGAACCTGGACCCCCTGCACTGGGAGTGTGGAGTCTTAGCCACTGGACCACCAGCCACTGGACCATCTGGGAAGTCTCTTCACCCACTATTTCTGAGTTCTACAAATAGTCTTTGTACTCTATCAACCACTTAAGGAAAATATTAGAAATAATAAATGTAGACTAGTTTCTTCAGGACCTTAGAATTCTAGTGTTAGAATGTGTACTTGTGTATTTCTGTATACAGTCATCTGAAACAGAGAAATCATTTATTTTAATCATTTATTTGAAATGCTCATGCATTTCCACTTTGGGCTGAGTTTATCCACTGGACTAGGGCCTGAGAATCCTCCTTTAAGGCAGCTACTTGAGATGGTCAGCAAGTTGGTACTGGCTGTCAGCTAGGAGCTCAGCCAGGGCTGTGGTCAAATGGCCTCTCCACATGGGCCTCCCTGTAGGACAGAGGAGCCTTGTAGGCTATAGTCTATGGGGTTGCAAACAGTTGGACATGACTTAGCAACTAAACAACAACACAGCATTTAATTCCTCTAGACTCAAAAGCTCCAGCATCATTTGTGTGGTGCTCTTGGCTGAAGTAGACATAAAGTTCACTCAGGTTCAGGAAGACGAGTCCACCAGGCTCATGGAGAGGAGTCTACTCAGACTCATGGAGAGGGTCCACTCAGGTTCATAGTGAGGATCCACCAGGCTCATGGAGACGATCTACTCAGGCTCATGGAGAGGAATCCACCAAACTCATGGAGAGGATCCACTCAGGCTCATGGGGAGGATCCACTCAGGCTCATGGAGAGGATCCACCAGGCTCATGGAGAGGATCTACTCAGGTTCATGGAGAGGAGTCCACCAGGCTCATGGAGAGGATCCACCAGGCTCGTGGAGAGGATCCACTCAGGCTCACAGAGAGGATCCACTCAGGTTCATGGAGAGGAGTCCACCAGGTTCATGGAGAGGATCCACTCAGGCTCATGGAGAGGAGTCCACCAGGCTCATGGACAGGATCCACTCAGGCTCGTGGAGAGGATCCACTCAGGCTCATGGAGAGGATCCACTCAGGCTCGTGGAGAGGATCCACTCAGGCTCGTGGAGAGGAGTCCACCAGACTCATGGACGGGATCCACTCAGGCTCGTGGAGAGGATCCACTCACGCTCGTGGAGAGGAGTCCACCAGGCTCATGGAGAGGATCCACTCAGGCTCGTGGAGAGGAGTCCAGCAGGCTCGTGGAGAGGATCCACTCAGGCTCGTGGAGAGGAGTCCACCAGGCTCATGGACAGGATCCACTCAGGCTCGTGGAGAGGATCCACTCAGGCTCATGGAGAGGATCCACTCACGCTCATGGAGAGGAGTCCACCAGGCTCATGGAGAGGATTCACTCAGGCTCGTGGAGAGGATCCACTCAGGCTCATGGAGAGGATCCACTCAGGCTCGTGGAGAGGATCCACTCAGGCTCGTGGAGAGGAGTCCACCAGACTCATGGACGGGATCCACTCAGGCTCGTGGAGAGGATCCACTCACGCTCGTGGAGAGGAGGCCGCCAGGCTCATGGAGAGGATCCACTCAGGCTCGTGGAGAGGAGCCCCGCAGGCTCTTGGAGAGGATCCACTCAGGCTCGTGGAGAGGAGTCCACCAGGCTCATGGACAGGATCCACTCAGGCTCGTGGAGAGGATCCACTCAGGCTCATGGAGAGGCTCCACTCCCGCTCATGGCGAGCAGTCCACCAGGCTCATGGAGAGGATCCTCTCAGGCTCGTGGAGAGGAGTCCACCAGGCTCATGGAGAGGATCCACTCAGGCTCGTGGAGAGGATCCACCAGGCTCGTGGAGAGGAGTCCAGAAGGCTCATGGAGAGGCTCCACTCACGCTCATGGAGAGGAGTCCACCAGGCTCATGGAGAGGATCCACTCAGGCTCGTGGAGAGGATCCACTCAGGCTCGTGGAGAGGAGTCCACCAGGCTCATGGAGAGGATCCACTCAGGCTCGTGGAGAGGAGCCCAGCAGGCTCATGGAGAGGAGCCACTCACGCTCGTGGGGAGGAGTCCACCAGGCTGATGGACGGGATCCAGTCAGGCTTGTGGAGAGGAGTCCAGAAGGCTCATGGAGAGGATCCACTCAGACTCGTGGGGAGGATCCACTCAGGCTCGTGGAGAGGCGGCCACCAGGGTCACGGAGAGGATCCACTCAGGCTCGTGGAGAGGAGTCCAGAAGGCTCATGGACAGGCTCCACTCACGCTCATGGAGAGGAGGCCACCAGGCTCATGGACAGGATCCAGTCAGGCTTATGGGGAGGAGTCCAGAAGGCTCATGGAGAGGATCCACTCAGACTCGTGGAGAGGATCCACTCAGGCTCGTGGAGAGGAGTCCACCAGGCTCATGGAGAGGATCCACTCAGGCTCGTGGAGAGGAGTCCAGAAGGCTCATGGACAGGATCCACTCACGCTCATGGAGAGGAGTCCACCAGGCTCATGGACAGGATCCAGTCAGGCTTATGGAGAGGAGTCCAGAAGGCTCATGGAGAGGATCCACTCACGCTCATGGAGAGGAGTCCACCAGGCTCATGGAGAGGATCCACTCAGGCTCGTGGAGAGGATCCACCAGGCTCGTGGAGAGGAGTCCAGAAGGCTCATGGAGAGGATCCACTCACGCTCATGGAGAGGAGTCCACCAGGCTCATGGAGAGGATCCACTCAGGCTCGTGGAGAGGATCCACCAGGCTCGTGGAGAGGAGTCCAGAAGGCTCATGGAGAGGATCCACTCACGCTCATGGAGAGGAGTCCACAAGACTCATGGAGAGGATTCCCCCAGGCTCGTGGAGAGGATCCTCTCAGGCTCGTGGAGAGGAGTCCACCAGGCTCATGGACAGGATCCACTCAGGCTCGTGGAGAGGAGTCCAGAAGACTCATGGAGAGGATCCACTCACGCTCATGGAGAGGAGTCCACCAGGCTCATGGAGAGGATCCACTCAGGCTCGTGGAGAGGAGTCCAGAAGGCTCATGGAGAGGATCCACTCACGCTCATGGAGAGGAGTCCACCAGGCTCATGGAGAGGATCCACTCAGGCTCGTGGAGAGGATCCACTCAGGCTTATGGAGAAGGGACAGAGATCTACCCTTGAAGGAGGGAGCACCAAAGTCAGATTTCAGAAGAGCTTGTGGAATGAGAGCTACTGAAGCCACGTTTGGATGCACTACTTGTCACAGAAACCATGTACTCCGTTCCTTTGCATAACATTTGTTCTTTCGGATGGCACTTGAGAGAAGCAAGAGTGAACAGAAAATCAAACACAATTCTAATATTCCAGCTGCAGTTATTCTTTTTTTTTTTTTAAAGATTTATTTATTTATTTATTTTGAGGGGGTGGGGTGGGGAGGGAGGGGAGCATACGGGCCATTTCTGTTGGTCTTCCATTTGTCTATTTTCATCCATCTTTGTTCTTTGGCCCGTATGGGCCTCGCATGACGGTGGCCTCTGTTGTCGTGGAGCACTGGCTCTCGGCGCATGCGCTCCAGAGCTCCAGCTCCGTAATTGGACACATCAGTCCAGTTGCTCTGCGGCACGTGGGATCGTCTCAGGCCATGGATGGAACCGGCGCCCCTTGTACTGCAAGGCGGTGTCCTTACCCACTGGACCACCAGGGAAGCCCTGCAGTTATTCTTTATTTTTGTAAAAAGAAAAAAACACACACACAGTGGTTTATTGAATATTTACTACGTTTACACTTTCAATATTAATTCCACTTAATGTTGGAGGACAGAAGTGCACAAAACGAGGAGCTGTTGGAACCATCGTCACCGTGGGAACCGCAGCAGGTGGAACTGGTGCGGACATCCACCCCAGCACACGTGGTAATGCTGGTTTGCTGACTCCGTCATGGTGGACGCTGTAGCCTGCCAGGCTGCTCTGTCCACGGGATTCATGGGATTCTCCAGGCCAGAACGCTGGAATGGGGTGCCCTTCACTTTTCCAGGGTACAACTGCAGTTATCCTTTAAACAGCATGCTTTACATTGAGTTTTGTTTTGGAGAAAAGAGCATAAAGGCAGTCATTCTTTTTTTTCAAATATTTTTATTTTATTGTAGTATAGTTGATTTATAATGTGTTAACTTTAAGGCAAGTCATTTCGAATGAGATAATGAGTATGAAAATACTTCAAAATCTATCATCTGTAATGTAGGATTCTATGTGAAATAAAAACTATGATTTTGAAAATATAACCATTGTTCTGAAGGAGGGAGCACCAAAGTCAGATTTCAGAAGAGCTTGTGGAATGAGAGCTACTGAAGCCACGTTTGGATGCACTACTTGTCACAGAAACCATGTACTCCGTTCCTTTGCATAACATTTGTTCTTTCGGATGGCACTTGAGAGAAGCAAGAGTGAACAGAAAATCAAACACAATTCTAATATTCCAGCTGCAGTTATTCTTTTTTTTTTTTTAAAGATTTATTTATTTATTTATTTTGAGGGGGGGGGTGGGAGGAGGGGAGCATACGGGCCATTTCTGTTGGTCTTCCATTTGTCTATTTTCATCCATCTTTGTTCTTTGGCCCGTATGGGCCTCGCATGACGGTGGCCTCTGTTGTCGTGGAGCACTGGCTCTCGGCGCATGCGCTCCAGAGCTCCAGCTCCGTAATTGGACACATCAGTCCAGTTGCTCTGCGGCACGTGGGATCGTCTCAGGCCATGGATGGAACCGGCGCCCCTTGTACTGCAAGGCGGTGTCCTTACCCACTGGACCACCAGGGAAGCCCTGCAGTTATTCTTTATTTTTGTAAAAAGAAAAAAACACACACACAGTGGTTTATTGAATATTTACTACGTTTACACTTTCAATATTAATTCCACTTAATGTTGGAGGACAGAAGTGCACAAAACGAGGAGCTGTTGGAACCATCGTCACCGTGGGAACCGCAGCAGGTGGAACTGGTGCGGACATCCACCCCAGCACACGTGGTAATGCTGGTTTGCTGACTCCGTCATGGTGGACGCTGTAGCCTGCCAGGCTGCTCTGTCCACGGGATTCATGGGATTCTCCAGGCCAGAACGCTGGAATGGGGTGCCCTTCACTTTTCCAGGGTACAACTGCAGTTATCCTTTAAACAGCATGCTTTACATTGAGTTTTGTTTTGGAGAAAAGAGCATAAAGGCAGTCATTCTTTTTTTTCAAATATTTTTATTTTATTGTAGTATAGTTGATTTATAATGTGTTAACTTTAAGGCAAGTCATTTCGAATGAGATAATGAGTATGAAAATACTTCAAAATCTATCATCTGTAATGTAGGATTCTATGGGAAATAAAAACTATGATTTTGAAAATATAACCATTGTTCTGTCAGTGTCTACTTCACCATCCTTTGGACACCAGTTAGGTTCTGATGAGGAGAAGCCACATTGTTTCCAATAATTCTAACTCTTTTTATCAGTTTTGTTGTACGTTGTTACCTTAGAAGCTCATTTGCTGTGGCACTCGTGTTTGGTATTTGCTGACAGTCAAGAAGACTGTTGTTATATTATGTATCTGGGGTCTTGAAGAGTTCTCTCACGTAGTCAGTGAATATTCCTTGTGCTTTTATCCTGAGCCAGCCAGTGTTCTAGGCACTTTGAAAATTATTCTCAGAATGGGACTTTTAATTTACATAATGATGTATGTATAAATTTTATTTAACAGATGTAATACCTTTCTCTGTGCTCATTTCTTTTGAACTATAGAGTTTCTTTGGTGATTTTCTTTTTTTAAATTTTAGCCTCTTTTATTGGTTTTTTATTTATTTATTTTCATCCATCTTTGTTCTTTGGCCTGTGTGGGCCTCCCATTGCAGGGGCCTCTCTCATTGCAGAGCACTGGCTCTGGACGAGTGCTGGCTCATAATTGGACACACTGGTCCAGCCGCTCCTTGTCACATGGATCTTCCTGGGCCAGGGATTGAACCGGTGCGCCTTGCACTGCAAGGCGGACTCTTTACCCTCTGGACCACCAGGGAACCCCCCATTTTTTTAAAAAATTGTATTTGTTTATTTCTTTATTTTGTCTGCACTGGGTCTGTGTTGCTTTGCACAGGCTTTCTCTAGTTGTGGTGAGCCCGGGGTACTCTTCGCTGTGGTGCTCCACCCTTACTGAGATGGCTTTTCTTGTTGGGGAGCTCGGGCTCTTGGCACGTGGGCTTCAGTAGTTGCAGCTCATGGGCTTTAGAATGTGGGCTCTGTAGTTGAGGTGCACAGACTTGCTCCGCAGCATGTGGAATCTTCTAGACCAGGGATTAAACCAGTGTTCCCCTGCATTGGCAGGATTTATAATGTGTTAACTTTAAGGCAAGTCATTTGAATGAGATAATGAGTATGAAAATACTTCAAAATCTATCATCTGTAATGTAGGATTCTATGGGAAATAAAAACTATGATTTTGAAAATATAACCATTGTTCTGTCAGTGTCTACTTCACCATCCTTTGGACACCAGTTAGGTTCTGATGAGGAGAAGCCACATTGTTTCCAATAATTCTAACTCTTTTTATCAGTTTTGTTGTACGTTGTTACCTTAGAAGCTCATTTGCTGTGGCACTCGTGTTTGGTATTTGCTGACAGTCAAGAAGACTGTTGTTATATTATGTATCTGGGGTCTTGAAGAGTTCTCTCACGTAGTCAGTGAATATTCCTTGTGCTTTTATCCTGAGCCAGCCAGTGTTCTAGGCACTTTGAAAATTATTCTCAGAATGGGACTTTTAATTTACATAATGATGTATGTATAAATTTTATTTAACAGATGTAATACCTTTCTCTGTGCTCATTTCTTTTGAACTATAGAGTTTCTTTGGTGATTTTCTTTTTTTAAATTTTAGCCTCTTTTATTGGTTTTTTATTTATTTATTTTCATCCATCTTTGTTCTTTGGCCTGTGTGGGCCTCCCATTGCAGGGGCCTCTCTCATTGCAGAGCACTGGCTCTGGACGAGTGCTGGCTCATAATTGGACACACTGGTCCAGCCGCTCCTTGTCACATGGATCTTCCTGGGCCAGGGATTGAACCGGTGCGCCTTGCACTGCAAGGCGGACTCTTTACCCTCTGGACCACCAGGGAACCCCCCATTTTTTTAAAAAATTGTATTTGTTTATTTCTTTATTTTGTCTGCACTGGGTCTGTGTTGCTTTGCACAGGCTTTCTCTAGTTGTGGTGAGCCCGGGGTACTCTTCGCTGTGGTGCTCCACCCTTACTGAGATGGCTTTTCTTGTTGGGGAGCTCGGGCTCTTGGCACGTGGGCTTCAGTAGTTGCAGCTCATGGGCTTTAGAATGTGGGCTCTGTAGTTGAGGTGCACAGACTTGCTCCGCAGCATGTGGAATCTTCTAGACCAGGGATTAAACCAGTGTTCCCCTGCATTGGCAGGCAGATTCCTAACCACTGAGCAACAAGCAAAGTTCTGTTAATCAAGAATGAGAGATAAAGGCAATTTTTAGAAGCCATTATGTTTGGTATAAATTGCTTAAAAGAATATAGTGATCAGCCTCACACAAAGAACTTATAAAGCCATTTATCAATGTATTTAAAATGTTTAAAATTTTCTATTTCCTTATTTGGTTGTACCGGGTCTTAGGTGCAGCATGTGGTATCTAGTTCCTTAACCAGAGATTGAACCTGGGTCCCTTCCAGGGTCCATATAACAATTTTTCAAATTTTTAGTATAGGTGTTCTAATAATAATTTTCAGCCAATATTTGTTGAAATATATTGCATTGTATCATATGTGACATCTTTTGAAAAAAACAATTTTTTTTATTGGTGGATAATTGCTTTACAAATTTGAGTTGGTTTCTGCCATACCACTTGAATCAGTCGTAATTACTTATATTCCCCTCCCCTGTTGTATCGTACCTGACATCTTCACATACGCATGTCACAGATGAGTCTGTCTAGTCCTCACCATTTTTTCTCTTCCTGCAGGCTTTTTCCAGACCTATATCTTGCCCCCCAATATTAAAGAAGGACAATGCAACAACCACAGTCCTTGTTAGAACCATATGTTATCTGAAAATCACATATCCAGGGCTACACAAACCATAGATTTCATTTATGGGTAGAATTTCTGCCCCTCATATCTCCTGTCCACGCGATCTGGCAGTGCTCCACACCCAGGAGGGTATCAGTGTGTTTCCCACGCGAACAGTCTGAGATCAGGCCTTAGGTATCCATCAGCCAGTTTCTCTGTCTTGTGCAGTAAAACAGAATTCCATTATTAAACCATTTTTAAACTCACATAATGAAAAAAAAAATACAAGGAGCATTGTTTTCATCTCAATCCCGTGGGGCTCCAGGACCCGCATCCCTGGGTTCACGCCGGCAGCAGCCCCAGCCGTGGGTGTGAGAGAGGGGCTGGCGGTGGGCACATCTCACAGACGCTCCGATGGGGCTGAGGGGCGGGGGGCCGGGGGGAAGGCTTCTGAGGCCTCCCTGTGTGCGCAGGTCTCCAGCCGCGCACGTGTCAGCTGCACACAGGGCCCCGTGACGCGCCGGGTCCCTGCTCCTTCCCTCTCGGCCCTGCCTACTCCTGCAGCGTCCGGATCAACCGGAGGGGCCGCTCTGAGTTAAACGTTCACCTACCTGGGCGCCAGTGCACGACTCAGCCTGGCTCGTGCAGGTGGAGGAGACGGTGCTGCGGAGGCAGTCTCTCCTTGCACGTCACAGTGGCTCCGTGTGCACTGGGGAGGTTTCCTTGGTGGCGCTTTACTGGCTGGTTTGTCAGACACAGTGCAGGTGAACCCCGCAGGGCCTGCCTGCTCCCAGGGCATCTTACTTATTCCTCCATATTGCAAATCGTTTCTGTGTGCCCAAGCTCCCCAAGCGCTGGCATAGTTTCCCTAAGCTTTCAAGCAGTAAAAGCAAAACTCTCCTTTGATATTGACAACAGCAACAAAAAAAGGCCAGAGGACGTTGGCACCCAGCCAGGAAGGACGCAGGCGACTCTGTTGCGATCTGACGGAATATTCCACGGAGCACTGAAAGTTCTCTCCCTGGGCCCCAGAGCAGGCGAGGCACTTTGCTTGTACTTAACATATATCAGCTGTCACCCAGCGGCCATCGGCATTCAGCCGAACACAATGGAACATCCAGATGGTCTAAACAAAGCCAACAAATGTTCACTGCTATTAAAAGCTGTTTACATCAGCTTCCAGAGTTTTGTGGAGTGAAGTTTATCCTGTGTCACCCCCCGAGGGGCTTAGCCCTGTCTGCATCCAGGACCGGCCTCTTATAGAGTCCTGTTGCACGTGCTTCATGCCTAGTGGAGGCGACGTCAGACAGTAGCTTAGGAGATGGAATAATGTCAAATCGTCCTGTTGCCGCAGATGTTCTCAGTGACTTGCCCACAGTTCTGTTTTATTGATGATCAATTGCAGCCTAAGCCCCAGGCCCAAAAAACACGCAGTGGACCCTCCGCTCCGGGGCAGGCGTCAGGGTGGATGGATGGGGCTCCCTATGGGCCTCTGCAGTCAGGGCCTCTGGGCCTCCTCGGCTCCTCACCCGTGATGTTTACCTGGTGAATGGTTCTGTTTTCTTCCTCCAAGACGCTCTGCCATCAGGCCCTGTCTTACTGGGGATTAATGAGTGACCAGCCTGCATTCTTCTGTCTCCTTCCCTTGACCCCGTTCTGGCATCTCCCTTATAAATTCCATGTGCACGACTGATGCTATTGGGATGTGTTGGATTACTGTTCACAACAGTCCCCGTGAGAAGGGTGTCCAGTAGTTTCTTGTTAAAGAGAAATCTGAAAAATCTGTCCCTGTTTTTAACAGGGTGTCTTAACCACTGCCAGTTTCTCTCATTATAACATACCTGGAAAATGAGTAAATACAAAAAAGCGCATTGTATATTAACTTGCCCTAAAATTCAAACTATCACAAGAACAGAATGACCATCAACAGAAAAAAAATCAAATAATTGCCTTCTATATAAATAGATCACCTTAACAATTTTATATCATATTTGGGTTAAATTTCATGCATTAATTGTTGTGTCATTTCTGAGTTATCATATTTCAAGTTTTCTTTTATTTTTCAAGTTGGTATGTTTTCAAAATATGATTTGTTGGCCTACGCAGGCGACTCTGTTGCGATCTGACGGAATATTCCACGGAGCACTGAAAGTTCTCTCTGGGCCCCAGAGCAGGCGAGGCACTTTGCTTGTACTTAACATATATCAGCTGTCACCCAGCGCCATCGGCATTCAGCCGAACACAATGGAACATCCAGATGGTCTAAACAAAGCCAACAAATGTTCACTGCTATTAAAAGCTGTTTACATCAGCTTCCAGAGTTTTGTGGAGTGAAGTTTATCCTGTGTCACCCCCCGAGGGGCTTAGCCCTGTCTGCATCCAGGACCGGCCTCTTATAGAGTCCTGTTGCACGTGCTTCATGCCTAGTGGAGGCGACGTCAGACAGTAGCTTAGGAGATGGAATAATGTCAAATCGTCCTGTTGCCGCAGATGTTCTCAGTGACTTGCCCACAGTTCTGTTTTATTGATGATCAATTGCAGCCTAAGCCCCAGGCCCAAAAAACACGCAGTGGACCCTCCGCTCCGGGGCAGGCGTCAGGGTGGATGGATGGGGCTCCCTATGGGCCTCTGCAGTCAGGGCCTCTGGGCCTCCTCGGCTCCTCACCCGTGATGTTTACCTGGTGAATGGTTCTGTTTTCTTCCTCCAAGACGCTCTGCCATCAGGCCCTGTCTTACTGGGGATTAATGAGTGACCAGCCTGCATTCTTCTGTCTCCTTCCCTTGACCCCGTTCTGGCATCTCCCTTATAAATTCCATGTGCACGACTGATGCTATTGGGATGTGTTGGATTACTGTTCACAACAGTCCCCTTGAGAAGGGTGTCCAGTAGTTTCTTGTTAAAGAGAAATCTGAAAAATCTGTCCCTGTTTTTAACAGGGTGTCTTAACCACTGCCAGTTTCTCTCATTATAACATACCTGGAAAATGAGTAAATACAAAAAAGCGCATTGTATATTAACTTGCCCTAAAATTCAAACTATCACAAGAACAGAATGACCATCAACAGAAAAAAAATCAAATAATTGCCTTCTATATAAATAGATCACCTTAACAATTTTATATCATATTTGGGTTAAATTTCATGCATTAATTGTTGTGTCATTTCTGAGTTATCATATTTCAAGTTTTCTGATGTATTTTTCAAGTTGGATGAGCTCGTAAGTGATTAAAGTAACATGTTTAAGAAAATATGATTTGTTGGCCTGTTTTCTCCAGAAATAACCTTTAAGTTAAGATCAAGATTGGTATGGCATGAGGTCGTATGATGTGACACAGGACTGAATTTTACTGCCGGTGTGTAAGGTCCTCAGAGCAAGACTGGTGTGGCTGTTAGGAACACAGTGAAGGCAGGCTCTCTGTTGCTGGGGGTCAAGCTCGTCTTCACAGCTGTCCTGGTCAAGGAGATCATTTCAATAAATCTGATAAGGAACAGGTTTTGATCTCCTACATGTTCATATTTTTACATTATCACTTGAAATTCAAGCCTTTAAGCTCCCAGGTTTAATGGCAAGAAAAAGATGACTGTCCATAAAAAGTTAGTCTAGGACTTCCCTGGTGGCTCATTGGCAAAGAGTCGGCCTGTCAACGAGTTCAATTCCCGGTCAGGGAGGGCCCCACGTGCTGCAGAGCAGCTGAGCCTGTGCGCCACAGCTATTGAGCCTGTGCTCTAGAACCTAGGAGCCATGACTCTTGAGCTCACCTGATGCAGTTCTTGAAGACTGAGCACCCTAGAGCCTGTAGTCCACAATAAGAAAAGACATCGCAATGAGAAGCTTGCAACACTGCAACTAGAGAGTAACCCCTGCTTGCTGCAACTAGAGAAAGCCCGCTCAGCAACGAAGACCCAGTGCAACCAAAAATAGATGCATAAATAAAATGACGTATAAAAGCAGCTAGTCTAGACCGATGTGTTTCGTGTATGTGATGCTACTAAAACAGAGACATGGAGGTCCTCTTTATAGAGCTTGTAAGACTTTGAAACTTCTCGCTGATAATAGTTTTGTCAACTGCTATTTCAGGAAGGCAGCCTGGGAGCAGTGAAGACATGATTTGCACCTCTATAATTTGGATTAGGGAGATAATTTTATTGGCTGTTGGTATGTGTGGTATTTTTGTAGATGTCTCAAGAGTGATTGGATTTTTTTAAAAAATAAGGATAGCACAGAAAAGAAAAAAAAAAAAAATGTAACAAAGCCAGAGAGTGGGCTCGTGCCCACTCTGGGTGACGCACTCCCTGCTGCCTGTACTGGGCTGCTTTGTTTCCTGTTTTCTCATCCAGGAGACCACTGGCGTGGCAGGCTTTTCCGCACACCCCAGGAGATCGCTTCCTTAAAATGGCTCATTATTTATCATTTAAGTAAGCCATAGGAATTTTGTTAATTCCTGTTTGACTTAGCGCATGCAAAATGCTATCATTATCTGGGGGAAGATACTGTTACCCAGAGTACTAATTAAGTGACCTTTGTAAAACAAACCTCATCAGGGAGTCTAGGAAACAGCCAAGATGGAGACCAAGTTGATTCTCTTCCAAGGCTTTTGGCCTACAACTTGACGTGCGCAGTGGTTAAAGCCTGTCTAGTTATTTGAAGAAGTTCTAGTGTTTATCTTGACTAAGGTGGTCACAAGTGAGAGATCTCCTCAGCTTCAGCCAAATATAGAGTGAGCTGCACCTCAGCCTGGATGGTCCGCATCCTTTCTGGCTCCATCTGCCTCTTCTGGATGTAGATTCTCCATCACTTCTGCTGGTCTCTTAGCAACACTCAGACAGATTATAATAACCTAGTTTACACTCAAGTGTAAGTAGCAGTTTGCCAAATAGTTCACCTTTCCTAGGGCTGTTGCATTTTAAAATAAGATAAAATTCTAAGCTGAGACAATAGATTTTGGAATTTTAGGTTTCAATTAACTCAGTAGGAAAGGTATTTTTTGGGCATGAAGAAGCAAGTGCCTCTATAATCATATCAGCTAAAAATGTCTTTCTTCAAAGCCAGATCTATATTGTATTCTCTTGTATTTGTTAGATGGTATAGTATGCTTTTTTAAAAAATTCAAATTTAGACTCAGTCCAAGTGTAGCCTTCTGTAGTGAGAAGTTACATACTTGAGAAGTCTGTTTTTTCCCAACCAAAATCTTCTGATGACCTTATTTCTTAATTCTGCCTCAACAGAAGGGAAATTTTATTTTTATTTTCTTACGTCTCCTAAAAGAGACTGTCCTTTCAAACATTTTTGAATTTCAAAAAATCACTTTTATGAATAGTATTTAAAAACTTTATTAACTTTTTGAAAGTATCTGTTTTATTTTTTTTTGCTTATTTTTTATTTTTAATAATTGTTAGTTATCTTTTAAAACTAATTTATCTTCTAGTATAGTTGCTTTACAAAAATATTTGTTCTTAAACAAAAAGCTTGCAGGCTCTTCCACTTTCCTCTGTTCAACTGCTCCCATAAGCTGGCCATAGGTGTCCTGGGGATCAAATTTCATTTAGGTATTTGGGAGGTAAGAGTATAAGACGTGTAAAATAAATGGTGATAGGCTTTTCTTGAAAAAATGATAAAATATTCTAGTTGAAGATTGTTTCTTATGAATACTTGGATTGTTTAACATTTGCAATATTTATTTGTAGCTTCTGCCTTAAGTACTACACTAAGAAAAATAGTTTGGCTTTGTAGTAATTGATAGAGAAATCTTTCAACACATTGCACTCTGATTTATAAAAGAGCACAAGATTAAAGTTGGGAAGACTGGATTAATCTGACACCAGGTTTTCCTATAACATATTTGATATATGGTATGATACCAGTAAACCTGTAATAAACAACCAGGGAATTTTATCCCAATATAATTTTTTTAAAATACCAAAGACTTAATGGCTTTGCAAAAAAATTAAAGATACAGCACTTATTTATCTGAATAGGGCTGAAATGTATCCAGGTCTGGATACAAGATTCTACAGGATTGAAAATCTAGTAGCTGGATATTACTGCACATGGTAGTTGATTTTACTGGGTCTTGGGAATGAGCTTAGTAATCAAGGTGTTGTCATCTGTGGGGGATCTTCTGGTTCTAACACTGTATGATTTGGTTACTTTCTCAAATTACTTCCCCTCATCCTTAGATACACACAGCCTTTTTCCAAATGCCCTTTTGTATCACGGTCTCTTATTATCGACTGCTTAGATTTATTCTTAGATTCCTGGATGATATTGCTTACCCGTGCTCCCTTTTCTTTTTTCTTAAAGAACATTTTCACGAACTGTCATAGTTCTGTGTCATATGAGTAATTGATTAAAAGATAGTAAAAATTCAGCATCTCAGCAAGTACTCCACAATCAGCCATATTTATAAACACAGCTTCATAAAAGTAGGGCATGATACTCTGTTGGCCGCAGAATGGCAAAACACTAAAAATCCTTGGAGAGCCGTGCTCGCGTTCTGTGACGCATCCACACACATTTTATCTCTCACCAGGAGAGCATCCCATGTAAAGCTTTTCCCCGTGGTAATCAAGGTTAAAGTCAGAGAAAAATTATATTCCCTTCAGAGACAGCCTCAAGGTGAGTTGAATAGTTTTAGAAGACTAGTTTACCAGATCAATTTCTTCCCATGATTATATCATCTTGAGTAAATTTGACTAAATTTGACTTTCTCATTTCACTGCCAAGATGTTTGTTGACTTTTTTCTTGAAAAAAGGATAAACTATTCTAGTTGAAGATTGTTTCTTATGAATACTTGGATTGTTTAACATTTGCAATATTTATTTGTAGCTTCTGCCTTAAGTACTACACTAAGAAAAATAGTTTGGCTTTGTAGTAATTGATAGAGAAATCTTTCAACACATTGCACTCTGATTTATAAAAGAGCACAAGATTAAAGTTGGGAAGACTGGATTAATCTGACACCAGGTTTTCCTATAACATATTTGATATATGGTATGATACCAGTAAACCTGTAATAAACAACCAGGGAATTTTATCCCAATATAATTTTTTTAAAATACCAAAGACTTAATGGCTTTGCAAAAAAATTAAAGATACAGCACTTATTTATCTGAATAGGGCTGAAATGTATCCAGGTCTGGATACAAGATTCTACAGGATTGAAAATCTAGTAGCTGGATATTACTGCACATGGTAGTTGATTTTACTGGGTCTTGGGAATGAGCTTAGTAATCAAGGTGTTGTCATCTGTGGGGGATCTTCTGGTTCTAACACTGTATGATTTGGTTACTTTCTCAAATTACTTCCCCTCATCCTTAGATACACACACCCTTTTTTCCAAATGCCCTTTTGTATCACGGTCTCTTATTATCGACTGCTTAGATTTATTCTTAGATTCCTGGATGATATTGCTTACCCGTGCTCCCTTTTCTTTTTTCTTAAAGAACATTTTCACGAACTGTCATAGTTCTGTGTCATATGAGTAATTGATTAAAAGATAGTAAAAATTCAGCATCTCAGCAAGTACTCCACAATCAGCCATATTTATAAACACAGCTTCATAAAAGTAGGGCATGATACTCTGTTGGCCGCAGAATGGCAAAACACTAAAAATCCTTGGAGAGCCGTGCTCGCGTTCTGTGACGCATCCACACACATTTTATCTCTCACCAGGAGAGCATCCCATGTAAAGCTTTTCCCCGTGGTAATCAAGGTTAAAGTCAGAGAAAAATTATATTCCCTTCAGAGACAGCCTCAAGGTGAGTTGAATAGTTTTAGAAGACTAGTTTACCAGATCAATTTCTTCCCATGATTATATCATCTTGAGTAAATTTGACTAAATTTGACTTTCTCATTTCACTGCCAAGATGTTTGTTGACTTTTTTCTCGAAAAAAAATCGCAATTTCTAATACCTTTTGCTTGGAGACCAGAATACTCTTTCTTTTATTATTATATTTTATCTTTCTTCAATTGCTTGTTGTAAAGATTGCAATAAGATTTGCTTGGTTTGGTGCTCACAGTTTCAACAGAGTTTTCATAACATGATAATGTGTCCGAAGCTGTAAAATAATTTTAGTATTCTAGTATTCATGGGTCAGGCTTCCCTGGTGGCTCAGGGGTGGAGAATCTACCTGTGGAGCCGGCGCTGCAGGAGATGCGGGTTCGATTCCTGGGTTGGGAAGACCCTGTGGAGAAGGGCATGGCAACCCACTCCAATATTCCTGCCTGGAGAATCCCATGGACAGATTTCCCTTCTCAACCGAGCTCTGTGGCCCTTGGGGACCCCCACTGCCCTCGGGTCCCCTGGGGCCCAGAGACAGATGGAGTATTCTGGGGGAAGAGCAATGAGATGAGAACAACAACAAAAAAGACAAATGATTAAAAACTTACTCTTTGGCTTTCTTTTCAAACTCATTTTCCCAAGGTGGCAATTCTTGAAATGCCATCTTTTAGAAAAATATAAGAATGTCCTATTTACGGCCCCCTAGCCTGGGAGATGAAGACTGCTTGCAGTTCCAATCTTTCTCTTCAGATCCGGGGGTGAATAGGCTTCACTCACCCTTGACAACGGCGTGAGGAACAGCCCCTCCATAGGATGGAGCGCCATTGATTTTTCATAAAAGTTTAATAAGATGCTACAGGTCAAAAGCTTTGCAAAGTTTGCTATAAATTTTAGTGAGGAACTGAGCAAGATGTAATTGGATGAGAAAATGGAAATGAATCTTGGATCAGGGCAGCGGTATGGATGGGGGACAGCAAGGAGGCCCTCCCACCCACTGAAGACGGCTGACTCAGGAGCAAAGCTCAGGCCCAGTCACTGATGACCTGGTACACCTGTTACCCACCAGTTACCTGCATGTCACTTACACTGACCAGATACATTCTAGGGGGTACTGCTTCCATGGGACCACCAGGATGCGTTGCATCTGACTTAATTTCCAGGTTGTACTTTCTGGTTATGTTTGTTTAACCCCATAATAAAGAATAGTGTAAATTATCTTCATTTAAAACCAGCTGCAAAATTTCCAGTACCTGTAATGTATGTCATATTGATTTACTTTGAATTTTCTAAATGAATGCAAATTTTATTTCATTTTTATATAAGATACCCTCTCTTCCTAAATATGACTCTGTTTTCACATTCGTAGTACATCTTAATTTAAGATTTTTAAAGTCTATTTTCTTGCAGTAGCATTGGAAATGATGCCAACCGTATTTCTTTTCTTCTTACTACAAAGTGATGATCTCTTTAACGACATGTGGCTAGTGTCTGCCATTGATTTAAACTTTCTTGCTCAAACACCACACTCTACCTAGTCAATCTGTTTGTAATCAATTTAATATCATGGAATGTCTCATACACACACACACACACACACACACACACACACACACGAATGATATTTCTTACAACTGTGTTCCCATAGAGATACGAGGAAGATAAACTCGTTAGACTTTATTCCACCTGGGTTCCTTTGCTGTATTACTTTTTCAGGTGTCACATAAACTTTCTCTCTCCCTTGGTGAAATTTAGGATAGAGTTAGATGGATGCTTGTAGAGTTGGTTCTCTGCTATGCAAAAAGCAGCTAGTTCCCTTTCTGGTTTAAGAGCTCTGAACCTAACTGAGACGGGGAGGGTGAGATGATGCAGGCAAAAACATTTTCAAGAAGCAGCCTTATAATTTAGGATTCCTGTAAATTACTAGGAAGTTGTGCAACTGCTATTTAATAGACACGGACTAATTATAGCCCCGAGTGGTGAGTCTTATCCTGCGGATATGCGGCCTAATTCCTTTTAGAGAAGCAGTGACATGCTGTTAATACCAGGCCATATTAGCTTATATCCCCCCAATTTCAAAGGGCTCCTTAAAAAAGGGGACATATGACAAAGAACCAGCAGGTAGCAGTCTGAGCTTCAGACCTTGAACTATCCTTTGGTGGCTCTTCTGTAAATGGATGCACGTAACTCAAAATTCCAAGTCACAGGCTTCTACTCTGCAACACCTCAGTCTCTACTAAACAACCACTGGTGTTTATTCGTGACAATAATCATGACCATAGCCAATGATTATTGAACCTTCACCCTTCAGTAAAGGGCTTATATATATATTATATACCCTGCTGCTAACCAGAAAGAGTATTATCTTATGACAGATGAAAAGTGGTAGTTGAGAGAGGTTAAGGAACTTGCCCAAGGTCACACAGTTGACGAGTGAAATTAATGACTCTGTTTTCACATTCGTAGTACATCTTAATTTAAGATTTTTAAAGTCTATTTTCTTGCAGTAGCATTGGAAATGATGCCAACCGTATTTCTTTTCTTCTTACTACAAAGTGATGATCTCTTTAACGACATGTGGCTAGTGTCTGCCATTGATTTAAACTTTCTTGCTCAAACACCACACTCTACCTAGTCAATCTGTTTGTAATCAATTTAATATCATGGAATGTCTCATACACACACACACACACACACACACACACACACACACGAATGATATTTCTTACAACTGTGTTCCCATAGAGATACGAGGAAGATAAACTCGTTAGACTTTATTCCACCTGGGTTCCTTTGCTGTATTACTTTTTCAGGTGTCACATAAACTTTCTCTCTCCCTTGGTGAAATTTAGGATAGAGTTAGATGGATGCTTGTAGAGTTGGTTCTCTGCTATGCAAAAAGCAGCTAGTTCCCTTTCTGGTTTAAGAGCTCTGAACCTAACTGAGACGGGGAGGGTGAGATGATGCAGGCAAAAACATTTTCAAGAAGCAGCCTTATAATTTAGGATTCCTGTAAATTACTAGGAAGTTGTGCAACTGCTATTTAATAGACACGGACTAATTATAGCCCCGAGTGGTGAGTCTTATCCTGCGGATATGCGGCCTAATTCCTTTTAGAGAAGCAGTGACATGCTGTTAATACCAGGCCATATTAGCTTATATCCCCCCAATTTCAAAGGGCTCCTTAAAAAAGGGGACATATGACAAAGAACCAGCAGGTAGCAGTCTGAGCTTCAGACCTTGAACTATCCTTTGGTGGCTCTTCTGTAAATGGATGCACGTAACTCAAAATTCCAAGTCACAGGCTTCTACTCTGCAACACCTCAGTCTCTACTAAACAACCACTGGTGTTTATTCGTGACAATAATCATGACCATAGCCAATGATTATTGAACCTTCACCCTTCAGTAAAGGGCTTATATATATATTATATACCCTGCTGCTAACCAGAAAGAGTATTATCTTATGACAGATGAAAAGTGGTAGTTGAGAGAGGTTAAGGAACTTGCCCAAGGTCACACAGTTGACGAGTGGGCGAGCCTGCATTCACACCCAGGTTAGTCTGTGCACTAGTGCACACCTTAGTTCTGGAACTCAGTGTGACTGAATATTCCTGTGCCTTGAAGCTGTCAAGGATATTGGACGCTCTTGGAGGAAAGAGGTGGATTGGCCCTTGACCTCCAAAAAGAATGTGCTCTGTAGTTTGACTACAGGTTGTGCTGAGAGCTGGGTCGCATGCCAGTGGCTCTCTGGGACTGCTCTAGGTCTTCAGACCTTGGACTATCTGGGGTCTCTATTTATCTAGATGTTGGGTTTATGCCTTGTGAGATCCAGGAGACACCTCGCTGTGTGCATATCTGAACTTGTTTGTTGATTGGAAACATACCTCTTGCTCAGTTGTGTTCAACTCTTTGTGACCCCAGGGACTGCAAGACACCTGGCTTCCCTGTCCTTTACTATCTCCCAGAGTTTGCTCAAGCTCAGGTCCATCAAGTCGATGATGCCATCCATCCATCTCATCCTCTGTCTCCTCCTTCGCCCCTTGCCCTCAGTCTTTTCTAGAGTTCATCGAGGTCTTTTCTAATGAGTCGGCTCTTCACATCAGGTGGCCAGAGTATTGGAGCTTCAGCTTCAGCGTAAGTCACACTGGTAAGATGCAGATCCTTTTGGGTCCTTGAAGAACTCAACTTCTCATTTTCTCTTGCCAAGAGCCTTGCCTATTCTAGACACTGGTCCTCCTCGGGAGTTGTGGCTTCCTCAACCTGGTGGACTCGTGGGTCTTTATGGGCTCTGCTACAACAAGAGAGCCCTTCCCCGAGGAGCGCTCCCCTTCCTCCAGGTCAGCTCCCCAACCAGGCGCCGAGGGTCACCCCTTCCCTCTTTTCTGAGCGTCATGCCTGGGGTCACTCCAGGTGGCTTGGGTATAGACACAAAATGATGGTTTTGCTATCAATAATTAGAATGTAAACCTAGTATTTTTTCTAGCTGATTTTGAAGCATTTTCTGAATATTTTGGGGCTTCTCTGGTGGCTTAGATGGTAAAGAAATGCAGGAAAGCCTGGGTTTGCGGGGACCTTCCGCAGAAAGGGAAGGCAGCAGGGATTACTCCCGGCGGAACTGGGAGATCTCGGAGAAAGGCGAATCTTGAACTGTCCGCCCCGCAGCCCCCTGGCTGAAGGCAGGGGACAATCAGACACGACAGGGGTTCCATCGAAGTAGTTCCGCTTTATTAGAGTAAACTAACAGTTTTTATAGGCAAACGAAAAGGGGGGTTTGCAAGGGACTTCCTGTAGTTACACCAATCAAGCTAAAGGTCGAGCAACCACGCATTTACATTGCAATAGGAACTCAGGTGAGCCGGCATTGCCCAGAGCGCGGAAACCAGGGGGATCAATCAGAGGTTTTGACAATGGACCTTAGATCCTGCCCTGTCTCTTCCTGTCGGCGTCCTTTTAGTACCAAACTGCAAATATGTGCTTAAGCTTCCTTATGCTTGCAAAAGCCCTCTTTCCTTCAGGGCCCCACATGGGTTCAATCCCTGGGTCAGGAAGATCCCCTGGAGAAGGGCGTGGCAACTCAAGTACTCTAGTATTCTTGCCTGGAGAACTCCAGGGAGGCTATAGTCCAGGAGGTTGCCAAGAGTCAGACACAACTGAGTGATTAACACTTTTACTTTTCTGAATATTTTATGATAATTTTCAACTTAGATGGAAGAACTTTTAGACCTTTTAATCATTCATTCATCTACTTCATTCAGTGAGGTTTTAGTCTTGGGGATCTGGCTGTGAAAAGGCAGATGAGGGCTCCACCCTCACAGGCTTGCATCCTGGTGGCAGTCGAGTGACGAGATACACAATCCAGAGATGAAATGGTGGACCAGGAAGAGGGCTGTGCAGAGAACTCTAGCGGAGGAAGAGCTATCAGGGCTGGTGGGCTAACTGAGACCCAGAGAGCCTCCGAGGAGCCCTTCCTCCAGGTCAGCTCCCCAACCAGGCGCCGAGGGTCACCCCTTCCCTCTTTTCTGAGCGTCATGCCTGGGGTCACTCCAGGTGGCTTGGGTATAGACACAAAATGATGGTTTTGCTATCAATAATTAGAATGTAAACCTAGTATTTTTTCTAGCTGATTTTGAAGCATTTTCTGAATATTTTGGGGCTTCTCTGGTGGCTTAGATGGTAAAGAAATGCAGGAAAGCCTGGGTTTGCGGGGACCTTCCGCAGAAAGGGAAGGCAGCAGGGATTACTCCCGGCGGAACCGGGAGATCTCGGAGAAAGGCGAATCTTGAACTGTCCGCCCCGCAGCCCCCTGGCTGAAGGCAGGGGACAATCAGACGCGACAGGGGTTCCATCGAAGTAGTTCCGCTTTATTAGAGTAAACTAACAGTTTTTATAGGCAAACGAAAAGGGGGGTTTGCAAGGGACTTCCTATAGTTACACCAATCAAGCTAAAGGTCGAGCAACCACGCATTTACATTGCAATAGGAACTCAGGTGAGCCGGCATTGCCCAGAGCGCGGAAACCAGGGGGATCAATCAGAGGTTTTGACAATGGACCTTAGATCCTGCCCTGTCTCTTCCTGTCGGCGTCCTTTTAGTACCAAACTGCAAATATGTGCTTAAGCTTCCTTATGCTTGCAAAAGCCCTCTTTCCTTCAGGGCCCCACATGGGTTCAATCCCTGGGTCAGGAAGATCCCCTGGAGAAGGGCGTGGCAACTCAAGTACTCTAGTATTCTTGCCTGGAGAACTCCAGGGAGGCTATAGTCCAGGAGGTTGCCAAGAGTCAGACACAACTGAGTGATTAACACTTTTACTTTTCTGAATATTTTATGATAATTTTCAACTTAGATGGAAGAACTTTTAGACCTTTTAATCATTCATTCATCTACTTCATTCAGTGAGGTTTTAGTCTTGGGGATCTGGCTGTGAAAAGGCAGATGAGGGCTCCACCCTCACAGGCTTGCATCCTGGTGGCAGTCGAGTGACGAGATACACAATCCAGAGATGAAATGGTGGACCAGGAAGAGGGCTGTGCAGAGAACTCTAGCGGAGGAAGAGCTATCAGGGCTGGTGGCTAACTGAGACCCAGTGCCCAGGGCAGGCTTACCTGAGGAGAAGCTCTGAATGACAGCATCCACCACCTGCAGGTCTGGAGGATGTGGTTCTGGCAGGAAAGAATCGAGCCTGTTCAGGGAAGAGAGATGGGGCAGAGGGTGAGAGGAAGCAGGTTTAACCCGCTTGGCTTTTTGTGTAGGAACATAGCCCCGCTGTTCTTTGTGCAGACCAAAGACTGATAGTTTAGGCAGTCAGAGCTCACGTTCGCAGACCCTATCTGTAAAGATGTCATGGGTATGTCCAGTGGGTACCAGGCACACATAGGGGCTGTCAGTATCTATCCAGTCATGAGAGATGTGGAACCCTGCCCGCCAGGAGCCTCTGTCTGGAGAGGGTGCTTGAGGATTCAGACCTGGGCCGTGCCCTGCAATGAAGGTCTGCGGAGCAGAGCCACTGACCCGGGAGGCTTCCTGCGGGAGCCTGAGGGGAGAGGTGCGGCACAGGCAGTGGTTGGTGAGGCAGGGGTGGAAAGGGGGTTCCAGGTGCAGGGATTCAGCTACACGAGGTCAGGGGTCATGAGCTTTGGGGATGGGGTGGTGTGGACATGGCAAACAGTGAAGGGGCAGGGTTTGCAAGACATGCAAATTGTATGTGATAGAGCAATGCATGAATGCATTTTTATTTTTTGGTTAAAATGGGATCTTTATTCAGTTTACAAAATAGAAGTGTTTGAAAACAAAATTTTCAGAGATAAGTCTGTTATTAAGTGCGGTTTACACATAATCCTGTACCCAGTTGAAGGATGTGCTACGTTCTCCTCACTTCAGTTGTTCTTCATAGTCAAGGTTTGGTACATAGAATTAGCTGTCAAGTATGTGTACAAGTGCATTTTTAAGCTTAAACACAAGAGAATAGATGACTATGAAAGACGAAAGCCAGGAAATGGAGAGAAATGCAGAGTGTCTCGTTTTCAGAGCGGAGCGTTTGTCCCGGGGGAGCTCCGTGGCCCACGGCACTTGTGTCCCTCCCCGTTCCTCTCGTCGTGGAGGAAGGAGCGCCTCTGGCTTCCGGCTCCGTCCTGGCGTGTACTTTCGCAGCGCGCCCCAGGTAGAGCACGTGCGCCCTGTTTTCCGTAACCGGCACAGGCACTTTTATAAACAAGTTATCTTGGTAACAAAGGATGCGGCACCAGCAGGAAAGAAGGTCACGGAGCGCCAGGAGTGATTGGGGAAACATATAATGCCTGGCCGGTCCTTTCTGAGGGAGAAGTGTTTGGCCTCGGGAGCGTGTCACGTGGTCCACGGGACATTTCGGAAGTGTTGTGTGTATCTGTGCAACACGCTAATCGCTGGAAAGTGAAGGAGGAAAGGAGTCTGCTTATTGTCCGTGAAGCAGAGTCGACATCCTGGCCCTGACGGGAAGCCCCGCTCTGCGTGGCTCTTGCTGAGCCGTGGGCTCGCTCCAGGACTTTCGGGAGGCGGGGATGCGGTCGGCCTGGCTCCTGGAATTAGATTCAGTGAAAGCCATCCACTGTGCTGTCTTGCCGCATTGGTAAACCATGCGGTATGTGTGCTTGTTTATTTTTAGTTTGTTTTGTAGTGAACAGATTTGTCTGATTTGTTTATAGTGTTGTCTATTTCCTGTGCACAATGTGATAGTTGCACTTCTGTTGGCCCCACGGCTTGCTCATCGCCAGAGGTTTGGCAGCCATCCCTCGGCGCACCGTTGATCTCTCCTAGCCGCTCAGCCTCCCCACTGCGCGCCCTCCCCTCGGGCAGCCACTGCTCTGTGGTCTGTAGCTGGGGGCCATACCATGGTGTTTAGTCTTCTAGCAATACATGCGCTATTTTAGTTGAGTAGCTGGCAGGTCCTTTGCCTAGGTGTCATCTCATGAGGGCATGCTTTACAGATTTGAAAGATGGCCACTTTGCAACAAATGTGCCTTTTCTCATATCTTGAAAATTCAGTTGAGTCCCTAGCGCTTTCTGGATGGTTTGTGGGAAAAGTTAGAAGAATTAGGAAATGTTTCACTTGGATGAATGTAAGCAGCTCTTCACTTGAAGCGAGACGAGACTCCTTGGAACTCCCGGTGGCCCAGTGGTTAGAACTGCAGATTTTTCACTGTCCAGGGTGTGGGTTTAATCCCTGGTTGAGGAATTAGGATCCCACAAACTGTATGGCATTGATCACACACACACACAAAAGAATACTCAAGAAACAATATAATAATGTCTGTTTCTTAATAAGGATTCTGGTATAGCCATGAATTTATAATTTTCTTTGAAGGATCTAGGGAAAAATGGCCAAATACTTTATAATGTTTATTTGTCTGTGATTCAAACTATTCTTCATGGTAGAAAAATACAAATTGCAAAACCCTCTCTCTGCCTGTATAACAACATCATCGTATACTTTGCTGTTGTTCAGTCACTAAGCTGTGCCCGGCTCCTTGTGGCCCGTGGACGGTGGCCGCCAGCCTCCTCTGCCCGCGGGCTCTCCAGGCTAGACGACGGGAGGGGCCGCCACGTCCTTCCTCCGGGATCTCCCCGCCCAGGGCTTGGGCCCGGTCTCCTGCACGGCCGGCAGAGTCTGTACCGTCTGAGCCACCAGGGAAATGCCAGGGAAGCCAGGGAATCATATGTTTAACTATACAGAAAATTGATACGGTGCCAGTTCAGCTGAGAAGCTTGAAAAGGAGTGATTATCTCATGATGAAAGGCGCACCAAAGTTTCCCTTTGCAGCCTGAATCCCCCTTAAGGGACTTGCAACCGAACGTCCCTCTTTTTGGCAAATAAGCCACATAGTCAGGTTGTGCATTAGGCAGGAAGTAGGCAGATATACAGAAAGGCATTAGGAGTATCTTCAGTCTTTGTAAGAGCCCGTATCACACCATCCGTTTCCCGCCTTTATCAACAGCCCACGTGAGACAGCTGCTCTGAGAGGTGCCTGCTCTTCTGCTCTCACCCTCCCCACCACTCCCAACCCCTCGCCGCCCTCCACCCCGCTCCTGGAACATGCCCGTGGGCCTCAAAGGGCCCTTTTCCTGAATTCCTGAGGCTGAACTTACCGGGCGGCTCTTAGAAAGCATGAGTGACTGTACAAAGCAGCATCTGTCCAAGTTCAGTGACAGCCTCCAGGGGCTGGGCTTGCTTTAAAGAGACGAGACTCCTTGGAACTCCCGTGGCCCAGTGGTTAGAACTGCAGATTTTCACTGTCCAGGGTGTGGGTTTAATCCCTGGTTGAGGAATTAGGATCCCACAAACTGTATGGCATTGATCACACACACACACAAAAGAATACTCAAGAAACAATATAATAATGTCTGTTTCTTAATAAGGATTCTGGTATAGCCATGAATTTATAATTTTCTTTGAAGGATCTAGGGAAAAATGGCCAAATACTTTATAATGTTTATTTGTCTGTGATTCAAACTATTCTTCATGGTAGAAAAATACAAATTGCAAAACCCTCTCTCTGCCTGTATAACAACATCATCGTATACTTTGCTGTTGTTCAGTCACTAAGCTGTGCCCGGCTCCTTGTGGCCCCGTGGACGGTGGCCGCCAGCCTCCTCTGCCCGCGGGCTCTCCAGGCTAGACGACGGGAGGGGCCGCCACGTCCTTCCTCCGGGATCTCCCCGCCCAGGGCTTGGGCCCGGTCTCCTGCACGGCCGGCAGAGTCTGTACCGTCTGAGCCACCAGGGAAATGCCAGGGAAGCCAGGGAATCATATGTTTAACTATACAGAAAATTGATACGGTGCCAGTTCAGCTGAGAAGCTTGAAAAGGAGTGATTATCTCATGATGAAAGGCGCACCAAAGTTTCCCTTTGCAGCCTGAATCCCCCTTAAGGGACTTGCAACCGAACGTCCCTCTTTTTGGCAAATAAGCCACATAGTCAGGTTGTGCATTAGGCAGGAAGTAGGCAGATATACAGAAAGGCATTAGGAGTATCTTCAGTCTTTGTAAGAGCCCGTATCACACCATCCGTTTCCCGCCTTTATCAACAGCCCACGTGAGACAGCTGCTCTGAGAGGTGCCTGCTCTTCTGCTCTCACCCTCCCCACCACTCCCAACCCCTCGCCGCCCTCCACCCCGCTCCTGGAACAGGCCCGTGGGCCTCAAAGGGCACTTTTTCCTGAATTCCTGAGGCTGAACTTACCGGGCGGCTCTTAGAAAGCATGAGTGACTGTACAAAGCAGCATCTGTCCAAGTTCAGTGACAGCCTCCAGGGGTAGCACTGCAGGCTGGGGAAAGTCAGGAAGTCTTCCTGGAGGAGGTGGGACTTGGGCTTGGCTTTTAAAGGATTCCGGCCAAGTGCAGAAGACGAGAAAGATGGTCATTATGGGCAGAGAAAAGTTTCCACTCCAGTCTGAGCCCCATGGAGTATAAGAATGAGCGGACGCCTCCAAAAGTGGTCCAGAAATCGCAGGCCTCCTCTCCATTTCATGTGCCTCGTTTCTAAAACCAGTAGTCTGGGCTCCAGTCTCAGAGACTCCCCATGGCTCTGCGGTTACTTGCGGTTCATAGGCAACCAGGCTTGCTTTCTCTGGTTGCCTTCATGAGCGAAGCATGCCTACAGCTGGTCGATTCTTTCTTCAGCTCAAGCCTATTTCAGATCTCCTTTTTCTGGGCTGAGGATCTTTGTCACTCTTGCCTTGTCTGGTGTGAATCTTCCTGTCTGTTCTCTGGGTGCTTTCTTCTCTATCTGCTGATTGAGACTGAAGTGAGCAAGCGCCCGGCAGGAGGCGCAGGCGCTGAATCATCGATTCTCCCGAATGTGTCCTGGCACGGCTGGCTCCCCTGCGGCCTTCAGCCCAGATGGAGAGAGTAGGGGGCGAGGATCCGTTTCCCACCTCAGGCATAGGAAGGAGGACGGGCTTTCCTGCCCCGAGAGGGGCTCCGAGGGGCCTGGGGAGACAGACCTCCCCCAACCAGGAAAAGGGCAAGAGGCACTCCCGCTTAGAGATCAGCCTTCTCTGCTGAATTTCAGAACATGCCAAGTGCTGAGAGCGCAGAAGTCTATCTCAGAAATTTCAGAAGCTTGCTCCCACCTGTGCACAGACCCGAGCGCTGTTGTGGTTGTTGAGTCGCTTAGTCGTGTCTGACTCTTTGCAGTCCAAACCCCCTGGACTGCAGCACGCCAGGCTCCTCTGTCCATCACCATTTTCCGGAGTTTGCTCAGACTCAAGTCCACAGTCGGTGATGCCGTCCAACCATCTCGTCCTCTTCCGCCTTCTCCTTCCAAAGGGCACTTTTCCTGAATTCCTGAGGCTGAACTTACCGGGCGGCTCTTAGAAAGCATGAGTGACTGTACAAAGCAGCATCTGTCCAAGTTCAGTGACAGCCTCCAGGGGTAGCACTGCAGGCTGGGGAAAGTCAGGAAGTCTTCCTGGAGGAGGTGGGACTTGGGCTTGGCTTTTAAAGGATTCCGGCCAAGTGCAGAAGACGAAAGATGGTCATTATGGGCAGAGAAAAGTTTCCACTCCAGTCTGAGCCCCATGGAGTATAAGAATGAGCGGACGCCTCCAAAAGTGGTCCAGAAATCGCAGGCCTCCTCTCCATTTCATGTGCCTCGTTTCTAAAACCAGTAGTCTGGGCTCCAGTCTCAGAGACTCCCCATGGCTCTGCGGTTACTTGCGGTTCATAGGCAACCAGGCTTGCTTTCTCTGGTTGCCTTCATGAGCGAAGCATGCCTACAGCTGGTCGATTCTTTCTTCAGCTCAAGCCTATTTCAGATCTCCTTTTTCTGGGCTGAGGATCTTTGTCACTCTTGCCTTGTCTGGTGTGAATCTTCCTGTCTGTTCTCTGGGTGCTTTCTTCTCTATCTGCTGATTGAGACTGAAGTGAGCAAGCGCCCGGCAGGAGGCGCAGGCGCTGAATCATCGATTCTCCCGAATGTGTCCTGGCACGGCTGGCTCCCCTGCGGCCTTCAGCCCAGATGGAGAGAGTAGGGGGCGAGGATCCGTTTCCCACCTCAGGCATAGGAAGGAGGACGGGCTTTCCTGCCCCGAGAGGGGCTCCGAGGGGCCTGGGGAGACAGACCTCCCCCAACCAGGAAAAGGGCAAGAGGCACTCCCGCTTAGAGATCAGCCTTCTCTGCTGAATTTCAGAACATGCCAAGTGCTGAGAGCGCAGAAGTCTATCTCAGAAATTTCAGAAGCTTGCTCCCACCTGTGCACAGACCCGAGCGCTGTTGTGGTTGTTGAGTCGCTTAGTCGTGTCTGACTCTTTGCAGTCCAAACCCCCTGGACTGCAGCACGCCAGGCTCCTCTGTCCATCACCATTTTCCGGAGTTTGCTCAGACTCAAGTCCACAGTCGGTGATGCCGTCCAACCATCTCGTCCTCTTCCGCCTTCTCCTCCTTCCCTCAGTCTTTCCCAGCATCAGGTTCTTTTCCAGTGAGTCAGCTTTTCCCATCAGGTGGCCAGAGTACCGGAGCTTCAGCTTCAGCATCTGTCCTTCCAATGAATATTCAGGGTTGATTTCCTTTAGGACTGACTGGTTTGATCTCCTTGCAGTCCAAGGGACTCTCAGGAGTCTTCTTCAGCACCACAGTTCCTTTCTCTAAATAGCACCGACTCCAAAAGTTTCTTCTTTTTTTTCTGTATTTATTTACTTGGCTGTGCTGGGTCTTAGTTGCAGCACACAGGGTGTTTAGTTGTGGCATGCATACTCTTTAGTTGTGGCTGTGGGATCTAGTTCCCTGACCAGGGATCGAACCCAGGCCCGCTGCTTTGTGGTCATGATGTCTCAGCCACTGGACCACCAAGGAAGTCCCTAAAGTCTTTTGAGAATTAAGGTGAAAAGTCGAATATGAAGGCCTCTGGTTAGTAGAGTATCGGCATCTTCTTAAGAAGGTCTGCTTTGGAGTCAGCTCCCTGGCCCTAATGTCTCGTTCTCCCTCTTTGTGGGCCTGTGGTGTGCATATGTGTGCATGCATGTGTGTGCTTGTGTGTGTGCACACGTGGAGGGCCTGTGTGCTCTTCAGAGCTTTCCTGAGGGAGTGGAACTCGAGTCAGACAGCTGAGATCTGCAGGGAGAATCTGGATGAGAAGATTTTCCTGTTAGGAATGGAGTTACTGTTGCAGCGGATGCAATTATACCATTCTCATTTCTTTGCCAATTCTTGTTGTGCTAAAAATAGCGATGGTCCATGGCTGCCAGGTAGGAGGTTTGCGGTTTAGACTTAAATTCCTTTGACATGCTTGAGTCTCTCAGGGACAGCGCCTGCATCCTCTGTAGGCAACGAGGAGGAGGAGGAAGCAATGCCGGCTTTGGCTGCGTCAGGTTGTCTAAAGCGAGCTTGCCTGGGAGTTGACTGAAGGCTGTTTCTGCCCTGACATGGTCCGCGGTGCTTTGGGAAGCTGGGGAGAAGGTGCTTGAGCCTCATTAGCAAGACGGCTGCTCTGCAGACGGGCGTCTGTGCCACCAAACTGGAGAGCCCTGGAAGCGCCTGGACCGCACGTGCACCTTGAGGCTGGTTTTCTGAGACTTGCTTATGGGATTTGGAAGTGAACTTAGGAGCAAGGTAGACAGTAAACGGGGGCTTCCCTGTCAGCTCCAGTGGGGAACGAATCCACCTGCAATGCGGGAGGCACAGGAGAGGAGGGTTTGATTCCTGGATCTGAAGATCCCCTGGAGGAGGCCATGGCAACCCACTCCAGTCTTCTTGCCTGGAGAATCCCATGGAGAGAGGAGTGGGTGGGTTACAGCCCATGGGGTCACCAAGAGTCAGACAGGACTGAAGTGACTAGACACACAGAGTAACTGACCAAGGAAACGTCTTGATACTTATCAGGAGAACTTGCCTCCCCGTATATCCTGAGAACACGTATTTTATTGTGGAAACTGAAAAAAAAAATCATATTTACTGAGAATAAGTTTGAAAAAAAGAAAACTTATCTTGATCTTTCTAGCTGTTGCTATGGTTTTGAGTAATACATCATTAGCAGCCTGGCATCCCAATGATGTATTAAAGCCATACATCATAACAGTGCCATGGCTTTGATGATATATTAATGTAATTCGTGGTTAAGGCGCCATTGGCCCCATGATGTATGACTCACAACACTACCAACTGGTTAGATCAACACACAGGGACCTGTGTGTTTGGGACAGGAGCATGGCAAATGGTTCTGAACCAAAACACAGTTGAACTTCTCAGTGGTGTCTGGCCCACGGGGCAGTTCTGTGAGACGGGACTGGGCGAGCCTTTGAAGCCCAGTCTCTGCTGTAGGTGAAGGGCGGGTGGGCAGCTGCTTTGGCCTCGACAGAACCTGTGCCCTGGGCCAAGTTGTCACGAGTCGGGGAGGAACAAGCCTCTGTTTGGCCTGGCACCAGCTGTGACGTCGCGTCACCCCGCTTAGACGCTTTCGGATGTTGTTCCCCTGATTCTAGAGATCAGGACCCTGGGGTTGGGAGCAGTGAGCTTAGTCGCTGCCCGGCAGGGATGGAGCCGAGGTGGGAGCTGTGTCTGCCTGTCTCCCTAGCCCGGCGGGCAAGTTCCCGCTGATCTGGTGCCGCCAGCGTAGGGGAAGGATGTGTTCCTCTCAGGCGTCTTCCGCTCCACTCTCCTCTCGTCCGCCGCGTGGACGTGCCGTGTTGGGAGGGGGCGTTTGCAGGTGCAGAGCTGGGGACGCGCAGGCCGTGTGCTGGGCTTCTGGCGGTTTCCTCAGGGACCTGCCAGGGCTGGACCCCTGGCTGAGGGAGGTTTGATTCCTGGATCTAATCCTGGAGGCCATGGCTACCCACTCCAGTCTTCTTGCCTGGAGAATCCCATGGAGAGAGGAGTGGGTGGGTTACAGCCCATGGGGTCACCAAGAGTCAGACAGGACTGAAGTGACTAGACACACAGAGTAACTGACCAAGGAAACGTCTTGATACTTATCAGGAGAACTTGCCTCCCCGTATATCCTGAGAACACGTATTTTATTGTGGAAACTGAGAAAAAAAATCGCATTTACTGAGAATAAGTTTGAAAAAGACAAAACTTATCTTGATCTTTCTAGCTGTTGCTATGGTTTTGAGTAATACATCATTAGCAGCCTGGCATCCCAATGATGTATTAAAGCCATACATCATAACAGTGCCATGGCTTTGATGATATATTAATGTAATTCGTGGTTAAGGCGCCATTGGCCCCATGATGTATGACTCACAACACTACCAACTGGTTAGATCAACACACAGGGACCTGTGTGTTTGGGACAGGAGCATGGCAAATGGTTCTGAACCAAAACACAGTTGAACTTCTCAGTGGTGTCTGGCCCACGGGGCAGTTCTGTGAGACGGGACTGGGCGAGCCTTTGAAGCCCAGTCTCTGCTGTAGGTGAAGGGCGGGTGGGCAGCTGCTTTGGCCTCGACAGAACCTGTGCCCTGGGCCAAGTTGTCACGAGTCGGGGAGGAACAAGCCTCTGTTTGGCCTGGCACCAGCTGTGACGTCGCGTCACCCCGCTTAGACGCTTTCGGATGTTGTTCCCCTGATTCTAGAGATCAGGACCCTGGGGTTGGGAGCAGTGAGCTTAGTCGCTGCCCGGCAGGGATGGAGCCGAGGTGGGAGCTGTGTCTGCCTGTCTCCCTAGCCCGGCGGGCAAGTTCCCGCTGATCTGGTGCCGCCAGCGTAGGGGAAGGATGTGTTCCTCTCAGGCGTCTTCCGCTCCACTCTCCTCTCGTCCGCCGCGTGGACGTGCCGTGTTGGGAGGGGGCGTTTGCAGGTGCAGAGCTGGGGACGCGCAGGCCGTGTGCTGGGCTTCTGGCGGTTTCCTCAGGGACCTGCCAGGGCTGGACCCCTGGCTGAGGGAGGGTGGCCCCCGGAGGGCGGCTCTGCGAGGGCCAGAGGCTCGGCGTGGCCCCTTCATTCTCCTGACCAGCCTCCTCCCTGGGGTCCAGGCTTCCTCACCAGCTCCCAGGACAAGCGCGTCTACACACAGTAGCCAGAGTCATTATTTAAACATGCGAATCCCATCACGGAGCCATTTGACTTCGGTCCCTTCGAGGCTCCCCACTGCACTTAGAGGAAAATCGAACTCCTAACCCTGGTCCCCAAAGCCCTGACCTGTGTGGCTGCGCTGGTCTTCTTCCTGCTGCCCGAGGCTTTTACCCGGATCGGTGACCCTGACCAGCTCTGAAGGGCTGCTCCTAAGGTCTCACCTCAGATGCAGCTTCTCACAGAGGCTGTCCCAGACCTCCTGGGCACTCCTGTTTTTGAAATATTTATTTATTGACTTTATGCACTGGGTCTTTGTTGCGGCACATGGGATCTCTTGTTGCAGCATGTGGGCTTTTCATTGTGGTCCACAGGCTTGGAGCCACAGCCTGTATGGGCTTAGTTGCTTTGCCACATATGGGATCTCAGCTCTCCAGCCAGGGATCGAATCCACGTCCCCTGCACTAGAAGACAGATTTTTGACCATTGGACCACCAGGGATGTCCCCACGTGGGCACTCATTTCTGCCCTTTCCTGACATGTTTTATGACTCCCTGATAATTGATTGCTTATTTTTTTTTTAAGATTTATTTATTTATTTATTTTGGTGGGGGTAGAGTGGGGAGGGAGGGGAGCAAGCGGGCCACTTCTATTGCTCTTTCATTTCTCTATTTTCATCGGTCTTTGTTCTTTGGCTCCTGTGGGCCTCCCATCGCAGTGGCGTCTGTTGTCGCAGAGCCCCGGCTCCGGGCGCATGCGCTCCAGAGCTCCGGCTCGGTAATTGGACACATCGGTCCAGCCGCTCGCTCCAAGGCACGTGGGATCTTCCCAGGCCAGGGATGGAATCGGCGCCCCTTGTACTGCAAGGCGGTGTCCTTACCCATTGGACCACCAGGGAAGCCCAATTGATTGCTTTTTGTTCTGTCTCTGTCTTCCTTCTTAAGTCCCTGCTGGCAAACCTGGGCTGGCCTCACGCATTCTTGCTGGTGTCCCCAGGGCTTAGAATCGAGCCCGGTGTGAGGGGTGGCTCATGAACGATGTCTGAAACCAAGGGCCACGTGTGCACTGATTGACTGACCGATGGTGGAGACAGAGTGTGTGAGAAGATTCGAAGACAAGAGCTAAAGGAAAAAGAGATAGTTGATAATAAGGAACAGGCAAAGCCTGAGACAGACAGCTGACCTACCCACGTGCCATAAGAAACGGCCCCTTCTGCAGGGCTGGACAGGGGAGCTGGCGGAGGACTGGTATAACAGTGCAGGTGTGTACATGCTCATGTGGGATTGCATTTACATCCCAACAGTTACATATTTGTGCAAAATTTGAAACAGTGACAAGTTTTAACCACTTTCACCCTTCCTTTCCTGTTTGTTGATGTTGGAGAAGCTTGGGTATTTTGTATTCATAATAATTGTAGACACTTGTAATTGCACTTTCACATTTTTTTTTTTAATATTTATTATTTATTTATTTGGAGGGGCGGGTCGGGGAGGGAGGGGGCGGGCGGGCCACTTCTATTGGTCTTTCATTTATCTCTTTTCATCCATCTTCATTCTTTGGTCCATGTGGGTCTCCCATCGCAGTGGCCTCTGTTGTCGCAGAGCGCTGGCTCTGGGCGCATGCGCTCCAGAGCTCCGGCTCAGTAATTGGACACATCGGTCCAGCTGCTCCACGGCACGTGGGATCTTCCCAGGCCAGGGATCGAACCGGCGCCCCTTGCACTGCAAGGCGGTGTCCTTACCCACTAGACCACCAGGGAAGCCCCCACATGCTTTTCTTAATTTTTTTTCTTTTGTGGAGGGGGAGCGGGCCACTTCTATTGGTCTTTCATTTATCTATTTTCATCCATCTTTGTTCTTTGGCTCCTGCGGGCCTCCCATCACGGTGGGTGGCGTCTGTTGTCGCAGAGCGCTGGCTCTGGGCGCATGCGCTCCAGAGCTCCAGCTCAGTAATTGGACACATCGGTCCAGCTGCTCCGCGGCACGTGGGATCTTCCCAGGCCAGGGATCGAACCGGCGCCTCTTGCACTGCAAGGCGGTGTCCCTACCCACTGGACCACCAGGGAAGCCCATGTTTTTCTTAAACGAGACCCCCTGAATTGTATTAGGGGCTTCCCTGGTGGCTCAGTCAGTAAGGAGATTGCCTGCAGTGCAGGAGACCAGGGCTCCATCCTGGGGTCGGGAGGTCCCCCTGGAGGAGGAAAGGGCAGTCCATTTCAGGATTCTTGCCGGGGAGATCCCATGACAGAGGAGCCTGGCGGGCTACCGTCCAGAGTCACAGAGAGTCAGACAGGACTCAGTGACTAAACCACCACCACACTGCTTTAGCTTCAGGACCCCCAAACCTAGGCCCACCCCCTGGTTGAAAGCATGTTTGGGAAAAGTCAGAATAGGAAAGAGAGTGTGGTGGTCCCCGGTGTCCTGCTCAGTCTAGATGATAGAAAACTAGTGAATGTCCAGTCATCCTTTCATTTCACAATGGGAAGGAATTGTGTCTCATGATTTATTATGACTATTTCTTCTCAGAGGAAGAGCTCAGACACAATGGGAGGTCTCTGGAACCTTCTTTCCTTTTACAATTCATCTGTTTCTTGTCATATTTTCTTGAGCTTTTGGATAGCAATTGACTAATTTTTAGTAAATTAATTCACATTAAGATGTCATTCATTTGGTGTGTTACCCTATTTATAGAGGGATTCCTGAGGGATGACTGGGAATGGGGGATTTAGGACAGTGTGGCAGAAAGGACTCAGAGGCAGGAAGCGTTTGTTTATTGTGGCTGTACCGCATGGCACGTGGCAATCTTAGGTTCCCACCTAGGGACTGAGCCCTCCCCTGCCGCACTGCAGACATGGAGTCCTGCCCGCTGGAGCCACCAGGGAAGCCCCATGAAGCATTTAGAGAGCCCTCTAATCAAGGGGGGTTCTGACTGCCCCTTATTAATAACTTAAATAATTAGACCAATTTGTTGGATGTCTTCCAAGTGGTGCTGTTGAGAGTTTACGAGTAACTCATGTCAGAGGTCGTATCCTTTAAAATTATGTTTGTAGGAATTATACTTCAATTTCCAAATTTAGTCCTAAATGGTCATGCTTTGTGACATGTCATTCACTACTGTTAGAAGATTTAGAGAGTTTGACTTTATTATAAAACAGGCAGGGGTTACAGAATTTTAGTATGCTTCATAAAGCTTACCTGGCTTTAACTAACAGTGAATATTAGTTGTTATAATTAATATACACAGTTAGAATTCACATTAGCAAATTGAATCAGTAAGTATTCCTTGTGTTTGTTGAGAGATCTGTTTAGGACCTCGGAGACTGGGAAGTATGGAAGACATCTCACGGTGCCCGAGGAGACAAAGCATTAACTCAGGAAAAACGGAAGCAACAGCACAAAAAATAGCAAAAGAATTGTGTTTCGTGGTTGGCTGCTAAATGAACTGTACAGATAAAAAATGTCATGGCAGCTTTTATTTAATTTTATTTTAGGGAATAGTTGATCTACAGTATTTCCTAGTTTCACGTATATAGCAAAGTGATTCAGTTATACATTTACATATATCCACTCTTTTTCAGACTCTTTCTCATATAGGTTACTACAGAGTATTAAGTAGAGTTCCCGGTCCCGCACAGTAGGTGCTTGTTGGTTATCTGTCTTATAGAGAATAGTGTGCATGTCAATCCCAAATTCCTATCCCTCCCCTGCACCTTTCCCTTTTGGTAACAGTGTGTTTGTTTTCTGTGTCTGTGAGTCTGTTTTGTAAATAAGTCCACTTGGATATCACTTTTTTAGATTCCATATACAAGTCACATCATCTGGTATTTGTCTTCCTCTTTCTGACTAACTTCACTTAGTGTGATCGCCTCTAGGTCCACCCAGGTAGCGTGACTCCATCCTTTTTTTTTTTCTTAATTTAATTTATTTATTTGGGGCTGTCCTTGGTCTTAGTTGCTTTGTTTGGGCTTTGTCTAGTGTAGTGAGCGGGGCTGCTCCTTGCCGCAGTGTGCCGGCTTCTCATTGTGGTGGCTTCTCTTGTCGCACAAGCTCTGGTCGCGTGGGCCTCAGAAGTTCCACGGGCTTAGTAGCTGTGGCTTGAGGACATAGTTGCTCCGCAGCATGTGGAATCCTCCCAGAGCAGGGATCAGACCCGTTTCCCCTGCTTTGGCAGGCAGATTCCTGTCCACCGTGCCATCAGGGAAGTCCCACTCTATCCTTTTTTAAGGCTGAGGAATAAAGGAGGAGGCATCCTGAAGGACGGAAGGAGGCTTTATGGAGGTGGTGGGGTCTGAGCTCCGTCTTCCGAGGGGAAAGAGGAGTAATCCACCAATTCAAGAGGTTATTAATTAATTCCCTATTATTTTATATGCTTATATTTTATCTCTCATCAGACTAGCTGAATATAAAATGATTTCTGCCTTTCAGTGTTGTAATAGGGGTAGTAATGAAAAGATGGAGGCTTCCCGGGGGATGGGATTGTGTGAGGTCCAGGACGAGGGCACAATCGTGGAGCTGGTTTGCCTGGAAGGGCAATTTCCTGAGTATGAGGAGAAGCTCAGGTGTGGATGGCCAAGGGGCTTCCAGATTTTTCCTTCCTGTAGCCAGTGTTGTGGTTGTTCAGTCACTCGGTTGTCTCTGACTCTTTGCGATCCCATGAACCGTAGCATGCAGGATTCCCCTGTCCCTCACCATCTCCTGGATTTTGCTCAAATTCATGTCCCCTGAGATGGTGATGCCATCCAACCATCTCGTCCTCTGCTGCCCCTTTTCCTCCTGCCCTCTCGGCAGCCAGTGAGGGACCGTTTGAATACTGTGAGCACACTCTTCTCCTGTGCTCTCCCACCTCTGCCTATCGTACTTAGCACTGTCTTTTGAGGAGAAAAACATGATTGAAACCAGGGCTGCCTGGTCCCAAGTCCCATGCTTTCAGGTGAGTGATGGTGCAGATGGCGGCGGGACAGGGTGGATGGAGGCAGGACTGACAGTAGAGGGACCAGGAGGCGGAGCCAAGACAGGGTAAGGAGGGGAGCTGGGTCGAGCAGGGCGTTTTCACCACCTGAAACAGAATCCAGAGGCGTTACTACGGATAAAGAAGACGTGGTACCCGTATACAATGGAGTGCCTTTGTGGGGCTTCCTGTCCACCGTCGCCAAGTTCCACGGGCTTAGTAGCTGTGGCTTGAGGACATAGTTGCTCCGCAGCATGTGGAATCCTCCCAGAGCAGGGATCAGACCCGTTTCCCCTGCTTTGGCAGGCAGATTCCTGTCCACCGTGCCATCAGGGAAGTCCCACTCTATCCTTTTTTAAGGCTGAGGAATAAAGGAGGAGGCATCCTGAAGGACGGAAGGAGGCTTTATGGAGGTGGTGGGGTCTGAGCTCCGTCTTCCGAGGGGAAAGAGGAGTAATCCACCAATTCAAGAGGTTATTAATTAATTCCCTATTATTTTATATGCTTATATTTTATCTCTCATCAGACTAGCTGAATATAAAATGATTTCTGCCTTTCAGTGTTGTAATAGGGGTAGTAATGAAAAGATGGAGGCTTCCCGGGGGATGGGATTGTGTGAGGTCCAGGACGAGGGCACAATCGTGGAGCTGGTTTGCCTGGAAGGGCAATTTCCTGAGTATGAGGAGAAGCTCAGGTGTGGATGGCCAAGGGGCTTCCAGATTTTTCCTTCCTGTAGCCAGTGTTGTGGTTGTTCAGTCACTCGGTTGTCTCTGACTCTTTGCGATCCCATGAACCGTAGCATGCAGGATTCCCCTGTCCCTCACCATCTCCTGGATTTTGCTCAAATTCATGTCCCCTGAGATGGTGATGCCATCCAACCATCTCGTCCTCTGCTGCCCCTTTTCCTCCTGCCCTCTCGGCAGCCAGTGAGGGACCGTTTGAATACTGTGAGCACACTCTTCTCCTGTGCTCTCCCACCTCTGCCTATCGTACTTAGCACTGTCTTTTGAGGAGAAAAACATGATTGAAACCAGGGCTGCCTGGTCCCAAGTCCCATGCTTTCAGGTGAGTGATGGTGCAGATGGCGGCGGGACAGGGTGGATGGAGGCAGGACTGACAGTAGAGGGACCAGGAGGCGGAGCCAAGACAGGGTAAGGAGGGGAGCTGGGTCGAGCAGGGCGTTTTCACCACCTGAAACAGAATCCAGAGGCGTTACTACGGATAAAGAAGACGTGGTACCCGTATACAATGGAATATCCCTCAGTCATACAAAGAACGAAATAATGCCATTTGCAGCAACATAGATGGACTTAGAGATGATTGTACTGAGTGAAGTCAGAGAAAGATGATCATTTATATATGGAATCTAAGAAGGTGACACAGATCAACTTATTTACGAAACAGAAGAAGACTCACAGACATAGAAGACAAACTTACAGTTCCCAAAGGGAAAGGGAGGAGGGATAAACTTGGAATCAGGGATTAACAGATAAAAGCAAAGATGCATTGCCAACGACTCTTCCTTGCAGACCAGCATTTCATTATTACCCATCCCCTGGGTTGCTATGTTTTCTCTGGCTATTATTAGTCCCATGCAAGCAGAACCCACGGGGCTGCCACCAGGATTGGGAGGGGCCTTGCTTAAATGTCATCCAGTCATTGGAACAGCTGAGTAAAGCATGCCAGTGGTGTGTTTCTTCTAGGTCTTTCCAGGACTCTCCTCTGTGCACCTGCCTTTGAGTTAGACTGAAAAGCCTAACAGTGAAACATGAAGCCTGCCTTCTCTGGGCCCCCGGGGTCCCGTAGGCCTTGACGGTCAGGGCCGGGCAGGGCCGCTGCCACAGGCTGCGGCTGCCAGGGGCTCACAGCCCGCCTGTTGGGTTCAGGACTGACGGATGCCTTCTCGCTGTGCACTTTGATCCAAGCTGCAGGGGGCCTCGTGGAAACCGTCACCTTCTGTCACAGGCCATGTTGGGGGCTCTGAGTCTGCAGTAGTTGTGGCAGGGGACGTGGTGTCTCCTCCTGCTGGACTGAGCCCCGCCAGGACCCCAGACGCCCCAAGACTTACGGCTGGCTGGAGGGGTTAGTGGCCGTGAAGGTGCAGCGTGAGTGGAGAACGCGCTGGCCCTGATCGCCGTGGATCAGCTCGAGGAGCAGAGCGTCCTGCGCTCTGGGCTACTTGGGAGGCCTGAACCCAGAGGAGAGGAGTGTGGACATTTGCTGCTGGTCTGTGGCGCTCCCCTGCAGTCACGTTTCTGGGATGATTGTGCGACTGTTGACACCAGTGAGAAATTCACCTTGAGGGATAAGCAGAGACTGTGCTTTTCATAAACATTCCTGTATACATGGAGTATGTTTGCAAACGTACCTAGAAGCTAATTCCTAGAAAGGAACTTACAGTTAAACTGAGTGAAGTCAGAGAAAGATGATCATTTATATGGAATCTAAGAAGGTGACACAGATCAACTTATTTACGAAACAGAAGAAGACTCACAGACATAGAAGACAAACTTACAGTTCCCAAAGGGAAAGGGAGGAGGGATAAACTTGGAATCAGGGATTAACAGATAAAAGCAAAGATGCATTGCCAACGACTCTTCCTTGCAGACCAGCATTTCATTATTACCCATCCCCTGGGTTGCTATGTTTTCTCTGGCTATTATTAGTCCCATGCAAGCAGAACCCACGGGGCTGCCACCAGGATTGGGAGGGGCCTTGCTTAAATGTCATCCAGTCATTGGAACAGCTGAGTAAAGCATGCCAGTGGTGTGTTTCTTCTAGGTCTTTCCAGGACTCTCCTCTGTGCACCTGCCTTTGAGTTAGACTGAAAAGCCTAACAGTGAAACATGAAGCCTGCCTTCTCTGGGCCCCCGGGGTCCCGTAGGCCTTGACGGTCAGGGCCGGGCAGGGCCGCTGCCACAGGCTGCGGCTGCCAGGGGCTCACAGCCCGCCTGTTGGGTTCAGGACTGACGGATGCCTTCTCGCTGTGCACTTTGATCCAAGCTGCAGGGGGCCTCGTGGAAACCGTCACCTTCTGTCACAGGCCATGTTGGGGGCTCTGAGTCTGCAGTAGTTGTGGCAGGGGACGTGGTGTCTCCTCCTGCTGGACTGAGCCCCGCCAGGACCCCAGGCCCCCCAAGACTTACGGCTGGCTGGAGGGGTTAGTGGCCGTGAAGGTGCAGCGTGAGTGGAGAACGCGCTGGCCCTGATCGCCGTGGATCAGCTCGAGGAGCAGAGCGTCCTGCGCTCTGGGCTACTTGGGAGGCCTGAACCCAGAGGAGAGGAGTGTGGACATTTGCTGCTGGTCTGTGGCGCTCCCCTGCAGTCACGTTTCTGGGATGATTGTGCGACTGTTGACACCAGTGAGAAATTCACCTTGAGGGATAAGCAGAGACTGTGCTTTTCATAAACATTCCTGTATACATGGAGTATGTTTGCAAACGTACCTAGAAGCTAATTCCTAGAAAGGAACTCATTCAAGGGGTCTGTGTGTTTTACCTTGGTGTAGGTGTTAGTCCTCTGACCTCTGAAAGGTCTGCACCGATTTCCGTTCCTACCCAGAGCAGCGGGTGTCAGTGTCTCCTCACCCAGGTCCCGCTGAGGATCCAAGTGTTTCTTCTTAGCTCATCTGGCCGGTAAAAGGATGTGTCTTTGTTTTTATTTGCATCTTAAAATTAGAAATGAAGCTGAGCATCGTTTTAGTATGTTTAGCCTTTCCCCATTGAACTTCTGTGAACTCAAAGTCTGTCCTTCTACCATCGTTAAGATGCTAATGGTGGGATTACTTCATCCTCTGCCTTCCCCTTGAGAGTGCATTTAGTCCTGGTCGCGTGCGGTGGGTGTAGATTTACCGCGCACCCAGTCCCAGGAGCTGGAGAAACTTTTGAGATAAAGCCAGGAGGTCTAGGGAAGTGACTCAGTTTCCCAAGACCTGAGATTGGGTCAGAACGGGAGCTCGCGCTGCCTGACGTGTGCGCTGGGTCTCTAATTCTGCTCTTGATGACAACGAGAGGCCTCTCTTGGACATTAAAGCGTGCGTTTTAATCTCTGAACATCCTAAAGAGTTTCTTTTGACCATAACCTTGACCAGTGAGCCAGCATGTTCATCCAGTCCGTGTGTCAGGTAATGGGGTATTTTGCCACAGCCTAGCAGCCCTGCAGGCTGGATGTCTGTGCCCTGGGCGTCCGGCTACCCCGAGGGCTGCAGTGAAGCTCCTGTGAGTCAGCGGCCATGGCTCAGGAGAGGGCGCTCCTAATGCTCACTCAGCACCAGCGCAGGACCAGTCAAGTGAGAGAAGTCGATAATCTCACTCTTGTCACTGTTTTTATGGATTATTTAGTACAATACAATAGCTATGGGAAAAAAGCCTAAAACATCATGTTATATTCTCATCTTTGTAGAGCTGTCCAAAATCCCTCGTGAAATTACCTCATTTATTTCAGTCTTCAAATCAGAGTCTTATCTTCCTTACATTCCTTAGCGGACCCCTAAATACTGAAATCTGAGCTTATCATTAGGAGGATTTAAAAATGAGAATCCATTGGCCACAGACTTGAATCCAAGGCACCCTGAGTCCCTATATCCCAGACTTCACTGTTTTCAACTATTTCACCATGGTTTTTACCCCTTACTAAAGAGCAAGACTTTTTTTTTTTTAATTTAGGAGCAAGACTTTTTAAAATTATTTTAGACTTTTGAAAATTATTATAATTTAGATACATCTAAGTCTTCTTTTAAAACTAATTTTTAATTAAAGAATTTAAAGTTTAAGTTATAAAGTTGACACTTGGCTGAGCATCGTTTTAGTATGTTTAGCCTTTCCCCATTGAACTTCTGTGAACTCAAAGTCTGTCCTTCTACCATCGTTAAGATGCTAATGGTGGGATTACTTCATCCTCTGCCTTCCCCTTGAGAGTGCATTTAGTCCTGGTCGCGTGCGGTGGGTGTAGATTTACCGCGCACCCAGTCCCAGGAGCTGGAGAAACTTTTGAGATAAAGCCAGGAGGTCTAGGGAAGTGACTCAGTTTCCCAAGACCTGAGATTGGGTCAGAACGGGAGCTCGCGCTGCCTGACGTGTGCGCTGGGTCTCTAATTCTGCTCTTGATGACAACGAGCGGCCTCTCTTGGACATTAAAGCGTGCGTTTTAATCTCTGAACATCCTAAAGAGTTTCTTTTGACCATAACCTTGACCAGTGAGCCAGCATGTTCATCCAGTCCGTGTGTCAGGTAATGGGGTATTTTGCCACAGCCTAGCAGCCCTGCAGGCTGGATGTCTGTGCCCTGGGCGTCCGGCTACCCCGAGGGCTGCAGTGAAGCTCCTGTGAGTCAGCGGCCATGGCTCAGGAGAGGGCGCTCCTAATGCTCACTCAGCACCAGCGCAGGACCAGTCAAGTGAGAGAAGTCGATAATCTCACTCTTGTCACTGTTTTTATGGATTATTTAGTACAATACAATAGCTATGGGAAAAAAGCCTAAAACATCATGTTATATTCTCATCTTTGTAGAGCTGTCCAAAATCCCTCGTGAAATTACCTCATTTATTTCAGTCTTCAAATCAGAGTCTTATCTTCCTTACATTCCTTAGCGGACCCCTAAATACTGAAATCTGAGCTTATCATTAGGAGGATTTAAAAATGAGAATCCATTGGCCACAGACTTGAATCCAAGGCACCCTGAGTCCCTATATCCCAGACTTCACTGTTTTCAACTATTTCACCATGGTTTTTACCCCTTACTAAAGAGCAAGACTTTTTTTTTTTTAATTTAGGAGCAAGACTTTTTAAAATTATTTTAGACTTTTGAAAATTATTATAATTTAGATACATCTAAGTCTTCTTTTTTAAAACTAATTTTTTTAATTAAAGAATTTAAAGTTTAAGTTATAAAGTTACTGGTGGAATTTTCAGTTGATAGAAACAAACATGATTTTGAAGAAAAGGATCAAATAAAATAATAATTGGCCATGTAATGGGTAAACTGCATGTTACAAAGTAATCTACATTAGAAAACAAAACCTGAGTTCAAATATAGAAAAAGAGTATGTTTGAATTTTAAATACTGTAATTGATTGAAAATGCTTAATACATGGTCTCAAGTTTTTCTTTTTCAACCAAATATGTGCAGATCAACAGTAGCTCAGAATGGATATAAGTGCACTTTTTCTGTTTTCAGAGTGAGTTGTTGCCTTTTTTCCCCTTTCCATTTCCAGGTTATGATCAGCTAATTATCAAAATGCTGAACATTCCGTCCTGATACTTGGAAGTTCTTGACTTCTGAGCATAATGGGCACTGGGGAAGGTCTCCCAGCCCTGCTTTACTGATCTTCTTTCTGAGTACATTCGTAAGAAATTGTGTTCAAATCAGTGGAATTGTACCTTTGGTTTCAGCTAAATGCAGCTGGGAACTAGTGTATTCATACTAACAAAAATGTTCTTGCATTCAAAAACTGACTCTCTGTAACAGTCATGGCAAATATCAGATATTTTTAATATATATTCTGGGGACCATATTTCTGATGAAAAGGTAGAATCAGGGTTAGAGGAGGCCAGGGGACAGCATCGCTCTCAGGGTTCTCTCTGGACAGACCACAGAGGCTGAAGAGCTGACCTGGGAATGCAGGTGATGAAGGACGCTTCCACATAAAAAGTATTTTGTTGTTGCTTCGTCACTCAGTCGTGAATTAACCTCATTTATTTCAGTCTTCAAATCAGAGTCTTATCTTCCTTACATTCCTTAGCGGACCCCTAAATACTGAAATCTGAGCTTATCATTAGGAGGATTTAAAAATGAGAATCCATTGGCCACAGACTTGAATCCAAGGCACCCTGAGTCCCTATATCCCAGACTTCACTGTTTTCAACTATTTCACCATGGTTTTTACCCCTTACTAAAGAGCAAGACTTTTTTTTTTTTAATTTAGGAGCAAGACTTTTTAAAATTATTTTAGACTTTTGAAAATTATTATAATTTAGATACATCTAAGTCTTCTTTTTTAAAACTAATTTTTTTAATTAAAGAATTTAAAGTTTAAGTTATAAAGTTACTGGTGGAATTTTCAGTTGATAGAAACAAACATGATTTTGAAGAAAAGGATCAAATAAAATAATAATTGGCCATGTAATGGGTAAACTGCATGTTACAAAGTAATCTACATTAGAAAACAAAACCTGAGTTCAAATATAGAAAAAGAGTATGTTTGAATTTTAAATACTGTAATTGATTGAAAATGCTTAATACATGGTCTCAAGTTTTTCTTTTTCAACCAAATATGTGCAGATCAACAGTAGCTCAGAATGGATATAAGTGCACTTTTTCTGTTTTCAGAGTGAGTTGTTGCCTTTTTTCCCCTTTCCATTTCCAGGTTATGATCAGCTAATTATCAAAATGCTGAACATTCCGTCCTGATACTTGGAAGTTCTTGACTTCTGAGCATAATGGGCACTGGGGAAGGTCTCCCAGCCCTGCTTTACTGATCTTCTTTCTGAGTACATTCGTAAGAAATTGTGTTCAAATCAGTGGAATTGTACCTTTGGTTTCAGCTAAATGCAGCTGGGAACTAGTGTATTCATACTAACAAAAATGTTCTTGCATTCAAAAACTGACTCTCTGTAACAGTCATGGCAAATATCAGATATTTTTAATATATATTCTGGGGACCATATTTCTGATGAAAAGGTAGAATCAGGGTTAGAGGAGGCCAGGGGACAGCATCGCTCTCAGGGTTCTCTCTGGACAGACCACAGAGGCTGAAGAGCTGACCTGGGAATGCAGGTGATGAAGGACGCTTCCACATAAAAAAAGTATTTTGTTGTTGCTTCGTCACTCAGTCGTGCCCAATTCTGTGAGACCCTGTGGACTGTAGCCCACCAGGCTCCTCTTGTCCGTTGAATTCTCCAGGCAAGAATACTGGAATGGACTACCATGGCCCCCTCCAGGGGATCTTCCTGACACAGGGATCAAACCCATGGGTTGAACCTTTTGTGTCTCTTGCATTAGCAGGAAGGTTTTTACCACTAGAGCCACTTGAGAAGCCCCTTGTATGCCTTTGTTGCTGTGGAGCTGCTCAGTCGTGTCTGACTGCTTGTGAGCCCCTGGCCTGCAGCACGCCAGGCTTCCCTGTCCCTCACCAGCTCTTGGAGCTTGCTTAGACTCCTGTCCATTGACTCAGGGATGCCGTCCGGCCATCTCATCCTCTGTCGTCCCCTTCACCTTTGCCTTCTATTCTCAGCATCGGGGTCTTTTCCAGTGAGTTGACTCTTTGCGTCAGGAGGCCAAAGAATTGGAACTTCAGTTTCAGCATCAGTCCTTCCAGTGAATATTCAGGGATGACTTCCTTTAGGATTGAGTGGTTTGATCTCCTTCTGTGTAAGGGACTCTCAAGAGTCTTCTCGAGCACCACAGTTTGAAAGCATCAGTTCTTTGGCGCTCAGCCTTCTTTAGGTCCAGCTCTCACATCTGCACATGACTCCTCGAAAAACCATAGCTTTGATTATATGGACTTTTGTCAGCAAAGTGATGTCTCTGCTTTCCAATATGCTGTCTAGGTTTGTTATAGCTTCCCTTCCAAGGAGCAAGTGTCTTTTAATTTCATGGCTGCAGTTGCCATCTGCAGTGATTTTGGAGCCCAAGAAAATGAAATCCGTCACATTACCATATGTAAAATAGAGCGAATTGAAAGTTGCTGTATAGCACAGGAGCTCAGACCCGACTCTGTGACAGCCTGGGCGGGTGGGTGGGAGTGGAGGGAGCTTCACGAGGAGAGGACATGTGTATACACCTGGACAGCATCGCTCTCAGGGTTCTCTCTGGACAGACCACAGAGGCTGAAGAGCTGACCTGGGAATGCAGGTGATGAAGGACGCTTCCACATAAAAAAAGTATTTTGTTGTTGCTTCGTCACTCAGTCGTGCCCAATTCTGTGAGACCCTGTGGACTGTAGCCCACCAGGCTCCTCTTGTCCGTTGAATTCTCCAGGCAAGAATACTGGAATGGACTACCATGGCCCCCTCCAGGGGATCTTCCTGACACAGGGATCAAACCCATGGGTTGAACCTTTTGTGTCTCTTGCATTAGCAGGAAGGTTTTTACCACTAGAGCCACTTGAGAAGCCCCTTGTATACCTTTGTTGCTGTGGAGCTGCTCAGTCGTGTCTGACTGCTTGTGAGCCCCTGGCCTGCAGCACGCCAGGCTTCCCTGTCCCTCACCAGCTCCTGGAGCTTGCTTAGACTCCTGTCCATTGACTCAGGGATGCCGTCCGGCCATCTCATCCTCTGTCGTCCCCTTCACCTTTGCCTTCTATTCTCAGCATCGGGGTCTTTTCCAGTGAGTTGACTCTTTGCGTCAGGAGGCCAAAGAATTGGAACTTCAGTTTCAGCATCAGTCCTTCCAGTGAATATTCAGGGATGACTTCCTTTAGGATTGAGTGGTTTGATCTCCTTCTGTGTAAGGGACTCTCAAGAGTCTTCTCGAGCACCACAGTTTGAAAGCATCAGTTCTTTGGCGCTCAGCCTTCTTTAGGTCCAGCTCTCACATCTGCACATGACTCCTCGAAAAACCATAGCTTTGATTATATGGACTTTTGTCAGCAAAGTGATGTCTCTGCTTTCCAATATGCTGTCTAGGTTTGTTATAGCTTCCCTTCCAAGGAGCAAGTGTCTTTTAATTTCATGGCTGCAGTTGCCATCTGCAGTGATTTTGGAGCCCAAGAAAATGAAATCCGTCACATTACCATATGTAAAATAGACGGCGAATTGAAAGTTGCTGTATAGCACAGGGAGCTCAGACCCGTACTCTGTGACAGCCTGGGCGGGTGGGTGGGAGTGGAGGGAGCTTCACGAGGGAGAGGACATGTGTATACACCTGTGGCTGATTCGTGTTGATGTATGGCAGAAACAAACACAATACTGTAAAGTGATTATTGTCCAATTAAAACTAAATTATTTTTAAAAATCAAGAAAAGAATCATTTTCTAAGTCTCATTTCCTTTATCCTAGATCATCAGTCTACTGACATAGAAATTACGGATTGAATTGTGAAAGCACACCTGAGTTTGTTAGGTTCTTTTGGAAAGCAGTTGTAGGAAGGGTGAGGAGGAGGGTTTTCTTATGCATCAGGATGTGTATTTTTCATGCCGAATGATCATTAATTCTTCTTTTCAAAGTATTTGTTTTCAAACATATGTTAAGTTATGAGAAAAGCCAGTAATTATTTGATTTAACCCAACATAATTAAGCACCTATTATGAGTAGGTGTGGAGTTACAAGGCATCAGGACTGTGAACAGGCTTGGGGTCCCTGGTGGACGGCCTGGCCGCTGAAAGCCTCCCTGTGGGAGAAGCAGGGGTGCTCGTAGACTTTAATTCCTTTTTAATTCTTTGAGCCCACGTGAGGGCACGTCACCCAGCTGGAGGCTTGTGACGGCCCTTGCGCAGGCTTGGTCCTCTGAGAGCACAACGCATCAGGTAGGAGGTGGGGAAGAGAGGAGGGAAGGACGTCTGGGCCAGGACCCGGACCACTGCTGCCCTGAGCTCCTGACCACAGGTCCCTGGTCAGCCTGTTCACCTTCCTCTGGCCAAGGAAAGCGCAGGCCTGAAACTGTTCACACAAGTGCGGAGTGAGATCCAGCTCCCCGGGGGCCAAGTCAGAGTCCGTGGGGGGCGCTCAGTAGCCTGACCTAGAGGCCGCTGGGGACACCGAGAGGTGACGCGGGAGAGGGGAGGGCAAGCCTCGCCTTTGTTGCTCCCCCCGATCCGTCTCTGGAGCCTGTCCACGGCAGCCGCCCCGCCACACGTCCACCCTTCTCACCAGGGGCCGGAGACAGCCAGGCCCCTCTGGTCGGCACCGAGGGAAAGACATTCCGGACCCCCTGAGAAATCCCTGGTGAGAGACAGAAGGAGGGTCGCAGGCCTTTATTCGGCTTGGAGGGCTTAAAGCAAACACATTGATAAGCTATACAGTAACAAGTGTTCTACAGAGAAACAGGCTGGGGGTTCCCTGTGCCCCCGGGAGGATCATGAGCTGTGTTCAGAACATAAAAACACTAGGGGCCCTGGTCCCCCAGCAGCCCCTCCCGCCCCACACCTGCTGGGGGCCCTGCTCCAGCAGGCTAGAAATTACGGATTGAATTGTGAAAGCACACCTGAGTTTGTTAGGTTCTTTTGGAAAGCAGTTGTAGGAAGGGTGAGGAGGAGGGTTTTCTTATGCATCAGGATGTGTATTTTTCATGCCGAATGATCATTAATTCTTCTTTTCAAAGTATTTGTTTTCAAACATATGTTAAGTTATGAGAAAAGCCAGTAATTATTTGATTTAACCCAACATAATTAAGCACCTATTATGAGTAGGTGTGGAGTTACAAGGCATCAGGACTGTGAACAGGCTTGGGGTCCCTGGTGGACGGCCTGGCCGCTGAAAGCCTCCCTGTGGGAGAAGCAGGGGTGCTCGTAGACTTTAATTCCTTTTTAATTCTTTGAGCCCACGTGAGGGCACGTCACCCAGCTGGAGGCTTGTGACGGCCCTTGCGCAGGCTTGGTCCTCTGAGAGCACAACGCATCAGGTAGGAGGTGGGGAAGAGAGGAGGGAAGGACGTCTGGGCCAGGACCCGGACCACTGCTGCCCTGAGCTCCTGACCACAGGTCCCTGGTCAGCCTGTTCACCTTCCTCTGGCCAAGGAAAGCGCAGGCCTGAAACTGTTCACACAAGTGCGGAGTGAGATCCAGCTCCCCGGGGGCCAAGTCAGAGTCCGTGGGGGGCGCTCAGTAGCCTGACCTAGAGGCCGCTGGGGACACCGAGAGGTGACGCGGGAGAGGGGAGGGCAAGCCTCGCCTTTGTTGCTCCCCCCGATCCGTCTCTGGAGCCTGTCCACGGCAGCCGCCCCGCCACACGTCCACCCTTCTCACCAGGGGCCGGAGACAGCCAGGCCCCTCTGGTCGGCACCGAGGGAAAGACATTCCGGACCCCCTGAGAAATCCCTGGTGAGAGACAGAAGGAGGGTCGCAGGCCTTTATTCGGCTTGGAGGGCTTAAAGCAAACACATTGATAAGCTATACAGTAACAAGTGTTCTACAGAGAAACAGGCTGGGGGTTCCCTGTGCCCCCGGGAGGATCATGAGCTGTGTTCAGAACATAAAAACACTAGGGGCCCTGGTCCCCCAGCAGCCCCTCCCGCCCCACACCTGCTGGGGGCCCTGCTGCCCAGCAGGCTGTCTCTGGGAAAGTTCCCTGCCAGGCTGGAAAAACAGGAACTCAGCACCTCTGAGGGCTGTAAATCAGAGCTGGACGGAAACCCCCTTCTCCTGACTGTGCCAGGGAGGCAGTGGCGGCAGCCAGCGCGGGAAGACAGATGCAGGAAGTTCCGAGGCCGCTTCAGCGGTGCTGGCGACCCATGGCCATGCAAGATATTTGATGCCACCTCCCAGTGCCCCTGCGCCTTATTTGGCCATGGTTTTTCACAGAACAAGGTCATCCAGGGACAGTTTTACTCTTAGGAGAACAATGCCCCTTCTCATTGTTACCTGGCGGATCCCAGGTCACACACTTCTTTTTCTTTTGCAGGGTTGGGTGCCCCGACCCCTGCTTTAATCCCCCTGTGTTCTGGGCACATCCTTCTGTCCCTTCTGGGCTTCCTTGTCTGTGAGTCCCCTGCGACAGCTCATTCCCACTCTTCATCCCTCAGTAGTCATGGGGCTCAGCCTTTCAGGCCTCTGTGAGCAGCATCCACATCTCAATACTGCACCCGCCACCAAATTCTCTTCAACCAGTAAGAGTTCAGACACCAGTGTGGCTGGAGGAGGTACCTGCATTCTTGTGTTGAAAATAACCCAGGTCCTCATTTGAGTAGTTTTACATAAAGCACTGAAGAGCTGATGCTTTCAGGCTGTGGTGCTGGAGAAGACTCTTGAGAGCCCTTGGATTGCAAGGAGATCCCACTGAAAAGGAAAAGACTGCATTCTTGTGTCCACGGCAGCCGCCCGCCACACGTCCACCCTTCTCACCAGGGGCCGGAGACAGCCAGGCCCTCTGGTCGGCACCGAGGGAAAGACATTCCGGACCCCTGAGAAATCCCTGGTGAGAGACAGAAGGAGGGTCGCAGGCCTTTATTCGGCTTGGAGGGCTTAAAGCAAACACATTGATAAGCTATACAGTAACAAGTGTTCTACAGAGAAACAGGCTGGGGGTTCCCTGTGCCCCCGGGAGGATCATGAGCTGTGTTCAGAACATAAAAACACTAGGGGCCCTGGTCCCCCAGCAGCCCCTCCCGCCCCACACCTGCTGGGGGCCCTGCTGCCCAGCAGGCTGTCTCTGGGAAAGTTCCCTGCCAGGCTGGAAAAACAGGAACTCAGCACCTCTGAGGGCTGTAAATCAGAGCTGGACGGAAACCCCCTTCTCCTGACTGTGCCAGGGAGGCAGTGGCGGCAGCCAGCGCGGGAAGACAGATGCAGGAAGTTCCGAGGCCGCTTCAGCGGTGCTGGCGACCCATGGCCATGCAAGATATTTGATGCCACCTTCCAGTGCCCCTGCGCCTTATTTGGCCATGGTTTTTCACAGAACAAGGTCATCCAGGGACAGTTTTACTCTTAGGAGAACAATGCCCCTTCTCATTGTTACCTGGCGGATCCCAGGTCACACACTTCTTTTTCTTTTGCAGGGTTGGGTGCCCCGACCCCTGCTTTAATCCCCCTGTGTTCTGGGCACATCCTTCTGTCCCTTCTGGGCTTCCTTGTCTGTGAGTCCCCTGCGACAGCTCATTCCCACTCTTCATCCCTCAGTAGTCATGGGGCTCAGCCTTTCAGGCCTCTGTGAGCAGCATCCACATCTCAATACTGCACCCGCCACCAAATTCTCTTCAACCAGTAAGAGTTCAGACACCAGTGTGGCTGGAGGAGGTACCTGCATTCTTGTGTTGAAAATAACCCAGGTCCTCATTTGAGTAGTTTTACATAAAGCACTGAAGAGCTGATGCTTTCAGGCTGTGGTGCTGGAGAAGACTCTTGAGAGCCCCTTGGATTGCAAGGAGATCCCACTAGTCAACCCTAAAGGAAATCATCCCTCAGCGTTCACTGGAAGGACTGATGCTGAAGCTGAAGCTTCAGTACTTTGGCCACGTGATGCAAAGAGCCAACTCACTGGAAAATACCCAGATGCTGGGAAAGGTTGGCGGCAAAAGGAGAAGGGGGCGACAGAGGATGAGATGGCTGGATGGCATCCCTGACTCAATGGACATGAGCCTGAGCAAGCTCCAGAGACAATGGATAGCAGAGGAGCCTGGTGTGCTGCAGTCCACAGGGTCACAAAGAGTGGGACAGGACTTAGTGGTTGAAGCACAACACGTTAAAGTGAAATAAAGCGAAAGCAAACAGAGAAAACAAGCAGCAACAAAAGCAGAGGCTTACTACCACCAAGGCTTACTACTTTACTTTTGTGCTTAGTGATGCTAAAGTGGTTGTTTTTACTGGTGTGAAATTATCATGTGATCAGGTGTGTTTTCTTGGCATTTCTTGACATGTACATAGATCTCAACTGAAGTTGGGCAAAGGGAAGTTTGTCCCCGAGAGCAGGGCCGCGCGATGATGAGATGAAGCGGCAGCGGGGAGCGGGGCATCCGCCGCCTCCTGCGAGGTTCCGCGGCCTCTGTGTGGATCTGAGCGAGCCGCAGGGCTGCGTGGGGAAGGGGAGCTGGGCTTGCATCCTGGCCTCGCCCCGCCAGCTGTGCGACCTTAGGAAACCGCAGTGATTCAGCCGTGGCTTCCTTGTCTCCTACGCGATGGTGATAAACAATGCCCACCTCGGGGCCTGTTGTGAGAATCGAAGGAGACGCCTGGGCTGAGTGATGCCCGGCGTGTTTCTGGGCGTGATCGTGGTTCCCCGTCATCACCCTTCTCTCAGCAGGGACCCTGGAGGAGGTGGTGGGGTGGGAGACCCCTTTCTTCTTCCTCCCCGGCCACTGGCTCCCTTTCTGCTCCTTCAGGGGAGGCGGGAGGCCGGGTGAGCGCCGGCCGGGCATCACCAGGGGAGCTTGGCCGCCCTCCAGGCCGCACAATGGCTGTAGGCACATTTGACGCTGGAATAACACAAGGCCACACGGAGGAGCAGAGGGGAAATAAAACCTGTTAGGGCCACCCCGGGGGCAGCGTGACACGTGCTTCCACACTTATTTATAGAAGCTGCTCCACGGTGGGGCAGAGAGAAGTGACAGCCCTAATTTTCTTCTGGGGAAAATCCTTGGGACAAGTTTTTGTTGTTGTTGTTAAATAGTGAGTACTTTACTAAGTGGGCCCATGGCAAAGGAAGGTGAGATAAACTGAAATGACAGGCCCTACATGCTTATCCTTTGTGAATATTATTGCCTTGGATTCTCAGGATGTCATGAACATTTTAAAACATTAATTAATTGTTTATATGTATTTATTGGCTGCACTGGGTCTTGGTTGCTGCACAGGCTCTCCTCTAGATGCGGTGCACAGGCTCCTCATTGCGGTGGCTTCTCTCGTAGAGCACAGCTCTAGGCACACAGGCTTCCGGCATGTCAGCCCTCGGGCACAGTCGGTGTGGCTCTCAGATTCAGTAGTCTCAGCGCATGGGCCTCAGTTGCTCTGCCACATGTGGAATCTTCCTGGACCAGGAATTGAACCTGTGTCCCCTGCATTGGCAAGCCGATTCTTAACCACTGGACCACTAGGGAAGTGCTGGATGTTATGAAATTTAAAAAAAAATTATTTATTTACTTATTTGACTGTGTTAGGTCTTAGTTGCAGCATGCAGAATATTTAGTTGCAGCATGAGGAATCTGTTTTTTTTTTTAAGTTATGGCATGTGCAATCCAGCTGCTTGACCAGGGATCGAACCTGGGTCCCCTACACTGGGAGTGCAGTTAGCAACTGGACCATCAGGGAAGTCCCACAGATAGGATGTTATGACAAATGAATACATATAGGATGTTTCTTGAATGATTTGTGGTAAAAAAAAAAAAAATAATAATAATAAGTAGGGACCAGCAGGAGCAAAGTACGAGAAAATCTGTTACTCTTAAAGCCACACCCTTGTTGCTGTTTAATCATGGAGGTTCCAATGTGATCAGGACTAATGCTGGCTGGTGCCCATGGCAATGTTTCCTGTCAAGAAAGTGTACAAACAAAGGTTTCTACCTCCGATTCTCATATCTGTAAGACTCAAAGAGTTTATATGTTGCAGGGTCCCTAAGATTCTTGGTGGTCAACACCTGTTTCATTTTAAACTTTTTATTTTGTATTGGTATATAGCTGATCAATAACGTCATGGTAGTTTCAGGTAAACGGCCAAAGGACTCAGTCATACATGTACATGTATCCATCCAGGCTGCTGCATAACACTGAGCTGATTTCACTGTGCTATACAGTAGGACCTTGTTGGTTATCTATTTTAAATACAGCAGTGTGTCCATGTCCATCTCAAATTCCCTATCTATCCCTTCCCCCAACTTCCCCTGGCAACCATAAGTCCATCTCTAAGCCAGACAACACCTGTTTTAGATGTCCGTGGTCGTAACTGATGACTCTTGCTCTTGTTGGGACAAAGAATGCTTTTGTGTCCTGGGTGCAACTACTTTAAAAAATGTGTCTTGTCGCCATTGCTTCTATTGAGTCCTAACAAAAAGGGTCAGTACTGAACATGAGCCCTGGGGGTGCCTTAATGTGTGCTTTCAGGGGGTTTAGAGCACATATTTTGAATGCAGAACTGTGTGTACTCTGCCCTGCCTCTTACTGGCTGTAAGACTTGGCCAGTTACTTCCTGTAAATGTCAGTTTCCTTGTTGTAAGAGGGAGCTGCCTTAAGGATTCAATAATAAGGATTGAATTGTTGTATATTAGAGGAAATGCTAAGGTTTTTTTTTTTTTTTTTTTTTTTTTTTAATGCTAAGCTTTTGAAACAAAGAGACGCTATCATACACTGGCTTAAATAAGAGCAGTTAATTTCTCTCTCACCTGAGTCTGGTCAGTGGACATGGTTCACCAGGTCATTCAGGGACCCATGTGCTTCCATCTTGTTTCTCAACCCTAGATGGTCGCCTGGACTGCTGTCCACACCTAGGGTCCAGTCAGGGAAGGAAGATCCAGAGTCCAGGGAAAATGGCTTGTCTCTGACACCAGAGAAGGCTGTGGGATGGGATGATCATATCTGTTTAGGTTCCTTCACCACTGCCTCATCTTAGTCACGTGGTCACACTTGCTGCAAAGAAGGCTGGGAAATGTGGTCTTTCACCGGCGAGCCATGTATCTGGGAAACCAGGAAGGATGGACTCTGGGGAGACAGCTAACCAGTCTGTCACAGTATGTAGCTCACAGTGATGCCTAGCACAGAATAAATGTTTAGGGAGAGACGCTGTTTTCTTCTTTTTGGCCACTTCTATTGGTCTTTCATGTATCTGTTTTCATCAGTCTTTGTTCTTTGGCCTGTGCGGGCCTCCCGTTGCAGTGGCCTCTGTCGCTGCAGGGATCGAACCGGCGCCCCTTGCACTGCAAGGCGGTGTCCTTACCCCGTGGACCACCAGGGAAGCCCGAGACACTGTTTTCTATGAATCGTTTCTCATTTGTGTTCTTTGGATGCATTTCTTCCATGAGGTCATTTCCTGGACGATGCTGCTGTGGATGCTCAGTGTTTTTCAGGAGGGAAATGTGGGATTAGTGAAGAAACCGTTCTTCCTTCAGTTAAGACATGGCCGTGAATGCCACAGGGTTCTCCAGGGCTGTCACTTTCCTTTGCTGTCTGTCGTCAGCTGGCAGGGAGCACTCTGAGAAACGTCTGGGAAAGCAGGTACCAGCAGCCTTCCTAGGTCACTTCATCAACCACAAGGCCTTGTGCCCCCAAGGGAGGGTGTCAGGGAGCCGCCACCTCCACCTCTGCATGTTGCCTCCACTCTATGACAGACGCTGGAGAAGCAGTTTTGAGTGAATTTATAGGTTTTTCCAAAAAGTTGTCCTTGGAAGAACGCCTCCTTTCTCCCCTTGGCTGTTTCTTACTGGCAAGGTCCTGGGGCCATCTCAGACACAGCCTTCCAGGGAGGCTGGCCTGGGGGCCACGTGGCCTCCTGGGATGCCCAGGGTCCACCCCACGCCGGCCTCAGCTCAGGGGAGGACTCAGGGCCCGGCAGTCTACTGGCTTCTTGATCATTTAGTGTCAGAGTCACATCAGGGACTCTCTGTGATTAGTTTTTTCCTAATTACACCCTTCTCCGCCACTGCTCACCAACTGTGGGATGGGATGATCATATCTGTTTAGGTTCCTTCCCCTGCCTCATCTTAGTCACGTGGTCACACTTGCTGCAAAGAAGGCTGGGAAATGTGGTCTTTCACCGGCGAGCCATGTATCTGGGAAACCAGGAAGGATGGACTCTGGGGAGACAGCTAACCAGTCTGTCACAGTATGTAGCTCACAGTGATGCCTAGCACAGAATAAATGTTTGGGGAGAGACGCTGTTTTCTTCTTTTTGGCCACTTCTATTGGTCTTTCATGTATCTGTTTTCATCAGTCTTTGTTCTTTGGCCTGTGCGGGCCTCCCGTTGCAGTGGCCTCTGTCGCTGCAGGGATCGAACCGGCGCCCCTTGCACTGCAAGGCGGTGTCCTTACCCCGTGGACCACCAGGGAAGCCCGAGACACTGTTTTCTATGAATCGTTTCTCATTTGTGTTCTTTGGATGCATTTCTTCCATGAGGTCATTTCCTGGACGATGCTGCTGTGGATGCTCAGTGTTTTTCAGGAGGGAAATGTGGGATTAGTGAAGAAACCGTTCTTCCTTCAGTTAAGACATGGCCGTGAATGCCACAGGGTTCTCCAGGGCTGTCACTTTCCTTTGCTGTCTGTCGTCAGCTGGCAGGGAGCACTCTGAGAAACGTCTGGGAAAGCAGGTACCAGCAGCCTTCCTAGGTCACTTCATCAACCACAAGGCCTTGTGCCCCCAAGGGAGGGTGTCAGGGAGCCGCCACCTCCACCTCTGCATGTTGCCTCCACTCTATGACAGACGCTGGAGAAGCAGTTTTGAGTGAATTTATAGGTTTTTCCAAAAAGTTGTCCTTGGAAGAACGCCTCCTTTCTCCCCTTGGCTGTTTCTTACTGGCAAGGTCCTGGGGCCATCTCAGACACAGCCTTCCAGGGAGGCTGGCCTGGGGGCCACGTGGCCTCCTGGGATGCCCAGGGTCCACCCCACGCCGGCCTCAGCTCAGGGGAGGACTCAGGGCCCGGCAGTCTACTGGCTTCTTGATCATTTAGTGTCAGAGTCACATCAGGGACTCTCAGTGATTAGTCTAATTACACCCCCTTCTTCACTCTTTTCCAGCAACAATTAAACCTGTGACGTTTCACAGACTCGCTCTAAACTTTGCTGCAGACAAAGCCACCATCACTGCTTGATCTCTATCACTGAATTATTAATTCCTCACTTAACATAAAACAAATGCCTATGTGCAGCAGTTAAAGTACTGCAGGAGTATTTACTTTGAGTGACTAAACTATACACTTCCTGTTCAGCGTTCAGGAAAATTGGTCTTTATTATTCCAGGGAAATGTCAAGATCATTAAGTGTTGGAGCATTTTGACCTGTGTTATGGAGAACAAACTCTCCACATGGTTCTTATAAAAATATACATCAGAGATGGCTTCAAACTGAACGTCAAACTTAGTTAAAGGTACAAACCTCTTCAAAGTTACTGTGAATATCGAATATAACAATCAAATGCACATCAGTGAGAACCATCCCCCCCCTCCATGGGGCTGACGGATTCAGCAGTTTTGTGAGATGGGGGTGAGGTCTCTGCTGGCCGCCTGGCTGGGTTTTGGAAAAACTCCCCCTCCACTAATTTTTTTAAAAAAGGTACATAGCCACTTATAAAAACATTAAAAAATTTATATTCTGTCTTCCTTGACCTGTGTGGTGATTACATGGGTGTATACATATGTAAACGTTTATCAAATTATACACTTTTCAATATGTTAAGTTATAGTTCACTAGTATATGAATATATACATTTTTTTTTTCAAATTCCATGGAATGTCAGCAAGAATTTTTAAAGTTCTTCTCAGTAAGAACTTGACGGGAATTGTGTTTTGTGACCCACTGTTTAGTTGATTAAAAACCTTAGCTCCGTAATCTCCTAGACCTTAGGTATGGCATTCTGGATCTGCTTCCTTGCTATCCTTTATGCGTGTGCTCAGGCGTGTCCAATTCTGTGCGACCCCGTGGGCTGTAGCCCACCATACTCCTCTGCCCGTGGGATTTCCCAGGCAAGAATGCTGGAGTGAGTTTCCATTTCCTTCTCCAGGGGAGTCTCCCCCACCCAGGGATCAAACCCTCATCTCCTGCATCTCCAGCACTGGTGGGCGGGTTTTTTGCCACTGTACCACCTGGATAATATCATTGATAAAATTTACATCCAAAAAAAAAAACAACAAGAAAAAAAAATTTACATCTGATACCAATAACTTCGTACCCGATGCCTGATTTTCTCTCGCATGTCTTTTCCTTTTGAAGCAGATCCTAAGTGTCACCGTGACCCAGAGACAACCCAGTGTTGTATTTAAAGGCCCTGGGTCCACACTTCCCACTGACTGGTGTGTTGCTTTGAGCAAGCAGCCGTCAGAGGAAGAGGATGGGGCCTCACGAAGCTCGTCTGTTGTGGTGCAGCAGCTCAGTGGTGTCCAGCTCTTTTCGACCCTTGGACTGCAGCACTCTGGGCTTCCCTGTCCTTCACCATCTCCTGGAACCTGCTCAAACCCGTGTCCATTGAGTTGGACACCGGAGCTGATCTGCGGGCCAGCTGGATTGACTGGACGCATGGGACCTAGGAGGGCACAGAGTGCTCCACCAAGACAGAGCCTGCTGGAGTCTTCTGCGGTCAGCTGTATGGGACAGCGAATGGCTTAGACGCTTCATTTCATGCACGAGAGGTGATGCACAGGCTGAGTGCCATGCTCCAAGTATCCCGCTAAGGACAATGGACCCCCAGAGAAGTATCTTTTCCTGCAGGATTCTTTTGACTCCATTCCTGGTCAAGGATCTCAGTTACTTAGAGGCTTTAGAACCCAGTAGAATTAGGACACCATAAGAACTTTTAAAAGTGATCAGGCTGGGCATATCAATATTTATTGAAATACTGAAAAAAAATTCCATTTTGTTGAGAAATTCCTGGCAAGAACCGACATGACAATTCGATTTCACAGATACAGTAAGTAACGTCAACAAGGAACTGACTTCACACTCTCGACATCGCATGGATTCAGATCCAGGGGCAGCAGAAGATCTGTAAGAGAAGTACTCAGACATGACAGATTTTCTGTTTATAAACATAGACCAAGGACAGTAAACCACAGGCCAAGCCTCAGCCTTCGTATCTGAGTCTGCCTTTCCTAGTAAATCCTGTAGCTGATCAGGCAGTGGCCAGGTCAGTGTCTGGCTGCAGCCTGGTTAATGACGAGCACTCGAGGAAGTCTGCGTGTGCCACGGATGCCAAGCAGCCTTCTTGCCTGTCAGCTCCTGTCCGTAACGTCACCATCAGGGTGGATGTAGGTCTCCATGCTGCCCATCTTTCTGTTCTCATGGTGTGATTTACTAGGTTAACAACATAGCAATATATGACATTGTTTAGATAGAATAGTCAGTGGGGAATACTCTTTATTTAAAATAAAACCTGGACTTTTGGAATCAGTGTGTTTGTTTTTTAAAACTTTTTTTTGCAGTCTTAAGGACCCTCCAAATAACTATCTCACAGACCTAGAAATTGCCTGAAGCCGTGTTCCACATATACTGATGGAACCATTTCATTAACTGTGGATGCTCTTTCCCTCCAACTTGGCTTTTAACCAGGGAGAGTAAAGATGCTGCTCTATTTACTGCTTTGGGTGTGGACTCTGACCAGCTGTCTTCCCTTGTCCTTTGAGCCGTGGAGCTGACATGGGTGACCTTGGCCTGAGGAGCTATGTGGCATGAGGAGCTATGGACGCCCGGTTTAGCTCATGGATACCCTTCACGTGGATGTGTATTAGAGGTGATTAATAAAAATAATAAAATAATCCTCTTTATACACACGGAAGTATTAACTCATATCTTTGGTATACAACTTACAATGCTTGGAAAGAAAAACCAGGTAAGACTCCACCCTTGTTAAATTTACTTGAAAACAGAGGAAGTTACAAGTCACATAATTTACAATATATATTAAATAAACTACAGTCAGAATTAGGAAGATTTACAGACATTTAATCAAGTGAATGATTTAAATTCATTAAGACCCCGCTCTGTCTCTGAGCTATGTTCCACTAACTTGACATGCTACAATAAACACATATATTTGGTTTCTTCAGTCTTGGCTATATTTTAGACAAAGGTGAAACCAAGGAACAATAAATTAGCATCATAATTGTCTACAGTTGAGACTATGATATACAATATAAATAAACTATTCAGAAGCCAGAGACATTTATGAGAAAAAATTAAGGGACTAGGAGATCCTTTCATTTTTTACAGTTTCTACAAGTGATTGTGCTGCCAATGATCTCAAAGAAAAAAAATTAAAGTCTAAATGAGATCCCCGTTTCTGATTTTAGTGTCTCACGACATACAATAACTAAGTACTGTTAAAAATAATTACCAATCAGAAAAATAACATTAAGGAAATTACTGCTTCAGCTCATTTGTCATATCCCAGTTCCCCCTCCCCGCGGGAGGGCCTAAAGAATGTAAACACTCTATTGTATTTGACTTTAAAGTACTAATACTTTATTAACAAGTGTTGATCCACATCTGCACAGCCACCTTGGAGAAGGGTGAAGTAAGGCAAGACTTCTGTGTCTGTGGCATCGCCTGTTGATAATACTGACAGCGTCATTTGGAGGGTTTGTTTCACAGTTCTCTGTCCTCCCAGATTTGTTCTATAGCCGACTTTGGTCTATGACTTAGAAAAGTCATTATCACTCTCTTCCCTACCCTTCTGGGGGTGAGTTGAAGCACATTACTAGATTTTCGGGCTATGTAAAAATCACCGTTTCCTCTCTACGTTTAGGGGGTGATCAGTTGCAATCAATGTCAATCAATGTATCTGCTCACTTCTGCCTTTATTTTGCATAGCTGAACATGCTTCAGTGTTGTTTGAAACTGTTCAGAATGGTGACTATTTGACATTTCAGCAAAATATGCAAAATACGTTTCCTATTGTATTTTTTGACTACAAACCTTGAGGGTTTAAAAAGGTGGCTGTATCCTAACGAGCCTTTCCACTGGGAATTTTTATGAAATCCAGTAACGCTAAAGCTAAAGCTTTGAAAGTTTGTAGCTGCTGCCCTTAATATTAATGAGTGCTTGTGTAAGATCAGAAGAGGATACTGCCTGCTTTCTTTTTTACAAACATAAACACAGACAAAACAAGCCAGAACTCAGCCAAAATGACAAGCTCACGTGTGTATGGACTGTTCTTACTAGCTGTTGGCAGGTCTAAGACACAGACATTCAAGATCAGGCTTTTCAAGATGTGGTGGCGCCTCGAGTGGGTGTGGCTGAGCACAGGTTCTCAGCACAAACTCCAGGGTCATAGGACGGAAGGTGCTGGGTCCTTGGAAGGAAGCGAGGAGGGCTGTTACTGGGGCAGCTTATGGACTCTGGAGAATGGTTTCAGTTCAGCTTCACCACGGAGAAATGCTGTAAGCTCAAATTCCCTGCCACGTGAGCCTAACGAGTAACACACATCAGCTCCTAGGTTCTTCACAGCGGAGATCAGTTTCAGTATGCGAGAACGGTTCTGTCCGTTTCCATCCTGACCAGGTGTTGGGATCCACCTGTGAGTTCTGTCTGCTCCGTTCCAATGTCATTTACACGGAGCCCTTTGGGAATGTGACGCCTTGATTCACAGTTTGCGATACAAATACCCTGATACAGCATTTATTGGCCATTAAGTATTTGATTACTATGCCTTATTAAATCCAGTATCTTTTAAACCAAATGTTTAATTCATGGTGCTTGGAGCCGTTCAGAGTAGTTTTTTCCCTTTCTTCCTGTTCTCTAGTTTTTCCATTGTATTTTTGACTAAAACTTTTTGAGGAGCACATTACTAGATTTTCGGCTATGTAAAATCACCGTTTCCTCTCTACGTTTAGGGGGTGATCAGTTGCAATCAATGTCAATCAATGTATCTGCTCACTTCTGCCTTTATTTTGCATAGCTGAACATGCTTCAGTGTTGTTTGAAACTGTTCAGAATGGTGACTATTTGACATTTCAGCAAAATATGCAAAATCGTTTCCTATTGTATTTTTTGACTACAAACCTTGAGGGTTTAAAAAGGTGGCTGTATCCTAACGAGCCTTTCCACTGGGAATTTTTATGAAATCCAGTAACGCTAAAGCTAAAGCTTTGAAAGTTTGTAGCTGCTGCCCTTAATATTAATGAGTGCTTGTGTAAGATCAGAAGAGGATACTGCCTGCTTTCTTTTTTACAAACATAAACACAGACAAAACAAGCCAGAACTCAGCCAAAATGACAAGCTCACGTGTGTATGGACTGTTCTTACTAGCTGTTGGCAGGTCTAAGACACAGACATTCAAGATCAGGCTTTTCAAGATGTGGTGGCGCCTCGAGTGGGTGTGGCTGAGCACAGGTTCTCAGCACAAACTCCAGGGTCATAGGACGGAAGGTGCTGGGTCCTTGGAAGGAAGCGAGGAGGGCTGTTACTGGGGCAGCTTATGGACTCTGGAGAATGGTTTCAGTTCAGCTTCACCACGGAGAAATGCTGTAAGCTCAAATTCCCTGCCACGTGAGCCTAACGAGTAACACACATCAGCTCCTAGGTTCTTCACAGCGGAGATCAGTTTCAGTATGCGAGAACGGTTCTGTCCGTTTCCATCCTGACCAGGTGTTGGGATCCACCTGTGAGTTCTGTCTGCTCCGTTCCAATGTCATTTACACGGAGCCCTTTGGGAATGTGACGCCTTGATTCACAGTTTGCGATACAAATACCCTGATACAGCATTTATTGGCCATTAAGTATTTGATTACTATGCCTTATTAAATCCAGTATCTTTTAAACCAAATGTTTAATTCATGGTGCTTGGAGCCGTTCAGAGTAGTTTTTTCCCTTTCTTCCTGTTCTTCTTCCCACCCCCACCAACCTCTATGTTTTTTGGAAGCCATGCTCCGGGGGCTGTACCTAAGCTCGTTTGGCATGCAGCATTTCGATCAGCAGGTTGTTGTAGGGGACGTCCCCATTCAGGTGCTTGTAGTACAAGTACTCCTCGGCCTGCATGCTGATGGCCCGGATCTCCGGCAGTCGGAGCAGCAGCTGCCCGAACTTCTCTGTCTGCTGGGGATAGTTGCACATCGTATAGTCCAGCAGGGCGGCGTTGACTTGCTCCTGGACACCTTCGACCAGCTGGAAGTTCTCCAAGTTTTTGACATCTGGATTTAAAAAAAAACAAACACAATATTTCAGTGGTGTTTTAATTCCTGTTTGGAGCAGTGTGTTCAGCTATGGGTTGCATGTTCCTCCTGACCTATAGCCTGTCTGCCACGCCACTGCGGGGTTGGTCAGCCCCTCACCAAGCTTCCTGTTGAAAAGGATCACACATGCGCTTTAGGAGAATGTCTGGCTGGAATTCTGCCTATACCTCCAGTCAACTAGACACCACTGGATTCTGAGCAAGGTCAAGTCTGTCCATATCTCACAAAAGGAAAGGTCTGAGGATTCCTAAAGTAGAAGGATCATAATATATTGCCAGCAAATGAGTCCCCCGAGGAAGACCGATCTTAACCCAGTATATGACACAATGCATGGAACTCTGTATTAATTTTTCTGACCCAAGGTGAAATCTGTGTCCAGGGTATGATGTAGTTAATTCTAATAAAAAGTGACAGGGTTCTTGTTTCTGTTTGACATTTTCTAAATGATTCTGAAAGCCTTTGACTTGCCTGGCCTATGCTAATGAGCCATCTGGTACACTCCAGTGACTGCCGGCAGAGTCCTCGCTTCTGGGAACTCTCTAAAATATATGTCTCGGTGACTAATGATCTTTATCAAATGAAAGTCTCGTCCTTTAGGTGGAATTCAAGCCAGGAGGCCAGTGCCCTTTAACCTGAATGGGGTTTCTAAAGTCTGATACTTTGCTTTTTTTTTTTTTCCCTTTTCCTTTCTGGACATGAGTCACTCACACAGAGGAGATGGATTCAGACAATCCACTCAGCCTAACTCCTGAGGATCCTCTGTTCTACAGGTCCTCATAAAGGCGGTGTAAGAGGGAGACAGAGTCAAAAGATGGACTGACGTGCACCAACACTGTGCACGCGGACGGTGAGCACAGGAAAGTGGTTAGGCTGGAATTTCCCCTCTGGAGTTTGTTTATGTGAACGGTACAGCTTGTTTACACTGTGTACATAGATGCCTCTAGAAGAAACACATAGATATACATGTGTGTTTACACACATCATCCATGCTAAGAAAGTAAACCGATGCAGGCTCGCCCCCCCCTGCTTTTTCTTCTAATTGGACAAAAATAAATAAGAACGATTCCGCGAAAGCCACAGAATACTATGACTGAAAGGTTAAATGTACCAAACTCAGTTAAGAGTTGCCAAGATAACTCAGGTCCCCAGTGTTTGCCACTATACGTTGCTGCCCGTGGCCTGTGTGTGTCCACGTCCATGTCTCTAAGTGCTGTGACAAGAGGCTGCCTCCCATTTTGCGTTGAAACGTGTCCAGGCTGACTTCAGTGTTTGCATTATGAGCCATAACGCTGCATGAAGCTTGCTTTTCCCCTTCCACTCCTAAATCTCTGCCCCAAATTAAAAACAGTGGGGAATGGTACTGAGATAGCGTGAGCATTGGGGAGTAGAAGGATCATAATATATTGCCAGCAAAGAGGAAGACCGATCTTAACCCAGTATATGACACAATGCATGGAACTCTGTATTAATTTTTCTGACCCAAGGTGAAATCTGTGTCCAGGGTATGATGTAGTTAATTCTAATAAAAAGTGACAGGGTTCTTGTTTCTGTTTGACATTTTCTAAATGATTCTGAAAGCCTTTGACTTGCCTGGCCTATGCTAATGAGCCATCTGGTACACTCCAGTGACTGCCGGCAGAGTCCTCGCTTCTGGGAACTCTCTAAAATATATGTCTCGGTGACTAATGATCTTTATCAAATGAAAGTCTCGTCCTTTAGGTGGAATTCAAGCCAGGAGGCCAGTGCCCTTTAACCTGAATGGGGTTTCTAAAGTCTGATACTTTGCTTTTTTTTTTTTTCCCTTTTCCTTTCTGGACATGAGTCACTCACACAGAGGAGATGGATTCAGACAATCCACTCAGCCTAACTCCTGAGGATCCTCTGTTCTACAGGTCCTCATAAAGGCGGTGTAAGAGGGAGACAGAGTCAAAAGATGGACTGACGTGCACCAACACTGTGCACGCGGACGGTGAGCACAGGAAAGTGGTTAGGCTGGAATTTCCCCTCTGGAGTTTGTTTATGTGAACGGTACAGCTTGTTTACACTGTGTACATAGATGCCTCTAGAAGAAACACATAGATATACATGTGTGTTTACACACATCATCCATGCTAAGAAAGTAAACCGATGCAGGCTCGCCCCCCCCTGCTTTTTCTTCTAATTGGACAAAAATAAATAAGAACGATTCCGTCGAAAGCCACAGAATACTATGACTGAAAGGTTAAATGTACCAAACTCAGTTAAGAGTTGCCAAGATAACTCAGGTCCCCAGTGTTTGCCACTATACGTTGCTGCCCGTGGCCTGTGTGTGTCCACGTCCATGTCTCTAAGTGCTGTGACAAGAGGCTGCCTCCCATTTTGCGTTGAAACGTGTCCAGGCTGACTTCAGTGTTTGCATTATGAGCCATAACGCTGCATGAAGCTTGCTTTTCCCCTTCCACTCCTAAATCTCTGCCCCAAATTAAAAACAGTGGGGAATGGTACTGAAATAGCGTGAGCATTGGGGGTCACATCTATTTCAAATGCGATGGAAGAGTCAAAAATACTCAACTGCTTATTAATGAGATGCACAGACAGACAAATGCTGGACGAGGAGGAGCTCACGCCTTCCTGTGGCACTGAAGCTGGCGGTCAACCTGTGGCCCACTGGATGCTGTACACAGGTGTCACCTGACAGATTATAAAGCGTTCACCATCTATCTCATCTAAAATGTCTTAGAAGTCAATTAAAGCACTTATTAGTTACTTTTGGTTCAAAATGACCAAATGCAAACACCTGGAAATGCCTTGACTATGCTGTACCAGAACAGATGTCAGAAAATCCTGCATTCATGAGAGCCTGGTTTTCTGTGACAGACATCAGTCCTGCATAAAGCACCATGCCAGAGAACCAGCCTTTCAAAAGCAGTTCGCCGGAATTCTGAGCAGCTTCCTAATGCTGCTTCTCTTTACCCTCCTCTCAACGTAAAGAAAACATGTCAGCCTAAAACCTAAGGAATAATTTAGCTTTTTCTTGTATATACTTCTAAGAGGTTGAAAGAATTTTTTTAAAAAAGCCACTTCCAGTGTTACAGTGATTTTAACACATAGGAAAAAAATCGAGATGGAGTATTATTTTATGCTACCATAAAAGATATTCTCACAGCAAGAAAAGCCAACAAAGGCACAGAGATTCACAGGGAGAATGCAAGGACTTGCACAGTGTAAAATGTGAGGTAGACAGGCGATGCCTTTTCAGAAAGTTGATTTTGAAACCTTTTTTGATAAATGTATTTTTTTGAGAATAAGGTTCAACCTTATGTGACAGATTATGCTGCTCTCTCAATAAAAAAAGAAACCAAAACATAATCAACTTCTAACATAAAAGAAGGATCATAGGTTCTGGTTAATTCACTTACTATCACTACGGATAATCATTTTAAGTCTTCAGGTCAGCGTCTGCTGGATAATATCTATGAATACTGCTCCAAACCGACAGCTTTCTCCCCAAAGCTTAAAAATACATGCGGTTTTCCTTCTGAAGGAAAATGCTGTCTTTAATGTGTTTATCACTAAATAAATTGGTAAATTGGTACAGCCCTTGTGGAGAACAGCATGGAGGCTTCTCAGTAACTGGAAATGGAACTACTCAACAACCCAGAAATTCCGCTCCTGGTTATTTATCTGAAGAAAATGAAAACATTAATTGGAAAAGACACAAGTACCCCAGTGTTCACAGCAGCACAATTTACAATAGCCAAGATGTGGAAGCAACCGAATGTCCACTGACAGACGAATGGATAAAAAAGGTGCAATATATATGAATATGTATATATGCACAATGGAACACTACTCAGCCAAAAAAAGAATGAGATTCTGCCATTTGCAATAATGTGGATGGACTTGGAGGACATTATTCTTAGTGAAATAAGTCAGGAAGAGAAACACACATACTGTGAGATCTAAATACAACAAACTAATGAATATAATAACAACAAAAGAGAGACAAATAAGAACAAACTTAGCAGTTTCTAGTGGGTAGAGGGGATGAAACTATGTATAAAATCAATAAGCAACAAGGATATATCCTACAAGATAGGGAATGCAGCCAGTATGTTATATTACTAATAGCTACGAGTGGAGTCTAACCTTTTAAAAGATATTCTCACAGCAAGAAAAGCCAACAAAGGCACAGAGATTCACAGGGAGAATGCAAGGACTTGCACAGTGTAAAATGTGAGGTAGACAGGTGATGCCTTTTCAGAAAGTTGATTTTGAAACCTTTTTTGATAAATGTATTTTTTTGAGAATAAGGTTCAACCTTATGTGACAGATTATGCTGCTCTCTCAATAAAAAAAGAAACCAAAACATAATCAACTTCTAACATAAAAGAAGGATCATAGGTTCTGGTTAATTCACTTACTATCACTACGGATAATCATTTTAAGTCTTCAGGTCAGCGTCTGCTGGATAATATCTATGAATACTGCTCCAAACCGACAGCTTTCTCCCCAAAGCTTAAAAATACATGCGGTTTTCCTTCTGAAGGAAAATGCTGTCTTTAATGTGTTTATCACTAAATAAATTGGTAAATTGGTACAGCCCTTGTGGAGAACAGCATGGAGGCTTCTCAGTAACTGGAAATGGAACTACTCAACAACCCAGAAATTCCGCTCCTGGTTATTTATCTGAAGAAAATGAAAACATTAATTGGAAAAGACACAAGTACCCCAGTGTTCACAGCAGCACAATTTACAATAGCCAAGATGTGGAAGCAACCGAATGTCCACTGACAGACGAATGGATAAAAAAGGTGCAATATATATGAATATGTATATATGCACAATGGAACACTACTCAGCCAAAAAAAGAATGAGATTCTGCCATTTGCAATAATGTGGATGGACTTGGAGGACATTATTCTTAGTGAAATAAGTCAGGAAGAGAAACACACATACTGTGAGATCTAAATACAACAAACTAATGAATATAATAACAACAAAAGAGAGACAAATAAGAACAAACTTAGCAGTTTCTAGTGGGTAGAGGGGATGAAACTATGTATAAAATCAATAAGCAACAAGGATATATCCTACAAGATAGGGAATGCAGCCAGTATGTTATATTACTAATAGCTACGAGTGGAGTCTAACCTTTTAAAATTGTGAATCAAGAGAAAAAAAAAAAAGCAAATGGAGTAGAATACTGTCAAAACACAGACACCACCGCCTCTTGGAAGTTTCTCTTTCATGTAGCTCACGTTTATATACTTTTTAGAAAGAGACCAGAAATTTATGTGTGCTCCCATAATGCTTGTGGAATTCCTTTTTAGGGTAATTCATGCCCTATCCTCAGAAACCACACATTAACTCCTTTTAAAATCTCAGTCATTTCCTCTTCAATGCTGCCATACAAATCAAGCCCCACTCTACAAATACTGAATAGGCACTGGCATGCCTGGGAGTCTTAACTCACCGCTAGCAGGAGTCTGTAACACCGGAAATTCATGGATGAATTGATACTCAATTACACGAGAAAGCAAATTCCGGACAAATTATTACACGTTCTGGGGTCCTCAGAAATCTGTTTGGGGATTTGCTCCTCAGTTTTCGTAGGGAACAGCCTTGTCCCACATTGGGGTTTCAGAAGGAGGCTCAGCTGGGGGCGGTTGACAGGAGCCCCAGCCCCCAGCTCTTCCAGGGCGCTTCACGCCGGATCCAGAGCCTCCTGCGTCTGGCAGGCCATGTACGTCTTTGAAACTGATGTAAGCTTCATCTTAATACAATTTAGAAATGCAAGCTAATGAACCCTATCATTACAAATTCTGAGCTGGAAACAGTACGTAAACAGACAGAGGCACCTCCAACCCTTTCTCCAGCGCCTTTAAATTTTGATGACTGGCAAGAGCATTTTGAGCGTCTCCTGTAAGTATCAATCGCTTATCATCTACTTTATTCACTCAGGGACTAATTACCAACTTTTTATATGGAGCAGCATGACGATCAGCTCGCAGTGGGGGCTCAGGCTCTTTTCCATCCTTATTGGAAAGTAAACCCTGAGGTCTTCTTGAATATATTACAGCTGGCTTTCCGGTCCCACGCAGCAGCAGCCTCCTCCTGAAGCTGAAGCTGTCGGTTTCTGGCACCCTGGTCCCCGCCACGTGGCGCCGCCTGGACACCCCGCCACTCAGCACACTCTTTCCAGAGACTGGTCCTCTGCTGAGCAAGGGGGCTGGGGAATGGAGGCTCAAATGGCCTGAGAGGATAATTATCTGTTACTTTCTACACTCTGGTGGGAAAATCTCCTCCTGTCCCTTCAAAGATACAAAATGGGAAAACAGGTACCACTCTGCACCAAGAAAACACTTTTTTTCCTGTTACGATTTCCTATTTCTTCTTCTTCTTTAAATAGTTGTATTTATTTTTCGCTGTGCTGGGTCTTTGCCGTTATGTGGGCTTTTCTCTGACTGTGGCCTCTCCTGATGCGGAGCGTGGGCTCTGAGGCACAGGCTCAGGAGCCGCGGTGCACAGCCTCAGCTGCTCCGCAGCATGTGGCTCTTCCGGGCCCGGGGACTGAGCCCACGCCTCCTGCATGGGCAGGCAGGCTCCCCTCCACCGAGCCTCCAGGGAAGCCCCAGGAAAACACGTCTTTGTCTCAAGGCTTCTGGACGGGCGACCTCTAAACCAGCTCATGAGTTATCCTCCAAAGACCCCTTCCTCTGATAAGCCAGCAAAGAAGACAAGTGAATTTTCTATTCGAGCTCATTTAAAAAATTATTTATGTATTTTTTTTTTTTTGGTAAGCTTCACAGGAGCCCCAGCCCCCAGCTCTTCCAGGGCGCTTCACGCGGATCCAGAGCCCCCAGGCCATGTCGTCTTTGAAACTGATGTAAGCTTCATCTTAATACAATTTAGAAATGCAAGCTAATGAACCCTATCATTACAAATTCTGAGCTGGAAACAGTACGTAAACAGACAGAGGCACCTCCAACCCTTTCTCCAGCGCCTTTAAATTTTGATGACTGGCAAGAGCATTTTGAGCGTCTCCTGTAAGTATCAATCGCTTATCATCTACTTTATTCACTCAGGGACTAATTACCAACTTTTTATATGGAGCAGCATGACGATCAGCTCGCAGTGGGGGCTCAGGCTCTTTTCCATCCTTATTGGAAAGTAAACCCTGAGGTCTTCTTGAATATATTACAGCTGGCTTTCCGGTCCCACGCAGCAGCAGCCTCCTCCTGAAGCTGAAGCTGTCGGTTTCTGGCACCCTGGTCCCCGCCACGTGGCGCCGCCTGGACACCCCGCCACTCAGCACACTCTTTCCAGAGACTGGTCCTCTGCTGAGCAAGGGGGCTGGGGAATGGAGGCTCAAATGGCCTGAGAGGATAATTATCTGTTACTTTCTACACTCTGGTGGGAAAATCTCCTCCTGTCCCTTCAAAGATACAAAATGGGAAAACAGGTACCACTCTGCACCAAGAAAACACTTTTTTTCCTGTTACGATTTCCTATTTCTTCTTCTTCTTTAAATAGTTGTATTTATTTTTCGCTGTGCTGGGTCTTTGCCGTTGTGTGGGCTTTTCTCTGACTGTGGCCTCTCCTGATGCGGAGCGTGGGCTCTGAGGCACAGGCTCAGGAGCCGCGGTGCACAGCCTCAGCTGCTCCGCAGCATGTGGCTCTTCCGGGCCCGGGGACTGAGCCCACGCCTCCTGCATGGGCAGGCAGGCTCCCCTCCACCGAGCCTCCAGGGAAGCCCCAGGAAAACACGTCTTTGTCTCAAGGCTTCTGGACGGGCGACCTCTAAACCAGCTCATGAGTTATCCTCCAAAGACCCCTTCCTCTGATAAGCCAGCAAAAGAGAAGACAAGTGAATTTTCTATTCGGAGCTCATTTAAAAAAAAATTATTTATGTATTTGTTTCTTTTATTTTTGTCTGTGAGGGATCTGTGCTGTGTGCACTTTTCTCTAGTTGCAGAGAGCGGGGGCTCCTCTGTAGCTGCGGAACACTGGTTTCTCATTGTGGTGGCTTCTCCCATTGTGGGGCACGGGCTCTCGTGTGTGTGGGCTTCTGTGGTTGCGGCTCCTCGGCTCTGGAGCACAGGCTCAGTAGTTGTGGCTCGCGGGCTTAGTTGCTCGATGGCATGTGGGGTCTTCCTGGACCCAGGATCGAACCTGTGTCTCCTGGGTTGGCAGGTGGATCTGTCACCACTGAGCCACTAGGGAAGCGCCATCTATTGGGAATTCATTCTTAAATTATTTTAAAAGGGCTATACTTAAGTAGTTTGTAGAAATAATTTTGTAAGAACTTTAGGAGAGCAACAAGCTAGCTCTTTCCATTGGACCAAGTTCCCTTAATAAAGAGTGAGGGCTGTTTGGGGCTGGAGTCATTTTTAGTGCCAGTACTGTTTCCAGAAAACATAAACTCAAGATTTTAAACTACTAATAAGTCCTTAATATAAGTCTGTGCCTGTGTGCACAGGTGTATGAATATTAGGCAAGAGCCATTCATAGTAAATAGAACACACAGGTCAGTGTTTTCACTGGTTGTTCAGTTGCTCAGTGTGTCCGACCCTTTGCCACTGCAGGGACGGCAGCACACCAGACCTCCCTGTCCTCCGCCATCTTCCAGAGCTTGCTCAAAAGCATGTCCATTGAGTTGGTGACACCATCCAACCATCTCGTCCTCTGTCGCCCCAGTCTCCTCCTGTCTTCAGTCTTTTGGTCTATTAACTGTGAAAGCGTGAACACGTCACTCTGGGGACTTGAGTCTCCTGGGCCCTGAAGGGCCAGGGCTGACTTGACCACCTCCTGTCACCCCAGGCCTACGAGGATCCACACAAACAAGTGGAAACATGCGTTGGCTGCACCCACTCCATCAGCTGCGTTTCACTCAACTGTCCGGGTGTAGCTTTGATTTCCAAGATGATTTTTGGCCTGAACTACAAGTGATTTCAAACTCTTTTTAGTAGGTAGCTGTGACTGGACACAGAGTCTGATACAAAAACGGCACCTGGATTCATGTACATCCATGCAGCACCCCCTGTACCAGGAGGAGTATAGCTTTTGCATGGACTTGGGCACAAAGCTCACAGACGTGGTGACGCTGGGTGCTGGTGCTGAAACACACTGGGCAGCCTGGCCTTGGGATCTGCAGAGGATGGCCGGATTGAATGCAAATGGCATCACTTCCATCCTGGGGACTCCTTGGTGGCACAGCGGGTAAGGATTCACCTGCCAGCACAGGGGATGCGGCCAGATCCCTGCTCCAGGAAGATCCCACATGCCTCGGAGCAACTAAGCTTGTGCACCACAGCTATGGAGCCCGCAAGCCTACAGTCCATGCTCTGCAGCGAGAGAAGCCATCAGAATGAGAAACCTGCACACCGCGAGGAAGAATAGCTCCTGCTCACTGCAACTCGAGAAAGCCCGTGCACAGCCTTGAAGACCCAGCACAGCCAAACCCACCACTGTTCCACTGAGTTTACTCTCAGAACAGCACTGTTCTGCTGTTACTTCCTGGAACAACACCGGCACCCTCACCGCAGTCTCACCCTGAGCCGACGTCTCCACCGGGATCCTCTCCGGGCACACCGGTCTCCTTGCTGGTTGTCTGATGAGGCCCTCACGCTGGCTGGCCGCAGTCCGGACGATCCCTCCAGACCCCGTGGACTCTTTCCCGCAGGATGCCCCGTCTCTGCTCACACGTCACCCCCTCGACATGCCGACAGCACTTTCTAAAACAGCTCTGCCTCACTATCCAACCACTCTGCCCCTCATTCTGCCTTACTTTTCCTTAAAAATATTTACAGCATATCCAAGAGCTGTGTACCCATGTTTGCTCATAGCAGCAAAAGCTGTCAGCAGCCTGAGTGCCCATGAATGGGTAAATGGATTAAAAAAAAATGGGTTCTGTAGATTCAGTGAAATTGTGGGCCGCCTGAGGAAGGAGAGACAGTCTGACAGAGGTGACGACTTGGATGAACCTGAGGACCCCGTGCCAGGTGCGATGTGCCAGTCACAACAGGACAAATGCTATAGGGTTCCACTTGCCCAAGGATCCAGGGCAGCCAGATTCCTAGAGACAGACGCAGAGCCGCGGCTGCCGGAGTCCACGGGGAGCAGGACGGTGGGGCTGTTTAATGGGTACAGAGTCTCAGTTTTGCAAAGTAGGAAGAGTTTGGGAAACTGGTTGGACAACAGGGTAAATGGACTCAACACCCTTGAACTGTACACTTAAAATGGCGATGGTGAGAAACTATGATTTGTAGAAGACAGGTGTTAGCAGATGGAAACTATTGCTTATAGGATAGACAAACAAGCTCCTACTGTACAGCACAGGCAACTACATTCAGCGTCCTGTGATAAACCACAACGGAAGAGATTATGAATTAAAATATATATATATATACACGACACATGCATCTATATAGATACATAAAAGCTCCCATGAGGAGGAACCACATGTGAATGACTCCCTGAGAACGGCCTGCACACCTCACAGGAGCCAAAGCCCCAGCGACCTGCCCCTAGGCAGTTTCAGAGCTCCTCGTGCCATGAAACTCCACCAATTTTGGAGTATGTGAATGATCTCACACCTGGAAAAGTAGAATGATTATACTGGCACCGCAGTCTCACCCTGAGCCGACGTCTCCACGGGATCCTCTCCGGGCACACCGGTCTCCTTGCTGGTTGTCTGATGAGGCCCTCACGCTGGCTGGCCGCAGTCCGGACGATCCTCCAGACCCCGTGGACTCTTTCCCGCAGGATGCCCCGTCTCTGCTCACACGTCACCCCCTCGACATGCCGACAGCACTTTCTAAAACAGCTCTGCCTCACTATCCAACCACTCTGCCCCTCATTCTGCCTTACTTTTCCTTAAAAATATTTACAGCATATCCAAGAGCTGTGTACCCATGTTTGCTCATAGCAGCAAAAGCTGTCAGCAGCCTGAGTGCCCATGAATGGGTAAATGGATTAAAAAAAAATGGGTTCTGTAGATTCAGTGAAATTGTGGGCCGCCTGAGGAAGGAGAGACAGTCTGACAGAGGTGACGACTTGGATGAACCTGAGGACCCCGTGCCAGGTGCGATGTGCCAGTCACAACAGGACAAATGCTATAGGGTTCCACTTGCCCAAGGATCCAGGGCAGCCAGATTCCTAGAGACAGACGCAGAGCCGCGGCTGCCGGAGTCCACGGGGAGCAGACGGTGGGGCTGTTTAATGGGTACAGAGTCTCAGTTTTGCAAAGTAGGAAGAGTTTGGGAAACTGGTTGGACAACAGGGTAAATGGACTCAACACCCTTGAACTGTACACTTAAAATGGCGATGGTGAGAAACTATGATTTGTAGAAGACAGGTGTTAGCAGATGGAAACTATTGCTTATAGGATAGACAAACAAGCTCCTACTGTACAGCACAGGCAACTACATTCAGCGTCCTGTGATAAACCACAACGGAAGAGATTATGAATATATATATATATATATATACACGCACACATGCATCTATATAGATACATAAAAGCTCCCATGAAGAGGAACCACATGTGAATGACTCCCTGAGAACGGCCTGCACACCTCACAGGAGCCAAAGCCCCAGCGACCTGCCCCCTAGGCAGTTTCAGAGCTCCTCGTGCCATGAAACTCACGACCAATTTTGGATGTAATAGTAGAATGCATTTCTATCATTCATCTCTGGAAAAAGTAGAATTTGATTGAAACTGAGCTGAGTGAAGAGGAGAAGGAAACACATTCGGTGTCTGATATGACGGCGTAGTGTGCACTCTGCAGATGCTGAGAGAAGCCTGTCTGGGGAGTGTGGGCTGCATCCATGGGTGACGGAGGGCATTCATATTTTCCTTCTCTATACACATCTGTAATTTGTTTTCCGGAATTCTAAGGGATAAAAATGAAAAAGGGAGTCTATACAACAGGGTTTTAAGATCAAGAATTGAAACAGGTCGTAAGTTGTATCAACCTCTACCTGCCAGCTGATACTAAAAGCCACATAAAAATGCATGCAAAGTGAAAGGCAAAAGAGGAAAAGAACAAGTCTCAGGCTGGGATTAATGGAGTATTTTGAACCAGGAAACAGAGCTGAAAGGGGCACAGGATAGAGCAATTTCCTGGTCTCCCCCTAAATTTCAAATAAAGCTGCGTATCTGACAGCCTTAGTACCTGGCCTGGGCAGGTGCCTTCAACACTTGATGGGACAGGTACCATTTCCAGTCGTAGCTGCCTGGGCCAGCCTTGGGAGCCTTGGTCCTTGGTTGTTATAAAGACCACCTGTCCACTCTGAATACGGAACATCCACACGCATAAAAAGCTGCCCTCCTTCAGAGAAAAGCTCCTCCCCCCGCCCACAGTCACGTCCTAGAACAGGTTTTCAATCACAAGCTTGCATTTTTGATTTCTACTCAGGAACTTTGTGGTTTTGGCCATGTTTTCTTATTCTCTTCGAATAAGGTATGGGCTTCAGTTTGTTCAGGTGGCAAGTCAAGCCTATGAATAAACCAACGTTATCATATGAAAGAGAATTAAACAGGCAGATCCAAGTGGGGATATATTAAGCCAAATTTAAGCTCCAGTTGTTGAATTTAGCCTGGGCTCGATGTCTGGTTTGCCTGGGGATAAATTCAGCTTTCCAGCTAATCGAATGAAGAAAACCGCCTCAGGTATGATAAAATTTACAAGACAGCGCTGTCCAACCACTCTTGTTAAAAATATTAGCTTAAAGGCATTCTTATCGTCTTTGGGATGAAGACCGTATTTGCATTTAATTATTTGATTTCAAACTTTTATGAACTTGGATCCAATATTAGCTTAGCCAATTAAAATACTATTTTGAGGGAGAGTGAGGGACAAAAGGCCTGACCTACTCAGCATCATTTAGTGTTTTACAACTTTCCTTCGGACCCTCAGAGAGATTATTGTTAAGAGAAAGAAGAGGGGGTACCATTGGAGAATATAAATGTGCATTTAGTAAACAAGGTTATATTCACAATTCACAGATGACTTGAAACATTTCTGCACGTCAGAGCCTTGGTCCGGAAGACAAAAGAGGTAATCTTCCATATTTCTACCGTACAATCAATACTCCTTCATAATTCAGCATTTGAAAGACATGCTTTTCTTTAAACTGCCCGTTAGTCCATAGGCCACAGGGCGGCTGCATAGCCAGGGGCGGCTTGATTCCCACACTGGGCTGGTTCCAGCCTGTTTTCTGTCCTCCAGATCTGGGAGGAAATAGACAGGACCAGGGATGAGAAAGGCTGAGGGTCCACGGGGAAACGAAGCTGACTGCAGACTTAAAGAGCAGGTGGAAATGCCGACAAAGGGTGTTCAAAAGCCTCCCGCAGGTAACCAGTTTATTCTGCCTAACCTGGCCCTAGCCGATTGGGCAGGAGCCTTGTGGAGTCTCCTCTGTCACCAAGACCCAGAGCAGTAGAATGGTCCGGTGGCAGAAACCCACCTGGGTCTCCCCTGTCCAGTGGCGGGCCCGGGGACATCCCTGCCGTGCCCCGGCTTCAGTACCCCCGTGGCAGCTGTGATCAGATGGGAATGAACCAAGTGTCCGGGGACCAGCTCTCATCTCACTCATTTCAATGGAAACCAAGACATGAATATAACACACACATCATTTGAAAGAGTATTGGTTATTTCAGAAGAATGGAGCACAGTACAGTTAAGTCAATACAAGAATGTGTAACGAGATGAGGAATTCTGCCTCCCAAGCAGCAAGAGATGGGGCCTGAGAAACTCCACTGTGATTTGTGTGTGGGTCCCGAATGAAGACTCAGCACGTTGAACTCTACGCAAATTCAGAGACGGTGCTTGGGTTTTATTTTTGATAGGAAGTTTAAAGAATGCCTTTCCATATCACAGCATAAGTAACTCATGAGAAATAAATTCTATCGGAAACCAGCAGCAAAATCAGAAATTCAAGGAATTAAAAGTACTATTGGGACTTCCGGTGGTCTGGTAGCGAAGAACCTGCCATGCAATGCAGGGGATGTGGGTTCAATCCCTGTTTGGGGAACTAAGGTCCCATGTGCCTCGAGGCAAAGTACACCTACGAGCTCTTAGGGTCCACGATCCACAACTAGAGAAAGCCCCATGCCCCAGTGAAGACGACCCTATGGCCAAAACACACAAAACACCTCAAGTACTATGAATATGTCATCTATTTTAAAATCCACTTTGTAAGTGTCAAAGGCCTTCTGCGAGGTATTTTATGAAATATAGGCGTACTGTGTTTCTGAGAATGAAGTATCTGTTTAGTTCTCTGAAGTTTTACCAGAGCCTCTGATCCACCTCGTCTCCCCTTGCCAGCACTCTGGCAGGCTCGGCGCCTGTCTTCCGAGAGACTCCGTGGGCGAAGGGCAGGACGGGGAGGAAACCGATCAAAACTGGACATCTTTCCGCGCTGGCTCTGGTGCCTCCCGTCCTCTTTTCACCGTGCACGCCCTCCTGCACGGTGACCCTGCTGTTGCAGAGGGAGCCTCAGGTGAGGGTGCAGACGCTGCAGTTCTTTAATTCCACATGAATTCAGCTCTCTGTTGCCAGGTTGAATTGTTCCAAATTAGTGCGGTCTCTTGTACTTTGCGAGTTCCGTTTCCACTTGTACTAAAAAGTGCATCACTGTCAGTAAAATGCTTGCGACTCCAGGTCCAGATGAGAACTGTTATTTATACACCTCTGATCTAGATGTCCACGTTTTCCTTTAGTTTGTAGGGTTAAAAGAAAACTACCCTTCAAGAGCTAGATACACTTGTTCCCTATCATTACATCATTTTCCTCAGCTTATTACAACTCTGCTCAATACGATCAGCGGCTGAATGAAGGGCTCCTTACAAAGAAAAAACGGTAATGGCCTGGAAATCTGTGTTTGGTCCCGAATGAAGGCTCAGCACGTTGAACTCTACGCAAATTCAGAGACGGTGCTTGGGTTTTATTTTTGATAGGAAGTTTAAAGAATGCCTTTCCATATCACAGCATAAGTAACTCATGAGAAATAAATTCTATCGGAAACCAGCAGCAAAATCAGAAATTCAAGGAATTAAAAGTACTATTGGGACTTCCGGTGGTCTGGTAGCGAAGAACCTGCCATGCAATGCAGGGGATGTGGGTTCAATCCCTGTTTGGGGAACTAAGGTCCCATGTGCCTCGAGGCAAAGTACACCTACGAGCTCTTAGGGTCCACGATCCACAACTAGAGAAAGCCCCATGCCCCAGTGAAGACGACCCTATGGCCAAAACACACAAAATACCTCAAGTACTATGAATATGTCATCTATTTTAAAATCCACTTTGTAAGTGTCAAAGGCCTTCTGCGAGGTATTTTATGAAATATAGGCGTACTGTGTTTCTGAGAATGAAGTATCTGTTTAGTTCTCTGAAGTTTTACCAGAGCCTCTGATCCACCTCGTCTCCCCTTGCCAGCACTCTGGCAGGCTCGGCGCCTGTCTTCCGAGAGACTCCGTGGGCGAAGGGCAGGACGGGGAGGAAACCGATCAAAACTGGACATCTTTCCGCGCTGGCTCTGGTGCCTCCCGTCCTCTTTTCACCGTGCACGCCCTCCCGCACGGTGACCCTGCTGTTGCAGAGGGAGCCTCAGGTGAGGGTGCAGACGCTGCAGTTCTTTAATTCCACATGAATTCAGCTCTCTGTTGCCAGGTTGAATTGTTCCAAATTAGTGCGGTCTCTTGTACTTTGCGAGTTCCGTTTCCACTTGTACTAAAAAGTGCATCACTGTCAGTAAAATGCTTGCGACTCCAGGTCCAGATGAGAACTGTTATTTATACACCTCTGATCTAGATGTCCACGTTTTCCCTTTAGTTTGTAGGGTTAAAAGAAAACTACCCTTCAAGAGCTAGATACACTTGTTCCCTATCATTACATCATTTTCCTCAGCTTATTACAACTCTGCTCAATAAGATCAGAGGCTGAATGAAGGGGCAAAAAATCATTCAGCTGACCAATAGTTATTCTGAATCATTTGGTATAAATAGAAGAGAGAGGTCTTCGGGGTGAGAACCAGGGAGGAAGGGACACTGATTACCTAAACAAGATCATAGAAGACAGATACTTATCAACTGTTTGGATATAAATTGGCAATTCACTCAACTGCTTAGGTTACGTGTTTTTTAGTGAAAGACAGAGAATCCATCACCAATTTGTTTTGTTATTTGTTGAAAGTTGTGAACCTCTAAGGGACTTCCCTGGTGGTCCAGTGGTTAAGAATCTGCCTTCCAGCACAGGGGTCTTGGGTTCGATGCCTGGTTGGGGAGCTAAGATCCCACGTGCAGCGAGGCAGCTAAACCCACGCACTGTAGCTATGGAACCCTTGCCCGCCAGAGCCTGTGCTCAGCGACGAGAGAGGCCCCCGCAGGCTGTCGCAAGCCCAAGCAGCGCAACGAAGCCCCAGTGGGAAAAAAGCAAAAGAAGGAAGAACTTTTAAGAGTCTGAAACATTTGGTAAAAGAAGCTCTCCATCCACCCTGCCCCCTTCTGGAACCGTGACTGTGGATTTTGCTAGGACAGGGATAGTGCTGACAGTACGATATCTTATATTTGATCATATCTGCTTTGGAAAAGGCTGTGCTCAGCTGTAAGCGCGTGGAGCAAGGGAATGAGGTCGTCTCACCTTCCCACACCTGGCTCTCAGGGACGGAAGAGTCGGCAGATGCTGGTGCCCTCGAGGCTGAATCACAGCTAACTCCGGAGTGTTTAGGGGCAGAACTGATCCGTGCGTTTCCACAGCTGGGAAGAAAGAGGTGATTTTAAATCCGTTTAAACTTCTCACTGGTCAAATGATCTTGGAATGAGGAAACGGTGCCACCCCTCGGGTTCCTCCTCTCTGAAATGAACGCTAACGGTGATGCCAGGAGGCCGGCTGTGCCTGGGCTGCAAAGCACCTTCCGTCGCTTCATCCTCGGTGATGGTTTCGTTGCGATGAATGATCTCCAGCTCAGAGACGCTTCCTCCTGACCTGAGGTGTCTCCCAGAGCCGTTCTGGAAGAGTCAGGGTCACCTGCACTGAGGCCGAGTGGCCCGACCTCCACCCTGCGCTCAGCCCCTCGCGCGGGGCGCTGCCCTCGCGGCCCTGAGGAGCCGGGCGGGGCTGCCGTGCCTCATGGGAGGTTCCAGCCTTACGTACCTTAGGTATCCAGGACGTGCCTCGTGGTCACCCAGTGACTGGACCCCATCAAGTTCAAGGGCAGCTCCAGACCACTCTCCGAGACGCAGCTGGTATTCGGACAGCTCTCATCTTGTAAAGTGGATTGAAACAACTTTTAAAAAAATTTTGGACTCTTTTTACTGTTATTTTTTATTTATTATTTATTTTCATCCATCTCTATTCTTTGGCCTGTGTGGGCTTCCCATCGCAGTGGCCTCTCTCGTTTCAGAGCACTGGCTTCGGGCACATATGCTCCAGGGTGCTGGCTCGTAATTGGACACACCGGTCCAGCCGCTCTGTGGCACGTGGGATCTTCCAGGGCCAGGGATTGAACCGGTGACCCTTGCACTGCAAGGCGGACTCTTTACCCACTGGACCACCAGGGAAGCCCTTGGCTTGAAACAACTTTAAGATTTGACTTGTGGTAATCTACTGATTATCTGTTGTCCTTCAGCCTTCATTAACAGAGAGGATTGGGGAGAAATGTTTAAATTCCAACACAGTGACACTGGATCGCAATCAGCAAACTGGGAGTTGACCTGGCCGTGACCAAAGGCAGCAATGACTGGTGAGGTTGAATCACAGCTCCGGAGTGTTTAGGGGCAGAACTGATCCGTGCGTTTCCACAGCTGGGAAGAAAGAGGTGATTTTAAATCCGTTTAAACTTCTCACTGGTCAAATGATCTTGGAATGAGGAAACGGTGCCACCCCTCGGGTTCCTCCTCTCTGAAATGAACGCTAACGGTGATGCCAGGAGGCTGGCTGTGCCTGGGCTGCAAAGCACCTTCCGTCGCTTCATCCTCGGTGATGGTTTCGTTGCGATGAATGATCTCCAGCTCAGAGACGCTTCCTCCTGACCTGAGGTGTCTCCCAGAGCCGTTCTGGAAGAGTCAGGGTCACCTGCACTGAGGCCGAGTGGCCCGACCTCCACCCTGCGCTCAGCCCCTCGCGCGGGGCGCTGCCCTCGCGGCCCTGAGGAGCCAGGCGGGGCTGCCGTGCCTCATGGGAGGTTCCAGCCTTACGTACCTTAGGTATCCAGGACGTGCCTCGTGGTCGCCCAGTGACTGGACCCCATCAAGTTCAAGGGCAGCTCCAGACCACTCTCCGAGACGCAGCTGGTATTCGGACAGCTCTCATCTTGTAAAGTGGATTGAAACAACTTTTTAAAAAATTTTGGACTCTTTTTACTGTTATTTTTTATTTATTATTTATTTTCATCCATCTCTATTCTTTGGCCTGTGTGGGCTTCCCATCGCAGTGGCCTCTCTCGTTTCAGAGCACTGGCTTCGGGCACATACGCTCCAGGGTGCTGGCTCGTAATTGGACACACCGGTCCAGCCGCTCTGTGGCACGTGGGATCTTCCAGGGCCAGGGATTGAACCGGTGACCCTTGCACTGCAAGGCGGACTCTTTACCCACTGGACCACCAGGGAAGCCCTTGGCTTGAAACAACTTTAAGATTTGACTTGTGGTAATCTACTGATTATCTGTTGTCCTTCAGCCTTCATTAACAGAGAGGATTGGGGAGAAATGTTTAAATTCCAACACAGTGACACTGGATCGCAATCAGCAAACTGGGAGTTGACCTGGCCGTGACCAAAGGCAGCAATGACCCCAGAGCTGGTGAGGTTCTTCCAAGAGTGAAGAGCATTGTGGTTATTATTCTGTTGTGAAGAAACAAGGAAGCTTCCATTTCCTAAAGTTTAAAGAAACACTTTCTCAAAAAAAAAAAAAAAAATTCTCCAGATGCTTGTCTTTCTCCCAGTCTATTGTGTTACAGTTAAATGAGCAAAATCTTTACCTACTGAGCTTTGTTTTTGACTATGACTGTGACATTTGTGGATAGAAATGTTTCTTTTTAAAGGCAGAGATCCTCGATTGTGTGAGGTGATCAGAGCAACTGTTTACCTTCACTATTTCAAAGCAAACAAATCCCTCAGTATCTAATCAAGAACAGTTCTTACTTCTCTGATTAAAACAAAAGTCCTGGTGGAAAGGAAGTCAGCTGGGTGTATGGAAATACATATGATCTTGTAACAGCTGCCTGAGCATTTTCAGCTCGTGTATTTATGACGACTGGCCTCAACTGGTGATGGCAGCAAGGAGCACTTCTTCAGTGTCTGTGTTTGTGCCGTCTCACTCAAGGCCTCAGACCACCCGGTCCAGGCCCATCCGACCTCCAGTCTGCCCCCTGTTCCTGGGGACCAGGTCGCCGGTGGGCATGGAGGTGAGGGACACCGTTCCCCACCCTCCTGCAGCGCTGCTGAAGTCTGCTCCCAGGGTTGCACCGTCAGTATTCCTGAAGCCCCATCTACGAGCGGCTCCCCTGAGAAGCTGGGAAGGGCTAAATGGATGGGGCAGTGAAAGGAAACATCTTTTTAAACTTCTGAAAGGGCTTCCAGACAATCAGGCAGACCCCAGAAGAGCAGCGGTGTAAGATCAGCTTCAACACAAACCAGCCGTCAGCGTGGGAACGAGGTGCTTCCTGAGTGTGTGTCCATCACCGTCTCTGATGAGACCCTTCCTGAACGTTTGCTTGGGGTTCCGTAACCCTTTAAAGATCAGGGTATCCGCTACTCAGTGGTGGGACCACCAGAGTCTCCTCTTGTTAGTAGGGTCCCCCATTGCTCTGTGGACACTCGCAGGGCCGCAGCCCCTGCCATCAACTGGAGCAACACAAAGCCAGCCGGTGCCCTTCCTTGTGGCTGATCAGCCGTGGTAAAGGCGGGGCTCGGCCCCTGCCTCAGTACGAGCCTGCCCCTTCCTAAACATGCCGAATGTGAGGACAGCCACCAGCACGGGGAGTCGAGCTCAGGAAAGCTCGCCACCTGTGAGGCTGGTCCTAGAACGTTCCCGCACAAGCGCTCCTGACCACGCTCACACACTTCCAGATGCTGCGACGGATCACAGGGGTCCACACTGAGGAGCCGGAAGGGCCAGGCAGGCAGGGGTCCTGCGATGGGAAGACCTCGTGATGGGTGAGAGTGGAAATACTTGTGAAAGATACATAAACAGGCAAGTTGTTTTTCTGTTTTTTTTTTTTATGGTTTTTTTTCTTTATATTTTTGGCCACTTCCACTGGTCTTTCATTTCTCTATTTTCATCTGTCTTTGTTCTTTGGCTCCTGTGGGCCTCCCATCGCGGTGGCCTCTGTTGTCGCAGAGTTCTGCCTCAGACCTCGTGTATTTATGACGACTGGCCTCAACTGGTGATGGCAGCAAGGAGCACTTCTTCAGTGTCTGTGTTTGTGCCGTCTCACTCAAGGCCTCAGACCACCCGGTCCAGGCCCATCCGACCTCCAGTCTGCCCCCTGTTCCTGGGGACCAGGTCGCCGGTGGGCATGGAGGTGAGGGACACCGTTCCCCACCCTCCTGCAGTGCTGCTGAAGTCTGCTCCCAGGGTTGCACCGTCAGTATTCCTGAAGCCCCATCTACGAGCGGCTCCCCTGAGAAGCTGGGAAGGGCTAAATGGATGGGGCAGTGAAAGGAAACATCTTTTTAAACTTCTGAAAGGGCTTCCAGACAATCAGGCAGACCCCAGAAGAGCAGCGGTGTAAGATCAGCTTCAATTCACAAACCAGCCGTCAGCGTGGGAACGAGGTGCTTCCTGAGTGTGTGTCCATCACCGTCTCTGATGAGACCCTTCCTGAACGTTTGCTTGGGGTTCCGTAACCCTTTAAAGATCAGGGTATCCGCTACTCAGTGGTGGGACCACCAGAGTCTCCTCTAGTTAGTAGGGTCCCCCATTGCTCTGTGGACACTCGCAGGGCCGCAGCCCCTGCCATCAACTGGAGCAACACAAAGCCAGCCGGTGCCCTTCCTTGTGGCTGATCAGCCGTGGTAAAGGCGGGGCTCGGCCCCTGCCTCAGTACGAGCCTGCCCCTTCCTAAACATGCCGAATGTGAGGACAGCCACCAGCACGGGGAGTCGAGCTCAGGAAAGCTTGCCACCTGTGAGGCTGGTCCTAGAACGTTCCCGCACAAGCGCTCCTGACCACGCTCACACACTTCCAGATGCTGCGACGGATCACAGGGGTCCACACTGAGGAGCCGGAAGGGCCAGGCAGGCAGGGGTCCTGCGATGGGAAGACCTCGTGATGGGTGAGAGTGGAAATACTTGTGAAAGATACATAAACAGGCAAGTTGTTTTTCTGTTTTTTTTTTTTATGGTTTTTTTTCTTTATATTTTTGGCCACTTCCACTGGTCTTTCATTTCTCTATTTTCATCTGTCTTTGTTCTTTGGCTCCTGTGGGCCTCCCATCGCGGTGGCCTCTGTTGTCGCAGAGTACCGGCTCTGGGCACATGCGCTCCAGAGCTCCGGCTCGGTAAGTGGACACATCGGTCCAGCTGCTCCGCAGCACGTGGGATCTTCCCAGGCCAGGGGTCGAACCAGCGCCCCTGCACTGCAAGGCGGTGTCCTTACCCAGCGGACCATCAGGAAAGCCCAGGCAAGTTGTTTTTCTTAACTAATCCGTATAAAGAAGGCACCAGTTTAAGAATTCAACTAGATCACAGACTAAAGTTCATGCCAGTGCAACCCCAGAATTGTTTGTTTGCTATATGAACTTCGTCTGTTTTTTTCTTCATTAGGGAGAAAAGTCAAGTCCTATATGGTTAGGGAATGAAATAAGTTTAATTGTTCCTTGGCATTAGTGGGTGATTGGTTTTCTGCTGCTAATGGATGCTTCTTCCCTCCCTCCTTCTTCCTTCCTTCTCTCTCCCTGCTCTTATCTTCTCATACGTCATCATGTCATTTTTACTGCAGTCTCAATTCCTGCCTAAACTGGATTCTTTCAGCTGTTCCTATTTGGAAAACAGTCAGCACCCACAGGTGTAGATGTCTCCTGGCAGCCTCTCTGGGCAGAACCAGATGACTTGATGGCAAAGCTGTGGTCATTCTGGGTCTCCCCACTAGCCTGAGCCCACGGGGCTGAGGAAGCTGGGCGGGGAAGCCCCTTCCGGCTCGGCATCCTGCTCGGGGCTTCCTGCCGGGGTCTGCGCCCTCTGCCTGCCGGCAGCCGTGGGACAGCCCCAGGGGGTTTGATATCAGGGTTCTGTGTGTTGTGAAAGGGTTTCTTTTTAACTGTGTAAGATAAAGGACATGCCAGCAGGGCATTCTGGCTGCCAGACGACAGAATTATTAAAGCGCACGGGTGTGACATCGAGAGACGTGTTAGCTGAGTTCACAGAGACTCTGTAATGACGCCCGGTTGAAAACCATCCAAATGAGACTCCATTCGACTCAGATCTCCAATTATAGTTGGGACATCCACCTCCAAAGCAGGTTCAAAAAATACTGCACGTGAGTAATGGGGAAAATAGCAAAAGAAGTAGTGATAGCAGGAATATAATTAGAGACAGGCGTTGTATGACTTCTCTGAGCAGGTTTAGTTGCTGGAGATATTGCAAACAAAAATGGATGTCACAGCCACCTGGCCCGCCAGACAGAGGTGCGCCGTCTCAGAGACTGCTGCGCAGAAGGCCAGAGCCTGTCTGTCCTGCTGGGAGGATGTCAAGGGAAATTTAAAACCTCTCACACAGAATCTAGTAGCATACAAACTGGAAGGATAAAAGGAAATGGAAAAAAAAAGAACTCGGGGGTCCAGCTGCTCCGCAGCACGTGGGATCTTCCCAGGCCAGGGGTCGAACCAGCGCCCCTGCACTGCAAGGCGGTGTCCTTACCCAGCGGACCATCAGGAAAGCCCAGGCAAGTTGTTTTTCTTAACTAATCCGTATAAAGAAGGCACCAGTTTAAGAATTCAACTAGATCACAGACTAAAGTTCATGCCAGTGCAACCCCAGAATTGTTTGTTTGCTATATGAACTTCGTCTGTTTTTTCTTCATTAGGGAGAAAAGTCAAGTCCTATATGGTTAGGGAATGAAATAAGTTTAATTGTTCCTTGGCATTAGTGGGTGATTGGTTTTCTGCTGCTAATGGATGCTTCTTCCCTCCCTCCTTCTTCCTTCCTTCTCTCTCCCTGCTCTTATCTTCTCATACGTCATCATGTCATTTTTACTGCAGTCTCAATTCCTGCCTAAACTGGATTCTTTCAGCTGTTCCTATTTGGAAAACAGTCAGCACCCACAGGTGTAGATGTCTCCTGGCAGCCTCTCTGGGCAGAACCAGATGACTTGATGGCAAAGCTGTGGTCATTCTGGGTCTCCCCACTAGCCTGAGCCCACGGGGCTGAGGAAGCTGGGCGGGGAAGCCCCTTCCGGCTCGGCATCCTGCTCGGGGCTTCCTGCCGGGGTCTGCGCCCTCTGCCTGCCGGCAGCCGTGGGACAGCCCCAGGGGGTTTGATATCAGGGTTCTGTGTGTTGTGAAAGGGTTTCTTTTTAACTGTGTAAGATAAAGGACATGCCAGCAGGGCATTCTGGCTGCCAGACGACAGAATTATTAAAGCGCACGGGTGTGACATCGAGAGACGTGTTAGCTGAGTTCACAGAGACTCTGTAATGACGCCCGGTTGAAAACCATCCAAATGAGACTCCATTCGACTCAGATCTCCAATTATAGTTGGGACATCCACCTCCAAAGCAGGTTCAAAAAATACTGCACGTGAGTAATGGGGAAAATAGCAAAAGAAGTAGTGATAGCAGGAATATAATTAGAGACAGGCGTTGTATGACTTCTCTGAGCAGGTTTAGTTGCTGGAGATATTGCAAACAAAAATGGATGTCACAGCCACCTGGCCCGCCAGACAGAGGTGCGCCCGTCTCAGAGACTGCTGCGCAGAAGGCCAGAGCCTGTCTGTCCTGCTGGGAGGATGTCAAGGGAAATTTAAAACCTCTCACACAGAATCTAGTAGCATACAAACGTGGAAGGATAAAGACAGAAGTTGGGAATACTATGGAAGAAAACAGTATTTGAAACGTTAATCCTTGAAATATTCCTCCCTCTACCTCCATCCCTTCCAAACAAACAAACCCAAAGAACTCAACTAGCGCATTCACATTCATCTGCAAATCCTTCTTTGGCAAGGTAATCTGGTGCTCAGGGTTTTGCTTGCTTGCTTGTTGTTTGTTTAATGTTGAGTGGCATTTCCAAAAAGCATTTTTGTAGTTCTTTAAGGCTTTTATACAGATACAAGTTATCCAGGTGTGAATGCATACCTTCTAGATGAAATGTATTATCTCTAAAGATGAATTTTTTTTTTTTTTTTGGCTATTCTGGGTTTTCACTGCTGCCACAGGCTCTTCTCTAGTTGCAGAGAGTGGGGTCTACTCTCTAGTTGAGGTGAGCAGGCTTCTGGTTGCCGTGACTTCTCTTGTTGTGGAACTTGGGCTCCAGGGCACACGGGCTTCAGTAGTTGTGGCACGTTGTCTCCATAGTTGCGGCTCACAGGCTCTAGAGCACAGGCTCCATAGTTGCGGCTCCGAGGCTCTAGAGCACAGGCTCCATAGTTGTGGCTCCGAGGCTCTAGAGCACAGGCTCCATAGTTGTGGCTCCGAGGCTCTAGAGCACAGGCTCCATAGTTGTGGCTCCGAGGCTCTAGAGCACAGGCTCCATAGTTGCGGCTCACAGGCTCTAGAGCACAGGCTCCATAGTTGCGGCTCACAGGCTCTAGAGCACAGGCTCCATAGTTGTGGCTCACAGGCTCTAGAGCACAGGCTCCATAGTTGCGGCTCACAGGCTCTAGAGCACAGGCTCCATAGTTGCGGCTCACAGGCTCTAGAGCACAGGCTCCATAGTTGCGGCTCCGAGGCTCTAGAGCACAGGCTCCATAGTTGTGGCTCCGAGGCTCTAGAGCACAGGCTCCATAGTTGCGGCTCACAGGCTCTAGAGCACAGGCTCCATAGTTGCGGCTCCGAGGCTCTAGAGCACAGGCTCCATAGTTGCGGCTCACAGGCTCTAGAGCACAGGCTCCATAGTTGTGGCTCCGAGGCTCTAGAGCACAGGCTCCATAGTTGCGGCTCACAGGCTCTAGAGCACAGGCTCCATAGTTGCGGCTCCGAGGCTCTAGAGCACAGGCTCCATAGTTGTGGCTCCGAGGCTCTAGAGCACAGGCTCCATAGTTGCGGCTCACAGGCTCTAGAGCACAGGCTCCATAGTTGCGGCTCACAGGCTCTAGAGCACAGGCTCCATAGTTGCGGCTCACAGGCTCTAGAGCACAGGCTCCATAGTTGCGGCTCACAGGCTCTAGAGCACAGGCTCCATAGTTGCGGCTCACAGGCTCTAGAGCACAGGCTCCATAGTTGTGGCTCCGAGGCTCTAGAGCACAGGCTCCATAGTTGTGGCTCCGAGGCTCTAGAGCACAGGCTCCATAGTTGCGGCTCACAGGCTCTAGAGCACAGGCTCCATAGTTGCGGCTCCGAGGCTCTAGAGCACAGGCTCCATAGTTGCGGCTCACAGGCTCTAGAGCACAGGCTCCATAGTTGTGGCTCCGAGGCTCTAGAGCACAGGCTCCATAGTTGCGGCTCACAGGCTCTAGAGCACAGGCTCCATAGTTGCGGCTCCGAGGCTCTAGAGCACAGGCTCCATAGTTGTGGCTCCGAGGCTCTAGAGCACAGGCTCCATAGTTGCGGCTCACAGGCTCTAGAGCACAGGCTCCATAGTTGCGGCTCACAGGCTCTAGAGCACAGGCTCCATAGTTGCGGCTCACAGGCTCTAGAGCACAGGCTCCATAGTTGCGGCTCACAGGCTCTAGAGCACAGGCTCCATAGTTGCGGCTCCGAGGCTCTAGAGCACAGGCTCCATAGTTGCGGCTCCGAGGCTCTAGAGCACAGGCTCCATAGTTGCGGCTCCGAGGCTCTAGAGCACAGGCTCCATAGTTGCGGCTCACAGGCTCTAGAGCACAGGCTCCATAGTTGCGGCTCACAGGCTCTAGAGCACAGGCTCCATAGTTGCGGCTCACAGGCTCTAGAGCACAGGCTCCATAGTTGCGGCTCACAGGCTCTAGAGCACAGGCTCCATAGTTGCGGCTCACAGGCTCTAGAGCACAGGCTCCATAGTTGCGGCTCACAGGCTCTAGAGCACAGGCTCCATAGTTGCGGCTCACAGGCTCTAGAGCACAGGCTCCATAGTTGCGGCTCACAGGCTCTAGAGCACAGGCTCCATAGTTGCGGCTCACAGGCTCTAGAGCACAGGCTCCATAGTTGCGGCTCACAGGCTCTAGAGCACAGGCTCCATAGTTGCGGCTCACAGGCTCTAGAGCACAGGCTCCATAGTTGCGGCTCACAGGCTCTAGAGCACAGGCTCCATAGTTGCGGCTCCGAGGCTCTAGAGCACAGGCTCCATAGTTGTGGCTCCGAGGCTCTAGAGCACAGGCTCCATAGTTGTGGCTCACAGGCTTAGTTGCTCCGCAGCATGTGGCATCTTCCTGGATCAGGGATAGAACCCGTGTCTCCTGCATTGGCAGGTGAACTCTTCACCACTGAGCTACCAGGGGAGCCCTCTAAAGATGATTTTTATAACCAGGCTTTGGAGCTGGAATACAGCAGTAACAGTGAACTATGGAAACCCTTTATGTAGCAAGTCCCCTACATCCACACACATTCTGTTCCGAGAGCATGTCTGTAGTCTGCTTTGCTCTGAGTCCAGCAGCGCTGGCCTAGGTATCCAGCTAACACCGCTGGCTATATATCACGGCTTTTACACGTGCTTCTGGGATATTTCGGGCTTGAAAGAAGAAGTCGAGCCATCAGTGTGAGCTGGACAGCCTCACTGATGCCACGGACATGAACTTGGGCAAACTCCGGAGATCGTGAGGGGCAGGGAAGACTGGGGGGTACAGTCTACAGGGTCGTTAAGAGTCGGACCCGGCGGAGTGACTGAACACTGGCAGCAGCTCTGTAAAGTACACAAAGCACAACCACTTGCAGATGCTCCCACGTGGCCACGTGCACCTCACATGTGAACTGATGTTGTTGGACATGTGAACACGTTTGCACCTTTGAAACTTCTCAACTTTAACATTCGTATGGGGGGGATGCACTGCATAAACCGTCACTATCAAAAAGTGATGATAAATGATAATGCATTTCCTTGTACGTGCACTTTGAGATTGGAAATTCAGTAGGTCTTAGGATTTCATACAGTTCAGATTCAAGACGAGTTTGGCTCCGCTCTGTGAATTGCCTCTATGTTCCCCAAATCAACACATGTGCGGAGATATCTGAGGGCTGGCCTGTTCCCTAGGCGTGCCTGGTAGCCAGCATGCTCTCAGGACAAAGGTACTTGTGGCTTTAAAATCCCACCAGGTCATTCTGTCCTCCACCCTGTGCTCCGAGAAACAGGTCAGCTTATCCAGAGGTCGGCCTGGCCTCCGGAGCTGATCAGACTCTGGGGACACCACTCTGCAGGGACGCGGTGTGCAGAGAGCCCTCGCTGCTGGACCAGGTGGCCTGTGGCCTTGGCACCTTTCACCTCGGCAGTGGTCGTTTCTGGCTCTGGGCACGGTGACCTGGAGCATGCTCCCGCTGCCCACAGGGCCAGGAGGGGGTGGCTGCAACACAGACTCCGCAGGAGAAGCGTTTCCCGTCCCTCTGGGCAAGGCTGTTTTTAGTTTTGGAAGATGCCAGCGCTCTCTGTGCCTTCTGCATGGCTTTCCCAGGCCCTCGACTCTACACTTTCAAATACAGCAGGATTTCTAATATTCCCTATAGCCGGTGTACAGAACCCCGCCACCTTGCATCCAGCCTGGGAGAAACCAGTCGCGGGCACGCACCGTCCATGGACGCGGCTGGGCCTCGCCAGGTGCGCCCCTGCCGCCGAGGCTCTTCACTTGATGTACACGGTAATGAAAGCTCGCTATTGATTTTTCTGTAGCTGCTTGTAACTATTATAGTTGATACATCAATAGGAAAGGAAAGCACAATGTTTCATGAGAGGCAGAAAATCAGAGACTACATGATGCTCTGACAGTAAATCATGCCATAATCTTAGGCACTGATAGATGATTCCTGCTAACGTGAAACCCACAACTTTCCTGAAAAGGACAGTCCTGTAACTGCCCGACGCATCCTAACGGACTGAGTGCCCACGAGGCTCCTGCAGGATCTGCCAGTGTGTCATCTCCTCAACAGGCGCCGCTTTCCTGGGGTGGGGGGCCGGGCGTGGGGGTGAGTCCTCGGGGTGGGATGGGGTGAGTGGGGGTGCCCTTCATCTGGGGGAGTGCCAGCGGGAGGACCACTTTCCTGTCCCCCTCCTCTTTCTAGATCTGAAGATGTCACAACCTCTGGGACACCATTAAGTGCACCAACATTCACATGTGCGGAGATATCTGAGGGCTGGCCTGTTCCCTAGGCGTGCCTGGTAGCCAGCATGCTCTCAGGACAAAGGTACTTGTGGCTTTAAAATCCCACCAGGTCATTCTGTCCTCCACCCTGTGCTCCGAGAAACAGGTCAGCTTATCCAGAGGTCGGCCTGGCCTCCGGAGCTGATCAGACTCTGGGGACACCACTCTGCAGGGACGCGTGTGCAGAGAGCCCTCGCTGCTGGACCAGGTGGCCTGTGGCCTTGGCACCTTTCACCTCGGCAGTGGTCGTTTCTGGCTCTGGGCACGGTGACCTGGAGCATGCTCCCGCTGCCCACAGGGCCAGGAGGGGGTGGCTGCAACACAGACTCCGCAGGAGAAGCGTTTCCCGTCCCTCTGGGCAAGGCTGTTTTTAGTTTTGGAAGATGCCAGCGCTCTCTGTGCCTTCTGCATGGCTTTCCCAGGCCCTCGACTCTACACTTTCAAATACAGCAGGATTTCTAATATTCCCTATAGCCGGTGTACAGAACCCCGCCACCTTGCATCCAGCCTGGGAGAAACCAGTCGCGGGCACGCACCGTCCATGGACGCGGCTGGGCCTCGCCAGGTGCGCCCTGCGCCGAGGCTCTTCACTTGATGTACACGGTAATGAAAGCTCGCTATTGATTTTTCTGTAGCTGCTTGTAACTATTATAGTTGATACATCAATAGGAAAGGAAAGCACAATGTTTCATGAGAGGCAGAAAATCAGAGACTACATGATGCTCTGACAGTAAATCATGCCATAATCTTAGGCACTGATAGATGATTCCTGCTAACGTGAAACCCACAACTTTCCTGAAAAGGACAGTCCTGTAACTGCCCGACGCATCCTAACGGACTGAGTGCCCACGAGGCTCCTGCAGGATCTGCCAGTGTGTCATCTCCTCAACAGGCGCCGCTTTCCTGGGGTGGGGGGCCGGGCGTGGGGGTGAGTCCTCGGGGTGGGATGGGGGTGAGTGGGGGGTGCCCCTTCATCTGGGGGGTGTGCCAGCGGGAGGACCACTTTCCTGTCCCCCTCCTCTTTCTAGATCTGAAGATGTCACAACCTCTGGGACACCATTAAGTGCACCAACATTCACATTATAGGGGTCCCTGAAGGGAAAGAGAGAGCGAGAAAGGGTCTGAGAAAATGTCCCCTAACACGGGAGAGGAAAGAATCAGCCAAGTCCAGCAAGTGTGGAGAGCCCTGTACAGGATAAACCCACGGAGGAACACGCCGAGACACACAGTAATCAATCAGAGAAAAATTAAAGAGAGAAAATGTTAAAGCATGGAGGCAAAAGCAATGAATAACAGACCAAGGAATCCCCACAAGATTATCAGCTGATACTTCAGCAGAAACTCCAGAAGCCAGAAGGGGGTGGCGTGATGTTTTAAATGATGAAAGGGAAAAGCCTACAATCAGGAATACGCTACCCAGCGAGGCTCTGTTTCACATTCAGTGGAGAAGTCAGACCTTTACAGAGAGGCAAAAGCGAAGAAAATTCAGCACCCCCAAGCCAGCTTTACAACACATGCTACAGGAGCTTCTTCAGGCAGAAAAAGAACTGAAATGTGACATTTCTGAGGACAGCAAGCAACAGAGAGGAAGTCACAAAGTACCACCAGTCCTTGACTCCATGGGACCCGAGTGCTGGCAGTGACAGTGTTTTAGTTACTGGTCAGAACAGGTACCTGGGCTGCAAGGACCTGCACTCTGGTAGTTTCTGCTTTCTTAAAGGGTACATGGCGCACCGGGACTCACGGGGAGTGCCACTATGTCATTAGAGTTATTCTCAAAAAGGGTTTGGGGCATCAGCAAGGACTGCAGCCTGCATTTGTACAGCCTGAAAAAGATCTTAAGTCAGTTAACACCAAGGACTTCCCTATTGGCCCAATGGCAAAGAATTCACCTACCAGCGGAGGACTAGATCCCGGGTCTGGAAAGAGTCCACGTGACCTGGAGCAGCCTGTGCCACACTGCTGAAGCCCACGCACCTAGAGCTCGTGCTGTGTAACAAGAGCTGCTACCGTAGTGTGCACCTGTGCACCCCAATTGGAGAGCAGCCCCTGCTCACCACCACTTGAGAAAGCCCGTGTGCAGCAGTGAAGACCCAGCACAGCCAGCAACAACAACAACAACAAATCCAGAGAATCCTAAAACTAACACTAAGACCTCAATATTAATATGCTGTCTTATGACCCGTTATTCCCCATTTCTATCTCCCACCCTTCACTGGCTTTATGACTATTTTTCCATTATTATATACACAGGGTTAACACTACAACAATTACACCTCTGCCGCATTCTTTGTGTTTAAGCCGTTTTACAAGTATCTTGTAATCAGTCCATTAATTACTGGAGCTCTGAGCATTGTTGGAAGCTCTCCCCACTGCATGTATTAATTATTTAACAAGGAGTCATATTTTTAAGTGGTGATGATAACCATCCAGTCTTACTGCTATCAACGCAGAGGCATGAAATATAAATGATACTTACTAATGTCCAGGAGTGTTTTGGTCTCTACATTGGACTGATGCCATAAAAACAAGCTTGTGATGGATAGACTGGTTGACCTATTATTAACTCTCTGAAGGGATAGCATACTTTCATATTTCCCCCACTAAGTATGTACTAAGGATGACAAAACATGGGTTAAATTCTTAGCTTTTCATTTGATTATGGTCCCTGTTTATGGGTCATTCTGGGGATAGAATGAAATGGGGTAGAAAAAAAAAGTGAGACAGAGTGCAGTTTCACATCGCTTGACACGACTTCTAATCAGTGATGTCTGTCCATCCACCCATGTGACATGCATGCATCCCTCCCTCCCTCCCTCCCTCTACCCAGGGACCGCCCGTGCATCCCTCCCCCGCTCCATCCGGCCATTCCGGGCTTCTTGAGCACCTACGTCTGCCAAGATGGGGTTACGACTTGAGCAAACAATGCAAACCTAGAGATAGACAGGTAACTGCCATTGCCACATGGAAGTCGGTAGGAAAATGCCGTTGGGGTCAGGCAGGGATCCTGGAAGAAGCACCACTTAGGTGGGTCCTCGGGGGTGAACCAGAGTCACAGGTGGAATCAGAAGTGGAGTGAGGCAGCAGGCACAGCTCCTGCTTGGTCAGCGCTGCTCGAATAGAAAGCTGCCCTGCGGGAGGCACTCGGGCGGGTGTGGTCCCGGCTCTGGGAGGTGCCCACACGGCTGGCACAGAGGACTTTCTGAGTCTGCACCACGTCCTTGCTTCAAGGAGCCTCAGCCGTGCTCCTCTGCCCGCAGGCCTCTCCAGGGTAGAAAGGTCCTGCCTACCCCGCCTCGTCCCCTCGGAGTGCTTGCAGCACGTCGAGTGGGCTGTGAGTGGATGTGGAAACAGCTGTGGCTGCCATTGCCTTGATGTCATGCCCAGAGACCAGCAGGCTAGAGGCCGCAGCACCGGATGTGGACTTCCAAGAGCTGGGAAGGTGGAGGCCACCCACTGTGGCCAGGGCTGAAGGCACCAGCTGAGTGGGGCCCTCGGGGCCAGGCGGGTGGGCAGCCCCTCAACCACACACACCAGTTGCTGCAGTCCACGCTCGCCGGCCACCGCCACTCTCTTGAATACGGGTGTGTGAAGCACAGCACTGAGAAGTACGAACAAACAGACTGTCTGCATGTGTGCTGTGATTTTTTTCTTAGGACACTCATCACATTTACAAAAATTAACTAACCACCATATCACAAAGGAAGTCCTCACATGTTTCACTGAGTCAACAATATGCTTACTTGGCTGTCAAACCTACTTACAGTAGAAACTAACACAACACTGCAAAGCAACTAAACTCCAATAAAGTGCTGAAATAAACAAAAACACCAAAAAAGAGAGAGAGATGCAATTAGAATTCAAAAGTGAAAAAATAGTAAAACATATCTGTTTGGAAAGTAAAACCTACTATTAAGTAAATCATGGGTGAAAGAAACATCGGAATGGAGATCACGAAACATCGGAATGGAGATCCCAAAACATTTAGAGCTGATAGCGTTGTCCAGGCTGTGGACACCCCACCCACCGCCACCAACCAAGGGCCTCCCCCGTGGCACTAGTGGTAAAGCACCTGCTTGCCAAAGCAGGAGACATAAGAGATGCGGGTTCTGTCCCTGGGTCGGAAATGCCCTCTGGATGAGGGCACAGCAGCCCACTCCAGTATTCCGGCCTGGGAAGTCCCTGGGACAGAGGAGCCTGGGGGCGACACGGGGTCACAGAGAATCGGATACAACGGAAGCAACTGTGCACACCTGGGATGATCAAAGAGACCATTAGAGCAAAACAGAAAGTCCAGGAAGACAGCTACACATACACAGGCCCATCTTTTTTGTGTGGTATGGTCGTCATGTTTTTAATATTTTGAGGAACTTTGTACTGTTTTCCATCGTGGCTGCACCAGTCGACGCTCCAAGGACAGGGCACAAGGGTGCCCTTTTCTGCACATTCTTGCCAGCACTGACTGACTGTTGGCGGTGGCCTTTCTGATAGGTGTGTGGTGGTGAGTCATGCTTTCCATTTGCTTTTCCCCAGTGACCACTGATGCTGGGCATCTTCTCATGTGCCTGTTGGCTGACTGTATGTCTTCCTTACAGATTTTGAGTATACAAGAAAGGTGATATTAAAAATAGCAGGAAAGGGACCTTCCTGGTGGTGCAGTGGATAGGAATATGCCTGCCAGTGCAGGAGATACAGGTCTTACCCCAGGCCTGGGGAGATCTCACATGCCTCATAGCAACTAAGCCCGGGCACCACAACTACTTAGCCAGGGCACCTAGAGCCCATGCTCTGCAATAAGAGAAGCCACTAAAACAAGGAGCCCCCGTTCTCCACAACTAGCAAAGGCCCAAGAACAGCAATGAGATCCCAGCACAGACAAAAATAAATGAATTAATGAATTTTTAAAAACCTGCAGGGAAGACAAGCTATTCAGTAATTCATGTGGGAACAACTGACTACCTGTAAAGAAAATTAAAAAAAATAAAAACTAGGTTTCCTACCTCATACTATATTGTATTAAAAGATCTAAAAATGAACATCAAGGTCTTAATATATCTGGGAAAAAGCTAAAAAAGAATGAATTTTATCACCTCAAAGATAGGGATTCCTTAAGGAAGTTACAAAAAGCAAAAACCATTTTTGAAAATATGAAGGAACAGGGCTACTTCTGTAAAAGGAAAGATACACTAAACAAAGAAGACGCCAGACTGATCTATGTACCCATGTATCTCTGTATCCACACCCTTCAAATCACTAAGGAAAGGCACACACCCCAAAGGGCAAAGGACACGAACGGGGACTTCAGAGGAACATGTGAAAAGATGGCCAGTCTCACTCGTAACTGGAGCCCGGATTGAAGCAGGGCAGCAGGAATTCAGTGACAGTGTCGACGGCACGGAGAACTGGGAGCCCTGGCTGACTGTGGCTCGGAAGGCAGTCTGGTCCAGGCACTCCGAGGAACAGCGCGGCGGTTTCAAGCACTGAAAAGGCATTCCCAGCAATATATGTCCAGGAAGATGTGGAGAAAAACGTTCCCTTAGTGTGGTGTGTAATAAATACCCACCACCTGGAGAACAAATCAACAGGCTGTGGGACATGAAACAGTGAAATCCACGGATCAGTGGGAATGACGGTCCAGGCTCTGGCTTTACGGAGCATTCCAGAGCCACAGAATCAAAACAGGAATCCGGAAAACATGGGGCAAAAAGGGTAAATGAAGATGTTTTTTAACCCCGAAAGCCTCAATTCTTCTGCAAGCTATGAGTAAGTTTCTGCAGCTACCTCCCTGAGGAAGTTGCTTGAAGTTATAATTAGAAACGATACTGTTACAGTCTTCATGGACACGATCCTTTTTGATAGGGCTTGTTCTGGACAAATGCCAGAACATGTGGTTATGCAATTTGCCCTATAATTTCTTGCAGCAAGCAATAATGACAGAAACTTTTTTTTAATTTTATAAGAAATGGATAATAAAACTATATGCTGCCTATGAGTATCAAGAAAATACTAAAGACTTTTCTGACAAAAACTTTAATTTTGCATGTTCTTAAAATACTTTAAAACACACACACACATTCGTCTTTTCACCTCTACTTCCTGTTATCCCACCACTAAGCCCAGTCCTTTGAGTTTAAAACTAGCCATAGTAGGAAAGGGAGAATCTGTTAACAATCCAGGCTTAGAATATCTGATAAATTATAAGGTTCTGTTCACAATAAAGACCTGGAAGATAGGAATTTGGACACCAGATGCTTCTTGCGATTCACGTATAAATCAAGGGTTACAAAAGCAAAAACCATTTTTGAAAATATGAAGGAACAGGGCTACTTCTGTAAAAGGAAAGATACACTAAACAAAGAAGACGCCAGACTGATCTATGTACCCATGTATCTCTGTATCCACACCCTTCAAATCACTAAGGAAAGGCACACACCCCAAAGGGCAAAGGACACGAACGGGACTTCAGAGGAACATGTGAAAAGATGGCCAGTCTCACTCGTAACTGGAGCCCGGATTGAAGCAGGGCAGCAGGAATTCAGTGACAGTGTCGACGGCACGGAGAACTGGGAGCCCTGGCTGACTGTGGCTCGGAAGGCAGTCTGGTCCAGGCACTCCGAGGAACAGCGCGGCGGTTTCAAGCACTGAAAAGGCATTCCCAGCAATATATGTCCAGGAAGATGTGGAGAAAAACGTTCCCTTAGTGTGGTGTGTAATAAATACCCACCACCTGGAGAACAAATCAACAGGCTGTGGGACATGAAACAGTGAAATCCACGGATCAGTGGGAATGACGGTCCAGGCTCTGGCTTTACGGAGCATTCCAGAGCCACAGAATCAAAACAGGAATCCGGAAAACATGGGGCAAAAAGGGTAAATGAAGATGTTTTTTAACCCCGAAAGCCTCAATTCTTCTGCAAGCTATGAGTAAGTTTCTGCAGCTACCTCCCTGAGGAAGTTGCTTGAAGTTATAATTAGAAACGATACTGTTACAGTCTTCATGGACACGACCCTTTTTTGATAGGGCTTGTTCTGGACAAATGCCAGAACATGTGGTTATGCAATTTGCCCTATAATTTCTTGCAGCAAGCAATAATGACAGAAACTTTTTTTTAATTTTATAAGAAATGGATAATAAAACTATATGCTGCCTATGAGTATCAAGAAAATACTAAAGACTTTTCTGACAAAAACTTTAATTTTGCATGTTCTTAAAATACTTTAAAACACACACACACATTCGTCTTTTCACCTCTACTTCCTGTTATCCCACCACTAAGCCCAGTCCTTTGAGTTTAAAACTAGCCATAGTAGGAAAGGGAGAATCTGTTAACAATCCAGGCTTAGAATATCTGATAAATTATAAGGTTCTGTTCACAATAAAGACCTGGAAGATAGGAATTTGGACACCAGATGCTTCTTCGCATTAAAAAGAAGTTTGCACAGAATCAGCAGGTCCGCATGAACGCCAAGTGTTCTGAAATTTCAATAGTGCTTTTGATTTTGCATTGAAAATATTTGCCATCCCCTTCCTCCCTGGGTGAAATCACATGTGGCAGTCTCGAGCAGGATGCTAGGGAGAGGGGGCTTTCTAGCCAGGAAGAAGGGACAGCAGGTAACCCACTCCTGTTGCAGAAAAGAGGCAGATCAGCTATCCTCCACATTCCTCCGCATGTAATGGGAATAGAGTTTCGGTTTGGAAGGTGAAAGGCCTCCGAGAATGGCGGGTGGGGATGGCTATAGAACCACGTGAGTGTACTTGATGCTGTGGAGCCGCACACTTAGAAATGCTGGAAGTGGGCAGTCTAAATTGCGTGTTCTGTATAGTTGACCACAGTTCAAAAAAAAATTTTTTAAATCTGTACCTTTAAAAAATCCTACATAGGTGTGAGCACCAGCTGCTTATAGAAATTTGAATTCATTAAACGTGTGAGTTCATTAAAAAAAAAAAACAATCCTACATAGATGACAGTAATTCTAATATAATAATCATTTCCTCTTAGGATAAAGAGTAGAGAGAAAAGGTTATCTCAGGGGCGCTACCAGAGCTCATATATTATCAAGACAGGACAGAATGATGCCCAGCTCAAATGCGCCCCTCTAGGGACCGGGAAGAACTGTCCAGCTGGAGGTCAGCACTGTTGCTCTCCACGCTGCTCGCCTTTATGGGTGCCCACTCTCGAAGCTGGAGGAATCAAAGTGTGACAGACGGGGTAGCTGCCCTCTTCCGAAGCTGGGCACCTGGCACCCAGCCTGCACGCAGGAGTGTAATAAAAGGCAGCGAGCATGCCTTACTTTCCTGTGAAATTATTTTTATGAATCAGAATGATGACAGCTTTAGGTTTTGTTAGGAAAGATATCCAAGAAATAGCTCCATCTGATTTTGAAATCATGCAAAAGCAGTCATTTAGTCATTACTGAAATCCGCCCCTGTGCGCTCTTCCTGTGTGTGGCATCTAAACCCTTCAGTTCAGACCCTGACCCCGCAGGACGCTGCCTGGGTGCCTGGGCCTCTGTGCAGCTCGGGCCCTTCATCCAGGGAAGTGCCTGGACTCGGCCTCAGGGAAGGTTCTTTCCTACAGTAAAACTCTAGGATTCAGTGTCTTTTTGGAGCTAGGGCCGGGAAGTTTTGGCCAAAAATCCAGGTAGCTCAGGGCGTGGGGTTGTGGGGCAGTGTCCCCTCCAGAGGTTCTACAGGACCCCAGCCCAGCTTCCCAACTCCTCCCGCCTCTGACGCGGGTCAGATCTGTGCCCTGCGAGAGTTAACAAAAACCTTTTATCACTGACAAGACAGGGCCGGTGAGCTGGGCGAGCGTGTGTGCCATCTGCAGGGGTTCCGAGGCAGGAAGGAGGGGGAGGGAGCCATGGCATCGGGCGTGCTGTCCTGGGTGTGCCTCTTCTGGATCTGCGTCCCCAGGGTTCAAGGTGAAGTTCTGAGTCCTGTGAGAAGCTTCCTTTTCTTTGCAAAGACTGTGTGGTCAGCCCCGCACCACCCAGTGCAATGGTTTTGCACTTGAGCAGGCACTTGGTCTGTTTGGTCATTTAATGCTTCAAAACAATGAAAGGCCTTTATCTTTTACATTTGCTCTTGGTTTCTGGCTTGAATTGATCTGTCTTAAACAATTACCCTAAAGAAAACCAGCCAATCCTAAAGGACATCAACCCTGAATATTCATTGGAAGGACTGATGCTGAAGCTGAGACTCCAGTACTTTGGCCCCCTGATGCCAAGACCCTGATGCTGGGAAAGACCGAGGGCAGGAGGAGAAGGCGGTGACAGAGGATGAGACGGTTGGACGGCATCACTGACTCAACGGACATGAGTCTGAGGAAACTCTGGCAGATGGTGAAGGACACAGAGCCTGGCAGTGTGCAGTCCCTGGGGTCACAAAGAGTCGGACATGACTTAGCAGCTGAACAACAACAAATCAGATACACCCAGAACTCAACACTGGACTTCATCAGTCAGCTCGAAAGAAGATTTACGAATGTTTTGGCTGCGAGTGATGGACTGACTCCATTCTGAAATGACCCTGAGCCCTGGGGGGTCTGGAGTTAACTAGTGTGCAGGGTCTGAACTGGCCACATTACCCAGCTAACCTCTGCGGACTCAAGACTAAGCCAGCCAGTCCTGGGGTTTTAACTGAGCAGTGGGCAGGACCAAGGCAAGAGAAACGCAGGCAAAACGTCCCGTCCTCCTCCACTTGCTTCCCGGTTATTCCCGGGGTGCTAGGCCAGTCCAACTCTGAAAAATATCTCACTAAACGGCAGTAGTTAGCAAAATGACAATATTAGTGTGAACAACTGAAAAATGATAAATATTTTTAGGCATAAGCCTTTCAGAAATATGCCTAAATAAATGCTATTTAGGCAATTATATTCTCGCGCCAGCAGATAACAAATGATAATCACTTCTTCCACGGCTGTAAATGCGTATCGATTTAGCTCAAACTTAGAACTCCAAAATGAATTATATCTTCTCATTGCTAAACTGCTTTGCTCACTGAAAGAAAAAAAAAATCCACATAACACCTATTATACCACATTTAATTAAGACAAGCATCAACTTTATGTGCCATTATTTGCTCCTGCCAAATCTCTATGGTGTAAATATTGAACGGGGGCATCTCCTGAATGCTAATCAATCCTTTCTGAATTTCAAATGATTACATAAATTTTAGGAAATGCTTATTTACCAGCATTACCCTCTACTGCATATCCATCCAGCATTACTATGGAGAGCTGAAACTCCAGTACTTTGGCCCCCTGATGCCAAGACCCTGATGCTGGGAAAGACCGAGGGCAGGAGGAGAAGGCGGTGACAGAGGATGAGACGGTTGGACGGCATCACTGACTCAACGGACATGAGTCTGAGGAAACTCTGGCAGATGGTGAAGGACACAGAGCCTGGCAGTGTGCAGTCCCTGGGGTCACAAAGAGTCGGACATGACTTAGCAGCTGAACAACAACAAATCAGATACACCCAGAACTCAACACTGGACTTCATCAGTCAGCTCGAAAGAAGATTTACGAATGTTTTGGCTGCGAGTGATGGACTGACTCCATTCTGAAATGACCCTGAGCCCTGGGGGGTCTGGAGTTAACTAGTGTGCAGGGTCTGAACTGGCCACATTACCCAGCTAACCTCTGCGGACTCAAGACTAAGCCAGCCAGTCCTGGGGTTTTAACTGAGCAGCGGGCAGGACCAAGGCAAGAGAAACGCAGGCAAAACGTCCCGTCCTCCTCCACTTGCTTCCCGGTTATTCCCGGGGTGCTAGGCCAGTCCAACTCTGAAAAATATCTCACTAAACGGCAGTAGTTAGCAAAATGACAATATTAGTGTGAACAACTGAAAAATGATAAATATTTTTAGGCATAAGCCTTTCAGAAATATGCCTAAATAAATGCTATTTAGGCAATTATATTCTCGCGCCAGCAGATAACAAATGATAATCACTTCTTCCACGGCTGTAAATGCGTATCGATTTAGCTCAAACTTAGAACTCCAAAATGAATTATATCTTCTCATTGCTAAACTGCTTTGCTCACTGAAAGAAAAAAAAAATCCACATAACACCTATTATACCACATTTAATTAAGACAAGCATCAACTTTATGTGCCATTATTTGCTCCTGCCAAATCTCTATGGTGTAAATATTGAACGGGGGCATCTCCTGAATGCTAATCAATCCTTTCTGAATTTCAAATGATTACATAAATTTTAGGAAATGCTTATTTACCAGCATTACCCTCTACTGCATATCCATCAGCCAGGCATTACTATGGAGAGCTGAAAAGTGTCTGCTGAATGTTTTTCTAAATTAGAATATCATACACGAAAAGGGAACAAGTGAGCCTGAATGCTAATTGCAGAAGAAGCTGGGAGCCTGCTCTTTCTTACGTTTCACGAGGAACAATTTAACCAATGCACTTGGGGAAGGATGTGAGGGGAATGTATCCACCGCTAGACTTGGCAGGCCAGCCAGTGACTGCGTGTGGGTGTCAACTCTGTGGGCTTGCGCTGGAGCACACGTGGGAGGGTTCAGAAGCCTACAATAAAGCACATATTCTGACCAGCCTCAGGAAAGACAATGACCACATCCTGGGGAGATTAGTGTTTGCTGTGGCATCTTCTATGTGGATACTTTGTAAGTAGTTTCACGCCGTGCAGACAGCTGTGCCTGTTTCAGAGCTGAGTTAGCATTCAGACATACCCAGCGATGCCCGAGTGCGCATGCCTGCTCGTGCTGCAGCCTTTGCAGGCTCGCCTGGGGCTCTGGACCAAGGCTGTGAGTGAGCACAGAACACGTCCCGTGTCGGCTGTGGCTGTGCTCCGAGGAGGACCTTACATTCCGCGCCTTGTCATCTGATTGACAATGTGCACAATTCATTTTGCTTCAGGCGCTGCAAACACAGCATTTAATGGCTGTCATCACATCTGTCTGTTGGGTCTGGAACCCCCTTTCACAAACTGGATTTAATGTTGCAAAAAAAAAAGAAAGCAAAGCAAAGGGGAATTCACAATTCCCTTGGTTCCTGCGGCTTTGCTTAGAATCGTGCTGTCTTATCCCCCTTTCACTGCCCCTTCCAGCTCAATAGGGACACAGCGTCTGAAGGCAAAGAAACTCAAACCCAGCAAGCCACTGGGCCTCTGCTGGAGATGGGGGCAAAGCAAACAGCGTCTTTCTTCCGTAGCCCCTGGCACCCTCTCCCGCGAGGGTGCTGGTCGCTATTTCCAGGCTTGTCTAGAAGTCTGGGGGACAGAGCACGGGCCTCTTCTGCACCCATGTGTGTGCCCCCTGCCAGGGCTGCCCAGCCTGCAGAGGGCAAGGCATCCTGGGCACCGCCCAGGCCAGAACCACCAGAATGCCCGCTGAACTCGCCTGCCATCATCGGATCCTGCACAAGGGCTTCCTCCCCATGGGGGGCGGGAGTTACTTGGATGCTTCAGTGACCTCCGGGCTGGGACTGGCGAATGGAGCGCTGTTTAGCCGCCAGCTCCCGCCCTCCTGGTCCTCGAGGCCACAAACACCATGGGAGGAAATAGGCGTGCCCACAGGAGAAGGCTTCTCTTTGCTACAGGGGGGCACATGCCACCCTTGGCAGTGGCTCCAAGGTGGCCTTTCCCATCCGGCAGCAAAAGACCAGAGTCCTGGAGTGAGGGGCCAGGACTGCACTGCTCAGGTCTCCAGGCCGGGAACACAGGGGCCTTTCTGGGCTGCCCTGGAGCACGCCATGTTTACTGTTCCTGCAAATCCTGCGGCCTCTGGTGAGTGGGGTGTAAGAGCAACCGTTGCTTGGCAATTCCTGGCGCATTAGAAAGCCCTCATTCCAAATGAAATCTACATATATAAGCACGGGGTCCTGACAGTGTCGGGTTCCCTTAGGTGACAGCATTCTAAGCTCTGCACAGAGGCCCTGACTCCGCGGCGGTCTCTCCCTCCTGGCATTTTTCTTTGCCACCTGCTCTACAGGGAGCGATGACAGTGCGTCTTGGCCAGGTTCTCACACCGAAAGCCAGGAGAAACGGTGTGTGCACGAAGAGGAAACAAGAATAAATCCTTATTTAGACCCCAAACAGAAGAATTACAGGACAGAATTCAAACAAGAAAAAAGGAAACAAAAACAATGCCCTATTGGATCAAGAGATAAACCCTTTGGGAAAATCAGTGACCAACTCTCACCACGTCCACTTAGAAACCCCGCTTCATCTTTCAGTCCACACAGCACCTGGTCTTGGGTCAGTCTGCCGTAGCCCCAGTTATCTCCAGGATCCCAGAGGTACAAGGCTGGAGCCTTGAGATAGGGATATCTCCAGGGATATTGACCACAACAATATAGGAATAAACCCGGGATAGGAACAGAGCAAGTTTCAGACTCGGGGACACAGAGTCAGCTTTCAGGGGAGGCCCTGGTATGATTTCACACCCGTCATGGGTAAAACAGGCTTTGAGGAACAGGCCTGGGTGCCCAAAGGTGAATTATCACATCCCTCCCAAAGATTACTATTACTATTTCTATGGGGGACAAAAGCTTTCCATTCAAAAACTGGAAACTACTTGACCTTGACTGCCAGTTACTTTATTCCTGCTTCTTTAAAAATAAAAATCAAAATACACTTGCTCCTTGGAAGAAAAGCTATGACAGTCCTAGGCAGCGTATTCAAAAGCAGAGACCTCACTTTAAAAGGGGAATCAAACATGGCTCCCGGAGAGTATGACGTGCTGGACCATAAAGAAGCCTCCTTCCCATCCGGCAAAAGACCAGAGTCCTGGAGTGAGGGGCCAGGACTGCACTGCTCAGGTCTCCAGGCCGGGAACACAGGGGCCTTTCTGGGCTGCCCTGGAGCACGCCATGTTTACTGTTCCTGCAAATCCTGCGGCCTCTGGTGAGTGGGGTGTAAGAGCAACCGTTGCTTGGCAATTCCTGGCGCATTAGAAAGCCCTCATTCCAAATGAAATCTACATATATAAGCACGGGGTCCTGACAGTGTCGGGTTCCCTTAGGTGACAGCATTCTAAGCTCTGCACAGAGGCCCTGACTCCGCGGCCGTCTCTCCCTCCTGGCATTTTTCTTTGCCACCTGCTCTACAGGGAGCGATGACAGTGCGTCTTGGCCAGGTTCTCACACCGAAAGCCAGGAGAAACGGTGTGTGCACGAAGAGGAAACAAGAATAAATCCTTATTTAGACCCCAAACAGAAGAATTACAGGACAGAATTCAAACAAGAAAAAAGGAAACAAAAACAATGCCCTATTGGATCAAGAGATAAACCCTTTGGGAAAATCAGTGACCAACTCTCACCACGTCCACTTAGAAACCCCGCTTCATCTTTCAGTCCACACAGCACCTGGTCTTGGGTCAGTCTGCCGTAGCCCCAGTTATCTCCAGGATCCCAGAGGTACAAGGCTGGAGCCTTGAGATAGGGATATCTCCAGGGATATTGACCACAACAATATAGGAATAAACCCGGGATAGGAACAGAGCAAGTTTCAGACTCGGGGACACAGAGTCAGCTTTCAGGGGAGGCCCTGGTATGATTTCACACCCGTCATGGGTAAAACAGGCTTTGAGGAACAGGCCTGGGTGCCCAAAGGTGAATTATCACATCCCTCCCAAAGATTACTATTACTATTTCTATGGGGGACAAAAGCTTTCCATTCAAAAACTGGAAACTACTTGACCTTGACTGCCAGTTACTTTATTCCTGCTTCTTTAAAAATAAAAATCAAAATACACTTGCTCCTTGGAAGAAAAGCTATGACAGTCCTAGGCAGCGTATTCAAAAGCAGAGACCTCACTTTGTGACAAAGGTGTGTATAGTCAAAGCAGTGGTCTTCCCAGGAGTCATGTATGAACGTGAGAGCTGGACCATAAAGAAGCCTGAGCACCGAAGAATTGATGCTTTTGAACTGCGGTGCTGGAGAAGACTCTTGAGAGTCCCTTGGACAGCAAGGAGATCAAACCAGTCAATCCTAAAGGAAACCAACCCTGAATATTCACTGGAAGGACTGAAGCTGAAGCTCCAAGACTTTGGCCACCTGCTGCAAAGAGCCGACTCACTGAGAGAGACCTGATGCTGAGAAAGACTGAAGGCAGAAGGAGAAGAGGGCGAAAGAGGATGAAATGGTTAGATGGCATCACCACTGACTCAACGGACATGAGTTTGAGCCGGCTCTGGGAGATGCTGAAGGACAGGGAAGCCTCATGTGCTGCGGTCCATGGGGTCACAGAGTCAGACACAACTGAGCAACTGAACAACTAAAAATAAATTCTTAGCCAAACTTGATTTACCTCTGACCAGAAAGTAATTCTTTCATTTCTTCTTTAGATAACAAACAGGCATAGTTTTAAGGGACACTCAACTTGTTATTCCCTGATGCCCAGGATCCTGAAACAGTTCGCACACTCATTAACCAGAGTTCTGCGGCTGAGGATCAGGTAAACATATGGCCCAACTGTTTGGGAGATAACCTGGAAGCTCATGTGCTTGAGCCCTTCAGAACTGCCCCTCAACGTTCCTGACCGCCCATCCACCGTGCCTGGCAGAGACTATAATACTTTTGGAAAATGATGAAGGAAGGATAAAAGTGGAAAAAATATTACCCTTCGAACATCACGCAAGCTTTCAATGTGCCCTTGAGATTCAAGACTCCCTGGTATGATTACACCCGTCATGGGTAAAACAGGCTTTGAGGAACAGGCCTGGGTGCCCAAAGGTGAATTATCACATCCCTCCCAAAGATTACTATTACTATTTCTATGGGGACAAAAGCTTTCCATTCAAAACTGGAAACTACTTGACCTTGACTGCCAGTTACTTTATTCCTGCTTCTTTAAAAATAAAAATCAAAATACACTTGCTCCTTGGAAGAAAAGCTATGACAGTCCTAGGCAGCGTATTCAAAAGCAGAGACCTCACTTTGTGACAAAGGTGTGTATAGTCAAAGCAGTGGTCTTCCCAGGAGTCATGTATGAACGTGAGAGCTGGACCATAAAGAAGCCTGAGCACCGAAGAATTGATGCTTTTGAACTGCGGTGCTGGAGAAGACTCTTGAGAGTCCCTTGGACAGCAAGGAGATCAAACCAGTCAATCCTAAAGGAAACCAACCCTGAATATTCACTGGAAGGACTGAAGCTGAAGCTCCAAGACTTTGGCCACCTGCTGCAAAGAGCCGACTCACTGAGAGAGACCTGATGCTGAGAAAGACTGAAGGCAGAAGGAGAAGAGGGCGAAAGAGGATGAAATGGTTAGATGGCATCACCACTGACTCAACGGACATGAGTTTGAGCCGGCTCTGGGAGATGCTGAAGGACAGGGAAGCCTCATGTGCTGCGGTCCATGGGGTCACAGAGTCAGACACAACTGAGCAACTGAACAACTAAAAATAAATTCTTAGCCAAACTTGATTTACCTCTGACCAGAAAGTAATTCTTTCATTTCTTCTTTAGATAACAAACAGGCATAGTTTTAAGGGACACTCAACTTGTTATTCCCTGATGCCCAGGATCCTGAAACAGTTCGCACACTCATTAACCAGAGTTCTGCGCGGCTGAGGATCAGGTAAACATATGGCCCAACTGTTTGGGGAGATAACCTGGAAGCTCATGTGCTTCGAGCCCTTCAGAACTGCCCCCCTCAACGTTCCTGACCGCCCATCCACCGTGCCTGGCAGAGACTATAATACTTTTGGAAAATGATGAAGGAAGGATAAAAGTGATGAAAACGAAACATGGCTGATGGTTAGTCTCTGCATCTTCGAACATCACGCAGTTCTTCAGCTAATTTAAAATACCATTGAAGTGAGATGACTCTCTTTAAATATTTTATCACTGAGATGCTAGAAGATTTCTTACACACACATTACCACATTTTCCATTTAATTACTGATCAAATGTACGAGTTGAAAAGACTATGATCTTGCCACAAAGCAGAATAATTTGAGAGATGACAGCAAGCAGGCCTATGCTGTGTTCCTCTCAATTTTTAAAAAAGCTGTTCTTGGGTAAAAGACGCAGACTTAGTTGAATAGAACTTTCCTATTTCTTGTGGTTAATACAGAAACCACACAGGACCCAGTGCTGGCATGGTAAACCTTTGAACACTACATCTATGAGATTCTGTTGTCTGTTTAAATTTTCAGTAACATTTCTTTTTGCTATATTTATCACATTTTCCAAAATATGAAAATGTTCTTTTTCTCTTAAATGTTGACTACATGTGAAAAATTAACTCTGGTTCTATTTCTTCAAACTATGCCTTTATTAGCAACAGTTGTGCAGGGCTGTCACGAAGTATTTTAACACGAAAGGACCACATTTGGAGCGTAGACACATCTGTTTTACTTTGCGGTGTGTTTTATTGTTTTATTTCTTAGGGTATGAATTCACAACTATCTTATAACTGAAGACTAAAGAAAAACACATGTTGGTACTGTTCTGCATTTTTTCATGGGGTCACAGAGTCAGACACAACTGAGCAACTGAACTAAATAAATCTTAGCCAAACTTGATTTACCTCTGACCAGAAAGTAATTCTTTCATTTCTTCTTTAGATAACAAACAGGCATAGTTTTAAGGGACACTCAACTTGTTATTCCCTGATGCCCAGGATCCTGAAACAGTTCGCACACTCATTAACCAGAGTTCTGCGCGGCTGAGGATCAGGTAAACATATGGCCCAACTGTTTGGGGAGATAACCTGGAAGCTCATGTGCTTCGAGCCCTTCAGAACTGCCCCTCAACGTTCCTGACCGCCCATCCACCGTGCCTGGCAGAGACTATAATACTTTTGGAAAATGATGAAGGAAGGATAAAAGTGATGAAAACGAAACATGGCTGATGGTTAGTCTCTGCATCTTCGAACATCACGCAGTTCTTCAGCTAATTTAAAATACCATTGAAGTGAGATGACTCTCTTTAAATATTTTATCACTGAGATGCTAGAAGATTTCTTACACACACATTACCACATTTTCCATTTAATTACTGATCAAATGTACGAGTTGAAAAGACTATGATCTTGCCACAAAGCAGAATAATTTGAGAGATGACAGCAAGCAGGCCTATGCTGTGTTCCTCTCAATTTTTAAAAAAGCTGTTCTTGGGTAAAAGACGCAGACTTAGTTGAATAGAACTTTCCTATTTCTTGTGGTTAATACAGAAACCACACAGGACCCAGTGCTGGCATGGTAAACCTTTGAACACTACATCTATGAGATTCTGTTGTCTGTTTAAATTTTCAGTAACATTTCTTTTTGCTATATTTATCACATTTTCCAAAATATGAAAATGTTCTTTTTCTCTTAAATGTTGACTACATGTGAAAAATTAACTCTGGTTCTATTTCTTCAAACTATGCCTTTATTAGCAACAGTTGTGCAGGGCTGTCACGAAGTATTTTAACACGAAAGGACCACATTTGGAGCGTAGACACATCTGTTTTACTTTGCGGTGTGTTTTATTGTTTTATTTCTTAGGGTATGAATTCACAACTATCTTATAACTGAAGACTAAAGAAAAAACACATGTTGGTAAATCTGATTTCTGCATTTTTTTCATTCGAGAGGAGTTGCCTCCCTCAGCTGCCTGCCAATAAGTAATAAATGGACCTGGCAAAAAGTTTATTTAAGTTGGCTTTATTAAGCCAACAAAACACAGAAATCAAGTACGGGACAGGCAGAAAAATCTGTTCCTTTGAAGTCAATAAAAATCCATCTCCTTAATCCCTTTTTTATTCCAAGCAGTGGTGATTTTTCTCAACTGACTCACTAGGAACCTTGATTTAGCTAATCTGTCTTGTTAGTTATCTTTCTTCTCCAACGCTTTCCTCAAGAAGCACCCTTTTCCCTCGACAGCTCTCATCTTTTATGCTCACAGAGTGGTGCCTCTGGTTATCAACATCCTCTAGTTAATCCTGAGAGCGATGTGAGAATCAAGTTTTTAATTACTATCCATATTTTTTTCTTCCTCTGAGAATGTCTTCATTTGCCTTCATTATACATTTTTCATTTTATTTTTTTGAAAGAGTTTTGTTGTTGGCTGCCCTGAATCCACCCTAGGTATACATAGCATCCATATTTTATAAGAACGAAAACAGCAGTAGCTTGCGAGCTGAAACAGAAGGCGCAGAGAAACGACCATCAGCAGACAGGTGGCCCGAATGGGACACCGCGCGTCCTTCCTAAGCCTCCATCCAGGCTTCGTCTCAGCGTCACCCACTCGTCACGGCCATCGGTCACAACACCTTCCCCACGCTCCAGCCCCCCCACAGCAGGGCTGCAACTCAGCCACCAGCACACACAGGAAATCATGATCGAGCGGGAAGATTTCATAATCAGAAAAGAAGATTCTTCCTTTGGAAGAACAAAACCACGGATGGACGTCAAGACGCTCAAAAGGTTGGGACCATTTAGACACTTTTATGAGAAAAAGGGTTCCTTACCTAAACTAAAGAGCACCAAGAATTTCAGACACACGAACTCTCGTTGCAAATGCACGAAGTATTTTAACACGAAAGGACCACATTTGGAGCGTAGACACATCTGTTTTACTTTGCGGTGTGTTTTATTGTTTTATTTCTTAGGGTATGAATTCACAACTATCTTATAACTGAAGACTAAAGAAAAAACACATGTTGGTAAATCTGATTTCTGCATTTTTTTCATTCGAGAGGAGTTGCCTCCCTCAGCTGCCTGCCAATAAGTAATAAATGGACCTGGCAAAAAGTTTATTTAAGTTGGCTTTATTAAGCCAACAAAACACAGAAATCAAGTACGGGACAGGCAGAAAAATCTGTTCCTTTGAAGTCAATAAAAATCCATCTCCTTAATCCCTTTTTTATTCCAAGCAGTGGTGATTTTTCTCAACTGACTCACTAGGAACCTTGATTTAGCTAATCTGTCTTGTTAGTTATCTTTCTTCTCCAACGCTTTCCTCAAGAAGCACCCTTTTCCCTCGACAGCTCTCATCTTTTATGCTCACAGAGTGGTGCCTCTGGTTATCAACATCCTCTAGTTAATCCTGAGAGCGATGTGAGAATCAAGTTTTTAATTACTATCCATATTTTTTTCTTCCTCTGAGAATGTCTTCATTTGCCTTCATTATACATTTTTCATTTTATTTTTTAACAGAGTTTTGTTGTTGGCTGCCCTGAATCCACCCTAGGTATACATAGCATCCATATTTTATAAGAACGAAAACAGCAGTAGCTTGCGAGCTGAAACAGAAGGCGCAGAGAAACGACCATCAGCAGACAGGTGGCCCGAATGGGACACCGCGCGTCCTTCCTAAGCCTCCATCCAGGCTTCGTCTCAGCGTCACCCACTCGTCACGGCCATCGGTCACAACACCTTCCCCACGCTCCAGCCCCCCCACAGCAGGGCTGCAACTCAGCCACCAGCACACACAGGAAATCATGATCGAGCGGGAAGATTTCATAATCAGAAAAGAAGATTCTTCCTTTGGAAGAACAAAACCACGGATGGACGTCAAGACGCTCAAAAGGTTGGGACCATTTAGACACTTTTATGAGAAAAAGGGTTCCTTACCTAAACTAAAGAGCACCAAGAATTTCAGACACACGAACTCTCGTTGATCAAACTGCAGAGAACGAAGCTTGGCCACCAGCTCCTGAGCGTGGCTCATGAGGTTGCTGAGCGTGGCTCCCGCCTGGGAGGCTACGACGGAGTAGTCCACCTGTGACACAGAACCACACCGTGTTAGCAGCAGCAGACTGCACACTCAGAGCTGGAGAGGCTCTAATGATTTACTGTTTACTTAGACTTTACACACACACACACACACACACACGGTGGGCTTCCCAGATGGCTCAGTGGTAAAGAGTATGCCTGCCCATGCGGGAGACTTGGGAAACAGGTTCATGTCCTGGGTTAGGAAGACCCCCTAGAGGAGGAAATGGCAACCCACTCCATTATTCTCGCCTGGGAAATCCCATGAACAGAGGAACCTGGCGGTCAATAATTCATGGGATTGCAAAGAGTTGGACATGACTGAGCACACATACCATACCATATATACACACATATATGCGCATGTGTGTGTGTGTGTGTGTGTGTTTCCTTGAGACGTTCAAGCACTGTGAGTAAAATCAGGTTGTAGTGTAGCGTCATAACAGGACACTCTGCCCATGAAAACAGCTAGAGACACATTCTATCACAACAAATTGTATCAGTCATTCTGACCAATCTAATCACTTTGAAAAGATTTGCAGGAAGCAGTCTTGACAACTTCAATTGTACAGGTAGACATCTTTATCTTTTTTCCTATTGTGAAATGACATTATCACCTAAGATGAAAATTGTTAACTCATGAATATGCTTAAAGGAAAATACACAGTTCATAAGAAGCGAATGCAGAGCAGCATTCTAAGTATGTCTTCAGTCACTGAGTGGTGTTCAATGCTGCGAGACCCTGTGGACTGTAGCCCGCCAGGCTCCTCTGTCTGTGGGATTTCCCAGGCAAGAACAGCCCCCACAGCAGGGCTGCAACTCAGCCACCAGCACACACAGGAAATCATGATCGAGCGGAAGATTTCATAATCAGAAAAGAAGATTCTTCCTTTGGAAGAACAAAACCACGGATGGACGTCAAGGCGCTCAAAAGGTTGGGACCATTTAGACACTTTTATGAGAAAAGGGTTCCTTACCTAAACTAAAGAGCACCAAGAATTTCAGACACACGAACTCTCGTTGATCAAACTGCAGAGAACGAAGCTTGGCCACCAGCTCCTGAGCGTGGCTCATGAGGTTGCTGAGCGTGGCTCCCGCCTGGGAGGCTACGACGGAGTAGTCCACCTGTGACACAGAACCACACCGTGTTAGCAGCAGCAGACTGCACACTCAGAGCTGGAGAGGCTCTAATGATTTACTGTTTACTTAGACTTTACACACACACACACACACACACACGGTGGGCTTCCCAGATGGCTCAGTGGTAAAGAGTATGCCTGCCCATGCGGGAGACTTGGGAAACAGGTTCATGTCCTGGGTTAGGAAGACCCCCTAGAGGAGGAAATGGCAACCCACTCCATTATTCTCGCCTGGGAAATCCCATGAACAGAGGAACCTGGCGGTCAATAATTCATGGGATTGCAAAGAGTTGGACATGACTGAGCACACATACCATACCATATATACACACATATATGCGCATGTGTGTGTGTGTGTGTGTGTTTCCTTGAGACGTTCAAGCACTGTGAGTAAAATCAGGTTGTAGTGTAGCGTCATAACAGGACACTCTGCCCATGAAAACAGCTAGAGACACATTCTATCACAACAAATTGTATCAGTCATTCTGACCAATCTAATCACTTTGAAAAGATTTGCAGGAAGCAGTCTTGACAACTTCAATTGTACAGGTAGACATCTTTATCTTTTTTCCTATTGTGAAATGACATTATCACCTAAGATGAAAATTGTTAACTCATGAATATGCTTAAAGGAAAATACACAGTTCATAAGAAGCGAATGCAGAGCAGCATTCTAAGTATGTCTTCAGTCACTGAGTGGTGTTCAATGCTGCGAGACCCTGTGGACTGTGGCCCGCCAGGCTCCTCTGTCTGTGGGATTTCCCAGGCAAGAATACTGGAGGGGGTTGCCATTTCCTACTCCAGGGGATCATCCTGACCCAGGGATTGAGCCCACGTGTCCCGCATCTCCTGCATTGGGAGGCAGACTGTTAACCACTGAACCACCTAGCAGCCTACATTCTAAGTGTACACAAAGTCAATTAAATGAGGCTAATGAAGGTAGAGATGTGTTTATTATTTATTTTCTAATATTATTATTTAATAATACGACTTCATTTCAAAGTAACCATTGGTTAATACTGTATGCTTACAGATTATGAAAGTATCACATTTAGGTTATTTTTTGGTTTGCTGCTTCCTAAAAAGCTGCAGCACCTAGCTACTCTCATGTGATTAGTAATACATCTCTCTAAAAACACAATGATCTTATTGATGAGAAGAATAATTTCTTGATTTAGAAAACAAAACATAAAAGGTTTATTTCCTTCTCCATTAAAAAAAAAACAGGTGTGGAAAATGAGTCCGTCTCCGATTATCCACGGGGACAATCACACGTTAAGGCCCTGGCTGGCTGTCAGAGGCAGCTCCGGCCCTGCGGGCTGATGGGGAAGCCCAGCTGGTACCTGCGCGCCCATCCTTTTTTTCACTGGCGAGCTCCCAGGCAGCCAGATACTCTTTTAGGTGCATTTAATATTTGCAGCAACAGCAAATTTGTCTGGGAGGCAAGTCCTCATCTGCCACTCACCCGGAGCAGACTGTATTAAATTTTTATATTTATTGACATTTCATTACCATAATTGACTGCACTTGCTTCTCTGTCATAACAGGACACTCTGCCCATGAAAACAGCTAGAGACACATTCTATCACAACAAATTGTATCAGTCATTCTGACCAATCTAATCACTTTGAAAAGATTTGCAGGAAGCAGTCTTGACAACTTCAATTGTACAGGTAGACATCTTTATCTTTTTTCCTATTGTGAAATGACATTATCACCTAAGATGAAAATTGTTAACTCATGAATATGCTTAAAGGAAAATACACAGTTCATAAGAAGCGAATGCAGAGCAGCATTCTAAGTATGTCTTCAGTCACTGAGTGGTGTTCAATGCTGCGAGACCCTGTGGACTGTGGCCCGCCAGGCTCCTCTGTCTGTGGGATTTCCCAGGCAAGAATACTGGAGGGGGTTGCCATTTCCTACTCCAGGGGATCATCCTGACCCAGGGATTGAGCCCACGTGTCCCGCATCTCCTGCATTGGGAGGCAGACTGTTAACCACTGAACCACCTAGCAGCCTACATTCTAAGTGTACACAAAGTCAATTAAATGAGGCTAATGAAGGTAGAGATGTGTTTATTATTTATTTTCTAATATTATTATTTAATAATACGACTTCATTTCAAAGTAACCATTGGTTAATACTGTATGCTTACAGATTATGAAAGTATCACATTTAGGTTATTTTTTGGTTTGCTGCTTCCTAAAAAGCTGCAGCACCTAGCTACTCTCATGTGATTAGTAATACATCTCTCTCTAAAAACACAATGATCTTATTGATGAGAAGAATAATTTCTTGATTTAGAAAACAAAACATAAAAGGTTTATTTCCTTCTCCATTAAAAAAAAAACAGGTGTGGAAAATGAGTCCGTCTCCGATTATCCACGGGGACAATCACACGTTAAGGCCCTGGCTGGCTGTCAGAGGCAGCTCCGGCCCTGCGGGCTGATGGGGAAGCCCAGCTGGTACCTGCGCGCCCATCCTTTTTTTCACTGGCGAGCTCCCAGGCAGCCAGATACTCTTTTAGGTGCATTTAATATTTGCAGCAACAGCAAATTTGTCTGGGAGGCAAGTCCTCATCTGCCACTCACCCGGAGCAGACTGTATTAAATTTTTATATTTATTGACATTTCATTACCATAATTGACTGCACTTGCTTCTCTAGGAGAAGGCACCGGCCTGCCTCCTAAGCAGGAGAACGAGTCCCTCGAGGAGAATTTGCAATTAAAAACAAGGCAGAATGGATTTTTTTTTATTGTGTAAATATGATGAGTTGAATTTTCAGCTTTAACTAGAGAATACTGGGTATACAGAAACCTTTTTTTCAAGAGTGAGAAAAATTATGAGTTGGTGGAAAGACACCCCCCCCCAAAAGTGTCAGTCGGTTTAGAGAGAGTCAACTGCTCATGAAATAGCCACTGGCCGAGTGTCCCCTGGCCCAGGAGCCCGCATCCCCCACTAAACTCCAACATCAGCTTTTCCAAAGGCTCCTTCGGTTTCTGTTGCAGACGGTGGGAAAGGAAGGCGCCGGAGCAGAGCGCACAAGCAGGGGATGCCATGGACGACCTTAGGGTCACCTGCCAGGCACGCCTAGGGACGGCCCAACCCTCACTGTACCAGGCCCTGGACAGGAGAACTTCCAACTCCAAGGACGTTCTTCTCCGTCAAGAGAGGCGGCTCAGCTCCAAATGGGGACTGCGCAGGCTCTAACTACGCCAGGTAATCATATGAATGCTACAGGGACAAACGGGGCGGAACGGGAAGGGCAGCCAGGGTCAGAGGCGGAGGAAGCCCGCGACAGGGCAAGAGGAGGTGTGGGCGGGCCAGACCCCTAGCCCTGGGCGAGCCCGGCTCCACCCTCCGGGCCTTCATCAGAGGCAGTTCGGTGGTGCCACTCAGTCCGCATTATTAAGAAATGAGGATAGTTGGGGCAGTATTGCACTTAACGCGACAAAGGCTACAGAAGGTGCATAACACGTTAAAAAAAATCACTAGTGAGTCCTAAACCAGGAAAGTGTACTAAAATAAGCCACGGGGGGCCCCCAGGCAGCTCCGGCCCTGCGGGCTGATGGGGAAGCCCAGCTGGTACCTGCGCGCCCATCCTTTTTTTCACTGGCGAGCTCCCAGGCAGCCAGATACTCTTTTAGGTGCATTTAATATTTGCAGCAACAGCAAATTTGTCTGGGAGGCAAGTCCTCATCTGCCACTCACCCGGAGCAGACTGTATTAAATTTTTATATTTATTGACATTTCATTACCATAATTGACTGCACTTGCTTCTCTAGGAGAAGGCACCGGCCTGCCTCCTAAGCAGGAGAACGAGTCCCTCGAGGAGAATTTGCAATTAAAAACAAGGCAGAATGGATTTTTTTTTATTGTGTAAATATGATGAGTTGAATTTTCAGCTTTAACTAGAGAATACTGGGTATACAGAAACCTTTTTTTCAAGAGTGAGAAAAATTATGAGTTGGTGGAAAGACACCCCCCCCCAAAAGTGTCAGTCGGTTTAGAGAGAGTCAACTGCTCATGAAATAGCCACTGGCCGAGTGTCCCCTGGCCCAGGAGCCCGCATCCCCCACTAAACTCCAACATCAGCTTTTCCAAAGGCTCCTTCGGTTTCTGTTGCAGACGGTGGGAAAGGAAGGCGCCGGAGCAGAGCGCACAAGCAGGGGATGCCATGGACGACCTTAGGGTCACCTGCCAGGCACGCCTAGGGACGGCCCAACCCTCACTGTACCAGGCCCTGGACAGGAGAACTTCCAACTCCAAGGACGTTCTTCTCCGTCAAGAGAGGCGGCTCAGCTCCAAATGGGGACTGCGCAGGCTCTAACTACGCCAGGTAATCATATGAATGCTACAGGGACAAACGGGGCGGAACGGGAAGGGCAGCCAGGGTCAGAGGCGGAGGAAGCCCGCGACAGGGCAAGAGGAGGTGTGGGCGGGGCCAGACCCCTAGCCCCTGGGCGAGCCCGGCTCCACCCTCCCGGGCCTTCATCAGAGGCAGTTCGGTGGTGCCACTCAGTCCGCGCATTATTAAGAAATGAGGATAGTTGGGGCAGTATTGCCAACTTAAACTTGGAATCGATTGCTGAAAGCATCGTCGCTGTAGCTTAGAAGGTGCATAACACGTTAAAAAAAAAAAAATCACTAGTGAGTCCTAAACCAGGAAAGTGTACTAAAATAAGCCACAGATATGTTGGTATTGGAGAAGGAAATGGCTACCCACTCCAGTGTTCTTGCCTGGAAAATGCCATGGAAGGGGGAGGCTGGTGGGCTACAGTCCATGGGGTTGCAAAGATTCAGGCATGACTGGGTGAGGAAGCACGCGATCCTGTGTTATTAAGGTAGGGCGCATTCAGTGTTACTCTGTGTATGGTTTTGACGGGTAGGCAGAAAGTTCAGAAACCAAAACTTCATAGTTGAAAATGAAGGACATTGCCCCTGAACGGGCTCGAGATTCATTTTTGCAAAAGACGGGTTAGTTAAAACTTGCGATGTTTGGTAGATGAAACAGGTATGAAATAAGTTCAGCTGTTAGAATTCCGCCCGTGGAGACACCAGACTCTAAGAGAAAGGAACCGAAGTGGCTTCACAGGACTCTGAACTCACTGAGGGGACTTTGGGAAGTCAGCTGGCACCCCGACAACTTTATCGCTATTCATTTATTTATGTGCTAATGAGAGAGCTCCGGCATGCTTATGACGTGGGGGCTCTGATAACTTTTCCTTCAAGGAGAATTTATCAAGTTGCACGCTTCCGAAGGAGGAGCAGTGATTTATTCCTGAAACAGTGCCCAGATCTGCAACTTCTTTACATTTTATTACAAACATAATTATATTTTCATTGTTGAATGAGGAGTTTGCGCGCCCACCGCAGGAGCAGCTGGCCTTGTCCTTTATGTACTTAGTAAAATTAATTTATTGCCCCCTTACGTGGAATCCTTTTGCCATTAAATTCAAGGGAGATATTGAAGAAATACTATACGTGGATGTCCCCTTTGGATAGATCTTGCTCACCATGAAGGGAGCAACAGTGTTAGCTAAATTGCTTTCCGTTCTGATAGCTGAGACTTTGATGACTTGTATGTTGGAAGGTGCCTGTCTTTTTAATATGACACACAATAATAGAAGATAATGAAAAAAGTGCCAACAGACCTTTCCCTTAGGAAAAGGCCACCGAGGCTGTTCATTAGCTACAATATGCAAATACTAAAATGGGGCTGCTTCGGAGCCCTCTGTTGTTATGTTATGCAGGCACTTTCAGCCATGTCCGTTGGGTACATGTAGTTTAAAAATACTGAAAAGAAATAAATTCCTGTCATAGTGATCAGATGCTGAGTACAAAATGATGCAAATACTATAGGAGAGAGGAAATGGCCCCCCGGTTCTTGGGAAAATGCCATGGAAGGGGAGGCTGGTGGGCTACAGTCCATGGGGTTGCAAAGATTCAGGCATGACTGGGTGAGGAAGCACGATCCTGTGTTATTAAGGTAGGGCGCATTCAGTGTTACTCTGTGTATGGTTTTGACGGGTAGGCAGAAAGTTCAGAAACCAAAACTTCATAGTTGAAAATGAAGGACATTGCCCCTGAACGGGCTCGAGATTCATTTTTGCAAAAGACGGGTTAGTTAAAACTTGCGATGTTTGGTAGATGAAACAGGTATGAAATAAGTTCAGCTGTTAGAATTCCGCCCGTGGAGACACCAGACTCTAAGAGAAAGGAACCGAAGTGGCTTCACAGGACTCTGAACTCACTGAGGGGACTTTGGGAAGTCAGCTGGCACCCCGACAACTTTATCGCTATTCATGTATTTATGTGCTAATGAGAGAGCTCCGGCATGCTTATGACGGGGGGGCTCTGATAACTTTTCCTTCAAGGAGAATTTATCAAGTTGCACGCTTCCGAAGGAGGAGCAGTGATTTATTCCTGAAACAGTGCCCAGATCTGCAACTTCTTTACATTTTATTACAAACATAATTATATTTTCATTGTTGAATGAGGAGTTTGCGCGCCCACCGCAGGAGCAGCTGGCCTTGTCCTTTATGTACTTAGTAAAATTAATTTATTGCCCCCTTACGTGGAATCCTTTTGCCATTAAATTCAAGGGAGATATTGAAGAAATACTATACGTGGATGCCCCCTTTGGATAGATCTTGCTCACCATGAAGGGAGCAACAGTGTTAGCTAAATTGCTTTCCGTTCTGATAGCTGAGACTTTGATGACTTGTATGTTGGAAGGTGCCTGTCTTTTTAATATGACACACAATAATAGAAGATAATGAAAAAAGTGCCAACAGACCTTTCCCTTAGGAAAAGGCCACCGAGGCTGTTCATTAGCTACAATATGCAAATACTAAAATGGGGCTGCTTCGGAGCCCTCTGTTGTTATGTTATGCAGGCACTTTCAGCCATGTCCGTTGGGTACATGTAGTTTAAAAATACTGAAAAGAAATAAATTCCTGTCATAGTGATCAGATGCTGAGTACTGATATATAGAATTGATTCGGCAGTGCTTAACATTACTGATAATCATTCCTTCCTTGGGGCTTAACAAGGTTACTCAACGTACACTTACAGAAGCCAGACGCAAAGAGAGAATTAAAATAGCTACCTTTAGGGTTACGTCAGAAGTTCGTTGGGATGGCCAAATACAAAGTAGCAATAATTGATCCTACAGACTGAAAACGAGTCTACTCCTCGCCTGTTCTTGGTTTGGAAAATCAGAGCAAGAAATGCATTTTCTCTACTTTTTACATGGTAATTGCCTTTACCCAGGGTCAGCACTTAACGCAAAATGAAACGTGAAATGAGGAGCATTTCTAAAGAGCAGGGATGGAAGTGCTCTGAGAAAGAACGGCACAAACCCATTTGATTTCTGGAACTCAGGAGGATGAAATCAAATTAATTTGTGGGCCGAGTCTTGTTCTTCTAATGCAGCTCCCAGCCCGGCTCCGGAGGGAGGAGGGTGGGAGGCAGACCGTGATTAGACTCTGAAAATGGGCACACTTCTTCCAGTGACCTGGGTCACAGGATGAAAACGCTCAGCGAAAATTCAAAAGATCAGGAAGTCAAACGCGCTGAGGCTTGATTCTAGAAAGGCTTTTCTCGGGAGCAGTGAAAGGAAGCAGGGACCGGGCAGTGGTGGCGACTGACTGGACCTGCAAAGACACTGAGATCACGCGTGTCTTTAACTTGATTGGGAACACGCGATGTATGTGTAATTCAGCAAATGATGTGGAGACAGCCTTTCACTGTCAGACAGGCGCTGCCGGGGCTTCACAGCACATAAACGTTTATGGTCAGATGTAAAAGATCACGGTGCCCACGTCCCACATCACTGTGCAACACGTGCCTGGAACAGCCTCCTGAACTAAACGGATCTCTGCGTTCCATGCATCCATTTTAGTAACCCGTCAGTTATCACAAGGAGGCGAAGAACCAGGAGGAGCATGCCAGAACCTGCGAGGTTGGATCTGGGTCCGTTTGGCGGATTTTCTCTCTCCCCGCAGGTGTCCCGAAGGCCCGGCGTCTCTCTTCCCTCAAGCCTTTGCTCAAATCCCACCTTCTCAACAAGGCCGTGGCCACCAGGCCCGTTAACACGGCCACCCACGGGTCACACGGCAGCACACCAGGGATGCACGTTGAGTCCCCTTTTTTAAAGGAAATTTCACTCGGACTTCTATCATTTATTAGGAGTACTGATTAGTATCAGCTTCTCCTGCTAAAGTGTCAAACCCATGATGGCTGGAGTCTTTTTCTGTTCTGGTCACGGAAGAGATACCTGCCCAAGCCACAGGATAGTGACCGGGACCCTGCAGGATGCTCAGTAAACATTTGTGGACCACTCAGAAAGGAGCAGGACCTCACAGTGATTTCTTCCTTTCGTCTTTCTTTTCGATTATGACTGGCTGGGTGGAAGCGATGAACTGAGCGAGTGCAGCTGAGGTATACACACCACCACGTGCGAAGCAGCTGGCTCGTGGGAAGGCGCTGTCCACACGGGAGCTCAGCTCGGGGCTCCTGAGGACCTGGAGGGGCGGGACGCGGCGGGGGAGGCTCGGGAGGGAGGGAGGTGTGTGTACAGAGGGCTGACTCACTTCCTGCTGTGGAAGAACCCAGCAGCCGTGTAAGGCAGTGATACTCCAATTTTAAAACATGAAACATAAAGGTGGAGAGGGGGGACAATAATGACTGGCTCTTGAAAACGAACACTCCCGTCCCTTCTCACTTGCCTGCATTTAGGTCTGATATTTAGACGACTGATACATGATATCTGAATCAGTCTTTTCCACCAACATGATTCCAAAATAGCAAACGTGTCATCATTTCCAAGTTTTGTTTATTTATTTAGGCCACTTTTAGTGGTCTTTCATTTATTTATTTATTCTTATCTATGCTTGTTCTTTGGCCTGTGTGGGCCTCCCATCGCAGTGGCCTCTCTCGCTGCAGAGCACTAGCTCTGGGCGCATGCACTCCAGAGCTCTGGCTCCTAATTGGACACATCGGTCCAGCCGCTCTGCGGCACGTGGGATCTTCCCAGGCCAGGGATTGAACCGACACCCCTTGCACTGCAAAGCGGTGTCCTTACCCACTGGACCACCAGGGAAGCCCTCTTTATTTTTTAATACCTAACAAACACGTGTGGCAGATTCATGCAGCAGCTTGAGGAAGGAACCCTCGGCACTAGTGATGAATCCTGATCCAGCAGTTGCTGCTGCGCTTCCAGCACCACCTGCGCCCAGCAGGCTGGCAGCGGCGGCCGTCTGGGACCACACCGGCCTTTACACGTTTCACTGTAACCATCTAGGCAGGAACAGAGCACACCCAGGCAGCGTCTCTAAATCACTTTCAGCCAATATGCCTTTCAAGCGCCAGTGTTTCTGACCTAGATAAATCCTCACCGTCCTGCACATGCTTAATAAAAAGGCACTTTTTTTATTTTTTTGGTGCCTGCACTCACTTGTTGCCCAGTAACCAGGAAGATGGAGCCCTCCTTTCCGTGAACCACTTGTCGGTAAATGTGGTCGAGGATTAAGAGTTCACTCCAGCAGTTCTGAAGCAGCTTCATTTGGTCATCAACCTGTAAAAGAAATGGAAAAAAATACGACACTGTAACTCACTACTTTTTTTTTTTTTTCATATCTACTCACTACTTTTTTTTCCTCGCATGATTTTTTTTTTAAATTAGAGAACCTACTATGTAGGTTCAAACAAGGAAATACCACCTACCGTCACCAAAGCACAGATGCTCAGAAATCACATCCTGCCTCTTGAAAATCATTCTTTGCATTTGGACAAACACATTTCAGGCCACATCAGAGAAAGTGTGTATAATCAGTGAGCTGCTAGGAAAAGGTCCCCCGTCAGAGGGGTCTGCTTGTCACTAGTAGATCTATCAGCGTTTGCTCGTGGGAGGTGCAGGCACCTCAGACCGTCCTCAGTGGACTCCATTAAAATGACCCTGAATCGGGACTGTGCTGGCAGTCTAGTGGTTAAGAAATGCCTTCCCATGCACACAACGTGGGTTCCATCCCTGGTCCAGGAACTAAGGTCCACATGCCTCAAGGGAAAAGTCTGCACGCCAAAACGGAGACTTGGCACAGCCAAACTAAAATTAAAATACAAAAGAGAAGAAGGACAAAGCCCAGGCTTGTTTATCTATCTGGAGGTTAATATGTTGAGCCCAAGCAGAAACAGTCTATCGATATTAGCAAGTTGGGACTTCCCAGGTGGCACAGTGGTAGAGAATCTTCCTGCAATGCAGGAGACCTGGGTTCGATCCCTGGGTCAGGAAGATCCCCTTGAGAAGGAAATGGCAACCCACTCCAGGATTCTTGCCTGGACCAATCGCACAGACAGAGAAGCCTGGAGGACTTCCAATCCGTGGGATCACAAAGAGCAGACACGACCGAATGACCAAGCACGCCCCCCAACTGCGAGGACTCATGAAAAAAAATCAGTTGACGGCCTGCTGACTCGAATGTAAAGGCACCCTGCCGTGGTTGGTCATCGGTGTTCACTCAAGTCCATGCCAGACCCAAACCATGCCAGACCGTGACTGGAATAATCACCAAGCTTGGTCTTGATGTCCCCCTGCACCTGTTTCATGATTTGGTCAAACTTCCCACAAACCTCCTCCACTTCAGCTTCTGCATCTGAAAACTGGCTGAGAGCACGCCTCCCTCCCAGGAGGCCGGCAGCGGGGAGGGAAAGGAGCGGGCTGTAGCTCAGTGAGCCTTTGTCCACACGATGCTCTGCCCTCGCAGGACCACATTGTCCAGCGCCTGCAGCACCCCTGCTCAGGGACGGGCCGCATACCCAGCGTCAGACGTGGGGGGCATATGCACCCACTTCCACTGCTGCTTGTGACGCGTCTCTTCACTCTGTCATGTATAACCAGCCAGCGATCTTGGCGCGCCCAGTATTGACATGCCATGCTTTGATACAGTACCACCTGACAGTCAGAGGTCGTGGAGAGTTTTTAGGAGGTTTGCCTGTTGTTTTGGATTTAATTTAGAGAACCTGCCGGTGGAGTTGGCAGAGGTGACATCATATTCTTCAACTTACAGATGAGAACACAAGGTCTCACAGACCTATTAGCTGGTCCACCTAGACTATGCCTCCCTCTCTTTGAAGTTCTTGGGTATCTCCAGTTTCCATCAAGAGCTGCCAGATGCACAGATTTGGAAACCGGATGTATGGTTACCAAAGCGGAAAGGGAGGGGGAGAGAGATACATTAGGAGTTTGGGATAAACAGATACACACACCTACATATAGAATAGACAAACAGCTTTGCACAGTGGCAGTATCCTAGCCAATAAGGTTTATATGAGCCACAATTATTGCTAATTGAAAAAGAAAAAAGATGAGCAACGAGTATTTATTATATAGCACAGGGAACAATATTTAATACCTTGTAACAACCTATAACAGAAAATGATCTAAAATATATATATGTATCAACATATAATCTAAAATATATATATCAATATATAACTATATCAGTTTGTTGCATACCTGATATTAACACAATATTGTAAATAAACCATACTCAATGCTGTAAATAAACCATACTCAATTTTTTTAAAAAAGAAAAAGAGGTGTTGGAATTTTCTAAACCAAATTAATTTAACTCACATTTAATAGGCTAATTTTTAAGTGAACATTCAATGAGATTTCAGATGGTTGTGTGATTCTTAGGAAGTTTCCACTCATACACTAGCAGTGATACGAGCTTGTTGTTGTTCAGTCCCTAAGTTGGGTCCAACTCTTCGTGACCCCGTGGACTGCAGCCCACCAGGCTCCTCTGTCCTTCACCGTCTCCCTGGAGTTTGCTCCAATTCACGCCCACTGAGTTGGTGAGCCATCCAGCCACCTCATGCACTGTCACCCCCTTCTCCTCCCGCCCTCAGTGTTTGCCAGCATCAGGGTCTTTTCCAGTGATATAAGCTTAGGGCTGACTGTTTCCATGAGTCTAGGAAACAGTGAAAATAGTTAAGTTGGCAATGAACTTGGACGAAAGCAAGGCTTCCAGGCACAAGTGTGCACTTTCCAGCTGAGAGCCCAGCCAAACCACTTAGTTCCCTAAGGCTTATCTTCTCACCTAAAAGTACGCAAGAGTGTTCTTGTCATGAGCATGGAATGAATAAAGTGTAAGACAACACAGAAATGAAGAAACAGAGCCAAACTCTCCCATCTGGAAGAGTGTCCCGATCCTGTTGAGAAGGCAAACGGCAGCTGTCGAGACTGAAGCTACTTTGTGATCAGGAAAAAGCAGCCACACACATCTCCATCAGAAATGGTCTGAACTTGTAAGTCTGCTCCGACCAAAAGAATTTCACTCGTTAAGGAAACAGACGTGAAGAGCCACGTGTTTGTTGAGAGTAAGTGCCGGGTCTCAAGTGTAACGGTGAGCAAGGTGGAAGCAGGCCCTCACGTGTGGAAATCACTCCCGTCAGGGAGAGTGCTCACCAGCAGCACACGTGGGCGAGTGAGACCAAGAGCTGAGCTCCTGCCGCAGGGGAGACCTCGAGCGTCGTGAGGACAGGTTGGGCTGCGGCAGCAGCTGACGGAAACCTCCCTCACGGCTCTCTCTGAGCACAGCTCGCGTGAGAAGGTGCAGAATTTTTCTTCACATCCATCCAGAGGCAGGAAGGAGACAGACGGCTCTGGAAATCCGTTTCCCAGGTCCTCAGCCTCTTGAGGAGTTGCAGTCATGGGTGATGTTAAGCATGCTGACTTCTCGTGACCGGCACTTCTGTTCTGGTTTTGTATGTGGCGCTGTTCATGCATCGTTTCTTGTCTCCACCAAGTCCTGTGTGTGTCTCCTGTCTCCCTCCATGTGTGTGTTGGGGGCGGGGCTGAGGCAGTCCCCAGAAGCGGGAGCCCTGGGTGCCCAGCGCAGCCCCGGCAGAAACACTTGTGACGTCAATGAAGGAACACATGCGTGATGGGGTGCCCTCACTCCTGCAGGTGCCTGCCTTCAGCCGGTGTCGGGGGTGCCCGGACCACCACAGCAAGAGCCACTCCTTGGGCGCCCGTGGAAGGCAGGCGATGACCACGTGGGTGCCCCCACATATGGGCCGGCAGGCCTGGATCCAGCCCTGGCCCCCGGTAAAGACTTCTTGACAGATGGTAATTTTCACATCCCTCTCAGGTGATTGATTCCTTGTTTTAAGGCTCTCGAAGGAGGCTTTCCAGGCTGACATTCCATCTCAGTGTTTCCAGAATTGATTAGGTGAGCATGGAATGAATAAAGTGTAAGACAACACAGAAATGAAGAAACAGAGCCAAACTCTCCCATCTGGAAGAGTGTCCCGATCCTGTTGAGAAGGCAAACGGCAGCTGTCGAGACTGAAGCTACTTTGTGATCAGGAAAAAGCAGCCACACACATCTCCATCAGAAATGGTCTGAACTTGTAAGTCTGCTCCGACCAAAAGAATTTCACTCGTTAAGGAAACAGACGTGAAGAGCCACGTGTTTGTTGAGAGTAAGTGCCGGGTCTCAAGTGTAACGGTGAGCAAGGTGGAAGCAGGCCCTCACGTGTGGAAATCACTCCCGTCAGGGAGAGTGCTCACCAGCAGCACACGTGGGCGAGTGAGACCAAGAGCTGAGCTCCTGCCGCAGGGGAGACCTCGAGCGTCGTGAGGACAGGTTGGGCTGCGGCAGCAGCTGACGGAAGCCTCCCTCACGGCTCTCTCTGAGCACAGCTCGCGTGAGAAGGTGCAGAATTTTTCTTCACATCCATCCAGAGGCAGGAAGGAGACAGACGGCTCTGGAAATCCGTTTCCCAGGTCCTCAGCCTCTTGAGGAGTTGCAGTCATGGGTGATGTTAAGCATGCTGACTTCTCGTGACCGGCACTTCTGTTCTGGTTTTGTATGTGGCGCTGTTCATGCATCGTTTCTTGTCTCCACCAAGTCCTGTGTGTGTCTCCTGTCTCCCTCCATGTGTGTGTTGGGGGCGGGGCTGAGGCAGTCCCCAGAAGCGGGAGCCCTGGGTGCCCAGCGCAGCCCCGGCAGAAACACTTGTGACGTCAATGAAGGAACACATGCGTGATGGGGTGCCCTCACTCCTGCAGGTGCCTGCCTTCAGCCGGTGTCGGGGGTGCCCGGACCACCACAGCAAGAGCCACTCCTTGGGCGCCCGTGGAAGGCAGGCGATGACCACGTGGGTGCCCCCACATATGGGCCGGCAGGCCTGGATCCAGCCCTGGCCCCCGGTAAAGACTTCTTGACAGATGGTAATTTTCACATCCCTCTCAGGTGATTGATTCCTTGTTTTAAGGCTCTCGAAGGAGGCTTTCCAGGCTGACATTCCATCTCAGTGTTTCCAGAATTGATTAGGTGATGCTTTAGGTTATCTTGAAATTGGCAAGCGTGCAGCTTCGTGGGGCTTTGGGTGACAGAGTTTGTATGCCGCTCTTTGAATAAAAGGACAAGGCAAACATGGTGACCGACTGGCTCCAATCTCCAGATAAGAGACGTGGCAATGCCAGAGGTAACTCCTCTTTAGGAAGCAGGCTTGACGTGATTTGGTGGCGGAAGCAGGGAGAAGAAGGCAGACGGTCTACTGCTTTTGAGTACATTCCCCGGGCACTCGTCTGTCCACAATTTCGGGGGGCATCTGGGAAGCCCAGACGGGGTGCAGACTCAGGACCGCTCGCTCGCTGGCAGTGTCACCTGACGATCCTGTACTAAGCTGCAATGTCATCTCACGGTCCTGCGTTATCAGCTGTAATAAAGGAAGGGCTTATCTCCGAAGCCTGGTTACTCAGCGAGAAACGACTCGTGTTGACATTATAGATGAGCGTGTGAACGCACGCAGGCCTCACAAGGTGGCGAGCACACCTCTCCACAACCCAGGACGTTAATCATTAGAAACCTGTGCTTTCTCATAAGCGCAGGGAACCTGGCAAACAATTAGAAGAAGAAAAATGTGTCGCTCTTTCTCAAGCCCATGCGGAACTCCGCAGATCCTTTCTGTGGCCCCTCCCCTTTGTCTTCCACTGCCCGGCCACTGACCCACTGACCCACTTTATCCTCTCCAGGGGGCATTTACTGGAAAGTCAGCGTCATGAATCGTTGCGATGCAGCTTTAAGAGAGGTATTTTTAGGAAACTATTCCACAGGCGCAGGTTAGTAAAGTGGACGTGAACCCATTTCCGATTTCGGATCGTTAACTCTGGTGTGAGCAGGCCTCGTGCTAGAGACTTGGGGGGAAACAGGGTGACCGGGACCCACCCTGCGGAGAAAGTCACACGCTGAGGAGGAGCGTCGCCGTGTCCGTCCGCCATTACAACCCACGGCCCTGCTTCTCTTTCTTTTTCCAATTTAAGCTTTTTATGTTGTGTTGGGGTGGAGCCGATGAACACTCCTGGTGGTTTCGGGTGCGCAGGGAAGGGACTCAGCCACGCGTCTGTGTGTTCATTCTCCCCACACTCCACCTGCTGCTTTTCTGGGGAGACTCCCGGGGGTCACAGACACGAGAAGCAGGGCTTAATAGGTTCTTGCAGAATCACTTAATACACTTTGTTTCTTTTTTTCTCAGCAGCTCCTGCTCAAACAACTCTTGGAACAAAGTAAAAACGAATGTGACCATTCTCCCGACGATACACACGCACTGTATTTAAAATGGACAGCCAGCCAGCAAGGACCGACCGACGGTACCGCCCACGCAGCTCTGCTCGGTGCCGTGCGGCAGCCTGGACGGCGGGGAGCTGGGGCGAGTGGATGCGCGTGCGCCGGCCCAGCCGCTCCGCTGCTCACCTGAGACTGTCACAGCATCGCTCGTCAGCTACAGCCCGGTACCAGATTGAAAACACTCAGGATGATGACTGCAACGTGTCTTAACCTACTTTCTGCTACGTAAGTCAATAATAAGCCGCTCATTATTTATAGTAAATCAATAATTAACCACTGGGCTTCCCTTGTGGTCCACGGGGTAAAGACACCACCTTGCAGTGCAGGGGGTGCCGGTTCGATCCCTGGCCTGGGAAGATCCCAGGTGCCGCGGAGCGGCTGGACCGATGTGTCCAACTACTGAGCCGAGCTCTGGAGCGCGTGCGCCCAGAACCGGTGCTCTGCAGCGAGAGAGGCCACTGCGATGGGAGGCCCACATGGGCCAAAGAGCAAAGATGGATGTAAACAGATACATGAAAGACCAATAGAAGTGGCCAAAATAATAATAATAATTAACCACTTTGTTTTTTAAAAAAGAGATTCTTCAGAATCATTATAAATAATATCCAGCTATCATTTGGGGATGAAAGAAAAAAAAATCACTGAAGGTGGACCTCCACTTCCACACGCTTCCTTTTGTGACAATGGTAACATTTATAAAGGCACATTCAGAAGCAGGGAGAGGAAAGCCAGCTCCCAGCCAATCAGCACCAACTCAGGTGCTCCGAGTGAGAGCCTGCTTCCTGGGCCAGACAGACACACCGCTGCGCAACTCCTTTACCACCTCTCTATAAGAACTCTGATGGCTATCTGCAAGCTCTATAATAAACTGCTACAAAGTCCAAGAAAAGCTGATTTCCCATTAACAGTGATTAAACCGGCCGTGAAACAAGCCTGTACAGGAGCAGTAACAGCCAGGCTGCCCTTCCACTGTTGCAGAGCCCGCCAGATTCATGAGCAGCTCTCCCTCGCCCAGGGCACGGGCAGGGCGGCTCGTGGGCTTGCGGGCTGTGTGGCCCCCGGTCCGCAGGGCAGACGCACGCCTGGCAACACGCAGCCTGGGACTCCGCTCGCCTGCCCTTCTCTCCGTTTCCCAGTGGAGGGGCACAGGAGTTTTCCCTCCCCGCGGGATCAGACCGATCTTCCAGGTAGGTGAGGGAAGCAGGAGGCAGAGGGGCTTGACGGCAGGGTACCTGACCCCGGTTTCTGTTCCCACCAAGTTTCTTCCACGTAGGTCATGACCCAGAGTCCACGGAAATCAGGACCCAGGGGAGTCTTCTGCGTCTCGTAATTGATCACAAACACAGGCTATTCCCCAGACACATCCCTAGATGCCCCTTGGAGGACCTCTCCCAAGGCAGACCCCCTCGACCAGTGTTTGGGGAACAGGCACCAGCGATCGGTGTGCCCACTGGCCCTGCATCCAGGAGCAGAGGGGCCGAGGGGCTGCCCTCCAGCTGGCGGCCTCAGCCTCCGGGACATGGGCCACCTCCATGTGACAAGGGGAAGGGGCTGGGAAGTGAGCACGCGAGCTGGCATCAGAGGAAGGAGGTGGAAGACTACGCGGACCAGCCCCCGATTGACCTCTTGAACATCTCAGTCCAGGGGTGTCAGGGATCTGAGACCTCAGGAACCCCTAAAGGGACCACCCCAACCCAGGGCCCCTGAGTAGGTCCCCGAGACCATCTTGAGGCATCAGGACAGGCTCCACAAACCCTCGGTTTGGACATGAGGGGATCCTTGATTTGTGTTGGTGGCTTTCCATCCAAAAAAAAAAAAAAAATCACAAAATTTCTTCCAAAATCAGATGCTTCTGGAATTGTTTCATTTATCCAAAACATTCAGGTGCCTGGTACACATGAGCTCCTGGGGATGTTGAATTCAGTATTCGTTTTAATTATTTTTAAATGGAGCATTTTTACAGTCTTAATTGAATTTGTTACAATATTTCTTCTGTTTCATGTTTTGTTCTTTGGCCAGAGGCATGGGGGATCTTAGCTCCTGACCAGGGATCAAACCCACATCCTCTGCACTGGAAGGCGAAGTCTTAACCACTGGACTGCCAGGGTATAGTCTTACACTGAGAAATGTGCTCCTGCCAGATCTTCAGTGCCAACTTTATTTGTATGCATCTGGAGTAATTACATAAGTGAGAGACATATTTGAGGTTTGGAAGGAAAAGATGGCATAGATATGTATGTGTGAAATGTATTGAGATCAACAGACAACATAATGTCATCTGTCCATTTCTTTCCAATAGAATTGAAACCATATTCTCAGAATTTGTCAAAGGGAAGGATAACTTTTGTCCGGATTTTTCTCTTCCTCTGATTATCCCCCAACAAAAAAGTTTCTTGTTGAAATGTGGATTAACTATAAGCTAAGAGTACGTTCATTTGTGGGCTCAGTTAAGAGTCTGCCCATGCTACTATATACAAAACGGACAGTCAACAAGGACCTGCTGCGTAGCACAGGGCACTCTATAATGACCGACATGGGAAAAAAATCTGAAAAATGTATCTATATAACTAAATCATTTTGCTGTGCACCTGAAGCTAACACCACATTGTAAACCAGCTATATTCCAATACAAAATAAAATAATAAAATGCCACAACCTTAAAAAGAAAAAGAGCTGTTTCAGGGGCGGGCAAAGGGCCACAGTGTGGATCCTCGTCACCAGAGCACGGCTGCCGATGTGCCGTGCGGACCAACGACCTTCCCAACGGCTCTCCCGGTGCTGGACTCCAGAGAGAACTCCCGCGTGCATTTTCACAGGAGGATTCTCAGTGACACACACACCAGGCAAGGACAGCCACCCCATACAGACAGCACCAGGGCTCACAGCCGGGGCTCCTGGTGAAGCTGTTGGTGGTTTTAAGAGGGGCTGAGATCACCTGGTGTGGGAGCACAGCTTTCTGATGGCCTGCCTTCCAGGGCTAAGCTGGAGCTCTCCAGAAACGGGAGGAGGCGGCCCTCGTAGGTCCCCTCACTTAGCGCCCGGTTCAGGACCACGCAGCACTGGAGGAGTGCATGGGTTTCACAGCTCGGAACCCTGGGCTCCTGCCCTGCGCCTGGTTCCTCACCATGGAACTCTGGGCAAAGAATTCAGAGTCCTTCGACCTCAGCGGCTCTCACAAGCCATTGTTTTTTTCTTTTTTTAAAATAAGCTCTTGCCAGTTTTAATTAAAGAAAAATCGTAAAAAGAAATGCAGAAGAATCAGCCCTAGTGAGGTGGCTGGATCTAGAACCTATCATAAAAAGTGAAGGCAGTCGGAAAGAGAAGGACAAGTACAGTATACTAACACATATGTATGGAATCTAGTAGGATGGCGATGATGGCACATGCAGTGAAGCAACAGGAAGACAGACATGGACAGTGGACATATGGACATTGTGGGGAAGGAACAGTGAGTGAGAGGCGTAAAGGAAGTAGCATGAAGGCCTGTACTATCACATGTGAAGAAAATAGCTATAGTCGTTGCTCTGTGGGGAAAAGGAGATCCATGCATGGGAAGCAACTGTCAAATAGTTAAGAGTCTGCCCATGCTACTATATACAAAACGGACAGTCAACAAGGACCTGCTCGTAGCACAGGGCACTCTATAATGACCGACATGGGAAAAAATCTGAATATGTATCTATATAACTAAATCATTTTGCTGTGCACCTGAAGCTAACACCACATTGTAAACCAGCTATATTCCAATACAAAATAAAATAATAAAATGCCACAACCTTAAAAAGAAAAAGAGCTGTTTCAGGGGCGGGCAAAGGGCCACAGTGTGGATCCTCGTCACCAGAGCACGGCTGCCGATGTGCCGTGCGGACCAACGACCTTCCCAACGGCTCTCCCGGTGCTGGACTCCAGAGAGAACTCCCGCGTGCATTTTCACAGGAGGATTCTCAGTGACACACACACCAGGCAAGGACAGCCACCCCATACAGACAGCACCAGGGCTCACAGCCGGGGCTCCTGGTGAAGCTGTTGGTGGTTTTAAGAGGGGCTGAGATCACCTGGTGTGGGAGCACAGCTTTCTGATGGCCTGCCTTCCAGGGCTAAGCTGGAGCTCTCCAGAAACGGGAGGAGGCGGCCCTCGTAGGTCCCCTCACTTAGCGCCCGGTTCAGGACCACGCAGCACTGGAGGGAGTGCATGGGTTTCACAGCTCGGAACCCTGGGCTCCTGCCCTGCGCCTGGTTCCTCACCATGGAACTCTGGGCAAAGAATTCAGAGTCCTTCGACCTCAGCGGCTCTCACAAGCCATTGTTTTTTTCTTTTTTTAAAATAAGCTCTTGCCAGTTTTAATTAAAGAAAAATCGTAAAAAGAAATGCAGAAGAATCAGCCCTAGTGAGGTGGCTGGATCTAGAACCTATCATAAAAAGTGAAGGCAGTCGGAAAGAGAAGGACAAGTACAGTATACTAACACATATGTATGGAATCTAGTAGGATGGCGATGATGGCACATGCAGTGAAGCAACAGGAAGACAGACATGGACAGTGGACATATGGACATTGTGGGGAAGGAACAGTGAGTGAGAGGCGTAAAGGAAGTAGCATGAAGGCCTGTACTATCACATGTGAAGAAAATAGCTATAGTCGTTGCTCTGTGAGAAAAGGAGATCCTGCAGGGGTGCTGTGTGACGGTCTGGAGGGGTGGGATGGGGGGGATGCACATATGACTAATCGGAGAACGTACATATCTGTAAACAACAAAACTCTGTAAAAGTTAAAAGTAAAATAAAAGTTTTTTTTTTAAAGAAAAAGAAAAATTGTACATGATTTACTTTTCACCAGTCTGTTCTGGCATGCTTCTGATGATATCAGAATCTCCTGGATCAATGAGAGCCAGTGTGCATACTCTGTAGCAGTTTCCACACGCTGTGCCCAGGTCAATATTACTGCCCCTGTAGTGGTGGACACCAGTTTTGACCAACCTGACATAATACTCTGTTTCAGAGTTCCTCAAGGCTGGACAGTGGTTGGCGAGGATGACCAGGTTCGCTTTGCCTTGTCTGATCATCTTCAGAGGCTGCTGTTACCCCAGGACGCACTTTCCCCTTTTCATAACCAGCTGGGGCCTACAGCTGATGGGCTCCAGTGACTTGTTTGTGTTCTTTGCGGCCACCATCTTCCTGCCTTTGGTGCGGGACGCCCCCAACCAAGACGGCCGGGAGCGAGAAAGGAAGCCATTGTTTTTGTTACATGAGGTAAGATACACGTGTGCCCGGCTAGGGGACTGGCACACCACAGACACGCTGTCAGCGGTAGGGAAACCTGAATCCAGCTAGGTGACGGCAGGCAAACTCTAAGAGCTGCTAAATGGAGGGTAAAGGAAACAATTTCAGGTGATGGAAAGGTGGATGAATGAGAAAAGGAATCCTTTAAGGCAGATTAATGTGAAATATTTCCCAGTGCTTTCTCCTCATAGATATTGTTTCATTTATGACCACTGCCTGCTTCCTGTCCTCTGGCTTAAAGTCTCCTCTGTACAAATACGACAACATTCCTCACATGTCCGACCAGGAGAATGGTCCAGCCCTGAGGACAAAGCCCTGCACGCCCGGCTGGAATGGCCAGAAAGCATCTGTGAACACGATTGTCATGTTTGGAGTAGGGAAACGAGGTTAAGATTGTAATCTTCATTTTCCAGACACTGCCTTAAAGACAATAATGACACCAGCCACAGAACTGCAGGGATGTAGCGGCCCACTCTCTGGACGACACTAATTAAGGCAGAAATGAGGGAAGGTTTTGGCTGCCCTGCCATGCAGGGGTCCCCACCCGCCTCCAGAGCCCTTGGAACACCAGGTGGAGAAGAAAGACGCAAGCTCGGGGACTCCCTTAGGGTCTGAACGCAGCTTCCTCCTCTGCAGTGGAGACTGTGTTTTAAAGTCAGAAGAAAAAAAAAAGAGTTTTCAGAGGCTAAAATGACCTTGGATTCCTTTTTGGCTGGCTGCTTCAATCAGGCTTTTGGCCAAAGGAAGGAGGAAAGAACTCAAGTGGCCTAAATATCACTCACCAAAAATACATAATACTCTGTTTCAGAGTTCCTCAAGGCTGGACAGTGGTTGGCGAGGATGACCAGGTTCGCTTTGCCTTGTCTGATCATCTTCAGAGGCTGCTGTTACCCCAGGACGCACTTTCCCCTTTTCATAACCAGCTGGGGCCTACAGCTGATGGGCTCCAGTGACTTGTTTGTGTTCTTTGCGGCCACCATCTTCCTGCCTTTGGTGCGGGACGCCCCCAACCAAGACGGCCGGGAGCGAGAAAGGAAGCCATTGTTTTTGTTACATGAGGTAAGATACACGTGTGCCCGGCTAGGGGACTGGCACACCACAGACACGCTGTCAGCGGTAGGGAAACCTGAATCCAGCTAGGTGACGGCAGGCAAACTCTAAGAGCTGCTAAATGGAGGGTAAAGGAAACAATTTCAGGTGATGGAAAGGTGGATGAATGAGAAAAGGAATCCTTTAAGGCAGATTAATGTGAAATATTTCCCAGTGCTTTCTCCTCATAGATATTGTTTCATTTATGACCACTGCCTGCTTCCTGTCCTCTGGCTTAAAGTCTCCTCTGTACAAATACGACAACATTCCTCACATGTCCGACCAGGAGAATGGTCCAGCCCTGAGGACAAAGCCCTGCACGCCCGGCTGGAATGGCCAGAAAGCATCTGTGAACACGATTGTCATTTTTGGAGTAGGGTAACGAGGTTAAGATTGTAATCTTCATTTTCCAGACACTGCCTTAAAGACAATAATGACACCAGCCACAGAACTGCAGGGATGTAGCGGCCCACTCTCTGGACGACACTAATTAAGGCAGAAATGAGGGAAGGTTTTGGCTGCCCTGCCATGCAGCGGGGTCCCCACCCGCCTCCAGAGCCCTTGGAACACCAGGTGGAGAAGAAAGACGCAAGCTCGGGGACTCCCTTAGGGTCTGAACGCAGCTTCCTCCTCTGCAGTGGAGACTGTGTTTTAAAGTCAGAAGAAAAAAAAAAGAGTTTTCAGAGGCTAAAATGACCTTGGATTCCTTTTTGGCTGGCTGCTTCAATCAGGCTTTTGGCCAAAGGAAGGAGGAAAGAACTCAAGTGGCCTAAATATCACTCACCAAAAATACAATTGAAATTAAAACAGGGGCAAAAGAGAGGTCCCCCGGGGCCACGATGGGAATTCACTGGCCACAAAGGCTGCCGGGAGAAGCCCTCCACCCAGTTCCCCAGGGACGCAGGAGGACCTGCTCCCTTCCCACAAGTCAAGTCCCTCTCACGGCCGCAGTGCTGAGAGCATGTGAACTTGCACCTTCAGGGACGCCCGAATAAATGTTCACAGAAGACGGACAGCCAAAGACAAAGCTCCTGGCATCCACATCTGGAATTCTGTTTCTGTTGGGCAGGTAAGTTCATTTGTAGCCTGTTTTTAGATTCCTCCTGCACTGTTGGTAGGAACTGTGGAGAACAGTATGGAGGTTCCCTAAAAAAACTAAAACTAGAGCTCCTATCCGACCCTGCAACCCAACTCCTGGGCACACATGCTGAGAAATACATAGTCTGAAAGGATCCACGCACCCCAGTGTTCACTGCAGCCCTGTTTCCAATAGCCGAGGCACAGAACAACCTAAGAGTCCATTGACAGAGGATGGGATAAAGATGTGGGACAGACATTCGATGAATATTCAACTCCACTGAATACTACTCACTCATTAAAAAGAGTGAAACAAGGCCATTTGCAGCAGCATGGATGGACCTGGAGAGCGTCACTCTGAGTGAAGTTGGACAGACGGAGAAGGAGAACTATCATATGACGCCACATACATGCAGACTCTAAACAGACATGACACAAATGAAATTGCAAAACAAAAGCAAAAAAAGAAGAAAAAAAAAGAAAAGAAAAAAAATTAAAAAGAGAAGGAAAAAAAGAAAAGAAATTGCAAAATAGAAGGAGACTCACAGACTTAGAGAATGAATTTATGGTTGCCATGGGGAAGGTCCAGTTAGGGAGTCGGGGATGGACGTGTAGACACTGCTGTGTTTAAAGTGGGTAACCAGCAAGGACCCACTGCACAGCACGGGGACCTCTGCTCAACGTCATGAGGCAGTCCGGATAGGGGGAGCAGGGAGAGGGGGACCTCATGTGAATGCATGTATGGCCGAGTCCCTTCAGCTTTCGCCTGGAAACTAGCGTCACACTGTTAATCCTCTATGCTCCAATATAAAATAAAAGTGAAAAACCCAAAACTTCAGGATTCAAAGCTTGAGCCCTGAAGTGAAGGATGATTATTTTGATTTTGCTTAATTAATGTTTGCTTGATCAGTGTGGCAAGCATTCTGGAGTTCAAAGACTTCATTTTATAGAGGGAGAAGCTCCGGCCGGTGGGCTACGATTCCCAGGTTACTCACAGCAAGCTTGGACAGCTTGCACCTTCAGGGACGCCGAATAAATGTTCACAGAAGACGGACAGCCAAAGACAAAGCTCCTGGCATCCACATCTGGAATTCTGTTTCTGTTGGGCAGGTAAGTTCATTTGTAGCCTGTTTTTAGATTCCTCCTGCACTGTTGGTAGGAACTGTGGAGAACAGTATGGAGGTTCCCTAAAAAAACTAAAACTAGAGCTCCTATCCGACCCTGCAACCCAACTCCTGGGCACACATGCTGAGAAATACATAGTCTGAAAGGATCCACGCACCCCAGTGTTCACTGCAGCCCTGTTTCCAATAGCCGAGGCACAGAACAACCTAAGAGTCCATTGACAGAGGATGGGATAAAGATGTGGGACAGACATTCGATGAATATTCAACTCCACTGAATACTACTCACTCATTAAAAAGAGTGAAACAAGGCCATTTGCAGCAGCATGGATGGACCTGGAGAGCGTCACTCTGAGTGAAGTTGGACAGACGGAGAAGGAGAACTATCATATGACGCCACATACATGCAGACTCTAAACAGACATGACACAAATGAAATTGCAAAACAAAAGCAAAAAAAGAAGAAAAAAAAAGAAAAGAAAAAAAATTAAAAAGAGAAGGAAAAAAAGAAAAGAAATTGCAAAATAGAAGGAGACTCACAGACTTAGAGAATGAATTTATGGTTGCCATGGGGAAGGTCCAGTTAGGGAGTCGGGGATGGACGTGTAGACACTGCTGTGTTTAAAGTGGGTAACCAGCAAGGACCCACTGCACAGCACGGGGACCTCTGCTCAACGTCATGAGGCAGTCCGGATAGGGGGAGCAGGGAGAGGGGGACCTCATGTGAATGCATGTATGGCCGAGTCCCTTCAGCTTTCGCCTGGAAACTAGCGTCACACTGTTAATCCTCTATGCTCCAATATAAAATAAAAGTGAAAAACCCAAAACTTCAGGATTCAAAGCTTGAGCCCTGAAGTGAAGGATGATTATTTTGATTTTGCTTAATTAATGTTTGCTTGATCAGTGTGGCAAGCATTCTGGAGTTCAAAGACTTCATTTTATAGAGGGAGAAGCTCCGGCCGGTGGGCTACGATTCCCAGGTTACTCAGGGGCCAGGTGTTCTGAATCCTAGCCGTTTCATACAGGAATAAAGAAGAGTATTTTTTTCTCTAAAAGTTTTTTTTTTTTTAATATAACATTGCCTCGATTTATTTTCTGCAAGGAAATACACTAATGGTAATATAATTTCTCGATTGCAGATGTAAAAATGGTTGACTTGAGAAATGAAGTCCTTTGGAAATATACAAAAATGTAGCTGCCCAGTGAGAGAAGCCTGGAGTTTTTCTCTGGATTCAGAATCTACAGAGGTGCTCTTTCTTCTTTCGTGGAAAGACGATGAAGTGGGCAGGGACGGAAGGTGAGCTCAGACCTGGCTTTTACTTAATCCCAAGGGGCCTGTTCTGTGCCCCAGGGGAAATGGGAATTCGTCCTTCTGGGTAAACCAGAATCGAGATGGAGAAAAGCCATAATTATGATATAATATGATTAATGTCACCAACTCAGCGGACATGAATTTGAGCAAATTCCAGGAGGTAAGTGGAGGATGGAGGGTCTGGCCTGCTGCAGTCCATGGGGCCACAAGGAGTCCGACGTGACTGAGCGACTGACAGCAACGATGAACTATATTTGTCTCTTAAGGTACTTGGGCAAATCAGAACTGAATTGGATCCTTTTTCCCTAATAAGCCTACATATACCCTCAGCGGATGTGTCCCTGGGGTCATAACAGAGTGAGTGGCACCCAGCCAGCCGTCTGTGGGGATGACCTTTCCCGGCTGTGTCCCTGGGGCGGCCCCAGGGCCACCTTCCTCCAACCTCTGGCCTGGAACCCGCACAGGGAGGCACCTGGCTTCCTCTGCCCCGAGGTCATCCCCGAAGGGCCGGGTAGCCCCTCCCTGGCCTGGCCCCGGTCCCAGAAGACCCAAAGGCAAGCTCAGCCACCACAGAACCCCTGGCTGCTGGCGGCCTTCCTGCAGCTCCGCAGGGTGGGACCCAGGAGCCCCCTGAGGGCCACACCTAAACAGGACGGCCACCAGCATCGTGGAAACACTGTTTTCCGGTGTTGGGATGGCACTAGTTTTGAATAATTTTTCAGTTAAAAGGGGAAACATCCTCCAAAGCTGCGTGGTACGGTGTTTGGAATGAAATTCACAGACGCTTGGCGTGAGCAGCACCACCCCTAGCTCTCTGCACCTGCATGAGGAGGAGAGCTCACAACGCACTTCCATGACCTGGTCCCGTCTTAGTGACGCTGGCCGCTGCTCGTGAGCTATTAGTAGAAAGCAAAGGCCTTCCAGGGGTGACCTGCAGTGTGACATGACTTCTCGTCTTATTTCCTTATTACAAATTAGGATTTTTCCCTGCCCAAAAAATCTTTAGAATTTTTTTCTTGAGTACGATTCAGAACCTAGAAGATACCACATAATCCCAACTCAGTCCTAGACTAGAGTGCCCAAAACATCCACCAGCAAGGACCTCGTCGGGTCGTGTGGTGAGCTGATGGCGCAGCCTGGACCAGCCCAGCTCCCTGAGGGCCGGGTCAAAACTGAACTGCAGCTGCGGCTGGGAGGGTCAGACAGAGGACCCTGGGGTCCCCACGCATTTCAGTTGCTCAAAAGGAGCTCAGACACTATTATACAAAGTGAAGCAAGTCAGAAAGAGAAGGACAAACATCGTCTCCTTACACACACATACAGAGTCTAGAGGGCTTCCCAGGTGACGCTAGCGGTTTAAAAAAAAAAAAAAACCTGCCCGCCCGTGCAGGAGATGCAAGAGACTCTAGTTTGATCCCTGGGTCAGGAAGATCCCCTGGAAGAGGGCGTGGCAACCCACTCCAGTTCTCTTGCCTGGAGAACCCCACGGACAGAGGCGCCTGGCGGGCTGCAGTCCATGGGGTGGAGAGGAGGCAGACAGGACTGAGGCAACCTGGCATGCACGCACACACAGGGAACCCAAAGCCAGGGGCTGGGGGGCTGTTGTCTGCCCAAGAAGCCCCCAAGTCTCTTGGAAACCAAGTCTGAGAGCTAGAAGAGGTCTGAGTGCCTTCCTGTCCAGTTTGAATCGGGAATCTACACTTAGGGGGACAAAAAAGGAAGTGTTTGTGACTGCACTTCTAGAATTCCCACGGCCCAGGACTTCCAGGAAGAAGTACACAAAGGTCACATAAATGCTTTACGAGCTGGATTCACCAAGCCCCTGCTTCCTCAGCGCTCCAGCAGTAAGGGACGACAGGCTGGCAGGAATGGCAGTGACTTTTGACAGAAAGCACAGGGATGGGGTGACTCCTGGGTCCTAAAGTCCAGCCGAGCAGGTGTCCTTTCATTAAGAAACAAGCTGGGGTTGTTACCATCCACATGATACTTGAAAGCAAGCCACTCGCCTAGATTCAAATGCATTTAATCCCTCCGTTAGGCTCACGTGACCATAGAGACAACAGAAGAAAAACAATCCTCAGAGAAGAAAAGCAACCCATTTCTTATCTTTCGGCAGGGGGGGCGGGGGGGAGGGTCACTGACAAACCAGTCCCTAGGAACCGAAAGAAAGACCTAAAACGAGAGTGTTCACATGTCCACCTCTTGCTCTGCGAGAGCCCTCAGCTGGGAAGGCCGGCCATCCAGACCCCACGTGAGCTGGCCCGGCCACGAGCCCAGATCAATACGGTGCAGGGTGGAGATGGATCTCATCCCAGACCAGCGCATTAACCAGCTCCTCTCCGTGACCTCTGCCCCGAGGCACAAATTAGACTCCACCACAAACCACATTCTTCAGGGGGACCCTTCCGTCTTGGCTGGCTTTTAATCAAGCATACCACAGGCACACCTCAAAGATGACCATGAGAAATTGCGGTGCGTCCTCTCTGCAGGTCTTGAGGAATTCGTCTATTTTGTCTGAGATTATGGACAAGGTAGCATGCATGCATGCTCTTAAAGCACATTCTCTTGAGCCCCCTTCTCTTCTTCTTCTCATATAAAGGCCCTGAATGTCTCTCTAAGCAGGAAGCCCCCCTCTCAGCTTCACGTCACCCTCTCTCCAGAGCCCAGGAGACGCAGCACCATGTGTCTCAGACTCCAAGCACCTCCAGGTAGCTGGGATGTTGTTAAAATACAGGCTGTGACGCAGCAGGCTCTGCAGTCTAACAGGCGGACCAGGGCGGCCAGTGCTGGAGTCACCATCCCTGAATAAAAGATTTTAGGGTTCCAGAAAATAGCCAGAAGTGTTTGTGACTGCACTTCTAGAATTCCCACGGCCCAGGACTTCCAGGAAGAAGTACACAAAGGTCACATAAATGCTTTACGAGCTGGATTCACCAAGCCCCTGCTTCCTCAGCGCTCCAGCAGTAAGGGACGACAGGCTGGCAGGAATGGCAGTGACTTTTGACAGAAAGCACAGGGATGGGGTGACTCCTGGGTCCTAAAGTCCAGCCGAGCAGGTGTCCTTTCATTAAGAAACAAGCTGGGGTTGTTACCATCCACATGATACTTGAAAGCAAGCCACTCGCCTAGATTCAAATGCATTTAATCCCTCCGTTAGGCTCACGTGACCATAGAGACAACAGAAGAAAAACAATCCTCAGAGAAGAAAAGCAACCCATTTCTTATCTTTCGGCAGGGGGCGGGGAGGGTCACTGACAAACCAGTCCCTAGGAACCGAAAGAAAGACCTAAAACGAGTGTTCACATGTCCACCTCTTGCTCTGCGAGAGCCCTCAGCTGGGAAGGCCGGCCATCCAGACCCCACGTGAGCTGGCCCGGCCACGAGCCCAGATCAATACGGTGCAGGGTGGAGATGGATCTCATCCCAGACCAGCGCATTAACCAGCTCCTCTCCGTGACCTCTGCCCCGAGGCACAAATTAGACTCCACCACAAACCACATTCTTCAGGGGGACCCTTCCGTCTTGGCTGGCTTTTAATCAAGCATACCACAGGCACACCTCAAAGATGACCATGAGAAATTGCGGTGCGTCCTCTCTGCAGGTCTTGAGGAATTCGTCTATTTTGTCTGAGATTATGGACAAGGTAGCATGCATGCATGCTCTTAAAGCACATTCTCTTGAGCCCCCTTCTCTTCTTCTTCTCATATAAAGGCCCTGAATGTCTCTCTAAGCAGGAAGCCCCCCTCTCAGCTTCACGTCACCCTCTCTCCAGAGCCCAGGAGACGCAGCACCATGTGTCTCAGACTCCAAGCACCTCCAGGTAGCTGGGATGTTGTTAAAATACAGGCTGTGACGCAGCAGGCTCTGCAGTCTAACAGGCGGACCAGGGCGGCCAGTGCTGGAGTCACCATCCCTGAATAAAAGATTTTAGGGTTCCAGAAAATAGCCACCTCTCCTCCATGTGTGAGTGTATGCACACAGTCTCTCACATACACTCACACACGGATGTTTTCAGCACACCAATATGGTACGAGGAAATACACCCCAGTGGCAAAGGGCGAGAGTTTTGGGATCGGACAGGCCTGATGCCAAGCCGCACCCCACCAGTGGCCGACAGCGGAGGCTGAGCATGGACAAAGGACTTAGGTCCTGCAGCCTCACTTGGGCTCAGCTTCCATCAAACTCTATTTTATTGGAGTATAGTTGCCTTGGCATGTTATGTTAGCTTCAGGTGTACAGCCAAGCGATTCAGTCATTGCCACTCCCCCCCCATGCATTCACTCTATCAGATCCTGTCCTCGCGCGGTCACGCCGGGCTGTGGAGCAGGCGTGCTGTGCTGGGCGGAGCTCCTCGGCGGCTGCCTCTACATACGGCACTGTGCGCGTTTAATCCCAAGCTCCTGATGCATCCCTCCTCTCGCCACCGCTGCCGCGAAGTTGCTTCCATGGTGTCGGACTCTTTGTGACCCTAAGGACTGCAGCCCACTTAGCTCCTCTGTCCACGGGATTCTCCAGGCAAGAATACTGGAGTGGGTTTCTACGCCCTTCTCCAGGGGATCTTCCCAACCCAGGGACCAAACTGCATCTCTTGCAGGCTGTTTACCAGCTTGGAAAACTCTCCTCTCACAGCTCCTCCAAATTCTACAGGTCTTGAGGAATTCGTCTATTTTGTCTGAGATTATGGACAAGGTAGCATGCATGCATGCTCTTAAAGCACATTCTCTTGAGCCCCCTTCTCTTCTTCTTCTCATATAAAGGCCCTGAATGTCTCTCTAAGCAGGAAGCCCCCCTCTCAGCTTCACGTCACCCTCTCTCCAGAGCCCAGGAGACGCAGCACCATGTGTCTCAGACTCCAAGCACCTCCAGGTAGCTGGGATGTTGTTAAAATACAGGCTGTGACGCAGCAGGCTCTGCAGTCTAACAGGCGGACCAGGGCGGCCAGTGCTGACGGAGTCACCATCCCTGAATAAAAGATTTTAGGGTTCCAGAAAATAGCCACCTCTCCTCCATGTGTGAGTGTATGCACACAGTCTCTCACATACACTCACACACGGATGTTTTCAGCACACCAATATGGTACGAGGAAATACACCCCAGTGGCAAAGGGCGAGAGTTTTGGGATCGGACAGGCCTGATGCCAAGCCGCACCCCACCAGTGGCCGACAGCGGAGGCTGAGCATGGACAAAGGACTTAGGTCCTGCAGCCTCACTTGGGCTCAGCTTCCATCAAACTCTATTTTATTGGAGTATAGTTGCCTTGGCATGTTATGTTAGCTTCAGGTGTACAGCCAAGCGATTCAGTCATTGCCACTCCCCCCCCATGCATTCACTCTATCAGATCCTGTCCTCGCGCGGTCACGCCGGGCTGTGGAGCAGGCGTGCTGTGCTGGGCGGAGCTCCTCGGCGGCTGCCTCTACATACGGCACTGTGCGCGTTTAATCCCAAGCTCCTGATGCATCCCTCCTCTCGCCACCGCTGCCGCGAAGTTGCTTCCATGGTGTCGGACTCTTTGTGACCCTAAGGACTGCAGCCCACTTAGCTCCTCTGTCCACGGGATTCTCCAGGCAAGAATACTGGAGTGGGTTTCTACGCCCTTCTCCAGGGGATCTTCCCAACCCAGGGACCAAACTGCATCTCTTGCAGGCTGTTTACCAGCTTGGAAAACTCTCCCTCTCACAGCTCCCTCCAAATTCTACAGGCTGACACACCGAGCTAGTCCCTGCTAGAGCTCCAGGCAAGGCTTGGGCTCAGCAAATGCTGACGCCGTCTGGAGGACAGCACGGTGCTTCTACCAAAGCCAGCAGAGTTCTTCACCCCAGCTCAACTGGTACCACCACCAAGGGTTCAGCCCCAAGCACCGAGTCCAGGCTTCCGTGTGCGTGTGGTCCCTCCACTAACTCTCTTTCCTGTCCTGGGAGCAACCAGACAGAAACGGTAGCTGCCGCTGCGACCCAGAGGGCCTGGGCGTCAGGAAGAGGAGCGCCGCGGTGCCTGGCCAGCCCTCCGCAGCCACGCCCGGCGGGCAAGGCCAGGAGGGTGAGTGCGTGTGGGCCGGGAGAGGCCAGGGCTGGCCACGGCAGGGAACGGTGCCTGTGGGCCAGAGACCCCAGACAGTTCCAGCCTTCCCCACGCTGCTGTGTCTCAGGGCAGCGGGAGGGACCTTGTTCCCTGGGGGTCTGATGACCTCACACCCAGCCTCCCCTCCCTTCATCTGCAGGGAGGACTGGAGACCCAGCAGACTACCCTTCAGACCCAAGAGGAGCGGGAGAGAGTGATCCAAACTTGAGAGAATTGTCTTGTGAAGTTCTGTGCACCTGGAGGGCAGATACAGAATGCACCCTGGGAAGCACCCCCGCAGGCTGCTGGTCTACCCCAGGTATCTCTCTGTTAGAGAATCCTGCAAATGCAGTTCTTGTTGGTGGGCAGCCTCCTCGCCTCTCCCTGACCCCGCAAGCAGCGCTGCTCCCCCTGTCTTCCACACACGGGCCCCCCTCAGGATGGAGACCACGTCATCTCTGTGTATCCCGGCTCTCCCACTGCGCACCCTGGCAATATTATTTAATTTAAAATTACCACAGCAACAGGACGTGATTGCTCTTTTGTAGACAAGGACCCTGAAGGCGAGCCTATGACCAGAAAGCAGCAGAGCCCCCACTGCCAGCCCACTTAGCTCCTCTGTCCACGGGATTCTCCAGGCAAGAATACTGGAGTGGGTTTCTACGCCCTTCTCCAGGGGATCTTCCCAACCCAGGGACCAAACTGCATCTCTTGCAGGCTGTTTACCAGCTTGGAAAACTCTCCCTCTCACAGCTCCCTCCAAATTCTACAGGCTGACACACCGAGCTAGTCCCTGCTAGAGCTCCAGGCAAGGCTTGGGCTCAGCAAATGCTGACGCCGTCTGGAGGACAGCACGGTGCTTCTACCAAAGCCAGCAGAGTTCTTCACCCCAGCTCAACTGGTACCACCACCAAGGGTTCAGCCCCAAGCACCGAGTCCAGGCTTCCGTGTGCGTGTGGTCCCTCCACTAACTCTCTTTCCTGTCCTGGGAGCAACCAGACAAAAACGGTAGCTGCCGCTGCGACCCAGAGGGCCTGGGCGTCAGGAAGAGGAGCGCCGCGGTGCCTGGCCAGCCCTCCGCAGCCACGCCCGGCGGGCAAGGCCAGGAGGGTGAGTGCGTGTGGGCCGGGAGAGGCCAGGGCTGGCCACGGCAGGGAACGGTGCCTGTGGGCCAGAGACCCCAGACAGTTCCAGCCTTCCCCACGCTGCTGTGTCTCAGGGCAGCGGGAGGGACCTTGTTCCCTGGGGGTCTGATGACCTCACACCCAGCCTCCCCTCCCTTCATCTGCAGGGAGGACTGGAGACCCAGCAGACTACCCTTCAGACCCAAGAGGAGCGGGAGAGAGTGATCCAAACTTGAGAGAATTGTCTTGTGAAGTTCTGTGCACCTGGAGGGCAGATACAGAATGCACCCTGGGAAGCACCCCCGCAGGCTGCTGGTCTACCCCAGGTATCTCTCTGTTAGAGAATCCTGCAAATGCAGTTCTTGTTGGTGGGCAGCCTCCTCGCCTCTCCCTGACCCCGCAAGCAGCGCTGCTCCCCCTGTCTTCCACACACGGGCCCCCCTCAGGATGGAGACCACGTCATCTCTGTGTATCCCGGCTCTCCCACTGCGCACCCTGGCAATATTATTTAATTTAAAATTACCACAGCAACAGGACGTGATTGCTCTTTTGTAGACAAGGACCCTGAAGGCGAGCCTATGACCAGAAAGCAGCAGAGCCAGGATCGGAGGCCAGTCTGACTCCAAAGCCCAGGCAGGGATTTCCCCGCGGCCCCGTGGTGAAGAATCCGCCTTCCAACGCAGGGGCACGGGCTCCGTCCCTGGTCAGGGAACTGAGGCCTCACGTGCCACCCAGTAAGTCCAAAAGATAAGCAGAAACCACAAAGAGAGCCCGCGTGATTTCCACCTCAGGATCCTCGGCCGTGCTCAGAGGGAAGCCATGCTCCACCTGCGCCCAGCAGCAAGCCCGGGCGCTTGCACCAGGAGCCGCCGCAGACCTGCAGGCGTCAGCTGAGAGGGGAAAGGGGCCTTTGCTGGCCGTAGGCGACCGCGGCCTGCTGTCGGCCTCCGTCACACTCCCGAAAGACGTGGCCCCGGGCTCCAAGAGGGGCGGCGGAGCTCCGCGCAGACGGGGTGAGACCCGCGGCCGCGGAGGCGCGTCCAGCCCTGACCGCCACCCTCGCTGTCCCCGACGGCGCAGGCGAGCGGACACTCACGCCGGAGCCCCTCGGCATCAGTCAGTCGACCTGGAACAAAGCAGCTGACCACACGGCCTGGTAAGAGACTTCTTAAATATCGTTGCCACATCGAACTTGGGCCCCCTTGCCAAGCAGAGCCAACCTACTGAGCGCGGGCGGCGGTGAAGGGCAGCGCAGCGTTACTGCGGGCGCCAGGCGGCACCACGGCAGCAGAACCCGCCGCGTGCTGAGACTTGAGCTCCCGGGGGGTTTCCAGGGGGCAATTTTTAGAGCCGATTTAGGGTGAGGACTGCAGGGCGTGTGGCGTTCTCCTGACGGGGGGTGAGGTGGAGTGATGTGGGGGAATCTTAATCATACTCTCTTTTATTTTGTTTCCTGACTACTTGTTTTGCTCCGCTTCCTGACTTGCCTATTAACTGTTTGAGTCTGCTCTTTGGATCTCAGAGAAGGCCTAGGAGACTGAACCCTTTTTCTACAAACATGAAACAGGGGACACAAAAGGCGCTTGTACCCAGGGGGCCCTGAGGGTCCTGTGGTCGGGAGGTTTAGTTGCTCAGTTGTGTCCAACGCTTTTGCAATCCCGTGGACGGTAGCCGGCCCGGCTGCTCTGTCCATAGGGCTTCCCAGGCAGAATACTAGCGTGGGTTGCCAGTTCCTTCTCCAGGGGATCTTCCCAGCCAGGAATCAAGCCCATGTCTCCTGCTCTGGCCGGTGGATTCTCTACTGCTGAGCCACCAGGGAAGCCCAAGGATCCTGCTCAGTTTCAGTGTTAGATTTCAGCACTGTTTGACTCAGCATTATTTTGTGTCTGATTCTCTTTCGCTAAGTGTATTTGTTTTCCTGTTGTATTTTGTACTTGTAGGTATAGTACCCTTTGATATTGCTTTTTGTGAAGCCAAACCTGTTCATTAGGCTTATATTATCAAATCAATGAATCAGAGAAGGTATTCTGAAAGGGTGAATGCATTTTTAATGAAACCACATAACTTAGGCAGAGTTGACCCATGAAAGTCCACAGATGGGTATCATTTAGCTGCCACATGAAAAAATTATTCTAGAAGGCTTCCCTGGGGGTCCAGTGGGTAGAGAGTCTGCCCTGCAGTGCAAGGGGCACTGGGTCCATCCCTGGCCCTGGAAGATCCCACATGCCGCAGACTGGCTGGACTGGCGTGTCCAGTTACAGGCCAGCGCTCTGGAGCGCATGCGCCCAGAGCCGGTGCTCTGCGGCAGGAGAGGCCACTGCGATGGGAGGCCCACACAGGCCAACCAACAGAGATGAATGAAAATAAATAAATGAAAGACCAATAAAAGAGATCAAAAATTTTTTTAAAAATTTTTTCTAGAGATTCCATCAGGCTTTAGAAGCATTGCTTACTTGTATTTCTACCCTTTTCAATCTGATTCACCTAATATACTATTCATTTATGAAGAAATTATTATTCTCCTTAATCATTATCGTTCCTTTACACCTTGACGGTGAGCTTCAGAAAGGAACACACTTACTCTCTTTATTTTGTTTCCTGACTACTTGTTTTGCTCCGCTTCCTGACTTGCCTATTAACTGTTTGAGTCTGCTCTTTGGATCTCAGAGAAGGCCTAGGAGACTGAACCCTTTTTCTACAAACATGAAACAGGGGACACAAAGGCGCTTGTACCCAGGGGCCCTGAGGGTCCTGTGGTCGGGAGGTTTAGTTGCTCAGTTGTGTCCAACGCTTTTGCAATCCGTGGACGGTAGCCGGCCCGGCTGCTCTGTCCATAGGGCTTCCCAGGCAGAATACTAGCGTGGGTTGCCAGTTCCTTCTCCAGGGGATCTTCCCAGCCAGGAATCAAGCCCATGTCTCCTGCTCTGGCCGGTGGATTCTCTACTGCTGAGCCACCAGGGAAGCCCAAGGATCCTGCTCAGTTTCAGTGTTAGATTTCAGCACTGTTTGACTCAGCATTATTTTGTGTCTGATTCTCTTTCGCTAAGTGTATTTGTTTTCCTGTTGTATTTTGTACTTGTAGGTATAGTACCCTTTGATATTGCTTTTTGTGAAGCCAAACCTGTTCATTAGGCTTATATTATCAAATCAATGAATCAGAGAAGGTATTCTGAAAGGGTGAATGCATTTTTAATGAAACCACATAACTTAGGCAGAGTTGACCCATGAAAGTCCACAGATGGGTATCATTTAGCTGCCACATGAAAAAATTATTCTAGAAGGCTTCCCTGGGGGTCCAGTGGGTAGAGAGTCTGCCCTGCAGTGCAAGGGGCACTGGGTCCATCCCTGGCCCTGGAAGATCCCACATGCCGCAGACTGGCTGGACTGGCGTGTCCAGTTACAGGCCAGCGCTCTGGAGCGCATGCGCCCAGAGCCGGTGCTCTGCGGCAGGAGAGGCCACTGCGATGGGAGGCCCACACAGGCCAACCAACAGAGATGAATGAAAATAAATAAATGAAAGACCAATAAAAGAGATCAAAAATTTTTTTAAAAATTTTTTCTAGAGATTCCATCAGGCTTTAGAAGCATTGCTTACTTGTATTTCTACCCTTTTCAATCTGATTCACCTAATATACTATTCATTTATGAAGAAATTATTATTCTCCTTAATCATTATCGTTCCTTTTCACCTTGACGGTGAGCTTCAGAAAGGAACACACTTAATTGTCTCCGAACATGGCCAGGGAATGTGCTTGAAGTCATACTGTGCGCTGGGTGGGAGAACTGGGGAGTCTCTTAAAAGCCTCAGCAGAGGAGATGCAGAAGCCTCGAATGTACCTTTAGTCCTTGATTCGGCCGGTTTGCTAAATCACAAATGCTTTTATGAAGTCCATGTAATTACTCAAAGAAGATTCATAACCATTAAAATACACATAAATATATTCCTCAAAAGAAGGGACATTGAATCTCTAACTCCTAAGATGTAACTGGACACAACTGACCCTTGACAAGTATTTACTGAAAGAAAGAAGAAATCGTAGAATTATCTGACCAACCCCTGGTAACTCGACTGTGCACGTGTGACTTCAGTTGTGGAAGCGTAAGGAGGTCGGGTTTCACGTCGCCTCGGTAGTTCCTGGAGGCTTCACGCAGGATCCAGGCTTCCATTTCCAGGGACTGTTAAAAGGCTGTACGGGAATCCACAGAATTTATGAAAATTCATCTCATCTCATAAGTGAATTGGTTTAGAAACTGTGTATGCTCTCATATTTAGACCTTAAATTACTTTAAAGTTGGTAAGAAAATTTAAAGTAAATCTCAAAGACATTGGCATTGACAATAATTTGGGTAACAAAGAGAATATTTGTTACTTTAGGAAAAGCAGCTGGAATTGGTGATTTAGGATGAAATGAATTAATTTGAGAAATAGAGTGAACTGAACTACAGTATATATCTCTTTAAAAAGTCCTTCTTACTCTGCCTTAACCTATTTGTGCGTTACTCTAAATTGCTTACATAATGTCAAAATATAATGACAGTAAGGTCACAATATATGTTTTATGCTGTTGATAGTCTGATATTTGTAACCTGTTGTCTCGTTTAAAGCTACCAGTAGAAATTTTTTAAAAAATATATATTTATTTATTCATTTTTGGCTATTCTGGGTTTTCACTGCTGCCGCAGGCTCTTCTCTAGTTGCAGGGAGTGGGCGCTGCTATCTAGTGGAGGTGAGCAGGCTTCTTGTTGCGGTGACTTCTCTTGTGGTGGAACTCTGGCTCTAGGGCACACAGGCTTCAGTAGTGGCGGCCCATGGGCTCCGTAGTTGCAGCTCTGAGGCTCTAGAGCACAGGCTCCATAGCTGTGGCTCGCGGGCTTAGTTGCTCCGCAGCATGTGGGATCTTCCCGGATCTGGAATTGAACCCGTGTCTCCTGCACTGGCAGGAGAACTCTTTACCACTGAGCTACCAGGGAAGCCCTAAAGTTACCATTAGAAATTTAAGTTCTGAAAAACATCATAACTGGTAGAAAAATTGTGACTTTTTAAACTTTAAACGAAAAGAAATGCCACTCAAAAGATGAGACTTTCTAGGCTGAAAAACATAGAGGCTCACAGTCTGAGTTTAGTAGAGTTTATGCTGGAAGAGCCATCCTAATTCCAGAAAAAAGAAATATATAAACTCTTTTCCAGTAGCTTGCATACATTTTTTTTTTTTGATGAAAAACTGATTAATACATGTAAGTGCTTTGTAGATTCACAGCAAGTATTTGGGGGCTTATGTTGAAAAGCTGACAACTAATTATAAAGATCTGACTGGACTAATCAATGACTCAGATCAACATTAGGTGCCTATTATAGACATAAACATGGGAGTTACATCTCCCTTAAGTAACGCACTAACATCATGAGTCTGGAACATTCTAATATGAAACGTGAAGGTATAAGCAGTCTAATTATTAAAAGTCTTTCCACATAATGAACTGACTTTTATGTGAACATACAAAAGACACTTTCTTGTTTCAGCTTGACTCCTATTTTTATAATTTGCTTTCTATTTTTTAACAGCAAGAGTCAATGAAATAATTAATACAAAGTAGGTGCAAAACATGTGTGATGACCTCATAACCACCACAAAACATTATTTCTTGTTCTTTAAAGAAACTTTAGAATTTTACACATGAACATGATTATGATTTCTAGAATGTGGACATATTGATCCTTTAAAAAGTGCATCTGGGGTGTCCAACTCTGTTTTCAGCATCCTTCCCCTAATCCGAGGGTATTCTTAGAATAATGATAATAAAAATGTCTTCCTACAAACAGGCTTTCCAGTTGCCCGTCAAATATATGCTGTGCCTTCCTCCACTGAACACACTCACATTTAGGCAAAAGCAAGCTCTTAAATATATTCAAACCAGAGGAAAACCAGAAATAGAAGCAACCAGACACCTGCTGGCGGACGTTGACAGATCCCACTGACACCGCAGTGACCCCCAGTCAGTCAAGATTTAATTAAGGGCATAATTAAGTCAGTGGAACGGAACGCTAATGAGTGTTTTTTTTAATACGGGTAATTATATGTAAAAATACAAAGTGTGATGGAGACTTAAATATATCATTAAAATGAACGGTATAGAATAACAAACAGAGGGCAAAGTGTGCCTCTTCTATTGCAGGGAAGGAAAAAAGCCCAGTCGGCCTCAGGTTGAAGAACACTCGGGCAAGTTTATTTTGGCGCCGTGCTGGGAACGTTTGTTATTCTAATTTTGCAACAATAAGCGACTACGGGTATTGAGATCCTGTTTTCAATGCAGATTCCACTGGCTTTGAAGTCTTTCTGCGGTTAGCGTTCTGTCCAACTGCAAATGAGCAATTAAGAGCCTGTTTGCAAGTATGTAGCTTCCTCTTGCCTTCTGGAAGAGCCCATCTGAGCGGGAGGCTGACAGATGCAGGGGACAGGGGCTCCTCACGAATTCAGAGTGCGCTCCCATTATGTGAGAGCCTTTGATCTCCTCTCCGCCTTAGGCGCGGCAGAGCCCACGGGTGGTGGTCTCCGGGCGGGAGGCGCCGCGGAGGAACGGGAAGAGGGCAGAAACCGTCGCCAGCTCTGCCCACGTGAAGACGAAGTGTTCAGGTCACAGCAAAAAAAACCCTACAGTGGCCACGTCATACTCTGACGAAAAGCAGCCTGACGTGGCTTGGGACCCGATCTTCTTCTGGAGTGTTTTACGTAGGGTCCCCGTTTAGTTCCTCAGTCACGTGCGACTCTGTGGGACCCCAAAGGCTGTACCCCAGCAAGACTCCGTCCATAGGATCTCCCAGGCAAGAATACTAGAGCCGGTTGCCATTTCCTCCTCCAGGGGATCTTCCCCAACCAGGAATGGAACCCATGTCTCTTCTGTCTCCTGAATTGGCAGATAGATTCTTTACCCTCTGGAAAATACTATAGGCTTACAGAGCCGTTTTTTTCTTTTCCTCTGGAATACTGTGAAAGCACAGGTTAGACCAGATTAGAGATCCCCTCGGGAAGAAGATGCCCCGACTTTTTTTTAAAGGAAAGCTTTAAAATCAGAATCACTAATTCTAGAGACGGGTGAGTGGAAGCTGCTTGTCCACTTGTTGTTTGGACAGATGAGGGTGTTCCTGTGGGCTTCTGTGCTGGTTCAGTGGTAAAGAATCCACCTGCCAAGGCTGCAGTGGTGGATTTGATCTCCGGGTCGGGAAGATCCCCTGGAGAAGGGACTGGCAGCCCACTCCAAGATTCTTGCCTGGAGAATCCCACGGACGGAGGAGCCAGGCGGCTACAGTTGATGGGGCTACCGAGAGTCCGACATGACTTAGCGACTACAAATCACAACATAGGCCTGTTCCTAGGAGGGCCAGTGGCTAGACACTGCATCCTGCCACTGAAGGCTGGGCTTGTGTCGTCTGAATAAGGATTGAGACGACAGTGCCTGGTAAAGTATACCTGAGTTATTTATAATTAGTGGCATAGCTGGGTCTCTCCCTCAAGAATTAAGTTTCTAGTGATACTTAAATATTATCTGATGGGTTGCCCACTATTAACATCGTATAAATGTCAATGTATCTATGATGATAATGAATTTGCCTGTGACAAAGCTATTCAGTATAGAAATGTCCACAGACAGAATTTTGACACTTCATATTCACCAAACACAAGGACCCTGGAACACAAAAGAACTAGAAAGAAAACTCCCCTTCTGTTTAGATAGTGAGTTTACAGAGCTCATTTTCTTTCCACACACAGCCATAAAAATAAGCATTATCTCTCTGAAAAGGCTCCTATGCCTGACGTGGCTTGGGACCCGATCTTCTTCTGGAGTGTTTTACGTAGGGTCCCCGTTTAGTTCCTCAGTCACGTGCGACTCTGTGGGACCCCAAAGGCTGTACCCCAGCAAGACTCCGTCCATAGGATCTCCCAGGCAAGAATACTAGAGCCGGTTGCCATTTCCTCCTCCAGGGGATCTTCCCCAACCAGGAATGGAACCCATGTCTCTTCTGTCTCCTGAATTGGCAGATAGATTCTTTACCCTCTGGAAAATACTATAGGCTTACAGAGCCGTTTTTTTCTTTTCCTCTGGAATACTGTGAAAGCACAGGTTAGACCAGATTAGAGATCCCCTCGGGAAGAAGATGCCCGACTTTTTAAAGGAAAGCTTTAAAATCAGAATCACTAATTCTAGAGACGGGTGAGTGGAAGCTGCTTGTCCACTTGTTGTTTGGACAGATGAGGGTGTTCCTGTGGGCTTCTGTGCTGGTTCAGTGGTAAAGAATCCACCTGCCAAGGCTGCAGTGGTGGATTTGATCTCCGGGTCGGGAAGATCCCCTGGAGAAGGGACTGGCAGCCCACTCCAAGATTCTTGCCTGGAGAATCCCACGGACGGAGGAGCCAGGCGGCTACAGTTGATGGGGCTACCGAGAGTCCGACATGACTTAGCGACTACAAATCACAACATAGGCCTGTTCCTAGGAGGGCCAGTGGCTAGACACTGCATCCTGCCACTGAAGGCTGGGCTTGTGTCGTCTGAATAAGGATTGAGACGACAGTGCCTGGTAAAGTATACCTGAGTTATTTATAATTAGTGGCATAGCTGGGTCTCTCCCTCAAGAATTAAGTTTCTAGTGATACTTAAATATTATCTGATGGGTTGCCCACTATTAACATCGTATAAATGTCAATGTATCTATGATGATAATGAATTTGCCTGTGACAAAGCTATTCAGTATAGAAATGTCCACAGACAGAATTTTGACACTTCATATTCACCAAACACAAGGACCCTGGAACACAAAAGAACTAGAAAGAAAACTCCCCTTCTGTTTAGATAGTGAGTTTACAGAGCTCATTTTCTTTCCACACACAGCCATAAAAATAAGCATTATCTCTCTGAAAAGGCTCCTATAACAGTTATCAGGAGTTATAAGGTCAAAGATTTGGTACAGACACACCTCCCAACTAGAGTTAATAATTAACTTCAGAAGACTTGTACGTTAAGGCATATTAGAACACCTAATATTTTAGTGATCATTGAATCTATGAATACCAGGAATGACTTCTGCAGCTTTAGAATCTGTAGGACAACTTCTCGGAGGCCGCCCAAGGCTAACACAAGATGCAGGGTCCACAAATCCGGTGCCGCTCAGAGCACCCAGAACGTTGGAGCCACGAGACACATTTTGGGTGGTGCTGCCCAGCGGCTCTCGTTGGGCAAACCCATCACTGGTCAGCGTGTAAAGCATCTTCCAGCGGAGGTCTTGTTCTCTGCCTCCCCAGACCAACTAAGTCAAGTTTTCTGAACAAAATAATAAAAATAGACCAAGCCTTTCATTCAGCGCTTGTTGGGGCAGGTGCAGAACACAAAGTCCAAAGCCCTTTGGGGGGAAAACCCTAATGACAGAGTATCTCCTGAGTTCATCTTTTTTTTTTTTTTTTTTAAGATTTTATGTGGACCAGTTTTAAAGCCTTTATCGAATTTGTTACAGAATTGTTTCTGTTTTCATGTTTGGGTTCTTTGACTGTGCGGGATGTGGAATCTAAACTCCCCAGCCAGGGTTCGAACTCATACCCCTGCACTGGAAGTCCTGAGCACTGGACGCCACGGCCACCCCCGCCCCCACTCCAAGCTCGTCTTACATGACCCCCCTCCACATCTGATACCACCGTCCCTTCCACCCTCTTCTTTTCGGGCATGGCGGCCCTTATCAAGTTCTGTGTGAATGAACAGAAGCCTCTTTCATCCCCGCTTGCCTCATGGTTCAAAAGGAACGACCAAAATAGCAGCAGAATTCCAGCGGCAGCCTGGCAGCCGGCGTGCACACGACCCGTTCTTGTTCCTCAGGTCCGGGAGAGGTTGGAGAGCTCAGCAAAATTTTTATGTACGGGAGCGGGCCCAAGGAAAACTCAGCCGCCATAACCAATTGTGGACAGGGGATCATCTATCAGCAGACAAATGCAGGAACTCCAGGATGTCTCTCCTCAAATGAAATAATATATCTTTGAAAGCCAATGCCCGTTTTAGGCCCGAGGCCCATATATCAAGGCTGAGCGGCTGGTGGAATCGCTCCAGGGCCATTAACCTTCCACCTGTTTCCCCTTGTCCTTCAGGATGAGACCCTGCCCTTGGTTTTACTCCCTTCCCCTGTTCATCTTCCGACCGAGTGTAAATGTAAAGCAGCGGGCCTGTGAAATAATTCAAGAGCAATGGACCAGGCGCCCGGTTACAAATCTCTGCCAGTGGCGCTGTGACTTATGCAGGCAGTTTGTCACACATGAGCCAGGTGACCTCTGTGACATAACAGAAAAATATTGCCAGAGATCAAAGCGGGGATGCGGGGCTTTAAGGAGCACGGCTCCAGGGCGTGAAGGGCTATCTGGTACCCCAGGATGTCCCTCATACCAGTAACATCTGTTCTAGGAAAGAAGCAGCGTGGGCGGGTTGCCCGCCCTGGAATCCCTGCTGGCAGGGGAGCGGGGGCGCTCCTGTAACCTGGGGACTCGAGCTTCTGTTCCAGAGAACTCCTCAGACTGGCTGGGAAGGCCAGGAGGCCACATCAATCTGTCTAATTTGACCTTAACACAGAGAAGTTAATAGAATTCGAAAAATGTGAAAGGGAGCCCACGAGGAATGTGTCTGCTTGAGAACGTAAAGGCCATGGCTGTGACGGTAAAAGCAGACTTTGACGGAAGCTTGTAAAGTTGCTGGGTGGAGGCAGGAGGCTGGCAGACGTTTTGAGACGCATGACTCGCTAAGAGGAATGGCACACATGGAGTTATGTGTGGATTATGTGCAAAAAATAAAATGATGGCAACTGAAGGACCGAATGAGATCACCTATGTGAAAGAACCTCGGAAAGTCCAGGGCCTTTCCTGGTGCTCCAGTGGTTAGGACTCTGTGCTCTGACTGTGGAGGGCCTGGGTTCAATCCCTGGTCAGGGAACTAAGATTCCACAAACCACACACTGAAACCAAAAATTTCCTAAAAAGTCCAAAATTTCTTCAAGCGAGATTAGCATTTAGAAAAATGGCGAATTACCCATGGGTGGCTTAAAAACAGAGGGATATGTGCTGGGAGGAAATGAGCAGTTTAAATAGTCTTAAAACTGCCCTAGGATTAATTCCTACTTTGTATTTAAGGCAAATTATGATCTTCTCGAGTTATTCTGTACATTCCATATTCTGTAGAGGGTACAGAGCATAAACAAGGCTGGAAAGAGCCCTCTCTAGGCCCCTAGTCTCTTCGGTTGGAGTATTTAATTTGAATTTTTCATAAATTAAAGTTTTGATTCGCTGACTGGGAGAAGCCCGCAGACCTTGGTCCATTCACGCCCTGCCCTGAAGAGAACCCCTGGCTGGGAGGTGTGACAGCCCCTCCTCTAGCACAGCCAGGGCCTCTTCCAGGCCGCGTCCTACACACTGGTCTTCAGTGCCCAAGGCATGTGAGCGTCCATTCCTCAAGCAGGGTGCACCAACATCCAGTGTCTACCACGGGGAAATGTTAGAAAATAAAAATAATCAGCCTAAACAATCAAGTTGGAAAGGTCTGCTGCGAAAGTTTTGAGCTATTTTTAAATGCCCACTTACATTTTCACAGAGACATGAAGCTACCCAGGCATTGCATTGTTAGCCTGCTCCCTCCCTTCCCCGCCGCAGGCTCCAAGGGGTCCATGAAGCCCAGGACTGCGGGCAAACTCCTGTCCGTGCATCTTCCTGGGAAATCATGGTCATTTTCATCAGATGCTCAAATGCGTCTGTGATCCAAAGAAGGTGAACAGGGATTGACAGAGTAGAACCTGAAGCCCCGACGTTGGTTTTACCCCCAAACTAGAGTCCAGAAAGGTGAGAACTGGAAAGACCCCTCAAGATCACCCAGCCTGACCCGTCAGTTTACAGAAGAGACTAGCTAGACCGAGATGAGGCAGCCACACGGCCAGGATTTTAAAACCATACTTAGTGGAAGGAGGCTGCAGACTCTGGCTTCCCAGCCTAGGACTCCTCACATGTGATCCTAATCTTTCTTTTGGCTGTTGTTTAAAAGTCGGATTTTGTTTCATGTCCCTTGAAATAATTTCTCTGTGAGGCAGAAACCCAATTATAAGAGATACCTATGTATTTAAAAAAACATAGAACATTTTATAATTATGGCCTTAGGCATCTGCTGTTATGAATAAACATGAAAAGACTTTCCTTTGCGGATTAGAATTTGTTTTGATAAAAACGGCAGGCGAATGATGGATATGATGCCTTGAATTCTTGTTAGTTTCCTTCCTGAAAAAGATGGGGTGTGTGTGTGTGAGAGAGAGAGAGAGAAAGAGAGAGAGAGAGAGACAGGACACAGCGGTCCTAATTTTGAAGTAGCTTTGGAGTATCTATTTCATTGTAAGTATAGTCTAAGCTTCTCTATAAATTAATATTTAATTTGCACAGATAAAGCCATTGTCTCTTATGGTAAGCATGGCTGCTCCTTTGGAATAATCATGAAAAGTTCAAATCAAGATCAAGCAATGCTGCTTATCACCAATAAATGTTTCTACTTAACGTTTGATTATTTTGAATTTTCTCTGCTTCCAAATCATGAACAAAAATATGAAGCAAGGCAGTCATTCATTTCTCTGAATCCTCAGATAAAAAAAGCAAGCCACTGAATATTTCCAGGAAACCACCTAAAATAGTCACTCCTATTTGAAGGAAATACTGGACCCCCAAAATGAAAAAGATACTCTAATAATAAGTCACCTTAAACATTTTAATCCATTAATGGTCTGTGATTTAAAACAAATAAAAATATGATTAGCCTGCAGCCAAAAAAAAAAAAAAATTCCTGGGCATGAATCACTGCTTACATTCTTTTCCATCCACAAACAGTTTCGTTTGGGAACGTTGCCACATAGTATCGACAGTGACAACAAATGGCATTGTCCCGTGAACATCTGTTTCCGACACCCACGCTGATAGCGCAGGCTGAGGGCCTGGACCTGGTTGGTCTTCACAAGTTGCCACAAAGGAACTGGAAGTCACTGGTATGCTCAGGTTTTATTATTGGAACACAGGAAAACTTTATCATCATGCTGGGAAGTTCTGTATCTTTTGAAATATTGGAACCGGGGTTATGTGAGCACATTAAACCATGCGGAAGACTACTTCTGAAGAAAAGGAGGAAAAAAATTGTTTCTTGTCTATTATGTCCTTGGGTTGACATTCCCACTCAATCTTCATATAACTTCTTCACCCAGCCTCGACCAAAAACTATTTTGTTTGCTAAAGATGTGACTCAGTTTTGTTTCTTGTAAAAATTGAGAGTGAATACCAAAGAAATTCTAAGCCAAATACGATAAATAAACACTATTGTTTCTTAACAACAACAAAAAAGTCAAATGAAAGCATAAGAACTTTTATATGCACTTTGATTTTTTTTTTATCTGAATTCAAACTACCAAGCTTACATTTACTGGAAACCTGGAAATGGGGGGCTCATCAAGGCTCCCAGCTAGAGAATTCTCAGCTCAGCGCGAGCTGCTAAAAGGAGCAAGGCAGAGAGCTTCCGGGAGAGAAGCCAGTGTGAACTGACGAAGGGAGGCGTGGACGCTGGACCCAGTCCTGTGGCGTCTGCCTTTGAACTTGAACCTGGGCTGTCAGGGTGAAGGTTTATGCTAACCTATCAGTGACCTTGCAAGGCCATAGGACAGCCCTCTCCTCTGTTTGACACCTTTCTCTCTGTTCCCATCAACTTTTAACAAAAGCAACATTGGAAGCCAACGCTATTCACAGTCACCCAGTATGTCTTCATATTGGAGACATGTTAGAAGATATTCTAGAAGATACTGTTCACCTCGCTTGACAATGCACACAACAGACACTCAGAGAACACCTGTGGAATAATCACAAAGCCGGCTCTCCAGCCGAGGATAGGAAAATACCCTTTTCCTGGACAGAGAGGAATCTGATACTTAGTTTGCCTAAGAAAGGTGATCTCTTTCACCAGAAAACACATAGTTTGTGCATAAGTGATCTAATATTAATACTAAATACCACATCATCATAACTCCACATCCTGAAAATCACCACAAATGTAACGATCTCAGAAGCAATTGCTACCATCACTCCTCATGAGAAAACATCTTACGAAAAAATCTTATGAGAAAATCATCTTATGAGAAAGTATCTGCAGGAGTTACCTTTTCTTCTTTTGATTCTGGGCTGTACTGATCAAAAAGAAAAAGCAATGAAGTACCTGAGATTTGTGTTTTTGTCACTTAACTACGGTTTTATCCTCCGTTCTCAAATGACGACACTCATCCTTAGTTATCAAGAAAGAAAGAAAATTAGCAATGTACTGTTTATGGAGTTTCCAGGTGGCGCAGTGGTAAAGAACCCGCCTGCCCATGCGGGAGCCACAGGAGACAAGAGTTTGATCCTTGGGGTGAGAAGATCCCCCAGAGGAGGACTTGGCGACCCACTTCAGCGTCCTTGCCTGGAGAATCCCTATGGACAGAGGAGCCCGGAGGGCTGCAGTCCTCGGAGTTGCAAAGAGTCAGACATGACTGAGCAGACACCCAAGGACAAGTACTATTTGCGCACATGAGTCTTTCGTTATTAAAAATAAGGTAAAATAGAAATTTGTGACATGTATTATATGGGACAATAGGAGCCAATGTTAATATTGTCTTGTATGCTTTTTAGCTCCCTATCACGACGCTGCTGGTCTCTCTCCAGACCCTGGAAGATACGTAAGTGCAGCCATTTTCCTCCCTTTTAAAAGACCAGGCATCCTCCAAGATGCAGCGGATTCATCAGCCCCATTTTTACGAAACTTTCTTGTGTGCCCTTTCCTTAGATAATGTTCTACCCTGTTTTTCTTTTCTTTTTAACATTTCAGTTTATTTTTATTTTGTTTATTATTATTCTTCTGGCTACACCCACAGCATATGGGATCTTAGTTCTCCGCCAGGGACCCAACCCGTGCCCCCCCTCCCCCGCACTCAAGGGCAGAGGTGACTGGTGGGCGGCCAGGGAAGTCCCTGCTCTGTGTCCTTGCACAGAGACCACCTCTGTGATACATTCTCTGTCACGCCAGGTCTGTCCCCCCAGCCAGAGGCGGTCTGTGAGCCAGACCCAGGTGCTCCTATGTACCCGCTAAGCCCACTGCTTAGCGCTGAGCCTGGAGCTCTGGGGCTAGACACGCGTGTCACGCTCACCGCGCAGGACCCCGCCAGGGACGCTTCTGCGGACGCGCTGGTCCGGAGCGCGCGGCGGGCGCGGGCGATGCGGAGCCCGGAGCCCCGAGCCCCAAGCCCCGGCCAGGGCCGACCCCCGCCGCCTGCCACCTTCAGCCGCATCACCTCACCCTCTAGAGAGAGAATCTGCTAACAACCAAATAAGCGAAACAACAAGGTAAGCCCTCAGTGCCGATTTTAGAGAGGAAGTCGAGATAAAATTCTTCATCACACCTTGCGTCGCCCAGAGGAAACATCAGCCTGCCAATTTCACAAACATGCCAGTGAAAAGAATTTCCTTGGCAAAGCAACAGCATGGAAATGTCCTTTTTAAAAATCCATTAACCCCTAAAGTCACGAGCCGGCTAGAAATAGTTCCTTCCCCGTGGAATCCAGGGCTCCCAGAGAAGCGCTTCCCCTTTTCTATTTCTGGAATCTTCTTTTGTTCATCCATGCTAACAATAGTGACAGAGGTGGGGCTATTTACAGCAGCGTGGCTCTGTGAACACTATATTCATTTATATTTCCTGTGTTTATTGTTACCTTTCGGTAATTAGAAGGGTCCCTCCAAGATTGTATTTAGTAACAGATCACCTGTAAATAGCTTTTCTTTTAATATATGAAAGCTTATATTTAGACTCAACAAAATATTTTACTCCCATTTCCTAATAACTAAAAACAGATTTCAATGGTGGCAGGGGGAGGGGTGCGTTTTCTTTTCAGATTTCATATGAAGCGTTCCTGTTTGACCTTTAGGTGTTTGGATGAACAGAATCTCACTTTCTGTGGTAGCTCATGCATCCCTGAGTCATTCACATGTTGTCTTCTCATGCTAAAGCAAAGCTGTTGTTACAGTTGACCCACAAGGAGTTTAGTAATAAACAGACTATCATTGAAAAACATATCTGATTGCTATATAATATGGTAAAAAATATATAATATTAAAAAATGCTTCATCTTCTCCCCCACTGCCCCCCACTGCGTGGTGGAATATAGTCCCTACAGAAGGTCCACCTAGGAATTCCCGGTTGTCGTCAGTGGGCTTCCTGGTATAAGAAGCATCCAGAATCAGGAAGATCAATTTTTGTCAGATTTACTTCTGATATATCTTTACTTTGATTAAAAAACAACTTTTTATTTTATATCAGAGCATAGTTTATAATAGCGGTGTGCTACTTTCAGGCATACAGCAAAGTGATTCAGTTATACACAGACGTATCTATCCTCTCTGAAATTCTTTTCCCATTTACTATCTTGATTTTTAGTGAGTGAGAGTCTACCTCTTTATGAGTGCTTCCTTGTGAAGAAGTCATAGCAAAGATGAATCTATTTCTTCCTTGAATCCATTCAGCCCCTAAAAGTCCAATTTCACAAACAGGCCAGTGAAAAGAATTTCCTTGGCAAAGCAACAGCATGGAAATGTCCTTTTTAAAAATCCATTAACCCCTAAAGTCACGAGCCTAGAAATAGTTCCTTCCCCGTGGAATCCAGGGCTCCCAGAGAAGCGCTTCCCCTTTTCTATTTCTGGAATCTTCTTTTGTTCATCCATGCTAACAATAGTGACAGAGGTGGGGCTATTTACAGCAGCGTGGCTCTGTGAACACTATATTCATTTATATTTCCTGTGTTTATTGTTACCTTTCGGTAATTAGAAGGGTCCCTCCAAGATTGTATTTAGTAACAGATCACCTGTAAATAGCTTTTCTTTTAATATATGAAAGCTTATATTTAGACTCAACAAAATATTTTACTCCCATTTCCTAATAACTAAAAACAGATTTCAATGGTGGCAGGGGGAGGGGTGCGTTTTCTTTTCAGATTTCATATGAAGCGTTCCTGTTTGACCTTTAGGTGTTTGGATGAACAGAATCTCACTTTCTGTGGTAGCTCATGCATCCCTGAGTCATTCACATGTTGTCTTCTCATGCTAAAGCAAAGCTGTTGTTACAGTTGACCCACAAGGAGTTTAGTAATAAACAGACTATCATTGAAAAACATATCTGATTGCTATATAATATGGTAAAAAATATATAATATTAAAAAATGCTTCATCTTCTCCCCCACTCGCCCCCCCCCCACTGCGTGGTGGAATATAGTCCCTACAGAAGGTCCACCTAGGAATTCCCGGTTGTCGTCAGTGGGCTTCCTGGTATAAGAAGCATCCAGAATCAGGAAGATCAATTTTTGTCAGATTTACTTCTGATATATCTTTACTTTGATTAAAAAACAACTTTTTATTTTATATCAGAGCATAGTTTATAATAGCGGTGTGCTACTTTCAGGCATACAGCAAAGTGATTCAGTTATACACAGACGTATCTATCCTCTCTGAAATTCTTTTCCCATTTACTATCTTGATTTTTAGTGAGTGAGAGTCTACCTCTTTATGAGTGCTTCCTTGTGAAGAAGTCATAGCAAAGATGAATCTATTTCTTCCTTGAATCTAAGACAACAGACAGGTACCTTCTGTCAGCCTGACCCAGCCTCTCCTGTCCATGGGCCCGTTATCATACAGCATATATTGTTTTAATCACAAAGTCTAAGTCTGGATAGTCAGGGTGCATGTATTTTTAAACGGAACGACTATCAAAACATTCAGAGGAAAAAAGGTCTGCTCACCACTGTGACTGGCTCTGGGCTAGTGAGATGCTGGGCGTGTCCACTCCTGAGGCCTCCCTAGATAGGGCTCTGCTTTCCATCACGGCCTGGAGTCCCCCAGGATGGAGACAGTCATGGTTTTTTGTTTTTTTTTTTTTTTTTCAATTCAAAATAGTCTTTCTCAAAAAACTAAAAATAGAACTACCATATGACCCAGAAATTCCACACCTGGGTATATATCTAAAAAAACCCACGCACACACACAAACCTGCTAATTTGGAATGATACACGCGCTAGAATGTTCACAGCAGCGTTATCTATAATAGCTAAGACAGAAACAACCTAAGTGCTTATCAACAGATAATGGATAAAGAAGATGTAGTAATACGTATACAATGGAATACCACTCAGTCATAAAGAAGATGCAGTAATATGGATATATGTGATGACGTACTACTCAGTCATAAAGAAGAACAGAAAGTTTGCTATTGGCAGCAACATGGATGGACATGGAGAGCGTTACGTTAAGTGAAAAAGGCCACACGGAGAGAGACAAACACTGTGTGATGTCATGTATACGAGTCAAAAAAAATACAACAAACTAGAATATGAAACAAAAAGGAAGCAGAGCCACAGATCCAGAGAAGAAACGAGTGGTTACCAGTTTGGGGCGGGGCAGTCGCTGTCAGAGTGCGGATGAAGGGTTACTCTGGGATCCCATGGAATCAGGTGTGTGAACCTTTTGCAAACTGTAAAGGCCCACAGAATTGAAAGAATCTTTCATTCAACAAAAAAGTGAACTAGGGGATTTCCTGGAGGCTCAGTGGTAAAGAATTGCAGCCCCTGAGCCCATGTGCTGCAGTGGCTGAAGCCCACGCGCCCGGGAGACCGTGCTCTGCCACAGGAGAAGCCTCCGCGTCAAGCAGCTGGCCCTCCGCAGCCGGAGGGTAGCCCTGCTCGCCACAGCCGGAGAAGAGCCGTGCGGCAGTGAGGACCAAGCATGGCCAAAACCAAATAAGTTATATAAAAAAAAAGACGTTATTTGTAAAAAGTGAAGTAATATTACACGAAAAAAATAGTCTAGAGAAATAATCAGCAGTTAATTAGAGGATTCAGTCTGAAAACTTTCTTTCAATCTTTTTTTTTTTTTTAACTTCTTTGCTCTAACAGTGATCAAACTAGAGTCAGGAAAAGTGGGAGCGATTATGTAACCATGGATTCACCAATCTCAATATGGAGTAATTTAACAACTGGATTTACCCAACACTCAAATGCAAAGAAATAATCGATTTTGGACACCTTTGCTGTTTAAAGTGCCCTTTCTATATGTTTTTACTTATAATATAGTGTTTTATTTTGATAAACTTAAAGCTAAGTAGATACTGCTTATCTCAGAAACTTCTGTAAAATGTTAAACCTGAGCAAAGTGCTTTTGGACCTAAGCTAATTACTGATATAGTGGGATTTTTTTCCCACCTCCTGAAGTGAAGAGGGTTAGGGCTCAAAGCTGTAGAAAACCCGACTGCTGAAATTCTGCTTTGTGGACAGAAGCTGCTGTCTGTGAAAGGGCTCTGTGTGGCACATGTGACTTAGAAGCCAAACAACATGAGTGCAAATGGCTCTACAAACGACGTCACTCACGTCTAATCTAACTAGGCAGCAGCCTGGGTAAATCGCTCCTAACCAAAGAAAATGGCTCAAAAAAACAGCTCATAAAAGGGTAGGAATCTGGAAAAGTAGGTGGTTTGTTCTCATTACAAAAAGAAACTCATTTTAATAAGAACCTGGTATAGCACAGGGAACTGTATTCAATACTCTAATAACCTATATGGAAAACAAATCTAAGTAAGAGTGGATATATGTATAACTGATTCACGTTGCTGTGTACTTGAAACATAACATAACTATACTCCAGTAAAAAAAAAAATTTAAATAAATTCATTCTAAAATTTTTAAAAATTTATTTATTTAAATTTATTTTGTTAAAGATTTTCACAGAGCTTTGTCGTTCACAGACATGTATGTTCCCAGATCAGTCCTATGCATCTCCCTGGCCCCCTCCCCACTCCCAGCCCCCACCCCTCCAGGTCATCGCACCCCGCCCCTGCAGGACCCCCTATTCCCACAGGGCAATGACCTCTAAAGTTTTTTTTAATTAAAAATAAATAAATCATTCTGACTCTTCTGTTCTGAACAATGCCAGTGAGTTTCTCCTCTGCCTTACAGATTCTTCCAGAATTCTCCCGTTGACTGACTGTCATCACCGTTCAGGTTCGTATGTCACAAGAGAGAGCACGTTCTGACAGGGTGGGCGTCAGCAACCTGAGCCGGCTCTAATCCAGACCCAGTGATACAGTCCATTTGCAGAAGAGGTCTCCTGTTAAATGTTACTATGCAGAAACCGTCTATGAAGTCTCCTGATGGGTCATTTTATTTATGGAGACTCGACGTGTAGTTTATTCAGATACAAAACCCACAAGACGTCCAAAATATGACTCGGCTCTGAACTACCTTCCCTCACCCCCGTGCGTAACTCCTAAACGCGAAAGTCCACAGCCAATGCGCAAAGGGACCCTGCTACCCATCCCTTCAAGGAGAGTGGAGTCATAGAAACAGGAAGGTGTGTGAGAGCGGCCGGTCCGTGAGCCTCAGTGAGGAGAAGGTGCGCCAGCCGGAGCGTCCGAGGTGCCGCGGCTGCGTCTTTAATCGACAGGCAGGACTGCCCCGGGCGTCCCATGACCAGTGAGGAGTTACTTTTAGACAGAAAGTTTCAGTTACGGTGCGGGCACTTCTTATCTGTGCTGCTGCCGCTCATCTGCTCAGCCGTGTGGGCTCTCTGCGGCCCCGTGGACTGCGGCACGCCAGGCCTCCCCGTCCTTCACTGTCTTCCCAAGCTTGCTCACACTCAGGTCCATTGAGTCGGTGATGCCATCCGGCCGTCTCGTCCTCTGTCGCCCCCTCCTGCCCTCAGTCTTTCCCAGCTTCAGGCTCTTTTCCAGCGAGGTGGTTCTCCCCATCGGGTGGCCGAAGGATTCGAGCTTCAGCACCAGTCCTTCTGATGACTATTCAGAGTTGATTCACTGGAGCGGTCTACACTCAAATCCTGTTTGACTACTGTGTAGATTTCTAGCTTTACCCTCACCTCCCTCCTACCCCAGTGACACCCCATGCTAAAAATCCCTTGGCGGAACGTAAATCATTACCTGACATGAATGAACTTAAGTTTCAGGAACCTTCCTACATACGCGCTCCAGGCTTCTGAGGGAATCCAAGCAACTGGACGCATGAGGACTAACGTTTGTCTAATACGCAGAAAAGATATATTTCTGCTTTTAAAAACTTTTTTTTATCAAGCGCTTCCTCAATTGCATATGTTTCAAGGTCCACAAAGCTGAGGTCAGTCTGTGTTGCAAGTGACCGCTGAGCGGGGCTAATAGTCATTGGACAAGAGGCTTTTCAACTGCAAAGACACTAAACAAAGTAAGTATCAAGTTTTTTTTTTTTTTTTCAGTGTTAAGAAGTAAAGTATGCAAGCTACAAGAAGTAGGAAACCAAGTCCTTTTGGAGTATCAAGAGACATAAGAATTATAATACACAAAACACTCATCGCTGTTGGCAGGGTTCTTGATCCTGGTATGTTTGGCATGTTCATGCCCATCTATAATTTTTGTAGATAAATTCCTGGATTTGCTTTATCATCCAAACACTGCCCGCTGGTCTGTATTGGAGGGAGAGAAGCGTTGGAGAGATTGTGGCTGAGTTATCTCTGTTACTATAGAAAAGAAAGTGAAAGTTCTTAGAAAAGCACCAAAGATAATGAAAGGACTGGAGGTAAAGCTTCGATAGAGTGCCTAAAATTCCCAGCAGTTTTCTCCTCATTAGAAAACTGTGGAGGAAATCACAGGCGGGTCCATGTCAAGGCAGTGACTCAGACTTTGGGATCAAATTCTCCTAGACAACTTTAAGGCTGAGGTAAAGCTCCACACGGGCCAGGCACTGAGTGTCCCCCTTCCCCCACTGTCTTCCCAAGCTTGCTCACACTCAGGTCCATTGAGTCGGTGATGCCATCCGGCCGTCTCGTCCTCTGTCGCCCCCTCCTGCCCTCAGTCTTTCCCAGCTTCAGGCTCTTTCCAGCGAGGTGGTTCTCCCCATCGGGTGGCCGAAGGATTCGAGCTTCAGCACCAGTCCTTCTGATGACTATTCAGAGTTGATTCACTGGAGCGGTCTACACTCAAATCCTGTTTGACTACTGTGTAGATTTCTAGCTTTACCCTCACCTCCCTCCTACCCCAGTGACACCCCATGCTAAAAATCCCTTGGCGGAACGTAAATCATTACCTGACATGAATGAACTTAAGTTTCAGGAACCTTCCTACATACGCGCTCCAGGCTTCTGAGGGAATCCAAGCAACTGGACGCATGAGGACTAACGTTTGTCTAATACGCAGAAAAGATATATTTCTGCTTTTAAAAACTTTTTTTTATCAAGCGCTTCCTCAATTGCATATGTTTCAAGGTCCACAAAGCTGAGGTCAGTCTGTGTTGCAAGTGACCGCTGAGCGGGGCTAATAGTCATTGGACAAGAGGCTTTTTCAACTGCAAAGACACTAGACAAAGTAAGTATCAAGTTTTTTTTTTTTTTTTCAGTGTTAAGAAGTAAAGTATGCAAGCTACAAGAAGTAGGAAACCAAGTCCTTTTGGAGTATCAAGAGACATAAGAATTATAATACACAAAACACTCATCGCTGTTGGCAGGGTTCTTGATCCTGGTATGTTTGGCATGTTCATGCCCATCTATAATTTTTGTAGATAAATTCCTGGATTTGCTTTATCATCCAAACACTGCCCGCTGGTCTGTATTGGAGGGAGAGAAGCGTTGGAGAGATTGTGGCTGAGTTATCTCTGTTACTATAGAAAAGAAAGTGAAAGTTCTTAGAAAAGCACCAAAGATAATGAAAGGACTGGAGGTAAAGCTTCGATAGAGTGCCTAAAATTCCCAGCAGTTTTCTCCTCATTAGAAAACTGTGGAGGAAATCACAGGCGGGTCCATGTCAAGGCAGTGACTCAGACTTTGGGATCAAATTCTCCTAGACAACTTTAAAGGTCTGAGGGTTCAAAGCTCCCCACACGGGCCAGGCACTGAGTGTCCTCAGCCATTCGTTTCCCCGGGGGGCCACTCCGATCAGACAGGCAACCTCGTAGTTTCTGTTGGCAGAGGGGTTCGGTCTTAAGCAGACTCCTCAGCCTTAATTGCTGACCTAAGTGTGGATCCTTTAAGGAGAGAATTAGGGTATGCTGTCATCCAGTGCCGGTCAGAACCAGGCCAAGGGCACCTTCCCGCTTCCATTTCGCTGACGGGGTGACACCTCTGCGGAATGACGGGTTTACGTTGAGAATCAGAGAGGGTCCTGGCTGCTGCTGCACCCCGAGGCCGACGGCACAAGGCTGCCCGGAGCCCGGTCCCCGAGCAGAGCCTGGCTGCCTGTCCTCAGGGAGTGCTCTCCGGAGTCACCAGGGCTTTTCCGTCCTGGCCGCCACGTCCAGCTGCTCCAGGAGCTCCTGAGGCGTGTCTCTGCCTGTGCTTCCACACTCTCCTCGCTCTCACTCTGTCCCCAGCGCCTTTCCTGCCTGCTTACCAGAGCTTCCCTCCCACTGCAAAGCGAGCCTCAGTAAGAGCGGTGTCCTTAAGAGGACATACAGGTGGACAAGAAACACATGAAACGATGTTCAACCTCGCTTATTATTAGAGAAATGCAAATCAAAACGACAATGAGATATCACCTCACACCCGTCAGAATGGCCATCGTCCACAAATCGACAGACCATCAATGCTGGAGAGGCTGCGGAGAAAAGGGAACCTCTTGCATTGCTGGTGGGAATGTAAACTGATACAGCCTCTATGGAAGACAGTATGGAGATTCCTGAAAAAACTAAAAGTAGAAGCACCATATGACTCAGCAATCCCACTCTTAGGCTTTATACTCTGATGAAATCAAATCTGAAAGAAGCACCTGTACCCAAATGTTCATTGCAGCTCTCTACACAATAGCTAGAACACGGAAGTAACCTAGATGTCCATCGACAAAACGAACGGATACAAAAGCTCTGTAGTTTTTCTCCTCATTAGAAAACTGTGGAGGAAATCACAGGCGGGTCCATGCAGGCGTGACTCAGACTTTGGGATCAAATTCTCCTAGACAACTTTAAAGGTCTGAGGGTTCAAAGCTCCCACACGGGCCAGGCACTGAGTGTCCTCAGCCATTCGTTTCCCCGGGGGGCCACTCCGATCAGACAGGCAACCTCGTAGTTTCTGTTGGCAGAGGGGTTCGGTCTTAAGCAGACTCCTCAGCCTTAATTGCTGACCTAAGTGTGGATCCTTTAAGGAGAGAATTAGGGTATGCTGTCATCCAGTGCCGGTCAGAACCAGGCCAAGGGCACCTTCCCGCTTCCATTTCGCTGACGGGGTGACACCTCTGCGGAATGACGGGTTTACGTTGAGAATCAGAGAGGTCCTGGCTGCTGCTGCACCCCGAGGCCGACGGCACAAGGCTGCCCGGAGCCCGGTCCCCGAGCAGAGCCTGGCTGCCTGTCCTCAGGGAGTGCTCTCCGGAGTCACCAGGGCTTTTCCGTCCTGGCCGCCACGTCCAGCTGCTCCAGGAGCTCCTGAGGCGTGTCTCTGCCTGTGCTTCCACACTCTCCTCGCTCTCACTCTGTCCCCAGCGCCTTTCCTGCCTGCTTACCAGAGCTTCCCTCCCACTGCAAAGCGAGCCTCAGTAAGAGCGGTGTCCTTAAGAGGACATACAGGTGGACAAGAAACACATGAAACGATGTTCAACCTCGCTTATTATTAGAGAAATGCAAATCAAAACGACAATGAGATATCACCTCACACCCGTCAGAATGGCCATCGTCCACAAATCGACAGACCATCAATGCTGGAGAGGCTGCGGAGAAAAGGGAACCTCTTGCATTGCTGGTGGGAATGTAAACTGATACAGCCTCTATGGAAGACAGTATGGAGATTCCTGAAAAAACTAAAAGTAGAAGCACCATATGACTCAGCAATCCCACTCTTAGGCTTTATACTCTGATGAAATCAAATCTGAAAGAAGCACCTGTACCCAAATGTTCATTGCAGCTCTCTACACAATAGCTAGAACACGGAAGTAACCTAGATGTCCATCGACAAACGAACGGATACAAAAGCTCTGGTACGTGAAATACTACACAGGTGTAAAAAGAAATGCAGAAGAATCAGCCCTAATGAGGTGGCTGGATCTAGAACCTATCATAAAAAGTGAAGTCAGTCAGAAAAAGAAGGACAAGTACAATATACTAACACACATATATGGAATCTAGTAGGATGGTGATGATGGCACATGCAGTGAAGTGATGGAAAAACAGACATGGACAGTAGACATATGGACATTGTGGGGAAGGAACAGTGGGTGGGAGGTGTAAAGGAAGTAGCATGAAAACCTGTACTGTCATATGTGAAGAAAATAGCTATTGCCATTGCGCTGTGAGAAAAGGGGATCCTGCAAGGGTGCTGTGCGATGGTCTGGAGGGGTGGCATGGGGAGGAAATACATATGACTAATCTGGGAACAGACATATCTGTAAACAGCAAAACTCTATAAAAGTTAAAAGTAAAAAAAAAACAACAACAGTATCCTTGATGGTCTTGTTCACAAGAGCATGTCCAGGTTTAGAACAGGGCTTCGTGTTAGTGGGTATTTTACTTATTTTGGCCTCACCATTTGGCATGAGGGGTCTTAGTTCCCTGACCAGGGATTGAACCTGTGCCCCTGCATTGGAAGCACAGAGTTAATCACTGGACCTCCAGGGAAGTCCTCCTTGTGGGTATTTAATGAGCATGGATTGAATGAATGAATGAATGATTCAAACAAATGTTAACAGCTGCGATGTGATTAGGTGATCACCTAGAGCTAGACAGAGCCTCCCCACCACCAACACATGAATATAAACTGATTTGGTGCCATTAAATCAATGACTATGAAGCAAACAGCAATAGATCTGAGTAAGGTTAAAAAGAAAAGGTTTTCTGGCCAAAAGTTATACTAAAGGAATTTTCAAATGTCACATTTGTTCAAGCATGAAACAACAGGAAAAAAAAAAAAAAAAAAGGAAACAAACAATGGGACCTCAAATATATCCATGTGACCAATGACTAGAATTTACCTAGAAGAAAAAGCCCATTGGAAAAAATGACAGAAATAACAAAGTATATATAAAAGATAGATATAAAGAAGACTCTATATCTTCTTTGCAACAACAGAGTCTTAAGCAAATACACAGAAAGCATTAGAATGCATTTCAGCTAAATACTGGGAAACACAGGAAAACTACACCAAAAATGAACTCAAAAAGTGAAACAGAAAAAAAAAAAAGAAGAAAATAATAAAACCATGTACCTCGAGAAATAAAATAGTGTCCATCAGTTACTGCACATTTCCAGTCCCTCTGGGTCACCCCTTCTTAGTTTCCCCAGCGGGCTTCCCTTTGCCGAGAGTAAGGTCCCTATGTAAGAGCCCACATGCGTGACCTTGCTCACCTCCCTCCAGGCTCACCTTCCTGCTAAAGGAATTCTGCTCGAGGGCCCAGAGCATGGTGCCCTGGTCTCATGCTTTCTGAACCCGCTGTTCTCTGCTGGCGGCACCTCCCTGACTCCCCTCCCTTTCACCTGCTCCTCTTGCTGACATTTCCTGCTCATTCTGTAAGACCTCGCTTCCCCTGACCAGCCTCGCCACGGCCATGCAATGGGTAGGCACCCCCAAGAGCTTACTCTGCATTCTAGGCAAACCTTGCTCGGTTCTAGTCACTGTGTCCTAGTACTGCCATGCACTGCTGCCATGTTTCTCAGGAGCTGGCCTGTGGTCTGTGAGAAAGGCATCATCTCTTCCAGCCCCAGCGTCCTTTCAGCCACCAGTGGAAGTGCAGTCAGGCGTGGCTGCCCAGGCTTCCAGGGGCAGGTCTGCGGTGGTGTCTGGCCCCACCGCTCCTGGAGCAAAGAGCCCGGAGGACATGGCTGGCGTGGGGGTCGACACACGGGAGGAGCTCAGTACAGGGTGCCCGAGTGAGGGCGTGAACAGGTGAGTGCATGAGCAAATCCAAGCTCAAGTCTGCCCAGTCCTAGGACACAGCTCATCATTTATGCCAGGAGTGTTTTACCAACCGCTAGGGATTCAAGCATTCTGGAATTGATTGAATTATTGAAGGATTTCTTTAGAGAGTCAACCCTAAAGAAAAACGCTGTGTTCTGGTGAATGAGATGCAGGTGTGATGTGTTTTGATTCTTTTCAAAAGCCAACCCTCCGCTGGACCCATCCAAATTCATGACAGGAATGAAGTCATGTTTCCAAGACTGTGGCATGTCATTGATAAAACCATAAAAGGAATTCTCTGTGGTCAAATAAAACTCCTTTGAAAACATTCATAACCACAAATCCCAGTACATGAGCATAAACTAGTAATGCTTTTAAAGCAAGTTAGACCCCACAAACCTCACAACTGTTGATTCTACTGTAAATATCTGCCATGAGCTGAACCTCATAGAAACGATAATATTATTGTGCCAAAGCATCTTCCCTCTTTCATTTACTTGCCAAACAGATTCAGAATTTTTTTTCCTCCAAAACAGGAGCAAGACTCAATTAAAATGTATAATAATGTGTTAACTAGCTAATACAGCAATTAACACTAAGGGGCATTTCAAGCCCTGAGTTTCCAGCAACAGAACTGTTCTTTCCTTCCCTCCCTACCATCTGTAATTGAAAGATACCATGAGAGCTGCCTTTCATCAACTGCACGAGTTACACTTCCTGCTTTGATAACCGTACAAGGAAACTCTAAGGCACTTGAAGCTCCCAATCACATTTGATCAGTCCGTCAAAATCATCTAACAGCTCCCATCACCCAAAGAAGGACTTTTGAAGAATTCTGTTACCCACACTTCTACACGCATGCTAATCTATATCATTATTTTACAAGGGGTAATGTAATATTTAGTAAGTTTTTAAAATGAGTCAATACTCAAAGTCTCTTATTCATCGCAACTTTAGAACCAAAAAAGCACAGCGGTGTTGCTGAGATGCGTGTGGTGAAGGATTCGTGGAGCTCAGGAGGCAGGACAGCAGTCAGAAGGAAGCACTGGCTCTCAGAACCAGCCCCTGTTTTCTGAAAACGGGATGTGCACTCAAGAACCTCGGGGAACCCAAAACCCATGTGGGCGTGGAGTTATTTTCTGCCAGATGCCCGTGAGTGTGCCAGCATCAGCCGCCTCAGGAACACTGCTTCAGCCGTCATTGAGGACATCTTCCTGGGAATTTTCTGAGGACCAGGTAGGAGTTTCACACTGCTTCAGAGTGGAGCCAGGATGCTGTCTGTGCTGCCTGGCCCGCCCCATCCTGAGTGTATCCAACACGGGCCTGAGGTCCTCTGTGCTTCCACCCTCCGTACAAATATGCTTTTAATTTAAGTGAAATCATTATCCTGCTCTCCCAGGTAAAGCATTCTGTAAACAGGGTATTTAGAAATGTGATAGTCAATTCACAGGAGGTGGTCCTGCCGTCTAGATGTTAAAAAGCAACCCTTCGAGCACAGATGGAAGGCTAGCTCGCTCCACGCGCCCCAGGTGAGTGACAGAGGCATCCACTGGGGTTACCGTCTACCTCTGCAGCCCTCTTGTTGTGCAACAAAGGCCAGACTTTAGACCCGTTGGCCAGAGAGCCCGCCTGCCCTGTCAAGAGAAGGCCGGCTCGCAGAATCAGAGACCGCAGCACAGCCGGCGGCAAAGCTGATCCCGCGTGTGGGGCAACCCTGGCGACGTTTCTAAATGGCCAGGACGAGGTGGTGCTCGCTGAGCTCCCAGAGGCGGGGACAGCAGCGGGCCCAACAGTCCTGGCCCTGCAGAGTTGTGCCGCCTCTCTTCCAAGTGTCTGGCCCTTCCTTCAACGGACGCTGTGTGTGAGGAATTCACAGACTGGGTCCTGGGAGGTCGGGGACATGGCATTTGAAAGTGATCTCCGGCAGGTGTCCCTGGCGCTCCGGTGGTTAGGACTCCACCTTGCAGTGCCGGGGACATGGGCTTGACCCCCGGTCGGGGACCTACTATCTCCCCTGCCGCGGAGCTGCTAAGCCCTGAGCCGCACGCGGAGAAGCCACGCGCCGCCGTGAGCGGCCCTACCCGCCCCAGCGAAGACGTCCTGCGCCACAGTGAAGACCCGAGGCAGCCGAATCAGTATTTTGAAAGAAGAAAGAAAAAGGGAATGATTTCCAGGGAGGAAGTTAATGGAGGGCCGCACGGGCCGCCCCCTGCGGGACGGTGTGGAGGTGTGCCTGCACACTGGGTGGCGGGGCCTCCCGCGCGGCATGCCGCTGTGAACATGCAGCTCAGCGCCGTCTTGGCGGTGCGTGACAGGAGCTGCGCCCGCCCCGGTCAGCCCCCCGAGCCCTGGCCCTCGAGGCCGGCCTGTCTCTGCCGCAGGGAACCCCACGGTCTGTCGCGTCCCCTCGCCCGGAGGCAAGGCCACACAGGTGTTCCACCTGCTCTCCCTGAAGGCAGCCCCTCCCAGGGTTCTTCCCGTAACTCTCTCCTTTCCTCTCCCTCCATCCTCAGGCCCACAGGGCTCGGGGACCCTCCTGGTCCACCACGTTTCACCTGCGGGGAAAACGCAGCCGCAGCCGAGGACGGGGGTCCCAGGCCCCGAGGTACGGCAGGCACCTCTGGGACGCTGAGGCAGCCCGAGGGAAGGAGCAGAGGCCAGGTGAGTGAGAAGACGGAGAGGGAGGCTGGGCAGAGAGGAAGGAGAGATGGAGGTGGGGGAGGGGCAGAAAAATCAAGAAGATGGTTCAGAAGGTCAGACAGCCTCCGGAGGGGCTGGCCGCGGCCCCACGTGCGGGCGGCCGGAGCTTTCCCGGCCTGTGAGGGCCGACGGCGTTTCTAAATGGCCAGGACGAGGTGGTGCTCGCTGAGCTCCCAACAGTCCTGGCCCTGCAGAGTTGTGCCGCCTCTCTTCCAAGTGTCTGGCCCTTCCTTCAACGGACGCTGTGTGTGAGGAATTCACAGACTGGGTCCTGGGAGGTCGGGGACATGGCATTTGAAAGTGATCTCCGGCAGGTGTCCCTGGCGCTCCGGTGGTTAGGACTCCACCTTGCAGTGCCGGGGACATGGGCTTGACCCCCGGTCGGGGACCTACTATCTCCCCTGCCGCGGAGCTGCTAAGCCCTGAGCCGCACGCGGAGAAGCCACGCGCCGCCGTGAGCGGCCCTACCCGCCCCAGCGAAGACGTCCTGCGCCACAGTGAAGACCCGAGGCAGCCGAATCAGTATTTTGAAAGAAGAAAGAAAAAGGGAATGATTTCCAGGGAGGAAGTTAATGGAGGGCCGCACGGGCCGCCCCCTGCGGGACGGTGTGGAGGTGTGCCTGCACACTGGGTGGCGGGGCCTCCCGCGCGGCATGCCGCTGTGAACATGCAGCTCAGCGCCGTCTTGGCGGTGCGTGACAGGAGCTGCGCCCGCCCCGGTCAGCCCCCCGAGCCCTGGCCCTCGAGGCCGGCCTGTCTCTGCCGCAGGGAACCCCACGGTCTGTCGCGTCCCCTCGCCCGGAGGCAAGGCCACACAGGTGTTCCACCTGCTCTCCCTGAAGGCAGCCCCTCCCAGGGTTCTTCCCGTAACTCTCTCCTTTCCTCTCCCTCCATCCTCAGGCCCACAGGGCTCGGGGACCCTCCTGGTCCACCACGTTTCACCTGCGGGGAAAACGCAGCCGCAGCCGAGGACGGGGGTCCCAGGCCCCGAGGTACGGCAGGCACCTCTGGGACGCTGAGGCAGCCCGAGGGAAGGAGCAGAGGCCAGGTGAGTGAGAAGACGGAGAGGGAGGCTGGGCAGAGAGGAAGGAGAGATGGAGGTGGGGGAGGGGCAGAAAAATCAAGAAGATGGTTCAGAAGGTCAGACAGCCTCCGGAGGGGCTGGCCGCGGCCCCACGTGCGGGCGGCCGGAGCTTTCCCGGCCTGTGGAGAGGGCCGACGAGCAGAGGAAGTGGGTGCTAAGCCTCAGACGCTGAAGGCAGGCCCAGCGGCTGGCAGAGGTGAGGCTGTGCGTGGCACTGCTCTTGAGCGTAGGCGGTATTCTTGGGTTAGAGGTTGATGTCTTTAACTGAGCAATAGCACAAATGCCCAGTTTCCATGCAGCCATTCTGCAAATGGATGTGGAGCCCTCAAAGATTTGTAGGCTCGACCTCCCAAGCGGTAGCAGAATAAGTCAGAGGCAAGTCATCCTTCACTTGCCCCGGACAATGGGAAGACCCACGTGACCTCACAGGTGCAGAGGGCAAAGTCCTTCAAAAGGGCGTGAAGGTGCGTCCCACGAGAGTCAGGCTTTCGGCTCTGTCACCCACGGCCTGACTGTGTGACGGCGGATACCACGGGCCGCCCGGAGCCCAGGGCCTCGGGGAGCTCCCTTCTCCGAGGAGCACGAAGCAGGGGACACCCGGCCTTCCGGTGAGGCCTGAGAGCGGCCCGTGTGCCCCGCTGGGCAGGCGCGTGCGGGTCGCAGGCGGAGCGGCGACCCAGCTTATTCTCGGCACACAGATGTGCACTGCACCCGCGTGGCCCGTCGGGGCTCTGGCCCCTGCCGACCCTGCGGGAGGAGCCCGGGCGGGCCCGGGGGGCTGGCGTGCAGCGAGCCGGCCGCGCCCCCGGGTGGGGAGGGCGGCACTCCGCGGACCCTCCAGCCGCACACACGCTTTCACAGACGGAGGTTTACGAGCTCCAGAGTCTGCACGTGTGCGAGCCCCTCACCTCAGTCGTGCCTGCCTCTGCGACCCTGTGGACTGCAGCCCGCCAGGCTCCTCTGTCCATGGGAGTCTCCGGGCAGGAGTGCTGGCGTGGGTGGCCATGCCCTCCTCCAGGGGATCGTCCCAACCCAGGGATCGAACTCGCATCTCTTGTGTCTCCTGCACGGGCAGCAGATTCTGTACCGCCAGCACCATCTGGGAAGTCACCAGTGGCAAACGCCTCATCCTCCCGGCTCTATATTCCAGCTCTACGAGGTCAGTTGCCCAGTCGAGTCCACCTCTTTACACGCAGCCCGGCCTGTGGAGAGGGCCGACGAGCAGAGGAAGTGGGTGCTAAGCCTCAGACGCTGAAGGCAGGCCCAGCGGCTGGCAGAGGTGAGGCTGTGCGTGGCACTGCTCTTGAGCGTAGGCGGTATTCTTGGGTTAGAGGTTGATGTCTTTAACTGAGCAATAGCACAAATGCCCAGTTTCCATGCAGCCATTCTGCAAATGGATGTGGAGCCCTCAAAGATTTGTAGGCTCGACCTCCCAAGCGGTAGCAGAATAAGTCAGAGGCAAGTCATCCTTCACTTGCCCCGGACAATGGGAAGACCCACGTGACCTCACAGGTGCAGAGGGCAAAGTCCTTCAAAAGGGCGTGAAGGTGCGTCCCACGAGAGTCAGGCTTTCGGCTCTGTCACCCACGGCCTGACTGTGTGACGGCGGATACCACGGGCCGCCCGGAGCCCAGGGCCTCGGGGAGCTCCCTTCTCCGAGGAGCACGAAGCAGGGGACACCCGGCCTTCCGGTGAGGCCTGAGAGCGGCCCGTGTGCCCGCTGGGCAGGCGCGTGCGGGTCGCAGGCGGAGCGGCGACCCAGCTTATTCTCGGCACACAGATGTGCACTGCACCCGCGTGGCCCGTCGGGGCTCTGGCCCCTGCCGACCCTGCGGGAGGAGCCCGGGCGGGCCCGGGGGGCTGGCGTGCAGCGAGCCGGCCGCGCCCCCGGGTGGGGAGGGCGGCACTCCGCGGACCCTCCAGCCGCACACACGCTTTCACAGACGGAGGTTTACGAGCTCCAGAGTCTGCACGTGTGCGAGCCCCTCACCTCAGTCGTGCCTGCCTCTGCGACCCTGTGGACTGCAGCCCGCCAGGCTCCTCTGTCCATGGGAGTCTCCGGGCAGGAGTGCTGGCGTGGGTGGCCATGCCCTCCTCCAGGGGATCGTCCCAACCCAGGGATCGAACTCGCATCTCTTGTGTCTCCTGCACGGGCAGCAGATTCTGTACCGCCAGCACCATCTGGGAAGTCACCAGTGGCAAACGCCTCATCCTCCCGGCTCTATATTCCAGCTCTACGAGGTCAGTTGCCCAGTCGAGTCCACCTCTTTTCAACCCCACAGACCTTTCCTCTCCATCTCTAGACAAAAGGAGACCGAGTCCTGTCCTCCCGACCCCGGGCTGCCCTCGGGAGAGAACAGAAATGGGCCGGAGGCTCCCAGTCCTACAGCAAAGCGTGAGCACCCGATGCGTGGCACCACCGCCCTTCACCACCTGACCTGGAACAGAGCGACCGAGATACCCGTTTTCTTTCTATCCTCGTTGTTCACTTCTGACCCCTGACAGTGGCCAGCCAGGTCGGCAGGGCATCCCTGGGTGTGGCTGGCTCTTCCTGTGCCCTCCGCGGCCCGGGCAGATGGCATAAAAACTAGCACGAAGAGGAAGCAGGTCAAGCACGTGAACAAGCAAACCCCGTGTGACGCCCCGACACAGCTCCAAGTCTTCTGGCTTCCCGGGGTGGCCCAAGGGCACGCGCCTCCTGGCACCTGGGTACACAGAATGCAAGGGTCTAAAGGGAGTCTTCAGACATATCCTCACTGAATAAAGGGAAGGTACTGTTTGTAAGGGCTTCCCTGGCGGCTCAGTGGTAAAGAGCCCGCCTGTGACGCAGGAGACCCAGATTTGATCCCTGGGTCATGCAGCCCACTCCAGTATTTTGGCCTGGAAGCTCCCATGGACACAGGAGCCTGGCGGGCTACAGTCTGTGGGGCTGCAAACACGACACGACTTAGCGACTAAACAACAAGACCAATACTTTGAAAAGCAACAGAGACGGTGGGGAGTCCAGGACTCTGCCGCCAAGGGGTCATTTGCACAAAAGAACAGTGCCTCCGTGGGGTATTGGTGGGGACAGGGTCACCCTGCGGACAGTGACCGAGAAGACTGCAGAGGTCGATGGAGAGATTCCTCGGTCAGGAACCCCACGGTGCCGTTACGCCCAGGCCGGGCAAGCCGGGCACGTCCTCGAGGACCATGCCCTCCGAGGGGCTCGCGCAGCTCTGCCCGGAGGAGACACAGAGCAGAGGCCTGAGTCACGGCGTCGAGCCGTGATTCCAAGGTTCCCTCCAACGTCAAAGGCAGAAGGAAACTTCCCGGTGGACAAAAAGCCAGTTTTCTGATATCCTCGCAAACCTCTGGAGGGTCCATTTATTTTCTTCTGATCTCTTTTGGATAAGGAGGTTTAATGGTTGTCGATGTTTCAATCTGCCTTCTCCCCTCTTTATGGGAAATCACTTTCAATGCCAAACATCTACATTGAGGAGAAACTACTTTGCATCCAAAGAAATGGAAACATAGGTAAGTAAAGAGACAGACTACAATTCTGGGCACGTGACCCTGAGCGCCAAAGGTCGGGCAGAGACAAAAGGGAGCAGTGTGGCCACGCGTGCGTGCTCAGTTGTGTCCGACTCTCTGTGACCCCGTGGACTGTGGCCCGCCAGGCTCCTCTGGCCATGGGAGTCTCCAGGCAAGAAGACTGGCGTGGGATGCCATGCCCTTCTCCAGGGGACCTTCCCCAGCCAGGGACTGCACCCATGTCTCCTGCATTGGCAGGAGGATTCTTCACCCCTGAGCCACATGGGGAGCATTAAAGGGACCAGGCTGGCAGGTGAACACACACAGAGAAAAGAAGGGCTCAGCAAGTCCATTAAAGAACACAGCTTAAAACCGGGGCCAATCCAGCGCCTCTCAAGCTGCAGACCCGTGGTGGGTGGGAGAAGCGAACTGAGGCTTGGGGAAAGGAATCTAGGGTATTAATAAATAAATAAAACTCCACTCAAAAAACGTCCGCACCAGAGCAGAGAAAAAAGGCCAGCTGGCTCCCACCACCAGCCTCGCCGCTCTCGAGAGCGCTGGCTCCGCACGGCTGAATTCCTTTGGCACAAACTCCCCGAGCCTCTGAGCCCTATTTTCCACAGAAACACTGGCTTGGCGTTTGAGTCAGGATTAATGTAGATTTTTTTAATTCCTCCACGTATGAGAATCATTCACAGAGGGGAAGTTCTTCTCTATCCGTTCCCAGAATCCTCAGAAGACATCTGGTCTCCTTAGGAGATCAGACAGATCCTCAGATTCGCTAGTTGTCCAACAAAGCAGGGTTCCTCGCTCCCGCTCTTGGGTCTGCGAGGCACCCCAGACCCCGAAGAGAAGCGTGAGCGAAGTAAAACACTAGTCTTGGCTCAAAGGCAGAAGGAAACTTCCCGGTGGACAAAAAGCCAGTTTTCTGATATCCTCGCAAACCTCTGGAGGGTCCATTTATTTTCTTCTGATCTCTTTTGGATAAGGAGGTTTAATGGTTGTCGATGTTTCAATCTGCCTTCTCCCCTCTTTATGGGAAATCACTTTCAATGCCAAACATCTACATTGAGGAGAAACTACTTTGCATCCAAAGAAATGGAAACATAGGTAAGTAAAGAGACAGACTACAATTCTGGGCACGTGACCCTGAGCGCCAAAGGTCGGGCAGAGACAAAAGGGAGCAGTGTGGCCACGCGTGCGTGCTCAGTTGTGTCCGACTCTCTGTGACCCCGTGGACTGTGGCCCGCCAGGCTCCTCTGGCCATGGGAGTCTCCAGGCAAGAAGACTGGCGTGGGATGCCATGCCCTTCTCCAGGGGACCTTCCCCAGCCAGGGACTGCACCCATGTCTCCTGCATTGGCAGGAGGATTCTTCACCCCTGAGCCACATGGGGAGCATTAAAGGGACCAGGCTGGCAGGTGAACACACACAGAGAAAAGAAGGGCTCAGCAAGTCCATTAAAGAACACAGCTTAAAACCGGGGCCAATCCAGCGCCTCTCAAGCTGCAGACCCGTGGTGGGTGGGAGAAGCGAACTGAGGCTTGGGGAAAGGAATCTAGGGTATTAATAAATAAATAAAACTCCACTCAAAAAACGTCCGCACCAGAGCAGAGAAAAAAGGCCAGCTGGCTCCCACCACCAGCCTCGCCGCTCTCGAGAGCGCTGGCTCCGCACGGCTGAATTCCTTTGGCACAAACTCCCCGAGCCTCTGAGCCCTATTTTCCACAGAAACACTGGCTTGGCGTTTGAGTCAGGATTAATGTAGATTTTTTTAATTCCTCCACGTATGAGAATCATTCACAGAGGGGAAGTTCTTCTCTATCCGTTCCCAGAATCCTCAGAAGACATCTGGTCTCCTTAGGAGATCAGACAGATCCTGCAGATTCGCTAGTTGTCCAACAAAGCAGGGTTCCTCGCTCCCCGCTCTTGGGTCTGCGAGGCACCCCAGACCCCGAAGAGAAGCGTGAGCGAAAGTAAAGCACTATCGTCTTGGCTCGCAAAGACAGCGCGCTCTGTCCCGCTGGGTGAGGGCTCTGGAGCTCTCTTCTGATTTCCAAAAACCCAAGTTGAAGTCAAGGAGACAGGCCGCCGTGCAAGACAGATGGGGTTTAAAGATCCGAAGCCACAGTCGGTGTACGACACGACCCAGAAATCGCTGTCATTCTGGGATAATTCGGGCCATCTATCACCCGGTGACAACTCTGACTTCTCTTCTTGCCTGTTTTCCCAAACACACAGAAAGGACCTTGATGACGCGCCCAGCACCCAGGAGTACCCGGGACACACCTTCCTGTGTCCACTGTAGCCCAGAGCAGAACCCCCACCCCCAGCCCGTGGCCGCCGCCCCCAGAGGGCCGTGAGCAGAGGGAAGGCAGAGACCCCCGGGCCTTCCTCCAGGGCTCCGACGGGCCGGCTGGCAGAGGCACGCCACCCAGCGACGCCCCAGTGGCCTGCGAGGATTATAGCAGCCTTCTAAAGTGACTTGCTCGCTCCCAGGGAGTGCTCTGGGCTCAGAGAAAATCTATCTCCCCGATGATCAGTGATTGAGGAATTGGGCGGTAGTGAAGATAGCCGTTGGGGCCTCGTGGGCAAGGGCGTGGATCTGTGGAGTCAAAGGTTCCAGGGCGTGTCTCTGTGTGTGTGTGTGCACGCGTGTGTACCAGGGGTGGCGGCGGGGCTGGGAGATGCACAGATTCTGGGACCCTGAGCGGGCTAGTCCCAGCTCCGGCCTGCAGTAGCCGCCCCGCCTCAGCTCCTCCATACGTAGCCACCTCCCCGCGGTCTCCGGATCCGGAAAGCCCACGCTTCCAGGCCAGCAGGACCACTGGATGCCCCCGAGCCACTTCTGGAGTGCTGACGTCATCTTTCCCATGCCACGATCTTGGGTGGCGATCAGCACGGTCCCTTATATAGAAAGACAACACGGCTGACTCACTTATGCTCTGCCTCTCGGTCCTCGGTCATCACCTCGCTCTGGAATCGCATGGCTGCCGTGAGTACAGTATGTGTCTTTTTCTTCTTTGCTGTTCGTGTACTGTTTCTCAAGATGCTCCTTTGGGAGTTGTCGTTTCCTGTTTCCCATTCCAATGTTTTGAATGGGAACCAGAATATCATTTTTTTGGTCTTTTTTTGCACCTTGTAACTAAACCACCCACCAGATTTCCTCTGGCCTTTTTGATCCTTTCAACAGCAAACAAACGGAACCTGCATTCCCTCTTTTCCATGGAGTGCAACGTGTCCTGGGAGAGTGAGTGAGGGGTCATTTGCAAAATTGCCTTATTATCCTATTACTTCTCCAGGAGTAAATGTGTGCCTTTTCATCTTGGGGCTGTGGGGGTACAAGCAATCCGCCCTGTAAGTACATTGCTTGATGGGTAATTTGCAGTGACGTTAACAAGAAAAAGACTAAAGCTTCCCAGAGAGGTATTTTAAAATCACAGGTTTTGCAGGTGGGTAGGCAGGGGACAGGGCTGCAGATTTCAGGGTGCCGTGGGGGCCAGGCCAGGAGGGAGAGGCCTTGTTCGAGAGGTGCTCTGAGCCGCGGCAGGTGGACGACGCCCCGTGGCTGGCCCGTGACCGCTTCCCACGAGCGACGGTGCCTGGACTGCCCGTCACGCCTCATTAGTGGGTCGTGAAATCACTTCAGTGGGTTGTGACTGGACATTTTACAAAAGCATGAGATAAATCAGACGGAAGCAGAACAGAACAGAAACGGTCAGCGTGCACGGCAGGGCCCAAGCCCTGGGCTGCCCCGTGGCGCTCCGGCTCAGCGGCACGTGCTGGCGGGGTACCCCCGGCTCCAGGCTAGGGTCTGTTTCTCCCCACAGGCCTCCGTTCAAAAGGGGGCAAGCCTCTGTCCCGGAGAAACACCGGGCAGCCCTCACGGGTCTCCAGGCTAGCTTCACACGCCTCGGCCTGCTTTCCACAAAGTGAATTTATAAACAAAGGAAGAGGAATTCTTCCAAAACAAATGGTCACCTCACAACTCTGTATTTAAACAATCCCTAAGTTATTCTGAAATTCTAATTTTCTTCCTCGGAAAAATACCTAAAGGGCACTGCCCTTTAAGTCCAAGGCCAGCAGAGCCCCTCTCAGGGGCCACCCCAGTGTGGATCTGTTCCCTTTTCTTCCCTAAAGACTATTCTCAGAGGAGACTGTTAACTGCCTCAAACGGCAGGATACATGACTGATCATGCTTTAATGGGTCCCGTTCCCCTGGAGTGTTCCTATTTTAACCAAATATGAAGTTTCATCTCCTAGAAAAAAAGTCCCAGACAATTTAAGTGCAGGGAAGGGAGAAGAGGCACTTGGAGAACGTGCTTCTGTAGCTCTCTTACGGCCCCACCTGCGGGTCTCTTCCTTCACTTCAGAACCTTCTCTTTCTCTACATGTAAAAAATACACATGATTTCTTCCCTCACGCTTTCGTGAAACGAACTTCGGTGGTGGTTTTTTCAGTAGGTATTTATGAAACCGTCTTTGACAGCAAACGCTTCGTCATGTGCGCCCTTGTATCCATCTTCCACCTGACTCACTGCCTGGCAAATCTGAGGTCCTTAATTGGAAGTAATTAATTACTATTACGCAGCTGGACTTCTCTATCATACACATGGTGATACTGCTTTCCAGTGTCCAACTAGAAAGAGTACGGGGCATGGTTTTTTTCCTGGATGTAAGAGTATGAAGTAAAACCTCCACACACTTCTCATAAAACAATACGAGCAAGTTTAAAATAGCCCTGATTTGCTGGGTGTATAATAAACACTGGGTTCCCGGGACGAGGTGCTTTACCCCCTCAGTCTCGGTTACTCCTCGAGAAACCTCGTCAGTAGAAAGGCTGTCCCTCCCGCCACGCCTCCACCCCCCCCAGATACCACACCTTCGCGTTTACACTCGAAGATTCAGGCTCAGAGACTGACCGTCTGCCCACAAGGACAGTCAGTAAGCAGGAAGGATCTAATGCCGGCTGGGCCGCTTGTGACTGCGAGGCTGGGCTTCCCTTCTTTCACGTTTCCTAACCTTTCGGCTGTGACTGAAATGATCATTTTCGTTTTCATTTTCCAGTTCCTTACCTGTTCTCTGAAGGGGCAAAGTCTCAACCCTGAGAACACAGTTGGGAGAGTTTTGTTTGTTTTTAATGATAAACGCCCTGATTACCCCAGGGTGCCTCCCCACGCGGGGGGTCCGGTCTGGCAGCTGGCCATGCCCCCTGCACACCCCTGGAGCGACCCCCACCGTCAGCCCCCTGTACGTAAGACAGAGGCCAGGGGAGAGGGGCTGGGCCTGATGGCGCGCGGAGAGCAGGCTGGTGGCAGCCCAGGGACGCCACACGTCCACTCCGAGAACACTCTTGCCTCAGAGCCCAGCGCCGAGAGAAGAGGAGACGGGCTCCGGAGAGCAGAGCGGTCCCTCGGCACCTGGTTCCCGTAGTCCCGGCCCAGCCCCCACCCACAGCTTTAGATGGAAGCCTTTCAGTTAGAAGTCTGCATTGTACTGTCCTTCCTGCAGAGATTCTTAAATCTCTCCCCAAAACCCTTGGTGTCTGAAGCCGCCCCGGTAACAGAAAAAAACTGATTCTGGAAGAGACAGACTAGAAATCACAGCCAGGATTCTGCTTTTCACTCAGAGAATGAAATCACTGACCACCCAGCACTCCTCCTGGTGGGATTGGTCGTTACCTCTCCCATCCCAAAGTTCTTTATAACTTTCCCATATTAATTCAGTCTTCAGTTTCAGGAAATAAAATAATTACGTAGTTAAACAGAGATCCTTATACAAACAAGGACTGTGTTTACAATGTACCAATCCATTAAAATCAACGACAGACACGGATTGTGAGAACCAAAGCCCAGCCAAGCAGACCAGGCCTGACACGGGCCCACTCCCCACCAGAGGCAGTAAACAGCCTACGCAATCTGCTCGAAAACAAGAGCTTTACCACTCTAAGGTCCAGGTAGACAGCTAGCCAATACCTACTTGATACTCTTACCCAGCGGTACCTTTCGCATTCTTTAGCATCTAAAGACAACGAAATGTGGGCATTTGCCCTTTCCAAACTGGCACCATTCAAACAGAGCTCTTGGTCATTTTTCAAAAGTTGACTGCGCTCTGTTTCACACTGGCTTCAATTCTTTAACCAAAACCGAAGTAAAGGGAGTAAGTAAAGACGTTCTCCTAGTCAGAAAAATAAAACCCGACTGAAGTTTACCATACGTGACAATAAATGCCACGGCCCTACGTGGAGAGCCAGAGAAGATGAAGGCCCGTAAAGGAAGCCGTGACCGTTCTGAAGTCAGCGGCCAACACACCACTTCACAGAGCTGTCAGGGAAGCGTGTGTTCGGCACTCAGACCCTACTCACCGGGCACAGAGCCGGGTCTCCCGGAAGGAAGGAGAGCCCGCAGCCCGAGGGCTGGCACGTACCTTGAGCTCCCTGAAGAAGACGCTGCTCCGGGCCCACTCCACGATGGAGAAGAGCGTCTGGTCCGCCATCTTGCACATGAGCCCAAACGTGCTCAGCCGCTCGTGCTTGCTGCGGTTGGCCTGCTCCTGCTGCAGGTAGGCCATGATCTTGGCCTGGACTTGGGGCTCCTCGGGCTCGCACTTGAGCAGTTCCAGGATCAGGTGGGGGACGCTGGCCGGGGAGCTGGTCTGGTAACCGTCCACGTAGGGGTAGCCCATGAGGGACTCCGGCGAGCTGGCGTAGGGGTCGGGGTACTCCGACTTGATGGCACGGCTGGGAAAGTGGCCGTAGGTCTGGTACCCTTGCAGGCTGCCGTGGGGGGGCATGGCCATGCTGATGGGGGACGTGACGAAGGGGCTCCGGTCGTAGTCGGTAGGAGGCAAGGCAGCGTGGTTCAGAGGTAGGCCTTTGGAGGCAGAGTGGATGTTCTGGATCGCAGAGGAGATGCTCAGCTCGGGCGGCATGGCTTGGATCACCTGGGACATGGCTTCCAGCTTCAGTCCGTTGGCTCGGATGAGGGCTTTCTTCTGCTGCTTCAGGGCCCTGTCCCTCTTGTACATGGGCCCGAACTTATTCCTTCCTCCACGCATTCGGTCCGCCCTGACCGCTGTGGGTGTAGGGTTAAAAATAAAAAGGATAGGGAAATAAGCGTACAAATCAGATGGAAGTCATGCGTGATCGTTAGAAAGGCCGCAAATGCACCAGAAGTGGCCTGTGGGTGGCTATTTTCACTACCAAGTTCAAGGACCCACATGGCTTCAATTCTTTAACCAAAACCAGTAAAGGGAGTAAGTAAAGACGTTCTCCTAGTCAGAAAAATAAAACCCGACTGAAGTTTACCATACGTGACAATAAATGCCACGGCCCTACGTGGAGAGCCAGAGAAGATGAAGGCCCGTAAAGGAAGCCGTGACCGTTCTGAAGTCAGCGGCCAACACACCACTTCACAGAGCTGTCAGGGAAGCGTGTGTTCGGCACTCAGACCCTACTCACCGGGCACAGAGCCGGGTCTCCCGGAAGGAAGGAGAGCCCGCAGCCCGAGGGCTGGCACGTACCTTGAGCTCCCTGAAGAAGACGCTGCTCCGGGCCCACTCCACGATGGAGAAGAGCGTCTGGTCCGCCATCTTGCACATGAGCCCAAACGTGCTCAGCCGCTCGTGCTTGCTGCGGTTGGCCTGCTCCTGCTGCAGGTAGGCCATGATCTTGGCCTGGACTTGGGGCTCCTCGGGCTCGCACTTGAGCAGTTCCAGGATCAGGTGGGGGACGCTGGCCGGGGAGCTGGTCTGGTAACCGTCCACGTAGGGGTAGCCCATGAGGGACTCCGGCGAGCTGGCGTAGGGGTCGGGGTACTCCGACTTGATGGCACGGCTGGGAAAGTGGCCGTAGGTCTGGTACCCTTGCAGGCTGCCGTGGGGGGGCATGGCCATGCTGATGGGGGACGTGACGAAGGGGCTCCGGTCGTAGTCGGTAGGAGGCAAGGCAGCGTGGTTCAGAGGTAGGCCTTTGGAGGCAGAGTGGATGTTCTGGATCGCAGAGGAGATGCTCAGCTCGGGCGGCATGGCTTGGATCACCTGGGACATGGCTTCCAGCTTCAGTCCGTTGGCTCGGATGAGGGCTTTCTTCTGCTGCTTCAGGGCCCTGTCCCTCTTGTACATGGGCCCGAACTTATTCCTTCCTCCACGCATTCGGTCCGCCCTGACCGCTGTGGGTGTAGGGTTAAAAATAAAAAGGATAGGGGAAATAAGCGTACAAATCAGATGGAAGTCATGCGCGTGATCGTTAGAAAGGCCGCAAATGCACCAGAAGTGGCCTGTGGGTGGCTATTTTCACTACAGTAGTCCACAAAGATTCCAAAAAAGTCCTCCTTATGTATGAATTCTTTCCTCCAAGTGTGTGTGTCATTCAAAAAATATTTCGGCTATGTGGGGACCTAGTAACCCTTCGGTGGACGGAAGAGACTCCTCTAATTTTTTTTTACACACGGGGGGCGCTTTGTGATGCCAAGGGAGCCGATCAGATTCCATCCTGCCAGTGACGCTGGGCTTCTTTATGGGAGCACAAACTGCTCCACGGGCGGGTGCGTGCACACACACACACGCGCACCCCAAAGGGGCCATCACTGGATTAAAGTGTGCCTATTTCTCCTGAGAACAGCATTCTCTCCCAAAGGCTCCTTGGCTGCTTTGCTGCAAAACTGCCAGGTGCAGGCTCTTCTTGGGAAACCACTCTCACCTGGGCCTGCGGGGCTGCTGGTTACAGGCTGTAATTTACAGAGACCTGGACGGGGTCAGAGCAGCTTCATCTCAGAAGCCGTCAAGACCGGCCACCGTCCCCACGCGGGGCGCCATCCAGGGCCACGTCTAGTCACTTGCTTAGCAGGTCTCTGCTAGCGCATGGTGGCCAGTGGCAATTAGCCCGGACCTCGCGACCTCTGACAGCTCGTGACATGGGGAAATTGCTGGAGGTTACGTTCTGGAGCTTTTTATCTCAGGATTAGCACAGCATTAAAAATTTATTGTGAAGGCTAGGTACCCAGAACAGGAGATAATAAAGAGTTTTTCATCTGGATGATGATGTATTGAATATTCAATTGTTTCATCTCACTGTGAACAAAGTATGAGCATGCATCACGACTTCCTGTGGAGGACGCCCACTTTGGATCACCTGGGACATGGCTTCCAGCTTCAGTCCGTTGGCTCGGATGAGGGCTTTCTTCTGCTGCTTCAGGGCCCTGTCCCTCTTGTACATGGGCCCGAACTTATTCCTTCCTCCACGCATTCGGTCCGCCCTGACCGCTGTGGGTGTAGGGTTAAAAATAAAAAGGATAGGGGAAATAAGCGTACAAATCAGATGGAAGTCATGCGCGTGATCGTTAGAAAGGCCGCAAATGCACCAGAAGTGGCCTGTGGGTGGCTATTTTCACTACAGTAGTCCACAAAGATTCCAAAAAAGTCCTCCTTATGTATGAATTCTTTCCTCCAAGTGTGTGTGTCATTCAAAAAATATTTCGGCTATGTGGGGACCTAGTAACCCTTCGGTGGACGGAAGAGACTCCTCTAATTTTTTTTTACACACGGGGGGCGCTTTGTGATGCCAAGGGAGCCGATCAGATTCCATCCTGCCAGTGACGCTGGGCTTCTTTATGGGAGCACAAACTGCTCCACGGGCGGGTGCGTGCACACACACACGCGCACCCCAAAGGGGCCATCACTGGATTAAAGTGTGCCTATTTCTCCTGAGAACAGCATTCTCTCCCAAAGGCTCCTTGGCTGCTTTGCTGCAAAACTGCCAGGTGCAGGCTCTTCTTGGGAAACCACTCTCACCTGGGCCTGCGGGGCTGCTGGTTACAGGCTGTAATTTACAGAGACCTGGACGGGGTCAGAGCAGCTTCATCTCAGAAGCCGTCAAGACCGGCCACCGTCCCCACGCGGGGCGCCATCCAGGGCCACGTCTAGTCACTTGCTTAGCAGGTCTCTGCTAGCGCATGGTGGCCAGTGGCAATTAGCCCGGACCTCGCGACCTCTGACAGCTCGTGACATGGGGAAATTGCTGGAGGTTACGTTCTGGAGCTTTTTATCTCAGGATTAGCACAGCATTAAAAATTTATTGTGAAGGCTAGGTACCCAGAACAGGAGATAATAAAGAGTTTTTCATCTGGATGATGATGTATTGAATATTCAATTGTTTCATCTCACTGTGAACAAAGTATGAGCATGCATCACGAGGGACTTCCTGTGGAGGACGCCCACTTTTTAAGGTAAAGAAATGCAACCTTATCCTTTTATTTAAAAAAAAAAAGGAATCAATGACCTCATACACAATCACGATACTTAATTTTTAACAGCTTATCTTCTGAGTCTCTTCCTATGGTAAACATATACCACACTGCTTTACTGTTTGGAAAATAATAAAGGGATTGGTAATGAAGAAACTGTCAAGAAGCAGTTACGTCCTTTCTGAACCTTGTCTTAAAAGTAACACTGGCTGAACTGTCCCCCTGATGAGCCAAGTGGCTACTTCTGTTGGGAAGGAATCGATCAGCAATTCTCCAGATTATTTGACACTTTTGGACTATTTCTTTCACATCTGAGTGCCGCACAACAGAAAAGCCCCAAACAAAACCAGCCTGTGCCTCACTGATCAAAATGAACGGGATCCTGTGTCTGGCACGTCACTGGGATTTGTATCCACTCTTATGGCTTTATTTATAATATATTTAATCTGTGGAAAGTCGGTAGGTCAGGGACCAAAAACCAGCAGCACGCCATAGCCGTCCGTGAACTACACACTACTCACAGCGGCCGTGCACTAGCTGTACTTCCTGCCGGGCTGCGGAGCCCACGGGCAGGTTTGGCTTCTTCACCATAAAGTTGACCGTGGCTCTGGAGGAGCCGTCCTCGTCCTCCTCACACCAGTGCCACCAATGCGGCTGTTCATTATGTTTCATGTTTCCTGATTCTCATTTTTTTTTTTTTTAATGTTGGAGGCTCAGTCGTCATCTTAAAAAAAGTGCTTTCCCACACTATCAAAACTGATACTCCCCATGAAAAAGTCTTTTTATAATTAAAGGCTTGAACTCTCAGTCAGGACTCATGAAACTAATAGCAACAATTATAAGTGAACTGATTCAAAAAGATTCAAATCAAACTTTTTTACTAGGACATCTTGATTTGAAACCTGTCAACGGTTTACAAAAATATTTTGGCAAATTATTTTTACTTGTTCTTAGCTGAATCACGTTGGTCTTACTTTCATCTACCCATGACATGCATCTGCTTCTCAAACTAAAAAATGAGGCAGTGAGGCAGAACTCTGACGTTAAATTTTTTTTCCTAGTAGATTTCCCCAGCCTTTGAATGAGACCTCAGACTATTCTGCTGACAAAACATAAAAAGATCTTATTGTCAACAGTGTTAAAAGACTAGGAAAATACTGTTACCATGTTCTAAGTACAATGTTGTTTTAAATCCTATGTCCTTGGAGAGTTTCAACAGGCAGCACTCTTTAGAAAAAACTTACCTTCTAGCTTCATTCCAACACTTAGACATTTTTGAAATCGACAGTAAGGACAACGCTTTCTCTGTGTTTTGTCAATTTGGCAGTTCTGGTTTTCTATACATGTGTACCTTTTATTATTTTGGACTGTTCGCTTAAAAAAGCCCTAGAAGAGAAAACAGTGAGACATATTATATAGTGAACACCCGTCTCTTCCATTGTTTCATTTTAAGGAAATCACCAGTAAATCTTTTCATTGCACAATTTGAGCCCTTCTGTGGTTCTGTGATTGGTTTCACGTTTTAACAAGATCAACCCTCCAGAGCCAGGCTGTGGTAGAGACTTCTGGCATCAGAGTTTTACTTCACAAGAATCACATCAAATCTTGGGGGGCTTTGTCTACACACCATTTTATTCACAACATTCAGAGGAAAATACATGCTAAGTTCACCAGGAATGTTTTTTTCCTATTAACCTCCATGTTCCAGATAAGGCGCTTATAGAGAGCTGCATTGCTTTCAGGTGGTCTGATATAATTTTGGTGACAAACTACAGTAAAATACCAGTGGAGGAAAAAAATGGAACAGCAAAACACCTCAGACTTTTTATAAATGTCAGCACTAAAGAGTTAAAAGCAAAAAGAATTTAAAGAATAAAATGGGAAGACGTTCATAATTCCATTGGAATACATTCAAGCTGAGGAACTGTGCAAGAAAAAGGTGAAACTTACGATGGAAAAAAGCATGTCCAGCAGAGAGCGGGGCTTCTGCAGAGTGTGTGCCTTCCTTGTATTTCACCCCAAAGAATTAAGCACAAAGAAATCTGTAGTTTGGCAAATTATTTTTACTTGTTCTTAGCTGAATCACGTTGGTCTTACTTTCATCTACCCATGACATGCATCTGCTTCTCAAACTAAAAAATGAGGCAGTGAGGCAGAACTCTGACGTTAAATTTTTTTTCCTAGTAGATTTCCCCAGCCTTTGAATGAGACCTCAGACTATTCTGCTGACAAAACATAAAAAGATCTTATTGTCAACAGTGTTAAAAGACTAGGAAAATACTGTTACCATGTTCTAAGTACAATGTTGTTTTAAATCCTATGTCCTTGGAGAGTTTCAACAGGCAGCACTCTTTAGAAAAAACTTACCTTCTAGCTTCATTCCAACACTTAGACATTTTTGAAATCGACAGTAAGGACAACGCTTTCTCTGTGTTTTGTCAATTTGGCAGTTCTGGTTTTCTATACATGTGTACCTTTTATTATTTTGGACTGTTCGCTTAAAAAAGCCCTAGAAGAGAAACAGTGAGACATATTATATAGTGAACACCCGTCTCTTCCATTGTTTCATTTTAAGGAAATCACCAGTAAATCTTTTCATTGCACAATTTGAGCCCTTCTGTGGTTCTGTGATTGGTTTCACGTTTTAACAAGATCAACCCTCCAGAGCCAGGCTGTGGTAGAGACTTCTGGCATCAGAGTTTTACTTCACAAGAATCACATCAAATCTTGGGGGGCTTTGTCTACACACCATTTTATTCACAACATTCAGAGGAAAATACATGCTAAGTTCACCAGGAATGTTTTTTTCCTATTAACCTCCATGTTCCAGATAAGGCGCTTATAGAGAGCTGCATTGCTTTCAGGTGGTCTGATATAATTTTGGTGACAAACTACAGTAAAATACCAGTGGAGGAAAAAAATGGAACAGCAAAACACCTCAGACTTTTTATAAATGTCAGCACTAAAGAGTTAAAAGCAAAAAGAATTTAAAGAATAAAATGGGAAGACGTTCATAATTCCATTGGAATACATTCAAGCTGAGGAACTGTGCAAGAAAAAGGTGAAACTTACGATGGAAAAAAGCATGTCCAGCAGAGAGCGGGGCTTCTGCAGAGTGTGTGCCTTCCTTGTATTTCACCCCAAAGAATTAAGCACAAAGAAAATCTGTAGCATTGTAACATAGTAACTGCTTGGATGGTGTATTCTTTGTTTGCCTTATTGACTACAAAGTGAAACCATCTTTGTTATAAAGAAAGAAGGGATTTTCTTGGCAGTGGTTTAAGTATTGTATTGAGTTTTCTACTTTCAAAAATGTTGAAAACTAGGGAGTATCAAATCTACTTGGGAATAATGAAAAAAGTCCAAGATAAATCCTTAGCGTATCGTTGACATTGTTAGTAATGACACCGGTGGTACATCTCACATATTAAAAATTCTTGCATTTAAATAAGTCATATAATACACTTATGAAAACTACTCTTAGTATAAGCTTAATATATGATTTCTTATTCTTTCTGATATAAGGATCAGAAAAATCTTAAAAATCATTTTTGGAATAAATCAGGATGAAATCATACAGTTGGGAATTTAGACTTTTATGTCTGTGGATAAAACATGTTTGGATGTGTAGCACAGAATACACTGAAGTTAAAATGTATTTGGGAAATACTTTGTCATGTTTGCTCTCAAGAACAACGATGCTTTAAATATATATAAGTCAAGCAAAATCAATATTCTGGACTGTTAGAAATAGAGGTCTTTCTACAGCTACATCACTTTCCTACAATAAACTATTTTAAAGCCATGAGACTGGCAAAGTTTTCTAAACAGCATAAATTTCTTTGCCTTTGGAATTAAATCAGACACATATTTCTAAGAATCAGCCCACTAAGACTCACTCTTCCCCTCTCTCATTGTTGAATCCAAAAAAGACAGCCTACATTTAGCTTTCAGAAGCAGTCCAACGGTTTATTTTGGTTTTGAACATTATATTTCTCAGGTAGCAATGTAGAAGCAGACCTTGCAGCTTTCACAGGTGAGAAGCCCGTAATGGTACCCAGACACTTTATCTCCACACACGGGACAGAGTTCTTCGAGGTCCTCATCGTAGGAGTAATTCACCATTTTAAACTGAGACACTGAAAACAGAAGAGAAATGCACACACCCAGTTAATTTACTAGATTGGTCTTAATCCTGCAGTAAAAAGCATTTTCATGCCTGGAGGGCAAACATCACCAGGTAAAACAGAAAATAAAACTGTTTTACAGGTGTACTGCAGAGAGTTATTTTTACAGTCAAAGTAAAACATCTTTTGGCATCAATGAGCACGCACTTAACATTACTTTAAAAGTAATTATAAATTCTTTTGTTAAAAATCCTTCAGCTGACCACTGCTGAACACATCTCCTGGCTCTGCAAAGCAACAGATCAGAAAAGGAACACGGAATAAAGTCACAACTAAGAATTCCCTTTAAACCACCTTGCTGATAAGTTCCCAAACGTCAACTTTGCCTAAGAGACAGCAGCACAGAGCCTAATCCTCGCATGGAACCGGGTTTGCCCAAAGTTCCGGAAGCCCTAAGGGTGCCCGGGGGAGAGCTACACCGGCTCGGCTTTAACCACAGCCTGCGGCTCCCAGAGCGTTCAGAACTGTTAGATGAACCCAAACATCCAGTTACGTATTGATAGGGCTTTCATCTCTGCACTTTTGAAAACCTACTGTAGAAATAGAAAAAAAAAAAAAAAAAAAAAAAAAAGGACGCATGGACGGAAGAAAAAGAAAAACATGGAAAGCACAAGAACACTCGAGAGTTTGGTTTCGTCGCGAAATACTGAAGTCCTTTCACGAACTTCACACGTTTCCGATCATCACTGCAATGCAAAATATGAAGCCCCCGAGTTCGCCCTGTTGAACAGAAATCAGGCCGCGGCTTCCCGCGGCTCCCTGCAGCGATCCTGCCATCACCAAGCTCCGGACGCAGCCCCGCGAAGGCGTCCTCGCAGCTCCAGGACGCATCAGCCTGCGCCGGCGGGCCAGCGGCCGGGAGGGCCAGGTCGTACCTGATCCGGTCCCTCCCCGAGACGCGGTCCACGCCGGCGGAGCCTCGCAGCGCGCGCCGCGGAGCCGGGAAGGCGAGGGCAGATCCGCGCAGCCCCGCCGCCGCCCGAACCCTCTGGGCACCGCCTCTGAAGCCGCGGGGCGCACTCGCCTCTCGCCGCTTGCTCAACTTTCGGCTACACAGGCGCGCAAAGGCCCCAGTCAGGTTTGTTTTAAGTTAATCAGTGGCACTTGCAGGGGGCGGGGCGGGGGGGAGGGGAACCGAGGGCCCGGCGGGAGCTTCCTCTGATTTGTTTACCGTAAAGGAAAGGGGGAAATAGCCCCCACCCGTCCCCAAAGCGCCCGGCCACTCCACCAGCGCAGCGGCCTCCTTGCCAAAGATTTCTGACTCGTTTTTTTCTTTTTAAAATTAAAGTTGTGTATTCTTTCCGGATTCTGGGGGTCTCCGGAAAGGGCCGTCGGGGTGGGGGTCCCCTACCAGCGCTTCTCAGCTGACAGAGCGGAGCTGGCACTCCGGGGGATGCAGAGCCCTGGGCTGGGGCATAAACCAGAGGTGAGTCACCCAGAGCTTGGAGGAGGGGTCCCCGGAAAAGACGGGAAAAGCCGACGCAGGCGTCTGAGCTCCGAGACGCAGAGCGCAGACCTCTCGCGGGTGCCAGCAGAGGCCCGCGCTCGTGTCAGGGGAGCCCAGGGGTTTGGCTGGGACTGAGGTTTCCAGAAGCTTGTTAACAGCCTCAACCCTCCTAAAAGCTCGTGAGTGTTGTCTCGAGCCATGATTTAGGGATGAGGAAAAAGCGTACTTTACCAAGTGGATGCTTTTCTCCTCCCCCCCTCCCTCCCCAAAAGTAAACTCTTAACTTCGCACCTGAGAAGTGCGGAGAAGCGGGGACCCAGTGCGCGCCTCGGGGATCCGACACCCAAAGACCGGGTCTGAGAAAATCCAAAGACAGAGGTCATGTGGGGAGCCCAGCGCGGTGGTGCGAGACCCCGACACCTTTCAGAGGCCCCCAGGTGCTGTAACCCGGGTGAGTCTTTGGAAAATCGAATGCATCTGGGCAAAGCAGTCCCGGTCTTGATAAAGTAGCGGGAACGCTGGAGCATCGGACCGCCGAGGCCGCAGAAGCGCGCGGACAAGTTCCCCCAACTCTCCTGGGACCCGGTAGCGGGTCCTCTTTCTGAACCGCTCCCAATCCCCACGGTTCGGAGGGCGGCGCGTCCCAGGCCGAGGCCGGAGCGGTCTGGGCCTGGGGTCCGCGTCCCCAGGGGCTCCCCTCGGGCGGCAGGCCGCGTGGCCGGCAGGAAGCCGCGCCCGGGCGCTTCCGCCCGCTTTCAACCCTGGGGCTGAGCAAGCGGTTGGCGACTTCCTGGAGTCCTAGGCGCCAGGTAAAGCCAGCTTTCTGCTCCAGGCCAGTGGGTCGGGTCAAGGAAGCCCCTCTCGAATTTCCCCAAAGCGCCCGGCCACTCCACCAGCGCAGCGGCCTCCTTGCCAAAGATTTCTGACTCGTTTTTTTCTTTTTAAAATTAAAGTTGTGTATTCTTTCCGGATTCTGGGGGTCTCCGGAAAGGGCCGTCGGGGGGGGGGTCCCCTACCAGCGCTTCTCAGCTGACAGAGCGGAGCTGGCACTCCGGGGGATGCAGAGCCCTGGGCTGGGGCATAAACCAGAGGTGAGTCACCCAGAGCTTGGAGGAGGGGTCCCCGGAAAAGACGGGAAAAGCCGACGCAGGCGTCTGAGCTCCGAGACGCAGAGCGCAGACCTCTCGCGGGTGCCAGCAGAGGCCCGCGCTCGTGTCAGGGGAGCCCAGGGGTTTGGCTGGGACTGAGGTTTCCAGAAGCTTGTTAACAGCCTCAACCCTCCTAAAAGCTCGTGAGTGTTGTCTCGAGCCATGATTTAGGGATGAGGAAAAAGCGTACTTTACCAAGTGGATGCTTTTCTCCTCCCCCCCTCCCTCCCCAAAAGTAAACTCTTAACTTCGCACCTGAGAAGTGCGGAGAAGCGGGGACCCAGTGCGCGCCTCGGGGATCCGACACCCAAAGACCGGGTCTGAGAAAATCCAAAGACAGAGGTCATGTGGGGAGCCCAGCGCGGTGGTGCGAGACCCCGACACCTTTCAGAGGCCCCCAGGTGCTGTAACCCGGGTGAGTCTTTGGAAAATCGAATGCATCTGGGCAAAGCAGTCCCGGTCTTGATAAAGTAGCGGGAACGCTGGAGCATCGGACCGCCGAGGCCGCAGAAGCGCGCGGACAAGTTCCCCCAACTCTCCTGGGACCCGGTAGCGGGTCCTCTTTCTGAACCGCTCCCAATCCCCACGGTTCGGAGGGCGGCGCGTCCCAGGCCGAGGCCGGAGCGGTCTGGGCCTGGGGTCCGCGTCCCCAGGGGCTCCCCTCGGGCGGCAGGCCGCGTGGCCGGCAGGAAGCCGCGCCCGGGCGCTTCCCGCCCGCTTTCAACCCCTGGGGCTGAGCAAGCGGTTGGCGACTTCCTGGAGTCCTAGGCGCCAGGTAAAGCCAGCTTTCTGCTCCAGGCCAGTGGGTCGGGTCAAGGAAGCCCCTCTCGAATTTAAAAAAAAAAAAAAACACACACACACTGCAAGGCTGTCTCCCTCCCATCTCCCCTCCAGCCGACCTCCGGCTCCAGCTTCTCCCGAGTCGCCCAGAAACGCGCGCGGGAAGGCGAAGCAGGAACTCTCCCTCGGACCCCAGAATCTGGCCGGCCCCAAGGGCGCCCAAGAGATAGTCCACCTTGGCCGCTGGCGGCGGAGGGACCCGAGCCGGCTCCCATTGCCGAATCCCAGATGCCGGCGGGGAAGTCTCTTTGGGCCAACCGGGTCACCTCGGGGGCAGCGAACCTGCAACTTAGACTCCAGGGTCTCGGCCCCCAGGGGACTTCCACGGCCCTCCCTGGAGACTGGGCAGAACCCCAGAACTCGCGAGCCGTCACTGACCCCACCGGCGGGACGCAGACCCTCCCGCCGTCCCTCTTCTGCAAACGGCCGGGCGAACTCCGGCCCCGGGCCCAGCGCCGCCTGTCCCGCAGCCACGGGGGGCACCAGCCCTGAACTCGGCTCGCCTCGCCGCCTCGGCCCTTTCAAGTTGGCTCAAGGGGATGGCAGGAAGCGCTCCGGGATCACAGGCCCGGCGGCCCGCACATCCTGCACGCTGGCAGGGCGAGGGTGGAAGGGCACCGGAGACTTTTCCTCGCATTGTTCCCTCCCGAGCCCTGAGCAACTGCAATAAACTTCTGAAGGACTCCACAGGCCAGGTCCAGAGTCGCTTGTTTTGGAAAGCGGCGAAAACACAGCCTATCGGATTTGCCTTTTTTTTTTTTTTTTTTTGCTGTTGTTGTTAGCAATCAAAAGCAGGGGAAACAAACGGGACTTTCAGATGCCGGGTCTCCGGCTGAAGGGGCTGGACACGGCCCTGCACTCACTCCGCGAGCTGGAGACCACTGGTTCTTTCCAGTTCTGCCTGCCGTTTTACGAAGGTGTTCAAATTCGAGCCGGCTGCGCCTGGGCTGCAGGGTGCCCAGGGGTCCTAATCCCGCTTGGCCAGCTCGTCCCCAGGTCTTTCGTCCTCTGCAGTGGACTTTCTCGGGCAAAGGGCTCTTCCTGCACTCAAGAGCTCCGGTTCAAGTTCCCCCCGATCCCAGGGACGGGGAACCTGCTCGGGCTTCCCAAGAGAAGTTCCACGTCTTGGAAGGATCGTTAGAAAAACTAGATCTTTAGCTCGAAGCTGCCCGCTTGGGTCGCCGGAGCTGGAAGCCTCTTGATTAGAAGCGGCCAATTAGGCATTGCTCGGAAAATCCCCGGCCCGCACGGTTCAAGAGCCACAAACTTTTACGCCTTCCCCTGGGGAGGGAGCCGGACGCCCGCGCGCCACCCCGCAGCCTGGCATCCCCGCGGCGGCGAGCGCAGGGCGGCGGGTCGAGCGCCCGCGCGGGGCCGGAGGCGGCAGCCCGCGGGGCTCACCGGGGGCGAGGGAGCCGCGGGAGCCGCGCGCCGCGAGCGCCTCCTTACCTTGCATGTTTTCCGGCATCTGCCCCTGTTCCCCATGCGACCGCGCCAGTCCCAGGGCTTCCGTCTCCACTTTGGGCAGCATGACAAGGCGGCCGCAGGCAGGGGTCGGGGGTCCGTGCCGGTCCGGAAGCCCTGCACCTGAGCGCGGGCGGCTCCGCTTCAACTCCGCCGGCGGGCTGCTCCCTCGTCCGCTGGCGGCAGCGCGCCTCCGCAGCCTCCGGGGCAGCGGCAGGACCCCGGAGCCCCGTCCAGGCTCGCTACTCCCGAGACGCCCCCGGATCGCCAGGAGGAAGCGGCCGGCACGGAGCGGAGACCGCGTCCAGGCGCCCGGGTCCGGCTCGGCGAGGGCGCAGCTGCCCGGGGCGCGGACGCGCGTCAGGCCGAGCTCCGGGCGCGCGGCGGAGGCGGCGGCCGAGCTCCTGCTGCCGCCGCCGCCGCTCCCGGACGGCTCGGCTCGGCGACCCGCACCCTCCCTCCGCTCGGGATCGCGGGGTTTCTCGCGCGCGCTTTCTCTGGCCTCGCTCGCCTCTCCTCTCCGCCCCTTCCCGGTCTCCGCTCGCCTCCCTCCCTCTCTCCCAGGCGTGGAGTTACAAGTTCAGCCTCCCTCCGCGGCCGCGGCCACGGTCGCCGGTCCGGGAGCCGCTCCCTCCAGCCCCGGGGCGGCGAGGCTGGCCGGCGAGGGAGGGGAAGTGGAGCCCAGGGAGGCGAGCCGGCGTGGGGAGCCGGGTGAGGGGTGATGATAGGGAATGGGGACCCGGGTTCCGACTCCGGTCGGACACCGGGCGCCAGCCAATAAGGACGAGGCGCAGGCTCCCGTCCGCTCGCCGGCCCCAACCTCTGCACCCCGCCTCGCCCCCTCCCACCCCACCCGGCCCAGTCTGGGCGGGGGATGAGCGCGCCGCGGGTCTTCCAGCGGGTGAGAGGCGACCTCTGTCTGAGCGCCGCCGCCAAGGAGAAGCTGGGTGGCGGAGTCCGCGCGCAGCGGGGAAGCCGGCGGGGGCGCGGGTGGGAGTGCGGCCCCGGCGTGCGTCGGGCGAGGGGCTGCAGGCGGAGTTAAACGCGTTCACACAAACCGGGAGAGCGAACAAGAGCTGGCGGGCTCCCGAGGGTCCCCGGGCGCCGCGCCCCTCGGCGCGAAGTCCGCAGGCCCCCGAGGGTGGCCGCACGGCGCGGTTCACCTGCTCAGGAGGACAGCTGCGTCGCCAAGAGTTCTTGCACTCACCGGGGATCCGAACGGCCCTCCCCAGCTCCCCGCTCTCCCCCGGCGCCTCCGCTCACTTGCTTATAAAGACCACCCGCCTCCCCGAGCCCCCAGATCATCTTGGCGGCAGACTTCCTAAATGTTACTGAGCTGGGTTTCCATGCAGAATGCAAAGAGAAGCCCTGGCCTCCTTTTCCATTCTGTGGGCTCTTGGGTGGGTCGAGCCGCTGGAGGCCCAGAGGCCCTGCACTTTTTAAAAAAGTTTTCAAGAACCATCTGTTATGCAAGCGCTTCCGCCACCAGCTCAGATCTCATCCCAACAAGACGGAGACATTTCCCCAGACTCCTGACGGCACGTGAAACGCCTCATATTCAGTATCCGCTGCCAGTTGGGTGATTATCAGAGTCCCCCACAAGGGGGTGAATGTGAATCTCAAAGGCTCCAAAGCAGTACATCCCCCCCCCCCCCCCCTCTCTCCCAGGGGGAAGTTCAGCCTCCCTCCGCGGCCGCGGCCACGGTCGCCGGTCCGGGAGCCGCTCCTCCAGCCCCGGGGCGGCGAGGCTGGCCGGCGAGGGAGGAAGTGGAGCCCAGGGAGGCGAGCCGGCGTGGGGAGCCGGGTGAGGGGTGATGATAGGAATGGGGACCCGGGTTCCGACCCCGGTCGGACACCGGGCGCCAGCCAATAAGGACGAGGCGCAGGCTCCCGTCCGCTCGCCGGCCCCAACCTCTGCACCCCGCCTCGCCCCCTCCCACCCCACCCGGCCCAGTCTGGGCGGGGGATGAGCGCGCCGCGGGTCTTCCAGCGGGTGAGAGGCGACCTCTGTCTGAGCGCCGCCGCCAAGGAGAAGCTGGGTGGCGGAGTCCGCGCGCAGCGGGGAAGCCGGCGGGGGCGCGGGTGGGAGTGCGGCCCCGGCGTGCGTCGGGCGAGGGGCTGCAGGCGGAGTTAAACGCGTTCACACAAACCGGGAGAGCGAACAAGAGCTGGCGGGCTCGAAGTCCGCAGGCCCCCGAGGGTGGCCGCACGGCGCGGTTCACCTGCTCAGGAGGACAGCTGCGTCGCCAAGAGTTCTTGCACTCACCGGGGATCCGAACGGCCCTCCCCAGCTCCCCGCTCTCCCCCGGCGCCTCCGCTCACTTGCTTATAAAGACCACCCGCCTCCCCGAGCCCCCAGATCATCTTGGCGGCAGACTTCCTAAATGTTACTGAGCTGGGTTTCCATGCAGAATGCAAAGAGAAGCCCTGGCCTCCTTTTCCATTCTGTGGGCTCTTGGGTGGGTCGAGCCGCTGGAGGCCCAGAGGCCCTGCACTTTTTAAAAAAGTTTTCAAGAACCATCTGTTATGCAAGCGCTTCCGCCACCAGCTCAGATCTCATCCCAACAAGACGGAGACATTTCCCCAGACTCCTGACGGCACGTGAAACGCCTCATATTCAGTATCCGCTGCCAGTTGGGTGATTATCAGAGTCCCCCACAAGGGGGTGAATGTGAATCTCAAAGGCTCTGAATTTATTCTATGTGAATGACATGGAGATCACACACTCACACTGGGCAGTCCAGTATTTGATGAACTGAAGCACACGCCAGTCACTGCCGTGCATAAGCACAGGTGGAAATGAGATGGGATGTTCACCACGTCCCCAGGCCTGGCCCTTCAGACAGGGCAGCCTCTCAAAACTGACCTGTCATTTTGCTGCTCAACACAGAGTGCTCAGAATCTAAGTTATTTGGATCTCAGTTTTAGTAGCTGCAGGTTCCATGAAAACTTTGAACTTGGTGGGAGCTGCCCATGAGATGTCAAGGGGAGTGGGCTGACGCGGCCAGCATCAGTGACCCTTAAGATGCCCTCCCATACAGTCAGTCCATTTTCAATATCTCCTAGTTGTTTTGAGTCTCATTGTGAATGGAGTTCAGAAAGGGTTCAAGCCAACGCTGGCGCTCTGCTGTGGATTCAGAACTTTCAGAGTAGGTTTATTACAAAGCTTTAGCCAGTTTATGAGCTTCCCAGGTGGCTCAGGTGCTGAAGAATCCGTCTGCAATGCAAGGGGCCTGGGTTTGATCCCTGGGTTGGGAAGATCCCCAGGGAAAGGGAACGGCTATCCCACTCCAGTCTTCTTGCTGGAGAATTCCATGGACAGAGGAGCTTGGTGGGCTACAGTCCATGGGGTCTCAAAGAGTCGAACAGGACTGAGCAACTTACAATCAGTTTATGACAAAGTCCTCCCACTGCACAGAGCCGCTGGGGGCACTGCCCCGCCTTCCCAAACCAGGCTGGCCGCGGGGGGTGGGTCTCCAGGCTGGGAGAGTTGAGAGAAGGAGATGGAGGATCCGACAGGGCCGCGGTGTGTCGCGCGGCCGCAGGCTCTGCCCGGACTGGAGGTGAGCCGCCCCGCCCCGGGCAGAGGCGGTGGTCGCGTCCGGAGCCTCAGCCCCAGAGGGGCCACGCTGGTGGGGCGGCGCTCTGCTGCCGTCACACTCCAGGGACCTGGCGTGAGGGCGACAGAGGGCCAGCGGGCATCCGTGTGTCTCCTCACAGAAGGGAGCGGCGATGGGGGCGGGGGGGGGGGGCTGGGGGCAAGACTTTTTAAAGTCGGTTCTTAAAAGAATGCACGGTCGTGTCACAGCGGAAAGGTTTCGCCTTGCTTTGAAGCCGGAGCCGGAGCGGGCGGCTCTGCCTCGTCTGCACAAGCCCAACGGGCACCCGAGGCGCGGGAGGTCTTAAGCCGGGAGAAAACTTCTTCCTGTCCTGAGAACCCCCAGCCCCCAGGGCTCCAGTTACAGGAACGGGGGCTGGAGGGGGGCGCACCCGAGGGACAGAGCTATGCAGATCCCTCCAGGGGCCGAGGAAACCCCGCCTTGGGCGGACGAGGCGGGAAGCCTCCCGCAGGAGGGGCCCGAGGGCACTGTCGGCCGCGCCCCGAGCTCCGCGTGCGGCCCCGGGCAGCAGCCCCGGCGGCAGACCGCGCGCCCGCCACCGCCCGCAAAGTGCACCCTTCCTGCAGCCTCTTCCCGCGCTCACTCTGGTCCTGGCCCTTCCATTCCGCCGGGCAGGGGCCCCCGCCGGAGCCGGGGACTCGCTCGCCCTGTGATCTGGGCTGGGCCCGGGCGTCTCAAGAAAGAGCAGGGCGAAGCGGCGCCCAGAGCACCGGCGGGGCGGGGAAGGTCGCCTGGACGGCTCCAGGCGGCAGAGGCCGCGGCGCGCGGCGGGAGGGCCAACGGGACGCCCGGAGCGGCGCGGGGCGAGGCGGGGGGCGGCCAGGACCTGTGTTGTCTGGACGCCTAGGCCTGCGGAGGGCTGCGCTCGCGTACGCCCGCCGCGCAGGCAGGACAAAGCCCCGGCAGGCGGGCTCCGCGGGGGACGCTCAGCCTCCGCCTCTCGGGAGAGCGCGTGGAGGCCGCCGCCCCGGCTGCGGGGCCTGAACGGCTGGGAACCCGAGTCGAAGAGAGACGACTCCGGCACCAGCCACCCCGCGCATTCTCAACTCGCTCCCTGCCCCCTGCCAACGCCTGCCAACGCCTCTCCTGCCCCCCGCGCCCCCCGCGCCTCCACCTCCTTTCCTACGGGGCTGGTCTCCAGGCTCGTCCTTCCCGGTTCTGACTTTATCTGAAAGCGTTGATTGACGGTTACAATTACGAAGGATGATGGCTCGGGGAGGCTCCCGAAGCCTTGATGAGCCGGGAAGCGCGGTCCTGGCATATTTTATCCGGGCTCAGCGTCGCGGGGCCTTGCGCCCTCTCCACCCGCGGGGGCCTCGCGCTCGCCGCTCGCGACGGCCTGGCTCGCCCGCCTGCGCCTTCCCGCCGCTCCTCGCCGCCTTCCCCGGCGCGCAGGGCACTGCGGCCCTTGACCTGCCCCGAGGAGGGCAGGCCGGCCCCGCCCGCTGCCCGCGCGCAGGCTACAAACAGCATAACGTGTCAAGATTCTCAGGACTGGCTCAAGTTTTCTGGGCTCGATCGCACGGGTCCCTGGAAGAACAACACGGAAGACCCGCGTCCCCCGCGCCCGGGTGGGAGACGTCTCCCACGACCCCCCAAGGCTCGCACGAAACTCTACACGAAGGTCTGCATCCTCGTGGACGTCTAGAGCCTCCTCCCTTCCAACTTTTCGGTGCCTTCGAGAAACCAGAATACTTTTGTCGTCGCACATTGTCGCCCCCTCTCCCCGCCGGCCCTTTTCCCAGAAAGTCCGAGGCCAGGCCAGAGTAGCCTGAGGGGAAAGAGAGGACTCCAGGGAAACGCGGGCTCTGCCTACTGTCTCTGTCCCCCGCCACTCGAAACGCCCATCAGAAGTCAAGCTTTCCTCTGAAGAAGGTTTAGCAAGAACGCGGGAGTCCCGCTCCGGAGCTGGAGGGCGGGGGCGGGGCGGGCGCTCTGCCTCTGAGCCCCCCGGCCCCTGCGTTCTAAGCACTTAAAAGAGAAGAGGAAGGGCTACACTTTGGTACAGACATATACATTACCAAAGAGCACGGAAGTGGCCAAAGGTTTATGAAATAAACTGCAATAGGTGAGAAGTTGTTTCATGTTAAAAAAAATACCTTTCTGATGCCTGGGTCAACAACTACTTCGGACATCCTCAGCAACAGCACCCACTCCAGGATGAGGCCAGCTCAGACCGCCCACCCCGGGAGACTGCCTGGAAGGGGCGGCCGCCAGTGGCGAGGCCAGTAGTCCCTGTGGCAGCGTCGTAGTTAGCATACCCAGCCCCGACTTCACCAGCGAGGAAAACGCCAGGTGCTGCAATTGTCTGCTAACAAGACCCCCCCAGGCCTCCCCAGACAGACTGGCAGCCTTGGCCTGAAGGAAAGGTGAGGTTGGGGGAGACTTTGGCCTGGAGTATCGGAATCTGCAGCGCTCGGTATTAAGGTTTCCCAGTGCAACTTTTCCTTTGGGGCGACTGCCCCAGCCCCGGCGTCCTGGCTCGTCCCTCCTAGGCAGAGCCGGTGCCCTTCGAGATGAACCTGGACATTCGGTCTTGCGAAAGGAGCAGGCCGAGAAATGGCCGTGGGTAGGTGGTCCACTCTCATCTGCAGCCCAGTCGCTTCAGTCCTGTCAGACTCTGCGGCCCGTGGACTGTAGCCCGCCAGGCCCCTCCGTCCGTGGGCCTCCCCAGGCCAGAAGACTGCGGTGGCTGCCACGCCCTCCTCCGGCGGATCTTGACAACCCGGGGATCGACCCTGCCTCTCTGAGGTCGCCTGTATTGGCCGGGTGGGGAACGGGGGCTCTTTTCCACTGCCACCACCTGGGAAGCCCCCCATCTAATCTAGCGCCTCCTCTCGTCATTGAAATGGGGATGCGAGTGAGCTGCAGCCCGACGCTCGGAACCATCCCGCCCACGTTCGGGGCAGACCGGAGGCTGAGGCCAAGCCCCGGGGCGACTCCGCTCCCACAGCCCACCCCGCCCCACCCTGGAGCGGGAGCTCAGATCCTAGCGCTCGGCGACTCGAGGCTGACGCCGCGGTGGGTCCGGCCGGAGAGGAAGCCTCCCGAGGGGAGGCTGGGCCCGAGGGAAGCCCGGGCAGGGGCTCTCAGGATCAGAGGCTGGCGGACCGCGGAGCTGCGCCGCTGGTCAATGTGGGTGCCTCTTGCGGCGCAAAGGGAGTATGGGTTTGCAAAGGCGGGGTTCGCGGTGGGATCGCCCCGGGGGGCTTGCTGCGCGGCCCGTGGGGAGAGTGTTAGGGTCCCCGAGGTGTCGCGGATCGCGCGGTTCTCAAGGGTTCTTTTCTACCCTGCCTCCAGCTTGAAGACAACCCTCGTGGCGAGGCCAGTAGTCCCTGTGGCAGCGTCGTAGTTAGCATACCCAGCCCCGACTTCACCAGCGAGGAAAACGCCAGGTGCTGCAATTGTCTGCTAACAAGACCCCCCCAGGCCTCCCCAGACAGACTGGCAGCCTTGGCCTGAAGGAAAGGTGAGGTTGGGGGAGACTTTGGCCTGGAGTATCGGAATCTGCAGCGCTCGGTATTAAGGTTTCCCAGTGCAACTTTTCCTTTGGGGCGACTGCCCCAGCCCCGGCGTCCTGGCTCGTCCCTCCTAGGCAGAGCCGGTGCCCTTCGAGATGAACCTGGACATTCGGTCTTGCGAAAGGAGCAGGCCGAGAAATGGCCGTGGGTAGGTGGTCCACTCTCATCTGCAGCCCAGTCGCTTCAGTCCTGTCAGACTCTGCGGCCCGTGGACTGTAGCCCGCCAGGCCCCTCCGTCCGTGGGCCTCCCCAGGCCAGAAGACTGCGGTGGCTGCCACGCCCTCCTCCGGCGGATCTTGACAACCCGGGGATCGACCCTGCCTCTCTGAGGTCGCCTGTATTGGCCGGGTGGGGAACGGGGGCTCTTTTCCACTGCCACCACCTGGGAAGCCCCCCATCTAATCTAGCGCCTCCTCTCGTCATTGAAATGGGGATGCGAGTGAGCTGCAGCCCGACGCTCGGAACCATCCCGCCCACGTTCGGGGCAGACCGGAGGCTGAGGCCAAGCCCCGGGGCGACTCCGCTCCCACAGCCCACCCCGCCCCACCCTGGAGCGGGAGCTCAGATCCTAGCGCTCGGCGACTCGAGGCTGACGCCGCGGTGGGTCCGGCCGGAGAGGAAGCCTCCCGAGGGGAGGCTGGGCCCGAGGGAAGCCCGGGCAGGGGCTCTCAGGATCAGAGGCTGGCGGACCGCGGAGCTGCGCCGCTGGTCAATGTGGGTGCCTCTTGCGGCGCAAAGGGAGTATGGGTTTGCAAAGGCGGGGTTCGCGGTGGGATCGCCCCGGGGGGCTTGCTGCGCGGCCCGTGGGGAGAGTGTTAGGGTCCCCGAGGTGTCGCGGATCGCGCGGTTCTCAAGGGTTCTTTTCTACCCTGCCTCCAGCTTGAAGACAACCCTCGTGGCGAGGAGGTGGCCGCCAGCGTGCGTGGGCCTTGGGGCGAATCCTTTCGCTTTCACCAGGATTTCTCGTCTCGACCCTGTGGGCGCGTCGCTTCGGGGACCTGGTGGCAGGTTCCAGTCCTACGGAGGCCACTGGAGGCGGGGGCCTGTCGGGCCCCCGAGGCTGTAGACGCCCCGGCCCGCAGCCCCGCAGCCGGAAGCAGCCTTCGCAGTGAACCCCGCCAGCCCCCGGCGTGGGACCCCTTCTCGCCGCGGGAGACACGCCCGGCCTGATCCGAAGTGCTTGAACGGGGCGGGGGGAGGGGCAGAAGGCGCTGTTTAAACGCTCTTTCCCTGCCCCCGCCCCCAGGAGAAGCGGACTTGTTTCTCACGAATAGAGTCCTCTTTAAACAGACTCCTTGTGAGTGGGTGCCGGGCATCCTCCCTGGCTACGGCGGGCTGGTCCTGTGGATTTCCTGTCTCCTCGCCATCCACCGAGCAGCCCCGCACAGGGCCGCCAGAAGCCACAGAACTGCAAGCTCGACGTCAACCTCCAGAGACCCTCTCGGGCAATTCCAGAGCTTGAGGCCAGAAGCCCCACTTCACTGCTCGGTCTCAGGGCTCCAGAGGCCGGCTCCACCCGGCCCGCGCGCCCCGCCCCGGCACAGCCTCCCAGACGCTGCGGGGTTCTTAACCTGACTTCCCCTGCAGACTGCGGAGGAAGATACAGAGCCATTGACACATGTCTTTCTTAAGCCCCAAAGGCCTTTTGGAAGAAAGTCTGAGTAGACCAACACTGTGCTCATGATTTCTTTATATCAGCTGGGGAAAAAAGATACAACCTTGAGGAATAGGCATGGCTTTCAGAGTCACATCCACGGGTTCCACTCACAGCCCAGTCTTCTGACAAACTGAGTGACCTCGGGTAAATCACTTGACCTTTTTAAGTCCTTTTTTTTTTTTTATCAGGAAAATAAGGCTCTGGCTTTCCTGGTGACTCAGAGGTAAAGAATCCGCCTCCAGTAGGAGACCTGGGTTCCATCCCTGGGTTGGGAAGATCCCCTCGAGGAGGCAAGGGCCACCCATGCCAGTGTTCTTGCCTGGGGACGCCCATGGATGGAAGAGTCTGGCGGCTACAGTCTCGGAGCTTGCAAGAGGTCAGACACAGCTTAGCCACTAAACAACAACAAAATAAGGCTCACAAAGAAAACCATTTTTTAAACATAATGAATTTGATATGGAGGCGACTATGTCAGGAGAGCAGCCTACCACGGCTCCTAATATCAGTTCTTGTACCTTTTTTCTTTCTTTCTAGTTTTCCCCAAAGCATCTCCTATAAGGAAAACAGCTAGGGAGGAAGTCCCTCCCTGCTCTCAGGACCACGTGGAGTGGACGCTCCAGAGGGCGGGCCTGGCCGGCCGCGTGGCCGGGCAGCGCGTGTCACAGTCCTCAGGACTCGACTCCGTATCTGCAGATATTCTGCTTATTCGAGGTTTAAAAGGTAAACATGTCTTTTTAATCACACAGACACACAACAGCACTTCCTAAAAGACTAGACAGGGGTGACCTTTGTCGACTGTCCGGCCAGCGTCAGTCCACGTGGGGCTCCATCTCTCATATGCCAGCCACGGTCCACGCGTCCCCAGCCCTCCCCAGACAACGCCCTCCAAACTCCTGAAGCTCCTTGAAGTCAAGCAGATTTCTAACAAGGTGACGAGGAAGGATGACGCCTCAAAGGGAGGTTCTGGACTGAAGGGCGAGATGTCTGATTCTTGACCTGCACAGAGCACCCCAAGAGGTGTTTGGGGGACGTTGGACCACGGCAGGAGACAGTCCCAGAGCTCAGCTCAGGTTGAAGGATGAATCCAAGAGAACCCTAGACATTGTGTCTGGGTGCAAGGGCCATGTGAAAGAGAACACCCTCTGTTATCGGTTCCTCCATTCCATCTCTCTTGGTTCATTAAAGGAGATGTTAAAGAAGTCCTCCCATCACCGCTGCAGATCCAGGCCAGCAAAGGGAATCTTGGAAGCATTGTTTTGGAGCTGGACAGGAGGGGCTTAGCTTACAGGAGGGAACTGGCTGCCTAAACCCAGGAGCAGCGAGAATCGGGGCTGGGTGGCTGGGGTTCTAAAGCACTGTGAACAGAGCAGCTAGAGGGTAGGGCGACATCTCAGGGCGTCTCCCTTTCCACGTGGTGTCACTGACTTCCAGAGATCCTTAAGGACACAGAGCCCACTGAGGGTTATCACCCGACTCCAAGAGCAGCAACGGGCCCAGAGAACAGCCGTTACATCCCAGCCTCCAGACAGCACTGTGTGCTGTGTCCCCAGCGTGTGTGTTGAGTTGCTCAGTCACGTCCAAGTCTTTGCAATCCCATGGACTGTGGCCCACCAGAGTCCCGTGTTCATGGGATTCTCTAGGCAAGTGTATTGGAGTGGGGGCTTCCCGAGTGGCTCAGGGTTGAAGAATTTGTCTGCCAAAGCAAAGGGAAAGGGTTTGATTCCTGGGCCGGGAAGATGCCACATGCCGCAGAGCAACTAAGCCCATGGGTCACAACTGTTGAGCCTGTGCTCTAGAGCCTGGGAGCCGCAGTGGTTGAGCCCACGTGCCCAAGAGCCCATGCTCTGCAACAAGAGTAGCCGCAGCCATGAGAAGCCTGCACACCCCAGCAAAGAGGGTCCCCTGCTCACTACAGCCAGAGAAAAGCCTGAGCAGCAATGAGGTCCCAGCACAGCCAAATATAAATAAGTAAATATTAAAACAACAAAAAAGAATATTGCAGTGGGTAGCCATTCTCTTCTCCAGGGGATTTTCCTGACCCTTCCAGGCCCTGGTCTCTTGCAGTGTGGGTGGACGCTTTACCCTCTGAGCCACCAGGGCAGCCCCGCTACGTACCCCAGCTACACAAAACTTCCGTGGCTCGTATGCTTGCACTCCTGTGGACTGTATAACAGTCTTCGAAAATACACTTAATCTGAAGAATCAGGTACATTTAACACAAATCAAACATAACGTTGAGCACACAGCAGGAGGGTCATGAGGTACTCCTCACATGGTTCCTACCACACAGCTTCAGCTTTTTAGACAAGTACTTTCTTCTCTCTCAAAGCCGTACTGCACACCCCTCAGGAACGTCACCCCAAAGCCTAGGCCAGAAACCGAGACTCTGGCCGGCATCTGAGAACTCGTCTCCCCCAAGGGGACCGCCGGTCCTGCTGTTCTCACCAGGCACGGGCTGCCCTGCAGGCAGGCAGAGAAACAAAAGCGGTTGATTCTCGCTTTTCTGTGTCAGACATCACACGCAGTGGTCAGGGAACCACCCATGTGCATAAAGGAAAGTGTCATGCCAGCTAGGACCCACAGAGACAGCTATTCAGGTAAACACAGGCACATTTCCAGCAGAACACAGAGGGATGGGTGCAGAAGTCACCCCCACACTTGACTGCATAGACATGGGCCGTTTTGGAATCCTCTCGCACTCCATCTCAATGTGCAACCCGCCATCAAAGCCACAGGGACTCTCCGAGGTTCACCCGTGGGCGCTCCTCAGTGGGCCTGCCCTGGGTGGTCAGACCCCTATCCTAGAGCCGAGTGGTCTTCAGGGACTGCGGAAAGGTCTGATGGCTTCACTGTCCCTCTGAGTGACCGTCTAGCCGGGAGTCCCGGGGACGGAGGCTACGCTGCGGAGCTGGCAGATCCTCAGCGCCAGCAAGCCTCCTGCAGGAGACCAAAGTGTTCCAACTAGGGACGGCTCAAGGCCACCGGCGGGGCTGCAACACCCTGGGAAGCGAGGCTGATGGGCCGGGAGGGGCGGTGCCTGCGAAGGAGGTTCGGAAAGAGGTCTTTTTGAACTTAAAACTTAATTTTCTCAGTCTGGGAGCTGGCGTCCGGAAGTGTCCGCGCAGGTTTCAGGGGCTGGGGTGGACGCCTGCGTTCCTCCTTCAGGGCTTTCCTGAGGCTCCCGGGCTGGACGGGCGCCCCGCTGGCTGCCGGCTCTCCAGATCCCGTGGACCCCAGACTTGCAGGTGGTCCAGCTTCCGGCCTGGGACGCACCCGGCGCAGGGGGAGGGCAGGACAGCAGCCTAGGCAACGGGAACGCGGCTCCTCCCTCCCCTCGCCCGCGTTCATTCACCCGGAAGCCTGCGCCGCGAAGTAAGGGTCCCTGTGGGTGGTCTCAGGATTTCCTCGCCCTGAACTCGGATCCGCAGGCTGGTGCGTCTCTGAGCGTGCCCCCGCCGCGCGCCCCCCTCTCCAGCCCCAGCGCGCCCCCGCCGTGCGCCCCGCCTCTCCAGCTCCAGCGCGCCCCGCCGCGCGCCCCCGCCGCGCGCGCCCGCCCCGCGCCCCCGCCTCTCCAGCCCCAGCGCGCCCCCGCCGCGCGCCCCGCCGCGCGCCCCCGCCTCTCCAGCCCCAGCGCGCCCCCGCCGCGCGCCCCGCCGCGCGCCCCGCCTCTCCAGCCCCAGCGCGCCCCGCCGCGCGCCCGCCGCGCGCCCCGCCTCTCCAGCCCCAGCGAGCCCCGCCGCGCGCCCCGCCGCGCGCCCCGCCTCTCCAGTCCCAGCGCGCCCTCGCCGCGCGCCCCGCCGCGCGCCCCGCCTCCCCAGCCCCAGCGCGCCCCCGCCGCGCGCCCCCGCCTCTCCAGCCCCAGCACGCCCCGCCGCGCGCCCCGCCGCGCGCCCCGCCTCCCCAGTCCCAGCGCGCCCCCGCCCCGCGCCCCGCCTCTCCAGTCCCAGCGCGCCCTCGCCGCGCGCCCCCGCCTCTCCAGCCCCAGCACGCCCCCGCCCCGAGCCTGTAGGGACCCTTTGCCCGCGCGCCCAGACGGCTGCTCCCTGGGCAAAGATTTGAAATCTCCCTGTGTTCTTTCGGTTCATTTCTGTACCCTTATTTTTTTTTTTTTTATCTGCAGAGCAATTGATTCTGTTGCCCTCTGCCTGCCTTCCCGGTGTTTTCTTTTTCGTAAGTACAGAACATTTTTTTTGGTAACCATTTCCGCAATTGATATACTTTAGGGTGTAGTTGGCCCATAAAAAAGCAATCACTGCGCTTACTGGAGGCAGATGGTTACGAAGGGAGACCGAGGAAAAGCCCAAGCCTTGATTTTCCCTCTCGTTCCAGCAGAGCTGGAACTTGGCGCCCACGACACGCCTTTGAGAATCACAGGGACAGCGCAGGGAGAAAGCCTGAGAAAGTGTTGCGAGACAGGGCTTAGGTCCTTCAGAACCTGGTGGGAAAGGCAAGGTTTCCGACAGTTACAGACCCCTGGGAATCTCTTCCCTTCGCCCTTTATTTTTAGGGGTTTTTGAAGGTGTTCTGGCTGTAACATTAATGTTCGTGACTCTGCATTACTTGTTCTTTTAAAAAATGAAAATTAGCTTTGCTTACTTATCCTGTCTATAAAAGTAAGATATGCTTATTGTTTTGAAAAATTGTAACCCTTAACTTCTCATCTTTAACTAGTGATGGGGGTTTTAACTAATGATACTGGGTTTTGTTTTTTGGAACGAAAAACGAAACTTTTCTGTAGTATCTGCAATGAGTGAGACATACTGCCGCGTGGCATCAACCCCCTGCCACAGCTGAAAGTTGCTGAAGTTGGCTTAGAGAACGCCGTATGGTTAACTTGTTTCAGGTGGCTCACCTTTTAGTTTATTATTTCTCATTAACGTGATCAGAAAATGCTGGGGATGAAATGGAGGTGTTGTACATTTTGTTTTCTGGCTGTTTTAGGCTCGTAGAATGACATCCGAAAACAGAGGATTTAAGACTATTTGAAATATTCATGTGCCTCTTTAGCTTCAAGAAAGATAAATGTGTGACATATACGTGGACTTATGTGCTTTTAATGAACACAATTTGAAAAGCTGTGACTGATAATAGTAAATACATCAATGACATTAAATTACACGTATTAGTGTTACAGCAGGATAATAAGTATATGATAAATAGAGCAACTCCTACTTACCAATAGGCGCGAGTCCGTGCTTTAGAGAGTCTTGTAAATCCCCAGTGTCCGAGTTAGAAGACATTCTCAATGAAATTATAGGCAATCCTTTGGTTCAAAGCAGAATTCATTGAGCATAAAGAAAAAAAAGTAGAACTCATTGAGCGTGAAGAAAAAAAGCACAGCTTGTCAAAGTTTGTAACCTTGGGGAGGACACATTGGACAACAGCAACCCTTAGTGAAAGTTAAGAAAAAGCAAAAAACAAAACAAAAACCCCCAGAAAAACCTTCAAGAATCCAGAAAGTTACAAGCAAGTCTTTCCCTGGACTCTGTACTTTTTCCAGCATTAGTGACCGGCTGTAAACCTCGTATCCAGTTTCGTGATGGTTTCTGATCAGAGGCATGGAAACTTTTGATAGGCTTGGATGAATCACATGACTCTAGGCAGGTTGATAAGAGGACCCTGTTATAAAGTGACAGCAAAAGAGATAAGAACTCTTGGCAGATAATGGCGGAGAAATGATTAACTTCGAAGGGAGAGGTGCTGCACCGTGCAGAGTGGAAAGTTGTAAAGCCGAGGGGTCAGAAGATCACACTTAGTGGATACAACCCCAAACCAGCTTCAGTCCACTGGCTAAGCTTAGGCTTGTGACATACCCCTTGATGTCATTGCCTCTTTGCCTAGAGGAGGACAGGCGTGGCTCTCCTGACCCCTATTTTAGATGATAAGGTCCGTGCTTCAAGCATGGCTGGGGTGGGACTGACTCTGGGGGCGCTGAGGTAGCCTGACCGCGCTTGTGCTCGTTTATCCATCTTTAGTCAGCCAGCTGTTTTTTTTTTGTTTTTTGTTTTTTTTGGTCATGCCTATTCATTAGCTGAGGAGTTAACCTTAGCTTATGATAGATTCATGTGCCTCTTTAGCTTCAAGAAAGATAAATGTGTGACATATCGTGGACTTATGTGCTTTTAATGAACACAATTTGAAAAGCTGTGACTGATAATAGTAAATACATCAATGACATTAAATTACACGTATTAGTGTTACAGCAGGATAATAAGTATATGATAAATAGAGCAACTCCTACTTACCAATAGGCGCGAGTCCGTGCTTTAGAGAGTCTTGTAAATCCCCAGTGTCCGAGTTAGAAGACATTCTCAATGAAATTATAGGCAATCCTTTGGTTCAAAGCAGAATTCATTGAGCATAAAGAAAAAAAAGTAGAACTCATTGAGCGTGAAGAAAAAAAGCACAGCTTGTCAAAGTTTGTAACCTTGGGGAGGACACATTGGACAACAGCAACCCTTAGTGAAAGTTAAGAAAAAGCAAAAAACAAAACAAAAACCCCCAGAAAAACCTTCAAGAATCCAGAAAGTTACAAGCAAGTCTTTCCCTGGACTCTGTACTTTTTCCAGCATTAGTGACCGGCTGTAAACCTCGTATCCAGTTTCGTGATGGTTTCTGATCAGAGGCATGGAAACTTTTGATAGGCTTGGATGAATCACATGACTCTAGGCAGGTTGATAAGAGGACCCTGTTATAAAGTGACAGCAAAAGAGATAAGAACTCTTGGCAGATAATGGCGGAGAAATGATTAACTTCGAAGGGAGAGGTGCTGCACCGTGCAGAGTGGAAAGTTGTAAAGCCGAGGGGTCAGAAGATCACACTTAGTGGATACAACCCCAAACCAGCTTCAGTCCACTGGCTAAGCTTAGGCTTGTGACATACCCCTTGATGTCATTGCCTCTTTGCCTAGAGGAGGACAGGCGTGGCTCTCCTGACCCCTATTTTAGATGATAAGGTCCGTGCTTCAAGCATGGCTGGGGTGGGACTGACTCTGGGGGCGCTGAGGTAGCCTGACCGCGCTTGTGCTCGTTTATCCATCTTTAGTCAGCCAGCTGTTTTTTTTTTGTTTTTTGTTTTTTTTGGTCATGCCTATTCATTAGCTGAGGAGTTAACCTTAGCTTATTGATAGATTGGTCAGTTGATTAAAAGGGCAGATGATTTCTTTGCCCCAATAAAATAATGCTTAGCACTTTGAGGTTAATGCTGGCAAGATGATGAATGGGCAATACATTTCCCGTAATGTAACAATTCTCATTCTTTCCTTGAATCCATGGGGAAAAAAGTGACTCCTCACCATGAAAGAAACGTGATTCAAATGACCAAGGTTCGTTTTAGGCTCTTGTGGAGTATCTCTGTTGTTCTTCAAAGTCATACAGTCTGGATTCTTAGGACGATGTATGTCTTTTTCTATGTTGTGAAACAGTCTTTTCTTGTATGTTTTGATTTTGCCAATGGGGCAACTTTTTTTGTCTAAGATTCCACTTAGAAAACCCAGAATGTTTATGTACCGTATTTTTCCCATCAAAATTATATTTTTTGGATTAGATTTGACTGCCTGTAATAGAAAGGCCAGAAAGACAATGATTTAAATAAAATATTTAACTTTTTTGTATAAAAGAAGCTCAGAGGTAGGGATGGCACAATGAATGGCCTTACAGTGTTACAATGGACAGCTTCCGTTACTCCCTCCTCTGTCTCTTGTCCTCATTTTCCAAAACAACTGCCAAAGATCAGCCGTCACTAGCAGGAAGCAGGATGGAGGAAGGGAGAAAATGTGCATTCTTTTTTCAGGACATTTCCTGAAAATACTGGGTAAGCACTTTACTTGTATTTCACTAGGCAGAAATTTGACACACCCACACTTAGCTGCAAGGGAGGCTGGAAGTGAAGTATTTAGCTGGGCAGGTGAATGATTTATTTTAAGCTAAAAAAGATTGGGTGATTCTGACTCTCCATGTCAGTTCTTTATTGTTATTTCTTGAAACAATCAGACAGTAACGAGATGCAGTACTAGAAATGTACCTATGTCAATGTTAAATATGTATGACCCTGCAAAGCAGCCGTTCCCTTAAAAATTACTAAGTCTCCAAAAGGTTTTTGCTTATGTAAATTGTATCTATTAGCACTTATTACATTTGAAATCGGAATTGAGAAAGTAAAAAGTGACTAATTAAAAGTATATTAATTTTTTGTTATTAAGGTGTATTACAATAAATAAGACACTGAAAATTGAAAACAGCTATTTTCAAAAAATAAATCTTTAAGAAGTGGCACTTTCAGGTGTCTTTTTGATGTCTAGCTTAATAGAAAGCTGCCTTCTAACATCCACTTTTGCATTCATTCAGTCTGTCATAATACATTTTTTTTTTTTAATTTACCATCTTCATCATTTTTTTTTTTTTAAATCTTATTTACGTATTTATTGGCTGCCCTGGGTCTTTGCTGTTGGGCCACCTCTCTCTCTGTGCTGAGCGGGGCCTGCTCCTTTCTGCAGCGCGAGGGCCTCTCACGGCAAGGGTGCCTCTTGTTGGGGAGCACGGGAGCTACGTGCGCAGGTATCAGTAGTCGTGGCAGACGGGTTTAGTTGCCCCATGGCTCTGTAGGCTCTTCCTGGACTAGGGATCAAACTAGTGTCCGCGGCATCGGCAGGTAGATTCTTAATCACTGGACCTTCAGGGAAGTCCCAGAAGTCTTTATTTTTTAAAAAATGATTTCTTGATTTATTTAATTTCTTGATTTATTTAATTTTTGCCCGTGCTGGGTCTCCGCGGCTGTCACGGCTTTTCTCTGGTTGTGGCGAGTGGGTGCTGCTCCCGAGCTGACCTGTGCGGGCTTCTCACTGCGGGCTCCCCTTGGCGCAGGGCGGGGGCTGTCGGCTGGCAGGCTTCAGTAGCTGCGGGCTCAGTAGTTTGGCTCTGGAGCTTGGGTTCAGTAAATGTAATACACACTTAGTTGCTCGCAGTATGTGAGATCTTCCCAGACCAGGGATCAAACCGGTGTCCCTTGAGTGCCAAGGTGGTTCTCCCACGCAAGGCTAACCGGGGCCAACCCTGCTTGGCTTCCAAGACCCCACGAGACCAGGTGTATTCAGGTGAATGGTGGTAGACTGAAGGTGGCGTCTTAATGCTAGACGACCAGGGAAGCCCTCCAATACGTATTTTGATGTCATTAAGTTTGGAGTCTTGGGTGAGAGGCCCATCTTCCATAAATGGAATTCTGGAAGACATATGCAAGTTTCTCTTCTGTGTTTTGTTCTTCTTCTTTTTTTCCCTCTCCCCCCACCATCATGCCTCTTTTTTTTTTTTTTATTTTCATCCATCTTTATTCTTTGGCCTGTGTGGGCCTCCTATTGCAATGGCCTCTCTTGTTGCCGAGCAACAGCTCTGGGCACATGCGCTCAATTTTTGTTATTAAGGTGTATTACTTTGCTATTTTCAAAAAATAAATCTTTAAGAAGTGGCACTTTCAGGTGTCTTTTTGATGTCTAGCTTAATAGAAAGCTGCCTTCTAACATCCACTTTTGCATTCATTCAGTCTGTCATAATACATTTTTTTTTTTTAATTTACCATCTTCATCATTTTTTTTTTTTTAAATCTTATTTACGTATTTATTGGCTGCCCTGGGTCTTTGCTGTTGGGCCACCTCTCTCTCTGTGCTGAGCGGGGCCTGCTCCTTTCTGCAGCGCGAGGGCCTCTCACGGCAAGGGTGCCTCTTGTTGGGGAGCACGGGAGCTACGTGCGCAGGTATCAGTAGTCGTGGCAGACGGGTTTAGTTGCCCCATGGCTCTGTAGGCTCTTCCTGGACTAGGGATCAAACTAGTGTCCGCGGCATCGGCAGGTAGATTCTTAATCACTGGACCTTCAGGGAAGTCCCAGAAGTCTTTATTTTTTAAAAAATGATTTCTTGATTTATTTAATTTCTTGATTTATTTAATTTTTGCCCGTGCTGGGTCTCCGGCTGTCACGGCTTTTCTCTGGTTGTGGCGAGTGGGTGCTGCTCCCGAGCTGACCTGTGCGGGCTTCTCACTGCGGGCTCCCTTGGCGCAGGGCGGGGGCTGTCGGCTGGCAGGCTTCAGTAGCTGCGGGCTCAGTAGTTTGGCTCTGGAGCTTGGGTTCAGTAAATGTAATACACACTTAGTTGCTCGCAGTATGTGAGATCTTCCCAGACCAGGGATCAAACCGGTGTCCCTTGAGTGCCAAGGTGGTTCTCCCACGCAAGGCTAACCGGGGCCAACCCTGCTTGGCTTCCAAGACCCCACGAGACCAGGTGTATTCAGGTGAATGGTGGTAGACTGAAGGTGGCGTCTTAATGCTAGACGACCAGGGAAGCCCTCCAATACGTATTTTGATGTCATTAAGTTTGGAGTCTTGGGTGAGAGGCCCATCTTCCATAAATGGAATTCTGGAAGACATATGCAAGTTTCTCTTCTGTGTTTTGTTCTTCTTCTTTTTTTCCCTCTCCCCCCACCATCATGCCTCTTTTATTTTTTTTTACATTTATTTTCATCCATCTTTATTCTTTGGCCTCTGTGGGCCTCCTATTGCAATGGCCTCTCTTGTGGCTGAGCACCGGCTCTGGGCACATGCGCTCTAGAGCACTGGCTCGTAAGTGGACACACCGGTCCAGCCGCTCTGCGGCACGTGAGATCTTCCCGAGCCAGGGATGGACCCAGTACCCCCTTTCACTGCAGGGTGGACTCTCTACCCACTGGACCCCCAGGGAAGCCCCTGTGTTTTGTTCTTGACACCAGTTCTTAGTCACAGATACTACCTGACAACCTACAGAAGACCTCCTGGGATTGATAATTTAATAGCATTATGTAGTTTTTTGCTTTGTTCTCTTCTGTGTGTATGACTAATAGAACATGAAACAATAAAAATGATAGGATTTCTTGCTTTGTTATATGCCTCTGATTAGACACAATTATTTACAAAATATACCAAAAAGTGTCAAAAGATGATAGTATTACTGGGTTTCCACTCGTTGCTATTCATCTGTTTTATTCATATTCCTGTAAAACTTACTGGCATGCTGCGGAAACGTCACATTAATGAGTTACTTTGGTCTTTTGAAGCTTATCTAGGAGGCTAATTGACTTGAAATAGATACTCAGTACTTTGTGAGAAATGAACATATTTTTGTGAAAGAAGGCTGGAATAACAATCACATGCCATGTGAATAACAGGTGCATGGAACTCAGCCCTAGAGATGGTTAATGAACAATTTAGGTTCCAACCAGGATGAGGGAAAATCACTAAAGGAATTACAATCTCAATATTTGGTAGTTATCTTTCCCGATCAAGACAGTCTCACCGTTTCCTCTGGGCAAATATGGGCATTTAATCACCTTCACTGTCCCACCGAGCTCATCCGATACCCCACGAGACCAGGTGTATTCAGGTGAATGGTGGTAGACTGAAGGTGGCGTCTTAATGCTAGCGACCAGGGAAGCCCTCCAATACGTATTTTGATGTCATTAAGTTTGGAGTCTTGGGTGAGAGGCCCATCTTCCATAAATGGAATTCTGGAAGACATATGCAAGTTTCTCTTCTGTGTTTTGTTCTTCTTCTTTTTTTCCCTCTCCCCCCACCATCATGCCTCTTTTATTTTTTTTTACATTTATTTTCATCCATCTTTATTCTTTGGCCTCTGTGGGCCTCCTATTGCAATGGCCTCTCTTGTGGCTGAGCACCGGCTCTGGGCACATGCGCTCTAGAGCACTGGCTCGTAAGTGGACACACCGGTCCAGCCGCTCTGCGGCACGTGAGATCTTCCCGAGCCAGGGATGGACCCAGTACCCCTTGCACTGCAGGGTGGACTCTCTACCCACTGGACCCCCAGGGAAGCCCCTGTGTTTTGTTCTTGACACCAGTTCTTAGTCACAGATACTACCTGACAACCTACAGAAGACCTCCTGGGATTGATAATTTAATAGCATTATGTAGTTTTTTGCTTTGTTCTCTTCTGTGTGTATGACTAATAGAACATGAAACAATAAAAATGATAGGATTTCTTGCTTTGTTATATGCCTCTGATTAGACACAATTATTTACAAAATATACCAAAAAGTGTCAAAAGATGATAGTATTACTGGGTTTCCACTCGTTGCTATTCATCTGTTTTATTCATATTCCTGTAAAACTTACTGGCATGCTGCGGAAACGTCACATTAATGAGTTACTTTGGTCTTTTGAAGCTTATCTAGGAGGCTAATTGACTTGAAATAGATACTCAGTACTTTGTGAGAAATGAACATATTTTTGTGAAAGAAGGCTGGAATAACAATCACATGCCATGTGAATAACAGGTGCATGGAACTCAGCCCTAGAGATGGTTAATGAACAATTTAGGTTCCAACCAGGATGAGGGAAAATCACTAAAGGAATTACAATCTCAATATTTGGTAGTTATCTTTCCCGATCAAGACAGTCTCACCGTTTCCTCTGGGCAAATATGGGCATTTAATCACCTTCACTGTCCCACCGAGCTCATCCGATACCACCACAGAGCTGAGCTGTAGTGACTCACATGTACAAGGATACGTGTTTATACTGATAAAACAGTATTTGCTAACTGATTTCAGAAAGGATTTGTAAATGATTGACAGATCAGGAATGACTTCTGGACGTCTTTGCCAAAATCCAGAAAGCATTCAGTAATGTCATCTGAACCCATATTGCGGATGATGTCGAGGCTGAGTTAATGAATGACAGTCGCTGTAAACTTCCTGAATCATCTCTTCCAGGACATTATGATGTATCCGTTAGGAACTGATATTCTTGTAAAATCCCATCTCTGGTCAATCCTGGACATGAGCACATACCAGAAAGCCCTGTGGGTATGTTTGTGTTTGGACTTACTAAGAACAAGCTCTCCAGTGACTCATCCCTGAAGGGGACTGATTGTACTGATATTGGGGAGTTTGTGTGCTCAGTTGCTCAGTTGCGTCCAACTCTTTGCAACCCCATGGACTGTAGCCCGCCAGGCTGCTCTGTCCATGGGATTTCCCACGTAAGAATCCTGGAGGGGGTTGCCGTTTCCTTCTCCAGGGGATCTTCTTGACCTAGGGATCAAGCACGCATCTCTTGTATCTCCTGCGGTGGCAGGCAGATGTTTTTTACCCCTGTGACACACACACACTCATACTCACACACTCACTCACCACTGCTCACTGGGACATATTTACTGGTACTCTTCATTAACAGAGCCATTTGTCACTGATTTCATGTAAGACTCGGGGTAGCATTGGCACTTAAAAAAAAAAAAAAAGCAAAGAAAACAAAAACCACCCAGGTTCTTTAACAATCTACAAACCCCTCGTTATGTAAGACGACGGGATGGCAGATCTGGGAAAGTAATGACTACGTAAAGATTTCTTTTCATTTGTTTTAATAACTGTGAGAAACGTGGCACCTGGCAGGGAAGATAAGTTCCTTGTACATGGTGCTATCATGAACAGGTAGATAGTGCTCACTTTTTATAGTGCGAGTAGTTCAATAGCGCCCTAGTTGATCTTTCCGCAGCTGAAATGTGTAAGGCTTGACTCCCGTCTGGGCTCGTGTTGGGTTCCCTGCGTGTGTCACAGTTTGTGATCTGGGTCTGATGACCGATGGCTTATATCTCTGTTTAGAGTAAATGAAATAATCTCAGTGCCATTTTGTTTCCATTTAAGGCCTTTTAAAACATTTAGGCAAATACTTAAATCATCTAAACTATTTTTAAAAGAGGGATATGGAGAACATCCAAAGTGATTTCTCTAGAAATTGCATAGTAATTATTTTCTGAAAGATATGGAGCCACAAGTAGATCTCAGATCCTCTTAATTCAAGAAACCGGAGGTTCTATGTTATGTGGCATCATCTGGCAGCCTTCATGAGTAAAATAATCTTCAGATATGAAATATTTTACCTGGTTAAATCTTCTATAGGGCGATAGGACTCAATCTTGATTGTGTTTCAGTCATTCTAATACACTTTTTTTTTTTTGGTCCTTTGTGAAGTAAGATAACATTTAGTGAAAAATGATAAATGAGGTAGAATTTTAAAATATCTATGACAACCCACCACAATATTGTTGCCTGAAAATTCCCGTGGACAGAGGAGCCTGGGGGACTACAATCCTGAGGGTCGCAAAGGGTCAGAGATGATTTAGTGACTGAACACACACACACTCACGCGTACGCACACACCACATATGCACGTGGATGCACGAAACCCTTAAATGGTTTCTCAACCCACAGTAGTCTGTTACTAGTCAAAACATCAGTCATTACTGACGGTAATAAAATAAAGGCACAAATGCACACTGCATTTTGGGAAAGAAAAGATAGAACCAAAATAGGAAGGATTAACTGAAAAACAAAACCAAACCAAACCCACAACTGAGGATATAAGGTTACGGAAACACCCAAATGAACTTTTTGGTCAATCCAGTACTAAGAAAGGTCATCTTATACTGTATGAAATGGAGAAAAGCAAAAATGAATTTCAAAGAGATCAGCATACTTTCTACCTGCTATGTTTATTTCTGTGAATCTAACAAATTAGGCCCACAAGCATAATTTATTTAGATACCAATGTATTTTAGATCTTTCCAGTTCCTTTGTGTTTCCTGTATAGCCACAAACCATCTAATTTTTCTATTTTTTAGCTAGGGATTAAGAGAAAAGAGAGTTGACTTTACGGTGTGTCACGTGGACTGCTGATGGTTTTCTGTTTAGAGTAAATGAAATAATCTCAGTGCCATTTTGTTTCCATTTAAGGCCTTTTAAAACATTTAGGCAAATACTTAAATCATCTAAACTATTTTTAAAAGAGGGATATGGAGAACATCCAAAGTGATTTCTCTAGAAATTGCATAGTAATTATTTTCTGAAAGATATGGAGCCACAAGTAGATCTCAGATCCTCTTAATTCAAGAAACCGGAGGTTCTATGTTATGTGGCATCATCTGGCAGCCTTCATGAGTAAAATAATCTTCAGATATGAAATATTTTACCTGGTTAAATCTTCTATAGGGCGATAGGACTCAATCTTGATTGTGTTTCAGTCATTCTAATACACTTTTTTTTTTTTGGTCCTTTGTGAAGTAAGATAACATTTAGTGAAAAATGATAAATGAGGTAGAATTTTAAAATATCTATGACAACCCACCACAATATTGTTGCCTGAAAATTCCCGTGGACAGAGGAGCCTGGGGGACTACAATCCTGAGGGTCGCAAAGGGTCAGAGATGATTTAGTGACTGAACACACACACACTCACGCGTACGCACACACCACATATGCACGTGGATGCACGAAACCCTTAAATGGTTTCTCAACCCACAGTAGTCTGTTACTAGTCAAAACATCAGTCATTACTGACGGTAATAAAATAAAGGCACAAATGCACACTGCATTTTGGGAAAGAAAAGATAGAACCAAAATAGGAAGGATTAACTGAAAAACAAAACCAAACCAAACCCACAACTGAGGATATAAGGTTACGGAAACACCCAAATGAACTTTTTGGTCAATCCAGTACTAAGAAAGGTCATCTTATACTGTATGAAATGGAGAAAAGCAAAAATGAATTTCAAAGAGATCAGCATACTTTCTACCTGCTATGTTTATTTCTGTGAATCTAACAAATTAGGCCCACAAGCATAATTTATTTAGATACCAATGTATTTTAGATCTTTCCAGTTCCTTTGTGTTTCCTGTATAGCCACAAACCATCTAATTTTTCTATTTTTTAGCTAGGGATTAAGAGAAAAGAGAGTTGACTTTACAGGTAAATTAAAAAATTGAAATTGTGAGAGTTCAATTATTCATTCTCTCTTTCACTAACGTCTATCAACACCCAAACTTAATTGTCCTCAGCTTAAGTTTAGTGTCCTTTTTTGGTCATTATTGTGATAGTGAAGCTTTATCCCAATTAATTAGCATTAGAATAGATGTGAGATTTCACCTCTGCGTCCTCTGTGCTTTCTCCTTACTGAACATGCACTGTACTCCAGACCCTCTGTAAAGAACTTAGCACACGTGCTCTCATTTAATTGTAAAACTAATGGTCATGAGTTAAACAGTGTATATGCCTGGCACACAACAGTCACCCATAAATGTCAGCTAACAATGTCAGTGTAGATGCCTGGGCGAATTCAAGCTGGGGAAATGCACAGACCTTTAAACACAGAATTGGTAATGCCCAATGTCCTTAAATGATGTACATAAGTATAAACATCAACAGATCATAAGCCCAGATCCAGTTCATCATATCGCCAATGGAACTCCTTTTTCATTTCAATGCTATTTTTTTGAATGAAGTACACCCCAGATTGATAAATCAGAAATGTGTGAATCACTCTCAAAATCTTCCCCGGATTTACTTGGTGCGCCTATTCAGTTGCCGGGCTCAGTCCATTCTGTTTCCTCTCGCATCCTGTTCCCTGGTCCTGCTGTTGCCTTGGCTTCCAATGTCCCAACTGGAGCTCACTGGCCTTGAGCCAGAGGGACTGTGGATCTGGCAAATTTTCAAAAGAGATCTGAAAACAAAACCAAACCAAACCCACAACTGAGGATATAAGGTTACGGAAACACCCAAATGAACTTTTTGGTCAATCCAGTACTAAGAAAGGTCATCTTATACTGTATGAAATGGAGAAAAGCAAAAATGAATTTCAAAGAGATCAGCATACTTTCTACCTGCTATGTTTATTTCTGTGAATCTAACAAATTAGGCCCACAAGCATAATTTATTTAGATACCAATGTATTTTAGATCTTTCCAGTTCCTTTGTGTTTCCTGTATAGCCACAAACCATCTAATTTTTCTATTTTTTAGCTAGGGATTAAGAGAAAGAGAGTTGACTTTACAGGTAAATTAAAAAATTGAAATTGTGAGAGTTCAATTATTCATTCTCTCTTTCACTAACGTCTATCAACACCCAAACTTAATTGTCCTCAGCTTAAGTTTAGTGTCCTTTTTTGGTCATTATTGTGATAGTGAAGCTTTATCCCAATTAATTAGCATTAGAATAGATGTGAGATTTCACCTCTGCGTCCTCTGTGCTTTCTCCTTACTGAACATGCACTGTACTCCAGACCCTCTGTAAAGAACTTAGCACACGTGCTCTCATTTAATTGTAAAACTAATGGTCATGAGTTAAACAGTGTATATGCCTGGCACACAACAGTCACCCATAAATGTCAGCTAACAATGTCAGTGTAGATGCCTGGGCGAATTCAAGCTGGGGAAATGCACAGACCTTTAAACACAGAATTGGTAATGCCCAATGTCCTTAAATGATGTACATAAGTATAAACATCAACAGATCATAAGCCCAGATCCAGTTCATCATATCGCCAATGGAACTCCTTTTTCATTTCAATGCTATTTTTTTTTGAATGAAGTACACCCCCAGATTGATAAATCAGAAATGTGTGCATCACTCTCAAAATCTTCCTCGGATTTACTTGCTGCGCCTATTCAGTTGCCGGGCTCAGTCCATTCTGTTTCCTCTGGCATCCTGTTCCCTGGTCCTGCTGTTGCCTTGGCTTCCAATGTCCCAACTGGAGAGCTCACTGGCCTTGAGCCAGAGGGACTGTGGATCTGGTCCGGGGACATCGCTGACCACCAGCGTGACTCTTGGTGAGTCCTGTGCCCCTTTCACACTGCTTGCTCAGCGTGGGCGCAGCGCCGACCGCGAGTCCTGTGGTGGTGGGAAGCTTGAGCGAGAATACGCACCAGCTCTGGCCTGAGGGCTGGCCGTGCAGGGGCCTCGTCACTCCTGCCTCTGTCCTCTGTCCGCTCCTGATGGTTCGCTGCCTTTACTCTGGCTGCCTCCAGGCCTTTCCCCACACTCCTGTTTAACACAGTGAAAAAAAAAAGTGATGAATGACTCTGGTGCTCTAAATCGTCCGTGGTTTGCCATACTCTTTAGGATAAAATGTTCATACTGTTTTCTACACAAGACCTTTTAGAATCTGACTTTTTTTTTTTCTCCAAGCTTCTCTGATCTATCTTCTCCTACACGTTCTCATTCATTCTATACTCCAGCTGTAAAGAACTACTTGTGGTTCCTCAAAACATCTTAATGTTCACACCTCTATCTGTTCACTCATGTCTTCATTTGTTGTTTCTCCTCCCGTCCATTTGCTTCACCAGCTAAGAGGCTGTACCATGCTGGCGAGAAAGAGTCAGCCTCGTGAAGTTCAGTTTGGTGAAAGAGAGACATGAGGAGAGTTGTTTATCAGAATGTAGGATGCTGGGGGTACCAGGTGTCCCTAAGCCCTCTCGGGAGACACGAGAGGCACCTGTCTGGCGGTGGGGCTGGCGCGTGCTTGAGGCCGCAGCGGAGGGACCCGAGTCCCCAGGGGGTTCCTGAGAGGACGTGTGCGGGCGGCAGAGGGCTGGGAGTCCTAAGCCCATTCCACAGGAGCAGAACCTGGCCTGTGTTTAACACCTGTCCTTGGAGCGTGGAAACACGCAAGCAGAGAGCGTGCCCAGCAAAGTTCCATCATATCGCCAATGGAACTCCTTTTTCATTTCAATGCTATTTTTGAATGAAGTACACCCCAGATTGATAAATCAGAAATGTGTGCATCACTCTCAAAATCTTCCTCGGATTTACTTGCTGCGCCTATTCAGTTGCCGGGCTCAGTCCATTCTGTTTCCTCTGGCATCCTGTTCCCTGGTCCTGCTGTTGCCTTGGCTTCCAATGTCCCAACTGGAGAGCTCACTGGCCTTGAGCCAGAGGGACTGTGGATCTGGTCCGGGGACATCGCTGACCACCAGCGTGACTCTTGGTGAGTCCTGTGCCCCTTTCACACTGCTTGCTCAGCGTGGGCGCAGCGCCGACCGCGAGTCCTGTGGTGGTGGGAAGCTTGAGCGAGAATACGCACCAGCTCTGGCCTGAGGGCTGGCCGTGCAGGGGCCTCGTCACTCCTGCCTCTGTCCTCTGTCCGCTCCTGATGGTTCGCTGCCTTTACTCTGGCTGCCTCCAGGCCTTTCCCCACACTCCTGTTTAACACAGTGAAAAAAAAAAGTGATGAATGACTCTGGTGCTCTAAATCGTCCGTGGTTTGCCATACTCTTTAGGATAAAATGTTCATACTGTTTTCTACACAAGACCTTTTAGAATCTGACTTTTTTTTTTTCTCCAAGCTTCTCTGATCTATCTTCTCCTACACGTTCTCATTCATTCTATACTCCAGCTGTAAAGAACTACTTGTGGTTCCTCAAAACATCTTAATGTTCACACCTCTATCTGTTCACTCATGTCTTCATTTGTTGTTTCTCCTCCCGTCCATTTGCTTCACCAGCTAAGAGGCTGTACCATGCTGGCGAGAAAGAGTCAGCCTCGTGAAGTTCAGTTTGGTGAAAGAGAGACATGAGGAGAGTTGTTTATCAGAATGTAGGATGCTGGGGGTACCAGGTGTCCCTAAGCCCTCTCGGGAGACACGAGAGGCACCTGTCTGGCGGTGGGGCTGGCGCGTGCTTGAGGCCGCAGCGGAGGGACCCGAGTCCCCAGGGGGTTCCTGAGAGGACGTGTGCGGGCGGCAGAGGGCTGGGAGTCCTAAGCCCATTCCACAGGAGCAGAACCTGGCCTGTGTTTAACACCTGTCCTTGGAGCGTGGAAACACGCAAGCAGAGAGCGTGCCCAGCGATGGGGGAATGACTGAGTGTATTATAGTACCTCCACTTCATTGGCTACAATGCAGCCATTAAACAAACGCTAAGCAGAGGCTCCACAGGATGGCCTGGTGGGGCCCACGTGAAGATTTATGGTTGATAAGCACAGCCAGGTGATTGCGTGAGTGGGAGAACGAAGCCAAAGGGAAGAAAACAAAGTAGAGGCGTATGATCACTTTTATGCATTTGAGTAAAAATTGGTGTGCATGTAGGTATGTGTATAGATAAAGAGATTAAAACAACTTAAAAAATGCAGCCCAGGGCTTCCCTGGTGGTCCAGTGGGTAAAGAGTCAGTCCACCTTGCGGTGCAAGGGGCACTGGTTCAATCCCTGGCCCAGGAAGACCCCACGTGCCACAGAGCGGCTGGAACGGTGTGTCCAGTTATGGCCCAGCGCTCCAGAGTGCAAGCGCCCAGAGCCGGCACTCTGCTACAGGAGAGGCCACTGCAATGCAAGGCCCACATATGCCAAAAAATAAAGATGGATGAAAATAAATAAATAAAAAACTAATAAAAGAGGCCAAAATTAAAAAAAAAAAAACTGCAGCCAAGTGTAAAGGGAATCATCGGTAATCCTGGCATCCTGAGATCTTCTGTTGTTGTTGTTCAGTCTCTCAGTCCTGTCTGACTCTTTGTGACCCCAGGGGCTGCAGCAAGGCAGGCATCCCTGCCCTACACTGTCTCCCAGAAGTTACTCAAACTCCTGTCCATCGAGTCAGCGATGCCATCCAACCCCCTCAGCCTCTGCCACCCTCTTCTCCTAGTGTCCTCAGTCTTCCCCAGCACCAGGGTCTTTGTCAGCGAGTTGGCTCTCTGCTCAGGTGGCCACAGTATTGGAGCTTCGCTTCAGCACCAGTCCTTCCAATGAATATTCAGGGTTGATGTCCTTTAGGATGGACTGGTTTGATCTCCTTGCTGTCCAAGGGACTCTCAAGAGTCTTCTCCAGCACCACAGCTCAAAGGCATCAATTCTTGGGTGCTCTTGGGTGCTCAGCCTTCTCACATTCATACATGACGACTGGAGAAACCATAGCTTTGACTAGATGGACCTTTGTCGGCAAAGTGATGTCTCTGCTTTTTAATGCACTGTCTAGGTTTGTCATAGCTTTTCTTCCAAGGATCTGATTTTACAGCTTTGAAATATTTTCTTCTAGTCTTTTCCTGTATAGTTAAAAGCACTGAAATATAGGCAAAATTGGTGTCATACTCTATATTATTTTATATTCTGCCCTTTTAAACATTTACATTGTATGATCAATATTTTTCCAGCCTATATTTTCTTCTAAAACATAATTTTTAATTTCTGGCTGCTGTTCCTTTGGATGACTCCTCTGTAACTTCCTGTTCTCCTATTGCTGGACATTTAGTGTTCATTCATTTATTTTGTTGAGTTGCATAATCCTGGTCTCGTCACTTATTAGCTGTGTGACCATGGACAGCTTACTTAAATCTTTTCGTAGCTCAGTAAAATGGAGATAGTAAAAATATAGTTGTAAGGTTATTTAAAATATGTTCCCTTATAAATGAGGCTGTCGCATAGAAAATTAAAGCTTTCTCTGTTTTTTTTTTCTTTTCACTTGTTTGCCTTTTGTTTTCTTTTCTGTTTTTCCTTTAAGCCCTCCATCTTTGGAAGCTCTCTGAAGCAGCAAATGAAAATCTCTTCTGTATGGCCCAGGATGACCATGCCCCTCTCAGATCACTGTGTGAATACTGACCGTATATTTCAAGTAGGAAAGGTGACATCTGCCACCCCTCCGGCCCATGGTCCATTTTCCCTGGGTCTTTGCAGATCTCCATTCTCTGTAGAATGCCCTTCTTCTGTGTCCGACAGCCCCCAGCGGATGCTCTGGTGCTTATTCTGTGCTGTGTGTGTGCACGTGTGTGTGCTCAGTCCTTCAGTTGTGTCTGACTCTTTGTGACCCCGTGAACGGTAGCCCACCAGACTGCTCTGTCCATGGAATTTTCCCAGCCAGAATACTGGAGCAGGTTGCCATTTCTTCCTTCAGGCAGCCTTCCCGACCCAGGATCAAGCCCCCGTCTCCCGCCTCTCCCGCATTGGCACATGGCTCTTCACTGCTGAGCCGCTGGGGAAGCCCACGGTACTCTGTTTTATTATCTGCATTTATCTTATATACAGGACTTTGTGTCTGTTCTATGATAGCTTCTTTTTTAAAAGATTTTTTTTGATGTGGACCATTTCTAAAGTCTTTATTGAATTTTTTTTTTACAATATGGCTTCTGTTTTATGTTTTGGTTTCTGACCTCGAGGCATGTGGGATCTTAGCTCCCTGACCAGGAATCAAATCCACAGCTCCTGCATTAAAAGGCGTAGTCTTAGCCACTGGACCAGAGAAATCCTTACTTTTCCTTTTACTTGTTGGCTGTGAAGTAAGCCTCGCTCATCTGTCCCCAGGCTCACACACTGTAGCACTCAGCGAGTGCGTGGTGAAGGCACAGTATTGAGAAAGAAGGCCTAAGATGAAGGTTATATGAGAGAACAGGAAAGAAAAAGACAAGGAAAAATGACTGTGAGAAGTGGGATTAAATGTTAGGGAAATGGAGACGATGAAAAGGAGGAGACGATGGGAGGGTGGAGAGGGCCCGGTGGCGTGAACCAGGCTGGCCACTTGGGGAGAGAAGCAGAGCAGGAGACTGGTCAGCTGGGTGCGGGGCTGGCCCTGCTCTGCGGCAGTCAGCTGCTGACTTTTGGTCCTTGCTGTGTGCCAGGCACCGGGCAATGTTCTGGTATAGGTTTCTCTCATTGACTCATTTCAAGCATCCTGTATTAGGTAAATTACTTCAGTTCCTCCATGGGAGAAATAACCCCTGGACTCTTTTTTCAGAATGAGGAAACTGGGAGTTTGCTGGTGATTCAGTGAGGAAACTCTGAGGAGTTCAACCCCTCGTTGGCTAAGACCTACGGTCCCGAGAATGCCCTTCTTCTGTGTCCGACAGCCCCAGCGGATGCTCTGGTGCTTATTCTGTGCTGTGTGTGCACGTGTGTGTGCTCAGTCCTTCAGTTGTGTCTGACTCTTTGTGACCCCGTGAACGGTAGCCCACCAGACTGCTCTGTCCATGGAATTTTCCCAGCCAGAATACTGGAGCAGGTTGCCATTTCTTCCTTCAGGCAGCCTTCCCGACCCAGGATCAAGCCCCCGTCTCCCGCCTCTCCCGCATTGGCACATGGCTCTTCACTGCTGAGCCGCTGGGGAAGCCCACGGTACTCTGTTTTATTATCTGCATTTATCTTATATACAGGACTTTGTGTCTGTTCTATGATAGCTTCTTTTTTAAAAGATTTTTTTTGATGTGGACCATTTCTAAAGTCTTTATTGAATTTTTTTTTTACAATATGGCTTCTGTTTTATGTTTTGGTTTCTGACCTCGAGGCATGTGGGATCTTAGCTCCCTGACCAGGAATCAAATCCACAGCTCCTGCATTAAAAGGCGTAGTCTTAGCCACTGGACCAGAGAAATCCTTACTTTTCCTTTTACTTGTTGGCTGTGAAGTAAGCCTCGCTCATCTGTCCCCAGGCTCACACACTGTAGCACTCAGCGAGTGCGTGGTGAAGGCACAGTATTGAGAAAGAAGGCCTAAGATGAAGGTTATATGAGAGAACAGGAAAGAAAAAGACAAGGAAAAATGACTGTGAGAAGTGGGATTAAATGTTAGGGAAATGGAGACGATGAAAAGGAGGAGACGATGGGAGGGTGGAGAGGGCCCGGTGGCGTGAACCAGGCTGGCCACTTGGGGAGAGAAGCAGAGCAGGAGACTGGTCAGCTGGGTGCGGGGCTGGCCCTGCTCTGCGGCAGTCAGCTGCTGACTTTTGGTCCTTGCTGTGTGCCAGGCACCGGGCAATGTTCTGGTATAGGTTTCTCTCATTGACTCATTTCAAGCATCCTGTATTAGGTAAATTACTTCAGTTCCTCCATGGGAGAAATAACCCCTGGACTCTTTTTTCAGAATGAGGAAACTGGGAGTTTGCTGGTGATTCAGTGCTTAGGATTTGGTACTTTCACTGCTGAGAGTCCAAGTTCAACCCCTCGTTGAAGAACTAAGACCTACAAGCTGCACAGGGCAGCCAAATAAATAAGTAAAAGAAGAATGAGAAAACTTCTCAAATCTCCATCACCTTTATCCAGATGAATGGATAAAGAAGATGTGGAATATATATATATATACATACATACATTGGAGTATTTTGCATTCATAAAAAGAATGAATGATGCCACTGGCAACAACGCAGATGGATCTAGAGATTATCATACTAAGTGACGTAAGTCAGACAGAGAAAGATAAATATATTGTATCACTTATATGTGGAATCTGAAAAAAAAGACAGAGATAAATGAACTTATTTACAAAACTGAAATAGACTCACAAACATAGAAGACAAATTTAAGATTACCAAAAGGGAAAGGGTAGGGAAGGATAGATTAGGAGTCTGGGATTAACATTACACACTACTATATCTTTGGAAGGACTGATGCTGAAACTGAAGCTCTAGTACTCTGGCCGCCTGATGCAAAGATCCGACCCACTGGAAAAGACCCTGATGCTGGGAAAGATTGAAAGCAGAAGGAGAAGGGGATGACAGAGGGCGAGATGGTTGAGTGGCATCACCAACTCAATGGACTTGAGTTTGAGCAAGCTCCAGGAGATGGTGTAGGACGGGGAAGCCTAGCGTGCCGCAGTCTATGGGGTTGTAAATAGTTGGACACGACTGAGCAACTGAACTGAACTGAATGGATATATATATATATATATATTTATATTTATATTTATATTTATATTTATATTTTTATATTATAATAGTCTATAGGAAAAAAGAATCTGAAAAAAAAGAAACTATATTCTGAATCACTGTGCTGCACACCTGAAACTAACACAGCATTGTAAATCACCCCTACTTCAATTGAAAAAGAAACACTGAGGGAAGTGGAGATTTGTGAAGCTAAGTTATTTGCCCAGAGTCAGTGGGCTAAGGAATGGCGCTGTGGGCCTCATGTTTGTCCCAGAGTTTGGATCTCGTCCCTCTGCTTTCCCCATCCTTTACGGAGCATGGACCAGACCTGGCTTCTGGGCTCGTCCAGTAAGGTCAAGTGTGTCTCATCAGCCGCTGTGGTAAATGACACAGCCTGCCTGGTTCCGGCATTCCTCTCTGTTAATAGTTTGGCACGTGGTCGTTGACATTCTTACAGAGCTCCCTGGCGGTCCACGGAGAGGCCGAGGCCTGTAGTAAGAGCCAAACAAAGAAGGTCAGGATGTCCCTCAAGAGATGGCAGAAAGGGCCTGGTCCCTGTGGGCCACGCAGAACGCACACAGCGGTCCTGCCCTGTGTTGTCATAGGCGTGCGCTCGGCCTGCTTGTGCAGCCACATCTGTCATCTCACAGCTTATGAGTCATCAGTGAACAGACGAGAAACCTGAGGACAATGAGTGGACACCAGACAGGAGGTGGGATTTTCCTGTACTCAGTGGTGGAAAGACAGCACGAAGTTGGCTCAGTCGGCAGGGAGACATGAACAGCAAACCCAAAACCTATTTTATTTTTAAACAGGGATGTGAACCTGAGAACCTTCAATAGCTGAGAAATGAAAGGCCAGAACGTCTGAGAATGTTTAAAACCTGGTCAAGGCGGAGATAAACTAGTACTCTGGCCGCCTGATGCAAAGATCCGACCCACTGGAAAAGACCCTGATGCTGGGAAAGATTGAAAGCAGAAGGAGAAGGGGATGACAGAGGGCGAGATGGTTGAGTGGCATCACCAACTCAATGGACTTGAGTTTGAGCAAGCTCCAGGAGATGGTGTAGGGACGGGGAAGCCTAGCGTGCCGCAGTCTATGGGGTTGTAAATAGTTGGACACGACTGAGCAACTGAACTGAACTGAATGGATATATATATATATATATATTTATATTTATATTTATATTTATATTTATATTTTTATATTATAATAGTCTATAGGAAAAAAGAATCTGAAAAAAAAGAAACTATATTCTGAATCACTGTGCTGCACACCTGAAACTAACACAGCATTGTAAATCACCCCTACTTCAATTGAAAAAGAAACACTGAGGGAAGTGGAGATTTGTGAAGCTAAGTTATTTGCCCAGAGTCAGTGGGCTAAGGAATGGCGCTGTGGGCCTCATGTTTGTCCCAGAGTTTGGATCTCGTCCCTCTGCTTTCCCCATCCTTTACGGAGCATGGACCAGACCTGGCTTCTGGGCTCGTCCAGTAAGGTCAAGTGTGTCTCATCAGCCGCTGTGGTAAATGACACAGCCTGCCTGGTTCCGGCATTCCTCTCTGTTAATAGTTTGGCACGTGGTCGTTGACATTCTTACAGAGCTCCCTGGCGGTCCACGGAGAGGCCGAGGCCTGTAGTAAGAGCCAAACAAAGAAGGTCAGGATGTCCCTCAAGAGATGGCAGAAAGGGCCTGGTCCCTGTGGGCCACGCAGAACGCACACAGCGGTCCTGCCCTGTGTTGTCATAGGCGTGCGCTCGGCCTGCTTGTGCAGCCACATCTGTCATCTCACAGCTTATGAGTCATCAGTGAACAGACGAGAAACCTGAGGACAATGAGTGGACACCAGACAGGAGGTGGGATTTTCCTGTACTCAGTGGTGGAAAGACAGCACGAAGTTGGCTCAGTCGGCAGGGAGACATGAACAGCAAACCCAAAACCTATTTTATTTTTAAACAGGGATGTGAACCTGAGAACCTTCAATAGCTGAGAAATGAAAGGCCAGAACGTCTGAGAATGTATTTTAAAAAATTTCAAACATGTAAGCCTCAAGTAGGCCACAGTTGAGATGCCAGAAATGAGATGATCACTGAAGCAAACAAACAAACAAAAATGACTAGAGCGTCTAGGCTGAGGGCGCCCAGCTTCTACTGCAGGTCGGACCCTTTGGGAGGGTGCCGGCGGCAGAAGCAGAAGCAGCCACCCATTCTTGCGGCCCTGGTTCTGTATCTCTTAGTCCTGAGTTGGTCGTACATGTTTTAGGGGCTCGTCAGAGCTTGTGATAGTCTCATTTCCCATAAGCTTGCACTTTAGATTATTACAAAGAGGCTACTGAATGGGAGGAAAATTTGGGGAATGTTTCCTTGTTTATTTAGTTTATCAAAAATAAAAGCCACATCTGAGCGCCTTCCCAGGTGGTCGGATGACTGAGACCTTGTGCTTCTAATTCCGGGGCCGCACGCAGACTCTATCTTTGGTTGGAGAACTAAGATTCCCATATGCTGCGGGGCATAACCAAGTTAAAAAACAACAGAAGCACTTCTGGGACTTCCCTGGTGGTCCAGTTATTATGATTCTGTGCTTCCAATTCAGGGGCCTTTTATTCTTTGTTTTCTTGTTGTTGGTCAGTTGCTCAGTCGTGTCTGACTCTTTGCGACCCCATGGACTGCAGCACGCCAGGCGTCCCTGTCCTTCACCGTCTTCTGGAGTTCGCACAAACTCATGTACATGGAGTCAGTGATGCCATCCAACCATCTCATCCCCTCTTCCTGCTGCCCTGAGTCTTTCCCAGCATCAGGGTCTTTTCCAGTGAGTCAGTGCTCAGCCTTCTTTATGGGCCCACTCTCACATCCATACATGACTATCAGAAAAGCCATAGCATTGACTAGATGGACCTTTGCTTTTTCTGTGATCCAACAGATGTTGGCAATTTGATCTCTGGCTCTTCTGCCTTTTCTAAAGCCAGCTTGTACACCTGGAAGTTCTTGGTTCATGTATTGCTGATGCCTAGCTTGAAGGATTTGGAGCACTACCTGGTTAGCATGGTATGTTTTAAAACAATTTAGATGTAAATCAAATTGAGCAAACTAAAAACAGGGTACTTACTGTTCAATGCGCATTTGCATTCCTTTCATAAAATGGAAACTTTCTGCAGTGTTGCCATCTGCTTTCTGCCTGACCCGGGGAGTCGTTCACAAAGGGGTACTTTCTCCTCCTTCTCTCCTGTGCTGCATCGCTCTCGACTTTCTTCTTTGCTCAGTCTCTCAGTCACAGAAAGTACTCTAAATAACTCAAGGGCAGCCACCCATTCTTGGCCCTGGTTCTGTATCTCTTAGTCCTGAGTTGGTCGTACATGTTTTAGGGGCTCGTCAGAGCTTGTGATAGTCTCATTTCCCATAAGCTTGCACTTTAGATTATTACAAAGAGGCTACTGAATGGGAGGAAAATTTGGGGAATGTTTCCTTGTTTATTTAGTTTATCAAAAATAAAAGCCACATCTGAGCGCCTTCCCAGGTGGTCGGATGACTGAGACCTTGTGCTTCTAATTCCGGGGCCGCACGCAGACTCTATCTTTGGTTGGAGAACTAAGATTCCCATATGCTGCGGGGCATAACCAAGTTAAAAAAAAACAACAGAAGCACTTCTGGGACTTCCCTGGTGGTCCAGTTATTATGATTCTGTGCTTCCAATTCAGGGGCCTTTTATTCTTTGTTTTCTTGTTGTTGGTCAGTTGCTCAGTCGTGTCTGACTCTTTGCGACCCCATGGACTGCAGCACGCCAGGCGTCCCTGTCCTTCACCGTCTTCTGGAGTTCGCACAAACTCATGTACATGGAGTCAGTGATGCCATCCAACCATCTCATCCCCTCTTCCTGCTGCCCTGAGTCTTTCCCAGCATCAGGGTCTTTTCCAGTGAGTCAGTGCTCAGCCTTCTTTATGGGCCCACTCTCACATCCATACATGACTATCAGAAAAGCCATAGCATTGACTAGATGGACCTTTGCTTTTTCTGTGATCCAACAGATGTTGGCAATTTGATCTCTGGCTCTTCTGCCTTTTCTAAAGCCAGCTTGTACACCTGGAAGTTCTTGGTTCATGTATTGCTGATGCCTAGCTTGAAGGATTTGGAGCACTACCTGGTTAGCATGGTATGTTTTAAAACAATTTAGATGTAAATCAAATTGAGCAAACTAAAAACAGGGTACTTACTGTTCAATGCGCATTTGCATTCCTTTCATAAAATGGAAACTTTCTGCAGTGTTGCCATCTGCTTTCTGCCTGACCCGGGGAGTCGTTCACAAAGGGGTACTTTCTCCTCCTTCTCTCCTGTGCTGCATCGCTCTCGACTTTCTTCTTTGCTCAGTCTCTCAGTCACAGAAAGTACCTCTCTAAATAACTCACTTAAGGTCAATATTTAAAAAAAACTAGGGCTTCCCCTGGTGGTCCAGTGGGTAAGGACACCGACTTGCAGTGCAAGGGACACCGGTTCGATCCCTGGCCTGGGAAGATCCCACGTGCCGCGGAGCGGCTGGACCGATGTGTCCAATCAGCGAGCCGGAGCTCTGGAGCGCATGCGCCCAGAGCCGGTGCTCTGCGACAACAGAGGCCACCGCGATGGGAAGCCCACAGGAACCAAAGAACAAAGACGGATGAAAACAGAGAAATGAAAGACCAATAGAAGTGGCCCGCCCGCTCCCCTCCCTCCCCAACCCAACCCCCAAAATAAATAAATAAATAAAAAAAACTTTAAAAAAAAAAAAACCTAGAGCAGTAATGAAAGCCCTCCCCCCCCCCCATTCCCTCCCCTCCCCCTGGTGCAGGCTATGCTGTCCACATGCTGGTCACTGTCTAGACTGGCTGGCCGGGCGCCCACATGACAGGAAGTTGCACAATTGGGCTGACTTTTCTTTCCTTTTTAATTTTGTCCTCTTTTATTGGATTTTATTTATTTACTTTCATCCATCTTTATTCTTTGGCCTGTGTGGGCCTCCTATTGCAGTGGCCTCTCTCCTCGCACAGCACCGCCTCTGGGTGCATGCGCTCCAGAGCGCTGGCTTGTCATTGGACACACTGGTCCAGTCACTCCACCGCACGTGGGATCCTCCAGGGCCAGGGATCGAACCAGTACCTCTTGCACTGCAAGGCGGACTCCCTACCCATTGGACCACCAGGGAAGCCTTGACTTTTCTAAGTTCCATCCTCCATCCTTGGTATTATCAAAATCAAGTTAATTGGGCGTCCTGAGAACTTATGAGGCCCTTCCAGAGCTCTCCTGGGGTTTGTGGGGGACAGACAGAGTCCACGTAAGAGAGCAGTGCACTCTCGGCCTGAAGGATTCTCACAGTTTTGTTCCTTACTCATACTTCACCTGCTATGAGGTCACAATGTCCTCGGTGTGTCCACTAGGAAGGTACATTCCTAGTACCAAAGAGGGAAGAGGGAGCTCGTGTGGAGTGAGTAGAGTGTGTGGGTGTGGCCACCCAGAGGGAGTCCAGCGCTGGAGTTGGTGCGTGGCGCCCGAGGCGAGTGGCGTCGACAGAAGCTAGGTGGTGCTGGATGACCCTGGGCGGGTCACTGTGTGCCTTGATGCATTGCCTTCTTCACCTGTGAAGGAAGGACTGTGTCCGCCTCGTAAGGCTTGTTGTGAGGATTAAACGAGTTAATAATATCAAAGACCCGGCACATACTAACAATGAATATTGGTTATGACTTTGTCCGCATTGTTTGCAAACCCCTCAGATCTTCCACAGTGGACGTTTTTGACTAGAGCTAGAAAGCCATTGACTATTGATTGGAATTGATTCCAACAATCACTTATTCATTTTAAACCCACGTGTAAATCAATTACAAGAGAAATCCTTAATATCTTCTTGGGAGAAGCACTGAGCGCCGTCATCGTGGTGAAAGCTGCTTTCTAGACCTTCTTTTGACCTCAAAGCTGATGTCTTATAAATGGAGCAGGGAGCACTGTCTGGTGAAGTGGGGCAGTGAGCGTGCAGAGTGCGTGTGTGTGTGTTGAAGAGGGACTGTGTCACTGACGTTGCTACCCTGGCCTCAGCTTGGAGAACTTGGCGAGACCGGCAGAGCACAGGTGGCATCCTCATGAACCATGACCATATGTCTATTTCCCATCTACAAATTGTATTTTGCTTGTTGTATTTTCTCTAGAGAGTACCCATCCACTCATTACGTGACCAGTGAAGGCATGTGAGGTTTGCCCAAGTTTAAAAGTGAAAGGCAGAAAGCAGAACATTGAGGGGTTTCCTAGGTGGTCCAGTGGGTAAGAATCTGCCTGCCAATGCAAGGGCCACAGGTTCCCTCCCTGATCAAGACCCCGGGAGCCGAGGTGCAGCTGAGCCCACCCAGTGCGGCGAAGACCTGACACAGCCAAAACCAGACTAAAAGCAGAAAATTGAGAAATGCTTGCATGCATGAAATGTTAGGTGATTATATTTCCTTCTTTCTTCTTATTTTTTTTTTAAAGAATGGGTTTCCAAACAATTTGATGACAAATTAGGTATTTCTGGTTTTATCTTATTTGACATCAGGAAGAGCATTATCAAAAGCTGGCCCAATTTAGAAATCCACAAAACTTTGTACCCTTTGCTAAGCCTGTCAGATTACTGTCATTGTTTTAGAAGGAGTGAGGACAATTGTAACTCAGGGTAAGGATCTGCCTCAGTCCTAAAATCACTAAGAGATTCAAAAGACCTATTGTGTCCATAACTTTTGAAGTTTTGTGTGAACTGCTTTGTTAATACCTCCTAAATGTTTTATTAGATCATCTCAAATATGCTTCAAATGCAGTTTCTTAAAAAAAATTCAAAACCATTTCTGAATGCTAAGTCCTTTTCTAAATTTGAGTTGAAAACAGATTTTTTGAGAAAATTGATTTGGCCAACAATCACTTATTCATTTTAAACCCACGTGTAAATCAATTACAAGAGAAATCCTTAATATCTTCTTGGGAGAAGCACTGAGCGCCGTCATCGTGGTGAAAGCTGCTTTCTAGACCTTCTTTTGACCTCAAAGCTGATGTCTTATAAATGGAGCAGGGAGCACTGTCTGGTGAAGTGGGGCAGTGAGCGTGCAGAGTGCGTGTGTGTGTGTTGAAGAGGGACTGTGTCACTGACGTTGCTACCCTGGCCTCAGCTTGGAGAACTTGGCGAGACCGGCAGAGCACAGGTGGCATCCTCATGAACCATGACCATATGTCTATTTCCCATCTACAAATTGTATTTTGCTTGTTGTATTTTCTCTAGAGAGTACCCATCCACTCATTACGTGACCAGTGAAGGCATGTGAGGTTTGCCCAAGTTTAAAAGTGAAAGGCAGAAAGCAGAACATTGAGGGGTTTCCTAGGTGGTCCAGTGGGTAAGAATCTGCCTGCCAATGCAAGGGCCACAGGTTCCCTCCCTGATCAAGACCCCGGGAGCCGAGGTGCAGCTGAGCCCACCCAGTGCGGCGAAGACCTGACACAGCCAAAACCAGACTAAAAGCAGAAAATTGAGAAATGCTTGCATGCATGAAATGTTAGGTGATTATATTTCCTTCTTTCTTCTTATTTTTTTTTTAAAGAATGGGTTTCCAAACAATTTGATGACAAATTAGGTATTTCTGGTTTTATCTTATTTGACATCAGGAAGAGCATTATCAAAAGCTGGCCCAATTTAGAAATCCACAAAACTTTGTACCCTTTGCTAAGCCTGTCAGATTACTGTCATTGTTTTAGAAGGAGTGAGGACAATTGTAACTCAGGGTAAGGATCTGCCTCAGTCCTAAAATCACTAAGAGATTCAAAAGACCTATTGTGTCCATAACTTTTGAAGTTTTGTGTGAACTGCTTTGTTAATACCTCCTAAATGTTTTATTAGATCATCTCAAATATGCTTCAAATGCAGTTTCTTAAAAAAAATTCAAAACCATTTCTGAATGCTAAGTCCTTTTATTGAATTCGCAATAAATTTGTGAGTCTGAAAACAGATTTTTTTTGTTATAGCAAACATGGGATTGGGATTTTAAGAGCTTAAATTTGCATTTTTTTATGATTTTTTTTTTTTTTACCAACTTTAGTTACATCATCTGTACAAACTGGTTACAATTACAAATCTGTCTCAGATCCTGAAAGAGAAGATAGAAATGATTTCAGAGTCCTTTGTGGAATGTCTAATTACTTTTCTACATTCAGTGTAAAGATTCCCCTTTATCACTTTAGGGAGTTTTGTTTACAGCTTCTGTAATCTATAATCTACATGAAATATTTTACCCTTCTGAGCTTATCTTAGGATGTAATTTATGATTATATATATAACTAATTACATATGATTATATATATATGTATATATATATATACAAAATTTATAGCTAAAGACACGCATGTGTGTGTGTATGCATTGAAAAAACCAAAACGCTATCTTGGAATTTTAAAGTCTTGTCACTTTGAAAGCTTATTGTTGCTCAGTCGCTAAGTTCCGTCTGACTCTTTGTGACCCTGTGAACTGCAGCACCCCAGGCTTCCCCGTCCTGCATTATCTCCTAGAGTTTGCTCAAACTCATGTCCTTTGCATTGGTGATACCATCCAACTCTCTCATCCTCTGCCACCCTCTTTTCCTTTGCCCTCAGTCTTTCCCAGCATCGCGATCTTTTCCAGTGAGCTGGCTCTTCCCATCAGGTGGCCTAAGTGTTGGAGCTTCAGCTTCAGCATCAGTCCTTCCCATGAAGGCTCCGGGCTGATTTCCTTTAGGATCGACTGCTTTGATCTTCTTGCCATCCAGGGGACTCTCAAGAGTCTTCTCCAGTGCCAGAGCTCAAAAGCACCAATTCTTTAGTGCTCAGCTGGCTAGTCTTTAATTTTACTTAATTTTGAAAATTGAAAAACAGTTTATTTATGGCATTGTGTTAAAATCACTAAGAGATTCAAAAGACCTTTCCATATTTTAGTTTTGTGTGAACTGCTTTGTTAATACCTCCTAAATGTTTTATTAGATCATCTCAAATATGCTTCAAATGCAGTTTCTTAAAAAATTCAAAACCATTTCTGAATGCTAAGTCCTTTTATTGAATTCGCAATAAATTTGTGAGTCTGAAAACAGATTTTTTTTGTTATAGCAAACATGGGATTGGGATTTTAAGAGCTTAAATTTGCATTTTTTTATGATTTTTTTTTTTTTTACCAACTTTAGTTACATCATCTGTACAAACTGGTTACAATTACAAATCTGTCTCAGATCCTGAAAGAGAAGATAGAAATGATTTCAGAGTCCTTTGTGGAATGTCTAATTACTTTTCTACATTCAGTGTAAAGATTCCCCTTTATCACTTTAGGGAGTTTTGTTTACAGCTTCTGTAATCTATAATCTACATGAAATATTTTACCCTTCTGAGCTTATCTTAGGATGTAATTTATGATTATATATATAACTAATTACATATGATTATATATATATGTATATATATATATACAAAATTTATAGCTAAAGACACGCATGTGTGTGTGTATGCATTGAAAAAACCAAAACGCTATCTTGGAATTTTAAAGTCTTGTCACTTTGAAAGCTTATTGTTGCTCAGTCGCTAAGTTCCGTCTGACTCTTTGTGACCCTGTGAACTGCAGCACCCCAGGCTTCCCCGTCCTGCATTATCTCCTAGAGTTTGCTCAAACTCATGTCCTTTGCATTGGTGATACCATCCAACTCTCTCATCCTCTGCCACCCTCTTTTCCTTTGCCCTCAGTCTTTCCCAGCATCGCGATCTTTTCCAGTGAGCTGGCTCTTCCCATCAGGTGGCCTAAGTGTTGGAGCTTCAGCTTCAGCATCAGTCCTTCCCATGAAGGCTCCGGGCTGATTTCCTTTAGGATCGACTGCTTTGATCTTCTTGCCATCCAGGGGACTCTCAAGAGTCTTCTCCAGTGCCAGAGCTCAAAAGCACCAATTCTTTAGTGCTCAGCTGGCTAGTCTTTAATTTTACTTAATTTTGAAAATTGAAAAACAGTTTATTTATGGCATTGTGTTAGTTCACGTGTGCAGCAACGTGATTCAGTTATACGTACATATATGTTTATACCTGTTCTTTTCAGATTCTTTTCCATTGTAGGTTATTACAAAGTACTGAGTAGAGGTTCCTGGACCATACTGTAGGTCCTTGCTGGGTGTCTATTTGATATACAGCCCTGTGGATATGTTAGTTCCAAACTTCTCCCCCGTTTCCCCTTTGGTAACCGCAAGTTTGTTTTCTAAGTCTGCGGGTCTGTTTGTATCAGTTTTAAAGCTTCCATATATAAACGATATCACATGATATAGTCTTATTGTCATCACGTCTCTATTGTAAATCGCAGAATGTAGACCTCACCTAACGTCACTTGAGATGACTTTCCATTTAGGGGGTGTGTGTGTGTGTTATACTTCCTTCTGAGGTGTGTTCCGGGGAGCCTGAAGGATGTCTTTTTTTAGATTGCCGAGATTTGTACACTTCTCCTCCATTTGCTTCCACTGCCTATGTACTGGGAGTCTTTTGGCTCTGAAAGTCTAGAAAGATAATTCTTCCTGTAATAATCATGAATGCAGACCTCTTTCATGGCATATGGATATTGGAAAATATTTATGAAAGCTTAAACATGCCCACATCCAATGTTTTTTATAATTATTTTTTTTGTTGTTTATTATTTTTGGCTACTCTGGGTTTTCACTGCTGCCGCAGGCTCTTCTCTAGTTGCTGGGAGTGGGGGCTCCTCTCTAGTGGAGGGGAGCAGGCTTCTTGTTGCAGTGACTTCCCTTGTTGTGGAACTCCAGCTCTAGGGCACACGGGCTTCAGTCGTTGCGGCCCATGGGCTCCATACTTGCGGCTCCAAGGCTCTAGAGCACAGGCTCCACAGTTGCGGCTCACGGGCTTAGTTGCTCCGCAGCATGTGGGATCCTCCTAGATCAGGGGTTAAACCTGTGTCTCCTGCATTGGTGGGCGAACTCTTTACCACTGAAAGCTCCAGGGAAGCCCCCACATCCAATTTTTATCATTCGCTTGCCTGGGCTTTACAAATCTTAAATGTGATTATTAGAATGGACCCGTATAGTCTTTTTTTAAAAAGATTAATTTATGTATTTATTTGGCTGTTCAGGACTTAGTTGCCGCACTCAGAATCTTTAGCTGTGATACGCAAGACCTTAGTTGTGGCATGTGGGACCTAGGTCCATGACCAGGGATCAAACCCTGGAGCCCCTATGGGGAGCCCAGAGTCGTAACTGCTAGAGAAGCCGCTATGTGTCTTTTAATGAATCCTCCACAGTTTCCAGCTGCATTTCCTTTATCTGTTTGAATCCAAGTGCTCTTTGACATCAGCTCCATGCTTTGTGCCTTTCATCCAAATCCCCGACCAGTGGAGTTTATACCCGTGCTGTCTGCAGAGCTGTTGGCTGGTGTAGACACGACTGGGCGCCTTTTGAATGACACCCGCCGGCCGTGCTCAGAAGGGCACGGAGCCAGTTCACGGTCGCACGGAGACAAATGTACATTGGGATGAGAGCTGCCCCCAGGGACGCTGCACACGTGCTAAGGGGAGACTTGGTGTGGCTTACCACCCAGAAACGGTGCTCCTCCCCTAGATGACTCCCCAGGGGCCACGCTTGCATATTGTCCCTTGCCGCGTTAGAATTTGGCCTTTGCTGCCACCACAAGACAGAGACATGAACAGAAAGGATTAAAGTGAAAAGGAGTTTTTCTGTGGTCTGCGGCCAGAGGCAGGGCGGGCGCGTCTTGTGCTCCAGAGAGCTCTGTCCTAGTCCTTGGGGCAGTCACTGAGGGGGCACAGTGCTGGGTCACCCGCAGCGAAACCTGTGTGAGCAGCACTGAGACCCTGGAATCCAACGGAGGGGTTTTGCCCTAAAAGAGTGGGTCCTGGGGGTGAGGCAGGAAGGCTTTTTTTTGAGCTTCCAATTTTAATTTGGGGCAAGGTTTGAGGCTACAGGCACAATGAGAACGGTCTGCCAGACTTTTTAAAAATCAATCCGACACATTGTTTGTTCCCCTGGGTTTGATAGACATGTTGTAATAAGGTCCTGAACTGCTCCTCTCTCTTTATGTACCTTCTGTCTAAAGGCTTGTTACTATTGTGACCTGTATTCATGGAAGCACAAACAATGGGTTTAACCATTAACTTTCAAGCCACCTCTAAATGAATTCTTTTATAAGATGAGAATTATACGGGCTTCCACTGGTTGCTTAGAGGAAGAAGAGAAAGGGATTCAGGTTGAACTAGGTTATTAAAGATTTGAGTGTCGATGGCTAGCACGCCCTAGACCCGGCAGATAGCTTGCTTTGCCCTGACCATGTCAGATAGCCCTGCTCAGCTGACATTCCAGTGTCCCTGAAAATCACAAGGCATTCTAAAAATCTGTCTGTCTGAAAGTAAAATTAATTCGTGGTGTCTCTAGATTCATTGACTCAAACCTCCCCATCTGTGCGAATCCTTAGTGTCCATTAGGCACAGTTTGATGTCAGCTATCTATTTTCAGGGGCTTCCTGGTGAGACCTGGGGAACCCCCCTGCTCAGAAGGGCACGGAGCCAGTTCACGGTCGCACGGAGACAAATGTACATTGGGATGAGAGCTGCCCCCAGGGACGCTGCACACGTGCTAAGGGGAGACTTGGTGTGGCTTACCACCCAGAAACGGTGCTCCTCCCCTAGATGACTCCCCAGGGGCCACGCTTGCATATTGTCCCTTGCCGCGTTAGAATTTGGCCTTTGCTGCCACCACAAGACAGAGACATGAACAGAAAGGATTAAAGTGAAAAGGAGTTTTTCTGTGGTCTGCGGCCAGAGGCAGGGCGGGCGCGTCTTGTGCTCCAGAGAGCTCTGTCCTAGTCCTTGGGGCAGTCACTGAGGGGGCACAGTGCTGGGTCACCCGCAGCGAAACCTGTGTGAGCAGCACTGAGACCCTGGAATCCAACGGAGGGGTTTTGCCCTAAAAGAGTGGGTCCTGGGGGTGAGTCAGGAAGGCTTTTTTTTTTTCAGCTTCCAATTTTAATTTGGGGCAAGGTTTGAGGCTACAGGCACAATGAGAACGGTCTGCCAGACTTTTTAAAAATCAATCCGACACATTGTTTGTTCCCCTGGGTTTGATAGACATGTTGTAATAAGGTCCTGAACTGCTCCTCTCTCTTTATGTACCTTCTGTCTAAAGGCTTGTTACTATTGTGACCTGTATTCATGGAAGCACAAACAATGGGTTTAACCATTAACTTTCAAGCCACCTCTAAATGAATTCTTTTATAAGATGAGAATTATACGGGCTTCCACTGGTTGCTTAGAGGAAGAAGAGAAAGGGATTCAGGTTGAACTAGGTTATTAAAGATTTGAGTGTCGATGGCTAGCACGCCCCTAGACCCGGCAGATAGCTTGCTTTGCCCTGACCATGTCAGATAGCCCTGCTCAGCTGACATTCCAGTGTCCCTGAAAATCACAAGGCATTCTAAAAATCTGTCTGTCTGAAAGTAAAATTAATTCGTGGTGTCTCTAGATTCATTGACTCAAACCTCCCCATCTGTGCGAATCCTTAGTGTCCATTAGGCACAGTTTGATGTCAGCTATCTATTTTCAGGGGCTTCCTGGTGAGACCTGGGGAAGTTCCAGACGACAAAGGATAGACTGTTTTCTCAAGAGATGGGCAACGCTGAAATCCTGCCCCCTCCAGTTCATACTCATCTCTGAATTTTCTCCTCTCTTTTTAATTGAGCCGCAATCCAAATAAAGAGGGACTTTCAGGAAGCCATTTGATCCAATAGTGGTTGATGTTTTGTGCAAGGCAAAAGGACCCCACACTGGAGTGGGAAACCGACCTTATTTGGATGGCTTAGGAATACCGTCAGCAACAGGAGCCCACCGGGGGGTCTTCCACAGTGTCTATGTTTTCTCTTTTGCAATGCGGTGTCATTTGCCCATGTTGCTGAGGATTTGTTGGAGGATTTCTTTCCCTTATAACATTAGAAAAGCCTTTTTCAGTCCGTCAGGTAGATTAATTATTTTTCAGAGTCCATCTCTGGGCTGCTTTAACCTACTGGCCCCAATTTTCAGACCCGACAGAGATGCACAGCGAGAGCAGCTGATGGTCACGCACACTGCCGGCGTCAGCAGGGCCACCCCTGGGTCCGGCCCCAGCGCGCCGTCGGAGTCACGAAGCCGAGCCCAAGAAACGACTTCAGAGTCGCTTCTCTGATCCACACGCATCCAGGCTGCTTATGATGAAATTGCTTAATCTGTTTCATCAAAGCTTCGGCTGATTTACTGTATTCGTTCTCATTTAGAGGTTAATTATATAATGTGCCAGGTTTCTCAAGTTACACAGTCGATGCTCAGTCAAGGTTACAGTTCAGTCGCATTTTATAAGATGAGAATTATACGGGCTTCCACTGGTTGCTTAGAGGAAGAAGAGAAAGGGATTCAGGTTGAACTAGGTTATTAAAGATTTGAGTGTCGATGGCTAGCACGCCCTAGACCCGGCAGATAGCTTGCTTTGCCCTGACCATGTCAGATAGCCCTGCTCAGCTGACATTCCAGTGTCCCTGAAAATCACAAGGCATTCTAAAAATCTGTCTGTCTGAAAGTAAAATTAATTCGTGGTGTCTCTAGATTCATTGACTCAAACCTCCCCATCTGTGCGAATCCTTAGTGTCCATTAGGCACAGTTTGATGTCAGCTATCTATTTTCAGGGGCTTCCTGGTGAGACCTGGGGAAGTTCCAGACGACAAAGGATAGACTGTTTTCTCAAGAGATGGGCAACGCTGAAATCCTGCCCCCTCCAGTTCATACTCATCTCTGAATTTTCTCCTCTTTTTTTAATTGAGCCGCAATCCAAATAAAGAGGGACTTTCAGGAAGCCATTTGATCCAATAGTGGTTGATGTTTTGTGCAAGGCAAAAGGACCCCACACTGGAGTGGGAAACCGACCTTATTTGGATGGCTTAGGAATACCGTCAGCAACAGGAGCCCACCGGGGGGTCTTCCACAGTGTCTATGTTTTCTCTTTTGCAATGCGGTGTCATTTGCCCATGTTGCTGAGGATTTGTTGGAGGATTTCTTTCCCTTATAACATTAGAAAAGCCTTTTTCAGTCCGTCAGGTAGATTAATTATTTTTCAGAGTCCATCTCTGGGCTGCTTTAACCTACTGGCCCCAATTTTCAGACCCGACAGAGATGCACAGCGAGAGCAGCTGATGGCCGCGCACACTGCCGGCGTCAGCAGGGCCACCCCTGGGTCCGGCCCCAGCGCGCCGTCGGAGTCACGAAGCCGAGCCCAAGAAACGACTTCAGAGTCGCTTCTCTGATCCACACGCATCCAGGCTGCTTATGATGAAATTGCTTAATCTGTTTCATCAAAGCTTCGGCTGATTTACTGTATTCGTTCTCATTTAGAGGTTAATTATATAATGTGCCAGGTTTCTCAAGTTACACAGTCGATGCTCAGTCAAGGTTAGTTGTCCTGAGTTCAGTTCAGTTGCTCAGTTGTGCCCGATTCCTGGCGACCCCGTGGCCCGTTGCCCGCCAGGCTCCTCTGCCCATGGGATTCTCCAGGCAAGAATACGGGAGTGGGTTGCCATGCCCTCCTCCAGGGCATCTTCCCGACCCAGGGATAGAACCTGAGTGTCTTGCATTGGCAGGAGGATCCTTGACCACTGAGGCCCCTACGGAAGAGTCCTAATTTACATTCGGGTTCACTCTTCGTGTTACACGTCCTGTGGGCTTGGAGAAATATATGTTTACATCAACATGGTAGTCTCAGGCACAGTAGTTTCACTGCCTTAAAGATCTGTGGTTTTTGGTTGCTTGTTTTTTGCTTTTTTACTCTCTTACGTTCTTAAAAATTCAAAGGAACCCTTCACTGTTACCCTACTCAAGAAAAATATAAGGCTAAGATTCCAACTGTATCTACAGTGATATCTGGCATTAAAATCCAAAATGCTGTTGGGGAAGATTAAATAAGCAAATAAACGTAGTTCTTCTCTAGTTAGTTAGGGAAAAAAGAGTCTGGCCCTCAAGGTTGTTCACAATCAGACTCCTAGCCCCTCCCTCAAAGCCCGCCCGAGCCTGGCCCGTGCGGCCCTGCTGCCTCAGCAGGTTCTGTTCCCTCGAGCCTGTGCCGCTCTCTAGGCCTCTCCTCCCCGGCCGTCCCCGTCCTTCACCTCATCTCATCCATCTCTCAGGACTCAGGTGTGTCCTGGGGCGCCTAGGAAGCCAGTGCCCACTCCCCTGCCCCTCCGCGCGTGCCCCCTCTCTGCCCTCTCGCTCAGTCCCTGCTCCATCACCTGGCTTTGATTCATATCCTGCTTTTTACTGCTAGTTAAAATTTTATGTGTCCGTCTCATCTCCCCAACCGAACTGTAAACACATAAAACACAAGGGCTCTGTTCTCTTCGTAAGAGAGCCTCGGTCTGTGCTTAGAGGTTCAGCTCACGACATCTCACTAACTGTCGTCAGCCCAAGTCTGTGGTGTTTTCACCATAAGAGAAGTAAGAAGGTCAGAAGACCATACGGACCCTTTCTTTGTGTCTCAGTTGAACTGGAACGGAAGCGTAAACCTGACCTGGTTTGGTTCACAATGATGAATCCAGATTTACCTCCCAGCAAAGCCTCCACAGGCTGGACTCGAGATTGCTGGGAGAAATATCAACAACCTCAGATATGCATATGATATCACTCTAACAGCAGAAGGTGGAGAGGAACTCAAGAGCCTCTTGATGAGGATGAAAGAAAAGAGTGAAAGAGCTGGCTTGAAACTCTACATTCGAAAAACTAAGATCATGGCGTCCCTTGGACAGCAAGGAGATCAAACCAGTCCCTCCTAGAGGACATCAACCCTGAGTATTCATTGGAAGGACTGGTGCTGAAGCTGAAGCTCCAATACTTTGACCATCTGAGCAAAGAGCCAACTCGCTGAAAAAGACCCTGGTGCTGGGGAAGACTGAGGACACTAGGAGAAGAGGTGGCAGAGGCTGAGGGGGTTGGATGGCATCGCTGACTCGATGCATATGAATTTGAGAAAGCTCAGGGAGACAGTGGAGGACAGGGAAGCCTGGCGTGCTGCAGCCCATGAGGGCGCAAAGAGTAGGACACAACTTAGCAACGGAACAGGAATAACAATGCTTTCCAATCAAGAACCAAGCACAGCGATGCTGTGTTTGCTAGATAAATAAACAACCTACAGCTAACCATACCTACCTTCCCCCAAACTCCACACCCAATTGGCTCACGTTCCTCAGAGGTAACTGAAATTGTTCGTGGCAGATAAATTGTCAGCATGGGTATATTCCATGTAAACCAACTTGCCCTGTGACATGCCAGTGCTTGGTCCTTCTGGAAGATGATGTACCTTAAAATATTTTTGTACAAGCAAATGTGTTTTGGCAGGGTCTTTCCTGCTTTTTACTGTTTTAGTTAAAATTTTATGTGTCCGTCTCATCTCCCCAACCGAACTGTAAACACATAAAACACAAGGGCTCTGTTCTCTTCGTAAGAGAGCCTCGGTCTGTGCTTAGAGGTTCAGCTCACGACATCTCACTAACTGTCGTCAGCCCAAGTCTGTGGTGTTTTCACCATAAGAGAAGTAAGAAGGTCAGAAGACCATACGGACCCTTTCTTTGTGTCTCAGTTGAACTGGAACGGAAGCGTAAACCTGACCTGGTTTGGTTCACAATGATGAATCCAGATTTACCTCCCAGCAAAGCCTCCACAGGCTGGACTCGAGATTGCTGGGAGAAATATCAACAACCTCAGATATGCATATGATATCACTCTAACAGCAGAAGGTGGAGAGGAACTCAAGAGCCTCTTGATGAGGATGAAAGAAAAGAGTGAAAGAGCTGGCTTGAAACTCTACATTCGAAAAACTAAGATCATGGCGTCCCTTGGACAGCAAGGAGATCAAACCAGTCCCTCCTAGAGGACATCAACCCTGAGTATTCATTGGAAGGACTGGTGCTGAAGCTGAAGCTCCAATACTTTGACCATCTGAGCAAAGAGCCAACTCGCTGAAAAAGACCCTGGTGCTGGGGAAGACTGAGGACACTAGGAGAAGAGGTGGCAGAGGCTGAGGGGGTTGGATGGCATCGCTGACTCGATGCATATGAATTTGAGAAAGCTCAGGGAGACAGTGGAGGACAGGGAAGCCTGGCGTGCTGCAGCCCATGAGGGCGCAAAGAGTAGGACACAACTTAGCAACGGAACAGGAATAACAATGCTTTCCAATCAAGAACCAAGCACAGCGATGCTGTGTTTGCTAGATAAATAAACAACCTACAGCTAACCATACCTACCTTCCCCCAAACTCCACACCCAATTGGCTCACGTTCCTCAGAGGTAACTGAAATTGTTCGTGGCAGATAAATTGTCAGCATGGGTATATTCCATGTAAACCAACTTGCCCTGTGACATGCCAGTGCTTGGTCCTTCTGGAAGATGATGTACCTTAAAAATATTTTTGTACAAGCAAATGTGTTTTTGGCAGGGTCTTTCCTGGCCAGAGTGGAAACACTTAGGGCATAAAAGGACAGTGCTGCGCGAGGTGCCTTTGTGCAAGGAGGGCAAACCCCCTTGGTTGACATAAGGCTGATTTTGCTTAAAAGCTGTTTTAGTGCTGTTGTAAGATACCAGCTCCCTTTTTCTGTTTTCAAGCCCATCCCTTAGAAGAAAAGAAAATATGGTCGGTGATCATTAGCCAGTTTTATTTTATTTACTCAGATAAGATTTACAGCTTTCAAGTACCACTAAGATCTTGTGTACAGCCCACAATTACCTTTGTGACACGGAATATGGTGACCAAGTTTCTTTGTAAACGCTGGACTCCCCCAGGACGGTGAGAATTCCTGGAGACCACTTGCCCTGATGACCTCAAAGAAATGGTCAAATTCCAGCTCCATACTGATTAGAGCGGTCACACAACAGAAGGTGATGTGTGGAAAATCAGTTATCCCAAGACAATAGCAAAGCGAAGATCATTTTTAAATGGTATCAGGATGACTAGATAACTTTGTAGACAGGGAAAAGGAGGCAAGACCGTGATTTATATTAATGCACAAAATTGAAGTCCAAATAGAGTACCTTAAATAGTTTTAAAGTCATTGAAAATTAGCAGAAGACCAAGTAGGTCTTTGGAAGAATGATTATCTGTTCCTCAGGTTTGACACAGTTGAAGAAAATCTGGAAGAAAACAGAACTCTATCAAATAAAATGCTCACATTTCTACACACAAAAATAAAGATTAGAGGAATGTTAGTATAAAGGACAGATAAGGAGCATCATAAATATCTCATCTTAAGGTCTGAGAATAACAGAACTCCAAAAGCCAAAGACAAAAGATGGAAACAGTCAACAAAAGAAAATGAAAATTATAAAACAGTGCCTGTTGGTAGTTAAGGAAATAAAAATAGATACTTATATAACATCAGTAAAAACAATTAACATTTGTTGTGGCTGGGCTAGAGATGTTACATTAGTGTTAGATATTACATGATTTTTTTTTTAATGAATTTTTTTTTTTTTTTTTTTTGGCCACTTCCATTGGTCTTTCATTTATTTCCATCTTTGTTCTTTGGCCTGTGTGGGCCTCCCACTGCAGTGGCCTCTCTGGCTGCAGAGCACTGGCTCTGGGCATATGCACTCCAGAGCGCTGCCTCGGTAGTTGGACACATCGGTCCAGCTGCTCTGCAGCACATGGGATCTTCCCAGGCCAGGGATCGAACCAGCGCCCCTTGCACTGCAAGGCAGTGTCTTTACCCACTGGACCACCAGGGAAGTCCTACATGATTTTGTAGATATTTATTTATTTATTTGACGGCACTGAGTCTTAGTTGCATCATGCGGGATCTAGTTCCCTGACCAGGAAGTGAACCTGGGCCCCCTGCATTGGGAGCTCAGATTCTTAACCACTGGACAACCATGGAGATGATAATATATTATTTAACCTTAACTCTAAACCTGGAGTATACATTTCCTTCCCAAAAAAGATTCAAATTTTAACCTAACATCTGGGGGCAACCATGAGAGATAAAAACTGATTAGAGCGGTCACACAACAGAAGGTGATGTGTGGAAAATCAGTTATCCCAAGACAATAGCAAAGCGAAGATCATTTTTAAATGGTATCAGGATGACTAGATAACTTTGTAGACAGGGAAAAGGAGGCAAGACCGTGATTTATATTAATGCACAAAATTGAAGTCCAAATAGAGTACCTTAAATAGTTTTAAAGTCATTGAAAATTAGCAGAAGACCAAGTAGGTCTTTGGAAGAATGATTATCTGTTCCTCAGGTTTGACACAGTTGAAGAAAATCTGGAAGAAAACAGAACTCTATCAAATAAAATGCTCACATTTCTACACACAAAAATAAAGATTAGAGGAATGTTAGTATAAAGGACAGATAAGGAGCATCATAAATATCTCATCTTAAGGTCTGAGAATAACAGAACTCCAAAAGCCAAAGACAAAAGATGGAAACAGTCAACAAAAGAAAATGAAAATTATAAAACAGTGCCTGTTGGTAGTTAAGGAAATAAAAATAGATACTTATATAACATCAGTAAAAACAATTAACATTTGTTGTGGCTGGGCTAGAGATGTTACATTAGTGTTAGATATTACATGATTTTTTTTTTAATGAATTTTTTTTTTTTTTTTGGCCACTTCCATTGGTCTTTCATTTATTTCCATCTTTGTTCTTTGGCCTGTGTGGGCCTCCCACTGCAGTGGCCTCTCTGGCTGCAGAGCACTGGCTCTGGGCATATGCACTCCAGAGCGCTGCCTCGGTAGTTGGACACATCGGTCCAGCTGCTCTGCAGCACATGGGATCTTCCCAGGCCAGGGATCGAACCAGCGCCCCTTGCACTGCAAGGCAGTGTCTTTACCCACTGGACCACCAGGGAAGTCCTACATGATTTTGTAGATATTTATTTATTTATTTGACGGCACTGAGTCTTAGTTGCATCATGCGGGATCTAGTTCCCTGACCAGGAAGTGAACCTGGGCCCCCTGCATTGGGAGCTCAGATTCTTAACCACTGGACAACCATGGAGATGATAATATATTATTTAACCTTAACTCTAAACCTGAGAGTATACATTTCCCTTCCCATTTTATAGATGGTGAAACTGAGGCTTCAAGATGTTATCCAAGATCCCATAACTAGTATCTGGGGACGCAGGAACATGACCCCACACAGTTTGATTACAGATCTGCATTGGAATGTAGGCAGATGTAGGCGGAAATAGCTTATAGGTTGATCAATAAGTACAAAGCGATGAAAGTCTCACGGGAGAAATGGCAACATGCACCCAGCGCTAAGGATGGCTGTCCAATTTGTACTAATAATCTCATTTCTTAGAAATTCATCCTAATAATACAAAAAAATAAAAAAGATTTCATAAAGTAGTCTACTGCATATTAATTCAAAATAACAGTTGGAAACCATCATTCTCAGGAAGATACAAATTATCAAGTAAATAATCAAAAATGCATGATGGACCATTAAGCAACTTTTGACCATGTTATGTGGCGTGCGGGATCTTAGTTGCCCTAGCCAGGGATTGATCCCAAACCCCTAGCGGTAGAAGCTCGTGGTCTTAATCACTGGACTGCCAGGGAAGTCTGAAAAATACTTTAATAGGGAATAAACACAGAACAACATAGAAAAATGTTAAACTGTAAGGTATCACTTAAAGGTATTATCTTTCATCATGATTACAATGATCTAAAATGTACAAATAGAAATTGAAAGGAAATACAGAAAAGAAGGGACCATCTTAGAGTGCTTGAGTGTTCCAAAGCATCTCAAACTGTCTGTGAACAAGCTCACTTAGAATCTTTATCCAAATTTTACAAAATAAAAAAATATCCACATAAAAATTCTAAGTTTGCGTAGAAACACAACTAACTATGACCTTAAATCCTAGTCATCCTTTTCTTGTTTCATCCGAGCCAGTGAATTCAAGAGCTGACGGGGGTAGAGTTGAGTGGTCTCACGAGGCGCCCGAGTGTGAGCTGTGGCCTCTCAGCACGGGCTGCAGGGTGGCGTTTCCATCCACTCTCATAAGCACAAGGGATCTGCAGAACACTGGGATGTTTTTCTTCCTCTGCTCATTATTGAGGACATGTTCTATTAATTAATAAATGTATTTATTTGGGAGTGTGAAAGGTCTTCATTGTGGCTCAAGAGTGTCTCTAGTTGCCGTGAGCAGGGGCTGCTCTTCAGGGTGGTATGCAGGCTTCTCATTGCAGTGGCTTCTCTCGTGGAACATGGGCTCTAAGCACTTGGGCTTCGGTAGTTGTGGCACATGGGCTTAGTTACTCCACAGCATGTGGGGTCTTCCCAGACCAGGGATAGAACCTGTGTCTCTTGAACTGGCAGGTGGATTGTTATCCACTGTACCACTAGGGAAGTCCACGGGGAAATCATTTTAATTTGCTACAAGAGATGATAGACTGTCTAAGATCACCTACTAGATAGCTGGCCTCTGGAATCCACTGAAAATGAAAACAGAAGCAAGTGTGTGTGTGACTCAGTAATAGTATAAGTACCAATATTTTCAGTTTCCCAAATGACTCTGATGAACATCTAGCACAGTAGCACTTAACAGTCCCATCAAGGCCATCGTGCGCTAGATCTCCTGATATTGGCAGGACCCCTCTCATCAGACCTGAGTCCAGTTTTGGATTCTTAACGTGAGTGTAATACATATGTGATCCAATATGTTGATCCCTAATATGTGCCCGTGTTCGCAGCCTGGCATTTTGATTCTGATCCCTTCTTCCGGTGTTGTCTTCATCTTCGTCATCAGAATGTATCCATTCCATTAATATAGTATGTTGGCAATACTATTCAGTATGAAAGTGATGCAGTATGTGGTTTGACTACTTCAGCTTGGCTCTCCTCAGGAGGAACAGCAGCGCGGTCCGCCTGAGTTCTCTGTGAGGCTAGTATGTTTGTGTGTATATATAGTGTTACGTAATATATATAATGTTTAATTATATTGCAGGGAAAAGCCAATTCAACCTTGTGTTGAAGCTGTTGCTCTGGCTTGCTTTCCGTTGCTTTTGTTATGATAATCACATACAATGGCCTGCCTCCAAGAATTCAGAGTGCCTTTGTTCAGGACCAGTCCCCCTGTCGCTGGCAGGAAGGAAGAAATTAACACACCCCCTGCCTGAGGCTGGCCCTTCGAGGAGAGGTTGCAGGGTGCTTGCTTGGCCTTTTTGCCTGGCTTCCTCACCTCCCCATCTCTTACCCGTGAGAGAACCTGGCACCCAGACCCAGGGAAGATGCTGATGTGAGACATTAGTCTGCCATCTTCTTGGTCAGTGGGCTCTCCTTGCCAAGCAGAGCGAGGTTGGGCTCATTAGATATAATATATAATAATACGTAGATAATTTTTCAGATTCTGTTCCATTATAGGTTACTTCAAGATGTTGCATATGGTTCCCTGTGCTATACAGGAGATTTTTGTTGTTTATTTACTATGTGTCTAGTGTGTGTAGTGTCTGTTAATCCCAGACTCCTACCTCACCCCCATACTTTTTCCTTTGATAACCATAAATTTGTTAAGGTAAAACTAAAAAAAAGAAACTATGGTTTTTCCTCTACTATTGACGTATAGAGACTCTTGTTCATAAATCATCTTAGTATTATTTTTAAAAAATATGTAATTTTTAGAGGTGGAAGGAGCTCTATTTAAAAGACACCCAAACCTTCAGCACACAAGTCCACAATGCATCAGCCCCTTACTCTCCAGTTGTGGAGGAAGGAGAAAACACTCCTGCCCACTGGTGGTAGGAAAGGAGTCGTGTGCCGATTTACTCAAAGTCAAGTCCAGAACTCAAGCACTGGCTCTTGAAATGCAGATTTGAGGTCCAAGTGGGGCTTTTGCACCTGAACTCTCTCGATAACTGCCACATCTTTGCTTTTGACTTGCTTATGAGGGACTTAACTCACTGAAACTCGACAGTTGGGAAAATGACCTTCCGACCTCTGGCCTCTCAGGCAATGCAGGTCCAGCCTTTGCTTATTGGATAATAAAGCCTTGCTGGGCACCTGGGTCTGCAGTGGAGGACCAGCCCGAGCAGCCGCTTGCCCTCACGGAGCTTATATTTGAGGAAGATTGCAAAAGACAGTAAGCAAGAGCACTTTGTCCCCCAGCAGGACCGCCTGAGGTCTCCCTGAAGCGGACTCCCCTCCACCAGACCCTCCGCCTCGCCCCCTCTGAAGCACTAGGCCGTCGTGTTTGCTGCGCATTTCCAGAGCTGTCTTGCAGATGTGAGAACCTCCCCTCCCGACCCAATGGAAGAAGTGAACCACTTGAGGACGGAGAGCACACAGCCCCAGGCCACCTGGCGCCTGTGGCTCCCTTGCTTTGTTGTGTCTGCCTCTGTGACCCGGGGACCACCGCAAGCCAGGCTTCCGTTCTTCCTGTCTGGAGCCTGGGGACCCATCCCGGGACCCCTGTGACCTGCCCGGTCCCCTCGTCGTCAGCCAGCCAGAGAGCTGTGTGCTAGCTGAGCCCTCCCTCACCTGGCTTGTCGAGGGCTTTGCCAATGTGCTTCGGGGAGTTTGGGGATTTTCAGGGTGGGGCCACGCATCCGCTCGCGGCCCTGCCATAAACCTTTCTCTGGTCCACCCTCGATGTGTCGTTTGTCTGGCTCCCGGGGGGCCGGCCGCGTGGACCCGCGCCGGCGGCCTCAGACCGCTGCGGCTGCGGGGAGGGCAGCGGGCGGGGCCCCCAACGGGGCAGCCCTGCTGTGGAAGGCACGGAAGACCTTTCTGTGGTCAAAGAAGAGCTTTGGGAGCTTCGGCAGGAGCTGGGGATGGGGTTTCCAGAGGAGAGAACACAGGTGCCCGGGTCTGAGACCCAGCAGGGCTGGCTGTGTGTGATCCACTCTCTCAGCCTCCTGCGTGCGAAGGCGATGCACTTCCATTCCGAAGGGTGTTAAGAAAAGGAGCTCACGAGCAAAGGCAGAGCCAGAGAAACCTTGTTACCAGCTCACGTTTGACATTTTAATTATTTATTTATGATTGTTATTTATGGATTTATTACTTTATTATTTTTTATTTATTGGGGATTCCCTTGTATCTCAGCTGATAAAGAATCTGCCCACAATGCAGGAGAGCCCGGCTGGATTCCGGGGTCAGGAAGACCCCCTGGAGCAGGGAGAGGCTGCGGCTCCAGTAGTCTCGCCTGGAGAATTTCCTGACTCGTCCACGGGCCGCAAAGAGTCTGACGAGGCGAAGTGATTCCACTGTTGTTTGGTTTGGGCTGTGCTGGATCTTCGTGGCTGCTCGGGCTCTTCTCCCGTCGCAGCAAGCGGGGGCTGTTCCCTAGCTGTGGTGCGCAGGCTTCTCCCCGTGGTGCCCGCTCCGGCTGTGGCGCACAGGCTCGAAGGGATGGGCTGTAGGAGGTCAAGCGCAGGCTCCGCACAGGCTCCGTTCCCCTGAGGCATGTGGGCTCTTCCCCGACCGAGGACAGAACCCGCGTCCCCTGCATTGCAAGGCAGACTCCTAACCAGTGGAGTCACGGAAGAAACCCTTGCCGATTTTTAACTCAAGGACTCTCCTTGGGAGCCCTCAGGATTTGGACCCTGCCTTTGGATGAGTTGTCCTGCAGAATCATGGGCTTGGAGAAGATCCAACGCTCACACATTCATTTTTTAAAAAATGTGGTGCTTTGTATTTGCTAGTCACCCTCTTATGACGAACGTCCAATAAAGAACAAGATACGATTCCCCCTGAAAGGGCCTCCTATCCTCTGGTGGGGCTATGGGCAGACAGGCCATGAGACCAGGGTGTGCCCAGGGGAGCAGGGAAGTGAGCTCAGCAGGTGGCAGAACTGAAGGTGTGGGGAGGATTTCTTAGGGACGTGATTTACAAGGTGATGCCTGAGCAAGCTGACGGCAGACAGGAGGTTCGAGGAAGATGACACTCTGCTGGTCGAGTGCATCCTGTGTTGGGTGAACAAGTAGTTCTGAAATGCAGGAGAATGTCTGTGAATAATTAGAAGAAGCCTTAGGAAATTCTGGATTTTCTTCTTCTCCTTTTTTTTTGATGGGGACCACTTTTTTTTTTTTTAATTTTGTTGGGGTGTATTTGTTTTACAATGTCACATTAGCTTCAGGTGTACAGCAAAGTTGTTAAATGTTTTTAAAGAGTTTTCTTGTTTACAGATATGCAGAATCCCCCAACAGTCATAGGCATATCCCTGACCCCTCTCCCCTGAGCCCTCCCTCCCTTTCTCCTACCCACCCAGGTTGATGCTTAGTCCCCATGTAGGTTCCCTTAGCCTTACAGCTTAATCACCGTGGTCATCTCTATTACGTATGATAGTGTAGGTGTCCTTGTTGCTCTTTCCATACCTCTCGTCTGATCTTCCCCGCCCCCAATGACCATAGGTCTGTTCTCTGTGTCTCTCCATTGCCGTTCTGCATGTGTGTTTATTGGTACCTTCTTACTAGATTCCATATATATATGTGTTAGTATACTGTACTTGTCCTTTTCTTCTTGACTTACATCACTTTGTATAATAGGTTCTAGATTCATCCACCTCATTAGGACTGATTCTTCTGCATTTCTTCTTATGACTGAGTAGTATTCCATTGTATACATGTGCCAAGGCAGACTCCTAACCAGTGGAGTCACGGAAGAAACCCTTGCCGATTTTTAACTCAAGGACTCTCCTTGGGAGCCCTCAGGATTTGGACCCTGCCTTTGGATGAGTTGTCCTGCAGAATCATGGGCTTGGAGAAGATCCAACGCTCACACATTCATTTTTTAAAAAATGTGGTGCTTTGTATTTGCTAGTCACCCTCTTATGACGAACGTCCAATAAAGAACAAGATACGATTCCCCCTGAAAGGGCCTCCTATCCTCTGGTGGGGCTATGGGCAGACAGGCCATGAGACCAGGGTGTGCCCAGGGGAGCAGGGAAGTGAGCTCAGCAGGTGGCAGAACTGAAGGTGTGGGGAGGATTTCTTAGGGACGTGATTTACAAGGTGATGCCTGAGCAAGCTGACGGCAGACAGGAGGTTCGAGGAAGATGACACTCTGCTGGTCGAGTGCATCCTGTGTTGGGTGAACAAGTAGTTCTGAAATGCAGGGAGAATGTCTGTGAATAATTAGAAGAAGCCTTAGGAAATTCTGGATTTTCTTCTTCTCCTTTTTTTTTGATGGGGACCACTTTTTTTTTTTTTAATTTTGTTGGGGTGTATTTGTTTTACAATGTCACATTAGCTTCAGGTGTACAGCAAAGTTGTTAAATGTTTTTAAAGAGTTTTCTTGTTTACAGATATGCAGAATCCCCCAACAGTCATAGGCATATCCCTGACCCCTCTCCCCTGAGCCCTCCCTCCCTTTCTCCTACCCACCCAGGTTGATGCTTAGTCCCCATGTAGGTTCCCTTAGCCTTACAGCTTAATCACCGTGGTCATCTCTATTACGTATGATAGTGTAGGTGTCCTTGTTGCTCTTTCCATACCTCTCGTCTGATCTTCCCCGCCCCCAATGACCATAGGTCTGTTCTCTGTGTCTCTCCATTGCCGTTCTGCATGTGTGTTTATTGGTACCTTCTTACTAGATTCCATATATATGTGTTAGTATACTGTACTTGTCCTTTTCTTCTTGACTTACATCACTTTGTATAATAGGTTCTAGATTCATCCACCTCATTAGGACTGATTCTTCTGCATTTCTTCTTATGACTGAGTAGTATTCCATTGTATACATGTGCCAGAGCTTCTTTATCCATTCATTTGTCAATGGACACCTAGGTTGCTTCCATGTTCTAGCTATTGTGTAGAGAGCTGCAATGAACATTGGGGTACAGGTGCTTCTTTCAGTTTTGATTTTATCAGGATATATGCCTAATAATGGGATTGCTGGGTCATATGGTGCTGCTATTTTTAGTTTTTTAAGGACTCTCCATACAGCCTTCCATAGTGGTTGTATCAATTTACATTCCTACCAACAATGCAAGAGTGTTCCCTTTTCTCCGCACCCTCTCTGGCAATCTGTAGTTTTTTTAATGGTGGCCGTTCTGGCGGGTATGAGGTGATATCTCATTGCAGTTTTGATTTGCATTTCTCTAATAATAAACGATTTCGAGCATCTTTTCATATGTCTTTTGGCCATCTCTATGTCTTCTTGGGAGAGGTGTCTGTTTAGGTCTTTTTCCTGTTTTTTGATTGGGTTGTTTGTTTTTTCGGTATTGAGTTGTCTAAGTTGTTTGTATATTTTGGAAATTAATTCTTTGTCAGTTGATTCAATTGGTATGATTTTCTCCCATTCTGTGGGTTGTCTGTTTACCTTGTTTGTAGTTTCTTTTGCTATGCAAAAGCTTTTACGTTTCATTAGGTCCCACATGCTTATTTTTGTTTTTATTTCCAATATTCTAGAGGGCAGGTCATAGAAGATCTTGCTTTGATTTATGTCATTGAGTGTTTTGCTGTATTCTCCTCTAAGAGTTTTATGGTTTCTGGTCTTAACGATGTGGACCATTTTTAAAGTCTTTATTGAGTTTGTTTTCAGTATTGCGTCTGTTTTATGTTTTTCTTTTCTGAATGCGAGGCGTGTGGGATCGTAGCTCCCTGACCAAGGTTCAAACCGCACCCCTTGGCATTGAAAGGCAACATCTTAACCACTGGACCACTAGGGAAGTCCCTGGACTTTTACTCCAGTGTTGAGAGAGGGCAGAAGGAGGAGCAAGAGGGGAAATCAGAGAGATCAGCAGGCCTGGATTAGGAATGCTATTCGTAAACTAGGTTAGGGACTTTGTTCTTTATCTTGAGGATAACAGAGAATTAGGGAGGCAGTTAAAAAAATCAGGTCAACTCAGATCAGGCAGTCAGATATGGTAAGGCGCTAAGGTGACCGGAGTGTAGGGAGGCGAGGAGAGTCAGCGAGTGAGTGCAGGACCTCAGGGAACACGCAGCTGGGCCAGAACGGTGACCGCTGGGACAGGGCTGAATGTATGATGCACGTGATACATACGTGGAGACAGAGGTAAACAGGCTTGCGGCGTGGAGAAGGAGGGACTGACGAAGATGGCCAAACTCATGCCTTGGGCAACTGGGGTGGGTCGCTGCTTACCAGGCCTCGGGCTTCCCAGGGGGCACTGGTGGTAAAGAACCTGCCTGCCGGTGAGGAAGGAGATGTGAGGGAAGCAGGTTCGATCCCTGGGTCAGGAAGATGCCCTGGAGGAGGGCGTGGCCACCGGCTCCAGTCTTCTTGCCTGGAGGACCACGGACAGAGGAGCCTGGCGGCCACAGTCCACGGGTCACAGAGAGTCAGACACGACTGAAGTGATGACGTGCCTGCCCCCAGCACGGGCCACCTGAGAAGGAATGGACACCCTCTCGCTGGCTTGGAGAGGCAGAGGGCCACATGGCACGCAGCTGGGTAGCCTCTGGTCGTTGAAAGGGGCCCCTGCCTGGCAACAGGTCTTAAAATGGGGTCCTCAGTCCCACAGTTGCAAGGCACCAAATCCTGCCAACCAGAAGGATGAGCCCAGAGGATGACAACGAGGCAAGAAATCATGACTTCCAGAGAGGAAACAGGCACACAGGGCCTCTTGAGAGCCACTTGAGCCTTGTTGCCAAGGAAGCAACAAGGACCGAGTCTGAGGATGGAGGGATGAAGCAGATGAATGAGTGAGTGCTTGGTTGGGGGTGGGGGAGGAGGAGGCAGGTCGGAGCTTCCCAGAAATGATCAACCAGTGTTTCCTGAGCGAGGAAAATAAAACAGCTCGATGTATCTGTGGGTGAAAGGGTATCTCTGATCACTGGGAGGAAAAACAGGACAGTGATTTTGATCCAGGAAGGCTAGGCCCCCGTGCCCGTGAGCTGGCTGGGGTCGTGGGCGCCTGGAGCTGAACGCTGGGGCAGTGGGGCGGATAAGGGGCGGGGCGAAGGGCGCGATCTGCGGCGTCAGACTGGCGTCCAGCTCTGGGGAGGGCCTCTGCTGCCCGTCCTCTTAAGGCTGCATCAGGCACTGGGGCCTGGGGGGCACTCGGGAGGAAAGATTCTGGTTTTCTTCTGTTCCGGAGCTGTGGACCGATTCATTACAATCTGGGCTCAAGAAGGAAAGCCAGGGGCCAAGAGGCCTGACCCTTCTGCGGCAGGAAAGCCTGTAAGACACCCGTGTTTACGCTGTGTGGCCTCTGAGCCCAGGCTGAGAACGCTCTAGAACAACATGTTTATTGGCTTCTCTTATCGTCCTGAGGCCACATCCCCTGATTTATGTCGGAGCTTCAGATTGTGTGGTGATTGCCCACGTGTTCATTTGGTTGTTGTTTTCAGTAGAGAGTAAGTGGGCCTTTCCTGTCATCTGAAGCTGGGAAACATCTGGAAGATAGGGCTGCCTTTATTTTGGTGGTTTGCCTGAGACACGGCCCCTCTTTTAAAATGGCCCTTGTCGGGCTTCCCTGGTGGTCCACTGGGTAAGGACACCGCCTTGCAGTGCAAGGGGCGCCGGTTTGATCCCTGGCCTGGGAAGATCCCACGTGCCGCGGAGCAGCTGGACCCATGTGTCCAATCACCAAGCTAGAGCTCTGGAGCGCATGCACCCAGAGCCGGTGCTCTGCGACAACAGAGGCCACTGCGATGGGAGGCCCACACCGGCCAAAGAGCAAAGATGGATGAAAATAGATAAATGAAAAACCAATAGAAGTGGCTCGCCTCCTTCCCTCCTCAACCGCCCCCCCTCCCCAAATAAAATAAAATATAATGGCTTTTGTCATATTGTAACAGTAATACTCATTTATTCGTTCAACCAGTACTTGGTGAGTGCCTGTTATGTACCAGGTACTTTTCTAGCTGCTATAAGTTCAGCTGTGAATAAGACAGAATATGCTTTCATAGAGAGGAGACGGAATAAATAAAATCAACAAAATACTTGCTGTGTTAGATGTTGATAAGTCCTGAAGAAGAAAATGAAGAGGAAAGAAGGGCCTGGAGGAGTGTTGAGAAGGACAGCCAGGGGTCTCCCACCTCCTACTTGCCTGGGGTCCCCAGGAAGGAGAGGCTGGGCAGTCATGCAGGAGGCGGCTTTATCTGGTAACTTCTGTGGTTGCTCAGTTGCTATTCACTAAGTTGCTAAGCCGCTTTGCAACCTCAGGGACCGCAGCACACCAGGCTTCCCTGCCCTCCACTGTCTCCTGGCGTTTGTTCAGATTCATCTCCATTGAGAGGGTGATGCTATCTAACCATCTCACCCTCTGCTGCCCCGTTTTCCTGAGCCTCCAGTATTTCCCAGCATCAGGGTCTTTTCCAGTGAGTCAGCTCTTCACATCATGTGGCCAAAGTATTGGAGCTTCAGGTTCAGCATCAGTCCCTCCAATGGATATTCAGGGCTAATTTCCTGTAGGATTGACTGGTTTGATCTTGTTGCCTAAGGGACTCTCACGAGCCTTCTCCAACACCATAGTTCGAAAGCATCCATTCTTCAGCAATCAGCCTTCTTCATGATCCATCTCTCACATCCGTGTATGACCATGGGAAAAAACATAGCTTTGACTATCTGAATCTTTGTTGGCCAAGTGATGTCTCTGCTTTTTAACATGTTGTCTAGGTTTGTTATAGTTTTTCTTCCAAGGAGCAAGCATCTTTTAGTTTCATGGCTGCAGTCACTGTCCAGAGTGATTTTGGAGCCCAAGAAAATAAAATCTTATAAGCATTTAAAAAAAATTTTTTTTTAAACTTTCATTTGACTTTTAACTTTCACAGAGTTTTGTTGTTTACAGATATGTATGTTCCCAGATTAGTCATATGTATATCCCCCCCATCCCACCCCTCCAGACCGTCACACAGCACCCCTGCAGGATCTCCTTTTCTCTCAGAGCAATGACTATAGCTATTTTCTTCGCATATGATCGTACAGGCCTTCATGTTATAAGCATATTTTATTCTTAAGTATTTGAGTGGCTCAATGATGCAGTAACAGGGTTGGCCCCCACATTTTTAAACATGACTTTAAAAATGTTTTTGAGTTCGATTTGTATTTATCATGGAGAGTCAATTTGTCCCTGTCAGATTGAGAGGTGGGGATTTGTCTTGGTGCAGAGTGAAACTCTAATTCTTAATAATGGTTTGGATCTGAAATTTACCTTCTGCTACTTCTAAGATCCCAGGAAGGAGAGGCTGGGCAGTCATGCAGGAGGCGGCTTTATCTGGTAACTTCTGTGGTTGTATTCACTAAGTTGCTAAGCCGCTTTGCAACCTCAGGGACCGCAGCACACCAGGCTTCCCTGCCCTCCACTGTCTCCTGGCGTTTGTTCAGATTCATCTCCATTGAGAGGGTGATGCTATCTAACCATCTCACCCTCTGCTGCCCCGTTTTCCTGAGCCTCCAGTATTTCCCAGCATCAGGGTCTTTTCCAGTGAGTCAGCTCTTCACATCATGTGGCCAAAGTATTGGAGCTTCAGGTTCAGCATCAGTCCCTCCAATGGATATTCAGGGCTAATTTCCTGTAGGATTGACTGGTTTGATCTTGTTGCCTAAGGGACTCTCACGAGCCTTCTCCAACACCATAGTTCGAAAGCATCCATTCTTCAGCAATCAGCCTTCTTCATGATCCATCTCTCACATCCGTGTATGACCATGGGAAAAAACATAGCTTTGACTATCTGAATCTTTGTTGGCCAAGTGATGTCTCTGCTTTTTAACATGTTGTCTAGGTTTGTTATAGTTTTTCTTCCAAGGAGCAAGCATCTTTTAGTTTCATGGCTGCAGTCACTGTCCAGAGTGATTTTGGAGCCCAAGAAAATAAAATCTTATAAGCATTTAAAAAAAATTTTTTTTTAAACTTTCATTTGACTTTTAACTTTCACAGAGTTTTGTTGTTTACAGATATGTATGTTCCCAGATTAGTCATATGTATATCCCCCCATCCCACCCCTCCAGACCGTCACACAGCACCCCTGCAGGATCTCCTTTTCTCTCAGAGCAATGACTATAGCTATTTTCTTCGCATATGATCGTACAGGCCTTCATGTTATAAGCATATTTTATTCTTAAGTATTTGAGTGGCTCAATGATGCAGTAACAGGGTTGGCCCCCACATTTTTAAACATGACTTTAAAAATGTTTTTGAGTTCGATTTGTATTTATCATGGAGAGTCAATTTGTCCCTGTCAGATTGAGAGGTGGGGATTTGTCTTGGTGCAGAGTGAAACTCTAATTCTTAATAATGGTTTGGATCTGAAATTTACCTTCTGCTACTTCTAAGAGCCCCTTCCTCTGTATATCAGGAAGCCAGCCTGATGAATGTCACGTCTAGAAGGGAATGTAATCTAGCCAGAAATTGTTGAAATGATGGGGAATGTCAAAGATTGTTTATTGAGCTCCCCAACCCTTTAAACAGAAGAAACCCAAGGATTGACTTAGGTGAGGACTGATAGTGAATTACGGTAGACTGGATCTCAGCACGTTGTGCCCTGAGTTCACCCATCTCTGCCCTGGACCACACATCTTCCCAAGTGATGGTGATTACAGACCTCTGGTACCTGCCATTAAGGATCAGTTGTGGTTTTAATCCCTGTGAGTTGATCCCGCCCAGAGTGGGTGAATTACGACAGTGGCTGGCTGAGTCACTCTTCATCCTCAGAGACTCCTTGCCCCAGGCAGTCTTCTTCCACCAAACCAGGGAGGAGCAAAGTCCACTCCCATTAGCGCTCTGTGCATGGGGTTTCCTGGGTTATCTCACTGGTAGCTTCTGGTGGCCACAAAAAGAAAACAAACACAGTGATTGACAGCAGAAAAGGAATTCTGTGGTTTAGATTCAGAGTGTGTGCAGAGCGGTTTGGATGGGACCTTGGAAAATTCTGCTGATTCCTGGGGAGGTACTTTTTTATCTGTTTTTTTTTTTTTTGATGGCACATTATTACAGATTGTCTACAAAATGGAAATGGAAAAAATATGAGTGGGTTGGAGTCAGGGGTATCCCTGTGTGCCCAAGCAGCCTCCCCCAGATGTCTTACACGTCACACTGCAGTCTGGTGGATGTTGCTGCATGTGGTTTTTATTACCGAGTTGCAGGGGTATCATGCTATGCCTTTACATCTCTGTGCATATCCTTGGATAAGGAGTTAAATATATGGATGGGCATGATCTGAACGTGGGACAAGCTGAGCTCAGAGCGGGCCACGACCAAGAACCAACTCCTGCGCTGGTGACTCCGCCACGAAGCAGGACGGAGACGCAGCATCAGAGCCGCCGAGAACGTGTGACATGGGCAGGGGATCGATGTCCAGTTCCTGGGGCGGGGTCTGGACAGGGAGCCGCGGGCTGTGTTCTCTGGCAGCGTCCCCTCCGCTGCAGACCCAGGGCAGAGCCCTTGAGGTCTGTGTGGAGAGGGAAGGAAGGGGAAGGGTTTCCTTGGTTTTGTGATGCACTAGCATCTGCTCAATGAAACCTTTCCGGATTCCTTTGCAAATGCAGCTTCTGAGCTTCCAAAGCAGTGGTGTTTCTCCTGGGACGCCTCCCAGCGGTCTGCCCTGCGGTCTTGTCGCATTATCACCTGCAGTCTTTCCAGCCTCCACACCCCCACAACAGGTGCCCGAGAAGTGCTGGTCGACCTGAGCCGACAAGTCCTAATTCAGATAGATCCCATAAAACAGGAACGCTAATAATACCTACCGTAGAGGGTGATAGTTGAAATAAAATAAAATAATTGATGTGAAGTGCTGTGCTCAGGGCTGAGCACGTAGACACACTGTCTTTATGATTAATGTGCGCGTTAACTGAACCAAAGCGGTGCATCAGAATTTAAATACTTGTTCTGCCTACTGGTCTCGTGGCTTCTAACAGTTACTCTAAGGAACCTAGAATAAGTTTTGATGATTAGAATATGAGATTTTAAAACATTTTAACTGGAGGATAACTTCTGAACAAGGTTGTGTTAGTTTCAGGTGTACAGCAAAGTAAGCCAGTTACACACACACATAGATCCACTCGTTTTTAGATTCTTTCCCCATATAGACCGTTACAGGGTGTGGAGTAGATTTCTACAAAACAGAAGGATAAATTGGGAGATCAGGATCGACAAGTGCACACAACTAAATATGATGTCTTTAATCTCTAGAGAAAACTATGTTTTGAAACATTTCTTGTGCTCTGATCACCGATACTGACCTCAGACCAAGAGTTGGACTGATTGAATCAAACACTGTTGACTTTAAATATTTCAGCCGACAGAGGCATTGGATCATAAAATGAATGATGAAGAATAAAAATGATTAAGACCAACTTGGATTCATCACTGAAAACTTCAATGGAAAGATCCTTGAGCAACCCATGTGACTCCCACAAAAACCCCGTGATGTTCACAGTACATTAGATAAGGAGGTTTTTTAAAGGCCAGGAGTTGCCCAACATGCACAGTAGGTTTGAAACCACAGGCAATGGGAAGGATGAGGCGGCAGGAGCCTGGCTGAAGCCTGATGGTCCTTTTAGGTACGGAACCAGTGGCAACGTCCCCATCCAAGGGCCACTAGTTCCGTGAGTCTGTTCTTCTGTGGTTTGGACATTATAAACTGTGATATTTCAAGGGTCCCCGTCCACAGGGCAGGAAATGACTTTTTCCCCCTTTTGTTCTCTTTGTTGGAGGGACTTCCAGAATGAGTTTCCTGAACACAGGAATGAGTTATGGTGGTACATACAGTGTTGCAGCTTCCCCGGCGGCTCAGCGGTGAAGAATCCACCTGCATTGCAGGAGTCTCAGGTTCCATCCCGGGGTCAGGAAGATCCCCTGGAGGAGGACATGGCAGCCCATTCCAGCATTCTTGCCTGGAGAGTCCCACAGACAGAGGAGCCTGATGGGCTCCAGTCCATGGGATCGCACAGAGTCAGACACGTGACTGAGCATGCACGCAGTGGTACACATGACCTGGACATGGTCTCATGACCTTGTCATTTGGGATGATCTTTCACGTGTTTGTTCTTCCGTTGGAGCCGGATGTGAAGGCTGCAGAAGGCAGGCGTTGTGCTGTATTTTTCTATGTGTCCCTGCGTGTGTTACTGTGGGGGGTTAGCGATTATAAACTCACTTGTTTTAAGAGTCTGGAGTGTTGTTTAGGTCAGTTTGATTTAGTAGAAAGCCGAGGGGAGGGCTTGTCAATTATCTGGTGGAAGCTGGCAGTCAGTCTGTTTGGAAAACTTTGTACCAGTCGTCAGGGTCTTGACTCGCCAGTGTTTGGGGGTACCTTTTTCAAAAATTCGTGTTTTCTTGAGATTGACATCTATAGTCTGTTGTCATCAAGAGAATGGACGAGACAGGCCACAGCTGAGAAGAGATACTTGTAACACATATAGATGACAAATGATAGTCCAGAACATCACTCAGAGAGCTTGAGTGAATCAACAGGAGAAAGGCTAACGCATGGAGGAGGAAAATGGAGAAAGATGTGAGTCGTCATTTTGGGAAATGAAAGCCACAAGGAAGATTACACTTTATTCCCACTCAATGAAATGTATGAAAAATTATCTAACACTTGTGTGAGAAGGGATGTTTTACAGGCTGTACACACAGTAGCTATTTAATTCTCTCAACAGCTGTATTGGAAGGTTCTGTAATTGCCTCCATTTACCAGATGAGGAAACAGAGGCACAGAGTGGTCCAGTGTGTTGGCAAGGTCGCACAGCAGAGAAGGGGTGGGGCCAGGGGCTGCAGGTGCATGTCCACCACCTTCCCCTCTGCTCTGCTCTCCCCCACCCTGTGGAGGCTGGAAAAATGCCCGTGATTTGTGCTTACTTGGTTGGGGGGCAGTGTGGTGTGACCTAGTAGAGAGGACCATGGGCAGACCACGTGGCTGGCAGGTCCCCCCTCTTCGCTGCAGGGTGGTCTATCCCTGCACGTGTGGATGACGAGGTTCAGAGGAGCAGAGGTCGTGAAAGAGAGCACAAGGCTTGGAAACAGCCCAAATGTCCATTCATGGCAGAAAAGGTAAGGGAAAAAAAGAAAAAAAGAAGATAAAAAAATAAATTTAAAAAAAGAAAAGAAAAGGTAAGTAAGCTGGGGTCTATTCGCGCTGTAGGCGACTTGCTCATAGTGTTTACAGCACGGGAGGAATGCAGCTCGCGACTCGCCCCTAGCTGTCGCGTGCGGGGCCCCAGCCTGCAGCCCCGCTGCGGGGGTGCCGGCCCCGGCGCCTCGTGTGGGTGTCCTGTGCAGGACGTGGCTCACGCCGCTGTCCCCGCTGGCAGCTGCTCTGTTGCTCCTCATCGATGCAAAGCGCGGCCTGGTTTTTCTGGACGGTCTAAGGCTCTCTGTTGTAGCCACTCAGTTCTGCATCACAGGCCAGGTAACGGGGGACAAATGGACTGGACTGGGTTCCAACAAAGCTTTACTTACGTGACAGGCTCTACCTAGCTCGTCTGTGGCCTGGGGTAGCCGAAGGCTTGACCTACAAGCCCCTTCATCTTCTGACCTCATTCTCCTATGGTTTCATTTCCCTCACGCACTGGGAAGCTTTCCTTCCACACTTCTACACAGACCCTTCTTCCTAAAAGTCTCCCTGCATTTTTCTCTACAGATGAACTTCTTCCAACAGCTCCCCCCCAAATACCCCTCAGACCAAAAGCCGTAACAACAACGAAAAACAGAAAGAAAGCCCAGCTAAAGCAAAATGAAGTATCATCTGTGAAGTCTTCCTGCTCTATTTTCTAAAAGAATTAGGTATTTTCCCCCTCATAGAATCCTTCCTCATTTCTGTTACAGCAGCTGCTACCAGTTTTTGTGGCTTTATAGTATTTTTGCCTCTTCCTCCTCACCTTCCAGGAAGCAGTAAATGCCCTGAGAAGGAAAATTTGTCTCCGTCGTGGTTATATTACCAGAGCTGGCTGACACAGAGCTGGAGTTTAATACACACTTAGAAAGATGATGCAGAAAACACGCTCTAGAATGGGGTGGGGAGAGCCGATCAGGTGAATTCTCTCTATCCACACCATATTGTGAAACTTAACTCATTTTTAATCAATGTAATTTTCATTCGAGGTATTTTTAAGATATCACAGAAAGAATTTGACTGGGTTTTAAGGATTTCACTCCCTGAATTTTCAGGGTTCCACCTGCGTAGAGACTGGAGTCCACCATCTAGAGAATGTTATTTACAATTTATGTATACATAAACATTGATTTATTTGGCTGCCGCCGGGTCATCGTCGCAGCAGGCAGGCTCTTCAGTCGCAGTGTGCAAACTCTTCGTTGCTGCGTATGGGGTTCAGTTCTGAGCAGCCGTCAAACGTGGACCTCTGGCACTTTGGAGTGCAGAGTCATAGCCATTGGACCACCAGGGCCGTCCTGAGCATGTTCTCTCTTTAAGAATCCAGAGACAGCATATTGAGGGAAGGTATGGATAATGGCCATCTCCGACTTTGCTGCACAGCCTTCTATGCACACCGTGGAGTGACGAACAGCGTCATCTCCCTCTTTCATCCTGTGTGTGAACAGAATCCTACACTACGCATGTGTGTGTGTGCATGAGTGCTCAGTTGGGTCCAACTCTTTGCGACCCCCTGGACTGTCGCCTGCCAGGCGCCTCTGTCCACGGGACTCTCCAGGGGAGAATCCTGGAGTGGGTTGTCATCCTCCGGGGATCCTCCCAGCCCAGGGATTGAACCTGTGCCTCTCACGTCTTCTTGCATTAACAGGCGTATGAATTGTGCCTTTTTCCCTTTCATTATTATGCTGTTGAGGTTCCTCCACAATTTAATCAGGCAGCTAGTTTTCACTAATTTTAGTCTTTATTTTTAGGGCTTCCCAGGTGGCTCAGTGGGAAAGAACCCTCCTGCTAATGCAGGAGACACAGGAGATGTGGGTCCAATCCGTGGGTGGGGAGGATCCCTCGGAGGAGGGCATGGCACCCACTCCAGTGTTCTTGCCTGGAGAATCCCATGGACAGAGGAGCCTGGCGGGCTGCAGTCTGTAGGGTCACCAAGAGTCAGACACAACTGAGCACGGACGCACCACGCCACACCCTTATGGATCTGAGGCATAGTTGGGACATCTGATAACTCTGCAGATGGATGGGTCAACAGAAGCCAGAAGGCTCTAGAACTTTTTCTGGTTGCTGGAGATGCGGGGGGGATCTGGGCTGTAATAAAAGCTTGAGCTCTCTGAGGGGAGAGGATGGACTTGGGTTAGTGGGTGGAAAACAGAGCAGGGGGTGCTGGGCTGGGCCGGAGACCAGCCGGGTGGGAGCCCCGTGTGCACCGAGGCCGAGGCCGTGCGTTTGGAGGTGCCGGGTGCCGCGCAGACTGGCTGGGGGCTGCGGTGGACGGCACACCGGGGGCGGGCTGGGGAGGAAGTCCAGAAGAGGCAGCGCGGCTGCGCGGGGCACAGACCCGGAGGTGTGCTCGCCAGCTCGGCCCCCGCGCCGCTGAGTGAGCCGGCCTGACCGCGGACACATCACAGTTTCACTCTCGGGCTTTAGGGACATTTTGTGGAGACAAGGGCTGAGGAAAACGTGCCGTCAGCAAACAGGCCCTCTTGGGAGGTCACAGGTAGCTGCCTGCCCTGCCTCTGGGTCTTCCTTCAGAGAAAAGCTCCCCTGAACTCACGCCAACAACGGCTTGCTTATCAGCCGCTTCGACCGGCCGCGTGGCTTCGACCTGAGCGCTGCCCTTTCCGACCCGATCCGCGGAAATGCGGACACGGCTTCGCCTCCACCACACGCAAACAGGAGCCTGGACGCTGGGTCTCATTCCCACTGGGAAATAGCCAAAGTTCTTGTGACAGGACCGTGTTTTGAGCCATGCTGGCTATTTGTTTTTTGGAGCACAAAGAGCAATAAATCTGTCACCCTGAAAAATCAGGTTGTGACCTAGAGGAGAGAGCAAATTGTGACTTTAGGTGGCTCCCAGTGGGAAAGAACCCTCCTGCTAATGCAGGAGACACAGGAGATGTGGGTCCAATCCGTGGGTGGGGAGGATCCCTCGGAGGAGGGCATGGCACCCACTCCAGTGTTCTTGCCTGGAGAATCCCATGGACAGAGGAGCCTGGCGGGCTGCAGTCTGTAGGGTCACCAAGAGTCAGACACAACTGAGCACGGACGCACCACGCCACACCCTTATGGATCTGAGGCATAGTTGGGACATCTGATAACTCTGCAGATGGATGGGTCAACAGAAGCCAGAAGGCTCTAGAACTTTTTCTGGTTGCTGGAGATGCGGGGGGGATCTGGGCTGTAATAAAAGCTTGAGCTCTCTGAGGGGAGAGGATGGACTTGGGTTAGTGGGTGGAAAACAGAGCAGGGGGTGCTGGGCTGGGCCGGAGACCAGCCGGGTGGGAGCCCCGTGTGCACCGAGGCCGAGGCCGTGCGTTTGGAGGTGCCGGGTGCCGCGCAGACTGGCTGGGGGCTGCGGTGGACGGCACACCGGGGGCGGGCTGGGGAGGAAGTCCAGAAGAGGCAGCGCGGCTGCGCGGGGCACAGACCCGGAGGTGTGCTCGCCAGCTCGGCCCCAGCCCCGCTGAGTGAGCCGGCCTGACCGCGGACACATCACAGTTTCACTCTCGGGCTTTAGGGACATTTTGTGGAGACAAGGGCTGAGGAAAACGTGCCGTCAGCAAACAGGCCCTCTTGGGAGGTCACAGGTAGCTGCCTGCCCTGCCTCTGGGTCTTCCTTCAGAGAAAAGCTCCCCTGAACTCACGCCAACAACGGCTTGCTTATCAGCCGCTTCGACCGGCCGCGTGGCTTCGACCTGAGCGCTGCCCTTTCCGACCCGATCCGCGGAAATGCGGACACGGCTTCGCCTCCACCACACGCAAACAGGAGCCTGGACGCTGGGTCTCATTCCCACTGGGAAATAGCCAAAGTTCTTGTGACAGGACCGTGTTTTGAGCCATGCTGGCTATTTGTTTTTTGGAGCACAAAGCGAGCAATAAATCTGTCACCCTGAAAAATCAGGTTGTGACCTAGAGGAGAGAGCAAATTGTGACTTTAGGTGAAAAAGAGTGACCTACCAGGGAGGGCCATTTATCACAGTAACGCAGCTGCTGGAGTCCTCCTGACGACCAGGAAGAAGGGCTGCAGTAAGCAAATTCAGGAGATGCAAGCGTCCGAATATTTGTAACTGATCAATATTTCCAGGGCTCCCAAGCAGCCAAAAAGCTGCCAGTCTTCGGAGGAAGTGCACTGCTCACCTGATTTGTATGAAAGGGAAAACGGGAGCGCTCGAATGAGTCTCTTTAAAAGAATGTGACCCCTGGGCCATAGGCGCTCTTTGTAGGAGGAAAATAAATTTTCTTTGGGGATTGATGTGAGGGTGTTTGAGCTGGAGATAGCGTGACCAGGGAGAGCTTAAGGAAGCTGACCGGGAAGAGCGAGGTCCTTTGCTCACTCTTGTGCTTAAACTGGTCCTCCTGGGTGGGGACCCAGCACACCTGTCCCCTCAGGAATGACTGATGTTACAGGATTGATCTGCTGCATGTTTTGGTGTTTTGGCCACGAGGCATGTGGGGATCTTAGCTCCCCAACCAGGGGTGGAGCTCGTCCCTGCCTCGGGATATTGGAAGGTGGAGTCTTAACCACTGGACCACCAGGGAAGTCTTTCATCAGAGGTTAAAGTCTATCTTTCCACTTCCATTGGGCGTCTTTGGTTTGCTCCGTTTGATTTGCTCTCCCTCCTACTCTGTCCTGCTTAGTATATTTTGGGATGTGACTTTAGAGGGCTCCTCGGCTCCCCACCCCTCGTGTTGGTGGGGTTCAGTCAATGCCACCTGCTGGAAAGTCGGGGGAAGAGAGGCTGGGGACCCCTCTCTCCCTGCAGGTGGCTGCGGGCCATCTGTGTCCCTCTTCTGAAGTCACATCTCCTAGAGAGAGCTCTTCTCCGCAGAACCTTTTCTGTCTCTGGTTTGTGGGGACCTCTCTCTTCCCTGGACAGTTCTGTTGCGGGGCTGACGGACGTGCCCAGTGTCACCAGCCTGGGGTCCTCCGCGTCCCAGGGCTTTCCTGCTCTCTGCCCACGGCTCTGTGAGTGAAGCTGTCCTCAGTTGCCGTGTGTCATTTCCTGCTTGGCTCCTGCCCCATCCATCCCTCCACAGACTCGCTTCTACAGCCCTCAACCTCCTCCTGGCTGTTCAGGGACTCCTGCAGGGCCGAAACAGGGGAGAAGGATGCTATCAGTCACTGCGTGAAGAATGCAAACTTTACATGATGTGGCTCAGGGTTGGAAGCCACATGTACGCGCAAGCTTTGAATATTATCAAACTCTGGTCCTTATCTCTTGATTCTGCTGAAATATATAACTACAATGGGCCTGGTTTTATGTCATCATCGCTTCTGTATAAAGTTGAAGGCTAGATAAAGTGCTCCGTCTCTGAGCTTGAACACCCGCCATCTCAGCCACGGCGACCACAAGGCTCTCGGTATGTGCCCTTCTGCGGCCTGTGGACCCTGCGAGCGTGGCAGGCTCATCCCATTTCTCAGAAGAGATTTAACGGCAGAGAGTTCCCATCCAGCAAGGGCTTCATTCCTCTGATTAGCTCTCTATGTATTCCTGCTTGCTGGTGCACTGAGAGGTATCACTGAATAATCTATACTTGTCAGAAACACAAATGGGCCCTAGCTCCGGATGGATTTGATGCCATCTCTTGTACTTTCTTATTTAGGATGTTCTGAGAGGGGTTAGACAGGCCCCTTCTGGAGGGGACTGGCTGCAGTGAGGTGCTGGTCTATGGCCAGTACGCTCCAGTGTTCTCGCCCAGAGAATCCCGTGGACAGAGGAGCCGGGTGGGCTGCAGTCCACGGGTCGCAAACAGTTGGACATGACTGAGCCATTCGCGGTTCACGCACACACATGAGCAATGTGGGAACGTCTAATTTCCTTGTGCCCAAGGCCCCTGATGACATGCATTCAGGGTGCCAGGTGGTTCACAGATGTCTTTCAGGCTGAGGCAGATTTTCAGGGAGAAAAGGACTTGTTTACTCCTTCTTTTGATTTTATTATGGACCTTAGACAGGTTAAAGATTTTTGTGGATCAGTTTTCCCACTCATGTGTGTAGATACATAAATTATGCCCTGAATGTCTTATTTTAAAATTAGCTTTATTGATCTTTCCAAAGAATCAACTTGTGTTCACTGATTTTTGGCTTTTTTATTTTTTTTGGCTGTTCTGTGTGGCATGAGTTCTTAGGCCCCCAGACGGGCGGTGCCCGGTTCCCCACTCCGGGAGCACAGGGGCTTAGCTACTGGACCACGAGGGAAGCCCCTTAGTGTCATTTTTTTTTTAAACAAACAAATACCACAATCAAAACTGTTGAATAGCATCGTGTAAAATATTTGGTTATTAAATTTCTATTAAAATTAATTATAATAGAAATATAAGAGTATAAATACTAAAGGTGTATGAAATAAGTGACTAAGTAGAATTAATTTATTCAATTGAGATAAGTATTGATAAAGCAAGACAGTCAACTTTGATCACGCGAACATTTGCAGTTGTCTTAGACTCTAGTATTATCCATAAAAGAGAGCATGGGTATTTGTGTCAGGCCCTGAACTAAGAACCTTTTATGTGTCTTATCTCATTTGGCTGTTTAAGTTAAATTTACGTCAATAGTGAAGTCACAGGAGCGATCTAAATGTCCATTGAGAGGTGACTGAATAGAGGTATGGTACATGTGTACAAGGGGCTTCTCAGGCGGGGCTAGTGGTAAAGAGCCCGCCTGCTGATGCCAGAGACAAAGAGGCGCCGGTTTGATCCCTGGGTCGGGACGACCCCCTGGAGAGGGGCGTGGCGCCCACTCCAGCGTTCTTGCCTGGAGGAGCCGTGGACAGCGGAGCCGGGCGGCCACAGCCCAGGGCTCCCAGAGTCAGACAGGACTGCGCCTCTTAGCACACACACGCACAATCTTCGATGTTACTTTTACGAAATGATTATGACTCACTGAAGGCTCAGGTGATGTTTAGCACTTTTTACCAATAAAGTATGCTTAAAGTGAATTATATATCCTTTTAAAAGATGGAATGCTGTTGTATTTATAACAGACTACAGCATAGTATAAGCATAACTTTTTATTTTTCTAAATATTTTTTCTTATGTGGATCAATTTTAAAGTCTTTATTGAGTTTCTTACAATATGGCTTCTGCATTATGTTCTGTTGTTTTTGGTTTCAAGGCAAGCGGGATCTTAGTTCCCTGACCAGGGATTGAACCTGCACCCCCTGCTTTGGAAGGTAAAGTCTTTCCCCCTGAACTGCCAGTGTGTGTTTGTGCTCAGTTGTGTCTGACTCTGTGTGACACCATGGACTGTAGCTACTCAGGCTCCTCTGTCCCTGGGATTCTCCAGGCGAGAATACTGGAGTGGGCTGCCGTGCCCTTCTCCAAGGGATCTTCCTGATCCAGGGATCAAACCCGTGTCTCCTACCTTAATAGGTGGATTCTTTACCCCTGCACCTCCTGGGCAGCCCCTGAACCACCAGGGAAGTCCCTAAATATAACTTTTACATGCACTGGGAAATTAAAAAATTCATGTGACTTGCTTTACTGTGATGGCCTGAAACACCAGCCTCAGTATGGCCACAGGATGCCTTGTAGAGCTCACGAAGGTTTTAGTTTGTAGGGGAATCTTTTATACCTCCTTCTTGTTTTAGGCATTAGTTAGGGAATGTGATTTTTAGAATTGACAGGAGAGTAAATAATCACGAGAGAAGTGTAGTTGGCGTTTATTATGGAGGCACTAGCGTTTATAGCTCTATTGTGTTATAACCCATTCAATTTTCTAGCAGTTTGGAAGAACAACTATTTATATGGGGATTAGTTCTGTCCTCAGGCTGCCCAAATTTTCCCTTAGGAGGCTTTGACTGAGGCTCAGAAACGATGGAAAGAAGCCGCCAGCAAGTGTCAGGCGCTGGTGCGGGGGTGGGGGTGGGGCATGTCAGACACGAGTTACTTCACCTTATCATTTTGGGAAACTTTGCTCAATAAGTAAGGTCTCTGGAGGATGCTATACAACCATTGAAAAGTGAAATATGCAGGTTCATTTTGATTAATTTGTTTTCTTAATTTTGCTAGAAATCCTGGAAGCAAGCAGCAGTAGAAAAGTAGCAACAAAACTGCTTAAAGTTAAACTTGTTGTGATTATTTTAATAAGAGCCAAACCACAGCCTAGTATAAGCATAACTTTTTATTTTTCTAAATATTTTTTCTTATGTGGATCAATTTTAAAGTCTTTATTGAGTTTCTTACAATATGGCTTCTGCATTATGTTCTGTTGTTTTTGGTTTCAAGGCAAGCGGGATCTTAGTTCCCTGACCAGGGATTGAACCTGCACCCCCTGCTTTGGAAGGTAAAGTCTTTCCCCCTGAACTGCCAGTGTGTGTTTGTGCTCAGTTGTGTCTGACTCTGTGTGACACCATGGACTGTAGCTACTCAGGCTCCTCTGTCCCTGGGATTCTCCAGGCGAGAATACTGGAGTGGGCTGCCGTGCCCTTCTCCAAGGGATCTTCCTGATCCAGGGATCAAACCCGTGTCTCCTACCTTAATAGGTGGATTCTTTACCCCTGCACCTCCTGGGCAGCCCCTGAACCACCAGGGAAGTCCCTAAATATAACTTTTACATGCACTGGGAAATTAAAAAATTCATGTGACTTGCTTTACTGTGATGGCCTGAAACACCAGCCTCAGTATGGCCACAGGATGCCTTGTAGAGCTCACGAAGGTTTTAGTTTGTAGGGGAATCTTTTATACCTCCTTCTTGTTTTAGGCATTAGTTAGGGAATGTGATTTTTAGAATTGACAGGAGAGTAAATAATCACGAGAGAAGTGTAGTTGGCGTTTATTATGGAGGCACTAGCGTTTATAGCTCTATTGTGTTATAACCCATTCAATTTTCTAGCAGTTTGGAAGAACAACTATTTATATGGGGATTAGTTCTGTCCTCAGGCTGCCCAAATTTTCCCTTAGGAGGCTTTGACTGAGGCTCAGAAACGATGGAAAGAAGCCGCCAGCAAGTGTCAGGCGCTGGTGCGGGGGTGGGGGTGGGGCATGTCAGACACGAGTTACTTCACCTTATCATTTTGGGAAACTTTGCTCAATAAGTAAGGTCTCTGGAGGATGCTATACAACCATTGAAAAGTGAAATATGCAGGTTCATTTTGATTAATTTGTTTTTCTTAATTTTTGCTAGAAATCCTGGAAGCAAGCAGCAGTAGAAAAAGTAGCAACAAAACTGCTTAAAGTTAAACTTGTTGTGATTATTTTTAATAAGAGCCAAACCACTTAGCGTATGAACACCGGTCAGCTAGCCGCATGTCTTAAAGCTCTGGGCGGCCCCATCAGTTAGCTCACGTGTTGACCCCACGTGAAAAGGCTGAAGGTGGGATGGGGTCGTGGAATTCCAGGAGCCCCGGCCCCTCTGCCTGCCTGGTGGTCGAGCACGAGGCTTTGCGTTGGGTTATTCACACCGGCTGTGACTCACGAGCACAAGGACTTCCTGTGAGGTCGTTCCTCTCCCTGATCACTGCGGAGCGGGCCTGCCCCCCGCCTGGGAACAGAGTCGTGGGCTCCCTAAGGTCCCAGGAACCGTCCCTGCGAACATGCTGCTGGTGAGGACCGCAGCTCCGTCCCCTCCCTCCTCGGCTCAGAGGGCAGGGCTTGCTGGGGCAGCAATGCGGAGCCTTCATGACGTGCAGCGAGGATCAGCCGAGGAGAGCAGTGCCGGACATCCCGAGGCAGGAGAGAGTGAGAAGCTGTCCGGTCACAGCCGCGCTGAAGGGGGCTCGCACAGACCGGAGGCGATGCCTGTTGAGGCGTCCGGTCCGCGGTGGGCACCTCACACATACCCGCTGCTGTTCCCACAGCCCAGGTGTGGTCTGCATTTTCCTTTTGAATGGAAGGAGCAGGATGGACTGGATCAGCAGGGTCTGCATACGACTGACCATCGGAGTTTCAGGAGGAGCTTCCTAAATTCCTGGATTTTCAGGTTGTGGCACCGGCAATTCTTAGTCAATAGATATTTTATTTTACTTATTTTAAAATAAAGCCCTGCTGCTCATTCTGGTGGCCCCCTAGAAGCCACCAGAGGAGGAGATTTCTAAATGCCCTCTAGGCGGCAACACCTAGAGCTCACGCTTGGCACCTGGAAGGATTCCTTTCTCGAGAGAGAAATGCTCTCTTGAGTATTTCTTGCTCAGTTTCCTGTAAATCTGCATTAACCCAAGTCACTAGGCACTGTGCCCACTTGCAAGGTGGGAGAACTGGAAACCTGGTTGAAAACACAGACAGGGACCTAACTGAGGGGAAAAGGAACATTATCATTTTTCTCTTTATTGTTGAATTTCTAAGTCGTGTCTGTTTCTTTGCCACCCCGTGGACTACAGCACACCTGGCTTTCCTGTCCTTCACTATCTTCTGGAGCTCGCTCAAACTCATGTCCGTTAACTCGGTGATGCCATCCAACCAGCTCAGCCTCTGCCGCCCCCTTCTCCTCCGGTCCTCAGTCTTTCCCAGCATCAGGGGCTTTTCCAGTGAGTCAGCTCTTGGCATCAGGTGGCCCAAATACCAGAGCTTCAGCTTCAACATCAGTCCTTTCAGTGAGTATTCAGGGTTGATTTCTCTTAAGCAGAATCAAACCAAGAAACTACTGACTTTCGAGGGGTCACACCAGAGCACCATGATCGTGTTTGAGCCGGTTGTTTTCAGGGCAAGTTGGCTCGAGGGGCTCACCTGCCCTCACGTCTACACCCAGACTTCGGGGCGTCTAGAACCTGAGATGCCCGGGCACACACCTCAGTCCTTAGCCTCGCCCAAAGTTTAGGTCTTCATTTCCTAGTTCATCTGCGGTATGAACAGGAAGACGGGACCGTCAGACAAGGTGTCTGCTGTCACGCTTTTCTGCTGCCACATACAGCCCTTTATGCCCCAGACATGCATCCTGTTGTCCCATGCATTTTGTTCCTGGGCAGGAACACCTGTCAGAATGTAGGTAATTGAGAATAATTCGTCAATGCATCCTTATATACATTCAGTATCTGTATGATTGTGTATGTGTACGTATCAGTATATCCACTTGAAAAACTCCACCAATTATTTATAAGTGGTTACTCGATATGTATCACAGAACTGAACGAGATGCCCCTTTGTGTGCAGACGGCACTGTGGAGGGGCCAGTGCAGGGATTTCTGAGGCCCGAGAAAGGTACACGCTTTGTCTGGGGTGCCACCCTCTGTTGGAAGTAGAGCCCCAGGGTCCTCTGCTCTCAGCTGAGTGAGCCCTGCTTCCACTCTGCTTTGGTTTGTGCGGGGCAGCCTCCCTTGAGCACGGTTCCCTGTAATCCTGCCAGCAGAAGAGAAGTTTGCGGAAGGCCTGTGAGTTTTGAGAAAGCTGACTAAACAGCACAGGGTAATTTAGAAACTGTACATTTTCCTAAGTATTCGTTTGCCAAGCTCGTGAACTGAACTGAACCGGGAACCCAACCCAGAGGCTAGCCACCCAACTTCAGTTTCCGAAACAATAAACGAACTGGTTAACCACAAACCAATGGAGAACTATTTCAGATTTAACCTACTCGACCTGTTTAAACCAGAACCGGTCATGAATACTTTTTATTTTTTTCCCCTAAAAGCCACAGAACTGTAACACCAAACTGTTTTCAAATCAGACCTAAATTAAATTCGGTTTGGGCTCCTGACTTCAACATGGACACTCGAAATGCTTTCTTGAACATTCTACGTGCTTAGCACTGCTGACAACTTGGTAGAATCTTGTGACTGAAGATCAGAGAAATGTTGCCAAAGTGTGGAAATAGCATTTCAAACATATTCTACTTAAGTCGAAAAGTCCTGTTACAGACTAGATACCCCGAGGAGTCACTGAAGGTGAAATCGTGAGTCCGAGAAGAGGTACACGGTGCCCAGGCGGCCTCTTTCGGTGTCTGCTGTCACGCTTTTCTGCTGCCACATACAGCCCTTTATGCCCCAGACATGCATCCTGTTGTCCCATGCATTTTGTTCCTGGGCAGGAACACCTGTCAGAATGTAGGTAATTGAGAATAATTCGTCAATGCATCCTTATATACATTCAGTATCTGTATGATTGTGTATGTGTACGTATCAGTATATCCACTTGAAAAACTCCACCAATTATTTATAAGTGGTTACTCGATATGTATCACAGAACTGAACGAGATGCCCCTTTGTGTGCAGACGGCACTGTGGAGGGGCCAGTGCAGGGATTTCTGAGGCCCGAGAAAGGTACACGCTTTGTCTGGGGTGCCACCCTCTGTTGGAAGTAGAGCCCCAGGGTCCTCTGCTCTCAGCTGAGTGAGCCCTGCTTCCACTCTGCTTTGGTTTGTGCGGGGCAGCCTCCCTTGAGCAGGGTTTCCCCTGTAATCCTGCCAGCAGAAGAGAAGTTTGCGGAAGGCCTGTGAGTTTTGAGAAAGCTGACTAAACAGCACAGGGTAATTTAGAAACTGTACATTTTCCTAAGTATTCGTTTGCCAAGCTCGTGAACTGAACTGAACCGGGAACCCAACCCAGAGGCTAGCCACCCAACTTCAGTTTCCGAAACAATAAACGAACTGGTTAACCACAAACCAATGGAGAACTATTTCAGATTTAACCTACTCGACCTGTTTAAACCAGAACCGGTCATGAATACTTTTTATTTTTTTCCCCTAAAAGCCACAGAACTGTAACACCAAACTGTTTTCAAATCAGACCTAAATTAAATTCGGTTTGGGCTCCTGACTTCAACATGGACACTCGAAATGCTTTCTTGAACATTCTACGTGCTTAGCACTGCTGACAACTTGGTAGAATCTTGTGACTGAAGATCAGAGAAATGTTGCCAAAGTGTGGAAATAGCATTTCAAACATATTCTACTTAAGTCGAAAAGTCCTGTTACAGACTAGATACCCCGAGGAGTCACTGAAGGTGAAATCGTGAGTCCGAGAAGAGGTACACGGTGCCCAGGCGGCCTCTTTCGGTGTCTGCTGCGTTTGCCCTGGTGGGTGAGCCAAGTGGCCAACATTTGTCGAAGGCTTTTTGCCTGTTATTCACCACAGAAGGAGATAATAGACCCATCCTCTGTTCACATACGACTTGTTACCGTGTACCAGCCACGAGCAGATGCGGGCTGAGTCGCTTCCGTCGTGTCCGACTCTTTGTGGTCCTGTGGCCTGTAGCCCGCCAGGCTCCTCTGTCCGCGGGATTCTCCAGGCAAGAAGACTGGAGTGGAAGGCCATTTCCTCTTCCAGGGGATCTTCCCGACCCGGGGACCGAACCCGTGTCTCTTGAGCCTCTTGTACTGTCAGGAGAGTCCTTTACCACTAGTGCCGCCTGGGCAGCCCTGGGATACGTAGCCTGGGAAGCCGGCCGCTTTTATGCTTTGGCAGCGCCCTGCGGATGTAAGCTTTTTTGGTGCCATTTTCTCTTCAGACGGTTTAGAGCTGAGTGCGAAAGAGCCAGGGAAAGCCCCGGCCCAGGCCTTCCCTCCCTGGGGCTTCCACGGCAGGAGAGCTTGGTCATCGCGAGGCCCAGCTCGGCTTCCCGCCCTGCGCCGTCGCGGCTGCTTTTCCAGACGATGGTGAAACAGGCAGCAGAAAGCCAAGCAGTGGCCGCGGACTGCACGGCCGGCCCAGCCTCCGGGGGGGCCTCTGCTCCGAGATGCGCCGCTAGACTTCTTCCCGTGAGTGCATTGTTGCAAAGCACTGTCCCAGGGAGGTGAGTCAGATTCTATTCCTGCCGGTTTCCATGGCCTCCTGCGACTTTATTATTATTATTATTTTTCCATTTATTTAGTCATGTATTAGTTTTGTGGCGTTATCCTTCCACGCCCCCAGCCCCAGCACAAGGGCCCCGTGCTTGGCACAGGGAGCTTGAGCTGGGAAAGGAGGCAGGACCCAGCCTGCCGTCTATGTGGGCGCCGACTCCTGCCTTCAGGTCCGGTGCCAGGCACCAGGCTGTGGGCTGGAGAGACTGTAGGGCTCAGGGGAGATGGCGCCTGTCCTCACAAAATGCCACCTAACGGGGGAGCCGGCCTCACGAGCAGGCCAGTATCAGTCTCAGGTCCATGCTATGCGATCTACACTCTCTCTGTCACCCACACGCCGCAGTAACGGGCTTGGAAGAGATGTCGCAAGACCATCCCGTTCAGGAGTTTTCCAAAGGGGTGGAGCTGCTCCCCAGGAGACATCTGACAATGCCTGGGGATGTTTCTGGTTGTTCTCCTGGGGAAGGCTATTGCTGGTATGTGATGAATCGAGGCCAGGGATGTTCTAAACGTCCCACCCTGCACAGAAAAATTCCCCATGGCACAAAGACTCATCCCGTCCCAGATGTCCAGAGGGCCCCCACAGGCAGGCGCTGCCCCGCAGGCTTCCCTTTGCTGAGGGCCGTGTGCAAGGGGGCAGCGGAGCCCATTAGGAGAGCCCGTGTGCACGGCTACGTGAGCCGCCGGAGCCTGGTCGCTGTGCGCTGCGTGCATTCAGAGGCCCATGTTCGTTATTGCTGTAATTTGTTCTGATTCAAGTACTCCACAGAGAATGAGGTTTCTGGACGGAAAGGGGTCTGACGCGGTGGGGCTGCGGGATGCGGGTGGCTGGCAGAGCCTGAGAGAGAGACGGGAAATGTGTCTCCACGCCTCAGTGTGTGCCGTTTCTGATTTTTATATGGACATTAAACTTGGTCAAGCTGAAGTGCCATTTGCTCCGAGAGAGGATAACGTCCAGGTGCCCCTGTGAATTCTCGATACAGACCGAAGCCGGAGGCGGCAGCCTGGGTGGGGATGCCCGCGTTGCAGGCTGGCTGTAATCTGGGGCTTCCGGATGGAGTGTGCGTGTTTTGCCTGTGGAGTTCTAGGTAAACTTATTTTGACTCTTGACAGATGATGTAAGATCATAAATCATGTAGTCTTTTGTAAATTGCAAGTATGAGAGTTTTAGCGATGAGTCAGCAGAACGTTTACGCCGGGCCGGCGACTGCCCTCGGCCCGGCGGTTCCGGTTCAGCCGCTCAGTTGTGTCCGAGTCCTTGTGACTCCGACAGTGGCCCGCCGGGCTCCGCTGTCCATGGGATTCTCCAGGCAAGGTACTGGGGGGATTGCTGGTCCCTTCTCCAGGGGATCTTCCTGACCCAGGGATTGAACCTGCATCTCCTGCGTTTTGCAGCTTCGGGGTCAGGCTGCCCGGGCTTCACGCCAGCGCTGTTGCCTGGGAGCTGAGTGACCTTGGCCACGCATCAGATGGAGTGTGTAAGCCTCCAGGCCCCGCCCCGTAAAGGGGACGTAAGTGTAACACACACCTCACGGGATTGGAGGAAGGGTTCAGCAAGATGATTTATGAATGCTCTTACACAGCATTTGGCACATAGAAGATGCTCAAAAATACTAGCTAGTAGTTTTACTTTTTTTTTTTTTTTAACTTTTCCACACTGTTGTTGAGGTTGCCTGCAGTCATGTAAGAGATAGAAGGAAAAAGTGGATGCCCAAGGCTTCCATGACCTTAGGGGCTAACTTGAAGGAGGTAATTGAAATTGACAAGGAGTGAGCTTCAGGTCAGAGGGTTTTGTGGATAAAAGTGCAAGCGATGGTCTGAGGTAGCAAGAAGCAGCTGAGAGCATCCCAAGCTCCTCCCTGCTGACAGAGAGACATCGGTGCTCAGGGGTGGAGGCTGTGAGTGGGGCGTGAGCGAGCGAACGAGCAGAGGTGCATGGGTGCACACGCGAGAGGGCGCGGTCGGACATACAGAATGGCTGGTGACGCAAGGGCCTGCGTTTCCGGCGTGTCTGAGAACGCGACGGCCACGTGAGGGAGCGACGGGAACCTCTTGAGACGTCATGTTGCAGGTGTCTTAGTGCCTGCGTGTGTCTGTGTGACTTTCAAGATCCTCCCTTTGCTGAGATCACAGTGTCGGTGCTAGGGATACGGAAAGGTCCGAGGCAGAGGGGTGTGTCGCCGTGCACAGCCGCGCAGGAGGGGGAGGTGGCCTTAGCGGACTAACTGGAGTTAGGGAAGGCTTCCTGGAGGAGGTGGCGTTTTAAACTGGGTTTTCACACATGACAAAAGGATATCATGAATGAGAAGACAGAATAAAGAATCGAAACAAGAGAGATGAGGAACTTCCCTGCTGGTCCAGGGGCTAAGACTCTGCTCCCAATGCCAGAGGCCCAGGTTCCATCCCTGGTCAGGAAACTAAGATCCCACATGCTGTGCAGCATAGCCAAAAAGTTCAAAAAAAAAGATTCTGTGTGCTGCAACTGACACAGGCAAATAAACATTAAGTTTTTAATTAAAAAAGCAAATGAGAGAAGAGTAAAACCCAGGAATTTCCTTCCAGAGAGTCACGGGACCAGTGTGTAAGCCTCCAGGCCCGCCCCGTAAAGGGGACGTAAGTGTAACACACACCTCACGGGATTGGAGGAAGGGTTCAGCAAGATGATTTATGAATGCTCTTACACAGCATTTGGCACATAGAAGATGCTCAAAAATACTAGCTAGTAGTTTTACTTTTTTTTTTTTTTTAACTTTTCCACACTGTTGTTGAGGTTGCCTGCAGTCATGTAAGAGATAGAAGGAAAAAGTGGATGCCCAAGGCTTCCATGACCTTAGGGGCTAACTTGAAGGAGGTAATTGAAATTGACAAGGAGTGAGCTTCAGGTCAGAGGGTTTTGTGGATAAAAGTGCAAGCGATGGTCTGAGGTAGCAAGAAGCAGCTGAGAGCATCCCAAGCTCCTCCCTGCTGACAGAGAGACATCGGTGCTCAGGGGTGGAGGCTGTGAGTGGGGCGTGAGCGAGCGAACGAGCAGAGGTGCATGGGTGCACACGCGAGAGGGCGCGGTCGGACATACAGAATGGCTGGTGACGCAAGGGCCTGCGTTTCCGGCGTGTCTGAGAACGCGACGGCCACGTGAGGGAGCGACGGGAACCTCTTGAGACGTCATGTTGCAGGTGTCTTAGTGCCTGCGTGTGTCTGTGTGACTTTCAAGATCCTCCCTTTGCTGAGATCACAGTGTCGGTGCTAGGGATACGGAAAGGTCCGAGGCAGAGGGGTGTGTCGCCGTGCACAGCCGCGCAGGAGGGGGAGGTGGCCTTAGCGGACTAACTGGAGTTAGGGAAGGCTTCCTGGAGGAGGTGGCGTTTTAAACTGGGTTTTCACACATGACAAAAGGATATCATGAATGAGAAGACAGAATAAAGAATCGAAACAAGAGAGATGAGGAACTTCCCTGCTGGTCCAGGGGCTAAGACTCTGCTCCCAATGCCAGAGGCCCAGGTTCCATCCCTGGTCAGGAAACTAAGATCCCACATGCTGTGCAGCATAGCCAAAAAGTTCAAAAAAAAAGATTCTGTGTGCTGCAACTGACACAGGCAAATAAACATTAAGTTTTTTTAATTAAAAAAAGCAAATGAGAGAAGAGTAAAACCCAGGAATTTCCTTCCAGAGAGTCACGGGGACCCCCTGGCTGTCCCCCACAGTACTCTGGCCATGATGATGCTACAGCCTAACGATGACCTTTGCTCCTGAGGCTGAGTATGCTTAAGACAAGTCATTAAACATTCTGTACTACGAATGCAATGACTTGAAAGAAAAACTGCCCCCTAGGTTTAGCAGCAAACCCGCGCGCAGTGTACAGCCTGGCCTGGCCCTCAGGTGAGTCCAGAGTGAGCCGAGGGCCCATCGCGGGCAGAGAGCGGACAGCAATGGTCCTGCTTTGCGTGGTACGGGCTCTGACTTATGGTGGTGAATGGTTGTTTATGATCCCTTTAAAGTATCTGTGATGGAATCAGGCTTTTATAACCAAGCCCCTGGACCAAGACACAGCTTTCTTTCTTTACTTACTTAAGTAAGCCACTTAGCCTTCTACTGATTAGATTTGAATGCCTGGTATGGTTGTCAGTAGCTACTGTTCATATAACTTATCAAAGTGAAGGCATCTCATACAGTGAGAATATTAGCAAAGGGGCCATACTGTCTTTAGTTAGTTTCAAAACATTTTCAGTTTGTCATTTAAAGCCCGCATTTACCCAGATCTTCAAACAGTGTCTGAAGCTAGAGGGTTAAGAATGGTATTTCACTTGCGATTTACTCAGTCTGTGGTCAAGAGTGGATCGTGCTGGCTTTGGCAGCAGGTGCACTATTTTCTTTTCCTTTCTTTCTTTCTTTTTTTTTTTTTTGCTGTGCCGTGTGTGGTGTATGAGTCCCAGGCCAGGGATTGAACCCGTGCCCTGGCAGTAGAGTGTGGAGTCCTGACCTCTGGGCCACCAGGGGATTCCCGCGTGTGCTGCTGTTAAGACTGAGAGAAACGCGTTCAAGTATCCCCAAGTATGTTTCTTCCGTTCAGACGCTTTGATGGGTAGGCTAAGTCCGTGTGCAAATAAAAAGTTGAACTTTGAAAAAAGCACCTCTGAAGGCTTACTCCTCCCCTCCAAGTGTGCGTGTGTGCTCAGTCATGTCCGAGTGACCCGATGGGCTGCAGCCCGCCAGGCTCCTCTGTCCATGGGATTCTCCAGGCAAGAATGCTGCGGTGGGGTGCCATGTCCTCCTCCAGGGGGTCTTCCCAGCCTCGGGACTGAACCCGCGTCTCTCGTGTCTCCCGCATTGGCAGGTGAATTCTTTCGGCTGGGTCACCTGGGAAGCCCCTCCTCCAAATGTAGTTCCTCCTTTTCCCTCTTGTCCACCACGGCGCCGGATCCCACAACACTCGCCGCTCCCGTGCACAGAGCCGCAGCCCCTCTTGCTGGAGAATGCCCTCTTTTTCTTGATACCAAGCGCACTGCTCCCTCCACCTCTGCACCTGTTTCTTGTCCTCCTCCTGACAAAGGGCTTGCCAGCCGCTGCTTGGGGTCACACGCCCTCCCACCTCGGAACCCTCACACAGTTAATAGTCTCAATGATTTCTTCTTTCTCTGACATCTCCATCCTTTCTCTTGATCAGAGTCTTCCCATCAGTTTTTACTCTGGCCTTCTTGTTAGTCGCCAAGTTGTGTCTGACTCTTTGACACCCCAAGGACTGTAGCCCACCAGGCTCCTCTGTCTGTGGAGTTCTCAGGCGAGAATTCTGGAGTGGGGTGCCATTTCCTTCTCGAGGGGATCTTCCTCTGGAAATCAAACCCAGAATCTAGGAATCAAACCTGGGTCTCCTGCATTGCAGGTGGATTCTTTACCACTGAGCCGCCAGAGAAGCCACTAGGTCCAGACACACGCTCTTTGATTCTGCTCATACCAGGAACTTAGAACGGTCCCATTCATAGAGTCAGAAAGTATACTGGTAGATGCTGGGGACCGGGGGTGGAGAGTGGGAGAGAGGGGTGTGGTTAGTGTTTCATGGGGACAGAGTTTCAGTGCGGGAAGGTGACCAGGTGTGGAGGGGACGGTGGGGCAGAGCCGTGCAGCCGTGGGGATGCACAGGTGCCATGCAGCGGTGCAGGAAGTGTGTTAGAAGAGCGCGCTCTGTATGATGTGACTTTTACCTCAACAAAAAAGTAAACAACAATAACGTGAAACACACAGTAAGGTTCCATCCCAGCGGCCACCTGGCTGTTATCTACAGTCTCCCCTCAACAGGACCCTTCCTGTTCTGTATCAGCTGTTCTGCATCCAAACCTCGATTGCCTCTGTGCGCTGGAACCAGGCAGAGTTAGAGCTTTTGTTTCTGGACTTCCACAGTGGTCCAGTGGATAAGAACTCACTTGGCAATGCAGAGGACAAGGGTTCAAACCCTGGTCGGGGAAGATCCCACAGGCCAAGGGGCAGCTGGAGCCTGTGTGCCCAGAGCTGGGACTCCCCGGCGAGAGAGGCCTCCACCACGAGGAGCCCCCTGGCCCCGCCACTGCCACTAGAGGAAAACCCTTGCAGCAGCAAAGACCCGGCACAACCAAAAATAAATAAAGAAATAATATTTAAAAACACACACACAATTTTTGTTTCTTCCGTAAACCTGCCACTGAGATCTTTGCCCACTTCCTAAGACTCAGAACCTATCTCTCTGGAAAACCTAAATGAAAGCTTCCTTCTGTGTGTTCTCATGACCCTCTCCTTCTCTCCGTGGCCACTGACCACAGTCTAACTTATATTGTCATTATTCTGTTTTGTAGGCCCACCCTTCATCTGAGTGGAAGCTTATGCTCTGCAAGACCAAGGACCGTACTTTATCTTTTTCTTCCCTCCGAGGGTCCAACCTGTGGCCAAGTTCATGATAAGTGCTTTTTGATTGGTTTGATGATCATTATCTATCCCTAGTGAGGCAGAAAGAGGCATATTGGACCTTCAAAGAATTTAAAAAAGAGAGACAGTTGAAGAAGGAAAAGAAGAGGTTTTATTTTTTTAATACTCAGTTGCTTAAATAACTAAGTCCATCAAAAATAGCCACAGATTTAAATTCCCGAGAGACGTGATGGTGTAACAAGAGCCCCTTGGTCTCATGCTGTTACGCAGAGCAGATATCTTAATCCTAAATATTGTGAGTTTTTCCCCTCTTCTGGTCTTATCTCTAATGAATGACCTGCCCTTTGGTTGTTCGTGTTGGTCAGACATGAGCACCATGCCCTAAACAGATGCAAACAATTATGGAATGACTTCTCTAAACAACCGAGTTCTAGGAAAGTTGAATCTCAACTGAGATCATTTGGTAAGAATACCGATGACCTTCGGCTTCTCAGCAGCGCAGTGGCAGCCTCTCACGGGCACGGCTGATGAGCACACTCACTCCGCCGGTCCTGGCAATGGGGGAGCTGTGTCCACACCCCAGAGGGGGCCGCCTTTCCCGAGGGTGGACTGGGAGAACAGTGCAGCTCTTATCTCTTCTAAACACTGGGTAGGTCCAAGGTGGATGTGACCTCAGTCCTTCCTTCTCCAGGTCAGTTCTGCTTGGAGACTTCTAGGATAATCATTTCCGTGAAAGTGCCTTTTAATCTGGACACAGGACTCTGCCCCACACTTGGCGCCCTCGGCCCCACGTCACACAGAAAGCTGTTTTTCTAACAACATCAGAGAGGAGGGCTTCGATCGAGACAGAGCTCAGGGGCGCTCTGCTCGCGGCCCCTCTCTGCTCGTGCCCAGCGTTTCAGCCTCCACATGGCTCTGGGTTTCCTCTTAAGACCTGTCAAGTCATGTGCCCTGAGATACGGTGTTGTAATTTCTGAATCACCTAGCTTTTACAATCTTTATCTCACATATATATTATATCTTCTGCCAAGAACAGAGTAAAGCCTTAATATATCATATTTAAAGAGCAGAATACCATGGAGTTCATCATATCCTGGTTGATTAAAATGATATCCGGCAGTTTTTCTTCCTCATTTGTTTTAATGTCTTTGTCTTTATGATACTTGAAGTTCATCACGTTCTTTGCTGCCTAAGTCCTTTTATGAATATGCATTTCTGTGTTGAGTCTGAAACAGACAAGAGTCTTTCTTCCTATTTCAAAATTATGCCTTCACAGGTGTAGGGTCCTTCTTTGAGAAATACGCTAAACAGAAATTCAAATGTGAAACAGTGTCACTTCGGGGTAGGGTTGTCATGTAGAGGGAATCTGCTTCCTTAAATGGCTTACCCAGACTGCCTTTAAAAAGGTCTCCTGCTGCTCTGTATGCAAAAAATGACTTGTTAGAACGTCTGGCTAGAAGAGCATTCTTAAGTTCTTTCTTACCAACAGGGTTGCTGGGAAAAATACAGAATGCTCAGTTATGTTTGGATTTCACGTAGACAACAGACAATTTTTAGTATGTGTGTGTGTGTCTGTCTGTGCAAAGTCGTGTCCAGCTTTTTATGATCCCACGGACTATAGATGATCGGGTTCCTCTGTCCATGGGCCTCTCAGGAAGAATGCCGGAGTGGGCAGCCGGTCCTGCTGGGATTTCCCCCCGAGGTTGGGGACTGGGAGAACAGTGCAGCTCTTATCTCTTCTAAACACTGGGTAGGTCCAAGGTGGATGTGACCTCAGTCCTTCCTTCTCCAGGTCAGTTCTGCTTGGAGACTTCTAGGATAATCATTTCCGTGAAAGTGCCTTTTAATCTGGACACAGGACTCTGCCCCACACTTGGCGCCCTCGGCCCCACGTCACACAGAAAGCTGTTTTTCTAACAACATCAGAGAGGAGGGCTTCGATCGAGACAGAGCTCAGGGGCGCTCTGCTCGCGGCCCCTCTCTGCTCGTGCCCAGCGTTTCAGCCTCCACATGGCTCTGGGTTTCCTCTTAAGACCTGTCAAGTCATGTGCCCTGAGATACGGTGTTGTAATTTCTGAATCACCTAGCTTTTACAATCTTTATCTCACATATATATTATATCTTCTGCCAAGAACAGAGTAAAGCCTTAATATATCATATTTAAAGAGCAGAATACCATGGAGTTCATCATATCCTGGTTGATTAAAATGATATCCGGCAGTTTTTCTTCCTCATTTGTTTTAATGTCTTTGTCTTTATGATACTTGAAGTTCATCACGTTCTTTGCTGCCTAAGTCCTTTTATGAATATGCATTTCTGTGTTGAGTCTGAAACAGACAAGAGTCTTTCTTCCTATTTCAAAATTATGCCTTCACAGGTGTAGGGTCCTTCTTTGAGAAATACGCTAAACAGAAATTCAAATGTGAAACAGTGTCACTTCGGGGTAGGGTTGTCATGTAGAGGGAATCTGCTTCCTTAAATGGCTTACCCAGACTGCCTTTAAAAAGGTCTCCTGCTGCTCTGTATGCAAAAAATGACTTGTTAGAACGTCTGGCTAGAAGAGCATTCTTAAGTTCTTTCTTACCAACAGGGTTGCTGGGAAAAATACAGAATGCTCAGTTATGTTTGGATTTCACGTAGACAACAGACAATTTTTAGTATGTGTGTGTGTGTCTGTCTGTGCAAAGTCGTGTCCAGCTTTTTATGATCCCACGGACTATAGATGATCGGGTTCCTCTGTCCATGGGCCTCTCCAGGGAAGAATGCCGGAGTGGGCAGCCATTTCCCACTACATGTCACACATACTAAGAGTGCGTCCCAAGTGTCACATGAACATGCTTATACTAAAGTAAGTATGTGTTATTTGTCTGAAATTCAAGTTTCAGTGTACTGTATTTTTATTTGCTAAATCTGGTGATTTACATTTTGTTTGCTAAATCTGGTGATTTACTGGGGTAGAAGAAAACCTGAAGGTAGGTATTAAGTGTCTTATAACAAAATTTCAGTTTGTAAACAGTGTTCCTCCTTTTTGGCATCAAGCGTGACCTGTGTTAGATGATACACGCGAAAGTTCTTTGCGAACTGAAAATCTGGGAGCGATCATGTGTGTAAGCGTTAGCAACAGCGCGATTCAGACTCGAGCCCGGGCGTCGAGCAGCCCGCAGCAAAGGCCGGCGAGGAGGAGCCTGACTGTTTTTTTTCTCTTTCTCCACTGTTGTTTCAAGCCTCCCAACTTCCAACGACTCTCACACACACTGTTTTACAAGAACATGTGTATGACGTGAGTTTTATTGGGTCTGAGTCAGGGCAAGAAACAGGAAGCACAGAGCAGCGGGGGTGGCCCCGGCCCCGCAGCAAAAGTGACCCGTCAGGCTCAGATCCCGTGTGCAGACGCCTGAGGGCCCAGGGCGCTGCTCGCCCTACGTAATGCTCTGGCTGTCGTCATTTACGTGCACACTTAAGATGCCTGGCTCTTCTGCATAAGAGGCCGTGTCCTACGAGGCGTTTGCGTCTAGTTATTGGTAAGAATATAGAAGAAGAGTGGAGATGAGAAAGCAAGGAAGATGCAGGAAAGAAAGCAGGGAGAGAGTCTAGTTTTGGTAGGGAAATCTGCTTCCTTAAATGGCTTACCCAGACTGCCTTTAAAAGGTCTCCTGCTGCTCTGTATGCAAAAAATGACTTGTTAGAACGTCTGGCTAGAAGAGCATTCTTAAGTTCTTTCTTACCAACAGGGTTGCTGGGAAAAATACAGAATGCTCAGTTATGTTTGGATTTCACGTAGACAACAGACAATTTTTAGTATGTGTGTGTGTGTCTGTCTGTGCAAAGTCGTGTCCAGCTTTTTATGATCCCACGGACTATAGATGATCGGGTTCCTCTGTCCATGGGCCTCTCCAGGGAAGAATGCCGGAGTGGGCAGCCATTTCCCACTACATGTCACACATACTAAGAGTGCGTCCCAAGTGTCACATGAACATGCTTATACTAAAGTAAGTATGTGTTATTTGTCTGAAATTCAAGTTTCAGTGTACTGTATTTTTATTTGCTAAATCTGGTGATTTACATTTTGTTTGCTAAATCTGGTGATTTACTGGGGTAGAAGAAAACCTGAAGGTAGGTATTAAGTGTCTTATAACAAAATTTCAGTTTGTAAACAGTGTTCCTCCTTTTTGGCATCAAGCGTGACCTGTGTTAGATGATACACGCGAAAGTTCTTTGCGAACTGAAAATCTGGGAGCGATCATGTGTGTAAGCGTTAGCAACAGCGCGATTCAGACTCGAGCCCGGGCGTCGAGCAGCCCGCAGCAAAGGCCGGCGAGGAGGAGCCTGACTGTTTTTTTTCTCTTTCTCCACTGTTGTTTCAAGCCTCCCAACTTCCAACGACTCTCACACACACTGTTTTACAAGAACATGTGTATGACGTGAGTTTTATTGGGTCTGAGTCAGGGCAAGAAACAGGAAGCACAGAGCAGCGGGGATGGCCCCGGCCCCGCAGCAAAAGTGACCCGTCAGGCTCAGATCCCGTGTGCAGACGCCTGAGGGCCCAGGGCGCTGCTCGCCCTACGTAATGCTCTGGCTGTCGTCATTTACGTGCACACTTAAGATGCCTGGCTCTTCTGCATAAGAGGCCGTGTCCTACGAGGCGTTTGCGCGTCTAGTTATTGGTAAGAATATAGAAGAAGAGTGGAGATGAGAAAGCAAGGAAGATGCAGGAAAGAAAGCAGGGGAGAGAGGTCAAAGGATGGAATTGGCGTCTTTTAAAAAACATCTTAGCTAATAGAATGAAAGGCAACTAACCATTCCGACCTCCCAGTGATGACAAGAGTCCCAGTGAGTTCAAATTCTTTCCCCCGAGTCTTGCTGGGACCCATGAAACAAACTCAAACAACTGGTTAAACAATTATTACAATTTATCTGATGAAAGGAAATAAACACCTAAGAGAAGTCTGTCCAAATCAAAATTCCATGTGAGAGGTAGAAAATAATATTTTAAAATACCCTGAATGTGTGTTGGAAGGACGGATGCTGAAGCTGAAGCTCCAATAGCCTGGGTGCCTGATGGGAAGAGCCGGCTCACTGGAAAGACTCCGACGCTGGGAAAGATGGAGGCCAGGAGGAGAAGCGGGCAGCAGAGGACGAGATGGCTGGGTGGCATCCCTGAGTCAATGGACATGAGTTTGAGGGGCTCCGGGAGGCGGTGAGGGACAGGGAAGCCTGGTGGGCTGCCGTCCAGGGGGTCACAGAGCGTCAGACCCGACTGAGCAGCTGAACTGACGGCGATAAGTAACCCTGCCTTTGCCAGTTTTCTAAATGACTGATCAATCTTTTTTCCTTTTTCCTTTTCCATCTAGAGGTAATCTACTAGCTTTTAGGCCATTTGCTTTATACAACATACAACTGAAATGAAAGAAAGCATTTTAGGACATAGTCAGTTCCACTCTGCTGAGTGACTCACAGCACAGAACTCAAGACCCTGGGATTTGAGAAATTTCTAAGAATCCTACTCAGAGAATATTGAGGACATCATTGTCTTTATAAACAACTGCACAACTGGTATAGGGTCTGATTTTTCAGGGCAAGAAACAGGAAGCACAGAGCAGCGGGATGGCCCCGGCCCCGCAGCAAAAGTGACCCGTCAGGCTCAGATCCCGTGTGCAGACGCCTGAGGGCCCAGGCGCTGCTCGCCCTACGTAATGCTCTGGCTGTCGTCATTTACGTGCACACTTAAGATGCCTGGCTCTTCTGCATAAGAGGCCGTGTCCTACGAGGCGTTTGCGCGTCTAGTTATTGGTAAGAATATAGAAGAAGAGTGGAGATGAGAAAGCAAGGAAGATGCAGGAAAGAAAGCAGGGGAGAGAGGTCAAAGGATGGAATTGGCGTCTTTTAAAAAACATCTTAGCTAATAGAATGAAAGGCAACTAACCATTCCGACCTCCCAGTGATGACAAGAGTCCCAGTGAGTTCAAATTCTTTCCCCCGAGTCTTGCTGGGACCCATGAAACAAACTCAAACAACTGGTTAAACAATTATTACAATTTATCTGATGAAAGGAAATAAACACCTAAGAGAAGTCTGTCCAAATCAAAATTCCATGTGAGAGGTAGAAAATAATATTTTAAAATACCCTGAATGTGTGTTGGAAGGACGGATGCTGAAGCTGAAGCTCCAATAGCCTGGGTGCCTGATGGGAAGAGCCGGCTCACTGGAAAGACTCCGACGCTGGGAAAGATGGAGGCCAGGAGGAGAAGCGGGCAGCAGAGGACGAGATGGCTGGGTGGCATCCCTGAGTCAATGGACATGAGTTTGAGCGCGCTCCGGGAGACGGTGAGGGACAGGGAAGCCTGGTGGGCTGCCGTCCAGGGGGTCACAGAGCGTCAGACCCGACTGAGCAGCTGAACTGACGGCGATAAGTAACCCTGCCTTTGCCAGTTTTCTAAATGACTGATCAATCTTTTTTCCTTTTTCCTTTTCCATCTAGAGGTAATCTACTAGCTTTTAGGCCATTTGCTTTATACAACATACAACTGAAATGAAAGAAAGCATTTTAGGACATAGTCAGTTCCACTCTGCTGAGTGACTCACAGCACAGAACTCAAGACCCTGGAATTTGAGAAATTTCTAAGAATCCTACTCAGAGAATATTGAGGACATCATTGTCTTTATACAGAGAACAAGGGTGCTTTCCTCCTTTTCTTTTTTTATAAAGAAATTGAGCTACAACTGGTATATAACATGGACGTTTCGGGTGTAAGACATAATAATTGTGTACATTCAACATGACCACTACCATTACCTTAGTTATCCATTGCTATCTTTTTTCTAATAGTAGGAACAATAGACTTAAATGCAGGCGGCCTCATATATATATTTTGGTAAAAGACATATAAGTCGGTTGGGATCCAGTGATGATTAAGTAGTTGCTCAACTTCTGAGCACACCCCAGGATGCATGAGGTGCCCAGACTGGGGTGGAGATTCCAGTCCTGTCTCTTGGGTCATCAGCTCGTAGCCCGCGGCAGGTGCGTTACAGCAGGCCCTGATCAGTGAGCCGAGCTGCAGATGCCAATGACAGTCACGAATGCTTTCTTCTTTTCTTTTTTTTTCTTCATTTATTTTTATTTGTTTATTTTCATCCATCTTTTTATTCTTCGGCCTGTGTGGGCCTGCCATTGCAGTGGCATTTCAGGCTACAGAGCATTGGCTCTGGGCGCATGTGCTCCGGAGCACTGGCTCTTTATTGGACACACCGGTCCAGTCACTCCGCAGCACGTGGGATCCTCCCGGGCCAAGGATTGAACCAGTGCCCCTTGCACTGCAAGGCGGCGTCTTTACCCACTTGACTACCAGGGAAGCCCTCCTTTCTTCTTTTCAAAGACATGGTGTAGAAGGAGGCGTCTGCCTCTCGTGGTGGCTGGGGGTGGAGTGACCCCCTTGCTCTGGATGGGGACCTCTGCCCGCGTCCCGGCTCTGTCAGGCCAGCCGAGCAAGCACGCCCTGCTGGTCACTGCCAGCCCTCACTCATTCACAGCACGCTCTGGGCATTTTCAAACAGACCTCCATGGAGAGGGCTTTGGGGGTCAGGTGATGGCCTGACCTGCCCCCACCACAGCCTGGCTCTCGGACACCCGCAGTCTGGTCCTAGCTGTGTTGGGGCATCTATGGGGTGGCTCATGGAGGAGCTCCTTTAAATGGCCCACACAAGCTGTGGTTGCCTCTTATTGAGGACATCATTGTCTTTATACAGAGAACAAGGGTGCTTTCCTCCTTTTCTTTTTTTATAAAGAAATTGAGCTACAACTGGTATATAACATGGACGTTTCGGGTGTAAGACATAATAATTGTGTACATTCAACATGACCACTACCATTACCTTAGTTATCCATTGCTATCTTTTTTCTAATAGTAGGAACAATAGACTTAAATGCAGGCGGCCTCATATATATATTTTGGTAAAAGACATATAAGTCGGTTGGGATCCAGTGATGATTAAGTAGTTGCTCAACTTCTGAGCACACCCCAGGATGCATGAGGTGCCCAGACTGGGGTGGAGATTCCAGTCCTGTCTCTTGGGTCATCAGCTCGTAGCCCGCGGCAGGTGCGTTACAGCAGGCCCTGATCAGTGAGCCGAGCTGCAGATGCCAATGACAGTCACGAATGCTTTCTTCTTTTCTTTTTTTTTCTTCATTTATTTTTATTTGTTTATTTTCATCCATCTTTTTATTCTTCGGCCTGTGTGGGCCTGCCATTGCAGTGGCATTTCAGGCTACAGAGCATTGGCTCTGGGCGCATGTGCTCCGGAGCACTGGCTCTTTATTGGACACACCGGTCCAGTCACTCCGCAGCACGTGGGATCCTCCCGGGCCAAGGATTGAACCAGTGCCCCTTGCACTGCAAGGCGGCGTCTTTACCCACTTGACTACCAGGGAAGCCCTCCTTTCTTCTTTTCAAAGACATGGTGTAGAAGGAGGCGTCTGCCTCTCGTGGTGGCTGGGGGTGGAGTGACCCCCTTGCTCTGGATGGGGACCTCTGCCCGCGTCCCGGCTCTGTCAGGCCAGCCGAGCAAGCACGCCCTGCTGGTCACTGCCAGCCCTCACTCATTCACAGCACGCTCTGGGCATTTTCAAACAGACCTCCATGGAGAGGGCTTTGGGGGTCAGGTGATGGCCTGACCTGCCCCCACCACAGCCTGGCTCTCGGACACCCGCAGTCTGGTCCTAGCTGTGTTGGGGCATCTATGGGGTGGCTCATGGAGGAGCTCCCTTTAAATGGCCCCACACAAGCTGTGGTTGCCTCTTATGCATTTGCTTGACCTTGGAAGCATGAAAGGTCGTGCAGGCTAAGCTCTGAGGCTTCTCTGTGTGTGCTCTGGACCGCCTCGGGCTCATCCTTCCTGTAAAGCTGCTTTCGGTGTGGACCAGCCTCTTTCTCTGGGCCTTTTCCGTTTCAGACAATCCCAAACCCCCTTGGGACACTGCAGCCCTCATGGTGGTTCAGCGTTCATGTATCTGTATTATAGCTTCTTCCTCTTTCTTCCCGAGGTATGTCGTTGATGCTGTGTTTAATGAGCAGATACTCCATTAATGTAGTTTCCTATGAGTACTCGAAAGGCCACAAAGATTTAGATGAGAATGTGACTTTTAGGAATTAGGAGGGGGAAGAATGTAGGAACTGAGGTTCCTCCGTGACTCTCAGGAATTCGGTTTGGTTTTCCCGTCACCTGGGGGAGGGCGGGCTTGCTCTGGAAGGCGCTGGTGGAGACCGCGTTCTCTCGGGCGCTGCTCCTTCAGAGCTTCTGCAGACCCCGTGTTCAGTGGATGTCCTGTGAGTCAGGGGCCTCTCCGCCTTTTTTGTTGTCACACAAACAGAAAAGTGACCTTCATTCTGCATACAGGAATGAACAGGAGGCGCGGGGCTCATTATTTTCTGTGTTAAACGACTGCGAGAAGAAACGAAGTTACAAAGCCACTTGGTTCTTTAGAGCAGTTTTAGGCACCCAGCAAAACTGAGCTGGAAGTACAGAGCGTTTTCACTGGTATATTTTCAAGGCCCACATACCATGATGTTTAGGAAATCTTGGATTTCTCTAGATGAAAACTTTCTCCTCCAAAATTCCAGTGCCCCTTTGCTTTACAGGTTCACCAAGATTTTCATTTTTTATTTCGCTTGTGCTTATGCGTTCTTCTTTGCTAGACTCTAAATTCCTTAAGGGCAGTGTCTCCATCTGAGTTACCTCTGCCTTCTGGCCGCCTGCCGTGGCTTGCTCACTGGTCTGGCCGACACCAGGATATGCCTATGTTGAACCCGTGCCTCCTGTGGTGTTTTGGGATTGGAAGGAGAATACACTGCTTATGTATTTGTAGGTCTTTCTTCCTTTTCTTTCCTCTTTGCTTTAAGATGTTTCTTTATTTATTTGGCTGCGCCAGGTCTTAGTTGCAGCATGAGGAGTCTTTCGTTGCTCTGTGTGAGATCTAGTTCCCCGACCAGGGATTGAACCCAGGAGCCCTGCATTGGAAGCATGGAGTCTTAGCCACTGGACCAGCAGGGAGCCCCCGGTCTGTCTTTCTTATTCCACTGTGAGCACTGAGACCGTGTGCTTTTTTGTTTTTGTGCAATGTCAAGTATACAGTATGTGACAGATGAATGCACGCCTTTCCAATATGAAAGAAAGCAGATTGTTGCATGGTGAAATTTCAGTTGAAATATCAGTACCTATTAAGTAGTAATCATCAACAAACATCAGGGGAAAATGTAAAAACTTTGTTTTTAACTGAATATATTTACTGTGTCTCAAAAGCACATGTTCACATCTCCCAGCGCTTCCCGAGGTTGCCCAAGCTTCCTCACCTCTGTGGGATCAGCCGTCTCTCGTGGGTTAAAGTGGATCTGAAAAAACGAAATATCAAGGAAAGAAGAACTGGAGTCAAAAATGCTGAGATTTAGCCATTGGTCAGGGGCCTCTCGCCTTTTTGTTGTCACACAAACAGAAAAGTGACCTTCATTCTGCATACAGGAATGAACAGGAGGCGGGGCTCATTATTTTCTGTGTTAAACGACTCAGAAGAAACGAAGTTACAAAGCCACTTGGTTCTTTAGAGCAGTTTTAGGCACCCAGCAAAACTGAGCTGGAAGTACAGAGCGTTTTCACTGGTATATTTTCAAGGCCCACATACCATGATGTTTAGGAAATCTTGGATTTCTCTAGATGAAAACTTTCTCCTCCAAAATTCCAGTGCCCCTTTGCTTTACAGGTTCACCAAGATTTTCATTTTTTATTTCGCTTGTGCTTATCGTTCTTCTTTGCTAGACTCTAAATTCCTTAAGGGCAGTGTCTCCATCTGAGTTACCTCTGCCTTCTGGCCGCCTGCCGTGGCTTGCTCACTGGTCTGGCCGACACCAGGATATGCCTATGTTGAACCCGTGCCTCCTGTGGTGTTTTGGGATTGGAAGGAGAATACACTGCTTATGTATTTGTAGGTCTTTCTTCCTTTTCTTTCCTCTTTGCTTTAAGATGTTTCTTTATTTATTTGGCTGCGCCAGGTCTTAGTTGCAGCATGAGGAGTCTTTCGTTGCTCTGTGTGAGATCTAGTTCCCCGACCAGGGATTGAACCCAGGAGCCCTGCATTGGAAGCATGGAGTCTTAGCCACTGGACCAGCAGGGAGCCCCCGGTCTGTCTTTCTTATTCCACTGTGAGCACTGAGACCGTGTGCTTTTTTGTTTTTGTGCAATGTCAAGTATACAGTATGTGACAGATGAATGCACGCCTTTCCAATATGAAAGAAAGCAGATTGTTGCATGGTGAAATTTCAGTTGAAATATCAGTACCTATTAAGTAGTAATCATCAACAAACATCAGGGGAAAATGTAAAAACTTTGTTTTTAACTGAATATATTTACTGTGTCTCAAAAGCACATGTTCACATCTCCCAGCGCTTCCCGAGGTTGCCCAAGCTTCCTCACCTCTGTGGGATCAGCCGTCTCTCGTGGGTTAAAGTGGATCTGGAATTACAACTTCTTAAAACAACAGAAAAATATCAAGGAAAGAAGAACTGGAGTCAAACTACCACTTTAAAATGCTCTTTTTCTTAGAACACCTGACATTTAAAAGTCATTCTCTCTTGCCACTTGAGTCTCGATTGACCTCAGAGATTTTATAGAAGATACAGGATTTAAAGGGCAAAAAAGACACAAGAAGGTAAAGCGACGGAGAGGGAAGAGTCGAGGGATAGCTTGGGCTTGAGGATGTTCATTTCAGCCCAGGAGCAGGAAGGATGGATCAGAAAGGAAAAGGCTGCGTGATGACGACAGCAGCGACGTCACTGTGGCAGGGAGGAGGGCAGGGCGGAGGGGAGAAAGGCGCGTTTCTCCGGGCCGGGCACGGAGAGCTTCAGAATACCGCTAATGAGAAACGAAGCTCCGTCTTCCCAGCGTATGAAATCTGCTTATGTTGGTGATTTTTTTTTTCCCCCCAGAATGGACAGAGTTAGGCAGAAACCTTTCAAGGTCCCCGATAAATAACTATGACGCTTCCGTGCATATCGATTTCCTGACGCACGGCTATACACCCTCTGCCTTTGGGGAGGAAGCAGTAGTGCTTAGCGATGGCAGATCTTTGTTTTTAATTTTTGGCCACACCATGCCGCGTGCAGGATCTTAGCTTCCAGACCAGGCGTTGAGCCCGTGCCTCCTGTGGTGGAAGCCCAGAGTCTTAACCCCTGGACCGCCGGGGATGTCCCCGCGTTGGCAGATCTCATCTGGACTTCAGAGCTAAGATGCCTTCCTTCAAGATGATTCTCCTTCCAATCCCAAAACACCGGAAACCTGGAGCCAGGACGTTGGCCCAACGAGGTGTCGACTTCAGTTATTCATGGCCTTACTCTCATTAACCTGGTAGAGTTTCTGACATTTAGAAGTACATACTTTTTCTGTCCTCATACACATTAATTAACATTCATAGGTATACCATTTGCTCATGGCCCTTTGAAACCTTAAGTAGTAATCATCAACAAACATCAGGGGAAAATGTAAAAACTTTGTTTTTAACTGAATAAATTTACTGTGTCTCAAAAGCACATGTTCACATCTCCCAGCGCTTCCCGAGGGTGCCCAAGCTTCCTCACCTCTGTGGGATCAGCCGTCTCTCGTGGGTTAAAGTGGATCTGAATTACAACTTCTTAAAACAACAGAAAAATATCAAGGAAAGAAGAACTGGAGTCAAACTACCACTTTAAAATGCTCTTTTTCTTAGAACACCTGACATTTAAAAGTCATTCTCTCTTGCCACTTGAGTCTCGATTGACCTCAGAGATTTTATAGAAGATACAGGATTTAAAGGGCAAAAAAGACACAAGAAGGTAAAGCGACGGAGAGGGAAGAGTCGAGGGATAGCTTGGGCTTGAGGATGTTCATTTCAGCCCAGGAGCAGGAAGGATGGATCAGAAAGGAAAAGGCTGCGTGATGACGACAGCAGCGACGTCACTGTGGCAGGGAGGAGGGCAGGGCGGAGGGGAGAAAGGCGCGTTTCTCCGGGCCGGGCACGGAGAGCTTCAGAATACCGCTAATGAGAAACGAAAGCTCCGTCTTCCCAGCGTATGAAATCTGCTTATGTTGGTGATTTTTTTTTTCCCCCCAGAATGGACAGAGTTAGGCAGAAACCTTTCAAGGTCCCCGATAAATAACTATGACGCTTCCGTGCATATCGATTTCCTGACGCACGGCTATACACCCTCTGCCTTTGGGGAGGAAGCAGTAGTGCTTAGCGATGGCAGATCTTTGTTTTTAATTTTTGGCCACACCATGCCGCGTGCAGGATCTTAGCTTCCAGACCAGGCGTTGAGCCCGTGCCTCCTGTGGTGGAAGCCCAGAGTCTTAACCCCTGGACCGCCGGGGATGTCCCCGCGTTGGCAGATCTCATCTGGACTTCAGAGCTAAGATGCCTTCCTTCAAGATGATTCTCCTTCCAATCCCAAAACACCGGAAACCTGGAGCCAGGACGTTGGCCCAACGAGGTGTCGACTTCAGTTATTCATGGCCTTACTCTCATTAACCTGGTAGAGTTTCTGACATTTAGAAGTACATACTTTTTTTCTGTCCTCATACACATTAATTAACATTCATAGGTATACCATTTGCTCATGAGCCTATTTACATTTTTTGAAATCTTCTTACCCCCAATTTGTGGAGAAATAAAGCACGGAAATAATTCATAATTCCCTTTAAAGCTTATTAACTGTGGACCGTGAAATGCACAGGGGAGGTGGTAGTTTACACGATCCCTTAGAATGATCAGAGAACTATGACTCTTTATCTGCAACTCAGAAAAATGCCTGGATCATTCTGACAGCATCCTAAACCGTAACTTAATATAAAAACACCAGTCACAGGTGTTAGACTTGTTTATTTGTAATAAGTTCTTCTCCTTCCCATCGGTTCTGACGCGGACGGTGGTCCAGGACCGTCGCTGTCACGTGGCCCTGTCGTGAGCTGTCCCCTGTTGGACTCCAGGAAGATATTTTAGCCTGTGACAGTGACGTCGATGATGATGGACCTTGAAGTCATTCTCGAACCTCCAATATGTTTTCCTGCATGGGTTTCAATATAAACCACTTTTGTTTCTCCGGGGACCCCTCTGGCTGATGCTCAAGGCTTTGTTCTGTTGCCAGAATCAAAAATCTCCCTTTCATCAGCTTTGGACACTTTCAGAACACGCCGGGGTGCATCAGGACAACTTTACGATCAGATAAAGACAGAAGCATCCTTCTATTGGCCTCAGACACTCAGAAGATTTAACCCGTGAAAAAGAAAGTATTAGAGATGCCTCGGAGGAAATTTAGTATCGGACTTGAACCTGTCAAAAATTTCTATTATGGCCATTTAGCCTAGTATCTTAATTTCCTCCTACAAAGGGAGAGGGTCTTCCAGCTGGTGGCCGCGTGCAGGATCTTAGCTTCCAGACCGGGGACCGTTGGGCTCTAACCCTGGACCGGGGATGTCCCCGCGTTGGCAGATCTCATCTGGACTTCAGAGCTAAGATGCCTTCCTTCAAGATGATTCTCCTTCCAATCCCAAAACACCGGAAACCTGGAGCCAGGACGTTGGCCCAACGAGGTGTCGACTTCAGTTATTCATGGCCTTACTCTCATTAACCTGGTAGAGTTTCTGACATTTAGAAGTACATACTTTTTTTCTGTCCTCATACACATTAATTAACATTCATAGGTATACCATTTGCTCATGAGCCTATTTACATTTTTTGAAATCTTCTTACCCCCAATTTGTGGAGAAATAAAGCACGGAAATAATTCATAATTCCCTTTAAAGCTTATTAACTGTGGACCGTGAAATGCACAGGGGAGGTGGTAGTTTACACGATCCCTTAGAATGATCAGAGAACTATGACTCTTTATCTGCAACTCAGAAAAATGCCTGGATCATTCTGACAGCATCCTAAACCGTAACTTAATATAAAAACACCAGTCACAGGTGTTAGACTTGTTTATTTGTAATAAGTTCTTCTCCTTCCCATCGGTGCTGACGCGACGGTGGTCCAGGACCGTCGCTGTCACGTGGCCCTGTCGTGAGCTGTCCCCTGTTGGACTCCAGGAAGATATTTTAGCCTGTGACAGTGACGTCGATGATGATGGACCTTGAAGTCATTCTCGAACCTCCAATATGTTTTCCTGCATGGGTTTCAATATAAACCACTTTTGTTTCTCCGGGGACCCCTCTGGCTGATGCTCAAGGCTTTGTTCTGTTGCCAGAATCAAAAATCTCCCTTTCATCAGCTTTGGACACTTTCAGAACACGCCGGGGTGCATCAGGACAACTTTACGATCAGATAAAGACAGAAGCATCCTTCTATTGGCCTCAGACACTCAGAAGATTTAACCCGTGAAAAAGAAAGTATTAGAGATGCCTCGGAGGAAATTTAGTATCGGACTTGAACCTGTCAAAAATTTCTATTATGGCCATTTAGCCTAGTATCTTAATTTCCTCCTACAAAGGGAGAGGGGTCTTCCAGCTGGTGAGCTGTGCAGGCCATGCCTGGATTCACTCTTTCCTTCTGTGTGAAAATATTCCAGAACCTCTGACTACACACCATGTGCAAAGGACCTTAATAAATAATACATGTTTTTAGTTTAAAATTTTTATATGTACATGATATTTTATATAATCATTTGAGCAAAATTTGTTCTGAAGTCTTGAACCTCAAAAGGTAGCAGTGGGGTGAGGGGGGGCTTCCCTGGTGGTCCAGTGGGTAAGGACACCGCCTTGCAGGGCAAGGGGCGCCGGTTCGATCCCTGGCCTGGGAAGATCCCATGTGCCGCGGAGCAGCTGGACAGATGTGTCCAATTACCGAGCCGGAGCTCTGGAGCACATGCGCCCAGAGCCGGTGCTCTGTGACAACAGACGCCACCATGATGGGAGGCCCACACGGGCCAAAGAACAAAGATGGATGAAACTAGACAAATGAAAGACCAGTGGAAGTGGCCCACCCACCCCCTCCCTCCCCACCCTCGCCTAAATAAATAAATTAATTAATTAAAAAAAAAAAGGTAGCAGCGGGGGCAACATAATTGCCTTTCAGTTTGGCAACATTGCCTTTGAATTTCCACCTGCACCTCAGAAGCTCTTCACAGCAGGCATCCCCACTGGGCACATAACCTGTCAGGACTGGCTCCAGCCGACAGACCACTGCAAGGAATCACTAGGTGTCGTGGATTCTGGGCTGTAGATGCTCAATGCTACAAAGTACAATGCTAAGACTTTCTTTTGGAGATTGGTTTTACATTTCCTTGCTTAGTGTTTAAAAGACACTCAGTATCTACAATTTTTTATCCTTTGGCCACGTCATAAGGGCAGATGGTTGGGCATTTCCAAAACGTCTTACAGGGCGTGTGGAAGTCTTCGACTGCAGGAGAGTGAGGCATGCGGTCACCACCTTGCTGCCTCCAGCCTGCATCTCTGCCACCTTACGCTCCAGTGTGGTCACTTCCTGCGTCCACGCAGGTGCAGAGGGTGGGCAGGAGGAAGGCCGTGGTTCCAAAGCCGCTCGCGGCCTCTGAGCTCCACTGTGAACGAGAATAGCATGATTTCTCATTCTATAGGAATTCCTTTCATTACATTGATGTGTTAAGACTGGCGTTCAGGACAGAGATTTTCTTCACATGCAAGTAAACCAAGCACAGTTGAATTATCATTAACACATGGTTCCGAAATGGAGACAAAAGACTTCTGGCTGTTTTTAAAAGTTCATATGTCTAGTATACAAGGGATTGGATATTTTTCATAATATTAGCCATTTTGTAAAAAGCAGACTATAATTCTGTACCTTTACATTATATCTCTGTAGAGTGAGCATCTAGAATTTTGATGTATTTGAAAACAAATACTCTGCTATTAGCAACAACTCTGCTGACTGGTTTCACTTGAAGCTGACGACCGCTCCTGACCTCAGCACCTTATGCTATGGGACCTCGTCACACTGTTCTCTCTCCTGTGTGTCGGGGAACGATGCTTTCTCAGATTGACAGTGCGGGACAATGAGTGAAAAAGCATGCTATTGAGTTTGGCTGTAACGTCCTAATTTTCACACTCATGGCTCTTAGAGTGTAGTTGCAGGGTGCACATCTGTCCTTCTTGTCAAGGAAGCTCTGTCTTTAACCACGTAATGAAATAGGAAGCCGACTGTTTCCAAGCGAGGCTGAATAGCAATACATCTTGCAGTTCATAAAGGTCTTTTCAGTGCAGATCGACCTCGTGGATATCACACATGAAGTTGGCTCTCTTTGTAGGATACACATTTCATCCTCCTACTATAGCTTGAACCTGGGTCTCATGTCAGGTGTATTTCTAAAGATTTGACCTCAGAACCGGGATTTGCCATTTTACTGCAGGGGTCTTTAAGAGGTCCATAACTCAGCTCACTCCTTCTGGGGTGATGGGTATGGATGTACCCTTACTGCATATCAAGTCCTCTTACTGCTGAGGATGGAGAGCCAGCAACAGGAAGGAAGAGGGGCAAGGGTTGAGGTGTTGCCCAGCATCTTTTTATTTTTCTTTTTAAAATAGGTGCTTATTTATTCAGCTGCACTAGACCTTAGTTTCAGCATGAGGCATCTAGTTCCCTGACCAGGGATCGAACCCGGGTCCCCTGCTTTGGGAGTGCAGAGTCGTAGGGCCCATCAGGGAAGTCCTGTGTACAGCATCTTAACCGTCTCTAACTCTGCTGTCCTGGGGGGAAAAAATAAGTTGGGAAGATCCCTGAGAAATCATTTAGTTCACACTCTGGATATTTGAAAGGATGGTTCCTATAGTTGTATTTTTAGATGCTTTCAGAGTAATTAATTCTATTAATACAGCTTTCCAGAGTGCCAAGGTGGGTAAGGAGACTCTACAATTACATCTCACTCTGGTCTCTTTCTTTTTCTTGTGTCTTCAGTGGAGTGAGACTTAGAAGGATTTGGGGCAGGTCCTTCCTCAGTTTACCTTTTTTTCAGATATTTAGATGCTGACAACAGATCTGAGTTTGTTTAATTGGCACATCCTGGAGCATCTTTGCTGTTGTTAAGCATGTGTAACTTTATGGCTGTATACTCTTTTAGGCTGGATTTTTGTTCACAGCTTCTTTCATCAGTGAGGTTGCACTAATATCATACTAAAATACACTTGCTTATATATACTAGAAAATTATTTATAAGTATAGCACTTCAGTGCTATATTTGTGACATTTTCCTTGCTGAATACATTTTATCATTCTGACAAGCATTAATCCTTATGTTTCTGATTCCTATTAGCCGACTGTTTCCAAGCGAGGCTGAATAGCAATACATCTTGCAGTTCATAAAGGTCTTTTCAGTGCAGATCGACCTCGTGGATATCACACATGAAGTTGGCTCTCTTTGTAGGATACACATTTCATCCTCCTACTATAGCTTGAACCTGGGTCTCATGTCAGGTGTATTTCTAAAGATTTGACCTCAGAACCGGGATTTGCCATTTTACTGCAGGGGTCTTTAAGAGGTCCATAACTCAGCTCACTCCTTCTGGGGTGATGGGTATGGATGTACCCTTACTGCATATCAAGTCCTCTTACTGCTGAGGATGGAGAGCCAGCAACAGGAAGGAAGAGGGGCAAGGGTTGAGGTGTTGCCCAGCATCTTTTTATTTTTCTTTTTAAAATAGGTGCTTATTTATTCAGCTGCACTAGACCTTAGTTTCAGCATGAGGCATCTAGTTCCCTGACCAGGGATCGAACCCGGGTCCCCTGCTTTGGGAGTGCAGAGTCGTAGGGCCCATCAGGGAAGTCCTGTGTACAGCATCTTAACCGTCTCTAACTCTGCTGTCCTGGGGGGAAAAAATAAGTTGGGAAGATCCCTGAGAAATCATTTAGTTCACACTCTGGATATTTGAAAGGATGGTTCCTATAGTTGTATTTTTAGATGCTTTCAGAGTAATTAATTCTATTAATACAGCTTTCCAGAGTGCCAAGGTGGGTAAGGAGACTCTACAATTACATCTCACTCTGGTCTCTTTCTTTTTCTTGTGTCTTCAGTGGAGTGAGACTTAGAAGGATTTGGGGCAGGTCCTTCCTCAGTTTACCTTTTTTTCAGATATTTAGATGCTGACAACAGATCTGAGTTTGTTTAATTGGCACATCCTGGAGCATCTTTGCTGTTGTTAAGCATGTGTAACTTTATGGCTGTATACTCTTTTAGGCTGGATTTTTGTTCACAGCTTCTTTCATCAGTGAGGTTGCACTAATATCATACTAAAATACACTTGCTTATATATACTAGAAAATTATTTATAAGTATAGCACTTCAGTGCTATATTTGTGACATTTTCCTTGCTGAATACATTTTATCATTCTGACAAGCATTAATCCTTATGTTTCTGATTCCTATTGCCTGCAAAGAGGGTTAGCTGAATGATGAGTCATTATTGATGTCCGAGTATTCATTTATTTGTGACGCTCGTTCTTTGGAAAAGGCACAGGTAGAAGATGTACGGAGATGTTCAGATGAGGATCCTTGATTCTTGGAGCTCATGGTTAAGAACAGATATTTGCAAAGAAGGACCGTGGTGATGTAACCCAGACAAGGAAAGTTGCTTTTATGTGGACTCTAAAAAAGAACCACGAATAAACTTACACACAAAACAAAAATAGACCCAGAGACATAGAAAACAAACTTACAGTTACCAAAGGGGAAAGGCGGGGGAGGGATGAATTAGGAGTTTGGACTTAAAACATACACACTACTATATATGAAATAAATACCCAACAAGGATCTACTGTACAGCAAAGGGAACTGTACTCGATATTTTATAATAACCTATAAGGAAAAATAATCTGAAAAAAATAGATACATATGTACGCATGTATGAATCCCACTGCTGGACATCTGAAACAACGCTGCGAGTCAACAACGTGTGTTCATGCTGCTCCGTGACCTCAGTCGTGTGCGACTCTGTGACCCGGAGGCCTGGAGCCCACCAGGCCCCTCTCTATGGAATTCTCTGGGAAAGGACACTGGAGTGGGTGGCCGGGCCCTCCTCCAGGGATCTTCCTGACCCAGGGATCGAACCCAGGTCTCCCTCACTGCAGGTGAATTCCTTACCCCAGAGCCCCCAGGGAAGTATAGATGGACTCTGCTTCCATTAAAAAAAAAAGTTAAATAGCAGTTCAAGGCAGCGTCTAATCATGTGTCAGTGAATTATGCGTCAAGACGGAGATTCCAGAGAAGACAGCCTGGGGGGTTTCTGCTGGTGGACAGTATTTTTAGGGAGAACGGTCGCTGTGGCTGGGTCTTGGAGCCCAGACTAGGCGTAAACCTCTGGAGAGGAGGAAGCCCTACTGGGTTTGGAGAAGGAGTGGACTGGGGCGCGCGGGGGAGGGGGGGAGCGCCTCCTGAAGGGAACAGAGTGTGCGTGGGGGTAGGCGCGCTAGCACGGCGGGCTGTGATTGGGCGAAAAGTAGCGTAGGGCTCCAGGGCTGGGCTCCTGTGGCGGACGGGTTTGGAGAAGCGAGTGACAAAGAGATTTTTAATTCTTTAATTTACTTTATTAATTTTTATTTACTTTATTATTTAATAGAATAATTTATTTTATTTGTAATAATATGACAATTGCTCTACAATATCGTGTTAGTTTCTGCCCTCTGTCCACATGATCCAGCCCTAGGCATGCACGCGTCTCCTCCCTCTTGACCCTCCCGCCCACCCCTCTAGGTTGTCACTGAGCACCGGGTGTGAGGTCCCAGCGTCATATAGAAAATTCACGCTGGCTATCTGTTTTACCTGTGGTCACGTGGATGTTCCCGTGCTACGCGTGGCAGAGTTTTACGGGAGCGTGTCTGGCGAGCGTGGGAGCAGAGGCGGCCGCGCGGCCCGTCGGGGTTCACCGGCTGCGCGGACTCTGGCCAGCCGCCTGAGCGCTCCGGGCCTTCGTTCCTCGTTCCAGAAAGTAGTTACCATGAATGGTGGTGGACAACACCGTTTCCCCGTGTTTAAAACAGCCGTACTGTTAGTTCAAGGGGCGAATGAGACGTGAAGCGCTCGGTGCCTTCCCCAGGGCCTCGGACAGGAGGATCCCTCAGTAGCTGGGCTGAGAATGTCGTTGAAGAGGGAAGAGGCTCGGGAGCGTGCAGAAGGGATTCAGCTGGGGGCTGGCCGGGCCGCGGCCAGTGAAGAGCTCCCAGGTGATTGCTGTCAGGCGGCGGCGCTGGTGCAGGGTCTGATCTGAGCTCAGTGGAGGCGGGAGCGTCCCGCGGGGTAAGACGCCCTGGCGGGGGCAGCGTGTCTAGGGTCCGCACGACACACTTGCTGAATGAAGATGCAGGCCCAGAGGGTCACAGTGGACGGGGAAGGCTGGGTGAGAAAGCCCGGGGAGGAAAGAGTGAATTATTCCTGAATGGCTGGAGTTGACCGGCCGAGCCGAATGGAGAGCACAGGTGATTCCCGGGTTCTGAGCTCAGGCAGCTGAGAAAATGATTTTATTATCGACCGAAGGAAGAATGAGTTTTGGAGAGAAAATGGTGAGTTTGGTTTTATTGCAGTGACTTTAAAAGTAGTGACTCATTTACTTATTCATCCAACAAATACTGCTGAATTGTTGTGACATCAACTACTTTTCCTGGATTTTGTTCATAGTGTAAAATACTCTTTCCTGTTGTCCTTTTTTTCAGGTTCTTTCCCTTTTCTTTCCTCTTGCTACCGTTGGCTTGATTGTTAGAAGAATGGTTTTATGACCTTTTTTCTCACGTTCCTTTTTAAAATAAAATTTGTATCGAAGTATGGTTGTCTTAACTCTATGTTCGTTTCCAGTGTCCAGAGGAGTAATTCACTGATACATGTTCTTTTCATATTCTTTCCATTAGAGCTTATTGAGAGATACTGAATACATACTGAGTTATACAGTAGGACCTTGCTTGCCTGTAAATATTTTTTGTATAGTGGTTTGTATGTGCTAATTCCAAACTCCTAGTTTATCCGTCCCCCACCCCTTCTTTATTCGTTCTTGTTTGTTTGTTTGTTTTTAACATCATAGTTGTCCTGTTCCCCGCTAGTCCAGGATCTACTTGGAATTCCCTCATCGCCTTCCCTTGCCTCCCTCCTCTGCCTGGCCTTCAAGGCTCATTTTCTCCCTCTCTCCTTTTTCCCTGTACCCTGTGAAATGGAAGGTTCTCTAGTCCGTGGTGAGTCCCAACTGCAGGACTGAGTTGTGACTGCAAAAGTGAAGAGGGCCCATTGTCATTGGTAGGGCCACGCGTGTGTATGTGTGTTGGAGCAGCGGTTGGACTCTGTTTCGGTTGGCCCTCGATGCCAAGAATGGTTCCTTTGGACCATGTTGACGGCTTGCAGACTTTAGCTTTTGATCACCTAGGATAGTCTGGTTATGGTGAAGTAAATGTATAATGTGAGCCTGAGTGTAGCAGGATCGAGTCTCTTTTGGATAAAGCCAAGCTTTCATGAGGAATTTCCATGTGGGAGGGCTTATTGTTTGCAGGCTGTATTGAGATGGGCGAGTGTCAGTGGGTAGAAAAATGCACGAGGCAGGTGCATAGAATCAGAACACCTGGGCGCCTTAATTCTGAGACCTGAATTTAGAGACCCTTTTTTTTTTTTTTTTTTCCTGCTTTACCATGATCTCCTCTGCATAAAACCAAATGGAACTGGAACTCCGCAATTTCCAGCTTGTGAGGATTGACTTGGAGCAGTGCTGACCATTTTTTTTTTTTTTACTAAGCGAACAGTTTATAGATACCACCCATTAAATCTGTAAACAAGACCTGAGGATAGGAGGAGATTTTTAATTCATTCATGTTTGGAGGTCCTGGAAAACTTCCACTAATTACTTCAGAAGCAGAATATCCATGTGGATAATCGATGTGCTAATTGCAATTTGAAGTTTTCTAAGAATCTCTGCCTGGTGATTTGTTCCCTCTGATTGCGTGGCTTGTGCTTGAACGTGTCTGTGCTTCAAGACTGTTTATAATTCAGGTTCTTTACCAATTACAGGTGTTTCTCATTCTTATTTAGTGGTGTTTTATGCAAAGAACCTGGCTGCCAATGCAAGAGACCTAAGTGGGCCCAGGCCCTGGGTCGGGAAGATTGCTGGAGAAGGAAATGACACGCCATTTCAGTATTCTTGCCTCGAGGGTCCCACGGACAGAGGAGCCTGGTGGGCTACAGGCCATGGGGTCAAAAAAGAGTCAGACACGACTTAGCGACTAAACAACAACAAACACTCTACTGTATAGATGAACCATTTTCTTTATCCAGTCATTAGTGAACGGACCTTTGCTTTGTTTCTACTATTTAGCTGCTGTGCATAATGCTGCTGTGAATGTTCATACATAAATTTTTAGATAAGCATAGCTTTGATTCTCGAGAGAGAACCTGACTTCCATCAGCAGCGCGTGAAGGCTTCAGCCCTCTGCGTGCTCACCAGCACTTGTTACTGTCTTTCATTTTGATTATGACCGTCCCGGGGGGTGTGAGTTGTAACTTACTGTGATTTTTATTTTCTTTCCCTTTTTGTTAATGATGTTGAACATCTCCTCGGGTGTCGCCCAGTGGAATCTTGTGTCTGTGCTGTGAGCAGAGGGTCTGACCTGGCCTGCTGTGCTCCTGCTCGCCGAGGGGAAGATCACGGCTGTTTGAAGCCCTTAGTACAGGTGACTGTGCACCTTCACCCCACACCCCGCTGCCAGGCAGCAGCCAGCGCGGGACCGTTGGTGGTCCTGCTCAGCCACTGGTGCAGGCCACGGGGGGTCCCCCAGGCGAGCAGCTGTCGGAGATCCACCTCAGGGGATCGGTCCGCCAGCGGTCAGTGGAGCAGCGGCCGTCAGGGGGAGAGTGAGGCAAGAGTCAGGTCTGGGGGTTTCCCCAGGGCTTCTCACCCTCGAGCAGGGGGGTGAGCTGGGGGCTCCGGGGTCAGGCAGGGGCTGCGTCCTGCTGGCTCCAAAGCCCGGCTGGGCCCAGGGCTCGAGGCGGCAGTGACCCTTTCTCCCACCCCCGCCTCTGTGGCCTCATGGCCGTGGCCGTCTGCTTAGGACACCGTCTGCAGGACAGCGCCTGCCATTTGGGGGGCCGTGGAGCCTGTGGGCCGGCGCAGCCCTGGGTGCCTGCTGTCTTGGCGACGACACTGGGCGGGGGCTGGGGACGTGGCCCGGAGGGGCCGCCCGCTGAGCTCTGCCTGCTCCAGCCCAGACGGGGCCTTGGAGCTCGAGAGCTGTGCCCGGGACCTGGCCCTCGTCAGGACAGGTTTACAGGAGCACTGTCACCTGACTGGGACCTGACCTCCAGAGCAAAAGACGTGACACGTAGACATTTATAGCAGCTCCGCACGCCCCTGCCCACTTTCCTAGACAAGGGCTTGCCGTGAGCTTTTGGGAACTTGGGGGTTTTTAAGGCACGAGCCGCCCCCTCCTTGCAGGGCCCTCAGCAAAGTTGATAGGCTTCAGCCCTCTGCGTGCTCACTCAGCACTAAATTTTTAGATAAGCATAGCTTTGATTCTCGAGAGGACCTGACTTCCATCAGCAGCGCGTGAAGGCTTCAGCCCTCTGCGTGCTCACCAGCACTTGTTACTGTCTTTCATTTTGATTATGACCGTCCCGGGGGGTGTGAGTTGTAACTTACTGTGATTTTTATTTTCTTTCCCTTTTTGTTAATGATGTTGAACATCTCCTCGGGTGTCGCCCAGTGGAATCTTGTGTCTGTGCTGTGAGCAGAGGGTCTGACCTGGCCTGCTGTGCTCCTGCTCGCCGAGGGGAAGATCACGGCTGTTTGAAGCCCTTAGTACAGGTGACTGTGCACCTTCACCCCACACCCCGCTGCCAGGCAGCAGCCAGCGCGGGACCGTTGGTGGTCCTGCTCAGCCACTGGTGCAGGCCACGGGGGGTCCCCCAGGCGAGCAGCTGTCGGAGATCCACCTCAGGGGATCGGTCCGCCAGCGGTCAGTGGAGCAGCGGCCGTCAGGGGGAGAGTGAGGCAAGAGTCAGGTCTGGGGGTTTCCCCAGGGCTTCTCACCCTCGAGCAGGGGGGTGAGCTGGGGGCTCCGGGGTCAGGCAGGGGCTGCGTCCTGCTGGCTCCAAAGCCCGGCTGGGCCCAGGGCTCGAGGCGGCAGTGACCCTTTCTCCCACCCCCGCCTCTGTGGCCTCATGGCCGTGGCCGTCTGCTTAGGACACCGTCTGCAGGACAGCGCCTGCCATTTGGGGGGCCGTGGAGCCTGTGGGCCGGCGCAGCCCTGGGTGCCTGCTGTCTTGGCGACGACACTGGGCGGGGGCTGGGGACGTGGCCCGGAGGGGCCGCCCGCTGAGCTCTGCCTGCTCCAGCCCAGACGGGGCCTTGGAGCTCGAGAGCTGTGCCCGGGGACCTGGCCCTCGTCAGGACAGGTTTACAGGAGCACTGTCACCTGACTGGGACCTGACCTCCAGAGCAAAAGACGTGACACGTAGACATTTATAGCAGCTCCGCACGCCCCTGCCCACTTTCCTAGACAAGGGCTTGCCGTGAGCTTTTGGGAACTTGGGGGTTTTTAAGGCACGAGCCGCCCCCTCCTTGCAGGGCCCTCAGCACACCTTTCTCCGCGGCAAACTCCGACGCTTTGGCACTGTTTGGCCTCACTGCGTGTCAGGCACATGAGTTTATGTTTCGGTGACACAGACATCCCCTCCCTCTTGGACCTCCCGCCTGTTCCGCTGTCCCCCCATGCCGCCCCTCTGGGTCACCACGGAGCGCTGCGCCGAGCTCCCTCTGCTACCCTGCCGGCCTCCGCTGGCCAGCTGTTCATATTCGGCTGCGCTGGGTCTTTGTTGCTTCATTTCTCTCGTCTCAGCGAGGCAGGGCGACTCTCTGGTTGTGGTGTGCAGGCTTCTCTTGTTGTGGAGAGCAGGCTCGAGGGCACGGGGCTTAGTTGCTCCACCGCTTGTGGGATCTCCGGACCAGGGGCTGAGTCGTGTCCCCTGCGGCGACAGGCAGGCTCTGAGCCTCTGGACCTCCAGGGGAGTCCTCCGCCAGCTGGCTGACGCGGGGTAATGCACGTACGTCGGTCCCTGCCTCCCAGCTCACCTCCTCCTCCCCCGGGCCCTGCGTCCATCCTCTATCCCCGTGTCTCGATTTCTGCCCTGCAGATGGGCTCATCTGTACTAGGCTCCACACACAGCGTTAATGCACAGTTTTTGTTTCTTCTTTCTGACTTACTTCACTCTGTAGCACAGCCCTAGAGCCTCCGCATGTCTACAAATGACCTGGTATCATTCTTTGTTATGGCTGAGTAATATTCCACTGTATTATATAAACACCACGTCTTCTTTTTGTTTTATTTATTTTTGATTAAAGAATAATTGCTGTACAGTATCATGTTGGTTTCTGCCCAAGAGCAGCATGAGTCAGCCACAGGGGTACCCACGCCCCCTCCTTCCTGAGCCTCCTACCATGCCTGTTTTATGCATTCCTCTGTCGTTGGACATTTGAGTTGTCTCCATGTCCTGGCTCCAAGTATTCTAACTAGTTTACATTTTCAACATGATGTTTCTTAGATTGGTCTATATGGATGTGTGCAGTTACAGTTCATTTATGTTTATTGCTATATCCTGTTATATAAATAAACTAAAATTTATTTAATTAGTCTATAGTTTATAAACAGTTGGGTTTTTCATTCTGGGGCAATGGCTACAATGCTCCCATGAACTTTCTTGTACATATAGAATGGAGCATAGCGTAAGGATTTCTCTAGGATATCTGCCCACAACTGAACTGGCAAGATCAAGGGGCATACCCATTTTCCATTTTACCAGGCAACGTCAAATGTTTTCCATGGTGTTTTACGAGCCCCACCTCCACCAGCAGCGTGTGTGAGCCCCCGCTGCCTCCCACCCTGGGCAGCACCGGTGCTGCCTGGAATCTAGATGCAGGCCGCTTTGTACGGGTGTGTTACAGAATCTCCCTGTGGTTTACTTCGCATTCCTCTCAGCACTAATGAGCGTCTCGTTAATATGTCTGTGTTGTCTCTTCTGTCAAGTGCCCATTCAAGGATTTTGGCTGCATTTTTATTAGAGTTGTTTTCTAATTTGCAGGTATTTTCATATACTCTGCACGCTAATCATTTGTGCTGTAAATATAGTTTCCCACTTGTGGTTTTGCTTTTAACTTTCTTGCATCTTATTAATGAACATAATTGTTAGTACCAGGGCCAACTTAGTGAATAACAGAAACTGATTCGTTGTTCTCAAGGAGCCTATATTCTTGCACAGAAAGGCAGATAATAAAAAAAATACAGTAAGTAAATGATGTGGCATGTTAGCAATATGTTGTCAACTAAGGTCTGTGTAGTTTAAGCTGCGGTCTTTCCAGAAGTCGTGTGTGGATGTGACAGGTAGACCATAAAGAAGGCTGAGAGCTGAGGAATTGACGCCTTTGAACTGTGGTGTTGGAGAACATTCCTGAGAGTCCCTTGGGCAGCAAGGAGATCAAACCAGTCAATCCAGAAGGAAATCAACCCTGAATATTCACTCGGAGGGCTCAAGCTGACCTGACACTCTAATATTTTGGCCACCTGGTACAAAGAGCCAACTCAGTGGAAAAGACCCCGATGCTGGGAAAGACTGAGGGCGGGAAGAGAACGGGGAACAGAGGATGAGACGGCTGGATGGCATCACGACTCACTGGACATGAATTCGAGCAAACTCTGGGAGGCAGTGGAGGACAGAGGAGCCTGGCATGCTGCAGTCCAGAGGGTCACAAAGAATTGAACACAACTTAGCAACTGAACAACAACAGCTGTAAACATAGAAAATCCTCCAATGCAATGACGTGCCGAGATTCCTTTTTCCTCAGTCTGGACAGACTTAAGACTTCCACAAGCCCCGAGAAGGGGAGCCTGCTTGCTGGCTCTCGTCCCTCTGTCCTCAGCCCCCCTCCCGTGTGGCCGCCTCTGGCTGCACTAGTCTCAGAGAATCACTTGAAAAGAGAGGTGATGGGCAGAGCGGGGTAGCCTGGTGGGTTAATAGCAGCAAGTTTAGCCAGAGTTTGAAAGTCAGTCTTCCCTCATGGTGATGATTTCTGGGTGTTTTCAAAGACTCTCAGTGTGGATCCACCCTCCTGTGCATCCATCCATCCATCCGTCCTTCCAGCCATCCGTTCACTCATCCATCCATCCGTCTGGAAGCTCAATGATATGATGGGGCGGAGGAGGTCCAGATTTTGAAGTAAGCAGTCAAAACCAAATAGCAGTATTCATTCTTGTCCTTGACACCTTTCTGCCCTTTGTCTGTGCTCCGGAACCACTTGACACCTGTTCTTTTTTTCAAAAACCTTTGTCTTCTTGCACAGAAAGGCAGATAATAAAAAAAATACAGTAAGTAAATGATGTGGCATGTTAGCAATATGTTGTCAACTAAGGTCTGTGTAGTTTAAGCTGCGGTCTTTCCAGCAGTCGTGTGGATGTGACAGGTAGACCATAAAGAAGGCTGAGAGCTGAGGAATTGACGCCTTTGAACTGTGGTGTTGGAGAACATTCCTGAGAGTCCCTTGGGCAGCAAGGAGATCAAACCAGTCAATCCAGAAGGAAATCAACCCTGAATATTCACTCGGAGGGCTCAAGCTGACCTGACACTCTAATATTTTGGCCACCTGGTACAAAGAGCCAACTCAGTGGAAAAGACCCCGATGCTGGGAAAGACTGAGGGCGGGAAGAGAACGGGGAACAGAGGATGAGACGGCTGGATGGCATCACGACTCACTGGACATGAATTCGAGCAAACTCTGGGAGGCAGTGGAGGACAGAGGAGCCTGGCATGCTGCAGTCCAGAGGGTCACAAAGAATTGAACACAACTTAGCAACTGAACAACAACAGCTGTAAACATAGAAAATCCTCCAATGCAATGACGTGCCGAGATTCCTTTTTCCTCAGTCTGGACAGACTTAAGACTTCCACAAGCCCCGAGAAGGGGAGCCTGCTTGCTGGCTCTCGTCCCTCTGTCCTCAGCCCCCCTCCCGTGTGGCCGCCTCTGGCTGCACTAGTCTCAGAGAATCACTTGAAAAGAGAGGTGATGGGCAGAGCGGGGTAGCCTGGTGGGTTAATAGCAGCAAGTTTAGCCAGAGTTTGAAAGTCAGTCTTCCCTCATGGTGATGATTTCTGGGTGTTTTCAAAGACTCTCAGTGTGGATCCACCCTCCTGTGCATCCATCCATCCATCCGTCCTTCCAGCCATCCGTTCACTCATCCATCCATCCGTCTGGAAGCTCAATGATATGATGGGGCGGAGGAGGTCCAGATTTTGAAGTAAGCAGTCAAAACCAAATAGCAGTATTCATTCTTGTCCTTGACACCTTTCTGCCCTTTGTCTGTGCTCCGGAACCACTTTACTTGGTTTTGATGCATCAGGCCAGTGTCTCATTTTAGAATAATTTAATATGCATAAATATTTGATAGCAGCTGGTAAATAGATGAATGTTTTGCATCTTACTTCCAGGTATAGGATGTTTAATTTTTTTATTTTTATTTTTATTTTGGGCGGGGGTCGGGTTGGGGAGGGAGGGGAGTGGGCGGGCCACTTTTATTGGTCTTTCGTTTCTCTATGTTCATCCGTCTTTGTTCTTTGGCTCCTGTGGGCCTCCCATCGCAGTGGCATCTGTCGTTGTAGAGCGCCGGCTCTGGACGCATGCACTCCAGAGCTCCGGCTCGGTAATTGGACACATCTGTCCAGCCGCTCCGCAGCACGTGGGATCTTCCCAGGCCAGGGCTCGAACCGGCGCCCCTTGCACTGCAAGGCGGTGTCCTTACCCACTAGACCACCAGGGGAAGCCCAGGATGTTTAATTTTAAAAAGCTGTTCATGGATGATTTTCTTCTCTTTTTTTCATTGCAGTATCATTGATTTGCCATGTTGTGTCAGTTTCCGGCTCACAGCGCAGTGATTTAGTTGTGTATACATATGTTGTATATATATTCTCTTCAATTATAGTTTATTATACAGCCTTGAGTATAGTTCTCTGTGCTATACAGCAGGGCCTTGTTCTTTACCCATTTTATGTGAAAGAGTTTGTGTCTGCTAATCCCAAACTCCCACCCATCCCTCCTCACCCCACCCCACCCCACCCCAGTAACCGTGACCTCCTCTCTGTGATGGTGAGACCTGTTTCTGTGTCATAGACATGGCCATCCGTGTGATGCTTCAGAATTCCACATTCACGGATATCTTTCTCAAGTGGACACAGCACCGCCCGCCTAGTGTCTAATAATTGCCTGTATTCATGCCCTCTATTGAAAGGTCAGTCAGGCACTTTGGCCCACTGTGAGATCCTAGAATGACAGAGCCAGACCGGAAGGGGACTTGCAGATTCTTGAATCCACCTTCGTTCTCTTGCAGGCGGGGATATGGAGACGCCCGGCGTCCACCACACGTCTGGCGCCTCCGTTACGCGGAGGCCGAGCGGCGCGGCGAGGAGGAGAGCGTGCGCCTATGGTAGGGGACCCCTCCTTCCTCTGTTCTCTCTGTGCCTCCGGGTGGTCCCAGTGCCAGGCTTCTCCCGATGACATTTAATGGGCGCATGATCAGGATGATTAGGCTAGTTTACCACTAGCTGCAAAGCAGGAGGAGACCAAACCATGTGCTTGTTGATTCGACACCTGTTTCCTGAGAGCTGTCCTGCACCACGTCACGCCCTGAACCCTGGGACAGTGTTCAGAGGCTGATGGGGTGAGAGACCTGCCACTGACTGTAGGAACTGAACCAAGGTGTTGCTCGGAGCTAATTTTTGTTCTGTCAACAAGATGTTGGTAATTAGATTGTCAACATGTATTTTCCCCATTAGGTTTCTGTGTGTTGCAAGTTGTTAGATGTTTGATACAGAATTTTCTGTGCAACTGTCTCTCTCTCCATCACCTGGGATATAGTTTTATTGGCAGCTAAGATTATAGGAAGGGTTTGTCCACAAATCCCTGAAGTCTGGAAGCAGAACGTGCGTTAGGTGTCTGTGCAGGGTTGGGTGGCGTCCCCCTGATGGCGATGACTGTCCGTGATCAGGAGAGGCACGGTGAGGGGAGCGGCGGCCGCAGGCGGGAGACGGAAGGGTGGTGCCACACAGACCACAGACAGTGGGCCGAAGACAGAGGCTCGGGCAGCAAGGGTCCGTCAGATGAGAACCTGAGCCCGTTTTCAGGGCAGAGAGGCCTGTCATCAGGAGCAGAAAGGAGGGGACTGCCACTGGGTGTGCGAGGAGTCGCAGGGGCTCCGTCCGGGGACAAGCGTGGCTCGGTGGGTCTGTGGGTGGAGAAGGGGGCAGGGCTGAGGCGTGCCGGGTGGAGGGAAGGAAGCGGCTGCTTCATCTCTGCAGAACGGGGTCGGCCACGGGCAGATGGTCTTGCAGCAGGAAATGCCACATGATTTCTGGAGACACTTTCTGTCCTGAAAGGAAGGACTTATCCACTTGGGATGTTTCCCCACTTGCACGAGGGACCTCCTTGGAGGGAAGCGGGGCTGTGCGTGGCTCCGTGTCTGTCTGTCCTGCAGGGTTTCAGACAGCAGCCGCTGCCCGTGAGGAGACACACCAGAGACGAGGGCTGAGCGCTCTCGCTCCCCACCCGGTGCCCCATGCCATCGAGCTGTCTTCAAGTTAATTGACGACGGATATTTTTTCCCTTGACTATCGTTTGCTGAGATTCTCTACATTTTAGACACAGAATTCAGAAGTTCCCTGTATGGGCTGGGGTTCCGAACCAGGAGACTCTGGCCGGCCCCAGCTTCTCCATTGGGAAGCCTTGAGGGATACGGGTGGAGGGCTCCCCAGTGGCCGGGGTCCCCGCGCGGCTCAGGCTGGCTGAGCTCGCAGGCCGGGCGGGTGTGCCTGCTCCTGGGGACCAGCTCCTCCCCCTCTGGACTCCTCAGTGCTCTGCCCCTTCTGATCAGACGCCCCTCTCCATCTGAATGCCGCAGAACTCCACTCATCCTGTGCAAAATAATCACAGCCTTGCTCCACTGACCGTAGCTAGCTGGGAGGTTTCATTGACCACTCATTGTATTGGACGCTACATGTTAGGGCCACACTGTGGCTCCCAAAGATTATAAACACCCCACACCTCACCCAGCTAAACTCGAAAGTCTTGAGACAGGTGCTGATCCAGAGCAAGGAGCAAACGTCAGGGTGGTAACATCACACGTCACGTGTTCAAAGCAGCTCTTCAGAATGACCTTGGAATAGGCACAGGATTAGTTTCGTCTTACCACAAAAAGGAGTATGGACCCCCGTGCACTGTTTGTACCGTACGTCGTTCTCCTCATTCTTTTTTGTTTTGCCCCAGCGTTTTCCCCGTCTTTCATGCAGGCAGATGGTCTCCGCTCGGAGCGGGGGCTCCGTCCTCCACGTTGCTATGCGACAAAATGCATCCTGTCTTCCTCCTCTCTCTGTTGTATCCTGTTTCCGTTCAGCAACTCGAAATAGCTGGCGAGTGCTTCAGCGCGCTCCTTCCTCCTTTCTCCAGAGCTGAATGTCTATCAGGTGTCTTCCTGGGCTTCCTATCTCTTCCTGTTACAGCCTTGAAAAAAAATGTGTTTCCCCAGATTGATTTTCCTCATCACTTCCTATTTACACCAGCCCTCTCATGGCGAAGGGGAGAACCTGCGGCAGGGACTCGTGCAGCTGCCGGCCGCAGGAAAAAAACGGGTCAGCCAGATGCGAGGTGTTTGAAACCAAGAGTTTTTATTGCCGTCGGGGGTGGGGCTCCTGTGGGTCCTTTCTTTGGCAGTGCTGTTTCTCCGCAGATACTAGAAAGGAAAAAATAAAACTGAAAACCAAACAGATAGACATCAGAGCCCCTCTTTGCTCACTTCTGGCCTCAAGCACGAGGGTAATGACCTGGAGAATCTTTCAAAGGAAGAGGGACGCTGAGGACTGAAAGGGTCTTCTGTATTTTTGAAAAGAGGAAGTTTTGGGATTTAAAGGGGAGACTTCCTCAAACAAACAAACAAAAACAAGAAATGTTTTTAAAGACCCGAGGTCACATCAGAGGCTTCTTTCTTGTTTAAGCTCAAGGAAATTAAGCTCCTTATAGATTCTTTCAAAACTCATTTCATGGCCCCTTACTTCACATCGTTTTTCTTGTCTCTAACAGTCCCAAATCGCCCATAATCAGACCAGAGTCGGCCCACTGAGAAACCCGTGGATGTGCTTGGGGAGACAGTGGTGTGGGGATGGGAGCAGCTGGAAGACCCGTCCAGCGTCCTGGCTCTCTAGTGACTTCAGGTTCCAGTTTCTGAAGGAGAAGCGAAAGCCAGGGGGGACAGCATGCAGGTATTTGAAAATTCAGAAACACGTGTGATTCACGCGAGTGTTAGTATTCTGCATTTGAAAAACAGAGGTGCTGCAATGTTGCATGTTTTGAAACAAAGTATAAAACTCACAGGGCTGTGCTACTGCACGATTTCCGTGTCGCGTGTGTGACCTTGTTCTCTCAGATGTTCTCTTTAAAGGCGGCCATGTTGATCTTCCGCGGGGCATTTTGGTTTCTCGGTCGGTGGTCCTCCATGGAGTGGCTGTGGGTCTCCGCCGGCACGGCTCGGCACGGGGACGTGCCGGCTTCCGTCTGCAGCGGCGTTCACGCCCAGCGTGGCAGTGTCTGTGTCGGCCTCGTGCCTGGAGAAGGCTCTGGCGATGATTATCAGAACAGATGACAGCTGGGGCCGGCCCCACCACCCTCTGTATCTCCCTCCCGAACCCTGTGACCTGTGACTGGCATGTGAGCAGAGAGGCGCTGAGTCGTGCCAAGGCCTGAGCTTCCTGGCAGGGCTCCTGGGGCGTCTCTGTGGGCCCCGACTCCTCCCAGCCCCTCACCCGTGTTGCCACAGCTCCGCCCGTGCCCCGAGCCCTGGCTGAGTCCCGTGGGAGCCAGGGCTAGGGGAAGGGCGAACTCAGGAGAGGGCGGCGTCAGGTGGGACCCGACGGCCGACAGTGGCTGGAGCTCCGGCTGCCTCTGGCCTCGAGGACGCAGGGCTGGCCGTGCTCACAGGGCTCTGGAGGCGTTTGCTGGGCAGATGCTGGTGTTCTTGGTCTGGTTGGATAAAAACATAGATAGAAGATTGGTAATGTGGTCACGATAAGTTCATCGTATGTATAGGTGCATGTATATTTATGTGTGTAGGTGTGTACATACGTATTTATGTGTATGTATTTGCATGCATGCATGTATATATGTGTGTGTATGTACATACTTGTGAGTAGTATATATACCAGTATATGTGTATTTGTGTGTGTGTGTGAGAGAGAGAAATAGACACAGACATAGAAAACAAACTTGTGATTACCACAGGGAGGGAGGGATAAATTAGGAGGTTGAGATGAACTGATACACTGTATATCAGGTAAGTAAAGAAGGTTCTACTGTGTAGCACAGGCAACTCTACTCAGTATCTTTGTAATAACCTGTAAGAGAAAGAACGTGAAAAAGAGCGTATATGCACACACACATATGTGTAACTGAACCCTCTGCTGTATACCTGAAGCTAAGTAACATAGTGAATCACCTATACTTCAACTAAAAAAATTAGGTACAGGGGGCTTCCCTGGTGGTCCAGTGGGTAAAGTGTCCACCTGGCAGGGCAAGGGGCACCAGTTTGATCTCTGGCCTGGGAAGATCCCGCATACCAAGGAACGGCTGGACCAGTGTGTCCAATTGTGAGCCAGCGCTCTGGGGCGCATGTGCCCAGAGCCGGTGCTCTGCAACGAGAGAGGCCACTGTGATGGGAGGCCCACATAGGCCAGAGAGTAAAGATGGATGAAAATAAATAAATAAAAAATGTTATATGAAAAAAAAAGAGGTCCAAGGAGCAGAAGTTCTTGCTTCAGCTCAGTGTTTAAACAGTCTTTGGAATGTTGTAGATGGTGATGATCATGAGGAAAAGCAGTTGATTTAATTGGAGTGCTCAAAGAGGACATGCAAATTTGAGATCATGAGCTCTGTCCAGTCTCAGTCAGGAAGAGACAGATGTTCCTTCAAACACCAGACCTGGGGCGGAAGTCACGTGGGGAAAGGCTCATGGGGGAAAATTTCTGCCTCAGATTTGGCTGATAAAAGGGAGAAACTGCGTGGTATTAAGCAAAATAGTTAAGCTTGTGTCTAGGGTCAGAACACTCTGAGTACATGAAGTACATTTTGAGATAGCATCCCCCAGAGTCATAGTGTTGTCAGAGGTTTTCATGAGCCTGGCATTCTTTTCTGCTGAACCATATTCAGGGAAACAGACACTTCTGCTCATCAGAGGCCCGCTTCCACCGTGGACGATGAGCCCTACTCTGCTGAGTGGCTGAGATAAGGACACCCCTGACGTCACATGCCTTTGCTGTTCCTGCTCCTCTCCTAAAGCATTCTTTGTCTTCTAACAAAACTTTTCCTGTCCTTCAAGGTCCAATTTAAATATTCTTCAAACACTTAGTGATGTATGTGTCCTGCTTTGACGTCTCCTGAGCCCGTTCCTACCTCAGAGGCTTTCTCTTTGGTTCCCTCTGAGCTTGTGTGGCTCGTTAGTCACTGCATTATGTCGCGTGTCCTCAGGGACCGCTGTCTTTCCTTCCTTTCTTGGCAGCATTGCATGGCTTATGGGATTTTAGTTCCCTGGCCAGGGATTGAACCAGGATCCTTGGCAGTGAGAGCATGGAGCTGTAACCGTGGGACCACAGGGAATTCCCCAATCCCCCTGCTTCAAAGACCACACTTCTCAACTTCTTCTCTCTTTCCTGGTTTATATTTCTCTATAACACTTACCCTGTTTGCCAATTTAAGACACACTTTTCATCTACATCCTCTTCTAGACTATAAAATCCTCAAAGAAGTGACTTTTTCTTTTCATTGGTCTACATACCCCCAGCACGTGTGGCTTAAGGTAGCTAGTGATTAAATGTGTGTTGAGTGCGCAGAGAGCTGGCCTGCTCTGTCTGGGTCTAAGAACTGAATGACAGCTTAGCTGAGCTGAGCTCACATTGGTGTGCAAAAGACACGATTTTCTTTTAAGAAGAAAAGAGAAGGAATTTTTTTATTGTAGAAATTTCATTATTTCTCACTAAAAATCCCATTGAGTAATTCTTAGTCCACAAACATGTGCAGGGATTTTTGACAACAGTGCAAATGCAATGCAATGGAAGAAGAATAGACTTTTCAGCAAATGGTACCAGAGCAATTGAATATCTGAGGGGAGATAAGTGAGCCTCAGACTAAGCCCCTACAGCTCAAAGGACTCAGTATGTATCGTGCAAAACAGGACATGCAAATCTATCAAACTTTCAGGAAAAACATAGGAGAAAATTTTTGGAACCTAGAGCTAGGTGAAGAATATATAGACTTGACATCCAAGAACAATTGATAAAAAGAAATCAACTGAGAAATTGGACCAAAGTGAGAAGCTTTTGCTCTGTGAAAGACCCTGCAAAGAAGGCGAAAAACAAGCTACAGAATAGGAGAACGTCCTTGCCAGTCACATGTCTTACAAATGTCTTGCATATAGACTGTATAAAGAACTCAAAATTCAGCAGCAGACAAACCCAAAACACCCTCAAACAATCCAACTAGAGAGAGCACCACGGCACGGTCAAGCATTAGCCTCCAAGGAAAGAAACAAAAGATATGCACAGACATTTCACTGAAGAAAGAATACACGTGCCAGATAAGCACATGGAAAGGTGTTCCACGTCGTTAGTCATTAGGAAACTGCGATTACAATTACAGCAAGAGATCCTTGCACAAGTAACAAAGTGACTAAAGTAAAATGCAGGGACCAGGGCTCCCCTGGTGGTCCAGTGGGTAAAGAGTCCGCCTTGCAGTGCAGGGGGCACCGGTTCGATCCCTGGCCCGGGAAGATCCTACGTGCCGTGGACTGGTGTGTCCAATTACGAGCCAGCACTCTGGAGGCGTGCGCCCTGAGCTGGTGCTCTGCAACGTGAGAGGCCTCTGTAATGGGAGGCCCACACAGGCCCCAGAGATGGATGAGAATAAATCAACAAGGAACCAATAAAGGAGGTCAAAGGTGAAAAAAAAATGCAGGGACCACCCTAAGCGCTGATGGAGGGAGGGCTGCGTGACCGGCGCTTTGCTGGTTGGAATACTCGGCAGTGCCTCTGCTCTGGGGGACCGATGGCCGTTTCTTGCCTTTTCTTTTTTTTGTTAAGTCATCATTTGATTTTCATAGATCTTTATTCTTTGACACGCGTGGGCCTCCCATCACAGTGGCCTCTCTCATTGCAGAGCACCGGCTCTGGGTGCACGCGCTCCAGAGCGCTGGCTCGACATTGGACACACTGGCCGAGCCGCTCTTTGGCACGTGGGCTCTTCCCAGGCCAGGGATCGAACCAGTGCCCCTTGCACTGCAAGGCGGACTCTCCACCCACTGGACCACCAGGGAAGCCCCGTTTCTTGTCTTTTAAACTAAACATGCAATTCATGTACAACTCAAAATCTACACTTTAGGGCACTTACCCAGAGAACTCTAAATTCCTCTTTACATGAAAATCTGCATGTGAGTATTATAGCGGCTTTACTTGTAACAACCCCAACCCCAAACAGTCCTTCAGCCGCTGTGGGTTATAAGCTGTGAGAGCACATGCAGACTGCGGACGAACCCTCGGCCGTAAAAGGCAATCAGACGCTGGGTCTGCAGGGACCTCAAGGGAGTTCTTCTGAATAGACAAACAGAATGTATTGGATGATTTTATTCAACTAACAGTTTTAATGCTACCAAGTCATAATGATGGCGGACAGATGAGTGGTTGCCAGGGTTTAGGGAGGAGAGCGAGGAAGGGCTTGTGAAGGAGGGACGGGGGAGTTGAGGCGCCGATGCTGCTCTGGGCATTGATTCTGGTCCTGACGACCCCGATTTGCACATGTGGTAAAAGGGCATATTGTAATTTAAAAATAAGTAACAAATAATAAAAAATAAAATAAATATAGAGACTTCCCTGGTGGTCCAGGGGTTAAGACTTCACTTTCCAACGCAGGGGGTGTGGGTTTGACCCCTGGTTGGGGAACTAAAATCCCACATGTCTCGTGGCCAGAAAACTGAAACATAAAACAGAAGCCATACTTCACCAATTCAATAAAGACTTTAAAAATGGTCCACATAAAAAAAATCTTAAAAATAAACAATAAATGAAAATGGACAGTAAGATTGCACACACTCAACGTGAACAAGGGCATCTAAAACTGGCGGCGTGTGAGCAGCAGTCCTGTAGCTTCGAGCTGACCGATGGGAGCGGAGAGTGAGTTTGTCACCCAGTTCATTAGGGCGTTACAGACACCCAGCAAGAGACGCACATCTTGGCGTGGCGGGACCCGCCGAGATGCAGAAGGGGAAGCTTCCTGCGGGCGTGTGGTGGTAGCTTTCCAGGGCTGCTGCAGAGAATGACCACCAGCGGGGGGCGTGTGGTGGTGGTTTGCTCAGTCGTGTCTGACTCTTCTGCCCCCACCCCCCACAGCCTGCAGCCCGCCGGGCTCCCCTGTGCATGGGACCCCCAGGCAAGAAGGCTGGAGTGGGCTGCCACTTCCTTCTCGCGGGCATCTTCCTGACCAAGGGAGGGAGCCGGGGTCTCCTGCAGGGCAGGGGATTCTTTACTGGCTGAGTCACCAAGGAAGCAGGGTGCTTGAAAATGCCACAATGTATTCTCTCCAGTTCCGGGGGCTAGAAGATTGAAAGCAGGGTGCTTGCAGGACCAGGCTTCCTTGGAGGCTCCCTTTGGTACCTGCTGACAGTCGCTGGCCTCTCTCTATCTCTGTCTCCTTCCATTCATAAAGATACCAGCATTTTAAAAGTATTATGTATTTATTTTTGGCTGCAGCTGGTCTTTAGTTGTGGCAGGCAGGAATCTTAGTTCCCCAAATAGAGATCAAACCCGTGTCCCCTGCATTGGAAGGTGGGTTCTTAACCACTGGACTCCCAGGGAAGTCCCTACCACTTGCTGAGTTAGGACTCATTCTAACCCAGTCTGACCTCATCTCAACTTGATCGCATCTGCAAAGACCCTATTTCCAAATAAGGTCACATTTAGGGGCTGAGGGGCTTGAATATATCCTTCTGAGGGCCACTGTTCAACCCCCAGTGGCTGTCCTGGTTTTCTTTAGAGATGTAAGTGGGTGGTGGCCGGCAGGCTCAGAGGGAGGGCACACGTGTAGACTTACAGCTGATCCACGTTGTTGGACAGCAGAAACTAACACAATGGTGTAAAGCAATTGTGCTCCAATTAAAAAATAAGTTAATTTTAAAAAAGAAAGGACAGAATCTTGTACCAAGGGCATCAAACTGGCGGCGTGTGAGCAGCAGTCCTGTAGCTTCGAGCTGACCGATGGGAGCGGAGAGTGAGTTTGTCACCCAGTTCATTAGGGCGTTACAGACACCCAGCAAGAGACGCACATCTTGGCGTGGCGGGACCCGCCGAGATGCAGAAGGGGAAGCTTCCTGCGGGCGTGTGGTGGTAGCTTTCCAGGGCTGCTGCAGAGAATGACCACCAGCGGGGGGCGTGTGGTGGTGGTTTGCTCAGTCGTGTCTGACTCTTCTGCCCCCACCCCCCACAGCCTGCAGCCCGCCGGGCTCCCCTGTGCATGGGACCCCCAGGCAAGAAGGCTGGAGTGGGCTGCCACTTCCTTCTCGCGGGCATCTTCCTGACCAAGGGAGGGAGCCGGGGTCTCCTGCAGGGCAGGGGATTCTTTACTGGCTGAGTCACCAAGGAAGCAGGGTGCTTGAAAATGCCACAATGTATTCTCTCCAGTTCCGGGGGCTAGAAGATTGAAAGCAGGGTGCTTGCAGGACCAGGCTTCCTTGGAGGCTCCCTTTGGTACCTGCTGACAGTCGCTGGCCTCTCTCTATCTCTGTCTCCTTCCATTCATAAAGATACCAGCATTTTAAAAGTATTATGTATTTATTTTTGGCTGCAGCTGGTCTTTAGTTGTGGCAGGCAGGAATCTTATTTCCCCCAAATAGAGATCAAACCCGTGTCCCCTGCATTGGAAGGTGGGTTCTTAACCACTGGACTCCCAGGGAAGTCCCTACCACTTGCTGAGTTAGGACTCATTCTAACCCAGTCTGACCTCATCTCAACTTGATCGCATCTGCAAAGACCCTATTTCCAAATAAGGTCACATTTAGGGGCTGAGGGGCTTGAATATATCCTTCTGAGGGCCACTGTTCAACCCCCAGTGGCTGTCCTGGTTTTCTTTAGAGATGTAAGTGGGTGGTGGCCGGCAGGCTCAGAGGGAGGGCACACGTGTAGACTTACAGCTGATCCACGTTGTTGGACAGCAGAAACTAACACAATGGTGTAAAGCAATTGTGCTCCAATTAAAAAATAAGTTAATTTTAAAAAAGAAAGGACAGAATCTTGTACCAGCCTTGAGGCAACACGATCTCTTAGTTGTGGCCAGGTGGTGTCTCATAAAACATGCAGGTCTGTGCCCCTGGAAAGCATCGGGGGCCCTGTGCTGGTTTGGGGGAGCAGTAAGGGAAACTGCACTCCACACCCCCGTCTTGAAGGAAGGGGGGCGGATGCATTGTTAGGATGCGCCCCCGTTTCCTTTCCTCTGCCCCATAGCCTGCCCGTCACTGCCTCAAGATAGTGATTCTGCGAGTGAAGCTCAGTTTGCACCAAAGAAAAGTGCCTTTCTGTGTGGACACGTCTGAGGACGCGCCGTCTAGCCAACACCGCCTCACTTTCCTTTTCAGCCAGCGCAGGTGTTCATTTTAGGTCGACATCATTTATATGGTGAAAAACGGGCGTAAGATATGCCTTGCACCATGGTCCTTCTGACCGGGGCAGGAAATCAAATCATCAGCCCAAGCACATTCCTACTGGAAAATCTGTTAAAGGAAGGAAGTGCCCAGAGGGATTTTTAATCCTCCTGCACAGGACCTCAGTTTTTTTTTTTTTCTTTCTGAGGCTCATTCTAAAAAGAAATTACCTGTACAAAATACCCAGTGGGCCATTCATGACACAGTTGGGGAGAATGTGTGCTACTGCAGCATTATGATGCAAAGGCCCCCTCGGGCTGCAAGATACAGGACCCTGTCCTCGCTGAATCAGAGGACCACGTGAAGAAGCGGCAGGTGTGCTCAGAGCTTCCGGTGCGTTGGAAGGAGTTAGCGGTGGCACGAGCCGCTTAGCTCAAAAGCTCTGCAGACAGGACCAGCCCAAAGGGGACCAGCAGGGACGGAGCGATGAGACACGCTTTCTTCCTGTATTGTATGGAAGCTTGCTGTCTTGTGTTTCTCCAGAACCTGGGAACCAAGAGGCTGGTCCTGCTGGCTTTCCTGAAGAGGTGCAGGACCCTGTGGGTGAGGTGCATTTCTCACAGCAGGGCTACTTTTCTGCATGTGTTCCTTCTTTCATGCCTTCAAAATTATTTGCAGAGCAGATGCCAGACCTTTTGCTGGGAAACCACAGTCACAGACTCAGAGGTGGCACCTGAGTCATTAGGGAGCCTGTGACTCTCCCCGGCGCAGGGAAGGAGAGGCAGGGCAGACAGGACCCGGGACATGCGAGCGAGCTTCAGTGGGGAGAGCTGCAGCTACTGATGCTTGAGTTTGCCCGAAAAATCATTTAATCAGTCTCAGTATCAGGGTGACAGTGTACGTCAAGTGTACTTCATTTAAAAAAGAAATACTGTGTCTCTTAAAAACAAGGATTTATTTTTTTTTAAAATTCATCTGAGACACTAGGAGAGACAGCAAACTTTTTATTCCCTTTCCCTTGACCATCCATCTTAGCTCTCTACCCCTCTTTAAAGAGTACCTTCATCAGTCCTTTGTTATTTAGGATTGTTGCTGCTGTTCACTCACCAAGTCATGTCCAGCTGTCTGCACCCCGTGGACTGCAGCTTGCCAGACGTCTCTGCCTTCACTATCTCCCAGACGCTGTTTAAACTTGTGTCCGTCGAGTCGGTGATGCCATGCGACCATCTCCTTCTCTGTCGCCCCCTTCTCTCTTTGCCCTCAGTCTCTCCCAGCATCAGGGTATTTTCCCGTTGAGTTGGCTCTTTGCATCAGGTGGCCAGAGTATTGGAGCTTCAGCATCAGTCCTTCCAATGCATGTTCAGGGTGGATTTCCTTTCGGATTGACTGGCTTGGTCTCCTTGCAGGCCAAGGCACTCTCTAGAAGTCATTTCCAGCACCACAGTTCAAAGGCATCAGTTCTTTGGCACTCAGCCTTCTTTATGGTCCAGCTCTCGCATGTGTACATGATGACTGAAAAAACCATAGGTTAGACGATACAGATCTTTACTGGCCAAGTGATGTCTCTGCTTTTTTGAATGCACTGTCTAGGTCTGTCATAGCTTCTCTTCCAAGGAGCAAGTATTTTTTAATTTCATGGCTGCAGTCACCATCCACAGTGATTTTGGAGCCCAGGAAAATGAAACCTGTCACAGAGATGATTAAGACTCACATTCAGATTTTTTGCAGCACAAGGCACTCTGCACAGGTGCAGGGTAGTCCTGAGGTACTAAGAGGAGGTATCTTATGAATGGAACGCAAGTTCTCTTCATTGGACTACAATCCTACATGCCGTGGGGATCGATGGCTAATTACAGTAGTTGGCTGTCTCCATTGCAAAGTCAATAACAAAGTTAGTGCCCCTTATGGAACACTTCAATATAATTGACATCTGTTTTAAAATCTGGTAGAATAAACTTCCCCTTACTTTCATATTTATGTGTGTGTTGAAAATCATCAGTGAGATACTGAAAACAAACCATATGTTCAATGACAATAAATGCTTCGAATGGTCTCTCTGGACACACGGTTCATTTGGAGTACAGCAGATGATTAACACAGATTATTTTACAATTTCCATGTGGATAAAAGGATTTCAGACACACTTTCTCCTCACCTTGAGTACCTTGTTGATGGATGGGCACTTCTGGAGTTTATCACTGCCTAAAATAAAAGAGCAGAACAGATGTTTGCTGAGACGGCAGTCCCAGGAGCAGCACGGCGGGTCAGGGCTGTGGGGATTGATTCCCTTCGCTTACATACTGCACGGTTATGCTGGTGTTTATTTGGTTGCTTAGAAGGGAGAGAACACAAGACTATTCCTGGAACATTCTCTTTGTCCCAAACATCCAGAATTCAAGAAATTATGAAGTGAAAAATGTCTGAGAAAGGAAGAATGTTTAAAAAAGAAAAGTTGTGGTCAGCAAATGATTACTACGAATAATGCTGCTAATAATGTAAAGAATTTAAAGACAAAGATGGGGCTTACCTGGTGGTTCAGTGGGTAAGGACACCGCCTTGCAGTGCAAGGGGCGCCGGTTCGATCCCTGGCCTGGGAAGATCCCACGTGTCCAGTTACCGAGCCGGAGTGCTGGAGCGCATGCGCCCAGAGCCAGCGCTCTGCGACGACAGACGCCACCGCGATGGGAGGCCCACAGGAGCCAAAGAACAAAGACGGATGAACAGAGAGAAATGAAAAACCAATAGAAGTGGCCCACCCGCTCCCCTCCCTCCCCAACCCGACCCCCGCCCAAAATAAATAAATAAATAAATAAATCTTTAAAAAAAAAATAAAGATCGCCCAAGCCCATTTGGTCACTTATTCCTTGTTGACATGTTAGAGACCCCAAATAATAACATGCTTCTTTTTTCAGATAGTAGTTACTTTTTAATTTTTTAAAAAATTTTGGCCTCTTTTATTGATTTTTTGTTTGTTTATTTTCTTTATTCTTCAGTGTGCGTGAGCCTCCCATTGCAGTGGCTTCTTCTGTTGCAGAGCGCTGGCTCATAATTGGACACACCTGTCCAGCTGCTCTGCAGCACGTGGGATCTTCCTGGGCTGGGGATCACACTGGTGTCCCTTGCATTGCAAGGCAGACTCTTTACCCACTGGACCACCAGGAAAGCCCTAATTTTTATTTTTTATTGGAGTATAGATGGTTTGTGATATTGTGTTTCAGTTGTGTAGCAAAGTGATGTACTTATTCATATTCATATATCTATTCTTGTTCATATTATTTTTCCATATAGGTTATTACAGATGTTGAGTAGAGTTCCCTGCACTATACTGTGGGCCCTTGTTGATCTTCTGCTGTATCTATATAAAGAGAGAACTGTTTGCTGAGACGGCAGTCCCAGGAGCAGCACGGCGGGTCAGGGCTGTGGGGATTGATTCCTTGCACATACTGCACGGTTATGCTGGTGTTTATTTGGTTGCTTAGAAGGGAGAGAACACAAGACTATTCCTGGAACATTCTCTTTGTCCCAAACATCCAGAATTCAAGAAATTATGAAGTGAAAAATGTCTGAGAAAGGAAGAATGTTTAAAAAAGAAAAGTTGTGGTCAGCAAATGATTACTACGAATAATGCTGCTAATAATGTAAAGAATTTAAAGACAAAGATGGGGCTTACCTGGTGGTTCAGTGGGTAAGGACACCGCCTTGCAGTGCAAGGGGCGCCGGTTCGATCCCTGGCCTGGGAAGATCCCACGTGTCCAGTTACCGAGCCGGAGTGCTGGAGCGCATGCGCCCAGAGCCAGCGCTCTGCGACGACAGACGCCACCGCGATGGGAGGCCCACAGGAGCCAAAGAACAAAGACGGATGAAAATAGAGAAATGAAAGACCAATAGAAGTGGCCCACCCGCTCCCCACCCTCCCCAACCCGACCCCCGCCCAAAATAAATAAATAAATAAATAAATCTTTAAAAAAAAAATAAAGATCGCCCAAGCCCATTTGGTCACTTATTCCTTGTTGACATGTTAGAGACCCCAAATAATAACATGCTTCTTTTTTCAGATAGTAGTTACTTTTTAATTTGTTAAAAAATTTTGGCCTCTTTTATTGATTTTTTGTTTGTTTATTTTCTTTATTCTTCAGTGTGCGTGAGCCTCCCATTGCAGTGGCTTCTTCTGTTGCAGAGCGCTGGCTCATAATTGGACACACCTGTCCAGCTGCTCTGCAGCACGTGGGATCTTCCTGGGCTGGGGATCACACTGGTGTCCCTTGCATTGCAAGGCAGACTCTTTACCCACTGGACCACCAGGAAAGCCCTAATTTTTATTTTTTATTGGAGTATAGATGGTTTGTGATATTGTGTTTCAGTTGTGTAGCAAAGTGATGTACTTATTCATATTCATATATCTATTCTTGTTCATATTATTTTTCCATATAGGTTATTACAGATGTTGAGTAGAGTTCCCTGCACTATACTGTGGGCCCTTGTTGATCTTCTGCTGTATCTATATAGCTGTTCAGTCACTAAGTCGTGTGTAACTCTTTGTGTCCCTGTGAGCTGCAGCACGCCAGGCTTCCCTGCCCTTCACCGTCTCTCTGAGTTTGCTCAAACTCATGTCTGTTGAATCGATGTTATCTAACCATCTTATCCTCCATCACCCTCTTCTCCTCTTGCCCTCAGTCCTTCCCAGCATCAGGGTCTTTTCCAGTAAGGACCCCTGGTCCTTTGGCTAGAAAGAGCAGAATCGTCTTTCTTTTTTTTGGTGGGGGGTGGGTTCTATGCTGAAGTTCCCAGGTTGCTGGCTTAACGTGGCACGTCTGAGCCACAGGAGGAAAGGAACAGGCCTGGGGGCTCACACAGTGCTCTCCTCAGTCCGAGTGCCCCTGCCCTGGTTGCCCTGCCTCTTTGCTCCAGCTTTCTGTTGCATGTTTGTTTTATAGATAATGTCTAGGACTTGTAGTTGAACTTAGTGGGAGGAATTGGAAATAAGTGTCTACTCCATCTTCCTCGAAGTGGACGTCTCCTAAAATAGAAACTTTAGGACAAATATTCACTTCATTTTGTTCAGTGCTTCCTCTAGGTCTCCAGGGCACAGTTTTAAACATGGCAGTTCATCTTACGTCCCCCATCGCCTCCTCCCACACAGTTAGTTTTTAAAAAAGCTTTGCAAGTGTATTTGAGGTTAGCTAAAGTCAGAAATAGCCATATAGCTTGTGGTGTTTTTATTGTAGTATTTAAACAGGCTCTGAATTCTTCAATATAATGCTTATTAATTATTAGTTAATTCTGTTAGGGAGGATGACATTATTAGTAGTAACATGGATTTTTGCCTGCTAGGTAATGTTTAAGACTATTTTGCATCTAAACATTATTGATGTTGCTCACAAGGGACAGATAATTTAATATTGACACAACCTTAAATAAATTGAAAAGGCATAAATCAGAGTAATGAGATTCATAAAGCTGTTAATATTAATGGGAAAACCTTTTGGGAAACATGATATAAAATCAAAGAAACTAGCAGCCCTAGATGTAAGTGATGAAACTAGTTAATGATTAAAAAATTGGTTATTTTTGTCTCAGTCTCTTTTCAAGCCCGACTGCGTCCTTAGAAAAAGTGCACATCTTTACCAACTGCAATCAGAAAATGAAATGCAGAATTCTCCGAAATAAAAAAAGAAGGGTTAAAATCTATGGAGAATAAAATATACTTGGTTTTGCATATAAGGAATCAACACATCACTAAGTTTTATTTCTGAAGTGAATATGTGTTTGCATGTCCATAAATCTGTGAAAATTACAAGTCATTTTCCTAGGCTAGGTGGGTTGGCAAACTTATGATTGAATTATTAGCGTGTGCTGACAGTGAAGCTGGATTGTTGTAGTCATGCTGTTTCAGTAATAACATTGCTGGTGTCACTGAGGTGAGGTCACCTTTCCCAGCTCAACAAGGTGTGTCCCCAAAGGCCATGCGCATCAGCTTTACCCAGCTGTGCTCACACCAGAGGCCCTGAATTCTGCTGCCTCCACCCGCCGCCCCCATGTGAGAAGCGTGATAATGTCTAGGACTTGTAGTTGAACTTAGTGGGAGGAATTGGAAATAAGTGTCTACTCCATCTTCCTCGAAGTGGACGTCTCCTAAAATAGAAACTTTAGGACAAATATTCACTTCATTTTGTTCAGTGCTTCCTCTAGGTCTCCAGGGCACAGTTTTAAACATGGCAGTTCATCTTACGTCCCCCATCGCCTCCTCCCACACAGTTAGTTTTTAAAAAAGCTTTGCAAGTGTATTTGAGGTTAGCTAAAGTCAGAAATAGCCATATAGCTTGTGGTGTTTTTATTGTAGTATTTAAACAGGCTCTGAATTCTTCAATATAATGCTTATTAATTATTAGTTAATTCTGTTAGGGAGGATGACATTATTAGTAGTAACATGGATTTTTGCCTGCTAGGTAATGTTTAAGACTATTTTGCATCTAAACATTATTGATGTTGCTCACAAGGGACAGATAATTTAATATTGACACAACCTTAAATAAATTGAAAAGGCATAAATCAGAGTAATGAGATTCATAAAGCTGTTAATATTAATGGGAAAACCTTTTGGGAAACATGATATAAAATCAAAGAAACTAGCAGCCCTAGATGTAAGTGATGAAACTAGTTAATGATTAAAAAATTGGTTATTTTTGTCTCAGTCTCTTTTCAAGCCCGACTGCGTCCTTAGAAAAAGTGCACATCTTTACCAACTGCAATCAGAAAATGAAATGCAGAATTCTCCGAAATAAAAAAAGAAGGGTTAAAATCTATGGAGAATAAAATATACTTGGTTTTGCATATAAGGAATCAACACATCACTAAGTTTTATTTCTGAAGTGAATATGTGTTTGCATGTCCATAAATCTGTGAAAATTACAAGTCATTTTCCTAGGCTAGGTGGGTTGGCAAACTTATGATTGAATTATTAGCGTGTGCTGACAGTGAAGCTGGATTGTTGTAGTCATGCTGTTTCAGTAATAACATTGCTGGTGTCACTGAGGTGAGGTCACCTTTCCCAGCTCAACAAGGTGTGTCCCCAAAGGCCATGCGCATCAGCTTTACCCAGCTGTGCTCACACCAGAGGCCCTGAATTCTGCTGCCTCCACCCGCCGCCCCCCATGTGAGAACGGCGTTCACAGCCTCTCAGTGCATCGCTCAGGTCTCCAGATGGTGAATTAGGAAGTGGGATGCTTATTACGAACAATGCAGCCCAGCTCTCACGAGCCATTCAAGTGGGGAGTTGAAATAACACCCATATAATTCAGGACACACAGACTTCCGCCTGAACATACTCAGTGGGGAATTTCCCTTTGAAACTTGCTGAAAGTGGTCTCAGTTTTGCTTGAGCAATAGATTTATGTACCTTTTTCTTTCAAGAGCTTGAAATATATCCCTTCTCTCTTTTTCTAACCCTACAATACTGTTTGGAGTCAGGAGTCATGCACTATTATTCAGTTTGTGGATTTTTTCCCAACAAAAGCTCAGAGGGGTCATTCCTTAGTTGCTTAGATAGAAACCGTTTTCTTGGCTGCTCATTTCTTATGCATCTGAACATACTTGCTCTCTGGCTTTGTGTGGTTATCCGTGTCCCAGGAGGTGCTTGGCTTTCTAGATAGCCTCATGTTTGTAAAAGATGTGTATGTGTAGGTCTGTGCATGTCTGCTGTTGTTGTTCAGTCACTAAGTTGTGTCTGACTCTTTGCGACCCTATAGACTGCAGCACGCCAGGCTTCCCTGTCCTTTACTATCTCCCTGAGGTTGCTCAAACTCATCTCCATTGAATCGGTGATGCCATCCAACCATCTCATCTTCTGTTGCTCCCTTCTCCTCCTGCCTTCAATCTTTCCCAGCATTAGGGTCTTTTCCAATGAACTGGCTCTTCACGTCAGGTGGTGTAAGTATTGGAGCTTCAGCTTCAGCATCAGTTCTACCAGTGAATATTCAGGGTTGATTTTCTTTAAGATTGACTGGCTTACTCTCTTTGCAGTCCAAGGGACTCTCAGGAGTCTTCTCTAGCACCCCAGTTGGAAAGCATCAATTCTTCGGCGCTCAGCCTTCTTTATGGTCCAGCTCTCATGTCTGCCCATGACTACGGGAAAAACCATAGCTTTGACTATGCAGAATTTTGTCGGCAAAGTGATGTCTCTGCTTTTGAATACACTGTCTAGGTTTGTCATAGCTTTCCTTCCAGAGAGCAAGCATCTTTTAATTTCATGGCTGCAGTCACTGTGCGCAGTGATTTTGGAGCCCAAGAAAAGAAAGTTTGTCACGGCTTCCACTTTTTCCCCTTCTATTTGCCATGAAGCGATGGGACCGGATGCCATGGTCTTAGTTTTCTGAATGTTGAGTTTTAAGCCAGCTTTTTCACTCTCCTCTTTCACCTTCATCAAGAAGCTCTTTAGTTCCTCTTCGCTTTCTGCCAACTAGGGTGGCGTCATCCGCATGCCTGAGGTTGCCGCTGTTTCTCCCGGCAGTCTTGACTCCGTCATGTATAACATGTATTTCCTTGGTGCCTCTGCCCCCTCTGTCTCGCACCGTCCCCTCCCTGCTTGGTCAGCTGACAGCTGTACAGCTCATCCAAGACGTCCCTTCTCACCAGAGTGCCCACGTGAAGAGGACACCGAGTCCTCAGTGGACAAAAACCAAGACTTCTCCTCGAGGCTTAGGACGAAGGATTTCTCCCTCTCTTGGTTTTCACCTGTAAGTCTTATAGAAAGGCGATCAAAATAGGGCTTTTCCCTGGACAGTATGTCTTTTAAAAAAATATTTACTTACTTGTTTGGTTGTGCTGGGTCTTAGTTGCAGCATGTGGGGTCTTTCGTTGTGGCGTGTGGACTCTTAGTCGCAGCGTAGGGGGTCTAACTCCCTGCCCAAGGCTAGATCCCGGGCACCCAGCGTGGGGAGCGTGGAGTCTTAGCCACTGGGCCACCGGGGAAGTCCCAGCACGTCTTACTTTCCCCAGACTAGGGCAGTATGGAAGTGTGTTTGGTGATGAGGAGGAGGAGCGAACACATTTCTACCCTATTTATAAGGATCAGTTTTAAAATTTGAATTGTGAGTAACTTGCTTTATTTTGCATCATTATTTTTTAAGTAAGAAGCACCAGCATAGCAGTTATAAATTTGTGATACCCAAAACAATTTATTGAGAAACCTGTTACGTAGAAAGCATACTCTTTTTTGTTATTGTTGCTAAAATGACTACGGGAAAACCATAGCTTTGACTATGCAGAATTTTGTCGGCAAAGTGATGTCTCTGCTTTTGAATACACTGTCTAGGTTTTTCATAGCTTTCCTTCCAATGAGCAAGCATCATTTAATTTCATGGTCACTGTCTGCAGTGATTTTGGAGCCCAAGAAAATAAAATCTCCCACTGCTTCCACTTTTTCCCGATCTATTTGCCATGAAGTGATGGGACCAGATGCCATGATCTTGGTTTTTGAATGTTGAGTTTTAAGCCAGCTTTTTCACTCTCCTCTTTCACCTTCATCAAGAAGCTCTTTAGTTCCTCTTCGCTTTCTGCCAACTAGGGTGGCGTCATCCGCATGCCTGAGGTTGCCGCTGTTTCTCCCGGCAGTCTTGACTCCGTCATGTATAACATGTATTTCCTTGGTGCCTCTGCCCCCTCTGTCTCGCACCGTCCCCTCCCTGCTTGGTCAGCTGACAGCTGTACAGCTCATCCAAGACGTCCCTTCTCACCAGAGTGCCCACGTGAAGAGGACACCGAGTCCTCAGTGGACAAAAACCAAGACTTCTCCTCGAGGCTTAGGACGAAGGATTTCTCCCTCTCTTGGTTTTCACCTGTAAGTCTTATAGAAAGGCGATCAAAATAGGGCTTTTCCCTGGACAGTATGTCTTTTAAAAAAATATTTACTTACTTGTTTGGTTGTGCTGGGTCTTAGTTGCAGCATGTGGGGTCTTTCGTTGTGGCGTGTGGACTCTTAGTCGCAGCGTAGGGGGTCTAACTCCCTGCCCAAGGCTAGATCCCGGGCACCCAGCGTGGGGAGCGTGGAGTCTTAGCCACTGGGCCACCGGGGAAGTCCCAGCACGTCTTACTTTCCCCAGACTAGGGCAGTATGGAAGTGTGTTTGGTGATGAGGAGGAGGAGCGAACACATTTCTACCCTATTTATAAGGATCAGTTTTAAAATTTGAATTGTGAGTAACTTGCTTTATTTTGCATCATTATTTTTTAAGTAAGAAGCACCAGCATAGCAGTTATAAATTTGTGATACCCAAAACAATTTATTGAGAAACCTGTTACGTAGAAAGCATACTCTTTTTTGTTATTGTTGCTAAAATGGACTTCATTGATAATGCCGCTGCTGTCTCACGTCGGGCACGAGGTGTAAAGTCGCCTCTCCCCTCCCAGCCAGACCGGCACTGAGCAGCAGGAGCAGCAGCTGGTCCACACGGTAATCGGGCTCAACAAAGCTATTCTTAGTGGTTGGTTGCGAACTGGGCATTGATCGTTTTAGGATGGCATAACTCAATATGAGCAAGTTAACACAAAGCAACCTTTTTTTTTTTTTTTTTTTTAAATTTTGGCCATCTCTCTCTCTCTTTTTTTAAAGTCTGCTTCTTTTTTTTGGCCACTTCCGTTGGTCTTTCATTTATCTGTTTTCATTCATCTTTGTTCCTTGGCCCGTGTGGGCCTCCCATCACAGTGGCCTCTCTCGTCACAGAGCACTGGCTCCGGGCGCATGAGCTCAAGAGCCCCGGCTCAGTAGTTGGACACATCGGTCCAGCCACTCTGCGGCACGTGGAATCTTCCCAGGCCAGGGACCGAACGGGCACTGTTTGCACTGCAAAATGGTTTCCTTACCCAGTGGACCACCAGGGAAGCCTGGCCTCTTTTTTTTTAAATTGATGTTTTGTTTATTTTATTTTCATCCATATTTATTCGTTGTCCTGTGTGGGCCTCCCATTGCAGTGGCCTCTCTCGTTGCAGAGCACTGGCTCTGGGCACATGCTCTACAGAGTGCTGGCTCGTAATTGGACACACTGGTCCAGCTGCTCCACGGCACGTGGGATCTTCCCAGATCAGGGATTGAACTGGCGCCCCTTGCATTGCAAGGCGGACTCTCTACCCATTGGACCACCAGGGAAGCCCAAAGCAACTGTTTTTAATGGCAGCCAAGTATACAAGTCGGACTCTTTCTACAGAGAGGGGGGCCCAGTATCGTGGTCCCCAGTGCTGCCAAAGGGCATCTGTTCATTCTGTTTCTTTTCTTTTGGTGTGAACTGCTACGTGTGGGATCTTAGTTTCTCAACCGGGGATCAAACCCATGGCCCCTGCAGTGGAAGCACCAGCATAGCAGTTATAAATTTGTGATACCCAAAACAATTTATTGAGAAACCTGTTACGTAGAAAGCATACTCTTTTTTGTTATTGTTGCTAAAATGGACTTCATTGATAATGCCGCTGCTGTCTCACGTCGGGCACGAGGTGTAAAGTCGCCTCTCCCCTCCCAGCCAGACCGGCACTGAGCAGCAGGAGCAGCAGCTGGTCCACACGGTAATCGGGCTCAACAAAGCTATTCTTAGTGGTTGGTTGCGAACTGGGCATTGATCGTTTTAGGATGGCATAACTCAATATGAGCAAGTTAACACAAAGCAACCTTTTTTTTTTTTTTTTTTTTAAATTTTGGCCATCTCTCTCTCTCTTTTTTTAAAGTCTGCTTCTTTTTTTTGGCCACTTCCGTTGGTCTTTCATTTATCTGTTTTCATTCATCTTTGTTCCTTGGCCCGTGTGGGCCTCCCATCACAGTGGCCTCTCTCGTCACAGAGCACTGGCTCCGGGCGCATGAGCTCAAGAGCCCCGGCTCAGTAGTTGGACACATCGGTCCAGCCACTCTGCGGCACGTGGAATCTTCCCAGGCCAGGGACCGAACGGGCACTGTTTGCACTGCAAAATGGTTTCCTTACCCAGTGGACCACCAGGGAAGCCTGGCCTCTTTTTTTTTAAATTGATGTTTTGTTTATTTTATTTTCATCCATATTTATTCGTTGTCCTGTGTGGGCCTCCCATTGCAGTGGCCTCTCTCGTTGCAGAGCACTGGCTCTGGGCACATGCTCTACAGAGTGCTGGCTCGTAATTGGACACACTGGTCCAGCTGCTCCACGGCACGTGGGATCTTCCCAGATCAGGGATTGAACTGGCGCCCCTTGCATTGCAAGGCGGACTCTCTACCCATTGGACCACCAGGGAAGCCCAAAGCAACTGTTTTTAATGGCAGCCAAGTATACAAGTCGGACTCTTTCTACAGAGAGGGGGGCCCAGTATCGTGGTCCCCAGTGCTGCCAAAGGGCATCTGTTCATTCTGTTTCTTTTCTTTTGGTGTGAACTGCTACGTGTGGGATCTTAGTTTCTCAACCGGGGATCAAACCCATGGCCCCTGCAGTGGAAGCATGGAGCCCTCAACAGGGGACGGCCGGTGGATTTCTGTTCTTTTCACGTGTGTTGTCTGATCCTGCTCCCCTTTCTCTCAGCTCTGCTGCTGTACTCCTATCCTGTCTGTCATGCCCATCTCCTTCAGGAGGTTTTCTTGGACGCTTGCAACTGTTTGAAACATGCTCTCTCTCTCTTTCAGTCCCTAAAATACTTCTCTTATTGTCCTGAATCGAAGAAGACAGGAAAGCAATTAGAAAGCTGCTGGCACAGTGCAGTGGCCATCACGGTTGTCGGGATCACGTCAATGGTAATAGAGGCAGAAGAGTGGCTAGAGGTGTGAAGCACTTTAGAGATGGAATTTTCTGCACGTGAATGGCCTGCATGTGAAGAAGGCAGCAAAAGAGGCTTCTAGAAAAACTCAAAACAGAGCTACCATATGACCCAGCCCTTCTTGCATATATACCCCCCAAAATTGAAAACACTAATTTAAAAAGATACACGTACCCCAGTGTTCATAGCAGCACTATTTACGGTCGTCAAGATATGTAAGCAACCTACGTGTCCATCCATAGAGAAATGGATATGCAAGGCCATGTTTAGAAAGTGTGAGACAGGAAGAGATTGTCAGGTAGACAGGGTCTACGACCAAGTGATTACTGACATTTATGGCAAATATTATAAAAGGGGAAACTCACGGAAGACAGAATAGAGTTGGATGTGAACTAACCCACCACCCATGGCGGGAGAATGGTCACCTCTCTGAGCCCCACAGCCCTACAGAGCAGCAGGACCTTTGGCAAAAAGAACAAAGCCAGCATGGCGGCTGAGAGCATGGAGAGTGTGGCTGGAGTCTGCTCCTGAGGACCAGAGAGGCCAGGGTGGGCTGTGGAAGATGAGAAGAAAGTGGGGTGCGGTGTGGCATAGGGGATCTCTGCTCTTTAGGAGAGAAGATGGGTAACTCTGTTTCTAGTCTCCATTTTAGCTGTGGGTTCTTGGGCAAGTTAAACTCTCTAGTGGCTTACTTGTAAAATGGAGAGATAATAATGACTTTCACCCGGGGTGTGAGATTTCAGTGAGGTCTGGTGTGTAAAACACTAGCTCAGTGGCTGTCACCCTGGCCGGGCTCAGACGGTCTAGTTCTTGTTTCAGTATCTTTGAGAGGCATTTGCGTATTTGTGAATGACCTTGAGCATCATTGAGCCCCTATCTGTTGAATGAATAAGTATGTACATAGTAAAGGCGGAGCAAATCTCAATACCATTAAGAGATTTTAATGATAAACCACTAAATGAACAAATGTTCTACGAAGAACATTATAGTCTCAAGGGTAAGCAAAAAATATTTCAATGTGACAAGAGAGTCAATTTGCATTTTAAGGCATTTGGAAAAATTATTGTATAGTGTCTTCTATTTAGGAAGCCCAGGTTTTCTAAGAGCTAACAAGTGAATTTTTTTTTAAGTGTTTTATTTATTTGGCTGCACTGTGTCGTCGTTGCTGCATGTGGGATCTAGTTCCCCGACCAGGGATCACACCCGGGCCCCCTGCATCGTGAACACCGAGTCTTAACCACCGGACCACCAGGGAAGTCCCTAACAAGTGAACTTTTAAAAAGTAAAATCTTATCATCACACGAACTGTAGCTATTTCATACGTTGCCCAGTTTAAAAAATTCTGTAGCTAATTCTCCACGTAGAACTGGCTGCTCTGCATCAATACTGGTTTCAGTCCTCAAATCAATAGCCTGGATGTTTCTGGGAAAAAATCTAATTAGTCTCACTGAGGGGTTACCTGGTAAGGCAGCGGGAGCACCCCACTGCTCCTGAGGTACTGACCAGAAGGGAAGCCCTTCTAACGGCCCCTGCGAGGTCCGTTCAAGAGCTGGGCACCACGTGGGGCCCGCTGTGGCCGCAGGACAAGCTCTGCTCTCCGGCCGGTGCAGTTCGTGCCGCTGGGCTTCCCTTGGAAGGTGCGCTCTTCACGGGGCTGCCCGCTTCCTGGAAGAGGGAGAGACGGGAATCGCCCAGGAGCAAAGCCAAGCGAGTCTCAGCGGGGCGCCCGGGCCGCCGGCTCTGGGCCGGCCTTGAGCAGCGGCAGCACGCGGGCAGAGGGCAAGGAAGCCAGGCCGGCGCTCACGTGTCCGGGTGGAGCCCCCGCCTCTGGCCACACCCCCAAACACTCTTTGCTGGTAACCTCCTCTGGGAATGCCTCTCTCCATTCTCTCGCTTAGTGAACGCCACCTGTCCTTCCAGATCCAGAGGTCGCTTTCTCTCTGACTCCTTTTATCCTCGCGGAGAGTCTGCTCAGGCTTGCTGGCAGAGCACCTCGTGGCTGCGGAGGCTGAAGCCCGCTCCCCAGGCGCCCTGCCTGTTTCCCTGCGTCTCCACCGCTGGTCTTCCGAGGGGCCCGTGCCTGCTGTGTTCACCCCAGATCTTGAATGGCATTGGGCTCAATACCATTAAGAGATTTTAATGATAAACCACTAAATGAACAAATGTTCTACGAAGAACATTATAGTCTCAAGGGTAAGCAAAAAATATTTCAATGTGACAAGAGAGTCAATTTGCATTTTAAGGCATTTGGAAAAATTATTGTATAGTGTCTTCTATTTAGGAAGCCCAGGTTTTCTAAGAGCTAACAAGTGAATTTTTTTTTAAGTGTTTTATTTATTTGGCTGCACTGTGTCGTCGTTGCTGCATGTGGGATCTAGTTCCCCGACCAGGGATCACACCCGGGCCCCCTGCATCGTGAACACCGAGTCTTAACCACCGGACCACCAGGGAAGTCCCTAACAAGTGAACTTTTAAAAAGTAAAATCTTATCATCACACGAACTGTAGCTATTTCATACGTTGCCCAGTTTAAAAAATTCTGTAGCTAATTCTCCACGTAGAACTGGCTGCTCTGCATCAATACTGGTTTCAGTCCTCAAATCAATAGCCTGGATGTTTCTGGGAAAAAATCTAATTAGTCTCACTGAGGGGTTACCTGGTAAGGCAGCGGGAGCACCCCACTGCTCCTGAGGTACTGACCAGAAGGGAAGCCCTTCTAACGGCCCCTGCGAGGTCCGTTCAAGAGCTGGGCACCACGTGGGGCCCGCTGTGGCCGCAGGACAAGCTCTGCTCTCCGGCCGGTGCAGTTCGTGCCGCTGGGTTTCCCCTTTGGGAAGGTGCGCTCTTCACGGGCTGCCCGCTTCCTGGAAGAGGGAGAGACGGGAATCGCCCAGGAGCAAAGCCAAGCGAGTCTCAGCGGGGCGCCCGGGCCGCCGGCTCTGGGCCGGCCTTGAGCAGCGGCAGCACGCGGGCAGAGGGCAAGGAAGCCAGGCCGGCGCTCACGTGTCCGGGTGGAGCCCCCGCCTCTGGCCACACCCCCAAACACTCTTTGCTGGTAACCTCCTCTGGGAATGCCTCTCTCCATTCTCTCGCTTAGTGAACGCCACCTGTCCTTCCAGATCCAGAGGTCGCTTTCTCTCTGACTCCTTTTATCCTCGCGGAGAGTCTGCTCAGGCTTGCTGGCAGAGCACCTCGTGGCTGCGGAGGCTGAAGCCCGCTCCCCAGGCGCCCTGCCTGTTTCCCTGCGTCTCCACCGCTGGTCTTCCGAGGGGCCCGTGCCTGCTGTGTTCACCCCAGATCCCCAGCTCCCAGCACCGGCCCTGTTTTATCCAATAAAACCTTGACCAGGGAGCCTCTTCCTCTGCACACGCGGGGCCCCAGCAAGTCAAGCAGCCGATGCCTCCTTGCCATGACGCACCGGCCAGCGCTCTCACGGAGCTGTTCTGCCCCAGGGGGTGTCCGGCTGCGGCGACAGGCATTTTCACCGAGGAAGGGAGGGCAGAGGTGCTGGCGTCCCCTGGGCGGAGGTCAGGGAGGCTGCTCAGCGTCCCTCCGTGTGCAGGACAGCCCCCGGCAGAGCGTCCGCCTGCCCCGAGCGTCCGTGGTGTGAGACGAGGGCCCTGGCCTAGAAGAGGAGGCTGTGCAGCCGCGCGCCCCGCGGGGCCACGGGACCTCCAGGGTCGGGGCCACGGCGACCTGCGCAGCAGCCGGGACTGCCGGTCCTCACGGCCGCCGCCCAGCCGCGCGCAGCCCCTGTCTGTGTCTGGAGCCCCTGGCCTGTGGCGGGCGGGCCGCCGCCTCCCCCTCTCCCCCCCTGCCTGCTCTCTCTCGCCACGGTTACCCAGCGTCTCCCCCTGCACATCTCAAGACACCCGAAGCACGTGTCAAAAATAAAATGTATCATTTTCTTGGGACCTTCCTTCTCAGCTGTGTTGGTTCTCCTGATTCGTGCTTTTGCGGTCTACCCAGCTCCCCAGGCCAGAGAGCTTATATTCACCGTCCACACAAAATAAGGCCTTTTGAGAGCCCTCCAATCCTTTCATTCTGCTGAGGCCTTCATCACTCTGGTCTTGACACCTTCAGGGCCGGCCTTGAGCAGCGGCAGCACGCGGGCAGAGGGCAAGGAAGCCAGGCCGGCGCTCACGTGTCCGGGTGGAGCCCCCGCCTCTGGCCACACCCCCAAACACTCTTTGCTGGTAACCTCCTCTGGGAATGCCTCTCTCCATTCTCTCGCTTAGTGAACGCCACCTGTCCTTCCAGATCCAGAGGTCGCTTTCTCTCTGACTCCTTTTATCCTCGCGGAGAGTCTGCTCAGGCTTGCTGGCAGAGCACCTCGTGGCTGCGGAGGCTGAAGCCCGCTCCCCAGGCGCCCTGCCTGTTTCCCTGCGTCTCCACCGCTGGTCTTCCGAGGGGCCCGTGCCTGCTGTGTTCACCCCAGATCCCCAGCTCCCAGCACCGGCCCTGTTTTATCCAATAAAACCTTGACCAGGGAGCCTCTTCCTCTGCACACGCGGGGCCCCAGCAAGTCAAGCAGCCGATGCCTCCTTGCCATGACGCACCGGCCAGCGCTCTCACGGAGCTGTTCTGCCCCAGGGGGTGTCCGGCTGCGGCGACAGGCATTTTCACCGAGGAAGGGAGGGCAGAGGTGCTGGCGTCCCTGGGCGGAGGTCAGGAGGCTGCTCAGCGTCCCTCCGTGTGCAGGACAGCCCCCGGCAGAGCGTCCGCCTGCCCCGAGCGTCCGTGGTGTGAGACGAGGGCCCTGGCCTAGAAGAGGAGGCTGTGCAGCCGCGCGCCCCGCGGGGCCACGGGACCTCCAGGGTCGGGGCCACGGCGACCTGCGCAGCAGCCGGGACTGCCGGTCCTCACGGCCGCCGCCCAGCCGCGCGCAGCCCCTGTCTGTGTCTGGAGCCCCTGGCCTGTGGCGGGCGGGCCGCCGCCTCCCCCTCTCCCCCCCTGCCTGCTCTCTCTCGCCACGGTTACCCAGCGTCTCCCCCTGCACATCTCAAGACACCCGAAGCACGTGTCAAAAATAAAATGTATCATTTTCTTGGGACCTTCCTTCTCAGCTGTGTTGGTTCTCCTGATTCGTGCTTTTGCGGTCTACCCAGCTCCCCAGGCCAGAGAGCTTATATTCACCGTCCACACAAAATAAGGCCTTTTGAGAGCCCTCCAATCCTTTCATTCTGCTGAGGCCTTCATCACTCTGGTCTTGACACCTTCAGGTTCTCCTCAGTGGTCTCCTTGACCGGCCAGGTTCCTCTATTGATACGTTACTGCCACAATAATTTTTTGAAGTATTGCTTCTTTGTGCTTATAAAATTAATATTGCAACCATTTTAACAATTTGTAAATACCCAAAACAATAAAGAAGAATATAGAATCCAACTTTTTTTTTGATTTTTATTTTGCTTTTTACTTTTACAGAGTTTTGTTGTTTACAGATATGTATGATCCCAGATTAGTCATATGTGTATCCCCCCATCCCACCCCTCCAGGCCGTCGCACAGCACCCCTGCAGGTCCAACTCTTATGTCACTAAAACAGTCCAGTGCACTTCATTTAGCTTCCTTTCCTACCCACATAATCTACATTTCTTATACAAAATTGAAAGCTATATATGTATATACACACATAGTTCTTTAGTCAAAAATCCCCCATAATGTTACATATTATTGAGTGCATTCAGCGACCATTGTGCCTCTGAACTCAGTTCTGATGTTGCACTTGGCCCAGGCTCTTCTGGCTGAGAAAGACTGCGTGCCTGCGTGAGGTCCTGTCCATGCCTGTGGGCGCCAGTGTCTACATCGCACCCTGGTGCTACTGTCCGTGGAATGGCAGGGGTCGGGTGGTCCCGCTGACCCTGGTCCGGGGCCCCAGCTCCCACCCAGATTTGCCCACCGGATGCTCTGCTCCCTGTGTAGGTTAAGTTTTAGGTCATGAAGGTAAAAAATTGTCAAACGTGAGAAACTCCATAACCTCATGCACAAGGCTGAGCGTGGCGGGGGACAGGAGCATCGGCAGGCCGATTCTTCACCCTCGGACCCCCAGGGAAGCCCCTGGAAGGCGCTCGCATTTATGATGGGTTTACGACAAGGATCTGCTGTTTCCACTCCCTCCAGCTTGCTTCCTTGCCCTGTTCTTTGGGAGTCATAGTCCTCAACAGAGATAGTGTTCCTTTTTTTCTTTTGCCTTATTTTATTTGAGCGCTTCTGCCTTGGCGTGTCACTGACTCGCGGGGCTGCGGTAGTTTCAGGTGGACAGCGGAGGGACCCTGCCAGGCACACGCGTGTATCATTCTCCCCCGACCCCCTCCCACCGGGCTGGCACAGAGCGCTGAGCAGAGGCCCCTGTGCTATGTAGAGGGACCTTGTTGGTTATCCATTTAAATATAACAGCGTGTATCTGTCCATCCAGACTCCCTAACTATCCCTTCCCCTATCGGGCAAACATGAGTGCATTCTCTCAGGCCGTGAGTCTTTCTGTTGTGTAAATAAGTTCATTTGTATCATTTCTTTTTAGGTTCTGCATCTAAGGGGTGTCCTATGGCATTCTTCCTTGTCTGGCTTATTCCAGCTGGTGTGGGATCTCTGGTCGCCGCCACATTTCTGCACATGGTGGTGTTTCGTTCTTTTTAGTGGCTGCGTCACAGTCCCTTGTGTATGTGCAGCACATCTTTCTCCGTGTCTCTGCTGATGGACATTTAGGTTGTGGAAGCCAGTGTTTGGATTAGTACAGACTCTGGATGTTTAAGATAGACAACAGACCTTGGGAGGAGGGTTAAACACCTCTGTGCAACATTTTAGAGAGTGACGTGGTTTACCCTGAACACCAGAGAACCTGTTAGGGAGTCTAAGTGGGCTGATGAGGTGTCCAAATTAGCACCGTCGCTGGGTCCCTTTTCGCGCTGATCTGCTGGTGTCTCGCTGCGCCGCCCGAGTCAGGGGTTCACAGAGAGTGCTGGCATGTGTGGCGGTGCCAGAGGAAACCTCAGTAATCACGACCCACCAGCTGATACCGATCCAGCTCTCCTGACGACGACCCGTCCTCTGAGCTTCCCATCACTCACAGTTGTCCAGTCCTCGCTGTTTGGATGCATTTTCCATCTATTCCAAAGTCAGGGGTTTCCGAATGTCATTTCAAGGTCTAGTGTATGCATCTGAAGGAAGCATTAAACATATAAAACAGTGAGAAGCTAATTGCCTGTATCCTATACAGGAATATCCTTGGGTATAGGGTGAATGGTTAGAAACGTATTAACCAAAATCTTTTATGAAACAACACATTGGACATCCAAAGTTTGGTGACATTTCATAGTTATAAGGAGGGAATCTCAAACTTCTGTAAAATTCCTAGGTCATTTGTAAATCACCAGAGAGTGAGTACTATCATTGTTTATTTACTTTATTGCTCATTTTATCACGGTTTAATTCTTTGACTGTGATCTTTGCCTGCACACACAGTTCTATGTTCAGCAGGCTTTTTGATGAATTAGAGCATCTCCAGTGGGAATTCCTCTTCTTCCCATCTTTGCTGTTTTACCCTCATTTTAGTAATGCTCTGCAAACTCAGTTGTGCATCAGGGCTCTCTGAACACGTGACTTTTCTTCCTGTTCAGTTGTTTCCCTTTGGGAAACTGAGGCTGGGCCTTTTTTTAAAAAAAAACGAAAACAAAACAAAAAACCTTTTATTTTACTTTTAACTTTTTTTTTTTACTTTTCACTTTTACAGAGTTTTGTTGTTTACAGATATGTATGTTCCCAGATTAGTCATATGTATATCCCCCCATCCCCCCCCTCCAGACCATCACACAGCCCCCCCGCAGGATCCCCTTTTCTCCCAGAGCAATGACTATAGCTATTTTGCTGAGGGACATTTAGGTTGTGGAAGCCAGTGTTTGGATTAGTACAGACTCTGGATGTTTAAGATAGACAACAGACCTTGGGAGGAGGGTTAAACACCTCTGTGCAACATTTTAGAGAGTGACGTGGTTTACCCTGAACACCAGAGAACCTGTTAGGGAGTCTAAGTGGGCTGATGAGGTGTCCAAATTAGCACCGTCGCTGGGTCCCTTTTCGCGCTGATCTGCTGGTGTCTCGCTGCGCCGCCCGAGTCAGGGGTTCACAGAGAGTGCTGGCATGTGTGGCGGTGCCAGAGGAAACCTCAGTAATCACGACCCACCAGCTGATACCGATCCAGCTCTCCTGACGACGACCCGTCCTCTGAGCTTCCCATCACTCACAGTTGTCCAGTCCTCGCTGTTTGGATGCATTTTCCATCTATTCCAAAGTCAGGGGTTTCCGAATGTCATTTCAAGGTCTAGTGTATGCATCTGAAGGAAGCATTAAACATATAAAACAGTGAGAAGCTAATTGCCTGTATCCTATACAGGAATATCCTTGGGTATAGGGTGAATGGTTAGAAACGTATTAACCAAAATCTTTTATGAAACAACACATTGGACATCCAAAGTTTGGTGACATTTCATAGTTATAAGGAGGGAATCTCAAACTTCTGTAAAATTCCTAGGTCATTTGTAAATCACCAGAGAGTGAGTACTATCATTGTTTATTTACTTTATTGCTCATTTTATCACGGTTTAATTCTTTGACTGTGATCTTTGCCTGCACACACAGTTCTATGTTCAGCAGGCTTTTTGATGAATTAGAGCATCTCCAGTGGGAATTCCTCTTCTTCCCATCTTTGCTGTTTTACCCTCATTTTAGTAATGCTCTGCAAACTCAGTTGTGCATCAGGGCTCTCTGAACACGTGACTTTTCTTCCTGTTCAGTTGTTTCCCTTTGGGAAACTGAGGCTGGGCCTTTTTTTAAAAAAAAACGAAAACAAAACAAAAAACCTTTTATTTTACTTTTAACTTTTTTTTTTTACTTTTCACTTTTACAGAGTTTTGTTGTTTACAGATATGTATGTTCCCAGATTAGTCATATGTATATCCCCCCATCCCACCCCTCCAGACCATCACACAGCACCCCTGCAGGATCCCCTTTTCTCACAGAGCAATGACTATAGCTATTTTCTTCACGTATGATAGTACAGGCCTTCATGCTACTTCCTTTTCGCCTCCCACCCTCTGTTCATTCCCCACAGTGTCCATAAGTCTACTGTCCATGTCTGTTCTCCCATCGCTTCACTGCGTGTGTTAGTACCATCCTACTAGATTCCATATATATGTGTTAGTATATTGTACTTGTCCTTCTCTTTCTGACTCGCTTCAATTTTTTTTTAAACTTTTATTTTACTTTTAACTTTTACAGAGTTTTGTTGTTTACAGATATGTATGTTCTCAGATTAGTCATATGTATGTTCCCCCCATCCCACCCCTCCAGACCGTCACACAGCACCCCTGAAGGATCCCCTTTTCTCACAGAGCAATGACTAGAGCTATTTTCTTCACTTATGATAGTACAGGCCTTCATGCTACTTCCTTTACACCTCTCACCCACTGTTCCTTCCCCACAATGTCCATATGTCCACTGTCCATGTCTGTTCTCCCATCGCTTCACTGCGTGTGTTAGTACCATCCTACTAGATTCCATATATATGTGTTAGTATATTGTACTTGTCCTTCTCTTTCTGACTCGCTTCAATTTTTTTTTAAACTTTTATTTTACTTTTAACTTTTACAGAGTTTTGTTGTTTACAGATATGTATGTTCTCAGATTAGTCATATGTATGTTCCCCCCATCCCACCCCTCCAGACCGTCACACAGCACCCGTGAAGGGTCCCCTTTTCTCACAGAGCAATGACTATAACTATTTTCTTCACATGTGATAGTACAGGCCTTCAAGCTACTTCCTTTACACCTCTCACCCACTGTTCCTTCCCCACAATGTCCATATGTCCACTGTCCATGTCTGTCTTTCCGTCACTTCACTGCATGTGCCATCATCGCCATCCTACTAGATTCCATATATGTGTGTTAGTATATTGTACTTGTCCTTCTCTTTCTGACTGGCTTCAATTTTTATGATAGGTTCTAGATACAGCCACCTCATTAGGGCTGATTCTTCTGCATTTCTTTTTATGTCTGTGTAGTATTCCATTGTATATATGTACCAGGCTTTTCTATCCATTCATTCGTTGATGGGCATCTAGGCTGCTTGCATGTTCTAGCTATTGTATAGAGAGCTGCAATGAACATTGGGGTACAGGTGCTTCTTTCAGATTTGCTTTCACCAGGGTATAAGCCTAAGATTGGGTTTGCTGGGTTGTACGGTGCTTCTAGTTTTAGTTTTTTAAGAAATCTCCATACTGTCTTCCATAGAGGCTGTATCAATTTACATTCAGGCTGGGCCTTTTTATTGTTTTATTTCTTATATAAGTTGGCACAATCCTTGGCACATAGTTTGTTTAGTAAATATTGGTTGATACTCATGCTTATGAGCTGAATTTGCTTTAGAAAGAAAATGAACCACCTGGTCTGTCATGGAATTGCAAAATCCCGTCCCGGCCCCTCCTCCCACCCCTTGTGGTCCTGATTCTCGGTGCCTCCTGTACTTAGAGCAGAGCTTCTGAAGTTCCATTCATGTAAGCCCTCGACTGCGTGGCTGATTTCTGAAAGCTGAGCACCAGATCCTCAGTGCTGGAGGACTCGTGAGAGTCCCTTAGACTGTGGCAAGATCAAACGAGTCATTCCTAAAGGATCCAACCCTGAATAATCACTGGAAAGACTGATGCTAAGATTGAAACGCCAATACTTTGGCCACTGGATGCAAAGAGCCAGCTCATTGGAAAAAATCTTGATGCTGGGAAAGACTGAGGGCAGGAGGTGAAGGGGGCGGCAGACGATGAGATGGTAGAATAACATCATTGACTCAATGGACCTGAGTTTGAGCAAACTCTGGGAGACAGTGAGGATAGGGAGGCCTGGTGTTCTGCAGTCCATGATGTCGCAAAGAGCTGAACACTGCTTAGGGACTGAACAACAACCAACAGAACCTTATTTCTTTAGCAGAAATTCAAATGCAAAGGTATCTGAGAAGAGTAATACTTATAGATAGGGCTTCCCTGGTGGCTCAGCGGTAAAGAATCCACCGGCTAATGCAGGAGACCTGAGTTAGATCTCTGAATCAGGAAGATCCTTTGGAGAAGGAAATAGCAACCCACTCCAGTGTTCCATTGTATATATGTACCAGGCTTTTCTATCCATTCATTCGTTGATGGGCATCTAGGCTGCTTGCATGTTCTAGCTATTGTATAGAGAGCTGCAATGAACATTGGGGTACAGGTGCTTCTTTCAGATTTGCTTTCACCAGGGTATAAGCCTAAGATTGGGTTTGCTGGGTTGTACGGTGCTTCTAGTTTTAGTTTTTTAAGAAATCTCCATACTGTCTTCCATAGAGGCTGTATCAATTTACATTCAGGCTGGGCCTTTTTATTGTTTTATTTCTTATATAAGTTGGCACAATCCTTGGCACATAGTTTGTTTAGTAAATATTGGTTGATACTCATGCTTATGAGCTGAATTTGCTTTAGAAAGAAAATGAACCACCTGGTCTGTCATGGAATTGCAAAATCCCGTCCCGGCCCCTCCTCCCACCCCTTGTGGTCCTGATTCTCGGTGCCTCCTGTACTTAGAGCAGAGCTTCTGAAGTTCCATTCATGTAAGCCCTCGACTGCGTGGCTGATTTCTGAAAGCTGAGCACCAGATCCTCAGTGCTGGAGGACTCGTGAGAGTCCCTTAGACTGTGGCAAGATCAAACGAGTCATTCCTAAAGGATCCAACCCTGAATAATCACTGGAAAGACTGATGCTAAGATTGAAACGCCAATACTTTGGCCACTGGATGCAAAGAGCCAGCTCATTGGAAAAAATCTTGATGCTGGGAAAGACTGAGGGCAGGAGGTGAAGGGGGCGGCAGACGATGAGATGGTAGAATAACATCATTGACTCAATGGACCTGAGTTTGAGCAAACTCTGGGAGACAGTGAGGATAGGGAGGCCTGGTGTTCTGCAGTCCATGATGTCGCAAAGAGCTGAACACTGCTTAGGGACTGAACAACAACCAACAGAACCTTATTTCTTTAGCAGAAATTCAAATGCAAAGGTATCTGAGAAGAGTAATACTTATAGATAGGGCTTCCCTGGTGGCTCAGCGGTAAAGAATCCACCGGCTAATGCAGGAGACCTGAGTTAGATCTCTGAATCAGGAAGATCCTTTGGAGAAGGAAATAGCAACCCACTCCAGTGTTCTTGCCTGGGAAATCCCATGGAAGGAGGAGCCAGGTGGGCTAGTTCATAGGGTCTCAAAGAGTTGAACACAACTTAGTGAATAAGCAACAACAACAAAATGCTTAAAGGCACCAGGCTCAGGATTTCCCTGGTGGTCCAGTGGGTTAAGACTTTGCCTTCCAATGCAGAGAGTGCAGGTTCAGTCCCTGTTTGGGGAGCTAAGATCACACATGCCTCATGGCCCAAAAAACAAAACATAAAACAGAAGCAGTATTATAACAAATTCAATAAAGACTTCAAAAAAATTATCCTCATTAGAAAAAAGGTATGAGGCTTTTTCCAGTCCATGATGAGTGAAGTATCTAAGCTTTTTTTCACATCATGGAGGAGAAAGAGCCCAGCTGCTGTTGTTGTTCACTCAGTTGTATCCAACTCTTTGTGACCCCGTGGACGGCAGCACTCCAGGCTTCCCTGTCCTTCACCATCTCCCTGAGGTTACTCAAACTCATCCCCATTGAACGGGTGATGCCATCCAACCATATCATCTTCTGTCTCTCTCTTCTCCTCCTGCCCTCAGTCTTTCCCAGCATCAGGTCTTTTCCAATGAGTTGGCTCTTTGCATCTGGTGGCCAAAGTATTGGAGCTTCAGCTTTAGCACCAGTCCTTCCAGTGAATATTCAGGGTTGATGTCCTTTAGGATGGACTGGTTGGATCCCTTTGCTGTGCAGGGGACTCTCAAGAGCCTTCTCCAGCACCACGAGTGAAGCCCAGTGGGAGATTTGGGGCGGCAGCGGTACTCAGGAAAAACTTCCCCATCATCAGTCACATGGTGGCCCAATCTGGGTGCATTTCCTGGTGATAAAATATCCCCATGGAATAAGGGACCTAGGCAACGATTTGTTAATTCTGCTCGTTCTCTGCCATCTGGCTGACATCATTTTAGATTATAATTCTCATTAGTGGCAGCAGAAAGCAGCTCAATCGAGTGGCACCCTTTCTAATTCCTCTTCTTCAGGGGAAATTAGTGTCAATCCCTTTAGCCTTTAATCTACCAGCCATACTTTTAATGAACGCTCTGTTCTCCTGAGAGCCCTCTTGATGATTTCCACAACTCCCAGTACCCAGAATGGTACAATTCTCTAGTGAACGGCCCTCAGGTAAACTCCGTCGTTAGCAGGAGAAGACTTCACAGTTTCTTGCGCCCTTGTTTATATGGTTTATATTTTAAGCATTGTAATCTTTTCCATAACTCTGTCTTTGTGGTAGTACCCGTTTCTTGCTTTGAAGTACAGAACCAAATGATGACACTCAGTATTTTAAATGGCTTATTGCCTTTAAAAGCCAGCTTTTCTGGGGCCCTCACAGAAGTAGAAGAGTATCAAGTCGTGATTTCTTCGGAGACCCACAGAGTTTGCTGTCTAGCGGGTAAACCTAGGCCAGAGGAGACTTGCAGTAATTCCTCGCTTCCTGTCCACTGTGATCTGGTGAAACAAACCTGTTTGAATGCCAGTGTCTTCATGGTGTCTGACTCTTTCCAACCCCATGGACTGTAGCACACCAGGAATATCCATGGAATTCTCCAGGCAGGAATGCTGGCATGGGATGACATTTCCTACTCCAGGGGATCTTTCTGACCCAGGGATTGAACCTATGTCTCCTGCATTGGCAGGCAGATTACCACCTGAGCCACCAGGGAAACGCCTCCATAAAATTAGATTCGCAGTATTTGACTTACCTCGACCACATGCTGGGACTTATGAAAAGTGAGGTGTGGGGCTTCCCCGGGTGGTCCAGTGGGTAAGGACACCGCCTTGCAGTGCAAGGGGCACTGGTTCGATCTCTGGCCTGGGAAGATCCCACGTGCTGCAGAGTGGCTGGACCGATGTGTCCAATTACCGAGCCAGAGCTCTGGAGCGCATGCGCCCAGAGTCGGTGCTCTGCGACGATAGACGCCACTGCGATGGGAGGCCCACAGGAACCAAAGAACAAAGACGGATGAAAATAGAGAAACGAAAGACCAATAGAAGTGGCCCGCCTGCTCCCCTCCCTCCCCAACCCGACCCCTGCCCAATAAATAAATAAATAAATCTTTAAAAAAAAAAAGAAAAGTGAGGTGTGGGCAGACATACCTGTGAAACAGCCTGAGCTGAAAAATACCACCAGTGACTGTCAGCCATTTGTCTGAAGTTCATGTCAGTACGGGCGAACCGAGTCCAAATGAATTCTGTCACCAAAATGCTTTAGCCTGTTGCCTCTCTTCAGCCATGTCTCTTTTCCTTGTACCTTAAATATCCGTTGATGCCCCATGTACCAGGAGATTTTGGAAGTGTTATGTTGGTAAACACAACAGGTGAGCTCTCTAGACTTGTGGAGAGTACATTCTCCTGTGCAGGTGGGAAGAGACAGGAGAGACAAAAGTCAATAAATACATGAAAATGCAGAAGACTGACACATAGTGAATGTTACCCAGAAGGAAAGGAAGGGGGCTGTGTGTCGTCAGGCCCGTTGGCTGCCAGTGGGCTGAGGTGTGACTGGAAGGAAAGGTTTCCTCTAGGGGCACGAGTTTGGTCTTATTTTATTTAAAAAATGTTTTAGTAAGGACTTATTTATTTTTATTTTTTCAGAGTTTTTTACTTGCCGTGTAGTTGAGCAGAGTGTAGCTGTAGAGCAGAGTGATTCAGTTGTACGTATACGCACATATTTGTCACACCCTTGGTTTTATTTTCAGAGCAACTGAAAGCCACTCAGGTGTCAGTAGTGTGACGAGCTGCTTTCGATTTTCAGAAATTCACTACAGTTGCTCTTTGGGGCTCCACGGTGAGAAGGGAGAGAGGGGGCAGGCAAGGGAGCTACGCGGGGGCTGGCGGGCGGCCGTGAGGACCTGAGCTGGGGTGGTCGTCGAGGCAGGGGGAAGGGGAGTTGTGGCCCCGCCGTGCCTGGGGAGCCGAGCGGTGCGTCCCCCGCTGGCTGGGCTTGGGAGGGAGGCGGGAGGCGGGGGGTCAGGGCGGGCCTGGGCTGTTGGCCGAGGACGCTGCTGCTTTGCCAGAGCTGGGAGTGTCTGAAGCAGGACCAGCTGGCCTCTTTCTGGTGTGGATGGTCGAGACCTAGTGAGTATTCACGGGGAAGGGCAAAGAGGCACTTGTCCAGGGCGGGCTGGCTCCGCCCTGGGGGAGGGAGAGGTCAGCTCCGGAGACGTTTATCCAAGTGACATTGGTCCGCGAGGTTTAAGCCTGGGGTTAGGCCAGCTTCTCCAGAGAGCGTGGCCAGCTGGACGCAGGAGCGCTGAGGGCCGAACTGGAACCAGAAGGCTACCGTCTTGCCAGCTCTCTGGAGTCGAGGCCCCCACGCCGCAGCTCATGGACCTCGCTCTGTACAGCTACTGGCTACAGTAGGCTATTATTATTATTATTGCATTTTTTAAAGGCCTGTAAAGAAAACAAAGAAGCATATGCGAGGTTGCTCACCGTGGCCCACACAGTCTAAGATATTTAGGACCGAGCATTTCAGAGGGAAGGCCTGAAGCGGAGGAGGTGAAGGCAGCAGGGGAAATCGGGTCGGGTTGTGCAGGAGCGTGAGGGGATCAGAAGGGCCTGACGTCACGGAAGCTACGAGAACATGCGGGACAGAGTTCTCCGAGGACGCGCGGTGGCGAGGAAGCAGGCTGGTGTGGCCGGAGGGGTGAGTTAGATAAAGGAAGCTGCTCAGCCTCTGTCACCGGCGGCCCCAGCCCTTCAAGGGCCTCCTGAGCGCTCCGCCGCCTGCTTTCTCTCCTGCGCCGCTGGCCGCTGGCCGCAGGTGGCCGGCCCGAGGGCCGGGGCGGGGCGCCCTGCTCCACGTGTTCACACGGGACGCGGGCCTTGCGTCCTGTGGCTCTGGGACACTCTGGGGAGGTGACCTCTGAAGCTGGATCACCAGCCTCTGGTCAGGGGTCCCAGGCGAGCGTTTCTTGGTCAGGCACGGCGACAGGTTCACCAGCGTTCACCTGGTTGGAGCTGAGTCCCGTGGCCTCGCCCGCCGCTAGGAGGTCGGAGCTGAGAAGGTCCCTGGAAGGTAAAACGGATGGGTTTGGTGAACGCGTGGGAGTCTCTCCAGGGAGACTCGGGCCGTGGACACCGTGGCTGTGACGGGGTTCTTAGGACGCGGAGAAGGCAGGCACGGACTTGCAGCAAGCGTCAAACTGAGCTGGGGCGGAGGCGAGAGCGGCGAGCTGGCAGCGCGTGTGGTCACGTGTGCTCAGCGGTGACAGTGATGTTGGTACTGCACGCCATTCGTTTCTGAGCTCTTACATTGTGGCTCCAAGCTCTGGTCCTGTGTCAGCTCAGTGCCTACAACACTCGTGGTTGGTAGGTGCTCTTGTTATCCCTATTTTAATGGGTGAGGAACCTGGAGAACAGAGAGGTTAAGTAAGTAACTCAGCATCACGTTCTGTCAGAGCTGGGATGCATATTCAGCCAGTGAGGCTCCTGGGTTCATGCTCCCCACAGCACTTGGGAGAGAAGGCACAGCCTTTAGAAGAAAGGAGACTTGGGCTTGAATTCTTGACCTGCTTCTTTTTTTTCACTTTTACAGAGTGTTGCTGGCTGCCGCACAGATACTTGATCAGCCCTAGGTGCACACGTGTCCCTCCCACCTGAATGTCCCTCCCGTCTCCCTCCCCACCCCACCCCTCTAGGTGGTTACAGAGCCCCTGTGCAAGGTCCCTTAGTCTTACAGCAGGTTTCCATTGGTTGTCTTATGAGCTCTGTGATCTTGGGGAAGTCGTGTAATTTCTCAGTTTTCTTACCTATAAAAAAAAGACAGTGGGGCTTCCCTGGTGGTCCAGTGGGTAAGGACACTGCCTTGCAGTGCAAGGGGTGCCAGTTTGATCCCTGGCCCGGGAAGATCCCACATGCTGCGGAGTGGCTGGACCGATGCATCCAACTACCAAGCCGGAGCTCTGGAGCGCATGTGCCCAGAGCCACTGCTCTGCAACAAGCAAGGCCACAGTGATGGGAGGCCCACGCAGGCCAAAGAACAAAGATAAATAAAAGATCAATAGAAGTGGCCCAAAAAAAAAAAAAAAAAGACAACATCTACTAATCTACTACAGACCATTGGTAGGATTAATATAACACATGTAAAGCACCTGGTATCCTGCACAATATCTAGTAGACAGATGAAAAATGGCAACTTAATTTATTAATTAAGAAAGGAATATGTCTGAATAGATGTTTTTCTTGTATTAACATATTTCTTCCTTTAAACATTTGATAACAGTTTTGGAAATCATGCTTTTGCCTGTTAGTCCAGCAGACATGAGTGAAAGTGTCATATGCATGTGCATTTTTGGAGGTTCAGGCATAGAGAATCAAGTAGTGTATGATTTGAACACCTTAGGAGAAACTTTCATGAAGCAGCCTACTGTCAGCAAAGTGACGGCTGGTGACTCTGCTGTCATTTATGCCCTTATCTTTTCTTTCTTTTCTTTTTTTAATTTTGGTTTCTTTTATTGGTCTTTCATTTATTTATTTTCATCCACCTTAATTCTTTGGCCTGTGTGGGCCTCCCATCCCAGTGGCCTCTGTCCTCACAGAGCACCGGCTCTGGGCACATACTTTCCAGAGCGCTGGCTCGTAACTGGAGATGCCAGTCCAGTCGCTCCGCAGCATGTGGGATCTTCCTGGGCCAGGGATTGAACCGGTGCCCCTTGCATTGAAAGGCAGACTCTTTATCCACTGGACTGCCAGGGAAGCCCTACGCCCTTATCTTGAACCAATGTGCCTTTACACCTGCTAGTGGTGGAGGGATATCTATGAGAAGACTTTCCCACCTTTCGCATTCAAAAGATCACTTGCATTTTATAAATATGAGAGAGTAGCCATGTCATCTGGTCGGAAGGGTGTTCCATCTGTCAAACCCGGGCTTCTGTCCCGTGCAGTGTGACACCTTCTAGATTCTCGGGGCCTCAGAGCCAGAGAAAGCAGCACCAACACTGTCTGAGAGTAAATTCAGCGAGATTGTGACTGTATCTTTTTCACCTTGCATTTTCTAAAACAGGAAATGTCTACCCCATTTGGAAGTTGCTTCAGGTAGTTCTTCATTGGTGGGATTTTAGAGAGTTTGTCACTTTGTTGTTGTTTTTACTTATTTAGTGCTTATTTATTTTTATATTTCTTAACTATTTGATTGAGATGGATTTTTTCCCTTCTTTTAAAATTTTTATTGAAATATATATAGTTGATTTACAATATCATGTTAGTTTCAGGTATGCAGTAGTGATTCAAGTATATACTGTGTATATATATATATCTGTATTCTTTCTCAGATTCTTTTCCCTTATGGATTACTATAACATACTGGGTCCCCGTGCTGAGTAGCAGGTCCTGGTGGCTTATCTATTTTATATATAGCAGTGTATGCGTTGTTAATCTCAAACTCTGAATTTATCCCTCACCCTCTTTGATAACCATAAGTTTGTTTTCTATGTCTGGGAGTCTGTTTCTGTTTTGTAAATATGCTCATTTGCATTTGTGTCATTTTTAGATTCTATTAGTGGTAAGGAATCTGCCTACCAGTGTAGGAGACGTAAGAGATGTGAGTCTGATCCCTGGGTGGCGAAGCCCCCTGGAGGAGGCGTGGCGGCCCGCTCCAGCCCTCTCGCCTGGAGATTCCCACGGACAGAGGAGCCTGGCGGGCTGCCGTCCAGGGGTCACGAAGGAGTGGACGTGACTGAAGCGACTGAGCGCACAGGCACCTGGGCAGTATCCTAGGATACTGTGAGGCTGTCCTTCTCTGCCCGACTTCCTTGACTTGCTATAATCTCCTCTAGGTCCTTCTGTGTGGGTGCGATTGGCATTATTTTATTTTTCCTTAATCGCATAGGGTCTGTCTTAAGTCCAAGATAGTTTAATTCCTAAAAGCCCTCCCTGGGAGGGGCCTCACGGTGAGAGCAGCAGAAGGGCCTAGGTGCAGTCTCATGTATGTCGGAGACTCTCAGCCACAGAGGTAGGAAAAAAAAAAAAAAGAAATCCAAGCCCTCTGGGAAAGCTGTGCCTTCTGGGTTCCAGCCCTCTTTGGAGGTAGCGAGTCTGGCAGGGCTTCGTGAAAGCACACACCTGGCTGTGTCCCGGCTCCTCTGGGGGTTTCCCGCCAACCCCGACCTTTCCTCGCCACTCCCGGGGCTCAGCATGCTGCCGGCGGATTAGAGGGCCCCAGAGCACATGCTGGTTGGGGTCTCCTAGCCCCAGAGACGCAGGCTTGGATGCTTAGCTCCTTGGTAAGGGGCTGTGGATTCAAGCAAGCCTGTTGCTCTTCATGGTGGCAAGCTTGTTGAACCTCAGAGCCTTGGCAGCCTCTTTGTGAAATGTCGCTAGTGAGGCCTCGGAAACAGAGGTGCCGTGAGGATAGAGGAAACACTGACCGTAAAGCCCGTCACCCGGTCCTGAGAACGACTCCACGGAGGATGGGAACCTGGCTGTGGTCCGGGCGCCACGAGGCCGTCTCGCTGACAGGCCTGGCGTGGAAGAGAAGAGGAGACCGCAGCTGGGTCCCGCTTTGCCTGGAGACGTTCATTCACCCTTGTAGGGTTTGCGTCTGGAAGACCAGCCCGGGGGATATAATGTGATCACGTTAGATAGAAGTGCTCAAAACATAAAGACTCCATTCAGACAGACGTGGACGTGGACACTGGGGCCTGGACTGGCCAGTCCTTCCAGCCCGGGGCTGTCTGCGGAGACAGGCGGCAGTGACAGGTGGGAGGCAGAGCCCCGAGGGCGGAAGTTGTGAGCTCAGAGCAGCAGACAAGGGTCCAGGAAGGAGGAGGACTTAGGACCTGGGAGACGAAATCCGGACGGAGCCTCAGCCCCACTCGGGTCTGGGCACAGCGTCCTGCAGAGAGAGGAAGCGGAGGCTGAGGGCGAAGAGGCCAAGCCTGGAGGCAGCAGAGCTGCAGGATTGGGCAAGCACCCGGTGCCCCAAGGGTGGGGGGCCGGGACTGCAAAGGCAGAGGGTCTGCGGCGAGGGGCAGGCGGTCAGGTGAGCGTGGGGCCTCAGCCAGACTGTGGCTCCTGCTGTGGGGGGCTGTGTCCTCGGGGGTGCTGACTGAGCCTGTGTGGGGCGGGGATCAGGTCAGGAGTGGCTGCGAGCTGGTCCGGGCAGGCCCCTCGCAACCTCTGGGTGGTCTTTCTGTAGGTGCAAACCTGACCCCGTCCTCTCCTCCTGTGGAAGCCTTCAATGGCTCCGGGGTCTGCGGGATGGGCTCTGGGTTGCTCAGCTGGGTGTTCAGAGCGAGGACTTGGCTCTGACGTCCTTCCCAGGTCTGATGTTTTCCCTCAGAGCCCCCCTGCATTCCAGACACGAAAGACCCCTTATCATTCTCCAGCCAGGGAAACGCCCTCTCCCAAGCTGGAAGCCCATCTGTTTTCTGGAGATCCTGTTCTAAGCAAAGTGTGTGCTCACACCGAAAGCAACCTGAGAAAGAATGAAAGCAGTGAGAATCCAACCAGCGTCTTCATTTGGTCCCCTAATAGTAACTCTGTACGTGCAAGTACTCCAGGTCTGTTTGAGGGAGTTGGCAGCGTCTTGATGTGCCGCCCCTCCTCCGGGCCTGGCGTCCTGCTCTGTGTTCATGCGGCATCTCTGCATGGACCGGCTCAGCGGTTGGCACACTGGGCCAGGCGTTCCTTTTCCTCCTCTTCACCTTTGCAGTCCTGATGCTAAGCAGAGCCTCTGACACCCGCCTGCTCCTCTCGTAGGTACCGACCCGCCTTGTCCACTGCCACACTATAACCTGTATCTGACCCGCGCAGGCCGTTGGTGTCCACACCTGTGTCCTCTCTGAACCGTCAGCTCCGTGAGGTCAGAGGCTGTAATTTTCCTATCGACACATCCTGCACCTGGACCATAGGTAGATGCTGAAACTATATTTGCTGATTAAATGAATGAATGAGTCATTATCATTGAACATGGTGAGTAACACACTCAAGTAAGCTTTCAAAAGACAAACGACCTCCATCCGGAGCCTGTAAAGATTGTGTTTCAGAACGGTCACTGTCCACTGAAAGCAAGGAGCCCCCGAGGAGTGCTGGCTGCAGGAAAGCTTCCCCGTTATGCTCGGACGAGTGCCCAGCAGCCAGCCCGCCTCTTGTTGTGTCTATTTCCCTGACGGTAGAAACGGATTCTCTTCTGGGTCTCCCTGAAGTGAAAAGCAGTCTGTAAACATCCTGTAGCTTCAATATATTGATTGAAAAGCTGGGGGCTTCATGTAACTTTTATCTTTTTACTACTCATATTACCTTAAAGGTTGTCTTTGTGTGCAGGACATAGTTGTAAAAGTTTTGAAGAACACTAATCTTGGGCAGGGATGGGAGAGAGATTTCTTAACTCTGCAGGAATTGATTTTAAAGGAACGGTATTCTAGTGCCATAATTATATCTTGGTCAATATTTTGACTCTAGGGAAAAAATTTTTTGCATTGCAAGTTAAAACGTATTCTAAACATGAAAATATTGAGAGAAAAAGTGTCTAAAGGTCACATTCAGGAAATTTACATAGAAATGTTAGTGGTATTTTCTTCTTTCATTAATATACAACTTTTTAATGAGTAGAAAGAGACACTCCACATCCATAAGGAGATTATTTCTCTGAAACTCAAGAAAAAAAAATTCAGCTTTGAGTTAGAAAGTATATCTTTATGTTAGAATACTTTTAGTCATTTAAAAAAATGGTATTTCTTATAATAGATTTCAAAGTGCATTCTTACAAAGAAGGAGACTTATAAGACAATCAGAACAGTGGAAATTCAATGACTGTTTTAAGTTCATTTTCCAAACATTAAATCTGAAAATGTGAGTGCTTTAAACAGACTTGAATTTTTAGCAGGTTTACAGAATGGTTCCCTGTAAGAAATGAGAAAAAATAAAAGATAAATACAAGTAAATAGCTGTTACATCCTGTCTAAAACCAAAAACCCCTCTCTGAATTACAGTGTCATGGTTTTATTATATTCTTTTAAAATGTGGATCAAAGACAGCAACACTGTGGGATTCATTAGTGTATTTTGTGCCGTTTGTATTTTTAAACATCTGGAAGACTCCAGGCTGTAGTGGGGGTCGGGTACCCTGGGAGGGCAGCTAAGAGATGCTCACGCTGGTCAGTGATAGATGAGTTTCAGATCACAGTGCAGAGGCCAGAAGCTTCAGGGTGGCTTCTTTGATGAAATCCCAAGGGCAGCGGAGGGGAGGGTGGTTCCTCACTCAAGCTTTGTGGTGTTGATTGGCCAGTTAAGGAAGCCAGGGAACCTGATATGTCTGTGAGAAAATCTCGGAGTAATTTTAGAGGCAAATCGCAGAGGTGTCTTTGGATCAAGAGAGATGAATGAAGCACTGCCCTGTGTCTGGATGACCGTCTCTTACTGCACGTTGAATTGGTTCTTCCACACTTTTCCTTTCAGTAGCCGACAGCTGCATCCTGGGTGCCAGCAGGGACGAGAGCTTAGAGTTCTTGCTTTGTGCCCAGAGGGTGCCACGCGGTAGGTTTAAGAGCCAGAGTCAGTCCCTCCAGCGGGTGTTTCGTCTGCATCTGAGGACCTCGAAGTTCTGCCCGGGCACAGGTGGCCCCAGGCTGGCGACGCCCACGGGGAGGAGGAGGCAGGTCATGATGGGTGGCCCTGGTGGCTGCACAGGCAGGGAGTGGACCGGGTATGGGGTGAGCTTCCAGGCCAGAGGGGAGGAACAACAGGGCCCGGAGTGGTACATCCTGGCTTACGAGGGTGGAGGTCAGTTGCCTGACCTTCATTCTTTCCTGTGTCCCTTTAAGGCCCGCTCCCCCCAGTATGCCGAGGTGAAGGGGGGATTTCAGAAATGAAGAAGATATGATTCACAGGCTATGTTATTCCGAATGCTAATGTCTAGATTCAAAAGAGCCATAGAGAAAGGAGAACAAGGAAAACACTGGTGGGTGTGATTCAGCGAGTTTATCTAACAGACATTTGCCACGACCGTGTCAGTTGATACCTTCACAGTCACGCAGAAAGATCAGCTCATCAATCCTCATTTTGGAGTTTTTAAAATCTTCCACAGAAATGATCAAGAAGACCTGCTACTAGAATGGACTTGTGGACGCAGCTGGGGACGGAGAGGGTGGGCAGAACGGAGCAGGTGCGCTGGCGTGGGCTCACTACCGCGTGGCAGACCCATCACGAGGAGGAGCCTGCCGTGGACACGGGGAGCGCAGCTGGTGCTCTGTGGAGACCTGGAGGGATGGGGGGCTCTTGAGGGAGGGGGTCTATGTACGGCTGTGGCTGACTCATGTTGTTGGAGAGCAATTACACAACCATGTCAAGCAATTACACTCTAGTGAAAATTTCTTTGAAAGAGAAGAGCCTCTCCTAAGTACTGTTGTACGTTTTGGAGAAGATGCTGTTTGTGGCGGCTGCTTGCCAGGCTTGTGAATCGGCGTTATCACCAATGAGGTGTGTGTTTTGGAAAGTCTCTTTACGCTGATATTTACTTTCTTCATTTTCAATGTTAGGTGGGGTACTAAATAATTTCCAAGTTTTCTTCAACATCTCTGCGGTCTCTGGGTGTAATAACTTTGGACTAATGACTTCTTCCTTTCGCCTGTTGATTCTATCAACACACAGAGAAAAAGACTTTAGTATCTGGTTGATCACGAAACAAGACGTTGGAAGACAAAACATCCCACAAGACTGGATGCTCCTGAATCCCTGGACTGTTGTGCATACAGCTGCTTCAGGGGATCTCTATGATTTGATCTGTCTCTGCGTTCCTTGCTTGTTAAGTCAGTGTGGGTCGGGAGGTCAGGAAGAAAGCCCCCGATGCTGCACTGAGCTGGCCAACCACCTGCGTGCAGGGTGTCTGACGAGACCCTTTAGAAGATGGTCCCCGAGCATCGTCATTTGCGAATCTGTAAACCTGTATGTACACATCACTGTCTGGATTGAGTCTCCAGGACAGAAGCCACAAGCACGGAGGAGCCGCCTCCATTTTCCTCCTGCCGGCGCCTCTCGATGGCTTAAGCTCCCTGGTCAAACGCGGATCGATGTCACCGTGACAGATATTTTTCCTCCCGTGATAGTGTCTGTAAATCAAGCCCCATGAGGGTATAGCAGAAGCGATCATGACACTCTATCACCTTTTGCAATTCCACCCGTGTCAGAGAACAATAAGCATTACTTTAAAGGAAAATATTTTTTGAAAATAAATTGAGGCAATATTTCAAAAAGGTGAATTCTGTAGTACAAAATATGGTTGGAAATACGGCTCCTACTTCGTGGCTGGAACCCTGCCCTTCTTTTCTCTTCCTGTTTGGTTGTCACTGGGCGTGGGGGAGACGGGAGAGGACCCACGTAACAAAAGGAGGGCGCTGTGAGGAAGACAAGGAGAACAGATGTCCGCCCCATGCCCACTGACGAGCTGTGGCCCTCGCCCACTCTAACAGGAGGCAGGAAGCGGGTGGTGCAGACCTGAGGTGCTGTCTGCAGGTACCCCATAGCCGGTGGAGGGGGCCGGGGCTGGCAGAGGAGGGGGCGTCCCTGGGATGAGGGTGCCGGGTGGAAGTGTTGCTTGTTAACAGAGTTGACTATAAAAGACTCCTGAGATGAGCCTGAATGACCAGATCGGCCTGAAGCAGGAGAGGAGAGTGAAGACCGGAGTCCAGGCCTCTGCCTGGAGGTGCGCACCAGGGCTGCTGCTGGGGTTCGCTTCAGTGGCTTGACGTTGGGGCAGAGGGCCTGTGAGCGGCGGGTGCAGCTCAGGTGTGCCGTGGGGCTCTTCTCTCAGAGGTGACAGATGAAGAATTGTAGCAAGTAGGTGGGAGAGGAGTTTTACCCTGAGGTCCTACAAGATGGGAAGCTTCCCTTTCCCCCGGCCCTCTACCGGAACCAGCACTAGGGCATGACTGAGGATCCTGGTCCAGCAGACTGACTGCCTGAGTTCAAGCCCCAGTTCTGCCACTTATGCGTCATGCGACCTTAGAGGAAGGTTCCTAACACTGCACGTTTCAGTCTTACCATCTCTAAAATGGGGTTAATGATGTGTCCCTGCCTCATAAGGTTGTTGTGAGAACAGGCACCTTAATGCCTGCAAAGTTAAGCCTCCACGATGCCCCCAGCATGAGGCACACCCGGCTCCCTACCTCCATACGTCTTTGACTATGTCCTTCCACCCCGACCTTGCTTCTGTTATGGGAGACTGAGGAGAGGTGCAGGAGCAAAACTTGGCCTTCATATTCCTAAGGTGTCTGGGTAGCTGCTCTAAACACTTTGGTGTTCACGGAGAAGCAGTTTGTCTGGAGTCATTCCGAATGTTGGGACCATGAAACCTCCAGGCCCCAGCCAGGAAAACCCCTTCGGCTCCTACTTCGTGGCTGGAACCCTGCCCTTCTTTTCTCTTCCTGTTTGGTTGTCACTGGGCGTGGGGGAGACGGGAGAGGACCCACGTAACAAAAGGAGGGCGCTGTGAGGAAGACAAGGAGAACAGATGTCCGCCCCATGCCCACTGACGAGCTGTGGCCCTCGCCCACTCTAACAGGAGGCAGGAAGCGGGTGGTGCAGACCTGAGGTGCTGTCTGCAGGTACCCCATAGCCGGTGGAGGGGGCCGGGGCTGGCAGAGGAGGGGGCGTCCCTGGGATGAGGGTGCCGGGTGGAAGTGTTGCTTGTTAACAGAGTTGACTATAAAAGACTCCTGAGATGAGCCTGAATGACCAGATCGGCCTGAAGCAGGAGAGGAGAGTGAAGACCGGAGTCCAGGCCTCTGCCTGGAGGTGCGCACCAGGGCTGCTGCTGGGGTTCGCTTCAGTGGCTTGACGTTGGGGCAGAGGGCCTGTGAGCGGCGGGTGCAGCTCAGGTGTGCCGTGGGGCTCTTCTCTCAGAGGTGACAGATGAAGAATTGTAGCAAGTAGGTGGGAGAGGAGTTTTACCCTGAGGTCCTACAAGATGGGAAGCTTCCCTTTCCCCCGGCCCTCTACCGGAACCAGCACTAGGGCATGACTGAGGATCCTGGTCCAGCAGACTGACTGCCTGAGTTCAAGCCCCAGTTCTGCCACTTATGCGTCATGCGACCTTAGAGGAAGGTTCCTAACACTGCACGTTTCAGTCTTACCATCTCTAAAATGGGGTTAATGATGTGTCCCTGCCTCATAAGGTTGTTGTGAGAACAGGCACCTTAATGCCTGCAAAGTTAAGCCTCCACGATGCCCCCAGCATGAGGCACACCCGGCTCCCTACCTCCATACGTCTTTGACTATGACCTTCCACCCCGACCTTGCTTCTGTTATGGGAGACTGAGGAGAGGTGCAGGGAGCAAAACTTGGCCTTCATATTCCTAAGGTGTCTGGGTAGCTGCTCTAAACACTTTGGTGTTCACGGAGAAGCAGTTTGTCTGGAGTCATTCCGAATGTTGGGACCATGAAACCTCCAGGCCCCAGCCAGGAAAACCCCTTCTGTGGATGATAGATCATTTAAATATCCCTGATTGGGAAGAAGCACAAAGCCTGTTGGTAAAATAGAAGAAGAATCTACTAGGATTTGAGAGCAAGCTGTTTACAGAGGGCTGCAGAAAAAGGCATGGTAAGAGGATTAAGCGTGCCGTGGCCGAGCCCCCTTTTCCACGGGGAGCTTCTAACATCGACACCATCCCAATCAGTGGTACCCAAAGGCAGTGCTCACCTCTGTGTGTCAAGAGGGAACTCCGGCTTTGGCCAAAGGTAACAATAAATATTAAAGCCTTTATTATCAATGTTTCATAACAGCATAGCACATTGATAGGTAGTATTTCGTTTGTTGAAAAGATGCAGGTCGTTTTAAAGATGGTCATTTTTAAAAAGAAGATCTAATTATCTTACCACCAATTTCCCTTTGTTAAAGCTGAACAGAGAGCCCCGAACAAAGAAGGCTGTGTTAGAAGGAGGCCGGGAGGCTGCTGCCTGCTAGCTCACAGAGAAGTAATTTGTTTTGAATCAAGGTCGACAGGATAGAGGCTGTTGTCCTTTGCCTCTTTCTTAATTTTCTATTTAACTTCCTTCGCAGTCTTTCTGTGATTTAGAAACAAATGCGTGCAGACATTTTGGCGATTATAAAAGCCATTTTCAAATGATAGACAGCATTCCCACGAGCCGGGACATTAAGAATTCCTTCGTCGGGCATGTGGCGAGGCCTTGTTCCGTCTGTAGATGTCTTTGTGCAACATGAAAATGAAAAGAACCCGGAGTCCTCCATCTGTCGCGTGCGTCTGTATTGACATAATTATGCCCGTTATTTCACATCTTTGGTTATGATCCATGTTAGACATATATGAATATTTTAAAAATGTACAACACAATGGGATTAGGGAAAAAAAATCCTGCTTGCATTTGTAACCCTGAATCCCCCACTGGCCGGAGGAGGTGGCCAGACTGTAGGATGTTGGTTCTGGAGGGAGCATGCCCGGATGGGGGTCCCCCCTCCTCCACTCCCTGCCTGGGGACTCTGAGCGTAACACCCTCTGGGACACAATTCCAGGGCTGTAGACTGCAGATCAGGACACCCACCTTCCTGGGCCAGCGCGTGTTTGGCAGAGACTCTTAGCGGGATACTTGACGTAGAACTCGCTGCCTGTTAATCGGTGGCTGTTTGGCCACTACTGACCTGACTTCTTTCCCCTCCAGGTTTTAGATGTGAAAATGATCCACCACATCCTTCTTTCATATGTGGCTATTCTGTCAAGTCATTTAAAAGCTGCATTTTGGTGCATTGAAGCATGTCGAGCTTCTTTACGGTGTTGAACTCTTTCTAAAGAGTGAAAACTTGAGTCTCTCAGAAAATTTCACTATTTCTTGAACATGCAGCATCTGGGACCTACACGAATATAGATACAATTCCAGAGCATACTTTGTGTGTGTGTGAGAGACTGTCCTCATCAACTCCTGTTGTGTATGCTTGTATGTTTTTATTATTGCCTGGCTGTAACTTAGGTGACTATAGAGGACTGGTAGATGTTTGTTATAATCTGCTTACCGAAAGTGAAAGTGCTAGTCACCCAGTCGTGCCCGACTCTTTGCGACCCCATGGACCCCCGGTAAAGGAAACCCGGAATGGGTGCTCAGGTTCTCCTTCCAGTCCGTGTCGAGTAGAATTTTTAAAAGAAAGCTGTTGTCCTTTGCCTCTTTCTTAATTTTCTATTTAACTTCCTTCGCAGTCTTTCTGTGATTTAGAAACAAATGCGTGCAGACATTTTGGCGATTATAAAAGCCATTTTCAAATGATAGACAGCATTCCCACGAGCCGGGACATTAAGAATTCCTTCGTCGGGCATGTGGCGAGGCCTTGTTCCGTCTGTAGATGTCTTTGTGCAACATGAAAATGAAAAGAACCCGGAGTCCTCCATCTGTCGCGTGCGTCTGTATTGACATAATTATGCCCGTTATTTCACATCTTTGGTTATGATCCATGTTAGACATATATGAATATTTTAAAAATGTACAACACAATGGGATTAGGGAAAAAAAATCCTGCTTGCATTTGTAACCCTGAATCCCCCACTGGCCGGAGGAGGTGGCCAGACTGTAGGATGTTGGTTCTGGAGGGAGCATGCCCGGATGGGGGTCCCCCCTCCTCCACTCCCTGCCTGGGGACTCTGAGCGTAACACCCTCTGGGACACAATTCCAGGGCTGTAGACTGCAGATCAGGACACCCACCTTCCTGGGCCAGCGCGTGTTTGGCAGAGACTCTTAGCGGGATACTTGACGTAGAACTCGCTGCCTGTTAATCGGTGGCTGTTTGGCCACTACTGACCTGACTTCTTTCCCCTCCAGGTTTTAGATGTGAAAATGATCCACCACATCCTTCTTTCATATGTGGCTATTCTGTCAAGTCATTTAAAAGCTGCATTTTGGTGCATTGAAGCATGTCGAGCTTCTTTACGGTGTTGAACTCTTTCTAAAGAGTGAAAACTTGAGTCTCTCAGAAAATTTCACTATTTCTTGAACATGCAGCATCTGGGACCTACACGAATATAGATACAATTCCAGAGCATACTTTGTGTGTGTGTGAGAGACTGTCCTCATCAACTCCTGTTGTGTATGCTTGTATGTTTTTATTATTGCCTGGCTGTAACTTAGGTGACTATAGAGGACTGGTAGATGTTTGTTATAATCTGCTTACCGAAAGTGAAAGTGCTAGTCACCCAGTCGTGCCCGACTCTCTGCGATCCCGTGGACTGTAGCTCGCCAGGCTCCTCCGTCCGTGGGATTCACCAGGCACCAATACTGGAATGGGCTGCCATTCCCTTCTGCAGGGGACTTTCCTGACCCAGGGATGGAGTCCAGGTCTCGTGCATCGGCAGGCAGATTCTTTACCACTGAGCCACCTTGGAAACACTTCCAGTTGAGAAGCATGTTCATGAAAAAACAAAAGTCATAACCAGATGAATATTGACTTAGAGCTCCCACAAGGCAAGTGGCAGATCTGTGTGGGAGAGAGCTCTTGTGCAGGCCCCCCATGTCTGCAGAAAGCCCTGCTGAGCTGTTTGGTTGGTGGTCTTAAGGCCCCAAATCTGCATCCTGACCAACAGTTCTTCTTGACTGTCCATGCCAGCGTAGTTTGGGTCTTCCGCACTCTCGAGTAGGTGGATCCCATGCTCACCCAGGGACTGCAGAGACCAACCCGAGGACCGGGGATGGTTGAGGACAGACAGGATGGCAGCAGAAGGGGACGGTGAAGTGCGGCTAGCAGGATGTCTTATTTATTCATGGCTGCACTGGGTCGTCGTGGCTGTGCCTGGGCTTTCTCTTGTTGCGGCGAGTCGGGGCCACTTTCCGCTGCAGCGCGAGGGCTTCTCACTGCAGCGGCTCTTGTTGCTGTGGAGCATGGGCCCCCGCGTGTGGGCTCGTAAGCTGAGGCACACAGGCTCAGTACTTGCAGCTCACGGCTCAGTGGCTCCTTGGCACTTGAAACCCGTGTCCCTACATGAGCAGGCAGATTCCTCTCCACTGCACCACCAGGGAAGTCCTGGCAGAATTTCTGTGGCCTGGGCAAGTGTGGTATTGTGTTTGATGAAGTCAAAGGAATAATATTAATTTCAGTGATTTAGAGGAATTTCTTTTGACTCTAAAAGTAAGATGCATTCATTGTTTCAAATTTGGGAAAAATCAAGAAAACTATAAAAGAAAATGACTTGTAACCTTATTATCCAGTAGCAATGTTTGTTAATGTTTTGGTGAACTTCCTTCTAGCCTCCCCTGCCACCAACCTCCTTCACTAGTTGCTTTTTTACATTATTTTAAAAGAAGTGAATATGAAAGGGGCAAATGAGAAAAAAAAATGAATAGAGCCAGATGTTGGGTGATTCTTATATTCAACAAAATAATCCCAAGACTATGAAAGTTAGTTTACGGTCTCTATTTATTATAATGCCAGTTCATCTCCAACTAAAATATATATCCATGAGTTACTTGTTTTTTCACATGTGTGAGCAAGAGACATGCACAATCTGCCGTTTTTTTGCAACAGGTGTTTTAGCAATAGGAATTTCATTCCAAGATTCACACCTCAGAATTCTGTATTTCTTCCTATATCATTGTTTCATGGAGGGAAAGGAGAAAAATTATACCAGAAAAAGGAATAAGTCCAGCTTTGGAAAAACTGAGCATTAGGGAACACAGAGTGGAGGTCATAATTGACTGTCCATGCCAGCGTAGTTTGGGTCTTCCGCACTCTCGAGTAGGTGGATCCCATGCTCACCCAGGGACTGCAGAGACCAACCCGAGGACCGGGGATGGTTGAGGACAGACAGGATGGCAGCAGAAGGGGACGGTGAAGTGCGGCTAGCAGGATGTCTTATTTATTCATGGCTGCACTGGGTCGTCGTGGCTGTGCCTGGGCTTTCTCTTGTTGCGGAGTCGGGGCCACTTTCCGCTGCAGCGCGAGGGCTTCTCACTGCAGCGGCTCTTGTTGCTGTGGAGCATGGGCCCCCGCGTGTGGGCTCGTAAGCTGAGGCACACAGGCTCAGTACTTGCAGCTCACGGCTCAGTGGCTCCTTGGCACTTGAAACCCGTGTCCCTACATGAGCAGGCAGATTCCTCTCCACTGCACCACCAGGGAAGTCCTGGCAGAATTTCTGTGGCCTGGGCAAGTGTGGTATTGTGTTTGATGAAGTCAAAGGAATAATATTAATTTCAGTGATTTAGAGGAATTTCTTTTGACTCTAAAAGTAAGATGCATTCATTGTTTCAAATTTGGGAAAAATCAAGAAAACTATAAAAGAAAATGACTTGTAACCTTATTATCCAGTAGCAATGTTTGTTAATGTTTTGGTGAACTTCCTTCTAGCCTCCCCTGCCACCAACCTCCTTCACTAGTTGCTTTTTTACATTATTTTAAAAGAAGTGAATATGAAAGGGGCAAATGAGAAAAAAAAATGAATAGAGCCAGATGTTGGGTGATTCTTATATTCAACAAAATAATCCCAAGACTATGAAAGTTAGTTTACGGTCTCTATTTATTATAATGCCAGTTCATCTCCAACTAAAATATATATCCATGAGTTACTTGTTTTTTCACATGTGTGAGCAAGAGACATGCACAATCTGCCGTTTTTTTGCAACAGGTGTTTTAGCAATAGGAATTTCATTCCAAGATTCACACCTCAGAATTCTGTATTTCTTCCTATATCATTGTTTCATGGAGGGAAAGGAGAAAAATTATACCAGAAAAAGGAATAAGTCCAGCTTTGGAAAAACTGAGCATTAGGGAACACAGAGTGGAGGTCATAAGCATCTTGGAAGTCCAGCTGCTTCTGATGGATGGAGATTGTCAGTAGAGTTTTACACAGCTTAATATGCAAGAGGTCACACATACATATCTTATTAATTGCTTGCTTGTAAAGGCAACTCTATAGAAGAGGAGGGTGTTGAGACTATATTGTATACTTTAGCTAGTACCTATGCTTCTGGATTTTGAATTCTGTGAAGAAAAAGGAAGAAAGAAAAGGTTCTTTCTGGTGGCTCATAGTGCTGACCTGTCAGAGGAAAACCATGTCTCTTAAATGACACTGTTAGATAAAAAATAAAACTCAGTGAAAGATGGGAGACTACGTCTTCTGAGTCTTGAGTGAAATTTTTATGTTTCAGGCCAGTAGGATTTTCTAGTTGCTCATAACCTTCAGTTCAGTTTAGTCACTGAGTCGTGTCTGACTCTTTGCAACCTCGTGGACTGCAGCACACCAGGCTTCTCTGTCCTTCACCATCTCCTGGAGCTTAGGTAAACTCATGTCCATTGAGTCAGTGATGCCATCCCACCATCTTGTCCTCTGCTGTCCTCTTCTCCTTCTGCCATCATTTCCCGCCCCCCGCCCAACCTTCCCCTCCCGCCCCGCCCAATATCAGGGTCTTTTCCAACAAATGGTCTCTTTGCATCAGGTGGCCAAAATATTGTAGCTTCAGCTTCAGCATCAGTCCTTTCTGTGGACATGCAGGGTTGATTTCCTTTAGGATTGATTGGTTTGGTCTCTGTCCAGTCCAAGGGATTCTCAAGAGTCTTCTCTAACACCACAATTCAAAGGCATCACTTCTTTGGCTCTCAGCCTTCTTTGTGATCCAACTTTCACATCCATACATGACTACAGAAAAAAACATAGCTTTGATTAAGTGGACCTTTGTCAGCAAAGTGATGTCTCTGCTTTTTAATACACTGTCTAGGTTTGTCATAGCTTTTTTTCCCAAGGAGCAAGTGTCTTTTAATTTCATAGCTACACTCACGATCCACAGTGATTTTGGAGCCCGAGAAAATAAAGTCTATCACTGTTTCCATTGTTGCCTGTCTATTTGCCATGAAGCGATGGGACTGGATGTCATGATCTTTGTTTTTTAAATGTTGAGTTTTAGGCCAGCTTTTTTATTCTCCTCTTTCACCTTCATCAAGAGGCTCTTTAGTTCCTCTTCACTTTCTGCCTTATGGTTGGTGTCATCTACATCCCTGAGGTCATTGATATTTCTCCTGGAAATCTTGATTCCAGCTTGTGCTTCATCCAGAGCAGTTTCACATGGTGTCCTCTGCATATAACTTAAATAGACAGAGTGACAGTATACAGCCTGGGCATACTCCTTTCCCAATTTGGTGTCAAAAATTTCAAACCCTGTTAGATAAAAAATAAAACTCAGTGAAAGATGGGAGACTACGTCTTCTGAGTCTTGAGTGAAATTTTTATGTTTCAGGCCAGTAGGATTTTCTAGTTGCTCATAACCTTCAGTTCAGTTTAGTCACTGAGTCGTGTCTGACTCTTTGCAACCTCGTGGACTGCAGCACACCAGGCTTCTCTGTCCTTCACCATCTCCTGGAGCTTAGGTAAACTCATGTCCATTGAGTCAGTGATGCCATCCCACCATCTTGTCCTCTGCTGTCCTCTTCTCCTTCTGCCATCATTTCCCTCCCCCCGCCCAACCTTCCCCTCCCGCCCCGCCCAATATCAGGGTCTTTTCCAACAAATGGTCTCTTTGCATCAGGTGGCCAAAATATTGTAGCTTCAGCTTCAGCATCAGTCCTTTCTGTGGACATGCAGGGTTGATTTCCTTTAGGATTGATTGGTTTGGTCTCTGTCCAGTCCAAGGGATTCTCAAGAGTCTTCTCTAACACCACAATTCAAAGGCATCACTTCTTTGGCTCTCAGCCTTCTTTGTGATCCAACTTTCACATCCATACATGACTACAGAAAAAAACATAGCTTTGATTAAGTGGACCTTTGTCAGCAAAGTGATGTCTCTGCTTTTTAATACACTGTCTAGGTTTGTCATAGCTTTTTTTCCCAAGGAGCAAGTGTCTTTTAATTTCATAGCTACACTCACGATCCACAGTGATTTTGGAGCCCGAGAAAATAAAGTCTATCACTGTTTCCATTGTTGCCTGTCTATTTGCCATGAAGCGATGGGACTGGATGTCATGATCTTTGTTTTTTAAATGTTGAGTTTTAGGCCAGCTTTTTTATTCTCCTCTTTCACCTTCATCAAGAGGCTCTTTAGTTCCTCTTCACTTTCTGCCTTATGGTTGGTGTCATCTACATCCCTGAGGTCATTGATATTTCTCCTGGAAATCTTGATTCCAGCTTGTGCTTCATCCAGAGCAGTTTTTCACATGGTGTCCTCTGCATATAACTTAAATAGACAGAGTGACAGTATACAGCCTGGGCATACTCCTTTCCCAATTTGGAACCGGTACATTGTTCCATGTCCAGTTCTAACTGTTGCTTCTTGTCCTGCATACATATTTCTCAGGAGGCAGGTAAAGTGGTCTGGTATTCCCATCTCTTTAAGAATTGTCCACACTTCATTGTGATCCACACAGTCAAAAGCTTCAGTGTAGTCAATGAAGCAGAAGTAAGTGTTTTTCTGGAATTCTCTTGCCTTTTCTATGATCCAATGGATGTTGGCAGTTTGATCTCCAGTTCCTCTGCCTTTTCAAAATCAAGCTTGTGCATCTGAAAGTTCTCAGTTCATGTACTGGTGAAGCCTGGCTTGGAGGATTTTGAGCATTACTTTGGTAGAGTGTGAAATGAGTCCTATTGTGCTGTAGTTTGAACATTCTTTGGCGTTGCCTTTCTTTGGGACTGGAATGAAAACTGACCCTTTCCAGTCCTGTAGCCACTGCTGAGTTTTCCATATTTGCTGGCATATTGAGTGTAGCACTTTAATAGCATCATCTTTTTTTTTTTTTTTTTTTTAATTTTGGCCTCTCTTATTGATTTTTAAAATCCATTTATTTTCATCTCTTTATTCTTTGGCCTGTGCGGCCTCCCACTGCAGTGGCCTCTCTCGTTGCAGAGCCCCAACTTTGGGCACGCGTGCTCCGGGGTGCTGGCTCACAACCAGGCACAGTGGTCCAGCCGCTCCACGGCAAGTGGGATCTTCCCAGGCCAGGATTGAACCGTTGCCCTTGCACTGCAAGGTGAACTCTTACCCACTGGACCACCAGGAACCAGTGTTTCCCTTGTTGCCTGTCGATTTGCCATGCAGCGATGGGACTGGATGTCATGATCTTTGTTTTTTAAATGTTGAGTTTTAGGCCAGCTTTTTTATTCTCCTCTTTCACCTTCATCAAGAGGCTCTTTAGTTCCTCTTCACTTTCTGCCTTATGGTTGGTGTCATCTACATCCCTGAGGTCATTGATATTTCTCCTGGAAATCTTGATTCCAGCTTGTGCTTCATCCAGAGCAGTTTTTCACATGGTGTCCTCTGCATATAACTTAAATAGACAGAGTGACAGTATACAGCCTGGGCATACTCCTTTCCCAATTTGGAACCGGTACATTGTTCCATGTCCAGTTCTAACTGTTGCTTCTTGTCCTGCATACATATTTCTCAGGAGGCAGGTAAAGTGGTCTGGTATTCCCATCTCTTTAAGAATTGTCCACACTTCATTGTGATCCACACAGTCAAAAGCTTCAGTGTAGTCAATGAAGCAGAAGTAAGTGTTTTTCTGGAATTCTCTTGCCTTTTCTATGATCCAATGGATGTTGGCAGTTTGATCTCCAGTTCCTCTGCCTTTTCAAAATCAAGCTTGTGCATCTGAAAGTTCTCAGTTCATGTACTGGTGAAGCCTGGCTTGGAGGATTTTGAGCATTACTTTGGTAGAGTGTGAAATGAGTCCTATTGTGCTGTAGTTTGAACATTCTTTGGCGTTGCCTTTCTTTGGGACTGGAATGAAAACTGACCCTTTCCAGTCCTGTAGCCACTGCTGAGTTTTCCATATTTGCTGGCATATTGAGTGTAGCACTTTAATAGCATCATCTTTTTTTTTTTTTTTTTTTTAATTTTGGCCTCTCTTATTGATTTTTAAAATCCATTTATTTTCATCTCTTTATTCTTTGGCCTGTGCGGCCTCCCACTGCAGTGGCCTCTCTCGTTGCAGAGCCCCAACTTTGGGCACGCGTGCTCCGGGGTGCTGGCTCACAACCAGGCACAGTGGTCCAGCCGCTCCACGGCAAGTGGGATCTTCCCAGGCCAGGGATTGAACCGTTGCCCCTTGCACTGCAAGGTGAACTCTTTACCCACTGGACCACCAGGGAAGCCCAGCATCATCTTTTATATCTGCAATAGCTCAGCTGGAATTCCATCACCTCCACTGGCTATGTTCATAGTGAGGCTTCCTGGGGCCCACTTGGCTTCGCACTCTGAGCTGCCTGGCTCTAGGGGAGGGACCACAGCATCGCGGTCACCCAGCTCATTAAGACCTGCTTTGTACAGTTCTGTGCATTCTTTCCACCTCTTCTTAATCTCTTCTGCTCATAACCTTACCTGTTACATTTTAGCCTCCCATGTGAGTCTGCTTTACACGTCCATGTGGAATTTAGAGCACATCCACCTGTAGCCTCTGGTAAAGGTGGCACCCTTTCTCAGCGTGAGTGACCTTCTGGTCAAACCAGCCTTTAGAACTCATCAGTTTAACATGGACCCCAAAGGAGAGCTTGTCTTTAGAACTGGAGTTTTCCCAGACCTTTGACGTGTGTGTGTGTGCTAAGTCGCTTCAGTCGTGTCCAAGTCCTTATAAACCTGTAGACCGTGGCCCCCCAGGCTCCTCTGTCCATGGGATTCTCCAGGCAAGAATGAACACCTCTTCTCTAGGTGTATTGAACCCACATTTCTGAAATTACTTAACTTAATTTTGTTGCTGCTATAGGTGCAAGTAGTTAATTCTGGAAAGCCGTTCCCCTCAATTATGTTTATTTTAAATTAATTACTAAATGGCAAATGTTTGTTAAATACTTGTCATGGGCAAGGGATTGTAATAAGTACTGCAGAGAGAGCAAAATAAATAAAAGTTATCTATTTGGGGCGCTTAAGGATTAGCCCAGGGGCATAGGATACTCAAATAAGAAACTATTGGAGACAAAACAGTTTATGGTAAAAAATCTATCCAGCCCTAAAGGAAATCAACCTGAATATTCAACCCTGGTGTGCTACAGCCCGTGGGGTCACAAAACAGTCAGACAACGTCTAGACAGTGTCAATCAAGAAGGAAAAACAAGGTCCCCACAGCCCCAACCCCTTTGGGCACGCGTGCTCCGGGGTGCTGGCTCACAACCAGGCACAGTGGTCCAGCCGCTCCACGGCAAGTGGGATCTTCCCAGGCCAGGATTGAACCGTTGCCCCTTGCACTGCAAGGTGAACTCTTTACCCACTGGACCACCAGGGAAGCCCAGCATCATCTTTTATATCTGCAATAGCTCAGCTGGAATTCCATCACCTCCACTGGCTATGTTCATAGTGAGGCTTCCTGGGGCCCACTTGGCTTCGCACTCTGAGCTGCCTGGCTCTAGGGGAGGGACCACAGCATCGCGGTCACCCAGCTCATTAAGACCTGCTTTGTACAGTTCTGTGCATTCTTTCCACCTCTTCTTAATCTCTTCTGCTCATAACCTTACCTGTTACATTTTAGCCTCCCATGTGAGTCTGCTTTACACGTCCATGTGGAATTTAGAGCACATCCACCTGTAGCCTCTGGTAAAGGTGGCACCCTTTCTCAGCGTGAGTGACCTTCTGGTCAAACCAGCCTTTAGAACTCATCAGTTTAACATGGACCCCAAAGGAGAGCTTGTCTTTAGAACTGGAGTTTTCCCAGACCTTTGACGTGTGTGTGTGTGCTAAGTCGCTTCAGTCGTGTCCAAGTCCTTATAAACCTGTAGACCGTGGCCCCCCAGGCTCCTCTGTCCATGGGATTCTCCAGGCAAGAATGAACACCTCTTCTCTAGGTGTATTGAACCCACATTTCTGAAATTACTTAACTTAATTTTGTTGCTGCTATAGGTGCAAGTAGTTAATTCTGGAAAGCCGTTCCCCTCAATTATGTTTATTTTAAATTAATTACTAAATGGCAAATGTTTGTTAAATACTTGTCATGGGCAAGGGATTGTAATAAGTACTGCAGAGAGAGCAAAATAAATAAAAGTTATCTATTTGGGGCGCTTAAGGATTAGCCCAGGGGCATAGGATACTCAAATAAGAAACTATTGGAGACAAAACAGTTTATGGTAAAAAATCTATCCAGCCCTAAAGGAAATCAACCTGAATATTCAACCCTGGTGTGCTACAGCCCGTGGGGTCACAAAACAGTCAGACAACTTAGTGACTAGACAGTGTCAATCAAGAAGGAAAAGGTCTGAATGCATCTAAAATCTTAACAGCAAGGTTGGTATTCAAGGCGTTTGTCTTAATCTGTTTGGGCTGCTGTCACAGAATACAGCTGACTGGGTGCCTCATCAGCCACAGAACTTCATTCCTTGTGGGTCTGGAGCCTGGGAAGTCCACGCTCAGGCCACCAGCAGTGTCCGTGAGGTTTTGCTTCCTATGTCAAAGATGCGGCCTCCTCCCATGGAGCCTGTAGGGGGGTCTCTTTGGTCAGGGCTCTGGTGTCACCCAGGAGGCACTGCGCGCCTCTCAGTCATGTCCCAGACTCTTTGCAACACCATGGGCTGTAGCCCGCCAGGCTCCTTTGTCCATGGGATTCTCCAGGCAAGAAGACTGGAGTGGGCTGCCATTTCCTCCTCCAGGGGATCTTCCCCACCCAGGGACTGAACCCTCGTCTCCTGCGGCTATTGCAGTGGCAGGTGGATTCTTCACCACTGAGGCACCAGGATGCCCAACAAAGCATCTTCCGAACATTCCATCGCAAGGGACCAGCACACTGTGGGGCAGGTCTCTCCATATGAATTTAGGCATCCCGACCACAGAAGTGCACAAGAGAAAAATTAAAAGTGTGCTCTTGAAAACTGAACTGCTGATTAGGAGAGCAAATGCTGATCATACAGAAGAAAAGGAAAAGGGTTGAAAATGGAGAGAAAAAGCAGATATAAAAGATAAAGTCTAGAGATTATTGTCAAAAGTATTTCTGAAGGAAAGTGCAAAATACAACAGAAACTTGTTAGGAGAAAGCAGTATGTTAACATATTTTGGCAAACAGCTTAATAAAAGTTGAACAAAAGAGCTTTATATGAATGTAAGAATGTAAAGAAGGCAAGGGATTGTAATAAGTACTGCAGAGAGAGCAAAATAAATAAAAGTTATCTATTTGGGGCGCTTAAGGATTAGCCCAGGGGCATAGGATACTCAAATAAGAAACTATTGGAGACAAAACAGTTTATGGTAAAAAATCTATCCAGCCCTAAAGGAAATCAACCTGAATATTCAACCCTGGTGTGCTACAGCCCGTGGGGTCACAAAACAGTCAGACAACTTAGTGACTAGACAGTGTCAATCAAGAAGGAAAAGGTCTGAATGCATCTAAAATCTTAACAGCAAGGTTGGTATTCAAGGCGTTTGTCTTAATCTGTTTGGGCTGCTGTCACAGAATACAGCTGACTGGGTGCCTCATCAGCCACAGAACTTCATTCCTTGTGGGTCTGGAGCCTGGGAAGTCCACGCTCAGGCCACCAGCAGTGTCCGTGAGGTTTTGCTTCCTATGTCAAAGATGCGGCCTCCTCCCATGGAGCCTGTAGGGGGGTCTCTTTGGTCAGGGCTCTGGTGTCACCCAGGAGGCACTGCGCGCCTCTCAGTCATGTCCCAGACTCTTTGCAACACCATGGGCTGTAGCCCGCCAGGCTCCTTTGTCCATGGGATTCTCCAGGCAAGAAGACTGGAGTGGGCTGCCATTTCCTCCTCCAGGGGATCTTCCCCACCCAGGGACTGAACCCTCGTCTCCTGCGGCTATTGCAGTGGCAGGTGGATTCTTCACCACTGAGGCACCAGGATGCCCAACAAAGCATCTTCCGAACATTCCATCGCAAGGGACCAGCACACTGTGGGGCAGGTCTCTCCATATGAATTTAGGCATCCCGACCACAGAAGTGCACAAGAGAAAAATTAAAAGTGTGCTCTTGAAAACTGAACTGCTGATTAGGAGAGCAAATGCTGATCATACAGAAGAAAAGGAAAAGGGTTGAAAATGGAGAGAAAAAGCAGATATAAAAGATAAAGTCTAGAGATTATTGTCAAAAGTATTTCTGAAGGAAAGTGCAAAATACAACAGAAACTTGTTAGGAGAAAGCAGTATGTTAACATATTTTGGCAAACAGCTTAATAAAAAGTTGAACAAAAAGAGCTTTATATGAATGTAAGGAGAAAAAGAGATGACTTGTCAAAAACCAAGGTTCTGTAAGGTTTCTCTCCTATCATAAGAAAGATCAGAGGGCTGTTTTGAGGGAAAAAGATGTTGACTCCCAAATTTTATACCCAGACACATAATTCATGTTCAAGTGCTCCAAATGGCATGATTCTTTTTTCTACCTTGAAAAAAAAAGCTTATATCTGTCACCAGGTAGATGAGGGAGGACTGAGTTCAAGGATGGAGACTTTGAAAGAAACGGCAGAGAGTCACAGGACCGTTCAGTGTAGATCTTAGGATAGATACTTTTAATTGTTTGAGAAAAAGTTCAATGCCAATACCACTTTTAAAAGAAAAGTATAAGATGTAACAATTATTTTGTGCAATAACCAGGGATCCGGGGGAGAAGTTAGGGAGGACAGGGAGGAACAGAGTCGGGTGGTGAGAGCACATCCGGGTTTTGTCTGAGGGAGACACGCATAGATGCGATATTTGATAACTGCTGAACTTGGAAGGTTAAGTTTCATTGCAATGGTGTCTCTTCAGGTGATGAATATGGATGTTTTTCTCCCTCAGGTAGTTCATGTGTCTGTGGGTAAACATCACATCTGCTGGTTTTGAGACAGCATTCAAGAAAATGAACATGAAAGGAAAAGGGCTTAGGGCTGCTAGCAAGTTCAGTGCTTCCTTAAGTCATGTTATGTTTTGAGCATTTGTGACATTTGTATCCAGGACATTTTGACCCTTTGAGTTAATTTAAGTTAAGTAGGTGTGTTGGAAGAATAAGCAGGTCGATGGCTGAGGGTGAGCTGGAGACCCCATCAAGGGGAGACAGATGAATCTGCTAGCCAGTATCCTTCTAGAAAAATAATGAAAATGTTTCTCTTGTGGTTTTGAACACATGACCAAGAAAATGTAGCTCCCTGACACTGGGAACCTGTCTTCTTTCTTGAGTGCAGTCGCTCAGTGTCCAACTCTTTGCCGCCCTCTGGACGGCAAAATTACTAAAAAAAAAGAAACTTGTTAGGAGAAAGCAGTATGTTAACATATTTTGGCAAACAGCTTAATAAAAAGTTGAACAAAAAGAGCTTTATATGAATGTAAGGAGAAAAAGAGATGACTTGTCAAAAACCAAGGTTCTGTAAGGTTTCTCTCCTATCATAAGAAAGATCAGAGGGCTGTTTTGAGGGAAAAAGATGTTGACTCCCAAATTTTATACCCAGACACATAATTCATGTTCAAGTGCTCCAAATGGCATGATTCTTTTTTCTACCTTGAAAAAAAAAGCTTATATCTGTCACCAGGTAGATGAGGGAGGACTGAGTTCAAGGATGGAGACTTTGAAAGAAACGGCAGAGAGTCACAGGACCGTTCAGTGTAGATCTTAGGATAGATACTTTTAATTGTTTGAGAAAAAGTTCAATGCCAATACCACTTTTAAAAGAAAAGTATAAGATGTAACAATTATTTTGTGCAATAACCAGGGATCCGGGGGAGAAGTTAGGGAGGACAGGGAGGAACAGAGTCGGGTGGTGAGAGCACATCCGGGTTTTGTCTGAGGGAGACACGCATAGATGCGATATTTGATAACTGCTGAACTTGGAAGGTTAAGTTTCATTGCAATGGTGTCTCTTCAGGTGATGAATATGGATGTTTTTCTCCCTCAGGTAGTTCATGTGTCTGTGGGTAAACATCACATCTGCTGGTTTTGAGACAGCATTCAAGAAAATGAACATGAAAGGAAAAGGGCTTAGGGCTGCTAGCAAGTTCAGTGCTTCCTTAAGTCATGTTATGTTTTGAGCATTTGTGACATTTGTATCCAGGACATTTTGACCCTTTGAGTTAATTTAAGTTAAGTAGGTGTGTTGGAAGAATAAGCAGGTCGATGGCTGAGGGTGAGCTGGAGACCCCATCAAGGGGAGACAGATGAATCTGCTAGCCAGTATCCTTCTAGAAAAATAATGAAAATGTTTCTCTTGTGGTTTTGAACACATGACCAAGAAAATGTAGCTCCCTGACACTGGGAACCTGTCTTCTTTCTTGAGTGCAGTCGCTCAGTGTCCAACTCTTTGCCGCCCTCTGGACGGCAGCACCCCAGGCTTCCCTGTCCTTCACTGTGCCTGGAGCTCGCTCAGACTCACTTCCCTTGACTCAGGGATGCCATCCAAGCACCTCGTCCTCTGTCGCACCCTTCTCCTCCTGCCCTCAGTCTTCCCCAGCATCAGTAAATCGTTCCATGTTTCAAATGGATCCCATGGAATCCAAATACCTGATCAATTTGTTACTCATTACCACTGATTTATAAAAAATACCTAAGAAAGCTCTTCTCTTATAGTTGAATGTACCATTTTTTTTCTCATTTCTGTTCACATTTTGTCCTTTACACGTAAAGCTTTTTACTAACCGCTGTACAGTTGAAGTACCTTCTGCTGGGGACCCCTGCCTCCTGTCTGAAGAGCTCGCACTCAGAAGCTCACGGTAGAAATGTGAGCTCCACCCGGGAGACAGCCGCTTCTCTTGATCCTCCAAACGTTGCAGTGGGACTCGTTAATTTTGCTTTTAGTTTGCTGGGTTTCTTACTTTAGAATGAAGGCCGACTAAGGACTACTTATATTTTTTTTTGCAAATTCCCTTGACTTTGATTTCTATCTGAAATATTAAATGCAAGGGTTTCCCCCTCTTCCAAAACTTTAAGGGAGGGAGGTATTGACTCAAGCTACATAGCAGCGGATGGATCCCAGCAGGAATAACATATCAGAGGTTGATAGAGTCTGTTTTGATCTGAGACTCTCATAATCCCAGGTTCCTCCCTATTCAGAGCCTTAGTGAAAGGAAAAGGGCTTAGGGCTGCTAGCAAGTTCAGTGCTTCCTTAAGTCATGTTATGTTTTGAGCATTTGTGACATTTGTATCCAGGACATTTTGACCCTTTGAGTTAATTTAAGTTAAGTAGGTGTGTTGGAAGAATAAGCAGGTCGATGGCTGAGGGTGAGCTGGAGACCCCATCAAGGGGAGACAGATGAATCTGCTAGCCAGTATCCTTCTAGAAAAATAATGAAAATGTTTCTCTTGTGGTTTTGAACACATGACCAAGAAAATGTAGCTCCCTGACACTGGGAACCTGTCTTCTTTCTTGAGTGCAGTCGCTCAGTGTCCAACTCTTTGCCGCCCTCTGGACGGCAGCACCCCAGGCTTCCCTGTCCTTCACTGTGCCTGGAGCTCGCTCAGACTCACTTCCCTTGACTCAGGGATGCCATCCAAGCACCTCGTCCTCTGTCGCACCCTTCTCCTCCTGCCCTCAGTCTTCCCCAGCATCAGTAAATCGTTCCATGTTTCAAATGGATCCCATGGAATCCAAATACCTGATCAATTTGTTACTCATTACCACTGATTTATAAAAAATACCTAAGAAAGCTCTTCTCTTATAGTTGAATGTACCATTTTTTTTCTCATTTCTGTTCACATTTTGTCCTTTACACGTAAAGCTTTTTACTAACCGCTGTACAGTTGAAGTACCTTCTGCTGGGGACCCCTGCCTCCTGTCTGAAGAGCTCGCACTCAGAAGCTCACGGTAGAAATGTGAGCTCCACCCGGGAGACAGCCGCTTCTCTTGATCCTCCAAACGTTGCAGTGGGACTCGTTAATTTTGCTTTTAGTTTGCTGGGTTTCTTACTTTAGAATGAAGGCCGACTAAGGACTACTTATATTTTTTTGAAAATTTCCCCTTGACTTTGATTTCTATCTGAAATATTAAATGCAAGGGTTTCCCCCTCTTCCAAAACTTTAAGGGAGGGAGGTATTGACTCAAGCTACATAGCAGCGGATGGATCCCAGCAGGAATAACATATCAGAGGTTGATAGAGTCTGTTTTGATCTGAGACTCTCATAATCCCAGGTTCCTCCCTATTCAGAGCCTTAGTGCCTAAAGTTCCCCCCAAAAGGATGCATTGCCTTAAACTAGTAATCTTGTTGCTTTTCTCAACCAGTGAAGTGATAGGGCAGAAAAACCCATGACAGCTGGTCATGAAAGAAGAGCTGAAGGAAGGTAAAAGCTTAAGGAAGAGGGAGCTGAACCCCTGAGGAGAGGTGGGGGTACCCTTCTGGTGTCCTGAGACCACGTCCAGTGTGGGGTATATGTGTGTGTGGTTTCCTGCACAACACCAGCAATTTTAAGACACCATCAGTATATCTAAGAAAGTAACTCAATTCTAACACTGTGTCGCCCCAAATCACATCAGACTCCACAGGCTGAGGATTCCATCCTACAGGACTGCACCCCCAGACCCCCTCCCCCAGCTCAGATGGCAGTCATGGACCCAGGGTGTTCCCTTTGTCCTGACCACTGTAAGTCCAAGGTTCCCCCGGCCCCCTCTTGAACTGGACCGCTTGCTAGAGAGGCTCGCAGCACTCAGAGACACGTCTGATTTAGTTGATCACTGGTTTATGATAAAATGATGTGACAGCCAGATGAAGGGCTGTGCAGGCCCAGGGAGAGGAAAGGACTGTGAGGCTTCCCTGCCTCCCTGAAGGCTTCCGCGTCTCCACGGGTTTCAGCTCTCTGAACCCTGTCCTTCTGAGTTTTGGGGTTTTCATTACAGAGGCACAATTGAAACCTTTGGCCATTGATGATTCTTTTTCATTAATTTTTATTGGAGTACAACTACTTTACAGTGGTGTGTTAGTTTTCGTGATACACCAAAATGAGTAAGCCCTGCTGTTCAGTCTGAGTCCTGTCTGACTCTCTGCAGCAGCCCAGGCTCCTCCGTCCTCTACCGTCTTCCAGGGTTTGCTCCAATTCCTGTCAGTTACGTATATCCCTCGTCCCTCTGGAGCTCCTCCCCACTGAGGTCACCACAGTGCGTTAAGTGGCTCCCGTGTGACCCTGTGTGTGCTCCTTAGGCACCTGCTCTTGTACGTTACGTGGCCCCTCCACAGTGTGTGAGGTTGATAGAGTCTGTTTTGATCTGAGACTCTCATAATCCCAGGTTCCTCCCTATTCAGAGCCTTAGTGCCTAAAGTTCCCCCCAAAAGGATGCATTGCCTTAAACTAGTAATCTTGTTGCTTTTCTCAACCAGTGAAGTGATAGGGCAGAAAAACCCATGACAGCTGGTCATGAAAGAAGAGCTGAAGGAAGGTAAAAGCTTAAGGAAGAGGGAGCTGAACCCCTGAGGAGAGGTGGGGGTACCCTTCTGGTGTCCTGAGACCACGTCCAGTGTGGGGTATATGTGTGTGTGTGGTTTCCTGCACAACACCAGCAATTTTAAGACACCATCAGTATATCTAAGAAAGTAACTCAATTCTAACACTGTGTCGCCCCAAATCACATCAGACTCCACAGGCTGAGGATTCCATCCTACAGGACTGCACCCCCAGACCCCCTCCCCCAGCTCAGATGGCAGTCATGGACCCAGGGTGTTCCCTTTGTCCTGACCACTGTAAGTCCAAGGTTCCCCCGGCCCCCTCTTGAACTGGACCGCTTGCTAGAGAGGCTCGCAGCACTCAGAGACACGTCTGATTTAGTTGATCACTGGTTTATGATAAAATGATGTGACAGCCAGATGAAGGGCTGTGCAGGCCCAGGGAGAGGAAAGGACTGTGAGGCTTCCCTGCCTCCCTGAAGGCTTCCGCGTCTCCACGGGTTTCAGCTCTCTGAACCCTGTCCTTCTGAGTTTTGGGGTTTTCATTACAGAGGCACAATTGAAACCTTTGGCCATTGATGATTCTTTTTCATTAATTTTTATTGGAGTACAACTACTTTACAGTGGTGTGTTAGTTTTCGTGATACACCAAAATGAGTAAGCCCTGCTGTTCAGTCTGAGTCCTGTCTGACTCTCTGCAGCAGCCCAGGCTCCTCCGTCCTCTACCGTCTTCCAGGGTTTGCTCCAATTCCTGTCAGTTACGTATATCCCTCGTCCCTCTGGAGCTCCTCCCCACTGAGGTCACCACAGTGCGTTAAGTGGCTCCCGGTGTGACCCTGTGTGTGCTCCTTAGGCACCTGCTCTTGACCGAGGCTCCACAGTGTGTACGTGGCGATCCCAATCTCCCAAGTCATCACAGTCCCCCGACCCTCTTGGTGTCCATATATTTGTTTTCTACATCTGTGTCTCTCTTTCTGATCTGCACATATGATCATCCATACTGTTTTTGTAGACTCCGCCTCTATGCATTGATATAGGATATTTGTTTTTCTCTTTCTGACATCACTTCTCTCTGTATGACAGACTCTAGGTCCATTCGCAGATGTACCCGTGCCCTGGTTTTATTCCTGTTCATGGCTGAGTAGTGTTTCATGGTACACACACCACATCTTCTTTACCCATTCCTCTGCTGATGGCCGTGTGGGTTGCTCTGTTGGCCTGGCTGTTGTGAGTAGTGCTGCCGTGAGCACCAGGGTACACGTGTCTCTCTGAGCTGTGGTTTTCTCTGGGTGTATCCCCAGGAGTGGGTGCTGGGTCATGTGGCAGTTCTATTTCCAGTGCCACGAGAAGCAGCTTTTAGTCCCAGCTCTCCAACATCTGGGGAATGGCGAGGTGCTGGAGGTGGAATCAGGCACAGTGGAGGGACCCTCGTGCACTGTTAGTGGGAGTATAAATTGACACAATCACTTGGAAAACAGTGTGGAGCTTCCTTAAAAAAACTAAAAATTTTTGTTGTTCAGTTGTCCAGTCCTGTCTGCCTCTTTGAGAGCCCATGGACGGCAGCCTGCAGGCTTCCCTGTCCTTCACTATTTCTCGGAGCTTGCTCAAACTCCTGTCCATCGAGTCTGTGGTGCCATCCAGCCATCTCGTCCTCAGTGAACCCCTTCACCTCCCAGCTTCGGGGTCTTTTCCAGCGAGTCAGCTCTTTGCATCAGGTGGCCAAACTATTGGAGCATCATTTCAGCGTCAATCTTCCCAATGAATATTCATAGTTGATTTCCTTTAGGATTGACTGCTTTGATTGCCTTGCTGTCCAAGGAACTCCCAGGAGTCTTCAGTACTGCAGTGAGCCAGGAACTGTAAGCGAAGATCATATATATAGGAGAATGACCAAACATATATATTACTTATACATTACCACATCACAGAGGCCAGACCCTGTGTGCTCCTTAGGCACCTGCTCTTGACCGAGGCTCCACAGTGTGTACGTGGCGATCCCAATCTCCCAAGTCATCACAGTCCCCCGACCCTCTTGGTGTCCATATATTTGTTTTCTACATCTGTGTCTCTCTTTCTGATCTGCACATATGATCATCCATACTGTTTTTGTAGACTCCGCCTCTATGCATTGATATAGGATATTTGTTTTTCTCTTTCTGACATCACTTCTCTCTGTATGACAGACTCTAGGTCCATTCGCAGATGTACCCGTGCCCTGGTTTTATTCCTGTTCATGGCTGAGTAGTGTTTCATGGTACACACACCACATCTTCTTTACCCATTCCTCTGCTGATGGCCGTGTGGGTTGCTCTGTTGGCCTGGCTGTTGTGAGTAGTGCTGCCGTGAGCACCAGGGTACACGTGTCTCTCTGAGCTGTGGTTTTCTCTGGGTGTATCCCCAGGAGTGGGTGCTGGGTCATGTGGCAGTTCTATTTCCAGTGCCACGAGAAGCAGCTTTTAGTCCCAGCTCTCCAACATCTGGGGAATGGCGAGGTGCTGGAGGTGGAATCAGGCACAGTGGAGGGACCCTCGTGCACTGTTAGTGGGAGTATAAATTGACACAATCACTTGGAAAACAGTGTGGAGCTTCCTTAAAAAAACTAAAAATTTTTGTTGTTCAGTTGTCCAGTCCTGTCTGCCTCTTTGAGAGCCCATGGACGGCAGCCTGCAGGCTTCCCTGTCCTTCACTATTTCTCGGAGCTTGCTCAAACTCCTGTCCATCGAGTCTGTGGTGCCATCCAGCCATCTCGTCCTCAGTGAACCCCTTCACCTCCCAGCTTCGGGGTCTTTTCCAGCGAGTCAGCTCTTTGCATCAGGTGGCCAAACTATTGGAGCATCATTTCAGCGTCAATCTTCCCAATGAATATTCATAGTTGATTTCCTTTAGGATTGACTGCTTTGATTGCCTTGCTGTCCAAGGAACTCCCAGGAGTCTTCAGTACTGCAGTGAGCCAGGAACTGTAAGCGAAGATCATATATATAGGAGAATGACCAAACATATATATTACTTATACATTACCACATCACAGAGGCCAAGCCAAAGCAATCTAATTCCATGATTTTGCCTGAGATTTAGCTGTGAAACTATTATCAGAAATTAGAAGACCTAGTGTTAGAGTAACATTTCTGTCATGGCAGGCAATGCAGACCCACCATTTTATTTATTTTTCATTTTTATTTAAAAAATTTTTTATTTTACTTTTTACTTTTACAGAGTTTTGTTGTTTACAGATATGTATGATCCCAGATTAGTCATACGTATATCCCCCCTTCCCACCCCTCCAGGCCATCGCACAGCACCCCTGCAGGATCCCCTTTTCTCATAGAGCAATGACTATAACTATTTATGATAGTACAGGCCTTCATGCTACTTCCTTTATGCCTCCCACCCTCTGTTCCTTCCCCACAATGTCCATATGTCCACTGTCCATGTCTGTCTCTCCATCACTTCAGCGCATGTGCCATCATCACCATCCTACTAGATTCCATACATATGTGTTAGTATACTGTACTTGTCCTTCTCTTTTTGACTTACTTCACTTTTTATGATAGGCTCTAGATCCAGCCACCTCATTAGGGCTGATTCTTCTGCATTTCTTTTTACGTCTGTGTAGTATTCCATTGTATATATGTACCAGGCTTTTCTATCTATTCATTCGTTGATGGGCATCTAGGCTGCTTCCATGTTCTAACTATTGTATAGAGAGCTGCAATGAACATTGGGATACAGGTGCTTCTTTCAGATTTGATTTCACTAGGGTATAAGCCTAAGAGTGGGATTGCTGGGTCGTATGGTGCTTCTATTTTTAGTTTTTTAAGAAATCTCCATACTGTCTTCCATAGAAGTTGTATCAATTGACATTCCCACCAGCAATGCAAGAGTGTTCCCTTCTGTCTGCACCCTCTCCAGCATTTATTGTTGGTAGATTTGTTGATGATGGCCATTCTGATGGGTGCGAGATAATACCTCATTGTAGTTTTGATTTGCATTTCTCTAATAATAAGTGAGGTTGAGCATCTTTTCATGTGTTTGGCCATCTGTATGTCCTCTTTGGAGAGGTATCTGTTTAGGTCTTTCCCTTTTGATTGGGTTGTTCATTTTTCCAATGTTGAGTTCAGTGAGCCAGGAACTGTAAGCGAAGATCATATATATAGGAGAATGACCAAACATATATATTACTTATACATTACCACATCACAGAGGCCAAGCCAAAGCAATCTAATTCCATGATTTTGCCTGAGATTTAGCTGTGAAACTATTATCAGAAATTAGAAGACCTAGTGTTAGAGTAACATTTCTGTCATGGCAGGCAATGCAGACCCACCATTTTATTTATTTTTCATTTTTATTTAAAAAATTTTTTATTTTACTTTTTACTTTTACAGAGTTTTGTTGTTTACAGATATGTATGATCCCAGATTAGTCATACGTATATCCCCCCTTCCCACCCCTCCAGGCCATCGCACAGCACCCCTGCAGGATCCCCTTTTCTCATAGAGCAATGACTATAACTATTTATGATAGTACAGGCCTTCATGCTACTTCCTTTATGCCTCCCACCCTCTGTTCCTTCCCCACAATGTCCATATGTCCACTGTCCATGTCTGTCTCTCCATCACTTCAGCGCATGTGCCATCATCACCATCCTACTAGATTCCATACATATGTGTTAGTATACTGTACTTGTCCTTCTCTTTTTGACTTACTTCACTTTTTATGATAGGCTCTAGATCCAGCCACCTCATTAGGGCTGATTCTTCTGCATTTCTTTTTACGTCTGTGTAGTATTCCATTGTATATATGTACCAGGCTTTTCTATCTATTCATTCGTTGATGGGCATCTAGGCTGCTTCCATGTTCTAACTATTGTATAGAGAGCTGCAATGAACATTGGGATACAGGTGCTTCTTTCAGATTTGATTTCACTAGGGTATAAGCCTAAGAGTGGGATTGCTGGGTCGTATGGTGCTTCTATTTTTAGTTTTTTAAGAAATCTCCATACTGTCTTCCATAGAAGTTGTATCAATTGACATTCCCACCAGCAATGCAAGAGTGTTCCCTTCTGTCTGCACCCTCTCCAGCATTTATTGTTGGTAGATTTGTTGATGATGGCCATTCTGATGGGTGCGAGATAATACCTCATTGTAGTTTTGATTTGCATTTCTCTAATAATAAGTGAGGTTGAGCATCTTTTCATGTGTTTTTGGCCATCTGTATGTCCTCTTTGGAGAGGTGTCTGTTTAGGTCTTTTTCCCCTTTTTTGATTGGGTTGTTCATTTTTTCCAATGTTGAGTTCAGACCCGACATTTTAGATGTGACTTCAAATATCTGGAAACTAATTTCAATGAAGCTCTTATGTCGAGATATATGAGCAGTTTTATATTTTTATATAGTAGGAAGTCTTGAATTTCTTAACTCTTATCATGAAGCCTTTGAAAAGGGACTGGGTGGACTGTGCTTGGGGACAGAACCCATTTGATCATTTAAACTGAGCTGAAGACTTTCCACCTCCACTGAGCTGCGAGCTTGTAAAAAACATCTCCGCACAGGACGACCATGGTTAGTAGTGGTTTTCTCCCAAGGGGCACATTTTCCTGTGTCCCAACCTTTTTTATGGCTTCTCTGATAGAGCGATGCCACACAGCATGTGCACAGAGGTATTGCTTCGAAGGCAAGCACTTCCTCAACTGCAGAACCTGTGTTGAAATTTATTCGGATTCGTGGTGCAGTGACTGGTGGTTAGAGAAGGCCTCAGGTTCGCACATCTATATTCTTTTTTTGGGTCAAGGTTAAATGACATAAAGTCAATGAAGCACATAGCATGGCGTCTGACATACTAAGTGTTCGAAGCACATTAGCCCCTTTGTTTTTATTTATAAAATCAAAAAATTGAAACCAATTGCTTCTTTTTCTTCAGTGATGTAGAATACACACGCAAGTCGTGTTGGGGGAGACATAAGCAAACATCTTATCTTTTCCGTTGATGCCAAAGGTAAAGAAATACATATATATATATTGTATTATGTCTAAAGCAATGGGTCAGCAGACAGCAGAGGCCTGGTTATGCTCAACAGACTGATATGAGTTAACCTGGTCGCGTTGCCTTTGGGGAACAAGCATGACTCGCCAAGACAAAATTAAGTTTTAAGGTGTCAGGCTTTCAACATTCCAGTTGTTCCCTTCTGTCTGCACCCTCTCCAGCATTTATTGTTGGTAGATTTGTTGATGATGGCCATTCTGATGGGTGCGAGATAATACCTCATTGTAGTTTTGATTTGCATTTCTCTAATAATAAGTGAGGTTGAGCATCTTTTCATGTGTTTTTGGCCATCTGTATGTCCTCTTTGGAGAGGTGTCTGTTTAGGTCTTTTTCCCCTTTTTTGATTGGGTTGTTCATTTTTTCCAATGTTGAGTTCAGACCCGACATTTTAGATGTGACTTCAAATATCTGGAAACTAATTTCAATGAAGCTCTTATGTCGAGATATATGAGCAGTTTTATATTTTTATATAGTAGGAAGTCTTGAATTTCTTAACTCTTATCATGAAGCCTTTGAAAAGGGACTGGGTGGACTGTGCTTGGGGACAGAACCCATTTGATCATTTAAACTGAGCTGAAGACTTTCCACCTCCACTGAGCTGCGAGCTTGTAAAAAAAACATCTCCGCACAGGACGACCATGGTTAGTAGTGGTTTTCTCCCAAGGGGCACATTTTCCTGTGTCCCAACCTTTTTTATGGCTTCTCTGATAGAGCGATGCCACACAGCATGTGCACAGAGGTATTGCTTCGAAGGCAAGCACTTCCTCAACTGCAGAACCTGTGTTGAAATTTATTCGGATTCGTGGTGCAGTGACTGGTGGTTAGAGAAGGCCTCAGGTTCGCACATCTATATTCTTTTTTTGGGTCAAGGTTAAATGACATAAAGTCAATGAAGCACATAGCATGGCGTCTGACATACTAAGTGTTCGAAGCACATTAGCCCCTTTGTTTTTATTTATAAAATCAAAAAATTGAAACCAATTGCTTCTTTTTCTTCAGTGATGTAGAATACACACGCAAGTCGTGTTGGGGGAGACATAAGCAAACATCTTATCTTTTCCGTTGATGCCAAAGGTAAAGAAATACATATATATATATTGTATTATGTCTAAAGCAATGGGTCAGCAGACAGCAGAGGCCTGGTTATGCTCAACAGACTGATATGAGTTAACCTGGTCGCGTTGCCTTTGGGGAACAAGCATGACTCGCCAAGACAAAATTAAGTTTTAAGGTGTCAGGCTTTCAACTCACATGGCACACCGTGATAAAGCCTCTCTGTTACATCAATACCTAGAAGTTTTTTTTTTTTTTTTTTAATTTAATGCAAATCTATTTCCTTCTTTCTTTTTTTAAAAAATATGAGCCAGGGAGAACATTACAATCATTCTTCATAGAGCATTGCATTGTAAAGACTTTTTTTTTGTAAATGTCCACAAGCGTCCTCAGATGAGAATGAATCTATTTGAATAAAACCAGTAATCTGAAGGTAATTAAAGTCATTTTGTAAGGTGCAATAAACATCTATTGTTGGGTCTACCGAGCATTCGTTTATGCTGTTGTGAAGATGATGTCTTTTTAGGCTGTGAGCTGTTTTGAAACATTTCAGAGGCTTCAAGTCTGGGGGAAAAAAAAAAAAAAACAAGGACAAGATAATGACTGGAGACACAATCCTGGTGCCTCCACACAGTACAGGCTGTTATGACCAGCAAAGGAAAAGCTGCACAGGGGTTACAGAAAGAGACATTAATACATAGTCTTAAAAAAAAAAAGAAAATCAAGAGCTTAAATGTAGAGCGAACGTTGGCAGCATGAATAATAGCTCAGAAATTAAAAGAGCCAAGACAACACATTGTGTTCTGAAGGCGGGGAAAAGGAAATGAGAACGTGTGTAGAGCATCGGAGATAAAATCTGTGTCCGTGTATATGTGAAGACAAGATTGCCTCAGGGAAACATTTGTATTTCCTTGGGCGTGAACTCAAGGTTAAATGACATAAAGTCAATGAAGCACATAGCATGGCGTCTGACATACTAAGTGTTCGAAGCACATTAGCCCTTTGTTTTTATTTATAAAATCAAAAATTGAAACCAATTGCTTCTTTTTCTTCAGTGATGTAGAATACACACGCAAGTCGTGTTGGGGGAGACATAAGCAAACATCTTATCTTTTCCGTTGATGCCAAAGGTAAAGAAATACATATATATATATTGTATTATGTCTAAAGCAATGGGTCAGCAGACAGCAGAGGCCTGGTTATGCTCAACAGACTGATATGAGTTAACCTGGTCGCGTTGCCTTTGGGGAACAAGCATGACTCGCCAAGACAAAATTAAGTTTTAAGGTGTCAGGCTTTCAACTCACATGGCACACCGTGATAAAGCCTCTCTGTTACATCAATACCTAGAAGTTTTTTTTTTTTTTTTTTAATTTAATGCAAATCTATTTCCTTCTTTCTTTTTTTAAAAAATATGAGCCAGGGAGAACATTACAATCATTCTTCATAGAGCATTGCATTGTAAAGACTTTTTTTTTGTAAATGTCCACAAGCGTCCTCAGATGAGAATGAATCTATTTGAATAAAACCAGTAATCTGAAGGTAATTAAAGTCATTTTGTAAGGTGCAATAAACATCTATTGTTGGGTCTACCGAGCATTCGTTTATGCTGTTGTGAAGATGATGTCTTTTTAGGCTGTGAGCTGTTTTGAAACATTTCAGAGGCTTCAAGTCTGGGGGGAAAAAAAAAAAAAACAAGGACAAGATAATGACTGGAGACACAGTCCTGGTGCCTCCACACAGTACAGGCTGTTATGACCAGCAAAGGAAAAGCTGCACAGGGGTTACAGAAAGAGACATTAATACATAGTCTTAAAAAAAAAAAGAAAATCAAGAGCTTAAATGTAGAGCGAACGTTGGCAGCATGAATAATAGCTCAGAAATTAAAAGAGCCAAGACAACACATTGTGTTCTGAAGGCGGGGAAAAGGAAATGAGAACGTGTGTAGAGCATCGGAGATAAAATCTGTGTCCGTGTATATGTGAAGACAAGATTGCCTCAGGGAAACATTTGTATTTCCTTGGGCGTGAACTCAGCTGGGGAGGAGGCAGGATTTCCGAAGCTCCCAGGAGCACATCTCCCACCCCTCACCCACCACGGAACGGGGCGAGGAGCCTGGAAGGAACTGGTCAGCTTTTATCTCGTGGCCACTTCTCTGTTCCTTTGGACGCTTTCCAGACTTCTTTCATGGTGACCTATATTTATGAGAATACACAGGAACAAAGACGACATTTCTGGAGCTTCTGTCCATCCCAGAGGCTCTACATTTGCTCTCAGATTTGCCACTTGAAACGGTTAGGGTCCCCACGCCTTGCTCGATGCTCCTGCAGAGGGATTTTCAACTGCCTTCGCGTCCCAGCCTTTCTTCCCAAAACAGATTCCATCAGCATTTTAGAAACACCTCATTTAAAAAAAATCCATGTGGTCATCACTTCACATTGGATTTTAAAACTCAAACCATGGAGTATTCAGTTAGCTTGAGTGACCTCTGCCAGATTCCTGGTGGGAACTGAAGAGCGACAGTCATTTGTGCTCTGGGTGACCTCAGACAGAGGTGTGAAGCATCTTCGCGCTCCGGTGCGCGGTCGGGGTCGAGGCCTTCAGTTGGAGCTGGGCTCGGTGACAAGGACCTGTCTCCTCGCGGTGGGAGGTAGATGCACGGATTCAGGGCCTGCCCCTCATCCTCACCCGCTGGGCCTCGAGGTCGTCTGCATGGAGGCCCTGTCTCATGGCATGTCTTTGCTTCCCTGTCTGCAGAGAAGCGCCCATTGCTGCTGTTTCTTAAATTAATTACAAAAATGTTTTGGGGGGGAGTATAGTTGCTTTACAAGGTTGTGTTAGTTTTTGCTGTACGTCGGAGAGAATAAGCTATATGTATGCGCATATCCCCTGCCTCCCAGCCCCCCACCAGCCCAGGTCATCACGGAGCACCGAGGTGAGCTCCCTGTGCCGTCGGCCGCTTCCCGCCAGCCACCGACTTTCCGCACGGCAGGGCACACGTGTCACTGCCGTTCTCCCCGGTCGTCCCACCCCTCTGCCCTCCCTGGCCCCTGCGTTCGTGTCTCTCTTCCTACAAGTCTATCCGTACCGTTGTTCTGGAGTTCACACACGTGCATCATAGACCACAGTTTTCTCTCACTGTCCGTCAACAGAAGGCTGTGTGAAGAAGGTAAGGTACATGCACACAGTGGAACACGGCTCAGCCCACTGCTGCTTTCAGGCGGAGGGTCGTGAAGGGTCCGGCCGTGGTCTTCAGGAGAACCTTGTCTGAGGGGCCTGTCGCTTGAAACGCCCCCCACATCAGACAGCGAAATCCTTTGCACACACAGTAAATACATTTCTCCACTGCGTCTCTGGCTGCCCAGTCAAAAGGCCTTTCTTGTCACAGGACCTGTGACTCTGGGCACAGCTCTAGTGTGTGCATTCCTTCAGAGCAGGGTTGCCAGATGTTTTCAAAGGTAACAAACAACCATAACAAAACAGCTGCCTAGTTAAACTTGATACCAGGTAGATCCTTAATTTTTTTTAAGTGTCAGTATGTTCCATTAATAGTAGGGACATACTTATACTAAAAACCAGTCACTATTCATGCAAAATTCAAATTTAACCAAGCATCCTTTATTTTATCTTGGAACCATGTTGCCATTCAGGATGGTCTCTTTCAGAGTAATGAGAACTCTGCAGGGTAAAGTAGTTTTTCTTCAGTAATCCAGTGTGCTTGGTTATTTCACCAATTTCAGCTTTCAGGAGCAGGAATGGAGGCGGCAAGATGGTTATGGGCATTTTCATGTGCTCCGAGTCTCTCAGATTGTTCCATTCTAGGTCTGCCTCACTTGCCATGATGATATATTTCCAGATAAGGATGATATAATTTTGCCATTGTGGGTAAATTACTGATTTACTGGCTTCTTTGTTTTTCCTTCATGGAGAAAATCCATATTGGTAAAATTTTAAGCACCAATTCATGATAAATGGGAGACAAAAAAGTGAGGCCAGTGTGTGCTTCTCAAACTATTATTCAATTGGACCAAATTTCAGTATGTCCTAAATATTAAATCCTATAAACTGGTAGCTGATGGCCATGTAAAAAACATCACTTGGCAAACTGAACATAATGGAGATACATGTAGGTTTGCACCTCAGTCCCCCATCTCTGCCCCAGTAATTCTGGAACAGACAGCTCCGAATATATAATTTACCTCCAATAGTGTATTTATTATAAAATTTTTGAGTGTCTTGCCGTTGTTCTGGACACACGTGCATCATAGACCACAGTTTCTCTCACTGTCCGTCAACAGAAGGCTGTGTGAAGAAGGTAAGGTACATGCACACAGTGGAACACGGCTCAGCCCACTGCTGCTTTCAGGCGGAGGGTCGTGAAGGGTCCGGCCGTGGTCTTCAGGAGAACCTTGTCTGAGGGGCCTGTCGCTTGAAACGCCCCCCACATCAGACAGCGAAATCCTTTGCACACACAGTAAATACATTTCTCCACTGCGTCTCTGGCTGCCCAGTCAAAAGGCCTTTCTTGTCACAGGACCTGTGACTCTGGGCACAGCTCTAGTGTGTGCATTCCTTCAGAGCAGGGTTGCCAGATGTTTTCAAAGGTAACAAACAACCATAACAAAACAGCTGCCTAGTTAAACTTGATACCAGGTAGATCCTTAATTTTTTTTAAGTGTCAGTATGTTCCATTAATAGTAGGGACATACTTATACTAAAAACCAGTCACTATTCATGCAAAATTCAAATTTAACCAAGCATCCTTTATTTTATCTTGGAACCATGTTGCCATTCAGGATGGTCTCTTTCAGAGTAATGAGAACTCTGCAGGGTAAAGTAGTTTTTCTTCAGTAATCCAGTGTGCTTGGTTATTTCACCAATTTCAGCTTTCAGGAGCAGGAATGGAGGCGGCAAGATGGTTATGGGCATTTTCATGTGCTCCGAGTCTCTCAGATTGTTCCATTCTAGGTCTGCCTCACTTGCCATGATGATATATTTCCAGATAAGGATGATATAATTTTGCCATTGTGGGTAAATTACTGATTTACTGGCTTCTTTGTTTTTCCTTCATGGAGAAAATCCATATTGGTAAAATTTTAAGCACCAATTCATGATAAATGGGAGACAAAAAAGTGAGGCCAGTGTGTGCTTCTCAAACTATTATTCAATTGGACCAAATTTCAGTATGTCCTAAATATTAAATCCTATAAACTGGTAGCTGATGGCCATGTAAAAAACATCACTTGGCAAACTGAACATAATGGAGATACATGTAGGTTTGCACCTCAGTCCCCCATCTCTGCCCCAGTAATTCTGGAACAGACAGCTCCGAATATATAATTTACCTCCAATAGTGTATTTATTATAAAATTTTTTGAGTGCAGCAAAGTTGAAGGAATTATAATGGCTACCTAGACGCCTACGGCCAAGAGTGTCCAGTGAACATTTTGCTGTCCATCTTTTCATTCTTTTATTTATTCATCAACCCATTTTATCGTTGATGAATTTCAAAGAAAGTGGACCTTCGTTCACTTCACGCCCAAACATTTCAGCACGTGTACTAGCAGCTAGAACTCACTTCTTTATGACTTTCAGGTTAAACTTACATACAGTGAATGCACAGCTGTTCCGTGTACCGTTTGGTACGTTTTGACAAATGCGCACACCTGTGTAGTCTGTGGGTGACAAGGTGACATCTCTGTAAGACAGGGGAGATTGCACTTTCATTTGGAAAAGCCTCCTTTCCTGTTCTGGGAGAGGCGACCTCTGGTCAGGTCTTGTCACCGCGGGTGAGAACTTCACAGGAACTGAGTCGCACGGCGTGTGCTCTTCTGTGTAAGACTTCCACGCAGCACAGCGTTTGGAGGTTTATTCCCACGGTTGGCCGTGTCATTGTTTTCATCTGTTTGAAACTGCTGAGCAGTGTTGCATCTTAAAGATACCTCAGAACATCAGCCATTCTCCTCTTGGGAAGCACTTGGGATGTGTCCAGTGTCTGGCTGTTACAAACACAGTTGCTGTAAACATTCTCGATACATCTCCTTGTGAACGTATTTGTGCTCCTCTGTTCCCCTGCTCACACCCGCACCTCTAGAGTATTTTTCTAGCTCCTGTTATCTTTGGAAAATACTGGTTGTCGTACTGATGACCGACCAGCTCTGCTCGAGGGTACAAATCTAGACTGGTTACTTTTTCTCGTGGCTCCTTCTCAGTTTGCTTTTAGAACTAAGAAGGATCTAGATTCTCTCTCAAAGGCTAGGAGCGGCCACCTTGGATCCACTTTGGGTCCCTGAGACTTGCTTAGTTAGGATAAGTCTGAGTTCTGTCCAGGGCTTGCACCGCCTCTGGACAGGCCTTTCTCAGAGTCAGATGACACCGGGAGGGGCACCGTGTCATTGGCTTAGTTCGCTCCTCCCTGGCTGATACTCTGTGCTGTCCCTGGGAGCTCAAGAGGGTATGATGCTTGGCAGCTGCTTCAGAGACGTGACAGGCTTGTGGACAGACCAGACAAATGGCCATTCGGTGCCACGTGGTAAATAAGGACAGGGTGCTGTCGTAGGAGCCTGTCAGTGCACTGGACGCGAAGCAAGGACGGGAGGACTGAGTTCTGTTGCCGTGAGCCTGGAGCAGGGAAACAGCAGGTGGCACAGGGAGGGGTCCTGGGGGCTCCCCTGAGGTGTTGCCGCTGGGAGATTGTGCTTTGTTTTGAAGAAATTGCAGGGGCCATCGGTGAGGCTAGAGAGAGAGGGCCTGGGGTTTAGATTCATTTTAGTCGCTTTCTACTCTGCAAGGCTTCAGTGCACTTACGTGTGTACATGTGGGGAGTGGGTCATAGGCCACCGATTACTTCTGTACTAATTTTGATAAACTCAAAAGACCCCAGCTTGGTGGGTTCCCTCTTCAAAATGGGGCTCCCTTGAGTGTAAGTTATCCAGTTGATGAGGCTGCATGAGATTTTCTTTAAAAACAAAAACAAAAACAAAAAACCAGCTCAGCTCTTGGGCTGTACGTGAAGGGAAATTTTGGAACCTTTGCTGACACTGGATAATTGCTGACCCCAGCATCCTTAGATTAACCTCTCAGGAAATGCAAGATTTATAAGTTGTGGGCTTTTTTTTTCTCTTTTGAAAAAAGGTCTTAATAATTCAAAGAACTTTTTAATGATTTGAAAAGTGCATGTTAAGTACTTGATGGATGGATCAATTCCCTCTTTGTAGTTGAAGTAGCTCTGGGTTGACATCCTCCTCTCCACATATGGAAATTCGACAGATGCACAGAAACGCCGCGCAGAACCAACGGGATGTTTCTTTATGACATTTCCTTGTGCGTTTCATTGGAGAAAAGAAATGTGTACATGCACTTTATAGTCAGTCATTAACTGTAAAAACAAGCTTATTCACCGACTTGCTTTGATCTGGATTTCCTGTGATTTATCTTTGGTGTCTCAGCATGCTCTGAATTCCTCATTGTTATTAACTCCCCAAATATTTATATCACACCAGATAATCAATGCTTATCACAGTCAATACAGATGTTACAGGATCCTAGAAGAAAGATGGTGTCAGCATAATAACATTTTAATTATTATAACATGTGTTCTCCACTGTGTCCTTTGTTTATAGCATCAGCGAGCACAGCTCCTGTAGATAGCTCATTCATACAAAGTATTAAAATGATTGCTCACATAAATTATAGCTTTTTCTCACCAGAGACTGAAGCAATAGTGTGCTTGAAGGTATTAACACTTGTTTAATTAATTTAAATCATGCTGCTAAGACTGTATTTTCACTCTTTGTTCCCTTGGGCTTGCTCTCTCTGCAGGATTCCTCAACTGTTATGCTAAACAAATTTGCTTTTGGATTTTTTTCATGTTACAAACTATCCGATTTGAAGTAACATATCCCTTTTGTTAATGGAATAACAAGATGGACTCCTGTGAAGAAAAATTCAAATCCATTTGGCAAAAGTCTGTTTGATTTGTAAATTTCGTGTTTGGGGGTGCCCGAATGCTTCACTTTTGACCACACTTGAATAAAAGATTGAACTGGGAGACTGGCTGACGTCTGTACACAGGGGATAGTGTGCCTAAAACGGGTCACAAAGGAGAGCCTTTGGTACTGCCCCTGGAGCCCTGCTCAGTGCTCCGTGGGGACCTGAACGTGACCTGAATGGAAAGGAGATACAAAAAAGAGGGATATGTGAGGATATAGTATATGTGCAGCTGAGTCACTTTGCTGTGCGGCAGAAACTAACACAACACTGTAAAACAGCTGTACTCCAATATACGTTCTTTAAAAAAAAAAAGCCTGCAAGGTTCTGTGAGACCTGGCTTATATAGTTTCCTAAGCCTCCCCTATTTCACGGTCCCCGCTCCTGCAGAGTTGAAAACTGCATTTTGGGGAGTGAGTGAGCAGGATCAGGTGGCTGGTGGAGCGTGGTCGAACGCGTCCTCAGGAATCTTGATGTCTTACCGCTTCCCGTGCGAATGGCACGGCTCTGCCAGGGTATGGCCCCCTTCACTTTTGCTGGAAGAGCTGTGCTTTCACACGGAGCCGCTGTGCCAGAGACGGCGGCCTGGACGCGGGGCTGTGTGCCGGCTGCCGGACGGGGACCAGCCTCGTCCAGCTCCAGGGACGCGCGAGGGACCGGACGGCTAGAGGGACCAGCCCACCCGTCTCCATCAGTGCTTCCTGAGAGCCAGGTGCAGACAGAGGGTAAAGACTTGCTGGCAGTTAGAAGTCGAGGCTTCTTTCCACCCGCTTTTAAAAAGGAATATTTGTTTTGATTCAGTAAAACGCCATCCAGTTCCCCAGCTGTGGGGCCGTGTGGACTGCATCTTCTATATATAAACCAGAGGTACCATAGGGACTCCGTGTTTTTTTTTTTTATGAAACACCCGAGGAAATATCTGGCAATATCAAAGCTCTAATTTTAATAAGAGGCCTTTGATGACTGATGATAGCTAAGAATATCCTTTTTTTCCTCCAATATCTATTGAAATAAGGGCTTGTGGGAAGATTCTACTGCTGAGTTTGTAAACCTGGGTGCTCTACTCACTGCTGCCTCTGCTGAGGCTGGAGAAGGGGTCCTCTCTAGGAAGGAAGGAACTTGATAACAGAGGAAAATTATCTGACATTTTTTGCTTTTCAGACCTGTTTCTCCAAGGGCCTCACTTATGTTGTCCCTGGCACACAAGTGTGTGGGTAATTTTCCTTTTCAGTTCGAGACACCGGATATACTGGATCTGCTCCTAAGCAAACATGGATAATGTTATTGGGAGTTCCTGGGAGCTAGGTGAGAAAGTCAGGAGTTGGTAAAGAGTATTACATTCAGACTCAGTCTATAGACCTTGCAGAGAATGTACCTCAGCATTCACTTCATTTTATTTATTTTTATTTATTTTGGGCGGGGGTCGGGTTGGGGAGGGAGGGGAGTGGGCGGGCCACTTCTATTGGTCTTCCATTTATTTATTTATTTTCATCCGTCTTTGCTCTTTGGCCCATGTGGGCCTCCCATCATGGTGGCCTCTGTTGTCGCAGAGCACTGGCTCTGGGCGCATGCGCTCCAGAGCTCCGGTTCGGTCATTGGACACATCGGTCCAGCTGCTCCGCGGCACGTGGGATCTTCCCAGGCCAGGGATCGAACTGGCGCCCCTTGCACTGCAAGGCGGTTTCCTTACCCACTGGACCACCAGGGAAGCCCCTCAGCATTCACTTCTTACATTAAGGTGGAGCAGGAGTCTGAAATGCTGAGGGCCCCAAAGGCGGGTTGGCAGCGTTTTACACTCCAACAGAAGCTTGAGAATTGGACCAAAGTCATGCCTTTGACTTTAAGCACAACTCAATAGTAACCATTCTGGGAAAAAAGATGGGGATAGCATTTACTTCATTTAAAATAAAAGCAAACAAATAGATCAAGCCAAAACCTCCAGAGAGACAGTAACATTTTCCATTGTAATCCCTGAAGGATCGTCAGCACCGGGTCCTTTGATCAATTTACCCAAGCCTAGACTGTCACTTGGCAGCTTTATTTCTAAGAGTTTTGCCTTTTGCTGAACTCTTGATTCAGGCACTACTTTTTGAGCTTGCATAGGAGAACCAAGGAAGGGACCATTATGATAAATTGTGGGAAGTAAAATAAAAGAGGTATGCATGAAATATTACTGAGTTAGAGACGGAGTCCCAAATCCAGCGTGGAGCAGAGGGAGTGGTCAAGAAAGGCTTCCTGGAGGAGTACTGGTTTTCTTTCTTTCTTTTTTTGATGGGGACCATATTTTAAAGTCGTTCTGAATTGTTACAGTGTTGCTTCTGGTTTTTTTTTTTTTGGTCAGGAGGCATGTGGGATCTTAGCACCCGGAGCAGGGATCGAGCCCACCCTCCCTGCGTTGAAAGGCGATGAGCCCACCACTGGAGCGCCAGGGGCGGCGGGAGGGCTGGTCTCGCTGGAGCAGAGACTCAGGAGCAGAGGGAGGGGGGCGTCCTCCGTGGGCTGGGTATTCACCGTGCGTGGGCTTTTCCAGCGACCTCCATTCAGAATGTTTTCTAGATGTAAAACTAAAGCATGAATACATCGTAAAGATTATATACCCATAAAAATGAAAGGAAAACGTGACAATCACTTGACAGCATTGAATTTCAAATATATGAGAAGCTGAAAAATTCTGGGTTGCCAGCCTTCATTTTTTAGAGCTACATTACACTATTTAAAGTCTCATTCATTGTCATTGTGTTTTAAAAAGTGATTTATGAATGACTGAAATAACCTGAGTTGTGTGAATCAGTTTCTAAAAAGTGAATCAAGTTATATAGGGCTTCCCTAGTGGCTCAGATGGTAGAAAGTGAATCGAGTTATTTATAAATGCCTTGTTTTTCTTTCACGCAGACTTTGACTCAAGATGTCGACTTACGAATTTTTTATTATTTTGGATTATGTTAGCTTGGAATAGTGTATTAGGACTTGGGGTAATTTTTTAAATGAATGATTATATTAATAATAAGTTAATTGAAAATAGATTATGTACTAATTAAAATAATGGCTCTTCCATTTATTAAAGCTGAACCCTCCAGAGCATGAATCCCAGAGATTTAAGCTATGTTCTTTCAAATGATAAATTCGAATTTCCTTGAAATATTTCATAATTTAAACTTTCTCCAGGTGCAATTACCTTTCGATCTATTAATACTTTTTATTTCTCTAATGAGATATAAATATGTTGACTTCTATATTGTGTATGGAACAGATATCATCTATATGGTACAGATCCCAAGGTGTAGGAAAATCACATTTGGGCTTAGGGGTGCACAGCCCCTCAGGCCCTGCATGGGGCAGCTCAGGGGCTCCCTTCACATAAATACAACCTGAAGGGCAGGGGTCCTGGGGCTTGTGCAGAGGGGATGCCCTGTAACTGGAATGGGGAGCCTGCGGAAGGACATTTACTAAAAGTACAGAAATTCTCTTTAATTCTTTCACTGAATCGGCTGATTATTAAGTTGAATTACTTCAACTGGTTAGCTTTCCCCAAATCTTTAGAGGAAACTCTGGTTCCTAGGGAGGTTCAGGCCCTTGGGGACCCCAGATTTCTAGAATCTGGTAAGTTTCGATGGTCTAATAAGTTTGAGAAACACTGGGACAATCCGGTTATGCCCGTGTAGGACCTCCCACGATTTCTAGAAGTGGTCATGCACATTATGTGTCTGTGAATGAGGACTGGGAGAGGCTTTCTCAGCTCAGCCCCCAGGGAAATGGGAGAGGATTCTGAATCAGGAACAAGGGCAAGGCACCCACGTTTTATAAACTGTACAGTGAAAATGGGCACCGGACTGTGCTTTTGTTTCTGTTTTGTTGCACCATATGGCATTTAGGCTCTTAATTTCCCAACCAGGGATCAAACCCACGCTCCTTATATTGAAAGACGGGGTCTTAACCACTGGACCGCCCGGGACTTCCTGGCAATGGACTGTTTTATTCTCAAATACAAGTCCTACTCTTAAGTCCTGCTTAGTGTTATGATTTCTGCTTTCCTTCACGATTCTGTCTGTACAGCTATATCTGTTTCAAGGATGATAAGAGATGCTTAATAAATCATACGTCCTGTGTGCTTGTTACCCACACTTGAAGTTCTCCAGGAAGAGATATATACACGTGAGTCTAGGTGTGAACTGTGAATTGTAAGTGCACATATTGTGAATTGCACGTGGTTTGGATTCACGCAGCACTTCTGTCCATAGTCCTCAGATCCAGGAAGTTTCCTTTTCTTCCCCTGCCTTGTGGCAAGGTGACCGTCAGTGTCCTCACTTGTTGAGGAAACTAACGGGGTGACCATGGGGTCAGGGGATTTCAGTTCTCAACCTTTGGTTTGTTGAGTGGGCAGAGAGGGCCAAGCAGCCAGACATTTGTTACACAGACGTCCTGAATCACAACACAGTGGTTTGGGGCTTCCCTGGTGGTCCAGTGGGTAAGGACACTGCCTTGCAGTGCAAGGGGCGCCTGTTCAATCCCTGGCCTGGGAAGATTCCACGTGCTGCAGAGCGGCTGGACCGATGTGTCCAATCACTGAGCCGGAGCTCTGGAGCACATGCGCCCAGAGCCGGTGCTCTGTGACAACAGAGGCCACTGCGATGGGAGGCCCACACGGGCCAAAGAACAAAGATGCATGAAACTAGACAAACGAAAGACCAGTGGAAGTGGCCCGCCCACCCCCCCGCCCTGCCTACCCCTGCCAAAATAGATAAATAAATAAATGTTTTAAAACAAAAAAACCCTCAGTGGTTTGTACATGCTGAGAACAATTCATGGCTCAGTTGACAAGAGCGCCTTCCACTTAATACTTTTTTTTTTTTTAGAAATGCATTTTATTTATTTATTTTTTGGCTCTTCTGGGTGGTCACTGCTGCCGCAGGCTCTTCTCTAGTTGCAGGGAGTGGGGGCTCCTCTCTAGTGGAGGTGAGCAGGCTTCTTGTTGCGGTGACATCTCTTGTTGTGGAACTCAGGCTCTAGGGCTCATGGGCTTCAGTAGTTGCGGCCCATGGGCTCCATAGTTGTGGCTCCGAGGCTCTAGAGCACAGGCTCCATAGTTGTGACTCATGGGCTTAGTTGCTCCATAGCATGTAGGATCTTCCTGGATCAGGGATCAAACCCATGTCTCCTGCATTGGCAGGTGAACTCCTTACCACTGAGCTCCCAGGAAAGCCTTTAGTTAATACTTTTTATTTCCCATCACACCCTAAAAGCTTTTTTTCTTGAGGGGCTTAGAGGTTTGTTCTGAACCCTCCATACATCCTTCAGCGCTCAAATTCCATGATTTGCTTGTGTAAGGAAATCATCATTTTACACTTGCACTGTTTCATGATTTGTACCCGGGGGTTTTCTCAGATCCAGGAAGTTTCCTTTTCTTCCCCTGCCTTGTGGCAAGGTGACCGTCAGTGTCCTCACTTGTTGAGGAAACTAACGGGGTGACCATGGGGTCAGGGGATTTCAGTTCTCAACCTTTGGTTTGTTGAGTGGGCAGAGAGGGCCAAGCAGCCAGACATTTGTTACACAGACGTCCTGAATCACAACACAGTGGTTTGGGGCTTCCCTGGTGGTCCAGTGGGTAAGGACACTGCCTTGCAGTGCAAGGGGCGCCTGTTCAATCCCTGGCCTGGGAAGATTCCACGTGCTGCAGAGCGGCTGGACCGATGTGTCCAATCACTGAGCCGGAGCTCTGGAGCACATGCGCCCAGAGCCGGTGCTCTGTGACAACAGAGGCCACTGCGATGGGAGGCCCACACGGGCCAAAGAACAAAGATGCATGAAACTAGACAAACGAAAGACCAGTGGAAGTGGCCCGCCCGCTCCCCGCCCTCCCTACCCCTGCCAAAATAGATAAATAAATAAATGTTTTAAAACAAAAAAACCCTCAGTGGTTTGTACATGCTGAGAACAATTCATGGCTCAGTTGACAAGAGCGCCTTCCACTTAATACTTTTTTTTTTTTTAGAAATGCATTTTATTTATTTATTTATTTTTGGCTCTTCTGGGTGGTCACTGCTGCCGCAGGCTCTTCTCTAGTTGCAGGGAGTGGGGGCTCCTCTCTAGTGGAGGTGAGCAGGCTTCTTGTTGCGGTGACATCTCTTGTTGTGGAACTCAGGCTCTAGGGCTCATGGGCTTCAGTAGTTGCGGCCCATGGGCTCCATAGTTGTGGCTCCGAGGCTCTAGAGCACAGGCTCCATAGTTGTGACTCATGGGCTTAGTTGCTCCATAGCATGTAGGATCTTCCTGGATCAGGGATCAAACCCATGTCTCCTGCATTGGCAGGTGAACTCCTTACCACTGAGCTCCCAGGAAAGCCTTTAGTTAATACTTTTTATTTCCCATCACACCCTAAAAGCTTTTTTTCTTGAGGGGCTTAGAGGTTTGTTCTGAACCCTCCATACATCCTTCAGCGCTCAAATTCCATGATTTGCTTGTGTAAGGAAATCATCATTTTACACTTGCACAGTTTCATGATTTTTGTACGCTCCTCTTGCTAGTTAGTAAGGATAAGCCTGTTTGTCACTGGAAATGCCACATATATTTAGTAGTTTTCTGAACTCTTGGCCTTTGACACAGTGAAATGAAACCTTTTTTTTTTTTTTTGAATAACACACTAAACTATTATATAAATGAAGTGTTAGAAATCAATTCAAATGTTAAATACAAAGGACATCCTTGGCTCATTAAGTAAAAATATCTCATTTAATGAGCAGAAAAGCACTGGAGCGCACTGAACCCTGACACAAAGCAAATTATTTAAGTGATAAATTATACTTTATGAGGAGTGTAAAAGTTAATAATACTCAGGGGCATGGTCATAAATGCAGAGGTGTAACCAACTCTGTCGACTGCTTTACTTACAAACATGCCATATGTACTTAGTTACTAGGGATGATCATAAAAGGGCAGACAGAACCTACACATAGATTCAGACAGTGACTTCACACGATTGTTTTCCAGTGCATCTTTTGTATCACATTTTTCAGAGTTGCTCTCCCGTTCTCTCTTCTCCTTTCTTCTGTCGTTTGCAGCATTCTGCTCACTTGACTTTTGTTTTCACTTTTGGTCAAGAATTTGACCTTGCGGTGGTTAAGCTGCAGCCCGCGCCTTATCTCTTGGCGGCCCTCGTAAAACCAACCCTGCGTTCATCCTCACGGGTGGCCCTCCGATGACCTCAGACGTGGAGAGGACCAGCCTGGGCAGGACGAGGTGGCGGCGCGCCTCCTGCGTCGGCAACACCCCAGCTCTTCCCCGAGCAAACGCCTCCGTGGAGCGTGGCAGGGACTCATCAACAGCGCGGCGCACAGCCTCCATCCACGCCTCGCCAGCATGCGCCAGGTCGCTCCGACAGCAGACCCACCCCCGCCCAGGGGCGCAGGAAGGGCGGGAGCGTCATATGGGGTTAGGGCACAGACTGAAGGGAAAGTAGAGGGAAGGAACTGGGTTTTTTTTCCTCTTTTTCAATTTAAATGATACATTTTTCTTCTGTTGTAACTGCTTTTTTTTTTTTTTTTGGATGTGGACCATTTTCAAAGTTTTTATTAGATTTGTTACAATATTGTTTCTGTTTTATGTTTTGGTCTTTTGGCCACAAAGCTTGTGGGATCTTTCCTTCCCTACCAGGGACTGAACCCGCACCCCCTGCATTCGAAGCATGGAGTCCTAACTGCCAGACAGCCAGGGAAGTCGCTGTGACTCCGCTCAGAAATGAAATTTGTTCCTCTTTTGGCTTGACCCCTGCCTGGTTTTACATTATGAGCAAATTCTAATGCCTTGTCATTTCTCCTCTGCTGAGGTATCAATACATTCTAGATGAAAATGTAGCTTACTGACGGTACATGAATATTTTTCTCGGATGTGGAAATAATATGGTTTTGGAATCTTTACTCAAAACTGGTTATAGTCTGTGGACCCACTCTGAGCCAGGCGCCTAGAAGGTTGAGAGAATTCCTTCGTGCTGGAGCGCAGGTGCCTCCCGCCGGCGGCTCATGCGTCGCATCCTCTGTTTTCCGGGTCTTCTCTCCCTTCTTCCTCTCGCTCGTCCATTTAGCAAACGGCCGCTGACGTTTCAAACCCAGCGCGGAAGTGGATCCTTCCGCCCACTGTCCTCTCTGTCTTTAGGTTGAGTGAATTATTCTTTCCATGGTCCTTTATAATGCTTATAAACGTCCATCTACAGTTAGACGCTCCTGAGTTCCCACTGCACCATAAGGTGTCTGAGCGTGGAAAGCCTGGTGCCCGTTGCATGCCTAACACCCAGACAGAGAGTGGCCACGTGACGAGCATGGATGGAGGAAGGAGGGGAGGAAGGAAGCAAGCTTCCTTATCCCTGATGACGTCCTCTGCAAAAGTGCTCCCTTAGAGGAAGACCCACTTCCCCTGGATGGATGGAGTCTTGGCCGTGACATGACCTCAGTGAAAGAGTACAGATAAAACTCCTGCGTTCATGGAACTCCTGCCTCTTTGACAGGATAAACAAACAAACAAAAAAGGAAATTGAGTCTATCATACCAGAGAAAGTAATTAAACGCAGTGGTGTAGCAAGGAAGAGGGTTTGGAATGCCAGGAGAGGATGAAGAGTGGAGCATAAGCGGGCAGCCAGGGAGGCCTCCCTGAGGTGGAGATCTCGGAGCCAGACCTCGAGGAGCCGAGGAGCCAGTGGCCGGGTGGGGCGCTGGGGCGGAGCCTCGGCAGCGGGGCAGCAGGTGCGGCGTTCTGAGCGGGCGGTGCGCCTGGGGGCTCACAGAGGGCCGAGAGGTCGGTGGGGCTGCAGCAGGGGGCCGCACCCTTCTTCTCTTTCAGAGGGAGTGCGGCGACTTACAGCGTTGCTGGGGTACCGCTCGGCGAGTCAGTGATCTGTGTATTTGTATGTGTGTGAGTGGCAACCCCCTCCAGTAGTCTTGCCTGGGAAACCCCGCGGACAGGGGAGCCTGGCGCGCTGCAGTCCAGAGGCTCACAAAAGAATCGAGTGAGACTTAGCAAGTAAACAACAATTTTTTTTTTTTAGATTCTTTTTTCTTAAAAGTTATTACAAAATAGTGCATACGGTTCCCTATACTATACAAGAGGTCCTTGTTGGTTATCTATTATATATGTAATAGTGTGTACCTGTGAATGCTAAACTCCTGATTGATCCCTCTCCTTCTTCCCTGTTGGTAACCATAAGTTTGTTTTCTATGTCTGTTTCCGTTTTGTAAGGAAGTGCATTTGTATCATTTTTTTTTTTTTTAGATTCTACATATAAGTGATAGCATATGGTGTTTGTCTTTTTCTCTCTGACTTACTCCACCCAGTATGACAATCTCTAAGTTTGTCTTTGTTGCTGCAAATGGCCTTATTTCATTCCTCTTTATGGCTGAGTAGTATTCCACTGTATCTATGTACCGTATTTCTTTATCCATCCATCCATCAATGGACATTTAGGCTGCTTCCACGTCTTGGCTTTTGTGGATAGAGCTGCTGTGAACGTCAGGGTGCAGGTATCTTTTAGAATTAGAGAGTTTTATATTTTTCCAGGCTGTATCCTCAGTGTCTACAACAATGGATGGCATGTAACAATGGTATTGAAGGAGTGAGTGAAAGAGAGAAAAGAAAATATGCAAACTACAGAAAGTATCATGCAGAACAAAGAAAAGTGCTCATATGCCTACCTCAGAAGTAACACTGTTACGTTCACTTTCAGAGTGTTTAGATATATTTTTCATTTGAAACTATGTAGCATGTGGGATTTTTGAGAAAAGTATAATGCTATCTTTTTTGCTGATTATCACAATATAGGTAATTCTGAAGTATTTAACCTTTTAAATGATTATATTCCCTTGTCTGATATACCACAGGGTTCACTACCAATCTCCTATTAGCTGGGATTTAGGTCATTTGGCCGCACCCTTCTTCTCTTTCAGAGGAGGCGGCGACTTACAGCGTTGCTGGGGTACCGCTCGGCGAGTCAGTGATCTGTGTATTTGTATGTGTGTGAGTGGCAACCTCCAGTAGTCTTGCCTGGGAAACCCCGGACAGGGGAGCCTGGCGCGCTGCAGTCCAGAGGCTCACAAAAGAATCGAGTGAGACTTAGCAAGTAAACAACAATTTTTTTTTTTTAGATTCTTTTTTCTTAAAAGTTATTACAAAATAGTGCATACGGTTCCCTATACTATACAAGAGGTCCTTGTTGGTTATCTATTATATATGTAATAGTGTGTACCTGTGAATGCTAAACTCCTGATTGATCCCTCTCCTTCTTCCCTGTTGGTAACCATAAGTTTGTTTTCTATGTCTGTTTCCGTTTTGTAAGGAAGTGCATTTGTATCATTTTTTTTTTTTTTAGATTCTACATATAAGTGATAGCATATGGTGTTTGTCTTTTTCTCTCTGACTTACTCCACCCAGTATGACAATCTCTAAGTTTGTCTTTGTTGCTGCAAATGGCCTTATTTCATTCCTCTTTATGGCTGAGTAGTATTCCACTGTATCTATGTACCGTATTTCTTTATCCATCCATCCATCAATGGACATTTAGGCTGCTTCCACGTCTTGGCTTTTGTGGATAGAGCTGCTGTGAACGTCAGGGTGCAGGTATCTTTTAGAATTAGAGAGTTTTATATTTTTCCAGGCTGTATCCTCAGTGTCTACAACAATGGATGGCATGTAACAATGGTATTGAAGGAGTGAGTGAAAGAGAGAAAAGAAAATATGCAAACTACAGAAAGTATCATGCAGAACAAAGAAAAGTGCTCATATGCCTACCTCAGAAGTAACACTGTTACGTTCACTTTCAGAGTGTTTAGATATATTTTTCATTTGAAACTATGTAGCATGTGGGATTTTTGAGAAAAGTATAATGCTATCTTTTTTGCTGATTATCACAATATAGGTAATTCTGAAGTATTTAACCTTTTAAATGATTATATTCCCTTGTCTGATATACCACAGGGTTCACTACCAATCTCCTATTAGCTGGGATTTAGGTCATTTTTAATTCTGGATTTTGTCAAGGACACTGTGGTGAGGACTGTATTTTTCAAAACACAGAAGTAGGCTGACTGCCTTTGGGTGAGTGACGTAAGTCCCCAGATATTATACTTCTCCCCAAAGACATTGGGTCCAGTCTGCCTCCTTGCCTTGCTAGACGACAGTGCTCACTCGCCTCGTAAGTCCGTGTTTTCAAATAAAACCAACTTGCTATTCGGGCAGGAAAAAAGAGTACTTACCTTGTTTTAATTTGCCTTTTTCTTTTGGTACCCAAGAAGAAGAGGGAGAGAAACCTATCCTTGCCCACCTGAATTACAGCAGGAAGAATGCCGTGGGGTCAAGGCGAGTCTGGGGCGAGGGCCATCTGTCCTGCTGGCCCCTCACTGTTGCCCATCTCTTGTCGCTGGGGCCAACGCAAAGAAGTCCATGAGGGTTTGGCTGAAGCTCGTCTCCAGTGGCAAGGATGTTCTTGCTCAGATTTTTATGTCTCTGCCTGTTGGACCTTTCTCACTCCACTTTCCTGAGAGCACTTCATGAAAAAATCATTTGCAAGAGATCTCTCTCTCAGGCTCTGCCCTGGGGAATTTACGCAAGCCCTCATCTTAATAAGAATGCGTTCAGTGGGGATAAAACCTAAGTGAGAGGTGTGAGTCGGAAGGTGAGGAAGCAGAGACAGCTCATGCACACAAATTATCCGAGAAGAGCCAAGACAAGGGTGTGAGAAGCCGAGCCCGTGCGGGGTGAACGGCGGAGGTGAGGGCTGTCCCTGGATGGTGGAGTCGCGGTCAGCGCAGCAGCAGATGCTTTGGGAGCCTCTGTGTGCTTTCTTCTCTAAATTCCTTATTTCACACCACTGATCTCATTGACTCATTGTAGTTAGCACTTGTATGTTTGTAAATAATAACTGGCTTTTTGCCAGGAGATCGAAAGTTTCATGAGTACAGCGACCTGTCTTCTATTTTCTGCTGAAGAGCTCATACCCAGCAGAGTGGGTCTCCCAGAAGAGTATATATAAATAAATGAATGAACGGGTGAAGACCACACCACTGGGCAGGTGGGGTAACACCAGTGTATATAGTTTGGGTTTAGTATATTCAAAGTGACTTCTTCAGTGTCAAGGAAATTAAAAATGAGAGGAAAAGGGTTTCGTCTTTGCCCCATTGTCACCTTCTTATGCTTCCTCTGTTCCTTCGAGTTTCTCTGGTCCCCCGCATTGTAGGCGGATTCTTTGCCATCTGAAGCCCATCAGGGAAGCCCATGCATTTGTTGGACCACCTCATATTATTGCACAAGTTATTGAGAGCTGAGACGCTCTTAATTTTTTTCCCCATCTTCTTTTTTCCTGTGTTTCAGTTTGGATAGAATCTACTGCTATGTCTTCAAATGATCTGATCTTTTCTTCTGCAGCGTTTGACTTGCTATTTGGTTTAGTTAGTGAATCTTTCAGTTCAGATGTTGTCGTTCTCACCACTTAAAAGTCCATTTGGTTCCTCTTTACCTTCCATTTCGTTCTTCATTATGTTTCTGTTTGCTTTTAACCCTTTAGGCCCAGTTTTAAAGCTCTGTTAATGTCCTTACCTATGGCTTCCATCATCTCTGTCATCCTAAGCTCTGTTTTAATCGACTGACCTTTCTCCTGATTATGGATTCCATTTGCCTGCACTGTGGCCTGTATCATAATCTTTTACTGAGTGCAGATAAATGTTAGTTTGTGGTGTATTTACTTTTGGGTCTCTCTAAAGAATGTTGGCATTTTGTCCTGGCAGGTTGTTGCAGTTCAGTTTGACCTTTTGGTCTCTCTTGTGAGAAGCCGAGCCCGTGCGGGGTGAACGGCGGAGGTGAGGGCTGTCCCTGGATGGTGGAGTCGCGGTCAGCGCAGCAGCAGATGCTTTGGGAGCCTCTGTGTGCTTTCTTCTCTAAATTCCTTATTTCACACCACTGATCTCATTGACTCATTGTAGTTAGCACTTGTATGTTTGTAAATAATAACTGGCTTTTTGCCAGGAGATCGAAAGTTTCATGAGTACAGCGACCTGTCTTCTATTTTCTGCTGAAGAGCTCATACCCAGCAGAGTGGGTCTCCCAGAAGAGTATATATAAATAAATGAATGAACGGGTGAAGACCACACCACTGGGCAGGTGGGGTAACACCAGTGTATATAGTTTGGGTTTAGTATATTCAAAGTGACTTCTTCAGTGTCAAGGAAATTAAAAATGAGAGGAAAAGGGTTTCGTCTTTGCCCCATTGTCACCTTCTTATGCTTCCTCTGTTCCTTCGAGTTTCTCTGGTCCCCCGCATTGTAGGCGGATTCTTTGCCATCTGAAGCCCATCAGGGAAGCCCATGCATTTGTTGGACCACCTCATATTATTGCACAAGTTATTGAGAGCTGAGACGCTCTTAATTTTTTTCCCCATCTTCTTTTTTCCTGTGTTTCAGTTTGGATAGAATCTACTGCTATGTCTTCAAATGATCTGATCTTTTCTTCTGCAGCGTTTGACTTGCTATTTGGTTTAGTTAGTGAATCTTTCAGTTCAGATGTTGTCGTTCTCACCACTTAAAAGTCCATTTGGTTCCTCTTTACCTTCCATTTCGTTCTTCATTATGTTTCTGTTTGCTTTTAACCCTTTAGGCCCAGTTTTAAAGCTCTGTTAATGTCCTTACCTATGGCTTCCATCATCTCTGTCATCCTAAGCTCTGTTTTAATCGACTGACCTTTCTCCTGATTATGGATTCCATTTGCCTGCACTGTGGCCTGTATCATAATCTTTTACTGAGTGCAGATAAATGTTAGTTTGTGGTGTATTTACTTTTGGGTCTCTCCCTAAAGAATGTTGGCATTTTGTCCTGGCAGGTTGTTGCAGTTCAGTTTGACCTTTTTGTTCTCTGGTTCTCTGCCCTTCAAGCTCCAGACGCCCCACCATCCCTGTGGTTCCCTTTCTGTCTCCTCAGCTGGTCCGCCGCTCTAACCTGCCGGAGCTCCCCTCTCTGCTCTACCACCTAAAAAGGACCTGCCGAGAGACAACTGAGACGCCTAGAGCGGCCACCCAGCTGGTTTCTCTTCTCGTAGAGACGCAGGCCTGTGCTGCCCGTGCCCAGTGGCTGAAAACGGTTGTTTCCTGGGCTCCGCCCAGTTTCCTAGCTATTTGCTTATAGTGGGAGTGCAACTCCACTCTGCATCACAGCCTCAGAGAGATGAGTTTTTCAGTTTGGGAAATATAAATCCCTTGAGAAGATCCTCAAAATGCTGTGGTTAATCTGCCTGTTCCTAAGACATGTTTTTGGTGTCTAAATTATTGTCCTTGTTCATTTCTACATCCACGTACTGGAGACTATGACATCTTTCCATCAGCATCTGGAATTAGATGCTCATTCTTATTCCTTATTTCCACCCTTTTTCCTTATTCGATTTTTTGAGTTCTGTGTTGGTCCTCATTTTTAGCTTCAATGAAAGATTCCCTCTGCATTTGATCAGGCTCTGAGTGATATTATACAAACCTTGAAACCTTGGTTATGAACATTTCTTTGCTCCTGAAATATCTTGCCTTTTAAAAGCTCTAAGTATTTGTGAACCATTTCTGCACATTAGGTTTGAGTGTGCTTAAATTTTCACCTTGCGATATATTTTGTTCTTGGCCACGTGCCCTAGGCTTAGCTTGATTTTATCCATGCTTAGAAGGCAGAAATCTCATTATGTTTGTTCTTTTAACTGTCCTTTAGGCCCAGTTTTAAAGCTCTGTTAATGTCCTTACCTATGGCTTCCATCATCTCTGTCATCCTAAGCTCTGTTTTAATCGACTGACCTTTCTCCTGATTATGGATTCCATTTGCCTGCACTGTGGCCTGTATCATAATCTTTTACTGAGTGCAGATAAATGTTAGTTTGTGGTGTATTTACTTTTGGGTCTCTCCCTAAAGAATGTTGGCATTTTGTCCTGGCAGGTTGTTGCAGTTCAGTTTGACCTTTTTGTTCTCTGGTTCTCTGCCCTTCAAGCTCCAGACGCCCCACCATCCCTGTGGTTCCCTTTCTGTCTCCTCAGCTGGTCCGCCGCTCTAACCTGCCGGAGCTCCCCTCTCTGCTCTACCACCTAAAAAGGACCTGCCGAGAGACAACTGAGACGCCTAGAGCGGCCACCCAGCTGGTTTCTCTTCTCGTAGAGACGCAGGCCTGTGCTGCCCGTGCCCAGTGGCTGAAAACGGTTGTTTCCTGGGCTCCGCCCAGTTTCCTAGCTATTTGCTTATAGTGGGAGTGCAACTCCACTCTGCATCACAGCCTCAGAGAGATGAGTTTTTCAGTTTGGGAAATATAAATCCCTTGAGAAGATCCTCAAAATGCTGTGGTTAATCTGCCTGTTCCTAAGACATGTTTTTGGTGTCTAAATTATTGTCCTTGTTCATTTCTACATCCACGTACTGGAGACTATGACATCTTTCCATCAGCATCTGGAATTAGATGCTCATTCTTATTCCTTATTTCCACCCTTTTTCCTTATTCGATTTTTTGAGTTCTGTGTTGGTCCTCATTTTTAGCTTCAATGAAAGATTCCCTCTGCATTTGATCAGGCTCTGAGTGATATTATACAAACCTTGAAACCTTGGTTATGAACATTTCTTTGCTCCTGAAATATCTTGCCTTTTAAAAGCTCTAAGTATTTGTGAACCATTTCTGCACATTAGGTTTGAGTGTGCTTAAATTTTCACCTTGCGATATATTTTGTTCTTGGCCACGTGCCCTCTGAGAAAAGTCTTAGGTCTTGATTTTATCCATGCTTAGAAGGCAGAAATCTCAGATTTTACTGACATATTATTCTCTTTGGAGCTCGAGCTTTTCTCCCGTTGCAGTACACGGGCTTCTCCTTGCCGTGGCTTCCCTGGTTGTGGAGCGTGGGCCCCAGGGCGCGAGGGCTGCGGGAGCTGTGAGGCACGGGCTTCGTTGCTTTGCACATTCAGTCTTCCCCGACCAGGGACTGAACCTGTGTCTCCCGCTCTGGCAGGCCGACTCTTTACCATGGAGACGCCAGGGAAGCCCTGATGGGTTTTTCTGTTTGTTTGCTTATTTTTGGCGGGGCTGGGTCTTTGGTGCTGTGTGGGCTTTCCTCTCGTCATAGAGAGCAGGGGCCCCTCTCTGGTTGTGGTGCACGGCTTCTCCTGGCAGCAGCTTCTCTCGCCGTGGAGCACGCGCGGGCTTCCCTAGTTGCGGCTCCTGGGCTCCAGCGCGCAGGCCCAGCAGTTATGGGCACAGGTCTAGGTGCTCTGCAGCACGTGGGTCCAGGACCAGAGTCGCACCTGTGTCTCCTGCGTTGGCAGGTGGATGCTTCACCGCAGGACCACCAGGGAAGCCCCCTGCCAGGTCCTTAAACAGTGCCTCCACGTAGCCGCTTTGATCTTGTACTGATTCGGATCTTCTGACAAGTTTTACCACGTCCCTGTGATGCCGCTGAGTCTGTTGGCACGGTGGACACGACAGTTGCCCTCCCGGGGAAGTCTCTGTGGTGGTCAAAAAGTCACCTTGGCTTTAGGACCCCATTTAAAAGGTGGACCCCAGAAAACCTCGGCAAACCCTTTATGTATTCCGTTTTCCTTTTTTATGTCTAACTTTTCCTCACATGTATAAATCCTCCTGCCCTCTTGGTTCTCCAACCAGGTGCTAGGACTAGCAGCGAAACTAAACAAAACAATTCAACTGGTCCAACACAGGAACTCTGCTCGCAGCTGTGTGGCAGTCTGGATGGGAGGGGAGTTTGGGGGAGAATTATCTGTTGCTGTTGTTTTAGTCACCGAGTGGTGTCCAGCTCTTTGTGATTCTATGGTGTGTAACACACCAGGCTTCTCTGTCCATGTCATTTTCCAGGCAGGAGTGTGTTTCCATTCCCTTCTCCAGGGGATTTTCCCCACCCAGGGATTGAACGCCCCATGCCTTCTGCATTGGCAGCTGGATTCTTTCCCACTGAGCCAGCAGGGAAGCCCTGGGGGAGAATGGATATATATATATATGTATAGCTTAGTCCTTTCACTATTCATGTGAAATTATCATAACGTTGTTAACTGGCTATATACTCCAATACAAAATGAAAAGTTCAATTAAAAAAATAATTTGTTTCAGGGCTTCTCTGGTGGTCCAGTGGGTAAAGAGTCTGCCTTGGCACTAGTTTGATCCCTGGCCTGAGAAGATCCCACATGCCACAGAGCAGCTGGACCCATGTGTACAACTTTTTTTTTGGCGGGGCTGGGTCTTTGGTGCTGTGTGGGCTTTCCTCTCGTCATAGAGAGCAGGGGCCCCTCTCTGGTTGTGGTGCACGGCTTCTCCTGGCAGCAGCTTCTCTCGCCGTGGAGCACGCGCGGGCTTCCCTAGTTGCGGCTCCTGGGCTCCAGCGCGCAGGCCCAGCAGTTATGGGCACAGGTCTAGGTGCTCTGCAGCACGTGGGTCCAGGACCAGAGTCGCACCTGTGTCTCCTGCGTTGGCAGGTGGATGCTTCACCGCAGGACCACCAGGGAAGCCCCCTGCCAGGTCCTTAAACAGTGCCTCCACGTAGCCGCTTTGATCTTGTACTGATTCGGATCTTCTGACAAGTTTTACCACGTCCCTGTGATGCCGCTGAGTCTGTTGGCACGGTGGACACGACAGTTGCCCTCCCGGGGAAGTCTCTGTGGTGGTCAAAAAGTCACCTTGGCTTTAGGACCCCATTTAAAAGGTGGACCCCAGAAAACCTCGGCAAACCCTTTATGTATTCCGTTTTCCTTTTTTATGTCTAACTTTTCCTCACATGTATAAATCCTCCTGCCCTCTTGGTTCTCCAACCAGGTGCTAGGACTAGCAGCGAAACTAAACAAAACAATTCAACTGGTCCAACACAGGAACTCTGCTCGCAGCTGTGTGGCAGTCTGGATGGGAGGGGAGTTTGGGGGAGAATTATCTGTTGCTGTTGTTTTAGTCACCGAGTGGTGTCCAGCTCTTTGTGATTCTATGGTGTGTAACACACCAGGCTTCTCTGTCCATGTCATTTTCCAGGCAGGAGTGTGTTTCCATTCCCTTCTCCAGGGGATTTTCCCCACCCAGGGATTGAACGCCCCATGCCTTCTGCATTGGCAGCTGGATTCTTTCCCACTGAGCCAGCAGGGAAGCCCTGGGGGAGAATGGATATATATATATATGTATAGCTTAGTCCTTTCACTATTCATGTGAAATTATCATAACGTTGTTAACTGGCTATATACTCCAATACAAAATGAAAAGTTCAATTAAAAAAATAATTTGTTTCAGGGCTTCTCTGGTGGTCCAGTGGGTAAAGAGTCTGCCTTGGCACTAGTTTGATCCCTGGCCTGAGAAGATCCCACATGCCACAGAGCAGCTGGACCCATGTGTACAATTAGGAGCCAGTGCTCTGGAGCGCATGTGCCCAGAGCCGGTGTTCTGCAGGGACAGAGGCCACCGCAGTGGGAGGCCCACACATGCCAAAGAAATCGACAAAAATAAATAAACCAACAAAAACAACAAAGGAGACCAAAATTTAAAAAAATAATAATTTGTTTCATATCCTGCAAGAAACTTGGGATTTGAGGGGCAGGAAAGGCAGGTCCTCACAGTGTTCCTTGGAGAAGCAGGACAAGAGCTTCCCGCTGTAGAAGTGGGGGAGGCTGGGCACCCAGGTGCTGAGCTGGGGCCGTGACCTCAAAGACCCTCTACAGTGCCGCTGTCCACTAGAACCTTCTGTGAGGTTGGACACATTCTGTCTGTCCTGTTCAATGCTGTGGCCACCAGCCAGCCTCCTCTGGCTATGGACACTTGAAATATGGCTCAGGGGACTGTTGAACTGAATTTGCAATATTTAGTTTATAATTAATTTAAATTTAAATATCCACATGTGGCTAATGGCCATCGTGTTGCAATGCATTTCTATGGCTCTCCTATTTTTCGTATAGGAGGAACTTAGAAGGATCAGTCTAATCACCTACTGATGGGCCTATCAGTTTTCTATGGTAGATTTGAAAATGTTACATGCAGAAAAGGTGTTTGGGTGTGCAGTATGTAGAATAAGAAAAAACATTTAGGGGGCTTCCTGGTGGTCCAGTGGGTAAAGAGTCTGCCTTGCAGTGCAAGGGGTACCAGTTCGATCCCTGGCCCAGGAAGATCCCACTGGTGTGTCCAATGACGAGCCAGCGCTCTGGAGCACATGTGCCCAGAGCCAGTGGTCTGCAGCGAGGGAGGCCACTGCGATGGGAGGCCCACACAGGCCGAAGAAAATAAAGAAACAAACAAACAAACCAAAAGACGCCAAAATTAAAAAAAAGAAAAAACATTTAGGAGCTTACATGTGATGGAGTCCTTTAATCATATAGGAGACATTGAACTAATGAAAGAAGTCATATTAATTTGATCGATGGGGTAACGGACATTCAATTTTTTAAGTAGTATTTTTGTCACTTTATTACTCTGTTCTTCTACGCACTTCCGTCCTGTACTACCTTTTCTGTCTAAAATAAGTCCTTTATTTGTTTGTTTATGTATTTATGGCTACACTGCATGGCTTGTAGGGATTGATGCCACGCCCCTCAGCAGTGAAAGTGCCAAGTCCTAATGACTGCACCTCCAGAGAATTCCCAAATAAGTCCTTTTAGATTGAGGTATCATTAGAGAAAAATGGAGAGAATTTGTGATATGTTAGAAACCCATATTTAGAATATTTTACCATTAAAACAAATTCCTTGTCATTTTCTTTAAAAATCAATTTGCAAATAAAATAATTTCAGCAGCATATCTGAGTAACATTGAATAATATTTTCCGTCACATTCATATGTATTATCTCATTTATTCCTGCCATTAGTCCCGTGAGTCAAGTAGAATGGGTGTTATTTTTGCTTTATTAGTTGCTAGTTGTGACTTCAGAGATGCTTAGAGACTTGCCCCTTGGTTATCGAGGAGTTGAACCCAGATAATTTTACTCAATGAAAGTACAATTGGTTTACTCTACATAGATGTATATGTACCTATGGCAGATTCAGGCTGATGTTCAGGAGTAAACAACAGAACTCTGTAAAAAAAATAATAACAGTAACAAAATAAAATAAAACTTTAAAAAAGAGAAAATCCTAAAGATGTTACCATAAAACTACTAGATCTCATCAATAAATTTGGTAGTCATAGAATACAAAATTAATATATAGAAATCTGTCGCATTTCTATGCGCTAACAACCAAATATCGGAAAGAGAAATTAAGAAAGCAACCCCTTTACCATTGATTCAAAAAATAATATACCTAGGAACAGACCTACCTAAGGAAGCAAAAGTCCTGTACCCTGAGAAGTATAGGACGCTGGTGAAAGAGTCGAAAGACGACACAAGCAGATGGAGAGATACGGTGTGTTCTTGGATGGGAAGAATCAATGTTATCAAAATGACCAGGTTCAGAGCAATCCCTGTCAAGTTACAAATGACTTTTTTCCCAAAGAACTAGAATAAAAACATTGAAAATTTATATGGAAACACAAAAGACCCCAAATAACCATTGTCTACTTTTCCCCCTGATATACAAGTTCTACTAGTTAATGAAATCACTTAATCTTTAAAATTAGAACTGGTTCTTTCTGTCCCTTCACCTCATCATGACTTCAATCTTGTGTGGCCTCACCTTTATGATTTCTACACTTTAAAAGGACGAGAGCTTCGATTTATGTCAGTTGCTGAGTATTAATGGTACACTCATATTTTATTTAATAAATATTAATGGTTGGCTTTGGCAGAGGGCAGGGCGCTATTTTAGACCTTTCCTGTAAAGAGCATCATTATCACATCCCCAAATTTGATTTCTAGAGTGCTCATCATTTATCAATCATTCCTTGTCATTTTCTTTAAAAATCAATTTGCAAATAAAATAATTTCAGCAGCATATCTGAGTAACATTGAATAATATTTTCCGTCACATTCATATGTATTATCTCATTTATTCCTGCCATTAGTCCCGTGAGTCAAGTAGAATGGGTGTTATTTTTGCTTTATTAGTTGCTAGTTGTGACTTCAGAGATGCTTAGAGACTTGCCCCTTGGTTATCGAGGAGTTGAACCCAGATAATTTTACTCAATGAAAGTACAATTGGTTTACTCTACATAGATGTATATGTACCTATGGCAGATTCAGGCTGATGTTCAGGAGTAAACAACAGAACTCTGTAAAAAAAATAATAACAGTAACAAAATAAAATAAAACTTTAAAAAAGAGAAAATCCTAAAGATGTTACCATAAAACTACTAGATCTCATCAATAAATTTGGTAGTCATAGAATACAAAATTAATATATAGAAATCTGTCGCATTTCTATGCGCTAACAACCAAATATCGGAAAGAGAAATTAAGAAAGCAACCCCTTTACCATTGATTCAAAAAATAATATACCTAGGAACAGACCTACCTAAGGAAGCAAAAGTCCTGTACCCTGAGAAGTATAGGACGCTGGTGAAAGAGTCGAAAGACGACACAAGCAGATGGAGAGATACGGTGTGTTCTTGGATGGGAAGAATCAATGTTATCAAAATGACCAGGTTCAGAGCAATCCCTGTCAAGTTACAAATGACTTTTTTCCCAAAGAACTAGAATAAAAACATTGAAAATTTATATGGAAACACAAAAGACCCCAAATAACCATTGTCTACTTTTCCCCCTGATATACAAGTTCTACTAGTTAATGAAATCACTTAATCTTTAAAATTAGAACTGGTTCTTTCTGTCCCTTCACCTCATCATGACTTCAATCTTGTGTGGCCTCACCTTTATGATTTCTACACTTTAAAAGGACGAGAGCTTCGATTTATGTCAGTTGCTGAGTATTAATGGTACACTCATATTTTATTTAATAAATATTAATGGTTGGCTTTGGCAGAGGGCAGGGCGCTATTTTAGACCTTTCCTGTAAAGAGCATCATTATCACATCCCCAAATTTGATTTCTAGAGTGCTTATTTATCAATATTTCTTAGACGTGTTGGTTGGATCTAATAATGCTTCCTAATTCACCCTGCAGAGCTCTCCCAGCCTGGGTCGCTCAGCTGAGCGTACTCTAGGGTGCGCTTATTGGGCACTTTTGTCCTTCAGCAACGGTTTGTTGCTTTGTTGAGATATAAATCGGTGGTGGAGGTTGGTCCTGTCAGCACATGATACATAGAAGTCCTAAATCAATAACACTTTTTATTCCTGCACATCTGACGCAAACAGCCTTCTTCACATCGAGGTTTAATGTGTTGTAAATTAATTACCTGGAATGAACACAGGGTCAATGGACCTTGGCATGCCCAGGATGTAATGTCCACGTCTTCCATTTCCTCCACCACTTCTCAGCACCCTTACCCTGTCTTTTGTGCACGTCCCTTAGGCCATCTTCTGCAGTAAACTCCCTTAAGAGTAGTTAATGCTCCTCTAGGGATTGATTGATAGAAAAAAAAAAAAAAAGTCTGCTTTCCTATAAATTTGCTGGAGTATTTTCTGCCTTCCAGGCAAAAACAGGGCCATTTTTATTTGTAAGACCTAGAGTGGTACTTTTGAAAAAAGAAAATTTAATTGGAATTTGAAATTGCCCAAGTGAATATAACAGGTTTCCTCTTAATTCAGAGCAATATCTGAAAGATGTGTGCAAATACAGGTGGGTTTTATTATCTCCTACTTCCCCCTGGAAATGAGGATAATTGTTTATTCTTCAGAATTCAGTTCAAGAAAAGATAACTTTATCTGTCCCATCATCTAAATGCGCATAAGATGGCAACCCTGTTTCAAATGATATAAAATCAGGTACGGGAAAGTAGATTTTCCATCAGAAGCAGGGCAATTAAAAAGCAGGAATTCACTAAGTTTTAAAGGACTCAATTTTCTATTTTCTTTAAATAAGAATCAAAGAGGCCAACTCCATTAGAGTTCTGAGAGGAGCCCTGCCATCAGTAGCCATAGAAACAAGGCGGCCAGGTAGTGAGCAGGGCGCGGAGGGAGCGCCGGAGACGCAGAAGAGGGAAAAGGAAACCGCAGGCCTGGCTGCAGCGCGGAAAGACTAATGTTGTGATTTAGGAGCTAATGAGTTGAGGAGGAGCTCGGCCAGCATCTCGCGGGTTCACCCCGTGTGTTGCTCAGGCCTGGTTTCTCTGGGTTGTGGCCACGAGGGCAGCACCCAGACAAAATGAACGCGGCTCTCTTCAAGCACGAGGTCGTGGGGAATCGAGGTCTAGCTGTGTGCAGGCGCAGCCACTCGGCCGTGTTCGACGCGGTGCGACCCTGTGGTCTGTCACCGGCGGGCTCCTCTGTCCATGGAACTCTACAGGATAGACTCCTGGAGTGGGGTGCCACTGCCTCCTCCGGGGATCTTCCCAGCCCTGAGGTCGACCCTGCATCTCCTGCATTGCCAGGCAGATTTTTTTTTTTTTTATTCCAACCACTGAGCCACCTGGAAGCCCAGAGGTATAAATACACAGCATCAAATTTCAGGAGGTCACGGGGTCAGCCTCGTGACTTTTTCAGGAGCCTTGGTTCAGGCGAAGGAAGGCAAGTGCCGCCAAATGGACTTCTCTTCCCTGGATGACGAGGTCAGCGTCGCGTGGCCGCCCGACCTCCTCCTGCCGCGGCGTCCGTGTCAAAGGCCAGGGGCTCGGGACTCGGCGCGGCTGGTCATCATCCGAGGCAGAGCACGTTTTCCAGACCCTAACTGGCCACATGCCTGGTGGAAATGCTAAAGTTCCCCAAGAGTATCTTCAGGTTAGGCGCGCCCCCCGCATCTGTCCTGGCCATCGGGCTGGATTACACTCGCTTGATCTTTGGGAGCAAACACCCCGACGGGCACGCTGGGCGTTCCGTGTAGGGCAGGCTTTGGAGCCTGCAGGGCAGCCTGGAGGAGCGCGCAGGCCTAACATCCAGCCCCGCTGCGGCTCTTCCATGAGGCGAGGGATGGGCCGTCCCAGCGGGTCCTTCCAGTCAAGTGACGCCAGCCGTGAAGAACCTGCCTGCCAGTGCAGGAGACGTGAGGGATGGGGGTTCGATCCCTGGGTCGGGAAGAGCCGCTGGAGGAGGAGACGGCACCCCACTCTGGTATCCTTGCCTGGGGAATCCCATGGACAGAGCAGCCTGGCGGGCTGCAGCTCATGGGGTCGCAGAGTTGGACACGACTGAAGCGATGCGGCAAGCAAGGCTATTTTATAAGAGGGTCTGTGCACTTTCAGTGTATCGTGGGCTACTTAGCAGAAGAATGGGGAGGTCAGTGAGTCCCTACTACCAACCAAGGTTCAGAAGCAACGAATCATTTCGGTTTTCCCAGAATGAAACTAAATATACTAAGAGGCAGTATTGTATAAATGTGGCTAAGAGCAAGGGTCGGCTGTCCAGACCACAGGGACCACATGTTCACCTCTCTGTTTTTGCAAATAAAGCTTTCCTGACACCTCCATGCTTGTTTGTTTATGTGCTGCCCGTGGCGGCCTTCCCACCGCCCCGGAAGACCCAAACAGCGTGCAACAGGCCGTGTGTCCTGCAGGGCAGCAAATACATAGTGTTGAGCCCTTTGTGAAAGGCTTGCCAGCCCCTGGTTAAGGGTGTGGGCTTCTGCCTTGTGCTGTCTGGATCTGAATTCTAGCTTCAGGATCGGCGGGCTGTGGTACCTGGTATGGGTATTTTCACACTCGAGTTTCTGAATCTGTGAAAGGGATGTGCTACAGGCAGTTGCTCAGGCTGCTGTGGAGAGGACAGGTGATGAGGACAGGCGATGGGGTGTGTCACTCCAGGATCTGCCTGTCTGGGAGGAGCCAGCCCCACGCTCCTGTCCTCTCTTCGTAAACCTCCAAGAAGGGTCTAGCTCTTCACAGAAATTTTGCCTGTTTTTCTGTGGAGGACAACTTTATTTTGCCAAGAACATTAAGTTTGTAGGCATCAAGATTCTCATTTCTTTTTTTTTAAATTGAGGTTTAATATTCCATGTTGCATTAGTTTCAAGTGTACAGCAAATTATAGGTTATTATAACATATTGAGTCTAGTTCCCTGTGCTACACAGTGGATCCTTTGCATTTACCTGTTTTGTAGATAGTAGTATGTATCCGTTAATCCCAAACTCCAACCTCCTATGTTCTCTACTTTGGAAACCCATAAATTTGTTTGTTATGTCGGTGGAGACTCTCACTTCTTAAAAGTGCACTCACATGCCGCCTGCTCTTATTGGACAGAAGAGGCTACAGTGACACAGTCACTTTCGGGGTTTGCACTGATCAATTTAAGTTTCAAGCATTGTTTATAGTTGGGCAGCACATCTGATTCACAAAGAAATTCAACCATTGTTCTTAAAATACCCCAGTCAGAATGTTCGAAGCAACTCTAAGTCCTCTTACGGGCAGAGGTCTGGGTGAGGCAGACAGGAAAAGTGTGGGGCTCCTTCTGCCAGGAGGCAGCCTTCACCCCACAGGGGACTGAGGGGCCGTGTGAAGGATGCTCGTGGCTCGAGGCCAGGCGTGCTGGGAACCCTGCCAGGCTGGCGGTGCATGTCTCCGGCGTGCACCTCTTCCTCCGCCTGCCTCGCGCCCTCCTCGCAGTCCTTGGCTGCTCACGGTCCTAATGCTTCACAGCCCTTCAGGACCCCTGCTCCCAGTGACCCTCTTCCCTTCACCTGCTGGTCCCTGAGCAGAACTCCTCTCAGCATGGGACCCACCTATACCAGGCCAGAAATTGAGCCGATGGAAGGAACTTCTTCTTAAGGAATACTTATATTTATTAAATTTTTATTTTGTATTGGAGTATAGCCGACTAACAATGCTGTGGTAGTTTGTGAACAGCAAAGGGACTTAGCCATACCTATACATATATCCATTCTCCCTCAAACTCCCCTCCCATCCACGCTGCCACAGAGCTTTGTGCAGAATCCCTTGTGCTTAGTACGCTAGGAGCTTGTTGGTTACCCATTTTAAATACTGCAGTGTGTCCATGTCGATCCCAAACTCCCTAACTATCCTTTGCCCCTATCCTTACCCCTCTGGCAACCATTAGTTCATTCTCTAAGTCTGTGGGTCCACTTATGTCTTGTGAATCACTTCATTTGTATCATTTCTTTTTAGATTCCGCATGTAAGGGATGCAATACGATGCATCGGCCTCCCTGACGTACAGAAGCTGACACCTCGACCTTGGGCTCCCAGCCTCCAGAAGCATGCGAAGGTAAGCATCTGCTGGGGGAGGCGCCCAGTCTGGACTCTGCCATTAGAGGCGGCTGGAGGAGGCAGGCCCCTAGGTCAGGGAGAGACGGGCTCAGTGAGAAAAGCGTTCACTTTGGACCTTCTCAGTTTTGAAAGTGCCCGTTGATGGTAGCCTTTACAGGAGCGTAAGCAAACTCGTACCTTGACACAAAGAAGATTACGCCTTGGCTTGCTGCCCTGCGGCCCTGGACCCTCTCCTTCCTTCTCTTTGTCTTCCTTTCGTATCTCTTTTTGCCCGAATCCTTTCCCTGTGTAGGTACACACCTGCCAACTGTGACAGAGTTAACAAATAAACATCTGTACACCTGTACAGCTGCATGTAGGCCCCAAAGTTATGATGTATCTGTGGCTCGAGGCCAGGCGTGCTGGGAACCCTGCCAGGCTGGCGGTGCATGTCTCCGGCGTGCACCTCTTCCTCCGCCTGCCTCGCGCCCTCCTCGCAGTCCTTGGCTGCTCACGGTCCTAATGCTTCACAGCCCTTCAGGACCCCTGCTCCCAGTGACCCTCTTCCCTTCACCTGCTGGTCCCTGAGCAGAACTCCTCTCAGCATGGGACCCACCTATACCAGGCCAGAAATTGAGCCGATGGAAGGAACTTCTTCTTAAGGAATACTTATATTTATTAAATTTTTATTTTGTATTGGAGTATAGCCGACTAACAATGCTGTGGTAGTTTGTGAACAGCAAAGGGACTTAGCCATACCTATACATATATCCATTCTCCCTCAAACTCCCCTCCCATCCACGCTGCCACAGAGCTTTGTGCAGAATCCCTTGTGCTTAGTACGCTAGGAGCTTGTTGGTTACCCATTTTAAATACTGCAGTGTGTCCATGTCGATCCCAAACTCCCTAACTATCCTTTGCCCCTATCCTTACCCCTCTGGCAACCATTAGTTCATTCTCTAAGTCTGTGGGTCCACTTATGTCTTGTGAATCACTTCATTTGTATCATTTCTTTTTAGATTCCGCATGTAAGGGATGCAATACGATGCATCGGCCTCCCTGACGTACAGAAGCTGACACCTCGACCTTGGGCTCCCAGCCTCCAGAAGCATGCGAAGGTAAGCATCTGCTGGGGGAGGCGCCCAGTCTGGACTCTGCCATTAGAGGCGGCTGGAGGAGGCAGGCCCCTAGGTCAGGGAGAGACGGGCTCAGTGAGAAAAGCGTTCACTTTGGACCTTCTCAGTTTTGAAAGTGCCCGTTGATGGTAGCCTTTACAGGAGCGTAAGCAAACTCGTACCTTGACACAAAGAAGATTACGCCTTGGCTTGCTGCCCTGCGGCCCTGGACCCTCTCCTTCCTTCTCTTTGTCTTCCTTTCGTATCTCTTTTTGCCCGAATCCTTTCCCTGTGTAGGTACACACCTGCCAACTGTGACAGAGTTAACAAATAAACATCTGTACACCTGTACAGCTGCATGTAGGCCCCAAAGTTATGATGTATCTGTGAGCACCGGTCTGTTTCATAACACAGCTCAAAGGGGGCCACATCTGCCGATGAGTGAATTTTGACAAGTAGTTCTCACATTTCACATTTTCCAGATCTCCCTAGTTCCTATTTCCCACAGAGACCAGAGTGAGAGCAGGTAAGTCCTGATCAAGTTGGCCAGGGGGACAATAGGGGGGGGATGTTGAAGCCCGAGGGGGACCCAAGGAGGTCCCTTAGGAAGCCAGAGCTTCCGGGTTCCTGCTGTGAGGGCTAGGCCCAGGGAGCGCGCGCCTGACTACGGCACCAGGCGGTGTCCGCTCCATTCTGGGAGCTGCATGTGATACCAGAGAGATGTACTTCCTGGGGGTGGCCAACTTCCTTCCAAATAAAAGTGCAAGTGTTTAATAGTGATCGAGAGTACATAACCATCTGAACCCATTCTAGGGTGAGACTGTGTGTGCCCAGATGTACACGCGTGCTCAGTCGTGCCTGAGCTACCACGGAAGCCCTCGTTAACGCAGACTCGTGACTACTGGCCAATGACGTAAACCGGTTATTCATTCCAGTGGAAAACAGCATTGAGGCTGAGTCAATAGGAGTAAGAAGCATTAGCTTTAATTCTTTAACTTCCGGAAGTATACTGTATAAAAAGGTTATAATCAGTTTCAAAAGCAACAGAGTGTAAGGCAAAGACCGCAGACTCTGGGGTTCCCCTGCCGGATGGAGAATCCTAGAGGTGTTACTGACTGCTTGTTTAAATGTGGGCAAGCCACCTGAGCTTTCGAAGTTTCATCTCCTGACTGCGAACATGGGGACAATATACACCTCAGGGAACTGTTAGGAGGGCTGGATGTGCGAATGTAGAAGTCCTTGAAGAAGCTGCCTGTGCACAGGAGTATTGCCCGAGAGAGGGTTATGGCTCGTGACTGCCCTCTGAGCCGCCTTGCTGTCTTCAACAGAATGACTCAAAAGAAATGATTACTGAACTGATATGTTTGTGAGAAGATCTGGTGTTACGGAACACTTTGTGAAAATATGCTAAAGAAGTATCTTTAAATTATATTTTCCTTTCCAACTATTCCTTGTCAGTATAGGTGATTATTTCTGACTTTTACAACATTTACCAATTAAGCTGTTCATGTGTGCTCTCCTAGACTTGCGATTTTAGCTGAAATAAGAATTCATTTAAAAATAATTCATAGCATTAGACCTAGCGTTGGTCATTTGCCTTTTTATTACCTACGTGCATCTTAAAGCGTAAGCTTTCAACTCCAGGCCCACAGAGGTCTGAGGCTGAATGCTCTTCGTCCTCTCTGCTGGACTGTCAGTCCTGCGTATTTGTTTAATGAAAAGGTCTACAAATAACAAATGCTGGAGAGGGTGAGGAGAAAGGGGGACCCTCCTGCACTGTTGATGGGAGTGTAAGCCGGTGCAGCCCCCTGTGGAGGACAGTACAGAGGTGCCTGAAAAGTTAAAAGCAGAGGTGCCATACCCAGCAGCCCACGCCTGGGCATATATCCAGCACTGTCGTGTCAAAAGACATCTGTACACAACACGCGTAGCGGTCCTGTCTGCAATAACCAAGACACGGAACCCGCCTGAATACCCGCTGACAGATGGATGAATAGAGACGTGGCGCCTACGTGCCACGGACTGCGACCCAGCCACAGCATACACCACGCCCTCCGCAGCCGTGTGGATGCGGCGAGAGGCCGTCGTCATACTGAGTGAAATAAGCTGGAAAGAAGAAGACCCGTGCCCTGTGACATCCCTCACGTGCGGGATCTAAACTACGGCACAAGCGAACCCGTCTGCGAGGCGCAGTCACAGCCATCGCGAACGGACGAGTCGCTGCCAAGGGGGCGTGGGGATCAGGGTGAAACGCACTGGGAATGTGGGGTCAGCAGACGCAGGCTATGACGTCTAGAAAGGCTGTGCGCCAAGGCCCTGCCGCAGGGCACGGGGACTCCCGTCAGTCTGCTGTGATGAGCCGGAGTGGAATACGGGAAGAATGTAGAGAGACGCGCAAGTGAATCACTTTGCTGTACAGCAGACATTAACGCAACATTGTAAACCACCTCTACTTCAGTTTAAAAAGGAACAATGAAAAGCACACAACCAAAGGCTGGCCTTCTGGCCCTGGCCCTGCTCCCAGGCTCGCTACCGTGGTCCCTGCGGCCTGCTGCTGGCCCTGCCGGCTCCTGTCTTCTGTCCTTTAAACCACTTCTTAAGCCTCCTCTTCGTAGGACTCGATTGACTCAAAATGCACCTCCCCGATTTCTGCCTTTCTCTGTAGAGTTTCTGGGGGAATTTCTCACTCCAATTCTCGAAATAAAGAAGGGGAAAACATCAGTTCACTTTTAAAAAAATCACAGTAAAAGGTTGCTGTGAGGAAAAGGAGCAGAAAAGATTGACGACGTGCTGGGAACTGCACCTTCAGGGACAGCAGCCCGAATGACGGGACATCATGAGAACATGGATGAAGAAAATCATTAAGGCAAAGGGTACTGGCTCTTTTTACCCCATCATTTTATCTTATTTATTTATTTTTGACCGTGGCTTATGGGCTCTTACTTCCCTGACCAGAGATCGAACCTGTGCCCCTCATGGTGGAAGCTTGGCGTCTTAACCACTGGGCCACCAGGGAAGTCCCTTATATTTTTCTAAATTAATTTTTATTCAAGTATAGTTGATTTACAATGCTGCATTAGTTTCAGATGTATAGTAAAGAGAATCTCTTATACATATATCCACTTGTTTTTAGGACTTTTTTCTCACATAGCCATTACAGAGTATTGAGTAGCGTTTTCTGTGCTATGCGGTGGGTCCGTATTAGTTATCTTTTTTATATATAGTGGTGTGTATGTATGTGTCAATCCTAATCTCTCGGTTTATCCCTGCCCCCTTTTCCTTCCTGGTAATTTTCTCATCATTTTAATGAGGAAGCTGTAAGACAAGCTACTGTGTCCCTAAGTGCTAACTGCCTGAAGCACTCCCTCCCACCCCAAAAGGCCTCACTCACCCTGCCTCTGGGGCACTCATGCTAAATGGGCTTGTTTTCTTTCCTCCTGGGGAAGGCTGGGGATGACCCGTGAAGAAAGGCCTCCGACCATTCATTAAAAGCCCAGAAACAAGAGGAATGAGAGAGCATTGATTATGGTATTCTTCAAACATAGAACTCATTGCCTTAGGTTTTCTCTCCTGACAGACAGGTAGTGGTATTTAATGATAATTTGCATCTTGTCTATAGTGCTTTCCATTTATGATTGGTCAAAAGCTCTCCATCGCACGTCCCAGGTGGCGCTAGTGGTGAAGAATCCACCTGCCAGTGCAGGAGACGTAAGAGACATGGGTTTGACTCCTGAGTCAGGAGGATCCTCTGGAGTAGGAAATGGCATCCTTATCTGGGAAATCCCGTGGACAGAGGAGCCTGGTGGGCTACAGTCCGGGGGGCATAAAGAGTCAGACACGACTGAGCACACACAGAGACCCTTCCAAGAGCTTTAGACTGTGCCCCAAATTTTCATCACACTCGACCCATGAGATACATGTGTAAAATCTGTGGACTAAATTCAGAGAAGCAATAGGCACAGTTTTATCCTCTCTGGACTGGATTCACCAGCTCCTTGAGTCAGTCATTAGAACATCCAGTACTGATACAGACATTTTCAGTTCATAGATTATTTCAAAAGAAGGTTGGAGGGTCAGTTTGAAGATCTCTGCTTGCTGAACAGTGCAGGTGGGGAGACGCCCCATGACCTTCTGGCCCCAGTCACCAGGAGGCTGAGTATGTCAGCACTTCTCAGAGGACCCCGAGTGCCTCAGGAGCACTGCAGGGAGAAGGCGAGACCCAGCCTGGCTCTGGAGGCGGGCGGGTGCTCTGTGGCTGGCCGTGGCCAGTTCACCAGCCGCCCTTCCAGGAGGCCCGCTCTCAGTGCTCCCAGGAATTCAGAACGGGCCTCACGCCCTCAAGGCGAGCATCGTCTAAAGCCAGGTGCGTGGGGAGGTGACGAGTCAGAGCTGGTGGAGTTGTTTCCACCGGCGTGACTCAGTCTTGCAGGTGTGTGGTCAGCAGGGGTGCAGGTGTGGGGTCCCAGCTGCCCAGGTGGCCTGCGGCTCGCCCGCTGGTGGTCATGCGCCATCTTTGATGTTGCAGACGAGTGATGCTCTTCCAGATTCTGTGTACGTGGCTGTCCTCTCTCAGGGCTTGTCCGCTTGTTTCCAGAGTCCCCTGTCTCCATGGTGTGGACTTTATGAGCAACCTGAGGGATTGATCTTGGTCCTGTTAGGCAAAGATTCACAGTCCAATAAATAGAATGTGTGCTCCACTGTGAGACTGACACAAGGAAACAGCCGAGTTGATCTAAGGTCTACTCCCGAGAAAAGAACATGCACCCCCCACCACATTTTATTTTTTTGAAGAACACGAATTCATCCATAATAAATGAATAACCATCATGTTAGAATTGTCAGTGGGAGACACTCTATTTTCCTGTGTCCAGGAATAAAGCTATCTATTATTTTGGTAAGAAATGCCTAAATTGAAATTGCAAAGGGCATTATGAACTTGAATTAAAAAGGTAATGGGTTTTTTAATAAGTTCTGGGTCAAGATGTATTATCCAACTATTTTCCATAGGGCATAGAATATACCATCTATCCTTTTAATAATACTGGCCCTGGGTTTTTTCCCCACAGCCAGCTGCGGCTGCCCGGCTGCCACAGCCTTTCCCCGTCCCGAACAATGAACTGATAACTGGGTGGCCACGGAGCGTTCTAAATAGACCTGTCTCCCGGACAGGCTGTGACTGGCGAGACAGGTTCGATCCAGATCTGGACTCCCTGCTTTGGGGAAAGAGTGGATCAGTATTGTTGGGGTGTACGTTGTAGAGGGAAGTGTCAGGATGAATCCGGCAAATCATAAAACAAATGTGCTGACGTGCAACCTGGTTCTACCTGAGGGCTCCACCTCCAGACTGGGCGGAGGGTGATTTTGTGTGTTCTCCAATTCAAAGGGCTTTCAGAAAAAGAGCCTAAATTATACAAACCATTTATTAGCAATGAAAATACTATGTCTGCAGATCCTCAAAGGCTGCAAGGAACTTAACCAGGCATTGGAAAAGCGGTCTGCATATTCGAAGTTGTAGACGAGATTTCTTTTTTTCTTATGGTTTGGCTCCAGAGCCAAAGTTCTATCTTTAAAGCCCTCTTTCGTCACTTCTGTCTAACTCTGCTGTCTCTGTGAACCTGTGTCCTCTGCTAGGCAACTCCTTGTGCACATCCAGACACTTTCTTACACCTCTGCTGGATCCTCGGGTGGCGTGGAAACTTTGTACGTTGCAGTGGAGAAAGGGAGGGACAGCGAGCTTGCGGACGGCAGGATGGCAGGAATCATACAGCGCAGTGGTTCTTACATTCTCTGTGAAAAACTAAGCTCTTAGGAGCTAATAAAGAGACAGAAAACCTGCTTCATGACACGTTTGGATACCCTGCAGTCTGGGACAAATTAATACGTGGCGATGCCATTCCTATCTTCATAGCTACGTTCATTTAGATAACCTTTCAGTGCAGAGTTTATAGTGTCATTTAATATGGGAAGACTTCAATTCATTGTTACACTCACCTTCTGTTTTCTGTATCTGCTATAAAACAAAGCTCCCAGTAAGATAAAGAACCCCAGCCTCAGGGCTTCCCTGGTGGCCCAGTGGGTAGGGAGTCTGCCTTGCAGTGTAAGGGGAACTGGTTTGATTCCTGGCCCGGGAAGACCCCACGTGCCGCGGAACAGGTGGACCGATGTGTCCAATTAGGAGCCAGTGATCTGGAGCGCATGTGCCCAGAGCCGGTGCTCTGCCACGAGAGAGGCCACTGCGATGGGAGGCCCATGCAGGCTGCGGAGTAAAGATGGATGAAAATAAACGAATGATAAAAACAATAAAGAAGGCCAAAATTAGAAAAACAAACCCAAACTCTCATCATGGACACTCATGGAGAGAGAGTGGATCTGGAAAACATTTGTACTTTTCTGGACGCAGGAGCATTTGTAACGCCCAGAGTGAACCCAGGTCCCTAGTGTCAGCCCACCTCCCATTCATATGGACCCTTGGTAGCCCAGAGGTAGGCGGGCTAAGGGTTCGTTTTTGGATGACTTTGCTTCAAATCTGAAGAATTTACAAACACTCTGAATGACAGACAAAATGAATGTTTTCTTTTTAAAATGAAGCATGATTAATATGCAGCCATCACCGTATGTAATTAAAGAGAAAAAGGAAATGAGCTGTTTATGCAAGCGCCGAGAGGCGGCTGAATATCACAGTAGACCTGAAAATCTGTGGCAAAAATTTTTAATTTTGCTCGGGGGTGTGAAACCCTCTGAGGTGTCGTCACAGGTGGAAGCCCACTGCCATTTCTATGCATGTCGTGAACCTGTTTACCAGCCGCCTTTCAGTGAGATGTTCAGATGTCTCCCTCTGAGCATCTTTGTGTATTATGTGCCCTCATTAATTTGGGAAAGAATTTTAAAGAGTGCCTGAATAACACATCCAATTAGTAACTTATTTTTTTTTTTCAGGCGTTGCAGTGCAAAGCTCATTGAAACAACCCCCAGATGGTTGAATTTTGTTCTAGAAACAGTCCCCTGTAAGAAAAAGACTAATATGTTGAGGTCTTGGTAAAACTTTCAGTTCAGTTAAAATTCTATCCCTGCTGTCTTCCCCTTGGTTCTGGTCTCAGTTTCTAAGTCTCGTTTTTTATCTGTAAACTTTAAACCTGGGACAAACCCACAGGCTTCACGCTAAGAGATCATCCGCTTGTTTTATTGTCAGCGTAGGACCTTGGATACTTTGTACCCCCCCCCCCCTTTCCTGTGATTTCTTTGGTAGTTTTGCAGGGGGGGGGGGGGGGGGGGGTTCTGTGGTTTTGTGCCGGTGGGAAGGGAGGGTGACAAAGCCCACGCATGACAGATGGACGGCTGCTAACGGTTCTTCCGTTTGTGGAAAACTTCCTGGAACGCAGATGACAAAAAGAAGGCCAAAATTAGAAAAACAAACCCAAACTCTCATCATGGACACTCATGGAGAGAGAGTGGATCTGGAAAACATTTGTACTTTTCTGGACGCAGGAGCACTTGTAACGCCCAGAGTGAACCCAGGTCCCTAGTGTCAGCCCACCTCCCATTCATATGGACCCTTGGTAGCCCAGAGGTAGGCGGGCTAAGGGTTCGTTTTTGGATGACTTTGCTTCAAATCTGAAGAATTTACAAACACTCTGAATGACAGACAAAATGAATGTTTTCTTTTTAAAATGAAGCATGATTAATATGCAGCCATCACCGTATGTAATTAAAGAGAAAAAGGAAATGAGCTGTTTATGCAAGCGCCGAGAGGCGGCTGAATATCACAGTAGACCTGAAAGTCTGTGGCAAAAATTTTTAATTTTGCTCGGGGGTGTGAAACCCTCTGAGGTGTCGTCACAGGTGGAAGCCCACTGCCATTTCTATGCATGTCGTGAACCTGTTTACCAGCCGCCTTTCAGTGAGATGTTCAGATGTCTCCCTCTGAGCATCTTTGTGTATTATGTGCCCTCATTAATTTGGGAAAGAATTTTAAAGAGTGCCCGAATAACACATCCAATTAGTAACTTATTTTTTTTTTTCAGGCGTTGCAGTGCAAAGCTCATTGAAACAACCCCCAGATGGTTGAATTTTGTTCTAGAAACAGTCCCCTGTAAGAAAAAGACTAATATGTTGAGGTCTTGGTAAAACTTTCAGTTCAGTTAAAATTCTATCCCTGCTGTCTTCCCCTTGGTTCTGGTCTCAGTTTCTAAGTCTCGTTTTTTATCTGTAAACTTTAAACCTGGGACAAACCCACAGGCTTCACGCTAAGAGATCATCCGCTTGTTTTATTGTCAGCGTAGGACCCTGGATACATTGTATCCTCACCTCCCATTCCTGTGATATCCTTGGTAGATTTGCAAGGTGGGGTGGGGTGGGGGGGTCTGTGGTTTTGTGCCGGTGGGAAGGGAGGGTGACAAAGCCCACGCATGACAGATGGACGGCTGCTAACGGTTCTTCCGTTTGTGGAAAACTTCCTGGAACGCAGTGGGGACATAAGAGCTGGGTCTCCTGGCGCAGGTGGGCAGCGGAGGCTGTCGGGTGGGGAGCTATTAGAGAGGCGGAGAGCTCAGAGCGGCGCTCGTGAGCGCAGGGAGGACTCGCTGGTGGTTTGGCTTTGCTGCGCTCGCCACTCGACCCTGAAGATGGGCATCTTTTGCTGTTCAGGTCTCCCTCCTTCTAGGACACGCTGACCCCTAGGGAGGACCCAGGGGCGTTTACTCCCAGACAGCCCGCCGTCTCCCCTTCCCAGGGGCCCAGCACCGGGCGCTCCAGGGTCCCTTCGCTGTGGCTCCCCAGACCGTGCTCCCCGCCCTCCTCCACCCCTCCCGCGGCTGTGCGCGGCGCTGTGGCTTTCCTGCAGGGAAGACGGCCGCTTACACGGAAGGTGCCTTCCAGGTGAGCAGGGCGGTGGGAGCCGTGAAGCCCTTTCTCCCTCCAGGAGAGGACGTTTTCCTAAGGCCTCTGTGAACGCTGCCAGAGAGTCAGCCTTCTGCTTATTAAGTACAACCCTGAGTGTGGTATTCCCACACAGTCTGCAGGATTTCTGCCAGGTCTATTTATTATCTGTTGCTTCTCTAATATTATTTTAGGTTCATTTTATGTTTTGTAGGTTTTGACTTAAAGCCTTGAGATGCTTCCATAAGTGTAGTGTTGGAGCATACCTGGCTTACAGTTTCTGTGCATATGCAGTTTCAGCGTTGCAGTGCAAAGCTAAAACCCCAGAGGGATTTTCAAAATCCCGGGAAAAACTAATATGTTGAGGTCTTGGTAAAACTTTCAGTTCAGTTAAAATTCTATCCCTGCTGTCTTCCCTTGGTTCTGGTCTCAGTTTCTAAGTCTCGTTTTTATCTGTAAACTTTAAACCTGGGACAAACCCACAGGCTTCACGCTAAGAGATCATCCGCTTGTTTTATTGTCAGCGTAGGACCCTGGATACATTGTATCCTCACCTCCCATTCCTGTGATATCCTTGGTAGATTTGCAAGGTGGGGTGGGGGTGGGGGTTCTGTGGTTTTGTGCCGGTGGGAAGGGAGGGTGACAAAGCCCACGCATGACAGATGGACGGCTGCTAACGGTTCTTCCGTTTGTGGAAAACTTCCTGGAACGCAGTGGGGACATAAGAGCTGGGTCTCCTGGCGCAGGTGGGCAGCGGAGGCTGTCGGGTGGGGAGCTATTAGAGAGGCGGAGAGCTCAGAGCGGCGCTCGTGAGCGCAGGGAGGACTCGCTGGTGGTTTGGCTTTGCTGCGCTCGCCACTCGACCCTGAAGATGGGCATCTTTTGCTGTTCAGGTCTCCCTCCTTCTAGGACACGCTGACCCCTAGGGAGGACCCAGGGGCGTTTACTCCCAGACAGCCCGCCGTCTCCCCTTCCCAGGGGCCCAGCACCGGGCGCTCCAGGGTCCCTTCGCTGTGGCTCCCCAGACCGTGCTCCCCGCCCTCCTCCACCCCTCCCGCGGCTGTGCGCGGCGCTGTGGCTTTCCTGCAGGGAAGACGGCCGCTTACACGGAAGGTGCCTTCCAGGTGAGCAGGGCGGTGGGAGCCGTGAAGCCCTTTCTCCCTCCAGGAGAGGACGTTTTCCTAAGGCCTCTGTGAACGCTGCCAGAGAGTCAGCCTTCTGCTTATTAAGTACAACCCTGAGTGTGGTATTCCCACACAGTCTGCAGGATTTCTGCCAGGTCTATTTATTATCTGTTGCTTCTCTAATATTATTTTAGGTTCATTTTTATGTTTTTGTAGGTTTTTGACTTAAAGCCTTGAGATGCTTCCATAAGTGTAGTGTTGGAGCATACCTGGCTTACAGTTTTGTGTTAGTTTCAGGTGTACAGCAAGGTGATGCAGTTACACATATACATATAGGCATTCTTTTTCTTTCTTTTTTTTAAAGCAGGAGGCTTTTAAAAAAATGGCCTCTTTTATTGGTTCTTTCTTTCTTTATTTTATTATTTATTTATCTATTTTCCATCTTTATTCTTTATTGGCCTGTGTGGGCCTCCCATCGCAGTGGCCTCTCTCGTGGCAGAGCACTGGCTCTGGGCGCATGCGCTCCAGAGCGCTGGCTCGTAATTGGACACACCAGTCCAGCCGCTCCATGGCACGTGGGATCTTCCCGGACCAGGGATTTAACCGGTGCCCCTTAGACTGCAAGGCGGACTCTTTACCCACCGGACCACCAGGGAAGCCCCATATATTCATCCCTTTTCAGATTCTTTTCAGTAGAAGATATGGGAATGGATAAAGAAGATGTGGATACACAATATTACTCAGCCATTAAAAAGAACAAGTAATGTCATTTACAGCAACACGGGTGGACCTAGAGAGTGTCGTACTGAATGCAGCGAGTCAGACAGAGGAGGGCAGAGTGACGTTGCTTACATGTGGAATCTTAAAACACGGCGCAGAGGAGCTTAGTTACAGTGTAGACAGAGAGTTAGAGACGCAGAAAGCAGTCTCATGGTGACTAGGAGGCAAGAGGGGAGAGGGGTGAATTGGGAGATTGGAATTGACACACACACACGGTTATATATAAACTAGGTGAGGAGGCAGGACCTCCTGGGTGGCACTGGAGCCTCTGCTTGCTGCTCTGTGATGACCTGTGTGGGAAGAGAGTCTGAAAAAGAGTGGGCGTGTGTGTCACGGATTCACTTTGCTGAGCAGCAGGAAGTCACACGACATGGTGCATTATCTGTACTCCAGTAACAATCTGTGGAAGAAACAGACATGGCCGGCCACGCGAGCGGCCCGCGGGACTGACCCGGAGATGGCTGGCTGTGGGGCGCTGTGGGCGCGGCGGCCGGGGTTGCTCCTGTCGCTGAAAAGGAGAGTGGGTGAGAGCTCGGAGGGCCTCTGGCCCTCCTGGCACCAAGCTGGGCACTTCCCCTCAGCTTACTCCTAAGGAGGGGAGAAGACTTCCGAGGAGAACGTTCCCCTTTGGACAACTTCTGCAGGATTCAGTCTGGGGACCTGAGGTCATCGGTGGCACCTGCTGCACTGTGGCCAGCACCAAACAAGACTAAACGGTACGGACGTCACGGTGGAAATGAAAGGAGGAAGAACTCGCGAGTGTCCTGGCGGGGAAGGGCTCCCTGCTTCCCCCGGCGGAGGATTCAGAAGGAGGAACTGGCTTGCCTCCTCACCTCTTCTGTCAGCTGGTCCCGAGCAAACCGGAGGCTCCGTGGAGAAGGAGGGCAAGAAACTAGAACGTGGCGAACACAGTCCAGCCGACACAGGGAGGTGTGTTGTACTTGTATTTAGGGTGAGCTCTTCCGAAGGAAAACTCTGGGGTCGTTCCGTGTGGAATTCTTCAGGTTGATCTGTAAGTCATGGAGGTAAAATTGCTTTTCTCTCCTGAAATCCCACAAAAACCAGTGGTGTGAAATGCAGATTGTGTTCTAAGAGGACATTTATACGGATGGGAAACACTGGGAAAATCAGAAACCCTGCATTTAAGACATCAGAGCGTTTGATCACTCCTGTTAAGGCTTTGGCGTCAGTAAATAAGATCCTGGTTGATTGAATATGTCACTTTATAAATTTAAGTGTCCTTTACTCTGAACGTCTGCAGTTCTTCTTTTAAAAAATATTTTTAAGAGACTGCAAATTCCCTGAGATCTTCACTTGAGATAAAGTCCATGAGACGATAGACTCTGCTCTATAAATGTTACATTTACAGCTTTAGGTCCTGGGCGGGTCTGTGAGCAGTGCACTTTGGGAGTTCTGAATTTATGAACGAACAGGCAGCTCCGAACTCCTTATGGCAGCAGTCACCACGTGCCTTTCAAAGGCAGTTTCCTCTGGATTTACATTTCGTGTGTTCGTGCTGGGCTTCTAATGCCGGATGCTGCGTCAGGCCTGGGAAGGAAACGTGACGGTGGAGACAGGCAGAGAAGGAGCGATAAAGCTGACGGAGGCCTCCTCGGTAAATCAGAGCCTCCAAGCAGAGTCACCAACCGTCAAGCCTCTGTACTAGGAAAAGGAGTGTAAAAGGAGGAAAAGAAAGCAATTAGTGAAAAACCTGCCACAGCTCAGCAAGTGAGAAAACAGAGCACAAGAAAACCTGGAATACAGGAAAAATCATTGTATTTTTTTTTTTTTAAATTTTTTGGGTGGGGAGCTGGTTGGGGAGGGAGAGGGGCTGGTGGGCCACTTCTAGTGGTCTTTCATTTATTCAGTTTCATCCGTTTTTGTTCTTTGGCCCGTGTGGGCCTCCCATCACGGTGGCCTCTGTTGTCGCCGAGCACCGGCTCTGGGCGCATGCGCTCCCAGAGCTCCGGCTCAGTGATTGGGCACATCGGTCCAGCCGTTCCACGGCACGTGGGATCTTCCCAGGCCAGGGATCGAACCGGCGCCCCTTGCACTGCAAGGCGGTGTCCTTACCCACTGGACCAGCAGGGAAGCCCTCATTGTCTTATTTTGTGACACAAAATCTATAAGAAATGAGGTTGCTAAAGAGTGTTTAAAGCAATCAAGAGTGAAAGTTATTATGTATAATGATAAGAGAAGAGACAAAATCAATCTAGGTTTTAAAAATGTCAAAGTCAGGCCGGCACTGTCACACATGGTGAATGTGAAGGAGAAAGATGAACTGGGAGGGCTTGAAGAGGGGAGGGGTGAAAGTGAACGTGTTAGTCGCTCAGTTGTCTCTGACTCTGTGTGACCCCGTGGACGGCAGCCTGCAAGGCTCCTCTGTCCGTGGGATCCTCCAAGCAAGAATACTGGAGTGAGTTGCTATTTCTTTCTCCAGGGGATCTTCCTGACCCAGGGATCAAACACAGGTCTCCTGCGTTGAAGGCCACCAGGGAAGCTCGAGAGGTCAAAAGTAAGAGGTGAGAGCCAAGAGGTACAGGTGTGTGTCAAACCTGAGGGCTGACGTTTCCTTCTTTCTTTCTGTCTTAGGAGATTCCCACCTCATCCAGGTTGTGTGGGGTTTGAAGTTAAAAAGCTGCAGGGCATCTTTCTTTAATAGAGAAAACACTAAACTATGACTAGACAGTTAGGCTGGGCCTTTGGACGTGTCCGTGAGGTTGAGGAGCCCTGGGACATATGTTATAGCCTCACAGTAAGTCCATCCCCAGGCCCCTCTGGCGACACCCTCCCCACCACCTGTGTGACCAGGGGGAGAAGGGGGGCTTTGGGCTGCTGCTGGCGAGGGGCACATGGTCCACCCTCTCGTGTGGAGGGACAGGATCAGTGTGTCCTCATCAGAAGGGTCCGCTAGGGGGAGCTGTGATTCTGGGGTGGTCTCGGGGGAGGAAAGAGTGATGTCTGGCTGGCCATGGATAGTCGCTTACGACTTCAACGCTCAGTTGTGCCTGACGTCTGCAGCCGCACAGACTGCAGCCCACGAGGCTCCTCCCACCATGGAAGGTTCCAGGCAAGAATACTGGAGCTGGGTGCCGTCTCCTACGCCAGCTGTCTTACGAGGGTGGTTCGGAAGTGCAAAGGGGTCCATGACACCCCTGCCTGTGTCTTCTTTTGAGGGGCCAGAAATACCGGAGACTGGGGTGACGAGCAGCCTTGTACCAGGGAGCAGAACGAAGTTGGTTAGAGGGCAGTAGTCAGGTGTGTGTGCGTGTGAGGAGGGAGCTGTTGCTACTCGGCACCCGCGGGGAGCAATTGGGAGGAGGCAGGTGATCTGACTCCTGTCTTTCAGGGCTCCCTCTGCTGTCCTTGCTTTGCTTTAGACAACCTGGAAGCAAGGAACTGGGCTAGGAGATGGCTGGGATGATCTGGGTGAGGGTCAGCTGCTGGGCCAGGTTGGTCCCTGCGGAGCTGGGGCGAGGCTGGTTTCTGCTCAGACTCTCGAGGGGGCGCCAGCAGGCTGTCCGCACGATCAGAGACGGTTAGAGTTCCAAGCTAACAATACAGAGGATCGGCGGAGGAGGTGCTGGAATGTCCGCATCGAGCTCAAGTCTGAGGTCTTCCTTAGGCATCTGATGGGGATGTCTAGCAGGAGCTTGGCATTCAGGGGAGGGACCGAGGCTGGAACATTTAAATACATTTAATGCATTTAAATACAGATCGTGTTTAAAGCCTTGAGTTTAGATGAGGTCACCCAGGGAAAAATACTAAACTATGACTAGACAGTTAGGCTGGGCCTTTGGACGTGTCCGTGAGGTTGAGGAGCCCTGGGGCATATGTTATAGCCTCACAGTAAGTCCATCCCCAGGCCCCTCTGGCGACACCTCCCACCACCTGTGTGACCAGGGGGAGAAGGGGGGCTTTGGGCTGCTGCTGGCGAGGGGCACATGGTCCACCCTCTCGTGTGGAGGGACAGGATCAGTGTGTCCTCATCAGAAGGGTCCGCTAGGGGGAGCTGTGATTCTGGGGTGGTCTCGGGGGAGGAAAGAGTGATGTCTGGCTGGCCATGGATAGTCGCTTACGACTTCAACGCTCAGTTGTGCCTGACGTCTGCAGCCGCACAGACTGCAGCCCACGAGGCTCCTCCCACCATGGAAGGTTCCAGGCAAGAATACTGGAGCTGGGTGCCGTCTCCTACGCCAGCTGTCTTACGAGGGTGGTTCGGAAGTGCAAAGGGGTCCATGACACCCCTGCCTGTGTCTTCTTTGAGGGCCAGAAATACCGGAGACTGGGGTGACGAGCAGCCTTGTACCAGGGAGCAGAACGAAGTTGGTTAGAGGGCAGTAGTCAGGTGTGTGTGCGTGTGAGGAGGGAGCTGTTGCTACTCGGCACCCGCGGGAGCAATTGGGAGGAGGCAGGTGATCTGACTCCTGTCTTTCAGGGCTCCCTCTGCTGTCCTTGCTTTGCTTTAGACAACCTGGAAGCAAGGAACTGGGCTAGGAGATGGCTGGGATGATCTGGGTGAGGGTCAGCTGCTGGGCCAGGTTGGTCCCTGCGGAGCTGGGGCGAGGCTGGTTTCTGCTCAGACTCTCGAGGGGGCGCCAGCAGGCTGTCCGCACGATCAGAGACGGTTAGAGTTCCAAGCTAACAATACAGAGGATCGGCGGAGGAGGTGCTGGAATGTCCGCATCGAGCTCAAGTCTGAGGTCTTCCTTAGGCATCTGATGGGGATGTCTAGCAGGAGCTTGGCATTCAGGGGAGGGACCGAGGCTGGAACATTTAAATACATTTAATGCATTTAAATACAGATCGTGTTTAAAGCCTTGAGTTTAGATGAGGTCACCCAGGGAAAAAATATAGGGAAACATTAATATGGTGTGTTTCTCTTCTTAAACTTTTTCTTTGGGGGAGGGGGTTGGGGCGGGAGGGGGGCGGGCGGGCCACTTCTAGTGGTCTTTCATTTGTTCATTTTCATCCACCTTTGTTCTTTGTCCCATGTGGGCCTCCCATCGCGGTGGCCTCTGTCGCTGCAGAGCACTGGCTCCAGGCGCATGTGCTCCAGAGCTCCAGCTCGGTAGTTGGACACATCGGTCCAGCCGCTCCGCGGCACATGGGATCCTCCCAGGCCAGGGATCGAACCGGGGCCCCTTGCACTGCAAGGCGGTGTCCTTACCCACTGGACCACCAGGGAAGCCCTCTTCCTAAACTTTTGAATATAATTGTCATTGAATTTCTGGAGGTGGCGTTGGGTATTTATCAACTGAGGTTCCTGCCATTTCTCTCTGTATATGTAGATATCCATGACTTACAGTGTATACTCATGGACATTTCATACATGGCTTTCTTTCCATAATCTGACTGGTCTACTCTCTGGCCACTTTTAGCCGCGCTGAGCAGAAGTTGGTACAGATCTTAGCTCATGCATTTCTTGGTTGAAATGCCGACTATGATCTCAATCTCAGTCTTAAACACTCTCTCTCTCTCTTCTGGATAGTTCCTCCTTGTGAGACTCTGGTGGGTTGACCTCCTCTTTTATGCCCCATCATCCTGTGCATGGGAATAATTCCCTTGAGAATCATGATTTCTCCCTATTTGCCCAGTTCTTGGTGCAGAGAACATTCGAGGTGTCTGCGAGGGTGAGAGCGAAGTGACGAGTGGAGTGAGTCCCTCGATCCGACAGCCACAGAACAAAAGCACCGGAAGCCCTGGTTCCACCAGGAAGCCCCAGCTCGGTCCCCACGTCTTCTGCCGGCTCTGCGCCCAGCCTGGCCTTAATGAATGTGGAACAGTGGGCCCTGCGTAATCCATCACAGAAAACAGGAAACAAATCCAAATAAATCTCCACAGGAAGGAGGAGGGAAAGGGGGAGAGAGGGTTCCATTCTGAGGACACACTAGAATGTTCCTACCCACAACCCATCTCTCTTGACTGATGAAAGTGTGTCTCCACCAGGGGCTTAGAAATCGCTTCCAAAGAAAATGCTCTTGGAGTCAAAGGACAATTGGTCTTAAGGAAATATTGTAAGCCCTTTAAAATGCACTATTTCATGTAATCAGGTAATTTCATGATTTTGAAAGCATTTTTATTTTTCGGCCACTTCTATTGGTCTTTCATTTATCTATTTTCATCCATCTTTGTTCTTTGGCCGTGTGGGCCTCCCATCGCAGTGGCCTCTGTCGCTGTAGAGCACCGGCTCTGGGCGCATGCACGCCAGAGCTCTGGCTTGGTAGTTGGGCACGTCGGTCCAGCCACTCTGCGGCATGTGGGATCATCCCAGGCCAGGGATCAAACCAGCGCCCCTTGCACTGCAAGGCAGTGTCCTTACCCACTGGACCCCCAGGGAAGCCCTTGAAAGCATTTTTTTTTAAGTTGCTCTTTAACAAGAAATGCTTAAATATTAGGATTCTGTTTGTCTTTCTCCTATATTAGCAAAGTCATCATCCATAAACCACTGATAGATGAGATTTTGATTCGACATATACTCTCATCACTTTCCTAATGCAAACTGGCATAACATCTCTTTAGGACATCCCTGGATTGTGAATTCCTTGAAAGGAACTACATGGCATAGGTTCTAGCGTAAGCTGTGTTTAAATTTGAGGATGATTTGCTCTCACTGTTGACTCCCTATATAAAGCCCACGTGCACCATTTCACAAGATGCTCTGTAAAAGCGCAGTCAGTATTCATTAGCACTTTCATGTTGCACAGGTTTTATCTTGGTTTAGCCCCTGTACATCTTGGCTTGTTTTTTTGTTTTTTCTTCAGTTGAGAAGAAACTGATGTTAGGGAGCTTTATGCCATTTGCTCAAGTTTAGAAACCAGTTTTGTCTAATAAAATCCCTGGACTCGTTTTTTCTTGAACTGTGTCTGGAGTATTTAAACAAACCCTTGAAGCTTTGTGTGTCTGTCCTACTATGTTCAAGAATTTCATTAATTTGAAAACCCTGAGGATATAAGTATATTTGCAAATCCTTACTGAAATACCATTCAAGGTTTTCTCACTATCAAATGCAAGTGACATGCTGGATTTATTACCTCAAATATATATTACATTTACCAGGTTCATGAAAAGCAGTTATAATTGAATAAAGAGAGTATACTGAGTACTAGAATTTCTTACCTATTTAAGTTAACAATTAGGAATGCTAAAGTATGTACACTTATGATATGAATATACGAAGATGTAGGTTTGGTGACGTAGTTCATCTCTGAGGAATGCAAATTGATAAAGAGTAAATCGCTAGTTTAATTCTTTTTTCTAGACACGCAGTTTCTAATGCTTTGTCATTCGCCTCTCGGTGCTCTTGAAATGCATCCAGTGCTTCTGTTGTGACATGGGTGTCCTTTGCTCCAGCTGGTGTCTGCTGGGTATGTCTTTCCAGCCTGGGTCACCTAGAAACTGCTTCCACATCTTTTAGGAATCTGCTGGTAATGCTCGAATATGTGTCTCACGCCCAAGCCTGTCTCAGCTCTCGTGACAAGTAGCTCAGGGCTCCCTGGTCATCTCTGCATGAACTCCTCTGTGGGGAGAGGGCCTCAGCTCACCAAGAGATACTCTTTTGTATGTTGTACAAGCTTCTGGAATCATTGTGTATAAATCTGCAGATATGTAGCACACAATCACCATCTTCATCCTTCATTTATAGGACCTAATTATGATAAAACATTATTATCTTACTATTTATTTCATTTTTACAGTTTTGTTGTTTATTGTCACACATCAATCTGAATATTATTATGAACTATGATTAGTATTTGCTGAACTCACAGGAGTATGCGTGTGTGCCAAGTTGTTTCGGTCGTGGCTGACTCTTTGCAGTCGGTGGACTGTCATCCTCCAGGCTCTTCTGTCCATGGAGCTCCCCAGGCAAGAATGCTGGAGTGCGTTGCCATGCCCTCCTCCAGGGGATCTCCCTGACCCAGGAATCAAAATTGAGTCATTTACATCTCCTGCATTGGCAGGTGGGCTGTTTACCACTGAGCCAACTGGGAAGCTCCCATATAAGTATGGTAGGCAGTTAATGCCAAGAGAGTGGAAGTGAGAGATCAGCTTAAATCTGTTCTCCATTTCTTCAAAGAAAAATTTGTATATTCACTTTTATAAGCACCTTAGTTTGGAATGGCACTTGTAGATAAAGGACCAAATCCATGAGCGACTCTATGTTTGTGAATGTTATATGCATTGATAGACAAGACACACTATTCTCTTAGATAGGGTTTTTAGTGGCAGAACGGTCACTTTGGGGGAACTCGGTCTGTCTCTCCCACTTCTGTGGGGGGGAGCCCACGCCTGATGACAGCCCATCTAGCAATCCAGCCCACTCCTTAAGCAGGGAATCCAGTTACCCCAGGAAAGCTTCATACTGAAAAGTTTCTCTTCTGAGTCAAGCAAAAAGATGCACACTCAGTACCAATGACAAGTATGCAATATTAATTGTGTAGCGAATTCATTTTTTAGCATCATGTCTGTTTAATTAGTAACCAAAGAGTGGTGTCTGCCTCATACAGCAGAGCTTGTGCTTCATGGAGGTGAGAAAGCTTAGGCTACACTTGAACTTGGAACTTCACATGCGCTCCGAGATTTATGAACCCTACATAATACTTAAAAAGTCCTCTCAAGCCAAATTATAGTTATTAAGTAGTTCGAATCTTAATTACATGATCTATTTCCTCTTTATAGAGGAAGATGTGATCTAAGGGGGGTTGACTGTAGGAGGCTTATAGGATCAGCACCTTTGTGGAATTTTGTTTTTCTGTGAACTAAAAATATATTTTAAAATGATATCTCTAAAAGAGAAAAAAATAATTAATCACTAATCAGTGAAATGCTTTGGTCTTCCTATCCAGAGAACAATCTCAGTTCTGTCCTGGAAAGTCCTGAGTTCATTTTATTTATTTGTCTAAAACTTTCGAGATGATGGAGTTGGTAACTCCTCTGTCTCTATTCTTTCCTGTTTCCTATGTTATGGAGCCTCTATATCATTCTGCCGAGTCAGGTGGAAGGGAAAAAGGAAGCATTGTGAAACCGAGTTTACAAAAGCAGAAGAAAATAACTCTTTCCCTTTACATGTTTACAACAGAAAATCGACTAAAAGGCTTCAAAGTCGCAACTTTTTGCAGTCTTTTTGTAATTATGCTTTTAGAATATATGATGTGTTTTTATTTTCATAATTAACAGGAAATACATGTTATATATTAAATGTGACACTAGAGATATGAATTATGCAGTCAGCTCGGTATGTGCTGACGAGCACAAAGCCCAAGGCACGTTTAGCCGAGTCTCTGTGAAGACCCATAATGAGTTTCAAGTACATCATTTCCTGATGGAGGATAAGGAAGCATCCATCAATGCTAATTTTTGCAGTTTTTTCAGCTTTTATGAATACTTTACAACTCCTAAAAAGACCGAGTTTCCAAAGTGTGACTTGAGCAAATTCTGCCAGTGATTTTATGTTAGACAGTTTAGGCTCAGACCCTTGGACCCTTGGACATGCCTGTGTATATAAAATATGTGTATAAAACTTATTATAGATGAAGGTGGCCAGCGTAGCATAGTTTAGTGCTGTACAATTTAACGTCTAGTTAGTATCTAAACCTCTGACATTAGTTTACATTGGAAAACAGACATATTGTACCATGGAACAGGAAGCAAACATGTTTATGAATGGTACAGGGTCTTTTATTCAATGTTAAGAGTTACACATCCATATACAGAGTGAACATACATATTCTATTCACATGATTTTTTGAAAGAGTAAAGATTCCCATACATATCTCAACGTGTATGTTAGATTGAATGTTTATTTTCTATTAGGATAGCATTTCAATATAGACTAATGAGAAGGGAAGAAAGATGCTTAGGGAATAAAATTGTGTCGAATATTAAATAAACATTAAAAGTTACAGGACTCTGAGGTCCTTAGACATACTCTATAGAATAACATACAGTTGTTGTATAAGAGAGTCTAGTAAGGCAGCAGCCTCCTAATTGGTTCCCTTAACGCATCTCCACCCTCTCACCCTTCCCCTGTTCCATTTTCCACAGCAAAGAGTTGACTGAAAAGCTAATCTCATCACATGACCTCTCTGCTTCAAGACCTCCTTGGCTCCCGGGCAACTCAGGCACAAGGGCCCATCTTCCCAGCTGCTCCTCCAGCCTGACTTCCTGGCAAACTGGCCCCCACACCTTAACCTCTGGCCCCTGAACTGCTGATGTGGGGCAGAAAGGGCCAAGGAAGAGAGAGGAATGGCACAGATACTCCTTGAGCAGGTCTTTTCCCCTCGAGGTGACGTGCTGCCTCTTCTGTACCTAAGATAATAGGCGAGGGCTTCCCTGTGGCCAGCTGGGCAGAGTTTAAGGCTGTAGCGTTCACCATCTAGTTAGTATCTCAACTTCTGATGTTGCTAGACCATCCTCCCTGTCTCCTGAGAAACCTGTGTGCTGGCCAAGAAGCAACAGTTAGGGCCCTGTATGGAGCAAGTGATGGGTTCAGGATTGAGAAAAGAGTATGGCAGGCCTCTCTGGTGTCACCCTGTCTATTTAACCTGTATGCCGAGCACATCTTGAGAACTCCCCAGACTGGATGAGTTACAAGCTGGAGTGAAGGTAGGCAGGAGAAACATCAGCAGCCTCAGATAAGCGGATGATACTCCTCTACTGGCAGAAAGTGAAGAGGAACTGGAGAGTCTCTTGATGAGGGTGAAGGAGGAGAGTGAAAATGCTGGCTTAAAAATAAATATTAAAGAAACTAAGATCATAGCATTTGGCCCCAGTGTGTGTGTGTGTGCTCAGTCATGTCTGACTCTTTGCAACCCCATGGACTGCAGCCCATCAGACTCCTCTGTCCCTGAGAATTTTTAAAGCAGGAATACTGGAGTGGATTTCCATGGCAAACAGAAGGGGAAAAGGTGGAAGTAGTGACAGAGTTCCTCTTCTTGACTCTAAACTCACTGTGGATGGTGACGGCAGCCATGAAATCAGGACGACTGCTTCTTGGCAGGAGAGCTATGACAAACCTAGACAGGATGTTGAAAAGCAGAGATGTCTCTTTGCCAACAAAGGCATAGGCAAGGCTGTGGTCTTCCCAGTGGTCACGTACAGTTGTGAGAACTGGACCATAAAGAAGGCAGAATGCGAAAGAACTGATGCCTTTGAGCATCAATTCCAAGTGGTGCCGGAGAAGACTCCTGGAAGTCCTTGCTGTCCAAGGAGATCCAACCAGTCAATCTGAAAGGAGATCACCCCTGAATACTTGTTGAAAAGATTGATGCTGAAGCTGAAGCTTCAGTACTTTCCCCTCGAGGTGACGTGCTGCCTCTTCTGTACCTAAGATAATAGGCGAGGGCTTCCCTGTGGCCAGCTGGGCAGAGTTTAAGGCTGTAGCGTTCACCATCTAGTTAGTATCTCAACTTCTGATGTTGCTAGACCATCCTCCCTGTCTCCTGAGAAACCTGTGTGCTGGCCAAGAAGCAACAGTTAGGGCCCTGTATGGAGCAAGTGATGGGTTCAGGATTGAGAAAAGAGTATGGCAGGCCTCTCTGGTGTCACCCTGTCTATTTAACCTGTATGCCGAGCACATCTTGAGAACTCCCCAGACTGGATGAGTTACAAGCTGGAGTGAAGGTAGGCAGGAGAAACATCAGCAGCCTCAGATAAGCGGATGATACTCCTCTACTGGCAGAAAGTGAAGAGGAACTGGAGAGTCTCTTGATGAGGGTGAAGGAGGAGAGTGAAAATGCTGGCTTAAAAATAAATATTAAAGAAACTAAGATCATAGCATTTGGCCCCAGTGTGTGTGTGTGTGCTCAGTCATGTCTGACTCTTTGCAACCCCATGGACTGCAGCCCATCAGACTCCTCTGTCCCTGAGAATTTTTAAAGCAGGAATACTGGAGTGGATTTCCATGGCAAACAGAAGGGGAAAAGGTGGAAGTAGTGACAGAGTTCCTCTTCTTGACTCTAAACTCACTGTGGATGGTGACGGCAGCCATGAAATCAGGACGACTGCTTCTTGGCAGGAGAGCTATGACAAACCTAGACAGGATGTTGAAAAGCAGAGATGTCTCTTTGCCAACAAAGGCATAGGCAAGGCTGTGGTCTTCCCAGTGGTCACGTACAGTTGTGAGAACTGGACCATAAAGAAGGCAGAATGCGAAAGAACTGATGCCTTTGAGCATCAATTCCAAGTGGTGCCGGAGAAGACTCCTGGAAGTCCTTGCTGTCCAAGGAGATCCAACCAGTCAATCTGAAAGGAGATCACCCCTGAATACTTGTTGAAAAGATTGATGCTGAAGCTGAAGCTTCAGTACTTTGGTCACCTGATGCCAGCAACTGACTCACTGCAAAAGTCTCTGATGCTGGGAGAGATGGAGGGCGGAAGGAGAAAAGGATGCCAGAGGATGAGATGGCTGGATGGCATCACCGATGCAATGGACATGCACTTGGGCATACTCTGGGAGAGGCTGAGGGACAGGGACCCCTGGTGCGCTGCAGTCCACGGGGTCTCAATGAGTTGGACGCAACTTAGGCAACTAAACAACGATGGAACACAAAGCAAATGTATTTACAAATGATATTAGACCTTTTTTAAATTTAAAGCTTCATTTCCATATATAGAGAGTCAACATGCATATTTTATTCACTTAATTCTTTTGAAATTCTCAGTGGTAAAGACTCTGCCTACCAGTGCAGGAAACGTGAGTATGCCACAGCAATTGAGCCCACACCCTAGAGCCTGGGAGCCGCCACTGCTGAAGCCCTTGTGCCCTGGCACCCGAGCTCTGCCACAAGAGAAGCCAGCTCAATAAGAGGCCCGTACACCACAGCCAGAGAGGGGCCCCCGCTCACCCCAACTAGAGAAAAGCCTGCCCAGCGAAGAAGACCCAGCTCAGCCATAAATAAATAATAATAATAAAGATAATAGGCAACTTGTTATGCACCATTTTTACATTACTTTTTCATTTTGCTTGTCTCTGTTCTCTAACAAAGATATTACAAAGGCGCAGTCAACATTTAGTGAGAAATGTAAAGAGAAATAAACTTGCCCTTCCTTCACTGTTAGAAATGTTGGATGGTGACGGCAGCCATAAACAGGACGACTGCTTCTTGGCAGGAGAGCTATGACAAACCTAGACAGGATGTTGAAAAGCAGAGATGTCTCTTTGCCAACAAAGGCATAGGCAAGGCTGTGGTCTTCCCAGTGGTCACGTACAGTTGTGAGAACTGGACCATAAAGAAGGCAGAATGCGAAAGAACTGATGCCTTTGAGCATCAATTCCAAGTGGTGCCGGAGAAGACTCCTGGAAGTCCTTGCTGTCCAAGGAGATCCAACCAGTCAATCTGAAAGGAGATCACCCCTGAATACTTGTTGAAAAGATTGATGCTGAAGCTGAAGCTTCAGTACTTTGGTCACCTGATGCCAGCAACTGACTCACTGCAAAAGTCTCTGATGCTGGGAGAGATGGAGGGCGGAAGGAGAAAAGGATGCCAGAGGATGAGATGGCTGGATGGCATCACCGATGCAATGGACATGCACTTGGGCATACTCTGGGAGAGGCTGAGGGACAGGGACCCCTGGTGCGCTGCAGTCCACGGGGTCTCAATGAGTTGGACGCAACTTAGGCAACTAAACAACGATGGAACACAAAGCAAATGTATTTACAAATGATATTAGACCTTTTTAATTCAAAGCTTCATTTCCATATATAGAGAGTCAACATGCATATTTTATTCACTTAATTCTTTTGAAATTCTCAGTGGTAAAGACTCTGCCTACCAGTGCAGGAAACGTGAGTATGCCACAGCAATTGAGCCCACACCCTAGAGCCTGGGAGCCGCCACTGCTGAAGCCCTTGTGCCCTGGCACCCGAGCTCTGCCACAAGAGAAGCCAGCTCAATAAGAGGCCCGTACACCACAGCCAGAGAGGGGCCCCCGCTCACCCCAACTAGAGAAAAGCCTGCCCAGCGAAGAAGACCCAGCTCAGCCATAAATAAATAATAATAATAAAGATAATAGGCAACTTGTTATGCACCATTTTTACATTACTTTTTCATTTTGCTTGTCTCTGTTCTCTAACAAAGATATTACAAAGGCGCAGTCAACATTTAGTGAGAAATGTAAAGAGAAAATAAACTTGCCCTTCCTTCACTGTTAGACATTATGTCATGGATGTGGAAAGGGATGGAAACCAACTCTGTAAGCTCACAGAAGACAGACACACGGCCCCCGGGAGAATGGCCAGGACCCCCCTGACCTGCTGAGACAGGACCACTCAAGTCCCTGTCACATCCCAGCTCTGCGTGCTGACTGGCACTGTGTTACCAAACCCAGGTCTGTCTGCTCATCACTCAAAGGTCAATAAAGAGGCCAGGGTGGTGGAAAGGAAAGTTTGCTTTATTTTGGAGGCCACTGTTGGAGGGGGAGGATGGACGTCTGTCCAAAGAGCGACTCCCGGCACTAGCAGTCGGGGGCGAGGGCGTCGGTAGGCTGAGGGAGGGGCTCCCGGCAGACCCTGCACACTTAGCTCGGAAGTTGTCTAGAGACGGGTCATCGGTGGTCTGACCAGCGTCATCTTGATTGTTTTCAGTACAGTTAGTCTTCAGTTTCATGGTTGGTTATTCCCATTTCCTTGAGGCTAATTCTTGGAATTGTGGCAGCTAATATGGCTCCAGTTTAGTCATCATATAGGTAACCTCTCTGCCCGGTGGGGGTTTCAGCATCTATAAGACAACTCTCAGGAGATGGCTCAGAATATTATCTGTAGCTCTTGAGGAGGCACTAAAGGTCCTTGGCTTTGTTTAGTGACCAAACTATTATTATTTGGTGTCCTTTGACGGTTTTCCTTTATTTCTGCATTTTCTGACTTCTCTGATTAAACTTCTTTGCCTAAAATTTTTCCACCAACAAAAGGCAGGCTGAGGCCATGGCAGGGCAGGGCAAGGACCATAGGACCCTGCTTGATTTCAGCCTCAGTGCTCAAGAGATGTTTGTGAACAAGATCAACCTCATTGATTGGTGACTGTTAGTAGTTAGTAGGAAGAAGGAAGTGGCATCATTTTTAGTGATACTGTACATAAATACCATACCGTATTTATTGTTCTACTAGTACATCCATTCTTTTTGTGATAAGGACTTTAACTGAAAAAAAGAATGCAGATTGAGCATCTGTTTATTAGGAAGAAGTACAACTGATTGAGGGCGCAAGTGGCCCAGGAGGTTTAGGATTCTTTTCACACCTCCATACATCTCTAAAGTTGGTGTTATGGGCATGTTTTTCCTCTGAAGGATGAAGCAACAAACCCCAACGTGCTCAGGTAGGAAGAGGTCATGTGGGCAGTTGAGTTGTGTTTATCTCATCCACAGGAAATCATCTTTCTGTTATACCACGCAGACTGTTTATATAAACCAGAGGCTTAAAAATTTTCTCTCAAGCTCAGGAAATCATTGATCTGAGACTGCCTCCCAAGAACGCACTCTTCTCGATTCCCTGAGGGCTTCACAGGAGAGGCCAGTATTTCCGTTGCTGTGAAGAATCTGAGGGGGAAACAGGTGGCCCTTCTGTGTCATCTGAGCCCGTTCCTTTTAGTGGGTTCATTGGCCGATTCAAAAATGAAAACAATATTCTTCATCTCTCGAAGTATTTTACAATTATTGGAAGAAGAAATATAACAAAAATACACTCCATGTTAAGTGATGCACAAATCAAATTCCCATGTAACTGTCGTTGTTTAGGTGAGGAATAGCACTTCAGAAACTGTTAAACCCCAACTGTGGTAGAGCGAACGTGCGCCTCAAGCACTCAGTCGAAAACAAGTCATATAGGTAACAGCATCTATAAGACAACTCTCAGGAGATGGCTCAGAATATTATCTGTAGCTCTTGAGGAGGCACTAAAGGTCCTTGGCTTTGTTTAGTGACCAAACTATTATTATTTGGTGTCCTTTGACGGTTTTCCTTTATTTCTGCATTTTCTGACTTCTCTGATTAAACTTCTTTGCCTAAAATTTTTCCACCAACAAAAGGCAGGCTGAGGCCATGGCAGGGCAGGGCAAGGACCATAGGACCCTGCTTGATTTCAGCCTCAGTGCTCAAGAGATGTTTGTGAACAAGATCAACCTCATTGATTGGTGACTGTTAGTAGTTAGTAGGAAGAAGGAAGTGGCATCATTTTTAGTGATACTGTACATAAATACCATACCGTATTTATTGTTCTACTAGTACATCCATTCTTTTTGTGATAAGGACTTTAACTGAAAAAAAGAATGCAGATTGAGCATCTGTTTATTAGGAAGAAGTACAACTGATTGAGGGCGCAAGTGGCCCAGGAGGTTTAGGATTCTTTTCACACCTCCATACATCTCTAAAGTTGGTGTTATGGGCATGTTTTTCCTCTGAAGGATGAAGCAACAAACCCCAACGTGCTCAGGTAGGAAGAGGTCATGTGGGCAGTTGAGTTGTGTTTATCTCATCCACAGGAAATCATCTTTCTGTTATACCACGCAGACTGTTTATATAAACCAGAGGCTTAAAAATTTTCTCTCAAGCTCAGGAAATCATTGATCTGAGACTGCCTCCCAAGAACGCACTCTTCTCGATTCCCTGAGGGCTTCACAGGAGAGGCCAGTATTTCCGTTGCTGTGAAGAATCTGAGGGGGAAACAGGTGGCCCTTCTGTGTCATCTGAGCCCGTTCCTTTTAGTGGGTTCATTGGCCGATTCAAAAATGAAAACAATATTCTTCATCTCTCGAAGTATTTTACAATTATTGGAAGAAGAAATATAACAAAAATACACTCCATGTTAAGTGATGCACAAATCAAATTCCCATGTAACTGTCGTTGTTTAGGTGAGGAATAGCACTTCAGAAACTGTTAAACCCCAACTGTGGTAGAGCAGAAAAGAACGTGCGCCTCAAGCACTCAGTCGAAAGTTCTATTATGCTAACAAGCTGGAAGTTTGTCAACATCTCCTGGGTCAAGTATGCCTCCTTTTGATCATCCAAAAAGGTTTTCAGCACTGTAGTTGGTCCTAATTAACAAGGAATGGTGATCTCCTTTGACTCCTGGATTTCACAAGTCAGGTAATGGACCACACTCTGTGTGTGCTCAGCCACTCAGAGACCACACTCTCGTCCTCACTGAGACGGCGCCACCCGCGTCCCGCTAGTTCCCCAGATGCACAACGGATCACAGCCGTGCATCTTGCTTTAATCGTGTCTTTCACAAGAAAGTTTGAGGCTTCTTGTCTTACTGTCCTCAGGGTTTCTGTAGTCAGTTATATTTCCTCATCATGGATTAAGAATGCGCTCTGTTCAGAATGGGCTTCCCTGGTCGCTCAGACAGCAGAGAGCCCAGCTGCAGTGCAGGAGACAAGGGTTCCATCCCTGTGTGTTGGGAAGATCCCCTAGAGAAGGGAATGGCTACCCCTCCACTGTTGTTGCCTGGAGAATTCCCTGGACAGAGGAGCCTAGCAAGCTACCGTCCATGGGGCCACAGAGAGTCACGACTGAACAATGGGCTTCCCCGGTGGCTCAGTGAGTAAGAACCTGCCTGCGATGCAGAGACACACGGGCATGGATTTGATCTCTTGGTTGGGAAGATCTCCTGGAGGAGGGCATGGCGACCCTCTCCAGTGTTCTTGCCTGGAGAATCCCATGGGGTTAGAAACCTGAGATGTCACTTTGCTGACAAAAACACGTCTAATCAAAGCTATGGTTTTTCCAGTAGTCATGTACGGATACGAGAGCGGGACCATAAAGAAGGCTGAGTGCCAGATAATTGGTGCTTTTGAACTGTGGCACTGGAAAAGGCTCTTACGAGTCCGTTGGACAGCAAGGAGATCAAACCAGTCAATCCTGAATACTTAAAGGAAATCACCCCTGAATACTCATTGGAGGGGCTGATGCTGAAGCTGAAGCTCCAATTCTGTAGCTCCCCGATGTGAGCAGCCTGACTGGAAAAGACCCTGATGTTGGGGAAAAGAAGGCAGAAAGAGAAGCAGGTGACAGAGGATGAGAGGGTTGGATGGCATCACCAATTCAATGGACATGAGTTTGAGCAAACTCCAGAAGATGGTGAAGGACAGGGAAGCCTGGCGTGCTTCAGGCTTTAGGACCATGGGGTCTCAAAGAGTTGGACACCACTGAGCAACAGCAACAAATATTCAGAATAAGCTCCATATTGGAATAATCTACATCTGGACTGATTCCATTTCTGTGGTCTTCCTAGGCAGGGGAGGGGAGGGGAGGAGGGTGGGTATGCTGAAGGGCTGGCGGGGGTCTCCACCTTCGTTAGGTCTGTCCACTTTAGTAGCCGCAAGTGAAGAAGCAGGTTGCTTCAGCTGTGTAAGTCTCTTTTCATAGTCAGTCCAACCCCACGAGATGGTTATTTATTGAAATCAAAGTATAGTTGATTTATAGTGTTGTGTTAATGTCTGCTGTACAGCAGAGTGACTCAGTTTTATACATTTTATACATTATTTTTCATATTCTTTTCCATTTTGGTTTATCACAGAATATTGAAACAGTTCTCTGTGCTGTTCAGTAGAACTCTGTTGTTTGTCCATTCCACATACAATGACTTACATCTATTATTTTTACGTTAATTTTAGAGGTTAAGAGACTAAAATTCCTTCTGTGGAAAGATGGCAGTTGGAATATATGCATGTATTTCTTTTGAAACCTTGGTCAAAATACCAATAAAGGGATCTTTGTGAATGGATGAAGAAGCTGTGGTACACGCAATGGAATGTTACGCAACCATGAAAAAGAACGAAATTGAGTCAATTCTAATGAGGTGGGTGAACCTACAGCCTGTTATACAGAGTGAAGTAAGTCAGAAAGAGAAAACAAAATATCATGTATTAATATATATAGAGAGAATCTAGGAACATGGTGCTGAGGAGCCTGTCTGAGAGCCAGAATAGAGCCACAGGCATAGACAGCAGACCTGCGGTCCCAGTCGGAGAAGGGGAGGCTGGTGTGGAAACATAAAGCGTCGAGTGTAACACAGAAGGCCAGTGAGCACCTGCCGGCCGCTGCAGGGAGCTCAGGCTGGGCTCCGCGCCAGCCAGAGGGTGGGCGGTGGGCGGGAGCCTCAAGAGGGAGGGGACACACCTGGGCTGACTCATGTTGATGCATGGAAGAAACCAATACAACATGATAGATCAGTGATCCTCCAATTAAAAATACTTTTTTTAAAAAAGGGGAAAAAATCTTTTAAAAATAAGACCACTGGGATGGAGAAAATGGGAGAAAGCTGGAAAGCAAATGGTTGTTGAACAATGGATTCGACAGACCCCAAAATGTCAGATCCTTAATCCAAAGCTAGAGAGGTGGATTTGACTTGGATTTTACCTGAGGTCCTTGTTTGCTGACCCTTAATCCATGGTATACACTAGGAATGGATTTGCTGGTGATAAAGTAAGACTACCTTTTTAAAATTAATTTTTATTGGAGTATAGTTGATGTACAATGTTATGTTTCTGATGTCCAGTAAAGTGAATCAGTTATACATATACATATATCCCCAGTTTTAAAAGTTATTTTCCTATATAGGTCATGACAGAGTCACTACACATTACAAAACTGTGTTAGCTTTAGGTCTATAGAAAGATGATTCAGTAATATATACATATATATGTAGTTTTTCAGGTTTTTTCCACTATACATTATTATAAAATATTGAATATAGTTCCTTGTGCTATACAATGGATCCCTATTGAATATGTATTTTATCTCTAGTGTATGTATCTGTTAATTGTATACTCCTAATTTAAATCTCCCACATTTTTCCTTTAGTCATCATAAATTTATATTCTATTTTATCCGTTATAATGGATGAAGAAGCTGTGGTACACGCAATGGAATGTTACGCAACCATGAAAAAGAACGAAATTGAGTCAATTCTAATGAGGTGGGTGAACCTACAGCCTGTTATACAGAGTGAAGTAAGTCAGAAAGAGAAAACAAAATATCATGTATTAATATATATAGAGAGAATCTAGGAACATGGTGCTGAGGAGCCTGTCTGAGAGCCAGAATAGAGCCACAGGCATAGACAGCAGACCTGCGGTCCCAGTCGGAGAAGGGGAGGCTGGTGGGGAAAGATAAAGCGCCGAGTGTAACACAGAAGGCCAGTGAGCACCTGCCGGCCGCTGCAGGGAGCTCAGGCTGGGCTCCGCGCCAGCCAGAGGGTGGGCGGTGGGCGGGAGCCTCAAGAGGGAGGGGACACACCTGGGCTGACTCATGTTGATGCATGGAAGAAACCAATACAACATGATAGATCAGTGATCCTCCAATTAAAAATACTTTTTTTAAAAAAGGGGAAAAAATCTTTTAAAAATAAGACCACTGGGATGGAGAAAATGGGAGAAAGCTGGAAAGCAAATGGTTGTTGAACAATGGATTCGACAGACCCCAAAATGTCAGATCCTTAATCCAAAGCTAGAGAGGTGGATTTGACTTGGATTTTACCTGAGGTCCTTGTTTGCTGACCCTTAATCCATGGTATACACTAGGAATGGATTTGCTGGTGATAAAGTAAGACTACCTTTTTAAAATTAATTTTTATTGGAGTATAGTTGATGTACAATGTTATGTTTCTGATGTCCAGTAAAGTGAATCAGTTATACATATACATATATCCCCAGTTTTAAAAGTTATTTTCCTATATAGGTCATGACAGAGTCACTACACATTACAAAACTGTGTTAGCTTTAGGTCTATAGAAAGATGATTCAGTAATATATACATATATATGTAGTTTTTCAGGTTTTTTCCACTATACATTATTATAAAATATTGAATATAGTTCCTTGTGCTATACAATGGATCCCTATTGAATATGTATTTTATCTCTAGTGTATGTATCTGTTAATTGTATACTCCTAATTTAAATCTCCCACATTTTTCCTTTAGTCATCATAAATTTATATTCTATGTCTGTGCATCCATTTCTGTTTCATATATAGATTCATTTGCATTCTTTTTGAGAGTGCACATATAAGTGATATCATACAATGTTTGTCTATGTCGACTTACTTCACTAACTATGCTAATCTCTAGGTCCGTCCATGTTGCTGCAGGTGGGAAGGGTTCATTCTTTTTTATGGCTGAATAATATTCCTTCACATATATCTCATCTTCATTCTTCTTTATTCATTCATCTGTGGACAGACACTTAAGTTGCTTCCAAGTCCTGGCTATCGTAAATAGTGCTGCTTATGAACCTTGAGGTGCATGTGCTGTGGTATACATCTTTTTGAATTAGGTTTTTTGTCTTTTCCAGAGCATGCCCAGGAGTGAGATTAAACCTTTCACTTTCATTATGAGATAAATATTAATAGGCAAAATAATAAAATAGTACATTAATAATTAATATTCATCCTCTGGCACTTTCAGCCGGCTTGGGCCTGGGCAGCGGAGCCTCCCACAGTTGGAGGGGTGCCCTCAGGCATGGCGACGTCGGAGCCCTGGTGAGGGGTCAGTGAGCTCACAGAGGACCCAGGAACACGGTGATGTCTGTGACACTTCGCAGGCTTTAGAGGTCACTTCGTGCTCTTCTTTTGACTGGTAAAATAATGCTGCTTCTCCAATAATAGGTTTTCCTAAATATAGGAATATTTCCTTGAATTATGTATTTTTTGTATTTTTTTCTGTTTGTCTTATTCTTTGTTTTTGTGGTGCCAATGATGTATACTTTATCTTGTCTGTCTTTTGTGGTTAGTATTTTCTCTCTATCCCTTTGAAACTCTTCAGTTCCACTTACTTAGCCGACTTTACTGAGCTTCTGTCCTTCTTGTCCCCTGCCTTGCTGCATGTAGTGCATATTTGCTTACTTTTGTGTCTATTTACATGATGGTTTTCTCCTTCCAATTTTTCCCAAACTCTAATTGCTAGTCTTTTATTTTTTTGCTGTGTTTTCTCTAAAGTGGTTTAGCTCTTGGGTCCTAAAAAAAAGTTCCTTGTGCTATACAATGGATCCCTATTGAATATGTATTTTATCTCTAGTGTATGTATCTGTTAATTGTATACTCCTAATTTAAATCTCCCACATTTTTCCTTTAGTCATCATAAATTTATATTCTATGTCTGTGCATCCATTTCTGTTTCATATATAGATTCATTTGCATTCTTTTTGAGAGTGCACATATAAGTGATATCATACAATGTTTGTCTATGTCGACTTACTTCACTAACTATGCTAATCTCTAGGTCCGTCCATGTTGCTGCAGGTGGGAAGGGTTCATTCTTTTTTATGGCTGAATAATATTCCTTCACATATATCTCATCTTCATTCTTCTTTATTCATTCATCTGTGGACAGACACTTAAGTTGCTTCCAAGTCCTGGCTATCGTAAATAGTGCTGCTTATGAACCTTGAGGTGCATGTGCTGTGGTATACATCTTTTTGAATTAGGTTTTTTGTCTTTTCCAGAGCATGCCCAGGAGTGAGATTAAACCTTTCACTTTCATTATGAGATAAATATTAATAGGCAAAATAATAAAATAGTACATTAATAATTAATATTCATCCTCTGGCACTTTCAGCCGGCTTGGGCCTGGGCAGCGGAGCCTCCCACAGTTGGAGGGGTGCCCTCAGGCATGGCGACGTCGGAGCCCTGGTGAGGGGTCAGTGAGCTCACAGAGGACCCAGGAACACGGTGATGTCTGTGACACTTCGCAGGCTTTAGAGGTCACTTCGTGCTCTTCTTTTGACTGGTAAAATAATGCTGCTTCTCCAATAATAGGTTTTCCTAAATATAGGAATATTTCCTTGAATTATGTATTTTTTGTATTTTTTTCTGTTTGTCTTATTCTTTGTTTTTGTGGTGCCAATGATGTATACTTTATCTTGTCTGTCTTTTGTGGTTAGTATTTTCTCTCTATCCCTTTGAAACTCTTCAGTTCCACTTACTTAGCCGACTTTACTGAGCTTCTGTCCTTCTTGTCCCCTGCCTTGCTGCATGTAGTGCATATTTGCTTACTTTTGTGTCTATTTACATGATGGTTTTCTCCTTCCAATTTTTCCCAAACTCTAATTGCTAGTCTTTTATTTTTTTGCTGTGTTTTCTCTAAAGTGGTTTAGCTCTTGTTTTAAAGAATTATTATTAATAGTATTATTAGTTCACTGAAGTGCTTTGGGTCCTAATTCTTCATTAGCTACATGGCAACATTTTTCTGATGAACTTTCTTTTTCCACCGCTTGTTTGCTTTTCTTTCCCCTTATACTGTGTGTTCGACCACAGATCCTGTGCTTGTTCTATTGCATTGTCAGCGTTGTTATTATTGTTACTAATCCTGAATGGAGATGAGTCCCTTCCAGGCCAGCTCTTTGTGGGTTTGTGGGAAGCGTCCAGGGTGGTGTCCCATGTGCACAGTCCCCTCCCTGGTTCCTAGGAAGTGTCCACAGGGCACCAGGTTCTGTGGTCCAGTGAGTTCTTTGAAACCTGTTCCCCCCTGGAAGGGGACCTGCGGTCACATGGTTGCTGGCCACCCAGAACCCTCTCTTTGCTTCTGCCTCCTGGCAGGTGACTTTCGCCAAAGGCAAAGCGTTGCTGTGCTCTCCAAGCAGCCTACGCTCTCTCTTCTCCACTTTGCCAGACGGGGTCCTGCCCCCCAGCAGCTCCCCCAAATTCCCACTCGGGATGGGGACTGCTGGAGGCACCTCCGAGTCTCGTTTGCCCCACGAGGAGCACGCTCTGCAGGCCTCCTCCGGCCTCCGCGGCCGCAGCCAGCCGGCCCTGGCGTCTCCCGAGGGCCGGGAGGCCCTGCTGGCTTTCCCTCCAGTGGAAGTAACATTCCACTGCTTGCTTTGGTGGTTGTTTCCAGGTGGCTGAAGGGAGAGGGGAGCCCACGTGTCTTTCCTGCCATCTTACAAACAGGAGTTGGTGGTGTGTTGAGAAACAGCTCGGCTTATCTCTCCTCCTCACGGGTCTTCTGTCCCTGCTTCAGGGCAGCCCGTTCAGCGCGGCTGGTGTGAGGTTGTTCTGCATCTGTGCTGTCCAACAGCACAGCCAACACGGCCACCGGACACTTGAAGCTGGTGTGGCTGAGGAAAAAATTTTTTTTGTGTCTATTTACATGATGGTTTTCTCCTTCCAATTTTTCCCAAACTCTAATTGCTAGTCTTTTATTTTTTTGCTGTGTTTTCTCTAAAGTGGTTTAGCTCTTGTTTTAAAGAATTATTATTAATAGTATTATTAGTTCACTGAAGTGCTTTGGGTCCTAATTCTTCATTAGCTACATGGCAACATTTTTCTGATGAACTTTCTTTTTCCACCGCTTGTTTGCTTTTCTTTCCCCTTATACTGTGTGTTCGACCACAGATCCTGTGCTTGTTCTATTGCATTGTCAGCGTTGTTATTATTGTTACTAATCCTGAATGGAGATGAGTCCCTTCCAGGCCAGCTCTTTGTGGGTTTGTGGGAAGCGTCCAGGGTGGTGTCCCATGTGCACAGTCCCCTCCCTGGTTCCTAGGAAGTGTCCACAGGGCACCAGGTTCTGTGGTCCAGTGAGTTCTTTGAAACCTGTTCCCCCCTGGAAGGGGACCTGCGGTCACATGGTTGCTGGCCACCCAGAACCCTCTCTTTGCTTCTGCCTCCTGGCAGGTGACTTTCGCCAAAGGCAAAGCGTTGCTGTGCTCTCCAAGCAGCCTACGCTCTCTCTTCTCCACTTTGCCAGACGGGGTCCTGCCCCCCAGCAGCTCCCCCAAATTCCCACTCGGGATGGGGACTGCTGGAGGCACCTCCGAGTCTCGTTTGCCCCACGAGGAGCACGCTCTGCAGGCCTCCTCCGGCCTCCGCGGCCGCAGCCAGCCGGCCCTGGCGTCTCCCGAGGGCCGGGAGGCCCTGCTGGCTTTCCCTCCAGTGGAAGTAACATTCCACTGCTTGCTTTGGTGGTTGTTTCCAGGTGGCTGAAGGGAGAGGGGAGCCCACGTGTCTTTCCTGCCATCTTACAAACAGGAGTTGGTGGTGTGTTGAGAAACAGCTCGGCTTATCTCTCCTCCTCACGGGTCTTCTGTCCCTGCTTCAGGGCAGCCCGTTCAGCGCGGCTGGTGTGAGGTTGTTCTGCATCTGTGCTGTCCAACAGCACAGCCAACACGGCCACCGGACACTTGAAGCTGGTGTGGCTGAGGAATTAAATTTTTAATTTCATAAACTCTTCTTCCCATGGAATTCTCCAGCCAAGAATCCTGGAGTGGGTTGCCATGTCTTTCTCTAGGGAATCTTCCTGACCCGGGGATCAAACCCCGCTCTCCTGCCTGGGCAGGTGGGTTCTTTCTCTCGGAGCCACCAGGGAAGTCCCATTCTTGAGGTTTCCCTAAAGGAACGTGCTTTTCGAAGCTGTGTATCTTGGCGGGTTTTATCTTTGTCTTCTGCCTGCCGCCTCCCTGTCCGTAGGCACAGAGCACAGCGGGGAGACGGCCTGCAGGGAAAGGGGCTGGTCTCTCAGGAATCTTGGGTTTCGCTGGCTGGAGTCCACGTGTCCTTGCACAGAGGTGGAGGCCCAGGCTCCTGGAGACTGCGGCGGCCCTGCGCAGCCTCTGCCGTCAGTCTGGGTGACCCTGTGCGCTGCCACCCGCCAGGCTCCTCTGTCCATGGGATTCTCCAGGCAAGAGCACCGGAGTGGGCAGCCATTCCCTTGCCCAGGGGATCATCCCCCCCGAGGGATCAAACCTGCGTCTCCTGCCCTCAGATGGATTCTGGACCACATTCTTCCGTCTGGGAGCCGTTCAGAAGTTGGCCTGCTCAAGAGGTTTCCTGTGAGCGAAACAAAGGTACTTTAGCTTAACTCTCATAACCTGGAGGGGTAGCGTTCCTAGAGATGGGCCATTATGTATAATTTCAGTTTATACGCATTATCCCTTTCGTGACTGACTTGTAGCAGAATGCTAGGTTTCTTCCCCACTGCAGTACTCCTGCGGTGTGGTCTTCCCACTCGTGGCGTCTCAGATGCAGGGACCTTGGCGTCTGTCCCAGGGGCGGGGGCGCGTGAGGAGCAGAGTCTGGTTTCAGAGGGGCCACTGGAAGCTCAGGATGAAGCCGTGCCCGACTGCCCTGCGGCGGGCAGGCTGCGGACCCCCTCCCAGGCCGCCGTGAGCTCTTCTCCCCGTGAGTTTCAGCTGCGCGCATAACCCTTCCGTCACAATTGAATGACAAGGAAGTATGCCATTCTTGGAACTCGCAAGGCTGGGACGCTTTTTTAGACTTGGGTGTTTTCTGGAAATGCAGGGCGGATGGTAAAGAATGCCGGCACAGTTGTATGGCAGGAGAAAGGGAGCACTTTCATGTAATGGATAAAGTTACTTCCCAGCTTCCTACAGGTCTGTTCCTTCTTCTCTCCTAGGCAGTCCTTTGCCCTTCTGAAGACAGGGGTAGAAAGCGGACGAACAGAAAGAAGGGCAGAAAGAGAAGAAGAAAATAAGATTGGGTTATGGTAGAATGAAGTCTCTCAGACTATTTTTATTTAATGCAAGAGAGCTTATAGAAACAATTTCCCCCTTTCAAAAATGACGCTGGTCATGCTGAGTCAGGCGGACGCTAGGTTAATAATCTAAGCCACTTGGTTCTCTTCTCCTTCTCCGGGAGGTTCAGGGAATGATTCACCAAAAATGGTAACTTTCCTACCAAAGAACCTGACTTCACTGAGTTTCCCAATATATCTGGAAGGAGTCGACCATTAGCATCTACTGTGTGAAAGGCCATTGTCACTTCCTAATTGGTGTTAACTCAGCCTGGAGTCGCGGAGGATAGCTGGGGTGGGAGGCTGTTTCCAAATGACGCATGTCAATGTATGCTTAATTAGTTATTTAGATCTTTTAAGTTATGAAAGCATGATAACACGTTCACAGGAGACCTAGAAAACACAGAACAGAGTTACATATAGCTCCACTAGATATTAAAATTATGTTTTAAGTACATAAATGAAGGTTTTTGGTTGGAGTTCCAATATCAAACTTTCAAAAATTGATAAAAAAAGTAGATATAGATAGATATCATAGATACAGATATGTATATAGATATGCATATATAGAAAAGTAGAAGCACCATGGATATTTGTTCATTTTTAAAGTCTTTGTTGAATTTGTGACAGTATTGCCTCTGGGTTTGTTTTTTAATGTTTTGGGGTTTCTTTGGCCGTGAGGCACGTGGGATCTTAGCTCCTTGAACAGGCTTCAAACCCCCACACCCCCCCTGCTTCGAAAGGCGAAGCGTGGACCGTGAACTGCCAGGGAAGTTCCTAATTTTATTTTTAAGATTCAACTTAATTTTGGATTTGTAAATGCACTTACATGGCTTAAACTTTGGTTATACAGTAATCTGTACCGACAGGAACGAATCCGCCCAAAGACAGAAAGAGCCAAGAACATCAACTCACGGTGCTGAGATTTTCACTGCCTCGGGTCGGGGGTGACGGAGAGCATCAGGATGAGGCAGGGAACTCCGGGGACTTGGCGGGCGATTTCTCCAAGATGACGAATGTAATTGGTCATGAATTGTTCCAAAGAAGCCTGGAAAAAAAGAAATTCAGATGAAGCTGTTAGGCAGGCTTAGCTGCCTCTGGAGGGGCTAGGCCCCAGGCTAGAAAATAAAGATGGACGTCATTTGCATGCAGCCAACAAGTGAATGAGTTAGCGCCTTAAACAGCCTTAAATTGTCACATTTAAGCAGTCTTGTTCAGTTTGAGCTGGAGAGGCAAACGGGAGTCAGTCGCAATCCGTATTCAGAGAAGGTGGAGGCCAGTGTCACGTGCCTGGACTTTCTGTGTGCTTTTCCCGTCACCCGCCACGCAGTCTTAAGAACACATCGCGTGTAGCTAAATGTGTGCTTTGCTGAGGGTTTATATTTTGGCTGACGGGTGGCCCCTCCTTGTTTGGTAGCTTCGGCAGAGGGGAGAAAGGAGAGGAGAGTATTCCTTTAAAATTTATTTTATTGTCAATTTACATTTGATTTACAGTGTTGTGTTAGTTTCTGCCATACTGATGCAGTTGTCCTTCATGCCTGGACTCTTTTTTCACGTTCTTTCCGATTGTGGCTCGTCACAGGACACTGCCTGCCGTCCCCGGGGCTGTGTGGTAGGGCCTCACCCGTCGGTGCTGTCTCTGATAGTCTGCACCTGTGAATCCACAACCCCCGTCTTTTCCTCCCCGGCTCCTCACCTTGGTAACCACAAGTCTGTTCTCTGTGTCTGCGAGTTTGTTTCTGCTTCATATCTAGGTTCATTTGTGCCTTTTATTCTGCACGTAAGTGATCTCACATGGTCTTCTTCTTTCTGACTTTGCGTGTACGATAATGTCGAGGTTCACCCATTGGGGTGGATTTTTCTCACAGCCTTCTTGAGTTCCTAATTTTAAGTTCATTTTGGATTTGTAAATGCACTTACATGGCTTAAACTTTGGTTATACAGTAATCTGTACCGACAGGAACGAATCCGCCCAAAGACAGAAAGAGCCAAGAACATCAACTCACGGTGCTGAGATTTTCACTGCCTCGGGTCGGGGGTGACGGAGAGCATCAGGATGAGGCAGGGAACTCCGGGGACTTGGCGGGCGATTTCTCCAAGATGACGAATGTAATTGGTCATGAATTGTTCCAAAGAAGCCTGGAAAAAAAGAAATTCAGATGAAGCTGTTAGGCAGGCTTAGCTGCCTCTGGAGGGGCTAGGCCCCAGGCTAGAAAATAAAGATGGACGTCATTTGCATGCAGCCAACAAGTGAATGAGTTAGCGCCTTAAACAGCCTTAAATTGTCACATTTAAGCAGTCTTGTTCAGTTTGAGCTGGAGAGGCAAACGGGAGTCAGTCGCAATCCGTATTCAGAGAAGGTGGAGGCCAGTGTCACGTGCCTGGACTTTCTGTGTGCTTTTCCCGTCACCCGCCACGCAGTCTTAAGAACACATCGCGTGTAGCTAAATGTGTGCTTTGCTGAGGGTTTATATTTTGGCTGACGGGTGGCCCCTCCTTGTTTGGTAGCTTCGCAGAGGGAGAAAGGAGAGGAGAGTATTCCTTTAAAATTTATTTTATTGTCAATTTACATTTGATTTACAGTGTTGTGTTAGTTTCTGCCATACTGATGCAGTTGTCCTTCATGCCTGGACTCTTTTTTCACGTTCTTTCCGATTGTGGCTCGTCACAGGACACTGCCTGCCGTCCCCGGGGCTGTGTGGTAGGGCCTCACCCGTCGGTGCTGTCTCTGATAGTCTGCACCTGTGAATCCACAACCCCCGTCTTTTCCTCCCCGGCTCCTCACCTTGGTAACCACAAGTCTGTTCTCTGTGTCTGCGAGTTTGTTTCTGCTTCATATCTAGGTTCATTTGTGCCGTATTTTAGATTCTGCACGTAAGTGATCTCACATGGTCTTCTTCTTTCTGACTTTGCGTAGTACGATAATGTCGAGGTTCACCCATGCTGGTGCAAATGGCATTATTTTTTTCCTTCTTACGGCTGAATAATATTCCATCGGATAGATGTGCCACACCTTCTTGATCCCTTCCTCTGTGGGTGGGCTCGTAGGTGGTCTCCATGTCTTGGCTATGGTAAACAGTGCTGCAGTGAGCACTGGGGAGCATGTATCTTCTGAATTATGGTTTTGTCTGGATATATGCCCAGGGGTGAGAGTGATGACTCATAGGGTAACTAACTCTATTTTTAGTTTCTTGAGAAACCACCACTGTTCTCCACAATGGCTGCACAATTTACCTTCTCACCAACAATGCAGAAGGGTTCCCTTTTCTTCACACTCTCTCTGGCATGTATTGTTTATAGGTCTTTTGATGATGGCCATTCTGACTAGAGAGAGGTGATACCTCATTTTAATTTCAATTTGGATTTCTCTAATAATTAGTAATGTTGAGTGTCTTTTCATGTGCCTGTTGGGCATTTGTATGTAGAGACTTAGTAATCTCCAAGCATTAGGTGAAAACTCAGAAATCACAGATGGGGTCTCCAAGAGCTCTTGCTCTCATCCAGAAATATGAATTATTTATTGTCAGGAGCACAGAATCATTAACACATGTCAATAAGGCAGCATTACATACAATATAGGATTTCTTTTGTTTTGATTGTGCATTTTGCTACAAGAGCAGATAATGATGCTCAAAGTTATGAAGCTTAAATTACGAAAATTTTGGTTTTGTTTTTAATTAAATGTACATTATGTCTCACACGGGGCTTTCCCTGTGACTCAGTGCTGAAGAACCCACCTGCAGCCCGGCAGGCGCGGGAGAGGAGGATTTGATCCCTGGAGGAAGGCATGGTAATCCTCTCCAGGACTCCTGCCGGAGACTCCCACGGACAGAGGAGCCTGGCGGGCTAGAGTCCGGAGGTGTGTGAAGAGTTGGACACAACTGAAGCAACTGAGTACACACAAATCTAACATATATTTAGATAATTTATAAACACCACCGTAACACCTTACGTCAGCATAGATTGGAAGCTGTTTCATCATACCACAGAATCTGAGAGGCTGGCTGGGTTAAGACGATCCTAGCTTCTCAGGCTCAGAGAAGGTAAACGTTTGCCTGAGAAAACACAGCTAGTAAAGATTCATACTGTGTCATCTCCTGAGTTTGGAAATAAATGCTTTTAATTAGAATACAAGATTTTCCTCCTTTCAATAAGAAATGAAATGAGACAATTTACATAACTTTTTCTAAAACTAATAATAGAATCATGAGCATTTTACACAGTTGAGTTTCACTGTGTAAATTTCTCTTCATAATCAATGAATCATAATCAATGAAATTCTCCAAATAAATTCTCCAGTGAAGCTCTCTGTTCTATTTCATCTTCACTACTTTCTTCACCACCACTCAGGTATACTTGAATTTTTTTTTTTTTGGTAAAATTTTCACATTACCTTTTTACAGTGAAGGTTAATTCTGCCTCAGCCACTTTTGTTTTTATAATTTAATTCAGCATTAAAAGGCATGGATTCTTCCTGCCCTCTTACCGATTTCTTGAGCACCTCTGCTTTAGCCTGTGGGTTTTTCAGGCGCTGGAGCATCCCAGCCAGCGAGGGACAAAGGAAGGGTGAGCTCACAGGAAAGGGAGCTGGTGACAGGGAGGAGCTAAGGCTTTTTCGGAAAAGGAAAGAGGCGACCCACTGGTTGACTCAGCATCTCTGGTACCCTGAAAGAGGCACTGTGCGTACCTTGTGCTTTATGGAGTCAGGAAAGAAAGCTTTGCTTCTCAGCAAAACTCATCCCTGCCTTCCACGATACCCTCATCCCCATCCTTTTAAATGAAAACAAAGCTTCCGGGTCCATGGCATTAAAAGTCTGACCCCCTTGGAAGAGTTCACATGTATAACATGTGTTGGAGCCTTTCTGTTTGTGATGGGGACAGGCTCTCCAGTGACAGAAAAGTCGTCTCCAAAAGTGAAGATCTGGGCAGGAGAGGGGAGGCAGAGCCCTTAGAGGCAAAGGCCGGGTTTTATGGTTTGCTGTGGCTGTGCCAGTGAAGAGTTGGACACAACTGAAGCAACTGAGTACACACAAATCTAACATATATTTAGATAATTTATAAACACCACCGTAACACCTTACGTCAGCATAGATTGGAAGCTGTTTCATCATACCACAGAATCTGAGAGGCTGGCTGGGTTAAGACGATCCTAGCTTCTCAGGCTCAGAGAAGGTAAACGTTTGCCTGAGAAAACACAGCTAGTAAAGATTCATACTGTGTCATCTCCTGAGTTTGGAAATAAATGCTTTTAATTAGAATACAAGATTTTCCTCCTTTCAATAAGAAATGAAATGAGACAATTTACATAACTTTTTCTAAAACTAATAATAGAATCATGAGCATTTTACACAGTTGAGTTTCACTGTGTAAATTTCTCTTCATAATCAATGAATCATAATCAATGAAATTCTCCAAATAAATTCTCCAGTGAAGCTCTCTGTTCTATTTCATCTTCACTACTTTCTTCACCACCACTCAGGTATACTTGAATTTTTTTTTTGGTAAAATTTTCACATTACCTTTTTACAGTGAAGGTTAATTCTGCCTCAGCCACTTTTGTTTTTATAATTTAATTCAGCATTAAAAGGCATGGATTCTTCCTGCCCTCTTACCGATTTCTTGAGCACCTCTGCTTTAGCCTGTGGGTTTTTCAGGCGCTGGAGCATCCCAGCCAGCGAGGGACAAAGGAAGGGTGAGCTCACAGGAAAGGGAGCTGGTGACAGGGAGGAGCTAAGGCTTTTTCGGAAAAGGAAAGAGGCGACCCACTGGTTGACTCAGCATCTCTGGTACCCTGAAAGAGGCACTGTGCGTACCTTGTGCTTTATGGAGTCAGGAAAGAAAGCTTTGCTTCTCAGCAAAACTCATCCCTGCCTTCCACGATACCCTCATCCCCATCCTTTTAAATGAAAACAAAGCTTCCGGGTCCATGGCATTAAAAGTCTGACCCCCTTGGAAGAGTTCACATGTATAACATGTGTTGGAGCCTTTCTGTTTGTGATGGGGACAGGCTCTCCAGTGACAGAAAAGTCGTCTCCAAAAGTGAAGATCTGGGCAGGAGAGGGGAGGCAGAGCCCTTAGAGGCAAAGGCCCGGGTTTTATGGTTTGCTGTGGCTGTGCCAGTCACCCTCATCCGCACACAGACAAACAGCCCGGGGTGTAGATTTCTGCATTCGTGTTGCTGCTACACAGCCACACCCACGTGAGAACCACGCCCACTCTGTGACCCCCAGCAGGCTGCCCGCTGCATCTCTTACTTCCTTTCTCAAAACACAATCCTCCCGGCTACACCCAACATATTTAAATGAGGATAGGAGGGCTTCCCTGGTAGTTCAGTGGTAAAGAGTTTGCCTGCCAATGCAGGAGACACGAGTTCAATCTCTGGTCCGGGAAGATTCCACGTACTGCAGAGCAGCTAAGCCTGTGAACCACAACTGTTGAACCTGTGCTCTAGACCTCGGAGCTGGAACTACTGAGTCCATGGGCCACAACTACGGAAGCCTGAGTCCCCTAGAGCCCGAGTTTCACAACAAGAGAAGTCACTGCAACAAGAAGCCTGCTCCCCTCAATTAGAGAGTAGCCCCTACTCCCTCCAACTAAAGAAGAGCCTGTGGTAGCAATGAAAACCCAGAATAGCCAAAAAAAATCAGGATAGGAGAGATGACTGGAAAGATCATTTACCTTTGCTGAGATTTCACAGGGAAAGCTCCTTGATTTATTTTTCTAAGAGTAAGCATTAAACAGCCCACTGTCAGGATAAAAATTCTTCTAGCCAGAAGTGGAGATGTGGACAATAAGAAACCAACTCTCACCAGTCAGAATGACCATCGTGAAAAATTCCACAAATTGCAAAGGCTAGAGAGGATATGAAGAAAGGGAACCCCCTGTGCCCTGCTGAGGCAGCCACTGGAGAAGACAGCCGGAGGCGCCTCAGAAACTAAGAACAGAGTTGCCATGTGCTCCAGCAGTCCCACCCCTGGGCTGGATATTACTCAGCCACAGAAAAGAGTGAAAGTGAAAAGCGAAGAGTTAGTCGCTCAGTCGTGCCTGACTGTGCGACCCAGTGGGCTGCAGCCCACCCAGCTCCTCTGTCCGTGGGGCTCTCCAGGCAAGAACAGTGGAGAGGGAGTCCTGGTCTCATCCAGCGGATCTTCCTGACCGAGGGACGGAACCCACATCTCTGGGGCTGCGGGCACGTTCTTCACCCTCTGAGCCAGCAGGGAAGCCCTATCACTTATCACAAACGAACCTGTCTGTGAAACAGAAACATGCTCACACGTAGACAACAGACTTGCGGTTGCCAAGCGGGCGGCTGGGATGGAGAGAAATGGACTGGGAGTTCGGGGTTAGCAGATGCAAGCGACTCTATATCGATCGTAAACCACAAAGTGCGACTGTGTCACACAGGGACCCATGTCAGTATCCTGTGGGAAAGCATGATGGAAAAGAGTATAAAAAAGAATGTATCTGTGCATATAACTGAATCACTTTCCTGGGCAGCAGAAATTAACGCAACGTCGTAAATCACCTACATTGTTGTTCTGTGGCTCAGTCGTGCCTGACTCTTGGTGACCCCGTGGGCGGCCGCGCGGCAGGCTTCCCTGTCCTTCACCGTCTCCTGGAGTGTGCTCCGACGACACCACCCTTGAAATAGGAGAGGAGGACAGGCTGTGTGGTACCTAGGGAGGGCGACGGAGACAGGAGCTGCTTCCGTGTTTCCGTGCTCTCTCTCGCCGTGTGGTCTCTGCTGAAGAATGACTCTTGGGCATTCCTCAGGCAGTTCACACCCCTGTGGGCTTTTTTTTTTTTTTTTAATTTGTAATCGCTTAGGGTGTGCACACGTTAGGAGGGACGGGGCCCTGATTCCCACATCCGGTGCCTCCCTGGCATCCCGTCCGCGCTCAGGCTGCTGCCGCATCCGGCCTGCGTCCCGCTTTCCGCAGCTGCCTCTGCCCTTCCCGGGAACTGGAAACAACCCGGGAGACGTCGGTCTCAGCGAGCGGGAAGTGATAAGCCAAGGGAAAGACCACGACGACAGTGAGTCTGTCGCCTGTGGCTGGCCAGGCTGGGAGAGGCCAGCCCTGGAGAGAGCTGGCCAACCTATGGAGCACCTGACGTCGTGACTGTGTGGTATAACTGGGACCGTGTGGTTTATTTGAAAACTTTTACCTTTTTATTTTGAAATAATTTTAGACTTACCAGAATGTTGCAAAAATGGAATGAGAGCATACCCTGTGGCTGGCTTCTCCAATGTGAACACCTTACCTGAGCCTGATACAATGATCAAATGCAGGGACCTCACATGAATTTAATTCCGCGCCGTTATCTTCAGGCTTTACTTAAATTTGCTGATTGTGATCTGTTTCGGGCCCGGGATTCAGTCCAGGATTACAGCTTCCATTGAGTGGCTGGCTAATAACTTTTAAAGATTGTTGGACCACCGACATATTTAATTTTAACTTTCATTTTGTTTTAAAAAGCAGTTAGGAAACTTCAGTATAATGATGTCATAATTACGGTAAAAATATCCAAGCCTGTTGATCGTGAATTCAAATAACTGCCCTGACGTGCTTATTCCAGGTAGAAAGGAAAAGAAAAAGTCAACATTTCCCCGAGTGCATTTACTTCTCACCCACTTTAAATAGGAAGTGCTATTATAGTCTTAGGAGAATTTGCCAGACCAGCACTTCCCATGGTCAACTGGGTTAGAAGCCAAATTAGAATTGCCTTCTATTTTTAAATCATTTCGATGCATTCTAGTATTATTACCTGACTCCTATCTTTATCCAAAAGTAGCCTTGGATCCTCCAAAAAAGCTTTTTAATTCCTTTTTCTTTGATGTATCAACTGTCGAAATTCTCAGCCTATATCAAAGTAGTTGGAATTTCGGGGTACCAGTTGGGTAAATAGCACTGGGCTAGTCTTCTGGGAAGTAGATTGCTTCTAGCTGCAAAGAGCTGGGCTCTCATAGGAAAGGGAGCACACGCTTGGCTAAAAGCTGATTAAGTTGTGTATTAGAGTGTTCCAGAGAAACAGAACCAATGGTATATATGTGTATTTGTATTCATACACATACTCACGTGTTAATATATACATATTCTCTCTGTTCTCTCTATAAATATGGGGCTTCCCTGGTGGCTCAGACAGTAAAGAGGCTGCCTGCCGTGCAGGAGACCTGGGTTCAATGCCTGGGTTGGGAAGATCCCTTAGAGAAGGGAAGGGCTCTTCATTCCAGCAGCCTTGCCTACAGAATCCCATGGACAGAGGAGCCTGGCAGTCCATGGCGTTGCAAAGAGTTGGACATGACGAAGCGATTAGCACTCATGTGGTATCTAAGCTCCCCGACTAAGAATTGAACCCGCAGCCCCCTGTATCAGAAGGAGAAGTTTTAACCACTAGACCCCCAGGGAAGTTCCTGTAAATTTTGTAAACAAACCAAAGGTAGCATTCTTCTTGAGCTTCCACAGAGACGTTTTAAAGCAATTAGCACAATCCTGTTACTCCCTTAACAGGTTAACTTGGCCCAGACACTGGACACAACTTGATTTTTAAAATGTCTATAAAATTTTAAAAGGGACTATCTGTCGTATTTTAAGATCTGACCTTTTTGTGATTTATGCTCTACTTTTTTTTTTTTTTATCACGTTAGCACAATTTAAATTTTTCTTTAAGACCAGCTTGTTAAGTGAATACAAAGAGAAATAAGCCTGACTAATAAAAGCCGGAGTCTGTCTTGTCAGATGAACACAGAGGAGTTGACAAAAGGATCTTGACTGTCAAGGATCATTTAAAACTAATGAATTACAAATCAGGAGGTCAGGGAGAGCCGCTCGGAGATGATAAGGCCTTCTGTATTTGTCTTAACAAAGGCAGCATTAAGCCAGAGTGATTTTCCCCTTGGTTTTTTTTCCCCCCACCAGGGAGAACTGTGAAACTCAATTTTACCCTTGGTTGAGAAGGTGCTAATTTGTCTGACCAGTTGTTGGAATCCGAGGATGCTCAAGGTATCCTTGACGTCTCAAACCTTCATGCTGAGTGAAGCGTGCTTTCAATGTGTCAGTGTTTGGGAGGTTTTCTATATCTCATTAGGTAAGAACAACATAAACCCCATGAAGGCAGATGGGGCGGGAACGTCCCGCTCAAAAGAGAAAACCTTCAGCATGTTCTAACCAAGGCAGTGTATGAATCACCCCCATTCAACTATTTTGTCCAACACCAACTCTCTTCTTTTGCCTCCTAGGGGACTTGAACCAACTTTTGGTCCATTTGCTGCCTGTTCTTGGAGGCGTGATCTTCAGATCCTCCCCTTTATTGATGGCAGTATCAGTGAGTATTTATCAAGAAGGCGCCTAAGAGGGAGAACCATGTAAATAGGAAACCGTTAATTCCTTTTCTTTTTAATTGTGTATTTATTGATTTTTTTTCATTTCTTTCTAAAGTCAAGAATTAGCTGTGCGAATGACCTTTGCATGTTAACTAACGCCTCCCTGGTAAACTGATGCCTTATTAAGAGAGAAATCCTGCTGCCGAAGGAGACCGGTTCCCAGCACACGGCTGACCCCCGGTCGCATGGTTGATGGTAACAACCAGCGCTTCGCTCTGAATCTGAGCCCTTTTCTAAGTGCGTTTACTCACGTGATCTCAGGTGATCCTCGCAATAGCCCTGTGAGGGGGAATTATCATTTCAGCTTTACAGAAGCTGACGAGTGATGACAAAAATAGACTAATGGGAAAAAAATAGCCTAACGGTAAAACAACAGAGCCCAAATTGCCTCAGATGGTCTCAGAGTCCAGCCGCCAGCTCCTGTGCTGTGCCACTGTTCGTCACCCATGATGAAGGGCACTGCTTTAGGACTGCTGGGGTTGGTGTGGGAAAAAATACTTTGTAGTTGATAAAACCTTCCATCGGATATGCTCGTAGCTACATTTTTAAAAAAACAAAGTTTTAATCAAATTTTAAAATTGGCAATAGCATTTACTTGTTATGTTTTGATCCACATTATGTATTTTGTAACCTGGAGAAGGAAATGGCAACCCACCCCAGTCTTCTGGCCTGGAGAATCCCATGGACAGAGGAGCCTGGTGGGCTACAGTCGTCCACGGGGTCACAAAAGAGTCAGACACGACTGAGTGACTGAGCATAATACCTGTAAAGACTGAAATTCTGAAGCAGTCCTTCTGAGATAGCGAGAGCCCTTAGTCGCTGAATCCCTACTTGTGTGTGCCACATGTTCGTTCATTTCATCTTCATGATAATTTCCTTGTGTGGCCAGGGTCATTACCATTAGCCCAGAGGAGTGAGCAAGGCAGGACTGTTCCCGAGGCTCCACGTCACGGGATCCCCTCTCTCCAGCTTCAGCAGCCATGAACCCTCCAGATCACTAACTGGCTGTATGAATACCTGAAATAAAGATTACTTTTAAAGCAGGCCTTGCAGTTAGGTGTTTCCATGGAATAGTGTTCTGGCCAGTGAGATGTTAGCAAAAGTGTGTGACTTCAGAGGAGTGTCCCTAAAAGTGAGGCCGTAACTCTGATCCCACTCCCTGCCCACCCCATATTTCTGTCCTCTGGCAGGAACATAGATGTAATGGCTGGTGCTCCAGCAGTCTTTTTGGGTTGTGAGGGGGTGATCATTGCTAAGAACTGAAAAACCCTGGTAAAGATTCTCCAGTGTGGACCATGGTATCAGCTCTGGACCACTTGCCTCTGGAGTTCTTTTGAATCAAAGAGAAGGGAAAACATGTATAGTGTTTTAGCCACTACTGTTTGCACAGTGCCACCTGCAGTTGTACCTGACCTTGACCGGTATGCTCTGTATCCAGTGTCTCCGTGTTTCTCAAATTGTCAAGTGCGTTCAGATCACCTGGAGGCCTTATTAAAGGGTAGATTCTGACGCAGTAGGTCTGAGGTGGGAGCTGAGAATCTGCGTTTCTGATAAGCTCCCAGGTGGTGCTGAAATGGCCTGCAGGTCCTTGGCCCACATTTGGAGGAACAAGGTGGAAAGACCTAGTGCCAGGACTAGCTCCTCGGGCTTCCACATATCAAAGGCCGTGTGTGGTTCTTGATGTCTAGCGATCTCCCTTAGTGTTTTCACTTTTGTGATCTCTCCTTCCACCCAAGCCCTCATCATCATAGTTTAAGCATGTTCACGATTCAATAGCTTGCTTCCTTAGCAACTGTAGGATACAGTGTAGGTTCTCCATGTAAAACATACCTGCTCAATTCAGGTGAAGTTGACACGGGGTGAGACTAAGGGGACAGCGGCAGGGTTCATGGCCTCATTTCAGTTTATTTCATAATTCAGTTGAGTGTACAGTTAACTGTCTTATGATTGAGTTTTGAAGAGGACCAGATGTCATGATGAATAATACAGTATGTTATGTCAGCCTTGTCCCGGGGCTCAGTAGCATTCGAAGATAGGTCCACGCACGGGATCCCCTCTCTCCAGCTTCAGCAGCCATGAACCCTCCAGATCACTAACTGGCTGTATGAATACCTGAAATAAAGATTACTTTTAAAGCAGGCCTTGCAGTTAGGTGTTTCCATGGAATAGTGTTCTGGCCAGTGAGATGTTAGCAAAAGTGTGTGACTTCAGAGGAGTGTCCCTAAAAGTGAGGCCGTAACTCTGATCCCACTCCCTGCCCACCCCATATTTCTGTCCTCTGGCAGGAACATAGATGTAATGGCTGGTGCTCCAGCAGTCTTTTTGGGTTGTGAGGGGGTGATCATTGCTAAGAACTGAAAAACCCTGGTAAAGATTCTCCAGTGTGGACCATGGTATCAGCTCTGGACCACTTGCCTCTGGAGTTCTTTTGAATCAAAGAGAAGGGAAAACATGTATAGTGTTTTAGCCACTACTGTTTGCACAGTGCCACCTGCAGTTGTACCTGACCTTGACCGGTATGCTCTGTATCCAGTGTCTCCGTGTTTCTCAAATTGTCAAGTGCGTTCAGATCACCTGGAGGCCTTATTAAAGGGTAGATTCTGACGCAGTAGGTCTGAGGTGGGAGCTGAGAATCTGCGTTTCTGATAAGCTCCCAGGTGGTGCTGAAATGGCCTGCAGGTCCTTGGCCCACATTTGGAGGAACAAGGTGGAAAGACCTAGTGCCAGGACTAGCTCCTCGGGCTTCCACATATCAAAGGCCGTGTGTGGTTCTTGATGTCTAGCGATCTCCCTTAGTGTTTTCACTTTTGTGATCTCTCCTTCCACCCAAGCCCTCATCATCATAGTTTAAGCATGTTCACGATTCAATAGCTTGCTTCCTTAGCAACTGTAGGATACAGTGTAGGTTCTCCATGTAAAACATACCTGCTCAATTCAGGTGAAGTTGACACGGGGTGAGACTAAGGGGACAGCGGCAGGGTTCATGGCCTCATTTCAGTTTATTTCATAATTCAGTTGAGTGTACAGTTAACTGTCTTATGATTGAGTTTTGAAGAGGACCAGATGTCATGATGAATAATACAGTATGTTATGTCAGTCATCATTATGGTTCCCAGGGGGCTCAGTAGTGAAGAATCCACCTTTCAAGAAGGAGGTACAGGTTGGACCCCTGGGTGGGGAAGATCCCTTGGAGAAAAAAAGGGCAGCCACTCTTGTCTTCTTGCCCGGAGAATCCCATGGACAGAGGAGCCTGGTGGGCTACAGTCCACGAGATTGCAAAGAGCTGGATACAACTTAGCCACTAAACCACCACCACCAAGTCATCATTTTGGGCTAAATCAGTGATCCTCATCCTTGCTTATAAACTAGACGCCAGACTGGAACCAGGCCCGGGTATTTCACCATGTAACCAAGTTTACAAACCCCTGACCTAAGGGGATGTTTTCATGCAAAACTCCATACCTATTAAAAAAAAAAAACCCTTCAACTGTTAAAAAAAAAAAACAAATCAAATGTCAGCTGATTTTTCTTGGAGTTTCTTCTGTCTGCACCAAGAGTTTCAACCTCATTTTTGAACATCTTCGTGCCTGGCTGGTGCTTGTACTTGTGTAAGTCATTTGTTAAGGTGGTCAAAGGCATCCTCAAAGAGCTGATGTCAGTCAGGGGAATCTCCTCAAGTTTTAATGATTATTCAAACCACACATTTCTGATAAAATCAAGTCATTGTACACATGCAGAGCACATTGTTAGGTACGGGTACGAGAGGTGCTCCTTTGTCCCTCCACCTCCTCCCCCTGCTGGCATTTGAACGGCACCCAGATGCCACGCCCTGGTTACCCCTCGGCATAGGCTAGTGGATAGTCTTGTCCAGCGCCCCCAGATCTACACGGTGTGCGCTAAGTCACTCAGTCATGGCTGGCCCTTGGCAGCCCCGTGGGCTGTAGCCACCTAGGATCCTCTGTCCGTGGGATGCTCCAGGCAAGAATACTGGAGTGGGGGATCTTCCAGACCCAGGGATCTAGCCGGGGTCTCTCATGTCCCCTGCATTGGCAGGCAGGTTCTTTGTCACTTGTGCCATCTGGAACTCCCAGAGCTAAAGCATAGGAGGAAAATAAAGCATTTACTCTCTTGGCTGCCTTCACAGTTTGCTCAGACTGTCTGCTGCCCTCCACTGAAGGTCCCTACTGCTTTCTGGGTCACCTCCCCCACCAGCTGTCTCACATTTGGGGTCCTCACCTCCCTCTCCTGCCTGGAAGCTGAGCCAGGAACCTGTGACTGTTGGTCCCAGTGTCCTGTACTGTCCCTTCTGCTGCCTGGACTCTGCATGCACAACGTCATCTCCGTGAAAACAAACCCTCTGACAACTCGTCCCATCAGGACCTCTTTGGTTTTCTGTTGCGACTCTGAGACAGTGCAGAGTAAATGGGGGCTGTTGCACATACATACGACTCCCCGGAACCCCATCCTTGCTTATAAACTAGACGCCAGACTGGAACCAGGCCCGGGTATTTCACCATGTAACCAAGTTTACAAACCCCTGACCTAAGGGGATGTTTTCATGCAAAACTCCATACCTATTAAAAAAAAAAAACCCTTCAACTGTTAAAAAAAAAAAAACAAATCAAATGTCAGCTGATTTTTCTTGGAGTTTCTTCTGTCTGCACCAAGAGTTTCAACCTCATTTTTGAACATCTTCGTGCCTGGCTGGTGCTTGTACTTGTGTAAGTCATTTGTTAAGGTGGTCAAAGGCATCCTCAAAGAGCTGATGTCAGTCAGGGGAATCTCCTCAAGTTTTAATGATTATTCAAACCACACATTTCTGATAAAATCAAGTCATTGTACACATGCAGAGCACATTGTTAGGTACGGGTACGAGAGGTGCTCCTTTGTCCCTCCACCTCCTCCCCCTGCTGGCATTTGAACGGCACCCAGATGCCACGCCCTGGTTACCCCTCGGCATAGGCTAGTGGATAGTCTTGTCCAGCGCCCCCAGATCTACACGGTGTGCGCTAAGTCACTCAGTCATGGCTGGCCCTTGGCAGCCCCGTGGGCTGTAGCCACCTAGGATCCTCTGTCCGTGGGATGCTCCAGGCAAGAATACTGGAGTGGGGGATCTTCCAGACCCAGGGATCTAGCCGGGGTCTCTCATGTCCCCTGCATTGGCAGGCAGGTTCTTTGTCACTTGTGCCATCTGGAACTCCCAGAGCTAAAGCATAGGAGGAAAATAAAGCATTTACTCTCTTGGCTGCCTTCACAGTTTGCTCAGACTGTCTGCTGCCCTCCACTGAAGGTCCCTACTGCTTTCTGGGTCACCTCCCCCACCAGCTGTCTCACATTTGGGGTCCTCACCTCTCCCTCTCATGCCTGGAAGCTGAGCCAGGAACCTGTGACTGTTGGTCCCAGTGTCCTGTACTGTCCCTTCTGCTGCCTGGACTCTGCATGCACAACGTCATCTCCGTGAAAACAAACCCTCTGACAACTCGTCCCATCAGGACCGTGCCTTTGGTTTTCTGTTGCGACTCTGAGACAGTGCAGAGTAAAGGCCAGGTGAGAGGTCTGTCCTGAGCACATGCCAGGGGCCAAGCTGGCCACCGGGAGGAGCCCTGGGCTGCCCCCGCTGTAACCCACACCGGAATTCACGTTGAACGTGGAGAGTGGGTGCAGTCGTTTTCCAGAAGCGTGCATGCGTCTGTGTTTACAGGTGCATTTCAAGTTAAATTCTGTCATCTGTTCACCACTGTGTGTTTTAAGAGCACCAATTCAAGGATACCAGGAGGCTCGATATCTACATAGCATGGCTTTATTTTTCAAACTTTATTTGATTTTTTTTTATTGGGGTATAGCTGCTTCACAACATTGCGTTAGTTTCTGCTATACAGCAAAATGAAACCAGCTATCTGTTTACATATGGCCCCTCTTTTTTGGATTTCCTCCCATGTAGGTCACCCCAGGGCCCTGAGCAGACCTTTCCATGCTGTTTGGAAGGTTCTCTGAAGTTCTCTGTGTTACACTTAGTGATGTGTATTGTCAGCTCTGGTCTCCCAATCCACCCCGCCCACCCTTCCCCTGGTGTCCACACATTTGTTCTCTATGTCTGTGTCTCCATGTAGGCCTGGAAAACAGTCCCTTTTTTAAGTCTATAGTGCTTTACAATTTTCAAAACTTTCATACAAGCATGGCCCTTATTTCCGCTGCGCTCAGCGTGCTTCCCCTGGATGCTCACTGCTCTTGGTGTTTGCCCCAAATTCTTTTATAGCCCTCTCTTACCTCACCTCTTACGTCTTAGCATTTAAGGTCTAGGTCAAGGCCATCTCTGCCGTGAGGTTCTCCCTGGTTTCTCTCAATGGAAGGGAACCATCTCTTTCTATGACACCTACCCCGTTGTCTGTGTGGCCTGTGGGTCTTTCCACGTTCCTCAGTGTCTCCCATCGACTTGTGGGTCGCTGGCTGTCCTGGACCTGTCACGGCTCTCCCCTGCATTTTGTCTCTCTTGTTTGTGAAGCGGGACTTGTGGTGTCACTGTCTCAGTGGGTTGTGCCTCGTGGACCGGGTGAGGCAGGTGAGGGCGCTCAGGGGGTGGCTGGCACGGAAGGAGCGTGTGTGTGAACTGGTTCACCGTTGCTGTACCCTAGGGCCACAGCTGCATGGGCACCTGCTGTTGTTGCGGGGCACACTTTAGGGACAATGACAGTTCACCTTTGTATTCCCAGCACTGAGCAACCGGGTCAGGCAGAGCTGGTGGGAGGGTAGTTGCTCAATTCGTTGGCTCATTCCTGTAATGAAAAGGAGGCGATCTGGTGCAGAGACATAGCTCCTGGGTTAAAGCGCCAGCACTTAATGTTTGTGTGATAGTGAGCAAGCACCCAGGGCTTCCCTGGCGGCACTTGTGGTAAGAATCCACCTACAAGGGCTTCCCCTGGTGGTCCAGTGGGTAAGGACACCGCCTTGCAGTGCAAGGGGCGCCGGTTCGATCCCTGGCCTGGGAAGATCCCACGTGCCACGGAACGGCTGGACTGATGTGTCCAATTACCGAGCCAGAGCTCTGGAGCGCATGCGCCCAGAGGCGGTACTGTGAGACGACAGAGGCCACCGCGATGGGAGGCCCACCCGGGCCAAAGAACAAAGACGGATGAAAATAGAGAAATGAAAGATCAATAGAAGTGGCCCGCCCGTCCCCTTCCCTCCCCACCCCACCCCCCAAAAGATAAATAAATAAAATATATAAATTAAAAAAAAAAAAAAGAATCCCCCTGCAACATAGGAGACATAAGAGACCTGGGTTTGGTCCCTGGGTCTGGAAGATCCCCTGGAGGAGGACATGGCAACCCACTCCATATTCTTGCCTGGAGAATCCCATGGACAGAGGAGCCTGGGTGGCTAGAGCCCATGAGGTCACAAAGAGTTGTACAGGACTAAAGCAATTTAGCATGCATATGCCCACGGGCAAGCACTGAATCCCACTGAGCCTCGGGCTTCCCATCTGTGAAGTGGGGATGCTAGGACAGCCCTCTCTTGCAGGATCATTGAGGTTTAAATGACACCATTGTCATGTAGGTCCACACCTAGACGATGGCAAGCATTCAATCAATAGTCGTATTATTAAAGGAAGCACAGGATTGGAAAGCAAGCAGCCAGGGATAAGACCACAGATGAAGCAGAAGGGTTGTGATTTAATGAGTATTGTATGAAAGGTTTAATACATTGAAAAAAATTACAGTGAAAAAGCGTCCTCCTGATAGATAAGGCAAGCATGTTGAGGTTGAGAGTTATGCCAGGACAGGGTATCCTTGTATAAAACTGCTCTAGTGATGTGAAAAAGATTCATATAGTCTCTCTCACACAAAGGGTATGTCAAAGAGGAGATTTACACGTCCTTCGTGTTGCGGAGGGTGAGCCATGTCATTTACTTGCCCGTCGGTAACCCTGTAGTCGTCACCACGGAGGCCCCGTCCCCTTCTCGTTGACCTCCCCCATCCGTCCTGGACATTGCTCATTACAGACCAGCCGTGCGCGCTGACGTATGGCCCAGCTCTGCGCGCCGCAGAGTGGCGGCCTGGAAGCCAGAGGGCGCGCGCTGCGGGGACTCATTCTAATGACACCCACAGCTAACTCATGGGGGCGTCGGGGCCGTCGGAGGAGGGAGAGGAGTTGGCTCCTTCGGCCTTGCTTTCTCCAGAGGTTGACCCCAGTGAACTGTAGGGCTTGGTAGCCACTGTCCATAGCTTGTAAAACAATGAGGTCAGCAAGGTAAAGAGGTTTTCCGTCTCTGCTTGGAATGAAAGAAGCCTGGTATGCTGAGCCATTGAGGTGAGGCTGACCTTCGCTGACTGACGGATGAAAGACCCGAGGCGAGAAAAGATAAACGCGTAGCCCAGGAAAGAGGAGACTGTAAATATGAGATCAGCACCGCCCTGTCTTTACTCGGGGACACCCGGAATGGGCATTTCACTGTTACGGTAAAAGAACATCTAAGCTGTAGACAGGAGATTCCTTAAGAAGGTTCGGAAATGGAGAGCCTAGACACATACCTGTGATGTCTAATTAAGGTGTTTCCAAATGTCTCCATAATAATACCGCGAGTTAATTCCATCAATTCACTCCTATTTCCTCAGTTCACCTAAAATTGTATTTTAAAGACCAGAGATTAGTATTGTTTATCTCAAACTTCTAAGTGGAACTAATAGTTTAGAGGTCAGATTTTTCTACATTTAAAATGTATAAAGGAAAAAATATGAAAAAATATATTTGTGTGTGTGTGTGTGTGTGTGTGTGTGTGTGTATCTGAATCACTTTGCTGAAGCTAATGAAACATTGTCAGTCAACTATACTTAAAATATATCTATACACACTGAAGGGGTGTTGAAGGTCTGCGTATTTCTAAATTGGGCTCTCTGAGTACGAGTTATTTCTACTGAATCTCTGCACATCATTTTAGAATTTGATTAGACATTATGGAGGGAGGAAGCTGCCCGGTGGGTGTAGGAGCTGCTTGTCTCCAGGATGAGAGCTGGGTTCCCTCCTGCAGATGCGGAGGAGCTGAGGGTTGAAGTTCCACATAAGCGACAGTCTGAAGAAACCCAATTTTCTGTGGTAGAAAGGTCTGTAAAAGTTTTCTGAAAATGTTGGCATCAGTGGCTTATAAAGCTTTCCTGGTGATCAAAATCAGCCCCGCCAGTTCTCTTGGTGATTTGAGGGTAAACAATGACCCTCAAATAAAGTAGTTCAGATACACATGGATTTAAAAATTAGAAGGAAAAGGTCTCAGTGTGCATTTGTTGAAGACAGTTAACTAACTGGGGAAAGAGTTCAAGGTGCTCGCCAGAGCCAAGAGGAGCAGAGGCAGCTATTCTGAGATGTGAGGAGGCCGAGGTCACCGCTCCCTGAGGACTCTGCCTTGGATGAAAAACAAAATGCAGACAGTGAAACAAAATTGACTCTTGGGTTCAATACAGCTGTAGCTGAATTTATGGGGACGTCCTGCTCAGTATGATAGGGTGGGAGTTTATTTTCTGAACATCAGTAAATGCCAGTCCTCATCTACCTCTACAAACCTAGACTTTCCCTCTCGGCGGGCAGCTCCTGGGTTCAAATTTAAGTAAATATTGCAGCAGACCTGACCGCATGGGGCACACCTGCCTGGACAAAGGAAGTGACTGCTGCTACCTTACAGACTTGAGGATTTTAAGAAGTGATTAGCCATGATGTGTTTTTCATGTAAACAAGCAAAGTTATGTTTGTTTCTCAAAATCTACCTTTATGCTTGTATGTATTCTGGTAGTAAGAATGGGATCCTGGTCAAAGGAAATCTCAAGAAAATGGAAAGTATATAATAAATAAAAGTGTAATCAACTAGTGAAGAAAATCTCTACTCTGAAACTGCTGAGACTTGGTGCTTAAAATACTTGGGTTGTGTGTCGTTATAGTGACTCGGGTTAATCCTGTTTTCTAGATTCATGTGTAGATCATCTTTCTTTTCAAAAGCTATAAAAAGGCAATCCCTGAAAAGATGCACTTTTGTGAACTTGTTTCGATGGAACCCTCAAAGCTAAAGCATTAAAACATCTAAGATATAATTGGAATAACAAGTATTATAATTATAATATTTTATAGTTTATAATTATAAATTTATAAATAGTGCCAGCATCACCTCTCATTGCAAATATCTCATAGTCGCTATGAAGTCTTATGAGAATGCTGTTACTTCTAAGACACACATTTCCAATTTTGTAGATTTCTAAAAAATGCTACTTTGCCTGACCGCTATAATGTGAGTGTGCAATGGATATTTTCCAGCCATCTCTCTTCCCTAAACCAAATATAACCTTTAAAAGAGTTGGGGACAAATTTGATTCCTGACCCTCACCAGTAATTAAGGGAGTGACTTGATAGAAACGCTGGTCATTCCATACACTATGTTACATGGTACAACGGGGACAGAGCTCAATGCCAGAAAAACATGCTCCGGGATGCTTGCGGACCAGCTCAGAGATGCCAGTTCCTCTGCAGGTTCTGAAGAATTACAACAGCAACTAATTTACATGTTAAAGTGAGCTTCAAGTTTTATATGAATAAGGACCCAAAGCCCACTTACAGACACCTTGCCCTGCCAAGTCATTAGCATAATTTTGATTGACTGCTGATCGTAGTAGTTCATTTGATCATTTCTGGTAGATGATCTTGAGCATTCACAGGGAACTGAGGCCTGAGAATCACAGAATCACTGAAGATTTCACTAAAGGTAACCAGGATACCAAAATATTTGCAACGGTCCTCATATATGCTCATAAGGACAAGAAGGACACTGTGATATGTTAATAACCCCATTCTGTAGTGTTGTGAGGACCTCTATCAAGAACACTGAGATGTTCATGCATTCATCAGATCACAAAATCTCACCAATGATGTTGTTGAAAGCTGTGTATGAAGATACAGTGTGACTTCTCCACAAGAGGGCTTGCCCTGGTGGTGCAGGGCTAAAAATTCCACCTGCCAAGCAGGAGACTTGGGCTCCATCCCTGCATTGGGAAGATCCCCTGGAAGAGGAAATGGCTGCCCACTTCGGTTTTCTTACCTGGGAAAGCCTGTGGACAAAAGAGCCTGTCGGGCTGCAGTCCATGGGGTCACAAAGAGTCAGACACGACTGAAGCGACTTAGCATGCGCGCACACCACATAGTGATCTTAATCAGTATTTTCCAATTTTAATTTCCCTATTTCCAACAAGATTACTATGAGGGTTAAATAAGGGAATTTATAGGATCGTTTAAGAAACTCTAAAGTCTCATACAATTGCAAGATAAACAGGATAGTGTGTCAGACTAGTGGGAAGGAGGGAAAATGAACAGTGATGCTTATGTCTGAGCTAGCAGTCCCAGAAGCAAGGTTACTGGTAGGAGGAGTAAATGAGGCAGTGATGGGGTTGAACTTGGGGTGCAGTGTTTGAAGTAACTACAGAGCTTCCATGTGGAAGCATCCAATAGTCAGTGGATACAAATGAATTAGGATTAAGGAGATAAGGATTTGAAAGGAATTTCCTCTTGGAAAAGCTAGGAGTTTTCTCTCTGATCACACAGCCTCTCCTCTAATCTTTAGAATGTAATAACTGACAAGTTTAACATTCTTTGCTTTGTTGTTGTTGAGTTGCTGAGTTGTCTTCAATTCCTCGTCACTCAATGGACGGCAGCACGCTGTCCTTCCCTATCTCCCAGCGTTTGTTCACATTTAGGTCCATCGAGTCAGTGATGCCATCCAACCATCCCATCCTCTGTCGCCCCCTTCTCCTCCTCCCCTCAACCTTTCGCAGCATCAGGGTGTTTTCCAGTGAATCGGCTCTTTGCATCAGGAGGCCAGAGGATTGGAGCTTCAGCCTTTTCTTTGCTTTACTCCTGTTTTTTTCCAGAAACGGCAGAAAAGGCCTGCGGTGACTTCCTGTAGCTGGGATCTGCATCTTTCCAAATATGTTGTGCTTGGTGTCACCTGGAGGCTAAAGCTCACTTGGTCAGCTTAGAAAGAAGACATCATGCGTTTTAGCTTGAATTCTGAACCACTTGGAGTACTATCTAAAACATACTATAGTTGACGTCATGACAAGTGAGACAATATAACTGAACCTCTTGTCTGTTAGTTGATAGATCTTGATCTGCCCCAGTGAGAATAACACAACTCCTGCCCTCAGGGAGCTTTCCATCTGGTAGGAAGAGAGGTGACATCTGAATTTAATAAAGACAGTCTGTGCCGTGTGCTGGCACAGCGGAGGGAGTGGTCCGTTGTATGTTTCAGAGGAGGGAAGCGAGGGGTCTGAAAATCCTGGGGGTTTGTGGACAGCTGCATCGTGAGGGGTAGTGCTTGTGGGTGCAGAGCGGGGCAGGATATCTAGGGAGGGGAGGCTAACTGCATGGATGTGAGGGACACTGGATGTCCTCCGGTGTGGCGTCACCTGCAGGGGAGTCATCTGACTCTTGGGGAGGGGAGCGGGCTGCCCTGGCCGGCTGCATGGCAGCCAGGCATGCTCCCGTGGGCTGTGGTCTCTGCTTTGCCTCCCCCCAGACTGCCACATCCTGCCCAACTCTCCCTTCATCTGGGCAGTGTCCTCCCCTTTCACCCTGTCCTATAGCCCCTCTTCTGTGCCATCCTAAACTTCAGATGAAAATGGAAAGACAAGGAAAGGGCTTCCCTGGTGGCTCAGACAGTAGGGAATCCACCTCCAAAGCAGGACACCTGGCCTCCATCCCTGGGTTGGGAAGATGCCCTGGAGAAGGGAATGGCTGCCCGCTCCATTCTTTGCCTGGAGAACTCCGCAGGCAGGGGAGCCTGGGGAGCCACAGTCCATGGGGTCGAGAGCCAAACCATGATTTGAAGGATGACATCATTGGCTCCTGTTGACCTTGTGATACAGTGATAGTTATGCCCAAGGTTTATTTTGATATATTGGATAAAGTGAAGTCAGCTGAGCTTTGGTATTTGCATATTTAAAAGAAAAGGGGGAAAACCCATATTTTCACTCCTAGAAAGAGAATACATATGTGCCACTTCTCCCAAGCACACTATCATGTGACTTACATGATACGGTAACCTAATGAAGCCTGGAACGATGGAAAATGCTGCCTGCCGCATAGTAATTCAGACGGATCGCTTGCTCGTGGTGGCGCCAAGAGGAAAGAGGACTCTTGTGTCCCCAGCATCTCCAGTCCTCGCCTGGCTGCTGAACAGCCGGCCACAGCCCCGCCTAGCTCCTCAGCTTCAGACGCAACCCTCCAGCCCCATCAGAATGATTCGCTTTTTCTCATTATTTTCTTTCCTTTAATGTTTCATCTCCCCACCTTCTCTGGTGTCAGTCGTTGGCTCCTCTGTTCATGGAACTCTCCAGGCAAGAATCCTGGAGTGGATTTCCATTCCTCCTCCGGGATCTTCCTGACCTAGGGATGGAATCCAGGTCTCCGGCATGGTAAGCAGATTCTTTACCGTATGAGCCACCAGAGAAGGCCCTTATTAACTTATAAAGGCTCAAGTTTCCCATGCCTTGCGGTGTGGCGTCACCTGCAGGGGAGTCATCTGACTCTTGGGGAGGGGAGCGGGCTGCCCTGGCCGGCTGCATGGCAGCCAGGCATGCTCCCGTGGGCTGTGGTCTCTGCTTTGCCTCCCCCCAGACTGCCACATCCTGCCCAACTCTCCCTTCATCTGGGCAGTGTCCTCCCCTTTCACCCTGTCCTATAGCCCCTCTTCTGTGCCATCCTAAACTTCAGATGAAAATGGAAAGACAAGGAAAGGGCTTCCCTGGTGGCTCAGACAGTAGGGAATCCACCTCCAAAGCAGGACACCTGGCCTCCATCCCTGGGTTGGGAAGATGCCCTGGAGAAGGGAATGGCTGCCCGCTCCATTCTTTGCCTGGAGAACTCCGCAGGCAGGGGAGCCTGGGGAGCCACAGTCCATGGGGTCGAGAGCCAAACCATGATTTGAAGGATGACATCATTGGCTCCTGTTGACCTTGTGATACAGTGATAGTTATGCCCAAGGTTTATTTTGATATATTGGATAAAGTGAAGTCAGCTGAGCTTTGGTATTTGCATATTTAAAAGAAAAGGGGGAAAACCCATATTTTCACTCCTAGAAAGAGAATACATATGTGCCACTTCTCCCAAGCACACTATCATGTGACTTACATGATACGGTAACCTAATGAAGCCTGGAACGATGGAAAATGCTGCCTGCCGCATAGTAATTCAGACGGATCGCTTGCTCGTGGTGGCGCCAAGAGGAAAGAGGACTCTTGTGTCCCCAGCATCTCCAGTCCTCGCCTGGCTGCTGAACAGCCGGCCACAGCCCCGCCTAGCTCCTCAGCTTCAGACGCAACCCTCCAGCCCCATCAGAATGATTCGCTTTTTCTCATTATTTTCTTTCCTTTAATGTTTCATCTCCCCACCTTCTCTGGTGTCAGTCGTTGGCTCCTCTGTTCATGGAACTCTCCAGGCAAGAATCCTGGAGTGGATTTCCATTCCCTCCTCCCGGGGATCTTCCTGACCTAGGGATGGAATCCAGGTCTCCGGCATGGTAAGCAGATTCTTTACCGTATGAGCCACCAGAGAAGGCCCTTATTAACTTATAAAGGCTCAAGTTTCCCATGCCTTGTTTTTTCATCCAGATGAAATATCACTTTCTGCTCAGGCAAGTTGTTTTGACTTCCCGGTGTCATAAAAACATATTTCAAGGTGGAATAGAGTCTCATCTCCTACAAATAGAGACAGCCTTTCTTTCAAGAAAGCCTTCCCGTTTAAATAAAGCAAGAGCACAAAATACATTTAATTTTTAGATCACTGTTGTTGTTCAGTCACGAAGTCGTGTCCAACTGTTTGCAACCCCATTCAGCACTCCAGGCTTCCCTGTCTGTCACCATCTCCAGGAGTTCACTCAAACGTACATCCATTGACTCAGTGATGCCATCCAACCATCTCGTCCTGTCACCCTGTTTTCTTTGTGCCTCTTTTTCCCCAGCATCAAGGTCTTCTCCAGTGAGTCTGCTCTTTGCTCAGGGGGCCAAAGTATTGGAGCTTTGGCTTCAGCATCAGTCCTTCCAATGAACTGAATTCAGGGTTGATTTCCTTTAGAATTGACTGATTTGATCTCCTTGCAGTGCAAGGGACGCTCAAGAGTCTTCTCCAAGACCATGGTTCAAAAGCGTCAGTTCTTTGGTGCTCAGCCTTCTTTACGGTCCAACTCTCTCATGTACGTGACTACTCGAGAAACCATACCTCTGACTATACAGACCTTTGTTGGCAAATGATGTCTCTGTTTTTTAATACACTATCTAGGTATGTCCTAGCTTTTCTTCCAAGGAGCAAGCGTCTTTTCATTTCATGGCTGCAGTCACCATCCTTAATGATTTTGGAGCCCAAGGAAAGTCAGCATGAATGTTCTTGATTACCCATTTCATATACAGTCTTCAAGATGGGGACTCCTCCTGGCTTTGGTTCTGGACTCCTTCAGTCTTTCAGCTGAGCCTTAACATTGCCCCAGGATATAACTTCTCTGGGAGCAGGCTTGAGTGGTGGCAGTCCCTTTTCTCACATCCTACCTAGTTCTGGACTGGTACGTGGAGCATTCTGTGTGATCTGAAGGTCTCCGGCATGGTAAGCAGATTCTTTACCGTATGAGCCACCAGAGAAGGCCCTTATTAACTTATAAAGGCTCAAGTTTCCCATGCCTTGTTTTTTCATCCAGATGAAATATCACTTTCTGCTCAGGCAAGTTGTTTTGACTTCCCGGTGTCATAAAAACATATTTCAAGGTGGAATAGAGTCTCATCTCCTACAAATAGAGACAGCCTTTCTTTCAAGAAAGCCTTCCCGTTTAAATAAAGCAAGAGCACAAAATACATTTAATTTTTAGATCACTGTTGTTGTTCAGTCACGAAGTCGTGTCCAACTGTTTGCAACCCCATTCAGCACTCCAGGCTTCCCTGTCTGTCACCATCTCCAGGAGTTCACTCAAACGTACATCCATTGACTCAGTGATGCCATCCAACCATCTCGTCCTGTCACCCTGTTTTCTTTGTGCCTCTTTTTCCCCAGCATCAAGGTCTTCTCCAGTGAGTCTGCTCTTTGCTCAGGGGGCCAAAGTATTGGAGCTTTGGCTTCAGCATCAGTCCTTCCAATGAACTGAATTCAGGGTTGATTTCCTTTAGAATTGACTGATTTGATCTCCTTGCAGTGCAAGGGACGCTCAAGAGTCTTCTCCAAGACCATGGTTCAAAAGCGTCAGTTCTTTGGTGCTCAGCCTTCTTTACGGTCCAACTCTCTCATGTACGTGACTACTCGAGAAACCATACCTCTGACTATACAGACCTTTGTTGGCAAATGATGTCTCTGTTTTTTAATACACTATCTAGGTATGTCCTAGCTTTTCTTCCAAGGAGCAAGCGTCTTTTCATTTCATGGCTGCAGTCACCATCCTTAATGATTTTGGAGCCCAAGGAAAGTCAGCATGAATGTTCTTGATTACCCATTTCATATACAGTCTTCAAGATGGGGACTCCTCCTGGCTTTGGTTCTGGACTCCTTCAGTCTTTCAGCTGAGCCTTAACATTGCCCCAGGATATAACTTCTCTGGGAGCAGGCTTGAGTGGTGGCAGTCCCTTTTCTCACATCCTACCTAGTTCTGGACTGGGACGTGGAGCATTCTGTGTGATCTGAAGGTGGCTGTGACCTGGCGTCCAGGGCTGTGTACCCCGACCCTTTCTTCTGCCTCTTCTCGTTCCTGATGTCAGCATCTCCAGGCCTCTTCACTTCATCTGCCCCATCCGGTGTTCTGCTCTGACATCAACACTCTCAGTGTTTGCTGAGTCCTTGCCAAAGGCAGAGGACTTCACTGTTCTCCTAGAGGGTGTTTGCAAAGGTACGTTAGGCTTTAAATGGTGGAGCTCATTGTCTCTGCTGTTTGAGTTCAAGATGCCAGCAAACTGCCCAATTATTACCGTCTCCCTGTAAACCATTTACTGATTCACTCAGGTCTTTTCTGAAATATATTGTTCTTAGTGAGGCATTCCTGATGTGAAACTGTCCTACACCTTTCTGAGAGCTTCTTATTTCTGTTCCATTTTTCTTCTTGCCACTTATCTTACATACCCTATGGGGCTTCCTGTGTGGCTCAGTGGTGAAGAAGCTGCCTTGGCAGGCGGACTCCAGAGGCTCTGGTTCGATCCCTGGGTAAGGAAGATCCCCTGAAGGACAAAATGACAACCCACTCCAGTACTGGAAAAGCCCAGTACCTGGAAAATCCCATGGACAGAGGAGCCTGGTGGGCTACAGTCCATGGGGTTGCAACAAGTTGGACACGATTGAGTGACTGAACATGCACACACAATATGTAGTCTTTCTTTCTTCCTTCCCTCCCTCCCTTCTTGCCTTTTTTCCCCCCTCTTCCTCCTTGCATTCCTGATTTCCTTCCTTCAATGTATTTATTCATTATTCGTCTTGGGCAGCAGCTGTCTTGTCACAGCTCTGTTCCTCGAGTCTAGAGCTACGTGTGACTGTGTCAGGCACTTAACAAATGTATCTTGAATGGATGGACGAGTGTAAACTAAAGCTACCCTCTCTTCGTTCTCTCTGTCTGTTTCCCCTTTTCTCCACTGACCGGCATTTTCTGTGTTCCTAGTGTATAGATGGCACCAGTCCCTCCCCAGCGCTCTGGCTTTCACACCGTAGCTCTAACCACGGGCAGAACTTAGCTGCTGTTTCTCGGTCTCAACCCCAGATCCGGAGGTGCCAAGGTGATGTTAATGCCACTTGTATCAGGGCTGCACCTGGTCCCAGTAATCATGGCCGAGCTGCTGGGAACACAAGAGGCCACTAAGGTAGTTCCTAGGGTCTGCTTTTCTGGGAGAGGCAGGAAATTCCAAGGAAAGGATATCTGAGCGTTGAATGGGCATCAGGGATTGACAATACTTCAAGAAGACCGATGGACACCTTTCAAATAATTTTAAATTTCCTACATGTATGAAATGGGTCCATAAAAGGGCATAGTATCTGGTAGGTCAGGTGACCACAGCAAAATAACAACTGCGTGGAGTAGACACTGGGTGGATCTGGAGGCTGGTGATCGGGGTTCAGGGCGTCAGCAGGGCTGGGCTCAGGTGAGGGCTCTACCCCTGGCCTGCAGACTGCCGCCTTTTTGCTCAGTTCACGTGGCAGAGAACGCTGGGGAGTCAGAGCAGTTCCCTGCCATTTCTTCTCGAAGGGACGCAAGGTCTGTCACGAGGACTTACCTGGTTGGGATCGACCTCAACCTGATTATCTCCCAAACCCGGAATCTGATCACTCTGGAGGTGAGGACTTCAGTATATGAATTGGTGAGGGAGGGGAGCAGTTCAGTCCCTGGCCGGTGTTTCGTCCGTCTGGGTGTCCTCAGAACCCAGCCCGGTTCCTGGGAGCACATCTCCGGGTTGCAGGTGACTTTGTGTTTTCTGGTAGTTTAGGTGTTCTCCTGTCTTTGTTTAATGGATGTTGTTGGAGAACACAGTAAAAATTGGAAACTTGACTCATTTGATAGTGATGTAGTGAAAGAGGAAAATATGTCAGGGCATTTATGGGTGAAAAAAGGGCAGTAATGGGGGCAGGGATTAGGATTTGAGACAAAAAGAAATATATCTGCATGTGTATGGAATCTAGAAGAATGGTACTGATGGACGCACTTGCCGAGAAGGACTGGAGACACAGGCGGAGCCGGGACCTGTGGGCCCAGGGGGCGAGGGAGAGGGGCGGACCGGACGGGGACTCAGACCCACCCGCTGTGTGCTGGGTCCCTCAGTCGTGTCCCACTCTGGGCGGGGACCGCAGGCGGCGAGGCTCCTCTGTCCACCGGATTCTCCAGGCGAGAATGCTGGAGGGGGTCGCCATTTCCTCCTCCAGGGGATCTTCCCGACCCAGGGATCAAAGCCAAGTCTTCTGCCTCGCCTGCCTTGGCGGTGCAGATTCTTTGCCACTGTGCCACGTGACGCATACACTAGCCCGTGTGAAGCAGACCGCCCGCGGGCAGCTGCCGCACCGCACAGGAGCCCGTCTGGTGCTCTGTGATGACCGAGAGGGGCAGGACCCGGGGAGGCGAGGGGCGCCTGACGGGGAGGGGATAACGTGTCTAATTATGGCTGACGGGCGTCGTATGGCAGAAATCATCACAACATCGGAAAGGAATTTTCCTCCAGTTAAACATGTGTAAATACAAACTAGAGGAAAGAGCAGGTTTGTATTGAATGCACAGCCTTGCTTAGCGCTGACGGTTCCTGCGGCCCCTCTAACCAAGGGCTTCACCGGAGGATAACAGCTCGCAGGTCGTCCCTATTTCTTCTCGAAGGGACGCAAGGTCTGAGGATTCCGGGGACCTCAACCTGATTATCTCCCAAACCCGGAATCTGATCACTCTGGAGGTGAGGACTTCAGTATATGAATTGGTGAGGGAGGGGAGCAGTTCAGTCCCTGGCCGGTGTTTCGTCCGTCTGGGTGTCCTCAGAACCCAGCCCGGTTCCTGGGAGCACATCTCCGGGTTGCAGGTGACTTTGTGTTTTCTGGTAGTTTAGGTGTTCTCCTGTCTTTGTTTAATGGATGTTGTTGGAGAACACAGTAAAAATTGGAAACTTGACTCATTTGATAGTGATGTAGTGAAAGAGGAAAATATGTCAGGGCATTTATGGGTGAAAAAAGGGCAGTAATGGGGGCAGGGATTAGGATTTGAGACAAAAAGAAATATATCTGCATGTGTATGGAATCTAGAAGAATGGTACTGATGGACGCACTTGCCGAGAAGGACTGGAGACACAGGCGGAGCCGGGACCTGTGGGCCCAGGGGGCGAGGGAGAGGGGCGGACCGGACGGGGACTCAGACCCACCCGCTGTGTGCTGGGTCCCTCAGTCGTGTCCCACTCTGGGCGGGGACCGCAGGCGGCGAGGCTCCTCTGTCCACCGGATTCTCCAGGCGAGAATGCTGGAGGGGGTCGCCATTTCCTCCTCCAGGGGATCTTCCCGACCCAGGGATCAAAGCCAAGTCTTCTGCCTCGCCTGCCTTGGCGGTGCAGATTCTTTGCCACTGTGCCACGTGACGCATACACTAGCCCGTGTGAAGCAGACCGCCCGCGGGCAGCTGCCGCACCGCACAGGAGCCCGTCTGGTGCTCTGTGATGACCGAGAGGGGCAGGACCCGGGGAGGCGAGGGGCGCCTGACGGGGAGGGGATAACGTGTCTAATTATGGCTGACGGGCGTCGTATGGCAGAAATCATCACAACATCGTAAAGGAATTTTCCTCCAGTTAAACATGTGTAAATACAAACTAGAGGAAAGAGCAGGTTTGTATTGAATGCACAGCCTTGCTTAGAGCGCTGACGGTTCCTGCGGCCCCTCTAACCAAGGGCTTCACCGGAGGATAACAGCTCGCAGGTCGTCCCTGCTGTCTGACAATGTTAATGGCAGGAAGCGAGTGATGATTTATAAACTGACGTCGGAGCCGAGGTTAACACATCTCCTGACCGCTCGGGATGTGCAGAAGGAAGGAGCTGCTCCCAGAGGGGAAGGGGCTTCCCTCCACGCCTGTTCCTATCTCACATTCCATTCCCTGACAGCACAGAGCCTGAGGACGGCCTGCGAGGAAGTCCTCATGGCAGGTGGCCGATAGTATACAGGATGCTCACTTACGCTTGAGTTTCAGATAAAGAAGACATTTCCAGTATGGCTGCGCCACAGACCGTGTGGGGTAAACGCATAATTAGAAATGATTCTTTATTCATCTGAAGTATAAATCTAACTGGGAGCCTTGTATTTTTATTTGCTAAATCTGACAACTCCATTGACAATCCACATAATTTTCTTAGAGATCATGAACTAACCTAGAGGCAAAAAGTCCTTTAGTTCATTCTCAGCAGCCTGAAGGGGAGGATGAGGCTTGAGACCAAGCACGGGCGGAAAAAGTTCTGTTATAATTCAACATTCTGAGTTGGTATTTGATAGGTTAAAAGGATAATACTCTTTCTGCTGTCCTAATGGGACTGTCTGTGGGCGTCCCAGCTGACTCAGTGGTAAAGGACCCGCCTGCCAGTGCAGGGGATGCAGGAGACATGGGTTCGATTCCCGGGTCAGGAAGATCTCCTGGAGAAGGGCATGGCGACCCCCTCCAGGATTCTTCCTGGAGAATCCCATGGACAGAGGCGCCTGGTGGGCGACTGTCCATGGGGTCACAAAGAGTAGACTGACCTTGCATACACTGGGACTCTATGGACTTTAAAAATTCTTTTTACTGTAAATTTGGAAGAAGAAACCCAGTAAATCACAGAATGAACCAGCCAGAAGGAAGCAGAGTCAGAGTTTAGCTCCCTGATCTTACAGAAAAGGTACTGAAATGGCAGAGAAGAAATAAAACCCTGGAGTCAGACCTGAAAATAAGAGGTCATAACAGGGGTCATAACAGGTCATACATATTGATGTATACTGTCTGAGCTTTAATTTCCATTCCATTTATTTTTATTTTTTAAATTTTTACTGGAGTGCAGTTGACATACAATAGTAAAGGTGTATGTGTGTATGCTATACTTATACATATATATGCTCCTTTTCAGATTCTTTTCCCATATAGGGTATTTCCATATTGAGCTATATAGCAGCTTCTCACTAGCTGTCTATTTTTTTAAAAATAATTTTGGCCTCTTTTATTGGTTGTTTATCTATGTATTTTTCATCCATCTTTATTCTTCGACGTGTGTGGACCTCCCACCACAGTGGCCTCTCTCTTTGCAGAGCGCTGGCTCTGTGTGCATATGCTCCAGAGCGCTGGCTCCTAATTGGATACACCCATCCAGCCTCTCTGTGGCATGTGGGATCTTCCTGGGCCAGGGATCGAACCAGTGCCCCCTGCACTGCAAGGTGGACTCTCTAGCTACTGGACCACCACGGAAGCCCAGCTGTCTATTTTATGTACAGTCATATGTACATGTCAATCTCAACCTCCCAGTTTATCCCTCCTCCCTTTTATTTACCCCTGGGAACCATAAGTTTGTTTTCTGCATCTGTGACTCTATTTCTGATTTGTAAATAAGTCCACTTGTACCACATTTTAGAGTCCGCATGTAAAGGATTTCATGTATTCTTAGGATAGTTGCCTCCATGTTGCTACAAATGTTTTTTTTTTCCCATGTCCTAATGGGCGTCCCAGCTGCCTCAGTGGTAAAGGACCCGCCTGCCAGTGCAGGGGATGCAGGAGACATGGGTTCGATTCCCGGGTCAGGAAGATCTCCTGGAGAAGGGCATGGCGACCCCCTCCAGGATTCTTCCTGGAGAATCCCATGGACAGAGGCGCCTGGTGGGCGACTGTCCATGGGGTCACAAAGAGTAGACTGACCTTGCATACACTGGGACTCTATGGACTTTAAAAATTCTTTTTACTGTAAATTTGGAAGAAGAAACCCAGTAAATCACAGAATGAACCAGCCAGAAGGAAGCAGAGTCAGAGTTTAGCTCCCTGATCTTACAGAAAAGGTACTGAAATGGCAGAGAAGAAATAAAACCCTGGAGTCAGACCTGAAAATAAGAGGTCATAACAGGGGTCATAACAGGTCATACATATTGATGTATACTGTCTGAGCTTTAATTTCCATTCCATTTATTTTTATTTTTTAAATTTTTACTGGAGTGCAGTTGACATACAATAGTAAAGGTGTATGTGTGTATGCTATACTTATACATATATATGCTCCTTTTCAGATTCTTTTCCCATATAGGGTATTTCCATATTGAGCTATATAGCAGCTTCTCACTAGCTGTCTATTTTTTTAAAAATAATTTTGGCCTCTTTTATTGGTTGTTTATCTATGTATTTTTCATCCATCTTTATTCTTCGACGTGTGTGGACCTCCCACCACAGTGGCCTCTCTCTTTGCAGAGCGCTGGCTCTGTGTGCATATGCTCCAGAGCGCTGGCTCCTAATTGGATACACCCATCCAGCCTCTCTGTGGCATGTGGGATCTTCCTGGGCCAGGGATCGAACCAGTGCCCCCTGCACTGCAAGGTGGACTCTCTAGCTACTGGACCACCACGGAAGCCCAGCTGTCTATTTTATGTACAGTCATATGTACATGTCAATCTCAACCTCCCAGTTTATCCCTCCTCCCTTTTATTTACCCCTGGGAACCATAAGTTTGTTTTCTGCATCTGTGACTCTATTTCTGATTTGTAAATAAGTCCACTTGTACCACATTTTAGAGTCCGCATGTAAAGGATTTCATGTATTCTTAGGATAGTTGCCTCCATGTTGCTACAAATGGCATTATTTCCTTCTTTTTATTGGCTGAGTCACTCCTTTGTATACATGGACCACATCTTTATCCATTCCTCTGTGGATGGACGTTGAGGTTGCTTCCGAATCTTGACTGTTGCCAACAGTGCTGCTGTGAGGCACGGGGGTGCGGGTGCCTTTTTGTTCCATTCCGTTTAAAAAGTGGAAATGGTTGTGTTTCCCCTAGAGAACCCCAGCGAGGATGAAATGCGCCCACAGAAGCCCCAGAGCTGCTGCTGGGGGTGCCTGCTGCCTGCTTGCCTCTCTCCCAGCGGCTGAGCAGCAGGGAGCCCTGCCCGGCGTCCCCCACCATCAATGCCACGCTGGGTTGTTGCAGGTGATCGTCATCAGCCTGTTTATCGCTAAAGTGATACCGACCAGGCTCTTGGCTTTCCCCAATCAATAGAAATTCACTAGAGGCCGGACAAGGAATCTAGCAAGACCATATGGGGCCAGGTGCTTTATAGCAGGGTGGAGAGCAAGAACAACAGGTCCCCTTGCCTGCTGGCTTCTCAGCTGGGGGAAGGAGGGTGTCTTGGTGCCTATACAGGGTGAGGGTTGTGGGGTGTCCGCGGTCCGGCTCAAGGGATGGCTTAGGTGGTCTGCTCACTTCTCTGCTGGTGTGGAGCGCAGAGTATGCAGAGTACCGTGCTTTAGCTCCAGGCTTTTCAGAAAGGGCAGTTGGATTTTTTTGTTTGTTTGTTTTTTTAAAATCTGTATATCTTTTCCACCCAGAATTTGCCCCAACAGCTTGCCGGCAATTATTTTCAGTCCCATGTAGTTTGTTCATATTTTGTTGTTGGAGGAGCGATGTGTCCAGGTGCAAGCCTGTCTCAAAAGTAGCAAATAGAATACTTTGCTTGCTGGGTTAATTATAATATAAGTTTTAACTTTGGCCCTACTGGCCAAGCTACAGAGGGAAGAGGAAATAAACGTTGCTCATCTGAAGAAAAGGAAAAAACGGAGAGGGAATAGCTTGAGTGTCTCCCCTAGGGCTGAGAGGTGGTAATTTACTTGAGGTCGGCCTGGGTGATTGGGTGCCCTCAGGAAGTAGGGGATTGTTTTTGCTGACACTCCCTCAAAACTCCTAAAACTTCGATTCTTTTCCACATTGGCTTTTTGTTTGTCCTATCAAGTCAGTTATTGCCCCAGGCTGTTTATTGGCAACGTCCTGTCAAGTGGTGGTCCTCAAAATGGGGCCCCTAAGCCCCTAGCAAGCATGCGTGCTCAGTCGTGTCCGACCCCGTGGGGCCTGGAGCAGGGTTGCCATGTCCTCCTCTGGGGGATCTTCCTGAGCTAGGGATCAAACCTGCGACCCCTGCATCTCCTGCACTGGCAGGTCAATTCTTCGCCACGAGCGCCACCTGGGAAGCCAAGGGCACCAGGAGCTGCTTGTGAAGGCAGATGATCAAGGACCCGCCCAGGCCTTTCCAATCTGCAGGTGGAGGAGAAAGCCCCGCGGCCGAGATTTCCCAGCTCTCCTCGCGCTGTAGACACGGCCTGAAGACTGAGGAGCCCGGCTCCGGAGCATGGACCCCCACAGCTTGCAGGTCTGTCTGTTTCTTGTTGCCGATAGTGGTCGGGTTGGACCTGTCTGCATCTTCATTTGCTCTAGCTACAGTTTGAGACCCTCAGTAATTGCTAGTGGCACGGGAAGGAGGGCCACCGCGTCCTTTGCGTACAGAGAAGGGCCAGGTGTTCTGGTAGAGGCCTTATGTCCACTGTGGCAGGGTCCCCATCCTCAAGGGCGCAGACGTACCTCCTGTTAGATGAGCCGGGGCATCAGGTTAGAGATAAAGTGCACAATAAACGGCATGCGCTAGAATGAATGCCAAACCATCCCTACCCCACCCCCACCCCGCTCCAACCCCGGGTTTGGAAAAACTGTCTTGCTTCAAACCAGTCCCTGGTGCCCAAAGGTTGGGAACGGTTGCATTTTTCCACTTAATGCTCACAGCCCCTCTCTGAGGTCGCTGTCACCCCCTCCCCCACTCACTATGAACCTGAAACTCAGAGATGTCTTGTAGACTGTCTAAGCTCACACAGCTCCAAAGCGGTAGAGGTGGAAGGCCAGTCTGACTTTCAACCCGCTAGCTTTTCTTCTAGAAATTCCATGAAGGTGGAAGGACCCGAGACGGGCGGGATTTGGGGCGAGGGGATCCGAGAGTGTCTCACACTAGTTGTGGGCGAGGGAACGGTGGATGGGGGACGGGGGTGGCTGGCGGGGCGGGGTGGGGGGCGCGCAGCTGCGGGGGCTTGACGTCCCGTCTAGGTGGGGAGGAGCGCGACAGCGGCGCACACGCTGCTCAGAGCCGAGTGCCAACAATTTCAATGAAGCCAGGGGTCCAGCGAGAGGTGTTTGAGGGGCCCAGGCACGTATCATCCGTGTCCGCAGCAAAAAGAAAAAAACAATACCTCGCTCTGCACGCTGTGACCACTGGGCTACCGTGAGACAGCGTGGCCTTTCGGAAGGACCACAGAATACCTGAATCCCTTAGAGAGAGGAATTTCCCCAGGGAAAAAAATAAAACAAAGGAAGATCCTCTGATTATGTTTAAATGTTTCCTCGCCAGTGCTTGGGGGAATTCTAGCATCCCGCGCTGGCAGGGGAAAGCCATTGTGCCTGGGAAAGGGTGATCAGGGCTCCCTGCCGGGAGGCCGGAGCGGGCGGGGAGGGGGCGGGGAGGAAGGGTGTTGCCATAGCAGCCCAGGTGCAACAGTTTGGAGTGAGTGATGGCCTTACAAATGACCCTGGCACGCAGCAGAGGAAACCCAAGGAGAAGATTAATTGAATTACAGCTTACAGTGTGCGTGCGTTTTATTTCTGCGGTGGAGTCTTAAATGGATTGCGGGGCGGGCTCGCCAGCTGGGGTAAGGTCAGCGCGGAGGAAACGGGAGGGCTGTGGGCGGACAGTCTTCTGGATGGAGAGCAAGCTTTAGGCTGTTTTTGTTTGGGGGTTTGGACGGGCTCCGTTTATGATCGTCTTTGTCTAAGAGCAACTTCATTGTTTTTCATGCCAGGGTGTGACTAGCATCTGGAGAGTTCACCTTAAGACAATGGGAGGTAAATTGGGATAAGGAGTAAAATACTTGCTTCATAACACGTTTTCTCACTTTCTGAGATAATTACTATAGGAGCTTTTTCCTGTAGGGCGGTGAAAATTTAAGTTATAAGAAACGTGATTATTCAGGTACCGTATGGCAGTATATATTGCACCAAATATTTTGTGGATAGACTTTATGATAAATGCAAAATTTTCTAACAGTATTAATATGATTTAATACTTCCTTGGAATGTTAAAGTAAGTGATGTGAACAAGCTTGCACCAAAATAATTGCCTAATCTCTTAAAGGCACGTGTGTGTTTAGGTAATTAAAATTTTTTCCATCTCTTATTTAGGTATTTGTTCAGCTACTAATTTTGTTATATAATGTGTCTAGGCATTTGTTTGCTTTTTGAAATAAGCGTTGTACTGTTTTCTTCAGTGTCCCTTGGATAACTTGACTGGAAGCAGCCTCAGGGTCTAGCAAATCATGGTCCTGGCTCTGAAAACGTTTGCTACGTGTCTTGAAAAATGTAGAGAGGCGCTATAGGGTAAACACAGGAGGTAAGCATAGTGTGATGTAGGAGTCCAGTGCAGGAGACACGGTTTGATCCCTGGGCCAAGAAGATCCCCTGAAGGAGGATATGGTCATGCCGGAGAAATCCCTCGGACAGAGGAGCCTGGGGGACTTCTGCCTGTGGGAATAAAAGAGTCAGTGGCAACTTCGCAACTGAACAACAAAACTCTGAAACTCTTTTTCTTTTTTAAATGATTTTTAAAGGTTACCCTCCATCTACAGTTATTACAAAGTATTCCCATGCTGAGCAACACATCCCCGAGCCTGTCTTACACCTGGGGTTTATAGCTCTCACTCCCTGACCCTTTTCATTTCCCCTCCCCAGCCCCACTGGTAGCTACTAGTTTGTTGTTATCTGTGCATCTGCTTCTTTTTGTTATATTCACTAGTTTGTTTTATTTTTTGAATCCCACATATATGTGGTATCATACAGTATTTGTTTTTCTCTAACTTATTTTACTTAGCATAATACCGAGTCCATCTATGTTGCTGCAAATGGTAACATTTATTCTTTTTTATGGCTGAGTAGTATTCCATTGTGTATATGTACCACATCTTTATCCATTCATCTGTTGATAGATACCTAAGTTGTTTCCATATCTTGGGCCCTGGGAATAGTGCTGCTGTGAATATTGGGGCACATGTATCTTAAAATTACTGCTTTATGTTGGAGATACACCCAGGAGCAGAATTGCTGGATCATGTTGGTTTTATTGAGAAACCTCCATATTTTCTACAGTGGTTGCACCAATTTACATTCCCACAAATGTCGCGAAGTTTTGAGAGCACAGACCTGGGTTCTCATCCAGACCACATACCTTCCCATGGCCACATCACCCTGGGTGAGCCACGTAAACTCTGACTCATTTTCTTCACCTGTGGTGTCTTACGTTAGGGGTGAGAATGAGGTCTGGTCTGGTGTGCCCAGCCCCTCGAATGCTCCCGGGACACAGCGGGCCTTCAGCAGACGTCCACGTCCTCACCTCTGCCCCTGCTTTAAAACCTGCTTACGAGAAGATCGGGTGTAGTGGGAAGAGCAAGGGCTGGTCTAGTTTTCTTTTTAACTGGAGTGCAGTTGACTGAGAGCGTTGTTCCAGGCGTACAGCAGGACCCCGTGAGACGTGTCCAGTTGTCTAGTCTCTAAGGTGTGTCCAGCGCTTGTGACCCGTGGGCCGCAGCCCCCCAGCTCCTCCGTCTGCGGGAGCACCGGGTGAGAACGCGGGGCTGGGCTGCCATGCCCCCCTCCAGGAGATCTCGACTCAGGGGTCAAGCCCGCATTGGCCGGTGAGTTCTTTACCACTGGCGCCACCTGGGAGACCCATATATATACATATCTACACACACACACCATAATTTTAGATTCTTTTTCCTTATAAGTTATTACAAAGTACTGAGTATAATTCCCTATGCTGTATAGTAGGTCCTTGTTGGTTATCTATTTTATATAGAGTAGCGTGCATGTGTTAACCCCAAATGCCAACAAATTTATCCCTCCCTCCGCTTTCCAAACCTTTGGGAGCCCTAAGTTTGTTTTCTTTGGGTGGGTCTAGTCTTCACCAAGTCATTTTAAACCTGTGTGAGACTTAGTTCATATTTGTCTAAAACCTCCTCCGTCTCCTCCTGAGGGTCCTATTCGCCCCCGACTTCTGCCCCCTTCGGTTCCTTTGGGCATCCCTCAGGTCTCTGAGCCACGCCGGTGACGGATGGGTGGCTGCCTCAGGGCCTGCCCGTGTTGCTATGTTTGTGTAAACTCAGGGAGTGTGTGTTTCAGTGTGACCTAAATGACCCACCTTCAGGGATCACAGAGAGACGTGCATCTGCCCTGCTGTTTAACAGGGTGACTGTGAGTGGCTAATAAAACGAGTGGAAGCCACTTACTAAGTAGAAGACGCTAGACAGATGTTCATTAAATCTTTGTGCCTTTATCCCTGCAGCCCTGAATGCTTCGTCCTTCCTTTCAAAAGGCTTAAATCACCTCGTGTGCTTGACTTCACATCCCTTTAAAGTAAAGGGCTAATTGCTTGGTTTAATAAACCTCTTGCTTCTGACAGTCTATTAGCTACTTTCTCCCCTATAAGTTGTACAAAGTGACAGCTGGATTGGTTTTGAGGTCTTGCAGGGCTTTCTCCTTAAAGTCTTTCCTAGGGAGTCTAACAGAAAGTGTAAAGAGAAAAGAGCTGGGTTTTGTTTTTTTTTGTTTTTTTTTTTTTTTTAAATCTCAGTTCTTTCTCTCTCTTTCTTTGGCAGTTGGTAACATCCTTTGGTACAGGTTTTTTATTTTTTTATTTTTTTGGCCATTTCTATTGGTCTTTCATTTATTTATTTTCATCCATCTTTGTTCTTTGGCCCATGTGTGGGCCTCCCATCGCAACGGCCTCTCTCATCGCAGAGCACCGGCTCTGGGCGCTTGCGCTCCAGAGCTCCAGCTCGGTAGTTGGACACATCGGTCCAGCCGCTCCGCGGCACGTGGGATCTTCCCAGGCCAGGGATCAAACCGGCGCCCCTTGCACTGCAAGGCGGTGTCCTTACCCACTGGACCACCAGGAAAGCCTTTGGTAAGGTTTTTGAGGAAATAAGAATTAAGTTAATAATGGAACCAATGGGCTAGAATCTGTCCCCTGAGCAGTTGACTTCTTGGGTTCACCCAGGCCCCCAGAATTCAGGAGTAAGTGAAACAACAGAAGGCTCCAGAGAGATCCGGGCACCCCGGGCTCCCTAGAGCTGTAGTTCTAGAATCTCCATTAGCGTGCTCCTGCGGTCCGGGACACGCCACCCGGGAGAGTCTGTGTCCTGCTCTGTGCAGCTCTGTGTGACGTTAGTCTGACGATGGGGTTTCCCAGGCAAGAATCCTGGTTCCGTGTCCCCTCCAGGGGGTCTCCCCCACCCAGGGATCACACGGGCGTCTCCGGCATCTCCTGCATTGGCGGGCGGAGTCCTTGCCACTGAGCCACCTGGGAAGCCCAACCCACTCGAGTATCCTTGGCTGGAAAATTCCATGGAGTGAAATTTCAGGGTGGACTCAGCCCATGGGGTCGCCCAGAGCTGGCTGTGCCTGAGCAGCCGGCGTGACTGCATCCAGGTCTTCCTACTGGTAACCGTGTTCCATGCCGTGGCATCACTGCAGTGGCCTTTCCGGTGATTTTATTTCCCGTCAGAACCTCGCCTGGTTTAATGCACCCCCCTTCTCCGCGAGGCGCGCGGTTCTTGAGAAGAGACCGCATCTGCCCTTCTCAGTTTCCTCTCCAGTGCTTAGCCCAGGGCCTGGCAGAGCGGGCCGACACGTACGTGTTGAAAAACTCAGCACGTGATCTCCTTGACAGTGTGCCTCAAAACGGGGTGCCGCCCAGACTGAGGGTGCGCGTTGGATCTCCTCATCCTAGGGTTCCGAGGTCCCTGGGTGCTCCCCCGGCGTGCGCGAGGCTCAGGCGCTTGCTCAGATCGTCCTCAGCCATGCAGTCAGGCGCGGGCCGTGTCATCCGGCAACCATGGCACAGGCTCTGGGCGCTTGCGCTCAGAGCCCCAGCTCGGTAGTTGGACACATAGGTCCAGCCGCTCCGCGGCACGTGGGATCTTCCCAGGCCAGGGATCAAACCGGCGCCCCTTGCACTGCAAGGCGGTGTCCTTACCCACTGGACCACCAGGAAAGCCTTTGGTAAGGTTTTTGAGGAAATAAGAATTAAGTTAATAATGGAACCAATGGGCTAGAATCTGTCCCCTGAGCAGTTGACTTCTTGGGTTCACCCAGGCCCCCAGAATTCAGGAGTAAGTGAAACAACAGAAGGCTCCAGAGAGATCCGGGCACCCCGGGCTCCCTAGAGCTGTAGTTCTAGAATCTCCATTAGCGTGCTCCTGCGGTCCGGGACACGCCACCCGGGAGAGTCTGTGTCCTGCTCTGTGCAGCTCTGTGTGACGTTAGTCTGACGATGGGGTTTCCCAGGCAAGAATCCTGGTTCCGTGTCCCCTCCAGGGGGTCTCCCCCACCCAGGGATCACACGGGCGTCTCCGGCATCTCCTGCATTGGCGGGCGGAGTCCTTGCCACTGAGCCACCTGGGAAGCCCAACCCACTCGAGTATCCTTGGCTGGAAAATTCCATGGAGTGAAATTTCAGGGTGGACTCAGCCCATGGGGTCGCCCAGAGCTGGCTGTGCCTGAGCAGCCGGCGTGACTGCATCCAGGTCTTCCTACTGGTAACCGTGTTCCATGCCGTGGCATCACTGCAGTGGCCTTTCCGGTGATTTTATTTCCCGTCAGAACCTCGCCTGGTTTAATGCACCCCCCTTCTCCGCGAGGCGCGCGGTTCTTGAGAAGAGACCGCATCTGCCCTTCTCAGTTTCCTCTCCAGTGCTTAGCCCAGGGCCTGGCAGAGCGGGCCGACACGTACGTGTTGAAAAACTCAGCACGTGATCTCCTTGACAGTGTGCCTCAAAACGGGGTGCCGCCCAGACTGAGGGTGCGCGTTGGATCTCCTCATCCTAGGGTTCCGAGGTCCCTGGGTGCTCCCCCGGCGTGCGCGAGGCTCAGGCGCTTGCTCAGATCGTCCTCAGCCATGCAGTCAGGCGCGGGCCGTGTCATCCGGCAACCATGGCACAGGCTCTGCCCTGTGGACTTATTTGCAGCATAATTTAGAGGGAGTGGAATCTGAGTCTCCAAACTGAGATTTCTTCAGGCAGGAGCACGTGTGGCAGGAGGGCAGGAAGGGGGCTGTGTCTGCGTGCTCAGTCGTGTCTGACGCGTTGCGACCCGGTAAACCGCAGTCCACCGGGCTCCTCTGTCCACGGGGTTTTCTGGGGAAGGACACTGGAGCGGGTTGTCATTTCCTACTCCAAGGGATCTTGCTTACCTAGTGATGGAACCCGCGTCTCTTGTGTCTTCTGCTTTGGCAGGTGGAGTCTTTACCACTAAGCTACCCGGGAAGCCCAGAAAGGGGTTACAAGGTGAGAAAAGGAAGTTGAGGCAATACGAAAAGAATTCAGGGGATGAAGCTGTTGACTTGCACCGGATGCGAACGGTGGAGAACTGTCAGCCCTTCATCACCAAAGCCAGGGATCAGGGGTCTTGGTGAGTAACGTAATTGGCAGCACATATTTGCATTTGTCTGTCTTTTAAGAACAACTAACATGTTACGGCTCATCATCAAACACAATGATGATCTTGATGAAAAGAACGTTTGCGTCACAACACGATGGAGACGACCTTGTCTCCGAATGTCGCCGTCAACGAAATCAAGACTTTCCCAGCTCTCTGTATGGGTCTAATCTTAATTTTACCCACTGTGTTCACGCAGCAATGGTGTGGAATGCTTGGTGCTGTGGGGAGGCTGCCCGGTCCACAGGGACGGCTGATGGGCTGAAGTGACCCGGATCACCTGCGAGCTGGTCAGCAGGCACTCACGGGGAGCTTTCCCACGAGCTTTTCCTAGTAAACCTCACTCCCGCTGTCAGTGAGAAGAGGACTTCAGGTGTATGAAAGAATAGGGCTCATTCATGATTTCAGTGGCAACAATCCAGGAAGCTCCATCTTAACCGTATATCCCCAGGAATGCTTTATTTTCTAATAGCATTTTTGAAGGCGAAGGAAGGGTGCCCTTGGGAGTACTCTGAGTGTTACATAGATGAGGAGTATTCTGCTCTCCACGCCCCTTGAAAATAGCGTCGCAGGCTCAGCTAGTCAGGCGCGGCCGTGTCATCCGGCAACCATGGCACAGGCTCTGCCCTGTGGACTTATTTGCAGCATAATTTAGAGGGAGTGGAATCTGAGTCTCCAAACTGAGATTTCTTCAGGCAGGAGCACGTGTGGCAGGAGGGCAGGAAGGGGGCTGTGTCTGCGTGCTCAGTCGTGTCTGACGCGTTGCGACCCGGTAAACCGCAGTCCACCGGGCTCCTCTGTCCACGGGGTTTTCTGGGGAAGGACACTGGAGCGGGTTGTCATTTCCTACTCCAAGGGATCTTGCTTACCTAGTGATGGAACCCGCGTCTCTTGTGTCTTCTGCTTTGGCAGGTGGATTCTTTACCACTAAGCTACCCGGGAAGCCCAGAAAGGGGTTACAAGGTGAGAAAAGGAAGTTGAGGCAATACGAAAAGAATTCAGGGGATGAAGCTGTTGACTTGCACCGGATGCGAACGGTGGAGAACTGTCAGCCCTTCATCACCAAAGCCAGGGATCAGGGGTCTTGGTGAGTAACGTAATTGGCAGCACATATTTGCATTTGTCTGTCTTTTAAGAACAACTAACATGTTACGGCTCATCATCAAACACAATGATGATCTTGATGAAAAGAACGTTTGCGTCACAACACGATGGAGACGACCTTGTCTCCGAATGTCGCCGTCAACGAAATCAAGACTTTCCCAGCTCTCTGTATGGGTCTAATCTTAATTTTACCCACTGTGTTCACGCAGCAATGGTGTGGAATGCTTGGTGCTGTGGGGAGGCTGCCCGGTCCACAGGGACGGCTGATGGGCTGAAGTGACCCGGATCACCTGCGAGCTGGTCAGCAGGCACTCACGGGGAGCTTTCCCACGAGCTTTTCCTAGTAAACCTCACTCCCGCTGTCAGTGAGAAGAGGACTTCAGGTGTATGAAAGAATAGGGCTCATTCATGATTTCAGTGGCAACAATCCAGGAAGCTCCATCTTAACCGTATATCCCCAGGAATGCTTTATTTTCTAATAGCATTTTTGAAGGCGAAGGAAGGGTGCCCTTGGGAGTACTCTGAGTGTTACATAGATGAGGAGTATTCTGCTCTCCACGCCCCTGTTTCCACAAGCTAAGTCCTTGAGGACTCTTCTCGTAGATGATTAGCACAGGACTCTTTATTTTAATTGATGAGCGTCAGTCCCCAGCCCAGCCGTCCTCACCTAACCATGGCACTCGGCAAAAGCCTGTGCCCCATTGATGGTAGGACCATAGCCTTCCTAGGAGCAAGGCTTACGTTTCATCGTGTGATATCCTTGGTGCCTCTGTGGTCTGTTCACAGTGAGTTGGGGATGGAGTCAGAATAATGCCTGTGTCGTAGGAGTAAGCCTGCAAATGATGCTCACAGCGCGGCTGACCTCTAGTGGACGGAAGGCAGTGGTGCTGCCCAGCCCGGGTTCCTTTCCCTTCAGAGAATCTGTACAGGGGTACACTCCATTGGAAGAAGCCATTGATCAGTGACCCTAGACCGTAGGAAAATGATAAACTCGAGAAACTTGTGGAAAAGAAGAATGCTTGCTTTCTAGGACTTTGAAAGAATGTACAGTAACATGGAGTGAAGAAAAGCCCACCTACCAAAGTTGAATTTTATTTAGTTTGCTGGAAAGGATTGAAATACATTGACATGACAGGAAAATCTTATAAAACATGTAATTATCTGCCCAGAATTGTAATACCTGTTTTATTTCTATCTATAAATTCTTTTGTATATTTACTACCTGCTTATGAGATGTCCTGGGAAAGTTCTCATCTACTTGTTCTCATGTGAATTATCACCTGGCATGGTGGAATGCTTGGTGCTGTGGGAGGCTGCCCGGTCCACAGGGACGGCTGATGGGCTGAAGTGACCCGGATCACCTGCGAGCTGGTCAGCAGGCACTCACGGGAGCTTTCCACGAGCTTTTCCTAGTAAACCTCACTCCCGCTGTCAGTGAGAAGAGGACTTCAGGTGTATGAAAGAATAGGGCTCATTCATGATTTCAGTGGCAACAATCCAGGAAGCTCCATCTTAACCGTATATCCCCAGGAATGCTTTATTTTCTAATAGCATTTTTGAAGGCGAAGGAAGGGTGCCCTTGGGAGTACTCTGAGTGTTACATAGATGAGGAGTATTCTGCTCTCCACGCCCCTGTTTCCACAAGCTAAGTCCTTGAGGACTCTTCTCGTAGATGATTAGCACAGGACTCTTTATTTTAATTGATGAGCGTCAGTCCCCAGCCCAGCCGTCCTCACCTAACCATGGCACTCGGCAAAAGCCTGTGCCCCATTGATGGTAGGACCATAGCCTTCCTAGGAGCAAGGCTTACGTTTCATCGTGTGATATCCTTGGTGCCTCTGTGGTCTGTTCACAGTGAGTTGGGGATGGAGTCAGAATAATGCCTGTGTCGTAGGAGTAAGCCTGCAAATGATGCTCACAGCGCGGCTGACCTCTAGTGGACGGAAGGCAGTGGTGCTGCCCAGCCCGGGTTCCTTTCCCTTCAGAGAATCTGTACAGGGGTACACTCCATTGGAAGAAGCCATTGATCAGTGACCCTAGACCGTAGGAAAATGATAAACTCGAGAAACTTGTGGAAAAGAAGAATGCTTGCTTTCTAGGACTTTGAAAGAATGTACAGTAACATGGAGTGAAGAAAAGCCCACCTACCAAAGTTGAATTTTATTTAGTTTGCTGGAAAGGATTGAAATACATTGACATGACAGGAAAATCTTATAAAACATGTAATTATCTGCCCAGAATTGTAATACCTGTTTTATTTCTATCTATAAATTCTTTTTGTATATTTACTACCTGCTTATGAGATGTCCTGGGAAAGTTCTCATCTACTTGTTCTCATGTGAATTATCACCTGGCATGGTGGAAAAGTGTTGAAAATGTGTTGTTTCAAGACTCAAGGTTGACAGTGAAGAAGTGGAATGAATTTCAGATTATTTTTTATCGTGACTACCAGAAAAGTTTCACTTATTAGTATAAAAATATGCAAAAGAATTGACCGCACCAATAAGAAATTTTAAGCACAAAATGTGTTGTAAAGAAAGCATCTATTTTGTTACGGTTAAGGTATTGGAATCCAGATGAGTAAGAAAATGCAGATTACAGAGTTGAAATAGGATCTTTTTTTCTTTTAAAGATTTATTTATTTATTTATTTATTTTGGTGGGGGTAGGGTTGGGGAGGGAGGGGAGCAGGTGGGCCACTTCTATTGGTCTGTCATTTGCCCATTTTCATCCATTTTTTTTTTTCTTTGGCCCATGTGGGCCTCCCATCACGGTGGCCTCTGTTGTCGCCGAGCACCGACTCTGGGCGCATGTGCTCTAGAGCTCCGGCTCGGTAATTGGACACATGGGTCCAGCTGCTCCGCGGCACGTGGGGTCTTCCCAGGCCAGGGATCGAACCAGCGCCCCTTGCACTGCAAGGAGGTGTCCTTACCCACTGGACCACCAGGGAAGCCCTGAAATAGGATCTTTAGAGAAAAGTTCTGAGCAGTTTTGTTGAAGGAGTTATGGACGTAGAGGGCAACGGGCTAGACCATGTGAGAAGGTCGTAGTTTGTTTTGCAGAATGCTGTTGTCAGGCAGTGCAGTTTTTAACGGCCCATAGTAAGAGATATTTCGACATGGGATCTGGTAGATTTTCAAATGGTGAGTGTCCTTGCCAAATGAGCATAAGAAGAAAATGCTGAGAAACTTGTGGAAAAGAAGAATGCTTGCTTTCTAGGACTTTGAAAGAATGTACAGTAACATGGAGTGAAGAAAAGCCCACCTACCAAAGTTGAATTTTATTTAGTTTGCTGGAAAGGATTGAAATACATTGACATGACAGGAAAATCTTATAAAACATGTAATTATCTGCCCAGAATTGTAATACCTGTTTTATTTCTATCTATAAATTCTTTTTGTATATTTACTACCTGCTTATGAGATGTCCTGGGAAAGTTCTCATCTACTTGTTCTCATGTGAATTATCACCTGGCATGGTGGAAAAGTGTTGAAAATGTGTTGTTTCAAGACTCAAGGTTGACAGTGAAGAAGTGGAATGAATTTCAGATTATTTTTTATCGTGACTACCAGAAAAGTTTCACTTATTAGTATAAAAATATGCAAAAGAATTGACCCGCACCAATAAGAAATTTTAAGCACAAAATGTGTTGTAAAGAAAGCATCTATTTTGTTACGGTTAAGGTATTGGAATCCAGATGAGTAAGAAAATGCAGATTACAGAGTTGAAATAGGATCTTTTTTTCTTTTAAAGATTTATTTATTTATTTATTTATTTTGGTGGGGGTAGGGTGGGGGTGGGGAAGGAGGGGAGCAGGTGGGCCACTTCTATTGGTCTGTCATTTGCCCATTTTCATCCATTTTTTTTTTTCTTTGGCCCATGTGGGCCTCCCATCACGGTGGCCTCTGTTGTCGCCGAGCACCGACTCTGGGCGCATGTGCTCTAGAGCTCCGGCTCGGTAATTGGACACATGGGTCCAGCTGCTCCGCGGCACGTGGGGTCTTCCCAGGCCAGGGATCGAACCAGCGCCCCTTGCACTGCAAGGAGGTGTCCTTACCCACTGGACCACCAGGGAAGCCCTGAAATAGGATCTTTAGAGAAAAGTTCTGAGCAGTTTTGTTGAAGGAGTTATGGACGTAGAGGGCAACGGGCTAGACCATGTGAGAAGGTCGTAGTTTGTTTTGCAGAATGCTGTTGTCAGGCAGTGCAGTTTTTAACGGCCCATAGTAAGAGATATTTCGACATGGGATCTGGTAGATTTTCAAATGGTGAGTGTCCTTGCCAAAGTTTTTTTGGAGGAAGTGACTTTGCTCATTCCCTCGGCTCTTGTAGGGTTTGTGAAGCTTCCGGCGGACACAGGGCCTCATTTTGAGGGCTCTGTGTTAGGGCTGCCCTGCCATCCACTGCGTCGTGTGGGGCTGGTGTCCACCAGGCGACGGTGTTCCCAAGAAGAAAAAGGCTGCTCAGGACTCAGGGCAGGTGGCTGGTGTTGCTGTTTATACCTGTCAGCAGGTCGGATGGACCTGCTCCTCTTCCTTTAGAACATCATCTGCATATTGCAGCAAGGCAGAAACTCTGAGCAACTTGTAAAGAAGGCGGAAACATCAGAGAAAACTTGGAAGCAGTTTCAGGCTGACTGGGGAGGAAAGGGGACACGTTTTCCCTGCCTTGCGTGTCCACCCGTGTGCTGACGGTAAGAAAACTTCCTTGGTGACAGTGCGGCGAAGCTGACTGTCGTGACGTTGTGATCGTAGGGCTGGGCCAGAGCTTGTCCTTTTACCTGATGTATGCAGAGTTGAGATGCAGCGTTACAACTCCGTGAGTTTTAACGAACGTAGACACCTGTGTAGTCCACACCCTGTCTAAAGATTCAGAGTATTCTCGTCTCTCCAGAAAGGTTCCCTGCACCCCCTCCCCACTCTCCTCTCCCGCCCCTCCTCCGGCAGGAGTGATTTCTTGCATCTTGGATTACCTGTTCTAGAATTTAACATAAATGCAATCATAGGAATTATCTTAAGTCAGTAAGTTACTCAAATTTTAATATAGTTCCAATTGAGTTGAATTGTTTCTGTTTCAATTCAGTTTCCCTTCCCCCCACCCCGGATACTTGTTTCAAATATGGAGAACATTATTGAGTGTCTGTATCCAGCTAGAGGCCCTCCCCTCGCCCCGTGCCCACCTGCTCCCCCAGACACAACGTCGCATCAGTAATTACTTCATTGCGTTCTGGGTCATCCTTCCTGTGCTTCTGTTTTGCCATTTCCTGTCAGATGTAGAATTCTATTTTTATGATTAAATTTTTATTTTATATTGAAGTGTCGTTGATTGACAACGTTGTTAGTTTCAGGGGTACAGCAAAGTGATTCAGTTATACGTAGATCCTTTCGTTTGCAGAGTCTTGTCCTCCACAGGCCATTACAGAGCATCGGCTTCCCTGTGCCCCGCGGCAGGCCCTCTGATAGTCTAGACGTGGAGGGAGACGTGTTAGTCGCTCAGCTGCGTCCCACTCTCTGAGACCCCACGGACTGGGCCCGCCCGGCTGCTCTGTCCGTGGGACTCTCCAGGCAGGAGCACTGGGGTGGGTCGCCGTGTCCTCCTGCAGGGGATCCTCCTGACCCAGGGATGGAACCTGGCTCTCCTGCATTGCAGAGCCTTCGAGCCACCATTGTGTGTGTTCATCTCGAACTCGTAATTTATCCCTCCTCTTCCGCCTTTCCCCTTTGGGACCCATAAGGTTGTTTTGAAGGCTCTAAGTCTGTTTCAGTTTTGTAAATAAGTCCGTTTGTATCATTTTTTAGATTCCACAAATGACGTTTGTTTTTCTCTGACTTACTTCACTCAGTATAATAATCTTTAGGTCCCTCTATGTCCATGAAGCTGACCGTATTTCCTTCTTTTTTACAGCTGAGTAATGTTCTATATATGTACCACATCTGTCCATTCATATGTTGATGCGCACTGAGATTGTTTTCCATGTCTTGGCTACTGTACGTAGTGCTGCCATGACCATTGGAGTGCATGCATCTTTTATTTTATTTTTTATTTTTATTTATTTTTATTTTTTGGGAGGGTCGGGTTGGGGAGGGAGGGGAGCAGGCGGGCCACTTCTGTTGGTCTTTCTCTATTTTCATCCGTCTTTGTTCTTTGGCCCGTGTGGGCCTCCCGTCACAGTGGCCTCTGTTGTCGCAGAGCCGGCTTTGGGCGCATGCGCTCCAGAGCTCTGGCTCGGTAACTGGACACATGGGTCCAGCCGCTCCGCGGCACGTGGGATCCTCCCAGGCCAGGGCTCGAACCGGCGCCCCTTGCACTGCAAGGCGGTGTCCTTACCCACTGGACCACCAAGGAAGCCCTACATACATCTTTTAAAATTAAGATTTTTCTCCAGATCTATGGCCAGGACTGGGATGCTGGATCATACAGGAATTCTGTTTTTAGTTTTTTAAGGAAGCTCCATACTGTTCTCCCTAGTGGATGTGCTGCCTTACCTGCCCAGCAGCAGCGCAGGAGGTTTCCCTTTTCTCCAGTCTTTCTCTAGCACTTATTATTTGTAGACTTTTTGATGATGGGCACTCTGGCTGGTGTGGTAAGGTGATACTTTATTGTAGTTTTGATTTGCATTACTCTAATTGACTATATTGGTCATTTTCTCATGTGCTTTTTGCTCATTTGTATGTCTCCTTTGGCGAAATACCTATTTAGATCTTCCCATTTTTTTTTATTGTTTTCTTTTTCTTTTTCTTTTTTTTTTTTTTTTGATACTGAGCTGCAAGAGCTATTTGTATATTTTGGAGATACTTGCTTTGTTTTCAAATATTTTCTCCCATTCTGTGGTTTGTCTTTTTGTTTCATTTATGATTTCCTTGTCTGGGGAAAAGCTTTCAAATTGAATTAGGTCCCATTATATTTTTGTTTTTATTTCCGTTATTATAAGAGACAGATCCAAAAAGATATTGCTGTGGTTTATGTCAGAGTGTTCTGCCTATGTTTTTTCCTTTAAAGTTTTATAGTATATAGTCTTACATGTAGGACTTTAGTCCATTTAGAGTTTATTTTTGTGTATGCTGTTTGAGAATGTTCTAATGTCATTTTTTTACGTGTAGCTCTTGTTCACTTTCCCCAGCATTACTTATTGAAGAGACTGTCTTTCTTGCATTGTGTATTTTTTACTCCTTTGTCATAGAGTAGGTGACCATAGTTTCATGGGTTTATCTCTGGCTTTCTGTCCTGGTCCATGCATCTGTATTTCTGTCCTTGTGGTAGTACCAGACCATCTTGAGGACTGTAGCTTTGTCATCATGGTTCCCCGAAGTCAGAAGACCTGTTTTCTTCAGATCCGTTTTTTCTTTCTCCAGATTGCTTTGTCTGTCCGGGGTCTTTTGTGTTTTCATACAAATCTAAAAGTTATTTTTGAATTATTGTTCTGATTTTATGAAAAATGCCATTGGTAATTCCACAGGGATGGCATTGAATCTGCAGATTGAATACACTGGATCTGTGTGGTATTGTCTTTCTGACAATATTGATTCTTCCAGTTCAAGAACATCTTTTCATCTGTTTGTGTCGTCTTTGATTTCTTTCATCAGCATTGTATGGTTTTTGAAGTATAGTGTTTTTGCTTCTTTAGGTAGGTTTATTCCTGGATATTTCATTCCTTTTGACATAATGGTAAATAAGATTTTTTCCTTAATTTCTTAAGTTTGTTGATAGTGTACATGAATGCAACACATTTCTGTATGTAAATGCTGTATCTTGCAGCCTCACCACACTCATTGATGGGTTCTGGTAGTCTTTTGGGAGCATCTTTAGGATTTTCTTTGTATAATGTTATGCCATCTGCAAACAGGGACTGTTTTCCTTGTTTTCCCACCTGGATTCCTTTTCTTTTTCTTCTTTGTTGTAGGGGCTAGGACTTCCAAAACTGTGTTAAATAAAAGTGGTGAAAGTGAATGTCCTTGTCAGGTTTCTAATCTCAGAGGAAATGGCTTCAGCTTTTCACTATTGGGTGTGGATGCTGGCTGTGGGTCTGTCGGGTATGGCCTTTACTATGTTGAGGTAGATTCCCTCTGTGCCCACTTTCTGGGGAGTTTTTTTTTTTTTAATCATAAATGGATGTTAAGTTTTGTCAAAAGCTCTTTTTTCATATACTAAGCATCTACTAAGATGATCATTTGGTTTTTATTCTTCAGTTTGTTATGTGGTATGTAACATTGATTTGCAGATATTGAAAAATCCTTGCGTCCCTTGATAAATCCCACTCGCTCATGGTATAATCCTTTTGTTCATTGTTAGATTCAATTTGCTAGTATTTTGTGGAGGATTTTTGCATTTATATTCATGAGTGGTATTGGCCTGTAGTTTTTTCTTCTCTCTCTCTTTTTTTTTTGGTTATATCTTTGCCTGGTTTTGGTATGTGGGTGATGGTGGCATCATATTAATAGAATGAATTTGAGAGTGTTCCTTCCTCTGCAGTTTTTTGAAATAGTTTCAGGATGGGTGTTAACTCTTTTCTAAGTGTTTGATAGAATTTGCCTGTGAGGCCATCTGGGCCTGGACATTTGTTTGTTTTTAAATCAGTTTCAATTTCATTACTTGTGATTTGTCTATTCAACATTTCTATTTCTTCTTTCAGTCTTGGAATGTTGAACCTTTCTAAGAATTTGTCCACTTCCGTTGTCCTTTTTTTGGGCATGTAATTGCTTATCGTAGTCTTATGATCTTTTGTACTTCTGAGATATTAATTGTAACTTCTCTTTTCTTATTTCTAAGTTTGTTTGATTTGACCCCTCTCCTTTTCTCTGTTGGTTTGTCTGGCTATAGGTTTATCAATTGTGTTTATTTTTTAAAAGAACTAGCTTTTCCTTTCATTGATTTTCTTCTATTATTCTTTTCTTCTTATTTTACCAGAGAAGAATTTATTTTAAAAGAGAATAAAATGAAAGTTCTAGACATAAGAGTAAATAAATAAGAGCTCACGTGGTTTTAATTGGAGGCTTCTTGCTTCCCGACGTTGTGTTGGTCGCTGCCTTAACAACAGCATGAATCAGCCCTGATACACACACACCCCGCCCTCTTGAGCCTCCTCCCCACCCGCCTAGGGCATCACAGAGCACTGGGTTGAACTCCCAATGTTAGACAGCAACTTCCCACAAGCTACCTGTTTTACACGTGGTAATGTGTATCAGTTCAGTTCAGTCGCTCAGTTGTGTCCGACTCTTTGCGGTGCCATGGACTGCAAGCACACCAGGCTTTCCTGTCTTTCGCCCTCTCTTAGGACTTGCTCAAACTCACGTCCATTGACTCAGTGATGCTGTCCAACCCTCTCGTCCTCTGTTGTCCCCTTCGCCTTCTGCCTTCTATTTTTCCCAGCTTCAGGGTCTTTTCTAATGAGTCGTCTGTTCGCAGATGGTGGTCAGGATCTTGGAGCTTCAGCATCATTCCTTCCAGTGGATATTCAGGGTTGAATCTTTTTTTTTTTTTTTTTTAGGATTTACTAGTTTAATCTTGTAGTCCAAGAGACTCTCAAGAATCTTCTCCAACACTACTGTTCAAAGGCATCAATTCATCGTGGCTCAGCCTTCTTCGCTTTTTATGATCCAACTCTCACATCCATACATGACTACTGGGAAAAACATAGTTTTGACTTTATGGACTTTGTCAGCAAGTGATGACAGTGTATTTGCTTTTAATACACTGTCAGTTTCATTTCATTACTTGTGATTTGTCTATTCAACATTTCTATTTCTTCTTTCAGTCTTGGAATGTTGAACCTTTCTAAGAATTTGTCCACTTCCGTTGTCCTTTTTTTGGGCATGTAATTGCTTATCGTAGTCTTATGATCTTTTGTACTTCTGAGATATTAATTGTAACTTCTCTTTTCTTATTTCTAAGTTTGTTTGATTTGACCCCTCTCCTTTTCTCTGTTGGTTTGTCTGGCTATAGGTTTATCAATTGTGTTTATTTTTTAAAAGAACTAGCTTTTCCTTTCATTGATTTTCTTCTATTATTCTTTTCTTCTTATTTTACCAGAGAAGAATTTATTTTAAAAGAGAATAAAATGAAAGTTCTAGACATAAGAGTAAATAAATAAGAGCTCACGTGGTTTTAATTGGAGGCTTCTTGCTTCCCGACGTTGTGTTGGTCGCTGCCTTAACAACAGCATGAATCAGCCCTGATACACACACACCCCGCCCTCTTGAGCCTCCTCCCCACCCGCCTAGGGCATCACAGAGCACTGGGTTGAACTCCCAATGTTAGACAGCAACTTCCCACAAGCTACCTGTTTTACACGTGGTAATGTGTATCAGTTCAGTTCAGTCGCTCAGTTGTGTCCGACTCTTTGCGGTGCCATGGACTGCAAGCACACCAGGCTTTCCTGTCTTTCGCCCTCTCTTAGGACTTGCTCAAACTCACGTCCATTGACTCAGTGATGCTGTCCAACCCTCTCGTCCTCTGTTGTCCCCTTCGCCTTCTGCCTTCTATTTTTCCCAGCTTCAGGGTCTTTTCTAATGAGTCGTCTGTTCGCAGATGGTGGTCAGGATCTTGGAGCTTCAGCATCATTCCTTCCAGTGGATATTCAGGGTTGAATCTTTTTTTTTTTTTTTTTTAGGATTTACTAGTTTAATCTTGTAGTCCAAGAGACTCTCAAGAATCTTCTCCAACACTACTGTTCAAAGGCATCAATTCATCGTGGCTCAGCCTTCTTCGCTTTTTATGATCCAACTCTCACATCCATACATGACTACTGGGAAAAACATAGTTTTGACTTTATGGACTTTTGTCAGCAAAGTGATGACAGTGTATTTGCTTTTTAATACACTGTCTAGGTTTGTCATAGCTTTTCTTCCAAGGAGCAAAGATCTTTTAATTTCATGGCCGCAGTCACCATCTGCAGTGATTTTGGAGCCCAAGAAAATAAAGTTTGTCACTCTTTCCATTGTTTGCTCATCTGTTTGCCATGAAGTGATAGGATCAGATGCCATGATCTTTGTTTTTTGAATGTTGAATTTTAGGCCAACTTTTTCACTCTCCTTTTTCTACTTTATCAAGAGGCTCTTTAATTCCTCTTCTCTTTCTGCCATAAGGGTGGTGTCATCTGCATACCTGAGGTTATTGATATTTCTCCTGACAATATTTTTTTAAGATTTATTTATTTATTTTGGGGGCGGTGGAGGGGAGGGAGGGGAGCAGGCGGGCCACATCTATTGGTCTTTCATTTGTCTGTTTTCATCTGTCTCTGTTCCTGGCCCGTGTGGGCCTCCCATCGCGGTGGCCTCTGTTGTCGCAGAGCGCCGGCTCTGGGCGCATGCGCTCCAGAGCTGCGGCTCGGTAATTGGACACATGGGTCCAGCCGCTCCGCGGCACGTGGGATCTTCCCAGGCCAGGGATCGAACCGGCGCCCCTTGCACTGCAAGGCGGTGTCCTTACCCGCTGGACCACCGGGGAAGCCCTCTCCTGACAATTTTGACTCCAGCTTGTGCTTCATCCAGCTTGACATTTCACATGATGTACTCTGCATATAAATTAAATAAGCAAGGTGACAATATACAGCCTTAACGTACTCTTTTCCCAGTTTGGAAGCAGTCCATTGTTCCATGCCTGGTTCTAACTTGCTTCTTGTCCTGCGTACAGATTTCGCAGGAAACGGGTAAAGTGGTCTGGTATTCCTGTCTCTTTCAGGATTTCCTACAGTTTGTTGTGATCCACACAGTCAAAGGCTTTAGCAGTCAATGAGGCAGAAGTAGATGTTTTTCTGGAGTTCTTTTGCTCTTTTTTTTTTTTTTTCAATTCTTTATTTTAAAGATTTTACAGAGTTTTGTTGTTCACCGACATGTATGTTCCCAGATCAGTCACATGCATATCCCTGGTACCCCCCACCCAGTTTCCCCCATCCCACCCCTCCGGATCATTGCCCCAACTTTTAATACACTGTCTAGGTTTGTCATAGTTTTTCTTCCAAGGAGCAAGCATCTTTTAATTTCATAGCTACTGTCACCATCTGCGGTAATTTTGGAGCCCAAGAAAATAAAGTTTGTCACTCTTTCCATTGTTTGCTCATCTGTTTGCCATGAAGTGATAGGATCAGATGCCATGATCTTTGTTTTTTGAATGTTGAATTTTAGGCCAACTTTTTCACTCTCCTTTTTCTACTTTATCAAGAGGCTCTTTAATTCCTCTTCTCTTTCTGCCATAAGGGTGGTGTCATCTGCATACCTGAGGTTATTGATATTTCTCCTGACAATATTTTTTTAAGATTTATTTATTTATTTTGGGGGAGGTGGAGGGGGGAGGGAGGGGAGCAGGCGGGCCACATCTATTGGTCTTTCATTTGTCTGTTTTCATCTGTCTCTGTTCCCTGGCCCGTGTGGGCCTCCCATCGTGGTGGCCTCTGTTGTCGCAGAGCACCGGCTCTGGGCGCATGCGCTCCAGAGCTGCGGCTCGGTAATTGGACACATGGGTCCAGCCGCTCCGCGGCACGTGGGATCTTCCCAGGCCAGGGATCGAACCGGCGCCCCTTGCACTGCAAGGCGGTGTCCTTACCCGCTGGACCACCGGGGAAGCCCTCTCCTGACAATTTTGACTCCAGCTTGTGCTTCATCCAGCTTGACATTTCACATGATGTACTCTGCATATAAATTAAATAAGCAAGGTGACAATATACAGCCTTAACGTACTCTTTTCCCAGTTTGGAAGCAGTCCATTGTTCCATGCCTGGTTCTAACTTGCTTCTTGTCCTGCGTACAGATTTCGCAGGAAACGGGTAAAGTGGTCTGGTATTCCTGTCTCTTTCAGGATTTCCTACAGTTTGTTGTGATCCACACAGTCAAAGGCTTTAGCAGTCAATGAGGCAGAAGTAGATGTTTTTCTGGAGTTCTTTTGCTCTTTTTTTTTTTTTTTCAATTCTTTATTTTAAAGATTTTACAGAGTTTTGTTGTTCACCGACATGTATGTTCCCAGATCAGTCACATGCATATCCCTGGTACCCCCCACCCAGTTTCCCCCATCCCACCCCTCTGGACCATCGCCCCATGCCATTGTGAGCACTCCTATTCCCTTAGCACAATGAAACTAGCTATCTTTTCCACACATGACAGTATAGGTTTCCATGTTACTCCCTCCATGCCTCCCCCTCCCTATTTCTTCCCCACAATGTCCCTATGTCTATGCTCTGTCTGTTTTTCCATGAGTTCACTGCATGTGTTATCAAGACCGTCCTACTAGATTCCATGTATGTGTGTTAGTATACTGTACTTGTCTTTCTCTTTTTGACTTACTTCACTTTTTATGATAGGTTCTAGAGCCTGACACCTCATTAGGACTGAGTCTTCTGCATTTCTTTTAACAGCTGAGTAGTATTCCATTGTGTATATGTACCAGAGCTTCTGTATCCATTCATTTGTCAGTGGACATCTAGGTTGCTTCCATGTTCTGGTTATTGTATAGAGAGCTGCAATGAACATTGAGGTACAGGTGCCTCTTTCAGTTTTGATTTCATCAGGGTATAGGCCTAATAGTGGGATTGCTGGGTCATAAGGTGCTTCTATTTTTAGTTTTTTAAGAAATCTCCATACTGTCTTCCATAGAGGCTGTGTCAGTTTACATTCCCACCAGCAATGCAAGAGGGTTCCCTTTTCTCCACACCCTCTCCAGAATTTATTGTCTGCAGATTTTTTGAAGATGGCCATTCTGACGGGTGTGAGGTGATATCTCATTATAGTTTTAATTTGCATTTCTCTAATAATAAGCGAGGTTGAGCATCGTTTCATGTGCTTTTGGGCCATCTGTATGTCCTCTTTGGAGAGGCGTCTCTTTAGGTCTTTTTCCCATTTTTTGATTGGGTTGTTCGTTTTCCCTGTGCTGAGTTGTCTGAGTTGCTTGTAGATTTTGGAGATTAATTCTTTGTCTGTTGTTTCATTTGCTATGATTTTCTCCCACTCTGTGGGGTGTCTGTTGAGCTTTTATGTAATTTCTTTTGCTGTACAAAAGCTTTTAAGTTTCATGAGGTCCCACATGTTCATTTTTCTTTTCAGTTCCGCTATTTTAGTAGGTGGATCAGAGAAGATCTTGCTTTGATTGATGTCCTTGAGGGTTTTGCCTATATTCTCCTCTAAGAGTTTGATGGTTTCTGGTCTTACGTTTAGGTCTTTAATCCATTTTGAGTTGATCTTAGTGTATGGTGTCAGGGAATGTTCCAACTTCATTTTTTTGCATGTAGCTGTCCAGTTTTCCCAGCACCACTTGTTGAAGAGGCTGTCTTTGTCCCATTTTATATTTTCGCCTCCTTTGTCAAAAATAAGATACCCATAGGTGCGTGGGTTTATCTCTGGGTTCTCAATCTTGTTCCATTGGTTGATAGTTCTGTTTTTGTGCCAGTACCATACTGTCTTGATGACTGTTGCTTTGTAGTAGAGTCTGAAGGTAGGGAGGCTGATTCCTCCAGCTCTGTTTTTCTTCCTTAGGATTGCTTTGGCTATTTGAGGTCTTTTGTGTTTCCATATGAACTGTGTTATTGTTTGGTCTAATTCTGTGAAAAATGTCAATGGTAGTTGGATAGGTATTGCATTGAATCTGTAGATGATATTTGGTAGTATGGTCATTTTCACAATATTGATTCTTCCTTCCCAGGAACATGGAATATCTCTCCATCTGTTTAAGTCTTTAATTTCTCTCATGAGTGTCTTATAATTTTCTGTGTAATTATTTGTTTCTTTGGGTAGGTTTATTCCTAGATATTTGATTCTTTTAGTTGCAATGGTGAAGGTGATTGCCTCTTTGATTTCATTTTCTGATTTTTCATTGTTTGTGTATAGGAATGCCAGTGATTTCTGTGTGTTGACTTTGTATCCTGCGACTTTGCTGAATTCATTGATTAGCTCTAGTAGCTTTGTAACCATGTCTCTGGGATTTTCTATGTATAATATCATGTCATCTGCAAAAAGAGACAGCCTGACTTCTTCCTTTCCAATCTATTGTTTAGATTTTGGAGATTAATTCTTTGTCTGTTGTTTCATTTGCTATGATTTTCTCCCACTCTGTGGGGTGTCTGTTGAGCTTTTATGTAATTTCTTTTGCTGTACAAAAGCTTTTAAGTTTCATGAGGTCCCACATGTTCATTTTTCTTTTCAGTTCCGCTATTTTAGTAGGTGGATCAGAGAAGATCTTGCTTTGATTGATGTCCTTGAGGGTTTTGCCTATATTCTCCTCTAAGAGTTTGATGGTTTCTGGTCTTACGTTTAGGTCTTTAATCCATTTTGAGTTGATCTTAGTGTATGGTGTCAGGGAATGTTCCAACTTCATTTTTTTGCATGTAGCTGTCCAGTTTTCCCAGCACCACTTGTTGAAGAGGCTGTCTTTGTCCCATTTTATATTTTCGCCTCCTTTGTAAAAAATAAGATACCCATAGGTGCGTGGGTTTATCTCTGGGTTCTCAATCTTGTTCCATTGGTTGATAGTTCTGTTTTTGTGCCAGTACCATACTGTCTTGATGACTGTTGCTTTGTAGTAGAGTCTGAAGGTAGGGAGGCTGATTCCTCCAGCTCTGTTTTTCTTCCTTAGGATTGCTTTGGCTATTTGAGGTCTTTTGTGTTTCCATATGAACTGTGTTATTGTTTGGTCTAATTCTGTGAAAAATGTCAATGGTAGTTGGATAGGTATTGCATTGAATCTGTAGATGATATTTGGTAGTATGGTCATTTTCACAATATTGATTCTTCCTTCCCAGGAACATGGAATATCTCTCCATCTGTTTAAGTCTTTAATTTCTCTCATGAGTGTCTTATAATTTTCTGTGTAATTATTTGTTTCTTTGGGTAGGTTTATTCCTAGATATTTGATTCTTTTAGTTGCAATGGTGAAGGTGATTGCCTCTTTGATTTCATTTTCTGATTTTTCATTGTTTGTGTATAGGAATGCCAGTGATTTCTGTGTGTTGACTTTGTATCCTGCGACTTTGCTGAATTCATTGATTAGCTCTAGTAGCTTTGTAACCATGTCTCTGGGATTTTCTATGTATAATATCATGTCATCTGCAAAAAGAGACAGCCTGACTTCTTCCTTTCCAATCTGGATTCTCTTTATTTCTTTCTCTTCTCTTATTGCTGTTGCTAGGACTTCCAGGACTATGTTGAATAGTAGTGGTGAAAGTTCTTTTGCTCTTTCTATGATCCAATGGGTGTTGGCAATTTGATCTCTGGTTCCTCTGTCTTTTGTAAATCCAGTTGTTCATCTGGAAGTTCTCACTTCACATACTGTTGAAGCCTGGCTTGGAGGATTTTGAGCATTACTTTTCAAGTGTGCCAAATGAGTGCAGTGGTGTGGAAATTTGAACATTCTTTGTCATTGCCCTTCTTTGAGATTGGAATGAAAACTGACCATTTCCAGAGAAAACTGCTGAGTTTTCCAAAACTGCTGGCATATTGCTTGCAGTACTTTAACAGCATCATCTTTTGATATTCAAAATAGCTCAGCTGGAATTCTGTCACCTCTGCTAGCTTTGTTTGTAGTAATGCTTGCAGGGCCCTCTTTACTTCACACTCTGAGATGTCTGGCTCTAGGTGAGTGATCCTGTGTTACACGGCAGCTTCCCACAAGCTATCTGTTCTACACATGGCAGTGTATAGATTTCAATGCTATTTTTGTCAGTTTGTCCCATCCTCTTCTTCCCGCACATCTGGTCTCTACGTCAGTGTCTCTGTTCCTGCCCTACAAATAAGTTCATCAGTACCATTTTCTAGATTCCATATATATGCATTAATATGTAATATTTGTTTTCCTCATTCTGACTTCACTCTGTTTAACAGGCTCCAGGTTGATCCACCTCAGTTCAGCTGACTCAAATTCATTCTTTTTTATGGCTGAGTAATATTTCATTGTATGTATGTACCACAGCTTCTTTATCCGCTCCTCTGTTGGTCGTCTAGGTAGCTGCTGTGTCTTGGCTATTGTAAAGAGTGCTTCAGTGAACATGGAGACAGGAGTGTCTTTTTGAAACATTGTTTTCTTAGGGTATATGCCCAAGAGTGAGATTGCTGGGTCATATGATGGTTTCATTCCTAGTTTTTAAAGGAGTCTCCAAACTGTTCTGGGATTTTCTATGTATAATATCATGTCATCTGCAAAAAGAGACAGCCTGACTTCTTCCTTTCCAATCTGGATTCTCTTTATTTCTTTCTCTTCTCTTATTGCTGTTGCTAGGACTTCCAGGACTATGTTGAATAGTAGTGGTGAAAGTTCTTTTGCTCTTTCTATGATCCAATGGGTGTTGGCAATTTGATCTCTGGTTCCTCTGTCTTTTGTAAATCCAGTTGTTCATCTGGAAGTTCTCACTTCACATACTGTTGAAGCCTGGCTTGGAGGATTTTGAGCATTACTTTTCAAGTGTGCCAAATGAGTGCAGTGGTGTGGAAATTTGAACATTCTTTGTCATTGCCCTTCTTTGAGATTGGAATGAAAACTGACCATTTCCAGAGAAAACTGCTGAGTTTTCCAAAACTGCTGGCATATTGCTTGCAGTACTTTAACAGCATCATCTTTTGATATTCAAAATAGCTCAGCTGGAATTCTGTCACCTCTGCTAGCTTTGTTTGTAGTAATGCTTGCAGGGCCCTCTTTACTTCACACTCTGAGATGTCTGGCTCTAGGTGAGTGATCCTGTGTTACACGGCAGCTTCCCACAAGCTATCTGTTCTACACATGGCAGTGTATAGATTTCAATGCTATTTTTGTCAGTTTGTCCCATCCTCTTCTTCCCGCACATCTGGTCTCTACGTCAGTGTCTCTGTTCCTGCCCTACAAATAAGTTCATCAGTACCATTTTCTAGATTCCATATATATGCATTAATATGTAATATTTGTTTTCCTCATTCTGACTTCACTCTGTTTAACAGGCTCCAGGTTGATCCACCTCAGTTCAGCTGACTCAAATTCATTCTTTTTTATGGCTGAGTAATATTTCATTGTATGTATGTACCACAGCTTCTTTATCCGCTCCTCTGTTGGTCGTCTAGGTAGCTGCTGTGTCTTGGCTATTGTAAAGAGTGCTTCAGTGAACATGGAGACAGGAGTGTCTTTTTGAAACATTGTTTTCTTAGGGTATATGCCCAAGAGTGAGATTGCTGGGTCATATGATGGTTTCATTCCTAGTTTTTAAAGGAGTCTCCAAACTGTTCTCCATAGTGGCTGTATCAATTTATGTTGCCACCAGCAGTGTGGGAGGGTTCCCTTTTCTCCATACTCTCTCCAGAATTTATTGCCTATAGATTTTTTGAGGATGTCCACTCTGGCCAGTGTGAAGTGATACCTCATTATAGTTTTGATTTGCATCTCTCTGATATTAGTGATGTTGAGCATCTTTTCATGTGTTTTTTGGCTGTATGTATGTCTATGTAGGTCTTCTGCCAGTTTTGGAATAGTGTTGTTTTTCTGATATTGGGATGCATGAGCTGTCTGTAAATTTTGGAGTTTAGTCTTTTGTCAGTTACTTCCTCTGCAATTATTTGGTCCCATTCTGAGGGTTTTCTTGTTGTCTTATTTATAATTTCCTTTTCTGTGAAAAAGCTTTTAAGTTTAATTTGACCCCATTTTAAAATTTTTATTTCCATTACTCTAGGTCAAACAGAATCTTGCATATTCAGTTTCATTGTTATTTTCTGTTTTCTTTGTCTCTATTTCTGCTCTAATTTTTATGATTTCTTCTACTCACTTTGGGTTTTCTTTTTTCTTTCTCTAGTTGCTTTCTGTGTCAGGCTAGGTTGTTTAGTTGAGGTTTTTCTTGTTTTCTGAAACAGAACTGTATTGCTATAAGCTTCTCTCTTAGAACTGCTTTTGGTGCGTCCTATAGGTTTTGGATCATTGTGATTTCATTTGTCTCTAGGTATTTTAAAATTTTCTCCTTAATTTCTCCAGTGATCCATCGGTTGTTTAGTAACATATTGTTAGCCTCCTCATGTTCATGTTTTTACAGTTATTTTTTTTTCTTGCAGTTGATTTCTGGCACCATGGCATTGCATTTGGAAAAGATGCTTGATATGATTTCAGTTTTCTCAGATGCACCATGGCTTGCTCTGTGGCCCAGCATATGATCTATCCTAGAGAATGGTACATCTGCACTTGAGAAGGATGTGTATTCTGCTGCATTTTGATGGAATACAGTTTATATGTAGGAACATCCTCCGTGGCGCAGGTGGTGGTCTGCCTGCAATGCAGGAGACCTGAGTTAGATCCCTGGGTTCGGGAGATCCCCTGGAGAAGGAAATGGCTCTCCACTCCAGTGTTCTTGCCTGGAGAATTCCATGGACAGAGGGGATTTGTGGGCTATAGTCCATGGGGTCACAAAGAGTCAAACATGACTGGGTGACTAACAGGAGGGGTCCATGTGTAAATAAGATAACTGAGTGACTAATGGTAGGAGTCTGTATGTAAACAAGATTGTTTTCAGTTGCGTGTTTGCCTTCTTTCAGAGATCACAGGCCTGTACTCTTGGTTGTCCAGCATCTGATAAGTGTTGCTTCACATATTTTGTCTGTTGTCCTAGTTACTCAGGGCAGGAAGGCTGATCTGTTTCTAGTTAATCCCACTGTGGCTAGAAGCAGAAATTCACAGCTACTATTTTTAATTATGAATTTTCCACATCATTAGGAATTCTAGTAGCAATATGCCTCCATTTGGATATTGCCTAATACAGCCTAATTTTATTTGATAGCAGAAGTAAGTCAACTGTAGGAGTACAAAGGTTTTCAGATTTCCAAACAACTAAATACTTGGTATACGTGTGTTTAACCCCAGGAAGTGACAAAAATGGAACTTCAGACTCTTATAAAGAAAATGACACAGAGATTTCATGGTGAAACATTGTGAACTTAGGACTTCCGTTTCACACATTGCTTACATTTTATAATTGTAAGATTTTTTTGATTTAATTAATTAGAAAGCTTTCAAAATGTTCACATTTTAAAGTTAAGAAAATAAAGTTAAGATTGTTTAATATGAGGTAAACCTTGTAAACAGAATTATAATCTGGTGTTTCCTACATGTGCTTGTTTCAGCAAGCTACTTTGCCCTTGGAATTTTCCAGTCAAGTGTACTGGAGTGGGGTTCTATTTCCTACTCCGGGGGATCTTCCTGATCCAGGGATCAAAGCCACATCTGTGTTTCCTGCATTGACAAGTGGATTCTTTACCACTAGCTCCACCTGGGAAGCCCAGGGGCTCGCTGAGAGAAGTAGAGACACACATGGAGAGCCAGGAACCCAAGGAAGTCCCCTGCCTGTGTCAGTCACACGCCTTCTCTCCCTGACCCTCCCGAAACCTTGCTTACGTCTATTGGAATGCTTCTTAAAAGATATTCTTTCATCTTGTTATTTTCTCTAATAGAACCTGTGAACTCTCTGAGAGATTGGGTTGTGCCATTTTTTACATAATATCCTTAGATCCAGCACACTGCTGGCTCCTCTGGTTTGGCTGGTGATGAGCAACGTGCCCTTGAGCCCTGTGCTATGGTTTTGTCTCAGGCAGGCTTCTCAAGTTTTCTGACCCACAGCTTACTCAGTCGTAAGATGAAAGTAAGTCCTCCGTCTGCCACTGTGAGGGCGGCAGTTAGGAGCCTGTGCTTTCAGGGAAGGTGACGGACGTTGAGAGGCTGTGCATGCTTGCAGAGGGGATCCCTGGGCCTGGTGGAACTGAGTCAAAGGAACAAGGCCCCCTCCTGTTCTCATTGTAGTCGTTGGCGTTGCAGATCACGCCACGTCCACACTAGCGTGCCAATGGCTAGTGATAAAGTGAGGTCTCCTGATTCTCTAATTGTAGTACGATTGGCAAAATGGATAGCGTTCAGTACAAAGGTTTTCAGATTTCCAAACAACTAAATACTTGGTATACGTGTGTTTAACCCCAGGAAGTGACAAAAATGGAACTTCAGACTCTTATAAAGAAAATGACACAGAGATTTCATGGTGAAACATTGTGAACTTAGGACTTCCGTTTCACACATTGCTTACATTTTATAATTGTAAGATTTTTTTGATTTAATTAATTAGAAAGCTTTCAAAATGTTCACATTTTAAAGTTAAGAAAATAAAGTTAAGATTGTTTAATATGAGGTAAACCTTGTAAACAGAATTATAATCTGGTGTTTCCTACATGTGCTTGTTTCAGCAAGCTACTTTGCCCTTGGAATTTTCCAGTCAAGTGTACTGGAGTGGGGTTCTATTTCCTACTCCGGGGGATCTTCCTGATCCAGGGATCAAAGCCACATCTGTGTTTCCTGCATTGACAAGTGGATTCTTTACCACTAGCTCCACCTGGGAAGCCCAGGGGCTCGCTGAGAGAAGTAGAGACACACATGGAGAGCCAGGAACCCAAGGAAGTCCCCTGCCTGTGTCAGTCACACGCCTTCTCTCCCTGACCCTCCCGAAACCTTGCTTACGTCTATTGGAATGCTTCTTAAAAGATATTCTTTCATCTTGTTATTTTCTCTAATAGAACCTGTGAACTCTCTGAGAGATTGGGTTGTGCCATTTTTTACATAATATCCTTAGATCCAGCACACTGCTGGCTCCTCTGGTTTGGCTGGTGATGAGCAACGTGCCCTTGAGCCCTGTGCTATGGTTTTGTCTCAGGCAGGCTTCTCAAGTTTTCTGACCCACAGCTTACTCAGTCGTAAGATGAAAGTAAGTCCTCCGTCTGCCACTGTGAGGGCGGCAGTTAGGAGCCTGTGCTTTCAGGGAAGGTGACGGACGTTGAGAGGCTGTGCATGCTTGCAGAGGGGATCCCTGGGCCTGGTGGAACTGAGTCAAAGGAACAAGGCCCCCTCCTGTTCTCATTGTAGTCGTTGGCGTTGCAGATCACCGGCCACGTCCACACTAGCGTGCCAATGGCTAGTGATAAAGTGAGGTCTCAATTATGTTTTTGTTGCTGACTGGTCTGAAAGTATAACTGTGATTTATGTATTTTTTCAAGTTATAATCACAGCACATACGGACCTTGGGGCAAACCTAGTTTGTAAGTTGAGGATTGCCTACATTGGCATGTCAGGTTGCATTCATAGTTCCCCCCTAGTATATAACAGTCCTTCTTGTTTCAGTAAACTTGTGTGTGGAAGTATGGAAGCAGAATGAAGCAGAGGGTGGGAGTTCCCATTAAAGAAGGTGCTGCTTGAGAGTCGGGATCCATACGTCATCCAAGGAAGAAGCATATGGATTTCAGGAGCCAGGAATATTTCCTTAGGTTGGTTTAATGGTGAAAACATGAAGTACCTGCAAATTAAACACCTTTAAGCCTTTGTAGGTGGTGTACTGACAAAGCTTAAAAGCTCTTTTAGGAACACTGCTTAAAATTTTGCTCCTCAAAATCTTCAAACACCTTTTCGCGCTCAGGAAGGTGCATTTCATCGACTCTGGTGATGGTTTGGCCGCTAAGTCATGTTCCGCTTTCGCGGCCCCGTGAACTGTAGCCCGCGGGCTCCTCTGTCCATGGGATGCTCCGGGCAAGAATACTGGAGTGGTCGCCATTTCCTCCTCCAGGGGATCTTCCTGACCCAGGGGTGGAACCTGGGTCTCTCACATTGCAGGTGGATTCTTTACTGACTGAACCACCAGGGAAGACTTTATTGACACTAAACTTATGTAAACGTTTCTTTTCTAGTCGTCTTCCTCCATACCGCTAACCCCTATTTCAACTCCCAATTGTTTGGGAAGTAAGAGAGTTCTAAGGTAATTGCTGCTATTTCAAAGTCAGACAGTCTAGAAGCCAGCAATTTTAGTTTTTATAGATATTAATAATTTTATACATTTGAATTTTTTCTGCAAATGCTGTATTTTGTTTTTCTGAACTCAAATCTAGCAGCAGACCTTCAGTCTCAAGGATCTGCTGCTGTTTTGAGAGAAACCAGCCCTGCTTATGTACCAGCTAAACTGAGGGCATAGTGGGAACCCAGTGTAAACCAATTGGTTAAAAACCTAAGTTTTTTTTTTTTTTTTTTTTTAATAAATGGCATCAGAATTTCAATAATTCTTTACTAGATTAACTTTATGGCATTGACTGAAAAGAGCCGACTCATTGGAAAAGAAGCCCTGATGCTGGGGAAGACTGAAGGCAGGGGGAGACGGGGGCAGCAGCGGATGCGCTGGTCGGCTGGCATCCCTGGCATGGTGGGCATGAGGTCGAGCAAGCTCCGGGCGACAGGGAGGGGCAGGGAGGCCCGCGGGCGGCAGTCCATGGGGTCGTGGAACGTTGGACACGGCTGAGGGACTGACCAACATCGATTAAAGACAACACTTTGAGGAATGGGAAAATGGAAGAAAAAGAGGACTCTCTCAAAATACTTTATTTTGGGTTTGGCATCCGTCTTTCCCTGAAGTAGGGGGCCGTGGGAGCGCATTTGAGGTACACTCCCCGCCGCCCGCCAGCTGCCGGGCCTGCATGGCGGAGCGTCTCGCGGCGTGCGGGCTGCAGCACGGGCCGGCTTTCTCAGGATGAAGTCGGTGCTAGGGAGTGACCAGGTCAGCACCGGCTGGTGGAAACTCCTGTAGATGCTAGTCGTGTCAGTTAGGTCTTAGCTCTTCTGACATATGTTGTGTCATAAAGATGTTTAAATGGCTCTGTTCTCATCTGAGCCACAGAGTCTCCTCTGGGATTCCTGTCTGAAATTCCTACTCATCTTAACTGGAAGAGTTCCCCCCCTGGTTCTCCTGCCTTGTTGCCTGTTTTAATCTTTTGCAGAAGCTTTTAATGATCTCCTCGCCCAGGCTGCTGCCCAAATCCATTCAATCAGATCTCTAGGGACGATACACAGCCCCAGTTCTCCTGCAGAGGTCTTAAACTTCCCACGTCTCTCCAAAGTGTCTTCATTATTCTCAGCTCTCTCGATGGAGCTGGTATTGTAGATTCGTGCCCACTCAGCAGCGGGAGTGGCTGTAGGCTTATAAATCAGTTCATTCTAGGAGAATATGGAACAGAGACTGGTATCTGCTGCGTTGTGTCCCTTTCAAATCAAGATGTTGAGTTCCTAGCACTCATACCACAGAAGGGGACTCTCGAGGAAAGGAGTGGAAAGGAGAGGTGGCAGAGTAGAGGGGAGGAGAGAAGGGTAAGGAAGAAAGAAAAGAAACAGACGTATCTGTGAAGCACTCTGTGAAAATGGCATTTGTTGACAGTCGCTCTGTCTGCCTTGCTGTGCAGACGCGTGTCTCTGGGATGTTTCTCCGTTTGAGAGCACGTGGCTTGGGACTTTGGCCTCTGCCTGAGGCGCCTGGCGGAGGAGGAGTGGTGGCGGTGCGCCGGGCTCCCCAGGCACATGCCTGGCCCAGTGGCTGAGGAGCATTTGCCCACCAGGCTATTCTTCCGGTTTTGCGCTATGATGTAAGTGCTTCATGTGAAATTACAGTCCAGGAAACTATTCAAGGGAGAAAGCCGTATCCTATTCATTTTTATGATTTACTAAGTGACATGTAGCAGGTACTCAGAAATGCCTGTGGAATGAATACGTTGATTAATGAGTGAGTAGTAACCTATAATGTTGAGTCTAAATTATTGAAATAAGACTATCAATATTCTTTTTTAAAATCTATTCTTTTAAGTACATCTTTTCCATATAGGTTACTAATACCAAATAATTTCCCACAGGTTGCTTCTGTACTGCTCATATTATGAACATGTGGTCTATGTATTTTCCCACCTGAGTTGCCTTTCATTTATGGAATTCAACGTTTTCAATCTGTTCATTTCTCGTGTCTGCTTGGCTGTGAACCATGGGTTCCAGGCTGCACTCAGCCATCACATACTGAGCCTCTCTGTTGTAGGCTAGGTATCGTGTTAGATACTAGACTACACAGAAAAGCCCAACAAGGTTCTCTTTTCCAGGGTCTTGCACTTAAACTGGAGCGAGAGAGAGGCAGGTGAATGGTTAGGAGATAAAAGTGGAGTATCGATATAATAGAGATAGGAAACAGATGCTGTTGGGTAATAGGGGGTGAGATTCAGATCTACGTGGGGCTCAGAGAAGAGTTAGTAGAGACCGTGGACTGAATGGGCTCTGGAAGGTTATGTGGGAAATAATTATTCAGGTGAAGAAAGTGCATAAGGGTGAACCAAGAAAAGGCAATAGCATTGACTGAAGCTGAGAGGCATGAGTCTTTGAAAACTTGGTAGCGCTGTCCTCTGGTGCTGTCTTGAAACCTTGAGGAAATGGCCGTGTTGGCACTCGCCTAGACTGCCTGGGACAAGAGGAGAGGACTAGTTATGTGAAACACCCCGGAGGAGGGAAACACGGTGGTAGAACAGAAGTCCAGTGTCTCGTGTTTCTTGATCTGGTTCCCAGGTGATGCCAGCAGTCCAAGTCACTAATTTATTTGGGACTGCCTCTTGTATTTCCCTATTTACAAGGAAATATACATCGTCTCCTTTGAGTCACAAAATAACCCTTTTAAAAATTTTATATACATTGTCTTCTTTTATATACATTGTCTCCTTTGAGTCACAAAATAACCCCTTTAAAAGATTTTTGTTGTTGTTCAGTCAGTAAGGTGCATCCGACTCTCTGCAGTCCTGTGGACTGTAGCATGCCGGGCTTCTCTGTCTTTCACTGTCTCTTGGAGTTTGCTCTAATTCCTGTCCACTGAACCGGTGATGATGTCCATCTCACCCTCTGCCGCCCGCTTCGCCTCCTGCCCTCCATCTTTCCCAGCATCGGGGGCTCTCCCAATGAGTCAGCTCTTTGCATCGTGTGTCCAAAGTATTGGAGCTTCAGCAGTCCTTCCAATATGTGTTCAGGGTTGGTTTCCTTTAGGATGGACTGGTTTGATCTCCTTGCTGTCCAGGGGACTCTCAAGAGTCTTCTCCAGCACCACAGTTCAAGAGTATCAGATCTTTGGTGCTCAGCCTTCTTTATGGTCCAACTCTCACATCCATACATGACTACTGGGAGAACCATAGCTTTGACTGTATGGATCGTTGTCAGCAAAGTGATGTCTGTGCTTTTTTTTTTTTTTTTGACCAGTTCTATTGATCTTTCATTTACTTATTGTTGTTCTTTGGCCCGTGTGGGCCTCCCATCGCGGTGGCGTCTGTCGCTGCAGAGCACCGGCTCTGGGCGCACGCACTCCAGAGCTCCGGCTTGGTCGTTGGACACATCAGTCCAGCCGCTCCGCGGCACGCGGGATCTTCCCAGGCCAGGGATTGAACCGGGGCCCCTTGCACTGCAAGGCGGTGTCCTTACCCACTGGACCACCAGGGAAGCCCATGTCTGTGCTTCTTAATACACTGTCCAGGTTTGTCATAGCTTTCCTTCCAAGGGGCCAAACAAGATCAAGTAATAAGCTTCCCATCATGGGGATAAAGAAACCAAGGTGCAGTAAGTTTGAGGCATTTGAGCAAACTGAGCCTAGTAAAGGGTGCAGATCTGGGATTCTGAGCCAGGTTCTCTGACTCTATCATAGAGGCTTAGTTCCTTAGGCCATCTTTTCTTCTATCAGATCTATGAACAGCTTTGGGGAGAGGAGAGCTTATGGGATTGACCACCTGGAAGTGGAGCAATTCCACATGTCTAAAATTTCGGGAGTGATGTCCTGATGTGGCCCTTCAGGAACCTGAGTTCTAAGGAGGCCCAGCAAGTGCAAGTCATTGTTTTTATTGGAACATTACGAACACTATACACATGGGGACATTATGGAAGTACATAACTGTCCGCCCAGCTCCCATGTCCCTCAGTAAGGTGAGCTGGTTTAGAGCACGTATTCCTGGTCTGCAGTGGCTTAGCTGCAGGGAGATGACCAGCCACACAAAGAGGAGCAGAGAAGTGTGAAGGTTCCCAGGTCACACTGGCGTTCAAATCCTGCCTCCACTCTTGGTAATCTGATAAGTTTTTTAAGCATGTGGTGTCTCAGCTTCCTTGATCTGTAAAAGGTGGATAATAAACAGACTTTTCTCATGGGCTGCTGTGAAGATCTGTGAGTCAAGGGCTTATATGTGAAGGGCTTAGAAAAGTTCTTGGCCAGAAATTACTATAACACGAGAAGTTATTGTTATTACTATTATGTCTCTCATCCTAAGGCAGTGGAAGAAAATGACATGGGCTCTAGCAGTCTTGCCCAATGTCACTTCACCCTCAAAACCTATTATAAGGACTTCCCACCCCATAGAGCTTTGGGATCCTTCTAGGTTTGGTGGGAGACATACCATGTTCTTACAGAATATTTGAACTTGAATTTATAGGTCAGTTTCAAGTTAGAATAACTTTCTAATAAATGTAAAGTTTTGAAATTGTGTATAAGGTACAATTTTTGAATACCACTCTTTGTAACATTTAGCATCATTTTTAGGTAAAGGACATCTTGAGGGACTGAATAGAGGAAATTTGAAGCAGGTAGTCTTCAGGATATATCTTTGGATTAATTTTTTTGGAGAAAAACATCATGTGATGGTAGAAATGAGTTAATTTCTCACATTTTATGTTGGACTATGTGGTAAGTTAAACTTATGCCTTAAAACAGCAGTTGTCTTCTTAAAAGGTGCCACGTTTATCAAGTGTTTGTGTTTAGACGCTCAGTCATGTCCGGCTCTTTTGACCCCTGGACTGTAGGCTCCTCTGTCCGCGGATTTCCTATCAGATCTATGACGCTTTGGGGAGGAGAGCTTATGGGATTGACCACCTGGAAGTGGAGCAATTCCACATGTCTAAAATTTCGGGAGTGATGTCCTGATGTGGCCCTTCAGGAACCTGAGTTCTAAGGAGGCCCAGCAAGTGCAAGTCATTGTTTTTATTGGAACATTACGAACACTATACACATGGGGACATTATGGAAGTACATAACTGTCCGCCCAGCTCCCATGTCCCTCAGTAAGGTGAGCTGGTTTAGAGCACGTATTCCTGGTCTGCAGTGGCTTAGCTGCAGGGAGATGACCAGCCACACAAAGAGGAGCAGAGAAGTGTGAAGGTTCCCAGGTCACACTGGCGTTCAAATCCTGCCTCCACTCTTGGTAATCTGATAAGTTTTTTAAGCATGTGGTGTCTCAGCTTCCTTGATCTGTAAAAGGTGGATAATAAACAGACTTTTCTCATGGGCTGCTGTGAAGATCTGTGAGTCAAGGGCTTATATGTGAAGGGCTTAGAAAAGTTCTTGGCCAGAAATTACTATAACACGAGAAGTTATTGTTATTACTATTATGTCTCTCATCCTAAGGCAGTGGAAGAAAATGACATGGGCTCTAGCAGTCTTGCCCAATGTCACTTCACCCTCAAAACCTATTATAAGGACTTCCCACCCCATAGAGCTTTGGGATCCTTCTAGGTTTGGTGGGAGACATACCATGTTCTTACAGAATATTTGAACTTGAATTTATAGGTCAGTTTCAAGTTAGAATAACTTTCTAATAAATGTAAAGTTTTGAAATTGTGTATAAGGTACAATTTTTGAATACCACTCTTTGTAACATTTAGCATCATTTTTAGGTAAAGGACATCTTGAGGGACTGAATAGAGGAAATTTGAAGCAGGTAGTCTTCAGGATATATCTTTGGATTAATTTTTTTGGAGAAAAACATCATGTGATGGTAGAAATGAGTTAATTTCTCACATTTTATGTTGGACTATGTGGTAAGTTAAACTTATGCCTTAAAACAGCAGTTGTCTTCTTAAAAGGTGCCACGTTTATCAAGTGTTTGTGTTTAGACGCTCAGTCATGTCCGGCTCTTTTTGACCCCTGGACTGTAGCCCCCCAGGCTCCTCTGTCCGCGGGATTTCCCAGGCAAGATATGGGAGCGGGGTGCCATTTCCATCTTGCCCCCTCCTCCAATCCTTCATTAAGAGCACAGTCAGTGCCTTCTTGCAATGCCGGTTTTGTTGTCTGGAAAACACAATGTTTATTCCGTTCCTGCAGCTCCGCTTGATTCGGTCAGGTGCCCGGAGGCCTGAATGAAGTGTTAATTTCACATCACCCGCCATGACCACCCTGCGAAGGTCTGCAGAGTGCACAGGAGATCAGTTACCGACGTGATTACACCAGCCATTCCTCAGACCTGACACCAGTTTCAGATTAAAAGCGGACAGGCCTCACCTGCTCCTGGGTTCACCCACGGGTCACCTTCGTGTCACTTCAGCTCTGCCCCCATTAAAGTGACATCTGTGTTCATAAAGGGGCCGAGCGGGGCTGTGCGTTGTTGGAATTGTTGAGGAATAAGAATCAGGCGTCATCTGCCCTGGTAATGTAGGTCTCCACTCTGGCCTTTAAGGGATGGGAGGTCAGCCGCATGGACTGCTTCCAGGGACAAGAGCAGAGGCCCAAGGGGCCGCCCACTGTGGCCCTCGGGATAGAGCACATGTGCCGCCATCAGGGTGCCATCCACCTCGACAGGAGGAAAGAGGCAGACAGAAACAGCAGTTTCAAATAATGGCATCTGAAATAAGGCAGCACGCATATAAATCGTAATGTATCACCTCCTTTCCAAGAAATAGTGGTTGACCAAAAATTCGTTCAACATGAATGATGCTTTCCTTAACATCTTATGGAAAATATAAAATGCTTGGCAGATCTGGTTGTTTTTTCACACGGCTGCTCGGGGTGCTGTAGTTCTGCGGCCCTGCTGGGTTGTGGATGCAGTGCCGGCTTTCTCGGCGCGGCGAGCGGGGGCTGCTCTCCGCACGCCGTGTGCAGGCTTCTCAGGCCGGCGGCCTCTGCCGATGTGGAGCGGGGGCTCTGCGGCCAGGACTTCAGTCATTGCAGCTGCCCGGCTCCAGGGCTCAGGCTCACTAGTTAGGGCCCACAGGCTTCCTTGCTTCTTGGCATGTGGAATCTTCCGGACCAGGGACTGAACTCGCGTGTCCTGCATTAGCAAGTGGATTCTGTACTACGGAGCCACCAGGGAAGCCCAGTAGATCTGATTTTAATTAAGCAGTTAATGAAAGTGCAGGGTAATTTTTAAAAGAGGAAACAAGATGATGAGCCACCTGAAATAACATCTCATTTTCTCTGGTAGTTTGGAGAGTGCAAAGCACAGAGGAGGCATTTCATGAACAGATGTTGATGAGGATACTGAAAAAAGCTGGTACAGAGGAGATCCCTGGTAACTGAAAGGCTATCAATCTGAAAAAATTATCCTTAAATATTGAGTACGAAGCAGATTATTCTTTCTGTAATCTAAGTGTTTTAGATTTATGAAAACAAAAAACTACTTGCTAAAGTCTTTGGGGGAAAAATGCTTTTTAGATCTGCGTGCTTCCAGGGCGTGAGCAGCCTGGGGCGCCTGCCCTGGGAGCCTGCCTCGGAGCCGTGCTGAGCCCGGCTCACGGGTCCCCGGGCCCGCCTGGGCAGGAGACAGGTGGGGGTCAGGTCATGGAAGAAAAGGAAGACCTGACCCTCCTTCCACACGAACACTTAAAATCTCTTTCACACACTGACGTACACAGCCTAGCTCAGCAGGTAGCTGTGCTACTGGTGCGCTGGGAGAGGAGGAGCGATGAGTGCAAGTCCAACGACTCGGCTCCTGCCCTGAATTACGCGTCCAGGCGTTGGTGGCGGTTGTTGTCGAGTTGCTCGGTCGTGCCCGGCTCTTGGAGGCCCCTGGACGGCAGCGCGCCGGGCCTCCCTGTGCTTCACTGTCCCCGGAGTTCACCCAAGTTCATGCCCACGGACGCGGTGATGCCCTAACCCCTGCCAGAGAGAACGAGGTGCTATTTCAGGCAGCTCCTCCTCTGTCGCTTTCTTCTTTGCTGGAGGAGGAAACGGTCAAGCAGTCCAGAATTTTTGGCCACGAGAATCCCTGAACACTATAAAAAGGCAAAAAGCATTAGTTATCTTTGGTCCGTTTCTTTGCCTATTTGCTGGCCTTCTACCACGCGTGGGCAGCGGCCCGTGGCAGACTGTGCGTGGCGGCTACGTGTGTGGCCGCGGGGGCTGGCCTTCCTGGAGGTGAACCCTGGGGGAATCGTACTGTCTGGGTGTCTTAGTCCGCTTCGGTTGCTGTTACAAAAATGACCTGGCCCCTGGGGCGTAAAGGACCAGCGTGACTCTCTCTCAGCTCTGCAGGCTTGGGAGTCTGAAGAGCCAGGCCCCGGCAGACCTGGCGTGTGGTGAGAATCCCCTTCCAGGTTCACAGACGGCCTCTCTTGGAGGACGTGGTTCTCAGAGGACTCTCCGGGTCCTCAGATAGTAAAGGCGGAGAGAGCCCTGTGGGGCCTCTTTCTAGAGGGCGCCCGTCCACTGACAAGAGCGCCACCCTCAAGACTCTGTCACTTCCCGGAGGACCACCTCCTAACACCTTCATAGTGAGGGTTTGCACTTCAACATACGAATTTGGGGGGTGCACACAGACGTTTAGTCCATAGCCCTGGGTGACCTGGGGCCACTCGCTTAGCTACTCTGTGTTTTCATCTCCTTCTCGATCATATAGGAAAATAGTGATACTATCTCTTGATAGTGTGTTGATAGTGTGTGAAGCGGACAGAACACAGCCTGGACGTGGAGCTGTGTAAATGCAGGGGTGTCTCCAATAACTGTAAGCTGAGAGTAATGGGCTGCTGTCAGTCTTAAAGTAAAATGGAAACTCATGCTTGTTTGATAATACACGTATGACTACATGGTTGCTGCTACATGTGAGAGATGACGCTGGGCCCGTGGACAGGGAGCGCGGTGCTGTGCCCAAGCAATTCATCCGGTAGCAGGTGCGTTACAGTCGCTTGAAAACCTCTCGCCCGAGACAGACAAGGGGAGTTCTGGGCTTGAGGAGAATCCACAGGACAGGGGTTACCTGCCGTCGGAGGATTAAGAAAAGTGCTACAAAAGAGGTGGGCTTTGTGATGAGTTTTAAAATATAGTTAGATTTTGGGAGAAAACCAGGTGGATGGTATCTCATTTTAGGAAAGCTATACACACAAATATATATATGCTGTGGACTAGATTTTAGAAATAATGAAGGCTTCCTGATATTTGCTTAAGAATTACCTTGATTACACTTAGAGACAGAGAAGGACTTGGGTATATACACCGGAGGTTTATGTTGTGTCTAGAAGCTGAGTGACACCGGGTACAGGGGAGGGACTCCCGTACTTACTGCCTGTGCTTTGTGCTGTTACAAAATGACCTGGCTGGGAAAGGACCAGCGTGACTCTCTCTCAGCTCTGCAGGCTTGGGAGTCTGAAGAGCCAGGCCCCGCAGACCTGGCGTGTGGTGAGAATCCTTCCAGGTTCACAGACGGCCTCTCTTGGAGGACGTGGTTCTCAGAGGACTCTCCGGGTCCTCAGATAGTAAAGGCGGAGAGAGCCCTGTGGGGCCTCTTTCTAGAGGGCCCCCGTCCACTGACAAGAGCGCCACCCTCAAGACTCTGTCACTTCCCGGAGGACCACCTCCTAACACCTTCATAGTGAGGGTTTGCACTTCAACATACGAATTTGGGGGGTGCACACAGACGTTTAGTCCATAGCCCTGGGTGACCTGGGGCCACTCGCTTAGCTACTCTGTGTTTTCATCTCCTTCTCGATCATATAGGAAAATAGTGATACTATCTCTTGATAGTGTGTTGATAGTGTGTGAAGCGGACAGAACACAGCCTGGACGTGGAGCTGTGTAAATGCAGGGGTGTCTCCAATAACTGTAAGCTGAGAGTAATGGGCTGCTGTCAGTCTTAAAGTAAAATGGAAACTCATGCTTGTTTGATAATACACGTATGACTACATGGTTGCTGCTACATGTGAGAGATGACGCTGGGCCCGTGGACAGGGAGCGCGGTGCTGTGCCCAAGCAATTCATCCGGTAGCAGGTGCGTTACAGTCGCTTGAAAACCTCTCGCCCGAGACAGACAAGGGGAGTTCTGGGCTTGAGGAGAATCCACAGGACAGGGGTTACCTGCCGTCGGAGGATTAAGAAAAGTGCTACAGAGAGAGGTGGTCTTTGTGATGAGTTTTAAAATATAGTTAGATTTTGGGAGAAAACCAGGTGGATGGTATCTCATTTTAGGAAAGCTATACACACAAATATATATATGCTGTGGACTAGATTTTAGAAATAATGAAGGCTTCCTGATATTTGCTTAAGAATTACCTTGATTACACTTAGAGACAGAGAAGGACTTGGGTATATACACCGGAGGTTTATGTTGTGTCTAGAAGCTGAGTGACACCGGGTACAGGGGAGGGACTCCCGTACTTACTGCCTGTGCTTTGTGCTGGACTAGTGAAATCTGAAACTGGTTATTTATGGTTTTCTTACTAAATAACGGGCAGAGTGTTAATGATCCCCATGATAATGTCGCAAAGCTAGATACCATGATGGTCTGCATTTTGTTGGGAGGTAACTGAGGCTTAGAGAGTTTGAGTGATGTGGGCGTAGTCGTGGAGTTAGGAAGAGAGAGAGCCCCCTCTTTCTCACTGGGGGCCAAGCTGCCAACAGTTCAGCGTGCTGTGTTACAAGAGGTGTTGATCTCAAAACAGAGTTTAGCAGGGGTGACATGAGGCTGAATGAGTAGTTTTCTCAGGCATTTATGTGTATTTATTTATTGGGCTGTGCCAAGTCTTCCCTGGGGTCTAGTTTTCTGACTGGGGATCGAACCCAGGCTCCTTTCACTGGGGTGCAGAGTCTTAGCCACGGGGCCCCAGGGAGCCCCCTGGCAGAGTGGATTTCAGTAACATCAAAAAGTAACGAACCCGGATGCCAGTGGTACTTGTGTGGTGGAGAGGAGGGATGAGCTCGTGACGGGAGCCATGAGGACCCACTGGACCACCAGGGAAGCCCCTTGGTATCTTTTCTTGATGGAGATTATATTTCGGCTAAAGTGTTGATAAAGTATTCATGTTTGACATCCAGGCTTGTTACAGAGGTTGACTAAAACAAGTTAAAAAACAAAGTAAATTTGGGCTTCCTGGTGGCCATGGGTAAGGACACATCCTTGCAGTGCAAGGGGTGCTGGAATCCCCCACAGGGATTCTTGAGGAGGGGTTACCTGCCGGGAGGATTAAGAAAAGTGCTACAGAGAGGTGGTCTTTGTGATGAGTTTTAAAATATAGTTAGATTTTGGGAGAAAACCAGGTGGATGGTATCTCATTTTAGGAAAGCTATACACACAAATATATATATGCTGTGGACTAGATTTTAGAAATAATGAAGGCTTCCTGATATTTGCTTAAGAATTACCTTGATTACACTTAGAGACAGAGAAGGACTTGGGTATATACACCGGAGGTTTATGTTGTGTCTAGAAGCTGAGTGACACCGGGTACAGGGGAGGGACTCCCGTACTTACTGCCTGTGCTTTGTGCTGGACTAGTGAAATCTGAAACTGGTTATTTATGGTTTTCTTACTAAATAACGGGCAGAGTGTTAATGATCCCCATGATAATGTCGCAAAGCTAGATACCATGATGGTCTGCATTTTGTTGGGAGGTAACTGAGGCTTAGAGAGTTTGAGTGATGTGGGCGTAGTCGTGGAGTTAGGAAGAGAGAGAGCCCCCTCTTTCTCACTGGGGGCCAAGCTGCCAACAGTTCAGCGTGCTGTGTTACAAGAGGTGTTGATCTCAAAACAGAGTTTAGCAGGGGTGACATGAGGCTGAATGAGTAGTTTTCTCAGGCATTTATGTGTATTTATTTATTGGGCTGTGCCAAGTCTTCCCTGGGGTCTAGTTTTCTGACTGGGGATCGAACCCAGGCTCCTTTCACTGGGGTGCAGAGTCTTAGCCACGGGGCCCCAGGGAGCCCCCTGGCAGAGTGGATTTCAGTAACATCAAAAAGTAACGAACCCGGATGCCAGTGGTACTTGTGTGGTGGAGAGGAGGGATGAGCTCGTGACGGGAGCCATGAGGACCCACTGGACCACCAGGGAAGCCCCTTGGTATCTTTTCTTGATGGAGATTATATTTCGGCTAAAGTGTTGATAAAGTATTCATGTTTGACATCCAGGCTTGTTACAGAGGTTGACTAAAACAAGTTAAAAAACAAAGTAAATTTGGGCTTCCCCTGGTGGTCCAGTGGGTAAGGACACATCCTTGCAGTGCAAGGGGTGCTGGTTCGATCCCTGGCCTGGGAAGATCCCACGTGCCGCGGAGCGGCTGGACTGATGTGTCCAATTACCGAGCCGGAGCTCTGGCGTGCATGCGCCCAGGGCTGGTGCTCTGCGACAACAGAGGCCACCGCGATGGGAGGCCCACAGGAGCCAAAGAACAAAGACGGATGAAAATAGAGAAATGAAAGACCAATAGAAGTGGCCCGCCCATCCCCCTCCCTCCTCACCCCACCCCCCCACAAAGATAAATAAATAAATTAAAAAAAAAAAAAAACCAAAGTAAATTTAAAAAGCCACTCACACATGCACATACCCCTTGTGGCCACCAGGAGCACCTCCCCCATGTCTGCTCTGCTCTCTCCGTGCCTGACTGCCCTGTGGGAAAGGACTTCTAGAGATCCCATCTTGAGGTTCTGGGGTGAAAATGCAGAAATGACATTAAGAGGTGGTCCAGGTAAAGAAGATGAATCCAATGGAAAACATCGGTATCAACATTAAGCTAAATATCTGGGTAAATGGTTTAGCATTCTATCAAATATACAGCTGACTGGTTGCTGTTAGGTTTTTTTTTTTTTTAATTTTTATTTTACTTTTATAGAGTTTTGTTGCTTACAGATATGTGTGATCCCAGATTAGTCATATGTATATCCCCTCCATCCCACCCCTCCAGGCCATCGCACAGTGCCCCTGCAGGATCCCCTTTTCCCACAGTGCAATGACTATAGCTATTTTTTTCACATATGATAGTATAGGTTTTCATGCTACTTCCTTTACGCCTCCCACCCACTGTTCCTTCCCCACTGTTAGTTTGTTTGTTTGATGAAACTGAATCGATTACTGGATCTCCACTCTTTAAGCAGTTGTATAGCAAGTTAAGTGAAAATGTTAGTTGCTCAATCGTGTCCAGCTCTCTGAGACCCCATGGACTGTAGTAGGCTCCTCTGCCTGTGGGATTTAATGGATAAAGAAGCCCTGGTACATATATACGATGGAATACTACTCAGCTGTTAAAAGAAATGCAGAAGAATCAGTCCTAACGAGGTGGTTGGAGCTAGAAACTATCATAAAAAGTAAAGTAAGTCAAAAAGAGAAGGACAAGTACAGTATACTAACACATACATATGGAATCTAGTAAAAGGGTAATGATAACACACACAGTGAACCCATGGAAAAACAGTCAGAGAATAGACATATGGACAGTGTGGGGAATGAACAGTGGGTGGGAGGCATAGAGGGAATAACATGGAAACCTATACTGTTATGTGTGAAAAAGGTAGCTGCTGTCATCGTGCTAAGGGAATAGGAGTGCTTACAAGGGCTTGGTGCGATGGCCTGGAGGGGTGGGATGGGGGGACCTGGGAGGGAGGAGGGGACCAGGGAGATGCATATGACTGATCTGGGAACATGCATGTCTGTGAACAACAAAACTCTGTAAATTACAAACTTTAAAATAAAGAAATAAATTTAAAAAAAAGAAAAGAATACTGAAGTGTGTAGCCATTCCTTTCAATCCAGGGATTGAATCTGAGTCTCTTGCAAGTTATATAAAAGCAATTCATCCAAGAAGTCCCTATATGTAGAAGAAAATGATTCTTTTTCATGAATTATGTCATTGGGAACAAAGTATTGTCATGGAAGCACTGTTCATAAGTACCTTTGGGCTGCGTGGAGGAGGTCATGGTAACATAAGCAAAGCACCTCTGTACATTTACTAGAATTAAACCAAATTGAATAATTTTATTTGACCACTATAAAGTTTTAAGTACCCATGAATTATAAATAAATACTGTAACCTTTCTAAAGGAATGCAATGATATTAATTAAAAGAGAATTTTAGCATCTGGAGACTCCTTTATTCCTAAGCAGAAAGTTTCTCATTTTGCTTTTGATTTCATCATGTATCATGTTATTAGTCAATTTGAAGAGAACCCATTTTTTCCCCCTCAAAACCTTAATTTTTATTGAACTATGCTGAAAATCAAAAGGAACAAAACACCTGAAGTCCTATAATCTCAGTAAATGGCTCTTAATGGCTTAGTTTTTTGGTCTCTAGATACTGTACCTCAGTATGCCTTTGACTGTTGGAATGCCTGTTGGAACGTGGCGATTATACTTTTCATTAACATATAAAATATTATTGTTTAATTTTTAATGATTCTGGAGTTTGCTTTAAGCTCATAGTTTCTCTGCAAGAATGACTGAGTCCCTTACCTATCCCGTCTCTGATGCTCTGGCATTGCTTGTAGTTTCAGGGACCATCCTAGGATGAAGGGCAATTCATATTTCAGTCCTTCCTAGCTCTACAGTATTTCTAACGTTCTCTTGAACTATGACTTGAATATGTTGTTGTTTTAGCTTAGTTTTTGTTACAGGCCAACACGATGTTATGTGTATAATTGTTTGGAATCACTGTGCAGAGAGAGGGTGACTTATTTAGTAACAAAGCGTCAGAACCATTGGCTCTTAGGGTTTCTTTGTAATGAGGCCTCCCGTTGCTGTGGATTTCCTCCTCTTCCCTGGAGCTGAGAGTTTACTGTTGCTTATCCATCTGCCATATGATGTGATACATTTGTTACAAAATAGTTACTCAGAGTGATTGATTTGTTGACTGTCATATATATGGATTTGCTTTTATATGTGTATTCCATCTGCTTGGTAAGTTTCTTAATATTTAATTATATTGAAATACAGGCTAAGATAACCTGGACTCCAGATCAGAAGTGAAACAGCAGAACAAAATGGTCTCAGAATTTGGAGGCAGGAGGTCTGACTTTACAGTTTAACTATTAACTATATTAATTTAGGTGAGTCACTTAATCTCTCCAAGCCTTAAAAAACGAAAATGGTATAACCTGTCCTTCACCAGGTTAAAATGAAGATCAGATGAGATCAAATGGGCTAATCCAGAACAGGAATCCATGGCAAGTAGCCCATTAGTGTTCTTTTCTGAATGTCACAAGAATGGGTCCTCAGGAACCTGCAGGATGAGCTAGAAAGTTCTTGTGAATCTCGTGTAGGGTCAGTACATGCATTGTCCTTCTTCTCATTCTGTGCTTCTAATGAACTCTTGAGCATATTAAGTGTGTATCATCTTTGACCCGTATGCTGTTGCTAAGAAAATTCAGGAAAGTATCAGTTATCATCTGGAAGGGCACTGGAGTGTAAAGCCCAAATAAAAATTGGAACCATGCCCTTTAAAAATAACTATCCAATATAGTATGTCATTACTACTAACTCATTCCAAGAAAATCAGAAAAGAGCTGAAATGTTTCCAAAAAGTATAACTGCAAACATATATAGGCTTGGAAGTGTTTTCTCTTTTGATTTGCATGTGCTGTAAAGATGATTTGGAAAGATAAGGTTTAAGGAAGATTTGATAGGTAGAAACGACACAGACATGTGTACCTGGAATGAGATGATGGAAGCCCTAAAACACAACAGGGGCTGGCGAGCTACAGCAGATAGGCTCCCTCCAGCCCGCCGTCGGTATTTTTTGCAGCCTGGGGGCTAAGAATGACTTTTACATGTCTCAAAAGTTGAAAAAATAAAGTATTATTTTGTTTCATGTGCAATTTATATGAAATCCAGATTTCAACGTCCCTCAGTAAAGTTTTATTGGAACCCGGCCACGCTCAGTCACTTACATATCATCTACCGTGGAGAACGTATTTGGCCCACACAGCATAAAATACTTGCTATCTGCCGCACTTTTAAAATGGAATCATGATGTATCTTTTTTTTTAAATTATTTTTGGCTGTGCTGGGTCGTGGTGGCTACTTGGGCTTTTCTCGAGTTGAGGCAAGCGAGGCCGCCCTCTCGTTACCGTGCGAGGGCGTTCCGGGGCGGCGGCCTCTCCTGCTGCGGCCGGACTCGAGAGTGTGTCGGTGGTTGTGGCGCAATGACGGAGCAGCCCTGCGGCTTCTGGAATCTTCCTTCCTGGACTGGGGGATTGAGCCTGTGTCCTCTGTATTGCCAGGTGGATTCTTTTTTTTTTTTTTTTTTTTATTCTTTCTTTCTTTATTTTTGTACATATATGTTCCCAGATCATTCATATGCATATCCCTTGACCCTCCCCCCACCCAGTTCCCCCCCTCCCACCCCTCCAGACCATCGTCCCAAGTGATTGTAGGCACTCCTATTCCCTTAGCACAATGACAATAGCTATCTTTTCTACACATGACAGTATAGGTTTCCATGTTACTCCCTCCCACTGTTCGGTCTCCACAATGTCTTTATGTCTATTCTCTGTTTTTTCATGAGTTCACTGCGTGTGTTATCATGACCATCCAGGTGGATTCTTAACCACTGGACCTCCACGGAACTCCAGTGATGCAGCTATCTGGCCCCTACTATAAGGCTCAATGTTCATGCCATAGAAAGGCAGTACAATTACACACATAACTAGGTCATTGATGGAAATCGCTCTCGTATACTTTGTTTCTGAAAATGTTTGGCTCTTCCAAATTGTTTTATCTGTGTATCGCCTGTATAAAATATGCAGACTCCTGGAAGCTCCCTTTGCTCTGACAAGGGAGTGACGCTTCTCCCTGCTGACCCCTGGAGCACTCTGAAGCTCTAGGGATGCTCCTGAGATGTATCTTGGCCTAAGGTTGTCACCCATGCTTGCGAGTTCCCCACGAGTGCTTGCAGCTTTCTCAGGGAATAGGATAGGCGTCTTTCACGCCACTTTTCCCTTCTTGTCCAGCACTGTGTTTTGTCAAGAGCATTGCTCAGTATATTTGTTGAAGAAACATCACTGACTTGATTAACTGCATTTTTAAAGAAAATGGATTCTTAGAAGGTTATTTTTGCAACATACCTTCAAGATGAACCACATAAAATACTTGCTATCTGCCGCACTTTTAAAATGGAATCATGATGTATCTTTTTTTTTAAATTATTTTTGGCTGTGCTGGGTCGTGGTGGCTACTTGGGCTTTTCTCGAGTTGAGGCAAGCGAGGCCGCCCTCTCGTTACCGTGCGAGGGCGTTCCGGGGCGGCGGCCTCTCCTGCTGCGGCCGGACTCGAGAGTGTGTCGGTGGTTGTGGCGCAATGACGGAGCAGCCCTGCGGCTTCTGGAATCTTCCTTCCTGGACTGGGGGATTGAGCCTGTGTCCTCTGTATTGCCAGGTGGATTCTTTTTTTTTTTTTTTTTTTTATTCTTTCTTTCTTTATTTTTGTACATATATGTTCCCAGATCATTCATATGCATATCCCTTGACCCTCCCCCCACCCAGTTCCCCCCCTCCCACCCCTCCAGACCATCGTCCCAAGTGATTGTAGGCACTCCTATTCCCTTAGCACAATGACAATAGCTATCTTTTCTACACATGACAGTATAGGTTTCCATGTTACTCCCTCCCACTGTTCGGTCTCCACAATGTCTTTATGTCTATTCTCTGTTTTTTCATGAGTTCACTGCGTGTGTTATCATGACCATCCAGGTGGATTCTTAACCACTGGACCTCCACGGAACTCCAGTGATGCAGCTATCTGGCCCCTACTATAAGGCTCAATGTTCATGCCATAGAAAGGCAGTACAATTACACACATAACTAGGTCATTGATGGAAATCGCTCTCGTATACTTTGTTTCTGAAAATGTTTGGCTCTTCCAAATTGTTTTATCTGTGTATCGCCTGTATAAAATATGCAGACTCCTGGAAGCTCCCTTTGCTCTGACAAGGGAGTGACGCTTCTCCCTGCTGACCCCTGGAGCACTCTGAAGCTCTAGGGATGCTCCTGAGATGTATCTTGGCCTAAGGTTGTCACCCATGCTTGCGAGTTCCCCACGAGTGCTTGCAGCTTTCTCAGGGAATAGGATAGGCGTCTTTCACGCCACTTTTCCCCCTTCTTGTCCAGCACTGTGTTTTGTCAAGAGCATTGCTCAGTATATTTGTTGAAGAAACATCACTGACTTGATTAACTGCATTTTTAAAGAAAATGGATTCTTAGAAGGTTATTTTTTGCAACATACCTTCAAGATGACACAGCAGCTGCCTTAAACATTGTGGATCCCCAGCACAGAGTGGAATAACGTCCTATTCGAAGCTCTTGGACAAAAGAAGATCTACTTTAAGATATTCTTCAGATGCCGGTTTTTCTCTTTTTAAAAATAGATATACTTAGACAATTTATTTTGAATTCATACAGTTGTATTTTAAAAATAATGACGTGAGGAATAGTCTTCCTTGACACGGCTGTGAACATACAAATGCTTCTATTTACATGAATCAAATAATTAAACAATAACCTTTGTAAGTATTATTTACTTAATTATTGCATGTAAAATAAAGATTGTGTTAGGGAACTAAGCGTTTAAAAACTGAAGGTTAGTTTAGCCAGGGAAGGATTTACCAGCTTTTCTCTGGATCCTTGCAGCAACTGACAGACTTGTCTTTTCCTGGCTTAGCGCATGTTGCCTTTGCCATTTCTCTTCCCTCTACGTGAGTCTCCCCTCTAAAAGCCATGAGAGACATCTGCTGAAATTTCATTTTAATTAAAACAATGAAATTTTGGTTTCATTATTGTTCTTTACTTCCCTGTTGTTCTTTGCTTCCTCCGCCATGAATTAGTTAATTTAGCATTTTAAAAATACCCTGGCCGTGACTTTCTTTTTCTTACATGTCACATGAATTAAAAAAATTTCAGCCTGGAAGACAAAATTTTTTCTAATCTAAGTTTTTCTAATCTAATTCTTGTGCCTTGTCTGGACCTCCTTTTCTTTCGTGCTTTCTCTTTTTGTTTTCCCAAAGTATTTCCTTCCTTTTTGATAAGCTTTTCCTCCCTGCAAATAGAAACTTCCATGTAAACTCGAAGAATGAGGAATTCACGATCTAAATCCAAAGGAATTTTGTGCAGCCCAAGGAATCGATACAGGACAGATGAGGATAAATTTAAAAAGATGAACTGAGGACAGAGCTGTGTATGCAAGTCTGTGTCTTCAGAACAGGATCCTGACAAGGCTTGTACAACCAGGCTTGCCAGAGGGAGAAAAATAACCAGAATAGATTTACTGAGGGCAACACTTGGAAAAAAATGATTTGGGTATTGATCATTTTTAATCTTTTGCCTCCAACAACCGCGAGATGTACGATCACTCCAGCTGCAATGGAAAGCTGACCTGTTCTTTAACCTGTCCCAATTCACTTCGATATATTTTACATCCTGGGGGATTCAGCCACAAAGTCCATTAGAGCTGGAGAGGCGGTCAGGTCAGATCAATTGTCTGCGCTGCCGACGGAGCCCCCATCATTGACGGTAATTCACCCGCGCGGTGGGAGAGCAGAGCGGCGGTGAGGCGCTGTGCGCCGTGAGTGCGGCTCATTTGTCTTAGGGTGTGTTGGCGATACCCAAACATTGCTTCAGGAGCGGGATGTGTAACTTTAGACTGGGTTGAGAGCCCCGTGGGTAGCCTGTCAGGAGCAACTTGAATTTATTTATTAATTACAAAAAACTAAGCGTTTAAAAACTGAAGGTTAGTTTAGCCAGGGAAGGATTTACCAGCTTTTCTCTGGATCCTTGCAGCAACTGACAGACTTGTCTTTTCCTGGCTTAGCGCATGTTGCCTTTGCCATTTCTCTTCCCTCTACGTGAGTCTCCTCTAAAAGCCATGAGAGACATCTGCTGAAATTTCATTTTAATTAAAACAATGAAATTTTGGTTTCATTATTGTTCTTTACTTCCCTGTTGTTCTTTGCTTCCTCCGCCATGAATTAGTTAATTTAGCATTTTAAAAATACCCTGGCCGTGACTTTCTTTTTCTTACATGTCACATGAATTAAAAAAATTTCAGCCTGGAAGACAAAATTTTTTCTAATCTAAGTTTTTCTAATCTAATTCTTGTGCCTTGTCTGGACCTCCTTTTCTTTCGTGCTTTCTCTTTTTGTTTTCCCAAAGTATTTCCTTCCTTTTTGATAAGCTTTTCCTCCCTGCAAATAGAAACTTCCATGTAAACTCGAAGAATGAGGAATTCACGATCTAAATCCAAAGGAATTTTGTGCAGCCCAAGGAATCGATACAGGACAGATGAGGATAAATTTAAAAAGATGAACTGAGGACAGAGCTGTGTATGCAAGTCTGTGTCTTCAGAACAGGATCCTGACAAGGCTTGTACAACCAGGCTTGCCAGAGGGAGAAAAATAACCAGAATAGATTTACTGAGGGCAACACTTGGAAAAAAATGATTTGGGTATTGATCATTTTTAATCTTTTGCCTCCAACAACCGCGAGATGTACGATCACTCCAGCTGCAATGGAAAGCTGACCTGTTCTTTAACCTGTCCCAATTCACTTCGATATATTTTACATCCTGGGGGATTCAGCCACAAAGTCCATTAGAGCTGGAGAGGCGGTCAGGTCAGATCAATTGTCTGCGCTGCCGACGGAGCCCCCATCATTGACGGTAATTCACCCGCGCGGTGGGAGAGCAGAGCGGCGGTGAGGCGCTGTGCGCCGTGAGTGCGGCTCATTTGTCTTAGGGTGTGTTGGCGATACCCAAACATTGCTTCAGGAGCGGGATGTGTAACTTTAGACTGGGTTGAGAGCCCCGTGGGTAGTTCACACAGTAGTGGTCATGATGGTTTAGCGGATACAAAAACCTGTTTGAAAGTAGAAATGAGAAAATTCCTTATTCCTGAACAAACCTGAATAATGGTTCATGGTTGATGAAATGCATGCAAAGCATTATGGTTTAGTTGCTCAGTCATGTCTGACTCTTTGAGACCCCACGGGTGCAGCCCATCAGGCTCCTGTGTCCACGGGATTCTCCCGGCAGGAACACTGGAGTGGGTTGCCGTGTCCTTCTCCAGGGGATCTTCCTGTCTTAGGGCTTGAACGTGAGCATCCTGCGTCAGCAGGTGGATTTTTTTATGCCTGAGCCGCCTGGGAAGCCTATGCAAAATATACAGAGGAATTGGTAGTGAAGTCTTGGGAGATTCAGAAAGCCCAGGGTAACTGCTTTGCTGCCAGACCCCGCACCTGCCCTGGACTCCCTTCGCAGTTAGTTCTGTGGCTGAAAGAGGAGACTTGCACATTTGTCGTCTGTACCGGAGATGTAAACTTGGGTCCTGACAGGCAAGAAGAGACTGAACAAATGTGTCACTTAAAAAATTCAGTGGATTTCTTCATTTTCAGGAAGAAAAGCCTCCTCCTCTGAGGACTTGCTCAGAATGTGTCTGGGAATCCTCTGTGGGGGGCTTCCACACGGCATCCGTGCATTCCTGAGGCTCCTGGGCAGAGAGAGCTGGTGCCAGCTCTTTCCAGACGCAGCGCTGCTTTCCTGTGGGCTCCTCAGTCCGTACTGGGATGCCAGTGCTGAGGGCTTACGTGAGGTGCTCTGCAGCATGAGGATGGATGAATGTGTGTGTGAGGAAAATAGCCTTTTATTCTTCCTTTTTCTCCTGGGGTTTTCTTTGCTTACTCACCTGAGTTACATTTTCCATCATAAATTTCGTCGTGGAAAGCAGATAATTTTTGAGACGGTCATACCTTGGTTAAAGGAAAGAATAGGATGTGAATAGATTACTTTTGCTTGGGAGTCCAGATATGACTAATCAAGAAAACATTGGCCCCTCAGCCCGTCTTCTCCAAGCCTTGACATGTGCTTGGTTCTGTTTCAGGGTGGATATGAAGAAACTGCCTCTCTAGAAAGGCGGTGGGGTCATCTCCACGGAGATTAACGTGGGGTCTCGTGTCACTGCCGATAGTAACAAAGCAGAAGCCACTTGTACCTGTTTATGTGCGTCTTTTCAACAGCACATGTTGATGACGTTGTTGTGGATTAGAACTTCTGTTCCTCCCTGAAACTCTTGGTTTCCTCTGTCGTCAAGACTCCTGGTGACTCCAGAGTGAGGGGAAGGGAAGCGGGCCATGGTGAGGAACAGAGACGCATAAAAAGGGGAAACAGCAGAGCACACCGTCCGCTGTACACAGCTACGCCTCTTAAAATAACCAGTAACTAGAACCCAAACCCTGGGCTTCCCTGGTGACTTGGCAGTAGAGAATCCGCCTGCCGAGGCAGGAGAGGCAGGTTCCATCCCTGGTCGGGAAGAGCCGCTGGAGAAGGCAGTGGCAGCCCACTCCAGTGTCCTCGCCCGGAGCGTCCCGTGGACAGGGGAGCCTGGCGGGCCACAGCCCTGGGTCACAGAGAGTCAGACACAACCGTGCAGGCGCCGCCCAGAGCCAGGGCCCTGGCTTGGTGTTGGTGACAGTCACGAGTCAGGGCTACGTTCCCACTGGTTCCAGAAGATACTACAGAATTTTAAAAATGATGTATGATTGATCACTGTACTTATAAATGTACTGATAAATATCAAATCAGTAGAATTTCTAAACCACTGCTTGAGGCAGTTGTTCTGATTTTGAGTTTGAAGAGTGGGAAACACACATTCATCTCACCCTTCAAATCAGAAAACAGTTGGTGTATCTTCAGACAAAAGCTTTGAGACGGGCATCTGGTCTAACATTTCGAGAGCCAGACTCCGGCCTGATGTGGTTTGTGACGGGCGGGACGGGCCTGGCAGGCGTAGGGCCCTCAGTGGAGATGGTGACGTGCTAGGCTTTGAGCAAAGCCAGGCTGCAGAATAGAGCTTTTCTCAAATAATTTGTTGTTTGAAGACTGTATCTAAAATGTATGTTTTTTTAGAAAACCCAAAATAATGCTTTCAGTTGGCCAAAGTGTCTGTTACTAGTTATGTCCTTATTTATGGCACAGCCAGTGGAGAGCGAGGAGTCGGACATAGTCTCTCCTGGGAACTTAAATGAGTAGATAGAAGGGAGGCTTGATGTTGCCCGGATGGTAGAGGATCTGCCCGCCATGTGGGAGACCTGGCTTCGCTCCCTGGGCTGGGAAGAGGCCCTGGAGGAGGCAGAGGCACCCGCGCCGGTCTTCTTGCCTGAAGGGTGCCCTGAGGACGGAGGCGCCTGGTGGGCGACGCTCCACGGGGTCGCGCAGAGTCAGACACGATTGCAACGGTCCCTTTCTCAGAAGGGCTGGGAAGCGCACGAAACAGACGCTTCCTTAAAGTTCTAGTAAGCGCTGTACTCTCGCTTGGGGGACGTTTCCATCGTCACAGTTTTAGAAAACTGCAATGTGGAAGGCGAATCGTGTGTGTGATTGTCCCTCTCCAAACTCGAGGACATAAAACTCTTCCGGATGGTTGTAGCTTGGACAAAGAGGTGGGATTGCCTGACTATCAGCATAGTTTCTTGGGTGAATGTGAAACTATTTCTGAGGAGCCAGAGCTTAATTGTTAAGATAGGGTGTCATAGCTGGGGAGTATAATGGTGAAATTCGTATTTCCAGAGTGAAGGGGGCAGATGGACCTGCTCGTGTGCGTGTCTGCGTCAGCACACCATTGCTCTTTTCTTCCCTGGCCCTGCTTGCTTGCTTTGGCGTGGCGTGCGGGATCAAACCCGTGCCCCCTGGGGGCAGTGCGGCGTCCTAACCACAGGACCCTTTGCTGTTCCTTCCTATGTCACTTGCTCAGAGAAGGCTCCTCAGACCCTCCGCCCTACTTAAAGTACCCCCCAGTCTTCAAGTTGTTTACATGAAGCCCTTATATACAAACAAGCTCCATTTTGAGAGCAAAGTCCAGTTTGTTCCTAAGCCCAAGGAAGTCAGCTAGGTTCCTAGTAACACAGTTGGCTAGACAGTACTATACTGTAAAAAATTTTGCAAAGTTGGAAGACTGTATCTAAAATGTATGTTTTTTTAGAAAACCCAAAATAATGCTTTCAGTTGGCCAAAGTGTCTGTTACTAGTTATGTCCTTATTTATGGCACAGCCAGTGGAGAGCGAGGAGTCGGACATAGTCTCTCCTGGGAACTTAAATGAGTAGATAGAAGGGAGGCTTGATGTTGCCCGGATGGTAGAGGATCTGCCCGCCATGTGGGAGACCTGGCTTCGCTCCCTGGGCTGGGAAGAGGCCCTGGAGGAGGCAGAGGCACCCGCGCCGGTCTTCTTGCCTGAAGGGTGCCCTGAGGACGGAGGCGCCTGGTGGGCGACGCTCCACGGGGTCGCGCAGAGTCAGACACGATTGCAACGGTCCCTTTCTCAGAAGGGCTGGGAAGCGCACGAAACAGACGCTTCCTTAAAGTTCTAGTAAGCGCTGTACTCTCGCTTGGGGACGTTTCCATCGTCACAGTTTTAGAAAACTGCAATGTGGAAGGCGAATCGTGTGTGTGATTGTCCCTCCCCAAACTCGAGGACATACAACTCTTCCGGATGGTTGTAGCTTGGACAAAGAGGTGGGATTGCCTGACTATCAGCATAGTTTCTTGGGTGAATGTGAAACTATTTCTGAGGAGCCAGAGCTTAATTGTTAAGATAGGGTGTCATAGCTGGGGAGTATAATGGTGAAATTCGTATTTCCAGAGTGAAGGGGGCAGATGGACCTGCTCGTGTGCGTGTCTGCGTCAGCACACCATTGCTCTTTTCTTCCCTGGCCCTGCTTGCTTGCTTTGGCGTGGCGTGCGGGATCAAACCCGTGCCCCCTGGGGGCAGTGCGGCGTCCTAACCACAGGACCCTTTGCTGTTCCTTCCTATGTCACTTGCTCAGAGAAGGCTCCTCAGACCCTCCGCCCTACTTAAAGTACCCCCCAGTCTTCAAGTTGTTTACATGAAGCCCTTATATACAAACAAGCTCCATTTTGAGAGCAAAGTCCAGTTTGTTCCTAAGCCCAAGGAAGTCAGCTAGGTTCCCTAGTAACACAGTTGGCTAGACAGTACTATACTGTAATAGATTGATAATACTTTTTATGCAAATAATATGTAAAAATCGAATGGACAAGAATAAAGCAGTTTAAGTGTCTCAGTGCAGGACCTCGGGAGGTCCAGTGGTGTCAGCTGCCTCGCCCCGGCTGCCTTGTGTGCTTCTGGACATCCTGGCCTCGAACTAACTAAAGACCCCGTGCCACTGTCGTATGTGCGTGCTGTGAAGCGTGCACAGGCACAGCCACAGGTGCAGCAGGCACACGTGTGACCGTGCGTGCCAGAGGCGTGAACTCACATACGTGATTGGACAGGTGGACCCACGGTCACAGTTGGGAATGTTCACAACTTGAAGGATTGTGTGCAGGGCACTTGCTGTAAAGTACTTTTACCCGCCCGTCTTTGCCTTGAAACACAGCTTTGCTCTTTGGAAACAGGCCAGGTCATTCTCAGTCTCCCTGGAGGTTCAGATGGTGAAGAACCTGCATTCCAATGCAGGAGACGTGGGTTCAGCCCCGGCGTCATGAGGTCCCCTGGAGGAGGGCGTGGCATCCACTCCTGTGCTCTTGCCTGGAGAAGCCCATGGACAGAGGAGCCTGGCGGGCTGCGGTCCAGGGGGCTACAAAGAGTCAGACAGGACTGGGCGACCGAGCTGCACTGCACAAAAACTTGAGCATAAATCTTTATAGCAGCACTGCCCGTAACACCCAAGAGGTGTGAAAAAGCCAAGTGTCTGTCAGTTGATGAAAAGATAAATGAAAGGTGGTGTATCCATGCCACGGAATATTATTCAGGCATAAAAAGGAATGAAGCACTAATATCCGTTAGAGCTTCGATGAGCCTCAAAGACGTGCTAAGTGAAAGGAGTCAGTCAGAAATCCATATACTGTGTGATTCTGTCCATGTGGAAGTCCAGAGTAGGAAATCCATGTAGAGAGAAAATAGTCATTGATAGGTTTAGGGAGGGAGGTAGAATAGGGAACAACAGCCAAAGGATTTCTCTTTGTTTTTTGACACAATGAAAATATCCTCATATTGACTTCGGTGGTTGCTTTTGGTGTATAGCCAAAATCCTAGTAACACAGTTGGCTAGACAGTACTATACTGTAATAGATTGATAATACTTTTTATGCAAATAATATGTAAAAATCGAATGGACAAGAATAAAGCAGTTTAAGTGTCTCAGTGCAGGACCTCGGGAGGTCCAGTGGTGTCAGCTGCCTCGCCCCGGCTGCCTTGTGTGCTTCTGGACATCCTGGCCTCGAACTAACTAAAGACCCCGTGCCACTGTCGTATGTGCGTGCTGTGAAGCGTGCACAGGCACAGCCACAGGTGCAGCAGGCACACGTGTGACCGTGCGTGCCAGAGGCGTGAACTCACATACGTGATTGGACAGGTGGACCCACGGTCACAGTTGGGAATGTTCACAACTTGAAGGATTGTGTGCAGGGCACTTGCTGTAAAGTACTTTTACCCGCCCGTCTTTGCCTTGAAACACAGCTTTGCTCTTTGGAAACAGGCCAGGTCATTCTCAGTCTCCCTGGAGGTTCAGATGGTGAAGAACCTGCATTCCAATGCAGGAGACGTGGGTTCAGCCCCGGCGTCATGAGGTCCCCTGGAGGAGGGCGTGGCATCCACTCCTGTGCTCTTGCCTGGAGAAGCCCATGGACAGAGGAGCCTGGCGGGCTGCGGTCCAGGGGGCTACAAAGAGTCAGACAGGACTGGGCGACCGAGCTGCACTGCACAAAAACTTGAGCATAAATCTTTATAGCAGCACTGCCCGTAACACCCAAGAGGTGTGAAAAAGCCAAGTGTCTGTCAGTTGATGAAAAGATAAATGAAAGGTGGTGTATCCATGCCACGGAATATTATTCAGGCATAAAAAGGAATGAAGCACTAATATCCGTTAGAGCTTCGATGAGCCTCAAAGACGTGCTAAGTGAAAGGAGTCAGTCAGAAATCCATATACTGTGTGATTCTGTCCATGTGGAAGTCCAGAGTAGGAAATCCATGTAGAGAGAAAATAGTCATTGATAGGTTTAGGGAGGGAGGTAGAATAGGGAACAACAGCCAAAGGATTTCTCTTTGTTTTTTGACACAATGAAAATATCCTCATATTGACTTCGGCGGTGGTTGCTTTTGGTGTATATCTGTGAATACACTAAAATCCACGGTATTATACACTTTAAATGAGTAACATGTGGTATGTGAGTTACAGCTCAATAAAGCTGTTAAAAAAATTCTAGACAAGTGAGAGAAGCATTCTTCCACAGATTGTTGTTGTTCAGTTCTGAAATCACGTCCCACGCTTGTGACCCCATGGCCGGCAGCACCGAGGCTTTCCTGATTTCCACTGTCTCCTGGTGGTGGTGGTTCAGTCGGTAAGTCGTGTCCAGTTCTTTGTGACCCCACAGAGTACAGCACGCCAGGCTTCTCTGTCCGCCACTGTCTCCTTGGGCTTGCTCAAGCTCACGGCCATCAGTGATGCCATGCAGCCCTCTCCTCCTCCCTCACCCGCCTCTCCTCCTGGCCTCATTCTTTGCCAGCGTCCAAGTCTCTTCCAGTGAGTCCGCTCTTTGCTCAGGTGGCCAAAGTGGTGGCCAAAGTATTGGAGCCTCGGCTTCAGCATCAGTTCTTCCAATGAATATTCACGGTTGATCTCCTTTAGGATGAACGGGTTTGGTCTCCCTGCAGTCCAGAGGGCTCTCGGGAGTGTTCTCCAGCACCATAGTTTGAAAGCATCAATTCTTCAGCCCTCAGTCCTCTTTACGGTCCAACTCTCACATCCATACATGACTACTGGGAAAATTATAGCTTAACTGTCCAGTCCTTTGTTGGCAAAGTGATGTCTCTACTTTTTTTTTTTTTTTTTTTTAAGATTTATTTATTTATTTACTTTGGGCGGGGGTCGGGTTGGGGAGGGAGGGGAGTGGGCGGGCCACTTCCACTGGTCCTTCATTTCTCTATTTTCATTAGTCTTTGTTCTTTGGCTCCTGTGGGCCTCCCATCGCGGCGGCGTCTGTCGTCGCAGAGCACCGGCTCTGGGCGCATGCGCTCCAGAGCTCCGGCTCGGTGATTGGACACATCAGTCCAGCCGCTCCGCGGCACGTGGGATCTTCCCAGGCCAGGGCTCGAACCGGCACCCCTTGCACTGCAAGGCGGTGTCCTTACCCACTGGACCACCAGGGGAAGCCCGTCTCTACTTTTTAATATGCTGTCTGGGTTGGTCATAGCTTTTTTTTTTTCCCCGAGGAGCAAGTGTATTTTAATTTCATGACTGCAATCACCAGCTGCAATGGTTTTGGAGCCCAAGAAAATAAAGTCTTATCACTGAGTCCACTTTCTGCCCTTCTATTTGCTGCGAAGTAATGGGACTGGATGCCAAGATTTTGGTTTTATTAATGTTGAGTTTTTTTTTTTTTTTTTTTTCAGAAAAACAATTTATTATGAAAGTATAACACATTCATAGGAGAATGCACAACAAGGTTACTTATAGTTCCACTATATATTACAATTATTTTTTAAGTAGATAAATTAGGATTTTTAGTTGGAATTTCAATATCAAACTCACAAAAAACATAAAAGTGGAAGGATATAGTAGACCTGAAAAGCATTGTGAACCAGTTCAACATAATTAAGATTTATGTAATTTTCACACCATAGTAGGATGCAAATTCTATTCAAGTTCCCGTAGACTGTAAACTAGGAGACACGGAAATATATTCAGGGACATAAAACAAGATGCAAAAATTTCATAGTCTAAAGATATTGACATCATATAGAGTCTGTTCTTTTATCACTGTGGAATTATGTTAGAAGTCAATATCAAAGGATATTTGAAAATAACCCACATATTTTCAAGTACAGTGTGACATTTACCAAGAAGGCTCTTTGACTTAGCCATTGAAAGCCTCAGTAAAGTTAGAGGATTGAAAAAAACAGGGAGATTGCAGAAAAGGAGGCATTTAAGTGAGAAATTAACATTAAAATGAGAAATTAATATCAAAGATACTTTTAAAGCCCCGTATATTTGGAAATGAAATGTCCACTTTTAAATGATGGGTATATCTAAGAAACCATAACAAGGAGAATTAGAAAATATTTGTAACAGGATAAAAATGAAAAGAAAATTTACCAGGGTGTTTTGCATGTAGTTGATACTGCTCAATGCAACTAAATTTAATGTTGAGTTTTAAGCCAGCTTTCTCATTTTCCTCTTTCACCCTCATCAAGAAACGCTTTAGTTCCTCTTCACTCGCTGCCATTTGAGTGGTACCATCTGCGCAGCTGAGGTTTTGGTATTTCTTCAGCAGTCTTGATTCCAGCTTGGATTCATCCAGCCTGGCATTTTGCATGATGTGCTCTGAATTTAAGTTAAATAACCCAGTGACAGTACACAGCCTTGACGTACTCCTTGCCCTTTCTGGAACCATCCACTTTTTCCTTGTTCAGTTCTACTGTTGCTTTTTGACAGGCAAACGACTTCCTTAGGAGACAGGTAAGGTGGTCTGATACTCCCACCTCTTCCATGGATAAGCAGTGACAATTTACGTTGGAATAAGTTATTAAAGGGAGTCACTTTAGGTAAGATTTTGTTTGCTGTATACACTCTTTCTATGATTTAGACATCAGTCAGAAGGCCTAGGCCTCCTACGTATTTAAGGACAACTTTCTCTTGGTGGTTACCTGCTTACCATCGTGAATTCAGCTTATTGTCTTTTTTTTTTTTTTTAAAGATTTATTTATTTATTTATTTAGGGCAGGGGTCGGGTTGGGGAGGGAGGGGAGCGGGTGAGCCACTTCTATTGGTCTTTCATTTCTCTATTTTCATCTGTCTTTGTTCTTCGGCTCCTGTGGGCCTCCCGTGGGCCTCCCATCGCGGTGGCGTCTGTCGTTGCGGAGCGCAGGCTCTGGGCGCATGCGCCCCAGAGCTCCGGCTCGGTGATTGGACACATCAGTCCAGCCGCTCCGCGGCACGTGCGATCTTCCCAGGCCAGGGATCGAACCGGCGCCCCTTGCACTGCAAGGCGGTGTCCTTACCCACTGGACCACCAGGGGAAGCCCAGCTTATTGTTTTTTTGTCTTTGATAATTTAAAATGGAACAGTCATCTTTGGAAGCTTCAGTAAGATTTGCCACCACGAAATGCATTTGCATTTTGCTACATGATCAAGTATTTTCCTGATTAAGCTTATGAACAAAAAAACAAAAAAAGCAATCATTAACTAGATGCTACAGAGAGTGGAAGCTGGCATCATTCAAAGGCTTAAATATTCTAAATAAATTTCTACGGAAGTGTGGGTTCTTACTGGGAATGAACATGCCTGTACTTGGGCCTTGTGACAGTAGGGAGCAGAATCTCTCAGTATTGTGACCATTTTAACATCTGCATGTGCCTTCCGTGTTACAGCACTGTGCTCAGTAAAACATGAATGTGAATACAGTGGAAAATGTTATCCTTGGTGGGAGAATAGATACTTAGCCAGAAATGTGTATGGATGCAGAAGATCTATGTTTAAAAATAAGAGAAAGCAGAGAGGATGTGAGGAAAGGTTTCTTGGAGTTCAGATTGAGGCAGTGTTTTGAAAGAAAAAGAGAACAAGGCCGTTTATTGGAGATTCTTATTTATCTACACTGAAGTAATAAGAATGATTTTCCATGAATATGGCAATTCACATGCCTAGAAAGTCAGTCGAGAGGTGTGTGTGTGTTTTTGGCAGGATGGTATCTTCACTGCCTAGTGGACTTCAAAATCAGAACCCAGACATGGGGACATGTACGGGTCGAGATGGACAGGTGACCATTTCCTGTGGTGGGAGAGAAAAGCAAGCAAACTGATTAATTAGAGTTTTGATTGCATTTGTCAAAGTGAATCATTTATTTTATGTCAGATATTCAAGGAAGGGAAATAGTATCCATGTATAACCAATTATATTTCTTATGAATTTATTGTAGTTTTCTTCTTGTATTTCATAGCTGGGGTCTAGACGTGTATATATTTTGTATATATATATATCACTTTTGTATATTTCTATTGTAATCAAGAAATACAGTCTTACTTCAACAATGGTGCTTTTCCTGGGACCAAATTATATTGAAAATTTGCTGACTATTTTTTTCCTTGACTTGTAACCTGGGATTGAACACTGTCAGTTTATCTAGAAGTCCAGAGCAAATAATTTAAAATGTAATTTTCTGTGTACAAGTAATGTGCATTTTGCTACATGATCAAGTATTTTCCTGATTAAGCTTATGAACAAAAACAAAAAACAATCATTAACTAGATGCTACAGAGAGTGGAAGCTGGCATCATTCAAAGGCTTAAATATTCTAAATAAATTTCTACGGAAGTGTGGGTTCTTACTGGGAATGAACATGCCTGTACTTGGGCCTTGTGACAGTAGGGAGCAGAATCTCTCAGTATTGTGACCATTTTAACATCTGCATGTGCCTTCCGTGTTACAGCACTGTGCTCAGTAAAACATGAATGTGAATACAGTGGAAAATGTTATCCTTGGTGGGAGAATAGATACTTAGCCAGAAATGTGTATGGATGCAGAAGATCTATGTTTAAAAATAAGAGAAAGCAGAGAGGATGTGAGGAAAGGTTTCTTGGAGTTCAGATTGAGGCAGTGTTTTGAAAGAAAAAGAGAACAAGGCCGTTTATTGGAGATTCTTATTTATCTACACTGAAGTAATAAGAATGATTTTCCATGAATATGGCAATTCACATGCCTAGAAAGTCAGTCGAGAGGTGTGTGTGTGTTTTTGGCAGGATGGTATCTTCACTGCCTAGTGGACTTCAAAATCAGAACCCAGACATGGGGACATGTACGGTCGAGATGGACAGGTGACCATTTCCTGTGGTGGGAGAGAAAAGCAAGCAAACTGATTAATTAGAGTTTTGATTGCATTTGTCAAAGTGAATCATTTATTTTATGTCAGATATTCAAGGAAGGGAAATAGTATCCATGTATAACCAATTATATTTCTTATGAATTTATTGTAGTTTTCTTCTTGTATTTCATAGCTGGGGTCTAGACGTGTATATATTTTGTATATATATATATCACTTTTGTATATTTCTATTGTAATCAAGAAATACAGTCTTACTTCAACAATGGTGCTTTTCCTGGGACCAAATTATATTGAAAATTTGCTGACTATTTTTTTCCTTGACTTGTAACCTGGGATTGAACACTGTCAGTTTATCTAGAAGTCCAGAGCAAATAATTTAAAATGTAATTTTCTGTGTACAAGTAATGTGCATTTTCTGTAATGATTAGCAGACAGACTTGAAGATCTTTTTTTCTCTCACTGTTTAAAGAAAAGCTTATTAAATTGATCTCAGTCCTATTTCAGGGTTTTTGCTGAACTATAAAAGCTGGAGCCAGGCTGTGAATTATGATTAGCAGTGTTAAGAAAGGTGAAGGTTTTGTACCATAGATGTTTCTTAGACTCTTACAGGTGCTCTTGTTTCATGTAAGCAGGGTTACAGGTTTTATAACCTTCTATGCAGAATACTTTTGGTTCAGATTTAGGCAGCCAAGACTGTTGTTGGAATACTGACATAGCTCATGCTGATGATTGTATTTTATAAATTCGGAGGTGTGTGTGTACGGTCAGTCATGTCCTACTCTTTGTGACCCCATGGGCTGGAGCCCACCCAGGCTCCTCTGTCCATGGTATTTTCCAGGCAGAAGACTCCGGAGTGGGGTGCCACTTCCTCCTCCAAGGGATCTTCCTGAGCCAGGGATCGAACCCGTGTCTCCTGTATTGGCAGGCAGATTCTCTACCAGTAGGCCACCAGAGAAACCCTTCTGCAGAGAGTGCCTTCTGCTAAAAGCTCTTACAAGCCCCTGCTGTCAGACAGCATTCTGTTTCTATGGGATGATGGGCAGCCATCTTCTTTAACTGCCTGCTGGCAAAGGGCTCCATATTCTCAGTGTGGGAGATGTTGACATGCGTCTGTAGCATCTCTTTGCTGACAAGTTTAGTTGCCTGCTTACATATATGGGTAGAGCAAGCTACAGTTTTTTGGATGAACACAAAAAGATACAGATGATCATGAGCAGTAGTGTTAATCCTGCTTTCTTTCTTTCTTCTGTTTTAAAATGTTTTGGCCACTTCTATTGGTCTTTCATTTATTTATTTCCATCCATCTTTGTTCTTTGGCTCCTGTGGGCCACTCCATCACAGTGGCCTCTCTTGTCGCAGAGCACCGGCTCTGGGCACATGCGCTCCAGAGCACTGGCTCGTAATTGGACACATCGGTCCAGCCTCTCCGCGGCACACGGGATCCTCCCAGGCCAGGGATCGAACCGGCGCCCCTTGCACTGCAAGGCGGTGTCCTTGCCCACTGGACCACCAGGGAAGCCTGATCCTGCTTTCTTAAGGTCAGTTCTCGGAACTGTGCCTGCCATGTTCAGTCAAGATGGAGTAGCCAGTGTCACGGCTGCAGTGTGGTTGTCATGAGGTGGCTTTTTCCCCTGGTGGCAGTTAATGCATCTGGAAACAGCTCAGGAATGTGCATCAGACATGGAGTCTGTGGCTCTGTTGCCCTAATTGTTAGCTGCTTGAGCTTGCTCTCTTGTGACTCGGAGAGGCCTGGGGGATTCCAGCTTTTCTACAAGCAAGAGGCCGGGGACACAGAGCCACCTTTGTACAGCGTGGGGAGGCACAGAGTTCTGCTCCATTTCAACAGAAATTGAGTTTAGATCTGTATCCCGCTGACGTCTGCTGTCTGGACTTCCCAGGGGGTGCTAGTGGTAAGGAGCCCACCTGCCAATGCAGGAGACGGTAAGAGTAGGGAGTTCAGCCCCTGGGTGGGGAAGACCCCCTGGACGAGCGAGTGGCAGCCCACTCCAGGATTCTTTCCTGGAGAATCCCACGGACAGAGGAGCCTGGAAGGCTGCAGTCCAGGAGGTCGCAGAGTTGGACATAACTGAGTGCTTATTACTTCCTTCCTATGTCACTGACGATCAGTTGATGTAGAAATTATACTCTAAATGATAGCACATATTTTATCTTTTTACTTAAACATAGTTGTCTCTGTTTTGAGCAATTTTCACTCAGGTTGTCTAAATATGCTTGTTGGTCTAAAGGGACTTGGGCTGAATTCAGTCTACTCGTGCTTAAAGAGTGCTTCCGCCGTCATGTAAAGTTAATTAGTCTCTAGGTGATTGCCAGAGTGACAGCATTCTATTTAGGTCGCTGTTCTTAAATGCAAGGGTCAGCAGTGCTGCTGTTCTATTCTATCGAGGAAAGTGTCTTTCCCTAGCTTTTCAGTGCATGTTTTAGCTCAGACGGACTTCCACTAGCGTGATGAAAAGAGAGCCAGGGTTGGTTGATCGTGCTTCCTGCTGAACAAGGCAGGCTTGGCAATTTGGAGAGAAATTGCGAGAGGCACCTGCACGCCGCAGCGTGGAAGTGATCTGTGAGTAGTGGTTGTGTTAGTCGCTCAGTCGAGTCTGACTCTCCGCGACCCCGTGGACTGTAGTCCACCAGGCTCCTTGGTCCATGCGATTCTCCAAGTGAGTTGCTGCTTCCTTCTCCAGGGACTCTTCGTGACCCACGGGTCCAGCCTGGGCCTCCTGCCTTGCTGGCGGGTTCTTGCCCACTGAGCCACCTGGGAAGCCCATGTAACTAGGGATTACTTCACCATTTAAGTAAGTGGTGGAGGTTAACTCATCTGGCTTTCACTTTCTATTGATCCTTTTTCTCCTGGGAAGAGTTGAGTGAATTTTCAGTGGTGGTTATTCTTGGGGTACAGAGCCCATGGAGGGAAAGAGCCCTGGGTACAAAAATGAGGCCATAAGGTCTGGGTCGCTAAGTACCTCCTATGCGAGGCTGATGAGCTGCAGAACACACAGATCTCTCTTCTGGGCCAAAGCGGTTCGTTTATGATGGACATTACAGCGAGAACAAAATGAAGTCGTCTAAAGGAAGCCCAGACCTCAGGAGAGTTTGTAGTGGTCTGGCCACAGCTAATAATGTGGCCAGGCCTGCGTGGTGAATTGCAGGATGACCTTGTCTTTAACAGATGCCGGTCATGTGTGATCCAAGCAGGTCAATTATTTGCAAGTCTCTGGCGATCTCAGGACACCAGGAAAGAGCTAAAGAAAACACCCTGATGTGCAGATCACTTAAGCACTGAAACTGGGTACAAACCAATTTATAGAAGTGGAACTTAACCCTTAGGGTAATGAGAACAGCCCACTACATATTCATTTCTGCCTTCTCAATTATTTATGTAGGAGATGAGCTTGTCACATGCAACAAAATTTTATAAACCAGTAAGTGTAGATATTTAAAATTCCCTGTTTCTGCAGGAAATGGTATATCTTTGAGAGAGAGTGAGGGTAAAAAGGGATACATATTAAAGATTTCCTCTTTTCTTTATACTCATTGTTATTGGCTACTCTGGTTAGTCTCAACACTTCAGGTTTGTCGACAAGCGGAACGATCCTGTGGTAAACACAGTGAGTCTGCTCATCTCTCATAAATGTGGATGTCTAGCTCTCATTAATATTGATGCAGTTGCATACAAGCGTTGAGGTGGTAATAGACCTCCATTAAAATCCATTTGTATTCATGAGTTTTTTTAAAGGTTACTCTTCAATCGTTTCTTCTAAAAATGTGACTCAATGATCATCTTTAAAGATACTTCAAATATAGCTGACTAAATACAACAGGAATCCAATTGAAGTTTATTTGCAACAAGTTTCCGTGAAAAGCTTAACAGTATGTTGACCCATTCCCCACCTCCCTCCCCGAATCTCCTTGCTTTGCCCTGTTGATTTGTATACAGTACATTGACCAGAAAGCGTTGGATGGTTCCCGTTTTCTGCTTCTGTTCATCTTTGAGATCTGAACTTGCACAAGTGACAGCTGACAGTCTGCCTGGCATGAGGTCCATAAACTGAGCTCCTCACACCAGAAAGGCACCCCATGCCTGATGCTCAGCCTCGTCAGTGGTGGAGTATCTATCAGTATGCCTAACGCCATGCAGGACTGGGGCATACTGAAGGCTAGGAGCCTTTGGATAACTCTCACGGCTAGAAAATATGTTTTCTATTTGTTAAAGAAATTCTCTGCACCATTCACCCCTTATTCCACAGAAATAGTAGGTGTAAGACAGATGGCTATGGGAAGGGAGTCAGTGGAGCAGCCAGTTTGTATTTTCAAGCAACCAATGTGTTAGACAGCATCCTAAAGAGCAGGGGCATCACTTTGCTGACAAAGGTCCATATAGTCAAAGCTATGGTTGTTCCAGTAGTCTTGTTATGGATGAGAGAGTTGGACCATAATGAGGTTGGAGAGCCAAAGAATTGGTGCCTTTGAGCTGTGGTGCTGGAGAAGACTCTTGAGAGTCCCTTGGATGGTAAGGAGATCAAAACAGTCAATTCTAAAGGAAATCAACCCTGAATATTGATTGGAAGGGCTAATACTGGCCAGGAAAAAATTTTTTTTGAGGGTAAAGGGATCATATTAAAGATTTCCTCTTTTCTTTATACTCATTGTTATTGGCTACTCTGGTTAGTCTCAACACTTCAGGTTTGTCGACAAGCGGAACGATCCTGTGGTAAACACAGTGAGTCTGCTCATCTCTCATAAATGTGGATGTCTAGCTCTCATTAATATTGATGCAGTTGCATACAAGCGTTGAGGTGGTAATAGACCTCCATTAAAATCCATTTGTATTCATGAGTTTTTTTAAAGGTTACTCTTCAATCGTTTCTTCTAAAAATGTGACTCAATGATCATCTTTAAAGATACTTCAAATATAGCTGACTAAATACAACAGGAATCCAATTGAAGTTTATTTGCAACAAGTTTCCGTGAAAAGCTTAACAGTATGTTGACCCATTCCCCACCTCCCTCCCCGAATCTCCTTGCTTTGCCCTGTTGATTTGTATACAGTACATTGACCAGAAAGCGTTGGAGGGTTTCCCCGTTTTCTGCTTCTGTTCATCTTTGAGATCTGAACTTGCACAAGTGACAGCTGACAGTCTGCCTGGCATGAGGTCCATAAACTGAGCTCCTCACACCAGAAAGGCACCCCATGCCTGATGCTCAGCCTCGTCAGTGGTGGAGTATCTATCAGTATGCCTAACGCCATGCAGGACTGGGGCATACTGAAGGCTAGGAGCCTTTGGATAACTCTCACGGCTAGAAAATATGTTTTCTATTTGTTAAAGAAATTCTCTGCACCATTCACCCCTTATTCCACAGAAATAGTAGGTGTAAGACAGATGGCTATGGGAAGGGAGTCAGTGGAGCAGCCAGTTTGTATTTTCAAGCAACCAATGTGTTAGACAGCATCCTAAAGAGCAGGGGCATCACTTTGCTGACAAAGGTCCATATAGTCAAAGCTATGGTTGTTCCAGTAGTCTTGTTATGGATGAGAGAGTTGGACCATAATGAGGTTGGAGAGCCAAAGAATTGGTGCCTTTGAGCTGTGGTGCTGGAGAAGACTCTTGAGAGTCCCTTGGATGGTAAGGAGATCAAAACAGTCAATTCTAAAGGAAATCAACCCTGAATATTGATTGGAAGGGCTGATACTGAAGCCACAGCTCCAATACTTTGGCCAGCTGAGCAAAGAGCTGACTCCCTGGAAAAGACCTTGATGCTGGGAAAGAATGAGGGCAGGAGGAGAAAGGGGGAACAGAGGATGAGATGGTTGGATGGCATCACTGACTCAATGAACGTTAGTTTGAGCAAGCTCTGGAAGATAGTGAAGGGCAGGGAAGGCTGATATGCTGCAGTCCATGAGGTCACAAAGAGTCAGATATGATTCAGTGACCGAACAACACCAATATGCTTACAGGAAGAGGCCAGGAAGTGGATGGGGAAAGGGGAAGGGTGATGGCTAAGCTAATTTTTATAGCTGCAGTGATTAATCTCTTTTGGATTTTCTTGTGAAAGTGATACCTTATGCTTTTAGAGAAAAACTAACCATAGTTTAAGAACCAAAATTAAAAGGCAATCCAAACATTCCTGGGAGCAAAACACTTTAAATAAGAGGTAGCCCAATTCTCTGTAATTCCTCCTCATCCAAAGGACTGAACTGAACCTCTCAATTCACTAAAACATTGGGTGTTTCCCTCGGGCAGGCACAGGGCTGAGCCTTGAAGAGAAAAACTCGTATGAGTGAGATAGTCTGAGTCCTCAGAGATTTATAATGCACATAGACCGTAGTCAGGGAAACACACCCAGACTGCACCAAACTGCACGGTATGTTCCCTGGAACTGTGGTTTATAGGTTACGAAGGCTCAGCCCCGCTGGAGGGATGGCACAGAAAATTTAAGTACACATCTTACGTAAAAGATCTACACTCACTTCTGGAGCAGGAGCAAGGATTCAGCAAATGCAGCTCTAGGAAATAAACACATATTAGGTAACAATGACCTATTTCATATCTATATTATCAATATATATATACTGGTAAATATTTTTGGATCTGTTTGCATTAAACACTAAATATGTTCTTTGTATTCAGTGTTAAATGTTTAAATATATATATATGGAAGTGCACTAAGTTTCCATATATGAATTTAGTGACACTTAATTGAATCTCTAATATTAGAGGCTGAAGGTGTTATAGTAAAGGGAAAAACGTGTGAAGAAGCAAGGTCTTAAATGCGGTCTTTAATTTTAATAAAGTTTTACTTGGAATATATTTGGTTTACAGTGTACTATTCCAAGGGTAGAGCTGTGATTTAGCTCTGACAACACATAGGCACACAGGCTCTGATTTTCCAGTGTTTTCCAGGATAGGTCATCAGAAGATGCTGCGTGTAGTTTCTTGTGCTGTGCAGTAGGTCCTTGTTGGTTATCTATTTCATACGTAGTAGTGCATGTATGTTAATCCCAGCCTCTTAACTTATCCCTCCCCTCCGCTTTCTCCCTTGGTAACCGTAAGTTTGCTTTCGAAATCTGTGAGTCTGTTTCTGTTTTGTAAATAAGTTCATTTGTTCATTTTTCAGACTCCACACATAAGTGATCAGATAATATTTGCCTCTGACTCGCTTCATTTAGTACAATCGTTTCTAGGTCCATGTTGCTGCAGATGGCATTATTTCATTCTTTTTTGTGGCTGAGAAATACCCCCTTGTGTATGTGTACCGCATCTTCTTTACTCTTCTATTGATGGACATTTAGGTTGCTTCTGTGGCTTGGCTGTTCTCAGTAGGACTGCTGTGGACATACAGTGCATGCATCTTTCTGAATTAGAACTTTTGTCTTTTCTGGATATGTGCCCAGGAGTGGGATTGCTAAGAATCAGTCTTAGGCTCTGTTATTTTTTGGATTTTACGTGACTTCTGTTAAGCCGCCTGTTAGGATAGAACACGGTGACAATAGCTGGTAAGACCACCTCTTTCCACAGACATGAGTATTTTACTCAGACACTTCCGCTGAGTGGCCTGTTTGCTGGAAACTGGTCTACATGATCAGATAAAAGAAGGGAAGACATATCTTTTCCTTAGATTATTTTACAGAAGAGAAGGAAGACACCTAAGTGCAGATGGACACAGAAGATAAATGCTCAGAGAGAAGTACGCATGGGCTGCCACGAGAGCAGGCTGGGAGGGAGGAATGGTGGTGGTTTCCAGGAGAGATCTCTATAGATGGGATGATGTCTGAGCTACGTCTCAAAAGACGGGAGGGAGAGGGCCTTGCTCACTTTAGGAAGGGCACAGTGTTAAAGTCTGCGGGTGGGTAAGGTGTGCGCGAGAAGGTATCTAAAAAGACACTGTGGGGTGGGTGCAGAGCCTCCAGACAGGCTGTGTCATTTTGAGAAGTTGCGAGTCTTATTTGGAAACCGATACAGAGGGCGAGATGGCTGGATGGCGTCACTGAGTCAACGGACGTGAGGCTGAACAAGCTCCGGGAGGTGCTGAAAGGCAGGGAAGCCTGGCGTGCCGCGCTCCACGGGGTTGCAAAGAGCTGGACACACGTGAGCAACTGAACTGATGAGTCGAGGCTGAATGTTAAGCATGTAGATCAGGGGCAGGTCATAGGAGCGTCACCATGGTGGCGATACGGAGGATGGATCAGAGAGGGATGGAGTTGGCTGGACAAGGAGCGGCCAGGGCCTTTGCCCACATCTGTGTGAAAACTGAGAAGGCCTGAACAGAAGCAGTCGGCGCAGTGTCGATGGAAAGGCACGTATGAGGCCACTGAGGTGGCCGAGCGTATCACATCGCGCGGCCAATTGAGTCGAAGCGTGAGGGGACAGGAAGGTCCTCTGGGGGAGTTTCTGTGTTTCTCTGTTGAAGGGGATAGAAGTTCTAACAACAGGAGGGGCCTCGCAGGACAAGGAACACGTCTGGAGGAGACAGGGAGTTCAAGTGTGGGCGATGAGGTTGGGACCCATGGGCGACCTTGGACTGAAGATGTCTCTCAATCACTGATCTATGACACGGAAATTCAGAGCGGGTGTCCGAGCTGGAAACAGAAATTTATGAATCCACTTGATGACTTGGATGGTTACTGATCACAAACAGGACAATAAAACTTGTCATCCTTGTGCCCCCAGTTCTGGGCATCTCTTACTCTTTGTCTGCCTGGGATCTGTTCCCTCTTGTTTAGACATCAGCTCCTGATATTTGGGGAGAGGGGTCCATTACAAGCCTGGATGATAGGGCTAGGATGGCGGACTTCACCTCTGATTTTGAAGAGGGAGTAACACAAAAGGGGACATGTTCAGCGTTGCTCTGTGAGGTCACATCGCTTTCTGGGGTACCAGTTCACACTCAGCCAGCAGTCAGAGATGTTCACTTGCACAGCTGGACTGCGTGAGCAGCTCACATTTCCCCCACTGGTCTGTAGGAACTGCTCTGTCACGAGTCAAACTCTAATATGTATGTGTGTCTATTCCCTGGCTCTCTGTCCTTTTCCACTGGTAAATTAAACTTCAGAGTTTACTTTATAGGGGCTTCCCCTGGTGGCTTGGTGGTAAAGAATCTGCCTTCAATGCAGGGAGACCAGGGTTTGATCCCTGGATTGGAAAGATCCCCTGGAGAAGGGAATGGCCACCTACTGCAGTCTTCTTGCCCGGAGAATTCCATGGACAGAGAAAGGAGTTTTATAAGAGTTCTTGATACCCGATTTTAATAAAGTTGACCATTTTATAATTTTGAATATTCCTGGCATAAATAAAAATTTCAATTTGCTTAGCTCTTTTTAAAGTGGTTTCATCAATGTTTTAAAATTTTCTTTTAAAGAGCTCAGCTAAATTTTATTAGATTTATTTTTTGGTAGTTTAAAAATTCTAAACATTATCTTCACATTCTAAACATTATATTCATTCTTAAAGATTATGTGTTAAGCTGATTTTTGGTGATCTCTATAAATTAAATAGGCCTTTGTGTATTGAGTCTATAACCAGAAAATTTGCTAAACTAATTTTAATTGCTAGGTTATTTAGACTTTCTATGTTAGAAATCACATTCTCTACAAAATGTCTTTTACTCTTTTCCAACCATTCGTGTGTATCACATGTGATTTTTGGGGGGAGGGGGTGGAGAAAGGGTGGGTGTATGCTGTTTATCACTATCAGGATTTCTTTTCAATTTGTAGCTTTCTATAAAATTTTCATTTTCTGCTTTTTAAAAAGTTGTGATTAAACTCTGAAGTTTAGAAAATGTTCTTTATACTCTTACTTAGATCGTCATAAGTTTTTTCCTTGTATTTTGTTAATATAGTGAATTACCTTAATGGGTTTTCATCTTATGTGATCTTTACCCCATATATAGAAGTTTTCAGTTTTTCTGTTCTAGTCAGTTTTAGTAATTTTTAAAAAACAATTTCAGTTCTTTAATATAAAATCACTTAACTTAATTTTAATATACAATTGTCAGAAGAAAAGAAGTAGAAACAGTCGAGAGGAGTAACAGGTGCACGTGCGTGTGAAGGTCATCTCAGTCGTGTCCAGCTCTGTGTGGCTCAGTGGACGGCAGCCCGTCAAGCTCCTCTGTCCATGGGATTCTCCAGGCGAGGATGCTGGCGTAGGGTGCTCTTCCCTCCTCCAGGAATCTTTCCGATTCAGGGATCAAACCCTCGTCTCTTACGTCTCCTGCATTGGCAAACAGGTTCTTTACCACTAACACCACCAATGTCACCAAATTAGTAATTTTTTTAAAGACTTTGAGACTTAGAAAATAGGCAACAGATTCTAAAGCTTTGATTTGGTGTCGAGGATATAATTGCAAGATGTGTAATGAAAAGAATGAATGAGTTTTTTATAGTGAGCATTAGAGGTGGTAAAAATAAAGCATCTAACCTGGGGAAAAAATGAGAGGAACATAGGTATCGTAAATTGGACTGGGCTTTAGTAGCAAGAAAGCTCAATCATGAGGAAGAAATAAAACATAGTTCTTCAGGAAATATTTGAGTAATCTTCCAATAGTTAGCATAGGCAAAATACCAAATCATTGCTTGTTTTGTTTTTACTTAAAAATTTAGAAACAGTGAACAAAAATATTTGCTGCTCAGCCATATGTGACTCTTTGCCCCGTGGACTGCAGCCCGCCAGGCTCCTCTGTGCGTGGGATTCTCCAGGCGGGAGCACTGGGGTGGGCTGCCGCGCCCCTTCCCCAGGGGAGTTTCCCGTCCCAGGGATGGAAGCCAGGGTCCTGCCTGGCAGGTGGGTTTTCCCCACCATCTGAACCACTAGGAAGCCCCACAGTGAACGAGGGGCCTATTTATTTATGATGCTTGGATTGGTACAGTCGTGCCAGTTTAGAAAATGTTCTTTATACTCTTACTTAGATCGTCATAAGTTTTTTCCTTGTATTTTGTTAATATAGTGAATTACCTTAATGGGTTTTCATCTTATGTGATCTTTACCCCATATATAGAAGTTTTCAGTTTTTCTGTTCTAGTCAGTTTTAGTAATTTTTAAAAAACAATTTCAGTTCTTTAATATAAAATCACTTAACTTAATTTTAATATACAATTGTCAGAAGAAAAGAAGTAGAAACAGTCGAGAGGAGTAACAGGTGCACGTGCGTGTGAAGGTCATCTCAGTCGTGTCCAGCTCTGTGTGGCTCAGTGGACGGCAGCCCGTCAAGCTCCTCTGTCCATGGGATTCTCCAGGCGAGGATGCTGGCGTAGGGTGCTCTTCCCTCCTCCAGGGAATCTTTCCAATTCAGGGATCAAACCCTCGTCTCTTACGTCTCCTGCATTGGCAAACAGGTTCTTTACCACTAACACCACCAATGTCACCAAATTAGTAATTTTTTTAAAGACTTTGAGACTTAGAAAATAGGCAACAGATTCTAAAGCTTTGATTTGGTGTCGAGGATATAATTGCAAGATGTGTAATGAAAAGAATGAATGAGTTTTTTATAGTGAGCATTAGAGGTGGTAAAAATAAAGCATCTAACCTGGGGAAAAAATGAGAGGAACATAGGTATCGTAAATTGGACTGGGCTTTAGTAGCAAGAAAGCTCAATCATGAGGAAGAAATAAAACATAGTTCTTCAGGAAATATTTGAGTAATCTTCCAATAGTTAGCATAGGCAAAATACCAAATCATTGCTTGTTTTGTTTTTACTTAAAAATTTAGAAACAGTGAACAAAAATATTTGCTGCTCAGCCATATGTGACTCTTTGCCCCGTGGACTGCAGCCCGCCAGGCTCCTCTGTGCGTGGGATTCTCCAGGCGGGAGCACTGGGGTGGGCTGCCGCGCCCCTTCCCCAGGGGAGTTTCCCGTCCCAGGGATGGAAGCCAGGTGTCCTGCCTGGCAGGTGGGTTTTTTTTTTTCCCCACCATCTGAACCACTAGGGAAGCCCCACAGTGAACGAGGGGCCTATTTATTTATGATGCTTGGATTGGTACAGTTCCGTCGACATCAGCTTCTTATTGGAATAGCTCCGCCACTCAGCCATTTTCCCTCAGACATTTATTCTTTTCACTCAGAGACTTCTGAACGGGCCTCACCTGAGTTGTGTGAGTCTGGCTACCACTGCGTAACGGAGTGGCTGGCAGTGTGAACAGTCATGAGGCTGGGCTCTGGGCTGTGCAGTTTCCATGGATAACTCTGTGTATTTACTTAGGAGACTGTTACATGTAACTTGAAAATTTTAATTGCATTTATCTTAGCTAAAGGGACCAATACAGTAAAAAATACGCCTACACGATCCTAAAGTGTTACTATTTTTCATATTTTGAGATGCTTTTTCATCATTAAAATCTGTCCTGAAAAGCAGAGAGTCGATAGTCTGAAGACATAGGAGATGCAGCCCCTGTGTCTCAGCACATCCTGTCCTCCCCTCCACTCTTCCTTTTTCCTCTTTCTAAGTATAGTTGCTTTTCTTTCTCTTTTCTTAAGAAACTTTAATTTAAAATTATACAAATTAGGCATACTTTTTAAAATTGAAGTAGAGTTGACCTACAATATTAGTTTCAGATGTCTAGTGAAGCAATTCAGTTATATATACATATATATATGATATATAATGTATGTATTCTTTTTCAGATTCTTATCCATTATAGGCTATTAAAAGATATTGATTATAGTTTCCTAGGCTGTACAGAAGATCCATCTTGTTTACCTCTTTTATATACAGTAGTTTGTATTTGTTAATCTCAAACTCCTAATTTATCTCTTCCTCCCACTTTGGTCATCTTAAGTTTGTTTTTTGTGTCTGTGAGTATGTCCGCTTCGGAAATAAGTTTATTTGTGTCATCTCTTTTTAGATTCCACAGTAAGTCATATCATAGTATATTTGTCTTTTTCTCTGACTTACTACTTAGTATGGTCATCTCTAGGCCCATCTGTGTTGCTGCAAATGGCATGATTTCATTCTTTTTTACAACTCAGTAATATTCCCTCCCGCTCCCCCACATATCACCTCTTCTTCACCCATTCATCTCTCAGTGCACACTTAGGCTGCTTCTGTGTCTTTGCTCCTGTAAACAGTGCTGCCACAAGCACTGGTGTGTGTGTGTCTTAAGAGTTCTTTCCAGATCCATGCTTAGGACCACATGATAGCTCGAGTTTTAGTCTTTTAAGGAACCTCCATACTGTTCTCCATAGTGGCTGCTCCCGTTTGCATTTGCACTCCTACCAGTGGTTTAGGAATGTTCCCTTCTCTCCATTTTGAGGATAGCCATCCCGACTGGTGTGAATTGGTACCTCACTGCAGTGTTGATGTGCGATATTGAGCATCTTTACCTGTGTTTATTCGCTGTCTGTATGTCTTTGAAGCTGTCTGACAGTAAAAATACGCCTACACGATCCTAAAGCGTTACTATTTTTCATATTTTGAGATGCTTTTTCATCATTAAAATCTGTCCTGAAAAGCAGAGAGTCGATAGTCTGAAGACATAGGAGATGCAGCCCCTGTGTCTCAGCACATCCTGTCCTCCCCTCCACTCTTCCTTTTTCCTCTTTCTAAGTATAGTTGCTTTTCTTTCTCTTTTCTTAAGAAACTTTAATTTAAAATTATACAAATTAGGCATACTTTTTAAAATTGAAGTAGAGTTGACCTACAATATTAGTTTCAGATGTCTAGTGAAGCAATTCAGTTATATATACATATATATATGATATATAATGTATGTATTCTTTTTCAGATTCTTATCCATTATAGGCTATTAAAAGATATTGATTATAGTTTCCTAGGCTGTACAGAAGATCCATCTTGTTTACCTCTTTTATATACAGTAGTTTGTATTTGTTAATCTCAAACTCCTAATTTATCTCTTCCTCCCACTTTGGTCATCTTAAGTTTGTTTTTTGTGTCTGTGAGTATGTCCGCTTCGGAAATAAGTTTATTTGTGTCATCTCTTTTTAGATTCCACAGTAAGTCATATCATAGTATATTTGTCTTTTTCTCTGACTTACTACTTAGTATGGTCATCTCTAGGCCCATCTGTGTTGCTGCAAATGGCATGATTTCATTCTTTTTTACAACTCAGTAATATTCCCTCCCGCTCCCCCACATATCACCTCTTCTTCACCCATTCATCTCTCAGTGCACACTTAGGCTGCTTCTGTGTCTTTGCTCCTGTAAACAGTGCTGCCACAAGCACTGGTGTGTGTGTGTCTTAAGAGTTCTTTCCAGATCCATGCTTAGGACCACATGATAGCTCGAGTTTTAGTCTTTTAAGGAACCTCCATACTGTTCTCCATAGTGGCTGCTCCCGTTTGCATTTGCACTCCTACCAGTGGTTTAGGAATGTTCCCTTCTCTCCATTTTGAGGATAGCCATCCCGACTGGTGTGAATTGGTACCTCACTGCAGTGTTGATGTGCGATATTGAGCATCTTTACCTGTGTTTATTCGCTGTCTGTATGTCTTTGAAGACATGCTTAGATCTCTGTCCATTCTCTGCTCGGGTTTACTTTTTTGTTACTGAGTTGTGTGATCTGTTTGTGTAGTTTGGAAATTGATCCCCTGTTGGATCGTTTGCAGATATCTCCCCTCATTCTGTAGGTTGTCTTTTTGTTTTGTTTATGGTTATCATTTTTCAAGCCTACGATTACTTGAAATGCACTAGTTACTGCTCTAGGTGTTAGAAACTTAATAAAATGTTATTTCTATCTCAATATTCCTTTTCTCCTTTAAAAAGTTACCATGTGCATATGTTACGTTCCTGAAAGTTATCATATAAATGATTAAGATTTTATTATAGATAACCCAAATGAAGGACTCAAGTCCCAAGTTTTCAGACTATTACATAACTATTTATCAACTGATTTATTTCTTCCAAATAATTGTATTAGTAAGTATTATCTCTGTCAGCCCACTTTACAGATGAGAGCATTACTGAGTAAAGAGTTCCAACAATTTGCTGAGGGACGCAGAGCTCATTGGCTGTGCCAGAGTTCCATTTCTGGCCATTTTGTTTATGAGCACACACTCTGGACCTAATTACCACATCGTATCATTTTAATAAAGCCAGCGATAATTTCTCAAACAAGGGTTCAGCGACTTCTTTTGAAATCCTCCTCAAGCAGATCTTTACCAAAAAGAAATACAAAAGACCAAAGGACAGCAAAGTCGGTAACAAGACCCGAATCCTGTTCAGCATCTAGTATTCCATGCTGTTCCTTTTTACAACTCAGTAATATTCCCTCCCGCTCCCCCACATATCACCTCTTCTTCACCCATTCATCTCTCAGTGCACACTTAGGCTGCTTCTGTGTCTTTGCTCCTGTAAACAGTGCTGCCACAAGCACTGGTGTGTGTGTGTCTTAAGAGTTCTTTCCAGATCCATGCTTAGGACCACATGATAGCTCGAGTTTTAGTCTTTTAAGGAACCTCCATACTGTTCTCCATAGTGGCTGCTCCGTTTGCATTTGCTCTCCTACCAGTGGTTTAGGAATGTTCCCTTCTCTCCATTTTGAGGATAGCCATCCCGACTGGTGTGAATTGGTACCTCACTGCAGTGTTGATGTGCGATATTGAGCATCTTTACCTGTGTTTATTCGCTGTCTGTATGTCTTTGAAGACATGCTTAGATCTCTGTCCATTCTCTGCTCGGGTTTACTTTTTTGTTACTGAGTTGTGTGATCTGTTTGTGTAGTTTGGAAATTGATCCCCTGTTGGATCGTTTGCAGATATCTCCCCTCATTCTGTAGGTTGTCTTTTTGTTTTGTTTATGGTTATCATTTTTCAAGCCTACGATTACTTGAAATGCACTAGTTACTGCTCTAGGTGTTAGAAACTTAATAAAATGTTATTTCTATCTCAATATTCCTTTTCTCCTTTAAAAAGTTACCATGTGCATATGTTACGTTCCTGAAAGTTATCATATAAATGATTAAGATTTTATTATAGATAACCCAAATGAAGGACTCAAGTCCCAAGTTTTCAGACTATTACATAACTATTTATCAACTGATTTATTTCTTCCAAATAATTGTATTAGTAAGTATTATCTCTGTCAGCCCACTTTACAGATGAGAGCATTACTGAGTAAAGAGTTCCAACAATTTGCTGAGGGACGCAGAGCTCATTGGCTGTGCCAGAGTTCCATTTCTGGCCATTTTGTTTATGAGCACACACTCTGGACCTAATTACCACATCGTATCATTTTAATAAAGCCAGCGATAATTTCTCAAACAAGGGTTCAGCGACTTCTTTTGAAATCCTCCTCAAGCAGATCTTTACCAAAAAAAGAAATACAAAAGACCAAAGGACAGCAAAGTCGGTAACAGAGACCCGGAATCCTGTTCAGCATCTTAGCCAGTGATGGAACCAAAAGGAATTTCAAAACAGATTAGAGGAGTGGAATGAGTTTTGGACAGTTTGTATGTTGAAATATTATATTCTTTAAGTGATGAGAGCTCTAATGAAGGCAAAACCTTTGTTTAAACATCTGAATATAAATCACTGAAAGATTCCCCACAGTTTATTATATTTTGATTTTTCTTTCCTTGTCATGGATGCCAACTGATGTGGTGTTGACTTCTAACATGCACAATTTTAGAGAAACAATTACTCCTGGGAGCCAAGAAAAATATGAAAGTATAATGCTCTAATGTACAACATGCGTAAAAAGTGGGCAACAGTTACATTTACATATTTGCTTATTTATGCATCATATTGGTTCACCAGATTTTCTAAAATTACCCTGTGATGTGAGACTTAGAAAATTATTATTTTTTTAACTCCCATAAAGTTTTACTGTTGAGGAAGATTTAGATCTTTGTTTAAAAAAAAAAAAAAAAACCTTTCACAAGTGAAACAGTGTCTTAAGTAAAAGCACAAAACAATACAAATTCAAGCATTTTTATGAAATAAGTATAATTTATTTTTAAGCTCTGTAGTAAATTTGTGTGTTCAACTATAATTTTAGTTTGTATAGTCAATAAATACTGAACACATTCTCCAGAAGATATACTTATTCATAGAGTTTCTTTAATTACACTTAACATTTTTTATTCTTTTTCGGAAATATAAGGAAGGGAGGTTTATCATTGATACATGATGTTTTTCTAGTTTCTCATTTCATTACCAAATGCAAAAACATTTCAAATGAATGCATTTGGTGTTGTATGTTGTCATCTCAAGTAACATTTTGTTTTATGTGACATAAAGAGTGTAGTGTAGTAAAGAGTGTGGTGGAGTGTAGTGTACCGCTAACTCTGTTTCTCAGCAGTGACACATCTGCCCGAGACTTCCCAGGTGACTTGGTGGGAACAGTGTCTGGCTGCCAACACATGATGCCAGAGCATGGGTGTGACCCCTGGATCAGAAAGGTCCCGTGCAGGAGGAAATGGCCACCCACTCCAGTATCCTTGCCTGAAAGCTCCCATGGACAGAGGGCAGGCTACCGTCCCTGGGGTTGCACAGAGCTGGACATAACTGAGTGACGGAGCACATAGCTCGTGTACAATGCTGTGTTAATCCTGCTGTATAGCAAGGTGATTCAGTTGTACGTGTACGTGCATCCTCTTTTATATTCTTTTCGTGCTCTTTTTGTTAGGGTCTCAAAGAGCTGTGGTGTATGTGGTTCTATTGATGTGTATCATATTAGAAATTAAAACTAGGGAGTGTTTAAAATATTTGTTAATTTTCATTAAAACAGCCTAGCTATCACAGGGTAACATATGTAATATATATTTATGAAAAAGCCTCTATTTCCCTATGAGAAAAGAAAACTAGTGAGAAAAGTGGCATTGTTTCACTGTTTTTACAAACATCTTAATGTCTGGCCTCACAGAAGACAGCTGGATTCTTGTATCTGCTTGTTCGGTCAGTCGGCTGTGATAACATGTTTTCCTTGAAGAATATGAAGAAAATCTGGATTCACATAGATATATAGTTGAGAAAGGGTCTCAGGAACCCCCAGGGGTCTTTGGATCACATTTTAGGGACAGCTGCTTTGGTCTGTTTACACAGTTTTCTGTTCGCGTCTCTTCATTTATCTGCGTCCTGAGCTGCTGTTCTCTGCGGGTTTAGTGCGTGTTTACAGCACGTGGGTTCAGCCCTCCTGCTGTGCTGTCCTTATGTGTCTCTCCCCAGAGTTCTGAAGCTCCCTTAACACCATTTTTTTCTGTTAAAATTTAAAATAATTTTTATTATTTAAAAAGCATCCTGGGCTTCCCCTGGTGGTTCAGTGGGTAAGGACACCGCCTTGCAGTGCAAGAGGCACCGGTTCGATCCCTGGCCTGGGAAGATCCCATGTGTCGCGGAGCGGCTGGACCCATGTGTCCAATTACCGAGCCGGAGCTCTGGAGCGCATGTGCCCACAGGCGGCGCTCTGCAATGACAGACGCCACTGCAATGGGAGGCCCACACGGGCCAAAGAACAAAGACGGATGAAACTAGACAAATGAAAGACCAGTGGAAGTGGCCCACCCAACCCCCTCCCTACCTACCCTGCCTAAATAAATAAATGTTAAAAAAAAAAAAAAGCATCCTGTTAGTATTCAACTGAAATTGTATTGTTTATAAAGAAATTTGGAGACATCATTGTATTACAATATAGATTTTTCTTTTTGATACTACCGCAATATCTGAGAAAGTGGGACAAAAGTTTTGGCCTCCCAGACTCCTTGATGAAGTCGAGCTAATCCCGTGTTGTACTTTCAGTCCCTGGGACTGAAAGGAGATCAAACCAATCAATCCCGAATGAAATCAGCCCTGAATACTCACTGGAAGGACGCATACTGAAGCCAAAGCTCCAATACTTTGACCACCTGTTGTGAAGAGCTGACTCACTGGGAAAGACCCTGATGCTGGGCAGGACTGAAGGCAGGAGGAGAAGGGGCGACAGAGGATGAGATGGTTGGACGGCTCAAAGGACATGAGCCAATTCTGGGAGATGGTGGAGGGCAGGCAAGCCTGGGGTGCTGCAGTCCATGGGGTCGTACAGAGTCGAACAGGACGCAGCAACGTAACAACAACCGCCTTCTGTATAAAGTAGCCATACCCCGAGCCTCAGCGTTAAAACCTGTGAGCCTTAATCACAGGAGCTTGAGAGTCATTAATCCCAGCAACTGCTTAGTGGAATAGTGAACGGTAACGAGTTCCTTCAGTCAAGTGAGCTGGGAAATTTGCTTTTTAAAATTTTTATGTATTTTTTAATTTATTGTTTTTATTGACATATAGTTGATTTACAGTACTGTGTTAGTTTTGCATGGATAGCACAGTGATTCTCTCTCTCTCTTTTTTTTTTTTTTGGCTACTTCTATTGGTCTTTCATTTCTCTGTTTTCATCCGTCTTTGTTCTTTGGCTCCTGTGGGCCTCCCATCGCGGTGGCGTCTGTCGTTGCAGAGCACCGGCTCTGGGCGCATGCGCTCCAGAGCTCCGGCTTGGTAACTGGACACATCAGTCCAGCCGGTCCGCGGCACGTGGGATCTTCCCAGGCCAGGGATCGAACCGGCGCCCCTTGCACTGCAAGGCGGTGTCCTTATACACTGGACCACCAGGGGAAGCCCTGGACCACGTTTTATCAGGACTCTCCACTATGTCCTGTCTCTGGCAGGTGGCTGCACATGGTACAGATCATAGCTTCATTGAGTTATGTACACCCCTTCGCCACGACAGAGCCGCAAGGGCAGACATCTCTATAAATAAAGCCAAATATAGACAGTGCCTAGTCTGCCAAAACCATAGACCTTATCTTAGAACTCAGAATCATTATACATAATAATTCATGAATATTAGTTAGATGAAGACCTTAGAAACATTATTGACTTAGAGAAAAATTAATATATATTGAAAGGAAGTATGTCTTACAATGAGGCGTAAAGGAAAATTCCATGGAAAGGAGAAAAATCAGATGTTCCATTTTGAAGTCTAACCCAGTTCCTGGACAAGCCTCATTCAGCCTTCTGTGTGTCATGCCGATAAGATGTTCAACAGCCAGTGTTCTAAGTATCAAGGTATTTGTACAGAGATGAGCCAATTCTGGGAGATGGTGGAGGGCAGGCAAGCCTGGGGTGCTGCAGTCCATGGGGTCGTACAGAGTCGAACAGGACGCAGCAACGTAACAACAACCGCCTTCTGTATAAAGTAGCCATACCCCGAGCCTCAGCGTTAAAACCTGTGAGCCTTAATCACAGGAGCTTGAGAGTCATTAATCCCAGCAACTGCTTAGTGGAATAGTGAACGGTAACGAGTTCCTTCAGTCAAGTGAGCTGGGAAATTTGCTTTTTAAAATTTTTATGTATTTTTTAATTTATTGTTTTTATTGACATATAGTTGATTTACAGTACTGTGTTAGTTTTGCATGGATAGCACAGTGATTCTCTCTCTCTCTTTTTTTTTTTTTGGCTACTTCTATTGGTCTTTCATTTCTCTGTTTTCATCCGTCTTTGTTCTTTGGCTCCTGTGGGCCTCCCATCGCGGTGGCGTCTGTCGTTGCAGAGCACCGGCTCTGGGCGCATGCGCTCCAGAGCTCCGGCTTGGTAACTGGACACATCAGTCCAGCCGGTCCGCGGCACGTGGGATCTTCCCAGGCCAGGGATCGAACCGGCGCCCCTTGCACTGCAAGGCGGTGTCCTTATACACTGGACCACCAGGGGAAGCCCTGGACCACGTTTTATCAGGACTCTCCACTATGTCCTGTCTCTGGCAGGTGGCTGCACATGGTACAGATCATAGCTTCATTGAGTTATGTACACCCCTTCGCCACGACAGAGCCGCGAAGGGCAGACATCTCTATAAATAAAGCCAAATATAGACAGTGCCTAGTCTGCCAAAACCATAGACCTTATCTTAGAACTCAGAATCATTATACATAATAATTCATGAATATTAGTTAGATGAAGACCTTAGAAACATTATTGACTTAGAGAAAAATTAATATATATTGAAAGGAAGTATGTCTTACAATGAGGCGTAAAGGAAAATTCCATGGAAAGGAGAAAAATCAGATGTTCCATTTTGAAGTCTAACCCAGTTCCTGGACAAGCCTCATTCAGCCTTCTGTGTGTCATGCCGATAAGATGTTCAACAGCCAGTGTTCTAAGTATCAAGGTATTTGTACAGAGATAAGAAGTTTAGGTGAGTATTTTTGGTTTGCTTTGACTTTTCCTCAGGTACTCTGCCATTATCTGCGCACAGACAGTGAATCACTATTCTTGGAACAAGTTTTGTTGAAATGAAAGAGTTGCACAGTGAGACCTTTTCTAAGAGGTCTCTCAACCAAAGCATTGAATACACTCTGGCATGAAGGAGGGCCACTCTGGCCGCTTCTGGGGCACAAGGCAGTGTGCGGCCACTGCCTGGCTTGTTCTTTTGCAGGCGGGGGAGCAGCTAGCCTGCAGACCCGCACCGTGCTGCACAGCGGCTCTCACTGGGGGGGGCTCTCAGAGACCTGCTCGGGTGTGTCTGTCTTGTTGCCTCGTCACACTGCGGGGGGCGCCCCGTCTCCCTCAGGCTGTGCTATAGACTGTAGGAGAGCACCCCTGACTCTTGGGTGGAAAGTCTTTCCAGTTTCTTTTTTTAAAGACATTGCATTTTCTTAAATTAATTTTTTTAGTAGTTATACATGGTCTTTATATTTTTAAATTTGTTTTATTGAAGCACAGGTGGTTTACTGTGCTGTGTGAATTTCTGCTGCACAGCCAAGTGATGCAGTTACACATACATACATTCATGTTTCTATCTTCCATTATGGTTTGTCACAGAAAATAGAATATAGTTCCCAGTTTCTTGATAATGGAAGTGTTTATCTTTACTACGTATCAAGGACAAGATACCAGAGCACTCAAAGGACATGTTTTTGAGCAGATTATTCAAGGAAACTATCAAAGAATTTCTTCACAATAACAGGTCCTGCTGTATATAGCACAGGAGCTGTATTCGAATCCTGTGATAAAAAAGCATAATGGAAAAGAATATGAAGAAGGATATATATATATATATATATATATATATATATATACACACACACACACACACATGACATATATGTCACTGAGGGATGCTGCTGCAGAGCCAGAATGAACACTGCATTATAAATCAAATATACTTCAGTCACTTTCAAAAAGGACTTCTTTATATTCTGTAAAATAATTGCTACCAGTGTTTAGATTTTCTGATAAATGTTTGGCCTGGCCTTAAATACATAGTCTTGAATTACAGATGTGTGGAAACCTCACGGCCGTATGCAGCAGTGCTTGCACTTCAGGTTTACAGAGCCAGCGTTACAGAGAGCAGCACCGCGGTCGGCGAGGAGGTGCTTCACGTTCCTATGGACACTGTGCTTCCTCCCGGTGGGGCTTTCTTTTAGAAAATAATTGGTTCTGGATGTTGTGCCCTTTTTAAAACAGAAAAAGTATGTCTCACTTTATGCAGACTCTGTTTTTAATTATAGTTTGACAAAAGAAATCACCACATTTCCTATTTCATTCGCCAGACCCTTATCCAGCACCACCTGTTGGGCCCAAGGCTCTCACATCCGGACGCATTGCAGAGAGCAGACTTACTCAGCTGGCATTCAAACTAGCATGGATGCCAACAAAAGCACAGTCGAGCCTTTGTACTCAGAGTAAAACAAAAGTACATTAAGCTACCAACTGTAAAGGCTTAAGGAAGCCACATTTAATTATCTACAAACAGATTCTTCTAACAAAGAAATATAATAAAACATGGTCTTGGACTTAAAAGGTCAACGTTTGCATGGTCCACATGAGTGAGGAACACAGGCTTAAACCAGAGTTTCATGGTACAGCTGATTTGTATGAACCATGACAAGGGGGCGCTGGGCTGGAGTGCATGAACAGATGGGTTTAGTCCTGTGATGTTTGCGGTTTGCGGTGTGAGGCCGTCGCCCAGTGCAGGGCCATGCTGGCCAAGCCACGGGTTGTGAGGAGTTGTGAGCTTGTGGAGGTAGAGTCCACTGCCCTCCAGTTAGGAAGAGCGCATTGCCTTTGAAAGTCCACCTGCCTTTGGCTTTGTACTGTACAGACTTACAGAAAGTCAATGCTGCAGCAGCCAGCCAGCCATGAAGGGTGAGGGGGGGCCTGCCCTATTTTGAGACAGAGACTGAAAAGATCAGGAGAGTAGAAACAGTGCAAAATGTTTGAAAGCAGTGATGACCATATCTGTTCATTGTTGAGTCCTTACTTTGTCCTTCATAAACATTACCTTGGTTTCCTTTTTTTTTTTTTTTGCGGGGGAGCGCCAGGTTGGGGAGGGACAGGAGTGAGCGGGCCACTTCTGTTGGTCTTTTATTTGTCTAGTTTCATCCATCTTTGTTCTTTGGCCCGTGTGGGCCTCCCATCGCGGTGGCGTCTGTCGCTGCAGAGCACTGGCTCTGGGCGCATGCACTCTAGAACTCCAGCTCGGTAATTGGACACATCAGTCCAGCTGCTCCACGGCACGTGGGATCTTCCCAGGCCAGGGATCGAACCGGCGCCCCTTGCACCACAAGGCGGTGTCCTTACCCACTGGACCACCAGGGAAGCCCGGACGGATGCTTTTTGTAGCTGAGTAATATTCCTTTGTGTTTATGTACCACAACGTCCTTATCCATTCATCGGCCAATGGACATCTGGGTTGCTTCGCCAGCTATTGTAAACTAGCATGGATGCCAACAAAAGCACAGTCGAGCCTTTGTACTCAGAGTAAAACAAAAGTACATTAAGCTACCAACTGTAAAGGCTTAAGGAAGCCACATTTAATTATCTACAAACAGATTCTTCTAACAAAGAAATATAATAAAACATGGTCTTGGACTTAAAAGGTCAACGTTTGCATGGTCCACATGAGTGAGGAACACAGGCTTAAACCAGAGTTTCATGGTACAGCTGATTTGTATGAACCATGACAAGGGGGCGCTGGGCTGGAGTGCATGAACAGATGGGTTTAGTCCTGTGATGTTTGCGGTTTGCGGTGTGAGGCCGTCGCCCAGTGCAGGGCCATGCTGGCCAAGCCACGGGTTGTGAGGAGTTGTGAGCTTGTGGAGGTAGAGTCCACTGCCCTCCAGTTAGGAAGAGCGCATTGCCTTTGAAAGTCCACCTGCCTTTGGCTTTGTACTGTACAGACTTACAGAAAGTCAATGCTGCAGCAGCCAGCCAGCCATGAAGGGTGAGGGGGGGCCTGCCCTATTTTGAGACAGAGACTGAAAAGATCAGGAGAGTAGAAACAGTGCAAAATGTTTGAAAGCAGTGATGACCATATCTGTTCATTGTTGAGTCCTTACTTTGTCCTTCATAAACATTACCTTGGTTTCCTTTTTTTTTTTTTTTGCGGGGGAGCGCCAGGTTGGGGAGGGACAGGAGTGAGCGGGCCACTTCTGTTGGTCTTTTATTTGTCTAGTTTCATCCATCTTTGTTCTTTGGCCCGTGTGGGCCTCCCATCGCGGTGGCGTCTGTCGCTGCAGAGCACTGGCTCTGGGCGCATGCACTCTAGAACTCCAGCTCGGTAATTGGACACATCAGTCCAGCTGCTCCACGGCACGTGGGATCTTCCCAGGCCAGGGATCGAACCGGCGCCCCTTGCACCACAAGGCGGTGTCCTTACCCACTGGACCACCAGGGAAGCCCGGACGGATGCTTTTTGTAGCTGAGTAATATTCCTTTGTGTTTATGTACCACAACGTCCTTATCCATTCATCGGCCAATGGACATCTGGGTTGCTTCCATGCCCTAGCTATTGTAAACAGAGCTGCAGTGAACATTGGGGATACTTGTGTCTCTTTCAATTCTGTGGAAAGTCTATAGCTTTGACTATAGGGACCCTTGTCAGCAAAGTGATGTCTCTGCCTTTTAGTATACTGTCTAGGTTTGTCATAGCTTTTCTTCCGAGGAACAAGCGTCTTTTAATTTCATGACTTCAGTCACCATCAGTGGTGACTTTGGATCCCAAGAAAATAAAATCTGTCACTGCTTGCACTTTTTCCCCGTCTATTTTCCACCAAATGGTGGCACTGGATGCCGTGATCTTAGTTTTTTGAATGTTGAGTTTTAAGCCAGTGTTTTCATTCTCTCTGTCACTCTCATCAAGAGGCTCTTCAGTGTCTCTTCACTTTCTGCCATTAGAGTGGCATCATCTGCATATCTAAGGTTGTTGATATGTCTCCTGGCAATCTTAATGCCACCTTGTGAGTCATCCAGGTTGGCATTTCAAATGATGTGCTCCGCATATATATGAAATAGACAGGGTGATGATAAAAATCCTTCCTGTGCTCCTTTCTCAATTTTGAACCAGTCCATTGTTTCACGTCTGGTTTTAAATGTTGCTTCTTGACCTGCATACAGGTTTCTCAAGAGACAGGTAAGGTGATCTACTATTCCCAATTATTTAAGAATTTTCCACAGTTTGTTGTGATCCACACAGTCAAAGGCGTTTGTGTAGTCAATGAAGCAGATGTAGATATTTTTAGGGGAATTCCCTTGCTTTTTCTGTGATCCAGTTGGCAATTTGATCTCTGGTTCCCCTGTCTTTTCTAAATCCAGCTTGTACATCTGGAAGTTTTCAGTTCATATATTCCTGAAGCCTACCTTGGAGGATTTTTAGCACAGCCTTACTAGCATGTGAAAATGAGTGCAGTTGTATGGTAGTTTGAACATTCTTTGGCATTGCCCTTCTTTCGGACTGGAATGAAAACTGACCTTTTCTAGGTCTCTGGAAAATATATGGACATATTTATATTGTTTCTTACATATGTAGACATATTTGTACTGTTACTTAATTTTTGAAAAATTCTTAATCAGTATACCTTCAATCATTGCCTTTTTTGTATTCTCTTAATTCCTTCTACCTGGAACTCATGTGAAATGTAAGGTACATTTTTTTATATATATATATTATGCATGTCTTAAAACTCATTTTGATTTTTTCTTCCTCTAAATATCTCTGTCTATATTCCTCTAAATCTGTCTACTAGTTTACTAATTTTCTCTTCTTTTGTATTTGATTGACTTTACATTTATAGAGTTTTCAGTTTCATTGATTATATGTCCAGAAGTGTATTTTGTTCTTTTCCACAGTGCTGGTTCTTTTTCTTTGTGTCTTATTCTTTTATGTCCTTTATTTTCTTTTAATTGATCATTCTTATTAGTTGAATGGTGTTCCTCCTCACCCTGGAAAAAATCACACATTGAAGACCAAATCCCAAGTATCTCAAAATGTGACTGTTATTTTGAGATAGGGTCTTCAGTTAAAATGAGGTCATGTGGGTGAGCTCTAACCCAATATGATTCCTTTTAAGAAGATGGAAACAGACGTGTACAGAAGGAAGACCGTGAGAAGAGAGACAGGGAGCAAGGCCATCTATCAGCTAAGGAGAGACGCCTCAGAGGAAACTACACTCGCTTTACCTGGCACACTGCTTACAGCCTGCCTCAGTCTCACATTAGTAAGTGCGTGTACTTTTAGGTTGGAGTGGTCCATGGTTTGGCCCTTTGCCGGTCTCGACCGACACGGGCTCAGTCGTGCTGACTCTTCGTGGCACCATGGATGACAGCTCGCCAGGCTCCCCTCTCCATGGATTTCTCCAGGCAGGACTTGGGTGGCATTTCCTCCTCCAGGGGATCTTCTCAACCCAGGGACAGAACACGGGTCTCCTGCGTTGCAGGCAGATTCTTTACCATCCGAGCCACCAGGGAAGACTGCTGTTAAGGTAAGACAGGTCAACTTCAAAAGTATCAGCAGATACATGCTTGACTTGATTTATTATGTATAGACAATACGCTAGCATGTGTAATGAATCCATACACCTTTTCCAAAGGAATACCTGAGACAGAAGTAAGAACAAAGTTATATGAGAGTAAGCAATCAGACAAAGTCATTTAGATCAAACTTGTCCCTTCAGACAGTAATTTGAAGTAGAGGATTTCTGTGGCACAAATAGAACGGTGTTCAGCAATGTGGAACTGGACATTAGTTTTCCTATGTTATCCAAGATGAACTTTGACCATTTTATCTTTGGAGGGGTAACCAAAAGCTGGTGAGTCCTAAACATGCCATGTTTATTGTCCTCAGAACAATGTACTAAACTCTGTTGGCATTAAAAACTCCTAGAATTAGTTTTTACACTCCTAGCATTTTCAAAATTTATATACTCAGCAACGTCCAATACTTAGTTCCATTTACTCTGTTTAAACCTTTTCTTTCATTTACTAATATCCTAAGCTCTCCAGGCCCTGGTGCTTTTTTTTTTTTTTTTTTTGCCCCTGTATGTCACTTTTGTAGCATCGTCAAAGTTGCTGCCATCTCAGAATGTCATCCGTAAATGTTTGTTCCTCCCTCCAAATAATTGATTACCATGCTACGTAAGACAGGACCTGCGCCGCCTGTGGTCAGCCCATTAACTGCCTTCTTGCACTTGGTGGCATCGTTTTGTTCATTACTTCTTCGGTGTCAGTGATTGGCTGTCTAACCAAGCCATTCAGAAAACATCTTCTCAGACAGCTTAACAGGCAGCGTTTCTAGTTCATTCCTAGTAAAACTCAGTACCTGCCTCTGCTGAGCTTGTTGTTTAATGATACGGCCTTTTCCCAGTTTAAAGTCTGCGGCTGTCTGGTGAGTTCTCTCTCCTACGGTTTCGCTGCACCTTCTGTCTCCTCCTCCATCCCCGTTGCTGACTCTCGTGTTCGCTGATGGTCTGATTCCTTCTGGAGCATCTGAAGAGTAACAGCGGCAGGTGCATTACATCAGTGAAAGCTAATGAGAGCTCTCTAAAAGCAGTATGAAAATTCGTAGTGAAGTTTTATGGCCAGTATAAAAGTGAAGCACAGAGATAAATGGCCCTTATACAAGTCCTCTGGGCCCATTTAGACCTGGCCCAGGCATGGACATCAGGTGACTCGGATATCAGAGCACTGCATGCTGGACTTAGACTTGTAGTGGAATTCATTCACCTGCTCCCGCCTCTGCTCGACTCTGAGTCGCTTCTGGCGTTGGTGTTACCGTACCATCTTGTGATACGCGCAGCAGAAGGAACTTCCGGCTGCCGGCTGGGTCCTGCGCGGGGCGCTCAGGGATGAGGGAGACGCCCGCGCGCTGAGCCAGCAGCCCTGAGTCTCCATCTGCCCTGGCGCTCAGCGCCTCGTCACGGCGGCCACACCTTCCACCTTGTGTGCTGTCACGGCTGGCGTTTGCACAATAGACTTCCCTTATGTTGCTTTTATTTTTTAATGTCGTTGATGTACAAGGTTGTGTTAATTTCTGGTAGACAGTATAGGCTATTGTAAGACATCAAGGGCGGTCCCTTGTGCCATACAGCACGGCTTTATTGGTTATCTGCTTTACATGTAGTGCTTTGTATCTGCTAACCCCGAATCCTAATTTATCCCTTCCCTCCCTTTTCCCCTTTGGTAACCGTAAGTTTGTTTTCTACGTCTGTGAGTCTCTGTTTTGTAAATAAGTTCATTTTTACCATATTTTAGATTCTGCATATGAGTGATATTTGTCTCTCTTTGACTTACTTCACTTTGTATAATCATCTCTAGGTCCAACTATGTTGCTGCAAATGGCACTGTTTCATTTTTATAATGGCTGAGTAGTATTCATCACACACACGCACATGTGTGTGCATATATAAACACACACATATACACGCACACACACACACACACACACATATACATATATACACACACACGTGTGTGTGTGTGTGTTTCCTCTCCTGTTAGCTTCTGAACACCTCCAGGCTCCTCCCCAGTCAGCAGATGAGTCCAGTCTGCAGGTCCTGGCCCCGCCCCTAAGGGCCACCCTGCCACACACCCAGACAAGACAATTAGAGCTGAGAAGTGATGGAGAGAAACTGTTATCCAGAGGAAGTTAAAAACATCCCTCTATAGAGGCTTCCCTGGTGGTCCAGTGGGTAAGGAGTTCACCTTGCAGTGCAAGGGGCACTGGTTCGATCCCTGGGCTGGGAAGATCCCACGTGCCACGGAGTGGCTGGACCAATGTGTCCAATTACCGAGCCAGCGTTCTGGAGCGCATGCGCTCACAGTTAGTGCTCTGCAGGGAGAGAGGCCACAGTGATGGGAGGCCCACACATGCCAAAGAATAAGGATGGATGAAAATAAATTAATTAATTAAAAAACAAAAGAACAAAAAACATCCCCCTATAAAAATGCCTCCGATTGGGCCTCAGCACCAGGAGTCCCACATGGCATGCTCGCCGTCCACAGTTAGCACTCTTTGGGGCACTCACCCAGTTGTCAGTGTATTAGATCTTACCGAATTGCTTTTTTGCTTTAGATAAAATCGAATTCATTTGAGTAAAGACTTAAAAGATGAATTCATAACAGCCTTAACTTTTCTGTGTTGTTTTTATACGGTTTCTATTTTTACTCGCCAAGTTTGTTCTCTCAGTGACTCAAGTTGAAGGTGGCTCCAGTGATCTAGACGTTTCCCTAGAATTAAAGAAAATGTTGATTATTCTTATGAAGAAGCCTGTGGGTACTACACTGAGCTAGAATTCGAAATTCAGAATCCTTTTCTCTCATGCTTTCATTACCTCTGCTCTCAATAATGTGTTTTAACCTCAGTTTTCGATAAAGTAGAAAAAATACCGATGAACCTGGACACTGAAAGAATAATTTCGAAATGGCTCAAAATATGGTTTGCTGCATAAAATTAACATTTAAAACATTTTTAAATAAAAAGAAATGGGCATTTTTGAACAAATCGACGTATCACTTGGTCTGTCAGGAATTGCCATGTGTCATACCAACAAATAACCTCATTGTTAAAAATACCCTGTAGTTGCTGCAAGTTCACCAGGAGCGGTCGAGTGACAAAACTGAGTATAAAGTACAAGCATGTTTTCAATTTGAAACTGGCCTGGAAAATGGCATTAGTGACACTTCCAGTGGCCTGAAATATTTTGTCAGCTTTGGGCAGAGCTAAATTTTGCAGGGTCTTCAGAGGCTGCCAAGAAATACAAGGGAAGAACAATGAATAGAACTGCAAATCTAAAGTAATTTGCTCATTTTAGTGTCGAAGTAAATTTCTCCATTTCCTTCATAAGAAAAAGGTATTTTCAAAGAACTCTGCTAAGCTCACAGGAAGATGACAGAGTGCATGGAAGAGTGGTCTGTGGGCCAGTCCCGCCCGCGGAGGAGGCCGGCGGCGGCTGCGCGGGGGCGCCGTGCGTGGGAGGCCGGGCCGTCCCCGTGGTTCTGCGCCGGGTCTCAGCAGAGGCCGCCGTCGGGACGCCTCCGGCCCGTCCTGTCTGTGTCGTTTACAAGTGTGTACAGCGGGGTAGGGAGAGGACACGGGAGGAAGCCTGAGCTGGCTGTTTCCTGGTGGATTTCGCAGGTCTGTCGTTACACGTCGCAGTGTGCTGAGATGAGTCGGAACCTCACCCATCCGGAGAAGTCTGCTTGTCGCCTGACAGGACGGGAACTCTCAAGCTGCTTTTCAGATGATTTTTTTATTGGAGCGCAGTTGGTGTGCGCTGTGGCACCAGGCCCTGCTGTGGCGCGGACGGACTCAGGCGTGGGCCTGGAGACGTTCTCTTCCGTTCCTGTTCATCAGAGGATGCTGCCCCTGGTTCCCTGCGCCGCATAGCGCCTCGTTGCTTGTCCGTCCTATGCGTAACAGTTTATTGTATTTGTTTGGCTGCACAGAAGTGCTAGTTGTGGCATGCAGGATCTTTTTCTTTTAGTTGCAGTATGTGGGATTTGGTTCCCTGACTAAGCATTGAGCCCAGGCCCCCTGTGTTGGGAGCTCAGATCTTAGCCGCTGAAGCCCAGGGAAGTCCCTGTGACAGTTTCTGGTAATCCCAAACTCCCAGTCCGTCCCTCCACCACACCTGCCTCCTTCCTTGTCAACCACATGTCCATTCTTTAAGACGGCAAATCTTTTCTGTTTTGTAGATAAGTTTGTGCTGTATTTTAGATTCCACATGTAAGTGATCATATGTGGGATTTGTCTTTCTTTCTGACTTCTTATACTTTACTTGGTATGATTTTTCTAGTGCATCCTTCCAGTGGCCTGAAATATTTTGTCAGCTTTGGGCAGAGCTAAATTTTGCAGGGTCTTCAGAGGCTGCCAAGAAATACAAGGGAAGAACAATGAATAGAACTGCAAATCTAAAGTAATTTGCTCATTTTAGTGTCGAAGTAAATTTCTCCATTTCCTTCATAAGAAAAAGGTATTTTCAAAGAACTCTGCTAAGCTCACAGGAAGATGACAGAGTGCATGGAAGAGTGGTCTGTGGGCCAGTCCCGCCCGCGGAGGAGGCCGGCGGCGGCTGCGCGGGGGCGCCGTGCGTGGGAGGCCGGGCCGTCCCCGTGGTTCTGCGCCGGGTCTCAGCAGAGGCCGCCGTCGGGACGCCTCCGGCCCGTCCTGTCTGTGTCGTTTACAAGTGTGTACAGCGGGGTAGGGAGAGGACACGGGAGGAAGCCTGAGCTGGCTGTTTCCTGGTGGATTTCGCAGGTCTGTCGTTACACGTCGCAGTGTGCTGAGATGAGTCGGAACCTCACCCATCCGGAGAAGTCTGCTTGTCGCCTGACAGGACGGGAACTCTCAAGCTGCTTTTCAGATGATTTTTTTATTGGAGCGCAGTTGGTGTGCGCTGTGGCACCAGGCCCTGCTGTGGCGCGGACGGACTCAGGCGTGGGCCTGGAGACGTTCTCTTCCGTTCCTGTTCATCAGAGGATGCTGCCCCTGGTTCCCTGCGCCGCATAGCGCCTCGTTGCTTGTCCGTCCTATGCGTAACAGTTTATTGTATTTGTTTGGCTGCACAGAAGTGCTAGTTGTGGCATGCAGGATCTTTTTCTTTTAGTTGCAGTATGTGGGATTTGGTTCCCTGACTAAGCATTGAGCCCAGGCCCCCTGTGTTGGGAGCTCAGATCTTAGCCGCTGAAGCCCAGGGAAGTCCCTGTGACAGTTTCTGGTAATCCCAAACTCCCAGTCCGTCCCTCCACCACACCTGCCTCCTTCCTTGTCAACCACATGTCCATTCTTTAAGACGGCAAATCTTTTTCTGTTTTGTAGATAAGTTTGTGCTGTATTTTAGATTCCACATGTAAGTGATCATATGTGGGATTTGTCTTTCTCTTTCTGACTTCTTATACTTTACTTGGTATGATTTTCTCTAGTTGCATCCCTGTTGCCGCAAATGCAACAATTTCATTCTTTTTTTACGGCTGAGTCGTATTCCATTGTGTATATGGACCACATCTTCTTTATCCATTCCTCTGCAGATGGGCACTTAGGTTGTTTCCATGTCTTGGCTATTGTGAATAGTGCTGCAGTGAGCATCGGGGTGCATGTATTTTTTTGAATTGTAGTTTGGTCTGGATACCTGCCCAGGAGTGGGATGGCTGGATCATATGGTAATTCTGTTTTTGGTTAAGAAAGTATTAGAGTATCAGTTTTTGAGGGATTGATAAATGCTGTAGTGGATACAAAAGCAAATAGACTAATATCCTTTTTATTTTCCTCACATGGAATTATGTAGTAATTTGGAATCTAAAGTCAGGGAAAACGTCTTTGGCAGTGTTGAAAGGTACAGGGCATGTGGGTGTCCTTCCTGGAAATCTTTTAATATTTATTTTATTTATTTGTTTGGGCGCACCAGGTCTTAGTTGCCATGTGATGGATCTTCAGTCTTGGTTGCGGCATGTGGAATCGTAGCTCTGGCGTGTGGGATCTAGTTCCCTGACCAGGGGTTGGACCCCGGCCCCATGCATTGGGAGTGTGGAGTCTTGGCCACGGGACCACCAGGGAAATCCAGGGGACCTTTTAGAGCTAGGAGCAGGATGGGTTTCTAGGGTGATTAGGGGCATACCCGGAGCCACCAGGAGGGCGAATCGTCACGGCTCTTTGTGAGGAATTGCCTTATGGGGGTTACAGTACCTGCCACTGTTTCACCAGCCCTCCGGCAGACCGCTCCAGGCTTTTCCCCTTGCCTGTAGATCAAAGAGAACTTGCTAGAGGAAAGATTTACAAGGTCAATTTATAAGATAAAATCCAACCTTTCTATACTCATTTACAAGTATTTATGTGTGTGTGTATTGCTTTTCAAGTTTATTCTTTTAGTGACCCAAGCTACAGACATATATGCTGGAAAAACCCCTGTAGCTTTGTGAATCAGTGAAGATTCAAGACTTTGTTTCAGTGTTTGTCAAGCACCCCCAGCACATATCAGAGCAGTGAGGCTCCCGCCGTTAACATATTTTGATTAAATTGAAAACAACAATTTGCTCTGTTTAGCATGTCACAGTAAAAATGAGTTTCAATTCCTTTGATAAAAGTTGCATTTTCATAGAGATGTGAAATTCACAAGCCCCATTAATTGAATTTGTTATCCTTTCAAGAGCCGTATGAATATCTTGGCGTTTTTACCGTCTGTTTTAAGAGTCGTCTTTGATCCAGGACTTGATTTATGATGGGATTACAGAATCTCCAGATGCCTTTGCAAATATCTGCTCTTCCAAGAGGAGGGAGAGTCATTAGTTTAGCGAGGAAGAGTTTTAATTCACGTGCATTTCAAAGGCAGCATGGAGCGGATGAGGTTTGTGTGAAATGGTAACGACTACACTTATTAACAGTAATATCAGAGTTTTCTTGAAATACACATACTATTCTTGGATAATTTTAGATTTACAAAAAATCCTCAAAGACAGTACCAACCATTTCCATGCAGCATTTACCTAGTTTTCTTTGTTGACATCGTGTAAGGCCCCTGGGGCATGTTTGAAAAAATTAAGAAACCAACATGGGTACGTTACTATTAAGCGAATTCCAGACTATTCAAATTTCTCCAGTTTTTCTCACTAATATCCTTTTCCCATGACCCCGAACACCACGCTGCCTTTTTAGACGCATTTTTCATGAGAATGAACTTAAAATTAGGAGCAAGTGTCTCCTCCGGTCCTGTGTACGTAGCCCCAGAGCCAGGTCCAGGTGGAGGAAGCGTCCTCTCGGTCCCGTGGGAGGGGCCTCGCAGCAAGGGACGCCGCTGCCCGTGAGCTGCTCTCCAGCCTCCTCTCTGGCTTTCCTCCTTTCGTTCAGGCCAGTGAGCAGGACGCGGAGGCTGCACACGCCTGGCTCTGAAGCCCTGGCCTCCATCGCGCTTCACCACCTCTAGTCACCCAGGGAGCGTCCTCACAGTCCAAATGCGTTTTCAAGTTTATTCTTTTAGTGACCCAAGCTACAGACATATATGCTGGAAAAACCCCTGTAGCTTTGTGAATCAGTGAAGATTCAAGACTTTGTTTCAGTGTTTGTCAAGCACCCCCAGCACATATCAGAGCAGTGAGGCTCCCGCCGTTAACATATTTTGATTAAATTGAAAACAACAATTTGCTCTGTTTAGCATGTCACAGTAAAAATGAGTTTCAATTCCTTTGATAAAAGTTGCATTTTCATAGAGATGTGAAATTCACAAGCCCCATTAATTGAATTTGTTATCCTTTCAAGAGCCGTATGAATATCTTGGCGTTTTTACCGTCTGTTTTAAGAGTCGTCTTTGATCCAGGACTTGATTTATGATGGGATTACAGAATCTCCAGATGCCTTTGCAAATATCTGCTCTTCCAAGAGGAGGGAGAGTCATTAGTTTAGCGAGGAAGAGTTTTAATTCACGTGCATTTCAAAGGCAGCATGGAGCGGATGAGGTTTGTGTGAAATGGTAACGACTACACTTATTAACAGTAATATCAGAGTTTTCTTGAAATACACATACTATTCTTGGATAATTTTAGATTTACAAAAAATCCTCAAAGACAGTACCAACCATTTCCATGCAGCATTTACCTAGTTTTCTTTGTTGACATCGTGTAAGGCCCCTGGGGCATGTTTGAAAAAATTAAGAAACCAACATGGGTACGTTACTATTAAGCGAATTCCAGACTATTCAAATTTCTCCAGTTTTTCTCACTAATATCCTTTTCCCATGACCCCGAACACCACGCTGCCTTTTTAGACGCATTTTTCATGAGAATGAACTTAAAATTAGGAGCAAGTGTCTCCTCCGGTCCTGTGTACGTAGCCCCAGAGCCAGGTCCAGGTGGAGGAAGCGTCCTCTCGGTCCCGTGGGAGGGGCCTCGCAGCAAGGGACGCCGCTGCCCGTGAGCTGCTCTCCAGCCTCCTCTCTGGCTTTCCTCCTTTCGTTCAGGCCAGTGAGCAGGACGCGGAGGCTGCACACGCCTGGCTCTGAAGCCCTGGCCTCCATCGCGCTTCACCACCTCTAGTCACCCAGGGAGCGTCCTCACAGTCCAAATGCGTTTTCTATCACCCGTCCTCTGTCACCTGCGGGCTTCACGGAGGCTGCTGCAGGAGCCTCAGGGCGCTGCTCTAGGGGGCCCTGACCCGCCCCCTGGGAACCACGGGCAGCGCAGGCCAGCCAGCAGCTCTTTCTGTGCTGGAAGACTTTTACTGGGGATGGAGTTTGGTAGGGCTTCTGGAAACTTCTGAAAAAAGAAAAAAACTCTTTTTTTTTCCTTTTATTGCTGCCACATTATATACTGAGATGGGTTTTTTTTTTTTTTTTCCCTCGCAAATTGTTTTCTGGAAAGGATGTCGCTCCTGGGCATCCTGGAAGAGTGTCCAGTCGTCTGAGGCTTGCGTGGTCAGCGCCCGGTGTGGGCTTTGGAGAAAGGGCCGATCTGCCAGAAGGCCTTAAACTGAGGTGGCAGTGGGAGAAGACAGAGCCTCAGAAAGCACTGCCCTGCAGGCTCTTTGAGAACATCCTTAGAGGTGGCTTTTTCAGTTTTGAGCTTCATTTTCTGATAAATAAATCCATAGATTTAAATTTAAAAACTTAGTTTTTTTTTTTAAGGTTTATTTATTTATTTATTTAGGGCAGGGTTCGGGTTGGGGAGGGAGGGGAGCGGGCGGGCCACTTCTATTGGTCTTTCATTTGTCTATTTTCATCCATCTTTGTTGTTTGGCTCCTGTGGGCCTCCCATCGCGGTGGCCTCTGTCGTCGCAGAGAGCTGGCTCTGGGCGCATGCGCTCCAGAGCTCCGGCTCAGTAATTGGACACATCAGTCCAGCTGCTCCGCGGCACGTGGGATCTTCCCAGGCCAGGGATCTAACCGGCGCCCCTTGCACTGCAAGGCGGTGTCCTTACCCACTGGACCACCAGGGCAGCCCACTTAAATAGTTTTTAAAAAGTATTTATTTACTTGGCTTGTATCAGGTCTTCGTTGCTGTGCAGGGATGGTCTAGCTGTGGGCTTGGGTGTCCCGTGGCATGTGGGATCTGAGTTCCCCCGCCAGGCTTATTTTGACTTGCTGGCCTTCTGAGACTTGCTGGCCTCCATCGCGCTTCACCACCTCTAGTCACCCAGGAGCGTCCTCACAGTCCAAATGCGTTTTCTATCACCCGTCCTCTGTCACCTGCGGGCTTCACGGAGGCTGCTGCAGGAGCCTCAGGGCGCTGCTCTAGGGGGCCCTGACCCGCCCCCTGGGAACCACGGGCAGCGCAGGCCAGCCAGCAGCTCTTTCTGTGCTGGAAGACTTTTACTGGGGATGGAGTTTGGTAGGGCTTCTGGAAACTTCTGAAAAAAGAAAAAAACTCTTTTTTTTTCCTTTTATTGCTGCCACATTATATACTGAGATGGGTTTTTTTTTTTTTTTTCCCTCGCAAATTGTTTTCTGGAAAGGATGTCGCTCCTGGGCATCCTGGAAGAGTGTCCAGTCGTCTGAGGCTTGCGTGGTCAGCGCCCGGTGTGGGCTTTGGAGAAAGGGCCGATCTGCCAGAAGGCCTTAAACTGAGGTGGCAGTGGGAGAAGACAGAGCCTCAGAAAGCACTGCCCTGCAGGCTCTTTGAGAACATCCTTAGAGGTGGCTTTTTCAGTTTTGAGCTTCATTTTCTGATAAATAAATCCATAGATTTAAATTTAAAAACTTAGTTTTTTTTTTTAAGGTTTATTTATTTATTTATTTAGGGCAGGGTTCGGGTTGGGGAGGGAGGGGAGCGGGCGGGCCACTTCTATTGGTCTTTCATTTGTCTATTTTCATCCATCTTTGTTGTTTGGCTCCTGTGGGCCTCCCATCGCGGTGGCCTCTGTCGTCGCAGAGAGCTGGCTCTGGGCGCATGCGCTCCAGAGCTCCGGCTCAGTAATTGGACACATCAGTCCAGCTGCTCCGCGGCACGTGGGATCTTCCCAGGCCAGGGATCTAACCGGCGCCCCTTGCACTGCAAGGCGGTGTCCTTACCCACTGGACCACCAGGGCAGCCCACTTAAATAGTTTTTAAAAAGTATTTATTTACTTGGCTTGTATCAGGTCTTCGTTGCTGTGCAGGGATGGTCTAGCTGTGGGCTTGGGTGTCCCGTGGCATGTGGGATCTGAGTTCCCCCGCCAGGCTTATTTTGACTTGCTGGCCTTCTGAGACCTGCCCTGAACTCTGCGTGCTGCCAGCAGAGGACCCCCAGCTCACAGTCACTGATGTCAGCTCCGGCGCCCATGGCCTGGTGCTCTGGCCATCTACTGAGCAGCATCCGGCCCTCCTGATGCTGAGGCTCCTTGCCTGAGTGGCTGCCTGTCCATCCACTACTGCCAGACTCTGGCCCGAGAAGCCAGCCTACCCTTCTTCCCTGCTCAGAGCTGTACCTTCTGACTGCCTGAAGCTAAGCTACCCCTCTGTTCCCTGGATGCTACTCCCCTGATGAGTAATCTGAAAAAAACAAACAAACAAACAGGGCCCTGATCTGGCCTTTATTTATTTGTTCAGTTCTTGAGCCTCTACTGTGAGTCAGGAATTGGGAAGAAACTTTGGGGAACAAAGAGAAAGGCTCAGTTCTTCCATTCTTGTAGCCCTACTGGTGGGGATAGAAGACATGTAAACAGATTACTTTTCAGATGTGTAGTGAGGACTTGGGAGTTTTCCTGGACTTAGGAATCGAGTCTGGAAGCATGAGTACAAATTAGCCAGGCCTTGGGATCCTCCTGGCTCCTGGGCGACGTGGTAAAGCCACACAGGTGTGAACCAGTATGGGACTCGTGAGAGCGAAAAACGTTATTCCTAGAGTGTGTTTCAAGCTTTGTTTGCCACTTCGCCTTCCATGGTGTGATGTGGTCGCTGCGGAGCCGTTCGCATGGCAGGGCTCCCGGGAGGCTCGTTCAATATTAGATCAAGGGGTTTAGCGAATTGGAAGTCCTCAACTCTCTCTAGAGTCATGGCTTATTAGTCTGCTGTGTTCCAGGTGAGAGCTGTGGTGAAACAGAGGTCACGGTGGAGAGGCTGTTTATTCCCTATCACGGCACCCACTCCCCGATTTAATCAAGATTCAGCAACGTTCACTGGGGTCTGCTGTGGACCCAGATCTCATCATGACCGATAGAATCCATTCGTAGGACAGAAATAGTTGGTCCTTAGAGTTACTGAGCCTGTCACCCTGAGGATAGCCCAGCAGGCTAATCAACAGACTAGAATAAATGAGCACCTATGCATTGATACACATTTTTCTTGAGTTGGAGTCAATGAAGGAGGCAAATAACATTGCCACTGCCCTCAAAAAATTGTATAAGATCATGTCATTTAGTGTTAAATTGTGTAGTTGTCCAGCAGGAGGGAAGGGACATGCATTCTTTTTCTGGTCACTTGTCATCGTGAGGGGCTGCAACCACCTCATCTGTGAATTGTGAAGGCTGACAGGTGTTTAAGTTCTTTTCCAGCTTTGAAGCGCGGTGGTTTTTAGAACGTCTAGGCAAGAAGTCCGGGCGTGGCTCTGGCTTCCCAGTGTGTGGAGGGAGCCTGTGGACCTGCAGGGCCCTGCCTGATCTGGCGCCTGCCTTTCCAGAGTCTGCGTCGGCATGTGGTCTTGCAGCACCTAAGGCTGGGGTCTGAGGAGACGAGAGAGGACAAGCGCAGTATATGTTAGTCAGACTCTGCAGATGGGCTGTTTGGACTCAGGCAGATAACTGTATTAAACCTATTTCCCAGTCATGGCAAAGTACCATCGCTCTGTATAGGAATCGAGTCTGGAAGCATGAGTACAAATTAGCCAGGCCTTGGGATCCTCCTGGCTCCTGGGCGACGTGGTAAAGCCACACAGGTGTGAACCAGTATGGGACTCGTGAGAGCGAAAAACGTTATTCCTAGAGTGTGTTTCAAGCTTTGTTTGCCACTTCGCCTTCCATGGTGTGATGTGGTCGCTGCGGAGCCGTTCGCATGGCAGGGCTCCCGGGAGGCTCGTTCAATATTAGATCAAGGGGTTTAGCGAATTGGAAGTCCTCAACTCTCTCTAGAGTCATGGCTTATTAGTCTGCTGTGTTCCAGGTGAGAGCTGTGGTGAAACAGAGGTCACGGTGGAGAGGCTGTTTATTCCCTATCACGGCACCCACTCCCCGATTTAATCAAGATTCAGCAACGTTCACTGGGGTCTGCTGTGGACCCAGATCTCATCATGACCGATAGAATCCATTCGTAGGACAGAAATAGTTGGTCCTTAGAGTTACTGAGCCTGTCACCCTGAGGATAGCCCAGCAGGCTAATCAACAGACTAGAATAAATGAGCACCTATGCATTGATACACATTTTTCTTGAGTTGGAGTCAATGAAGGAGGCAAATAACATTGCCACTGCCCTCAAAAAATTGTATAAGATCATGTCATTTAGTGTTAAATTGTGTAGTTGTCCAGCAGGAGGGAAGGGACATGCATTCTTTTTCTGGTCACTTGTCATCGTGAGGGGCTGCAACCACCTCATCTGTGAATTGTGAAGGCTGACAGGTGTTTAAGTTCTTTTCCAGCTTTGAAGCGCGGTGGTTTTTAGAACGTCTAGGCAAGAAGTCCGGGCGTGGCTCTGGCTTCCCAGTGTGTGGAGGGAGCCTGTGGACCTGCAGGGCCCTGCCTGATCTGGCGCCTGCCTTTCCAGAGTCTGCGTCGGCATGTGGTCTTGCAGCACCTAAGGCTGGGGTCTGAGGAGACGAGAGAGGACAAGCGCAGTATATGTTAGTCAGACTCTGCAGATGGGCTGTTTGGACTCAGGCAGATAACTGTATTAAACCTATTTCCCAGTCATGGCAAAGTACCATCGCTCTGTATAAGGGTCCTCTCCTCCTTCTCTTCTCCCTTCCCTCCTCTCTTACGCCTATCCCCTACTTGTACTGTCCTCCCGGACCCCCGCAAAGACGACTTTCTGTAGTGTTGAATGGGAATGTTTTGGTTTCCCAGCATTGTTCCCCCATGATGGTGGGGTTTTGTGTGCCTGGATGTTTATTTTCATTGGGATACAATTGCTTTGTAATGTTGTGTTAGCGTCTGTGGTACAGCCCGGTGAATCAGCCGTGTGGATACACGGTTCCCCTCCCCGAGCCTCCCTCCCCTCCGCCCGTCCCGCCCTCGAGTCACGGCATCGACCTGCGCGGGGCTCCCTGCCCTCTGCAGCCGCTCCACCCTCGCTGCCTCTCGCCCGTGGTGCTGTGTGTGTGTCAGTGCTGCGTTCCCAGTGCACCTTCCCTTCCTTCCCCACTGTGTCCCCAAGGCCCTTCTCTACGTCTGCATCCCTATCCCTGCCCTGCGTGTGGGTTCATTGGTACCGTTTTTCTAGGTTCCATACATATGCATTGATATGTGATAGTTGTTTCTCTCTTTCTGACTTACTCTTTATGACAGAGTTCATCCGTGTCATTTCAACTGACTCAGTTCTGTTCCTTTGTATGGCTGAGCAATATCTCACTGTGTGTGTGTATATATATATATATATATATATATATATATATATATATATATGCGCACCACAGCCTCTTTTTTTTTTTTTTTTTAATTTATCTTTTTGGAGGGTGGGGTGGGGAGGGAGGGGGGTGGACGGGCCCCTTCTATTGGTCTTTCAATTCTCTATTTTCATCCATCTTTGTTCTTTGGCCCGTGTGGACCTCCCATCACGGTGGCCTCTGTTGTCGCAGAGCACCGGCTCTAGGCGCATGCGCTCCAGAGCTCCGGCTCAGTGATTGGACACATCAGTCCAGCCGCTCCGCGGCACGTGGGATCTTCCCAGGCCAGGGCTCGAACTGGCGCCTTGCAGCACCTAAGGCTGGGGTCTGAGGAGACGAGAGAGGACAAGCGCAGTATATGTTAGTCAGACTCTGCAGATGGGCTGTTTGGACTCAGGCAGATAACTGTATTAAACCTATTTCCCAGTCATGGCAAAGTACCATCGCTCTGTATAAGGGTCCTCTCCTCCTTCTCTTCTCCCTTCCCTCCTCTCTTACGCCTGCCCCCTACTTGTATTGTCCTCCCGGACCCCCGAAAAGACGACTTTCTGTAGTGTTGAATGGGAAGGTTTTGGTTTCCCAGCATTGTTGCCCCGTGATGGTGGGGTTTTGTGTGCCTGGATGTTTATTTTCATTGGGATACAATTGCTTTGTAATGTTGTGTTAGCGTCTGTGGTACAGCCCGGTGAATCAGCCGTGTGGATACACGTTTCCCCTCCCCGAGCCTCCCTCCCCTCCGCCCGTCCCGCCCTCGGGTCACGGGGTCGTCCTGTGCGGGGCTCCCTGCCCTCTGCAGCCGCTCCACCCTCGCTGCCTCTCGCCCGTGGTGCTGTGTGTGTGTCAGTGCTGCGTTCCCAGTGCACCTTCCCTTCCTTCCCCACTGTGTCCCCAAGGCCCTTCTCTACGTCTGCATCCCTATCCCTGCCCTGCGTGTGGGTTCATTGGTACCGTTTTTCTAGGTTCCATACATATGCATTGATATGTGATAGTTGTTTCTCTCTTTCTGACTTACTCTTTATGACAGAGTTCATCCGTGTCATTTCAACTGACTCAGTTCTGTTCCTTTGTATGGCTGAGCAATATCTCACTGTGTGTGTGTATATATATATATATATATATATATATATATATATATATATATATATATGCGCACCACCTCCTCTTTTTTTTTTTTTTTTTTATCTTTTTGGGGGGTGGGGTGGGGAGGGAGGGGGATGGACGGGCCACTTCTATTGGTCTTTCAATTCTCTATTTTCATCCATCTTTGTTCTTTGGCCCGTGTGGACCTCCCATCACGGTGGCCTCTGTTGTCGCAGAGCACCGGCTCTAGGCGCATGCGCTCCAGAGCTCCGGCTCAGTGATTGGACACATCAGTCCAGCCGCTCCGCGGCACGTGGGATCTTCCCAGGCCAGGGCTCGAACTGGCGCCCCTTGCACTGCAAGGCGGTGTCCTTGCCCACTGGACCACCAGGGAAGCCCGCACCACAGCCTCTTTATCCATTCATCTGTTGATGGACATCTAGGTTGCTCCCATGTCCTGTGTGCCTATATTTTTAACTTATGCAAATTCAGTTCAGTTGCTCGGTGGTGTCCAGCTCTTTGTGACCCTGTGGACAGCAGCATGCTAGGCTTTCCTGTCCTTTACCACCTCCCGGAGCTTGGAGCTTGCTCAAACTCATGTCCATTGACTCAGTGATGCCATTCGACCATCTTATCCTCTGTCCTCCCCTTCTCCTTCTGCCTTCTATTTTTCCCAACATCAGGCTCTTTTTCTATGAATCATCTCTTCGCACCAGGTGGCCAGAGTGTTGGAGTTAGCAAATACTGTTGATTATTTCTTTCATTCTGCTTATTCCCTCATACATATGTATAAGCTCCATTTATGTTAACACATGTACCTTGTTGTTTAAATCAAAGTATTGCCTGCACCATATTTTCCCTATTCACTCTTCCAGGAATCGACATTCAGCCTGCATGTTTGCATGCTCAGTTGTGTCCAGCTCTCTGCAATCTTATGGACTGTAGCCCGCCAGGCTCCTCTGTCCATGGGCTTTCCCAGGCGAGAATACTGAAGTGGGTTGCCACTTCCTTTCTGGGGGGTCTTTTTAACCGTGGATCAAACCCACATCTCTTGTGCCTCCTACACAGGCAGGTGTTCCTTCAGAAGCTGAACCAGCAGGGAAGCCCCAGTGGATGCTCACATTGCCATCGATTTCCTGACTCCCAATTTACACAGGAATGGTGATCCCTAAAAGGACCTTCATGGGATATGTGTGTACTTGTGTGTGTGTGTGTGTATATGGCAGGCTTTATATCACTGAGACCAATGGGTTATGAGGAACATGTGTAATTCTTGGAGACCCGGTCTGTTCTCTTGGGAAGTCTTAACATTCTGCACTCTCCCTGTAGCTCTGTGTCTGCCCTTACTCGGTGTCCTCAGCTCTCCTTCTTTCTTATTCTAATGGGTATCAAGCACTTTCTCCTTGTTTTTTTTTTTTTTTTTAAACTTTTATTTATTTATTTTTGGCTGTGCTGGGTCTTTGTTGATGTGTGGGTTTAGCTGCTCCGCGGTATGTGGGATCTTCCCGGATCAGGGCTCGAACCTGTGTCTCCTGCATTGGCAGACGGGTTCTTATCCACTGAGCCACAAGGGAAGTCCTCTCCTTGTTTTTAACCAGCCTGGCCCCAAGGGACCTGGCAGAAGACTGACAGTAGTTGACCCTTCAGTGATAATTTCCCCGAGGATGGAGGACATCTCTTCTTGTTCTGTATGGCTACCTGAGAGGGGTGTGGTGCGGGGGTGTCTCCCTCTCTGGGCTCTGTCCCCTCACATGCTTCCGTCCAGTGGTTGCAGTTTGCAGGGCTTGGCTGGGGGTTTCCTGGGCACTCTGGTCGAGGCATCCCAGGCCACTCTTGGCCAGGCTGGTGTCACTCCCGGAGCACACCTGCAGAAGGCCTTTGTGGCTGGTGACCTCTCCTCTGGGGACTCGGGTTCGTCATCAGAGCTAGGAATCCCGAGGCGGTGCGGTGCTGAGCTAGGGCCTCTCTGCAGCGAGCCTTGGGGCTCTGCGCTTCTCTCATCACAGCCTAAGCGTTCCCAGCGGCGCCTCTGCCTCTGGGGTATTTTCTGTGCTAGGAGCATCCTCGGGTGGAGAGCGGCGAGCGTGCGCGGGTTCACACCCTGGTTACTTTCTCTCTGGAATCAGAGTGAGTGCCTGGTGTCCTTCCACTTCAGTGTCAAAATAAAACAAAAAAGGAGTAGCAAATAGAGTCGAGGACGGAGCCGTGGTTTGGGAAATGGCGACTGAGCCTGGAATAATGGGAGTTGATGCTTTGGAACCATTTGTAGGAAGGAAGACTGTTGAGCCTTAGTTTGAATCATCATAATAACATTGTGTGATCATCATAAAATCTATATGCAGATGTTCCTGCAAGAATGAGGATCCATCTCTTCTCCGTTTAAGGTTGGATCACCTGTCTGTTGTTTTTGCTTTTTGAAACTTTGTTCTGTATTGCAGTAGAGCTGGTTCACGGTGCCGTGGTCGTCTGAGGTGCAGAGCAAAGGGACTCGGCCGCGCCTGCACACGTATCCGTTCTCCCCCAGACTCCCTCCCGTCCCGTGTCCACTGTGCCGTTGTGAGTCCAAGGTTTCAAAACACGTGACGTGACGCTGCCGGCACCGGGAGGGGAGAACTGGTCGTAACTACTGCCAGAGACAGCCCCGGGGTCAGCCTTCAGAAGTGGTGGTGCTTTGTCGTCATCCCCCAGGTGACGCAGATCCGGTAGCCATGGAGATAGGAGGCAGCGCGTCACCCGACAGCGGGAGGCTCAGAGTCAGCCCGCAGTTAGCGTCCTCCAGCGTCACGGTGCGAAGGGACCCCGGTGCCGCCCACGTATCATTGTGTGAATGGGTGCATATAATTTGATGACTTCTGACATTTGGGATTTTGGGATCACTCTTTTCCTCCTGTTACAGAACAGGGTTCTCTCAGCGGAGCCCTGGGGGCATCTGAACGTGCTGGGGGTTAACTGCTCCTGCAGCCTCCTCTTCCCCTGGCGAGACCCCTTCCTCTGCCAGTGCCCTGCTGTGTTCTGTCAGGGAATGCTTCTCTCATCACAGCCTTGAGAGCGTTCCCAGCGGCGCCTCGGTGCCTCTCTGCAGCGAGCCTTGGGGCTCTGCGCTTCTCTCATCACAGCCTAAGCGTTCCCAGCGGCGCCTCTGCCTCTGGGGTATTTTCTGTGCTAGGAGCATCCTCGGGTGGAGAGCGGCGAGCGTGCGCGGGTTCACACCCTGGTTACTTTCTCTCTGGAATCAGAGTGAGTGCCTGGTGTCCTTCCACTTCAGTGTCAAAATAAAACAAAAAAGGAGTAGCAAATAGAGTCGAGGACGGAGCCGTGGTTTGGGAAATGGCGACTGAGCCTGGAATAATGGGAGTTGATGCTTTGGAACCATTTGTAGGAAGGAAGACTGTTGAGCCTTAGTTTGAATCATCATAATAACATTGTGTGATCATCATAAAATCTATATGCAGATGTTCCTGCAAGAATGAGGATCCATCTCTTCTCCGTTTAAGGTTGGATCACCTGTCTGTTGTTTTTGCTTTTTGAAACTTTGTTCTGTATTGCAGTAGAGCTGGTTCACGGTGCCGTGGTCGTCTGAGGTGCAGAGCAAAGGGACTCGGCCGCGCCTGCACACGTATCCGTTCTCCCCCAGACTCCCCTCCCGTCCCGTGTCCACTGTGCCGTTGTGAGTCCAAGGTTTCAAAACACGTGACGTGACGCTGCCGGCACCGGGAGGGGAGAACTGGTCGTAACTACTGCCAGAGACAGCCCCGGGGTCAGCCTTCAGAAGTGGTGGTGCTTTGTCGTCATCCCCCAGGTGACGCAGATCCGGTAGCCATGGAGATAGGAGGCAGCGCGTCACCCGTCAGCGGGAGGCTCCGAGTCAGCCCGCAGTTAGCGTCCTTCAGCGTCACGGTGCGAATGGACCCCCGTGCCGCCCACGTATCATTGTGTGAATGGGTGCATATAATTTGATGACTTCTGACATTTGGGATTTTGGGATCACTCTTTTCCTCCTGTTACAGAACAGGGTTCTCTCAGCGGAGCCCTGGGGGCATCTGAACGTGCTGGGGGTTAACTGCTCCTGCAGCCTCCTCTTCCCCTGGCGAGACCCCTTTCTGCTCTGCCAGTGCCCTGCTGTGTTCTGTCAGGGAATGCTTTCCCCCCAAAGATCCACCCACTTTCTGTTCCTAAGGGAGGGAGGGATGTTATGATTACCAGAGAGCAGAATGCTCTGGGGGCTGAAGTGGCTTGAGCTGCCCGATGCAGTTCTGTGTGTGTGTGTGTATGTGCAGCAACTCCCCCAGCCTTCATCCTCTAAAGCCCTCTGCCCTTGCTTTCTCCGTCAAATAAAAACAAGCACATCTGGTGCACACTTTAGAGCTGATAGTCATGTCACGTGCAGCATCTCATTTAATCTCCACTGTGCTTGATGTGTCCATGAACACATCGAAATGGTTCAGCTCAAGATAAAGCGTTCAGTCACCCTGGACCTTACCGACTTGATGACAGACCTCTGGCCCTAGGATGGAGCCTCGGAGAAATGGCAAAGTGAATGACGTTTGTCCTCTGTATCTCCCACCTCATTCAGTGTTTCTTTTTCTGACGCAGCCGGATCTCTGCTCTGGGCAAACGCGGGGCTTTCGCTTGGCCTCTGATCGCCCGGGGTTCTCTCTGTTGGCAGGGGCCTCCCCCAGGGAGCTCGCTTCTCACCGAGTGACTTTCTCTCCAGTGTACACGGCAAACCTTTTCTCTGCTTAATCTCTCTGTGGGCTCATGGCTTATCTCAGTAAACTCTCTAAGGGTTTGCACCTCTTGGATGAGAGATTGCAGAGATGATGTCTTAACACGGATACATCCACCAGCCCTGGTAGAATTCCAGATGCAGTGATGGATGTAGCTCAGACACAGTCCTCAGATCTCGGCAGGTGGGCAGGTGTCAGTGCAGCCGCTGGGGGAGCCTTTCCCAGAAGGCACAGCGCCAAGGAGATAGCAGCATGGCCGGCCACATCTCCGCGCCACAGAGATGGGTACTACATGCCTGTCATCATTTTTGCCCGAATAATAAGCTCCCAGGATTCATTCTCTCCACCTTGCAGCTCACTGTCATTGGCAAACAAAGGTCTGAAAGGTGCTTTGGAAGGTGGTCATGAGACGTGTGTTGGAATACTGCCTCTTTCTACTAAGGAAGCTTACGTTGTTGAATTTAGAGATAAAAATACATTTGCATTGGGATGTTCGTGGAGTTCACTGGTTAAGACCCCGCTCTTCCACCATAGGTCTGTGGGTGCAGTCGCTGGTTGAGGGACGAAGATTCTGCATGCCCCTTGGCCAAGAAAAAAAAATGTGTTTACACTGATAATCCCTTCTCAGAGTAAAATAAAAATAACATTTTACATGGCTTAAATTAAGTTATGGGAACACACAGATCACCTGGTGTAAATTCTCACACCTGATTGGCAAGGAGACTAAAACAGGAAGCTGCCAGGTCCCTGGCAGGTGAGTCCTGGCCCTGGGACGGGAGCCAGGCGCCCTCCTCCTGCTCAGACCTCCCGTGCAGTACCGTTTCCTGCCGGTCATCACGCCCGGCTGTGGCTGCGAGGAAGGACGACTGCGTCCCCCTAGCCTGCTCGCTCCACCTGGCTCTAGATGATCCACGCCCGCTGGAGCCGCTTGTCTACACCGCCTCTGCTCTCTTCTCGAGCCACTGCCGTTCGATTTCCTTTGTTCTGCCTTGGCAGGCAGTTTGGTCTGAAGTAGATGTCCTGTGTGCCCCACCTTCTCTTCCTTGGGATAAAACAGAGCTCTTTGCATAGAGAGGAACTTAACACTTTTTTGGGGGAGGGGGACGGGTTGGGGAGGGAGGGGAGCAGGCAGGCCACTTCTATTGGTCTTTCATTTATCTATTTTCATCCATCTTTGTTCTTTGGCCCATGCGGGCCTCCCATCACGGTGGCTGCTGTTGTCGCAGAGCACCGGCTCTGGGCGCATGCGCTCCAGAGCTCCGGCTCGGTAGTTGGACACATCAGTCCAGCCGCTCCGCGGCACGTGGGATCTTCCCAGGCCAGGGATCGAACCGGCGCCCCTTGCACTGCAAGGCGGTGTCCTTACCCGCTGGACCACCGGGGAAGCCCCTCACACTTTTTATATGAATGTTTTAATACTAACATTTAGATATCCCTGGTGAGAGGCCATGCTTGATGCTATCTGCCTACTCCTTTATTTTTGTTGCTAGTCGCTAAGTTGTATCTGACTCTATGCAGCCACATGGACTGCAGCCCCCCAGGCCCCTCTGTCCATGGGATTTCCCAGGTACGAATACTGGAGTGGGTTGCCATTTCCTCCTCTATGGGATCTTCCCAACCCAGGAATCAAACCTGCATCTCCTGTTTGGCAGGCAGATTCTTTATCATTGGGCCATCAGGGAATTATCCCTAGGTCATAGTGTTATGAGCTTTATTTAGAGTAAAATAAAATAACATTTTACATGGCTTAAATTAAGTTATGGGAACACACAGATCACCTGGTGTAAATTCTCACACCTGATTGGCAAGGAGACTAAAACAGGAAGCTGCCAGGTCCCTGGCAGGTGAGTCCTGGCCCTGGGACGGGAGCCAGGCGCCCTCCTCCTGCTCAGACCTCCCGTGCAGTACCGTTTCCTGCCGGTCATCACGCCCGGCTGTGGCTGCGAGGAAGGACGACTGCGTCCCCCTAGCCTGCTCGCTCCACCTGGCTCTAGATGATCCACGCCCGCTGGAGCCGCTTGTCTACACCGCCTCTGCTCTCTTCTCGAGCCACTGCCGTTCGATTTCCTTTGTTCTGCCTTGGCAGGCAGTTTGGTCTGAAGTAGATGTCCTGTGTGCCCCACCTTCTCTTCCTTGGGATAAAACAGAGCTCTTTGCATAGAGAGGAACTTAACACTTTTTTGGGGGAGGGGGACGGGTTGGGGAGGGAGGGGAGCAGGCAGGCCACTTCTATTGGTCTTTCATTTGTCTATTTTCATCCATCTTTGTTCTTTGGCCCGTGTGGGCCTCCCATCACGGTGGCTGCTGTTGTCGCAGAGCACCGGCTCTGGGCGCATGCGCTCCAGAGCTCCGGCTCGGTAGTTGGACACATCAGTCCAGCCGCTCCGCGGCACGTGGGATCTTCCCAGGCCAGGGATCGAACCGGCGCCCCTTGCACTGCAAGGCGGTGTCCTTACCCGCTGGACCACCGGGGAAGCCCCTCACACTTTTTATATGAATGTTTTAATACTAACATTTAGATATCCCTGGTGAGAGGCCATGCTTGATGCTATCTGCCTACTCCTTTATTTTTGTTGCTAGTCGCTAAGTTGTATCTGACTCTATGCAGCCACATGGACTGCAGCCCCCCAGGCCCCTCTGTCCATGGGATTTCCCAGGTACGAATACTGGAGTGGGTTGCCATTTCCTCCTCTATGGGATCTTCCCAACCCAGGAATCAAACCTGCATCTCCTGTTTGGCAGGCAGATTCTTTATCATTGGGCCATCAGGGAAACCATTTTATCCCTAGGTCATAGTGTTTAATGAGCTATTTGTGGGATGAATGAATGAATAAGTAAATGAATAAAGCAAGGTATGTGTATGTGTTATTGATACTATGTATAAAAGAGATACCTGATGAGCATCCACTGTATGGCACAGGGTCCTCGACCCATGGCTTTGTGATGACCTAAAGGAGAAGGAAATCCAAAAATAAGTGGAGAATATATGTATAGCTGATGCACTGTGTTGTAAAGTAGGAACGAACGGAACACTGTAAAGCAACTATTTGTTGTTGCTGTTCAGTCCCCCGGTCGTGTCTGATTCTTTGTGACCTCGTGGACTGCAGCACGCCAGGCCTCACCAGCTCCCAGAGGTCACCCAAGTTCATGCCCATTGCATCGGGGATGCCATCCAGCCATCTCATCCTCTGACACCGTCGTCTTCTGCCCTCAGTCTTTCCCAGCATCAGGGACTTTTCCAATGAGTCCGTGGTTCACATCAGATGACCAAACTACTGGAGCTTCAGCCTCAGCATCAGTCCTTCTGGGTTGATTTCGGGGTCGATGCAGGGTTGATTTCCCCTAAGAGTGACTTGTTTGATCCTTGCTGTGCAAGGGGCTCTCGGGAGTCTTCTCAGCACCACGGTTTGAAGGCATCAGTTCTTTGACCCTCTGCCTTCTTTACAGCCAGCTCTCACAACCGTACGTGACCACCGGGGAGACCATAGCATTGACTGTATGGACCTTTTCCGGCAGAGTGATGTCTCTGCTTTTCAACACCCTGTCTAGGTGTGTCATAGCTTTCCTGCCAAGAAGCAGCTGTCTTTGGATTTCATGACTGCAGTCACTATCTGCAGTGATCTTGGAGCCCAAGAAGAGGAAATCCATCACTATTTCTGCCTTTTCTCCTTCTATTTGCAGTGAAGTAATGGGATGCCATGATCTTAGTTTTTTGAATGCTGATTTTTAAGCCAGCTTTTAAAAAATCTTCTCTTTCACCCTCATCAAGAAGCTCTTTAGCTCCTCTTTGCCTTCTGCTATTGGAGTGGTATCATCCACTTATCTGAGGTTGTTGATGTTTCTCCCACCTGTCTGGATTCCAGCTTGTGACTCATCCAGCCTGGCATCTCTCATGATGCGCTCAGTGAATAGGTTAAACAAGCAGTGGGACAACAGACAGCCCTGTTGTACCCTATTCTTGAGCTTCAATCAATCAGTTGTTCCATACAGGATTGCAGCTGCTGCTCCTTGTCACGCATATAGGTTTCTCAGGAGGCAGGTCAGGTGGCTGGTGTTCCCATCTCCTCAAGAGCTTTCTGCAGTTTGTCATGCTCCACACAGTCAAAGGCTTCAGTGTAGTCGATGAAACAGACATAATTGTTCTCCTGAAATCCGCTTGCTTTCTCTTTGATCCACCGAAGGCTGGCAATTTTATTTCTAGTTCCCCTTCCTTTTCTAAATCCAGCTTGGGCATCTGGAAGTCTTGGTTTGCAGAGTGCCTAGCAGGCAAGATTTCAGCTTGGGAGCTTACAAGCTTGGGAGATGGGCGTGACCGCCCAGTGGTTAGCACATTCTTTAGAACTGCCCCTCCCGGGAACTGGGATGAAGATTGAGCAATATACTCCAAAAAAAATTAAAGTTTTAAAAAATGTAAAAAAACCCCAAGTTATGTAAACTAGCCCCAATTTCCTATTAATTTGGAACCCCTCTAAGGTGACAGTTTACAAAATCTTGTTCATCCTTCATCAAGCAGTGCTTGGTAGAAACTAATTTTGTATTGATTAAAACACATACTTTTATGTTGAAAACAAGTATCTTTTTTTTATATGCGCTGAAGGTCATGCCACAGTTTATTTCATTTCAAATTGTCTTTTATGTCTTTCTCTGTTCACATAATTAGGCAGCTGAAGTCACTCATATTCATTGAAGAGAGATGCAATTTACTTGGACAGAATTGAAAGTTATTTTTCAAAATGATTGAAATGTTCTTCTTTCTGGTTTTCATGTCAACACAACATTTCACACGTTTCTCCTGTTATTCCCCTTTCTCTAGTTTTTCGATCTGATCCAGGCAACTTTTGGGAGGCATGCTAATGGGTTTAAAAGAGAGATGACAGTGTTAATCACTCATTCTCTGGGGGAAGCTCTATTCTATTGCGTGTTATTTTTGTTCAGGACTCAGCTGACTGCTGCCTCTGACTTTAGAAGTCTGTCATTGATTGACTACAGGATGCGTTAAAGTGTTCACTCTTCTATCTGGGTCCTGAGCGGGGGACGTGCCTCTTGCCATGAAACTTTGGACAAGCATCTTCACCTACAAAGTTGGGAGAACACGGCCAGTCCTGATGTGTTGACACAAGGAAGGGGTTGAGAACTTGACTCAGTGCTTGACCTTGAGTTCTCAACATACGATCGTCCCCATCACCACTACCCTAGTCAGAAGAAACAAGGCTTACGATTCGTTTAGGAGTCATTTCTTGAGTCTGATGAAGTCTCCAGACTGCCTCTGGGGCATGTGCTCGCATGAAGTGGCCTGTCTTGAGGACAATTCCTTGTGGCAGCATTTCATTCGCCAGTGTTTACAGCAGGGCAGCCAGCCAGGAAGCCAGATCAGGGCAGGTTCCAGGCCCGGGCTACATAGGAAACATGCATAAAATTATTACCACAAGCTGCCTTCAAAGAACTGTTCTGTCTAAAAATACACAAATAGAATTTACTCTAATGATTTCATTCTTTTGAGGATTTCCTCCCTATTTCTGTCTGTGTTTAAAAAATCACCGAGAATGAAGTGAACACTGTTGCCAAAACCCTTTATAATATGTGTATTTAGCTGGTCAAATGTGGTGGAAAATTACATCTAGGATTTTGAGAATCGGCCCATCAATCTTGTGGACGGTGTTAGCATGCCCGCAGTTTACATGTAACAAAATCCAGTGCTTTTCTTATCTTTGATCAACATACATACATTTTATTTTACTTTTGAAATTAATTTTTATTGGAGTAGAGCTGCTTTACAATGTTGTGTTAGTTTCTGTTGTATAGCAAAACGAGTTAGCTGCATGCAAATACATATATCCGCCCCCTGCTTTTTTTTTTTTTAATTTCCTTCCCATTCAGGGCACCACAGAGCACTGGGTAGAGTAGGTATGGTAGCACTGGTATACAGTTTTTCGATCTGATCCAGGCAACTTTTGGGAGGCATGTTTTAAAAGAGATGACAGTGTTAAGCACTCATTCTCTGGGGGAAGCTCTATTCTATTGCGTGTTATTTTTGTTCAGGACTCAGCTGACTGCTGCCTCTGACTTTAGAAGTCTGTCATTGATTGACTACAGGATGCGTTAAAGTGTTCACTCTTCTATCTGGGTCCTGAGCGGGGGACGTGCCTCTTGCCATGAAACTTTGGACAAGCATCTTCACCTACAAAGTTGGGAGAACACGGCCAGTCCTGATGTGTTGACACAAGGAAGGGGTTGAGAACTTGACTCAGTGCTTGACCTTGAGTTCTCAACATACGATCGTCCCCATCACCACTACCCTAGTCAGAAGAAACAAGGCTTACGATTCGTTTAGGAGTCATTTCTTGAGTCTGATGAAGTCTCCAGACTGCCTCTGGGGCATGTGCTCGCATGAAGTGGCCTGTCTTGAGGACAATTCCTTGTGGCAGCATTTCATTCGCCAGTGTTTACAGCAGGGCAGCCAGCCAGGAAGCCAGATCAGGGCAGGTTCCAGGCCCGGGCTACATAGGAAACATGCATAAAATTATTACCACAAGCTGCCTTCAAAGAACTGTTCTGTCTAAAAATACACAAATAGAATTTACTCTAATGATTTCATTCTTTTGAGGATTTCCTCCCTATTTCTGTCTGTGTTTAAAAAATCACCGAGAATGAAGTGAACACTGTTGCCAAAACCCTTTATAATATGTGTATTTAGCTGGTCAAATGTGGTGGAAAATTACATCTAGGATTTTGAGAATCGGCCCATCAATCTTGTGGACGGTGTTAGCATGCCCGCAGTTTACATGTAACAAAATCCAGTGCTTTTCTTATCTTTGATCAACATACATACATTTTATTTTACTTTTGAAATTAATTTTTATTGGAGTAGAGCTGCTTTACAATGTTGTGTTAGTTTCTGTTGTATAGCAAAACGAGTTAGCTGCATGCAAATACATATATCCGCCCCCTGCTTTTTTTTTTTTGAATTTCCTTCCCATTCAGGGCACCACAGAGCACTGGGTAGAGTAGGTATGGTAGCACATGGTATACAGTAGGTTCTCATTAGTTATTTTATGTGCCGTGTCAGTAGTGTACATTTTAAAATATAGCAGATTGTATAAATGTTCTGAAAATCCTGTTTAGGTTTAGGCTCACACGAAAGCACATTTCAGCCCCAGGCCCCCGAAGCGGGGACTCGGTGGCTTCGGTCCTGCCTCCTTGACGCTGTTACATGGGCGTTAGCTATTACCTCCAAGATCAATTGTTTCTCACCTGCTATTGAAACAGATCGTCTCATGACAGAGGCAGAGCTGACCCAGGGCTCCTCGGAGGTGTTTGGTCTAGTGGCACATACCCTGTGACTTGTTCTCTCAAATGACCGACTTCTTTAAAGGCCTTCGTGGAAGGGACTCCAGTGAAAGCAGGCGGAGGTCCAGCGGGGCTTCTCACCGAGTGGAGCACGACTGTGTGTGAGGGCCGCTTTCCCCTCACCCGAGAGTCCTACCAGAGCGCGAGGTGAACCGAGTGGCCTCAAGATCCTTCCTTAACATTCCTCTCACCACTTCGAAGAACGTGCTCTTAGAAACATTCACAAATTCCACCTCCATACAGCTTCTGCTTTAAAGAAAGTACCGACACACAAGGATATTTAAATAGATACATGACAAGGACCTGGCCTATAGTTCAGGGAATTATACTCAACAGTTTGTAATAACCTATAATGGGAAAGAACCTGAAAAAGATCCTTTTTTCTAACTGAATCACTCTGCTGTGTACCTGAAACTAACACAACAATGGAAATAAACGGTACTTAAATAGAAAAGCGACAACTACTGGGAGTTCCCTGGTGGTCTGGAGGCTAAGACGTTGGTGTGCCCAACGCCAGGGATCTGGGCTTGATCCCTAGTCGGGGAACTATTAATAGACTCACTGCGCTGCAACTAAGACCCAGTGCAGCCAAATAAATATTTTTAAAAGAAGAAAAGAAAATCATAGAATAGATGAATGAGGGTTTCGAAGCTTCTTTTTGTGATGAGAATTGTTTAACCTTAAGAAGTCAATTTAAGAAAGAAAGAAATGTAATGGAGGAACTTGAAAATGAAAATCCAGTGACTAAGTTAAGGTTTTCTAACCCTCAGCTAAGGACCTAAAGCATTGTGATTTTTTTTTTTCCTAGTCCTTTTGCAGAACTCTGTCTGTCTCAGGCATGGTGGAAAGACATAATCTCTTGGAAACATGAGACTAGGGAAGTAAACCCAGCTGCTAGCAGGACCTCAAAGAAGCACTTCTCTTTCTCTGAATATCAACTTCTTTCATAAAACTTACATGACACCAGTTGGGTTTTTTTTTGTTTGTTTTTTGACTTTCAAGCCAGCTTTTTGGTATTTTTGTTTTCTAAAAAATGTTCACAGAGTTTTGTTGTTCACAGACGTGTATGTTCCCAGGTCAGTCGTATGCATCTCCCTGGTCCCCTCCCCCTCCAAACTCCCCCCTCCCGCCCTCCAGGCTGTTCCAGAGCGCAATGACAATAGCTGTCTTTTTCACATATGATAGTATAGGTTTCCATGTTACTCCCTCTATGCCTCCCACCCACTGTTCATTCCCCACAATGTCCATATGTCTATTCTCTATGTGACACCAGTTTTGCTCTGTCTTTATGAAAAATAATCAGCTTTGGCCTAAACATACAGGCTGACATCATAAACAAAAAACGTGCTCTTAGAAACATTCACAAATTCCACCTCCATACAGCTTCTGCTTTAAAGAAAGTACCGACACACAAGGATATTTAAATAGATACATGACAAGGACCTGGCCTATAGTTCAGGGAATTATACTCAACAGTTTGTAATAACCTATAATGGGAAAGAACCTGAAAAAGATCCTTTTTTCTAACTGAATCACTCTGCTGTGTACCTGAAACTAACACAACAATGGAAATAAACGGTACTTAAATAGAAAAGCGACAACTACTGGGAGTTCCCTGGTGGTCTGGAGGCTAAGACGTTGGTGTGCCCAACGCCAGGGATCTGGGCTTGATCCCTAGTCGGGGAACTATTAATAGACTCACTGCGCTGCAACTAAGACCCAGTGCAGCCAAATAAATATTTTTAAAAGAAGAAAAGAAAATCATAGAATAGATGAATGAGGGTTTCGAAGCTTCTTTTTGTGATGAGAATTGTTTAACCTTAAGAAGTCAATTTAAGAAAGAAAGAAATGTAATGGAGGAACTTGAAAATGAAAATCCAGTGACTAAGTTAAGGTTTTCTAACCCTCAGCTAAGGACCTAAAGCATTGTGATTTTTTTTTTTTTTTCCTAGTCCTTTTGCAGAACTCTGTCTGTCTCAGGCATGGTGGAAAGACATAATCTCTTGGAAACATGAGACTAGGGAAGTAAACCCAGCTGCTAGCAGGACCTCAAAGAAGCACTTCTCTTTCTCTGAATATCAACTTCTTTCATAAAACTTACATGACACCAGTTGGGTTTTTTTTTGTTTGTTTTTTGACTTTCAAGCCAGCTTTTTGGTATTTTTGTTTTCTAAAAAATGTTCACAGAGTTTTGTTGTTCACAGACGTGTATGTTCCCAGGTCAGTCGTATGCATCTCCCTGGTCCCCTCCCCCTCCCAACTCCCCCCTCCCGCCCTCCAGGCTGTTCCAGAGCGCAATGACAATAGCTGTCTTTTTCACATATGATAGTATATGTTTCCATGTTACTCCCTCTATGCCTCCCACCCACTGTTCATTCCCCACAATGTCCATATGTCTATTCTCTATGTGACACCAGTTTTGCTCTGTCTTTATGAAAAATAATCAGCTTTGGCCTAAACATACAGGCTGACATCATAAAAGCACAAGATTATTACACAGAAAATTAGTTGTTTTGTTGGCTGAGTTTATTTGGGAGCATACATTGGAATTTTGGTTTAAAAAAAGATTTCTCCTATCTCTACATTGGAAACAAATAAGAATAAGAGTCATTTTCTTTCCATGATGTTTTTGGAATTTGCAGTATTTTGTTGTTTTCTGTATTTGTAGGATATTTTAACTTTGATACCATAAAATGAAAATATGAGTTTAGTATAGGAAATGTAAGTGATTTTAAGTATATTGTTTATATAATGTAGTTTTCAGTTTAGTGTTTCAAAGTCATTTGGAATGAAGTTACTTGATTCATAATTTGGATCTGGCTTTCATCTATTAGTTAATTACATGATTTTCTCATTTATTCAACTAATATTAATTGGGAACTCCTGTTTCATATTCTTAAGCAGCTTTTATTCTATTAAATATTTGTTTTCTGCTGTTTCCTTCTCTATTTTTTGCACAGAAAAATAAAATCATCTGATGACTTCTTTGTACGTGTTTGTTCTTTTTTTCAATCTAGAAAACAGGATTTTCCCATGGTTCAAAAATACATATTATGTATACTTACAACTTTCACAAAACAGATGTATAGAAAAAAACCAACAGATAAAAAAGGGGCCACAGAGAGATTTTCTTTCTCAAACATGATCCATCCTTAGGTATAAACAAGAGCTTTAAAGAAAGGACAACTACTTTAATTAACATACATATTCTATCTGAAATGATGGGAGACATGTTGAATCTAAATCCCTTGATCTTTTTTCCAAAAGGTATATAATCTTCCTCTCTCTAAAGGTTTTTATGAGACCAGCTATCAAGTAATGGAACAGCCTACGTTTCCCTGCTCTTTTTCAGGATAACATCTCCTGACACGGCCAAACAGGGAGAGGAAGGGAACAGTGAGGCCAGGAATCCTCCACTGGAGGCTGAGAACAACTTAGGACAGACGTGGCAGTTTCCCTTTTGAAAGGGAAATACATTCCTGTGTTTCTTGCCGTGTGATTTATCATACATTGGACATTTCCCAGAAAATATCAGCTTTGGCCTAAACATACAGGCTGACATCATAAAAGCACAAGATTATTACACAGAAAATTAGTTGTTTTGTTGGCTGAGTTTATTTGGGAGCATACATTGGAATTTTGGTTTAAAAAAAGATTTCTCCTATCTCTACATTGGAAACAAATAAGAATAAGAGTCATTTTCTTTCCATGATGTTTTTGGAATTTGCAGTATTTTGTTGTTTTCTGTATTTGTAGGATATTTTAACTTTGATACCATAAAATGAAAATATGAGTTTAGTATAGGAAATGTAAGTGATTTTAAGTATATTGTTTATATAATGTAGTTTTCAGTTTAGTGTTTCAAAGTCATTTGGAATGAAGTTACTTGATTCATAATTTGGATCTGGCTTTCATCTATTAGTTAATTACATGATTTTCTCATTTATTCAACTAATATTAATTGGGAACTCCTGTTTCATATTCTTAAGCAGCTTTTATTCTATTAAATATTTGTTTTCTGCTGTTTCCTTCTCTATTTTTTGCACAGAAAAATAAAATCATCTGATGACTTCTTTGTACGTGTTTGTTCTTTTTTTCAATCTAGAAAACAGGATTTTCCCATGGTTCAAAAATACATATTATGTATACTTACAACTTTCACAAAACAGATGTATAGAAAAAAACCAACAGATAAAAAAGGGGCCACAGAGAGATTTTCTTTCTCAAACATGATCCATCCTTAGGTATAAACAAGAGCTTTAAAGAAAGGACAACTACTTTAATTAACATACATATTCTATCTGAAATGATGGGAGACATGTTGAATCTAAATCCCTTGATCTTTTTTCCAAAAGGTATATAATCTTCCTCTCTCTAAAGGTTTTTATGAGACCAGCTATCAAGTAATGGAACAGCCTACGTTTCCCTGCTCTTTTTCAGGATAACATCTCCTGACACGGCCAAACAGGGAGAGGAAGGGAACAGTGAGGCCAGGAATCCTCCACTGGAGGCTGAGAACAACTTAGGACAGACGTGGCAGTTTCCCTTTTGAAAGGGAAATACATTCCTGTGTTTCTTGCCGTGTGATTTATCATAATTACAAAAGTGCCCCAGGAATAGCTTAAGCTGTTTATTTCTTTGCAGTATAAAAGGCAACACTCTGTCTATTCTGACTTGTTACTGGTCACGATGGCCTATATATTTCCCACATACACTGCTCGTTGCATAAATCACTTAATTTCCCGTTTATTATATGAATGGCCTGTAGAATTAAATATTGAGCTCTTTGACTATTGACAATATGCTTAGCAACAACAAAAATTACTCTTTAAGCAGAAAATAGGTTATTTCAAGAGTCCTGCAAGGCTTCTAGTGCTTGGGAAATAAAGCCTACCTCCTGAAAGAATATGGGGATATTAAATGACTTAACACATTTTGATTTATGCTTTTCTGATATATCTGCAAAATGCAAGCAAACTGGCTAGACAGCATAGCACATAGTAAGCAGAAACTTTCAGGAAACACTAATGGTGTGGGAAGACCTTTATTTTTTCTTGATTTAACTTTATGTGATTTTAAAAATTTTATATTGCAGTGTAGCCTGTTAACTATGCTGTGATAGTTACAGGTGGACAGCAGAAGGTCTCCAAATTCTTCCTGTCATCCCTTGTCATTCATGACACTTACATGCATGTTTAGAAACACAGACACATATAATATATGCTTATACATAAGTACACATAATCCATACATAAGCGTACATAGTCACATACACTGTTGATATTATTCTGTACAGCTTGTTTTTTGTTAGATAAATTAAGAATAAGAAAAATAAGTTTTTATTCTACCTTCACTTACTTCTTCCTTGATGTCCTTCCTTTTATTTATGAAGATCCAACATTCTGATTTATGTCATTTCCTCTCTTAAGAATTTCTTTTAACATTTCCTACAACGCAGTTTTACTTGTAATAATTGCCCAGTTTTTGTCTGAGAAAGTTTTTATCGCTCCTCACCTTTGAAGGAGAATTTCCTAGAGTTCTAGGGTGGTGCTTACTTGATTTTCTCAACACTTTGACTGTTTCACTCTTCTTTCTTCCTGTTTGCATGGTTTCTGAGAATTCAGATGTACATCTTATGGGTAAGATTTTTCTCCTTTTTCAGAATTTGTCTTGTCTTTGGTTTCCCGTAGTTTGAGGATGATATTCTTTGGTGTATTTTTTTTTCTTTGTTAGTTTTCATACTGTTTGGTATTTTCTGAGCACCTGGGATCCATAGTGTGGTGTCTAACATTAACTTGGAGAAATTCTGTTACTGTTGTTTCAAATATTCTGTTCCTTTCACTCTTTCTCTTCCTGCTGATATCTTACTACTTTTGATTTATGAGCCTGTAGAATTAAATATTGAGCTCTTTGACTATTGACAATATGCTTAGAAAAAAATTACTCTTTAAGCAGAAAATAGGTTATTTAAAGAGTCCTGCAAGGCTTCTAGTGCTTGGGAAATAAAGCCTACCTCCTGAAAGAATATGGGGATATTAAATGACTTAACACATTTTGATTTATGCTTTTCTGATATATCTGCAAAATGCAAGCAAACTGGCTAGACAGCATAGCACATAGTAAGCAGAAACTTTCAGGAAACACTAATGGTGTGGGAAGACCTTTATTTTTTCTTGATTTAACTTTATGTGATTTTAAAAATTTTATATTGCAGTGTAGCCTGTTAACTATGCTGTGATAGTTACAGGTGGACAGCAGAAGGTCTCCAAATTCTTCCTGTCATCCCTTGTCATTCATGACACTTACATGCATGTTTAGAAACACAGACACATATAATATATGCTTATACATAAGTACACATAATCCATACATAAGCGTACATAGTCACATACACTGTTGATATTATTCTGTACAGCTTGTTTTTTGTTAGATAAATTAAGAATAAGAAAAATAAGTTTTTATTCTACCTTCACTTACTTCTTCCTTGATGTCCTTCCTTTTATTTATGAAGATCCAACATTCTGATTTATGTCATTTCCTCTCTTAAGAATTTCTTTTAACATTTCCTACAACGCAGTTTTACTTGTAATAATTGCCCAGTTTTTGTCTGAGAAAGTTTTTATCGCTCCTCACCTTTGAAGGAGAATTTCCTAGAGTTCTAGGGTGGTGCTTACTTGATTTTCTCAACACTTTGACTGTTTCACTCTTCTTTCTTCCTGCTTGCATGGTTTCTGAGAATTCAGATGTACATCTTATGGGTAAGATTTTTCTCCTTTTTCAGAATTTGTCTTGTCTTTGGTTTCCCGTAGTTTGAGGATGATATTCTTTGGTGTATTTTTTTTTCTTTGTTAGTTTTCATACTGTTTGGTATTTTCTGAGCACCTGGGATCCATAGTGTGGTGTCTAACATTAACTTGGAGAAATTCTGTTACTGTTGTTTCAAATATTCTGTTCCTTTCACTCTTTCTCTTCCTGCTGATATCTTACTACCTTTTTTCGCTGTTCTGCAGCCTGTTCTGTTTTTTCAGTCTTTGTTTTCTTTGCTTCTCAGTTTTTAAGGATTCTTTGGCTCTATCCTCTAGCTCAAAGACTGTTTCCTCAGCCATGTCTAGTTTACTTAATAAGCCATCAGAGACGTTCCTCATTTCTCTTGCGGTGTTTTATGTCCAGAACTTCCTTTTGTTTCTTTCTGTACTGGAGTGGGGAGCCATTCCCGTCTCCAGGGGCTCTTCTGGACCCGGGGATTGAACCCGGGTCGCCAGCATTGCAGGCAGATCCTTTGGCATCCGAGCCACCAGGGAAGCCCTTTCTTTCTAGGGTTTCTTTCTCTGCTTTCACAGCCCATCTGTTCCTGCGTGTGGTCTAGATGACCTGTCGGGGTCCTGGGCATGGTAATGATAGTGGTTTTAAATTCTCAATCTGATAGTTGCATCCTTCCTGCCATGTCTGCTTCTGATGCTTGCTTTCTACCTTCCAGTTGTCTTACCTGCGTTTGGAATGCCTTGTAGTTTTTTCCTGATAGCTGGACGTGATGGACTGGGCAGAGGGAACTTCTGTGAAGGGGCCTTAATGGACGCTCGGGGAGGTGGTGAGGCAGGGGAAGTGTATTAGTCGGTCTAGCATTATGACCACATCGACAGGCCTGATGAGACAGGCCGGGGCCTGGGGCCCTGCCCCGCGGCGCCCACACCTGGACATGCCTCTCCTCTAGCAACAAGATGCACAGAAACGGTACAGACTAATACCTGTGCTGTGTGTAGTTGGGCAAATTCTGGACCCCAAAGATTTTCACAAAGAATCCCGCTGCCACTTTTGAGGAGCCAGAAACAAAGAGTGATGGAAGCCAAAGCAGGGTCCTGCACACGCCTCCTGTACTCAGCACCATCAGGAGGTGGGCAAGAGGCCCAACCTGGACACACCCCTACCCTCGCCCAATGTAAGGAACAGGCTCCCCCCCAACCTCTCCTTCTCCAATGAGGGAACTTGTCTGTTCTCAGCACCCCGCTCCTTGCAGCAGGAACCCCAATAAAGCCTTGTCTGCGTCTCTTGTCTGGCCTCCAGTCAAGTTCTGTTGCCAAGCGGCTGCCTCAGCATCGCTAATTAGGTCTTGGTTTTTGCATGAACTCCATAGGCATCTCTGACTTTCTCTCCACACTAACTCCTGGGTGGGAGAGAGGGTGGCCACGGAGGCGCTTGGTCTGTTTCTCGCTTCTCCCGCTGAAGGCTGGAGCTCGCTTGCCCCAGCGCTGAGCTCTGTTAATTGGTTTCCCCTGTGGGCAGCCTTGTTGGCCCAGAGCGCACGGCATTCTGGGAGGTTTCAAAGAGGCACCTTGCTCCCGGCAGCCAGGGCCAGAGGGGTTTTGGTGCCATGGGAGTCCGGTTGCCTCCTGGAGGTGGAGCTCACAGTGTGCAGGGACCCCCAGGCCTGGGTCCCCTGGAGTTTTGTCCTCCTGACCCCCCAGCATCTCCGCAGCTGCCTCCTGGCTGTTCCCGCCCCGGCCTGGGACCCGGCAGCAGGCTCCACGGCCAGGCCTCTGCTCGGGTAAGCTGTTTGTCTTTTTTTTTTGGCATGTATATCGCTTGTTTTTGCGCCAGCCTTGGGTGCCCTGAGTTTTCCTGTGTGTTTACCTTGCTGCTTGATCCGAGAGTTGTTGGTTTTCAGTGTTTCGTTTTCTGCTGTGTTAGGATAGAATGGCGTCTCTAAGCTCCTTACGGGTAGAAACAGAAAATCTGTTTCCGCTACATTTTTGTGTGGTTTTCTTAGTTTATGGTGTTCTATGTTTCACATGCCAATATTGTGTTGACTTCTGTATACACTACACTATACCTACTACCAAAAGATTAATTTCTGTCCGGCCGTATTGTTAAACCCCTTTACCCCCACCTGCTACCACTTAACAAGTTGTTTTCTTCTTTTTGAGGAGTCCTGTGTGTATGGAGGATATAAACCCTTTGTGATAAAATTGCAATTCCTTCAGTTTATCATGGGTAATTTGACTTTTGCCTTATTTAATGGTGTTTTTTTTATGTTTTCTTTTTTAATATAGTCAAATTTACTGTCTCTTTGTAATGGTTGTTGGATTTCATAGCATGGTTAGAACATTTTTTCCCAATCAGTTTTAAATTGTTTTAGCAGCTAATTGTTAAATTGTTTTAAACTGAATTGTTTTCTTCTGGAATTTGCGTGGTTGGTATTATTTTGCATGCACACCTGTGGCTCATTTGGAGTTTATTCTATTGTAGTGTATGAATATCTGACTCAATTGTAGGCGGTTGGTGGTTTGTGACTTCTGAGTCTCTTATGGTTTCTATTTTATTAGCCTCTTGTTTTGAAAATTTGTTACTTTGGCCCTTTATGGTTTATTTTGTGTTTCTGATCTTTTACTGTTGTCTTTAGGTGCTTTTTGGTTAATAAATAGTTATTATAAATACAAGTATTTCATTCTTTGAGCACTGCGTTAGCAGTGTTCCACTGGAATCAGAAAGCTGTTTGCCATTATTGTTGAGAAATTCTGTCTTCATTTGTGTCTTTTCCTTTGATTCAAGAGTTCTTTAATATTATTAAAAAATTGTAAGTAGACAACACTTTAAAATTTTGTTATTAGCTTATGGCTTATTGTATGTGGCCAAAGTATGCTATTTGTACTATCTTTAAACTGTGAATTTATAAATTTTTGTGTGTGAGGAATGAGATGTAGTCTGTTTTTATGAATGCTCCATGTTCATATGAAAGAAATATAGTCTCTACTGTCAAAGTACTAAAATGCAATATTTACATATAATGTGTGCCCTACTGATTTCAACTTTTAGGTCTTCTGCATCTTTACTGACTTTTTCCGTAAACTTGTCTCGGACTGAGAAAGGTATTACCATTTAAAATCCCTTACAGCTAGCGCCTGACTCCATTTCTCCCTTGCCTGCAATTGCTTCTGTATGTGAGTAGCTGTTGTGTTTGGGGTATATATATACTGACTGACTTAGTCTCCCTCGATTTTAGCTTCTGTATGGAGGATATAAACCCTTTGTGATAAAATTGCAATTCCTTCAGTTTATCATGGGTAATTTGACTTTTGCCTTATTTAATGGTGTTTTTTTTATGTTTTCTTTTTTAATATAGTCAAATTTACTGTCTCTTTGTAATGGTTGTTGGATTTCATAGCATGGTTAGAACATTTTTTCCCAATCAGTTTTAAATTGTTTTAGCAGCTAATTGTTAAATTGTTTTAAACTGAATTGTTTTCTTCTGGAATTTGTGTGGTTGGTATTATTTTGCATGCACACCTGTGGCTCATTTGGAGTTTATTCTATTGTAGTGTATGAATATCTGACTCAATTGTAGGCGGTTGGTGGTTTGTGACTTCTGAGTCTCTTATGGTTTCTATTTTATTAGCCTCTTGTTTTGAAAATTTGTTACTTTGGCCCTTTATGGTTTATTTTGTGTTTCTGATCTTTTACTGTTGTCTTTAGGTGCTTTTTGGTTAATAAATAGTTATTATAAATACAAGTATTTCATTCTTTGAGCACTGCGTTAGCAGTGTTCCACTGGAATCAGAAAGCTGTTTGCCATTATTGTTGAGAAATTCTGTCTTCATTTGTGTCTTTTCCTTTGATTCAAGAGTTCTTTAATATTATTAAAAAATTGTAAGTAGACAAGACTTTAAAATTTTGTTATTAGCTTATGGCTTATTGTATGTGGCCAAAGTATGCTATTTGTACTATCTTTAAACTGTGAATTTATAAATTTTTGTGTGTGAGGAATGAGATGTAGTCTGTTTTTATGAATGCTCCATGTTCATATGAAAGAAATATAGTCTCTACTGTCAAAGTACTAAAATGCAATATTTACATATAATGTGTGCCCTACTGATTTCAACTTTTAGGTCTTCTGCATCTTTACTGACTTTTTCCGTAAACTTGTCTCGGACTGAGAAAGGTATTACCATTTAAAATCCCTTACAGCTAGCGCCTGACTCCATTTCTCCCTTGCCTGCAATTGCTTCTGTATGTGAGTAGCTGTTGTGTTTGGGGTATATATATACTGACTGACTTAGTCTCCCTCGTGAGTTGTAGTCTTCAGTGTTATAATGTGTTTGTCATTTAAAACCTTTGCATTCTTACCATCTAATATTAACAGAACAATCCCTGCTTTTTAAAAAGTGTATTTGCACGTTACATGCTTATCCCCCTGAGACAGTGGATCCATTACGTGAAAGGGACCGCGGGCTGTCTTGAGACGGGACAGTCGGTCTCGAGAGCAGAGCAGGGGCAGCGCGGGGTGGTGCCCCCGGGTCTTGTGCCCACCCGGGGTGTACCTGGCTGAGGGCCTCCCCTGAGGGGACACCTTTTTTTCTAGTTCAGCCAGTATAGTCAGAGGTTGTATTCCCTTCTTATGGTAAGCTGTTTGATTTCATGCTCTGACCAGAGAACACAATTTCAGGACAGAAAGTCTCATTTTCTCTCAGAAGAGCAAAACATTGGAAAGGTGAAGAGAGAAAAATACCAGAACTGAAACTAACAGCTAATTGGTTTTTTTAAGTAATTTAACACATATGGTCTTTGCAGGATGCTGCCTGATTCTTTTCTCTGGATTTAGAAGGGAGATCTAAATGAACTGCTGTAAATACTAGTGATGCATTGCCCACTAGCCGGCAAGAAATTCTGTGTTTGCTCCTGGAGTTTAACTCTGCAGTGATAATTTAGGGTTATTTTCATTAATAAATATTTCTACCTGTTCTTGTCCTTCAGCGTTTTGAATGAGCATCATAATGGGAGTAGAAAACAAATGTCCGGTGGTTTGTTGATTCTTTAATGAACCTTTACTTAGAATATTATATGTTGGAGCCTTTAAGGAGCAGCTGATAAATGAGAATTTCATGCCTCTGTTTCGTGTCAAACTCTGACCGAGTTCTTACTCTGTGTCTTGGGCGGGGGGCGGAGGGGAGGGATTTACTATTTTCGCAAAAATCGTTGTGCTCATCTGTCAGAGTTTATGTTTATCTGTTATAATAAACTTATTTTTTAAGTAAAAAAAATTCTTATCCCCCAGTTTTATATATTTATTTGCAGCCAGTTAGACTGAGGGCAGACCGCCTACCCGGGGGCAGACGTGGCAGTGGTCAAAACTGTCTGTCTTCAGCAGCCGTGAGCGTCGTGACGAGCCCGGGACATGCGCGGTGTGGACGAAGCTCGCGGAGGACCTGCGCTTTCCATGAGGTGTTCTGGGAACTGGATTGGGTCAAAAGACAGAATGCATATCTTTTGTGTACTTGCTTATCTTTATTTTTGATTTTGATTTTTTTTTTTTCTTTGGTGACATTATCAAAGAGCGTTTTCATTAGTCTGCCAAGGCTGCCATAACATCACAGACCGTGTGGCTTACGCAGCGGCTACTTTCCCGGAGTTCTGGCGCTGGAAGCCCAGGAGCAAGGTGTTCACGGGCCCGTGTGCTGTCTGCTGCGCCTCGGTCACTGGCCTGCAGAGGGTGCCGGCTTGGCGTGTCCTCCAGAGGGTGTTTGTGCACAGTCCCGGTGTCTCCTCCTCGCTTCTTAAAAGGACACCTACTATACTGGATTTTGACTTGCTTATCTCTAGTGTATTTATTTTCTCATTTCTGTAGAAAATACAAAGCAGAAATCTTACTGCAAAACTCAAGTGCCCCCAGCGGCACATTGATTTACGGGAGAAGAGGAAAGTTATTAAAAGCCTCTAAGGCTCCATGAATGACTCATTTACCTACTTTGCTTAAATGCTGGTCTAGAATTAGTTCTTGACTAGAGAGCTGCTTATTTTGCAATTAGCAACGAAGTGAGATTCCTCTGGTAATTGTGCTAATGCATCCATCCGTTAACTCAGTGTTGTACGCTATGTAAATGTGGTGGGATGTTTAGTGCCCACAGGAACTACTTTTTCCCATGACACAATTGACGAGGCGTGAAAGGCATCAGAAACATTATGGAAACACATGTGTACCCTCTTGAGAAAACCCTGAATGCCCTACAGTATACACGGGATTCCTTAATGATTAGGTTCAAGAGACAACTCCCCTGCGTGAAGCACCTGTCCCCGTCTATGGAGTGGTTTCTCCATTTGGCATTATGCTAAGGGCATCACGGATGTTAGCCACAGTGCATTAATCCTCCCCTAACTCTGAGGTCAGGTTTTACTGTGGTTGTGTTTATATCAGGTTGTGAGGCTCAGACACCTTGATGAACTGGTTCAAAGCAACGTGGTAATGAGGCAGCTGAAATTCACACATTGATTCTAGATTATATGCTCTTCCTACTGAGTATAATTGATTTGCAGTGTTGTGTTTAGGTGGACGGCAGAGTGATTCAGATAGACACACGCACACACACACACACACGTGTATGAACGATTAACACACTTCCCATGTGTTTATTGTCTTAAATGCGTACCAGTTTGTTTCTCAACAGTCTATCTTGTTTCTTTAAATTAAGTATATAAAAATTATTTAAATTAGTAGTGGTTTAGTCACTAATCTGTGTTCGACTCTTGTGACCCCATAGACTGTAGCCCTCCAGGTTCCTCTGTCCGTAAGATTTTGTAGGCAAGAATACTGGAGTAGGTTTCCATTTCCTTCTCCAGGGGATCTTCCTGACCCAGCGCTTGAACCCAGGTCTGCTGCACAGCAGGCAGATTCTTTACTGACTGTGCTACCAGTGGAGCCCTATTTAAATTAGAAATTTGTATAAGTACTGTCTCTATCCATCTGGAATTTGCCCCATTATTTTTGTGATATTTATCCATGTTGATAAATACAGAAAATTGCTTTTCCTCTTCCTTTGAAATTATATACTATAGTGTGCTGCCAGACTAGTATAAACAGTCTGTCGTCTGTGTAGCAGGCGTTTTATTGAGTCCATTTATCAGATCTTACTGGGGATGTCTGTATGCTAGTTTTCGTTGTACTTACCTGCAGGTTCCCAGGAGCAGAATGAAAAGTGGTGAGATGGGGCTCTTCAGATCCAAGAGAGGGTCATCCCTCCATATCCACGAGGATGAGTTCTGGGACACCGCCCCGGGTCTGTGGGCGCTCGGGTCCTTTATGGAAAGCGGTGCCTTGCAGTCAGCCTCCGTCTGTGGGCTCCTGTCCGTGGGCAGGAAGGGTGGTTAGGTCCAGATGAGTTTTCAAAGCACTTGCATTAATGGGCATTCACACTAGTTAGTATTCCCGTTGTTCCGTGATGTACCTTTGTATTGTCAAGCTTCTTTTTACATTTACTTTTGTGATCCGACTGTGTGAAGTGATTCCGCAGTGTGAAATTTCCTCCCATTTCTCCTTGTCACTGCTGGAACGTCTTTTCAAATGTATTTGCCATTTGTTTTCTTCCTCTGTGAATTGCCCAGTCATGTACTCTGTTCATTTTCTGAAAGAGAGGTCATTTTAAGCTATTCATCTCTTTCTTATTGATTTGTAGAAGTTCTTTACTTGTCCTGACTATTAATTATATGTATTCAAAATGTGTTTTTCAAGACTTGGGCTTATTTCTTCCATTGGAGTTTTGATGTCTTTTTACGAACAGACATTTTAAAATATGAATACCTGTCAAATTAACCTTTTTTTAAAATGAATTATCATTTTTATTTTTTAAATAAATTCCTTAATTTAGAATCAAAAGGAAATTTTATATTACATTTAAAAAATTAACTTTGCTTTTTATATCTAGTTCTTTAGTATTTTTGAAATTTAACTTTGCGTGAAATAAGACATTGAGACCTAATTTTTTAAATGCAGAAACAATTGTCTTTGCACTGCTTACTGGTTATTTCAGCCCTTTCTACACTGATTTGCAGTTCCAGAGTTGCTGTGTGTTGACCTACATATGCTCATGAGTATATTTTTGAACTTCTGTTTGTTTCATCATTCATGAACCGTTACCACTCTATCCTAATTGTTCTGGTTTTATAATATGGTATCTGCAGGGGCTCAACTCCTCATATTTTCTTGAGAAATCTCTTGACTTTGGACTCTGATTCTTACATGTTTATTTTATTTCTAAAAATTTTATAGTTTATTTACAATGTTGTGTTAGTTTAGATGTACAGCAAACTGATTCAGATATACATATATTAATTCTTTTCCAGATTCTTTTCCAATAAAAGTTATTACATACTATGGAGCAGAGCTCCCTATGCTATCATAGGTCCTTGCTGATTATTTTATATATAGTAGTGTGTGCATGTTAATCCCAAGCTCCTAATTTATCCCTTCCCCTACCTTTCCCCTTTGGTAACCGTAAATTTGTTTTTGAAGTCAGTGAGTCTGTTTCTGTTTTGTACATAAGTTCATTTGTATCACTTTTTAAATTAGATTCCACATATCTGAGTGATATCATCTGATATTTGTCATTCTCTGTTTGGCTGCAAATTGCATTCTTTCATTCTTTTTTAATGGCTGAGAAATATTGCAGATTTTCTTTATCCCTTCGTCTTTCAGTGCACCCTTAGGTTGCTTCCTTGACTTAGATGTTGTAAGTAGTGCTGCTTGAACACTGGGGTGCATGCATCTTTTTGAAATCTTTTTATTTTGTATTGGGGTGTAGCCAGTTAACAGTGTTGAGATGGCTTCAGGTGAACAGTGAAGGGACTCAGCCACACATACACATGCATTGCATGTATCCTTTTGAAGTACGGTGTTCCCTGGGTATGTGCCCAGGAGTGGGATTCCTGGATCGTATGGTTGTTCTGTTTTTAGTTTTGTAAGGAACCTCCGTATTGTTCTCCAGAGTGGCGGTATCAGTCTGCATTCTCACCAACCGTGTGGGAGGGTTCCCTTTTCTCCGCAGCCTCTCCAGCATTTATTGTTTGCTAACTTTCTGTTGGTGGCCATTCTGACTGGTGTAGGTGATACCTCACTGTAGTTTGATTTGCATTTCTCTAATAATTAGTGACGTTGAATAACTTTTCATATTTTTTTCCCATCTGTTTGTTTTCTTTGGAGAAATGTCTATTCAGGCCTTTTGCCCATTTTCTGATTGGCTTGTCTTTTGGTATTGAGCTGTAGGAGCTGTTTGTGTGTTTTGGAGATTAATCCTTTCTCAGTTGCTTCATTTGCAAGTATTTTCTCCCATCCTGAGGCTTGTCTTCCTGTCTTTTTATGATTTCATTTAATTGGAGTATAGTTGATTTGCAGTGTTGTGTTAGTTTCAGGTGACAGCAAAGTGAGTCAGTTATATACACATACACATATATATATTCATTCTTTCTCAGATTCTTTTCCAACATAGGTTATTACAGAATATTGAGCAGAGTTCCCTGTGTATGCAGCAGGCCCTTGTTGATTATTTTATATAGTGTGTGTTGATGTTAATGTCAAACTCCTAATTTATCCCTCTCTTCAAGGTTTCCCATTTAGTAACCATGGGAAAGTCTGTTTGAAGTCTGAGAGTCTGTTTGTCTTGTAAGTTCATGTGTATCAGTTTTTAAATAGATTCCACATATGAGTGATCTCATATGATATTTGCTTGACTTCAGTTACTGTGATAATCTGTAGGTCCATCCAGGTTGCAGTAAATGGCATTGTTTCATTTCTATGGCTGAGAAACCTTGCGTTGTGTGTGTGTATATACGTATCACATCTTATTTATTCCTCTGTCAGTGGACATCTAGGTTGCTTCCGTGTCTTGGCTATTGTGAACAGAGCTGCAGTGAATGTTGGGGCGTATATATCTTTTTGAAGTCTGGTTTTTGAATCATGCCCAGGGGTGCTATCCTATGAATGTTCTAGTTTTAGTTTTTTGAGGAACCTCCATACTGCCCTCCATAGTGGCTGCACCAATTTACATTCCCACCAGCAGGTCAGAGGGCTCCCTTTTCTCTCCAACGTTTATTGTTTGTAGATTTTAAATGATGGCCGTTCTGACCAGTGTGAGGTGATGCCGCTTCGAAGCGCTGGTTTGCATTTCTCTGATAATTAGCGATGTTGAGCATCTTGTCATGTTCTTTTTTGCCATCTGTATGTCGTCTTTGGAGAAATGTCTATTTAGATTTTCTGCCCATTTTCTGGTTGGGTTGTTTGTGTTTTTAACATAGTGCTGCACGAGCTGTTTGTATATTTTGGAGATTAAACCCTTGTCAGTCATTTCATTTGCAAATTACATAAAGTCAACTTGCAGAATTTCACAAAATTTCATTGAGATTCTGTACTATAATTTTAGACTAATTTTGAGAGAAATTATATTGAAATACATATTCCTATCTATTAATATGAACATAATGTATCACTCATTTTATTTGTGTTCTTTAATAAAGTATTTAAATAAATATTATTTAAGCTATTATATATAACACAGATTTTTTTCTACAGTCCAGGTAGTTTTAGATTGTCTTAATCTTGCATTTCTTTGAATTATAGATAGCTTGTGAGCAATTTAACAATGTTGTACATTCCAATCCATGAACACAATATCTCCTTCCACTTATTTAGAGTCTATTAAAAAGAGAATTTTACTGTATGGGAATGCAATTTACTTTTATATACTGGTTTTTAAAATAAAACTTATTGTGCAACTTGAATGTGAACAAAGCTTCTGTAAACATTTGTATGCAGATTATTGTGAGAACCCAAGCTTCAGTTACTGTGATAATCTGTAGGTTGGGCAGTAAATGGCATTGTTTCATTTCTATGGCTGAGAAACCTTGCGTTGTGTGTGTGTATATACGTATCACATCTTATTTATTCCTCTGTCAGTGGACATCTAGGTTGCTTCCGTGTCTTGGCTATTGTGAACAGAGCTGCAGTGAATGTTGGGGCGTATATATCTTTTTGAAGTCTGGTTTTTGAATCATGCCCAGGGGTGCTATCCTATGAATGTTCTAGTTTTAGTTTTTTGAGGAACCTCCATACTGCCCTCCATAGTGGCTGCACCAATTTACATTCCCACCAGCAGGTCAGAGGGCTCCCTTTTCTCTCCAACGTTTATTGTTTGTAGATTTTAAATGATGGCCGTTCTGACCAGTGTGAGGTGATGCCGCTTCGAAGCGCTGGTTTGCATTTCTCTGATAATTAGCGATGTTGAGCATCTTGTCATGTTCTTTTTTGCCATCTGTATGTCGTCTTTGGAGAAATGTCTATTTAGATTTTCTGCCCATTTTCTGGTTGGGTTGTTTGTGTTTTTAACATAGTGCTGCACGAGCTGTTTGTATATTTTGGAGATTAAACCCTTGTCAGTCATTTCATTTGCAAATTACATAAAGTCAACTTGCAGAATTTCACAAAATTTCATTGAGATTCTGTACTATAATTTTAGACTAATTTTGAGAGAAATTATATTGAAATACATATTCCTATCTATTAATATGAACATAATGTATCACTCATTTTATTTGTGTTCTTTAATAAAGTATTTAAATAAATATTATTTAAGCTATTATATATAACACAGATTTTTTTCTACAGTCCAGGTAGTTTTAGATTGTCTTAATCTTGCATTTCTTTGAATTATAGATAGCTTGTGAGCAATTTAACAATGTTGTACATTCCAATCCATGAACACAATATCTCCTTCCACTTATTTAGAGTCTATTAAAAAGAGAATTTTACTGTATGGGAATGCAATTTACTTTTATATACTGGTTTTTAAAATAAAACTTATTGTGCAACTTGAATGTGAACAAAGCTTCTGTAAACATTTGTATGCAGATTATTGTGAGAACCCAAGATTTCAAGTCCTCTGGGTAAATGTTTGGAGTGTGGTAGCTGGATTGGGTGATGAGACCATGATTAGCCATACTGAATAGTGCAGCGTTCCCTCTAAGCAGGATTTCACTGCATTTAATTCAAACTTAGTTTGTATTTTTATTTATTTAAAAAATGTTTTTAATTTCTTTTGAGCTTTTTTTCAGTGGCCCCCATATTATTTGAAAGTTATTGTATAATCTGTAAATATTTGGGAATTTTACTGTCTTTCTGTTATTGATTACTTTATCGTGGTCTGAGGGACATATTTTGTCTGATTTTCTTTTGAATCTGTTATGTCTTATTGACAGGGTATGGTCTATCTTGGAATGTTCTATGTGAGCTTGAAAAGAATGTGTATTCTACAGTCTTGGACTGAGCATTCTATAAAGGACAGTTAGATCAAATGGATAGTGTTGTTCAGGGTTTTCTATATCCTTACTGATTTTCTGACTACGAGCTGTCAGTAGTAATAGATGTTGAAGTTTCCCACTATGTTAGTGGATTAGTTTATTTCTTCTTTAAGTTTTTTCTAATGTATTTGGACACTGTTTTTAGGTGCATACTTGTTTAGCATTGCGATTTCTTGGAGAATTAACTCCTGTTTCATGATGTAGTGACCTTTTTATTCAAGATAATGTTCCCTGTTCCAGAGTCTGTCTTAATATAATGACTCCTACTTTCTTACATTAGTATTAGCATAAAAGATCTCTCTCCATCCCTTTAAGTTGCTTGAATTATATTTAAAGTGAGTTTCTCATAGACAAAATATAGTTGTCTTTAAAATTTTTTGAATTTATTGTTAGTTGAAGGGTAATTGATTTATAACACTGCTTTGGCTTCTGCCACGCATGGGCATGGATCAGCCCCAGGTGTACGAATGTCCTCCCTCCTGAACGTCCCCCACCTCCCTCCCGTCCCACCCTCTAGGCTGTCACAGACCACTGCTGTGAACTCTCTGGTCTTATGGAAAATTTTCACTGGGTCGTTTTTTTGGTTTTAAAATAAAACTTATTGTGCAACTTGAATGTGAACAAAGCTTCTGTAAACATTTGTATGCAGATTATTGTGAGAACCCAAGATTTCAAGTCCTCTGGGTAAATGTTTGGAGTGTGGTAGCTGGATTGGGTGATGAGACCATGATTAGCCATACTGAATAGTGCAGCTTTCCCCTCTAAGCAGGATTTCACTGCATTTAATTCAAACTTAGTTTGTATTTTTATTTATTTAAAAAATGTTTTTAATTTCTTTTGAGCTTTTTTTCAGTGGCCCCCATATTATTTGAAAGTTATTGTATAATCTGTAAATATTTGGGAATTTTACTGTCTTTCTGTTATTGATTACTTTATCGTGGTCTGAGGGACATATTTTGTCTGATTTTCTTTTGAATCTGTTATGTCTTATTGACAGGGTATGGTCTATCTTGGAATGTTCTATGTGAGCTTGAAAAGAATGTGTATTCTACAGTCTTGGACTGAGCATTCTATAAAGGACAGTTAGATCAAATGGATAGTGTTGTTCAGGGTTTTCTATATCCTTACTGATTTTCTGACTACGAGCTGTCAGTAGTAATAGATGTTGAAGTTTCCCACTATGTTAGTGGATTAGTTTATTTCTTCTTTAAGTTTTTTCTAATGTATTTGGACACTGTTTTTAGGTGCATACTTGTTTAGCATTGCGATTTCTTGGAGAATTAACTCCTGTTTCATGATGTAGTGACCTTTTTATTCAAGATAATGTTCCCTGTTCCAGAGTCTGTCTTAATATAATGACTCCTACTTTCTTACATTAGTATTAGCATAAAAGATCTCTCTCCATCCCTTTAAGTTGCTTGAATTATATTTAAAGTGAGTTTCTCATAGACAAAATATAGTTGTCTTTAAAATTTTTTGAATTTATTGTTAGTTGAAGGGTAATTGATTTATAACACTGCTTTGGCTTCTGCCACGCATGGGCATGGATCAGCCCCAGGTGTACGAATGTCCTCCCTCCTGAACGTCCCCCACCTCCCCTCCCGTCCCACCCCTCTAGGCTGTCACAGACCACTGCTGTGAACTCTCTGGTCTTATGGAAAATTTTCACTGGGTCGTTTTTTAAATCTACTCTGAAAGTCTTTTAGATCAGTCATATTTAAAGTGATTAGCAGCGTAGCTGGATTAATATCTACCATGTTTGTAACTGTTTTTATTCATTACCCTTATTCTTTGTTTCAGACAGTTGCGTCTGAGTCTTGGTGACCCCATGGACTGTAGCCCGCCAGGCTCTCCTGTCCATGGGGATTCTCCAGGCAAGAAGATTGGAGTTGTGGGGGTAGCCATACCCTTCTCCAGGGGATCTTCCCAACCCTGGGACTGAACCCTGGTCTTCTGCATTGCCGGTGGATTCTTTTCCATCTGAGCTCCCAGGGAAGCTTTGTTTCTTTAAAAAAGTCTTTTTTCCTTTTCTGACTTCTCGTGTTTTTACTGGATAGTTTATATGATTCCACTTTCTCCCCTAGTTGCTGTTGCTCAGTCATGTCCAGCTCTTTGTGACCCTTTAGACTGCAGCACACCAGGCCTTCCTGACCGTTCACCGTCTCCCAGAGTCTGCCCAAGTTCATGTAGCTAGCACTGGGGATGCTGGCCACCTGTCTCATTCTTTGACACCCTCTTCTCCTTCTGCCTTCAGTGTTCCCAGCATCAGGGACTTTTCCAATGAGTTGACAGTTCGCCTCAGATGACCAAAATACAGGAGCTGCAGCTCCAGCATCAGGCTCTCCAAGGAGTATTCAAGGTTGATTTCCCTTAAGATTGACTGGTTTGATCTCCTTGCTGGTCAAGAGACTTGCAGGAGCCTTCTCCAGCACCACAGTTCGAAGGCATCTGTTCTTTGTATGGTCCAGCTCTCACAACTGTCCACGACCACTGGGAAGACCACAGCCTTGACCAAAAGGGCCTTTATCGGCTGAGTGATGTCTCTGCTTCTCAACACACTGTACAGTTTATCATTGCTTTCCTGCCAAGAAATAGTCCTATTCCAATTTCAGGGCTGCAGTCACCATCTGCAGTGATCATGGAGCCCAAGAAAAGGACATCTGTCACCGCTTCCACATTTTCTCCTTGTATTTGCCTTGAAGTAATAGGGCTGGATGCCATGATCTTCGGGGTTTTTTTTTAGTATTTAGTTTTAAGCCAGCTCTTTCCCTCTTCTTCCTCACCCTCCTCCAGCCCGCCATCTCTCAAGACGTGCTCAGCAAATAGGTTAAACAAACCGGGGGGCAGCAGACAACCTTGCCATCCTCCTCTCCCGATCTTCAACAAACCAGCTGTTCCGTACAGGGTTCCAGCTGTTGCGTCTTGACCCGCATACAGGTTTTGCAGGAGACAGGTCAGATGATCTGATACTCCATCTCCTTAAGAGCTCTCCACTGTTTGTCATGATCCAACAGTCAAAGGCTTTAGCTGAATCAGTGAAACAGAGGTAGGTGTTTCTCAATTATGCTTCCTTTAAATTCATTGAGGGGTTGTCCTAAAGTTGACAATATACATTCTTAACTATTTTAAGTCCATCTTCAAACAGCCCTATATCACTTCATGTGTAGTTCAGCTAACTTCCAATTAAATATTTCCAGTTTCTCCTTTTATTTCTCGTTCTGTTGCTCTTTTATTACATTATCTAACTACTATAAGGACCCAATTGTATTGTCAGTATTGCTCTAAACAAATATATATATCTCTTTTAGATCAATTTATGATATAAAATTAATAGAATCATTTTATCTTTATTTTTTCCTCCTCTGAAGCTATTCCTTTTTTTTTTTTTTTTTTAAATGTAGACCGAAGTTTCAAACCTATATTATTCTTCGACCTATTGGTCTTCTTGTAGTATTTCTTGAAGGGACGATCTGATGGCAGTGGACTCACTTAGTTTTTGTTTGTCTGAGATTGTCTCTCTTTCTCTTTCACACCTGAAGACAATTCATAGATTGAGGAAATATTGAAGTTTTAGATATAGAACTCTAGACTTACGTTTGTTCTCTTTCAAGCTTTAAAAATTTCTTTTGCTTTCTTCTTGCTTGCATGGCTCTGACAAGAAATATGCTGTAATTCTTATCCATGTTCTCCTGTAGATTAAATGTTTTTCTCCTTTCCTTTGCTTTCTTTCAAATATTCTTTGACTTTGACTCTCTGAGCATTTATATGATACATCCAGGTGTAATGTTTCTGGTACTTATCCTGCTCATTGTTCTCTGGACTTCTTAGATCTGTGGCTTTCGTATCTGTTATTAATTTTGTAAAGTTCTTGGTCACTGTTATGTCAGATATTTCTCCTACCCTTTTATATCTTTTTCTTTTGTTTTCCTTATTTTCAATTTACTGTTGTTAAGTCATTAAATCATGTCCAGCTCTTTGAGACCCCATGGACTGCGGCACACCAGGCTGCAGTGTCGTCCGCTGTCTCCCTGAGTTTGCTCAAAGTCATGTCTTTGAGTCAGTGATGCTGTCTCACCATGTCATCCTCTGGCACCCACTTCTTCTTTTTGGCTTTAGTCTTTCCCAGCATCAGGATCTTTCCCAGTAAGTCAGCTCTTCACATCAGGTGGCTAAAGTATTGGAGCTTCAGCGTCAGTCCTTTCAATGAGTATTCTGGGTTTATTTCCTTTAGAATTTACTGGTTTTATCTCCTTGCAGTCCAGAGGACTCTCAAGAGTCTTCTCCAGCACCATAATTCAATAGCATCAATTCTTCAGCGCTTAGACTTCTGTATGTTCTAAGTCTTAGACATGTACATGACTCCTGGAAAAACCATAGCTTTCCATTACATGCACATTGTTACATTTGATATTATTTTACATTGATATGTTTTAATTATCATATTAATGAAATGTTAATATTAATTTGTAATTAAATTAATTCCTCTCTGTTAACTTGGGATTTTCTCTCTTTTGTGTTTCCATCTGTTAGCTTTTACTGCCTAACAAGCTATCTGAAATCTTAGTGAATTAAAACAACACAAATTTAATATTTTTCATGTCTGTAAGTCAGCTGAGTGTTTTGCTGATTTGAGCTGATCTCAGCTCAGCTAGGCTTGCTCACAGTCAGCTGGTAGGTTGCTTGGATGGGAGGAGAGAGGCTGGCTGGTCTTTCTTCTTGCTTGCATGGCTCTGACAAGAAATATGCTGTAATTCTTATCCATGTTCTCCTGTAGATTAAATGTTTTTCTCCTTTCCTTTGCTTTCTTTCAAATATTCTTTGACTTTGACTCTCTGAGCATTTATATGATACATCCAGGTGTAATGTTTCTGGTACTTATCCTGCTCATTGTTCTCTGGACTTCTTAGATCTGTGGCTTTCGTATCTGTTATTAATTTTGTAAAGTTCTTGGTCACTGTTATGTCAGATATTTCTCCTACCCTTTTATATCTTTTTCTTTTGTTTTCCTTATTTTCAATTTACTGTTGTTAAGTCATTAAATCATGTCCAGCTCTTTGAGACCCCATGGACTGCGGCACACCAGGCTGCAGTGTCGTCCGCTGTCTCCCTGAGTTTGCTCAAAGTCATGTCTTTGAGTCAGTGATGCTGTCTCACCATGTCATCCTCTGGCACCCACTTCTTCTTTTTGGCTTTAGTCTTTCCCAGCATCAGGATCTTTCCCAGTAAGTCAGCTCTTCACATCAGGTGGCTAAAGTATTGGAGCTTCAGCGTCAGTCCTTTCAATGAGTATTCTGGGTTTATTTCCTTTAGAATTTACTGGTTTTATCTCCTTGCAGTCCAGAGGACTCTCAAGAGTCTTCTCCAGCACCATAATTCAATAGCATCAATTCTTCAGCGCTTAGACTTCTGTATGTTCTAAGTCTTAGACATGTACATGACTCCTGGAAAAACCATAGCTTTCCATTACATGCACATTGTTACATTTGATATTATTTTACATTGATATGTTTTAATTATCATATTAATGAAATGTTAATATTAATTTGTAATTAAATTAATTCCTCTCTGTTAACTTGGGATTTTCTCTCTTTTGTGTTTCCATCTGTTAGCTTTTACTGCCTAACAAGCTATCTGAAATCTTAGTGAATTAAAACAACACAAATTTAATATTTTTCATGTCTGTAAGTCAGCTGAGTGTTTTGCTGATTTGAGCTGATCTCAGCTCAGCTAGGCTTGCTCACAGTCAGCTGGTAGGTTGCTTGGATGGGAGGAGAGAGGCTGGCTGGTCTGGGATAGCTGTGTCTGGGATGAGTTGATTTTTTTCCTTAAAGTTCTTACTTCTCTCTAGCGGACTCGTCTCAGTGCATTTTCGTGTTAGGTCATGTGTGTACTTATGGCAACTACAGAGAAGTCAGAGAGGTGGGTGGGGAGAGGTGAGAGACAGGAGGCGGAACGGGAAGAGGAGGAGGAAAACAAGAATAATAAGAAACACTTAGGCCCTTTTAAAAGCTCTCCTTTCATCAAATTTGTTACTGTCATGGTTAAAGAAAAATTACATGGCAAATCCAGAATAAGTATGGGAGGGCACTACTGAACTATTTTAGGGAGGCGTGAAAAATTAGAGGCCATCAAGTCTACCAAGTGCTAAGATTCATCGCTTGTGACGTGTGTGTGTGTTGACAGTGAGGCTAACAGCTGCCCCTGCTGTCCTCAGGAACAAAAGGACAAGCTTGAACTCGTCCCCTAGCGTGTGTGTTTTGGTTTCACGTTTTAGTGTCTCTGATTTGTCTTGGTGTGGAGTTTTTCTTTTTCCCACTTGTGTTCTCCAGGGTTTCTTGAATCTGAATTCTCAGCCGCATGCTCTTTGAAGATAGCTTGTCTCTCAGTTGATTCTATGTCTATTATTGCAGTTAGACATAATATTTTTTCTCCACGTTTTAAACTTATTTATATTTTACATATTTTTGTCTCTGCAGCTCTGGGTTAGTCTTTATGTTCTAAGTCTTAGACATGTACATGACTCCTGGAAAAACCATAGCTTTCCATTACATGCACATTGTTACATTTGATATTATTTTACATTGATATGTTTTAATTATCATATTAATGAAATGTTAATATTAATTTGTAATTAAATTAATTCCTCTCTGTTAACTTGGGATTTTCTCTCTTTTGTGTTTCCATCTGTTAGCTTTTACTGCCTAACAAGCTATCTGAAATCTTAGTGAATTAAAACAACACAAATTTAATATTTTTCATGTCTGTAAGTCAGCTGAGTGTTTTGCTGATTTGAGCTGATCTCAGCTCAGCTAGGCTTGCTCACAGTCAGCTGGTAGGTTGCTTGGATGGGAGGAGAGAGGCTGGCTGGTCTGGGATAGCTGTGTCTGGGATGAGTTGATTTTTTTCCTTAAAGTTCTTACTTCTCTCTAGCGGACTCGTCTCAGTGCATTTTCGTGTTAGGTCATGTGTGTACTTATGGCAACTACAGAGAAGTCAGAGAGGTGGGTGGGGAGAGGTGAGAGACAGGAGGCGGAACGGGAAGAGGAGGAGGAAAACAAGAATAATAAGAAACACTTAGGCCCTTTTAAAAGCTCTCCTTTCATCAAATTTGTTACTGTCATGGTTAAAGAAAAATTACATGGCAAATCCAGAATAAGTATGGGAGGGCACTACTGAACTATTTTAGGGAGGCGTGAAAAATTAGAGGCCATCAAGTCTACCAAGTGCTAAGATTCATCGCTTGTGACGTGTGTGTGTGTTGACAGTGAGGCTAACAGCTGCCCCTGCTGTCCTCAGGAACAAAAGGACAAGCTTGAACTCGTCCCCTAGCGTGTGTGTTTTGGTTTCACGTTTTAGTGTCTCTGATTTGTCTTGGTGTGGAGTTTTTCTTTTTCCCACTTGTGTTCTCCAGGGTTTCTTGAATCTGAATTCTCAGCCGCATGCTCTTTGAAGATAGCTTGTCTCTCAGTTGATTCTATGTCTATTATTGCAGTTAGACATAATATTTTTTCTCCACGTTTTTAAACTTATTTATATTTTACATATTTTTGTCTCTGCAGCTCTGGGTTAGTCTTTAGATTGGCTGTCATTCATTACTTTCACCTATATGTGATCTGCTATGTAATCTCCCACTAAGGTTTTGATTTCAGTGATCATATAGTTTTTCCTTTAGAGCTTTTCCCCCATTTATTCTGGATGGGGTTCTAAATAGTAGCTTAAGACTTTTGTGTTTTTGAATTTATGTTTATTTCTAAAAAATATTTTAAATATACTTTTTGCAGCTGATTATCCATGATCTAAAATCTTTGTAAGTCAAAATCTGTTGTTTTCTTCCATTGATTTAAAGTTTTATTTTTCATAGGACTTAGATTTACTGCTTTTGCAATTTTATAAACATTCAATATAATTTCAATATTTCAAGTGATTTTAATAATATTTTTCCTTAAATATAACTTTTTATTAATGGATAATTTCGTCAACCTTGTTTTGCTAATCTTTGAGCCAAACATGTGATCTTTGACTTTTTCTAAAGCTGGCAGAATTTCTTTTTAAAATCCAGTTGAGTTATTTTCTGAGCTTCTCACCATTTTGTGGCAAACAGTATTGATACATAAATAATCCTTTAAACCAAACATGTGGATGGAAAGTTTTGTTTGGTGTAGGTGTCATTTAAATTGCACCCTGATCAGTGTGAAGATACAGATTATATTTGGAGTTTTAATCATTCCCAGGAATTGAACCTGGGTCTATACGGCAGGCAAATTCTTCACTGACTGAACTATGGAGGGAAACAGCTAAAGAGCACCTAACTGAACAATGGAAACACAAATGAATCTGTTCATGGAGCACATACCCATCAACACAAATACATTTATAATATGATGTGCACACATCACGTGTCCATGTATATATCTGTATAGGTATATTGCTTAACACAGTATAGGAAAATCATGTCATTTTAATTTTTAAGAGTACAGGTTAAAATGCCAGGAAGTAATCTTATCCTTCCACTTGTACACCAGACCCACTTCTTCCTTACATTTCCAAAAGAAAAATAGTTTCCTGTGGACTTCTGTTCAGTTCCAGTTGCTATACAGTATTCAAGATTTCATAGGACTTCTTTACTGATAAAATTTGTGCATATGAAATATCTCATATGCTGAATTGCTAACAAAGTGTAGAATAAACTCTGTTGGGTAGTTTCAACTACCCAACATGGAATAAATTTTAAGGTTAAGTATTGGGTTGGCCAGAAAGTTCATTTGTTTTTCCAAATGATCGTATGGTAAACACCCTAATGAACTTTTGGCCAATGCAATATAACATGAGACAAGCTCTGGAATTAAGGAATGAGATTGCTAAAAAAAAAAAAAAAATTTCTCTAAGGAGATGATAATAGGAAAGATAAGGAATATAACAGATTCTTGTGCTTTTCGTGTGGACCTATATTATCAGTGTGTGATAAACATTAGTTACAGTTTCTTTGGGCGGTTGCTCAGGCTGTATTCTATTTAGATCATTTCTCTAGAGTAGGCTTCTAGGAAATTTGGTGTTGATTGCTGGTGTTATTTTTCTTTGCTGCACAAACAATAATAAATCAGGAATAATAGAAATCTAAAAATAAAAATGTAAACATAATTTCTCCCCTCTTGTTCATATGCATGTACGGTTTTGCATAATTATAGAGCCTTCTGATTTTTCCTTCTGCATTTCTGTGTCTCTGCATTTCTCTTACTGTTCAGCGGTGTCCTCATTTTTGTGGCTTCATCATATTTTACCTTTGTGATGTAGACTCGAGTGATGCCTCACTCTGTTAGGGGTGAACATTTATGTTGCTGGAAGCTGTGTTTTGTAAGAAGCACTTCCGTTTGTCCACACGGCATCCGTCCCCCTCTCTTTCTGATAGGACCCTGGTTTTGACACGACACCCACCCATCTCCCGTAGACTCAGGACGTCCACTGCTAACCTCAGGGTGAGACAGGTTTGATGGAGCTGGGTGGTACCGGGCATTCCTTTGGTGGATGTCCCTGGTCTCGGGTGGCTCAGGATGATGCAGCCAGACAGAAGGGACTTGCATTCCCTGTCTCTGATTATAGGACTCGAGGCATGATACGTCATCACTCTGTGTCTCCTTTCCCTCATCTTTAAAATAATAATTATCACAGCACCACCACCAAGGGTTGTCTGAAATATAAATGAGTGTGCCTTAACTTCTAAATTGACTGGTAAAAGCTTAGTTGCCTCTAATAATAAGATTTACTAAAAAGGAATATAACAGCTAACAAAGTGTAGAATAAACTCTGTTGGGTAGTTTCAACTACCCAACATGGAATAAATTTTAAGGTTAAGTATTGGGTTGGCCAGAAAGTTCATTTGTTTTTCCAAATGATCGTATGGTAAACACCCTAATGAACTTTTGGCCAATGCAATATAACATGAGACAAGCTCTGGAATTAAGGAATGAGATTGCTAAAAAAAAAAAAAAATTTCTCTAAGGAGATGATAATAGGAAAGATAAGGAATATAACAGATTCTTGTGCTTTTCGTGTGGACCTATATTATCAGTGTGTGATAAACATTAGTTACAGTTTCTTTGGGCGGTTGCTCAGGCTGTATTCTATTTAGATCATTTCTCTAGAGTAGGCTTCTAGGAAATTTGGTGTTGATTGCTGGTGTTATTTTTCTTTGCTGCACAAACAATAATAAATCAGGAATAATAGAAATCTAAAAATAAAAATGTAAACATAATTTCTCCCCTCTTGTTCATATGCATGTACGGTTTTGCATAATTATAGAGCCTTCTGATTTTTCCTTCTGCATTTCTGTGTCTCTGCATTTCTCTTACTGTTCAGCGGTGTCCTCATTTTTGTGGCTTCATCATATTTTACCTTTGTGATGTAGACTCGAGTGATGCCTCACTCTGTTAGGGGTGAACATTTATGTTGCTGGAAGCTGTGTTTTGTAAGAAGCACTTCCGTTTGTCCACACGGCATCCGTCCCCCTCTCTTTCTGATAGGACCCTGGTTTTGACACGACACCCACCCATCTCCCGTGGACTCAGGACGTCCACTGCTAACCTCAGGGTGAGACAGGTTTGATGGAGCTGGGTGGTACCGGGCATTCCTTTGGTGGATGTCCCTGGTCTCGGGTGGCTCAGGATGATGCAGCCAGACAGAAGGGACTTGCATTCCCCTGTCTCTGATTATAGGACTCGAGGCATGATACGTCATCACTCTGTGTCTCCTTTCCCTCATCTTTAAAATAATAATTATCACAGCACCACCACCAAGGGTTGTCTGAAATATAAATGAGTGTGCCTTAAGTTCTAAATTGACTGGTAAAAGCTTAGTTTAGCACTGGCACGTAGCAAGGATTCCATGTTGCTGACATTCTTCAGAGTCGATCCCTTGTACGGTCTAGTGTCATCAGAAAGTGGCCCAGATGGGCTTCCTTCTGTACTGAGCACACATGGCGTGCGTGCGTGCTTGAGTGTGTTTAGGTGCTGCAACAGGACACCTTGAACTGTGACCCAGTTATAATGAGGGCCCTTATTTAGTCGTGTGACAAACAAGATCCAAAGAAGTAGGAGAATGTACTCGGGTCTAACTTTTATGGCCAGTTTTCATCTCTTCCCCAAGTCAGACCTGTCTTTTTTACATTTGCACAGGTGACACCATGGTACATTCTTGTTTGCCTCTCTGTCTAGTCATTAAAAACTCATTTTAAAGCACCTGCTTGGGGCCAGGTATAGTTCTAGCTTCTCGGGAATTTAAGGAACAAAACAGACTGCAATTTATTCTAGATGTGATGGGAAGGCATCAGCTGGCTTTGTTGGGGGAAGGCACGATGTGATTTGTATATAAGAAGGATCATTGTTTGCTCTGCCAAGGACACGGTGGGTGGGGTGCCCTCAGGAGACCCGAGGAGGGCGGCCGCCAGCCTTGCACAGAACAGGTGGTTGGAGAGGAGGCGGGAAGGACCGGGTGCAGGATACAGTCTCTTTGTTAAAATTGTAAACAATGTCTCTAATAGTAAGGAGTGAAATGCAGCCCCCATGCTTGTCTTCAGTAGCAATCTTTTCAGAGGTAACTGTTGTTACCAGTTTAGTGTGTCTTATCACCAACCCACTTTGTATGAATAATCTTAATACATATAAAAGTAGTCATTTACAAATAATTATTTGTCATTTACAAAATAATTTACAAATTATTGTCATTTACCAATAATTTTCCTTTACAAATAATCTATGTACATATAAAGATTTTTTTGGAATTTATTTTCAGTTCTTTTTTTTTTTTATGCTGCTAACTTCTTTCCTGGAATTGAATTATGAATTAATAATGGTTTGGAAAGCCTCAGAAACAACTTACCTCACAATCAGTCTTTGGTATAAATAGGTTATTAAGACAACAAGTCAGTGAACGAATAACATTAGCTAGATAAGGCTTTTCCCCCATCTCTTAGGGGCGTGCAGTTTCCCAGAGTGTGAACGCCTGTTTCATCCCTTTCCCTCTCATTTTAAACTTCAGGCTGGAAACCAGTAGAGGGCAGTGATAACCCTGGAGATGCAAGAAGCCTCATGGAAAGATACAAACAAACAAAAAGTGGAACAGTGTTAAGGCAGGGCAGCTACAGAGATGCAGTGTGGGGTCTTCTTTTTGGACGTCAGCACTGTTGATACTGTTGGTGGATGGGATCCTGGGAGCCTCTCCACAGCCCCTGAGGACGTTGAATGCAGACTTCTACAATATTCTAATATACACAACAAATGATCTTGGTAGAGTGAAATAGTTATTTACTCTTTTTTCATCTAATTATAAAGCATTTTATTTGATTAAAAATGTTCCCCGACTGAAATCTTTTGAGCTGCATACGTGGGTTAGAAAATTGAACTTAGTTTATTAAGAGAGGTGTTTTGTTTGTCCTTGGTTTATTCTTTCAGACTGTGTGCGTGTGTGTTCCGTGTTGAATTCTATCATGGGTGTGCAAAGCGTCTGTGAAAAGCACATGTAATCTGGAGTCATTATTTGTTTCTGTTGTGAGAAACCCGATTGGATGCAAGGTTTGCATAGGAGTTCCTAACAAAACAGAAGCAAGCAGAGATATTCTAGAATTAGTGCACGCATGTATTCATGTATGGACAGGGGGAATTCAGCCTATGGAGTGGCCACGGCAAGTCACCCTTAAATAGTCCAGCAGGAATGGAGTGGTCAGGTCCTGGGAGAGTAACCGTGGCTCTCTCCCTGTCTGAGCCTGTAGGTTAGTGTAACCTCAGCACCTCCCGACGAGGCAAGTCTTCCAGGAGTTTACTTACTAGCTGCGCTGCAGCCAGTCACTGTCCACATGGGAAACGTTTCTGGAAGCTCACATTCAAAGACTGAGCACCGATCTCCGTGATGGATATCCTGGCGTGCCGATAGGCTCTCCGTGGCGAGGAAATGGTCCGTTCCACCGCTGCGGAAGGACGAGGGCTGCCTTCACCAGCCTCTGGAAGCTTCCCTCTCCGCGTCTCCGCTGACGGACCATCTGGCTTCAAAACAAGAAAAACAGAGGTCTTCTAAGAAACGTGAAGGAGTTCGTTTTCAGGATATTTTATGCTTTTGCACATTGAGGAGTCTGCGGCAGTGGCCTTATGTCACAAAAGCTGTGTCCTCTTTCCCTGTGCATAGCTTCGAGGAGCCCAGGCTCTTTCCCCCTTCACCCCGTCCACGACGACAGTGGGACCTCGGGCCCGGGACTCCCGATTCCGGGTCTTAGTTTCCCATGCGCTGATGGCTCAGTGAGCCGAGCGGCACCCATGCGCGCGCGCAGTTGTCTTGGGTCGCTTCCTTTACCGGGAAAGGGAATAGGACAGGGCAGCTGGAGGCTTTCCGCCTCTGGGTGGCAGTAACTGCTGCCTGCGTGGTCAGAGCCCTCCGCGGCCACATCCCGGAGTCAGGGCTTCCCGTCCTTTGTCAGTTTTCTATCCAAAGAAAACACTGATTTTACTTAGTCTGAAATTATATATGTACATGCATGCCTATGTATCTTTAAAATTTATATATATTTGAAAACTGAGTATAAACTAGAACCTGTTTGGTGTTAGTAGTTGATAGCATACGTCCCAGGTTAAAAGGAAAACGAGGACGCAAAGAGCTAATAACCTAAAGAAAAAATTGGCATTTGGACATTTCCATATGTTTGTATGTGATTCATTTTCCTTCTTCCATAAATTAACAAACGGTGCCAGGCCAACCGTATTTCTTACCTCAAGACAACGGGGCGTGGCTGAGGCTCTCGGAATGTGTCCAGGCTCTGGGAGTGGGCATGTCTACCACTAAAATTATGTGCTCTGATTAATACCGTCCATCTGGGTTTTCTGACTGTGACTTTTCTTAGACGCGAAGAATGAAAGAGCTTAAACATGAAGCACAGTGAAACGCACACATGTCAAGTGCAGGTCACTGAGCTCTCCGTGCCACGGCTACTGCACGGCTGTCAGCTGGCATCTGGCTGGCCTGTGGGCTGTCGTTTCGTGTCTGAATCATTTTCCCGGTCCTTCTCCTGTTCTTGTAGACCCGCCATCCCTTGTCTTTGAATCCCTGGTTCTCCTCCGCAACCCTGGGCACCCTGGCATGATGTGGGATCTCCGTGCACGACAGCCTGTCCGTGCCCCATCCTGGACCCCGCCCTCCGCGCGAGGCCCCACGCCTGTGCTTGGGAGGAGTGGCTCTGTCAGCCGTGGGCCAACTGGTGAACCTGCCCAGGGGGTTCTTCCTGGAGAAGAAGGATGGATCAGCAAGAAAGGATGCTGTCAGAAAGTCTTCTACGTCAGGCATGCCTTTTCTTGTTAAGACACATCCCTCTGAGAATGTAAGGTGTTTTACGCGGGCAGTTCCCAAGCTCGACCCGGCACCATGCGCGCGCAGTTGTCTTGGGTCGCTTCCTTTACCGGGAAAGGGAATAGGACAGGGCAGCTGGAGGCTTTCCGCCTCTGGGTGGCAGTAACTGCTGCCTGCGTGGTCAGAGCCCTCCGCGGCCACATCCCGGAGTCAGGGCTTCCCGTCCTTTGTCAGTTTTCTATCCAAAGAAAACACTGATTTTACTTAGTCTGAAATTATATATGTACATGCATGCCTATGTATCTTTAAAATTTATATATATTTGAAAACTGAGTATAAACTAGAACCTGTTTGGTGTTAGTAGTTGATAGCATACGTCCCAGGTTAAAAGGAAAACGAGGACGCAAAGAGCTAATAACCTAAAGAAAAAATTGGCATTTGGACATTTCCATATGTTTGTATGTGATTCATTTTCCTTCTTCCATAAATTAACAAACGGTGCCAGGCCAACCGTATTTCTTACCTCAAGACAACGGGGCGTGGCTGAGGCTCTCGGAATGTGTCCAGGCTCTGGGAGTGGGCATGTCTACCACTAAAATTATGTGCTCTGATTAATACCGTCCATCTGGGTTTTCTGACTGTGACTTTTCTTAGACGCGAAGAATGAAAGAGCTTAAACATGAAGCACAGTGAAACGCACACATGTCAAGTGCAGGTCACTGAGCTCTCCGTGCCACGGCTACTGCACGGCTGTCAGCTGGCATCTGGCTGGCCTGTGGGCTGTCGTTTCGTGTCTGAATCATTTTCTCGGTCCTTCTCCTGTTCTTGTAGACCCGCCATCCCTTGTCTTTGAATCCCTGGTTCTCCTCCGCAACCCTGGGCACCCTGGCATGATGTGGGATCTCCGTGCACGACAGCCTGTCCGTGCCCCATCCTGGACCCCGCCCTCCGCGCGAGGCCCCACGCCTGTGCTTGGGAGGAGTGGCTCTGTCAGCCGTGGGCCAACTGGTGAACCTGCCCAGGGGGTTCTTCCTGGAGAAGAAGGATGGATCAGCAAGAAAGGATGCTGTCAGAAAGTCTTCTACGTCAGGCATGCCTTTTCTTGTTAAGACACATCCCTCTGAGAATGTAAGGTGTTTTGAAAGGGCCGCGTTAAGACCCGAATGTACTGCATTGGTTACAGTCTTGGGTTTGTCAGCTGCTGACATCTAATGGAAGTGACCTCAGTTCTTAGGGCTTGGCAGGGCTACCCTCAAACCGCCGTTGCTGCGGCGGACCTCCATGTACGGGGGGCTTTTCAACTCAGAAAAATGAATGCAATATTAATGGCTCCTAGATGATGAAGTTTTAAAGTAAATATTATTGTGATGGTGTTTTTCTTTGCCTCAAATGAAATAGGCTATTTATGCGGACAAGGGCTGGGTTTCCTTTGGGGAAGAAAGGAGACTCGTCTCACAGAAAGAGCTAGAACAGAAAAAGTTCCAAACCAAGGAGAGCGTGAGTCTTGGTAGAAAGTCAAGGGAAGAATTCAGAGTCGCTCAGTCCGGTAGTGTTGGAAGCAGGCATGGCATCTGGGGTCAGGCTGAGAGGAAGAGGGACAGGAGCCCAGCCCGGGGAGGGTGGAACGAGAGAAGGGCCTGAGGCTCGGCTTCTGGGCAGCCTCCTTCCCTTTCCGAAGGTGCCGGCGTCAGTCTGCACTTTCTACTTGGTACCGTCACCTGGTTACACACAGAGAGAGTCTCACACTGGCCTAGACAGAGCCGCAGCCCTTGGCAGTTCTCGTACATGTCGTCACCTGCCCGGGGTTATTCCCAGCGTGCGGCCCCAGTCCCAGCCCTGTAAGGACTGGCCACGTTGCTAACGAAAGGAATGTCGTGGATGGAATCCAGCGTCCTGAAGACCTGTGTTGAGCTGGGTCAGGACCCTTTAGTTTCCGCTCTGCCCACTTCCGAAATTTTAAGACATGTTTATATGTCTTGTCCTGTTTTATTGAGATGTAATTGTACAGCACTTTAAAAAGTACACAGCAAAAAAAAAAAGTAAAAGGGAAAAACAGAATAAAAAGTACACAGCATAATGACTTACAGACATGAGGAAATGACTATCACAGGAAGTTTAGTGACCATCCATCTCATAGAGACACAAGATGAAGAAATGTTCTTATGAGAACTCTGAGGTTTGCTCTCTTAACTTTCATATACAACATACGGCAGGATTAACTGTATTTATCATGTGCTATATTATATCCCCTGGAGGAAGAAATGGCAACCCACTCCAGTATTCTTGCCTGGAGAATTCCGTGAACAGAGGAGCCTGGTGGGCTGCAGCCCACGAGGTCGCAAAGAGTCGGACGTGACTGAGCGGCTGAGGCCGTACACACACACATTTGTGAATGTTGTAACCGGAGTTTTGTACCGTTTGGCAGCCTTTATCCAATTTCCCCCACACCCAGAATATGATCTCTTTTTCTGTGAGGTTTTCTTAAAGTATGACTGACCTATAACACTGGATTAGGCCCTGGTATGGGACGCAGTGATCTGATATGTCTGAACGCTACAGAATGGCCACCCTGGTATGCCTAGTCAGCCTACAGAAGTGTTGACTATGTTCCCCGCCCTGTGCATTTCGTACCTGTGGCTTCTGTTTTGTGGCTGGAAGTTTATGCCTCTCAAGTATCCCTCTGCAATGCCTTTCCTTTCCACTTCCTCCAATAGCCACCTATCTGCTATCTGTATCTTTGAGTCTCTTTCAGCTTTGTTCACTCTTTTGTTTTGTCTCCTAGATTCCACGTAAAAGTGAAATTAGGTAGTAACTGTCTCTAAGTTACATCACTTAGCACAATACACTATGCGTCCATCCATCCTGTCACCTGTGGCAAGATCTGGTTCTTTTCATGGCTGAGTGGCTTTCCACTGCGCACACATACCATGGCTTCCGTGTGCGTCCTCCCCTGACGGATGCCTGGGTGTCTTCTGTGTCGTGGCTTTGCCACCGTGACCATAGGGTTGTGTGTATCTTTCTGAGCTCATGGTTTTGTTTCTGTCTAATATATTCCCAGTGGTGGAATTGCTGGTTTGTGTGGTAGTTCTGCATTTTATTTTCTGAGGCACCTCCAGGGTTTCCATGGTGGCTGCACCAGAGTCACGGCCCCACCCACACTGCACCTTTAATCCTCTTTACCTCTGCAGTGAGTCTTTGTAGGCAGCATACATACAGGCCTTGTTTTTGAATCCATTCAGCCCCTCTGTGTCTGTCGTTGACTATCACAGGAAGTTTAGTGACCATCCATCTCATAGAGACACAAGATGAAGAAATGTTCTTATGAGAACTCTGAGGTTTGCTCTCTTAACTTTCATATACAACATACGGCAGGATTAACTGTATTTATCATGTGCTATATTATATCCCCTGGAGGAAGAAATGGCAACCCACTCCAGTATTCTTGCCTGGAGAATTCCGTGAACAGAGGAGCCTGGTGGGCTGCAGCCCACGAGGTCGCAAAGAGTCGGACGTGACTGAGCGGCTGAGGCCGTACACACACACATTTGTGAATGTTGTAACCAGAGTTTTGTACCGTTTGGCGGCCTTTATCCAATTTCCCCCACACCCAGAATATGATCTCTTTTTCTGTGAGGTTTTCTTAAAGTATGACTGACCTATAACACTGGATTAGGCCCTGGTATGGGACGCAGTGATCTGATATGTCTGAACGCTACAGAATGGCCACCCTGGTATGCCTAGTCAGCCTACAGAAGTGTTGACTATGTTCCCCGCCCTGTGCATTTCGTACCTGTGGCTTCTGTTTTGTGGCTGGAAGTTTATGCCTCTCAAGTATCCCTCTGCAATGCCTTTCCTTTCCACTTCCTCCAATAGCCACCTATCTGCTCTCTGTATCTTTGAGTCTCTTTCAGCTTTGTTCACTCTTTTGTTTTGTCTCCTAGATTCCACGTAAAAGTGAAATTAGGTAGTAACTGTCTCTAAGTTACATCACTTAGCACAATACACTATGCGTCCATCCATCCTGTCACCTGTGGCAAGATCTGGTTCTTTTCATGGCTGAGTGGCTTTCCACTGCGCACACATACCATGGCTTCCGTGTGCGTCCTCCCCTGACGGATGCCTGGGTGTCTTCTGTGTCGTGGCTTTGCCACCGTGACCATAGGGTTGTGTGTATCTTTCTGAGCTCATGGTTTTGTTTCTGTCTAATATATTCCCAGTGGTGGAATTGCTGGTTTGTGTGGTAGTTCTGCATTTTATTTTCTGAGGCACCTCCAGGGTTTCCATGGTGGCTGCACCAGAGTCACGGCCCCACCCACACTGCACCTTTAATCCTCTTTACCTCTGCAGTGAGTCTTTGTAGGCAGCATACATACAGGCCTTGTTTTTGAATCCATTCAGCCCCTCTGTGTCTGTCTGTTGATTGGAGCATTTAGTCCATTTACCTGTGAAGTGGTTATTAATAGGAAGGGACTTACAAAGCCATTTTGTAAACAGGCTTCAGTTTGTTTTTATAATTCTTTTTAGTTCTTTTTTTTTCTCTTCGCTTGTGATTTGGTCACTGTCTTTAATGTTATGTTTGGATTTATTTCTCTCGGTGTGTGTGTACCTATTATGGATTTTTGACTTGTGGTTACAATGAGGTTTACATGTAGCAATGTGTGTGTGTATCTATATCTATACATATATGGCTATTACATGTTGATAATCTCTAAAGTTGAAACACATCTTAACAACCCTTCAATTTTTATCCCCCTCCCCATTTAATGTTTTGGCATCATATTTTATTTATTTTTTTTGGTTTTGTGTATCCTGTAGATGCTTATTATGGATGTAGATGAGTTTACCACTTTTGTTATTTAGTCTTCCTGCCAACTTTGTAGGTGGCTGACCTACCACGTTTATTGCCTTTACCAATGAAAATTTTCCTTTGTAATTTTTATATTTCTAGTTGAGTTGTTTTTCTTTTCCACTTCCAGAAGTTTGACATTTCCTGTAGAGTCAGTTTGGTGGTGACCAACTCCTTTGCTTGTCTGTAACAGTCTTTATGTCTCCATCAAGTCTAAACAATAGCTTTACCAGATAAGAGTATTTTTGCTTATAGGTTTTTTTCCTTTCATCACTTTTTTTTTTAATTTTAAATTTTGGCCTCTTTTATTGGTTTTCTATTCATTTATTCTCATCTATCTTTATTCATTGGCCTGCATGAGCCTCCCATTGCAGTGGCCTCTCTCCTTGCAGAGTGCCGGCACTGGGTGATGCACTCTAGAGTGCTGGCTCGTAATTGGACACACTGGTCCAGGCGCTCAGTGGCATGTGGGATCTTTCTGTGCTGGGGATCAGACTGGTCCCCCTTGTGCTGCAAGGCAGACTCTCTACCCACTGAACCACCGGGAAGCTCTCCTTTCATCACTTTTTTTTTTTTAATTTTTGGCCACTTTTATTGGTCTTTCATTTATTTATTTTCTTTGTTCTTTGGCCTGTGTGGGCCTCCCATTGCAGTGGCCTCTCCTGTAGCAGAACACCGGGCTGGGCATGTGCACTCCAGAGCGCTGGCTTGTAATTAGACACACTGGTCCAGCCACTCTGAGGCACGTGGGATCTTCCCAGGCCAGGGATTGAACCATTGCCCCTTGCAAAGTGCCAGGCAAACTCTTTACCCACTGGACCACCAGAGAAGCTCTCCTTTCATCACTTTTAAGATCACTTTTTTTTTTGGAGGGTAGGGTGGGGAGGGAGGGGGATGGGCGGGCCAATTCCATTGGTCTTTCATTTATCTGTTTTCATCCGTCTTTGTTCTTTGACCCGTGTGGGCCTCCCATCGCGGTGGCCTCTGTTGTCGCAGAGCACCAGCCCTGGGCACATGCGCCCCAGAGCTCTTGGCTCGGTAATTGGACACATCGGTCCAGCCGCTCTGTGGCACGTGGGATCTTCCCAGGCCAGGGATCGAACCGGCGCCCCTTGCACTGCAAGGAGGTGTCTTTACCCACTGGACCACCAGGGAAGCCCCTAAGATCACTTTTAATTTATCATGCCACTTCCTTCTTCCCTGTAGAGTCTCCATTCAGCTGACAGTCTTAAGGGAGTTCCTTTGTATAAAACTGATAATTTTTCCCTTGCTGCTTTTAATATTTTGTCTTTAATTCCTGCCATTTTAATAATAATGTGTGTTGATGTGAACCTCTTTGGGTTGAGCTTACCTGGGACGTTCTGTGTCTCATAGACCTGTACGTGTGTTCTCTCCCAGGTTAGGGAAGTTTTCAGCTATTATGTCTTCAAATATGTTCTCTGCCTCTTTCTCTCTCTCCTTCTGGGTCTCCTGTATATAATGTTTATATGCTTGACACTGTTCTAGAGGTCTCTTAAACTGTTCTAATTTTGGGGGGGGGGGCGGGTTGGGGAGGGAGAGGGGCGGGCAGGCCACTTCTATTGGTCTTTCATTTATATATTTTGCATCCATCTTTCTTCTTTGGCCCGTGTGGGCCTCCCATTGCAGTGGCCTCTCTTGTCGCAGAGCACCGGCTCTGGGTGCACACACTCCAGAGCGCTGGCTCATAATTGGACATATCAGTCCAGCCGCTCCGCGGCACGTGGGATCTTCCCAGGCCAGGGATCGAACCGGCGCCCCTTGCACTGCAAGGCGGTGTCCTTACCCACTGGGCCACCAGGGAACCCAACTGCTCCAATTTTTTTTTTTTTTTTAAAGATTTATTTATTTATTTATTTTTTGCCGGGGGTCAGGTTGGGGAGGGAGGGGAGCGGGCGGGCCACTTCTATTGGTCTTTCATTTCTCTATTTTCATCTGTCTTTGTTCTTTGGCTCCTGTGGGCCTCCCATGGCGGTGGCCTCTGTTGTTGCAGAGCGCCGGCTCTGGGCACATGCGCTCCAGAGCTCCGGCTCGGTAATTGGACACATCAGTCCAGCCGCTCCGCGGCACGTGGGATCTTCCCAGGCCAGGGCTCAAACCGGCGCCCCTTGCACTGCAAGGCGGTGTCCTTACCCACTGGACCACCAGGGAAGCCCTGTTCCAATTTTTAAACTCTTTTCCCTTTGTTTTCTGCTCAGTTTCAGTGATTTTCACTACTCTGTCTTCCAGTTTGCTGCTCTATTGTCCGTATCTGTCTACTGTGGGTTCCTTCTAGTGCACTTTTAATTTCAGTTACTGTATTCATTACTGTAATTATTCTTCCGTTTCCGGGTTACCTGCTCGAGGGTGAGAGTCTTGACTGCGGCTCTGCTGGGTTTGTCTTTGTCTTTTCTAACTCTTTGTTGAACTTCTGGCTCTATTCTTCCCCCAAGCTTGCTGAGCATCTTTGTAGTTATTACCTTGAATTCTTTATTGGGTAAATTGCTTCTCACTGCTTCACCTAGCTCTTCTGGGGTTTCATCTTGTTCTTTCACTTCAAAAGTGCTACTCTGTTGCCTCATTTTGCCTGCTTTCTGTGTCTTCATTTCTGGGTATTAGGTAGGTCAGTGACATTTCTTGATCTTGGAGCAGTGGCCTTAGCGGAGATGAAGGATGTGGGGCCAGCAGCACCCTTCCCTCTGGAGACCAGAGCTAAACCCTCCAGGGGTGCCGGCCTTGCGGGCTGCCCGGGCCCTTCTGTGGTGGTGTGTTGACCAGTGTGGGCCTACCAGTGGGCATGACCCGCTCTTGGCCTGCTTGGCTCCCAGCCCACACCTAGTGCAGAGGCCGCTAGCCATTGGTGTTGCCAACACAGTCGGGTCCTGAGGTGGCTGGCTGTGGGCCAGGGGCCCAGAGCTGGTGTCCGCCTGCTGGTGGTGGGTCTCAGGTCAGCGGCGACTGGCTTGGGCTTTGTAGTGGGGCTGGGGCTGGTCTGCTGCAGGTGTGCCTGTGGGCACAGGGGACTGGAGCTGGATCTGGCTGGCTGGTGAATGCAGCCCGGCCCCAGGGCTGCTGGCTGAGGGGCCCTCGGTGTCCTGGAGCCAAATTCCTCCTTCTGGTGGGCAGAGCCTGGGGCAGGCGGCTGGTGGCTGCAGTCTGTCCTCGGGTGAGTGCTGGCCCACTGGTGGGCGGGGCCAGGTTCTGGGGAATCTTACAGGTGGGGCTGGGCCCCAGGGTGCCTAGGGGAGGTTACGGGGGTCTTTGGGTGGTGCTGGCCTACGGGTGGGAGGAGCTGTGCCCCCGTGTAGCTGGCTGCGTGGCCTGGGGGCCCAGGGCTGGTGCTGGTAAGCTAGAGGGGCACTTCACGATGTCCCTGGCCAGCCCCAGGGTCCTCACGGTAGCTCCTAAATAGCTGCCACTGCACTGGTGTCCCCAGGGTGAATCTCAGGCGCCCCTCCAGGAGGCTCTTCAAGACCAGCCTGTAGGTCTCACGCAGGCTTCTTTCAGACTACTGCTTCTGCCCGAGTCTCAGAGGGCGTGAGATTCCGCGTGCACCTGTTACAAGTGGAGTCTTTGTTTCCCACAGCCCTCGGGGACCCCTGAAATCTGGCCTTCAAAGCCAAACGTTCTGGGGGCTCATCTTCCTGGTGCCGGACCCCAGGGCAGGAGGTCTGCCGTGGGGCTTGGGCTCCTTGCTGCTCAGGGAGCACCTCTGCAGTTGTAATTGTCCTTCTGTTTCCGGGTCACCCAGGCTTTGCTCATTTCTAGGTATTAGGTAGGTCAGTGACATTTCTTGATCTTGGAGCAGTGGCCTTAGCGGAGATGAAGGATGTGGGGCCAGCAGCACCCTTCCCTCTGGAGACCAGAGCTAAACCCTCCAGGGGTGCCGGCCTTGCGGGCTGCCCGGGCCCTTCTGTGGTGGTGTGTTGACCAGTGTGGGCCTACCAGTGGGCATGACCCGCTCTTGGCCTGCTTGGCTCCCAGCCCACACCTAGTGCAGAGGCCGCTAGCCATTGGTGTTGCCAACACAGTCGGGTCCTGAGGTGGCTGGCTGTGGGCCAGGGGCCCAGAGCTGGTGTCCGCCTGCTGGTGGTGGGTCTCAGGTCAGCGGCGACTGGCTTGGGCTTTGTAGTGGGGCTGGGGCTGGTCTGCTGCAGGTGTGCCTGTGGGCACAGGGGACTGGAGCTGGATCTGGCTGGCTGGTGAATGCAGCCCGGCCCCAGGGCTGCTGGCTGAGGGGCCCTCGGTGTCCTGGAGCCAAATTCCTCCTTCTGGTGGGCAGAGCCTGGGGCAGGCGGCTGGTGGCTGCAGTCTGTCCTCGGGTGAGTGCTGGCCCACTGGTGGGCGGGGCCAGGTTCTGGGGAATCTTACAGGTGGGGCTGGGCCCCAGGGTGCCTAGGGGAGGTTACGGGGGTCTTTGGGTGGTGCTGGCCTACGGGTGGGAGGAGCTGTGCCCCCGTGTAGCTGGCTGCGTGGCCTGGGGGCCCAGGGCTGGTGCTGGTAAGCTAGAGGGGCACTTCACGATGTCCCTGGCCAGCCCCAGGGTCCTCACGGTAGCTCCTAAATAGCTGCCACTGCACTGGTGTCCCCAGGGTGAGTCTCAGGCGCCCCTCCAGGAGGCTCTTCAAGACCAGCCTGTAGGTCTCACGCAGGCTTCTTTCAGACTACTGCTTCTGCCCGAGTCTCAGAGGGCGTGAGATTCCGCGTGCACCTGTTACAAGTGGAGTCTTTGTTTCCCACAGCCCTTGGGGACCCCTGAAATCTGGCCTTCAAAGCCAAACGTTCTGGGGGCTCATCTTCCTGGTGCCGGACCCCAGGGCAGGAGGTCTGCCGTGGGGCTTGGGCTCCTTGCTGCTCAGGGAGCACCTCTGCAGTTGTAATTGTCCTTCTGTTTCCGGGTCACCCGCTCGAGGCTGTGAGTCTTGACTCGACAGCGGCCCTGTCCCTCCTCCCGTCTTCCCGCCGTTCCTCCTCTGCGTCTTCAGCTTAGAGGGCTTTCCTGCTGGCGCTGTGCTGTCCTCCTCAGCGCTGGGGGGTGCTCAGTCCCGCAGGCCTGGCTGACTGTGCAGCCCCACGGACTGCAGCCCGCCAGGCTTCTCTGGGATTCTCAGGTCCACGGGGTTTTCCAGGCACGGACACTGGAGTGGGCTGCCATGCCCTCCTCCCAAGGATAGCCCCGCACCAGGGGTCGAACCCAGGTCTCCTGAGCTGGAGGTGGACTCTCTGCCAGCCCAGCCAGCAGGGACGCCGGGTGCTGTTCCCGCCAGTGGCTGCTGGCGTGCGCGTGGGAGGAGGTGCACTCAGGTCTTCCTACGCTGGCGTGTTTTCTGTGGTACCTTTTAAAAATGTCTGAAATGTGTTTTTAATTCAGTGGAATTCTTGTAAGTTCTGTCTGGGCCCTTCCTCCCTGGATCCTCCGCTGGTTGGTGTTCCTTCTTTTGCTTTGTGTCTAGATATCCATTTCACTCGTATTTACTGAGTCCCTGTAAACTGGTAAGCACTTAAAAGGACTCAGTCAATACTTGTTAAATGGTATGGCTGCTGGGTGTCCAGTGCTGAAGAGCCAGATGCACACCCTTTCATCACGACGCTTACAGTTTGAAGAGGGATGTAGGCGCGCACACACACACATGAAATTTCCAGTAGGGGGATGGAGCCTGGGTGGGAGTTCACGATGTCCCTGGCCAGCCCCAGGGTCCTCACGGTAGCTCCTAAATAGCTGCCACTGCACTGGTGTCCCCAGGGTGTAGGCCCCCTCAACGCAGGCTTCTTTCAGACTACTGCTTCTGCCCGAGTCTCAGAGGGCGTGAGATTCCGCGTGCACCTGTTACAAGTGGAGTCTTTGTTTCCCACAGCCCTCGGGGACCCCTGAAATCTGGCCTTCAAAGCCAAACGTTCTGGGGGCTCATCTTCCTGGTGCCGGACCCCAGGGCAGGAGGTCTGCCGTGGGGCTTGGGCTCCTTGCTGCTCAGGGAGCACCTCTGCAGTTGTAATTGTCCTTCTGTTTCCGGGTCACCCGCTCGAGGCTGTGAGTCTTGACTCGACAGCGGCCCTGTCCCTCCTCCCGTCTTCCCGCCGTTCCTCCTCTGCGTCTTCAGCTTAGAGGGCTTTCCTGCTGGCGCTGTGCTGTCCTCCTCAGCGCTGGGGGGTGCTCAGTCCCGCAGGCCTGGCTGACTGTGCAGCCCCACGGACTGCAGCCCGCCAGGCTTCTCTGGGATTCTCAGGTCCACGGGGTTTTCCAGGCACGGACACTGGAGTGGGCTGCCATGCCCTCCTCCCAAGGATAGCCCCGCACCAGGGGTCGAACCCAGGTCTCCTGAGCTGGAGGTGGACTCTCTGCCAGCCCAGCCAGCAGGGACGCCGGGTGCTGTTCCCGCCAGTGGCTGCTGGCGTGCGCGTGGGAGGAGGTGCACTCAGGTCTTCCTATGCTGGCGTGTTTTATGTGGTACCTTTTAAAAATGTCTGAAATGTGTTTTTAATTCAGTGGAATTCTTGTAAGTTCTGTCTGGGCCCTTCCTCCCTGGATCCTCTGCTGGTTGGTGTTCCTTCTTTTGCTTTGTGTCTAGATAGCCATTTCACTCGTATTTACTGAGTCCCTGTAAACTGGTAAGCACTTAAAAGGACTCAGTCAATACTTGTTAAATGGTATGGCTGCTGGGTGTCCAGTGCTGAAGAGCCAGATGCACACCTTTCATCACGACGCTTACAGTTTGAAGAGGGATGTAGGCGCGCACACACACATACATGAAATTTCCAGTAGGGGGATGGAGCCTGGGTGGGAGCGTGGGGTGGGGCTGCCTGGTGCTGAGGAAGCCCTGGCCGGGGTGGAGAGCTCAGGGAGGCTTCCTGAAGCAAGTGCTGCCTACATTGATATCTGTTGTCTGTAGTCAGAGTCAAAGCCAGCCAGAAAAGATGACCGCCAAGAGCAAAAGCCTTCCAGACCAAAAAAAACAAAGCCAGCCAGGTCAGGGGAGGAGAGCTGTTTGGGCAGGTAAAACAACACACGGAAAGACCCAGAAATGAAAAATAGATAAGACGGATTGTGCTTGTTGAATCCTTGAGAAAGTAGATGGCAACACAGGAGGCGACGCACAGGGATTTAGTGAGGGAGATTCTTGGGGAGGGAACGGGAGAGAGAGAAAGCAGCCAGAGCTTGATACGAGCCTAATGCTTGTGGGTGCCGAGGAGGAGGAGAGAGCCAGCCACGCTCCCAAGGCGCCGCTCAGCAGTCGCCTCGGCCGGGCCCCGGGGCTCCAGAGTGGAAGGACCGGCGGGCAGAGTGTCAGAGCTCCCGCGGGGGCGGAGATGGCCGCGACCCGGCACCCCACCCAGCCGCGGGAGAGCGGGGCCTTCGGGGACCCTGCGTGGCCCCGGCGGGGGGCGGCCCTGGAGCCGCGGCTCACGGCGGCTCTCCCTGGAGCAGATCCCCCTTGAAGGGAGGGCTGAGGGCCTGCCCGGGGCTGCCCCAGGACCCTCGCACGGCAGCGCGGCCACAGGGTTCAGGAGGGGCGCCCCCGTGGCGCCTGTGGTCCCCGCTCCTGGGGGAGCGCAGCAGTATGGGTCAGTGTGAAGAGATGCAGCCCCGCCGCCGGCTGGCCTCAGGGCTGTGAGTGCGCAGCACCGCCCTCGGCCCAGAGCGTCCCCAGCTCTCCCGGCTCAGCCGCCGCCCCTGCAGGCTTGGAGCCTTAGCTTCCGCTGCAGTCCTGGTAACGCTAACCTTCTTGCGTCAGGGCTGTTTCACACTGGAGCTCTAGCTGAGCAGAGTGTGGGTCATCCTGAGGGGACCAGGCGGGTCGCCTGGGTGCCACCTGGGTTCTCACTTCACCCACCGCGTTCTGAGGATGATCACATTCCAAGGTCCCCTCCCCAGCGACGACCCCTCTTCCTGCTGCTGGCTTTTGCGCGCAGGGCCGAAGTGCACAGGGGCAGCTATGATCCGTAGCTTACAGAACCCGAGGGGTGTCCCTTGGCAAGACTGTATTCTTTGGGAACCAGGGCTTTGAGCCTGGAGCTCAGGTTGTGAGCAGCAGAGAGTCCCTCAGTGGGTCACTGCTGTGCTGTGCTCAGCCCCTCAGTCGTGTCTGACGCTGTGCGACCCCGTGGACTGCAGCCCGCCAGGCCCCTCTGTCCACGGGACTCTCCAGGCAAGAATACTGGAGTGGGGTGCCATGCCCTCCTCCCGGAGATCTCCCCCCCAACCCAGGGATGGAACCCAGGTCTCCCACTTTGCAGGTGGACTCTTTACCACCTGAGCCACCAGGAAGGGGAATGATGATTGAGGCCACTCCTGCTTCTGCTCCGTGGTCCCCTAACGTGTGTTTCCTTCCTGTCAGAAGCAGTGCCCAAGTGAGGCGCTCTGATGCAGTGTGTTCCTACAGAGTTGGCTTCCGGGCTGGCACTCCGCCCATGACTTGGGACCCTGAGAGGGCTGCCTCTGGGTGGCGCCCGAAGTGGTTTGGCGGGTGGGCCTCCTGCTCTGCAGTCCGCTTGTGCCTTTTCTCCTCTGTGCGGCGAGTGCCCGGCTGCAGGCTGTGCTGTGTGGGAACCCCTCTGGGGATCAGGGACTCGCTAAACTTTCAAGTAATGGTTCTGACTGAGAAGAAGAGGCAGAACCACACCTGGCAGAGGTGTCTGTCCCTGTGAGGACGGACCTCCAGCCCTTGCAGAATGGAAGGGACCCCGCGTGGCCAGTCAGCTGCCAACAGAACACTGTTCCGTTGGGGACGCGGTGCTGGCCCGCGTGGCCGGCAGGCTGGGTATTCAGAGGTCAGCGGGTCAGCAGCAGGTCGTCTTAGGAGGTGGAGCTCACGCTGTTGGACCCGTGCACGGCCCGCAGCCCTCCCACCGTGGCTGTGCTGGTCATGCGCCTTGTTGGTTGTGGGGTGGCCAGGGGTGACCGGCTGGTATCGATGGGGCGAACTGTGTTCTTCGTCCCCCAGGGCCTCTCCCTGGCGTCTGGTGGACGCGGAGGTGTGACACGGAAGTCTCCCCACTGCCTGCACACGCGCCGCAGCACGGCTTCCTCTGTGCCTGTGATCAGTGCCCGGCCGCTGGCCGCTGCCCGCAGTCCACGTGGACACCGGCACTGCCCGCTTCTTCCCGCAGCACGGAGGCCCAGGTGCTCCGCTTTCTGCTCCACCCACAGACATCTCCCCTCTCGCTCTCCTTCAGGACCCCCCGAGTGTGGCTGGAAGGATGTCGTCATCTGGTTTCAGCTTCAACACACGACCTGGGTTGGCAAAAAAGTCTGTTCGAGTTTTTCCTTCAGATGCTGTGGGGAAACAGAGTGAACTTTTTAGCCAAACACCCTGTGAACAAAGGTTACTTTTTCTCTGTTGACTTTTCCTAGGGCCCCCCTGCGGGGTCTGTGGTGTGAGCAGGGGGAGGGGCGCCGCTCAACTCTGGGATGTGCCCTGGGTGATGGGACCAAACGCTGGTGCCCGCTGGCCCTGGCGGGGCTCGATTGCAGAGGCAGCGTTTCCTTCTCACAAAGCGCTGATTCTGGCTCTGCTGAGTTCTATGACTGTCTCTGCCCAACAGAATCTGGGTTGAGAAGACCAGGGTTTTATACGCCCACCTAGCCCGAGTGTCCCACGTGGTGCTAGGGGTAAAGAACCTGCCTGCCTGTGCAGGTAGACGTAAGAGGTGTGGGTTTGATCCCTGGGTTGGGAAGATCCCCTGAGGGGAGGGCACGGCAACCCGCTCCCCAGTATTCCTGCCTGGAGAATTCCACAGACAGAGGAGCCGGGAGGGCTACAGTCCCTAGGGCCACACAGAGGCAGATGCGACTGAGCACGCATGAGAAACTCTAGCCCCATCCTGAGTCTGGACACAGGATGAAGGTTGCTTAAGGGAAGCTGTGACCTCGGGTGAGGTGACGCCTTGCTGATTGCTCCCAGGGAGGAGGACATGCCAACGTAAGCTGTTAGAGCAGGGGAAGCTGCGGGGGGGCAGCCTGGCATTTTCGGGTGGCACGAATGTTTATGTTTTTAGAGTGCGGACTGCAGGGCAGAGGCAAGCTGTAAGGCTTGAGCATGTAGAGCCAGAGAGCTTTCAAAAATAACTGTGATGAAGGTTTTTTTTTTTTTTTTTTAACTTTTTATTCATTTTTGTCTATTCTGGGTTTTCACTGCTGCCACAGGCTCTTCTCTAGTTGCAGGGAGCGGGGGCTCCTCTCTAGTTGAGGTGAGCAGGTTTCTTGTTGCGGGGACTTCCTTGTTGTGGAACTCGGGCTCTAGGGCACACGGGCTTCAGTAGTTGCGGCCCATGGACTCCGTAGTTGTGGCTCCGAGGCTCTAGAGCACAGGCTCCATAGCTGTGGCTCACGGGCCTAGTTGTTCCCCAGCATGTGGGATCTTCCTGGATCAGGAATTGAACCCTTGTCTCCTGCGTTGGCAGGAGAACTCTTTACCACTGAGCTACCAGGGAAGCCCTGTGATTGAGGTTTTTTTTTTTTTCTTTTAAAGATGTATTTATTTATTTTATTTATTTTGGGCGGGGGTCGGGTTGGGGAGGGAGGGGAGCGGGCGGGCCACTTCTATTGGTCTTTCATTTCTCTATTTTCATCCGTCTTTGTTGTTTGGCTCCTGTGGGCCTCCCATCGCGGTGGCCTCTGTCGTCGCAGAGAGCTGGCTGTGGGCGCATGCGCTCCAGAGCTCTGGCTTGGTAATTGGACACATGGGTCCAGCCGCTCCGCGGCACGTGGGATCCTCCCAGGCCAGGGATCGAACTGGCGTCCCTTGCACTGCAAGGCAGTGTCCTTACCCACTGGACCACCCGGGGAAGCCCTTGTGATTGAGTTTTTTTTATGGAGATTTTTACTGAGTGATTATTATATGGCTTGTGTTTTATTATAGTATTCTCATTTACCCCTGAGGTTGCCGAAATATTATTATCATCATTATTATTGGTAGTTTACTCATCGGGAATAAGGGTCAAAGAGAATATAATGTCCAAGATCACACACTGAATACATGGAAAATCTAGGATTTCTCCTTGCTACTAAGCCCCATTTGTACGACAGAGGCTTTCATTAACTGACTGAAAGCATGAGAATTTCATGGCCAGATTTTCAGCTGAGATAAATCTATGGGGAGGGTGTGGGAATGGATCGTATGTTAGAGACAGGAGGACTGAGCGGGGGGCTGTTACAGAAGTCCAGGAGAGAGATGGCACTGGACTAGCCAGAATGGAGAGCGCGCAGGTGGAGAGGCGGAGGCAGAGAGAACGTCTGCCAAGTGGGACTGCCGAGACGGACCGTGACGGGGAGCAGGGCTTTCCGAGGGGAAGGAAGCGCCCACTCTCGATTTCTGCTTTGCGGCCGTTGTGAACGGAGGTGCTGGACACGGAAGCTACGCTTCTGGAGGCGAGCCTCCCTCCACGAGCACGGGGTCCGAGACCCTCAGCGGCCGCCCGTCCAGCACTCAGCAGGGCCCCGACTCAGTCCACGGGCTCCGGGTGGACAGGCACAGCGTTCACTTAAAGCAATTTGAGCACCACCATCATAACATGAAATTTTTATCTGAGTCAGTATTATAGTGAGCTGATTGAGGAGCACAAAAATAGTTAAAATATGTTGTCATAATTTTTATTTTGTGGAAATTAATTTTTCTATAGTGAGAATTTCTATAGTTAACTTTCTCTAGCACGTCCACTTTTCTTTTGCATATCCAGGGTTAAAAAACCCTTTCTGGTTTGTGCTGGGGTGTAACCAGGTAGCAATGTCACGATGGTGTCAGGTGAACAGTGAAGGGACTCAGCCACACCTCGACATGTGCCCATTCTCCCCCAAACTCCCCTCCCACCCCGGCTGCCGCGGGACACGGAGCAGAGGCCCCTGGCTGGACAGTCGTCCTTGCTGGCTATCCGCTTTAAATAGAGCAGTGTGTGCATGTCCATCCCCGAATCCGCAACTGTCCTTTCCCCCGTACTTCCCCCGGCAATCTTCAGGTTTGTTCTGTAAGTCTGTGAGCCTCTTTTTGTTTCATAAGTAAGTTCATTTGTAGCATTTCTTTTTAGATTCCACACATAAGGGATGTCATACGAGATTGCTTCTCTTCACTCAGCATGACAACCTCTAGGTCCATTCATGATCTAACTCTCATGATCGAAATATCCACTAGCATATCCACTTTTAACACCATTTTGAGAGAAAGGTTTATTTCTAGAAATTAGTTGTTTGCAAAGTTAGAAGACACGAAGTAAGTTTGATGAGAGCATTTGATGTGGAGCTTAACCAGAGGGTAAAGTCATGTGGCAGAGCTATGACACTTTCATACACCAGGGTCTCAGCGTAACGGACCTTTCACTGCTTTTCCTATCAGTTGTCTTCTAAATAAACCAACCTTTAATTAGGTTCTTTTAAAATTTCAGTTATTAGACCTTTAAGTTCCATCTGTCATACAATAAAGTCTGGTCTTTATAGAGATATTAGTATGGTGTTGTCAAAATATAGGTTTGTAAAGACATTTAAGGAGCACATGGACCAGACACTTGTAATAAGAACATTTAAAAATGATCAGTAAACATTGTCAACTCCTGTGATCCAGTCAGCCTCGTGGAGGAGCCTAGGTGTGGAGTCAGATCCAGTTTGAACCTCTCCTTGGCTGGTTACTGTTCAGGTAACAAAGTCAGTCACAAAGCCTCTCTGGGACTCAGCTTCTTGTTTATAAAATGAAGATAATAAAGAACACCTTGTGGGATTATTACCAAGACTCGAGCAGGCCTGTAACAGGCACTCGGTAGCAGGCATTGCTGTCGGTGGTGGTGTTATTTGCGAGGGGTCCATATGCAGGTTCCGGCTCTGTGACCTGGTGCAGGGAGCCCTCTGACCTGGTGGGGGAGCCTCTCTGCTCCTCCCAGTCCTTCCTCCGCCCCCTGAAGGGTGTAGGCTACACTTCAGTTCCAGTATAGGCACAGTTGTGATGGTAATTCCAGCGGGTTCTAGAAACATGGCCATATTACTTCTGGACGAACCAAAAGTCAGCTCTGATTTGATCGGGAATTTTCTCAGACTGTGAGAATAACCTTGAAGAGCAATGTCCGTTGTGTTTTTTACTTCCTGGAACCTCATGGAAGACTTGCCACGCGGGGATTGCCTGCAACAGGACTTGCTTCCCTGAGCAAGGAAAGGGGAAAGCTGACTGCAATTAGCTACTGATCTTTTTGGAGAACCAGAAGGTCTGGTTTCTCCTCCAGACGTGGAAAGCGTGCTCCGAGAGGAGCGGGCTTCTGCAGTGGGCGACCCTGAAGCGGAGGACGCGGACTCTTCCAGAAGCGGTGCTGCTTACTGTCGGTGGCTCTGTGTCTAGTCTTAGCTTTTTTTTTTTTTTGCCTCTAAGTCATCACTTATTTTTCATCCATCTTTTTTATTCTTTGGCCTGTGTGGGCCTCCCATTGCAGTGGCCTCCCTTGGTGCAGAGCACGGGCTCTGGGCGCATGCGCTCCAGAGCACTGGCTCGTAATTGGACACAGCGGTCCAGCCGTTCCACGGCACAGGGAATCTTCCTGGGCCAGGGATTGAACCAGTGCCCCTTGTGCTGCAAGGCGGACTCTTTACCCACTGGACCACTAGGAAAGCTCTGCCTTTTTTTTTTTTTTTTTTTTTACTGTGGATGGTTCTGTGTCTAGTCTTAGCGTATATACTAAGACGTGTCATAATATAGTGGGAGAAAAGAAAGGCCCAGACACAAAGGAATTTTTCAAATGGACGGGCTATATGTAAGGCACAGAGACTGATCAAACTGAAAGGCTCTGAGCCCCTGGAAGGCACAAAGTGACAAGGTTAGCCTCACGGCCAGTGAGCAATTTTTTTCCCATCCCACTGATTAGTTTGGTTAATTACTGGCAAGTAGGCATGCCACGAGTGGGCAGGGTAGTAAGAGTAAATGCAGAAGTAAGATCCAGGGCAGCCTGGTCACACGGGTCTGCGCGGCGCCGATGGGACTCTCCCCCCGGGGAGACCGAACGCTGCTTCAACCAGAACTTCCAGAACATCAGATGGACCCGCAGCAGCATTTGCTTTTAACATACGTGGAGAAAACGGTTTTCCAGAAGTAGCGTTTAAAATGTTCGCCTGCTATTTTAACCTTTTGATAGTGTCCTCACACTACAATCCACAGTTGCGTTTTACGTCAAGTCAGGGAGACCCAGTCTGCACAATGCCCGCCGAATACATTGTCTGTGGATATTGTTAAAAGGAAAAGTGCTGTGAAGCGAGTGACTTAACAGAAATGTGTCCTTCCGCAGTTCTGGAGGCCAGGCGGTCCAGGAGTGTGCGGGGCTGGCTCCTGGCAGACGCGCTGAGGAAGGGTCGCCCCCGCCTGTCTCCACGCCCACGCCTGCGCGCGGCTGCGGCTGGCGTGCCTAGGCTTGCGGACGGAGCCTTCCCGTCTCCGCTCCGTTGTCTCGGGTTTTCCCCGCGTCTCCTTCCTTCTCTCCCGAGTCAGCTGTCCGTGGACTTAACGTCCACACTAATCCAGGAGGAGCTTCACTGAGGGTCCCTCATGCATCTGAGAGACCCTTTCTCCAAGTGAAGCCCCCATTTGAAGGACCCGGGGAGATGTGTCTTTGGGGGACACAGTGCAGCCCAGCACACGCCTCTCTCCAGTCTGATCACGCTCAGAGCAGGGCAGGTTCCGGGAAGCGGGGGAGGGTGCTGTGCGGGTAAAGGCAAGAGTTAGGGTCCTCATACTGTGAGCTCAGTGGACCGTGGCTGTGGGGCCACCGTGCCATCCAGACCCAGGGCGGCAGCTCTGCGCCATCAGCTGCTCGGCCAGCCTCTGCGTGCCCCGCCGCGCCCCGCCGCGCCCCGCGGGCCGAGTCGTCAGCAGCCGCTTCTGGCATGGGGTGTGCGTCTGACGTGCCTCCTCCCCCTCGTTTGCTGTTTGAGTCTGACACCTGCTCTGACCTTGCCAGGACCCCCAGAGGCAACGTCCGGCTCAGCCTCAGGGAGCCCTCCCCTTCAGAGCCTCGCTGTGCCTCCCTGTCTCGGGTTCATCGCTGAGCACTTTGGAAACGGGGAGCATGGATCGGGAGCATCCTTGCTGGCTTCCCCCGTCGCTGTGAGGTGTCTGATTCGCATGGCCCATCCCATCGCTCCGTCCGCTTGACATTCTCGCCTACAGCCTCCTCACAGTCCATCTGTCTGATGATTCTCTTTCACCAGTCTGCTCAACCGGATGCAGGACGACAGAGAGATGTCTTCGTTGGGAAGAATGAAATCGCATTCTAGGGGAGGAGCTGTCCCCTCTGAGGTCAGCTCTGGGCGCGCGTGCCCTGCTCTGAGCATGTCTGGCCACTTGTGTGCATGGCCTCTCGTGTCACCGTGTGACGGCTCCCCTGTGGACTGTCCACTGCTGCCAGCTGCTTTCCCCTCAACCACAAAGTACACTCTTGCCTAGGCGGTCCCGTGACGACCCTAAGATAGCACTGTTTTTGGCGTGGAAGCGGGCCTGACTCCAGCCCACCCCCGTGGCCGCGTGGCCTCTGGGGGAGGAGCAGAGGCACCGCCGAGCTGTCCCGGGCCGCAGCACCGCCCCCGCAGGTGCCTGTGCTCTTGCCCAGGCTGGCCTCTCTGTGAGTCTGCGCCTCCTCCTGTCGAGGCCTCCCTGCTCCTTTCAGACCCCGCTCGTGGCTCAGCCTTCCTCTGACCCCTTTTCCGTCTCCTGGGGGCAGAGGTTGTCTCTCCTCCCTCAGCACCGCACCTGTGCCTCCATGACATCGAGCTCGAAGCCTCACTCAGAAACGTCCGCTGGCCACTCACTCAGAGGCACGCTCGCGTGCACTCACTGGACCAGGACAGGGCTGGAGCCTCCCGCACACGCGCCCCCGTTCTCTAGTCGGTGGGCCTGTGAGGAAGGCAGAGGCGTCTGACCCGGGCCTCACCCAGTGGCCGCAGATCCTCCCTCAGTGCATACTCGAAGAGGGGAGCGAGTGCACCCACAGATGAGTCAGGCGCGTACATGTTGCTAAAGGTGGTGATTTTGGTCGAGTCAGATACATTCTTAGGCTGTAGGTTTCCAGGTCGACTTTACCTGCAGTCATATCGTTTGCTGAATATTAGAAAATAAACACAGCTGGTATTCTAAGAAAAACTGCCTGTTAAAAGCATAGGTACTTGAGAACCAAGGGGCCAAGGGTTAGCTTTTCCCCAGAAGTGATGTCAATTCTCCAGACTGTCTAGAGATACACTCTGCACGTGAATTCCCTCTAAAAAGCCCTCTGTCCGAACAGCAGTGTCGGCGGGGCCCTTCAGGGTCTCCCAGGGAGACGCGTCCGTGTGACCCAGGGTGTGTATTACATGGGCGTGCCTCCAGCGGCAGCCTCGGGCATGTCTGCTCTGTCTCCGTGCACCGTCCGCGGCCGAGAGGCAGCACCGCCTGAGGGTGTCCATGGACTGGTGACAGCTGAAGGGCACTGAGGACGTGGAGCCCCTGATGCAGCATTTCATTGTCATTAGAGCACAAGTGGAGGGGAGGGCAGCGGGAAGGGGCGTTCACAGCCTGGATGGCATACTGGGCGTTCACATTCTGCATTGTGTGGCACGGGCAGCCTTTGAAGGCGGCACTCTTCACTGTAGCGCACTTGACTTGGGCACCGTGCCTGGTTGGGTGTGTGGTGAGAGCCATCCGGGCACGGTTCCTCGCCCGTCCGTGCGGCTGAACGCACAGCAAGGTGTCCATGTTCACGTCTCACACTTTGTGAAGTGCGCCTCTGCGGATGCCCGCCTGCGGGGCACATGAGCTGAAACCCGTAAGGAAAGAATCGGTCTTTGCTCGTGCACAGCCACGGAGCACTGGAGCGGGAAGCTCAGCGTCCTTCAGCCCTGGATCTGGAGCTGAGTCCTTCCTAGCGGGTGGCAAACGCTCACGTGGACAGAGTTGGTGCCCACGTACTGTACAGTTTTAAAAATGTTTAGCACTTACCTTTAATGAGTGGAAACGATCTTATGTGTTAAAAGACCGGCTATAAAAGGAAGGGTGATGTGTATAGAAACAGCTGGATCGAGTGAGTTGGCAGATGTTTACACACTGCCTCTCAGAAGAGCCTGCCCGCGTGCCGCCTTGAATCGTTTCCTGGCCCTGGGCTGCTTGCCCCTCCTGCAGCTTGCTGAATGCGCACAGCACTCCTGTTGAGTAGGATCTATGACCAGTCCTCTTGTTTTATAGCTGGAGAGAGAGAGGTCTGCTGTAACTCACGTGGCTCGGAAGGGACAGAAGTGGAGTGTTCACTGGGGGACGCTGGCCGTGGGACCCACGTTCTTTTTCCCTGTCTCTTGTTCCTTCGAGCACTTGAGTGACTATTTTTACTGTTGTGTAGAAAGAGTCTTTTGCAAACTAGTACCTAATTTTGATAGAATTCATGTCCTTGCCCAGAATTAGTAGGAGGTAATACTTTCAAGCCAGAGTGAATCCTGTGTTTAAGTCTCTCACGAACCCCGTTCTTGAAACTGTGATGAATCACAGCAACGGAGAGGCTGAGGACAGGACGCCGAGGCTGAGCATCTCAGCTCCCGTTATTCTTGGAAAGACTTTCCATTCTTGAGGATGTTGGGCTGATTTGGTCACAGTAGACAAACTATTTTCCAGGCATGCTGGTTGTGGAGGCTGCAGGGAAAGCAGGGATCCCGTGCATCTCTTGGATGCTGGGCTGCCCGCGTGGATTCTGTGGGAGAAATGAGAGCATGTGCTTGGCTGTGGTACCAAGAGCCGGACGCGGTCGGGCAGGGAGTTATCCACTCCGGAGGATGCCAGTCGGGTGCTGAGTAACCGTGTGGCCACTGTGACAAGTCTGAAGTGAGAAGGTGTAGCTCGCTAGCATATTTTTCTGGGCAGGCAGTGCTGTATAGTAAGAAGATGGTAACATATGAATGCAAAATGCCAAAGGTCAAATATTGTAAATATGTCTGAAGTCTTTTATTCAGTTGGCTGCACCAGGTCTTGGTAGCAGCAAGCAGGATCTCCCATTGTGCAGCGCGGGCTTCTCTCTCGTCAGGGCACTCGGGCTAGACTGAGACTGAGCTTAGTCGCTGCAGCACGCGGGTTTAGTTGCCTCCCAGCAGGTGGGGTCCTAGGATCCCCACCAGGGGCCGAACCCATGTCCCCAGCATTGGAAGGCAGATTCTTAACTACTGAACCACCAGAGAAATCCCCAAAGGCCAGAACTTGAATCCACGATCCATCATTTCATTGTCTCATGGTCCTGGAAAAAGAAATCTCTTATCCCTGAGACTGGTTGCCCATAAAGATGCGGTGAACCGTATCTGACGAGGCTTTGTCGCCAGCGTGTGCGGCACCCTGCACGCGACTACAGTGGCTGTCGTCACGCCTCCCAGGCGCCGCCCGTGGACGTGGGAGGCCCTCTTCTCCACGGCTGGACGTCACACTTTTTTTCTGCCGCCTGAGGCTCGAGTGATATTTTCCAGGTTTTTAATATTCTGATGAGAAACGTGGTTTTAACAAACAACAGATGCCCCTAATAGAAGAGGGAACGAAATAAAATTAGGAAAAGGCTAATGGGAAAAAAGATCAGAGGATGAGACAGGGGAGCGATGGCCCTGTGAAATTCTGCTGTAGTTTGGTGATGCCACCCGGCCTGCACGTGGCTCCTATGAAGCTGGCCGTCACAGGTTCCCACCCACAGGAGTGGTGGCCTTGGGACCCAGACACGTGGCCGTTGTTTTGTCCACTGACCAATGAATCAGGGTCCCTGGAACGCTATGGATTCCTAAAGAAAAATGCTCTCCATTTCTGGATCAATAGATGGGGCATGTAGACGCAGGGCTCTCTGTGGCCGTGTCCCCACTGCAGCCTCTCACCACGTGGTGAGAGAAGGGCCCCCGGGGCAGGAGGGGACGCAGAGAACAGATGCAGGACGACTTCCCAGACGGCAGGGCTCTGCTGTGGGAGCCGGCCGTTCCTGCGGCCCTCCTCTGCCCACCACCCCCAATTACTCACCAGGTGCCTCCAGGTCAACTGACAAGACTGTCCTAAGCTTCTGGAATTCGGGACAGTTAGAGAGCACTGGCCCAGGGGATTTGCATTCTAGTAGGGAGTGGCCAGGACTTCCCTGGTAGCTCAGTTGGTAGAGAATCTGCCTGCAACGCACGAGACCCTGGTTCAGTTCCTGGGTTGAGAAGGTTCCCTGGAGGAGGGATAGGCTGCCCATTTCCGTATTCTTGGGCTTCCCTGGTGGCTCAGATGCTAAAGAATCTGTCTGTAATGGGGGAGACATGGGTTTGAGCCCTGGGCTGGGAAGATCCCCTGGAGGGAGGGCATGGCAACCCACTCCAGTATTTTGTGTGTGGCGTGGGGGGGAGGGGTGCATTTCTATTGGTCTTTCATCTATCTGTTTCATCCATCTTTGTTCTTTGGCCCATGTGGGCCTCCCGTCACAGTGGCCCCTATCGCCACAGAGCACTGGCTCTGGGCGCATGCGCTCCCACTCCAGTATTCTTGCCTGGAGAATCCCTGTGGACAGAGGAGCCTGGTGGGCCACAGTCCACGGGGCTGCAGAGAGTCGGACACGACTGAACGACCAAGCCCAGCACAGGGAAAGGCCAACAGAAAACACAAGTCAGTAAGTTCCTTCCTGTGTTAGAGGGTGGTAAATCCTCTGGGCGGGGGAATGGAGAACGGTCAGGAAGCAAGCAGCTGGGCTGGGAGAAGGGGAGTAGGGCCGCTCAGTCTAAAGGAGAGTCGAGGTAGGAGGCTGAGCCGGTGCTTGAATGAGGGGATGAAGTGAGCAAGAGGCGTCAGGGGCCTGAGACGCAAGGTCAGCCGCCCGCAGCGAGAGTGCCGGGCGTGGACCGAGACCGGTACCGGTGCTGCTGGAGCTGATCAAGGGGAGAACTTAGAGAAAGGTCAGAGAGGAGAAGGGGGGCCCAGATGATGTGGAACCAAGTGGCCCTCGGAGAGTTTTGTTTTTATCTTTGTGTGAAGCCATTGCGAGGTTCTGAGTGGCAGAGTGAAACGATCCAGCTCATATATTTAAAGGATTTCCTGAGGACGACTATGAAAGTAACAGTGGAAGTATTGGTAAAGAAAAAAAAATCTAATAAGGAGACTACAGTAATTCAGGACCTACTGTATAGCACAGGGAACTGTGTCAGTAGTCTATAGTTACCTAAAAGGAAAAAGAATCTAAGAAAGTATTTATGTATAACAGTCACTTTACACTTGAAAGATAGCCCTGGAAGTCAACTACAGAAATCAATCGATCATTGATCAGTACAAGTAGCTGGTGTCATTAAGCACAAATACTGGGTGGGATGAGCGTGTATTTAAAACACTGAATGCAATGAAACATGTGTCACCTAAAATGCTTCCACATAATCAAACTCATTTGGTTCCCACAGACTAAATAGTTTTTATTGCTTTTGAGACTATTTTTTCTCCTGGCGATAAATACTTTTTGTTTTACTTTTATGATGACAAATAATTTTCATTTCTTTTTTTACAGTACAAAGCTGAACCACAGACAGGCACAACCAAGATGTTTTAGATCACATCTGCACACTCTTACTGGATCCTCCTCAAACTCACTGACCAGTGGGGGTGGCGGGGGGCTTTCTTAGGCAGCACTGTTGTTAGGCAGGGCTGGGCGGCCCTGCAGCTGAAGACAGGCTCTCACGCCTGTCTCCATTCACCCAGCGGGGCTGGGAGACCCCAGGTCATGGCTCCAGAGCCCCAGGCCCCTGAACTTCTGGTTAGCAGAAAGTGGGAATCATAGAGGATGATCGTTTATGATGTTACAGATGAAGCAACTCACAGGCATTTGCATGCCAGGACGGTACACCTGAGAACTAGAAACCCGGGCCTTTCCCAGAACCCCTCTGCTTTCCACCAGGGTGCAGGACAGACACATCTTCCGAAGTCTGGTCGCATGATTGTGATCTTCACAGCACAACACGGAATAGGATGTAATCATCTGAAAACTAACGGTAAGTGGAAAAATACAGTCATGGGTTACAATATTACACACAGACTTTAGGCAATGTTTTTTATGACAAATGTAAATATAATTGTATCCTTTGATACTGTTTCCAGGATTGCTTCCACATATAGGACCTTGAACATAGTCCTAGTTTGAAATACATGTATATTTAGTTTTGAAAATCATCAGAAAGACCTATGATTTAGAAGAGAAAGCTGAAAGATAATCTGCATTAGTAAATGCCTTACCCCAAATAAGAAACGTGTCTGGCCTAAGTTATATACATTTTGAAAGATGGGACTGGCTGGGTGTGCCCAGTGCTGCTGCTAGTCCCTTCCACCCGCCAGGATCCTCCGTCCATGGGACTCTCTGGGCAAGAACACGGGTGTGGGTGGCTGTGCCCTCCGCCAGGGGATCTTCCCAACCCAGGGATGGTACCCGGTCTCTGGCATTGCAGGCAGATTCCTCACCACTGAACCGTCAGGGAAGCCCTGTGTATATATTTGAGACTCCCATGGACTGTAGCCCCCCAGGCCCCTCTGTCCATGGAATTTTCCAGGCAAGAATACTGGATGGGGTTGCCCTTTCCTTCTCCAGCTTTGTACAGTCCTTTCTACGTACTCAGCTTTGCTTGTGAGAAAGACTTCTAGGCTGAGCGTCAGCAATCACTTCCTGAAGCTCTGGTGGGAGACAGTGCTGTGGGTCGCCATGCCTGCACGCCTGTGCGTGAGCTCCAGCCTGTGCGGCGGCTGCTGTGGGGATAAGCCGAGAGTACTCTGTATGTATTCCTTAATTGCCTCCTCATCAGGGGCTTTCTAAGCCGGGCTCTCATGTCTATTCCACCAGGGTCATGGCTCCAGAGCCCCAGGCCCCTGAACTTCTGGTTAGCAGAAAGTGGGAATCATAGAGGGTGATCGTTTATGATGTTACAGATGAAGCAACTCACAGGCATTTGCATGCCAGGACGGTACACCTGAGAACTAGAAACCCGGGCCTTTCCCAGAACCCCTCTGCTTTCCACCAGGGTGCAGGACAGACACATCTTCCGAAGTCTGGTCGCATGATTGTGATCTTCACAGCACAACACGGAATAGGATGTAATCATCTGAAAACTAACGGTAAGTGGAAAAATACAGTCATGGGTTACAATATTACACACAGACTTTAGGCAATGTTTTTTATGACAAATGTAAATATAATTGTATCCTTTGATACTGTTTCCAGGATTGCTTCCACATATAGGACCTTGAACATAGTCCTAGTTTGAAATACATGTATATTTAGTTTTGAAAATCATCAGAAAGACCTATGATTTAGAAGAGAAAGCTGAAAGATAATCTGCATTAGTAAATGCCTTACCCCAAATAAGAAACGTGTCTGGCCTAAGTTATATACATTTTGAAAGATGGGACTGGCTGGGTGTGCCCAGTGCTGCTGCTAGTCCCTTCCACCCGCCAGGATCCTCCGTCCATGGGACTCTCTGGGCAAGAACACGGGTGTGGGTGGCTGTGCCCTCCGCCAGGGGATCTTCCCAACCCAGGGATGGTACCCGGTCTCTGGCATTGCAGGCAGATTCCTCACCACTGAACCGTCAGGGAAGCCCTGTGTATATATTTGAGACTCCCATGGACTGTAGCCCCCCAGGCCCCTCTGTCCATGGAATTTTCCAGGCAAGAATACTGGATGGGGTTGCCCTTTCCTTCTCCAGCTTTGTACAGTCCTTTCTACGTACTCAGCTTTGCTTGTGAGAAAGACTTCTAGGCTGAGCGTCAGCAATCACTTCCTGAAGCTCTGGTGGGAGACAGTGCTGTGGGTCGCCATGCCTGCACGCCTGTGCGTGAGCTCCAGCCTGTGCGGCGTGCGGCTGCTGATGGGGCAGGTTTAAGCCGAGAGTACTCTGTATGTATTCCTTAATTGCCTCCTCATCATTTTGTGGGTTTAATTGAAGAATTGCCCTTAACCAACTTGATGTATGGTGCTGTAAGGAATAAGACAATTCCCATCCTCATTAGAATTATATAGACATAAAATCGAATTATAATAATGAGAGGCAGAATATGCTGGCAGTGAGTAGAGCTCCTATTTCCTGAGTAACCAGTGAATATTCCAGACTGTGTCCATACTTCCATGTGCTCTCTCTAATCCAGAGCTCGAGGCCAACAGGTAACTAGGCTGTGGGTATGTGGCAATAACAGAGGCATGGTCAGGGTTAGACTATCGTTCTGTGAAGTGGAGATACATAGATCCAATACATATGTGCTTGGTTGCTCAGTCATGCCAGGCATCTCTGTCTGTGGAATTCTCCAGGCAAGAATACTTGCCATTTCCTCCTCCAGGGGATCTTCCCAACCCAGGGATGGAACCCGCGTCTCTGGCATTGCAGGCAGATGCTTTACCATTGGGCCCCCATACACAAAGTATTAATAATTACTCATTAAACACCCTCTGTTCTATGTCTGTCGAGCTAGGTACCACCCTACTTGGGAACAGACAAGGTCACAGCATAAATGATTGTGTTTAGTTCTTCAATATAGTTTGCAGATTTTTCTATGTTTCTACTTATAAAAATCTATAAAAATGAAAGAGTAGCAAAAGACAGCTTCTCAAAGGTAAGTTGTATTTCAGAATTATTTATATATATGCTTCTATACATATATTTATATGCATATAAGTTTTGTGATGTAAAATTATGTTCAGGTTATATATACAACCAGGATTATATATAATTATACAAATGCACACAAAAGTGCTTTTTACTCAGTGGTTTTTCATAAACATTTTCCAGTACTCAAACTTTGACATGGGGTGTTGTCGAAATTTTAATAATGATGCTTTCAAAGTTTTTCCACAACTTAGGTAAGTCTTTTCCTTTTGCGGGGCGGGGGGGCCTCTATGTTTTCAGATTTGTACTACTTTAATTCTGCATGAAATACACACGTGGTTCACAACTGAGCGTCTCTTCTGAGCGTGTTCCGGAAAGAGACATGTTCTCTCCGGTGGTGGTGTGTCACCGAGGAGTCAGCGTCCCGAGGGGGATCCCCGCTGGGCGGGGCGAGGCGTGGCCTGCCCTATCCGGGAGCTGCAGGGCGCGAGAGCAGGACCGCCGGGCTTGGTGCCACAGCAGGTGCCGCCAGCTCCCTCGGGCTCTGGGGGTCGAGGCTGGAAAGGCTGTGGTGTTCCAGTCAGGTGCTCCGGAGCGGTGCTGAGTCTCCTCTCCACAGCAGGGCATTCATGGTTCCTCAGCTCCAACTCGACCCCCCAGGTGGAGACATTTGCTACATTTGGGTTATTCATTCTGCTTGAGTTATTAGACGTGGGTTGGATCTTCATTCTTTCCTGCATATTTGCAGACAGGCCAACATCTAAAGTTTCTGCGTCTGTAACACAAGGTGAGTAAGGTCACTGAAGACACATAACACACGTGAAGCAGGCTCATGTCTCAGGCACAGGCGGCTTGCATTAACTATCAACTATCACTTCCGTAGGTCTAGGTGATGTGGACTGAACTGTCAGACCATGCTTCTTCCTCAGCCTGGAGCAGCTCTGGACCAATGGCGGCTGGAGATGCAAAACAACAACGGTGAGAAAAGTAACATGAGGCTGGTTGTGTCACAGCCCACTGCGGGAGAGAAGCAGTTCTAATATTAGGTGCCTTCTGTTTATTTACTTAGGAGGAAGAAGAGAGAGATGGCAGGAAACATACAGAGATAGAGGGAAGGAGAGCGACAGAGGAAGAGATCAAAGGTAAGTTGTATTTCAGAATTATTTATATATATGCTTCTATACATATATTTATATGCATATAAGTTTTGTGATGTAAAATTATGTTCAGGTTATATATACAACCAGGATTATATATAATTATACAAATGCACACAAAAGTGCTTTTTACTCAGTGGTTTTTCATAAACATTTTCCAGTACTCAAACTTTGACATGGGGTGTTGTCGAAATTTTAATAATGATGCTTTCAAAGTTTTTCCACAACTTAGGTAAGTCTTTTCCTTTTGCGGGGCGGGGGGGCCTCTATGTTTTCAGATTTGTACTACTTTAATTCTGCATGAAATACACACGTGGTTCACAACTGAGCGTCTCTTCTGAGCGTGTTCCGGAAAGAGACATGTTCTCTCCGGTGGTGGTGTGTCACCGAGGAGTCAGCGTCCCGAGGGGGATCCCCGCTGGGCGGGGCGAGGCGTGGCCTGCCCTATCCGGGAGCTGCAGGGCGCGAGAGCAGGACCGCCGGGCTTGGTGCCACAGCAGGTGCCGCCAGCTCCCTCGGGCTCTGGGGGTCGAGGCTGGAAAGGCTGTGGTGTTCCAGTCAGGTGCTCCGGAGCGGCGCTGAGTCTCCTCTCCACAGCAGGGCATTCATGGTTCCTCAGCTCCAACTCGACCCCCCAGGTGGAGACATTTGCTACATTTGGGTTATTCATTCTGCTTGAGTTATTAGACGTGGGTTGGATCTTCATTCTTTCCTGCATATTTGCAGACAGGCCAACATCTAAAGTTTCTGCGTCTGTAACACAAGGTGAGTAAGGTCACTGAAGACACATAACACACGTGAAGCAGGCTCATGTCTCAGGCACAGGCGGCTTGCATTAACTATCAACTATCACTTCCGTAGGTCTAGGTGATGTGGACTGAACTGTCAGACCATGCTTCTTCCTCAGCCTGGAGCAGCTCTGGACCAATGGCGGCTGGAGATGCAAAACAACAACGGTGAGAAAAGTAACATGAGGCTGGTTGTGTCACAGCCCACTGCGGGAGAGAAGCAGTTCTAATATTAGGTGCCTTCTGTTTATTTACTTAGGAGGGGAGGAAGAAGAGAGAGATGGCAGGAAACATACAGAGATAGAGGGAAGGAGAGCGACAGAGGAAGAGAGCTAAGGACAGAGATGGAAAGAAAATTGAGACACAGGCACAGAGAGACAAGGACAAACAAAGAGACATAGAGATGGACGGAGAGACAGAAATCGAAGGAGAGACAGACACAGGCACAGAGATGGAGATGGATGGAAAGAGAGAGAAGAAAAGGAGAGAGATGCAGGAAAAGAGTGAGACATAGGTAGAGAGAGATGGAAGAAAACTGAGAGACATGTTAGGTAAGAGAGGGGGAGAGGGAAGGAAGGAAGGAGAGTACCAGATGAAGAGAGCAAGGACAGATGGAAAGAAAGGGAAGGAAATTAAGAAACTGAGACAGACGGAAGGACAGGGAACGATGGATGAAGAGAGTAAAGGGCAGAGAAAGGGGTGGAAAGACATTGAGACACTGAGACAGAAGGAGAGAGAGAGGGAAGAACAGACAGATGGAAGGAAACTGAGAAACAGAAGGAGAGACACATAGAGCGATGAATGGAAAAAGACAGGGAAGGAGAGATATTGAGGGAAACTGGCAGACAGAAGGAGAGAGACACACAGAGATGGAAAGAAAGAGACAGGAAGAGAGCCAGAAGGAGACAGAGACATGCAAGGAAACACAGAGAAGGGAGTGAGACATAAGGAAATTGAGAGACACAGACAGATGGAAGGAAAGAGAGGAAAGGAGAGAGACAGAGACACATGGAAGGTAAGAGCCAGAGACAGACACAGAGAAAGGGTGAGAAGAAAACAGAGGGAGAGAGTGAGAGACAAAGACACAGAGATGGAAGGAAATTGAGAGGCTGAGACAGAGATGGACGGAAGGAGGGAAAGAGAGAGAGCAAAGGACAGAGAAAGATGGAAGGAAACTGAGACATAGGCAGAGAGGCGGAAGGTAAGAGCCAGAGAGAGGCGGACGACAATTGAGAGAGTCAGACGTGTAAGGTAAGTGACGCAAGGGAGAAAGAGAAAGAAGAGATGGAGGGAAGGAGAGTGCCCGATGAAGAGAGTAAGGACAGAGAGAGAGGGATGGAAGGACAGAGTGAGAGCGATAGATGAAGAGAGTGAAGGGCAGAGAAAGAGAAGTGGAAAGACATTGAGAGACAGACTGAAGGGAGAGAGATGGAATGACACTGAAAGACAGAGACAGACAGACAAAGACGGAATGAGAGACACACAGAGAGATGGAAGGAAACCAAGAAAGAGACATAGGCAGAGATGGATGGAGAGAGAGAGAAAAAGAAGAGATGAAAGGAGAGAGCCAGAGAGTGAGACGTATGCATAGAGAGGAAAGGAGAGAGAGATGGAAGAAAACTGAGAGACAGGGAGAGGGAGAGTCAGCCATGTAAGGGAAGAGACGCAAGGGAAGGAAAGAGAGAGCGTGAAGGAAGGGGAGAGAGAAAGGAGACAAAGGCACAGAGAAGGGGATGGATGGAAAGAGAGGGAAGGAAAGAGAGGAGAGAGAGATGGGGAGAGACAGAGACACACAGAGGGAAGTAAAGAGAGAGACATGGAAAGAGAGGGGAAGGAAATAGAAAGATGGAAAGAAATTGAGAGATGGAGATATAGGCAGAGAGGGAAGGACAGACGGAAGGAAATTGAGAGACAGAAATCAAAGGAGAGAGAGAAAGAGGAAATGAAAGATGAGACAGAGAAAGGAAAGAGATGGAAGGTAAGAACCAGAGAGAGAGACAGAGATGGACAGAAACTGAGACACAGGCAGGGAAAGAGTGGAAGCAAAGAGTGACAGAAATTTAAGGAGGGACAGGCACAGAGAGAGGGATGGATGAAAAAGAGGAAAGGAGAGAGAGAGACCGAGGTTGAAGGAAGTTGAAAGAGAGAGAAGGAAAGAACCAGAGAGATGGAAAGAAAGAAAGAGACAAGAAGAGAGGAAGGGAAAGGGAAAGAGAGTGTAAGAGACAGAGGGAGAGAGATGAAGGAGACTGAGACACAGGCACAGACGGAAGGAGACAAACAGACATGCAAGCATAGAGAGGAAAGAGATAGATGACAGCAGATGGAAGGAGACAGAGACATGCAGGGAAAGACAGAGGCAGATAGAAGGAAATTGAGAGTCAGACGTGTAAGGTAAGAGACACAGGGAGAGAGAGGGAAGGTAAGAACCAGAGGGAGAGACAGCAGGAGACAAACAGAGGATAGAGAGAAAAAGGGAAGGAAAGAGATGAGACAGGGAGATGGAAGGAGAGACAGTGAGACACATAGGCAGGAGAGAGATGGAACGTAAGAGTCAGAGAGATGGAAGGAGAGAGGAAAGGAGATAAAGAGACAGGGAGATGGGAAGAGTGAAAGCGATGGATGAAGAGCAAAGGATATATAGAGAGACAGAGAGATGGAAAGAGATTGAGACACAGGCAGACAGAGACGGATGGACAGAGAAAGGGAAGGAAAGAGAGTACAAAGGACGGAGAGAGAGATGGAAGGAGTGAAACAGAGACAGAAAGATGGAAGGTAAGAACCACATAGAGAGATGGATGGAGAGAGGAAAGGAAGACAGAGATGGAGGGAAATTGAGAGACACACTGAAATGGAAAGGGACAGGGAGGGAGGGAGAGGTTGAAGGAGAGAGACAGGGAGAGAGAGACATGTAAAGGGTGAGACAAGGGGAGACACAAGGAAAGGAGACAGAAATCACAGGAGACACAGAGAAAGGGATGAAGCAAAGAGAGATGAATGGAAAGAGGGAGGGAAGGAGGGAGAGGAGACACATGGAAGGAGAGAGATATATAGAGAGCTGGACAGAAAGGGCTGACACAGAGATGGAAGGAGACAAAGGAGAGACAGATGGAAAGAGGGAAGGGTAGGCAGAGATGGAGGGAGAGAAATTGAGAGACTGAGACACAGAAATAGAGAAAGAGATGGAGAGAGGGAATGAAAGATGAGACAGAGAAAGGAAAGAGAGCACAAAGGGGAGAGACACAGACATGCAAGGAGAGACAGAGATGAGAGGGAAGGACAGAGATGGATGGAAATTGAGAAACTGAGACATAGGGAGAGAGTGGAAGCAAAGAGGGACAGGCACAGAGAGAGGGATGAAAGAAAGAGAGGTGTATGGAAAAAGAGGAAAGGATAGAGAGACCAAGGTTGAAGGAAGTTGAGAGAGAGAGAAGGAAAGAATCAGAGAGATGGAAAGAAAGAGACAGGGAGGGAAGAAAATTGAGACAGAGAAAGACAGAAAATGTGACAGATGAAGAGAGGGAAGGAAGGAGGGACAGAGAGAGATGGAACAAAATTTAGAAACAATGAGGGACAGTGATGGAGGGAAAGAGAGATGGAGGGAAAGGGAAAGAGAGCGAGACAGATCGAAGGGAGACAGAGATGGAAGAAACCTGACAAAGGAAAGAGTGTAAAAGACAGAGACAGGTGGAAGGAAAGAGACTGAGTGAAGGGCACACAGAGAAAGATGGAAGGAAACTGAGAGACTGAGACAGGCAGAGAGACAGACACAGGCACAGAGAAAGGACTGGAGGAGAGACAGGAAAGGAGAGACAGACACAGAGAGAGGGAAGGAAACTCAGAGACGAGAGAGGGATGGAAAGAGAGAGGGAGATAGGGGGAAGGAAAGAGATGAGGTGGAAGGAGAGACATGTGCAAGGAAAAAGAGGGAGGGAAGGAAGGACCCAGCCTACCTTTACAGCCTGTGTCTGGTGTCTCCTGCGCTGGCCCCTGGGAAGCTCGGAGACTTCAGTCCACGTCACCTCTCCCAGCTCTCACCACCGTCCATCCAGTGAGTGTTCCCTTTCGAAGCCCTGTCCCCACAGGCTCACTCCCCAGTGCCCCTGCCACCCCACTGTCCACCCGTGCACTTTCTTGACTCTGATGTGGGTTGCTGTGTGTCCTTCATGTAAGTGGAATCAAACAGTGTTGGTTGGCGCCTACACATAGGCTGTACTGCCGCCTTCCCTGCGTGACACAGAGAAGGTTCTCCTCATGCCATGTGTTTTATCCAGGGTGTCGGCAGTCGACACCTGCCAACCCATGCTCCCGGTTCATCTCCCCGTTCCCCCTTGTTGCCTATACACTTGCTCTCTGTATCGATTTCTGCTTTGCAAGTAGGTACATCTGTACTATTTTTATATTTGTTTTTTATATTATGTGACTTTTACCACAATTAAAAACATTAAAAAATACACAAGAGAATACTTTGTGCTTTGTCGCTCAGTCATTAAGTTGTGTCCGACTCTCTGTGACCCCGTGGACTGCAGTACGCCAGGCTTCCCCCTCCTTTACAGCGCCTGGAGCTTGCTCAGACTCATGACCATTGAGTCATGCTACTCAGCCATAAGGAAGAATGACATAGGGCCATTTGTGGCAACATGGATGGACCTAGAGATGATCATCCCAAGTGAAGTCAGACATAAAAGACAAATATATGGTATGACTTACATGCAGACTCTAAAAAAATGATGGAAATGAACTTCTTTACTAAAACCACCAACAGGCCTAGAGAATGAACTTAGGTTTCCAGGAAAGAGAGCAGACAGGAGACGTAAATCGGTAGCTTAGGGTGAACAGATGCACACTGCTGTACACAACATTAGCACCAAGGGCCCACATCAGAGAGAACTATACTTCAGTATTTTGTAAAAGTCTATAATGGAAAAGACTTTGAAAAATACATATATACACATGTATGTGTTTGTGTAAATCATTGTAAATCAAGCACACATTGATTAAAAACAGAGACTTCGCATCTGCTCCTGGGAAAATTGTCCCCGTTCTGTTGAAGAACTAAAGCCCTCAAAAGTCAGAGAATGCAGACAGTTTCCCTTCCCTGCTAGTAAGGAGCAGCGTTAGGATAGAGATAAATCCTGTCCTCTTTCAGGTACTGTGGACTCCACGCCACCTCTCCCAGCTCTCACCACCGTCCATCCAGTGAGTGTTCCTCGAAGCCCTGTCCCCACAGGCTCACTCCCCAGTGCCCCTGCCACCCCACTGTCCACCCGTGCACTTTCTTGACTCTGATGTGGGTTGCTGTGTGTCCTTCATGTAAGTGGAATCAAACAGTGTTGGTTGGCGCCTACACATAGGCTGTACTGCCGCCTTCCCTGCGTGACACAGAGAAGGTTCTCCTCATGCCATGTGTTTTATCCAGGGTGTCGGCAGTCGACACCTGCCAACCCATGCTCCCGGTTCATCTCCCCGTTCCCCCTTGTTGCCTATACACTTGCTCTCTGTATCGATTTCTGCTTTGCAAGTAGGTACATCTGTACTATTTTTATATTTGTTTTTTATATTATGTGACTTTTACCACAATTAAAAACATTAAAAAATACACAAGAGAATACTTTGTGCTTTGTCGCTCAGTCATTAAGTTGTGTCCGACTCTCTGTGACCCCGTGGACTGCAGTACGCCAGGCTTCCCCCTCCTTTACAGCGCCTGGAGCTTGCTCAGACTCATGACCATTGAGTCATGCTACTCAGCCATAAGGAAGAATGACATAGGGCCATTTGTGGCAACATGGATGGACCTAGAGATGATCATCCCAAGTGAAGTCAGACATAAAAAGACAAATATATGGTATGACTTACATGCAGACTCTAAAAAAATGATGGAAATGAACTTCTTTACTAAAACCACCAACAGGCCTAGAGAATGAACTTAGGTTTCCAGGAAAGAGAGCAGACAGGAGACGTAAATCGGTAGCTTAGGGTGAACAGATGCACACTGCTGTACACAACATTAGCACCAAGGGCCCACATCAGAGAGAACTATACTTCAGTATTTTGTAAAAGTCTATAATGGAAAAGACTTTGAAAAATACATATATACACATGTATGTGTTTGTGTAAATCATTGTAAATCAAGCACACATTGATTAAAAACAGAGACTTCGCATCTGCTCCTGGGAAAATTGTCCCCGTTCTGTTGAAGAACTAAAGCCCTCAAAAGTCAGAGAATGCAGACAGTTTCCCTTCCCTGCTAGTAAGGAGCAGCGTTAGGATAGAGATAAATCCTGTCCTCTTTCCAGGGTACTGTGGACTCCCTTGCCCTCTGCTGGGTCCGCATACGGAGGCGAGCACACAGTGCCTGCACCCCTGTGGAGTCGAGTTTGCATCCACAAGATGGACCGCAGCACGGTCAGGCTCTTTGTACCCGGATTTCCGGTTTCACAGTCTGTGCTCTCCCAGTTTGAGGCTAGAGGCCTGGACTCTCTCACTGCTCACTGGGAAAGTAGTGATGCCCATGTCGAATTTTCTCTGGTGCCCGCATGACCTCATCTGAGGCAGCGATCTGCCAGCAACCTCAGGTGGGTCAAGCTGGAAGGCACAGACTTGTGTAAAACCTTTTTTCCCTGAAATATTACTACTCTGACGGGTAAAATCACAACCAGAGGCGCCTGCGTTTCATCTCAAATATGAGAACGGCGTACGAGAAGGGCCCGTTTCCTTCAGTGCTGCCTGAGACCCCCCGCGCCCCGCAGTCCTGTGCAGCCCACCCCGCAGCCGGCCGGCGAGGCTGCGCGAGAGCGGCCGCCCTGCGCGGGCCCGGGGGCGACAAGCGGATGAAGCAGCAGGACTGTGTGCCCCAAGCCTCCCGCCCCGGGAGCCAGCGGAGGACGCGCTCCTTGCCATTCTCCCTCTGCAGGTGCGTTCATTTACAACTAAATAGCAGGAGCGCGGCTCAGACAAGCTCAGAGGAGCAGTTAGCCCGGACTAGAGCTTTCCCAGGAACCAGATGGCAGGCACGGCATAAAACGCTGGTTGAATTAAGAACTGAAATCATCTGCCAGTAAGTTGCATGGAAGCTTTCCACAGTCTCCTTAGGTGACCTCATTTAAGATTTTGAATTTTTTTGAGGTCAGGAAGCTTATAAATATTCAGTCCTTGGTGACTCATTTCTCAGGGCTGTGGTGGAGTAATTATAGAATAATTCTAGTTAGCTATTATTGAAAATAATCTGACTTTCACTTATGTTGGGTTATGCCTACCTTTTTTTTTTTTTTAATTACTTTCTGCTTGTCTGTTGACTGCTTCAATACAGTCTTTATTCAAAGACTAAAACAAGTCTAAAAAGCCACAGACAGTATTATTCTGACTAGAGACATCATCACCGTGAGTCCAAAATTTTGCAGAACAGATGACTGTGTTGAGATTATACTGAGAATTTTTTCAAGGTAGTAAACAGTGTTCTGACTTTCCACAGCACCTGCTACTTCATCTCCTACTGATTTTCCGCAGGCCCACATCCCTGCCCTCTGCCCAGCCTGAACAGGAGGCGGGGCTTGGGACGCGGACCTGCTTACGGAGGCTACACCACAGGCGGCACCCAGGTGGCCCGTGTCCCAAGTCAGCCAGTCCCGAGCACACTGTGGAACTGGGCGACGTGGTTAGGAAGAAATATTCTCTTAAAGCTGTCGGAACTGGGCGGGGGACCTTTTTTCCCTGAAATATTACTACTCTGACGGGTAAAATCACAACCAGAGGCGCCTGCGTTTCATCTCAAATATGAGAACGGCGTACGAGAAGGGCCCGTTTCCTTCAGTGCTGCCTGAGACCCCCCGCGCCCCGCAGTCCTGTGCAGCCCATCCCGCAGCCGGCCGGCGAGGCTGTGCGAGAGCGGCCGCCCTGCGCGGGCCCGGGGGCGACAAGCGGATGAAGCAGCAGGACTGTGTCCCCCAAGCCTCCCGCCCCGGGAGCCAGCGGAGGACGCGCTCCTTGCCATTCTCCCTCTGCAGGTGCGTTCATTTACAACTAAATAGCAGGAGCGCGGCTCAGACAAGCTCAGAGGAGCAGTTAGCCCGGACTAGAGCTTTCCCAGGAACCAGATGGCAGGCACGGCATAAAACGCTGGTTGAATTAAGAACTGAAATCATCTGCCAGTAAGTTGCATGGAAGCTTTCCACAGTCTCCTTAGGTGACCTCATTTAAGATTTTGAATTTTTTTGAGGTCAGGAAGCTTATAAATATTCAGTCCTTGGTGACTCATTTCTCAGGGCTGTGGTGGAGTAATTATAGAATAATTCTAGTTAGCTATTATTGAAAATAATCTGACTTTCACTTATGTTGGGTTATGCCTACCTTTTTTTTTTTTTTAATTACTTTCTGCTTGTCTGTTGACTGCTTCAATACAGTCTTTATTCAAAGACTAAAACAAGTCTAAAAAGCCACAGACAGTATTATTCTGACTAGAGACATCATCACCGTGAGTCCAAAATTTTGCAGAACAGATGACTGTGTTGAGATTATACTGAGAATTTTTTCAAGGTAGTAAACAGTGTTCTGACTTTCCACAGCACCTGCTACTTCATCTCCTACTGATTTTCCGCAGGCCCACATCCCTGCCCTCTGCCCAGCCTGAACAGGAGGCGGGGCTTGGGACGCGGACCTGCTTACGGAGGCTACACCACAGGCGGCATCCAGGTGGCCCGTGTCCCAAGTCAGCCAGTCAGAGCCAGGAGGGCACAGCTGTGGAACTGGGCGACGTGGTTAGGAAGAAATATTCTCTTAAAGTTCACAGAATGTACACGTGAGATGCCGTGGACATCTTGGTACCAGGAAAGGGAGCTTGCTTGAGAATAAAGGCAAATAAGTAGAAGGCTTCAGAGGAGAAGAAAAACAGAAGTGGGAGAAAGAGAAGAAAAGAGACCCCCCAGGGTTTTTTTTTGTTTTAAGATGTAAAACATTCTCTATTTGCTTATTAAGTCAATGAAAACTAGGTTTTCTGCTACTTGGAACTAGGTCTTCAGTTATACATATAGAGAGAGAGTGAGTGCAGATCGCATTTGTGCTATGCCTCTGGAAAAACAACAGTATGTTCCCAGGCATTGATGAAACTATTCTATGGGAATTGTCTCCTCAGATTTGAAGTAGAACCAGAATTTGATTCCTCTTTGCTGGCTGACCGGCAGAGTGCTTGCTGGTCCAGTCTTACCTTGAGAGGGCCCAGTGAGGACGAGTGGGGCCTGGAGCTGAGCTCTGGTCCCATGAGTTGGTCTCCTTGTGAGCACGTGCACACCGGGACAGAACATCAGAGCTGCAGGGCTGTGGCTGAGGTGGCTGTTTCCATGTGAAGGAAACCGTGTAGCTCTAAACTGTCTTTCTTCCCAAAGAACAGGACTCACAGGCAGGCAGACCTACGGTTTCAGCTGTGGTCCTTTAGGGTCAGGCTTTCAGATACGTTTGCTCGGAGTGGCCCTGCTGGACCCGACGAGGCCCCACCAGGCTCTCCAGTCCGTTCCTCACAGTGACTGAAGACTAAAACACAAAAGCACAGTACTTAGAGACATCATCACCGTGAGTCCAAAATTTTGCAGAACAGATGACTGTGTTGAGATTATACTGAGAATTTTTTCAAGGTAGTAAACAGTGTTCTGACTTTCCACAGCACCTGCTACTTCATCTCCTACTGATTTTCCGCAGGCCCACATCCCTGCCCTCTGCCCAGCCTGAACAGGAGGCGGGGCTTGGGACGCGGACCTGCTTACGGAGGCTACACCACAGGCGGCATCCAGGTGGCCCGTGTCCCAAGTCAGCCAGTCAGAGCCAGGAGGGCACAGCTGTGGAACTGGGCGACGTGGTTAGGAAGAAATATTCTCTTAAAGTTCACAGAATGTACACGTGAGATGCCGTGGACATCTTGGTACCAGGAAAGGGAGCTTGCTTGAGAATAAAGGCAAATAAGTAGAAGGCTTCAGAGGAGAAGAAAAACAGAAGTGGGAGAAAGAGAAGAAAAGAGACCCCCCAGGGTTTTTTTTTTGTTTTAAGATGTAAAACATTCTCTATTTGCTTATTAAGTCAATGAAAACTAGGTTTTCTGCTACTTGGAACTAGGTCTTCAGTTATACATATAGAGAGAGAGTGAGTGCAGATCGCATTTGTGCTATGCCTCTGGAAAAACAACAGTATGTTCCCAGGCATTGATGAAACTATTCTATGGGAATTGTCTCCTCAGATTTGAAGTAGAACCAGAATTTGATTCCTCTTTGCTGGCTGACCGGCAGAGTGCTTGCTGGTCCAGTCTTACCTTGAGAGGGCCCAGTGAGGACGAGTGGGGCCTGGAGCTGAGCTCTGGTCCCATGAGTTGGTCTCCTTGTGAGCACGTGCACACCGGGACAGAACATCAGAGCTGCAGGGCTGTGGCTGAGGTGGCTGTTTCCATGTGAAGGAAACCGTGTAGCTCTAAACTGTCTTTCTTCCCAAAGAACAGGACTCACAGGCAGGCAGACCTACGGTTTCAGCTGTGGTCCTTTAGGGTCAGGCTTTCAGATACGTTTGCTCGGAGTGGCCCTGCTGGACCCGACGAGGCCCCACCAGGCTCTCCAGTCCGTTCCTCACAGTGACTGCTTCCAGCGTCCCCTCCCTCCTCACTCCAGTGTTCCTAGTTTTTTTGCAGCATGTGGGATCTAGTTCCCTAATCGGGGCCCCTGCATTGGGAGCATGGAATCTTAGCCACTGGACCGCCAGGGAGGTCCCCAGCCTGTCTACATATGTCTTGCTCTCACAATCTCCATGGTCTCGTAGGCTTGTCCATTCCCAAGGTGATCCATTTCCTGTGTTCCATTCCAGCTCTCGAAGGACTTCGTCATATTTATACTGTTTCCTATTTCACTCAACTGACTCTTTTCCTTTGAGTGTCCAAAACCAAAACAAACTCACCTCTGTAAAAGAAAACCCTGGGTCCGATCACTGAGTTTAGGTCCCATATAAAGAGTGACTGGGACCACCTGCCCATGTCTGGTCTGTGTATCCGGCTGCGTGTGGCCTAATGAGTCCCGTGGCCCAGAGTCCCAAGTGGAAGGGACGTAGGTCACTGTGGAGCCAGGACACATAGCTGTCCACGCAGCACTGCCCTGAGCCCCCTTTCCACCTGCTGCTCATGTGTGTTCCCTCAACTTGGGACCTAACGGGGGCCAGCGGGCGAGCACCTGGGGTGCTCAAGGCTCTGTGCTCCTCGGGCTTGTTCTGATGGCTGTACTTACCACTCTGGGTCTTTGTTCATTTATTTAATTCCTAACTTGTTCCTGACCTCTTCAATGTAAGGTGGTTTTTTTTTAGATGTTGCCTCTTTTCCGACTATGCCTTATGAGGGGTAACTATGGTTTCAATCGCACTGAACCTTGCACACAGATCCTTGCAACTGTGGTCTGTCGGTCCTGCCTCTCCGCTGCATCTCCCGACGCTGGTGTCAGCCCCCGGTCCCACACAGCTGCCACCGCTCCAGCTTCTCCTGCCCGCGGCCCTCCCCCGCCACCTCTCCTCTCTCCTGGGACGGTGGCTCCTTGTTGCCCAAGCCTGTGTCCTGGCAAGAAAGGCCGGGCCACAGGATGAGATGACCTAGATGTAACTTCCAGCTTGACACCTTACTTGCCCTCTGACCCCGAGAAAGTCGCTGAACCTCCTGAAGCCCGTTCCCCTCTGCCAGGGGCGCCCTGGCTCACCAGCAGCGTCGCCGCGGGACCAGCGCGACGATACACGCACCAGGCCGGCGCACAGCCAGAACCCCGCAGCGGCCGTGCGGATACCCGCAGCCCTTGCGTCTCCAGAGAGGCGGCTTCCCCAGAGGGCGGGGCGGGGCGGGGCTGCCTCCGGGGTCCTGCAGGGCTCCGCCCGCGCCTCTGAGCAGAGCTCGCTCGGAAGGAAGCACCAGGCCTGCCTGGATGCAGCCGCGAGCTGAATGGCACAGCACAGCCCTTTCAAAGTCTAAAGCAGCCGGGAGCCCGACCCTCTCTGTTCTTGTACCGTTTCAGCTTCTAGACTGTTAGGCGGTTTCACGACGATGTTGACGTTCACGGTCTCAACAACCACGGCCAGAGTCCCGCAGACCCTCCCGCGCCTCCCCGGCTCTGGGCGGCCGTCGCCCGGCGCTCGCCTGTGTCAGCCACCCGAGGAGAGCCCGGGCGCACGGGGCGCTGAGCCCGCTCCTCCAGGAGGCTCTCGGAGGAGGCTGGTCCTGACCCGGCCCTGAGCCCGACACGCAGGCTTTCAGGCGGCGCAGCAGCGTGAGCAACAGGCACGCCCCCGCGGGGTGCCTGGAACCCCATCTCTTAGGACTCAGAGGAAAGTCAGTCCCTCCCTGCTCCAGGCCAGGGCCTCTCTCCGGGGGAAGAAGGGTTGCGAGAGAATGAGGACACCGACTGAGCTGCAGAGAGGTGTGAACCCCAGAGCCCCGGCCCCTCCACTGTGCAACTGCGGGGCGTCCCCGCGGCGGCGCCCTGGACCTGAGTCTCCGCGTCTCCGTCGTGGGGCCACGTCCCACCCGTCTCCTGGGGCTGCTGTGATGGAGGCCGGGGGTAATGCACCGCCAGGCCTCGTTATTGCGCCTGCCTCTTAGAAGCTCCCTCTGCGGGCGGGTCGTCACCAACCGTCAGAAGCCAGCCTGTGCGGAGCGCCCGTGCGCGCCAGGGGTGAGCACCACTGAGACTACGACAGGTGCAGAGCTTGTCTTTGGCGAGATCAGAGTTGAGACTAGACACCAGAGCCCTCTGTTTAGATACCCCCCATCTTGAGAATGCAGTCACTGCACCCCCACAGTTCAGCAGAGCTGTGTGTATCTCGGGCACAAGCAAAGCCCCAGGCGAAGCCGCCAGGGTGGTCCAGCCTCTTGCTGCCAGAAGCAGCAGCAGGTTCACTTCCCACCTGCCACCCTTCCCAGCCGGACTACAAGCCCGATGTCCTGGGGCCTCCTGCTCAGGATGCCCACTCACACCGCTTTCCAAACTGCAGCTTTCAGAGGCGTGGAAGTGTGAGTTCATATTTAAGAAAAGTGTCTCCAATATATGTTGCTAATCAGAGGACTTGGATTGCTAAGCCTGAAGGAGGCTTTCCAAACTGCTCTGCACTCACTCAGAGTCAGACGAGTGAAACGACTCTCCAGAGGAACCTCTCCCGGAAAAGAAGACAACAACATGTTCCCCAAATGTGGAAAACGTCGGCAACCCCTCAGAAGGCTATGTTTGGAATATTTTCAGATCCAGGCTCCCCTGTCCTGTTTCTCCCACTTATTTGAAAATGCAGTCCACACTGGACGGCAGGCAGCACCGCCGCCCTTTTGCCGACACTAAAAGGGGACAATCCCGCCCGAGCCCTTTGCAGACCCTGCGCTGCTTCCAGAGCCTCTCCCTTCGGATGCTCCGCCATCGTCTGAGAACCCGGGTGTGGGGAGAGCAGAGCGGCCTGGAGCCATCCGCGTGTTCAGAACCTCACGCTCACCCCTTATAGCTCTGCGACCTTGGGCAACTTGCTGAGTTGGCCAAGAGATTCATTTGGGTTTTCTGTAACGTCTTATGGAAAGCCCCGAACAGACGTTTGGGCAGCCGGGTCTGTGTTCCCTCAGCACCCATCCCGGCGTCTTCCACGGCGTCACCCGGCTGCGTGGGGACTCCCCTCCACACCGTCAGCAGGCCCTGGGCCAGTCATGGACCACGAGACAGCGGCACGCTGCTCTCCTCTGACGACTGGCATCGTCAGGAATCTCTCCTTCAGGAAGAGAATGGTTTGAACACTGTGACCAGGCATCCTCTGGGGGGATGCACCTCGCTTGCTGCTGGCTGGCCCTCACTGTGCCTCTCCCCGCAGCTGCGCCCCCGGCCCCTTACCGGTCTTCACTGCTGTCCCTTATTCTCTCCTCTGCAGAGAATAATTACAATAAAGTACATTTGTACATCACTTATGGGTCTCCCGTATTTAGTCCTTTTCAGCCCGGATCATGTTTTCAGGGTACAATAATCAGATAACAGTTCAACTGGCGCAGGGGTCAAACAAGCGTGGCTTTGGATTCGGGCTCTGCCGTGATGAAGGGTGGACGGCCGCCAGCCTCTCAGCCTCCGAGCTTTCATATAGAAACTGGAGGGCAAACTGCTGTCTTACAGAACCGCTGTAGTACTCATACTCCATGGAAGACCCCACGGGAGCCAGGGCTTGTCGGGGACTCTCGGTCCACCTGTCTGCCAACTGTCTCTCCATCCAAAGATACCCGTGACCCAGCACCCAGCTTTGATCACCGTCGTTACCACAAAGGTCACAGAGCTTTCTAAAGGCTCCCTCACACCTGGAGGCAGACGGCGCCCACAGACCCGGCCGAGACTCGTGCCCGGGGTCGTTCTAGCCACTGAGCCCAGGAAGCAGGTATCAGAGCATTCAGCGGCATCCTGCGCTCCCCGCAGAGACCTCGCCTCCTGCTTCCAGAAAACAGCCTCGAGACAGGCCGCTCAGCCTCACCCCCCAAGCCCCAGGCCTGCGCGCGAGGTGGTGCCTCCAACTTCACCCCCATCGGCCTCCTCCGAAACTTCCGCTCTGTCACCCTGCAAACGCCCTGAACTGACCGTCACGCTCCTAAGTCCTCTCATCAGTAGAACTGCCACTCGCCCTCGGGGAGTCCTCCTCCTGTGGCTGGTGGAGGCTGGTAGCGACTGGGTGGGTGGTGGTGGTAGTTGAGTCTCCAAGGCATGTTTGACTCTGTGACCCCACGGCCCACCAGGCTCCTCTGTGCAGGGCATTTCCCAGGCAAGAAGACTGCAGTGGGTTGCCCTTTCCTCCTTGAGGCGATCTTCCTGACCCCAGGATCAAACCTGCATGTCCTGCATTGCAGGTGGATTCTTTACCATCTGGGCCACCAGGGAAGCCATGGGCAGTTGGAAAGAAGAAAGAAATCTGAGCCTTGCTCACTGGAGAGTGATCTCCACAAAGACGACCGGCTGCCGCCGCCTTCTGTGTCAGGTTCTGCTACATCTGTGTGACCGCATCAACCTAAACCGACCCCCAAGAAGCTCCCCACTGCACTCAGAGTAAGCACCAACGCCCGCAGTGGCCGAGGAAGCTGTCCAAAGACGCTCCCGCCTCAGAGCGCCTGCCTGCTGCTCCTCCCCAGGTACAGCCTCCCCTCCCCTCCGTTCTGGCTCCTCTGAGACGACGTCATCTCCGCGAGGTCCATCCCCTCAGCGCTCCCCCGTCCCTCCTTTCCTGCTTTACTTTCACTGATCACCAACAGAATATCTTTTATTGATTTACTGATTTGTTGTCTCACACGAATGCACAGACGTAAGCTTTGTAGACAGTTATTCTTGCCCATTTTATTCCTTTATCTCCAGCATTTAGACTAGTGCCTGACACCTAGATGCTGCGCAATATACCTTTGTCGAAGAAAGGAGTAACCCCGCGATTGACTGTCTTACTTTATTGACTTGTTTCACCAAGATCTATTGAGAACTTTCCGTGTGCAAAGCACAGTTTTATGAGCTGAGAGAGTAAGGAACACAAAGGGCAAAGGCTCCGACTTTATGAAAGTTCACCTTGTTTTTAATTAGTATTTATCATTTTTCCTTTCTGTTAGAATAAGCTCTTAGGGGAGTTTTATTCAAGATGTGTGAGCCCCTTTGGTGACACCTGCTTTTGTTAGATACACCTTCTGACTTTGCTGGATCCCACTGAACACTTGATCACAGGTCACTGAGCTGTCATGCCATATGAGCTGCCCGTCACAAAAGCCACGCAGGTGGGCGCACACCCCTGAGCATCTTCATAAGGAAAGGGGTGCCTATGAAGTCACACACGAGCAGATCCTGGCAGCACAGGCAAGTTACTTGCATTTTCACGTCCTCGACTCTTTCTCAGCTGACGCCTATGACCTCCAGGGGTGCTCTAACCAGCTGACTGAGAATGAAAGTGTCAGATTTAGCTTATAGACAGCTCCGCGTGACTGGCTTGACTCAGAGTGAACCGCTAGAGCCCTGCAGCCCCATCCATGAACAACCCTCACGGACAGTTGTGAAGAGACCTCCTCTTGGTGGGCAGGACTGCAAGTCGTGCAGGCTTCCCTGCTACATCTGTGTGACCGCATCAACCTAAACCGACCCCCAAGAAGCTCCCCACTGCACCCAGAGTAAGCACCAACGCCCCCACCGCCCCAGGAAGCCGTCCAACGACGCCCCCGCCTCAGAGCGCCTGCCTGCTGCTCCTCCCAGGTACAGCCTCCCCTCCCCTCCGTTCTGGCTCCTCTGAGACGACGTCATCTCCGCGAGGTCCATCCCCTCAGCGCTCCCCCGTCCCTCCTTTCCTGCTTTACTTTCACTGATCACCAACAGAATATCTTTTATTGATTTACTGATTTGTTGTCTCACACGAATGCACAGACGTAAGCTTTGTAGACAGTTATTCTTGCCCATTTTATTCCTTTATCTCCAGCATTTAGACTAGTGCCTGACACCTAGATGCTGCGCAATATACCTTTGTCGAAGAAAGGAGTAACCCCGCGATTGACTGTCTTACTTTATTGACTTGTTTCACCAAGATCTATTGAGAACTTTCCGTGTGCAAAGCACAGTTTTATGAGCTGAGAGAGTAAGGAACACAAAGGGCAAAGGCTCCGACTTTATGAAAGTTCACCTTGTTTTTAATTAGTATTTATCATTTTTCCTTTCTGTTAGAATAAGCTCTTAGGGGAGTTTTATTCAAGATGTGTGAGCCCCTTTGGTGACACCTGCTTTTGTTAGATACACCTTCTGACTTTGCTGGATCCCACTGAACACTTGATCACAGGTCACTGAGCTGTCATGCCATATGAGCTGCCCGTCACAAAAGCCACGCAGGTGGGCGCACACCCCTGAGCATCTTCATAAGGAAAGGGGTGCCTATGAAGTCACACACGAGCAGATCCTGGCAGCACAGGCAAGTTACTTGCATTTTCACGTCCTCGACTCTTTCTCAGCTGACGCCTATGACCTCCAGGGGTGCTCTAACCAGCTGACTGAGAATGAAAGTGTCAGATTTAGCTTATAGACAGCTCCGCGTGACTGGCTTGACTCAGAGTGAACCGCTAGAGCCCTGCAGCCCCATCCATGAACAACCCTCACGGACAGTTGTGAAGAGACCTCCTCTTGGTGGGCAGGACTGCAAGTCGTGCAGTTATCTGTCCCCTTTCCTGTAAGAAAAGGTGGCTGGAAGCACAGATCTCTGCTGATTTATGGCCAGTGGCTGAAGGTTTGGCTGGATGGCCAAGGATTTGGAAAGACCACAATTGGAATGTGGGTGGCAGTGATGTCTGGCATCTCCATACAGTTATGTCCCAGAAATGCAAAAAGAACCAACCAGTGACCCATGGATCAGCGTGGATGAACCCCAGGATCGCTCTGCTGAGGAAATCACACAGAATCAAGAAGAGACATACTCTATGATTCCAGGGGTGGGACACTACGGAAGAGGCAAATTCTAGGGATGGAGCTGGTCGGCTGTCACCAGGAGCTGACGGGAGGAAGAAGTGAGTACAAAAATCATGGAGACATTTTTTCGGAGGCGATGGAACTATTCTAGATCTTGATTACAGTAGAAATCACACAACTACGTGGTTGTCAAAACGTATGGAGCTGTACCATGAAATGTGCGAATTTGCCTGTGGAATGAATGTTAATGGATGGAAGAAAAGACAATGGGATGACAAGGTTTATTTTGAACAGATTAAAGGGGGTATTTTATCAGAGAAGTATCATCAAGAGGATATGGCAATCCTTATGCAGATGAAGCTAGTAACAGAACTTCAACACATTTGAAACAAAACCCAGTAAAACTAAAAAGAAAAAATTTAAACCCACAATAATAGTTGAAAATTTCAATGTTCTGTCAGTAATAGTTATGAGAAGTCAGCCCCCCCAAATCTGTTAAGTGTATGTAAAAGAATTGACAAACCACTCTCAACGAAACTTACCTAATCAAGATTTACACAGTTCTACCTCCCAAATATGTATTCTTTTGAAATAAACATGGAATAGCCACAAAATAGATCAAATTCTGGACCATCAATATTTTTCAGTAAGTTAAAAAACTGAATGCATGCTGAGTTTAGTCTAAGATCACAGTGTAAATAAACTAGAAATTAATTATAGAATATTACTTAATCACTATATAATTGAACATTAAGGAACACATTGCTGTCAAAGTGCTGTATAGTCAAAGCTATGGTTTCTCCAGTAGGCATGTACAGATGTGAGAGGTGGACCATAAAGAAGGCTGAATGCCAACGAATTGATGCTTTGGAACTGTGATGTGGGAGAAGGCTCTCGAGAGTGTCTTGGACTGCAAGGAGATCAAACTAGTCAATCCTAAAGGAAATGAGCCCTGAGTCTTCATTGGAAGAACTGATGCTGAAGCTGAAACTCCAATACTTTGGCCACTGGCCGTGTAGAGCTGACTCACTGGAAAGAGACTATTCTGCTGGGAAAGACTGAAGGCAAGGAGAGCAGGGGCCGAGGGGACAAAGTGGTTGGGTGGCATCACTGACTCAATGGACATGAGTTTGAGAAAGCTCCGGGAGACGGTGAGGACTGGGAAGCCCTGCATGCTCCTGGCCATGGGGCCACAGAGTCAGACACGGCTTATCAACTAAACACCACCACATATAGAAATAAACCACAGATCAAAACAGAACTCACCATGAAAATGAGAAAAATTTGGGCTTGAAAAATGAAGGCAAGTTACGTAAATGGAGCTGTACCATGAAATGTGCGAATTTGCCTGTGGAATGAATGTTAATGGATGGAAGAAAAGACAATGGGATGACAAGGTTTATTTTGAACAGATTAAAGGGGGTATTTTATCAGAGAAGTATCATCAAGAGGATATGGCAATCCTTATGCAGATGAAGCTAGTAACAGAACTTCAACACATTTGAAACAAAACCCAGTAAAACTAAAAAGAAAAAATTTAAACCCACAATAATAGTTGAAAATTTCAATGTTCTGTCAGTAATAGTTATGAGAAGTCAGCCCCCCCAAATCTGTTAAGTGTATGTAAAAGAATTGACAAACCACTCTCAACGAAACTTACCTAATCAAGATTTACACAGTTCTACCTCCCAAATATGTATTCTTTTGAAATAAACATGGAATAGCCACAAAATAGATCAAATTCTGGACCATCAATATTTTTCAGTAAGTTAAAAAACTGAATGCATGCTGAGTTTAGTCTAAGATCACAGTGTAAATAAACTAGAAATTAATTATAGAATATTACTTAATCACTATATAATTGAACATTAAGGAACACATTGCTGTCAAAGTGCTGTATAGTCAAAGCTATGGTTTCTCCAGTAGGCATGTACAGATGTGAGAGGTGGACCATAAAGAAGGCTGAATGCCAACGAATTGATGCTTTGGAACTGTGATGTGGGAGAAGGCTCTCGAGAGTGTCTTGGACTGCAAGGAGATCAAACTAGTCAATCCTAAAGGAAATGAGCCCTGAGTCTTCATTGGAAGAACTGATGCTGAAGCTGAAACTCCAATACTTTGGCCACTGGCCGTGTAGAGCTGACTCACTGGAAAGAGACTATTCTGCTGGGAAAGACTGAAGGCAAGGAGAGCAGGGGGCCGCAGGGGACAAAGTGGTTGGGTGGCATCACTGACTCAATGGACATGAGTTTGAGAAAGCTCCGGGAGACGGTGAGGACTGGGAAGCCCTGCATGCTCCTGGCCATGGGGCCACAGAGTCAGACACGGCTTATCAACTAAACACCACCACATATAGAAATAAACCACAGATCAAAACAGAACTCACCATGAAAATGAGAAAAAAGTTTGGACTGAGTGAAATAAGCTACACATAAAAATTTGTGAAATGCCGCCAAAGCAGTTCTTAGAGGAAACTGCAAGATTCTTTAAAAATCAATGACATGTTTCTACCTTTTGAAAGCAGAAAAGTAGTAAATTCAACATAAGAAGGAAAGAATAAAGAATGTAAAACAGAAAAAAAATAACTGAAAATCAATGAAAACAAAAACTTGTTGAGATCAATAATGACAATGAACCTCGCATCAGAAGACACAACTGATATCGGTATTGAAAGAGGGGACATCAGCACAGATCCCCCAGACTGGAAGAGGATAATAAGGGAATTTAAAATCTTTTCATACCAATAAACTTTACAACTTAAATAATTGGCGCATTACTTTAAGAAAACACAAACTACCAGAGTTCAGTCAGGAAGGACTACATCATTCTGAGAAGCTAAGTCCTATTAGGAAAATCCAATTTTCTGAAAGATACATAGTTAAAACTCTTCTAACAAAGAAAACTCTAGGCTTTATCAGTAAATTTGCCATGTTTTTAAAGATGAAATGATGCCATTTTTACATAAAAGCTTCCAGAAAATCAAAGTGGCCAGTACATTACGTGAAATGGGCTGGATAAAGCACAAGCTGGAATCAAGATTGCCTGGAGAAATATCAACAACCTCAGATATGAAGATGATACCACTCTAATGGCAGAAAGCCAAGAGGAACTAAAGAGCCTTTTAATTGAGGGTGAAACAGGAGAGTGAAAAAGCAGGCTTAAAGCTCAGCATTGAAAAAACTAAGATCATGGCATCTAGGTGCATCACCTCATGGCAAAAACATGGGGAAAAATGGAAACAGGGACAGACTTTATTTTGGGGGTGGGGAGCTCCAATGTCACTGTGGACAGTGACTGTAGCCATGAAAATAAAAGACACTTGCTCCTTGGAAGAAAAGCTATGACAAACCCAGATGGCATATTAAAAAGCAGAGACATTTCTTTGTCGACCAAGATCCATCTAGTCAAAGGTGAGCCGGGGGAGGGTGCTCACGTATCAGGTTAAATATTATTTCTGGGTGTATTTACAAGGGTGTTTCCAGAAGAGATTAGCATTTGAATTGCACCGAGTATAAAGTGGTCCCCCTCCCCATGGAGGGGGCCATCACCCACGCTCTAGGAGCTCAGGCAGAACGAAGACGCCGCGGAACCACGGCAGGCCGGATCGTCTCTGGCTGAGCTGAAACGTCGTCTTCCCCAGCCCTTGAGTGAACGTGACGGCTGCAGCCACCCGAGCCTCAGGACGACTGCCACCAGCTTTCCTGGGTCTCCCAAAGGCAGATCGCAGGACCTCTCAGACCAGACCATATAGCTGTGTGAGCTCATTTCCTATATATATCTCTCTCTCTATATATATATATACACACACACACATACATATATATATTATATTGTGGTGGAATATATAATGGGGAATGGCAACCCACTCCAGTCTTCTTGCCTGGGAAATTCCATGGACAGAGGAGCCTGGAGGGCTGCAGTTCATAGGGTCACAAAAGAGTTGGACACAACTGAGTGACCAAGCAACAACAGCTATATATACATATACATATATATATATATATATATATATATGCCCTAAATATGATAATCTCAAAGATGAGCAAAACTTACATCCCACTCATGACTTAAACACATACATGCACATGAATAGTAACAGAGTTAAACACTGTAAAATGATGATCTATGAAAAACCTATCCTAACATCATATTTAATGTTGAAATGCTGACTGCTTTCTCCTCAAATCAGGAACAAAACAATACATTCTCCTCACTTCTATTCGGTTTTGTACTGGAAAAGCCAGCTACTCCAGTAAGGTGAAACAAAAAGGAAAACTGACATCACTCATAGACTTAGGAATTCGTGGTAACTGTATAAAAAGCTAGACAAGTGCAAGACCTTTAAGCGAAGTCTCAGAACACAAGACTGATACACAAAAAGTATACATTTAGGGAGTAACAATGGACAAATGGAAATGAAATTTAAAAACCAATAACATTAAGACACCAAATACCTTAAAGTATAACACAGATTGGTATGAACTCTACCCTAGAAATTATTAAATATTACTAAGCAAATGAAAGACCTCAATAAATGAAAATTTATGACTATGTTTCTGAATTAGACGGTTAAGACAGCTAAGACAGTTCTCTTCACATCACTCTGTTCAATATAGCCTGTGTGAAAGTCACAGGTGGTTTTCTTGTGTGTGTGTGTGAAAATGCACAAGCTGTTTCTAAAATGTATATAGAAAAAAAAAAAGGACTTAGAGCAGCAGAATCAGCCCCAAAGCAGATGAGAACAGAAGTGACCTCAGAACCTCTTGAGACTCCTATCTGGAGAGGTTACAGTGGCAGGGACCGGCACAAGAAGAGACTCACACGGCCGTGGACAGACGAGGGAGACTCACGTACACAGTTACCCGATTTACAGCAAACCCTCTGCTGAAACTCACGAGGGAGAGGCTGCCACTTACAATAAACAGTGCTGTGCCAGCTATACATCCATGTGGAAAATAATGAACCTTGATCACTACCTGAACCAGCTCCCCTCTGCAAAAGGACCTGTATCTGACAGCTTTTAAAACAGAATATTTTTTATAACCTTGGAAGGGGCAAAGATGCTTTTTAAAAAATAGGACAAGGAAAGAATCAAGATAGCAGAGTAAGACGACACAGAAGTCACATCCCCCATGAACATATCAAAAGTACATGTACAACAAAAAAAGTACATGGATGTGGACCAATTCTCAGTGCAAACTAACTGGAGATGGCAGAAAGACCCCAGTACCATCAAGGCTGCAGGAGAGAAACGTGTGTGGTCAGAATGGAAGGGAAGAGATCAGCTGGAGACCTATGACTCTGGGAGAGGGGGCACAGAGGAAGCAGGAGATTATGCAGGTGGTGACCCTCCCTGGAGGGTGAGCAGTCAAATCACACACTGGTCCCCATGGGGCCTGGGGTCTAACGAGGGAAAGAAGAGTCCCCTTGGCCGGTTGAAGGGCTGGGGGACTAATGGGAGGACCTCCTCTTGGGAAGCAGAGGTTCCACTTAGGAGCAGCGTGCCCCGAGGCAGAGCAGAGAGCGTGGACTGAAGCCACACGCATGGCTGGCTGCCGGGCTCCCCACGACCACCCTGCTCACACCCCAGCCTGAGCCGATCCAAGTCCTCCGGCGGTGCTGGCCTCTGGTCCCAGCTCCTCACTGGAGCAAGTGTTGCCAGGAACGAGGAAAAGCTTGATCATCCGATGCTGCGGATGTTCAAAACATGGGCAGCGTCGGAGAAGGGAAGCAGGGAGTGGGCAGCCACCGGTGATTGCATTGGGTGGTGCATCAGAGGAAGACTGGAAGATCCCTACATCCAGTGCCCCAGCTCTTGTTGACCAGCCACACCAGACCCTCCTGCTCCAGCTCTGCTCCTCTCTGGAGCTGAGGGAGCTGGTGCTAGACGAGGGAAGGGCACACAAGTAAATGAAACAGAGCTAGCTAGGCACTGGCCCTCAGTGTTTCTTCTGTTCCAGTAACTTGGGACCTGCCCCTGCCCCTCACAGGGCAGAGATAGTCACTGAGGAGCGGAGAAGCCCTAGTTCCTGCCTGGCTCCAGCCGCTGCCCCTCCTCTTCCAGCCTCACCTTCTTACCAAGGCGATAGCTGCCAGCATGCCCAGAGGAAAGATGTGATCAATTCTGGGAGAGAATGCAAAAGGACCTGTATCTGACAGCTTTTAAAACAGAATATTTTTTATAACCTTGGAAGGGGCAAAGATGCTTTTTAAAAAATAGGACAAGGAAAGAATCAAGATAGCAGAGTAAGACGACACAGAAGTCACATCCCCCATGAACATATCAAAAGTACATGTACAACAAAAAAAGTACATGGATGTGGACCAATTCTCAGTGCAAACTAACTGGAGATGGCAGAAAGACCCCAGTACCATCAAGGCTGCAGGAGAGAAACGTGTGTGGTCAGAATGGAAGGGAAGAGATCAGCTGGAGACCTATGACTCTGGGAGAGGGGGCACAGAGGAAGCAGGAGATTATGCAGGTGGTGACCCTCCCTGGAGGGTGAGCAGTCAAATCACACACTGGTCCCCATGGGGCCTGGGGTCTAACGAGGGAAAGAAGAGTCCCCTTGGCCGGTTGAAGGGCTGGGGGACTAATGGGAGGACCTCCTCTTGGGAAGCAGAGGTTCCACTTAGGAGCAGCGTGCCCCGAGGCAGAGCAGAGAGCGTGGACTGAAGCCACACGCATGGCTGGCTGCCGGGCTCCCCACGACCACCCTGCTCACACCCCAGCCTGAGCCGATCCAAGTCCTCCGGCGGTGCTGGCCTCTGGTCCCAGCTCCTCACTGGAGCAAGTGTTGCCAGGAACGAGGAAAAGCTTGATCATCCGATGCTGCGGATGTTCAAAACATGGGCAGCGTCGGAGAAGGGAAGCAGGGAGTGGGCAGCCACCGGTGATTGCATTGGGTGGTGCATCAGAGGAAGACTGGAAGATCCCTACATCCAGTGCCCCAGCTCTTGTTGACCAGCCACACCAGACCCTCCTGCTCCAGCTCTGCTCCTCTCTGGAGCTGAGGGAGCTGGTGCTAGACGAGGGAAGGGCACACAAGTAAATGAAACAGAGCTAGCTAGGCACTGGCCCTCAGTGTTTCTTCTGTTCCAGTAACTTGGGACCTGCCCCTGCCCCTCACAGGGCAGAGATAGTCACTGAGGAGCGGAGAAGCCCTAGTTCCTGCCTGGCTCCAGCCGCTGCCCCTCCTCTTCCAGCCTCACCTTCTTACCAAGGCGATAGCTGCCAGCATGCCCAGAGGAAAGATGTGATCAATTCTGGGAGAGAATACTGCACTTTTTAACATGTATACAGGCTTTCCAGGTGCACTAGAGGTAAAGAACCTGCTTGCCAGTCCAGGAGACCTAAGAGATGTGGGTTCGATCCCTGGCTTGAGAAGATTCCCTGGAGAAGGGCATGGCAACCACTCTAGTACTCTTGCCTGGAGGATCCCACGGACAAAGGAGTCCACAGGGCCACAGTCAACACGACAGAACTGACCTCGCACACATGACACGTATACGTTCAATATGGGAGCACTTAATTATATAAAGCAAATGCTAACATAGAGTGAGAAACTGACGGCAATACTGTGGTAACAGGGGATACTGATGCCCCACTTCCATCAATGGACAGGTCATCCAGAAAGTCAGTAAGGCAACAGTAGTGCTACATCATAAAATAGACCAGCTGGACTTAATAGATATCTTCAAGACGTTCCATCCCAAAACAGCAGAATACACATTCTATTATATGTAACCCTCTCCAGGATGCTAGGCCACAAAACAAATCTCCACAAATTTAAGATGACAGACATTATACGAAGCATTTTTTCCAACCACAATAATATGCAACTAGAAATTGGTTATAGGGAGAAAAATGGGAAGAGCATAAATGGGGAGACTAAGCACATGCTACTAAAAAAATCAATGGGTCAGTAAATAAACCAAAGAGGACATCAGAAAATTACTTGAGACAAATGAAAATGAAATGCAACTTTCCCAAATCTGGGAGATACAGCCACAGCAGTTCTCAAAGGAAAGTTGATGGTGATGCCGGAAGACCTCAAGAAGCAAGAAACGTATCAAGTAAGCAACCTAACCTTCCTTCACTAAGACTTAAAAAGAGAAGAACAAACAAAGCCTAAAATCAGCAGCAGGAAGGAAATTAAGACCTTAGGGGAGATATAGAAAAACAGAAAAGACCAATAAAACAAGAGATAGATCTTTAAAAAGACAATAAAGTTGATAAACCTTTAGCAAAGCTCATCAAGAAGAAAACTCAAATTAACAAAATAAGAAATGAAAGAAGAAAAACAACCAACTCCACAGAGATATAAAAATTTAATAGAAAATTAATGAACAGTTATATACCAACAAATTGGACAACCTAGAAGAAATGGACAAATTTCTAGGAATATACACTCTTCCAAGATCATCTCAGAAACAGACCACCTATTTCACATATAGTGAAATAGAATTTGTAATTAAAAAAATTCACAGCAAAGGAAAGTCCAGGACAAGATCCTATCGAGAGTATAAAGAAGAGCTCTCCTCAAGCTATTCCAAAAAGTTGAAGACAATGTAACAATTCCAAATTTACCCTACAAGTTCACCTTTACTGTGATACCAAAATTGGAGAAAGACCTTACAAAAAAAAGAAAATTACAGGCCAATGTCTCTGATGAAAATAGACACAAATATCCTCAACAAATAATTAGTAAGTCAAATTCAACAATACATAAAAGTGATCATACATCCATTCATGATAAAAGCTTGGGTATAGAAGGAACATACTTCAACACAGCAGAGGCTGCATATGACAGACCCACAGCCGACATCATCTCAACAGAGAAAAGCCTGAAAGCATTTCGTCTAAGATCAGGAACAAAGACGTCCACTCTTACCACTTCTACCTAGCAGGGTACTGAAAGTTCTAACAGCAGCAATCACACTGAATCACTAAAAAGAAATAAAAGGCATCCAGATTGAAGGGGAAGAAGTCAAACTGCCTCTAGGCCACCATCTGCAGATGGCACGATACAACACACAGAGCACACTAAAGCCTCCACCAAAAATCCACCAGAATAAATGCACTTAGTAAAGCTGTAGAATACAAGATTCATACCTGCTGTCTTTCTGTACATTTATAATGAGCTATCAGCAAGAGAAATTAAGGAAACAATTCCTTAACAATCTCACCAAAAAGAATAAAATATCCAGGAATAAACATAAGCAAGGAGGTGAAAGAACTATGCTCTGAAACTGACATAATATTGATAAAGAAATTTGAAAACGACACATAGAAATGGAAATATACCTTGTGTTCTTTTTTTTTTTAAGAATTATTTTTTGGGGGGGGCGGGTTGGGGAGGGAGGGGGGCAGGTGGGCTACTTCTATTGGTCCTTCATTTATTTATTTTCATCCATCTTTGTTCTTTGGCCTGTGTGGGCCTCCCATCGCGGTGGCCTCTGTTGTCGCAGAGCGCCGGCTCTGGGCGCATGCGCTCCAGAGCTCCAGCTCGGTAATTGGACACATCGGTCCAGCCGCTCCGCGGCACATGGGATCTTCCCAGGCCAGGGCTCGAACCGGCGCCCCTTGCACTACAAGTCGGTGTCCTTACCCACTGGACTACCAGGGAAGCCCACCTTGTGTTCTTAGATACAAAATATTAATATTGTTAAAATGACCTACCCAAATTAAAATGATGCTACCTAGAGCAATCTACAGATTTAATGCAATCCCTACCAAAATACCTGAGACACTCTTCACAGAACTAGAACAAATAATCCTAATTTATATAGAACCACAAAACTCCAAATGGCCAAACCAATCTTGATAAAAAAAGAACAAAGTTGGAGCTATCATGCTCTCTGATATTGGACTATACATACAAACATACAGTAATTAAAATAGCACAGTATTGGCTTCCCTGGTGGTCCAGTGGGTCAGGACACTGCCTGGTAGTACAACCGGTGCCAGTTCGATCCCTGGCCTGGGAAGATCCCACGTGCCACGGAGCAGCTGGACCAATGTATCCAATGACCGAGCCGGAGCTCTGGAGCGCATGCGCCCAGAGAGGGTGCTCTGCAACAACAGAGGCCACTGTGATGGGAGGCCCACATGGGCCAAAGAACAAAGATGGATGAAAAATAGATAAATGAAAGACCAACAGAAGTGGCCTGTCTGCCTGCCCCACTCCCTCCCCAACCCACCCCTCGTCCAAAAAAAAAAAAAAAAAATAGCACAGTATTGGTACAAAAACACATCTCAATGGAACAGAACAGAGTGTCCAGAAATAAACCCCACACACTTATGGTCACTTAATCTATGACAAAGGGGGAAGAAAATACAATGGAGAAAAGCCAGCCTCTTCCAATAAGTGGCACTGGGAAAACTGGACAGCCACATGGAAAAAAATCAGATTGGAACAGTATGTCACATCATATACACGAATAAACCTGACATGGATTAAAGACCGAAATGTAAGATCTGAAACCATAACACTCTTAGAAGAAAACACACAGAATACCCTTTATATAAATTATAGCAATATTCTTTGGATCCTTCTCCTAAGGCGAAATAAGTAAGAGGAAAATGAACGAATAGGACCTAAATTTAAAAGCATTTGCACAGCAAAGGAAATCATCAACAAACTGAAAAGGCATCCTATTGAGTGGGAAAAAAATATTTGCAAATTATATAACTGATACATGATCAATATCCAAAATTTATAGACAGCTCAGACAACTCAATATTGGAAAAAAAGAGAACCCAATTTAAAAATTCGGCAGAAGATCCAAATAGACATTTCTCCAGAGAAGATATAAAGGTGGCCAACAGGCACATTAAAGAATGCTCAACATTGCTAAACTTTACAAAAATGCAAATCAAAACCACAATGAACAATCACCTCACACTTGTCCAAGTGACTATCATCAAAAAGGTCACAAATAACAGACGGTGTGCAGAAGGGAGCCTCGCCCATGGCTGGTGGGACTGTCAACTGGTGCAGCCACAATGGAGAACAGTGTAAAGTTTACTTTAAAAAAACAACCCTGAAAAGAGAGAAACTGTATGATCTAGCAATTTTCTTGCTAGGTATATATCCAAAGAAAATGAAAACACTTGTTCAAAAATTTAGAACTGCCAAGATATGAAAGCAATCTAAGTGCCCATTGACAAGTGAATCAAGAGCATGTGGCACAGGTATATTCAACCATAAAAGAGCAAAAATCTGCCACTTATAAGAGTATGTTAGGGAGTATTATGCTTAGTGAAACAAGTCAAACAGAAAAAGGCAAATATTCTGGGCTATTACTTATATGCCCAGTCTAAGAAATACAGCAAAAGTATATGATAAAATAGAAATAGACTTACGTTGATAGACAGCAAACTAGTGGTTACCAGTGAGGAGTGGAGAAGTGACGGGTGGGTGGAGAAGCATGACAGCATATGGGTTAAGAGGCACAGATGACTGATACTGTGTATAAAACCAACCAGCTTCCCTTGTGGCTCAGTTGGTAAGGAACCTGGCTGCAATGCAGGAGACCTGGGCTCGATTCCTGGGTCAGGAAGATCCCCTGGAGAAGGAAATGGCAACCCACTCCAGAATTCTTGCCTGGAGAATCCCATGGACAGAGAAGCCTGGCAGGCTACAGTCCATGGGGTCACAAGAGTCGGACACGACTTAGTGACTAATCCGTCATAAAATAAACAAATATCATACAGCACAGGAAAATACACTTGTTATTTTGTAATTTAAATGGATAATAATCTATAAAAATATTGAATCATTATGTTGTACTTCTGAAGCTAATACTTATAGATCCACTATACTTCAATTAACAAACCCCAAACCATTAAGAAAATGGTAATAATAATATACATATAGTGATCTTATGTGTAAAAGGATTAAATACTCCAACCAAAAGACACAGATGAGCTGAATGGACACAAAAACAAGGTCCGTAGATGTGCTGTCTATAAGAGATCCACTTCAGGTCTAGGGACACATGCAAGACCAGGGATGATGGGATGGGAAAAAATATTGCATGTAAATGGAAATTAAAAGAAAGCTGGTAAAATACCAGGTAAAATAGACTTTAAAATAAAGGCAAGAGCTAAGGAAATTCACTACATAATAATCAAAGGATTAATTCAAGAAGAATAACAAACTTATAAATATTCATGCACCCAACACAGGAGCGCCTCAATACATAAGGCAAATGCTGTCAGTCATAAAAGGGGAAATCAGCAGTAACACCCCACTTACACCAATGGACTGATCACCCAGACTGAAAATAAATAAGGACCACAAGCTTTAAATGCCACAATAGATCAGATAGGTTTATAATTGATATTTATAGAACATTCTACCCCCAAAGCCACTGAGTACACTTTCTTCTCAAGTGCACATGGACTGCAGCATGCCACTAATTAAAGAGAAATGCAACTCAAAACTCCAGTGAGGTACCAACTCACAGTGGTCAAAATGACCATCATCAAAAGCTCACAAACAATAAAGTCTGGAGAAGGTGTGGAGAAAAGGGAACCCTCTTGCATTAGTGGGAATTTAAACTGATATAACCAATATGGAGAACATTATGGAGGATCCTTAAAAAACTAAAAATAGAAATATCTTATGACTCAGCAATCCTACTCCTGGGCATATGCCCTGAGAAAACCATAATTATTATACTCCAATAAAAAATTAAAAATCAAACAGGATAACAGAAATCACTAATGATAAAAGAAATCAATGGTACACTGGATTTCATTAAAATTAAAATTTCTACTCATCAGAAACACTATTAAGAAAGCAAACGGCAAGCAGACCACAAACCAGTAAAAGATATATCAAATACAATAAAATGCATAAGGCCACTTAGGATTTCTAAAAAGTAATTTTCAAATTAATAACAAAAATGATCAGTCAAGAGAAATATAAGCAAAGACTTGGAAAGACATTTCGTGAAGGATGATATAAAAATGGACAATATTGCATGTAAATGGAAATTAAAAGAAAGCTGGTAAAATACCAGGTAAAATAGACTTTAAAATAAAGGCAAGAGCTAAGGAAATTCACTACATAATAATCAAAGGATTAATTCAAGAAGAATAACAAACTTATAAATATTCATGCACCCAACACAGGAGCGCCTCAATACATAAGGCAAATGCTGTCAGTCATAAAAGGGGAAATCAGCAGTAACACCCCACTTACACCAATGGACTGATCACCCAGACTGAAAATAAATAAGGACCACAAGCTTTAAATGCCACAATAGATCAGATAGGTTTATAATTGATATTTATAGAACATTCTACCCCCAAAGCCACTGAGTACACTTTCTTCTCAAGTGCACATGGACTGCAGCATGCCACTAATTAAAGAGAAATGCAACTCAAAACTCCAGTGAGGTACCAACTCACAGTGGTCAAAATGACCATCATCAAAAGCTCACAAACAATAAAGTCTGGAGAAGGTGTGGAGAAAAGGGAACCCTCTTGCATTAGTGGGAATTTAAACTGATATAACCAATATGGAGAACATTATGGAGGATCCTTAAAAAACTAAAAATAGAAATATCTTATGACTCAGCAATCCTACTCCTGGGCATATGCCCTGAGAAAACCATAATTATTATACTCCAATAAAAAATTAAAAATCAAACAGGATAACAGAAATCACTAATGATAAAAGAAATCAATGGTACACTGGATTTCATTAAAATTAAAATTTCTACTCATCAGAAACACTATTAAGAAAGCAAACGGCAAGCAGACCACAAACCAGTAAAAGATATATCAAATACAATAAAATGCATAAGGCCACTTAGGATTTCTAAAAAGTAATTTTCAAATTAATAACAAAAATGATCAGTCAAGAGAAATATAAGCAAAGACTTGGAAAGACATTTCGTGAAGGATGATATAAAAATGGACAATATTGCAAAATTCTGACTTAAACTGAAGAAAGTAGGGAAAATCACTAGGCCATTGAGATATTACCTAAATCAAATGCCTTATGATTATACAGTTGAAGTGACAAGTAGATTCAAGGGATTAGGTCTGATAGAGTCCTTAAGAACTATGGATGGAGGTTCCTAACATTGACCAGGATGCAGTGACGAAAACCATCCTCAAGAAAAAGAAATGCAACAGGCAAAATGGTTTTCTGAGGAGGCCTTACAAACAGCTAAGAAGAAAAGCAACAGACAAGGAGGAAAAGGAAAGATACACCCGTCTGAATGCAGAGTTCTGAAGAATAGCAAGGAGACATAAGACGGCCTTCCTAAGTGAACAATGCAAGAAATAGAGGAAAAGAACAGAATGGGAAAGACTAGCCATCTCTTCCAGAAAATCAGAGACACAAGGGAATATTTCATGCAAAGATGTGCCCCCAAATGGACAGAAGCTGCATTGAGCTAATAGAAACATTGGGTATTAAGAATAGGAGGCAAGAATACACAGAAGAACTGTATAAAAAAGGTCTCAATGACCCAGATAACCACCATGGTATGATCACTCGCCTAGAGCCACACATCTTGGAATATGAAGTCAAGTGGGCCTTACGAAGCATTACTATGCACATAGCTAGTGGAGGTGATAGAATTCCAGCTGAGATGTTTCAAATCCTAAAAGATGATGCTGCGAGGATGCTGCACTCAGTATGTCAGCAAATTTGGAGAACCCAGCAGTGGGCACAGGGATGTTAAAGGTCAGATTTTACTCCAATCTCAATGAAGGGCAATGTCAAAGGATGTTTAAACTATCACACAATTGCATTCATTTCACATGTTAGCAAGGCAATGCTCAAAATCCTTCAAGCTAGGCTTCAACGGTACATGAACTAAGAAATTTTAGATGTACAAGCTGGACTTAGAAAAAGCAGAGGAACCAGAGATCAAACTGCCAACATCCATTGGATCATATAAAAGCAAGGGAATTTCAGAAAAAACATCTACTGCTGCTTCACTGACTATGCTAAAGCCTTTGACTGTGTGGATCATAATAAACTGTGGAAAATGATCAGTCAAGAGAAATATAAGCAAAGACTTGGAAAGACATTTCGTGAAGGATGATATAAAATGGACAATATTGCAAAATTCTGACTTAAACTGAAGAAAGTAGTGAAAATCACTAGGCCATTGAGATATTACCTAAATCAAATGCCTTATGATTATACAGTTGAAGTGACAAGTAGATTCAAGGGATTAGGTCTGATAGAGTCCTTAAGAACTATGGATGGAGGTTCCTAACATTGACCAGGATGCAGTGACGAAAACCATCCTCAAGAAAAAGAAATGCAACAGGCAAAATGGTTTTCTGAGGAGGCCTTACAAACAGCTAAGAAGAAAAGCAACAGACAAGGAGGAAAAGGAAAGATACACCCGTCTGAATGCAGAGTTCTGAAGAATAGCAAGGAGACATAAGACGGCCTTCCTAAGTGAACAATGCAAGAAATAGAGGAAAAGAACAGAATGGGAAAGACTAGCCATCTCTTCCAGAAAATCAGAGACACAAGGGAATATTTCATGCAAAGATGTGCCCCCAAATGGACAGAAGCTGCATTGAGCTAATAGAAACATTGGGTATTAAGAATAGGAGGCAAGAATACACAGAAGAACTGTATAAAAAAGGTCTCAATGACCCAGATAACCACCATGGTATGATCACTCGCCTAGAGCCACACATCTTGGAATATGAAGTCAAGTGGGCCTTACGAAGCATTACTATGCACATAGCTAGTGGAGGTGATAGAATTCCAGCTGAGATGTTTCAAATCCTAAAAGATGATGCTGCGAGGATGCTGCACTCAGTATGTCAGCAAATTTGGAGAACCCAGCAGTGGGCACAGGGATGTTAAAGGTCAGATTTTACTCCAATCTCAATGAAGGGCAATGTCAAAGGATGTTTAAACTATCACACAATTGCATTCATTTCACATGTTAGCAAGGCAATGCTCAAAATCCTTCAAGCTAGGCTTCAACGGTACATGAACTAAGAAATTTTAGATGTACAAGCTGGACTTAGAAAAAGCAGAGGAACCAGAGATCAAACTGCCAACATCCATTGGATCATATAAAAAGCAAGGGAATTTCAGAAAAAAACATCTACTGCTGCTTCACTGACTATGCTAAAGCCTTTGACTGTGTGGATCATAATAAACTGTGGAAAATTCTGAAAGAGATGGGAATACCCAGACCAGCTTATCAGCCTCTTGCAAAGCCAGTATGCAGAACAAGAAGCAACAGCTAGATGTGGAACAGCAGACTAGTTCCAAATTGGGAAAGGAGTATGTCAAGGCTGTATACTGTCACCCTGCTTGTTTAACTAATATGCAGATTATACCATGCAAAATGCTGGGCTGGATGAAGCACAAGCTGGAATCAAGATTGCCGGGAGAAACATTAATAACCTCAGATATGCAGATGACATCAGCCTAATGGCAGAAAGTAAAGGGGAACTAAAAAGCCTCTTGATGAAGGTGAAAGGAGAGTGAAAAGGCTGGCCTAGAATTCAAATTCAGGAAACTGAGGTTATGGCATCTGGTCCTATCACTGCATGGCAAATAGATGGGCAAACAGTGAAGATGGGCACAGACTTTATTTTCTTGGGCTCCAAAATCACCATGGACAGTGTCTTGAGCTGTGAAATTAAAGGACGCTGCTCCTTGGGAGAAAAGCTATGACAAACCTAGAAAGTGTATTAAAGAGCAGAGACATCAATTTACTGACAAAGGTCCGTCTAGTCAATTCTATGGTTTTTCCAAGGTCATGCATGGAATGAGAGTTGGACCATAAAGAAGGCTGAGCGCTGAAGAACTGATGCCTTTGAACTGTGGTGCTGGAGAAGACTCTTGAGAGACTGCAAGGAGATCAAACCAGTCCATCCTAAAGGAAACCAGCCCTGTATATTCATTGGAAAGACTGATGCTGAAACTCAGTATTTTGGCCACTGATGCAAAGAGAGACTCACTGGAAAAGACCCTGATGCTAGGAAAGATTGAGGTCAGGAGAAGAAGAGAGCCCCAGAAGAGGAGGGAAAGACTGAGGTCAGGAGAAGAAGAGAGCCCCAGAAGAGGAGATGGCTGGATGGCATCACTGGGTCAATGGACATGAGTCTGAGCAAACTCTGAGACACAGTGAGGGACAGGCAAGCCTGTTGTGCTGCAGTCCATAGGTTCACAAAGAGTCAGTCATGACTGAGTGACTCAACAACAAAACATGTGAAAAGGTCCTCAATATTATGCAGCGTAAGAAATAGTACAAAATCACGAGATGCCACTAAAGCTAACAATCAGTATCGAATCTGGCGTAAATCTGAATTAAATACAGCTCTCTTACATTCTTTATTGGTATATGATTTGATACAAATGTTTCAGGCATTGCTTTATTAGTACCAACTAAAATATATATGCTTATACCTATGTCCAAGAATGGAATTGAGCAATTCCTTCTTTGAACACATTCCCAATGAAAACGAGTGCTGATACCGCACCTAACAGCATCTCTGATTCATAATAGCCCCCGATCATAAACAACCCACACCTGACAGAGGAAATACACACATACATACAGTATTCATACAACAGCAGAGTGTAGAGCAGTGCAAAAGCACAGACTACTGGTAACACAACAGTAGCAGCAACGACTCCCGGGGCTGTGAGGATATGAGAGAAATGAAGGAAACATTCTCCTAAGGCTCAAGTGGCAGCTGGCAGAGCAGTAGTGCCCCCAGGTGGAGGGGCAGAAGGAAGGGCAGCGCTGAACAAAGCCACCTGAGAAGCCAGAGGAGCTACAGGGAGGACTGCCTGAAACAGCATCGACACGCAGCGTTGGGCCACGTCGGAGCCCTTGCTTATGCCCGGCGCAGGCTGACGGGCTTTTCAACCGGGAGTGATCCACTTCAGTCGGCAGTGCTAAGGCATACCATGATGGTGACAGAATTAAACATTCGGTTAGACAGTGGGGACGTCGTTGGTGACCTTGAGCTCCACAGCACAGTTCGAGTGGTTCTGGGTTGGTGGGTTAGAGGCTATGGGTGATGAGAGCTGGACTGGGGACCAGAGGCAATATTAGTTATGAGTTTTGTAAACGTGGACAGAGGGTGCATGGCAGATAGGAAGCCAAGGAACCTTCTCCTGATTTAAATTATTATAAGGTTATGTGCTGATTTAGCTAAAAGGGAAAACTTAAAGATTCACGGAAGGAAGGGATGGGCATTGCCGGGAGTAATGTCCCCGTAGCAAATTTTTTTCTGGTGAAATCTTGTGTTGGCCAAAAATACATATGATTCCTGTTGCCTGATTTAACGCAGAAACCCCAACCACACCGAGTCTACAGCTTGCTTTACCATCTCTTAGCTTTGTGAGTGGTGTGTGAACTCAGGGGTTTTTGCAAGCGTCAGTCTGAAGATGCACGTTGCTGTGTTGTTCAGTCACTAAGTCATGTCTCTTTCCAACCCCATGAACTGCAGCACGCCAGGCTTCCTTGTCCTTCACTATCTCCCTGTGTTTGCTCAGACTCACGTCCATTGAGTCAGCGATGCCATCCACCAGTCCCCCTTTTCCTCCTGCCTTGGTCTTTCAGAAGGTGCATGGCTGTCTTACCAGCAGGAATGAGTGCTGCTTAGGCTGACAGAGGAAATACACACATACATACAGTATTCATACAACAGCAGAGTGTAGAGCAGTGCAAAAGCACAGACTACTGGTAACACAACAGTAGCAGCAACGACTCCCGGGGCTGTGAGGATATGAGAGAAATGAAGGAAACATTCTCCTAAGGCTCAAGTGGCAGCTGGCAGAGCAGTAGTGCCCCCAGGTGGAGGGGCAGAAGGAAGGGCAGCGCTGAACAAAGCCACCTGAGAAGCCAGAGGAGCTACAGGGAGGACTGCCTGAAACAGCATCGACACGCAGCGTTGGGCCACGTCGGAGCCCTTGCTTATGCCCGGCGCAGGCTGACGGGCTTTTCAACCGGGAGTGATCCACTTCAGTCGGCAGTGCTAAGGCATACCATGATGGTGACAGAATTAAACATTCGGTTAGACAGTGGGGACGTCGTTGGTGACCTTGAGCTCCACAGCACAGTTCGAGTGGTTCTGGGTTGGTGGGTTAGAGGCTATGGGTGATGAGAGCTGGACTGGGGACCAGAGGCAATATTAGTTATGAGTTTTGTAAACGTGGACAGAGGGTGCATGGCAGATAGGAAGCCAAGGAACCTTCTCCTGATTTAAATTATTATAAGGTTATGTGCTGATTTAGCTAAAAGGAAAACTTAAAGATTCACGGAAGGAAGGGATGGGCATTGCCGGGAGTAATGTCCCGTAGAAAATTTTTTTTCTGGTGAAATCTTGTGTTGGCCAAAAATACATATGATTCCTGTTGCCTGATTTAACGCAGAAACCCCAACCACACCGAGTCTACAGCTTGCTTTACCATCTCTTAGCTTTGTGAGTGGTGTGTGAACTCAGGGGTTTTTGCAAGCGTCAGTCTGAAGATGCACGTTGCTGTGTTGTTCAGTCACTAAGTCATGTCTCTTTCCAACCCCATGAACTGCAGCACGCCAGGCTTCCTTGTCCTTCACTATCTCCCTGTGTTTGCTCAGACTCACGTCCATTGAGTCAGCGATGCCATCCACCAGTCCCCCTTTTCCTCCTGCCTTCGGTCTTTCAGAAGGTGCATGGCTGTCTTACCAGCAGGAATGAGTGCTGCTTAGGCTCCAAGAAGAGATGAGGCAGCAGGAGTGCACTCGTACCACAAAAATGCCTCGAAACACAAGCACCCTGGACACCTGCTGAGTTACCAGGTGAGAAAATGCATTGTTCCTTTAGAAATGGAAATTTCTCATAGGAAAATGCATGGAGGGTTTTCTCTTGTTCTATGCAGAATAAACATAACCGTCAAGTAAATGTTTTTATAATCCAAAATATAGCATCTTAGATTTAGTAACTTTAAAAACTCCTAGGCATTTTTAGATCTACAGGGAAATATGAACTCTGAATATTACTATTAAAATGCAAAATAGTTATGATTTTTTTCTCACTTTTCTCTGTAAGAGTAAAATAAATAATGGATTTTTTATAGCTATTTTTTTCTCTTTCTCTTCTGGGTTTTCTGTTCTTGTTAGTGGAGTGTTAATTTTTTATCACACCCACTTATATAGTGTACAATAATCACTTTTACACTCTGCCAAGCAATTCCATAAAAAGGCAGGGAACAATCTTTTCTATTTAACATTGCTAAAAATAACCTTAACATTGATATTTCCTGAAAATGTTATTGAGCATATAATCCCTGTCTTGCTTCAAATACTTTTGCTCACATTTTCTATGATTTTGTTCCCATGTGTACAGTGAGATGAAAAGCCATCTCTCATCTATGTTCACTAACTATGGGAATCATTAGACCATTCGACCTGAAGCTTGCTCTCAGCGTTGATTAGGCTTCACGTTGCTGCCTTTGTGTGAGTTGTCAGTTGAGGTTGACCGGCTGATAATGTGTGCACACATTCATTCTTTTGTTCTTGAAGCTAATTGTTTGGAACTTCGAAGTGTTCATGCCAGAAGGCCTTCGTGGTGACAGGCAAAGCGCCGCATTAAGAAAATAAGGGTCAGTCAGCTCAACTGCAATGTACTCCTTGCATGGTCTTGATGGTGTGCTTTGGTGGGAAGTGTTTTTACTGTGAGATGGAAAAAAAAAAACAACAGGAAGGGATCGTTTTGAGCCTGATTTCAGGTGTCTCGTGTCTTTTTAAGGTAATGGTCTGTGCGTTCAGCTCTGCAGGTAACACAGTGAAGCCTGGTTCTAGCGAAGCATGGCTCTAGCTTTTAAGCTGTATTCTGACAACAACACACACTGTCAGATTAATTCCAGTTGATACTCATATCGTTTCTTCTACTTTTCTTCCTATTATATATTTTTCTGAAAACTAGAATACACTCCTGGTTGTCATATGGCATATATATCCAACAGACTTAATATAAAAAATAGATACAATTCATCACATTTTATTCAACACCCATATTTGTGTTAACCACACACACACAGGTGATAGAATTTGCATTTGGAGACTTGCCGGGATTCTTATCCTTTTCATTTTTTTAACCTCAAAATAGAGAACGTGACTCCAAAGAGATCGTGTTACTCTGAATTAAATTTTAAAGGGTATACAATCAGCTTCGTATTTGTCATATAAATTAAAGTTATATTCTTGGCAACAGGAACCAGAGAGTTAGCTGGTGGAAAGAAATAACAAATCCTTCCTTCCCTTGTTTTGTCTGAATTCTTCCTTCCTTCCTCTGTCAAAAATCACAATGCAGTCTTCACAAAGAGCACGCCATGAGTCAGAGCCCCCGAGCCTCCTACTCTGGCCCTGTGCGAGCCAGCGTGGCCCCGAACTATGGAATCCCAATTTTATTTGATTTTGTTCCCATGTGTACAGTGAGATGAAAAGCCATCTCTCATCTATGTTCACTAACTATGGGAATCATTAGACCATTCGACCTGAAGCTTGCTCTCAGCGTTGATTAGGCTTCACGTTGCTGCCTTTGTGTGAGTTGTCAGTTGAGGTTGACCGGCTGATAATGTGTGCACACATTCATTCTTTTGTTCTTGAAGCTAATTGTTTGGAACTTCGAAGTGTTCATGCCAGAAGGCCTTCGTGGTGACAGGCAAAGCGCCGCATTAAGAAAATAAGGGTCAGTCAGCTCAACTGCAATGTACTCCTTGCATGGTCTTGATGGTGTGCTTTGGTGGGAAGTGTTTTTACTGTGAGATGGAAAAAAAAAAACAACAGGAAGGGATCGTTTTGAGCCTGATTTCAGGTGTCTCGTGTCTTTTTAAGGTAATGGTCTGTGCGTTCAGCTCTGCAGGTAACACAGTGAAGCCTGGTTCTAGCGAAGCATGGCTCTAGCTTTTAAGCTGTATTCTGACAACAACACACACTGTCAGATTAATTCCAGTTGATACTCATATCGTTTCTTCTACTTTTCTTCCTATTATATATTTTTCTGAAAACTAGAATACACTCCTGGTTGTCATATGGCATATATATCCAACAGACTTAATATAAAAAATAGATACAATTCATCACATTTTATTCAACACCCATATTTGTGTTAACCACACACACACAGGTGATAGAATTTGCATTTGGAGACTTGCCGGGATTCTTATCCTTTTCATTTTTTTAACCTCAAAATAGAGAACGTGACTCCAAAGAGATCGTGTTACTCTGAATTAAATTTTAAAGGGTATACAATCAGCTTCGTATTTGTCATATAAATTAAAGTTATATTCTTGGCAACAGGAACCAGAGAGTTAGCTGGTGGAAAGAAATAACAAATCCTTCCTTCCCTTGTTTTGTCTGAATTCTTCCTTCCTTCCTCTGTCAAAAATCACAATGCAGTCTTCACAAAGAGCACGCCATGAGTCAGAGCCCCCGAGCCTCCTACTCTGGCCCTGTGCGAGCCAGCGTGGCCCCCGACACAGCTCAGCGCCAGGGCCCGCTGCCCGTGTTACCCTAATTGACAGTGCCTATGACACGTGTAGACATGCCTCCTCTCTGAGTGGCGCACAGATACGAGCAGCCTGGGAGGGGTGGTGGGGAGAGACCCATCATTCCCACTCCTTCATCTCCAGGAGAATAAAGTGCCAGTCTGACTGGCTGGGATCATGTCAGCAACTCAAGACGACATTACAGGCAAGGAACACACATGCAAGGAGAGGCACTTCCTGAGATGGACGATAACAACCGTGAGAGCAGGACTCCTAGGGGCTCCGGCGAGGTTTGGGGCTCAGAATACAGCTGTGTGATGGGTCAACAAAGGAATTTCAAAGGGTTCCTGGACAGTGATGAAGAAAATTATTCATCTAACGGGAGGTGCAGGAGAAAGGAGCAACGCGGTTAACTTCCCATATGGAGAATATGTGGAAGGGTCCAAAAGAAGGAGAGAAAGAAAATTAAAGGACGCAGTTCAGATGTGCGTGGCGACACTGATAAATTAGTAATATAGCCTCAGGCTGCTTGCCAAGAACACTTCCAACACCACGGCTGAAACTGTCATGAGACATGCTTAGCAGGACGTCAAAAAAGTCAAATTTCACTCTCCTTATCTAGTGGAGAGCAAGAAATAAATGTATTTAAAGTGCTAAGGAGGGAGGCTCAGGACGGAGGGGATATATGTGTACGTGGAGCTGATTCACACTGTGGTGCCGCAGAAACCAGCAGGGCACTGTAAAGCAACTGTTCTTCAGTCGCTAAGCTGTGTCTGACTCTCTTCAATCCCATGGGCTGCAGCATGCTGGGCTTCCCCGTCCCTCCCTGCTCCTGGAGCTCGCTCAGACTCATGTGCACTGCGTCAGTGCTGCATCCAACCATCTCACCCTCTGTCACTCCCTCACCTCCTGCCGCCATCTTTCCCAGCATCAGGGTCTCTCCAGTGAGCCAGCCCTTCAGTGGAGGTGGCCAAGGACTGGCGCTTCAGCTTCAGCATCAGTCCTTCCAGTGAATATTGAGAGTTGATTTCCTTTAGGATTACAATTCAGGTAATTATAAAGCGATTACTATCTAATTAAAAATAAATTACAAAGTCAAATGTCTTGTTGCAATCTAGCTCACAGGTGACATGAAACATGCTTTTTTTATGTTGTATATTTTCAGTTTACTACTAAGCTTTTACTCGCGTATCATGTTGGAGGATTTCACTAAGAAAAAAAAAACCTGTGAATCAATCCTCCTTTGACAAGGATCATGGGATGTCCCCAAATTTAAAAGACTCAGAGTCCAGCTAAGTCAGTTGTCACCTTTGAATGGCCTCCCACAAAGTTTCAGACGGCAAGACCAGCTGCCACACACGAGTCAGTTGAGCCAGGAATTCTGGTGGAAAGACTCGTGGACACCATGAACATGAGTGGGTCAACAAAGGAATTTCAAAGGGTTCCTGGACAGTGATGAAGAAAATTATTCATCTAACGGGAGGTGCAGGAGAAAGGAGCAACGCGGTTAACTTCCCATATGGAGAATATGTGGAAGGGTCCAAAAGAAGGAGAGAAAGAAAATTAAAGGACGCAGTTCAGATGTGCGTGGCGACACTGATAAATTAGTAATATAGCCTCAGGCTGCTTGCCAAGAACACTTCCAACACCACGGCTGAAACTGTCATGAGACATGCTTAGCAGGACGTCAAAAAAGTCAAATTTCACTCTCCTTATCTAGTGGAGAGCAAGAAATAAATGTATTTAAAGTGCTAAGGAGGGAGGCTCAGGACGGAGGGGATATATGTGTACGTGGAGCTGATTCACACTGTGGTGCCGCAGAAACCAGCAGGGCACTGTAAAGCAACTGTTCTTCAGTCGCTAAGCTGTGTCTGACTCTCTTCAATCCCATGGGCTGCAGCATGCTGGGCTTCCCCGTCCCTCCCTGCTCCTGGAGCTCGCTCAGACTCATGTGCACTGCGTCAGTGCTGCATCCAACCATCTCACCCTCTGTCACTCCCTCACCTCCTGCCGCCATCTTTCCCAGCATCAGGGTCTCTCCAGTGAGCCAGCCCTTCAGTGGAGGTGGCCAAGGACTGGCGCTTCAGCTTCAGCATCAGTCCTTCCAGTGAATATTGAGAGTTGATTTCCTTTAGGATTACAATTCAGGTAATTATAAAGCGATTACTATCTAATTAAAAATAAATTACAAAGTCAAATGTCTTGTTGCAATCTAGCTCACAGGTGACATGAAACATGCTTTTTTTATGTTGTATATTTTCAGTTTACTACTAAGCTTTTACTCGCGTATCATGTTGGAGGATTTCACTAAGAAAAAAAAAAAAAATCTGTGAATCAATCCTCCTTTGACAAGGATCATGGGATGTCCCCAAATTTAAAAGACTCAGAGTCCAGCTAAGTCAGTTGTCACCTTTGAATGGCCTCCCACAAAGTTTCAGACGGCAAGACCAGCTGCCACACACGAGTCAGTTGAGCCAGGAATTCTGGTGGAAAGACTCGTGGACACCGCAGACATGAGTGGGTCCCACCAGCGTGAGCTCTGCAGAAACCGTGCTGCTCCTCAGAGACAGGGCTGGGTTCCTCTGCCTCTTGACAAGCTACTCACTCACTGATTCAGCCACCTAGCAGCTGCTGAGTGTTTAGTACATTCCGGACCCTCTAAAAGAGCTAATGCTTATCATGGCTGCTCAGCAGAAACTTTAGAAGAACATAAACCACATATGAACCTAAACCTATGCAGTTTTTGAATATGCTGAATGAATACCACCATTAAGATAAAAATCCTAAGGGTGATTATTGTATTCTTTTAAAAAATCTGTTTCTTCTGTTTTGAATCATAAGATTCTGGGAGGAAGGACTGAACCCAGGCTGTTTTAATTTTTCCTTATACACATTGTCAAAGGCCCTCAATATTTTTTGCAGAGATTAACTGAGATACACACATATAAGTATACAAATAAAATAATCATTTTTTAGCACTAAACACACAATGTTGATTGAACGAGTATCATTAAGCAGAAAAAAATGCCTACTGTTTATAATCAGTTATTTCATATATCCGGGCTTCACAGGTGGCTCTTTCGTAAAAAATGCACCTGCCAATGCAGGCGACGTGGGTCGATTCTTGGGTCAGAAAGATCCCGAGGAGGAAACGGTAATCCACTCCAGTATTCTTGCCTGAAAAAGCCAATGGATAGAGAAGCCTGGTGGGCTACCGTCCAAAGGGCTGCAAAGAGTTGGACACAGACTGAGCACTTAACAGACAAGGGCTCTTTAATTTCAGGGCGATTGTATCCTTCTGAAGGAGAATGTAAACAGTCAATCACATGTTGTGATAAATGAAAAGAAAAAGCTCAACAGATATACTATTTGATACTCCTACCAGAGGACATGACATCTAGTAGGTGGTGGCAAAGAACCCGCCTGCTGACGCAGGAGATGTAAAAGCTGTAGGTTCAATCCCTGGGGCAGGAAGATCCCCCGGAGGAGGGCATGGCAAGCCACCCCAGTATTCTTGCCTAGAGAAGCCCATGGAGACAGGAGCCTGGCGGGCTACATTCCATGGGATCGCAGAGTTGGACATGACTGAAGGGACTTGGCATGATAGAGAATTTTAGTTATCCGCAAGTTCAAAGGTAGAGGAAGAGTTTGGTGACACCTCATGATGTCCCCACCGAAATTCACCCCTGCCCAGCACCTCAGGATGAGACCTTACATGAACAGAGAGTCTTCACAGGTATTGCCAAGTTAGAATGAGGTCATACTGGGCTAGGGCCCTCATCCAATGACTAGTATTCTCGTAAGAGGAGAGAAACTTGGACACAGATACAGGAAACAAGACCACCTGATGTCAGAGGCAGAGATGAGAGGTATGTTGTCACAAGCAAAATACCACCAGGGTATCGCCAGGAGTGGGCAGGAAGGATTAGCTCCTGGACACTTCAGAGGGAGCTTGGCCCTGCCAGTTCCTCGACTGAGGGCTTCTAGCTTCCTAAGCTGTGGAGAAAGTTGTTGCTTAAAGCCATTGAGCTTGTGATGACTTGTTACAGCTCCATAGAGAGCCATCGGCCTTGGAAACATCAGAGGACTTCTTTTGAAAAGGATTCCCCTGCCTTTTTAAACAGAAGCTGCTAATTTGGGTGATGCAGACCAGACTCTGTGCCCTGAGAAAAAGGGGACACATTGGCCAACAATCAATCATTATGGAAAAAAACCAGAAGCAGTAGCTGGAAAAAACTCTCACATCATATCTGGATTCAGACTAAAACCTTTTCTGTGCAGGTCAGTTTGAGTTTCTGTCACTTACGTCTTTAAAACACTTAATACAGAAATTAGCACTTGGAGGTAGAATGTTACTCACTAAAGCTATTCTAAAATGTGGCTTGCTATGTCTACATCAGGTGCTAGGCAACAAGGATATTCCCATGTCAAATGGGGAAATGGGCAGGTCCTTTACATGTCCGACGAAGGAGATGACATCTAGTAGGTGGTGGCAAAGAACCCGCCTGCTGACGCAGGAGATGTAAAAGCTGTAGGTTCAATCCCTGGGGCAGGAAGATCCCCCGGAGGAGGGCATGGCAAGCCACCCCAGTATTCTTGCCTAGAGAAGCCCATGGAGACAGGAGCCTGGCGGGCTACATTCCATGGGATCGCAGAGTTGGACATGACTGAAGGGACTTGGCATGATAGAGAATTTTAGTTATCCGCAAGTTCAAAGGTAGAGGAAGAGTTTGGTGACACCTCATGATGTCCCCACCGAAATTCACCCCTGCCCAGCACCTCAGGATGAGACCTTACATGAACAGAGAGTCTTCACAGGTATTGCCAAGTTAGAATGAGGTCATACTGGGCTAGGGCCCTCATCCAATGACTAGTATTCTCGTAAGAGGAGAGAAACTTGGACACAGATACAGGAAACAAGACCACCTGATGTCAGAGGCAGAGATGAGAGGTATGTTGTCACAAGCAAAATACCACCAGGGTATCGCCAGGAGTGGGCAGGAAGGATTAGCTCCTGGACACTTCAGAGGGAGCTTGGCCCTGCCAGTTCCTCGACTGAGGGCTTCTAGCTTCCTAAGCTGTGGAGAAAGTTGTTGCTTAAAGCCATTGAGCTTGTGATGACTTGTTACAGCTCCATAGAGAGCCATCGGCCTTGGAAACATCAGAGGACTTCTTTTGAAAAGGATTCCCCTGCCTTTTTAAACAGAAGCTGCTAATTTGGGTGATGCAGACCAGACTCTGTGCCCTGAGAAAAAGGGGACACATTGGCCAACAATCAATCATTATGGAAAAAAACCAGAAGCAGTAGCTGGAAAAAACTCTCACATCATATCTGGATTCAGACTAAAACCTTTTCTGTGCAGGTCAGTTTGAGTTTCTGTCACTTACGTCTTTAAAACACTTAATACAGAAATTAGCACTTGGAGGTAGAATGTTACTCACTAAAGCTATTCTAAAATGTGGCTTGCTATGTCTACATCAGGTGCTAGGCAACAAGGATATTCCCATGTCAAATGGGGAAATGGGCAGGTCCTTTACATGTCAGGGGGACAATGGTTCAGCTGATGCCTGCTGTCTCTGGACAAACCCTGTGCTTTGCTGAGCCCGGCGCTGGACTAATTCCACAATAAATATCAGGTTTGTGATGACAATTTCTTAAAGCTCTCAGTAATATCCAATGAGAAAGATAAAACTCAAGTTGAAGACCATAGAAATGGAAGAACATATGTTCTGCTAAGAGCAACTCTGTCTGCCTTTGGCCCGAAATTTTAAGTCATTGGAAACCTAACTCGACAGTTGTGCACCACGCTGGGTCAAAAAAAGACAAAGCTCCATCCTAACCCTAAGGGCATGGGAGCAGGAGGGGGTCTGGGAGGAGACCCGTCCTGACTGCCCAGACCTCCCTGAGCACTGGACTCACTGTCCCCTGCAGTCTGAGCCCGGGGATGTCACCCCATCATCAGGGCCACCACTGGGACACAGCTCACAAGCAGGACAGGCAGGCTGCTTTCCTTTCCCCAAGAGGCTGACTAATCTAGAAGCCGTCCATCTAAGGGTCTGAGGTTTGCACAGAGAGCTCTGAGTCTGATTTTTAAGGGATGGATAATGCCAAGCCATGGTTTAGAGATGACGTGAGAAGATCTGACTCTTGATAACAAATCAACATTGACTAAAACCACCAGCTGCACACCAAGTCTAGAAGACCAAGACCTGTGCTTCCTTACTTAAATGCTAAGGTGCTCTCTGATTTCCAAATCAGCAAAGAGGCACAGCCCTCGGATGACACCTTCCCACTGCCCATCACGGATGTGGGCACAGAGAACAGCAAATAAGAGGAAAACAGGCAAGTCCAGGTTGGGAAGCACTGGCTCTCTTGCTGTGGCGGCATAGGCAATGCCCTGTGGAGTCGTGAGCTTCAGATGTGAGTTTATATTTGCACGCCTCTGCTCTCCTGCTGGGCGTGGGTGGGTGGGTGCGCAGTGGTTGCACTGAGCTTCCCCCGCCATGGTTCCCCAGACGCTGAGGAGCTACACTGACCCTGATGATGGTGGATGAACGTTTTTTGAATTCTTGGAGTTCAGTACCACTGGACATGACTGGTTTTCTCCTCCTTGAGTGTGTGTGTGCTGAGTCGCTTCAGTCGTGTTTGACTCCTTGTGACCCTATGGACTGTAGCCTGCCAGGCTCCTCTCTCAATGGGACTCTCCAGTCAAGAAGGGGTTGCCATGCCCTTTTCCAGGGGAATCTTCCTGACCCAGGAATCGAATTCACATCTCCTGTGTCTCCTGTATCGGCAGGCAGATGTTTTTCTACCCACTGAGCCACCTGGAAAGCCCCTTCTCCTCCTTGGGAGGAAGTAAATATATAATCTCTTGTAGATAGCTAACTGTATAAAATTAGATGGAAAAGGTTTTGAAATTCTAAATATTGAAAAAAGAATTTCTGTGGAATGTAAGCAGCCAGGAGTTAGACCACATTAGATGTGGATTGTTCATGTCTTTCTAACATCCATTCCCACTTTTCTATGTCGTTATTTATTATAAAGTCATTTCTCTCCCATTTATAGTCCCCGTTATTGAGGTGGGACCTGCCTGCTCCCAGGATTCAAGCAACCATCAGCACACATGGACCTGACTCAGGCCTCGAGGGGCTTCCCTGGTGGCTCAGCTGGTAACGAATCCTCTTGCGATGTGGGAGTTCAGCTGAGTTGCTCAGCCACGTCCAATTCTTTGCAATCCCAGGGACGGCAGCATTCCAGGCTTCCCTGTCCGTCATCTCCCAGAGCTCGCTCAAACTCCTCTCTGGTGACTCAGTGATGCCATCCAACCACTTCAGCTTCTGCTGTGCCCTTCTCCTTCTGCCTCTATTTTCCCTGGCATCAGGGTCTTTTCCAGTGAGCTGGCTCTTTGCCACAGGTGGCCAAGGTACTGGAGCTTCAGCACCAGTCCTTCCAGTGAATATTCAGAGTTGATTTCCTTTAGGATTGGCTGGTTTGATCTCCTTGCCGTCCAGGGAGAGTCTTCTCCAGTGCTACCGCTCAAATACATCAGTTCTTCAGTGCTCAGTCTTCTTTATGGTCCAACTCCCACAGCTGTACAGCACTACTGGAAGGACCACAGCTTTGACTATATGGACCTTTGTCAGCTAAGTGATGTCTCTGCTTTTTAATACACTGTTTAAGTTTGTCATAGTTTTTCTTCCAAGGAGCAAGTGTCTTTTAATTTTCATGGCTGCACCACCTGCAGTGACTTTGAAGCCCAAGAAAATTAAGTCTATCAACGTTTCCATTGTTTGTCCATCTACTGGCCATGAAGTGATGGGACCGGACACCATGATCTTAGTTTTTTGAATGTGGAATTTTAGGCCAGCTTTTTCACTCTCTTTCATCTTCACCAAGAGGCTTTTTAGGGGCTTCCCTGGTGGTCCAAGGCAGTAAGGACACCGCCTTGCAGTGCAAGGGGCACTGGCTCAATCCTTGGCCTGGGAAAATCCCATGTGCCACAGAGCGGCTGGTCCAATGTGTTCAACTACCGAGCTGGAGCTCTGGAGCGCGTGCGCCCAGAGCCAGCGCTCTGCAGTGAGAATGTCCACTCTGATGGGAGGCCCACACAGGCCAAAGAATAAAGATGGATGAAAATAGATGAATGAAAGACCAATAGAAGTGGCCAAAAAAAAGAGGCTTTTTAGTTCCTGACCTTTTCTCCAGACCTGAGGCCTTGAGAACCCCAGGAACAGTGGGGTTCAATGTGGGAGACTCTGGTTCAATCCCTGCTTTGGGGAGATTCCCCAGGAGAAGGTATGGCTACCACTCCAGTCCCCTTGCTACAGCCCATGGGGTTGGAAAGAGTTGGACACGACTGAGCGACTTTCGCTTTGGCTTTCTTTCAGGCCTACAGAACACGGAGACCAGTTCTGAGATGGCCTGTGATTCAAGAGGAGTCACTGAAGTCCGTAAAGCCTGAGTATGGAGGTTTTTTTCAATATCCTACTGGGTTAGCAATCAGAGGACTGTCCAGTTTTAGTGTCCTGGAAAACTCCTTATTTTTCAAAATCCTATTTAAACATTTCCTCATGTGTAAAACCTTCTCTGCTTCCTTTTCACTATGTAATAAATACCTTTTGCTTAATTTCCTTACCTACCAATTTAAGTTATTCTATATATTGAGCACCTACAATGTTTGAGGCACTATGCTACACAGTAGAGATTCAAGGAAAAATAAGTCATGGCTTCTGCTCTTGAAGCATTTATAAATAATTTGGCAGGAATGAAAATATAAATCAGCACTAGCAATATGGCATAAAACATCATGTGACAGAGCCTGCACTCAAGCACATTATTTGACTGATACAAACTGGTAATTGACAGGAACTTCACCTATGACGAACATATCCCATTTCACACGATGAATGCCTGGGTCCTGAGAAAGAAGGCACACCTGCATGAACCAGTGGGTCAGAGAGGCCGAGCGGAGACGCGTCCGTGGAGATGGGCCTTCGGAGATCAGGAGAAAAACAGGGGTCACACGCGTGAGGGCCGTGTCAGGATTCACACAAAGGGGAAGAGACACTGCCCCCAACCAAGAAGACAGGAGAGGTTTTAGGAAGAGGAGGAAATGAACAAGAAGTTTTAAAGGAATGGAAAAAATAATGTGTGAAAAATATACAGAAGTGATTCAAGGTATATAAAATTGATATTCTTAAAGAAAAGTACTGAGAACAAGAAACCTAAAATCACATATTGAATTATGGACATGGATGCACGTGTAATAAACTGATTCGCTGCCAAAAAACACAGAAAGAAAAAACAGGAGGAAAAAGGTGACGGAGCCGAAAAGCAGTGATGCCTTCTGAGGACCAGCTGAGGGACTGTGCCACGTGATTCCTGTCTGAGGCCATGGGAGTGGCTGTTCCCAGTACTGGAGACGGTGAGGGGACCTCTGCGTAAGGCGGAGCATCTTGAAACCGCCAACCACACAGCGGGGCTGCCTGAGGACAACCCCGCCCACCACCCCGGGAGGAGTGCTGTGCCCAGTTCTTCCGGCAGGAGGCTCCAGGGCCTCTGTCATGTGCAAAAAGAGGAATCAGCTCTGGGACCCAGTGAAGACTGACGGGCAGCGGCACCCGCAGGCTCAAAGGGAATGAAAAACAAGGACAAGCAGAGTTTTTTGCCTAAGAGTCACAAAATAGGAGGTTATTGAACCAAGCACAATAATAAACATAAGCAAAATAGCTCTTTTCTCTCCTTCTCCCAGACTCCTCTTCCAACCTCGAAGGGAAAAAAAGGAATCTAGCAAAACTCAGATTCATCCAAAGTAATTTTACTCTGAAGAGATGTAAATATAAGCTTAATTGAGCAAATCGTCCTTATGATTGCTGTACTGTGGGTCACTGGAGAAAGTCCCTAAATGTGAGCAATAAAAGCAGAGTTCTGAGGTTTAAAACTAAATTCCCAGAGAAGGCAGCATTGCATTCTTACTGGACTATTTACTGAACGAAGGTGGCTGGCCAATGCTTTCACGAGTAAGGAGAAATTCAGAAACGTCTCCCTGGAGACTTCCACTGGAACGAGTTAGACAGTAGGGAGAGTTAGATCAGCATCCATGGGAACATGGAGGAGGCTTTTCTAAAGCTTTCAGAAAGTGCTCAGATGGAGAAAGCTCCTGACGAGCCAAGTTCTTTAGGACAGAGTAACGCGATATTGGGTGGGGGAAAGGCTATTTCAAATAAAAAAAAAAAAAATAGCAAGGAAGGGTGGCATAAATAACCTAACATTTTTGCAAAACCACAAGTTACTTGGTCTCATGATGCCCAAAGGATGAGTAAGACCTAGCTGGGGAAGACGTGGCCGGATGAGTATTTTCGGCAGAGAAAACAGTGTGTGGGAAGACCCATGTGCAGAGCTGAAGGGCCCCATTGTGGAGGGGCACCCTGAGGAGTAGAGAGGGAGCGGGGGTCAGTTGGGTGGCTGGGAGGGGTCACCTCATGTGGTGACTCGTGGGCAAATTAAAGGCTGTATTCTGTCTTCAGTTCACAGAGAGGCTATTAAGGGTTTTACAGAGGGGCGGTATTTTTAAATGATTACACTGGGCACCACGTAGAGGACAGATTAGGGGGAGGCAAGCATGACCGCAGGGAAAACAAAAGGAAGGCTTTATTTACCCAGGCAAGATATGACAGTGATGTGGACCAGGCTTGTGGTCTCAGAGTTGAAGACAGACAGATCAATGAACAGGAATGACAAAACCTAAGAGAATTTGGGTGGGAAGGATCTATTTGTTTTACGGCTGTGGGGACAGGTGGAGTTTTAAGATTTTTAAGCCCAGATGTGAACTGGTCTGACCCTTTTATAAGAATAGTGTGGACCAAAAGAGCAAGGCAGTCTACATTCTTTTGCACAAGTCAATGAGAAAGAGAAGAAGAGGCTATGATGACAGGAAGTATATTAAGAAGCTAGAACACCCATCTCTTGAGGAGTGATGAGTGGGAACAATGGAGGAAGTCGTGTCAGATGAGCACATCTCCAGCAGCGGCACCAGGTGGAGGGCTGTGACTTTGAAACTTCAGGGAGAGACGGGAGATTCGAAGAGTAAAGAATAACGTTCATATGTGCTCAGTTTATGGGACATCTCAGAGTGTCTTCTCTGGGTTGGGAAGATCCCTGGAGAAGGGCACGGCCACCCACGGCAGGATGCTTGCCTGGAGGGCTCCGTGGACAGAGGAGCCTGGCGGGCCGCCGGCCACTGGCCTCAGCCTCAGACACGACCGAGCAACTCAGCACACACGTGCGTTCATCACAAATTCCCCTGTCCCCCTCTCGTAACCTTCAGGTTGTTTTACATGTCTGTGAGTCTGTTCTGTAAATAACTTCGTTTGTATCAGTTTTAGATTCCACATAAAAGTCGTATACGATAATATTTGTCTGTCTGGCTTGCTTCTCTTGGTACCATACTCTCTAGGTCCATCCATGTGGCTGCAAAGAGCATTACTTCATTTTTTATGGCTGAGTATTCCATTGTATATACGTACCACGTCTGCCTTACCCATTCCTCTATCAGTGGACATTCAGGTGGCTTTCATGTCTGGACTATTGGAAATAGTTATGCCATGAACCCTGGGGTGCATGTACCTTTTGAATTATGATTTTCTTCACATATATGCCCAGGAGTGGGATTGCAGGATCACGTGGAAACTCTACTACTAGCTTTTGAAGGACCTCCACCCTGCTCCTCCACAATGGCTGTACCAACTGGCGTTCTCACCACCAGTGCAGAGGCTCCGTTTCGCTCACACCCTCTCCAGCGTTTACTGTTTGTGGACTTTATGGCGGCCATTCTGACAGTGTGGAGTGATACCTCGCTATAGTTTTAATTTGCATTTCTCTAATAATAAGCAATGTTGAGCGTTTTTTATGTGCCTATGGGCTATCTGTCTGTCTTCTTTGGAGAAATGTCTGCTTAGGTCTTCTGTTCACACTCTATTTTCATGGAAGTATTATTAATTTATTTAAGTATATATTCCTTTTCAGAGTTTTCTACATTGCAGTTTTCTTTTTACAAGATATTGAATGTGGTTTGCTGTGCTATATAGTAGGTCCATCTTGTTTATCTCTTTTACATATAGTAGTTTACATCTGTTAATTGCAAACTCCTAATTTATCCCTTCCCCTCACCTTCCCCCTTTGGTAACCGTACGTTTGTTTTCTGTCTGTGAGTCTATTTCTGTTCAATCACACTATTTGAAACGTTTCTGTCTTTTCTCTGGCTTAAATAGATCTCAGGCTTCTGTCCACCAGAACTAGTAACAGTCACTTGGGCAACCATCGCTGAGGTGCTCCATGAAGGAGGCACATCCAGGACGGACCATGTGTCACCCAGTAAGACAGCCTTCCATGAACACCACCCCTTCGCCTGTCACTCAAAACACAGGTCAGGAAGCCAGGGATAACTGACTGCAACCACTGCCAAACATCTTTAAAGATGAAGTGCTGGTGACACACGGTGTAAGACAGCCCCCACAATCAACACCACAGCGCACAGCGTGGGGAGACGCTGAGACGGGGCTGCCTAACTGGACTGGGAGCTGCTGTGCGCGTCTGTCTCCTGAGCCCGTGGCATGTACTAGGTGCTCCGTGAGTGTTCAGTGAAACAGAGCAAACTCAACCTCCACACTGGGGAGCCGGGGCTTCCGGTTGGCCTCCGCTCCGGCGGGCCCCCACCTACTGGTGCTCAGACCCCGTGATTGCGCACCACTTCCCCAAGCCTTCCTCCAGCCTCCCGCCCCTCCGAGCCCTGGACGGCCCCTCCCCACCATCACCTCAGGGCTGAGTCAGGTGCCCTTGTACAAACTGCCAAGTGGGGGTCCTCCAGGAAGACCAGGGCACGCCCCTCGTTTCTGACACAGCTGGAGACATTCCTGGCGGTCAGAATCTGGTGGGGCGCACTGGCATCTGCTGAGCAGAGGCCAAGCATGATGTTAAACATCCTAAAGCACAGGGCGGCTGCCTACCTCTCAGAGTTATCCAAGTTAAAACGCCCGTGTACGAAGGCAGAGAAAAGTTACCGTGTTACTTGCTCAGTTGTGTCCGACTCTTTGCAACCCTATGGACTGGAGCCCACCAGGCTCCTCCCAGACAAGAACACTGGAGTGGATGGCCATTCCCTTCTCCAGGGGATCGTCCCAACCCAGGGATCGAACCCAGGGTCTCCTGAAATGCAGGCAGATTCTCTGTGTGTCTCTCCATGTGTATGCACCATGGTGTACTACTGTTTTCTGTTTGTATCTACACTTTATACCCTTTACAGAAAGGAACTTCCATCCACTTCACTCAAATTATCTGGCACCACAGATGACAGTATTGTCCTAACAAACCGAGTACATGAATTAGTTTGTTACTGGAACCTTTTACTTCCCGTGTCTGGTCTCAAGCTTAAAACACGGCTGACTGAATGCACGTTCCTTCCTGCTTGACCACTTCCGGCCCATTCACACGATGCTGGAGACACGTGCCAGCTTTTCTGTTATCTCAGTATTTCAAATTAGATTCTGTTTTTGTGTAGGATGTGGAGCTTTATTCTTTCTGCTGTTGTTCAGTGCCACGTCACGTCCAACTCTTCACGACCCCATGGACTGCATCGCTCACGGCTCCTCTGTCCTCTTCTATCTCCTGGAGTTTGCTCAAATTCCTGTCCACTGAGTTGGTGATGATATCTAGCCATCTCTTCCTCTGCTGCCCCCTTCTCCTTTTGCCTTTATTCTTTAAGATTATGTATGCAATTTTAACGGTAAACATTTCTCAAGTACTAACCCTTGGGGGAGCAGACCCCTCACATTTCTGTAGTATGTAAAGTAGGCCTTTCTTTCCACTGGCTTCCATCTTTTCTGTGGCTCTGTAGGCATGGCAACAGAGGCCACCAAAACTGACCCTAATTCTACCGACCAACAGTCTTCCCTGGGGACAGGTACCTAAAAGCCTCCATCCATTTTCAATTATGGCCCCTTGTTCTTCCTCATCTGCATTGTATTACCTCCTCCAAGACCTGACAGAAGTTTGTTCAGTGTAATTTCCTTCAACTGAGAGCCCCAGTGCCTGTTTTTCTGTTAGTTTTGTGTTTAAACATTCAGTGGATGTGTTCTCTGTTCCTTTTTCAGCTGGTAACTTGCGAGGCCCCCTCGGGGGATAATATTAGCTCCTCTGAACAATCTGGAGTGTGATGTCAACCCGCCAGGCAGGGGGTGCTGGGAAAGTGGCCGGGGAGACGAGCATCTGCCTGGTTTCCCCGGAGCTCGTCTGATGCGGCACCCCAAGGCGTGCCTTTCCCCTGACCTCAGCGACTCCATGGGGAGAGCGGGTGTGGTACTTCCTACTTTCTGTCGTTAAGAAGCATGTGCCACCGTTGCACAGCCAAGGACACTGGAGTCCAGAAGACCTGCCTTTGAGACTCGGCGTTGCTCTTGTTAGTTCTGTGGCCGGGAACCTTCCTGACCCCGTTTTCCTTATCTGCCAGCAAGAGATGGTATCTGCTTAAGAGGCTTACCGAATCAACACATGCAAACATTTCACCAGAGATCAGACCAATACTAGCTATTCAATAAACTCGAGCCCCTTATTTTCCCGATAACTTTACGTAACAGTGAAATTTAAACCCGTGGAGCTTTATTCTTTCTGCTGTTGTTCAGTGCCACGTCACGTCCAACTCTTCACGACCCCATGGACTGCATCGCTCACGGCTCCTCTGTCCTCTTCTATCTCCTGGAGTTTGCTCAAATTCCTGTCCACTGAGTTGGTGATGATATCTAGCCATCTCTTCCTCTGCTGCCCCCTTCTCCTTTTGCCTTTATTCTTTAAGATTATGTATGCAATTTTAACGGTAAACATTTCTCAAGTACTAACCCTTGGGGGAGCAGACCCCTCACATTTCTGTAGTATGTAAAGTAGGCCTTTCTTTCCACTGGCTTCCATCTTTTCTGTGGCTCTGTAGGCATGGCAACAGAGGCCACCAAAACTGACCCTAATTCTACCGACCAACAGTCTTCCCTGGGGACAGGTACCTAAAAGCCTCCATCCATTTTCAATTATGGCCCCTTGTTCTTCCTCATCTGCATTGTATTACCTCCTCCAAGACCTGACAGAAGTTTGTTCAGTGTAATTTCCTTCAACTGAGAGCCCCAGTGCCTGTTTTTCTGTTAGTTTTGTGTTTAAACATTCAGTGGATGTGTTCTCTGTTCCTTTTTCAGCTGGTAACTTGCGAGGCCCCCTCGGGGGATAATATTAGCTCCTCTGAACAATCTGGAGTGTGATGTCAACCCGCCAGGCAGGGGGTGCTGGGAAAGTGGCTCCGGGGAGACGAGCATCTGCCTGGTTTCCCCGGAGCTCGTCTGATGCGGCACCCCAAGGCGTGCCTTTCCCCTGACCTCAGCGACTCCATGGGGAGAGCGGGTGTGGTACTTCCTACTTTCTGTCGTTAAGAAGCATGTGCCACCGTTGCACAGCCAAGGACACTGGAGTCCAGAAGACCTGCCTTTGAGACTCGGCGTTGCTCTTGTTAGTTCTGTGGCCGGGAACCTTCCTGACCCCGTTTTCCTTATCTGCCAGCAAGAGATGGTATCTGCTTAAGAGGCTTACCGAATCAACACATGCAAACATTTCACCAGAGATCAGACCAATACTAGCTATTCAATAAACTCGAGCCCCTTATTTTCCCGATAACTTTACGTAACAGTGAACTAGAGAGTTCAAGTATAACATGGCCCTGAAATCCTTTTTCTAAGGCCAGGGCGATGAGCTCACTGAGTCATGGCAACAGACTTGATCCTCTGCACAGAAAGTACAAAAGGTAGTGGAAGACACCGTGTGGCTTTCCTTGGGGGCTTCACTGGAGGCCACAGAGCTCCAGGTCCTCTGATAAACTGTCCCCAGGCAGCTCTCTCTCGGACGGGCAGCACGTGAGGCTTCTCGGCTTTCCTGCGGCTGCCTCTCTTCTCTCAATCTCAAGGACCAGAGATTCCAGCTGGTTAATTCCATGCATACTGTGCAGTAGATGCTATTTTAAATTAAGACGCTGTATGAGAGCCGGCAAGAAGCACAGAAAAGCCATTTGACTTTTCTTTGACATTTCCATGCTTTTCTGCATAAGGACTTAGAGGAGACCTTCTACATCTCGCCGTGGTCTGTCTCAGCTCATCTCCAGGGAAATACAGATCAGGGCAGTCGAGTCCCGAGAACTTTGAGAAAAGCCAGTGACAAAACCTCAGGTGGGCCTGCCCTGCGTGTCTTCTCTTCCACGGGATCCCGTGCCTGGGTGACCACTCGTCCTTCCACAGGAGGTAACTGTCTCCACGGCGGCTCTTGCTGTCCGGGACGCCGCAGCGCTGGGATGGCGGAGGTGCCTCGTGGGGGGTGCAGAGCTGGCTTAGTGCCGTGTTCTCAGGAAATGAACCCACCACGCAGGGCCTGGCACTCCTCTCAGCTGCTCTGGGAATGGGAGGCGCTGACGTGTTTGCCCAGTGGATGGCTTTTCTGAGATCAGCGTTCAAACACCACGTGATTAGTAGTAATAATGTGCTAAAGCTCCTTAAACACTCAAATGTTTCCCCCCCTTTAAGCCTGACAAACGCTTTCAATCTTCGCTGGTCTGTATTTTAAGCAGGATCCTAGCTCTGGGAAGTTTTAAGTGTTTTTTCATGATGGCAACTTAGACCTATGTTCTCAGTAGATCTCATGCCATTTTTAAGTAAATTAAATGCCTAAAACTCCCTGGATTTGATCCCTGGTTTGGGAAGATCCCCTGGAGGAGGACATGGCAACCCACGCCAGTGTTCTTGCCTGGAGAATCGCATGAACAGAGGAGCCTGGCGGGCTACAGTCCATGGGGCCGCAGAGCTGGACATGGCCCATTGAAGAGGACAGCATACTGGGTGGAAGCCCCTGTATTCATGGATCCACTCCTGTTGAGTTTCTCTGTCAGAAACATTGGCGATTTCTTAAACACCTCTAAGAACAATGGAGATTTAACAAGATAATGAATTGGCCAAGCTGAACAACTCCTGACCGTCCTTCGTTTTCAGCCCCACAAAGTGAGAGAGGATAGTATGTTTGGGTTTGTAACAGAAAGGCACATACAAACATTCAGACATCTGCTTACGGCTGTGTGTGTGATAAGAAACGCAGCAGGCTGAACTCTTAGCCCTTGACTCAGAGGTGTAAGAAGTAGAATTTTCTTTCCTTCTCTGTCACTGAATTCTATTTCGAACCTCAGCTGCCCTCAGTTTGGGTTTCCCAGGTGTTAGTGGTAAAGAGCCTGCCTGCCAATGCCAGAGAGGCAGGAGGCATGGACTCGATCGCTGAGAAATTCCAGTATTCTTGCTGGAGAATCCCATGGACAGAGGCGCCTGACTGGCTACAGTCCATGAGGTCGCCTGGAGCTGGACAGGACTGAAGTGGCTGAGCACACGCGCAGAGACTGAGGGGTTGGGGGAGGTCCCACCTGGTCTCTGGGTTTAAACCTGCTTATGACAGCATCCATAGTCAGGTCCCAATTCCTCTGGCCCCTCCTCCACCTTGCAGAGCTGAGCGCGACGTCCCTCCTGCCTAGCCCCGGGCCTGCTGGGGCGTGGCCCCTGGCGTTTTGGTGCCTCTCCTCTGGGCAGGAGCGTCATTTTCTTGCCCCTAGATGACACTGACCCTGGAAAATCTGTGGAATGAAAACCCTGTTGACACCCAGGTCACCCAAGAGCGTGTGTGCGCGCGTGCCCTTGTTCGCCTGGGGCCGCAGGGTCGCAGCTTCCGCCCCAGGCGGGCTCGGCCCCACCCAAGGAGGCAGCGGCTTCTCTCCACCGGCGGCGGCGTGGACCCTCTTCTAAGAGCTCCCCGCCCAGTCTGGGAGGAGTCAAATTCGCGTCTAGATGGGAGCCCCACTCTGAGCTCTTCCTCTGGGTTTTTAATCTGTTGTTTGGGTCCCCAATCCCTTGGAGGCTTTTGCTTTTGTCAGTAAGAAGTCAGAACTGGCCCTTTCCTCCACTCTGTTACGTAAAGCCTCTTTCCTAAGGTGGTGCAAGTTTAATGGCCTGAGCACTGAAACTGGAGAAAGGTTTAGTGTAAGGAAACACAGGTATAAAACCTTGGTGCTTATTTCAAACGACTGTCACACTTCACTAAATATGACTGTGCTTTGCCTATGTCATGCTATTAACAGCATTTTAAGAGCTTTATATTTTATAAAACTCCTTATTTTCAGCACATGCACCCTAGTGTTCATAGTAATAGTATTTATAACAGCCAAAATATGGAAGCAATCCAAAGGTCCATAAACAGATGAATGGATAAAGAAGATGCAGTGTATACATACTCACCTACACAGTGGAATATTAGCCATAAAGAAGAACATAAAAAAGAACAAAACTCTGTCCTTTGCAGCAAGGCTGACGGACCCAGAGAGTAGGATGCTTAATGAAATAAGTTAGTCAAAGAAAGACAAATGTTGTCTCATCACTTATATGTGGAAACTAAAAACCAAAACAAGCTAATGTATATAAAAAACAACATATATAGGAAAGGAACCCAGTAGATACCAGTGAGGACAGGGGAAACAGAAGTGTGGGATTAAAAGAGACAAAGCACTGTGTATAAAATCAACAGTTCGACTGTATTGTACAGCACAGGGCAATACAGTCATTATTTTAAGAACTTTATAATTTATAAAAGTATTGACTCATTATACAGTATACCTGAAACTAATATTGTAAAACAACTATCCTTCAACTAAAAAAAGAACAAAGCATGGAAATAGGTACTCCAAGGAAACACAGAAGTATAAAAAGACTCAGTATTCCAACATCTATAGGTAAAGGAATTTTAAACACTTACGTCTCTTAGGGCTTTACTTCAAATGACCTTGAACTTATCTGACTCTGAGAATCAATTTTTTTTTTCAAATCAGGCCTCTTAACAGTTAGACTCTGCAACTAACCAGTAGAAGGATGAAGATAAGAAGGGGGAAAAATAATAATGAACTGACCAAAGACCAAATTATACTTGGCTGCTTGGGTTTCAGCATTGATTTTATTTTTCCTACTAGAGTAAGTTTTATGAGACCCTATCAACCCTTATGAGCAGGCGGAATGCCTTTTATATCTTATTTTCTCTGTATGAAATATGCATCTTCATCAACTCACTTTTTCTGCCAAATATTTGCTCCTCTTAGAATCCCTTCCTCCTCAGGCTGAGTGAGTGGTCTCTTTCCACAGGCGTTTCAAACGCCTTGTCTCATTGTTAGAATGAATCACAAGTTGTTTTTAAATAGATGCCTATTTTTCGCTTCCTCTACTGTCGTCTATAATTGTTTTCCATTGCTTTTTTCCCTTTGTATTTATGATGCCTAGTATGGCATCTGGATTTCATTAAATGTTCAGTGCTGGGGGAAAGGCAGGTAAAGAGTAAACCGTGTTCTTGCTGAGCTGGACCTTCAAGTTCCTCCATTCAGTCAACTAGTCATCCAAAAGTACTCCCTGAGCACCTAGATATGCCAAGCACTGTCCAGGCATTAGCTTTCATACAGTGAACAAGAGAGAAAAAAATCCCCATTGAGCTCACTTTCCAATAGATGATGAAGATGATAACAAACAGAGAGAGAAAATATCAGGTTGCGATCAGTGGCCTGAAGGAAATAAAGCTAACTGGAGAAACCAAGGGGCCCCAGGAGGGAAGGGTAATGTTCTTTTCACAGAGTACAATTCTGAAAGGCCTGAGCACCTCAGATAAGGCTGCGTGTGGGCACAGACCTAAAGCACACGGGGAAACAGATGGTGCAGGTGTCAGGGCTGGTGGGGGGCAGACAATTCCACGCAGGGGAACCAACAGATGCAAAGGCTTTGAGGAAGACGGTACCCACCGTGTCTAAGGAACAGGAGAGAGGCGGTGTTGGCAAAGAAGGGGAGGGCAGCTAGTTAGGTCTGGAAAGTCTTCTATGCAGGTTTTTTTTAGTGCATGCATGATAAAAAGGTTTTGGATTTTATTCTAAGAGTGATGGGAATGTGTGAGAAGGTTTTGGAACACGATATGAAGTCATGATTGATGCGGCCTCGTGTGTGTCACTCTGAATGCCTGTAGGGAGGTGTGGTGATGTGGGAACCTTGGTTGGGAGGCCACCGCTACAGCGCCCGAGAGCTGCTGGGGGCTTGGACCCGGGTTTGAGAAGTGGACTGATTCCGGAGGCATCCACGAGGCAGAGCCCACAGCATTCCCTAACGTAACGGATTGGATGGTGAGGTGCACATCTGTACTAGGGATCCCTTGGGAATCCCTCTGGGGCTTGGCTGCCTTGGTCAGTGGTGCTGCTCAGTCCTGAGAAGAGGATGCTGAGAAAAGAGCTAGTTTGGGGGCGTAAGGAAGGGAGCAGGTGAACAAAGGGCTCTTCTCTGGACAGTGCTGGGAGGAAAAGCTCTCCCTCCTTGACCCTCTGAGGGTCCCTGGCTGGGTCCAAAAATTAAATCGACAAAGACAGACTAACAGGAGAAAAGCACACACATTTTGCTAAATTTTTATACATATGGGAGTTTTCAAAGAGAAGGAAGGCCTGAAGAAGTGACCAGAGTCGGAAGCTCTTATGCCTTCCAAAGACACGAGCCATTTGTGAAGAACTGACAAGACACAGGTGCCTGGTTGAAGAGTAGAAAAAGTAGCTAAGAAGATGAAGGTGAGTTTAACAAGGTTCGCTTGTACACATTTCTTGGGCCCAAGCTCCCTGTCCCTGGTGATAAGAAGGTGTTCCCTCCTCCTGGCAAAGGGACGGTACCTTCCATATGGGAGTTTCATGGCCAGAGGGGCTCCTGGGCTCTGAAGTCCAGAGAAGTTCCAGACAAGGTGGGGTACTGGTCCGAGTGCCTGTCCTGCTTCTGCCATCTTAGGGAAATTCCTTCACTTTAAAGTATTTAATGTTACAAGGTGCCCTGTTTGGGTGGCATGAACTGTGCCCCATCAGTGTGTCTATCTGACGGACAGGAGGAGGTGAGGAGAGGGGAGTACAGGAGTCAGAGTGCACGGGAGAGCGAGAGACTGCAGATGGCAGTCTGGAAGGCACGGGAAGGCTGAGCTTACGTAGCTAACATACACACAGAGAGCGATCAGGGGGCTGAGCTCCAGCGCTTCCGTGTGCAGTCAAAACAAGTCCCGAAGTAGACGGAGGAGAAGGAAGAAGCGGGGCCTCTGCCTTGGACGGCCAGGCAGCTCCCGTAGGTAGGAGTCTAACATGGGGACCAGCTGGGTCAAGCGATGCTGAAAGGCCGGCCAGGCTGAGGACTGAGAACTGCGGACGGACGCTGGCAAACAGGCAGCCATGCAAGACGCGGACAGCCTCAGCAGAGTTGTGGAGACGAGTCACTGGAGCGTGCTCCAGAGACCTGGAGGAGCAGTGGAGGCAGTTCAGTGCCCACAGTTCTCTGTGGGGGGTTCACTACAAAAGGAAGAGATAAGCGCGGTGCAGCCAGACACAGATTTGGGCATGATATTATAAAGGGGAAGACTGTTGTTTAATTTTTAATCTTGAAATGACAGTAGATGCACCAGGTGCTGCAAAAATGGTACAGAGATCCCAGATTCCCTTCCCCAGCGCGTGGAGCCACACACTGTTTTGACAGTAGACTCGTAAGTCTCGCATGTCTCTTAAATCTGTCTGCTTCCTAATTCTTGTTTCCCATGGATTTTATTTAGGGAAAACTGTTGTTTGTCCTATATACTTTCCCATATTCAGGATTTTGATTATTGCATCCTCATGAAACACTTTTGCCCATTCCTTTTCATGCTTTGTTCTAATTTCTACTTTCCTATAATTTAATTTAGAACCTTTATATGTACAGTCTAATGTCCTAGGACTGGCACATTTAAACGTGATATATGTGAGTTTTAGAGTCAAGCCTGATTATTTTAATACTGTCTTGGTTTTACTTTCCTGATTTTATTTTTGATTTTCTATCATTTCCAGTTTTTCTCTTTGGTCTTCCATGCTTGCTTTTTGACTGATAGTAATTTCTAAAATTCCTTCAATTAAAAAAGCTCATCAACAGATGAATGGATCAGAAGTTGTGGTACATATATACAGTGGAATATTCCTCAGCCATAAAAGAAACAAATTTGAGTCAGTTGCCATGAGGTGGATGAACCTAGAGCCTGTTATGCAGAGTCCAGACAATCAGAAAAACAAACACTATATACAAAGCATATATGTGCAATCTAGAACAACAGCACTGACACGCCAATCTGCAGGGGAGGACACACAGACATAAGAGAACAGACTGCTGGACACAGTGGGGGAAGGAGAGGGTAGGAGAAATGGAGACAGTAGGACTGCCCCAGAGACACTATCGTGTGAAACAGCCGGTGGAAGCTGCTGTCGAGCATGGGGAGCTCAGGCTGGTGCTCTGTGAGGACCTAGCAGGGTGGGAGGGGAGGGAGGCTTGAGAGGGAGGGCATAGACAGACAGACAGACAGAGAGATGATACATAGGTACAACTGATTCATGCTGTGGTACAGCAGAAACCAACACATTTACATGGTAAAGCAATTATCATCCAATTAAAAACTAAGTCCGTAGGTTTATATGATATGTAAGAGCTCCCTCCCCCACCACCATCTATCTTAGAAACCTGTGCATTTCCAATTTAGCACTTATCACAGGCATTATTTTTAGCTCACTTAAATATAATAACAAACATTTACAGAGTACAAAAATACAATGTATCACATTCTTGTGTTCTTGGGAAAATTATCCCGTGTATTGGAGAAAATGATATAGACGATACAGGAAGTCACTGCACCTGTAAAGCCCTTGGCAGGGGAAGGGATAAGACCTCGTATACAGGTGGAGAGGCTGGTCTCAAGTCTGAGCGGGGCGCTGTAACTTGTGGAAAGACATTCTATATATGGTTCACACATTTACTGGTGGGAACATGTATGACATCGACTGCTCCTATCTTCCTTTCCAAAGGAATTACTTTTTTTTAAAGAACCTTTATATGTACAGTCTAATGTCCTAGGACTGGCACATTTAAACGTGATATATGTGAGTTTTAGAGTCAAGCCTGATTATTTTAATACTGTCTTGGTTTTACTTTCCTGATTTTATTTTTGATTTTCTATCATTTCCAGTTTTTTTCTTTGGTCTTCCATGCTTGCTTTTTGACTGATAGTAATTTCTAAAATTCCTTCAATTAAAAAAGCTCATCAACAGATGAATGGATCAGAAGTTGTGGTACATATATACAGTGGAATATTCCTCAGCCATAAAAGAAACAAATTTGAGTCAGTTGCCATGAGGTGGATGAACCTAGAGCCTGTTATGCAGAGTCCAGACAATCAGAAAAACAAACACTATATACAAAGCATATATGTGCAATCTAGAACAACAGCACTGACACGCCAATCTGCAGGGGAGGACACACAGACATAAGAGAACAGACTGCTGGACACAGTGGGGGAAGGAGAGGGTAGGAGAAATGGAGACAGTAGGACTGCCCCAGAGACACTATCGTGTGAAACAGCCGGTGGAAGCTGCTGTCGAGCATGGGGAGCTCAGGCTGGTGCTCTGTGAGGACCTAGCAGGGTGGGAGGGGAGGGAGGCTTGAGAGGGAGGGCATAGACAGACAGACAGACAGAGAGATGATACATAGGTACAACTGATTCATGCTGTGGTACAGCAGAAACCAACACATTTACATGGTAAAGCAATTATCATCCAATTAAAAACTAAGTCCGTAGGTTTATATGATATGTAAGAGCTCCCTCCCCCACCACCATCTATCTTAGAAACCTGTGCATTTCCAATTTAGCACTTATCACAGGCATTATTTTTAGCTCACTTAAATATAATAACAAACATTTACAGAGTACAAAAATACAATGTATCACATTCTTGTGTTCTTGGGAAAATTATCCCGTGTATTGGAGAAAATGATATAGACGATACAGGAAGTCACTGCACCTGTAAAGCCCTTGGCAGGGGAAGGGATAAGACCTCGTATACAGGTGGAGAGGCTGGTCTCAAGTCTGAGCGGGGCGCTGTAACTTGTGGAAAGACATTCTATATATGGTTCACACATTTACTGGTGGGAACATGTATGAAGTTTCATCCGACTGCTCCTATCTTCTCCAGAACTAAGTAGTTGAACATGCAAAGGAACGAAGAGGTGTTGCTGGGCTGGAGATGACAGGAATGAGTCACCTCAAAGAGAGCCAGTCTCTGGACTAAGAAAACACGGGAGGATCACGGTGAGTGCTAAGGCTCTGTAAGGTCTGTGGGCATCATCTTAAAGCCAGGCTCATCAGTGTCTGCGTTTGTGCCTCTTCAGTTATATTCGACTGTTTGGGTGAAAGGGGTGGAATACGCAGAGAGCTGGATTTTAGCCAGGATTGGGGTCTCACACAGGAAGCAGGCGAGGGAGACAGTGGTGAGCGACCTGGAGACGTACAGTCGGGGGATTTCTATGATGGATCGTGGGGTCTAAGCTCAGTGAGGAGGGAAGAGAGGGCATGAGGTAAAGGAGGGTGGATGGACTGGGAACCCCAGCAGAGTCACAGTTTTGGAGTTTAGATACTCGGGTGAGGAGACTTGAAACCCAGGCAGAAGTCAGAGGGAGTAATGTCTGAAGGAAGCTTGTGGAACCAGCGAAGTGTTTTGTTGGTAATAAATACATCTGGGTAACAACTCCAGGAGGAAAAAGGCTGAGCTGATGAGTCACCGAGAGTATGTCGGTGGTCGTGTTGGAGAGAGTAGCCATAAGCCAGATGGTGAAAGAGCTGAGAAACAACAGGGAAGCACCACACATCTCTGCATAATCAGCCAGAACCCTCCCTCTAGAGCACATAGAAGCAGATTAGAAGGAGAAACACACACCCCAGCACGCTCTTTAGACACTGTTGTGCAGAAGGTCAGTTTGGGACTGAACGGTTTTGTGAGCTCCCTTGAGCCAGGGGTCCAGGCCCAGCAAGAAGAGGCCCAGCGTGCCCAGCAGGCTGGGAGTGACCCTGCAGGAACCCTGTGCCCCTGCACCATCTGGCTGGAGTGGACGATGGCGATTTGGACGCTGGGCATTTTACACAAAAGGAAGCGGCAACCTTTGGGAAGCAGCAGCTGGAATAAGGGCACTAACTCCCTCTCCTCATCTCATCTGGGTGTGAGCTTGAAATGAAAGAGGGTCTTCTGTGCAATCAGGATCCCCAGGGAGCATCCTCCGTTTAGCCTGTGTTTAGTCTCTTTAGTCGTGTCTGACTCTTTGTGACCCCATGCACTGTAGCCCACAAGGCTCCTCTGTCCATGGAATTTTCTAGGCAAGAAGACTGGAGTGCGCTGCCACTTCCTACTCCAGGGGATCTTCCCAACCTGGAGATGGAATCCGTATCTCTTGCATCACCAGGTGGACTGTTTACCTCTAGCATCACCTGGGAAGCCCCGCTTCCGTAGAAGAAGGTAAAGATGCTTTCACAGAAGACAATGAGCCTGTAGGGATTTTACCCGTGAAAAGTGACGTGTCTCAAACACGCAGGGGAGGGGCTTGGGGATGTAGAAGGATCTGAGATGGACTCTTGGGCTTCTTATAAAGATTAAAATAATTGTGAATGAAGAGAATACTAGAATTAATCCTGACTGCATTGTGGGATGAGACGGACAATTAATTTTAATTATTGCTTCCTTTCGAGGACTAAATTCTTTGGCATTCTTGATGCACGAGTGGAAAGGCTGATGGAGTGAAAATGTGACTGACTCAGACGGGCTGCCCCTGCCCACCTCTGCCCGGCGTCAACGAGACAGCGTGGAAGCCGCAGAGACGCAGACGGAGAGAATTAAGCGCAGGTCAGAGCACGAGTCAAGACTACCTTTGATAAAACCTCATTTATTCTTGAGTAAATTGATTTAGAATTTGTCTTATTTTGATCTGAGCTGAACTAAAGCTTACTATTTTATGGTGTCTCAAGATAAGGTTTGCTCAGCGAATTGTTAATACAAATGATACTGCAGATGTTGAACTTACTTAGAAGGATGCTTTCTGCATGCACATGTGTTAAACTGATCCTGTTAATTACAAACGACTCATTTAATGAGACATATATATATATGGGTGCATTTCATATCATAAATCCTATTTATGATAAATAAGTGTGCCTCTATAAATATAAAAATGCAGCCTTATTCTGGTAGGAAATGTGTTTCCAATTTTGTCTCAACCACAGAAAACTTAATTTTCTGCCCAGTTTTACAATCTTAGATTAATAGTAGCATCCAGTGCTGCTTCCTTTCATTTTTTAATTCTAATGAACACATAAATCTTTAATTAAGAACTGGCCTATTAACCTATGAGCTACCTCCAGACCTCTTCAAAGAAGTATGTAGTTTGGATTAGTATCAAAAACCCCTACAATGGAAATTAGCTCTGATTTTGCTATTAACTATCAAGCCTACACGAAATGCCTTTACTTGATAAGATACCAGAACCTGCAGGGGTTGAACTAGACGAGCTTTTGAAGTTGCTGTCAGCTCTGAGGTTCATGGCCATTATTCAGTCTTAAATTAACAATCACCCTGCTTTTCAAATGTGGCTTTAGAGAAAGTCTCTGCAAATTTAATAATTAGAATTCATGAACATCTATTTAACGACAGGTTAATAAGGCCTATTAAAAAGTGAGTGGTACAGAAAGACCATACCATATTATATACCATACAATACTGTATTTAAACAGAACTTTTACAATAACATTTTTCTAGGCTTTACTATACTAAGTCGAGAAAGTCAGATGGAAAGACAAATATCATATGATATCACTTATATGTGGAATCTAAAATAATACAAATGAACTTATTTACAAAACAGACTCACTGACACAGGATACAATCAACGTTACCAAAGGGGAAGGGATAAATTGGGAATTTGGGGTTAACAGATACAAACTGCTATATATAAAATAAAAAACCAGGGTCTCCTATGTAGTACAGGGAACTATATTCAAAATCTTGTAGCAACCTATAAAGGAAAAGAATCTGAAAAATATTTGTATAATTGAGTCACTTTGCTGTATACCAGAAACATTGTAAACTGACTATACTTCATTGAAAAGTAACATCCTTCTAACTGAAAAATAAGTGCATATTGGCTATTGAAAATTTTCAAAAGAAAGCTAAAAAGACAACAAGAACTTCACTACCAATCCCCACAGTCATTTTTAAATCCACATGCTTGTTTCCTTTCTATGAGTACATATTAATAAACTGTTACACTAATGAACATACAGTTTTATAAGCTGCTTCCCTCATAATGGTGTAATTAAAAGTATGTATTTTTAAAAGACAACTTTAACTTTCATCTTGAGTCATGATGGAGTCACTGTTTCCAGATTTGCTTGACAGGAAATGATTAAAAAACAGGACTAAATGCTCTAAAAAATAAACAGAAACCTCAAACAAACAGACCAGGGAGGTCAGAGGGGAGGCTCTCATTCCCTACGACAAGAATCGAGCCAAGAGGCAGAAGGAAGAGTCCTCAAGAGTCCAGAGTGCATTTTCACACTATAAAACCTTATTTATGACACATAAGTAAATGCCTCTGTAAGTACAAAAATGCATCCTTATTCTAGCAGCAAGTGTGTTTCCATTGACAAAGAAAAGCCACAAAAAGTCAATGGAAAGTCACGGACTCTGCTTACGTAGCCCTCCTGGCTTCCTTTTTTCTGTTAAAAGCATTCTCCTTCCCTTGCCACATGGTGACTTGCAAGTGGCTCACCATATTTTCAAATCCCAAACTGCAGTTCTCTGCTGATCCCAAATAAAATCGCCTTTGCTGGAGAAATTCCTGAGAGTCTGTTTGTTTCAGGTCAACAGTATGAAACAATTGTTCCTAGCCACTGAACAACAGGCAGCACATGTGTATGACTGCTAAGACGGGAGGAAAAACAAGCCCTGGTATTGCTCTGGCTTTCTGGCTGGAGCCTCTTTCCAGACTACACTCCAAGGAAGCGTGGTCTATTGGAGCGCGTCTCAGGCAGCAGAGAAATGAGCGTGAGGGAGGCCAGAGTAGCTGAGAGGAAAGGGCAGGGCACCGGGAGGGAGAGTGATACGTTTAAAAATAACAGCAACATAGAGAAGGCTCTTGAATCTGTGGCAGGACACTGAATAGAGATTCCAAAAGGTAAATCTAATAGGTGTAAACTATCTTTAAAGACTGCTTTAATACCTTCCTGATAGAGCTGAAGAATAAGCCTCAAAAATAGTTTTTAAAAAAGCTAAAAAGACAACAAGAACTTCACTACCAATCCCACAGTCATTTTTAAATCCACATGCTTGTTTCCTTTCTATGAGTACATATTAATAAACTGTTACACTAATGAACATACAGTTTTATAAGCTGCTTCCCTCATAATGGTGTAATTAAAAGTATGTATTTTTAAAAGACAACTTTAACTTTCATCTTGAGTCATGATGGAGTCACTGTTTCCAGATTTGCTTGACAGGAAATGATTAAAAACAGGACTAAATGCTCTAAAAAATAAACAGAAACCTCAAACAAACAGACCAGGGAGGTCAGAGGGGAGGCTCTCATTCCCTACGACAAGAATCGAGCCAAGAGGCAGAAGGAAGAGTCCTCAAGAGTCCAGAGTGCATTTTCACACTATAAAACCTTATTTATGACACATAAGTAAATGCCTCTGTAAGTACAAAAATGCATCCTTATTCTAGCAGCAAGTGTGTTTCCATTGACAAAGAAAAGCCACAAAAAGTCAATGGAAAGTCACGGACTCTGCTTACGTAGCCCTCCTGGCTTCCTTTTTTCTGTTAAAAGCATTCTCCTTCCCTTGCCACATGGTGACTTGCAAGTGGCTCACCATATTTTCAAATCCCAAACTGCAGTTCTCTGCTGATCCCAAATAAAATCGCCTTTGCTGGAGAAATTCCTGAGAGTCTGTTTGTTTCAGGTCAACAGTATGAAACAATTGTTCCTAGCCACTGAACAACAGGCAGCACATGTGTATGACTGCTAAGACGGGAGGAAAAACAAGCCCTGGTATTGCTCTGGCTTTCTGGCTGGAGCCTCTTTCCAGACTACACTCCAAGGAAGCGTGGTCTATTGGAGCGCGTCTCAGGCAGCAGAGAAATGAGCGTGAGGGAGGCCAGAGTAGCTGAGAGGAAAGGGCAGGGCACCGGGAGGGAGAGTGATACGTTTAAAAATAACAGCAACATAGAGAAGGCTCTTGAATCTGTGGCAGGACACTGAATAGAGATTCCAAAAAGGTAAATCTAATAGGTGTAAACTATCTTTAAAGACTGCTTTAATACCTTCCTGATAGAGCTGAAGAATAAGCCTCAAAAAATCCACAAGAAAGTTAAAGGCGACTAAGCGCTAAAGAATTGATACTTTCAAACTGTGGTGCTGGAGAAGACTCTTTGGAGTCCCTTGGACTTCAAGGAGATCAAACCAATCAATCCTAAAGGAAATCTACCCTGAGTATTCATTCGAAGGACTGATGCTAAGGACGAAGCTCCAACACTTTTGCCACCTGATGCAAAGAAACGACTCAACGGCAGACTCTGATGCTGGGAAGGATTGAAGGCAAAAGGCGCAGGGGGCGGCAGAGGCTGAGATGGTGAGATAGCATCACTGAGCCAATGGACATGAGCTTGAGCAAGTTCTGGGAGACGCTAAAGGACAGGGAAGCCTGATGAGCTGCAGTCCATGGGGTTGCAAAGAGTCAGACACGATATGACAGACAAGTAAGTTATAATAAATACGTACCAAACAAAAACCACCTAGATCTTTAAAAGGGAACAACAAACAGATCTTCAACAATATAACATTCATAATATCAACCATCTAATCCAAAAACTGCTAGATATGTGAAGTGAACAGGACTTGTTTTAGCTCAAAGAAAAAGAATGAAAGGAACACCTATTATAAATTTCAATGATTTAGAAAGATTAACATGATTAAGAGGAATATGAAAGATTTAAAATAACCAAATGAAACTTCTAGAGCTGAAAAACTATAGTCTTAAGTCAATTATATGCTGGATCAGATTAATAGGAGGTTAGTCACTTCAAAATTTAGATTTCAAAATTAGTCACTTCAAAAGTTAAAGTTATCAGTTAAAGATCCTATAATGGCTATTATCGAAACTAGAGCACAGAGAAGCGGGGGAAGAACTGGAAAAAAAACAGTGACTAGAGAACTGGTGAGTTCTGGAACAATATCAGATATTCTAACATGATCCTTCTCACATCAGGAATAAAAGATGGGCCATCAGTACAGACCCCGCAGACATGGAAAAGAGATTTGATAAACAAATAAATTAGACAACTTCTTGAAAAATACAAATTATACAAACTGGAAGATAAAGTATTGAAATCTGACTAGCTTCATACCTCAGAGAAAAAGTGAATTCCTAAACGTTCTTTCAAAATACCTTCTGGTCTAGGTGGATTCACTCATGACTGTATCGAAGATTTAAACAGTAAATTATACAGATCTGTCATCAGCTCATTCAGAGAGTGGAGTAGAAGGAAACATTTCTCAACTCTACATCCCAATACTAAAACCAGAAAAAGATATTAAAAGAAAAATATTAAGGGCCAAATCCTTCCTGAACACACATGTAAATCCTTAATAAAACACTAGCAATAACTTATGGCTTGAAGACCAGATAAAATTTACCCCGTTAATGCAATATTCCCAAAACTATACATCAATAATTAATGTATTTCATCACATTATCAGAATAAAGAGAAATGTAAATCAATAAATAAAAACAAAGTAAACAAAAAATGAACATAATTGTTTACATTTAACAGAACAAACAGGAAACACTCATCTTAAGGGATATGAGGCATTTCACAAAAGCTAACATCCACTTAAGATAACTCTCTGTTGGTAAACTAAATAAAGGAATTATACCAACCTGATAAAAAGCAAAAGATAGCCTATTTAAGTGTGAATCTTTAGTATTAAGAAAAAGAAGAAAGCGGTCCCTCTCAGCTGTTATTTACACTGCACCGGGTGCCCTCAGACAGTAAGAGAAGGAAAGGAAAAGACGGTCAAGATGGAAAGAAGGAAGTGCACCTCTTGTTACTTCCGTGCAATGTGATCACGTGTGCAGACAATCCCAAGATACCTGCCCAAGAGCTATCACAACTAATAAGGCAGCAAGGCCCAGCACACGTGGCCAATAAACAAAGTCATTTCTCTGTATCCCATCAACAAATGAAAATTAAATGTATACAGTAATTCCATGTGCAAGAGAGACAAAGACAGAAAATTCTTAAGGATAAATTAAGAATGAAGTATAAGACCTCCACAAGGAAAACATGAACACGGACGGCGAGAGAGAAAATTAAAGAATCTTAAAGATGGAGATATATAGCTTACATGGAAAAGAGATTTGATAAACAAATAAATTAGACAACTTCTTGAAAAATACAAATTATACAAACTGGAAGATAAAGTATTGAAATCTGACTAGCTTCATACCTCAGAGAAAAAGTGAATTCCTAAACGTTCTTTCAAAATACCTTCTGGTCTAGGTGGATTCACTCATGACTGTATCGAAGATTTAAACAGTAAATTATACAGATCTGTCATCAGCTCATTCAGAGAGTGGAGTAGAAGGAAACATTTCTCAACTCTACATCCCAATACTAAAACCAGAAAAAGATATTAAAAGAAAAATATTAAGGGCCAAATCCTTCCTGAACACACATGTAAATCCTTAATAAAACACTAGCAATAACTTATGGCTTGAAGACCAGATAAAATTTACCCCGTTAATGCAATATTCCCAAAACTATACATCAATAATTAATGTATTTCATCACATTATCAGAATAAAGAGAAATGTAAATCAATAAATAAAAACAAAGTAAACAAAAAATGAACATAATTGTTTACATTTAACAGAACAAACAGGAAACACTCATCTTAAGGGATATGAGGCATTTCACAAAAGCTAACATCCACTTAAGATAACTCTCTGTTGGTAAACTAAATAAAGGAATTATACCAACCTGATAAAAAGCAAAAGATAGCCTATTTAAGTGTGAATCTTTAGTATTAAGAAAAAGAAGAAAGCGGTCCCTCTCAGCTGTTATTTACACTGCACCGGGTGCCCTCAGACAGTAAGAGAAGGAAAGGAAAAGACGGTCAAGATGGAAAGAAGGAAGTGCACCTCTTGTTACTTCCGTGCAATGTGATCACGTGTGCAGACAATCCCAAGATACCTGCCCAAGAGCTATCACAACTAATAAGGCAGCAAGGCCCAGCACACGTGGCCAATAAACAAAGTCATTTCTCTGTATCCCATCAACAAATGAAAATTAAATGTATACAGTAATTCCATGTGCAAGAGAGACAAAGACAGAAAATTCTTAAGGATAAATTAAGAATGAAGTATAAGACCTCCACAAGGAAAACTATGAACACGGACGGCCGAGAGGAGTTAAAAAAATCTTAAAGATGGTGAGCTGTATATATTTAGACATTGGGAGATTATACTGGGCTTGGCCAAAAAGTTCATTTGGGTTTTTTTCCATAAGATGATATGGAACAAACTTTTTGACCAACTCAATGTTAGGGCATAGTTTCTCCAAATTAATCCTCAGATTCCATATAATTTCAGTTATGGGTTTTTTTGTTTTTTTTTTTTTGGTAGAAGTGCCTAGAAGATAGCTAAAACAATGTTTTTAAAGAAAAGGAACAAATTTGAAGGAGTCACACTATTTTCACACTTTATTCTCACTATTATAACAAGGTTACAGTAATCAAAACAGCTCCCGTGTCCATGGAATTCTCCAGGTAAGAAAACTGGAGTGGGTTGCCGTTCTTGAGGGGATGCTTCCCAAACCAGGGTTCAAACCTGGCTCTCCTGCATTGCAGGCAGATTCTCTACCATCTGAGCCCCCAGGGGAGCCCCCTACTATCACTGTAAGTTGAAAACATATAGATCAATGGATCAGATAGAGAGTCCTGAAATAAACTAACACGCTGATTTTCAACAAAGTTACCGGATAATTTAATGGGGGAAGGTGGGGCCTTTTCAACAAATGAAGCTGGAAAAACTACTGATTCACATGGAAACAAAGTTTGACCCTGACCTCACACCTTCACAAAACTAGCTAGAAGAGCCCAGAGGCCTCAGTGTGAAAGCTGAACCCATAAAACTTCAAAAAGAAACACAGGATAAAATCTTTATAATTCTAGAGTAGGTACGGATTTCTAGGAACACAAAATGATTACTATAAAATAAAAAAATTGATAAACTGGTCATTATCACAATGAAAACCTTTTTAGTGAGACACTCTTAAGACGAGGGCAATACAGACCAGGAGGAAACATCGGTAGTACATATAACTCAAAAGGAACTTAAACTGAGGCTCTAGGGGGCTCTTACAGCTCAATAATAAGGCAACTAAATTAATAAAAATTATCCAATGAGAGAGTACTACATATGTAATGCTACTTAAAGAACTATCCTTATTATGTAGAATGACCAGACACAATGTCCCTGGGTTCTTACAAGTTAGTATTGTTTCTTTCTAAAGTATCCTGGGTTTAATAAGTAATTTGGTAATTCTATTTATGACTTTTTAAAAAACAATTTTAGAACATGACGGTCTATTATTTCTCTTTAAAACAGTTCAGGATAAACAGTATGTGGAGGTTTCTAAGTTTTCTTTAATCAGTATCCTGGGTGATGATCTGTACCAGTTGTCTGCACATGAAGAACCCTGGTCCAGAGTCCAGGGCTTCCCTGGTGGCTCAGCAGTAAAGAATCCACCCGCGAGGGCAGGAGTCATGGGTTTGATCCCTGGGCTGGGAAGATCCCTTGGGAAACGAAATGACAGCCCCCTCTAGTATTCTTGGTCTGGCAAATCCCACGAACAGAGGAGCCTGGCAGGCTATGGGATTGTGAAGAGTCGGACACAACTTAGCGACTAAGCAACGGCCATCCAGGACCGACACTACAAGCTGTGTGTGGTTGGTGCTGACCATCAAGAATCTTCCACAATCTCTAGAGGAGCTGACAGCAACTCTTTTAGGGATGAACAACTGAATTAGAAGGCTTGTTAATTAGACAAAGGACATTAAAAATAACTGGACAAATGAGAAGTGGCTAGAAAGACTGTATAGTTATCTACATTTTTGCAAGAAGAAAATATAAGAACAGCAAGTTCAACAACCTAGAACCTCTAGAGAAACCTGGTTTTGGCTCCTTCCACCCAAGAGAGGATGACCAAGAAAAGGGCCGCTGGTCCTTCCTAAAGCCACATGTTGCGCCCGTCCTATGGAAACTTTTGTAGCGAAGTGTTTATTGGAATGCCTGCAAAGCCAGAAAGCAAAGGGTTTGACCACGTTTTGAAACTGGCCTTATAATGATTTGGGGCTGTTTGATAATAAATGAATAAAACTTTGCATTCATAGCAAATTCACCCTTAGATTCTGGGCGCATAACAGCTTACCGGTGGTGGAGGGTGGGCAAGGGGACACACAGTCCCTGCTTGCCTCCAATGGTCACAGGCTACTGACATGATTAAAGAACCTACAGCTGTGAAAGGCCAAACTGGCTCAGAGTTTTCAACATGAGATTTTTAAAAACGAAACTAACAAAGGTAGACAATAGAGGTTGTGTGTGTGTGTTGCTGGTTTTGTTGTATCTTATTTTACAGTTCAAAAGTGGCCAAAATTTTGTCTGACTCACTTGTATTTCCTCCCAAGTTTTTTTTACTTATTCACAAATGGATAAATTTCACGCGGGTAAATGAGTAGAATAGAAACCACTCATCTAAAAGGCCCATAAAACCACAGAGAGGAGGGGAGCATAGTAAAACATCAGCAGGAGTTAGTGAATGAAAGACTGTGGACGAAGGTTACGTTTCCACGCCATGAACTGTTGTTCAGTTGCTAAGTCGCGTCCAGCTCTTTCGCAACTCCAGGACCTGCAGCCCGCCGGGCTCCCTGTCCACGGATTTCCCAGGCAAGAATACTGGAGTGGGTTGTTAGTTTCTTCTCCAGGGGATCTTCCTTACTCTCCTCAAAAATAAGGAGATGTTGATTACTTGTTCTCTTAGGTTCATAAAGAATCATAAAAGGAAAGATAAAGTTGATTTTAACTAAACCTAGGAAGGCTTCAAATGGTCACGAGACATAGTTAGCCTAACGGTCATATTGTCAAATGCTCATAATAAAGTTCGTGAGATGTAGAAACTGTTGCCTTTGACGTTTCCACAAGAGAATAGAACATTGTCCTAAAACATTCTAAAAAATGACCTCTAAGACCCTGGGTCATATAACTCTCAAAGTGTCTTTCAGGCGATGTGATCTTAACACAGAGGAGAAGGTAAGGATGACTTGGCTTTGAGCCTTGAAAGGCAGGAGGAGGGTCCCTCCAGAGGAAGGGACACAGCGGGCAGGTGCGGGACTGCAGGTTTGACCACGTTTTGAAACTGGCCTTATAATGATTTGGGGCTGTTTGATAATAAATGAATAAAACTTTGCATTCATAGCAAATTCACCCTTAGATTCTGGGCGCATAACAGCTACGGTGGTGGAGGGTGGGCAAGGGGACACACAGTCCCTGCTTGCCTCCAATGGTCACAGGCTACTGACATGATTAAAGAACCTACAGCTGTGAAAGGCCAAACTGGCTCAGAGTTTTCAACATGAGATTTTTAAAAACGAAACTAACAAAGGTAGACAATAGAGGTTGTGTGTGTGTGTTGCTGGTTTTGTTGTATCTTATTTTACAGTTCAAAAGTGGCCAAAATTTTGTCTGACTCACTTGTATTTCCTCCCAAGTTTTTTTTACTTATTCACAAATGGATAAATTTCACGCGGGTAAATGAGTAGAATAGAAACCACTCATCTAAAAGGCCCATAAAACCACAGAGAGGAGGGGAGCATAGTAAAACATCAGCAGGAGTTAGTGAATGAAAGACTGTGGACGAAGGTTACGTTTCCACGCCATGAACTGTTGTTCAGTTGCTAAGTCGCGTCCAGCTCTTTCGCAACTCCAGGACCTGCAGCCCGCCGGGCTCCCTGTCCACGGGATTTCCCAGGCAAGAATACTGGAGTGGGTTGTTAGTTTCTTCTCCAGGGGATCTTCCTTACTCTCCTCAAAAATAAGGAGATGTTGATTACTTGTTCTCTTAGGTTCATAAAGAATCATAAAAGGAAAGATAAAGTTGATTTTAACTAAACCTAGGAAGGCTTCAAATGGTCACGAGACATAGTTAGCCTAACGGTCATATTGTCAAATGCTCATAATAAAGTTCGTGAGATGTAGAAACTGTTGCCTTTGACGTTTCCACAAGAGAATAGAACATTGTCCTAAAACATTCTAAAAAATGACCTCTAAGACCCTGGGTCATATAACTCTCAAAGTGTCTTTCAGGCGATGTGATCTTAACACAGAGGAGAAGGTAAGGATGACTTGGCTTTGAGCCTTGAAAGGCAGGAGGAGGGTCCCTCCAGAGGAAGGGGACACAGCGGGCAGGTGCGGGACTGCAGGGGCTGACGCACAGTGGAGGTGCGGGAGGACTGGTCACACTGACTCTTGACAAGCAGAGCTTTCCTTTAATTACTCTCTAGGGTCACACCAATCTTTCTTACTTTTTTCCTGTAATATTTCTGAAGGAAGTGTCAGTCAGTCAGTCGTGCCCTCTCTTTGCAGCCCCTGGGCTGCAGCCCGCCAGGTTCCTCTGCCCATGGAGTTCTCTGGGCAAGAGCCCTGGAGTGGGTCGCCATCTCCTCCTCCAGGTGGTCTTTCCGCCTAGGCTCTCCTGCATCGCGCTCAGACTCTTCACTGTCTGAGCGACCAGGGAAGCCCAACAGACCTATTCCTGAGTTGTCATTTTCTAAACCCATCTATTCCTTTTCTGAAGCCTGGGCAACACTGGCCCTGTTAAAAGCCTTCTGGCGGGCTTCCCTGGTGGTGCAGCGGGTAGAGACACTGCCTTGCAGTGCAAGGGGCGCCGGTTCGATCCCTGGCCTGGGAGGATCCCACGTGCCGCGGAGCGGCTGGACCAATGTGTCCAATGACTGAGCTGGAGCTCTGGAGCGCAGGTGCCCAGAGCCAGTGCTCTGCAACGACAGAGGCCACGGTGATGGGAAGCCCACTTGGGCCAAAGAACAAAGGTGGATGAGCCCGCCGGCCCCCCTCCCTCTCCAACCCTCCCCCTCCCCCACCAAAAAATACATTAAAAAAAAAAAGCCTCTGGCAACGTCCTTGTTTCCTCAGATACAAATAGTGGTTTTGCAATTCCATCTCTAGGTTTCTTCAGTATCCTGGTGTATAATCTGTGCAGGCCTAAAGTCTTGAATTCATTTAAAACAACTGTCTCTTTTAATCTTCTTGCCTATTTTGAGTGTTTGTTCCCCTTAATGATGTTCATCTCTTTAAAGAAACTGCAAGTTCAGACCAATTCAGTGTGGCCTTTGCCCCTTGTCATTTAGTTCAAGTTGGTAGCAGTGTTGTGTTTCATTTCAGCCGCTATTTTCATTTGGCCCTACAGATGATTATACGTAGGCTTCTGGATGGCCTTGTTATGGGAGTGCTTGCCCTAAAAGACTCTTGGTAAATTGCAACTTCACGTCATCATTTTAACTAAGAGACAGCAGTGTGGTGTTTTCACAGACACTGGTTAAACAATAAATAAGTCACCCTACGGCCCTTTCTGGGTGGGAGGGAGTCACACTGATAGCATCATCCTTCTTTTCTGTAATTAAAAGAAGCGAGGTATCTAATTATAAGAAAACACTGGGCATCTTTGTAACACCAAATGTCTACCGTTTCTAGAAATTTAATCCATTGAGATGCTTTTCTCCAAATTGAAGAAAAATAAGACTGCTGCTAGACTGAGGTGGTGGCGTGTCAGATTTCAGCCTATAGCAGATTTTTTTTTTCCTTTATTTTAAAGATTTTACAGAGTTTTGTTGTTCACCAACATGTATGTTCCCAGATCATTCATATGCATATCCCTGATTTTATGGCATGCTTAGGAATCACTGAACAGTGAATGCATGGAGAACTGCTGACACAGCCTCTTTCGTGCGGCCGCCCTCTCCTGGCCCCGACAGGACTTTATCCAAGAGCTGGAGGTGCAAGTCCAAGTTTCCTAGTCTCCACGTTTCATCCGAGCAGGAGGAAAATTCGAGGGAAAAAAGTGCCTTTGGTCATTTAACACTCTCTCAATTTATGTATTAGTAAATTTGTCAGTGAATATAGCATTGAAAAAAATAAACTCTCAATATGTTAGAGATTGCTCAGTCAGTTTTGAGGTTTGAAAGAAGATTGTTTAGGTAACTGCAGTATCCTGAAACCACAAGTTAAACAAATAACTAAAAGTAATCTACCTTTCCTTGCTTTTAAATTAATAGAATGAAAGTTCAGAAACTGAGTGCATACCTTAATTGCAGTGATGCAAAGCTTCCCTTATTCATTGTCTATTCCTGGGAAGGAAGGGGAATTAATTCAAGACAGAGCAGACAGAAATTGATATAACTAAGAGAGAAATCAAAGCTTTATCTGGACAGTGCTTTTTATTGCACTAGTAGTAAAAGGTTGTAAGATTTGGAAATTTCACCTTCACTGACCCAAAAGAAGAGTAATACAGAGTGCTCAAAACTTTTAAATTAAAAGAGTCAAAGGTCTCTATATTGTAGTTTAATTGTAACTAACACAAGGCAGGATTTAATTATAAGGAAATACTTCATTATTTATACGATAACTTTATTCATGAAGAAACACTCCATTATTAACTTCTACCTAAAGGCATAATCGATGTCGCTCTGAGATCATGCGTTATGTCAGTTTCCTATGGCTGATGTAATAAGTTACTACAAAGACAGCGGCTTAAAGGGACATGTTTACTGTCAGTCGGAGTGCCTGCCGGAACCACAGCCAGGCTTCCCGGGCGTCACACTGGGGCTGGCCCCACCCTCCACGCACCTGCAACAACCCCAGCACCACAGAAGGATGCTTGTCACTCGTACGGGACGCCCCTGGAGTGCCCGGCTCTGGGGACCATGGGGGACTGCTCTTCTGGGCCCCAGAGCAGACCTTCTATAGAAGCCCACGACTTCAGCCAAAGGAGAGGCAGCCGAATACCCAGAAATAAGCCCACAAAGTTAGGCAAGATGAGGTGAAAATATGTTTCAAATCAAAGGGCAAGATGCAATCTCAGAATAAAAGAACTAAAGGAAGATATGTAATCTAAAAGATCCCCTGGAGAAGGACACAGCAGCCCACTCCAGTGTTCTTGCCTGGAGAATCCCATGGACAGAGGAGCCTGGCGGGCCGCAGTCCTTGGGGTCACAGAGTCGGACACAATTCAGCAACTGAGCACACGCGCCATCTCTAGATAAAGGGGTCATAAATGTGCTCACTGAGCTTGGGTGAGGAATGGATAAACCTAAGATCTTCAACCAAGAGAGAAAAAGTAAAAAAAGGACTAATTAGAGTTGAAGAATACAACAACTAAAATTAAAAATTCACTGTATTGTGTCAACAGCAGTTCAATAATGCAGAATGGATCAGTGATCTGGAAGAAAGGGTAGAGGAAATCACCAACTGAAAAGCAAAAAGGAAACAAGAAAAAACCAGCATAGTTTAAAGCGGTGACGCCATCCTTTTTGGCACCAGGGGACCAGTGTCATGGAAGACAGATCTTTTCCGTGGACGGCGGAAGGCGATGGCTTCAGAATTATTCAAGCTCGTTACATTTACTGTGCACTTTATTTCTATTTTTATTATATCAGCTCCACCTCAGGTCATCAGGAGTTAGATCCTGGAGGCTGGGGACCCTGGCTTCAAGGGTCTCTGGAGTAACACCCAGCATACTAGCATTCTTATTATAGGGTTCTCTGAAGGAGAAGAGACAGGGAAAAGGGCAGAAAACTTATTTCAAGAAATAATGGCTGAAAACTCCCCTGAGCTGGTAAAGGAAGCAGGCTTACAAAACCAGGACGCAGAGAGAGTTCCAAATGATATGAACCTGAGGAGATCCATTACAGGACATGTTATAATTAAAACTTCAAAGTTAAACACAGAGATTCTTAAAAGCAGTGAGTAAAACAGCCAGTTAAGTACAAGAAAACCTCCATAAAACTATCAACTGGCCTTCCCTGGTGGTCCAGTGGGTAAGGACACTGCCTTGCAGTGCAAGGGGCGCCAGTTTGATCCCTGGCCTGGGAAGATCCCACGTGCCACGGAGCTGGACCCATGTGTCCAATTACCGAGCCGGAGCTCTGGAGCGCGTGTGCCCAGAGCCAGCGCTCTGCGACAACAGAGGTCACCGCGATGGGAGGCCCACACGGGCCAAAGAACAAAGACGGATGAAAATAGATAAATGAAAGACCAATAGAAGTGGCCCGCCCGTCCCCCTCCCTTCCCACCCCACCCCTCAAAAGATAAATAAAGTAAATATATATCAACTTATTTTTAAGTGGAAACTTTACAGACCAGAAGAGAATATCACAATATACTGTAAGTACTGAAAAGAGAATATGTATAAGCAAGAGGAGTCTACCCAGAAAGGTTACCATACAGAGTTAAAGAAAATATAAGGAGTTTTAAAACTTTCTATGGAGACACGAAGGACTCCAAATAGCCAAAGCAATACAGAAAAAGGAAAATGGAGCTGGAGGAATCAGACTCCTTTCTTTCAGACTATACTACAAAGCTATAGTCATCAAGACAGTATGGTAAGGGCACAGAAACCAGAAATATACATCAATGGAACAGGATAGAAAACCCAGATATAAACTTACACATCTATGGTCAATTAACCTATGACAAAGAAGGAAAGACAATACAATTGAGAAAAGACAGTATCTTCAGTAAATGGTGCTGGGAATTCTCCACCTCAGGTCATCAGGAGTTAGATCCTGGAGGCTGGGGACCCTGGCTTCAAGGGTCTCTGGAGTAACACCCAGCATACTAGCATTCTTATTATAGGGTTCTCTGAAGGAGAAGAGACAGGGAAAAGGGCAGAAAACTTATTTCAAGAAATAATGGCTGAAAACTCCCCTGAGCTGGTAAAGGAAGCAGGCTTACAAAACCAGGACGCAGAGAGAGTTCCAAATGATATGAACCTGAGGAGATCCATTACAGGACATGTTATAATTAAAACTTCAAAGTTAAACACAGAGATTCTTAAAAGCAGTGAGTAAAACAGCCAGTTAAGTACAAGAAAACCTCCATAAAACTATCAACTGGCCTTCCCTGGTGGTCCAGTGGGTAAGGACACTGCCTTGCAGTGCAAGGGGCGCCAGTTTGATCCCTGGCCTGGGAAGATCCCACGTGCCACGGAGCTGGACCCATGTGTCCAATTACCGAGCCGGAGCTCTGGAGCGCGTGTGCCCAGAGCCAGCGCTCTGGACAACAGAGGTCATCAGATGGGAGGCCCACACGGGCCAAAGAACAAAGACGGATGAAAATAGATAAATGAAAGACCAATAGAAGTGGCCCGCCCGTCCCCCTCCCTTCCCACCCCACCCCTCAAAAGATAAATAAAGTAAATATATATCAACTTATTTTTAAGTGGAAACTTTACAGACCAGAAGAGAATATCACAATATACTGTAAGTACTGAAAAGAGAATATGTATAAGCAAGAGGAGTCTACCCAGAAAGGTTACCATACAGAGTTAAAGAAAATATAAGGAGTTTTAAAACTTTCTATGGAGACACGAAAGACTCCAAATAGCCAAAGCAATACAGAAAAAGGAAAATGGAGCTGGAGGAATCAGACTCCTTTCTTTCAGACTATACTACAAAGCTATAGTCATCAAGACAGTATGGTAAGGGCACAGAAACCAGAAATATACATCAATGGAACAGGATAGAAAACCCAGATATAAACTTACACATCTATGGTCAATTAACCTATGACAAAGAAGGAAAGACAATACAATTGAGAAAAGACAGTATCTTCAGTAAATGGTGCTGGGAATTCTGTACTTTCACATGTAAAAGAATAAAAATAGAATACTCTTTAATACCACACAGAAAAATGAACTCAAATGGATTAAAGGCATAAATCTAAGACTTGACACTATGTAACTCTTAGAGGAAAGCCTAGGCTGAACACACGTTGATGTAAATCACAGCAATGTCTTTTTCAGTCCACCTCTTAGAGTAATGGAAATGAAAACAAAAATAAACAAATGAGACCTAACTAAATTTAAAAGCCTTTGCACAGCAAAGAAAACCATAAACAAAATTAAAAGACAGTCCACAGAATGGGAGACAACATTTGCAAACAATGTGATTGAAAATGGATTAATTTCCAGATTTTACATATAACTTATGCAGGTCAAAAAAAAAAAAAACCAGCCAAATAACCCAGTCCAAAAATAGGCAGAAGACCTAAATATTTAACCAAAGAAAACACACAGAAGGCCAACAGGCACGTGAAAAGATGCTCAACAATTACTAGAGAAATGCAAATCAAAACTATGAGATACCACCTCACATCAGTCACACTGTCCTTCATTAAGATGTCTACAAACAGTAAATTCTGGAGAGATTGGGGAGAGGAGGGAACCCTCCTACACTGCTAGTAGGAATGTAAATCTGTACATCACCATGGAGAACAAACAGTACGGAAGTTCTTTATAAAACGAAAAACAGAGCTACCATATGATCCAGCAACCCCAGTCCTGGGCATGTATCTATCTGGAGAAAACTGTAAAGACACATGTGCCCAGGTGGTCACTGCAGCACTATCACAATAACCAAGGCATGGAAGCAACCTAAATGTCCATCGACAGAGGAATGATGATGTGGAGTCCTACTAGAATACTACTCAGCCATAAAAAAGAATTAAATGACACAATTTGCAGCAACAGGGATGGACCCAGAAATTATCATACTTATGAAATGAGATAGAGAAGGACTAGGATCATATGATTTTGCTTATATGTGGGTCTAAAAATGTTTCAAATGAACTTATTTATAAACATGGACGATAGATTCAGAGGAAAAACAGTTTGAAAATAGAAAACCCAGATATAAACTTACACATCTATGGTCAATTAACCTATGACAAAGAAGGAAAGACAATACAATTGAGAAAAGACAGTATCTTCAGTAAATGGTGCTGGGAATTCTGTACTTTCACATGTAAAAGAATAAAAATAGAATACTCTTTAATACCACACAGAAAAATGAACTCAAATGGATTAAAGGCATAAATCTAAGACTTGACACTATGTAACTCTTAGAGGAAAGCCTAGGCTGAACACACGTTGATGTAAATCACAGCAATGTCTTTTTCAGTCCACCTCTTAGAGTAATGGAAATGAAAACAAAAATAAACAAATGAGACCTAACTAAATTTAAAAGCCTTTGCACAGCAAAGAAAACCATAAACAAAATTAAAAGACAGTCCACAGAATGGGAGACAACATTTGCAAACAATGTGATTGAAAATGGATTAATTTCCAGATTTTACATATAACTTATGCAGGTCAAAAAAAAAAAAAACCAGCCAAATAACCCAGTCCAAAAATAGGCAGAAGACCTAAATATTTAACCAAAGAAAACACACAGAAGGCCAACAGGCACGTGAAAAGATGCTCAACAATTACTAGAGAAATGCAAATCAAAACTATGAGATACCACCTCACATCAGTCACACTGTCCTTCATTAAGATGTCTACAAACAGTAAATTCTGGAGAGATTGGGGAGAGGAGGGAACCCTCCTACACTGCTAGTAGGAATGTAAATCTGTACATCACCATGGAGAACAAACAGTACGGAAGTTCTTTATAAAACGAAAAACAGAGCTACCATATGATCCAGCAACCCCAGTCCTGGGCATGTATCTATCTGGAGAAAACTGTAAAGACACATGTGCCCAGGTGGTCACTGCAGCACTATCACAATAACCAAGGCATGGAAGCAACCTAAATGTCCATCGACAGAGGAATGATGATGTGGAGTCCTACTAGAATACTACTCAGCCATAAAAAAGAATTAAATGACACAATTTGCAGCAACAGGGATGGACCCAGAAATTATCATACTTATGAAATGAGATAGAGAAGGACTAGGATCATATGATTTTGCTTATATGTGGGGTCTAAAAAATGTTTCAAATGAACTTATTTATAAACATGGACGCATAGATTCAGAGAACAAGCTTATGGTTATCAAAGGGGAAAAGGGGGGGGGGTTGGAGGGTAAATTAGGAGTTTGGGATTGACTATATTTAAAATAACCAACAAGGGTCTACTGTATAATACAGGGACTCTGCTCAATATTCTGCAATAGACTAGTGGGAAAAGGATCTGGGAAAATATTATATGTATATATGTATAATGGAATCGTTTTGCTGTACACCTAAACTAATACAACATTGTTAATCAACTATATACCAATTTAAATAAAATGAAGAAAACTTAAAATCAAGAGTGGTCTATTCAGAAAGGTTATTTTACATAGTTAAAGGAAATATAAGGAGTCTTCCAGCAGAGTATAAGTGAAATGATTTCATCACCACTAAATCAGTGATACAAAAATTGTTAAAGGATCTTCTTTACACAGAAACAAGGAAGTCACAGAATAAAATATACGAAAGAAACAACAGCCAGTAAAGATAGGAGATCAACCACTTATAAGTTAATATAAAGATTAAAAGACAAAAGCAGTAAAACCACTTGTAACTACAGTAAGGAAAGAAGACACAAGAATAAAAAAGGCGCTTCCCTGGTAGCTCAGCGATGAAGAGTTCACCTGCCAATGCAGGAGACACGGGTTCAATTCCTGATCTGGGAAGATCCCACATGCTGTGGAGCAACTAAGCCCATGAGCCACAACGATGGAGCCTGTGCTCTAGAACCTCGAAGCTGCAACTATGGACTCATGTGCCACAACTACCAAAGCCCATGAGCCCTAGAGCCCAAGTTCCACAGCAAGAGAAGTCCCCACAACAAGAAGCCTGTTCACCTCAACTAGAGAGTAGCTCCCACTCCCTGCAACTAGAGAAGAGCCTGTGGCAGCAGTGAAAATCCAGAATAGCCAAAGATACATGAATAGATAAAAATTTTTTTAAAAAGATGTGAACTGTAACATCACAAATGTAAAACACAGGGAGGAAGAAGTAAAGATGCAGTGTCTTTAGAATGGGTTCAAACTTCAGGTTGAAACAGACTAATCCATCCATTGCTTATTATACACGAAAGTAACCAAACACAATATGAAAGAATGTCATTAAATCACAAAATGGGAGAGCAAGAGAAGAAAAAAAAAAGGAACAGAGGAAATTCACAAAAACAACCAGAAAATAGTTAACAAAATAGCAATAAGTACATATATGTCAATAATTATTTTAAATGTAAATGGCAGGCATGCCTGTGTGATCAGGTGCTCAGTCGTGTCCAGCTCTTCATGACCTCGGGATTGTAGCCCCTCAGGCTCCTCTGTCCATGGGATGCCCCAGGCAAGAATACTGGAGTGGTGTACCATTTCCTTCTCCAGGAAATCTTCCCAACCCAGGAATCAAACCTGCGTCTCCTGCATTGGAAGGCATATTCTTTGCCACTGAGCCACCTGGGAAGCCCAGGTAAATGGAATGCTTCAATTAATTGACACAGGGTGCCTGACTGGATCAAGAAAGGAAAACATGGTCCATATATACGCTGCCTGAAACAGATTCACTACAAATCTAAAAAGACACAGACTGAAAATAAAGGGATGGGCAAAATATTCCAAGCAAACAGAAGCAAAAAGAAAGTTGGAGCAGTAACACTTGGACAGACTCTCAAACAAAAGACCAAAAAGAAAAAGGCGCTTCCCTGGTAGCTCAGCGATGAAGAGTTCACCTGCCAATGCAGGAGACACGGGTTCAATTCCTGATCTGGGAAGATCCCACATGCTGTGGAGCAACTAAGCCCATGAGCCACAACGATGGAGCCTGTGCTCTAGAACCTCGAAGCTGCAACTATGGACTCATGTGCCACAACTACCAAAGCCCATGAGCCCTAGAGCCCAAGTTCCACAGCAAGAGAAGTCCCCACAACAAGAAGCCTGTTCACCTCAACTAGAGAGTAGCTCCCACTCCCTGCAACTAGAGAAGAGCCTGTGGCAGCAGTGAAAATCCAGAATAGCCAAAGATACATGAATAGATAAAAATTTTTTTAAAAAGATGTGAACTGTAACATCACAAATGTAAAACACAGGGAGGAAGAAGTAAAGATGCAGTGTCTTTAGAATGGGTTCAAACTTCAGGTTGAAACAGACTAATCCATCCATTGCTTATTATACACGAAAGTAACCAAACACAATATGAAAGAATGTCATTAAATCACAAAATGGGAGAGCAAGAGAAGAAAAAAAAAAGGAACAGAGGAAATTCACAAAAACAACCAGAAAATAGTTAACAAAATAGCAATAAGTACATATATGTCAATAATTATTTTAAATGTAAATGGCAGGCATGCCTGTGTGATCAGGTGCTCAGTCGTGTCCAGCTCTTCATGACCTCGGGATTGTAGCCCCTCAGGCTCCTCTGTCCATGGGATGCCCCAGGCAAGAATACTGGAGTGGTGTACCATTTCCTTCTCCAGGAAATCTTCCCAACCCAGGAATCAAACCTGCGTCTCCTGCATTGGAAGGCATATTCTTTGCCACTGAGCCACCTGGGAAGCCCAGGTAAATGGAATGCTTCAATTAATTGACACAGGGTGCCTGACTGGATCAAGAAAGGAAAACATGGTCCATATATACGCTGCCTGAAACAGATTCACTACAAATCTAAAAAGACACAGACTGAAAATAAAGGGATGGGCAAAATATTCCAAGCAAACAGAAGCAAAAAGAAAGTTGGAGCAGTAACACTTGGACAGACTCTCAAACAAAAGACCATAACAAAATGACAAAAAAGGGTATTACATAATGATAAGCAGATCAATCCAACAATAAACCATAACAATTATAAATATTATTAACCCATATCAGAGCACCTACACATACAAAAGAAATATTAACAGACACAAAGTGAGAAATTGAAAGCAATACAATAATAGTAGGGAACTTTAATATCCCACTTACAACAATGGATTGATTATCCAGACAGAAAGTTAATAAGGAAACACTGGCCTTGAATGACATACTAGACCAAATGAATGAATATATATATATATATATATATATATATATATATATATATATAATCATTTCAATCCTCACACCAGAATATACATTCTTTTCAAATGCACATGGAAAATTCACAAGTGCAGATCAAATATTAGGTTGCAATACAAATCCCAATAAATTTGAAAAAACTGAAATTTTATCTAGCATCTTTTATGACACTAACAGTAGAAAACTAGAAAACTACAAAGAGAAAACTTAAAAAAGCACAACCACATGGAGGCTAAGCAATATACTATGGAATAATCAATGAATCAACAAATCAAAGAGGAAATTAAAAAATGCCTTAAGAAAAATGAAAACACAACCTTCCTAACTATGTGGGACACAGCCAAAGCAGTTCAACAGAGAAGTTTATAGTAACACAAACCTACTTCAGTTAACAAGAAAAAACTCAAACTGTCTAACCTGATATTTAAAGGAACCAAAAAAAGAATAAAAAACAAAGCCCAAAGGAAGGAAATAATAAATATGAGAATGGAAATATATGAAACAGAGACTGAAAAAATAGTGAAGATCAATGAAACTAAGAAATGATTCTTCAACTATAAACAAAATTGGCAAACCTTTAAACAGACTAAGAAAAAACAGAGAAAAAACTAAAAAAATAAAATCAGAAATGAAATAGAAGTTACAACCAGTATCACAGAAATACAAAGATCACAAGACTGTAAGAAATAGTTACATGCCAACAATCTGGAAAACCTAGGAAAAAAAGGAAGTCCTAGAAACACACAAACTTCTAAGGCTGAGGGAGAGATAGAAAATCTGAATAGACTTAGTTATGAAATTAAACCAGTAATCAAAAAACTCAGCAAACAAGAGGGCATGTCAGGATGGCGTCACAGGTGAATTTTATAAAACAATTATTAATAAAGAAGAGTTAAAACCTATCCTCAAACTACTCCAAAAAATTGAAGAAAGTTTCTAAACTAATTTTATCAGGCCAGTATTACCATGTTACCAAAACAGACAAAAACATTACAAAAATAAAAAGGTCGGTTCTCCCTTGAGCTGGCCCTCCATTCTAACAGTGTCTCCCACTCTAGTAAACTTTATTTTCGAACAGTGGGTGGGAGGCACAGAGGGAGTCACATGGAAACCTATACTGTCATGTGTGAAAAAGACAGCTATTGTCGTTGTGCTAAGGGAACAGGAGTACTTAGAAAGGCTTGGTGCGATGGCCCGAGGGTGAGATGGGGACCTGGGAGCGGAGGGAACCAGGGATATGCATATGACTGCAGAAATTAGGTTGCAATACAAATCCCAATAAATTTGAAAAACAAAACTAGCATCTTTATGACACTAACAGTAGAAAACTAGATAACTATAAAGAGAACACTTAAAAAAGCACAACCACATGGAGGCTAAGCAATATACTATGGAATAATCAATGAATCAACAAATCAAAGAGGAAATTAAAAAATGCCTTAAGAAAAATGAAAACACAACCTTCCTAACTATGTGGGACACAGCCAAAGCAGTTCAACAGAGAAGTTTATAGTAACACAAACCTACTTCAGTTAACAAGAAAAAACTCAAACTGTCTAACCTGATATTTAAAGGAACCAAAAAAAGAATAAAAAACAAAGCCCAAAGGAAGGAAATAATAAATATGAGAATGGAAATATATGAAACAGAGACTGAAAAAATAGTGAAGATCAATGAAACTAAGAAATGATTCTTCAACTATAAACAAAATTGGCAAACCTTTAAACAGACTAAGAAAAAACAGAGAAAAAACTAAAAAAATAAAATCAGAAATGAAATAGAAGTTACAACCAGTATCACAGAAATACAAAGATCACAAGACTGTAAGAAATAGTTACATGCCAACAATCTGGAAAACCTAGGAAAAAAAGGAAGTCCTAGAAACACACAAACTTCTAAGGCTGAGGGAGAGATAGAAAATCTGAATAGACTTAGTTATGAAATTAAACCAGTAATCAAAAAACTCAGCAAACAAGAGGGCATGTCAGGATGGCGTCACAGGTGAATTTTATAAAACAATTATTAATAAAGAAGAGTTAAAACCTATCCTCAAACTACTCCAAAAAATTGAAGAAAGTTTCTAAACTAATTTTATCAGGCCAGTATTACCATGTTACCAAAACAGACAAAAACATTACAAAAATAAAAAGGTCGGTTCTCCCTTGAGCTGGCCCTCCATTCTAACAGTGTCTCCCACTCTAGTAAACTTTATTTTCGAACAGTGGGTGGGAGGCACAGAGGGAGTCACATGGAAACCTATACTGTCATGTGTGAAAAAGACAGCTATTGTCGTTGTGCTAAGGGAACAGGAGTACTTAGAAAGGCTTGGTGCGATGGCCCCGAGGGGTGAGATGGGGGACCTGGGAGCGGGGAGGGAACCAGGGATATGCATATGACTGATCTGGGAACATGCATGTCTATGAACAACAAAACTCTGTAAAACCTTTAAAACAAAGAATTAAAAAAACAACAACAAACTTCATTCTCCTCTCATTCTGCCTTGTGTCTGGAAATTCTTTTCCAGCCTGTACACAGGCTACATTTTTGGTGGCCTGAACGGGGAGATTGGGGTGTCTTCCCCCATCTGCTTGCCTCTCCCTTCTCGTAGGCCGCCTCTGTGAACAGGCCAGTGGCTGTGGAAGCAACTGAGGAACTCCAGCCAGGGTTCCCTCTGACGTGTTCCACTGCTCACCGTGTCTTAGTAGCTGCCACCTGAACAGGTGAGGGTCGCTCCTCTTGACTTCTTTCTAACTGAGGACTAGGCCAAGTAATACTGTGTGGGAACAGGTCAGGCATTTAAAAGCCACTAGGGCGCCTGCCACTTGAAGACTCCCACGTGAGGATAAGGGGTCACGGAACGGATCAGGCCACAAGGGCATCCGCCCCCCGCAAGACAACATCCATGCATCGTGGCAGGCACATAGTGGTTGCAGTAAAACACAGAGCCCATCTTTCCCTGGCTACCACCTTCCTGACAGGATTTTAGGTGGAATCCTCCATCTTCTCTCTGCTTAGTCTCACTTCCTCTTCCTCAGCCCAGTTTGCCCTCAAAGGACCTTGCAGACTCCAAGTCATCCTGAGAACTGCCTCCATAGCCGTGAGGATAGTCTAACGGTTCAAAAAAATTCAGTTCCAGATGGTCTTACAAGATTACCAGTCAGCTGACTCTCAGACTACATCAGAACAAGCTGCCATATCGTTCTTTGGAGCCACACCTACCTCCTACATGCACCCTGACAGAGAGCAGGCACTGGGAACCCAGAGCCCACGACGCCCCTGTACAGCCTGAAGAAGCCAGAGCGGTCATCGCCCCTTTCCCCTTGAGACTGGGCACCCAAATGCCTGAGACGGGAAATAGGTAGACAGCTACACATGAGCATGGCATCCAAAGGGGCTAAAGGATTGGCCCTAAAAATAAAGAGAGGGAGGAATGTGGTGCCCCAAGGACAAAAGAACAAGGCAAACATGGAGACAGACCAGACCTTTACTATACTGTAGTCATCACTCTACCCACCTGGTGCACCAGCCAGCCAGCAAACGAGCCTTCAGACTCCCGGGCCACTCCTTGGACCCTAGCTATAAAATGGATCCAAGACCCCTGCTTAAGGTCAGTTCTCCCTTGAGCCAGCCTGCTGTTCTAATAGTTTCTCCCACTCTAATAAACTTTATTCTCCTCTTAAAAAAAAATGAAAATTACAGACCAATATCCTTGATAAATACAGATGCAAAAATCCTCTAATAAAGACTAACAAACTGAATTCAACAATACTAAAAATATCACACCCCATGACCAAGTGGTGTTTATTTCAGGACACAAGAAGAGCTGAACATCTGCATATCAATTAACACAAAACATCATATTAATAAGATGATAAAAATCACATGATCATCTCAATTGATGCAGAAAAAGCATTTCAAAAAATTCAGTATCATTTATGATAAAACCTAAGTTAGTATAGAGGGAACATATCTCAGATGACAAAGGCCATTTATGACAAACCCAAAACTAACATATTCAACAGTGAAAAACGGAAAGCTTTTCTTCCCAAATCAATAAGACAAAGACGCCCACTCTCACCACTTGTATTTAACTTGTTATTGGAAGTTCAAGCCACAAAAGTGATAGAAGAAATAACAGGAGACAAATTGGAAGGGAAGATGTAAAACTAAAGCTGTTGGCAAGTGACGTGTTATAGAGAAAACGCTAAAGACACCACCAAAACTATTAGAACTCATGAGGGAACTCAGTAGAGTACAAAGCTAAGACACAGAAATGCATTGCATCTTTGCATACTAATCACCATCAGCGAGAGAAATTAGGAAAATAATTCTACTTACAATTGCATTCAAAAGAATGAAATACCTCAGAATAAATTTAACTAAGGAGGTGAAAGCTCTATATTTGGAAAGCTATAAGATTTTGATGAAAGAAATTAAGGGTGACACTAAAACCTCCTACATGCACCCTGACAGAGAGCAGGCACTGGGAACCCAGAGCCCACGACGCCCCTGTACAGCCTGAAGAAGCCAGAGCGGTCATCGCCCCTTTCCCCTTGAGACTGGGCACCCAAATGCCTGAGACGGAAATAGGTAGACAGCTACACATGAGCATGGCATCCAAAGGGCTAAAGGATTGGCCCTAAAAATAAAGAGAGGGAGGAATGTGGTGCCCCAAGGACAAAAGAACAAGGCAAACATGGAGACAGACCAGACCTTTACTATACTGTAGTCATCACTCTACCCACCTGGTGCACCAGCCAGCCAGCAAACGAGCCTTCAGACTCCCGGGCCACTCCTTGGACCCTAGCTATAAAATGGATCCAAGACCCCTGCTTAAGGTCAGTTCTCCCTTGAGCCAGCCTGCTGTTCTAATAGTTTCTCCCACTCTAATAAACTTTATTCTCCTCTTAAAAAAAAATGAAAATTACAGACCAATATCCTTGATAAATACAGATGCAAAAATCCTCTAATAAAGACTAACAAACTGAATTCAACAATACTAAAAATATCACACCCCATGACCAAGTGGTGTTTATTTCAGGACACAAGAAGAGCTGAACATCTGCATATCAATTAACACAAAACATCATATTAATAAGATGATAAAAATCACATGATCATCTCAATTGATGCAGAAAAAGCATTTCAAAAAATTCAGTATCATTTATGATAAAACCTAAGTTAGTATAGAGGGAACATATCTCAGATGACAAAGGCCATTTATGACAAACCCAAAACTAACATATTCAACAGTGAAAAACGGAAAGCTTTTCTTCCCAAATCAATAAGACAAAGACGCCCACTCTCACCACTTGTATTTAACTTGTTATTGGAAGTTCAAGCCACAAAAGTGATAGAAGAAATAACAGGAGACAAATTGGAAGGGAAGATGTAAAACTAAAGCTGTTGGCAAGTGACGTGTTATAGAGAAAACGCTAAAGACACCACCAAAACTATTAGAACTCATGAGGGAACTCAGTAGAGTACAAAGCTAAGACACAGAAATGCATTGCATCTTTGCATACTAATCACCATCAGCGAGAGAAATTAGGAAAATAATTCTACTTACAATTGCATTCAAAAGAATGAAATACCTCAGAATAAATTTAACTAAGGAGGTGAAAGCTCTATATTTGGAAAGCTATAAGATTTTGATGAAAGAAATTAAAGGTGACACAAATAAATGGAAAGATACATGGTGCTAAGGGGCTGGAAGAACCTACATTGCTAAAATGTTTATACTACAGAAAGCAAATACAATGAAGAGTCAATGCAATTCCTATCAATAGCATTTTCACAGAAGTGGGGCAAATAATCCTAATATTTGTACAGAAGCACAAAAGATCCTGAAGTGCCAAACAATATTGAGAAAAAAGTACAAAAGTGAAGGTACCGTGTGCCCTGAATTCATGCTGTAATATATACAAAGTTACAGCGGTCCAAACAATACGATACTGGCATGAAAACAGACTCAGATCAATGGAACAGAATACAGAGCCCACAAAGGAAGCCTCACATGGACAATTTATGACAAAGGAGGCGAGACTATACGGTAGGGAAAGGTCAGCCTCTTCAATAAATGTGTGGTAAAAACTGGCAACTATGAGCAAAAGAACAAATCTGGACCATTATCTTACACTGTAGACAAAAGTAAACTCAAAACAGATTAATGACTTGAATGTAACGTCTGAGACTATAAAATGCCCAGAAGAAAGCACAGGTGTAGTATGGCCTTGGACATTAGTCTTAGCCGTATTTTTTGGAACCTAACTCCTCAGTCAAGGGCAACAAAAGCAAAAATAAACAAACAGGATTACATCAAACTGAAAAGCTCTTACGTGGTGAAGGAAACCAGCAACAAAACAATGGGCACTCACTGAATGGGGGAGGATATGTGCAAAAATAAATCTGATAAGAGCTTAATATCCAAAATACACAAAGAACTCATACAACTGAATACCGAGGAAACAGAGGACCAGCATTTCCCTAAAAAAAAAAAAAACGGTTTCAATGGAGAAAACGTAAAGACACCACCAAAACTATTAGAACTCATGAGGGAACTCAGTAGAGTACAAAGCTAAGACACAGAAATGCATTGCATCTTTGCATACTAATCACCATCAGCGAGAGAAATTAGGAAAATAATTCTACTTACAATTGCATTCAAAAGAATGAAATACCTCAGAATAAATTTAACTAAGGAGGTGAAAGCTCTATATTTGGAAAGCTATAAGATTTTGATGAAAGAAATTAAAGGTGACACAAATAAATGGAAAGATACATGGTGCTAAGGGGCTGGAAGAACCTACATTGCTAAAATGTTTATACTACAGAAAGCAAATACAATGAAGAGTCAATGCAATTCCTATCAATAGCATTTTCACAGAAGTGGGGCAAATAATCCTAATATTTGTACAGAAGCACAAAAGATCCTGAAGTGCCAAACAATATTGAGAAAAAAGTACAAAAGTGAAGGTACCGTGTGCCCTGAATTCATGCTGTAATATATACAAAGTTACAGCGGTCCAAACAATACGATACTGGCATGAAAACAGACTCAGATCAATGGAACAGAATACAGAGCCCACAAAGGAAGCCTCACATGGACAATTTATGACAAAGGAGGCGAGACTATACGGTAGGAAAGGTCAGCCTCTTCAATAAATGTGTGGTAAAAACTGGCAACTATGAGCAAAAGAACAAATCTGGACCATTATCTTACACTGTAGACAAAAGTAAACTCAAAACAGATTAATGACTTGAATGTAACGTCTGAGACTATAAAATGCCCAGAAGAAAGCACAGGTGTAGTATGGCCTTGGACATTAGTCTTAGCCGTATTTTTTGGAACCTAACTCCTCAGTCAAGGGCAACAAAAGCAAAAATAAACAAACAGGATTACATCAAACTGAAAAGCTCTTACGTGGTGAAGGAAACCAGCAACAAAACAATGGGCACTCACTGAATGGGGGAGGATATGTGCAAAAATAAATCTGATAAGAGCTTAATATCCAAAATACACAAAGAACTCATACAACTGAATACCGAGGAAAACAATATTAGAAACAGGCAGAGGACCAGAGCATTTCCCTGAAGACATGAAAATCACCAATAGGCACATGAAAATATATTCAATATCACTAATCAGGGAAATGCAAATCAAAACTATAGTGACGGGGCTTCCCTGGTGGTCCAGTAGGTAAGGACACCACCTTGCAGTACAAGGGGCGCTGGTTCGATCTCTGGCCTGGGAAGATCCCACGTGCCGCGGAGCAGCTGGACCGATGTGTCCAACTATCGAGCCCAAGCTCTGGGGCGCATGAGCCCAGAGCCGGTGCTCTGTGACAACAGAGGCCACCGCGATGGGAGGCCCACACAGGCCAAAGAGCAAAGATGGATGGAAATAAATAAAGGCCAATAGAAGTGGCCCTCCTCAAAAAAAACAAAACTACAGTGAGATATCATCTCACACCAGCCACTATGGAAAACAGTACAGAGGATCCCTGGCAGTTGGTGGCTCAGATGGTGGAGAACCTGCCTGCAATGTGGGAGACCTGGGTTCGATCCCTGGGTCCGGAAGATTCCCTGGAGAAGGGCATGGCAATCCACTCCAGTCTTCTTGCCTAGAGAATCCCATGGACAGAGGAGCCTGGTGTGTTACAGTCCATGGGGTCGCAAAGAGTCAGAAAGGGCTGAGCCTGAGTGACTAACACACATTCCAGCACCTCCACCCCTGGCTGTTTACCTAAGAAAACAAAAAACAGTGACCTGTAAAGATACGTGTCCCCACTGCATCCCGATTTACAATGGCCAAGATCTGGAACAGCCCAGGCACCTGCTGACTGAAGATGTGATCCATACAGACACTGTGGGATACACACAATAGGACATTACTCAGACATAAAAAAGGATGATATCTTCCCTTTTCCAACATCATGGGTGGACCTAGAGGGTATTAGGCTAAGTGAAATAAGGCAAACAAAGAAAGATAAATACCCTATGATATCACTTTTATGTACAATTAAAAAAAAAACATAAAAAAGCAATAGATTAATAGATACAGAGAACAAGCTGGTGGTTGTCAGAGAGGAGGGTGCATATTTAGGCAAAATAGGTGAAAGGGGATTAAGAGGCACATGCGTCCATGACTTCCCTGGTAGTCTGGTGGCTAAGACTCTGAGCTCCCAATGCAGGGGACCCAGGTCTAGTTCCCTGACCTCCCTGGTCAGGGAACTAGATCCCACATGCCTCAACTAAGCGTTCTGCATGATGCAAGAAAAGATTGAAGATCCTGTGCGCCATGACTAAGATCCAGTGCAGCCAAATGAATAAACAAACAGACTGCATTTTTTTTTTTTAAAGAGGCACATGCTTCCAGTTATAAATAAGTTCCAGGGATGTAAAATATCGCATGTGGAATGCAGTCGATAGCACGTCATAACTTCAGATGGTGACAGACGGCACCAGACATCATGCGGATCATCTCGTTATGGTTAAATGTGGGGCTACCGTGCTGTACCCCTGACACCAACATGACTTTCATGTCAGCTGTACTTCAGTTAAAACACACGCAGTTCAGCTCAGCTCCCTCAGTGGTGTCCAGCTATTTGCGACCCAGTGGACCGCCGCGCACCAGGCTGCCCCGCCCTCACGCTCTCCCGGAGCCGCTCAAACTCAGGTCCACTCAGTCAGTGATGCTATCCAACCAGCTTTGTCCTCTGTCATCCCCTTATCCTTCTGCCTGCTATTTTCCCCATTTATTATCTTGTCAATTCTGGAGGGCAGAAAACTGGACCAGTCTCATTAGGCTAATACTATGGTGACCGACAGGGCTTTTCTGGTGGCTCAGAAGGTAAAGAATTTGCCTGAAGTGCAGGAAACCCAAGGTTCAATCCCTAGGTTGGGAAGATCCCCTGGAGAAGGGAAAGGCTCCCACTCTAGGACTCTTGCCTGGAGAATTCCATGGCTCTTCCATAGGCCAAAAAGAGACATGACTGAATGACTTTCACCTCAAAATATTAAAATGCAAAATGACAAAATCTAATACGGAAAGAGTCAATAAATGATAATCAGTGTGCTGTTTATGTACATTAGAGGCTTACTTTTTACTCTTTAAGAAATACGAAAGCCAGAAGAATCTAAACTTTGGCCCTTTCCAACTGGACTTGGATTTTTTATCCTCAGGGCTGGTTAAGGATTTCAAGAGCTTAGAATGGCAACCAGCGCCCAGATACTCACGACGCGCTCAGAACCATCCGCTCTCCCCAGGACGCTCTTCTCAGGCTCCCAAGGGCTGCCCTTGATCAGTCTGTTTCCCTGCCTGTGGGACACTTCCCTTTAGATCGGGTATTCCTTGGCTCTGTTGTCTTGAGCTGAATCGGGGTCACATATAAATTTTAAAGCAGAGAAGGGAATAACCTATCTGAACACCCATCGTAAGCCTTATTTAAAAAGTTACATGTCATTATTTATTTCATATTATAGTTCTCTGGCTGGTTGGTATGATGAACTTGGGTGTTGCTATAAAAGCAGGCTACTTTGTACTGTGTATCAGCTGCCCACCTTTACTAAGCTTAATGGTGCAGTCCCGTTTGACCCAACAGAAGGCCTTTAAGGCCTCTGTTACTCAACGTCTTTGGCCACAAATAGAAATACTATTGATGCACCGCTCCACTCGACAATGTAAAGAATGCTGGAAAGCATGTTAACCCATGATTTTGGCTATATTGACCTTATTTCATATACTGATCAATACACCTTTTTGTAGCATTATTTTGATAAGAAAGAAGGGCATACTAAACATGACTTAAGCGTTGCAAAGATCAGGACAAGTATATTAAAAGCAAGTCAAGTCTCACAATTTAAGGAGATGGAGCCTCATCCTTGAAAAACAGAGGACTTCTTTCAGAGCAAATTAGAAACAGGAAAGAGAACCTATTAAAGGAGATGGATGGAGACCGCCAGGAGGGCAGGTGGGGTGGTGCTGTCTCCTGTTTTAGACCTGATCCCTGTCTTTATCACTCCTCTGTCTACTCCCGAGAACCACGCAGACAGAGTAAAAATAGCTGTCATCAGCTTGGGCCTGAGGACTAGAAGAGTGAGCGAACCAATTCTCAACTGACTTCTCACACGTGGAATTCCTGCTGATATCTGCCACCACAGGCACTCCAGAGCCAGCAGCCTCCCACGGGGACTGCAGAAGTCCAGTGAGAACGTTAAAGTGATTCTTGTCTCCGTGGGGTGCCAATTCTTTGACCGGGGTTGCATTTTAGGGATGACACGTTGTATATGTTATACCATAAAGTGTAAAACCCAGAACAGGAAAAAAAAAACATTTCACTTGTTACTCCCCAGGACGCTCTTCTCAGGCTCCCAAGGGCTGCCCTTGATCAGTCTGTTTCCCTGCCTGTGGGACACTTCCCTTTAGATCGGGTATTCCTTGGCTCTGTTGTCTTGAGCTGAATCGGGGTCACATATAAATTTTAAAGCAGAGAAGGGAATAACCTATCTGAACACCCATCGTAAGCCTTATTTAAAAAGTTACATGTCATTATTTATTTCATATTATAGTTCTCTGGCTGGTTGGTATGATGAACTTGGGTGTTGCTATAAAAGCAGGCTACTTTGTACTGTGTATCAGCTGCCCACCTTTACTAAGCTTAATGGTGCAGTCCCGTTTGACCCAACAGAAGGCCTTTAAGGCCTCTGTTACTCAACGTCTTTGGCCACAAATAGAAATACTATTGATGCACCGCTCCACTCGACAATGTAAAGAATGCTGGAAAGCATGTTAACCCATGATTTTGGCTATATTGACCTTATTTCATATACTGATCAATACACCTTTTTGTAGCATTATTTTGATAAGAAAGAAGGGCATACTAAACATGACTTAAGCGTTGCAAAGATCAGGACAAGTATATTAAAAGCAAGTCAAGTCTCACAATTTAAGGAGATGGAGCCTCATCCTTGAAAAACAGAGGACTTCTTTCAGAGCAAATTAGAAACAGGAAAGAGAACCTATTAAAGGAGATGGATGGAGACCGCCAGGAGGGCAGGTGGGGTGGTGCTGTCTCCTGTTTTAGACCTGATCCCTGTCTTTATCACTCCTCTGTCTACTCCCGAGAACCACGCAGACAGAGTAAAAATAGCTGTCATCAGCTTGGGCCTGAGGACTAGAAGAGTGAGCGAACCAATTCTCAACTGACTTCTCACACGTGGAATTCCTGCTGATATCTGCCACCACAGGCACTCCAGAGCCAGCAGCCTCCCACGGGGACTGCAGAAGTCCAGTGAGAACGTTAAAGTGATTCTTGTCTCCGTGGGGTGCCAATTCTTTGACCGGGGTTGCATTTTAGGGATGACACGTTGTATATGTTATACCATAAAGTGTAAAACCCAGAACAGAATTTCTCATACATATATGCCTTGCAAATTAATCTCAAAACCAGGTTCATGTTAGACTTCTATGGTCAAAATATTTAGAAAAGATTACAAAGCACATCCCCTTCATAGCGGGTTACCTCTAACTTGCTTGTACAGCAATCTTCTTGTCTTAGATAAAGTACGATGTAATTATGGGCTATATTCCCACAGGTACACTGACATGTGGCTATCTCACACCTGGAAGTCTGTACCTCTTAAAACGCCTCACGCATTTTGCTCATCTTCCCAACCACTCCCCTCTGGCAACCACGTGCTTGTTCTCTGTATCTGTGACTCTGTTGCTGTTTGTTCAAGATTCCACACACAAGTGAAATCCTACAGAGTTTGTTTTCTCTGACTTATTTCCTGAAGCATAATATCCTCTAGGTCCATCCACTGTCATAAATGGCAAGATTTCATTGTCTTTTTATGACTGTATAATATTCTATCATAATATATACTGCAATTTTATCCATTCATCTACTGATGGGCATTTAGGTTGTTTCTATATCTTGGATATGCAAATAACACCATAATGAACATAGGGATATATACGTTTGTTTGAATTAGTGTTCTTGTTTTCTCTGAATGAATGCCCAGGAGTGGAATTGTTGGACCATGTGATAGTTCTGTTTTTTAATTTTCTGAGGAACCCCCGCACTGGTTTCCACAGTGTCCGCATCAGTTTACATGCCTTACTGTGCGCTGGAGCTCCCGTCTCTCTGAATCCTCCCTGATGCTTGCTGTCCTTTTGGTAACAGTCAGTGTGACAGGTATGAGGCTGTACCTCATGGCGACTTTTGATTTGCATTTTTCTGATGATTGGAGATGCTTAGAAACTTATTATGTGCCTGTTGTCCATGCCTATGTCTACTTAAATAATCTATTCAGGTCCTCTACCCAATTTTAATTGGTTTGTTTTTAACATTAAGTTGGATGAGTCCTTTATATATTCTAGAATATTAACCCCTTTTCAGAAATACCTTTTGCAAATATCTTCTCCCGTTCAGTAGTTGGCCTCTTTGTGTTGTTGATCATTTCCTTCACTGTTTAAAACATTTTAATTTGATGTAATCCCACTTGTTTGTTTCCCTTGCCTACGGAGACTTACCAAAAAATATTGCTAAGCCTAATGTCAAACAGCATGTTGTTTTCTTCTAGAAGTTTTGTGGTTTCAGGATGCACAGAAGCCTTTGCCTCGTCTGGGCTGATGTGTGTAAATGGCAGGATGAGCAGTCCGTGTGGTTCTTCTGCATGGAGCTGTCCCATTTTCCCACCACCCCACGCTGAGCGGCAGTCTTCTCCCCACTGGACATTCCTGGCTCCTGTGTCACAGATGAGCTGCCTATATGAGCTTGGGTTCCTTCTGGGCGACCGTCTGTGCTCCACTCACCTACGCGTCTGTTTCTGTTGCACCCCTCTGTGCTCACCTCAGCTGCAGCACCGTGTGAATGCCACCTCTAGCCTGTCCTTCATTCTCAAGATCATGCTACAGAAGAGCCAAAACAAAGACCAAGTTAACCCCTAAAAGCCACCATGACATAAAAGGACAGGGGACAAGTTGTGAAGAGGAAGCTTTAGTTCATAAATACAAAATATTATGAGAAAAACATGCTTAGTTGCTTCAGTCACACACGGTCAGTCTGGTCTCTGGGACACAGACGATGTTCCTGTCTCCTTCTTTCTACTCCGTGTCCCTCTGCCCATACCCAGTCACATGTTCTATACCTGTGAGAGTGACATATAACTTTAATTCAAGAATAGGCATTATCAGAAGCACTAGACTGATTCTGTTGCTCCAGCTATCCTTTAAAGTCTAATACAGAAAAAAGGAAAATGTGAAGACTAAGTCCCCCACACAAGCTGTCCTGCACCACTTAAGAGTGGAGTTGCCATTTCTCATGGCCCTCTGGCTCTTTGAAAGCAAGTCCTGCTGGCCGCAAAGCCAAGTGTCCTAGGGGCTTGTCTTTGTGGTGCAGGAGCCCTGACTGGGGAGCCTGATGTGGGGCCTGGGTCCTTCCCTCCATGGGGGGAACCTCTGCAGTTGGGCTGAGCCTCTCTTTTGCGGGCTGCTTGCCTAAGGGCGTAGGTCTTGACTGCACTACAGTCCACCCTCCTGCCCAAGTCCTGTGGCTTCCTCTTTATATCCTTAGCAGTCGACGATCTTCTCTGCTGGTCTTCATGTCACGTTCATTGAAAGTTGCTCTCTGTAAACAGTTGTAAATTTCGGTGTGTCCATGGGAGAAGGCAAGCTTAGGGTCTTCCTCCTCCGCCATCTTGGCCTCTCTCCCTCTCTTTGATCTGTTTTGTCTACTAGGGTAACCTTAGAGTCAAACGGAGTAGGCGCTCAATAAATACTGAGTTAAAATAGCCTAAAGGTAATTCAAAGATGGGAAGAATTAGAACTATAACTCATGTGTTACCCAGCATAACCTGCAAAAATCACTTACCTTTCAATGGGAAGAGGCAATGAATATTAAGTTGATAATTTAAGAGAAAAGATGGAAGAACTTGGTGAGTGTGACGGTTACTGGGGACCTCTCAAGCCATTGGTTTTAATTCCTGTTCTATCATTTAATGATTCTGTGGATTTGGTCCAGTCACTAACTTAAGAGCCAAGAGGCCAATCCTCTTAGTAGTAGCCTTGCAGGCTCAGTTGCGTCCAGCTCTTTGATACCCATGGACTGCAGCCCACCAGGATCCTCTGTCCACGGGGATTTTCCCAGAAAGAGTACTGGAGTGGGTTGCCACTTTCTTCTCCAGGGGATCTTTGTGACCCAGGGATAGAACCCACACCTCCTGCACTGGCAGGCAGGTTCCTTACCACTGCTCCACCTGGGAAGCCTATCATCTTACCGCTAAAACAAGCAGAGGGAGGCCTGGGGGACGAACAATACCTCCCATTTGTTACATCAGGGTGAACACTGAATAGGATTAGTTTCCAATGTTAGCCGGCAAGTAGGAAATAGATGCGGGCCTACTGGTTTACTTCCTGAAATGAGAGCCTGTTAATTCTAATGCCCGTTAAAGAGAATGTGACAGAATAGAGGTGTATGCTTGTATTTGTTGCCAAGGTAAATATACAAAATATAATTGTGTGTAGTTCGGTGTTTAAATTTAGTAGGGTATCGCTGAACTAGAGGCAATATTAATAAGCTTCCAAAATGTCTCCTGGGCCTAACACGACGTTTTCTGGTATCGTTCCTAGTTCAAGTGCATATTAAACTCGTGGTGTGGAGTCAGAATTGAGCAGGCTCCTGAAGCTGGGTGTCTCCTGGTCCTAATTTTCATGAACACTGAGTGCTTGTATGCACTCAGGGTTTAAACGCAATGCGGTCTGGGGGTCAGAAAAGTCTGGCTTCTCAAGATACTGGAGCCAAAGAATGCTTCCATAGCCTCCACGTTTTAGCAGAAAAGGTTGCTTGGCGTCACTCCTTTGTTATTGCACACAGAAAAGTTACCAGAAGGGGTACACTGATCCGTTCTCACTCGTAAAGCTAAATTCAGAGAACTCTGCGCCAACGGCAGCAGCCAGGGAGGGGGCCGGGAAGAGTCCGCGCCTTCACGTTTCAGACACGGGTACTCCACCAGCACAGAGTGTGCTGTTTGCTTTTTAGCAAAGAAAACATTCTTTAAAAAGAGAACACTCAGCTGTTCCTGGAATTCTGGGCAAACGACTACATTGTAAAATATATTTTGTACCAGAAAACAGGAATAAAGGTTTGGAAAGTGACGTTACAATGTTCTACAGATCAAAGTTCCAAGCCTCTAGGGAGTCAGATGTTCCAAATTATATTTTGGTGCCCTCTGATTCTTCTCTCTCTCTCTCTCACACACACACACGTGTCTACACACACATGTGTCTACACACACTCATACAGGACAAAGTTTAGAGTCCAAACACAGAGTTCTAGCTGAAATCTTGATTTTTTTAAGTTAAACAAGGGATGAGCTATACCTTCAGACCCTCAGTTTTCCCATCTGAAATACACAGTCAGTCTTCTTTCTACCTCACACAAACTGATGAAATTTAAGGAAAATGAGCCTGAGGCATTTTGCAAATGGTCAAGCACTATGTGAGCAGGCAAGTGATTACTATTCTCCTGTGCTCTAAGAGGTGTATGCTTGTATTTGTTGCCAAGGTAAATATACAAAATATAATTGTGTGTAGTTCGGTGTTTAAATTTAGTAGGGTATCGCTGAACTAGAGGCAATATTAATAAGCTTCCAAAATGTCTCCTGGGCCTAACACGGCGTTTTCTGGTATCGTTCCTAGTTCAAGTGCATATTAAACTCGTGGTGTGGAGTCAGAATTGAGCAGGCTCCTGAAGCTGGGTGTCTCCTGGTCCTAATTTTCATGAACACTGAGTGCTTGTATGCACTCAGGGTTTAAACGCAATGCGGTCTGGGGGTCAGAAAAGTCTGGCTTCTCAAGATACTGGAGCCAAAGAATGCTTCCATAGCCTCCACGTTTTAGCAGAAAAGGTTGCTTGGCGTCACTCCTTTGTTATTGCACACAGAAAAGTTACCAAAAGGGGGTACACTGATCCGTTCTCACTCGTAAAGCTAAATTCAGAGAACTCTGCGCCAACGGCAGCAGCCAGGGAGGGGGCCGGGAAGAGTCCGCGCCTTCACGTTTCAGACACGGGTACTCCACCAGCACAGAGTGTGCTGTTTGCTTTTTAGCAAAGAAAACATTCTTTAAAAAGAGAACACTCAGCTGTTCCTGGAATTCTGGGCAAACGACTACATTGTAAAATATATTTTGTACCAGAAAACAGGAATAAAGGTTTGGAAAGTGACGTTACAATGTTCTACAGATCAAAGTTCCAAGCCTCTAGGGAGTCAGATGTTCCAAATTATATTTTGGTGCCCTCTGATTCTTCTCTCTCTCTCTCTCACACACACACACGTGTCTACACACACATGTGTCTACACACACTCATACAGGACAAAGTTTAGAGTCCAAACACAGAGTTCTAGCTGAAATCTTGATTTTTTTAAGTTAAACAAGGGATGAGCTATACCTTCAGACCCTCAGTTTTCCCATCTGAAATACACAGTCAGTCTTCTTTCTACCTCACACAAACTGATGAAATTTAAGGAAAATGAGCCTGAGGCATTTTGCAAATGGTCAAGCACTATGTGAGCAGGCAAGTGATTACTATTCTCCTGTGCTCTAAGAGGGTCTGCATCATTGCCAAGAAGAGGAGGAGGCTGGGCTGAACCAGGACATGCTCCATCAACCAGCACCATGGAATTTTAGTGTGAGAAGGTATTACAGACATGATGCTGTCTAATCTTCAACACATTTAAAGAATGGCCCTCAACAGCGTCCCTGACAGGGCGTCACTTACCTTCTGCTTCAATAATTCCAGTGAAGTTTGGTGCTTTTTAGGCAGTTCATTCGGTTCACAGAAATAGAAATTTTCTCCGTATGTTGGACTGAGATATTAATTTCGAGACACAGAGCTTGAAAACAGTCTTCTGTTGTTGATCTGGTGGTGTTTCAAATGTATAATACAACTTTTTATGCCTCATCTTTTGCATTTATTCAGCGTGTGCTGGCTCAAGTGCTGGGCTAACTACCAGAAATCAAAGATTCTACAGAGCTCAGGCCTGTCCTCAAGCAGCGCACCAGACCAGGGCTAGTGCCCCGCAAAGTGAAAAATGGAGACACAGCAGAGTAGGACTTTCAAGCAAGTAGGGTTTAATACAGAGAACTGACTACTAAGGGTTGAAAGGCTAAAAGGGTTAGGATGCTGAGGTCACCAGTTATGGAGGCATTACTGCCCCTGGGGCTAAGCGAATTCCGCCAGTAACTGCAGGAAGCCGGGGCCACCATCAGGAAAAGGGGTGGAGCTGGCAGCATTGCGCCACCTTGTGGTGGACAGCAGATCCGTCAGGAGCGCGACACAGCTGGTGCCCAGCTTTCCTAGGGGGAAAGGATGCTAATGGGAGCTAATGGTGTCCTTGTCTGTCTGCAGAAAGCTGACGGAGTTCAGAGGAGAACACAAATCCTTCATCCTATCTACTCTTCCTCCTGCCTGCCATCAGCAATTGCCATTTGCAAAAGCCAACTGGAAAGAGGTTTACAAAGGAGTCAAAAATAAAACATACAGAATCCTAACCCCAGCTTCACAAAGTAAAATATGTAAGGCTTAGCATGATGCGAAGACACAACAGATAGATAACAAGCAAAATATTTTTTTTTTTTTTGGCTCCTCAGCATTCCTATGCATTCTCTCACCTTTATGTAAGCTTCAAATCAGACTGACTATATTCTTTGCAGCCAAAGATGGAGAAGCTGTATACACTCAGCAAAAACAAGACCTGGAGCTGACTGTGGCTCAGATCAGGAACTCACTGAAAATTCAAACTTAAATTGAAGAAAGTAGGGAAAACCATTAGGCCATTCAGATATGACCTAAATTAAATCCCTTATGATTATACAGTGGAAATTACAAGTAGATTCAAGGGATTAGATCTGATAGAGTGACTGAAGAACTATGGACTGAGCTTCATAACACTGTACATTAGGCAGTGATCAAAACCATCCACTAGAAAAAGAAATGCAAAAAGCATTCTTGGAAGGCCATCCACAGAGCTGAGAAAAGAAGAGACGTGAAAGGCAATGGAGAAAAGGAAAGATACGCCCATCTGAATGCAGAGTTCCAAAGAATAGTAAGGAGAGATAAGGAAGCCTTCTTAAGTGAACAATGCAAGGGAATAGAGGAAAACAACAGAACAGCAAAGACTAGAGATCTCTTCAGAAATTAGAGATACCAAGGGAACATTTCATGCAAAGATGGGCATGATAAAGGACAGAAATGGTAGGGACCTAACAGCAGCAGAAGATATTAAGAAGAAGTGGAAAGAATACACAGAAGAACTCTCTTCATTTCCTGGATAACCACGATGGTGTGATCAACCACCTAGAGCCAGACACCCTGGAATGTGAAGTCAAGTGGGCCCTAAGAAGCATGACTGTGAACAGAGCTAGTGGAGGTGAGAGCATTCCAGTTGAGCTATTTCAGATCCTAAATGATGATGCTGTTAAAGTGCTGCATTCAATATGCCAGCAATTTTGGAAAGCCCAGCAGTGGTCACGGGACTGGAAAAGTTCAGTTTTCATTCCAACCCCAAAGAAGGGCAATGCCAAAGAATTTCAAACTACTGCACAATTGCACTCATTTCACATGCTAGCTAGAAAATGCTCAGGACCCTTCAAACTAGGCTTCAGCAGTACATGAACCAAGAACATCCAGACGTGTAAGCTGGATTTAGAAAAAGCAGAGGAACCAGAGATCAAATTGCCAAATCCACTGGATCATAGAAACCACCCCCCCCCCACCCCGTCAAATTCATTTCTGTTTCATTGACTAAGCTAAAGCCTCTGACTTTGATCAAAACAAACTGTGGAAATTCTTAAAGAGATGGGAATATCAGACCACCTTTCCTGTCTCCTGAGAAACTGGTATACAGGACAAGAAGCAACAGTTAGAACTGGACATGGAACAGACTGGTTCCAAAATGGGAAAGGAAAACGTTAAGGCTATAGAGCGTCACCCTGCTTATTTAACTCCTGCGCAGAGTACACCATGTGAACTGCTGGGCTGGGTGGCTCACAAGCTGGATGGAATCAAGATGGCTGGGAGAAATATCAACAACCTTAGATATGCAGATGATACCACTTTAATGGCAGAAAGCAAAGATGAGCTAAAGAGCCTCCTGATGAAGGTGAAAGAGGAGACTGAAAAAGCTGGCTTGAAATTCAAAAGGAAAAAAACAGAGATCATGGCATCTGGTCCTCTCACTTCAAGGCAGATAGATGGGTCCAAAGTCACTGTAGCCACAAAATTAAAAAGTTTTTCTTTCTCCTTGGAAGAAAAGCTATAACAACCCAACTCTAGACAGCCTATCATAAGACACAGACATTACTTTGCCAACACAGGACTATATATATAGTTAAAGCTATGATTTCTCCAGTAGTCATGTACAGACATGAGAGATGGACCATAAAGAAGGCTGAGTGCCGAAGAATTGATGCTTTCAAACTGTGGTACTGGAGAAGACTCTTGGGAGCCCCTTGGACAGTAAGGAGATCAAACCAATCAGTCCTAAAGGAAATCAGCCCTGACTCCTCATTGGAAGGACTCACGCTGAAGCTGAAGCCCCAGTACTCTGGCCACCTGATGTGAAGAGCTAACTCACTTGAAAAGACCCTGATACTAGGGAAGACGGAGGGCAGGAGGAGAGGAAGGTGGCACAGGATGAGATGGCTGGACGGCAGCACGGACTCAATGGACATGAATTTGAGCAAGCTCCGGAGATGGTGACGGAGGGAAGCCTGGCATCGGGACACCCCATGCTAGCTAGAAAATGCTCAGGACCCTTCAAACTAGGCTTCAGCAGTACATGAACCAAGAACATCCAGACGTGTAAGCTGGATTTAGAAAAAGCAGAGGAACCAGAGATCAAATTGCCAAATCCACTGGATCATAGAAACCACCCCCCCCCCACCCCGTCAAATTCATTTCTGTTTCATTGACTAAGCTAAAGCCTCTGACTTTGATCAAAACAAACTGTGGAAATTCTTAAAGAGATGGGAATATCAGACCACCTTTCCTGTCTCCTGAGAAACTGGTATACAGGACAAGAAGCAACAGTTAGAACTGGACATGGAACAGACTGGTTCCAAAATGGGAAAGGAAAACGTTAAGGCTATAGAGCGTCACCCTGCTTATTTAACTCCTGCGCAGAGTACACCATGTGAACTGCTGGGCTGGGTGGCTCACAAGCTGGATGGAATCAAGATGGCTGGGAGAAATATCAACAACCTTAGATATGCAGATGATACCACTTTAATGGCAGAAAGCAAAGATGAGCTAAAGAGCCTCCTGATGAAGGTGAAAGAGGAGACTGAAAAAGCTGGCTTGAAATTCAAAAGGAAAAAAACAGAGATCATGGCATCTGGTCCTCTCACTTCAAGGCAGATAGATGGGTCCAAAGTCACTGTAGCCACAAAATTAAAAAGTTTTTCTTTCTCCTTGGAAGAAAAGCTATAACAACCCAACTCTAGACAGCCTATCATAAGACACAGACATTACTTTGCCAACACAGGACTATATATATAGTTAAAGCTATGATTTCTCCAGTAGTCATGTACAGACATGAGAGATGGACCATAAAGAAGGCTGAGTGCCGAAGAATTGATGCTTTCAAACTGTGGTACTGGAGAAGACTCTTGGGAGCCCCTTGGACAGTAAGGAGATCAAACCAATCAGTCCTAAAGGAAATCAGCCCTGACTCCTCATTGGAAGGACTCACGCTGAAGCTGAAGCCCCAGTACTCTGGCCACCTGATGTGAAGAGCTAACTCACTTGAAAAGACCCTGATACTAGGGAAGACGGAGGGCAGGAGGAGAGGAAGGTGGCACAGGATGAGATGGCTGGACGGCAGCACGGACTCAATGGACATGAATTTGAGCAAGCTCCGGGAGATGGTGACGGAGGGAAGCCTGGCACACTGCGGTGCACGGGTAGCAAAGAGTCAGACACGACTGAGTGACTGAACAACAAAATAAGCACCTACTGCACAGCACAGGCAACTCCTCTTGATCCTCTCTTAATGACCTATCTGGGAAAATACTCTAAAAACGGGTGGATATATGGATAACTTACTCACTTTTATAAAATCAACTATAATAAAAATGCAATAAAAGAAACATTCACATGTCAATCACTGAAAATGTCTGGACACACCATTATAAAGGGGATTATGCACGTGGGAGCAGAAACAGCGGAAGGCTTCTGCTGCCGACGTCACAGTGCCTCTCCCGCAAAGACAGCCTGAGCCGCTGAGACCAGAAAACTCAAGACTTCTCGTGTCTGTAAATCTCTCTTCCAATACTTCGATAAACAATCAAGCTTTCTTCTGACTGAAGCTGTACCGAAGTGTGTTACTTATGAGGCCCAGAGAGCCCCTATCTCTTCCAGATGGTTTTGCTCATTTTAGTTCCAGTGTACTGTGTTTATCTCATATGTATCCCTTTTTATTTGTAAACTCACAGAAAATTCATTCCATGACTGATTATTTATGATACTTTCCATACAAGTTTGAATGCAATAATTTTTGTGAAGTACCCATGAGTATGTCAAGCATACAGTTCAGTAATCAAAAACAGAATGATAATACACTGGAAGTGGCAGATACTAATGTACTTATCTACACTGTGAGGTACACTATGTCATACAACTGGCTGAAGCCAGGTGCCTTGGGAACACACGGACCGAGCACTCCCAGGACCTTCAATTGCGCAACAGACACAGCTCTGAGTCCTTCTCCCACCTTCTGTCACCTTTCTCTGGCTACACTGCAGAGTGCAAATGCCAGGCTTCATGAGGGGCCGGGAATTGAACACTCTACCCTAGAGTGACCCTTCCCCAATCTGTGCAACAGACCCCAGCTCTGGAGGGAAAAAAGGAGGGGAAGAGGAAAGGGGGGGGGTGGCACAGGATGAGATGGCTGGACGGCAGCACGGACTCAATGGACATGAATTTGAGCAAGCTCCGGGAGATGGTGACGGAGGGAAGCCTGGCACACTGCGGTGCACGGGTAGCAAAGAGTCAGACACGACTGAGTGACTGAACAACAAAATAAGCACCTACTGCACAGCACAGGCAACTCCTCTTGATCCTCTCTTAATGACCTATCCGGGAAAATACTCTAAAAAAGGGTGGATATATGGATAACTTACTCACTTTTATAAAATCAACTATAATAAAAATGCAATAAAAGAAACATTCACATGTCAATCACTGAAAATGTCTGGACACACCATTATAAAGGGGATTATGCACGTGGGAGCAGAAACAGCGGAAGGCTTCTGCTGCCGACGTCACAGTGCCTCTCCCGCAAAGACAGCCTGAGCCGCTGAGACCAGAAAACTCAAGACTTCTCGTGTCTGTAATATCTCTCTTCCAATACTTCGATAAACAATCAAGCTTTCTTCTGACTGAAGCTGTACCGAAGTGTGTTACTTATGAGGCCCAGAGAGCCCCTATCTCTTCCAGATGGTTTTGCTCATTTTAGTTCCAGTGTACTGTGTTTATCTCATATGTATCCCTTTTTATTTGTAAACTCACAGAAAATTCATTCCATGACTGATTATTTATGATACTTTCCATACAAGTTTGAATGCAATAATTTTTGTGAAGTACCCATGAGTATGTCAAGCATACAGTTCAGTAATCAAAAACAGAATGATAATACACTGGAAGTGGCAGATACTAATGTACTTATCTACACTGTGAGGTACACTATGTCATACAACTGGCTGAAGCCAGGTGCCTTGGGAACACACGGACCGAGCACTCCCAGGACCTTCAATTGCGCAACAGACACAGCTCTGAGTCCTTCTCCCACCTTCTGTCACCTTTCTCTGGCTACACTGCAGAGTGCAAATGCCAGGCTTCACGAGGGGCCGGGAATTGAACACTCTACCCTAGAGTGCAGTCCGGCTCAGGCTGAGTACAGGCAAACGCCACTACTCTGTTAACTCAGACTAACCCAAGCCTCAGTGACGCCCACATAAGCTCCTGGGTCACCCAGCGCCTGTGTGGTTATATATAAATTATTTTCACACCAAGTCTCTTTGATCCTGGTCTTGTAGAACTGATCAAAAACAAAGACAAAACCCAATCTAAACAGTTTATCTGCTAAACTTCATTCCTTTCCCCTAAACCACGGGTGCTCTGCTCTCCTTCCCACGTCCTGGAGTCATAATCTACACCTGAAGCTAGAAGATTCAGCCTTGGCCATGTCCACATGAGCAACACTGTCAGTTCTCCTGAAACTGCCCCCTATATTACACACTGCCTCACGTGTGCAGCTCTATTTACATTTTATTTAGCAAATGTGTAGCTCTTACTGTCAGCCACTGTTCCAAGTGCTATAAAACACTAACTCAGGGCTTCCCTGGTGGTCCAGTGGGTAAGGACACCGCCTTGCAGTGCAAGGGGCACCGGTTCGATCCCTGGCCTGGGAAAATCCCACATGCCGTGGAGCGGCTGGACCCATGTGTCCAATCACCGAGCCGGAGCTCTGCAACAACAGGGGCCACTGCGATGGGAGGCCCACACGGGTCAGAGAACAAAGACGGATGAAAATAGAGAAATGGAAGACCAATAGAAGTGGCCTGCCCGTCCCCCTCCCTCCCCACCCCCTTTCTCCCCCCACCCCCCAAAAAGCCCACTAACTCATTGTACCCTCCTCACAGCCCCATGAGGAGCACCCCTATTATCCTCGGGCACAGAGAGGCTCCCGAGGCTCCTGACGTCACAGCCTCGTGTGCGAATGTAAACCAGGTGCTCCTGAGGACACCTCGGCCCCTTGGTTCAGTTTCTGCTTCTCCTCACCTCAGTTAATGGACCAGCCTGAGCTCGAGCCTCCCTGCTCCAGGCATTAACTATAAAGAAATTACATTCAACTAAATTTTAATAAGTATTAACAAAATTGTAAAAATGTTATCCCAATTTCTATAAGCATGTAGCTATATCTTTTTATGTAACTAGTATTAAGAATGATTTACTTAGCAAGATTAGATTATCAACCGTAGCACACGCAGAGTGCAAATGCCAGGCTTCATGAGGGCCGGAATTGAACACTCTACCCTAGAGTGCAGTCCGGCTCAGGCTGAGTACAGGCAAACGCCACTACTCTGTTAACTCAGACTAACCCAAGCCTCAGTGACGGCCACATAAGCTCCTGGGTCACCCAGCGCCTGTGTGGTTATATATAAATTATTTTCACACCAAGTCTCTTTGATCCTGGTCTTGTAGAACTGATCAAAAACAAAGACAAAACCCAATCTAAACAGTTTATCTGCTAAACTTCATTCCTTTCCCCTAAACCACGGGTGCTCTGCTCCCCTTCCCACGTCCTGGAGTCATAATCTACACCCGAAGCTAGAAGATTCAGTCTAGGCCATGTCCACATGAGCAACACTGTCAGTTCTCCTGAAACTGTCCCCTGTATTACACACTGCCTCAAGTGTGCAGCTCTATTTACATTTTATTTAGCAAATGTGTAGCTCTTACTGTCAGCCACTGTTCCAAGTGCTATAAAACACTAACTCAGGGCTTCCCTGGTGGTCCAGTGGGTAAGGACACCGCCTTGCAGTGCAAGGGGCACCGGTTCGATCTCTGGCCTGGGAAAATCCCACATGCCGTGGAGCGGCTGGACCCATGTGTCCAATCACCGAGCCGGAGCTCTGGAGTGCATGCGCCCAGAGCCGGTGCTCTGGAACAACAGGGGCCACTGCGATGGGAGGCCCACACGGGCCAGAGAACAAAGACGGATGAAAATAGAGAAATGGAAGACCAATAGAAGTGGCCTGCCCGTCCCCCTCCCTCCCCACCCCATTTCTCCCCCCACCCCCCAAAAAGCCCACTAACTCATTGTACCCTCCTCACAGCCCCACGAGGAGCACCCCTATTATCCTCGGGCACAGAGAGGCTCCCGAGGCTCCTGACGTCACAGCCTCGTGTGCGAATGTAAACCAGGTGCTCCTGAGGACACCTCTGCCCCTTGGTTCAGTTTCTGCTTCTCCTCACCTCAGCTAATGGACCAGCCTGAGCTCGAGCCTCCCTGCTCCAGGCATTAACTATAAAGAAATTACATTCAACTAAATTTTAATAAGTATTAACAAAATTGTAAAAATGTTATCCCAATTTCTATAAGCATGTAGCTATATCTGTGTTTGTGTATTAGATAAACCTAGTACAGTATTAAGAATGATTTACTTAGCAAGATTAGATTATCAACCGTATGGGGTTTACTCTAATTTTTCTGTATTTCTGTACACTTTCTATGAATATTTTTAATACAAAATGTTTTGACATACAACATTTTATTTTTAGTGATACTCGCAATATTTGAAGTTCACTCTGACCTTTTAAAGTCTTTATACTCTTCACCAAGCTTCTACTTCCAGCTAGGAAGTAGAATGTGAAATACCTGGGCCTCCATGGTAATCACAAGAAAATCCTGGACAAAAAAGAAACAATACTTTTCTATGAGTACAGCAAAGAAGCTTTATTAAACTGAATTCTAGGCAGAAAAGATCCCTTCAGGGCTTCCCCTGGTGGTCCAGTGGGTAAGGACACCGCCTTGCAGTGCAAGGGGCGCCAGTTCCATCCCTGGCCTGGGAAGATCCCACGTGCCGCGGAGCGGCTGGACCGATGTGTCCAATGACCGAGCCGGAGCTCTGGAGCGCATGTACCCACAGCCGGCGCTCTGCCACAACAGAGGCCACCGCGATGGGAGGCTCGCAGGAGCCAAAGAACAAAGACAGATGAAAAATAGAGAAATGAAAGACCAATAGAAGTGGCCCGCCTGCTCCCCTCCCTCCCCAACCCAACTCCCGCCCAAAATAAATAAACAAATAAATCTTTAAAAAAAAAAAAAAATCCCTTCACAGTGAAAAGAGGGCCTTGGCTCCTTTTAAGCCTGAGAGTTCTCAGGTCTGAGAACACGGGAATGCTGATGGAGTAAGTCTCCATCAACAGAGAGAGTCCGCAGGGCTAAGGGCTGGAGGGGAAAATGTACAAGTTATGTAGCCCAACCAGTCCCTCATCCTAAACACACACTGCATTTTGCCAGGAAAGGACCCGTGGATGGCAGGCTCACAGCAGAGGGAAGTAGCAATAGTCTCCCACGGTCGCACAGCTCTTGGGTTTTGAGGAGCTGGATTCAGAGACAAGCAGAAGAAAAACAAACCTCTGATGCCCGGTTGCCTCTCAGCTCTGACTTGTAGAAAAGGCAGAGACAGCGCTGTAGGGGTTCAGCACGGCCAAGCCCTGAGCCCAGCCCACTTGAAGCCCAGGCCCTGGCCCTAGAACGCTTGCTCTCCCAGACCTTCACCCTAGCACTAGACAGAGAAGCAGGCTGCGTTCTTCAATGAAAAAAATTTTTAATACAAAATTTGAATATTTTTAATACAAAATGTTTTGACATACAACATTTTATTTTTAGTGATACTCAATATTTGAAGTTCACTCTGACCTTTTAAAGTCTTTATACTCTTCACCAAGCTTCTACTTCCAGCTAGGAAGTAGAATGTGAAATACCTGGGCCTCCATGGTAATCACAAGAAAATCCTGGACAAAAAAGAAACAATACTTTTCTATGAGTACAGCAAAGAAGCTTTATTAAACTGAATTCTAGGCAGAAAAGATCCCTTCAGGGCTTCCCCTGGTGGTCCAGTGGGTAAGGACAGCGCCTTGCAGTGCAAGGGGCGCCAGTTCCATCCCTGGCCTGGGAAGATCCCACGTGCCGCGGAGCGGCTGGACCCATGTGTCCAATTACCGAGCAGGAGCTCTGGAGCGCATGCGCCCAGAGCCGGTGCTCTGCCACAACAGAGGCCACCGCGATGGGAGGCCCACAGAAGCCAAAGAACAAAGACAGATGAAAAATAGAGAAATGAAAGACCAATAGAAGTGGCTCGCCTGTTCCCCTCCCTCCCCAACCTGACCCCCGCCCAAAATAAATAAATAAATAAATCTTTAAAAAAAAAAAAAAATCCCTTCACAGTGAAAAGAGGGCCTTGGCTCCTTTTAAGCCTGAGAGTTCTCAGGTCTGAGAACACGGGAATGCTGATGGAGTAAGTCTCCATCAACAGAGAGAGTCCGCAGGGCTAAGGGCTGGAGGGGAAAATGTACAAGTTACGTAGCCCAACCAGTCCCTCATCCTAAACACACACTGCATTTTGCCAGGAAAGGACCCGTGGATGGCAGGCTCACAGCAGAGGGAAGTAGCAATAGTCTCCCACGGTCGCACAGCTCTTGGGTTTTGAGGAGCTGGATTCAGAGACAAGCAGAAGAAAAACAAACCTCTGATGCCCGGTTGCCTCTCAGCTCTGACTTGTAGAAAAGGCAGAGACAGCGCTGTAGGGGTTCAGCACGGCCAAGCCCTGAGCCCAGCCCACTTGAAGCCCAGGCCCTGGCCCTAGAACGCTTGCTCTCCCAGACCTTCACCCTAGCACTAGACAGAGAAGCAGGCTGCGTTCTTCAATGAAACAAGTAGAACAAAACTGTACAAGAATATCCACCAGCATTTTATACACAATTTAAACACTGAGGCGTACAAAGAGCTGGAAGATGTGACCCATCTTCAAGAGAAGACAGAGCTATTAGAAGACCCACCCAACAATGGAAATTATTCACGCTGAAGCCAAGAGACAAAGATGGAAGAAAACCAAAGGAGGGTCAGTGACGTGTGAGCTAACATCACACCACCTAACGTACGTGTAATCAGATCCCCCGAAGGAGAGGTTAATGCGAAGGCACATCATAATCAAGTTACTGGAAATTAGATTTAAAGAGCAGGTCTTAAGAGAATTCAGAAGGAAAGAAAACAGACTTCACCTTTAGGTAAGCAATGATGAAAATCATAGTTAAACGTCTCACCGGAAAAATGCAAGCTACAAGACAGTGAAATATCTTTTAAGTGTCAAAGTAGATCAACCTAGAATTCTGTATCTAGCTAAAATATCCTTTAAAATTAGACATTTTAAGATGGATGAAACATTAAAGAATTTATTACCCACCAAAAGAAAATGCAAATTACAAATATCTAATAATGAACTTATACTAAAATAGATAACTCCTGAGCAAATAAAGCAGTTAAAACAGACACATCAAAAAAAATTTTAAAAAAGACACAAAACAGCCGCTAAGTACTCAATACAGTATAGCGTTAGTTATTAGGTAAATACAATTTACAACTAAAATAAGATACCTCACACTCACAAGAATGGCTAAATTAAAAGACAACATGAAATGCTGGTGAGGATACGAAGCAACTGGATTTTTCAAATATTGCTCATGGGAGTATAATCACTTGGGAAACTGTTGGGTAGATTCTTATAAAGCAAACACACCCATGCCCTAGCAGTGTCACTCTTGGAGAAGTGAAAACATTTGTCCACAAAAAGACCTGTACAAGAAGCGTTATTTCTAAAAGCCAGAAACAATGGAAACAGTTTCTGTATCCAACTATGGGGAAATAGGCACAGTTTATCAGAATATACCTCTTGGAATGAAAGTGAGCAAACAACTCACACAGAATAACATGCACACATCTCAAAAGAATTACGTCGAGAGAAAGAATTCAACACAAAACAGTGCTTCCGTGTAACTGCATGATGCACAGCAGCTCCAGAAATAGGCAAAGCTGGTCTAGGGTGATAGGCACCGTGGGGGCAGCTGCCCTCAGAGCCAGAACTGCATAGACACAGGCCGGAGGGACCCTTTCTGGGCCATGAAGCCAAGAGACAAATATGGAAGAAAACCAAAGGAGGGTCAGTGACGTGTGAGCTAACATCATACCACCTAACGTACGTGTAATCAGATCCCCCGAAGGAGAGGTTAATGCGAAGGCACATCATAATCAAGTTACTGGAAATTAGATTTAAAGAGCAGGTCTTAAGAGAATTCAGAAGGAAAGAAAACAGACTTCACCTTTAGGTAAGCAATGATGAAAATCATAGTTAAACGTCTCACCGGAAAAATGCAAGCTACAAGACAGTGAAATATCTTTTAAGTGTCAAAGTAGATCAACCTAGAATTCTGTATCTAGCTAAAATATCCTTTAAAATTAGACATTTTAAGATGGATGAAACATTAAAGAATTTATTACCCACCAAAAGAAAATGCAAATTACAAATATCTAATAATGAACTTATACTAAAATAGATAACTCCTGAGCAAATAAAGCAGTTAAAACAGACACATCAAAAAAAATTTTAAAAAAGACACAAAACAGCCGCTAAGTACTCAATACAGTATAGCGTTAGTTATTAGGTAAATACAATTTACAACTAAAATAAGATACCTCACACTCACAAGAATGGCTAAATTAAAAGACAACATGAAATGCTGGTGAGGATACGAAGCAACTGGATTTTTCAAATATTGCTCATGGGAGTATAATCACTTGGGAAACTGTTGGGTAGATTCTTATAAAGCAAACACACCCATGCCCTAGCAGTGTCACTCTTGGAGAAGTGAAAACATTTGTCCACAAAAAGACCTGTACAAGAAGCGTTATTTCTAAAAGCCAGAAACAATGGAAACAGTTTCTGTATCCAACTATGGGGAAATAGGCACAGTTTATCAGAATATACCTCTTGGAATGAAAGTGAGCAAACAACTCACACAGAATAACATGCACACATCTCAAAAGAATTACGTCGAGAGAAAGAATTCAACACAAAACAGTGCTTCCGTGTAACTGCATGATGCACAGCAGTTCCAGAAATAGGCAAAGCTGGTCTAGGGTGATAGGCACCGTGGGGGCAGCTGCCCTCAGAGCCAGAACTGCATAGACACAGGCCGGAGGGACCCTTTCTGGGCCATGGAAGCCTTGTGCATTCTTATTGAATTCTGAGTTATCTTTGTCAAGATTTGTCAACTGTATATTTAAGATGTGTTCATTATCACTATAGTTATACTTCCATTAATAAACATCCATCCCGACTGATGAAATGTGAAAATAAAGACCATCTCCAAGTACACCAGTTAGGCTTCTCAAGGTTGGCGGCTTCTGAAAATTATTCAAATATCCCTGTTAATTTCATGGCAGTTAGTAAATTTGATTTTGGAATTAGATTTTGGTCACCACTAGAGTTTTACCTCCAGCAGGTCACGAATCCTAATGAACTCTCAGTATACAATTACTGTGTTAATCTCGACTTCATTGCATTTAGTTGCTGGCTGAAAACTCAATCATGTATAGTTCTATTAGGAAATTGTTTCTGCCCAAAATCTGTCCATCTCTCTCTATTGTTGTGGTAAATAAATGGATCTGTAATACCTTCCCCTCCATAGATGCAAATTTGGACCATTGATCTAGGTCTAATCAAAGCGTTTAATTTCTCTGTCCAGTGACTGTTCAGCATGGGCAGGTGACTCAGCCTATGCCAAGAGAGTGCTTCTCCAGGACTGTTTTATTTAAAGTCAGAGGAAACGGAATTTCCCCTTGAGTATTTTCTTAGAAAAATGTAAACTGGGACTGCTAGAGGTCTTTTAATATATCAGGAAATTTATTCTAAGTGCATATTAAAGTCAAGCAAAGGACTCTTGGAGAAGTGAAAACATCTGTCCACAAAAGACCTGTACAAGAAGCGTTATTTCTAAAAGCCAGAAACAATGGAAACAGTTTCTGTATCCAACTATGGGAAATAGGCACAGTTTATCAGAATATACCTCTTGGAATGAAAGTGAGCAAACAACTCACACAGAATAACATGCACACATCTCAAAAGAATTACGTCGAGAGAAAGAATTCAACACAAAACAGTGCTTCCGTGTAACTGCATGATGCACAGCAGCTCCAGAAATAGGCAAAGCTGGTCTAGGGTGATAGGCACCGTGGGGGCAGCTGCCCTCAGAGCCAGAACTGCATAGACACAGGCCGGAGGGACCCTTTCTGGGCCATGGAAGCCTTGTGCATTCTTACTGAATTCTGAGTTATCTTTGTCAAGATTTGTCAACTGTATATTTAAGATGTGTTCATTATCACTATAGTTATACTTCCATTAATAAACATCCATCCCGACTGATGAAATGTGAAAATAAAGACCATCTCCAAGTACACCAGTTAGGCTTCTCAAGGTTGGCGGCTTCTGAAAATTATTCAAATATCCCTGTTAATTTCATGGCAGTTAGTAAATTTGATTTTGGAATTAGATTTTGGTCACCACTAGAGTTTTACCTCCAGCAGGTCACGAATCCTAATGAACTCTCAGTATACAATTACTGTGTTAATCTCGACTTCATTGCATTTAGTTGCTGGCTGAAAACTCAATCATGTATAGTTCTATTAGGAAATTGTTTCTGCCCAAAATCTGTCCATCTCTCTCTATTGTTGTGGTAAATAAATGGATCTGTAATACCTTCCCCTCCATAGATGCAAATTTGGACCATTGATCTAGGTCTAATCAAAGCGTTTAATTTCTCTGTCCAGTGACTGTTCAGCATGGGCAGGTGACTCAGCCTATGCCAAGAGAGTGCTTCTCCAGGACTGTTTTATTTAAAGTCAGAGGAAACGGAATTTCCCCTTGAGTATTTTCTTAGAAAAATGTAAACTGGGACTGCTAGAGGTCTTTTAATATATCAGGAAATTTATTCTAAGTGCATATTAAAGTCAAGCAAAGGCCAATGGATAAAAGAGGGAGAGTTCTCTTTGCATTCTTTTTTTCCCTCTAAAATCCCTACAGGGGCCTAGTTCACTATAAGGACAATCAACTTGGTCTCCTAAACCAAGAAATATTTCTGCTATGCTATCTTGAGTTAAATTTCTGTCCTTTGCAATTTAAAGAGTCTGGACTACTACATCCTACTATCGTTGTGATAATAAAACATTTTCTTCTCATAACTTACTGAAAATATCAAGAACACTTTGACCAAGGTATCTGATAGTTTGATAACTAGTGTGAAAACTCCTAGAACCTATTAATCTCTACTTCTGCTCTGTGCTTGGAAATGATGTTTCATATTCAATTTTAAACTATCAATGGATATAAATATCTAGTAATAAATAATTTCCAGTGTTGCTATTTTAAAGAAAAGAATTATGGGAAAATCGAAGTCGCAGTATCATTTAATGTTTCTAAGTTAACCATCCAAACATACTAACTAGACGAAGGGGAGGGGACAGGGCAGGATCTATGCGATATGCATAATAAGGAGAGGTAAGCAGCTGGGCATCTGAAAAACATGAACACTAAAGAACCTCAAAGAGTCAAAGCTATACACTGAGAAGTGTGACGGGCCCATTTTAGTAGTGACTAAGAATGCGAGAGGTTTGTGAATAAGATGCTTGGAATGGATGCAGCAGAGGGCCTATAAGGTCCCCACACTACCTACCCCAGTCTCCCCTGCAAGATCAAGCCCTGCTCTGGGAGAAACACACAGGAACAGAATATATATTGAACAGGATGTGGATAAGGGGGTGTATCAGCCAGCTGCAGCTGCCATAACAAAATAACAGCAATTGGGTGGCTTAACAACAGGAATTATTTTCTGGTGGCTAGAAATTCAAGATCAAGATGCTGGGAAATTAGATTCTGATGAGAGTTCTCCTTCTGGCTGTATGGTGTTCTCACGTGGCCTTTCCTCTGTGTGCACACGAAGAGACGTATCCTTGGTCTCTCTCTCACGTGGTGTTGAGAACACCAGTCCTATTGGAGCAATGTCCCAACCATGGCCTTTAACAGAAAATGTAAACTGGGACTGCTAGAGGTCTTTTAATATATCAGGAAATTTATTCTAAGTGCATATTAAAGTAAAAAGGTTAAAAGAGGAGAGTTCTCTTTGCATTCTTTTTTTCCCTCTAAAATCCCTACAGGGGCCTAGTTCACTATAAGGACAATCAACTTGGTCTCCTAAACCAAGAAATATTTCTGCTATGCTATCTTGAGTTAAATTTCTGTCCTTTGCAATTTAAAGAGTCTGGACTACTACATCCTACTATCGTTGTGATAATAAAACATTTTCTTCTCATAACTTACTGAAAATATCAAGAACACTTTGACCAAGGTATCTGATAGTTTGATAACTAGTGTGAAAACTCCTAGAACCTATTAATCTCTACTTCTGCTCTGTGCTTGGAAATGATGTTTCATATTCAATTTTAAACTATCAATGGATATAAATATCTAGTAATAAATAATTTCCAGTGTTGCTATTTTAAAGAAAAGAATTATGGGAAAATCGAAGTCGCAGTATCATTTAATGTTTCTAAGTTAACCATCCAAACATACTAACTAGACGAAGGGGAGGGGACAGGGCAGGATCTATGCGATATGCATAATAAGGAGAGGTAAGCAGCTGGGCATCTGAAAAACATGAACACTAAAGAACCTCAAAGAGTCAAAGCTATACACTGAGAAGTGTGACGGGCCCATTTTAGTAGTGACTAAGAATGCGAGAGGTTTGTGAATAAGATGCTTGGAATGGATGCAGCAGAGGGCCTATAAGGCCCCCACACTACCTACCCCAGTCTCCCCTGCAAGATCAAGCCCTGCTCTGGGAGAAACACACAGGAACAGAATATATATTGAACAGGATGTGGATAAGGGGGTGTATCAGCCAGCTGCAGCTGCCATAACAAAATAACAGCAATTGGGTGGCTTAACAACAGGAATTATTTTCTGGAGGCTAGAAATTCAAGATCAAGATGCTGGGAAATTAGATTCTGATGAGAGTTCTCCTTCTGGCTGTATGGTGTTCTCACGTGGCCTTTCCTCTGTGTGCACACGAAGAGACGTATCCTTGGTCTCTCTCTCACGTGGTGTTGAGAACACCAGTCCTATTGGAGCAATGTCCCAACCATGGCCTTTAACCTTCATGACTTTCCTATAGGTCCTACACTTAAGTGCAGTCATACTGGTTCATAGGGCCTCAACAGACAAATCTGGGTAGGGGACACAATTCAGTCCAGAGGTCAAAGGAAACTGAAGTCCTAGAAGACATTTGGGAAGAAGAACAAAGACAAGAAATCCCAAGTCCAGGACCATACATTGATATATTATACAAAGTTTAACACTTCATAAAAAATAACGGAACACACAATTTTAGGGTCATAAAGTTAAAATGGCTATCCCAATCCATTCTCTCCCTTTTGAAAGTAAACTAAACTAGAAGCAAAAATGAACAATGGAAAATAATTGTGGTTGAATCTTAATTCCACTATAAGTAAAAAATATGAAATAAAATACTCTTATAAGAGAGAAATGCCAGAAACACATGTGCACAAATTAAAAAATTGTAACCTTGTATTTCAAAATCATAGTAAATTAAGAAAATTATAGAAGACATGAAAATAAAAATATAAACAGAATTAAATATGATAAGGCTTCTGGTTTTAGCTCCAGGACACAAAGATCTTCGCAGTTATCACTACCTCACTGAAACAAAACCACTGAACAAACAGAAAATCAGTGATTGTTATTTAGATTCATCAGAGAACTGAGGTCACAGGCAGGGCTGCCTACCCGACACAGGAAGACACAGGAGCTCAGAAAACATGGGAAGATCAGCACACCCGAGCAGAAGCTTTTGGAGCCAGCAACAGGCAGAAACAGTGAAATGGTCATTTTAAAGAACTTCTGCAGGGTGAGAACAGGCTAACATGAGAGATTAGAAACTCCAGGGGCCAGTGTCAGGGGACTCACACAGCTGAGTGAGTTTAGTGTCTGAAAACTCAATGAGGTTCTCACGGCTACAGTTAAGAGAAAAATCCTCTATTTCTGGCAGAAAATAGAAAAACAACCATTTTAAACACACCCAGATCTTTCTCTAAGAAAGTCCCGCCCTCCAAGGAAAACTGTATCACTAGAACCTTCTCTCCATCCTTCCTATCTCTAGTAAGAGGAGACACACAGAAAAGGCTGAGAAGCGCTTCTGCAGGTCAGGCCCACTAAGTTAGAGATTTAATCCTAAGATTAACTGTCCTGATTTCTCCGTCCCACCACTTTCCTGCGGTTCTGATGGGCTCCAGGACAATGGCAGCGAGGTAAACGGACAGGACAATGGCAGCGAGGTAAACGGAAAGAGCTTCAGGACACAGACCTCAAGAAGTTCTCAGGGAAACCCAAAGACGCCAAGGGAGGGAGTCAAATGAAGCCACTGGAGACCCCCGACTTCCCTGGGACCCACAGTTACAGCAAACGGGAGACTGGCTCAGCACCTAGCGAACGGACACAAACCTCACGGGAAAAGCCCAACTGCCTCAGTTTCTATTCCACAGCATACTGCTTCCAGTTTTCAACAGAAACTACAAGTCATGCTAAAAGGCATAAAACACTCATTCCAAACAAAGCAAGCATCATATCAGACTTAGATTTTATACAGATTTCAGAATTATCAGAGACTTTAAAATGACCATGGTTAATATAATAAGGCTTTGACAGAAAAAGTAGACAGTATGCAAAAACAGATGGATAATGTGAGCAGAGAGGTGGAAGCTTTATAAAAAAAAAAACAGAAGGAAATGCTACAAAAACTCAAGCGAAGAATGCTTTTTCTGGGTGCCCCAGACTGAATACAGCTGTGGGTCAGAAGAACTGAAATTTAAGGTATATTTATAGAGTCTATGTAATGTAAAATGCAAAGGGTAAATAAAATTTTTTAAAAATGGAACATTCAAGAATTCTTGACAATTACAAAAGATATAATATTCCTGTATTTGCAATACCACAGGAGGAGACAGAGAGAATAAAATGAGAAAGAAAAAAGAAGAAAGGAAGAGGTAGGGCAGGAGGGAGGAAACACGAGAAGCATTTAAGGTAATAATGGCCAACATTTTCCAAAATTAATGACAGACACAAAACCACAAACTTGACAACAAAGAGAACAAACACCAAAACATCTAAATCTAGGCTTATGATATTCAAATAGCAGAAATCCAAAGACAAACAGAATATCCTGAAGAAGCCAGGATTACCTTTTCTTATGTACAAAATTGTGTTCCCTCCAAAACTCACATGCTGAAGTCCTAACACCCAATGTAACTGCCTTTAAATAGGTAATTAAATGAGGCTACAAGAGTAGGATTTAATTCAATAGGGCTTCCTTGGTGGCTCAGATGGTAAAGAGACTGCCTGCAATGCAGAAAACCTGGGTTTGACCCCTGGCTTAGGAAGATCCCCTGGAGAAGGGAATGGCAATCCACTCCAGTATTTTTGCCTGGAGAATTCCATGGACAGAGGAGCCTGCTTGCAGATAGTCCTCTGGGGTTGTATGTCCATGGGGTTGCAGACAGTTGGACATGACTGAGCGACTAACACTTTCATTTTCATTTTAATTCAATATGACCACCAGTGCCCTTTTAAAAAGAGACAGACACCAAGGAAGCACATGCAAACAGAAAAGGCCATGTGAGGACAGAGAGAGCAGATGACTATGAACAATATCATAAAAAGTGAAGTCAGTCAAAAAGAGAAAGACAAGTACAGTATCCTAACACATATATATGGAATCTAAAAATGACGCATTGGAACTTTAAAATAATTTAATAAAAGGCTTTGACAGAAGTAGACAGTATGCAAAACAGATGGATAATGTGAGCAGAGAGGTGGAAGCTTTATAAAAAAACAGAAGGAAATGCTACAAAAACTCAAGCGAAGAATGCTTTTTCTGGGTGCCCCAGACTGAATACAGCTGTGGGTCAGAAGAACTGAAATTTAAGGTATATTTATAGAGTCTATGTAATGTAAAATGCAAAGGGTAAATAAAATTTTTTAAAAATGGAACATTCAAGAATTCTTGACAATTACAAAAGATATAATATTCCTGTATTTGCAATACCACAGGAGGAGACAGAGAGAATAAAATGAGAAAGAAAAAAGAAGAAAGGAAGAGGTAGGGCAGGAGGGAGGAAACACGAGAAGCATTTAAGGTAATAATGGCCAACATTTTCCAAAATTAATGACAGACACAAAACCACAAACTTGACAACAAAGAGAACAAACACCAAAACATCTAAATCTAGGCTTATGATATTCAAATAGCAGAAATCCAAAGACAAACAGAATATCCTGAAGAAGCCAGGATTACCTTTTCTTATGTACAAAATTGTGTTCCCTCCAAAACTCACATGCTGAAGTCCTAACACCCAATGTAACTGCCTTTAAATAGGTAATTAAATGAGGCTACAAGAGTAGGATTTAATTCAATAGGGCTTCCTTGGTGGCTCAGATGGTAAAGAGACTGCCTGCAATGCAGAAAACCTGGGTTTGACCCCTGGCTTAGGAAGATCCCCTGGAGAAGGGAATGGCAATCCACTCCAGTATTTTTGCCTGGAGAATTCCATGGACAGAGGAGCCTGCTTGCAGATAGTCCTCTGGGGTTGTATGTCCATGGGGTTGCAGACAGTTGGACATGACTGAGCGACTAACACTTTCATTTTCATTTTAATTCAATATGACCACCAGTGCCCTTTTAAAAAGAGACAGACACCAAGGAAGCACATGCAAACAGAAAAGGCCATGTGAGGACAGAGAGAGCAGATGACTATGAACAATATCATAAAAAGTGAAGTCAGTCAAAAAGAGAAAGACAAGTACAGTATCCTAACACATATATATGGAATCTAGAAGGATAGTCTTGATAACACACGCAGGGAACTCATGGAAAAACAGACAAAGAATAGACATATAGACATTGTGGGGAAGAAACAGGGAGGGGGAGGCATGGAGGGAGTAACATGGAAACCTATACTGTCATGTGCGGAAAAGATAGCTATTGTCATTGTGCTAAGGGAATAGGAGTGCTTACAATGGCTTGGGGCGATGGTCCGGAGGGGTGGCATGGGGGGAACTGGGTGGGGGGGTACCAGGGATATGCATATGACTGATCTGGGAACATACATGTCGGAGAACAACAAAACTCTGTAAAACCTTTAAAATAAAGAATTAAAAAAAAAAAAAAAAAGGTTTCAGGAGACAGCAAACCTGCCAATATCTTGATCCTGGATTTCTAGCTTCCAGAATTGTGAGAGTAATTTTCTACTGTGAAAACCATCTAGCTTGCGATATCTTGTTGTGGTCACTTTAGTTGACTAATACACTTATAGAGGCAACAGGATAATAATGACAACAGACTTACCAGAAAACAGGGAAACAACAAGAGAGAAGAGTGAAATATATAAATCACTGAAAGAGGAAAAAACTAATATTCTGTATCAATAAAAATAAATCCTTAAAAAATGAAGTATAAATATAGATTCCCAAAGAACTAAAAATTGAGACTATTTACCAATTTTTTCCTTGCATTCCATGAAATGATAAAAAAATATATAATTCTTTAGAGAGAAAGAATAAGACACAGGCCAAAAATATATATCTCCAAAATGAAAGGAAGAACATTAGAGAAGGAGCAAATAAAGGTAAATACAGTCTTTTATGGATTCTTAATTGATCTAACAGACAATCACTTGTTCATAATAATGAGAAATACGTATTGGACGGGCTTCCCTTGTAGCTCAGCTGGTAAAGAATCTGCCTGCAATGCAGGAAACCATGGTTCAGTTCCTGGGCTGGGAAGATCCCCTGGAGGAGGGCGTGACAACCCACTCCAGTCTTCTTGCCTGGGGAATCCCATGGACAGAGGAGCCTGGCGGGCTACAGTCCACGGGGTTGCAAAGAGTCGGACACAACTGAGTGACCACGCACACCTGAAGTGGGAGGGGAGGACTGTGAACACTCAGTTATAAAGTACCTACACTACTTGTGGAGCTAGTGCTCCTGAAAGTGAATTTAGACTATTTGTTAATGTACACTGTCACCTCTAGAGCAGCATTAATGAAAATTTAAAAAGGCCTACAATTGCAATGCTAAGAGAATAGAAAAGACAGAATCATATTAAGTGGGAAAGAGAAAATGGGAATAAAGCACAAGTGTAATAAATATAAAATTATAATCATGGTAGTGATCAATTCAATGATAATAATAAATGTAAATATGAATAGCCTAAATATACCAATTAAAAGGCAGAGACTATCAGAGTTGATTTAAAAAAAAATGTATGTTTTCTAAAAGAAACTCACTTTAGATACAAAGGCAGAGATAGCCTAAAAGTGAAGGAATGGAGAAAGATATGCTAACACTTATCAAAAGAAAACTGCAATAATTTTAGATAAAGCAGAATTCAGAGCATGGAAAAGTATCAGGGATAAAGAAAAGTTACATAATTGCAAAGGAGTCAATTCTCCAGGAGTAAAATACTGGATATACATATCCTAACAACATGGCACTAAAATGCGTAGGACAAAAACTAATAGAAATGCAAAGAAGAAGAGGTTAATTTACCAAGTAGAGTTGGAGTCTTTAACATCCTTCTTTCCATTTTAATAGATCTAGTAAGCAAAAATCACTAATAATATAGTTGATCTTAACAATGTCAATCAGTTGAATTCAATAATAATGAGATATAAGTTCTTGGAATATAACACACATGACAAGTTACATGGAATATAAGATCACCTGACACATTCACCAAGACAGGCCATAAAACAGGGTTTAAGACATTAAAAAATTATAAATAATGAAAGGAATGCTTTCAGACCTTAGTGGAATTAAAAGTAGAAATCAGTAATAGAAACATAGTTGAAAAATCCCCAAATGTTTGAAAATTAAACAACACACTTCTAAATAACATACGTGGGAAAAGAAAGTTCAAAAAGTTTTATAGTTTAAACTAAATGAAAATAAAAACAAAATGTATCTGAAATTTTGATATGTAGTGCAATCAGAGTTTAAAGACAAATTTACAGCATCAAATGCATATGTTATAAAAGAAGCAAAGCCTAAAAACACTAACATAGATTTCTACCTTAGAAAACAGGCCAACATAAATGTAAGCAATAGAAGAACAGAAAGAATATGTTCAGTACAAAAGTCAAGAAAACTAAAAACAGACTCAGGAAAATCAACTAAACCAAAGCTGATACATTGAAAAGGTCAATAGAATTTATAAGCTAAGTAAAATGAGGGAAGACTTAAGTCACTGAAATCAGAAATGAAAGGAGATCACTGTTAGTCTTATGGGCATAATGAAATATTATGAACAACTCTGTGATCATGTATTTGGTAACTTTGAGAAATGGATCTATCTTAGGGAGACAGAAACTGCTCAAATTCATAGAGGGGAAGTAACCTGAAAATGCCTGTATCTATCAAAGAAAGTAAATAGAGAATAGCCTTTCACAAAGAGCACCAGGCCCAGATGGCTTCACGATGATTCTACCAAACATTTAAGGAGGAAAGAATGTCAGTTCTCTATCATCTCTTGTAGTAGATGGAAGTAGAGGGATTACTAACTCATGAAGCAGGCATTATCAAAAAGAGCAAAACCTGACCAAGACATTACAAGAAATGAAATGGCCAAACTCTTAAGAATGCAATGTGAAAATCCTCAAAACTTAACAAATTAAACATGTATAAAAGGAATTACAGCATGACCAAGTGGGGCTTTCAACTAACATTTTTTTTCAGTAGTTTGATCTTAACAATGTCAATCAGTTGAATTCAATAATAATGAGATATAAGTTCTTGGAATATAACACACATGACAAGTTACATGGAATATAAGATCACCTGACACATTCACCAAGACAGGCCATAAAACAGGGTTTAAGACATTAAAAAATTATAAATAATGAAAGGAATGCTTTCAGACCTTAGTGGAATTAAAAGTAGAAATCAGTAATAGAAACATAGTTGAAAAATCCCCAAATGTTTGAAAATTAAACAACACACTTCTAAATAACATACGTGGGAAAAGAAAGTTCAAAAAGTTTTATAGTTTAAACTAAATGAAAATAAAAACAAAATGTATCTGAAATTTTGATATGTAGTGCAATCAGAGTTTAAAGACAAATTTACAGCATCAAATGCATATGTTATAAAAGAAGCAAAGCCTAAAAACACTAACATAGATTTCTACCTTAGAAAACAGGCCAACATAAATGTAAGCAATAGAAGAACAGAAAGAATATGTTCAGTACAAAAGTCAAGAAAACTAAAAACAGACTCAGGAAAATCAACTAAACCAAAGCTGATACATTGAAAAGGTCAATAGAATTTATAAGCTAAGTAAAATGAGGGAAGACTTAAGTCACTGAAATCAGAAATGAAAGGAGATCACTGTTAGTCTTATGGGCATAATGAAATATTATGAACAACTCTGTGATCATGTATTTGGTAACTTTGAGAAATGGATCTATCTTAGGGAGACAGAAACTGCTCAAATTCATAGAGGGGAAGTAACCTGAAAATGCCTGTATCTATCAAAGAAAGTAAATAGAGAATAGCCTTTCACAAAGAGCACCAGGCCCAGATGGCTTCACGATGATTCTACCAAACATTTAAGGAGGAAAGAATGTCAGTTCTCTATCATCTCTTGTAGTAGATGGAAGTAGAGGGATTACTAACTCATGAAGCAGGCATTATCAAAAAGAGCAAAACCTGACCAAGACATTACAAGAAATGAAATGGCCAAACTCTTAAGAATGCAATGTGAAAATCCTCAAAACTTAACAAATTAAACATGTATAAAAGGAATTACAGCATGACCAAGTGGGGCTTAAATTGCACAAGGTAATCAATCACACTAACAGGCTAAAGAGGAAAAATTATAAACATTTTAACAGATACAGAAAAAGCATTTGACAAAATCTGACACCCATTCATTATAAAAATTCTCAATCAGCTAGGAGCAGAGGAAAACGTCCTCAACTTAATAAAGAACATCTCTGAAACAGCTTAGAGCTAACAACATCATACTCAGTGGTGAGATATTAGATGCTCTTCCAAACTAGAGAGCAAAGCAAAGATGCCTCACATCATTTCTTTTTTTTAATTTTTTTTTAACAGTTTTTTATTTATGTATTTATTTATTTATTTATTTTTGGGCGGGGGTCGGGTTGGGGAGGGAGGGAAGCAGGCGGGCCACTTCTGTTGGTCTTTCATTTCTCTATTTTCATCCTCACATCATTTCTATTCAACACTGTATGAGAAGTCCCAGCTGATATGACAGGACTTTAAAAACACAAGGTGGACACACTGGGAAGGAAGACATAAGCTGCCTTTTCAGAGGACATGAACGTCCTATAAAGAAAAAGCCAAAGAACCGAAAAACAAAATCTACTGGGACTAATAAGCAACCATTTCAAGGCAGGGCATATAGTTAGTGCATGAAACTCAGTTTCTTTCTTATATACCAGTAATAAACAACTGGAATTTGAAATTAAAATCATAAAATTAGTTATATTAGTATCAAAATAATGAACTACTTAGGTATAAATTAAACAAAACTATAAAGGAGCTATGTGAAGAATGAAGAAAACTATAAAACTAACAAAAGAAATCAAAGAAATATAAAACAAACGGGAGACATTCCCTGTTCATTGGCAAAAAGACTCAATATTATCAGGAATGTCAATTCTTCCCAACTATATCTAATATAATCCCAATCAAAATCTCATTTGGTGGATATGACAAACAGATTTTAAAGTGTACATGGAAAGGCACAATTTCCAGAAAAGCCAAAACAATGCCAAAAAAGGTTAGAGCACTAGCTTCAAGACTTACTATAAAGTTAATCAATACAGCATATTCACTAGTATCCACTAAAGACTAGACAATTAGATCAATGTAACAGAATAGAGAGCCCAGTCTCACACAAGCACTGTCAACTGATCTTTGACAAAGGAGCACAAGGCTATTCAATGCAGGAAAGGATAATGTTTTCAACAAAGTATGCTAAAACAATTGGACATGTGCATGCTCCCACAACAGTTGAATCTAGACACAAAACTTACACTTTTCACAAAAACTGACAAAAAATATATCACAGACCTATATATAAAGCACAAAACCATAAAACTTCTAGAAATAACAAGAAAATTTAGATGACCTGGAATTTGGCAATGTTTTCACATACAACATCAAAAGCATTTTTCATGGAAAAAGTTAGTTTATACTTTAAAAACTTCTGCTCTACTTAAAGACATTCTTAATAAAAAACACAGGCCATATAATGGATGAAAATATTTGCGAAATATATATATATATTAAAGAATATTGTATAAAGCTCCAAAATATACAAACTCCTGTAAGTCAGTAACTATAAAAACTTTATTTAAAAGTGGCAAGAATTGAACAAATGCTTCAGCAAAGATCTGTGAATGGCAAATGTGCATAAAAAAAGATGGTCAACAGCATAAATGAGTTGAAACTAAAATAACAATGAAGTGGTATGACACACCTGCTCGAATGGCTCAATTCCAAAACCTGACAAGGACAACGTGGCCCCTGAGGCCAAGCACCAGGGTCCGCCATCTTTGCCGGTAGTGGTACTGCCACTCTGGGAGGTCAGTTGACAGTTTCTTAGAAATTTAAACTTAGTTTTACTATCCAGCCATTGTACCTGTAGATATTTATCCAGTGGAACTGAATTCTTATGTCCACACAAAAGCCTACCCGTGAATGCTTACAGCAGCTCCCTTCATAGCTGTCAGAAAACAGAAGCAACCAAAAAGTGGTTCCGCAGGGGACTGGGTACAGAAGTGGTCATACACCTGTACCGTGGAACACTGCTCAACAATAAAGTTTGAAAAACACTATTCCAGAAAAGCCAAAACAATGCCAAAAAAGGTTAGAGCACTAGCTTCAAGACTTACTATAAAGTTAATCAATACAGCATATTCACTAGTATCCACTAAAGACTAGACAATTAGATCAATGTAACAGAATAGAGAGCCCAGTCTCACACAAGCACTGTCAACTGATCTTTGACAAAGGAGCACAAGGCTATTCAATGCAGGAAAGGATAATGTTTTCAACAAAGTATGCTAAAACAATTGGACATGTGCATGCTCCCACAACAGTTGAATCTAGACACAAAACTTACACTTTTCACAAAAACTGACAAAAAATATATCACAGACCTATATATAAAGCACAAAACCATAAAACTTCTAGAAATAACAAGAAAATTTAGATGACCTGGAATTTGGCAATGTTTTCACATACAACATCAAAAGCATTTTTCATGGAAAAAGTTAGTTTATACTTTAAAAACTTCTGCTCTACTTAAAGACATTCTTAATAAAAAACACAGGCCATATAATGGATGAAAATATTTGCGAAATATATATATATATTAAAGAATATTGTATAAAGCTCCAAAATATACAAACTCCTGTAAGTCAGTAACTATAAAAACTTTATTTAAAAGTGGCAAGAATTGAACAAATGCTTCAGCAAAGATCTGTGAATGGCAAATGTGCATAAAAAAAGATGGTCAACAGCATAAATGAGTTGAAACTAAAATAACAATGAAGTGGTATGACACACCTGCTCGAATGGCTCAATTCCAAAACCTGACAAGGACAACGTGGCCCCTGAGGCCAAGCACCAGGGTCCGCCATCTTTGCCGGTAGTGGTACTGCCACTCTGGGAGGTCAGTTGACAGTTTCTTAGAAATTTAAACTTAGTTTTACTATCCAGCCATTGTACCTGTAGATATTTATCCAGTGGAACTGAATTCTTATGTCCACACAAAAGCCTACCCGTGAATGCTTACAGCAGCTCCCTTCATAGCTGTCAGAAAACAGAAGCAACCAAAAAGTGGTTCCGCAGGGGACTGGGTACAGAAGTGGTCATACACCTGTACCGTGGAACACTGCTCAACAATAAAAAGAATTAAACTCTAAAGCGAAAGAACACATGGAGCAACTCTGAACTCATATCACTCTCAGCAGCACCGACGTATATGCACGTCCGCGGGGAGCCTAGCGGGAAGCGGCTGAGAGCACAGCGAGCTCGGCTCAGGGCTCGGGATGACCTGAGGGTGGGTGGCAGGAAGCGGGGGAGGAGGGCTCAAGAGGGAGGGGACAGATGCCTATACAGGGGACTCATGACTCTGTACAGCAGAAACTATCACCTTGTAAAGCAACTGCATTCCAATTAAAAAAATTAAAAATGAGTAGTACTACATGAGCAACATCTGGAGGAGGGCACGGCCGCCCACTCCGGTATTCTTGCCTGGAGAATTCCATGGATAGGGCCTGGTGGGCTACATTCAATGGGGTGGCACAGAGTTGGACATGACTGAGTGACTCACACGCACATGAGCAAAGTCATCTGAAATGTCTGTGTACGCTTCAATTCCAACTATATAACCATTATGGAGAAAGCAAAAACTACAGCGAATATAAAAGATGGGCAGTTTGGAAGCCACTGCACAAACACAGGGAAAAAATGAGGGATAAATAGGTGTAACACACATTCATAGTGAACTTTTAGGTCAGGGAAATGACTCTGTAGGGTTTTATAGCTGAGGATAAGTGGCATTATGCATTTACTAAAACTCAAAGATCTACATGGCACAAAGAATGAAACTTAAACTATGGACATTAGTTACAATCTATCAATACTGACTAACCACTTGTAATACACATACATCACACTAATGTTTGATGTCAAATGAAGAAATTTTCTTGAGAGGAGGGGAGAATATGGAAACTATCTTCTTAGTTTTTCTATTAATCTAAAACTGTTCTAAAGAAGTCTATTATAGTAAGTGACAGAACCCAGAAGAGAATTAAAAGTTAAAGCATTCAGGAAATAAAGACTAAATCACAAAAAGAAAAAAAAAAAAAACAGAAGAGTAAATAAACATAATACATAATAACTTAAGAAAAATAAGTGAAAAAAAATGATATAAAAGAACTGAAGGAAATTTTTAAAAAAATGAAGTGAAACCGATAAATTAAAGAAGTTTCAACACATGTAACAGAAATTCCTGAAACAGTAAAGCAATGCAATGGGGTAGAACAGCAACAACAAAGACCTGTAATTTAAGAAAATGTTTCAAACAGAAGGTTAATATTTGAAATTCCATACTGAAATGACCCACCATGCTCCTGGTAAACTGACCAAGAACAAACAATGTCACGTGAGGTGGGGCAACAACGGCCCACGACGTCTACACCCGAGTCTCCAGAACCGGCGTGATTAACATGAAGGACCTGGAGGTGAGACCACCCTGCGTGACCTGAGAGCCCCTCATCTCACCACACACCCTCGATGGAGGAGGACTGTTCCTGGCTCTGGCGGGAGAGTGATTACTGAAGGTGCTGGCCATACGAGGAAGGACAGTGTCCGTGACACGGGGCACGGGTGGCTGCTAGAAGCTGGAAGGACAAGCAAACACACTGTCCCTTAGAGCCTTCAGAAAGGAATGCATCTTTGCTGATACCTTGACTGTAGCCCAGGGAGACCCATGTTGGACATCTGAACCATAAGATGATAAATTTGTGTTGCCTACAGCCATTAAGCTTGTGGTATTTTATTATAACAGTAAGAAGAGCTAATACAATGAAAATACTTAATGAAATCACTTGACTTTAAACATAAAAATTCCAAGCAAGAAAGAAATTTAGATCACAGACTCTCCAATGGCAATTCTCCCGAAGAGCAGCAATGACAGAAGATAATGGGGGCAACCTTTCAAAGATGCTCAACGAACAGAGTGTAAGACAGGGCTTTTTATCCAGTTACCAACAGACTGTTATGAACAACATACAAGTTCATGATGAGCAACTTTGAACCTTCCCTGAGGAATTCTCCAGCCTATGAGCTTCAGAGAACAAAGATGACTAAAGAGACACTGACATCAAAACCTTCAGCCTGAGGCTGACAGCACAGGAGAAAGAAAACACAAATGTAAAACCTGAATATTAAGAGAAACTTTCATATAAGGCATGACATATTTTCTTTTTAAAGAATAGGTGCTTATACTTAGTGCTGTCTGTTGAAAAGGAAACAACGGCCAACCCAGGTGTGACATGAGCAAGTGGGACGTAAAATCCCAGCTGTGTTCTCCACGGGCTGGACCATTTCCTATGGAAAAGGACCCGAGGATCTTTAGCAAAAAGGTTGTCCAGGCCTGGGCTGGAAATATACGAGATGCCTGACACTTCCTATAATACAAAATAGCCATGAATCTACCAAGACTATTCCAGGAGTTTCAAATGATCAAGAGCCAAATTGAAGAGCCTCGCTTGGGAGAAAATGATTTAATCTGAGCACCAATGAAAGTAGCAGGTGCAATGTACTGATAGACATTTACTTCCATGAATGTATTCTAATACCAAAAAAAAAGACCTAACTGATCATCAGAACATAGTAGGGAACCAAACTCATTATTCTGGGAATGGGAACAAAGATGATCAAACATCTATCCTGCCTTTCCTATACTAACATACCATTGGATAACTTAAGAATGTACCATTTAATAGAATTCCACCTAATAAATGAAGAAGGAAGAACAGAGTCAGAACATCACCATTTTCTTTCCTAATGAACTACCTGGCCTAAGCATTGAGCATCAGTATCTGCAAACAAAAGAGAATACATTACACTTTTTCTTCTTTTTCTGCCTTTTGATAGAATACCCCACCACCCATGAAACTGTCTTGGAAAAATACCTAATCCAAATCTGATCAAAATTCTAGATCCAACTGCCAACACTCAGGATACACAGAGACAAAAGAAGTTCAAGCACAGAAAACAACCAGTGTTTAACACCACAACAAAAGCAGGAAATAAGAGGAAGAAGCAGAGATAAATAATGGAAAAAAAAGGTAAAAAAAAAAAAGTCAGCTATCACATATGGGCTTATTTGGGTTCTGATTCAAATAAAAAGATAATAAATAAACAATAAGATAAGACTTAGGGGATAGTGTGAAATTAGCATGCTGACTGGATATTTGATAATATTTTTTAAATTGTTCAATTTCTAGCTAGGATATTGGTATCTTCATTAACTTATAATTTAATTTATTAATAAGTGGGTTATTTAAGACATACAGAAATGGAGAGCTGAAAGAGTAGAATGCTTGGGGTTTACTTCTGAAGCTTACAGGCTGGAGAAAATAGACACTACAGGCAATGGACGACGGAGCAGGAGTGGGTGACTGCGGCCGCTGCGTCCAGAGTTTAAGGAGCTTGGTTACAGTAGTCTATTTTCAAACATGTTTGAAATTCTCAGCAACAAAAGATTTTTAAAAAACCCAAATAGTGTTTGTATTTCTCTAGCCTTCTCATGACTATTTCATCTTTCAAGAATACTCCAAGTGATACTGAAACAACATCATGAAGCGTCTTATGATCTTTAGGTGGTCTGGAATATGGGGTATATGGAACCGGAGAGCTGCATGCATGCCAAGTTCCCTCTTAACTATGTTTCCTCCACCCCTTCCAGACGGACCATCAGGCTGTGGAGTAAGAAGATGGAAACCAGCGTTGAGACAGGACTAGCCTGGGCAGAGTCCAAGGGAAGAGGTGTCACAACTCCCAGTCAAGAATTTCTCTCTTAAGACAGGATAGCCTTGAATCTAAATCTGAAATAGATAGGATTGGTTTTCAGATACATTATGCAACCCCATCCTGCCCCGGCCCGCGGGGTCCTCTATTCAGCGAGACGCCTGGAGGAAGAAGAGCAGGGTGGGGAGGGACAGGAGGCGCGAAAGAACGAGAGCAAGACAGGCATTCTGATCAAGCTCTGAAATTTTATTTCCTGGTATAGGTTTATATGCTATCCACAGGCGGAAGGGGAGGCAAGCCCGCAGAGGATTGGCTCTGATCTTGCTTGGCTGGCCCACCGACCAACTATAGGTTCAGGCCTAAAGGCATCGAGTGATAGGCTAGCGATAAGGTACTTGTCGTGTCATAATAGGCTGTTGCTATACAGGAAGGGCGGAGGCAAGGCCGCTGAATTATAACCGTCTCCTACATCTCCTCCCTCTTTATTTAATAAAGAGAGAGGGAGGGCATTACGGGGAGTCATGCATCAACTGCATGTGGACATTAACCAGAAAAGGGGGGTAGAGGTCTGGACCCCTCAAACGACATGATCTCTTTTGGAGGGAGAGGAGTCAGAGATCTACCTCTATGCAGTCCAGACATATCCCTCGAGAGGCCTAGGATAACACCGTAGGTTGGTGTTCCTCTCTGCAGTACTCTGTCTTGCACTTTTCTGATGTCCATACTGTCGACCATTAATGGTCGCAGTACCCAAGCTCCTAGGAACAGGGAGCCTCCCTTTTTGGAGGAGTGCCCAAAAGGGGGTCGTCATACTCATCCAGCCCTTGTGCTGCCAGGTCTAAGCGGTGGTAATGAATCTGAATGGGGCGTGACAAGGCAGAGTCAATCTGTGATTTTACAAAGGCAATTAATTTGTTAAAAAGCCAAGGGCCGAAGGCGACAAACAGGAGGAGTGCGGCCAGGGGCCCGAGGAAGGGGAGGAGGTATGGGAGAATCCCATTCCAGGCCGACCAAAAGGGGTTCTGAAACAACTCTTGACGTCGCCTTTCTAATTCCTTTTGATGTTTTTGGATCCTGTTGCGGACGATCCCAGACTTATTGGCATAAAAGCAACACCGTTCCTGTAGAGCTAAGCAAATCCCTCCTTTATCTGCTGTTAGCAAGTCTAGTCCTCTCCGATTCTGGAGGACGACCTCTGCAAGGGAGTCGACCTGATCTTGTAGATCGTGAACAGATTGGTAAATGAGCTGAACGTCGTCAATAAGTTGTTGGGACAGTTTAGCGTTAAGAATGGACGGCTATTCCTAGTCCAGTAGATCCTGTTGTTATAGCCCTGGCGATACCCAAGCCCACCAATAGGGGGATAAATCCTAAAGCTCTTCTGGAACTAGGGATAAAAGTATCAAAACTGGGCAAAGGCACAGGCTGATCTCCGGGGAGAATATCAATGTCTGGGGACAAATATGCAGGCACGCATGACCCGGTCCAATTAGCGGGGAGGGAAGTGTAAGCTAAATTATTCCCACAAACTAAGACCATGCCAGGAGAGAGGCAACCATGCTCAGTGGTATTAATGATCTCAGCAAAATTGGTAAAAGTCACTGAGCCCAGGAACAATTCACTAGAGTCGTTTTGAGGGGCATTATAAAAGCAGGTGTCGTTATTATTAAAACCAATCGGGGTCACTCTAAAAGGGTGGGTAAGGGAGCAGTTGGTGGTGGTCAGGGTGAAATTGGTGTTATTGGAAACGACACTAGGTGACGTTACCAAAGGCCAAGATCCGCCTAAGTGGAGGCATAACCAGCAGTCTTCGGCTAAGGCGGGGTTGGACGAGTTCAGAGCAGCATGAGTAGCCGAGAGGATGTCAAAGGTCTGAGGGTCTAGATCACTGCCCCTGGACTTAGGTAAGGTCAAGGGATGATACTTGAGTTGGGGACTTTGTGATCTTATTATAGTTTGAATTTGGGTTATTATTTTTTGTTCTCTAATTTGGTCTCCAGGGCCGCCTCCATCTGACACATGAACCATACCCTGTTGGGGCCAGCAGGCGGTTTTACCAACGTTTACTTTGCAGCTGGCCTGCAGAAGCTTATTGGTTCGTCCTCTGGTGCTGGAGCTACTTGACCAGTCACCTTGGGCCTGTCCATCTTGTTTTTTAGTAGCGACTGCCATAAAGTGAGGCTGGTTCCCTTTTATGCATGTGGTGAAAGAGTCATAACAGTCACTATGCATCTCACTCACCCATTCACAAGTACCAGGGCAAGTACTATTCGGGGCTTGTGGTAGGGCTTTGGGTTTGGGGTAGCAGGTATAGCCTGCCTTTTGACCTGTTTCTGTTCCTCGACTCTCGAAGACAGCCTTGACTGAGCCACAATCAACGATCCTTGTCCTGAGAGTGGTTGTGCTCTGGTCAAGGTCATCTACGTTACCAGTCCAGAGCTGCTGCTTGGGGTCCCAGGTGCCCCCTCGACAGTCACATGGGTTACCGTACAGCATTTTTTCGAAGTCGTCCCGGTTGACGTGAGTTTGGAAGCCGGCATGAGCCATCTTAGAACTGATCAGGAGGTACATTACCACTGATAAGGGGAACATCTTCATGGGTTGTATCTGATTTTTATTCTTACTCCTTCTTCCCTGAAATAGAGACAGAGGTGTTCTCAGAGCCGGTAGGCTCTGGAGGGGGTGAATTAGGAGAACTGGGAGTAGTGGAGGGGGGCACATTGACGTGTTTGACTAAGCGTTCAGGCAACCAACGTGCTGACCTTTCCTTTTGGTCAAAGATACAAACTGATCCTCGTCCCCAAATGAGGGCTGGATCAGGGCCACGCCATTGGCTAGTCATGGGATCACGCCACATGACAGAAGCGTAATTTTGGTCAGTGGTGGGATGCCAATGGCGGTCGGCGGCGGAGTGTCCTTCTTTATCTGTAGTCAAGAAGTTAATGACAAAGAGGGCATGATGAAGAATGTTACGAGGGGAGCCTTTTGTGGGATACAGGGAGGTATGAGAGAGTTTGTTCAAAGTATTTTTTAAGGTCAAATGAGCTCTCTCGACTATTCCTTGTCCCTGTGGGTTGTAAGGAATACCTGTAACGTGTCTGATACCCAATTGTCTACAAAACGTCTGGAAGTTTTTTCCAATATACCCTGGACCGTTATCTGTTTTCAAAAGGTGAGGTCTTCCTAAGACGGTGAGACAATGGAGGACATGAGCAATTACGTTTTTTGAAGCTTCTCCCGTATGGAGGGTGGCGCAAATAATGCCACTGAACGTGTCTATGGTGACATGGACATACTTGAGCTTGCCGAAAGATGGATAGTGAGTGACGTCCATCTGCCAAACTTCATTTGGTTTTAGGCCTCTTGGATTGACACCTAGATGTGGGGTAGGTAGAAGGGTGACACAGCCGGGACAACTCTTGACTATGTGTCTTGCTTGTTCCCTGGTAATTTTGAAAAGGTGTCTAAGGGTCTGGGAATTAACATGGTGTAGCTTGTGAAATTCTTGGGCCTGGGAGAGAGGATCAGGTGAACTGATAGCCAGAGCCTGTGGATCAGAGAGTACAGGGAGGATTTGGTGGGTGGCTAGATCAGCTAAGGCATTGCCAGCGCGTAGGGGTCCAGGAAGATCAGTGCGTGAGCGTAAGTGGCCAATAAAAAAGGGGTGTTGTCTGTTTGTTATAAGAGATTGAATGTCTTGAAATAGATGGGCGGCCTGAGTGGAGGGTCTAATATATGGAACCATCTCTAGGAGGGGAACAGACTGAGCCACATATATGCTGTCTGTATATAGGTTGAAAGGAGAGTCAGGTAACCTCTGAAATACGGTGAGAACAGCATAAAGCTCCACAAGCTGAGCGGATTTAAAGGGGGAGCGGATGGTAGAGGGTACATTGTCTATAACGATGGAAGCGTTGCCGTTGGAAGAACCATCGGTAAAGACCAAAGCGGCGCCAGACAGGGGAACAGCACGTGTGAGCTTGGGGAAAATAAAGGGGTGAGTCCTGGCAAATTGCAAAAGCTTGTCGGGAGGAAAGTGGTTATCAATAAGTCCCTGGAATGATGAGCAAAGCACAGCCCAATCATCTTGATGTTGCATGAGCCATTGTACTTGGGAAGCAGTGTAAGGGACTACTAGTTTATCAGGATGCTTTCCAAAGTACTGGACACAGGTGTCAATTCCAATGGTCAAGAGGCTCATGACTAGAGAAGGGTAAGTGGAAAGGATTTTGGTAGGGGAGCTAGATAAGTGTAACCAGTGAAGGGGTCCCTTTTGCCAAATAACCCCGGTGGGTGTGTGGGTGGTGGTGCACACTATCAGCAGTAGAGGCAGGGAGGGAGTGAAATAGGTCAGTGTCTGATTTTGAATGGCTTGACCTACTAGGAGGAGGGCGTTTCGAGCCTCAGGGGTCAGGGAGCAGGGGGAGGACGGATTAGAATCTCCTTTGAGGATCTCAAAGAGAGGTCGAAGGTCACCTGTGGGGAGTTTAAGATAAGGCCTCAACCAGTTAATATCACCAAGGAGTTTTTGGAAGTCATTAAGGGTGTGGAGGTGAGAGGTTTATGTCTAAACTTCGGCCAATGGGAGTCTTTGAAGTGTTAGGTCGTGGGAGGGGGTTTTGCACGGGACTTCCTATAGATTACACCAATCAAGCTAAAGGCCAAGCAATCATTCATGAGCGCGGAAGCCAGGGGGAAACCCAAACAGAAAATTTGACCATCAATTAACAATTTAGATCACGCCCTGTCTCTTCCTGTAGGCGCCATCTTAGCTGCAAACATGTGCTTAAGCTTCTTTAAGCAATGCGCTTAAGCTTCCCTTCATTCCCACGTCCAATTAACAATTTAGATCACGCCCTGTCTCTTCCTGTAGGCGCCATCTTAGCTCCAAACTGCAAACATGTGCTTAAGCTTCTTTATGCTTAAAACGGTCCTCTTTCAATTCAGAGCCCCACATCTGCCCCTCTTTTATTTTAAAATTAAGAGACTTTTGTTGAGGCAACGCATAGAGCTAAGAGGTGGCCAGCCTCTAGCCTCGTCTGCTCTCCCTTGCGGCTGTGCCTGTCTTAGGTCGGGACAGAGCACTATTCAGGCAGAGCCCGTCATGGGATCAGGCAGCAGCTGCGGCGGCTCTCCTGTCTTAGGCCTGCTCTACAGTGGTGTCCTCCTGGGGAAACCAGGGGCATACATCTTACAGAAATATAAAACACTTAAGTAAATCCTTTTTCTTAACCCGAGTTCCTCGCACCTTGAAAAAAGAGAAAATGTCACTCACGTTCAGATCTGACTCGCGGGTGGGCGACTCGCGGCGATCACTCGTCGACCAGACTCACAGCTCAGTAACCGTGGAAAGGATTTTGGTAGGGGAGCTAGATAAGTGTAACCAGTGAAGGGCCCCTTTTTGCCAAATAACCCCGGTGGGTGTGTGGGTGGTGGTGCACACTATCAGCAGTAGAGGCAGGGAGGGAGTGAAATAGGTCAGTGTCTGATTTTGAATGGCTTGACCTACTAGGAGGAGGGCGTTTCGAGCCTCAGGGGTCAGGGAGCAGGGGGAGGACGGATTAGAATCTCCTTTGAGGATCTCAAAGAGAGGTCGAAGGTCACCTGTGGGGAGTTTAAGATAAGGCCTCAACCAGTTAATATCACCAAGGAGTTTTTGGAAGTCATTAAGGGTGTGGAGGTGAGAGGTTTATGTCTAAACTTCGGCCAATGGGAGTCTTTGAAGTGTTAGGTCGTGGGAGGGGGTTTTGCACGGGACTTCCTATAGATTACACCAATCAAGCTAAAGGCCAAGCAATCATTCATGAGCGCGGAAGCCAGGGGAACCAATCAGAAAATTTGACCATCAATTAACAATTTAGATCACGCCCTGTCTCTTCCTGTAGGCGCCATCTTAGCTGCAAACATGTGCTTAAGCTTCTTTAAGCAATGCGCTTAAGCTTCCCTTCATTCCCACGTCCAATTAACAATTTAGATCACGCCCTGTCTCTTCCTGTAGGCGCCATCTTAGCTCCAAACTGCAAACATGTGCTTAAGCTTCTTTATGCTTAAAACGGTCCTCTTTCAATTCAGAGCCCCACATCTGCCCCTCTTTTATTTTAAAATTAAGAGACTTTTGTTGAGGCAACGCATAGAGCTAAGAGGTGGCCAGCCTCTAGCCTCGTCTGCTCTCCCTTGCGGCTGTGCCTGTCTTAGGTCGGGACAGAGCACTATTCAGGCAGAGCCCGTCATGGGATCAGGCAGCAGCTGCGGCGGCTCTCCTGTCTTAGGCCTGCTCTACAGTGGTGTCCTCCTGGGGAAACCAGGGGCATACATCTTACAGAAATATAAAACACTTAAGTAAATCCTTTTTCTTAACCCGAGTTCCTCGCACCTTGAGAGAGTCTTTCAGACCCTTAACAAAAACATCATGTTTGCTCAACGTCTGTCCCATAATATTGTCACTTCACGTACCTCAGATCTGACTCGCGGGTGGGCGACTCCGCGGCGATCACTGCGTCGACCAGACTCACAGCTCAGTAACCGTGGAGGTCAGTATCGTTGACCCGTCGCTGCTCCTAGCTCGCGGGGTCGGTAAAGTGGCGGGTGCACCCTCGGTGACGTCCGAGCTCAGTCTCCCGTTCCAGGCGCCCCACGTTGGGTGCCAGATGCCCCGGCCCGCGGGGTCCTCTATTCAGCGAGACGCCTGGAGGAAGAAGAGCAGGGTGGGGAGGGACAGGAGGCGCGAAAGAACGAGAGCAAGACAGGCATTCTGATCAAGCTCTGAAATTTTATTTCCTGGTATAGGTTTATATGCTATCCACAGGCGGAAGGGGAGGCAAGCCCGCAGAGGATTGGCTCTGATCTTGCTTGGCTGGCCCACCGACCAACTATAGGTTCAGGCCTAAAGGCATCGAGTGATAGGCTAGCGATAAGGTACTTGTCGTGTCATAATAGGCTGTTGCTATACAGGAAGGGCGGAGGCAAGGCCGCTGAATTATAACCGTCTCCTACACCATCCCTCATCTGGGCCAAAAGGGGAGCTACAGATAGGTGTTGCAAGTATTAATTTAGAGTTCTTAGTAGCCGAGTTTGAGGCTTTGTTATGATTAGAGTTCCTTTATATAGAATTTAAAAAGCTACACTACTCACTTTTCTCATTTTTCACGAATATCTTAGAATAATTTTAAAGACATTTGATGTTGTCTATACTCACCAATCTCTGTGAATAACACTCCTTATGTGATTTTTGTGGAGACAGAAAATGTTAAAATCTATTAAGAGTTATGCTCTGCTATTCCCTCACTGGAATTTTAAGAGCTTACTAAAAATACGAAGCTGCCTGAATTTCTAGTTTCTGCCTCGTGGTCTAGTAGGAGCATACCTCGGCGGCGGCTCTCCTGTCTTAGGCCTGCTCTACAGTGGTGTCCTCCTGGGGAAACCAGGGGCATACATCTTACAGAAATATAAAACACTTAAGTAAATCCTTTTTCTTAACCCGAGTTCCTCGCACCTTGAGAGAGTCTTTCAGACCCTTAACAAAAACATCATGTTTGCTCAACGTCTGTCCCATAATATTGTCACTTCACGTACCTCAGATCTGACTCGCGGGTGGGCGACTCCGCGGCGATCACTGCGTCGACCAGACTCACAGCTCAGTAACCGTGGAGGTCAGTATGCGTTGACCCGTCGCTGCTCCTAGCTCGCGGGGGTCGGTAAAGTGGCGGGGTGCACCCCTCGAAGTGACGTCCGAGCTCAGTCTCCCGTTCCAGGCGCCCCACGTTGGGTGCCAGATGCCCCGGCCCGCGGGGTCCTCTATTCAGCGAGACGCCTGGAGGAAGAAGAGCAGGGTGGGGAGGGACAGGAGGCGCGAAAGAACGAGAGCAAGACAGGCATTCTGATCAAGCTCTGAAATTTTATTTCCTGGTATAGGTTTATATGCTATCCACAGGCGGAAGGGGAGGCAAGCCCGCAGAGGATTGGCTCTGATCTTGCTTGGCTGGCCCACCGACCAACTATAGGTTCAGGCCTAAAGGCATCGAGTGATAGGCTAGCGATAAGGTACTTGTCGTGTCATAATAGGCTGTTGCTATACAGGAAGGGCGGAGGCAAGGCCGCTGAATTATAACCGTCTCCTACACCATCCCTCATCTGGGCCAAAAGGGGAGCTACAGATAGGTGTTGCAAGTATTAATTTAGAGTTCTTAGTAGCCGAGTTTGAGGCTTTGTTATGATTAGAGTTCCTTTATATAGAATTTAAAAAGCTACACTACTCACTTTTCTCATTTTTCACGAATATCTTAGAATAATTTTAAAGACATTTGATGTTGTCTATACTCACCAATCTCTGTGAATAACACTCCTTATGTGATTTTTGTGGAGACAGAAAATGTTAAAATCTATTAAGAGTTATGCTCTGCTATTCCCTCACTGGAATTTTAAGAGCTTACTAAAAATACGAAGCTGCCTGAATTTCTAGTTTCTGCTCTCGTGGTCTAGTAGGAGCACTCCACCCAGCTGCGGGGCACCACTGGCAAGCACAGTCGTGATTTTCACTGAAAACCCCAAACAGTGAAGGTCTCCTTTTTTGTTTCCTTTTCCTTTTTTTCAAGAAATCTCTATCCTAGGAGACATGTGGTGCCATTTGTGCCAGAATGCTTTGCATAATAATGGTCTCCTTCAGTCTCCCAGGCTCACAGAGAAGAATCACTAAGGAACCAGGCAGTAACATCACCAACAAAGAAGAAAATTGCCCATTTTTCACTGAAACAGCTCTTATTCTTCTAAAATTTTTTTTTAGCAGTTTTCTTTTTAAATGTAAATACTTGAAAGAGTTCAGAAAAAGATATCCAGTAATTAACACTTCAGGTGTAATTATTACTCTTCCTAATCTCCACCTTTTCCAGGGAGCAGTTTTCTTCAGAGCAAGTATTATTACCTCCCTACCCATGTGGGCCCTCAGACATCTTCAAATAGATGTCTGTAGGTGAAACTCTGATTATAAAGGCTGAGTGAAATTAATGTTATTAATGTACCAAGGTGTGAAGTATGAACTTCAGCTGGCTTTCCATAAAGAACTCTGTTGATTACGTGTTTGAAGCTACAGAGAGCTGTCTCGAATGTCGCTATTGAAGCCTTTTACCAGCTCTTGAGCTAATCAGCGAGGAGAGCCTGCAGCTTCTCCATGCAACGTGGAGTGCTGACAAGCAGCTTATCAGCGCTAACAACGACAGCTCTGTTTCAGCTGTGGCATCAGAAGATGCTTTCCACGTTTGCCGAAGATGCTTTCCACGTTTGCCCGCTCTTTCTCAGAACTGAGTACCTAAGAAATCACCAGAATGTTGCCAGGAGCCTTGCCTACAGGCGGCTGCCTTGGAGTTTCTGCAAGCCTTTAAGAGCATAACCAGAATCCACTCCATCCCTTATGAATTTCTTAGTTTATGGGAAGAACAGAAATGTACAGCATCCTCCTAGAGACTGTTAGACATGCCTAATAGTCTAATCATTTTCTGCATATCTCTCTTAAGACTCACTCAGATTTGGAAGCATTACAGAAAGGGTGCCAATGTCAAGCTCCACTGATCCTGACCAGCAGGGCTCTGAGTTAGAACTCTGCAGCCCCACTTAATCCTCCTTGCAAAATGTAGAAATCCTGACGTCATGAAACATCTTCAACCCACAGATATGGTCCCATGCATGAATCATTTATCAATTCACTGACTCGTTCACATCACGGGTCAGTCAGTATTGTTACTGAACATCCCCTTTGTGCCGTGAGCACTGGACTCCACGGTGCTCACGGACAGAAGGAAAGAATCCCGGAGGGGCTCACAGTCCATGGAGGATTCAAACACAGAAGCTTTGATCAAGTACCTCTGGCAGCAGGGAAAGAACAAAGAAAGCTCCTTAGGGAGCAAGGCGGGCTTTCCAGAGAAGATAACTGTTACCATAGGCCTTAAAGACTGAGAATTCTAGGAAAAGGAACATCGGTACCTTTTACAGTGTGATCTTTATCCTGCTGACCAGGCCTCTCCTTTATTCCCTGTGAAAAAAGTGAAATAAAATCAGTTATAAGCTAGTAATAATGCTTTCATATTGGGTATCAAAAAATTCCATTTCTACAAGTGGAAGTCGCTGGGTCGTGTCCAACTCTTTGCGACTCCCTGGACGAACCAGGGGAATTATCCAGTCAAGAACAATAGAGTGGGTAGCCGTTGCCTTTTCCAGGGGGATTTTTCCATCCTAGGAATCGAACCAGGGTCTCCTGCTTTGCAGGTGGATTCTTTACCATCTGAGCTACCAGGGAAGCACATTTCCACAAAATCCTTGCTAAGTGTGAAGAAGGCTGGTTCATTAACTCATGCGTAACACCTATAATAACTCCCTTGTTACCGCACACAGATGATGTGAGGTCCAATCAAGGAGATATTTGGGAAATCCCATTCTTTGTCAATTGTAAAACACAGAGCAAGTGTCAAGACATTCATGACATTATCACTATAGTCACAGTGAAACCATTATTACTGTATTTATGATTATTTAATCAGTCTTCTTGACTCTGGCAATATAATTAGAAAAAAATTTAAAAATAAAAATGCTTTTGGAATATTTTCACAGTATGTCATAGTGGCTATTCCCAAAAACACTTACCAGGGAAAACTCTGTCTTAAAGAGAAGTCCTTTCGTGCTATCAGAGAGAAAACAACAAATTGGCTAGATTCTCTCATCTAGTTTAGAAGTTACAATGAGCTCCACCTGGGCTGACCTGCACCGAAACTTTGAGGCCCAGCCACGCTCCCGTGCCTCAGCACAGAGGCTTTATCCTTCCTCAGCTCTCTCCACCCACAGGTCAGCTGCCCCAAAAATTTACCCAACTGCTCCCCCACTCCCAGACTTGGGGTGCCATCAAAAGAGGCCCTAAAACTATTTGTGAAGGAGACCTTTGATAGTTCAATTAGAATTGAAGCTAAAGGTTAAGGGCTTCCCTGGTGGTCCAGTGGGTAAAGGGTCCGCCTTGAAGAGGATAAACACAAAGGATAAGCCTCTGGCAGCAGGGAAAGAACAAAGAAAGCTCCTTAGGGAGCAAGGCGGGCTTTCCAGAGAAGATAACTGTTACCATAGGCCTTAAAGACTGAGAATTCTAGGAAAAGGAACATCGGTACCTTTTACAGTGTGATCTTTATCCTGCTGACCAGGCCTCTCCTTTATTCCCTGTGAAAAAAGTGAAATAAAATCAGTTATAAGCTAGTAATAATGTTTTCATATTGGGTATCAAAAAATTCCATTTCTACAAGTGGAAGTCGCTGGGTCGTGTCCAACTCTTTGCGACTCCCTGGACGAACCAGGGGAATTATCCAGTCAAGAACAATAGAGTGGGTAGCCGTTGCCTTTTCCAGGGGGATTTTTCCATCCTAGGAATCGAACCAGGGTCTCCTGCTTTGCAGGTGGATTCTTTACCATCTGAGCTACCAGGGAAGCACATTTCCACAAAATCCTTGCTAAGTGTGAAGAAGGCTGGTTCATTAACTCATGCGTAACACCTATAATAACTCCCTTGTTACCGCACACAGATGATGTGAGGTCCAATCAAGGAGATATTTGGGAAATCCCATTCTTTGTCAATTGTAAAACACAGAGCAAGTGTCAAGACATTCATGACATTATCACTATAGTCACAGTGAAACCATTATTACTGTATTTATGATTATTTAATCAGTCTTCTTGACTCTGGCAATATAATTAGAAAAAAATTTAAAAATAAAAATGCTTTTGGAATATTTTCACAGTATGTCATAGTGGCTATTCCCAAAAACACTTACCAGGGAAAACTCTGTCTTAAAGAGAAGTCCTTTCGTGCTATCAGAGAGAAAACAACAAATTGGCTAGATTCTCTCATCTAGTTTAGAAGTTACAATGAGCTCCACCTGGGCTGACCTGCACCGAAACTTTGAGGCCCAGCCACGCTCCCGTGCCTCAGCACAGAGGCTTTATCCTTCCTCAGCTCTCTCCACCCACAGGTCAGCTGCCCCAAAAATTTACCCAACTGCTCCCCCACTCCCAGACTTGGGGTGCCATCAAAAGAGAGGCCCTAAAACTATTTGTGAAGGAGACCTTTGATAGTTCAATTAGAATTGAAGCTAAAGGTTAAGGGCTTCCCTGGTGGTCCAGTGGGTAAAGGGTCCGCCTTGCAGTCCAAGGCCCGCCGGTTTGATCCCTGGCCTGGGAAGATCCCACATGCCGCGGAGCGGCTGGACAGGTGTGTCCAATTAGGAGCCAGCGCTCTGGAGTGCATGTGCCTGAAGCCGGTGCTCTGCAAGGAGAGAGGCCACTGCAGTGGGAGGCCCACACAGGCCAAAGATGGATGAAAATAAATAAATAGAGAAACCAATATAAAAGGCCAAAATGAAAAACAGCAACAATAACAACAACAACAACAAAAAACCTGTGCTGAAGTTAAAGGTTAAGACAAAAACTCCGTTGCATTATCTTCGCCGTCATTTAGGAATTAAGAATTGTTTTATTGTTTCTGTAGAGAAGGTTCCGAAAGGTCTTCACGGCCCCACCTGGGAGTGTGCGTTCAGTTTCCCGCGGTCCTAAACCCCAGGAGAGGCCGGGGACGCAGTGAACCAAGGGAAGCGGGGACTGCGCGTTCTCTGAGCGTCTCTCTCCTGTGCACTGAAATGCACAGGTTGGGCTGGACGGACAGGAAAGGATATTCGCAAACCCGAGGCTGCTCCTGGGCGCAGCAACCAAAAGCTTCCAGCCCCCTGGGCCTTCCTGTCTCCTAACAAACTTTCCGAACGTTTAAAAGGGGCCCAGCCCCCAGCCCGCCTGTCTCCACCAGACCACACACAAGAGCACAGGGGTGAGGTTCACCAGGGGTATCCCGAGTGTGCAAAGACCCCCTTCCTACCTTTCTCTTTGTTTGAAGAAGCTCCCGACGAGGTCCGAGGAGACAGGACGCAGAAGCCTGCAAGGCTCCCCGGGCTACCTGAAAATGACGCCAGCGCAGGTGAGCGAGAAGGCTCCGCCCCCTTATATCCGCCTGGGCAGAGCCGGCAGCGGGCTGAGCCCAGGTGTAAACCCGCTGCAGAAATGCCGGTAGGGTTTCATAGTGGGGTGGAGATGTCGTGAGAAACACACACTGGCAGACAGTTCAAAGCAGTAGCCTACCCTGTTACATTTCTTAGCTCATTGCAAGGTTTCCCACAGCCCCTCTGCTCCCCGATAACGTCCCATCCCAGGAGCCCAAGAGGCGATGGCTGCTTTGGAGCTGGAAGGCCTTTCCTGAGACTGTGCAGGAGGGCCCATTCTTGAGAAGGAAAACTAAACATTTAGGCCTAAAGAAAGCCAAGGAGGCGACACGGTTTCCAGCTAACGACGGCAGGCAGCGTGGCCGCCCCAGGCCCGTAACCTTCAGATCAAAATGTCTCCCTTAAGTCACACTATTTCTGCGAGGGTGGTGTGACAGGCGGTGCTGGGTCCTCCTACAGAGCTTTGCCAAAGACCGCGGCCTCCGCCGCACCCGGAAGCCGGCCCGGCCCGGCCTCTCTCCAGGTCTAGGGCTGTGCTGGCATCCGGCATGGTGACCTGCCCCTGCGAGGACGCGAGCTCGCCCCTCTCAGCTGTGCTCGGGGTCTGCTCTCCATGGAGGGCCGCAGAGGGAATGGCCACGCCAGCCTGGGGTGGGTCGGGCCAAGTCCCGCAAGCCCAGCCCTCTCTTCCTGCCTGTTCCCCTACCCCCTCCTTCAGATGGGGAGATTCACACATTTTTTAGCGCCAAAGGGGGTCAAATCTCCATAGGCCATTCTTGGAGCTGTAGAACAAAAGGATAAAAAGGTTCCGTGAGCTCTGACACATTTTGTAATTAGAAAAGTATCATGCGCCCCTGGCAAGATACTTAGATACTTTCCATTAGAGCCTCTCACATTTCCATTTGAATCCGTTTTTCTCTACACTGCCTCCGGTAATACTATTTGATTAGGGGTCAGTATTTCTTTCTTTTTAAAATAAAAAGTAGTAGAAACCCTCCCATGTTCCACATTAACGGGGGATACATAGAAACACATGAGTTCAAGGCCATTCCTATTCTGTTTTTCGTTCTGATGTCATCCTTATAAAACCCAGTTCACTGTCCAACTAACGGCCCCTCTCTCCTGCTTTAGGGCAGAGGCTGATCACCAGCGTGGGTTGGGAAACCCCGTCCAGGGTAGGGCTTCACCGGTCAGTGTTGGGGTGAGGAATGTGGGCTTGACTCTGACACTCAGATGTGGTACCCCGGGACAGGGCCCTGCGTCCTCCGTTTCTCCAAACAAGCTGGGCCATGAGCTGAACCTCCCGGAACACCCACTCCTCCTGCCCCTCTGTGCCCCCAAGCAGGCATCTGCAAGTGAACAGTCTGAATACAACCAACTAAAAGGATTTAAGATTTCTTTCTTTTTTAATTTTATTATTGACTGTGCTGGGTCTCCATGGCTGAGCTCGGGCTTTCTCTAGTTGTGGTAAATGGAGGCTACTCTCTAGCTGCAGCGCGTGGGCTTCTCTTTACAGCGGCTTCTTTAGTTATGGAGCCCAGGCTCTAGGGGTGTGGACTTCAGGAGCTGCAGCGTGGAGGCTCAGTAGTTGTGGCACTTGGGCTTAGCCGTCCCGCCACATGTGGGGTCTTCCTGGAGCAGGGTGTCCTGTGTCCTCCGCACCAGCAGATGAACTTCTCACTGCTGGACCACCAGAGAAGCCTGGGAATGATTTGTTAACACTGCATGAGAGCCCATCTTTGCAGGGGGAGGGGGATGGGGGCTGCAGGATCCACGCCGCCCATGCCTTCATTCAGAAATTGCTGACGTATCATCTGTTTCGTCCGGATTAAAACTTGTGTTTCTGTTTTAAACCCAAACACAAGAGAAATAATGTCTTCCTTGTAACAGGAAATACTGCAAGACAGGTACATGGAGCTGGCTGCTTTGCCATGTGCGCATGCGAAGGCGTCCAGTTGTGCCCAGCTCTGTGTGGCCCCTGGACTGCAGCCTCCAGGCTCCCGTCTTTCCATTAGAGCCTCTCACATTTCCATTTGAATCCGTTTTTCTCTACACTGCCTCCGGTAATACTATTTGATTAGGGGTCAGTATTTCTTTCTTTTTAAAATAAAAAGTAGTAGAAACCCTCCCATGTTCCACATTAACGGGGGATACATAGAAACACATGAGTTCAAGGCCATTCCTATTCTGTTTTTCGTTCTGATGTCATCCTTATAAAACCCAGTTCACTGTCCAACTAACGGCCCCTCTCTCCTGCTTTAGGGCAGAGGCTGATCACCAGCGTGGGTTGGGAAACCCCGTCCAGGGTAGGGCTTCACCGGTCAGTGTTGGGGTGAGGAATGTGGGCTTGACTCTGACACTCAGATGTGGTACCCCGGGACAGGGCCCTGCGTCCTCCGTTTCTCCAAACAAGCTGGGCCATGAGCTGAACCTCCCAGAACACCCACTCCTCCTGCCCCTCTGTGCCCCCAAGCAGGCATCTGCAAGTGAACAGTCTGAATACAACCAACTAAAAGGATTTAAGATTTCTTTCTTTTTTAATTTTGTTATTGGCTGTGCTGGGTCTCCATGGCTGAGCTCGGGCTTTCTCTAGTTGTGGTAAATGGAGGCTACTCTCTAGCTGCAGCGCGTGGGCTTCTCTTTACAGCGGCTTCTTTAGTTATGGAGCCCAGGCTCTAGGGGTGTGGACTTCAGGAGCTGCAGCGTGGAGGCTCAGTAGTTGTGGCACTTGGGCTTAGCCGTCCCGCCACATGTGGGGTCTTCCTGGAGCAGGGTGTCCTGTGTCCTCCGCACCAGCAGATGAACTTCTCACTGCTGGACCACCAGAGAAGCCCGGGAATGATTTGTTAACACTGCATGAGAGCCCATCTTTGCAGGGGGTGGGGGATGGGGGCTGCAGGATCCACGCCGCCCATGCCTTCATTCAGAAATTGCTGACGTATCATCTGTTTCGTCCGGATTAAAACTTGTGTTTCTGTTTTAAACCCAAACACAAGAGAAATCATGTCTTCCTTGTAACAGGAAATACTGCAAGACAGGTACATGGAGCTGGCTGCTTTCGCCATGTGCGCATGCGAAGGCGTCCAGTTGTGCCCAGCTCTGTGTGGCCCCCTGGACTGCAGCCTCCAGGCTCCTCTGTCCATGGGGCTCTCCAGGCAAGAAGACTGGAGTGGGGCGCCACTGTCTCTTCCAGGGGATCTTCCTGACCCCGGGATCGAACCCGTGTGCAGGTGCTTTACCTCTAGAGCCACCTGGGAAGCCCTTGAGAAAGAATAAGTGGGTGTTAATGTTGGCAGAATCCCACCAGTGGACCTTGCCTTCCTCCTCCAGCACATCTGAAAACGGTCCCGGCAACGTGCTTCGTGCAGACCGGTGGCTTTGATGGCTGCTGCTCGGGGATCTCTTTCGTCCAACAGAGCAATCTGGCTCTTGACCTGCCCGCGCCGCAGGCAACAGGGGAGCTGAAATCCCAAAACTCAACCATTCAGTCAAGTGGTAGCAAATATACTTATTCAACATTCCTGAGCCCAGGGCTCTCTTCAGAGAGCAGGGATGGAACCCTCAGTTAGGGCGGCTGAGGGGTGATTTGGGCCAACACTGCGATGGAAAACTCAGCTTGCAGCATGCCTGATGAGGCCTTCGAGGGACATGACATGAAAGTCAAAACCAAATGGTTAAAAAAACCCCAAAACCTTAAAAGGCGTGTTGCTACTTATCAACACAGAAGGCACGGTATAGCATATTACAAAATGAAGAGACCAGGGGTAATGCTTCTTGAGCAGTGGCTAACTATCAAGAGTGCCATGGGACTGGATTTCCATAAATTGAACTGTATCTAATTCATGTTTGTTATTCTGGCTCTTAATGTTTTTTTATTTTCCAGAAAAAAATGAACAGACATATTATTAGAAAAAAGAAAAGCATAAACTCATTGGTGATGGTGTTGGAAGATGTTAAAAATAAAGTTCGTAAATTACATCTATCCCAAACTTTGGGGATATCGATTTGTTTAAAGTGTTTAATTTTATTATGTCAGATTCTAAATGGTGGTAATTAGTTATTTAAATCATTTAGTTTCCCTTAACACCACTCTAACTGCTGATATTTGTGATTAATAATATATTTCTTTTAAATCAATGTTTTATCATCTTATTAAAATTATATTTTAAAAAAGCTAATGCTCCCTTGGCTAGAATGAGTAAATTTACACTAATGATGTTTTTATTAAGAGAATTCCTTTTTATTTGGATTCACATGGTTTTTAGAAAATTTGTTAATAGTTGAAGTTTGTGAATTTTGAATTTGTGAATATTGAAGTTGCATTTTGTTAATTGGAGCTGGGATTTGATATCTTCTGTGTTAAATGTAGTAGATAGTGGAAGCATCACTTAAAATATTGTTGGTTGATTGCATGGGTTGGTTAAGGTCAAGGAGACCAAGTCCTGGATCAGAGATGACAAAACATATCCGTTTTTATCAGGAAGTACCACGTGTATAAAGAGGTCCTCTCTTGGGGATCACACCACTTTGCTATTTTAAGACCTTTAATATTTTATGCACTGTGCATTTGTTGAACAGGAAGATACTTTCCCCCTCTAAAAAGGCATTTTTTATTGAGGAAGTTGTAGCCAAAAATAAGAGCTTATGTTCCAGTTAGTAAGAGTTGACCAAAACTATGAAGACACAAAGGCCTATTTATCAAGGAAAAAAACTTAAAATAACTATAAGCTATGAATTAGTTTGATCTTTTTCTTTATATTGTAGTTTTATTAAAACAGAATGATTTTGAAATTAAATATATTTAAAAGACTTCTTTAGAATAAAATGGTCAATATTTAAGGCTGCTTTTAAGTCTTTAGCTTTTAGTGACTGCACACTGTTCTAAGTCTGCTTTATATAGATATGAAGTCCCAGTTTCTCTTTCCACCCCAAGGTGAGAGTTCAGGCCAGGGTACTGGGCAGAAAGACTAGTTATAACAGAAAGAAAAGGAAGGGAAAAGAAAAAGTTGGCCTTTCCCTGTTTACACCTTGCCTCACTTCCTCCTTAGATCAAAACCCCTTGGAACAGAACACGGCTGATGGTTTCTGCCTAAGCCTACTGAATGGGCCCCATCTTACTCTCTGAGGACAGAAAGATGGCATGACAGTAACAATATCCTTTAGAATATTCCTCCCCCCAGGCGCCACAGAGTTACGTAAGTCTGGCTGACTGTTTCCATGATTGGACTGGCTTGGGTGGGAAAGTATGGATGATTAACACCACTCTAACTGCTGATATTTGTGATTAATAATATATTTCTTTTAAATCAATGTTTTATCATCTTATTAAAATTATATTTTAAAAAAGCTAATGCTCCCTTGGCTAGAATGAGTAAATTTACACTAATGATGTTTTTATTAAGAGAATTCCTTTTTATTTGGATTCACATGGTTTTTAGAAAATTTGTTAATAGTTGAAGTTTGTGAATTTTGAATTTGTGAATATTGAAGTTGCATTTTGTTAATTGGAGCTGGGATTTGATATCTTCTGTGTTAAATGTAGTAGATAGTGGAAGCATCACTTAAAATATTGTTGGTTGATTGCATGGGTTGGTTAAGGTCAAGGAGACCAAGTCCTGGATCAGAGATGACAAAACATATCCGTTTTGATCAGGGAAGTACCACGTGTATAAAGAGGTCCTCTCTTGGGGATCACACCACTTTGCTATTTTAAGACCTTTAATATTTTATGCACTGTGCATTTGTTGAACAGGAAGATACTTTCCCCCTCTAAAAAGGCATTTTTTATTGAGGAAGTTGTAGCCAAAAATAAGAGCTTATGTTCCAGTTAGTAAGAGTTGACCAAAACTATGAAGACACAAAGGCCTATTTATCAAGGAAAAAAACTTAAAATAACTATAAGCTATGAATTAGTTTGATCTTTTTCTTTATATTGTAGTTTTATTAAAACAGAATGATTTTGAAATTAAATATATTTAAAAGACTTCTTTAGAATAAAATGGTCAATATTTAAGGCTGCTTTTAAGTCTTTAGCTTTTAGTGACTGCACACTGTTCTAAGTCTGCTTTATATAGATATGAAGTCCCAGTTTCTCTTTCCACCCCAAGGTGAGAGTTCAGGCCAGGGTACTGGGCAGAAAGACTAGTTATAACAGAAAGAAAAGGAAGGGAAAAGAAAAAGTTGGCCTTTCCCTGTTTACACCTTGCCTCACTTCCTCCTTAGATCAAAACCCCTTGGAACAGAACACGGCTGATGGTTTCTGCCTAAGCCTACTGAATGGGCCCCATCTTACTCTCTGAGGACAGAAAGATGGCATGACAGTAACAATATCCTTTAGAATATTCCTCCCCCCAGGCGCCACAGAGTTACGTAAGTCTGGCTGACTGTTTCCATGATTGGACTGGCTTGGGTGGGAAAGTATGGATGATAAGAAGCAAAAGACAGAAGCAGGGTTTTCCTGGTGGTCCAGTGGGTAAGGACACAGCCTTTCAGTGCAAGGGGCGCCAGTTCAATCCCTGGCCTGGGAAGATCCCATGTGCCGTGGAGAGGCTGGACCGATGTGTCCAACTAGCGAGCTAGAGCTCTGGAGTGCATGTGCCCAGAGCCGGTGCTCTGCAGCAAGAGAGGCCACTGTGATGGGAGGCCCACACAGGCCAAAGAACAAAGATGGATGAAAATGAATAAATGAAAGACCAATAGAAGTGGTAAAAAAATAATAAATAATAAAAGACAGGAGCAGAGGAAGAGACAGGTCCCCTGAGTTACAGGAGAAGCACATTCTGGGTGCTTACAGGTACCTCTCTCTGGAGAAGCTGTTCTCTCTTCTCCCTTCTGTTTCTTACCCTGGTATCTCCATACCCTCCACCCATCTTGTTATCTGTCTTTATTGGTAAAGTATCCCCTTATGTCCAAGAGGCGAGTTCCTGGCTCCTACTGGTTGGAAGGAGGGAAGAAGCAGACAGTGTCACCAGTGTTTGTCACAATGTTTTCATGATGAAATGCTTCCTGAGTTCCAACCAATAGCCTACAAATCACTGAAGAACAGAAATCTTCACTTTTCTTCCATTTACCTTCTATTTCCTGCAGGAAGGCCCCCTGGGCCCCCTGAAGACTTGGGGTCTTAGTTATGTTCTCACATGGCTTTATTTGCATCCATTGTATACTTAGTATCAATACTAACCACCCTATGATATAAACAACTGAACTTAAGTATTGAAAACCTAAAGACATAAATCTCTAGTAGCAAGACAGCGAGATAGCATCTTCCTCTGTCGATCAAAAACTTCTTACATTAACATTGTCTTATGGGTTAGTTATCATTTACAGATAAGAAAAGCTTTTTAGCACGGCATCAAAGATCTTTTGTGGTCTCCTTTTCACCACTTCAGCTTCATCTCTTATCTCTCTTTTATACTAAAAATTTTGCAGACCACTGAATATGCCACCTCTTCTTGTTCCTGGTTCTTTTCACATACAGTTCCCTTTGCTTCCGGTCTTGAGACTGTGTTTCATTGCCTGGCTAAGTCTTACCCTTCAAATCAACTTGACCGATTGTCAGAAAAACATGATTTAGCACCACTTTTAGGGCCTCCCCCAGTACACACTGAGTCTCTCCTGCTGTAACCTCACACCCTGTTTCCTTTTCCTTCTTCCCTCTTTGATTATGCATTCCTTTAGGACCCTGTGAGTCTGTACCTCTGAAATTAAGGTATTCAGAAAGTATTGTTTCTATGGTTGAAACTGGCTATGGCAAGATATCAATTGGAGGAAACCTGCATTGTAAGTTCATCAGTGCTTCCACAGCGAAACAGATGCTCCTAGGGATTCTTAGAGTTGGAGGGAAAAGTGAACCCTCTAAGATTTCCACTCTACAATGCAGCTTCAGGTCTTAGAGTATGGCTAGCTACTGCCTACCCTACAACTAAGGATCAGTGTTATGTGACTAGTATTTTCCTCCATATCAGAGTGGGAACAAATTAGTTAAGAACAGAGGTCACTGGTGGGGAAGGAGGGCTTGAAAGATGAGAATGAATCTGACTTGAATTAAAAGCTTAGGTTGGAGAGTTGTTGTAGATTAATTATTGGAAACATTTGAACACTGGGCTGAGTAGTTCTACTGAATGCAAAGTCTAGAACCATTAAAGAATTTTAAGGAGAATTAAATGTTTATAGTCGTGATAATGATGGATAAGATCTGAAAACAGACTGACATATCTTAGAATTACTTCTGCCTTTCGTGTACTTCCTTTTCACCAGCGTCTCGATGGATAAGATCTGAAAACAGACTGACATATCTTAGAATTACTTCTGCCTTTCGTGTACTTCCTTTTCACCAGCGTCTCCCATGGTATACTTATTCAATTGCTGAGTCAACAGCCTAAAATAAAGGATTCTAATCAGCCACACTGACACATAATGACTGCACTTATGGAATCTTAGGGTCAAAAGGGTCCTAGTCATCTCCTTGAATCACCTTATACAGTGCTTGAGTTTTTCTCAAGTACTGAACAAGTATTTTGTATAGATAGATAGATAGATATAGATATGTTTTAGCAATCTGTGCTTTTAATTCACTATATCCTGATCTAGTTCATTCAACATTTGGAAAAATATCCTCAGAATTCATTTTTATCTTTAATTTATCAAGATAGGCATCTACTTTAGGTCAACTACTACTCATAGAGCCACTCCTTGAGATTACATAGAATCAGTCATGCCCATTTTAACAGTAAGTCTTCAAGTATTTGAACACAACTACCTTGTTTTAACTGAGGCCTCTCTAATCCAGAATAAACATTTGATTCCATTCTTCATTAAGTTTACTGTCCTATGAAAACCCTCCTGTTTTCACCTTTTCAGTACAAAAGGAGGAAACCTGCATTGTAAGTTCATCAGTGCTTCCACAGCGAAACAGATGCTCCTAGGGATTCTTAGAGTTGGAGAAAAGTGAACCCTCTAAGATTTCCACTCTACAATGCAGCTTCAGGTCTTAGAGTATGGCTAGCTACTGCCTACCCTACAACTAAGGATCAGTGTTATGTGACTAGTATTTTCCTCCATATCAGAGTGGGAACAAATTAGTTAAGAACAGAGGTCACTGGTGGGGAAGGAGGGCTTGAAAGATGAGAATGAATCTGACTTGAATTAAAAGCTTAGGTTGGAGAGTTGTTGTAGATTAATTATTGGAAACATTTGAACACTGGGCTGAGTAGTTCTACTGAATGCAAAGTCTAGAACCATTAAAGAATTTTAAGGAGAATTAAATGTTTATAGTCGTGATAATGATGGATAAGATCTGAAAACAGACTGACATATCTTAGAATTACTTCTGCCTTTCGTGTACTTCCTTTTCACCAGCGTCTCGATGGATAAGATCTGAAAACAGACTGACATATCTTAGAATTACTTCTGCCTTTCGTGTACTTCCTTTTCACCAGCGTCTCCCATGGTATACTTATTCAATTGCTGAGTCAACAGCCTAAAATAAAGGATTCTAATCAGCCACACTGACACATAATGACTGCACTTATGGAATCTTAGGGTCAAAAGGGTCCTAGTCATCTCCTTGAATCACCTTATACAGTGCTTGAGTTTTTCTCAAGTACTGAACAAGTATGTGTGTATAGATAGATAGATAGATATAGATATGTTTTAGCAATCTGTGCTTTTAATTCACTATATCCTGATCTAGTTCATTCAACATTTGGAAAAATATCCTCAGAATTCATTTTTATCTTTAATTTATCAAGATAGGCATCTACTTTAGGTCAACTACTACTCATAGAGCCACTCCTTGAGATTACATAGAATCAGTCATGCCCATTTTAACAGTAAGTCTTCAAGTATTTGAACACAACTACCTTGTTTTAACTGAGGCCTCTCTAATCCAGAATAAACATTTGATTCCATTCTTCATTAAGTTTACTGTCCTATGAAAACCCTCCTGTTTTTCACCTCTCTCAAGTTACAGCTCCCAGTACAAATTTCAGGGATCTTTGAACTAGAACACAGTAGTGAAACACCAGCAGTACTCTCTAGTTCTTCCTACTGTATTTCTCTTAATTCATGCTAATAATATTATTACTACTTTTGGTATTTACATCCCAATACTATCTCAAACTAGGCTGTCTTCAGATATAAACCTTTAAAGATTTTATATGGTTAAGCTGAGGGAGGGAGTGAAAGTCACTCAATCATGTCCAACTCTCTGCGACCCCACGGACTGCAGCCCGCCAGGCTCCTCTGCCCATGAGGATTCTCCAGGCAAGAATACTGGAGTGGGGGGCTTCCCCTGGTGGTCCAGTGGGTAAGGACACCGCCTTGCAGTGCAAGGGGCGCCGGTTCCATCCCTGGCCTGGGAAGATCCCACGTGCCGCAGAGCGGCTGGACCCATCTGTCCAGTTACCGAGCCGGAGCTCTGGCGCGCATGCGCCCAGAGCCGGCGCTCTGCAACGACAGACGCCCCCGCGATGGGAGGCCCACACAGGCCAAAGAACAAAGCCGGATGAAAATAGAGAAATGAAAGACCAATAGAAGTGGCCCGCCCACTCCCCTCCCTCCCCAACCTGACCCCCGCCCAAAATAAATAAATAAATAAATAAATCTTTAAAAAAAAAAAAAGAATACTGGAGTGGGGTGCCATGCCCTCCTCCGGGGGAATCTTCCTGACCCAGGGATCAAGCCCTGGTCTCCCACAGGGCAGGTGGCTTCTTTACCATCTGAGCCACTGGGGTAGCCAAAGAATACTGGGATGGGTAAATTACCCCTTCTCCAGGCGATATTCCAGACCTAGGAATCGAACCTGGGTCTCCTGCATTGCAGGTGGATTCTTTACCAGCTGAGCTAGGGAAGCCCATATTAAGCTACCTGATGTCATATTAAATTTCAGGCTCAGTGGCAAAACTAGCTATCCTTAAGAAAAAAACTTAGCAGAAATGCTGTCCATAACTATTTTTAATAGATTGTTTGCATGTCTGCTTAGGGACCTGTATTTTGTCTTTTTATAGTTTGACCATTGATTTTCCTAGGGATTCTGATTCTGGTATTTCCATGCTTCAGTTTAATATGTCTTTTTAAGGGAACACAGAATCAGACCAAACCAGTCTCTTCATCATTGACAAGGTTCTGGCTTCTTACCAAAGTCCATGTCACTCTATTTCCTCTAATCCAATACAACAGTTGCTATTTCTATCTTTGCTCTTGGCCTTTCATCACTCAGATTTTATAATGACCTTGTCTGGTGATGAAATAGGATATAAAAAAACAGCATGTCTTCCCTATCTTGTTCCTGTTTAGTTGTGAGTTTTTTGGCCACAAGTGAAAGTTTTTGTGTTTACTGCCATCAGATTACATCATATTAGATTTGCTTCATCATCAGTCTACCCTGATGACAACGTATTAATCTGGTATATGACATATTCCATTCCATTTACAGCATATTTTGGAGATATAAAGGAGAGACTCAAAATGCAGTTTCATCATCATCTTACCAATCTTAGACTTAAATTTATTTTATCAAAGTGTTCATTCTTTTTCCTATGAAAAATCATTTTACTTGACAGAGACATTAGGAAAGATGAAAGAACTCAGGTTTTCTTTGTCTCATCTCTAATCAGTGACAAACAGCAGCTATGTCTTCTTTTTTTTTTTGCCATCAGTGTAGTATCTTTATTTTCTTCAGAGAACTTTATCATTAACTATAGTCTTGCTTATTTATTTACTTGTTTCTTGCCTTTATTACCCACTAACATGTGGTTCATGGGAGTTAAAATTTTCAGCAAGAGGAGTGTGTGTGCTCCATCATGTCTGACTCTTAGCGACTCCATGAACTGTAGGCTGCCAGGCTCCTCTGTCCATGAGAATTTCCAGGCAAGAATACTGGAGTGGGTTGCCATTTCTTTCTCCAAGGGGTCTTCCTGACCCAGAGATCGAACCCAGGTCTCTTACCTGCACTGGCAGGCAGATTCTTCACCACTAACACCACCTGGGAAGCCCAAGACAAGGAGAGAATTTCTTAAATGTTCTGTATTTTTTTTTTCTTTTTTCCCCAAAATAAGCTGGCCAAGATTTAGTGTGATGCCTTTTTGACTTCAGAGTCTTTGATTCATCAGATCCTGCCAAATCCCAGGCCTGAACAAGGTTGGGAATTTCACTTCCTTGTTGACTCACAATGAGAACATGGTGGCCCAAGTGAAGTCCACAGTCAAGGTCCAGATAAAGCTGCTGCTGTGTCTGGCAGGGGCTGTTGGCCACATGAAGATGACTGATGATGAGCTTGGCTACATCGTCCACATAGCTGTCAACTTCCTCATGTCATTGCTCAAGAAAAGCTTCTGAGTCTCCTCTCCACAACACTACTTTTATCTGTCAAGTTTGTACATTGCATGCTGAAAATACCCTTCAGTTTTTATATCTGTCTTTGCAGTGTATAATATATGCCTGAAGGATACTAGTCCTCCTCCTCTTTTCTGTTTGTTCCTGTCATAAATGCTGGACAAATGCTTAGACTCATGGGTTTCAACAGTAGACTCATAATTTCTTTAATTGGGCTACTATAATGTTTCACCTACATTAATTATGCCTGATTGAATTAAGTTACACTCCTATCATTTCAGGCCGACCTAGAGTCTAATCACATTATGTCACAGTGAATTCTCTGAAGCTTATGACTGTGCTGAACTAGAGCCTCGGTGTATTTTAATTAACTTGCTTGTTGATAGTATCAGTGTATTACCCATAACAAAGATGTTGGTCTATAATTAGTGTTGTCTCTATGCTAATACCTCTTGAAATTGTGTCTCATTTTTTGCATCAATTTATTTTCAGAGCCCAATATGTGTATATTTACCTGGGAATTTTTCTTCCTTTCTCCACTATGGTTAAAAAAAAAAAAAAAACTTTGATGGGAGAAAGTAAAAAATAATGCTAATAAAATATAAACTGTCATCTCATCATAGCATTCTTTAGCCTCATTAACTTAACTAATTTTGAATTCATCCTAGTCATTATATGGAAAAACATGAGGGACTCAGCTATATTCACTCCTTCGTGTTGTTTTCTCCGGCACGCTTGCTAGTGTACGTCACTGAAGTGAATGTTCTTGCTTACCACTGCTGTGACAGCTGGGGGCCCAGGGAGACCAGGGTGATGGTGCCAGACCCACAGCAGCTGCATTCACTGGTGTTCTGTGAAGATGCACAATGCCCTTGAAACTCACAAGTAGCTGTTTATATCAAGAATAACTCACTGTGTGAATCTCAGTCTGTTAGTTGGTGTAATTAGACCATTTACATTTGATGTAATGATTAATCTGTTAGGATTTAAGTCTGACATTCTAGTTTCTTGTTTTCTTTTGTTCCCACTATTTTTTGCTTCTTTTTTCCTGTGGATTACTTGGACATTTTTTAGGCTTCTATTCTGACTTACTTATTGTGGTTTTTTTGGTTAAGTGTATCCCTATATAGAGTTTAAAGTGATTGTTCTCAATACATTACATTGTATGTATGTAACTTATCACACTCTACTTGTTAGTGCAGAGATCTTGTCCAGTTCATGTAACCCACTCCAGTATTCTCGCCTGAAAAATCCCATGGATAGAGGAGCTCTATGAGCTATATAATCCATGGGGCTGCAAAGAGTCAGACATGACTGAGTGACTAAGCATGCACACATAGTAACTTTACTACCCTTTAAGTCCCCTTTTTCTCATGACTATAATAAAATTGTCTTAAGTATCTCCTCTAAATACACTGAAAGTCATGTCAGGCAGTGTTATAATTTTTGGTACAAACATCAAATTAACTTAAGATGTGAAGGAAAATCTATTTCATTTTCCCACGTTTTCAAGTCTTTTTGTTGCTCTGATGCTTCAAGTTTTTTAAAAAAACATTTCTTTCCGTTTCAAGAATTTCCTTTAGTTATCTTTTCTTTTTTTTAAGTAATGGCAACCACTACTCTTAGTTTTTCTTTTAAAAATGTCTTGATTTTACTTTATTTCCTAAAAGATATTTACATTGGATACTACGTTCTAGTTGACAGTACTTTCCTTTCATCACTTAAGAAGAATGTACCACTTTTTTGTGGGTTTCATGAATTCTGACAAGAAATCTGCTATTATTCAAATTATTTTTACCTTATAGTTAAGATGTAGCTTATCTTGCTGCTTTCATGATTTTATTCTTCCTCTTTAATTTTCAGAGGTAATTCTATGCTATATCATGGCACAGAATCTTGGCATGTTTATCTTATGTTCCACCATGCTTCTTGAAACTCTAGTTTATGTCTTTTGCCAAATTTGCTACCTTTGTAGCCATCATTTCTTTACGTACTCTTCTCAGTCCCACTTTCTTTCTCCTTTCCCTCTGGGACGCAACTTCAATGACACAGAGGTTCAACTTTTGCTACGTTCCCACCTGTTCCTGCAGTTCTGTTTAGTTGGGCAGGGATGGGCTCTTCTCATTCAAGTTGAGAGTGTCCGCGTTCTCGGTATGATGAGTACTTTTCCATTGTACTCTGGACATTTGGGGTATTAGGCTATGAGGATCTGGGTCATAAGTAAATACTCTGTTTTAGCAGGTCACCGCTGACAGTGCCCCAGTGGACGAAATGCGGTGACAGCCATCACTGCCGGGTGGGAATGTTCCACCACCTGGCCTTCATGGATACCCCAAGGAGGATCAGTGGCTTGTTACCACTCCCTGCATGGCTTCTACTGATACAGGGATGAGAGGCTGTCCTCCTTATTGCTGGGGGGACATGCAAGCCCTTGGTTTCAATGGGTCCTCTTCTGACACTAATTCAGCGAGGAGGGAATGCAGTATCTCATTATTCCCGCATCAGAGTGTAAGTCCTGCCTCCACAATTTGCCTCCACTGACACCACACAGGGCAGGGTGTTACTTTGGGATAGGAGTAAAATCTCCACATCCTTACTACTCATCTTGCGCTGACACCCTCATAGGTATGGAATTGGGATACTCTGCTATAGTCTGAAGATGGTGGAGCCCAGCCTCTATTCTTAAACTTTGCTGACAGGCGTGGAAGGCTGCAGGACTGTTTGTTCTGAGGTTTGACCTGAGCAGGTGGTAACTGTCTAAAAACATTTAGTCTTGCCAGGTCACCTTCCTGGTCCTTTGGTTAGAGGGCAGGCTTTTTTTGGGTCAACTCTGCCTGTGCTGAGTGGCCTCTCTGGGCACTGGGGTGCTTAGCACTCAATCCAGGGTGTATGAGACAACACGAAACCCCGGGACACTCACCACCATGCCATGCCTTGGTTCCAGTGGTCACTAATGAGTCTTCTTTCCACTTACAGAGTCTTCTTATGTTTCTTTTATACATAACGTCCAAGGTTTTTTAGCTCTTCTTATAGGAATAGGCAGAAACATGTCTGTACCGATTCAGACACTTAGTTTACAATACAGTCAGCATTTGATCTGCACATCTTGAGTCTAATGTTCAAAGAGCAGTACTGCTAAAGCAAGAGATGCACCTTCAGTAACAATGAGAAGGAAAGCCTCCATACTCACAGCACTGAAATAAGCCACAACTAACCCTGTGTATTTCTATACACACTGAGAGAGTTCATCTACCCTTAACAATTAATAATGGAAAAACTTGTTTTCAAGGAAATAATGATAGATGAAAATGAAAAGGAGCTATAAGTAACACTCCTATGAGATTTCAAAATAGAAAGTTTTTTTTTTTAAGTTTGTTTATGAAAATGTGTGTGAGATTTGGCCTTTGAAATGAAAATGTACTCTATTCTACCACCTTAACTATCTAGGAAAGTTTTGTGTTATTTCACCATCCATTTATGTATTGCATTATTACTTCTTAAAAGGCCATTTTTTTTCCTACTGTGATGAAATACTTCAAATTATTTTGCCTATATGTGTATTTTTATTTCCAAATTGACAGTAAAATCTGCAAGTTATGGCATCTTATGGAAAATAATTCAGTCCCACAGTTGGTGCTCAATAAAATGCTTCAAGCTAAATAGGTCTGAAAAAGCAACATTTTTTTTCCCCTTGATCATAGATGATTTACTTTAGGTTCTGGTATGCAGAATTTCAGATAGAAGGAATAAAATTGCTTTTTCATACATCCCATCTTGAAATCAAGTCAGTATAAATAAACCCTAAGAAAAGTAATCTTTATAGGTCAATCTAGGACTAAAGGGATGTGTCTCACTTGAACAGATGAGCGCTTAGCAGTTAATACTGGGAAAAGTAATATTAGAGAAATTTTAATCTAGGATATTAATTTGTGATTCATAAGAAGCTTTATAAAGACAATCTTCAAACCTTGAATGAGTTCTTTCTACTCTGTTCTGGAAAAATAACATATTTTTTTTTGGTGGTATGTGCTGATAAGCCAGAAACTTCTAAAGCAAAATAACCTTTTTTATTTCTTCTCTGTATAGGTTTTTGCACAAGTTAAATATAAATATTTCTGTTAAGAAAATAATAGCACACATTTCAAGTTGGACAAAAAATCCGGTAACTCTTAATCTCACTGTTTTATCTATACTAATCTATCAAGGAGTTCCAGATCCGAAAATATAAACTGTTCCAGATCAAGAATATAAGCTGTTACAATACAGCTATAACGCGTGGTGTCTCTAAGACTGTGTATGTGTGCTCAGTCGTGTCTGACTCTTTGTGACCCATGAACTGTAGCCTGCCAAGCTCCTCTGTTCATGGGATTTCCCAGGCAAGAGTCCTGGAGTGGACGGCCATTTCCTACTCCAGGGGATCTTTCTGACACAAGGATCAAACCGGTGTCTCCTGCATTGGCAGGTGGCCTCTTTACCACTGGGTCACTCAGGAAGCCCCATTTCTATGTATGCTTTACCTCTATTTGTAGGAAGAAGAAACTCATTGTAAGAGAAAGAGATGTAGCCGTATCTGAGGGCAGATAGAAATGACACTGCAAAAATCATAATGTGTATTACTCAGATTTAGTGTGGACCTTTTTCCTCTCTTCTACTCATTACACAAAATTCAAGATCTGAACCAGTGCCTTGGAGAGGCAGTGGCCATTTAAACTCATACCACTGAAATGAGAGCTTCTGAGTAAGGACCAGGCCCTACTGCTTGTGAAAGTGAAAATTTTAATTTACGGTTCTGGTATGCAGAATTTCAGATAGAAGGAATAAAATTGCTTTTTCATACATCCCATCTTGAAATCAAGTCAGTATAAATAAACCCTAAGAAAAGTAATCTTTATAGGTCAATCTAGGACTAAAGGGATGTGTCTCACTTGAACAGATGAGCGCTTAGCAGTTAATACTGGGAAAAGTAATATTAGAGAAATTTTAATCTAGGATATTAATTTGTGATTCATAAGAAGCTTTATAAAGACAATCTTCAAACCTTGAATGAGTTCTTTCTACTCTGTTCTGGAAAAATAACATATTTTTTTTTGGTGGTATGTGCTGATAAGCCAGAAACTTCTAAAGCAAAATAACCTTTTTTATTTCTTCTCTGTATAGGTTTTTGCACAAGTTAAATATAAATATTTCTGTTAAGAAAATAATAGCACACATTTCAAGTTGGACAAAAAATCCGGTAACTCTTAATCTCACTGTTTTATCTATACTAATCTATCAAGGAGTTCCAGATCCGAAAATATAAACTGTTCCAGATCAAGAATATAAGCTGTTACAATACAGCTATAACGCGTGGTGTCTCTAAGACTGTGTATGTGTGCTCAGTCGTGTCTGACTCTTTGTGACCCATGAACTGTAGCCTGCCAAGCTCCTCTGTTCATGGGATTTCCCAGGCAAGAGTCCTGGAGTGGACGGCCATTTCCTACTCCAGGGGATCTTTCTGACACAAGGATCAAACCGGTGTCTCCTGCATTGGCAGGTGGCCTCTTTACCACTGGGTCACTCAGGAAGCCCCATTTCTATGTATACTTTACCTCTATTTGTAGGAAGAAGAAACTCATTGTAAGAGAAAGAGATGTAGCCGTATCTGAGGGCAGATAGAAATGACACTGCAAAAATCATAATGTGTATTACTCAGATTTAGTGTGGACCTTTTCCTCTCTTCTACTCATTACCCACAATTCAAGATCTGAACCAGTGCCTTGGAGAGGCAGTGGCCATTTAAACTCATACCACTGAAATGAGAGCTTCTGAGTAAGGACCAGGCCCTACTGCTTGTGAAGAGGAATTTCCGCTTGGGCCAGGTCTGGAGCCTGTACAGGTAGTGGCCAGGGGTCCTTGCAACCATCCCCGGGGGGGCAGACAATCGCTCAGTCCTGCCTGACTCTTTGCGACCCCGTGGACTGTAGCCCGCCAGGCTCCTCTGTCCACAGGATTTCCCGGAGGAATGCTGGAGTGAGTTGCCATTCCCTTCTCTGACCCAGGCACTGAACCCTGGTCTTCTACGTTGCAAACAGATTCTTTACCATCTGAGTCACCAGGGAAGCCCATTCCTGGGGGCTGGAGCAGACAGGTGTGTCATGAGAGGCAAGTCAGTGACGGTGTGAGTGGCCACCGTGAGACGTCCTCTGGGTTCCTCCCTGTTGAAGGGGACTGGGACGGAGGGAGGAGAGTCGGCGGGACAGCAGCTCTGGAGACCTGAGTGGAGCCAACGAGAACAGTGTTTCCATTACAGTGACTTTCACGTATTCTCTCGACTGACGCAGTCTGGAAAGACACCGGTCACTTCAGAAGCTTAACTTATTTTCAGAATTTAGACTCCTCTGGGGCTAATTCATAGCCCACATTTGGATATTAGTTGTATTACCCTTTAGCTACTTTTTGCCACTGATCAAATAAAAATAGTTTGACCAACCACCCTTTCCAAGAAAGACTGGGTTCCAGGGACTTCTGTCAATCTACAAATATTTGCTGCGACATCTCAAAATACAGTTGAATATTTTGAGCTCTTATTGTTTAGACTGATACACGGGGAAAATTTTCTGAAAAGCAAACGGTGTCTCCTGCATTGGCAGGTGGCCTCTTTACCACTGGGTCACTCAGGAAGCCCCATTTCTATGTATACTTTACCTCTATTTGTAGGAAGAAGAAACTCATTGTAAGAGAAAGAGATGTAGCCGTATCTGAGGGCAGATAGAAATGACACTGCAAAAATCATAATGTGTATTACTCAGATTTAGTGTGGACCTTTTTCCTCTCTTCTACTCATTACCCACAATTCAAGATCTGAACCAGTGCCTTGGAGAGAGGCAGTGGCCATTTAAACTCATACCACTGAAATGAGAGCTTCTGAGTAAGGACCAGGCCCTACTGCTTGTGAAGAGGAATTTCCGCTTGGGCCAGGTCTGGAGCCTGTACAGGTAGTGGCCAGGGGTCCTTGCAACCATCCCCGGGGGGGCAGACAATCGCTCAGTCCTGCCTGACTCTTTGCGACCCCGTGGACTGTAGCCCGCCAGGCTCCTCTGTCCACAGGATTTCCCGGAGGAATGCTGGAGTGGGTTGCCATTCCCTTCTCTGACCCAGGCACTGAACCCTGGTCTTCTACGTTGCAAACAGATTCTTTACCATCTGAGTCACCAGGGAAGCCCATTCCTGGGGGCTGGAGCAGACAGGTGTGTCATGAGAGGCAAGTCAGTGACGGTGTGAGTGGCCACCGTGAGACGTCCTCTGGGTTCCTCCCTGTTGAAGGGGACTGGGACGGAGGGAGGAGAGTCGGCGGGACAGCAGCTCTGGAGACCTGAGTGGAGCCAACGAGAACAGTGTTTCCATTACAGTGACTTTCACGTATTCTCTCGACTGACGCAGTCTGGAAAGACACCGGTCACTTCAGAAGCTTAACTTATTTTCAGAATTTAGACTCCTCTGGGGCTAATTCATAGCCCACATTTGGATATTAGTTGTATTACCCTTTAGCTACTTTTTGCCACTGATCAAATAAAAATAGTTTGACCAACCACCCTTTCCAAGAAAGACTGGGTTCCAGGGACTTCTGTCAATCTACAAATATTTGCTGCGACATCTCAAAATACAGTTGAATATTTTGAGCTCTTATTGTTTAGACTGATACACGGGAATGTTTTTTGATTTTTTACTTTACAAACTTGAAATATTTTTGTTTGGTTTTAAACCTGGTGATCTCTGTTGAGGATCTCAAGAATGTCCCTTTTGCTACCACTAAAATGCTTCGATAGCTTTTGCTGTTGTTGTTTAGTCACTCAGCAATGTCTGGCTCTTAGCACCCCTGTGAACTGCTGCATGTCAGGCTCCTCTGTCCTTCAGTATCTCCTAGACTTGGCTCAAATCCATGTCCACTGAGTCGGGGATGCTACCTAACCATCTCATCCTCTGGCACTACCTTCTCCGTTTGCCTTCAACCTTTCCCAGCTTCAGGGTCTTTTCCAACAAGTCAGCTCTTCACATCAGGTGGTCAAAGTTTTGGAGCTTCAGATTCCGCATCAGTCCTTCCAATGAATTTTCAAGTTGATTTCCTTTAGGATTGACTGTTTGGGTCTCCTTACAGTACAACCTCTGCCATTAACTGGCTCCATGGACAAGTGAGGCATGAAACCTATGATAATAAGCCCCTGGACTGTGACCTTAGCAGGTGTGTTTTATCTTTCTTTTCCCCCTTCCTCCCCTCACCACCTGACCACTCCTTGGGTGAGACAGGCAGGCCACAGGGGGCTGAAGTGGCCTTCTTGCCTACATGATATGCACCTCTGGCAAAGTTCGTTTCAATGGAGAGTCTATGTTTGTTATGGAATAGCTCTGGTCATACTTCGAAATGGTTATTTTTCCCATTCTCCTGCCAAAGATAGGAAGTGATTTTTCTTCATTCTTCAAACCTGATGGGTTTTCTGAAGGTAAAAATCTGTGAAAACATCAGGAATTCCCTAAAACTACAGCCATGAGGAGCTTTTCATTCACAAAAAGGTCCACACTCATATTCTAGAAATTCATCAAAATTAACATTTAAGTGTAAATTTACCTTTAAACGTAACTTAAGGAACTAAGTGGAACTTTGGATATTAGTTGTATTACCCTTTAGCTACTTTTTGCCACTGATCAAATAAAAATAGTTTGACCAACCACCCTTTCCAAGAAAGACTGGGTTCCAGGGACTTCTGTCAATCTACAAATATTTGCGACATCTCAAAATACAGTTGAATATTTTGAGCTCTTATTGTTTAGACTGATACACGGGAATGTTTTTTGATTTTTTACTTTACAAACTTGAAATATTTTTGTTTGGTTTTAAACCTGGTGATCTCTGTTGAGGATCTCAAGAATGTCCCTTTTGCTACCACTAAAATGCTTCGATAGCTTTTGCTGTTGTTGTTTAGTCACTCAGCAATGTCTGGCTCTTAGCACCCCTGTGAACTGCTGCATGTCAGGCTCCTCTGTCCTTCAGTATCTCCTAGACTTGGCTCAAATCCATGTCCACTGAGTCGGGGATGCTACCTAACCATCTCATCCTCTGGCACTACCTTCTCCGTTTGCCTTCAACCTTTCCCAGCTTCAGGGTCTTTTCCAACAAGTCAGCTCTTCACATCAGGTGGTCAAAGTTTTGGAGCTTCAGATTCCGCATCAGTCCTTCCAATGAATTTTCAAGTTGATTTCCTTTAGGATTGACTGTTTGGGTCTCCTTACAGTACAACCTCTGCCATTAACTGGCTCCATGGACAAGTGAGGCATGAAACCTATGATAATAAGCCCCTGGACTGTGACCTTAGCAGGTGTGTTTTATCTTTCTTTTCCCCCTTCCTCCCCTCACCACCTGACCACTCCTTGGGTGAGACAGGCAGGCCACAGGGGGCTGAAGTGGCCTTCTTGCCTACATGATATGCACCTCTGGCAAAGTTCGTTTCAATGGAGAGTCTATGTTTGTTATGGAATAGCTCTGGTCATACTTCGAAATGGTTATTTTTCCCATTCTCCTGCCAAAGATAGGAAGTGATTTTTCTTCATTCTTCAAACCTGATGGGTTTTCTGAAGGTAAAAATCTGTGAAAACATCAGGAATTCCCTAAAACTACAGCCATGAGGAGCTTTTCATTCACAAAAAGGTCCACACTCATATTCTAGAAATTCATCAAAATTAACATTTAAGTGTAAATTTACCTTTAAACGTATGACTTAAGGAACTAAGTGGAACTTAGTTGTATCTCTCTGCATTTGTCTGTCTCTCTAGATTTTTTGGTACCCATTTGCCCTGTGGCCTCAAGAAAATTCCCTTTTTTACTTCCAGTTTGCTCAAATCATTTCTTATTGTAAGATCTGGAGACACAACTTTGGAGTTGAAACTGAGAGTGCCATTTTTTTAAAACAAGAAACTTTAACGGCATTACCACTTGTATTAGTTTATGAGTTACATCCCTCAGAGCTATTATACAGAGACAAAAGTGGCTAATGTGTGTAGCAAAATTTGTTTTACATACTTTTAATATTGTTTCTTGGCAACATTAGCATATGTACACACCTGTGCAATGGTTCTTACACCACTATAGATGATAGTGGTAGTATACATTTTCAAGAACTCTCAAAGAGTTGGGGACAAGGTTGTCAGCTTTCTTTTTTTAATTGGAAGACTAAAGAAGAAATATGAACTATTCAGACTGGCATAACTATCTTCTCTTAGCCACTGATATATTTAAACATGTTTTAATACAAACATTTTCAGCACACACTGATGTGAAATTTAACCAAGGTTCTCTAAAAAGCCTCATCAGTTTACTCAACAAACGTGCTGCTATGGATAGATTTATGCTTCCCCACCAGCACTTTTAGTAAAAGTTATGAAAAACTGAGTACAGCTGGTAGGGCTTAGGGTTCTTCAGCTGCACCATCTTTTCTAAATCAGCAATTGAAAGTATAATATGAGAAAAAAAGGGTTATATTTCCCTCCTCTCTTCACATCTTGCCACATCAGAGAGAAAATTAGGAGTCAGAGATGAGTAGTTGAAGGCACATACACTGGTTATCCTCTGGCCTTTTTCTTTGACACTGATAAGAACGTCTAAATCTTCTCAAGTTCCATTGAAGATGAACAGGGGGATTTCGCAGCAACACTTCTGGGATGACTAGGTAAATATATCTATGAACTCTATTCCCAGCGAAACAACCATAACCGGTAAAAATTATTTAAAGAATCAACGAAAGTCTCTAGAAGATGTCCTAAGGACCTAAGCAGATGGAGAAATATTGATTGAAGAAAATTCACTGATCTGAATAACAACTGTGAAGATGTGTGATGTTTAAGGCAAGCCCCTTCATTGAACACAGTTCAGTGAGATGGCAGCAGTATTCTGGGTGGGTCTCATCAAGAAGATGGGGTCCACTTCACCCCTAATTTCCAGTCTAGGGCAACCACGTCTCCCTGGGAGAGACAAGACACCAGGATTCTCAGCACCCCCAGCCCCCAGAGGCAGAAGCTCTACTCCATGCCTGTGAGGCCGAGAGCCTCTTTCTTCCACCAGGACCCGCTCGCAGGGTGGAGCCTCCACTTCCGGCACAGTGGGCTGAGAGCCCTGGCTGCTGTTGATACCACCCCAGCCCTTCTGCGGAGCAGCCTCAGAGCCCCACAGAGTAGGGAGACAGATTTCACTGAACTAGTCCAGCTGAATCACCAAACAAGCAAACACACAAGCAAAAACTCATGATGGGGTGGGGAAATCAGTATCCAGAATCGGCTACAATATATTATCCAAAATGTCCAGTTTTTACCAAGATATATGAAACAGCAAAAGAAAGTTTGAAAGATATACAGGAAAACAAATAAACAACAGACAGTGCCTTTGGAGCAGCCTAGACAGTGGAATTAGAAGGTAAAGACTTCAAAGCAGTTGCTATAAACGTATTAGAAGAACTAAAGGAAATTCTGATTAAAGAATTTTAAAAAGTATATGAATGACAATGTCTCATCATGTAGGGACTATTAAAGAGAGACAGAAATTATGAGAAGAAATCAAATAGAAAGCATTAAAAATATAATAATACAAGAGTAAGTATTTACAAGAGGGGATGAAGAATAAATTTGACCTGGCAGAAGGAAGAATCAGTGAACTTGGAAATATATAAAGGTGCAATCTGAAGAACAGAGGAAAAGAATCAATTAAAATTAACAGAGCCTCTGAGAAGTGGAACAAGCATGATAGGAAAGGAGAGGGAAGAACACAAAATATTAAAATAAAGAACTGGATGAACAATCTTATTTTCTCCATGCGAAACAACCATAACCGGTAAAAATTATTTAAAGAATCAACGAAAGTCTCTAGAAGATGTCCTAAGGACCTAAGCAGATGGAGAAATATTGATTGAAGAAAATTCACTGATCTGAATAACAACTGTGAAGATGTGTGATGTTTAAGGCAAGCCCCTTCATTGAACACAGTTCAGTGAGATGGCAGCAGTATTCTGGGTGGGTCTCATCAAGAAGATGGGGTCCACTTCACCCCTAATTTCCAGTCTAGGGCAACCACGTCTCCCTGGGAGAGACAAGACACCAGGATTCTCAGCACCCCCAGCCCCCAGAGGCAGAAGCTCTACTCCATGCCTGTGAGGCCGAGAGCCTCTTTCTTCCACCAGGACCCGCTCGCAGGGTGGAGCCTCCACTTCCGGCACAGTGGGCTGAGAGCCCTGGCTGCTGTTGATACCACCCCAGCCCTTCTGCGGAGCAGCCTCAGAGCCCCACAGAGTAGGGGAGACAGATTTCACTGAACTAGTCCAGCTGAATCACCAAACAAGCAAACACACAAGCAAAAACTCATGATGGGGTGGGGAAATCAGTATCCAGAATCGGCTACAATATATTATCCAAAATGTCCAGTTTTTACCAAGATATATGAAACAGCAAAAGAAAGTTTGAAAGATATACAGGAAAACAAATAAACAACAGACAGTGCCTTTGGAGCAGCCTAGACAGTGGAATTAGAAGGTAAAGACTTCAAAGCAGTTGCTATAAACGTATTAGAAGAACTAAAGGAAATTCTGATTAAAGAATTTTAAAAAGTATATGAATGACAATGTCTCATCATGTAGGGACTATTAAAGAGAGACAGAAATTATGAGAAGAAATCAAATAGAAAGCATTAAAAATATAATAATACAAGAGTAAGTATTTACAAGAGGGGATGAAGAATAAATTTGACCTGGCAGAAGGAAGAATCAGTGAACTTGGAAATATATAAAGGTGCAATCTGAAGAACAGAGGAAAAGAATCAATTAAAATTAACAGAGCCTCTGAGAAGTGCAGCATACCAGGACTTGCATGATAGGAAAGGAGAGGGAAGAACACAAAAATATTCAGAAAACTGCTAAAGTTCCTAAACTGGATGAAAAACTTTAATCTTCACAGCTTAATAGCTCAAAACATTTGGATTAAAGCTCAAAGATCCGCATCCAGATGCATCAGTCAAAATGCTGAAAACTGAAAAGAAACAGAAAAACCTTGAACACAGAAAAGTGTCTCTTCACATAGAGGGCAACCCCAGTATGATTAAAAGCTGAATTCTCATCAGAAAGAGTAGACACCAAAAGGCAAGTGCTACTCAGTTCTGGGCCATAAAAAACAACAAAAAAAGCTGTCTGCCAAGAATCTTATTTCCAGCAAAACTATCTTTCATACATACCCATACCCACGTGAATAAAAACAGAGAATTCATTGATAGGCTGTCTTATAAGAAACATTAAAGTTTTTTGGGCTAAAAGCAAGTGCACTGAATAATACTTCAAATCCACACCACGAAACGAGACCAGTAAAGATAAATATGTAAGTAAGCTCGTATAATGGCATATTTCTTCTCTGTTTTTCACTGATTTTAAAGCAAATGCATAGAACAATATTGATGTAATTGTGTTGCTGGGTCTATACCATATAGTAATTTACCACAGAGCAATTTGATAAATCTGTAATATAGAATATAACAGCGCAGAGAAGGTGAGAGGGAGCAGAGCTGTCTTGGAGCAAGGATGCGACACCAGAGGGAACTCGGACAGGAAGCAATGAAGAGAGGAAGGGCCACTCGAGGTTAGGAGAGCCACCAACAAACATGTCCTTGCTCTCCTTTATTCCTCAGTTTGTTAGGAGACATAAAATTAGGTAATGTAATCATGATAAACCCACTGTATTGTTGGGTTTATAATATATATAAACATATTACATGTAATACTATTGGTGCTAAAAAAGGGGATGAAAAAAGGAGAAACTTTTCAACATGTCACTAGAATTAAGTTAGTATAAACCTGAAACAGATTCTATGAAGATGCATATTTTAAGCCCTAGAGCAAACACTAAAAATTTTAATTATAAGTTAAAATTATTAAAGGAATTAAAATGTTGCACAGGAAATACTCACTTGATGTGGAAAATATAGGAAAGGAGGAACAGAGAACAAAAAAGACATGAGATGGTATAAAACAAAAAGTGCCATGGCAGACATAAGCCCAGTTGTATTAAAAGCAAGAGTTAGTGCGGATGTTTTACGCATTTCAATTAACGACAGGGGCTGCCAGACTATAAAGAATAAGACCCAACTATACACTGTCTATAGGAGGCACACTTTAGTTTCAACGATAAAAATATGTTGAAAATAAAAGAATGGAAAATGATGTACTATGCGAATAACAGTCCCCCCAAAACTGGAAAGCCTATGCTAATATCAACCCATACCCCTCAACGGTGCTGTCTGCCAAGAATCTTATTTCCAGCAAAACTATCTTTCATACATACCCATACCCACGTGAATAAAAACAGAGAATTCATTGATAGGCTGTCTTATAAGAAACATTAAAGTTTTTTGGGCTAAAAGCAAGTGCACTGAATAATACTTCAAATCCACACCACGAAACGAGACCAGTAAAGATAAATATGTAAGTAAGCTCGTATAATGGCATATTTCTTCTCTGTTTTTCACTGATTTTAAAGCAAATGCATAGAACAATATTGATGTAATTGTGTTGCTGGGTCTATACCATATAGTAATTTACCACAGAGCAATTTGATAAATCTGTAATATAGAATATAACAGCGCAGAGAAGGTGAGAGGGAGCAGAGCTGTCTTGGAGCAAGGATGCGACACCAGAGGGAACTCGGACAGGAAGCAATGAAGAGAGGAAGGGCCACTCGAGGTTAGGAGAGCCACCAACAAACATGTCCTTGCTCTCCTTTATTCCTCAGTTTGTTAGGAGACATAAAATTAGGTAATGTAATCATGATAAACCCACTGTATTGTTGGGTTTATAATATATATAAACATATTACATGTAATACTATTGGTGCTAAAAAAGGGGATGAAAAAAGGAGAAACTTTTCAACATGTCACTAGAATTAAGTTAGTATAAACCTGAAACAGATTCTATGAAGATGCATATTTTAAGCCCTAGAGCAAACACTAAAAATTTTAATTATAAGTTAAAATTATTAAAGGAATTAAAATGTTGCACAGGAAATACTCACTTGATGTGAAAAAAAAATAGGAAAGGAGGAACAGAGAACAAAAAAGACATGAGATGGTATAAAACAAAAAGTGCCATGGCAGACATAAGCCCAGTTGTATTAAAAGCAAGAGTTAGTGCGGATGTTTTACGCATTTCAATTAACGACAGGGGCTGCCAGACTATAAAGAATAAGACCCAACTATACACTGTCTATAGGAGGCACACTTTAGTTTCAACGATAAAAATATGTTGAAAATAAAAGAATGGAAAATGATGTACTATGCGAATAACAGTCCCCCCAAAACTGGAAAGCCTATGCTAATATCCAATGAAATAGACTTTAAAAGAAAAAATATTACTAAAGATAAAGAAAGAGATTTTATCATATAAAGGTGAATCCACTAAGAATATATAATCATTATAAACACATACAGCTAACAACAAATCTTCCAAATACATAAGTCAAAACCTGGCAGAATTTAAGGGGTGAAATGGATGTAGTTGGAGATGTTAATAACCCACTTTCAATAACAAATAGAAAATACATTTGCTGCTGCTGCTTAGTCGCTTCAGTCGTGTTCGACTCTGTGTGACTCCATGGCCTGTAGCCTGTCAGGCTCCTCTGTCCATGGGATTCTCCAGGCAAGAACACTGGAGTGGGTTGCCGTCCCCTCCTCCAGAGGATCCTCCCAGCTCAGGGGCAGAACCCGGGTCTCCTGCACTGCAGGCAGATTCCCCACCACTGAGCCAGCAGGGAAGCCCCTATATATATTTATGACCCTATGCTCTATAGCCTGCCAGGATTTTCCGTCCATGGGATTTTTTAGGCAAGAATATTGGAGGGAGTTGCCGTTTCCTTCTCCAGAAAAATTATTTATGACATTAGTAAGAATACAGAAGATTAAAAAAACTCTACAAATCAATGAGAACTAACAGACATATATAGAATACTCTGCCCTGAAAAATGCCCATGTTTCTCAAGTACACATGGAACACTGTCCAGGAGGGACCACATGTTGAGTTTTAAAACAAATGTCAACAAATTGAACAGTATTTAAATCATACAAAGTATGTTCTCCAATTTCTGGACGAGAAAATAAAAATTTTAATTATAAGTTAAAATTATTAAAGGAATTAAAATGTTGCACAGGAAATGGGGGGCAAAAAAGACATGATTATAAACAAAAAGTGCCATGGCAGACATAAGCCCAGTTGTATTAAAAGCAAGAGTTAGTGCGGATGTTTTACGCATTTCAATTAACGACAGGGGCTGCCAGACTATAAAGAATAAGACCCAACTATACACTGTCTATAGGAGGCACACTTTAGTTTCAACGATAAAAATATGTTGAAAATAAAAGAATGGAAAATGATGTACTATGCGAATAACAGTCCCCCCAAAACTGGAAAGCCTATGCTAATATCCAATGAAATAGACTTTAAAAGAAAAAATATTACTAAAGATAAAGAAAGAGATTTTATCATATAAAGGTGAATCCACTAAGAATATATAATCATTATAAACACATACAGCTAACAACAAATCTTCCAAATACATAAGTCAAAACCTGGCAGAATTTAAGGGGTGAAATGGATGTAGTTGGAGATGTTAATAACCCACTTTCAATAACAAATAGAAAATACATTTGCTGCTGCTGCTTAGTCGCTTCAGTCGTGTTCGACTCTGTGTGACTCCATGGCCTGTAGCCTGTCAGGCTCCTCTGTCCATGGGATTCTCCAGGCAAGAACACTGGAGTGGGTTGCCGTCCCCTCCTCCAGAGGATCCTCCCAGCTCAGGGGCAGAACCCGGGTCTCCTGCACTGCAGGCAGATTCCCCACCACTGAGCCAGCAGGGAAGCCCCTATATATATTTATGACCCTATGCTCTATAGCCTGCCAGGATTTTCCGTCCATGGGATTTTTTAGGCAAGAATATTGGAGGGAGTTGCCGTTTCCTTCTCCAGAAAAATTATTTATGACATTAGTAAGAATACAGAAGATTAAAAAAACTCTACAAATCAATGAGAACTAACAGACATATATAGAATACTCTGCCCTGAAAAATGCCCATGTTTCTCAAGTACACATGGAACACTGTCCAGGAGGGACCACATGTTGAGTTTTAAAACAAATGTCAACAAATTGAACAGTATTTAAATCATACAAAGTATGTTCTCCCAACACACTAGAACTAAACTGGAACACAATAACAGAAGACAGTTTGGGAAACTGACTAATATGTGGAAATTAAGCAACACACTCCTACACAACCAATGAGTCAAAAGAGAAATCACAAAGGAAACGTTATACGTTTGAGATGAATGGAAAATGAAAGCACAACATGCCAAAATGTGTACATTGAAACAACAGAGAAAATAAACAAAACCAAAAGACCCTTATTTGAAAAGACCAACAAATTGACAAATCATTAGATAGTATGACCATTCCAGAAAGAGAGGTCTGAAATTACTAAAGTCAGGAATGAGTGAGTGACTCTCACTGCTGCCTTCAGCATGATTACAAGGGAAACCATGAACAACTCGATGTCAGCAAACGAAATCATCCTGATGAAATGGTGAAATCCTAGAAAGATGTTATCAAAATTAACTTTAGTAATAAATAGAACATATAAATAAACCTAGTATCAGTAAAGAGTTGAATTAGAAATTTTAAAGAAAATTCTGCAAAGAGAGTCCCAGTTCCAGATGCCTTCACTGGTAATTTCTACCAAATGTTAAAAAAATACATATTACCAATACTTCACAGACTCCTCTCAAAAAATAGGAAAAGGGGGAAAACTTCCACACTGATACTGTGGGGCCAACATTAATCTAACACCAAAACCAGAAAAAGATTCATGAAAATTAAACTACATGTCAATAGCTCTTTTAATAATTGACACAAAAATTCTCAACAAGATATTTGCAAACTGAACCTAGCAACACAAACAAGAAAATTACACATCATGTTCAAGGGACATTTATCCCAGTTTGATTTAAAATGTGAAAATTAATTATACCATATTAATAGAAAAAAGGACAAAAACACACAATCACATCAATAGAAAAAACTGACAAAATTCAACACACTTCTATGGTAGAAGTCCATAACAACCAGGAACAGAAAGAATTTTCCCATGCAATAGAGGCATCTATGAAAAACTGACAGCTAATGTTTTTAATAGTGAAAGACTGAATGCTTTCTCCATAAGATCAGGAACAAAGTAAGGGTGTCTACTTACACTATCTCTATTCAATATTTCACTGGAAGTTCTAGATAGAGCAATTAGATTAGCAACAGAAATAAAAGACCCTGGGTGGAGAGAAAGAAGTAAATTATATGTCCCTTTACAGACAACGTGATTCTGAATATAGAAAATAAGGACGTCACTAAAAAACTGCTAGAGGTAGCAAAGTTCAATACATAAAAATGAATTGTATTCCTATACACTAGCAATAAGTAATCTGAAAATGATTATTAAGAAAACTCCCTGCACAATAGCATCAAAAAGAATCAAATACTTAGGAATACATTTAACTAAAGTACAAAATTCATACTTAAAAAATACAGAACATTGTGGAAAGACATTGTAGAAAACCTAAAAGAATGGAAAACCATCCTGTGTTCATGGCTCCGAGGACTTACGATGTCAAGACGGCAGTACTCACCCAGCAGGTCTACAGACTGTTGTCAAAGTCTCAGCCCCCTTTTTTGCATAAATTTACAAACTAGTTCTAAAATTTATATGAAATTGTAAACATTGATACTAGTCAGAACAATCTGGAAAAACAAGAACGAAAATTTAAGATCACTTCATAATCTGAGTACTTTTCACAAAGCTAGAACAATCAAGGTAGCACAGAGCATAGGATGGACACACGGATCAGTGAGACAGGATCTAGAGTCCAGAAATAAACCACTACAGTTACAGTCAATCAATTTTCAAGAAGGGTGTCAAATAATTTGGTGGGGAAATACAATATCTTCAACAAAGAGTGCTGGAACTACTGGATATCCACATGAAAAAGAATGAAGATGAACCTGTTCCAAACAGCACATACAATATTAATTCAAATTACAGCATAGGCCTACATAACTATCAAACCCTTAGAGGAAGCATTGGAATAAATCTTCCTGGCCCTGAGTTAAGTAATGTCTTCTTAAATACAGCACTAAGAGCCCAACCTGCCAAAGGCAAAGTAGATACATTGAATTTTATCAAACAAAAAACTGCTGCACAAAAAAATATACCATGATAGTAGAGAGTGTATATTGAAAACACAATTCAAAGGATGGGGAAACAAGTGTAAAGCATTTATCTTATAAAGGACTTGTACCTAGAATATATAATTCTTACAACTCAACAGTGAATAGAAAAGACAATTTTAAAATGCACAAAGGATCTAAACAGATATGTCTGTAAAGAAGATATACAAATGGATAATAGGCACCTGAAAAGATTCTCAGTGTCATTAGTCAACAGGGAAACGCAAGCCAAATGTACAATGAAATGATTATGGGTTTTTGTCCTTTAGTCCTCTTTGGATATTTATAATTGAATAGGTAATCAATGTCATGTGTTGCAAAGCTGGAAAAATGAGAACTTATAGGTTGCTGCAGTGGGGCTATAATATTGTGCAGCTGCCTTGGAAAATAGTTTGATGGTCCCTCAGAATATTAAACCTGGAGTTACTTTGGCAATTTTACTCCTAGAGATACACTCAAGAGAAATGAAAATCTATATTCATACACAGCATTGTACTAGAGGACATATAGGACTACTCTTTATAATTGCCAAGAAGTGGACAGCCCAAATATTCATTCATTTATAAATGAATGAATATGAATAATCTATAGCTATTTACAATACAAGAAATTTTTTGGAAAAACAAGAACAAAAAGAAGATTTAAGATCACTTCATAATCTGAGTACTTTTCACAAAGCTAGAACAATCAAGGTAGCACAGAGCATAGGATGGACACACGGATCAGTGAGACAGGATCTAGAGTCCAGAAATAAACCACTACAGTTACAGTCAATCAATTTTCAAGAAGGGTGTCAAATAATTTGGTGGGGAAATACAATATCTTCAACAAAGAGTGCTGGAACTACTGGATATCCACATGAAAAAGAATGAAGATGAACCTGTTCCAAACAGCACATACAATATTAATTCAAATTACAGCATAGGCCTACATAACTATCAAACCCTTAGAGGAAGCATTGGAATAAATCTTCCTGGCCCTGAGTTAAGTAATGTCTTCTTAAATACAGCACTAAGAGCCCAACCTGCCAAAGGCAAAGTAGATACATTGAATTTTATCAAACAAAAAACTGCTGCACAAAAAAATATACCATGATAGTAGAGAGTGTATATTGAAAACACAATTCAAAGGATGGGGAAAAAACTGTAAATCATTTATCTTATAAAGGACTTGTACCTAGAATATATAATTCTTACAACTCAACAGTGAATAGAAAAGACAATTTTAAAATGCACAAAGGATCTAAACAGATATGTCTGTAAAGAAGATATACAAATGGATAATAGGCACCTGAAAAGATTCTCAGTGTCATTAGTCAACAGGGAAACGCAAGCCAAATGTACAATGAAATGATTATGGGTTTTTGTCCTTTAGTCCTCTTTGGATATTTATAATTGAATAGGTAATCAATGTCATGTGTTGCAAAGCTGGAAAAATGAGAACTTATAGGTTGCTGCAGTGGGGCTATAATATTGTGCAGCTGCCTTGGAAAATAGTTTGATGGTCCCTCAGAATATTAAACCTGGAGTTACTTTGGCAATTTTACTCCTAGAGATACACTCAAGAGAAATGAAAATCTATATTCATACACAGCATTGTACTAGAGGACATATAGGACTACTCTTTATAATTGCCAAGAAGTGGACAGCCCAAATATTCATTCATTTATAAATGAATGAATATGATATATATCTATAGCTATTTACATACACAATGGAATATTATTCAGCCATAAAAAGGAATGAAGTACTAATTCGTACTATAGCAGAGATGCATCTTGAAAACATTATGCTAAGTACAGAAAGTCTGTGACTCAAGACCACAAATTGTATGACATCATTATATAACATCCAGAGTAGGCAAATCCCTAGACACTAGCTAAGTGGTTACCCAGGATCTGAGGATAGAATATTGGTGACTGCTAAGGAATATTGGGTTTCCTTGGGGGTGATAAAATTATTGTAAAATTAAATTGTAGGGACAGTGCACAACTCTGAATATGCTATAAAACACTGAATCATATATTTTTAATAGGTGAATTCTTGGTATGATATTTGAATTGTAGCTTAATAAAAGGTCTTCCCAGGTGGCGCTAGTGGCAAAGAACCCAGATGCCAATGCAAGAGACATAAGAGACACCCGTTCGATCCCTGGGTCGGGAAGATCCCCAGAGGAGGGGACGGGAACCCACTCCAGGATTCTTGCCTGGAGACTCCCGTGGACAGAAGAGCCTAGCATGCCACAGTCCCCAGGGTCACCAAGAGTTGGGCATGACTGAAGCAACTCAGCACACATAAAGCTGGTAAAAAAGATGGTATCATAGTATTTCAACTCATCTGTGTTGGAAGAGTCTCTAGAAAATTACCACACGGAGTTATATCCAGTACTGAAAAGTGAAGGCTGGACGGATAGAGCCACAGGATGTTCAGACGTGGCTCGCGGCACTGAGAATGGAATTACGCTTTCAAGTTTATTACAAGTTAACATCTGTCTCTCTGCCTATAAATGTCAAAGAAAACTTTTGGCAAGTTTCACAATCAAATCTACTCACTGTTCTTACTCCCAAAGTGGCTAGCCTGCCAAAGGACAAGCCCCTTCCCTGACCCCGTGTTTACTTGCCTCGGGCAGAGCCAAAGGGGAAGCAGGAGAGCCTGGGGCTCCTTCTTCCTGCACGAGGGCTCGTCCTACATTCTCCCAAAGGAATACAAGCTTTGAACCCCACCGTCGATGGCAACCAACCACGTGAAGAAAAATGAAAGTTCTATGAAATATGTGGAAATCGAGTGCCCTGATTCACTGCTTCTATTTGACTTTCTTTTTCTTTTTTTTTTTTAACAGAATGTTCACTTAAAAATGTCACAGCATTAGTGAAATGCATTTTGGGTCCAAAACATTATTGGCTCTTGTGTTTCAGATTTCCAATTTCATATACTGCTATACTTTGTATAGTAATGAGACATTACTATCATTTGTATTTTCCTGAGAAAAATAACTACTATCTGAACACAATTTTGTTTTCAAAGTGGATTTGAAGAGTCATTAATTGCACTTCAAGATAAATTGATTGAGGAGGGCAAGAGGGGATACAGAAATATGTCTTGGAAAGTGATTAATGACATCAAAGGGAATAAGAAATAGTATGTTCCTGTGGAAATGGACTGTAAACACCCGAGGTCTGAATGATATTGCACATCTGCAATTCTCAGCTCCACCACCTACGACCCAATTTCTCTGCCATTATAAACACAGCTGTTACATGTTTTCTGCAAAACCATAAAAAAAAAAAATCTTATTAGCTCTAGATGTATTACTATCGGTGCTGCTTTTGTAAAGAGAGTAGCTTTACTTGACAAAATACTTCAGGGGCCAGTAGATAGGCTGAGCTGATTAGAAGATGGAATTTCTGTGGCCAGAAGAAGTAGGCAAATTGAAGGCAGACAGTGACCAAGGGCTCCCTTTGGGGCATTGATGTTGTTGTGACTTAATCCTTATTAGTTCTTCTGATAACTGGTATTTATTGGTTTGTTTTCAAATAGTGTTTCCCCATTCAACAGTTATGAACAATTCTAAGCTTAAGGGCTTCCCAGGTGGCACTAGTGGTAAAGAATCTGCTTGCCAACACAGGAGACCTAAGAGACATGGGTTCAGTCCCTGGGTCGGGAAGATCTGCTGGAGGAGGGCATAACAGTGCCCTCCAGTATTCTTGTCTGGAGAATCGCATGCACAGAGGAGCCCGGTGGGCTACAACCCATAGGGTCCCAAAGAATTGGACACGACTGAAATGATTTAGCACGCATGCTAGGCTTAAAGAGAGAGGAGAGTGTGCAGGAAAGCATAATTGGACCCGTGAAGGAAGACTAACAGAGTCTCACCCACCCAACAACTACATTGACAGATTTGGGTTCACACTGGCCAGGGAAATGTTTAAGTTCAGAATAACACTTTTCCGTTTCCCTACCCAGACTTCTAACAGTCACTTTTATTTTCTATATTTAATGTTTTATATTTATCTCTCAAAACTAACCATATAAAGCTCCAATAAAAGCAAAACATGATAAACCATTTTCCCTTTTTTGTGCATATTTTTACATAATTCAGCAGAGGCTGGCACACACACTCTAGGGGAGGTTTCAGGACAGAAACTAGAACACCTAAGGTATTTTCTGAGCTGCCAGGTCCATTTTCCAATCGGAGCCAACAAAAATTTCAAAGAAAAGTTTGCTGTTTGTTCCTTGGAAAGTGTTCTCTGTGGCCAAATGGACTGTAAACACCCGAGGTCTGAATGATATTGCACATCTGCAATTCTCAGCTCCACCACCTACGACCCAATTTCTCTGCCATTATAAACACAGCTGTTACATGTTTTCTGCAAAACCATAAAAAAAAAAAATCTTATTAGCTCTAGATGTATTACTATCGGTGCTGCTTTTGTAAAGAGAGTAGCTTTACTTGACAAAATACTTCAGGGGCCAGTAGATAGGCTGAGCTGATTAGAAGATGGAATTTCTGTGGCCAGAAGAAGTAGGCAAATTGAAGGCAGACAGTGACCAAGGGCTCCCTTTGGGGCATTGATGTTGTTGTGACTTAATCCTTATTAGTTCTTCTGATAACTGGTATTTATTGGTTTGTTTTCAAATAGTGTTTCCCCATTCAACAGTTATGAACAATTCTAAGCTTAAGGGCTTCCCAGGTGGCACTAGTGGTAAAGAATCTGCTTGCCAACACAGGAGACCTAAGAGACATGGGTTCAGTCCCTGGGTCGGGAAGATCTGCTGGAGGAGGGCATAACAGTGCCCTCCAGTATTCTTGTCTGGAGAATCGCATGCACAGAGGAGCCCGGTGGGCTACAACCCATAGGGTCCCAAAGAATTGGACACGACTGAAATGATTTAGCACGCATGCTAGGCTTAAAGAGAGAGGAGAGTGTGCAGGAAAGCATAATTGGACCCGTGAAGGAAGACTAACAGAGTCTCACCCACCCAACAACTACATTGACAGATTTGGGTTCACACTGGCCAGGGAAATGTTTAAGTTCAGAATAACACTTTTCCGTTTCCCTACCCAGACTTCTAACAGTCACTTTTATTTTCTATATTTAATGTTTTATATTTATCTCTCAAAACTAACCATATAAAGCTCCAATAAAAGCAAAACATGATAAACCATTTTCCCTTTTTTGTGCATATTTTTACATAATTCAGCAGAGGCTGGCACACACACTCTAGGGGAGGTTTCAGGACAGAAACTAGAACACCTAAGGTATTTTCTGAGCTGCCAGGTCCATTTTCCAATCGGAGCCAACAAGATTTACATATACAATAAACAGAAACTCGGACCAACATGTTTGCTGTTTGTTCCTTGTGTAAACTGGAAAACAGTATATATTTAGGTGGTTATGCATGTTTCTCTCAATACCTACACCCCTGTGAAAAAAGGCATTATGAAAAGTTTTCTTCAGAAAGAAGAAAGATATTTAGTTATTGCTAGAAAAACAACACATGGGAATGCTCCTGCATGAATCAAGCAATTAACAGAACAAATTATCTAATCTTTGACATCGTTACAGGAGCAGCTTTCTAATATACTCTGTGTCCCTAACTGAACTTGCCGGCTGTGATGGAAAGATGATGTGAACTGTAAGGAATAAGGAGTTTGAACTTTGACATTCTGGGCTATTTTTAAAAATAAATATTCATGTACAAAGCAAGGAAAAGAAAAGCTGCCAACACTGCAGTTGTGTAATGGCTGCAGGCAAGGGCTCTGCAGTCAGACCCATGGGGCTTAATCCTGTCTCCTCAGGTACTGCGTTAGCTCTCTCACCTTGAAGGTGACCACACTGAATCCAGATGCTTCACCTCTAAAACTGGATAATAATTCACCCGTTTCATAAAATGAATGTCAGAGTGAAGTTCTAAACATCTACTTTAATAATTTCTGTTATTACTCAGCTATTCCGCAAAATGCATTCACTTCATGTTTCAATAAAAGCACTTCTTAGCTTTATATTATTTTTTCAACTATACACAGGAATCTCAAAGTGAGGACTAATGAACATGCCCTAAGCAGATGCTATTTAAGTTTAAGGTCGAAAAGCCTGTCGTAATTGAAGTTATCAGAGTCTGCATATTCCATGCTGGCTCAGGAACGGACTTCCAGGTAGAGGTGCTCTTTATTGGGCCTGAGAGGATGGGGCGAAAGGGAATTCAGAGGCTTCCCCGGGGGAGAAACGGGAGCCAGCATGCAGCACTGTGCTTAGGGGTCATGGTAAAAAGCAAAATCACCCACAAGAAGCACAAAATGTGTGACGCGTCACTAAGCCGACCAGGAAGAGGACCCTGGTCCACAGAATGACACCAGTATCCCTTCCTTGACCTCCGCTGGGTGGGGGAAACTGCCATGACACATGTCCACAGGTGAAAAAGAAACTCGGACCAACATGTTTGCTGTTTGTTCCTTGTGTAAACTGGAAAACAGTATATATTTAGGTGGTTATGCATGTTTCTCTCAATACCTACACCCCTGTGAAAAAAGGCATTATGAAAAGTTTTCTTCAGAAAGAAGAAAGATATTTAGTTATTGCTAGAAAAACAACACATGGGAATGCTCCTGCATGAATCAAGCAATTAACAGAACAAATTATCTAATCTTTGACATCGTTACAGGAGCAGCTTTCTAATATACTCTGTGTCCCTAACTGAACTTGCCGGCTGTGATGGAAAGATGATGTGAACTGTAAGGAATAAGGAGTTTGAACTTTGACATTCTGGGCTATTTTTAAAAATAAATATTCATGTACAAAGCAAGGAAAAGAAAAGCTGCCAACACTGCAGTTGTGTAATGGCTGCAGGCAAGGGCTCTGCAGTCAGACCCATGGGGCTTAATCCTGTCTCCTCAGGTACTGCGTTAGCTCTCTCACCTTGAAGGTGACCACACTGAATCCAGATGCTTCACCTCTAAAACTGGATAATAATTCACCCGTTTCATAAAATGAATGTCAGAGTGAAGTTCTAAACATCTACTTTAATAATTTCTGTTATTACTCAGCTATTCCGCAAAATGCATTCACTTCATGTTTCAATAAAAGCACTTCTTAGCTTTATATTATTTTTTCAACTATACACAGGAATCTCAAAGTGAGGACTAATGAACATGCCCTAAGCAGATGCTATTTAAGTTTAAGGTCGAAAAGCCTGTCGTAATTGAAGTTATCAGAGTCTGCATATTCCATGCTGGCTCAGGAACGGACTTCCAGGTAGAGGTGCTCTTTATTGGGCCTGAGAGGATGGGGCGAAAGGGAATTCAGAGGCTTCCCCGGGGGAGAAACGGGAGCCAGCATGCAGCACTGTGCTTAGGGGTCATGGTAAAAAGCAAAATCACCCACAAGAAGCACAAAAATGTGTGAACGCGTCACTAAGCCGACCAGGAAGAGGACCCTGGTCCACAGAATGACACCCGAGTATCCCCTTCCTTGACCTCCGCTGAGGATGTGGCCACGGGGCGACTCTGGCCCCTGGGTGACTCACACTTCTCGCCACTGACACATGTCCACAGGTGATCCCCAACGTGTCACAGGTATAGAGTTTGGGGTTACAAACAACTTTTACTGAGAAAGCGGGTTTTGAATTTTTGTATTAGATTTATCAGACCTTCATTTTCATACAAATGATGAAACTCAGCTGTTTTTTTCCTTCTTTTATCAAGGTACACTCTTCTAGCTTTGTAAGAGGATGACTTTGTGAATTTTCATGTGTGCAAGATCAAGATACTGAGCAGTTACCTTTCCTCAAACTTTCCCCCACGATCGTGGCAGGGTCACCCTCTCCCCTAACTCCAGGCTCCGACAACTGGGATGCTAACCCCCAGCACTGCTCTTACTCAGTTGCTCAGTGATGCCCAACTCTTTGGGATGCAGGGACTGTAACATACCAGGCTTCCCTGTCCTTCATTATCTCCTGGAGTTTGCTCAAATTCATGTCCATTGAATCAGCGATGCCATCCACCCGTCTCATCGTCTGCGGTCCCCTCCTCCTCCTGTCCTAAACCTTCTCCAGCTCCAGGCTCTTTTCCAGCGAGCCGGCTCTTCACATCAAGCGGCCAAGGTACTGGAGCTTCAGCATCGGTCCTTCAAAGAATATCCAGGGTTGGTCTCCTTTAGGATGTACTGGTTTGACCTCTTTGTTGTCCAAGGGACTCTCAAGGGTCTTCTCCAGCACCACAGCTCGAAAGCTTCAACTCTCCAGTGCTATTTAAGTTTGAGGTCGAAAAGCCTGTCGTAATTGAAGTTATCAGAGTCTGCATATTCCATGCTGGCTCAGGAACGGACTTCCAGGTAGAGGTGCTCTTTATTGGGCCTGAGAGGATGGGGCGAAAGGGAATTCAGAGGCTTCCCGGGGAGAAACGGGAGCCAGCATGCAGCACTGTGCTTAGGGGTCATGGTAAAAGCAAAATCACCCACAAGAAGCACAAAATGTGTGAGCAGCGTCACTAAGCCGACCAGGAAGAGGACCCTGGTCCACAGAATGACCCCCAGTATCCCCTTCCTTGACCTCCGCTGAGGATGTGGCCACGGGGCGACTCTGGCCCCTGGGTGACTCACACTTCTCGCCACTGACACATGTCCACAGGTGATCCCCAACGTGTCACAGGTATAGAGTTTGGGGTTACAAACAACTTTTACTGAGAAAGCGGGTTTTGAATTTTTGTATTAGATTTATCAGACCTTCATTTTCATACAAATGATGAAACTCAGCTGTTTTTTTCCTTCTTTTATCAAGGTACACTCTTCTAGCTTTGTAAGAGGATGACTTTGTGAATTTTCATGTGTGCAAGATCAAGATACTGAGCAGTTACCTTTCCTCAAACTTTCCCCCACGATCGTGGCAGGGTCACCCTCTCCCCTAACTCCAGGCTCCGACAACTGGGATGCTAACCCCCAGCACTGCTCTTACTCAGTTGCTCAGTGATGCCCAACTCTTTGGGATGCAGGGACTGTAACATACCAGGCTTCCCTGTCCTTCATTATCTCCTGGAGTTTGCTCAAATTCATGTCCATTGAATCAGCGATGCCATCCACCCGTCTCATCGTCTGCGGTCCCCTCCTCCTCCTGTCCTAAACCTTCTCCAGCTCCAGGCTCTTTTCCAGCGAGCCGGCTCTTCACATCAGGCGGCCAAGGTACTGGAGCTTCAGCATCGGTCCTTCCAAAGAATATCCAGGGTTGGTCTCCTTTAGGATGGACTGGTTTGACCTCTTTGTTGTCCAAGGGACTCTCAAGGGTCTTCTCCAGCACCACAGCTCGAAAGCTTCAACTCTCCAGTGCTCAGACATCTTTACGGTCCAACTCTCACATCCACACGAGGGAATCCCCATAGTTTTGCCTCTTTCAGAGCCTCCTAAGAACAGGATCCTATAGTAGGAAGCCGAGTCTGCCTTTTTCAACCCAGCATGATTCGCCATGTATGCATAGCTGCATATGTGCATAATTCATCTGGATTGTTATACATAGCTGTAATTCGTTTTCTCTCTTTTCTGAATAGTGCTCCATTGTATAGAGTCACAATTTGTCTTCCCATTGTTCTCATGAAGGACATTTTGACTGCTTCCAGGTTTTGACTACCATGGGTAAAGATGTTACAAACATTAGTGTGCAGATGTTTATGTAAATGTAAGTTTTCATTTCTCTAAATACTAAGCATATGATTATAGTATATTAATTTTACCAGAAAGTGCAAATCTGTTTCCATGGTGGCTGTACCATGTTGTAGTTCTACCAGCAATGTTTGCAAAGTTCCAGTTGCTCTAAAGATCTTTGCTAGCATTTGATATGGCTAATCTTCATTTGTTTGTTACTATTTCCATTCTAATAATGTTGTGGTATCTCATTGTGGGTTTCATTTGCATTTCTCTAATAGTTATTGGTATTTATAATTATTCATGTACTTATTTAACACTTACATATTTTATTTTGTAAATTGTACAACCAATTTCTCATTTAAAAATTATTGTTTCTTTTATTCTTATTGTGTTTAGAGGATTTATATATTCTAATATATCCTAGATATAAGTTCAGTATCAGATATATGAATTACAAATACTTTCTTTTCATCTATGGCTTTTCTTTTTATGCTTTTCAAAGTGTCTTACGGAGAATAGAAGTTTTAAAATTTTGATGAAGTCCAACTTAACTGTTTTACCTTATAGCAAATCCTTTTACTCTCATACGAAAGTTTTGTCTAACTTAAGGTCCTGAAGAACTTTTCCTACCTTTTTTCCCCAGCAGTTTTACAATTTTTGATTTTGCATAGAGCTATGATCCATATTGGAGCTTCCATGGTGGCTCAGTGGTAAACAATATGCCTGCCAATGCAGGAGACACAGGCTCAATTCCTGGGTCGGGAAGATTCCTTGAAGTAGGAAAAGGCAACCCACTCCAGGATTCCTGCCTGGGGAAACCCATGGACAGAGGAACCTGGTGGGCTACAGTCCATGAAGTCACAAGAGCTGGACACAACTTAGCAACATGTGTATGGTAGAAGATAGGAATGAGTCTCATTAATATACATGAATATAATATATGTGAATATCCAATTGATATATCATAATTTGTTGAAAAAACTTATCCTTTGTGCATTGAATTTCCTTTGAACTTTTGTTGAAAATCAACTTCTCATATATATATATATATATGTGGATCTATTTCTGGACACTATTCCATTTTGTCATTCTATGAACCTTTACCTTCAGCATACCATGCTATCTTGCTTACTACAATTTTCTAATCTATCTTAAAGAACAGAAGTTGGAGGGAGTATGAATTTTCCAATTTTTGACTTTTACAAAATTATTTTGGCTCTTCTTACTCCTTTGCCTTTTTGATGTAAATATTTGAATTAAGTCATCAACTTCCACCAAAAACTGCTGGAATTTTGATTGAATTTATAGATTATATAAATTATGGGAATAATTTGCATATTATGATACTGGGTTTTATGATTCATGAACATAGTATATCTCTCCTTATTTAGGATTCTGATTTCTTTCATCAATATTTTATACTTTTCTGCATACAGATTTTGCACAGAATTTGTTATATTTATTCCAAATTATGTCATATACTTTGATGCTCTTGTAATTTAAATTTTCAATTATTCACTAATTGTACAGAGAAACATTGACTTACTTGACTTTTTTAATCCTGAAAAACTTTTAAAAAATTATTTTATTTATTTATGTATTCTTTTATTAAATATTTATTTATTTACTTATTTGGGGAGAGACGGGTTGGGGAGGGAGGGGAGCAGGCGGGCCACTTCTATTGGTCTTCCATTTCTCTATTTTTCATCCATCTTTTTTCTTTGGCCTGTGTGGGCCTCACATCGCAGTGGCCTCTGTTGTCGCAGAGCATCGGCTCTGGGCGCATGCGCTCCAAAGCTCCGGCTCAGCAATTGGACACATCAGTCCAGTCGCTCCGCGGCACGTGGGATCTTCCCAGGCCAGGGCTCGAACCGGCGCTCCTTGTACTGCAAGGTGGTGTCCTTACCCACTGAACCACCAGTGAAGCCCTGTATTCGGGAAACCCATGGACAGAGGAACCTGGTGGGCTACAGTCCATGAAGTCACAAGAGCTGGACACAACTTAGCAACATGTGTATGGTAGAAGATAGGAATGAGTCTCATTAATATACATGAATATAATATATGTGAATATCCAATTGATATATCATAATTTGTTGAAAAAACTTATCCTTTGTGCATTGAATTTCCTTTGAACTTTTGTTGAAAATCAACTTCTCATATATATATATATATATATGTGGATCTATTTCTGGACACTATTCCATTTTGTCATTCTATGAACCTTTACCTTCAGCATACCATGCTATCTTGCTTACTACAATTTTCTAATCTATCTTAAAGAACAGAAGTTGGAGGGAGTATGAATTTTCCAATTTTTGACTTTTACAAAATTATTTTGGCTCTTCTTACTCCTTTGCCTTTTTGATGTAAATATTTGAATTAAGTCATCAACTTCCACCAAAAACTGCTGGAATTTTGATTGAATTTATAGATTATATAAATTATGGGAATAATTTGCATATTATGATACTGGGTTTTATGATTCATGAACATAGTATATCTCTCCTTATTTAGGATTCTGATTTCTTTCATCAATATTTTATACTTTTCTGCATACAGATTTTGCACAGAATTTGTTATATTTATTCCAAATTATGTCATATACTTTGATGCTCTTGTAATTTAAATTTTCAATTATTCACTAATTGTACAGAGAAACATTGACTTACTTGACTTTTTTAATCCTGAAAAACTTTTAAAAAATTATTTTATTTATTTATGTATTCTTTTATTAAATATTTATTTATTTACTTATTTGGGGAGAGACGGGGTGGGGAGGGAGGGGAGTGGGCGGGCCACTTCTATTGGTCTTTCATTTCTCTATTTTCAGCCATCTTTGTTCTTTGGCTCGCGTGGGCCTCCCATCGCTGTGGCCTCTGTTGTCGCAGAGCACCAGCTCTGGGCACATGCGCTCCAGAGCTCCGGCTCAGTAATTGGACACATCAGTCCAGTCGCTCTGTGGCACGTGGGATCTTCCCAGGCCAGGGATCGAACCGGCGCCCCTTGCACTGCAAGGTGGTGTCCTTACCCACTGAACCACCAGTGAAGCCCTGTATTCTTTTATTTCTTTTTGCCTGTGCTGGGTCTTCATTTCTAGGCAGGTTTTTCTCTCGTTGTGGTGAGTGGGGGCTAGTCTCTGGTTGGGGTGCTCAGGCTTCTCAGTGCGGGGGCTTCTCTTGGTATGGAACAGGGCTCCAGGGTGCTCAGGCTTCAGGAGCTGCAGCTCGTGGGCTCTAGAGCACAGGCTCACTAGTTGTGGCGTACAGGCTTCGTTGCTCTGGAGCATGGGGGATCTTCCCAACCCAGAGATCAAACGTGTCTCCTTCGTTGGCAGGCGGATTCTTTACCGCTTAGCCACAAGGGAAGTCCCCTGAAAAACTTTTAACTCAATAAGTTTAGTAGCAGTTTTGTAATTAAAAGACAATGCACATAGACAATTACCCCTTTACAAATAGAGGTAGTTTTATTTCTTACTGATTTGCTTTATCTCATTTTATCTCATTTTGTTATCAGATTCTGCTGCCCAGGACTCCTAGTATAATATTGAACAGGAATAGTGAAAATGACATACTTGCTTTTTTTCTGATCTTATTGGAAAATAATTAAGTTTTTCAAAATTAAGTATGATATTAGTTGTACGGTTGTTTTGCAAATATTCCTTATCAAATTGAGGAAGTTCATATTTTCTTAGTTTGCCGATTTTTTTGTCTTTGAGTGGATGGTGAATTACGTCAAATGTTGATTATGTCCTCATTTCTGCTGTATTCTTCAGTGTCTCTAGGTGGTAGCATAGGTAATTGATTTCAGATCTTTATTTTCTAGTGTAGGTGTTTAATGCTATACGTTTTCATCTGTATAATGATTTAATCCCATAAATGAATTTTATTCAGTTTTCCTCTTGCTTTCTTCTTTAACCAATATTATTTAGTTACCAAATATTCAGACATTTTCTCAGTATCTTTCCATTATTGATTTCCAGCTCAATAATGATTTACATCCTTTTGCATTTACTGTTTTTTAAGTGAGTTCTAATATAGTCTTCTTTGGTAAATATTTTGAAGCAAATCTTCATTCTCTTATTTTTATGTAGACTATTCTATGACTATTTAAAAAAGTCGAACGCGCCTTGCACTGCAAGGTGGTGTCCTTACCCACTGAACCACCAGTGAAGCCCTGTATTCTTTTATTTCTTTTTGCCTGTGCTGGGTCTTCATTTCTAGGCAGGTTTTTCTCTCGTTGTGGTGAGTGGGGGCTAGTCTCTGGTTGGGGTGCTCAGGCTTCTCAGTGCGGGGGCTTCTCTTGGTATGGAACAGGGCTCCAGGGTGCTCAGGCTTCAGGAGCTGCAGCTCGTGGGCTCTAGAGCACAGGCTCACTAGTTGTGGCGTACAGGCTTCGTTGCTCTGGAGCATGGGGGATCTTCCCAACCCAGAGATCAAACGTGTCTCCTTCGTTGGCAGGCGGATTCTTTACCGCTTAGCCACAAGGGAAGTCCCCTGAAAAACTTTTAACTCAATAAGTTTAGTAGCAGTTTTGTAATTAAAAGACAATGCACATAGACAATTACCCCTTTACAAATAGAGGTAGTTTTATTTCTTACTGATTTGCTTTATCTCATTTTATCTCATTTTGTTATCAGATTCTGCTGCCCAGGACTCCTAGTATAATATTGAACAGGAATAGTGAAAATGACATACTTGCTTTTTTTCTGATCTTATTGGAAAATAATTAAGTTTTTCAAAATTAAGTATGATATTAGTTGTACGGTTGTTTTGCAAATATTCCTTATCAAATTGAGGAAGTTCATATTTTCTTAGTTTGCCGATTTTTTTGTCTTTGAGTGGATGGTGAATTACGTCAAATGTTGATTATGTCCTCATTTCTGCTGTATTCTTCAGTGTCTCTAGGTGGTAGCATAGGTAATTGATTTCAGATCTTTATTTTCTAGTGTAGGTGTTTAATGCTATACGTTTTCATCTGTATAATGATTTAATCCCATAAATGAATTTTATTCAGTTTTCCTCTTGCTTTCTTCTTTAACCAATATTATTTAGTTACCAAATATTCAGACATTTTCTCAGTATCTTTCCATTATTGATTTCCAGCTCAATAATGATTTACATCCTTTTGCATTTACTGTTTTTTAAGTGAGTTCTAATATAGTCTTCTTTGGTAAATATTTTGAAGCAAATCTTCATTCTCTTATTTTTATGTAGACTATTCTATGACTATCAGGTCAAGTTGATTAACAGTATTGTTCAAGTCTTCTGTGGCTTCATTGATATTCTGTCTACCAATGATTAAGAGTGGGATGCTAAAATTGTTTCTATAACTGTTGAGTATCCCATATCATCTTAGTTGTATCATATATTCCATGATGTAATTTTTCATATATTGTGAAGTTTTGTTATAAAGCACATAACCACTTAGGATTCTTTATGTCTTCTTCACAAATTGACATTTGCATTGAAACAAGATTTTTAATCTCTGGTAATATTCTATGATCTTGAACCAACTTTGTTCTAACATTAATATTATCATTCCAGGATTTTTGGGATTAGTATTAACATGATATATTTTTTTCAATCTTTTAACTTAATTGTGTTTGTATTTTATATAGATTCCTGTAGGTAGCATGTAATTGGGTCTTGCTTTTTTATATTCTACATTTGACAGTCTCTGTGTTTTAAATGGGCTAAATAGACCTTTTACATTTAACATGTATCATTTCGATTGTGTTTAAATCTATCAGTTACTATTTGTTTTCTATAGGTGTCATTTCTTCTTCTTCTTCTTTTTTTTTTGCCCACATCATCTGCCTTTTGAATCAGTTATTTTTAAAGTTAATTTATTTCACCATTGTTGGCTTATTAGCTATAACATCTTGTTTCATGGTTGGTTTAGTATTTGAGGCGTGTATATTTAATTCATCACCCGAATCTTTCCTGCAAGATGACATCACATCATGGACCGGATAAGAACCTGGCCACAGTGGACATGTCTCTTCCCACTCAACATCTTTGTGAGACTGTCCTATGTTTTAGTTCTACATCTGCTATAAATCCTACAATAAAAATGTGGTATTTTGGCTTTAAATAGCAAATTAACATTCTTTAACACATTTATTGATATAAATTGTGTATATATATATATATCACAAAATCTAGCCATCTTTTTTTTTTTGGCCACTTCTATTGGTCTTTCATTTGTCTATTTTCATCCATCTTTGTTCTTTGGCCCCTGTGGGCCTCCCATTGCTGTGGCCTCTGTTGTCGCAGAGCACCGGCTCTGGGCGCATGTGCTCCAGAGCTCCGGCTCAGTAATTGGACACATCAGTCCAGCCGCTCCGCAGCACGTGGGATCTTCCCAGGCCAGGGATCGAACCGGCGCCCTTTGCACTGCAAGGCGGTGTCCTTACCCACTGGACCACCAGGGAAGCCCAGATCTATCCATCTTAAATGTACAATCCAAGGATTTTTAGTAACTTTACTAAGTGGTACCAACACTGTAATACATCAATTTTAGAACATTTTCATTTCCCAGTAAAGTCATTTGTGCCAGCTCACAGTTAATTCTTCTTCCACTCATAGCTCCAGGCAGCCACAAATCTGCTTTCTATCTGTATAAATTTGTCTTTGCTGGACATTTTGTCTAAATGAAGTCATACAATATTTGGTCTCTTTTGTTTTTCTTATTACTGATTCAATTTCATTACCAGTAATTGGTTTATTCATATATTGTTTCCTCTTGGTTCAGTCTTGGAAAATTGTACATTCTGAGGAATGTGTGCATTTCTTCTCAGACTGTCCATTCTGTGGGTTCATAACTGTTCATAGGAATTGCTGATGATTCTTTGTGCTTTGGCGGTGTCAGTTGTAACACCTCCTTTTTCATATCTGACTTTATTTATTTGGGCCCTCTCTTTTTCTTGAAATGTTTGGCTAAATGTTTTTCAATTTTGTTTATCTTTTAAAGAACCAGCTCTTTCATTAATCTTTTGTATTGATTTTAGTCTCCATTTCATTTATTTCTGCTCTAATCTTTATGGTTTTTTCCCTCCTACTAACTTTGCTGGTTCTCTCTCTTTCTTTTAGCTTAAATTTAGCTTGTTTATTTGTGATTTTTCTGTTTTTCCAGAGGTTGCCTTATATTGCTAATAAGTTACTCTAAAAACTGCCTTTGCTACATCCCATAAATTTTGAATTGTTGCATTTCTGTTTTCATTTGTCTTGAGGTATATTTTTGATTTCTTTAGTGATATACTGACTGTTTAGTAACATATTATTTAAGCTCCATGCCTTTTTGTTTTCTGCAGCTTTTTCCTTGTAGTTTATTTCTAATATTATAGACTTATGACTGGAAAATATGTTTGATATGCTCTCAAACTTCTTAAATTACTTTCACTTGTGCTTCAGAGCTCCGGCTCAGTAATTGGACACATCAGTCCAGCCGCTCCGCAGCACGTGGGATCTTCCCAGGCCAGGGATCGAACCGGCGCCCTTTGCACTGCAAGGCGGTGTCCTTACCCACTGGACCACCAGGGAAGCCCAGATCTATCCATCTTAAATGTACAATCCAAGGATTTTTAGTAACTTTACTAAGTGGTACCAACACTGTAATACATCAATTTTAGAACATTTTCATTTCCCAGTAAAGTCATTTGTGCCAGCTCACAGTTAATTCTTCTTCCACTCATAGCTCCAGGCAGCCACAAATCTGCTTTCTATCTGTATAAATTTGTCTTTGCTGGACATTTTGTCTAAATGAAGTCATACAATATTTGGTCTCTTTTGTTTTTCTTATTACTGATTCAATTTCATTACCAGTAATTGGTTTATTCATATATTGTTTCCTCTTGGTTCAGTCTTGGAAAATTGTACATTCTGAGGAATGTGTGCATTTCTTCTCAGACTGTCCATTCTGTGGGTTCATAACTGTTCATAGGAATTGCTGATGATTCTTTGTGCTTTGGCGGTGTCAGTTGTAACACCTCCTTTTTCATATCTGACTTTATTTATTTGGGCCCTCTCTTTTTCTTGAAATGTTTGGCTAAATGTTTTTCAATTTTGTTTATCTTTTAAAGAACCAGCTCTTTCATTAATCTTTTGTATTGATTTTAGTCTCCATTTCATTTATTTCTGCTCTAATCTTTATGGTTTTTTCCCTCCTACTAACTTTGCTGGTTCTCTCTCTCTTTCTTTTAGCTTAAATTTAGCTTGTTTATTTGTGATTTTTCTGTTTTTCCAGAGGTTGCCTTATATTGCTAATAAGTTACTCTAAAAACTGCCTTTGCTACATCCCATAAATTTTGAATTGTTGCATTTCTGTTTTCATTTGTCTTGAGGTATATTTTTGATTTCTTTAGTGATATACTGACTGTTTAGTAACATATTATTTAAGCTCCATGCCTTTTTGTTTTCTGCAGCTTTTTTCCTTGTAGTTTATTTCTAATATTATAGACTTATGACTGGAAAATATGTTTGATATGCTCTCAAACTTCTTAAATTTACTTTCACTTGTGCTTCATTGAGCTTCTTTGATCTGTGGGTTTAGAATTTTCATCAAACTTGGAGAAAAACGTTAGCTATTATTTTTGCAAATTTTTTTATATCCTCTTTTCTCTCTCCTTTTCTACAAGCCTCCTGATTACATCTTTATGAGGCTGCCTGAAGTTGTCTCACATTTTAATGTTGATCTACTTATTATTTATTCATTTATTTATTTTTCTGGGTATAGTTAAGGTACTTATTTTTTATTTATTCAACATTTGCTTTTAAGTTTTTTTTTTTTTTTTTTTTTTGTCACGACTAGAGCAGTCTGTAGTCTCGGGAATGCTTGGTCTCACAATTCAGGTGATACCCTTTTAGCTCTCCACCTGATTCCCTAATGTATCACAGCTTTCCCACTCTGGCTGGTGGGAATCTCAACTCTCCCAGGTCCTCGGCGACCCTGTAGGACTCCTTTCAGGTGGTTCCTTACCTAGCCTCAGGTTGTTTCCTCAGGTGAGTTCTCATTAGTGATCAACTGAAAAGTGTGGAGAGTGCTCTGTGAACATCCAGAATTCTATTTGCTTTTTGGTGGAAGGAAAGTTTGCTTTATTTTGGATGCCAGCAACTGGGGGGCGGGGTGACTCCTGTCCAAAGGCCAACTCCCCCCTTCCCCAACCGGTGACAACCAGTAAGGTGGGCGGAGCACCTGCAGACAGAGGGAGGGGCTCCTTGCAGAAACAGCACAGTCAGCCCTGACGGTCATCTTGAAACCGGTCATCGGTCGCCTGACCTGCGACATCCTGATTGTTTTAAGTACAGTTCGTCTTCGGTTCCAGGGCTAGTTTTTGTCTATATCCTTGAGACCAATCCTTTTTCTTTTTTAACTTTTTATTTCATATCCGGGGTGGCTCTGTGGTAAAGAATCCACCGGCCAATGCAGGAGAGGCAGAAGCAGTGGCCTCATACCTGGGTCTGGAGATGCCCTGGCGAAGGATGCCGGCAGCCCACTGTAGGACTCTTGCCTGGAGAACCTCACGGACAGAGGAGCCTGATAGGCTACAGTCCATGGGGTCACAAAGAGTTGGATACGACCGAGTGACTGGGCACAGTGACAGCCTATCAGCTAACAGCGTGTGGTAGCTTCAGGTGGACAGCAAGGGGATGCAGCCGCACATACACCTGTGTCCTTTCTCCTGCGGAGATGCTCCTTCTGTGTGACTCTCTTCCCTCCAGCTTTCTGCTCTGCAAACACCGTTCTTTTGTTTCTTACATTTTCAACTGTCTCCTCAGCTCAGGGATGTTTCTACCTAATCCTTCTCCCTCCTGCAACTTAGAAACTCTCCACACAGTAAGCTGGAGAAAGCTTAGGGCTCAACCCGCTTATTTCCTGTTTCCTAGAGATAGGTGGAAATGCTGATAAAATTTTTTCTTCAGACTGGTTATGATCATTGCAATTATGTATGACAATATACAAACAACTTATAAATACATTTTTAGGACTGCATCTACCTCAATTATTTAGGTTAAAACCATTCCTGAAAAGAATCTGTAAAAGGACATATTAAGAATACCACTACACCCTAGACAAAGCATATTTTAAAAGCCAAGAGAAAGCAGTTTGCCTGTGGAAACCACTCTTTATCTATGGATATGTCCTATTTACCTGCCACTAACAGCAGGCCGTATGCTGCTGTGGGTGTTCCCTCCGCCGGAACTCCACCAAGAGGCCATCAGTGGCTGCCCGCCTGCCATAATGCCAGTCCTTCCATAATGAGGCTCACCCAAGAACATGGAGACTTGAAAGACACCTCGGAAAGTACCTGGAAGTTCAACATCCTTACTTCATGTGTGAGAGAGTCAGGACCTACTGTGTTACTCAATCGGTTTCACGCCAACAATGAAACAAACAGAACATCTTTAAGAGTTCAGGTTTAGAGGACATAACCCCAAGAGTCTGATCCCAGGGCTTTGTACCATTCTGTTTCTGAAATAATCTAGTTGACTCAGAACTGAAGAGCATTACGACACATGCTTCACTGGTAGAAAATGGTTTCAGTAGGCATAGGCTTCGATCAACCTCGTTGGTAGCCTGTCATTAACACCTTCATGGATCTTTTGCCTCTGAGAGTAATAGCCACATATTGGCCAGAGTCCTGGCATTTAAAACTTCCTCTCAAGTGGTTCAGTAAAGGAAATTTTGTTTTGTTTTTGTGTCTGGAGCATAGTTACTTTGCACTGCTGCGTCCGTTTCTGCTGGACAGAAAATGAATCATCCATATGTACATGTATAGCCCCTCTTTTTCAGATTTCCTTCCTATTTAGGCCACAGAGCACTGAGCAGAGCTCCCTGTGATGCACAGGAGGCTCTCATCAATCATCTGTTTTAAACACAGTCGTGTCTGTATGTCCACCCTCATCCCCCAATTCACCCTCTCTCTTCCCTGGTGGTCCATAAGTGTGTTCTCTACCTCTCTGTTTCTGCTAGTAAAGGCGATGTTAAGAGTAGGATTTATAGCTGTCTGAGGAGAAGTAAGAGAGGAAAGAAGGGACATTGAGACAGTTATGGACCAGCAACAGTGGGAAGTTATGACTCCACTTTTGAGTAGTGATAACGCAGGGCTGAAATAACAAGAAGAGAATTATTTAGGTTAAAACCATTCCTGAAAAGAATCTGTAAAAGGACATATTAAGAATACCACTACACCCTAGACAAAGCATATTTTAAAAGCCAAGAGAAAGCAGTTTGCCTGTGGAAACCACTCTTTATCTATGGATATGTCCTATTTACCTGCCACTAACAGCAGGCCGTATGCTGCTGTGGGTGTTCCCTCCGCCGGAACTCCACCAAGAGGCCATCAGTGGCTGCCCGCCTGCCATAATGCCAGTCCTTCCATAATGAGGCTCACCCAAGAACATGGAGACTTGAAAGACACCTCGGAAAGTACCTGGAAGTTCAACATCCTTACTTCATGTGTGAGAGAGTCAGGACCTACTGTGTTACTCAATCGGTTTCACGCCAACAATGAAACAAACAGAACATCTTTAAGAGTTCAGGTTTAGAGGACATAACCCCAAGAGTCTGATCCCAGGGCTTTGTACCATTCTGTTTCTGAAATAATCTAGTTGACTCAGAACTGAAGAGCATTACGACACATGCTTCACTGGTAGAAAATGGTTTCAGTAGGCATAGGCTTCGATCAACCTCGTTGGTAGCCTGTCATTAACACCTTCATGGATCTTTTGCCTCTGAGAGTAATAGCCACATATTGGCCAGAGTCCTGGCATTTAAAACTTCCTCTCAAGTGGTTCAGTAAAGGAAATTTTGTTTTGTTTTTGTGTCTGGAGCATAGTTACTTTGCACTGCTGCGTCCGTTTCTGCTGGACAGAAAAATGAATCATCCATATGTACATGTATAGCCCCTCTTTTTCAGATTTCCTTCCTATTTAGGCCACAGAGCACTGAGCAGAGCTCCCTGTGATGCACAGGAGGCTCTCATCAATCATCTGTTTTAAACACAGTCGTGTCTGTATGTCCACCCTCATCCCCCAATTCACCCCTCTCTCTTCCCTGGGTGTCCATAAGTGTGTTCTCTACCTCTCTGTTTCTGCTAGTAAAGGCGATGTTAAGAGTAGGATTTATAGCTGTCTGAGGAGAAGTAAGAGAGGAAAGAAGGGACATTGAGACAGTTATGGACCAGCAACAGTGGGAAGTTATGACTCCACTTTTGAGTAGTGATAACGCAGGGCTGAAATAACAAGAAGAGAAGTCGGTCTCACAGAGATGCGGCATTTGGGAGGCTTCCCCACAGGAGCTGTATTGTCATTGAAGAACATACCTGCTCTCCCAGACACCGGGCCAAGTGGAGCGGGATCAGAGAAGAGACGTCCTGACTTCTTTCTCTTCTGCCCTTCAGTTTTCCTGCCAGTGCCCCTCCATGTTCAAACCCAGCTGGAAACCAGCTTCTAAGAAGCCCAGCTGACACAGCTCACAACGGTTAGTTCCTGAGTCACAGAAAAGAGCAGAAACAGGGGAGATCTGGGTGCAGAGAGAGACAGATTCGTTTCTGAATATAATTCCTGGATGGACTTTCTTAAGTTGAATTTATTCTGCTGTTTTGTTGAGGATGTAGTAACATCTTGGTTAACTAGAACTATTCACAGATAAGCATAAGTAATTTTGAGCATCAAGGTTCATATCAGATAGACAAAGTCACCATTTGGAGTTTTAAACATATACTAATCAACCTACATTGTTTCTCTCATTTGCAGGCCCCATGAAGCACATGTGGTTGGCAGGTGCTTCTATTAGGATCATTAAGATGAAGATGAAAATCTGATCATTGGAGCTAGTTTGGAGATTGGTTACCTTGAAAAGATAAATTCTGGTGTACTTGTAATAGTGAAAATCTGTTAGAAGAATGTGTTTAAGAGAGACCTGTATGAAAGGGTAGCAAATCTTCCATGCATTTTGTTGTAAGAGGAAAAAGAGAAATGACTCATTAGGTGCTAAAGAAAATTGGGTCGAAGGTTCCACTGTAATGAAGAAAAGGGTACACATCTACATTATATATGTTCACAGCAATAATAATAAAGAGAAAGACACTTTGATGTGGGAGGAGGCATTGCTGACATTATCCTTGAAGAGAGCACAGGAGATCTACTGGACCAGGAAAAGTATTACCAGAGATGGTCATCAGCTGTAATCATGAATAGCTCTTTCCTGACCATCACCAAAGATTACAGTCCATCGATTCTGATAAGCGGGCTGCGATGGTGGTGAGGGTCTGCCATGACACCCGAGGGCGTGCGACGCCAGTGCTTTGGGCTGTAGCGGTGGGAGCATGAGGGGACATTCCTCCAAAATAAAAGATCAATCGTTGAATCCTGCGTTCCAGAAAGGGAAGCACGAGGCGGAAGCACAAGGAGACAACACAGTCTGCAGAGGAGAATGTCGAGCTTGTCCTGGTCACGTGATTGATGGGGACTTGGTCACAGCACCACCTAGACCACTAAGGCCACCAGAGGGGACAGCTGAGGGCAAAGGGAACATAGGAAAGGTTATGGGGGAGGAAGGCTGAGGGTACCCCAACTGTACCAACTGCACTTGAAATGGTGACTCACCTATCTTTTTATGCACATGCTTAAAAAAATCCATGAGGTGGTACACAAATGTGGGCTCAGCTGGTGGACTGGTGGTATTAGAAAATAACCTGCACATCGAAACACTCTCCTATTAGGTAAGAGTATGTGAGATGAGTCTTTGCGCCAACTGACTGCTCCACAGGTGGAAATTATAAAAAGTAGACGCTATAGAACTCCTCTCATGGGAAGCAGCGGTGGGCAGAAATGTACAGCTACGTCCTTGGCCAAATTCCTCTGAGAACCAACAAGAACTCCACAATCAATTGTGCACATTGGGAAAATGAATGCCCTTCCCCTGCAAGCAGTTCTTTGGCTCTCTGCAGGATTGTCCTTAGGGAAGTCACCTCGACATTCACATTGCAAATTAGAAGAGCTGCCTCATTGTTTCACTGAACCGGGACCCTGGAGCTGCCCTCGCCCCAGGTGCCTGCTTGGCCGGAAGGCTGGGCTGGATAGTCCTGTGGGCCACAGAGAGACCCTCCGGAACAGTCTGACATTCAGCTACTGTTCATTCAGTTTCTTTCACAACCATTCTTGATTTGCCTCTTAAATGCCAGCAACCCTGTATGGTTTCTCAGGGTTTAAGCATGAATAAAGCCACAGACCCTGTTGTCCAAGACTTCAAGTTTCTAGGATTGTTTCTCAGGGTTACTAAACCAGATTCGCTCTTTCCTGACCATCACCAAAGATTACAGTCCATCGATTCTGATAAGCGGGCTGCGATGGTGGTGAGGGTCTGCCATGACACCCGAGCGCGCGCAGTGCTTTGGGCTGTAGCGGTGGGAGCATGAGGGGACATTCCTCCAAAATAAAAGATCAATCGTTGAATCCTGCGTTCCAGAAAGGGAAGCACGAGGCGGAAGCACAAGGAGACAACACAGTCTGCAGAGGAGAATGTCGAGCTTGTCCTGGTCACGTGATTGATGGGGACTTGGTCACAGCACCACCTAGACCACTAAGGCCACCAGAGGGGACAGCTGAGGGCAAAGGGAACATAGGAAAGGTTATGGGGGAGGAAGGCTGAGGGTACCCCAACTGTACCAACTGCACTTGAAATGGTGACTCACCTATCTTTTTATGCACATGCTTAAAAAAATCCATGAGGTGGTACACAAATGTGGGCTCAGCTGGTGGACTGGTGGTATTAGAAAATAACCTGCACATCGAAACACTCTCCTATTAGGTAAGAGTATGTGAGATGAGTCTTTGCGCCAACTGACTGCTCCACAGGTGGAAATTATAAAAAGTAGACGCTATAGAACTCCTCTCATGGGAAGCAGCGGTGGGCAGAAATGTACAGCTACGTCCTTGGCCAAATTCCTCTGAGAACCAACAAGAACTCCACAATCAATTGTGCACATTGGGAAAATGAATGCCCTTCCCCTGCAAGCAGTTCTTTGGCTCTCTGCAGGATTGTCCTTAGGGAAGTCACCTCGACATTCACATTGCAAATTAGAAGAGCTGCCTCATTGTTTCACTGAACCGGGACCCTGGAGCTGCCCTCGCCCCAGGTGCCTGCTTGGCCGGAAGGCTGGGCTGGATAGTCCTGTGGGCCACAGAGAGACCCTCCGGAACAGTCTGACATTCAGCTACTGTTCATTCAGTTTCTTTCACAACCATTCTTGATTTGCCTCTTAAATGCCAGCAACCCTGTATGGTTTCTCAGGGTTTAAGCATGAATAAAGCCACAGACCCTGTTGTCCAAGACTTCAAGTTTCTAGGATTGTTTTTTTTAACCAGTCGCTCTCAAACTGTAGAGGTGACTTAACTGGACCCAGAGGTCTGGGCCAGGGCCCAGGAATCTGCGTGTTCAGCCAGCTCCCCTGTGTCTCGTATGTTACTGATTCCACCTGGAGAAACAGGTCTCTGCCACTTGGGAAAGGCTGTTCATAGCTAAAAGCAAGCCCTCTCAGGGAGGAAAGAAATTACAGACGGAGAAAGAGAAGAACGTTGTGAGAGCTGCAGTTCTGTTACCATTCCAAATGCGGGAGGGTCGTCTGTTGGCTGTCAGCCCATTTTCTGTAAGATGAGTAAAGGCTCAAGTCTGGATTCAAAGACCAAGGTTTGGACAGGCTCAGGGACAATAGTGGGACCCCCAGGCAGTGGAAGCTTCACCTCCTTGGAGGGCAGGGGGTCTGGGAAAGGTACTCTCCGAATGCCCTCCCCGTCCTGGCTGTGACCCAGACCACACTTCCCATGAGTGGACGGGCAGCCTGGCCACCTCGGTGCCCTCTCTCTCCTGGCTTCCAGGAGCCTCCAGCAGGGACCCTTCATCCCTCCCTCCCTCTCTCCACTCCCTCCCTTTCCCTCTTACTTTCTTTCAAAATTTTGAAGTCAAATCCCCAAGAGAAATAAGAAACCTCCGTAGCATTCCAAGTGGTCAATGCTCAAAAGAAGTCGTCAACAAACTCATTTTTTGCTGTTGCTGTTTCCTCTTTTAAATTAACTTTTATTAGAGTATAGTTGATGGATAGTGTTTAGTTCTTTAATGCAGCAAAGTGATTCAGTTATACATATATTAAACCCATTGCTAGTCTTTTTTAGACTCTTTTCCCATACAGGCCATTAAAGAGAACCGCGTGGAGTTTCCTGGACTATACACAGGGTCCTCATTAGCTATCTATTTTAAACATAGTGTACCTGTCCACTCCAGTCTCTCAGCGTATCCCCCCTGCCCGCCCCGTCCTTTTCCTGCTGGTAAGTTTGTCTTCTATATCTGTGACTGTATTTCTGTTTTGTAGATAGGTTCATTTGTACCACTTTTTTAGATTCCACACGTAAGTAATATCATACAGCATTTCTCTTTTCTTCACTTAGTATGACCATCTCTAGTTGCATCCACGTTGCTGAGGATGGCACAGGTTCATTCTTTTTCATGGCCGAGTAATATTCCACTGTGTTTATATGTGCCACATCTTTATCTGTTCCTCTGTTGGTGGGCACTGAGGTTTGGAGAGCTAGAACCTTCTTTCTTGCCCTCCATGAACCCCACCCTTTTCCTGCACTGGGTCTGCGCCCTGAGGCCTCTCATCATTCTCTCAGGATTGCTGGAAGCCCATGGACTCAGAAGCCTCTGCATTCATCCGGGAGGGTCGTCTGTTGGCTGTCAGCCCATTTTCTGTAAGATGAGTAAAGGCTCAAGTCTGGATTCAAAGACCAAGGTTTGGACAGGCTCAGGGACAATAGTGGGACCCCCAGGCAGTGGAAGCTTCACCTCCTTGGAGGGCAGGGGGTCTGGGAAAGGTACTCTCCGAATGCCCTCCCCGTCCTGGCTGTGACCCAGACCACACTTCCCATGAGTGGACGGGCAGCCTGGCCACCTCGGTGCCCTCTCTCTCCTGGCTTCCAGGAGCCTCCAGCAGGGACCCTTCATCCCTCCCTCCTCTCTCCACTCCCTCCCTTTCCCTCTTACTTTCTTTCAAAATTTTGAAGTCAAATCCCCAAGAGAAATAAGAAACCTCCGTAGCATTCCAAGTGGTCAATGCTCAAAAGAAGTCGTCAACAAACTCATTTTTTGCTGTTGCTGTTTCCTCTTTTAAATTAACTTTTATTAGAGTATAGTTGATGGATAGTGTTTAGTTCTTTAATGCAGCAAAGTGATTCAGTTATACATATATTAAACCCATTGCTAGTCTTTTTTAGACTCTTTTCCCATACAGGCCATTAAAGAGAACCGCGTGGAGTTTCCTGGACTATACACAGGGTCCTCATTAGCTATCTATTTTAAACATAGTGTACCTGTCCACTCCAGTCTCTCAGCGTATCCCCCCTGCCCGCCCCGTCCTTTTCCTGCTGGTAAGTTTGTCTTCTATATCTGTGACTGTATTTCTGTTTTGTAGATAGGTTCATTTGTACCACTTTTTTAGATTCCACACGTAAGTAATATCATACAGCATTTCTCTTTTCTTCACTTAGTATGACCATCTCTAGTTGCATCCACGTTGCTGAGGATGGCACAGGTTCATTCTTTTTCATGGCCGAGTAATATTCCACTGTGTTTATATGTGCCACATCTTTATCTGTTCCTCTGTTGGTGGGCACTGAGGTTTGGAGAGCTAGAACCTTCTTTCTTGCCCTCCATGAACCCCACCCTTTTCCTGCACTGGGTCTGCGCCCTCTGAGGCCTCTCATCATTCTCTCAGGATTGCTGGAAGCCCATGGACTCACTGTTTATCTAAGCCTCTGAGCAGTTAACATGGTCTCTTTCCTTATGAAAAAAAAAAAAATCTCAAACAATGAAAAGATTTTTATCCTTTTAAACCTTTTAATCCTTTTCTTGCTTTTAAATAAAGATGACTGTCTATCTATGCATTTCTTGGAGCTTTTAAAACATGATCCTGCTGTTACAAGAGCTGCATGTTTGTTCAGAACAGTCTGCATATTTCCAAAAAGAATTTATGGCCAGTTAATAAAGCTTTGTTTGTTTCTAATATCAATCCTGCGGTCAAAACACTTGTCATAGTAATAAACAACAGCATAATTAGAATTACTTCAATGAATTTGGGTCAATGTATCACTCTCTTAGAACACATTTTAAATTTATCGCAATTACAGCCTGGGGAAAATTTGGCTTTTTGGCATTCACTAGTTTGTCATTATTTTGAGAGCAAATTGTTCTCAACCCAGAGTTCAAACGCAGAGACAATGAAGCACCAGGGCTGAATAATGGGTTTTGACTGTCCTGAAAGGATTTGGTTTGTATTCCTCCCATATCAAATAATCATTTCAGGATTTCTCGTGATTATACACAGTGGTACTGTTTTTTTCCTAAAGTTGCCGATTGAAGTATATAAAATTTACAGGTTGTATTTATTTATGCTTTCTCTGGGCCAGGAATTGTGCTGACCACCTTATGTGTGTTACACCACCAAGTAGCTGCTTCATTTTATAGGTGAGAGGGTTGAGTCTTGGAGGGTTCTAGGACATTTCTCAAGGTCATACATTTAATCCATGACAGAACTGGAAATAAAACCCAGCAGATCTGGCAGCAAAATCCTCAACATGGTGAGTTTCCTTTGCTATCCAGAGCCCTCAGTCAACCCCACAAACTCACAACAACCATTTCTGAAGGATGGAGGCGCACAAGAATAGCCCCTGCTTCAAGGAGGCCAAGGGAGCGCGCAGGTGGACGGGTGTAGTGTTCCTCGCTCCGTGGTCTCTGACTCTTTGCGACCCCAAGGATTCGAGTCCTCCAGGCTCCTCTGTGCATGGAATTTCTTAGGCGAGAACACCGGAGTGGGTTGCCATTTCCTTCTTCAATCTCCAGATGGAAGGAAAAGGATGATCAACGCGATGCTGACGTGAGCCCGAGTGACCCTGGAGAGAGGGGTGACCGAGAGCAGGGGCTCAGAGCCGGGGACAGGTTGATGCACGTGTCCTGTGGGGGTCATGGTCTGGTCGCTTTCAATTCGCAGAAACGCTTAGCATCGAAGCCAACCCCACACTGTCAGAGGGGGAGACAAGGGGGCTGGAACAAAACGAGCCAGAGGGAGAAGAGAAAGGCAGGACGCAGAAGAGGAAAGTTAAGAGAAGTTCCACGGAGCGTGCTGAAGGCCGTGGTGAGGGGGCTGGGTTTTCTCGAGGGGCAGTGGACAGACACTGGGGAGCCTGAAGCAAAGGCGATCGCAGAAGGCCCAGGCTCATGCAGTCGCCTGGAAGGCCGCACTGAAGTCATTATTTTGAGCAAATTGTTCTCAACCCAGAGTTCAAACGCAGAGACAATGAAGCACCAGGGCTGAATAATGGGTTTTGACTGTCCTGAAAGGATTTGGTTTGTATTCCTCCCATATCAAATAATCATTTCAGGATTTCTCGTGATTATACACAGTGGTACTGTTTTTTTCCTAAAGTTGCCGATTGAAGTATATAAAATTTACAGGTTGTATTTATTTATGCTTTCTCTGGGCCAGGAATTGTGCTGACCACCTTATGTGTGTTACACCACCAAGTAGCTGCTTCATTTTATAGGTGAGAGGGTTGAGTCTTGGAGGGTTCTAGGACATTTCTCAAGGTCATACATTTAATCCATGACAGAACTGGAAATAAAACCCAGCAGATCTGGCAGCAAAATCCTCAACATGGTGAGTTTCCTTTGCTATCCAGAGCCCTCAGTCAACCCCACAAACTCACAACAACCATTTCTGAAGGATGGAGGCGCACAAGAATAGCCCCTGCTTCAAGGAGGCCAAGGGAGCGCGCAGGTGGACGGGTGTAGTGTTCCTCGCTCCGTGGTCTCTGACTCTTTGCGACCCCAAGGATTCGAGTCCTCCAGGCTCCTCTGTGCATGGAATTTCTTAGGCGAGAACACCGGAGTGGGTTGCCATTTCCTTCTTCAATCTCCAGATGGAAGGAAAAGGATGATCAACGCGATGCTGACGTGAGCCCGAGTGACCCTGGAGAGAGGGGTGACCGAGAGCAGCGCGCTCAGAGCCGGGGACAGGTTGATGCACGTGTCCTGTGGGGGTCATGGTCTGGTCGCTTTCAATTCGCAGAAACGCTTAGCATCGAAGCCAACCCCACACTGTCAGAGGGGGAGACAAGGGGGCTGGAACAAAACGAGCCAGAGGGAGAAGAGAAAGGCAGGACGCAGAAGAGGAAAGTTAAGAGAAGTTCCACGGAGCGTGCTGAAGGCCGTGGTGAGGGGGCTGGGTTTTCTCGAGGGGCAGTGGACAGACACTGGGGAGCCTGAAGCAAAGGAAGCGATCGCAGAAGGCCCAGGCTCATGCAGTCGCCTGGAAGGCCGCCTGGGGCGGGAGCTGCAGAGGCGCCGGCAGGGAGGCCCCGCGGGCGCGGTCAGGAGGCGCTTCCCTCGGGGGAGCCGGCGGGGGGCCGGGAGCCCAGCCCCTGGGAACTGGCGACGGGCGGGCGGCGGGCAGGGAGGAGGAGAGGCGTCACGGAGCCGAGATGACAGGAGCGGGTGGTGCCATTTATGGCGATGGGAAAGCGGAGGATCCGAAGGGAAAAGTCCCAAACTCTGATTTTGGACATTTTGAGTTTTTGTGTTTTTTTAACATCCAAGATAAGATTTTTAGGGACACAAATAGTACAGGGTCAAAATATGGAATCTACAATGGTGCCTCTCCCTGAACGAAGTCGCAGGAGCGGTGGGCGGCAGGGGCGTCTGGGTCGGCGGGGGAAGCGTCCGGCAGAGAAGGCGGCCCTGGAGGCCAGGGCACGGGCTCCCAGTGGAGGGCAGCGCTCCTGCGCCGGCATTTTCGTGGGGTAAAGGGCAGTCCTGTCTTTCTGCTCTGCCACAGGACCGGGCATCTCCGGACGATGACCGCTTATCCTGCGAGGCCCCCTCCGGCAGGGCGGCCACCACCCAGGAACCAGTAAAGGAGCCTCAGAACCCCGCCTTTAAAGCAAGCCCATCCTGTTGCGTTGTGCGCATGATTGGACAGCAGCAGAACCATTCTGTGCCTCTGAAGACTGGATTCTCTCCCTCTCTCTTTTTTTCCACTTTAGACATCAGGGGTGGCATCAGCTGTTTGTGAGTCCAGAACATTCTCTCTGGACAGCTCTCAAAGAAACACGTTTAATTCAAAGTTCCTGCTGTCAAAATAGCATCGAAGCCAACCCCACACTGTCAGAGGGGAGACAAGGGGCTGGAACAAAACGAGCCAGAGGGAGAAGAGAAAGGCAGGACAGAAGAGGAAAGTTAAGAGAAGTTCCACGGGCGTGCTGAAGGCCGTGGTGAGGGGCTGGGTTTTCTCGAGGGCAGTGGACAGACACTGGGGAGCCTGAAGCAAAGGAAGCGATCGCAGAAGGCCCAGGCTCATGCAGTCGCCTGGAAGGCCGCCTGGGCGGAGCTGCAGAGGCGCCGGCAGGGAGGCCCCGCGGGCGCGGTCAGGAGGCGCTTCCCTCGGGGGAGCCGGCGGGGGGCCGGGAGCCCAGCCCCTGGGAACTGGCGACGGGCGGGCGGCGGGCAGGGAGGAGGAGAGGCGTCACGGAGCCGAGATGACAGGAGCGGGTGGTGCCATTTATGGCGATGGGAAAGCGGAGGATCCGAAGGGAAAAGTCCCAAACTCTGATTTTGGACATTTTGAGTTTTTGTGTTTTTTTAACATCCAAGATAAGATTTTTAGGGACACAAATAGTACAGGGTCAAAATATGGAATCTACAATGGTGCCTCCCTCTCCCTGAACGAAGTCGCAGGAGCGGTGGGCGGCAGGGGCGTCTGGGTCGGCGGGGGAAGCGTCCGGCAGAGAAGGCGGCCCTGGAGGCCAGGGCACGGGCTCCCAGTGGAGGGCAGCGCTCCTGCGCCGGCATTTTCGTGGGGTAAAGGGCAGTCCTGTCTTTCTGCTCTGCCACAGGACCGGGCATCTCCGGACGATGACCGCTTATCCTGCGAGGCCCCCTCCGGCAGGGCGGCCACCACCCAGGAACCAGTAAAGGAGCCTCAGAACCCCGCCTTTAAAGCAAGCCCATCCTGTTGCGTTGTGCGCATGATTGGACAGCAGCAGAACCATTCTGTGCCTCTGAAGACTGGATTCTCTCCCTCTCTCTCTTTTTTTTTCCACTTTAGACATCAGGGGTGGCATCAGCTGTTTGTGAGTCCAGAACATTCTCTCTGGACAGCTCTCAAAGAAACACGTCATTCAAAGCTGTGTCAATAGAGAATTAAACCTTCCACATGACTAGGTCCTCAAAATGTAAATACAGCCAGCGACGGCATTTCAGAAACCCCAATGTGAAAACTTCACCACCGAAGGGAAAAAATAGCTTGAGAAAGAGGACGGCGGGACAAATGAGGACAGCTGGTCTTTTTTCAGCTTATTTTTGTTGGATTCATTTTGAGTTTTGTAAACCGAGCTCCAGTTAGATCTTGAGGAGGAAAATCTAACTGACATAACTCACTAAGTCAGTCCTCACATAAGAAGGTTTTGAGCATCAAGGCACCGTTAGCCGCTTTCTGATCGGTTTAAATAGGGCCACATACACAACCTCACACAGACATCAGGGAAGAGGAGGGAAAATGAAATGTCATGTATTCTTTAGCGCTAACACCAAACAACAGCAAGAAAATCTAGCCCTCTCTTTTAAATAATGTCTTAAAGCATCAAGCTTAAAATTTGTATTTGCCTTATTTCTTTCTACCAAATGTAGATTCTGTCTTTCTACCAAACTTACACTATTTTAAAATGCAAATGACACAACAAACATGCTATAAAATTACATACAGCAGAAGATGCCACAAGGAAACCTTCTCCCATGGGTGAAAATGTATAAACATCATCTTTTTCTCTGAATGTCACAATCTTTTCTCATCTTTAATACTAGTGCTCTAATCTCAGCCATATACGCTCAACTAAATGACAGATGGAATTCTTTGGGTGACTAAAATTACTCCTTTTGGGTGAGAATGCCTAAGTTTTGGGCTAATTTTATACAGCATTTTCCAGCTGGGCTTTGCGTGTTTGACTGTTTGTGGGCATCCACCATGCCACAACACAGCGTCCACTGGCTCAGAGACGTTGCTTTCTGGCCAAAGGTTCCAAGCCAACAGGCGACTTATGAGAAGCTGAAGGACTAACTTCGAGTGTTCACAAGTATCCTTTAGTATTTAAATTGCTTTCACCACATCATTGGGTTCTCAATGTCAAACTCACGGCACAAATTGTATTCTAAATACAATAAGAGAACTAATCCACTCCTAATAAGTGGCCACGCATGGTCCTCTGTGATTTCATGATAAAGCATTAGTCTCTGTGATTTTCAAAGAGCAACGCACTGCTTCTCTGTAACAAGGATGAAATTGGCCAATTGAAAATGGTGTCTTCAAACACATGATTGTGTCAACTGAACACATTTCTACACAACCCTCAAAGTGCAATAAAAATGTCAAAGATGGTATGAAAAGGTGAATTTAAGACAGCAGAGTCCTGCTTCCTGCATTACGTGAATAACTACAACTGCTAGGATATGTTAGAGTTTCACACAGAATGACCTTGGTGAGTGAGACACAGACAACTTTTGACACACAAAAAAGTGAAGCCATCAGTAGATTTTTACACTTCAAAAGAAATTTGGGAGTTGTTTTTCTTTTCTTTTTTCCTTGAAAATATTTCCTGCAGTGTCTTTTGTTTCTAAATAAATAGTAGGGCCGTGCTTTTAGGTAAAGGGGCGAGCACATGCACACGGAGGTGTCGGCCAGGCAGCAAGGACAGTGCCTGTCAGTCAACCCCAAACAGAAGGCAGCTCGGCGCTGGGGCCAGGCGCACCGGTGACTCACCCTCCCCTTGTCCCCATGGAGGACAAGACGAGCCCGTCCCGCTGTGACCTCTTTGTTAGGACAAGTCCCTGGGGCCGCACACCAGAGTTGTGCTTTTATTTCGGTCCCACATTTCAAAGCCAAAGCCAAGGCGTGGTCTACGCCGGGACTTTAAATAAAGTCAAACAGAATAAAGTTCCCCACTAGCATTTATGAGAAACTGCCTTGGCCAGATGGCGTCTTACAGGGAGAGGGAGGAAGGGGGCACTCACGCTCGGCTTCCTCTCCGCCTGGCGGGCTGTGATTATTGCTAATGACCCACAGCTGCACCGGCTCCGCCACCCCTATCCCTGTCCGCCCCCACCTTCCAACTCCCTTCTGATGGAAGCTGTTCTCCAGCCGGCCCTGCACAGAGAGAGGCGGAGGCGGCTCGATGGCGGGTCACCCTCAAGACTCACTCTGAGTCTGGGCTTCTCCGGAAACCTGAACGCGGAGGCAGGCTCACTTCCAAGGATAGAGCACTGCAAAAGTGTGCAGTCCTACCATTTCCAATTTTTCGAAACGTCCCAACAAACACTGGTGAAGTGATTAAAGAAAAGCAATGTAAACACTGTCCTTAATCTTCTGAATAGATCAGCAGCTCCGTGCACGAGTGAAAAATTAGATGAGTTCTAAATTCAGCGTGGTGAGGAGCACCGGTCCTTTCTGTAATTCTGCATACACAGGAGGAGGGATGGCAGACAGAGGATTTTTTTGCTACAAATATTCTTATGAATCAATCCCTTGTGCTTGCAGCGCCTGCTACCTTCATCACCTAAATTGGTTTATACAGCTTGGGTTGGGAATGGCTTCCACTAACTGAGCCTTTACTTAAAGGACCTGAAATGTCTCTGAGATGCTGACTGGCCTAGACTTGCTCTTGTGTTGTAAAATAGGCCTGCCTTGCCAGCTGCAGGCGCCTCCTACGCACATGCTCAGAAGACCCGCCTGTGGCTGTGGTCAGGCTCGGGGTTATCACCATCGTTACTATTCATGTTGCTGATGCTTACTGCTGCCAGCATGAGTAGTAGTAAGCTAGTGCTCTCCCCCTTAATATTAACCTTAATATTATTGATGTTAATATTTACTCTATCAATATGAATACCTAGAATTTCTACTGGCATGATTTTTGAAATCTTCAATGGGAGGTTTCTCAGTTTTAGGGACCTGTGGCCCTCTGGGCTTCCCAGGTGGGGCTAGTGGTAAAGAACCTGCCTGTCAACGCAGGAGACACAAGCGATGCGGGTTTGATCCCTTGCTCAGGAAGATCCTCTGGAGCAAAAAAAATGGCAACCCACTCCAGTACTCTTTTTTTCTTTTTTATGCTGCCCTTTTATGCCAGTAATTAGTCCTTACTATTTTCTTTTTAATTTTGGCCTCTTTTTTATTGGTCCTTTTATTGGTCATCCATCTTTGCTCTTTGGCCTGTGTGGGCCTCCCATTGCAGTGGCCTCTCTCGTCGCAGAGCACTGGCTCTGGGCGCATGCGCTCCAGAGCACTGGCTCGTCATTGGGCATGCCCGTACAGCCGTATACATATACAATAACTTCTGCATGTACAAGCTGGATTTAGGAAAGGCAGAGGAACCAGAGACCAAACTGCCAACATCCACTGGACCATAGAAAAAGTAAAGGAATTCCAGAAAAACATCAACTTCTGCTTCACTGACTACACTACAGGCTTTGACTGTGTAGATCACAACAAACTGTGGAAAATTCTTAAGCAATTGGGAATAGTAGATAACCTTAGCTGCTACCTCCTGAGAAACCTGTATGCAGGTCAATAAGCAGCAGTTAGAACCGGACATGGAACAATGGACTGGTTCCACATTGGGAAATAAAGACATCAAGGCTATATATTGTCACCCCGTTTATTTACCTTATATGCAGAGTACATCATGTGAAATGCTGAGCTGGATGACACACAATCTGGAATCAAGATTGGCAGGAGAAATATCAATAACCTCAGATATGCAGATGAGACCATCTTTATGGCAGAAAGTAAAAAGGAACTAAAAAGCCTTAAAAAAAATTTTTTTTTCATTCATTTTTATACTTTGGCCAGTGTGGGCCTCCCATCGCAGTGGCCTCTTTTGGTGCAGAACACCAGCTCTGGTCGGATGTGCTCCAGAGCGCTGGCTCATAAGTGGACAAACCAGTCCAGCTGCTCCATGGCATATGGGATCTTCCTGGGCCAGGGATCGAACTGGCGCCCCTTGTGGTGCAAGGTGGACTCTTTACCCACTGGACCACCGGGGAAGCCCCTAAAAAGCCTTTTGATGAAGGTGAATGAGGAGAGTGAAAAAACTGGCCTAAAATTCAACATCCAAGAAACTAACATCATAGCATCCTGTCGCATCACTTCATGGCAAATAGATGGGGAAACAATGGAAACAGTGACAGATTTATTTTCTTGGGCTCCAAAATCACTGTGGATGGTGACTACAGCCATTACATTAAAAGATGCTTGCTCCTTGGAACAAAAGCTATGACAAACTTAGAGTATTCAAAAGCAGAGACATCATTTTGCTGCCAAAAGTCCGTATAGTTGAAGCCACGATTTTTCCAGTAGTCATGTATGGATGTGAGAGTTGGAACATAAAGAAGCCCGAGCACCACAGAATTGAAGCCTTTGAAATGCGGTGCTGGAGAAGACTCTTGAGCCCCTTGGATTGCAAGGAGATCAAGGCAGTCAATCCTAAAGGAAATCAACCCTGAACAGTGACTGGAAGGACTGATGTTAAAGCTGAAATTCCAATACTTTGACCACCTGACATGAAAAACTGACTCCCTGGAAAACACCCTGATGCTGGGAAAAACAGAAGGTAGGAGGAGAAGGGGACGACAGAGGATGAAATGTGTGGATGGCATCATCAACTCAATGGACATGAGTTTGAACAAGTCCTGGGAGACAGTGAAGGATGGGGAAGCCTGGCGTGCTGCCGTCCATTTGATCACCAAAAGTCAGACATGACTGAGAGACTGGACTGAACTGAAACAAGTGCCAAAGTAATAATTTCAAAAATATACAAGCAGCTTCTACAACTGAAAAGCAGAAAAACAAACAACTTAATCAAAAAGTGGGCAAAGGATCTAAACAGACATTTCTCCAAAGAAAGACATACAGATGGCCAACAAACACATGAGAAGACTCTCAACATCACTCAGTATTAGAGAAGTGAAAATCAAAACTACAATGAGATATTAAAAAAATTTATCAAAATTCCAACAGTCCAGCTGCTCCATGGCATATGGGATCTTCCTGGGCCAGGGATCGAACTGGCGCCTTGTGGTGCAAGGTGGACTCTTTACCCACTGGACCACCGGGAAGCCCCTAAAAGCCTTTTGATGAAGGTGAATGAGGAGAGTGAAAAAGCTGGCCTAAAATTCAACATCCAAGAAACTAACATCATAGCATCCTGTCGCATCACTTCATGGCAAATAGATGGGGAAACAATGGAAACAGTGACAGATTTATTTTCTTGGGCTCCAAAATCACTGTGGATGGTGACTACAGCCATTACATTAAAAGATGCTTGCTCCTTGGAACAAAAGCTATGACAAACTTAGAGTATTCAAAAGCAGAGACATCATTTTGCTGCCAAAAGTCCGTATAGTTGAAGCCACGATTTTTCCAGTAGTCATGTATGGATGTGAGAGTTGGAACATAAAGAAGCCCGAGCACCACAGAATTGAAGCCTTTGAAATGCGGTGCTGGAGAAGACTCTTGAGCCCCTTGGATTGCAAGGAGATCAAGGCAGTCAATCCTAAAGGAAATCAACCCTGAACAGTGACTGGAAGGACTGATGTTAAAGCTGAAATTCCAATACTTTGGCCACCTGACATGAAAAACTGACTCCCTGGAAAACACCCTGATGCTGGGAAAAACAGAAGGTAGGAGGAGAAGGGGACGACAGAGGATGAAATGTGTGGATGGCATCATCAACTCAATGGACATGAGTTTGAACAAGTCCTGGGAGACAGTGAAGGATGGGGAAGCCTGGCGTGCTGCCGTCCATTTGATCACCAAAAGTCAGACATGACTGAGAGACTGGACTGAACTGAAACAAGTGCCAAAGTAATAATTTCAAAAATATACAAGCAGCTTCTACAACTGAAAAGCAGAAAAACAAACAACTTAATCAAAAAGTGGGCAAAGGATCTAAACAGACATTTCTCCAAAGAAAGACATACAGATGGCCAACAAACACATGAGAAGACTCTCAACATCACTCAGTATTAGAGAAGTGAAAATCAAAACTACAATGAGATATTAATTACACCAGACAGAATGGCCATCATCAAAAATTCCACAAACAACAAGTGCTGGAAAGAGTGCGAAGAAAAGGAAACCCTCCTGCGCTGCTGGAGGGAATACAAATTGTGGAAGGCAGTATGTAGGTTCCTTAAAAAATCTCAGAATAAAACCACCATATGACCCTGCAACCCCACTTCTAGGCATATACCCTGAGGAAACCAAAACTGAAAAAAGACACATGTACCTCAGTGTTCATAGCAGCACTATTTATAGTAGCTATGACATGGAAGCAAACTAGATGTCCACTGACAGATGAATGGATAAATAAGCTGTGGTACACATATACAATGGAATACTACTCAGCCATAAAAAGAAACACATTTGAGTCAGTTCTAATGAGGTGGATGAACCTAGAGCCTATTTTACAGAGTGAAGTAAGTCAGAAAGAGAAAAACAAATATCATATATTAGCGCATATATATGGAATCTAGAAGGATGGTACTGATGAATCTGTCTGCAGACCAGAAAAGGAGACAGAGGCCTAGAGAACTGACTTATGGACAAATGTAGGGAGGAAAGGGAGTGGCGGGTAAATGGAGAGAGGCACCTGGAAACATGCCCACTAACGTGCATATAGAGAGCCACGAGGATTTGCCCTATGGTAACCAAGTGGGGTGGGAACGGGAAGGAGGTGGGAGAGAGATTTATGAGGGTGGTGACGTATGTACACCTATGTTAATTCATGCTGATGTATGACAAAAATCACACCAATGTTGTGAAGCACTCATCAATCAATTAAAAATAATAAATATTAAAAATATATTTCCAAAATTGGGGGCTTTCCTGGTGGTCCAGTGGGTGAAGAGTCCACCTTGCACTGTAGGGTACGCCGGCTCGATCCCTGGCACAGGAAGATCTCACATGCTGTGGAGCAGCTGGACTGATGTGTCCAATTATGGAGCCTGAGCTCTGGGGCACGTGCGCCCAGAGCCGGTGCTCTGCGACGACAGAGGCCACCGCGATGGGAGGCCCACAGGAGCCAAAGAACAAAGACGGATGAAAATAGAGAAATGAAAGACCAATAGAAGTGGCCCGCCCACTCCCCTCCCTCCCCACCTCACCCCACAAAAGATAAATAAATAAAATAAATGTTTAAAAAAAAAAAGTGGCCAAAAATCAAAAAAAAAATGTATCTCAAAAACTGACACAAAAGTATTTTTAGATAATTTAAAAAAAGTTTTTTAAAATTTACCAGCAGACATGTAATATATAAAAAATTCCAGATGAATGCTCTGAGAGATAATAGAAGTCTTAGAAAAAAGTACACAGATGTCTAAGTCTATTTTAATATAAGATATAATGTCTGGAGAATATATCAAAAATGCAGTGATATGCAAGTTGGAAGAGAGATAAATGATTATTCTAAGATTTCTGCAATGCCTGAGAAGTGGAAATGTACTTATGTATGTTAGACTTTGATAAGTAAAGATTTACTACCAAAATCTCCATGATAAACCAAAAAGAATTATTAAAAGGCTGTGTAAAATAATAGTAGAGAAGATTATAATAACTAAATATACATTCCTAAAGAAGGCAAGAGCAGAGAGAGATAAACAGCAAGGTAAAAAGAAAAAGTGGCTGATTTAAGTCTCCGTATTTTAGAAATCATGCCAATACCTCAACTGAAGACAAAGCTTGAGGGACTGTCAAAAATTCAAAACTCAACTCATGCTACTTACAAGACACATAACTTTAATGTAAATTGAATATAATTGAATAGAAAAGGTTACCCATGCAAACAGTAACCAAAAGGAAACTGTATACCTACATTAATATTTTAAAGCACTTCAAAAAAATAACAATAGCTCTTCAAACCAAGAAGCATTACTAATGTCAAAAATAGGCATTTCACTATAATACAAAAATTCCATTTATCAGAAAGATGTAATTCTAAATTTGGAAAAAAGTTTATGTACTACTTCTGAAATTAAGGAGAAAGTTAAGAGAATATTTTGGTCAAAATCTTTTAGGCATAACCCTATCTGGCTCACAGACTGCTTTGAAGAATCTAATAATTAAATACTATTGTCCTCAAAAAAAAAAAAAAAAAAAAAAAGAAAGAAAGAAAGAAAGAAATGGTACATAAACCCAAATTTCTATTTACAGTTTAGTAAGTTGAAGAAGTCCCTGAAGTGGGGATTAAAATTATTGATATCTTCTATTTTAAGGTTTATAGGAGGAAAGAAAGCTTAGAGACTTCCTAATTTAAAAAAAATTTTTTTTAACTTAAGAATCCATGCTTTTGTAAGAGTAAAATAAGTTGGGGCAGAATCGGAGGCCTTGAAAAACCTGCAGATTTTGGACAGCTGGGATGGAGCATGAGAAAACACAGTAGCTTAAAATCAGAGAAAATGTTGCTGCGTGTATTTAAGTCTCTAACTGAAGTTTGAAATAATATTTTTATAATATAGCCTTTGAAGACAGGAACTTAGTTTTCTCTAAGATTTCTCAGGAGATGAGAGCAAACGCAGAGAAAACAAAGGGGTTTATCTAGGATTTGAAAGTAGTCCAATACCTAGTCTTCTAAAAGGAAAGAGAAAAACCTGAAGATACTATACATCGTGTTGGTGAGCTGGTTGTGACTTCAGGGTTGGATAGCGATGGACGTAAAAAGAGACAGACAGGATGTCTGTGGTTGGTGGTTCCGAGCACAAACTTTATGATTGGGCAGGCTGGATCCATGAAGACAGCACAGCTGGTAGACCTACTGTCTGCGCCAACATGTCTCCACTGGTCAAACAGGGAAAGCTAAAGTGCGTACCTTTGAATATAAATGAAAAGGTGTATATAAAATTCCTTAGTAGAAATCACGATCGCCCTGGTATCAACTAGCTGGAAAGGTCAAACAACTGAAGATAATGGAAAGATTAAAGGACAGTTTTTATACGAGAGAGGCCATGGAAGATGTGGCTAGAAAGAAGTTGAAGTCAGAAGGGAAATTTCACAATGGGACTATTTGAAGAAAAAAACTCAGAATGTTGCCCGAAGGGTAAAATCACAAACGGGATATAAAAGCCACTGGAGGGCTTCCCTGGTGGTCTAGTGGTTAAGGACACCGCCTTGCAGTGCAAGGGGCGCCGGTTCCATCCCTGGTCTCCCACGTGCCAAGGAGCGGCTGGACCGATGTGTCCAACTACCCAGCCGGAGCTCCGGGGCGCATGCACCCAAAGCTGGTTCTCTGAGATGAGAGAGGCCACTGCGATGGGAGGCCCACACAGGCCAAGGAACAAAGATGGATGGAAACAGATAAATGAAAGATCATTAGAAGTGTCCAAAAGAAAAAAAAAAAAAAGCCACTGGAATCACACTGTCAAAACTGACTAGTCCCAGCGAGCAGCCCTCCTTCCACCCAGCCAGCCCAGGGGCTGGGAAACAAACAGCTCTTTTCAGGACTCTTGGCTTCCTTTAGGTTGTATAAACTCATTTTTTGCTAAATAAAAAATGTTTCAAGTTCTTAACCTTTCATATCTTAGCATTGTTATTTACATTCATCAGTCTTCTTGGTATATCAATTAATCACTTATAGACACTAAGCATGAGGAAAGTGGCGGAGGTCAAAAGGCAAGAAGCATGAAATACTGCATCGAACTATGCTTGTCTGACGCATGCCTGGTTAATATAGAATGATGACGGTGAACTACTTCTGATAGCCATTATAATTAAAAACAGGACATTTTTCAAGGTTCTAAGAAGAAGTGAATTCCTATGAACCCTAAAAGGTTCAGTTCAGTTCAGGAAAAGGTTCAGTTTGATGTTAATCTCTGAATTAGTTCTCCAAGCTCTAATTAGAACAATAGACATTATTTTACAAACTTGGAAAAGGTTCATGTCTATGACAGGTCCAAGAATCAAATGATCTTATTATCTTTGTTTTCATTTTGTCTTTCAAATGCTGACTTGGAAAAACAGAAATAAGAAGTAATTATAAAGAAAAATTTGAGGAGAGGAAACACTGTATTTTTTTTTTTACTGTATTATTAATTACATGATCATATATTGATCAAAGCAAAGCATATTTTTTTCCAAAATGTAACTCTTGACAAAGTAGAGAATATGTTCTTGTCTAAGGATACAGTTTACGAAAACCATTCCAATTCTATGACAATACAGAGCTCACTTAATTAATGCACAAATGACTGACTCCTGGAAAGAAACATCTTATACGTTAATTTGTATGTTTCTTTTTTTACATTTTCCTACCAAATGTGAGGCTGTTTTTGCTGTTATCATTGTTCCTTAGTGATAAACAAAATGTGTCTGAAAGGCTGACGATAGAGAGAAATACGTTGACCAAACTCGTGGTGTCTCCTCTCTGCAACTTCTGCTCATGACTCATTTCAAAAACGAATGAAATCAAGTCTGTCGCTGCCCCTCTCCTTGACCTTCTTTTTCTCTTTGTTCAGAGCTTACTGCAGAGAAAAAAGGATCTCGTATGCATCATTGATGAAATCGCAGAACACGTCATGTTTGCTTGCATAATTTTATTCATTTAAAATAGAGATTAATTTAAAAAGAGGGCGAGGCAGAGGATGTGTGCAAACATCTTGGTTTTAATACACGGCTGTGCATTGACAACCTTCATTAATTTTTGTGTGACTTCCTGTAATCGGCCTTGTGGCAGCGTCCTGCTCTCCTCCGAAGGCTGATCTGGATGCTGCCATTTGTCCCAGACCATGTCCAACCACACCCACGCCACAGGTCTCAGGCTGAGCCCTTGAACAGTGGCATTGATCGATACAATAGGTTTCGTGGAGAGATGATAAGGGTGTTTGCCTAAATATTTCAAAATTTCTCTTTAAATAACACTGTCTTTCTTTTAAAGTTCTAGTTTTCAGCACTCTCATAGCCCCATGCCTCTTTTTCTCTTATCTTGAACTTGACCATTTAAATCTCGATTCTGTCCTAGCCTAGAAGTCTTAACCTAAGGCAAGTTCTTTAATTTCCTCAGTGTCCATATCTGTGAAAGAGATAAGAGATACGCTTCCCAGGTGGCGCCAGTGGTAAAGAACCTGCCTGCCAATGCAGCTTTGCGTGTATATATATATATATACACACACATATGACTCATGGAGCTGTACAGTAGAATCCATTAAATGACACAATTATTGTAAAGCAGCTATAGTTCAATAAAAATTCATTTAAAACATGCTAGAAGAGCACATTGCCTTATTTCAATCTGAGCCTGTCTTACATTTTTGCATCCTAAAGGGTTTTTTTCATCATTTCAGTTCAAATCCATATCTTTAAGTTTCTGTATCTTAAGTTTCCTTAGTTTCTTTCATCTTTGCTTTTATCTTGCTATTTATTTATTTATTTATTTTTTTACTTCAAAAAATGTCTTTCTTTCTCTGGCTTTAATTACCTTATGTATGTATCTATTCATCTAGCTACCTACTTAGTATATTTCAGTTGTTCTTCAGATGCTTTGTGGTATTTTAAAAAATGTATTAAATCTGCAAGGGGGCAATGCGGGCTGACATTTGCTGATTGGGATTAATCTGCAGGATACTAGTCTAGGGCTTCCTATGGATGATGCATCAGTCCTCAAAGCAGCCTTTGGAAGCGGGTATTATTATTAAGTGCATGATACAGGAAGGGAGATTGAGAGAAAGAAGCTTCACTAACTTCCCCAAATTTATTTGGCTGGTAAGAGAAGGGAGGGGGCTTTACAGCATTTTATTTTATCGTCTGTTCTGATGACTCTCTCACTTTGCTCTATTGTCCTCTGTCATAGCATTATCTCCCAGTTGACAGTGGTACGCAACAGGTGGTGTGGTGGGAACCTCGGAGAACCGCCCAGGCTCTGATTGAAGACATGAGATGTGTCCTTCTCTCCCCTCCTACACTGAAGCGACCGTTTTCAGACTCACTGTGTTGGAGGAGTGGGAAGAACCTTGGGATCTGGAGCCTAGCAAAGCCTGCTGGCAGTGTCCCAGGGGAATCTGCATTACACGCAGGCTGACCCACATCTGCCATCTTACGTGGACTAAGAAGTCCAGTAGCTTTGAATTTCAGGCAGCAGAATTTTAAGATAAAATTAATCCTGCTGATGTGTGCTCTGTTGCATCCAATTCTGTGTAACCCTATGGACTGTAGCCCGCCAGGCTCCTCCGTCCATGGGATTCTCCAGATAAAAATACTGGAGTGGGTTGCCATGCCCTCCTCCAGGGGATCTTTCCCACCCAGGGAATGAACCAGGTCTCATGTCTCTTGCATGGGCAGGTGGGTTCTTTACCAACAGCACCACCTGGGAAGTCCCGGTTCTGGTTACAGACACCAACGGATCTTCTACGGAGAACGTAGAGCTGTAAACGATGACACTTCACATCAAATAGTTCCCTTTTCTGACTACAAGCTTCAGGTCTTGAAAAAAAGACCTAGCTTTAAAAACGTTTTTAACCATCTTCTGAAGAGAATTGGATTATAGATCACTGCATATTGTTGCCATCTCTCAGTTCGTAATCATCTATGATGAAAACTTAATGTTGTGAAAGCTGTTTCTGAGTGGAACTCTTCTAATTGGAAATTTTATCAGTTAATCAACTTGTACCTGTATGAGTATTACTCTCCAAGTCATCTCCACATTCTCTTGCTGATTTTATATACATATATTGCCTGCTTTTACAGTCAGTGTTCTCCTCTGCAGGAACTTGGACTGACAGCCTGAAGAAGACTTTTCGACCAAAAGCTAGGCTGCATTCTTCTCGTGGCTGCTTATATAAACTAGATGTTCCAGTCTGAGATCACGTTAATCAACTGGTAGCTGTGACTATGTGTACTTCTAAACTCCGTAAGGCTATTAGTTTCAGTGTATTTTCTGGAGGGAGCTTTGCCTCCTGGAATGTAGTTGTACCAAAACCTAAATGTAGAGGTACTCTCTTTGTCACTTTTTCTGTAAGTGAATATCCTCCAGTTTGCTCATCTTTTGAAGCATGATTCCAAGACATGCACATATAATCTGCTATTACATGGCCCCCAGGGTTTGTCACCTTGGGATCTGGAGCCTAGCAAAGCCTGCTGGCAGTGTCCCAGGAATCTGCATTACACGCAGGCTGACCCACATCTGCCATCTTACGTGGACTAAGAAGTCCAGTAGCTTTGAATTTCAGGCAGCAGAATTTTAAGATAAAATTAATCCTGCTGATGTGTGCTCTGTTGCATCCAATTCTGTGTAACCCTATGGACTGTAGCCCGCCAGGCTCCTCCGTCCATGGGATTCTCCAGATAAAAATACTGGAGTGGGTTGCCATGCCCTCCTCCAGGGGATCTTTCCCACCCAGGGAATGAACCAGGTCTCATGTCTCTTGCATGGGCAGGTGGGTTCTTTACCAACAGCACCACCTGGGAAGTCCCGGTTCTGGTTACAGACACCAACGGATCTTCTACGGAGAACGTAGAGCTGTAAACGATGACACTTCACATCAAATAGTTCCCTTTTCTGACTACAAGCTTCAGGTCTTGAAAAAAAGACCTAGCTTTAAAAACGTTTTTAACCATCTTCTGAAGAGAACTGGATTATAGATCACTGCATATTGTTGCCATCTCTCAGTTCGTAATCATCTATGATGAAAACTTAATGTTGTGAAAGCTGTTTCTGAGTGGAACTCTTCTAATTGGAAATTTTATCAGTTAATCAACTTGTACCTGTATGAGTATTACTCTCCAAGTCATCTCCACATTCTCTTGCTGATTTTATATACATATATTGCCTGCTTTTACAGTCAGTGTTCTCCTCTGCAGGAACTTGGACTGACAGCCTGAAGAAGACTTTTCGACCAAAAGCTAGGCTGCATTCTTCTCGTGGCTGCTTATATAAACTAGATGTTCCAGTCTGAGATCACGTTAATCAACTGGTAGCTGTGACTATGTGTACTTCTAAACTCCGTAAGGCTATTAGTTTCAGTGTATTTTCTGGAGGGAGCTTTGCCTCCTGGAATGTAGTTGTACCAAAACCTAAATGTAGAGGTACTCTCTTTGTCACTTTTTCTGTAAGTGAATATCCTCCAGTTTGCTCATCTTTTGAAGCATGATTCCAAGACATGCACATATAATCTGCTATTACTGGATATCACTTGTTCAATGATGCCCGATAACCAGTTACTTCTATTTTTAGTAGTCATATCCCAGTGTCCACCAGTGCAAAAAAAACTACAGTTACCAGTTATTTTCCAAATATGTCACTCATAATCCAGGTTTCTGTAGCGACATAGTTATTAACTTTCCACTCATGTCAAAGGCTTTCATCCTAAAGTTTACTGAGTCAAATCTGGTTCCTATTCAAATATTGTGATACTTTATGTCCTGATTTTATTGAACAATATACTAGGAGTTGCTGCCACTTTACTATTGGCTACAGGTAAGAACAACAGGTCATCCAAATAGTTGAGTCCATCCTCAAAACTGCCCTGATGCCCTAGGCTGTTTCCTTCACTGCCTCAGTCCCTTGGCAGGGCCTTTCTTGAACATTCTTTTAAGAGACAAACTATCACCATCAAACCTTGGAACTCCGTATCCCCTTCAAATGCTCTATGTTCTTCCATAACACTGAGTATCTGGCTCGTACTCTAGTTTACTTATCGCTGCTTCTGTTGGCTGTGTCCCTCCACTGAACATCTCCACAAAGGCAGAGGCTGTTTCTCCTCTGATTCCTGCTGGGGCTGGGTGTATTCCCAGCACAGCGTCTGGGCCGTGGCAGGTGCTCAGTAAACGTGGGCTGAATGGAGGAGCTAGAACTCTCTAGTTACAGACGCTTACACAATTTTAACTCTGTCTATAAATGGTTAGATAGCCTTACCGACTCACTGGACATGAATTTGAGCTAACTCAGGGAGACAGAGGAGGACAGAGGAGCCTGGCGTGCTACAGTCCACAGAATTGTACACGACTTAGCTACTGAACAATAACAAAGTTATACTATTGACTCCATCGAGTTTACAAGGTATTTATAAAATACTATATCAGATATTTTGATATCAGATATTTTGATGAAACTATAATACACACACACACACATATATATACTTAATTTATGTGATCATTAACATTATGTATTACTGAGGCTTTAAATTAAGTCAAACTGATTAGATTCAAAGCCTGGTTCTGTCACTTACAAGACATGTGGGCTTCAGTGAGCTTCAAATCTGTTCTTTTTTTTTTTTTTTTTAATTTTGGCCCTTTTATTGGTCCTTCATTGATTTATTTTCATCCATCTTCATTCTTTGGCCTGTGTGGGCCTCCCATCGCAGTAGCCTCTCTCATCGCAGAACACTGGCTCTAGGCACATGCACTCCAGAGCACTGACTCGTAAATGGACACACAGGTCCAGCCGCTGCGAGGCATGTTGGGATCTTCCCGTGCCAGCGATTGAGCCGGCACCCCTTGCATTGCAAGGCGGACTCTTTACCCACTGGACCACCAGGGAAGCCCTTCTAATCTGTTCTTTTCTCTTTCCATCTATATCTCTCTTTCTCCCTTCTTTTGGTAAAAGATTTTTCATTTGTAATCCAGAAAAAAGTCATTATCCAGTTTTATAGAGCTATGAAGTTCAATCAAGTGCCTGACATACAATCAGAAAGTAAAATGAGTACAACATAAAGGTAAACTTCCTGAAAAATGGTAATAACTCAACGACGGCAATATAAAGTCTACTAATTTAACCAATCGGGAAAAGTTTTAAAAGTACCAGTACATAATCATTCTTCTCTTATTGTTTTACAGTACTCCAACCTTTTATGCTTGATTATAATTTTGATGAACATCTCCACAAAGGCAGAGGCTGTTTCTCCTCTGATTCCTGCTGGGGCTGGGTGTATTCCCAGCACAGCGTCTGGGCCGTGGCAGGTGCTCAGTAAACGTGGGCTGAATGGAGGAGCTAGAACTCTCTAGTTACAGACGCTTACACAATTTTAACTCTGTCTATAAATGGTTAGATAGCCTTACCGACTCACTGGACATGAATTTGAGCTAACTCAGGGAGACAGAGGAGGACAGAGGAGCCTGGCGTGCTACAGTCCACAGAATTGTACACGACTTAGCTACTGAACAATAACAAAGTTATACTATTGACTCCATCGAGTTTACAAGGTATTTATAAAATACTATATCAGATATTTTGATATCAGATATTTTGATGAAACTATAATACACACACACACACATATATATACTTAATTTATGTGATCATTAACATTATGTATTACTGAGGCTTTAAATTAAGTCAAACTGATTAGATTCAAAGCCTGGTTCTGTCACTTACAAGACATGTGGGCTTCAGTGAGCTTCAAATCTGTTCTTTTTTTTTTTTTTTAATTTTGGCCCTTTTATTGGTCCTTCATTGATTTATTTTCATCCATCTTCATTCTTTGGCCTGTGTGGGCCTCCCATCGCAGTAGCCTCTCTCATCGCAGAACACTGGCTCTAGGCACATGCACTCCAGAGCACTGACTCGTAAATGGACACACAGGTCCAGCCGCTGCGAGGCATGTTGGGATCTTCCCGTGCCAGCGATTGAGCCGGCACCCCTTGCATTGCAAGGCGGACTCTTTACCCACTGGACCACCAGGGAAGCCCTTCTAATCTGTTCTTTTCTCTTTCCATCTATATCTCTCTTTCTCCCTTCTTTTGGTAAAAGATTTTTCATTTGTAATCCAGAAAAAAGTCATTATCCAGTTTTATAGAGCTATGAAGTTCAATCAAGTGCCTGACATACAATCAGAAAGTAAAATGAGTACAACATAAAGGTAAACTTCCTGAAAAATGGTAATAACTCAACGACGGCAATATAAAGTCTACTAATTTAACAGCTTTTCCTGAAAAAAAATCGGATGTATGTATGTTTTAAAAGTACCAGTACATAATCATTCTTCTCTTATTGTTTTACAGTACTCCAACCTTTTATGCTTGATTATAATTTTGATGCCTAAGAAAAATAATAGAAGTGTTAGATTTTGTAGTTAATAGAATATTGTTCCATATACTGTATCATGAGAAATAGTCTTCTATAAAACGAGCTTCCCTTTGGGAGTCAGCAAGGTCCTTCATAAGTCATGAAACTCTAGTTACTTCTCAAAGCTTTTTACCCCCTCTCAAGCAGAAGCTTCATAATTCTGAGTATTTTGCTTACTAAGAATAGGTTCTGAAACTGCACAGTCCTGTGAGTTAAGCATGTAGAACACAATTGACAAGCCTTTAGCTAGACTAGCCAAGAGAGATATTCTGCATGTTGTGTGGTTTCTATGTGATGTTAGCAACTCAGCCCTTCAGGGCTCCCGCGGGACCTATGCAGTGGACCCAGTGTTGGGAGATCCACTCTAATCCCTAACCGAGGGCTTCTCCACATGGTCACTAGCTGCTTAGTGGATACTGCACTTGCATTGGCACCGGCAGAGGATCCCCTAGATATTTTCCTACATAATCAAGCACAGGGTTTTTTTTTTTTCCTTTAGATTTTGCGTATAAGCAACATCATATGATGTTTGTCTTTCCCTGTCTGACTTAATTCACTTAGTATGATCATCTCAAATGACACAAATGAAGTTATTTACAAAACAGAAACAGAGACACACAGACCTAGAGAATGAGCTTATGGTCGCCAGTGGGGGTCCAGTGGGGAGGAGAGGGCTTGGGAGGGCATTTGGGATGGACAGCTACACAGTGGTAGACACAAGGCCAACAAAGACCTCCTGTACAGCACAGGGAACTCTGCTCAGTACGCTGCAGTAACCGAAATGGGGGAACAGTCTGAAAAGAACAGATACATGTATACGTACAACTGAATCACTTTGCTGTACGGCTGAAACTAAGATCACTGTTAATCAACTATACCCCAATATAAAGTAAAAACTGAATAAAATAATAAACACCAGAGGTTTCCATGGTGGCTCAGATAGGTGAAGAAACCTCCTGAAATGCAGGAGACCTGGGTTCGTTTCCTGGGTTGGGAGGATCCCTGGAGAAGGAATGGCTGCCCACTCCAGGATTCTTGCCTGGAGAATTCCGAGGACAGAGGAGCCTGGTGGGCTACAGTCCACGGGGTCTCAACGAGTTGGACACCACTGACGGACTAACACACACACACAGTGGTTGCCACTGAACAATAGGTCGGAATCATCACAATAGTTTCCAACAACTTCTTGTAGTAATGTGGCCTTACATATAATCTGTCAGCCTTAAGATAAATGAGTTTTGTTATTTTGAATTTTTAAAATGCAGTGAGTTTGAAGCTTAAGTTTTCCCATCTTGAAGCTGAAAACACTTTATAATGAATGAATTGGAATTACACCATATTAACCTAATATTATCTATTCAGTAAAAGGAAATATTGGATTCTGCATGTTGTGTGGTTTCTATGTGATGTTAGCAACTCAGCCCTTCAGGGCTCCCGCGGGACCTATGCAGTGGACCCAGTGTTGGGAGATCCACTCTAATCCCTAACCGAGGGCTTCTCCACATGGTCACTAGCTGCTTAGTGGATACTGCACTTGCATTGGCACCGGCAGAGGATCCCCTAGATATTTTCCTACATAATCAAGCACAGGGTTTTTTTTCCTTTAGATTTTGCGTATAAGCAACATCATATGATGTTTGTCTTTCCCTGTCTGACTTAATTCACTTAGTATGATCATCTCAAATGACACAAATGAAGTTATTTACAAAACAGAAACAGAGACACACAGACCTAGAGAATGAGCTTATGGTCGCCAGTGGGGGTCCAGTGGGGAGGAGAGGGCTTGGGAGGGCATTTGGGATGGACAGCTACACAGTGGTAGACACAAGGCCAACAAAGACCTCCTGTACAGCACAGGGAACTCTGCTCAGTACGCTGCAGTAACCGAAATGGGGGAACAGTCTGAAAAGAACAGATACATGTATACGTACAACTGAATCACTTTGCTGTACGGCTGAAACTAAGATCACTGTTAATCAACTATACCCCAATATAAAGTAAAAACTGAATAAAATAATAAACACCAGAGGTTTCCATGGTGGCTCAGATAGGTGAAGAAACCTCCTGAAATGCAGGAGACCTGGGTTCGTTTCCTGGGTTGGGAGGATCCCTGGAGAAGGAATGGCTGCCCACTCCAGGATTCTTGCCTGGAGAATTCCGAGGACAGAGGAGCCTGGTGGGCTACAGTCCACGGGGTCTCAACGAGTTGGACACCACTGACGGACTAACACACACACACAGTGGTTGCCACTGAACAATAGGTCGGAATCATCACAATAGTTTCCAACAACTTCTTGTAGTAATGTGGCCTTACATATAATCTGTCAGCCTTAAGATAAATGAGTTTTGTTATTTTGAATTTTTAAAATGCAGTGAGTTTGAAGCTTAAGTTTTCCCAACTTGAAGCTGAAAACACTTTATAATGAATGAATTGGAATTACACCATATTAACCTAATATTATCTATTCAGTAAAAGGAAAATGTGGGGTTTTTCATTTCAAGAGGAAAGCATTCACAATTATTCAAAATTTTTATTTGCATTTAATTATCTAACAAACATACAGAGAACTTCTATCACCTCTAGAAGTAATGTAAACTCTTGAAAGAGTCACACTATTTGCTTTTTACCACTCAAATCATAAAATGATGATTAACTTAACTCTTACCTATTTCTATCAAATTAAGTGTTATATCAATAAATAGAAGCAGCTATTGATCTGAAACAATTAGCCTTCCGAGGAGAAAAACGAACCAGAGCTAAATATCAGAAATAATGTCAGAGAAGGAGGTTAGCTACATCAAAAGTTTTCATTCCAAGAAATCTGGCTGAGTGTTGGGAATGGAAACCAGGCTAGCGAAGGGAGGGTCCTGGAAGCCCGAGGCACGGCCCACCCAGCCGTCAGGTCCCTGTGCTACTAAAATCCCTCTCACCCAGGGCGGAGGAATACGCTACGCTTATGTCTGGGAAGTGGCTGCTAAAGCAGTCAGCCCGCGATCCACTTACTCTTTTCACCAGAATACATCCGCCGGGGAAACAAAAGCGTGGTTTCTCCTTTTCAGCTGGACTCTGGGTGAAGAGACTGATAAACTTTTTTAGGAGAAAGAGAGCTCGTCTCTGAAAATGTCCTCGGCCCTGGATGACAGCTCTGGGGAAGCCAGGTCGGCTGCACAGGCCCCTGGAGTCCGAGCGGAGCCGCTTCGTGGTCGAGGTGCTTTCTCTGGGTGCCTCACCCGGGACTCCCCGAGGACCCACCTATTCCGGGCCAGAGGGGCCCACCCCATAGCTCCAGGCCGCTCCCTGCGCCATCTAGGGTTTCCGGATGCCTGTATCCCTGCAGTAATTACGTGAAACTGATCTTGGGTAAGAACGCTGCATCGTCCACGTCTGATGCGCTAACTCAACCCCTTGCGTCAGCCCAGTGGCCACCATTACCCACATCAGTGATTCTCAAGCACCAGTATGGGTGGGTGCACACGGTCGCGGGGCTTGTAGAGCGGATTCCTGGACTCCCCACCTGGAGGTGCTGGCTGGGTGGATCTGGAGAGGGGACTGGCGTCCGTTTCTCAACTTAGAAGTCTGAATGTCACAAAATGATCCGGAAGTATCTCTAAGGCAGTCCTATGTTGGCATAGTTCTATTCCTTTCCATTGCAATAAAAGTATCTTCAGTGTTTTCAGACGTAGAAAATAAACGCGTGGATACCCAGGGGGAAGGCTGGGGTGAAAAGAACTGAGAGTTTGGTGCTGACACCTACACACTCTGGGAACTATGTATAAAATAGACAACCACTTGGGAAGGCGCAGTGGAGCACAGGAACTCCCGCACCGTGGGACCTCAGGGGGAAGGAAGTCCAAAAGGGAGGGGCAGAGGTACGCTGCCGGCGGACGCCCCCTGCTGCACAGTAGAAACCAGCTCAGCATGGCAGAGCAAGTGTACTCCAATACAAATAGTAAAAAGTAAAGCAGTTTTTGCATAAAAAATCTTCAGTGTTTTATGATTTAGTCCTTGAATTTGCTGTGTTTGCTTTTTTTAAAAAATGTATTTGCCTCACGCACAGGAGTTGAATTACTGATTGAAATATACAGGGGAAATGGTCCCAGTCTCTTGTCACGTAGAACAGTGCATTTCTTCATTAAACAGTTACTAAGACTTAAGTTATGGAGGATTTTGAAAGCCTTGTTCCAGAGCATTTGACTGGTCTTCTTTAATAACACGTCTATCTACATGTTTAAAATTTACCTTCAGAGTCAATGCCGAACAATTTATTTCAGGCAGTATATAAAGCACCGTTTAAAGATGAATGCTTGATTTTTATCCCATTTCTTTCATTCTGTTTCACAACTATATTTAACACATCTTAATTAAACCCACTATTTACTTTCAGTGGTTATATTCAAAGTAAAGCAAAACTAGAAGGTTGTGGGGGGCCATGATTTGGGGGAGAAGGAGAGGGTTTTCCAGCAAGTCTCCTAAATACAGTTTAATCCCCAACAGAGAAATACTTGGCAATTACAACCCCATCTTCTAAAAGAGGTATGCAATTCTTACATTACTAAATATAACCCAGTGTAAGTCAGATTACAGAAGCAATATATTATGCAAACATATAATTTTCTGGCCACATCCTTGGTCTTAGGTTCCAGTTTTTAAAGTTTTCTCTTTTCTCCCTCAGTGAAGCATATTTTTTTCTCTCTTGCTTTTCTACCATGAAATATTTTACTCAAAAAGATAGACCTCCAAATTAATGATTAGTAAAAAAGGAAAATTACATTTAGCCAAGTAGAGAAAAACTTAAAAGGTTTTAAATTCTATTTAGCACAAGCAAAACCCAACTTCCTGGTTCATGTTAAAAAAACATGCATACGGCTCCTTGGTTGTCAACTGGCTTTTACAAAACACCATCTTGATGAATTAAGAGTAAATGAATGAGAACCATATGGATAAATCTCCTTTGAAATACACCCAGGATTAAAAAGTTTCAGAAAAATAGCTCTTGGCAAATACAGTTTTGTAGTTTTTGCTGGAATGAAAATGCTTGAAAAATAGTCTTAAGTGTCTTATGATTTAGTCCTTGAATTTGCTGTGTTTGCTTTTTTAAAAATGTATTTGCCTCACGCAGGAGTTGAATTACTGATTGAAATATACAGGGGAAATGGTCCCAGTCTCTTGTCACGTAGAACAGTGCATTTCTTCATTAAACAGTTACTAAGACTTAAGTTATGGAGGATTTTGAAAGCCTTGTTCCAGAGCATTTGACTGGTCTTCTTTAATAACACGTCTATCTACATGTTTAAAATTTACCTTCAGAGTCAATGCCGAACAATTTATTTCAGGCAGTATATAAAGCACCGTTTAAAGATGAATGCTTGATTTTTATCCCATTTCTTTCATTCTGTTTCACAACTATATTTAACACATCTTAATTAAACCCACTATTTACTTTCAGTGGTTATATTCAAAGTAAAGCAAAACTAGAAGGTTGTGGGGGGCCATGATTTGGGGGAGAAGGAGAGGGTTTTCCAGCAAGTCTCCTAAATACAGTTTAATCCCCAACAGAGAAATACTTGGCAATTACAACCCCATCTTCTAAAAGAGGTATGCAATTCTTACATTACTAAATATAACCCAGTGTAAGTCAGATTACAGAAGCAATATATTATGCAAACATATAATTTTCTGGCCACATCCTTGGTCTTAGGTTCCAGTTTTTAAAGTTTTTCTCTTTTCTCCCTCAGTGAAGCATATTTTTTTCTCTCTTGCTTTTCTACCATGAAATATTTTACTCAAAAAGATAGACCTCCAAATTAATGATTAGTAAAAAAGGAAAATTACATTTAGCCAAGTAGAGAAAAACTTAAAAGGTTTTAAATTCTATTTAGCACAAGCAAAACCCAACTTCCTGGTTCATGTTAAAAAAACATGCATACGGCTCCTTGGTTGTCAACTGGCTTTTACAAAACACCATCTTGATGAATTAAGAGTAAATGAATGAGAACCATATGGATAAATCTCCTTTGAAATACACCCAGGATTAAAAAGTTTCAGAAAAATAGCTCTTGGCAAATACAGTTTTGTAGTTTTTGCTGGAATGAAAATGCTTGAAAAATAGTCTTAAGTGTCTTGTTGAACCTGAGTTTCTAAGCCCCAGATTTTCCAGTCCACAGGGATACGGGGATGATGCTGAGCCCTGGAGAAGGTAAAGTCAATGGTCTCACTCAAGGCTGAGGTCAGAGGCTGTGTCACCTTGAGCATTTGGGGGCGTCATTCAAGATTCCCTGCAGGTGTGCGCGTGGGGAAAAAGAGCGCAGGCTCCAGCCTGTTGGTTCCATTTCTCCTTGCTTCTCTCCTAAAGAGCCTTGATAGACATTTTTCCCTGACCTCTCTTATAAAATTCTATTCCTAAGTGTACATCTTTTTATGTACAGTATGTGTGTATATATATATATATATATATATATATATATATATATTTTTTCCTTCAAAATTAGGAGTTTTTAGCATCCTCTGGAACCAAATTTTTCCCTCTTGAGGGTGCTATTGCCCCCTTTTGAGAATGTTTACTCCAGAGCAATGGTTTGCTATCAGGAGCTCAGGAGCATTCTTATTTCCCAGGGAAATCTGTGATGTCTGAAGACATTTCTGACGGGCACAGCCGCAGGCTGGGGTGAAGAGGGATGCTCCAGGCAGCTGGTGGGGTGAGGCCAGGGCTGCTGCTCCCTATCCGCACTGTACAGGACAGACCTTCCCCAGGAAGAATCATCTGGTCTCAGGCTGTCAGTCCTGTCGAGGCTGAGAAACCCACTTGAGAGGCAGCTCGAGTCTGGATCGTGGGCTCACTCACTCACTGGGCCTCCTACAGCAGGGCCCCCAAGCCCCTGGTTCTGTGGCCTGATAGGAGCCAGGCTGCAAAGCCGCAGGTGACCCAGCCAGGGTTCCTCTGGATGTAGAGCCGCTCCCCACCACTCCCACTACTGCCGAGATGCACCTCCTGTCAGATCAGAGGCAGCCCCGGTTCTGAGAGGAGCGTGGACCCCGCTGTGAACTGTGGTGGGAAGGACCTGGGCTACACGCTCCTTAGGAGAATCATCCCCAGACCACCCTGGCACTGCCACTCCCAATCCAGGAAAAATCGTCTTCCACAAAACCGGTCACTGGTGCCACAATGGTCGGGCACAGTCTCCTTTGAAATACACCCAGGATTAAAAAGTTTCAGAAAAATAGCTCTTGGCAAATACAGTTTTGTAGTTTTTGCTGGAATGAAAATGCTTGAAAAATAGTCTTAAGTGTCTTGTTGAACCTGAGTTTCTAAGCCCCAGATTTTCCAGTCCACAGGGATACGGGGATGATGCTGAGCCCTGGAGAAGGTAAAGTCAATGGTCTTACTCGAGGCTGAGGTCAGAGGCTGTGTCACCTTGAGCATTTGGGGGCGTCATTCAAGATTCCCTGCAGGTGTGCGCGTGGGGAAAAAGAGCGCAGGCTCCAGCCTGTTGGTTCCATTTCTCCTTGCTTCTCTCCTAAAGAGCCTTGATAGACATTTTTCCCTGACCCCTCTTATAAAATTCTATTCCTAAGTGTACATCTTTTTATGTACAGTATGTGTGTATATATATATATATATATATATATATATATATATATTTTTTTTTTTCCTTCAAAATTAGGAGTTTTTAGCATCCTCTGGAACCAAATTTTTCCCTCTTGAGGGTGCTATTGCCCCCTTTTGAGAATGTTTACTCCAGAGCAATGGTTTGCTATCAGGAGCTCAGGAGCATTCTTATTTCCCAGGGAAATCTGTGATGTCTGAAGACATTTCTGACGGGCACAGCCGCAGGCTGGGGTGAAGAGGGATGCTCCAGGCAGCTGGTGGGGTGAGGCCAGGGCTGCTGCTCCCTATCCGCACTGTACAGGACAGACCTTCCCCAGGAAGAATCATCTGGTCTCAGGCTGTCAGTCCTGTCGAGGCTGAGAAACCCACTTGAGAGGCAGCTCGAGTCTGGATCGTGGGCTCACTCACTCACTGGGCCTCCTACAGCAGGGCCCCCAAGCCCCTGGTTCTGTGGCCTGATAGGAGCCAGGCTGCAAAGCCGCAGGTGACCCAGCCAGGGTTCCTCTGGATGTAGAGCCGCTCCCCACCACTCCCACTACTGCCGAGATGCACCTCCTGTCAGATCAGAGGCAGCCCCGGTTCTGAGAGGAGCGTGGACCCCGCTGTGAACTGTGGTGGGAAGGACCTGGGCTACACGCTCCTTAGGAGAATCATCCCCAGACCACCCTGGCACTGCCACTCCCAATCCAGGAAAAATCGTCTTCCACAAAACCGGTCACTGGTGCCACAATGGTCGGGCACAGCTTACCTACAGTGTGTGTCTGTGAGACAGGGAGAGTGACGGTGCAGGGTTAAGGAGAGGATCACAGGAGGCAGTCCCCACGGGACACTCAGACACGGCCTGGGGCACCGGCACACTCGGTACCGGTTAGCTCTGATTATTATTTTAAATCACATCACCCTGGAAGCAACAAGCGCTTGCATGAAATTACAGGAATGCATAAGCAGCGCAGGGTATTTCTGGGAATTAATGGACATCTATTCATTTTCCTGAAGTGCCAGGAGCCAACGGCTTCCTGCTCCAACCGAAATTCAGAAGGCATTTTTGCAGTGGCAAGAGAACTATTACATTTGGCAGATAAGTGATTAGAAGAGTAAATACCATAGGAAAGAGTCAAGGCCGCTGCTGCAGATGAGTGTATTTTCATTATTTTCTGGAAAAAAAAAAAAAAAAGACCTGGGTATAAAGTGTAATAAATACTTTGCTTGGGCTTCAGCAGACCATCAAAAAGTGCCACTCTGACAGTCCGTGTATCTGCTGGCAGTTCAGGAAATGCTATTTTTAATGAGAAATATCAGGTTCATAGCACAGTGAAATAGGAATTAGTGCCTCTGATGTACTTGTGATGCACATACCTTTGCAAAATACTAGCTGTAGTCTTAGAGTTTCCTGCTATTTCTATATTAGCTGCAGTTTTTGCATGTACAGTGCAGATGGAACGAGTAACCTGGGTTTGCTGGGGGTATAGCAATGGATGGTTTGTTACAGAAAATTGTAAACCATCCCCCTTCCTTTCATTTTATAAAATAAATATAGAAGATGCAAGGGGTGGGGAAGAATTCCATTTGCTTCCATCTCAAGTGCCACTAGCTTGCCATTTCCTAATCTGAGCTGATTTTCCAGGTCAGCAGTCTGAGTCCTCCCTGCTTCCCTGGTCTTCCTGGGCACATGCTTAATTGCTTAATCTGTGTCCAAATCTTTGCGACCCCATAGACTTGTAGCCTATCAGACTCTTCTAATTTTTTTGTTTTTTTAGTTTTTTTTTGTTTTTAACTTCATGCCATGAGCTCTTTCTTAGTTACTTATTATTTTCATCCATCTTTGTTCTTTGGCATGTATGGGCCTCCCATTGCAGTGGTCTCTCTCCTTGCAGAGCACTGGCTTTGGGTGCATGTGCTCCAGAGCTTTGGCTCATTAACTGGACACACCAGCCCAGCTGCTCCATGGCACGTGGGATCTTCCTGGACCAGGGATCGAACTGGCGCCCCTTGCACTGCAGGGCAGACTCTTTACCTACTGGGCCACCAGGGAAGCCCCTCTATCAGGCTCTTCTGTCCAAGGAATTCTCCAGGCAAGAATACTGGAGTAGGTTGCCATGTCTTCCTTAAGGGGATATTCTTGACCTAGTGACTGAACTTGCATTTTCTGCATTGCAGGCAGATTCTTTTACTGCTGAGCCACTGGGGAAGCCCTTGAGGGAGGCAGAAATAGACTTAAGTCTTCCATGGGAGAGGGCTGTCCCTGGATCTTCCACTTGTCCTTATCTTCCTCAGCTTCTAACCTCTCAGTAGAAGTCTCCCTGAAGAAAAGAAACCGTCTGTGGAGAAGAACCACCTGGCCTGGGGTTCCGACTCAGCCACTTATGAGTCCTGGTTCTCTTGACTGTTGAGGACAGACGAGCTGGCAGCTGAGATGGACTCACCATTGACCCGGGCCTGGTCCACAGAGCTGCTCTCGAAGGGACGTCAGCCGCTGGCCCGTTGCTGCCGGTGGCAGGACTGAATCCCCAACACAGAAGACACAGTGGCTCAGGGTGCTGCAGGCGTAAGGAAGAATGGTCAGAGGCTTCCTTTAAAAGACGCCTTCCCATGATTATGCCAGTTTGGCAAGCCTCGTTTTCTCCTACAGAGGAATTTCTTAGGAGTGTCAACTGATTTATTTATTTTCTTGAATGATGAGCTTCTAAATATCACCAGCAGTGAAAATCCCTTCCAACCAGAAACAAGAGCCAGGAGCCTCATTCTTGGGTGTGATTAGAAAGCACTGCATAAAACCTTTCAAGGGCGACTTTCTCTGTACAAAGTCCCTGAAGGCAAAATGCCCTTCAAATGTCCTTCCTTCCCCTCCTGTGAATGAGAAGTGGCTTCATTTGGGCACGGTTGGCTCCTAGCCTCCTTGTGCTGCGGCCTAGCACCAGGGCTGGAAAGGAGAGTCGGGGTGGCGGTGTGAAGACTGCTTCCTCTGGTCTTGAGAGGATGCAGTAGCTACACCTCTTTGGTCGCTCTGATTCCAGAGCACTGCACCTAGAGGCAGCTGAGTCACAGACAGAGTGCGGGCTGCCGCTCGTGAGCTGGCCTCCTGACGCAGCTACCAATGACTGGAGAATCCTGGAAAAGCCATCTCACCTCTCAGGACCACAATTTTCTTCAGATGCTTAAAAAACTGGGAGTTGGGGGTGGGTGGGAAGAAGATGGACAAAGCCAAGGCTCACCTCATGAGGTCTCCAGGGGGATCCAAACTGGAAATACCAAGTGCTCTGTGCAGCATAAGTTTCATGCAAATATGGTGTAGGATTAACATTAGGAGAGCCTGGCTCCTCACCAACCTGCTTTTCCTTTCTTTTACCTATCATATTGATATATGCATTTTAAGTTTTAATTGAAGTACAGTTGAATTACATTGTTGTGTTATTACTGCTGCACAGCAAAGTAACTCAGTTATACATGTATATACGTTCTTTTTAAATATTCTTTCCATTATGGCTTATCCCAGGAGATGGATATACTCCCCGTAGGACCCTGTTGTTTATCCGTTCTGCATGTAATAGTTTGTATCTGCTAATCCCCAACTCCTACTCCATCCCTCTACCCGCTATATCCTTTAATCGTATTTAACCTGTGCCCATTTTAGACTGATAGCTTTTTGACTGCCCACATTTTATATTGTGTCAAAAATCTGAGAGAATGGTATCGAAACTGAATAGAGGTTGATTTAAGTCTAATTTTCTACAAGATGCAAAGAGAAAACCCCATAATGATTCCCTCTAGAAGTCATCTAAATAGAAGTAGGAAAACCTGAGATATGAAACATTAATTAAGACTATGATGGCCAACATTGCATATGTGAAGAGACTGAAGAAGGAACTGGTCAAACAAGACCTATCTTAGGAACTAAGAACTTCTTATTCTACGGTTTTGCTGTAGACACTGCTTTCTACAAAAGATCTTAAATTTGCCTTTTGCTTTCATGAATAAAAAGACTGCCTCTTTGCCTGACTTCTAATGTGTTGCTATTTTATTCTTAGGTTAAATGTGTGGGAGATAACATTTCATTCAAGGAAAACTCGAGCTGAAAGGGAAAGAAGGGTATTTCACAGCTAGGAATTTTAGGTTCACAGACCTTTTCTTGTACTCAAGAAAGTAGGATATGTACTGAAATGTTAGAAATGTCAGATCATTCGCTTATTTAGCTATTCAGAAATAACAGTTGACATCTGAGTCGGCAAGCACAGTCTCTGTTGTTCATACACTCCTTTAGAAGACTTCAGTTAATTTTAGTGTGGGTGGAGAGAATTCTATGTATTTGAAAATGTAATATAGATGGTATGTAAACAATGTCAGAGTCTAGACTTTCTAATGCTGTATCTACCCATAAATGTATTTGGAATACTTACTGTGCACCACGCACTGAGTTAGCAGTGAGGATTTTACAAAATAATAATAAACGGTTACTGTCCCTAGTAGGAGAGATTAGGCAAAAATATTTCAAAAACAAGAAAGAAAATATCTAGCCAAGTGCCATGTGGAATGGAGACAGTGCTGTCGGAAGTCAGAGGACGCGAGACCATGGGGGACTGAAGGTCAGGGAGAGCGTTTAACCAGAAGCTAAGAATCTGAGCAGGGCGTTAACAGAATGAGCGATATTTGAATACACAAGGAGAGGGGGCGAGCCCGCCGAGCATGCTTGGGCAGGTTGGGATTCGCTGGATGAAGTGGGGCCTCCTATCAGGCGGAGGGAGGGGACCGGTAATAAAGGCAGACCAGGCAGGACTGTAGTGGGTTTGATCATAATGGGATCCATTGCTGTTGTTGTTGTACAGTTGCTAAGTTGTGTCCGACTCTTTTGCGACCCTACACACTGTATCACGCCAGGCTCCCCTGCCCTCCACTGCCCTTCCTGCAGTTTATTCAAACTCAAATCCACGGAGTCCATGACGCTCAAAGGGATTCGTGGCAGGTCTGTTTCTAGGGAATCCTATGATAAGAAATGTTGTTTTGGCAATATTAATATGATAACCATCTGCAAGATCAATGAAAGTGACAAGAACAATAACGAAGGTCGAATAATAAACCTGGATTTAGAATGGCGGCAGGTAAGACCGTGACACGGGACGTACCTTGTCAAATTCATACATGCCTCTGGCATGCCACCATGGAACAGCTCTCACTGTGGGGGCACGCTGACTGTGTTTTCCAAACGACCAAGTCATATAGAAAAACAACCGCTTCCTTCAAGGCGGAAGCTGCTATTTGAAGAGCTTACATCTTTCATGACTTCTACAGAGATCCAAGGTTTTTTCTTTTTTTCTCAAAATGAACCGTTGGTTTCTCATTGTCCCTCATAAGAAGCCTCGTTCTCTCAGCAGCACAGAGTTCCTCACCCCCATCTGGATATAAAATGGAGTGCATCTTTCTGCTGCTGCCTTTTTCTTTTTCTTCCCTTCTGAAACTTGTTTTTAAAGCTAGAGGCATCTAGATACTGGAATCCCACCCACATGACTTGGCATTAACTTTCCTTCCTAAAGCGAAACAATCCTAAAGCCCAGCAGGACTCTGGGAGACCTTCCAGAGGACAGAACCCTCACCCTGCATGTTCCCCACCTCTTGTTTGTAGAAAAACTTTAGCCTCTGGGCCTTCCCCGAGTCTCAAACAGTAAATTCAGTCAGAAAAGTAAGGAAACGCAGAAATAAAGGAAAACTGTCAAGTAAGATAAAACAATAGTCTAGCCTTAAAACAAAAGTCAAGGATCCTTATTTCCTACTCGAGGGCTATAAATAATACTCTAAGCCATATCTTTGAATTGTTTAGTACATACTAAGCCTGCCTGCCACATGGAAGAAGCTGACTGCATGCTAACAGAAGCAGGTAGACACCGGACCATTTGGAACCATAAGGCTAATAATGCTGACTCCTGAAACACCACCCAGTTACCTTACCACCAACCAGAAATCAATCAGAAAAATGTCCGCAAGCTGATCAGACCCCCGCGAACCCACTCCCTCATCTTGCCTTTAAAACTCTTTCCTAAGTAACATTCCATTTGTATGCATGTGTCATGGCTTCTTTATCCATTTCTCTGTTGGTGGACATTTCAGTTGATTCCATGTCCTGCCTATTATAAATAGTGCTGCAACGAACAATGCACATTGCATGTGTCTCTTGGAATTATGGTTTTCTCTGGGTATATGCCCAGGAGTGGGATTGCTGGGTCATGTAAAGGAACAAAATTGTGCCATTGGTAGAGGCGTGGCTGGACCTAGAGACTGCCATAGAGAATGAAATGAGTCAAAGTATAAAATAAATATCATAATGCATTTGTGTGCCCGTCTAGAAAAAAGGCTACAGATGAACTTATTTGTACAAATGGAGATACAGTTGCTGAGAGCAAATACATGGACAGCAACAGGAAAGGGAGGTAGGATGAATTGGGAGACTGAGATAGACATACATTTACTACTGATACTATGTATAAAATAGACCACTAATGTGAACCTACTGTTTATCTCAAGAAATTCTATTTATCCAGTGCTCTGTGGTGACCTACATGGGAAGGACATTCAAAAGGGAGGAGACATACGTCTACATACGGCTGATTCACTTGCTGTATGGCAGAAACTAACCCAACATTGTAAAGCAACTCTACTCCAATAAAACAAAAATGAAAACCCTTCCCTGAAAGTCACTGTGACGTTCCGGGAAGCACAAGCCATCTGCTGTCCTTAATCTGTGCACTGCAATAAATGCTCTACTTTCCTTCATCACATCCAGGGTTCATCAGATTGGCTTTGCTGTGAGTTGGGTGAAGGGATCCAGATACAGACAGGTAACAATCTCGTGGTGAGAAGAGGCTGTCCTCAGTTCCTCCATTTGAACGTGTTTATTGCATCATTTCATAAAAACAGGTTTTTAAGACCAGGTGATTTTCCTTGGGTTGCTTCCACTTGAAACAAGCTCTCCTGCTGTTCAGTCCTGAAGTCACGGCCGACTCGCTCAGCCCCGTGGACTTCAGCACGCCAGGCTCCCCTGTCCTTCACTGTCTCCCGGAGCTTGCTCAAACTCATATCCACTGGGCTGGTGAGGCTATCTAAGCATCTCATCCTCATGCCACTCTCTTCTCCTTGTACCTTCAATCTTTCCCAGCATCAGGATCTTCCCATCAGGGGGCCAAAGTGTTGGACCTTCAGCTTCAGCGTCAGTCCTTTCAATGAATATTTGGGACTGATTTCCTTTAGGATTGACAGGTTTCATCTCCTTTATCCAAGGAGACTCTCAAGAGTCTCCTCTTGACCTGCTCCTTTGCTCAGACAGTGATCAATCCTACAGGCACTGCTCATGGCTTTATGTACCTAATTTCATGAACGACTCACTATGCTTCTATGGAGGAATCACACATATTATCACGCCATTTTGCAGGCAGGATCACTGACACACATAGAGAAGACTGCCCTGGCTACACAGTCAGGGTCATCATGCTGTCTGTCTGACTTGGGTGTGCTCCCTCTGAACCACGAGGCTACACTGCCGTCCATGTGCTTCCCATCCTAAGAGCCTCTGGCCTCCTGTCCTCTCTGAAATACTGTCCCGTCACACTGCAGTGTGGGAGTCCCTCAGTTACCTAATAAAATCTCAATTATTACTCTTTTTCAGATGAAAAAGGGAGACAAAGTCATGAAGGGTTGGTGACAGATGCTGTCTGGGGACTTGGTTTCAGGATATCTCTGGAGCTGTTTCACTCTGTGTTGCTTTCACTACCTGATCTTTGTACAGTCAGAACGATGGAGCTAGTCAGGACGGCGACAGCATGCTGGAGTTCTGTAGTCTGATAGAAAATCAGATAGTCATAGGGAGGCTAAAGAGAAGCCTAAAGTCAAGAGATTTAAATCCTTTGCCCATTTAATTCTTTTTTTCACACGTGCTAAAATGCTCTGAGAAAAGCCATGAAGTGTAACATGAGTATTAATACCTGTAACATGAGTATTAATACCTGTGGCCATGTCAGTTTTTGCTCCTACTTATGACTGAATGGAGAAAAGCATCTTTTTACTGTTAATGAAGTAACATGAATAAAGACACATATATCATCACTGAGGATCAAAGGAAAATGTGCACGAGGGCCATGACAGCTTAAATATTTCCTCCCCGAGATGTTGTTGGAAGATCCCTTTTCATTGGATGAAGGTGCAGTTTCCTTGACAACCAGCTTTCTGAACAGACTGCCTATACCTCAGCGTCCTCCAGCTTGCTATAAAAGTCAAAGTGCGGTATTCTTACAAGATGCACATACATTTACTAAGGAGCGACTTTACGATTTGCAGGCAATTTCTACCAGATATGGCCAAGAAGATGTTAGCTAACTAAGAAAAAAAGAGCTCCTAAATCCCTTGTGTTCAGGACTGTAAAAGCTCTTAAATTTACACTTGTTCCTTAAATAAAAATTGTCGTTTCTTTGTGATTATCTATGTATGCCTGCTTGTTCATTAACTCAGAAATGGGTCACTCTGGGTTTACACGACATTTATCTAAAGATAGAAACATTAGGAAGGTAACAACTGGTGAGATGCTGTTAGTCCTCATCACCAGGAGCGATGCCAGATTGCCCCAGCTGACCATGAGCATCTGTGCCCAGTCTTCCCAAGAACCTTCCTCTTCCAGGGAACTCTTGCCGCCTCCGGGAATTTCTGTGCAGCCGTAGAAAAAGCGAAGCAAATGGAATTGGGTTTGGCAGAGCTTTTCAAATAACTTGTTTCATTTCTTGAAATGGGAAACCTAACAGCCTATAGGCACTGGTCCAGAAGTTTCACACTCAGGTTCATTTTTCTTTAGAGGAATATGAGGATGTATTTTTCATCACCTCTTACCCTTGGATTAGAAGTAAAAAATCACAGCTTAATCTCTGCAACCGTGGATGTGCCCTTTAAACACAACCATGTCTGCCACATACTTCGGTGCATTTGTTATTGTTTAGTTGTTAAGGCAAGTCCAACTCTGTGCAACCCCCTGGACTGTAGCCCACTAGGCTCCTCTGTCTGTGGGATTTTCCAGGCAAGAATACTACAGTGGGTTGCCATTTCTTTTCTCAGGAGATCTTCCCGACCTAGGGATCAAACCTGGGTCTCCCACAAGGATAGGTGGATTCTTTACCATCTGAGTCACCAGGGAGTCCCGTCTTTGGGCCGTACCTTGTCTTTAAAATGCATAATTTGTGACAGTGTCTTAAGTGAGGCATCTCAACTTCCAGTTATGAGCTTATATGTAAAATTGTATTTATTGATGGATATATATATTATTTCAAAAGGCACTTTAGTTCTTCTATGAGACTCTAAAGGCATCTACATTTCATATGTGTGTTGATGGAACTTCCACAGTTTCCTCCCTGACTTTCCATCCTTCCTTCTTTCTCATGGATGATACAGTTGTGTCCTCTTTTAGTCCTTGCACCCTCCCTCCAAACCAAAACCCTACCACTTCTATTCTGTTCCTTGTTGCTTATATCAGATTTTTGGGTATAGATTAGTGAACTAAAAGTATTATACAGCATATACATAATAAACCATCAAAGAAACGACCCAAGTCCTGGACTCACCACAGTCCATGGGTTTACGACATTTATCTAAAGATAGAAACATTAGGAAGGTAACAACTGGTGAGATGCTGTTAGTCCTCATCACCAGGAGCGATGCCAGATTGCCCCAGCTGACCATGAGCATCTGTGCCCAGTCTTCCCAAGAACCTTCCTCTTCCAGGGAACTCTTGCCGCCTCCGGGAATTTCTGTGCAGCCGTAGAAAAAGCGAAGCAAATGGAATTGGGTTTGGCAGAGCTTTTCAAATAACTTGTTTCATTTCTTGAAATGGGAAACCTAACAGCCTATAGGCACTGGTCCAGAAGTTTCACACTCAGGTTCATTTTTCTTTAGAGGAATATGAGGATGTATTTTTCATCACCTCTTACCCTTGGATTAGAAGTAAAAAATCACAGCTTAATCTCTGCAACCGTGGATGTGCCCTTTAAACACAACCATGTCTGCCACATACTTCGGTGCATTTGTTATTGTTTAGTTGTTAAGGCAAGTCCAACTCTGTGCAACCCCCTGGACTGTAGCCCACTAGGCTCCTCTGTCTGTGGGATTTTCCAGGCAAGAATACTACAGTGGGTTGCCATTTCTTTTCTCAGGAGATCTTCCCGACCTAGGGATCAAACCTGGGTCTCCCACAAGGATAGGTGGATTCTTTACCATCTGAGTCACCAGGGAGTCCCGTCTTTGGGCCGTGCCTTGTCTTTAAAATGCATAATTTGTGACAGTGTCTTAAGTGAGGCATCTCAACTTCCAGTTATGAGCTTATATGTAAAATTGTATTTATTGATGGATATATATATTATTTCAAAAGGCACTTTAGTTCTTCTATGAGACTCTAAAGGCATCTACATTTCATATGTGTGTTGATGGAACTTCCACAGTTTCCTCCCTGACTTTCCATCCTTCCTTCTTTCTCATGGATGATACAGTTGTGTCCTCTTTTAGTCCTTGCACCCTCCCTCCAAACCAAAACCCTACCACTTCTATTCTGTTCCTTGTTGCTTATATCAGATTTTTGGGTATAGATTAGTCAACATATTTACACATTTAATGAACTAAATAAAGCCATAAGTTACCTGACAGCCAGAACTATATACATTAACTCATAACATAATAAACCATCAAAGAAACGACCCAAGTCCTGGACTCACCACAGTCCAGAGCTCTCCTTGGAGGTCAAAGCACAGCCAGAAGCCTTTAGCTAAGCAAGTTCTAATGACCACTTGGAACGACGCACTGGGAGTTAACTGCAGAGAAGATTCTTTTATTGAAAATGACATTTATATGACACAGCTTATAACATAATGAGGGCAGTCAGTTCTGGAGGGTGAATGAGGCCAAGTGCTGAGCAAAGCAGGACTCCTTCAGTTTCCTGAAACCATGATGTCTGATAAACAACAGAGTTGGAGGGGGAGGCAGTGTGACTTAGCTCCTCATGTTGTTCAGTTGCTCAGTTGTGTCCCCTTGGACTGCAGCATGCCAGGCTTCTCTGTCTTGTACCATCTCCCGGAGCTGGCTCAGACTCATCTCCATGGACTCGGTGATGCCATCCAGCCAATTCATCCTCTACCACTCTCTTCTTCTCCTGCCCTCAACCGTTTCCAGCATCCGGGTCATTTTCAAAGAATCAGGTCTTCACATCAGGTGGCCAAAGTGTTGGAGTTCCAGCTTCAGCATCAGTCCTTCCAATGAATCTTCAGGATTGGTTTCCTTTAGGATGGACTGGTTTGACCTCCTTGCTGTCCAAGGGACTCTCAAGAGTCTTTCAGCACCACAGTTTGGGAGCATCAATTCTTTGGCACTCAGCTTTCTTTTTGGTCCAACTCTCACACCCATACATGACTACTGAAAGAACCAATTCCTCGTGATCCCCTTGGGAAAGGATCATACGGCATATTTCACAAAACTGTGCTCTTCCTAAACACGCTAGTATTGGGTTGGTCAAAACTTCCTTCAGGTTTTTCTGTAAGAAGTTTTGGCCCCAAATAAACATTCTGGCCAATCCAATGTTTTGAAGATTGATCTTCCTGAAGGAGGAGCACTCTTAACTGGTTTGTGTGGGAGGATTAGACATAGAAGATGTCCAGCCAGGAAAGTTTGGTCTCGCAAGAAATCTTAAATATGGATGTTATTTTCATTGTGTCTCATGATTCTTATGTTTTGAAAATGTATCACTGTTGCTTTTATTTAATGTGGACATTAGTGGAATTGTATCATGCTTACAGTGTTTCATAAGTAGGTATATTCTTTGAAATCTCTTTTTCTTGCCTCACCAAGCCTTCCCCCTCAACTCAGCAGGTGATGGTTTCTCCTTTGCTGGAGAGAAATCTGTAAATATCACCTAAAGCACCTAACAGGACTTCCTCCCAGTGTTTCTCATCCCTCTGCTGATCTTTTCTCCAAACCCAAGGGACAAAAGCATCTCTTCTCTCCTCACCTCTTCTCTCTTAACCACTTTGCATGGATAAGTGAGTCACACTACTTTGAAAATCCTCCAGGATTAAGCCCTCAAGTTCTTCTCTTCAGCTGCATCCCTCTGGGGTCTAATTTCTTTCCAATCATCTTAGGCTTTTCTTAGGTAGAGAAATCCGTTTGTTCTTTAGTGTTCAGGAAGCTCGTTCCACTCATCTCTCTGGTATTTTACTCACCTTGTTGGTTAAGATTGGAAGAAGGAAATACAGGTGCAAGTGTTTGTCTTTTGGGAGGTTTTTTCCTTTTCTTATCTGCTGCCTGCAGGATGGGTGCATTGGTTCTGCTCTAGATTCCAGATGGAAAGTGAGCCAGAGTTGGGGTGAAGTTGATTTTCTTAAAGGAAGCTTACTGATCAACGTCTTTCACTCTCTTCCATTAACTCTCAACAAACATGGTACACTGAATGGGTCTTCTGATTTAGATGTGAATTCAGTGTTAGTTGCCACCAAAGTATGGCTGATACACACTTCTCAATCCAGTTTTATACAGTGATAAAGTGGATCATGGCTGTGGCTCTTCCTAAACACGCTAGTATTGGGTTGGTCAAAACTTCCTTCAGGTTTTTCTGTAAGAAGTTTTGGCCCCAAATAAACATTCTGGCCAATCCAATGTTTTGAAGATTGATCTTCCTGAAGGAGGAGCACTCTTAACTGGTTTGTGTGGAGGATTAGACATAGAAGATGTCCAGCCAGGAAAGTTTGGTCTCGCAAGAAATCTTAAATATGGATGTTATTTTCATTGTGTCTCATGATTCTTATGTTTTGAAAATGTATCACTGTTGCTTTTATTTAATGTGGACATTAGTGGAATTGTATCATGCTTACAGTGTTTCATAAGTAGGTATATTCTTTGAAATCTCTTTTTCTTGCCTCACCAAGCCTTCCCCCTCAACTCAGCAGGTGATGGTTTCTCCTTTGCTGGAGAGAAATCTGTAAATATCACCTAAAGCACCTAACAGGACTTCCTCCCAGTGTTTCTCATCCCTCTGCTGATCTTTTCTCCAAACCCAAGGGACAAAAGCATCTCTTCTCTCCTCACCTCTTCTCTCTTAACCACTTTGCATGGATAAGTGAGTCACACTACTTTGAAAATCCTCCAGGATTAAGCCCTCAAGTTCTTCTCTTCAGCTGCATCCCTCTGGGGTCTAATTTCTTTCCAATCATCTTAGGCTTTTCTTAGGTAGAGAAATCCGTTTGTTCTTTAGTGTTCAGGAAGCTCGTTCCACTCATCTCTCTGGTATTTTACTCACCTTGTTGGTTAAGATTGGAAGAAGGAAATACAGGTGCAAGTGTTTGTCTTTTGGGAGGTTTTTTCCTTTTCTTATCTGCTGCCTGCAGGATGGGTGCATTGGTTCTGCTCTAGATTCCAGATGGAAAGTGAGCCAGAGTTGGGGTGAAGTTGATTTTCTTAAAGGAAGCTTACTGATCAACGTCTTTCACTCTCTTCCATTAACTCTCAACAAACATGGTACACTGAATGGGTCTTCTGATTTAGATGTGAATTCAGTGTTAGTTGCCACCAAAGTATGGCTGATACACACTTCTCAATCCAGTTTTATACAGTGATAAAGTGGATCATGGCTGTGGCTGTTCAGTCGCTAAGATGTGCCTCACTCTTTGTGACCCCACGGACTGAAGCACAATAGGTTCCCTGTCCTTCACTATCTCCTGAAGTTTGCCAAACTCATCTCCATTGAGTCAATGATGCCATCCAACCATCTCATCCTCTGTCATCCCCTTCTCCTCTTGCCTTCAATTTTCCCCAGCATCAGCATCTTTTCCAATGGGTCAGCTCTTTGTATCAGGTGGTCCAAGCACTGGGGCTTCTTTAAATATATCAGCCTATCTTTTGGCTATTTTAAACCTACTTTTGTCCATTCTAACTCCAAAGGGGAAAGTGTGTATGTCAGTTCCTCACTCATCTCTTACTCTTTGTGACTCCATGGGCTACCTCTTCCATCCATGAGATTCTCCAGGCAAGAATACTGGAGTGTATGGCCATTCCCTTCTTTAGGGGACCTTCTGACCCAGGGATCAAACTTGGCCTCTTGTATTACAGGCAGATTCTTTACCATCTGAGGCACCAGGAAAGCTCTAAAATAAACATTATGCAGGGACACATGCTAAACCAAGACTGTGAAGAGTTTGACTTACCATGGAAAGCATACATGCTAAGTCACTTCAGTGGTGCCTGACACTTGGCAATCCTATGAACTATAGCCCACCAGGTTCCTCTGTCCATGGGATTCTCCAGGCAAGAATACTGGAGTGGGTCAACATTTCCTCCTCCAGGGGATCTTCCTGACCCAGGGATCAAACCCAGTGACACTTACATCTCCTGCATTGTCAGAGAGGTTCTTAACTACTAACACTACCTGGGAAATCCCAAAAGGAATGGGGGTATGATTACATCCTCTTAAACTTGTTCAATGCAAGCCAACACACTCTGCTCACCCTAGCTTCTTCTTTCTAAAGACTTTTGATTTTTTTATTTAGAGTAACTTTAAGTTTACAACAAATCTGAGAAGGGTACAAAGAGTCTCCCCACGATGGGTTTAACATTTCACTCCGATAAATCTCAACAACCCCCAAAATGGTACACTGAATGGGTCTTCTGATTTAGATGTGAATTCAGTGTTAGTTGCCACCAAAGTATGGCTGATACACACTTCTCAATCCAGTTTTATACAGTGATAAAGTGGATCATGGCTGTGGCTGTTCAGTCGCTAAGATGTGCCTCACTCTTTGTGACCCCACGGACTGAAGCACAATAGGTTCCCTGTCCTTCACTATCTCCTGAAGTTTGCCAAACTCATCTCCATTGAGTCAATGATGCCATCCAACCATCTCATCCTCTGTCATCCCCTTCTCCTCTTGCCTTCAATTTTCCCCAGCATCAGCATCTTTTCCAATGGGTCAGCTCTTTGTATCAGGTGGTCCAAGCACTGGGGCTTCTTTAAATATATCAGCCTATCTTTTGGCTATTTTAAACCTACTTTTGTCCATTCTAACTCCAAAGGGAATGTGTGTATGTCAGTTCCTCACTCATCTCTTACTCTTTGTGACTCCATGGGCTACCTCTTCCATCCATGAGATTCTCCAGGCAAGAATACTGGAGTGTATGGCCATTCCCTTCTTTAGGGGACCTTCTGACCCAGGGATCAAACTTGGCCTCTTGTATTACAGGCAGATTCTTTACCATCTGAGGCACCAGGAAAGCTCTAAAATAAACATTATGCAGGGACACATGCTAAACCAAGACTGTGAAGAGTTTGACTTACCATGGAAAGCATACATGCTAAGTCACTTCAGTGGTGCCTGACACTTGGCAATCCTATGAACTATAGCCCACCAGGTTCCTCTGTCCATGGGATTCTCCAGGCAAGAATACTGGAGTGGGTCAACATTTCCTCCTCCAGGGGATCTTCCTGACCCAGGGATCAAACCCAGTGACACTTACATCTCCTGCATTGTCAGAGAGGTTCTTAACTACTAACACTACCTGGGAAATCCCAAAAGGAATGGGGGTATGATTACATCCTCTTAAACTTGTTCAATGCAAGCCAACACACTCTGCTCACCCTAGCTTCTTCTTTCTAAAGACTTTTGATTTTTTTATTTAGAGTAACTTTAAGTTTACAACAAATCTGAGAAAGGTACAAAGAGTCTCCCCCACTGCCCCCCACATGCACAGATGCTCCCAATATCAACATCATTATCACTTACCAGAATGGTATTAATACTTTATTTTTTTTTAACACCTATGTTGGTCTTAGGGACCACAGTTTTACTTGGGGAAACTGGGTCCCTCAAGACTTTGCCTTTTTTTTTTGGCCACTTCTATTGGTCTTTCATTTATTTATCTTTGTTCTTTGGCCTGTGTGGGGCTCCCATTGCAATAGCCTCTCACTGCAGAGCACCAGCTCTGGACGCATGTGCTCCAGAGCTCCGGCTCAGTGGTTGGACACATTGGTCCAGCTGCTTTGTGGCACGTGGGATCTTCCCAGGCCAGGGATTGAACTGGCACCCCTTGCACTGCCAGGTGGTGTCCTTACCCACTGGACCACCAGAGAAGCCCAATATAGTTTTTCTTTTTAATCAAGGATAAACTTGCATTCACACATCATAACCTCAGCTGGTAAAGAATCCACCTGCAATGCAGGAGACCCAGGTTTGATTCCTGGGTTGGAAAAATCCCCTGGAGAAAGGATGGGCTGCACACTCCAGTATCCTTGGGTTTCCCTGGTGGCTCAGACAGTAAAGTATTCACTTGCAGTGTGGGAGACTTGGGTTTTATCCCTGGGTTGGGAAGATCCTCTGGAGAAAGTTAACAGCTACCCATTCCAGTAAAATCGCCTGGAGAATTCCATGGACAGAGCAGCCTGGCAGGTTACAGTCCACGGAGTCGCAAAGAGTCAGACACGACTGAATGACTTTCACTCATCCACTCATGCAAATCCATTGTTTACCCTGCACGCACGTGTGTGTGTTTGTGTGTTAAGTTGCTTTGGTCATGTCTGAGCCTGAGTCTTTGTGACCTTATAGACTATAGCCTGCCAGGCTCCTCTGTCCACAGAACTCTCCAGGCAAGAATACTGGAGTGGTTTGCCATGCCCTCCTCCAGGGGATCTTCCTGACCCAGGGGTCAGACAGGTGTCCCCTGCATCTCCTGCATTGGCAGGCATATTCTTTACTAGTACTGCCACCTGGGAAGCCCAGTAGTTTACCTTAGGGTTCACTCTATTCTTGTACATTCTATGTGCTCAGTAGTGTGTAACTTTCTTTGTGGCCCCATGGTCGGTAGCCTCCCAGGCCCCTCTGTCCATGGGGTTTTCCAGGCAAGAGTACTGGAGTGAGGTGCCATTTCCCACTCCAGGGGATCTTCCCAACCCAGGTGTTGAACCAGAGTCTCTCATGTCTCCTGTGTTGGCTGACAGACTCTTTACCACTAGCGCCACCTGTATATTGGGACAAATGTATAAAGGTATGTATTCATCTTTATAATATCATAGTGTATTTTCACTGTCTTAAAAATCCTCTGTGCTCTGCCTGTTCATCTTCCCTCACCCCTTCCAAATTCCGATCTTTTTACTGTTTCCCTAGTTTTGCCTTTTCAGAAAGTAACATAGTTGGAATTGCAACTTAGGTGGCCATTTTAGATTGACTTCTTTCACTTAGTCATGTGAATTTCAAGTTCTTCCATGTCTTTTAGTGGCTTGATGGCTCATTTCTTTTTAGTGCTGGATACTATTCCATTGTCTCAGTTCACTTAACTGAAGGACATCTTACCTGCTTTCCTTTTGGCAATTTCAAAGTTCTTATAAACATTCATGAGTAGGTTTTTGTTTAGATACAAGTTTTCAGCTCCTCTGAGTAAATACAAAGGGACAGAATTGCTGGATGTATGGTAAAGAGTATTTAGTTTTGTAGGAAACTGCCAAACTGTCTTGCAAAGGAGCTGCAGCATTTTGTACTCTCCGCAGCAAAGCACAAGAACTCCTGCTGTGCCTCATCCTTGCCAGCGCTTGATGTTGTCAGTACTCTGGACTTTGTCCACAGGTACGTCTCCATGTTGCTTTCATTTGCATTTTCCTGATGACACAAGATGTAAAACATCTTTTCAGATGCTCATCTGCCATCTGTATATTCTCCTTCTTGAGGCGTTCATTGAGGTCTTTCACCCTTTATTAAACCAAGTTTGTTTTAATTTCTACCGTTGGGTTTTAAGAGTTCTTTGTATATTTTAGTTAACATCCTTCATCAGATGTGTCTTTAGAAAATACTAGATTTTCTCCCAGTGTGTGATTTGTCTTCTAAGTCTCTTGATATATTCATGTGGACCTAGCTCACTGGTCACCTCTGTCTGGAGATGCCATAGACATATTAAATGGAACAACAGGAAATGTATAATTATTTTCTCCAAATTGTTTTTTTCCTGCCTTTCTCATTTAAGAAGACTGACAGTGATAACAGATCTCCTTTTCTCACATAATCTACGTAACGGGTGCGTCACTGAGTTTTCTAGGTCAGAGCTCAGGGGATCCGTCTGCTCTCTTCTGTGCCCAGTGAGACCTCTGTCCTTCAGAATTCTCATCTCTACCCTACTGCTCATACATACAACCTCTCTGACTTAGTCTAATGGTCTCCCAAGCTGTCCTTTCTGTCTCAGGAAAACTCACATCTGGGCATGCTCCGTGTCCTTCAATGACTCCTTCAGTCTTCAAGATAAAGGTCAATTAAATACTTTCACACTATGCCCTCCATTTTCAGGCTCTGTGTGTCTCTCCGGCCCAGCCTCCTGCCACTGTCCTACGCAGATTGTTTGCACCTGCTGTTCTGAAAGCTAAGGGTTTGCCAAACACACCATGGTGTTTCACATATTGTTCCCTCTACTTCAAATGTCCTTGGCTGCAGTCACTGTTCAGTTAATTTCTACTTGTCCTTTAAGACCAGCATAAGCATTTTCTCTGCTAAGAATCCTTTAATAAATTCCCATGGTGATTTATACACCTTCCTTGCTGCTCTCAGGACAATATGCATAGATGCATGATGCTTTGCCTGCATGCTTACGATAATTATCATTCACCTTTCTATATTCTTATTTGTGTATTTGTCAATTAATTTCTTAAGGATCAATGGCAGCATTTTCATCATGTTTATATTCCTCTTGGTTAGTCTGATAATGTCCATGAAGCATCCACAGAAACAAGGAAGAATGAATGAAGGTAAGCTTCACTCTTTAGACCTGGAAGACACTTCCAGAACCAAATAAAGCCACACTGCCTAACCAGAGCCCAGCGGTTAACGGGGGCGTTACATAGCTAGGATGACGAAGAGTTCTTTGTATATTTTAGTTAACATCCTTCATCAGATGTGTCTTTAGAAAATACTAGATTTTCTCCCAGTGTGTGATTTGTCTTCTAGCTCACTGGTCACCTCTGTCTGGAGATGCCATAGACATATTAAATGGAACAACAGGAAATGTATAATTATTTTCTCCAAATTGTTTTTTTCCTGCCTTTCTCATTTAAGAAGACTGACAGTGATAACAGATCTCCTTTTCTCACATAATCTACGTAACGGGTGCGTCACTGAGTTTTCTAGGTCAGAGCTCAGGGGATCCGTCTGCTCTCTTCTGTGCCCAGTGAGACCTCTGTCCTTCAGAATTCTCATCTCTACCCTACTGCTCATACATACAACCTCTCTGACTTAGTCTAATGGTCTCCCAAGCTGTCCTTTCTGTCTCAGGAAAACTCACATCTGGGCATGCTCCGTGTCCTTCAATGACTCCTTCAGTCTTCAAGATAAAGGTCAATTAAATACTTTCACACTATGCCCTCCATTTTCAGGCTCTGTGTGTCTCTCCGGCCCAGCCTCCTGCCACTGTCCTACGCAGATTGTTTGCACCTGCTGTTCTGAAAGCTAAGGGTTTGCCAAACACACCATGGTGTTTCACATATTGTTCCCTCTACTTCAAATGTCCTTGGCTGCAGTCACTGTTCAGTTAATTTCTACTTGTCCTTTAAGACCAGCATAAGCATTTTCTCTGCTAAGAATCCTTTAATAAATTCCCATGGTGATTTATACACCTTCCTTGCTGCTCTCAGGACAATATGCATAGATGCATGATGCTTTGCCTGCATGCTTACGATAATTATCATTCACCTTTCTATATTCTTATTTGTGTATTTGTCAATTAATTTCTTAAGGATCAATGGCAGCATTTTCATCATGTTTATATTCCTCTTGGTTAGTCTGATAATGTCCATGAAGCATCCACAGAAACAAGGAAGAATGAATGAAGGTAAGCTTCACTCTTTAGACCTGGAAGACACTTCCAGAACCAAATAAAGCCACACTGCCTAACCAGAGCCCAGCGGGAAGACGTTACAAGCTGTGGATGTGGTCGTGTGTGGATGTGCATGTGCAGAACCATGAGGATGACGACTTTTCTCTTTGGGTTTTTAACCAGAAAGTATTATTGAACTGTATGATGCAGCCCTGACAGGAGTGTGTGTGTGGGGAGGTGGTGAGAGGTGAGGGGTTCGCATAGCAAATGTGACCCCTGAGGACTGGATTCAACTCTGCTCTCTTATTCATTTCTTTTCCAAGGCATCTGAATCATTGTTGTTAATCTGGATGTGACATATGTCATAAATCACTCTATCTATCTATCTATATAGTGTGTGCATAATTCAATAAACAAGGAGATAGATGGATAAGTAAGACAGATCTCCATAGCACTGATACAATTACCAAATTACCAAGACTGAAAAAGTGTCCTGAAGTCATAGACTTAAGTGATGAAAAGTCAATACTCTTGAAATACCTCTAACAGTCCTTAATGTAATGAATTGGCACATTTTCTTCCTAACAACTAAGACTGGAAGAGCACAGGTCTTTCAGGCATTTACAGCTCCCTTTATTTCCTGCCATTTCCCCCACGTACTTTCTTGTGAGTATCACGGCTATAAGTTTGGTTCTAATTAGGGCCTGAAAATTGTTGCTTGATTGTATACTCATAGCAACATAAGAAGTAAGGGGGAAAAACCAATTTAGCAGATTAGAATTTACTACAGCAAGACATCCAATTGTGGAATAACCCCAGTGTCCTTCACCTCACAAACCCTGCCCAGAAGGCCATTCCAAACATTTATTACTTGCAGAATGAAAAAGTGCTTCCTTATGTCTCTGCTAAATTTATTTGTCTTAACTTCCATTAAAGCCTCTGTGCTACAGAAGCTAAAAAAGGACCCGTAACCTGCATTATCCACACCTACGATTCTGTGCACTTTCATTAGACCTGACACGTCATTTCCATAGCATGGGGGTCTGTCCAAGAACCCCAGGGATTCCCTGCTTCACAGCTATTGTTATCAAGTTTTCAGCATTTTCCTTTTTCTTTTTCTTAAATTTAATTTAGAAAAAAAAAATGACTGTTTGGATGTAGATCTGCATCCTTAAAATCATTTACTATAGATTTAGTAGCATTTAACCAGAATTATGCTTGTGGGGTGGATACATGTTGACAAAAAGAAAACACAGGCAGGTTCTGACGGGTGATGATAAAAGCCCTTCCTCTCCAGCCAGCATGTGATTAAGCACAACAGCACAGAACAGCTTTTTAAGATTTTTGACATTAGGGACCACCTCTTTTATGTGCTCTGAATTGTTACTGGCACCCCATAGGTGTTTAATAAATATTAATACTGCTAAGTTTAATAATAAATGAAACAGGAAAAACTGAGCTTGAGAAAATCCCATGGTGGATAATGGTTGGAAGGCACGATTCATTGTTCTCAAGGACAATGTTCTTTTATTCCAGACACCATCTTAAAGATTTACATTTTTATCTGTTTCATTTAAAAATAATATCAAGGTTCCTCGTAGCCAACTTCTTCATTTAGGGCAGAGTAAAATTTCATTTTCAGATCAAATAGAAACAGAGGGACATAAACCAAAATGGTAGACCAATTCATGATGTGCAATTGTAGCGCAGAATTCGGGCCAGATGGGGCTATAAAACCAGCCTCTAAATCTCAATGTTTCATTTGTGTGTTTCAACGGGCAACATAAGAAGTAAGGGGAAAAACCAATTTAGCAGATTAGAATTTACTACAGCAAGACATCCAATTGTGGAATAACCCCAGTGTCCTTCACCTCACAAACCCTGCCCAGAAGGCCATTCCAAACATTTATTACTTGCAGAATGAAAAAGTGCTTCCTTATGTCTCTGCTAAATTTATTTGTCTTAACTTCCATTAAAGCCTCTGTGCTACAGAAGCTAAAAAAGGACCCGTAACCTGCATTATCCACACCTACGATTCTGTGCACTTTCATTAGACCTGACACGTCATTTCCATAGCATGGGGGTCTGTCCAAGAACCCCAGGGATTCCCTGCTTCACAGCTATTGTTATCAAGTTTTCAGCATTTTCCTTTTTCTTTTTCTTAAATTTAATTTAGAAAAAAAAAATGACTGTTTGGATGTAGATCTGCATCCTTAAAATCATTTACTATAGATTTAGTAGCATTTAACCAGAATTATGCTTGTGGGGTGGATACATGTTGACAAAAAGAAAACACAGGCAGGTTCTGACGGGTGATGATAAAAGCCCTTCCTCTCCAGCCAGCATGTGATTAAGCACAACAGCACAGAACAGCTTTTTAAGATTTTTGACATTAGGGACCACCTCTTTTATGTGCTCTGAATTGTTACTGGCACCCCATAGGTGTTTAATAAATATTAATACTGCTAAGTTTAATAATAAATGAAAAAGGAAAAACTGAGCTTGAGAAAATCCCATGGTGGATAATGGTTGGAAGGCACGATTCATTGTTCTCAAGGACAATGTTCTTTTATTCCAGACACCATCTTAAAGATTTACATTTTTATCTGTTTCATTTAAAAATAATATCAAGGTTCCTCGTAGCCAACTTCTTCATTTAGGGCAGAGTAAAATTTCATTTTCAGATCAAATAGAAACAGAGGGACATAAACCAAAATGGTAGACCAATTCATGATGTGCAATTGTACGCGCAGAATTCGGGCCAGATGGGGCTATAAAACCAGCCTCTAAATCTCAATGTTTCATTTTGTGTGTTTCAACGGGGCAACATGGAATATCAGTCAGGAAACAGGTAGGCATTAGCACATCCTTCTGCAGTTCCTCATGGCTCTTTCCTCCCTAAGCTGTCAACCACAGGCGCGTGCCTTGACACGGAGCCTAGCGGACGGAGGAAAGGGACAGACGAATGAAGAGGAGCTGCTTTCCCAGAGGGAGAGTGGACGCTGAGCAGGGGCAGCTCTTACTCACTCAGACGCTGAATGTGCAAAGCAGCAGTGGTTCCGCCCAAACAGGGCCCAACTTCCTCTTGTCAAATCCAAGAAGTGTTCATCAGCTCTCACAATTGCTTCTTCAGCGAGCTGGAAAGGACCTGAGGCTGTAGGATTTGTCTTCCTTCATCTGGGCAGACCTGGACATTAGCAAGGAAGCAGCTGGCTTATTTAGACTGCTTTTAGGCTGTGTGAGTCACGTGAATTTTTTTGTTGCTTTGTTTGATAAATCAGTCAAATAATAGGTCTGCTCTCTTTAACTCACTCTCTACCTCCCCCCAAAACTGTCTTATGGAAAGAGACATTTTACTCTTCTACTATTTTATCAACTCATATACTGTGTAAGAGATGTGCTTAGACTCAGTAACTGTTCCAGGAAGAAAAAACGTAAGATCATAGCAACTATTAACCCAAAGCTTTTGAATAAAAGGACAGAATGAGGATCAATCTCTTCACCCACAAACTGGAAGAAGCAACGCAAGATGCAGTAAAATAATTTAAGGGAAACATATAATAAAAAATAAAAGAAAAATATGAATTCATTTATTCATACCTCACTTTACGCCAGAAAAGGATGGAGGAGAGTTTATAAAATTTCTAAAGTGTGATATAAAGGAATAAAAAACATCAAATCTTTTATAAGATCGGGCACCAAACTGTGAGTCTGTAAATATCTGAGTCATAAATTTTTCTCACAATACTGACTGTAGCATATACCACAGGTAGACTCGAGATTGTATGTGAAATTTTCAGTTTCTAAGGTATTCTCAGATGTTTCAGTTTTGACTTGAGAGAGGTCAGATTACCTAGCGGAAAATCCCAAATAGTGTCAAAGTGCATTATGGTAATGGATGTTGACATTAAGCAGGCTTGAAAGCTCTTGCCAGAAATGACACTATAGTTCAAGACCATGCTCACTGGCTAGAACGAGGCATCATTCTGGAAAGCACTGCCTGTCGAAGGTAAAATGTCTTGACACACTTGCGTGTCTGAAGCTGAAGTTCCAAGTGGACTGCAAACTGGGAGGCTGGCTGGGGCTACTAAAAGCGCCCGGCTCTCCCCTTCTTCACGCGACTGTGAGATGGAGGGGGCAATTTAGGTTACAAACTTCCGCTCCAGCCAAGCCTGACTCTCAGGGAGACAGAAAACTCTGGCCTTGTGCAGGCACCAAGGGCCATGTCCTTGAAAGGTAACGGGAAGCTTAAACGGTCTCTTTAATGAATAAACCCAAATTCTCAAATTCCACATTTTTAAAGTCAGTTTTAAGGTTTGGCTTCCCCCTTTTAAGAAAATATTACACAAGAAAGTATGATAAATTAGGTTTTTAGTATTATCAGAATGCAGTCATTAGTGAAAACAGGGATAAATAGCTTCTGGGTAGGATCAAAATGAGCGGACTTTAGAATGGGAAAAAGACAGAAAGAGGGTAAAGAGACTCACTGTGTCTTCCTGCAGTCCTGGATATGAGGAGAGATGGCCTCAGATATCCCAAACCAAGGAAATACAAGGAAAGAAAGGCAGAAAGACACAAGAGTGTAAAGCTATAATATGGAATTTTCAAGGTATCATATAATGATTTTTCTAAAGGTATTGAAACAAAGTGAAGTCACTATCAGAATAAAAGAAAGTTCCAGAAACAGAGTGTGACCCATCCATGCTTCTCCTACTATTCTTACAAAGCAAATGTCATTATTGCATTTTTCTTTATTTTTGCAAGCATAGGATGGTCAAACCACTTGCAATATGATTTTAACCCATTTTTAGTATGTTTGCATGCAAATGATATGTGTTATACATGCTATCACTTCATCTTCAAACTGTTAAATGGCTGCAAAATGTCCTATCATCTGGTTAAGCTAATTATTTATTCAACAAGTATTTATTTTATGCTCACTGCTTTCCAGGCATTGATTTAGGAACTGGGCTCACAGCAGAGAATGCTGTGGCTGTCTAGTTGCTAAGCTGTGTCCAACTCTTTACGACTCCATGGACTGAAGCACACTGGTCTTCTCTGTCCTTCATCATCTCCTGGAGTTTACTGATGTGGACACAAAGGCAGCTCTCTGGGTGAGCCTACCCAGCAGCATTCCAAGCCGACACTCAAAGGATGAGGTCTCCCTCTTCTGCCTTGAGATGTCTTATTTTTGTGAAATAACTGTGAGATATTTTATATATTACATTTATGACATACTTATAATATACTGTATTATAATATTTAACATATTATATTTACAATACAATATTTAATATTATATTAACTGTGAGATTAAAAAAATTTTGTAGTACTACTATAATTTTTTTTCACATTGTTATCTTGCTTTCCTGATTCTACCTGTCTATAGACGCTGTAGATCTTGGCTTGTGTGTGTGTGTAGCAAGGAGAGCTCAGCAGATTAGCAAAACTGCTTCTAATAGGAAGATTTTCTTAAACTTTTTAAGCCACTGTATTTGATCCAGAGGTGAAAGGCAGTTTTTGAAAAGGAATTACTACTAAGTGCCCTGTTTAAGTTGCTATGATAACTGCAAGGACTTATCAGATAGAGTTACTGCCTTGAAGAAGCCACAGCTTGCTTTATCTTTCTATGCGCTGTAACCACGATTTCACATATTGATATGGATCGAGGGACACATAGTACAGGACAGGAATAAGAGTGTAGTTTGGACATGTATAGATGTGTGTCTCAATCTATCTATTCTCAGCTTTACTACTTGTAAAATAAAGAAAACTTTACCCAAATTGTAAGGGTATTATAAGAGTTAAATATACATGTACTGTCTGTCAACGGGCTGCCCAGGTGGTACTAGTAGTTTAAAAAAGCTAACCAACCAAACAATAAAACCTCACCTGGCCAGTACAGGAGACACAAGAGACTTGGGTTTGATCCCTGGGTCAGGAAGATGCCCTGGAAGAGGGCGTGGCAACCCACTCCAGGACTCTTGCCTGGAGAACCCCACGGACAGAGGCGCCTGGCGGGCTACAGTCCATGGGGCTGCACAGAGACATGACTGAAGAGACTCAGCATGCACACACGCACTGTCCATTAATATCTAGCATCATCTATCTATCTAGGTTCTAGCTCATTCTACACAGAATTTTTAGGTGACTGAATACTATTGAGGATGAAATTATAATAGACCTTAGCACATAATAAGCAATCAATAAATAGAATCACTGTGCTGGTTCTATTTGTATTTCCTCCAACATTTCATGGTAAATCAGACCTCTGAACTTTTACACGTGTGCCCTGTTGCTTGATTTTGCTCCACGTTTCCCTTCCCCATCTCTCTCAAACCTTCCATCTTTCAAGGCTTAGCCGAGCTATCTTCTCCATGAACCATTCCTGGATCCACTAAGGTAGGTTTATTTCACTCTAGCTAAGCTGCTTTGTTTTTCCAAAACCCAATACATACTTGGCTTAAAGATGAATATCAATCATTATGTCCTGTGAATGACTGAAAGAGTCTAAAAATATCATACAATTATCTATGTATTCAATTATTTTATAGAATCATGATTAAGATAAAGCCAGATGCCCAGAAGAATGTGTCTACATAACCTTCAGACTCTCTTTAACACTTTCATCTCTGTAAGTAAGCATGCAAAAAGCATTCCATAAGGCCGCAAAATTAGAAAATTGTTCTATGTCGTACACTTCTATCTTCTCTTTCCTCTGTGACCAAAACAATGTGCATGGTGTTACTTTATGGCCAGCAGAGCTTATAATAGACATTTCACATTGATAACTTCAAATAATTAGAAGAAACTAAATGTAACAGATTTCACGGTTTTAGAAGACGGCTACGACAAGCCTAGACAGTACTTTAAAAAGCAGAGACATCACTTTGCTGACAAGGGTCCATATAGTCATAGAGCTGTGGTTTTTCCAGTAGTCATGTTTGGATGTGAGAAGGCTAGGCACTGAAGAACTGATGCTTTTGAATTATGGAGCTGGAGAATAGTCTTGAGAATCCCTTGGACAGCAAGGAGATCAAACCAGTCAACTCTAAAGGAAATCAACCCCAAATATTCAGGAAGGAATGAAGCTGAAGTTCTAATACTTTGGTCACCTGATGACAAGAGCTGACTCCCTGGAAAAGACCTCGATGCTGGGAAAGACTGAAGGCGGGGGGAGAAGAGGACGGCCGAGGATGAGGTGGCTGGATGGCACAACCGACTTAACGGACTTGAGTCTGAGCAGGCTCTGGGAGACGGGGAAGGACAGGAAGACATGGCATGCTGCAAAGACTAGACACGTGACTGAGCAACTGAACAACAACAAATATAAACAAATACGTAATTTGGAAGGCATGTGATAAGAGCCAGCATGCAGGAGACTAGATGATGATATTAACAGGCCGCCTAACCGGTGCTCTTCCAAACAGCACTTGTGTCTTGGACCTGTCATGAGAAAACTCTCACTGCTTCTCCAGTAGTTTTCCAAACATAATCTTAATGTCATGTTCACCAGCCAATGACAAGATGGAACCACCCACGACAAAGCTCTGGAAAGCAGCCAGTCCACCAACCTTGCTGTAATACTGTCAACAATTCCACTCGGCTGGACTGCACATGTAAATACGACCTGAAAGGCAAGCAGGTGTGTCTCAGGCTTGAAAAAGACAAAGACCAAACCAAGGCTGCGAAGACACAGCAAAGACCTTTGAGTAGCACTAAGTAACTAGAGAGCAGTAACTACTGTCTAAGGGGAAAACCACATTTATTTGTGAACCAAAGATTCTGGGGGGGAGTTGGGGATGTGGGAATCAAAACCACCTGGAAGCAAAAAGACAAAACCACATGAGCTATAAACACTCTCCCACCATCCTTTTCAAGGAAGAAGAATGACTTTCTGTGCAATTAATAACTCTGGGTAACCTATTGGTAAAATGGGTACAAAGGACTTATAGAAACTTCACCGTTCGTGTCCTGACAAGCCTGGGTAGTTCCGGTGACCGTGGGGCCCCTGCTCGAAGATGTCCAGTGTAAGTGGCTTCCTGGATTTCCTCTCGAGGAAGCTACAAGGCGACGTCATGACTGCACGTCTACAAGAAGTGTGTGTCCACTGAGGAGCAGAACCTGGGTAGCCAGAAACCTGTCAGTCAGGTGATAGTGGCCGTAGGCATGGGAGCAAACAAGCAATGCAAGGAACTTACTGGAAAGATTAACAGAGGAGGAGTCCTTACGGGGGTACACTTGAGAAGTAAGGTTTCAGGGCATGCATGAGGAGACTTACGAGGACAACACTGAGACAGTGACAGCAGAGCATGTGGAAATGAAAGAATCTGATGACAGAATTGATTTTATATTTGATCCTGGGAGAAACATAAAGTAATTAACTAGAAATATGGGCAAGAGAAGGTTGAGATAAACAGAAAACACACATTGGGGTTCATGCAGATGGTTGAAGAGGACAGGTGGGTGATCCAGGGCAGATATCCAGTTTAAGGGTTTAGTTAGTGACACAAACCAGTGACATCTCTTATTGGAAAGGATCATAGACGATCTGCTTAGAATGGAACAAATAAATGCAACTGTCAAATATTTTCATGATTGGCCTGTTGAGTGGATATAGAAAATGGTTATTACTATCCACAGAAATCCTAGGACTGGGGCCGTTCCCCCAGTAGCCGCTTTTGCTTAATAACTGTCCGTTAGTCTTTTATGCATAATCATCCGGATCCACGGCCCTACAAATAGTGCAAACAGATAATGGTCCTTCCCATTGTAGGGAGGTTGGGAAAATGATAGGAAGCTCTTCCCCCTAAACTCTGTCATCCTCCGCCCCATAGGCTTTGTCTCAGACTGCACTTTTTTGGGTAGGATAGTCAAACAGGAGGAAATGATGTTAAACAAAAGAAGCAGCACCAGCAAGGCCACCAGCCTGAGAACTATAGAGGGGATGGAGGAAGGACAGCAGAAGCGAGGGTGAGGTCAGTAGAGGGTGTATTAGTTGTCATTGGTAACCTTTTGAGTGATGAGGAATCTGGCCCATCCAATGTCCCATCACCATTGTATGTCACTGAAATACGAAAGTTGGTGGTTGGGAAAACTATGAAGACCTAGACAGTGTATTAAAAAGCAGAGACATCACTTTGCCGACAAAGGTCCATACAGTCAAAGCTAAGCCATGTATGAATGTGGGATCTGGACCATAAAGAAGGCTGAGCACTGAAGAACTGATGGCTGCAAACTGTGGTGCCGGAGAAGACTCTAGAGAGTTCCTTAGACAGCAAGGAGATCAAACCAGTCAATCCTACAGGAAATCAACCCTGCATATTCACTGGAAGGACTGGAGCTGAAGCTGAAATGCCAATACTCTGGCCACTGGATGTGAAAAACTGACTCACTGGAAAAGACCCTGATGCTGGGAAAACCAGAAGGCAGGAGGAGAAGGGGGCGACAGAGGATGAGATGGCGGGATGGCATCACTGACTCAACGGACATGAGTTTGAACAAACTCTGGGAGATGGTGAAGGACAGGGAAGCTTGGTGTGCTGCAGTCCGTGGGGTCCCAAATAGCTGGACACAACGTAGCTACTGAGTACTAACAACAACAACAACAAAGCATGAGGCAAGTACAGAAACTTAGATGGTGAGCACCTCCTGCTGACTCCAGATGTACCTGTGCCTGGTTGTATCAGGAAACGCACACGAGAGGGGCACACCACGTGGCTTTGAGAAGGCACCCGCAGAGGCAGAGCCCAACAGAGAAGCTTTAGAGCACAAACAGGGCTTAGAGGAATGCATCTACTAAATAATTTAGTTGAAGAACAGAAGAGAAAGTTTACCCAGTGAGTTAAAAAAGAACATTGAGGGACATGGGCAAAAAACAACAACAAAAAGGTCACCTCTGCAAAGGGAACACGTGTTTAATGTTAAGGATATTCCCTTCAGATGCCCTCATGCTAGAGACAAACTGCTTAAATTTGACAGAAATGGAAGGTTAGCTCCTGGCTGTGTGGGAGGAAGGATTCATGGCTCTGATTAATCCACCTGCCCCTGAGAAGCTGCGATTGATCCTGGCTTGGCTGAGCTTATGATTTTTTTGTGTGACAGTCAGGGGTTTATTTCTGGTGAAAAATTTATGAAACCCTCATGTCTTTCAGATCTTTTGGGGAGAAATCTCCTGTCCTGGTACACTCAGGATTGGGGATTGTCTAGTTGGAAAGTATGGCATTTCTTAAAAAAACTGAAAAGTAAAAAGCACTTATGGGTGGTGGGTGCTGCTTTATTCAAGGCAAACTTGGGTTTTTGAAAACTGCTGAGCTAAAGAAAATCTGATAAGCAAAAGCATTTGCTGTCTTTGGCCCTTCTGAGGGGTGATTCAGAATAAACCACAAAGTGATGAATATGCCTCACTCATATTCTTAAGCTTTAACTCAGTAAGAACTAATTCTTTATACATTTTTACGTTGACACATCACTTCATTAATATACATCATACACTTGTAGTTCTTAAATGCCATTTCTTCCTGAATTTGTTGCAGAGAAGCTTTAAAAATATTTTACGAAGTCATTATTAATAAATCAAATTTGGTGGTTCATCATCCGAAGAAGTTATATTTGAATACTATTAATAACAATCTTCAAACACAAAACAAGGATAACAACCATGATACTTCCTTCCTTCTCTGCATAGGTACTGCCGCACAAGATGGGGTGAGATTACTTTGCCTTTGTAGTAGCCAGCTCTAACAGGCTTATTGCTGTTTAGCTGCTAAGTGGCATCCTATTCTTTTTTTCCTTTGTTTGCCTCTAAATCATCATTTATTTTTCATCCATCTTTATTCTTTGGAATGTGTGCGCCTCCCATCACAGTGGGCTCTCTTGTTGCAGAGCACCAGCTCTGGGTATATGCACTCCAGAGCACTGGCTTGTAATTGGACACACTGGCCCAGCCATTCCTCAGCATGTGGGGTCTTCCCAGGCCAGGGATCAAACCAGTGCCCCTTGCACTGCAAGGTGGGCTCTTTACTCACTGGACCACCAGGAAAGCTTGGGTGTCCAATTCTTTATGTGACTCCATGGACTACTGTAGCCCGCCAGGCTCCTCTGTCCATGGAACTTTCCAGGCAAGAATACTGGAGTGGGTTCCTTCTGCAGGGGATCTTCTAGACCCAGGGATCGAACCCATGTCCTCTGCTTGACCAGCATCTCCTCCTGCCTTGGCAGGCAGAGTCTTTACTCCTGAGCCTCTGGCAACGCCTATACTAGGATTAAAAATCAAGAGAACCCACCTTTATGATCTACTGATTAAACATTTAGGGCTTCCCTGGTGTGTTAGACAGTAAAGAATCCACCTTCAGTGTCGGAGATGTGGGATCGATCGCTGGGTTGGGAAGATCCTCTGGAGAAGGGAATGGCTACCCATTCCAGTATTTTTGCCTGGAGAATCCCATGGACAGGGGGACCTGGTGAGCCACAGTCCATGGGGTCACAGAGTCAGACACTACAGAAGCAACTAACATGTACACAATGAAACATTTCAGGTGCAAATTAGAACTCTGCACCTACAACACCCCTGATTCTCCTCTACATTTTTACGTTGACACATCACTTCATTAATATACATCATACACTTGTAGTTCTTAAATGCCATTTCTTCCTGAATTTGTTGCAGAGAAGCTTTAAAATATTTTACGAAGTCATTATTAATAAATCAAATTTGGTGGTTCATCATCCGAAGAAGTTATATTTGAATACTATTAATAACAATCTTCAAACACAAAACAAGGATAACAACCATGATACTTCCTTCCTTCTCTGCATAGGTACTGCCGCACAAGATGGGGTGAGATTACTTTGCCTTTGTAGTAGCCAGCTCTAACAGGCTTATTGCTGTTTAGCTGCTAAGTGGCATCCTATTCTTTTTTTCCTTTGTTTGCCTCTAAATCATCATTTATTTTTCATCCATCTTTATTCTTTGGAATGTGTGCGCCTCCCATCACAGTGGGCTCTCTTGTTGCAGAGCACCAGCTCTGGGTATATGCACTCCAGAGCACTGGCTTGTAATTGGACACACTGGCCCAGCCATTCCTCAGCATGTGGGGTCTTCCCAGGCCAGGGATCAAACCAGTGCCCCTTGCACTGCAAGGTGGGCTCTTTACTCACTGGACCACCAGGAAAGCTTGGGTGTCCAATTCTTTATGTGACTCCATGGACTACTGTAGCCCGCCAGGCTCCTCTGTCCATGGAACTTTCCAGGCAAGAATACTGGAGTGGGTTCCTTCTGCAGGGGATCTTCTAGACCCAGGGATCGAACCCATGTCCTCTGCTTGACCAGCATCTCCTCCTGCCTTGGCAGGCAGAGTCTTTACTCCTGAGCCTCTGGCAACGCCTATACTAGGTTTAAAAAATCAAGAGAACCCACCTTTATGATCTACTGATTAAACATTTAGGGCTTCCCTGGTGTGTTAGACAGTAAAGAATCCACCTTCAGTGTCGGAGATGTGGGATCGATCGCTGGGTTGGGAAGATCCTCTGGAGAAGGGAATGGCTACCCATTCCAGTATTTTTGCCTGGAGAATCCCATGGACAGGGGGACCTGGTGAGCCACAGTCCATGGGGTCACAGAGTCAGACACTACAGAAGCAACTAACATGTACACAATGAAACATTTCAGGTGCAAATTAGAACTCTGCACCTACAACACATGATTCTTCCTTCAATAAGGACACCCTGTGCTGCATCCAGGTGCTTGTGACATGGACAGTGGGTGCACGTTCACAAGCTCCCTGCTCACGTTCTCGTCAGTCCAAGAGACTGCTTCTGAGTTTCACTGCCTCATCAACCCATTTCCTCTGCCATTCCCAGATACAGCCCTTGGAGCTGAAGGAGTCTCTGACACTCTATGGCCAAGGTCACTGGATGGTCCAGAGCTAACGTCTGAGAGCATCTTACGTAAGCAAACCTACCGGCTTTCTTCTCTTCAAGGCAGCTGCAGTGCTAATCGCAGGTGAAGTACATATGGTCTCTTTGGGGACCACTGCTGGACAGATGCCCATGGCGTTCGACAGTTACACACAATCAACAGGAGGGCTCAGCCAAGAGGGGGGGTTGCCTTTTGCCTTCTAGGGTCCTAAGTTAAACCCTAAACCCTTGGAGATTTACGTACAATGATCTCACTCAAGTTCCTTGGGATCATTAGTGATTGGCTAAATCCACAGCTTTGATTTGATGTGGTTAATCAAAAAAGTGTTTGAATGCTTATCAAAACCTTATCTAAACCTACACATCTAGATTTAAGAATTTAGTACCCATTGGGTCCCGTGGGATGGGAGACTGACAAAACAGACTTTTCCAGTGTGTCAGGGCTCTGCGTGCTGACAGATATGAGAGAAACCACTGGCAAGAGAAGAAAAAAAGTCAAATATTTTCACACTTAAATAATGTATTTCTTTTTGGAAATTGGTTTGGATATTTAAAGCCAGTGATTATTTTTTAAGTTCTAATTTGTCCATCTTTAACAGACACTTGCCTATAACCACAATTACTATTCCGTCTAGTGGTCTTAGATCAAAGATAACCAAATACAGAATTATGTTTTTATATCAAAATCTGTTCTTCATTAGGCACACAGGACCTGGTTCTAATATTCTCAGTGCCATTCAGCAGAGAGCCTGAGCAGGATAAACATTTGCACTCGGCTCACGCATGCCCTGCTCAACCCAGGACATCTAAAGCAAAAGTCCTTCTGCTTGAAGTAGAACATGTGAAACAGCATCTCGCTGAACGAGGGAAAGTTGGGAAGTAGCATTTTCAGTCTAAGAAGGGCATGCCAGTTGACATTTTTTTCTTAAGAAGAGTATAATGATCCCAATTTAATATCACTCAACTTCAACTATTAACTCAAGGTTTGTCTTCTTTGATGTATTACCATGCCTTACCTTCTCAGGTTTGTTTTATTGTTGTTGTTGTTTTTTCTTTACATTTTTACCCTGTTAAGCCATCTCTCTCCCCTACTCCCTACTTTTTGACAACTATCAATTTTTCACTCTATCTATGAGTTTGTCTGTCTTAGACTTCACAGTAAAACCTACCGGCTTTCTTCTCTTCAAGGCAGCTGCAGTGCTAATCGCAGGTGAAGTACATATGGTCTCTTTGGGGACCACTGCTGGACAGATGCCCATGGCGTTCGACAGTTACACACAATCAACAGGAGGGCTCAGCCAAGAGGGGGGGTTGCCTTTTGCCTTCTAGGGTCCTAAGTTAAACCCTAAACCCTTGGAGATTTACGTACAATGATCTCACTCAAGTTCCTTGGGATCATTAGTGATTGGCTAAATCCACAGCTTTGATTTGATGTGGTTAATCAAAAAAGTGTTTGAATGCTTATCAAAACCTTATCTAAACCTACACATCTAGATTTAAGAATTTAGTACCCATTGGGTCCCGTGGGATGGGAGACTGACAAAACAGACTTTTCCAGTGTGTCAGGGCTCTGCGTGCTGACAGATATGAGAGAAACCACTGGCAAGAGAAGAAAAAAAGTCAAATATTTTCACACTTAAATAATGTATTTCTTTTTGGAAATTGGTTTGGATATTTAAAGCCAGTGATTATTTTTTAAGTTCTAATTTGTCCATCTTTAACAGACACTTGCCTATAACCACAATTACTATTCCGTCTAGTGGTCTTAGATCAAAGATAACCAAATACAGAATTATGTTTTTATATCAAAATCTGTTCTTCATTAGGCACACAGGACCTGGTTCTAATATTCTCAGTGCCATTCAGCAGAGAGCCTGAGCAGGATAAACATTTGCACTCGGCTCACGCATGCCCTGCTCAACCCAGGACATCTAAAGCAAAAGTCCTTCTGCTTGAAGTAGAACATGTGAAACAGCATCTCGCTGAACGAGGGAAAGTTGGGAAGTAGCATTTTCAGTCTAAGAAGGGCATGCCAGTTGACATTTTTTTCTTAAGAAGAGTATAATGATCCCAATTTAATATCACTCAACTTCAACTATTAACTCAAGGTTTGTCTTCTTTGATGTATTACCATGCCTTACCTTCTCAGGTTTGTTTTATTGTTGTTGTTGTTTTTTCTTTACATTTTTACCCTGTTAAGCCATCTCTCTCCCCTACTCCCTACTTTTTGACAACTATCAATTTTTCACTCTATCTATGAGTTTGTCTGTCTTAGACTTCACATATAAGAGAGATCACATAGCATTCATCTTTCTCTGATTTATTTTACTTAGTATAAGGCCCTTGAGGTTCATTTGCGTTGTTGCAAATGATAAGACTTTTTAATGGCTGCATAATATTCCATTTTGTGTGTGTGTGTGTGTGTGTGTGTGTGTGTGTGTGTGTAATTATGGTATATATACATCATAGTTTAAAAAAATTCCATTCATCTATCAATGGAAACTTCAGATGCTTCCATAACTTGGCTATTATAAATAATTCTGGAATGAATATAGAGGTGCATATGTCTTTTCTGAGTTAACACTTCTGTTTTCTTTGGAAAAATACCTAGGAGTGGAATGACTCGATTGCATGGTAGTTCTATTTTTAGTTTATTGAGGAATCTCCACAGTGTTCTCCATAATGGCTTCTCCAGTCTACACTCCCACCAACAGGTATGAGGGCCCCTTTTCTCCACATCCTCACCAACACCTGCTCTCTGCTTTCTCTTTGAGAATAACAGGTATGAAGTGGTGACTCACTGTGGGTTTGATTTCATTCCCTGACAGTTAATAGTGCAGAGCATCTTTTCATGTACCCGTTAGCTATCCACTGACACTTAAAAAACAATTTCTTTATAATGATCAGTGTATGTCATTCCAATGACATTCAAACTTCCTGCTCAAGCTTTTTAGTCATGGAAAGTGTATGCTAAATATATGATATTATTTAGTAAAATTTGTCTTCTTCTGACTGTAAATGAAGATATGGTATCTTTAGTTTTTGAGCAAATGAACTATTTTCTGAAAACGAAAGCATCTCGCTGAACGAGGGAAAGTTGGGAAGTAGCATTTTCAGTCTAAGAAGGGCATGCCAGTTGACATTTTTTTCTTAAGAAGAGTATAATGATCCCAATTTAATATCACTCAACTTCAACTATTAACTCAAGGTTTGTCTTCTTTGATGTATTACCATGCCTTACCTTCTCAGGTTTGTTTTATTGTTGTTGTTGTTTTTTCTTTACATTTTTACCCTGTTAAGCCATCTCTCTCCCCTACTCCCTACTTTTTGACAACTATCAATTTTTCACTCTATCTATGAGTTTGTCTGTCTTAGACTTCACATATAAGAGATCACATAGCATTCATCTTTCTCTGATTTATTTTACTTAGTATAAGGCCCTTGAGGTTCATTTGCGTTGTTGCAAATGATAAGACTTTTTAATGGCTGCATAATATTCCATTTTGTGTGTGTGTGTGTGTGTGTGTGTGTGTGTGTGTGTGTAATTATGGTATATATACATCATAGTTTAAAAAAATTCCATTCATCTATCAATGGAAACTTCAGATGCTTCCATAACTTGGCTATTATAAATAATTCTGGAATGAATATAGAGGTGCATATGTCTTTTCTGAGTTAACACTTCTGTTTTCTTTGGAAAAATACCTAGGAGTGGAATGACTCGATTGCATGGTAGTTCTATTTTTAGTTTATTGAGGAATCTCCACAGTGTTCTCCATAATGGCTTCTCCAGTCTACACTCCCACCAACAGGTATGAGGGCCCCTTTTCTCCACATCCTCACCAACACCTGCTCTCTGCTTTCTCTTTGAGAATAACAGGTATGAAGTGGTGACTCACTGTGGGTTTGATTTCATTCCCTGACAGTTAATAGTGCAGAGCATCTTTTCATGTACCCGTTAGCTATCCACTGACACTTAAAAAACAATTTCTTTATAATGATCAGTGTATGTCATTCCAATGACATTCAAACTTCCTGCTCAAGCTTTTTAGTCATGGAAAGTGTATGCTAAATATATGATATTATTTAGTAAAAATTTGTCTTCTTCTGACTGTAAATGAAGATATGGTATCTTAGTTTGAGCTACTATAACAAAATACCATGGATTGATTTGCTTATAAATGACAGATTGCTATTCTTCACAGTTCTGGAGGTGGAAAGCCTGAGACCAGGCTGCCCCATGGCTGGGCTCTGGTGAGGCCCACTTTCACACTGCAGACTGCTGACCGCTTGTTCTGTCTTCCCCTGACAGGGAGCAGAGACAGGAAGCAAGCTCAACTCATGACTCACGTAATGGCACAAATCCCACCCAGGAGGGCTCCTCACGAGCTCATCCTAATCCTGACTGCTCCCCCAAGGCCCCACCTCTGACTGTTACCTCACTGGAGGGCTGTTTCAATACCTAAGTTCGGAGGGAACAAAGACATTCAGTTCACGATGAGGTAAACTAACCAGTAAGATATCTCAACAGCGCAAACATCAGAAAGTGCAAATATCTATAGCACACACAAAAATGTTCTTTTAGTCCCAAGAGAAACATTAGAAAATGGACAACATACAGATTTGCCAACATAAAAGAAACATACCTGGACACATGCACACCCCCCCCCCACTCATGTGCGTAGGCTGTTCTCTTGTTTACTGTAAGCACTGTTGCTGTAGGCATTGGGGTGTATGTGTCTTTTCAAAATATAGTTTTGTCAGGACCACATTTTATAATCAGAGTTCACAGCATGACCAGGTGGCGTAAGTACCTCCTGAGTAGGAGGATCATTGATCTTTAATATTTTTTCAGCATCACAGTTGATGTGTTTTAGGTTCTAAGTTATCTCTCAGTAAACCAGATTATTATCAATATTTATATTGGAAAATATCCACATTCAGTATCTGTACTGATGTTTCACGTATTTATTATCAAGCACAAAAGTATGCACGCCCATGGTAACTTATTGGTCAGAAACTGAATTAAAATGTTTTCTTAGTATTTCTTTATGTAGAAATGAGGTGATCAACCTATTTTCCTATGGCTCATCTGTAGCCATAAATTTTTTAGACATGGAAAGTGTATGCTAAATATATGATATTATTTAGTAAAAATTTGTCTTCTTCTGACTGTAAATGAAGATATGGTATCTTAGTTTGAGCTACTATAACAAAATACCATGGATTGATTTGCTTATAAATGACAGATTGCTATTCTTCACAGTTCTGGAGGTGGAAAGCCTGAGACCAGGCTGCCCCATGGCTGGGCTCTGGTGAGGCCCACTTTCACACTGCAGACTGCTGACCGCTTGTTCTGTCTTCCCCTGACAGGGAGCAGAGACAGGAAGCAAGCTCAACTCATGACTCACGTAATGGCACAAATCCCACCCAGGAGGGCTCCTCACGAGCTCATCCTAATCCTGACTGCTCCCCCAAGGCCCCACCTCTGACTGTTACCTCACTGGAGGGCTGTTTCAATACCTAAGTTCGGAGGGAACAAAGACATTCAGTTCACGATGAGGTAAACTAACCAGTAAGATATCTCAACAGCGCAAACATCAGAAAGTGCAAATATCTATAGCACACAGAAAAATGTTCTTTTAGTCCCAAGAGAAACATTAGAAAATGGACAACATACAGATTTGCCAACATAAAAGAAACATACCTGGACACATGCACACCCCCACTCATGTGCGAGGCTGTTCTCTTGTTTACTGTAAGCACTGTTGCTGTAGGCATTGGGGTGTATGTGTCTTTTCAAAATATAGTTTTGTCAGGACCACATTTTATAATCAGAGTTCACAGCATGACCAGGTGGCGTAAGTACCTCCTGAGTAGGAGGATCATTGATCTTTAATATTTTTTCAGCATCACAGTTGATGTGTTTTAGGTTCTAAGTTATCTCTCAGTAAACCAGATTATTATCAATATTTATATTGGAAAATATCCACATTCAGTATCTGTACTGATGTTTCACGTATTTATTATCAAGCACAAAAGTATGCACGCCCATGGTAACTTATTGGTCAGAAACTGAATTAAAATGTTTTCTTAGTATTTCTTTATGTAGAAATGAGGTGATCAACCTATTTTCCTATGGCTCATCTGTAGCCATAAATTTTACCTTAGACAAATATATTTACTTTACCTGACTGTTGAGTGGAGATGTTAATTTATCATAGTTTTATCTTGGCAGATAAATTTGGCTGCATTTCAGCGTGTGTCAGTGTCCAGCTCCCCTGAAGGATGGAGACCTGTGAATTTTTTAAAAAAACCCAATAAATAGAGATACATCTTGATTTGGGAGACAAATGAGGAGCTGGCTGTGATAGTGTCTTTTTCTCACTCTACACAACATCGGAAGTCTTCTAAATAAAGTTTTGAAGGCATAGTTTCCCATAAAGGACAGTTAGCAAGAAGATTAAGATGTATCTACCATCCTTCCTCTAGAAGTTGACCTTGAGAATTAATGAGCAAAAGAAACACATGGTGGTGTGGGCTGTAGCTTGAGAGAACTATGGTGAGCAATTAAACATACTCTCTGGCCAACATTGATGGTGATTAGAACACAGGGTCAGAATCAGATGAGTCATGACCAAGCTCTGCCACCATGGTAAACTGCTTCTGTGCTCTGAATTTCTGGGCCCACATCCAAAATATGGGAATAATAATATTATTTACCCCGTAATGTAAGAGCTGCTAAATGCCCCAATGAAAAACACTTAGCAAAATATAAACGCACATTAAGGACTTCAGGTGTTCCTTATTGTTATCATCACAGTACCGGCACACAGTAGGTACTTTAAGTGTTAAATAGTATTGTTGTCATAACAGTATGATTATCATGGGGGGGGTGTGTGCTAAGTCACTCCAGTTGTGTCTGACTCTTTGCGACCCTATGAACCATGGCCTGCCAGGCTCCTCTGTCCTGGGGATTCTCCAGGCAAGAACAGTGGAGTGGGTTGCTGCACCCTCCTTCAGGGCATCTTCCTGACCCAGGGATGGAACCCACGTCTGTTACATCTCCCTGCATTAGTAGGCGGGCTCTTTACCACTAGCCACCTGGGAAGCCCAACGACCATGGTAGTGACATGCAGTATTTCAAGTGTTAGATGTTATTATCACTTTGTTACTATTGCTATTACTCTTAGGAATCTATGACACGACAGGTAGTGCATAAGATACTGCGTTACCAAGACAGATGAACTGTACCTTCTTCCACACTAGGCTCAAAGTCCAATTACTTTTGAAATAATTTTGAGTTCACGACGTAACTTTTCACAGTAGAAATATATAAAAAGTGAATGAGGAATGAACCTAGCAGGAACAGTAGAAAATTGATACCGGAAATTAGACAACGATGTCAAGGATATGGAAGATGAGGATAACAAGTGTCTTTCCGGAGCGACAGCCTGTGGAGAGCAGGAGGATGTGGAGATGTGGGAGGAGCAATGTGTCGCAGAAGGATGCTGAGACTGAGCACAGGCTTTAACATGTCACAGGCAAAGAGCGATGCTCATGGGGACCCAGGGAAAGCCTCGCTTCCAAGGCTGTATGTCTAGGGACATAAAAAGTTTAAAAAATTACAGGAGAAAAATCAAAATGTTATCTCCACAGTGTGAAGATACGCTTAAAATGGCTAAGGGTTTCCATCCGTCAGTCATCTTAAGTTAAATTTCCAAGTTGTGCCATTCATGAAATAAAATGTTAATTATAAATTAGCAGTAGGAGTTGTGGTGGTAACAAAACACACCAAGCTTTACGGCTACTCTAACTCACGCACTGGAAAACTGTAATAGGCTAAGTGTCTCACAACTGTGCCAATCCTGACAGAGACTCGTGTTAGGAAAAAGTACTTTGAAAGACTGTTAAGCCTAGAAACAGATATCATTCACTATCAGTCCAGGAAATTAGATTTTAGCAGGTCTCTTTACAATAGAGCATACAGTATTACATTTGTTTTACAGCTGCATTATATATAAATACTGTGCTTCCCTCCCACAGGAATACAGTATTTTCTTCCAGAAAAGAAATGAACTTCTTATTTTAGAAGTAAAATAAGTACATGCAACCTCATACAGAGGGATTAGGTAAGAATGATCAAGAAAATTATTTCAACACAACAATTAGCTGCAGCAATTGGAAGATGTTAAAGGTCTAGAAAGGATTCTTCTTGACCATATGGGAGTTATTAATAAATCAATATCACATTTGACAGCGATTCAAACAGTCTATGACTAGCTTCAATGGCAGAGCTTCCAGAAATCTGTATTTATTTTAGTAATCAAAAGACAAAGGGGGAAAGCATGGTATTTATACATATAAATACATTCATATGCTGATATGAAAGCCATTAGAAACCTATGGGATAAAGCCAAATCAATTTTTTTTTTTTGTCTAATGGTTTCCATTCTGTACATTTCTAAAGAAAAAGTGCTCCATATTACTCAGCAGTGTAAATTTCATTAAATTATCCTCATGAAGTAACTAACTACTGTGTTTTCAGCTTGGATATTTTAGAACTAATAGAGACAGGGACTGGCTGCATAATGAAGAGCTTCGCAGGCGGCTCAGATGGATAACAATCTGCCTGCAATGCAGGAGACATGGGTTCAATCCCTGGGCTGGGAAGGTCCCCCAGAGAAGGGAAGGCTACCCACTCCAGTCCTCTTGCCTGGAGAGCTCTATGGACAGGGAAGCCTGCTCCATGAAAGGAACACTTTTACTCAGTTACAGAATACCTCGACTAACTAGAAAATAAAAACACCTCCTCAAAGATATCTTTAAAATTCAGTCTGGACACTTCCTATAATTAGACTGGTTATTTATTTCACCTCCTGCTCAAATGGAGGAGGCATGAAAAAGTAATGCACGTTCCATCATAACACATCACACTACATTAGATTCAGATCTGAGGTAACAGAGCCAGTCAGCACGCATTACATAATGAAATGCAGGGCAGAGCCTCAGTCTAAAACCTTACGTTGAAGATAAATTAAATAGAAAAGAATCTTTAGCGATGTCTGCCTCGGACGTTTCACATCATCATTGATACAACGGGGGGCATCATGCTTCTACAATAAATTTGGCTGATTTTTGGACGACCTCATTGGCTAAGGGGTTTCTGTAAAGTTTCCACTTTCTAATATCTTCTTAGAAGTTAAAACTTTCCTCTAGTAACTTCCAGCTTTTTCCATTTGGTGGCTGTTGCCGTTTATTTTTCTTACGCCGAAGCTGGAAGAGCTGCCAAGCAGAGATGTCTTTTCAGGACACGCAGGCGGACGCCAGCGCAGGCCTCCAGCTCCCCCTCGGGGCGCCGGCCAGCCGTCCAGAAGCGGGGAGCGCGCTCTCCTGTGACGCGTTCATTTTAACATACAGATTCTAGACTCTGAGCTTGTGCTTGAACAGCATGCGCTGAAGGAGGCTTTTAGCGGCAGTGTTGGCACCAGAAGCTAGACTGTGGGTTCTGTTAAAAGGATAATAAATTTGATCGATGAGGAGGGATATCAGTAGCACTGAAAGAATGATTCGGCTGTTGGCGACGGGCCAAGACCTTGGGGTTGTTTTGTTCCATTAACCCGCACTTTTTTAACTTTAGAAACAACACACGAGTAGAAAGAGGTCTTTTAAGGCGGCGTCTTTGAGGAGAAGCCTAACATAAGCCCAAAGCAGTGACAAAGGTCACAAGGCCTGGGAAGAAGCATCGGGGAGGGGGCTGAGGCTGCCCTCTGTGTTTGTGATTTTATGTTGCTTTGAACGGGTTCCTGAGCCTCCCATGCCTGTTTTTTTCCCATTCATAAAAATGCCAGTAATTACACTTGCCACCTGTGCACCTCAAAGGAGAGAGGGAGGACGAACACAAGGTCTGTCAAGGGCTTTGAACCTTCCAGAATAAAGCTTTTATGACTCCATAAAGTACAGGGTAAGTGTCCTGGGCTTGTATTTTTCCTGGCATTTACCTCCTGCGCTTGAGTTCCTCGCACATCTCTGGCGGCTACGCTGGCCACGGTCAGAGCCCTTCTAGAGAAGAGCCAGGCTGCTGCCGTTTCTACTCAAGTATAGGGAGGCGGTTCCATTTGGGTTTGGGTCATTGTATCGGAAACCTTTGTTTCTGTGGCCCGTTGCCTTGTGCGTGTTAGGTTATTCTGCAGGCGTGAAAGCACGGGCAAACGACAGGAGGATCAATGTGGGAAACATCAGCTCCAACACTCCCAAATGACACACAAATATGAGAATCTTTCGACTCAGAGCCAACTTGGAAGGCGACAAAACATCTTCTATTATTGTAAGAGAAACAATGGTCCTGCCAAAAGGCAATGGTATCTTACAGATATTTTTAAACAATATTCATATTCTATCAGGCTTTTCAGGACACGCAGGCGGACGCCAGCGCAGGCCTCCAGCTCCCCTCGGGCGCCGGCCAGCCGTCCAGAAGCGGGGAGCGCGCTCTCCTGTGACGCGTTCATTTTAACATACAGATTCTAGACTCTGAGCTTGTGCTTGAACAGCATGCGCTGAAGGAGGCTTTTAGCGGCAGTGTTGGCACCAGAAGCTAGACTGTGGGTTCTGTTAAAAGGATAATAAATTTGATCGATGAGGAGGGATATCAGTAGCACTGAAAGAATGATTCGGCTGTTGGCGACGGGCCAAGACCTTGGGGTTGTTTTGTTCCATTAACCCGCACTTTTTTAACTTTAGAAACAACACACGAGTAGAAAGAGGTCTTTTAAGGCGGCGTCTTTGAGGAGAAGCCTAACATAAGCCCAAAGCAGTGACAAAGGTCACAAGGCCTGGGAGGAAGCATCGGGGAGGGGGCTGAGGCTGCCCTCTGTGTTTGTGATTTTATGTTGCTTTGAACGGGTTCCTGAGCCTCCCATGCCTGTTTTTTTCCCATTCATAAAAATGCCAGTAATTACACTTGCCACCTGTGCACCTCAAAGGAGAGAGGGAGGACGAACACAAGGTCTGTCAAGGGCTTTGAACCTTCCAGAATAAAGCTTTTATGACTCCATAAAGTACAGGGTAAGTGTCCTGGGCTTGTATTTTTCCTGGCATTTACCTCCTGCGCTTGAGTTCCTCGCACATCTCTGGCGGCTACGCTGGCCACGGTCAGAGCCCTTCTAGAGAAGAGCCAGGCTGCTGCCGTTTCTACTCAAGTATAGGGAGGCGGTTCCATTTGGGTTTGGGTCATTGTATCGGAAACCTTTGTTTCTGTGGCCCGTTGCCTTGTGCGTGTTAGGTTATTCTGCAGGCGTGAAAGCACGGGCAAACGACAGGAGGATCAATGTGGGAAACATCAGCTCCAACACTCCCAAATGACACACAAATATGAGAATCTTTCGACTCAGAGCCAACTTGGAAGGCGACAAAACATCTTCTATTATTGTAAGAGAAACAATGGTCCTGCCAAAAGGCAATGGTATCTTACAGATATTTTTAAACAATATTCATATTCTATCAGTCTCTCTCTTTTTTACTTTTCTGGTTTTCTTTGAAAGTGGAGCCAGAAATAATTCCTCGGTTCTTGAAATCAAAAGCTGGATCTTTAAGGTAGTCAATCTTATTTGTATTTGACGGAGGGGCCTTTGAAGGTTGATGGTCTAGATCTTGCGCCCACAGATCAGTCATGCTTGTGAGGGTCCTGAAAGGAGCCGGTGCTGAGGGTCCTGGACACATCACAGCCTGGGGTACCGAAAGTTGAAAGAAACCATGAAAGTTCACTTGGTTCAATCTCTAGCCTTGGAGTCTTCTCTCAGCGAGAAAAAAACAGGGCTTATAAATGCGGGGAACAGTATTTTTTTGTAGGCTTTTTAAATTTTTTGATTAGTTGAAATATACTTGATATATAATGGATCAGTTTCAGGTGTACAGCAAAGTGATTCAGTTATATATGTATATATGTGTATATATACACATATATATTGTTTTACATTCTCTTCCTTTATAGGTTATTACAAGATACTGACCATAGTTCCCTATGCTATACAATAGGTCTTTGTTGGTTGCCTATTTTATTTTTTTGTGGGGGGTGGGTTGGGGAGGGAGAGGGGTGGGCGGGCCGCTTCTATTGGTTTTTCATTTATCTATTTTCATCCACCTTTGTTCTTTTTGGCCCATGTGGGCCTCCCATCGCTGTGGCCTCTGTTGTCGCAGAGCACTGGCTCTGGGCGTGTGCGCTCCAGAGCTCTGGCTCGGTAACTGGACACATTGGTTCAGCTGCTCCACGACACATGGGATCATCCCAGGCCAGGGATTGAACCAGCGCCCCTTGCACTGCAAGGTGGTGTCCTTACCCACTGGACCACCAGGGAAGCCCGGTTGTCTATTTTATATAGTGAAAGTGTCAGTTGCACAGTCCTGTCCATCTCTTTGTGACCCATGGACTGTAGCCCAACCAGGCGCCTCTGTCCATGGAACTCCCCAGGCAAGAACACTGGAGTGGGTTGTCATTCGCTTCTTCAGGGTATCTTCTCCACCCAGGAATTGAACCTGGGTCTCCTGCATTGCAGGCAGATTCCTTACCATCTGAGCCACCAGGGAAGCCCTGACATTCTATAGAATGTGTATATGGTAATCCCGAATTTCTACTCTATACCTCGTTCTTTGGTTTTTTTCTATGTTTGTGACTGTTTCTATGCTGTAAATAAGTTCATTTGTATCATTTTTCAAGATTCCATAGGTAAGTGATACAATTTGATGCTCCTCTTTCTCTGATTGACTTCACTTAGTATGATCATCTCTAGGTCCATCTGCGTTGCTGCAAAGGGGATTATTTCATTCTTTTTATACCTGAACAACATTCCATTGCATATACACACTGTATCTTCTGTATCCATTCACCTGTTGATGGACACTTAAGTTGCTGGGAAAACAACTTTTAGCATTAGATTAGGACTTCTTTCATGACCATTGTTTCAGTAGGCAGTAATAATCAATTAGCTCATCCATGGGGCTCAGTGGTAATTTTATCCTGGTAGCTCAGCTGAAAATTTTATCAAATGCTTATGTGCCAAGAAACACTGAAGAATTTAGAGAACTAGAGGACCTGGTCCATGTCCTCAAAGTGATTCAATTCTAATTTGCCAAAGAGAATCCTCACATATCAGACACTACATTATACATGGGCAAAGTTTTAAAATGATCTTACAGACTGCTGAGAACGATGTGAATGTACACACATTATACACTTTTACTTCTTGATTCCCCAATGCTTAAAATGCTGCCCTAGATGCTAGTCCTGGAATCCTAAGTTTAGGTTAAGACGTTGAACCCCACTGAAATGCGAATTATACTTGAAAGTGAAAGTGTTAGTTGCTCAGTCATGTCCAACTCTTTGTGAACCCACAGGCTATTCCCTGCCAGGCTCCTCTCTCCATGGGATCCTCTAGTCAAGAATGTCGGAGTTGGTACCCATTCCCTTCTCCAGAGGATCTTCCCAAGCCAGGGCTCGAACCTGGGTCTCCCACATTGGAGGCAGATTCTCTACCATCTGAGTCACCAAGGAAGCCCAAATGACTCTTGGGGAGGAGCTCACATTGTCATTGTTCATTGACTCGCCCTTTGAGTGAATTTCTGGGCCTTAGTAACAGTCAGTTTCTGGTATGGGTGAGCTTGATGGCACTGAAGAAGTCCCGAAACCTGTCCGTGCGTCTGGCTTGGAGACACGGCTCAGCAAGGCTCAGCGTGAATGTGTGAAGAGTCACCTGCTTCATCCCATTACTGTTTCTCTAACTTGACTTTCTCCTCAGCATCTGCGTTGCATAGGTAAGTGATACAATTTGATGCTCCTCTTTCTCTGATTGACTTCACTTAGTATGATCATCTCTAGGTCCATCTGCGTTGCTGCAAAGGGGATTATTTCATTCTTTTTATACCTGAACAACATTCCATTGCATATACACACTGTATCTTCTGTATCCATTCACCTGTTGATGGACACTTAAGTTGCTGGGAAAACAACTTTTAGCATTAGATTAGGACTTCTTTCATGACCATTGTTTCAGTAGGCAGTAATAATCAATTAGCTCATCCATGGGGCTCAGTGGTAATTTTATCCTGGTAGCTCAGCTGAAAATTTTATCAAATGCTTATGTGCCAAGAAACACTGAAGAATTTAGAGAACTAGAGGACCTGGTCCATGTCCTCAAAGTGATTCAATTCTAATTTGCCAAAGAGAATCCTCACATATCAGACACTACATTATACATGGGCAAAGTTTTAAAATGATCTTACAGACTGCTGAGAACGATGTGAATGTACACACATTATACACTTTTACTTCTTGATTCCCCAATGCTTAAAATGCTGCCCTAGATGCTAGTCCTGGAATCCTAAGTTTAGGTTAAGACGTTGAACCCCACTGAAATGCGAATTATACTTGAAAGTGAAAGTGTTAGTTGCTCAGTCATGTCCAACTCTTTGTGAACCCACAGGCTATTCCCTGCCAGGCTCCTCTCTCCATGGGATCCTCTAGTCAAGAATGTCGGAGTTGGTACCCATTCCCTTCTCCAGAGGATCTTCCCAAGCCAGGGCTCGAACCTGGGTCTCCCACATTGGAGGCAGATTCTCTACCATCTGAGTCACCAAGGAAGCCCAAATGACTCTTGGGGAGGAGCTCACATTGTCATTGTTCATTGACTCGCCCTTTGAGTGAATTTCTGGGCCTTAGTAACAGTCAGTTTCTGGTATGGGTGAGCTTGATGGCACTGAAGAAGTCCCCGAAACCTGTCCGTGCGTCTGGCTTGGAGACACGGCTCAGCAAGGCTCAGCGTGAATGTGTGAAGAGTCACCTGCTTCATCCCATTACTGTTTCTCTAACTTGACTTTCTCCTCAGCCACCAAATTGTTTTAATGAATACCAATAATGAAAAGCACATTGTGACTTATGTATGGTAAAATGTGAACAATCTGATCGCTGAAATTCCAAATACTTTTTCATATATATTTGATTAGATTGTTACTTAGCTGTTATCAAAGGCATTCTATTCTGGAGCATAACATACCTGTAACTAATCAAAACCACTTAATGTCACCTAGGCTGTGAGCTTCTATTCATTCTCAAAAGAGACTGAGAAAAAGCAGTCCATGATAAAATAGAAATGAGAGTTAATTTCATATGCAGTAATATAAAGTGTGAACCAAAAAAAATTTTTTTAAAAAAGGTAGCTGGCCTGAGGTAATGCTGAGGAGAAAACTGAAAGAAAATATGTACTTCATGAATTTATTTCATAACCATGTCCTATACTACAGACCTTCAAATCCATCACTTTACCTCAAAGATGTCTGAGGTGCTACTAGGAGAGAGTCAAGCACATTCTTGGTGTATCTCAAAATCACCATGAATCATTAATAGACATTTGCTCACCACCTCCACTAATGAGGGAGGCAATGCGTTTGCAGGGCTGGAGAGACTGAAGACAGACTCTCTCCTTAAGCAGCGTGAAGACAAACCAGCGGCCAGGTGTCACGACTCAGGGTGGGAAGTAGAAGAAGGTTTTCTGCACAAGTGCGTTCAGATCACATTTAGAAGACAGACGTGTGGCCTTGCTAAGAACGAGCGTCAGGAGAGGCGACCCCCAGCCTCTGATGCTTTCCCTCTCTAACAGGAGATGCCTGGTGGAGAGACGGCATGGATGAGAGGCTGAGAGGCGGGCCCAAGGCTTACAGCAGGCAGTTCATGACTGGCTTGTTGGTGAAAAATGTGCTGTGCATGCTCAGTCGTGTCTGACTCTTTGTGATCTCATAGACTACAGCCCAAGGCTCCTCTGCCCGTGGGATTCTCCAGGGAAGAATACTGGAGTGGGTTGCCACTTTCTTCTCCAGGGTCTCTTCCTCAGTCAAGGATCGAACCCACATCTCCAGTATCGTCAAGTGGATTCTTTACCACTGAGCCACCCAGGAGCCCCAGACAAGTAATGAGGAGTACAAACCACATTTTTATTAGGATGCCTGGCTCAGCATGAACCAAACACAAGCATTACGAGTTGCCTCATGCTTATGACTGTGATGGGGAGAATAGAAAAGGCAATATGCATATACATGTTTGAGGTAAAAAAAAAAAAAGTAATGGTCAAAATAAGTAATGGAACAAAAAAATGATGATTAGTCTCAATCATAGTGAGAGATTAAATATCTGGTGAAATAGATTAATATTATGCTGGAGGAATTAGGAACAACTAGAACCATCCAGGTCTGAGGAAATAGAAGATAGCACGGTTCCCCTTGTCCTCCAAATTCAGCCTAGAAAACCCTTAGAAAACTTGCTTATACACATTTATGGTTGCTTGATTGCAATAAGCATCATATTCTTTGTCTTTATTTGGTAGGTTAACTTGAGATTGTAGTTATTTAAATGAGTTGAATAGGCAGTGGAACAAACCTAAATTTAGCCCCTCTGAGTGGGCAGTAAAGGATTAAAAAAAAAAAAACCTGACAAATCTCATTGATGGATGCAAATCTTAAGCATTTATGCAATGGTGACACTGATCTTCAATAGCTAATATTTGAGCACCTGCAGATTAACATTCAGTAAACTTGTAACTTTAAAAGATCTGCTTGGGTTGGACAAATTATTTTCCTGTCAACACGATTCACCACTGCCACAGCTGAAAAGACAAACAAATCACAAACATTTGAGAAAGAGAGGAATTAAGAACACAAGAAGGAGGGCTTCCCCTGGTGGTCCAGTGGATAAGGACACTGCCTTGCAGTGCAAGGGGCGCTGGTTCGATCCCTGGCCTGGGAGGATCCCACGTGCCGCGGAGCAGCTGGACCCATGTGTCCAATCACCGAGCCGGAGCTCTGGAGCGCATGCGCCCAGAGCCAGCGCTCTGCGACAACAGATGCCACCGCGATGGGAGGCCCACAGGAGCCAAAGAACAAAGACGGATGAAAATAGAGAAATGAAAGACCAATAGAAGTGGCCGGCCCGCCACCTCCCTCCCCAACCCGACCCCCGCCCAAAAATAAATAAATAAATAAATCTTTAAAAAAAAAAAGAACACGAGAAGGAGAAATCCTGCAGGCTACAACCCACTCAGCTGCCCTTGTCTCCCTGCTGGACTCCCTCCAGTCCACCCTGAACTGCTGAACTGGCGTGTGGCAAACCTGGATGGCCCAGAGAGCCAGAACACATCCGGCTGTGTGGATCTAGCAGTCTGCTATTTCACCTGGCATGTCTGGAGAGTGGGACCCTTGCCACACTTTTGGATCAATCAGTTTTAGTAAGTTAAATGATTTCCCAGTTTCCTGGCAGAGGCAATGAAAACCTATCTCAGGAAGGACGGAGTTCACACAGAAGACCTGCAGCTAATTCCTCCACCAGGTCTGGATGAGTGTCAGTCGCAGACGTGTGAACTTTATGCCTTTGATCTCCTTTGTTTCTCCTGGAAAAGGGGGAGCCAGGTAGTAGTTTGGGGATGCTTTTAGGAAGTTCTTCTGGCTCTATGTTGTAGACTTCAATTTCTATAGGTGGAACAAACCTTTAGCCCCTGTGAGTGGGCAGTAAAGGATTAAAAAAAAAAAAACCTGACAAATCTCATTGATGGATGCAAATCTTAAGCATTTATGCAATGGTGACACTGATCTTCAATAGCTAATATTTGAGCACCTGCAGATTAACATTCAGTAAACTTGTAACTTTAAAAGATCTGCTTGGGTTGGACAAATTATTTTCCTGTCAACACGATTCACCACTGCCACAGCTGAAAAGACAAACAAATCACAAACATTTGAGAAAGAGAGGAATTAAGAACACAAGAAGGAGGGCTTCCCCTGGTGGTCCAGTGGATAAGGACACTGCCTTGCAGTGCAAGGGGCGCTGGTTCGATCCCTGGCCTGGGAGGATCCCACGTGCCGCGGAGCAGCTGGACCCATGTGTCCAATCACCGAGCCGGAGCTCTGGAGCGCATGCGCCCAGAGCCAGCGCTCTGCGACAACAGATGCCACCGCGATGGGAGGCCCACAGGAGCCAAAGAACAAAGACAGATGAAAAATAGAGAAATGAAAGACCAATAGAAGTGGCCCGCCCGCTCCCCTCCCTCCCCAACCCGACCCCCGCCCAAAAATAAATAAATAAATAAATCTTTAAAAAAAAAAAGAACACGAGAAGGAGAAATCCTGCAGGCTACAACCCACTCAGCTGCCCTTGTCTCCCTGCTGGACTCCCTCCAGTCCACCCTGAACTGCTGAACTGGCGTGTGGCAAACCTGGATGGCCCAGAGAGCCAGAACACATCCGGCTGTGTGGATCTAGCAGTCTGCTATTTCACCTGGCATGTCTGGAGAGTGGGACCCTTGCCACACTTTTGGATCAATCAGTTTTAGTAAGTTAAATGATTTCCCAGTTTCCTGGCAGAGGCAATGAAAACCTATCTCAGGAAGGACGGAGTTCACACAGAAGACCTGCAGCTAATTCCTCCACCAGGTCTGGATGAGTGTCAGTCGCAGACGTGTGAACTTTATGCCTTTGATCTCCTTTGTTTCTCCTGGAAAAGGGGGAGCCAGGTAGTAGTTTGGGGATGCTTTTAGGAAGTTCTTCTGGCTCTATGTTGTAGACTTCAATTTCTATAGAAGGCTTAAAACACAACACAGCAGTTTCCCAGCACACACGTATTGAGTCTGCTCGATGTCTGAGAGCTGAAGGCACCTGTTCTTTATCCTGGCACTTGGAAACTCTGTGCTGTTTGACTCATATTAGCTACAGCCCGGTTCTTTTCATCTTCTCGGTTATTCAACTGATATATGTTAGCATACTTTCATTGAAATTCAATGACAGTATTGTAAACCTCCTCCTCTTTGAATCTTTCTGTAGAAAAGTTAAAAATAAATTCAAGTTACTCTATTGCAGGATATCACAAGTGTTTTAGCGAAAATGAAAGAGAGCAGAGAGATATTTATCTCTAGTTGGGTGATCAGAAATGAACAATGGATGATGAATAATAGAGCACGTTCCTAAGTAAATGGATAGGAAGCACTGTGAACTGTGAGTGAGGACCGGGACCCAGAGATCTCAGGCTGTGCACAGGAGACTTGGGGTGGCTCATGGGGGCTGGAGAGAACGCAGGTGCACAGCTAGGGAATCATTCTCGGTGCAAATTAACATGCTTAACTACGCAACTAGAGGCTTTGTTGGGAAAGTTGGTCAAAACCAAGCCTTGCAGGCACTGGAAGCTGAAGGAGGAAGTCCATGTCTCATCCCACCGGTCACATGGTCATCCAGAGTCCAGAGACCCCAGGCTGGCAGGAGAACCCTGCACCTGCTGTTCCAAAACGTCCTGGGTGTGCTCACCTTGCCTCTTCTCAACCACAGCCAACCGCGTGACTAATCCTTCCCTCCACACATGACCTTTCCTCTCTTCTTGACTTTGTTAATAACTCCCCTGAGCGCTTCTCTTATCTCCACTTCCACCTGTGCAAACTAGAAGACTCGCTTTAGATACTACCTCCTCCACCCAGCTTCTCTCCATTTCCTCCCTGAACCCTGTCTTTAAAGCTCATCTAAATGCACACACAACCTATTGACAGTCATCATTTTCTAATCTGCATTAAGGCAAAGGATGGACATATCTTACCACCCCAATGGTAAGAACACTAAGCAAGATCTTTGTCCACGTATTGTCTGTGTATACCTTCAGAAATGAGTCATCTATAGATGGAAACTCAGTTAAAAAAAAAAAAAACACCTTGGGATAGTGACAGACAACAGGACTCTGTGGTCCTCGCCCCTCATCCCGCACGTGACTTTTGTCTGAAGAAAAACTGTAGCCAAAGAATAAGTTTCATTAGAGAAGTGAGAAAATGCAGATATTAGCTAACCCTTTTCATCTTCTCGGTTATTAAAGATAACTATTCATTGAAATTCAATGACAGTATTGTAAACCTCCTCCTCTTTGAATCTTTCTGTAGAAAAGTTAAAATAAATTCAAGTTACTCTATTGCAGGATATCACAAGTGTTTTAGCGAAAATGAAAGAGAGCAGAGAGATATTTATCTCTAGTTGGGTGATCAGAAATGAACAATGGATGATGAATAATAGAGCACGTTCCTAAGTAAATGGATAGGAAGCACTGTGAACTGTGAGTGAGGACCGGGACCCAGAGATCTCAGGCTGTGCACAGGAGACTTGGGGTGGCTCATGGGGGCTGGAGAGAACGCAGGTGCACAGCTAGGGAATCATTCTCGGTGCAAATTAACATGCTTAACTACGCAACTAGAGGCTTTGTTGGGAAAGTTGGTCAAAACCAAGCCTTGCAGGCACTGGAAGCTGAAGGAGGAAGTCCATGTCTCATCCCACCGGTCACATGGTCATCCAGAGTCCAGAGACCCCAGGCTGGCAGGAGAACCCTGCACCTGCTGTTCCAAAACGTCCTGGGTGTGCTCACCTTGCCTCTTCTCAACCACAGCCAACCGCGTGACTAATCCTTCCCTCCACACATGACCTTTCCTCTCTTCTTGACTTTGTTAATAACTCCCCTGAGCGCTTCTCTTATCTCCACTTCCACCTGTGCAAACTAGAAGACTCGCTTTAGATACTACCTCCTCCACCCAGCTTCTCTCCATTTCCTCCCTGAACCCTGTCTTTAAAGCTCATCTAAATGCACACACAACCTATTGACAGTCATCATTTTCTAATCTGCATTAAGGCAAAGGATGGACATATCTTACCACCCCAATGGTAAGAACACTAAGCAAGATCTTTGTCCACGTATTGTCTGTGTATACCTTCAGAAATGAGTCATCTATAGATGGAAACTCAGTTAAAAAAAAAAAAAACACCTTGGGATAGTGACAGACAACAGGACTCTGTGGTCCTCGCCCCTCATCCCGCACGTGACTTTTGTCTGCAGAAAAACTGTAGCCAAAGAATAAGTTTCATTAGAGAAGTGAGAAAATGCAGACACCAAGGGAAACAGTCGAACGGACAAACTAACAGTCTAGTCATTTCACAAAGTCAAGGATCTTTAGTTCCTCCTCAAGGGCTATAGGTAACACTCTGAGCCATCCCTGTGAGCTGTCCTATAGATACGGAACCCCTCACCAGGTGGAGAACCTAACCACATGATGAGCAGAGTCTAGCCATGACAGCCGCTGCCAGCACTTAGGCTCTCTCTGAAAAGCTCTCGCCCACCGATTATCAACAAGGGAGTCAGCATTTGAATGTGAGTCCACCTCCTCCCCGGTTCTGGGCCTCTGGAATAAATGCAGTCTCCTTTCCACCAGCCCTGCCTCTCGAGTACTGGCTTTCCAGAGGTCAGATCTCACTTTCAGTAATGACAGAAAGGTGGAGCATAAGGCCTGCATGATGTTTTTGGAAGTTTAACTTTAAAACACAACTGGACAACTAAAATTCCCTTATGTTATGAAAGTGAATTTTTTTGGGGTCTAACTGCCATAAAATCCTGTTGATTTGGAAGATTACCAGTGGACTGTGAGGTTAAGGTGGGATAAAAGAATGTATTTAGTCAAATGCATTTTACTATTTCCAGAATTATCTTAAACTACAACATGTGCACTAATTCAAGTCAGTTATTAAAACATGCTTCCCAGATTCATATTATATATAGTTTCTTCAAATTTTCAAAAAACAACATAAATCAGGAGAATGACATTTAAGAAATATTTACTGCATGTTATGTTTGATTGTAAACGTTGCTTTAAATTATATGCTGTGGCTTCTACAATTAAATTTGGAAAAAATATCCTCAAATTTATTTGATATGCTAATAGATAAGAAGACTTAACATTGAAAATTCTAAATTAGTGATACCTTTCTTAATACATGAAAAACCTAGATAAAGTAATTGTGTCCTGAATACTTTCCATAACTAACCAGGGCACCCCTGGGCATATACAGACTATGAGACCATATATAGATCATAGGGCTATGTATGGTTTCACAATGTATTTTCTACTTCAGAGGTAAGTGACACACCTTCCTAAATTATATTCTTCTGTAGCTTCTAAATTCTAACAATCAATTAAAAATAGTGGAGGTTAAATTACCTTGAGATTAAACCATGCCAGTAAATAAATATAATGAATTGTTGGTTCAGCTTCTAATTGAACTGCAGAGGCTCTCATTTTGCAAATTAAGAAGCTAAGATCACTATTTTGAAATGGGGATTAAGTAATTATAGAATTTTATCAAGAAGCACATGGTTAATGTATTCTAAGGGGAGGAAATCTCTTCTACTTCTCCAAATAGCCCAAGATATAATATGATCCACTCCCTTTTTTCCCCAAATGTGCCTGCCAACAACTCATGGTTAAGAAGAGTACTAGACTAAACATGGAATCAAAAAGTGCACAAAGATACTCAGAGTCTAACCTAGAAGAAACAGGAACCCTGATGACGAGCGAATAATGGATCTCAACCCATTCACAGTCCTGCTGGTCCCGGCCTAAGGTAATTAAAATTCTTCAGACTCCGGGAAAAGGACCATTAAATTATGACAAAGTGGGAACTTAAGAAAAAAATTTAAATACGTAAAGACGTCTGTGTGACTTGTGAAGCAGAACATGGTGTCTTCACCATCAGAATGCTGGTTTTGCGGGGTGCGATCACTTGGTTGAACTATCTCCCACATGGCGGCTTTTGCATAATGGGAAAATAAAGCACTGCTTTCTCTAGCCATCGATACTATAGTATTTGTTGGCACTCATTTTTTTTTTTTTTTTTGATCCCTTGTGCGGCCAAGGGCACAGAATGCCAGACCCTGTGGACAGGGCCCAGCCAGGCGGCTGGGGCTGGGGGGTGGGGCTGGGGTGCGGGAAGCAGGGTCCCTGACCCTTCTCCTCAGAGCCGCAGGCATTAGTTGTGGAGGTCTGTCCTCCACAGGTTAAGGGCTACAACTCCTACAGGCAAAGCAAGGGCTTCTCCCAAAGCACAGGGTCGGCCAGCAGCAGTTCTAGATCAAGTAACAGAAGACTGTGTCTATGGAAGGCAAAATATGGGCAAACAATTGTCAAGCAAGAGAACAGAGCTAAGCAACAGAAATGTTTGTAATCGACACCTTCCTAAATTATATTCTTCTGTAGCTTCTAAATTCTAACAATCAATTAAAAATAGTGGAGGTTAAATTACCTTGAGATTAAACCATGCCAGTAAATAAATATAATGAATTGTTGGTTCAGCTTCTAATTGAACTGCAGAGGCTCTCATTTTGCAAATTAAGAAGCTAAGATCACTATTTTGAAATGGGGATTAAGTAATTATAGAATTTTATCAAGAAGCACATGGTTAATGTATTCTAAGGGGAGGAAATCTCTTCTACTTCTCCAAATAGCCCAAGATATAATATGATCCACTCCCTTTTTTCCCCAAATGTGCCTGCCAACAACTCATGGTTAAGAAGAGTACTAGACTAAACATGGAATAAAAAAGTGCACAAAGATACTCAGAGTCTAACCTAGAAGAAACAGGAACCCTGATGACGAGCGAATAATGGATCTCAACCCATTCACAGTCCTGCTGGTCCCGGCCTAAGGTAATTAAAATTCTTCAGACTCCGGGAAAAGGACCATTAAATTATGACAAAGTGGGAACTTAAGAAAAAAATTTAAATACGTAAAGACGTCTGTGTGACTTGTGAAGCAGAACATGGTGTCTTCACCATCAGAATGCGGGTTTTTTGGGTGCGATCACTTGGTTGAACTATCTCCCACATGGCGGCTTTTGCATAATGGGAAAATAAAGCACTGCTTTCTCTAGCCATCGATACTATAGTATTTGTTGGCACTCATTTTTTTTTTTTTTTTGATCCCTTGTGCGGCCAAGGGCACAGAATGCCAGACCCTGTGGACAGGGCCCAGCCAGGCGGCTGGGGCTGGGGGCTGGGGGCTGGGGTGCGGGAAGCAGGGTCCCTGACCCTTCTCCTCAGAGCCGCAGGCATTAGTTGTGGAGGTCTGTCCTCCACAGGTTAAGGGCTACAACTCCTACAGGCAAAGCAAGGGCTTCTCCCAAAGCACAGGGTCGGCCAGCAGCAGTTCTAGATCAAGTAACAGAAGACTGTGTCTATGGAAGGCAAAATATGGGCAAACAATTGTCAAGCAAGAGAACAGAGCTAAGCAACAGAAATGTTTGTAATCGACAGGAGAGAGAGGGCAAGATTCTTTTCAAAAATATCTGTCTCAATTATTTTTTATTGAGCTATGATGTGTGGTTGTCGTTCAGTCCTTCAACTGTGTCCGACTCTTTGTGACTCCATGGACTGCAGCACGCCAGGCTCCCCTGTTCTTCGCCACCTCCTGGAGATGTCAGTTAGGATGCCACACCGTCCTAGGGCCGTTTCAGGTCTGCAGCAGAGGGAGTCTTCCTCCCTCCCGCTCACTCCTGTGCTTGCCCCCACGTGAGGGACCTCGGGCATGAAGGTTCCACAGCAACTGCGCTCCTCTGTGTTCTCTGAGGTGAAACAGCAGTGCCCCGGGGCCTGTCGCCCCTTCCCTGTGCCAGGCGGGGTGCCCTTTCCACTCAAACTCCGTTAGCACTTGTTTCCTGCCAAAAGGGGAATTTTGACTCATTCCATGATTGCTAGATGTCTAGACTTTGAAAGTGTAAAACATTAAAAGGAAATATCAGTCCAGTCACTCAGTCGTGCTCGACCTTTAGGCACACAGTCACTGCTGGAAACATCTCTTGAGCAGCGGACAGGCCTGCACCTTGGCAACTGTCAAGGGCTAGCCTTAGAGCCCCAAACAGCAACTCTGCAGTCTCTAAACATCAGCTTTCCTTGGGAGGAGCGTGCTTGGAGGATGATTTGTTAGAGGAGGCGTCCTCTATGAATCGTCACTTGCACCTCAGTGCTCAGTGTTCTCCGGCCACTCAGTACAGTGCAGTATCAATAAATCACAACAATTGAAATCAGAACTGTGAATCATCTGGGGTCTGCTACAGGACATCTACACATCAAGTTTTGAACTTTCAAAGATGTGAACGTGTGCTCCATCAACGTCAGGCACGAGGGACAACGCAGCCGGTCCTCCATCGCCTGTCCCTGATGCTCCTTCAGCTCCGCGGCTCCCGCCTCCACCCCTCCTCCAGCCAGCAACGCCTCTTGCCTGTTCTCTCGATGCCAGGCCCTGGGTGCCAGCTGCTGTACTGGACTACTATACTTGTCGAGGTGCTGCACTGTCAGATTTGAAATGTCTATTTTTGTGTGTGTGTGTGTTTGCTTTTTATGTATTACATGTGTAAACCATGTTATAAACATCTCACAATACATATCACAATGTATCATACAGCCAATTGTGTTAGTATTATATAGTCAATTGTGTTAGTAGGGTACCTAGGCTAACTTGGTTGGACTTATGAACAAATCTGACCTACGAATATGATCTTGGAAAAGAACTCATTCATACATAGGGGACTCACTGTTCATGATGTCACTTTCTTCTCTCCTCCTTCCTTTTCTGTACCTCACTGCCCCGCCCATCCCAGGACAAAGCTCTTCTGACTTGCTCTCATCTCTCCTGTGTCCTGACCCCAGGCCACCCCATCGCCAGCTTTGTGTGAACTCACAAATTCCTCCGGCTTCCCTGGGGGCTCAGATGGTAAAGAATCTGCCTGCAATGCTGGAGACCCGGGTTCGATCCCTGGGTGGGAACATCCTAGAGAAGGGAATGGCTGCCGACTCTAGTACTCTTGCCGAGCATGTCTAGACAAGTGTAAAACATTAAANGGAAATATCAGTCCAGTCACTCAGTCGTGCTCGACCTTTAGGCACACAGTCACTGCTGGAAACATCTCTTGAGCAGCGGACAGGCCTGCACCTTGGCAACTGTCAAGGGCTAGCCTTAGAGCCCCAAACAGCAACTCTGCAGTCTCTAAACATCAGCTTTCCTTGGGAGGAGCGTGCTTGGAGGATGATTTGTTAGAGGAGGCGTCCTCTATGAATCGTCACTTGCACCTCAGTGCTCAGTGTTCTCCGGCCACTCAGTACAGTGCAGTATCAATAAATCACAACAATTGAAATCAGAACTGTGAATCATCTGGGGTCTGCTACAGGACATCTACACATCAAGTTTTGAACTTTCAAAGATGTGAACGTGTGCTCCATCAACGTCAGGCACGAGGGACAACGCAGCCGGTCCTCCATCGCCTGTCCCTGATGCTCCTTCAGCTCCGCGGCTCCCGCCTCCACCCCTCCTCCAGCCAGCAACGCCTCTTGCCTGTTCTCTCGATGCCAGGCCCTGGGTGCCAGCTGCTGTACTGGACTACTATACTTGTCGAGGTGCTGCACTGTCAGATTTGAAATGTCTATTTTTGTAGGTGTGTGTGTTTGCTTTTTATGTATTACATGTGTAAACCATGTTATAAACATCTCACAATACATATCACAATGTATCATACAGCCAATTGTGTTAGTATTATATAGTCAATTGTGTTAGTAGGGTACCTAGGCTAACTTGGTTGGACTTATGAACAAATCTGACCTACGAATATGATCTTGGAAAAGAACTCATTCATACATAGGGGACTCACTGTTCATGATGTCACTTTCTTCTCTCCTCCTTCCTTTTCTGTACCTCACTGCCCCGCCCATCCCAGGACAAAGCTCTTCTGACTTGCTCTCATCTCTCCTGTGTCCTGACCCCAGGCCACCCCATCGCCAGCTTTGTGTGAACTCACAAATTCCTCCGGCTTCCCTGGGGGCTCAGATGGTAAAGAATCTGCCTGCAATGCTGGAGACCCGGATTCGATCCCTGGGTCGGGAACATCCCCTAGAGAAGGGAATGGCTGCCGACTCTAGTACTCTTGCCTGGAGAATCCCGTGGGCAGAGGAGCCTGGACGGCTATAGTCCATGGGGTTGCAAAGAATCAGACACGACTGAGCAACGAACGCTTCACAGACTCCCCAGAGCCAACCTGATACCATAGCAGGACCACTTGGTACAAGTGTTTAAAAAATAAAGCAACCCTAACCACACCTAAACGTACTGAATGAGATTCAAGAGGCCGCTAGAAAATGAGATTTGAGGTCTCAGCTTTAGGAAATCAGTGAGAACACTGGCTATGGGGACAGACTTTTACATTTTACTTTAAGACCACTAACCTCAGAAGGCAACGTATAAATGATTTTCCCAAATGTAAAGAGTCCCTATAAGGCCTGCTCTTCCCACAGGATTTTTTTTTTTTTAACATGAAAAGCACATAATAAAGGAGACACAGCCCTACACATTTATCTTGAATTAGCCATGAGGGAAAGAAGAACTTTAGCTAATTTCCATTTATTTGCTAATTATAAAATACCTATTGACCGACTCTGAAGTGATGTCCTGAGCAGTTATAAGGGGCTCAGGTCACTGAGGTGACACACATCCTATCACAGACTTCTGAAGCACATTTTATACATTTCATAATAAATCCCTGAGAGTCAACATATGACAATGGAATCAGAGTCAACGGCTGGCACGGTGCCTCGTAGGACCTGGCTGTTGTCTTAAACAGCCTTCAGTTCAGAGCTTCTCAAAAATGTCCTAAGTCATCCATCATCTTTGGCAAGTGAAATCTTACATAAGACCATGATATAAAATATTAATACAAGTGGAGCTGCTCTGGTCCAAGCAGGAAAGGGAGACAAATGGAGTCAAATCTCTAATTTTACTGAGAGGTAATTTAAGCTCAGAGAAGGTTTTCATTTACCAAAGAAATCAACAATAAAACTATGCAGGATAACCTGGTGGTCCAGTGGGTAAGGAGTTCACCTTGCAGTGCCAGGGACACTGGTTTGATCGCTGGCCCAGGAAGATCCCACGTGCTGCAGAGCCCCTGGACCGGTGTGTCCAATTATAAGCCAGCATTCTGGAACGCATGCGCCCAGAGCCTGTGCTCTGCAAGAGGGAAGCCACTGCAATGGGATGCCCATAAAGGCCAAAGAATAAAAAGATGGATGAAAATAAATATAAATAAAAGAGGCATGATGGGAAAAAAAACTGAAAAAATAAAACTATCAATAAAACACGTTTTTCAATCCAGACACATTTTATCCCAGTAAATTATGATCTGTCTAGAGCAGAAATCTGACAATGGGAAAATTAAAGCACGTCGATTCAATGACTATAAGTCTGTTAGAGCTTTCATAACAGAGCACCACAGAGTGGGTAACTGAAAAGGCAGGAATGCACATCTTCAGGGCTCTGGAGGCTAGAGCTTCAGGGCCATGCTGTCTGAAGGGCTGGTTTCCTCGGAGACCTCTCCCTGGCCTAGAGATGGTCATCCCCCAGCCCCGTGTCCTCACAGGACCTCTCCTCTGTGCGTGCCTGTGTCCCCACAACCTCCTCTCATAAGGACGCCAGCCCTATGGGATTCGGGCCCACCCTTATGATCTATTTTATCTTAATTACCCTTTTAAAGGCCTCATTTCCAAGTAAATAAGGCCTCTAGAATAAGGCTTCCCTGCGGGTTCAGAAGATAAAGAATCTGTTTGCCTTGTGGGAGACCTGGCTCTGAACCCTGGGTCAGGAAGATCCACTGGAGGAGGGAACAGCTACCTACTCTGGCATTCGTGCCTGGAGAATCCCATGGACAGAGGTGCCTGGTGGGCTGCAGCCCATGTGGTTTCAGAGAGGCAGACATGACTGAGCACCTAACATGGTCATATTTCCAAGGACAGCCCCATTCCGTATTTTGTAAGGGGGCCACAGTTCAGTCTACAGCAATGAGCACCCCAAAACTGATGAATTCTGGATTCACTTACACTTTCTGAAATAGAAAAGTGATGCACAGCAGGTGTGGTGTTGGCCTTTTAGCTTGTTAACACGGTGATTTCAAATGGTGAGTCATGGCATGCCATGAGTGACTATCTTTTGTAAGAGGTGTGGAAAGGAACTTGTTTTAATTTGCCACTACCTCATATGGTATTTAAATAGCTGGCATATTTTTAAAATGTTTTCTATTCATGTAAAAAAAAAAACAGAGAATAAGAGTGGATTTGAAGATGATCCTATAGCATACTCACGGTGGGGGACGGGTGGGGGAGGAAAATAAATATAAATAAAAGAGGCATGATGGGAAAAAAACTGAAAAAATAAAACTATCAATAAAACACGTTTTTCAATCCAGACACATTTTATCCCAGTAAATTATGATCTGTCTAGAGCAGAAATCTGACAATGGGAAAATTAAAGCACGTCGATTCAATGACTATAAGTCTGTTAGAGCTTTCATAACAGAGCACCACAGAGTGGGTAACTGAAAAGGCAGGAATGCACATCTTCAGGGCTCTGGAGGCTAGAGCTTCAGGGCCATGCTGTCTGAAGGGCTGGTTTCCTCGGAGACCTCTCCCTGGCCTAGAGATGGTCATCCCCCAGCCCCGTGTCCTCACAGGACCTCTCCTCTGTGCGTGCCTGTGTCCCCACAACCTCCTCTCATAAGGACGCCAGCCCTATGGGATTCGGGCCCACCCTTATGATCTATTTTATCTTAATTACCCTTTTAAAGGCCTCATTTCCAAGTAAATAAGGCCTCTAGAATAAGGCTTCCCTGCGGGTTCAGAAGATAAAGAATCTGTTTGCCTTGTGGGAGACCTGGCTCTGAACCCTGGGTCAGGAAGATCCACTGGAGGAGGGAACAGCTACCTACTCTGGCATTCGTGCCTGGAGAATCCCATGGACAGAGGTGCCTGGTGGGCTGCAGCCCATGTGGTTTCAGAGAGGCAGACATGACTGAGCACCTAACATGGTCATATTTCCAAGGACAGCCCCATTCCGTATTTTGTAAGGGGGCCACAGTTCAGTCTACAGCAATGAGCACCCCAAAACTGATGAATTCTGGATTCACTTACACTTTCTGAAATAGAAAAGTGATGCACAGCAGGTGTGGTGTTGGCCTTTTAGCTTGTTAACACGGTGATTTCAAATGGTGAGTCATGGCATGCCATGAGTGACTATCTTTTGTAAGAGGTGTGGAAAGGAACTTGTTTTAATTTGCCACTACCTCATATGGTATTTAAATAGCTGGCATATTTTTAAAATGTTTTCTATTCATGTAAAAAAAAAAACAGAGAATAAGAGTGGATTTGAAGATGATCCTATAGCATACTCACGGTGGGGGACGGGTGGGGGGGGGAGGTGAATACTTTTCCTTAAAGGTAACAATGGTGTTGCGATTGTGCCGCTGGGATTTGCATGCAGGTCATGACCTCTGTCCACTGAGTCACCATGGCGACCAGCGCCATTGTCCAAACAGCTGCTGTCAGCATCGCGAGTCACATCTGATGTTTGTTTTTAAGTCCAGGGTATATGGGGCAGGAATGTTGCTGGGACCCTCATCCACCAGGCATGTGACGGCAGAGCAGGGGTGAAGAACCAGTGAGGAGCAGCCCCACAGCGAAACCATTATTAATGACAGTTCCTTCTCTGTGCTCAAGTCCACCAGAAAATATAAAGACCCACACAAACCTCATGCCCCACTTAAGTCAAAAACGTCCCTGTGCCAGAGTTGTAGATGGCTCTGAGTCAAGGAAAGACTGCTTTGAATTTTTTAAATGCAATAAAATAAGCCCCAGACACAGAGAAAGGGCAACGCAGTTCCTCAGGAATTGACCTCAACTGGCAATGATGATTCTGGGTCTGAAAGCAGCTCAGTGGAGAACACCTGACAGGTTGGAGCAGGTGGCAGGTGGCAGAGGGCACCGTGGGGGCGCCTGGCTTTGGCTCTGCTCCACCAAGCCAGGCCAAGTCAGAGGAAGCCATCCAGCCCAGGGGCCCTGCCGTCACCTACTCCCAGGGCTTGGTGTCTAGAGGAGACATAGGCCCTGGTTTGAAATGGATGTGGAGGCAGGAATAAATTAGGAGTTTGGGATTAACATATATACACACAACTATATATAAAATACATAATCAACAAGGACCTACTGGACATCACAGGGAACTACGCTCAGTATCTTGTAATAACCTATAAGGGAAAAGAATATGAAACATTATATATATATTTTTTTGTTGTTTACTCACTGCCCATATATATTATATATAAATACACATATACACTGTATATCTATGGATATACTATATACATACCATAATACATAGTATATTCTATGAAAGTGTGAAAGTGTTAGCTGCTCAGCTGTGTCTGACTCTTTGCAATCCCATGGACTGTAGCCCACCAGGCTCCTCCGTTCATGGAATTCTCCAGGCTACAGCACTGAACCAGTTGCCATTTCCTACTCCATACTCTATGTAGTATATATGTAAATTTTATGTAACACTATTCATAAATGTATATATACTATATAAACACATATAGATATACACTATATAGGGATTGTTGTTGTTCAGCTGCCCAGTTGTGTCCACCTCACTGCGACCCCATGGACTGCAGCAAGCCAGGCCTCCCTGTCCCTCCCCATCTCCTGAAGTTTGCCCAAGTTCATGTCCATTGCATCAGTGATGCCATCCAACCATCTCTTCCTCTGATGCCCTCTTCTCCTCCTGCCCTCAGTCTTTACCAGCATCACAGACTTCTCCAGTGAGTCAGCTCTTTGCATCAGGTGCCCTCAGTGCTATGCCAATTCCAGACGACTCTTACTCTGTCCCTGTGCCAGAGTTGTAGATGGCTCTGAGTCAAGGAAAGACTGCTTTGAATTTTTTAAATGCAATAAAATAAGCCCCAGACACAGAGAAAGGGCAACGCAGTTCCTCAGGAATTGACCTCAACTGGCAATGATGATTCTGGGTCTGAAAGCAGCTCAGTGGAGAACACCTGACAGGTTGGAGCAGGTGGCAGGTGGCAGAGGGCACCGTGGGGGCGCCTGGCTTTGGCTCTGCTCCACCAAGCCAGGCCAAGTCAGAGGAAGCCATCCAGCCCAGGGGCCCTGCCGTCACCTACTCCCAGGGCTTGGTGTCTAGAGGAGACATAGGCCCTGGTTTGAAATGGATGTGGAGGCAGGAATAAATTAGGAGTTTGGGATTAACATATATACACACAACTATATATAAAATACATAATCAACAAGGACCTACTGGACATCACAGGGAACTACGCTCAGTATCTTGTAATAACCTATAAGGGAAAAGAATATGAAACATTATATATATATTTTTTTGTTGTTTACTCACTGCCCATATATATTATATATAAATACACATATACACTGTATATCTATGGATATACTATATACATACCATAATACATAGTATATTCTATGAAAGTGTGAAAGTGTTAGCTGCTCAGCTGTGTCTGACTCTTTGCAATCCCATGGACTGTAGCCCACCAGGCTCCTCCGTTCATGGAATTCTCCAGGCTACAGCACTGAACCAGTTGCCATTTCCTACTCCATACTCTATGTAGTATATATGTAAATTTTTATGTAACACTATTCATAAATGTATATATACTATATAAACACATATAGATATACACTATATAGGGATTGTTGTTGTTCAGCTGCCCAGTTGTGTCCACCTCACTGCGACCCCATGGACTGCAGCAAGCCAGGCCTCCCTGTCCCTCCCCATCTCCTGAAGTTTGCCCAAGTTCATGTCCATTGCATCAGTGATGCCATCCAACCATCTCTTCCTCTGATGCCCTCTTCTCCTCCTGCCCTCAGTCTTTACCAGCATCACAGACTTCTCCAGTGAGTCAGCTCTTCGCATCAGGTGACCAAAACACGGAACCTTCAGCTTCAGCATCAGTCCTTCCAGTGACTATTCAGAGTTTATTTCCTTTAGGACTGACTCGTTTGATCTCCTTGCTGTCCAAGCGACTTTCACAAATCTTCTCCAGCACCACAGTTGAAAGGCATCTATTCTTTGGTGCTCTGCCTTCTCTATGGCCCAGCTCTCACAACTGTACGTGACCACTGGGAGGGCCATCGCCTTGACTGTATGGATCTTGGTCGGCAGAGTGATGTCTCTACCTTCCAACGCTCTGCCTAGGTTTGTCATAGCTTTCCTGTCAAGAAGCAATCATCTTCTGACTTCATGGTTGCAGTCACCATCCACAGTGATTTCAGAGCCCAAGAAGAGGAAGTCTGTCACTGTTGCTACCTTTTTCCCTTCTATTTTCCATGGCAACCCACTCCAGTATTCCTGGTTGAAGAAAAACCCATGGACAGAGGAGCCTGATGGGCTGCAGTCCATGGGGTTGCAAAGAGCTGGCCATGACTGAACGTACACACACACAATGGGGCCAAACGCCTTGACTAGTTTTTAATATTCAGCTTGAAGCTGGCTCTTTCACTCTCCTCTTTCACTCTCATCAAGAGGCTCTTGAGGTCCTCTCTGCTTTCTGCCATTAGAGTGGTATCACCCACCTATCTGAGGCTGTTGATGTTTCTCCCACCTGTCTTAATTCCAGCTTGTATGTAGGTCAAGAAACTACAGTTGGAACCCTGCATGGAACATCTGATTGGTTCGGGATTGAGAAAAGAGTACAACAGGGCTGTCTATTGTCACCCTGTTTATTTAACCTATTTGCACGGCACATCATGAGAGATGCCAGGCTGGGTAAGTTACAAACTGGAATCAAGACAGGTAGGAGAAACAGCAACAATCGCAGATATGTGGATGATACCACTCTAACCAGGGCTGATTTCCTTTCGAATTGACTGTCGATCTCCTCGCTATCCAGTGGACTCTCAAGAGTCTTGTCCAGCACCGCAGTTAGAAAGCATCGATTGTTCAGAACTCAACCTTCTTCATGGTCCAGCTCTCGCGTCTGCCATGACTCCTGGCTTTGACTCTATGGATCTTTCTTGGCAGCATGAGATGAAAAATTTTCACAGTGAGATGAAAACACCTCTCCTTTATAATCCACTGTCTGGGTTTGTCAGTTTTTCTTCCAAGGAGCAAGTGTCTTTTACTTTCATGGCCATTCTCTTCTCCAGGCGACCAGGAGAAGGGACCGAACCTGGGTCTCCTGCATTATAGGCTACATTTTTTACCATCTGAGCTACCATGGAAGTTCCATATATAGTACCTATATGTATTTATATATATATGAATGTATACTGTATATTTGTGTGTATATACATATAAAGCTGAATCACTATGCTGTACACCTGAAACTAATATTGTAAATCAATTAAAAATAGTTCAATTAAAAAAAGAGTAGAGAAGGGTTTGACCATCTTTACTCTCAAAAGGAAATGCACCTTTAGGCCATGACGCTGTCCACTGGAGAGAATCTCCCAGTCTCCTTTCTTAGCCCATGCCACCTTCCAGCTCTGCAGGAGTCCCCCTGTGGTTGGGTCACTCAACCACCAGGAAGACTCAGCTTCTCATGTTCCAAAATAGCTCAGCCGCGGCTCCATGTCCCAGCTGTCATTTACAATTAGATGAGCCCACGGCGAGACATCAGCTAGACAGTAAGAGAACCCTCACTGGAAGAACTTTTATTTTGGTGAGAGGCACTAACGAGGAGACGGTCCTGCCTCTCTGTGGGTGCTTGTACTTCAATAATGGAAATTTGCTAATTTAAGCGAATTGCCAATTAGGGGTCTGTGTACGGTGTTGTGGAAGAAGAGAAAAGGTTTTTAAACTCTCAGAGTTTTAAGAGTAACGTTTTCAGACAGCAAGGGACATCTCCCTGGAAGGGAAACTTCCTCTGTGTCCCTACGTCCCATTCCTTGCTACCCTCATGTATGAATTCTCACTGTAAGCTTCTGTCACACACGGTTCATCTCCTGTTATCACAGTGAGGTGAACACACCTCGCACAATTTTCATACAGTGTGAAAACTGCCATATCAACGATGTGCTTTTTAACTTTAAAAATGTGTTTATTTTGTCTCATGTTGGGTAATATCTAAGTGAAGAACGTTTTCATAACTTCCAAATATATTGAAAAACTTGAGATGATCTTATACACAATACACTGTGAAGCACGGGAGATTTTTTTTCTTATTTTCACCATTTGTTCACAGTGGCTCAAGTGTTTCAGTTGTGTTTTCCACTGGTGGAAACGGGACACTGCAGAACAGAGTCCTCCTCGAGGAGTTTGGAGCTGAACCTCGCCGCCTTAAATCCAAGCTCACTGCTGACCGTACGGCTTTGGAGTGAGCTGCTTTTGTCCACCCGTGCCATGGTCCTGCCTGGGCTGCAGGGCCCCTCTGCAGAGTCCACAGGTGTTCAGTGCATGCTCAGCCCTGTCTGACTCTTTGCAACCTCATGGACTGTAGCCCGCCAGGTTCCTCTGTCCGTGAAATTTTTCAAGGGAGAATATTGGAGTGCTGCCATTTCCTACTCCAGGGAATCTTCCTGACCCAGGGATCGAACCTGTGGCTCTTATATCTCCTGCACTGGCAGGCAGGCTCTTTCCCACTAATGCATAGACAGCTTGGAACCTCTAGCTATTTTTAGCCCATGTTCCAGGAGAGTCCCCTGGGGTTGGGTCACTCAACCACCAGGAAGACTCAGCTTCTCATGTTCCAAAATAGCTCAGCCGCGGCTCCATGTCCCAGCTGTCATTTACAATTAGATGAGCCCACGGCGAGACATCAGCTAGACAGTAAGAGAACCCTCACTGGAAGAACTTTTATTTTGGTGAGAGGCACTAACGAGGAGACGGTCCTGCCTCTCTGTGGGTGCTTGTACTTCAATAATGGAAATTTGCTAATTTAAGCGAATTGCCAATTAGGGGTCTGTGTACGGTGTTGTGGAAGAAGAGAAAAGGTTTTTAAACTCTCAGAGTTTTAAGAGTAACGTTTTCAGACAGCAAGGGACATCTCCCTGGAAGGGAAACTTCCTCTGTGTCCCTACGTCCCATTCCTTGCTACCCTCATGTATGAATTCTCACTGTAAGCTTCTGTCACACACGGTTCATCTCCTGTTATCACAGTGAGGTGAACACACCTCGCACAATTTTCATACAGTGTGAAAACTGCCATATCAACGATGTGCTTTTTAACTTTAAAAATGTGTTTATTTTGTCTCATGTTGGGTAATATCTAAGTGAAGAACGTTTTCATAACTTCCAAATATATTGAAAAACTTGAGATGATCTTATACACAATACACTGTGAAGCACGGGAGATTTTTTTTCTTATTTTCACCATTTGTTCACAGTGGCTCAAGTGTTTCAGTTGTGTTTTCCACTGGTGGAAGCGGACACTGCAGAACAGAGTCCTCCTCGAGGAGTTTGGAGCTGAACCTCGCCGCCTTAAATCCAAGCTCACTGCTGACCGTACGGCTTTGGAGTGAGCTGCTTTTGTCCACCCGTGCCATGGTCCTGCCTGGGCTGCAGGGCCCCTCTGCAGAGTCCACAGGTGTTCAGTGCATGCTCAGCCCTGTCTGACTCTTTGCAACCTCATGGACTGTAGCCCGCCAGGTTCCTCTGTCCGTGAAATTTTTCAAGGGAGAATATTGGAGTGCTGCCATTTCCTACTCCAGGGAATCTTCCTGACCCAGGGATCGAACCTGTGGCTCTTATATCTCCTGCACTGGCAGGCAGGCTCTTTCCCACTAATGCATAGACAGCTTGGAACCCTGCCAGTGCTAGGTGGTAGCCACACTGCTGTTGTTCTTGCCTTTATGTAGCCTGCAGGCTTCCAAAATCAGACTTTAAGTCCTAAATGTGGACTAGTCGTCACACAGAGGAAGAAAAATCTGGAGAATCCAATTACAACTAAGTGCCATAACACACCTACAGACGCTTCCAACTGAACAGCACCTCCATGTGACTTCATTTTCCTCTCCTTGTTACTATACTAACGATTTATAAATAAACACACAGTAACCTCCGAGGGAGGCCCGGCATGTCCGGTGTCGGGAGTAGCCAGCTGGGCCGAGGGCTGCTGGCCTTGTGTCAGGAGCCAGCTCCCCGGCACTGCTCATGAGCTGCCAGGAAATGCCTTCCTTATTAGTCACTGTGGCCCGATGATTTTCTAGTGATAGAGTGTTACTTCTGTATGAAACGCTGTCATTTCTACATTGGATTAGGAAATGCATACTGTACTTTATTATTCTAATTTGAATCATGAAAGTGATCACCTTCTCAAAGGAAAAATACGTCATATATTTCAGAGTTTCCAATGTCAGCGTGGATTTAGCCCTGCAATTAAGAGTGGAAAAAAGCAAGTGGTACTAGAATAGGAGAGATCCATTCTGTCTGTGGATGTGTTCGTTATTAAGGGCCTACTGTGTGCCTGGCCTCCCTCTGATAAGAACAAGACCTGGCCTGGACTTGCTCAGACACTTGGCACCTGCGTTAAAAAATAAAAGGGCCTACTGTTTTTTCCACTGGTGGAAGCGGACACTGCAGAACAGAGTCCTCCTCGAGGAGTTTGGAGCTGAACCTCGCCGCCTTAAATCCAAGCTCACTGCTGACCGTGCGGCTTTGGAGTGAGCTGCTTTGTCCACCCGTGCCATGGTCCTGCCTGGGCTGCAGGGCCCCTCTGCAGAGTCCACAGGTGTTCAGTGCATGCTCAGCCCTGTCTGACTCTTTGCAACCTCATGGACTGTAGCCCGCCAGGTTCCTCTGTCCGTGAAATTTTTCAAGGGAGAATATTGGAGTGCTGCCATTTCCTACTCCAGGGAATCTTCCTGACCCAGGGATCGAACCTGTGGCTCTTATATCTCCTGCACTGGCAGGCAGGCTCTTTCCCACTAATGCATAGACAGCTTGGAACCCTGCCAGTGCTAGGTGGTAGCCACACTGCTGTTGTTCTTGCCTTTATGTAGCCTGCAGGCTTCCAAAATCAGACTTTAAGTCCTAAATGTGGACTAGTCGTCACACAGAGGAAGAAAAATCTGGAGAATCCAATTACAACTAAGTGCCATAACACACCTACAGACGCTTCCAACTGAACAGCACCTCCATGTGACTTCATTTTCCTCTCCTTGTTACTATACTAACGATTTATAAATAAACACACAGTAACCTCCGAGGGAGGCCCGGCATGTCCGGTGTCGGGAGTAGCCAGCTGGGCCGAGGGCTGCTGGCCTTGTGTCAGGAGCCAGCTCCCCGGCACTGCTCATGAGCTGCCAGGAAATGCCTTCCTTATTAGTCACTGTGGCCCGATGATTTTCTAGTGATAGAGTGTTACTTCTGTATGAAACGCTGTCATTTCTACATTGGATTAGGAAATGCATACTGTACTTTATTATTCTAATTTGAATCATGAAAGTGATCACCTTCTCAAAGGAAAAATACGTCATATATTTCAGAGTTTCCAATGTCAGCGTGGATTTAGCCCTGCAATTAAGAGTGGAAAAAAGCAAGTGGTACTAGAATAGGAGAGATCCATTCTGTCTGTGGATGTGTTCGTTATTAAGGGCCTACTGTGTGCCTGGCCTCCCTCTGATAAGAACAAGACCTGGCCTGGACTTGCTCAGACACTTGGCACCTGCAAGCCTGTCAGAGAATCAAGACTAGGGGGCAAGGAGCAGCCCTGTTCATGCCATAATACTGTATTGACACAAATAGTACTCATTTAAAAAAAATTTCTTGGCAAACAGAATACTCTGAACTTGGGCCAGATATGTGAATATGGTCAAACAATCAGCAATGATATCTGAGAACTTTTAACCTTGATTTCAAATGTCCCACTGGAGAGTTGGGGCAGGGGGTGTTTCTTTCTTCCAAGAGTCACTTGGTAACCAGATCTCAAAACAATGAAATGCTAAAGAGAACCTGTTGGTGATGTGATTCTTTTCTGCTAAGAAAACAGTTCAGAAAGGCTCATACAACAGTTGCCCAGAGAGACACCTCAGGGCACCTATTCTGTGTGTTAAACTTTTTACCAGGTGTCACCAGGAATCAAAGGAGCTCCACGAAGATTAGACGAGTGAAGAAGGGAGGAGGCGGTGGGGGAGAGGTGTGCTAGTTGGCTCTGGCCCCCAGCACCTGCACTTTAGCCAGATCCAGGCAGGAAGTTAAAACATGTCAACTCAGCACAGGTAGTTTGTCCTGAATAGCTCTTCTGTTCACTTCTTGATCTTTTACACTTTATCTTCAAAAAGCAAAAAACAGTGCTAAATGGCTTTTTAAACAAACACTGAAGATTCAGCTAACTTCTAAATCATCATTGATGACTGAAGAATTGAAATCCAATTTCTCGGTCTCTAAACAGCATTCTTTTGTTCTCGTTTAATTTTTCCTGGAATATAGTTGGTTTACAAAGTTGTGTTACTTTTTGCTATGTAGCAATGTCAATCAGTTGTACATACACATGTATCTATACCTTTTGTAGATTCTTTCCCATATAGGTGATTATAGAAGATTAAGTTATACAGTACTATCCTGTGCTATACAGTAGGTCCTTGTTGGTTATCTATTTCTAAATTTTTGGCTGTGCTGGGTCTTTGTAGCTTTTTGAGGGCTTTCTCTAATTGTGGCGAGTGGGGGTTACTCCTGGAATAGATTCTCTTGTTGCAGAACACAGGCTCTAGGCACACTGGCTTCAGTAGTTGCAGTAGGCATGCTCAGTAGTTGTGGCTCACAGGCTTAGTTGCTCTGCAGAATGTGGAATCTTCCTGGACCAGGGATTGAACCCTCGTCCCCTGCATGGGCAGGAGGATTCTTGTGCACTGCACCACCAGGGAAGTCTTATCTGTTATATATATATATATATATATGTATATACATATATATACACACACATATACATATATGTATATGTATACATATGTATATATACACACACATATACATATATGTGTGTGTATACATACACACACACATATACATATATATTCACGTTTTATATATATGTATGTATGTGTATATATATATATACACACACACATATCTGTTATATATATACACAATACATATGATAATGCATATATATTAATTCATCTGAAGGGCATTTTATTTTGGGTGGTACACTTTAGGGACACATCTGGACCCCAAACATATTTGATTCTCTATAATCAATAGTTGTGCTTTAACAATTTAGCTGCTTCTATCCAGATAACATTTATGACGAACATTCAAACTGAGATTCTCAGACAACAAAGATGTTTTCTCTTCCTTACAGAGAATAGTCAGTGTTCGAATGATACCCTGAAGGGTGTAATCCACAGCACATATTTCCCATAATGTAACTGAATAAGCATCTTAAATCTGAAGGTAGTCACCTCGGGCACCTGTGGTTATGGGATCCAGGAATAACACAGATAGCTGAACTTCTGAAAATAAACAGACGCTTTGTATAGTTTCAACCTTCTCTGTAGACGATGCAAGGAAGAAAATGGAGAGTCAAATTTCAGGTCCTCTCCTTACTTCTTCTCCAACAGGCTGACTGCTTGTGTTCATATGTTGAAAAATTCAGCCCCCAGGTGGGACCTTTGGGAGGTGATTCGGTCTTGAGGGAGGAGCCCTTACAAACGGGATGAGTGCCCGTAGGAAGGAGGGGGACCTCGCCCCTTCCACCAGGGGAGAGGACAGCAAGGAGACAGCAGTGAACCAGGAATCCGGTTCTTCCCAGAACCCAATCACACTGGCGCTGTCGTCTCCCAAGAACTGTGAGAAATACATTGATTTTGTTTAGGATCTACCCCATCTATGGTAAATTGTTACTGCAGATCAAGTGGACTCTGATGCCTTTCGTGTCAGCATACGTGTATTCTAATACCATAATACAAACAATGACAACAAAGACATGCAGAAGAAGCAGTGTGTGGCTGGCGGTCTCTGGAAGACCCCTTTCCCCGTGTGTGTGGACGGGACCTGTGACTTGCTTCCTATCAACAGAATCAGAAGGCGGTGCTGGGTCAGGCAATTCTGCCTTAGCCAACCACAGTGGGAGACTCTTCCCGCTCGGCTGATGACGTCAGCAGCCAGGGTGACAAAGCTCACTTGGCAAGGAGCTGCAGGCAGACCCAGGACAGGCGGGCAGCCTCTAGGACCTGAGGGTGGTCTGCAGTTGATCGTCTGCAACGGTCCGTCTCTATCAGAGGATGCTGGGAAATGGATTCTGCCCACGGCCCGAGTGAGCCTGGAAGTGGATTCTTTTCTGGGAGAGCCTCGAGGTGAGAATGAAGCTCGGCTGCCACCTTCGTTGCCACCTGAGGCTCTGGGCGGGCACCCTGTTCGGTCTTCCCAGACTACTGATCCATGGCCACGGTGAGATGATAAATGTGCATGTGTGTGAAGTGGCTACATTTGTTGTAATTTGCTACACGGCAAGAAAGACACACACACACACACACAGGCTTGGGCTTTTGAAAGCTGGCTGCTGCTATAACAGATGCCTAAAGTATAAGAGTGGGTTTGGGACTGGACAGTGAGTGGAGACCGGAGGATTCTGAGAAGCAGAGTAGGGAGCCTGATTTTCCTCGAATAAACTGATTTTGGAAATCTGGACTTTAAGAACACCTGAGGAAGCGAGGAACATGTTACAGGACACCAGAGGGGGAGGGATCCTTGTGACAAAGAGGCAGAAGGCCTGAGGGATTTGCCTCCTGCAGCTGCACAGGGGGCAGACCCTGAGAGTGGACAAGCTGGAGGGACAGCTCAGGAGATTTCAAGCAAAGCGGTGGGAAGGCTCCTTGGTTTCTTCTCACCGCTGACGTCTCCCAAGAACTGTGAGAAATACATTGATTTTGTTTAGGATCTACCCCATCTATGGTAAATTGTTACTGCAGATCAAGTGGACTCTGATGCCTTTCGTGTCAGCATACGTGTATTCTAATACCATAATACAAACAATGACAACAAAGACATGCAGAAGAAGCAGTGTGTGGCTGGCGGTCTCTGGAAGACCCCTTTCCCCGTGTGTGTGGACGGGACCTGTGACTTGCTTCCTATCAACAGAATCAGAAGGCGGTGCTGGGTCAGGCAATTCTGCCTTAGCCAACCACAGTGGGAGACTCTTCCCGCTCGGCTGATGACGTCAGCAGCCAGGGTGACAAAGCTCACTTGGCAAGGAGCTGCAGGCAGACCCAGGACAGGCGGGCAGCCTCTAGGACCTGAGGGTGGTCTGCAGTTGATCGTCTGCAACGGTCCGTCTCTATCAGAGGATGCTGGGAAATGGATTCTGCCCACGGCCCGAGTGAGCCTGGAAGTGGATTCTTTTCTGGGAGAGCCTCGAGGTGAGAATGAAGCTCGGCTGCCACCTTCGTTGCCACCTGAGGCTCTGGGCGGGCACCCTGTTCGGTCTTCCCAGACTACTGATCCATGGCCACGGTGAGATGATAAATGTGCATGTGTGTGAAGTGGCTACATTTGTTGTAATTTGCTACACGGCAAGAAAGACACACACACACACACACAGGCTTGGGCTTTTGAAAGCTGGCTGCTGCTATAACAGATGCCTAAAGTATAAGAGTGGGTTTGGGACTGGACAGTGAGTGGAGACCGGGAGGATTCTGAGAAGCAGAGTAGGGAGCCTGATTTTCCTCGAATAAACTGATTTTGGAAATCTGGACTTTAAGAACACCTGAGGAAGCGAGGAACATGTTACAGGACACCAGAGGGGGAGGGATCCTTGTGACAAAGAGGCAGAAGGCCTGAGGGATTTGCCTCCTGCAGCTGCACAGGGGGCAGACCCTGAGAGTGGACAAGCTGGAGGGACAGCTCAGGAGATTTCCAAGCAAAGCGGTGGGAAGGCTCCTTGGTTTCTTCTCACCGCTGACAGGAGGATGTGAGGGGAGTAAATAGAGTGAAGAACTGTCAAACAAAAAGTCTCAATGGTTTGAAAATTCCTAGCCTTCCCAGATAGCTAAAGATGCTAAAAGTAAGATTTTTTTTTTTCCTGGCAAGAAAGCGTGTGCTAGAGAAAAGGCCAAGAAAGCCATGATACAAACATCTGATAAAACCTCAAAAAGATCAAAAGGTCAGAGTACTCAGTTCCAAGAGATGACGTGTGTGCTTCATAGGCCTTCAATGAAACCAGAGGGGCTCTAGGAAGTTGGAGGGAACGGTTCCTCAGTCATTTCCAGAAGGAAGCTGCCCTACAGAAGGGTTTATCTTAAAGAGAACTCTGGACGTGACTTCTGCCTAATGGCTTCAACCACACAAGGTTGTTTAGAAAACTGTTTCAACAGAAACAGTGCTAAGCTTGGACTGAAGGAGACAGAGAAAGAATGAAAGAAATGAAACTGCAGAGCCTCCCAGTTTTTACTGCCTGGAGTCAGGCTGAGGACTATTCAACAAAAATGTGAGAAAAGGGAAGGATGACCAACAGCTGTCATGAAGGATCCAGGCAGAGCTGAGAGCCCTGGGGGACTGTCTAGACCCTGGCCAGACCTGAACCAGCTGCATTTCAGAACTGCCTCCTCCCATTGCCCCTTTTGGAAACTGGGGTGTCTACAGAGGTCACCCTGCACCTGTCCTCCTAGTGCAGACTGGGCATGTTGGCATTGAGGTCTCATCTCCTTTGTTTCACAGGCCCAGAGATGGAGAATTTCCAAGCTTACTCGTGGGTACCAGGTCCAACTGGCCTGCAAATAAGAGTGGGTTTGGGACTGGAATGAAACTTAAAATGGGAGCCTGATTTTCCTCGAATAAACTGATTTTGGAAATCTGGACTTTAAGAACACCTGAGGAAGCGAGGAACATGTTACAGGACACCAGAGGGGGAGGGATCCTTGTGACAAAGAGGCAGAAGGCCTGAGGATTTGCCTCCTGCAGCTGCACAGGGGGCAGACCCTGAGAGTGGACAAGCTGGAGGGACAGCTCAGGAGATTTCCAAGCAAAGCGGTGGGAAGGCTCCTTGGTTTCTTCTCACCGCTGACAGGAGGATGTGAGGGGAGTAAATAGAGTGAAGAACTGTCAAACAAAAAGTCTCAATGGTTTGAAAATTCCTAGCCTTCCCAGATAGCTAAAGATGCTAAAAGTAAGATTTTTTTTTTTCCTGGCAAGAAAGCGTGTGCTAGAGAAAAGGCCAAGAAAGCCATGATACAAACATCTGATAAAACCTCAAAAAGATCAAAAGGTCAGAGTACTCAGTTCCAAGAGATGACGTGTGTGCTTCATAGGCCTTCAATGAAACCAGAGGGGCTCTAGGAAGTTGGAGGGAACGGTTCCTCAGTCATTTCCAGAAGGAAGCTGCCCTACAGAAGGGTTTATCTTAAAGAGAACTCTGGACGTGACTTCTGCCTAATGGCTTCAACCACACAAGGTTGTTTAGAAAACTGTTTCAACAGAAACAGTGCTAAGCTTGGACTGAAGGAGACAGAGAAAGAATGAAAGAAATGAAACTGCAGAGCCTCCCAGTTTTTACTGCCTGGAGTCAGGCTGAGGACTATTCAACAAAAATGTGAGAAAAGGGAAGGATGACCAACAGCTGTCATGAAGGATCCAGGCAGAGCTGAGAGCCCTGGGGGACTGTCTAGACCCTGGCCAGACCTGAACCAGCTGCATTTCAGAACTGCCTCCCCTCCCATTGCCCCCTTTTGGAAACTGGGGTGTCTACAGAGGTCACCCTGCACCTGTCCTCCTAGTGCAGACTGGGCATGTTGGCATTGAGGTCTCATCTCCTTTGTTTCACAGGCCCAGAGATGGAGAGGAATTATGCCAAGCTGTACTCGTGGGTTCCAACCAGGGGTCCCCACACACCTGGGCCTGGTTTAGAAGATGTGACTGTTGACTTTAAGTCAGTACACAAGGGAAGAGACTCTTTGATCTTGGGACTGTTATTGTTCAATCACTAAATAGTGTCCGGCTCTTTGCAACCGCATGGACTGCAGCACTCCAGGCTTTGCTATCCTCTGTTATCTCCCAGAGTTTTCTCAAACTCATGTCTATTGAGTCAGTGATGCCATCCAACCAACTCATCCTCTGTTGCCCCCTTCTTTTGCCTTCAATCTTTCCCAGCATGAGGATCTTTTCCAATGAGTCGGGTCTTTGCATCAGGTGACCAAAGTTTTGGAGCTTCAGCTTTGGTCCTTCCAATGAATATTCAACATTGATTTTCTTTACAATTAACTGGTTTGATCTCCTTGCAGTCCAAGAGACTCTCAAGAGTTTTTTCCAGCACCACAATTCAAAAGCATCAATTCTTTGGCACGCAGCCTTCTTTGCGCATGTGTGAGTGCTAAGCTGCTTCAGTTGTGTCCGACTCTTTGTGACCACCCCCGCCAAGGTTCCTCTGTCCATGGGATTCTCCAGGCAAGAATACTGGAGTGGGTTGCCATGACCTACAGGGGATCTTCCTGTCCTAGGGATCAAACTGGCATCTGTTAGCCTCCTGCGCTGGCAGGTGTGTTCTTTACCATAAGTGACACCAGGGAAATTCCAGCCTTTTTTTTACCATAAAATTAAAAGATGTTCACATCTTTGAAGAAAAGCCATGAGAAACCTAGACAGTGTATTCAAAAGCAGAGACATCACTTTGCCAACAAAGGTACGGATAGTCAAAGCTACAGTTTTTTCTAGTAGTCACGTATGGATATAAAAGTTAGATATTGGGCATGACGAATGTATTTAGCCCACAGGAGTGTTATGAATAATTGGGGCCACGGAGCCTCTGACAGGCTACCCCTCAGGTGGTCTCCACGCTCACTCCCTGTATCGCCCCCTACCTTAGAGTTTCTTCTAACTAACAGAATATGGCAACGCTGTCACTCCTGAGATTAGCTTACATCTTTTGGCAAAGATGAGGATGCCACTCTTGTAGTTATGCTGCATTATACAAGACAGGAGAGGATTATGTTAGCAGAGCCAGGGTGGGGAACTCTCCTGGCTGGTTCCATGGAAGCAGCAACCACTTCGGGGAATTATAGGCTGCCCAGAAGGAATGGGGGTGGCCTCCAGCTGACAGCCAGGCACAAGGTAGCATCTTTGGTCATATAACCTCGAGGAAATGAATTCTGCTTGAGTGATCCTGGAGGTAAATTTTTGTCTATCAAGCCCCTAGATGAGAATGCAGCATGACAAACTGTCAAAATCATAGAGACTCTAAACAGCACAGACAGATTATCTCATGTTTCTTGGGGCAGAGGTCTGACACCATGGCTAGGTTTTCTACTCAAAAGAGAAAACTGAGATCTAGGTGTAGACAGGGCCGGTCTCTTGTCTGGAGGGTCTGGGCCGACTCAGCCTCCAGCCTTGCCCAGCCGTTGGTGCCGTGCTGGTGCTGACAGAGCCTGCTCTCGGCTCCCGCAGACTGCCCACAGGGGCCCTCTGCGTCCAGGTCAGCAGCCCTGCAGGGTGTCCACCGAGGGCTTCGCGTCTCGGACTTCCACTTCTGCTGTCAGTGGGAGAAAGCTCTCTGCTTTGAAGGGGTCACGTGATTTTTATCAGGCCCACGAGGACGATCTCCACATTTTAAGGTCAACTATGCCATGATAGCATGGCCTCATCACAGATGAGCTTTGTTACCGTATTCACAGCTTCCCGGGAGGAGGTATATTTTAGAGGGGAACCATTTTAGAAGCTGTGTCTACCGCAGCATCTTAAGAAAATAGAAAAATATAATCGCTGTTTTCTTTACAGAAGAAAAAGGAGTGAGTAGTGCTTGTGTTTCACAGGGGTATTAAATATAAGCAATGCCTGTCTTATACTTCATTTGTATTTAATACTTCTATGGAGAAAACCATATAATTCAGAAAGCCTTTCTTTACTGAGTTCAAAACAGTTTCGGGTGCATCACTTACAGATGTTGAGTCCGTAAGGTCCACCCACCTTGGAAATGCTGTTCTTACCATCATTTCTTCTTCTCTAACCTTCTGCCCAGATGAAAAGACAACATGTTCTAAGAGCCTTCAATTAGATGAGAGAGTTGTTTAAAATGACTGCTTTCTCTTTCTAAATTTTAAGAGGACGTCTTCCAAAGAGCAAAGCATATGTCTTTTCAGTGAAAAGAAGTACACTTCCCAGGCCCTCCCTCTCTCCCTCTCCAGATACCCCTCCCTAACAGTTGTCTCCTGAATGCCAACGATGGATGGACATGGGAGAAGAAGGTGGAAGACAGTACACATTCACATTCTAGGCTCCCGCACACGAGAAGTGAAATCTTCTATTTGTAGCTCAGCATTGTTAAAAAGACACCTTTTCCAGGATGGTCAATGCACACATGAGGTCTTTTTTTTTTTTTGGCCACTTCTATTGGTCTTTCATTTATTTCCATCTTTGTTCTTTGGCCTGTGTTGGCCTCCCATGGCAGTGGCCCCTCTCGCTGCAGAGAACCGGCTCTGGGCTCATGTGGTCCAGAGCTCTGGCTCTGTAGTTGGACACACTGGTCCAGCCGCTCCGAGGCACGTGGGATCTTCCCAGGCCAGGATCGAACCGGTGCCCCTTGCACTGCAAGGTGGTGTCCTTACCCACTGGACCACCAGGAAGCCCCATGTGAGGTCTTTGAAAACAAGCTGCTTGACACAGAAAAGGCCAGAATGCCCAACACAATTTTAGTTCCACCGAGACTTCCACTTCTGCTGTAGTAAACTTTTGAAGGGGTCACGTGATTTTTATCAGGCCCACGAGGACGATCTCCACATTTTAAGGTCAACTATGCCATGATAGCATGGCCTCATCACAGATGAGCTTTGTTACCGTATTCACAGCTTCCCGGGAGGAGGTATATTTTAGAGGGGAACCATTTTAGAAGCTGTGTCTACCGCAGCATCTTAAGAAAATAGAAAAATATAATCGCTGTTTTCTTTACAGAAGAAAAAGGAGTGAGTAGTGCTTGTGTTTCACAGGGGTATTAAATATAAGCAATGCCTGTCTTATACTTCATTTGTATTTAATACTTCTATGGAGAAAACCATATAATTCAGAAAGCCTTTCTTTACTGAGTTCAAAACAGTTTCGGGTGCATCACTTACAGATGTTGAGTCCGTAAGGTCCACCCACCTTGGAAATGCTGTTCTTACCATCATTTCTTCTTCTCTAACCTTCTGCCCAGATGAAAAGACAACATGTTCTAAGAGCCTTCAATTAGATGAGAGAGTTGTTTAAAATGACTGCTTTCTCTTTCTAAATTTTAAGAGGACGTCTTCCAAAGAGCAAAGCATATGTCTTTTCAGTGAAAAGAAGTACACTTCCCAGGCCCTCCCTCTCTCCCTCTCCAGATACCCCTCCCTAACAGTTGTCTCCTGAATGCCAACGATGGATGGACATGGGAGAAGAAGGTGGAAGACAGTATACATTCACATTCTAGGCTCCCGCACACGAGAAGTGAAATCTTCTATTTGTAGCTCAGCATTGTTAAAAAGACACCTTTTCCAGGATGGTCAATGCACACATGAGGTCTTTTTTTTTTTTTGGCCACTTCTATTGGTCTTTCATTTATTTCCACCTTTGTTCTGTGGCCTGTGTGGGCCTCCCATGGCAGTGGCCCCTCTCGCTGCAGAGCACCGGCGCTGGGCGCATGCGCTCCAGAGCGCTGGCTCAGTAGTTGGACACATCGGTCCAGCCGCTCTGCGGCACATGGGATCTTCCCAGGCCAGGGATCGAACCGGCGCCCCTTGCACTGCAAGGTGGTGTCTTTACCCACTGGACCACCAGGGAAGCCCCATGTGAGGTCTTTGAAAACAAGCTGCTTGACACAGAAAAGGCCAGAATGCCTCACTCAAGTTTGCCACTGAAATCTTTCTACTAAGGCCTGATGCCCCTTAGCTCTGAGGTCACCTAGGCACTCACAGTTTGACTTCAGGAGAAAACACCGTTAACAATATTCCAGGATCACATACATCTTTTCCTTTAAAAGTAAATTGAATAGAGATTCACTGGCATACGTAAAATACTTTGAAAAATCCGGATTAATGCTTTTTAAATGAATAGATGGCATCTTGAAATCGGTCCAATTAGGTCAGAGCAGTCAACTCACACGTTATCATCTGAGGTTTTTAGCAGGCCTAGCCAGGGAGGCCACTGGCACAGACTTCATAGAATCTGTCTCCAGAGAGACGAGGTGCACGGCCACCATCCTGCCGCCGCTATGTGGGAGAACCCGGATGGCAACACAGGAGCGTCTGATGATAAAGACAGAGCCAGAGTCACTTTCAACACACCTCACTGCCTCCTGCACTTGCCAGATGCTTCTCCTAGGATTTTACTCAGTGTCACTGTCTTCCATTAATCCTCTCTCTTCTGTCGGGAACCCGCAGGTTTCAATAATCGCACATTTGTGGAAGAGAAGTACAGAAGAAAAGCTAATCGGAGTTAGCTAAAAAAAAAAAAAAAAGATGAGTTGGTTATGATGTGAGCTCAAGGATTTTACAGGACTCTGTCCACAGAGAAATGTGAAAATACATCTCTGAAGTCCTTCCTGTGTCCTGGAAAGCCAGACACTACCGGGTCTTTCTCTGAGCTCCGTCTGCACTGCGCACCCACGTACTGGTCACAGGGCTTCTGGCCGCCATAACTAGGAAACCCTCATATTCCACCTTTGTTCTGTGGCCTGTGTGGGCCTCCCATGGCAGTGGCCCCTCTCGCTGCAGAGCACCGGCGCTGGGCGCATGCGCTCCAGAGCGCTGGCTCAGTAGTTGGACACATCGGTCCAGCCGCTCTGCGGCACATGGGATCTTCCCAGGCCAGGGATCGAACCGGCGCCCCTTGCACTGCAAGGTGGTGTCTTTACCCACTGGACCACCAGGGAAGCCCCATGTGAGGTCTTTGAAAACAAGCTGCTTGACACAGAAAAGGCCAGAATGCCTCACTCAAGTTTGCCACTGAAATCTTTCTACTAAGGCCTGATGCCCCTTAGCTCTGAGGTCACCTAGGCACTCACAGTTTGACTTCAGGAGAAAACACCGTTAACAATATTCCAGGATCACATACATCTTTTCCTTTAAAAGTAAATTGAATAGAGATTCACTGGCATACGTAAAATACTTTGAAAAATCCGGATTAATGCTTTTTAAATGAATAGATGGCATCTTGAAATCGGTCCAATTAGGTCAGAGCAGTCAACTCACACGTTATCATCTGAGGTTTTTAGCAGGCCTAGCCAGGGAGGCCACTGGCACAGACTTCATAGAATCTGTCTCCAGAGAGACGAGGTGCACGGCCACCATCCTGCCGCCGCTATGTGGGAGAACCCGGATGGCAACACAGGAGCGTCTGATGATAAAGACAGAGCCAGAGTCACTTTCAACACACCTCACTGCCTCCTGCACTTGCCAGATGCTTCTCCTAGGATTTTACTCAGTGTCACTGTCTTCCATTAATCCTCTCTCTTCTGTCGGGAACCCGCAGGTTTCAATAATCGCACATTTGTGGAAGAGAAGTACAGAAGAAAAGCTAATCGGAGTTAGCTAAAAAAAAAAAAAAAAGATGAGTTGGTTATGATGTGAGCTCAAGGATTTTACAGGACTCTGTCCACAGAGAAATGTGAAAATACATCTCTGAAGTCCTTCCTGTGTCCTGGAAAGCCAGACACTACCGGGTCTTTCTCTGAGCTCCGTCTGCACTGCGCACCCACGTACTGGTCACAGGGCTTCTGGCCGCCATAACTAGGAAACCCTCATATTCCAGTGGCTGCTTATGAAAGCCGATTTCTTGCTCACTTACTTGTCTAAGAGAAGATGATGGGGTGGGTGGGTGGGAAGGGGAAGATTCTCTCCTGCACAGACATTGTGCAAAGCTCTTCCATCTTCAACAGGAACCTTCCAAGGCTGCCTTGGGGATGAACACCCAGCTGACAGATGGAAGCTGCTCACTTGGCTCCATCGAGATGCCGTGGCATGATGGTGGTGCTTCCTTGCTGTAACCCCACACGGCGGAGGGGGTACACACACATTCTCAGAGGGTGGCTAGTCCACCCTACCACACCTGCTCGAGCACCTGCCTCCAGCCACGGCAGCGCCTCATTCCTTGAACGCTGGAGCCCTCTGTGATCTGAGGGCCTGCCGGCCAGCTCCTCTCCACCTGGCCACACCCTTTCTCTCTGTGCATCCTAGGCTCCTGGCTGCTCTGGTGCTGGCTCAAGTGTTATGTTCTCAGAGAATCTTGGGGCCACTCAATACAAAACGTCCCAGTCCCCTGCTACAAGTTCACATTCGTCCTCTTTAATCGCAGAGTCTACAGTCAGCTTAACGTACTTGCACCTTGTTTGCTGTGGGCCTCCTGCGGCTACAGTACAAATTTCTGAACCGAAGGGACCTGGTCTCAAGGATCGATCTTTGTAGCCTCATTGCTTAAAATAAGAGGCACTTGGTAAATATGCATTGAGTCCCGAATCATGGTGCATTTCTCCTGCTCAAACACTTTCAGTGCCCACCTCCTACGCCCAGAAAATAGAATTCACACCCTTGGGCTCTCAGACATCAGGCACTATGTCTACGTCCTCTCTGCTCTGAACGTAATTTCTGCACTCTTTCCCCTGCACTGTGTTCTGTGTTCCAAAAACGTGGGATTTTTTTTTTCTTGACAAATGTGATTAAATTTTATTACATTTATGTGGTTGCTCTTCAGGATAAGTGTTTTGATATCGAGTGACAAGTAAGTAATAATTTGAAACGTTGCCATTGTCATTCAGTTGCTAAGTCCTGTCTGACTCTGAAAGCCCATGAACTGAAGCACATGAGGCTTCCCTGTCCTTCACTATCTCCTGGAATTTGCTCAGATTCATGCTCATTAAGCTGGTCATGCTATCTAACCATCTCATCCTCTGTCATCCCCTTCTCCTCTTGCCTTCAGTCTTTCCCAGCATCAGGCTCTTTTCCAATGAGTTGGCTCTTTGCATCAGGTGACCAAAGTATCAGAGCTTCAGCCTTAGCATCAGTCCTTCCAGTGCATATTCAGGGTTGATTTCCTTTAGGATTGACTAGTTTGATCTCTTTGCCGTCCAAGGGATTCTCAAGTCTTCTTCAGCACCACAGTTCAAAAACATCAATTCTTTGACATTCAGCCTTCTTGATGGTCCAACTCTCACATTGGTACATGACTACTGGGAAAACCACAGCGATCACTGTATGGACCTTGGTTGGCAAAGTCATCTCTCTGCCTTTTAATACGCTGTCTAGGTTTGTCATAGCTTTCATTCCAAAGAGGCTCTTTCAATTTCACGGCTGCAGTCACTGCACTCCGCAGTGATTTTGGAGCCCAAGAAAATAAAATCTGTCACTGCTTCTGCTTTTCCCCAGTCTATTTGCCGTGAAGTGATGGCACCGGATGCCATGATCTTAGTTTTTCCATATTCATTGCATTTATAAGTAGACAAGTGCTAGTTGCTCAGTCGTGTTGGGCTTTGTGACCCCGTGGACTGTAGCTCACCAGGCTATGCTGAAGCCTCACACTGACTGAATGGTATTCTTTCCACGTTTGGCTTCAGCTTTAGTCCCAGTGACAATAGTGAACACTTCTGTACACTGAACACCCCGTGTGCACCATAACTGTTGTGGGCTTTTTCCAGAAGCCACCTGTTTGTTCCTCAGAAGAGTTTTGTGAAGCGGTTTCTGTCGTCATCTCCCATTTGGTTTTGTTCTTAAAATTAAATTTATCATCAAAAGAACTTTGTCTTATATTTTAAAAGAAAATATTAACCCATATATACCCTCCTCTAGCACAGCTGTTTTGATTCACTACACTTATTATCCTTAAAAGTAAATATGTAACCATTGTCCTCTTCAGTTGCTAAGTCCTGTCTGACTCTGAAAGCCCATGAACTGAAGCACATGAGGCTTCCCTGTCCTTCACTATCTCCTGGAATTTGCTCAGATTCATGCTCATTAAGCTGGTCATGCTATCTAACCATCTCATCCTCTGTCATCCCCTTCTCCTCTTGCCTTCAGTCTTTCCCAGCATCAGGCTCTTTTCCAATGAGTTGGCTCTTTGCATCAGGTGACCAAAGTATCAGAGCTTCAGCCTTAGCATCAGTCCTTCCAGTGCATATTCAGGGTTGATTTCCTTTAGGATTGACTAGTTTGATCTCTTTGCCGTCCAAGGGATTCTCAAGTCTTCTTCAGCACCACAGTTCAAAAACATCAATTCTTTGACATTCAGCCTTCTTGATGGTCCAACTCTCACATTGGTACATGACTACTGGGAAAACCACAGCGATCACTGTATGGACCTTGGTTGGCAAAGTCATCTCTCTGCCTTTTAATACGCTGTCTAGGTTTGTCATAGCTTTCATTCCAAAGAGGCTCTTTCAATTTCACGGCTGCAGTCACTGCACTCCGCAGTGATTTTGGAGCCCAAGAAAATAAAATCTGTCACTGCTTCTGCTTTTTCCCCAGTCTATTTGCCGTGAAGTGATGGCACCGGATGCCATGATCTTAGTTTTTCCATATTCATTGCATTTATAAGTAGACAAGTGCTAGTTGCTCAGTCGTGTTGGGCTTTGTGACCCCGTGGACTGTAGCTCACCAGGCTATGCTGAAGCCTCACACTGACTGAATGGTATTCTTTCCACGTTTGGCTTCAGCTTTAGTCCCAGTGACAATAGTGAACACTTCTGTACACTGAACACCCCGTGTGCACCATAACTGTTGTGGGCTTTTTCCAGAAGCCACCTGTTTGTTCCTCAGAAGAGTTTTGTGAAGCGGTTTCTGTCGTCATCTCCCATTTGGTTTTGTTCTTAAAATTAAATTTATCATCAAAAGAACTTTTTGTCTTATATTTTAAAAGAAAATATTAACCCATATATACCCTCCTCTAGCACAGCTGTTTAAATGTCTCCAGATTCACTACACTTATTATCCATATATGTCACCTGGGTATCTGTACAGTTACAATTATGTGCAGCTTAGGCATGCATTGTCCTTTCTTCATTGATTAGATATTTGTCCACATGATTAGAGAATGTTCATATTTATTATTCTAATGATTGTATATTATTATACAATAATAATATCTGTGTCATCTGCCACTTTAAAAGTGAAGGAATCTAAGAGCAGAGAAGGTAAGTAGCCTGCCAAGGCACACATCCAGGAGCAATGGAGCTGAAATTCAAGTCCTGTCAGGGGCTAGGCACTGCCCTGCCACTCATCTGTCCACACATGTGCTTGTATTAGTCTGTAGCTGTGGTATCACTTAACCAGAGGGTTTTCACTATAGTGACAAACAGGTGGTTACAGAAGAATGTGTCAAGTGGAGCTATTCCCTTGAAAGGGCTGGACTAGTGATAAATTCTTCCAGTGGGGCATTTATTTCAGCTCTCTGAGGTCCAGCCAACAGCATGGGAGCCTAATAAGTACTGGACATCTAATGTGAGCTGATAGCTGTTAGCACTATGCCCTGGGTAGTGTGCCGGTCAACTGGTACCATACGACCCTCACGTTTCAGGTGAGCGGCTCTCCTCTGGCAACCCAGGTGGGAGGTTGCAGATCCCAGAGGCTCAGCCCAGGGAGTGGAGTCCTGCCTACATGGCCAGCACACACAGCCGGGGGAGCAGTCTGTGAACTTCATGGGGGCAGCCTAGGACTAGATAGCAGGGCTGACCCCAGAGAGCTTGGGCCCAGGACCTTCCATGCATGTGTGGGTCGGAGCCAGAGCCAGAGCCAGAGCCCGCAGTGGATAAGCAGACACACACACCTGGTTTCTGATCTGTTACTACTGCCTGGCATTTAACAGGTGGCCCCCAGGAGCGATCTTAAAGAAGAAACTCAGATCAGATTTAGGTGGAAATCCCTCCTACACTACATATAATTTACAGTCCACAGGATTTCTTCTCTGTGAAACCATCTCTAATTACAGAGACATGGAAATTAAATTTCTGTCACAGACATAATCATTTACTGATATTGGTTTGTAAGAGTCTCCATGAAACCTGCAGAGCACTTTATATTCCACAGAAGAACCAGCGAGATTAAAAGTGGGGAGTGAAAATCGTGGAACAAAAACTAGGGCCAAAGAATTTGTTTTTCTAGAAAGCTTTCCTGAATACTTCTAAAGAGATTTTTTTTTCAGTATTATTGACATAATCTGGCTAATAGTGTTCATATTACTATATGCTTAATTCAATTCATTGCTTTTTGAACCTGTTTTAAATGGGACCAGGCATTTTGGAAAATCACAGCTAAATCACAGCACTGGGGCATGTAAGTCTTGAAGAGGTTGAGTGCAGAAGACTTTTACCAATATAATTTCAATTTTTGTACTACTAAATTTTTTTTTCTGTCAGATTAACTTCTACAAATCATGCTACCAAAGACTCTTAGGAAGAATTTTCTGTATTTTCTGAAACAGTGGTATTATTAGCTCTCAATATGTGAGACTGGGGAAGATGGACGTGGACCATTGTGTGAACTTTTGCTATTGTGGTGAGCAAGATGAGCTGATCCTCAGCAGAAGAACAGCATGCTCTGAAGCAGATTTAACCTAGGATCTCCCCAGCATCCACACTGAGAACAGAGAGGATCGGGGCAAGGGAAGAAGGTGGAACTAATTACGAGACAACCACAGTAATTCTGACAGAAGATAACAAACTGAACCAATGGAATATCTTTGATTATGGTGAAAAAAGGTTAAATTCTGGATAAGTTTGGAAAACAGAGCCATCAGGACTTCATGGTGTACAGAATGCAGGTACTGAGGAAAAGTACTGAGGAAGGATGATGGCTTCCCAGTTCTTCTCGTGAGCAGCTGGAAGATGGGGTGTCTTTAGTGGGATGAGGCGTGGTGGTCATCGGAAGTTTGGTTTTGAGCATGTCAAGGTGGAGGAACCTATTTAGACAGTCAACAGGAGCTGTCCAGTCATAGCTGGAAATACGAGTCTGGAGTTTAGGGGGGGAATTTAAGGATGAGATCTACATGTGGTCACGATCTCCACAGAGGTGTTGTTGAGACACAGATCTGTGAGATCACCCGGGGAGTGAGTGTAGGTAGAGACAGGAGGCCTGGAACCTGGGGTCTCCCACATTTGAAGTCAGGAGATGAGGAGGAACTAGCAAAGAAGTCTAGGAAGAGGGGACCAATGAACCAGAAGAAGAGCTAAGCAAGCATGTCCTGAAAACCAGGCGTAGGAAATGTTTCACAAAGTAGAGAGTGATCAACAGTCAATGGCTGCTCAGCAGTCAAGTCAGAGGAGGACTCTAGACTACCTGTTAGATTTATGCAACGAGGACACTGCCAGATGAAGATGGACACTTGATTAGACTTGGACCATGGAAAATCAGGATGAAAGGAATCAGAAATATAGGATTTTTGCTAAAATGATAAGTTGAAAACTGGGATAGCAGATGTAAGGGGGCAAGGAATCAAGAGTTCTTTTTTTTTTGATGGGAAAAATAATGGCATTTTTGAATGAAGGCAGGGAGAGACGTTGCAGGAGGAGTCTTTTTTCTGTCAGATTAACTTCTACAAATCATGCTACCAAAGACTCTTAGAAAATTTTCTGGGAAGATGGAGGGGTGGACCCATTGTGTGTACTTTTGCTATTGTGGTGAGCAAGATGAGCTGATCCTCAGCAGAAGAACAGCATGCTCTGAAGCAGATTTAACCTAGGATCTCCCCAGCATCCACACTGAGAACAGAGAGGATCGGGGCAAGGGAAGAAGGTGGAACTAATTACGAGACAACCACAGTAATTCTGACAGAAGATAACAAACTGAACCAATGGAATATCTTTGATTATGGTGAAAAAAGGTTAAATTCTGGATAAGTTTGGAAAACAGAGCCATCAGGACTTCATGGTGTACAGAATGCAGGTACTGAGGAAAAGTACTGAGGAAGGATGATGGCTTCCCAGTTCTTCTCGTGAGCAGCTGGAAGATGGGGTGTCTTTAGTGGGATGAGGCGTGGTGGTCATCGGAAGTTTGGTTTTGAGCATGTCAAGGTGGAGGAACCTATTTAGACAGTCAACAGGAGCTGTCCAGTCATAGCTGGAAATACGAGTCTGGAGTTTAGGGGGGGAATTTAAGGATGAGATCTACATGTGGTCACGATCTCCACAGAGGTGTTGTTGAGACACAGATCTGTGAGATCACCCGGGGAGTGAGTGTAGGTAGAGACAGGAGGCCTGGAACCTGGGGTCTCCCACATTTGAAGTCAGGAGATGAGGAGGAACTAGCAAAGAAGTCTAGGAAGAGGGGACCAATGAACCAGAAGAAGAGCTAAGCAAGCATGTCCTGAAAACCAGGCGTAGGAAATGTTTCACAAAGTAGAGAGTGATCAACAGTCAATGGCTGCTCAGCAGTCAAGTCAGAGGAGGACTCTAGACTACCTGTTAGATTTATGCAACGAGGACACTGCCAGATGAAGATGGACACTTGATTAGACTTGGACCATGGAAAATCAGGATGAAAGGAATCAGAAATATAGGATTTTTGCTAAAATGATAAGTTGAAAACTGGGATAGCAGATGTAAGGGGGCAAGGAATCAAGAGTTCTTTTTTTTTTGATGGGAAAAATAATGGCATTTTTGAATGAAGGCAGGGAGAGACGTTGCAGGAGAGAGAAAGATTTGGTGAGTATCATACTGTGCTCCTAAGTCATTAAGAAAACAGAAATGAATCCTGAGATAAAAGTATAGAATCAAGAATATGGATCAGAGCAGGAAAAACATGCAGCCATTTTAGAAAAACACGACTCTCAGACATGCCATACTAAATCTCGACCCCATCGAGTGAGTTATTAGACCTAAGTAATGCACTGATCCAAAATTACTTTGGTCAGTCAGACCTTGGATATGGAAGCAAGGGAATCACAAAAAGCAAGCTTGGAAGTTCCCATCGCACACTCTCCATGGGAGACCATGCTAAAGTGCCACTGTGTCATATCCCTGGTGACATGTAATGTGGAAATGGATGCTTTCTGTTATTCTCATTGAAAGTCACGAGAAGCATTTAATGGACTCCCATTTCCCTAATTTCACGGGTACCAAGTGACTTTCAAATTGTGACTCATGCACTACCACTTTGGCCCTGACGTCCTGGCTGTAGCCCAGACAATGCACAGGGACACACCTGGGGAAACCTGACCCTGCTTGTCCAACACCAGGCGTGGCAACATGCTCATGTGGGACCCTGAAACCCACACAGTTGCAGTGGTCATTCCTGCTTCTATCACTTCTGTTCACCAAACATACCTACTCTCCTCCTTCTTATCTGTTACGAACTGGTGCTGGCCACAGGCGCTTGTCCTTTCCTCCACAAGGATTAAACCAGGTGCTGCTGCAGCTGTTAACCTCAACACTCCCTGAAAGGAATCTGAGGTGTAGAGCAGAAACGAGGCACCCTATGTCCAGGGAAAAACTGGCAGAATAGGTGCTCAGATAGATACTTTTAGAAGTCAATTTTAAGAGCTCAATTCCTGCATCTCCTCATATCTAGAAAAACAATGAAATCCTTCGTGGTGACGTCTGCTCCTTGCGACTACCAGAAACCATTCTGCAAAAAATATGTGCTCGACTGCATGCACTCCTGCTTCACCAAAGTCACATGCATACTTGACCTCCCCCCACCTCTCTGGAGCAGTTTCTCAGTAGGGTATCTGAAATGTTGTCTCTCAAGCTACAGCCCTCACTTAGTCCACGTAAACTTAAATCACAACTCTCATGCTCTGCAATTTTTAAAGTCAGTATTCCCCATCATTTTGGTGGGAACTTCCTCTGCACTGTCAGAAGACATAATTTCTGTCTTTCTTAGGAAGACACTGCAAGTCAGGACTCTGTCATCGTCCTTCTTTCCTGCTTCAGCAATGGGGAAGGCGCAAAGATTGAGGCACCCTTAGCCTGAGTTTCTGAAAGAGGACAATACTGGGCTTGTGTGGTGATAAGAAGAAATAAGACCATTGCTTTTTTTTTTTTTTTTTTAAAAGATTTATTTATTTATTTATTTTGGGCAGGGGTCGGGTTGGGGAGGGAGGGGAGCAGGCGGGCCACTCTATTGGTCTTTCATTTCTCTATTTTCATCCATCTTTGTTCTTTGGCTCCTGTGGGCCTCCCATCGCGGTGGCGTCTGTCGTTGCAGAGCACCGGCTCTGGGCGCATGCGCTCCAGAGCTCCGGCTCAGTGATTGGACACATCGGTCCAGCTGCTCTGCGGCACGTGGGATCTTCCCAGGCCAGGGATCGAACCGGCGCCCCTTTCACTACAAGGCGGTGTCCTTATCCACTGGACCACCAGGGGAAGCCCAGACCATTGCTTTTTAAGTCACTGAGAATTTGTGGTCACTTTCCCCTGAAGCGTCCTATCCTGTCACTGAAATAATCCATTATTTCAAGACTGCCAAGGACATGTCTCCCCTGTGCCAAAGACTAAGTCCTATCCACTCCTGCCTGGTGTATTCAATAGTTGATGACACTCTGTTATGTCTTAGGGTTGGGCCTTGCCTCTGGTTGACATGCTTTTATTTTGAATGTACATAGGTACTTTCAACTGAAAAAAAAAAGCACAATCTAAAAATTGAGAAGTAGGCTTTGTTTGGCGGACCTGCTGAGGATTCAAATCTGGGAAGCAGTCCTTCCGAACAAACTGAGGGAGTGTTCCAAAGAGGTAAGGGTGAGGCCAGGATACATGGGAGTTTTGTAACAAAGACCAGGTAGTCTGAACATCAAAAGATTACATTTAATTAAGGAAAACCTGATATTCTGTTAATGAATTTAGCACTTTTCTATGTGTGGGAAGATGCAAGGGCCTGACTCAATGAAATCATCCCTTTGATGCGCACCTCAGCTCTCTAGGGTCCGTCTCTGGCTTCTCTCTATCCTGAAGCCCCTCAGGGGGCACACCTGGCTGCAGTGGTTGCTGTGAAAGTCACTCAGTCGCGTCCAACTCTCTGCCATCTATGGATGAGATATGGAATTCTCCAGGCAAGAATACTGGGGTGGGTAGCCTTTCCCTTCTCCAGGAGATCTTACCAGATTTTCTACGGACTGAGTCACCAGGGGAGCCCAGGTGGATCAGAGGTAAAGAATTTACCTGTCAGTGCAGGAGGCAAGGGTTCGATCCTTGAACTGGGAAGATCCTCTGGAGGAGGAAAGGACAGCCCACACCAGTATTCTTGCCTGGAGAGTTCCACGGACAGAAGAGCCGTGGGGGCTACAGTCTATGGCGTTGCGGAGTCAGGCATGACTTAGTGATGAAACAGCAACAACAGGTGAGAAGTGTCCATCACGTGATGTCTGCTCAGGCCCAGGGATGCTCTAGGAGACACACTTGAGAACTCTGCACACGCTGTGCGGGACAGACAGAGAACTGGCTGCCTTGAAGGCAAGATGATGCTCCTTCAGAAAGCCCCGCATCCTCGTGGATAGGAGAATTTCCAGTCCACTCTATATCTTTTTTCTCTGCTGAGTCATGTTCTTTCACGTGTTCCTCAGTCCCTGAGAACGTTTTTCTTTTTGAGTTTCCTCTTGAGTTATTTTTTCATTTGACCTCAGAGCACTACTTATCCTCCTCAATGAACCAAAACAGAGGACTATCCATCTGAGCTTTTCCATTACAGGTGCACTCGCCTGCATGGCAGTGGATATGGTGAGTGATGAATCCAGGTAGGGACCCAAGCTCAGCACAGCCATCTGCACTCCACGACACACTCGAGAGGGCTCCTCCCAGACACACACACACATGTAGGCTTCAACATTCCCTCCTCCCTGTTATCTCTGCAAACGGCCTGAAAGTACAATTGAGAGTTTTGTAACAAAGACCAGGTAGTCTGAACATCAAAAGATTACATTTAATTAAGGAAAACCTGATATTCTGTTAATGAATTTAGCACTTTTCTATGTGTGGGAAGATGCAAGGGCCTGACTCAATGAAATCATCCCTTTGATGCGCACCTCAGCTCTCTAGGGTCCGTCTCTGGCTTCTCTCTATCCTGAAGCCCCTCAGGGGGCACACCTGGCTGCAGTGGTTGCTGTGAAAGTCACTCAGTCGCGTCCAACTCTCTGCCATCTATGGATGAGATATGGAATTCTCCAGGCAAGAATACTGGGGTGGGTAGCCTTTCCCTTCTCCAGGAGATCTTACCAGATTTTCTACGGACTGAGTCACCAGGGGAGCCCAGGTGGATCAGAGGTAAAGAATTTACCTGTCAGTGCAGGAGGCAAGGGTTCGATCCTTGAACTGGGAAGATCCTCTGGAGGAGGAAAGGACAGCCCACACCAGTATTCTTGCCTGGAGAGTTCCACGGACAGAAGAGCCGTGGGGGCTACAGTCTATGGCGTTGCGGAGTCAGGCATGACTTAGTGATGAAACAGCAACAACAGGTGAGAAGTGTCCATCACGTGATGTCTGCTCAGGCCCAGGGATGCTCTAGGAGACACACTTGAGAACTCTGCACACGCTGTGCGGGACAGACAGAGAACTGGCTGCCTTGAAGGCAAGATGATGCTCCTTCAGAAAGCCCCGCATCCTCGTGGATAGGAGAATTTCCAGTCCACTCTATATCTTTTTTCTCTGCTGAGTCATGTTCTTTCACGTGTTCCTCAGTCCCTGAGAACGTTTTTCTTTTTGAGTTTCCTCTTGAGTTATTTTTTCATTTGACCTCAGAGCACTACTTATCCTCCTCAATGAACCAAAACAGAGGACTATCCATCTGAGCTTTTCCATTACAGGTGCACTCGCCTGCATGGCAGTGGATATGGTGAGTGATGAATCCAGGTAGGGACCCAAGCTCAGCACAGCCATCTGCACTCCACGACACACTCGAGAGGGCTCCTCCCAGACACACGCACACACACATGTAGGCTTCAACATTCCCTCCTCCCTGTTATCTCTGCAAACGGCCTGAAAGTACAATTGAGAATCGATTGCGGTAAAATCTACATGGTCATCTGATGCTCTACACACACAGAATTACACTTACATCAATATCTGCCTCCAACTCTCTCACCTCTGGTCGAGTAGTTTTATGAGATTTAAATGAGCATGAAGAGATCTCTGCCTTATCATAGGTAATGTCTTACTGAATCAGAAAATACCATGGATTAAAAATAAAACCAGAGCATTGACAAGGAATATAATTTTAAGTAGAACAAATAAAATTAGGACAGATAATACTGCAATACTGCAGTTGAGAGTACAGATACATTATAAAAAATAGAACTATTAAGAGCAAATATGAAAAAGGTATAGAAAATAGCATGCCTTATCAAAGTTTACTGGTTGAAAATCTTTAAAAAAATAATTCTATGAACGTCTAAATTTTGCTTCATTTCTTCCATCATTTCACAAGAGATCATCATTTGCTTATTAAATATTAACTGTGATGGAAAGCCTAAGTGGAATTCTTACTCTGTGCACCTCCCATCCCAGTTTCCATGGAAAATTAATTTTCCTTTCAAATTCTTTTACCTTCTGGCATTCCCTCTCATATAATGAAACACTGGCTTCTTCTAGACTGCCTGACATAAAATAAAAACAGCTTCCCACTGACCAAAACTCTCCTAGAGGTAAAACACAAGAGTCAGCTGGAGTGAATTTTCCTTCCTATTCTTCTCCAGGTGGGGTAATTGAACTGATGTGCTGTGTGGCTTCGAGGCAGCGGCGCTCCAGGATGTCAGATGCTGCTCTGGTGCTAAGCCACAGCCCCTGGCAGCCTGCTGCCTATGTCTTCATCTCTGATCTTAGTTGTGCCACACTCATTACTAATTCACTCCTTGCTGTGCCCAAACATCTGCATATTCTCAGTTTTTATCTCCCCCTCCCTTCAAGAATGCCCATCATTCTCCGTCTTCAGTTATTAATGTAACTCATTATAGGCTTCTCCAGCTGTCCTCAAAATGTACGCTGAATAAGACATGAGCAGGAAAGCTTAGAAAAAAAAATAGCTTTCCAGGCCAGGCGAATCATTAGATGAATTTATGTCAGAAAGCAGGAGAAAATTTTCCATACTGTATAGTTGGCTTTGTTACTCAAGTCACATGCACTATAAGGTGGATAAGGATACTCTTTTATTCCAATATGATTATTGAAGATTGTATACATTTGGTTTCAGAAAACACATCCACATTTAGAATTTTTCCCCTAATGATGAAATGAAGAAAAGGAGGTTTTCCCCCTAAAATCCTACTGACTTATAATAAGGACATTTAACTGTCGCAAAAATATCTAGTTCTTTTCATTAAATTCAACCATGTGTTTCCATTTGTACGTATGTATAGACATAATTGGTATATGTACATATATGTAACAGCATTAGTATAAGGACATGTAATTTTAGGTAATAACTTCTTTTACAATATCTCAGAGAGGTTCCTTACACAAAAATATTAAAAAACTAGAAAACATGGGACTATTCATTATATACTTCATTATAAAGTAGTTATTATTCACATGCATGAGCTAACCATCAGCATTATTGTGTACTGAGTGAGTTTACTGAATATTGGAAGACTCCAGTATCTACCCCCATGACTTTCCTCGTCCAATGGTTAATACCAGAAATTTCAATGCTGGATTTTTCCCTTTACTTTTCACTCTAGGTTCCCTTTCTTTCTATTCATCTTGTTTGTTTGTTTTTCCTCTATGCCTCCATTCAATCATTTATCTTTCTTTTATTTCTGTATTAACATTTATTTCCCTACTCAGTGAAAGCCAAGGACTTTGCTAGAAACACAATAGTACCAGTAAAGGATTTTACATGAATTGACCTATACATTCTATTGGGGAGATGTTCAATTTGAGTTGATATCAGTGACTGACGGCTTTGTGTGATCAAACATGCTTAAGAACCGGACTTGAAAGGAGGTCATAGAAGTAAATGAAGGTTTGAGGTGGCTGAGTCGGGAAAGGAGCACCTCAAGTGGCAGCAAATGGGCAAGCTCAACGCATTGTAGATACGTCTCATTAATTCTGTTTTGTCCAAAACTGGCCTCATACTAGACATTATTGCAACCATTTTTCATTCAGTCATCTAAAAATCATTCAAAATGCATATATATTATATATATTCTATGTTATATATATATAATATTGAAGTTTCCTAGAGACAATGAGTATGTCTTTTTTATATATATATATACAATAGCTTTCAGTTTTGTTTCTTTTTAACAAACACGCGTGGATTCAGTAACAGTTACTAACAGAGTGAGATCTAACACACTCCGTGTCTAGGTGATCTCCAGAGAGCTAGTTAGGCTTGTATACTTGGTACCTGGGTTGCTGTTCAGTCGCTCAGTTGTGTCCTACTCTTTCGACTCTGTGGACTGTAGCCTGCCAGGCTCCTCTGCCCACTGGATTTCCGAGGCAAGAATACTGGAGTGGGTTGCTGTTTCCTTCTACTGAATATGCCTTTACATGTAGTTTTCTTCATTCCTTCCAGGAAATTTCAGTTATCAAGCTATATGTACATATATGTAACAGCATTAGTATAAGGACATGTAATTTTAGGTAATAACTTCTTTTACAATATCTCAGAGAGGTTCCTTACACAAAAATATTAAAAAACTAGAAAACATGGGACTATTCATTATATACTTCATTATAAAGTAGTTATTATTCACATGCATGAGCTAACCATCAGCATTATTGTGTACTGAGTGAGTTTACTGAATATTGGAAGTCTCCAGCATCTAGCACCATGACTTTCCTCGTCCAATGGTTAATACCAGAAATTTCAATGCTGGATTTTTCCCTTTACTTTTCACTCTAGGTTCCCTTTCTTTCTATTCATCTTGTTTGTTTGTTTTTCCTCTATGCCTCCATTCAATCATTTATCTTTCTTTTATTTCTGTATTAACATTTATTTCCCTACTCAGTGAAAGCCAAGGACTTTGCTAGAAACACAATAGTACCAGTAAAGGATTTTACATGAATTGACCTATACATTCTATTGGGGAGATGTTCAATTTGAGTTGATATCAGTGACTGACGGCTTTGTGTGATCAAACATGCTTAAGAACCGGACTTGAAAGGAGGTCATAGAAGTAAATGAAGGTTTGAGGTGGCTGAGTCGGGAAAGGAGCACCTCAAGTGGCAGCAAATGGGCAAGCTCAACGCATTGTAGATACGTCTCATTAATTCTGTTTTGTCCAAAACTGGCCTCATACTAGACATTATTGCAACCATTTTTCATTCAGTCATCTAAAAATCATTCAAAATGCATATATATTATATATATTCTATGTTATATATATATAATATTGAAGTTTCCTAGAGACAATGAGTATGTCTTTTTTATATATATATATACAATAGCTTTCAGTTTTGTTTCTTTTTAACAAACACGCGTGGGATTCAGTAACAGTTACTAACAGAGTGAGATCTAACACACTCCGTGTCTAGGTGATCTCCAGAGAGCTAGTTAGGCTTGTATACTTGGTACCTGGGTTGCTGTTCAGTCGCTCAGTTGTGTCCTACTCTTTCGACTCTGTGGACTGTAGCCTGCCAGGCTCCTCTGCCCACTGGATTTCCGAGGCAAGAATACTGGAGTGGGTTGCTGTTTCCTTCTACTGAATATGCCTTTACATGTAGTTTTCTTCATTCCTTCCAGGAAATTTCAGTTATCCAAGCTACGGGCACAAACCTTTAGATCTCTAGGCCAACCCTCTCACTCAGCATCACTAGCTCATGTTCTGTTTCTTACAATGACTCATTTTTTTTCCAAATAAAAATGAAAACGCCTAACTTAGCATCTAGCAAACACAAATTTGTCCCTTTTGCTTAATTTGCAAAATTAAAGCAATGTTCTGCAAAGACTGACCAGGTGGCAGATTGGAAGGTGACCTGGAGAGAGGGAAACAGTGGACTCTAAGGCAAGACCCCCCTCCTGGACCCCTCCTCTCTCCATATTTCCTCTTCTCCACTGGCCCCCGGCACCCCGCTCAGCCAGAGGTGGCTGCTTTTTCCTCTAGTTCCCGCGGCATGCAGAGATACACTATGGAGCTCTAGGTTTTTGTGCTGATATTTATGTCTATTTATTCCTCCATATACGCTAGTCTGACATTCACCTAAGAGTTTCCAGAGTATTAATTAAAATGAATAATTTATGGTGAAAGTGTCAACAGTGAAAGTGTTAGTTGCTAGTCCTCTCTGCCACCCCGTGGACTGTTTCCAGCCAGGCTCCTCCACCCATGAGCTTCTCCAGGAAAGAATACTGAGGCGGCGGCCTTTCCCTTCTCCAGGGGACCTTCCCAGCCCAGGGACTGAACCTAGGTCTCCCGCACTGCAGGAGGATTCTTTGCTGTCTGCATCAATGGGAGCGGTCCTCGAAAGAATGTGTGAACAAAACGGATGGGATGGGATGTGAGGGACTGTCTGTGGTACTTGCTGCCTGACTGTGCCGAGGCGAGGAGGAAGAGGGAGGGGAAACTAGGCCACTGCCGAGCATAACGTGCCGGCAGAAGGGTGGTACCAGGAGCAGAAGCGGGGACAAAGTATTTGTTGGAAAGATCTTAACGCGGAGGGGACCCAGCCGGCTCTCTGCAGAAGCAGGTTAATGGGCTGTTATGAAGAGGCGGAATTCAGGGGTTTTGGACTCACCGTGCAAGGCCCGGGCCTGGACCGCCGCCCACGTGACTCCGCCTGCACGTCCGCGCATGCGCGCCGCACGCCTGCGCTCTGCGCACCTGCTGCCGCCTCCCAGCCCGCGCGCTTACCTGGCCCGAGGCCCAGGGCCTCCTGCAGGCGTGCGGCGGCTCCTCCGGGACCACCCGCGCCGGGGCCTGCGCGGCAGCCACAGCCTCGGGCCTCTCCTGGGGCTGCAGGGGCCCATACAGCAGGCTCTGCCGCCTGCCCTCGCGCTGTGCGAGCGTCCTGGCCTCCAAGAGGCCTGAAGGCGGCGGGCGAAGCCCCGACCGCCCGGCTGAGCGTTCCAGGGAGGCGGGAGCTGCGCGTGCGGAGCCCGCCCCCCGCCCCGTGGACGGCGCTCCCCTGCCCGCCCTCGGGAACCTCGCCAACCCGCGCTCCGCCCTGGAAGCCCCACGCCCGGAGCCCGCCAGCGGGGCCTCTGCTCCCACGGAGCTCCGCCCAGCACCCCGGCCGCCTGTCGCCCCACTGGACCTGGACCCGGACCCGGGGCCTTCCTCAAGGGACAGAGCGCCTGTGCCCACCACCTCCCAAACTGGCCTGCAGACGCCTGCCTCGGCCTCCCGCCTGGGTCAGCCACGTGCCCTGCCCGGTAAAGTTGTCAACAGTGAAAGTGTTAGTTGCTAGTCCTCTCTGCCACCCCGTGGACTGTTTCCAGCCAGGCTCCTCCACCCATGAGCTTCTCCAGGAAAGAATACTGAGGCGGCGGCCTTTCCCTTCTCCAGGGGACCTTCCCAGCCCAGGGACTGAACCTAGGTCTCCCGCACTGCAGGAGGATTCTTTGCTGTCTGCATCAATGGGAGCGGTCCTCGAAAGAATGTGTGAACAAAACGGATGGGATGGGATGTGAGGGACTGTCTGTGGTACTTGCTGCCTGACTGTGCCGAGGCGAGGAGGAAGAGGGAGGGGAAACTAGGCCACTGCCGAGCATAACGTGCCGGCAGAAGGGTGGTACCAGGAGCAGAAGCGGGGACAAAGTATTTGTTGGAAAGATCTTAACGCGGAGGGGACCCAGCCGGCTCTCTGCAGAAGCAGGTTAATGGGCTGTTATGAAGAGGCGGAATTCAGGGGTTTTGGACTCACCGTGCAAGGCCCGGGCCTGGACCGCCGCCCACGTGACTCCGCCTGCACGTCCGCGCATGCGCGCCGCACGCCTGCGCTCTGCGCACCTGCTGCCGCCTCCCAGCCCGCGCGCTTACCTGGCCCGAGGCCCAGGGCCTCCTGCAGGCGTGCGGCGGCTCCTCCGGGACCACCCGCGCCGGGGCCTGCGCGGCAGCCACAGCCTCGGGCCTCTCCTGGGGCTGCAGGGGCCCATACAGCAGGCTCTGCCGCCTGCCCTCGCGCTGTGCGAGCGTCCTGGCCTCCAAGAGGCCTGAAGGCGGCGGGCGAAGCCCCGACCGCCCGGCTGAGCGTTCCAGGGAGGCGGGAGCTGCGCGTGCGGAGCCCGCCCCCCGCCCCGTGGACGGCGCTCCCCTGCCCGCCCTCGGGAACCTCGCCAACCCGCGCTCCGCCCTGGAAGCCCCACGCCCGGAGCCCGCCAGCGGGGCCTCTGCTCCCACGGAGCTCCGCCCAGCACCCCGGCCGCCTGTCGCCCCACTGGACCTGGACCCGGACCCGGGGCCTTCCTCAAGGGACAGAGCGCCGCCTGTGCCCACCACCTCCCCAAACTGGCCTGCAGACGCCCTGCCCTCGGCCTCCCGCCTGGGTCAGCCACGTGCCCTGCCCCGGGGACTCGGGCCTTGGTGGGCAGCGCAGAGGCAGCGAGTCCAGGCCGGGAGCCGTGGGGTAAGTGCCCCTGTCCTCAGCAGGGCAGCACCCCCTCCTCCCCCTCCGCCCCCTCTTCTGGCCCTGGACCCAGTCCTGCCGCCGCCTGGAGGCGACCACAAGCAGGAGTGACCCGAACAAGTCAGAGGCTCCGAGGGCCCCAGCGGGGAAGCGGCAGAGGGCGAGAGGGACGGGCTGGAATCAGGAGACCAGGAACCGAGGCAGAGGCCTGAGCCTGTCCGCTGGCCGGCCAGCAAGCCAGGGACCTGGCCGTCGGGCGGGGGAGGCCCGCGGCTGGGCGGCCGGAGGCCAGGGCCGGGGGGCAGGCGGGGGGCTGCAGGCGGAGCTGGCCTTCAGGTCTGGCACGCCCGCTTCTGGTGCCCACCCAGGAGAAGCCCCGCCATCCCCTCGTGCCTCTGCCTCTTCAAACTCCACTCCCCCTCCCTTCCTGCTCCTCCCTCTCTCTCCTCTCTCTGGTTGTATCCTTGTCTCTGATTTCTGGATTTGAGCCCTTTCCCTTTTCAGATCCCAGAGGCATGGCATGTTTGGGCCTGTTCAGCATCAACCTCCCTTAAATAACACCCCTTAAATGAACAGAGGCCACCAGGGGATGCGGGGAGCAGGGTAGACTTTGAAACCTGGTCTCTTGAATTCCCAGCCCCCAGTTTCTTGCCAGTTGTTTTTGGGGGTGGTGGTGGTGAGCGAGGCTTCGGGTAGAGCAGGAGGCTGGCAGAAGGACTGCAGTTAGACCAGGCGTGCTGGCCTCCCTGCCCGAGGAAGGGGCCGGCTTTCAGGACGGGACCCGTCGAGGACGAACAGAGCAGCCAGCCAAGGGGTCTTGGGGAAGTGCCTTTTGGGGAACGAGGTAAAAAGGTGGTCCGGCTCACAGGGCAGGCGGAAGCCAGGCGGGTGGGGAAGGGCCGCGTGCAGGAGGCCGCCTTGGGAGCTGGGCGTTCCTTTTCTCGCTGGGAGGAAGCCGTGCTTTGAGGCCCTGGGGGAGGGCCTGGAGACGTCTCAGTTAGGGACCGTGTGCGCTCGGGTGATTCAGAGCCTGTGGCCCCATGGACGGTAGCCCCGCAGGCGCCTCTGTCCGTGGGATGCCCCAGGTGAGAATACTGGAGTCGGAAGCCTCCAGGGGATCTTCCTGACCAAGGAACAAACTTGTATTTCTTGCGTCTCCAGTAGGGGAGGTGGGAATAATCTTCAAACGGCTGCAAGCAAAAAATAAAAACCAGTTTTTTTGTTGTTGTTGCTTTGTTTTTTTTTTTGTTGTTGTTTGTTTGTTTGTTTTCTGGGGAAAAATGAAAATTTACTGCGGAGGGGATGTCTGTCAGGGAGTTTTGTCCTGATGAACTACAAAGAGGCCGTGCTCAGCTATTAATTTTCTTTTCTTTCCCCTGCCTCTTATTTTTTAAGTTTATTTTTGATGAGACGATAACGGCTTTATAAGTATTGCGTTGGTGTCTGCCACACATCCACAGGACTCAGCCACTGGCTTACAGGTCCCGGCCCTCTTGGACCTCCCCCCCATCCCGCCCCGCCCCGCCCCGCCTCTCCGGGGTGTCACAGAATGTGGGGTTTGGGCTCCCTGCGATGGCAGAGCAGATCCCCCGGCTGCCCGTTCTGCACGTGGTAAGGCACGTGCTTCAGTGCCGCTCTCTCAGTCTGCCCCGCCCTCTCCCTGCCCCGCAGCGTCCACCGTCTGCTCTCCGTGTCCGTGTCTCCTTTGCTGTCCTGCAGACAGGTTCATCAGGACCGCCTTTCTAGGTTCCACACATATGCCTTAATATCTGATGTTTGTGTTTCTCTTTCCGAGCTCACGCTCAGCTGTGAACTGCAGAGCTGGGTGGTGTGCGTCCACTGTTACTGTAGCCACGGAGGCCTGCGACACGGCGCCGCGGGACGCTCGTCACTGCCGTCTCGGTTCTTAGTGACGCTCTGTACCTAGACCTGGCTTCATGTTCAAGTTCATAATGCACTTACTAGTTACAGCAGGTGGCAGCCTGGCCAGTATTAAATGTTAGCATTTCCTCTCTGAAGATGAGGCAAATTGTTGTTTTGAGATGGTAGGTCATTTTGCCAGGATCACAATATACTTTTAAAAAAAGGGGAAGGATAGAGGTTTTAAACTTTGAGCGTGGGGCCGTGCTTTGAGGCCCTGGGGAGGGCCTGGAGACGTCTCAGTTAGGGACCGTGTGCGCTCGGGTGATTCAGAGCCTGTGGCCCCATGGACGGTAGCCCGCAGGCGCCTCTGTCCGTGGGATGCCCCAGGTGAGAATACTGGAGTCGGAAGCCTCCAGGGGATCTTCCTGACCAAGGAACAAACTTGTATTTCTTGCGTCTCCAGTAGGGGAGGTGGGAATAATCTTCAAACGGCTGCAAGCAAAAAATAAAAACCAGTTTTTTTGTTGTTGTTGCTTTGTTTTTTTTTTTGTTGTTGTTTGTTTGTTTGTTTTCTGGGGAAAAATGAAAATTTACTGCGGAGGGGATGTCTGTCAGGGAGTTTTGTCCTGATGAACTACAAAGAGGCCGTGCTCAGCTATTAATTTTCTTTTCTTTCCCCTGCCTCTTATTTTTTAAGTTTATTTTTGATGAGACGATAACGGCTTTATAAGTATTGCGTTGGTGTCTGCCACACATCCACAGGACTCAGCCACTGGCTTACAGGTCCCGGCCCTCTTGGACCTCCCCCCCATCCCGCCCCGCCCCGCCCCGCCTCTCCGGGGTGTCACAGAATGTGGGGTTTGGGCTCCCTGCGATGGCAGAGCAGATCCCCCGGCTGCCCGTTCTGCACGTGGTAAGGCACGTGCTTCAGTGCCGCTCTCTCAGTCTGCCCCGCCCTCTCCCTGCCCCAGCGTCCACCGTCTGCTCTCCGTGTCCGTGTCTCCTTTGCTGTCCTGCAGACAGGTTCATCAGGACCGCCTTTCTAGGTTCCACACATATGCCTTAATATCTGATGTTTGTGTTTCTCTTTCCGAGCTCACGCTCAGCTGTGAACTGCAGAGCTGGGTGGTGTGCGTCCACTGTTACTGTAGCCACGGAGGCCTGCGACACGGCGCCGCGGGACGCTCGTCACTGCCGTCTCGGTTCTTAGTGACGCTCTGTACCTAGACCTGGCTTCATGTTCAAGTTCATAATGCACTTACTAGTTACAGCAGGTGGCAGCCTGGCCAGTATTAAATGTTAGCATTTCCTCTCTGAAGATGAGGCAAATTGTTGTTTTGAGATGGTAGGTCATTTTGCCAGGATCACAATATACTAGAAGGTAGAAGTTTTATTTGAGAAAGGAGAACTTTGTGTCTGAATGAAGAGTTTTGTTTTTAAATTTTCTTTAAAAGATAGTATGCCCCACGTATGTACTAAGATCTGTTTTCTTTGGTAACTCACAAGTTTCTACAGATTATGTGGAACTATTAGATAAAATAGTTGCTTGATAATATATTATTCGCAAATGCAAATGGTTGCAACTAACCTCAAATTTTTAGGTATTAAACCCTTTATAGATTGTAACTTTTTATTTAAGTGGTTCTATCCATTTCGTTTCTGAGTTGAATGCCGCAGATGTTTAGTTTTCCAGGCTAAGGTTCTTGACTGCAAATGGCAGAAGCCAGTGCTACTTACAGGAAGTGGTAGGGGAGAAACAGTGACCTAATTTAGTCCTCACAGCATCAAAGGAAAGACAAGAGAACACATTGTAGAAAATTGTGTTAGAAATACTGGAGGCAAAGCAGGCGGGGGTTTCCCACTGGACTCCGGCTGCCTGGCCTGTGCCTGGGCAGTTGCTTCAGTCGTGCCCAGCTCTGTGCAGCCCTATGGACGGTAGCCCGCCAGGCTCCTCTGTCCGTGGGATTCTCCAGGCACGGATACTGGAGTGGGTCGCCGTGCCCTCCTCTAGGGAATGCTCCTGACCCCGGGATGGAACCTGCGTCTCTTCCGTCTCCTGCCTAGGCAGGCGAGCTCTTTATCCCTAGCGCCCCCTACTGGTCTCCATTCACCGTTGCCCGGGAGACCATCCACCTGACTCTTATCTGTGCAGCCCTTCCTTGAGACCCAGAGAGCTGACCTACAGCCTCAGCCTCACGCCTGTCATTCAGTTGACAGAAAATAAATAGAGTCGTCTCCTGTTTGGCTCCAGGGGCGGGAGTCAGGACCCTGCCTCAGCTCCATTTCAAGATCCCAGTCAACACAGGGCGGGTTTGCATGTCAGGTGCTCTCATCACGGAAACTTGGGAATGCAGTTGTATGTTGAGGCCTTTTCTAAGAAAGAGCTGAGTTACACAGCAGTTTCAGTGGACAGAGCGGAGTAACACAGGTTAGTGAAGAGGAAAGTTTAACGTGTAAGTCTCGGCCGACTGTTTACCTGGTCACCGTGTTTATCTATAACTTTATGAAACAAAGTACATGTAATTCATACCTATTTCAGTGTCTGGAATGGTACATGTAGCTTAAATGCTTCTCTGTGTTTCCCCTTGTCTGTTTTGAGTACTGACTTAAGAAATGAACGTTTTCTCATGCAATTGTTTCGAAGATTATTTTTATTATACTTTGACTATAAATCATTGAAGTGACATGCATGAAATTGCCAGAGCCAGTATGAGCTTAGGCCCGTGCATAAAATGGGATTCTTAGGAGAACTTGGGTTGAATCAACTGTTTTGGGCGTTAGAACAGACAGCCAATTTCCACCTTCACCTGTGAAGCAAAAATGCTGTTGCTCCATTTGAAAAGCATGATACATGCAGTAATCCAAGAAAGTTGAAATGGGGGTAAGCTCTGCGGTTTTCCTGTTCTCCCCAACACAGAATAATCACGCTGACATCGTGCTGCTCTATTTGGCACAAAAAGGGCTTTAAAGCCCCTCAAGAAGGGGATCTGTGCCCTTACGAGCGAGACCTCAGGGAGCTCTTACTCTCTTCTCAGGACCTGACGGTTGAGAGCACGTTGGGCTGTCTGCCACCAGGAGGATGCCTCGCCGGAACCTGACGCTGCTGCCACCCTGACCACGAAAGCGTGACCTCCAGAACCGTGAGTGAGACATTTCTGTTGTTCCTAAGCCATCCAGTCTGTGGCGGCGTGATTGCAGCCTGATCTGAGACGAGGAGCCACTTATTTAAAGATTTGTTTTTTCTACCTGAATGTTGTGGAACTTTTGTCATAGACAGTAAGCTATTTGGCGGTTCTCTGTTGGATTTCGTGGGTTTATCTGTTTTTATACATATTCTTCCTTAAGGACCATTGCTTTATAGTGAGTCTTGATATCAGATAGGGGAGGGACGCTGTGCTTCTTAATCTTCTTCATAATGATGGCACTCTGTCGTGACCCTGCCTCATCCTTCAAGATCCCAGTCAACACAGGGCGGGTTTGCATGTCAGGTGCTCTCATCACGGAAACTTGGGAATGCAGTTGTATGTTGAGGCCTTTTCTAAGAAAGAGCTGAGTTACACAGCAGTTTCAGTGGACAGAGCGGAGTAACACAGGTTAGTGAAGAGGAAAGTTTAACGTGTAAGTCTCGGCCGACTGTTTACCTGGTCACCGTGTTTATCTATAACTTTATGAAACAAAGTACATGTAATTCATACCTATTTCAGTGTCTGGAATGGTACATGTAGCTTAAATGCTTCTCTGTGTTTCCCCTTGTCTGTTTTGAGTACTGACTTAAGAAATGAACGTTTTCTCATGCAATTGTTTCGAAGATTATTTTTATTATACTTTGACTATAAATCATTGAAGTGACATGCATGAAATTGCCAGAGCCAGTATGAGCTTAGGCCCGTGCATAAAATGGGATTCTTAGGAGAACTTGGGTTGAATCAACTGTTTTGGGCGTTAGAACAGACAGCCAATTTCCACCTTCACCTGTGAAGCAAAAATGCTGTTGCTCCATTTGAAAAGCATGATACATGCAGTAATCCAAGAAAGTTGAAATGGGGGTAAGCTCTGCGGTTTTCCTGTTCTCCCCAACACAGAATAATCACGCTGACATCGTGCTGCTCTATTTGGCACAAAAAGGGCTTTAAAGCCCCTCAAGAAGGGGATCTGTGCCCTTACGAGCGAGACCTCAGGGAGCTCTTACTCTCTTCTCAGGACCTGACGGTTGAGAGCACGTTGGGCTGTCTGCCACCAGGAGGGGATGCCTCGCCGGAACCTGACGCTGCTGCCACCCTGACCACGAAAGCGTGACCTCCAGAACCGTGAGTGAGACATTTCTGTTGTTCCTAAGCCATCCAGTCTGTGGCGGCGTGATTGCAGCCTGATCTGAGACGAGGAGCCACTTATTTAAAGATTTATTTTTTTTCTACCTGAATGTTGTGGAACTTTTGTCATAGACAGTAAGCTATTTGGCGGTTCTCTGTTGGATTTCGTGGGTTTATCTGTTTTTATACATATTCTTCCTTAAGGACCATTGCTTTATAGTGAGTCTTGATATCAGATAGGGGAGGGACGCTGTGCTTCTTAATCTTCTTCATAATTGACCTGGCTACTCCTGGTCTGTCTGTATGATTTTAGAATTAGCTTATTAATTTCCAAGAAAAAAAATCCTTGAGGTTTGTAGTGGGATAAGTGGTGCCCTGAGAAATGTCAATATTCAAATTCTTGCCACCTGCAAATGTTATTTGGAAAAAAGGGTCTTTACACATCTCATTAAGGATCTTGGATGAGACGGTTGTCCTGGATTATGCCAGTAGGCCTCAATCCAACCATAAATATCTTCCTAGGGGGCTTCACTGGAGGTCCAGTGGTTAAGATTCCACCTTCCAGTGAAGAGGGTGGGGGTTCAATGCCTGGCTGGGGAATTAAGCTCCTACATGCCATGTGGTGTGGCCAAAGATATAAATAAAGAGATCGATCGATCGATCTATCTATCTATCTATCTATCTATCTATCTATCTATCTATCTATCTATCTATTTATCTATCTGTCTATCTCCTTCTAAGAGGGAGGCAGGGGGATTGGAGGCACCCAGGGGATAGGGCTGTGTGAAGATGCAGGGAGAGATTAGACTGAGGCAGACACAAGCCATAGGACGCCGGGAGATGTGGAAGCCCCAGCTGAAGAGAAGAGAAGCAGGGGGTCCCCGAGCCTCTAGGGGAGGCTCGCCTCACTGACAGCTGGGTTCCAGCCTCAGGTCTGTCAGAACAGTCAATCCTGTTGTTTAAGCGTCCACTTAGTAGTCCTTTGTTACCCCAGTCATAGAAAGGAGTGCAGGATTTTAGCAGAAATCGTATTGCATTTTTTAATTCATTTTTTTTTTTTTTTTAGGAAAACTTGATATTTCCACAGTATTAAGTTTGATGATGGATGAGCATAGTGAATCTATTTATTTGGGGATTCTTACATTTCAGCAGTATTTTCTGGTATTTAGTCTAGAAGGATACACTTGTGGATACAGTTTTATTTATACAATTATTTAAAGATTTATTTTTCTACCTGAATGTTGTGGAACTTTTGTCATAGACAGTAAGCTATTTGGCGGTTCTCTGTTGGATTTCGTGGGTTTATCTGTTTTATACATATTCTTCCTTAAGGACCATTGCTTTATAGTGAGTCTTGATATCAGATAGGGGAGGGACGCTGTGCTTCTTAATCTTCTTCATAATTGACCTGGCTACTCCTGGTCTGTCTGTATGATTTTAGAATTAGCTTATTAATTTCCAAGAAAAAAAATCCTTGAGGTTTGTAGTGGGATAAGTGGTGCCCTGAGAAATGTCAATATTCAAATTCTTGCCACCTGCAAATGTTATTTGGAAAAAAGGGTCTTTACACATCTCATTAAGGATCTTGGATGAGACGGTTGTCCTGGATTATGCCAGTAGGCCTCAATCCAACCATAAATATCTTCCTAGGGGGCTTCACTGGAGGTCCAGTGGTTAAGATTCCACCTTCCAGTGAAGAGGGTGGGGGTTCAATGCCTGGCTGGGGAATTAAGCTCCTACATGCCATGTGGTGTGGCCAAAGATATAAATAAAGAGATCGATCGATCTATCTATCTATCTATCTATCTATCTATCTATCTATCTATCTATCTATCTATCTATCTATTTATCTATCTGTCTATCTCCTTCTAAGAGGGAGGCAGGGGGATTGGAGGCACCCAGGGGATAGGGCTGTGTGAAGATGCAGGGAGAGATTAGACTGAGGCAGACACAAGCCATAGGACGCCGGGAGATGTGGAAGCCCCCGAAGCTGAAGAGAAGAGAAGCAGGGGGTCCCCGAGCCTCTAGGGGAGGCTCGCCTCACTGACAGCTGGGTTCCAGCCTCAGGTCTGTCAGAACAGTCAATCCTGTTGTTTAAGCGTCCACTTAGTAGTCCTTTGTTACCCCAGTCATAGAAAGGAGTGCAGGATTTTAGCAGAAATCGTATTGCATTTTTTAATTCATTTTTTTTTTTTTTTTAGGAAAACTTGATATTTCCACAGTATTAAGTTTGATGATGGATGAGCATAGTGAATCTATTTATTTGGGGATTCTTACATTTCAGCAGTATTTTCTGGTATTTAGTCTAGAAGGATACACTTGTGGATACAGTTTTAAGTTTGACTGATTTCTGATCTGATTGCTGTTTCCTTGCTTTGGCTTTCTTGATGTCTGTTTTCTAGTTTTTTGAAACAGTTTCTTGGTGACTGACTTCCAGTCTTTTTCTAGATATGCGCTTGCGTCTATAAATACCACTCTAAGCACTGTTTAAACTGGGAACCCCAAGCTTTGATCTGTGTGTTTTTGTGATCATTTGTTTTCTAATTTTTATTTTGATATCCTCTTTGTTCATTGTTATTTAGTAATGTGCTGCTTGATATTGTCATGTAAAAATTTTTGTTGGTTTCTCATTTAATGTGTGTTATCAGAACATACTTTATTTGCTTCCAGGATTTTAAAAAGTGTTTGTGCTTGTATTGTAGCACTAGTTTGATCTATTATTTTGAAGGTTCCATGATGTACCATAAAATAGTATCTGCTCTTCAACTTTTGTGTGTGAAGTCCTATAAATATCTATGTATTTGACTTATGTATTCAGGTTTAAAAATACCATATTCTTGGTGACTCTTTATTCGTCTTCTCTCTTCTGTTGTTTAAATTACATTTTTATTTTCATGGGTTAAAACATGTATCCTTGACTTCTTACAATCTCCCTTAAATTAGAATATTTACCACTTTTTGAATGATGTAAAAATTTTTAAATATTTAATTTGATTTACCATATCCCCCTTACCCCGTTGACACTTTTTGGTATTGTTGACAAATTTTTAATTTCTTCTTCTAAGCTTAAAAGACAGAGTCTTCAGTCTTGCTTCCAGTGTCACAGTAAACTGGTATGTCTCCAGAAATGGACCTTTCTAGTGCCCCTCCTTTCCTCCAGAACTTTCTTTTCCTATTTATTATAATTTAATTTCCGCCTAAAGGAACTCTGCTGGTGATTCTCACAGCGCAGGGCAGCTGGCATGTATTTTTGAGCTCTTTTTGGGAGAGAGGGTGGAGGTATTCTGAAAACAGGTTTATGTTGCCTCAGTGTTTGAAGGGTCTATGTTGAGAGATTAGAACTGGAATGCTGCCGATTGTCACCCCTTTAAGCATTAGCGGATGTAATTCTGTTGCCCCTCTTCCTGGTTTTCTTGTTTATCTTCACTTGCGCCTGTAGCCACATCCAGGTGTAGCGACTGACTGGGCGGGTGGCTGCGCAGTGGCTGCGTCGGCCGAGGGGAGGCCCGCCGCCGCTCACGGCTAGGGCAGACTGCGTTTGCTCAAGATGGCGGCAGGAGTGGCTCCCGTCTCTCAGACTTGTTCCTCCAGTGTGGCTTTGACTGTCCTCCCAACAAGAAGACTTCTGTGACTTATTTTATGAAATATCTTTTATCAACTGGAGTATAGTTGCTTTACAGTGGTGTCTCAGTTTTTGCCATATAGCAAAGTGAATTGGCCACACAAATGCATGCACCCCCTCTTTTTTGGATTTTCTTCCCAGATGGGTCACCACAGAGCAGGGAGCCCAGGTCTCTGAGCTTTGTGGTAGGTTCTCTCGGGTCATCTGTGTTACCCGTAGTGTCCACAGTGTGTCCATGTTAATCCAGCATCCCAGATTTCCCACCCTCCTGTCCCACTTTGGTATCCAGCTATGTATTCTATGCACTGGTGTTCTATTCCTGCCTTGCAAGTAAGACCATCTATACCATTTTCTAGCTTTCACGTATATGTGTGAATATAGGATATTTGTTTCTTTCTGACTTACTTCACTCTGTATGACCATCTCTAGGTCCAGCCATGTCTCTGCAAAGGACACAGTTGTGTTCCTTTTTATGATTGAGTGATATTCTGTTGTATATAAGAATCTTCCTTATCCCTTCATCTGTCGAGGAATCAACGTCCTGTGCTTTCTGAGGCTATATGTAACAGGTTCCATTTTATTTACTAGAGGACTGACCCTTTAGACTTGCATGTACATGTAAACAGTCTGACTGGCCTAAGGTTTCCACACTAAGAAGTTCAAACTAGTTGAACCTGGGGGATCACTTGGACAGTTTCTGAGGCCACATGGAGAGAAGAGTGCTCCTCTTGCCCCAGCTGCTCCCCAGCTGCAGTTCTACCTGCTGGCTGACTAGCCCCATGAGATGCCTGGAGCCAAAGCCACACTGTCAACTTCTTCCCAAGTTCCTGATCCACAGACACTGTGAGATCCAGTGAAGCAAGGCCGATTGTCCTAAGCCAGCGTCTGATGCAGCGGTTTCCCCGCAGCAGAGAACCAGGGTGGAGTTTTCCGAGGTGCCGTCTCTGCCCTACACTTGTCTTTGGCATCAGCCCGTCTGCCCTGTGGACTAGTTCTCTCATGATAGAGAGACAGTACATGGTCCTCCACTCAGGCTTGACCTGCTAATCCTGCTCTGCCCAGACTGTAGCTGGACTTCCTCATACACCCTGAGATGAATCTGTCTTTCTGGAACTTGCAAGATAATTGGCTCACTAACCTAGTAAACTGATTTACTCTGAAGACTCAATGAACATTGACATCTTAACACATTTCTCTTTCCAGAGAGGCATGTTCACATCGTCTATGTGTGCGTGCGTGTGCCTGCCGAGCTGTGTCTGACTTTGTGCGACTCCCTGGACGGCAGCCTGCCAGGCTCCTCTGTTCATGGGATTTCTCAGGCAAGACAACTGGAGTGGGTTCCCATTTCCTTCCGTAGTGTCCACTGTGTCCATGTTAATCCAGCATCCCAGATTTCCCACCCTCCTGTCCCACTTTGGTATCCAGCTATGTATTCTATGCACTGGTGTTCTATTCCTGCCTTGCAAGTAAGACCATCTATACCATTTTCTAGCTTTCACGTATATGTGTGAATATAGGATATTTGTTTCTTTCTGACTTACTTCACTCTGTATGACCATCTCTAGGTCCAGCCATGTCTCTGCAAAGGACACAGTTGTTTTCCCTTTTTTATGATTGAGTGATATTCTGTTGTATATAAGAATCTTCCTTATCCCTTCATCTGTCGAGGAATCAACGTCCTGTGCTTTCTGAGGCTATATGTAACAGGTTCCATTTTATTTACTAGAGGACTGACCCTTTAGACTTGCATGTACATGTAAACAGTCTGACTGGCCTAAGGTTTCCACACTAAGAAGTTCAAACTAGTTGAACCTGGGGGATCACTTGGACAGTTTCTGAGGCCACATGGAGAGAAGAGTGCTCCTCTTGCCCCAGCTGCTCCCCAGCTGCAGTTCTACCTGCTGGCTGACTAGCCCCATGAGATGCCTGGAGCCAAAGCCACACTGTCAACTTCTTCCCAAGTTCCTGATCCACAGACACTGTGAGATCCAGTGAAGCAAGGCCGATTGTCCTAAGCCAGCGTCTGATGCAGCGGTTTCCCCGCAGCAGAGAACCAGGGTGGAGTTTTCCGAGGTGCCGTCTCTGCCCTACACTTGTCTTTGGCATCAGCCCGTCTGCCCTGTGGACTAGTTCTCTCATGATAGAGAGACAGTACATGGTCCTCCACTCAGGCTTGACCTGCTAATCCTGCTCTGCCCAGACTGTAGCTGGACTTCCTCATACACCCTGAGATGAATCTGTCTTTCTGGAACTTGCAAGATAATTGGCTCACTAACCTAGTAAACTGATTTACTCTGAAGACTCAATGAACATTGACATCTTAACACATTTCTCTTTCCAGAGAGGCATGTTCACATCGTCTATGTGTGCGTGCGTGTGCCTGCCGAGCTGTGTCTGACTTTGTGCGACTCCCTGGACGGCAGCCTGCCAGGCTCCTCTGTTCATGGGATTTCTCAGGCAAGACAACTGGAGTGGGTTCCCATTTCCTTCACAGGGGATCTGCCTGACCCAGGGATCGAACTGGTGTCTCTTGCGTTGGGAGGCAGATTCTTTACCACTGAGCCACCAAAAGTCTTCTAAATTGGCACTTAGAATACACTGACTACTGTTTGTGACAGAGTGAGGATCTTTTGAGGAAAATATTTTTGAGAGTTATTGAAGAAGGTATGGAATTTTGCAAGATACTTATGGCCTGAAAAACCTCCCTATCTCTGCCTATACCTCATTCTTTCTAGTAGCTAACATAAGTAACGTGATGGCATCTGGTTTTATTGTTCCTTATTTATTTGATATCATATTTAATGGTCAAAATGTTTGCAAAGCATCCCGAAACCTTTGTATTAGAATCAAGTGAATAATTTCAAGATAGTATTGTCATTGAATAGGCTTCCAGGTGATGAAGCTCAAACCAACACTCGAGGCTTGTGTCCAGCAGGAAAGTTAATATAGGAACGAGTGCTACTGCTAATCTGATTGTCAAAACTAATCAGGCTGAAATGCTAACTTGTGAGCTTCCACTAAACCACTCAACCGATGCTATCTAAATTGGAAGTGGTTTTTCTTCTCAATACAGCATAGAAGAGAGTCATGAATTTTTCATGTTACTTAGAGTCATGGCTGCAGCAGAGCATGAGGTTCCCGCCTGACCTGCTGTGGGTGTCTGTACCTCGCGAGCAGAGCAGCTTCTCTTTACCCAGGCCAGAGTCTAGTGTGCATGGGACTTTCCGAAGCAGGAATGCACATGCCAAGTAATCTGTGTCTCACAAATATTCTATAGGGTATGCCAAGATAATGCTCCAGCAGGTCCCATGAAAAATCCAGGGAGTTTCTCAGAGAATCTCCAAAAAGATGCTCATTCTCCTCCCTGCTCTTGGAAACTCCTTGGTCCGGCAGCTAAAAGGGAAGTAGGTCTCTACGCCGCCTGTTCCAGAAACTCTCCTCCCAGGCTCGTGGCTTAAGCTCTGTGACTTTTGAACAATCGAGAGATGTTCTCTGGTTTTCTGGTTGGCTATCTCAAGCCCTTCTTTCTGTTCACTGTCTTGTCTCTTGGTTTTCAAATGTATCTCAGACTCTTCACCTGGAAAAGACACAGACGTGCACACACCTTTTAAACACTACGTGTGTACTGCTAGCACCTCAGGCTACACTGTAGACCGTTCTTCTGTTTTAATATCAACCTTGCCTCCATGACATTTTTTTCTACTCTTGTTATTTTTTTTTATCAGAGTACAGTCGATTTACAGTGTTGTGTTAATGTCTACCATAAGCAACGCGATTCAGTTGTATATACATTCTTTTAAAAATGCTTATTTCCTGAAGGTTTTGAGTTAAATGTTGATTTCTCCATTTATTTCTAGTGGGTGTTCACTCCATCATGAAGACCTATTTTTTTGCCTTCCAAATGCTCCTTTGCGTCTGGTTTGCTCCATCCCCCATTTATCATAAGGAAAATTTGCCCGAATTTTTGAATAATTTCAAGATAGTATTGTCATTGAATAGGCTTCCAGGTGATGAAGCTCAAACCAACACTCGAGGCTTGTGTCCAGCAGGAAAGTTAATATAGGAACGAGTGCTACTGCTAATCTGATTGTCAAAACTAATCAGGCTGAAATGCTAACTTGTGAGCTTCCACTAAACCACTCAACCGATGCTATCTAAATTGGAAGTGGTTTTTCTTCTCAATACAGCATAGAAGAGAGTCATGAATTTTTCATGTTACTTAGAGTCATGGCTGCAGCAGAGCATGAGGTTCCCGCCTGACCTGCTGTGGGTGTCTGTACCTCGCGAGCAGAGCAGCTTCTCTTTACCCAGGCCAGAGTCTAGTGTGCATGGGACTTTCCGAAGCAGGAATGCACATGCCAAGTAATCTGTGTCTCACAAATATTCTATAGGGTATGCCAAGATAATGCTCCAGCAGGTCCCATGAAAAATCCAGGGAGTTTCTCAGAGAATCTCCAAAAAGATGCTCATTCTCCTCCCTGCTCTTGGAAACTCCTTGGTCCGGCAGCTAAAAGGGAAGTAGGTCTCTACACGCCGCCTGTTCCAGAAACTCTCCTCCCAGGCTCGTGGCTTAAGCTCTGTGACTTTTGAACAATCGAGAGATGTTCTCTGGTTTTCTGGTTGGCTATCTCAAGCCCTTCTTTCTGTTCACTGTCTTGTCTCTTGGTTTTCAAATGTATCTCAGACTCTTCACCTGGAAAAGACACAGACGTGCACACACCTTTTAAACACTACGTGTGTACTGCTAGCACCTCAGGCTACACTGTAGACCGTTCTTCTGTTTTAATATCAACCTTGCCTCCATGACATTTTTTTCTACTCTTGTTATTTTTTTTTATCAGAGTACAGTCGATTTACAGTGTTGTGTTAATGTCTACCATAAGCAACGCGATTCAGTTGTATATACATTCTTTTAAAAATGCTTATTTCCTGAAGGTTTTGAATTAAATGTTGATTTCTCCATTTATTTCTAGTGGGTGTTCACTCCATCATGAAGACCTATTTTTTTGCCTTCCAAATGCTCCTTTGCGTCTGGTTTGCCTCCCTATGGTCACTTACCCGGAGCTTACCTATGCCTAGCACGTAAACATACAAACTGGTGTGTGTTTTATAGAAAGGGGATCATTACTACCATCGACTCCAGTTTATGTTGTGTCAAGTGTATTTACAAACAACTCTGAAATGTGTGAATCAATCGGGGTCTGCATTAGGTCACTGAGTTGTAAACTCTTTCTATATTGTGAACTGAACCGTGAGATGAGAGAACATGATAGCTGTCCCGCCCCAAACCCCCCACCCCCCAGCAGGTTGGTTGATGATGATCTCATAGTGAGGTTTTACTGTTCAGAGAGATTTGACTAAAATTACAGTTCAGCTCAGGCAAATGGAGAAATAAAATAGATAATTTATTTTTAATTATGTATCCAGAGCTTGGACCTAAAAAGAAATAATGAAACCAGAAAAAGAAACTTCTGCATTTCTTTCTGTCCTTTTCATATCTACTTTGGGAATAGGATGTGAGTTATTTCTTCAACATTTTACTGTAAATATTTTCTGAAATGTTCATTTCCTCCATATGATTTACTAGATGATTAGTATGACTAACTTCATTTACTGAACGTTAAAGAGTTAGCACAATAGAAATTTCAGAGTAAAGAGACAAAGCATTTCTTGAGCATCCGAAGTGTTAAATAAGCCTCAGCGGCAAAGAAGACACTCTGTGGCACGGAAGTCTCAAATTCCACAGCGCATTTTATGCATTGTGAGGTGGCATGCATTTTATGCTGGAATGTTCATTAGGAGATCAGTTATGCACAATTTTTATGCATAATTTGCCCAAGGACTCTCTTGCGGAGACGAATGGGCCTAGACCAGCCCCTCTGACGTGGACACCAGTCACACGCCTGCGAGGACCTGGGTCTGTGTTCCGTCAGAGGCTGGTCTGCCAGGTTTTGCCATAAGGTCTGCTCAAGACATACAGCTAACAAAGGAATTTTTCACTTGTAAATAATGGGTCAAATACCCCCTCAGGAGCCCCTTCCATTATGCCTCTTCTTGAGGCTGTGCATTCTGTTTTCTTTATCCATGGTTGGACTTGTTGGCATATAAAATAGCAGAGTTTCTAACATTCTTTGTGATGGGTAATCCTTTTAGTTTGGGAAAATGATTTTCCTGAAATTGGGAAAACAGGATAATTTGCCTCATTCCACTTTTCGCACAGGCCATACTTTGATCACAAGGCACTTTTTAATTGCCATAAAATAAGGATCCTAGGCTCTGTGTCTTTTTTCCCTCTTTTTCCCACATCCCTTTATTCTAACTTGGAAGCCTCATTAATCCAGATTGTATTCAAATGCTCTGTTTTTCGCTGCTTTTGCCAAGGAAAAGGGAGAACGCGATGTCTGTCTTGGTGGGTCACAGCTGAAGAGGCCTGACCCGGGGAATCAGATGTCTGACCTGGCCTGACCCTCACCTCTACTTAAAATCACGTCTTTACTTTTATTTTAAAACAGACGTATACTGTCTATGTATCTTTTTTTCCCCCTTGTCCCAGCTGCTAAGGCATACCCATGGCTGTTCATCTGAGAACTTGGAGTGGAAAGGACGTTTTTCAGTCTTCTCACTTTGGGGAATGGAGTCTGGGTTTGATTTACTCGTGTTTAGTTAGAAAGCAAAACAAAACAAAACAGAACTCCAGTATGTTGTCTACAAATTCCATAAAAGAGGAAAGCGAACCTCCCCCCCACCCCGGCCCTTGCCCCACAGAATCCAGAATTAGATCAGCTGTGGGCTTTCTCACCATGGAACATGAAACTTAAATACTTATTCTAGATAAATCCTTAGATTGAATTAAAAGTTATTTCTGATAAGACCAAGCATTTGGAAGACGGACTGAAAAATTACAGTTGGTGTTACCTTGGAAGCAGTGTCAATTTTCCGTTGGGAACATAGGAGGCTGGGTGAACTCAGCTAATAATAATACTATTAATCACTTTATGGCTTTGTGCTCTCGCTTCGGAGGCAAATGATCAATACCCTTAATTTTAGTCTTGCTTTCATTGTGTGACTCTGTGGTTCCTTTTTCTCTGTTGGTATGGTTGTTACAGTAAATTTAATTTATGACTGTGCAGGGTGATGCATCATCCTGGTCTCATCCTGTAATCACTCGTGTGGAGAATTCCCATGGAGTGATTTTGTGAGACTTGGTGGCTGAATCTTCTGCTTTATGCATCCCTCCTTTCTGGAGGGTAGGGTGGGGGAGGTTAGCTAACTGAGTGCATCTCCAATTACAGTGTCCATGACTTTTATTCACTCACTCATTGTGCAAGGGGTATCAGTCTGTAGACTTGATACATAACCTCAGGGGCTTCTTCTGACCCTAAGCTTCATCATTTGTACCTTTTAAAATAAAACATCTGTAGTGCTTCACGTTTTGAATTCCCCCCTCCTCCATCTCCGGTGATCGTGGCCAGTTCCGTTTAAGAGCAGGGCACAGTCCTCTCGGTGCCTGTCAGATCTCGACTGTTGTGATGTTTAGTGCGTCAGGAAGTACCACCCTTATTGGAACATGACCTTAACTGTTTGAACAAAGCATATTGTGGTGCTGACATTTTCAAGTTCAAGTTTAGCAGACACCGGCAAGGTTCAGTTGTTTGTGGAGCAAACACACCTCTTGAGCTTGGCTTTTTTTGGCCATGTTGATTTAATCACAGACACACGAGAAACGCAACTAGAAACACCCTTGAAGATGAAAGTGAGTGATGAGAATGCCACAGAATGAAGGTTGTCTTTATTTCTCAGTTGGCCTGTGTGAGGTGACTGCAAGCCAAGATTCAAATGCAAAATTATACCTAATGCACATGCTTTGAGTTAGAATTATTGAAATGCTTCAGAATTGAGAGAGTTCTCCAGCTGCTGAAGTGTATAAGCTCTGAGCCATGTACAGAGCAATTTAAAATTATTCAAGCTCTTCAAAATTTCCAGAGTGCTGCAATTTGGAAGTTAGCAAGGTTTCAGGAATGTATAATATATAGACATTTGAAGCGGCTGAAAATGCTCTTTAAAAAAACAACAAGAAGAAAGAGCCCAGTACTTGTTCTGACATCTGGGCGTGTGCAGACACTGAGGAGTAGATGGATGCCTCAGTTTGTAAGTGATTCCAGGAGCTGCCTCTGTCATGCAGCACATGTTCAAATTCTTCGAACTTCCCCATTCAGAAGTGGGAGGGAAAGAGAAACCGTGTCTCCACTGAGTGACAGAGGAGTGATGGTCCAGGATTTCAGTCATGTCTCAAAACTATGTTATGGGGCTTCCCTGGTGGTCCAGTGGGTAAGGACACTGCCTTGCAGTGCAAGAGGTGCCGGTTCGATCCCTGGCCTGGGAAGATCCTATGTGCACAGAGCAGATGGACTGATGAGTCCAACTACTGAGCCAGTGCTCTGGAGCACGTGCAGTGAGAGAGGCCACTGCAATGGGAGGCCCACACAGGCCGAAGAACAAAGATAGAAATGAAAGACCAATAGAAGTGGCCAAAAAAACAAAAACAAACTATGTTATTAGATTCTTGGAGCCATGCCTGGGACTGTGGGGAAGATAGCAAGAATGACGTTCCTCTAAGCCTTGGGTGGTGCCCTCCTCGTGCTGACTTCACTCTGCTGTCAGGGAGCTGGATGCAGGCACCTTGGTCAACTTACTCTCCTTGAAAGGCCCGTGTATCCCCTCACGGATGTCTTTTTGGCCCATTTTCTCTCACTGGTACTTACTGAACTCTTAGAGACCCCTGATTGATTTAATCACAGACACACGAGAAACGCAACTAGAAACACCCTTGAAGATGAAAGTGAGTGATGAGAATGCCACAGAATGAAGGTTGTCTTTATTTCTCAGTTGGCCTGTGTGAGGTGACTGCAAGCCAAGATTCAAATGCAAAATTATACCTAATGCACATGCTTTGAGTTAGAATTATTGAAATGCTTCAGAATTGAGAGAGTTCTCCAGCTGCTGAAGTGTATAAGCTCTGAGCCATGTACAGAGCAATTTAAAATTATTCAAGCTCTTCAAAATTTCCAGAGTGCTGCAATTTGGAAGTTAGCAAGGTTTCAGGAATGTATAATATATAGACATTTGAAGCGGCTGAAAATGCTCTTTAAAAAAACAACAAGAAGAAAGAGCCCAGTACTTGTTCTGACATCTGGGCGTGTGCAGACACTGAGGAGTAGATGGATGCCTCAGTTTGTAAGTGATTCCAGGAGCTGCCTCTGTCATGCAGCACATGTTCAAATTCTTCGAACTTCCCCATTCAGAAGTGGGAGGGAAAGAGAAAACCGTGTCTCCACTGAGTGACAGAGGAGTGATGGTCCAGGATTTCAGTCATGTCTCAAAACTATGTTATGGGGCTTCCCTGGTGGTCCAGTGGGTAAGGACACTGCCTTGCAGTGCAAGAGGTGCCGGTTCGATCCCTGGCCTGGGAAGATCCTATGTGCACAGAGCAGATGGACTGATGAGTCCAACTACTGAGCCAGTGCTCTGGAGCACGTGCAGTGAGAGAGGCCACTGCAATGGGAGGCCCACACAGGCCGAAGAACAAAGATAGAAATGAAAGACCAATAGAAGTGGCCAAAAAAACAAAAACAAACTATGTTATTAGATTCTTGGAGCCATGCCTGGGACTGTGGGGAAGATAGCAAGAATGACGTTCCTCTAAGCCTTGGGTGGTGCCCTCCTCGTGCTGACTTCACTCTGCTGTCAGGGAGCTGGATGCAGGCACCTTGGTCAACTTACTCTCCTTGAAAGGCCCGTGTATCCCCTCACGGATGTCTTTTTGGCCCATTTTCTCTCACTGGTACTTCAAACATAAAGAGAGACTGCATCTTGTACACCAAGTTACTGAACTCTTAGTGGAGACGGAAGAGCAGTGTTAAGAAGGCCTCAGAGGCCTCAGCAGTGAATGTGGGTCATAATTGACGCTGTCGCCATGAAGGATGGGGAAGGGACATTTGCAGAGGTTTCCTGTTCTTGTCATATTCATGTCCTGTGCTTCCTCAGGATCCTGTTCAGGTTATAGGCTTAAGTCTTCCGAAGATATTTAATGAAATCTTTGTTAGTACTATAGACTTTGAGCTTCATCAGCATTTTTGCCACTTTAAATTTTTAAATATTAAAATAATAATTAAAACTTTAAAATACATTTGTGTTCTGTGTGATGCCAGACAAGTTGGGCTGTCTGTCCATGGGATTCTCCAGGCAAGGATACTGAAGTGGGTTGCTATTTCCTTCTCTAGGGGATCTTCCCAACTCAGGGATCAAACTCAACCTCCCTTTCATCTCCTGCACTGGCAGATAGATTTTTTTCTTTATCGCTCAGCTATCCAGGAAGTCTGTATTATATTTTCCCTCATAATAGATCTCATGAGCCATTTTCCTAATTAAGATACTTGCTAAATATAGTATAATCATAGTCCTTGGCTGCAAGAATTGGGCATGAGTCTGTAAGATGTAAATTGGAAAGACAAAAATATGTGCTTACATTCTGCAAACTTAGGAGAACCGAAAAGTGTAATTAAGCCTGCTGACTGGACTCAGTGCACCAATGCCCAGGGATATTAAATATCCACTGTGTCAACAGGATCCAAGGGACAACTGCCAAGAATTTATGAAAGCTTAAAGCCTGACCTCAGGTATCAATCAGTGGTTCTCAGACTTTGAAATTTCATGGTCCACATAATTAAAACATGAGAAAAGTCATTCAACAAAAAGTGTTAACTTTTATTTTATCAACAAACAATTGAAAAAAAAAGAAAACAAAGAAAAAGTACTACCCTCTTTGGTTACCATTATTTAATAAAAGAAGAAATAAACTTAATGTCCCCAAAGAGAAACACTGGACATGTTCTCAGAACAAAGAATCATCTTTTAAATTTAATAAATTTACCCTTGTGGAAACCTCACTACTATCCTCTCTGGTCTATTGAAAATTTGTTATAAAGTGTCTTAGACCCAAAGATGGTGACTTGGGACCCACTGATGTTACTAATGTTTACTCAGACCAACACTCAAGAAAGAAAATATTTTGATACCTTATTTTTATAGCTTATTTTTTTGTCCTGTATTAATATATTGCTTGACACTTACACTGAGCACTTGATGAATGCTTGCTTCATGAGTGAACGAATGAAGCCCTAATCAACTGGTCAATTGATTATTGAAAACTTGGGCAAGAGCAATAATAGAGGCTGTGTGCTTTTGGCAACTGCTGTTCTTGATGGATCCAGAGCATTTTACATCAGCACTGGTCACAGCTGAAGGACTGGGAAGTCAGTCTTCCAAGAGAGAGTGCTCTGAAGTGAAGCCTCCGTCAGCCATGGGTTTCCTAGGAGGAAAGGCCTCATACTTTGTTGCCGAGATCAAGGAGTTGGTCTTCCCAGAACTAAGAAGTAGAATGAAATTATGAAAGTTCACACATCTCTAATAGTACTAACGTCACTGTTCACATGAATCAAGAAAAGCAGTAATTTAGCAAAATTAAGATAGTTTAAGTGAATAAAAGCATTATATTAATTTTCATGTTGATTTTTTCCAGTTTAGGGTGTTTCCCCTTACACAAACTATCCACATCCACTTCAGTGGATCAATATCAGTGGATATTGATGGCCACCCTCTTCTAACATGAACCTGTGCATTTAGGATACATCAGGAGTCTGTGGGAGGACCATGGGGTCTCCCTCCCACCTGCCATTTATACGTGCTCTTCTCCCTCTTCCCTGGTTCCTTCAGAGCCCAGGAGGGCTCAGGTAGAAGAGAATGTCTCCTATTTCACTAATAACTAACTAGATAAACAAATGCAGTCATTTTGATACTATCTTAAGATGATAAAGACACATTCCAGTGATGTACTCTTGGATTTGAAAGAAGACTTTTTTTTTATTGTGAAGCTTTCAACCTGGTCCCATCATCTCATTGTTGTTCATTTGCTAAGTTGTATCTGACTCTCTGCGACACCAGGCTTCCCTGTCCTTCACTATCTTCTGGAGTTTGCTTAGACTCATGTCCTTTGAGTTGATGATGCTTCTAACCATCTCATCCTCTGTCACCCTCTTTTATTCCTACCCTCAATCTTTCCAAGCATCAAGGTCTTTTCCATTGAGTTGCCTCTTGGCATCTGGTGGCCAAAGTATTGGAGCTTCAGCTTCAGCATCAGAGTTTCTCCAGCACCACAGTTTGAAAGCATGCTCTTTGAGATAGACTATAAATTGATAGTTTTATAAATCTAACATCCCCATGAACAATATTATTTGGACAGAAATAGTAATTTTCTAAGTTATTACATTAAAACACAATTTCTTTTGGTAATGCTGTATTGTCTATTTTATTTTAAAGAAGCAGAGGTTTCAGAAGATAGAAATGGCCTAGGACCTTCTTTAAATATGAGAAGCATCACATTTACTACCCCACACATTTCTTAATTTCTTTTCTGTACTTTATCTGGGAAATCACTTTAGGAGGATGGGAAGGACAGATACAAGGACAAAAGGGACATCCATGGGGAGGGTTGACCTTCAGGAAGGAAGCAAACCTTTAGTGAGGACATTATTTTGTCTCAGGATGGACCAAGAATCTGCAGTGCCACTCACTTATCCTCTCCTTGTTCGTCATGACTTTTGCATCAAGGGTGGAGCTGTTAATGGCTCTGATTTGCTATATGAAAGGGGAAACCAACCTTGAGTGCCCACTGGAAGGGCTGATGCTGAAGCTGAAGCTCCAGTACCATGGCACCTGATGAGAGGTGCCAACTCATTGGAAAAGACCCTGATGCTTGGAAAGACTGAAGGCAAAAAGAGAAGGGAGTGGCCAAGGATGAGCTGGTTAGATAGCATCCCTGAGTCAATGGAGATGAGTTTGAGCAAACTCCAGAAGGTGGTGAAGGACTGGGAATTCTGGCTTGTTGCAGACCCCACATGGGATTGCCAAGAGTCAGACACATCTGAGAGACTGACCTGCAACAACACAGTGGGCTTTCTTGGTGGCTCAGATGGTAGAAGATCTGCTAATATTATTTTGTATATTATACATAGCAAGCAAGTCTGTGTGTGTGTGTGTTTAAATATATTTGCTCTATTATACCAAATAAGATATGAAGATAAATTATGACTTTATATTATTTTAAATTATTTTATTATAGAGGAATTGGGGGGGGGCAGGTTGAGGAAGGAGGGGGGCAGGCGGGCCACTTCTATTGGTCTTTCATTTATCTGTTTTCATCCATCTTTGTTCTTTGGCCCGTGTGGGCCTCCCATTGCAGTGGCCTCTGTTGTCGCAGAGCACCGGTTCTGGGTGCATGCGCTCCAGAGTTCTGGCTCGGTAATTGGACACATCGGTCCAGCCGCTCCACGACACGTGGGATCTTCCCAGGCCAGGGATTGAATCAGCACCCCTTGCACTACAAGGCGGTGTTCTTACCCACTGGGCCACCAGGGAAGCCTAGAAGATAATATTGAATAAAGTAATTTGGTTACATTTTCTGTTTAGGGTATTAAAGTTTCCTAGTGTTTTCGACCCTGGGAAGGATTTGGTCTGGTAACAATGGATTAAGCATCAGACACAGTGACTTCTGGTCACAATTAGACAGTGGTAATATTGGAGACCTTGGGTATATTTGCATAATTTTTAGTTTGACCATCTGTGAATGAGAATGTTGACCTCTAAGGAAATTGTCCAGATTCCTCAGATGTACTCTTGAAGTAGGCCAAAGGAAGAATGAGTGACTTGTTTAAGTAATAAATGAACATTACCAACTCAGTGGACACGAGTTTGAGCAAACTCTGGGAGACAGTGAAAGACAGGGAAGCCTGGCATGCTTCTGTCCGTGGGGTCACAAAGAGTTGGACGTGACTTAGCAACTGAACCACAATAACCAGAAGCCCATGATTTCATAACTGGGTAAGAATCACATAGGAAGATTGCTCCCCTCGCCTAAAATCACTAGTGGAGAGAACCCTAGGTTGACAGCCCCCTGTGTGTCCCGCAGGAAGTCATCTGGATCCAACTGGAAGCTGCACGTTCTAGGGATGTGCGGGGGGTGCTGTGGTCCCCAGGACCCTGCCATGGAGTCAGTGACTTACTGTGCAGCTGCCTCTGTGGTGGCTGCCCAGCCTGGCGACTCATCCTTTTGAAATGATCCACATGCATGTCTGTGTTTATACTCAGTGTTCTTGGCCGTTGTGGAGACACAAAGATCCAGCACTTGGATGCCCCTCCCGGGAGGGACTTGCTGCCCAACCCTGGTCTGCAGGCAGCCCCACTGGCCACCACCTTCCCTCCCCAGGGCTGCTGGAATCTGCTGTTCCAGAGAATAGAGGCCCAGCCATTTCAGCTCACATGGCCACTAGAAAGGCTGTGTCTTTCACCAGTGGTGAGGGCATGGGGCAGGCTCACGAGAGGTTTTCTTGGGCTTGTGTTGTGGTTAGTGCAGTTTGATTTCTCTCCCCGGTCTCCACCAGACTGGTTTTCCACCTTCCCTTCACTGCTGATTATAATGAACACTGTACACTCTAGACTCCGCGTCTTCCCTCAGAGGGCCTAACCCGTGCTGGCTGTGCCCCAGAAAGAAGGGGCAGTGCAGGAGGAGGGACCACCTGACGCGCCTCCCGTCCGTCCTGCCACTGGCACAGCATCCGTCCGCAACTGTGACACCCAGCAAACCCCACTGTGGGCACAATCCAGAGAAAACAAGAATCAAAAGACACATGTGCCCCAGCATTCTGAACAGCACTTACAGTAGCCAAGACACAGAAGCAACCTAAATGTCCATTGAGAGAGGAATGGGGCAAAGAAGATGTAGTACATATATGTGATGGAGTATTACTCAGCTGCATAAAGAATTAAATAACGCTATTAGCAGTAACATGGATGGACCTAGAGATTATCATATGAAATAAAAATAAGTCAAAAACAGATACCATACAATATCATTTGTACATGGAATGTAAAAAATGATATTCGTATCATCACTGTTTACGATATAGGCATAGACTCACAGACATAGAAAACAAACTTATGACTGTCAAAGGTTAAAGAGGGGAAGGGATAAATTAGGAGTTTGGGATTAACAAATACACACTACTCTCTCTATAAAAGATAACCAATAAGGAGCTACTGTACAGCACAAGAACTCTACTCACTGTCTTGTAATAATCTATAATGGAAAAGAATCTAAAAAAATAATGTCTAGGGGTTTCCCTGGTGGTCCAGTGGGTAAGGACACTGCCTTGTAGTGCAAGGAGCGCTGGTTCGAGCCCTGGCCTGGGAAGATCCCACGTGCTGCGGAGCGACTGGACTGATGTGTCCAATTACTGAGCCGGAGCTCTGGAGCGCATGCGCCCAGAGCCAGCGCTCTGCAACAACAGAGGCCACCGCGATGGGAGGCCCACATGGGCCAAAGAACAAAGATGGATGAAAACAGATAAATGAAAGACCAATAGAAGTGGCCCGCCTGCCCCCTCCCTTCCCAACCCACTCCCCACACCCCCAAAATAATAATATCTATATCTATCTGTATATAAAGCACTTTTCTGTACACTTGAAAATAACTCAGCTTTGTACATCAACTACTTTCAATAAAAGTTTTAAAAACACAAAATCTAAGACCTTCTGTCATAGCTACTTTTATTTACTTGGAAGTGAGCCTTAGAGAAACGGCAGTGTCTTCAGCAGAAGTGTCATATTTAAAGATATCCAAAACCCATTTGCCTTTCCAGTTAACCCCAACAGATGATCGAGTGACTCTCAGGGTGTGAAAGTTCCCACACATACACACTCCTGTTACTAGCCAGCCCCTTGTGGAAGCTCACTACATCTCTTTCACTGACTACATTTCTTTCACTGACTGTTATGGAATATTTTATCTTGACTAGAACAAGTCTTTTTTTTTTTTTTTGCCTCTAAGTCATCATTTATTTTCATCCATCTCTATTGTTTGGCCTGTGTGGACCTCCCATTGCAGTGGCCTCTCATTGCAGAGCACCGACTCTGGGCACATGTGCTCCAGAGTACTGGCTCATCATTGGACACACCAGTCCAGCTGCTCCATGGCACATGGGATCTTCCCAGGCCAGGGATCAAACCGGTGCCCCTTGCACTGCCAGGCGGACTCTTTACCCACTAGACCACCAGGGAAGGCCTAGAACAAGTCTTTATACTTTCTAAAGGAAGTGTGATCCTTTTCCTGGCCAAACACAAAGGCAGATAGATCAAAGCATTTATTTATAACCATCAAGTAGCTGAGAAGTCATGTAATTGGTTAGGTGACTCTCAAGGGCTGGAGAAGAGCAAAGGGAAAGAGACTTTGAAAGAAGGCAGAGAAGACCCTTCAGGTGAGAAGGCAAAGAACGTGGAGGAACAGAAAGAGGTTGCTAAAGGAGGAGGAAAAAGTGAAAGCTGGTCAATCTTAAGATGTATTTCTAAATAACTGAAGAGCTGATTTACTGGATTTGAAGCCAGTGCGGTCAGAGTTGGGGGAAAGAAACTTTATTTTCTCCATATGGAATTAAACTTTCACCTTTTTAAAATGAAAGATACATCTGAACTGCTTGTTTTACAAACACACGTGATTTAGTGGTTCATCGTAACAGTAGGCTGCTGTGGACATCTGCAGTGTGTCCTCCACGCTGATGAAGGGCTCTTGTGAATAAAGAGGATGCAGCTTGGATGTGGGGATAAAGAACCGAGATGGGAGACAAGACCCCTGCCATCTCCTGCGGCTCTAAGAGGCTGAATGGAAATCTACAAGGCTTCTTAAATTAATTTTCATTGGCATATAGTTGCTTTACAATGTTGTGTTAGTAGCTACTGTACAGCGAAGTGAGTCAGCCATGCATGCATGTATGCGTGTGTGTGTCTGACTTCCTTCCAATTCAGGTCATTACAGTGCATTAAGCAGAGTTCCCTGTGCTATACAGTGTGATCTCATTAGTAATCTATTTTAGGCATAATATCAATCTATGAAGTTCTAAGATTTCCCCTAATATACTATGTGCGGGGGCCTCCCTGGTGACTCAGACAGTGAAGAATCTGCCTGCAGTGAGGGAGACCTGGGTACAGTCTCTGGGTCGGGAAGATGCCTCTCATTCCCCAAACCATGTGCTCCAGAGTACTGGCTCATCATTGGACACACCAGTCCAGCTGCTCCATGGCACATGGGATCTTCCCAGGCCAGGGATCAAACCGGTGCCCCTTGCACTGCCAGGCGGACTCTTTACCCACTAGACCACCAGGGAAGGCCTAGAACAAGTCTTTATACTTTCTAAAGGAAGTGTGATCCTTTTCCTGGCCAAACACAAAGGCAGATAGATCAAAGCATTTATTTATAACCATCAAGTAGCTGAGAAGTCATGTAATTGGTTAGGTGACTCTCAAGGGCTGGAGAAGAGCAAAGGGAAAGAGACTTTGAAAGAAGGCAGAGAAGACCCTTCAGGTGAGAAGGCAAAGAACGTGGAGGAACAGAAAGAGGTTGCTAAAGGAGGAGGAAAAAGTGAAAGCTTCGGTCAATCTTAAGATGTATTTCTAAATAACTGAAGAGCTGATTTACTGGATTTGAAGCCAGTGCGGTCAGAGTTGGGGGAAAGAAACTTTATTTTCTCCATATGGAATTAAACTTTCACCTTTTTAAAATGAAAGATACATCTGAACTGCTTGTTTTACAAACACACGTGATTTAGTGGTTCATCGTAACAGTAGGCTGCTGTGGACATCTGCAGTGTGTCCTCCACGCTGATGAAGGGCTCTTGTGAATAAAGAGGATGCAGCTTGGATGTGGGGATAAAGAACCGAGATGGGAGACAAGACCCCTGCCATCTCCTGCGGCTCTAAGAGGCTGAATGGAAATCTACAAGGCTTCTTAAATTAATTTTCATTGGCATATAGTTGCTTTACAATGTTGTGTTAGTAGCTACTGTACAGCGAAGTGAGTCAGCCATGCATGCATGTATGCGTGTGTGTGTCTGACTTCCTTCCAATTCAGGTCATTACAGTGCATTAAGCAGAGTTCCCTGTGCTATACAGTGTGATCTCATTAGTAATCTATTTTAGGCATAATATCAATCTATGAAGTTCTAAGATTTCCCCTAATATACTATGTGCGGGGGCCTCCCTGGTGACTCAGACAGTGAAGAATCTGCCTGCAGTGAGGGAGACCTGGGTACAGTCTCTGGGTCGGGAAGATGCCCTGGAGAAGGAAATGGCAACCCACTCGATTATGCTTGCCTGGAAAATTCCACGGACAGAGGAGCCTGATGGGCTACAGTCCTTGGTGTCGCCAAGAGCTGGACATGACTGAGTAACTAACACTTCCATATAGTGCATATCAGGAGGGAACAGGGTTCAGACCGATGCTAGAGGGATTATTGAAGACAAAATTACACTCTTATTAATCCCCAGTCTCCTGTGTATTTTGTAAAAAAAATTTTTTTATTGTGGCTCAGCTGATAAAGAATCCGCCTGCAATGCAGGAGATCCTGGTTCAATTCCTGGGCTGGTAAGGTCCCCTGGAGAAGGAGTAGGCTACCCACTCCAGTATTCATGGGCTTTCCTGGTGGCTCAGAGGGTAAAGAATCTGCCTGTATGTGTTTCCCTTGTAACTCAGCTGGTAAAGCATCTGCTGCAATGCAGGAAACCTGGGTTGGACCCCTGGGTTGGGAAGATCTCTGGAGAAGGGAAAAGCTGCCCACAGCAGCATTCTCGCCTGGAGCATCCGTGGCTCATCCATGGGTGGCAGAGAGTGGACACGACTGAGGGACTTTTGCCATCGTTGGCTTACAGTGCTGTGCTATTTTCAGGTGCACAGCAAAGTGAATTAGTTCTGTGTAGGCATACATGTGTATCTGAAAAAGAGTGTATATACGTATATCCACTCTTTTCTTAGATTCTTTTCCCATATGGCCATTACAGAGCGTTGAGGAGAGTTCCCTGTTCTATGCAGTGGACTCTTACCAGTTGTCTATTCTATATATAGTAGTGTGTGTGCATCATTAAATTAGAAGTTTGGGATAGACTCCTGTGTATTAAAAATTTTTTTTTTCTCCATCATGCCTCTTTTATTTTTATATTTATTTTCATCCATCTTTTACTCTTTTGCCTGTGTGGGCCTCCCACTGCCGTGGCCTCTCTCGTTGGAGAGCACCAGCACTGGGCGCATGCAGTCTGGAGCGCTGACTCATAATTGGACACACCAGCCCAGCCTCCCCACAGCACGTGGCATTTTCCTGGGCCAGGGTGCGAACCAGTGCCCCTTGCACTGCAAGGTGGACTCGCTACCCACTGGACCACCAGGGAAGCCCACTGCTGTTTATTTTTATACATGAGAAATCAGAGCAAGGATCAGAAATAGTGTTGAGTGAATATGTCACAAAGGGTCATCTTTTACTAAAGAGATATCTGAGTGGCTGGGAAACTGGATATGAAATCCATTTACCTTAGTGATCATAGTCAGGCATGTAGGCTTACTTTCTGTACATACAAACTTCACACCACTGTAAATGGAGTGAAGTCATTTCATTTTCCCCCATACGTTGTGACCTGAGTCTCTGCTCAGTTTCATGGAGTTTACTGTGATCATTGTTCTCACTCCAGAGCAAGAGAAACAGAAGGAAACACATATCTGGCTGAGCTACTGAGCAAGATCTCTGATCAGGGGAGAGGCTGTCAGCTTAGGTCATCGCTCATCTTCACCGCCCAGGTCTCCACCCACCACACAGCAGGTCTGCTGGAAAGATTCATATTTACCGGATGAGTCACAGAGTCCAGGTTTAATAATTTTCATTTAGTGAGTATGAATGAGCTATGTTGGTTTCATATGCCCTCCCCTAAAGTTGACCACATAAATGGAATCTGATTGTTTTGCTGCAGTAGTTATTCTCCATGGATACCACTTGCCAGGAAACACAAAGAACAAAGACCATGACAGCCTGACAAACAGTTGAGATGTTTAGCCTCCAGGTGGGGAATTGAAATATCCCAGAGCCGGATATTCTTGTCAACAAGCTCCTGTCCTGTGAAATGGCCCTACTTGGTCTCATCTATCTAGTTAGAAATGTACATTGAAGAACTAACTAAACTATTAATTTTTTTTTATTAACACAAGAGAGAGCTGTGCATTTAATTTTAATAGAGTGGAAAATACAAAAACATTCAATAAAATGATTTGTTTTGCTTTATTCAAAAGGCATTTTAATGATGGGGTCAATGGCTAACTTAAAAGCATAAGAAAACCCCACAGTGAAATAAGAAGGAATGAAAGGCTGGGCCTGAGAAACATGGAGCCCAGCAGACTTCTCAGCAACCCTTGGTTGGCAATTGGTTAAGAGGATTTTTCCACCAACAGATGTATGTCTCTAGCAAGGTAACAGCTCCTACAAATAACCCAGATTATAGAGCTTCAAAAATCTGTTTCATGTGATTTTTGTATGAAGGTTTTAATTAAATATATTCAGGAAACATAGAGAGATCTTGAGCCAGATACCAAAGTCATAAAATATGTCCATTTTTTTCCCCAATGACTTTGAAAAAATTAGTTATACCAAATAGTAGAGGGTAAGGAGATTTCTTTATTTATTTATTTTTCCAAGGAAATAGTTTGCTCATAATAAGAACTCCCACTAAACCAAAATGAAAGGCTTATTCATGATGGCCAAAATAGCATTTATGTCTCAGGCAAAATGACACAGACCAGGTCTTTCTATCCATATCAGAGCAAGCCGTGATATATAATATATAATATGCAATATGTTTATAACATATAGTATATAATGGTTTCAGTCGATAACCCTGTGTCTTCCCTGCAAGTTGCACTTCAACAGGAGAGAGCACTTCAAAAGTACTCCCAGCACCAGGGAGGTGATCATTACCTGCTCCAAAGGTAGGAAAATAGAGATGCAGAGAAGTTGTGTGATTGGCCATAAACCCCACTGCCCATGAAACACAGAAATAGTCATTTTCCAAATGAGCAGGTCGACCACTGAGCAGGACTTCCACAGAGAAATACAAACTCCATGGTAAAGTAAATAGCTTATAGTATAAAAAAATAGCTATTTCCTTATTTATTTAACAGACATTTTCAGAGTTATCTACCATGTGCTAAGAGAAAGGCAACTGGCAGAGTACATTCTAGAAGGAGGATTTCTTCTAAACTATTAATTTTTTTTTATTAACACAAGAGAGAGCTGTGCATTTAATTTTAATAGAGTGGAAAATACAAAAACATTCAATAAAATGATTTGTTTTGCTTTATTCAAAAGGCATTTTAATGATGGGGTCAATGGCTAACTTAAAAGCATAAGAAAACCCCACAGTGAAATAAGAAGGAATGAAAGGCTGGGCCTGAGAAACATGGAGCCCAGCAGACTTCTCAGCAACCCTTGGTTGGCAATTGGTTAAGAGGATTTTTCCACCAACAGATGTATGTCTCTAGCAAGGTAACAGCTCCTACAAATAACCCAGATTATAGAGCTTCAAAAATCTGTTTCATGTGATTTTTGTATGAAGGTTTTAATTAAATATATTCAGGAAACATAGAGAGATCTTGAGCCAGATACCAAAGTCATAAAATATGTCCATTTTTTTCCCCAATGACTTTGAAAAAATTAGTTATACCAAATAGTAGAGGGTAAGGAGATTTCTTTATTTATTTATTTTTCCAAGGAAATAGTTTGCTCATAATAAGAACTCCCACTAAACCAAAATGAAAGGCTTATTCATATGGCCAAAATAGCATTTATGTCTCAGGCAAAATGACACAGACCAGGTCTTTCTATCCATATCAGAGCAAGCCGTGATATATAATATATAATATGCAATATGTTTATAACATATAGTATATAATGGTTTCAGTCGATAACCCTGTGTCTTCCCTGCAAGTTGCACTTCAACAGGAGAGAGCACTTCAAAAGTACTCCCAGCACCAGGGAGGTGATCATTACCTGCTCCAAAGGTAGGAAAATAGAGATGCAGAGAAGTTGTGTGATTGGCCATAAACCCCACTGCCCATGAAACACAGAAATAGTCATTTTCCAAATGAGCAGGTCGACCACTGAGCAGGACTTCCACAGAGAAATACAAACTCCATGGTAAAGTAAATAGCTTATAGTATAAAAAAATAGCTATTTCCTTATTTATTTAACAGACATTTTCAGAGTTATCTACCATGTGCTAAGAGAAAGGCAACTGGCAGAGTACATTCTAGAAGGAGGATTTCTTCTAAATAGGATTCTGTAACCCGGAAACTAAAATCCACGATATTGTGCTAGGGTAATACTTAATATTATTCCTTCCCACTTCTGTGTATTTTATGAAAAGACATTACAGATGGGTGGTGATGTCTTTGGCTTCCCCATGGGTGCTGTGGTCAAGAGTCTGCCTGCCCATGCAAGAGACAGGCGTCCATACCTGGGTCAGGAAGATCCCCTGGAGGAGGAAATGGCAACCCTCCTGAATATTCTTGCCTGGGAAACCCCCTAGAGGGGAGAGCCTGGGGGGCTACAGTCCATAGGGTCACAAGGAGTTGGCCATGACTGAGCAAACTGAGCACGCCTGCATGCTGCCTAGCGTATTTGACATAAATTAGTGTAAATTAGCATATTGGGAATTCTAAGAAATTCTGTAAGAAGTGAACCTGTTTACTTTTGTTCAATGGAGTATTTTTCAAGCATACTTTAAATTTTTTCGTATAAAACCTAATGATATCGTAAATACACTATGATAAAGATTGTGTTAAACGTGGAGGATTCAAAGATGAATACTAAACTTTCCTTGCACTCCACACTTGTCTGGTGAGACGGTCAGGAATCCTGAGTATAAATGGTTAGAGCGAATGGTAAATCACACACAAAGAACTAAGGGGCTCGTGCTGCGTACGTTTCAGGGAAGTGTCATCAATGCAGTAAAGTTTGAAGGGTCACAGGCTGTTGTCAGAAACATCAGCGGATGTTTCAGGACGAGCCGGAGCGTTGGGATCAGCCTCCCAGGTATATGAGCTGACACACGTACCCACCCCATCCCCACCGGGGAGTCGGGGTCTCTCCAGACAAGGACACGGGAACCAAGGCTCCACAGCTGGTTCTAGGAGACGGTTCTGAACAGCCTTGAATGTCACATGCCAGGGAGGCGCCACTTTTTAATGCAGCAACATATCTTGGCACATCCTTTGCCAAAAGAATACATTTTCCTGGATGTTGGTAAGACTCAAGAAGTCAACATATTTTCTTCATGATCTCCTTCACATTTACCTTCCTGTTGCCTTGCCAGACCGTCTTCTCACCAGGATCCAAGCTCCCTTGAGGAGCTTCTTGCGGAGGATGCACCTGGCGGGACGTAGCCTCTTCCCTCGGGCAGTGACTGTCCCACAGCTTCACTGAGACTGAACTGGTTCTTTGCTATGTTACAAGTGTAGGTTTAACCATATGCTGGCTCTTTGTGTAACTTTTTAAAATAATCTTTTTCAGACATTTTGTTGGAGTATAGTTGCTTTAGAATGCTGTGCTAGTTTCTGCTGTACAGCAAAGTGCGTCAGCTACACATACACATGTATCCACTCTATTTTTGAATTTCCTTCCCGTTTAGGTCACCACAGAGCACAGGACTGAGGTCCCTGTACTCACATGGGTCCTCATTAGTCATCTGTTTTATACATAGCGGTGTGTATATATCAGTCCCCACCTCCCTGTTCACCCCACCCCCTTTTTACCTTTGGAGTCTGTACGTTTATTGTTTGTTCTCTACATCTGTGTCTATTTGTGCTTTGTAAATAAGATGATCTATACCAATTATTTAAGAGTTCACACATATGAATTAAAATGAATGGGATGGTGTTGACTTAGAATCTAGAAGCTTTCTGGAAACAAGGGATGTGTACGTTGGGCTTTCCAAATGGCACAGTGGTAAAGAATATGCCTGCCAATGCAGGGAATGCAGGAGACCCAGGTTTGATCCCTGACTCAGGAAGATACCCTACAGAAGGGGAAGACAAGCCACTCTAGTATTCTTGCCTGGAGAATTCCATGGATAGAGGAGCCTGGCGGGCTGCAGTCCAGGAGGTCACTCAGACATGACTGAGCACACAGGCACGCATCCTATGTGTACGTTCTCTTAAGATGTTTTAAATGTGGAACTGTTTGTGGGTTCAGAGACGCAGTAAAGAAGCATTTCCACTTTCAGGGAAATTAAACTTCTCAACGAAGTCCTGACACCAAGTCTGTGAGACAGTGATCTTCCGTGGTCTCACAGACTGTAGACACACAGACCATGATCCCACTGCCATGCAGTGGGGCCCTGTAAACAAAGTCTGCACTATAGACTCTGCAGAGGATGCTACCTGGTTGCCTTGCCAGACCGTCTTCTCACCAGGATCCAAGCTCCCTTGAGGAACTTCTTGAGGATGCACCTGGCGGACGTCGCCTCTTCCCTCGCGCAGTGACTGTCCCACAGCTTCACTGAGACTGAACTGGTTCTTTGCTATGTTACAAGTGTAGGTTTAACCATATGCTGGCTCTTTGTGTAACTTTTTAAAATAATCTTTTTCAGACATTTTGTTGGAGTATAGTTGCTTTAGAATGCTGTGCTAGTTTCTGCTGTACAGCAAAGTGCGTCAGCTACACATACACATGTATCCACTCTATTTTTGAATTTCCTTCCCGTTTAGGTCACCACAGAGCACAGGACTGAGGTCCCTGTACTCACATGGGTCCTCATTAGTCATCTGTTTTATACATAGCGGTGTGTATATATCAGTCCCCACCTCCCTGTTCACCCCACCCCCTTTTTACCTTTGGAGTCTGTACGTTTATTGTTTGTTCTCTACATCTGTGTCTATTTGTGCTTTGTAAATAAGATGATCTATACCAATTATTTAAGAGTTCACACATATGAATTAAAATGAATGGGATGGTGTTGACTTAGAATCTAGAAGCTTTCTGGAAACAAGGGATGTGTACGTTGGGCTTTCCAAATGGCACAGTGGTAAAGAATATGCCTGCCAATGCAGGGAATGCAGGAGACCCAGGTTTGATCCCTGACTCAGGAAGATACCCTACAGAAGGGGAAGACAAGCCACTCTAGTATTCTTGCCTGGAGAATTCCATGGATAGAGGAGCCTGGCGGGCTGCAGTCCAGGAGGTCACTCAGACATGACTGAGCACACAGGCACGCATCCTATGTGTACGTTCTCTTAAGATGTTTTAAATGTGGAACTGTTTGTGGGTTCAGAGACGCAGTAAAGAAGCATTTCCACTTTCAGGGAAATTAAACTTCTCAACGAAGTCCTGACACCAAGTCTGTGAGACAGTGATCTTCCGTGGTCTCACAGACTGTAGACACACAGACCATGATCCCACTGCCATGCAGTGGGGCCCTGGGTTATAACAAAGTCTGCACATGATAACATTCTCCATCACAGCAGTTGCTAAGTCGATCTTATTTTACATGTCCTCCCCTTTCTCTGAATACAAAGTAGATACGTTTTGCTGCTGAAACCTGGTGTTTCTGAAACTCAAGTATATGAATAGATATCCACTCCAGGAACATGTACCCAAGTTTGACTCTTTCCTGGAAATGTGCTCACTGCTGAGAAATCTGCTTAGGCTATTAGTGTACTGGGGAAGATTCTCGTTCTCTGAATGAGAGGCAAAAAGGCCTTTCAAGTCGTGGAGAAGCTCATCAGCATTTGTGTCTCTAATTCCTGGGAGTTTTGCAGTGTTTATGTGTGTGCATATGTTTGATGCTAATTTAAGTAACATCATTTATGTTCATTAAAAAAGCAAACTTGTATTTGAGGCTAAATGAGAGGGTTTTCTTTCCTGGCTTGGTAGAAAATACGAAGCCACAAATGCTTTTCCTATACATCTCCATCTCCTTCTTCTGCCAGTAACTCTTAATTACTAATACACATTCTTAGACCCTGGGCCTTCCAAAAAACTAAGTGCTTCTTGTGTAAGCTATTTCAGAGAGATCCAAAAGGATCTAATTATGCTGAAAATGTAAGTCTGCCGTATTTTCAATGCGTTCTAAGCTCTTGGCAGACACATAGTCACCACTGTGGTAATAAATCAAACCTTAAATGTAATCCTTTCTACTTTATTCTATTTTGGGTAATAAAATGAAATGTAGGTGTATTTGGGAAATTACAGAAGGGAAGACAAGCCACTCTAGTATTCTTGCCTGGAGAATTCCATGGATAGAGGAGCCTGGCGGGCTGCAGTCCAGGAGGTCACTCAGACATGACTGAGCACACAGGCACGCATCCTATGTGTACGTTCTCTTAAGATGTTTTAAATGTGGAACTGTTTGTGGGTTCAGAGACGCAGTAAAGAAGCATTTCCACTTTCAGGGAAATTAAACTTCTCAACGAAGTCCTGACACCAAGTCTGTGAGACAGTGATCTTCCGTGGTCTCACAGACTGTAGACACACAGACCATGATCCCACTGCCATGCAGTGGGGCCCTGGGTTATAACAAAGTCTGCACATGATAACATTCTCCATCACAGCAGTTGCTAAGTCGATCTTATTTTACATGTCCTCCCCTTTCTCTGAATACAAAGTAGATACGTTTTGCTGCTGAAACCTGGTGTTTCTGAAACTCAAGTATATGAATAGATATCCACTCCAGGAACATGTACCCAAGTTTGACTCTTTCCTGGAAATGTGCTCACTGCTGAGAAATCTGCTTAGGCTATTAGTGTACTGGGGAAGATTCTCGTTCTCTGAATGAGAGGCAAAAAGGCCTTTCAAGTCGTGGAGAAGCTCATCAGCATTTGTGTCTCTAATTCCTGGGAGTTTTGCAGTGTTTATGTGTGTGCATATGTTTGATGCTAATTTAAGTAACATCATTTATGTTCATTAAAAAAGCAAACTTGTATTTGAGGCTAAATGAGAGGGTTTTCTTTCCTGGCTTGGTAGAAAATACGAAGCCACAAATGCTTTTCCTATACATCTCCATCTCCTTCTTCTGCCAGTAACTCTTAATTACTAATACACATTCTTAGACCCTGGGCCTTCCAAAAAACTAAGTGCTTCTTGTGTAAGCTATTTCAGAGAGATCCAAAAGGATCTAATTATGCTGAAAATGTAAGTCTGCCGTATTTTCAATGCGTTCTAAGCTCTTGGCAGACACATAGTCACCACTGTGGTAATAAATCAAACCTTAAATGTAATCCTTTCTACTTTATTCTATTTTGGGTAATAAAATGAAATGTAGGTGTATTTGGGAAATTACAGTTGTTACCTTTTAAACAGTACTATGTTACACCTCATTCTGTAGTTACATTTTGAAATTTGTGATAATTGATTTGCTATTTTTTACATTTTTGGTAACTTTAATATGCCCTAATGCCCTGTGATTAACACTCAGTAAAGCACTGGCCAGATAAATCAGAGACAGACAATTGGCCTAATGTGCACATTCCCTGAGGAATAGAAATTAAGCATGTGTATTAGGTTGTCTACACTTTGATAGATGATCAGGCAGAGTTTTACACTAATTTTCTATTCTATCCTGTTTGCTAATGTTTTAATTGTACAGAATTCTGGTATTAAAGAACAGCATCCTAAAAACTCAAGAATTCTGACCTCAGAGGATTTTGCAAATCCAGAAATGATCACACATAGGGATGGATAAGTAGAGAGGTACGAAGGTAGGTAGCTAGATAGGCAAATAGATAATTACCAAAGTCCTTAAACTCATTTATCTCTTGTGAATTTAGGGCTTGAGATTTATGAAATGGAAAGAAGAAGGAAATAGCTTGCCACTGGGATTCACATAGGTATAAAAGAAAATCAAAATTGGTACTCCTGAAAGTGGCCTGTTTTTAAAAAAGAATTTAAAAACAGGTTATCCATTAATTGTGATCATTTCCAAGAGTTTTGTAAAGGATAGGCTGATAGACTATGGATAGTTATCAAGTAAAAGAAACATTAATACTGAGATTTCTGGTCAGTAACTGTTGTTAAAATTAAATGCAAACTGGAGATCAGACTTGAAAGTCCCTAAGCAGACAAAATTACTTAAGCAACCTAAACAAAACTAAATCTACCTTGTTTTATAAATAAAAGAAAAATTTAACTTAGAATATGTCTCTGATAATCATAAAAGAAACGTGTCATTTTCCTAAAGTGGGATAATGTAATTACATTTAAGCCTTCCCCTGACATCTGAAAACCCTGTTACAATAACCAATCATTGTAAAGGTTAGACGACTTCCTCTTTTTCACATTATCGGCCGTCCAGTAAGTTTTGCCTCTGAGCTTCCTGTGTGTTTGTGTTTAAAATCTCCCAGTTTGAGTCTGTATATCCACAATAAACTCTTACTAAATATCATTTTACTATTCTGGTTTCATTACTGTTTCTGGATTTTTGACAGTATTACTATATGTTTCTTGGCTTCTGAAAGAAACTATTTCTCAATGTATTTGCTGCCTTTTTATCTATGACAGTAATCATAAAAAGGATAGTAAATAACTTTTTTGAAATATATAATGTATGTCAGACATGAGATTTTCATGTATTATTTCCATAAAACTGTAAAAAATATCCTCAGGATTATAGGTCACTGGTAAAATATGAAATACAACAATTTTGAGCTTCGCTTCTTTATGCATATATCTGTATGTATATATTTATACTCATATATCCATGCCTTCTAATTTGATGTTTGACAGTAAAATCATTTAATTGGGTTTCCTTTGTTAATTGCATTAAAGACTATGTTAGGTCATATATACCTACCTACTTAAGTGCATTAATTTTTTGCCATTTTAAAATTTTATTAACTTAGGGTAAAGTTAGCTAGATAGGCAAATAGATAATTACCAAAGTCCTTAAACTCATTTATCTCTTGTGAATTTAGGGCTTGAGATTTATGAAATGGAAAGAAGAAGGAAATAGCTTGCCACTGGGATTCACATAGGTATAAAAGAAAATCAAAATTGGTACTCCTGAAAGTGGCCTGTTTTTAAAAAAGAATTTAAAAACAGGTTATCCATTAATTGTGATCATTTCCAAGAGTTTTGTAAAGGATAGGCTGATAGACTATGGATAGTTATCAAGTAAAAGAAACATTAATACTGAGATTTCTGGTCAGTAACTGTTGTTAAAATTAAATGCAAACTGGAGATCAGACTTGAAAGTCCCTAAGCAGACAAAATTACTTAAGCAACCTAAACAAAACTAAATCTACCTTGTTTTATAAATAAAAGAAAAATTTAACTTAGAATATGTCTCTGATAATCATAAAAGAAACGTGTCATTTTCCTAAAGTGGGATAATGTAATTACATTTAAGCCTTCCCCTGACATCTGAAAACCCTGTTACAATAACCAATCATTGTAAAGGTTAGACGACTTCCTCTTTTTCACATTATCGGCCGTCCAGTAAGTTTTGCCTCTGAGCTTCCTGTGTGTTTGTGTTTAAAATCTCCCAGTTTGAGTCTGTATATCCACAATAAACTCTTACTAAATATCATTTTACTATTCTGGTTTCATTACTGTTTCTGGATTTTTGACAGTATTACTATATGTTTCTTGGCTTCTGAAAGAAACTATTTCTCAATGTATTTGCTCCCTTTTTTATCTATGACAGTAATCATAAAAAGGATAGTAAATAACTTTTTTGAAATATATAATGTATGTCAGACATGAGATTTTCATGTATTATTTCCATAAAACTGTAAAAAATATCCTCAGGATTATAGGTCACTGGTAAAATATGAAATACAACAATTTTGAGCTTCGCTTCTTTATGCATATATCTGTATGTATATATTTATACTCATATATCCATGCCTTCTAATTTGATGTTTGACAGTAAAATCATTTAATTGGGTTTCCTTTGTTAATTGCATTAAAGACTATGTTAGGTCATATATACCTACCTACTTAAGTGCATTAATTTTTTGCCATTTTAAAAGTTTGATTTATTTAACTTGAAGAACAACAAATCTTACCAACTTTTTCCTCCCTTCCCTTTCTCTGTGTATGGCAAACACTAATCTGTTCTTCGTATATGTAAGCTTTTAGAGTTGTTGTTTTCATTTTCTTTGAAATAGAACCAGAAGTGAAATTGCTGAATCATGGATATGTGGATGATACCACTCTAATGGCAGAATGTGAAGAACTAAAGAGCCTCCTGATGAAGGTGAAAGAAGAGAGTGAAAATTTTGACTTGAAACTCAACATTCAAACAAAAACTAAGCTCCATGGCATCTGGTCCAATTACTTCATGGCAAATAGAAGGGTAAAAAGTGAAAGCAGTGACAGATTTTATTTTATTGGGCTACAGAATCACTGTGGATGGTAACTGCAACCATGAAATTAAAAGATGCTTGCTTCCTTATAAGGAAGACTAGGACAAATCTAGACAGTGTACTAAAAAACAGAGACATTGCTTTACGACAAAAGTTCGTGTACTCATAGCTGTGGTTTTCCCAGTAGTCATGTACGGATGTGACAGTTGGACCATAAAGAAGGTTGAGTGCTGAAGAATTTTTTTTTTAAAGATTTATTTATTTATTTATTTATTTTTGGGCTGGGGTTGGGTTGGGGAGGGAGAGAGGGGAGCAGGCGGGCCACTTCTATTGGTCTTTCGTTTCTCTCTGTTCATCCGTCTTTGTTCTTTGGCTCCTGTGGGCTTCCCATCGCGGTGGCCTCTGTTGTCGCAGAGCACCGACTCTGGGCGCGTGCGTCCCAGAGCTCCAGCTCGGTAATTGGACACATGGGTCCAGCCGCTCCGCGGCACGTGGGATCTTCCCAGGCCAGGGATCGAACCGGTGCCCCTTGCACTGCAAGGCGGTGTCCTTACCCACTGGACCACCAGGGGAAGCCCAGTGCTGAAGAATTGATGCATTCAAATTGTGGTGCTGGAGAAGACTCTTGAGCGTCCCTTGGACAGCAAGGGGCTCAAACTAGTCAGTCCTTAAGGAAAGCAGCCCTAAGTATTCACTGCAAGGACTGACACAAAAGTATAGCCACCTGATGTGAAGGGCCAACTCATTGGATAGGACCCTGAGGCTGGAGAAGAGTGAAGGCAAAGGGAGAAGGCGGCGGCTGAGGATGAAATGGCTAGATAGCATCACTGACTTCATAGACATGAATTTGAGCAAATTCTAGGAGATGGTGAAGGGAGCCTGACGTGCTGAAGTTGTGGGCATGAATTCCTTTGTTTGGGTCATTTTCCTGTTGAATTTTTGAGTTCTTTATTTGGGATAGTAGTCCCTTATTAGATACATGGTTTGCATATATTTTCTTTAATTTAGTATGTTGCCTTTTTCTTTTGCTGATGGTTGCCTTTGCTTTTTAATGTGATGATCTCCCATTTGTTTATTTTTGCTTGTTTTGCTTTTGGTTTGGGTGTCAAACTCAAAAAATCATCACTAAGGTTTATTTCTAAGGATTTACCACCTGTTTGCTTCTAAGAGTATCGTATTTTCAGTCTTATACTCAAGTCTCTAATCCATTTTGAGTTAATTTTTCATTGGGAAAAGGGACATTTCCTTTTTTTTTAGTCACTCAAAAGTCTTATTTGAACGAACCTAAAAAAGTGTGTTCTTATAAGGAAGACTAGGACAAATCTAGACAGTGTACTAAAAAACAGAGACATTGCTTTACGACAAAAGTTCGTGTACTCATAGCTGTGGTTTTCCCAGTAGTCATGTACGGATGTGACAGTTGGACCATAAAGAAGGTTGAGTGCTGAAGAATTTTTTTTTTAAAGATTTATTTATTTATTTATTTATTTTTGGGCTGGGGTTGGGTTGGGGAGGGAGAGAGGGGAGCAGGCGGGCCACTTCTATTGGTCTTTCGTTTCTCTCTGTTCATCCGTCTTTGTTCTTTGGCTCCTGTGGGCTTCCCATCGCGGTGGCCTCTGTTGTCGCAGAGCACCGACTCTGGGCGCGTGCGTCCCAGAGCTCCAGCTCGGTAATTGGACACATGGGTCCAGCCGCTCCGCGGCACGTGGGATCTTCCCAGGCCAGGGATCGAACCGGTGCCCCTTGCACTGCAAGGCGGTGTCCTTACCCACTGGACCACCAGGGGAAGCCCAGTGCTGAAGAATTGATGCATTCAAATTGTGGTGCTGGAGAAGACTCTTGAGCGTCCCTTGGACAGCAAGGGGCTCAAACTAGTCAGTCCTTAAGGAAAGCAGCCCTAAGTATTCACTGCAAGGACTGACACAAAAGTATAGCCACCTGATGTGAAGGGCCAACTCATTGGATAGGACCCTGAGGCTGGAGAAGAGTGAAGGCAAAGGGAGAAGGCGGCGGCTGAGGATGAAATGGCTAGATAGCATCACTGACTTCATAGACATGAATTTGAGCAAATTCTAGGAGATGGTGAAGGGAGCCTGACGTGCTGAAGTTGTGGGCATGAATTCCTTTGTTTGGGTCATTTTCCTGTTGAATTTTTGAGTTCTTTATTTGGGATAGTAGTCCCTTATTAGATACATGGTTTGCATATATTTTCTTTAATTTAGTATGTTGCCTTTTTCTTTTGCTGATGGTTGCCTTTGCTTTTTAATGTGATGATCTCCCATTTGTTTATTTTTGCTTGTTTTGCTTTTGGTTTGGGTGTCAAACTCAAAAAATCATCACTAAGGTTTATTTCTAAGGATTTACCACCTGTTTGCTTCTAAGAGTATCGTATTTTCAGTCTTATACTCAAGTCTCTAATCCATTTTGAGTTAATTTTTTCATTGGTGGAAGATATTGGTACATTTCCCTTCTTTTGCTTTTATCTGTTCAGCTTTTCTCAACACTATTTTTTTGAAGAGAGTGTCTTCTCCCCATTGTATATCTTTGAGTCCTTTGTCGTAAATTAATTGATTGAGCTTCAAGCCAGCTTTTTCACTTCTCAAGAGGCTCTTTTGCTCCTTTTCACTTTCTACTGTTAGAGTGGTGTCATCTGCATATCTGAGGTTGTTTCTCCTGGCAGTCTTGATTCCAGCTTGTGATTCATCTAGCCTTGCATTTCACATAAGGTACTCTGTAGAGAAGCCAGATATGCAGAGTGACAATATACATCCTTTTTTTTTTTTAAACTTTTATTTTACTTTTAAATTTTACAGAGTTTTGTTGTTTACAGATATGTATGTTCCCAGATTAGGGTGGGGTGGGAAAGGGGTCAATATACATCCTTGATGTAGTCCTTTCCCAGTTTTGAACCAGTCATTTGTTCCATGTCTGGTTCTACATTCCACTTCCTGTTTTTAGGCACCTTCAAATTTTTCCCCATGGTTATGGAAGTTAAGGTTTTTTATTCCTTCTGAAACCATACTTGTCTTCCACCTGTGAGGTGTGTGCTGATTCTAGAAGGTAAGTGCTAAAATTGAAAATAGAATTTCCACTGTTGCTAGACCTGTACTGCCTGGACATCATGTTAGCTCTAGATAGGTACTGTTGAGTGTGACTCACATGTGTGCCAGTCACCTTATCTGCCTAAGGGACCACCCCTCTGCCAGTTGGAAGATTTTTTCACCTGTTTCACATCAACTTCTCTTTGCTTCTTTAGGGTAACTCCATATTTTACTTTCTTATACAGGCTTTTAAATCTTCTTTCCCTCAGGAGGTTTATTCTAGATACATGGTTTGCATATATTTTCTTTAATTTAGTATGTTGCCTTTTTCTTTTGCTGATGGTTGCCTTTGCTTTTTAATGTGATGATCTCCCATTTGTTTATTTTTGCTTGTTTTGCTTTTGGTTTGGGTGTCAAACTCAAAAAATCATCACTAAGGTTTATTTCTAAGGATTTACCACCTGTTTGCTTCTAAGAGTATCGTATTTTCAGTCTTATACTCAAGTCTCTAATCCATTTTGAGTTAATTTTTTCATTGGTGGAAGATATTGGTACATTTCCCTTCTTTTGCTTTTATCTGTTCAGCTTTTCTCAACACTATTTTTTTGAAGAGAGTGTCTTCCCCCCATTGTATATCTTTGAGTCCTTTGTCGTAAATTAATTGATTGAGCTTCAAGCCAGCTTTTTCACTTCTCAAGAGGCTCTTTTGCTCCTTTTCACTTTCTACTGTTAGAGTGGTGTCATCTGCATATCTGAGGTTGTTTCTCCTGGCAGTCTTGATTCCAGCTTGTGATTCATCTAGCCTTGCATTTCACATAAGGTACTCTGTAGAGAAGCCAGATATGCAGAGTGACAATATACATCCTTTTTTTTTTTTAAACTTTTATTTTACTTTTAAATTTTACAGAGTTTTGTTGTTTACAGATATGTATGTTCCCAGATTAGGGTGGGGTGGGAAAGGGGTCAATATACATCCTTGATGTAGTCCTTTCCCAGTTTTGAACCAGTCATTTGTTCCATGTCTGGTTCTACATTCCACTTCCTGTTTTTAGGCACCTTCAAATTTTTCCCCATGGTTATGGAAGTTAAGGTTTTTCATTCCCTTCTGAAACCATACTTGTCTTCCACCTGTGAGGTGTGTGCTGATTCTAGAAGGTAAGTGCTAAAATTGAAAATAGAATTTCCACTGTTGCTAGACCTGTACTGCCTGGACATCATGTTAGCTCTAGATAGGTACTGTTGAGTGTGACTCACATGTGTGCCAGTCACCTTATCTGCCTAAGGGACCACCCCTCTGCCAGTTGGAAGATTTTTTCACCTGTTTCACATCAAGGACTTCTCTTTGCTTCTTTCAGGGTAACTCCATATTTTACTTTCTTATACAGGCTTTTAAATCTTCTTTCCCTCAGGGTTTTTCATGGCTTTCTTCCTATTGGTTGATTCAAGACATTCTATTTTCTTCCCGGTTCCTCCAGCATTATCCAAACCTTGATTTTTCCAGAGTCCATCCAGTTCTTCCTTAAGATCTTTTTATAGCGCACTGACTTCTTGCCTATTGCTGTTTTTCTAGGGGCCTTGCCCGGTGGTGCTAGTGATAGAGAATCTACCTGCTAATGCAGGAGACCAAGAGACGTGAGTTTGATCCCTAGGTTGAGAAGATTTTCTAGTGTCTTCTGTTCTTATACTCCAAATGGTTCTCTTTTCCAAATTTAACCATTGTTTTCTAAGTAGAGTCTTAAGTAATTTCCCAAGAAATGATATGACAGGAGATGATTATATAATCAGGAGAGTCCCTGATTGTTTTCAGTTGTCTTCATATGGCCCTCACAGTTAGTTGCTCCCTTGCCCAGGCATAGAGCTCTACACTTATGATCATTTGCCTCTGTACCTTGGAGACTGTCCTGCTGACGGTGACGGTGATAGTGCTTTCTGCATTCTGACAGTTTCTCGTGGTGCCGATGAGAAGACTGATGACAGTCTGACCTGTGTTCCTTTTAAGGTGACCTTTCTCTATTCTGTCTCTTCCTCTGGAAGGTTTTAAAGTCCTTTCTTTTTTATTAAATATGTACAATTCTGTCTCTTCCTAGATTTGTTCCATGTCTGGTTCTACATTCCACTTCCTGTTTTTAGGCACCTTCAAATTTTTCCCCATGGTTATGGAAGTTAAGGTTTTTCATTCCCTTCTGAAACCATACTTGTCTTCCACCTGTGAGGTGTGTGCTGATTCTAGAAGGTAAGTGCTAAAATTGAAAATAGAATTTCCACTGTTGCTAGACCTGTACTGCCTGGACATCATGTTAGCTCTAGATAGGTACTGTTGAGTGTGACTCACATGTGTGCCAGTCACCTTATCTGCCTAAGGGACCACCCCTCTGCCAGTTGGAAGATTTTTTCACCTGTTTCACATCAAGGACTTCTCTTTGCTTCTTTCAGGGTAACTCCATATTTTACTTTCTTATACAGGCTTTTAAATCTTCTTTCCCTCAGGGTTTTTCATGGCTTTCTTCCTATTGGTTGATTCAAGACATTCTATTTTCTTCCCGGTTCCTCCAGCATTATCCAAACCTTGATTTTTCCAGAGTCCATCCAGTTCTTCCTTAAGATCTTTTTATAGCGCACTGACTTCTTGCCTATTGCTGTTTTTCTAGGGGCCTTGCCCGGTGGTGCTAGTGATAGAGAATCTACCTGCTAATGCAGGAGACCAAGAGACGTGAGTTTGATCCCTAGGTTGAGAAGATTTTCTAGTGTCTTCTGTTCTTATACTCCAAATGGTTCTCTTTTCCAAATTTAACCATTGTTTTCTAAGTAGAGTCTTAAGTAATTTCCCAAGAAATGATATGACAGGAGATGATTATATAATCAGGAGAGTCCCTGATTGTTTTCAGTTGTCTTCATATGGCCCTCACAGTTAGTTGCTCCCTTGCCCAGGCATAGAGCTCTACACTTATGATCATTTGCCTCTGTACCTTGGAGACTGTCCTGCTGACGGTGACGGTGATAGTGCTTTCTGCATTCTGACAGTTTCTCGTGGTGCCGATGAGAAGACTGATGACAGTCTGACCTGTGTTCCTTTTAAGGTGACCTTTCTCTATTCTGTCTCTTCCTCTGGAAGGTTTTAAAGTCCTTTCTTTTTTATTAAATATGTACAATTCCATGATGAAATTCTACTTACCACATGGAGAACAATTTTCATGTAAAACCTACTTCTTTATTTCTGTGTTGATTTGATGCTTTCAGTTGACTTCAGCTTATTATTACTGTCGTTGTTAATGGAAATAAATTCACTGAAAGAATATTGGGTAGGGACTGCCGTCTTCATTTCTGTAATCGGCCAAAGGGCTATAGCTGATATTTATGCTTTCTTCCTGCACTGGTTGTTTCATGATCCATTTTGCATTCAAACGGTCTCTCAAGTCGCCTCTTCTTTATCTGGAGAGAGCACAGTCTTCCACTGCTTGCGCAGTCTGAGCCCTTCAGGCTCCCGCTGGGGTACGTTTGCCATCCTCTTGCATTAACTCTTACCACTGGCCACAAATCATTAAAATCTCTCCTGCAGAGGGGTCATTTTAATTGTTTTCAAGTCAATCTGGATAAAAATCACTGAAATAATAATTCCTAAATATTGCTTTCAGTTTCTCTCCAGGCTTTCAGTTATCCAACAACAAACTTTAATCCCTCTGTCTTTTCATCAAATTATAAACAAAGAATTACCCAGCACCTGTTCTTTATATGTCCTGCTTTATTCAAACTATCTAATATGATGGTTATCTAGCTTCTTGAGTTGCATTTTTCCCTTTCTTCAATTCTGTCCTTTCTTTCTTTAAATGCTGAGTGTACGGTTGTGGGTGATGGGAATCCCCTCCGAAACCCATGTGTTATTGTCTATGCCTTGTGCTCTTCCTTTTCACGATTATTACCTCACACTGAGCTCCCAGCTTTTGTTAGCTTCCTTCACCACATTATTTCAGCTGGTTTCACGTGTATCACCTCTTGGGCTTTTGAACTTCTTGAGAAGGTTGAAATGAAAAAGACGACATGTGAGCTGCAAGTTAAGTTTTACTTGAGGCAAATGAGGACTTCAGCCCAGGAGACAGAGTTTCAAGATAGCTCCAAGGACCTGCTCCAAGAAAGTGATGGGGAGCTAGGAAATACAAGCATTTTGAAACAAAAGGCAAGTTGGGGAACATCAAAAGATTATTAATTAAAGAAAACAGGGTATCTCAAGTTAAGGAGGATAGGGCTTAATATGGGGAGATGCAAGAATATGGGGTCACAGAAATCATTCCTTTGGTGTGCACCTCCGCTGTGTGGGGACAGTACCCCGTGTTCTCCCATCCTGAACTGTCTCGGGGGTCATCGTGACAGGTGGCTGCTGTCTGGGTAGACAGCAGGCATTCTCTCCTTCCCTGGGCTGAGACAGCAAGGCATCTGCCTAGTTTGATCCTTGGGTCAGGAAGATCCCCTGGAGAAGGGAATGGCTACTTACTGCAGTATTCTTGCCTAGAGATTTCCATGGACAGAGGATCCTTCTGGGCTACAGTCCATGGGATTGTAAAGCGTTAGACATGCCTGAGTGACTGACACTTTCACTTTGATTCCATTTCTTGGATTTACCAGGTGGCACCGTGGTAAAAAGTCTGTGTGCCAATGCAGGAGACAAAAGAAGCCCAGGCTCCATCCGTGGGTCAGGAAGATCCCCTGGAGAAGGACACGGGAACCCACTCCAGTCTTCTTGGCTGGAGAATCCCATGGACAGAGGAGCCTGGTGGGCTACAGTCCATGGGGTCACAGAGTCCAACACAGCTGAGCACATGCACACACATGCACATACCTTCCACTTCTCAAGAACAACCACTGTATCTCATGCCTACAGAATCTCCTTACAAGAGCGAGTTCTGACTGCACACAGAAAAAGTTAGGTGAATCTTACTTAACGCATTTAAAGACATTCACAAATACTTACAGAATAGCTCCCACGGGACACACATGCCTTTAAGAGCTGGAGATACAGAATTGAACCCAGGGCCTCTGTCCTCCTGGGGCTTATGTTCCAAATGCTTAACTGTAGGACACACTATTCTATGTAAATTTTGGTTGAATTTATTCCTTGTGATTAAACTCAAACTTGTCTAGGTCCTATTCTGTGCACACGAATGCATTAAGTTCTCTGCAGGGAGAAAATGATGAGGAGGTGTAGACAGAGGCTCAGACCCTAAAGCCACTGAAGCACAGCAAGGTAAAGGGATAGGAATAAACGGAAAGAGGAGTTTACAGGTCAGCGGCTCATGCTCTGTAGGAAAACAGTGGAGTTTTTGTCGGAGAAGTGACATCTGAGTTGGGCTCGGGGTGGAAGGGATCTGGGTAGGTTCGAGGCACTGAACCAACTGTCCTGGGATCATGGGCTTCTCTTCTTATCTCAGAGCCTCCAGGTACCCTTCATTCCGGGTCAAGAACAGAATACTGACATCAAGGCATGTTAAGAACTGAGCTGTCCCTGTTCCAACCCTGATCCTCCAGTCCTGCTTTCAGCTCTTGTGTGGCTCTGGTTGTACACTGTGACTCTGGGGGGATTTCATTTAAATCGTTGTTTGCAAAAATACTTATTTTATACAATGTATTTTATTTACATCATGTTTAAGTTCTCTTTGCGTACTCTTGCTGAATTCTGTCTTCCAAAGTATACTACCTTTCTTTCCAGGGTCTTTTTCAAAATCACGAGCCCGCCTTGCTCCAGTTTTTGTTTTAAATAATTCACGAAGCCATTAGAGTCATAACCTAGAAAGGAATTTCTCTTTCTTTATAAAAGCCTGCCTGAGCCCCTTATAAGCCTAACGAGCAAATAAAATCCTGGGTCTGAGTTGTTTTAAGAGAGCTTACAGGCATATTTTTGGCTAATGTTCAAGGTTCTCTTTAAATATTTCACCATAAAGTCTCCTGACTGCCTTTCTTTGTGGAACTGAAATGGCATGTTGGGAAAATATGTATTTTCATTTAGAATAAAAAATGGTCTCACAGTGCAAACTTTTTGTCCCAAGAAGCTTGAATTACAAGCTCCCAGCTCAAGCTTCTTTTGAGGTTTTAATTCCTGTTCTTATAAAGAAAACAGCACCAGGCTATATAAATATCCGTAATGCAGAAATTTGGTTGTTTCAAGCATCTGTGGCTCTTTCTTTGGAACACCTGAGAAAAACAGTTAAGTATCATCCAAGTATATTCTACCCTTTGCACGGACACTTGATCTTTAATAATTTTTAACCCTTTTATAAAATAAAAGTAAACAACAATAAATAAAAATAAAGATGGTGCATTGTAAACTATTCAGAGACTCATTGCTCAGTTTCAGAAATATTGGAGCACCAGTGTTTTACTCACTCATTTGGTTCTTACACTGAATCTTCACATAAAAAAAGAATGAAATGGAATAAGCCTAAACTTAGGCTCATCTTTTACCTGTGTGCAAGTCTGGTAAGAGGCTTGATTGGAAGGAAATGGAAAAGTAATTTAGCAACATAATGTTACCTGCAGATGTGAAATAATGCATGCTCCGCTCCTCATTATCTTAGAAAACAAGGGAACAGCATAAATTGATCTGGGAAAGCACCAGCCTATTTGTTACATGTAGTTCATGTATTTTCTGCAACTGTAAGAAAGGCATAATCCAGAATATAGGGGGATATGGCTATGTATGCCAATCAAATTAAATTCCAAACCACAGGAGTCATTTCAGTGTAATTAAAGAAAGACTTTTGAGGAGTAAGGTAGCTGTAGCTCACATATACCTGGAATCTTCGCTCACAGCCCCTGTAAAGAGGCACCGGCTTCCTCAGAGGTCACCGACATCTCGGGCCAGTGACACGGAATGGGAGGCGATCACTGACATTTGTAGTTCCCTTGAAATTTGGTAAATTTGTTTCTGATGCATTCTCTCATTTCCTTCTCTCAACCACTTGTCTTCTGTAAATTCTTTCTATTTGACAAATGTGAAAACTAAGGGGACAAATAGATAATAGATTTCCCTCTGGTGCTCAGCTGGTTAGGAAAGTATGACACATTCAGTCAAGAAAACCTGACACTTTGCGTTCAAAGGATAAAAAGAACACCTGCTGGTTATAGATATGCCAGGCACCATACTGAGCACATGATGTTCCTCATCTCTTTTAGTCCTTACCAGGCTGCAGTAGGGTCAGCAGTGTTCCCATTTATCAGATAAGGATTCTGAGGCGGGAGAAGGTGCATGGTGTGTCCAAGATGATAATTTGGTGGAGGTAGAACTCTTGTTGGTAAAACATGAAGGCTGCCCTTTAGTCCTCTTGTGTACGTTCTCTGGGACCTCATTCTGTGTCAGCAACGATCCCTAAAACACTCAAGTGTGCATGATTCTCTTAAAAAAAAATGGATTATGTGCACCACCAAGTGAAAATGGAGGGCTCATGGGAACCTGCTGTGGCACAGGGAGCTCAGCCTGGTGCTCGGTGGTGACCCAGGGGGGTGGGAGCGGGTGAGGGAGGCTCAAGAGCGAGGGAGTATATGCGACGTGGAGCCCACTCAGCTCACTGTGCAGCAGGAACTGACACAGCATCCTAAAGCACGTGTACCCCCAATGAAAGTAAAGTAACTTAAAAATTAAAAAAAAGGTATCTGTTAGAAAAAATTTTACAACTGTTTTCTTGCCGGTAGGCCGCCAATACAGTAAACAGCTCCTGTGTTTTTGTGGATTTTTTTTTTAATTGGAGTATAATTGCTTTCCAGTGTTGTGTTAGCTTCTGCTGTGCAACACATGTGAATCAGCTGCTACCCAATAGGGTGTTTGTGTTTCTATCTCACTTCCCTATTTGAAAGGGTGTACTCTGGAGTGGGAGGGTGCAAATAGGAAGTTTGAAGGTTCTGTAGCTCACATATACCTGGAATCTTCGCTCACAGCCCCTGTAAAGAGGCACCGGCTTCCTCAGAGGTCACCGACATCTCGGGCCAGTGACACGGAATGGGAGGCGATCACTGACATTTGTAGTTCCCTTGAAATTTGGTAAATTTGTTTCTGATGCATTCTCTCATTTCCTTCTCTCAACCACTTGTCTTCTGTAAATTCTTTCTATTTGACAAATGTGAAAACTAAGGGGACAAATAGATAATAGATTTCCCTCTGGTGCTCAGCTGGTTAGGAAAGTATGACACATTCAGTCAAGAAAACCTGACACTTTGCGTTCAAAGGATAAAAAGAACACCTGCTGGTTATAGATATGCCAGGCACCATACTGAGCACATGATGTTCCTCATCTCTTTTAGTCCTTACCAGGCTGCAGTAGGGTCAGCAGTGTTCCCATTTATCAGATAAGGATTCTGAGGCGGGAGAAGGTGCATGGTGTGTCCAAGATGATAATTTGGTGGAGGTAGAACTCTTGTTGGTAAAACATGAAGGCTGCCCTTTAGTCCTCTTGTGTACGTTCTCTGGGACCTCATTCTGTGTCAGCAACGATCCCTAAAACACTCAAGTGTGCATGATTCTCTTAAAAAAAAATGGATTATGTGCACCACCAAGTGAAAATGGAGGGCTCATGGGAACCTGCTGTGGCACAGGGAGCTCAGCCTGGTGCTCGGTGGTGACCCAGGGGGGTGGGAGCGGGTGAGGGAGGCTCAAGAGCGAGGGAGTATATGCGACGTGGAGCCCACTCAGCTCACTGTGCAGCAGGAACTGACACAGCATCCTAAAGCACGTGTACCCCCAATGAAAGTAAAGTAACTTAAAAATTAAAAAAAAGGTATCTGTTAGAAAAATTTGACAACTGTTTTCTTGCCGGTAGGCCGCCAATACAGTAAACAGCTCCTGTGTTTTTGTGGATTTTTTTTTTAATTGGAGTATATTTGCTTTCCAGTGTTGTGTTAGCTTCTGCTGTGCAACACATGTGAATCAGCTGCGAACAAATAGGATGTTTGTTTTTCTGACTCACTTCCCTATTTGAAAGGGTGTACTCTGGAGTGGGGGAGGGGTGCTGAAAAAGGACTTGCAGGAAAAGTTTAGAAGGTTAGTTAAATTATAAAATCATTCTTCTCAAGTCTTACATTACTGAGGTTTGCTTGTTTTTAAGGCTTTCCCTTTCTTTTTAAACATATATATACATACACGCACACACACATGTAATTACTATCTATGGAAAGCTCCAGTGTGGCAAAGATGAATCTGCATTCTTCTAGGTTGTACTTACTCTTCTTTTTCTTTGGACCAGTACTCTCACACAGAGAAAATAAACCCTGTGTGCAGACCAAAACCTGTTGCTGGGGGTTTATCTGGAGGTGGTCGAGGCAGTGAAGTCCTGCTAAGACTTCTTTGGCTCTAGCCCCACCCCCACGCTTCCTGTTCTTTCTTTGTTAACTAGCTCATGGGTATCCCCATTAAAAATGTATCTCAGCCCTTGAGGAGGGTAGCTGAGATTTTACTGACAGTTGGAATCTCAACCAAAAAAATTCCAAATGAGATTCTAATCCTGTTATAAGATCCAGATGGAACAGCCGCAGTGTGATAAATTAGGATCACTTAAAATTTCCAAATGTCCTAATATCCTTGCACAATCTATTAAGTGCAAGTTATACAGACTTATTCCTAGCCTAAGACAATATACTCATCAGAGTTTTATTTTGTGTGTGTGGAACTGCTGAATTGTACTAAATCTTTGAGCATTTTAAAAAAATATTCCCATCCGCTTAGCTATTGTCATCCCATTTACTAAAGGCCCCACTCTGAGGTCTTAGAAATTGTTTTTATTTTTTGTGCTGTACTTTGGCACATGTGAGATACATATATAAATACACATATACACACATATAAAATTTATGCACATATACCTCTAACTATAACTATCCATATGGATCTATCTATATAGAAGCAGTTGAGTTTGATTATAAACTAATTTTTCTCATGTCTTGTTTTACTAAGCCTTGGTTATCTTGAGCTTTTGAACCTGTATTTTTTCTTTGTCAATATATATAGACATAGATACAGACCTGTATAGATATAGATGATATATATTAAAGAAGATGAGAAATACACTATTATAGAAATCCAGGATTAAGTAAAAAAAATATAAATATGACATTTATGGTTATAATTATTTTACACAGTCTCTTTTGAATTCCTACAATGGTCTTTTCTATAGATTCTGTCTCATTGTAGTAGAGAATAAAGTAGGTACTGATCATTTATTTGAATCACCAAACTGAAAACAAAGTTTAACATTTTAAATGTCCATATCATTTTCATATATACAGCCAATATATGCTGTTGAGTATTTTCTAAGTAAATAATTCCATTAGGAATTCCATATTTTTTACTTGGTAATATCATAAATTTATGTCTATTTTGAATATTTTGTAAAGTTTGCTCACAATGATAGTAAAAGGTAGTATTTCAACTTCTCAAAATATGGATAAAACTATTAAATCAACTTTGATTATACTTGTAGTGCACAAAAATTAGAATAAATGTCACCAGATAATGGGTATCCCCATTAAAATGTATCTCAGCCCTTGAGGAGGGTAGCTGAGATTTTACTGACAGTTGGAATCTCAACCAAAAAAATTCCAAATGAGATTCTAATCCTGTTATAAGATCCAGATGGAACAGCCGCAGTGTGATAAATTAGGATCACTTAAAATTTCCAAATGTCCTAATATCCTTGCACAATCTATTAAGTGCAAGTTATACAGACTTATTCCTAGCCTAAGACAATATACTCATCAGAGTTTTATTTTGTGTGTGTGGAACTGCTGAATTGTACTAAATCTTTGAGCATTTTAAAAAAATATTCCCATCCGCTTAGCTATTGTCATCCCATTTACTAAAGGCCCCACTCTGAGGTCTTAGAAATTGTTTTTATTTTTTGTGCTGTACTTTGGCACATGTGAGATACATATATAAATACACATATACACACATATAAAATTTATGCACATATACCTCTAACTATAACTATCCATATGGATCTATCTATATAGAAGCAGTTGAGTTTGATTATAAACTAATTTTTCTCATGTCTTGTTTTACTAAGCCTTGGTTATCTTGAGCTTTTGAACCTGTATTTTTTCTTTGTCAATATATATAGACATAGATACAGACCTGTATAGATATAGATGATATATATTAAAGAAGATGAGAAATACACTATTATAGAAATCCAGGATTAAGTAAAAAAAATATAAATATGACATTTATGGTTATAATTATTTTACACAGTCTCTTTTGAATTCCTACAATGGTCTTTTCTATAGATTCTGTCTCATTGTAGTAGAGAATAAAGTAGGTACTGATCATTTATTTGAATCACCAAACTGAAAACAAAGTTTAACATTTTAAATGTCCATATCATTTTCATATATACAGCCAATATATGCTGTTGAGTATTTTCTAAGTAAATAATTCCATTAGGAATTCCATATTTTTTACTTGGTAATATCATAAATTTATGTCTATTTTGAATATTTTGTAAAGTTTGCTCACAATGATAGTAAAAGGTAGTATTTCAACTTCTCAAAATATGGATAAAACTATTAAATCAACTTTGATTATACTTGTAGTGCACAGTTAAGGAGGGAAAGTTTGTCACCGAATAAGTCTGATCCAGTTAGGGGAAATGTAATTTTAATATTAATTCATTTGTTCACTTCTCTATTCCAAACACACCTCACGGGCACGTCCTTGCACCAGGGCCTGTGCTAGGCACCGGGGAAGCAGTGACAAATACAGGAGGCTGAGCTCACCCTAAACTACTAACAGGCGTGTGTCATCAGGCGACCTTACGGTTCATAAGTCATTTCCCAGATTCAGGTGAGACGGTTTTGTTTTGCTTTGGTTTTGATTTTTCAAGGCGGCATTAGGGTTTTAATTGACACACTTAATTTGAAACTGGATCCCATGGCAACACACGTGAGCATACAGAGTTACCCTGGAGGCTTGTCTCAGTTGCCAGCTCAGCAGCCTGCAGCATGCTTATTCACATGAAATGCTGGGCCTGTGCTGAAACGCTGACCTCATTTCCACCAAAACAGACGGACATGCTACCACATCCGTGGTCCAGTGACATCTGTGTAATCTGCCGTGTCATTTGAAGATCAGTGCGTGTACTCCGTTGTCCAGGTCCACAGTACCCTTCTCTTAGTTTCCATGCAGATTTAAGTTTCCCATCTTTCGTGAGGTCTACCAGATAAGTAAGAGTGTTTTATTAGTTACCATTTCTGGTAAATGACTGAGCATTTGGGGTCCCTAAGCAAAATGATCAGACATGAACTCAGCCAATTCTTTCAAAAAGTTTTCCTGACCGACGTTTCTGTAGCACGAACAAGAAGAAAGAAGGAGGAGGAGGGAGGGGGAGGAACAAAACGCTCCACGCTTTGTCCTGGCTGGGGCAGAAGCAGGACTAAGGAAACTGACCTCCTTGTCTGCTTACCCTGACCTCAAACTCACGTTGCGAGTCAGCCTTGCCAAGTTCACAGCACAAACTCCCCGGGTATACAATACAGGGCAAGGCGCGTGCCCAGTCCAGCACAAACTCCCCGGGTATACAGTACAGGGCAAGACGCGTGCCCGGTCGCCATCGTGTCTGACGCTTTGGGCTGTAGGCTCCACTGTCCACGGGACTTCCTGGGCAAGAATACTGGAGTGGGGCGCCATTTCTTCCTCCAGGTTATCTTCCTGACCCAGAGATAGAACCCATATCTCTTGAGTTTCCTGCATTGGCGGGCAGATTCTTTACCATTGTGCTACCTGGGAAGCCCCTAACATGGCGCTCACTGATCTTTGGACTTAATGTCTGTTTTTCCTCTTTTTCACGGCAGGTGCTCTTTCATTTATACTTATTGACACTATTCCACTTTTTACATGCGCTCCAGAGCCCTGGCTCATAATTGGACACATTGGTCTAGCTACTCTACGGCACGTGGGATCTTCCTGGGCCAGGGGTCGAACCCGTGCCCCTTGCACTGCAAGGTGGACCCACTGGACCAGCAGGGAAGCCCTATTTGGTGCTTTAACATCAATTGTATTATTTATTTAGCATCTCATAATATCACTTTCCTTTCTTATAAGTTGAATTTAATTCATCTGCCTGGAGGATCTGAGTTTATCTTGTTGGTTATATGATGAGTTATCCAAATATAATGCTTTTATATGTATCATGTCTGTTGTCGGAGAGTACATTTCAAAAGAAATTGCGTAGTATGCTCATAGTAGAACCACTTTGCATGCAAAATGCACATTCCAAACTCCTTTGAAATATTCTTGCAAAAATATTAAGTTTTCAGATTGATTTCTTTGTTTGGTGGAAATATAGAAAACAAAACCTTAATGTGATTTGTATAATAACTGTTACTATGATCTTTAAGGGTGACAGCATAAACAGCAGTGTTAATAACTGACTCTAGAAAGCTAATAGGATTTTTTGAACTAAATGTACTTCAAATAGGGTTTCCCTGGTGGCTCAGGGGTAAAGAATCCTCCTGCAGTGCGGGAGACACAGGTTCTATCACTGGGTTGGGAAGATCCCCCAAAGGGGGGCATGGTAACCCAGTCCAGTGTTCTCGCCTGGAGAATTCCATGGACAGAGGAGCCTGGGGGCCTACAGTCCATGTCGTCGCAAAGAGTTGGACACTGCTGAAGCTACTGGGCACGTACACAAAGGGACTTAGGGGACACCTTCAGGTAGAACAGCGTACACACGATAGGGTCACAGAAGGAGTAAAGAGAGAGAAGGTGGCAATACGTTATGCAAAGAAATGGTGACTGAATAGTTTCCTAACCTGTTTTCTAAGACACAGATATCAGATCCAGGAAGCCCTTGGAGTGGGGCGCCATTTCTTCCTCCAGGTTATCTTCCTGACCCAGAGATAGAACCCATATCTCTTGAGTTTCCTGCATTGGCGGGCAGATTCTTTACCATTGTGCTACCTGGGAAGCCCCTAACATGGCGCTCACTGATCTTTGGACTTAATGTCTGTTTTTCCTCTTTTTCACGGCAGGTGCTCTTTCATTTATACTTATTGACACTATTCCACTTTTTACATGCGCTCCAGAGCCCTGGCTCATAATTGGACACATTGGTCTAGCTACTCTACGGCACGTGGGATCTTCCTGGGCCAGGGGTCGAACCCGTGCCCCTTGCACTGCAAGGTGGACCCACTGGACCAGCAGGGAAGCCCTATTTGGTGCTTTAACATCAATTGTATTATTTATTTAGCATCTCATAATATCACTTTCCTTTCTTATAAGTTGAATTTAATTCATCTGCCTGGAGGATCTGAGTTTATCTTGTTGGTTATATGATGAGTTATCCAAATATAATGCTTTTATATGTATCATGTCTGTTGTCGGAGAGTACATTTCAAAAGAAATTGCGTAGTATGCTCATAGTAGAACCACTTTGCATGCAAAATGCACATTCCAAACTCCTTTGAAATATTCTTGCAAAAATATTAAGTTTTCAGATTGATTTCTTTGTTTGGTGGAAATATAGAAAACAAAACCTTAATGTGATTTGTATAATAACTGTTACTATGATCTTTAAGGGTGACAGCATAAACAGCAGTGTTAATAACTGACTCTAGAAAGCTAATAGGATTTTTTGAACTAAATGTACTTCAAATAGGGTTTCCCTGGTGGCTCAGGGTAAAGAATCCTCCTGCAGTGCGGGAGACACAGGTTCTATCACTGGGTTGGGAAGATCCCCCAAAGGGGGGCATGGTAACCCAGTCCAGTGTTCTCGCCTGGAGAATTCCATGGACAGAGGAGCCTGGGGGCCTACAGTCCATGTCGTCGCAAAGAGTTGGACACTGCTGAAGCTACTGGGCACGTACACAAAGGGACTTAGGGGACACCTTCAGGTAGAACAGCGTACACACGATAGGGTCACAGAAGGAGTAAAGAGAGAGAAGGTGGCAATACGTTATGCAAAGAAATGGTGACTGAATAGTTTCCTAACCTGTTTTCTAAGACACAGATATCAGATCCAGGAAGCCCTTGGAGTTCTAATTAGGATAAATGGAAAGAGACTCACATTGAAACGGATTATCGTTAAATTGTCAAAAGTTAAAAGGCTTAAAAGTAGAAAGAGAAACACAACTTGTTACTTATAAAAAGTAACCCCCATGAGACTGAAGGGGTTTTCAGCAGATACTTTGCAAGCCAAAAGGGCTTGCTATGTCTGAAGTGTTGAAAGAAAAACAAAATCTGCCAAGGAAAAATACTTAACCCAGAAAAGTTTTCCTTAAGAATTGAAAGTGAGATAAATAGTTTTCCAGATAGGAAAAACTAACAGAATTCATCTCAATAGACTTGCCTTACAAGAACTGTTAATGGACTTCTTCCAGCTGATGAAAGAATGCTAATTAGTAGCAAAAAATAATATAAAAGTGTAAATCTCATCAGTAAAGGTTAAATATATAGTTAATTTAAATTACTCTAATGTAATGGTGGTGAGTAAATCACTTATAAATCAGTTATGAGGAGGCTTCCCAGGTGGCCTTAGTACAAAAGAACCCACCTGCCAATGCAGGAGTTGTAAAAGATGGGGTTTGATCCCTGGGTAGGAAAGATTCTCTAGAGGAGGCGTGGCAGCCCACTCCAGTATTCTTGCCTGGAGAATCCCATGGACAGAGGAGCCTGGGGCCTACAGTCCATGTCGCAAAGAGTTGGACACTGCTGAAGCTACTGGGCACGTACACAAAGGGACTTAGGGGACACCTTCAGGTAGAACAGCGTACACACGATAGGGTCACAGAAGGAGTAAAGAGAGAGAAGGTGGCAATACGTTATGCAAAGAAATGGTGACTGAATAGTTTCCTAACCTGTTTTCTAAGACACAGATATCAGATCCAGGAAGCCCTTGGAGTTCTAATTAGGATAAATGGAAAGAGACTCACATTGAAACGGATTATCGTTAAATTGTCAAAAGTTAAAAGGCTTAAAAGTAGAAAGAGAAACACAACTTGTTACTTATAAAAAGTAACCCCCATGAGACTGAAGGGGTTTTCAGCAGATACTTTGCAAGCCAAAAGGGCTTGCTATGTCTGAAGTGTTGAAAGAAAAACAAAATCTGCCAAGGAAAAATACTTAACCCAGAAAAGTTTTCCTTAAGAATTGAAAGTGAGATAAATAGTTTTCCAGATAGGAAAAACTAACAGAATTCATCTCAATAGACTTGCCTTACAAGAACTGTTAATGGACTTCTTCCAGCTGATGAAAGAATGCTAATTAGTAGCAAAAAATAATATAAAAGTGTAAATCTCATCAGTAAAGGTTAAATATATAGTTAATTTAAATTACTCTAATGTAATGGTGGTGAGTAAATCACTTATAAATCAGTTATGAGGAGGCTTCCCAGGTGGCCTTAGTAAAAAAGAACCCACCTGCCAATGCAGGAGTTGTAAAAGATGGGGGTTTGATCCCTGGGTAGGAAAGATTCTCTAGAGGAGGGCGTGGCAGCCCACTCCAGTATTCTTGCCTGGAGAATCCCATGGACAGAGGAGCCTGGCGGGCTGCAGTCCATAGGGTCACACAGAGTTGGACACGGCTGAAGCATTGTAGCACACATATACAAATCGATTATGAAGGCTATAAATAAAATAAATATAATTATAACTGCAATAATTTGTTAATGGATGAACAAGCTAAAACAATGGAAAGTGTGACATCAAAAGCAGAAAATATGGGTGGGGGGAGTAGAAGTAAGAGGTTTAACATGTGCTCAGACTTTAGTTATCTACCTAAAAATAAGGTATTATAAATATGAGATTTTAAAAAAATTTTGTTTTCTTTTCCTCCCCATGCCTCTTTTATTTATATTTATTTTCATCCATCTTTTTTTTTTTTTAATTTTGGCCTCTTTTATTGGTCCTTCATGTATTTATTTTCAGCCATCTCTATTCTTTGGCCTGTGTGGGCCTCTCATTGCAGTGGCCTCTCTCCTTCCAGAGCACTGGCTCCAGACGCATGTGCTCCAGAGTGCTGGCTCTTAGTTGGACACACCGGTCCAGCCACTCTCTGGCATGTGGGATCTTCCTAGGCCAGGGATCAAACCGGTGCCCCTTGCACTGCAAGGCAGATCCTTTACCCACTGGACCACCAGGGAAGCCCTTCATCCATCTTTTTATTCTTTGGCCTGTGTGGGCTCCCATCACAGTGACCACTCTCCTCACAGAGCACCAGCTCCGGGCGCATGTGCTCCAGGGCACTGGCTCATAACTGAACACCAGTCCAGCCACTCTGTGGCACATGGGATCCTCCCAGGCCAGGGATCGAACCAGTGCCCCTTGCACTGCAAGGTGGACTCTCTACCCACTGAACCACCAGGTAAGCACAATATAAGATATTTTATATAAACTTCATGGTGACCACAAAGCAAAATCTTGTGAAAGTCAAAGTGTTAGTTTCTCAGTCATATACAATTCTTTGTGACTTTATGGACCATGGCCTGCCAACCTCAGGCAAGAATACTGGTATGAGTTTCCATTCCGTTCTCCAGGGGATCTTCCTGATCCAGGAATTGAACCTGGGTCTCCTGCATTGCAGGTGGATTTTTTTTTTTTTTTAACCATCTGAGCCACCAGAGAAGCCATTATACTGATATACAAAAATAGAGAAGAACATAAGCATACCACTACAGAAAAATCATCAAATCACAAAAGAAGAGACAAAAACGGAAAGCATCAAAGAAGGTACAAAGCGGCCAGAAAACAGTGAATAAGATGACAAAAGTAAGTTCATACTTATTTATAATTACTTCAAATGTAAATGGATTAAATTCTCCAATCAAAATGCATAGATTGGCTGGCTGGATTTAAAACAAAACAAAAGACAAGACCTAAGTATATGCTTCCTACAGATGACTCCCTTCGACTCTAAGGATTCACACTGAAAATGAAGGGATGAGAAAAGTTATTCCATGCAAACGGAAATCAAAAGAAAATGGGAGTTGCTATATTTATATAGGACAAAATTGACTTTAAGCCAAAGACTGCGATAAGAGACAAAGAAGGTCATTATTGTAAATATTTAGGCACCCAGCACATGAACATCTAAATATCTAAATCAAAGATCAACATAAATAAAAGGGGAAAACAGAGAGTACAGTGAGGGCTGGTAAAGAATTTGCCTGGCATTGCCGGAGATGTAAGAGACGTGGGTTCAGTCCCTGGTGTGGGAAGATCCCCTGGAGAAGGAAATGGCTATCCACTCCAGTGCTCTCGCCCGGGCAATGCCCCGGCCAGAGGAGCCTGGTGAGCTACAGACCACGGGGTGGCGGAGTCAGACAGGACTGGGGCGGCTCAGCACAGATGCACCGGAGAGTGAGGGACGGTGAAGGACAGGGATGCCGGACGTGCTGCCGTCCGTGGGGTCACAGAGACTCAGACACGACTGAGCGACTGAGCCACAGCAGCAGTGATAGTCTGGGACATCAGCACCCCTCCTTAGAAAGTGGATAGATCATCTAGACAGAAAAGCAATAAGGAAACCCTGAACTTAAATGCCACGTTATACCTGATGGACTTAACAGACATGTATGGAACATTCCATCTGTCAGCAGAAGAATAGAGGTTCTTCTCAAGTACACGTGGAACATTTTCCAGAATAGGTCACATTATCCATAAAATGAGTCTTAGCAAACTTAAGATTGCTGAAACCATACCTCACATCTTTTTCTGACCAAAACAGTATGGAACTAGAAATCAGTTACAAAAATAAAATAGGAAAATTCACAAATATGTGGGGATTAATCACCTTGTTACTGAACAACAATGGGTCAAAGGAGAAGTTTTAAAAAAGTATCTAGAGACATTTGAAAATGGAAGGAAAAACACAATACCAACAGTGATAAATGCCAACATGAAGGTAGAAACTCGAACTACCTAGTTTTGCACTTAAGGTATGTAGAAGAGCCAGTTAAATTTCCCACTGCATAGATTGGCTGGCTGGATTTAAAACAAAACAAAAGACAAGACCTAAGTATATGCTTCCTACAGATGACTCCCTTCGACTCTAAGGATTCACACTGAAAATGAAGGGATGAGAAAAGTTATTCCATGCAAACGGAAATCAAAAGAAAATGGGAGTTGCTATATTTATATAGGACAAAATTGACTTTAAGCCAAAGACTGCGATAAGAGACAAAGAAGGTCATTATTGTAAATATTTAGGCACCCAGCACATGAACATCTAAATATCTAAATCAAAGATCAACATAAAGAAAAGGGGGAAAACAGAGAGTACAGTGAGGGCTGGTAAAGAATTTGCCTGGCATTGCCGGAGATGTAAGAGACGTGGGTTCAGTCCCTGGTGTGGGAAGATCCCCTGGAGAAGGAAATGGCTATCCACTCCAGTGCTCTCGCCCGGGCAATGCCCCGGCCAGAGGAGCCTGGTGAGCTACAGACCACGGGGTGGCGGAGTCAGACAGGACTGGGGCGGCTCAGCACAGATGCACCGGAGAGTGAGGGACGGTGAAGGACAGGGATGCCGGACGTGCTGCCGTCCGTGGGGTCACAGAGACTCAGACACGACTGAGCGACTGAGCCACAGCAGCAGTGATAGTCTGGGACATCAGCACCCCTCCTTAGAAAGTGGATAGATCATCTAGACAGAAAAGCAATAAGGAAACCCTGAACTTAAATGCCACGTTATACCTGATGGACTTAACAGACATGTATGGAACATTCCATCTGTCAGCAGAAGAATAGAGGTTCTTCTCAAGTACACGTGGAACATTTTCCAGAATAGGTCACATTATCCATAAAATGAGTCTTAGCAAACTTAAGATTGCTGAAACCATACCTCACATCTTTTTCTGACCAAAACAGTATGGAACTAGAAATCAGTTACAAAAATAAAATAGGAAAATTCACAAATATGTGGGGATTAATCACCTTGTTACTGAACAACAATGGGTCAAAGGAGAAGTTTTAAAAAAGTATCTAGAGACATTTGAAAATGGAAGGACCACATACCAACATTTGTGGACTGCTGTGAAAGTAGTCCTCCGAGGAAATTTCTAGTGATAAATGCCAACATGAAGGTAGAAACTCGAACTACCTAGTTTTGCACTTAAGGTATGTAGAAGAGCCAGTGAAGCCCAAAGTTAGCAGAAAGCAGGAAATGATGAAGATCAGAGTGGAAGCAAATCAACAGATACTAAAGAAACCATAGAGAAAAAAACAATAAAACTAAAAGTTGGCTCTTTGAAAAGATAAGCAAAGTTGACCAACCTTTAGCTTAACTTGCCAAGAAAGAAAGATTACTCACTGAATAGCATTTAGGTGAAAGAGGAGACATTACAATGGATGTCATACAAACACAAAGGATCCTAAGAAATTACTGTGAACAGCTGTGTGCCAGCAAAGTAGACAACCAAGAAGGGATGGACGAATCCCTAGAAACAAACGGTCTGCTAACGCTAGTATTAACGAATGGACATGAGTTTGAGCAGGCTCTGGGAGATGGTGAAGGACAGGGTCGCCTGGCATGCTGCAGTCCATGGGGTCGTGAAGGGTTGGACACAACTGAGTGACTGAACTGAATGCTCAGCAATGAAGAAGCAGAGAATCTGAACAGACCAATTCTCAGTAAGGATATTGAATCAGTAATAAAAAACTTCACACAGTTAAGAAAAGTTAAGGACTAGATGCATTCACTGATGAATTCTATTAAACATTTTAAAAAGAAGTAGCATCGTTCCTTCTCAAACTCTTCCAAAAAAATAGAAGAGAATAAAACATGTTCAGACTCATTTTATGAGACCACGATTACCTTAATACCAAAACCTGACAAAGACACTAAAAGGAAAGGACATTGCAGACCAATAACTGTTAAGCAAAATGAAAAAATTCTCAGGAAAAAAAGATAAAAACAGCCAAAAATTGCTGAAACCATACCTCACATCGTTTTCTGACCAAAACAGTATGGAACTAGAAATCAGTTACAAAAATAAAATAGGAAAATTCACAAATATGTGGGGATTAATCACCTTGTTACTGAACAACAATGGGTCAAAGGAGAAGTTTTAAAAAAGTATCTAGAGACATTTGAAAATGGAAGGACCACATACCAACATTTGTGGACTGCTGTGAAAGTAGTCCTCCGAGGAAATTTCTAGTGATAAATGCCAACATGAAGGTAGAAACTCGAACTACCTAGTTTTGCACTTAAGGTATGTAGAAGAGCCAGTGAAGCCCAAAGTTAGCAGAAAGCAGGAAATGATGAAGATCAGAGTGGAAGCAAATCAACAGATACTAAAGAAACCATAGAGAAAAAAACAATAAAACTAAAAGTTGGCTCTTTGAAAAGATAAGCAAAGTTGACCAACCTTTAGCTTAACTTGCCAAGAAAGAAAGATTACTCACTGAATAGCATTTAGGTGAAAGAGGAGACATTACAATGGACGTCATACAAACACAAAGGATCCTAAGAAATTACTGTGAACAGCTGTGTGCCAGCAAAGTAGACAACCAAGAAGGGATGGACGAATCCCTAGAAACAAACGGTCTGCTAACGCTAGTATTAACGAATGGACATGAGTTTGAGCAGGCTCTGGGAGATGGTGAAGGACAGGGTCGCCTGGCATGCTGCAGTCCATGGGGTCGTGAAGGGTTGGACACAACTGAGTGACTGAACTGAATGCTCAGCAATGAAGAAGCAGAGAATCTGAACAGACCAATTCTCAGTAAGGATATTGAATCAGTAATAAAAAACTTCACACAGTTAAGAAAAGTTAAGGACTAGATGCATTCACTGATGAATTCTATTAAACATTTTAAAAAGAAGTAGCATCGTTCCTTCTCAAACTCTTCCAAAAAAATAGAAGAGAATAAAACATGTTCAGACTCATTTTATGAGACCACGATTACCTTAATACCAAAACCTGACAAAGACACTAAAAGGAAAGGACATTGCAGACCAATAACTGTTAAGCAAAATGAAAAAATTCTCAGGAAAATATCAGCAAACCAAATTCAACAGCGCATTAAAAGAATCAAATGCCAATATCAAATGGGGTTTATTCCAGGGATGCAAGGATGGTTTATCATTGGAGAAGTAATGTGATAGAACCACATTAACAAAATGAAGGATAAAAATCATATGATAATCTCAATGTATGTAGAAAAAGCATTTGACAAAATGTGACTTCTGTTTACAAATTGCATATGAAGAGGATGTCCCTTAATATAATAATGACCGTGCATGACGATCTCCCAGCTAATAGCATACTCAGTGGTTAAAAGCAGAAAGCTGTTCCTCTGACAATAATAAAAAACAAAGAGACAAGGGTGCCTGTTTATCAACACTTCTGTTCAACGTGGTATTTGTATTCATAGCAGGTAAGCAAGAACAAACAGTAAAAGGCACTCAAATTTGAAGAGAATAAGTAAAACCATCTTTATTCCCAAAGGTAATTATATATATAGGTGTAGTATGTATGTGTATATTATAAACATATATGTTGTTAGTCAGCTGGTCATGTGTGACTCTTTGCCACCTGAGGGCTGTAGCCACCAGGCTCCTCTGCCCACGCAGTTATCCAGGCAATAACACTGGAATGGGTAGCGAGCCATTCTCCTTCTCCGGAGAATCTGGCTTTCCTTCCATTGCAGGCAGATTCTTGACTGTCTCAGGCACCTAAGAAACACCCCCGATAGACTACATATTAAATAATTCTAGGAATTACTGATTTGTCAAATTTGAAAATTATGTCGTCATGATGGAAGAGAGATAGAGCCCTTATTTTCTGGAGTGCGTACATGAGGTTCTAAAGCTCAGTCTAAATGAGCTGTATTTTCCTATCTCTTGAAGCATATAAAATCAGAATGAAACAAATGTACAGATGTTTGTACTGAGAAAAGTCAAATAATTAAACAGAATGAGATGGAGGGATGACATGTGGTAGAAATGAAGAAAACAGAGCTTTCTTAGTCCTGATTCTGAGCATTCATTTTGTGTATCTGACTTAACCGGCTTGGTTGGTGTTTGGTGGTGTAGGGAAGACTGTGTCCACCTTTCATGTGGTTTGTTCTGAGCAGTTCATTAAATATGCGCACACATTAGAAAAGTGTGACCAATTATTATCGAATGTTGAATCTGGGTAGTGAACATTGGATGCTTATTTTACCTTTCTGCTTGCGTGGGTGTGTGATAAGTCACTCCAGTCATGTCTGACTCTTTGAGACATCGTGGACTGTAGCCCACCAGGCTGCTCTGTTCGTGGGATTCCCCAGGCGAGAATATTGGGGTGAGTTGCTATGTCCTCCTGCAGGAGATCTTCCTGACCCAGGGGCTGAACCCGCCTCGCCTGCATCTCCTGCATTGCAGGCAGATTCTTTCCCACTGAGTCACCTGGGAAGCCCACTTTATCTTCTACTTTATTGTATATTTCAAAACTGTTATAATAAAAAGTTAAAGAAACAAGGCTTCCCTGGTGGCCCAGTGGCTAAGAATCCATACTCCCACTGCAGGGTCCCTGGGGTCAGTTCCTCATGATGGACCTGGATCCCACATGCTGCAACCTATGACCCAGGTAGCAAAAATAAATTCAATGAATAATATTAAAAGTGAAGGTAAAGAACCACACCCAAAACTGATTATCATTGAAATTGTATAGAAATAAAAAGGATGTGTTCTTTATTCATTTGTTCATTCATTGCATTTATTTTTTACTGTTAGCTACTATGTTTCAGGAGTTATAGGTGGTTCTGGCATGGATTAATTAATAAACTACATTCCTACCATTGATAAACACTTGTCCAATGATTCATGAACTTTTTTCATACCATACCATATAAAAATAGTAATATATCTACAGCACAGAGGGGATAAATTATAGTAGATTTGGAACATAAATATCAAAAATTATTATATTTTCTTTAAGCAGTAATTTTTATAAAGGCAAATAAAGTTCTAAATACTGGGAATATACGACATATGGAATTTATGTAACAAATCCAACTAAAACCATTTTAAAAATTTAAGTGGGGCAGTTGAATTTACTGTGTTGTTAACCAGGGGTTGTCTTATTTCTTCCATTTTTACTAGTCTGATATTATAGTGCTGAATTAAAAAGTGTAAAAAAAATTTATCGAATGTTGAATTTTTTCTGTGTCCACCTTTCATGTGGTTTGTTCTGAGCATTTCAGTAAATATGCGCACACATTAGAAAAGTGTGACCAATTATTATCGAATGTTGAATCTGGGTAGTGAACATTGGATGCTTATTTTACCTTTCTGCTTGCGTGGGTGTGTGATAAGTCACTCCAGTCATGTCTGACTCTTTGAGACATCGTGGACTGTAGCCCACCAGGCTGCTCTGTTCGTGGGATTCCCCAGGCGAGAATATTGGGGTGAGTTGCTATGTCCTCCTGCAGGAGATCTTCCTGACCCAGGGCTGAACCCGCCTCGCCTGCATCTCCTGCATTGCAGGCAGATTCTTTCCCACTGAGTCACCTGGGAAGCCCACTTTATCTTCTACTTTATTGTATATTTCAAAACTGTTATAATAAAAAGTTAAAGAAACAAGGCTTCCCTGGTGGCCCAGTGGCTAAGAATCCATACTCCCACTGCAGGGTCCCTGGGGTCAGTTCCTCATGATGGACCTGGATCCCACATGCTGCAACCTATGACCCAAGGTAGCCAAAAAAATAAATTCAATGAATAATATTAAAAGTGAAGGTAAAGAACCACACCCAAAACTGATTATCATTGAAATTGTATAGAAATAAAAAGGATGTGTTCTTTATTCATTTGTTCATTCATTGCATTTATTTTTTACTGTTAGCTACTATGTTTCAGGAGTTATAGGTGGTTCTGGCATGGATTAATTAATAAACTACATTCCTACCATTGATAAACACTTGTCCAATGATTCATGAACTTTTTTCATACCATACCATATAAAAATAGTAATATATCTACAGCACAGAGGGGATAAATTATAGTAGATTTGGAACATAAATATCAAAAATTATTATATTTTCTTTAAGCAGTAATTTTTATAAAGGCAAATAAAGTTCTAAATACTGGGAATATACGACATATGGAATTTATGTAACAAATCCAACTAAAACCATTTTAAAAATTTAAGTGGGGCAGTTGAATTTACTGTGTTGTTAACCAGGGGTTGTCTTATTTCTTCCATTTTTACTAGTCTCATATTATAGTGCTGACAGTTTCCTAGCAGGCTTGTCAAGTAAGCCATTCAGCAGTCGAGTAAGGCAGCTGACTGCAGACGCGGACAGCATGACCTTGTATCTCACTGCTTGAGCTTGTTCCAGTTGTGTTGCTATAAATAACTAAACTCTGAAAACAACTTTGTCTCCTGTGTTGCATTTTCCAACTTTCAAAAATTTTGTCATAATTTTCTGCGTATTATGGGTATAGTTTTCTTGGTCCCATTACTTGTTTTGACAACTTTCCCATGCAAATAAGAAAACAATAAGGTATTTTATCTGAGGAAGAGAATATGCACCAGGTGCATAAGTCCAAATTTCATCTTATCTTTATGATGTTGCTTATTTAGTGATTATAACATTTTCATTTAAATGAAATATAGTAGTTAAAACATTCCATGAGACATGCAGCACTGATGATAGCATAGGATTTGGGTTAGATGAGTTTGCCCAATGGCAGGCTGATTAAAATGTTCTGAGCACATTTAATGTCAGCCGCACTAAGCTGTGATGATCAGTAGGTTAGCTGTATTAAATGCATTTTATTATGCATTTAGGAAATCATAATTAATTTTTTTTCATTTATAATAAAAATTATGTATTTAATTTTCACTTTCATTCAAAAGCATCATTTCATTTTGGTGTTAAAAATTTTTTCAAATATTATTTCACTTATGATACATTTAACTTGAATGGGTTTATCAGGCTGTAATCCCGTCCTAAGTTGAGGCAGACCTATATAAAGAGGAATGTAGGGCTTCCCAGGTGGGACAAAGTGATTTGTCAACAGAAAGGCTCAGTTAGGTCATCCTCACATCCCAGGAGTCTCAGTGGTAAAGAAGCCGCCTGCCGGCACAGGAGACGTGGGTTCAGTCCCTGGTGTGGGAAGATCCCCTGAAGAAGGAAGTGGCCCCCCACTGCAGTCCGTGCTCTTGCCTGGGAAACCGCGTGCCTAGAGGAGCCTGGCCGACTGCCGTCCCGGGGCCTCGAAGAGGCAGATGAGCGTGCACATGCTACTGAACACTAATTGCTAATGCGGTGATATTTATCAAAGGGGGCCTTTAGGAGCTAATACACATAAATATATTAAAGTAAACAATTACTTAATTTAATTCAACAAATAGTGTCTTTTAAAGACTCTTTGGGAAATCTAAAAGAAGTGGGACACCTGTCTTATTACAGGGCTTCCGTAATGAGTGGTAAAGACCCTGCCTACCGATGCAAACAACGTGGGTTCATCCCTGACATGGGAAGATCCCCTGAAGAAGGGAACAGCCTCCCACTCTGGTCCTCTTGCCTGGAGAATCCCACGAGAGGAGCCCGGCAGGCATTAGTCCATGGGCTCAAGGACTGTAGGACACAACTGAGTGAGCACACATACCTTATTACAAGGGAGCTTATTATGCAGTTGGAGTGGAGTTGGGTGTTCCTCTAGACAATGAGTTATAATACAGAGCAGCATAAATTAAATACAAAACAGCATCCCAGAATGTGTGCTTATGACTGAGAAGCACAGACACAGTGAATTCCAGATGGAGGGGGTAAAAAATGCCTTCCGGAAGGTTTTACTCTTTCAGTCAAGTCTGCAGCAGAAATCACCAACGGCCGTTGTATTCTGTTTACAAATAAGATTCTGATGAATTTCAGGGTTTTGTTGCCGTGGGCTTTACTGGCCTTGCCTTCTGGTCAAGAGGTGAATGCTGAATGCTGTCAACCAGTGTTTGTCCACTGTTTCCTTCAGTCTTACCCCCAGGATGACTTTCTGACTTGTTTTCCCTAATTACCATGCCACATGAAAATTTAATAGCACCGATGCATTGGGTATTTATTTGTATCCTGTGTGTATCTGTACATTGTTCATAAGGAGAGTAAGATTTTTTTTCTTTTTTAATCTCCCAGGCTCCAGGTATTGCCTGCTTGCGTGGGGGTAGTCCTGTTCCTGTTGTTCAGAGCTCGTGGTAGTAATTCCTTTCCTTTCCTTAGGAAGGGCGTGTGGTACAGCAGTGGTCGGTAAGCCACGAGCAGAACCCTGAGAATGGATGTGGTCTACAAATAAGACTTTTCCTGCGTTTACATACAGTCTTGTGTGATAGCAAGAGCTGCAGCTAGTTTCCCACCATAAGGGCGAAGCTGGGGGGAAACTGGAAAGATTCGAGGGTGCAAAAATGATTTAAGTGAAATGAACAAAGGAATACCTTGAAATAAAGTTACATTGCATCAAAATCACCATAGCATTTCAAAATTATACATAGCATTTCATCCCCTTGACACAGGAAGCATCTCTGGACTTTCTTTTGTTCTACACTTCTTGATATGTGACATTAGAGAAGTCCTTGGTTTTAAAATCATATCCAGTTGATACTTTGTTACTTAAAAATGAAAGCATCTGGCCAACATGCTGGTTGAGTATGGTAACACTTTGATAGAGACTTCTAGGGTCAGAGAACACTGTGGCCAAATGTAGGAGAGCCTTAAAGGCGATTGAATTCCCTGGCATGAAGGTAAAAATAAGAGAACATGATGGACTGAAAAGAGTATGAGGCTGGAGTGATACAATGAAACCAGACACTTAGGACATTGTTGTTTGAGTTAACCAATTCTTTGATGTTCTTTTTAAAAAGTAGGACCCTCTGACTCATATTTGGAAGGAATACAAATGTCGGTTTTATTTGGGAAGAGACATTGCAAGTAGTCTGAGGGAGACATGATTGTGGCGGAAGGAAGGCATAGATGCATGTGAACCACAGAAATAGAATATGTTGAACTTGGAGAATGCTTAGGCATGTAGATCTGGGGAGAGAGAGGGAAGAATTAACGATGATTCAAATTTTCTAGGCTTGATGTGTCAGAGGAAAATGGTATCATTAACTGAGATAAAGACTAGGATGGAAGCATTGGGGATTGGGAATGAGGAGCATATAAAATTATAGCAAATTGGAATATTTTGAATTTCAGATGCCTATAGAAGTATTCGGCATGACTTGGAGTTGCCTTGTGACCATAATATATTACACAACTCTTTACTCTTCTGTATTTTTTCTCAGTTATCTCTCCATATCATCAAATGGGGATTGTAATTAACAGAAGATTTCATAGGATTAAATAAGATTGCGATTTTTTTTCTGAACAGTCACACAAAAGCAGAAGTTCTGATGATTAAAAAGTCTCTTCACCAATTCAGACTACCATTCATATCTGTGTGAACTTTATTTAGGCTGTAATTGATTTTTAGAAGCTGTTCATCTTTTTTGTTCTCTTAAATTTCTGGAATATTTGGTGGTATCGTGTATAAAATAATGTATATGTCAAATATGGAATCTTTACATGTGTATAAAAATGTAAACATTTCTTGAAGTCATCTGTCTTCAGGATGATGAAAAGGCTATAATACAAAACACACGCAGCATAAATCTGAGAATGCTCAGATCTAAACCAGAGCTGCATGGGATCCCCACATTGGTCTTAGTTAAGAAGAAAAATAATACAGGTTATAAGCCCCCCACCTTCCAAAATCAAAACAAAACAAAACTCCACCAGCGTTTGCACTGTGAGCAGCTTATAGCCTCTCAGCTCATTATTTTAAAGAGGAAAATTCTACCCTTTTTAAACAGAGTTTTAACTGTTTTAGGCTCTAGCCCATATGTTCTGATGCAGCTTCAGGCTGACTTCAAAGGGATTCTCTTGCTGGAAAACTTAGGCATGGATGCCTGAAAAGGAAAAATTCACAGTAGCAATTCAGGATAATGCAGGAGGAAGTGTTCACATATGTTTAGAGAAAGGGAAATACTTCATTTGCCTGTTTTTATGGAATTAGATAGTTCATACCACGCAGTGCCATTAGCCCCTATCTCTATTGAAGGATCCTTTGGTGTTTGCTTTTTTCTCTTCATTGGACGTGCCTCCTTTCAGCCTCTGCTCACCAGGCGACCTTGATTCTTGCATGTGGTGGACGGAGTGCAGCCACAAGCCCAGCGTGAATGCTGTCCCTGGTGGGGAGTCTTACAGTGTGCGTAAGTTTAAAATCACAAAAGGCACCCGGAAGTTCCTGATTTTTAAAAAGAATGGTTTTTTTTCAATTCGTGTCAACTCTTGTCAAGAAAATGAACATATCTTTAGTGCTAAAGGTGCTCTTTAGCTCACCAGGCTCCGCTGTCCTTGGAACTCTTCAGACAAGAATACTGGAGCGGGTAGCCATGCTCTTCTGCAGGGATCTTCCTGACTCAGGGATCAAACCCGGGTCTCTCACACTACTGGCAGATTCTTTACCGTCTATGCCAAGGAAGCTCCTTAATTTGGAGAGATGTGTTAAAAAAAACTCAAGAGTACAAAAATGATTTAAATGAACAAGGGAATACCTTGAAATAAAGTTACATTGCATCAAAATTGTTTTTGTTTTGTTTTGAAAATGTAAAATGTTGCAAAGGACTCTGTGGTTTCCAGTTTTCAAATGAAAATGTAAAAGGCTATAATACAAAACACGCAGCATAAATCTGAGAATGCTCAGATCTAAACCAGAGCTGCATGGGATCCCCACATTGGTCTTAGTTAAGAAGAAAAATAATACAGGTTATAAGCCCCCCACCTTCCAAAATCAAAACAAAACAAAACTCCACCAGCGTTTGCACTGTGAGCAGCTTATAGCCTCTCAGCTCATTATTTTAAAGAGGAAAATTCTACCCTTTTTAAACAGAGTTTTAACTGTTTTAGGCTCTAGCCCATATGTTCTGATGCAGCTTCAGGCTGACTTCAAAGGGATTCTCTTGCTGGAAAACTTAGGCATGGATGCCTGAAAAGGAAAAATTCACAGTAGCAATTCAGGATAATGCAGGAGGAAGTGTTCACATATGTTTAGAGAAAGGGAAATACTTCATTTGCCTGTTTTTATGGAATTAGATAGTTCATACCACGCAGTGCCATTAGCCCCTATCTCTATTGAAGGATCCTTTGGTGTTTGCTTTTCTCTCTTCATTGGACGTGCCTCCTTTCAGCCTCTGCTCACCAGGCGACCTTGATTCTTGCATGTGGTGGACGGAGTGCAGCCACAAGCCCAGCGTGAATGCTGTCCCTGGTGGGGAGTCTTACAGTGTGCGTAAGTTTAAAATCACAAAAGGCACCCGGAAGTTCCTGATTTTTAAAAAGAATGGTTTTTTTTTTTTCAATTCGTGTCAACTCTTGTCAAGAAAATGAACATATCTTTAGTGCTAAAGGTGCTCTTTAGCTCACCAGGCTCCGCTGTCCTTGGAACTCTTCAGACAAGAATACTGGAGCGGGTAGCCATGCTCTTCTGCAGGGATCTTCCTGACTCAGGGATCAAACCCGGGTCTCTCACACTACTGGCAGATTCTTTACCGTCTATGCCAAGGAAGCTCCTTAATTTGGAGAGATGTGTTAAAAAAAACTCAAGAGTACAAAAATGATTTAAATGAACAAGGGAATACCTTGAAATAAAGTTACATTGCATCAAAATTGTTTTTGTTTTGTTTTGAAAATGTAAAAATGTTGCAAAGGACTCTGTGGTTTCCAGATTCCCATTTCAAATACAAAACCATGGAAACCCCTGTCAAAGTGTGGCATCACACTGAATGAGATATTTTTTAACTCCCTGCCATAGGGCATTTGCTATTTGGGCATTGCTTAACAAGAGGAAGCAAATTGTCTTTTATGGATTCTGATTGACTACCTCAAGGCAAAAGTAAAGTAAGAAAGACAGGGGAAGAGAAACTGGTACAAAATGTCTCTCATGAGTGTGTCTACGAATCCGAGAAGGCTGATGTGCAGAAACCAGTTGATACACAAACTGGTCATTAGGTCACGCCCACGAGGTAATTGCAAAGAACATTTTGATTTTGAAACTTCAACTAACCAAAGGTAATTTTATAAAAATTATTTTCACTTGAAAAATACTTATTCTTTTTCAACATTTTTTTAAAAAAAATGTTGACTTCTTTTATTGTTTTTTTTTTTTAATTTTCATTCATCTTTATTCTTTGGCCTGTGTGGGCTTCCCATTGCAGTGGCCTCTCTCGTTGCAGAGCACCAGCTCTGGGCTCACGTGCTCCAGAGCACTGGGTTGTAATTGGACACACTGGTCCAGCCTCTCCGTGGCCCGTGGCATCTTCCTGGGCCAGGGATCGAACCAGTGCCTGTTGCACTGCAAAGCAGACTCTTTACCCACTGGGCCACCAGGGAAGCCCCCAAATACTTATTTTTATCACATTGAATATAGTTACTGAAATTTTTTTACTACTAATTTTCAAAGAGTGGTTAAGATAAGGCCATTTATGTAATTCCTTCTTCATTTTCAACTGGAGGATAATTGCTTTTTCATATTGTGTTGGTTTCTGCCATACATCACCATGAATCAGTCTGGGGTACACATATGTTCCTTCACTCTTGAACCTCCCTTCCACTATCCCCCCCATCCCACCCCTCCAGGCTGTCACAGAGCACTAGGTTTGAACTTCCTGGGTCATACAGAACATTCCCATGGTCTGTCTATTTTACACATGATTATTTATATGTTTCCATGCGACTCTCTCAGCACCTCCCACCCCCTCCCATGCGTCCTTGTCTATTTCTACACTATCTTCAAGAAAAACGGGAATACCTTGAAATAAAGTTACATTGCATCAAAATTGTTTTTGTTTTGTTTTGAAAATGTAAAATGTTGCAAAGGACTCTGTGGTTTCCAGATTCCCATTTCAAATACAAAACCATGGAAACCCCTGTCAAAGTGTGGCATCACACTGAATGAGATATTTTTAACTCCTGCCATAGGGCATTTGCTATTTGGGCATTGCTTAACAAGAGGAAGCAAATTGTCTTTTATGGATTCTGATTGACTACCTCAAGGCAAAAGTAAAGTAAGAAAGACAGGGGAAGAGAAACTGGTACAAAATGTCTCTCATGAGTGTGTCTACGAATCCGAGAAGGCTGATGTGCAGAAACCAGTTGATACACAAACTGGTCATTAGGTCACGCCCACGAGGTAATTGCAAAGAACATTTTGATTTTGAAACTTCAACTAACCAAAGGTAATTTTATAAAAATTATTTTCACTTGAAAAATACTTATTCTTTTTCAACATTTTTTTAAAAAAAATGTTGACTTCTTTTATTGTTTTTTTTTTTTAATTTTCATTCATCTTTATTCTTTGGCCTGTGTGGGCTTCCCATTGCAGTGGCCTCTCTCGTTGCAGAGCACCAGCTCTGGGCTCACGTGCTCCAGAGCACTGGGTTGTAATTGGACACACTGGTCCAGCCTCTCCGTGGCCCGTGGCATCTTCCTGGGCCAGGGATTGAACCAGTGCCTGTTGCACTGCAAAGCAGACTCTTTACCCACTGGGCCACCAGGGAAGCCCCCAAATACTTATTTTTATCACATTGAATATAGTTACTGAAATTTTTTTACTACTAATTTTCAAAGAGTGGTTAAGATAAGGCCATTTATGTAATTCCTTCTTCATTTTCAACTGGAGGATAATTGCTTTTTCATATTGTGTTGGTTTCTGCCATACATCACCATGAATCAGTCTGGGGTACACATATGTTCCTTCACTCTTGAACCTCCCTTCCACTATCCCCCCCATCCCACCCCTCCAGGCTGTCACAGAGCACTAGGTTTGAACTTCCTGGGTCATACAGAACATTCCCATGGTCTGTCTATTTTACACATGATTATTTATATGTTTCCATGCGACTCTCTCAGCACCTCCCACCCTCTCCTTTCCCTACTGTGTCCCCATGCCTGTTCCATTTAGATAATTTCTTTTTAATATCATATTTAAAATATCACAAACTCTACAAAATATTTAAATTTGAATGTTACGCACAGTTCACTTTGCTCTGTAGTTTTTAAGTGATAAACATCTTCAACTTTAATCTCTTGATTATTTAAAACTATTTAATGGACATTTGTATAGTCACAGAGTTGTGTAAGCGTCTTAGAATATTGTCCTCACTCCCCAAAGAAACCCTGTAGCACTAACAATGGTTCCCAGTTCCCTCTAGCCCCACGCCCTCAGGCAAGCACTGATGGACTGTCTGTTTCTGTGGGTTTGTCTGTTCAGGATATTTTGCATAAGTGGCATCATCATGGATTGACTTCTTAGTCTGAGCTTTTCAAGTTTCATTCATGTTTAGCACCCACCAGTACTTCACTCCTGGCCCTGTTTATGGCTAATAATTTTTCATCCCACGGACATACCTCCTCACTTACATCTCCACTCGTCTGCAGATAAGACATTCTGGTCATTTCTATCTTCTGACTTTCATGGGTAACATTGATATGATGGTCATATATATGTATCTGTTTTGTGTGGACATATTTCCCATATCTCATAGACACATGCTTATGAGAGGCATTGCTGTATCATGTAACAACTCAATACTTAGCCCTTGAAAGAATGGCCAGACTCTTTTCCAAGATGGCGGCACCAGTTTCCATTCCTGCCATCCGTGAGGGTTCCGGTGACTCCACATCCTTGTCTGCACTGTCTGTCTGTCTGATTATAGTTATCCTGTTGTGTATAAAGTGATGTCTTATTGATATTTCAGTGTGGATTTCCTTACTGTCTAATTTAGTGAAGATGTTTTATATGCTATTACCCATTTGTATGTTTTCTTTGCCTATGTGATATGTATTCAAATCTTTTGTCTACTTTTAATTGGGTTTCTTTTTTATTGTGTTTTGAGAATTCTTCATATTTTATGAATAAAAGTTCGTTACTAAGTAGGCGATTTGGAAATATTTTCTTTCATTCTGGAGATTGCTTCTTACTTTCTTGATAGTATAGATTTTAGATAATTTAAAAATTTTTTGATGAACCACTGTTTATCTATTCTTGTTTATTTTATTTTTTGTCACTTGTGTTTTTGGAGTCACATTCAAGAAACTGTTGCTTAACCCAAGATTGCAAACATTTTATACCTGTATTTTCTTCTAAGAGTTGTACTCTTGATTTTACTTTAAATTCAGTGTAAAAGAAAGAAGGATTTCTTGAAAGGAAAGGAGGAGAAATAGTAAAAGTAAAGAAAAGAAAGAGGAAGCAGAAGGGAAGGAACCCATCAGAGGCCTTTTGAATGTAGGAAATGTATTTTTGCAGGACCCTGGGGAAGCTGTTTGATGGGAATTTCCATACAGCAGAAACTCATTGTCTTTTAAAGGCTGGGTGCAGGTGGTTTAAGAGAGACTGTGCCTGGAACCTTTTCTCTTGCTCCTCCTTTTGCCAACCCTGCAGATCAGAGAGACTCCGGGGCTACAGATGGCACTGGACTTTGGGGCCGGGGCTGAGGCTGGGGTCCAGCTGAGTAGGGAGCAAGGCTGGGACTGAGTGAAGGGCAAGGGAGGGGGGGACGAAGTGGCCAAACTTACTCAGCATAAGGCACTTCCTCCCCTCTTGTGTTAGTTCTTCAGAGCTGCCATTTCAATATGCTGTAGACGGAGCATGTAGGCTTCCGAGGTGACTCCATGGTAAAGAAGCCACCTGCCAATGCAGGAGACACAGGTTTGATCTCTGGATCAGGAAGATCCCCTGGAAGAGAAAATGGCAACCCACGCCACTATTCTTACCTGGAAAATCCCATGGACAGAGGAGCCTGGGAGCTACAGTCCATGGGGTTGGAAACAGTCAGACATGACTGAGCCCCCCCCCCCCCGCCGCCCGCCTCCACATAGACTGAGTTGTTGACAGGAGAAGTAAATTCTCTCTCAGTTGTGGAGGCTAGTCGTCCAGAGTCCAGGTCCCGTAAGGGTTGGTTCCTCCTGGAGGCTCTGGGAGCATCCATCTCTGGCTTCCCCCTGGCTTCTGGCAGCTGCTGGACTTCTTTGGCATTCCTGGTCTTGTAGGTACCTCACTGAAGCCTCCACCTCTGTCTTGACTTGGCACCTGCCCGCTGTCTGTGGATGTCTGCATCCAAAATTTCCACTTCTTGTGGGCCCGTCCTGACCCAGCTCGACCTCATCTTAACTCAGTTACATTTACAAACAGTCTTTTTCTAAATAAGACCAAAAATCACAGGTTCTGACTGCATGTGAATTTGGGGGGAATACTATTCAAAACAGTGTCTCTCCTTGGTATGTCTTTTTGGGCTCTGCTCAAGTTCCAACGCTGAGAAATATGACAGGTGGAGAAATCAACTAGCCAAGAGGGTGATGCTAAGACTTGGGTTGATGACTAAGCCCAAGGTATATCCTAAGCTCCATGGAAATCACATTGAAAATTGTCATCTGATTCTACTCTTTTAAAGGCACTAGGTTGTATCTTGCTTGGTTAGAGAACATTTTACGCTTCTTTTTCCAGGGCTGGCTCTCACTTTGAATGAGTTAAAAGTGTCTGATTTCACACCCTCTTTGAACAGAGCTCCTGTGAGTTTTTCAGATGCTACAGAGTGACCTACTTTAGATGATCAAAACTGGAGGTGTGAAAAAAAAAGTAAAATAAATTTTGGTAACTAAAAGGAAGAAGCGAGGTAAGGAAGATCACAGAAAGCTGCTACTTGTGCTCTCGTGCTGGAAGTGTGTAGGAAGAGCCAAGGAACCATCTGTTTGTAAAGACTCTAGACATGTTTTAAGAGTCATACATGCAGGCAACCATAGATGCTCACCATAGAAAAGGATTCACACTGATGTCATTTAGGAGTGCTAATGATGCTTGGTATTATATAAGAATGATTTTTTAAAAAGAAGGGTATACGTATTAATAATATGTATTTGCTAAGTTGTGTCTAATTGCTTAAAACCCAATGGACTGTAGCCCACCAGGCTTCTCTGCCCATGGGATTCTCCAGGGAAGAACTCTGGAGTGTGTTGCCATGCCCTGCTCCAGGGAATCTTCCCAACCCAGGGATCAAACCCATGTCTCTTATGTCTCCTGCATTGGCAGGCAGGTTCTTTCCACTAGTGCCCCCGGAGAAGCTCTAGTATAGTAGTCACAATAGTATGTACATTTTCAAATTTTATTTTACTGAAGTATAGTTGGTTTATAATATGTTAATTTCTGCCGTATAACAAAGTGATTCACTTATACACATATATATATATGTGTACCTGTATACATTTTTCATATTCTTTTCCATTATGGCTCATCACTGGATACTGAATATAGTTTCCAATGCTATACAGTAGACATTATTGTCTAACCATTCTATATATAATATTTCACATATACTAATTCCACACTCCCAGTCCTTCAACCCCACCTACCCCTTGGCAACCACAAGTCTGTTCTCTATGAGTCTGTTTCTGTTTCATTTGTGTCATATTTAAGATTCACATACAAATCATATCATATGGTATTTGTCTTTTTCTCTCTGGCTTCCTTCACTTAGTATGACAATCTCTAGATCTATCCATGTTGCTGCAAATAGCATTATTTTATTCGTTTTTATGGCCAAGTAGCGTTCCATTGGTTTACACATTACTTTTAAGTCTCTTCTGAATATAATATTTGAATACAACTTGAACATATTATTATGCTCTGTCATCTCCATGTGCTTTCATGGTTTGTTTTTGTATAGTTCAATTCTGTCTCCTATTACATAAAGTTATAAGTAAGTAAGTGTTAGTCACTCCGTTGGGTCCAACTCTTTGCAACCACATTGACTCTAGCCTCTGTCCATGGAGTTTTCCAGGCAAGAATATTGGAGTGCGTAGCCATTCCTTTCTCCAGAGTGTCATACTTAAGTAACAAAGACAAACAACTTAAAAGTATAAAACAAGTAGTTTCTTCTTATTCTACAAAGTTGCATGATGGTGGACAGCAGTCCATTTGGGTTGCTAAAGTAAAATCACATTAGGTGACTTATATAAACTGAAATTTGTTTCTTGCCTTAATTCTGGAGGCAAAGTCCCAAGATTATGGCATCAGCAGATCTGATGTCTCCTAAGAGCCAGCTCCTCACTGGTGGTCAACGGTTTTTGCTATAACTGCACGGGGCAGGAGGGAATCTTCCCAACCCAGGGATCAAACCCATGTCTCTTATGTCTCCTGCATTGGCAGGCAGGTTCTTTCCACTAGTGCCCCCGGAGAAGCTCTAGTATAGTAGTCACAATAGTATGTACATTTTCAAATTTTATTTTACTGAAGTATAGTTGGTTTATAATATGTTAATTTCTGCCGTATAACAAAGTGATTCACTTATACACATATATATATATGTGTACCTGTATACATTTTTCATATTCTTTTCCATTATGGCTCATCACTGGATACTGAATATAGTTTCCAATGCTATACAGTAGACATTATTGTCTAACCATTCTATATATAATATTTCACATATACTAATTCCACACTCCCAGTCCTTCAACCCCACCTACCCCTTGGCAACCACAAGTCTGTTCTCTATGAGTCTGTTTCTGTTTCATTTGTGTCATATTTAAGATTCACATACAAATCATATCATATGGTATTTGTCTTTTTCTCTCTGGCTTCCTTCACTTAGTATGACAATCTCTAGATCTATCCATGTTGCTGCAAATAGCATTATTTTATTCGTTTTTATGGCCAAGTAGCGTTCCATTGGTTTACACATTACTTTTAAGTCTCTTCTGAATATAATATTTGAATACAACTTGAACATATTATTATGCTCTGTCATCTCCATGTGCTTTCATGGTTTGTTTTTGTATAGTTCAATTCTGTCTCCTATTACATAAAGTTATAAGTAAGTAAGTGTTAGTCACTCCGTTGGGTCCAACTCTTTGCAACCACATTGACTCTAGCCTCTGTCCATGGAGTTTTCCAGGCAAGAATATTGGAGTGCGTAGCCATTCCTTTCTCCAGAGTGTCATACTTAAGTAACAAAGACAAACAACTTAAAAGTATAAAACAAGTAGTTTCTTCTTATTCTACAAAGTTGCATGATGGTGGACAGCAGTCCATTTGGGTTGCTAAAGTAAAATCACATTAGGTGACTTATATAAACTGAAATTTGTTTCTTGCCTTAATTCTGGAGGCAAAGTCCCAAGATTATGGCATCAGCAGATCTGATGTCTCCTAAGAGCCAGCTCCTCACTGGTGGTCAACGGTTTTTTGCTATAACTGCACGGGGCAGGAGGGAGGAAGCGCTCTCAGGTCTCTTTCATAAGACTACAGACTCCATTCACGAGGACTCCAGTCTCCTGTTCTAATCACCACCATGAGGCCTTAATACCGTCACTCTGAGGGCAGGGATTTCAGCATATGAACTTTGGGAGTTCACCCACATCCAGACCATAATACTGGGTCCTCTCCTTCATCAGGTGCTGTAGGTAGACCACCTCAAGGGTGTTCTGCAGCAAGCCTTGCCTCTTTGCATTTATCCCTTCTCCATGAGAGCATACTTAGTTACTCAGTCATGTCCAGCTTGCAAATCCACACCCCATGGACTGTAGCCCGCAAGGCTTCTCTGTCCATTGGATTCTCCAGGCAAGAATACAGGAGTGGATTGCCATTTACTTCTCCAGAGATCGAACCTGGGTCTCCTACATTGCATGTGGATTCTCTCCCATCAGAGCTACCAGGGAAGTGTTTATTCCTTTTACATCTCCTTAAGTTATTTGCTTTTCTTGACTTACTTCAGCGAATACAACACTGCAGAAGTATGGAATATCACTTCTAGGATTAAGTTATAAAAGGTCATGGCTTTCATCTCTCACTGTCTCTTAGAACACATATCCCTGGGAGAAACAAACTGCAAGGTTGTAAGTGGACTATAAGGTGAGACACAACATCACCAGGAACCAAGGCATGTCAACAAACATGAGTGAGTTTGAAAACAGATTTCCTACCACACCTGAGCATTCAGGGTAGACCGTGACCCCAGAGACCAGTCATCTCATGTTAGGGCCTGAGCAAGAGGCAGCCAAGTAAGCTGTGCCCTGGTTCCTACTCCACAAAAACAGTGAAATAATAAGCATTACCTTATGGCTCATTTGTTATGCACAATGAATAACTGATATATCTAGCAGCTTGAAGATTCAGGGACCCTCCCTCTTGGGGCATCGCCATAGCAACATGACACTGGCTGGGGAAATAGATCCTGAAGAACCCACACCTGCATTGATGGACGTCCTCCCCATCCACAGTTCATTGGCTGGAGACGGTCCCGTGAGCTGAACCCGACCTCAAGGGAGGCTGGGAGAAAAGGGAACCGTGTATGACTCTACAGACATCACTGTAAGGCGTGGCCACTTGCTGTATCTATTCAGTCAGACATTCGTTCAACAAACGTTTTGAAAACCTCTGCTGTGCCTTAATACCGTCACCTGAGGGCAGGGATTTCAGCATATGCTTGGACACCCACATCCAGACCATAATACTGGGTCCTCTCCTTCATCAGGTGCTGTAGGTAGACCACCTCAAGGGTGTTCTGCAGCAAGCCTTGCCTCTTTGCATTTATCCCTTCTCCATGAGAGCATACTTAGTTACTCAGTCATGTCCAGCTTGCAAATCCACACCCCATGGACTGTAGCCCGCAAGGCTTCTCTGTCCATTGGATTCTCCAGGCAAGAATACAGGAGTGGATTGCCATTTACTTCTCCAGAGATCGAACCTGGGTCTCCTACATTGCATGTGGATTCTCTCCCATCAGAGCTACCAGGGAAGTGTTTATTCCTTTTACATCTCCTTAAGTTATTTGCTTTTCTTGACTTACTTCAGCGAATACAACACTGCAGAAGTATGGAATATCACTTCTAGGATTAAGTTATAAAAGGTCATGGCTTTCATCTCTCACTGTCTCTTAGAACACATATCCCTGGGAGAAACAAACTGCAAGGTTGTAAGTGGACTATAAGGTGAGACACAACATCACCAGGAACCAAGGCATGTCAACAAACATGAGTGAGTTTGAAAACAGATTTCCTACCACACCTGAGCATTCAGGGTAGACCGTGACCCCAGAGACCAGTCATCTCATGTTAGGGCCTGAGCAAGAGGCAGCCAAGTAAGCTGTGCCCTGGTTCCTACTCCACAAAAACAGTGAAATAATAAGCATTACCTTATGGCTCATTTGTTATGCACAATGAATAACTGATATATCTAGCAGCTTGAAGATTCAGGGACCCTCCCTCTTGGGGCATCGCCATAGCAACATGACACTGGCTGGGGAAATAGATCCTGAAGAACCCACACCTGCATTGATGGACGTCCTCCCCATCCACAGTTCATTGGCTGGAGACGGTCCCGTGAGCTGAACCCGACCTCAAGGGAGGCTGGGAGAAAAGGGAACCGTGTATGACTCTACAGACATCACTGTAAGGCGTGGCCACTTGCTGTATCTATTCAGTCAGACATTCGTTCAACAAACGTTTTGAAAACCTCTGCTGTGCTACAAAAAGGGAAAATCCTCTTCTCTACCCTGTCACCTCAAGTTAGATTCCCCTTTTCTCTCCATTACAGTGTTGCACGTATAAAAGTATATTCCATACCTTCTGCCTCCACTTCCTCTATCCCCACACCCTGCTTAATCCCATTGTGATCTGACCTCAGCCATCAAGTCTAGAGAATATTATTTCTGAAGATTTCTAATAATTTCTAAATTTAAAAGAAAAAGAAATCCATTTTGAAGCCCTCACACTTGACCTCTGTAGTTCTCAATGAAATGTTTTCACCAGTCTCGGTAGTGTTTCTTTCCTTTCAATTTCTGTGATATATTTTATTATTTTACTCAGTGTTTGGAGGCAAAGTGATGAAAACTACTATAAATGCACCATCACATCCTGTTCTACATTCCTGTGGTTTTACATATTTCTCATAAATATAAAGAGAAAGGGAAAAGTTGTTTAATGCGTCTTTAACGAAATCCTATGAGTCACTTTACTTCCCTGACCATCCCTCCGTCAGATACGAGGACAATTTCGAAATAGAGCCAGACTATCATTTCACTGCGTGCCACCACAAGCTATAAATAAGAAATGAGGTTTCTTCATTTTTTCCTACTTTCCCATCTTTTCCAGCAATGTGGATGATGAAATGAGCTGACTTTATATCCTTCGGAAAAATAAGAAGAAATGACACACTGATTTAGCAAAACTATTTTCAAAACCGTATTATTTGTCATAAAGATGTACAATGCATTTATATAGACACATTTTATTGCTTAAGCAGGACAGGGCATTTCACTGGTGGGTATCTTCTGTTTAACACGTTTGTTAAGAATTGGTTTGTAGACTGTAGTGAGTCTGAGGAAAAGTTCCCTAAAGGATATTCTAGCATATCTTTCATAAAAATGCTGCTGATACTATCTTTATGTTGCTCTTTTTTGTAATGTCTTCTTATTCCTCCTGTTTCTGTTATATCCGTGCGTGCTGAGTCACTTTAGTCATGTCCAACTCATTGCAACCCTGTGAATAGTAGCCCACCAGGCTCCTCTGTCCGTGGGATTCTCCAGGGAAGAGTGCTGGAGTGGGTTGCCATGCCCACTCCGGGGATCTTCCTGACTCAGGGACTGAACCCCCATCTCTTATGTCTCCTGCATTGGCAGGCAGGTTCTTTATCACTGGGGTGCCACCTGGGAGACCCCTCACTGTGGGAGTCCCAGTGTTCTGACTTCAGCTGTATCTTCCAGCTCTCTCCTCCCTCAGTGATCATGTCTGCTCCCTCAGCTCCGGATGACCTGTTGTAGTAAAACTGTGACATGTAGGTTGTTGACCTTGACCTCATACCCAAACTCAGAATGTAATTTCCAACACCTGTTGGCTATCCTTCAGGCCCCTCCTCCCCCACACTTCCAGGCAGAACTCAGATCTCTCTGATCTGCCTGTCGCCCTGGTTTTTTGCTTCTGCTCCTGACTGAGTTTTCTCCCAGTTACTTTGGGAGGAACGAGGTCTCTGACAATCTTCTTTCCCGGATCCAGTGACATTCAGGTCCTGCTGATTTAGCCTCAGCGGGATTTTTCTTTTTTCTGTTTTGCTCATCCCTTAGCTGGCCCATCTCCTGTTAAATTGCCCTCCCTGGAGTAGACAGTGAATATTTGTTAAAGATGAATCTTTTTTCTTATCTACCTCTAGTTCATGACACATACTGAATAAAGTTTTGATTTTTGTATTCCTGGTTTATGCCTCATTTTCTAGAGAAAATGTTATGATCTGGTCAGAAACATTCTCAAGCTTCCCAGGTAGCGCTAGGAGTAAAAAACCACCTGCCAAGTACAGGGCACATTGGAGAAGCGAGTTCAATCCCTGGGTCAGAAAGATCCTCTGGAGGAGGAAATGGCAACCCACTCCAGCATTTTTGCATGGAGAATCCCACAGACAGGCATGGTCCATAGGGTCACAGAGAGTCGGACGCAACTGGAGCAACTAAGCACAGACACACACACACACAGAGAAGTATCCTCATAAAATGTTCTACCTTCATGAGAGAGGGAGGGACACAGAGAGTGATGCAGAGAGAGGGAGAGAGGTTCTGCACACCTTCCCCAGTCCAGCAATGTGAAGGAAGATCGGACATCTTAGCTGCCCCAGCAGCGGGCACAAAGAGAAGCTGAAGTGAGCAGAGGAATGCTACTGCAGAGAGCTTCAAGGGGGCCATACTCCTCAGGCAGAAACAGGAGTCCTGTAGTGTCTCAGGAATTCACATCGCCGTCCACAGCAAAGCGTCTTCCACTGAGGAGGCCTTCCCTGCTCATTCTTGGATGGTGGGCTGAGTGCGAAGGAAACCTGCTGAGGCCCTCCTGGAGAGAAGACTGTGCATGTCCCAGGCCTAGAGGGAAGGCAGGGAGTGGCTCCAGCAGCCGGGTCAGCAGGGGGAGCAGTCCGCCACCCAAGGGAGAGTAGAGTAAGATGCCCCGCGTGAAACGACCAACGGCCGGAGGGGCGTGGGGGGCAGGAGCTTGGATGTTACACCTGAGATGAAGGTATCATCTGAGGGGTGAACCAGGTGCTGCCTGTGGGATGTGAAAAGGAATCAGGAACTGCGCCCGCTTTCCACTGAATGTGTGTCCTGTGCCCCTAAATGAAAACTTATGTAAGATTACGACTTTTATGATCACATTTATGTAATCAGTCTCACGGTCAATTTAATAAGAGCACATCATTAACTGTGTCCATTGCCATTTAATCTTCAGCCTCTCAGAGCTTCATCTAAAGTTACAATTTCTCTTGTGGAGACTCCTGGCGGCAGGAAGCAGGGGTGAGCGGTGAGGACGAGCCGTCCAGCTCTTCTTCCTCGTCTGGCTGACCGTGGGTTCTGCCTCCCTCTGCGGTCAACACAGGGTGCAGGAGAGGGAGGGACGGGCTGGCAGGGGAGCTCCTGCAGGGCCAGTGCCCTCAGAGCATGATCTCACTGCCTCCTTGCCTGGCAGGTGTTTAAAACTGATCCTTTCTCTCCTGGGCATTTTTATGCCTGCTAAAAAGGTCTCTTCACTTAGAACTTTCAAAGGTGCTTCTCATGGCTCATGTGGTGTATTTTTCTTAGCCAACCCTTGATTACTTCTTAGCGATCTATTCAGACTTTCTCCTCTGGAATCCTATAACCTGTCCATCCAGTTCAAAAGACAGGAAGTAAGATGGCGCTAGGTTAGCTCTCTTTCTGGAAAAGTCACGTTCTGTGCTTGGTGTCTTCTGAGCCAAGACCTTCAGGCCAGGACCGCAGCAGCAGGGCTTGCTCTCTCCTCTCCTGCTGGGGCCAACACTGGTCCATCTCTGCTGGTTCTTTCCCCTTCTCCTCCTGCCTTCCCTCTCTCCTAGCGTCAGGGTCTTTCCCAGTGAGTCAGCTCTTCGCATCAGGTGGCCAAAGTATTGGAGCTTCACCTTTGGCACCAGTCCTTCCAATGCATGTTCAGGGTTGATTTCCTTTAGGATTGACTGATTTGGTCTCCTTGCTGCCCAAGGGACTCTGAGGAGTCTTCTCCGGCACCACAGTTTGAAAGCATCAGTTCTTTAGTGCTCAGCCTTCTTTATGGTCGAACTCTCAAATCTGTACATGACTCCTGGAAAAACCACAGCTTTGACTATAGAGACCTTTGAGAGCAAAGCGATGTCTCTACTTTTTAAATACATTGATATAATATATTCTATAAATATTGAATATATTTTAAAATTAGAAAATGGAGAGATTTAGCACTCTGAAAATACTGTGGTGTTATCCAAACCTGCACGTTCACTTTAAGTCAGGTCTCCTTAAAACCAGGACATCTGAGTAAAAATTGAAATCTTTACTCTTCAAAATATGGTAACATTTTTAAAAATTAAGCTATCAGGCTGGCAAAGTTTTTGTGGAGACTCCTGGCGGCAGGAAGCAGGGTGAGCGGTGAGGACGAGCCGTCCAGCTCTTCTTCCTCGTCTGGCTGACCGTGGGTTCTGCCTCCTCTGCGGTCAACACAGGGTGCAGGAGAGGGAGGGACGGGCTGGCAGGGAGCTCCTGCAGGGCCAGTGCCCTCAGAGCATGATCTCACTGCCTCCTTGCCTGGCAGGTGTTTAAAACTGATCCTTTCTCTCCTGGGCATTTTTATGCCTGCTAAAAAGGTCTCTTCACTTAGAACTTTCAAAGGTGCTTCTCATGGCTCATGTGGTGTATTTTTCTTAGCCAACCCTTGATTACTTCTTAGCGATCTATTCAGACTTTCTCCTCTGGAATCCTATAACCTGTCCATCCAGTTCAAAAGACAGGAAGTAAGATGGCGCTAGGTTAGCTCTCTTTCTGGAAAAGTCACGTTCTGTGCTTGGTGTCTTCTGAGCCAAGACCTTCAGGCCAGGACCGCAGCAGCAGGGCTTGCTCTCTCCTCTCCTGCTGGGGCCAACACTGGTCCATCTCTGCTGGTTCTTTCCCCTTCTCCTCCTGCCTTCCCTCTCTCCTAGCGTCAGGGTCTTTCCCAGTGAGTCAGCTCTTCGCATCAGGTGGCCAAAGTATTGGAGCTTCACCTTTGGCACCAGTCCTTCCAATGCATGTTCAGGGTTGATTTCCTTTAGGATTGACTGATTTGGTCTCCTTGCTGCCCAAGGGACTCTGAGGAGTCTTCTCCGGCACCACAGTTTGAAAGCATCAGTTCTTTAGTGCTCAGCCTTCTTTATGGTCGAACTCTCAAATCTGTACATGACTCCTGGAAAAACCACAGCTTTGACTATAGAGACCTTTGAGAGCAAAGCGATGTCTCTACTTTTTAAATACATTGATATAATATATTCTATAAATATTGAATATATTTTAAAATTAGAAAATGGAGAGATTTAGCACTCTGAAAATACTGTGGTGTTATCCAAACCTGCACGTTCACTTTAAGTCAGGTCTCCTTAAAACCAGGACATCTGAGTAAAAATTGAAATCTTTACTCTTCAAAATATGGTAACATTTTTTAAAAAATTAAGTGGTTACATCAGTTGTCCTTTCTTTATTGAAAGTATCTATATTAAAGAGCATGACATGTCTATTTTAAAATTTCTGAATAGCTGACTTATATTTGGCACAAAAGTAGATATCTTAAAATAAATACAGAGAAACATTTTTAATTCCGAATTGAGATGTGAAGTATAATACATAAACCAAAGCCAGAGGAATCTCTCATTTTTAAGTATTCTTTATATTTTCAACAAGGAAAAATGTATCTAACAGTGTAACCTATCCAATCACATTGTGTTCTTGATGAAGTCATACTGTTTTCTTATTTCTTAAGTTATAGAAAAAATAATTTAGGACAAATTCTAAACAGGCAGCATTCTTAGATATCACAATAGTCCATAACATATATGACTAAATTTTAGCTTGAAAAAAGTTGAAAGTCACTTTGCTAATACACCTGTGTGTAGAAATCTATAGCTTTTTCAAGGATGCTCAGCTCAGTTGTTTATAGGGATACTCTGGACATAAACAGACACCTGTCTATCTTCTCTGTGTGTATGTGTGTATGTATGTATCATCTGTTTCTCTATGTATCCATCCATCCATCCATCAGTTGTCTATCTAGCTATCATCTGTGGAAAGGGGATGGAATTGTTGTTATTCGGTCACTAAGTCGTGTCCAACTCTTGGCACCCCTCTCTCCTCCACTGTGTCTTGGAGGGCCAGAGAGAGAAACAAATATCTAAAAGTAGCAAAAAACCCCACAAATGAAACAGCATTTTGTTGCTTGAAAGTTCAGCCTCATTCAACTAGAGATTATTTCGTGAGAAGACATTGGTGTTAACAAGTGAATGACTGAAGTCTGACAGCCATACTCAAATGTAGACATTCTGCGAACAGAAGAGAGGCTAGGGAGAACTGAGGGCTGTTAACATCAACTTCCCGGGCTGTTGATGGGAACCAGGGTATCCTCGGGAATAAGAATGTAGTCAGTGGGACATGTGTGATACTTGGCACACTGTAAGGGTTCAAGCACACTGTTTAAGTCTTAACCATTACTTTTATGGACGGTATGTCCCATTTCTAACATGTCTCAAATGTTATAAATGGGTTCAGATTTTTCATCTATTATCTGTGAAGTATATGCAACAGCTCTTTTACATACAATATCACGCTCACCGTGAGAATTCATTGAGATTTTAGGAAATAATAACTATATTCACGTTTTGTTTTGCTTTGTTTTTGAGTGGATATTTAGTAACTCTTTTAGGCTCCATGGCTAAAAAGTGGCAGATCTACAACTAGTGTCTTGCTCTTCCTGGTGTGTCATTCAACATTTTTCCTACTATATTATATGTTACTCTTGATGACCGAGAATCTCAATCATGGCTACACTCATATTTGTTCTGGAGAATTTACTGTAGATTAATATGTACTCATTGGGTACCCTTATGTAAATAATGAGAGCATAGTTAAATTATATCTGAATTTACTAATCAGAATAATAATACTAGTGGAATGTTTATTCACATAAAAAAAGAAAATAAAGAGCATTTCTAGCTGCCATGTCACTCACTCACATTTTGATTTGGAGCAAATCATTTCAGCTTTCAGCAAATCAGTTGAAACTTGGGTTATTTTATTTGCTATTTAGCTCATTGACTTACAGTAGTATTCAGCAAGTTAATGTTTTAGATTTTTAGATAAACTTTTTGGAAGAAGGGTGTTTTCCTGAAGCTTCTTCTATGTAAGTACTATATTACTTGTTTTAAAGAACTTCTCCCCATTTTGGAAAGATTGTTTTAGCAAAAGCCATGAAACTGAAAGAACAGCAAAACCAATGACAGAAACGAATGCAGTAGCTAAATGTGGTCGTGTTTGCACGAATCCAATAAAGGTTTCCATTCATCTGGACTCTCTACTTTTGCTTCCAAAATATCACAAATATTTCAGTATTTTGATCTTTTCTCCTCAGGCTGTGAAACTTGGCTTGGGGATGAGATGAGAGTGGTTAGGGAGGAGGAAGACAAATGATCAGGGAGAATTCATTTAGTTTTAGCATTTAAACATCCAACCCACTGTTTCTGTGTGAGCCTGATTTTCAGACTTATTTATACTAAGAAACTAATGTTATGGCACTAGAGTTACCATCACTAGGAAATTATTAAAATAGGAATTGTGTAAAAGGAATACACCCAAAGGGCGAAAAGTATCTTGTATTTGTCCCAGAAAGTCATAGCTTCATTGGGAATTTATTGAAGTCTTTAAACGCTAGTATTTAGAATTTCCTGGAACCACAAATACATGTTTTCAAAAGTCTTTGGCTCAATATTGGGGAATACAAAAGTTTTAAATATTGGTATTGTTTCTGTCCTCCTACTTTCTTTTTAAAAACATTACTAAAAGGTTTTGCCTTAAAGGAAATTTTTAGGAAATGTCAGTAAAGGAGGGAAAATATTCATGTAGTAGGTAACTGTTCCTTTGGTTTGCTGGCATTTATCTAGAGAAATTGTATTTAATTTAGGGTCAGCTCTAAAAGACTGTAGGATATTTTAAGTAATCATCAACCTATTGTTGTTTTACACGGACTCATCAGACTTAAGAAGGGGGTAGGTGGGAAGAGGCTCTGTTTATCACACTTAGAGCAATAGAGAAAATGACTAAATAGAACAAGAAACAGACCTCTCTTGTGTAGGAGGGACTCAGTCCCCAGGAAAGGGACACCATGTTCACTCAGAGTGAAGACCTTTTGAGGCAGGGCTCACCACCTGCTCACAGTGGTGGAGGCGCTTGCCACATAGAACTGGAAGGTTCTCTCACTAGAGGGTCATTGTCCCACCCTTTCGATGGTTCTAGATGAGACAGATAGTTCCACAAATGCAGGAGAAGCTACAAAGGTTATGCTCTCAGGGAAGGAGTATCATGTTTTGATAACTAACTTGGACCAGGTTATGTCATTGCTCGATCATCAGATGTATATTACCCACTGACTACATGTCATGTATCTAGTGAGATTCCATGAAATTGGAGCAAGAGAGTCACAGGCATCCTCTCTCAAGTCTTATGGGGATTCTCCACGCTTACCTGCTTATTTCATTCTTTCTTTGGGGGTAAAGCTATGGTATCACATGTTTCTGTGAAATGCAAAACCATTGATTTTTATTGTTGCCTCTTTCTCCCAGTGGATCATATACTCTATGAAAAGCTGAGACTAGTTAGGACCTACTCACCTTGGTCAGAGTGTCTGAGAATTTGGCACTCAGTTGGCACTCAAATCATGCTTATGGACTATGTTAGTAAGAGAGAATGAGGTATTAATGCTGCCTTTATGGTACTTGAAAAACTAAAACAAGAAATAAGACATGAGAAGACACCAAGAAACAAGATCAAGAAACCCCCAAAGGTTTTGTTTCTGTCCTCCTACTTTCTTTTAAAAACATTGCTAAAAGGTTTTGCCTTAAAGGAAATTTTTAGGAAATGTCAGTAAAGGAGGGAAAATATTCATGTAGTAGGTAACTGTTCCTTTGGTTTGCTGGCATTTATCTAGAGAAATTGTATTTAATTTAGGGTCAGCTCTAAAAGACTGTAGGATATTTTAAGTAATCATCAACCTATTGTTGTTTTACACGGACTCATCAGACTTAAGAAGGGGGTAGGTGGGAAGAGGCTCTGTTTATCACACTTAGAGCAATAGAGAAAATGACTAAATAGAACAAGAAACAGACCTCTCTTGTGTAGGAGGGACTCAGTCCCCAGGAAAGGGACACCATGTTCACTCAGAGTGAAGACCTTTTGAGGCAGGGCTCACCACCTGCTCACAGTGGTGGAGGCGCTTGCCACATAGAACTGGAAGGTTCTCTCACTAGAGGGTCATTGTCCCACCCTTTCGATGGTTCTAGATGAGACAGATAGTTCCACAAATGCAGGAGAAGCTACAAAGGTTATGCTCTCAGGGAAGGAGTATCATGTTTTGATAACTAACTTGGACCAGGTTATGTCATTGCTCGATCATCAGATGTATATTACCCACTGACTACATGTCATGTATCTAGTGAGATTCCATGAAATTGGAGCAAGAGAGTCACAGGCATCCTCTCTCAAGTCTTATGGGGATTCTCCACGCTTACCTGCTTATTTCATTCTTTCTTTGGGGGTAAAGCTATGGTATCACATGTTTCTGTGAAATGCAAAACCATTGATTTTTATTGTTGCCTCTTTCTCCCAGTGGATCATATACTCTATGAAAAGCTGAGACTAGTTAGGACCTACTCACCTTGGTCAGAGTGTCTGAGAATTTGGCACTCAGTTGGCACTCAAATCATGCTTATGGACTATGTTAGTAAGAGAGAATGAGGTATTAATGCTGCCTTTATGGTACTTGACAACTAAAACAAGAAATAAGACATGGGCACAGAACAGACTTATTAGGAGTTTAGTTGCTTTCAGTTTCTCATGTGTGGAGAGAAGACACCAAGAAACAAGATCAAGAAACCCCCAAAGGTTTTGCTTTCTTCCTCCCAATTTACCTGTGCAAATCTTGTGTTTAGGTTTGAAAACAGCTAGGTAACATCCTTGCCTTCTGGTGTTCAGTAGTCATTGTCATGTATGACTCATTTATCTACTAGAAGTTGACTGAAGCATAAATGATCTATTTGGAGAACTTCAAAGCTGTCTATGTACCAGAAATCTTTAAATCTTTATCAAGAGTCAACATGAATCCAAAATGAACATGTCAGTTCAACCACGGATCTGAAATTTGATAGTCTTGAGGTCTTAGACCCCTTACTCAATCTCCTTTGAGCCTCAGTTATCTATAAAGTTGTGATAATAATGCCTATCCTGCTTATGTCTTGGGGCTGGTATGGGTCAGAAAATTCTTTGCATGGTATGAGGTGGTATATAAATGCAAGGGTTTCTTGTTAGGATGGCCATAGCACAACTGAGCATGAACCTGAAGGCTCATCTGCATAATTAAAACATCTTGCCTCAAGACCAGCTCTACACCTTCCCATCTGTAAGCAGCATCTGATAAGTCCTGAGACTCATCAGATGAAGTGTACGTTGATGGTCCCCGAAGAATTACGGGCACATTAATTTGCTTGTCTGGAAACATCTGGATTCTCTAAAATTAGATTCTTGATGAACGATTCCTGAAGTGTGGCCAGATTTCCATGTGGATAATTTTATTCAGTTCAACAAGCATGAGTTGAATGTCTGTTATAGGCCAGGCATTGCTGGAGGCAGCAGAGACCCAGAGAAGTGAGCGTGGTTCCTGCCTACAGAGAGCTCCCAGTTTATGGGCAGAGATACCTACACAGTTAGATGTTCATAGAAACTGAAACGGACTTATGTATAATTGCTACATAGTATTATCCCTTGGGCCTTTTCCCATGGTACTTAAAACAGACTATAGGACCTACTCACCTTGGTCAGAGTGTCTGAGAATTTGGCACTCAGTTGGCACTCAAATCATGCTTATGGACTATGTTAGTAAGAGAGAATGAGGTATTAATGCTGCCTTTATGGTACTTGACAACTAAAACAAGAAATAAGACATGGGCACAGAACAGACTTATTAGGAGTTTAGTTGCTTTCAGTTTCTCATGTGTGAGAGAAGACACCAAGAAACAAGATCAAGAAACCCCCAAAGGTTTTGCTTTCTTCCTCCCAATTTACCTGTGCAAATCTTGTGTTTAGGTTTGAAAACAGCTAGGTAACATCCTTGCCTTCTGGTGTTCAGTAGTCATTGTCATGTATGACTCATTTATCTACTAGAAGTTGACTGAAGCATAAATGATCTATTTGGAGAACTTCAAAGCTGTCTATGTACCAGAAATCTTTAAATCTTTATCAAGAGTCAACATGAATCCAAAATGAACATGTCAGTTCAACCACGGATCTGAAATTTGATAGTCTTGAGGTCTTAGACCCCTTACTCAATCTCCTTTGAGCCTCAGTTATCTATAAAGTTGTGATAATAATGCCTATCCTGCTTATGTCTTGGGGCTGGTATGGGTCAGAAAATTCTTTGCATGGTATGAGGTGGTATATAAATGCAAGGGTTTCTTGTTAGGATGGCCATAGCACAACTGAGCATGAACCTGAAGGCTCATCTGCATAATTAAAACATCTTGCCTCAAGACCAGCTCTACACCTTCCCATCTGTAAAGCAGCATCTGATAAGTCCTGAGACTCATCAGATGAAGTGTACGTTGATGGTCCCCGAAGAATTACGGGCACATTAATTTGCTTGTCTGGAAACATCTGGATTCTCTAAAATTAGATTCTTGATGAACGATTCCTGAAGTGTGGCCAGATTTCCATGTGGATAATTTTATTCAGTTCAACAAGCATGAGTTGAATGTCTGTTATAGGCCAGGCATTGCTGGAGGCAGCAGAGACCCAGAGAAGTGAGCGTGGTTCCTGCCTACAGAGAGCTCCCAGTTTATGGGCAGAGATACCTACACAGTTAGATGTTCATAGAAACTGAAACGGACTTATGTATAATTGCTACATATCTTACAGCGGCACTCCATGAGGGGTCTTCCATTTTGGAACTCTCTCGGGAGTCCCACACAGTGAAAGAGTGAATGAGTCAGTGACTAGGATTTAAGTGAATGACTCTGTGGTTGCTGAGTTTTGTGTTCTCTGCCTCATCCTTCCCCTGAGGCACTGAGCACAGAGCTGACTACCTGATGGTGGAAAGAAGAGCAAGAAAGAAAAAAGTAGAGGGGAGCAAAGAAAAAGACAATTAAGATGCTAAATGATCCAGCCAGGCTAGTTATTTCAAATCACCCTCTAATACTCAATCAGAATACCACTCACTAGCTACCTAAATACGATTCTCTATTAGAAGATAGGGTTAATTTGAAAGGTGTAGAAAAGATAGAATTGGGGAAGAGCTTTTCTGAGAAATTTAAAAATTTTATCCATGACCAATCAGAGCTGACTCCCAGGCCCCTGGCTCCAGCTTGCCAGGTTTTTGTTTTATCTTGTTTATGTGTTGTTGTCGTTGCAGAAGGAACCACCAACCCGGAGTAAAATCTTTCAAACCTGGCGGTAAAGTTTGCTTAAGAAGAGAACATTGGATCAAAAAAAAAAAAAAAACCCCAACCAATAAAACAAAAGACAAATACATGTAAACAAACAGCATTACTCTATGGGCTCAGGATCACTGAGCATGAACCTGAAGGCTCATCTGCATAATTAAAACATCTTGCCTCAAGACCAGCTCTACACCTTCCCATCTGTAAGCAGCATCTGATAAGTCCTGAGACTCATCAGATGAAGTGTACGTTGATGGTCCCCGAAGAATTACGGGCACATTAATTTGCTTGTCTGGAAACATCTGGATTCTCTAAAATTAGATTCTTGATGAACGATTCCTGAAGTGTGGCCAGATTTCCATGTGGATAATTTTATTCAGTTCAACAAGCATGAGTTGAATGTCTGTTATAGGCCAGGCATTGCTGGAGGCAGCAGAGACCCAGAGAAGTGAGCGTGGTTCCTGCCTACAGAGAGCTCCCAGTTTATGGGCAGAGATACCTACACAGTTAGATGTTCATAGAAACTGAAACGGACTTATGTATAATTGCTACATATCTTACAGCGGCACTCCATGAGGGGTCTTCCATTTTGGAACTCTCTCGGGAGTCCCACACAGTGAAAGAGTGAATGAGTCAGTGACTAGGATTTAAGTGAATGACTCTGTGGTTGCTGAGTTTTGTGTTCTCTGCCTCATCCTTCCCCTGAGGCACTGAGCACAGAGCTGACTACCTGATGGTGGAAAGAAGAGCAAGAAAGAAAAAAGTAGAGGGAGCAAAGAAAAAGACAATTAAGATGCTAAATGATCCAGCCAGGCTAGTTATTTCAAATCACCCTCTAATACTCAATCAGAATACCACTCACTAGCTACCTAAATACGATTCTCTATTAGAAGATAGGGTTAATTTGAAAGGTGTAGAAAAGATAGAATTGGGGAAGAGCTTTTCTGAGAAATTTAAAAATTTTATCCATGACCAATCAGAGCTGACTCCCAGGCCCCTGGCTCCAGCTTGCCAGGTTTTTGTTTTATCTTGTTTATGTGTTGTTGTCGTTGCAGAAGGAACCACCAACCCGGAGTAAAATCTTTCAAACCTGGCGGTAAAGTTTGCTTAAGAAGAGAACATTGGATCAAAAAAAAAAAAAAAAACCCCAACCAATAAAACAAAAGACAAAAACATGTAAACAAAGAGCATTACTCTATGGGCTCAGGATCACTGGAGGGAGAGAGCACAGGGGATGCAGATCCAGGCTGGGCTGGGAGAGGAGCTACAGGAAGACCACCCCTGCCCTTGGTCCCCTCACGATGGGAGGATCCATCTGGTTCTCTTACTGTGTCATGGCCGGTTCTGCCTGGCTGTCCGCAGACATGCCAGCATTTTGTCCGCTCTCATCAGAGTGGTTTAGTCATTAATAGGTTCAAATGGGAGAGAACGGGGCGATGAGGATGTTTGGATATGCTTCTCTTCGGACATTAATCTGTCTTGCAGTGTCATTACTTTCCTGCTTCTCCTATTGTGCATTTGAAAAACCAGTTTCCTTTTTTTGTTTTTTAATGATTTTTATTATTGAAGTAGAGTTGACTGACAAGGTTGTGTTAGTTTCAGGAGCACAGCAAAGTGATTCAGTTGTATATCCTTTCTTCACATTTTTTTTCTATTATAGGTTATTACAATATGTTGAGTGTAGTTCTCTGTGCTATACAGTAGGACCTTATTGCTTTTCTATTTTATATATAGTAGTGTGTGTATGTTAGTCTCAGACTCTTGATTATCCTTCCCACCTTTTCCCCTGGGGTCATGAGAAGTTGGTTTCCTATGCCTGGTATTATCTTTGTTTTCAGATCATCCTCTATCCCACAGGCTATTAGGCTCCAATGATAAACTCTATTTTAAAGATATTTTTATATTATACCAATTTTAAAATATTTTGAAAATTATCCATTTTCTACAGTTGTGTGTGAGCGCTAAGTGTCTGACTCTTTGGGGCCCCATGTACCATTGCCCGGCAGGCTCCTCTGTCCATGAGAGACTCCAGCAAAAACTACTGGAGTGAGTCACTGTGCCCTTCTCCAGGGCATCTTCCCAACCCAGGAACTGAACCTCCATTTGCTGCATCTCCTGCATTGCAGGCAGCTGCTTTACTGCTGCGCCACCAGGGAAGCCCCTGACATACAGTGGACCCTCAAGATACGCGTTCTTTTCCCCGTCTTCCCCCTGTACCAGACCCCCAACTTTGGGGCGCCCCTTCCGAGTCCCTCTTACCCCACGTGGGCATTTTTGCTCAGGAAGCCATATGGGCTTGGGAAGCAACTATTGTTATGAACTCAGAACATCTGGACAGGCAGAAAGCTCAATGCCCCCAGCTCGAGCCCGGGTCCTGTTGGGTCGGCATGAGGCAAGTTTGGGAGAAGTCAGAAGTCCCTTCGCATTCCTGGAAACTCTGTTGTGCACATCACTGCAGTGGCGGCACATGGGCAGCAGGCTTGGCAGCGAGGTAGGAGTTGTCATAGGAGCGCGGGCAGCTTCTTCAAGAAGGAAGGCAGGATCTCCCTGAGCCTCAAGGACAATACCTGGACCCCGGCCGCCTCATCTCTGTGTACCTGTCTGCTCCGAGGAGCAGGAGGAAGCCACAGCTTAATGATTTTATTATTGAAGTAGAGTTGACTGACAAGGTTGTGTTAGTTTCAGGAGCACAGCAAAGTGATTCAGTTGTATATCCTTTCTTCACATTTTTTTTCTATTATAGGTTATTACAATATGTTGAGTGTAGTTCTCTGTGCTATACAGTAGGACCTTATTGCTTTTCTATTTTATATATAGTAGTGTGTGTATGTTAGTCTCAGACTCTTGATTATCCTTCCCACCTTTTCCCCTGGGGTCATGAGAAGTTGGTTTCCTATGCCTGGTATTATCTTTGTTTTCAGATCATCCTCTATCCCACAGGCTATTAGGCTCCAATGATAAACTCTATTTTAAAGATATTTTTATATTATACCAATTTTAAAATATTTTGAAAATTATCCATTTTCTACAGTTGTGTGTGAGCGCTAAGTGTCTGACTCTTTGGGGCCCCATGTACCATTGCCCGGCAGGCTCCTCTGTCCATGAGAGACTCCAGCAAAAACTACTGGAGTGAGTCACTGTGCCCTTCTCCAGGGCATCTTCCCAACCCAGGAACTGAACCTCCATTTGCTGCATCTCCTGCATTGCAGGCAGCTGCTTTACTGCTGCGCCACCAGGGAAGCCCCTGACATACAGTGGACCCTCAAGATACGCGTTCTTTTCCCCGTCTTCCCCCTGTACCAGACCCCCAACTTTGGGGCGCCCCTTCCGAGTCCCTCTTACCCCACGTGGGCATTTTTGCTCAGGAAGCCATATGGGCTTGGGAAGCAACTATTGTTATGAACTCAGAACATCTGGACAGGCAGAAAGCTCAATGCCCCCAGCTCGAGCCCGGGTCCTGTTGGGTCGGCATGAGGCAAGTTTGGGAGAAGTCAGAAGTCCCCTTCGCATTCCTGGAAACTCTGTTGTGCACATCACTGCAGTGGCGGCACATGGGCAGCAGGCTTGGCAGCGAGGTAGGAGTTGTCATAGGAGCCGCGGGCAGCTTCTTCAAGAAGGAAGGCAGGATCTCCCTGAGCCTCAAGGACAATACCTGGACCCCGGGCCGCCTCATCTCTCTGTGTACCTGTCTGCTCCGAGGAGCAGGAGGGAGGAGCCACAGCTTAATGAGCGTTAACTCTGAGCCAGGCCCTGAGGCAAACATCATGTGTGTAGGCTCACATCATCCGAGTCAGTCTGAAGAGATGGGTCTTGGGACTTCCCTGGTGGTCCAGTGGTTAAGACTCTGCCTTTCCATTGCACGAGGTGTGGGTTCAATCCCTGGTTGGGGAACTAAGATCCCACATTGCATGGCCAAAAAAAAAAGAGAGAGAGGGAGAGAGGTGGGGCCTATTGTGACCCCATTAAACAGATGAGGAGCTGAGGCTTGGCAAGGCAAGGTGACTCAGCTAAGGCCACACAGCTTACAGCCTTAACTCCAGAGCTAGGAGCTTTTCAGACTCCTCTGGAGCATCTAACTTTTGGGCTGTGACAGGGTGGGCTTGTGGTTCAGAAAAGGCGGAGAGAAAGAGACCCATTGAGGAGGCCTCTTAAGTTGCCACACTGAGATCTGGATGCAGGCCTTGTTTTAAAAATCCATGAATTTTTCAGTACACTTTGTTGTTCTCTCCCATTTTGTATTAATTCCACAAGACAGTTCTCAGGCATTTTTTAGGACCGTGAATGTGAAGCCACTCAGTCATGTCTGACTGTCTGTGACCCCGTGGACTGTAGCCCGCCAGGCTCCTCTGTACATGGAATTCTCCAGGCAAGAAGACTGGTCTGGGTAGCTGTTCCCTTTTCCAGGGGTTCTTCCCAACCCAGGGATTGAACTCAGTTCTCCTACCTTGTGGACTGATTCTTTAACGTCTAAGCCATCAGGGAAGCCTCTTAAAGGCCTGTGGGCGTAGTCAAAAGCACACATATACTCAAGGCCAGAAGAGTTGGGTTCAAATTCTGCCATCTTGCATTTTTCTGTTTATAGTATCGCAACAAGAGACAGAAGATGAGCTAACATCCCAAGTTTGCATTTACCAGCTGTGTAAACTTGGACAAAGTTTTCTCCTTTCTAAGTCTCCAATTTCTCATGTGCCCAAGAGAGAAAAACAATCAAGTGGCTGTGAAAAAGAAACATGATAACACCCTGTGAACAGCCTCGCACCTCCCACGGCGCACCGCAGGCACCCAATAAATGTAGTTACCTCATCTGTTTCAGCTCACTCTGATCGTTTGTGAGGCATGCGTTAGGTTCTTTCTGGACTTTTGCTCAATAAACATATGGTGTTTAGTACTGATGTTTCGATGTTACTACAGTAAAAGCAGAAGAAATAAATATCCAAATAAGATTTCTTTTTTCTCATTTCTTTAAGAGGCTGATTTGCTGTTTCTAAGCTTTAGAAAAGAAATGAAAATAATTTATTATTGAACAACTGAGCGATTATTCATTATTGAAACCACTCCTGGACCTACATTTTAATGACAGACGTTTACAGCTTTCTCCAGTAGCTAAGAGCCCTGCTGAAGGATGGCACTGGGTGGAATCTGAAGCAACCCTCTGCATGAAGCCACTGGCCTCCCAGCCCAGCGTCCTGAGCCAGGAGCCTGAGCCAAACGTGTGACAGTCCATCTGCTGTCCTTAGCAAAGGTAAATGACCCTCAAATCCCAAGGGGGTCCTTCAGATCACGAAGAGGTTGCACCTTTCATAGAACAGACAGAGTTGAAAGGTGCTTTGCTTACATGACTACAGAGGAAAAGAAAATGCGATCTAGTTAATGAAACGAACTGAGGTCATTTCCAATGTACATTTATGGAGCCCAAAAGGGCTATAATTAGGAGCATGAGTTAAAAATGTAATGGCGCTCCAGATTTCTACTACACCTATCGTCCTTTTCCCAACCATACCTGTCTGCCCCTGTGCAATTTATGGGGACTATAGTCATTCTTCTTTTCTTAACGTTTGAGAGAAATGGGAGGAAAAACAGTGAAGGGGAAAAGGTCATGTTTTGAAGAGATACTTAGGAGAGGCTAGAGAGTTCCTGGGAGGAGGCAGGCTCAGTTCTGTGTCTGTCTTTCTTTGTAGCCCTCTCTGGCTGTGCTGTCATCTGGCCCTGAATGCCTGGTCCCCCATGTGCCTCGAGAGTGGCCACCTGCTCCTGGTGGAGCCCTATAAATGGAAAGCACATGCGTCCCACCTGCGTGCAGAAGAACTAGTGTACAATGATGCTGGGTCATTATCCCTGAGAATTTCAGGCCTCAACTCCTCACATCCTGCATTTCTTTTCTGATAGACTTTATTTTTTTAAGAGATTTAGGTTCACAATGATATTGAGCAGAAAAGGAGAGTTCTCGTGTATTCCCTGAGCTCACACACATATAGCTTTCCCAGTGATCATCACCCCACCAGATACATTTGTTCTAATTGATGAACCTACAATGACACATCATTATCACCCCCAATCCACAGTTTCCCATAGGTTCACTCTTGGTGTTGGCTGTTTTCTGTGTTTGGACAAGTGTGTGATGGTATGTATCCATCGTTACTCTGTAATACAGATACATTCACTAGAGATCTTCTGTGCTCTGGATGTTCATTTTTTCCTGCCACCACTGATTTTTTTTTTAAATTTTATTGTCTTTATAATCTTGTCTTGATAAGAGTATCAAATAATTGGAATCATACGGCATGTAGCCTCTCTAGATAGGTTTCTTTCAGGATGTAATTTCCATTTTCGTTTCCTCCATGTCTTTTCATGGCTTGATAGCTCATTTCTCTTTAGTATGGAATTATATTCCATTATCTGGTTGTACAACTGTATATGTCCTCACCACCTGAAGGACATCTTGGTTACCTCTAAGTTGAACAATTATGAAGAAAACTATTATAACCATCCATGTGTAGGTTTTTGTGTGAACATTTTCTGAGTAAATGCCGAAGAGCCCAAATGCTGGAAAGCATGGTAAGAATGTATTTCGCTTTATAAGAAACAGTCAAGCCATTTTCCAAGGTGGCTGCAGCATGTTGCAGTCTCACCAGTTGACCCACATCCGCACCAGACGACAGAGGTCCCGCGTTCAGCCCTTCACTAGATGTGTCGTTGTCTCATTGTCATTTTGACTTGCAGCCTCCTACTGACATCGCGTAGAGCAACCTTCCCTATACTTATTTTCTGGTGAAGTATCAGCTCAGATCTCATTTGGACATTTTTTAATTGGGTTGATCATTTTTTAAATGTTGAGTTTTAAGAGTTCTTTGCACATTTTGGATAGCAGACCTTTATCAGATGCATCTTTTGCAAATATTTTCTCTCAGTCTGTGGCTTGTCTTTTATTCCCTTGATCCCTCTACTTTTTGTCATTAAGACAAACTTTAAAAAAAGATAAAGTATTGAGCTGGCCAAAAAGTAAGAAGAGGTCAGTTTTCCAGTCATAGAGAACGGACTTATAGACATTGGGGAGAGGGAAGAGTGGGTGAGAGATATGGAAAGAGTAACATGGAGCCCTATACTTTCATATGTAAAAGAATAGCTACTGTCAGTGCCCTGTGGGTTAAGGGATCTTACATAGGGGCTATGTGATGGTCTGGAGGGGTGGGATGGGGGGATGGGATATGAATATGACTAGTCTGAGATTATACATATCTGTAAACAACAAAACTCTGTAAAAGCAAAGAAACAGAATTTTTAAAAAATGGAAAAAAAGAAAAAGGTCAGTTCTGAACCAAGAACTTCCAGATGTACAACCTGGGTTTAGAAAAGGCAGAGGAACCAGAGATCAAATTGCCAACATCAGCTGAATCCTAGAAAAAGCAAGAGAATTCCAGCAAAACATCTACTTCTGCTCCATTGACTATGCTGAATACTGTAACTATGTGGATCATAACAAACTGTAGAACTTCTTAAAGAGATGGGAATATCAGACCACCTTTCCTGTCTCCTGAGAAACCTGTATGCAGGTCAAGAAGCAACAGATAGAAATGGACATGAAGCAACAAACTGGTTCAAAATTAGGAAAAGAGTATGTCAAGGCTGTATATTGTCACCCTGCTTATTTGATTTATATGCAGAGTACATCACGTTAATCGCTAGGCTGGATGACTTACAAGCCCATTGCTTTATTTGAATTTAATATGCTATGTCAGTCAGTACCCACATCCGCACCAGACGACAGAGGCCCCACCTAGATGTGTCGTTGTCTCATTGTCATTTTGACTTGCAGCCTCCTACTGACATCGTGAGCACCCTTCCCTATACTTATTTTCTGGTGAAGTATCAGCTCAGATCTCATTTGGACATTTTTTAATTGGGTTGATCATTTTTTAAATGTTGAGTTTTAAGAGTTCTTTGCACATTTTGGATAGCAGACCTTTATCAGATGCATCTTTTGCAAATATTTTCTCTCAGTCTGTGGCTTGTCTTTTATTCCCTTGATCCCTCTACTTTTTGTCATTAAGACAAACTTTAAAAAAAGATAAAGTATTGAGCTGGCCAAAAAGTAAGAAGAGGTCAGTTTTCCAGTCATAGAGAACGGACTTATAGACATTGGGGAGAGGGAAGAGTGGGTGAGAGATATGGAAAGAGTAACATGGAGCCCTATACTTTCATATGTAAAAGAATAGCTACTGTCAGTGCCCTGTGGGTTAAGGGATCTTACATAGGGGCTATGTGATGGTCTGGAGGGGTGGGATGGGGGGATGGGATATGAATATGACTAGTCTGAGATTATACATATCTGTAAACAACAAAACTCTGTAAAAGCAAAGAAACAGAATTTTTAAAAAATGGAAAAAAAGAAAAAGGTCAGTTCTGAACCAAGAACTTCCAGATGTACAACCTGGGTTTAGAAAAGGCAGAGGAACCAGAGATCAAATTGCCAACATCAGCTGAATCCTAGAAAAAGCAAGAGAATTCCAGCAAAACATCTACTTCTGCTCCATTGACTATGCTGAATACTGTAACTATGTGGATCATAACAAACTGTAGAACTTCTTAAAGAGATGGGAATATCAGACCACCTTTCCTGTCTCCTGAGAAACCTGTATGCAGGTCAAGAAGCAACAGATAGAAATGGACATGAAGCAACAAACTGGTTCAAAATTAGGAAAAGAGTATGTCAAGGCTGTATATTGTCACCCTGCTTATTTGATTTATATGCAGAGTACATCACGTTAATCGCTAGGCTGGATGACTTACAAGCTGGAATCAACATTGCCAGGAGAAATATTAATAACCTCAGATGTGCAGATGACAACACTCTAATGGCAAACAGTGAAGAGGAATTAAAGAGCCTCTTGGTGAGGGTAAAAAAGGAGAGTGAAAAGGCTGGTTTAAAACTTAACATTCAAAAAACAGATCATGGGACCTGGTCCCGTCACTTCTTGGCAAATAGAAATGGAAAAAGTAGAAACAGTGACAAATTTTATTGTCTTGGGCTTCAAAATCACTGTGGACAGTGACTGCACTTGTGAAATTAGAGAACTCTTGCTCCTTGGAAGAAAAACTATGACAGACCGAGATGTCACTTTGTCGACAAAGGTCTGTACAGTCAAAGCTATAGCTTTTTTCACAAGAGTTAGTCATTAGTAGTAGAAGCACCAAAGGAGGTAAAGTATTTCAGTAATTTTTCTCCAGGTGCCTTATTTTGGCGTTAATATGACTTCTATGAGAAATTCTTGGACTAAAGCCTTTGGGGAGACTTGAATTAAATCAGTGGTTCTTGAGCAGAGGTGATTTCTGTGCAGCAGGGAACATTTTCCAATGTCTGGCAGCATGAAGACTGGGGAGGGGAGACAGCTCGGTGAGTGGAGGTCACGGAGGCTTTGAGCACGTGTGGTGCCTGCAGCACCTGCCCCATACCTCCCACCAACCAAAAAATGCCTTAACTCGAGATGCCAGTAGTGCCAAGGCTGAGAAATCCAGAGTCAAATCAAACATATTCTCTTAAGTGTGTCTTCTCTCAATTATTAATATGTAGCTGGTTTTATGAAATTGAGAGCAGGCTAGAGTGATATTTTTCAGATGCATGTATATTCAGCGGTACCAGAGTTCTTACATCATTCTGAGTACTTACACTCTTCTGGAAGAGCCAGGCTTCCTGAGTTGGTCCATACTTTATTATCATAGACATTAAGTGAGCTAATATATATTAAAAATTTTTTCCTAATGTTAATGATTGGCAAATAGTCTGAACTATTTTCTACAGGGAAAAGACTGCAAAAAGGAGCAGCATTTGCTTGGTAAGCACAGAGAAATCTGAAAACAGCCTTGCTAAAAACAGGTTAATGCTTTGAATGACACAATTGAACAAGACATAATTAGGGATAACTATTTCCTTTCTCTCCTTTTAGAAACATGAGCCACTGGCACAGAGGTGAGGGAGGGTAATTTCATAACCTCTCTGTGGATTTTTTTTCAGTGTTGCCATTATGTTGTTTTTACATAAAATGGTATCAAATAGGCCAATTAAATTTCCTTATAGTATGTAAATCCCTTGTACTGTAAGGAGTTCCTTGGACAGCAAGGAGATCAAACCATTCATTCCTAAAGGGAATCCACCCTGAATATTCATTGCAAGAACTAAAGCTAAAGCTGAATCTCCAGTTCTTTGGCCACCGGACTGGAAGAGCCCACTCACTGGAAAAAACCCTGATGCTGGAAAGATTTGGGGTAGAAATGACAAGAGATGAGAAGGTTGAATGGCATCACTGCCTCAATGGACCTGAGTTTGAGCTGACTCTGGGAGATGGCGAATGACAGGGAAGCCTGGCATGCTGCAATTCATGGGATTGCAGAGTTAGATATGACTTAATGACTGACCAACAGCAACAATGTAAAACCAGTTTGCAAAGAAGTTATATGGTCAAAAATTTACAATAATGAAATTACTGTTGTTGAAGTCCCTATTTCTTCTTTGAAGATAATATTTGTTTATACATCCATAAAGAATAAAGCAATAACATTAATTTTAAAATAGCCCATACCTCCACCCCAACCAAAAATGCCTTAACTCGAGATGCCAGTAGTGCAAAGGCTGAGAAATCCAGAGTCAAATCAAACATATTCTCTTAAGTGTGTCTTCTCTCAATTATTAATATGTAGCTGGTTTTATGAAATTGAGAGCAGGCTAGAGTGATATTTTTCAGATGCATGTATATTCAGCGGTACCAGAGTTCTTACATCATTCTGAGTACTTACACTCTTCTGGAAGAGCCAGGCTTCCTGAGTTGGTCCATACTTTATTATCATAGACATTAAGTGAGCTAATATATATTAAAAATTTTTTCCTAATGTTAATGATTGGCAAATAGTCTGAACTATTTTCTACAGGGAAAAGACTGCAAAAAGGAGCAGCATTTGCTTGGTAAGCACAGAGAAATCTGAAAACAGCCTTGCTAAAAACAGGTTAATGCTTTGAATGACACAATTGAACAAGACATAATTAGGGATAACTATTTCCTTTCTCTCCTTTTAGAAACATGAGCCACTGGCACAGAGGTGAGGGAGGGTAATTTCATAACCTCTCTGTGGATTTTTTTTCAGTGTTGCCATTATGTTGTTTTTACATAAAATGGTATCAAATAGGCCAATTAAATTTCCTTATAGTATGTAAATCCCTTGTACTGTAAGGAGTTCCTTGGACAGCAAGGAGATCAAACCATTCATTCCTAAAGGGAATCCACCCTGAATATTCATTGCAAGAACTAAAGCTAAAGCTGAATCTCCAGTTCTTTGGCCACCGGACTGGAAGAGCCCACTCACTGGAAAAAAGCCTGATGCTGGAAAGATTTGGGGTAGAAATGACAAGAGATGAGAAGGTTGAATGGCATCACTGCCTCAATGGACCTGAGTTTGAGCTGACTCTGGGAGATGGCGAATGACAGGGAAGCCTGGCATGCTGCAATTCATGGGATTGCAGAGTTAGATATGACTTAATGACTGACCAACAGCAACAATGTAAAACCAGTTTGCAAAGAAGTTATATGGTCAAAAATTTACAATAATGAAATTACTGTTGTTGAAGTCCCTATTTCTTCTTTGAAGATAATATTTGTTTATACATCCATAAAGAATAAAGCAATAACATTAATTTTAAAATAGACCTTTGGCCAAAATTGAAGAGGATTAAGTTTTCCCATACTCAAATGAACAGATGGTAACGATAGCTTTTCAATTCTGTCCTGTTGCTGTATGTTGATACACTGTGCTGGATGCTAAAAGGATCAGAAAAGATAACATACAGTCCTTTTCTTTGAGAAACTAACAAATTCATGGAGGTGCTGTGCACACTTAGTGGCTGCAGTGTTAGCAGGAAGGTCTGAGTGATTTGTTGGAATGCGGAGAGTGAAAAAGGAAAGATACTCCTTGAGTTGGCTCCTCATCAGGAGTGGAGCTCAGAGAACTGTGTGGTACAGACCATAGCACGGAGGGTCCTCAGCGTTCTGCTGATGAAGACTCGACACCAGGATAGTGGGTGCTTTGTAGGAATAATTTCCTTTTATATTTCTCCTCTTTGGGTGAGCACCATCGCAGTCACAACTGCAGTTCATGAAGAGAGAAGGTGACCTAGGCAGAAGCTGTCAGTTCACATGGATAATTCAAAAACAACTTGATTTCCTAACTGCTGATTTCCTCTTTTCTCACCACCTCTTCTGAGCTATTTCTTCAAAACTTGAGTGAGAATTGAATTCGGGATTTAAACTCCGCCACTTTACTAGGTGTCTGAGTTTTTGTTCACAGACTTTGAATTCTATACGCACATAATTTGCTCTCATTAAAAATAATATTAAAAATTATAGAGCAGCTAGCCTTTATTCTCAAGGTGTTTCTTCTTCCTTACAAACTTGCTGTGGGTGCTTGGTTGCTCCGTTGTGTCTCACTCTCTGTGGCCCCGTGGACTGTGCCCACCAGGCTTCTCTGTTGAATGACTCTGAATAAAAATCTAGATAATCTTTGAAACAAGTTCCTTGGACATAATGAACAATTTTGTCTTTATATTTCTATAATAGGGAATACAGTATACAAAAATGGGCAGTATGTACAGATGGAGAAGTGACTTTAAATAGCATAACAAAAATCATCTTATTTCCCAGTTGGTGATTAATAATAAAGAATATCATTAGGAAAACAGGGAACATAATGCTTCTATTTTGAGTGGATGTGCAAACATAGTGAAAGTTCACCTGTTTCTAGTATGTTTACATCCTGCATACTTAAGATCCAGCTTATCGGCACTGGGAAATCTTGTCCTTTGTACCCAAAGAGTGCAGTTTTCTTTCTGAATACTATAACTTGAACTTTTTTTTTAGTTTACTGAAATGCACTTGACATACAGTCCTGTATAAGTTTAAGGAATGCAACATGATAACTTGACTTCCATATATTGTGAAATGATTACGTCAGTAAATGTAACTAACTTCCATCATCTCATATAGCCGTAGATAAAAGAAAGAAAAAGTGGTTTTCTCCTTGGGATGACAATGCTTAGGAGCTATTCTCTAAGTAACATTTTTATATACCATGAGTGGTATACCACCCAGTATATAATATACAGTATGTCCCCAGTACTTATTGGTGTCATAACTGGAAGTTTCTCCTTTAGACCCCTTCATCCAGTTTCCCCTCCTCTCACACACAGCTCCTCTGGTAAGCACCAAGCTGATTCCTTTCTATAAATGTGTTGGTTGTTAGAGTCCACATATAAGTGAGAACAAAAAGCATTTGTCTTTCTCTGAGTTATTTCTTCAAAACTTGAGTGAGAATTGAATTGGATTTAAACTCCGCCACTTTACTAGGTGTCTGAGTTTTTGTTCACAGACTTTGAATTCTATACGCACATAATTTGCTCTCATTAAAAATAATATTAAAAATTATAGAGCAGCTAGCCTTTATTCTCAAGGTGTTTCTTCTTCCTTACAAACTTGCTGTGGGTGCTTGGTTGCTCCGTTGTGTCTCACTCTCTGTGGCCCCGTGGACTGTGCCCACCAGGCTTCTCTGTTGAATGACTCTGAATAAAAATCTAGATAATCTTTGAAACAAGTTCCTTGGACATAATGAACAATTTTGTCTTTATATTTCTATAATAGGGAATACAGTATACAAAAATGGGCAGTATGTACAGATGGAGAAGTGACTTTAAATAGCATAACAAAAATCATCTTATTTCCCAGTTGGTGATTAATAATAAAGAATATCATTAGGAAAACAGGGAACATAATGCTTCTATTTTGAGTGGATGTGCAAACATAGTGAAAGTTCACCTGTTTCTAGTATGTTTACATCCTGCATACTTAAGATCCAGCTTATCGGCACTGGGAAATCTTGTCCTTTGTACCCAAAGAGTGCAGTTTTCTTTCTGAATACTATAACTTGAACTTTTTTTTTAGTTTACTGAAATGCACTTGACATACAGTCCTGTATAAGTTTAAGGAATGCAACATGATAACTTGACTTCCATATATTGTGAAATGATTACGTCAGTAAATGTAACTAACTTCCATCATCTCATATAGCCGTAGATAAAAGAAAGAAAAAGTGGTTTTCTCCTTGGGATGACAATGCTTAGGAGCTATTCTCTAAGTAACATTTTTATATACCATGAGTGGTATACCACCCAGTATATAATATACAGTATGTCCCCAGTACTTATTGGTGTCATAACTGGAAGTTTCTCCTTTAGACCCCTTCATCCAGTTTCCCCTCCTCTCACACACAGCTCCTCTGGTAAGCACCAAGCTGATTCCTTTCTATAAATGTGTTGGTTGTTAGAGTCCACATATAAGTGAGAACAAAAAGCATTTGTCTTTCTCTGAGTTATTTGACTTCATATAATGCCCTCAAAGTCCACCAATGTTGTCACAAATGACAGCATTTTCTTCATATTTGATGACTGACTAATATTCCAGTGTATCTTTATATACACACACACACCCCCCAGTTCTTTATCTAGTCATTCATCAGGCAACACTTAGGTTGATTCTGTGCTTCAGTTATTGTTAACAGTGTTGCAATAAACATGGAAGTACAGATGTCTCTTTGAAGTAGTATTTTCCTTTCTTTGAAAATATGCCCAGAAGTGGAATTGGTGGATCATATGATAGTTCTATTTGTAATTATTTTGAGGAGCCTCCATACTGTATTCTATAGTGACTGTGCCAGTTTAGAATCCCATCAGGAGTGCACAGGGGTTCTCTGTTCTCCACATCCTTGCTTGCATTTGTTGTTTCTTGTCTTTCTTGATGATGGCCATTCTAACAGAAATGAGTCGACATCTCCTTTCCTTGATGATTAACCATGTTTAGAATATTGTCACATACCTGTTGGCCACTTGTATATATTCTTAGAAGAAATGTCTATTCAGGTTCTTAGGTCATTGGTTAATGTGGCTAAGTGGATCATTTGTGGGTTTTCTGCTGTTGAATTGTATGAATTTTTATTTAATTTGCTATTAGCTGCTTATCAAATATATGATTTGCAAATATTTTCTCCATTTTGTAGCATGCTGTTTAAACTTGTTTTTTCACTGATCCTTTCTCTTGCCATACAGAATTGTTTTAACTTGACGTAGTCCTCCGTGGTGTCATGTTCTTTGTAGAATTTTATCTTTGTAATCCTACTTGGTATCATAGTCCTCCGTGGTGTCATGTTCTTTGTAGAATTTTATCTTTGTAATCCTACTTGGTATCATATTAAAAAAAATCTTTGTCAAGACTCATCGCAAAGGGCTTTCTCCCTGTTTTCCACTAGGGGTTTTGTGGTATTTAGTCTTGCACTGCAAGGCGGTGTCCTTACCCACTGGGTCACCAGGGAAGCCCAGTATTTAGTCTTATATTTAAGTCTTTAACCCATTGAGTTAATCCTCATGAGTGATGTAAGGTGAGTGTCTCGTTTTATTTTTTAACATGTGACATTCCAGTTTTCTCAGCACCATCTGTCAAAGGGACTTCATTCCATTCACTATTCGTGGTTCTCTTGTCATATATAGTTGACTGTAAATGCTTGGTTGGGCTTATTTTGGAGCTCTCAATTCTCTCCCGTTGGTTTATGTGCCTGTTTTTATGCCAGTACCATAGTATTTTGATTACTGTAGCTTTATAATGTAACTTGAAATCAGAAAGTGTGATGATTTTCACTTTGTTCTTCTTTCTCAGGATTGCCATGGCCATTTGGGGTCTCTTTTGGTTCATATAAATTTTATGCTCGTTGTTTCTGCTTCCATAGAGAATACTATTGGAATCTTGAGAGAGATTGCATTGCATCTATAGGTAGTGTTGAGTAATATAGACATTTTAATAGTATTAATTCTTGTAAACCATGGACACAGGATATTTTTACATTTATGTGTGTCTTTAATTTCTTTCATGAGTGTTTTATAGATTTCAGTGTACAGATGTCTTACCTCTTTGGTTAAATTTAATCTTAAATATGGTATTGTTTCTGGTGCTATTGTAAATGGATTTAGTTTATTTCTATCATGGATAACTCATTGTTAGTGTATAGAACTGCTACTGATTTTTGTATGTTAATTTTTACATATAGCAACTTTACTGAATTCATTGATTATATCTAAGTTTTTTTGGTGGGGTGGTTAAGACTTTCTATAATGCACCATCAGCAGAGACCCTTCTATTTCCTCTCTTGTTTGGGGTGCTTTGTTTCTTTTCCTTGCCGTGCTGCTGTGGCTAGGACTTCCAGCACTATGTTGAATAGGGTTTATGGAGTGGGAACCCTTATCTTGTTTTTGATCTCACAGGACAGGCTTTCAGTCTTTCCCCACTACGATATTAGCTGTGCGCTTGTCATATATGAGCTTTATTATGGTGAGGTATGTTCCTTCACGCCAGATATATTAAGAGTTTTCACCATGAACAGATGTTGAGTTTTGTCAAATGCCTTTTGTATATCAATTGAGATGATCCTATGATTTTTCTTTCTATTAATGTGATGTGTCACATTTATTGATATGGATAAGTTGAGCCATCCTTTAATCTCAGGGATAAATCCCACTTGATCATGGTGAATAATCCTTTTAATGTGCTGCAGTGTAGCTTTTTTTCAGTAAAACGTTTTTACAGCTATCCACCTGCCGCCTTTTTCTGATTCATTTTAATTTAGTAAAATGTAGGCTGCAGAAAAAGGTATATGCTACCAGTTCATAATGAATTCTTATAGTTAATAAATCAGCAGGATATTTATTTCTTTAGAAATAGGATTATCCTAATCAATAATCTGTACTTTAAAAATCAGTTTGAAAATAAGCTAAATTTATTAATTGGAAGAGTATATTTATGAGTAGATGTAGGTGCTTATGTTGATTTGGAGAACTTCAGTTTATCTTTCTAGAAAATTTAAGCACCGACGGACTATTCATTGTTTGATATGAGCTGACAGACATCATTAGTAACTTTCTGTGAATTACATGGAAATATCTCATAATTTTATCATATACATTAAATATAACTATTTAAAGATTAAGACATTGGTACCAAGAGGATGCCATTGGCTACAAACATTTTTAGTTTTTTATTTCTTTTTTTCATGGTTTAAATTTAATCTTAAATATGGTATTGTTTCTGGTGCTATTGTAAATGGATTTAGTTTATTTCTATCATGGATAACTCATTGTTAGTGTATAGAACTGCTACTGATTTTTGTATGTTAATTTTTACATATAGCAACTTTACTGAATTCATTGATTATATCTAAGTTTTTTTGGTGGGGTGGTTAAGACTTTCTATAATGCACCATCAGCAGAGACCCTTCTATTTCCTCTCTTGTTTGGGGTGCTTTGTTTCTTTTCCTTGCCGTGCTGCTGTGGCTAGGACTTCCAGCACTATGTTGAATAGGGTTTATGGAGTGGGAACCCTTATCTTGTTTTTGATCTCACAGGACAGGCTTTCAGTCTTTCCCCACTACGATATTAGCTGTGCGCTTGTCATATATGAGCTTTATTATGGTGAGGTATGTTCCTTCTACGCCAGATATATTAAGAGTTTTCACCATGAACAGATGTTGAGTTTTGTCAAATGCCTTTTGTATATCAATTGAGATGATCCTATGATTTTTCTTTCTATTAATGTGATGTGTCACATTTATTGATATGGATAAGTTGAGCCATCCTTTAATCTCAGGGATAAATCCCACTTGATCATGGTGAATAATCCTTTTAATGTGCTGCAGTGTAGCTTTTTTTCAGTAAAACGTTTTTACAGCTATCCACCTGCCGCCTTTTTCTGATTCATTTTAATTTAGTAAAATGTAGGCTGCAGAAAAAGGTATATGCTACCAGTTCATAATGAATTCTTATAGTTAATAAATCAGCAGGATATTTATTTCTTTAGAAATAGGATTATCCTAATCAATAATCTGTACTTTAAAAATCAGTTTGAAAATAAGCTAAATTTATTAATTGGAAGAGTATATTTATGAGTAGATGTAGGTGCTTATGTTGATTTGGAGAACTTCAGTTTATCTTTCTAGAAAATTTAAGCACCGACGGACTATTCATTGTTTGATATGAGCTGACAGACATCATTAGTAACTTTCTGTGAATTACATGGAAATATCTCATAATTTTATCATATACATTAAATATAACTATTTAAAGATTAAGACATTGGTACCAAGAGGGATGCTGTCTCTTATATTGGCTACAAACATTTTTTTCTGACAAATAAAAGTAGATGAAAGTTTTTAAAGCCATTAAGTCAGTGTCCATTATGAATCGTGCACCTGTAATGTGTGAAAAACAGCCCATCCTAGTTTGAAACTTTGTCTTCACTTTAAAGACAGGAAATGTATGATAAGTTCAGAGATAAGTACTGTAAATTAGAATAGAGGAGCACTTGAAAAATTCTAAAATCAATAAATATTATTTAAAAGATAAAAATAAATGTGCACAGGTAATAACTTCTTTTTGTCCAACAGTAATTTCTATACTATAGACATCATGATTTGTAAGTTTCCTCTTTACACACTGTGGTATTTGTCTTTTAACATTGACTTCTGCTTATACTTAATGCTTGTTTTGACATATCATTGATATATTTTAGGGAGTCACTTGTAGCTCAGCTGGTAAATAATCTGCCTGCAATGCAGGAGACAAAGGATAGGCTACACACTCCAATATTCTTGGGCTTCCCTTTGTGGCTCAGAAGGTAATGAATCCACCTGCAATGCAAGAGACCTGGTTTTGATCCCTGGTTTGGGAAGATCCCCCAGAGAAGGCTGACCACTCCAGTATTCTTGCCAGCAGAATTCTATGGCTTGTGCATGGGTTGCAGAGAATTGGAGAGGACTGAGCAACTTTCATTGCTGTATTTTAACACCACCAGAACTTACAAAAATTTTAACATTTTGAATAGAAAAAAATTAGTATCAATTTTACTTTTATTGGAATACAATTCTATAAAATTATGAATATATAATAATTTTTGTTGCAAATTAAATGACTGTTCACAGATTGTTTATAAGAAAAATTGTTTGCAAGGAAAAAATTATTCATTTTAAACCATGTACATTTATTTTACATAATAATATTTCTGATACTATTAAACAAATTATCAAAAAAACATAATCCCCCATCTCTAAAGAGTTGATTGCAAAAAAATCTTACCGCCACATTAACTTTATAACAGCATCATCAAATATAGTTATAATAAATTTTAACTAGCTTTTTCAAATCTTGCTGTTTAGAATCATAATTAAAAGGCTAAAATTGCATTGACATATTATGACAGTGCACTGTGGACATCTAAGATTCGAAAACACAGTCTATCGAACGAAAAGGAGTTTCACCGTCTTTGACCTGCTCCGGAGGAGCAATGACTATGAACACGCTTTGGGAGAGGCAGCAAAACTGTTACTTTTCCTCCTCTTTAACTTTTCTAGGGCCAGAGAAAGACGGAAAATTACTGAAGGTCATGCATGGCCAGCAACTGCAGACCAGCTCTTCGTGTCTGAGATGACAGAATTAGGCTAAAACAAAAGGAGACAGGGAGACAGTCATTTCCATTCACATCTGAGTCCGTGCTCTCGTGCAGATGAGGAGCAAATCAATATTTTTATGTTTGATATTCAGCTCAGGGGAAGAAAAAATAGGTTCTTATTTCTGGAGTGTTAGTCATAGACATTAGCAGAATTATTTTTATTACTCAAAATTTTATAGAGAAATTGTGCACACGGGTCTATATTTGTAGCTACACAGTTTTACTAAGGGGAATTTTAGGATTTGTACAACCAGTTTCCATTTCTTGGGCTTCCCTTTGTGGCTCAGAAGGTAATGAATCCACCTGCAATGCAAGAGACCTGGTTTTGATCCCTGGTTTGGGAAGATCCCCCAGAGAAGGCTGACCACTCCAGTATTCTTGCCAGCAGAATTCTATGGCTTGTGCATGGGTTGCAGAGAATTGGAGAGGACTGAGCAACTTTCATTGCTGTATTTTAACACCACCAGAACTTACAAAAATTTTAACATTTTGAATAGAAAAAAATTAGTATCAATTTTACTTTTATTGGAATACAATTCTATAAAATTATGAATATATAATAATTTTTGTTGCAAATTAAATGACTGTTCACAGATTGTTTATAAGAAAAATTGTTTGCAAGGAAAAAATTATTCATTTTAAACCATGTACATTTATTTTACATAATAATATTTCTGATACTATTAAACAAATTATCAAAAAAACATAATCCCCCATCTCTAAAGAGTTGATTGCAAAAAAATCTTACCGCCACATTAACTTTATAACAGCATCATCAAATATAGTTATAATAAATTTTAACTAGTTTTTTCAAATCTTGCTGTTTAGAATCATAATTAAAAGGCTAAAATTGCATTGACATATTATGACAGTGCACTGTGGACATCTAAGATTCGAAAACACAGTCTATCGAACGAAAAGGAGTTTCACCGTCTTTGACCTGCTCCGGAGGAGCAATGACTATGAACACGCTTTGGGAGAGGCAGCAAAACTGTTACTTTTCCTCCTCTTTAACTTTTCTAGGGCCAGAGAAAGACGGAAAATTACTGAAGGTCATGCATGGCCAGCAACTGCAGACCAGCTCTTCGTGTCTGAGATGACAGAATTAGGCTAAAACAAAAGGAGACAGGGAGACAGTCATTTCCATTCACATCTGAGTCCGTGCTCTCGTGCAGATGAGGAGCAAATCAATATTTTTATGTTTGATATTCAGCTCAGGGGAAGAAAAAATAGGTTCTTATTTCTGGAGTGTTAGTCATAGACATTAGCAGAATTATTTTTATTACTCAAAATTTTATAGAGAAATTGTGCACACGGGGTCTATATTTTTGTAGCTACACAGTTTTACTAAGGGGAATTTTAGGATTTGTACAACCAGTTTCCTTTCCATTTTTTCTTAATTTCAGTAATGTGTTGTTTCCTGGCAAAGCAGTAAGGCAGTAATAAAATACGAGCTCTCTAGTGTCTGTAAGCCTCTGAGTGAACCCTTAACCACAACTGTAGGAAAGTGAAAAGAACAGTAATCATTAATAACTTTGTGACGTGAACAAAGCAGTTCAGGTGATCTACAACTTTGACTTAAGGGAATGAATCTGTTTACTGTTCTTCATGAAGGAAGGATCTGAGATGGGTGTCTCACAGAAGCAAGTGACCTGATGAAACACGCAGCTGGACAAGGAAGCATGCGGGCCCGAAAATTTTGGAAATTTCAACCTAAAACTTACGATTCTCCTGATTTCAAGGATTCATAAAGTAAAGGGAATGTAGCCAAATGGAAAAAGGACACCTACATAATTCAGGAAGCAGCACTTTCTGACATTCCCTGCTGCTTCAGGCTCCTAAAAATAGATCAGTTAAGGGCAACATGTAATAATTTCCTTCAGAAAAGTGGTAAAGATATTTTTTATTGGAAAGTGTTCTAAATTTCTGCAATATAAGCAACAGAGGAATCTTCAGCCTATTTTAGAGGAAGACACAAGGTGTTATGCAGCATATATTTAAAATAACTTTTTTTTTCTTTTCCCTGTGGCCTTATTAGCATTTAGCTGGAAGGCATTACATGATTCTTTGCTTCAGTGTGTTCTGTGCAAATTACCAGGGTGGAAAGTGTCCTTACTAATAGATTTAAAATATACTTTAGAGTGATTTTTTTGTTGTTGTTGACAGACAGCATTGACATGGGGTCTTCAACTGGGGCAGCAACATTCACCGTCACTGTGAGAGTGTAGTGACACATCAGGTGACTCAGGAAGTCATTTCAGAGTAAGACACAGAATTTAAAACTTGATCCGCATAGCCCTCTGATATACTGTTTCAATATGCCAAATTTGTAAAGTATGACAGTACAGAGGTATTCATTTACAAAGAAACTACTTTTAAAATAAAACATTTTGTTTACACTTGCTTAGACTTATTTTCATTATATCAATTAGATAGCTCTCATTGCATGAACTTGAAAATATAATGTAGTACTTGAAATTTTGCCATAATTTAGAGGTTAAACATTATAATATATTTTATATATCTAAAACTTATTGCATTAATTTTTAAACTTTTCCTTTTTGTGGGCCAAAGCAGTAAGGCAGTAATAAAATACGAGCTCTCTAGTGTCTGTAAGCCTCTGAGTGAACCCTTAACCACAACTGTAGGAAAGTGAAAAGAACAGTAATCATTAATAACTTTGTGACGTGAACAAAGCAGTTCAGGTGATCTACAACTTTGACTTAAGGGAATGAATCTGTTTACTGTTCTTCATGAAGGAAGGATCTGAGATGGGTGTCTCACAGAAGCAAGTGACCTGATGAAACACGCAGCTGGACAAGGAAGCATGCGGCCAGAAAATTTTGGAAATTTCAACCTAAAACTTACGATTCTCCTGATTTCAAGGATTCATAAAGTAAAGGGAATGTAGCCAAATGGAAAAAGGACACCTACATAATTCAGGAAGCAGCACTTTCTGACATTCCCTGCTGCTTCAGGCTCCTAAAAATAGATCAGTTAAGGGCAACATGTAATAATTTCCTTCAGAAAAGTGGTAAAGATATTTTTTATTGGAAAGTGTTCTAAATTTCTGCAATATAAGCAACAGAGGAATCTTCAGCCTATTTTAGAGGAAGACACAAGGTGTTATGCAGCATATATTTAAAATAACTTTTTTTTTCTTTTCCCTGTGGCCTTATTAGCATTTAGCTGGAAGGCATTACATGATTCTTTGCTTCAGTGTGTTCTGTGCAAATTACCAGGGTGGAAAGTGTCCTTACTAATAGATTTAAAATATACTTTAGAGTGATTTTTTTGTTGTTGTTGACAGACAGCATTGACATGGGGTCTTCAACTGGGGGCAGCAACATTCACCGTCACTGTGAGAGTGTAGTGACACATCAGGTGACTCAGGAAGTCATTTCAGAGTAAGACACAGAATTTAAAACTTGATCCGCATAGCCCTCTGATATACTGTTTCAATATGCCAAATTTGTAAAGTATGACAGTACAGAGGTATTCATTTACAAAGAAACTACTTTTAAAATAAAACATTTTGTTTACACTTGCTTAGACTTATTTTCATTATATCAATTAGATAGCTCTCATTGCATGAACTTGAAAATATAATGTAGTACTTGAAATTTTGCCATAATTTAGAGGTTAAACATTATAATATATTTTATATATCTAAAACTTATTGCATTGATTTGAAAATCTAATGATTTTGAAAAATATAAAGTAAATATGACCAGTAAAAATCTTCCATTATTAGTTTTATAAAACAATCTAATTTATGCTCTAAATTGACATAATCTTACTAATTTTCATCCACCTCTCAAGAAACGCCATCTATAAAAACATGTAAACTAAAACATATAGCCTCTCTACCTGTCAGTTTTGATTCTTTTCAGTAATACAGCTATTTCGCTGACCTACTTTTTCAGTGACTACTCATCTTGCTAGGTAAAAATCAAAGGTTTATTTTCTTTCTTGGTGGTTGATGTGTTTCTTGCCTCAGATTATTCATAATTTAGTTAACATACCTATTAAGCTAACTCTTATTTCTGGAATGATTTTATATATTCATAATAAAACAATGAATAATCTATGCTTCTGTATTATTGAGACACCTTCTTCATACCTAATATGTGTTTCACAAGTAATTTCCATCCACTGCATACCTCTGAAAAGAACAAAAAATAAGAATGAATGTGTACATCCAAATCTCTCCAAAGTATTAAAAAATCCTGAATTAATATAAAGTCATATTGCCACTTTCTAAGGAAAGATATTTAAATTAACATGGGTTCTTACAAATTAAAATTGATTCTTATAGCTTCAAAGTTTGAGAATGATGGAGTTTAGTTTTTAATCCGTTGTCACATCATCTGATGACTTCACTGAACTTAATTGTATGAAGAGCATTTGATCTGCTGACACACACATCTCTTGGCGTTTGTCTTACTTGAAATGACCGAGATGTGACCCTGTGAACTGACAGGGTTCCCTCACCACTCACATCATGGACCTGGACATGGCCACTGGCAAATGACTCTTGTAAACATTGCTCTGAAATGTTTTTGATCACTATGGAGTCCTATTTAGTTAACCATTGAGAAAAAAAATGCAAAACTCCCTTATTTTCTCTCTATCAGCAGCATAGGCGTGTGACATCAACACCTGTACTAATGTATATCAGATGCGTACTGAAATCCTAACTAGTCGCTCACCCCCACCACAGCCTTACAGAAACAGGGATGAATTAATTCAGCTCTTCAGTCTCACATCCTAGGCTCTTAATGCTTGCCTTGGTAAATGTTTTTCAGCAAATAGATGACCCTCACCTCATGCTAGCATGGATTCTTCTTCCATAAGAACCGAGTTCTCCGCGGCCCTTTGTGCCTACGCGCAGCACACAGTGTTAAACCGAGACGTCTATACTTGGTAACTAGGTCAATCAGAGCACAGTTCAGGAGACAGCCGCTCAGGCTGTTGTGCGCTCCCATCCCTCCCCGAATGGTGATGTTTGCATCGCAGGTTGAAAGTTGCTTCTGTGAAAGGCAGCATCCCAGTCGTATGCAAAGCCGTGGGCCAGGATGACAGGGTTTTTAACAAGAAAGGATAGAACAAGGACCAGCCAACCCCAATGTGTCTATTAGAATAAAATTCAAAGAAAGAGCTAATCTGAGCAATGGATATGAAATGGAAAGCATATACATCTGGGAGGGAAATGGGGAGGGAAGGCTACAGAATGATCGCCACCTGAAAAGGATCAAAAAAAAAAAGGATCATGGTAGTCCCAGCAGGGAGGAACTAGCTTCATTTTCCAATAAAAACAGGAAAATTAACCCCCCAAATTTATGCCTTTTTATTTCTCTTCATTTGTAACCCGCCCCCCAAGTCTCCTGTAAATAGCTGATGCGTGCAGAGATAGAAAATGCTTTTATATTAATTTTTTAGGGAGCGAATACTAAAAGAGCAATTATACATGTTATAGAATTGATTTCCATTATCTAGCGAGACCTTGGGCTTCCTCAGTGGTTCAGCGGTAAAGAGTCTGCCTGTGACGCAGATATAAGAGATGCAGATTCCACCCCTGGGTCAGGAAGATGCCCTGGAGGAGGGCATAGCGACCCCCTCCAGTATTCCTGGTGGGCTACAGTCCAGGAGATCGCAAACGTCAGACACGACTGAAGCAACTTTGGACACTCACACACACACACACACACACACACACACACACCATACACACAGTGAACCCTTGGCAATATTTAGTTGGATTTAGCTAGAGGAATTAGATGCAGCTAGAGTCAGTTCACTTGATTTGGATTTCAAGTAAAATCCTGCAACTTAATTTGTATAGGGAAAAAGAAAATCTCGTATAAGCCAAGGTTAAAAATACCCACAATAAAGGTCCTTAGTTTAGGGACCTAAGAGTCTGATATTTGTTGTTTAGTTGCTAAGTCGTGTCTGACTCTGCGACGCCATGGACTGTAGCGCACCAGGTGCCTCTGTCCGTGGGATTTCCCAAGCAGTGACACTGGGTGGATTGCCACTCCCTTCTGCAGAGGTGCTTCCAGACGCAGGGTCGCGGCTGTGCCTCCTGCGCCACCAGGGAAGCTCCGCAAGGCAAATGTATCTCACTCTTAATAATCGTGGAAATTTGTTATGTCGAAGCCATAGGAAGGCTTTTTAGTGAGGAATCCACCAAGTAAGACAGACAAAATTAAGCTTTGGATTTACGTGTTTCGTAGAGCCAGGTTTGTTCATATTGCTGATGAATATTCTAGAGCAGAGTCTTTTGTTGCTAAAGGGAGTCTCAACTTTCTCTGTTACCCTGTCACAGGTGATACATGCCGTCAGAAAATGCCCATCATTTCCCTTTTATTTTCCCAAAGTCTTCCCCTTTGTGGCCAGGAGCTACTAAGGTTTTATTAGAATTAAGAATTTTTATCAGCTCAAGTCTGTCAAGTAAGATGGGAAAATGGAAATCAAGCTGAAGATTTTTAATATTGATGTATTTTTGTTATTCTCTAGATGCTGAAGTGTTTCCCTGAAAGTTAGTGATGTTGAACATCTTTTCATGCGATTGTTGGCCATATTTTGCAGGGAAAAATAAAGTTTGTTAAGGTCCTTTACTATATGAATAATCAATTTTTTATATTAAGTTGCATGAGATCTTCATATCTTTATTCTGGATATTAACCCATTGCTACTAAATATATGTTTTGAAAATATCTTCTCCCAAGAAGTAGATTACTGGGCTTCCCTGGTGGTCCAGTGGGTAAGGACACCACCTTGCAGTGCAAGGAGCACCGGTTCGATCCCTGGCCTGGGAAGATCCCATGTGCTGCAGAGCGGCTGGACCCATGTGGCCAGTCACCGAGCCAGAGCTCTGGAGCGCATGTGCCCAGAGCCGATGCTCTGCAACAACAGAGGCCATTGCAATGGGAGGCCCACAGGAGCCAAAGAACAAAGATGGATGAAAACAGACAAATGAAAGACCAATAGAAGTGGCCCGCCCGCTCTCCTCCCTCCCCCCCCCCTCAAAAAGTAGATTATCTTTTCATTTTGCTACTGGTTTTCTTTACTGTGAAAATGTGTTTTAGTTTCAAGTAATCTCATTTGTTTGTTTTTCCTTTTGATGCCCTTGCCTAAGGAGATAAATCCAAAAAAAAATACCCACTAAGATTATGTAGACGAGGTGACAGCCATTGTATTTTTCTAGGAATTCTGTGGTTTCTGACCTTATATTCAAGTCTTTAACCCATTTTGATTTTAATTTTATACATAGTGTAATACACTTGTCCAGATTCATTCTTTTGCTCAGAGCTGTTTGGTTTTCCCAGCTGTCTCTTCCCCGTTGTATACTCTTGCCTCCTTTGTCATAAATGACCAGTGTCGGTGGGCTTAGTCTAGGCTTTCTGTTCTATTCCATTGATGAATGTGTCTGTTTTTGCATCAGTATCATACTGCTGGAATTATTACAGCTTTACAGTATAGTTTGAAATCTAGGAGCATGATATTCTCAATTTTGTTTTTCTTTTTAAAGCTCGCCTTGGCTATCTGTCATATTCTCAATTTTGGTCTGTCAAGTAAGATGGGAAAATGGAAATCAAGCTGAAGATTTTTAATATTGATGTATTTTTGTTATTCTCTAGATGCTGAAGTGTTTCCCTGAAAGTTAGTGATGTTGAACATCTTTTCATGCGATTGTTGGCCATATTTTGCAGGGAAAAATAAAGTTTGTTAAGGTCCTTTACTATATGAATAATCAATTTTTTATATTAAGTTGCATGAGATCTTCATATCTTTATTCTGGATATTAACCCATTGCTACTAAATATATGTTTTGAAAATATCTTCTCCCAAGAAGTAGATTACTGGGCTTCCCTGGTGGTCCAGTGGGTAAGGACACCACCTTGCAGTGCAAGGAGCACCGGTTCGATCCCTGGCCTGGGAAGATCCCATGTGCTGCAGAGCGGCTGGACCCATGTGGCCAGTCACCGAGCCAGAGCTCTGGAGCGCATGTGCCCAGAGCCGATGCTCTGCAACAACAGAGGCCATTGCAATGGGAGGCCCACAGGAGCCAAAGAACAAAGATGGATGAAAACAGACAAATGAAAGACCAATAGAAGTGGCCCGCCCGCTCTCCTCCCTCCCCACCCCCCCTCAAAAAGTAGATTATCTTTTCATTTTGCTACTGGTTTTCTTTACTGTGAAAATGTGTTTTAGTTTCAAGTAATCTCATTTGTTTGTTTTTCCTTTTGATGCCCTTGCCTAAGGAGATAAATCCAAAAAAAAATACCCACTAAGATTATGTAGACGAGGTGACAGCCATTGTATTTTTCTAGGAATTCTGTGGTTTCTGACCTTATATTCAAGTCTTTAACCCATTTTGATTTTAATTTTATACATAGTGTAATACACTTGTCCAGATTCATTCTTTTGCTCAGAGCTGTTTGGTTTTCCCAGCTGTCTCTTCCCCGTTGTATACTCTTGCCTCCTTTGTCATAAATGACCAGTGTCGGTGGGCTTAGTCTAGGCTTTCTGTTCTATTCCATTGATGAATGTGTCTGTTTTTGCATCAGTATCATACTGCTGGAATTATTACAGCTTTACAGTATAGTTTGAAATCTAGGAGCATGATATTCTCAATTTTGTTTTTCTTTTTAAAGCTCGCCTTGGCTATCTGTCATCCTTTATGATTCAGTACAAGCTTTAGGATTTTTATTTCCAGTTCTGTGAAAAATGCTGTTGATATTTTGATAGATTTTGTATTGAATCTGTGTATGTTTTGGGAGGCACGGATTGTTTAACGTGGATTCTTCCAATCTATGAGTGTGGGATCTTTCCATTTATATACAGTATCTTTAATTTCTGTCTTTCAGAGTACAGGTTTTTTACCTTTATGATAAAGTCTGTTTCTAGGTATCTTGCAGGCAGTTTATCAGTGCACAGAAGTGCAACAGATTTCTGTATATTAATTTTGTATTCTGCAAATTTACTTAATTCACTTGTTCTAAAGTTTTATGGTAGAGTCTTTAGAGTTTCCTGTGTAAAATATCAGGCTTCCCAGGTGGTAATAGTGGTAAAGAACTCGCCTGCCAGTGCAGGAGGCACAAGAGATGCAGATTTGATCCCTGTGTCAGGAAGATGCCCTGGAGGAGGGCATGGCAGCCCTTTCCAGTGTTCTTGCCCGGAGAATCCCATGGACAGAGGAGCCTGGTGGGCTACAGTCCATAGGCTTGTAAAGAGTCAGACACAACTGAAATGACTTAGTACACACACACACGTATTATATCATGTAATCTGCAAAGAATGGCAGTTTTACTTCTTTCTAATTTGGCTGTCTTTTATTTCCTTGTCTAATTGCCGTGGCTAGGACTTATATATTGAATAAAAGCAGCAAGAGTGGATATCCTTGTCTTGTTCCTGATTTTTAAGGAAAAAGCTTTTAGTCATTTATCACTGAGTATAATGTTTGCTCTGGCATACCAGACAGGATAAAAAAGAAAAAAAAAACACCACCTCTCAACAGTGTGGGTATAGAGGAAACATACCTTAACATAATAGAGATCACATACGAGATTTTACATACATATCACTTTATTTTAAATTGATCATCACAATACTGAATGCCTTCTAAAAGGTACACTCCACATTTTACATTTTTGACATCATATTTCACATTTTTTGCATATGTTTTTACTAATTTTTGTAATTTTAGTTGATTTTGCTACTTTTGCCTTTAACCTTAGCCTTGGGAATGGTTGACACCTCTGCTTGTGTGTGTCAGTGTGATTTTTCCTTTCATATATTTTCCTGTTTCTAGTTATAGACATTTCTTTCTGCTTAAAGAAATCTCCTTAGCTTTTCTTATTTGACCAGTTTAGGCGGAGGCATATTCTGTTAGCTTTTGCTTGTTTGTAAGACTCTTGATCTCTCCTTCAATGCTGAATGATAACCTTGCCAGGTAAAGTATTCTTGATTGTAACTTTTTTTATTCATCAGCACTTTGATCACATTCTATACCATTCTGGCCTGTATAGTTTCCTTCTGAAAAGTCAGCTTTTTTTTTTTTAATGGGGTTCCCTTATGTGTAACTAGTTGTTTTCTTATTCTGCCTTTAAGATTCTCTTATCTTGAACTTTTGACATTTTAATTAGAAAGTTTGTTTGCTTGAGCCTCTTGGGGTTGATCTATTGGAAACTGTCCTTCCTATACTCAGCTAACTGTTTTCTTCACTAGGTTAGGCAATTTTAAGGCTACCCTATTTTTCAGGCACAAGAGATGCAGATTTGATCCCTGTGTCAGGAAGATGCCCTGGAGGAGGGCATGGCAGCCCTTTCCAGTGTTCTTGCCCGGAGAATCCCATGGACAGAGGAGCCTGGTGGGCTACAGTCCATAGGCTTGTAAAGAGTCAGACACAACTGAAATGACTTAGTACACACACACACGTATTATATCATGTAATCTGCAAAGAATGGCAGTTTTACTTCTTTCTAATTTGGCTGTCTTTTATTTCCTTGTCTAATTGCCGTGGCTAGGACTTATATATTGAATAAAAGCAGCAAGAGTGGATATCCTTGTCTTGTTCCTGATTTTTAAGGAAAAAGCTTTTAGTCATTTATCACTGAGTATAATGTTTGCTCTGGCATACCAGACAGGATAAAAAAGAAAAAAAAAACACCACCTCTCAACAGTGTGGGTATAGAGGAAACATACCTTAACATAATAGAGATCACATACGAGATTTTACATACATATCACTTTATTTTAAATTGATCATCACAATACTGAATGCCTTCTAAAAGGTACACTCCACATTTTACATTTTTGACATCATATTTCACATTTTTTGCATATGTTTTTACTAATTTTTGTAATTTTAGTTGATTTTGCTACTTTTGCCTTTAACCTTAGCCTTGGGAATGGTTGACACCTCTGCTTGTGTGTGTCAGTGTGATTTTTCCTTTCATATATTTTCCTGTTTCTAGTTATAGACATTTCTTTCTGCTTAAAGAAATCTCCTTAGCTTTTCTTATTTGACCAGTTTAGGCGGAGGCATATTCTGTTAGCTTTTGCTTGTTTGTAAGACTCTTGATCTCTCCTTCAATGCTGAATGATAACCTTGCCAGGTAAAGTATTCTTGATTGTAACTTTTTTTATTCATCAGCACTTTGATCACATTCTATACCATTCTGGCCTGTATAGTTTCCTTCTGAAAAGTCAGCTTTTTTTTTTTTAATGGGGTTCCCTTATGTGTAACTAGTTGTTTTCTTATTCTGCCTTTAAGATTCTCTTATCTTGAACTTTTGACATTTTAATTAGAAAGTTTGTTTGCTTGAGCCTCTTGGGGTTGATCTATTGGAAACTGTCCTTCCTATACTCAGCTAACTGTTTTCTTCACTAGGTTAGGGCAATTTTAAGCTAACAATATTTCTTCAAATAAGTCTTATGTCTCTATCTTTCTTCTGGTACCTCCATAGTACAATTCTTAGTATGCTTGGTGCACTCTCAGACGTGCCTGAACTGTCCATATTTTTAAATTTTTTTCTTTTTGATATTCCACATGGGTAATTTCCTCGCCCCAATCTTTCAGATCACTGATCCATTTTTTTGTGTGTTGGCGGAGGAGGGGTTGAGGAAGGAGTGGGGTGGGCGGACCACTTCTATTGGTCTTTCATTTATCTGTTTTCATCCATCTTTGTTCTTTGGCCTGTGTGGGCCTCCCATCGCGGTGGCCTCTGTTGTCACAGAGCACCAGCCCTGGGCGCATGCGCTCCAGAGCTCTAGCTCAGTAGGACACATCGGTCCAGCCGCTCCGCGGCACGTGGGATCTTCCCAGGCCAGGGATCAAACCAGCGCCCCTTGCACTGCAAGGTGGTGTCCCTACCCACTGGACCACCAGGGAAGCGATCACTGATCCATTTTTTAAAATTATTTCTTTCTTTATTTTTGGCTCTGGTGTGTCTTCGTTGCTGCATGGGCTTTTCGCTGGTTCTGGTGAGGGGAGCAGCTCTCTAGTTGCAGAGCCCGGGCTTCTCTTGTGGCGGGACACAGGCTCTCGGGTGTGGCATGTGAGCCCTGTAGTTGCGGCCCTGGGCTCCGGAGCGCTAGCCCAGTAGCTGTGGCGCACAGGCCTAGTTGCTCTGATTCATTCTTCTCCATCATCTAATTCACTGTTGACTCCATCGAGTGTATTTTTCATCTCCGTTATTGTATCCTTCAGTTCTCATGGGTTCTTTCTTACGCTTTCTACCTTTCTGTTGAAGTCCTCCCTGCGTGCGTCCATCTTTCTAATGAGCTCAGGAAGCGTCTTGATCACTGAGACTTTAAACTCTTTCTCAGATAAATTATTTATCTTCATTTCATTTGGTTCTTTTTCTGAGACTTTGTCTCATTCTTTTCTTTGGAACGCATTCTGTGGCCTCAGTAAGTTTAACCTTTCCGTGTGGTCCTCCGTATTGGGTGGACCAGCTGTGTCTCCTGTCTTGAAGGAGTCGTCTTATTCTTACGTAGAAGGTTTGCTGTGGGGCGGAAAAGAGTAACTTGATTATCTATAGTATGAAAGTGCTGTGCTATGCTGGTTTTTGGGGGGGGCGGGGGGGAGCATAGATCCTGCTTCATGTTCTGTGAGTTTCTTGGATCTGTGGTTTGGTTTCTGACCTTTATTTAGGAAAATCCCTAGTCCTTATTTTTTCCAGTATTTCTCCTCTTCCCTTCCCACTCCCCCTCTGGTAGTCCTGTTATGTCTATAGTGCACCTTTTAGAGTCGTTTCACAGTCCTCGGATACTCTGTTTCGTATTAGTCTTTGTTCTCTTAACTTTTTAACTTTTGCGGATTCCATTGATACATCCTCCAGACCAGTTTGCCTCCTCAGTTCGGTCTAGTCTACTGAGAAGCTCATCAGAGTTCTGTTTCTTGGAGGCGTCCTGATCGCTAGCGTTTCTTTTCGGTCCTTTTTTAGAGTTTCCGTGTTTTTGCTCACACCGACCACCTGTTCTTGCATGCCGGCCAATTTATCCATCGGTGTCCTTGGTGTTTTAATACTTGTTATTTTAAGTTCCTACACTGATAATTCTAACATCCCTGCCATGTCTGGTTCTAATGCTTTCTCTCTCTTTTAAAATTGTGTTTTCTGTATTGGAAAATTTTTTTCCTGGTGTACTGGGTAAAAGAAACTGCTCTAAACTACTCGTGGCAGTTCCTCCAGCGCTAGCCCAGTGTGGCGCAGGCCTAGTTGCTCTGATTCATTCTTCTCCATCATCTAATTCACTGTTGACTCCATCGAGTGTATTTTTCATCTCCGTTATTGTATCCTTCAGTTCTCATGGGTTCTTTCTTACGCTTTCTACCTTTCTGTTGAAGTCCTCCCTGCGTGCGTCCATCTTTCTAATGAGCTCAGGAAGCGTCTTGATCACTGAGACTTTAAACTCTTTCTCAGATAAATTATTTATCTTCATTTCATTTGGTTCTTTTTCTGAGACTTTGTCTCATTCTTTTCTTTGGAACGCATTCTGTGGCCTCAGTAAGTTTAACCTTTCCGTGTGGTCCTCCGTATTGGGTGGACCAGCTGTGTCTCCTGTCTTGAAGGAGTCGTCTTATTCTTACGTAGAAGGTTTGCTGTGGGGCGGAAAAGAGTAACTTGATTATCTATAGTATGAAAGTGCTGTGCTATGCTGGTTTTGGGGGCGGGGAGCATAGATCCTGCTTCATGTTCTGTGAGTTTCTTGGATCTGTGGTTTGGTTTCTGACCTTTATTTAGGAACATCCCTAGTCCTTATTTTTCCAGTATTTCTCCTCTTCCCCTTCCCACTCCCCCTCTGGTAGTCCTGTTATGTCTATAGTGCACCTTTTAGAGTCGTTTCACAGTCCTCGGATACTCTGTTTCGTATTAGTCTTTGTTCTCTTAACTTTTTAACTTTTGCGGATTCCATTGATACATCCTCCAGACCAGTTTGCCTCCTCAGTTCGGTCTAGTCTACTGAGAAGCTCATCAGAGTTCTGTTTCTTGGAGGCGTCCTGATCGCTAGCGTTTCTTTTCGGTCCTTTTTTAGAGTTTCCGTGTTTTTGCTCACACCGACCACCTGTTCTTGCATGCCGGCCAATTTATCCATCGGTGTCCTTGGTGTTTTAATACTTGTTATTTTAAGTTCCTACACTGATAATTCTAACATCCCTGCCATGTCTGGTTCTAATGCTTTCTCTCTCTTTTAAAATTGTGTTTTCTGTATTGGATGTAGCTCATAATATTTTCCTTCATAGCCAGACATGATGGATGTACTGGGTAAAAGAAACTGCTCTAAACTACTTTTTGGTGATGTGGCTGTGAGGTCCAGGGGGAAGGGATGTGTTGCCTAGTTTTGTAGCTAGGTCGCAGTCTCCTAGTGAGACCATGCTGTGGGCTATAAACATCCCAAGAGATTCTCAGTTGATATTTTCCCTCATATTTTAGGTGGGTCCGTATGGCTAGAATGGGAAGTGGTTGGCATCTCCCCTTTTCAGGAAATTAAGGTCTGATCATCACTGAGCAGGTCAGGCTTTGGTTGGCGAGCTTCCCCCGGGGGTTGTGTGGGTGTGCGCTCCGCGGCTTCAGTCGTGTCCGACTCTTTGCAACGCTGCGGGCTGCAGCCCGCCAGGCTCCTCTGTCTGTGGGATCCATCAGCCAGGAACACTGGAGTGGGTCGCCGTGCCCTGCTCCAGGAGATCCTCTCAACCCCACCCAGGGATCAAACCCGGGTCTCCTGCAGTGCAAGCGGATGCTTTACTGCTGAGCCACCAGGGAAGCAGACTTGTTAAAAAGTGATCCTCTGGCAAATTTCAAAATGGGTCCTTTTCTTCTCCCCCTGCTGGAAGCACCAGGGAATTTTTTTCAGCTCTTTACTGTGGGAACCTGGCTGAGCTCCTAGAGGTAAATCTCATAATGTTGTGAGCATCTGCCTGTGACTGGGCCCCCAGAGATTTTAACTCTCAGAGTCGTCCTTGCCGAGCCTGCAGAAACTTGTCAGTGGTGTTTCCAGTGTTTCTCTTCCCACCCTGCTTCCACTCGTGGCCCTGCTCTCGTCAGCTATTACTTGCCTGTCCCGTCTCTCTGGTTTTTCTGTTCAAAGATCCAAAGAGTTGCTGAGTTTTTCAGTCTGGTCAACTTTTTACTTGTTAAGACAGAGTGGCAATTCTCAAGTGTGTGCAACCAGAGACCTTCTGTTTCTCTTTTGGCACATTGGTTTTGTGACATTGTGTATGAAAGACCTGTGAGAGTAAGATTGAATTTTATATTCCTATAAATATTCCTTATTGTTTTTCTCTCAAGTTTATTCAGGGGTCATATTCTTCCATTCTGCCTACTTCTCATCTTCCCAGATCATGGCTTTAAGGTTAGAAAAGTTTCCCAATTGAATTAAAGAATCCATTTCTTTTTTTTCTCGTATTCTAGCCATTTGTGGTTAAGCCTAATGTAGATATGAGATTTCACTGTTCATTGTGTATTGTGACTTGGGCCTCAATTCAATCTACTGGTTGCTTTTGTAGGTCTTCCAGTCTTTCTTTTGAAAACAAACGAATAATAAAAGTTAAGCATTGTTTGCATCATACTTGAACCCATAAAAGTATGTTTTGTTAATAAAATTTACTCTAATGAACAGCTCCCATAATCAAACTTAAAAAAAAAAACCACTTAATTCTCTTACAGATGATCAAAATTCAGCATTTACTTTTCTAATTGTTGATTGCTATTTGGGCTCTGTCTGAGTTGACTGATTTTTTATGCTGTTCATAACTTGTGTTTTATAAAATTATTGGTTATGATTGCTAGCCTAAATAGAACTAAACGCTGTAAGTCATAAGTGAAAGAAATGCTATAGGAAATAAAAATACACAAAAAACTGATGACATTAATTATCAGTTTCTGTAATAAAGACACACATGATACTGTTGAATCTTTGTTGAGCAAGCATCTTCTTGAATTATTTTTCCAGGAGAGAATATTCACATATTACCCTGTAATGTTTATATCCATGTAATATTATAATCACCATGATTTTCTAGAATATAGTACCTCACATTTGCCTCTTTCTCTAATTCCTGTCAAAATCAGGGAGTGGATCACACGATTCAAGTGTTATTATGTACTATCTTGCACATTAGTTGCAATTGGTTGTCCAAATAAAGCTTAAAATCTTTAAATCACACTTCATCATTTTCCCTGAGGGAAAATGGGACATAATTTCAATAAATCATAATTATCTTGGTGCTTATCCTAAAATTCTGGTTTACATGGAATAAAGTGGAAACTTCATACACAAACAACCACCTGCTGGAGAACCAGGCTGTGCCGAGAACATGTGAAGGTTGCAGAGACCGCTCTGATAGATTTGGTACACAGATGGAGCAGATTAAAAGCAAATATGTTAAAAAGATTTCCTATTTAACGTAATTGGTACTTTTGAAATGTTAGTTTCCATACCTAGGGTTTTATCCATTTTTGCCATGCCTTCATTGTTCATACGTGTAATAACAAATTTCCGCACATGGACTTAAAAGGAAGACAGTAAGTGTGAGACGCTATTGTTTGTTTTAGTCGCTAAGTCACATCTGACTCTACAATCCCATGGACTGTAGCCCGCCAGGCTCCTCTGTCCATGGGATTCTCCAGGCAAGAATACTGGAGTGGGCTGCCATTTCCTTCTGCCGGGGATCTTCCGACCCAGGAACTGAACCTGCGTGTTCTGCTTGGCAGGCAGATTCTTTATCATTGAACCACCTGGGAGGCCCATGAGATGTTATATTCATATGTAAACCACAAGGGGAGTAGCATTTAAGGAGATGATTACATGTCTACTTGGGGACAATCCCAAGTAGACTCTATCCTCTGAAGAAAAGAACAGGATAGACACTGTCTTCTATCTCTTATAAGTAAACACTAAGTTTTATTTTTCCTAGTGCACTCTTATCTGGGGCTTTCCCAGTGATTCTGCAGTAAAGGATTCACCTGAAATGCAGGGGACACAAGAGACATGGGTTGGAACCTTGAGGTGGGAATATGCCCCGAGGAGGAAGTGGCACCCCCTACAGTTATCCTGCCTGGGAAAGCCAGAGGAGCCTGGCAGGCTGCACTCCATGGGGTCGCAGAGAGCTGGACGTAACTGGAGCGACTGAGCACACACGCACTCATGCATTTGTCTTAGCACAGAACAAACTGTATGTATTTAAGAGTACAAATAATATAGATTTACTGACATATATCATTATTCATAAAAATACTCAGTTTGGCCCATGGATTATTGGCCACGGAGCCACCTGGGAATCCCAATTCTCAATAGTCATAGTTAATCCATTTGGTTTCAAGAGATTTTTCTAGGGATAGTTACAGGATGTAGTAGATACATGCATGAAAGTTGAATGCATAATATTATAAAATGTTTTTATAAGTAAACATATTTATTAAGAGATGACTTTGTACCAGATACTGGAGGTGAAATGGAGATTAAGACAGGCAAATGCTCAAAAAGAAGAAAAAAACAGGCAAGATTTTGGCCAAGATGGACAAAAGCAAAAAGGTGTTGCCTGACGCTCTGCGCTGCCCTGAACAAATGGATGTGCCCGGAGGCTGCTATGTCCTGCGTTTATCAGTTCTTCTTGTTATTATGTAAAAATTCTCTTCCTTACGTGGGTCGGAGATCTCTAAAAGTCCCACTCCTGTTTGTAACTCAGACTCTATAGCCCCACAGAGTAAACCTATCCTAATTTTACGGAGCAGACTTCCAATTTTAAAACAACTGCCGTCACCTTTCTACTGACTGCTTTCTTAGGCCAGGCACAGTGCTGTCTTCCTCCGCCGCTCACATAGCACGGCATCACGCGTCCTCACCCTGGAGCGTCTCCTCAGCAGGCCTGCGGTCTCTCAACGTCATCACTCAGTGGTGGTGTTACAGCCTTTCCCCAGGCTCCAGGCTCAGTGCACCTCACCCAGCATCAAGGGGAGGAAACTGTGCCTTCCCGTACTTTGTTGCATATATCAGCAATGCCAAAGGATGGGGTCAGAATTTGTAGTTTGTCTAGAGGAGTAGTGTGTTTCATACAGCTTTAAGCGGATCTTCTCTTTACTGCTCACTTGTCCATGTTTTGGGCCCTCTTTACAGGATGTAGGCTTCCTGGTGGCTCAGACGGTAAAGAATCTGCCTGCAACGCAGGAGGTCCGGATTTGATCCCAGGGTTGGGAAGAGGCCTGGAGGAGGAGTGCCACGGGCAGAGGAGCCCGGCAGCCACCGTCCGTGGGGCTGCCAGGGTCAGAGTGACTAACACACTTGCGTAGAAACAGCCATGGGCCTCTCCGACATTGCCTAATGCCTGATTTGGCTAATTGTTCTCTTTCGTCTAGACCATTTTGATTTTGTAAATGACTCCACCACACGCTGATGATCTCGTCCAGCTCAGGGCAAGTATTCGGTTTGATTCAGCACACAGCCCATACTTTCATCAGCCATTGGTAAAATGCCCATGCCGTCTCTGTCAGGGAATTCTTGATCTCCATCCCTAAGGATCAAAAGATCAACCAGAAGAAGTAAAAAAAAGAAAGAAAATCCCAGGGTTATCTTATCATCTACTGGTGGATGCATTTGCATTAGGATTTATGGAAGGCTTATGGATGCACCATGACTAAAACGTGACCTCTTCTGTCATGTTTGTGCAAGCATCTGTTGGGTTATTGTTTCAACTGGAATTTCCTAGGACCCCATCCAGAGGTGATTCAGTGAGTCTGGGCTGACTCACTGGAATATGGAAATGCACACGTCTCCCTAAAGATGGCAATGCTGGTGCCCGGGTATCCCCGCGCTGATGAACAGGAAAGCTGTTGCTTCAAAGACGGAGGACCTGGTTTCATAGTCCAGCCCCACCGTTGATAAGCAGGACTGAGGACAGGTTAATTAGCCTCTCTGAGCATCTGTTCCCCCCTTGGAAAGTTAACCTGTAGTTTTGAATTAAGATTTAATCAAGATAATAAATATAGAGCATTGAGCACATAATAGGCACTAATTAATTTTTTTTTTTCTGTTCTCTTACCAATACAAACCCAAGATGTAGTACTGTGGCCAGATTGATTGTCCAGACACTTGTAGAAAATAGTCTGTGAATCACACACCATATAGTTACATCTGTAAGGCTGAATGAGTGTAAAAGAGGCTGAAAACATGATCTCAGCTTGAGCTGAAAAGTTCATTATCATTATAATTATTTACCTCATGAGGTTTTGAGTCTTGAAGATAAGAAATTAAAGAATCACAAAAAGGCTTTTCTGGTGGCTCATCAGTAAAGAATCTGCCTACGGTGCACAAGACTTGGAGACGTGGGTTCAATCCCTGGGTCAGGAAGATCCCCTAGAGAAGGAGATGTCACCCTTTCCAGTATTCTTGCCTAGAGAATCCCATGGACAGAGGAGCCTGGCAGACTCCAGTGCATGGGGTTGCAAAAGAATCAGACATGACTGAGTGACTAAGCAATAGCAACAACAACAAAGTCTGTAAAACTGATACTAGACTGGGAGGATTTGACAATTATGATTATTTTAAAGTCATACCTAGTAACACTCAAGATAGAGTAGTTCTTAGGTTCTACCATCCTTGTTTTCTGTAGGTCGAATAAAAATATCAAATTACTGCAAAAATACTGACCACTACTGCTCATTTCAAAATAGAGTTGAAAGTTTCTCTTCTACCTTATACAAAATGCTTCTGTCTCAGTAATTCTCATCTTCTCAAAAGTAATTGACAGTATCTTAAAGCAAATTATCTGCCCTCAATACTGTAATCTTCTGAGAAAGCTGTAAAGGCAGAGAGTAAAAACAAATTATATCCTCAGATTATTCAGTTGAATGGATTTGGTGTGCATAGAATATAATGAAGTCTCAAAGTCTTCCCTATTTGATTTTTATAACTAAAATTTCTATGAATGACCGAGAGGAAAAGATAAAAAAAAAAAAAACAAACAAAAAAACACACACACACACAGTAAGATAAAGTAGTAAATATGATTCTCATCTCAATGTCTCGGGAGAGAGAAACAGTGAACCCTTCACTCCTGCCCGAAGTCCTCCTCCAAGTCTGTGCATTACCGTGAGTACGACTCTGATATATCCACGTCTTGACAAAGTAAGTTAGATGAATAATACCTACCGTATCTGAGTATGTCACAGGGAAATGGTAGAGAAAAACATCAGGCAGTTCCGAAAAAACGTTCCTGTTAAGATGTGAATTTTCTTTCGAATGAGTTATCCACCCATTTCTCGCTTGTACTTTCACAGTTTCCTTTTCTGATCCTGTATTGACACCTGCTCATTGCCAAAGCAATCCAGAAAAGAAACAAAAAACTAAGAAGTAATATATAAAGGAAACTTATAACCTTACCCTCTCCCAGAATTAAGCTTTTAAACTTAAAAAAATATATTTTACTGTGTAATCTATCCAGAACTCTGTCCCTTTGGGCATGAGGGTTGGCAAGGAAGAAAATGTCACCCTTTCCAGTATTCTTGCCAAAATGGACAGAGGAGCCTGGCAGACTCCAGTGCATGGGGTTGCAAAAGAATCAGACATGACTGAGTGACTAAGCAATAGCAACAACAACAAAGTCTGTAAAACTGATACTAGACTGGGAGGATTTGACAATTATGATTATTTTAAAGTCATACCTAGTAACACTCAAGATAGAGTAGTTCTTAGGTTCTACCATCCTTGTTTTCTGTAGGTCGAATAAAAATATCAAATTACTGCAAAAATACTGACCACTACTGCTCATTTCAAAATAGAGTTGAAAGTTTCTCTTCTACCTTATACAAAATGCTTCTGTCTCAGTAATTCTCATCTTCTCAAAAGTAATTGACAGTATCTTAAAGCAAATTATCTGCCCTCAATACTGTAATCTTCTGAGAAAGCTGTAAAGGCAGAGAGTAAAAACAAATTATATCCTCAGATTATTCAGTTGAATGGATTTGGTGTGCATAGAATATAATGAAGTCTCAAAGTCTTCCCTATTTGATTTTTATAACTAAAATTTCTATGAATGACCGAGAGGAAAAGATAAAAAAAAAAAAAAAAAACAGTAAAAACACACACACACACAGTAAGATAAAGTAGTAAATATGATTCTCATCTCAATGTCTCGGAGAGAGAAACAGTGAACCCTTCACTCCTGCCCGAAGTCCTCCTCCAAGTCTGTGCATTACCGTGAGTACGACTCTGATATATCCACGTCTTGACAAAGTAAGTTAGATGAATAATACCTACCGTATCTGAGTATGTCACAGGGAAATGGTAGAGAAAAACATCAGGCAGTTCCGAAAAAACGTTCCTGTTAAGATGTGAATTTTCTTTCGAATGAGTTATCCACCCATTTCTCGCTTGTACTTTCACAGTTTCCTTTTCTGATCCTGTATTGACACCTGCTCATTGCCAAAGCAATCCAGAAAAGAAACAAAAAACTAAGAAGTAATATATAAAGGAAACTTATAACCTTACCCTCTCCCAGAATTAAGCTTTTAAACTTAAAAAAATATATTTTACTGTGTAATCTATCCAGAACTCTGTCCCTCCCCCCACTATAGCAGAGACGAAGCTATTTAAAAACACTAGGGTTTAGGTTGGCTATTTTAGGAGGGTAAAAGAGTATTCTTAAGGAGAAAAGCCTACTTTTTATTAAGAAAATGATTTTGATAGAGTCTTGTTTGCCTGCCCTTAGTATTTTTATAAGTTCTATCTTCTCAAAGTTCCATTTTTGCATGTAATATTTTCTTGCTAATATAAATAAAATTTTAAGTTAATCAAATGAAAACAGAAATTCTCCTTTATTTCTTAGTCAGTTATAGTCAATTGTACTTGGAATTTAATTTTTAAAAAAGGAGTGTAAATGATTATTAAATACCTAAGTTTCTACTACAAACTAAATATAAGGATGGACACAGGGGATTTTTCTCTTTTGGAAGTAGCTTTGCATTTCTGTGCCACACCAGAACAATTAGAATTCACATCCCTGGAGATTCAGTTCCAGTTCTTTTCTAAGCATTTAAAGGAAACACACATACACAGGTTTCAGCTGTACTTTCCACCTTAACAGTCAAACCAAAGGACTTGACATGTTCATTTTTTCAGTTCTTCCGTGACCCAAATCTGCGCTGATACTTCGTGAACCAGAGGCAGACTTGGCTATAAGTACAGCTGAATTATAAAGAGCCTGAGACAAGGTTTATGTGATTTCCTGGATATGTAATTCATAGATCAATATTTAAAACAATTGATTACCTTATAAACGGTCAAATCGAATTGGTCAGACAGACATTTTAGTCATTAAGACAAAACTTTCAGATGAACCCTATACTGATGAGTAAGTACTTAGTGGTAATATTGTTCAAAATGACTGCTTTAGCTGCAAATTGATCCTATCCATGTAACAAATAGGCATTGGCTTAAGCCACATCTCTTTGTGAACACAGATCAATGAGGACCAGTCTAGCTATTGTCGCTGTGTGCGAGCTGAGTCACTGCAGTCGTTGTCTGACTCTGTGTGAACCTGTGGACCGTACTCCACCAGGCTCTGCTGTCCATGGGATTCTCCAGGCGAGAAGACTGGAGTGGGCTGCCGTGTCCTCCTCTGGAGACCTTTATGACCCAGGGTTTGAACACACATTGCTTACCTTCTCCTGCATTGGCAGGTGGGTTCTTTACCACTAGCACCACCTGGAAAGCCCAGTTATTGTAGTTATCTGCTTGAAAATCAGCATGGGGAGAAATACAAATATGCGCTTAATAAATAGTTTCCAATAATAAATGAGAGCTTGATGTTTGTAGTTCATTTTATCAGTTAGCCCATTTGATCAATAAGCTAAACCTGGGATTCAGGTAGACAGATTTTCCCAGCTTCATGGTATATAACAGAATGGCCCCTGACCCTTCCCTTTTCGGCGCCGTCTCCTGTCACTTTGTCGTGTGTCGGGGTCGGTTGTTTCCTCAAGAGCTGGGCTTGGTCGTGCCACTGACTTTGGCAACTGGAATATTAACCAAGACAGTACAGACGGGGAAAGAGAGGCTTGCTGAGCGCTTGCACTTTGAAGTTTGCCCTCTCTTACTCATCCTTTTTGAAATGTGAAACAGCTGTATTAAGAAGCCTGTTTACTTGGACAGGAAAGACTACATGAAATAGGGATAAGCTGTGGCGTCTCAGCCAGTGGACCTCCAGATGAAAACCCGAGGTGCTCCTGAACTCTGCAGCTCAGCTGACTTGACCCAGTCCTGGCCAACCGCCTAGCCAACTTACAAAGTCATAACAAATAAATAGCTGTGGTTTTAGGCCACCGAAACGTGCAACGTGTGAGGAGCTTAGTCGTGTCTGACTCTTTGTGACCCCCATGGACTATATAGCCTGCCGGGCTCCTCTGTCTGTGGAATTCTTCAGGCATAGGTGCTGGTGTTGGTGGCCATTCCCTTCTCTAGGGGATCCTCCCACTCCAGGGTCAAACCTGGATCTCCGATTCCTTGCCATCAGAGCTATGCAGGGACACCACTGAAACTTGTTCAAATTTTGCAAAAGCTAATACAAACTCCTTATAAATTATGTGGACATTCTGACTTGTGATTCTGCTTTCCGCCAATGTTTTAGTAGCCAAACGGGCACATCTTGGAATGGTTTAATGAATTGTGCCGTTTATTTTTCATACTGCTCAATCTGAGGTAGATTTATGGGAGTCAGAGGATGCTGATGATGTAGGAGGCATGAAATGAGGGATCATTGCCTGCCTTGTATGTTATGTTAGTTTCTAAATGTCAGAAGCTGCACTTCAGTGTCATCCTCCAAGTAAGTTCTGCTTAAACACTCATTCAGAGGGATACTAATACATTTTACATGAACATTTGCTCCACACCAAGTAAATTTGGAAAATGATGAGCTGAAACATATCCTTTGTTGCAGAACTTCTTGGTGATTTCAGGATGCTTGTATAGAAATATATTATGACATAAAAATATATTATGGAATATTTTAAAAATAAGCCTAACTGCATGTCTTGGACACTTATTGATATCTATCAACCAATGTTAGCACACGTGCACACATCAACCAACGCTGGTGACCGCACCAGTCTGGAAAAACTCTTCCTCTGTCCTTTTCAGCCATGTGGTTTGGGTGAAGTCGTTCCTCCAAAAACCCAAGAGTGGAGAGTGAGATGCAGGGTAAAACCTGTCCACTCACGATGCCTCCCAGCCACAGTGATGGACTCGGATATGGGCACGTGAGCTAACCAGGGATAATACCACACAACTGTGTTCTTATTGGGACTTATGAGAGAGTCTGCCACTCTGTCATGTGAAGGTCTGAGGATCGAGGGCTAGAATTGCTGTTGATATGATCTGACTCAAGCCAGTCGCCTCCACCCTGGATGTGTCAGCTTCTTGAGTTCATTTCTTTTTTGGTTAAGTGGGTCTGAATGAACATTTCTGCCATCTAAAATGGGCACCATCCTAACTAATAGGCCACAGATATTTTTTTTCCCCTCACCGCCTGCCGGGCTCCTCTGTCTGTGGAATTCTTCAGGCATAGGTGCTGGTGTTGGTGGCCATTCCCTTCTCTAGGGGATCCTCCCACTCCAGGGTCAAACCTGGATCTCCGATTCCTTGCCATCAGAGCTATGCAGGGACACCACTGAAACTTGTTCAAATTTTGCAAAAGCTAATACAAACTCCTTATAAATTATGTGGACATTCTGACTTGTGATTCTGCTTTCCGCCAATGTTTTAGTAGCCAAACGGGCACATCTTGGAATGGTTTAATGAATTGTGCCGTTTATTTTTCATACTGCTCAATCTGAGGTAGATTTATGGGAGTCAGAGGATGCTGATGATGTAGGAGGCATGAAATGAGGGATCATTGCCTGCCTTGTATGTTATGTTAGTTTCTAAATGTCAGAAGCTGCACTTCAGTGTCATCCTCCAAGTAAGTTCTGCTTAAACACTCATTCAGAGGGATACTAATACATTTTACATGAACATTTGCTCCACACCAAGTAAATTTGGAAAATGATGAGCTGAAACATATCCTTTGTTGCAGAACTTCTTGGTGATTTCAGGATGCTTGTATAGAAATATATTATGACATAAAAATATATTATGGAATATTTTAAAAATAAGCCTAACTGCATGTCTTGGACACTTATTGATATCTATCAACCAATGTTAGCACACGTGCACACATCAACCAACGCTGGTGACCGCACCAGTCTGGAAAAACTCTTCCTCTGTCCTTTTCAGCCATGTGGTTTGGGTGAAGTCGTTCCTCCAAAAACCCAAGAGTGGAGAGTGAGATGCAGGGTAAAACCTGTCCACTCACGATGCCTCCCAGCCACAGTGATGGACTCGGATATGGGCACGTGAGCTAACCAGGGATAATACCACACAACTGTGTTCTTATTGGGACTTATGAGAGAGTCTGCCACTCTGTCATGTGAAGGTCTGAGGATCGAGGGCTAGAATTGCTGTTGATATGATCTGACTCAAGCCAGTCGCCCTCCACCCTGGATGTGTCAGCTTCTTGAGTTCATTTCTTTTTTGGTTAAGTGGGTCTGAATGAACATTTCTGCCATCTAAAATGGGCACCATCCTAACTAATAGGCCACAGATATTTTTTTTCCCCTCACCATAGTTTTGGAGAACTAATGTTTCACAGAACACTTTGGAGAAATCTAGAGAAGGTGCAGTGGAATTGATAATGCATACTGTTTACTGCCTGGGTCAATGTCCCATTTTTACCACAATTAACTTTGTGACTTAAGGCATAATATTTAATCTCTCTATATGCTTCATATTACTTAAGTTGAGTTTCAAATATAACTTTCCTGATGAGGATATTGTGATGCTATTATGACTTAATACATATAAAGCATTTAGAAAAAGTGTCTAGCACATTATAAGTGCTCAAAATGTTTGAGTAGAGAAGATATTGAGTAGCAAGTGTTAGAATGATGGATTTCTAGAGTTTTTAAGAGGTAGAAACCCTTGGCAGTTTTCTAATTTGACATTCCTCACATGATGGCTGAAGAAACTGCGAACAGTAATGGAAATACTTTGCTTGCAGTCAAGTAAAAGAGTGAGTGAAATTAGGAAGTCAGTCTCATTGTTACCATCCATGGTGTTTTACTGGGGTTCTGGGAGTTTCAATGCAAGATTGTTGGTGAGATTCCTGAGACTTGTGCTTTGCTCGAAGTTTAGTTTTCACCTGTCGTCAGAATAAGACTACCTAACTAGGAAGAACAAATAGCCTCCTCTCTTTGAGAATAGAATTCTCCAGGGGTCCACCGTGTCTGTGACCCCAATAGCTTAGATCTTTTAGCCCATATTTTATACGAATGCAGACTTAGTTATTAAGAGTTTGAGATTTCCCTAGTAAGTACATAGTATTGAAAATAGGCTTTTTTTTTTTTTCTAGAAAAAAAACACAGATGTTTTGGTTTTCTTTGTTTTTAGCGATTTTTAATGATTTGCATTTTAGTGTGGTGGTAGTGGCTTAGTGGCCAAGTCCTGTCCAGCTCTTGTGACCCTGTGGACTGTAGCCACCATAATCCTCTGTCCATGGGATTCTCCAGGCGGTACTGGAGCAGGTTTCCACTTCTTTCTAAAGGGGATCTTCCCATCCCAGGGATCAAAACCATGTCTCTTGCATTGCAGGCATATTTTTTACCACTGAGCTACCTAGGAAGCCTGCATTTTAGTTTAGGAGAAAGAGAGAGAAATCTGCATAATTTTTTCTCTGACTTTTCCAACGAATTGAAAAATAGACGTTGAGTTGTATGAGCTGTTGTTTATATATGTTGGGTATTAGTCCTTTCTTGGTCATATCATTTGTAAATATTTCTCCTATTCAGCTCTCTGTTTTATTAATGGTTTTCTTTGCTGTGCAAAAGCTTTTAATTAGGTCCCATTTATTTTTTTTTTTTCCATTTGTTTATTTTTGCCTTTATTTCCTTTACTTGAGGATACAGATTTTTTAAAAAATGTATCTGGGGTTTATGTTAAACAGTGTTCTATCTATGTTTTCCTCTAGGGTTTTAGAGCCTTTGTTCTTACAGTTAGGTCTTCAATCCATTCTGAGTTTGTTTTTATGTACGATGTTAGAGAGGGTTCTAATTTCATTCTTTTCCATGCAGCTGACCAGTTTTCTTAGCATCACTTATTGAAGAGACTATCATTTCTTTGTATAGTCTTGCCTGCTTTGTCATAGATAAAGTGACTGTGTGTAAGTTTATCTCTGGGCTTTCAATCCTGTCCCATTGATATGTATTTCTGTTTTTGTACCAGTACCATACTACTTTGATTACTGTGGCTTTGCAGTATTATCTGAAGTCAGGGAACATGATTCTTCTAGCTTTGTTCTTCTGTCTCAAGATTGCTTGGCTATTCAGGGTCTTTTTTGTTGCCATAAAAAGTTTTAAATTATTTGTTCTAGTCTGCAGGAAACATCATTGGAAATTTGATAGGGCTTGCATTGAATCAGTAGATTTCCTTGGGTACTATGTTCATTTTAATAATATTGATTCTTCCAATCCAAGAACACAGTATGTCTTCCCATGTATTTGTTTCACTTTGATTTCTTTTATCAGTTTCTTATAGTTTCCTGAGTATATGCCTTATTTATCCTTAGGTAGGTTTATGCCTAGTTATCTTATTATTTTTGATGTAAAAGTAAATGGAATTATTTCTTTAACTTCTCTTTCTGATACTTCATTGTCAGTGCATAGAAATGCAACAGATTTCTGTGTATTGATGTTGTATCCTACAACTTTACAGAGTTTGTTGATGAGCTCTAGAAGTCTTGGATGGGGTATTTAGGATTTTATGTGTGTAATATCATGTCACCCGTAGTGACAGCTTTCTTACTTTCCTTAGGTTTCCTAATAGTAGCAAAAATAGTGTAATAGAATATGGTTGTTTCAATGCATATGAAAGATGATCTCGAATTACAAATCCAACAACCGCAAGGAACAATTTCCATCCATTAAGAAGTATTTACTCATGAGAATTCTGCCCAGGGGTTGAGGCAGTGGGAGCAGGTGTCTGTCAGCCTAGCAGAGGAAAGGGCATTTGTATTGTTTTCACCGAATAGAATGTGAAAAACGATCTTTCTTGCTCCTCTTGTTTCCCTGACAGTGGTTTTGGTTAAAAATTATCTATAGCCACAGAGTCAAAAATACCTCCTGCTGTTGAGGAGTGCTTGCTAGGTGCCCACAGTGCCCATGGTCATTTGCTAGTGTGGTATCCAAAGGGTTGGCTTATTTCCAGACAGATTATTCCATTTGCTCTCTAAAAATCATTTTGAGCCTGACACAAATAATCAGTCCAATTCTTAACAGTAAAAGTAACTTAGAAAATAGTAGAATGTAGCCCAAGAACAGTTATTTATTAAATTTATGTTCTAAAACACTGAAAAGGCTCTGGCTCCAGACTGCTAACAAGTTAATGGGCAAAAACATCTTCTTATGAAAGACTTTTAAGTACTAACAAAAACAAATAAATATTGAAATAAACTAACTAGAAAGCTATGCCCCAATTAGTCTGGTGTTTTAATTGAAAAACATTTTTAAACCTGTTTAGAGTTGTTTGAAGTTTATGTGTAGGTTTCATTTTGCAAGATTGAGAGAAAGATAAGAGGCGGTCCGGGCACAATGAGCCTGGCTCTTCCACGGGCACACTTTGGAATTAGTAATCAACCGGAATGAAAAATGTCATTTTAATATATGAAATCCTTTTTTTTAAAAATGTTTTTATCTTAGGTTTATGATTTCTTATTATTTTTGATGTAAAAGTAAATGGAATTATTTCTTTAACTTCTCTTTCTGATACTTCATTGTCAGTGCATAGAAATGCAACAGATTTCTGTGTATTGATGTTGTATCCTACAACTTTACAGAGTTTGTTGATGAGCTCTAGAAGTCTTGGATGGGGTATTTAGGATTTTATGTGTGTAATATCATGTCACCCGTAGTGACAGCTTTCTTACTTTCCTTAGGTTTCCTAATAGTAGCAAAAATAGTGTAATAGAATATGGTTGTTTCAATGCATATGAAAGATGATCTCGAATTACAAATCCAACAACCGCAAGGAACAATTTCCATCCATTAAGAAGTATTTACTCATGAGAATTCTGCCCAGGGGTTGAGGCAGTGGGAGCAGGTGTCTGTCAGCCTAGCAGAGGAAAGGGCATTTGTATTGTTTTCACCGAATAGAATGTGAAAAACGATCTTTCTTGCTCCTCTTGTTTCCCTGACAGTGGTTTTGGTTAAAAATTATCTATAGCCACAGAGTCAAAAATACCTCCTGCTGTTGAGGAGTGCTTGCTAGGTGCCCACAGTGCCCATGGTCATTTGCTAGTGTGGTATCCAAAGGGTTGGCTTATTTCCAGACAGATTATTCCATTTGCTCTCTAAAAATCATTTTGAGCCTGACACAAATAATCAGTCCAATTCTTAACAGTAAAAGTAACTTAGAAAATAGTAGAATGTAGCCCAAGAACAGTTATTTATTAAATTTATGTTCTAAAACACTGAAAAGGCTCTGGCTCCAGACTGCTAACAAGTTAATGGGCAAAAACATCTTCTTATGAAAGACTTTTAAGTACTAACAAAAACAAATAAATATTGAAATAAACTAACTAGAAAGCTATGCCCCAATTAGTCTGGTGTTTTAATTGAAAAAACATTTTTAAACCTGTTTAGAGTTGTTTGAAGTTTATGTGTAGGTTTCATTTTGCAAGATTGGAGAGAAAGATAAGAGGCGCGGTCCGGGCACAATGAGCCTGGCTCTTCCACGGGCACACTTTGGAATTAGTAATCAACCGTGGATAATCTGAAAAATGTCATTTTAATATATGAAATCCATGTGGAAGTATAGAAATAATGTTTATTAACTCCAGAATGAGAACCATCAACATAATTTTTCCATCAAGGCCAATGTTCAGATCCTAATGTATAACTTTCCTTAAGTATGTTTCATTAAGAATCCAGATTTTGATTAATTGTTGAAAAGAAATTACTTAGAACTTTGGGAGTTGTACGAAATGTTACTAACCAGCAATACCTTCTAACTACATTTTGCCGTAGTTGCTTTCTGGTTACCTTCTACATTTGAATTTATGTAAAAATTTAACATGTAACATTTGTATCCTATTAATGTTGATTGAAATAGCTGTTTTTGTTCTGATTTACTGTTGAGTAGGTCCAGGCCAGGAAAAAAAAAAAAGCTAGCGTAGGTATTGCACTAGGATGCTTTTATTAGCTTCGATATTGAGAGGCAAAGCAGGCAATTTAGAGAAGGAAATAACAGAGTTTCATTCCAGTATCTTAAGTTTGGAACCCTTTTGCAGAATTTTAGCAGTATCACCATTCAAAACATAGGTCCACAGAGTCTAGGTACCAATTAGCCTGCAAAGCCAAGCCTCCCACTTTAATCTCTTTCACCTAACCCGTGATTTAATCCCTTTCCACGCCAGTATTAGAAGTATAATGCCTTTGATCCTCTACTGTAGTAAAAATAGATGGTTTATTTAAGCAAAGCAAAACGTCGGACATTTTGTTTTGTACTTGAACAATTCATGTAAAAATCCCGTGTGCGTGTGCGCGCATGTGTGTGCGTTGGCACATGCGCTGAGTCATGTCTGACTCTTCGCAAGCCCATGGACTATAGCCTGCCAGGCTTCTCTGTCCATGGGATTTCCCAGGCACGCATACTGGAGTGGGTTACCATTTTCTCCTCCAGGGAATCTGCCTTCTCCAGGGATCAAACCCACGTCTCTTGTGTCTCCTGCACTGGCAGGTGGAGTCTTTACCACTGAGCCACCTGGAGACGCACAAGCCTCGTAGCTACTGTTTATACGGGCTTCCCAGGTGGTGCTAGTGGTAAAGACCCCACCTGCAAATGCAAGAGACACAAGAGACGTGGGTTTGATCCCTGGAGAAGGACACGGCAACCCACTCCAGTATTCTTGCCTGAAGAATCCCATGGATAGAAGAGCCTGGCAGGTTATAGTCCATGGGGTCACAAATAGTCGGCTATGACTAAAGAACTTAGCATGCATGTGCTATTTAAACAAAACATTGTAATTTTTTAAGAAGTGAATCTAATTTTTGTATGTGAGCCTGTGTATAAATTTGCTTAGACTGGAAGGGATTTCTATGAAAGGCAGCTTGAACTGTTAGCACACAGGAAAGATACGTGTCTTAATGGGAGAATGGGAGGCATTAGACGCTTGGACCAGGAACAGAAAAAAAAAGCCAGGATCCTATATAAGCTATCATTTCTTGCCTGAATCACTTTTTAAGAATAAGATATGACATTTAGTTTGCCCTTAGCATATGCAGGATACATTCAAATACCTTGTTCAAGGATGCGACATCATGAGAAAAGCATTGAGTTTTATGTCAGATGGCCCTGGGTTTGAACTCTAACTCTGTTACTGCCTGAGGCTGCTCACTTTACCTTCTATTTTAAACTTCCATGTGAACATTTGACAATTGGAGTGAATGAGTTGATCCAATGAAGTTTAATTTGAAACTTTTAAAGGAAAGAAAGGAAAACAGTGAAAAGTATCATCAAATCGGCACCTTTATGAGTCATTAGTATTTGTATCATAGTTGACTAGTATTCACTCTTGAGCATCATAAAGGTGAGTCTTGATGCCCTGTCCTGTTATCTTATAGTTTGTGAATCATTATTCTTGTGAATATGAGCTTGAACAGAAAGAAAAGACGACCGTATCCTACTATAGTTGTGTTATTGTCTTTGAAAAGGTTGCTAGACGTGGTTTTGTTGATCTCCTGCATCACAGCAAAGCTCAAGCAGTGGTTGAGAGGTCTGGAGACGAGAGGGGTTCACCCCATGGCCATGGCTTCGGCTCACCAAGGGGAGGCCATGGACGCTGTTCTACAGAAAAGCACCCGAGCTCTGCTTCGTTCTCTCGATCTTGGATGTTAGTTCTGGCGCCTCTTATCACAGGCAGCATTGCTCCTCTGTTTTCAGTAATAAATAACAATCATAAGCTCTGGCTGGGGACCTTGTTAGATCAGAAATTTTACGATATTGTCCATTTTGAACGTTTTCATTCATTCATGAATAATGAAACACTACTGAACATTGTTTCAAAACCGATACTTCACAGATAAATACATGCATGTCTTTCAGAAGGAGAGACATAGACACTGTATTTAAGAGGCTAAGGATTCACCCTGAGCTGTGCATTGAGTGCTCTGCAGAAGAAAACCAGGAGCAGAAACAGAAAATTCTGACATTGAGAGCCTCGCTCCGATACCGAAGCTGCATGTTCTTTAGGTAACACCTTGCTGTTGAGACAGAAACAGCACCAGCATTTTCTGTGAACCAGAGGTTGAATTGATGCTGATGCCTTTGCACAGGACTTTGCACGCAGTAGGTCCTCAGTTGCTCCTGGATAAGCTCCCACCTCGTGGTTCCCGGCCTGGCTGCACGTTGAGGCCCTGACGCCCACCCCAGACCAGTCAGGACGTGGCCTCTGGAGTGGAGGAGGATTCCTGCTTCAGAGCCCGACCGAGGCTCTCGAGCTGACCTCTCCCCCTCCTTGCCCACCTGTGCCTCCCACCTCTCATTTCCTCCCAGCCCTCCCTTTGCTGGAATGTTACCCCCCGTGCTAACACACTCACTTCTTGCCCAGGTTAGAAAGCTTTGCCCAGCTCTCCAGCTCGAGAAATTTGAAAGAAAGAAAAGAAACCGACCGTTTTTTTCATAGTTGACTAGTATTCACTCTTGAGCATCATAAAGGTGAGTCTTGATGCCCTGTCCTGTTATCTTATAGTTTGTGAATCATTATTCTTGTGAATATGAGCTTGAACAGAAAGAAAAGACGACCGTATCCTACTATAGTTGTGTTATTGTCTTTGAAAAGGTTGCTAGACGTGGTTTTGTTGATCTCCTGCATCACAGCAAAGCTCAAGCAGTGGTTGAGAGGTCTGGAGACGAGAGGGGTTCACCCCATGGCCATGGCTTCGGCTCACCAAGGGGAGGCCATGGACGCTGTTCTACAGAAAAGCACCCGAGCTCTGCTTCGTTCTCTCGATCTTGGATGTTAGTTCTGGCGCCTCTTATCACAGGCAGCATTGCTCCTCTGTTTTCAGTAATAAATAACAATCATAAGCTCTGGCTGGGGACCTTGTTAGATCAGAAATTTTACGATATTGTCCATTTTGAACGTTTTCATTCATTCATGAATAATGAAACACTACTGAACATTGTTTCAAAACCGATACTTCACAGATAAATACATGCATGTCTTTCAGAAGGAGAGACATAGACACTGTATTTAAGAGGCTAAGGATTCACCCTGAGCTGTGCATTGAGTGCTCTGCAGAAGAAAACCAGGAGCAGAAACAGAAAATTCTGACATTGAGAGCCTCGCTCCGATACCGAAGCTGCATGTTCTTTAGGTAACACCTTGCTGTTGAGACAGAAACAGCACCAGCATTTTCTGTGAACCAGAGGTTGAATTGATGCTGATGCCTTTGCACAGGACTTTGCACGCAGTAGGTCCTCAGTTGCTCCTGGATAAGCTCCCACCTCGTGGTTCCCGGCCTGGCTGCACGTTGAGGCCCTGACGCCCACCCCAGACCAGTCAGGACGTGGCCTCTGGAGTGGAGGAGGATTCCTGCTTCAGAGCCCGACCGAGGCTCTCGAGCTGACCTCTCCCCCTCCTTGCCCACCTGTGCCTCCCACCTCTCATTTCCTCCCAGCCCTCCCTTTGCTGGAATGTTACCCCCCGTGCTAACACACTCACTTCTTGCCCAGGTTAGAAAGCTTTGCCCAGCTCTCAGCCTGAGCTCTGTCTCCATCTCTCTCCAGTACCTCTCAAAAGAGTGGGTGGAAGATTCCTATTCCTCTCAGCGTCTTCTCTGTTCTTAGGACTGTGACCCCATCTGACATCTTTGTTGTGACATAGGTTTTTCCTGGAATAACCGCTAAGTGGCTCACGGCCTTTATCTTGTTCCTCTTTAATTAAAACTACTGAGTACAGCAGCTAATTCCCGTTTTGACCAAATTGTTTTAATGTACAAAATAAGTTCATGATAAGCACCCTTTTCCTCTATGAGCCAAGGTCATTTGAAGGTCATATCAGGCCATGCATAATCTGACTTTTCAATATATTTCCCTTCCTAGAACTGCTTCTAATTTCCCACGTGATCTGGGTGTGTCTCAGCCATTTTCCCCTCAGTTTTCTTTCCTAGGAAGTGAGACTATGAAATTTAATGATATTTAGGTCTCCATCTTATGTTATTCTGAATATTAGCATAATGGATTATTAATAAAAATGTGTAAACTATGGGTTAAAAGATATACATTTTATATTACGTGTATATTATATACTACATATATATAATTTTGATTTTTGCTAAGAATTGCAATATTGACTGGATCCCTTACCTGTAATTTTTTTCAATTTTATTTTTTCACGTATTGCTCATCTCTTAGAAACATCACTGATTTTTCTTTCACTGAGGTCAAAAATACTACCTGCTCAACAGGGTCATGAAAGTAAAAATGGTATGGGTTTTCTCTTCATTTTTTTCCATTGGTAATTGCCTCAAAAACCCAAAATGCACCAAGTTTACTAATGATAATATGTGCCTAAAATGAGCTATCTATATACATATAGCTCCTTGCATGTTTTCCTTGACTTTATGTAAAATGTATGCACTTTCAGAAGAACATAAGTGAGATGATAACCATAAATAAAGTATAATAAGCTGGAAGAGAGCAGATGTGGAATGGGTTTTGTTGGGACAATAGAAGTTTTCCCTGATTATATGGCCATTTCATTTTTTATTGCCAAATCCAGTGGAAGCAATACAAATCCTACCCACCATCTACCCTAGGCTGAGCACGCAACATGAACCCCTTACCTACTCATTGCTGTGGTAGCAGTCAGCTTATAATATTATCCCCACTTTTCTGAAGGGGAAACGGACATAGGGAGGTTATGCATCTCATCTAAGGTCCCAAAGCTGTGAAGGGCCTAACTTAGACTCCGATTTATCTAATGTCAAAACACGCCCATACCCTCTGTATGTGCTGCTTTTCCTCAGAATGTATTCCTTAAAAAGACAGTGGCATGTTTCTTGCATAGTCTCTGTGCCTAGCGCAGTGTTAAGCAAATGGCAGGAAGAGACAAGGCTAACCTGGGAAACAGACTCTCAAAGATTTAATCATGTAGCTAGAAAGAGAACGGGCATGTATGGCCTACGGGGAAAAATTGATGCTAATATGTGCAGTAATTCTATGTAACAAGTCGTGCAGATGCCCACCAGTCACATTTCCTGTTAGCAAGGCAGTGTGCCGTCACCCTGTGTGGAATTACTTTTTTTAATGCATCAAGGACATTTCTTTCCCTTCATCCTCTCACATTTATCTTTTTCTTCTCTCATGTTGGGAACTAGAAAAGCACCATCCTACAGAAAGAGGTAGAATCCCTAATCTAACAGCTATGTCATCATTTAAATACATCTATACACCCTGCGGCAATTTCACAGGTATAGAGAATATACAATATCGTGTTCAGTTTAAAAGATGAAAACTCAGAAACTGAAAGCTATTTGGTCAGAATCACCTAGTTAAGGAGCGGCAGAAAAACGGTAAGCTGAATCTTCTAACCCCACGTCTGATACACTTACTCTACACTAAGCTGTTGTCATTGAGTAAATTCATTGCGGTACTGCTGGGTCATAAGAGGGATGGCTCTCTGTCTTGTGTTGCTACAAAATCTTCCTTTCTCTGCAGGAGACCCTCTCTGTGGTGATGGTCTAGTCTACCCCTAGACTCTCAGCAGCTCGCCATGCCTGTGGCAAGTACTCAGGAATTCTGTGTTCACCAGGAAGGTGACTTGTGCATTTTATATGGAGCAGCCTCCCCCAGGCCTTCATTAGCAGCTGCTTCAATCCTCAGTCCTTGTTGGGTTTAGAAACACCAGATTCCAGCTCTTCTGCAACCAAGTTACACCTGCACGACAAGGGTCCATGAAGCTTACAAACTGCATGCACAATCTTCTTCCTTTGCATTGCTTCATCAGTCTGCATTTAAGGGGGAGGGCATCCAGAACTGATCATCCAATTCCCACCGGTTTCCTGCAGCTGAAACGTGAATGCTTCATGCTCTTGCCTGTCCTTTAAGTGAACTGTGGGAGCGTATGGTGCCGTGTCAGACCCTCGATAGCCTCTACTACTGGTATCCATGAAAAGACTTGAAATGAATTTCCCTTTCTGAAATCAATTTGTTGGTTTTCTTTCCAACAGAACCAGATAAAAGGAAGAGACAAGGCTAACCTGGGAAACAGACTCTCAAAGATTTAATCATGTAGCTAGAAAGAGAACGGGCATGTATGGCCTACGGGGAAAAATTGATGCTAATATGTGCAGTAATTCTATGTAACAAGTCGTGCAGATGCCCACCAGTCACATTTCCTGTTAGCAAGGCAGTGTGCCGTCACCCTGTGTGGAATTACTTTTTTTAATGCATCAAGGACATTTCTTTCCCTTCATCCTCTCACATTTATCTTTTTCTTCTCTCATGTTGGGAACTAGAAAAGCACCATCCTACAGAAAGAGGTAGAATCCCTAATCTAACAGCTATGTCATCATTTAAATACATCTATACACCCTGCGGCAATTTCACAGGTATAGAGAATATACAATATCGTGTTCAGTTTAAAAGATGAAAACTCAGAAACTGAAAGCTATTTGGTCAGAATCACCTAGTTAAGGAGCGGCAGAAAAACGGTAAGCTGAATCTTCTAACCCCACGTCTGATACACTTACTCTACACTAAGCTGTTGTCATTGAGTAAATTCATTGCGGTACTGCTGGGTCATAAGAGGGATGGCTCTCTGTCTTGTGTTGCTACAAAATCTTCCTTTCTCTGCAGGAGACCCTCTCTGTGGTGATGGTCTAGTCTACCCCTAGACTCTCAGCAGCTCGCCATGCCTGTGTCAAGTACTCAGGAATTCTGTGTTCACCAGGAAGGTGACTTGTGCATTTTATATGGAGCAGCCTCCCCCAGGCCTTCATTAGCAGCTGCTTCAATCCTCAGTCCTTGTTGGGTTTAGAAACACCAGATTCCAGCTCTTCTGCAACCAAGTTACACCCGGTACGACAAGGGTCCGCGAAGCTTACAAACTGCATGCACAATCTTCTTCCTTTGCATTGCTTCATCAGTCTGCATTTAAGGGGGAGGGCATCCAGAACTGATCATCCAATTCCCACCGGTTTCCTGCAGCTGAAACGTGAATGCTTCATGCTCTTGCCTGTCCTTTAAGTGAACTGTGGGAGCGTATGGTGCCGTGTCAGACCCTCGATAGCCTCTACTACTGGTATCCATGAAAAGACTTGAAATGAATTTCCCTTTCTGAAATCAATTTGTTGGTTTTCTTTCCAACAGAACCAGATAAAAGTTGACATGGCCTTTATTTGACAGAGTTGCAAGTAAATCCTTTCCCAAACAGACTTTCACAAGTCCTCATGTTTTCCTTTTATGAACCTAGTCAAGCCCATCATTTGACAGAGAATGTCCATGCTCTGCTGCAAGTTCAGGTTTGGTAAGATTTCTTTTTACACATTTCAAAGCAGAAAGCATATGTTCTTAGGAATTTGATAAATGTAATAAAGTAAATCCCTGCTTGTCACAGTCCACAGTCACTTAATTTCTTTAAGACCATTTCTTCATCTGATGACTGAAGATAAACTACCTTCCTTTCGAGGATTAAGTGTGACAATATCTATTCGGCCCTCAGCTAGCACCCTGCTTGACAAAGGGCAAAATAGATTAAGGGAGCATATGATAGGACTTCCCTGGTGGCACAGTGGGTAGGAAATTACCTGCCATTACAGATTTGATCGTGGGGCATGGCTTTGATCCTTAGTCCTGGAAAATCCCACATGCCCTATAGCTCCTGAGCCTGGGTACCTAACAGCCACTGAGCCTGCATGACCTAGAACTGACACTCCATGACAGGAGAAGCCACTGCAGTGAGAAGCTTATGCTCTGCGTCTAGAGCCTGGCCTCCGCTCGCCACAGCTAGACAAAAGCCCATGCGACAACTAAGACCTAGCATGGCCACAAATAAATAAATAACATTTAAAAAAGCATAGGATAGACTCTTACCATTTTTCCCCTTCTGCATCACTTTGAATTATTTCATATTGCTAACTTTGCTACTCTAAAACTCATTGCTGTGCCAATTGAATGAAGTGTACAGAGATTTTTTTTTTTTGGCCAGTTAAACCAACTCAGTTCAGTTCAGTTCAATCACACAGTCCTGTCCAACTCTTTGTGACCACATGCACTGCAGCACGCCAGGCTTCGCTGTCCTTCACCATCTCCAGGAGATTGCTCAGACTCATGTCCAGTGAGTCGGCAATGCCATCCAATTCAGTGGACATGAACTTGAGCAACCTCCAGGAGAGAGTGAAGGACAGCGAAGCCTGGTGTGCTGCAGTCCAAGAGGCTGCAAAGGGTTGGACACAACTTAGTAACTAAACAAAACTGCACACATCTAATGATAAACTAACTTTATTCTGTTTCACAGTTTCCTCTTCACATGTTCCCTTCCCCTCCCAAGATGAAATCCTGGATAAATGGCAGAGATAGTATGATGTGACATCCTAGATGTTGTGTCAAGAAAGATCAGTACTGAAGCTCCCATCTCTCAACCACTTTGGAGGTGTCGTTTCTCCTCTCCTAGTTCCTGCCTCTTTGGGCTGGTGGAGCATGGAGGGCCTGGCTGGGGTGGTGATGGGCGTCTTTGTCCACCCCCAGAGGCATCGCCTGCAACAGCTCTTCCTCTTCCTGCAATCAGGGCAGGAAAAAAGTTGCCTTTTGGTGTGGTTGTCACCTGGCTTTCGTGACATTCGCTGTTTTCGTGCTCTGTGTTTATCTGTGTGAATGGCAGTTGAGGGAAGTCAAGAAAGCAGTTTCTCTTGGGGGACCAGGACGGACAGTTCTACACTGGGGGAAAGAGAAATCCATGGGATTCTCTAGGACCCTCCCAATCTAGGAAATTCCTCCCCACCACTCCCTCGCCCTGAAACCTACAATTCAAGTGAAAATAGTGACCACATTGTGAAACAGGGTCTAAAGGAAGTCTCAAGGGCCCCATTCAGATCAGACTGTTGCGAGGCAGCCCCTACAATGTAGACATTTGTGACTTACCGCGGGATCAAGCTAAGGTTTTTAAACCTTGTATTACTCCTGTAGAGCTTCCCTGGTGGCTCTCCCGCCAATGCAGTGGATACAGGAGACTCGATCCCTGGGTCTGGAAGAGCCCCGGAGGAGGAGATGACAACCCACTCCAGTCTTCTAGCCTGGAAAATCCTACGGACAGAGAAGCCTGGCGGGCTGCCGTCCACGGGGTCGCACAGGAGTCGGACACGACTTACTGACTAAGCAACAACAAATTAATTCCTGTGGCAACTATAAACAAGTTACCATAAACTTTGTTGCTTAAACACACACACACACACGTACACAAATTCATTTTCTTAAAATTCTGGAACCCAGAAGCTCAAAATAATTTTTATCAGCTAAAACCGAGATCTTCGCTGGATGGAGCTGTGGGGTGGAATTCACTGCTCGGCTCTTCTAGGTTTCCATGGCCTTCCTGGCCTTGTGGTTGCATTCTTTGCCTCTGAGTGAAACTTCCCTCTGCCTCCTTCTTGAAGGGCACTTGTGATCCTATTTAGTGTCCACTCAGGAAAGTCTCTAACACCCTCACATCTGCTAAGACCCTCTTCCCGTACAGGGTGACCATTCCACATTCCAGGGATTAGGATCCAGGCATGTTTGAGGACCAGTTTTCAACCTGCCATAAACCCCTAAGATAAGGCAAGTAGAGTTTATATTTAGTTTTATAACTCTTATGTCAGCTATGAACTCTTCTCCAAGATTTAATTTGACCTATGACTCGGGGTCCACTTCAGAATCAATTAGTTGTGAAAATACCCGTGGTGATTCTGGTCCACACGGGTCAGGACCTTCTGTGTGATTCACACCGCCCTCCGCTCTCCTTTCGTATTTAGGCGGCTTACTGATTTGCACAGTAGGATGATGTCATGAGCCTCAGTAGAGGGTTGAAAGAGAAAACATTCATGGCACCAAGAATTAAATCTAGAGCATGATAAACTCCTGACACGGTTTTTTTTTTTCTTCCATTAATCAAATCATGCCTCACATTTCATAGTTTTCTAACAACCAGTCTTTTTCTAGAAAGAAGTTATTTCTTAATGATAAGGTTTTTCATCTGTATTTTATTGTTTTCCTACCACCCACGAACTGCTGAGATTAAAAATATTGAGAACCAACTGATAGACATCAAACCATTACTTCTCAGCCCAAAGAATATGTCCCAGTTTATAAACAATGCCATTTCTACAAAATGCCACTTCAATTGCAGTGTTTTTCTACTGTTTTGTTTTCAATAGGGACTCGTAAAGAAAAAAAAATATTCTAAGTTTTAATAACTCAAATAACATAGGATATTAAGTAGCTAATCAAGTCCATCTTCGCACATCTGGATTGATCCATTTTATATTGAAATATTGCTTTAGAATCATAAGAATGCAATAATAGTTTTCTTTCTAGTTTCTTTGATATTTTATCAGAATTAATATCCGTCACCGTTCTATGGCAATATTTGATTTTTTTTGGCTGTGGTTTAGTTCTGTTTTTAAAGACATGTTTATTCTGTCATCACATCACACTGTCAGAAGTATCACAAGAATATTCTTCTCTAGGATATTTAATTACCTCCTGGCAAGCACAAGGTGCTAACGCAAAGTCCAGCGGGGATGCTTTCAGGGGAAATTTTTATTGAGACGTCGTGTCTTTCCATCAGCAGGCATACGCCTTGGGCTCCCCAGTGGCTCAGTGGTAGAGAATACGTCTGCCAATGTAGGGGCCACCAGTTCGACCCCCGGGTCAGGAAGATTCCCCGGAGGAGGAAAGGGGAACCCTCTCCAGCATTCTAGCCTGGAAAATCCCTGGGACAGAGGAGCCTGGTGGACTGTGCAGTCCATGGGCTTCAAGAAAAGGTTGCAGAAACAAATTTTGTTTCAGAATCATGAAGGTGGTCATTTGTGTTTTCATCCAAGACTGTTATTGTTTTACCTTTCATGCTTACATCACAGTTACTTTTAATTGATTTTTGTGACTGAGTGTGTAGAGGTTAAGATACTCTTTTTTTTTCTTGAATGGATAATCAATTACTGCACCACCATTTATCGACCAGATTGTATGTTTCCCATTGCACTTTCATTACACTTTTACGATAAATTTGATTGACCTATATGTATGGGTAGAAGTGCTTTTTGAAAACTATTTATTGTTTTCCTACCACCCACGAACTGCTGAGATTAAAAATATTGAGAACCAACTGATAGACATCAAACCATTACTTCTCAGCCCAAAGAATATGTCCCAGTTTATAAACAATGCCATTTCTACAAAATGCCACTTCAATTGCAGTGTTTTTCTACTGTTTTGTTTTCAATAGGGACTCGTAAAGAAAAAAAAATATTCTAAGTTTTAATAACTCAAATAACATAGGATATTAAGTAGCTAATCAAGTCCATCTTCGCACATCTGGATTGATCCATTTTATATTGAAATATTGCTTTAGAATCATAAGAATGCAATAATAGTTTTCTTTCTAGTTTCTTTGATATTTTATCAGAATTAATATCCGTCACCGTTCTATGGCAATATTTGATTTTTTTTGGCTGTGGTTTAGTTCTGTTTTTAAAGACATGTTTATTCTGTCATCACATCACACTGTCAGAAGTATCACAAGAATATTCTTCTCTAGGATATTTAATTACCTCCTGGCAAGCACAAGGTGCTAACGCAAAGTCCAGCTGGGATGCTTTCAGGGAAGTTTTTATTGAGACGTCGTGTCTTTCCATCAGCAGGCATACGCCTTGGGCTCCCCAGTGGCTCAGTGGTAGAGAATACGTCTGCCAATGTAGGGGCCACCAGTTCGACCCCCGGGTCAGGAAGATTCCCCGGAGGAGGAAAGGGGAACCCTCTCCAGCATTCTAGCCTGGAAAATCCCTGGGACAGAGGAGCCTGGTGGACTGTGCAGTCCATGGGCTTCAAGAAAAGGTTGCAGAAACAAATTTTGTTTCAGAATCATGAAGGTGGTCATTTGTGTTTTCATCCAAGACTGTTATTGTTTTACCTTTCATGCTTACATCACAGTTACTTTTAATTGATTTTTGTGACTGAGTGTGTAGAGGTTAAGATACTGTTTTTCTTTTCTTGAATGGATAATCAATTAATGCAACACCATTTATCGACCAGATTGTATGTTTCCCATTGCACTTTCATTACACTTTTACGATAAATTTGATTGACCTATATGTATGGGTAGAAGTGCTTTTTGAAAACTATTGTAGTGATTATATCAAGTAATACATACAGACTTAAAGAACAGGGTACTGTGAACCCATGTTACCCATGACTCAGGTTCAGAAATGATCACACATGGCCAACCGCCGTTCATTGACCACAAAGCTCAGGTGTATACTTCTATCCTCTGCTCTTTCCGTATTTACTTCCCAGCTGGCTTAGTGATGCTGCCTCTGCCTGCCAATGCAGCAGCAGATGTGGGCTCAGTCCCTGGGTCAGGAAGATCTCCTGGAGAAAGGAATAGCACAGGGTTCTTGCCTGGAGAATCCCATAAATAGAGGAGCCTGGTGGGCTGCAGTCAGACACGACTGAGCAGGAATGCATGCGTTTTCATATATGTCTCCGAACGAGAAGTCTCTTTTTAAAAACATCCTAATATTATCAAATGTCCATTTAGTGCTCAATTGCTCTAGTTGTGTTAGAAATGTTAAAGGGAGTTTTTGTTCAAATTAGAATTTAAAAAGGATTTATACACTGTAACTGGCTGATAATCTGAAGTCTCTTCTCATCGGTGATTTTTCCCTTCTCTGTTGTGTATATTTTCCCCATACCATGTTTGTTGAAGCCAGTTCATTCATTCTGTACAGAACCCCACATTTTAGATTTTGTTAGTTTAAGCAATTGATGGCTTCTGATTTAAACATGACATTTTTAAAATTAGATCTCTAAGATACTGAACCAAAGCAAGTTACCACCGTATCATCCCAGTGAAAAGGGCCATATGAAAGTTCTGCTAATAATGCCTAATGCTTATATACCAAAGGTATCCGTTTTTACATGTCTTCCCAGGTGGCACTGGTGGGGAAGAATCCATCCGCGAGTGCAGCAGACACAGAAGACAGGTTCAGTCCCTGGGCTGGGAACGTCCCCTGGCGTAGGGAACGACAGCCCACTCCAGTATTCTTGCCCAGAAACTCCCACGGACAGACGAGCCTGGCGGGTTATAGTTCATGGCGTGGCACAGACTTGGTCGCAACTGAGCACACATGTCTGCTTTTATAAATGATTTGTCTGAATAAATATCTTCCTTGGGTTTATATGCACCACGATTTTTCAGTAAGGCTCTCCTGACGTGGTGGACTGACCGGCGCTGTGCTGTGAGGGCTGGTTTGTGCTTTTGATTAGCTGTATCATCAACTTCTTCTCTGGACGCCAGTGGCAGCCTGTTCTCCCTCCACCTGTGAACACACAAAGCGCTTCTTGTCCTCCAGGTCCTGCCTGTGATTGCTCTCTACTTGTTATGGTTCCTTTTTGTATTCTCTTAGTTGGTTATAAGCATCTTGAGAACAGGACCAGTGTCTTCACCTATGAATTAAAGTTAGTGATCATTGCGCCACCTTCTTCATGGGATTGTTTACAAAGATCAGATGAACTAACGGTCAGAAGAATCCCTTTGGTGACTCAAGTCCTAGTAACAATGTGAACTATTCATTTTCAGATCTTTATTTATTGGTATTGCCCTACCATCCCCAGCAGGGTCCAGCTCACTACATGCCAGTTGACCCCTTCATCTCAAACCAAGCATTTTTGTGTAGGCTTCAATGTTTTCCCACGAATCCTTCCTTCTGTCCTCACAGAAAGTAACCAACATTTCCCTTGACTTGATTCCCACAGCTCAGTCAGGAGCATCTTTTGTTTAGTGCTTCATCGGTGATTTTTCCCTTCTCTGTTGTGTATATTTTCCCATACCATGTTTGTTGAAGCCAGTTCATTCATTCTGTACAGAACCCACATTTTAGATCTTGTTAGTTTAAGCAATTGATAGCTTCTGATTTAAACATGACATTTTTAAAATTAGATCTCTAAGATACTGAACCAAAGCAAGTTACCACCGTATCATCCCAGTGAAAAGGGCCATATGAAAGTTCTGCTAATAATGCCTAATGCTTATATACCAAAGGTATCCGTTTTTACATGTCTTCCCAGGTGGCACTGGTGGGGAAGAATCCATCCGCGAGTGCAGCAGACACAGAAGACAGGTTCAGTCCCTGGGCTGGGAACGTCCCCTGGCGTAGGGAACGACAGCCCACTCCAGTATTCTTGCCCAGAAACTCCCACGGACAGACGAGCCTGGCGGGTTATAGTTCATGGCGTGGCACAGACTTGGTCGCAACTGAGCACACATGTCTGCTTTTATAAATGATTTGTCTGAATAAATATCTTCCTTGGGTTTATATGCACCACGATTTTTCAGTAAGGCTCTCCTGACGTGGTGGACTGACCGGCGCTGTGCTGTGAGGGCTGGTTTGTGCTTTTGATTAGCTGTATCATCAACTTCTTCTCTGGACGCCAGTGGCAGCCTGTTCTCCCTCCACCTGTGAACACACAAAGCGCTTCTTGTCCTCCAGGTCCTGCCTGTGATTGCTCTCTACTTGTTATGGTTCCTTTTTGTATTCTCTTAGTTGGTTATAAGCATCTTGAGAACAGGACCAGTGTCTTCACCTATGAATTAAAGTTAGTGATCATTGCGCCACCTTCTTCATGGGATTGTTTACAAAGATCAGATGAACTAACGGTCAGAAGAATCCCTTTGGTGACTCAAGTCCTAGTAACAATGTGAACTATTCATTTTCAGATCTTTATTTATTGGTATTGCCCTACCATCCCCAGCAGGGTCCAGCTCACTACATGCCAGTTGACCCCTTCATCTCAAACCAAGCATTTTTGTGTAGGCTTCAATGTTTTTCCCACGAATCCTTCCTTCTGTCCTCACAGAAAGTAACCAACATTTCCCCTTGACTTGATTCCCACAGTCTCAAGTTACAGGCTCCCCAGCATCATCTCCTGGCTTCACACGCTGCCCCAAGTCTCTTTCTCACGTTCTGTCTCCTTATTTCTACTCCGTTTACCTACCCTCCCGCCTCTGTCTAAACACACCCCCACTTCATCTCTGGTAATTTATATTTTCACCTTCCTTTCCATGAGAGCCAAGTTTTATTGGATAATCTCTGAAAACCTATTGATATTTTTCTCTCTGCATCTCCTAACCTTCTACAGTCATACTTTATGCCACATTACTTTTGAGAAAAATTACTCTCAACACAACAAATTATTCTTTAAAAGACAAACAAGACACAGGTCCTGTCAGAGAGAGAGAGAGAGAGAGAGAGAGAGATACCGAGTGACATAATTTCTGTACCAAGAGATCAGGCTATAATGCTGTGTCTTGTAAAATGTTGTGAGACACAGAGGAAAAACAAGAATCTTTGCTTTGGGGTCAGTGAGGGACACCCCAAAGGGGCACATCTCTTTTGTCTTGGAGGAGACTTCTTACCTGCAGAAGAAGTAGGGAAGAAAATTCTGGGACCAGAAAAGACCATGATCCATTCCTGGGAAGGAGGGTGTTCCTTCAGAGGGAGGCCTCGGTTCCATAGCTTAGTGGCTGAGAGCTGGACCCTCTGTGTACGCCACTTGGTGGGTGTTTTCATAAGTCCTAAGTCTCAGATGTTCTTCCCATGGGAGGGAACCTCCAGGAGAGGCTGTATCTGGCATCCAGTGTCAAACAAATGCACTCGCCAGTGTTCTGACCACGTGTGGCCCTGAAGACGTTCCCATGCTGGCAACAGCCTTGAGGTGGTACACCAGCTTTCCAGCTGTCTCGAGAAGAAACAGTGCCCAGGCTCCTCCCGTTGTCCCCCAGTAATCAGGCTTCTCTCCTGATCAATTAGATTGAATAAAAAATTAAAAAGATATCATGTGGAATTCTCTTTCCTGCTCCCCACTCAGAGTGGACAGCATTCAGTGAGTGAGCAGTTGCCCTTCTCCCCTGGTCGTCATCCATGGACAGACCCACGAATCCTTCCTTCTGTCCTCACAGAAAGTAACCAACATTTCCCCTTGACTTGATTCCCACAGTCTCAAGTTACAGGCTCCCCAGCATCATCTCCTGGCTTCACACGCTGCCCCAAGTCTCTTTCTCACGTTCTGTCTCCTTATTTCTACTCCGTTTACCTACCCTCCCGCCTCTGTCTAAACACACCCCCACTTCATCTCTGGTAATTTATATTTTCACCTTCCTTTCCATGAGAGCCAAGTTTTATTGGATAATCTCTGAAAACCTATTGATATTTTTCTCTCTGCATCTCCTAACCTTCTACAGTCATACTTTATGCCACATTACTTTTGAGAAAAATTACTCTCAACACAACAAATTATTCTTTAAAAGACAAACAAGACACAGGTCCTGTCAGAGAGAGAGAGAGAGAGAGAGAGAGAGATACCGAGTGACATAATTTCTGTACCAAGAGATCAGGCTATAATGCTGTGTCTTGTAAAATGTTGTGAGACACAGAGGAAAAACAAGAATCTTTGCTTTGGGGTCAGTGAGGGACACCCCAAAGGGGCACATCTCTTTTGTCTTGGAGGAGACTTCTTACCTGCAGAAGAAGTAGGGAAGAAAATTCTGGGACCAGAAAAGACCATGATCCATTCCTGGGAAGGAGGGTGTTCCTTCAGAGGGAGGCCTCGGTTCCATAGCTTAGTGGCTGAGAGCTGGACCCTCTGTGTACGCCACTTGGTGGGTGTTTTCATAAGTCCTAAGTCTCAGATGTTCTTCCCATGGGAGGGAACCTCCAGGAGAGGCTGTATCTGGCATCCAGTGTCAAACAAATGCACTCGCCAGTGTTCTGACCACGTGTGGCCCTGAAGACGTTCCCATGCTGGCAACAGCCTTGAGGTGGTACACCAGCTTTCCAGCTGTCTCGAGAAGAAACAGTGCCCAGGCTCCTCCCGTTGTCCCCCAGTAATCAGGCTTCTCTCCTGATCAATTAGATTGAATAAAAAATTAAAAAGATATCATGTGGAATTCTCTTTCCTGCTCCCCACTCAGAGTGGACAGCATTCAGTGAGTGAGCAGTTGCCCTTCTCCCCTGGTCGTCATCCATGGACAGACTGTGTGTTGGTTGTGTTCATTTCTTGCTACTCTTTTTCCTTCTCTTCTCACCTCATCTTCTTCCACTCTCTTTCTCCTTTCTCTCTCTGTTTTCCTTCCATCTTCCCTTTCTTCCTTTTCCTTTAGATCAGAGATCTGATCCAGAGGATCCCTGTGGTCCTCCCGGCCAGCCTCCTGGCCAGCCTCCCACCAGACTGTCCAGGGTGTGGAGGGCAGTGCTGAGAAAACATGCTGGAGCCTGTCTGAGGTTCTGGAAATGCATTCAAGTCTTCTGATGTTCCCAGTACTTCTTTAGTAGTCAGTCGATGCCGTCAGGGGTCAGTTTCTGAGAAGTGAGGTCCCTTGACAGGGTGCATCTCCTCCTTCCCACACCCTCTGTTCTCCGGGGGTTCGCAGGGCTGAGGACCCCTTACAGCTGCTGAGACATCTGCTCCCGTGGCCCACTGAGGCGTCCCAGAGCTGCAGAGGCTGTCTTGACTCTTCCCACCAGCCCATTTCTAATGTCGGTCTGAAAAAGATGCATCCTATTTTAGAACAGAGTAACTCTGTCTTGTTGAGTTTCAGCAGAAGCCAGTCTCCTCGAGCTCTGCTGCTCTTTAGGGAGTCCATGCCAGATGCATTTTCCCTGCCATTTGTGATAAGCTCATCCATGCCCTGAAATGTCAACAGGAAAGTCCTTCCCACACTGGATGTATATTTGTCTTGTCTTCTCCTGCTCTGTCTTCCCCGCAACATTCCCACTTTCCCCCTTCATCTTGGCATTCGTATGTCCTATTTCCTCTGACACAGTGGTGAGATCAATTGCTGGCTGAGGGTCATGGTTCCCACCCTAGATTTATTACTCATCTCTGTATAACTTGAAGAAAGAAAGAAAGAAAAAAAAAAAAAAACACTGATAGACTTACTTACAGATTTGTCATTTCCTACCAGATACTCACCGTCAAAATATAACATAAGTGCTTGATGAAATGCTGAAAGATCTGTTTATATGCTTTCCCCAACTTACGGAAAGGGGGAGTTATTTTTGACTGGAGGATTATTGTTTTACAATGCTGTGGTAGTTTCTTCTGTACAATGACGTGCATTAGCTATACGTGTCCATACATCCCCTCCCTCTTGGGAGTCTCCCACCCCCAAGCTCACCCTCTAGGTCACCACAGAGCTCCGAGCGGAGCTCCCTGGGCTGTAAGGCAGCTTCCTGCTGTCTGGCTGTTCTACACACAGTAGTGTACGTACATGGATCCCAATCTCAGTTCACCTCACCCTCCTCTTCCCCACCCGTGTCCACATGTCCATTCTCTATGTCTGCATCTCTATTCCTGCATAGGAAATAAGTTCATCTGTACCATTTTTTCTAGATTCTACATATGTGCATTAGTATACCATATTTGTGTTTTCTCTTTCTACTTGTTTCACTGTGTATGACAGACTTAAATCCACCCACATCTCTACAAATGACCCAATGTCACTCCTTTTTATGGCCAAATAATATTCCATTTCTTTGGGACCTGATTAAACTTAAAAGCTTTTGTGCAGCCAAGGAAACCACAAGAGAGAGAGAGAAGGCAACCTTTGGAACAGGAGAACATGTTTGTGAAGGAAACAATGGACAGAGGATTTATCTCCGAAATAGACAAACAGTGCATGGAGCTCAGTGGGAAAACAACAAACAACACAATCAAAAAATGGGCGGAAGACCTCAAAAGACCAAGATAAGAATTATTAAAGGAGGAAGTTCTCAGTTTTGCTGAATATTTCTCTGTCCATAATAAGTCTTTCCTGAAGGCAGAACGTGGCATTCTGTCCTTCATGACACACTCTGACGCAGCTAAAATTCCAGATTCATTCTGTGTATAGTTTAACCTTTGTTCAGGACACGACAGGCATCAATGGATAGCGTGCAAAGTTCTGGATCAGCATCAGGCAGACAAAGGCAGGAGCTGGCTTTTCTCAGGGCTTGATGGAAAGCCCATGGTTGTCCAGCCTCCGCCCCTCTCCTTCCCATCACACGCAGTTTGTCTGTGGTCAGGGGGCAGATGGGTATGTATCAGCCACCTCCTCCGCTTCCCAGGAAAGATCCAGAGCTCCTTGTAAGCACCTGCTCTTGTCCTGCTGGGCAGAGGCTACAGGGCAGCCGGAAGTCTCTCCTCCTGTGTGTCACCAGGTGGCAAAGGAAGGCTTTTTACCTTCCTGTGCAAGAATGGAAGCTTGAAAACTTGGCAGAGTCTAAAAATACTTTGTTACTTTTCAGCCACACCTCTTTTTCCCCCCTGCTTCTGAAGCAGCGGAAAAGTAGCTGGGAATCAACTAGTGCATGAACGGACCACAGAAATGTCTTAGCTTAGTAAATGAGTGTATTCTACTCATCAGCTTATTCTACTTCACTTTTTTTCTGAAGTGAAATGGGTGTTAGGTAAACTATACACAGAAAAACACTTCCAAATATTTGGAATTTAGTTTTTTCCCACATAGCAACTAAACCAAAATAATTTAATATGCATTTATTTAGTCCGCACTGAGAGCTGATGCATTCAGAGATAGTGCTGGAAACAAAGTCAAGGTTAAAAGACATAGTCTAGATGCATGCTATCGCTTACAAAACCAAAGCCAAAATTATCTTGAAAATTACAAATTCGATGGGTTATTTTTAGTTGCAGCCAAGAGGAAAACCCAGGGTCTGTACTGTAACAGCGGCACTCAGTTTTCCTGCGTTTGGAATGGAGTCATCACCCCAGCTGAAAATAGGCAGCAGCCTCAGCATGCCCTCAGACAGAGCCGGCATTGGCCTCGGCGTGTGGACAAAAGGCCAGCTCTTGGCATTGTTGGAAGGAATGGCTGCCACATCACAGACAGCTACTGTTCGAACTTTGCAGAATCTGCATGCAGAATCAAATAAATAAAACAACCATCCAGCAAAAACTTTCCACAATGCCGCTTCAATTCCAATGGCATCCCTGCCTTCGACCAGGGTAAATAGGCTTCATGCTTTGCAAGCGTCCATATTTTTATATTCAGTCTATGAAATTCACTATTCACATTTTTACCTTGTTTATATCTTTAATTTTAAAATATTATGAGGATTATTTTCTCTTTTAAAAAGCTTTTTATTTTGTATTGGAGTATAGCCAACTAAAAAATGTTGTGAAAGGCTTGGTGAACAGTAGCGGTACTGAACCATACATACGCATGGATCCATTCTCCCTCAAACTCCCCTCCCACCCCGGCTGCCACAGGACACGGAGCAGAGGTTCCTGCGTTGGACAGTAGGTCTTTGTTGGTTATCCATTTTTAATAGAGCAGTACTCGTCCATCCCCAAATCCCTCACTATCCCTTTTTAACTGATGGGGTGAAATTGTCTCTTTAGAGGAAAGCAAAATAGAGTACACATTTGAGGTTTTATTCCTTACAAAACTAGAAGACTGAGCCCATGGACAGCGATGCTTGTTTGCTTCTTTCTTGAGAAGGTGAAAAAAAGACCTATGTGTCTGACGATTACCTTTGATCTATGAAGGAGTGTAAGGTGTGGTCACATCTGTTCCCCACGTAGCTCACGTTGGTGACTTACGAGCTGGGACTGTGCTGAGGCAGGAGGGGCAGTCTTGAGAGAGTGATTTGGCAATGATCAGCATTACGAAGGGCTGGTAGGCCAGGTATGAGCCGTGGAATCCAAAGTGCCTTTGACCATGTTACCGCACACACACTGGACACCCCACCCCTGCCTTCCCGGGGGAGCAGGGTCAGAAACAACCTGGTCTACCAAAGGCCTTTTGAAACAGATGGAGCCAAGGCTGTGGCCACTGACCAGCCCTGGCCACCACTGAGCCTATTTTAAACACACTGGTCTCCTGGAATTCCTGGTTGTTGGAGGTAAACCAAATAAGGCCACTGACACAGAAAGACATAGAAAAAATTCCAAAGCGGGACCTCTGAGTTCAACTTAGTTGATTTGAATCTACTTAAATTGGATGCACAAATGGGAAATGTAAATGTATTATGTATTATAAAAATCACATTGTAATTGACAAAAATAGAAGAAAAATAAGGAAAGGAGAAACCAAGAAAATAAAAGAGATATTTTCCTTTTTGGTTAAATAACTTGCAAGTCACACATATATAAATTAATATGAGAAGCATAAAATGGGAGATTTGAGTGTAAAAAATGAAAGGGAAAAAGTTGAATACAATTGTAGAAGAAATGACACTAGGACTATTATAAAGATTGTCAAAAATATCCTCAAGTAGAGTGGAAGGATAGCAGTCATAGATTTTACAAAGAGACTTTGACTTTGAAAGTGAAAATAGAGCATGGAATGCTGGAAAACCCTGAACATACAAAGTGTGACAGTCTACTGGCCTCAACCAGGACCCTTCAGAAAACCGACCCCACCCTCAGGCAAGACTGCTCCCTGCCCAGGACGTAGGTGCTTCATGTGGACCCTTCAGAATGTGAGGTGAATTCCACAAGTGGTGGCTATCTCAGTAAAATCCCCCCGTGCTTTTGCAGGATTTATCTAACATGGCATACGTTTAGCCAAAAGCGCTGTTATTACCTGCCAATTCTTGTTTGTAAATGGGAATCGGAACATTTGGTCTTGATTTTTGTTGAGTAAAATGTGGTGAAACTCAGAACCTAATTACTCATGAACATTTTAAAAATAGCTTGGGAATGGGTTTGAAATTGTTAGGTATGCCTGGCCTACTCCTTTCTGGTTATTCCTCCTTCTAATTTGTTGCCTCTAATTGGCCGGGGCTTCTATTATGGAAATGTGGCCTCTGGAAAGGGTGAGGAGGTAGGCCCACAGTCTGCCTCTAAGAGGAGGCTTTGTGAATCTCAGTCATTGAAGAGGAGCAGTTTCAGTTATGTGGCTGTTCCTTTGCCCTCATAAAGTTATTTCTCATAACCAGAATACAAAGCAGGGACAGCTTTTTTTTTTTTCTTCAAGGAAAGACAAGGCAAGTTCTGAGTCACTTTTACATTTTCAAGCATTTTGGTAAGATTGGTAAATGATAAGTATAATAGAGTTTGGCAATGAAAATAACACCCTGATCTGTACACTCATTACTTTTTATTTTTAATTAATTTTATTGGCTTATAGTTGTTCTACAGTGCTGTCAGTTTCTGCTCTATAGCAAAGTGGGAATCGGCTCTGTGGCCCATCCATTCCTTTCCTCTTGGCTCTCCCCTGCCTGCCTGTGTCCCCCCAGGTCCTCGCAGAGCGCAGAGCTGGGCCTCTGTGCTCTGCGGCAGCTCCCCTCAGTGCTCTGTTTTATACTTAGTCACATAGGCCCATCCCAGTCTCCCAAGTTGTCACAGCCCCCTGACCCCCACCCCCAGCCCTGCATGGCCACATGTTCATCCTCTACATCTGCGTGTCTGCTGCTGCCCTGGATGTAGATTCATCGGTACCATCTTTCTAAAGTCCACATACGTGTGTTAATATGTATTTTTTCTCTTTCTGACTTACTCTGTATGACAGACTCTAGGTCCATTCACAATTTCAAAAACCACAGTGAGGTATCACTTCACACCACTCAGAATGACAATCATCCAAAACAATTTACAAACAATAAATATTGGAGAGGGTGTGGAGAAAAGGGAAGCCTCCTACACTCTTGGAAATGTACAGTGATACAATCATTATGAAGAATAGTATGGTAAACGACATCTTTGTTTTAACATCAGCCTGAGGGCAGGAAAGATGAGGACACACGCAGAGACTCCGTGCTGTATGCAAAAGGTGAAATCTCATTAGACACCGCTGCAGACATAGAGACTGGGTGGGGTTAGCGTGAAGGGTTTGAAATTGTTAGGTATGCCTGGCCTACTCCTTTCTGGTTATTCCTTCTAATTTGGAATTTTTTGTGGCCTCTGGAAAGGGTGAGGAGGTAGGCCCACAGTCTGCCTCTAAGAGGAGGCTTTGTGAATCTCAGTCATTGAAGAGGAGCAGTTTCAGTTATGTGGCTGTTCCTTTGCCCTCATAAAGTTATTTCTCATAACCAGAATACAAAGCAGGGACAGCTTTTTTTTTTTTCTTCAAGGAAAGACAAGGCAAGTTCTGAGTCACTTTTACATTTTCAAGCATTTTGGTAAGATTGGTAAATGATAAGTATAATAGAGTTTGGCAATGAAAATAACACCCTGATCTGTACACTCATTACTTTTTATTTTTAATTAATTTTATTGGCTTATAGTTGTTCTACAGTGCTGTCAGTTTCTGCTCTATAGCAAAGTGGGAATCGGCTCTGTGGCCCATCCATTCCTTTCCTCTTGGCTCTCCCCTGCCTGCCTGTGTCCCCCCAGGTCCTCGCAGAGCGCAGAGCTGGGCCTCTGTGCTCTGCGGCAGCTCCCCTCAGTGCTCTGTTTTATACTTAGTCACATAGGCCCATCCCAGTCTCCCAAGTTGTCACAGCCCCCTGACCCCCACCCCCAGCCCTGCATGGCCACATGTTCATCCTCTACATCTGCGTGTCTGCTGCTGCCCTGGATGTAGATTCATCGGTACCATCTTTCTAAAGTCCACATACGTGTGTTAATATGTATTTTTTCTCTTTCTGACTTACTCTGTATGACAGACTCTAGGTCCATTCACAATTTCAAAAACCACAGTGAGGTATCACTTCACACCACTCAGAATGACAATCATCCAAAACAATTTACAAACAATAAATATTGGAGAGGGTGTGGAGAAAAGGGAAGCCTCCTACACTCTTGGAAATGTACAGTGATACAATCATTATGAAGAATAGTATGGTAAACGACATCTTTGTTTTAACATCAGCCTGAGGGCAGGAAAGATGAGGACACACGCAGAGACTCCGTGCTGTATGCAAAAGGTGAAATCTCATTAGACACCGCTGCAGACATAGAGACTGGGGGTGGGGTGGGGCGTGAAGGACCAAGAGGCTTTAAGCAAAGTGAAGGAGCTGCGGCCTCCACAAGGAAGCAGATTTTAACTCTCAGAAGAAGGTACCACTATATCTTCTTGGTAAGGCTGAGTGAGTATTGGTATTGGTATTGGTAAGTATTGGTAAGTTTAGAGTCATTAGCATTCAGGGTTCACATATTTACAGGAGAAGAGTTTAAAGCTAAAAATTCTCAAGAAGGGAAAAATGAATACCATGGAGAGACAGGAGAATACTGTGGTTTTGGCCACCATGTAAAGAATGTGGCTTACTCAATGGCAGAAGTCATTGTTAATTAAATGCCCATTTCCTGTATTGGAGACCCCAGTTTTATTTAAATCTTTATGGTTTAGTGACTGAAGTTAATGCTGGAAAGTTGCATATGTGGAATCTTCTCTTGTACCATGTGCTGGAATCAGTTACTGTAATTTTTTAATGTTGGTAGAAATGGTATTTGTATGCGATGTTAAAATATAGTGACTGAGCTATAATAAACTGGATTTTCAGGTAAAAGAGGGAATTGATGTGAAACACTCAGCAGTATGCCGCAATTCTTTATTTGCAGATTTCTGCAATGTAATACAAACTGTGTACAGTGAATGGCCACTGATGAGCTCCTCCCTCTATGGGTCGGAAGTCCTGCTCGGTGGCAGGGCAGTCGCTCAAGGCATCAGGAAGCTGCAGGCAAGGTTTCCAGGGACTGGGCCCTCAACTTGAGGATCCGGGGAGCTATCAGCTCAGACGGCCATTCTTGCTCTTGGCCACATGTGGTTCCTTCCTGATGCCCTGATTTCTTAGCTAGCTGTTGACAGGGGCTGTTCCAAGAAACAGCAGTGTTACCACCGAGCTGCGTCTGACTGTAACCCACCAGGCTCCTCTGTCCTTGGAGTCCTGCAGGCAAGACTGCTAGAGTAGGGAGCCGTTCCCTTCCCCAGCCATTGCCTCAACCCAGGGACTGAGCCGGGCTCTCCTGCACTGCAGGCAGTCTTTATCGTCTGAGCCACAGGGGAAGCCCAAGAGACCACCTACCTTCCCGGCCATGCACCCTTTCCCATCGTCAAGCAAAGTTGCTTCAATTATCTGACTTACTTTTCTGCAGCTAGCTGGAGGGAGCTCTTGGCTCTTCAAGAAGTCATGTGATTAGATCAGTACCCCCTCCCCGCCATCACCTGCCTCGTAAACTCTTCATTCACACTCAACGGATTAAGCCCTAAGGCATTAATCGCAGTATTGCAATCCCTTCACGAATGCACCTAGATGCATCTTTTGTCTAATACCTAGGGCAAGGTGTGGATATGTCAATGCCCAGGAATTCTGGGGCTGAGGTTATTAGAATTCTGCCCACCACTCCCACAGAAGGAACTGACCTCATTAAAAATGGAAAATTCGGGATATTTTATTGGATAGGAGATGTTAAAATACAAGGGATACTTTTACAAGTGAAAATGGAAAGTTGAAAAATGATAGCTAAAGTCAAGAAATTAAAAGTATCCACTGAATATGAAAAAAAGATAGGATGAAAGTGCTGTTTGGAGGCCCGTAGGACAAAATGGTCATCTACAGAAGTTAGTAAAGGAGTTCCTTCTTCTTTCATGATCTTTTGGAACTTGTCAAGACTGTAGGTGTGAAGGAATCAGAGATTTGCGCTAGAGAAAACTGCACTAGCTGGGCCCCTGGGCTGCTACAGATGCAGAAGTGAAAATGTAGCCTAGGGTGACTACGGGGTAAGAAAAGGCAGACAGTTCTGAAGGATAGGAGACAGGAAAGAATGAACAGTAGGAAAGTACTGTAGACAGACTGAGGACAATGAGCTTAGATATCTGAAAGGTCTGTGAGAAAAAGCTAAAAGGTTGATTTTGGATTTAGACCTAAAAATCAAAACACTGAAAAATACAATTTTCCCCACTTGACAACCAAGTAAAAAGTGAGATTGTGTGATGAGACAGGCTAAGGTGGAGATGAAAAGTGTTACCAATGTACACGGCTGGGAAATCCTGACGCAAGGGTCCCAGTGTGGCTTTTTAAAAATTGACTTTAATTTCTATCAGGCTTATTCATGCACACACAAAGCCAGAAAAGTCAAAAAGTCCTTTTAGGCTCATAACAATTGAAAATACCACTTTTTCTCATTTTGCTTGGAGGCAACCATTTCCCATCGTCAAGCAAAGTTGCTTCAATTATCTGACTTACTTTTCTGCAGCTAGCTGGAGGGAGCTCTTGGCTCTTCAAGAAGTCATGTGATTAGATCAGTACCCCCTCCCCGCCATCACCTGCCTCGTAAACTCTTCATTCACACTCAACGGATTAAGCCCTAAGGCATTAATCGCAGTATTGCAATCCCTTCACGAATGCACCTAGATGCATCTTTTGTCTAATACCTAGGGCAAGGTGTGGATATGTCAATGCCCAGGAATTCTGGGGCTGAGGTTATTAGAATTCTGCCCACCACTCCCACAGAAGGAACTGACCTCATTAAAAATGGAAAATTCGGGATATTTTATTGGATAGGAGATGTTAAAATACAAGGGATACTTTTACAAGTGAAAATGGAAAGTTGAAAAATGATAGCTAAAGTCAAGAAATTAAAAGTATCCACTGAATATGAAAAAAAGATAGGATGAAAGTGCTGTTTGGAGGCCCGTGGGACAAAATGGTCATCTACAGAAGTTAGTAAAGGAGTTCCTTCTTCTTTCATGATCTTTTGGAACTTGTCAAGACTGTAGGTGTGAAGGAATCAGAGATTTGCGCTAGAGAAAACTGCACTAGCTGGGCCCCTGGGCTGCTACAGATGCAGAAGTGAAAATGTAGCCTAGGGTGACTACGGGGTAAGAAAAGGCAGACAGTTCTGAAGGATAGGAGACAGGAAAGAATGAACAGTAGGAAAGTACTGTAGACAGACTGAGGACAATGAGCTTAGATATCTGAAAGGTCTGTGAGAAAAAGCTAAAAGGTTGATTTTGGATTTAGACCTAAAAATCAAAACACTGAAAAATACAATTTTCCCCACTTGACAACCAAGTAAAAAGTGAGATTGTGTGATGAGACAGGCTAAGGTGGAGATGAAAAGTGTTACCAATGTACACGGCTGGGAAATCCTGACGCAAGGGTCCCAGTGTGGCTTTTTAAAAATTGACTTTAATTTCTATCAGGCTTATTCATGCACACACAAAGCCAGAAAAGTCAAAAAGTCCTTTTAGGCTCATAACAAAATTGAAAATAATCCTTCACCCTTTTTTCTCATTTTGCTAACTATGGAGGCAACCATTTTCAACAAGTTTAGCAGATTGTTTTGGCATATGATTTTATACTTTGACTAGAGGATTGTATTGCTACCTCTTAGTTTTTTTTATTCCATTTTAGGTATTATCTGTCCCTTTACAACTCCAGGAAGGATGAGTTTGAGCTATCTTTCATGCCCTTGGCTCTTCGCCCAGTTACACACCGGGCGTACACACAATCACATACCCAGACATGCACACACACTCACGCCACACACACAGACACACACATGCACGCGGTGTTCTCCCAGCCTTTTAATATAGCTTACACCGTTTTAGTTAGATCAGTGTTTACAGAATTGTGAGTAAGTAATTGCTATTCTGACCCATATTGTACACTAAAAACATTTTCCTTTATTAATCAAAATTTCACCCTCTGGAGTTAACAGCCGTTCTACTTTCAGATGTGTGGGGCTCTTTTTGTGATATCCTTTTAGATGTGTATTTTTTTCACGTACTAACCTACTTCAACTCTGTAGACTCCCTGCCCATTGTCAGACCCTCCTCATGGGACTTACTAGTTGAGTGACAAAATCTGTCCTCTGGGACGTCTGTGCTGAGTGCTCCCGACCTGCCCCGGTCCACACTGATTTTCCCTCGCGCCTCACACACAGGTCTCCCCCTGGAGTTTCCACGTGATCATGACCCCAGCGCCCCCTCTCTGTTCCCCCTGCTTCCGATGCCCGCACCTTCCCTGGTGCAGACCCGTGTCCTAATGAAGCAGAACTTACAGTACATTCCTGAGCAGGCCACAAGATTGATTATCTTGGCCACACTGAGTGTTGCTTCCCTCATCCTTGATTTATGGTTTGGCTGAGTGTCAAGGCTCAGGCCCGAATTAATTTCCCAGAGTCTTGTAGATAGTGCTCCATTGTCTCCCATCTCCAGATTTGTTCTTCTGCAGTTTAACCAAGTAAAAAGGAGATGAAAAGTGTTACCAATGTACACGGCTGGGAAATCCTGACGCAAGGGTCCCAGTGTGGCTTTTTAAAAATTGACTTTAATTTCTATCAGGCTTATTCATGCACACACAAAGCCAGAAAAGTCAAAAAGTCCTTTTAGGCTCATAACAAAATTGAAAATAATCCTTCACCCTTTTTTCTCATTTTGCTAACTATGGAGGCAACCATTTTCAACAAGTTTAGCAGATTGTTTTGGCATATGATTTTATACTTTGACTAGAGGATTGTATTGCTACCTCTTAGTTTTTTTTATTCCATTTTAGGTATTATCTGTCCCTTTACAACTCCAGGAAGGATGAGTTTGAGCTATCTTTCATGCCCTTGGCTCTTCGCCCAGTTACACACCGGGCGTACACACAATCACATACCCAGACATGCACACACACTCACGCCACACACACAGACACACACATGCACGCGGTGTTCTCCCAGCCTTTTAATATAGCTTACACCGTTTTAGTTAGATCAGTGTTTACAGAATTGTGAGTAAGTAATTGCTATTCTGACCCATATTGTACACTAAAAACATTTTCCTTTATTAATCAAAATTTCACCCTCTGGAGTTAACAGCCGTTCTACTTTCAGATGTGTGGGGCTCTTTTTGTGATATCCTTTTAGATGTGTATTTTTTTCACGTACTAACCTACTTCAACTCTGTAGACTCCCTGCCCATTGTCAGACCCTCCTCATGGGACTTACTAGTTGAGTGACAAAATCTGTCCTCTGGGACGTCTGTGCTGAGTGCTCCCGACCTGCCCCGGTCCACACTGATTTTCCCTCGCGCCTCACACACAGGTCTCCCCCTGGAGTTTCCACGTGATCATGACCCCAGCGCCCCCTCTCTGTTCCCCCTGCTTCCGATGCCCGCACCTTCCCTGGTGCAGACCCGTGTCCTAATGAAGCAGAACTTACAGTACATTCCTGAGCAGGCCACAAGATTGATTATCTTGGCCACACTGAGTGTTGCTTCCCTCATCCTTGATTTATGGTTTGGCTGAGTGTCAAGGCTCAGGCCCGAATTAATTTCCCCCGGGAGTCTTGTAGATAGTGCTCCATTGTCTCCCATCTCCAGATTTGTTCTTCTGCAGTCCAGAGCCTTTCGGGCACCCGATCCTTTGCCTGGGGCCCTGGTGGATTGTTCCCTCCCTGAGAAAGCTCGTAGCGTCTTATCTTTGCCCCCAGAGTTCTGAAACCTCCTGTGCCAGTGCCTTGCTTGGGTTCGGGTTTGTGTCTGTTTGGCTGAGCACACGGGGGGCCTCTTTCATTCTGATGGCTCCAGTCAGGTCGTCAGTCGTGATATCACAGAGTCACCAGGATCGCACATTTCGTTTGTGAGAAATATGCATAAATTATTTAATTGATGGTTTTCTCCCTTCAGTCTCTTTCTTTTTGGCACTTCTGCTATTAGGATGTACCCTTTCAACTATTCCTCTCGTTTTCTTCTCTTTTTTCCTCGTAATTTTCCATCTTTTTTTAAAAATCATGTGTCTCTACTTTGCAGATTTCTTCATTTTTTATCTTTAAATTTTCCATAGAATTTTTCTTGACTTTTAGTAACACCTTGTTGTTTTTCTTTAAAAAATGTGTTTCTCTAAGTATATAAATAAAACACTTTGATCTTTTTCCATGCATAGTTGCTGTTTCCAAAATTTTCTTTTTTCTTTATTTTGAGCTCTGTCTTTGAAGTTGGAGGCTTTATGTAAATAGCTCGCTATCTGTAAATGTCTATAAAAATGTCAAATTGCTTTGCTTTATACCTGAAACTAATGAAATATTGTTAAACCGACTGTGCGTGTGTGCCTGCACATTTGCTTCAGTGTCAGATTCTTTACCGCCCTGTGCGCTGTGGCCGCCAGGCTCCTCTGTCGGTGGGGTTCTTCAGGCGAGAATACTGGAGCAGGTTGCCGTGGCTTCCTCCGGGGATCTTTCCCACCCAGGGATCCAACTCGCATCTCCTGTGTCTCCTGCACTGGCAGCCAGATTCGTTACCACTGAGCCGCTATAGGCGCTATTTTCAGGGCTGGGGGAGAGTAGGAAGAGGAGAGATTTCTTATTGAGAGATACAGAAAACAGAAAGAAACCATCTCACTAAAGGGGGAGAACTATGTACGCTTGAAGGCATTTTCATTTTGTGCTTGAAAGTGAAGGCGTTGCTTCAGTAACAGTTTCTGGAGGTGTCATTTTTTAAAAATTTTGGCCTCTTTTATTGGCTTTTATGTATTTATTTTCATCCATCTTCATTCTTTGACCTGTGTGGGCCTCCCACGGCAGTGGCCTCTCTTGTTGCAGAGCATTGGCTCTGGGCGTATGCGCTTCAGAGCGCTGGCTCCTAATTGGACACACCGGCCCAGCTGCTCTGTGACATGTGGAGTCTTCCTGGGCCAGGGATCAAACCGATGCCTCTTGTACTACAAGGCGGACTCTTTACTCACTGGACCACCAGGGAAGTCCAAGGTGTCACTTTTGATAGGAAATGTGCATTCATATATTTACTACAATCTCACTCAAATTTATAACGCGGTAGAGAATTAAATTTTAAATAATTTGTGTGATCTTGTTTGCTATTCCACACTTTTAGTATATCCTGTTGAGTGGGTGGCGTGGAAAAAATGTACATCTGTGATAGCATCAAATGGCATGCGTCTCCCCACGCTGGCATTTAAATGTTCTAGTAGCCGTGCTTTCCATGAAAAGGGGCACTAATGAAAAATTCCAGCTAACTGAAGGAAGAGCTCTGCTCCATAGCTAGAAAAAATTACAAGTACTGCATTTATCTATACTGTACTTCTTTAAAAAGATTTTGAAATATAACTTTGCACTCTGATGTATCTATAACAGGATGACTAGAATAAAGATATCTTAGAAAAATCGTCAGAGGGGAAATCTTAGAAAAAGTCAGGACTAATCAACCATAAATAAAAATTTGGGTTGGATATACCCTGGTGGCATTAGTGGTTAAAAAAAAGAAAGAAAGAAAAGAAAAGAAGGAAACCTATCTGTCAGTACAGGAAGAGGAGACATAAGAGACCCAGGGTTGATCTCCGGGTCAGGAAGATCCCCTGGAGGGGGAAATGGCAACCCACTCTAGTATTCTTCCCTGTAAAATCTTATGGACAGAAGAGCCTGGTGGGCTACAGTCGATAGGGTTGCAAAGAGTTGGACACAACTGAAGTAACTTAGCATACACAATAGTGACTATCAATTTTTCTCAAAGTTCTTGTGTAAAGGCTGAGGTAAGTGTGTTCAGTGTCTGTACAAACAGAATAGACACTCTTATGTACTGAATGGACATTCTGAATTGGATGGAGAGTGCATTGCTGGAGTCCTTTCTATCCATGAAACTATTGGTTAACCCACAATAGGACAGCCACTCTTGGAGCAAGTGACCAAGTCTGTCATTTTAGCAATGCAGCGTGAATGATGGCTTTTGTAAGGTCCCTTTAAACTACCTCCTTGGTTTTTTTTTTTTTTTTTTTTTTGCTTGATTTTATTTGTTTTTCAATTTTCATTGGAGTATAGTTGAGTTCATATACAACAATGAGTGAGTTATGTATGTATATATATATATATATATATATATATATATCTACCTTCTTTTTTTTGCATTTCCTTTCCATTTAGGTCACTGAGTAGAGTTCCCTGTGCTAAACTGTAGGTTCCCATTAGTTATCTATTTAAACAAAGTATCAGTGATATATACATGTCCATCTCAGTCTCTCAGTTCATCCCACCACCTCATCCCTGTTGGTGAGCAGATATTTGCTCTCTACCGCTTTGTCTCTGTTTTTGCTTTGAAAATGAGTCCCATGTTCTTGGACTGGGAGCATAAGCTTCCTGTTTGTGAGGAAGTCTTTTCAAAATGATGTACCAGTAAATGAAAGGAACAGAAGTATAAAAGGTGCATGGCCACTTTCCCGTAGTTCATATTGATAGTTATAAATATGTTTAATCTTCCAGATACTGTTGCATATCTAGACTGTAAATTAACCCATCAAACTTAAATGATTCATTACACTTCACATTTTTATATGGGAAAGACTACTGAAATTTTAAATCAGTATTATACAGAAAGGGTTAAAATGTTAAGGTCTTTATAGGCAAGGTTAATTCTCACCAGATACAGCTGATGTGAAGATATGAAGATAGGATAATACAATGGCTTAATCTCACATTCACTTATACCGTATCACAAACTAGAAGGACTGAAGTCATGGGGTGGTCACTTCCGGTAATAATATCCAGAGGAAGTACACAAAATAAAAGCCACTTGATAAACAACCTAGCATTTACTTTTATCTGCTTTTCCAATCAAAGTTGCTTGTGTAAAGGCTGAGGTACAATAGTGACTATCAATTTCTCAAAGTTCTTGTGTAAAGGCTGAGGTAAGTGTGTTCAGTTTTACAAACAGAATAGACACTCTTATGTACTGAATGGACATTCTGAATTGGATGGAGAGTGCATTGCTGGAGTCCTTTCTATCCATGAAACTATTGGTTAACCCACAATAGGACAGCCACTCTTGGAGCAAGTGACCAAGTCTGTCATTTTAGCAATGCAGCGTGAATGATGGCTTTTGTAAGGTCCCTTTAAACTACCTCCTTGGTTTTTTTTTTTTTTTTTTTTGCTTGATTTTATTTGTTTTTCAATTTTCATTGGAGTATAGTTGAGTTCATATACAACAATGAGTGAGTTATGTATGTATATATATATATATATATATATATATATATCTACCTTCTTTTTTTTGCATTTCCTTTCCATTTAGGTCACTGAGTAGAGTTCCCTGTGCTAAACTGTAGGTTCCCATTAGTTATCTATTTAAACAAAGTATCAGTGATATATACATGTCCATCTCAGTCTCTCAGTTCATCCCACCACCTCATCCCTGTTGGTGAGCAGATATTTGCTCTCTACCGCTTTGTCTCTGTTTTTGCTTTGAAAATGAGTCCCATGTTCTTGGACTGGGAGCATAAGCTTCCTGTTTGTGAGGAAGTCTTTTCAAAATGATGTACCAGTAAATGAAAGGAACAGAAGTATAAAAGGTGCATGGCCACTTTCCCGTAGTTCATATTGATAGTTATAAATATGTTTAATCTTCCAGATACTGTTGCATATCTAGACTGTAAATTAACCCATCAAACTTAAATGATTCATTACACTTCACATTTTTATATGGGAAAGACTACTGAAATTTTAAATCAGTATTATACAGAAAGGGTTAAAATGTTAAGGTCTTTATAGGCAAGGTTAATTCTCACCAGATACAGCTGATGTGAAGATATGAAGATAGGATAATACAATGGCTTAATCTCACATTCACTTATACCGTATCACAAACTAGAAGGACTGAAGTCATGGGGTGGTCACTTCCGGTAATAATATCCAGAGGAAGTACACTATAGATAAATCAAACCCAGATTAGAAACAAGCACACTTGATAAACAACCTAGCATTTACTTTTATCTGCTTTTTCCAAATTGCTTTTTTTTTTTTAAGATTCATTTCTGTTTTTAATAAATGTCTAAATGCAATTTTAAAATGGCAAGGAACTTTTCAATGTTATTTTTTAGCCTTTTACACAAAAATGTGACTGGTGAGATGTACTGTTTCCAAAGAAAGGCTAAATGCCCTTGAATAGTGTGGGTTTTGCTGTGTGTTTTAGTTTTGTTTACTTATTATTTACTTTCTTGGGGTATAGTTGCTTTACAGTGTCGCGCTAGTTTCTGCTGTATGGCCACGTGAGCCAGGCACAGGTATACACACATCCCCTCCCTCCGGGCCTCCCACCCACTCCCGCGTCCCACCCTCTGGGTCACCACGGGCACGAGGCTGGGCTTCCCGTGCTGCACTGCAGCTTCCCCTGACCGGCTGTTGATGTCGAGCTCTCCTCCCCCACCCCCACCCCCAGGCCCTCGTGTCCATTCTCTACCTCTGTGTCTCTGTTCTGGCCCCGGAAGTAGGTTCATTGGTACCATTTTTCTAGATTCCGTACATAAGCATTCACATACAACATTTGTTTTTCTCTTTCTGACTTCCTTTACTCTGTATCATAGTGGCTTTAACTGTATTTTTCAGTGTCTAAACAATAACCCCCCAATTAAAATAACAACCATATGCATCTTTAAGATCTAGATATCAAAAATACTCAAGTTGTAGAAATTTAATAAACATAGCCATCAAACTGATAAGGTGTCATGTGGAAGGGTGGGGTGGGACACAGCACGGTCTTCTGAGTTGGACTGGGGATGAGGCAGTTAAGAGGTGTGGTCTTAGAGAGAAGACAGGTCACATAAACTGACTATAACCTTTCCTGTTTGTAAAAAAAAAAAAAAATGGCACACATCAGCAGGAGACCAGCATTAGAGTTTCCTGTTTTTCTCTCCAACTGTTGGTTGTTCAAAACACATCTGTAACATAGCTTGCTATTACTTTATTCACACTTTGCTCATTGAGCCCAGTACATTAAAAATTTCCAGTCATGAATAAAACTGAAAAACTCTAACATTTTCTTTCCTAAAGTGATTCAAGGCTTGATACATATATTTCTTTGCTAGTTCTGCCCTTCGTCTGTGTAGTTACCAGATTAATGTTGCCTCCGTAATGGACACCACTCTGCATTGCAGAGACCGTTTGCTTAATAAAATTCACATAGCTACTGTCTGAATACAAAACCTGTATAAGTGCCACTGAGCTACCCAACAACCAGATGACTTCAATTTATGATGCATGATTATTAAAGATTAAATCCCAGCTTTCTAGGCAGGCTATGAAATCCTACATCTAAGAGCATTTCCAAAATACTCTAGCAAGATTTGAAATATTTATATTCTAAAGCATCTATTTCATCCATAAAACAAAATGATTTACATGTTCCAGGGGAATAAAGAGGTAGCCATGAGAATTTATAATGAAGACAGTGCTTAGAAATTTATTCTTCTTGGGCTAAATTAAACTGGGAGCATTTGTATAAGAATTTGCCTCTTGATTCACAGTAAGACCAATTGCCTGCTGTTTCTGCCTCTTCTCAACCAGGAGCAGGTTCACTGGAGCGCTCTTCTGAGCTTCCTCTACACCCTGGCGCCCTTGTCCTGCAGCTCCACCACTCAGTATAAACGTGTTTTCCACCGGTGTGCAAAGGTCATCCATCTGATCCCAGTTGGAGTAGAGAGTTCTATGTAGTGATTCAGCTGCAGGCATGCAAAGGCGTGTTTAAGAATACAATTAGAACACTGTTCCTATAAAAATGTAGAAGGAAAGAATGCTGACACTTTTAACTGAGATGAAAATTTCAAGCCCGTGTGTGTGTGTGTGTGTGTGTGTGTATGTGTGTGTTTGAAATAATAATTTTATTTTCTAAATAGTTTATGGGCTTCCCTGGTTGCTCCATGGTGAAAAATCTGCCTGCCAATGCAGGATACATGGGTTGGATCCCTGGGTACGGAAGATATCCTAGAGACGGAAATAGCAACCCACCCCAGTATCCTCACCTGGAGAATTCCATGGACAGATAAGTCTGGTAGGCAACAGTCTATGGGGTTGCAAAGACTCAGACATGACTTAGTGATTAAACAACAAAAAATAGATGATGTGTGCATCTACAATGAAATGGCTTTCATTGTGGGAGGGGGGAATGGGATATACAGATGACTAATCTGAGATTAAACATACCTGTAAACAACAAAACTCTGTAAAAGAAGAAAAGCAAAATTAAAAAAAAAAAGGCCAAATAAATAAAATTTTCAAGGATTTTTTTCATGTGATAAAACCATACTTTTTCTTTGAAAATTATTTGTGAAAAAATTTCTTTTAACCGGCTTTATGATCTTGAAGAAATTATTTCACCAGTCAGAACTTAGTTTTCTTATTCACCAAATGAGGAGCTGGAGCAGGTGATTTATCAGCTTTCCCAAGTGCTACAGCGACCTGGATTCACAAAGCACCTGCTGCATTCTGAGAAAATAGGACTAATAGAAGTTGCTAGGCAAATTACAAAGTGAATGATTACCACATTTCAGTTTTACTTATAGAAATAAACACTACTTTTTCAAACATAAGAATCCAAAACGGAATCCCTGAGGCCTGAACTTGAAAATCTAAGCATAAACTGCAAATGACAGTATATAGAATGGAGGGTTATATGCATCTATCCCAGAACAATTGAGTATTTACCAAAAAATCAATACATTGTCTAGAATACATTTATAAATAATTTAGCCTTCTAAATAGTATGGATTATATTCTCCAGGGTGTTCATAAATATAGCTACTACTCATTATCAGCAAACTTAAACTGTAGAAAATTAAATCTTAAAAATTTCTAAGGAGAGAACTAAGTCATTTTTAGTTGTGTGAGATCTTGAAATGAAGAACTTCCAAAAGTGTGTGACCATAGGCACCAGAGTATATGGTACTCCTTAGAGACAGAGGGAGAGAAATAGAGAAAGACAGACAGAGATGCAGAGAGAGATGAACTTTCAAGATCACGGACAAGTCTATTGATGGGTGACATGTCTGTGGTCCCAGGGATGGACAACAAGATAGCGAAATGGACATTTTCAGGAATAATTTTAAGAGGAGCACATTTAGCAAAGAGTAACATGGAATTATTGTAGGATCTACACATAATATTTTTACATTATAAATATTTACTTTTCCTCATGGACTTTCAAATTAGTCATTGAGTTTTTCCCAAAGTTTGAGTTTATAGTCTTCTCTAGAAAAATAGACATACCTTTAAGAAGTTCACTGGACCAACACAAAAACAGTCCGTCAGACTTCTAGAAATAAACTGGGCATTTCCACATGGAGAGCTCCTGGGAGGTTGTGGCCAAGGGTAAACTGATCCTGTGATTTGAGCTGCAAGACCCGTCGTGCGATGCACCTCGCAGGTCTTCTCACGGGAACGTGGTACGTACCCCGTCAGCGGAAGCAAGGTCCAGCTCAGTTTTCAGCACCAGTGCCGCCCCTGCCGCCCCTCAGCCCCGCAGCCCCGCAGGCCGTGCTATGAAGAGGTCAAGGTCAGCAACGCAGGCCGTTAAAAGCAGGCACATGTTTATGGATGACGTAACTAAAGCCTTTCTGTTGATGAACCACTCTGCACTAGGTACAAGTGACTTGTGAAATGTATGTTCCAATAACTACTATTTAGACAAACGCCTTCTGTTCACATAAACTTACTTCACCACTTATATGGCTCCTTTAATAAGTAAGCATTTGAATGATTGTCTCCAAAATATGACAAAGGTGTCTGAAGAATCTCTTACCTCCAATCAGTTTCAGCTCAGTCTCCACTTTCCAAGTTGACCTGGATTTACACCTGAAAGTAATTTCAAGCACACGTGTGTCGCAAGAAGCTCTTTTCCCTGAGGCTGCATTATGATGATCAACAGAACTGCTTTGCCAGGAAAGACAGCTTTTATTGCTGTAGTTACGTGATTCTGCCTAAAGAGAAACTCTGATTGGCCAAAAATTCTACAGGGATTATAGAGTTTTTATATATAATGTAGAGAAATCTATATTACTATTCTATATTTTCTATAGAATTTTATATCATATATACTCTACATTATATATCTATATTAAGTATATAAATTAACATTTAAATTTGTTTTAAATTCTCATTTCAAATTAAGGTCAATGTGTGGCAGTAAACAATAAAACTCTGTAAAAAATAAATAAAATTTTAAAAGTGTAAAAAAATATTAAATGTAAACACAAATTAAAATGTATATTGTTATAACAGGAACTTAAAATAGTTTGCACAAAATATTAGTTAAGAGCTTCAAAACAAAAGAATGTCCTTGGATCGTTTACCCACTTTACCAGTTTTAAGTAGACACGTGAGATTCTATGGAATGTTTTGATATTTAAACTATGCTGTTTACTTAGATGGCTAATCAAATATTCACCAAATATCTACTTGATCTTTGAAGACAGAAAATAAAGGGAGACCTTTTTGTTCTTTAAGTGACAAATTTAAATATAGTTCAACAGAAAGTCTGAAACCATATAAATTAGACTCAAGATTTATGTCCTTTCCAAAGAACATAGTACGTCAATCATTTACAAATAATCTATTTATTCATTTGAAAATATATTGACTGCTTCTATGTGCCAGGATTTTTCTTATTTAAATTCCAGTTTCCTGTATTAATATTTATGCCTATTTTACTAGAATTCAAAGTTGTATTTCCTTAAAAATCTTAACATATGTGATAAACATATTCTCCTTTATAATGTGTAGTAAAAAAAAATCAGAAGATTCAGCTGCCACTATTTAATTTTTGTACCATATTCTAGTGTCTCACATCTTAGGAAACTCTCCCCCTCTTCTGTAATCCTATACAATTTTTATTTTCATTGTAAGAATTTTTTTTTGTCTCTGCTTCCACCACCAATTAACTCTTCTAATGGCTCCAATCTGCCCTCCCCACGCTTTCTTGGCACCTGCTCTCTCGGTCGCCAGGAGCCGCCATGTTGTGAGATCCTAAGGACGCCGGCCCTTTCATCTCTGAGTTCGCAGCAGCTTTCAGCACAGAACGTCAAGCCTCCTCCTGAAGAGGCTCTTTTACCTGGACTTCCATGCATTGATATATCCTGTTTTATTCCTTACCTCACTGGCTCCTCCTCCCCATCGCGTCTGCTGGTCTGCATCTTTCACCCTAAATCCAGAGGTTAGAATACCTTAGAACAGGGTGCTAGCCCCTTCTCTCTTCCAGCTATGACAGTTCCCAGATGATCTCATCTCAGAATATGGCTGAAATGACATTTATCAGTACATCTTATTTTTACTGGACTTAATGCTTTCTATTACATGATGTATTTTTTTAATACTTCCTTCTCTACTATCCATGCATAAAATTTATATAAATTACCCCTAGAGTTAGTTAGACAAAAATGCAATAGGATGACTAGCTCAAATATAAAGGAACAAAAAATCAAATGAAATTAATTTAAAATAAAATCATTCAGTTCACATGGAAATGTTTAAGCATGTCTTTATTAGGAGACATGGCATACCTGTGCCTTATGCCTGTTTATAATGAATGGGTTCAGATTTTGGAGAAGTGATAAAATCAGAAGCTGTTCCATATAAGGAGAAAAAGAAATTAAAAGTACAAACGGGTAGATAGATGGGAAAACAAAAATTAGTTTTGAATAAGTTACAATAAATACAATTCATTTGTACATGATATGAAGAACCAGGAAATAACCCAATAAATGTAAGAAAATCGGCCAAGATAAAGCAATAAGTTTGATGTCTTATAAAGGAGCTGTGCATTTAGTCAGTCCTCAGGTGACACTAGTGGTAAACACCTGCCAATGCAGGAGACATAAGAGACTCAAGGTCGAGGGTCCAGAAGACCCCCCGGAGAAGGGAATGGCAGCAGACTCCAGTCCTCTTGCCTGGAGATGCCCCTGGACGGGGAGCCTGGTGGGCTACAGCCCATAGCGGGCAACACAGTCAGACACGACTTAAGCAACTGAGCGCACGAGTGTACGTGGTACTCTAAAAGACAGAATTCTGCTTTCCCCAGACAGCAGGACGAGAGAGTAGATTTGCGAGGAGGTGGCAATCTAAGAGCGGAGAAGTTAGACATCAGATCTCAGGGATGGGAGCACAGCAAAGCTGAGAAACAGCGACAGGCAACCCAGAAACAAACTCCATGCATTGATATATCCTGTTTTATTCCTTACCTCACTGGCTCCTCCTCCCCATCGCGTCTGCTGGTCTGCATCTTTCACCCTAAATCCAGAGGTTAGAATACCTTAGAACAGGGTGCTAGCCCCTTCTCTCTTCCAGCTATGACAGTTCCCAGATGATCTCATCTCAGAATATGGCTGAAATGACATTTATCAGTACATCTTATTTTTACTGGACTTAATGCTTTCTATTACATGATGTATTTTTTTAATACTTCCTTCTCTACTATCCATGCATAAAATTTATATAAATTACCCCTAGAGTTAGTTAGACAAAAATGCAATAGGATGACTAGCTCAAATATAAAGGAACAAAAAATCAAATGAAATTAATTTAAAATAAAATCATTCAGTTCACATGGAAATGTTTAAGCATGTCTTTATTAGGAGACATGGCATACCTGTGCCTTATGCCTGTTTATAATGAATGGGTTCAGATTTTGGAGAAGTGATAAAATCAGAAGCTGTTCCATATAAGGAGAAAAAGAAATTAAAAGTACAAACGGGTAGATAGATGGGAAAACAAAAATTAGTTTTGAATAAGTTACAATAAATACAATTCATTTGTACATGATATGAAGAACCAGGAAATAACCCAATAAATGTAAGAAAATCGGCCAAGATAAAGCAATAAGTTTGATGTCTTATAAAGGAGCTGTGCATTTAGTCAGTCCTCAGGTGACACTAGTGGTAAACACCTGCCAATGCAGGAGACATAAGAGACTCAAGGTCGAGGGTCCAGAAGACCCCCCGGAGAAGGGAATGGCAGCAGACTCCAGTCCTCTTGCCTGGAGATGCCCCTGGACGGGGAGCCTGGTGGGCTACAGCCCATAGCGGGCAACACAGTCAGACACGACTTAAGCAACTGAGCGCACGAGTGTACGTGGTACTCTAAAAGACAGAATTCTGCTTTCCCCAGACAGCAGGACGAGAGAGTAGATTTGCGAGGAGGTGGCAATCTAAGAGCGGAGAAGTTAGACATCAGATCTCAGGGGATGGGAGCACAGCAAAGCTGAGAAACAGCGACAGGCAACCCAGAAACAAACTCCACATTTCTGCATGTAATGGTCACTGTAAGAGGTTTATTATTTTATCTTGGCAGTGCCTGAACTGTCTTGTAAGAACATTCATTAATGAATTTCCTCCATAAACTGCATTCTTAAATAATATTCAGTCTGAGTCTGTTGCAAGGAGTTTCATCTGTTACATACTTGATGTCGGTCTTGTTGATTTTAAACAGCTTTACTGCGGCACCAGAACCTATCACCACTAAATCTGCGGCTGGGGATACAGCAACACACGATGGAGACAGATACATAGGGTCAACTTAGTTCATGAGTTTCATCCATTATTTTGTTTAGCTTTTCCTCTCCCTAAAAATCTTGTCATCATTTATTAGGCTTATGTAATTTTTTATGAAGAACTTCAGGATAATCATGAACTTAATTAGGGCCAAGTTTTCCATCTAGGGTATTTAGTTGAGGAGAACATTGAAAAGTTGCAAAGGACACAGGAAAATTTGTTTCACCCAATTATCAGCTACAGGTCATCTACTATCCCCTACCACTTGCCAACCAAGATCAGGAACACCTACCAATCTTTGTGACATCCAAGAAATGTTCCCACAAAATTTCCAAGCACTTTAGGGTGGTGATACGATGCTTGGGGACTTTCCTTGTAGTCCAGTGATTAAGGCTTCGCTTTCCAGTGCAAGGGGTGCACGTTCAGTCCCTGGTCGGGGAGCTGAGATCCCACATGCCTTGTGGCCAAAACACCAAAAACATTAAAAACAAAACAAAAAGCAAGCAATATTATAACAAATTAAATACTTTCAAAAAATGGCCCATATCAACAAAAATCTTCAAAAAATATGCTGCTTGCTGTGAACCACAGATTTATATGTTGGCATCCTTGTCACCTGACCCAGACTCATATCCAGCTGCCTACATATATGATGAGGCATTATCTCTGATATTGTTCTTTTCCCATGCTTCTTTCTGCATGCAATCTACACCACATTCTCTTCACTCTGCTTCCAACAAACTTTTATAATACATTCAGTTTTTTCCTGTTTGCATGGTCACTACTCCAGATTGAACCCAGGTCCCCTGCATTGCCTTCTTTACCATCTGAGCACTGCCAGGGAGGCAGCACTTGAGTCCAAGCCTTGCTTATTTCTCCTTTCACTCAGGGCGATTGCCTTCTGATTGGTTTCTGGCGTTCTATCATTGTCTTCGTGTTACACACAGCAGCCGAGATAGGCATTCTTTAAACTCTGTATTTAGAGTAATTTTAGGTTCCGAGCAACACTGACAGGAAGAAACAGAGATTTCCTGTCGCCCCTCCATCTGCACAGGTGCATTGCCTCCCCTGTCACCAACACCCGCCGGCAGCGTGCTGCATTTGTTACTGTTCACAGACCTACGCGGAAACATCATACGCCCCCAAAGCCCATAGGTTCGAGGCCACTCTTGCTGTTGTACATTCTGTGGATTTGGACAAATGAGTAATGGTGTGTATGCTTCATTACAGCATCACACAGAGTGTTTTCACTGCCCTAAAAACCCTCTATACTCCACCTATGTACTCCTTCCCACACCAGTCCTGTAATTCCTAGCATCTACCATCATTTTTTCAGCATTGATGTATAGTTGATTTACAATGTGATGTTAATAATATATATAACATTGTAAATACATATATTCTTCCATTTTGGTTTATCACAGGCTATTGAATGTAGTTCCCTGTGGTATGCAGTAGGACCTTGTTGTTTATGTGCTGTATATATATTGCCCCTACTGTTTTACATTTTCCAGAAAGTCCTATAGTTGGAATGATAGAGTATGTAGCCTTTTCACATTGGCTTTTTTTACTTAGTCATACGCATTTGCGGTTTCCTCACGTCTTGTCAGGGCTTTGCAGTTGGCTCAGTGGCCAGTGCAGGAGATGTGAGCTTGATCTCTGGATCAGGAAGATCCCCTAGAAAAGGAAGTGGCAACCCACTCCAGTATTCTTGCCTGGGAAATCCCATGGACAGGGGAGCCTGGCAGGCTACAGTCCATGGGATCACAAGAGTTGGCCACAACTTACCAACTAAACAACAAACAACAGGTCTTGCCAAGGCTTAATAACTCATTTCTCTTTCTCACTGAACAGTATTGCATAGTCTGTAATTACGACAGTTTATTTATCCAGTCACCTACTGAAAGGCATCTTGGTTGCTTCCAGGTTTTGGCAGTGGCGAATAAAGAATATACAAATATCTATGTGTTTGTGTGTGGACATACATTTTCAACCCTTTCGTGTAAATATCAAGAAGCATGATGGCTGGATCGTATGGTAGAAGTATGTTTAGTTTTGTAAGAAATTGACAAACTGTCTTGTCAAGGAACTGCACCGTTTTGTGTTCCGACCAGCAGAGTGAGAATTCTTTGGCATTGTCAGTGTAATGGATATTGACCATTCTAATAGGTGGTATGTCATTGTTGTTTTAATCTGCAAGTCATTAATGTCATAGGAGGTGGAGCATCTTTTCATATGCTTATTTGCCGTCCATATATATCTTCTTTCATGATGTTTCTGCTCAGGTCTTTTGCCCATATTTTAACTGATTTGTTGTTTTCTTATAGTTGAGTTTTAAGTGCTGTTTGTATATTTTGGATAGCAGTGCTTATCCAGGGAAATGTCAATATTTCTTTTGGATACGCCTGTTGCGTACATTTTCTGTCTATGGTTTCTCCTATTCTTTCGACAGTGTCTTTTGCAGAGCAGAATTTTTTAATTTTAATGAACTCCAGCATTATCAAATTATCTCTTTCACGGATCATGCCTTTGGTATTTATATCTAGAAAAGCAAGACCATACCCAGGGTCATGTATTAATAGATTTTTTCCTCTTATCCTCTGAGAACTTTATAGGTTTGCACTTTGCATTTATATCTATAGTCATTTTTTTTCCTTAATTTTTGTGAAAGGTCTCACTTTAAACTTTTTTTTTTTTAATTTTGCCTGTGGATTTCCGTTTGTTCCAGTATCATTTGTTGAAAGACTGTTGTCTGTTCTAGGGCTTTGCCCCTTCGCTGAATGTTAACTGAGTATATTTATGTAGGTCTGTTTTTGGATTCTGTTACACTGACTTACGTGTCTTCCACCATTACCTTCATAGTTTGATAACTATGTCTTTATATGGCTTGAAGTTGGGTAGTGTCAGTTATCTGGATTGTGGCTCTTCAATTCTTTATTAGCTTTCTGCATCCCTTACTTTGCCTCATAAACTTTAGACCTCAATATTTTTTAACTACACCTTCTTGTAAAGTGACATTGGATCTGTGTATTTCAAAGCACACTTAGACATGTACATTTACACATGATAGATAAACACACCAAGGCACCATGAAGTCAGTTTTGTTCAATGGGATACACTTTTAAGCATCAAGATGAGGGACTTCAGAAAGAAACTCCCAATAATTATGAGCTTGTCACCATCACCATCGTAAGTATCATCATCAACAGAACAGCCTTACTCACAGAGGTGGACTGGCTGGGTGGCATATCTGCTACCCTGACTGGCGAGTGTGTAAGAATCCAAAGCAGGCTATCTGGTTTCAGGCTTGGTGTTCTTTCCACCACAGCGTGCTATGGATATTGAAGCCATAAATGAACTCTGAACCTATGTTTCCCTCCTGTTTTGCACCTGATTAGGGTACCATGTGGTACACAGCAGAAGATGGATTTTGCAGTTAACTTAAGCCAGCTTCTAGTGGTGGTTTTGTCTAGCCCTACCCTTTCTACAAGCTACAAAACTTCTTATTGTCTAGACAAGTGAAGAATAAAGTAGGGGCTACATAATATTTTTAGTTAAAAGATTACTTATATAGAACAGCCTAGAAATGTAGGGGTTTTCAGTAGAGTCAGCCTGATATACTAGAGGAAGGAATTATAGGTTTTGGTTCCAGTATTCTTTTTTTAAGAAATTCAATTGGTTGTTCTGAGACTGAAATTAAATACAGTATATGAAAATTCTCTGAACACTGTAAAAAACAACTGTAATATGTTATAAGTTGTAACTGTTAATATTGGAACAGAATATGCTATCAATAAATATTTGATGATGAATAAATATGGTAATTGCTACATTTAATAGCTAGTTCATAATTGTTCTATAGTAAACCATATATTAATTTCTTATTAGACTATGTAATAGGAAGCCATTTTCATTTCATTGACTTTATTTATAAATGTTATTTTAAATATTCATAATATTCTTAAAGTCTATATATTGCATTAGATTTCATAGTAAATTAACTTAAGATCAACAGCATAATGTATGCAGTAGCTTTGATCGAAAGATGTCTGGGTTTTTACTAGAGTATCTAGTATTAATAGTCTTTCTGGACTTCAATTATATGAAAACACATACAAATAATTAGTCTTCTATAGGCCTTTTTTTATTCCACATTGAATTTTATGCTAGATTTAAACCTTGAGATCTAGTAAAACCGAAAGAAAAAGAAAGCAAATACATTCCAATCCAATTGAAAGGATTATTTGAATTATTTTTGATATTAAATATCTCATTATTTTTACAGGTTAAACCATTGTAAATGTGTGATCTGGAAATCTATAGGGGAAGTAATAAAAGCTGTAAAAATAAATTGTAAAGTGAAATGTCTGCAAAGGAATAATTTTAAAATAAAACCACACAGCATACACAGGAACCTTTAAAAAGAAAGCTGTCCTGTATTAATCAAACGTTGAGCTGACTTATTTGCAGATGATGTTCTACCTAATTCCTAGCTGTGCAGATGTTAGGAAACTCTCAGTGCCCCCTGCAGTGTCTTAAACGTGTGCTGTCTCCGTGGTCTGCCCGAAGCAAGAGCGGGGCCGCGGAACCCTCAGCGGCAGCACGGCTTTACTGACCTTGCTGCCTTGGAGATCGTGAGGGCCTGAGGAGGCTCTAGTGAGAAACGTCCGCTGTGACGCTAACCCTGTGAGGATTCCTTCAGGGGACACGCTATTCTTCCCTAGAAAGAAGAGTTCAAAAAGAAATGTTAGACTCTGGGGGAGAGCTTGCCCCAAATGGAACAGAAAAAAAAAAGCACTGCTTATGAGTGGGAACTGAAGCTCTCACTCAACTGATTATTCCTAATCTGGAAAATACTCATTAGACCTTCATTACTTAGTGAAGACCAGCAATATGGTAATTGCTACATTTAATAGCTAGTTCATAATTGTTCTATAGTAAACCATATATTAATTTCTTATTAGACTATGTAATAGGAAGCCATTTTCATTTCATTGACTTTATTTATAAATGTTATTTTAAATATTCATAATATTCTTAAAGTCTATATATTGCATTAGATTTCATAGTAAATTAACTTAAGATCAACAGCATAATGTATGCAGTAGCTTTGATCGAAAGATGTCTGGGTTTTTACTAGAGTATCTAGTATTAATAGTCTTTCTGGACTTCAATTATATGAAAACACATACAAATAATTAGTCTTCTATAGGCCTTTTTTTATTCCACATTGAATTTTATGCTAGATTTAAACCTTGAGATCTAGTAAAACCGAAAGAAAAAGAAAGCAAATACATTCCAATCCAATTGAAAGGATTATTTGAATTATTTTTGATATTAAATATCTCATTATTTTTACAGGTTAAACCATTGTAAATGTGTGATCTGGAAATCTATAGGGGAAGTAATAAAAGCTGTAAAAATAAATTGTAAAGTGAAATGTCTGCAAAGGAATAATTTTAAAATAAAACCACACAGCATACACAGGAACCTTTAAAAAGAAAGCTGTCCTGTATTAATCAAACGTTGAGCTGACTTATTTGCAGATGATGTTCTACCTAATTCCTAGCTGTGCAGATGTTAGGAAACTCTCAGTGCCCCCTGCAGTGTCTTAAACGTGTGCTGTCTCCGTGGTCTGCCCGAAGCAAGAGCGGGGCCGCGGAACCCTCAGCGGCAGCACGGCTTTACTGACCTTGCTGCCTTGGAGATCGTGAGGGCCTGAGGAGGCTCTAGTGAGAAACGTCCGCTGTGGACGCTAACCCTGGGAGGATTCCTTCAGGGGACACGCTATTCTTCCCTAGAAAGAAGAGTTCAAAAAGAAATGTTAGACTCTGGGGGAGAGCTTGCCCCAAATGGAACAGAAAAAAAAAAGCACTGCTTATGAGTGGGAACTGAAGCTCTCACTCAACTGATTATTCCTAATCTGGAAAATACTCATTAGACCTTCATTACTTAGTGAAGACCAGCAATATGCAACTGCTTTGAGCGAGTGCAAGAGTGTGTGTGATGGATCGATAGACAGAAGAGACATTAATTCAGATATATACTCACACACGCCTGTGTGTGCTCAGTGGCTCAGTCACGTCTGTCTGATTCTTTGCGACCCCATCAACTGTAGCCCTGCAGGCTCTTCCCAGACAAGAATACTGGAGTAGGGTGCCGTCTCCTCCTCCAGGGCATCTTCCCAACCCAGGGGTCCAACCTAGGGTCTCTTGCCTCTCCTGCATTGGCAGGTGGATTCTTTACCACTGCACCACTGGGAAGCCCCGCTCACACACATAAACTCATATATAGGATTAGTTATAAACACGTGCATATTATAAATTACTTTAAGCCATTTGTCCATAGCTATGAATCTATGCAGACCTTCCTATCAGCAGTCTATGTAAGTCTGTCCTTTCCCCCGAAGGTTTGGGACCAATATTATTGCATCGGGGAAGAAAAGTACCCTCTCTCTTTTGCCTGCCTACCGTCTGTACATGTCTTTTTCCTTACATTTTTATTCCTTTTTCTTTTCAAGCCTGGTAGTGACAGATAAACATTACTAAGCTCATAACAGGACTCAGGTTTCTTATTCATCCTAGATGGGAAGGTCCACCTTGGGGTGTTGGCCATCCTGGTGGCGGCCACGCTCTTCCACTTCCTCAGAGCACGGCAAGACTCCGCCCCCAGAGCTCTGCAGGTGAATGGATGGGGGGGACTCATTGCCCTCTTCCCACTTCTGACTCCTCGACACTTTCCAGCCACGTTCTGTGTTCTCTCTCCTTGCTGCTTGCCCAACTGGATGGAGAGGATCCCACTGAGAACTGAGAGATTTTAGGGAAGAGACAAATAGAAGAAATGTGGCCACTGGAGAGCTTGCACAAACAGCCTTCCACCTCTAGGATTTGCATGGACTGTGAGAGCAGCAAGAAATCCATCTCTTTTATGGTTTAATTTTTTTTACCTTTTTGAAAAATTGCAAGATACTTGCTTTACAATATTGTGCTGGTTGCTGCCATACATCAACATGAATCAGCCACAGGTATACATATGTCCTCTTCCTCTTGAACCTCCCTCTTGTCAAACTCAGATTCCTGGCTAACCAAGAAACTCAGAAAGAACAGCTGCTTGTCTTGGCCCTGTAGCTTGGGTCTCTGCCCCATGCCCACCCTGGCCCCTGCATCACCCCCAGCCTCAGAAGGAAGTTTTAATAAATAAGAACCAGGACTTGTCTACCAAGCACAGCTTCCCCCTGTGGTGTCCAGATGTTGGTGAGAGGAGCCTGCAGCACACAGTTTCTCTCAAGGGCCGAAGTCGTCTGTGACCTGCAACTGAGCAACCATTGCTTTCCAAATCTAAAACTCAGGACTGTGATTAGATAAGATGGAGAGCATGTCTGTTCCTTCTGCCTACTTCCTTGTTTCATCACTCACTCATTAATACTTCTTTTAAGTCAGTATTTCTGAGTCCTGCTTGTGTGCTAGGCACAGAACTTGATGCAAGGGAGTTTAATGGGGGGATGCTGACTCTAGGCCAGCATAATATTGTGTAGACTGCAGGCACTCAACAAATAACTCAGTGGTCTGAAACAGACAGGCTTACAGGGAATGAATTGAGTATGCTAAATAAAATAGGGTGTTGTTCCCTGTCTACTTTGGTATAGAAGGGATATCCAGACAAAAATAGATGCGGAAAAGGTTCCTATAAACAGTGCTCTGAGCAGATTTATAAGGTTCTATCCACCAGACCCTTTCCACGTGAGACACTTCCTGGGATTATATAAGCAACCAGCCAGTATCTGATTTTTCAATCTCTGATTAATCACCAGAGAAATAAACAGCTAGCCAGCTAGCTATAGATCAGTCTAAATCTATACACCTCCACACACGTATACTCACATATATGATTCACTGTAAATTAATTAACCTAAACTCTGTTTATTTTAATCTAAGCTCTTTTATCACCCTGACTTCAACCACACACTGAATATGTCCATTCTACACATTCTGGCTTTGAAAGCGGTATTTGAAAAGGGTCTACCAATTAGGAACTTACTAGACTCTAAAATTTTGTTATCACACAATTTTATTATAAATTACACAGGACAAAAATTTCCTGACAGTGTTTCTATTTTTACATGTTGAGACACTTATACCATGTCTCAAAGTATTTTTTTAATTGAAATATAGTTGTTTTACAGTATGGTGTAAGTTTCTGCTGTACACCAGCATGAATCACCTATTCATACACATGTACCTGCTCCTCCTGGAGCTCTCTCCCACCCAGCATCCCCTCCATCGCGAGCCCTGCATCACCCCCAGCCTCAGAAGGAAGTTTTAATAAATAAGAACCAGGATTTCTACCAAGCACAGCTTCCCCCTGTGGTGTCCAGATGTTGGTGAGAGGAGCCTGCAGCACACAGTTTCTCTCAAGGGCCGAAGTCGTCTGTGACCTGCAACTGAGCAACCATTGCTTTCCAAATCTAAAACTCAGGACTGTGATTAGATAAGATGGAGAGCATGTCTGTTCCTTCTGCCTACTTCCTTGTTTCATCACTCACTCATTAATACTTCTTTAAGTCAGTATTTCTGAGTCCTGCTTGTGTGCTAGGCACAGAACTTGATGCAAGGGAGTTTAATGGGGGGATGCTGACTCTAGGCCAGCATAATATTGTGTAGACTGCAGGCACTCAACAAATAACTCAGTGGTCTGAAACAGACAGGCTTACAGGGAATGAATTGAGTATGCTAAATAAAATAGGGTGTTGTTCCCTGTCTACTTTGGTATAGAAGGGATATCCAGACAAAAATAGATGCGGAAAAGGTTCCTATAAACAGTGCTCTGAGCAGATTTATAAGGTTCTATCCACCAGACCCTTTCCACGTGAGACACTTCCTGGGATTATATAAGCAACCAGCCAGTATCTGATTTTTCAATCTCTGATTAATCACCAGAGAAATAAACAGCTAGCCAGCTAGCTATAGATCAGTCTAAATCTATACACCTCCACACACGTATACTCACATATATGATTCACTGTAAATTAATTAACCTAAACTCTGTTTATTTTAATCTAAGCTCTTTTATCACCCTGACTTCAACCACACACTGAATATGTCCATTCTACACATTCTGGCTTTGAAAGCGGTATTTGAAAAGGGTCTACCAATTAGGAACTTACTAGACTCTAAAATTTTGTTATCACACAATTTTATTATAAATTACACAGGACAAAAATTTCCTGACAGTGTTTCTATTTTTACATGTTGAGACACTTATACCATGTCTCAAAGTATTTTTTTAATTGAAATATAGTTGTTTTACAGTATGGTGTAAGTTTCTGCTGTACACCAGCATGAATCACCTATTCATACACATGTACCTGCTCCCTCCTGGAGCTCTCTCCCACCCCAGCATCCCACCCTTCTGGATCATCGCAGAGCACTGAGCTATTTTATGCCTGGTGGTGTATATATATATCAATTCCAAGCTCTCAATTTGTCCCACCCTCCCCTGCCACCCATACCCTGTGTTCACATGTCCTTTCTCAACATCTGCATCTACATTGCCAACTTGGAAATGGGTTCATCTGAACCATTTTTCTAGATTTGTGTCTTTTAATAGTAAGAGGCAACAACTACTACACTCTTGACGAGGAGAGAGAATACATTCAAGGCAAAACTCAACAGCAAGAAAGAGCCACTACACTTCTTAAACAGGAGAATTTCAATTCCTAATTTTTATCCTCTGAAAAGGGGGCAAATGGTTCTTTGTATAAATATTTTGTACAGCTTAACTACAAAATATTTATAAAGTCTTTGGAAAAAACTATAGCTGAAATATGTACATATCTGGACATTTTTCCTTTGATATATACACATACACACATCTATTTATTGATATGTCATAGAAAAACTACAGTAAGAAATTTGAATGTGGAGTAATGTTAGAGTTTATAATTTATTTATTTGTATGTGTTACTTTCATATTCCCAAAATATTTTAAACAAATCATGCTATGTCCTATGTATGATATGTATGTGCGTGCTCAGTCATGTCTGACTCTTTGTGACTCCACGGGCTGTGGCCCTCCAGGCTCTCCTGTCCATAGGACTCTCCAGGAAGAATCCTGGAGTGCCATTTCCGTCTCTGAGGATCTTCCCAACCCAAGGACCGAACCCATGTCTCCTGCATTGGCAGGCGTTTACCTGCACTTACCACTGGGATAGCCCCGTCTATGTAATAAATTTTTGTAAAAAGGAAAACTTTCAGACTGCAACTTTGGCTTTGAAAGCGGTATTTGAAAAGGGTCTACCAATTAGGAACTTACTAGACTCTAAAATTTTGTTATCACACAATTTTATTATAAATTACACAGGACAAAAATTTCCTGACAGTGTTTCTATTTTTACATGTTGAGACACTTATACCATGTCTCAAAGTATTTTTTTAATTGAAATATAGTTGTTTTACAGTATGGTGTAAGTTTCTGCTGTACACCAGCATGAATCACCTATTCATACACATGTACCTGCTCCCTCCTGGAGCTCTCTCCCACCCCAGCATCCCACCCTTCTGGATCATCGCAGAGCACTGAGCTATTTTATGCCTGGTGGTGTATATATATATCAATTCCAAGCTCTCAATTTGTCCCACCCTCCCCTGCCACCCATACCCTGTGTTCACATGTCCTTTCTCAACATCTGCATCTACATTGCCAACTTGGAAATGGGTTCATCTGAACCATTTTTCTAGATTTGTGTCTTTTAATAGTAAGAGGCAACAACTACTACACTCTTGACGAGGAGAGAGAATACATTCAAGGCAAAACTCAACAGCAAGAAAGAGCCACTACACTTCTTAAACAGGAGAATTTCAATTCCTAATTTTTATCCTCTGAAAAGGGGGCAAATGGTTCTTTGTATAAATATTTTGTACAGCTTAACTACAAAATATTTATAAAGTCTTTGGAAAAAACTATAGCTGAAATATGTACATATCTGGACATTTTTCCTTTGATATATACACATACACACATCTATTTATTGATATGTCATAGAAAAACTACAGTAAGAAATTTGAATGTGGAGTAATGTTAGAGTTTATAATTTATTTATTTGTATGTGTTACTTTCATATTCCCAAAATATTTTAAACAAATCATGCTATGTCCTATGTATGATATGTATGTGCGTGCTCAGTCATGTCTGACTCTTTGTGACTCCACGGGCTGTGGCCCTCCAGGCTCTCCTGTCCATAGGACTCTCCAGGGAAGAATCCTGGAGTGCCATTTCCGTCTCTGAGGGATCTTCCCAACCCAAGGACCGAACCCATGTCTCCTGCATTGGCAGGCGTTTACCTGCACTTACCACTGGGATAGCCCCCAAATATAATATGTACTATGTAATAAATTTATATACATAGATAAAGATCACAATGGCAAATATTACAGTGGGTATATGACTGCAGAGACTGTTCACATTCTCAGTGATCTCATCCTTCCCCCCAATATACAAACACTCAGCAGTGTTTGTAGTCACTACCATGGAACATTTGTGTCTTTAAGAGTGCCTTTAGATTTTTAAGCTATAGGAAGGTTTTGATGGTAAAGAGTAGCTCCATCAGGGTGGAAATTAAAAGTAACCTTCAAGAACATTTTAGACATGAGAGGGCTTTCTGGGAGCAGCTCTGTGGGAAAATTAACTGCAAAAGATGGACCACTTGCAAGACACTGGGCTGAATAATTTAAGTGTGGTGAACTCCATCTCCTTTTATACTGCTTTCCCCGTTGCACATTGATTAAAATGTCATTAAAAATTTTGAATGGCTAAATATATGAGTGTTACCCAAATGATTGCAATCTCTTTTTTTAAAGATTGAATGATTGTCAGAACGGATGCTGTCGCGAGAGGCTCCTCTCTCGTGTTGCCTGTTCTCTCTGCCTGTTGTGGTAACTCGGGGCACACTTGTCAGCCTCCACGTGCGTGGCTGGGGGACAGCTGGTGGCTCAGCGGTTGGCCACATGATGAACCAGAGCGTCGTCTGCCATTCATATGTTTCTCCAGTGAGTCCTGCTCTTATCTCAGAAATGATGTCAACTTTTCCAATTTATTATCAAGAGGCGAACTAAATATTCAGGAAACGCTCCACAGGCTGTCATATTCTGAAAATTAGCTTCCAATCTTTGTGTAATTCATCATTAGATATTTTGGCAATAACAAAGTATCTTTTTGTTCAAAGAATATAAGTATATGATGCATTATATATCATTATATACATTATATATGATATATATTAATATATGTTCATTTTCAGATTATTTTCAGTTATGGGACTGTTACAAAATATTGAGTTTAGTTCCTGTGCTAAAAAGCAAAAGTGGACCCTGTTGTTTATCTAATTTAGGATTTTGCATATGTTAGCCCCAAGCTCCTAATTTATCTCTCCTCTACTTTTCACCTTTGGCATCCTTTTTTTATTTCTATTTGTTTTTTAAATTCACACTAGGCCCAATATAATATGTACTATGTAATAAATTTATATACATAGATAAAGTCACTAAACCAATGTTCACATTCTCAGTGATCTCATCCTTCCCCCCAATATACAAACACTCAGCAGTGTTTGTAGTCACTACCATGGAACATTTGTGTCTTTAAGAGTGCCTTTAGATTTTTAAGCTATAGGAAGGTTTTGATGGTAAAGAGTAGCTCCATCAGGGTGGAAATTAAAAGTAACCTTCAAGAACATTTTAGACATGAGAGGGCTTTCTGGGAGCAGCTCTGTGGGAAAATTAACTGCAAAAGATGGACCACTTGCAAGACACTGGGCTGAATAATTTAAGTGTGGTGAACTCCATCTCCTTTTATACTGCTTTCCCCGTTGCACATTGATTAAAATGTCATTAAAAATTTTGAATGGCTAAATATATGAGTGTTACCCAAATGATTGCAATCTCTTTTTTTAAAGATTGAATGATTGTCAGAACGGATGCTGTCGCGAGAGGCTCCTCTCTCGTGTTGCCTGTTCTCTCTGCCTGTTGTGGTAACTCGGGGCACACTTGTCAGCCTCCACGTGCGTGGCTGGGGGACAGCTGGTGGCTCAGCGGTTGGCCACATGATGAACCAGAGCGTCGTCTGCCATTCATATGTTTCTCCAGTGAGTCCTGCTCTTATCTCAGAAATGATGTCAACTTTTCCAATTTATTATCAAGAGGCGAACTAAATATTCAGGAAACGCTCCACAGGCTGTCATATTCTGAAAATTAGCTTCCAATCTTTGTGTAATTCATCATTAGATATTTTGGCAATAACAAAGTATCTTTTTGTTCAAAGAATATAAGTATATGATGCATTATATATCATTATATACATTATATATGATATATATTAATATATGTTCATTTTCAGATTATTTTCAGTTATGGGACTGTTACAAAATATTGAGTTTAGTTCCCTGTGCTAAAAAGCAAAAGTGGACCCTGTTGTTTATCTAATTTAGGATTTTGCATATGTTAGCCCCAAGCTCCTAATTTATCTCTCCTCTACTTTTCACCTTTGGCATCCATAAGTTTATTTTGTATGTCTGTGGTCTATTTCTGTTTTGTAAATAAATTCATTCATGTGTTTTTTTAAAGATTCTACATATAAGCAATTTCATATGATATTTGTCTTTCTCTGTTTGATTTACTTCACCTTGTATGATCATCTCTAGGTCCATCCATGTTGCTGCAGATGGCATGGTTTCATTCTTTTTTGTGGCTAGGTTATATGCCATTGTATTTATATGTACGTATTTACCACACCTTTTTTATTCATTCATATGTCGGTAGACATTTAGGTTGCTAGTGTAAATAGTGCCTAGGAAATGGCAACCCACTCCAGTAGTCCTGCCCGGAGAATCCCATGGATGGGGGAGCCCAGTGGGCTAGAGTCCACGAGGTTGCACAGTCAGGCATGACTCAGCAACTAAACAACAGCAACTAAACTGGTCGTGTAAATGGTGCTGCTAGAAAATGTCTTCTTCCAAATTCTCTCTCTCTTGCTCTCCAGAAAGTATTCTTCGTACCATCCAAACAAGAAACCCTGGGTGATGGAGGTCCCTTGGCTGGTTTACTGCTTCTCCCTGTGTTGGGATATTCCATTGAGACTTTGCATTAGTGTGTTCACATCAACCATGCAGGGCACCCACCAATTTTACTTTCTAATAATGTATACCAAAGGGCACATATTCCTATAATAAGTGTTTCTAAGTGTAGAAGCTCAGTACAGTCATCCAGTGTTACCCCAAGTTTAAAGTGCTTAGAGATGCCTTGGCTGATAAAAACTGAGTTCAGCACAACATCTCTTTAAAGAAAACTGATTATCTATTCCCTCTTGCCTCTGTAGTTTAAAAATCTGGAATATTTCAGGCAACCACAGCATCAAAGACAGTATCAACAGCATGACCACAGTTTACACAAAACCACATAATTAGATTCAGTCGTGTTGTATATTGGACCTCAAGTCAGTTAGAATCATATCTGTTTGTGTCTTGATAGAGATCTATTCATTTGTATATTCTCAGATGTAATAGACTCAAAATCAGTTACTATAATCTCAAATCACATGGTGTATTTCCTCTCAAAACACATTCATATTTCTTATCTCTACCAGTAGATGAAGATTCATTCCTATCTCAATGAGAATGAAATGGTTATCTCTAATCATTGGAAACATTATGAAAAAATAGCAGTGTCTAACTTTTGAAATAAAATAATCTTTTTGAAAATTATATATATATATATTTTTAATTTTGGCATCTTTTATTGGTTTTTTATTTATTTATTTTCATCCATCTTTATTCTTCAGCCTGTGTGGGCCTCCCATTGCAGTGGCCCCTCTCATTGCAGAGCACTGGTTCTGGGCGCATGCTCTGCAGAGCGCTGGCTTATAACTGGACACGCTGGTCCAGCCGCTCCTCAGCATGTGGAATCTTCCCAGGCCAGGGATTGAACCGGTGACCCTCGCACTGCAAGGCAGACTCTTTACACACTGGACCATGAGGGAAGCCCTGAAAATGATATTTTTTATTAAAAGAAACTTTTTCCAAATACTACAGATTAGTGTCATTGATACAGTAAAATCATATGAAAAAGGGTGCTGTTTGAAATGTAACCCCATTCATGAAATAGTATGTAAACCCTAACGAAATATAAAAAGAAGATAGATTTGTAGGAGCATAACATTTGAAAGTAAGTTTTTAATAAAGTTTAGTAATGTCAAGACAAGGACTTCCCTTGCAGCTCAGATGGTAAAGAATCTTCCTGCAATGTGGGAAAGCCAGGTTTGATCCCTGGGTTGGGAAGATCCCTTAGAGAAGGGAATGGCTACCCACTCCAGTATTCTTGCCTGGAGAATCTCATGGACAGAGGAGCCTGGTGGGCTACAGTCTGTGGGGTGGCAAAAGAGTCAGACACAACTGGGAGATGTACATGCACACAATGTCAAGACAAAGAAGTAACCATACATATTTTACTTATAGGAGCTATTATTTGTTTATCTTTTATTTCACTGGATGTTTACATGGATAATCTTTTGTAACTGGCCAAAATATTTTAAAGCTGATGTTATAACTTCCCTTTTGAAACTGAAAAGACAAGCGCTCAGCTATATTCATAAACATCTGAAAATTTTGAGGGTGATAAATGACTGCATTTCTGTGAGAAGACTCACAGTCTTTTGGTGAAGAATGGATGGGCTCTTTCAACTAACCATGCTCTGTAACATACCAAAATCAGCTCACTCAAATAATGAGAATTTAATATACTGTTTATTTTTGTAATGAAGCATAGTTGATTTACCAGGTTGTGTTGGTTTCAGGTCTACATCGAAATGATTCATATATAGATATATATAGAATATAAAATATATATATATATCCTTTTTCACATTCTTTTCCACTGTAGGTTATATAAGATATGGAATATGGTTCCCTGTGCTATAGAGTAGGGCCTTATTGTTTGTCTGTTTTATGTAGAGTAGTACATATCTGTTTATCCCTAAACTCAACTTAAGTAGTTTAACAATCTACCAGAGAAACAACCATAGGTCAAGATTTTCTTTGAATGTGAGCAAGTCTTGTTGAACTTTATGTACTTAAGGTTGTCTATGTGGGAATTTTAAGATTTGGTCATACCTATTGCATAAAAATGGGAAATTAAAATCTAGGCATAACAAATCTCATGATTGTATTATGCTTTTTTGTTTTTAATTTGTGTGGATAGATAGTTGACACGCAATATTGTATCAGTTTCAGGTATACAGCATAGCAATTCAACATTTACATATATTATGAGCTGGTCAGCACTGTAGCTCTAATAACCATTTGTCACCATACAAAATAGTGCAGTGCCACTGATGACATTCCCTATGCTGTGTATCACACCCCCCACCCTGACCCCTCTGTTCTGTTCGGACTGGATGTCTGGACCTTTAATCCACTTCACTATTCCATTCAATCCCTCGCCGCCCCCTCCTTTGGCAACCATCTGCTTGTTCTCTGAATCTATGACAGATCTCATATTTTTAGAAGAGTGGATGAGTTTGGAGATTATGTCGTACAACCTCATATTTTAGACACGAGGTCTATTGTAGTTACGCTGCTTTAGGAAATTTCCTCTTTTCTTTCTTCTGCTTCCCCTCAGTATCATCACTGTCATTCATATCATGGAACAGAGTGATGGTCGGATAAACAGAACCTGAAATTAGTTTAGATAATTCAAGCATCTCAAGTATGAAACTAAACATGAAACCATGTTTTCCAGTCACAGAAGGTGTTTGGAAGGAAAGCCTAGGATTTAGACACAATTTGATGTATTTCTTTTGATAAACATTCGAGGTATTTTTTAAAAAATAATCTTCATATAATCCTAACAGACATTACAGAGTAATGTCTGCACCTCTAGAGATGTTTAAAATGTTAACATAACTGGGATTAATAATCACTATGTAGTAAATTCTAGTAAAAGCAATAATGTAACATAAGCATTTTACAAAAGTGAGAGTGAAGAAAGGATGTAGAATCAAATACAAATAACACAATAATACTGTTTAGTCTGTACTCAGTGATTTGTGTTTGGTATGACCAAAAGTAAGAGAAATAGCTATGGCAATGATTATTTCTCACTTCTTCTCGCAGCAATATTTCATATATGGGGTTTGTTCTCTCTGAGCTTTATTATAGAGTTTTGTATACAGATGTACAGAGATCTTTTGTTTTATACAGCTAGAGTAGTCAGGCTCCTTATCTTTCTTCTCAATATTCTTACATTTTACCTCAAAGATCTGCGCTTCTTTAAACTTGCATTTCCTCCTTATTCCTTTTTAGTTCTTCCCCAACTTATCCCCGTTATATCTTCTAGCACATTTCAATTCTTTCTTAAGTTTTAAAACCTCACTTAAAAAAAAAAATTCAATGAAGTCATTTGTTCTGGGCGGTTCTGCCCTATTCTGCCTTCAAGAATTGTCTGATCAAGCTCATTTCCATCACAATTCAGCGTGTTGACCTCAAAGTTCTTGGTGTCAGAAGTGGAGTCTATAAAACCAGCAAACAAGAGCAAATTTAGGATAACTTTCCAAAATACACAGACCCCAAGAATTACACACAAACATTGTGTGTGACATCTCTGTATGATGTGAAAGGCAGGAAAGAGTGTTCAAGTAGAAACATCACAATGAACATGAGGACATCCTCCTTGTAAGTTCCATCATGGGCTTCATATAAGACACAACAAAGTGCAGGGTAGAGTTAGAGAGCAGACCCCACAAGGGCTCAGAGACTGTCCACAATTACCTTTTGGAACAAAGTACAGAGATGTTGGTTGAAGGAAGAAGATTAAAGATGCTTAAGGAGTTTGAAATACATGATTAAAGGCTCTTGGCTAGCTCTTCTCACCAACTTGTTCTCGACCAGACTGAGAGCTGCCTTTAAAAGGCAGCACGAAGTGTTTCTGATGACAGACGGTGAAGCACTGCTACAGAAGTACGGTAATGAGTCCTCAAGTCATTAGCCGTGAAGTTCATCTTTACTCATTCTTGGCTGTGTGTGCTCAGTCCTTCCTAGGAACTGGGGCTTATTCCATTTTAATGATTTCATGGGTTTCCTCTAGAAAAAGTTGTTTCTAGAATCCAGTTGGACCAAATGACTATGGTTATCTAAACATGCTGTTGAAGATGTGTGCCTTCTTTTCCAGTCTGGATTCCTTTGATTTCTTTTTCTTCTCTGATTGCTGTGGCTAGGACTTCCAAAACTATGTTGAGCTATAGTTCCAAAACTATAGTGTCAAGAGTGGGCACCCTTGTCTTGTTCCTGATCTTAGAGGAAGTGTTTTCACTTTTTCACCATTTAGAATAATGTTTTCCTATGGATTTATTGTATAAGGTGTTTATTATGTTGAGGTAGGGGGCTTTCCCCTACCTCAGCGGTAAAGAATTGACCTGCATTGCAGAAGATGTAAGACATGTGGGCTTCCTCCCTGGTTGGGAAGATTCCCTGGAGGAGGTCATGGCGAGCCACTCCAGTATTCTTGCCTGGGGAATCCCATGACAGAGGAGCCTGGCAGTCAGCAGTCCATAGCACTGCAAAGAGTTGTGCCTGAAGCAACTAAGCATACGTGTTTAAGTAGATTCCTTCTATGCCCATTTTCTGAAGAAATTTTATCATAAATGGGTGCTGCATTTTGTCAAAGGCTTTCTGTGCATCTACTGAGATGATCAGATGATTTTTAAGTTTTAATTTGTCAATATGGTATATCACATTGATTGATTTGCATATGCTGAAGAATCCTCGGATCCTTTGAGTAAACCCAACTTGATCATGGTGTATGGTACTTTTAATGTGTTATTGGGTTCTGTTTTCTAGAATTTAGTTGAGGATTTTTGCATCAGTGTTCATCAGTGATATTTGCCTGCAAATTTTTTTGTGATGTCTTTATCTGGTTTTGGTATCAGGATGATTATCCTCCAAATAAAAATAAATAAGGAAATATTTGTGCCTTCAGGATCTGAAAGTGTGTAAATCAGTGGCCACAGTGATTTCCAGATTTTACATCTGACTAAATCCTCTGATGTCACCTTTTTTTTCCTTTAAAATGGGAATACTTGACTGTATGAAAGACACTCCAACCATTTTGAACATTTATTTTTAATCTAGCCTGAGTCCGTGGGCCCAATGCATTAGTGACTGAAACAAATTGATGGTAATTACACTAAATTAGGTACACAGCATTAGAAATCAGAAAACGATTGGATGCTTGACCCAATCTTAGTGCACTTGAAGGACCCAGTTTCACTTTCTCCAACCGTAAAATGGAAGGATTGGACTAGATTACTCCACATGGCCCCTCATTTAGAGGGTTTAATCCTGGAAGTCTCTTATATTTCAAAATCCAAAAGAGCTGCATTAAAGGAATTGATGACTGTGTGACTGTGGACCTTGTAGAGGGTTTTGAAAGTGAAAGAAAATGTTAGTCGCTCAGGCATGTCCATTCTTTGCAATCCTATGGACTGTTACCTGCCAGGCTACCCTGTCCATAGGATTCTCCAGGCAAGAATACTGGAGTGGGTTGCCACGCCTTTCTCCAGGAGTTCTTCCCACCATGGGATCAAATTCAGGTCTCCTGCACTTCAGGAAGATTCTTTACTATCTGAGCCATCAGGAAACCCATAGAGGATTTTAGACAAGCACTAAGTGATTCTTTACTAATTTTTGAGCCATTTTGGACCAATGAGCTTTATCACTAAGATGTTTATGTCATAAATGGGTGCTGCATTTTGTCAAAGGCTTTCTGTGCATCTACTGAGATGATCAGATGATTTTTAAGTTTTAATTTGTCAATATGGTATATCACATTGATTGATTTGCATATGCTGAAGAATCTTCGGATCCTTTGAGTAAACCCAACTTGATCATGGTGTATGGTACTTTTAATGTGTTATTGGGTTCTGTTTTCTAGAATTTAGTTGAGGATTTTTGCATCAGTGTTCATCAGTGATATTTGCCTGCAAATTTTTTTGTGATGTCTTTATCTGGTTTTGGTATCAGGATGATTATCCTCCAAATAAAAATAAATAAGGAAATATTTGTGCCTTCAGGATCTGAAAGTGTGTAAATCAGTGGCCACAGTGATTTCCAGATTTTACATCTGACTAAATCCTCTGATGTCACCTTTTTTTTCCTTTAAAATGGGAATACTTGACTGTATGAAAGACACTCCAACCATTTTGAACATTTATTTTTAATCTAGCCTGAGTCCGTGGGCCCAATGCATTAGTGACTGAAACAAATTGATGGTAATTACACTAAATTAGGTACACAGCATTAGAAATCAGAAAACGATTGGATGCTTGACCCAATCTTAGTGCACTTGAAGGACCCAGTTTCACTTTCTCCAACCGTAAAATGGAAGGATTGGACTAGATTACTCCACATGGCCCCTCATTTAGAGGGTTTAATCCTGGAAGTCTCTTATATTTCAAAATCCAAAAGAGCTGCATTAAAGGAATTGATGACTGTGTGACTGTGGACCTTGTAGAGGGTTTTGAAAGTGAAAGAAAATGTTAGTCGCTCAGGCATGTCCATTCTTTGCAATCCTATGGACTGTTACCTGCCAGGCTACCCTGTCCATAGGATTCTCCAGGCAAGAATACTGGAGTGGGTTGCCACGCCTTTCTCCAGGAGTTCTTCCCACCATGGGATCAAATTCAGGTCTCCTGCACTTCAGGAAGATTCTTTACTATCTGAGCCATCAGGGAAACCCATAGAGGATTTTAGACAAGCACTAAGTGTTGACAAGTATAGCCATTTTCCAACATAAAACGTTGTTTCTCAGAGGGTGATCTATCATTGTTCTTCGGACTGCCTTGGATAGAAAGCCCCAAAAAGCCTATCTAAGCATGATGATGAATTATGAGTGCTTATAAAATACACCAAAGGGTGTCATTAGAAATAGTCATTTAGCAAAACCAAAAGTCAGTAAAAATAGTATGGAAATTCTCTTTTTGACTGATGTATATTCAATTAGAGTATGATAGGGAAATACATACAACATTGGGAAAGTACTGCTCAACTCTTCTATTTAAAAAGGGAGAGAGATGGACTTTTCATGTGTTCAACAAGTCACTGGAAGGGTGACGAGAATTAGAAAATGACATAGGAAAGAACCAGACCGTGTGGAAGTGGCCTGTGGTGAGCTGGTTGAAGCAGGTGTGCAGAGCAAAGGTCGCCTCCATAACTGCTTTGACTGGGGACCTAGAAAAAAGAGGGCTACTGTGCAACATTTTTGGTTAAATTTTTGAGGCAAGGGTAAGATTTGGTTGCAGAGTGCTTTCTCGCTAGACTAAGACACTGAGCAAAAGGGGACCCATGAGGTAGCCAGGAAGACAAAAAGAATATGCACAGCAGCTGTTTGTGCAGATGGTCTGTTGCAGATGAATATATCAGAGTTTAACCTTTGGAATCCCTCCCCCCCCAATAGTAGTAACTGAATTGTTTAAATGAATTATCAGCACATTTAAACTATTATAAATTCACTGGAAAAACAGTTGAAAACCCCCTGCATCAAGCTGCTTAAGAGTTTCATTTCTAGGTCATTTTCTGCTTCTTTCTCCGTACCCCACATATTTCATAGCAAAGCACATAGTTATGTATGGGGGTGAGAATTTTTGACTTGCAGCTACAATATTATTGTTTCAGCTTGCTTAGTTTCAACGTGTTCAAAGTGACATGAATCCAGTAGAATGATCAGAATCTTGTAGAAGGGTAGTAATTAAAATAGAGAGTAATGATGAAAAACAGAAGCCATTGAAAAGTTTTCCAAGACTGTATTCCCAAAGTTTTCTCTAAGGATAAAATATGTGGATATATATATATATCTCCACATTTTTAATACTTCATATATATGTAGAATGTGTGTGTGTGTGTGTGTGTGTGTGTGTGATAGTGGTAGAAGAAGGAAATAAAAATAGAAGAGAGAACTAAAGAAAAACAGAATGCAATGATCTTGACTATGGTTCAGAATATTATGGTAGAAATAGCCCCATGTTTAGCAAGCACAGATTTCAGAGTTCCACACACCTGGGTTAAAAACCCTAAATTCTTGGAACTTGGGAGAGAGCCTCATTCACTCCAAGCCTCCTCTGCTCATCTATGATGAGCGGAGAGTGCTTCCAAGCTCAGAACATTTTCAAACCAATTGAGTGAAATCACAAAAACAAAGCATCTCCTCATTAAGTGAACCCCTTCAAAAATGGAAAGCTTTGTTAGAATCATTTTTTAATGCTTCTTATAAATCTTTGTATTTGCTTTATTTTCAATAGCTATAAAAGATAACATACCTGTTTTCATTATCAAGGCATTTGACAACAATTATATTAAATCATGGAATACTTATTGGAGTTTCTTTTTGTTTTGTAAACTTTTTTTTAAACCTCCATTAGAGCCCCTCTTGTTTTTTGATATGATGAGGTGTAGGCCTTTATTGTAAATGTCTTTTCTGGGAAGTTGTGTAGGTATGTGATTTGCAAAATGCATAGCCAACAGCTCTTGTAACCTTAAAACATTTTCCTTCGCTTCCACACCGCCCCCCAGCACCTCCTCCTCTCTTGGTCACCAGTTGAGTACAGACAAACTCTGGGGCTTGAAAATGTTATCTATGTAAATTCTTCTGCCGCAGCTGGACAAGATGCTTTCAAGAGTTTTTCTGTTTCCTGTGTGGCGAAGCAGCTTTCCCCTAACGACTGTTTCCCATCAGTACCACAAAGACCTACCTTCTTAACCACGGCTTCAACCGTCTGTCACCACTTCCACCTTTCTGTAGAACATCTCATTTGGAAGGAGGTTCACAAATATTTGTTCGCTGGGCTGTTCAGACTGATAACATCTCTTGGGACTTGAACTTTGATGCACAACGCTCATCTGGAAAAAAAAAAATCCAACTGTCAAACTTCAGCAGATAATACCCCAAATGAAAACAAACACTTTTCTGTCTCAGAATCACAGCAAGGTGGTGATTTGTTTTGCTGTTTTGGAAAAAGTAGCTCTTTATATTTTTCTGAAACTCCAAATGACTTCATTTTATTACCTAACTATCTGCTAACTTTTGTAAAATTTTAAGACAGATTCTAAATCATATGCTTTGTGAATAAACGTATTATTTTGTAGTAGCAACTATAGAGCTAAGAATAGAAAATAAAATTAGACGGGCAAACATGAAGACATAGATTCACATTTGTGTAAGACAGGAGAGAAGTAGGATGTCTTTATTCTAATAAGACATGTCAAGGCATCTTTTGTATGCCTTAATATCTTCATTTAAAAATAAAATTGCCCCATATTACCTGAAAAAAACAAATTAGTACAATGAAACTATGTCTATGTTCTTTATAAAGAGTATGATGTTATAATCTTAGAATTCCTAATTATATTAACTGTTTATTTTTAAAAAGCTGGATTTATCTGAATGATTTTTCATGAATCTAGGAACTTTGTTTTTTTATAATCTTCATTTGTTTTATGGTCTTTGCTCTTACAGTTTTTACTCTATTAAGACATTTTCAAAGAGATGATTTACACCTGCATGAAGTCAGACTAGAAACATCTTCAATTTTAAATATTTGCTGATTCAGAAATCCATAGGGCTCAAAATTCCCCCCCCTTATCAATATGTACACATTGATAGCTGTGATATATGTAGGAAAAATGCTAAGCAAATATACCTTTGTCACCACAAAAGGCAGAACTGTGGGTTTGTGTTTATTATGGCTGCAGCAGCATCAAGTGTGTCCTAAATTTCACAACTGCACACCTGGAAAATCTCCTCCTGTCTGCTAAGTTTGGGAATGTCTTGCTGAGATGCAGTGAAGCAGGCTTCTTTTAGACTTCAACTCATTAACACCCCGAGCATTTCAGAGCAGAATGGTTCCACCCCTTGAAATTCCTTCAAAACTCTACATGCTTTGAGATGTGCTGTTACCAAAATCAACTGCTAAAACTTGTTAATTAAATAACCATATTTAAACAGCCACAAATTGTGGGGCATTTTTTTTTCAGTTTGACTCCTCTCTTTCCTAACGTTATCACCCTTGTTTGGATTTTTATCTTTCTCTGCCCACCTTTATTTTGTTTTCTCATCCCATCCTATGAATTTTATCATATTTGTCTTTCCAGTGTGGCTCTAATTGTTTCACAGATGTTTGGACTATTTGGGCCCCCTTTCCCAATGATAAAGACGAATATTTTTAGTGTAGTCTGATATTCAGGAATGTAATCCCAATCAATTCCGACATATTTTTCCAGATGACTTAATTTCATTAGCCTTGTGCAAGGAACTAACCTGATCACTGAACATGCCAGAGATGTCTCTTCTCTGGTTTTGTCCTTCCATGAGTTCATCTGTCTGAAATATGCTCAACCTGTCTGTTTCTTCTGAAATCCAGAATATTCCCTGGTTGGATTTTCAGTGCAATACTCAGCATGCACCTCTCAGATCCTTCCATCAGTAGAAAACCATCCTCTTCCCTACACTGGATAAAAGTTTCTTGCAAATACTTTGAAGCATATGTCACATTTGTTGGTGGTTGCCTCAACTGCTAGATTTTTTTAGCATTTCAATTAAGATTTCATTTGAAGAATTTTCCATTACAGGTTTCCGTTAGTATAAGGAAATAGATAAGTGAGAAGTACAGATATAGAGCAACGTATGGTAGTGGTAGAGGTTTATTCACAAAGTCACGTCCAACTCTTGTGAGCCCGCGGGCTATAGCCCGCTAGGCTCCTCTGTCCCTAGGCCTTCCCAGGAAGGAATCCTGGAGTGGGTTGCCATTTCCTTCTCGAGGGGATCTTCCTGACCCAGACCCAGGGATCAGACCCAGGTCTCCTGTGTTGCAGGTGGTCTTCTGCATTAGAGACAGATTCTTTAGCAGCTGAGCCACCAGGGAAGCCCTAGAGCAACACATGACTAGGTCAATAGATAGATTCAACTTCTTGGTTGAGCATAAAATATTTTAGGATGCAGGGAGTGGGGAATGTCGTATGGAGGAGGATTTCTGCTAGGAAGCTCAGAGATTAGCTTTAAGTGCTGGTCAATTATATGTATATCCATATAGTCAAAACTGTGGTTTTCCCAGTAGTCATGTATGGATGTGAGAGTCGGACCATAAAGAAGGCTGATCATTGAAGATTTGATGATTCTCAATTGTGGTGCTGGAGAAAACTCTTGAGAGTCCCTTGGACTCAAAGGAAATCAAGCCAATCAATCAGAAAGGAAATCAACCCTAAATATTCATTGGGGGAATGATGCTGAAGCTGAAGCTCCAATACTTTGGCCGTGTGATGTGAGGAGACAACTCAGTGGAAAAGACCGCAGTGTTAGTAAATATAGAAACCAGAAGGAGATGGCAAAGGATGAGATGGTTGTATGGCATCACTGAGTTGATGGACATGAGTTTGAGCAAGTTTCAGGCGATGGTGAAGACATGGAAGCCTGGTGTGCTGCAGTCCATAGGATCTCAAAGAGTTGCACACGACTGACAATTGAAATGAATTATATGTAAAGTGAGTTTGGGGCATTCAAGGTGACAAAGTTCATTACCTAAGTGAGCATAGCCCTAAGAAATTCAGCAACAATGCTTTAGGGGAAGAATTATGATGATTGCTTATTATCTTTAGCAGGACAGCTTCTGCAGTAGGTGTTCCTCAATTGTTTTAGCAAATTAAGATTTCATTTGAAGAATTTTCCATTACAGGTTTCCGTTAGTATAAGGAAATAGATAAGTGAGAAGTACAGATATAGAGCAACGTATGGTAGTGGTAGAGGTTTATTCACAAAGTCACGTCCAACTCTTGTGAGCGCGCGGGCTATAGCCCGCTAGGCTCCTCTGTCCCTAGGCCTTCCCAGGAAGGAATCCTGGAGTGGGTTGCCATTTCCTTCTCGAGGGGATCTTCCTGACCCAGACCCAGGGATCAGACCCAGGTCTCCTGTGTTGCAGGTGGTCTTCTGCATTAGAGACAGATTCTTTAGCAGCTGAGCCACCAGGGAAGCCCTAGAGCAACACATGACTAGGTCAATAGATAGATTCAACTTCTTGGTTGAGCATAAAATATTTTAGGATGCAGGGAGTGGGGAATGTCGTATGGAGGAGGATTTCTGCTAGGAAGCTCAGAGATTAGCTTTAAGTGCTGGTCAATTATATGTATATCCATATAGTCAAAACTGTGGTTTTCCCAGTAGTCATGTATGGATGTGAGAGTCGGACCATAAAGAAGGCTGATCATTGAAGATTTGATGATTCTCAATTGTGGTGCTGGAGAAAACTCTTGAGAGTCCCTTGGACTCAAAGGAAATCAAGCCAATCAATCAGAAAGGAAATCAACCCTAAATATTCATTGGGGGAATGATGCTGAAGCTGAAGCTCCAATACTTTGGCCGTGTGATGTGAGGAGACAACTCAGTGGAAAAGACCGCAGTGTTAGTAAATATAGAAACCAGAAGGAGATGGCAAAGGATGAGATGGTTGTATGGCATCACTGAGTTGATGGACATGAGTTTGAGCAAGTTTCAGGCGATGGTGAAGACATGGAAGCCTGGTGTGCTGCAGTCCATAGGATCTCAAAGAGTTGCACACGACTGACAATTGAAATGAATTATATGTAAAGTGAGTTTGGGGCATTCAAGGTGACAAAGTTCATTACCTAAGTGAGCATAGCCCTAAGAAATTCAGCAACAATGCTTTAGGGGAAGAATTATGATGATTGCTTATTATCTTTAGCAGGACAGCTTTTATTATTTTAACCTATATACTTCATTCAGTATGCTAGATATTAGACTGTGGATTTTCAAACGTTTTATGTATCTTCAGATTTGTTTCTGATATGTTGAACAGAAAATAGGGAGAAAAGCCCTATGCCTTATGGGAGGGCATTTTTCTTTTTCCCTTTTGATTAATGCTACAATGGTTCTTCAAGAACCTAAATCATTAAGGCACCCAAGTAAGTGCCTTAATCTTTTTTTTTTAATTTTTATTTTATTTATTATTGGTGGGGGGTGGGATGGGGAGGGAGGGGAGCAGGCAGGCCACTTCTATTGGTTTTTCATTTATCTATTTTCATTCATCTTTGTTCTTTGGCCCGTGTGGGCCTCCCAGCGCGGTGGTGTCTGCCGTCGCAGAGCACCGGCTCTGGGCGCATGCACTCCAGAGCTCTGGCTCGGTAATTGGACACATCGGTCCAGCCGCTCCATGGCACGTGGGATCTTCCCAGGCCAGGGATCGAACCGGCACCCCTTGCACTGCAAGGCGGTGTCCTTACCCACTGGACCACCAGGGGAAGCCCAGTAAGTGCCTTAATCTTACAGATAACTTCTGGGAGAACATCTCAATTCATCATGTCTAACGCCTCCATTTATGACCACTAAGCATTATCGTGATTTAGAATTCTCCCTAGGACAGAGGTAACTTCAGGCATACAATGGGGCCCTACTAGAATTGGGGGCCATTTTACCTTTAGGATCATTTGGTTACTAGATATGGAGGTAAGGAATGTATGCTTGCCTGCATAACTGTTCAGTCATGTCCAACTGTGTGACCCCCATGGACTGTAGCTACTGGACTTCTCTGTCCTTGGAATTCTCTAGGCAAGAAAACTGGAGTGGGTTGCCATTCCACCTTGGGATCTTGCCAACCCAACATGGAACCCATGTCTCTGCATTGCAAACTGGTTCTTTACCACTGAGCCCCCAAGGAAGCCTGGAGGAAAGGAATACACAAATACAAATAAATATTTCCAACACATGATAGTTTATGTCTCAGGTTATATCTTCCCAAACAATCCACATTCTTTAATTCCATTAAAATTAACAGTAGAAACATTGACACAGCTAGTAATGCCTACGATTCTTGAGGAAACTTGAGGAAATGCATTATACTAGGTTTCCAACGTTAAAATCATCTCTGGCGATGAGTAGTGAAAAGCAAAGACATTGCTCTTTAGCATACCTCTAAGACTACTGTAGGTTGAGAATAGGCATGATTTTAATGGGATTAATGTGTCTGTGACCCAGGTTTTTCTTCTATTCCTTAATTCAAAGCAATTTTGATAAGGGCGAGTTAATCACATATGATTTTGTCATATCTCAGTGAATCAGCTTCAGAGTTACAGGTAACACTGATAAGATTGTATTACTCCTGATCTTATTCTATTCTCCTGATAAAATTGACAGATGGTAGGTTAATTTTTATTACATATCAGTTCAGTTCAGTTGCTCAGTCATGTCTGTCCAGCTCTTTGCGATCCCATGGACTGCAGCATGTTAGGCTTCCCTGTCCTTCACCATCTTCAGGAGCTTGCTCAAACTCATGTCCATTAACTCAGTGATGCCATCCAACCATCTCATCCTCTGTTGTCCCCTTTTCCTTCTGCCTTCTATTTTTTTCCAGTGTCAGGTTCTTTTCCAATGAGTTATCTCTTCACATTAGGTGAGCAAAGTATTGGAGCTTCAGCTTCAGCACTAGTCCTTTCAATGAATATTTCAGGCTGATTTCCTTTAGGATTGACTGGTTTCATTTCTTTCCAGTCCAAGGGACTCTCAAGAGTCTTGCCCAAAACCACAGTTCAAAGGCATCAGTTCTTCTGTGCTCAGCCATATATATATATATATATATATATATATATAGCAACACACACACACACACATATATAATGTATGATTATATATGTAATATTCATTATATGTATTGATGTGCCTCTAACTAATGTGAATGCAGATTGTTTAGACATCTGGAATCAACTTAACAACTTTCTGAACTTCACATAGTCATTATTTGACTTAATGATTTTAGTGGTTTTGGATGCTATGATTGTCAATGGTCCTGGTGTGGCAAATTTGAATTGAGAAGATTACTTCCCTATGGACTATTTCTCTAGGGAGAGCAGCTTAACTCAAAGGGGAAAATACCTGGTCAAGCTCATTATCCAAAGACTCCATAATAAGAAATGGCAGCCTGTGGGAAATCTAAGGAGAACTTATTTTCTAATGAAGGGATTGATGTTGTTGTTTAAAATGAACCCTCTCATACATAGGCCTTGTCTCAAGGTAAATATTTTAAGATGGATTGTGAGTGATTTCTTTCTTTTAAAACTCACTCTGCTTGTCACCATTGCTTTCCTGAGTCATTTGGGTGGTAGAAGCAATTATAATATAAAACCAGAGAGTGAGATGGTTAAGACAAGCTCTGGTTTAATAAAAATAGCACTTTGAGGTCTAAAGAAAATTTTATAGCTCTCTTTCCAAATAGTGCAAGGAGAAATATAGCCTCACGGTCGATTACAGCCTGAGATTATAGAAGGTTGGCAAGCAATCTTGACGATTCCATTCTGGGGCATTTAAATATCATTTAATCTTTGTGATTTAGAGAGATAGCCAGGAAGAAAGAAGAAAACAGTGAGAAAAATAAGTTCATATCTCAGATGGAACTTTGTAAATAATGAATAAATATTAATTTACAATTTAGATAATTCAGGTAATTTGGGGGGAAGATAATCATGAGTCTCAACAAATAGTGTTTCTTTCAGCCATCAGGGGTAAGTATACATGTAAAATTTGTAAATATTATTAAGCTTTTATAAGAAACATCATGGGAGTATGAATCTGTTGATTGCTAAGCAATTTATTCCACTTAGGTCCTGTGAAAAATCTCCTCACGTTATGGCATTTGGTTTTTTTTTTTTTTTTTCAATCAGAGATTCTGTTACTCTAACCTTATTTAAGTCTGTCTCTCATCTGATACAAGTAAGTTCATTTGCATCATTTTTTAGATTCCTCATATAAGCGATACCATGTGACATTTGTCTTTCTCTACCTGATTTAGTTCACTTAGTGTGATCATCTCTAGCTCTGCTCAATATTCTGTAATGACTTAAATGGAAAAAGAATGAAAAGGTATAGATACAAGTATATGTATAATTGGATCACACCTGAAACTAACACATTATTAATCAACTGCACTCCAGTATAAAATGAACAAAAGTAAAACAATATAAAGTCAAATACATTAAAATGAAATAGAAAAAGAAAAAAATGTACAGCAAATAATATTACCCTTCCTGCATTCACTTCCAATTCAGTGATGCCACTCTCCAGTCTGCTGCCATGAGGACCTGGCTCTGTGCTCTCTCAGGGGAGAAGAAGTATGAGAGAATCAGAAAATAATGCTAGCAGGAAACCTTAGGATTTATGAAAAGAAATAATGAGCAAAGTGTAGGAGAGAAGGAACTGGAAAAAAGCTAGGTATTTTTTTTTTGGCTCCAAATGGAAAAGATAGTCAAGTATTTAAAATTTAAGAACCTCCAAGGGCTTAGAGAAAAAACATTAGAAAAGGAAGCAAGAACGGCAGACCCTGCTGAGGATCTCTTGAGGAAGCAGAGGCAGCAGCCCTGGGGAGTGAATGGCAGGGTGTCCAGAGAGAGTGAGCCGCTCAGAGAAGACGCGGCCTTTCCCCACGGGGACGAGATACAGGAGGAAAGTTCCAGAGAACTCTGAATGCCAGCCGTGGGGGGTTTGAAATGTGGGCATGCTGAAGGCAGACAGATAGGACCTGGTCCATCCCCTAGGCTGTCACGGTGCTGAGTGCTGTGGGGTTGCACCTGGAAATGTCCTCTGCCTTTGAGAGGCCTGGGAAAGGTGGGAGACAGACATTAGACTGAGGAGGGCAGAGGCGGCGTGGGCTAACAGCAGCGTGGCCGACTCGGTGGCCTCAGGATGGAGCCAAGGCTGCTGGAGACCGGCGGGCAGCCCACCCAGCACGTGCACACCAGTGAGGCCCTTCAGCCACAACCGAGGCCTCAGAACGCCCTCTCCCCAAATTAGATGCATCCAAGGAAGTTCATTTGCATCATTTTTTAGATTCCTCATATAAGCGATACCATGTGACATTTGTCTTTCTCTACCTGATTTAGTTCACTTAGTGTGATCATCTCTAGCTCTGCTCAATATTCTGTAATGACTTAAATGGAAAAAGAATGAAAAGGTATAGATACAAGTATATGTATAATTGGATCACACCTGAAACTAACACATTATTAATCAACTGCACTCCAGTATAAAATGAACAAAAGTAAAACAATATAAAGTCAAATACATTAAAATGAAATAGAAAAAGAAAAAAATGTACAGCAAATAATATTACCCTTCCTGCATTCACTTCCAATTCAGTGATGCCACTCTCCAGTCTGCTGCCATGAGGACCTGGCTCTGTGCTCTCTCAGGAGAGAAGAAGTATGAGAGAATCAGAAAATAATGCTAGCAGGAAACCTTAGGATTTATGAAAAGAAATAATGAGCAAAGTGTAGGAGAGAAGGAACTGGAAAAAAGCTAGGTATTTTTTTTTTGGCTCCAAATGGAAAAGATAGTCAAGTATTTAAAATTTAAGAACCTCCAAGGGCTTAGAGAAAAAACATTAGAAAAGGAAGCAAGAACGGCAGACCCTGCTGAGGATCTCTTGAGGAAGCAGAGGCAGCAGCCCTGGGGAGTGAATGGCAGGGTGTCCAGAGAGAGTGAGCCGCTCAGAGAAGACGCGGCCTTTCCCCACGGGGACGAGATACAGGAGGAAAGTTCCAGAGAACTCTGAATGCCAGCCGTGGGGGGTTTGAAATGTGGGCATGCTGAAGGCAGACAGATAGGACCTGGTCCATCCCCTAGGCTGTCACGGTGCTGAGTGCTGTGGGGTTGCACCTGGAAATGTCCTCTGCCTTTGAGAGGCCTGGGAAAGGTGGGAGACAGACATTAGACTGAGGAGGGCAGAGGCGGCGTGGGCTAACAGCAGCGTGGCCGACTCGGTGGCCTCAGGATGGAGCCAAGGCTGCTGGAGACCGGCGGGCAGCCCACCCAGCACGTGCACACCAGTGAGGCCCTTCAGCCACAACCGAGGCCTCAGAACGCCCTCTCCCCAAATTAGATGCATCCAAGGAGAAAGAGGCTTCCCAAGTGGTGCTAGTGGTAAAGAACCCACCTTTCAATGCAGAAGAGATACGTGACATGGGTTAGATCCCTGGATCTGGAAGATCCCCTGGAGGGCACGGCAGCCTGCTCCAGTCATCTTGCCTGGAGAATCCCATGGACAGAGGAGCCTGGTGGGCTGCAGTCCATGGGGTCACAAAGAGTCAGACACGACTGAGAGATTTAGCACAGCTCAAGGAGAAAGAGACTTGCAGGAAAACCTGAAATAATGGGTTTAAACTTATCGCTACTAAGGTTCCTCAAAATTAATGTTTGTTGGTATTTTCTCATATGAATTAAGTAGGGTCTCCAAACAGAGATCTGGTTGAATTATAAAAATAAAGAGATTTACATTTTTTTATACCTTTTTCATTAGGTTTATCATCCGTGTTGCAAATATGATGCAGTGGGTTACACCCCAGTCCATAAAATAGTAAAATAAAAATAGTATTTTTTATTACAGTTTAGAGAGTCAAGGGTTATTTATCAGTATTCATGCTTTGTTTTGTTTCTAAACTTAACTCTTCTAACTACCTTCTCTTATTTCACTGACAAAAGTCAGTGTGAATTATTATATTTTTTATTTCAAAAACAGTAGTGAAATCGGCTTTGGTTCATAACAATATTTTAAAATTCACACTTAGGGAAGTTTGATCATGGCTTTTTTTATTGAATGTGTATAGTCTTTGAATGTTTTAACTAATAAAATATCTTCAACCTAATTTTTCTAATAGGTCTAAAATATTCCTCATTGTGAAAAGAAAAGCATGTTTCAAGAGAAGAGAAAATGCATATTTTATTTTTAATGTCTTTGAGCTACCTACTAACACCATGTGGAAATAAGATATTACTTATTCATAAAATAAATTATGCTTTGAAATAAAATCCTATCACAGAGTTAAAACAAGCCTGTGACTCTAAGGCAGCAACTCGTAAATCTACAGACATTCAGGCAAGGTTAACTAAGAAGCACGCCAATAAAATTTCTACAGTAGATCGCTCGTACAGCCCAACAACCAAAAGAATGAAAATGCTTCTGGGGTTTATATCTCTGGGCTCAGTGGGTAACATATTCAGGTACTAAACAAAGAAATGTAACTCTTTGTGGTTTCCTTAAAAAGAGATATTGAGTCGTTGTAAATTAATAAAAGCAAAGAGGATTAACGGTGTTTTTTAAGCAGAAGGAGAATTTGGCTTTGCAAGAGTCTGTTTATTATAGAAAATTTAGATCATTTCACACAGAACTGAACATGATTAAAAAGAAGTCCCCTGTTCACTTCAGGGCTGTTTCACAATGTCTTGTACCAAAGAGATAAACAAGCACACACATAACCAATAGGTTTACCCGTTTTAACAAACACTTATCGCTACTAAGGTTCCTCAAAATTAATGTTTGTTGGTATTTTCTCATATGAATTAAGTAGGGTCTCCAAACAGAGATCTGGTTGAATTATAAAAATAAAGAGATTTACATTTTTTTATACCTTTTTCATTAGGTTTATCATCCGTGTTGCAAATATGATGCAGTGGGTTACACCCCAGTCCATAAAATAGTAAAACTAAAACTAGTATTTTTATTACAGTTTAGAGAGTCAAGGGTTATTTATCAGTATTCATGCTTTGTTTTGTTTCTAAACTTAACTCTTCTAACTACCTTCTCTTATTTCACTGACAAAAGTCAGTGTGAATTATTATATTTTTTATTTCAAAAACAGTAGTGAAATCGGCTTTGGTTCATAACAATATTTTAAAATTCACACTTAGGGAAGTTTGATCATGGCTTTTTTTATTGAATGTGTATAGTCTTTGAATGTTTTAACTAATAAAATATCTTCAACCTAATTTTTCTAATAGGTCTAAAATATTCCTCATTGTGAAAAGAAAAGCATGTTTCAAGAGAAGAGAAAATGCATATTTTATTTTTAATGTCTTTGAGCTACCTACTAACACCATGTGGAAATAAGATATTACTTATTCATAAAATAAATTATGCTTTGAAATAAAATCCTATCACAGAGTTAAAACAAGCCTGTGACTCTAAGGCAGCAACTCGTAAATCTACAGACATTCAGGCAAGGTTAACTAAGAAGCACGCCAATAAAATTTCTACAGTAGATCGCTCGTACAGCCCAACAACCAAAAGAATGAAAATGCTTCTGGGGTTTATATCTCTGGGCTCAGTGGGTAACATATTCAGGTACTAAACAAAGAAATGTAACTCTTTGTGGTTTCCTTAAAAAGAGATATTGAGTCGTTGTAAATTAATAAAAGCAAAGAGGATTAACGGTGTTTTTTAAGCAGAAGGAGAATTTGGCTTTGCAAGAGTCTGTTTATTATAGAAAATTTAGATCATTTCACACAGAACTGAACATGATTAAAAAGAAGTCCCCTGTTCACTTCAGGGCTGTTTCACAATGTCTTGTACCAAAGAGATAAACAAGCACACACATAACCAAAGTGCCTGTTTTCCCCAGTCCAGGTATCTCACGGCCAGTTTTAACAAACACTTGGTTTCAGTCGTGACTTTCAGATCCTCTCCCTGCAGGTGGTCCTGCAGTGGAAGCCCTGTTTTGTGAAGTCGTCAGAGGATGCAGCCCAGCGCTGGATAGGGGAGCATCTCAGGATAGAACACAATGCACAAAAGCTGCTCTCAACCCTAATGCTCCGTGGCTGCTGGTGCAATCTAAGCAAGGTTGGCTCTCTGTGAAGTCAAATTACATTTTAGAGAGGTACTGTTGCAAAAAAGCCCATATCTTTTCCACGTCTACCTTGTACATTGTGCACAAATGCAAGGGATTTGGGTCACAGTAGAGAACTCTGCATTCATAAGCACAGGTTCTTAAATCTATCCAGAATTCAGTAAATTAGAAATCAATGTTTGAAAGGACTTTGGAGGATATCTGCAAATTATGGAAAATGAAAGTGGAGTGTGGACAGGATTGGAGCAAATCCAGAGTTCCAGCCTGGTGCCATCCCAAGCAGGCTGACTCATAATCCCCTCTCTCTCGCTTCAGTTTCCTCATCCATAAGGTCAGGGAGGTGAGCTGCATGGTCTTTGAGCCACAGTAAAATTCCCATGTGGAGTGCTTGCCTGAATTTCATCTTATTAATATTGTACCATGATTTAAATCTATCTTTAAAGCTGGATACTTTTCATCTACCTCTGCTTTGATAAGTGTACCTTTATTTTATCCATGTCAGTGATTAAAATACTAAAGGCAACAGGACCCAAGGCATGTCACAAGAACTCTGACTAGGGAGACAGTGATTCAGGTGTGATAAACCTTGCAAGTGGTAACTCACAGCCACCGTGATAAGCTCATTACCATCCACTCAGCATTCACTCGTGTCTGCAGGAGAAACCTATCCAATGCCTTTTAGAAACCAATGTGGATACATATGACTACTAATGGGTACATACATATCTGTAAACAACAAAACTCTGTAAAAGTAAAATAAAAGTTAAAAAGAAACTTGTTAGAAAGTTCACAATTAATGGATACATATGACTACAAGCACACACATAACCAAAGTGCCTGTTTTCCCCAGTCCAGGTATCTCACGGCCAGTTTTAACAAACACTTGGTTTCAGTCGTGACTTTCAGATCCTCTCCCTGCAGGTGGTCCTGCAGTGGAAGCCCTGTTTTGTGAAGTCGTCAGAGGATGCAGCCCAGCGCTGGATAGGGGAGCATCTCAGGATAGAACACAATGCACAAAAGCTGCTCTCAACCCTAATGCTCCGTGGCTGCTGGTGCAATCTAAGCAAGGTTGGCTCTCTGTGAAGTCAAATTACATTTTAGAGAGGTACTGTTGCAAAAAAGCCCATATCTTTTCCACGTCTACCTTGTACATTGTGCACAAATGCAAGGGATTTGGGTCACAGTAGAGAACTCTGCATTCATAAGCACAGGTTCTTAAATCTATCCAGAATTCAGTAAATTAGAAATCAATGTTTGAAAGGACTTTGGAGGATATCTGCAAATTATGGAAAATGAAAGTGGAGTGTGGACAGGATTGGAGCAAATCCAGAGTTCCAGCCTGGTGCCATCCCAAGCAGGCTGACTCATAATCCCCCTCCTCTCTCTCGCTTCAGTTTCCTCATCCATAAGGTCAGGGAGGTGAGCTGCATGGTCTTTGAGCCACAGTAAAATTCCCATGTGGAGTGCTTGCCTGAATTTCATCTTATTAATATTGTACCATGATTTAAATCTATCTTTAAAGCTGGATACTTTTCATCTACCTCTGCTTTGATAAGTGTACCTTTATTTTATCCATGTCAGTGATTAAAATACTAAAGGCAACAGGACCCAAGGCATGTCACAAGAACTCTGACTAGGGAGACAGTGATTCAGGTGTGATAAACCTTGCAAGTGGTAACTCACAGCCACCGTGATAAGCTCATTACCATCCACTCAGCATTCACTCGTGTCTGCAGGAGAAACCTATCCAATGCCTTTTAGAAACCAATATGGATACATATGACTACTAATGGGTACATACATATCTGTAAACAACAAAACTCTGTAAAAGTAAAATAAAAGTTAAAAAAAAAAGAAAGAAACTAATGTGTATTCTGAAGCTAAGTTCACTGTACATTGTCAGAACTCTGAAGGTTAACCTGAAGAAGATCCAAAATTACCTTATGTTTGTCTCAGCGCTAGAATGTAGTGGACAGGTTAAGTCAGAGGTGCTGAACAGGAGAAAATGAAATGCCAGCTATTAGGTGTGAAATTAGCTGCAAGAATGTATTGTACAACACAAGGAATAGAGCAAATATTATATTTTATAATAGCTACACATGGAGAATGACCTTTAAAATTATGAATCCCTATTTATACACCTATCATTTATACAATATTATATATCAACTATTCCTCCAAAAAGGAAAAAACAAGGTATTTGAGAGATATATTCCTCCACAAACACCACTATCCAACTCCACCTGAACACGCATATACATATTCACATCTATTTATTCTTACTCATTTTTTAAATTTAAAAAGATTTTAAACCATTTTTGAAAATTTACAGTGTTGTGTTAGTTCAGGTGTATGGTAAATTGATTCAGGTAATATTAATATATATGTATATAATCTTTCTCATGTTCTTGTCCATTATGGCTTATCATAAGTACTAGTAGCTCAATCATGTCTTGACTCTTTGCAACCCCATGGACTGTAGCCTGCTAGGTTCCCCTTTCCATGGGACTTTCCAGACAAGAATTACTGGAGTGGCTGACCTTTCCTTTCTCCAGGGGATCTTCCCAACCCAGGGATCAAACCCAGGTCTTTTGCATTGCAGGCAGATTCTTCTCAATCTGAGCCACCAGGGAAGCCCATGGCTTATCATAGGATATTAGGTATAGTTCCCTGTGCTATACAGTAGGTTCTCATTGTTTATCCATTCTATATTTAATAGTTTACCTTTGCTAATCCCAAGCTCCCAGTCCATCCCTCGCCCAGCCCACCTCCCCCCGTGCAACCACAACTCTGTTCTCTGTGTTTGTGAGTCTGTTTCATAGATAGGTTTCCTTTTCCAAAAATTTTTTCATTTTTGTTAGGCAATCGCAAAAATGGTACATACATATCTGTAAACAACAAAACTCTGTAAAAGTAAAATAAAAGTTAAAATTTAAAAAAGAAACTAATGTGTATTCTGAAGCTAAGTTCACTGTACATTGTCAGAACTCTGAAGGTTAACCTGAAGAAGATCCAAAATTACCTTATGTTTGTCTCAGCGCTAGAATGTAGTGGACAGGTTAAGTCAGAGGTGCTGAACAGGAGAAAATGAAATGCCAGCTATTAGGTGTGAAATTAGCTGCAAGAATGTATTGTACAACACAAGGAATAGAGCAAATATTATATTTTATAATAGCTACACATGGAGAATGACCTTTAAAATTATGAATCCCTATTTATACACCTATCATTTATACAATATTATATATCAACTATTCCTCCAAAAAGGAAAAAACAAGGTATTTGAGAGATATATTCCTCCACAAACACCACTATCCAACTCCACCTGAACACGCATATACATATTCACATCTATTTATTCTTACTCATTTTTTAAATTTAAAAAGATTTTAAACCATTTTTGAAAATTTACAGTGTTGTGTTAGTTCAGGTGTATGGTAAATTGATTCAGGTAATATTAATATATATGTATATAATCTTTCTCATGTTCTTGTCCATTATGGCTTATCATAAGTACTAGTAGCTCAATCATGTCTTGACTCTTTGCAACCCCATGGACTGTAGCCTGCTAGGTTCCCCTTTCCATGGGACTTTCCAGACAAGAATTACTGGAGTGGCTGACCTTTCCTTTCTCCAGGGGATCTTCCCAACCCAGGGATCAAACCCAGGTCTTTTGCATTGCAGGCAGATTCTTCTCAATCTGAGCCACCAGGGAAGCCCATGGCTTATCATAGGATATTAGGTATAGTTCCCTGTGCTATACAGTAGGTTCTCATTGTTTATCCATTCTATATTTAATAGTTTACCTTTGCTAATCCCAAGCTCCCAGTCCATCCCTCGCCCAGCCCACCTCCCCCCGTGCAACCACAACTCTGTTCTCTGTGTTTGTGAGTCTGTTTCATAGATAGGTTCCTTCACATCATATGTTAGAATCCACATATATGTGGTATACATTTGTCTTTCTTTGGAAGACTTACTTCCCTTAGTGTGATCATCTCTGGGTCCATCCATTTTGCTGCAAATGACATTGTTTCATTCTTCTCGTGGCTGAGTGGTATTCCATTGTGTTTTTGCACCGCATCTTTATCCTTTCGACATTGATGGACACGGAAGTTGCTTCTGTTGTTTATTCTTAGTTTTGGTGTGGACACAGGCACAACCTAATTCAGTGAGTCAGTTGCAGGGAGCTGAAATGATTGAGGGTGGGTAACACTGTATCTCGCACGGTGAATTCTGGGACTGGACAGAACCAGGTGAACTGGAAAGCTGACTCTGAGGATGGCTATCTGTTGGCTCCAGAGCGTGGGTTCCCACTCCCTGAGGGTGGTGCAGCCACTGCTGCTGCCCAGGGTTCAGCCAGGAGCAGCAGAACCAGTGCAGTGCCCTGGCACAGCATCTCCCAGAAGGGAGCCATTTCCCTGGTAACCGCTGGAGCTTTCCCACCCTGGAAGGGACAGTGTCCTCTTGGCCGCAGCTGACAAAATTCTAGTTCTGGGCAGCCGTCCGTGCCCGTAGAGCCTCTGCCAGCCCTCCTAGGGCATATAGGCTGGTTTTCCCACATGATTTATGATCCCAGAGTGGTCTGTGTGTCTGATTAGAGAGGAAATTTCAACATCAGAAGTGCTCTGAAAATAGAAGTGTTTTAAATTTACGTCCAGTTTTGCAATTTTGATATCCTGTTAGTACATGCTTTGAATGCTGTGAATATATACATTTCTTAAGATCTGAGGCCTGCCATCATCTTTCCATGTGATTGCTTCTCACTCTGGCAGCCGAATAGTGAGTTAGGGTCATTTCTTGGCTTGTTTGTCTAACAGCCAGAGTCAGTGTTGACTTATTCTAAGTTCCTATGCCTTAAAGCAGCTTTTCATCAGCATGCCTGTCCCACAAAGATTTTGCTTTGGAGTTGCACTTGAAAGTTGGTTTCTAAATTGCACATTAAATCATGACTGCAAATGTTGAGCCAATGGGAAGTGATAAGAGGTTCGGGGCGGCGGGGGGAATACCTATGATGGATTCAGGTCGAGGTGTGGCAGTAACTATAGAACTCTGTAAAAAATAAAAATAAAATATAGAAAGAAAAGTTATGCAGCATTGTGTCTGAGATCTCACTGCATGTTATCAAAGATGTTCTCCACCTCTACAGTAGCCTGAAGCTATAATGTGTTTGGAAGCTCTGATTTCAGCAGAATAAAAGTCATAAATTTAGTCACAGCAGCTCTATGTTTATTGATGATGCAGCAGGTTACAAATAATTATAACATAAGTCACTGATTCTAAAGCCATCATCGTGGGTCAAGGATCAAAACAGAGTTGAAAAATATATTCCATATTACAATTTTATGTTTTGAAAAAAGAAATTAAAATCCAAACTTCAACAAAATTCAAGAAAAAAATTTCGTAGGATAAATTCCCAGTGGGTACTACCCTGAAAACTTTTGTGAAGCTGAGTAAGACTGTTTTATTTGTATTTGAGAGCAGTGTAGCTTAGAAGTGTTCAAGTAGTGGTGCAAGCCAATTCCACTTTGCCCAGGAAGGGCAGTGCTGTGGAATCATATTCTTTTTTTTTTTTTTTTTTTAATTGCAGTAGAGTTAATTTACAATGTTTTGTTAGTGTCAGGTGTATAGTGATTCAGTTATACATTTTATTTTATAGATTCCTTTCCCATATAGTTTATTACAAGATGTCGAGAATAGTTCCCTGTGTTCTACAGTGGGTCCTTGTCGTTTATCTGTTTTATATATAGTAGTAGAAAACGTATTACCCAAGTAGCTGCATGAAAAAAATCCTTGACTCACCAATCAGAAAACAATCCTGTAGAAAGGAAGATGAGGAGAGAGCGTGGTGACCTCTGTACTTGCCTATGCATCCATCTGTTCACGTCTCTTTTCATCAGTCTGTAGCTTTACATCTTAATACATAAACATCCAGAAGTGAATGATTTAGTGCTAAAAAATAATCTTGAAATTGAAACAACAGACTGCAAGGACTGTAAAGATCTGGTATAATTCGTCTAAAACTTCTGCATGTCTGTTGGTTCTGCAATGCAGGTGAAGTCAAAGAGAACCAAATGCTGTGCTGTGTGCGATAGTGTGTCTGGACCCAGAGGGCAGAGGCACAGGTCTCTAAACAGATGAGCAGGAAAAAAGTACAGACGTTATTAGCCTAGTGGAAAACATGATTTAAATATAAACCGACAAAAGAAATGATGAAATAATTAGCAGTTTGATGAAATAAAAAATAAGGGAAAAGGGCTTCCCTGGTGGCCCAGTGGGTAAGGACACTGCCTTGCAGTGCAAGGGGCATCAGTTCAATCCCTGGCCTGGGAAGATCCCATGGCACGGAGCGTCTGGACCGATGTGTCCAACTACGGAGCTGGAGCCTGAACTCTGGAGCACATTTGCCCAGAGCCGGTGCTCTGTGACAAGAAAGGCCACTGCGATGGGAGGCCCACACAGGTCAAAGAACAGCGATAAATAGATGAAAGACCAATAGAAGTGGACAGAAAAAATAATAATAACAAGGGAAAGACTTTAAATGAGTCATAAATGTAAAATATATTGGTCTTCACTCAAAATGTAAATGAAATGACTTTTGCCTTTAAAGGCAGATTATTATAGCATTATTATTCACGCATGTCTGGTTGAAGCATGACCATAGAAAATGTGTCCCAAAGGTCTAAGAAGAAGGACTGTGCCCTCATGGTAAGAGCCGTCCTCAGGCGAAACAGGAGAACCGGCAGGCTTTTCCTCCGTCACTTCTGCCTTCTCTAGCTGAGTGCTCCTACCCAGCCCCCCACGCCCACTCCGATGCCCAGACAGCAACCAGCTTAAGCCATGCTGAAAATGTTCTACAGTGGGTCCTTGTCGTTTATCTGTTTTATATATAGTAGTAGAAACCGTATTACCCAAGAAGCTGCATGAAAAAAATCCTTGACTCACCAATCAGAAAACAATCCTGTAGAAAGGAAGATGAGGAGAGCGCGTGGCGACCTCTGTACTTGCCTATGCATCCATCTGTTCACGTCTCTTTTCATCAGTCTGTAGCTTTACATCTTAATACATAAACATCCAGAAGTGAATGATTTAGTGCTAAAAAATAATCTTGAAATTGAAACAACAGACTGCAAGGACTGTAAAGATCTGGTATAATTCGTCTAAAACTTCTGCATGTCTGTTGGTTCTGCAATGCAGGTGAAGTCAAAGAGAACCAAATGCTGTGCTGTGTGCGATAGTGTGTCTGGACCCAGAGGGCAGAGGCACAGGTCTCTAAACAGATGAGCAGGAAAAAAGTACAGACGTTATTAGCCTAGTGGAAAACATGATTTAAATATAAACCGACAAAAGAAATGATGAAATAATTAGCAGTTTGATGAAATAAAAAATAAGGGAAAAGGGCTTCCCTGGTGGCCCAGTGGGTAAGGACACTGCCTTGCAGTGCAAGGGGCATCAGTTCAATCCCTGGCCTGGGAAGATCCCATGGCACGGAGCGTCTGGACCGATGTGTCCAACTACGGAGCTGGAGCCTGAACTCTGGAGCACATTTGCCCAGAGCCGGTGCTCTGTGACAAGAAAGGCCACTGCGATGGGAGGCCCACACAGGTCAAAGAACAGCGATAAATAGATGAAAGACCAATAGAAGTGGACAGAAAAAATAATAATAACAAGGGAAAGACTTTAAATGAGTCATAAATGTAAAATATATTGGTCTTCACTCAAAATGTAAATGAAATGACTTTTGCCTTTAAAGGCAGATTATTATAGCATTATTATTCACGCATGTCTGGTTGAAGCATGACCATAGAAAATGTGTCCCAAAGGTCTAAGAAGAAGGACTGTGCCCTCATGGTAAGAGCCGTCCTCAGGCGAAACAGGAGAACCGGCAGGCTTTTCCTCCGTCACTTCTGCCTTCTCTAGCTGAGTGCTCCTACCCAGCCCCCCACGCCCACTCCGATGCCCAGAAAGCAACCAGCTTAAGCAGCCCTAGATACTGCTCTGAAAATAACTGCATCTTCATTTCATTGATCAGAAACCTAGGATGGAATGGAAACTAATCTGATTAACTAAGTCATAGTTTATGATACTGATTTATCTCAATGCTTATGAATGTTTGGATAATACAGTTGGTGTTGGCTTTTTAACCTAACATTTTCAAACTGGAGAGGCAGCATCAATTCACTCTTTGTACTTTACAGTTGACCAGACTAAAAGAAAACCATCTCCATCCATGTGTTTAATTGCTTGAGGTGAACCTTGGCACACTAATTGACCTTTGTTCATAAGGGAGAAAACTGTGGCGATTAAAAAGGGGAGGGCTTCACCTGGTGGTCCAGTGGGTAAGGACACCGCCTTGCAGTGCAAGGGGCACCGGTTCGATCCCTGGCCTGGGAAGATCCCACGTGCTGTGGAGCTGCTGGACCGATGTGTCCAATTACTGAGCCGGAGCTCTGGAGCGCATGCGCCCAGAGCCAGCGCTCTGCGACAACAGAGGCCACTGCGATGGGAGGCCCACAGAAGCCAAAAAACAAAGACGGATGAAAATAGAGAAATGAAAGACCAATAGAGGTGGCCCGCCCGCTCCCCTCCCTCCCCAAGCCGACCCCCACCCAAAATAAATAAATAAATAAATAAATAAAGGGGAGAGAGAATTAAAGTGATTTATTTAGAGCACACACCTGGCTTAGAGGTAAAAAGAGAGAGAAAGGGAGAAAGAGAGGAAACATGAAAGGAAGATGGAAGGAGGGAAGGAAATAAGAGAGGAAGAGAAGGAGGGAGGGAAGGAAGGAAAGAAAGAAGAAAGAATGAGCGACTATGATGGTGAATTTATGAGACCGTGTGTTTATGGAAAATGAATGTATTTACTTTTATGTTAATTACTTAGAATCATATTTAGAGTTTATCCGATCACCAGATGCTTGAGAGGAGTTGATGGGAAGGAAGTTGTATATATTCTATTACTCAAATCATATTTATTATAAATTGTACTTTAAAAACTTGAAGTGATATTTAAAAAACACGATGGAAAAAGTACTATCACACAAATTGTATGTTTCTGATACTCATTATCTGCTATAACCTGTAAAGAAATAGAAAAATACAGTGGATTTCTGGCAGACAGGAAGATGAATTTTTAGAGATGTCAGAATATATGTATAACTTAGAGTCAGAATTATTCCAGACTGCTGTTAGCACCACCTCCATTATAATCCTCCAGAGGCACCTTTCTAGAAATGAGTGTCAGTGTCCATAGAATAGCTAAGATACAGATGCCATTGTTGGGGCTTCCCGCGGCTCAGCGGGAAGGAGCCGGCCGGTGACGCAAGGAGCCGGCCTCGGGGGTGGCTAAAAAAAAATTCTCCATCCATGTGTTTAATTGCTTGAGGTGAACCTTGGCACACTAATTGACCTTTGTTCATAAGGGAGAAAACTGTGGCGATTAAAAAGGGGAGGGCTTCACCTGGTGGTCCAGTGGGTAAGGACACTGCCTTGCAGTGCAAGGGGCACCGGTTCGATCCCTGGCCTGGGAAGATCCCACGTGCTGTGGAGCTGCTGGACCCATGTGTCCAATCACCGAGCCGGAGCTCTGGCGCGCATGCGCCCAGAGCCGGCGCTCTGCAACGACAGACGCCACCGTGATGGGAGGCCCACAGAAGCCAAAAAACAAAGACGGATGAAAATAGAGAAATGAAAGACCAATAGAGGTGGCCCGCCCGCTCCCCTCCCTCCCCAAGCCGACCCCCGCCCAAAATAAATAAATAAATAAATAAATAAAGGGGAGAGAGAATTAAAGTGATTTATTTAGAGCACACACCTGGCTTAGAGGTAAAAAGAGAGAGAAAGGGAGAAAGAGAGGAAACATGAAAGGAAGATGGAAGGAGGGAAGGAAATAAGAGAGGAAGAGAAGGAGGGAGGGAAGGAAGGAAAGAAAGAAGAAAGAATGAGCGACTATGATGGTGAATTTATGAGACCGTGTGTTTATGGAAAATGAATGTATTTACTTTTATGTTAATTACTTAGAATCATATTTAGAGTTTATCCGATCACCAGATGCTTGAGAGGAGTTGATGGGAAGGAAGTTGTATATATTCTATTACTCAAATCATATTTATTATAAATTGTACTTTAAAAACTTGAAGTGATATTTAAAAAACACGATGGAAAAAGTACTATCACACAAATTGTATGTTTCTGATACTCATTATCTGCTATAACCTGTAAAGAAATAGAAAAATACAGTGGATTTCTGGCAGACAGGAAGATGAATTTTTAGAGATGTCAGAATATATGTATAACTTAGAGTCAGAATTATTCCAGACTGCTGTTAGCACCACCTCCATTATAATCCTCCAGAGGCACCTTTCTAGAGAAAATGAGTGTCAGTGTCCATAGAATAGCTAAGATACAGATGCCATTGTTGGGGCTTCCCCGGCGGCTCAGCGGGAAGGAGCCGGCCGGTGACGCAGGCGCCTCAGGAGGCTCCAGTTTGACCCCCGGGTCGGGAAGGAGGAGGAAATGGCACCCTTCTCCAGGCTCTTGCCTGGGGAATGCTGTGGACGGGGGAGCCTGGTGGGCTACAGTCCCTGCGGTCACAAAGAGTCTGGGGGGTCACATGATGAGAGATGGGCATGCACGCCCACAGGCTATTTTCATGATCAGGAGCACCCAGGCCGTCGAAGGCAGTGGTCCTCTTCCTAGATGTCAGACATGGGGGCTCCAGCTAATTTGACATGTGCCAAATTGCTAAGTAACTTTGAGCAAATTCATTGAACTGAGCCTCAGTTTCTTCAACTGTTAAATGATAGGGTTGAACTGGAGAAAAACTGTAATTCCTTGGAGTCCTAAAATAATTATGGTTACAGGACCAAAGCTAAGTAGAGACATTGTGCAGCCTTTAATTATCAGTGGTGTTGCCATACCCCAGCCATATGGAACTTCTTTAAGCTTTGCCATATCCACAGGAGAACAATAGCCTGTCATTTAAAGGAAAAAATCTCCAATTTCTCCCATCCTTGCTATGTGAATTCTTTTTTCAAAATGAACCAGAGGCCAATTTCCGTCATTTTATGAGAACATGCAACAAATGCCCTTCTCAAATATATACACAGATAGTAAATACAGTACTCTCTGTACAGTTACTTTTGAATTAATAAGTGAACACAACATAATGAAGTACAAGTTCAATCTGAACAGTTTGTACTTTAGAACTCAGTCCTACTACACTTGTTAAACTGGATACTTTTGAAATATTTCCTTTAACCCATATGTCAGGAAGTGAATTAGCATGATTCTTTCCATTTTGCAAGAAGAAAGAATGATTAGAGACGATGAACAAAAACCTAATCAAATTCAATTTGCTCTTCATTTTGACGATCTTTTCAGTAGAGCATTTCACGTTTCGATTGGCAGGAGGGAGAGAAGGATGCCAAAACCCTTGTGGTTCCCTCCTTCATCCGACATATATTTTTCTAAAACAACAAGTGTGACTAAGAGCTTTCCCTGAGTGGCGTGAATCAGGGAGGTAATTGGTGTCAGTCTTTCTTGTTATAGCTCCTACTCTACAGTTTTCCTAAAGAAAGCCATATATGATGTCTCAAAAGTGCTATGGGTTTACTTTTATAAAGTCTGTGTCACCCCACCCATCTCCTAGAAGTTCAGACCTCCATGTGGCTGGCTGGTGTGGAAGACTCTTGACTTCTTGCTGTACCTCACACCTAACTCAACATTTGTACACTGACCCAAGCAGATCAGTGGTTTGCCCCTCGGTGAAGGCCCCCTGTCATTACCTGCCTCAGAATATTGTAAATTCATTCCTTCTTGTAAACTTTCTTCCCTCGACAGCTCCAGAGGTATTTATAAAAGCCTGTCTTTTAGATTTTGATTTTTTCTAAAAGAATACAGTTGCTGTACAATGTTCTGTTAGTTTCTACAGTACATCAAAAGAAATTAGCCATGGAAAGAAGTAAAGAAAATGAACCTGATAATCGCTCAATCGTGTCTGACTCTTGGTGATCCCGTGGAGTTTAGCCTGCCAGGCTCCTCTTCTTCAGGCAAGAGTACTGGAGTGCATGACTGTTCCTTTCTCCAGGGGATCTTCTTTTTTTTTTTTTTTCTGGCCCCTTTTTTTGGTCTTTCCTTTATTCTTTTTCCTCCCTTTTTGGGACATCTGGGGTTGGGCTGTCTCCCCTGGAATTTCCGTCATTTTATGAGAACATGCAACAAATGCCCTTCTCAAATATATACACAGATAGTAAATACAGTACTCTCTGTACAGTTACTTTTGAATTAATAAGTGAACACAACATAATGAAGTACAAGTTCAATCTGAACAGTTTGTACTTTAGAACTCAGTCCTACTACACTTGTTAAACTGGATACTTTTGAAATATTTCCTTTAACCCATATGTCAGGAAGTGAATTAGCATGATTCTTTCCATTTTGCAAGAAGAAAGAATGATTAGAGACGATGAACAAAAACTTAATCAAATTCAATTTGCTCTTCATTTTGACGATCTTTTCAGTAGAGCATTTCACGTTTCGATTGGCAGGAGGGAGAGAAGGATGCCAAAACCCTTGTGTTCCCTCCTTCATCCGACATATATTTTTCTAAAACAACAAGTGTGACTAAGAGCTTTCCCTGAGTGGCGTGAATCAGGGAGGTAATTGGTGTCAGTCTTTCTTGTTATAGCTCCTACTCTACAGTTTTCCTAAAGAAAGCCATATATGATGTCTCAAAAGTGCTATGGGTTTACTTTTATAAAGTCTGTGTCACCCCACCCATCTCCTAGAAGTTCAGACCTCCATGTGGCTGGCTGGTGTGGAAGACTCTTGACTTCTTGCTGTACCTCACACCTAACTCAACATTTGTACACTGACCCAAGCAGATCAGTGGTTTGCCCCTCGGTGAAGGCCCCCTGTCATTACCTGCCTCAGAATATTGTAAATTCATTCCTTCTTGTAAACTTTCTTCCCTCGACAGCTCCAGAGGTATTTATAAAAGCCTGTCTTTTAGATTTTGATTTTTTCTAAAAGAATACAGTTGCTGTACAATGTTCTGTTAGTTTCTACAGTACATCAAAAGAAATTAGCCATGGAAAGAAGTAAAGAAAATGAACCTGATAATCGCTCAATCGTGTCTGACTCTTGGTGATCCCGTGGAGTTTAGCCTGCCAGGCTCCTCTTCTTCAGGCAAGAGTACTGGAGTGCATGACTGTTCCTTTCTCCAGGGGATCTTCTTTTTTTTTTTTTTTCTGGCCACTTTTTTTGGTCTTTCATTTATTCATTTTCATCCATCTTTGTTCTTTGGCCTGTCTGGGCCCTTCATTTCAGTGGCCTTTCTCGCTGCAGAGCACCGGCTCTGGGCACATGTGCTCCAGAGCTCCGGCTCGGTAGTTGGACACACCGGTCCAGCCGCTTCCGCGGCACGTGGGATCTTCCCAGGCCAGGGATGGAACCGGCGCCCCTTACACTGCAAGGCGGTGTCCTTACCCACTGGACCACCAGGGAAGCCCCAGGGGATCTTCCTGACCTAGAGAACAAACCTGGTCTCCTGCATTGCAGGCAGATTCTTTACTGTCTGAGCCACAAGTGTTGTATTAGTTTTTAGTGTACAGAAAAATCAAACAGTCATACATATGTGTCAAGAAGGGAATAACATAAGACAGAGGTGAATCTTGGGATATTCAAGGACGCTCAAGGACTAAAAGCTAGGCCATTGTAATCAGGGAACCGCAAATGGAGAAGAAAGATAGGAAATAAGATGAGAGGGGTCAGGGAGGGATCAGTCATATGAGATAAACTTGTATTCATCTGCAGTATTGTGGGGGATGTTGGAGTATTTTAAGTAGGAGAATGGTATAGTCTGGGCTTTATTTTAAATGATATCTCTAGCTGATACATAGGAAAATGAATTGTAGGTGAAGAAAGCAGCTGAAATCTGTATTCATAAGAATTATATGTGGATGCAGGTGTCTGTAGATTCACAGACAACTATAAGCATAATGATTTTAAGACATTTTCTTTTTAAGGAATGTATTTATTATAGTGACAATCCTGAAATTATCACCTTGCAGAAAAGCACAAAATAAGGGTATATCCTTTTAAACTCTCCCATTCAGTGAAAAACTGTTGAGAATTACAAGATATTTTATAGTATTTTAGTAAACACCATTATGAAAAACATATTTATAATAATGTAGAATTTAATATGTTCTTTTAAATATCACATTATGACTTTTTGAACAATAGCATTTCCTATTCTATAGGAGGCATGCATTAGAGTACTTTTCCAAAATGACAACACAAATTCTAGCAAGCAAACACACTTTTGTTGTAGACCAATGTGGCAGCAGTTGCTGAATGCTACAGTGTGTTTCGTGCTGGACGGGGGCACGTGAAGGAATAACGTATCGACTTGTTGTGAGGCTTTTATTCCTTTTATTTATTTTCATATATTTTTGAGATGAAGAGTTCCACGTTGAAATCTCTGATTATAAAAGATCATGTTCATCCTACTGTTATTGCTTCAGATTCATATGTAAAACACATTTGCTGAGATACTCCTCCCTGGCGTATATGGTGAAGACCTGGAAATGTTCTTTTGTTAAACCAGAGTCCTGCAAGTGAATAATTTTGAATTGCTGAATGTTTAGAACACTGTTCTGAATCTCAATAACATTTTAACAGTTTTTAGAACAATTTAATACCTCTGGATACACTGGCACTTGCTACTCTTAGGGAATTAGTCAACTAGTATAGAATATGCATGTCATCATCACGCATTCTCAATACAGCAGAACTGACACAGAAAATCACATTTCCAACAGAGTACGTCTCTGAGCCCCATATATTATAATAGCATTACCGTGTGTAATATTAACATTATTATAATTTCCTCACTATTTTGCAATTCCAGTGAAAGCATAGCTACCTTCATGAACAATGTTGTGTATGCTCCACAGAGCATACAGACAAGCTAGACTCTCTTCAGCTTTATTTTAAATGATATCTCTAGCTGATACATAGGAAAATGAATTGTAGGTGAAGAAAGCAGCTGAAATCTGTATTCATAAGAATTATATGTGGATGCAGGTGTCTGTAGATTCACAGACAACTATAAGCATAATGATTTTAAGACATTTTCTTTTTAAGGAATGTATTTATTATAGTGACAATCCTGAAATTATCACCTTGCAGAAAAGCACAAAATAAGGGTATATCCTTTTAAACTCTCCCATTCAGTGAAAAACTGTTGAGAATTACAAGATATTTTATAGTATTTTAGTAAACACCATTATGAAAAACATATTTATAATAATGTAGAATTTAATATGTTCTTTTAAATATCACATTATGACTTTTTGAACAATAGCATTTCCTATTCTATAGGAGGCATGCATTAGAGTACTTTTCCAAAATGACAACACAAATTCTAGCAAGCAAACACACTTTTGTTGTAGACCAATGTGGCAGCAGTTGCTGAATGCTACAGTGTGTTTCGTGCTGGACGGGGGCACGTGAAGGAATAACGTATCGACTTGTTGTGAGGCTTTTATTCCTTTTATTTATTTTCATATATTTTTGAGATGAAGAGTTCCACGTTGAAATCTCTGATTATAAAAGATCATGTTCATCCTACTGTTATTGCTTCAGATTCATATGTAAAACACATTTGCTGAGATACTCCTCCCTGGCGTATATGGTGAAGACCTGGAAATGTTCTTTTGTTAAACCAGAGTCCTGCAAGTGAATAATTTTGAATTGCTGAATGTTTAGAACACTGTTCTGAATCTCAATAACATTTTAACAGTTTTTAGAACAATTTAATACCTCTGGATACACTGGCACTTGCTACTCTTAGGGAATTAGTCAACTAGTATAGAATATGCATGTCATCATCACGCATTCTCAATACAGCAGAACTGACACAGAAAATCACATTTCCAGCAGAGTACGTCTCTGAGCCCCATATATTATAATAGCATTACCGTGTGTAATATTAACATTATTATAATTTCCTCACTATTTTGCAATTCCAGTGAAAGCATAGCTACCTTCATGAACAATGTTGTGTATGCTCCACAGAGCATACAGACAAGCTAGACTCTCTTCATATTAAATAGAATATTTATTTCATATCACCTTCTATTCTTGCACATTTTGTCTTGCAGAGTTGAAAAAAATTAAATTATTCTGTTTTTGGTCATTGAAATTGCCTTATTGATACAGAGTTTTGAGTAGGACAGTAGAAATTCCATTATCAACAAAAAACTGAAAAATCATTGACTATGAGGAAGTGAAGCTAAACGCTTTATCTTGATGTTAATATTTAGCACCTTATAAAACTTTTAGGAGAACTGTTGCCATTTGCATAAAAATTAGTTTCTAAATATTCACATATTTTCTCCAATACCATACATTTCCACCATTCTTTTAAAAGTTTCTTATATTTCACAATGAAAAGCAGTTTGAGTAGATTTAGAAAACATAAATGATGGAAATGTAAATCTGTTTCTCTGCAACATTTTCTGGTCCAATGAGATTCCCACTGAGCTATGTCTTTTTATTTTTATTTTTTGAAACAGAAAGTTAAGTATTGTAATATTCCCAGTATCTACAGTTTTAGGCTTAGCTATTTTCTGAAGTTTTATTAATTTATTAAAATATTTATTAACCTACTAATATATATAAGGCAATGTGTTAGTAGATTAATATTTCTTGATACTGAAGAGGAATCAAACACAAATTCTCCCTTTTGAGAGGTTATGTTCTAAAAGAGAAGAAACACATCCAAAATAAAAGTATGGAAGATCTATATCCCTAGTGTCAGGTCCAATCACATGGTGCTGGGTTTAACTAATGAGAGAAACTGGTTTGTCACACATGAGAGAATTTCTCAGGGTAAGAGGGGCTGAGCTGTAAGATACGGCAGCATTAAAATTCCTGACCATATAAAAACTTTTCATGCCTGATGATGTTGCTATGTAAGAAATCACCACTAATTTGAAGCTGAAAACAACATGCAGTATCTCGTGGCTCACTTCCGTGGGCCTAGAATCTGGGAGTGGCTAGGCCGAGTCCTCTGTTTAGTGTCTCACAAGGTCGCCGTCTTGGATTTTGCCAGGACGCCAGTGTCATCTGAAGCTTGACTGGGAAGGATCCACTTGTGTTGGGAGAATTCAGTTCCTTGCTTTGAAGGACTGAATACTTCAGTTTCTTACCAATCTTCAGCCCGGAGGGGACACCTCTGTTCTGTCCCATCTGGACCACTCAACATTTGCCTACAACAGAGTCACATAAGTCTTTAAACTGAGTCAGAGAAAGATGGGACTCTACTGACACGGTCCTCACGTGTTACCACACTCATGTCATCAGAGTGTGCTTGTGCCCACTGCTGTGTCCTTATTGTTAGAAGAAAGTCACGAGTCACGACTGTGCTCTTGGGGACCATCCTGGGCAACACCAGGAGGTGAGATTATAAGAAGCCTCTTCAGAATCTGTGCTTCACAGGGTGGGAGGTGGAACTTTTGGTGTAAAGTGTGACACAGAACAACTGGTCCAGTCAGGCCGAAAAAGAAAAGTTTGGATTCAGATCGTGGAGCAGAGAATTGAATGCCCTGCTCTGGAGTTGAACATTATTTTGTGTGCAAGAGGAAAGTGTGGTAATACTTTTGAACAGGGCAGAAAAATAAATGGAATTAGGCTTCAGTAATTGTAATCTGGAAATGGCTTCTAAAATGAATAAGGTGAGAAAAGAATTGGTTTGGGGGAAATGTGAATAATTTATTAAATTGTTGATACAGTGAGTTAAATAATGAGCATTGGCGGAGGATATGTGACCGCAGATTCAGAATTTAAAATAATGTTTTGTCTGCTAAAAAGGAGACATTCGGGGTGGGAGATGAGCCCCCATGATACTTGACAAGGGAAGGAAGATGAACTACGTACATAATAATTAGCATCTTCCTGTGGCTATGCACTCTAAAAAAATGAAAGTAGCTTCTTTCTGCTCAATACTCTGTGATAACCTAAATGGGAAAAGAATTTGAAAAAGAATAGATCCATATATAACTGAATCACTTTGCTGTAAACACAAACTGACACAACATTGTTAATCAGCTTTACTTCACGAGAAAATAACAATTAAATATAAATAATTTTTAAAATATTGGTAGTGGTTGATTGAGGAAAATATTGGATAATATATCATTCTCATAGAGAGGTTAAACTTTCATTTGCTCACTATTGACAAAGAGCACTATTAAATTAGGATATAACTAAGGAAATAAGCCCATAGGAAATGCTGGGTTTGTACAAGCATCCTATAAGGGAAATGAAATTCTGGATGAAGAAGAGTACAACGTGGAAATAAACAGACTTTAACAATAAGGGGGTATCAGAGAAAGAAAAATAATCACCATTTTAGTCACAGGTGATTCAGAGATGAGTGTTAACCAGAAGGACAAGGAATATTGGAAAGGGACTAGGTTTTATGGCTAAAAGGAAAAAAGATTAGTTTGCACATACGGAATTTAAAGGATGTTCAGAACTGTGAGTGAGGCTGTGAAACGCAGAGCAGAGCCCCGAAGGGCCCCTGAGAGTGGATGCACAGGCTCTGGAGAGTCTCCAGGCCCAGGGGCCACTGAGCGCGCCCGGCTGGCGAGGTCACCAAGGGAGCGAGCGTGGCGAAGAGGTGGCGCTCAAGCACCTCTTGGTAAAGAATCCACGTCGTGGAGAGGAACGGGGTAGCGGAATCGGGAGAACTTGAGGCAGAAGGAACAGGGGGCTCATAAAGTTAAGTAAAAGGAAAGTAACAACAGTGGTACCCCAAACTGGAAAGAAACCTCGAAGGAAAGATATTCCAAATAAGAATTACAAACACACACTCCTTGAAAAGTCAGGCAGATAATCGTGGAAGCAAGCCACAGGGAAAGTGACAAGGAATGGGGCAGGATCACATGAACCGTGGGTGCCCTGTGTCAAGTTAGGGACTTAAGAAGATACGTTTTGTGAAGCCGTAGGGATTCCCTGGTGGTGCAGACAGTAAAGAAGATGCTTCAATGCAGGAGACCCAGGTTGGATTCCTGGCTCAGGAAGATCCCCTGGAGAAGGAAATGGCAAACCACCAGTGTTCTTGCCTGGAGAATTCCATGGACAGAGGAGCCTGTGAGCTATAGTCCGTGGGGTCATAAAGACTGGGAGACTTTCACTTAACTTCACACATAGAAAATACACCTGAAATCTTAAATTCATCTACAAGATACCACTTGGTGATCTCTACCACTTGGTGATCTCTGTTCTAGCATAAGAAATGGTTCAGAGAGGAGAATTATAATCATGCTGAAGAATATTGATTTTAAAACATGTATTGGAGTACAGTTGTTTTACAACGTTGTGTTAGTTTCGACAGTACAGCAACATGAATCAATCTCCCAGTTCACCCCACTCCCCTTTCACCCCTTGGTGTCCATACATTTGTTCTCGAGAATATCATTGATTTTGAAACTAAGCAGTCATTGGTTACCTTAGATATAGTTCCTTAGATGGTGCAGGCAGAAGCCAAAGTTTAAGATTTAAGGAAGAAATGGGTGATCAGGAAACAAAAACTCTGTCCTGTTTTGTCAGCAACTTAAGACCGGGAAAAAGTGTTTCAAGGAGTTGGGAGGGCAGCCGGGGGGAAGGTCATAACTGGTCATGGACTCCGGGGGAGTGACAAAGCTAACTGCCAGTGTCCCTAGTAGGGGCAACACGGAGCTGGGTGCGGTCCACTATCATCAGAATTGGAATCTAATCAGAAACTGCAGTGAAGAGCTGGCAGCGGTAGCCAAGGAGGGAAGGCAGCCAAGCCTGGGGGCGGTGTCGGGCGGCTTCGTGGGAGACTGCAGAAGATGCCCTCCATCCACCTCGCTGCCCTCCCCAGGGGCTTTCAATACCACTCAGAGGTTTTCAATTAATCTTTGTTGGAGTACCGTTGCTTTACAATGTTGTTATTAGTTTCCACTCCACAGTAATCTGAATCAGCTAGACATATGCATCTGTCCCTCTTTAGGATTTCCTTCCGGATCAGGTCACCACAGAGCACTGGATGGAGTTCCCTGCTCCACAGTAGGGCTCTCATTCGTCCAGTGTTTGATACATAGTATCAGTACTGCACACGTGTCTATCTCCATCCTCCAGTGCATCCCACCCCCGCTTTTCTGCTTGATGTTCAGAGGTTTATTCTCTATGTCTGTGTCTCTATTCCTGCGTTGCAGGTAAGATGATGTGTACCGTTTTTCTAGATGCCATATGTGTGTGTTACTATATGATATTAGCTTTTCTCTTTCTGACTTCACTCCATATGTGAGTCTCTAGGTCCATCCATGCCTCTGCACATGACCCAGGCTCATTCCTTTTTTATGGTTGAGTGGTAAGACGGACCACATCTTCTCTATTCATTCCTGTATTGATAGACACTTAGATGCCTTCCGTATCTTCGCTATTGTGAGTATTGCCACAGTGACCTTGGATTTTCAGTGAATTACGAACCTTTGAAAGGTGGAGGGAAGTTGCTAAATGGGTTATAGCTTGATCAGCTCTTAGACTGCCCAGGGGGTCTGGGTTTTAACCTTAGGAGACATGAGTCATGCGTGGTTGGGTCTAAATGACAGCAGCCATGGGAAAGGAGCTGTATTCCAGAAACAGGAGGGATCTTGAGGGAAGCAGGGCTGGGGCAGGAAGGAGGGGCTGGAGCCAGGGTCCCAGGAGGAGGGGCCAGCGTTGGAGAGTACAGCACTTCTTTCTCAACTCTGGAGGGAAAGAGAAAAGAGTACGTGGAGATGGAGACATGGCTGGAGGGGGGCAGGGGCGCGTCATCCAGTCTCCTACTGAAAAGCTCTGGGCTGCTCAGCGTCAGGAGAATCACATTCAGTCTTGGAAATTGGAGGGTCACAGATTATCTGCGCACGTCCCTGTTTGGGTTGCGATTTTATCCTGATGAAAACATGTGTGCTTTTGTACTGAGAAAGAACAGCGACTCGCGCCCCGCAGTTTACCTGACTGATTTCATCCTCTTTCCTTGGAGTCAGTCATTCAACAAAGATTGATAGAGGTCTTGCAATACTCCATGTAGCACATTTATTGGATCTTGATTTTTATGACCAGAAAAGTAATATTTGCTCCTTGTGAAAACCGAAACATAAGAAAATGAACAACTTATTATTTAATCAGCAAGTTGAGTTTATACCATGAGCAGACGCACCACCAGCAGTAAGGTCCACATACGTGCATGCTAAGTCATTTTAGTCATGTTAACTCTTTGCGGCCCCATGAACTGTAACCCACCAGGCTCCTCTATCCGTGGAATTCTCCAGGCAGGAATACTGGAATGGGTTGCTATTTCCTTCTCCAGGGGATCTACCTGACTCAGGGATCGAACCTACAGCTCTTCTATCTTCTGTATTGGCAGGTGGATTCTTTATCTCTTGCACTCCAAGGCTCATTCCTTTTTTATGGTTGAGTGGTAAGACGGACCACATCTTCTCTATTCATTCCTGTATTGATAGACACTTAGATGCCTTCCGTATCTTCGCTATTGTGAGTATTGCCACAGTGACCTTGGATTTTCAGTGAATTACGAACCTTTGAAAGGTGGAGGGAAGTTGCTAAATGGGTTATAGCTTGATCAGCTCTTAGACTGCCCAGGGGGTCTGGGTTTTAACCTTAGGAGACATGAGTCATGCGTGGTTGGGTCTAAATGACAGCAGCCATGGGAAAGGAGCTGTATTCCAGAAACAGGAGGGATCTTGAGGGAAGCAGGGCTGGGGCAGGAAGGAGGGCTGGAGCCAGGGTCCCAGGAGGAGGGGCCAGCGTTGGAGAGTACAGCACTTCTTTCTCAACTCTGGAGGGAAAGAGAAAAGAGTACGTGGAGATGGAGACATGGCTGGAGGGGGGCAGGGGCGCGTCATCCAGTCTCCTACTGAAAAGCTCTGGGCTGCTCAGCGTCAGGAGAATCACATTCAGTCTTGGAAATTGGAGGGTCACAGATTATCTGCGCACGTCCCTGTTTGGGTTGCGATTTTATCCTGATGAAAACGTGTGCTTTTGTACTGAGAAAGAACAGCGACTCGCGCCCCGCAGTTTACCTGACTGATTTCATCCTCTTTCCTTGGAGTCAGTCATTCAACAAAGATTGATAGAGGTCTTGCAATACTCCATGTAGCACATTTATTGGATCTTGATTTTTATGACCAGAAAAGTAATATTTGCTCCTTGTGAAAACCGAAACATAAGAAAATGAACAACTTATTATTTAATCAGCAAGTTGAGTTTATACCATGAGCAGACGCACCACCAGCAGTAAGGTCCACATACGTGCATGCTAAGTCATTTTAGTCATGTTAACTCTTTGCGGCCCCATGAACTGTAACCCACCAGGCTCCTCTATCCGTGGAATTCTCCAGGCAGGAATACTGGAATGGGTTGCTATTTCCTTCTCCAGGGGATCTACCTGACTCAGGGATCGAACCTACAGCTCTTCTATCTTCTGTATTGGCAGGTGGATTCTTTATCTCTTGCACTACCACAGAGGCAAGCAAATAGATAGGACTCTTGCCTGTGAAATTTAGTCTAATGCAAGAGATTAAAATCTTCCCACATTTCCTCATCAACCTCCCACCCCAGGTAAGCACTCTGTAGTTTTGAGTGTGTTTTGCCAACTGTTTTTCAGATTTAACATACCTTGGATAGTTTTAACACATTCTGATAGCTTCATTTTTTTTCTTCGCTAAGTAGAGATTAGGTTGTTTTACACTATATTCAGAGACTAGTTTTGAGTTTTTAGACAAGATGACCCAAAAAAAAGGATGGCAGAGCAGGATCTTAGTGCTAGAATTAATTTCAAAGGTGATCCTTCTCTTTATAATCCCTCCTTAAAAATTTCTCATTCAAAGCTGTATAATTGAAAAGGTGCGTTTACATGAAGTAAAAGACATTCATTAATTTATTCCATCACATTTTGAGAGCCTACTTTGAGTGAGATGATATTCTAACTACAGTTCACTCACCAAAGCAAATTTCCATGAAAACCTAATTTTTCAGGAACAAACAAAACCTGCAGAGAAGGGCTAATAATAAAGACTATTGTGAAATCAGTATGTTCCAGGTTAAAGAAAGAAAAGAATTCAGAAAGGGAAAAGGAAGAGAGGCAGAGAGGACATGTCAGCTGATTCAATGAGTCAACAGATTCTCAATTTCCTCTGACTGCAGTCAAGATACCAACTCCTTGGTTTTATTCATCTCATATTTTGGGATAGTGACCATGTTAATGGTACATCAACATTTACACACTGATCCCTGTGGGAGAAAGGACCTGTACATTGATATCTGCACCACCAAAAAACCAAAAATAAGAAAATGAACAACTTATTATTTAATCAGCAAGTTGAGTTTATACCATGAGCAGACGCACCACCAGCAGTAAGGTCCACATACGTGCATGCTAAGTCATTTTAGTCATGTTAACTCTTTGCCCCCATGAACTGTAACCCACCAGGCTCCTCTATCCGTGGAATTCTCCAGGCAGGAATACTGGAATGGGTTGCTATTTCCTTCTCCAGGGGATCTACCTGACTCAGGGATCGAACCTACAGCTCTTCTATCTTCTGTATTGGCAGGTGGATTCTTTATCTCTTGCACTACCACAGAGGCAAGCAAATAGATAGGACTCTTGCCTGTGAAATTTAGTCTAATGCAAGAGATTAAAATTTTCCCCACATTTGCTCATCAACCTCCCACCCCAGGTAAGCACTCTGTAGTTTTGAGTGTGTTTTGCCAACTGTTTTTCAGATTTAACATACCTTGGATAGTTTTAACACATTCTGATAGCTTCATTTTTTTTCTTCGCTAAGTAGAGATTAGGTTGTTTTACACTATATTCAGAGACTAGTTTTGAGTTTTTAGACAAGATGACCCAAAAAAAAGGATGGCAGAGCAGGATCTTAGTGCTAGAATTAATTTCAAAGGTGATCCTTCTCTTTATAATCCCTCCTTAAAAATTTCTCATTCAAAGCTGTATAATTGAAAAGGTGCGTTTACATGAAGTAAAAGACATTCATTAATTTATTCCATCACATTTTGAGAGCCTACTTTGAGTGAGATGATATTCTAACTACAGTTCACTCACCAAAGCAAATTTCCATGAAAACCTAATTTTTCAGGAACAAACAAAACCTGCAGAGAAGGGCTAATAATAAAGACTATTGTGAAATCAGTATGTTCCAGGTTAAAGAAAGAAAAGAATTCAGAAAGGGAAAAGGAAGAGAGGCAGAGAGGACATGTCAGCTGATTCAATGAGTCAACAGATTCTCAATTTCCTCTGACTGCAGTCAAGATACCAACTCCTTGGTTTTATTCATCTCATATTTTGGGATAGTGACCATGTTAATGGTACATCAACATTTACACACTGATCCCTGTGGGAGAAAGGACCTGTACATTGGAATGCCTGAGAAAAAGATGATTGTGAGATGACAGAGCTTTTACAAATGTGTTTATTTCCGGCTGTTGTAACTCTTCTACCCTTTATTCTCATTCAACTCCTAAGTCCCATCTATAGGAGCTGCACAGAGAAGGTGTCATTGGTGATTTTGCTTACTCTTCTGTAGAAGAATGAAAGAAAAAACCACAGGGGAGGCCACTATAATTTTTGACAAGGCAGTAGTAACTTAAAGATACAGACTAGAGCTCAACTCTTCAGAGTTCAATAGAGAATGAGCTAAGAATATCCCCTTATTGTAAATAATGTTTTTAATGTAGACCATTTTTAAAGTCTTTATTGAATTTGTTACAGTATTTCTTCTGAGTTTTATTATGTTATGGTTTTTTTCGTCATAATGCATATGGGATCTTAGCTCCTCAGCCAGGGTTTGAATCTGCGTCTCCTGCACTAGCAGGCAAAATCTTAACCACCGGACCACCAGAGAAGTCCCAGGAGGACACAAGTTTGATGGTACTTCTATCTCCAATATTCAAAAATGTATTGCCTCTGCAATTTTTCCATTTTTCACTTCCTAGCCATAATCCAGAATAAAGTAGAACACGTGCATTTCTTGGGCTTCACCATTTCAAGTGGTGCTTGTGGCAAAGGGTCTGCCTGCCATTGCACAAGATGCAGGAGGGGGGCTTCCACAGAGCCCTGGGTTTGGAAGACCTACTGGTGGAGGACATGGAAACCCACTCCAGTATTCGTGTCTGGAGAAGCCCACGGACAGAGGAGCCGGGGGAGCGGCCACCCGTGGGTCATGAAAGAGCCAGACATGACTGAAGTGGCTGACGAGAGCATGTGCGCTTCCCAGTTTGTTGGTGTGAGAACAGTGTTCCAAGCTCATCAAGGTTAAGTGCTTAAATATTCAGTCCACAAGAGCTCAGAAAACATGTATGGAGCACCCAGCATTAGGCCTATAATGCTAGGTACTCAATGAGACAAGTTAAATACCAAAGACAGAAGGGGCTGCCTCTTTTCTGGGCAGGGCTGCTTGATATCAGATAATTTCTTTATGGGGTACTCAAAGACCTCTTTGACTCCCACCATCCTTTTGAAGGAAAAACAAGAGTAAAAAACTAAGACAAAAAGAGCAAAAGAAAACATGACTTAGGAAATTTTACACTTCAGGCTCACATGGCCATGAAACAGTAAACAGAGCTAAGTGATCTGTGTGTTGCCGATGAAGTCTCATAGGAGGTGGGGAGTTTTATCCTAAAAGGTTTTCAGAAGGAATCCTGTGGGCCTTCCAGTATGCTCCCCCACTTCTCCAGGGGACCACTCTTGAGTTTTTCTTGTGAGATGGACAACAGGCACAGAGACCATACCATTTCTGTGACCCCACCCCTAGAAAGACTGTGGTTGTTCTCGGGAAAAGGGGAGAATTAATCTGCTTTCAAGAGTGTCCCACAAAATAGGCTCTCGCCCTGTTTGTGTTTGAAGAGCACTGTCCCAGGGACAGGGAGGTGTGGTGTCTGGGGTCTGCCATTCCCTGATCTGGCCGTTCCTGAATTCCCCTTCGCATGTGTTGAAATGTATGAGGCCTTTGGGAGTAGACAGCAACGTGTGTAGGGAAACAGGAGAGGAATCACGTGAAGGGTGCGTGTGTGTGTTCCCAGAGACAGACTTTCAAATAAGTGAACAGAATATGCAAACAAGGAAGATTGTCAGCGCCCTGTTCTGTTCCAGCTGGAGCATGAGGTGTGATGTGGCAAAGGGTCTGCCTGCCATTGCACAAGATGCAGGAGGGGCTTCCACAGAGCCCTGGGTTTGGAAGACCTACTGGTGGAGGACATGGAAACCCACTCCAGTATTCGTGTCTGGAGAAGCCCACGGACAGAGGAGCCGGGAGCGGCCACCAGTGGGTCATGAAAGAGCCAGACATGACTGAAGTGGCTGACGAGAGCATGTGCGCTTCCCAGTTTGTTGGTGTGAGAACAGTGTTCCAAGCTCATCAAGGTTAAGTGCTTAAATATTCAGTCCACAAGAGCTCAGAAAACATGTATGGAGCACCCAGCATTAGGCCTATAATGCTAGGTACTCAATGAGACAAGTTAAATACCAAAGACAGAAGGGGCTGCCTCTTTTCTGGGCAGGGCTGCTTGATATCAGATAATTTCTTTATGGGGTACTCAAAGACCTCTTTGACTCCCACCATCCTTTTGAAGGAAAAACAAGAGTAAAAAACTAAGACAAAAAGAGCAAAAGAAAACATGACTTAGGAAATTTTACACTTCAGGCTCACATGGCCATGAAACAGTAAACAGAGCTAAGTGATCTGTGTGTTGCCGATGAAGTCTCATAGGAGGTGGGGAGTTTTATCCTAAAAGGTTTTCAGAAGGAATCCTGTGGGCCTTCCAGTATGCTCCCCCACTTCTCCAGGGGACCACTCTTGAGTTTTTCTTGTGAGATGGACAACAGGCACAGAGACCATACCATTTCTGTGACCCCACCCCTAGAAAGACTGTGGTTGTTCTCGGGAAAAGGGGAGAATTAATCTGCTTTCAAGAGTGTCCCACAAAATAGGCTCTCGCCCTGTTTGTGTTTGAAGAGCACTGTCCCAGGGACAGGGAGGTGTGGTGTCTGGGGTCTGCCATTCCCTGATCTGGCCGTTCCTGAATTCCCCTTCGCATGTGTTGAAATGTATGAGGCCTTTGGGAGTAGACAGCAACGTGTGTAGGGAAACAGGAGAGGAATCACGTGAAGGGTGCGTGTGTGTGTTCCCAGAGACAGACTTTCAAATAAGTGAACAGAATATGCAAACAAGGAAGATGTCAGTACAGCGCCCTGTTCTGTTCCAGCTGGAGCATGAGGTGTGATGTGGCGGAGGCTGAAGTGAAGGATGAGCGAACCAGGGAAGACGCACACCGTGCTCTTTAAACATGGACTGGATGTGCACAGAGTCGGGGGGACTTGCATCCATGAGACTGGGTTTTTTTAAAATTTTATTGGCATATAGTTGTTTTACAATATTCTATTAGTTTCTTACTGTACAGCAAAGTAAATCAGCTATATGGATATACATATATACCCTCTTGTTTCAAATTACTTCCTGTTTAGGTCACCACAGACCAATGAGCAGAGTTCCCTGTCCTATACAGTAAGCTCTCATTAGTTCTCTATTTTATACATTCTTTCAAAAGAGTACACAGTCACTCTTAGTCTCCTGATTCATCCCACTCACTTCCCACCTTGGTATTATCCTTAGTTGGTTTTCTACATCTTTGTGTATATTTCTGCTTTGAAAATATAGCCAGGCCATGGAAGCAACCTAAACATCCATCAACAGAAGAATGGATAAAGATGTGAGATACACACACACACACACACACAATGGAATATTACTCAGCTATAAAGAGGAATGAAATATCTGCAGAGATGTGGATGAACTTAGAGGCCGTCATACAGAGTGAAATAATCAGAAAGAGCAAAACAAAATATTATATATTAACTTATTCAAAGCTGTGCTTTTCCAGTAGTCATGTAGATGTAAGATTTGGACCATATAGAAGGTTGAGTGCTGAAGAATTGATGCTTTTGAATTGTGGAGCTAAAGAAGACTCTTGGGAGTCCCTTGGACTGCCAGATTAGACCAGTCAAGAAATCTGGCTCGAAGGGAGAATTAATCTGCTTTCAAGAGTGTCCCACAAAATAGGCTCTCGCCCTGTTTGTGTTTGAAGAGCACTGTCCCAGGGACAGGGAGGTGTGGTGTCTGGGGTCTGCCATTCCCTGATCTGGCCGTTCCTGAATTCCCCTTCGCATGTGTTGAAATGTATGAGGCCTTTGGGAGTAGACAGCAACGTGTGTAGGGAAACAGGAGAGGAATCACGTGAAGGGTGCGTGTGTGTGTTCCCAGAGACAGACTTTCAAATAAGTGAACAGAATATGCAAACAAGGAAGATGTCAGTACAGCGCCCTGTTCTGTTCCAGCTGGAGCATGAGGTGTGATGTGGCGGAGGCTGAAGTGAAGGATGAGCGAACCAGGGAAGACGCACACCGTGCTCTTTAAACATGGACTGGATGTGCACAGAGTCGGGGGGACTTGCATCCATGAGACTGGGTTTTTTTAAAATTTTATTGGCATATAGTTGTTTTACAATATTCTATTAGTTTCTTACTGTACAGCAAAGTAAATCAGCTATATGGATATACATATATACCCTCTTGTTTCAAATTACTTCCTGTTTAGGTCACCACAGACCAATGAGCAGAGTTCCCTGTCCTATACAGTAAGCTCTCATTAGTTCTCTATTTTATACATTCTTTCAAAAGAGTACACAGTCACTCTTAGTCTCCTGATTCATCCCACTCACTTCCCGCCTTGGTATTATCCTTAGTTGGTTTTCTACATCTTTGTGTATATTTCTGCTTTGAAAATATAGCCAGGCCATGGAAGCAACCTAAACATCCATCAACAGAAGAATGGATAAAGATGTGAGATACACACACACACACACACACAATGGAATATTACTCAGCTATAAAGAGGAATGAAATATCTGCAGAGATGTGGATGAACTTAGAGGCCGTCATACAGAGTGAAATAATCAGAAAGAGCAAAACAAAATATTATATATTAACTTATTCAAAGCTGTGCTTTTCCAGTAGTCATGTAGATGTAAGATTTGGACCATATAGAAGGTTGAGTGCTGAAGAATTGATGCTTTTGAATTGTGGAGCTAAAGAAGACTCTTGGGAGTCCCTTGGACTGCCAGATTAGACCAGTCAATCCTAAAGGAAATAAACCCTGAATATTTATTGGAAGGGCTGCTGTTGAAGCTGAAGCTCCAATACTTTGGCCATCTGATAAGGAGCGCTGGCTCATTGAAAAAGACCCCGATGCTGGGAAAGATTGAGGGCAGGGAAAGAAGGGGACAGTAGAGGGTGAGATGGTTGGATGGCATCATCCACTCCGTGGACATGAGTTTGAGCAAACTCAGGGAGATAGTGAAGGAGAGGGAAGCCTGCCATGCGGCATCCATGGGGTCACAAAGAGTTCGCCACACCTGTTCCACTGAACAACAAACATGGAATCTAGAAAAATGGTGTGGATGAACCTGTTCGCAAAGCAGAGAATGTGGTTTTGAAACAGTCTGGCCTCCCTGGGGTTGAAAGTTTACAGAAAGACAGCTCTGGGTCTGCCCCTGGCTCCAGCCCTCTCCAGCTGTGGGAGGCTTAGAAAGCTGCTGCCGCTCGGCCTCCTGGTCACTGAGCTGGGGAACAGTGTGATCTTAAGAGATGACTGTAGTACGGTGAATTAATGTATGTACATGGTTAGAATGTGGCCGGCCATGCCTCCTATATCAGTGTTGCATTTTAAGACCATTCATTATACTTTAAGTTGGTAGCAAAAATGTGAAGAGAAAACTAAATCCACCTGACTTTGAGACACCCTGTTTATCTCTCATACTGTGAAGAAGAGTTTATTCTTTAAAAAAAAAACAAACAAACAAAACACCAAATAGTTGGCCCTTAACGGACAAGTTTTGCTTTAATTCTGAAGTCAGGTTTAAGCAAGTCCATTTTAAAAGACTAAAATAAGCCCTCTTTCTTGTTTGCTTGCTTGCTTTTTTAAAATGCCATGCCCTAAACCCAAGAGCCTGATTCTGCTTGAGAATGGTTCTAAAATATGACCCATTTTTTAAGTTTCATATTTTATTATTTATCCCCTTGGAGCTTCCAACTTTCAAATAAAAGTGAATGTATTTCTCTCAAATAAGAGCAGGTCTGTGCTGTGCACACATATCGACTCTGATCGTACCAAGGGAATTTTTTTCAAAGCAGCAGCTTATGTTCAGCCAGTGCCAAGCGGAACTTAAAGCTCAAAGGGTTTGACTATATTTAGAAACCACAATGTTCAAGTGGTTCTAAATTTGACAAAGCCAACGAGAAGCTAACCAAAACTGTGTATAAAACGATCTTTTCTATCATGGCAGCAGGAAGGACAAGATCTTATTACCCTAAATTTAGGGAAAAGGCTGATAGCTGATAGCAGACTGATAGCTAAGTATGAACAATTTAAGGTTGAACTATAAAACAAATGTGTTGATATTCCAGAATAAAGTGAGACTCTCTGAAATGTTCTTGGTGATTTTCCTAGGAAGTGAAGAAGCAGAAAAATGTTGAAAACAGCAGTCAGTTCAAGGGAGGAGAAAGAAAACTATACCTGTGAAGTCTCTATGGCAGTGAGTTTCAATATTGTCAAGGGCAGAATTGATAATATAAAAGTTGAATGGGGACTTCCCTGATGATCCAGTGGTTAAGACTTAGCCGCCCAATGTAGGGGGTGTGGGTTCAATCCCATATTAGGGAGCTAAGAGCCCACATGCCTGGAGGCCAAAAAAACAAATTATAAAACAAGAACAATATTATAACAAATTTAAGAAAGACTTTAAAAAATGGTCCACGTCAAAAAAAAAAAATCTTTAAAAAAAAGTTGAATTGTATACCTGTCTTCTGTTATCAATTCTACATATTTCATATGCAATATTGGGGTTTCCCAGGTGCCTCAATGGTAAAGAATCCATTGCATTTCTTGTCAATGCAGGAAATTTAAGAGATGTAGGTTTGATCCCTGGGTCGAGAAGATCACCTGGAGGAGAAAATGATTACCCACTCCAGCATTCTTGTTTGGAGAATTCCATGGACAGAGGAGTCTGGCAGACTACAGTCCACAGGGTCACAGAGAGTGAGACATAAATAAGCCACTGAGCACACACGCATCACACAATAATGTTAGAAAAAATCATTTAGTCATTTACTTTTTACATATTTTTAATATTTTGCCTGAAATTCTCAGTTCTTGAACAGAAAGCATTATGTTTTATTTCCCCAAACCCACTTTTGCTGCATTCATAATGCTACCATCTAGTACCTTGATGAAAATCCACCAATTTTCTTTCTAGGGTAGAAATCTCAACCTAAATCAGGGAAATTCAGATTAATCACTAACATACTAGTGACACACTTATGATGGTAGTACAATTACCTTTGAGAAATAGCAAGCCACGTAAATGCAAGTAATGTAATTTTCAGTTTTATTGCAAAAGAAAATGTAGGATGTGGCAGCCATTAAGTCTTTCCAACAGTGAAATGATAGGGCTTTAAAAATATACAGCAATGCTGAATTTTACTAACGTGGAAGCTGCAAGGCAAGTTAATTTAGAGTTAAGTCAAAGGTGAACATAGTGTATGTTCTAGGATGCTTTTTAAGGGGATATTCCAAAAAGGACTTCCTGTTTTGAATAACAGCGGGTCAGTTCAAGGGAGGAGAAAGAAAACTATACCTGTGAAGTCTCTATGGCAGTGAGTTTCAATATTGTCAAGGGCAGAATTGATAATATAAAAGTTGAATGGGGACTTCCCTGATGATCCAGTGGTTAAGACTTAGCCGCCCAATGTAGGGGGTGTGGGTTCAATCCCATATTAGGGAGCTAAGAGCCCACATGCCTGGAGGCCAAAAAAACAAATTATAAAACAAGAACAATATTATAACAAATTTAAGAAAGACTTTAAAAAATGGTCCACGTCAAAAAAAAAAAATCTTTAAAAAAAAGTTGAATTGTATACCTGTCTTCTGTTATCAATTCTACATATTTCATATGCAATATTGGGGTTTCCCAGGTGCCTCAATGGTAAAGAATCCATTGCATTTCTTGTCAATGCAGGAAATTTAAGAGATGTAGGTTTGATCCCTGGGTCGAGAAGATCACCTGGAGGAGAAAATGATTACCCACTCCAGCATTCTTGTTTGGAGAATTCCATGGACAGAGGAGTCTGGCAGACTACAGTCCACAGGGTCACAGAGAGTGAGACATAAATAAGCCACTGAGCACACACGCATCACACAATAATGTTAGAAAAAATCATTTAGTCATTTACTTTTTACATATTTTTAATATTTTGCCTGAAATTCTCAGTTCTTGAACAGAAAGCATTATGTTTTATTTCCCCAAACCCACTTTTGCTGCATTCATAATGCTACCATCTAGTACCTTGATGAAAATCCACCAATTTTCTTTCTAGGGTAGAAATCTCAACCTAAATCAGGGAAATTCAGATTAATCACTAACATACTAGTGACACACTTATGATGGTAGTACAATTACCTTTGAGAAATAGCAAGCCACGTAAATGCAAGTAATGTAATTTTCAGTTTTATTGCAAAAGAAAATGTAGGATGTGGCAGCCATTAAGTCTTTCCAACAGTGAAATGATAGGGCTTTAAAAATATACAGCAATGCTGAATTTTACTAACGTGGAAGCTGCAAGGCAAGTTAATTTAGAGTTAAGTCAAAGGTGAACATAGTGTATGTTCTGAGAGGAAGAAATTGGCTGTGTTTCTACCATTTTATGGTTGGAACCAACCTTTAAAAGACCTACTTTGTCTTTACCGTATGTTCCCTAACCCTGAGTGCTTGCATCGAGTAAAACTTCTCATTTTCCTGGGTCCTCTATTGGGGTAAGAGGCTCCTTGGTTCAGATTTCCTGTGCCCTGGGACTCAAAAACAAACATCATCAATAGCAACTGAATTTTAAAATAATGACTCTTTTCAAAATTAGATTATTTCTAATGAGCACAATTTCTGATTTTTATAGCATGCCAACTAAAATTTAAAAAGGGATGTCAAAAGGTTTAAAACTCCCCTGCAACCTCCCTGAGTGTACATGAGACTTTGAAAACCAATGAAATTTAAGACCAGAATGACTTAGCTTTATTTCATGGAATGGGAAATCTGAAACCCTAAAGTTTCTAGTGTGCATCCACTTTACTTCTGAAAATAATTTATTGCACAATTCCATGAACATGAATTCACCAATAAATCAATTTTGGATCATAAATTTGTACTGGAAACAAGCCCCAATCTCTGTTTTCTGGTGATTATTCATCTTTAGATTTATCATACAGTATTTGAATCTTCCTAAATTAAATTATCTTGAATAATTGGAGGTAATGGAAGATCATTCTTTACTGCCTACGGGTAGGTGAAAACATTTTATTTTAGGATTAAGAAAAGTATGTGAATGTTTTCCTTGTAGAGTACAATTTATTTTCATTATAAGCACTTAGAATATGCAGATAAACACAATAACGACAATATGTCCAGAGATAACTACCATTAATATCATTTTGGAAAGTATAATTTTATTCATGTTTATAATCCAATTTTTATTTATCCGGTGTAGCAGTCAGGATCTAATCAGGAGAAGGGAACCACACATTGATTTGAACAGAAAATGCTTCGTGTTGTTGTTACCTGTAGAAGAGGATTAGAGCTATGAGAGATTTGCTAATAGACAATAAAGGGTTTCTAAACAGGATAAGAGTGAAAGACAGGGAAGCCGGACATGCTGTGGTCCATGGGGTTGTAGAGTCAGACACAACTGAGCAACAACAAAGAGAGTGGATGTAAGGAATAGCCAGTTTCCTTGGGGGTTCAAAAGGGCTGGACATGGATCACACTATGACAGCACGATCGCACTGGTGACCACACTATGCCATCATGACCACACTGATGACCACACTATGACATCATAAATGCACTGATGATCACACCATGGCATCATGATCGCACTGATGACCACACTATGACATCATGACCACACTGATGACCACACTATGACATCATAAATGCACTGATGATCACACCATGGCATCATGATCGCACTGATGACCACACTATGACATCATGACCACACTGATGACCACACTGTGTCATCAGGATCACATTGGTGATCACACCATGGCATCATGATCACACGGGTGATTACAGCATGACTTCATGACCACACTGATGACTACACTATGACATCATGACCACATTATGACATCAGGATCACACTGGTGATCACACCATGACATCATGATCATATTGATGACCACACCATGACATCAGATCACACTGGTGATCAGACTATGGCATCATGATCACAGGGATGACCACACTATGACATCATGAATACACTGGTGATCACACTGTGTCATCAGGATCACATTGGTGATCACACCATGGCATCATGATCACACGGGTGATTACAGCATGACTTCATGACCACACTGATAAGTACACTATGACATCATGACCACATTATGACATCAGGATCACACTGGTGATCACACCATGACATCATGATCATATTGATGACCACACCATGACATCAGATCACACTGGTGATCAGACTATGGCATCATGATCACAGGGATGACCACACTGTGACATCATGAATACACTGGTGATCACACTGATCACAGGCACCCTGCTGCCACCCAAGAGGTAGCAGGGGACACAGCTGGCTTCCAGCCACTGGAGGACTAGGTGCAGAAGAGCGAGGTTTGTTGCATGACTGACTGACTGACTGAATGCAGCTCACATCACTTACTGACATTTCCTTTCAGCCTTTAATAGATGACTTTTTTCCCCCTTAACACTGTCTCCAGATTCTTCTTTATACCATATATACTCTCTTTGTGAGGATTTCTCATCTCCCACAACAATAGAGCCTTAGTAAAATAAGAAAACAGTTGAGGAGAATTTCTAATAATTTAAAAATATGAATCTCTAATTTTCCCCACATCTGGGATGGTACCTAGCATGCTGATGGCATTAATGAATAATTGTTGAATAAATTGAAAATAAAGGTGAAGAGCCAACATAACAAATGTAAATTCAAAAATACACTATTGTGGGGACTTCCCTGGTGGTCCAGCGGTTAAGACTCCATGCTTCCAATATAGCAGGCACAGGTTCGATCCCTGATTGGGAAAATTATACATGCATTGTGGATAAAACTAACAAACAAAAGTATTAGCTGAAAGAAAGAATACATTACTGTGAAATTTAAGACAGTGGCTATGAAAATGTGATAGTAAAATTCTTCTAGGGAGATAAACTTATTCACCTATAATGAGAACTGGGACATAACTTTCCGACTTCTGAAGGAAAACTCATCTTAATATAGGATCTTATGCTTAATTGAGAAAAAATAGGGTAGAAGTTTAAATAAATCTAACTTCAAATAGATTAAATCTCAAATTATGTACTTAGATACACTCTTCATGGGAATATATTGCTGACCAAAGCAATGAAGTAAATAAATCAAGAAAACCATAATCAAGGAAAAATGGTTCTACAATAGGAAGAGAAGATAAGAATTCCTAGGATAAGGATGAAGGGAAATCCCAAAGAGACAGTCATGCTGAAGGCTTAGACGTCCCCAGCCTATATGATATAATGACCACCGAGGACCTCAGAATGAATATAACCAGGGTAAAAAGGAACTGATAGATTATTAATAATAAGTTACCTGATGGGAAGCACTGTAACCAAACATAAAATAGTGTTTGTTGGTATTTTAGTTTGGGAGATGTAGCAGTATAAGAAAAAGAAAAGACAGTTATTCACTCCAGGAAAAACAAACAGATATTTAAGGAAGAGTGCAGATCTTAGTAAACTGCTTTGGTCAGAAGACAACAATTCTAACACTATCAGAAAAAAAAAAAAAAGGTGTGTAGGTGTGCACTGAGGTTTAAATAAAACTTGTGATGTAATCTTTATTGAGAGTCAGGAGAAAGGAGTGGTGTGCATCTGGTATCGTAGTGAGGAAATGCTGATTTTAATGTTACATATACTAAGTCATCAAAGCAGTGCTACCTAATATTTAGTGATAAGGACACTGAAGAAAGAGGTAGGAGAAATTTCTAAAGAATATGTATTGGTGATTCACCTTTGCACCACGATACCAAATGCCCACCTCTCATCTTTTTCCCTTCTTAATAAAATTAATATCACAATCACAACTTAATAATTTTTATTTAATTACACTTAATTGTTGTTTTTTCCTCTGAGCACCACTGCATTCTGTTACCAACTAGAGTTGTTCATGGATTTTTTAAAAACTCTAACACATGCTAGTTTAATTCTTTCAAGAACTGAAGAGTTTAAATATATGTTCAGTGAGGACTGAGGAGTGGAGAGGAAAGGTTTCCTGTGAGAAGACAGCGTGAGGACAGGATGCCGACACCTAGGGCTCCTAGGGCCCAAAGACGAAATGCCTGCCTCTGGTTTCTGCTTATTTTGGTCCCTCCCACCCCATTCTTTCGCCAGCTTCCAAAATCACCTCTGAACTGTACTCAGAGCTCAACATCCCACAGTTACCGATGGACCCACTGACCTCCTCTGTGTGACATTTAAATCCCTGGAGCCTGGCTTCCACCCCCCACGTTTGTTTCTGATTCATCACTGTCATAAAGCTCCCTTCTAGGTATAAATGGTTCATTTCTCGGTTCACACTTCTGTCTCTCTGTGCCAATTTGTAGGCCTGGAGGGTTCGCCCTCCCTTCCTCAACCCCCTCACTGGCCCCTTTTCTGTATAGGACACCCAGGAGGCCCTGGAACATGCCCCTTCACCTGCAGTGATGTGTGGCTAGGTTTCCTCTGTGCACCCAGAGGCATAGAGTCTCTCCTACAGCAGGAGCCGCGGCCTGCTTTGGACCCCAGGCTGTGCCCTGGGTCTCACGGAGCCACAGGAGGGCTCCTCTTTCCTTCCTTGAGGGGAGAATCCCTGTCTCATGTGGAACCGTCATTCTGTGAAGGTTTATCTCAGTACAGACACAGAACAGAATTATTTGTTGACTTTTAAACAAAACATTTAAAATTGTTAAAATGCACATGTCTCCTTCTGTGAAGTTGACCTAAAAAAGGCGTTCCAGAGGCTTCGCTGGTGGTTCAATGGTAAAGAATCCACAAGTTCTATCGCTGGACTGGGAAGGTCCCTTACGCCGTGAGGCAACTAAGCCATGCACCGCAACTACTGAGCCTGTGCTCTAGAACCTGGGAGCTGCAACTACTGAGCCCACAGAGCATAGCCACGAAAACCTGCACACCCTAGAGCCCATGCTCCTCACCCATAGTGTCTAGAGAAAAGCCTGGGTAGCAACGACGACTCAGCACAACCAAAACTAAATAGGTAGTTAAGAAATGCATCCCGATGTGTACTAGGTGCAGAAAAATATTGCTTGATTCCACTTATACGAGGTACCTAGAAATTCATGGAATCAGAAAGTTCACTGTAGGTAGATGCTAGGGACCAGGGGTGGAGACGGGCGGGGGTGGAGCTAGTGTTTAGCAGAGTTTCGGTCTAGGAAGGTGAGCACTCAGGATGGAGAGAAGTGCACGACGGGAGCTGCTGAGCTGTAGAGCTAAATGTGGCTAAAACAGTGTGTTTTATATTATGTGATTTTTGCCTCAATAAAACTTGTTAAAAATGCACATGCCTCTTCACTGTTAGAAGAGTCTGTCAAAGACTGGGACCAGTATGTTCTGACCATGAACGTTTTTTATGCTTTGCCATTTGTTAGGAGAAATTCGAGACCCGACAGTGAAATAGTTTAAGGCACCAAGGTTCTCCTAAAATGATTTCAAAAGTTCTAAGCCTTTATTTTTCAATACTTTATTCAGAAATAGTCAAGGAAACCCCAATTAGAATTCCTCAAATGCATTAGAAGGAAAAACTAGGTACAATAAAACAGTTCAGGGTCCCACTGGTAGCCTTAGCAATCCTCATATCAGCAAAATCATCCACTGGATTCCATGGGTGACAAAAAAGTGAGCAAAGATTTCTAACTGTAAGCGGGAGATCTTACCATATTATTGCTTGATTATCTTTCTTAACCCTCATACCTTATCTATGTTTTTGTCTTTTTAATTTCCACCTTTTATAGCTCAGGATGAGAGTGACTCCAGCCAGGGAGACTTTACTAGGTTTCTCACTCACTGACTATCTTCATCCTCCAATAACTTACCAGGAGGCCAAATAAATCAACTTTAAGGTATAAGTAAGAATGATTTTTGTAAATGGGCTGAAGTCTGATTACATGCACCCAGTGTTCACTGCAGCACTGCTTACGACAGCCAAGACAGGGTGGCCACCTAAATGTTCATTGACAGAGGAACAGGTGCAGAGCGGTTCCTAGATAACGTGTAATAAGGAACTCAACATTTCCTGAAATCAATTTCCTAACAATGGACAAATGTGGACAACAGTTTCAGGACTGTAAGACTGAAAATTACTTGAAATGTAAAAGCATTTGAATTACAGAGATTAAGTAATGAGTAATGATAATAATACAATCTATCCATGTATTAGGCTTTGAAAAAGAAAATAATAGTAATATCAATTATTTATCAATAGCCACTTCACATATCTCTGTAATAATCTTCCTATTTTATAAACACCTATGCTACGTACCATCTGCTGATACTTATTTTAATTCATAAAATACTACATTTAAATTAAAGCCTAAGGGACAGAATCAGAACAAAGAGAAAGAGCAGGAGAATAAACTGAATAAATTCCAAATATGACTTCTAAAGGCAGACATATAAAAGCTATAATCTTAGTTTAAACCTTCCACTCTTTAAACACAGTAATTATAGGACATCTGCTGGGAACACAGCTTTACTATTGGATAACATTAATTGCCCTGTAATATTTCCTGACACTCCCCAAAGTACACCCCATTGCTAAAATGATTTCAAAAGTTCTAAGCCTTTATTTTTCAATACTTTATTCAGAAATAGTCAAGGAAACCCCAATTAGAATTCCTCAAATGCATTAGAAGGAAAAACTAGGTACAATAAAACAGTTCAGGGTCCCACTGGTAGCCTTAGCAATCCTCATATCAGCAAAATCATCCACTGGATTCCATGGGTGACAAAAAAGTGAGCAAAGATTTCTAACTGTAAGCGGGAGATCTTACCATATTATTGCTTGATTATCTTTCTTAACCCTCATACCTTATCTATGTTTTTGTCTTTTTAATTTCCACCTTTTATAGCTCAGGATGAGAGTGACTCCAGCCAGGGAGACTTTACTAGGTTTCTCACTCACTGACTATCTTCATCCTCCAATAACTTACCAGGAGGCCAAATAAATCAACTTTAAGGTATAAGTAAGAATGATTTTTGTAAATGGGCTGAAGTCTGATTACATGCACCCAGTGTTCACTGCAGCACTGCTTACGACAGCCAAGACAGGGTGGCCACCTAAATGTTCATTGACAGAGGAACAGGTGCAGAGCGGTTCCTAGATAACGTGTAATAAGGAACTCAACATTTCCTGAAATCAATTTCCTAACAATGGACAAATGTGGACAACAGTTTCAGGACTGTAAGACTGAAAATTACTTGAAATGTAAAAGCATTTGAATTACAGAGATTAAGTAATGAGTAATGATAATAATACAATCTATCCATGTATTAGGCTTTGAAAAAGAAAATAATAGTAATATCAATTATTTATCAATAGCCACTTCACATATCTCTGTAATAATCTTCCTATTTTATAAACACCTATGCTACGTACCATCTGCTGATACTTATTTTAATTCATAAAATACTACATTTAAATTAAAGCCTAAGGGACAGAATCAGAACAAAAGAGAAAGAGCAGGAGAATAAACTGAATAAATTCCAAATATGACTTCTAAAGGCAGACATATAAAAGCTATAATCTTAGTTTAAACCTTCCACTCTTTAAACACAGTAATTATAGGACATCTGCTGGGAACACAGCTTTACTATTGGATAACATTAATTGCCCTGTAATATTTCCTGACACTCCCCAAAGTACACCCCATTGCTAATAATTCATTTGCATTTCAGTACCATTATTAACTTCTAATTCAAACAATCAAGACAGAGATAAGGAATGGATGACCTTGAATAGTTAAGAGATAAGGAATGGATGACCTTAAACAGTTACCTTCTCAGCCAACAGAATGTATTTTGTGCTTTTCCAAGCAGGTGTAACTGCTTTCCTGAGGTAGAAAACGTGTTACTTAGCACAGGGAAGAGTATTCCAAAATCAAGTACATGCAAACAAGGAGGAAAAAATGTGTGGCAAAAACCTGAGCTTCCTTCATTCTCGTTACCTTAGAATACTGATGCAGTCTATCCATGGACTGTGCTTTAAACAGGAAAAAATACCAAGAAGCCTGCCGTTCATGCCAAAAAGAAATCTTCTTTATGATGAGGTCAGTTCAGTCATGGATAGTCAAGTCTACATTCAACAGTTATTTCTTCTTTATTTCAACCTGTGAGAACATTTAAGAATCCCATCCACTTAGAGCCAGAAAAAACATTCACTTCTCATAGCGAAATGGTGGGAGTTGAATGAACGGCTCCTCAGGGGGCTCCTTGTGCAAAATATGTTCAACACGGTCTGCCAAGTTCACACTCCCTCCTCCACGCCACCTCCTTGTTTCTCAAGAAATTTGAATTTTTCAAGAAATGTTGTCCTCTTGGCCTTTTCTAATATGGAATGCATTAAGAGAAAACCCATAAATAAAGGCTTACATATGCTCATAAGAAAGAAAGCAGACACCTCAAATTGATCCATTTGCCAACAGCAGAGAGAGGGAACAAGCATGGGGCAGAATGAAGGCAGCAGAAGTCGTAAGGGATAGGGCTAGCCCACATTCATACTGTAGTTCTGGGATGTATTGGAAAAAGTACTCTGGTTTGGTGTAACCCAGTTAGAAATGCAAGAAGAAAGAACACAGAAAAATACATTAAGCGAGAGCAATTCCTGTCGAGAAGAGAGTGTTAGCTTTTTTCCCACCGTTTGAAAGTCCCAGAACAGAAAGTGAAATGTGCACTGATACAATAGAAGCCTCCCTCCCACCCCCAAGAAGCAGAGTTTGAATTGCCTCAGTAATGTGAGACCCTAGAAAACCGTTGCCACCACATTACAGAAATGAGGAAAATAGGCTTCTACTTAACCCCTTTCATGTATGGAAGCCTCTGGTCTTCTTCCAGGCTTCCTCCTCTTTTGCATTTTATTCTTTTTATGGGACTTATTACAGGTAGAGCTGGATGATATGGCCATTTTATCTGATATTTAGGGAGAACATCTTAGAAGACAATTCTTTTTCGTTGTGCTATGTTTCTGCTCCATCTGGATGTAAATTCAACTCATTTCAAAAGTTTTAGTCCTGTATCACTTTTTTCACATAGAAAGAGCCCCCAACTATTAATTATGATATTAATTAGGTAAGGCCTTCTTTGTACACCTTCAATTCAAGATGTTAATTTCGACTATTTCAGCTTAAGAAAAAATAAAATAGAATTCTATTTTACTAAACGTTAAGTTTTGTAACACAAGTTTCTAAACATTCATCTTTACAGCCATCACCTCACTATACATTATTTTTATTCCTTTTTTCTCTTGCAAATTTGGAATGTTTCCAGCCATATTCTAGACAGCATTAGAGAAACTTATGTTAGAACACATGTTGTATCATAGAAGAAAATCTTAAGATAGCGAAAAAGAAACAAGAACAAACCCTACCTAAATGAGAAATAAACGTAAGTCTTAGAAAGCTGAGAGTGGGGCTTCCCCTGGTGGTCCAGTGGGTAAGGACACTGCCTTGCAGTGCAGGGGGCGCCGGTTCGAGCCCTGGCCTGGGAAGATCCCACGTGCCGCGGAGCGGCTGGACTGATGTGTCCAATTACCGAGCCGGAGCTCTGGAGCGCATGCGCTTTTGCACAGAGAGGGAACAAGCATGGGGCAGAATGAAGGCAGCAGAAGTCGTAAGGGATAGGGCTAGCCCACATTCATACTGTAGTTCTGGGATGTATTGGAAAAAGTACTCTGGTTTGGTGTAACCCAGTTAGAAATGCAAGAAGAAAGAACACAGAAAAATACATTAAGCGAGAGCAATTCCTGTCGAGAAGAGAGTGTTAGCTTTTTTCCCACCGTTTGAAAGTCCCAGAACAGAAAGTGAAATGTGCACTGATACAATAGAAGCCTCCCTCCCACCCCCAAGAAGCAGAGTTTGAATTGCCTCAGTAATGTGAGACCCTAGAAAACCGTTGCCACCACATTACAGAAATGAGGAAAATAGGCTTCTACTTAACCCCTTTCATGTATGGAAGCCTCTGGTCTTCTTCCAGGCTTCCTCCTCTTTGCATTTTATTCTTTTTATGGGACTTATTACAGGTAGAGCTGGATGATATGGCCATTTTATCTGATATTTAGGGAGAACATCTTAGAAGACAATTCTTTTTCGTTGTGCTATGTTTCTGCTCCATCTGGATGTAAATTCAACTCATTTCAAAAGTTTTAGTCCTGTATCACTTTTTTCACATAGAAAGAGCCCCCAACTATTAATTATGATATTAATTAGGTAAGGCCTTCTTTGTACACCTTCAATTCAAGATGTTAATTTCGACTATTTCAGCTTAAGAAAAAATAAAATAGAATTCTATTTTACTAAACGTTAAGTTTTGTAACACAAGTTTCTAAACATTCATCTTTACAGCCATCACCTCACTATACATTATTTTTATTCCTTTTTTCTCTTGCAAATTTGGAATGTTTCCAGCCATATTCTAGACAGCATTAGAGAAACTTATGTTAGAACACATGTTGTATCATAGAAGAAAATCTTAAGATAGCGAAAAAGAAACAAGAACAAACCCTACCTAAATGAGAAATAAACGTAAGTCTTAGAAAGCTGAGAGTGGGGCTTCCCCTGGTGGTCCAGTGGGTAAGGACACTGCCTTGCAGTGCAGGGGGCGCCGGTTCGAGCCCTGGCCTGGGAAGATCCCACGTGCCGCGGAGCGGCTGGACTGATGTGTCCAATTACCGAGCCGGAGCTCTGGAGCGCATGCGCCCAGAGCCAGTGCTCTGCGACGACGGATGCCACCACGATGGGAGGCCCACAGGAGCCAAGGAACGAAGACGAATGAAAATAGAGAAATGAAAGACCAATAGAAGTGGCCCGCCCACTCCCCTCCCTCCCCAACCCGACCCCCGCCCAAAGTAAATAATAAATAAATAAATCTAAAAAAAAAAAAAAAAAGAAAGCTGAGAGTGAGAGGTTAAGGAAGAACTTGAGAACGTTTAGCCCCTGACACTGGGGGAGAGGTACAGAAAATAAGCTAGGAAAAAAAAAAAAAAACTAGATCAGCCCTGATAGAGCTTAAGATGATAATTCACCACGCAGCGATCTCCTTGAGGACTCAGATGGTTCTGCTCACACTGCAAAGCGCCATATAGGATGCAGTGGGGAAAATTATTAACCTTCTGTATGCTGAGCCCACCCTGGGCACTGTTTATAACATGATTCCCTGTTGGGCTTCCCTGGTGGCTCACCAGGTGGAGGATCCACCTGCAGTGCAGGAGACAGAGGAGATGCAGGTTCGACCCCTGGGTCCAGAAGATCCCCTGGAGGAGGAAATAGAAACCCACTCCAATATTCTTTCCTGGAGAAACGCACGGACAGAGGCGCCTGCTGGTTTGAGAGCCTTTACGTCCCAGTCCGTGGGGTTGCACAGTCAGACATGGCTGAGCGACTAAGCACAGGAAGACCTGGCAAAGGAGATAAACTAACAAAGCAGATACCAGGCTCAAGGCATCACTGTCTAATGTGTACAGGTGTGCATTTACTTACAACAATCAGACTTCTCAGCTAGCTTGCGTCAAGGTTTCATCTTGCTCTTTCTAGAAAGTTCAGAGGAGTGTGTTTTCTGTCCTCTGCACTGTCCCGGTACACCCCTGAACCCCTGTCCCCTTCCTCACCTCTCTCCAAGGCGCTACACGTCCCGGGAAGGTGCAGTTTCCCTTCTAGCATTGGGGTTTGCCCCCGTGAGAACGTCCAGCGTCCCTTCCAAGGGCTGACACCCCACCACACACCCCAGGCTGCTCAGGCTCCCAGCGGTTCTGGGGCTCCCTCCGCTCCTCCTGTTGGAGACCGTCATGGGGGCAGCACCTCCCTCATTCCTCTGTCAGAGTTTTCCCCACACAAGTCTCACTACAAGCCTGCCTTCTAGAAAAACCCCATGTGGAACTGCCCTCTTTGCTGAGGACCAACCCAGATGCCGGTTTATTCCACCGCAGAGAGCAGACCACACGCTGTTCCCGGCATGTTTCAGCTTCCCTGGTGGCTCTCTGCAAACCTTTTCCCTTTTTGCCAATGTCCTTTCATAACTATTACTGCGTATTATCTTGTTTGAGGGCCTTTATGTCTCTTATTTGAACCACTGAACAAGCCGATGATGTAGGCTGTATTATTGTTTTTATTTTATAGTGAAAAACTTCAGAGTAGCAGAGTTGAATGACTTGGCCCAGACCATGCAGATGGCAAATAGTCTGCCCGCCTTGAATATTATGCAAATTGCACATCCGACTCTCCTGTCATGAACTGTCTAGATTCCTGAAATGGGCAAAATCTGTAGTAAACTGGAATGCCATCTAAGCATTCCAAATTATAGAAAGTGATGTCAGAGACTGTGCTTGTGATAGGGACCCACAGGGCAAGGTGCTCCTGTGAGGATGAGCCACTCTGGAGGGATGCCTGAGTCCTGATTTTGCTAGGTCTAAGCTCCGTGTTGTCCCTAGAATGACTGTCCACCTCTGGGCATGGCTCAGGTCAAATGAACATCCCTGTGGGGCTGAGCAGAAGCCGCAAGCCCCCCGCAGGAGAGCCCTTTTGCTGCAGAAGCAAATTTGAACATCACTCTCCTAACCTGAAAATTTGAGCCAGCACTGATGCCGCAAAGTGACCGAAAGCACATCACTCTCCTAACCTAACATTTGAGCCAGCACTGATGCCGCAAAGTGACCGAAAGCACACTCCTGGGGGCAGCGCTGCCACTTACAATCCGTACGGACACCAGCAAGTTACGAAACACTTCCTCTTCTATAGAATTCTATAGACTGGGTCATGTAACAGGGTCCCCATCACAGATTTGGTAGGGAAATGAAATCATTAACAAGTGTCAAGTGTCCAGAGCAATATGTGGTTGGTGATAAAGGCTCTTAAAGCATGATTAAAACAGATTTGTGGAATGCAGCTCTGCTGACATAGTACCTTGAGGGTCGAGGGGTAAGGACAAATTTCTGACCATGACCGTATTTTATTTCTATAACTTTGGAACCTACTAAATGGCAGACCACACCCACATATTCTTGCTGTTAATTGTCATTCACTCTTCATTCAAAATGAATTGTCTATTCATTTCCCCATATAAACAGACAGGTCCAGAAGAGATAACTGGATATCAAATATTCAGCACTTGCAACATAGTTTTTTTTTTTCTTTTTTTGCAACATAGCATTTTGATGAAAGGAAGATAAATTAATCAGAGGCATGGTGATTTTAATCTCTTTGAAAAGGCATGAAGGAAAAAGAGAGGGGGAGAAAAAAAGAAAGAAAAGAGGAGGGAGGGAGAGAATGGAAAGCAGTAGAAAAATACGAGCAAAGTGAACAAAAGCTTTGTAGAACCCCATTTTTAGCCAAATCCTAAACACCACTCCGCAACAGCGCGGAGTGCCTTGGGTCTGTTTATACAGATGCTCTGTTTTGCCACCCTCAAATACATTTATATGTAATTTGTTTTTGTCTGCTTTTTTTAAAAGAAGAAACCCTGAGTGAGTTTCTTTTAATATTTGCATAATAAAAATATTAATATCCACGTAAAGGTCAGTTCTTGATGTTCATTAGCCTACTGTAAAACATATTTGTGAGCCAATATACTTAACAGGTTTTTTCACAGAAGAATCAAAGGAGGTTTTCTACTAAGTTATTGGAACATGGTCCTTGTTTGGGCTTAACCTGAACTACATGGTAGAGATTTTAGGATGTTACTATTTTAGGAAACAAATGAATGCATTGGCCTGTCGCCCACATTCCATTTTATTTGGAAAATTATGTGCCAGAGGCCAGGAGGCATATTTTTCTTAGTGAATAGTTGAGCAACGTCATGATGTTAACTTCATGGAAAGGAAGACAGGGGATGTCTTCTTTCCAGGGAAAGTAAAATTTCTGGGAAGGTATTTATTTCATAATTTTTTTCCATTTTTCCTTCTTTAATTTTTTCAATAACTATCTGTTTAAACTGAAACTTTTAGATTATATCGCATCTGCTTCCTTGTACTTTTAATATTTCTTTCTCAGAAATCCAAAGTTTTTCAGTTAAAGTTCAGGTCCTGGCTTAAACTGCATACTTCTGGTTTTCCCATATTTTATTTCAGATGTTGAGCCAGGCTCGAATTAGATACATATTTTCTCTTCTTTAAAAAATGCCCCATAAACTCTGTGTGATTATAGATTATGTCTGTTTAGAAAAATTAGGGGAGACTCAAAAAGATAAGGCTTATCGTGTGAACCTTGTAATTTAGCCTCCAAAGTTCTCTTATTTCCATTTAAGAAAGTAAGTGAAAATAAAATGAATCCAGGCTAAGATGTGGATGGGGAGATTTATTTTAATAAGAAAGACTCAAAAGAAAACATGACTTCCAGCAAAATTGCCATTTGGCATCACAGACCCATTATTGCTGAATATTCAGTGTGTTTGACCAACCTTCAATAGCATGTAATGCAAAGAAAGACTTGTGCAATCCTTTTATGAAATATTTATTTAGGAAATAAAAGCATAGTTGCATGTAATAATTATATTCATCAAGAAAATAATTTGGAAGCATTCAAATTGTTTTATCCAACAAGTAATGCTGTTCTTTGATCTCATTTTTCTTGCTTTCCCAAGCACTTTTTTCTTTTAATTGAAGTATTGTTGTTTTGCAATATTGTGTTAATAAAAGATTTATAGAAAAGGCATTCATGTATACACACACACACACGTATGTATTCTTCTGATTCTTTTCCCTTACAGGCTATTACAAAATATTGGAGTTCCCTGTACTGTACGATAGGTCCTGGTTGGTGATCTGCTTTCTCTACAGAAGCATGTCTGTTTGATCTTGAACTCTGCCCATGTGAATAGCACAATGCTTTTCATACAAAAGTCTCACCAAGCCTGTTCCTAGAATGTGATCTACAAGGTTCTCCATCATCCCCTTTCTCATATTGAACGTAAGGTTGCCAGATGCCAAGTGAGCAAGCCCCTGCCTTCCCACACAGAAGTCGTGTCTGCTTGTTTCCAGTCATGCAGACAACTGTCAGCAGGTCAAATGTTCGAAAGACCAACGGGTAGAAAGCAGTCTGTGCAGAGAGAAAGGCATGACTTGGGTTCCGATCCCACCTGTGCACTCATCACCTTTACCCACATCACGTGATATGAGGAGTTGCCGTCATCAGGAAAACCTGTTCAAGAGGCCCTCACACCCAGGGGAGGTCTGAGGGTGCGGCTGGCTGGTCTGGTGATGTGTACAGGACCCTCTGGTCTGGCCACCATGCAGATGACAAGAGTGAACTCAGGGATGCTGAGCACAAGGCATCCTTGAGAGAGTGGACATGACAGCAGGTGTGAGAAAACCGGCACTTTGTCTGGAAATGGAGCCCAAGCAAGTTCTGATGAGGTCTAGAAAGAAGACAGATGGATAGACATGTCTCTGTGAAGAAAGCAATACCTAGTTATAGCTTTTAAAACAATGTAAGAAATCTCACCTCATTAAAATGTTGTCAGGGACACATAAGTTATTACCAATACATAAATACAAAAGCAGTAGATTTTATCATCTCACGGACTTATTCCCTGGTAATTAGGGGAAAGATATACTCATCCCAGGGGCTTTTCTGGTGGCTCAGGCAGTAAAGAATGCACCTACAATGCAGGAGACCTGGGTTCGATCCCTGGGTTAGGAAGATCCGCTGGAGAAAGGAATGGCAACCCACTCCAGTGTTCTTGCCTGGAGAATCCCCGTGGACAGAGGAGCCTGGCGGGCTAGAGTTCATGGGATTACAAAGAGTTGCACATGACTGAGCAACTAACCCAGCTCATCTCACCCAGAGTGCAAACTTTGCAAAATTAAAATTGCATAGTATGTGTGCATGCAGTTTTATTTTTCTAAAGTTATTTGCTTACAAAGTTATTAACACACAAAGTTATTTGCTTACATGTTAATGTTTCATTACTTGTATTTATCTGTATTTACGGGTGTGTGTGTGTGTGTTAGTTGCATGGTTGTGTCCGACTCTTTGCGACCCCATGGACTGTGGCCCACCAGGCTCCTCTGTCCATGCCATCCTCCAAGCAAGTACACTGGAGTGGGTTGCCATTCCCTTCTCCAGGGAATCTTCCCCACCCATGAATTGAACCTGGTCTCCCACATGGCAGGTAGATCCTTTACCACTGATCCGCCAGAGAAATCCGTATTTATAGTAATAAATACCTATTTAGTATATACTCTACATCAAGCACTGTATTAGGTACAGGACTGGAAAAAACTTAAGTCCCAGCACTTGAGGAGCACACGGTGTATTGAACATGGACAGATCATTACACCCATGAATTGACACCAAAAATAACTCTAGTAGATTTATAAGCCAAATGCTATAGGAACACCAGTGAGGAAATCATCATGACGGTGCCAGAGGGGAAGGAGTTTAAAGAAGACACTGAGAAGATCTTTGAGGTGGGCTTGGAGGAATGAAAGGTAGTCAGTCCATGCATTCTAGAATCATCAAATACTACTGCTAAAAGGATTCTGCAATTATTAAGTTCAATTACTTCACTTTAGAGATGAAGAAAATTGCTGAAAGAATAAAGGCAAGAAAAGTGAGAATCCAGGTGACTTGATTTCCAGGTTACTGGACCTTTGTCTTCTTTTTTATTTTGTTCTATTTTTTTATCTGTGCCACGTGACCTGTGGGATCTTAGTTCCCTGACCAAAGATAGAACCTGCCATCCTGGAAGCATGGAGTCTGAACTAGTGGACTTCCAGAGAAGTCTCTCGGACTTTCTGTTTTAGACCTCCGCCCCTAATCAGTGACCCTCCTCACAAAACCCACTTCATGTCCAATTCTGGCCGGTTAACATAAGTTTATCATTTAGAATGCTTAAACTTCACTCTGTATTTAAGGCAGGAGTGACAAGCAAAAATTCAGAAGTCATACTTATAGCCATTGTTCCGAGACGTGCCCATTTTTTTTACTTCATTGCTAGGAAAGAGGATATTATCTAGACACGACTTAGTCTGGTGCATAAGGAAGTATAATGCCATTTACCTTCTGATTGAATGCCAGAAATCCTTAAGTGACAAGTGTTATTTATGATTTAAGACATCCCCTGAAACCCATAACCATCTGACTCCTACTTGCTGGGGTCTGGCAGCTCTGAATTGGGCCTTTTGCCATTTCTGACAGATGGTCAGAAATCGTCTGTGTAGCCAAGATGCCATATATGTGCACTGATTGTGAAAATTTGGGGTCTGAGTCTCCGTGTAGTCGCCACATGGCTTCCAACACTGATTTCCGCAAACGTGATTACAGGGATGTTCTGGGTAAAGAGGGCTCTCCACTCAGTGACTATAGAGACACTCAAAATCTTCCACTGCCTTGGGGTCTCTTTAGGGAGAGTCCTATTCATTTTTAAAGCTACAGAAAATTGCAGTGTGAGTGTAGATCTCCACATGTTCTAAGCATATGCTTTTATTTGGATGTATCATCATCCCATAGAAGCCAGACAACAAATCTGGCACTGGATGGACAGCAGCCATGCTCTGCTCAGGGACAGAGTGAACAAACACAGCGTTGGTGTTGTTTAGATTTAATATCTTTTGAAAGAAGTAGATATTATTGCAATATTTGAAGGTTAAGATCCAGTTGATACCATTATTCATCAAATATATTTGTAGGTTTTAATAAATTATCAAGAAGAAGAAATGTCTTATCACAGCATTTGGGCCATTTGAAATAAGGCAAGTGTCTTTGCCATATGGTGATCAAATGGAAATTATTAACTGCTTGTTAATTAGCTGTTGTAATAACATAAATATAGCCATGTATACTTGATTTGGGTCAGCTGTAGAGATGGTGCTTCTTTGTGACATCACCAAAATAGTCTTTTTAAAGAATCCAGAGATTGAGCTCAATTGTATTCTCACTTTGATATAACTAATACGAATATAATTAGTCTATCATTTAAATGCTGATCTGGTTATTAGTATCAGTGAATACATTGAAATGTATAGTAGGCCTATAATGCATACAGAAATCATTTTAATGAATGCCAAATTATATGTTTGTATCCTGAAAACTCAAATTTTAAAATGCTTCTTTTGGGTTTTACTAAGCATAACTTTTTTTTTCCCTTTCAGTCGTTGCTGAAATATGGTTCAACATTTCAACAGTTCTTCAGACACAGAGCACAACAAAACATCTATATTTTTCCTCCACTTAATTCTAGCTCATTGATTATGATTAAATGATGATCTTAACGTTAATGTTTGAAAATGTTAGGGGATCAGTTAGGAAATAAAATTTGGCATCTTTTATGCTTTCATATTAAACAAGACTGATAAAGTTTTATGATGCATAGTACTGGGTCATCTTTTGGAATAATATGCAGTGTACATTTAAGCAAATGAAGAATCTGTAAAAGTTACCTTACACCAAAAAAATAAAAAACCCATACTAATTGATTTTTTACTTCAGGGAAGTGAAGTGGGGAAGATGAGTGTCCTATTTCCTTGTCTTCCAAATGCAAGGACAGTCACAAGCACTCTGCTTCTCCATTCTTTCTCAAGTTTGAAAAACAGTGTGTTGGGGGGACTGGATGTGATCTGGAATGAAGTGATTGATATTCACTAGTCCTTCTTCCCACACACCTGCCCTTCAAGAGATATATATATATATATATATTTTTTTTAATTTTGGCCTCTTGTATTGGTTTTTATTTATTTATTTTCATTCATTTTTATTGTTTAGTTTGTGCGGTCCTCCCATTGCAGTGGCCTCTCTAGTTGCAGAGCACTGGCTCTGGGCGCATGTGCTCCAGAGCACTGGCTCCTAATTGGACACACAGGTCCTGCCGCTCCGCGGCACGTGGGATCTTCCCCTGCCAGGGGTTGAACCGGTGCCCCTTGCACTGCACGGTGGACTCTTTCCCCACTGACCACCAGGGAAGCCTGAAGAAAGACTTTTGATTGATTGTTTGAGGATGGTGGCAGTTCAAATGCAAATAGAGGTCCTCTTTTGCCCTTGAACTTACAGTGACCCACCTCAGAGCTCTTAATAAATGGATCCTGATGTAAATCATTACAACCAAACCAAGAAAAGCATTGAGTAATTGTATTTTTGTTTAACTAATACGAATATAATGTCTATCATTTAAATGCTGATCTGGTTATTAGTATCAGTGAATACATTGAAATGTATAGTAGGCCTATAATGCATACAGAAATCATTTTAATGAATGCCAAATTATATGTTTGTATCCTGAAAACTCAAATTTTAAAATGCTTCTTTTGGGTTTTACTAAGCATAACTTTTTTTTTCCCTTTCAGTCGTTGCTGAAATATGGTTCAACATTTCAACAGTTCTTCAGACACAGAGCACAACAAAACATCTATATTTTTCCTCCACTTAATTCTAGCTCATTGATTATGATTAAATGATGATCTTAACGTTAATGTTTGAAAATGTTAGGGGATCAGTTAGGAAATAAAATTTGGCATCTTTTATGCTTTCATATTAAACAAGACTGATAAAGTTTTATGATGCATAGTACTGGGTCATCTTTTGGAATAATATGCAGTGTACATTTAAGCAAATGAAGAATCTGAAAAAGTTACCTTACACCAAAAAAATAAAAAACCCATACTAATTGATTTTTTACTTCAGGGAAGTGAAGTGGGGAAGATGAGTGTCCTATTTCCTTGTCTTCCAAATGCAAGGACAGTCACAAGCACTCTGCTTCTCCATTCTTTCTCAAGTTTGAAAAACAGTGTGTTGGGGGGACTGGATGTGATCTGGAATGAAGTGATTGATATTCACTAGTCCTTCTTCCCACACACCTGCCCTTCAAGAGATATATATATATATATATATTTTTTTTAATTTTGGCCTCTTGTATTGGTTTTTATTTATTTATTTTCATTCATTTTTATTGTTTAGTTTGTGCGGTCCTCCCATTGCAGTGGCCTCTCTAGTTGCAGAGCACTGGCTCTGGGCGCATGTGCTCCAGAGCACTGGCTCCTAATTGGACACACAGGTCCTGCCGCTCCGCGGCACGTGGGATCTTCCCCTGCCAGGGGTTGAACCGGTGCCCCTTGCACTGCACGGTGGACTCTTTCCCCACTGAACCACCAGGGAAGCCTGAAGAAAGACTTTTGATTGATTGTTTGAGGATGGTGGCAGTTCAAATGCAAATAGAGGTCCTCTTTTGCCCTTGAACTTACAGTGACCCACCTCAGAGCTCTTAATAAATGGATCCTGATGTAAATCATTACAACCAAACCAAGAAAAGCATAGACAATCTAGATTTTCATACATACCTCAAATCTTGACAAAGGAAAAAAAAAAAAGTCCAGTCTCTTACTAGCTGGATAGGGGAGGGTTAGAGGGTTTAGATTTTCCATCTCACTGAGCTGGCTTCAGTAGTGGCTAAATTGGAAGGGAGATAGGAGGGAAGAAATTTTGCATTTGTTTTTCTAGCGGTGTGTTTTCCATAATTCACTCCCTGCACCAGCTGTGGAGTATAACACAATATAGAGGAAAGGAGGCTTGAAGATTGCCTGGGTTCTCTTGACAGGAAATGCATGCTTTCCCAGAAAAGACATGTATGATATTAATATGCATATCAATATTAATTCTATAACAAATAGTATTATATATGATTTTATGTATTTGTTATTGTTCAGTTGCTAAGTTGTGTCTGACCCTAGGCAACCCCATGTACTATATAGCACGCCAGGCTTCCCTGTCCCTCACTATCTCCCAGAGTTTTCTCAAACTTACATTCATTGAGTTGGGCCATCCAACCATCTCATCTTCTATTGCCCCCTTCCCTTCTTGCCCTCAATCTTTCCAAGCATCAGGGTCTTTTCTAGTGAGTCAGCTCTTCACATCAGGTGACCAAAGTATTGTAGCTTCAGTTTCAGCAACAGACCTTTCAGTGAAGAGTCAGGGCTGATTTCCTTCGGGATTGACTGGTTTGATCTCCTTTCTGTCCAAGAGAGTCTCAAGGGTCTTCTCCAGCACCACAGTTTGAGAGTATCGATTCATTGGCACTCACCTTCTTTATGGTCCAACTCTCACATCCGTACATGACTACTAGAATATATTCTCTGTAATTTGGTAATTTTATTGTTTTGAGTATAAAGACATAAAGATTATAGTAGTACTGACAAAATTTTAAATTGCTCAAGGAAACTTAAAGTATATTTCCTAAAAAAATTTGGGGACAGAGTTGATGATATATCCTAATGAGAAAGTGATTACATATAAATAAAATGAGAGAAATATAAAAAGAATTACCACGCCAGACCACGACAGTGCTGTGCAATATTTTATAATAGTTTTCAAGTGGATTATCTTGGTCTAGCTGCTTTCCAGACCAATGAGAAAATGAGGCCCTTCTATTAGATACTGGATCAAATGGAGAAGAAGAAAATGGTTGATATGAACATCTGTTTATTTCCAGATGATCTCTGGTATCTAAACCTGACTTTTTTTTCTTACAGAGAAAAGGAATAAAGGTCAGGATTTTCAAGGGCCATGGTTTATAGCAGCACAACTAATAACACAGTTATAAACCCAGAGAACTTGCATCTGTGTGATGTTACATCAGAGTGAAAAGAGTGTTCAATGATGGTCTTTTGAAAATCACTGTTTCGTAGGGTGAAACCCTCACATTCACTAATGTTGGTGAAAATGCCACTATTTTTCGTTTGGTTTTGTGTTTATTGTTTAACCCAGTTTCTGTGGGGAGAATCACAGTTAAACTGGTTTTCAACACTTATGTTTGATATTCAAAAATGTTAGTTTTCTGATATTACAGGATTGAGTTTTCATATGATCAACTTTACTTGAATCTATTCTGTCAAAAGGTCACTACCAAATTTTGGCTAATGACGTCACTACCACTGATACCACGGATACCCAACGGGCCTCTGACCTTTTTTCCTGAATTCTAAGATCACAAGTCACCTCTCCTGAGGACCACCGAAATCCCCTTTTCCAGCGGTCTTTTCTAGTGAGTCAGCTCTTCACATCAGGTGACCAAAGTATTGTAGCTTCAGTTTCAGCAACAGACCTTTCAGTGAAGAGTCAGGGCTGATTTCCTTCGGGATTGACTGGTTTGATCTCCTTTCTGTCCAAGAGAGTCTCAAGGGTCTTCTCCAGCACCACAGTTTGAGAGTATCGATTCATTGGCACTCACCTTCTTTATGGTCCAACTCTCACATCCTTTACATGACTACTAGAATATATTCTCTGTAATTTGGTAATTTTATTGTTTTGAGTATAAAGACATAAAGATTATAGTAGTACTGACAAAATTTTAAATTGCTCAAGGAAACTTAAAGTATATTTCCTAAAAAAATTTGGGGACAGAGTTGATGATATATCCTAATGAGAAAGTGATTACATATAAATAAAATGAGAGAAATATAAAAAGAATTACCACGCCAGACCACGACAGTGCTGTGCAATATTTTATAATAGTTTTCAAGTGGATTATCTTGGTCTAGCTGCTTTCCAGACCAATGAGAAAATGAGGCCCTTCTATTAGATACTGGATCAAATGGAGAAGAAGAAAATGGTTGATATGAACATCTGTTTATTTCCAGATGATCTCTGGTATCTAAACCTGACTTTTTTTTCTTACAGAGAAAAGGAATAAAGGTCAGGATTTTCAAGGGCCATGGTTTATAGCAGCACAACTAATAACACAGTTATAAACCCAGAGAACTTGCATCTGTGTGATGTTACATCAGAGTGAAAAGAGTGTTCAATGATGGTCTTTTGAAAATCACTGTTTCGTAGGGTGAAACCCTCACATTCACTAATGTTGGTGAAAATGCCACTATTTTTCGTTTGGTTTTGTGTTTATTGTTTAACCCAGTTTCTGTGGGGAGAATCACAGTTAAACTGGTTTTCAACACTTATGTTTGATATTCAAAAATGTTAGTTTTCTGATATTACAGGATTGAGTTTTCATATGATCAACTTTACTTGAATCTATTCTGTCAAAAGGTCACTACCAAATTTTGGCTAATGACGTCACTACCACTGATACCACGGATACCCAACGGGCCTCTGACCTTTTTTCCTGAATTCTAAGATCACAAGTCACCTCTCCTGAGGACCACCGAAATTCATGCCTTCCTACTTCTCCCCCTTGCAGTCTTCTCCCTCTCTGAATTACAGCAATACCTCTACTTGACTATGAACAGAAAATCAAGTGGAAGAAGGCTGCAAAGACCTTGAGAGCAGGACCAGCCCCTGGCACTGGCCCCTGACCCCTGGCCCCTGGCCCCGGGCCCCATCTCATGCATCTTTATTCCTTGGCTGCTCATGTTTCGTAAGTGGACTAGGTAAACTTGCCTCTGCTGTCTCAGTAAGGCACCAGGAAAAGCAGCCAAAATTTAAATTGAAAGAATGAATGCACCTAAGATTTTTAGTAAGGAAAACACAGGTATATTGGTTAAATATATCATTCTCTTCTCCTAAAGTCAGGCAATGAGTGATTTCTCTCATTATCAGGTCTTCTCTAGCAGTGAAAGTCACACAAGGTAGATGGGTTCACCATGTCTGTGTTTAAACCCCAGGCATCTTTTCTGCTCTGTCAGGCCATACGTTCCCCGATCATCACTCAGTATTTCCTATTACTTGGTTAGAACTCACCAGGGTGTGAAAGTCGTTAATGCTCTAGAGATTCACATTGCTTTGGGGTTAACCCAGGTCACTAATGGCCTTAAACTTAAAATATCATGAATTTGGAGGACTTCCCTGATGGTCCACTGGCTAAATCTCTACACTTCCACTGCAGGGGCCAGATTCCATCCCTGATAGAGTAACTAAGATCCTAAAGACTACAGTGCGGCCAAAAAGAAATCACTGGATATCATGAATGTTGGTCCTTTGAAAATATTGATTTTCATTATTTTGAGATTCTGTTTTTTTTCTTGGCTTGATTATCCCCCTGAGTATCAATACCACTGCTACCTCTATGTTTTTTCTGATTTTATCACTTCGGGTGAAATATATTTGTGTGAGTTAGATCTTGAAAATCCTCAGCCTGAGGAGTATTTTTTGTTTTGTTTTGTTTTGTTTTGTTGTTGTTTTCTTGAATTCTCTGCAAAAATGTAACTCATTTTGTACTCCTGAGTTTACTAATTATTCAGTGCACTGCTTCATTGGACTCTGATTTCAATTCTATCAGACGTCTATACAGCAGCCCAGCTCATTATAGACAATGAAAGCACAGCAGTACAAAACAAGTATCAATCCAGTCGCTGATTTCACTTCTTCCAAATTTCTTAAGTATCAAGAATATGTATCCTTAGTTCCTTATTGCTTTTTAATAGTTCATTTATTTATTATTTATTTATTTATTTATTTATTTTATTTTGGGCGAGGGTCGGGTTGGGGAGGGAGGGGAGCGAGCATGCCACTTCTATTGGCCTTTCATTTCTCTATTTTCATCCGTCTTTGTTCTTTGGCTCCTGTGGGCCTCCCATCGCGGTGGCGTCTGTCATTGCAGAGTGCCGGCTCTGGGCGCATGCGCTCCAGAACTCCGGCTCGGTGATTGGACACATGGGTCCAGCCGCTCCGCAGCACGTGGGATCTTCCCAGGCCAGGGATCGAACCGGCGCCCCTTGCACTGCAAGGCGGTGTCCTTACCCACTTTACCACCAGGGGAAGCCAATAGTTCATTTAAATACTGCATTTAGCACCATGGATCCCAGATGGAGTGTATTTCTTTTTCGTTGTAACTGTGTCCCATGCCAGCTGTGATTATGCTATAAGCAAAATTTCTTAAATTTACTTTTAAACAAGTACTGGTGTTTTAAAATTCAGATTCAGGAAAAGCCCTGATGTCCTTGAAATGTGTTGCTGTGAGAACTGGCAGAAGTAACCTACATATGTAATTAATTTTTAATAAATGCTTTTTGAAATTAAGTATGAGTAAATTAACTTTAATCTACTGTGCTTCCCACACAGCAGATATTTCTCTTTAACGAGATCTGCTCTTCACTACACAGTTGCTAGATTGGGTCCTTCCTGTTTGTCCCTCACAGACTGGAATGCCCCAGGTCCCATCTGATGACTCAGCCACTTGCATGGAAAACATACATAATGGTGTATGTGGATGGATACATTCTGAATGGGTATTTACAGGTACATGCATTTAGCCTTCATTAACATAACTTTTAAATGGGAACAAAATGTATTTTCCCAAGGTTGAATTTTAAGCAGAAATGACTGTGTGTGTTATTTTTTATTAGCCCTGATTATACATATTTTTATTGGTTCTGGTTATTTTTTATTGGAGTATATTGCTTTACAGCGTTCTGTTAGCTCCTGCTATACAACAGTCGGATTCAGCTGTGTGTGCACGTAGGCCGTCTTTCTCTCGTGCCCCTCCCACCGGTCCCCAGAGCACGCCCCCAGGGCCTCACAGATCCCAGGCTGAGTTTCCGGGGCCGCGCAGCAGGTTCCCACGAGCTGTGTGTTTCACACAGGGCAGCGTGTCCGCCCTCCCCTCCCAGATCATCCCACCCTCCCCGGCCTCCCTCCTGGGTCCACGTGTCCACTCTGTCCGTCTGGTCTCTATCCCTGCCCTACACACAGGCTCATCGACATCGCCTGTCTAGATTACATACGTGCACGTTACTGTATGATTGGCTTTATGTTTTTGGGCTTCTCTATCAGTGGGAAAAACTCATGGCAGACAATTTTTTAACCTGCAGAAACAATTGGAAGTGGTACTGCATTTAATCTTTCCAAGGCGCCCTGGGGGTGAAGGAAGTGCGCGGCGGGAGCAGAACCACAGGGAAGCGCCAGAGGCACCCAAAGTTCCAGAGGAAAAAATAACCACTTTATTATTTAAAGACCATGCTTAGGCTTTCTGAGTTTAATAAAATGCCCATGTGATCCTCACGACTGCTCCTTGAACACCTGTCATGGAATCCTTACCATCCCCAGCCTGCTACCCCTATTCTACAGATAGGGAGCTCAAGTCCGAAGACTTCCCTTGGTCTGCAAATGTAATACATCACAACGGGGACCTGTCTGGGAACCTAAGCCGGTTTAACCGGCTTCAAAGCTCATTTAGGGCCTTCCGTCATGACACCTGCTTAATAATTGTATTTAAATCTTTGAGGCTAGGCTCATCCGTTGTGATTTTCCAAGCCACATATTTTAGACTCATTTAGACTCTCATAAGCCATTATTCATTCCACACGTAATGATGGATCACCTGATAGCTGCCCAGCCCTGTGCCCGGTCTGGAAAGGATTGTCTCTACTTAATTCTCACACAGGAAAACGCTAAGCTTCACTTTTGGCGGCCACAAATTCCTCCTCTTTCAATGTTTTCTGAAATATAGCAATAAAAGATAATGGATATGAGCTGAGAACACTCTGAATATTTATGACATGGTCTGAAAAGAGTATATTTTACATTCCTAGGTTGTCCAATTGAGATGCCGTAAATTGCAATTATATCAAATATTTTAACCATAAAAAGGGATCTATTTGTGTCTTTAAGAAGGTAGCTTGTTTCTCTAAGAATGATCCTGACAATTTTATTATGTGTTAGTTACATAGATGAATCTTCTTTTCCTTTTTCTGCTAATAAAGTACTTTTAGAAATAAATTACTTCAATTTGCGTGTAATGAATGAGGGCATTACGCACAAGCCTGTGAACTGTTAATCATGCCTGCAAGTCACTTATTTTTACCTAGGCATTATCTCGTAAATTGTGGAATTGGGCACTGGGTACTACGTTTGGCTATATTTCTCATTGTAAGCCCATAATAAGTGGAGGTTTTACACTAAATTAAATGATAAAAACTTGATTCCAAGGATCTCCTCAATCAACAGTTTTATAATTTAATTCCCATTGATGCCCTGCTTATCCGCAGGATTTTTTAAAATTTATATTTATTGACGTATGGTTTATTTGTATTACTGTGTTAGTTTCAGGTGTATAGCAAAGTGATTGACACACATGCATATATATATATATATATATATATATATATATACACACATATATATATGTATGTATGTACATGTATATATATACTTCAGATTCTTTTTCTATACAGGTTATTACACAATATTGAGTATAGTTGCTTGAGCTACACAGTTAGACCTCGTTGTTTGTTGATTTTCTATATAGAAGTGTGTATCTGTTCATTCCAACCCCCTAATTTATTCCTTCGCTCACCTTTCCCCTTTAGTAGCTGTAAGCCTGCTTTTCATGACAGTGAGTCTGTGAATTGGAGCATGGCCCCCGTTTCAGTAAAGGAAATCAGCATGTCTCTTGTTATAGTTGTGCAGACGGGTTTAGAAAGAACTCTCCTTCCAACTGGTGTAGGTGCCACTGGGATAATGGGTTCTGCTGTGGTCTTTGGGGGTGCTGAGCACACAATGGCTTATCAGGCGAGCGACTTCTAACAGTTGGCAAGGGGGGAATCAGGACGCTGTGACCATAGCCACTGAATCTGAGGAGATGTGGACGTAGCTGTGACTGGGGATGGGACCCATGATGCTCTGTAACAAGAAGAGGGAACTAAACTGAGAACAATGTTCGGTTGGCCAATATATAGTTTAATCTACCACAGGTCCCTTGGAGGAAAATTATCAGAAGTAGTCACATGCGTCATTTAGTATTCATGGGGAATGTGAGGAAGACTCTGCATACTGGTCTCCATTTCACAGACCAAGGAACTGGGTCTCAAGTAGGTTAAGCGGCTTGCCGGGTCTCCGTCTTCACCTCTGCATCTCCATAACTTGTATGTTCTTCCTAGGATTCCCTGGAGCAGATGGGATCCTCATTTTTGCATTCCTTTTAGTACTTAGCACAGTCATTTGCTTATGATGTTGACTAATTATGTTTTAGGAAATATAGCTCATTCATTCATGGATTCAGAAAATACTTTTTGACCATTTACCTTGAGTCGGGTGCTATGCTAGATGCTGAGGCTACACTTGTGAATAAGACAGAAAAGTACTTTGCCCTGACTGAGCTTACATGAATGGGTAATAGTCTATTTTTAAAATACAGGATTTTACCACTTTTCTCATAGTTTAAAATTTCCCAGTGAATTGATGCTACCATAAGTCTGCTTACCAAAGGTCAAGACTGGGATTGTTACCTACAGTTTTAATGAAGAGTGTGATGAGCTAGCATGAGAAAACAAATAGACTCTAAGAGTCTTATAAAAAGGATCAGGCTTTAGGATCCTAGTGATTCTGCCTGCATTCATTTTTCTAACTTACAGTTTTTTTCTCCCTGTCATTCTAGGTCCTTCTCTTTTAACAATTGAAATTTTCAGCTTTTCAGGAATAGGTGATTAGGATTTACTTTCAGATTTTTGTACTTAAAATGGAAGGTGTATGATCAATAAAGTAGTCAAACATTCGCTGAATTTCCCTAGAAATCTTGTAGTCATGTATGGATGTGAGAGCTGGACCATAAAAAAGACGGACCACCAAAGAACTTATGCCTTCAAACAATGGTGCTGGAAAAGACTCTTGAAAGTCCCTTGGGCATCAAGATCAAACCATTCAATCCTAAAGGAAACTAACCCTGAATATTCATTGGAAGGACGGATGCTGAAGATGAAGCTCCAATACCTTGGCCACATGATGCAAAGAGCTTCATTGGAAAAGGAGAAGCGGTGACAGAGGATGAGATGGTTGGATGGTTCCCTTGGAGCAAAATTATCAGATAGCCCTCTTTTGCATAAAACTGGTCTCCAGTTCACAGACCAAGGAACTGGGTCTCAAGTAGGTTAAGCGGCTTGCCGGGTCTCCGTCTTCACCTCTGCATCTCCATAACTTGTATGTTCTTCCTAGGATTCCCTGGAGCAGATGGGATCCTCATTTTTGCATTCCTTTTAGTACTTAGCACAGTCATTTGCTTATGATGTTGACTAATTATGTTTTAGGAAATATAGCTCATTCATTCATGGATTCAGAAAATACTTTTTGACCATTTACCTTGAGTCGGGTGCTATGCTAGATGCTGAGGCTACACTTGTGAATAAGACAGAAAAGTACTTTGCCCTGACTGAGCTTACATGAATGGGTAATAGTCTATTTTTAAAATACAGGATTTTACCACTTTTCTCATAGTTTAAAATTTCCCAGTGAATTGATGCTACCATAAGTCTGCTTACCAAAGGTCAAGACTGGGATTGTTACCTACAGTTTTAATGAAGAGTGTGATGAGCTAGCATGAGAAAACAAATAGACTCTAAGAGTCTTATAAAAAGGATCAGGCTTTAGGATCCTAGTGATTCTGCCTGCATTCATTTTTCTAACTTACAGTTTTTTTCTCCCTGTCATTCTAGGTCCTTCTCTTTTAACAATTGAAATTTTCAGCTTTTCAGGAATAGGTGATTAGGATTTACTTTCAGATTTTTGTACTTAAAATGGAAGGTGTATGATCAATAAAGTAGTCAAACATTCGCTGAATTTCCCTAGAAATCTTGTAGTCATGTATGGATGTGAGAGCTGGACCATAAAAAAGACGGACCACCAAAGAACTTATGCCTTCAAACAATGGTGCTGGAAAAGACTCTTGAAAGTCCCTTGGGCATCAAGATCAAACCATTCAATCCTAAAGGAAACTAACCCTGAATATTCATTGGAAGGACGGATGCTGAAGATGAAGCTCCAATACCTTGGCCACATGATGCAAAGAGCTTCATTGGAAAAGGAGAAGCGGTGACAGAGGATGAGATGGTTGGATGGCATTCCTGACTCAATGGATATGAGTTTGAGCCAGCTCCAGGAGATGGTTAAGGACAGGGAAGTCTGGTCTGCTGCAGTCTGTGGGGTCACAAAGAGTCAGACATGACTGAGCGACTGGACACCACCAAGATGTGTGTGTCTGGAGGGAGACAGCCAGAATCACCAGCTGAGAGCCAGGTGGAAACGCGAGTGCCAGCTGTAGCCTCTGATGCAGGTGCCCTGGATCCCCAGCTCCATTCAGAATTGGTAAACGAGGGGTATAAAACGGATGGGGCTCTTGATATAATTTTAGGTATTATTGCTGAGGATTATATGAAAAACCGAAATTGCCTTTGTAGTTTCTATCCATTTCTTCCTCTTTTGCTCTTTATTTGTGCTACACAATTGCCCTTTGCTTTCTACATATTTCTTTTCACTATACACTTGACTCCACACTTTTATATATATATATATATATATCAACTTGCACAGCCTCCTTGTCTACCTCATGAAACTATCAAGCGACTCTTTCCTGTCTTGATAGTGGAACAGATACTCAATTGAGAACCAATGTAGGGTAGATGCTCCAGAGAACATGGGGGCAGCTGAAAAGACCCTGCTTGGTCTGAGTTGATGCCCTGCCTCTGTCTCCATAGCAGCTTCCAGTTCCCCTAGGGTAAAATGTTGTGGGTGTTCCAGAAATAAAATTTTCACAACCTGTCCCTGTGGTTCGGACAGTCACCAGCTAAACCAGTCACATCGAAAACATGTAGTAGAAATATTTCTAATGAATGACTGATAAAGATTCTCCTCAAACCTTGACAAATGAAGTGACAGTATTAGATCTAGAAACCAGAATTTCAGGCAACCTTGAATACAGCCAGGGGGATTTGAGGAAGAGGAGAGGCCAGTGAGAAAGCCAGATAGCGCATTGCCCCGGCCTCCCCTGTGTCACTTGCACGCATTTACATGTATTTGCCTCCACTCCCATCCTTTCCTCTAGTCTTAGAGGAAATGTCCCTTCTCCCTCTATCCAAGGTCAAGTCCTCCCCTGCCTCACTTGGTAGTGCACCATTAACCTTTCCTCTTTCCCCCAGGCCATCTCTTTATCTGTTTTAAAGAATAACCCATCAACAGGGCAGTCTCTATTCTATCTACACCCCTGTTCTCTGCATCTTCCCTCCACAGCCACCCTCTTTAATCAACGGCAGCCCACCTCGCCTGCTCGTCCTCTCCTACCTTCGGACCTTACCGACCTCAACAGGGGTCCTGCTCCAGGACCTTCGCCCTTCCCACAGAAGCTGCCTGGATGTAAAACTTTCACGTTCTGTATTTCACGTAAAGATAAATGGAACATCTACGTTTCGTTTAGGTTTATATTGATGTTTGCACTGTGCAAAGTTGCTTCAGTCATGTCCGACTCTGTGCGACTCCATGGACTGTAGCCCGCCAGGCTCCCCTGTCCATGGGATTCTCCAGGCAAGAATTTTGGAGTGGGTTGCCATTTCCTCCTCTGGGAGAATCTTCCTGACCCCAGGGTCTAACTCGAGTCTCCTGCATCTCCCCCGTTGGAAGACGGGTTCTTTACCACCAGCACCGCCTGGGATGCTCTAGGCAATGACTCTTTGCCAACCAGACCCTTTGTGCATGGCCTCTTCTTACTGCCTCTCCTGGTTGCCTCCCCCACCCAGTGAAGGCTCCACCACCTCTGCCTGGCAGGAGCATCACCTCTGACTCTTGTTGGAATCAACGGTAGCATCTATTGTCAGCATTCTTGGTCTCTCAGAAATATTCACAAAACTGGTGTTCAAAGATAACAGTATACTAGGACCATTAAAATACATAAAGTTTGCTTGAGGGGAGGGTGTGTCGGTCTTTACGGAGGACAGAGTTCCCAGAGCCTTTGGATTCTAGTCTACATTTTGCTGCATTTTAGTTATTTATTTTTAATCAATTTTTATTGGAGTATAGCAGTTTTATAGTGTTGTGTTAATTTCTGCTGCACAGCAAAGTGAATCAGCTATCCATATACAGGTATCTCCTCTTTGGGGATTTCTTTTCCATTTAAGTCACCATGGAGCACTGAATAGCATTCCCTGTGCTGTATGGTAGGTTCTCATTAGTTATCTATTTTGTACACAGTATCAATAGAGTATACATGTCAAGACTTCATCAATAAGTGTCCCACTTCTCAATGGCATGTTGTGTGCTCCACTTCTGAATCAAAACAAAGGAACAAGAACTGCTTGTACTAACCATTGTGTCTAGACTCCCTGCTCAGGACACCAAAGCTGATAAATTCAGCCTTATTTAAAAATTATTTCTTCCCCCTTCTATTACCTCAGACTTCATTCTCAGGTGTATTTCTCAGAGATCTGCTTGTATGTATGTCAGCAAACTTGCATTTCCTTTTCAAGGAGAGCCAGAGATCTGATGCTGAACATCAGGTCTAGCAACCACACAATTTCTCTTCTGTTTCTTAGACTCATGATGTGCCAGAACCCCCAAATTCACACAAATATGTAGGTGCAAACGGCAACCATGCTTGTCACCCTGGTTTACGTGCTTTGTCTGGATACCTAAAGACGGAGGCTGTAGCTGCTGGTAAATACAAGGTCTGTTCCAACATTGAAAGCTTCTTTCTTATAGTTTTTAATTAAATATTTGACCCTGTCATTGTGAAGTATTTTAAGAGCCATTATTTATAATTAAGAAACAACAAAATCACCATTTATAAGACTTTTTTTTTCAATCCCCCCCGCCAGAGTAAAAAAGATTTAATCCTGAATTAAATGGCTCCAGTATGTTCTTGCTCAGAAGGCAGATTCTCTCTGACCCAGAGCAAGCTTCCAAAGGAATGAGTTCTCCAACCTCTCACTCTTCTCACCATAAGTTTCTTGGTCTAGTTTGGTTCAAAGATAACAGTATACTAGGACCATTAAAATACATAAAGTTTGCTTGAGGGGAGGGTGTGTCGGTCTTTACGGAGGACAGAGTTCCCAGAGCCTTTGGATTCTAGTCTACATTTTGCTGCATTTTAGTTATTTATTTTTAATCAATTTTTATTGGAGTATAGCAGTTTTATAGTGTTGTGTTAATTTCTGCTGCACAGCAAAGTGAATCAGCTATCCATATACAGGTATCTCCTCTTTGGGGATTTCTTTTCCATTTAAGTCACCATGGAGCACTGAATAGCATTCCCTGTGCTGTATGGTAGGTTCTCATTAGTTATCTATTTTGTACACAGTATCAATAGAGTATACATGTCAAGACTTCATCAATAAGTGTCCCACTTCTCAATGGCATGTTGTGTGCTCCACTTCTGAATCAAAACAAAGGAACAAGAACTGCTTGTACTAACCATTGTGTCTAGACTCCCTGCTCAGGACACCAAAGCTGATAAATTCAGCCTTATTTAAAAATTATTTCTTCCCCCTTCTATTACCTCAGACTTCATTCTCAGGTGTATTTCTCAGAGATCTGCTTGTATGTATGTCAGCAAACTTGCATTTCCTTTTCAAGGAGAGCCAGAGATCTGATGCTGAACATCAGGTCTAGCAACCACACAATTTCTCTTCTGTTTCTTAGACTCATGATGTGCCAGAACCCCCAAATTCACACAAATATGTAGGTGCAAACGGCAACCATGCTTGTCACCCTGGTTTACGTGCTTTGTCTGGATACCTAAAGACGGAGGCTGTAGCTGCTGGTAAATACAAGGTCTGTTCCAACATTGAAAGCTTCTTTCTTATAGTTTTTAATTAAATATTTGACCCTGTCATTGTGAAGTATTTTAAGAGCCATTATTTATAATTAAGAAACAACAAAATCACCATTTATAAGACTTTTTTTTTTTCAATCCCCCCCGCCAGAGTAAAAAAGATTTAATCCTGAATTAAATGGCTCCAGTATGTTCTTGCTCAGAAGGCAGATTCTCTCTGACCCGCAGAGCAAGCTTCCAAAGGAATGAGTTCTCCCCAACCTCTCACTCTTTAGCATTTCTCCATTTTTTTTTCCCTGAAAATATAAAACCCAACATTCCTTTCGAGACACAAAAGGCAGCATCCTTTACAGAAGGGTGCTCTTGTCCAAGTGTGTTCACCGCACATTCTTCCCTGTGCTCTGGGGTATAGCGCTGCTTGTTTCTTAAGAAAGTACCGTGGTATGTCCTGCTTCCCATGGATTGAACAGGCTATCTCAGCTCTCTGGGCCTGGCGGATGCCCATTCACCTAGAATCACTACATGGAACAAACAACATCCTCTGACCACCTCTTAATGGGCAGCCAGCAGGGAACTGATTCCTTTCTGTAATTGCATGCTATATTTCAATTATTTTCTATGTATCTTTGACCACTCCATGAGCTTCTCAAAGTAAAGGCTTATACAACGCCCCTGGTGGCCCAGTGGTTACTACTTCTTGCTTCCACCGCAGGCTTGGGCAAGGGGTGGAGTTGGAGAGGAGGGGGCGTATCTTGTTGACGGCATTGGCACGGGTTCAATCCCTGATCAGGGAACTAAGATCTGGAATACCGGGAGGTCTAAAGAAAATCAAAGAAAATCTCTTGAACTAAATAAAAATGAAAATACAATTAACTTTTGAAAATTATATATAAAAAGCCAATACCTTAAATGAAGTGGGAAAATGCAGATTAAACAAAATTAAGTAGGAAAACGGGATTTCATCTCCTTGGTACTATAACATTATTGTAATAAAGTGATGTTTTTTCCCCAGAATTCAGGAAGAGTTTAGTAAATGTCTGGTTATGTTTGAATCCTGAAATGTTTTCAGTCTTCTTCGAAGCAGAATTGAGCAGGGCATGAGGGTATTGATCAGGTCTGATCAGGATGCCAGTTGTTCTGATGGTTATTCTGTTCGACGGCCTGGAACTAAACTTTTTTGTCTGCCACACCTAGGGCCCTGGAATGTTGACTTTATTTGGGTTTATCCTGGGTTCTCTTGACTGATGCTTCTCAGTGGGTTTTGGCCAGTGGGGTCCCTGGAAGAAGGTTGGAGAGCTGAGAGGGGAGGAGGAGATTCGGGGTCTGAATGTCCGGCTTTCTGCTCTAAGCTGTGTTTCTGGGACCAGCAGGACCAGCCCTTTGCACAGTGTGCTCTGTCTGCTCACGGGGCTGTTACCACAGAGTCCTCTCTTAAGGCCAGGGTGAGAAAGGCTTCTCACTTCTGCTACTCTCTGGCTGCTTCAGGGAACCTCACGTGTTCATTAGAGCCTCACTATTCTTTAGAGTCTCTTAAAAGATCTTAGTTCTGTTTTGTTTCCAGCCTTGGCGTTGGCTTCCCAGGTGGCCCCAGTGGTAAAGAGCCCATCTGGTAATGAAGGAAACATTAGAGACATGGGCTTGCTACTGGGACAGGAAGATCCACTGGAGAAGGAAATGGTAACCCACTCCAGTCTTCTTGCCTGGAGAATTCCGTGGACAGAGAAGCCTGGTGGGCTATAGTTCATGGGATCAAAGAGCCAGACATGACTGAAGCAACTTAGCACATTAGGCTAATACAAAGTCTAACATAAGCCATTGCTTGTACTTCTTTAACACTGAAATGTATTATTAATTTATCCCTTTGCTCCTATAATTGGAGCAAATCCTTGCACAATTAATTTATGTATGCCTGAGGAGATATGATGATAATGTATAACTTTTCCACCCTCAAATTAGGAAATCTTTCTTGGGACAGGCACAAATATAAATGAGTCTTTTTTCAAAATAATAAATTAGAACGTTTGCATATATCTGTCAAAGCTCTGATTATGCTTCCTAAATTAGTGGGTTTTTTTTTTTTCAGTGTTTAAATATGTTTTCCAACTATGTTATCAGACTCCACGGGCTTTGTTAGTCCTGAAATGTTGATCAGTTATTGTTCATGTCAAAATGTTTTTTTAGTAATTCTCTTTAATTTTAGGCCATTCATAAGTTTTAAAACCTATCAAAACTGGGGACTCTTTTTATTATATGAGTGTGATTAGTGATAGTTTAGAAACCAGCCAGTACCTGTTTCTTGATGAAATGTACTGAACTTGATTCTTGATCACTCAGATGCAGTAAAAAAAACTAGTACAGGCAATCCCTGCTTCCCCACAAGAGTGCCAGAGTGTGAATAAGACACACAAACAGAAATAATACCAAGGGATCACAATAATCAGTGGGAAACTGAATTTTCTGTGATGTTCAAAGTTTTTCTTTAGAACATTAGAACCTCTTTTTATTAGTTCTAAGTATATGGGGAAGTGAAAACAAACGGTTCAACTATTATTTATAATTGCACTACTTATATATATATTTGCAATATTTATAATATTTATCATTGCAATTAATTTATAACACTATAATTTAAAACACTAGGAACATTGAGAAAGAATGTTCTATGGTGGCTCAGTGGTAAAAGAATCCATCTGCCAAGCCAAGAAATGCACGGGACTTGAGGTTGATTCCTGGGTAAAGAAGATCCCCTGGAGCGGGAAATGGCAACTCCCTCCAGGATTCTTGCCTGGGGGATTTCATGGACAGAGGAGCCTGTCAGGCTCCTCTGTCATGGGGTTGCAAAGAGTTGGATGTGAATGAACATGCATGCATTTCACTGTAAAACGTCTTCAAGGGTAGTTTGAACAGTGCTTGCCTTCATCCCATCCTATGGTGCAGCATTTATGTCAGATGCAGCGTCTTTTCTACGTCTTAGTGAGTCCTCATATTCCTATAGGATCAACTTCCAACATTTTACTCTTCACATTTGCCAAGTCATGAACTACCTCCAAGAATCCCTTGAATATGAATTTTTGCTGGTGTTTCTTCCTCTAAGATATCATTACCTTTACCACCATCTTCACATCCTTCTCACTGATGTTGCTAAGTTCACCCTCACTAAGCCCCTCTGGGAGCACAGCTCAACACGCTTACACTTCTGTAGAACTTGTGCGCACTTCCATCTAGGCCGGCGTGATCACATTGCTTTTTTTTTTTTTTACTGAAATGTCATGCTTGTTGCCTAAGTCTCTCTTTCAAGGATTTGCTTTGTCAAACGTCACATGTATTTATCTGTAGGAGGCAAGGAAGAAACAGCTACACACTTTGCTGTCTGTGGCTGAAGAGCATGATAGATGGATGGGTGGTGACTGAGCACTGACCCACAACTGGGCACTCATGGACATGATTTTCATCTGTTATTTACAAAGTGGCTGGTGAACTGACGAGCTGGCAGCAGAGTATAACTCTGTGCCATTACTCACAGTTAATAATGCCCTGGTAAATGAAATTTGAACCACGTCATTTGAGGATGAGTGTTACATAACTAAACCACAGTAATTGAGATCTGTGTGTCTTGGGCCCATGAAGAGTGAGGGCTGATGACACAAGGGTTTGAATTTCGAAATGATAAGACTCTTTTTCACTATATAACATCATTTCATGTCCTGATTATATATTAAACGTGACTTAGCATGTGCAAAGCTCAAGATGACTTGTGACTTCAAAGAAAATTTATTTCGAAATGAGAAATATTTGACACACTTTTTTCTTCTTCAGACCACAGATTTTAGCAGGCTTTGCAACAACCATTCCTACAAATATTATCAATCCCAGAGCAAAACACTGGCCCCATTTCCTCACTTGCTTCTTTTGGACCTTCATATAAATTTAATGTGAAAACTAGTTTTAAAAACTGAAATCAGTGTGGAATCTACTGTTCAGACATATCTTTTCTTGCTTCTTAATAATAAACTCAGACTAAAGTTGGACTTTGCAAGTAATTTGCAAGGAGAAAGAGAACAATTAAGTTTTCTCAACTCTGAAAGGAGTAGGGACATTTAGTAAGTTGTTAAATTAGAATCACATTCAGTCTAGAGGAGACAAACGAATTATTCTTTAATGGTTGGACACAACATGTTGGAAATAAAAGTAGAGTTCTAGATCAATTAAGATATAAATGCATTAACTGTATTTGCAATTGTGGTTTAGAAACAATAGAAAAAAATCTGAATCAAGTCTCAAGAATATCAAAATCCAGGAACAGATGTTGTCATGACATTTTACTTACTGAAGTAGGACTGTTAATAGCATTTTGTAGTTTCACACACCACAGAAACAAGTTGATTGCCTGAACCCTATGATTTTTGCCTGTGGCTTATGTTCATGCACTATAAACCAAATGTTAATGAGAAAGTGTTTTCCTTTGTTTGTTAATTAACTCACTCATTCATTCCTTCATGCATTTATACATTCCTTTCAGAGATATTAGTAATGCTAATATCCCCTATGCCAAATTCTGGGAATACAATGGTCAATGAAAACTCCTTAAGTCTTGCCCTTAGTGGAAGTGCTTAGTCTAATGATGGGCAGATATTTAGCAGGTCAACATGTAGTAGAACATATGCCATTATCAGGAACAAAGAGAGCCAAGGAAATATGAGAGGGGAATAAGTAAGAGTTCAGACAGAGCCTGCTGAGGAAAAGACCTTTGTGCTGAAGCCTGAGGGGGCGATATGCCTTGCCTTAAGAATAAGGTCAAGTGCATCCTGTGCAAGGGGAGCTGAGTAGGTAGGAAACCAAAGCCGAGATGCTGGTGCATCTAAGTATATGAAGAGTCAATTGTCCACACGGTAGGAAGAGGGGTCATGGATAACACAGTGGGGGAAGGGGGACCAGAAGCCTGAAACATTAGGAGCCCTGAAGATGGTAGATTTTACTAGGAGTGTGAATGGAAATCTTTTTGGGGAAAAAGGATCCTATGCTTCTTTTGGACCTTCATATAAATTTAATGTGAAAACTAGTTTTAAAAACTGAAATCAGTGTGGAATCTACTGTTCAGACATATCTTTTCTTGCTTCTTAATAATAAACTCAGACTAAAGTTGGACTTTGCAAGTAATTTGCAAGGAGAAAGAGAACAATTAAGTTTTCTCAACTCTGAAAGGAGTAGGGACATTTAGTAAGTTGTTAAATTAGAATCACATTCAGTCTAGAGGAGACAAACGAATTATTCTTTAATGGTTGGACACAACATGTTGGAAATAAAAGTAGAGTTCTAGATCAATTAAGATATAAATGCATTAACTGTATTTGCAATTGTGGTTTAGAAACAATAGAAAAAAATCTGAATCAAGTCTCAAGAATATCAAAATCCAGGAACAGATGTTGTCATGACATTTTACTTACTGAAGTAGGACTGTTAATAGCATTTTGTAGTTTCACACACCACAGAAACAAGTTGATTGCCTGAACCCTATGATTTTTGCCTGTGGCTTATGTTCATGCACTATAAACCAAATGTTAATGAGAAAGTGTTTTCCTTTGTTTATTAATTAACTCACTCATTCATTCCTTCATGCATTTATACATTCCTTTCAGAGATATTAGTAATGCTAATATCCCCTATGCCAAATTCTGGGAATACAATGGTCAATGAAAACTCCTTAAGTCTTGCCCTTAGTGGAAGTGCTTAGTCTAATGATGGGCAGATATTTAGCAGGTCAACATGTAGTAGAACATATGCCATTATCAGGAACAAAGAGAGCCAAGGAAATATGAGAGGGGAATAAGTAAGAGTTCAGACAGAACCTGCTGAGGAAAAGACCTTTGTGCTGAAGCCTGAGGGGGCGATATGCCTTGCCTTAAGAATAAGGTCAAGTGCATCCTGTGCAAGGGGAGCTGAGTAGGTAGGAAACCAAAGCCGAGATGCTGGTGCATCTAAGTATATGAAGAGTCAATTGTCCACACGGTAGGAAGAGGGGTCATGGATAACACAGTGGGGGAAGGGGGACCAGAAGCCTGAAACATTAGGAGCCCTGAAGATGGTAGATTTTACTAGGAGTGTGAATGGAAATCTTTGGAGGGGTTTTGTGGGAAGAAGAATGTGATCCATTGACAATGGAGCCATGAACTTGAGTGCTCTCCAGGCATAGGGGGTAAGAAGAGTAACAAGCCTGTCCACCCAGTGGGGAGGGAGGCTTTGGGATGCAGGGATGGGATGTCCACTTTGGCAGATGTTGAAATCCACAGGCCAGGGTGACTTCTTCCGTAGAGAGAACAGTGTCATTGTCTAGTCACTGAATTCAGAACTAGTGACAGTGGCCCTGTATGGATTTCCCCATGCTGAGGACCCCCCCAGCCGGAAGGAGCGGGGGGGGGTCACTCAAGACTTGGCTCCTCCCTGTCATTGGCGGCTGCTCTGGGGTCATTGAAGGTAACAGCTTCTCAGTGAGCCCCACGCATCACAACCCATGCCTGCTTCTGCGACACAGCTCTGAGCCTGGTGTGCTGACCAGTGCATGAGTGTGTGTCTGGGTGTGTGCCTCCCAGGCTTACCTCCCCATCTGCAAGTGAGTCAGTGTCTTGGTGTTAATTGCTAAGCCCACCCTTTGGGGGATATTTCATTTCAACCCAGTCTTCTGACCCCTTCAGTCTGTTGTCTGACCATGCTTGGAATTCCCTTGTTCGCCTGGGTCAATTCAGAAGAGTCTGGGGACGAGGTTCAGCTCTTACCATTGACCTCTTGGCCAAACTTTGTGTGTCTGTTTCTCTGGTCAAACCCCCTTAGGAAAAAGCTATGTGAACCTTTAGGTATGTGAACCTTGTCTGTCTGCCTGTTTATAATCAGCTTCCATTTTCTCTCTCTAAACCCTCCCAGTTCATCATATAGTTTTGGTAAAGCTTTAAATACTGCACAAATATAGAGATTTCTCAATTTATTTTCTGCAGCCAAGATAATTCTTCTACATGCCAGACTTATGGATCTTACTTGACAGATCCTATAAATGGCTCATACACATCTGAAAAATCACGTTTGTATTCGATCTTCTTCCCCCAACCCCCACTAAAACATCACCCACGTCTTCCTCCCTGCATTTTCAGTTTCATAAAAAGATACCAACACAAGCCTAGCTCTTTAGCCCTCAATTCTGGTTCTTTCTTTATCTTGACACACACCCATGAAGAGTTGGAAATTTCTTTTGAGTCTCATCAGCATTGGCCTAGGTGACTCCTGTCTCTCCTCCTCACCCTATTCTCCTCATAGTCTCCCATGGCATCCTCTTTGACGATGGAGCCATGAACTTGAGTGCTCTCCAGGCATAGGGGGTAAGAAGAGTAACAAGCCTGTCCACCCAGTGGGGAGGGAGGCTCTGGGATGCAGGGATGGGATGTCCACTTTGGCAGATGTTGAAGTCCACAGGCCAGGGTGACTTCTTCCGTAGAGAGAACAGTGTCATTGTCTAGTCACTGAATTCAGAACTGGTGACAGTGTCCCTGTATGGATTTCCCCATGCTGAGGACCCCCCCAGCCGGAAGGAAGGGGGGGGTCACTCAAGACTTGGCTCCTCCCTGTCATTGGCGGCTGCTCTGGGGTCATTGAAGGTAACAGCTTCTCAGTGAGCCCCACGCATCACAACCCATGCCTGCTTCTGCGACACAGCTCTGAGCCTGGTGTGCTGACCAGTGCGTGAGTGTGTGTCTGGGTGTGTGCCTCCCAGGCTTACCTCCCCATCTGCAAGTGAGTCAGTGTCTTGGTGTTAATTGCTAAGCCCACCCTTTGGGGGATATTTCATTTCAACCCAGTCTTCTGACCCCTTCAGTCTGTTGTCTGACCATGCTTGGAATTCCCTTGTTCGCCTGGGTCAATTCAGAAGTGTCTGGGGACGAGGTTCAGCTCTTACCATTGACCTCTTGGCCAAACTTTGTGTGTCTGTTTCTCTGGTCAAACCCCCTTAGGAAAAAGCTATGTGAACCTTTAGGTATGTGAACCTTGTCTGTCTGCCTGTTTATAAGTCAGCTTCCATTTTCTCTCTCTAAACCCTCCCAGTTCATCATATAGTTTTGGTAAAGCTTTAAATACTGCACAAATATAGAGATTTCTCAATTTATTTTCTGCAGCCAAGATAATTCTTCTACATGCCAGACTTATGGATCTTACTTGACAGATCCTATAAATGGCTCATACACATCTAAAAAATCACGTTTGTATTCGATCTTCTTCCCCCAACCCCCACTAAAACATCACCCACGTCTTCCTCCCTGCATTTTCAGTTTCATAAAAAGATACCAACACAAGCCTAGCTCTTTAGCCCTCAATTCTGGTTCTTTCTTTATCTTGACACACACCCATGAAGAGTTGGAAATTTCTTTTGAGTCTCATCAGCATTGGCCTAGGTGACTCCTGTCTCTCCTCCTCACCCTATTCTCCTCATAGTCTCCCATGGCATCCTCTTTGGCCAGGGCAGAGATTTGCTAATTCATGTCTCTGATTGCACAGAGTGTTTCCTCCACTACCTGCCAAGGAAGGCGGGTACCCATTGCGTCTGCTCTCTGGCGGCACAGCCAGCCACATCCAGCAGGATTTCTATCTGCAGGTAGCACTTCTCTGTAGACAATTCAAAATGTTTTCCATGCTGCAATTAATTCAGAAGGGAGGGAGCCGCAAGCAATTAACTTTGAAATTTCAACCATGTGGCCAGGCATCCCGTTATACTGTGAACATATAAAGATTTTTGCTTTTTCTTTTCTTTTCTGGAGACTATCCAACACTGCCTAGGACAGCTTCAAGCCCAAGCCTAAAAATATTCTCAAGATGATTGCATTTCAGTTCTCACATTCTTTAGATTTTTGTGTTTTTCAAAGAAGAAAATAATAAGGTTGAGTATTAGCAATTCCTATGTTCCTAGTTTGTGTAAAGCAAAATGAATCTTTATATGATTAACCAATGACAGTAAAAACAAAATCAGAAAACAAAAATCTTTTTAAAAATCCATTTTTTCCCCCGGGGGGTATCATTTGGGAAGATATAAAAATCCAGTGATTTATCCCTTACCTGCTAAGTCATAATCTACACTTAATAAATTTAAAATATCGCCATCAAAGTGAAATTTCTATAAAGGAAAAATTACAGATAGTTTAAAAATGCAATCACAGGAACTATTTTACTGAGAAGAATCTGACATGAGCTCAGATAAGAATAACTTTGAGAAGTCATCTCCATCATCTGCCCAGATGCAGGAAGTAGTTCAGTGGGAGGGTGCTCATTTTATTTGTTTATTTATTTGTGTTCTTTTTTGGCTGTTTCGGGTCTTCACTGCTGCATGGGCTTTGCTCTAGCTGCAGAGTCGGGTCTACTCTCCAGGTTGCAGTGCTTGGGCTTCTCACTGCTGCGGCTGCTCATGGTGGAGCATGGTCTCCAGGGTGTGTGGGCTTTGGGCTCTTGGGCACAGGTTCAATAGTTGTGGTGTGCAGGCTTGGTTGCCCTGCGCTGTAGGCTCTTCCAGGATCAGGGATCAGACCCACATCTCCTGCAATGGCAGGTGAATTCTGTACCACTGAGTCAACAAGGGAATGCACAATGCAGGAAGCACTTTGGGGGGGGGTGCTTTTTGTTATTATTTTAAAACATAAGTGTATTTATCCAACTTCTGCTTAACCTCAAGCGACTGGGTTCTCATTACTTTCACAGCCCATTACATTTACAAATAGCTCAAATGACTGGTAAATCTATCACTCTTTTTTTCTGCCAACACTTTGGTCCAGGCTCTATCCTCTGGAAACAAGTTGCAATCTAATTCTCCCACATGGCCTCTTCTGAGGAACGTTCGTTCTTACTCTGTGTCCTACTGGCCATTTTTTCTATTTCAACCTGTTTTCAGGCTTCTTTTCAATCTTTCTTCATGTGATTCATCATCAGTCCAATTTTTTTCTGGGTATTTTTTCTTGGTTATCATCAGGAATTCACATCAAATTTGCAAGTCTGTAGTTTTCGAAATCCTTTCATTTTGTAACCTTCATAAAAATCTGTACAATTATGTTTCTTAACTGTATGGAAACATTTCCAGTTTCTCTAAATTCTCTCTAGAGGCCTTAGAGTCATGTTTGAAAGTTACCTTAGTACCTTCGTGTATTTCTTTTGTTAATGAAAATCTGAACTCGTTTTAAAGCAAAAAAGAAAAAAAATCTTTTTTTTCCTAATGCAATATGAGTTCCAGATCTCCTCAAATGATATTCCTTAGCCTTTTCCAGATTGAGGATAAGCCTAGATGGATGAGAATCTGAAAGCACGCCAAAACAAATACAAAAACACAAGCCCAACCTCTCATCAGAATCACTGTCAAAGTGCCTTTTGCCCAGCGAAAACTTAAAATATCCAGACAATCTCTTTTTCTATTATTTTGTAAGATGTCTTGCTAATTTGAATTTGTCCTCCATGAAAATTACATGAGAGAGCTGGAGTCCTGCCCATAAAGCTGATCCCATTACTATACATTGTTTTCTCTCCAGAAACAAATGTCTGATTTCATAAAATGCATAACCAGATTTTCAAGTAGTTTAAATTAATCCATACTTGTGCGGTCTCCACTAAAGCCATTAACAGAGAAAAAGGGGGAAAAACTATGAAATACATATTAATCTGTAATTTATGACCCTTTCCTTTCCTCCATATAATGAAAACCTGAGATTTATTTTCTTACACAGATGGAAAAGGTAAGGGAAGCCCCCTTTCCCCACTGGAGAGTGCAGCGGCTGGTTCACATCGCTGACTGGTAATGCTACATATTACATTTAACCACCTCATCTTCTTGCTACACTTACTACGTGATAGAGTTTCAACAGTTTTTTTTCTTCCTCCCGCTCATTATGGAACAGAGATTACAAGGGCTAAAAGGGGTCGTACATTAACTGGATGAGATCCAATTATGGGAAGAACCAGAGCGGGACTCTTGGGCAGACTGAAAGCTGTACTGAAGTGACCACATGACTGCATGTTGGGCAGAAATAACAAGTTCAATCTATTCTTGGCTTCAATTTTTTGTCCTATATCTATTTCAACCTGTTTTCAGGCTTCTTTTCAATCTTTCTTCATGTGATTCATCATCAGTCCAATTTTCTGGGTATTTTTCTTGGTTATCATCAGGAATTCACATCAAATTTGCAAGTCTGTAGTTTTCGAAATCCTTTCATTTTGTAACCTTCATAAAAATCTGTACAATTATGTTTCTTAACTGTATGGAAACATTTCCAGTTTCTCTAAATTCTCTCTAGAGGCCTTAGAGTCATGTTTGAAAGTTACCTTAGTACCTTCGTGTATTTCTTTTGTTAATGAAAATCTGAACTCGTTTTAAAGCAAAAAGAAAAAATCTTTTTTTTCCTAATGCAATATGAGTTCCAGATCTCCTCAAATGATATTCCTTAGCCTTTTCCAGATTGAGGATAAGCCTAGATGGATGAGAATCTGAAAGCACGCCAAAACAAATACAAAAACACAAGCCCAACCTCTCATCAGAATCACTGTCAAAGTGCCTTTTGCCCAGCGAAAACTTAAAATATCCAGACAATCTCTTTTTCTATTATTTTGTAAGATGTCTTGCTAATTTGAATTTGTCCTCCATGAAAATTACATGAGAGAGCTGGAGTCCTGCCCATAAAGCTGATCCCATTACTATACATTGTTTTCTCTCCAGAAACAAATGTCTGATTTCATAAAATGCATAACCAGATTTTCAAGTAGTTTAAATTAATCCATACTTGTGCGGTCTCCACTAAAGCCATTAACAGAGAAAAAGGGGAAAGACTATGAAATACATATTAATCTGTAATTTATGACCCTTTCCTTTCCTCCATATAATGAAAACCTGAGATTTATTTTCTTACACAGATGGAAAAGGTAAGGGAAGCCCCCTTTCCCCACTGGAGAGTGCAGCGGCTGGTTCACATCGCTGACTGGTAATGCTACATATTACATTTAACCACCTCATCTTCTTGCTACACTTACTACGTGATAGAGTTTCAACAGTTTTTTTTCTTCCTCCCGCTCATTATGGAACAGAGATTACAAGGGCTAAAAGGGGTCGTACATTAACTGGATGAGATCCAATTATGGGAAGAACCAGAGCGGGACTCTTGGGCAGACTGAAAGCTGTACTGAAGTGACCACATGACTGCATGTTAAGAAGCGCAAACCTGCTCATTTTTTTTCAAGATAACATAATAGAAATATGGTAATAAAATTATAATTAAAGCATCTACTCAGCTATAGATACCAAGTGATGAGCATTCTTAGAAAAAGAAATTCTTGACATTAAAAAACCATTTTCATGTACAAAACTTGCTCGAGGAAGGTGTGTTGTAGAAACATATAATTATTTTAAAATAACTGAAGGATGCTTTTTGGCATCCCACTCACCTATATTAAGTGTACATGAAAATCAAAGTTACTGTTACAGGAGAACTGTGGGTGCACACACATCATTAGAGAGTCTGAATTCATGGATGTTGAATGTAAAAACCATATAGTGTCCTGGAAGTTACTAATATCTGAGTAGCAAATGATACATGTGTGAGCAAGTATATTGATATAACCATGTACCCACGTTTGGCAGCAAAAAACAAGCATTATCCATATTTCAGTTTGGAAGATAATTTACATGGAATATACCATTTCAAGTATAACCTTTCTAAAGGAGAGTACTTTTTGACAATGTCTCAACAAGATGTAATTTGAGCATTGGAAAATACTATTGGAGTCCTTTTATTATATTTGCATTTCAGAATATTTTTCTGAGTTTTATATTCAAATGAATAAAATAATCACAAGTACATATTTACTGTCCATTGAAGAACAACAACTTTATTTTCAGGACTGATTAAACCATCCTTCCAAATTATTTCATTATAAACTTTTTCACAGGGAAATAAAGTATTAGGTTGCAACCCCCACACTGTTGGAAATACCTGATGGGAGGCACGAATATCTACAGACACTCGAATGAAGCATCTTCTTAGAATCAGTTTGACTGGAAAATAACTAATTACATTTAACCACCTCTTTCTTCCCTTTTGCTACACTTACTACGTGATAGAGTTTCAACAGTTTTTTTTCTTCCTCCCGCTCATTATGGAACAGAGATTACAAGGGCTAAAAGGGGTCGTACATTAACTGGATGAGATCCAATTATGGGAAGAACCAGAGCGGGACTCTTGGGCAGACTGAAAGCTGTACTGAAGTGACCACATGACTGCATGTTAAGAAGCGCAAACCTGCTCATTTTTTTTCAAGATAACATAATAGAAATATGGTAATAAAATTATAATTAAAGCATCTACTCAGCTATAGATACCAAGTGATGAGCATTCTTAGAAAAAGAAATTCTTGACATTAAAAAACCATTTTCATGTACAAAACTTGCTCGAGGAAGGTGTGTTGTAGAAACATATAATTATTTTAAAATAACTGAAGGATGCTTTTTGGCATCCCACCCACCTATATTAAGTGTACATGAAAATCAAAGTTACTGTTACAGGAGAACTGTGGGTGCACACACATCATTAGAGAGTCTGAATTCATGGATGTTGAATGTAAAAACCATATAGTGTCCTGGAAGTTACTAATATCTGAGTAGCAAATGATACATGTGTGAGCAAGTATATTGATATAACCATGTACCCACGTTTGGCAGCAAAAAACAAGCATTATCCATATTTCAGTTTGGAAGATAATTTACATGGAATATACCATTTCAAGTATAACCTTTCTAAAGGAGAGTACTTTTTGACAATGTCTCAACAAGATGTAATTTGAGCATTGGAAAATACTATTGGAGTCCTTTTATTATATTTGCATTTCAGAATATTTTTCTGAGTTTTATATTCAAATGAATAAAATAATCACAAGTACATATTTACTGTCCATTGAAGAACAACAACTTTATTTTCAGGACTGATTAAACCATCCTTCCATATTATTTCATTATAAACTTTTTCACAGGGAAATAAAGTATTAGGTTGCAACCCCCACACTGTTGGAAATACCTGATGGGAGGCACGAATATCTACAGACACTCGAATGAAGCATCTTCTTAGAATCAGTTTGACTGGAAAATAACTAAGTAACAACTGGAGTGCTCAGGTCACTGAGACTTCTAGGGAACCAGGAACCTACGTACAAGTCTAGTGGACCTGATAGCAACTAACAGATTCCTTTAATTCCAGCCCAGGAAAAGGAAGAAAGTCGATGACAGGGAAAACTCAAGCTGATCAGTCACGGTTAGGTGCTCCATCCCCTGCCAGGGGCTCTGGGGGGTTCCCATGAACTTGGGGACAGGATCTCTTGCCACACAGATTAGGAAGCCTGGTGCTGACTCTGCTGGTTGACTGGAATCCCCTTGCTTGGAGAGGCATTTTGGGGTGTGAAAAGTTGGGTGTCTTCTTCCGTGGCGCTTGCCTGGAGGTGGGCGTGGGGAGGTACCTGCCCAGCTCTGAGGTCTCAGGGCAACCCCTCCTGACAGCCCACAAGCCAGGCTGCCCCCCACGCCTGCCATTAAACACATTAAAAACATTAAACATGAATAACCAGAGAACATGACAGTGTGTTTCTAATTAGAGAAATACTGTGATTTTTAGACAGAAGTAGGCCCAGTGGGGCAGGACCTGAACCCGGGCCATTGCCCTCCTCCCCTGGGCACTTCCATCATCACTTCTTAGAGTTTGGACTTAAGACCTGAGGAAGGCGTGCAGAGGGCAGAAGATGCTAATTTTTCCTCCCTTCAGTTTCTCTGGACTTCCTAGCTGGGAGGTCAAGGGGTGAAGGTTAATTTCAACATTCTGAACCCATGTTTTAAGAGCAAGATACTTCTGAACACTTCCTTTCGTTAAGACACCTGTGCCCACTCCCACCCCCCATCCTTTTGGGTTATGAGTGAGCTCGACTCAGCCCCTGGGGCCCCTTTGTGTTCAATGGTTCTTGTGATGCAGTTGCTCTAGAAAGGCTTCCAAGGTGGTCCAGAGCCTCCTCCGTGGGGGCCCCTGCTACGACCGAGGCAGAGCAGAGGCAGGCGCGGGCCCCCCACTTCCCTCCTGCGTGTGTCTGCCTCACTGTGTGCCCCCACCCCCGCCGCTGCGTAGGGGCTCCTGGTGTCTGGTTCTGAATGTGAGGAGCTTGGCTGTCGGCACTCTGACCGAGGGACAGCTGGAAACAATGAACAGAGGGGAAAGTCCACAGCTCTTCTTAGCGTCAGAAGGGCAGGGAGGCCAGAGGCAAACCCTCTGGGCTGGAGTGTCTAAAGACAGGTGAATAGCCCGAGCCGTGGCTCACGGGAACAGCGATTCCCCAGCAGACACAGCCTCTGGAGCCGAGCCCGGGTACGAAACTCGGCTCTGTAATGGATGAATTTCTGGGAGCTCAGCGCAGATAATTACTGAGTTAAAAACCAGCTATAGGGGGCTTCCCTGGTGGTCCAGTGGGTAGGGACACCGCTGTGCAGTACAAGGGGCGCCGGTTCGAGCCCTGGCCTGGGAAGATCCCACGTGCTGCGGAGCGGCTGGACCCATGTGTCCAATGACTGAGTCGGAGCTCTGGAGCGCATGCGCCCAGAGCCGGTGCAACAGAGGCCACCGCGATGGGAGGCCCACACGGGCCAAAGAACAAAGACGGATGAAAATAGAGAAATGAAAGACCAATAGAAGTGGCCCGCCCCTCCCTCCCCAATCCGCTCCCCACATCTCCCCACCCCCAAAAAAACCAGTTGTAGGGAGTGGGGCCCAGTATCCTGCAGTTTACCTCCAGGAGCTCGGCCAAGTTCCTGTATGGCGGGGGCGTGCGGGGGGCAGGTGTGAGTCTGCGGCCCTCCACAAGGCCTGCCCTCGTGGGAGACGAATCACCCAGAGCGTGGTCCTGCCGGGCGTCCACTGAGCCTAGCTGGCCTGGGGAACGGCGGTCATCAGCCGCAGCCCTCTCATCATCCAGCCCCACCTGGCCGGGAGAGAACTGAGACACACGTGTGGAGCTCACAGCCCAGAGGCACTGGCGTTAAAGAACGAATCCCTGGTCCCTGATGCCTCCCTTCCCGTCACACCGCCCCTGACGCCCACTGACAGCAGTTCCTTTTACTCTGTGTGTCATGTGTGACTATCATATAAATAAGCAAGTAATTTAAAGGTATGCCGTAATATAAAAATACCACTATTTGAAGAAACAGAACAAGCAGCAGAATCAGACAAGGTGTTGGAATGGTCAGACTGGGAATTGGAAACAGCTCCGATTCATCACCAGGCCGTAATAAAAAAAAAAGATACCAAACTAAATTGCATGAAGAAACAAGACCAGGGACAGGGGAAAAAAGGGTCCACAGTTTTTGGTCAGAAGGGCAGGGAGGCCAGAGAAACCCTCTGGGCTGGAGTGTCTAAAGACAGGTGAATAGCCCGAGCCGTGGCTCACGGGAACAGCGATTCCCCAGCAGACACAGCCTCTGGAGCCGAGCCCGGGTACGAAACTCGGCTCTGTAATGGATGAATTTCTGGGAGCTCAGCGCAGATAATTACTGAGTTAAAAACCAGCTATAGGGGGCTTCCCTGGTGGTCCAGTGGGTAGGGACACCGCTGTGCAGTACAAGGGGCGCCGGTTCGAGCCCTGGCCTGGGAAGATCCCACGTGCTGCGGAGCGGCTGGACCCATGTGTCCAATGACTGAGCCGGAGCTCTGGAGCGCATGCGCCCAGAGCCGGTGCAACAGAGGCCACCGCGATGGGAGGCCCACACGGGCCAAAGAACAAAGACGGATGAAAATAGAGAAATGAAAGACCAATAGAAGTGGCCCACCCGCCCCCCTCCCTCCCCAACCCGCTCCCCACATCTCCCCCACCCCCAAAAAAACCAGTTGTAGGGAGTGGGGCCCAGTATCCTGCAGTTTACCTCCAGGAGCTCGGCCAAGTTCCTGTATGGCGGGGGCGCGTGCGGGGGGCAGGTGTGAGTCTGCGGCCCTCCACAAGGCCTGCCCTCGTGGGAGACGAATCACCCAGAGCGTGGTCCTGCCGGGCGTCCACTGAGCCTAGCTGGCCTGGGGAACGGCGGTCATCAGCCGCAGCCCTCTCATCATCCAGCCCCACCTGGCCGGGAGAGAACTGAGACACACGTGTGGAGCTCACAGCCCAGAGGCACTGGCGTTAAAGAACGAATCCCTGGTCCCTGATGCCTCCCTTCCCGTCACACCGCCCCTGACGCCCACTGACAGCAGTTCCTTTTACTCTGTGTGTCATGTGTGACTATCATATAAATAAGCAAGTAATTTAAAGGTATGCCGTAATATAAAAATACCACTATTTGAAGAAACAGAACAAGCAGCAGAATCAGACAAGGTGTTGGAATGGTCAGACTGGGAATTGGAAACAGCTCCGATTCATCACCAGGGACCCTTGTGGGTAAAGTAGCCAGCATGCGAAAACCATAAGCCCAGGGACAGAAATCCTAAGATACTCAAAGCTAGAGATCTGAGCACTGAAAGAAACAAGGCCTCCCATGAAGAGTTCACTAGCAGATTGAACACAGCTGAAGAAAGACTCTCTGAGCTAGGATATACTTCCCAAAACTGAAGAGGGGAAAAAAAGAATATTGAAGGACTGTGGAGAACTAGGAAAGGGGTAATGTGTGCATCATGGGAATAACAAAAGGAGAAGAAAAGGAGGAAAAAAGAAATCTTTGAAACAATAATGCCTGACCATTTGCCCGAATTAACGTCATCTACCAAACCACAGATCCAGTCAGTTCAGAGAACCTCAAGCAGGATAAATGCAAAAGACAAGCAGCTGCAGTACACACCAGCTTAGTATTTCTAACAGAAAAGCAGAGATCGGGGAAAAGTCCTGAAAGGAGCCAGAGGAGGAAAAACACCTTACCTGTAGAAAGAAAGAAAGAAAAAACAACAACAAGTATTACATTCAGCTTCACCTTAGAAACCACACAAGCCAAATAAGGGTGGGTGAAATATTTGAAGATCTGAGAGAACAGAACCATCAACCTAGACTTCTGTTCCCTGTGAAATTCTCCTTCGAAAGGGAAGGATAAATAGACTTTCTCAGGCAAATTTAAAAATGGAGGGAATCTATTGCCAGTTTTTTAGAGAGAAGGAAAACAATGCAGGTCAGAAAGTTCACTCTACGGAAAGGAACAGCATACAGGAAAGAATGGGGCTTCCCAGGAGGTAAAGATCCCTCCTGCCAAAGCAGGAGATGCATGAGACACGAGTTCAATCCTTGGGCTGGAAAGATCCCCTGGAGAAGGAAATGGCACCCCACTCCAGTATTCTTGCCTGGGAAATTCCATCGACAGAGGAGCCTGGCAGGCTCCTGAAGTTGCATAAGAGTCAGACATGACTTAGCGACTGAACAGCAGCAAAGGGACTATGGCCTTCCAGGGAGCTGTGTCTACAGTGCCCTCAGAATCACTCCTCCCTCCACACCTGTTGAAACCTCCCCCGCATCGCCACCAGAGCTATTTTCCTAAAGTAATCGGTGCACTTGAGTTGCCTGCCCTTCATGTCCTGTGTCAAATGTTGTAATCTTTTTCTTTATCCTTTGGATTTTTTTGTTCTAAAGACCTAACTCAAAGACACTCATAACACGAAGTCTTCTCTGAGCTGCCTGAAATTAGTCTTTCTTTGCTCCATGACATCTCTTTTCAGGAAAAAGATTAAATAATAATCTAGTCTAGTTACTGGGTTGGTTTGACATTGTCTCTGCAAAACTTTATTCGGGGTATTGCTAGACATTTGTATAGTACATAAATAATTGCCCATAGAAACAGGTAACAGTGTAGGAAAATAAACTCTGAATACAGGCACCTGCAATAAGCACATTTCAGGATGTCTGTTTTGAAATCCAGGGTAAAAGTGAAAAATATCTAGAGGTTGAAATTAGAAACCATGTGGACAGGTTTTCATGGGCTGCTTTCCATACCTCCTACCCTCCTGTCCAGTGACATCATATCAGCCACGTTAAGTGCTTTTGCACCATGGGCATCAACACATGTAGATTAGGCCTCTGATGCCACCCCCTACCTACCCTCCTGACTCAAACATTTACCAGCACTCCGCTGAGAAAACTTTACCAAAAAATCCTGCACCTGTGGTTTGTAATCAAACCATCCAGATTATCCTCGATAAAAAATTCTTCTTGTTATCATCTGATTTTATGAAAAGCATGTATTTGCATAGCAGTGCACTTTATGGTGGTATTTATTTTTCAATGAGGGTTATTCCTACAAAACTAGGGCTTCCCAGGTGGCTCAGATGGTAAAGATACTGCCTGCATTTCAGGAGACCAGGGTTCAATCCCTGGGTGGGGAAAATCCCCTGGAGAAGGAAATGGCAAGCCGCTCCAGTATTCTTGTCTAGAGAATTCCATGGACAGAGGAACCTGGCAGGCTACGCTCCATGGGTCACAAAGAGTGGGGCATGACTGAGTGACAAGCCCTTTAGCTTATTTCTATAGCCTCTTGTCCAGTTAAGCTCTAGGACTGATAAAATAATTCTCTGTTTTGAAATCAATGTTTTCTATATTTAATATGTAAAAATATTGCATAAGGTTGCAAATAGTGTTGTACACCAAAATTTAAAGTTATGTATAATGATTGGGTGATGTAAACAAATGATGAAACCTAGTGTGGCTCTTTGTCATATTTGTTCCTTTGTCACTTACAAGAAGATAATAAGGATTTCTGTCACAGTTCTACCCAGTTCTACCCGGATGGTGCTCATCTGCCAATGAAGGAGACATAAGAGACAAGGGTTTGATTCCTGGGTCAGAAAGATCCCCTAGAGGCAGAAATGGCAACCCTGTTCAGTATTCTTGCCTGGAGAATCCCATGGACAGAAGAGCCCAGGGGAATAAGCTCAAGATACTCCTCACCTGAAGATACTTAATCACATCTTTTGCCATTTAAGGTAATAGTCACAGGTTCCAGAGTTTAGAACTCGAAACCAATCCACTATTCAGTCTGTCAATTTGGAAAAAAAAAAAAACTAAATGTAATATTAAAAAAATACATTTTCCAAGAGAGGCTAGACATTTCAACCACTTTTTATGGGTGGGAACCAAGCTATCCAGTATCTTGAGGGATTCACTGAACACTCAGGAGTGGCAGAAATGATGATACAAAACATCTATCTTATCAACACGTATGGGCTATTGTGATTATTTTTGAACTTCATTTTATGCATTTGTCACCAATTCCTTGTCTTTTTTTTCTTAAAGGTCTCTCTCTCTTTTTTTTGAGGGGGGGGGCCTCCTTATATTTTTTATTTATGTATTTTGCATCCATCTTTATTCTTTGGCCGTGTGGGCCTCCCACTGCAGTGGCCCCTCTTGGTTTAGAGCAACAGCTCTGGGTGCATGTGCTCCAGAGCGCTGACTCATAATTGGACACACCGGTTCAGCTGCTCCATGGAAGGTGGGATCTTCCCAGACCAGGGATCAAACCCAAGCCCCTTGCACTGCAAGGTAGACTCTCTATCCACTGATCACCAAGGAAGCCTGTCTTTTCTTTCTTGAGTAGAGTACACTATGCTGTATGCTTAAAGTTGAGTTACTTATGAAGAAATATTTTTCAGTACCCATCTGTGTTGGGAACTTTTTTTGCTCTTACCTGAGGATTTTATGACAGGTTTAACCACGTCTATTTCTTCATAGGTTCCAATATACATAAATCAAATTGATTTGCCAGACTTCTTTATAATCATGACTTGAATTAACACATTCCTAGTGAAAATATTTTTAATGACTGCCAAGTATGTCCTCAGTGTCTTATCATGTTCTCAAAAAGTAAAGAACCATAAATTATTTCCAGCAATTACAGACATTTAAGTAAACAGAAGTGATCAGTTCAGAGTTATGCAGACCCTCAGCAAGCACAGGGAGCTTACAATGAGGCATGAACTTATTGATTCATAGTATCTTACTCTTGCCAATGTTTCATGTTGATTCTCTCAATTATTACATGGAATTTAGCCACAGAGAAATCACTCGTGTGATACAGGCTATTTAGTAGGATAAGGGGAAGTGAGTGTTGGGGTGAGGGGATGATCAGTTTCTTCATTGTGGTGTATTTGTAGGATTAGACAAGTATTCACTATGCTATTTCACTTATCCTGAGTGACTAGACATCATAAATCTCCTGATACATGACAGTGTCTCATAGAATAAAAATATAATAGTGGCTATATTATGTGGTTAGACACTATGTGGATTTACATGTGCAGGACTTTTAAAAGATGACAGTTACCTTTGAAGGGGTAGGAAGAGGCTTTAGAGAAAAGATTCTTAGCCTCTAAAGATTAAAGAAAGGGATGAACAGAAAAGGCATTATCCACACACACACACATAAGAAGGAGGAGGAAGAGGATAAAGGTACAGTTCACGAGGCCAGCACGATATGTGGATATGATCATCGGAAGCAGCCCTGGCTGCATTAGGGAAAGCTCAGGATAACATTAGAAAATACTGTTGCATAGTTAGAGGAAGATACAGGTACTGCAGATTCTGAAAATAAGGCAAACATATTTATGTGGGATATGGCAAGAGACAGGTAGCCATGGAAGGTCTTTGAGCAGAAGAGTGACATGATGGAGCTCGTTGGTCATTTGCATTTATAGTGAAAGGGTTTAAAGAATGCTGCTCAAATGAAACAGGGAGCTAAGGAAAAATATCTCTTCTGAAGGAGACAATTTAATGGAAAAATGTGGCAGTATCCAAGTAAATAACATAACAAGGAAAAGACTTTGCAGAATATTGATTTAATGCATCACTTAAGCAAGAGAATATCTCAGACCTGCATTATCTATGCTCTATTTCCTTGTACCTTGGACAGCTTATCTATTTACTTCCCTCCAAAGAACAGCCACATTTTTCTACATGAATTGTTTGCTTATGATGTATAGTATTCAACAGTGGAATAAACTGCATCTCAGAGAGAATTCAGCACTTTGGGAAGTTATGTATTCTTTAATATGCCATGGTTAGAATATCATGAATAAAGATGACTAAAATTAAATTCAGCCCAGCAGAGGATAACACTCATCCTCATCATCTGTTGAAAACATATCACTGCCAAAGAGCCCACTTTCAATACGCACAAAAGTTTGTAAATTGCAATTTGACCCCATTGTACAAATTTCAATAGTCATCTGAAACATCAGAAGAACCCATTTAAAATAATTATGTTGATTCTCAGTTGTGCATTCAAATGATATGCTTGGTTCCCAGATTGGGGACACAACCAGAACATATGCCATAAAACCAGGATGAAAAGTTGAAGTGAGTTATCAAGTCTATTGTTAATTTTAAGATGCAAATAAGGAAAACCTACCTCTTTAAATTAAGAGGACTAATCTGAAAAAAAAAATGGTATGGTGATGTTTATATAGTTACCATATTAAAGATGAAATTAACCTTTATTTCAACAAAAAGGTCCACGGAATTCTTTTAGGGTAGGGAAATAAATGTCACTCCCCATTAAAATGAAGCAGATGCCTTATTTGGTCAAGGCAGCATGCATAATTTAATTAGATGCTCTAATATTCTGGAAAATGCATGAAAGGGCAGCTCAAATATATTTAGCAGTTCTGAGTTTTGGATGCATTATAGTTGGAAGATGTGTGTCCTTACAAAATGCTTTATAATAGCTTAACTTCTGCTTATGACTACAGAGGGGGCTCAACGAATTTCTTCTCCCCTCGAACTGCAGAACATGGGAGGACCAAGAGTGAATGGATGTCAACGCTGAGAGGCAGGGATCTTGGTGAATTTCATAGCCAGGCTCTGAAGGGAGGAAGGTTTGCAGCAATCTGGACAGAGTCAGGGCTACAGGGGATGTGGCTTCAGGGAAACAGGGAAGGAGGAGAGAGAGAAGCCCTTGTCATGCAGAGCAAGAGATGTCTGGGCTCAGCTTTTGTTTTTGTGAATATAAGCAACTAAGGAAAAATGATATCTTTGAATATTATGACCTACGCTTAATTTAGGGATGAAAGTCAGAATCTGATGAAATAAATCAGTGTCATTTGAACTTCGCTCGCTCCCGTGGGAGTTGACTTCACTTCAAGAAGAGAATCAGTGAATGTGAAATGATGTAAATGAACTATGGAGCATGCATAAGAAGCTCTCCCAAAGAACTGAATGTCGTTACCATTTACAGCACCAGGAAACCTCCAAAATCGAAAGGAAGTTGTCCTCCGAGAGATGGGAGAGCAGCGTTCTCCCGAGTCTGAGAACATTATTATTGGTGTTACTGGACGTGGCTCCTTGTGTGTCAAAACCGTCTTCTCCGCTTCTCATTTGTAGATGATCTACAGTAGACTGCCTATCACTCAGTATATTAAAAGAAGCCTAAGACTTCACTCACTGGCCATCCCATGATTCAGACTCCATGCTTCCGCTACAGTGGGAGCAGGTTCGATCCCTGGCTGGGGAGCTAAGATGCCTGCAGGCCGCACAGTGAGGCCAAAGGAGATAAAAAGTAAGAGGCCTCAGGATTTTTTATTTTTAGATGCATTTCAGTGATTTTATACCCTGTCATCTCTTCCTGTGAGGTATGAAAAGGCATTATTCTGTTTTATTTCCCCAATGAATGTTAATGCTGGAAAATAGTACCTTCTCACTAAAGACCTGTTGGCTGGCTGACTGAATCTTACTGTGCAGGATAGAAATGAACGAGACAGCGGGGCCTCACACAGTGTTTGAGGGAGACATCAGGACCACGTCTCAGTTGCTCCACGAAGTCCTTCCAACAAAAGGAACGTGTTTCTTCTATTAGAATGCAATTTGTTAAATAAATCATGGGGCTTCCCTGATGGCTCAGCAGTAAAGAAACTGCCTACAATGTAGGGAACGCAGAAGTGGGTTTGATCCTTGGGTTGGGAAGATCCCCTGGAGGAGGGCATGACAGCTCATCCTAGTATTCTTGCCTGGAGAATCCCATGCTCAGAGGAGCCTTGTGGGCCACAGTCCATGGGGTCACAAAGTATCCGACATGACTGAGTGACTGGACATGCACACGAGTCAGAGGGGACATAAGTCCTGTTTACATTGATTGGATGGTTATGATCAGAAGTTGTTCTGAATCTGTCTAGACTGGGAGTTTGTTCCTACTGGGAGGCCTTGTGAGATCCCAGTCCAGGAACGAGAGGCTTGGAGACTGAAGGGAAAATGTCAGGGAGCCCAGTGGTCAGAACGCAGCTGAGTATTCAGACAGAAGCAGACTATGGCTTTGTAGAAAATTCCGGAAGTCTGCCCTCCACACTGAAGACTCGGTGTCACTCTATTCTTTCTGACACTCGACTCTTATTTCCTACACTGTAGTCTTGCTGCAAATGAACTTTTCTTCTTAGTCTGTAGACTGAAGTGGAAATCTTCGTTGCAATTTCAAATTCCTAAGAACTGTGACTCACTGGGCTTGATCAGGTTCCCACCTGGACGTGCATGCTGTGAGCTGGATACTAAGACGATGACTGCTCCAGATGCAAACGCGCCCAACAGAGCTTCCTGGAAGGCTGGGAAACGATCTGATAGGCACCCAGCCTAGGCTTCCCTCCAGTGACTTGCAGGAGGTCTGCCCTGAAGGAGAAGGCAGACCTGCCTGGGTGATGCCCATGCCTCCGGGACCTTCTGCATGCCCTTGGCTAGATGGACTTTTATTAAATCTAGAGGTTGTCAAGCTAAGGACCATTTGTATTGGCTTCGTTTTATTTCCCCAATGAATGTTAATGCTGGAAAATAGTACCTTCTCACTAAAGACCTGTTGGCTGGCTGACTGAATCTTACTGTGCAGGATAGAAATGAACGAGACAGCGGGGCCTCACACAGTGTTTGAGGGAGACATCAGGACCACGTCTCAGTTGCTCACAAGTCCTTCCAACAAAAGGAACGTGTTTCTTCTATTAGAATGCAATTTGTTAAATAAATCATGGGGCTTCCCTGATGGCTCAGCAGTAAAGAAACTGCCTACAATGTAGGGAACGCAGAAGTGGGTTTGATCCTTGGGTTGGGAAGATCCCCTGGAGGAGGGCATGACAGCTCATCCTAGTATTCTTGCCTGGAGAATCCCATGCTCAGAGGAGCCTTGTGGGCCACAGTCCATGGGGTCACAAAGTATCCGACATGACTGAGTGACTGGACATGCACACGAGTCAGAGGGGACATAAGTCCTGTTTACATTGATTGGATGGTTGTGATCAGAAGTTGTTCTGAATCTGTCTAGACTGGGAGTTTGTTCCTACTGGGAGGCCTTGTGAGATCCCAGTCCAGGAACGAGAGGCTTGGAGACTGAAGGGAAAATGTCAGGGAGCCCAGTGGTCAGAACGCAGCTGAGTATTCAGACAGAAGCAGACTATGGCTTTGTAGAAAATTCCGGAAGTCTGCCCTCCACACTGAAGACTCTGTATCACTCTATTCTTTCTGACACTCGACTCTTATTTCCTACACTGTAGTCTTGCTGCAAATGAACTTTTCTTCTTAGTCTGTAGACTGAAGTGGAAATCTTCGTTGCAATTTCAAATTCCTAAGAACTGTGACTCACTGGGCTTCATCAGGTTCCCACCTGGACGTGCATGTTGTGAGCTGGATACTAAGACGATGACTGCTCCAGATGCAAACGCGCCCAATAGAGCTTCCTGGAAGGCTGGGAAACGATCTGATAGGCACCCAGCCTAGGCTTCCCTCCAGTGACTTGCAGGAGGTCTGCCCTGAAGGAGAAGGCAGACCTGCCTGGGTGATGCCCATGCCTCCGGGACCTTCTGCATGCCCTTGACTAGATGGACTTTTATTAAATCTAGAGGTTGTCAAGCTAAGGACCATTTCTACCATCTCCTTGGTACTCGAGGTAAAGCCCCCTCCGCGTTTTTCTCTTTTTCTCTCTTGTTCTCCTGTCCAGACCCAGCACTCGGCGTCTCACACACTCCAGTGATGCTGGTACACACCGTAAAGCCAGCTCTGTCCCCACTGACTAAGCAGCATAGTTTTGTCATTTGCTTTTCATTCCCTGAGTCCATCTCTAATGCAGAAGTTCAAACTGGAAATTTCCAACCTAGCAATTGTCCATTAAGGCAGCCAACTAATGTTAAGATTCCCCTCACACTATATCCCCATACACATGGGGGAAAAAAGATCTGTTCAGGGGAGGGGGCAGAATGATTCCATCTTCTTTTAACTGTTTCTTTTTAAAGATTTATTTATTTATTTATTTTGGGGGGAGGGGTGGGGAGAGAGGGGAACAGGCAGGCTACTTCCATTGGTCTTTCATTTGTCTATTTTCATCCGTCTTTGTTCTTTGGTCCATGTGGGCCTCCCATCGCGGTGGCGTCTGTTGTTGCAGAGCACCGGCTCTGGGCGCATGCACCCCAGAGCTCCGGCTCGGTAATTGGACACATCGGTCCAGCCACTCCTCGGCGCGGGGGATCTTCCCAGGCCAGGGATCAAACCGGCGCCCCTTGCACTGCAAGGCGGTGTCCTTACCCACTGGACCACCAGGGAAGCCCTAAATGTTTCTTTTTAAAAATGTATTGTTCCTATATATATATATATATATATATATATATATATATATATATACACACATATATATAGTTTGTGTGTGTGCTAAGTCCCTTCAGTCGTGTGTGACTCGTTGTGACTGCATGGACTGTAGCCTGCCAGGCTCCACTCGCTGTGGGGGTTCTCCAGGCAAGAACACTGGAGTGAGTTGCTGTGCCCTCCTCCCAGGGATCTTCCTGACCCAGGGATCGAACCTGCGTCTCTTATGTCTCCTGTGTGGGTAGGCGGGTTTTTTGATGCCTCCTAAGAAACCCTCATTATATATCCCTCTAAGACAAATTCCTAAAAAGGACTTTTTCCTTGTTTTTAAAGTCTTTTAAAACAATCTTCAAGAGTGTGCATCCAACAACCCATTTCTCTAACTGATATTTTCACTGCTTACTCTTAAACTTAGATATGTGGCACCACGCTGGTGGAAACTTCTATGTAAATTATTAATCCAATTTAGTTTAAATTTTCGTAAGTTATTAAAGGAGATTGCATGGGAATAGCCAATTTTCAGATTTGGTAGGTTCTAATTTGAGACAGTGGTAATATAAAGCCTTTGGGTATTAACTTTCCATAAGTAAAGCATGAAATAATTTCTTTCATCCAAGACAAAATGTGGAAGGCAGATGCTTTTCAAAAGGTCTAATTAATTATCTCAATTTTAGACCACCCAAGAGTTGAGAGTAGACTTGGAATTGAATATATAGATACAGCTGAAATGTAATGTGATGTCTGGAAGGCATAACAATTCTCGTAACTGAAGACCTCACTGGGTAATTGGTGTGTCTGTGAAACCCATGTGCTTACCTAGGTTACGAGGCTGGGGCTGTAGACTGACCTTGGGTTCCTTGTGCCTTAGTATCTTTTAAAGTTAATTGCCCGTAAAACACTTGCTTTCATTCAATAAAGTGTCAAGTCCATCATCATGCCCTGAGTGATATTTCTGAAGATAAGTAAGAATATAAGAGAAAAGGAACCTCTGTAAAAAGTAGACCCAGGAAGACTAAGAGGACATTAAGCAGAAGCTTCTATAAATATTTACAACCCCTCAAATAGGATGAAAATGCTTTAGCCTGACATCTCACTGTGTTACAACTTTACACATGCAATTACATGGATACTCAATTTACACCAAGGACGGTAGAACAGCTTAATCTTAATCACACGTGTGATATTAGAAGAAACGTGCATGAAAACAGTAGACTGTGGTAGATGTCACTTAATGGTGCTATTTGAAGATCATAAGACAATCTCACTTATCATAGTACTTCATCTGCAAGAAGCCATTGCCCAGGTCATCCACCCCGGGTTCCCAGTGAATAAGTCTCACCTGAGTATACGTGTTCACACAGGTGCACGCCACGAGGACAGCACTGCTGAGGAATGATCCTCCACGAAATCAAGCCGCAGAACACCGAGCAAACATTTCAGAAAACCAGCAGGTTATTTTTACATTCATTTTAGCATAAAAGCGAACAAACACTAGGCCTATTTTTTTGAGCCCGACCATCCAGGAGCTAAGTGAAGGCATTCCAGAGTTAAAGTTGTGGATTAAAGATAAACTCCAAAACTTGAATTGATAAATAAGGGAGCAGGATTTTGAGGAGTCCCTGTGGAGGGTTTAGGCAAATTTTTACAGATTCTGTTTTACTCCTGTGAAGCTGAGCACCAGAGGAGGATGGCTGAGATCCTTCTTAAAGGCAGCCCCTGGACAGAGGCAACTTCCAGAGATATTCATATTAGATGCCAGCAAGATAGGACAGAACTTGGGGGATGAGGGTGAGAGTTGACGAAAGAGAAGAAAAAGGGAAACAGGGTAGGAGAAACTCCTCGGAGATGGTCAGTAAGCCTACAGAATAGCTGACTTCTCTGTGTACTAATTTGGTACACGCCTGACTCATACATGTGTGTTCAGCAGACCAACAGCATTGTCATCTCCTGGGAGACTGTTAACAGACTTGCAGAAGCTAAGAATGAACCCCTAACCTAGAGGATCCGTATCTGAATTTCACCATAGCTCTGGGTACTTCACATGAACATGAATTTCAAAAGGCTGTGGCTATTTGGCTTCTGGATACAAACACTCAACACATGTATTGATATGTGAAATTAAAACTGTATTATAGGGCTTCACTAGTGGTCCAGTGGTTGGAGAGTCCTCCTTGCAGTGCAAGGGGCACCAGTTCAATCCCTGGCCTGGGAGGATCCCATGTGCCATGAAGTGGCGGGACCAGTGTGTCCAGTTACCAGCCAGCGCTCTGGAGCACATGTGCCCAGAGCCAGCGCTCTAAACCAAGAGGGGCCACTGCGATGGGAAGCCCACACATGCCAAAAAATAAAAGATGGATCAAAAATAAATGTAAATACAAAAAGAGGCATGATGGGGGGGAAATTTTAAAAATTATTAGAAAGTCTGTATTATAGTAATTGATCTTTTAAATAAATGAAGTTTTGTTCTTGGCATCTGAGACTAGGCATGCACGCTAAGTTGCGCCAGTTGGGTCTGAGTCTTTGTGACCCCGCGGACGGCAGCCCGCCAGGCTCCTCTGTCCACGGGATTCTCCAGGAAGGATACTGGAGTCGGCTGTCAGTTCCTCCTGGTGGGGATCTTCCCACCCAGGGACCGAATCCGTGTCTCCTGAGTTTCCTGCATTGGCAAGAGGTTCTTCACCAGTAGTGACGCCACTAGACACTAGTAACATTTGGTTTTGCTGAATTTGATCCTAAAAGAGTTCCTGTTCACAGGTTGTATACACTGTCTGTGTTGTTGTTTGCCTATAATTGGAAGAAAACAGAAAATATACTTTGTCTTCCATTAGCTAAGGCATTGGAAATCGGGAGATTTATGACAACAGATCCATCTACTTCTATTCCATTTTCTACTTGATCATAAAAGAGACATACAAAAGGTGAAACACCATAATAGTGGGGGTTTTTACTTTGTTCTACATGAATCAATTAAATAGGGTAGGAGAAACTCCTCGGAGATGGTCAGTAAGCCTACAGAATAGCTGACTTCTCTGTGTACTAATTTGGTACACGCCTGACTCATACATGTGTGTTCAGCAGACCAACAGCATTGTCATCTCCTGGGAGACTGTTAACAGACTTGCAGAAGCTAAGAATGAACCCCTAACCTAGAGGATCCGTATCTGAATTTCACCATAGCTCTGGGTACTTCACATGAACATGAATTTCAAAAGGCTGTGGCTATTTGGCTTCTGGATACAAACACTCAACACATGTATTGATATGTGAAATTAAAACTGTATTATAGGGCTTCACTAGTGGTCCAGTGGTTGGAGAGTCCTCCTTGCAGTGCAAGGGGCACCAGTTCAATCCCTGGCCTGGGAGGATCCCATGTGCCATGAAGTGGCGGGACCAGTGTGTCCAGTTACCAGCCAGCGCTCTGGAGCACATGTGCCCAGAGCCAGCGCTCTAAACCAAGAGGGGCCACTGCGATGGGAAGCCCACACATGCCAAAAAATAAAAGATGGATCAAAAATAAATGTAAATACAAAAAGAGGCATGATGGGGGAAAATTTTAAAAATTATTAGAAAGTCTGTATTATAGTAATTGATCTTTTAAATAAATGAAGTTTTGTTCTTGGCGTCTGAGACTAGGCATGCACGCTAAGTTGCTCCAGTTGGGTCTGAGTCTTTGTGACCCTGCGGACGGCAGCCCGCCAGGCTCCTCTGTCCACGGGATTCTCCAGGAAGGATACTGGAGTCGGCTGTCAGTTCCTCCTGGTGGGGATCTTCCCACCCAGGGACCGAATCCGTGTCTCCTGAGTTTCCTGCATTGGCAAGAGGTTCTTCACCAGTAGTGACGCCACTAGACACTAGTAACATTTGGTTTTGCTGAATTTGATCCTAAAAGAGTTCCTGTTCACAGGTTGTATACACTGTCTGTGTTGTTGTTTGCCTATAATTGGAAGAAAACAGAAAATATACTTTGTCTTCCATTAGCTAAGGCATTGGAAATCGGGAGATTTATGACAACAGATCCATCTACTTCTATTCCATTTTCTACTTGATCATAAAAGAGACATACAAAAGGTGAAACACCATAATAGTGGGGGTTTTTACTTTGTTCTACATGAATCATATGTGTATTTGGAAAATCCTTTATGTCTGAATGTTTAACTTTTACTTATTTGTAGGAAATATGGTCCTTATACTCAATAGAGTATAATAAACCAAGGACAGTCAAAACCATTTCAGTCACTTAAAACTAAAAAAATCTAAACTCATGAGGAGGTTTGTCTATTACAGAGTTCAACAAATGAAAAAAGAGGCATCCTTTTTAGTATGTTTGGCCCAACTGCTTAAGAGCTGACCACATAGCCCACTGTGTGCTCATTGTAAATTCAGAATTTTGCAGACAGTTCCTGCTCAGATAGCTTTCCTTTTTCATCTGACCCCAATTTTCCCACCCAAGATTCGGGCCACCCATGACAAACAAACAAAATTACCACTGAGAGCTAATTTTATAATGAAAACAGTTTGTTGTATAAATGTGTGAGACGTAGAACTGTCTGTGTACCCCCCGCTTCAGGATAGAAGTTTAAGGCCACGTTAGAAGTCTTAACAAGATCCAATAATTTGTTTGCATATCTGAGATACAAAAATGTTCACATAGTCACAGCCATTATGGCTGTAAGTGCTGGTGAGCAGAGACTTTGTGCCGTCTCTGCGTTAAATCAAAAGTCAGCACAAATCATGGCACTTCATTGGAAGCACTGGTGCTGAAATTGAAGCTCTAGTCCTTTGGCCACCTGATGGGAAGAGCCGACTCACTGGAAAAGACTGATGCTGGGAAAGACCGAGGGCAGGAGGAGACGGGGGCGACAGAGGATGGGATGGTTGGACGGCATCAGTTGACTCAATGGCCATGAGTCTGAGCGAACTCTGGGAGACGGTGAAGAACGAGGAGGCCTGGCGTGCGGCAGTTTATGGGGTTGCAGAGAGTCGGGCACGACTGAGTGAGTCAACAACAACAAACCGTACCATTTGTTAGATCTCAGTTTCTCTATACGTAGTAAAGGGAAATAACAATACTTGTACTGCTTTCCTCATTGTGTTACTGTAAATGCCAAATAGGACGGTGGATAGGAAAAATCCTTCTGATGTGTCATGTGCTGTGTTAAGAAAAAGAGGTTGTTACTGGTGAGGGTGCTTTCTTAAAGATGTTTTAGAATTTATACTATGATATATATTCTGGGCTTATTTAATAATATGCAATTTAGAAGGTCCAGTTCTGCCGTTGATAACTTTCATTCCTCTGTAGCTTGTCCTTTGGTAAGTTGAAAATAGAAATTTTCTTTTTTAATGTACAAAGAAGTATCTTTACCTGACAAAATCATAGATATCCTTGTTTTACATTACATGACTGGCCTTGAACAATTCTAAAAGCACATGCACACAACTTTGAAATAGGGAACATATCAACTTACCGATTTGTCTTTATTTTCATCACTGTCACATGTAGGCATTTTATTCAGTTTTGTGTTCTCAGCTTAATTCTCTGTAAATGAATACACATAATGGTGAGTTTACACTACATTCAGAATACCATGGCTCAAACTTGGAACCATAAACACAACAAATTTCAGACACGCATTTAATAGCAATATATTTTGTTAATCTGTACAGTGATGTTAGCTTTTAGCTATGCAAGAGTTTCTCTATTGTTTTCACTGTGAAATGGCTTTAATAATTTTTACTGATACGCTTAGGTGATTTTTTCCCCTCAAATAGACTCATTGAATTCCCTTGTAATTGTGTATGCATTCATTCACTCAGCAAATATATGAGTGCCTGTTTTATGCAACAGTGTCCTAAGCACTGAGAGAAAGGTATGAGTCTATGTTCTGGTGGGAGAAGACATATAATAGAAATGTGTATTAAAATGAGAGACTTTCTGAAAGTATTAAGTTCTGTGAACAGAAAGCAAGACCAGACATTAACTTAGATAAGTCAATAGGTGAACGTCCTTCTGGAGGGAACTTTCCTCTGAGCAGTGGCCTTTGAAGAAGAAACGAAGATGATGTGAAGGATCACCTGTGCAGATGGAGGGATAGCACCTTCTAGGCAGAGTAGACAGCTAACCCTACTGCCTGAGGAAAGTCTGAATAGCCAGGAGACTGGTGTGAGGCACTGCCCGGCAAGCAGGCGTATTCCAGGTGAGATGAGTGTCAGGTCATGTGCTGTGTTAAGAAAAAGAGGTTGTTACTGGTGAGGGTGCTTTCTTAAAGATGTTTTAGAATTTATACTATGATATATATTCTGGGCTTATTTAATAATATGCAATTTAGAAGGTCCAGTTCTGCCGTTGATAACTTTCATTCCTCTGTAGCTTGTCCTTTGGTAAGTTGAAAATAGAAATTTTCTTTTTTAATGTACAAAGAAGTATCTTTACCTGACAAAATCATAGATATCCTTGTTTTACATTACATGACTGGCCTTGAACAATTCTAAAAGCACATGCACACAACTTTGAAATAGGGAACATATCAACTTACCGATTTGTCTTTATTTTCATCACTGTCACATGTAGGCATTTTATTCAGTTTTGTGTTCTCAGCTTAATTCTCTGTAAATGAATACATATAATGGTGAGTTTACACTACATTCAGAATACCATGGCTCAAACTTGGAACCATAAACACAACAAATTTCAGACACGCATTTAATAGCAATATATTTTGTTAATCTGTACAGTGATGTTAGCTTTTAGCTATGCAAGAGTTTCTCTATTGTTTTCACTGTGAAATGGCTTTAATAATTTTTACTGATACGCTTAGGTGATTTTTTCCCCTCAAATAGACTCATTGAATTCCCTTGTAATTGTGTATGCATTCATTCACTCAGCAAATATATGAGTGCCTGTTTTATGCAACAGTGTCCTAAGCACTGAGAGAAAGGTATGAGTCTATGTTCTGGTGGGAGAAGACATATAATAGAAATGTGTATTAAAATGAGAGACTTTCTGAAAGTATTAAGTTCTGTGAACAGAAAGCAAGACCAGACATTAACTTAGATAAGTCAATAGGTGAACGTCCTTCTGGAGGGAACTTTCCTCTGAGCAGTGGCCTTTGAAGAAGAAACGAAGATGATGTGAAGGATCACCTGTGCAGATGGAGGGATAGCGCCTTCTAGGCAGAGTAGACAGCTAACCCTACTGCCTGAGGAAAGTCTGAATAGCCAGGAGACTGGTGTGAGGCACTGCCTGACAAGCAGGCGTATTCCAGGTGAGATGAATGTCAGGTAGGAATGGGAATAAGGTGAGGTCATGTCTTACAGGTCCCAATGAGGAATCAGGAGGCTAACAGGAATGTCATGGGAAGCAGTCGGAGAATTCTAGACAAGAAAGTGACATGGTATACCTGATTTTTATTTGTGAGGACCCACCGAACCATTTCCTTGTAGTTTATTTATTTATTTTATTTTTGGCTGGAGTACACGGCCTTCTCATTTTGGAGCTTCTCTTGTTGTGGAGCACAGACTCTAGGGCACATGGGCTTCAGTCACTGTGACTCATGGGCTCAACTGCTCCATGGCATGTGGGATCTTCCAAGACCAGGGGTCAAGCCAGAGTCCCCTGCATTGGAAGGTGGACTCTCACCCACTCAGGCAGCCCATGGTATATTTTATATTTTCAAACCTAGCTGCTGTGTGGAGCATTGCTTGTGGCAGGTGCCTCTGCACATGTAGGATCAGAGAGACCCGATGAGGCTGGTCACAGGAACAGACGTGAGCAGGGACAGCGGTCTAGACATCGCAGCAGTGAAAGACGTGGAGATAGCCCATCACGTGTAAGGTCACTTTGGAAAATAAACCCCACAGTATTCACTCATCCGTGGCCACGAAGCAGGAAGGGACATTTAGAAAATGAGAATGCCATGTGACTTGACCAACCTCATCATTTCAATCCGTTCTTATAAATGTAGGAAGCCCTCACTTTTACAGCCCCGTGGGAGGGAAGTAGGTAAGAATAGTTAAGACTTCTCAGAACCCCTCTAGAGTTTCAAGAGAAACAGTTTTTAAGCCAGGGGAAAGGAAATACAGTCCCTCTGTGTGAGCGAATGGGCTTTCAAGCCTCCCTCAGAAGAAAGGTACTGAAGCCCTTCCGTCTTTATATCCTAGAACTAAGATGTGAGTTCCCTGGAGTGCTCACCAAACCACCGGACACACGCAGTGCTTTGCTGAGGCATCAGTTTTACTCAGAGATTTCAGCAGGTTGGGAAGCCAAGTTTAATTTATGCATTTTAATTTTTAAATGTATGTATTCATTATGTACAATTTATATATTTAATTTTTAAGTTTATTTAAAATTTTATGTGTTTTAATTTCACTGTATGTCATTTATAGTAGCATCGGTACACTGTGAGGTAGAATTAAACATGACCATGCATTTTTCTAGATAAAACATTTTTCTAGATTAAAGAACAGGCTGAGGACTTTAGGGTCCTCAAGGAGAGACCAGTGAAACATTTGCTTTAAAAGACTGCAGGTTAGGGTTTCTTCCCCGGTGGTCCAGTGGTTAGGACTTTGCCTTCCAAGGCAGTGTGTGCAGGTTCGATCCCTGGTCACAGAGTGAAGATCCCACATGCCTTGTGGCCTGAAAACTGAAAGAGAAGAAAAAAGCAGCAGCAATAACCGAAATAGGAAAAAAAAAGCAGCAGCAATATTGTAACAAATTCAATAAAGAATTTACAAAATGGTCTACATTAAAAAAAAATGGAAAATAAAAGAGTGCAGATTTGAGAAAAGATTCTTATAGGATGGAGATGAGCCAGGCCAGAGGCAGAGGAAATGTCTGATCTGAAGTGTCCCAAATCCTGAAGCTTATTCGCCAGGAAAGAGATGAAGCAAGGTGGAGAGATTCAAGAGGGTTCTGGGCATCGTGCTGAGTTGGATATGAGCCTGGGGAAGGACAAGGAAGACTTAAGCATTATGCCCAGTTTCACTCATCCGTGGCCACGAAGCAGGAAGGGACATTTAGAAAATGAGAATGCCATGTGACTTGACCAACCTCATCATTTCAATCCGTTCTTATAAATGTAGGAAGCCCTCACTTTTACAGCCCCGTGGGAGGGAAGTAGGTAAGAATAGTTAAGACTTCTCAGAACCCCTCTAGAGTTTCAAGAGAAACAGTTTTTAAGCCAGGGGAAAGGAAATACAGTCCCTCTGTGTGAGTGAATGGGCTTTCAAGCCTCCCTCAGAAGAAAGGTACTGAAGCCCTTCCGTCTTTATATCCTAGAACTAAGATGTGAGTTCCCTGGAGTGCTCGCCAAACCACCGGACACACGCAGTGCTTTGCTGAGGCATCAGTTTTACTCAGAGATTTCAGCAGGTTGGGAAGCCAAGTTTAATTTATGCATTTTAATTTTTAAATGTATGTATTCATTATGTACAATTTATATATTTAATTTTTAAGTTTATTTAAAATTTTATGTGTTTTAATTTCACTGTATGTCATTTATAGTAGCATCGGTACACTGTGAGGTAGAATTAAACATGACCATGCATTTTTCTAGATAAAACATTTTTCTAGATTAAAGAACAGGCTGAGGACTTTAGGGTCCTCAAGGAGAGACCAGTGAAACATTTGCTTTAAAAGACTGCAGGTTAGGGTTTCTTCCCCGGTGGTCCAGTGGTTAGGACTTTGCCTTCCAAGGCAGTGTGTGCAGGTTCGATCCCTGGTCACAGAGTGAAGATCCCACATGCCTTGTGGCCTGAAAACTGAAAGAGAAGAAAAAAGCAGCAGCAATAACCGAAATAGGAAAAAAAAAGCAGCAGCAATATTGTAACAAATTCAATAAAGAATTTACAAAATGGTCTACATTAAAAAAAAATGGAAAATAAAAGAGTGCAGATTTGAGAAAAGATTCTTATAGGATGGAGATGAGCCAGGCCAGAGGCAGAGGAAATGTCTGATCTGAAGTGTCCCAAATCCTGAAGCTTATTCGCCAGGAAAGAGATGAAGCAAGGTGGAGAGATTCAAGAGGGTTCTGGGCATCGTGCTGAGTTGGATATGAGCCTGGGGAAGGACAAGGAAGACTTAAGCATTATGCCCAAGTTTTCTGTCTTTGGTCCCTGGTGGTTCTATTCATGGAGATAGGAAGCAATGGAATTAAAACAGATCAGAGGAGACGGTGCATGTATTGGATGTGAGGTTATTACCCATGAGCGGCTCAGGGGAAGATGCTGTGGACCTTGTGCGGAGTCATCACTGAAGCCGCAGAGAATTTCTGACCAGAGGATAGAGCCCCTGAAAAATACAAACACACTATGAACAAGAAATGGAAGCACAGTTTACCAAAGAGAGCAAGAAGACCTGAAATGATAGAAAACCAGGAACACATGAGGCCCAAAGAAGAGATTGCTTCAGGAAAGAGGGAAAGACTGACTACACAGGTGTTCTTAGAGAGAAGTGGGGTATAGTATCATGGACAGTGAGAAAAGGAGCTGAGTGGACAAACAGGTGTTACACAGCTTGCAGGAACTAGGCAAATGGATACAAGGCATTTATAGTCATACCCTTTATAGATGTTCAAATTTATTCCACAGCTCTAAAAAGATCAGCTTGGTCTAGAAGAAATAATCACCTGGTTTAATCAAAAAATGAGTTTTGCTTGGTGGACTGGATGGGGTGTCAGAAGGAAAACAGAGCAAGAAAGGTGAGAATGTTGACCAGATGCTATAGAAAGTTGCAAAATGTGAACTGTCACAGGGGAGCATGTAGGAGAGAAAGGCGAATGAAAAATGGAAATGGATAATAGATAAGGAGAAAAAATGGAGCAGCCAGAGAATTGGAGGGATCAGAACAGAGGAGAAGGAAAAGGAGTGACAGAGCTGGAAGGTTATAAAGCCTGTGGGCTGACTGTACCATTCCAGCTGCAAGAGGTCTTCACCTCAACCATATGGACAGGGGTGGCGGGGTGGGAGTGGAGGTGGACGTCAGTGAATCGAGACAGTAGATGGTTGGATACACTGCCCTGAGCACTGAACTCAGCCAGGGTGGTGGCAGAGCAAGGGAGGAAGACGAAATCTGAGAACCTGACACCTGGTTCCCTGTGGACCAGGGCATGAGCAATCTCGACCAATCCTGTGGACTGTCTGTGACCTCAAAATCTCTCCCTTTTTGTCCTCCCATGTTAGTCTCCCTATTTAGGTTATTTTTAAATGTTGTTTTTAACACCTCAGTATTATCTTGCCCAAGTCCTTTTGGATCCAATAGCTAGTTGGCAATTGGTCACCATAAGAAAACATACACACACAGACACACATACACACACAGACTTCATCTCTACTGTGAGAGGGCTATGAGGGGATTAGAAAAGAGTGAGATACTGCCCAGTCCTTGAAATGCATTCAACTAAGTAGAGAAACTTACTTAAGGAAAACAGGATAACGTCCTGTGATCGAATGGGTTCTATATGAGAAGGCAAGCTTAGAACTGAGTTTTAGACGGCAGCAGGTGATGACAATCTAGAGGAAACTAAATACCACTCAAGGAAAGTTCAAAAATAAGACCAAATTGATGTAATTCTACCTGTGAATGCATGCTAAGTTGCTTCACTTGTGTCCATCTCTGTGAACCCGTGGATTGTAGCCTGCCAGGCTCTTCTGTCCATGGGCTTCTCCAGGCGAAAATACTGCAGTGGGGTGCCATGCCCTCCTCCAGGGGAATCTTCCCAGCCCAGGGTTTGAACCCATGTCTCTTAGATCTACCTGCAGGTGGGTTCTTTACCACTAGCACCACCTGGAAAGCCTCTAATTCCTCCTACTCACTTATGATTAACCTAACCTGCTGCCCTCTACTCAGCAACAGTAGTATGTCTGTTCAAGACCACAGGTGAGCATGCTGAGTAATGACCTCCAATCTCCAAAGAGACCCACTGTGAATGGAAGTTGCCCGAAATTTCTCTGATTGGGCTACAAGGAGAAAATTCAGGAAACTCCATTAGGCCTCTCCATATTTCCTTGGCTGAAGTGGAACTTTCAGTGCTGTTTTGGAAAGGGTCCAGTGTTTGTGTTATCCCACTATCTGATGTGTTTCAAGCTCAGGACCAGCAAAGGCCCAGACTGATGTCCTGGGTGAGTTTGTTCTATCAATACATGTGGAAACTTCAGAGTTTCCCCAGTGGCTCAGCTGTAAAGAATCTGTTTGCCACGCCAGCGACACAGGTGATGCAGATTCTATCCCTGGGTCAGGAAGATTCCCTGAAGGAGGTCATGGCATCCCACTCCAGTAATCTTGCCTGGAGAATTCCATGGGCACAGGAGCCCGGTGGGCTACTTTCCATAGGGTTGAAAAGAGTTGGACTGAGCAACTCAGTGATGGTAGTAAGGACCAAACAAGCGGATGTGAAGGGGTTGGCTCGTAACCGGGCACACACAACAGGAAGGCGCCTGAAAGAAAGGACCACTTGTATTCATATTGTGGAAGGCACCACCCCGAGTTGAAAAAGCCAACCTGAAATCAGTCCAATAAGGATTCACATCAAGCACTCCCATGGAAGTAAGGTGTCTGTGTCTATTTTTGCTTCCAAGAAATGAAAGTCATCAAACTGACCCTCTGAGCTGTGGTAGCAACCAAACCAGAGAGCCTGGCTCATTGTAGGTGTGCAAGAAAAAGCCCACGAGGACGACTCGTGTTGGTGTCCTCTTCGTGTGTTCTACACAATTCTTTGGATCCAGAATCCAGGAAGATGAATAGAGAGGTGTCATCTGTCAGAGGCCACCTTCTCACCTGGGAAGGCAGGATGTGATGTCGCTGTCTCTAAGGACAGTCACACCTATACATCTTTACAAAGGTGCTGGAGACTCTTAACAGGCAGGTGAATTAAATCATTCTGGGGTAACTGAGGAGCACCTTCTGCCTGACTGTTTTATGGCCGTTTTGCATTTTCCAAGGGAGCAATGAAGGAATGGCTTTGGAAAAGGACGCTCTGTCAGCCCTACCCAGCTGCAGCCTCTTTGATATTGTTGCCTTTTAATAAGTTCCCCTACGTTCTCCAAACTGTAACAGCCGCTCGAGAAAGTGAAGTCTGTTTCTGGGTATCGCTAATGAACAAGTTAAGCTGCTGAGAACTGCAATTAAGCTTCTTTCAGCATCAAAATCAACTCTGAGAATTCATCCTGGAAGAAAAATTGATTTTGTGCTTCCGAACATGACTGAGTCCAGCCGAGAAATGAGATGATCATTTCCTTTCTGTCATGTCCAAAGTTAACTGGGGAAACACACACACACACACACACACACGTTTTCCTGACAAGCAAACAAGCAAACCACAGACAAAACTGCAGGCCAGGGGGATAAAAAGGGAGAAGAAAAAAACCCTTGAAAATGCTGGGCTTCCGAACGCCTCCCCCAGCCCCTGTGAAGGATGACTCAGTGGCTCCCTGACTAGTTCTGTGACTGTGAGCCCTACAGTCATTCTTCCACACGAAAGGGCAAGGAGGCTGGAGAGGAGGACCCGATGCTTTCATTTTTAACTATTCACCAATGGAGGAGAAGGCAGAATGCCTAAGCTAGGTCTCCGTGGCCAATAGGGTAGCTGTGTGTCTCCCACATGACTCGCTGCCCCTGTCTTTCACATGGGCTGTAATTTAGTTCAATTCAGAACTGCAGATAGTACAGGCTTCAGAACAGCCGGAGATGCCTGCGCACAAGTGCCTGAGTTCAAGGGACTTCGGGAACCCCTTTGCTCTGCCCCTCCTGCCTGGAAGCCAGGATTCTGCACCTGCAGGGCAGACAGCCTGGCCGCCGCCTCGGCTGTGCCTCCAGGGACGAGGAACCAGCAGAGATGACCGTTTGGAGATGGTGAGTATCCATTTCTTTTCCTTCGGTGTGTTGACAAAAATAGTTTTGTCATGACCATCCGATATGTGAAGATTATTTTTGAGCTCCTGTTTTATGTGTGTCTGGAAGGCTATATGGCTGGCAAGGAAAGGTTTCAGAAACAATTGTTGCATGCTGGATTCTGTGAAAGGGGAAGAATGAAAAATAAAAGTCAGGCATTCCAAGAGGAGCTGCAGGAGGCTGCACCTCGAAACATCGCTCCAGCACGCTGCTTTGTTCATAAGAAAAAAATGAAGGCACACATATGTGTCCTCACTTCACTTCTGTTCGCGCTTAATGCTTAATCAGGTCTGATCTGTCCCCAAGAAAAATAAAAGACAAACTTTGCTGACTCTGCTGATGAGGGCCCCGTCCACTCTCCAGACATCTGACAGTTATTATAATTAGCTATGAAAGACGGCTTAGATACTTGGGGGCAAATAGCTCTTAAATTCTGAACAATGGCTTCAATCCAGGGCTTTCTTTTTATTTATTTTTTAACAAGCACTGTTCATGCTCTCCTCCTGATAGAGACTGAACGGGTCTGAGGGTTTTCATCCACAATTTGTGAAATCAAGTCCAGGCACAAGGGAAAGACTACTAAAAGTGCCCAGTGTAAAGACAGAAGAAAAAGACAGCTTTCTGTCTCCACATCCAGGCTTCCATGTATAAAGATGTTTTTTTTAATTCCTAATAGGGTGGAGGATGTGGGGGTGGGGAGGAAGCATCCGGAAGCTGTTTTATAGAAGAATGCTTAAAGAATAAAGTATTTGGGGATTTCTTTTGACTAGCCCTCAAGGGTACCGGTTAGCATCTAACTCACATTTGTGGTAAGAATTTTTCTGATGGAGTTTCGAACAGAAGCAACATACAAAGCAGCATTTTTATTTATGAAATATTTGGAAGCAAATGGGGGAGATGATCCTGTACTATTGCTTTCTTTTTACATTCAGCGAGGGTGATCCAGCCATACCTTATGCCTGCACTTCTAGAATCATCCACATGCTTAAAAAGTTACATGTTAAGTCTAAGAAATTAAAAGGTAAATCACACCAATGTGATTTTCCACTGATGAAGATCCGACCGGCAAAACCTCCAGCCCAAAGGGAGTTTGTGAGAAAACCCCGTCCTCCTGATTTTTGAAAGAGAATATTAACTCCATCAATTATGGAAGGGAATTATTCAAAGGCTCCAGACATAACTAATTATGGCTTAAAGAGATCTGCCAGAGCCAGGCGAGTGTTCTAATTATAAAAGTCCAAGACGGTAGGAGTCATTTTTTTTTTTCAAGAGGACTTGGATGCACATTTTCACATCATCTTTTTTAAATACACCATTTTTTTTCTTTGTCTGCTTCTGTTATCCACACCTCCCCCACCGCCGCCCACTGAGCGCCCAGACACCTGAAGGCCAGACATAATGATCAACAGAGCCCCAGCCTGTCTGGACCCCAGCCAGGTCCCCTCTACAATGGCCCCCCAAGGGAACCGCACCGGGGCCCCGACTGCGGAAAGATTAAAGTTCCGCGCTTAATGTATCAGGTCTGTCTAAAAATAAAAACCCCAGATCCACTCTCCAGACATCTGACAGTTATTATAATTAGCTATGAAAGACGGCTTAGATACTTGGGGGCAAATAGCTCTTAAATTCTGAACAATGGCTTCAATCCAGGGCTTTCTTTTTATTTATTTTTTAACAAGCACTGTTCATGCTCTCCTCCTGATAGAGACTGAACGGGTCTGAGGGTTTTCATCCACAATTTGTGAAATCAAGTCCAGGCACAAGGGAAAGACTACTAAAAGTGCCCAGTGTAAAGACAGAAGAAAAAGACAGCTTTCTGTCTCCACATCCAGGCTTCCATGTATAAAGATGTTTTTTTTAATTCCTAATAGGGTGGAGGATGTGGGGGTGGGGAGGAAGCATCCGGAAGCTGTTTTATAGAAGAATGCTTAAAGAATAAAGTATTTGGGGATTTCTTTTGACTAGCCCTCAAGGGTACCGGTTAGCATCTAACTCACATTTGTGGTAAGAATTTTTCTGATGGAGTTTCGAACAGAAGCAACATACAAAGCAGCATTTTTATTTATGAAATATTTGGAAGCAAATGGGGGAGATGATCCTGTACTATTGCTTTCTTTTTACATTCAGCGAGGGTGATCCAGCCATACCTTATGCCTGCACTTCTAGAATCATCCACATGCTTAAAAAGTTACATGTTAAGTCTAAGAAATTAAAAGGTAAATCACACCAATGTGATTTTCCACTGATGAAGATCCGACCGGCAAAACCTCCAGCCCAAAGGGAGTTTGTGAGAAAACCCCGTCCTCCTGATTTTTGAAAGAGAATATTAACTCCATCAATTATGGAAGGGAATTATTCAAAGGCTCCAGACATAACTAATTATGGCTTAAAGAGATCTGCCAGAGCCAGGCGAGTGTTCTAATTATAAAAGTCCAAGACGGTAGGAGTCATTTTTTTTTTTCAAGAGGACTTGGATGCACATTTTCACATCATCTTTTTTAAATATACCATTTTTTTTCTTTGTCTGCTTCTGTTATCCACACCTCCCCCACCGCCGCCCACTGAGCGCCCAGACACCTGAAGGCCAGACATAATGATCAACAGAGCCCCAGCCTGTCTGGACCCCAGCCAGGTCCCCCTCTACAATCAAGGAACCGCACGCAATGCATGCCCGGCCTATCCCACTGCTCTGCAGATCCGGGATGGAAGTCTTACACAGACTGCGGAAAGATTAAAGACAACAATATCCCCTTTCTCCTACCCCAGACAGCCTCGATTTTTAACCCCTTCCTTGCCTCCAAAACCAAGAGGTCTTCTCCATTTCCATGGCCATCCCCAGGGACCCTCTTAACTCCCACACCCTATTACACCGATGCCCACGCCTCATTTGGTTTAGAAATCACATCTCCACAGACCCCCCGGGAATATGTTAGGATTCACAGTGTGCTCACTAAACAAAACATGGTTTGCTGCTGCAGGGAAATGCATTTCTGAATGAACTTGAGCTGTCTGCAATCTGGAGGAAGTCAAAGGTCTGTGGAAAGATTCTTGCAAACCTTGCAGAAGGTTAAATGGTTTCTGATGATACTGTTCTTTAAGCATCTCTCTCTCTCTCTCTCTCACACACACACACACACACACACACTTCAGAGACACACTCAGCCAGGCACGTTTATCATTCTATCATAGAGAAACCCAGTGTTGCTGATGATGTCATCACATATAAAATTTCGCCTTTGTGGGCAACATTTTCAATCGCCTAATCACCTATGTCTGCTGGGTTTGTGCCCATAGGAAGTTCTCCTGGTTGTGGGGTTAACCGACACCCACAGGCAAGGACCATTTTATGTGCAACGATCATTCTTTTGAAGATGTGTTGTGGGATGGAATGGCCATATTTATCAAGATATGATGCAGTTCTGCTGGGCAGCCTGCTTAACATGCTGGTTGAGCATTTCAGAGGTGGCTGAATTTCAGCAAAACCTACCAATTTATTTGAAAAGTTCTCCATCAATTATGGAAGAATTATTCAAAGGCTCCAGACATAACTAATTATGGCTTAAAGAGATCTGCCAGAGCCAGGCGAGTGTTCTAATTATAAAAGTCCAAGACGGTAGGAGTCATTTTTTTTTTTCAAGAGGACTTGGATGCACATTTTCACATCATCTTTTTTAAATATACCATTTTTTTTCTTTGTCTGCTTCTGTTATCCACACCTCCCCCACCGCCGCCCACTGAGCGCCCAGACACCTGAAGGCCAGACATAATGATCAACAGAGCCCCAGCCTGTCTGGACCCCAGCCAGGTCCCCCTCTACAATCAAGGAACCGCACGCAATGCATGCCCGGCCTATCCCACTGCTCTGCAGATCCGGGATGGAAGTCTTACACAGACTGCGGAAAGATTAAAGACAACAATATCCCCTTTCTCCTACCCCAGACAGCCTCGATTTTTAACCCCTTCCTTGCCTCCAAAACCAAGAGGTCTTCTCCATTTCCATGGCCATCCCCAGGGACCCCCTTACCCCCCACACCCTATTACACCGATGCCCACGCCTCATTTGGTTTAGAAATCACATCTCCACAGACCCCCCGGGAATATGTTAGGATTCACAGTGTGCTCACTAAACAAAACATGGTTTGCTGCTGCAGGGAAATGCATTTCTGAATGAACTTGAGCTGTCTGCAATCTGGAGGAAGTCAAAGGTCTGTGGAAAGATTCTTGCAAACCTTGCAGAAGGTTAAATGGTTTCTGATGATACTGTTCTTTAAGCATCTCTCTCTCTCTCTCTCTCACACACACACACACACACACACTTCAGAGACACACTCAGCCAGGCACGTTTATCATTCTATCATAGAGAAACCCAGTGTTGCTGATGATGTCATCACATATAAAATTTCGCCTTTGTGGGCAACATTTTCAATCGCCTAATCACCAATGTCTGCTGGGTTTGTGCCCATAGGAAGTTCTCCTGGTTGTGGGGTTAACCGACACCCACAGGCAAGGACCATTTTATGTGCAACGATCATTCTTTTGAAGATGTGTTGTGGGATGGAATGGCCATATTTATCAAGATATATGCAGTCAGGCAGAGTTTCCTGATCCTGGGCAGCCTGCTTAACATGCTGGTTGAGCATTTCAGAGGTGGCTGAATTTCAGTGATGTGAACAGGATGCAGAAATGGGGAGCGTTTTGAAATCCTGTGGATGAAAAGTCTACAGATCTGTTACCTGATATGACTTGGTCGTTTTTATTTTGCCACTCAAATTTTTGTAACCTACTCAGTCATTTTTACTATTTACTTATTTCACAAGGAACGAATCTATACACATAAGTTTTTAGGAGTAATGCTCTCTTCATGTGTTGTGGGGTAGATGATAGTTGGATTAAAATTTTGTGAACTGGTACAGCATTTATTTTATTTTATTTTATTTTCAAGTCTATTTTATGGGTCTTATGCTAAACAGTTATTCACAAAGCAACGTTCAGATTTTTAACGATGTGTGTATTTTAAATACATGATTGTATTTTACTTAACTCAAATAGAACAAAGTTTAATAATTTTACCAACACACATTGCAATATCTGAACTATAAACACAGAGCAAGTGTGTAAACATAATGTCTGTTACAAGTTTTGGTCTGTAGTTTAAACTAATCTTCATTAATATAGAATGACTGGATATATTGCCAGTTCTTACATCCTGAGTATTTGGTACGTTGTTTTCTTAATTTTGGAATTTTCTCTTAATACGTCTTTCTTGCATACTAAAAATGATTAATTTCAAAAGGATTTGCAAATCACACGTATATGAACGAGAGTATTCACTTAACACATAAATTAGTGAGACTCAGTGCGTTGCTGTCACGTGTGGTTCTTCCAAAACAAGTGAGAAAGTGTTTTGTTCTTTTCTGCTTTCATGTTACAATTTTTGATAAAAGTATATACAGCCCGAAGACTGAGCACATTTTGTAGTTAGAAAGAGCAAGCTGTACAAGTTAGGTGACATTCTCTGGGGCGAGACTCCACGGTGAACTAATAAGTAACTTTTCTGAGAAATTCTTGGACCTGATTCCATAATTTTTACGTAAACAGTTCTCCCAACATGTAGTGGAGTTCTACCTTGAGGATGAATTATAGAATTATTTCATCAAAGGTTAAAAACCGGGCAAAGAGTTGGCTTTAAATTTCACCTACTCTCTAAAAACAAAAAACATATCATGGTCCGCTGGGGATGCAGGTTACTGAAAAGGCATCTTTCAAAGTAAGGAAGATAATGGACTTGATTGAAATAGTTGAGCTACGTAACGCCAGTTCAAGAACAAATGGTTTTTCAGAGCATAACAGAGAAAGAACAGTTTACTATAGGACAGTTCATTCCTCTCACACAATAGTGATGATTTATTTGAAATGGCAGAACAAACATAGTAAATATACAAAAACAACCAATGACATCTGATGTCAGGGATATATCAGGATTCTTGTGTTTCTTAGAATACAATATACTTAATTCAATTATTTATCAAAAGACTAGTTGAAACCTGTAATCCTGTTTAACATCCTGCATTTTTGGACATGCATGTAGCACGTATGGTAGATATAAATGATATATTTGAACATAGTCTTATGGCCAAAAATAATTGTTAGTATTATGTTATAACCAGAGTTTTAAAAATGCTCTTGAGTTAGTATATTATCATTTCAAGACAATGGAATTTGGATGATGATGCCAGCTACCGAAGTCCATGCTCAGATATTGGTTAAATGAAGGTATTGATGGTGTAATTCTTGCAAATGCCTTGCATCAAAAAATATTTTTATTATATCAAAACACAGGACTCTCATTTGACAAAAGACATATATTTTTTAAAATGTTATGTTTCTGACTGTTAGGAAGGTGATTTCTGAAAGTAGACTCACATTCCTAATGTCTTTCTATGAGAAGAGACATTGAGTTTTTTATTTTTGCTTTTTCCAAACTTAGCCTTTAGAGGTAAGGCTTGGAATTACTCTGAGTCGATGCCCGGCGGGCACTGTCCGGAGAATACAGGGAACGGCCACCGGGCTCAAGGAGGAAAGAGGGAGCTGGTGTAGCTGTCCTCCGCCTCAGATTTTATCCTTCCGAGCCTCCATGCAGACGGCACTCAAAATCCATTTGAGGGAAAACTCTCAAAGTCATTTTCTGAGAAATTCTTGACTGATCCATAACAAAAGTTCTCCCAACATGTAGTGGAGTTCTACCTTGAGGATGAATTATAGAATTATTTCATCAAAGGTTAAAAACCAGGCAAAGAGTTGGCTTTAAATTTCACCTACTCTCTAAAAACAAAAAACATATCATGGTCCGCTGGGGATGCAGGTTACTGAAAAGGCATCTTTCAAAGTAAGGAAGATAATGGACTTGATTGAAATAGTTGAGCTACGTAACGCCAGTTCAAGAACAAATGGTTTTTCAGAGCATAACAGAGAAAGAACAGTTTACTATAGGACAGTTCATTCCTCTCACACAATAGTGATGATTTATTTGAAATGGCAGAACAAACATAGTAAATATACAAAAACAACCAATGACATCTGATGTCAGGGATATATCAGGATTCTTGTGTTTCTTAGAATACAATATACTTAATTCAATTATTTATCAAAAGACTAGTTGAAACCTGTAATCCTGTTTAACATCCTGCATTTTTGGACATGCATGTAGCACGTATGGTAGATATAAATGATATATTTGAACATAGTCTTATGGCCAAAAATAATTGTTAGTATTATGTTATAACCAGAGTTTTAAAAATGCTCTTGAGTTAGTATATTATCATTTCAAGACAATGGAATTTGGATGATGATGCCAGCTACCGAAGTCCATGCTCAGATATTGGTTAAATGAAGGTATTGATGGTGTAATTCTTGCAAATGCCTTGCATCAAAAAATATTTTTATTATATCAAAACACAGGACTCTCATTTGGCAAAAGACATATATTTTTAAACTGTTATGTTTCTGACTGTTAGGAAGGTGATTTCTGAAAGTAGACTCACATTCCTAATGTCTTTCTATGAGAAGAGACATTGAGTTTTTTATTTTTGTTTTTTCCAAACTTAGCCTTTAGAGGTAAGGCTTGGAATTACTCTGAGTCGATGCCCCGGCGGGCACTGTCCAGAGAATACAGGGGAACGGCCGCCGGGCTCAAGGAGGAAAGAGGGGAACTGGTGTAGCTGTCCTCCGCCTCAGATTTTATCCTTCCGAGCCTCCATGCAGACGGCACTCAAAATCCATTTGAGGGAAAACTCTCAAAGTCATTTTCACAATTTTCAGAAGGTCCCCGACCCTGTGGACGCCCCACGAGGAAGCCGTGTGGAGGGTGACCGTGATCCAGGGCTCTGCTGCTGGCGGAGACCCAGGGAGGCCCGGGGACCTCCGGGGTCAGAGCGGCTCGTGAATCACAGATAGGAAGGGAGCTGGGCTTCGCCTGTTCAGAGGCTTCACGAGGAACGCTGGGGAGATGTTACAGTAAACAGACCTGGGGGTGATTTTTGGCACACCGTTGGAAGCATCGAGCCTGCAGTTCAGCTGAAATAACTTTTTATATGTATAGCTAAGACCAGATGGCCCCGCGCTCCTTTCTTATTTAGATGAGACTTTTCCTTTCAATAACATCTTTCTTCCTGACCTGCTTAAAAATTCCAGCGAATGAAATCAGCACAGGATTTTCAATTCTAATTGACCATGTGCAGAGGAAGGGCCGGGGGAGAATGAGTGGAGGCATTGTGAGCCTCCTTGCCTCAGTTTTGTCTTTGTGTTCTCCCTCTGCCAGCCAATCTAAACGAATCAGATATTTAATTTTCACTAATATTAATATAGACGCAGGGTTAATGCTCAGTGCAAATTATTTGAGTTGGCTGTTTCTGCCATTTCATCACATTCATTTTTCTTTAAGGTATCAGGTACTTTCACAGTCTCTTACCTAGCTGGAAGAACCATTTATTGGTTAAAAATGCACTGAGATTTGGCATACTGGCTGAATTAAGATGAAAGAGTGAGGATGCTCAATTTATTTTCCTTGAATAAATCATCATTATTGGATCATATATGTGTGTGTATGTATGTATATGTGTATATATATATATATATATATAATTTTTAAAATTTACCATGACAACATCGACTATCTAAACTTCTTGGTTCATAACATGTATAGTTATTATATAAAGAAAACCCTATTTTTCTGGACAGCTTGTTTAGACTTGGGTTAGCAAGAGTTATGTCAAGACTTGAATGTAATCTGCAGGGCCATATAGTATAGCTCAGAATCCTATCTGGTGTAAAAGTGGGCATGTAATTCTCAGTGTTTTTTTAATTCCCAATAAGTACTTGAATCAGTTTTCTTCAGAGCTTATTACTGCAAAGAGTCAACAATGTTCTCTTTTGAAAAATTTCATTTTAGAACAGTTAAAATATTAGATAAAAACAAGTCCTTCCGAGCCTCCATGCAGACGGCACTCAAAATCCATTTGAGGGAAAACTCTCAAAGTCATTTTCACAATTTTCAGAAGGTCCCCGACCCTGTGGACGCCCCACGAGGAAGCCGTGTGGAGGGTGACCGTGATCCAGGGCTCTGCTGCTGGCGGAGACCCAGGGAGGCCCGGGGACCTCCGGGGTCAGAGCGGCTCGTGAATCACAGATAGGAAGGGAGCTGGGCTTCGCCTGTTCAGAGGCTTCACGAGGAACGCTGGGGAGATGTTACAGTAAACAGACCTGGGGGTGATTTTTGGCACACCGTTGGAAGCATCGAGCCTGCAGTTCAGCTGAAATAACTTTTTATATGTATAGCTAAGACCAGATGGCCCCGCGCTCCTTTCTTATTTAGATGAGACTTTTCCTTTCAATAACATCTTTCTTCCTGACCTGCTTAAAAATTCCAGCGAATGAAATCAGCACAGGATTTTCAATTCTAATTGACCATGTGCAGAGGAAGGGCCGGGGGAGAATGAGTGGAGGCATTGTGAGCCTCCTTGCCTCAGTTTTGTCTTTGTGTTCTCCCTCTGCCAGCCAATCTAAACGAATCAGATATTTAATTTTCACTAATGTTAATATAGATGCAGGGTTAATGCTCAATGCAAATTATTTGAGTTGGCTGTTTCTGCCATTTCATCACGTTCATTTTTCTTTAAGGTATCAGGTACTTTCACAGTCTCTTACCTAGCTGGAAGAACCATTTATTGGTTAAAAATGCACTGAGATTTGGCATACTGGCTGAATTAAGATGAAAGAGTGAGGATGCTCAATTTATTTTTCTTGAATAAATCATCATTATTGGATCATATATGTGTGTGTATGTATGTATATGTGTATATATATATATATATATATATATATAATTTTTAAAATTTACCATGACAACATCGACTATCTAAACTTCTTGGTTCATAACATGTATAGTTATTATATAAAGAAAACCCTATTTTTCTGGACAGCTTGTTTAGACTTGGGTTAGCAAGAGTTATGTCAAGACTTGAATGTAATCTGCAGGGCCATATAGTATAGCTCAGCGAATCCTATCTGGTGTAAAAGTGGGCATGTAATTCTCAGTGTTTTTTTAATTCCCAATAAGTACTTGAATCAGTTTTCTTCAGAGCTTATTACTGCAAAGAGTCAACAATGTTCTCTTTTGAAAAATTTAATTTTAGAACAGTTAAAATATTAGATAAAAACAAGCTTTCTCTCTGAAACTGATTATTTGGACTAATAAAGATAGAAAGAAATACATAGCAAAGGAATGTCTTCTGAAACTGATACTAGAGGTAAGTGAACCCTCACATCAGCTCAGTGGCATTGAAGCTCCAGAGACCACAGCACTGTCTCTGGAATTCTCTGCTCAGTCCGCTTCGGGCCACCTTTGTCTCAAGCCAGCCTACAGTCTACTAGTTGTCAAAAATAAAGCGCCTCATCAAAGGCCACTGGTGGAACTGCTTGAAGAAAACACATCCTGTGACTGATAAGGTCAATTAGAATTTCTGTGCATCAGAATTACACAAAAATTAAATTGGAATGCACATGGGAATACCCATGGGATTCACAACTATGAAGGCATGTTCTGAGCCACCAACGTGTCAAGTCAATTTGTTTTGAACCTTGTAATTTAAATTTCTGAGGTGATTGTCATATGTGTTTATATATATACACACTCATACATATGCATACATATATATGAGTCAGCTTGCGATATAGACATATACACACACACACATATACATGTATGAGTCAACTTGTGATACATGCATATATATACGCACACACACACACACACATATATATTTATGTCAGCTTGTGATACCGAAAAATTAGGACATTCTCTATGCTGTTGAGTACATGTGTTACTTACTATCTCTTGATAAAGTTTTTCCACTGATTTATGAATTATAAAACTTCCATAGAAAATTACATATAGGAAAGTAATTTAGCCAATTCTTGTTCCACTACCCTAAATGAATAAAATATAGTCAGAAATGGAAGAAGCCAAAATATAAGCAGAAAATCGAAGTATAACCCAGAGTCAAAGGTATGAAATTGTACATAATGTTTAGCTTAGGTTTAATTTTAAAATTATAGATTTGAATGAGCCATAAATTTAGCCCTGCATGCGAGAGGAGGTGATGGAAAACGGGATCTTGGGAAAATTATTAAAATGACATTGGTGTTGTAATTTCAGGTGGTTGAAGCTAAGAGGCCTTAGGCGTGAATAGGAAACAGAACTTTATAGAAAACTAAGGAGAACCTGCTGCACACCACAGGGAACTCCACTCATTGCTCTGTGATGACCTAAATAGGAAGGAAATCCAAAAAAGAGGGGATGTATGTCTGCATACAGCTGATTCACTTTGCTGTACTGTAGAAACTAACACAGCATTGTACAGCAATTACAGTCTGATAAACATTTAATAAAATAAGAAACAAGAAGTACGACTCTGAGCTCCTCTTGCCTTCTCTTCTTCCATGTTCATCTGGAGAACAGACAGGTGTTGGAGCTTCAGGATCACAGGCCGTCACAAATATTAACTGCATGGAGGCGTTTGTGTTTCCACGGGGTCGTGGTGGAGGATTGTCCCTCTGCTTGCCACCCCGCGTGCCCGATGCTTTAGGGGACAGCTGGGGAGAAAGCGGATCCGTGCTGAAGCTGTGTCACACGTCTCCCCTTCCTCTTCCATGACACCGTGAGGGGCTGCTGGAGGTCCTTGAGGAGCAGAGCTCCTTGGCTCCCCCAGGAAGACTTTCGGACTTGTTTTTACGCTCCTTCTAACGCGTCTTTCCCCAGCCTTAGCGCACAGGCAAAACCTCGAGGGTTCCCCCCTGCTGTGCTAGATACTCAGCCATTTCTGCTTGGGTAGCACTGGCCTCACCTGAATAATGCAGCTAAGGGTCACACTCGGAGCTGTAGCTTTTAAACTGTATCTGTCATTGCCTGGAAAATCCCATGAACAGAGGAGCCTGGCCGGCGACCATTCATGGGGCCACCAAGAGCTGGACGAGACTGAGCACACACACCTGTGTCCATTTGCAATATTGTATTCGTTTCAGGTGTCCAGCGCGGGGATTCAGTTATATGTATATTTGTATTCTTTTCCTTTATGGATCATTGCAACATATTGAGTAGAGTTCACTGCGCTATACAGAATATCCTTAAACTTTGTGTTTTAAATTGTGGCGAGAGCAGGACTACCAGAATGTTCAGGCCATCTGAAGAACCCCTGTGGTGGCAGAGGCAGGTGTCTCTGGCCTCCTGACATTCTGCAAGGCTGCGCGCCACTAAGACTACATTTGATTGGCCAGCAACAGCTTCTGGCATGTGCTCTGTACCCACGTGGTGGCACAAGGCTCCTCTCGACGGATGCCCGTGAGCTGGACTCCGTTCATCCTCACGGAGGTGCATGTGACAGGGCGTCTTTCCTGCAGGGAAGTTACTGTTGTAGCCATAAGGGCCGGCCTTCTCCTTCAGGAAAGGCTGGACTAGAGAAACGGAACGTAAATGTGAGAAGAGATTATGTGCGTGAGAACAGGAGAATGTGAGCTGTACCAGGTAATCCTACAGGAGAAGGTGTCAGAAAAGGGGACTAGAGACAGGTTCCTCCTACAGAGAGATTCTCTGGAAGCCTGTGTGTAAACGGGGCCTCTGAGGGACCGGGCATCAGAGGGAAAGAAAACTGCTGTTTAAGATTTTAAACATCTAAGTTTATTTCTCTAGAAATGCTCGTTAAAGAGACATACTCCACTGATTTGCGTTGTGATGATTAGCCAGCTCTCAAGACATTATTCACCTATACTGGGGGGAAATGAGACACTGGCCACTGCTCCGGCTGTTTATAAGTCACTGTACAAACTATGTTTTGCCCTGAAAAGACTTGAAGATTTAAGCTGATACTACCAGGAACTGTATGCAATGCTCTGTGGAGACCTAAATGGGAAGGAAATCTGTTTATGTATAGGCTTCCCTGGTAGCTCAGCTGGTAAAGAATCTGCCTGCCATGCAGGAGACACTGGTTTGATTCCTGGGTAGGGAAAGATCCCTTGAAGAAGGCGTGGGCTACTTACTCCAGTGTGCTTGGGCTTCCCTGGTGGTTCAGAGGGTAAAGAATCTGTCTGACCTGTGGGAGACCTCGGTTCGATCCCCGGGTTGGGAAGATCCCTGGAGAAGGGAACAACCCCCCACTCCAGTATTCTTGCCTGGAGAATTCCATGGGCCCCAAAGAGTTGGACGGTTGGACGTGACTTTCACTTTCACTTTCATAAATGTATGTGATGTGTATAGGGCTTCCCAAGTGACACAGTGGTAAAAAATCCACTTGCCATTGTAGGAAATGCAAAGTTTGATCCCTGGGTCAGGGAAGACCCCCTGGAGGAGGGTATGACAACCCACTTCAGTATTCATGCCTGGGAAATCCCATGGACAGAGGAGCCTGGCAGGCAACCATCCAGAGGGTCGCAGAGAGCCAGCCACAGCTTAAGTGACTGACCGTGCATGCATTGCAACGTATAACTGATTCACTTTGCAGTACAGCAGAAACTAACAAAACACTGTAAGGCGACTATACTCCAATAAAATAATAATAAAAAATTAAAAGATTTAAGCTGACAACAGTGACAGAATTTACTCTTCGTCTGAGGACAGAAGAGGTTAATGTCTCAACTCTCTGTGAAGAGGGGGAAAAACTAAAACAAAACTGGAAGGTAAAAACAAAGACTAAGCTGCGTGTGATTTGGTTGCACTTCTGGATTATCCTACATCCTGAAAAAGAAAAAATTTCTCTTGGGGGAAATGGCCTGGGGTTTAAAAAAGAAAACAAAATACTCCACTGATTTGCGTTGTGATGATTAGCCAGCTCTCAAGACATTATTCACCTATACTGGGGGGAAATGAGACACTGGCCACTGCTCCGGCTGTTTATAAGTCACTGTACAAACTATGTTTTGCCCTGAAAAGACTTGAAGATTTAAGCTGATACTACCAGGAACTGTATGCAATGCTCTGTGGAGACCTAAATGGGAAGGAAATCTGTTTATGTATAGGCTTCCCTGGTAGCTCAGCTGGTAAAGAATCTGCCTGCCATGCAGGAGACACTGGTTTGATTCCTGGGTAGGGAAAGATCCCTTGAAGAAGGCGTGGGCTACTTACTCCAGTGTGCTTGGGCTTCCCTGGTGGTTCAGAGGGTAAAGAATCTGTCTGACCTGTGGGAGACCTCGGTTCGATCCCCGGGTTGGGAAGATCCCTGGAGAAGGGAACAACCCCCCACTCCAGTATTCTTGCCTGGAGAATTCCATGGGCCCCAAAGAGTTGGACGGTTGGACATGACTGAGTGACTTTCACTTTCACTTTCATAAATGTATGTGATGTGTATAGGGCTTCCCAAGTGACACAGTGGTAAAAAATCCACTTGCCATTGTAGGAAATGCAAAGTTTGATCCCTGGGTCAGGGAAGACCCCCTGGAGGAGGGTATGACAACCCACTTCAGTATTCATGCCTGGGAAATCCCATGGACAGAGGAGCCTGGCAGGCAACCATCCAGAGGGTCGCAGAGAGCCAGCCACAGCTTAAGTGACTGACCGTGCATGCATTGCAACGTATAACTGATTCACTTTGCAGTACAGCAGAAACTAACAAAACACTGTAAGGCGACTATACTCCAATAAAAATAATAATAAAAAAATTAAAAAGATTTAAGCTGACAACAGTGACAGAATTTACTCTTCGTCTGAGGACAGAAGAGGGTTAATGTCTCAACTCTCTGTGAAGAGGGGGAAAAACTAAAACAAAACTGGAAGGTAAAAACAAAGACTAAGCTGCGTGTGATTTGGTTGCACTTCTGGATTATCCTACATCCTGAAAAGAAGAAAATGAAGGCTGTAGGCTGGCGCTGCAGGGGTCGTCTGGGCCTTTCCCACAGTCTGTGGAGTCGAGGCTCTTAAATTCTGGTCTTGACCTCTGCTCCCCTGTGCCTGCCTGGTCCAGGTGCAACATTATTGCAAGGGTTTTCCCATTACTGGAAACTGTGCAAACTTTAGACTGTGAATGTACAGATATGCTGAGCATGCAGCAATCCAGGGGTTAGGGTGCCCATATTACAATAAAAGGTCAAGACCTGTAACCTTACTTTGGTAAAATTCCTTTTATAATTAATAAGCAGTGATTATAGATCTTCTTCCAGATATAACTAAAGGGAGTCAGATTTAGCTTAATTTTAAACCATCTTGATCCCTTCGCTGTTATGAAGAATTTTTACAAGAATATTTAAAATAGTGATTCCTGCCTAACAAATCCTCTTTAAAGTAAACATAGAACAGCATGTACAATGATTTCTTAAAGTTTTTCACATGTTCACTTTTAGTGGTACAAGAGACTGTTATGTTCTAGGTTTTGTTTCTGTGTTTTTTTGAAAGGATTGGTTTGATTTTTTTAAAAATTTCATTAACTAAGAGAAGGAAACACAAAATTCTCTAGAATTTTAGCCTGAAGCATAGTAAAACTTTTCTTACTCCAACATTCTATGAAGTGTATTTCTGTATTTATATAGTATTAATAAATATAAGACAAATCCCATTATATGTACTCATTAATTGATATTTTGAACAAAATTGCTAAGCTTATGTCTCCAAAATGTTAACTTTGATTAAGGCATATAAAATGTCTCCAAATTAACTATGAAACATAATAAGGACAAGGGTAAAAAAGGTAACAAAACACTGTAAGGCGACTATACTCCAATAAAAATAATAATAAAAAAATTAAAAAGATTTAAGCTGACAACAGTGACAGAATTTACTCTTCGTCTGAGGACAGAAGAGGGTTAATGTCTCAACTCTCTGTGAAGAGGGGGAAAAACTAAAACAAAACTGGAAGGTAAAAACAAAGACTAAGCTGCGTGTGATTTGGTTGCACTTCTGGATTATCCTACATCCTGAAAAGAAGAAAATGAAGGCTGTAGGCTGGCGCTGCAGGGGTCGTCTGGGCCTTTCCCACAGTCTGTGGAGTCGAGGCTCTTAAATTCTGGTCTTGACCTCTGCTCCCCTGTGCCTGCCTGGTCCAGGTGCAACATTATTGCAAGGGTTTTCCCATTACTGGAAACTGTGCAAACTTTAGACTGTGAATGTACAGATATGCTGAGCATGCAGCAATCCAGGGGTTAGGGTGCCCATATTACAATAAAAGGTCAAGACCTGTAACCTTACTTTGGTAAAATTCCTTTTATAATTAATAAGCAGTGATTATAGATCTTCTTCCAGATATAACTAAAGGGAGTCAGATTTAGCTTAATTTTAAACCATCTTGATCCCTTCGCTGTTATGAAGAATTTTTACAAGAATATTTAAAATAGTGATTCCTGCCTAACAAATCCTCTTTAAAGTAAACATAGAACAGCATGTACAATGATTTCTTAAAGTTTTTCACATGTTCACTTTTAGTGGTACAAGAGACTGTTATGTTCTAGGTTTTGTTTCTGTGTTTTTTTGAAAGGATTGGTTTGATTTTTTTAAAATTGCATTAACTAAGAGAAGGAAACACAAAATTCTCTAGAATTTTAGCCTGAAGCATAGTAAAACTTTTCTTACTCCAACATTCTATGAAGTGTATTTCTGTATTTATATAGTATTAATAAATATAAGACAAATCCCATTATATGTACTCATTAATTGATATTTTGAACAAAATTGCTAAGCTTATGTCTCCAAAATGTTAACTTTGATTAAGGCATATAAAATGTCTCCAAATTAACTATGAAACATAAAATGGAAAAGAAAGCTTCTTAGGTATCAGAATAAATGTAAAAGATTTAAGATTTTATATTTCTGCTGAATGCTTTGTTTAGCAGAAAATTCTCTCAACTATAAATTTATTCATTTTAAATATAAATTTTGAACTCAGAAGAAAACAAAATCTCAAACTTATGAGGAAAATGAAAGTTTTAAATTTTCACTAAAGGAGTCATATGTAAACATGTCTTTTTTAGCTCAAATTTTAAAAGTGGGAAAAAACTTCATTTTCAATTTAGAAATATTTCAGACAACACAAACATAAAAGCGATGTAATAAACGCTGTCATCTTTCCACCACCAAGATTTATGAACGTTTAACATTTTCCTCTATGTCCTCCAAGCCATTGAAAAACAAGTATACACTTGAGAACCCCAACCCCTTTTCCATTTCCTGATGCCCCTCTGGCTATAGAAGTCATCATTATCTTTCATTTACTAGATCATTTTTCGTATCTCCACTTCTACACTTTAATCATCTACTTAGGCAACAAAAGAAAAAAAAGTGAACAAGGTATCATTTATGATATTCCTAAATTTACTGTTTCTAAATTTACCTTAAAATTAGTGGAAAGTTTCACACACACATATTTATTGGAAGTAATATTTACTGATTAATTTTAGTGTAAAAACCACAATGCAATGCTGATTAAATATAAGCAGTTAAGTTAAAACATTTCGTTGCCTTGCCTCAACAAACTTCCGGGGTTGCAGAAATTGAGAAAATATGCCTCCTACCTCCTTTTTACTCACATTCTTTAGAAGTGAGTGATTTAAATTTTAAAATGAAAAGAAAGTGAAAGTAAAGTTGTTCAGTGGTGTCTGACTCTTTGTGACCCACGAAGGAGCCATGGAATTCTCCAGGCATGAATCCTGGAGTGGGTCGCCTTCCCCTTCTCCAGGGGATCTTTCCAACCCTGGGATTGAAGCCAGCTCTCCGACATTCCACGCAGATTCTTTAACATCTGAGCCACCAGGAAAGCCCAAGAATCCTGGAGTGGGTGACCCATCCCCTGACCATTTTCATATTACACAAGGTATTGGTAATATGGTTAAGGCTTTCTATTTCATGTATTATCCCCATTCCTCTCATTTTCGTCTTTTCATAAAAAGAACACGTGTAGGTAGCCTCATACCTGAATATTAATTTTCACGTTTTACATTCTCGTAACATCTTGTTAGGATCCTTTCTTTTAAGTTATTCTGAGGAGCCACCAAAGTTACCTCTGTTTTGATTTGCGAAGACAGTATCAGCAGCGTCATAGTTAAAGAAATGAACATTGACTTTAGGAGGTGTTTTTATTTGTTTGTTTTTTGTCTTTCTTCTGGAGCCAGACTTCCCTTCATAAGGAAGCAAATGCATTTCCGAAAAAGTGTGTTGAAACCGAATGCAGTACTGCTGTGGATGTGCATGAACTGCTTGGCGGTGAATCGTCACAGAGCCCCCTTCCCATTTCTACGTCTCTCTGAAGGCATCAGGGCAGAAATCCACATCAGAACATTTCAGGCCCTGTGTTATCCTAAATACAACCTTCAGAGAGAAAATTTTAGGATCACATAAACATGAGTTTAAATGTATTTTCCCTATCATTTCTTCACTGATCAATTTTAGTGTAAAAACCACAATGCAATGCTGATTAAATATAAGCAGTTAAGTTAAAACATTTCGTTGCCTTGCCTCGACAAACTTCCGGGGTTGCAGAAATTGAGAAAATATGCCTCCTACCTCCTTTTTACTCACATTCTTTAGAAGTGAGTGATTTAAATTTTAAAATGAAAAGAAAGTGAAAGTAAAGTTGTTCAGTGGTGTCTGACTCTTTGTGACCCACGAAGGAGCCATGGAATTCTCCAGGCATGAATCCTGGAGTGGGTCGCCTTCCCCTTCTCCAGGGGATCTTTCCAACCCTGGGATTGAAGCCAGCTCTCCGACATTCCACGCAGATTCTTTAACATCTGAGCCACCAGGAAAGCCCAAGAATCCTGGAGTGGGTGACCCATCCCCTGACCATTTTCATATTACACAAGGTATTGGTAATATGGTTAAGGCTTTCTATTTCATGTATTATCCCCATTCCTCTCATTTTCGTCTTTTCATAAAAAAAGAACACGTGTAGGTAGCTTCATACCTGAATATTAATTTTCACGTTTTACATTCTCGTAACATCTTGTTAGGATCCTTTCTTTTAAGTTATTCTGAGGAGCCACCAAAGTTACCTCTGTTTTGATTTGCGAAGACAGTATCAGCAGCGTCATAGTTAAAGAAATGAACATTGACTTTAGGAGGTGTTTTTATTTGTTTGTTTTTTGTCTTTCTTCTGGAGCCAGACTTCCCTTCATAAGGAAGCAAATGCATTTCCGAAAAAGTGTGTTGAAACCGAATGCAGTACTGCTGTGGATGTGCATGAACTGCTTGGCGGTGAATCGTCACAGAGCCCCCTTCCCATTTCTACGTCTCTCTGAAGGCATCAGGGCAGAAATCCACATCAGAACATTTCAGGCCCTGTGTTATCCTAAATACAACCTTCAGAGAGAAAATTTTAGGATCACATAAACATGAGTTTAAATGTATTTTCCCTATCATTTCTTTACTGATCAATTAGGCAACAATATATCAAGAGATGGTCTTGTGGTTGTTCCGTCGCTAAGTCACATCTGACACGTTGCAACCCCATGGACTATGGCCCTCCAGCCTCCTCTGTCCATTGCATTTTTAGGCAAGAACACTCAAGTGGGCTGCCATTCCCTTTTCCTGGGGTCGAACCTACGTCTGTTACATTGGAAGGTGGACCCTTTACCACTGAGTGAGCCACCAGAGAAGCCCTGTATCCAGAGATACCTGCAGTCCCTTTAAAATTTAACTCAAGATCTGAATGCGTAAAGGGAAAAAGATGCAAGGAACATGCCTGGGGTAGATACTTGAGATTGCTAAACTGTTTCCAGATTAGACAGCCGGTAGCCACCAGTGATATTTACTCTAGGCGAACACAGTTTGAAGGTAAAGATGTGTAATTATGCAAGACTCCACCTTGTTTTTCAGATTCAAACCAAAGCACATTGTAGCCCTCCATAAAGGTCACTCCAGGTCTCATATGCTAGGTGTTTTAAAAATGGCATAGTGATTTTGACTGCCTCATTTCTTAAAAGAATGTATTGCTATGTAATCTATTTAAGATGTATTTTTTATAAGTTTTATGTACCAAGTCTTTTTTCAAAGACATTACAGATCTTTTACCACAAAATGAATTCAAGAGTATGAAAAGCTATCTTCAGAGATTCCCTTGTTATAATTCAGAAAGAGCTTCAGACATATGGACTAGGTGTTTACCCAACTTTTTGTTTCTTTTCTTCTTCTCAGTCATCTATCACGTTTTCAGCCTTTACGCTTCTAGTATTCTTCCCCCTCAGATAGCTTCATAGTCATTGCCATCCACTGAGGTCATTTTTCTTCTTCTTTGTCTAAAATTTTGGTCAGTTCATTAACTACCTTTCAATAGTCTTATGTCTCTTTCTCATTACAGTCACACAGAAAATAAAGGTACTGGGTTAGAAGTAAAAAGACGTTTTACTAAGTATCTGATTGAGTCTTTTTGGTCCTCAATTTCGTCATAGGTAATTTGGGGAGTTAGGGCTATTCGCTTTCTGAGGTTCTGAGACATATGATTAACTGCCTGATTAACTGAAGCTGAGACTCTGAAACTGATAAATTCTGCGCTCTCAAAATTATCTCAATATATTGCACGTGTGACAAGTGGTCTCTCTTTTTAAAAATGTAGGCACACTTATGCCTGTTTAAGCCTGTTCCTTTTAAGTATTTAATGTTCCCTTTTTAAATTCTTCTGTGCATAAACTCTCCTTCACGTGACTTCCTGAAGGGCATTCTTCATTTGAATCAGCTGGTTTCCAGTGTGAAGAATTGTATGTAAAGCTGTGTATTTTAAAGAGATGTTGGATAATTTGGGTGATGCATTTTACTGATGAGACCAGTAAGGGTAGGGAGCAACATAATCACTTCTTTGTAAAGATCCTTTCTGAGTGCAGTATTTTTTGCCAACTCCACAAAAAGCTTGAACCATTGGGCTGCATAAGTGAAAAGGGGATTCGCTGTGGGATGGGTTATTACTGCAATCATCTGATATGACTTTGGGGGTTTTCCAAATGCTGATTTAGTCATTAGCACTAAGAGTTACATAATAGGCACCCTCAAGGTATTACCAAAAGTTATTATATTTTGAGTTAGCACTTCCACTGTTTTTAAGACGGAGAAGTTGATCACTGACAGACTGTTTAGGAAGCTTGCCAACATTTTTACCTGGATGTTAGCACATTTACTCAGGTTTCTTGTTTATAAACAACTTAGGTAAGTTATAAAATCTCTTGCTAATCCAGGCGATGCTTTATGCTCACATGAGTTTATAATTCCATGGGGAGTGACTATGAAGGAAATGAACTTTTAGTTTCAAAGATCAGATGCAGGGATATTAGTAGAAATCCAAAACCTGGGAGTCCAGCATGACTTACAGGAGTTCATGGAGGAAACTATCACATCAAGTAAGTTAAAGAGGAAATATAAAATGAATCACAAAAAGTCATACAGAGTTGTAAGAATACTGCGGGTTCTTTTCTTCGAAAGTTGATGCATGCATGTGTGCTCAGTCGCTTGGGTTGTGTCCGCCCTTTGTGAACCTATGGACTATAGCCTGCTGGGCAAGCCCCTAAGGTCCACACAAAGATTGATCTTTTCTCAATTTCGTCATAAAAATTTTTAGGCACAAACTTGATAGACTGAGACTCTGAAACTGATAAATTCTGCTCTCAAAATTATCTCAATATATTGCACGTGTGACAAGTGGTCTCTCTTTTAAAAATGTAGGCACACTTATGCCTGTTTAAGCCTGTTCCTTTTAAGTATTTAATGTTCCCTTTTTAAATTCTTCTGTGCATAAACTCTCCTTCACGTGACTTCCTGAAGGGCATTCTTCATTTGAATCAGCTGGTTTCCAGTGTGAAGAATTGTATGTAAAGCTGTGTATTTTAAAGAGATGTTGGATAATTTGGGTGATGCATTTTACTGATGAGACCAGTAAGGGTAGGGAGCAACATAATCACTTCTTTGTAAAGATCCTTTCTGAGTGCAGTATTTTTTGCCAACTCCACAAAAGCTTGAACCATTGGGCTGCATAAGTGAAAAGGGGATTCGCTGTGGGATGGGTTATTACTGCAATCATCTGATATGACTTTGGGGGTTTTCCAAATGCTGATTTAGTCATTAGCACTAAGAGTTACATAATAGGCACCCTCAAGGTATTACCAAAAGTTATTATATTTTGAGTTAGCACTTCCACTGTTTTTAAGACGGAGAAGTTGATCACTGACAGACTGTTTAGGAAGCTTGCCAACATTTTTACCTGGATGTTAGCACATTTACTCAGGTTTCTTGTTTATAAACAACTTAGGTAAGTTATAAAATCTCTTGCTAATCCAGGCGATGCTTTATGCTCACATGAGTTTATAATTCCATGGGGAGTGACTATGAAGGAAATGAACTTTTAGTTTCAAAGATCAGATGCAGGGATATTAGTAGAAATCCAAAACCTGGGAGTCCAGCATGACTTACAGGAGTTCATGGAGGAAACTATCACATCAAGTAAGTTAAAGAGGAAATATAAAATGAATCACAAAAAGTCATACAGAGTTGTAAGAATACTGCGGGTTCTTTTCTTCGAAAGTTGATGCATGCATGTGTGCTCAGTCGCTTGGGTTGTGTCCGGCCCTTTGTGAACCTATGGACTATAGCCTGCTGGGCAAGCCCCCTAAGGTCCACACAAAAGATTGAACTCATTCTTTTAAGAAATTGTTATCAGCAATTTAGTCAACAACTACTCAGCTCATTAGAAAGCAGACAGAAAGGAATTTCTTAAACCTCTATGTCCGCCAAAATTATCTCTGCCTCTAAAGTAGTGTGTAAACACAGAATGGATCTAAATTAAATCCCTTTTGTAGATATCTAGCACATATAAAAATTAGGTAGCAATAGTCATCAAATAGCCATAGGATGAAATTGCAGAAATGTCTGTCATTTTCTTCATCTTTCTTTTAAAAAAATCATTTTATTTGAATAACCATAAAAGCCCAAGCTTTAGAGGGGAAGAAATAAAAGAGAAGACTAAAAGATATGGCAGTCATATTAAGTCTAGAAAGTAGTTTCTTAGCTGAAGATGTGAAATAAGATATTTAGTGAAAATCACGTAGAATTTCAGAAAGACCTAGATCTGGATACGGTCTGTCATTATGTGAAACTGAGGTGCAGTACACCGTGTGCACACACGCATAATCCATTCCGTTCAGTTCAGTCGCTTGGTCACGGCTGCCTCTTTCCATCCCCATGGACTGTGGCCCATGAGGCGTCCCTGTCCCTCACCATCTCCCAGAGCCTGCTCAAACTCAGGTGCAGTGATTCAGTGATGCCATCCAGCCGTCTCGTCCTCTGTCGTCCCCGTCTCCCTTTGCCTTCTAATTTTCCCAGCAGTCAGGCTCTTTTCCAGGGAGTCATCTCTTCGCATCAGGTGGCCAAAGTACTGTAGCTTCAGCATCAGTCCTTCCAATCTCGCATAATACATTATTAATGGTCATATTTGGACTTGGTAGGGGAAACTTTAATTCCATGACTACTGTCAATATTAGCTTGAATTTATGCATCTGAATTTACATTATAACGTTTTCTGAAATGGGATATGAAACCAAAGGAAGAACTGACCTAGAAAATATCAGTGGCTAAATAATGTGCATTGAATTACATGTAATAATAATTTTTATGGTCAAAATGTGGATGCCTTTCCTTTTAAGATATTTATTCATTAGATTTGAATGTCAGAGCTCAAGAATATGATTATCTAGTTTGTAAATTAATATTATTTTCACCCAGGAAAGGGTCTTAGAGATTACAGGAGACAAAGAAACCAAGGTCTGAAAAGAGAAGAAAGAAATCCAAGTTCATGAAATAAATTACCTACAGTGATAGGATAGAATTCTTTCCACTTCTCAGGTGTCTCTTTAAAAATGACTGGATAAAGGAAAATGTGCAGAGATGAAAGCACCACAGTTCTATCTGGTTCATAACATTTGTTTTGATAAAAATTCTACTAAAGGTAAAGCTGAGTCAGTTTGTTTCAGTGAGAAACATCAAAGTTCCTACAGAAGCTCTTCACCTCTTTGTTACTCAATTTCCCCATGTGTAAACAGCTCAAAACCCACCCTATACACTTGACGATACCAGAGATGTTGATTAAGTGTGACGCCCAGCAAATCATCTGGACATAGACCCTCGTCTAATTCTTATCCACATTTCTGAGACGTCATCCATGTTATTATCCCTATTTTGGAAATGCGGATACTTGGATACTTGAGCTTGACTGAGTAAAAACTCCAAGATCTGGATACGGTCTGTCATTATGTGAAACTGAGGTGCAGTACACCGTGTGCACACACGCATAATCCATTCCGTTCAGTTCAGTCGCTTGGTCACGGCTGCCTCTTTCCATCCCCATGGACTGTGGCCCATGAGGCGTCCCTGTCCCTCACCATCTCCCAGAGCCTGCTCAAACTCAGGTGCAGTGATTCAGTGATGCCATCCAGCCGTCTCGTCCTCTGTCGTCCCCGTCTCCCTTTGCCTTCTAATTTTCCCAGCAGTCAGGCTCTTTTCCAGGGAGTCATCTCTTCGCATCAGGTGGCCAAAGTACTGTAGCTTCAGCATCAGTCCTTCCAATCTCGCATAATACATTATTAATGGTCATATTTGGACTTGGTAGGGGAAACTTTAATTCCATGACTACTGTCAATATTAGCTTGAATTTATGCATCTGAATTTACATTATAACGTTTTCTGAAATGGGATATGAAACCAAAGGAAGAACTGACCTAGAAAATATCAGTGGCTAAATAATGTGCATTGAATTACATGTAATAATAATTTTTATGGTCAAAATGTGGATGCCTTTCCTTTTAAGATATTTATTCATTAGATTTGAATGTCAGAGCTCAAGAATATGATTATCTAGTTTGTAAATTAATATTATTTTCACCCAGGAAAGGGTCTTAGAGATTACAGGAGACAAAGAAACCAAGGTCTGAAAAGAGAAGAAAGAAATCCAAGTTCATGAAATAAATTACCTACAGTGATAGGATAGAATTCTTTCCACTTCTCAGGTGTCTCTTTAAAAATGACTGGATAAAGGAAAATGTGCAGAGATGAAAGCACCACAGTTCTATCTGGTTCATAACATTTGTTTTGATAAAAATTCTACTAAAGGTAAAGCTGAGTCAGTTTGTTTCAGTGAGAAACATCAAAGTTCCTACAGAAGCTCTTCACCTCTTTGTTACTCAATTTCCCCATGTGTAAACAGCTCAAAACCCACCCTATACACTTGACGATACCAGAGATGTTGATTAAGTGTGAACGCCCAGCAAATCATCTGGACATAGACCCTACGTCTAATTCTTATCCACATTTCTGAGACGTCATCCATGTTATTATCCCTATTTTGGAAATGAGGATACTTGGATACTTGAGGTTGACTGAGTAAAAACTCCAAGATGCCCTGATGCCTATGGAGTAGGGCTATGTTTGAACTCAAAGGCCAGACTGTTCACCTGTAAGTCGAACTGCTTTTTTTTTCCTGACTCTCCTTCCTTTATTGTCCTAAAATATGTAGTGATGGATGTGTGTGTGGAAACATCAATGTATTAAAGCATTTTACACATGCAAGACAGTATCATTTCTAGAGAGGATCCTGGACCCATCTCACATTATCCTGGGTAATCAATTTTTAAACATGCAGGTCTGATCTTTCTAATGAGTTCCATTACAAGAAAGATTGAGATAGAACATACATCGGCACTATGGAGAAGCCCATTTATTTTACTGATTTATCTAAAATTCCTGTACTGAACTCTCTTGAACATTGCTGTAATAGAATTTGACCTGTGTGCATAAGACAACCTTCATTTCCATGCCAATTAGATTTGTTTTATGAAGTCAGTTTGCACTCAGGCATATTTCCCCATGGTTCATCAGTTTCCTGTTTTTATCTCCTTTACCTAATCAACATATTACATTCTTATATTCCATCTTAATAGAAGTAAAGCCTCAAAAAAAAATATTATCAGTAGTGGTTATAAATTTATAAATTAATCACATAGCATTTTAGTAAATGAACTGAACCAGAAGTCCAGCCTATAATGGCCTCCATCCAAATGAACGTAGCTACTGATGACCCTCACAAAGTAAAAAAATTATATTCAAGGACAGTACTATCAGACTTCTATTATGTAGCCGTTTCATAACCAAGCTAAAATGTTTATTGAACATTGGCTCTAGGGTAGATATTCGCCATCAACACAGTTCATGTTTTCATGGTTAAAAAAAGAAATACATGTAGACAATCTCAAATTTGGATCAGAGTTAATGGGCTCTGTCAAGGATTAAAATTTTGTACCCAGAAACCCTTAAATCTCACAGCCCTCAAATTCCGTCTGGCATTTTCTAACATTTTTGTAAACAACTAAAATTTGGTTTCATGGGAGACTTGGTTGTACTCTTAAGACTTTCTCTCTCATGATTCTTGATGCATTAATCAACTGGGTATTTCTAGATGTGAAACTCTGATGTAAATCAACTTCTCTCTTGGAGAAGAAAATGTAAGTCATTGCCTGAAAATTTTCCTGTTAGTTCTTGACTTTCTGTAAAAGAAAAATAACTCTTGATTTCATGTCACATAGTGAAACTCACTACAGAAACTCAATTCATTACACAAACAGCAGTAAGTGCTTTTATTTTATTATAGGCTACCTCTGGAAGGATTCCTACCCTGTATATGTATCATTCACCTAAAATATCTTTGCAGAGGCATTCACTGTTTTAAACCACTCAGCTCGTGTGTCTGTGTGAAGTTCATGTCTCCTGTAGGGCACTGTGGAAGGTCAAGAGCACCATCCCAGCAGGGTAGGGCTAGTCGGCAGTTGCCTGTGGGCACCCACTTCTCTCATTTCTGAGAGACTCTACGGTAAATTTGAAGTTGTCTTCTAAAAGCATGTTGGGCCTCCCAAAGAAGTTCCATCATTTAATCCCTGAAAAATAAGTGCTCTAATAAGTTTCCCAAATGTTGTTGAATACTTATTGCAAGAGTCATGAAACTCTTGTCGGGAAGTTTTATGTTTGTGGGCTTGTCCATGATTTGCCTCCCCTTTGCTCTTTGATCTTCACACTCATAAGCGATTTCTGAATCATTCAGTGAAACATGCATGTTGCATACAGAAGGAGTAAAGTCATGAACACTGTGTTCCAGAGGAGTAGAAAGGAGAAGGCGTTGACCAAATCTTACTGAAGGTAAGGTAAAGTAATTCAAGGACAGTACTATCAGACTTCTATTATGTAGCCGTTTCATAACCAAGCTAAAATGTTTATTGAACATTGGCTCTAGGGTAGATATTCGCCATCAACACAGTTCATGTTTTCATGGTTAAAAAAAGAAATACATGTAGACAATCTCAAATTTGGATCAGAGTTAATGGGCTCTGTCAAGGATTAAAATTTTGTACCCAGAAACCCTTAAATCTCACAGCCCTCAAATTCCGTCTGGCATTTTCTAACATTTTTGTAAACAACTAAAATTTGGTTTCATGGGAGACTTGGTTGTACTCTTAAGACTTTCTCTCTCATGATTCTTGATGCATTAATCAACTGGGTATTTCTAGATGTGAAACTCTGATGTAAATCAACTTCTCTCTTGGAGAAGAAAATGTAAGTCATTGCCTGAAAATTTTCCTGTTAGTTCTTGACTTTCTGTAAAAGAAAAATAACTCTTGATTTCATGTCACATAGTGAAACTCACTACAGAAACTCAATTCATTACACAAACAGCAGTAAGTGCTTTTATTTTATTATAGGCTACCTCTGGAAGGATTCCTACCCTGTATATGTATCATTCACCTAAAATATCTTTGCAGAGGCATTCACTGTTTTAAACCACTCAGCTCGTGTGTCTGTGTGAAGTTCATGTCTCCTGTAGGGCACTGTGGAAGGTCAAGAGCACCATCCCAGCAGGGTAGGGCTAGTCGGCAGTTGCCTGTGGGCACCCACTTCTCTCATTTCTGAGAGACTCTACGGTAAATTTGAAGTTGTCTTCTAAAAGCATGTTGGGCCTCCCAAAGAAGTTCCATCATTTAATCCCTGAAAAATAAGTGCTCTAATAAGTTTCCCAAATGTTGTTGAATACTTATTGCAAGAGTCATGAAACTCTTGTCGGGAAGTTTTATGTTTGTGGGCTTGTCCATGATTTGCCTCCCCTTTGCTCTTTGATCTTCACACTCATAAGCGATTTCTGAATCATTCAGTGAAACATGCATGTTGCATACAGAAGGAGTAAAGTCATGAACACTGTGTTCCAGAGGAGTAGAAAGGAGAAAAGGCGTTGACCAAATCTTACTGATTATGGTCAAGGTAAAGATAGGAAGCTGATCACTGTGTTACTTTAATTCAGGTCCTATTTATTGGGCTGTTATTCATTCTACATACTGACCACAAAGGAGGGAGTATATCAAAACCCCCACGGCTTACTCTCCACCCTCAAGGGGTTCATAATCCAGCTGATTCAAAATAAAGTGAAAAGTACTCAAGGTAATTAACTTTTATTTAAATATAGAGTGAGGTTAAAAACAGAAAGCTATTTTTCATTATGATAGTAATAAATCTTATAAAAATCTTATATTTGAGGGAAATAGCATTTTAAGTATGGAAGCAGATACACAGCACAATTACATTTTCAAAGTTTTTCTTATTCAGCGCTTTTCAAAGATAATTGATCTTCAGCATGAAGATCAAAGAAGTAAGTATTCTGAATTCTCAGAATTATAAAAGTACATGCTGTATGATATTCAGTATAATTCCTTGATTCCTGAAGTATTTTAAAATGAGAATCCAAGGATTAATCAAATGTGTCAATTCATTTTCAGAAAAAAAAGGCATGTCTGTATTAATGTTTCTTATTTCACATCATTTGTAAGTTTTTTTTAATCAGGTAATTCCTGCTTGCTTTAATAGTGTATAGCAGTACTGCCAAGTTATTATCAGTGGACTCCTCAATCTCTAGAGTATTCCAGTGTCATGAAAGAAACACTGAGAATAAATATTTTCTTTGTGACCAAACAAGTAGCCCTGCTCTAGAACATGTGTTCCAAGAAGTCTCTGGGCATTCTCATTTCTGAAGAGACTCTGTAAATTTGAAGTTGTCTTCTAAAAGCATGTTGGGCCTCCCAAAGAAGTTCCATCATTTAATCCCTGAAAAATAAGTGCTCTAATAAGTTTCCCAAATGTTGTTGAATACTTATTGCAAGAGTCATGAAACTCTTGTCGGGAAGTTTTATGTTTGTGGGCTTGTCCATGATTTGCCTCCCCTTTGCTCTTTGATCTTCACACTCATAAGCGATTTCTGAATCATTCAGTGAAACATGCATGTTGCATACAGAAGGAGTAAAGTCATGAACACTGTGTTCCAGAGGAGTAGAAAGGAGAAAAGGCGTTGACCAAATCTTACTGATTATGGTCAAGGTAAAGATAGGAAGCTGATCACTGTGTTACTTTAATTCAGGTCCTATTTATTGGGCTGTTATTCATTCTACATACTGACCACAAAGGAGGGAGTATATCAAAACCCCCACGGCTTACTCTCCACCCTCAAGGGGTTCATAATCCAGCTGATTCAAAATAAAGTGAAAAGTACTCAAGGTAATTAACTTTTATTTAAATATAGAGTGAGGTTAAAAACAGAAAGCTATTTTTCATTATGATAGTAATAAATCTTATAAAAATCTTATATTTGAGGGAAATAGCATTTTAAGTATGGAAGCAGATACACAGCACAATTACATTTTCAAAGTTTTTCTTATTCAGCGCTTTTCAAAGATAATTGATCTTCAGCATGAAGATCAAAGAAGTAAGTATTCTGAATTCTCAGAATTATAAAAGTACATGCTGTATGATATTCAGTATAATTCCTTGATTCCTGAAGTATTTTAAAATGAGAATCCAAGGATTAATCAAATGTGTCAATTCATTTTCAGAAAAAAAAGGCATGTCTGTATTAATGTTTCTTATTTCACATCATTTGTAAGTTTTTTTTAATCAGGTAATTCCTGCTTGCTTTAATAGTGTATAGCAGTACTGCCAAGTTATTATCAGTGGACTCCTCAATCTCTAGAGTATTCCAGTGTCATGAAAGAAACACTGAGAATAAATATTTTCTTTGTGACCAAACAAGTAGCCCCTGCTCTAGAACATGTGTTCCAAGAAGTCTCTGGGCATTAGGAAGAACCCTGGCACATCCAGTGTCACCTGGACGCTGGGATTCTTTCGTGTCATTCTCAGTGTTCCAGGATCTGCTTTCATCAAACCAATGAGACCACTGAGAGTGGATAGCATGGTCGAGAACAGTTGGCATACGCACAGACCCTCTGACCACCTCAGTTTGACCTCAAAAAACCCTTTGGATTAGAGATGGGCTAGTTCCGTGAATTGAATTGAATGCATTGTTCTGTACCATCTTTTCAGCAGAACCAAAACCGAACAAGTAATGGTCTCAGAATCATTTCCAAAGAGTAGAATTGGCACATGCCATGATGCCTGTGGGTCTAGACAGACAGAGGCTGGAGACTCCCATCAAACTGTAACTTCTGGATTGACTTAGAGTCTCGGAGCAGTAGTAGTTGATGGAACATTGATTTCAGAGCCAATGGTCAATGGCCAATGAGTTCTTGCCACTTGACACATTGAAATGTGGGTCTGTTTTCTTAGAACCTTAACCTTACCATTGCCACCTCATCTAATTCCCTCCTATCCATTAGTATTTCATTATTTTTCTACTCCTTTCTGGGTACAGGGCAGATGGAAAGGGACTTATCTTGAGTTTGATTCAGTTAAACTTCAGGGATATTTGAGCCAGAAGACAGAGTGAAACTTCTAGAAATTTCCACGTCAACATCAGGGGTTTTGATTCATCCTGGGTGTGGTCCTGGGAGGTTAGGTGCCAAAGAAAACTGCAAACGTGATGTTAAGCCAAGTGACTTTCCAAGACCACATAGATATTCATGCTGTATGATATTCAGTATAATTCCTTGATTCCTGAAGTATTTTAAAATGAGAATCCAAGGATTAATCAAATGTGTCAATTCATTTTCAGAAAAAAAAGGCATGTCTGTATTAATGTTTCTTATTTCACATCATTTGTAAGTTTTTTTTAATCAGGTAATTCCTGCTTGCTTTAATAGTGTATAGCAGTACTGCCAAGTTATTATCAGTGGACTCCTCAATCTCTAGAGTATTCCAGTGTCATGAAAGAAACACTGAGAATAAATATTTTCTTTGTGACCAAACAAGTAGCCCCTGCTCTAGAACATGTGTTCCAAGAAGTCTCTGGGCATTAGGAAGAACCCTGGCACATCCAGTGTCACCTGGACGCGTGGGATTCTTTCGTGTCATTCTCAGTGTTCCAGGATCTGCTTTCATCAAACCAATGAGACCACTGAGAGTGGATAGCATGGTCGAGAACAGTTGGCATACGCACAGACCCTCTGACCACCTCAGTTTGACCTCAAAAACCTTAGGATTAGAGATGGGCTAGTTCCGTGAATTGAATTGAATGCATTGTTCTGTACCATCTTTTCAGCAGAACCAAAAACCGAACAAGTAATGGTCTCAGAATCATTTCCAAAGAGTAGAATTGGCACATGCCATGATGCCTGTGGGTCTAGACAGACAGAGGCTGGAGACTCCCATCAAACTGTAACTTCTGGATTGACTTAGAGTCTCGGAGCAGTAGTAGTTGATGGAACATTGATTTCAGAGCCAATGGTCAATGGCCAATGAGTTCTTGCCACTTGACACATTGAAATGTGGGTCTGTTTTCTTAGAACCTTAACCTTACCATTGCCACCTCATCTAATTCCCTCCTATCCATTAGTATTTCATTATTTTTCTACTCCTTTCTGGGTACAGGGCAGATGGAAAGGGACTTATCTTGAGTTTGATTCAGTTAAACTTCAGGGATATTTGAGCCAGAAGACAGAGTGAAACTTCTAGAAATTTCCACGTCAACATCAGGGGTTTTGATTCATCCTGGGTGTGGTCCTGGGAGGTTAGGTGCCAAAGAAAACTGCAAACGTGATGTTAAGCCAAGTGACTTTCCAAGACCACATAGATAGAGTTGTTTGAGGAGAGAGTGAGACGGACGGAGACAAGAGTACGGAAGCATATCCACTTCCATATGTGAAAATAGACAGCCAGTGGGAGATTGTCGTGTGACTCAGGAAGTCCCACCAGGGCTCTGTGGCAACCGTGAGGGGTGGCCACAAGGGAGAGGACATATGTACACCTGGGGCTGATTCATGTTGATGTGTGGCAGAAATCAAATCAATATTTAAAGCAATTATCCCTTGATTAAAAATAAAGAAAAACAGAATTGCAGGGAGGTGGCAGAGGGACACAGCGTGAGGTCTCAGAGAGGCTGAGGCCCTCTGACGAGGAATCAGAGGGAAGCTGGTGAGGCTTCCAGAAACAGTAACTGCATTTCTAGGTGGTCGGAGATGCAGGTATGTAGCACCACCCCTGAAGGGGTGACCCTTCAGGGGTCACACGGGGGGCTCCTTGTGTTCCCTCCTCTTCTCTCTCTTTTGTGGGACCCTCAGGAGTTCTGATAACAGCTATCAGGGTGCTGCCCAGGAGTCACCTCCCTCCCTGTCAGCCTGGGCATCCTCGGTCTCGGAGTCTTCTGTGGGAATGCTGGCCTTCAGTCCCCTGCGGCACCGCCTTGCCCCCAGGGTGGGCAGTGTGGAGACGTTGGACTAAATTGCTATCGCTTTCATATAGTTCAGTGTTAGGATGCCGAGCCCTGTAGAGGTTCCAGATGCCAAGAAAGTAAATGGAAAGGGAGATTTTCACCTTGGTTTTGGCTTTAGTGGGTTTTCTCATTGGAGGAAAATGCCTCCTCTGAATTAATGGACACATTAAAGGAAGGGTAAAGAAGTCATAATTCAGTAATACTGCAGAGTCATCAGCCTGTCCCTCAGCTCCTCGTGGGCCTGAAAGTAACGAGGAATTTAAAGGAGCTGCAATGGCAGAGCTTGTCAGTCCTGCCAACTAGTGCAACTTGAGCTGAGACACAGCATAAGAAAATCATTGAAGCTGCTTGCTTCATTGTGGGTCAAATTTGTATTTCCTAAGGGAGCAAAGGTAGGTGAAAGACAGGTGTCCACTATAAGAAGTCTTAATCTGTATTCATTGGAGTTATTATCCAAATTTAGGTTCAGATTATCTTTTTTTACCCCTAGAGAAAATGAAGGATGGTCACTTCTCATGTATATTGTTTAAAGAGGAAAATGAGAATGTGTCAGACCAGGCCCTATGACACACACGGTTCTGAGTCACGCCTAAGAAAAAGAAGGGGGTATCGTAATGGTGTATGACATATGGGTAAATACATGTTAGCGATACTCCGTTTTCATGCAGAAGACAAGGCTTTGTCTGTTTCAAGCGATGCGTTAGATAGTTGGGTTCTCAAGATATTACACTCCCCTTCCCCCTCAAGTTCTGAAATAATAAAAACTAGAACAGATGGAGAGAGAATGACACCTCTGTCCCTGCGGATGATGATCCTTTTGAGGACCGTGGCTTACCCCCAACACCATGTGGGCTGGATGCCACAGGAGGACGGTCGTGCGGGGATGTGCATTCTGCAGGCAGAGCAGTTCTTCAGGAGGGAGCAGAGCATTTGAGAGACAGAAACACACACATGCACGCGTGCACACACACACACACACACACACACACACACGGGAGAGGCATGGATGCGTGCTGGCTCCCACGCTCACTTTTTCCTTCCAGACTTTCCAGTTCAATACCTATCTGGAACAGAAGGAAGAAGAGAGCTCAGAGCACTGTAGGTCGAGAATTGCTCCATATGAAAGTCTTTCTCACTGTTGTTGCTGCTTAGTTGAGAAATTGTGGCCGACTCTTTGTGACCCCATGGACTGTGGTCCACCGGGCTCCTGTGTCTGTGGCATTTTCCAGACAAGAACACTCGAATGGGTTACCATTTCCTCCTCCTTGGGATCTTCCCCACCCAGGGATCAAATCCACGTCTCCTGCATTGGCAGGTGGATTCTTTACCACTAAACCACTGGGGAAGCACAAGATATGCATAAAACAATTAGAAGTAGAATATATAGTAGATAAAATAGGAAAAGGTAGCTTTAAAGTGAAATAAAGCATCCCACCTTTGATTCTTTATCTAAATTGGTATTCAAAAAAGCAGCTGACAAATACCTGGACACACATGGTAATCAGGTGAGAATTTGCCACAGGGGACCCGCAGGGGACCCAAAGCTGAACTGACCCATTCACCAATCTCCAGGGAGGGCCCTTGAGGGTTTGCATCAGAAGCCAATTCCCTCCACCCTGCCCAGGGCTCATGGATGGGGCCCTAACTTTAGAGGGAGAGGAAGCTGGCCCCTTTGCTGACCGGTCCCTTCTGCTCTCTCCATCACGTTAATCACATCCTTTTAACAAAGGATTCAATTCACCATTTCTACTACCGAGAAGACTCCTTATAAACCCCTCTTAATTTCTCATATGAACAGTCTGTGGCCTGAGATTCATATTTGATAAAAGTCTTCTTTAAGTACCTGGCTTTCATCATGACCCCAAGGAGAAAATGTCTTTAGCCGAGTCATTTGACCACACAGTATCTATTCACTTCTGCGGGGCCTGGAGACAGTTTTGCTGCACATACTGACAGGGCAGTATTTGCAGCACCCTCTCTCTCTCCTGCACCCTCCTCTGCTTTCTGCCTTCCGCTTATACAGACCCTCTGCCCTGGCGGCAGCTCCCAGCAGGGTGGCTGAGCACAGAGCAGAAGGAACCTTCAAAGCTGCGGCCTTCCTGCACAGACTTTCTAGAGAGGCGGTCGAGATGCCTGGGACAGACCTTCCGAGGGGTGGGATGAGTCTGGCGCTCAGATGTAGCCAACACAGCAAACAGATTTCTATGGGCCTAGTTCTGACATCATTCTAAGAGAGAAAGGGTTTACCAAGAAGTCTCCCAGCAAACACCCCTGAAGAGGCTGCTCTGTATTCAGGTCCCCATCCGTAAGGCTCCCACCATTCCTGAACCAGTGAGCCTTCTCCAGAGATACCACTAGGCAGTTAGTGGAAGGAGAGAGAAAAGGAGGAGAAGAGGTAGAGGAAGAAGGAAGGAAAGAAGAGAAAAGAAATAGAGAAGGAGAAGGAGAGAGATAGTCATGTGTTTAAGGACTCGCTGCTGCAGGTGAGGAGGCCGTGAGCCTGTCCAGGGTGGACGGCAGGCTGGAGACGGGTGGAGCGGGAGCGGGAAGCTGTCTGCCACGGAATTCCCACAAAACTCAGGAAGTTGACAGAGGAATACCCAGTCTTCTGTTCTGAAGCAAAACCCAGTCCGTATATCAGGAGCCCTTGACTCTGAGAGTCATTTGAAGCTCATCCCTAAACACACAGTCATTTGCACACCGAGGGCACCGGCAGCCCTCTGAGGATTACGAAGGAGAGGAGGAACAACAGCATCTTAAAAGGATAGCTCAGGCCCCAGTTCAGATGAGGGAACAGTCTCGTTGCCAGAAGCTAAATAAAGGTCCAAGCATGAAATGGAACTTGTGCTCTCCCCAAACGGTTTGTTCTTCTAACAGAACACTGAAACACTTGCTGTTCATTGTCCTGCTTGTCTTGGTCCCCACGGACACCTTGGGATCATGCATGTAAGCCAGTGTGGTTTGGGGCCAGGCAGTGTTTCACAAGGTTGGAAATGCCAGAAACAAATGTGGGGAGAACTCAGAGGGTTCATCTCTGGAGCGCGCTGGCACCCATGCACACAGTATCTATTCACTTCTGCGGGCCTGGAGACAGTTTTGCTGCACATACTGACAGGGCAGTATTTGCAGCACCCTCTCTCTCTCCTGCACCCTCCTCTGCTTTCTGCCTTCCGCTTATACAGACCCTCTGCCCTGGCGGCAGCTCCCAGCAGGGTGGCTGAGCACAGAGCAGAAGGAACCTTCAAAGCTGCGGCCTTCCTGCACAGACTTTCTAGAGAGGCGGTCGAGATGCCTGGGACAGACCTTCCGAGGGGTGGGATGAGTCTGGCGCTCAGATGTAGCCAACACAGCAAACAGATTTCTATGGGCCTAGTTCTGACATCATTCTAAGAGAGAAAGGGTTTACCAAGAAGTCTCCCAGCAAACACCCCTGAAGAGGCTGCTCTGTATTCAGGTCCCCATCCGTAAGGCTCCCACCATTCCTGAACCAGTGAGCCTTCTCCAGAGATACCACTAGGCAGTTAGTGGAAGGAGAGAGAGAAAAGGAGGAGAAGAGGTAGAGGAAGAAGGAAGGAAAGAAGAGAAAAGAAATAGAGAAGGAGAAGGAGAGAGATAGTCATGTGTTTAAGGACTCGCTGCTGCAGGTGAGGAGGCCGTGAGCCTGTCCAGGGTGGACGGCAGGCTGGAGACGGGTGGAGCGGGAGCGGGAAGCTGTCTGCCACGGAATTCCCACAAAACTCAGGAAGTTGACAGAGGAATACCCAGTCTTCTGTTCTGAAGCAAAACCCAGTCCGTATATCAGGAGCCCTTGACTCTGAGAGTCATTTGAAGCTCATCCCTAAACACACAGTCATTTGCACACCGAGGGGCACCGGCAGCCCTCTGAGGATTACGAAGGAGAGGAGGAACAACAGCATCTTAAAAGGATAGCTCAGGCCCCAGTTCAGATGAGGGAACAGTCTCGTTGCCAGAAGCTAAATAAAGGTCCAAGCATGAAATGGAACTTGTGCTCTCCCCAAACGGTTTGTTCTTCTAACAGAACACTGAAACACTTGCTGTTCATTGTCCTGCTTGTCTTGGTCCCCACGGACACCTTGGGATCATGCATGTAAGCCAGTGTGGTTTGGGGCCAGGCAGTGTTTCACAAGGTTGGAAATGCCAGAAACAAATGTGGGGAGAACTCAGAGGGTTCATCTCTGGAGCGCGCTGGTCCTTGGGCTGCCGCTGGCCTGGCTCCCAGCACCCAGGGTCGCTTCTTTGCCTGTCTGCAAATCCACTTTGCACAGGAATGTGGACATGCTTCATCTGAAAATGAAACTATGTGAACAGAAAGCTGCTTTTGGATGGGGAGAAAAAAAACCCACAAAGCGGGTATTCTAACTCACAGTAGAATTCCCTCCCTTTGTCGTGTGTTCACCAGTGATGCAATGGATCGAGAAAGCTGTAGTCAGGTTTGCACATGGGGAATAAAATGTTTATTCTCACTAACAATATGGACATGGAAGAACAGTTTTATCCTCGGGTTTCTTAGCCAGTTCACCGTGTTTACATTCACTGGGTACACGTCTCAACATGAATGTGAGGAAGCATATCTCTGCACACACATGTAGGCAAAGCAACTTGCAACACAAGCAAAGACCTGACAATGTTAACACATCTAAAATGTTATCGACTGTATGTGGCACATTTCCTAAGGCACTGACTGTGGAAAACGGTTAAAATGTTTATGCAGGTTTTTTTCCCCTACAAAGACTCAGAGCTAAATTTGCAAGTATTGCCTGGAATAGTATGTAATTATTACTTATTGGGACTTCCCTGGTGACTCAGATGGTAAAGAATCTGCCTGCCATGTGGTAGACCTGTGTTTGATCCCTGGGTTGGGAAGATCTCTTGGAGGAGGGCATGGCAACTCCAGTCATTTGAAGCTCATCCCTAAACACACAGTCATTTGCACACGAGGGCACCGGCAGCCCTCTGAGGATTACGAAGGAGAGGAGGAACAACAGCATCTTAAAAGGATAGCTCAGGCCCCAGTTCAGATGAGGGAACAGTCTCGTTGCCAGAAGCTAAATAAAGGTCCAAGCATGAAATGGAACTTGTGCTCTCCCCAAACGGTTTGTTCTTCTAACAGAACACTGAAACACTTGCTGTTCATTGTCCTGCTTGTCTTGGTCCCCACGGACACCTTGGGATCATGCATGTAAGCCAGTGTGGTTTGGGGCCAGGCAGTGTTTCACAAGGTTGGAAATGCCAGAAACAAATGTGGGGAGAACTCAGAGGGTTCATCTCTGGAGCGCTGGTCCTTGGGCTGCCGCTGGCCTGGCTCCCAGCACCCAGGGTCGCTTCTTTGCCTGTCTGCAAATCCACTTTGCACAGGAATGTGGACATGCTTCATCTGAAAATGAAACTATGTGAACAGAAAGCTGCTTTTGGATGGGGAGAAAAAAAACCCACAAAGCGGGTATTCTAACTCACAGTAGAATTCCCTCCCTTTGTCGTGTGTTCACCAGTGATGCAATGGATCGAGAAAGCTGTAGTCAGGTTTGCACATGGGGAATAAAATGTTTATTCTCACTAACAATATGGACATGGAAGAACAGTTTTATCCTCGGGTTTCTTAGCCAGTTCACCGTGTTTACATTCACTGGGTACACGTCTCAACATGAATGTGAGGAAGCATATCTCTGCACACACATGTAGGCAAAGCAACTTGCAACACAAGCAAAGACCTGACAATGTTAACACATCTAAAATGTTATCGACTGTATGTGGCACATTTCCTAAGGCACTGACTGTGGAAAACGGTTAAAATGTTTATGCAGGTTTTTTCACCCTACAAAGACTCAGAGCTAAATTTGCAAGTATTGCCTGGAATAGTATGTAATTATTACTTATTGGGACTTCCCTGGTGACTCAGATGGTAAAGAATCTGCCTGCCATGTGGGAGACCTGGGTTTGATCCCTGGGTTGGGAAGATCTCTTGGAGGAGGGCATGGCAACCCACTCCAGTATTCTTATCTGGAGAATCCCATGGACAGAGGAGCTTGGTGGGCTACAGTTAATGGGATCGCAAAGAAGCCAACACAACTGAGTGACTAAGCATAGCACATTACTTATTGAATATTCAGATCTACTTTGATCATTGAGGATTTCTTTTTGTTTTATGTTATGTGATTAGAGGAGGCGTTCCAGAAAGTTTTTATCTTTTTAAATGCATTTTCAAGTGCACACAGAAGTGCATTTAAATTTAGACCATGTGCATATTAGAGCCAGTGTGCTGTTATTTGGAGAATTTAAGTGTGTAAACAGCCATGGCCCAAGGTTTCCCATTATTATGTGAAACTATTGTTTTGTATACCATTCACCTCCCTGGTTTGCTTCTGCTATTTCCTCCTATTGAAATGACTTGTCCCTGCTCTTCTCTGAATGCCCAAATGTAGCCTAAGTCAAGTGCTACCGTCTTCAACCACCTCTCCTAACTCTGCTGGCCTTCATCTCCTCTTTAAACTCTAGTCATCTACCTCTACCCATTCTGGACAGTCAGCACTTTGCTCCTTGTGTTATTGTTTTCATTCTTAGAAGAAAAATCCCCGAAGGCAGGATCTCAGTCACTGTGAAGTGTGCTCCTCGTTTCATAGGTGCAAAGTGAATATTGTTGCAGTATTGAATGAACAAGTAAGAACTGAGGAAAAAACCTCTACAGAAATCCAAGAGCAAGTCCTAGAACTGAAATAGCTCTAACAGTTTTAAGAGTACTATTTTTTTTTCTGTCTAAACTGTCATCATCCAGCAGTCCCAATTCTCTGTATAAGCTGAATATAAGAATCGTTGAATGGGAGTATTGCCCTATGTGCTAATCAGTAAAACCTACAGATAAAGAGCTCATCAAAGAATAACCTTGAGAATGACATAAAGCAGAAGTACCCTTTTAAGATTAGGAGAAGAGTAGACCATAGAATTGAGGAAACAGATGCCATCTAAGAGATGTTATGGCTTATATGCTTCTGGGACTGAGGCTTTCCATGCAGCCTTTTATTCAACAACTCTTCCGTTGTTCAGTCGCTCAATCATGTCTGACTCTGTGAGCCCATAGACCACGGCACACTAGGCTTCCCTGTCCTTCACTATCTCGTGGAGTTTGCTTCAACTCATGTCCATTGAGTCAGTGATGCCATCCAGCCATTTCCTTGTCTGTTGCCCCTTCTTCTCCTGCCCTCAATCTTTCCCAGCATTGGGAGCTTTAGTGAACCTCTATATTTTACATCTGACACTCTCCTTGTTGCTGAGCAGATGATGATGGTAAACAGATTCCCTGCTCACAGGAAACCCGTGTAGAATCACAAGGTGCCAGGAAGCCGGGTGTGAGCTTGTACAGAAGACTATCAGAAAAGACTTCTATGATAAGTGGTCTTTGAGCTGAGCTGGGGATGAAATGGTGGTGGTGGGAACCGTGGAAACATCCAGAGAGAAAGTTTCCAGACCAGGGCACAGCATGTGCAAGTGCCTGCAGGCCCCAAGGTTACTTGGGCTCTTGAGGAAAAGAAAGAGCCCGATACAGTCCAGAGTGAACAGCCAGCAGTGGCAGGACCCAGGGGGAAGGGGGCGTGGAGCAGGCAGGGCGCTTACAGGACACAGGTAAGATTTGGGATTTTATTCGGGGAGAGATGGGCATCCTTGGGAGAGTCCAGGCAGTGGACTTCAGGTGACTTGGCTCTAGTCACATTGTAATAGGTTTCCTCTGGTGTCTCTGTGAAGAGCCGGGTAGAGGGGCCGTTAGGACTTACGACTCTCAAGCTGTGAATTTTGCAAGATGCAAATTGCATTCCATCAGTGTCAGGGGAGTGACACTGCAGCCTGCCCTCCTTCTCCTATTGCTGACGATCCTTCCACTCCACCGTCTCCCACGCCCTCTCCCTCCTCCGCCTGATGCCCGCCCCTGCATGCCAGCTGTGGCACTGCACTACTCTACATTTCGAGGTTCTGCACTGTGAGATTAAACATGTTTTCTTCATTTTTTGTTTGTTTGCTTTTATAGATTGTTTGTGTGGAAGCTACTATAAACCTGTTACAGTGAAAGGCTTTGTCCCTCAGTCGTGACTCTTTCCAACCCTATGGACTGTCACCCACCAGGCTCCTCTGTCTGCAGAATTCTCCAGGCAAGAAGACTGGTGTGGGTAGCTATTCCTTCTCCAGGGATCTTGCTGATCTAGGGACTGAACCCAAGCAGCCTGCATTGGCAGGTGGATTCTTTACAGCTTGGTCCGCCAGGAAGACCAGGAACTGAACCCAAGGGCAGCCTGCATTGGCACTCAATCTTTCCCAGCATTTTAGTGAACCTCTATATTTTACATCTGACACTCTCCTTGTTGCTGAGCAGATGATGATGGTAAACAGATTCCCTGCTCACAGGAAACCCGTGTAGAATCACAAGGTGCCAGGAAGCCGGGTGTGAGCTTGTACAGAAGACTATCAGAAAAGACTTCTATGATAAGTGGTCTTTGAGCTGAGCTGGGGATGAAATGGTGGTGGTGGGAACCGTGGAAACATCCAGAGAGAAAGTTTCCAGACCAGGGCACAGCATGTGCAAGTGCCTGCAGGCCCCAAGGTTACTTGGGCTCTTGAGGAAAAGAAAGAGCCCGATACAGTCCAGAGTGAACAGCCAGCAGTGGCAGGACCCAGGGGGAAGGGGGCGTGGAGCAGGCAGGGCGCTTACAGGACACAGGTAAGATTTGGGATTTTATTCGGGGAGAGATGGGCATCCTTGGGAGAGTCCAGGCAGTGGACTTCAGGTGACTTGGCTCTAGTCACATTGTAATAGGTTTCCTCTGGTGTCTCTGTGAAGAGCCGGGTAGAGGGGCCGTTAGGACTTACGACTCTCAAGCTGTGAATTTTGCAAGATGCAAATTGCATTCCATCAGTGTCAGGGGAGTGACACTGCAGCCTGCCCTCCTTCTCCTATTGCTGACGATCCTTCCACTCCACCGTCTCCCACGCCCTCTCCCTCCTCCGCCTGATGCCCGCCCCTGCATGCCAGCTGTGGCACTGCACTACTCTACATTTCGAGGTTCTGCACTGTGAGATTAAACATGTTTTCTTCATTTTTTGTTTGTTTGCTTTTATAGATTGTTTGTGTGGAAGCTACTATAAACCTGTTACAGTGAAAGGCTTTGTCCCTCAGTCGTGACTCTTTCCAACCCTATGGACTGTCACCCACCAGGCTCCTCTGTCTGCAGAATTCTCCAGGCAAGAAGACTGGTGTGGGTAGCTATTCCCTTCTCCAGGGGATCTTGCTGATCTAGGGACTGAACCCAAGCAGCCTGCATTGGCAGGTGGATTCTTTACAGCTTGGTCCGCCAGGGAAGACCAGGCAAACTTTCTACAGAGCTGTACTCAATAACCAATTGTGTTCGTTGGTACCTAGGCTAATTTTGTTGGGCTTATGAACAAATTGGACTCATGACCACGCTCTTGGAACAGAACTTGTTCATATGTAGGGGGTTACTGTAGAGCAAGAACATCGACAAGAGATGTGGGTGCCTAATGTTAGGGCGGTGGTGGGAAGCGGCTGACTTCTGGATACATCTTGGTAGAACCAAGGTCACATTACTCTTTAAGACTTTTACAAAGTAGGATTCTGCAGGACACAGAGGAAAGAAAAGTTTCTTTTCTAAGGGGACTCTGTGATAACAAATTCATCCTGGCAATCATCCGCCTCACCTTCCTCTCCAGGAGCCTCATCTGTTAGGATTAACCCCAGTTTTCAGAGACGCCTGGGTGACAGGTTTTGTGTCAGAAGTCAAGCCAGCTCCCCATTGCTCCAAAGCTACTCTTCTTTCCACTAAATCTCACATCTTGCCAGTTGTCATCCGCAAACCCAAGAAGAGTTTTGATCAGAAGGACCATATGTAGAGTGTTTTTTGGCATTAGGAAAAATTCCAAGTATTGACTAAATGGTTACGTTCATAAAAAAAATCACTAGCATCTTATTTGCAAAAGACTAGTGTACTGATGTTGAGCAATACTCTTATTTTGTAGGCCCCAAGCAATAAGGCAATAATTTATATTTGAGCAATTTTTAGTAAGTATACTGTGGGGAGGAGGCTTACATTCAGTAAGTGGTATTTTCTCTGCTTCCTTGGTTTGAAATGTGTGTTCAAAATTTAAATGGTATTTAAAGCCTACCTGAAAATGTCATTTAAGAAACTCTTTCTAAGAGCAAAAATGTAAGGTTGTTGCTGGGCCTGACTACTCATATATTCATTTATTCCGAAATATTAGCCAATAATGCCTTTTTTAATCCTATAAAATTTCTCAATCACCTATGCATTTACTCTAAGTCATTAACCAATCACCTAACAGGCCCATTGGCTCCACAGGCCCACCTGCAATGCAGGAGAGACAGGAGACAGGAGTTTGATCCCCACGTCAGACATATGCCTTGGAGGAGAAAATGGCAACCCACTCCCATATGCTTGCCTAGAAAATCCTATGGACAGAGGAGCCTGGCGGGCTACAGGTCCATGGGGTCATGAAGACTTAGACATGACTGGGTACAAGACAAGACAATAAGAACAGGTTTTATTTTAATAATAGCATTGTGCTAGACAGTGCTTTTTGTTGTAGCATTAGGATTCTAACCAATTCTTTCCTCTCTGTTCTCAAATAAGAATTTGACTGTTCTTAGAGAGTCTTGGCTGCTATCATATTTAGAAGCCATGATGCAAATACCCATATTTTAATCAAGAAATATGGACATTGACGTTAAAAAGGCTTCCCACTCATATAGTGTGAGTCATTTTCCCTCCATGAGATGTTTTTCTGCATATTTCTCCTGGACCCACGCCTGACTCAAACAAACTCAGCCTCTTGAGTCAGGAATTCATTTCTTCCCTTCCTCATCCTGTCCTCTGGAAACTCAAATTGAATACATTGTGTGTCTGTGCATAGTCCCTGTGGTTCATATTCTGGCCAAGAGATAGAAAGAATGATCTAGAACTTGGACACAGCCCTGCTCTCTGAAGACCTGACTTCTGAATAAGCCTTCAGGTGACACAATCAGAAGAAAGCCTGCCATTTTGCTGAGTATCATTTAATCAGCAACCCTTGATGAAGGTCTACCAATTTCTTCTTCTTTCTATAGTGTGGGGAAGAAGGGGGATTCAGGATGTGGGGGGACACATGTACACTATGGCCGATTCACGTTGATGTATGGCGAAAACCATCACAATGTTATAAAGTAACTTTTCTCCGATTAAACTAAATTGATTTTTTTTAAAAAAAAAAATTTTTAAGGCACAGCCTTTTTATTTGGCCACTTCTATTGATCTTTCATTTATATATCTTTGTTCTTTGGCCTGTGTGGGCCTCTCATTGCAGTGGCCTCTCTCGCTGCAGAGCACTGGCCCTGGGCGCAGGCACTCCAGAGCTCCGGCTCGGTAGTTGGACACATTGGTCCAGCCGCTCCAAGGCACGTGGAATCTTCCCAGGCCAGGGATCGAACTGGTGCGCCTTGCACTGCAAGGCAGTGTCCTTACCCAATGGGCCACCAGGGAAGCCCCTAAAAGTAATTTTTATTGGAGTATCATTGCTTTATAATATTATATTAGTTTCTGCTGTACATCAAAGTGAATCAACATATATATATATATATATATATATATATATATATATATATATACCCTATTTTTTAGGTTACCAGAGAGCATTGAGTAATTCCCTGTGCTAAAATGAGGATTTTTCAAGCTGTCCAAAGAGAATTTTTAACCATTTTTTCTGTTTCAAAGATGAGTTCTGTCAACTCTTCTCAGGGATTTTCCTCTTGGATTCCTCTTTTCATTTTGTTTCTCACCATTTTGCTAATCCTGGATGGTAGGAGAATTTGCGGATGTGAGTGGGGGTGTTTCATTCACTGCGTATTTACTGGAGTAAGGTTCTATTGATGTACAGAAAGGAGCCACCTCTGCTTAAGTAAGTGCAGTTGCCCAGGGTGCTCGGGATGACAGTCCATGCTTGTTGGGAATAGTTTCATTGGTTAGAGGGTGTCTAGGGTCCCTTCCAGTCTCCCCAGATGGTGCAGTGGTAAAGAACCAGCCTGCCAATGCAAGAGATGGAGGTTCAATTCCTGGCTAGGGAAGAACCCCTGGAGGAAGAAATGGCACCCCACTCCAGTATTCTTGCCTGGGGAATCCCATGGACGGAGGAGGCTGGTGGGCTCTAAGGTCACAAAGTCCATGGGGTCACAAAGAGGCGGACACGACCGCGTGACTATGCACACACACACAAGGCCCCTTTCCAGTGAAAACCTTTCAGGTTCCTACACAGGTGTTAAGAGGACTCTCCTAGTGTTAGAAAATGCTAGAATGGATGTATGTAGATTCCCTGTAAGTAGAATAGAATGATTTATCCTGTCAGAGCCACTGAAGGTCACTCTATTTTTTGTGCATTGGACTGTCTGAAAAGCAGACAGGATTCAACCCTGATGGCCTATTTTAGTTTCTTTTCTAAAGATTATGTAAGAGAAGAAATCAGAGTGTATTATGTTCTGTGTCTTCTGTTTTTCCTTTTTCTGTTCTCAGTGCTCATACGAAGCGCGATGGAAGAGGACAATAAAATGGTTATTTTGTCATTTTGTTAAGGTCCAACGTCCTCTAATCCCATTAAGAAAAAGGTACATTGCCACTCAAAACCACAAATATTTCAAATATTTAAGTTTATGAAACCAATAATTCACTTTAGAAATATTTTCTCATAGAGCTTTAAGGCCATAACCAAACCATTCCTCTTGAAATTACACAGAGAAATTTAGTCACATAATATAAAAAATAAAGAAGTTCTCCTTGTGTAATATAATGACAGTACGTCTCACCATCTACAGAGTGTTGGCTTTGTAAGGAGTTAATCATTGGAAAAGATATTACCACCTTATAAACAATTGACTGTGTATTAAGGCTGAACACAATGATGAATGGATTTGCTTGGTAAATGTTAAAACAAGAATTTTTAGTATATGAATTTTTAAATTAAACTCATGTACCCAATTTGGCTTGATGATGGCTGGTTGCCACTGAATTTACAGGAGAAATTGCAAAACACACCAAAAAGGAAAAGAATCTATGGTTTTCCTTGTCAGTGAATCTGTTTATCCCATATACGTACATGACTAGCGATTCTGTTCCCATCCTGTGAGATGTGGACCATAGCGAAGCAACAGGATCTGCCCAATGAGTAAAGGGCGCACACCCTGCTTACATGAGTGTTAGATAATTGTTTAGGAAATGAAGAATCCGCAGAAGCAGGCAGGGCTTGTCCTCTTCTCCCCGTTCAGTAGACTTGATTATGTATACCACCTCAAGACAAGCGGGCTGAAACAGTAGGGATTTTTTTACCCTATGGAGAACAGAAACGTAGAACTGACCAGCAACAGTTCTTCAAAGTCTCATGTGCTTTGTGGTAGATTTCTTTCATGGGAAATGTATGTCCCATGATTTTGAGGTTTGAATAAAGCTTTTATCTGAAAGCCAGCACAATTCAACAAAATTCATGCTACACCCTTAGATTTCTCAACAATATATAAAGGAATCCACAGTTTCTTTTCTAAAGATTATGTAAGAGAAGAAATCAGAGTGTATTATGTTCTGTGTCTTCTGTTTTTCCTTTTCTGTTCTCAGTGCTCATACGAAGCGCGATGGAAGAGGACAATAAAATGGTTATTTTGTCATTTTGTTAAGGTCCAACGTCCTCTAATCCCATTAAGAAAAAGGTACATTGCCACTCAAAACCACAAATATTTCAAATATTTAAGTTTATGAAACCAATAATTCACTTTAGAAATATTTTCTCATAGAGCTTTAAGGCCATAACCAAACCATTCCTCTTGAAATTACACAGAGAAATTTAGTCACATAATATAAAAAATAAAGAAGTTCTCCTTGTGTAATATAATGACAGTACGTCTCACCATCTACAGAGTGTTGGCTTTGTAAGGAGTTAATCATTGGAAAAGATATTACCACCTTATAAACAATTGACTGTGTATTAAGGCTGAACACAATGATGAATGGATTTGCTTGGTAAATGTTAAAACAAGAATTTTTAGTATATGAATTTTTAAATTAAACTCATGTACCCAATTTGGCTTGATGATGGCTGGTTGCCACTGAATTTACAGGAGAAATTGCAAAACACACCAAAAAGGAAAAGAATCTATGGTTTTCCTTGTCAGTGAATCTGTTTTTCCCAGATACGTACATGACTGCTGGTTCTGTTCCCATCCTGTGAGATGTGGACCATAGCGAAGCAACAGGATCTGCCCAATGAGTAAAGGGCGCACACCCTGCTTACATGAGTGTTAGATAATTGTTTAGGAAATGAAGAATCCGCAGAAGCAGGCAGGGCTTGTCCTCTTCTCCCCGTTCAGTAGACTTGATTATGTATACCACCTCAAGACAAGCGGGCTGAAACAGTAGGGATTTTTTTACCCTATGGAGAACAGAAACGTAGAACTGACCAGCAACAGTTCTTCAAAGTCTCATGTGCTTTGTGGTAGATTTCTTTCATGGGAAATGTATGTCCCATGATTTTGAGGTTTGAATAAAGCTTTTATCTGAAAGCCAGCACAATTCAACAAAATTCATGCTACACCCTTAGATTTCTCAACAATATATAAAGGAATCCACAGTTTCTTTAAAAGTTAGGAAGTCTTTTAAGCAACATCATTCATTCAGATTTTTCATTTCAAAAGTAACATTCATTTGAAAATGTAACTTACACTTAAAAATTATGTTTATCCTTAAATATCCTCAGATTTTGTAAAGCAGAACTAAATCAGTTTCCAAATAGATCATGGGCGAAATAGACTCGACCTGTGAAACCACCAAGACAGATTTTATGCTTTTGCGTTCTAAAATTAAAATTCATAAACATAATCTTCCCTCCAGCAAAACCAACGTGGTTTCCTCTGAACAGAGAAGACATGCAACTGGTCGGTCAGGAAAGAAAAAAGAAGAGTGCTAATCGAGTGGCACTGATAGTTCACTCCTTTCATCTTAGTGTGAAGTAAAGAGTAAAATAAAACGAGGTGGAATCTTTATATCTCAGGCACTTTCTGTTGTTTATTTCAGAAGAAGAAGCATTTCTACTGTTTATAGGCCATCTCACTGTCCAGGTCTAAATGATATTTATGCTACAAAGACATTTTAATTGTTACCTCCATGGAGGTCCTATGACAACCATCACTTATTCATACTTGAGGACATGCTTAAAAACTGCCCTTCAATCGTAATAATTTCCGCTGCTAGCTCATTATTAACAAAATAATAGGTTTTGCAGCAATGGGTTCAGTGTGTGTGTCGCAAGTTGCAGTGCTTAGAAGATGCCAGTGACAGCAGATGTCTCCTGAGATGTGCTACCTAAGCACACACACACACACACACACACACAGACACCTGGCTGGTGTGTGAGAGCAGTTCCTTGTTTGGGGAAGTGGGCAATAGCCTTAGAATTCTGTTGGATCCTAGTGATGAGGATTAAGAGGGATCAGGAAAGGTCATGTAGGAACCGTTACCTTCCCTGTCAAAAAATTGTACCAATAACCTCAAACTCTTTCCAGCCAACGCTGTTAGCAGACATTGCCCAGGTCCACACCTGAAAGTCACAAAAGGAATCTCCCAGCTCACACTGGAAGGTCCCTAGGTAGCCTATGGATAGATTTTACTTTTATTTTTTTGAAAGCCAGCACAATTCAACAAAATTCATGCTACACCCTTAGATTTCTCAACAATATATAAAGGAATCCACAGTTTCTTTAAAAGTTAGGAAGTCTTTTAAGCAACATCATTCATTCAGATTTTTCATTTCAAAAGTAACATTCATTTGAAAATGTAACTTACACTTAAAAATTATGTTTATCCTTAAATATCCTCAGATTTTGTAAAGCAGAACTAAATCAGTTTCCAAATAGATCATGGGCGAAATAGACTCGACCTGTGAAACCACCAAGACAGATTTTATGCTTTTGCGTTCTAAAATTAAAATTCATAAACATAATCTTCCCTCCAGCAAAACCAACGTGGTTTCCTCTGAACAGAGAAGACATGCAACTGGTCGGTCAGGAAAGAAAAAAGAAGAGTGCTAATCGAGTGGCACTGATAGTTCACTCCTTTCATCTTAGTGTGAAGTAAAGAGTAAAATAAAACGAGGTGGAATCTTTATATCTCAGGCACTTTCTGTTGTTTATTTCAGAAGAAGAAGCATTTCTACTGTTTATAGGCCATCTCACTGTCCAGGTCTAAATGATATTTATGCTACAAAGACATTTTAATTGTTACCTCCATGGAGGTCCTATGACAACCATCACTTATTCATACTTGAGGACATGCTTAAAAACTGCCCTTCAATCGTAATAATTTCCGCTGCTAGCTCATTATTAACAAAATAATAGGTTTTGCAGCAATGGGTTCAGTGTGTGTGTCGCAAGTTGCAGTGCTTAGAAGATGCCAGTGACAGCAGATGTCTCCTGAGATGTGCTACCTAAGCACACACACACACACACACACACACACAGACACCTGGCTGGAGTGTGAGAGCAGTTCCTTGTTTGGGGAAGTGGGCAATAGCCTTAGAATTCTGTTGGATCCTAGTGATGAGGATTAAGAGGGATCAGGAAAGGTCATGTAGGAACCGTTACCTTCCCTGTCAAAAAATTGTACCAATAACCTCAAACTCTTTCCAGCCAACGCTGTTAGCAGACATTGCCCAGGTCCACACCTGAAAGTCACAAAAGGAATCTCCCAGCTCACACTGGAAGGTCCCTAGGTAGCCTATGGATAGATTACAGCAAGTTCTAAAGTTGTGAGAAGGCAAGCCTGGTGCAGTCCGTGGGGTCGTGAAGAGCTGGACAGCAGGACTGAGCCACTGAACCGAACTGAAGAAAGCAGCCGTCATTAAATAATCAATACATACTCTGCCAGCTGCCATTCATATCTATATATTTTATCTCTCTGAAATAGCTTTCAGAGAAAGTTTACCAAAGACTGAATAATATATAAATACATACACCCATCAAAATAAAAGAGGGAAAGGCAGAAGTCAGGAAACAGACATTCAGCTTTTCCTGCGGTAGCTTCCTAAAATGCAAACAAGAAGCTAGGAAAGGGGGAGGAGAACCCTTGTGCGGACTCTAATAGGACAGATGAGTGACATTCACATGCGCCAGCTGCTTGAACCTCAAGACGAGGCTGTTCCAAGGGACACAGGCCTACCCTGTACATTCGTTTTGTGTTTCAGCTCTTCATTCAAAATATTTGTCTGAGCTCAATATGATACTGAAGTTCATGTCTAGGATTTTATTTCTGGCTTCCAGATCTCATTTTTAAGAAATTTTGGTTAGTAGAACACAAGGAAGAGAATTTGCTGACTCTGTCATAACTGTGAGTTTATTGTTCTCTTAATAAATACACCAAATTTTCTCAGGTTCAAGGAAAGACATTGTGCTCTGGTGGAGTCCAGGAAAGCAAAGGCAATATGACTGTCACCAGACTTGGCTAGTTCTGTTCAACCAAGCCAGCCTGAGGGTCAAGCATGCTGTACCTGGCATGGCTGCGGGACCTGCACTAGGCACCGCAGCTCATATCACTGGCACGGTTTTGATGAGGAGTCCTCTCAAGAGCCACTGAAACATCAGGACGTGTGTACAGTAAAGAGTCTGCGAGAAAATCAGTATTTTTTGATGTATCATCATTGTTTCCATATGGCTACAATTTATGATTGATAGTGAAGAGTTTATAATTCATACTTCAAAATCTTACAAGATCCTCAACTAAATTTTTTTTTAAAGATTTATTTATTTATTTATTTTTGGTGGGGGTGGGGTGGGGAGGGAGGGCAGTGGGCATCTATAGGTTTGTCATTTATCTATTTTCATACATCTTTTTTGTTCTTTGGCCCGTGTGGGCCTCCCATGGCGGTGGCCTCTGCTGTCGCAGAGCACCGACTCTGGGCGCATGCGCTCCAGAGCTCCGGCTCGGTAATTGGACACATCGGTCCAGCCGCTCAGCGGCACGTGGGATCTTCCCAGGCCAGGGATGGAACCGGCGCCCCTTGCACTGCAAGGCGGTGTCCTTATCCACTGGACCACCAGGGAAGCCCTCAACTTTTAGAAAAAATATTGTCTGTTTTCCAAAGCATCAATTTGTAAATGGCATAATTCTAGGACATGGGCCTTCCTTTTCTTTTCATAAGGCTATAACAAAGAGAACAGTACTTTTTTTGTAACTTAGAATCCATTAACTTGTGTTTTCTTAACAGACATATTCTGAATAGTTAGTATACTCCTAATATATTCAATATATAGTCCATCCTATACTTAATGAAAAGTCCAAATAAGTACACTTTAAATTTAATCACTTTAAACCTTTACATAACTTCCTTGCTCTTTTAGAAACTCCCTGACATTCTGCAGCTTAGAAAATGTCTTAGTTTTAACTTGCAATTAACAAAGCTTCACTTCAACTCAGTGGTTTCTTTAAATTTAAGGTATCCATTGGATAGGTTCCAATTTCCACAACAAATGTAGATTCTGGAGATAAAATGTTTCCTGTTTAGTTTTCTTCATCCATGTATATATAAAACATGAAACAATTTATATTCATATATACTTTAATTGAACCTAATTGGCTCTGAGTGTAACACCTCTGCTTTAAATTTATGTGTACTGCAGATCTAGCTGAGAAAACGATAAATTGACTTTCTGTTTTGAGGTCAGTTAGGTGGATGCAAAATCCTCTAATCCTGGTACTCAGGACACGGCATGTTTCTAGTGTTAAGATGAAGATGACTGGGTGCTTACCATGAAGGCACATAACTCTGGCTATGTGATACAGTGTAAATTTCTTTTTATGGCACTCAATTAAGTCAAAATGCGTCCTTTAATTTGTACTGCGTAGATCAGAAAGCACACATATTTCCTCTCTTCTGCCATCATTCCTTATTGGTTTGTCATTTATCTATTTTCATACATCTTTTTGTTCTTTGGCCCGTGTGGGCCTCCCATGGCGGTGGCCTCTGCTGTCGAGAGCACCGACTCTGGGCGCATGCGCCCAGAGCTCCGGCTCGGTAATTGGACACATCGGTCCAGCCGCTCAGCGGCACGTGGGATCTTCCCAGGCCAGGGATGGAACCGGCGCCCCTTGCACTGCAAGGCGGTGTCCTTATCCACTGGACCACCAGGGAAGCCCTCAACTTTTAGAAAAAATATTGTCTGTTTTCCAAAGCATCAATTTGTAAATGGCATAATTCTAGGACATGGGCCTTCCTTTTCTTTTCATAAGGCTATAACAAAGAGAACAGTACTTTTTTTGTAACTTAGAATCCATTAACTTGTGTTTTCTTAACAGACATATTCTGAATAGTTAGTATACTCCTAATATATTCAATATATAGTCCATCCTATACTTAATGAAAAGTCCAAATAAGTACACTTTAAATTTAATCACTTTAAACCTTTACATAACTTCCTTGCTCTTTTAGAAACTCCCTGACATTCTGCAGCTTAGAAAATGTCTTAGTTTTAACTTGCAATTAACAAAGCTTCACTTCAACTCAGTGGTTTCTTTAAATTTAAGGTATCCATTGGATAGGTTCCAATTTCCACAACAAATGTAGATTCTGGAGATAAAATGTTTCCTGTTTAGTTTTCTTCATCCATGTATATATAAAACATGAAACAATTTATATTCATATATACTTTAATTGAACCTAATTGGCTCTGAGTGTAACACCTCTGCTTTAAATTTATGTGTACTGCAGATCTAGCTGAGAAAACGATAAATTGACTTTCTGTTTTGAGGTCAGTTAGGTGGATGCAAAATCCTCTAATCCTGGTACTCAGGACACGGCATGTTTCTAGTGTTAAGATGAAGATGACTGGGTGCTTACCATGAAGGCACATAACTCTGGCTATGTGATACAGTGTAAATTTCTTTTTATGGCACTCAATTAAGTCAAAATGCGTCCTTTAATTTGTACTGCGTAGATCAGAAAGCACACATATTTCCTCTCTTCTGCCATCATTCCTTATTCTCCTGTTCATTCCACAAAACCAGAAAGAAACATTCCATGAAGTTTAATTTTGCATTGAACGATTCTCAGAGAAGTCACCTTTAAAATGCCATAAAAAATGTCTCACTTGAAAGGATCAAGTCACTCATACCTCAAAATGAACTGCACACTGGGCGGCTGACTCTGTACAAAAATCCCCAAATTCAAATCAAGCCCAGTGTTTTCTAAGAAGCAGGGGAACCACATCAGCTGGCTGCATTCGAGGTCAGTCCTCAGCTCAGTGTCCCCACGCTGCAGTGCAGCTGGACGATAAGGACACGGTGCATCCCGGGAAGATGGTCTGGAGCTGTAATCACAGCTGGGCCCAGTGGCCCAGGAATCCTTTATGTCTGTCTAAATCCTTGATGACTGCTGCATTTAGTTTGCCTGAGACCTCACGAATGTAACCCCGTCCCCAAAAAAGCAGCCTTGCTCATCCCAACATTATCTCCCCAAGTGTTTTCATGGTCAGAAGTGTGTACGTAGAATGGGTTCAAAAATCTCCAAACAATATTTAAAAACAAGACATGTGTGTCTTCCTTCCTGTTGACTTGGTTGTCTGGAAACTCTTTATTCCGAGGAAGAAGGCTTTCTATGCAAATCTTAAGGGTATGAAGAGCTTGATATAACACTTCCAAACACTAACCCTGGAAACAATGGTGCCGCTCCGTGAACGTGTAAGTGGGCAGGGATCACCTTGCAATGCAGCATGAACGATCGCTTACCCTGGACTTGAAAACACCCCCCACAGCTGGGCCGCCCTCTGTGTAACCGTGGTTGTTTCATTTCCCAGGTTTCTGTGTATACGTTACTGTTTCAGTTTCATGTGTCAGCAAATGTCTGTTTACCCGGCTTCCTGTTATTAATTGTGGAAGCAGGTTTTCTTGAAGTCCATTAGCGGCTCTTCCAAGTCTCTTCCAGACGTGGCAAGACACTGGTGATTCCTTTAATGTTTGCACAAAGCCGGAAGCGGAGTTAAAATACATTGTTGCCTCCTATAGCTACAATTTCTTATCGCTCACAGAGATGGGGGGGGGGGTGTGAAAATAATGAAAAAGCAAATCACAGCAGTTTCTATTCCTATGTCTAAACACTGAGATAACAGAATGGGAGATGTTATTCATGACGATTAATTAACGGATCAGAACATGAAGTCTGAACTGTAAAACACTTACCGAAATGTGTCCAAGATCAACTCAAATTGTAATGTGTTCAAAGACAGGAAGAGAGGTCCAGCGTTAAGGTATCTATAAAGAAACAAAAATACTGACCCAATTTCTGGTGTATTACCAAGCTTTTCCTAGAGAAACATCTGGTCAGCCCATCTAGCTCTCTGTCTTTGAAATAGGAGCAAATACACTTGCATGCATTCAAATCCTAAAGGAGCCAGAACATCTGGAAGTTTTAGAAAAAAGGCAAAATAGTTATGGGGGGAAATCCAGATTAAAAAATGCAGACGTTTAATTGCCCTGTCAGTTACGTTAGGAGAAAAGAAGGGCAGAAATAACCAGAAGCCACTGGTGGGAAATTAAAATCGTTTCATGAGCCAACCCCATGCTAAAAGCAGTGAGATCTGTAATGGAACACGGACAGGGGCTTTCTCAGCTGAGATCCGAGAAGGTTGCCATGTGTAATTTTGTAAATTAGCCATTTCCAAAAAAAGTCTTTTGCATTAAAGCACAATGAAAGTTGCTCAGACTCTCCTCTCTCTCTTTGGTCATTAATTCGGGCACTTACGCAGAGTTTGGCTTTCATCAGCGACAAGCGCTCCCCACCCTCCTTGCCCCCTTTCTGAGACCCCCTAATACTGCTGAGTGGCCAGAAATTACAGATGCAAGGGAAGCTGACAAATGACTGCCAGGCCCCTCCCCCAAGCTTCGACAGTCAAAGCTGCTGCCAGAACATGCCTGAAAGCAGGGAGCCCAGAGACAAAGACACAAAGATTCCATTTTCTCAGGGAAAATAGACTTCATGTGTAAAACACCAGTGAGAAAATGGAAAGCTGACACATATGTGCAATTTTCGAGAGGCAGGGCTGAATCTTTCAAGAAGATTGAAATTGCATTTGATTGCATCAAAACCCTAACAAATGTTGTTTAACCTAAAAGTCTTTTCAGTCTGCAGAAAGACATTCAGTGGCAAGATACTTTTCTGTTTTCTAAGCACATGGTGAAAAGGAAAAAGTCTTGAGCTCAGTGGAGAGACGTTGATTACATCCTACTGCTGCGTCAAGAATTAACACTGGTTCGCTTCACAGGGTCTGTAAAATAAAGGGGAAAGTTAAAGAAAAAACTCTATTAAATCAAAGGGTTCAGAGAGATAATATTAAATCCTTGTGAGTATGCTTTCTATAAAAAGAATCCCCTCCCAGCAGCCCCAGGGTATCATTACTGGAGAGGCAGCAAGTGGTTTATTAGAGATTCAAACCGTGGCATCTGAGCCTTGCCAAGCATGCAAGCTGTAGCCTGTGGGCCTCTGGCTTGCCCAGGCCCTCTGGCATCTCCCAGCGAGCAATGTCTGCCTGGCCTCGCACCCTGCCCCTGCCCGGCAGCGTGTAGGTGCAGAGGCTGGGACTAGCAAACAAAGAGAGGGCGTCCTTAACGACCGTGGAGCCTCACGCTTGTGCCTCCCTAAACTGGGGCTAACTTTTAGAGCTGAAAAGAGAAATACGATGTCATTTATACGTAGAATCCAGGCGGGATTATATGCAGGCCGGGCGGGGGCGGCGAATCACAGCATGAATTAAGGAATTAATTTAGAACATATCTTCAGGTGATACTCTAAATACGCTCTAAGTACATAGAGCGAGAGAGAAAGAAAGTTTTATCGTCATTGTTTAAAACAAAGGAGGGGACCGCCCCACCTGCCTTCTCGGACTGTCAGCCTTGGTGCGTCTTTGCGTTTCTTTCCTGTCCCACACCATGCAGAGCCCGTTCAGTGGCATGTGAAAAGTGGTTACAGGGCCACATGCAGACAGGAGAAGGCTTTCAGAAGCTTTAAATGGACTATTGGAGAGAATTTTGTTTTACCTAAATATCGTTGGCTTTAACCGCTCCACTGAGACCTTGAAACCTTTAGTAAACACGTCTCTCCCAAACTGAGGCTGTGTGCATCCCTAGCCCAACCCATTCGGTAGTTCTCTGTTCTTCGTAAAAGGGTTCCGTCCTTCCAGAATACTTGGGGTGGGTTTAAAATACACTGAAAGTGTCAAACCGTTAATAGCTTAAAGGGCACTTAATAGTTCTCAGTCTTAATTTTTAAAAATTGCGTGTTTTTAAAATTGAGAACACCCCTTGTCCTCTATCACTTCCTCCCAAGCTCCTGCTCTTCTTACAGTTTTTAAATTAATAGAAAGAGCAGAGAGAAAAGCAACTGAAAACTGATTGCATAGTCTAATGCTGGAGGACTGAGAAGACAAGGAGGATATTAAATAAGCCCTAGGATCCTCATGTTTCACACAGTCTCTGTTCCTATCCCAGTGTTCGTATCAGGATACCTTTTAGCTTCCCTCTCCAGTCAAACTGAAATGCAGGAAATTTATAACATGAATTCATAATTTTTAGAGTTTGTGGTATTAACAATAATCTCACTGTCCCAAGCACCCACTTACTTGCCATGTAAAGGGAAGTAGATGGATGGCATGTTTTTTGGGGGGGAGTTTCGGAGCATCATTGAAAAATTGTTTCTGTTAAAGTATAGTTGATTTACAACATCATGTTAATTTCTGCTGTACAGAGATGTGTATATATACACATGTATACATTCCTTTATTATAATCTTTTCCTTTATGGCTCACCACAAGCTATTGAATATGGTCCCCTGTGCAATACAGTAGGACCTTGTTATTTATCCATCCTATATATCATAATTTACATCTACTAACCCCAGCCTTCCACTCTCGCTCTCCCCCAGACCATCTCCATTTGGCAACCAGTCTGTTCCCTGTGCCTGTGGATCTGTCACTCTTCCATACACAGATAGGCTCATTTGGATTTAGATTCTACATATAAGTGACATCATATGGTATCTGTCTTTCTCTTTCTGACTTACTTCACTTAGTATGATAATCTCTAAAACCAAACATGTTCCTGCAAATGGCATTATTTCGTTCTTTTTCATGGCTGAGTAGTATTCCATTGTGTACGTGTACCAGCTCTACATCATTCATCTGTCGTTAGATACTTACGTTGTTTCCTCATCTTGGCTAGTGTGAATAATGCAGGATGAACATAGGGGCGCATGTATGTTTTTGAATTAAAGTTTTCTCTAGGCTTAGGCCCAGAAGTGGAATTGTAGGATCATATGATAGCTCTATTTTTGTTTGTTTGTTTTTAAAGAATATACATACTGTTCTCCATAGTGGCCACACCAGCTTATATTCCCAACAGTGTAGGAGGTTTCCCTTTTCTCCACACCTTTGGGCACATGATTTTTTATGCATATTCAGTCACTCTATAATTTTAGTGGGCCTGCATTTCCCCGTTAATCATAGGAGTTTTGCCAATCAGAGAAAATTGAGGATAAACCTACAAACACATCATGGACTCCAAAATGCTGACAAATATGTGTCCATAGGGGTGGGGGTATAAAACCCCAGTTGTATCTGAAAATTACATTGAAGGACAATTTAGTGTTATGAATAGAAATAGGAAGTTCCTTGTAAGTTTAGTAAAATAAACCAGTCAAAATCTCCACAGTCAGCACAGCTCAGAGCGGTTGATGGGTGTGGGCGGGGCATTTTCCGAGTTGTTCTGAACCTTCTGTAACATTAAAGCTGACACTGTGACTTTTGAATGTCTTAAACCATATCTGACATATCTCTTTAAATGAATTGTTTCTCCACTCGCCAGTGGTTTTCCTGCTGTAAGTGGGTGTGCATAGAATAGCTAGGGGAGCCCAAGTGAATCAGAGTGAGCCCCAACCTGCGGGGCCCCCACTCCCTGCCTGAAAACAGGAGCTAAGCCCCGCCCCTCACTGCCAGGCCCACGACCTCACCTGCGGAGGCTCCTCAGGTCAGCGGAGGAGACGGGGAGGCTGGTCAACCTCCCTCCCGGTAGTTTCCGCCTTCCCCTGAGCCCTGAGCTGTGAGAGAGCCTCAGCCCAGCTGCCAAGGAGCACAGAAGGAAGCATGAGGATGAAACCCATTGTGGACAGAAAAGATGGATAGTCTTTTCAAATAAAAGTAACAGAAATACACGATTAAAGATAAAACACATTGTCCAACTTAAGAAGATTAGCAAACTCACAAATCTAAGCACTGTCTTTTACAGTATTTTTTAACCAAGATGCAAGGGCTCTCTGGGTCCATGGTAAACAAGGGGGAAAAGCACATTAGCTGGTCTGCATTTAGTTTAATGGAAAGGAAGAAAACTACATTGCTTCATCACATTCCGTATTTCCATTTTTGAAAATTCAACCATTATTGTAGACTAGAAGAATAATATAAATCTAGCACAGGATTACTTAGATAAATTAGCCTCTTTAAAGAAATTGGACGACAAAGATAAAGCAAATATATGTAATGGGTTTGGGAATAAAATCTAGATTTATTTATCAATTGAACTAATTGTATTTAATATTTTAAAACCTTTTTACACATGGGAGATACATCCAAGGGAAAACGAATCCTTACAATTAATTAGTGGAGTGTAGTTTGGCAAAACTCTTTGTTGTATCTTTTCAGAGGTCTCTGCTTATTTTATGGGGGAGGAGTGGCATATAATATTTTCTGGGCTAAATCGGTGGGTCTAAGAAAGCGAACGTTTAGGATATGAATAGTTGATATATCTCTGGATTGCTAGACTGGACAACATTTCTGTAAGAGGGTAAAAATCAATTTGAGCTAATTTGCTCACCATGACTTGAGTTTTACATAGTATCTTTGTTTGTGTACAGGAGTCATGGCACAATTACCAGTAAGTTCCTAAAGGAAACTGAAGGAGGTCTGATCTGCACATTCAGCGACAGTCCCACAGAGGCTGAAGACGTAGGTCATGTCTCCAAAGGCACAACCCTCCGCCCCGGGAACACAGTCATGCCCTAAAATTAGGACATGGTCCAGGTACATTGTTTCATTTTATTCGGTTGAAATGCTTTGTTCTTTCTATTGAGGATAATTTCTTCTTTACCTCTCCTCACCTCCGTGACTTTTCTTCTTCTCATTAACCTATGTTCTTTATAATTGATGTGATTTACTATCCTTTCATCAAATCTATACCACGTCACTTAGCGAGCCATCCGGCAAGACACCTAAACACACATTAGAGGAGCCTGGGAGTCATGAGAGGCTTTGCGGGGCTCATCAGGGCAGCTCTAATAAGCACCTAGGTCCCTCTGAAGCCACTGCATTCAAACAATGGCCTTCCTTGTCGCTTTTTTTAAATATGAAAGTAAAGCTTGAAGCCCTTTGAAGGACCCAGCAAACAACACACATATGAAAGTAGATCCGTGAGCTTTAGGAAAAAAAAAAACCTTACATAAAATCGGTGAAGAATCTTAACGGGTTTTAACGAAAGATCTCCAGGTAAATTGATAGGTTTTAATAAGACACATGACAGTCTCAATTAGGAGAATCAGTTCTGTGTATTCTCTGTGACATTTTATGTTCCCAGCAGGATTTTTTTTTCCTCATCAAGTTTCTAGGGATATCTACTAACTGTTGTCTGTTTGTAAAGCATGTTTAAGAGGTCCCCCAAAGCGGTGCTAATTTAAAAAAAAAACAAAAAAACAAAAAAACACAACAACGTTGTCAAGAGGTCAGACAGGCTGGAGCTAGAGGGTTATAGGTAAGAGGGATAAAATGAAGGGTTGAAAGCTGTAATTTCTATTTCTGTGGTGGCAACTGGCTTGGCTGGTGGGTGAGGTGGTTTAAAGAGACAGTCACTGGGCCCAGAATCTGGGAAGGACTGGGCCGCGCGCCCGTGACTCCGCGGTGCGGACGCGCTCCAGGGCCGGAACTACTTGCTGGATTCTTCTCTGTCTCTGATTTCCCTGCCCCAGACCCCTAGAGCCCCTCCCTACCTTTGGCAAGTCTGTGTATTACTTTCCTTCCTTCCTCCCAGTTTTCACCCTTTTTACCTTCTTTTAAAAACACTAGTTGCTTGGCCTCTGACCACTGCTCCATGCTGGAGCCTCCCAGACAAGAAAGAACAGACTTTTAAAAAAAGAAAAAATAAAAAAGTCACTGCATCGCGGGAGTGTCCTCACTTGACCTTGTTCATTTTTTAACATGCTGTGGCCATAGATTTTCAGAAAGAGCCCCTCCCTTGGAATGGTTTTCAAGACCGTGTATGCACATATGGATGGCAGGCAATCAAACTTGTAGATGGCGTGATTTGAAGAATAAATTATAATAGTAAGACGATTGTTCATAAAATGGTGAGATATAGGCATCTATCTAGGTTACATAAAAGTTACTGTGATTCTGAGTGTCTCAATTCACAATTTGGCCTTCTTTTTATATTTTCATTGAAATTAACAGCATCCTAGAGCTGGTAGAAATCATAGAAATTTTGTAACAAAGCTCTCAGATTGAAATGAGGAAAATGAAGCCCAGAAATAATCTAACTCGTTCGGCTTGTGTATAAATGCCATCGCTTTAATTGTAGTTTTCATCTTTTTAAGTAAAGAAAATATTTTTTCCAAAGACTAGTTAAACATGTTTGAGAAGATGTGTCATCATGAAAATATATCTGCTTTTAAATTCCCGTGGCTCAGACAGTCTCAATTAGGAGAATCAGTTCTGTGTATTCTCTGTGACATTTTATGTTCCCAGCAGGATTTTTTCCTCATCAAGTTTCTAGGGATATCTACTAACTGTTGTCTGTTTGTAAAGCATGTTTAAGAGGTCCCCCAAAGCGGTGCTAATTTAAAAAAAAAACAAAAAAAAAAAAACACAACAACGTTGTCAAGAGGTCAGACAGGCTGGAGCTAGAGGGTTATAGGTAAGAGGGATAAAATGAAGGGTTGAAAGCTGTAATTTCTATTTCTGTGGTGGCAACTGGCTTGGCTGGTGGGTGAGGTGGTTTAAAGAGACAGTCACTGGGCCCAGAATCTGGGAAGGACTGGGCCGCGCGCCCGTGACTCCGCGGTGCGGACGCGCTCCAGGGCCGGAACTACTTGCTGGATTCTTCTCTGTCTCTGATTTCCCTGCCCCAGACCCCTAGAGCCCCTCCCTACCTTTGGCAAGTCTGTGTATTACTTTCCTTCCTTCCTCCCAGTTTTTACCCTTTTTACCTTCTTTTAAAAACACTAGTTGCTTGGCCTCTGACCACTGCTCCATGCTGGAGCCTCCCAGACAAGAAAGAACAGACTTTTAAAAAAAGAAAAAATAAAAAAGTCACTGCATCGCGGGAGTGTCCTCACTTGACCTTGTTCATTTTTTAACATGCTGTGGCCATAGATTTTCAGAAAGAGCCCCTCCCTTGGAATGGTTTTCAAGACCGTGTATGCACATATGGATGGCAGGCAATCAAACTTGTAGATGGCGTGATTTGAAGAATAAATTATAATAGTAAGACGATTGTTCATAAAATGGTGAGATATAGGCATCTATCTAGGTTACATAAAAGTTACTGTGATTCTGAGTGTCTCAATTCACAATTTGGCCTTCTTTTTATATTTTCATTGAAATTAACAGCATCCTAGAGCTGGTAGAAATCATAGAAATTTTGTAACAAAGCTCTCAGATTGAAATGAGGAAAATGAAGCCCAGAAATAATCTAACTCGTTCGGCTTGTGTATAAATGCCATCGCTTTAATTGTAGTTTTCATCTTTTTAAGTAAAGAAAATATTTTTTCCAAAGACTAGTTAAACATGTTTGAGAAGATGTGTCATCATGAAAATATATCTGCAGTAAAATATGGTAAACTTCCCTGGTGGCTCAGTCCTTAAAGAATCCACCTGCAGTGCAGGAGACCTGGGTTCGATCCCTGGGTTGGAAAGATACTCTGGGGGAAGAAATAGCAGCCCACTTCAGTCTTCTTGCCTGGAGAATCCCATGGACAGAGGAGCCTGGCGGGCTACAGTCCATGGGGTCACACAGAGTCGGACATGACTTAGCGACTGAACCACCACAGAATATAACTATCATTCAATTGGTGATACTATATATTGAAGTTCCCTGGGGATATTACTCATAGAACAAAACATCCTTGAATCATTATATAACAGATGTAAACCATGTGCAAATTATGCACATGAATAAGTATTATTTTTGTATATATTTTGTATATTTTCACTTTTCTGTATTCCAATTACATATTACTCATTGTTCTATAGTTGTAATCAAACAAAAGGATCATCCAGAACAAAAGAAGGTGCGTTGTTCTAAGGATGGTGGAAATACGGAAGTTCTTTTCCATCCTTAACGTTGTGCTCTTAAAATATGAATAAGAAAAATCCCTTACTTCCACTTCTGAGTATTCCTGGAAGAACTGGCAGATGTGGGAGAGGGGAAGCAATCCAGTGCAGATAAACAACTAGATCCTATTATCCAAGGCAATCAGAAGTATTCTGGAGAAAATAGAATTTGCTCTTGAAGACATAGTAGACTTAATGTTAAAAAAAGAGATTATACATGTCTCAAAATATGTTAATGAAACAAAGCTTTTAAATGTTTAGTTATGCCCCTAAATTGGCTTTCCAGTTTTTCTAGCATATCAGACAACTTAGAAAAGAAATATTTACTGAAATTAATTTTTGAAATGTTATATGAAAATGTGTATATTGATGTTACTGGAAATTAGTATTTTTTATAAATTAAACACATAGAAAACCTGGCCTCCAAAAAGCCTGATCCACTGCCATAAAGTGAAGAATGCAAGACTTGTGTGTGTGTGTGTGTGTTTTGGAAGCTGGTTACCTTTTCAGTTTGAAGTACATTTTGATGAAAATATTTAAAAGAAGACCACCACCTCAATTAAAAGTGGGCATTTTGGTGAAATAGTAAAAATTAGGAGGTCATCAGTTTCTAGAATGAAACACTGACTGCTTTTCAGGGCATAGATTTCAATATTTCCCAAATATTGATAACACATTAAGTGAAATAAATGTTTAAACATTTTTAAAAAGGAATTAAACAGCGCTTTTGGGATTGTCTTCATGTTCAATTTTTGATATGTGTTTGAGGGACTCCAAATTCAGTGAAACAGCATCAGGATCTGCATTGCCCCTATTACTGTCATAATTTACATAATAGTGTAGAAAACATGGAGCAGTGGAACATAATAGAATGTGGATTTAATGGAAAGGGTGAGCGGAATCAGCACATACAAGGTTGTGCCTAGTTATTTCTCCTGGTACTTCTGTGGACCATTCAGTAACAATGGGCCTTAGTATTTCTTGTCTTAATAGTAAAGAGGTTCATGGCTGTTACCAGAGTTTGCAAGTAGGTGGAACCTCTGCTCTTAATAAAGATAGCCACGATCAATGGAAATCCTAACAGCAATTGACTCTGAATATTCCTTGGAAGGACTGATGCTGAAGCTGAAGCTCCAATACTTTGGCCACTTGATGTGAAGAGACAAATCACTGGAGAAGGCCCTGATGCTGGGAAAGACCGAGGGCTGAAGGAGAAGCGGGTGGCAGAGGACGAGATGGTTGGATGGCATCATTGACTCAATGGGCATGAGTTTAAGCAAATTCCCAGAGATAGTGAAGTACAGGGAAGCCTGGCATGCTGCAGTCCATGGGGTTGCAAAGAATCAGACACAACTTAGCGACTAAATAACAAATGGTCAGCATTGCAGAGTAACTGAGGCTTCACCCAGAACTGCCTCTCCTAGAACCCTCAGGAACAGGAGGAAAGCTGTGTGTCACCTACCTGCTTTTTCAGAGATAGTGCCAAAGGATGTAACTCCTTGAAAATTCAAATCATGTTGCATAGAAATACAGTATTCCCAGTCTGTGCTTTGTATTTCCAGATAAATTATGTATGCATACAACATCTATCAATTATTAAATTTCACATCGCAGAATTCTGCTAAACTTTGAATGACGTCTTTAGCCAGAGAAGCCTAGAAGCTTCCATTGGCCAACAAAGGAAAAAGTCATCACATGCCTTTGGAAAACATTTTCAGAACTGTTGTAGGAATTGATGAAAGGACCATTGAAAGATGTTTACTAATGGAAAATATGTTTGTTTAGGAACTGGACTGTGCTTTAATAAGGTTCAATCATAAGGGAAATTGAGAAAAAGACGAAATGTAAAAAGAATCTTGTTAGGAGCAATAAATATATAGACAGTGAAGTAGCTGGTTATTTGTTCAAGATGAAGTCTGATTTCAAGTAAATAATGTTTTCTTTGGAAAGAAGTTAACTAACAGGGCTGAACATTCACACAAGGCAATGTGCCAGGAATTCAAAATGCCGATGCAAAAATGTAAGTTCCTGAAAGGGTATTCAATGCTGGTCTGTAATAATTAGCTGTATTTTCTCTGCTGAGAAGGAAAGCTCTCTTCAGGGCTTGAGGATTAATGTAGATTTGGAGATTCTGAATAGAAAAAAGGGTTCCAAGGTTATACAGTTGTGGTGGAAGACTTTGGCTTCCTAAGTGGGTAGCATGGGAATTATAGTTGTTGTTGTTCAGTCACTAAGTCACGTCCAGCTATTTGCGACTCCATGGACTGCAACATGCCAGGCTTTCCTGTCCTTCACTGTTTCAAAGAGTCTGCTCAAATTCATGTCCATTGAGTCGGTGATGCTATCTTATGATCCTCTGTCACCCCCTTCTCTGTTTGCCTTCAGTCTTTCCCAGCATCAGGGTCTTTTCTAATGAGTCAGCACTTTGCATCAAGTGGCTAAAGTATTGGAGTTTCAGCTGTTTAATAGTGAATATTCAGAGCTGATTTCTTTTAGAATTGACTGGCTTGACCGCCTTACTGTCCAAGGGGTTCTTAAGAGTCTTCTCCAACACCACAGTTCGAAATTATAGTAACCATCACTAACTTAATGAGATAAAATGGGACTTCATTTTCTCTAGATAGTGCCAAAGGATGTAACTCCTTGAAAATTCAAATCATGTTGCATAGAAATACAGTATTCCCAGTCTGTGCTTTGTATTTCCAGATAAATTATGTATGCATACAACATCTATCAATTATTAAATTTCACATCGCAGAATTCTGCTAAACTTTGAATGACGTCTTTAGCCAGAGAAGCCTAGAAGCTTCCATTGGCCAACAAAGGAAAAAGTCATCACATGCCTTTGGAAAACATTTTCAGAACTGTTGTAGGAATTGATGAAAGGACCATTGAAAGATGTTTACTAATGGAAAATATGTTTGTTTAGGAACTGGACTGTGCTTTAATAAGGTTCAATCATAAGGAAATTGAGAAAAAGACGAAATGTAAAAAGAATCTTGTTAGGAGCAATAAATATATAGACAGTGAAGTAGCTGGTTATTTGTTCAAGATGAAGTCTGATTTCAAGTAAATAATGTTTTCTTTGGAAAGAAGTTAACTAACAGGGCTGAACATTCACACAAGGCAATGTGCCAGGAATTCAAAATGCCGATGCAAAAATGTAAGTTCCTGAAAGGGTATTCAATGCTGGTCTGTAATAATTAGCTGTATTTTCTCTGCTGAGAAGGAAAGCTCTCTTCAGGGCTTGAGGATTAATGTAGATTTGGAGATTCTGAATAGAAAAAAGGGTTCCAAGGTTATACAGTTGTGGTGGAAGACTTTGGCTTCCTAAGTGGGTAGCATGGGAATTATAGTTGTTGTTGTTCAGTCACTAAGTCACGTCCAGCTATTTGCGACTCCATGGACTGCAACATGCCAGGCTTTCCTGTCCTTCACTGTTTCAAAGAGTCTGCTCAAATTCATGTCCATTGAGTCGGTGATGCTATCTTATGATCCTCTGTCACCCCCTTCTCTGTTTGCCTTCAGTCTTTCCCAGCATCAGGGTCTTTTCTAATGAGTCAGCACTTTGCATCAAGTGGCTAAAGTATTGGAGTTTCAGCTGTTTAATAGTGAATATTCAGAGCTGATTTCTTTTAGAATTGACTGGCTTGACCGCCTTACTGTCCAAGGGGTTCTTAAGAGTCTTCTCCAACACCACAGTTCGAAATTATAGTAACCATCACTAACTTAATGAGATAAAATGGGACTTCATTTTTCTCTAGGCCAAAGTTCTCAACAGAGATGCTGTTGATATTTTCAACCAGATAATTATGGGCGTGGGAAATTTCCTCTGCATTTCAGGGTTTTTGTCAGTATCCTTGGGATATGCTCACCCGATGTGGGTAGCTTTCTCCTCCACTACGTGGGTATCTGCAGACAAGGCCCCTGGTGGAGTCTCAACACTTCTCGCTGCTCTTATCTCACTGCAGAATGAGCTAGGTTGGTTCTTCACAGAACTGTCATGGAAACTGCAGAAGACTCACACGTATCAAGGGAAGAATAGTTCTGTGGTGAGAGTGTTCATGCAGCATACAAAATAGGAAGAGGAATCTCAGAAAGTTTTTAAAAAAAAAGGAAATTAAAAATAGAAATTTCAGAGCTCAGAGTGACAGTGCTTTATTTCTGCATGTGCATGTTTGTAATGACAATGAAGGCCTTCCCTAATAACATGCAAACAAGGTGCCAATGGGGAGGGGGCAGTGGATGTGACAAATTATGAACACGCGTGAATTTTGAAAAGTGACAAGACACTTTCATAGCAAATATGTTGAAATTTAAAAGAAATTACTCTTTATTTTACCTACATACTGTGTGACTACTGCTTGCTATTTAGGGAATGAAGAGATGTTTTGATTGTCACAGATTTTCTAGGTTAAAGTTTCTCAAAATTTCATTGCATGAGATTGCATGGAAGACTTGTTGAAATATATGTTGCTGGATTCATGCCCAGTTTCTGATTAGTCGGCAGGGCCTGGGAACCTGAATTTTCACATGTGGCCAGGTAACCCAGAGCCAGAGACAGCCAGTGCCCTAGAGACAGGCGCAACCGAGATGGAGCTTCTTAGTCTGACTTGGTGATGGTTTATTGGAAATGGCAAAGGTTCTCCATACAAGACATGAAGGACTTGTATAAATTTGGGTTTGCCCATGCGTAATAAACCAAATCAGCTTTCTCACTGGAAAGAATGACTTATTAGAGTAAACTTTTTTTTTTAACTTTTATTTATTTGTTTATTTTTGGCTGTGCTGGGTCTTTGTTGATGTGTAAGTTTAGCTGCTCTGCGGTATGTGGGATCTTCCCGGATCAGGGATCGAACCTGTGTCTCCTGCATTGGCAGACGGGTTCTTATCCACTGAGCCACAAGGAAAGCCCCTAGAGTAAACGTTTTTAATAAAAGAGGCTTCGTGTGCCATTGAAAGACTAAACCATAAAAGAAACACAAAACTGACAAACTTCTCCCAAACAGGGATTTAAATTAGCTAAAAATGTTTAAGCGCCTACTACAAAGTAAAAGTCTATTTTCCTCCACCAGCACTTTTTTGTTTGTCCATATTTTGTTTACATTTTTCCTTAACCATTGTGTTTCCTTTTGTCTGAAAGGAATTTATTGTTGCCCACCCTCAATGTCTTCCCCTCACAGTGTAGGCATTGTCTCTGGTTCTTGCATATTTTGTAGCTTAAATGCACTGCTCTTGGTAAGACCCTATGATACTTAGGATGTTGTTAAGCTCCAGAACAGATCATATTTTGAATAAATTATTCAGGATTCAAAAAAAAATGTTCAGGGTATGCCAGGGGTCACCTATGGCCATGGAACCTTTACATGGAGCACCTCCAGAAGGAGTTGTTGATGGGGTGGGAACATGAAGGGGACTCCTGGAATCAGGCCATCAGCTGTGCCTTGGTCAGAAGCCATAGGGTAGGTTCAAGAAGACAGGTATATGGTCTTGTCCTCATTCCAGAATTCTACAGGATGGGAAGTGCTGGCTTAGGAACAGCACAAGTGATTTATAGCCTCTTAGCTTGGGGTAAGCCATAGTAATATGTGACTGTCTACGAAAGCCACGAGTACCTTTGTCTTGTAGTAGGGCAGAGCTTCTGATGTGAGGGGAAATGAGAATTATCTTCATGGGTGGTAGAATGAATCCAGAATCAAGCACTTTTCAGACACCATCCTTGACCCTGCCATGTTCTTAGCTGAACCAAAGTGCCAACTGTTCTGGTAACTTACAAACAATATTTAGACAAATGTTCTATGGGACTTCCCTGGCAGGACAGGGGTTAAGACTTTGCCTTCTAATGCAGGGGTTGGGGGTTTGATTCCTGGTCAGGGAGCTAAGATCCCTCATGGCTGGCAGCCAAAAAGCCAAAACATAAACAGTAGCAATACTGAACAAATTCAATAAAGACTTTAAAAATGGTTACATTAAAAAAAAAAAAGCTTAAAAAATGTTCTACATTCAGCATATAAGTAGCTGAGATCCTTAGACAGAAAGGCAAGAAATTGGTAAACTGATATTTTAAATTAATATTAATAGTCTGGGAACAAATACAGACTGGTTTTTCCAGTAGAAAATATCAAAATAAGGTAGTCTTTAAAACTCCCAGATAGAAATATGGCACATTGATTCTGGCTTTGAAATAAAAGTTCATATGGGGTTGACATGTGCACATTACAATATATAGAATAAATAACAAATAAGGACCCACTGCATAGCACAGGAAGTTTATTCAATCCTCTGTGAGGGCTCTACGAGAGAATCTAAAAAGTAGATATATGAGCATCTATAACAGCTTCACTTTACTGTACACCTGAAACTTACACAGCAGTCTGAATTAACTGCACTCCAATATAGGTTTTAAAAACTTTATTGAGTTTTTGATAATTTAGGCCTATTGATAACACAGCAGGAGAAACTGAGAATGAGGTTATTCTTGGATGAATACTGGAAAACTCACCATCCACTTTTCCCTATTCAGGCGTTCATAACTAAAGACAGCCCTCAGTAGAGTTGTTGACTGATTCATCTTTGTCTAAACATTTTGTGTTTCTTAACACAATGGACAGGTCGTAGTTCCAGAACACTTACAGTTAAACCTCGTTATTTGGTTCTTGGTCTTGTAAGACCTACTGTGGCTGATAAGGCTTTGTAGATGCTTGTAGACTTTGAGGCGTCCCCTCCTTGTCTCCCACACATTTCATCACTCGGGCCGTCCTTTGGTACCACAGCAACTGTACAGACCTCCGCCCTCGAACGCCGAGACCTCCCCTTCGTGCTGGGCGCCTCCGAAGCGCTGACGTGAATGCCGTCGCCATGGCTTTCAGTGGGGATGGTTAATCTGTGATAACAAAACTGTATCCTTTCCTTCCTGACCTGACTTCACTCTCCACACAGCCTTGACGTCGGAGGCCCCCGGCTCCAGGAACAGCTGGCATTCCTATCCTACAGCAGGAAGCTAAGCACACATTCCCAAGAGCCTGCATTGTTCTGAGATTTTCTGGCAGCTCAAGAAGCTCGGATCTTGGAGGACACACTCTTTTGAACCAACCACATTTAGGAACCCTACACAAAAGTATAACTTGTCACAACCTGAACCACTTACATGTATCAAATACTGTCTTCCTCCTCATGGCATATAAACTGCACGTTGTGATCCAGGGCCACGCGTAACCATGTTAAATACAGAGTGCTTTACACTTCATAGAGGCTCAGTTCACACTATACTCTTCATGTTTATTTGATGGCCCCCGTCTGCCACCATCTTCTCAAGCAATAATCTAAATCGTTGGAAGAAAGTGGATGACTGTGAGCAAGGACTCGAGTCTCGTAGTGCAGTGAGGATCACTGGGCTCTGGCTCGGTGTGCATCATATGTTTCCATTAGCAGAGGTTTTCAGATAATTATCAGTTTGCTAGAAATCAAGAGATCTCCAAAAGAAGTGCAAAATTATTCAGTGTTGGGCAAACTCGACTGTACTGTAACTTCACTACATATCTGAAGTAATTTGGGTTTTGAACTGATAAAATCTATTTACTCTTTATTCAGAATGCTTTTATTTTTAAAAAAGAATCAACTACTGGACAGATTTACTGTGAATGTATCACTGAAATGGCTACAAATAATTATCACCTTCATTGGAAGACCATTAGTGGTTTTTATTCATCAAATTGAGAATGAAATGGATTTTGGTGATGCCTTAAAATTACCTCATTAATCAAAGTTATTAGTAGTCATCTCCTTGAAACCAAAATGGTTTGCTGCAGACCTGAGTGAAAACTGGTCTGATTCAGAGCAGACTGCAAAAATACAGTCTTATTTGTATGTAGTTTACACGTGTTACAATTTCAGCTTCTTACATGTCCTCCAAAACATAACAATATTTCTGACTGTTTATTCACATTGGCCTCCATCACCAACTTTTATTTATTTCTGTGATAACAAAACTGTATCCTTTCCTTCCTGACATGACTTCACTCTCCACACGGCCTTGACGTCGGAGGCCCCCTGCTCCAGGAACAGCTGGCATTCCTGTCCTACAGCAGGAAGCTAAGCACACATTCCCAAGAGCCTGCATTGTTCTGAGATTTTCTGGCAGCTCAAGAAGCTCGGATCTTGGAGGACACACTCTTTTGAACCAACCACATTTAGGAACCCTACACAAAAGTATAACTTGTCACAACCTGAACCACTTACATGTATCAAATACTGTCTTCCTCCTCATGGCATATAACTGCACGTTGTGATCCAGGGCCACGTGTAACCATGTTAAATACAGAGTGCTTCACACTTCATAGAGGCTCGGTTCACACCGTACTCTTCATGTTTATTTGATGGCCCCCCTCTGCCACCATCTTCTCAAGCAATAATCTAAATCGTTGGAAGAAAGTGGATGACTGTGAGCAAGGACTCGAGTCTCGTAGTGCAGTGAGGATAACTGGGCTCTGGCTCGGTGTGCATCATATGTTTCCATTAGCAGAGGTTTTCAGATAATTATCAGTTTGCTAGAAATCAAGAGATCTCCAAAAGAAGTGCAAAATTATTCAGTGTCGGGCAAACTCGACTGTACTGTAACTTCACTACATATCTGAAGTAATTTGGGTTTTGAACTGATAAAATCTATTTACTCTTTATTCAGAATGCTTTTATTTTTAAAAAAGAATCAACTACTGGACAGATTTACTGTGAATGTATCACTGAAATGGCTACAAATAATTATCACCTTCATTGGAAGACCATTAGTGGTTTTTATTCATCAAATTGAGAATGAAATGGATTTTGGTGATGCCTTAAAATTACCTCATTAATCAAAGTTATTAGTAGTCATCTCCTTGAAACCGAAATGGTTTGCTGCAGACCTGAGTGAAAACTGGTCTGATTCAGAGCAGACTGCAAAAACACAGTCTTATTTGTATGTAGTTTACACGTGTTACAATTTCAGTTTCTTACATGTCCTCCAAAACATAACAATATTTCTGACTGTTTATTCACATTGGCCTCCATCACCAACTTTTAATATTTCTCTGATTAGTTATTGCTTGTGGAATGTTATACTCATAGTGATGAAGTCAAACCTTTTATCTCTCTCATAATTTAAGAGTCGATTCTAGATAATTATTGATCTGTTCCAGTGACTATGATCTCTGATTTCCCCTGCTAGTTAGAAATGTTTTAGCTCTGTGTTTACCTAATTGTCCCCATGTTCCTAATCCTACATCTGCTTAAGCATTTTGTCTGTTTTATCCAGATCTTCCTCTGATACCCAGAAAATACTGTGGCTTCTTCTAGTATTTTAATACTCCAATTAGAGTGACTGTTTAAATAACCATAAAAACATTATTTGTTTGCATAATAATTGACTTGTTTTCCTTTACAACTCTAGAAAATCTTGCTAGGCCATCTGCCTGGGGCTGATACCTGTAACCATTAACAAGTATGGATTCTAGAAAGATGTTGATATGAATATTATAAAAAAGCATTTTAAAATCAGGTGCACAGTAGTCAAGGTATTGTCTAGGATTGTTTTGTTGTTTTTTTTTTTGCTGTTGTTGTTGCCATCCACGCCACTTGCCTTTCTCACTGTCTTAACAAGAATTCACTTTTCATCCGCAGACACTGGGTAATAGGACGTTCTGTATCAATCTTGTGTTGCTCCTGGACATTCATACATAGAGAAATTATTTCCAGAATCAATAAAAGCAGAATTAGTTAGAAAGGATGGGGTTTTTACACCACATCTATGTTATGCTGAGGTTTGGGTAAAATGCCGGGGATGTGATTTTTATTGTCAAGGAATCCATCTGCACGGAGAAATTCGGGCCACCATTCAGCAGGGACCTCATCCTTTGGTCCGGGTCTGATGAGCCGGAGGGCGACGCGCAGACGGATGCCTGTGCTTGGTGGGGGAGCAGGAGGGTCACACTCTTGAGTTTACTCAGAATAGGTCACAGGCGGGTCGCAGCAAGGCTAGGAAGGACTTTGCCACAGAGACCTATCTGTTATCCTCCACGCGGGGACAGGTGGCAAAAGAAGCCCCATTTCTAATGAAGGCAAACCACCATCTCAAATATTGAGAAGAATAGCTTTAAGGAAGAGTTCAGTCACAGGTCTGGGTTTTGATTTTGTTTGCTTGTTGATTGGATGTTTTGCAAAATTGCCACATATGTTGGAGTGGTTGTACTCTCTAACCAGAACATGTGCCTGAAATAATGTTGATTAAGCTTTTTAACATTTATTTTACACTTTTTAAATAACTTTTGATTTCCCAAAGAATTCTTAATTAGAAAACTGACCTTAGAATTTAGTTTATGCCATGATATAATAATAGTTATGAAGATAGAAAAAAATTTAAAAACCCTGTTTATGCAGAAAATATTTGGCCTTTAAGCTGTTCAAACCTGACTTTGGTACTTTATTATTATCAATATATTCCCACCTGACAGCATACATTTGACAGAATAAAAATGTCATTTTTGACCATTAAACATAGTTCTTTCAGTCATCCCCAGAATTTCACCTAGAAAAGAAGCTTAAACTAGTTCTTAAGTATGATGGGAATAGAAAGAAATAGATACAAACTAGATTTAGAATATTAGATTAAATCTTGCAAAAGATTGAATTTTCAGGTCAGTATATGTTTTTAAAAGATTATTCCACATTTCGCTATAGAAGAATCAAAATATAAATGCATAGATGCTTAAACTTAAAGTTCACTAGATTCTGGGAAGTTTCATCAGCATACTATAGTCAAAAAACAATGTACATTTTTGATATAAATGTAATCAGGTCTTGTACAATGAACCATTAGGACTAAGTGAAAATCACAGTGATTGATTCCTTTTGTCTGGTTTCCCAAAGAATAAGACATAATTAATTTATTATGAAAAATTTTCCATACCATGTATTCCCCTTAAAATGTAATATATAAAGTTACAGTTTAAAGCCAAACAATTGTTAACATTCCATGAGATTTTAAATAGCTTAGAGACTTGCTCAGGAGAAAATTCATGCTTTGCAACAGATTGTTAGCTGCTAACATTGCTCACAAAGTCAAATATGTGTGTTTACCTTGCTGCTGAGTCTTATAAACAAAATGTGTACTTTTTCTTTAAGAAAAAAAGTGTATAAAAGAAGAAAATCGCAGTGTTCTTAATTCCTCAGACACAAATGCTATGAACTGCCCCTATGAAGACATCTGAGGTTAGACTTTTGTCACCTTAAACCCAGATGAGAGTATTTTGGGTGCATTTTTTGAGTAGTACATAATCATAAAGTAACCTAAAATAACAATGGAAGAAAACTAAGCTCTGCTTATAAAATACACTTCACTTTTCATGTGGTGTGAACAAAATGACTTAGTTGGAAAATGAAATCTGTCTTAGCTTAAGACAGAAACACAAAGACAGTTCTCTTCTGGACAACAGACTTTGGCACTAGAAGATCAAAGGAGCAGTTTTATCTGCATTGTGGCTACAGACCAAAAAATTTTACAGTATTCCTGTCTCCATGCTACAGCTTATGTGTCTTTAATGGCATCTAAATTATAGCCTTTCTGTAGCCATGCAGTCAAAACACCACGTCATCTGATGAGACACCATATTATAATCTGTCAGGACGTCTTATTTAAAAACGTTTCCGTACTGTACTTGTCCTCATTTTTCTCTTTTGCTGGAAAAGTTGAGCAAATTGTCTTTTAAACTGGGTTTATGAGTTGACCTAATAAAGCAGGACAAAAAGCGTATTTTGGTTTTCTTTATTTTAATTTTTTCTTCCATTTTATCTATAATACCCCTCTCCACATTTTGTTTTTTAAAATTATCATCTTTCTTGTGTAGGATATGCTATAGACACTTGTCAAATGAAAACCAAGAATGTGAGTTCATTAAAGAATTATAGCGAAAATATTTTTCTTAAAGCAAAGTGTTTTATATCAGCTTAAACTGATATATAACAGAGTGACTATCACATTTAAGCAAAAGAGGCTGCGGTCTGAATTCTTTTGTAGCACACAATGTAGAGGGTATGTTTCAAATGTTACTGGAGATACAAGTTTTCACTGGAATGTGCAAAGTAAATATCTTTAGTGTTTACCTTGCTCAGGAGAAAACATGTTAAGTTAGCTGCTAACATTGCTCACAAAGTCAAATATGTGTGTTTACCTTGCTGCTGAGTCTTATAAACAAAATGTGTACTTTTCTTTAAGAAAAAGTGTATAAAAGAAGAAAATCGCAGTGTTCTTAATTCCTCAGACACAAATGCTATGAACTGCCCCTATGAAGACATCTGAGGTTAGACTTTTGTCACCTTAAACCCAGATGAGAGTATTTTGGGTGCATTTTTTGAGTAGTACATAATCATAAAGTAACCTAAAATAACAATGGAAGAAAACTAAGCTCTGCTTATAAAATACACTTCACTTTTCATGTGGTGTGAACAAAATGACTTAGTTGGAAAATGAAATCTGTCTTAGCTTAAGACAGAAACACAAAGACAGTTCTCTTCTGGACAACAGACTTTGGCACTAGAAGATCAAAGGAGCAGTTTTATCTGCATTGTGGCTACAGACCAAAAAATTTTACAGTATTCCTGTCTCCATGCTACAGCTTATGTGTCTTTAATGGCATCTAAATTATAGCCTTTCTGTAGCCATGCAGTCAAAACACCACGTCATCTGATGAGACACCATATTATAATCTGTCAGGACGTCTTATTTAAAAACGTTTCCGTACTGTACTTGTCCTCATTTTTCTCTTTTGCTGGAAAAGTTGAGCAAATTGTCTTTTAAACTGGGTTTATGAGTTGACCTAATAAAGCAGGACAAAAAGCGTATTTTGGTTTTCTTTATTTTAATTTTTTCTTCCATTTTATCTATAATACCCCTCTCCACATTTTGTTTTTTAAAATTATCATCTTTCTTGTGTAGGATATGCTATAGACACTTGTCAAATGAAAACCAAGAATGTGAGTTCATTAAAGAATTATAGCGAAAATATTTTTCTTAAAGCAAAGTGTTTTATATCAGCTTAAACTGATATATAACAGAGTGACTATCACATTTAAGCAAAAGAGGCTGCGGTCTGAATTCTTTTGTAGCACACAATGTAGAGGGTATGTTTCAAATGTTACTGGAGATACAAGTTTTCACTGGAATGTGTATTTTAATATAGTGCTTATGTAATGACTTAACAATAGAATCAAAACTTAGAATATTCTTGCAGATATGCAATGAGGTGTCACATTTTTACAGAAGTGTAGATATAAGCAGGAACATGTTATCCGTGATCTTATATCCTTTTGCTATCTAATATGTATATTGCTAAATAATTATTATAGGTGTTTTAAAAAGTGAAGCTTATTTTGTCTAGGAGCATATGTTTGATTAATAACGGACAGAAAACTTTGTTTTCATGTTTTAAAAATAAAACATGAGGTTCATGCATTTGCAAGTGATTTAATAGTTTGAAAAAAATGAGTTTTTAAATCATATTAAGATTGAGATGCAAGATGCTTGTTGAGAAAAAGAAATTTTGACGTGCCCAAGGGAGGCATTTATGTGTGTGTGTGTGTGTTTTTAAATTAAAGTGCCAGTGCCTTAGTTTACCTTCAGTAAAATAAAAATGGATAGGTCTGTTTTAATACGTATCTATCTGTTTGGGGAAAAGCCATCTACTATGAATAAATTGATTCTTAATCTTCCAAAACCAACTCCTATTTCTAATATTTTGTGTATAACATCACACATTCCATCTGCTACAGGTAGAGTGGGAAGGGAGGGCATCACTGGAGAGACAGAGGGTTTGAAGAGGACAGTCTCTTTCCCTAGCTGGGAATGGCAAGGATTCTGCATCATATTTTAACTTACCTAAGGAACTTCAGATGGTATATTGAGAAGGGGCACAATTTCAGATGTTTCTCTCTTTTTTTAAATTTTATTTATTTATTTTTGTCTATTCTGGGTTTTCACTGCTGCCACAGGTCATTCTCTAGTTGCAGGGAGTGGGATCTCCTCTCTACCTGAGGTGAGCAGGCTTCTTGTTGCGGTGACTTCTCTTGCTGTGGAACTCAGGCTCTAGGGCACTCGGGCTTCAGTAGTTGTGGCACGTGGGCTTGATAGTTGTGGCTCCGAGGCTCTATAGCACAGCTTCCATCATTGTGGCTCACAGGCTCAGTTGCTCCGCAGCATGTGGGATCTTCCCAGATCAGGGATCAAACTCATGTCTCCTGCATTGGGAGGTGAACTCTTTACCACTGAGATACCAGGGAAGCCCCAGATGTCTCTTTTTTTTAGGGAATCAAAATTGGATATCTCCACAGTTGGTTGACATTTGATGAGAGATCATGGCAAGTATTTTACTATCAGATTTTGATGTAGCTAAGTGGAGCCATTTTAACTTGAAACAGATTTTTCTTGTATTGGGGCCAAATATATAATGACTTTTAGACACAAAAAGACATAAAGAAGTTGATTTTATATCCTCATTCCATTTTGCCTCAAACCCTAGGAGATAACCTAGAATTATTTCTGAGAGTCTATTCTTTGATAAATACAAAAGATTACCTGCAATATAATGAACACTTGTAAATCTACTATCAATTTTGAGAACAGGAAGAATACCAAAATGATACTCCTCTATCACCCTTGCACCCCACAAAAGTTGCTATTAGGAAAGCTGCCATAGAAAATTATGCAAAGTATGTACTTTATAAATTTAGAGATGCCAACCCTCATATCCAGCTGACCTTCCTGTGAATTATGAGTGTGCACTGTGTAACCTATACAGATTTGCCCAATGGCTCTGCCACTTTTACGGGCTGTTTTGAGATTTCATATACATGATAGTTCTTGGTATTCTGAGCTTTATCAAAATCACATTCTCTATATGGTCTTACTAGAATTAGCTTTTCACTCAAAAATACACTCTAAGCATCATGCGCACTGTTGCGTGTAGTTATATGTTTTTTTGTGCTTCATTTCCGTGTGGCTTTCCATTGTGTCCACATCCTCATTTTCTGTTTCTATTCTCTTCTTGACTTTGGGTTGTTGTCTCCTTGACTGTTGCTGTAAACATCCTCATATGTGTCATGGGCAAGAAATGTGATAAGCTATGTGCTAGAATAGGAGCTTCTGACTCTTAAGGTTTGGGGGTGGATTAAGAATGTATGTAGGCAAAGTAAAATGTAAAAGCTTTTATATAAATGATGTTGTTTTTGGCTAACTAGAGCCTTCTTTAAAAGACCCCAAACGTTTTTAATTCTTGCAGTATTTGCACAAGTACTATCTATGGTGCCACTGATGAGTAACGATTCTGGTGGTTCTAGGCCCTACCTGGTTTGCTGAAACAATCAATGAAACATTTTATCCAAATCCAATAGCTGGAAGAGGAAGCAAAGTCAGAAACCCTTTTGGTTATCTTAACGTGGATTAACTGCATTTATTTTAAGTTTAGAGAAGAAGGATTGAAATTAGAGGACCCGGCCAAAGTGCAAACGACCTGTCTCACCCGGCCCGCGACCCCCACCCCCCTTCCATGCCCTGTTCAAGTCATTCAAACTATTTTTAGAGATATTGAAAATACACAGCAAAAACTGAAGATTCCCATTGCAATTTTACATATAAGGAGGCAGATAAACATGCAGAAAATTATTAGACAGCGATATGTTTTATGGTTAAAGCGCACATAAGTAAAATTGAATCTTTTTACGTACACAGTGGCTTCAGACATACTCACCCTATGGTGCATTTGCCCCCATCACCCATCTCCAGGCCTTTCCTCTCTTCCAAAACTGAAACTTTATACTCATTAAACCAAAACTCTCATTCTAAGGATACATTCTTTAGACAGAACAAAGGACAGAGAAAACAGACTTTTATACTTGTAAAGTTTACAGTATTTTTCTGTTATTTGAATGTATTCATTTCTTCTAGAAATGAAAATTAAATTTGATAGAATAGCCAAGTTGCTGTACTCCAACTTCAATAATATGAAATTGCTTGAGATTTTAACTATAGATGCAAAGTTGATACTTTGAAGGACACATTTTAGAAATGCAATCTTTCTCAAGCTATGTCTATTAATAACAGGGTACGCTTGTGTGAAACACTAATCTTCACAATACTTTACCTTATTAATACTTACCAGAACTCACAATGTGATGATTACCTGATAAATAAATCAATAGTAGGAAGACAAATTGGCTTCCTAGGTGGCACTTGTGGTAAAGAATCCAATTGCTAATGAGGGAGACCTCAGAGATGTAGGGTTCAGTCCCTGGATCAGGAAAAGCCCTTGGAGTAGGAAATGCAACCCACTCCAGTCTTCTTGCTTGGAGAATTCCATGGACAGAGGAGCTTGGCTGGCTACAGGCCATGGGGCTGCAAATAGTCAGATGCGACTGAGTGACTGAGCACACACAGGAATAGGAAGATGGAGAGACAGACAGACAGACAGACAGATAGCCAGTCAGTCTGGCTCAACCCTTTCCTATCCAGTTTATAGAAGAAGAAACTGAAACTTCAAGAGGTTAAGTGTTTGAGGTCCTTTAGTTAAAAACTAGCAAAGAGCTCAATGTTACAAAGCATCCAGGATGGAAGGAGAGTTTGGGGAGAATGGATATATGCGAATGTTGGGCTGAGTCACTTTGCTGTGAATTGGCTATACTTGAACATAAAATAAAAAGTTGTTTTTTTAAAAAACAGCAAAGTGAAAAATCAAAGTCAGGTTTCCCTGATACCCAAAGTCCTTTTAACTATGGTGGATCCTTTCCTCGCTTAGCTAACTGAATCCTCACCCAAACCCAATGGCCTCTACTGGGGAGTCAGCAGTCGTTCATTTTCTTTTGTGGAGAGGAGTTTTGAGAGGTTGAATTATTTGATTAATATTTCATAGCTGAGGGCCTCCATGGTGGTCCAGTGGGTCTGCCTTGCAGTGCAAGAGGCGCCGGTTCGATCCCTGGCATGGTAAGATCCCAGGTGCTGCAGCAGCTGGACTGGTGTGTCCAATTGTGAGCCAGCGTGCCAGAGTGCATACGCCCAGAACTGCGATGGGAGGCCCACACAGGCCAAAGAACAAAGATGAATGAAAATAAAATAAAATAAATGAAAGACCAATAAAATAGGCCAAAATTTAAAATATATATATATATATTTCATAGCTGACAGATGTTATAGTAAAAGTTACTGTCCTCCGGGTTACTTCCAGTCTATGCAGCCCATGGGCACCATTGTTTTGGGGGTATTTTTGTTGGCCACTTCCATTGAACTCTCATTTATTTATCTTTGTTCTTTGGCCTGTGTGGGTCTCCCATCACAGTGGCCTCACTTAAATACTTACCAGAACTCACAATGTGATGATTACCTGATAAATAAATCAATAGTAGGAAGACAAATTGGCTTCCTAGGTGGCACTGTGGTAAAGAACCCAATTGCTAATGAGGGAGACCTCAGAGATGTAGGGTTCAGTCCCTGGATCAGGAAAAGCCCTTGGAGTAGGAAATGCAACCCACTCCAGTCTTCTTGCTTGGAGAATTCCATGGACAGAGGAGCTTGGCTGGCTACAGGCCATGGGGCTGCAAATAGTCAGATGCGACTGAGTGACTGAGCACACACAGGAATAGGAAGATGGAGAGACAGACAGACAGACAGACAGATAGCCAGTCAGTCTGGCTCAACCCTTTCCTATCCAGTTTATAGAAGAAGAAACTGAAACTTCAAGAGGTTAAGTGTTTGAGGTCCTTTAGTTAAAAACTAGCAAAGAGCTCAATGTTACAAAGCATCCAGGATGGAAGGAGAGTTTGGGGAGAATGGATATATGCGAATGTTGGGCTGAGTCACTTTGCTGTGAATTGGCTATACTTGAACATAAAATAAAAAGTTGTTTTTTTAAAAAACAGCAAAGTGAAAAATCAAAGTCAGGTTTCCCTGATACCCAAAGTCCTTTTAACTATGGTGGATCCTTTCCTCGCTTAGCTAACTGAATCCTCACCCAAACCCAATGGCCTCTACTGGGGAGTCAGCAGTCGTTCATTTTCTTTTGTGGAGAGGAGTTTTGAGAGGTTGAATTATTTGATTAATATTTCATAGCTGAGGGCCTCCATGGTGGTCCAGTGGGTCTGCCTTGCAGTGCAAGAGGCGCCGGTTCGATCCCTGGCATGGTAAGATCCCAGGTGCTGCAGCAGCTGGACTGGTGTGTCCAATTGTGAGCCAGCGTGCCAGAGTGCATACGCCCAGAACTGCGATGGGAGGCCCACACAGGCCAAAGAACAAAGATGAATGAAAATAAAATAAAATAAATGAAAGACCAATAAAATAGGCCAAAATTTAAAATATATATATATATATATTTCATAGCTGACAGATGTTATAGTAAAAGTTCCTGTCCTCCGGGTTACTTCCAGTCTATGCAGCCCATGGGCACCATTGTTTTGGGGGTATTTTTGTTGGCCACTTCCATTGAACTCTCATTTATTTATCTTTGTTCTTTGGCCTGTGTGGGTCTCCCATCACAGTGGCCTCTCTCTCTGAAGAGCACTGGCCCTGGGCACATGCGCTCCAGAGCTCCGGCTTGGTGATTGGACACATCGGTCCAGCCGCTCCGTGGCACGTGGGATCTTCCCAGGCCAGGGATGGAACTGGCGCCCCTTGCACTGCAAGGCAGTGTCCTTACCCACTGGACCACCAGGGAGGCCCTGCCGTTGGTTTTTGCTGAAGTTAATATACTGTAAATTTCCCCTAAGGTAAAGTCTGAACTCTCTATATTGGATATTTATTTTAAAAAATAATTAACGTATGAAGTTTGCCCTTTGCCATGCTCCTTTTTTCAAGAAAATGAGTCTCACATTTTAGATTTTTTGAGTTTGAGTTCACATCTCCATCATCTGGACCTTAATCTCATTACACTTAAGAGACAGTTTGTTGTACAGGGTCTACTGAAGTATGACCTTAGAGCACAGGTATGCTTCTGTAGTGTTAAAAATATTGTTAAGCTTAGATCCAACTCCTGCTAGTCCTGACCTGATAAGGTAGGATTGTGTGGGCGCTTTAAATCTGAATCCCCTAGGGATCACCCTCTCCACTGATCCTCATAAGTGACCCCCAGTAATAGTGTTTTTTAGTAGATTCCAACGTGCTCATAATCCATCCACAGAAAAACTCAGTGCTTATCACTAGAAATGTTTGTGGTTTAGCCAGCTTTGAATTTTTTGGCGGAGGGAGGGTTGGGTTGGGGAGGGAGGGGGGCGGGCGGGCCACTTCTATTGGTCTTTCATTTATCTATTTTCATCCGTCTTTGTTCTTTGGCCCGTGTGGGCCTCCCATCACAGTGACCTCTGTTGTCACAGAGCGCCGGCTTTGGGCTCATGCACTCCAGAGCTCCGGCTCGGTGATTGGACACATTGGTCCAGCCACTCTGTGGCATGTGGGATCTTCCCAGGCCAGGGATTGAACCGGTGCCCCTTGCACTGCAAGGCGGTGTCCTTACCCACTGGACCACCAGGGAAGCCCGCCAGCTTTGAATTTAAGTGAACAAAAATGTCATGTGTATATCCACACACAGGGAAATTCCCTAGAGGTACCTGTTCGTTATCCTTTGGATTAATCCAATATATATCAAAGAACTGGGATTCAGATTCCTTACACTTGTATGTAAATGAACAGGTACAAATGTGACCAATTGAATTTTCATTTCTAAAAATTTCTCCCCCTAGTAACTTCACGAAAATATCTTTTCCCTTTTAGGGCAATGTCTTTCCAGAAAGAAAGGGGAGAAGTACACAGAAAATGCTGAAATACATGGCTAAGAAAATGAGATGCTTTAAAATATCTAGAACCACACTTTCCTAGGTTTCTGATAAGCAAATCGCATCCTCTTATTACGGATGTATTTATTGTCGCCTCTGCCAGTGTGGGACTTCATTTCCACCTAGAAAGCCCTACGTACTTTTGGGCAGAATGTCCTATAAATATCAGTTAAGTCTATCTGATCTCATGTGTCATTTAAGGTGATCAGAGCACATTATCTGGTCTAATATACCTTGTGTTTCTTTATTAATTTTCTGTCTTTCATTAGTGTAAATATGGTGTTAAAGTCCCCTCTATTACTATCTTAACTGTATATTTCCCTTTTTGTGGCTGTTAGCATTTGGCTTATGTATTGAGGTACTCCTAAGTTCGATGTATAAATATTTACAATTCTTGTATCTTTTTCTTGGCCTGATCCCTTGATCATTATGTAGTGTCCTTCCTTGACTTTAATCATAGTCTTCATTTTAAAGTCTGTTTTGTCTGAGATGAGTATTGCTACTATTATTCTTTTGATTTCCATTTGCATGGAATGCGTTGTTCTGTCTCCTGATTTTCAGTCTGTGAGGGTCTCTGGGCCTGCACTGGACCTCTGGCAGACAGCGAGAGACCACTCCATTTGTGAAAACCGTCTTTGTTCTTTGGCCCGTGTGGGCCTCCCATCACAGTGACCTCTGTTGTCACAGAGCGCCGGCTTTGGGCTCATGCACTCCAGAGCTCCGGCTCGGTGATTGGACACATTGGTCCAGCCACTCTGTGGCATGTGGGATCTTCCCAGGCCAGGGATTGAACCGGTGCCCCTTGCACTGCAAGGCGGTGTCCTTACCCACTGGACCACCAGGGAAGCCCGCCAGCTTTGAATTTAAGTGAACAAAAATGTCATGTGTATATCCACACACAGGGAAATTCCCTAGAGGTACCTGTTCGTTATCCTTTGGATTAATCCAATATATATCAAAGAACTGGGATTCAGATTCCTTACACTTGTATGTAAATGAACAGGTACAAATGTGACCAATTGAATTTTCATTTCTAAAAATTTCTCCCCCTAGTAACTTCACGAAAATATCTTTTCCCTTTTAGGGCAATGTCTTTCCAGAAAGAAAGGGGAGAAGTACACAGAAAATGCTGAAATACATGGCTAAGAAAATGAGATGCTTTAAAATATCTAGAACCACACTTTCCTAGGTTTCTGATAAGCAAATCGCATCCTCTTATTACGGATGTATTTATTGTCGCCTCTGCCAGTGTGGGACTTCATTTCCACCTAGAAAGCCCTACGTACTTTTGGGCAGAATGTCCTATAAATATCAGTTAAGTCTATCTGATCTCATGTGTCATTTAAGGTGATCAGAGCACATTATCTGGTCTAATATACCTTGTGTTTCTTTATTAATTTTCTGTCTTTCATTAGTGTAAATATGGTGTTAAAGTCCCCTCTATTACTATCTTAACTGTATATTTCCCTTTTTGTGGCTGTTAGCATTTGGCTTATGTATTGAGGTACTCCTAAGTTCAATGTATAAATATTTACAATTCTTGTATCTTTTTCTTGGCCTGATCCCTTGATCATTATGTAGTGTCCTTCCTTGACTTTAATCATAGTCTTCATTTTAAAGTCTGTTTTGTCTGAGATGAGTATTGCTACTATTATTCTTTTGATTTCCATTTGCATGGAATGCGTTGTTCTGTCTCCTGATTTTCAGTCTGTGAGGGTCTCTGGGCCTGCACTGGACCTCTGGCAGACAGCGTATTTGTGAGACCACTCCATGCTGACCTCCCAGTGCATTCTCTACTCTGAAAAGCTCTCATCTGCATCCACATGGTCCTCTTTCTTGGAGTGTGAATTATTAGGTAAAGTTTACTTTTATGCAACTGGTTTCACTCATTCCGCATTTCAATTTTGTTAGCATAAAACAGAACAGAGCTGAATCACTCCTTAAAACTAAAATAAAGAAAGTGAAAAATGTTTTATTGGTAAAAGACAGTTAATAATCATATCAAAATATTTTCAGATGCATGCAAAATAGAACTCACTAGAGAAAAACAGAAACATACCTATGCCTATTGTTTTCTATGCACACACCTTAAAAATTTAAACACCCTGACTTATTAGGATAACGTAATTTCGTTTCCAAAGGAGAATGGTTATCTTCACTTCCCCTTTTCAATGAATAAGATTTGTTTTTGCTGGGATGGGTTAATTAATTGCATGTATTTTTTTCCATACAAAATTGAAATAGTTTTCTCTCAGACAACCACTTTGCAACAAACATCTGCCATTTACTGCTGTTATAGTCATTTATGTTTGGAAGAGCTACATTCTGATTCTTAGAGGATATTTCTCCAGTCTTTCAAGTTTGTGAAATGGTCCTTCCTTTATAATGACACTCTGTCATTTTCAAATATTCACAGTACAAAGGTACACAAAAAGTGAGACCCAGGATGTTCTTTAAAACTGTCATCAATTTGAAGGTAAGACATATATTCTAAAAAATACATGAGAGCAGGTGAGTAAAAGTTTTAATTAAATTAAGAAAAAAAACTATATATATATATATATAATTGATAGCCATGATGGCAGAGGAAGCAACCATATGAGGAAATGAGGAGTTCTGTGAGTGTCACTGGATCTCCCAAGTGGCTCAGTGGTAAAAAGAACCTGCCTGCCAGTGCAAGAGGCACGGGAGATGGGGATTCCATCCTTGGGTTGGGAAGCTCCCCTGGAGGAGAGCAACCCACTCCAGTATTTTTTCCCGGGAAATTCCAAGGACAGAGGAGCCTGGTGGGCTCTGTCCACGGAGTGGCAGAGAGCTGGACACGACTGAGTGCAGGAGCATGAGTGTCTTAGGAAACAAGAGAAGCCAGGGACTTCCCTGGTAGTCCTGGGGTCAGGACTCAGGCGCCTACCGCAGGGCCTGTGGGTTCGATCCTTCGTTGAGGAATTAAGAGCCAATGGGCTGCAAGGTCAAAACTAAAAGCTATGAGAAATACAAGAAATAAGAGGATCCTATGGAAAGCGGAAGATAAAGGTCATATGTAAAATTAATTTACTTCTGAAAATAATTCACTACTTATAGTAAGGCAATATTAGTTTTGAAATGTATATACATGTATGTTGCCAGAATATTTATACATGTGACAGACACCCCAAATCCATCGATGCAATCATTCCTTTGCATGTTTGAAAGAATGACTATTAGGGCTTCCCCTGGTGGTCCAGTGGGTAAGGACACCGCCTTGCAGTGCAAGGGGCGCCGGTTCGATCCCTGGCCTGGGAAGATCCCACGTGCCGTGGAGCGGCTGGACTGATGTGTCCAATCGCTGAGCTAGAGCTCTGGAGCGCATGCGCCCAGAGCCAGCGCTCTGCGACAACAGACGCCACCGCGATGGGAGGCCCACATGGGCCGGAGAGCAAAGTTGGGTGAAAATGGACAAATGAAAGACCAATAGAAGTGGCCCGCCCACTCCCCTCCCTCCCCAACCCGACCCCCGCCCAAAATAAAATGAATAAATAAATCTTTAAAAAAAAAAAAAAAAAGAATGGCTATTAGAACAAATTTGATTTTTTAAAATTCAACCTACTGGTAGACATTGCAGTAATTCCAGAATTTTGTCATTCTTCTTTATGGTCGTAAATTGGCTTGGCATAAGTCAAATGTATGAATTCAATATGAGTTAAGTATTTAGAGTTGAACATAGGATTTTCAAATACAGGGATTTGGGATTTTCAAGTACATTCCAAGCCCAGAGCCTTTTGTTTGCTTTTTAACTTATCTCTTCAGAAATGGATTTCTACTTAATTTTCTTAGTGCATTTTACAAGCCATTACTAGGAAATATTAAGAAAAAAATTTTTTTTATTGACCTGTATTGTAGAGGTATTAATGTGTTACAGACTGAATGGATTCTACACAGTTCTGAGGGGGAAACACAATCTCCAGTTAAAAATGAAGGCCACACATGTGTTACCCGGCATGTAAATCTTCAAGAAATGCAATACTGTGTAAAAACTGGCAAATCTCGGGCTGTAAAGAAAGCTTTTTGAGCTTTATATGCAGATGGCTGTTGCAAAGCCTGACAAGGAAGGAGGGGGGAAGGAGAGGCAGGGGGAATCAGTGGAGCTGGGTGCTGGGGTCGGGGAGGGACTCCTAGGGAGCAGCTTTTACTATTTAACTTCTCCACCACTGAACAACCGCTCCAAGGACCCTGTGAGTCCTTGTGAAAATCATTTGTTTCCTTGAAGTATCGTTGATTCAGGGCTGTGTTGATTTCTGCTATATGGCAGAGTGACTCAGTCACACACAGACACATTCTTCTTTACCTCCTTTGCGTTACGGCTTACCCCAGGCCCTTTCCTAGAGTTCACTGTGCTGTACAGGGAAGCTTGCTGTCCAGGAATTCTATCTTTAAGAGGTACTCTGCATCTGCTAACCCCAAGCTCCCCGTCCGTCCTCCCCCCTGCGCCCTCCGCCTTGGCAATTGACAGGCTGTTGCCTTTGTCAGAGTCTGTTTCTGCTTTGTAGATAGGTCCTTTGGTGTCATATTTTATTTTATTCTTTCAGTATTTCTTTTTTTTTTTTTTTTGCCTCTAAGTCATCATTGATTCTCATCCATCTTTGTTCTTTGGCCCCTGTGGGCCTCCCATTGCAGTGGCCTCTCTCGTTGCAGAGCACCGGCTCTGGGCGCATGCGCTCTAAAGTGCTGGCTCATCATTGGACACCCTGGTCCAGCCATTCCGCAGCACATGGGATCCTCCAGGCCCAGGAATCAAACCTGTGCCCCTTGTACTGCAAAGCAGACTCTTTAGCTACTAGACCACCAGGGAAACCCTTAGGACTTCTTTTAGATGTGGATCATTTTTAAAGTTTTTATTGAATTTGTTACAATGTTGGTTCTGTTTTATTGGGAGGGTGGAGTTGTTTCTTTGCTTTGGCTCCAAGGCTCATGGGGTCCTAGCTCCCCTACCAGGGATTGAGCTCACACGGCCTCATTGGAAGGTGACATCTTAACCCTTGGACCACCTGGAAAGCCCCTGGGTGGTATTGTAGACTCCACATAGAAGTGCCATTCTTTCTACCAATCACCTTTCTCATTTATGTGTGGCTTTTGAACATTCTAGAATTTCACATTCAATTTAAAATTTCTCTCTTAAGTCTTAGAGCCTACGTACTGTCAAGGGATTTGAAGAGTGAGGTTCTGTGTCCATTTAACTCTGTCTTCCACTAATAGATAACCAAGAAGGACCTACTGTTTAGCCCAGAGAACCGTGCTCAGTATTCTATAATTACCTAAATGGGAGAAGAGTTTTAGAAAGGATAGATAGGTGTATATGTAGAACTGAATCACCTTTGCTGTACACCTGGAACTAACACAACATTATTCATCAACAACAGTCCAATATGAAATTAAAAAATAAAAATAAAATTAATTTTCAAAAATCCTTTTCCTTGGAACACCTCTGTCCATTTATTTTCATGAATAAATTTTACTCGTCTCTGTTTATTCATTTTTATTTTATTCATTTATTTTTACATGAAGTATAATTGATGTATAATATTAGATAACTTACAGGTGTACAATATAGTGACTCCAAATTTTTAAAGGTTATATTCCATTTATAGTTATTATAAGCTATTGGCTATATTCCTTGTGCTCTATAATATAGTTTATTTTTTGCCTAATTGTTTGCATTATCTCCTGCTCCTGGATGGTCCCTCTCCTCTTCCTTCTCCCCACTGATAAGCCCTAGTTTGTTCTCCACATCTGTGAGTCTGTTTGTCCTTTGTTATACTCACTAGTTTGTTGTATTTTTAGATTACATGTACAAATTATATCATACAGTATTGCTCATTCTCTGTCTGATTTATTTTACTTAGCATAATGCCCTCCAACAGATCCATGTTGTTTCAAATGACAAAATTTGATTCTTTTCTACGATTGAGTTATATTTCATAATATGTGTCTACCACATCTTTTTTATCCATTCATCTATTGATGGACACTCAGTTATCTCTATGTCTTAGCTACTGTAAATAACGCTGTTATGAACACTAGGGCACAAGTGTCTTTACAAATTAGTGGGGTATTTTTGGATAGTCACTCAGAAATGTAATAGCTGGGTTATATGGTAGTTCTGTTTTTATTGAGAAACTTCCGTACTGTTTTCCATAGTAGCTGCACAAATGTCCATTCCCACTGGCAGTGTCCAAGGGTTCCCTTTGTTCCACGTCTTTGCCAAAATTTGTTATTTGTGTTCTTTTTGATGATAGTCATTCTGATAGGTGTGATATGATATCTCATTGGATTTTCAGTTTGCATTTCCCTGTAGTTAGTGATGTTGAGCATGCTTTCATGGGCCTGCTGGCCATCTGCATTTCCTCTTTGGAAAAATATCAACTCATTTCTTCTGCCCATTTTTTAATTGGATTTTTTCTTATGTTAATGGACAAGAATGGGTCAAAACTTTCAAGAGTGTTTTCAGGGACTTAGTATTTAGAGAAAATAAACAGGATTGAGGCTTCCCTGGTGGTCCAGTGGGTAAAGCGTTTGCCTTGCAGCCTCAAAGGGCACCAGTTTGATCCCTGGGCTGGGAAGATCCCATGTGCTGCGGAGAGGCTGGACTGGTCCATCCAATTATGAGCCAGCACCCAGAGCCGGTGCTCTGCTACAGGAGAGGCCACTGCGATGGGAGGCCCACACAGGCCAAAGAACAGAGATGGATGGAAATAAAGACAGACCAATAAAAGAGGCCAAATTTTAAATAAATAAACAGGATTATCTAAATCAGTCATTTCATTTTGCAGCACAAAAAAATTTAAAAAAGAAAAAGAAAATAGTACATTGAAATAAATAAAAATACACCCTGTTTGTTTTATAAAATAAACAAACAAACAAGCAAACCAGGCACAGAGAGAAAATATTGCCTCAGATCACACCGTGGTTATGAAAGGGCCAGGACCAACCACCATCCCCTTCAACCCCCAGCGGTGATCACATCAGTCTTCAATTCAGTTAATTCTCAAATTAAACTTATGAACTGTGCTAGGCTTTCTGAATCTAAGTTTAAAAGTGGGAATAAACCAGATACCCAGGCTAGTGCCTTTCTTTCCTTCTTTTCATCATCTTGTCAGAATCCCAGTTCAGTTTCTAGTCTGCATACCTTCAGAAAGAATTGGCACTCCTAGAAAAGCGGAAGTCAGTCATGAGAGTGCAAACTGGCTTCAAGTTTTGCTGTTGCTGGAAGTGTGTGTTCACCACTTACATCCACCTGGGTCCTTGGGACGGTTCCTCAACTGCCACCTCTCAATCTCCTCATCTGTACAATGGGCATAATTAACATACGTAGTTCATTCAGACATGTTTAGTGGGAGCTTCTGGTTCTAGGCTCTGAGGATTTATCACTGAACCAGAAGGGTAAGGATCCTGCTCTTCTGGTGTTTCACTCTAGTGCCCGGGGACAGGCAATCAGCTGATGAACGACACAGGCCCTCCCCTTCCTCCACTCGTAGTGAGGCTGTTCCTTCTTCCTGGAGCTTTCTTCCTACAGATGGACAAAAGCTTAGACCCTTCCCAGCATTAAGATTCTTACTGAAAATCACCTTTACTGGACACTACTTTGAATTTCAAGTCTACCATTGTCAGGACCTATACTGCTTTTTCTACCCTATTTTTAAAAACTCTTTGACTCTTGGTATGAACACACCCTAGCTTTACTTATTGGTCTCATTTGTGTTGCATCTTATCATTAAAGGATAAACTCCAGGACGGGAGGGACATTTGTCTGTTTTATTCTCTACTCTATCCCTAGGCTCTAGAATGCACCTGGCATCTGCCGGAGGTTATAATCTATTTAGGAGATGACGGCACAGGCTCTCCTGTCCTCCAGACTCTCCCAGAGTTTGCCCATTCAGTCGGTGGTCTTTGTCTAACCATATCTGAATCACCATACCGTAAACCTAAAACTAACTCAGTATTGGAAACCAACTGTAGTTCAGTTGAAAAGAAAGAAAGAGATGACCCCACCCACAATCAGGCCCTAGAAGTTGCATCTGCTCTTTGAGATCCAAGCACCAGAGGTCTGGTTCTTCTTGCTCACAGAAGCCCGAAGTGAAGGGACATCCTTAAGTGACTTCATTCATCTGAATCTAAATTTAAAAGTGGAATAAACCAGATACCCAGGCTAGTGCCTTTCTTTCCTTCTTTTCATCATCTTGTCAGAATCCCAGTTCAGTTTCTAGTCTGCATACCTTCAGAAAGAATTGGCACTCCTAGAAAAGCGGAAGTCAGTCATGAGAGTGCAAACTGGCTTCAAGTTTTGCTGTTGCTGGAAGTGTGTGTTCACCACTTACATCCACCTGGGTCCTTGGGACGGTTCCTCAACTGCCACCTCTCAATCTCCTCATCTGTACAATGGGCATAATTAACATACGTAGTTCATTCAGACATGTTTAGTGGGAGCTTCTGGTTCTAGGCTCTGAGGATTTATCACTGAACCAGAAGGGTAAGGATCCTGCTCTTCTGGTGTTTCACTCTAGTCCCCGGGGGACAGGCAATCAGCTGATGAACGACACAGGCCCTCCCCTTCCTCCACTCGTAGTGAGGCTGTTCCTTCTTCCTGGAGCTTTCTTCCTACAGATGGACAAAAGCTTAGACCCTTCCCAGCATTAAGATTCTTACTGAAAATCACCTTTACTGGACACTACTTTGAATTTCAAGTCTACCATTGTCAGGACCTATACTGCTTTTTCTACCCTATTTTTAAAAACTCTTTGACTCTTGGTATGAACACACCCTCGCTTTACTTATTGGTCTCATTTGTGTTGCATCTTATCATTAAAGGATAAACTCCAGGACGGGAGGGACATTTGTCTGTTTTATTCTCTACTCTATCCCTAGGCTCTAGAATGCACCTGGCATCTGCCGGAGGTTATAATCTATTTAGGAGATGACGGCACAGGCTCTCCTGTCCTCCAGACTCTCCCAGAGTTTGCCCATTCAGTCGGTGGTCTTTGTCTAACCATATCTGAATCACCATACCGTAAACCTAAAACTAACTCAGTATTGGAAACCAACTGTAGTTCAGTTGAAAAGAAAGAAAGAGATGACCCCACCCCACAATCAGGCCCTAGAAGTTGCATCTGCTCTTTGAGATCCAAGCACCAGAGGTCTGGTTCTTCTTGCTCACAGAAGCCCAAGTGAAGGGACATCCTTAAGTGACCTCAGCTAGCTCCAGCCTTGGTGGCACAACCAGTGGGCGCTGCCCCCTTGCGGGGGGCTCCAAGCTGTCTTCCTACATGATTGCTCTGATTCAAATGAATGCAAAATGATGTTTAACTTGGTTATTGCTCCTTTAGAATAAAAAATGTAGTCTATCTGACCTTTTCGAAGTATCTTCCTTTTACTTCATAAAATGATACAGGAAAATTACTTTCGATGAATTTCGTATTAAACCAACTTGTCACCTGGTACTTAAAATAAGCCAACTTGTCTTGCCACCTAGTACTTAATGTATTTCTGGGAAATCCACTCCCTCGACCTCCTTGTCAAGGATCATAGAGGGAAAAAACCCCAAAATTAGTGCATCGTCTTCTCATGGATTCTTCTGGCAGTTGCGGAGGCACAAACGGGCCAGGACTCTGTCTCGGCCGAGGACAGGGGTATGGATTTGAAAGAGCAGATGTAATCCATGGAGCCTGACTATGGGCTAGGGTCACTTCTTTGTTTCTTTTCAATTGAAATAGAGCTGATTTACAATATTGTGTTAGTTTCAGGTTTACAGCACAGTGATTGATGTCTTCTGATGTCTGAGGAAGCACAGAGTTTACAGAGCAGGGTTCCCAACCTCCCGGGTCTAATGCTGGATATTCTGAGGCGCTTGATAATAATAATCGATTATCAGCTTTATAATAATAATAAAAATAAAGCACACAATAAATGTAATGCCCTTGAATCATCCACAAAATATCCCCCACACAGGTCCTTGGAAAAATCGTCTCCATGAAACCCTTCCTGGTGCCAAAATGTTGAGGGCTGCCCCGCGGAGGATCAGGAGATGACGCACACTCTGCCTAGACTCTCCCAGAGTTTGCCCATTCAGTCGGTGGTCTTTGTCTAACCATATCTGAATCACCATACCGTAAACCTAAAACTAACTCAGTATTGGAAACCAACTGTAGTTCAGTTGAAAAGAAAGAAAGAGATGACCCCACCCCACAATCAGGCCCTAGAAGTTGCATCTGCTCTTTGAGATCCAAGCACCAGAGGTCTGGTTCTTCTTGCTCACAGAAGCCCGAAGTGAAGGGACATCCTTAAGTGACCTCAGCTAGCTCCAGCCTTGGTGGCACAACCAGTGGGCACTGCCCCCTTGCGGGGGGCTCCAAGCTGTCTTCCTACATGATTGCTCTGATTCAAATGAATGCAAAATGATGTTTAACTTGGTTATTGCTCCTTTAGAATAAAAAATGTAGTCTATCTGACCTTTTCGAAGTATCTTCCTTTTACTTCATAAAATGATACAGGAAAATTACTTTCGATGAATTTCGTATTAAACCAACTTGTCACCTGGTACTTAAAATAAACCAACTTGTCTTGCCACCTAGTACTTAATGTATTTCGGGGAAATCCCCTCCCTCGACCTCCTTGTCAAGGATCATAGAGGGAAAAAACCCCAAAATTAGTGCATCGTCTTCTCATGGATTCTTCTGGCAGTTGCGGAGGCACAAACGGGCCAGGACTCTGTCTCGGCCGAGGACAGGGGTATGGATTTGAAAGAGCAGATGTAATCCATGGAGCCTGACTATGGGCTAGGGTCACTTCTTTGTTTCTTTTCAATTGAAATAGAGCTGATTTACAATATTGTGTTAGTTTCAGGTTTACAGCACAGTGATTGATGTCTTCTGATGTCTGAGGAAGCACAGAGTTTACAGAGCAGGGTTCCCAACCTCCCGGGTCTAATGCTGGATATTCTGAGGCGCTTGATAATAATAATCGATTATCAGCTTTATAATAATAATAAAAATAAAGCACACAATAAATGTAATGCCCTTGAATCATCCACAAAATATCCCCCACACAGGTCCTTGGAAAAATCGTCTCCATGAAACCCTTCCCTGGTGCCAAAAATGTTGAGGGCTGCTGCAGTGAGCCCTGCTACTGGTCAAATAAGACTTTAGAAACTCATTTTCTTCTTATTCTTATGGACTTCCCAATCCTCATCCTTGATTTTTCAAGACATTTAGAGTAGCTTTGTATTTTAAGGATCCAATGATCTATACACTGGTGTATACAGGTTAGTTTGGAGGTGAAAAGGCAAGAGGAAAAACCATGAATGGCAAAATTCAAACTTGGGTTGTGGTTGCCCCATAACCTAAGCATCAGTATTAGTAACAAATGTTGGTAAATATCTCACAATATATTGTTAGGTATCTCTCACACGTATCAAAGGAAACAGGAGCTTTTCAGTTTTTGAATACCAATTCAATATGGGAAGATACATTGAAAAAATACAATTTTAAGGTCAAAGGTAATGCTTTCTTCTGTTTCCAAATTATGTTTCCCCTTCTTTCCTTCTAGTAATGAAAAATAAGATAACTATTTTTGGAGAAAAAGAAGGAGGAGAAGGAGGAGGAGGAAGAGGAGGCAAAAGGGAAGGAGACAGAATGAGGGGAAGGAGACAGAATGAGAGGAAAAAGAGGGGAGGGAAGAAAGAAGGAAGAAAAAGCACCCAGGGCTCTAAAGATTAGTTTAAAAGTTTCTATTTATTACAAAACAGAAAGCATTCTACTCCTTTCCCAGGGGGAAATAGAAAAGAAAAAAAATTCATTAAGCATCTTTGCCCTTCAGAAGTAAAATGAATGGTGGTTGATGTTTTACAGAAAGCATGTCTACCCCTGGCAACTTGGAGCTGATTCTATCATTTTCTTTCAATTGAAATAGAGCTGATTTACAATATTGTGTTAGTTTCAGGTTTACAGCACAGTGATTGATGTCTTCTGATGTCTGAGGAAGCACAGAGTTTACAGAGCAGGGTTCCCAACCTCCCGGGTCTAATGCTGGATATTCTGAGGCGCTTGATAATAATAATCGATTATCAGCTTTATAATAATAATAAAAATAAAGCACACAATAAATGTAATGCCCTTGAATCATCCACAAAATATCCCCCACACAGGTCCTTGGAAAAATCGTCTCCATGAAACCCTTCCCTGGTGCCAAAAATGTTGAGGGCTGCTGCAGTGAGCCCTGCTACTGGTCAAATAAGACTTTAGAAACTCATTTTCTTCTTATTCTTATGGACTTCCCAATCCTCATCCTTGATTTTTCAAGACATTTAGAGTAGCTTTGTATTTTAAGGATCCAATGATCTATACACTGGTGTATACAGGTTAGTTTGGAGGTGAAAAGGCAAGAGGAAAAACCATGAATGGCAAAATTCAAACTTGGGTTGTGGTTGCCCCATAACCTAAGCATCAGTATTAGTAACAAATGTTGGTAAATATCTCACAATATATTGTTAGGTATCTCTCACACGTATCAAAGGAAACAGGAGCTTTTCAGTTTTTGAATACCAATTCAATATGGGAAGATACATTGAAAAAATACAATTTTAAGGTCAAAGGTAATGCTTTCTTCTGTTTCCAAATTATGTTTCCCCTTCTTTCCTTCTAGTAATGAAAAATAAGATAACTATTTTTGGAGAAAAAGAAGGAGGAGAAGGAGGAGGAGGAAGAGGAGGCAAAAGGGAAGGAGACAGAATGAGGGGAAGGAGACAGAATGAGAGGAAAAAGAGGGGAGGGAAGAAAGAAGGAAGAAAAAGCACCCAGGGCTCTAAAGATTAGTTTAAAAGTTTCTATTTATTACAAAACAGAAAGCATTCTACTCCTTTCCCAGGGGGAAATAGAAAAGAAAAAAAATTCATTAAGCATCTTTGCCCTTCAGAAGTAAAATGAATGGTGGTTGATGTTTTATGACATTTTGAGATCAAATGCATTTGCCAGTGGCTCTGGGGAGGTGGGCAGGGAGGGCCGGAGGAGAGGCTGGCTGTCCCCATGGCAACAGTGTGATGGCACTGATCTGAAACAGCAGGGATGATCTAGGTTCTTAGATGCCTCCTCAAAAGCAAAAAATTAAGGACATTAAAAACAATTTGAGTAGGAGATAAATGATATTATATTTAAGGATTACGGGACTCTAAGGGCTCTCTTTTGGCTGAAACAAAATAGAAAATAAACTCATGTAATAAATCAAACATAGAACAAGGACTTGAACAGTAATGAGCATCCTGAGAGATGGGACATGGAGCTAGTGAGCTTCTCAGAGCACCTGACGGAGGAGGAAATGATGACTGGAAATGGTCCCCAGTTGTGACTTTGAATTGACTCCTGGCTCTGGCTCTATATTTGTATTGGGTTTCAGGCAAAGTCATTAAATTGTCTTAGCATCCATTTCCTCCTTTATGAGATGAAGTGATTTAATTGAACTAGATGAATAAAAGATCCAAAGAGTTGGAAGTCTGAGGACACATCTATTTTGACAGGGTATGTAATCTTGGAATAGTCTATATAGTAAAAGAAATAGGATGACCTTAAATCATTTGTCAGCATTACTTTAATGGAACCATCATTAATTTTAAGGTTACTTATTACTATTTCTTCTTATGAGAGACTGTGAAAAGTAACAGTGTTAGCTGCTCAGTTGTGCCTGACTCTGTGATATCCCATGGACTGCAGCCCGCCAGGCTCCTCTGTCCATGGGATTCTCCAGGGAAGAATATTGGAGTGGGCTTCCAGGGATTGAACCCAGGTCTCCTGCATCGCAGGTGGAGTCTTTACTGTCCGAGCCACTACAGAACCCCATGAGAGAGTGTCTGTGAGCGTTTTCAGCTACACTGAAAATAATCCCAGTGTATGCTCATTTTCAGCCAGTAATCTGCAATCAAAGGAGTAGTGCAGGGGTATTTACTTATAGTATAATATGTGTTCTCTTTGGCACCAACTCACATTAATATTCTCTGTAATTGAGCCATAGCGTGGCTACAGTGGCTATAGTATTAGTCACTCAGTCACATCTAACTCTGCAAGCCCACGGACTCTAGCTCACCAGGCCGCTATAAACTTTTGTAATTTTAAATTTCACAAAGGAAAATGAAGATGAAGCAATGCTGAGGCTCTTGCTTGTTTGTTTTCCTTTTGCAAAGAATAATACTGCTGTTAGAAAGATACCATGACCATTTAGAAATCTTTCCATTTCCCCTCGTTCCTCTCTTCCTTTCTCCCTCCCTCCCACCTCCCATCCTTTTTTGCCTTTCTTGTTGTATTATTCTACCAAGAAAAAATTTAACAAAGGTAGTTTTAGATGGAAAAATATTTTGTCAATTTTTATTTGGGACTTTGATGTGCAGTTGCTACATTAGCAATAGAAGTTATTTGATTTTCATATTTGCTTCTAAATCTAAGGGAGAAATAATGAATTGATCCTGTTTGGAATTTTAACTTCAGACTCCTAAGTTCAGTTCAGTTCAGTTCAGTCACTCATTCATGTCCAACTCTTTGCCACCCCATGGACGCACGCCAGGCTTCCTTATCCTTCACCGTCTCCCAGATCCAGCTCAGATTCATGTCCATTGACTCAGTGATGTCATCCAACCATCTTGTCCTCTTTCATCTCCTTCTCCTTCTGCCTTTAGGACTCCTAAAGACCTTCTGTGTGTTTCCAAGGCTTTGTGACAGCTACCTGACCGTACTGTGTGAGCTAAGAAGTCGAAGAGTAAGAAAATGGATGCAATATCCACGTTCAGCCATCTTCCTGCTGAAAGATATTTGAAAACAACCCTGCCTTGTATTTTTATGTATCAATCTCTGACATCTTTAAAACTGCAAAAAAAAACCCAGAAGGGAGTGTTGAGCAAATATTCCACAAGACATGTGCAAAAGCCTAGAAAAAAAGTCGACTTAAAGCAAATCACCAATCTTTAGTCAGTCGAATGTTTCTTCAAATAGAACCATTTTGTTGCTCTTGGAATCGCTGTAAGAACTCAGTCTTAGGCAGTGTCATCAAATGTAGAAGCTCAAATTCAATTTACTCTTCTCCCTCTCCCACCATCTCAGGGACACACACAAACTGTCCTAAAGGAGAAATGTCATGTTTTGGAAAAAGATACTATTTACAAGTATGTAAATATACTAAATGTGAGGAGGCATCTGTTTTAAATTTCTCAGTATACTGTGTATATTTTTATTCCACTATTTCTCCCAAAGTATTCCAGATTCATGATAATGGATGGACAGCTAATTTTAAAATTTTGCTGTCCACTTCAATAATGTATATTTAGTAACCAAAGAGGTTTGCCAAAATATACTTTCAATATAAGATTGGTTTCAGCTAAAGTAAGAAGTCATGTTTAAAGGCAGTAGGAAAATTGAATCCTTTGCCATTCTTTCTACCATGTGCCACAAGCAAGTTCCCATAAGAAAAAGGACACTACTCGTTCATATCTTTTGCCTCCAGTGGACATTTTTAACTTTTTGATGCTAACTTTTTATCCCAAGGGAATGATAATATTTTCCTTCAGTGCTCTCAGATGCTTTCAGTATGGTATGGGGGAACTGTGGTAACTTAAAAGTTCTCACTGAAAGGTCTTTCATGGAGCTAATCTTGCTTCTTAGAATTACAGTCGTGTACTTAGGGCCCACAAAATGGTGCTTTTAGAGTATTTTTTAAGTCAGTATAAATTAGCAACATTCTGTATCATTTGGGTGATCTTAATGTAACTGGGACAGAGTGCCGAATTGAAAACATGAAAGAAATTATTTTATCATTTAGGTAAAAAACTCCGTTTAGTGAATTATTTTTGTTACCCTAAAACAGCAAAAAGAATGGAGGGAATTTTTGACTAGTTATTACCAAATTCTTTTCCTTTTTTTCAACCATAAAATAAAAGCTGAAAATAGACTGAAACATGCTATATTTTTATAGCTCTCTTTCCAAATGACAGATTTTTTCTCTGTAAATATCCTTATGCAAAGTATGCCTTTCCTGTGATATAAAGGATGAGGTTCAGGGAGAAACTAATTAGATTGTTCAAATTAGTCAGTATGTCCAAAACTGTTTGGGGAACGCTTAGCCTTTTCAGTAACTGTGTAAGACCATTTGTCATCTTCTCTTCAGAATTTTTTCTTGTGAGCAGTAAGCATAAATCCAAAATAACGTTAAGAAATGAAACATTAGCTATAATATGATGACCACAGTGTCAGCGAGAAAGTTGGACCAAAAAATACAATGAGAGATACCATGGCAAGGGTATGGTTATCGACTTTTTGGACATGGATAGAAACTGACTCTACTGAAAGCAAAGCAAGTGTTGGAAATAAAAGACTCCAGACTAAATTATCTTATGGTATTTTTAAAGGTCTTTGTAATGTTATTTCTTGGAGAAAAATATCTTTTAGCTAACATGATTTTAATAAAGAAAAGGCTTTGTTAAAATTCCAAGAAGGCTAGAATATTTTCTCTTAAGAGCCTTTGTGTTTCTTTAAGTCGACTCTGCGACAGATGTTCCATTTGCTGAGACTTTTTGTAAGTGTCAGTTTTATGTGAAGGTGACTGACGTTTTGGATAAACATATCCTAATGACAGGGAGGCCTGGCAGTGCTGCAGTCCATGGGGTCACAATGAGTCGGAGACAATTTAGCAACTAACCAACCACAAAATACAAACTCCACTGGGCCTTCAGAATGAATTGTCTTAGAAGATGAAACCATAAGCCAAGGAATCTGCTCCTGATCACTTTTTGGAATTGTCTTTAAATCTAAGCCCTTAGTTTTAACCCTACTTTTTAAAGATACTGAAAGATGACAGCTTTCCTCTAGTGATGCAATATTCAAAACAAGCTGGAGAATACTTAACATTGCAAAATTGGGGCCTTTACTAGTTGATTGTTTCATAGGGACTGGAAGGGAAAGACTCATCACAAATTTTCACCTGTACTTAATGAAATACCTCTGGAGGTCACTGTGGTGGACACAATCAGATTATATGTTCATGACTGTAAGTTTTTAAACAATGTCATCTTTTGGCAAATGGTCAGGAGGAAATGCATGGTCCATTGGAGGCAAGAGTAAAACTTTCTAAGTTAATGAAACACTTTAATAGAGAGTAATAAGAATGATTTGTCTGAAAGTTGATCCCTGGTATTGCTTGACATCGGTGATTCTGGTGGCCAAGATCTATTAAGAGCAGTGACCGGTTTGAATGTTTCAGTGTTAAAATTTTGGTGGGCGATTAGCTTCTGTGATTCCGACTTTAGATTCTAGAACATCCTAACACATGCAACCTCAGTGTGGAAGTTAGCTGCTTGTTTCTCCCTGTTTTGCACCAATCTAAGTAAATGAGGAGTGAAGAGGGTGTAGACTATGTCTGGTAGACAGCTGGATGTAGACCTGTGCCTGAGAATTAAGGAAGACATGCACACATATTGAACACTTACTGTATGCAAGGAATTATGTTAGGTTCACAGGGTCAGAGATGTTTGAGAAACAGTCCCTGATCTTAAGATTCTCATTGTCAAGTAGGAGAAGAGTCAAAAGAAGAGAGGCGGACTTCCCCTGGTGGTCCAGTGGATAAGGACACCACCTTGCGGTGCAAGGAGCGCCGGTTCGATCCCTGGCCTGGGAAGATCCCACGTGCCGCGGAGCGGCTGGACCGATGTGTCCAATCAATGAGCCGGAGCTCTGGAGTGCATGCGCCCAGAGCCAGTGCTCTGCGACAACAGACGCCACCGCGATGGGAGGCCCACAGGAGCCAAAGAACAAAGACGGATGAAAATAGAGAAATGAAAGACCAATAGAAGTGGCCCGCCCGCTCCCCTCCCTCCCCAACCCAACCCCCGCCCAAAAATAAACAAATAAATCTTTTAAAAAAAAAAGAAGAAGAAGAGAGGCATGTACAATGTACCTTCACACAACGACTGGTGTATCTCTTTTTTATTTTTGAAGGTCATGTCACACAGAAAAAGATTCAGTATAGAAACTAGAATTCTACATCTCTTGGTGTGCTTGTCCTTAACTTACAACACTTGTTTATTCTCTCGTTTGAAAGTTCAGTGGGAAATATCAAATGTCTTTTATGTCTCAGTATATATACAGAATCATTTATCTTGTCTTCTTGTGCAATTTTGATTTTAAACATCTTAGCTAATAATTTAGTAACAGAAAGATATTAAAAAAGAAGATAATACATTTTATACATAGAGTGATGAAAAGGGGTTGAGGTAGGGAGTAGAATTCATTCATTGTCTGATAGCTCGTCCCCAAATATTCTTTGTTTCTGAGTCTCTGTGTCAATGGTGTATAATATTAAATGCTTTTAGAGAATAACTATTTGTTTCCATCCTTTGGCCATGTTGTTGTTGTTCAGTCGTGTCTGACTCTTTGCAATCCTGTGGACTGCAGCCCTTGTTTCTCCCTGTTTTGCACCAATCCAAGTAAATGAGGAGTGAAGAGGGTGTAGACTATGTCTGGTAGACAGCTGGATATAGACCTGTGCCTGAGAATTAAGGAAGACATGCACACATATTGAACACTTACTGTATGCAAGGAATTATGTTAGGTTCACAGGGTCAGAGATGTTTGAGAAACAGTCCCTGATCTTAAGATTCTCATTGTCAAGTAGGAGAAGAGTCAAAAGAAGAGAGGCGGACTTCCCCTGGTGGTCCAGTGGATAAGGACACCACCTTGCGGTGCAAGGAGCGCCGGTTCGATCCTTGGCCTGGGAAGATCCCACGTGCCGCGGAGCGGCTGGACCGATGTGTCCAATCAATGAGCCGGAGCTCTGGAGTGCCTGCGCCCAGAGCCGGTGCTCTGCGACAACAGACGCCACCACGACGGGAGGCCCGCAGGAGCCAAAGAACAAAGACGGATGAAAACAGAGAAATGAAAGACCAATAGAAGTGGCCCGCCCGCTCCCCTCCCTCCCCAACCCAACCCCCGCCCAAAAATAAACAAATAAATCTTTTAAAAAAGAAGAAGAAGAGAGGCATGTACAATGTACCTTCACACAACGACTGGTGTATCTCTTTTTTATTTTTGAAGGTCATGTCACACAGAAAAAGATTCAGTATAGAAACTAGAATTCTACATCTCTTGGTGTGCTTGTCCTTAACTTACAACACTTGTTTATTCTCTCGTTTGAAAGTTCAGTGGGAAATATCAAATGTCTTTTATGTCTCAGTATATATACAGAATCATTTATCTTGTCTTCTTGTGCAATTTTGATTTTAAACATCTTAGCTAATAATTTAGTAACAGAAAGATATTAAAAAAGAAGATAATACATTTTATACATAGAGTGATGAAAAGGGGTTGAGGTAGGGAGTAGAATTCATTCATTGTCTGATAGCTTGTCCCCAAATATTCTTTGTTTCTGAGTCTCTGTGTCAATGGTGTATAATATTAAATGCTTTTAGAGAATAACTATTTGTTTCCATCCTTTGGCCATGTTGTTGTTGTTCAGTCGTGTCTGACTCTTTGCAATCCTGTGGACTGCAGCATTCCAGGTTTCCCTGTCCTTCACTGTCTCCCAGAATTTGCTCAAATCCATGTCTATTGAGTCAGTGATGCCATCCAACCATCTCATCCTCTGTTGCCCTCTTCTCCTTTTGCCCTCAATCTTTCCCAGCATCAAGGACTTTTCCCATGAGTTGGCTCTTCAAATCAGGTGGCCAGAGTATTGGAGCTTCAGCTTCAGCGTCAGCCTTGCAGTGCATACTCAGAGTTGACTTCCTTGAGGATTGCCTGGTTTGATCTTGCTGTCCAAGGGACTCTCAGGAGTCTTCTCCAGCACCACAGTTGGAAAGCCTCAATTCTTCAGCGCTCAGCCTTATTTATGGTGCAGCTCTCACATCCACACACGACTCCTGGAAAGCACAGCTTTGACTGTGCTATGGCTCGATGATGTGTTTATCTGTGTAGAGTCACTATCTTTTCCATAAAGATTTTAAAGTGTTTATGGGCATGTCTGTACTCTTAGCCTGAAATCCTTTGATAGCTAAGGTCTCCCCTCTCCCCAAATCTGCATTTGTAGATCCTTTTCCAGAAGAAACTTAACAGTATTTGTATTTCTGTAATTATCTCCTCCTGAAAAGGCAGCAACTTCATGGCTGGGATGTTGCAGCTGTTCACCAGCCTCCAGGCAACACTAAAAACTAGTTTTAAGACAGGAAACTGGGAAGAATCCTGTATGTAGTTAGACTTTCAGAGAGGATATATATATATATATACTTATAAGTGCTGACATTGACTTTGATCTGAGATGATCAGGTCAATACTCTCACTGATTAAAACATGCCCACTCTAGAGCCACTCTGTTAGGAGTGGTAAGTAATAGTTGTTGAAAATCATTCTACAAATAGGTCCTTTTGTCAGTTTCCTTCTGCCTTAATCTCTAAGAATCATTTATGAGTAATACTGAGTCTCTGTGTCAAGTCGTGATAGCTCGTCCCCAAATATTCTTTGTTTCTGAGTCTCTGTGTCAATGGTGTATAATATTAAATGCTTTTAGAGAATAACTATTTGTTTCCATCCTTTGGCCATGTTGTTGTTGTTCAGTCGTGTCTGACTCTTTGCAATCCTGTGGACTGCAGCATTCCAGGTTTCCCTGTCCTTCACTGTCTCCCAGAATTTGCTCAAATCCATGTCTATTGAGTCAGTGATGCCATCCAACCATCTCATCCTCTGTTGCCCTCTTCTCCTTTTGCCCTCAATCTTTCCCAGCATCAAGGACTTTTCCCATGAGTTGGCTCTTCAAATCAGGTGGCCAGAGTATTGGAGCTTCAGCTTCAGCGTCAGCCTTGCAGTGCATACTCAGAGTTGACTTCCTTGAGGATTGCCTGGTTTGATCTTGCTGTCCAAGGGACTCTCAGGAGTCTTCTCCAGCACCACAGTTGGAAAGCCTCAATTCTTCAGCGCTCAGCCTTATTTATGGTGCAGCTCTCACATCCACACACGACTCCTGGAAAGCACAGCTTTGACTGTGCTATGGCTCGATGATGTGTTTATCTGTGTAGAGTCACTATCTTTTCCATAAAGATTTTAAAGTGTTTATGGGCATGTCTGTACTCTTAGCCTGAAATCCTTTGATAGCTAAGGTCTCCCCTCTCCCCAAATCTGCATTTGTAGATCCTTTTCCAGAAGAAACTTAACAGTATTTGTATTTCTGTAATTATCTCCTCCTGAAAAGGCAGCAACTTCATGGCTGGGATGTTGCAGCTGTTCACCAGCCTCCAGGCAACACTAAAAACTAGTTTTAAGACAGGAAATTGGGAAGAATCCTGTATGTAGTTAGACTTTCAGAGAGGATATATATATATATATACTTATAAGTGCTGACATTGACTTTGACCTGAGATGATCAGGTCAATACTCTCACTGATTAAAACATGCCCACTCTAGAGCCACTCTGTTAGGAGTGGTAAGTAATAGTTGTTGAAAATCATTCTACAAATAGGTCCTTTTGTCAGTTTCCTTCTGCCTTAATCTCTAAGAATCATTTATGAGTAATACAGGAGAGAGGCTGCTTGTGAATTAAGTCCAAAAGGAATAATTCTGAAAATTAGGATACAGTCACAACATGTCTTTGCCAGAAGCTGGGTGTTTTCTCCCTGGGGTAGCATTGGTGAGTTGTCCTGACAGGGTTGTACATGGTGACTTCATAAAGAACCTTTAAGTTATCACACTTAAGTCAAATCATAATCTTCTTTTGTTACCTAGTAGCATTAAAGATGATTTATCTCCATCTCTCATAGATTTTAATTTATCATATGGTCCTTTTGAGATTTTCAGCCATTTGATTTTCTGTCAGGTTATGTAAATATGAAAGGAGAACAGTGCAACAGTGACGATTTTAAAATTTAGATGGAAGGAAACTTTTTTCTTTCTTTGTCCTCTTTGTCTCTGTCCATCTCTAGAAACATATTTTAATAAATAATATTTTCAGTGTAACTTTTTTTAGAGGAGAAACAAAGAATATAATGAGTAGTTTACAAATTGTTAAAGAATCTAGATTATTGCTACACATTTAGTAAGAAACATTCTTACAACTGCACAAGCATAAAGTCATCTCTGAATGATGTCTTTTGTATTTTCTCTCCTCAATTATGATTTCAATGAATCGAGTTGCCACATGGTCCTATTGTTCAAAGAACAAGCTGATCTATTAATATTTCTTAAAAGAAAAAAGAACTGTGAATTTTTAGCCAAATTCTGTGCTTTTGCCCATTTGTTCTCTTAAAATGTGGAATGGAGGATATATTAAGGATTATAGAAATTATTCTCTTTCATGAAAAGAAAACATAGAATAAAGATATAAAAGCCATAGGATCTCATGGCCGGGAGAGGTCATTAATCAGCATTCAAAATCAATGCATAAGTTCTCTAGACAATTAATCCAGAATATTATATGGCATCTATTTGATGAACAACTGTGCTAAGGTATTTCATTTTCATAAGTTTAGAATCTGAGATGATCAGGTCAATACTCTCACTGATTAAAACATGCCCACTCTAGAGCCACTCTGTTAGGAGTGGTAAGTAATAGTTGTTGAAAATCATTCTACAAATAGGTCCTTTTGTCAGTTTCCTTCTGCCTTAATCTCTAAGAATCATTTATGAGTAATACAGGAGAGAGGCTGCTTGTGAATTAAGTCCAAAAGGAATAATTCTGAAAATTAGGATACAGTCACAACATGTCTTTGCCAGAAGCTGGGTGTTTTCTCCCTGGGGTAGCATTGGTGAGTTGTCCTGACAGGGTTGTACATGGTGACTTCATAAAGAACCTTTAAGTTATCACACTTAAGTCAAATCATAATCTTCTTTTGTTACCTAGTATCATTAAAGATGATTTATCTCCATCTCTCATAGATTTTAATTTATCATATGGTCCTTTTGAGATTTTCAGCCATTTGATTTTCTGTCAGGTTATGTAAATATGAAAGGAGAACAGTGCAACAGTGACGATTTTAAAATTTAGATGGAAGGAAACTTTTTTCTTTCTTTGTCCTCTTTGTTTCTGTCCATCTCTAGAAACATATTTTAATAAATAATATTTTCAGTGTAACTTTTTTTAGAGGAGAAACAAAGAATATAATGAGTAGTTTACAAATTGTTAAAGAATCTAGATTATTGCTACACATTTAGTAAGAAACATTCTTACAACTGCACAAACATAAAGTCATCTCTGAATGATGTTTTTTGTATTTTCTCTCCTCAATTATGATTTCAATGAATCGAGTTGCCACATGGTCCTATTGTTCAAAGAACAAGCTGATCTATTAATATTTCTTAAAAGAAAAAAGAACTGTGAATTTTTAGCCAAATTCTGTGCTTTTGCCCATTTGTTCTCTTAAAATGTGGAATGGAGGATATATTAAGGATTATAGAAATTATTCTCTTTCATGAAAAGAAAACATAGAATAAAGATATAAAAGCCATAGGATCTCATGGCCGGGAGAGGTCATTAATCAGCATTCAAAATCAATGCATAAGTTCTCTAGACAATTAATCCAGAATATTATATGGCATCTATTTGATGAACAACTGTGCTAAGGTATTTCATTTTCATAAGATTTATTGAGCAATGTGATAGTATTAATGGACTTGACATTGGGTTAGAATCCTTTTTCAGCCCCCACGTCATCTGTAGAGAAAAGCTGCTGGTCACGTTAGGAAAAATCCTGCAGCTTCAAATCTCCTTTAGAGTTTTCATTTTTAAGGGTGAATTCTTACAAAAGTTAGAGACTTTCTTATAAAAATTTTGTAGAATTCCCAGACAGTCTACTGGGTAACACTTGGGAAAAAAATGTGATTTTGATGAAGCCATGTAATGAATATTGAAATTTCATAGGAAAAACCTTTATAAATTCCGATACTTTCCAAATATAGTATTTTATATACTATTAAAGCCACAAGAAGTCATCTTTTAATAGAGATATAGCTTGTACGTTCAAATAATCAAGTTCTGCTGATCTCATATATTTTAAAATTTCTACATAGAATGGGCCCTTAGAAAACTATTATAAACTACTTTTCTATCATAAATTCTTTTTATAATTCCCATTTTGTTTAATATTTTCATCTCCCTGTCACCTTCCTAATAACACAAAGATTTTTTTTTTTCTTTTTGGCAACAGAGTTTTTTTCAAAACTTACTGAAAACTTATGGGAAATAAAATTGTATTGTATACATTGTTTCACACAGGTTGATGTAAAAAACATTTGGTATCCTGTTGAATGAAGGAACAGAACAGATGCTTGTATAATTATGAAGCCAGAAACACATTCACAATATCTTCCAAAAATAGTAAGGCATTCTAATAACACAGTTCACAAGGAATGAAGTCAAAAAGCTTGAGCGAGTGTAGGTTGTAGAGCTTATTTTGAATGAAGCATGGACAGTTGGAAAGTTGTTATCTATATTCGAAAAATCTGGCTGTAGTCACTCAATTTATAGTGTAATAATATAGTCATAAAGTAGTATTTAATTGTTTTACATGAAAAAAATAAAACTAACGTGCTTTTTTTTGGTTCTGTGTCCCTTAACTCTTCTACTGACAATTTTTAACTTTGGCCTCTTTTATTGGCTTTTTTATTTATTTATTTACATCCATCTTTATTCTTTGGCCTGTGTGGTCCTCCCATCCCAGTGGCCTCTCTCATTGCAGAGCACCGGCTCTGGGCGCATGTGCTCCAGAGTGCTGGCTTGTAATTGGACACACTGGTCCAGCTGTTCCATGGCACGTGAGATCTTCCCAGGCCAAGGATTGAACCAGTGTCCCTTGCACTGCAAGGTGGACTCTCTACCCACTGGACCACCAGGGAAGCCCTCTTCCACTGACAAATTTTAAACAACCTATATAAACAAGAGATCTACCTCTTTTCAAAAACTGGCATTTTCCTAGAAAAATACTTATCTCTATAAAGATTGATAAATAACTATAAATAAATATTGATAAATAAGAGCACAGATGATACTCTTAATTTCTCAATAAGTTACATGAATAATAATAAACCAGGATTAGACAAACTGAGTTATTATCATAGAAGTGTTTGCTGGGGGTTAATTGTTTAAATTATTTTGAATAGCAATCAACACATCTCTGCTTTCCAAACTGAAAGATACATCCACCATTCCTGCAAAGTCTCAGATCACAGACATTTTATTTCTTTCCTAAAAATAAACGCTGCTGAACATGACGTTGGCATAGTTTGTTGAAGTCATGCTGACTGAACTGTTGCATAATGCTTCTTCATTATGAAAAAAAGAAAAAAACTAGCTCTGAATGTCCCGCTAATTTCTGTTGACTCCAAACTCAATACCATTCTTGTATGTTTTCCTAGGTTTTATTCTGTTTTAAAAATGCTATTGTTAATCAGTTCTTTAAATGATTAATTGTCCATAAAGGGATAGTTTTGGCAGTGTAGCTACAACCCAGCTCACGGTCTTTGGAAAAAATGTAGTAATGTATATATTTTTTTCTTTCCTTTCTTTGCTTCAGGACAACATCTAAATTTCAGAGCAAAGAAACACTGACCTATTTTTCCAGACACTGAAACATTAAAAAAGTGAAGATTTGATGACAGTTTAAATATACAATAATATTGAAACACTGGTCTAATTCTATGGAAAGACATACTTATTTGATTGAAAATCATTTCTGACAGAAGCTCAAGGACAAGATACTATTTGAAAGGTGATAAGGAAAACCCTTCTTGACTCCACGCTTGTCCCTACACTGTGTTCATTGACGATGAAGACAAAGATACATTAGGTTCATAGTGTAAGGGTTCTTTAGGAGAGCTGGAGGCGAATGTTAAGTTTTAAGTCAGCCCCCGTCCTTCTGAGAACCCTCTGTCCTGAGAGAGTCAGTCAGCCCCTCCTACCAGGTAAGAAAGCAGCACAGCAGGTAGCTGACCTTGCTGGGCATGTTCCCGTGCTGGTCTCCAAAGAATGATGTATTTGAAGACTGCTTAGAAAAGAAATCTAGCATTTCCCTTTTCGCAGTCTTAGAAGGGGGAAAGCAGCAGTTCGTGAACGGAAGAAGCAGTAAAATCTTACCAGATTTAAATCTCTTCCCCTTAAGTAATGAGCATCATGCTCACCCTTGCAGAATATCTTTTGTGAAGTATTGTTTAGAAATGAAGTAAACTGGTGCAGGCAACTGGGGCTCTCTGTAACCAGGATGGTGAGTTGTGGGCCCTAGAACAAGGGCCCAACTCTTTTGCTTTGTTGTTGGTGGTTTTTTTTTTTTAGTTAGTGTGTTGTGTTTCCCAGTGAGGTGCATCTTTGAAATCGCTGCAATTCATATGCAGAGAAATGCTTTAGACGTATACACATAGTTTGTACAGAAACATTTTTAATAAAACTTGTGATAGGGGCTTCTCCTGGTGGTCCAGTGGGTAAGGACACCGCCTTGCAGTGCAAAGGGTGCAGGTTCGAGCCCTGGCCTGGGAAGATCCCACGTGCCGCAGAGCGGCTGGACGGATGTGTCCAATCACTGAGCCGGAGCTCTGGAGCGCATGCGCCCAGAGCCGGTGCTCTGCGACGACAGACGCCACCGCGATGGGAGGCCCACAGGAACCAAAGAACAAAGACAGATGAAAATAGAGAAATGAAAGACCAATAGAAGTGGCCACCTGCTCCCCTCCCTCCCCAACCCGACCCCTGCCCAAAATAAATAAATAAATCTTTAAAAAAAAAAAAAAAAAAAAAAAAACTTGTGATAATAAATGGTTAAGGAAAACAAAATAAGCACAAAAGATCAATAATTCTAGGTTTTTACTAAAACGTGACACTTGTTTAGGAGTTATACTGGTTCTTTCTTCCTTAGCCTTCCCTACTAGATGAAACTCTTAAGTATTTGCGGTAATGTATGGGTTTTTTGTTTGTTTTATTTTGCTTTTTTGCTTTTGCAGAGTTTTGTTGTTTACAGATATGTGTAATCCCGGATTAGTCATAGTGTATGGTTCTTAAACAGATAGCACATCCATATATCTGTGAATACTACCAATAACTCACGTCACAAATCTTTCCAGAGAATACAGTTTTCTTTTAAAATGATAAGGGCTCCGTGAGTGTCCGTTGGACTGACTTGCCTGTGGAAAAATATTTTTCTATCACAGCATATTTTAACATACATAGCAGTTTTTAGAAGCAGTAAAATCTTACCAGATTTAAATCTCTTCCCCTTAAGTAATGAGCATCATGCTCACCCTTGCAGAATATCTTTTGTGAAGTATTGTTTAGAAATGAAGTAAACTGGTGCAGGCAACTGGGGCTCTCTGTAACCAGGATGGTGAGTTGTGGGCCCTAGAACAAGGGCCCAACTCTTTTGCTTTGTTGTTGGTGGTTTTTTTTTTTTAGTTAGTGTGTTGTGTTTCCCAGTGAGGTGCATCTTTGAAATCGCTGCAATTCATATGCAGAGAAATGCTTTAGACGTATACACATAGTTTGTACAGAAACATTTTTAATAAAACTTGTGATAGGGGCTTCTCCTGGTGGTCCAGTGGGTAAGGACACCGCCTTGCAGTGCAAAGGGTGCAGGTTCGAGCCCTGGCCTGGGAAGATCCCACGTGCCGCAGAGCGGCTGGACGGATGTGTCCAATCACTGAGCCGGAGCTCTGGAGCGCATGCGCCCAGAGCCGGTGCTCTGCGACGACAGACGCCACCGCGATGGGAGGCCCACAGGAGCCAAAGAACAAAGACAGATGAAAATAGAGAAATGAAAGACCAATAGAAGTGGCCCGCCCGCTCCCCTCCCTCCCCAACCCGAACCCTGCCCAAAATAAATAAATAAATAAATCTTTAAAAAAAAAAAAAAAAAAAAAAAACTTGTGATAATAAATGGTTAAGGAAAACAAAATAAGCACAAAAGATCAATAATTCTAGGTTTTTACTAAAACGTGACACTTGTTTAGGAGTTATACTGGTTCTTTCTTCCTTAGCCTTCCCTACTAGATGAAACTCTTAAGTATTTGCGGTAATGTATGGGTTTTTTGTTTGTTTTATTTTGCTTTTTTGCTTTTGCAGAGTTTTGTTGTTTACAGATATGTGTAATCCCGGATTAGTCATAGTGTATGGTTCTTAAACAGATAGCACATCCATATATCTGTGAATACTACCAATAACTCACGTCACAAATCTTTCCAGAGAATACAGTTTTCTTTTAAAATGATAAGGGCTCCGTGAGTGTCCGTTGGACTGACTTGCCTGTGGAAAAATATTTTTCTATCACAGCATATTTTGGAACATACATAGCAGTAATCCCCAACATTTTCAGCACTAAGGACTAGTTTTTTCCACAGATGGGATGGTGTGAGGTGGGATAGGGCGGAGCAGTGGTTTCAGGATAATTCAGGTGTGCTACATGTGTTGGGCACTGTATTTCTATTATTACATCAGCTTCACATCAAATCATTAGGCAGTCCACCTGAGGTTGACAACCCCTGATACATACACTGTGGATTTCAGATGTATAAATTTGGTTCATATACATATTAAGCATTAGTCTTTTTTTTTCTCATTACTAGTAACTTTGTCAGATACCACAAAAGTTGGGCTAGAAATACATCTCTTCTCCAAAAAAAAAAAATTCATAAAGACATTTTACAAAGTGAGTCGAGTGGAATCATTTCCACTGCTTACTGGGGAAGAAAAACCAAAAACGTTTCAGGCCCTTTGCCGTCAAGAGGAGGAAAGGTTATCGGTAATTACAAGGCTGTTGGGAAACAAAATTGTAGGCCCCTCCGGGTGTCAGTGTTCCGGTGATAAAAGCTTGTTTAATCAGAGCCAAGTTTTGGCACGACTAGCCCTTCTTTTGCCGCTTTCTCGGTGAAGAACCATGTCCAAGTATTCAGCTCGACTCTCTCTGCGTTGAGTCAGGCTCTGAAGCTTTTGAAGCTTCCACTCTTTCGGTTGAAGTCGCCAGAAGCCCTTATAATTGCAATGATAATTACCCAGCATGAGCATCCGTAAGAGGCTAACTGTGTCATTGGTAAGGTGGAAGCCCCTCGCGCTGAAACACTTCACGATATTTCATATCGGAAAGAGAGGAGGACAACCTCCAAAAAACGGAGGAGGGGTCGAGTCCCCAGACACCAGCGAAGGGGCCTCTGGGACGTCACGGGGCTCAGAGGGGGTCGGCAAGGGATGTTTTTCAAGGCAACGTTTCTCACTCTTTCTATTCGGAAAAGAGTCATTTCCATAAACAGAAAGTAAAGCTGATTAAACTATAAATATTCATGAATAGGAGCTGCCCCTAAAGTGTTCAGATGAAGTATCATGAAGGATAAGCCTTGTGCGGCAGGAAGCTCGGCTTCCAACTCTCTGGTCCAGATCAGAGCCCAGTGCTCAATGTAGGTCAAGGCGCCAGGCGGGGGATGGACCGCAGGCTGACATTGAGATGCTCTATTTCACACACTTGCCCTCTGGAAGGACTGGCAGAGGCCGTCACTTAAATTAAGCACAGGTCATCAGACAAGATATATAATCTATTCCTAAAGCAGACAACCCGAGCATTCCAAATCCCTGTGGCCTTTTACCGGACACATCGCACTGCCTCCCCGTGTCCCCCTGTCAGTTCACGTTAGGGTTGGCTGTGTTTGCTTTATTTTTTTTATTTCTAAAAGTGGTATTTCATGTATCCTGTGACCCTCCTGCTTCAAGCAAAGAAATGGCTTTGGTTTATTTATGACCTACTAACCTTAAGGAAAACCAAAATACTTAATGTTCTCACAAGCTTAGGGATGGAGAAATAAAAGCTAAAATAAATTTGATCCAAATCATTCTTATTCTCCCCACAAGACCCTCCGAAATGATAGGAAAGTGAAGAGGAAGATATTCATCCACAAATGGTCTATGGCTGTGGCTTTTTTCATTCAAGGAAAGCTATGCAAGAATTCAGATTGCTGCCGTCTGCTTAGAATTCTGCAGTTGTGACACTGTGTTCCCCCAAAGTGTCACTGAATGCTTTCTTGGAGAAAATGTAAAAACCTTGGTGCTGTCGAATCTCAGTGCTTTACAGATAAATATTTTACAGCCAAGGATTAACTCATGAAAATAAAGATGTAGAAGGCATAGGATTAGAAGATGCAAACTAGCGATTGAAAGTCACACTTGAAGCAGTGAACAGCTAAGTTGAACCAGCAGTTAACCCAAAGTAAGGAACAAAAATATGGGAGAGTACGGGACACTAAAGTTTGTTCTCTTTTCTGGCACTAAGGTATCTGCAAGCAAGAACAAGAACCTATTTTCCAGTGGTGGAAAATTCAAACTGCTCTCAATGAGGCACTATCTTCAATATACTATAACTAATCATGTATCCAGTTTAGTCCAAGAAAAGAAGAGCTAATTACTGAAGTTACTACTGCTATTTTATGTGTAGATGATGTTTAATCTAATTTATTTTTGTTATGAATAACTCATTTTTATATTTAAGAATTTTAAGTTAATTATATATTCTGCTAAGGACTTCTAGGAAAATATGCTGGAAAATGAAGAAAAACAAAGTTATGTGTTGCAATGAATTTCAACTGCCCTAGAGCTTTGCTTATTAGTAGGCCAATGCATGTTTTATGTTCATGCAAAATACACAGCTTAATCTCTTTTCAGAGCATCCCTATTAAGTAGGCCAAAAAGCATGTTTTATGATTGCCCGTGGCTTTACACATCGCACTGCCTCCCGTGTCCCCCTGTCAGTTCACGTTAGGGTTGGCTGTGTTTGCTTTATTTTTTTTATTTCTAAAAGTGGTATTTCATGTATCCTGTGACCCTCCTGCTTCAAGCAAAGAAATGGCTTTGGTTTATTTATGACCTACTAACCTTAAGGAAAACCAAAATACTTAATGTTCTCACAAGCTTAGGGATGGAGAAATAAAAGCTAAAATAAATTTGATCCAAATCATTCTTATTCTCCCCACAAGACCCTCTGAAATGATAGGAAAGTGAAGAGGAAGATATTCATCCACAAATGGTCTATGGCTGTGGCTTTTTTCATTCAAGGAAAGCTATGCAAGAATTCAGATTGCTGCCGTCTGCTTAGAATTCTGCAGTTGTGACACTGTGTTCCCCCAAAGTGTCACTGAATGCTTTCTTGGAGAAAATGTAAAAACCTTGGTGCTGTCGAATCTCAGTGCTTTACAGATAAATATTTTACAGCCAAGGATTAACTCATGAAAATAAAGATGTAGAAGGCATAGGATTAGAAGATGCAAACTAGCGATTGAAAGTCACACTTGAAGCAGTGAACAGCTAAGTTGAACCAGCAGTTAACCCAAAGTAAGGAACAAAAATATGGGAGAGTATGGGACACTAAAGTTTGTTCTCTTTTCTGGCACTAAGGTATCTGCAAGCAAGAACAAGAACCTATTTTCCAGTGGTGGAAAATTCAAACTGCTCTCAATGAGGCACTATCTTCAATATACTATAACTAATCATGTATCCAGTTTAGTCCAAGAAAAGAAGAGCTAATTACTGAAGTTACTACTGCTATTTTATGTGTAGATGATGTTTAATCTAATTTATTTTTGTTATGAATAACTCATTTTTATATTTAAGAATTTTAAGTTAATTATATATTCTGCTAAGGACTTCTAGGAAAATATGCTGGAAAATGAAGAAAAACAAAGTTATGTGTTGCAATGAATTTCAACTGCCCTAGAGCTTTGCTTATTAGTAGGCCAATGCATGTTTTATGTTCATGCAAAATACACAGCTTAATCTCTTTTCAGAGCATCCCTATTATACAAGTGTTCACAGATGTACCAAGAGATGAATAGGCTGATTGAAAATGGCTGTATATTGACCTGACCTAGCACCAGCGTCTGCAGGCAACAGAGCGCGAGGGAGGCTTTCATCTGTAACTGAGAATGCAAACAAGTGAGCCCCCAGTGCCATGAAGATATTCTTCGAGCCACAACACAGAAATACCTACTGGGCAGGCACGTCTTCCTAAGGAGGTTTATTCTGACTTATTTCAAAAGAAGGAAACACTACGAACTTCAGATTACTCACTATTTCGTGTTCTAAGATTGTCTGTCGCCTCATTGCGAACTCCCAGTAGATCACCAAACTCTCTTCCCCTACAAACTATTGTCTGGAAGGCATGAAACAATCGGTGGCTTTAAAATATGTCAACTGAGTCAAATATTGGATTTTGTACACGTTTAGACGAACTGTCTGTCCCACTTACATTTCAAGCGCAAGGGTCTCAGCTGAATGGAGTGTGATCACCTTCAAAGCAGGAGCCCAAATTGCTGTGGGTCGTGTCGCCCATAGATAAGTATAACCACACTGGGCCAGTTAAGTGGTATGAAATAGTGACTTTCTACTCTGATTTTGATACATGCAAAGTGACTTTTTTTTAAAATTAATGATAGACGATTATTGAAAGTGGGCCTGAAAATGTATTCACTGGGGTTCAAAGTAACTTAAAAATAAGTATAAGTCCCAATGTCCTCTTGTAGAAGGGGAATGTGAAAGAACAAAGAAGAAATATACGAAAAAACAGTGTCAGGATTTTCATGCCCAAACCTTGGAAGTGAATGGCTTTGTAGCATACCTAGACTGTACATTTCACAGTGTCAACGAAATCTTTGTGCCGTAAGCTAGGAGAAATGTGCTGAATTGGCTTCAACATTTATTCTTGGTTCTGTAGTTTTAAAATGATACTAATTTTAAAACTGTTTTTTCGAAAAATGTGAATCTATTAAATATTAAAGGATACCATTGACTAACATTAATATGATTTTAGATAATGTAAGAAGATTCTACCTAATTTGTATAATCTAAATACATCATGTTTACCTACCATAAGTATAACCATATTTAAATTGTGAGATATTGTTTTGATTTGATACCTCAAGCTGCTTTGAATAACAAACTCTCCATGTCATTAACAGTGAGATAAATTCATCCCTGGAACTCAGCCAAGAGAGACCTTTTTTTTAGCTCAATGAAACAGATCCTTCTCTCTCTCTCACAATGTGATGTGGAGGCCTGCCAAACCCTCGGCGGGAGGAATCACGCTTCTTCTTTCTTATTCTTTAGACATGGCTTAAAATGCATAAAATGTATGACTACAGCTACTCTGTTGTTTCTGTCTCCCACCCACTCCAGATCCTCACAGATATTGTAAAGTCAGCAGACTTCTGAGCTAGAGGTTGCTTCAGTGAACATTCAACGCTGTCGGTGAGTTTGGAATTAAAATCAAAACCATCGACCGTTGATTGTACCCTATAGCCAACCACCATCTCCACCCATGCCTTCAGAATTTGCTGAAGACAGGAAACCAGAGCACGACCTTCTCTTCCTTGGACGAGATTACTTCTTAAAAGGTCACAATCAACATTCATTGCTGTCGGTGGGTTGAACTGTGTGGACAAGCTCACTGAACAATGAATGCAACTGTGGCCCCGCATTTTGCAATCGTGATCAAGAGCTCTTCCCTCCCTGAAAGATGTTCTTAGGAGTGGTAATACGGTTCTTTACTTCAGCTTTTCCAACTGGCTGAGGCTTCAGGTTTATTTATTCAATGTATTTCAGATGATTAGATTTTGATGAAAAATGTACTAGTTTAAGCAAAATACTTTTCTACATGTCTGTATGTTACCATAGAGCACTTTTTAAGAGAGGTAAACTATTTTGCTTGTGGAATCTATAACACAACTGTCTAAGTTTGTACATCTTCATATAGGGGTGAAAAAGAAAGCATGACGAAGTTTAGCAGCATCTTTGCCTTTGATATCCATGCCCTTAAAGGAGCAACAACACTTAAAAATATCCGTTCTCTGCATCTTTTGTTAGATTTCCTGGTCTAGTTGAAACATAATCATCAAGTAATTGTAGCTTTCTGCTCTCTTGACTCAAATAATCTCTCCTCTGGTCATGCAATTTGCTAAAGAGAGAAAAAATATATACATATATATCAGGACACTTCTGAAAGTCATAGAGTAGACTTATTCCCATAATTAAATCCAAACTGAAGTGGAAATTTTCCCCACCTTCTTTGTGTTTTGCCTTCCAAGAATCTTATCTATGTCATTAGACTTATGACCATAATCTATGAACTGCTTCCTGTTACATCATGGTTTGGTTTTCTTAACTAGTTTGGTGTAATTGTTTTATATAGTGCAATTGTCTTTGAATTTGATCATAGTAGTTTTAAGTTTGTCATTTTCAGTGATAATAATCATTCTATTATTAGTTATAGGAATGGCAATAACAATACTTATGGAATATCTATGTTTGGAGTATCTGGAAGGCTTCAATGTTTAGTTATTAAAATCAAAACCATCGACCGTTGATTGTACCCTATAGCCAACCACCATCTCCACCCATGCCTTCAGAATTTGCTGAAGACAGGAAACCAGAGCACGACCTTCTCTTCCTTGGACGAGATTACTTCTTAAAAGGTCACAATCAACATTCATTGCTGTCGGTGGGTTGAACTGTGTGGACAAGCTCACTGAACAATGAATGCAACTGTGGCCCCGCATTTTGCAATCGTGATCAAGAGCTCTTCCCTCCCTGAAAGATGTTCTTAGGAGTGGTAATACGGTTCTTTACTTCAGCTTTTCCAACTGGCTGAGGCTTCAGGTTTATTTATTCAATGTATTTCAGATGATTAGATTTTGATGAAAAATGTACTAGTTTAAGCAAAATACTTTTCTACATGTCTGTATGTTACCATAGAGCACTTTTTAAGAGAGGTAAACTATTTTGCTTGTGGAATCTATAACACAACTGTCTAAGTTTGTACATCTTCATATAGGGGTGAAAAAGAAAGCATGACGAAGTTTAGCAGCATCTTTGCCTTTGATATCCATGCCCTTAAAGGAGCAACAACACTTAAAAATATCCGTTCTCTGCATCTTTTGTTAGATTTCCTGGTCTAGTTGAAACATAATCATCAAGTAATTGTAGCTTTCTGCTCTCTTGACTCAAATAATCTCTCCTCTGGTCATGCAATTTGCTAAAGAGAGAAAAAATATACATATATATCAGGACACTTCTGAAAGTCATAGAGTAGACTTATTCCCATAATTAAATCCAAACTGAAGTGGAAATTTTCCCCACCTTCTTTGTGTTTTGCCTTCCAAGAATCTTATCTATGTCATTAGACTTATGACCATAATCTATGAACTGCTTCCTGTTACATCATGGTTTGGTTTTCTTAACTAGTTTGGTGTAATTGTTTTAAATAGTGCAATTGTCTTTGAATTTGATCATAGTAGTTTTAAGTTTGTCATTTTCAGTGATAATAATCATTCTATTATTAGTTATAGGAATGGCAATAACAATACTTATGGAATATCTATGTTTGGAGTATCTGGAAGGCTTCAATGTTTAGTTATTAAAATCTGTTCAGTACATCATTCTTTCCATTTCTTGCCTTTTTCAATTCCATCTGCCTTCGTCCATTCTTGAGCCTCTGTGCGTGACCAGCACATATGTCAGCACGACCATATTTCCCCACCTAAACTCTGATGGTCCGTTGTCTACCTAAATACTTCCTGCTGTTCTGGTTTCTTATTTGTTTATCCCCCAAACAACTGTCTTTTCAGCTGCAGTGTTGCTGGGGGAAAATGTCACAACATCATGATTTTGTTTCAACAGATTCATAGGCTTCCACATCCCATGGTCCCTCAACTCTGATCTTGTATTCTAATCCCCTCCCCAGGAGTTATCTCAAGCCTTCTCTCTGTTCCTCAGTTGCTTCTCTGCACCATCTGGTTTGCAGCGGATGAACTAGTCTAGAGTTTCCCTGGAGAAGCTTCAGCCCATCTGACTGTCTTTCCATTTCTCCACTCTTGGTGTCGGAAGGCATGGCCCTCCTGCCTATGGTTCTCTTCCTGCCTCCTCCTTGCTCAAGACAGGCATTCCTCTGTAATGTCCTTCTCCTTTGTTGCCGTGTTTTGTTTGTTTGTTTGTTTTCATTTAATAGGTAACAGAAGTCAGTTTTCTGTCTTTCCAATAGAAACTAAAGAAAGTTCAGAAAAATCTCTGTACTTGCCCCATCTTAGAAATAATATTCCTGTTTATTTCCTCCTATTTCAAGCTGTGCCTTTGGAAATAGGGTATGGGACCACAGCAGTCTGTCTGTGAGGACTTCCTATTTCGTCTTGATTATCTGTAATTTGGTGGCTTCCTCTCTCTTACTCACACACAACTTTGTTCTGTTGAAGCTGCCATTGATCGAATCACCAGAGAGCTCCTAGCACCAAATACAGGCCACACTTCACTTAGCATGATCCCAGCTGAAGACCTCTTGCTGTCTGTCCCTACTGATTCCTGTTCAAAACTCCCGTCTCCGTTGACATCATGAACCTATTCTCATTGGGCTTTATTTCCACCTTCATAGCAGTGGTGTTCTATTGTTTAGAGGCCCATCTTTGTCTGCCTTACCTAGCATGACTGGCTTCTTTGTGAGACACATCAGTGGTTTTCAGAACTGCTTCTCTTCCCACAATCTCTGAAGGTATCTCAGTCAGGCACCTGTATGATATTTACAGCTGCTTAGATATTGCTGATACTCAAGTCTTTCTCTGTCGCCGAGATATCCCAAATAGTAGATCTGTCTTCTGCTCTTCCCATAGACCTTAATCCGTACATGACTGCAGGAAATGTATGGTCTTTCCTCCAAAGGATAAGAACCTTCATCTCCTAGGCAACCAAAACCAGAAATCTGGACATCATCACGTTGTCCAGACTTCTGCTTTCTGTTCTTTCCTGCAAATTTAATCATAAAGTCCTAAAGATCCTCCCTTATTGCTGTCCTGCTAAGATCCCAATTTTTTTATACACTTCTCCATCATTCAGAAATGTGTACTTCTTACTTGAACTATTTCAATGGTCATCTAAGTAGCTTTCTCTCTACAATCAGCCATCTGGTCAATAATATTTCTCCATAATATTTTTTAAGAATCTTTTTAAAAATTTAGTCTTGTTATAGAACACTTCAATACACTTTGAATAAAATGTCCTAATATGTTTAATAAATGTATTGTTCTAGTGGGAAATGTGAATACAGTTTGTTCCAGTAGGAAAATGTGAATGTAGCTAAGTGGAAAAAATGAAATTTCACCTGAAACTTCAAAGAATCTGTAATTTTATTTCAGTATATCAAGGAACTAATTGCAATTTAAAATTTTCCTCTGAAGTATGTGAGGTCCAAAATTTGCTAATCTTAAAAAGTTGAAGAACTTTAAAAATATTAAACACAATAAAAGAAGAATGAAAAAAGAAAACAAAATAATGGGAAGATTTTACTATTTGAACTTAATCTTTAGTATGTCAAAAAAAAGCATACAGTGAAAAGATTGCCAAATGGAAAGGAATATGAGAAATAAGACAAATTGTTAATTTGCTTAATATGTAAACATTATATATATAATTAATTTATAAAATTTAATAAGAAGACATTAATACCTCAAGAAAGAAATGAATAGGGCTTCCCCTGGTAGTCCAGTGGGTAAGGACACCGCCTTGCAGTGCAAGGAGCGCCGGTTTGGTCCCTGGCCTGGGAAGATCCCACATGCCGCGGAGCGGCTGGACTGATGTGTCCAATTACCGAGCCGAGCTCTGGAGCGCATGCGCCCAGAGCCGGCGCTCAGCGACAATAGAGGCCACTGTGATGCGAGGCCCACACGGGCCAAAGAACAAAGATGGATGAAAATAGATAAATGAAAGACCAATAGAAGTGGCCCGCCTGCTCCCTTCCATCCCCAACCCGACCCCCGCCCTAAATAAATAAATAAATAAATAAATCTTTAAAAAAAAAAAAGAAATGAATAATGGATCTGAACAAAGAAGTCACAAAAGAAATGCAAATAGTAGATGTAATTTTACATATATGATGTAAAATTCTGCTTCACTCATGAAAATTCTAATTTAAATAATGAGATGTCATTTATCTTTAGTAAGGTTAATGGATGAAGAAAAGAACACACAAGCCACTTTGCTGAAAGAAATCTCCTCATATTATATGAATTATGACTTCATTTGGTTTTTGCTAACATTCATTTTTATGCTTGATCTGCCTTCTCTGAACATTCAGCCAACCCAGTGATGGCTAATTGGACCACAGGCACATGTCTGTCCCGAGAGGAACTAATCCATGAGATGGGAGGAGACTTTCATATTTTTTCCTTTGGGAATTTGAGCTAAAATCTATGAAATCAGTCAGGAGGTAGTAAGTGTGTATGACGTCTGTAATGTCATGAAGATGTGGGACAGATTTCATTTTACTTTGCTTCTGTGTCATTTTAATTTATAGAAGTAGAGGGTGGTTAGTGATATTTCCTGAAGGATGGCTGGGGCAGCTTTTGACCACAAAACTCCCAAGTCTAGCCCTCACTTTCCCAGCTGTCTCTGCTATGCTTTCTTATGGCTTTTACATATCTACTAGATGGTTGATGCCTTGAAATTAGCCCTGGTTTGTGTGGTAGCTAAGACCAGTATCTGTTTTTGGCTTCAGAACCATACGACTCTTGTGAGAATATGAACGGATGTAAACTTTATGGAAGAAACAATGTATTTATCAAGAATTTTAAATGTTCATAAGCTTGGAATCAGTCAATCACATTCCTAGTATTCCCTATAATGTATGTATGTGTGGAGATACTCAAACCAACATTAATTTTAAAAATATAATGATGGCAGCACCTACATGTCCTACAATAGGTAATGGAGCAATGGATCATGACAGGAATATGAGAGAAAAGGACAATAAATCAAGATGTTTTCATGAGTAGAGAGCCTGCTTATAATTAAGTAAAACTCAGACTGAGGATTAAACCTGAATTTATTGGAAGTTTGATAGGGATTCCACTGAATCTATAGATGACATTTGGTAGTATGGTCATTTTCACAATATTGATTCTCCCGACCCAGGAGCATGGAATATTTCTCCATCTGTTTAATTCTTCTTTAATGTCTCTCATGAGTGTCTTATAATTTTCTGTGTACAATTCTTTTGTTTCTTTGGGTAGGTTTATTCCTAGATATTTGATTCTTTTGGTTGCGATGGTGAAGGGGATTGCCTTTTTGATTTCGTTTTCTGATTTTTCATTGTTTGTGTATAGGAATGCCAGTGATTTCTGTATATTGATTTTGTATCCTGCAACTTTGCTGAATTCGCTGATCAACTCTAGTAGTTTTGTAATAGTGGCTTTGGGATTTTCTATGTATAATATCATGTCATCTGCAAATAGAGAGAGTTTGACTTCTTCTTTTCCAATCTGGATTCCTTTGATTTCTTTCTCTTCTCTTATTGCTATTGCTAGAACTTCCAGGACTATGTTGAATAAGAGTGGTGAAAGTGGACACCCTTGTCTTGTTCCTGATCTTAGAGGGAATGCTTTGAGTTTTTCACCATTGAGGATGATGTTCGCTGTGGGCTTCTCATATATGGCTTTCACAATGTTAAGATAAGTTCCTTCTATGCCCATTTTTTGAAGAGTTTTTATCATAAATGGATGCTGTACTTTGTCAAAGGCTTTTTCTGCATCTATTGAGATGATCATGTGATTTTTGTCGTTCAATTTGTTGGTATGGTGTATCACATTGATTGATTTGCGGATGTTGAAGAATCCTTGCATGCCTGGGATGAACCCAACTTGATCGTGATGAATGAGCTTTTTGATGTGTTGCTGAATTCTGTTTGCTAGGATTTTGTTGAGGATTTTGGCATCTAGATTCATCAGTGAAATTGGCCTATAATTTTCTTTTTTTGTGATGTCTTTGCCTGGCTTTGGTATCAGGGTGATGGTGGCCTCGTAGAATGTGTTTGGAAGTGTTCCTTCCTGGGCAATTTTTTGGAAGAGTTTTAGAAGGACAGGCATTAGCTCTTCAAAAAATGGGAAAAGGACCTAAACAGACACCTCTCCAATGATGACATACAGATGGCCCAAAAACACATGAAACGATGCTCAACTTCACTAATAATTAGAGAAATGCAAATCAAAACTACAATGAGATATCACCTCACACCCGTCAGAATGGCCATCATCCACAAATCGACAGACAATAAATGCTGGAGAGGCTGCGGAGAAAAGGGAACACTCCTGCATTGCTGGTGGGAGTGTAAATTGATACAGCCTCTATGGAAGACAGTCTGGAGATTTCTTAAAAAACTAAAAATAGAAGCACCCTATGACCCAGCAATCCCACTCTTAGGCTTATACCCTGATGAAATCAAAACTGAAAGAAGCACCTGTACCCCAATGTTCATTGCAGCTCTCTATACAATAGCTAGAACATGGAAGGAACCTAGATGCCCATCGACGAACGAATGGATCCAAAAGCTCTGGTACATATATACAATGGAATACTACACAGCTGTAAAGAGAAATGCAGAAGAATCAGCCCTCATGAGGTGGCTGGATCTAGAACGTATCATCAAAAGTGAAGTCAGTCAGAAAGAGAAGGACAAATACAGTATATTAACACATATATATGGAATCTAGTAGGATGGTGATGATGGCACATGCAGTGAAGTGACAGAAAGACAGACATGAACAGTGGACATATGGACATTGTGGGGAAGGAACAGTGGGTGAGAGGCGTATAGGAAGTAGCATGAAGGCCTGTACTATCATAAGTGAGGAAAATAGCTCTAGTCATTGCTCTGTGAGAAAAGGGGATCCTTCGGGGTGCTGTGTGATGGTCGGGAGGGGAGGGAAGGGGGGGATATACATGTGACTAATCTGAGAACATGCATGTCTGTGAACAACAAAACTCTGTAAAAGTTAAAAGTAAAATAAAGGTTTAAAAAAAAAATGGATATATAAAGAAAAAAAAAAAAAACCTGAACTTACTAAAGGAACAGCTACAATGAAATCCATTAACCTTCCTAAGCCTCAATTTTCTTAACCATATAATTGGTATAGTATTTCTTATCTGATAATATTTTTAAGAGAAATGAAAAAATTTACATAGTTTAGCTCAATACCTGACACTTACTAAATATTCACTACTAGTAGTAAACTCTGTCCTATGTATGGTAAACTCCTATTATGTAAGTTAGTCTTAGTACTAGAATTTTGGTCATTTTTCTTCTATGAATTCTATTTTTTCCTTTTTTTGGTTTTTTTTTTTTCCTTTGATTTGTTTTAAGCTTTTTAAGCTTATACCTCTTGATTATCCTAAAAGACTCTAGGTCTTGGTTCAAAAATATCACACCACAAATTATGCTTAAATTTTGATAAACTGTAAAAAGCAATAAAGTTAAATGGAATTACTGTTGATTGAACTCACACAATGATCTTGATATACTGACTTCTTTAATCTTCACAGGAACCATCTGAGGAAGGAAATGTGATTTTGAATTTGGGGACAAGACAGTAAGTCATTCACACCTGCTATCTGACTGGTGGAGTGAAGGCTTTCAACTCTACCATGTAGTTTATACTCAAGTTTTAAGAATCTGACCATTAATGAACAACTATAAGAAAAGGAAAAAATAGTATATTGCTTTCAAAACAATAGTGTAGTATAGTGTTAGTTGCTCAGTCATGTCCAACTCTTTATGACCCAATGGACTGTAGCCCGCCAGGCTCTTCTGTCCATGGGATTCTCCAGGCAAGAATACTGGAGTGGGTTGCCTTTCCCTTCTCCATTCAAAACAATAGTTCAGCCCAAATTAAGTTTCCCTTGGACTTAAGTGAAATAGAAAGACATGGTCTAAGAACAAGGTATGTACTCCCAGACTCCATATTTGGAAGAATGGCACTATAGTTTAAGCAATGTCAGACCTGGTTTTTCTTGTTCATCAGATAGAATTATTTGTTTTGGTTGCTGCTGCAGATTGGCACCAAGAGCTCTGTCAAAGTCAAGGTAAGAGCTCAACAAATATTAGGTGAATGAATGAGTCATAAACATAGCTCCACAGCAAACCATGCCTTCCATGGCTGACTCACATGATACAATGCTTCACTCCAGAGGCTATGAATCAAAGTTGAGTCTTGGTTAAGACTTGGTTAAGTCTTTGTAGTTTTTCAGGAAACTAAATGTACAACAGTGGAATTCACTTCTAGCCTCTGTAAGGAATGGATTCCTTACATTCACTTGTGTGCATGCATGAGCACTCAATCATCTCCAACTCTTTGCAACCCCATGAACTGCAGCCTTCCAGGCTCCTCTCTCCATGGTAGTCTCAAGGGAAGAATCCTGGAGTGGATTGCCCTGCCCTCCTCCATGGGATTTTCCTGACCCAGGGATCAAGCCCACGTCTCCTGGCTTGCAGGCAGATTCTTTACCGCTGAGCCACCAGGAAAGCCCAACATTCACTTATGTATTTAATATATGAATTTAATTGTAATATTTCTTCCAGTCAGTCCAATAATGGCAAGACAAACTGTCATTATATAAAGCAATAAGAGAAAGAAGAAAGAAAGAGAAGGATAGAAAGAGCTCTGACCATTATGATTTTGAAATGCCATCAATTATAAGACACTTCTCAATTTAAGAGATGTTAAAATATAAAACAGATGCACCTTAGAATCAGTGAAAGAGTATTCCCAGAAATTCACCAGGTTATAGTCCTTCTTTTAAAAAATTGACACAATTAAACCTGAAAAGGTAATGCAAGTAATAAAATGATGGAAAATTTGAGGGAATGGTTTTAATTTCCCCCCACCATTAACTAAAAATGTAATGCATCATTTGGAGTTTACAAGTATTTTTAAGGATTTCCAAGAGTCGTTTGAGCTGTACAGTATGTTTACCTTAGATACTGACTTGAAAATCCTACTTTCCCCTTGAACTTAAGGTAAGAATAACTCCTGGGTACAAACAGATTTTTCATAATTTCTAAGAATATAAATTGTAGCTAGTAAGAAGAGCTTGCATTTGCCTAGCAACCAAATTTGTATTTTTACCAATCCTTTCTTTCACCTTCCATGATGCCATCACAGTTCAATATAATTTTAACAGGTCTTAATCACATTTTCTAAATAAGTCCCCCATCCTCTTGAGAAAAATTCACTCATTATTTCTGCTCCCTCTGTGAGTGCCTTTAAACCACCCCTTCCCATGAATCAAAGTTGAGTCTTGGTTAAGACTTGGTTAAGTCTTTGTAGTTTTTCAGGAAACTAAATGTACAACAGTGGAATTCACTTCTAGCCTCTGTAAGGAATGGATTCCTTACATTCACTTGTGTGCATGCATGAGCACTCAATCATCTCCAACTCTTTGCAACCCCATGAACTGCAGCCTTCCAGGCTCCTCTCTCCATGGTAGTCTCAAGGGAAGAATCCTGGAGTGGATTGCCCTGCCCTCCTCCATGGGATTTTCCTGACCCAGGGATCAAGCCCACGTCTCCTGGCTTGCAGGCAGATTCTTTACCGCTGAGCCACCAGGAAAGCCCAACATTCACTTATGTATTTAATATATGAATTTAATTGTAATATTTCTTCCAGTCAGTCCAATAATGGCAAGACAAACTGTCATTATATAAAGCAATAAGAGAAAGAAGAAAGAAAGAGAAGGATAGAAAGAGCTCTGACCATTATGATTTTGAAATGCCATCAATTATAAGACACTTCTCAATTTAAGAGATGTTAAAATATAAAACAGATGCACCTTAGAATCAGTGAAAGAGTATTCCCAGAAATTCACCAGGTTATAGTCCTTCTTTTAAAAAATTGACACAATTAAACCTGAAAAGGTAATGCAAGTAATAAAATGATGGAAAATTTGAGGGAATGGTTTTAATTTCCCCCCACCATTAACTAAAAATGTAATGCATCATTTGGAGTTTACAAGTATTTTTAAGGATTTCCAAGAGTCGTTTGAGCTGTACAGTATGTTTACCTTAGATACTGACTTGAAAATCCTACTTTCCCCTTGAACTTAAGGTAAGAATAACTCCTGGGTACAAACAGATTTTTCATAATTTCTAAGAATATAAATTGTAGCTAGTAAGAAGAGCTTGCATTTGCCTAGCAACCAAATTTGTATTTTTACCAATCCTTTCTTTCACCTTCCATGATGCCATCACAGTTCAATATAATTTTAACAGGTCTTAATCACATTTTCTAAATAAGTCCCCCATCCTCTTGAGAAAAATTCACTCATTATTTCTGCTCCCTCTGTGAGTGCCTTTAAACCACCCCTTCCCATGCAAACACTTCTGGATTCCCTGCCTGACTCTCTGTAAACCCTGGACGGACAGCTTGGACCCGGGCACATAAAGCCTCAGCTAGTGGTGCCAACTCACACAAAGCCGTTTTTAAGATGCCTGTTCTACGCTATCGATCCTCTTACCTTAGGCAACCCCCTCCTGCTGGTTAAGTGCTAACACATGCTTTACAGCTGCAGGAGGGGATATGGTTTACAGATTAAAATTAGATGCAGAATTAAATTGCTTGAACACAGCAAAAAAGAAGAGGGGAGTGGAAGGGCTGGAGAAGACAATTTGGTCACGCCAGTACTCACACATACTTCATTCCAAGACTTGAATGTCCATTAGACCCTGTGGGCTCAGCTTCCACTTTCATTATCGAAAGTCCCTTTCAAAGCACCAGTACACCAAATCTGTCAAAGAATAAGCAGCCCCGTGAAAGTGCATGTTCAAAATGTGGAATTTACAGCCATGCGAGATCGCTGAGTCAAATACCAGAGCTCCTTTTAGAGAGCCAAGGAGAGTAATTTAAGGACTCCTCATGACATGTGTAACTTTTCAGGCTACTATAATAAGAGTAATCAGATCTCAGGCTTCATGGTGTAACCCGATCACCTGTGCTTTTCAGAAAAGAATTTCTGTATACACAACAGCACTGCACAGCTGGCCAAGCACATTACTGGGCATGTCAGAAGGGAGGGGAGGAGAGATCGCCTCCTCCAAATCATTAAATGCCTTTTGCAAGGGGTAAACACAAACTAACACAGCAGTAAAGATAGAAGAATCTGAATTAAGTTAAAAAAATTACAGCTCTTGTGTAAATTAAGCTCTAAACCAGTTATAATAAAGGAATACGGCCCATGATATGTAGTTTCTTCATTTAGAATTCAAGGTCATAAACTGCAAAGTTATGTACTCTTCCATTCAGTAGACATGTGCTGGGAGCATAATTATTTCCTGGCATTTTGTTGAATTTTGGGTGATATCTTGAAGTCGAGTGGCAGAGAAAGATACCTGTCACAAAGTTTTGTACTTAGAGGGCTCTTAAGTAAAGGGCTAGAGAATAAAAGGTAGACCATCAGGACTTTAAAATAGATCAAGACTGTCTTCCTAACTTTCAAAGCAAAGGCATGCTAACCAGTGAAGAACTTCACTAGACTATTCACAGATGGAAAAGGTTATGGACTTTAATGCTAGAGAAGGATATTCCTGGTCATGTGATAAGTCAGGGTAGAAACCTAGCTCTCTGGAGAAGGAGATGAATGAATTCAAGGTCTATCTATGTTTGGGTAAAGCAAACATCATAGTTTGTTGACCAGTGAAGGGTCTTCAGTGAGGTCCAGGAAGGGTTTGGTCACTCAAAGTTCATGGTCTTCTACTAGTTTCATCTGGTTAGAGCTAGTTGTTATGATATCTTCCAGGCAAGTTCCACTCTAGTGGAAAAGTTTCCATTAGACCCTGTGGGCTCAGCTTCCACTTTCATTATCGAAAGTCCCTTTCAAAGCACCAGTACACCAAATCTGTCAAAGAATAAGCAGCCCCGTGAAAGTGCATGTTCAAAATGTGGAATTTACAGCCATGCGAGATCGCTGAGTCAAATACCAGAGCTCCTTTTAGAGAGCCAAGGAGAGTAATTTAAGGACTCCTCATGACATGTGTAACTTTTCAGGCTACTATAATAAGAGTAATCAGATCTCAGGCTTCATGGTGTAACCCGATCACCTGTGCTTTTCAGAAAAGAATTTCTGTATACACAACAGCACTGCACAGCTGGCCAAGCACATTACTGGGCATGTCAGAAGGGAGGGGAGGAGAGATCGCCTCCTCCAAATCATTAAATGCCTTTTGCAAGGGGTAAACACAAACTAACACAGCAGTAAAGATAGAAGAATCTGAATTAAGTTAAAAAAATTACAGCTCTTGTGTAAATTAAGCTCTAAACCAGTTATAATAAAGGAATACGGCCCATGATATGTAGTTTCTTCATTTAGAATTCAAGGTCATAAACTGCAAAGTTATGTACTCTTCCATTCAGTAGACATGTGCTGGGAGCATAATTATTTCCTGGCATTTTGTTGAATTTTGGGTGATATCTTGAAGTCGAGTGGCAGAGAAAGATACCTGTCACAAAGTTTTGTACTTAGAGGGCTCTTAAGTAAAGGGCTAGAGAATAAAAGGTAGACCATCAGGACTTTAAAATAGATCAAGACTGTCTTCCTAACTTTCAAAGCAAAGGCATGCTAACCAGTGAAGAACTTCACTAGACTATTCACAGATGGAAAAGGTTATGGACTTTAATGCTAGAGAAGGATATTCCTGGTCATGTGATAAGTCAGGGTAGAAACCTAGCTCTCTGGAGAAGGAGATGAATGAATTCAAGGTCTATCTATGTTTGGGTAAAGCAAACATCATAGTTTGTTGACCAGTGAAGGGTCTTCAGTGAGGTCCAGGAAGGGTTTGGCATATCAAGGTCACTCAAAGTTCATGGTCTTCTACTAGTTTCATCTGGTTAGAGCTAGTTGTTATGATATCTTCCAGGCAAGTTCCACTCTAGTGGAAAAGTTTCCATTTGCACATGTGGGAGGTAACTGGTCAAGGAGTTGATGGTATGAAGTCAAAAAAGGAGACAGAGCTCCCCAGACAGTGAGAATAACGTGTGGACCTCAATAGTGGAATTCTAAAAGCTGTCCTCGGCAAAGATGGAGGCCATCACGGTTTGGATGGAATGAAGCCAACTGGTGTCACTTGAAGTTGAGAATGTGGCCTATGGCCAAGTCATGTATACAATGAAATATTACTGTGTCATAAAATGGAATGAAATTAGGGCATTTGTAGTTATGTGGATGGACCTACAGTCTGTCATACAGAGTGAAGTAAGTCAGAAAGAGAAAAAGTAAGGCGCTCTTGTGTAATTACTGCCTCTTGGGTGTGGGCTGCACCCATTGACTTCATTCTATCCAGTGGAATGTGGTAGAGGTGAGGGAGTCACTTTGAAGATTAGGTCACCAACAGATATGTTCTCTCCTTCAATGGTTCTCTTTGGCTTTCTCCTGGTTTGTTCTCTGGGGGAGAACCACCAGTTGTACCATGAAACAGTCCTGGCGGAAGGTTGTCCCATTGAGGGGCTGAAGCCTCCACCGCATGAATGAACTGGTGGGTGGATCGTGCAGTCGCCTAACCTGTATGGGACTGAAGCTGGACCAACGCCCTGACCACAGCCTGCTGGAGATGCTGGGAAAGCCAAGAGGGACCCAACCAAGGGACCATCAGGACTTTAAAATAGATCAAGACTGTCTTCCTAACTTTCAAAGCAAAGGCATGCTAACCAGTGAAGAACTTCACTAGACTATTCACAGATGGAAAAGGTTATGGACTTTAATGCTAGAGAAGGATATTCCTGGTCATGTGATAAGTCAGGGTAGAAACCTAGCTCTCTGGAGAAGGAGATGAATGAATTCAAGGTCTATCTATGTTTGGGTAAAGCAAACATCATAGTTTGTTGACCAGTGAAGGGTCTTCAGTGAGGTCCAGGAAGGGTTTGGCATATCAAGGTCACTCAAAGTTCATGGTCTTCTACTAGTTTCATCTGGTTAGAGCTAGTTGTTATGATATCTTCCAGGCAAGTTCCACTCTAGTGGAAAAGTTTCCATTTGCACATGTGGGAGGTAACTGGTCAAGGAGTTGATGGTATGAAGTCAAAAAAGGAGACAGAGCTCCCCAGACAGTGAGAATAACGTGTGGACCTCAATAGTGGAATTCTAAAAGCTGTCCTCGGCAAAGATGGAGGCCATCACGGTTTGGATGGAATGAAGCCAACTGGTGTCACTTGAAGTTGAGAATGTGGCCTATGGCCAAGTCATGTATACAATGAAATATTACTGTGTCATAAAATGGAATGAAATTAGGGCATTTGTAGTTATGTGGATGGACCTACAGTCTGTCATACAGAGTGAAGTAAGTCAGAAAGAGAAAAGTAAGGCGCTCTTGTGTAATTACTGCCTCTTGGGTGTGGGCTGCACCCATTGACTTCATTCTATCCAGTGGAATGTGGTAGAGGTGAGGGAGTCACTTTGAAGATTAGGTCACCAACAGATATGTTCTCTCCTTCAATGGTTCTCTTTGGCTTTCTCCTGGTTTGTTCTCTGGGGGAGAACCACCAGTTGTACCATGAAACAGTCCTGGTGGAAGGTTGTCCCATTGAGGGGCTGAAGCCTCCACCGCATGAATGAACTGGTGGGTGGATCGTGCAGTCGCCTAACCTGTATGGGACTGAAGCTGGACCAACGCCCTGACCACAGCCTGCTGGAGATGCTGAGCCAAGAGGGACCCAACCAAGTCACATAAAATTCCCGACCCCAGAGACTATGAGGTAATACGTCTTCATTCTTTTAAACCACTAAGGGTACCAGGGTGATTTATTACACAGCAATAGATGACTAATGTAGAAACCTTTATGGTTAAATAAACAATTTTCCCTTCTTAGGTCACTTCTTATAACTTTTTAATATTGCCTGATGTATCACTACACTTCACTATTTTATGCTTTTTCCATTTTCTTACTAAATCTTTTTCTCAAAATGTTATGTTTTATAAGAATTGGTGTACAGATAGACATAATAGAAGAATTAAATGGTTTTCTTTTTAAGTTTTAGTGATTCTGAGGTTGACAAAAAAATAAAGAATAGAAGTGTGATGTCTTTATAAATTCAACTCTATTATCAACTTAGGAGGTATTTTGCTTTGGTAAATTTCGTGATGAATTCAAAGGATTAAAGGATCTTTACCTTCTCTGCTTTGTTGATTTTAGTAATTTTTGGTAAAAACTCTGGCAGTACTTATTCAGTAAAAATGACAGTCTCAGATTTTTGATGTAATTGCGTGATAATAGAAGGAAGAACTCTTGGTATATTCTTGGTGATATCTGACTACTATAAAAGAAGAATGAACATTGGATTGATAGAAAATATGAACTTAAATTATTTCTGTGAACATTTTGTCCACTGGGGACTGCACCACTGCTCTTTGGGCTGCTTTCAGTCACACTCAGCAGCGACTGCTCCCTCCTGCTGACAGAGCACTCTCATTGGGTAGCAGCAATCAGCTGCCAAGCGCTGCCTCTTCTGGGTACCACAACCCCCACCCCCGGAGCTCTGACTCAGACTGCCAGCTCTGACAGTGTGGAGGACTTGAAGGGACTTCCTTTCATTCTTCAGTGGAATGCATGATAAAATGGTACCAACAAACCACATTTTCTCCGATATCATATAAAGCCTCTATGGACCAGTTTTTCTGTTTACTCAGAGAATCAATCATAAATCCATAAGTGGAGCCAACAGAAGCATCTCTGTGTCAAGCACCTTGCTAAGGGGTTTTTAGGACTAAGCCCAAACTAAAAAAAAAAAATTTCCAAAAGTTTCTCAATTTTTCATAAAACACGTTTCTGGGAAGTTGTGGTCAGAATTATCTGAATCAAGGCAAAGGAAATCACTTGACCTCAAAAAATTCCACACAGCATCAAAGAAAAGTCCTCTTCTACCCTTTCATGTTCTTCTATCAACAACAACAGCAACAACAGCAAGAACACAAAATTAATAAATGTCTCCAGGTCTCATGGTAAAAGCTCTGAATTAAAAATTGGGAGCCCAGATCGTCCACAAACAGCTTCTTTGATACCAGGTGAACTGAATGCTCTTCTGAAATGTTCATCTCTAAATAAAGCTTCTGGAAGAGTTGAGCTCCAAGATCTGTTGCAGCTCTCCATCTCTACCATTGAATTGAGAGAGAAAAAAGAAATTTGGCAAAAATTATTTAGCAAAAATATGATGTCTTGGGTTTCCCTGGTAGTTCAAGGAATAAAGAATCTGCCTGTGCTTGCTTCGGCAGCACATATACTAAAATTGGAATGATACAGAGAAGATTAGCATGGCCCCTGTGCAAGGATGACATGCAAATTCATGAAGCATTCCGTATTTCTGAGATTCCTTAAAAAACTAAAAATAGAAGCACCCTATGACCCAGCAATCCCACTATTAGGCTTATATCCTGATGAAATCAAAACTGAAAGAAGCACCTGTACCAATGTTCATTGCAGCTCTCTATACAATAGCCAGAACATGGAAGCAACCTAGATGTCCACTGACAAATGAATGGATACAGAAGCTCTGGTACATATATACAATGAAATACTACTCAGCTGTTAAAAGAAATGCAGAAGACTCAGTCCTAATGAAGTGGCTGGCTCTAGAACCTATCATAAAAAGTGAAATAAGTCAAAAGAAAGACAAGTCCAGTATACTAACTCATATATCTGGAATCAAGTAAGATGGTCATGATAACACGCAGTGAACTCATGGAAAAACAGAGAATAGCGTAAGGACATTGTGGGTAACATGATAACGAACACTGCACGTGTGGAATTAAGTGGAGCAAGTCTCTGTGTCAAGCACCTTGCTAAGGGGTTTTTAGGACTAAGCCCAAACTAAAAAAAAAAAATTTCCAAAAGTTTCTCAATTTTTCATAAAACACGTTTCTGGGAAGTTGTGGTCAGAATTATCTGAATCAAGGCAAAGGAAATCACTTGACCTCAAAAAATTCCACACAGCATCAAAGAAAAGTCCTCTTCTACCCTTTCATGTTCTTCTATCAACAACAACAGCAACAACAGCAAGAACACAAAATTAATAAATGTCTCCAGGTCTCATGGTAAAAGCTCTGAATTAAAAATTGGGAGCCCAGATCGTCCACAAACAGCTTCTTTGATACCAGGTGAACTGAATGCTCTTCTGAAATGTTCATCTCTAAATAAAGCTTCTGGAAGAGTTGAGCTCCAAGATCTGTTGCAGCTCTCCATCTCTACCATTGAATTGAGAGAGAAAAAAGAAATTTGGCAAAAATTATTTAGCAAAAATATGATGTCTTGGGTTTCCCTGGTAGTTCAAGGAATAAAGAATCTGCCTGTGCTTGCTTCGGCAGCACATATACTAAAGTTGGAATGATACAGAGAAGATTAGCATGGCCCCTGTGCAAGGATGACATGCAAATTCATGAAGCATTCCGTATTTCTGAGATTCCTTAAAAAACTAAAAATAGAAGCACCCTATGACCCAGCAATCCCAGTATTAGGCTTATATCCTGATGAAATCAAAACTGAAAGAAGCACCTGTACCAATGTTCATTGCAGCTCTCTATACAATAGCTAGAACATGGAAGCAACCTAGATGTCCACTGACAAATGAATGGATACAGAAGCTCTGGTACATATATACAATGAAATACTACTCAGCTGTTAAAAGAAATGCAGAAGACTCAGTCCTAATGAAGTGGCTGGCTCTAGAACCTATCATAAAAAGTGAAATAAGTCAAAAAGAGAAAGACAAGTACAGTATACTAACTCATATATATGGGATCTAGTAAGAGGGTCATGATAACACACGCAGTGAACTCATGGAAAAACAGAGAATAGACGTAAGGACATTGTGGAGACCAAACAGTGAGAGGGAGGCATAGAGGAAGTAACATTGAAACCTATACTGGCACGTGTGGAAAAGATAGCTATGGTCATTGCGCTAAGGAAATAGGAGTACCTACAATCACTTGGGGCGATGGTCTGGAGGGGTGGGAAGGGGGGAACTGGGCGGGGTAGGGGGACCAGGGATGTGCATATGAATGATCTGGGAACATACATGTTGGTGAACAACAAAACTCTGTAAAATCTTTAAAATAAAGAATAATAATAAAAAAAAGAATCTGCCTGCCATCCAGTAGACACAAGCTTGATCCCTGGGTTGGGAAGATCCCCTGGAGGAGGGCATGGCAACCCACTCCAGTGTTCTTGCCTGGGGAATCCCGTGGACAGAGGAGCCTGGCGGGCTGCAGTCCATGGGATTGCAAAATCAGGCACAACTGAGTGATTAACACACACACACACACACACATGAATTTGAGCAATTAGTAGAACATAAGGAAGGAGAACCCGTATGTCTGCCTCTCTTAGAAAACACACTAGAGAGGGAAAAGATGACACAGAAGCCTTGCAGCCTGTTACACTGTTGGCTTCCAACACAAATAGCATGAATAGATACACAGTAATGCAAAATTATTTTCACTTTGGGAGCAATGCATATAAAGGTCACTTGGACTTCCAGACAAAAGGCATAGGTTTTTAAGACCATTCTTGACCTGAAAGTGACAATAAGTCTACCAGAAGATAAGAAGCATAAAAGTGACTAAAGAGTAGATATTTAGAGGCATTTGTATCCTCATTTGAAGAAGGAGAGGTTGATAATAAAACTGCCAGTAATTATGGAAGAAGAAACAGTAGCATCAATAAATTATTTAAAGTTAAAACATTACGAATAGAAGGTACATATACTGAAAATGTGTCAAGAAAGTAGGGAGAATCATGGTAAGAAATCAGTAAATTATGCCAAGGTGGATAAATCAATATAAGAATTGATAAGTATATTTTGATCACATAGATAAGACCAAAACTCTGGTAATTATTTCTAAGTAAAAGTGGAGGATAAAAATATTGTTTTATTTATGAGCACCACTAAACAACACAATTTAAAAAAAATGTTTGGCCTCTTTTATTGGTTTATTTATTTATTTATTTATTTTCATCCATATTTATTCTTCAGCCTGGGTGGGCCTCCCATCGCAGTGGCCTCTCTGGTTGCAGAGCACTGGCCCTGGGCACATGTGCTCCAGAGCACTGGCTCCTAATTGGACACACCGGTCCAGCCACTCTGCCGCACGTGGGATCTTCCTGGGCCAGGGATAGAACTGGTGCCCCTTGCACTGCAAGGGGGACTGGTTTACTCACTGGACCAACAGGGAAGCCCAGGGAGAGATTTTGATGGGTTTTTTGAGGATGATGGCAATTCAAATGCAAATAGAGGCCCTCTTTTTCCCTTGAACTTACAGTGACCCACGTCAGAGTTCTTAATAAATAGATCCTAATGTAAATCATTACAGCCAAACCAAGAAAAACATACTTTGAACTAAAATCTGAACATGGATGTTACTAACTCAACCTGTGAGAATTTCCTATGCCTTTATATTTTGATTTTTTTTTAATTTTGCTTTTACAGAGTTTTGTCGTTTACAGCTCCATATAATTCCAAATTCATCATAGGTATATCCCTGTCCCCTCCTCCCTGGCCGATCCCTTAGTTCCACGGTGCATTCACAGTGGTTATCTCTTTCACATATAATAATGTAGGTTTCCATGTTACTCTTTCCATACCTCTCGCCCACTCTTCCCTCCCCGCAATGTCCATAGGTCTGTTTTCTATGTCTGTCTCTCCATTGCTGCTCTGCATGTGCATTTATTGGCACCTTCTTACTAGATTCCATATACATGTGTTAGTATACTGTGTTTGTCCTTTTCTTCTTGACTTACATCACTTTGTATAATAGGTTCTAGATTCATCCACCTCATTAGGACTGATTTTACAGCTGAGAAATATTCCACTGTATATATGTACCAGAGCTTCTTTATCCAATCATTTGTTGCTGGACATCTGGGCTGCTTCCATGCCCTATCTATTGTATAGTGCTGCAGTGAACATTGGGGTACAGGTGTCTCTTTCAATTTTGGTTTCACTGGGGTATAAGTCTAATAGTAGGATTGCTGGGTCATATGGTCCTTGTAAGTTTTTTTTAAGGAATCTCCATACTGTCTTCCACAGTGGTTGTATCCATTTGCATTCCCACCAACAGTGTAAGAGGGTCCACTTTTATCCACACCCTTTCCAGCATTTATTGTTTGTAGATTTTTCAATGATAGCCATTCTGACTGGTGTGACGTGATATCTCATTGTGTTCTTGATGTGCATTTCTCTAATAATAAGTGACTTTGAGCATCTTTTCATGTGTTTTTTGGCCATCAGTGTATCTTCTTTGGAGAGGTGTCTCTTTAGGTCCTTTTCCCATTTTTTGATTGAGTTGTTTGTTTTTTCAGAGTTGTCTGACCTGCTTTTATATTTTGGAAATTAATTCTTTGTTGGTTGTTTCATTTGCTATTATTTTCTCCCATTCAGTGGGTTGTCTGTTCACCTTGTTTGTAGTTTCTTTTACTGTGCAAATGCCTTTTTAAAAGAACAAAATAAGTGTGGGACTCTCTCACTCCTCCCTTTTGGAATGGGAATATTGTGTAAAGAAATACACACACATTTGATTTGGGGTTGTTCAATTAATGTGAGTTTAGCTCCAAAGCCTTAGTAGCTATGGTCCTGTACCAGTCACAGACCTCTTGGGTCTGTGCTAAGTTGCTTCAGCCATGTCTGACCCTTTGTAATTCCCTGGACTGTAGCCCACCAGGCTCCCCGTCCATTGGGATTCTCCAGGCAAGAATACTGCAATGGGTTGCCATGTCCTCCTCCATGGAATCGTTCTGACCAGGGGACTGAACCCACATTTCTCATATCTCCTGCATTGTAGACAGGTTCTTTACCACTAGTGCCGCCTGGGAATCCCAACAGATATAATGGGTCCTCAGCTTTCTTACTGGTAAAATAAAAATTGGATTACCATCAGTTGTTCGTGAGACCAAAACCTTATCACAAAGCCGTTCGTATAAAAAAGATATGAAGGATGCTTCTTGATTAAAATACAGAAGAAGTTATGGAATCCTGAAAATTTAGATCTCTTCTCCTTGGTTCCTATGCGGTTCCCTAGGGCAATTGCATAAGTCCTGGACTAAAAGCTGCCCTGGGCCCTTTCTGTTTTAGACACGTATTTCAGCTGAGCACTAACTTCCTGCAAAGCTGAGCATAATCTACGTTCCCGTAGAAAATGTTTACTATGGCTTTTTGGCTCTTCTGTTCCCTTCTGAATATTGTTTGTAGATTTTTCAATGATAGCCATTCTGACTGGTGTGAAGTGATATCTCATTGTGTTCTTGATGTGCATTTCTCTAATAATAAGTGACTTTGAGCATCTTTTCATGTGTTTTTTGGCCATCAGTGTATCTTCTTTGGAGAAGTGTCTCTTTAGGTCCTTTTCCCATTTTTTGATTGAGTTGTTTGTTTTTTCAGAGTTGTCTGACCTGCTTTTATATTTTGGAAATTAATTCTTTGTTGGTTGTTTCATTTGCTATTATTTTCTCCCATTCAGTGGGTTGTCTGTTCACCTTGTTTGTAGTTTCTTTTACTGTGCAAATGCCTTTTTAAAAGAACAAAATAAGTGTGGGACTCTCTCACTCCTCCCTTTTGGAATGGGAATATTGTGTAAAGAAATACACACACATTTGATTTGGGGTTGTTCAATTAATGTGAGTTTAGCTCCAAAGCCTTAGTAGCTATGGTCCTGTACCAGTCACAGACCTCTTGGGTCTGTGCTAAGTTGCTTCAGCCATGTCTGACCCTTTGTAATTCCCTGGACTGTAGCCCACCAGGCTCCCCGTCCATTGGGATTCTCCAGGCAAGAATACTGCAATGGGTTGCCATGTCCTCCTCCATGGAATCGTTCTGACCAGGGGATTGAACCCACATTTCTCATATCTCCTGCATTGTAGACAGGTTCTTTACCACTAGTGCCGCCTGGGAATCCCAACAGATATAATGGGTCCTCAGCTTTCTTACTGGTAAAATAAAAATTGGATTACCATCAGTTGTTCGTGAGACCAAAACCTTATCACAAAGCCGTTCATATAAAAAAGATATGAAGGATGCTTCTTGATTAAAATACAGAAGAAGTTATGGAATCCTGAAAATTTAGATCTCTTCTCCTTGGTTCCTATGCAGTTCCCTAGGGCAATTGCATAAGTCCTGGACTAAAAGCTGCCCTGGGCCCTTTCTGTTTTTAGACACGTATTTCAGCTGAGCACTAACTTCCTGCAAAGCTGAGCATAATCTACGTTCCCGTAGAAAATGTTTACTATGGCTTTTTGGCTCTTCTGTTCCCTTCTGAATATTTTGCCTTCTTTAAAACTCCTTAAAGTACCCTCATAAGAATGTCTTAATTAAACGGAAAGAGAATATTCAGTAAACCGCTATCAGGAAACCCTTTTAAAGTATGAAAAGATCACAAATGTGTTCACATCAAGCAGTCAGCACTTGGTCTACATTTCTTGTTGCAGACAAGAAAATACGACTCTCTTGTATTCATGTTTGGAGGCTTAAGTACAGTTACAACTATTGCTTCTCTTCTGGGCTTTCAGTGTTTGGAGTGAATAACCCAGATTTGAGGTCAAAAGCGTTGGCTTTAAGTCCAGTTTCTCCCACTTGCTAGTTCAACGAAAGTCAATCCAATCGTTAAACATTCTGAGCCACATATTGAAATAAATAATATTCTTCATGTTATTCAATTGACTTTGTGGTCACCATACTCTTTTTTTTTTTTAATATTTACTGGATAGTTGATTGACAATGTTTCTGCTCTACAGAAAATTGAATCATATACGTATTTCTCTTTTTTCTTGATTTTTTCCATATAGAGCATTACTGAGCACTGAGTAGAGTTGCCTGCACTGTACAGTAGGTTCTTGTTGTTCATCTATTCTACGTATTGTAGGTTTATAGTGTTAGTTGCTCAGTTGTGTCTGACTCTTTACAACCCCATGGACTGTTGCCCATCAGACTCCTCTGTCCATGGAATTCTCCAGGCAAGAATACTGGAGTGGGTTTCCACGCCCTCCTCCAGGGGATCAAACCCATGTCTCCTTCATCTCCTGCATTGGAAGGAAGATTCTTTACCACTGAGCCACCTGGGAAGCTGCTATTCTATGTGCAGTAGTGTGGATTTGTCAGTCTCAGTGTCTTTCTTCTTTGGTAGGTGGCCAGAGGAAGCAGGGAGACAGGGAGATGAGGCAAGAGACTCTCACAGCAATTCACACAGAAAAAGGGTGACCAAGACCAGAGCCATGGCCTTTTTAAAAAATTAATTTTTTGGAACATAGTTGATTTACAATGTTGTGTTAATTTCTTCTGTGCCATGAAGCTAATCAGTTAGCGTGTTTGCTCTCTTCCATCACTGGCATGTAAGCTCATGACGGCAGAGGGGTTTGTTTTTCCATCAATGTGTACTAATTACCCAGAGGGCTTCCCAGGTGGTGCTAGCAATATAGAACCTACCCACAGACACAGGTGATGTAAAAGACCTGGGTTCAAGCCCTGGGTCAGGAAGATGCCCTGGAGGAGGGCGTGGCCACCCACTCCAGTGTTCTTGCCTGGAGAATCCTGTGAACGCAGGAACCTGGAGGGCAATTGTCCACAGGGTCGCAAGAGATGGACATGACTGAGCAACTGAGGACACACACGTACAACTACTGAGCACACACACATACAACTACCCAGAGCAGTGCTCAGTACAGAGTGGGTTCGATAGCATCAGTGACTCAACCGATGTGAATTTGATCAAACTCCAGGAGACAGTGGAGGACAGAGGAGCCTGGTGTGATGTGGTCCATGGCTAAACAACAACAAGACAGAATAGGAGATGAATAAAGTTTTGGTTGACTAACTGAAAAATGAATAAATAAGTACATATTTTGAAGTGATTTTGTAAGACTTTAATAATCTATCCCACAGCACCTACCGCAGTGCCTGACACAGAGAAAACACCAACAAAATATTGCTATTCTTAAGCAATTTGCTCAGAGTAAATTCTGAGATTATTTGGTCACGAAATTCACTTTTTAGCTGTGGATAGAATTTCCTATGTAATGTTCTATATGAATCTTCAAAATGAGTGGTTGGCAGCAAGAAACTTAAATTGAAACATTTTTGTTTATCAAATTCCATGCTTGTTTGCATGACAATAACATTTTTATTATTGTGAAAAGCTTTTTCACACCATTTTCTCAAAGCAAAAATGGTTGTACTGTAATTTTTCTGCCTGGGGATATGTAGACTATCTGTCTAACAGGCTGTCTTTATCTAAGTTTGTTTAAAAAAGTGTCTCTAGAAAAATCACCACATTTTATTTTGAAGATTTTAAAAAAGTAACTGTCATACATTTCTTACCAGTATTTCATTAGGGAAGTAACAAAGAAAATTTTCACATTTTGCAACTAAAAGGAGACTTTCTTAAAGCCAAGCCAGCTTTTCAGTTCCTCAGTTCCTACAATCACCAACGGTTGTCCAATCCTAGGAATTATTAAGCATGCCTGCCTTGATTTGCTTCTCAAATCATAGGAAATGTCATGACCAGTCATAACTGCAGAACTTTGGTTTCCCATCTGGAAACATGACTACTCTCCCTGACATATGCAAGACTTTAAAGCGTGACTCAAATTCCCATGGTTATTTTAGGTTGTCAATGTAATATGGACAGAACATATCAAGATGAACAATCTTGGAGCAACAATAAAAAAGACCCACCAGAAAATACTGCGTACCACTTCTCTGTTAGTACAGACATATAGTGCTGATAGTACGGAAGCAATCAATTCATGGAAAACAAGATTTTGACCTAAAACACCTCATTTTAAAACAAGGGCATTTATCATCGGTTTAAAGGGTAGTGAGTTCACAAGGCCCCAGTGTGAACGCGACCTGATCAGGCGGGAGGAGGTTTATAGCAAGGCCACTTCCAGCTGCCAGCAGGTGCTGCCCGGGGTGTCAGTCTAAAGACTTGATTCATTAAGTCCTGCCACTCTGGTACTGTACTCTTTATGATAAGAAAAATAAGAAGGAACAGTAAGTCTTTTATATTTAACCCATAAAACTTAACACTCTGACCTTGACCATATAAACCAGAAGTGAAAGAGAGCATTGCAAATCTGACCAATAAAACTGGAAAAGCACTTCCACGCTGGGATTAGAAAACGCTATGTCTAGGTGCATGGGGGAAGGAGCAATTTGCAAACTCCTCTGTGTAGGACTGGCAGAACTGGCAGAGTCCGTATGCCTTGTAGCGTTTTGGACACATCAGTGAATGATGAACAGGCTCCTCATCAAGAGCTGGTTTGCACAAGGGTCTGGGAAACTCCTTGGGTAGAAAGACATGGTGATTAGACTTACTTGGTGGACCAGCAGCTAGGACTCCTTGCTCCTAATACGGGGAACCCAAGTTCAATCCCTAGTCAGGGAACTAGATCCCTCTTGCCAAAAATAAAGACCCAGTGCAAACAAATCAATAAATATTAAAAATCAAAGAAAGATATGGTAAGGAAGGGTCCCTTTGCTGTAGAGAGAAAATAGCATCTCATGTTTGTCAACTTCCTTTCATATCAACCGTGAGCAGCCCACATGTGTTCTAGGAAGAGAAGGAGGATTCTCCAAGTGGAGATGGTAGTACTGTTTTATACTAAAATGCAAGTGGCTCAGCCTGCAGGTAAGGAGTCTATCTACTGATGCCTGCCAACTCAGGAAACATGGGATTAGATCTCTGAGTTGGGAAGATAACCTGGAGAAGGAAATGGCAATCCACTCCAGTGTTCTTGCCTGGAAAATCCCATGCGCAGAGGAGCCTGGTGGGCTACAATCCATTAGAGTCACAAAGAGTCAGACATGACTGAAGTGACTTAGCACGCATGCACTGTATAGCACAGGGAAGTCTACTCAGTGCTCCAGAGTGACCTGAATCAGAAGGAAATCCAGAAAGAGAGGGGATGTGCACATGCACAGCTGGTTCACCTTGCCTCACGGTAGAAACTAACACAGCATGTAGAGCAAGTATACACCAACAGAAACTGTTTAGAAAAGGAAATGATCCATTCGTTCCAAGAGGCAAGGAATGCAGGTGGTCTTTAGAAACTGGAAAAATCAAGGGAGCAGATTGTCTCCTGGAAGCCTGCAGAACTGGAGTCTGCTGACACCTTTATTTTAACCCAGTGAGATACTGTGGGCTTCCCTGGTGGCTCAGCGGAAAAGAATCTGCATGCTAATGCAAGAGACCAGGGTTCAGTCCCTGGGTTGGGAAGATCCTCTGGAGGAAGACATGACAACCCACTTCAGTATTCTTGCCTGGAGATTCCCATGAACAGAGGAACCTGGCAGTCTACAGTCCATAGTGTTGCAAGAGTTGGACACAATTTAGTGGCTAAACAAGAAGTTGATGATCAGGCACTGGAGGGTAACTTGCTTCTAGTTCTGATTTGCACCTATAGGAACTGAGAAGGCCTGGCAGGATCAGAGAAACAACTTCAGGCCAAGCTGTCCCTCACCCTCCACCTTCCAAAGAAGACCTACAGTAAAATCCTCTGTAGCCTGGAGACCTCACTCTGCAAGCTCAGGCTTGCAAGGACTGTTTACTACTATGATTCTTTAAAGCCACACTAGTCGTGATTAGAATTCATGACCATCAGCAGGCAAAGCTTTAACTTTCTATTTATCTTAAACCCCAACTTTTTGATTTGTATGGGAGATTGATGCTGTCCACTTTTACACTAGCATAAATGAATAATGAGGGAGAGATAAATTAGGAGCTTGGGTTAGCATATGTCAAGAAATAACCAACAAGGACCTATTGTATAGCACGTGGAACTGTACTCAATATTTTATAATACCCTATAAAGCAGTGGTCCCCAATCTTTTTGGAACCAGGAACCAGTTTTGTGGAAGACAATTTTTCCATGGATCTGGGGGTAGGGGACTATTTGGGGTTTATTTGAGTGTGTTACATTTATTGCACACTTCATTTCTATTATTATTATATCAACTCCACCTCAGGTCATCAGCTATTAGATCATGGAGCCCCTGCAACTGAGAGTCTGAATGAATATATATGTATATGAATATATATGACACATATATATGATATATATGTATCACTTTGCTATACATCTGAAACTAATATAACATTGTAAACCAATTATACTTCAATTTTTAAAAAGGCAAAATAAATAAAATATGGAACTTTCTTAAATAATGTGATTTATAAGTGACATGGCTTCCCTGATGTTTCAGGGGGTAAATAATCTGGCTTCAATGCAGGAGACACAAGAGACATGGGTTCAATCCCTGATAGGAAAGAAAGAATAAGTAACTAAGACATCATTCCAACAAGCTTTTTAGCACTGTTTCATTTGTTTGCTCTCAGCTGAGCAGTTGTGTCTGACTCTTGTGACCCCTTGGACTATAGCCCTCAGGCTCCCCTGTCCGTGGAATGCTCTGGGCAAGAATAGTGGAGTGCCATTTTCTCCCATCTTCCAGACCTAGGGATTGAACCCACATCTCTGGCGTATCCTGCATTGGATCTTTACCACTGAGCCACCAGGGAAGTCAGTCAGATAACGACAACGACCACCCCAAGTCTCCCCAGGAAAGTGCTCTGTGTTGTGTATGCCTCAGTACAGAATAACATGCAGTCATTTATTTTCATCGTATAAGAGAGTGAACCTTCAACAAATTTTCTTTTGTTGCAGATATTCACAGAGACACAAGACACTAAGACATGCTTTATATTCATTCGTTGCTAAATAAAATTCCAAATGTCTTACCCACTTGTTTGTCTTTCTTCATCTGAAGCCCAAATCCTTATTTTCAGCCTTTTGCTGATTTCCCAGAATGCCTTGTCATAGAGCACACAGAGCTCACCCTCCCTCTGGGAATCACCCCAAGAGTCAGTGCATTTGTGACAATCTGGATGAATCTTTTACCAGCATTTTGAAAAATACTTATCAAATGCAACATATTATCTAAGTGTCTGACCTTGTCTGTGAAACTGGTTAACCTTTCTTTTTACTCTGAATGAGAGTGTAGAGCAGCAACGTATTCGGCTTGACATGCCTTTCAGGCTTATAAATAAGGTACCAATGGAAACACTGTTTACTGTGACTGAAAAAATTTTCTACTACAGGTCTCTGTGAGCCATTAATAAAATTAATCCTCTCAGCGTATGTTATGTACTGAAAGAAATCACCATTTTAACCATTTTACTTAGGCATAATGCCAGAACTATAATAAAACAAATTAAGGCTAATTACGATGATTCTGACCCCAGGATAATGATATAAAAATGATTAGGCAGAAGAGAACATTGAAATTGAAACCATGCAGAGACCATCTTCTTGGTCTCTGGATTAATCTCAAACATTACAGGAGTATTAATCAGCTGGTCGCCCTACTTTCTATGGTCCTATTAGACTGTTACAATTAACAAACACATTCCCTCAGGCAGCAGGACCGGGCTCCTGCAGATCCTTGCAAGTAGGTTCTTTACCACTCAGCCACCAGGGAACCCCCTACATGTATCCACTATCCCCTAAACTGTCTTCCCATCTAGGCTCCCACATAACTTTGAGCTGAGTTACCTGTGCTATACAGTATATACTTGTTGGTTATCATTTTAATATAGAAGTGTGCACATGTCCATCCCAAACTCACAAACTATAAAACTATAAGACTAAATAAGGTACCAATGGAAACAGTGTTAACTATAACTAAAAAATTTTTCCCCTGCTTTGTTTTAAGTTTTGAAATCACAAGGGAGTCCTGCTATTTGGTTCCTTTTCAAGATTGTTTTAAATATCCAGCATTGAGTTAAAAATGGAATCAAACTCTAATCCAAGGTACATAATTAGCATTGAACAAAAGTAGTGCTTGGTACTTTCCTGTAAATATGAATGCGGTCATTGCAGGGCCAGGTGCATAACATGTGTGTAGTAAATATGTCCCCATTTGAGTGTACTTTCTTCTCACACTAAAGATAATATTCTATAGCCTAAGATTTTGGAAGCTAAAATTTCTCTGTACAGATTTCAGAGAGTGGGGTTTCTATTTTCGCATAAGAACCAAAATTTGGGACAGACTGTGAAACTGGTTAACCTTTCTTTTTACTCTGAATGAGAGTGTAGAGCAGCAACGTATTCGGCTTGACATGCCTTTCAGGCTTATAAATAAGGTACCAATGGAAACACTGTTTACTGTGACTGAAAAAATTTTCTACTACAGGTCTCTGTGAGCCATTAATAAAATTAATCCTCTCAGCGTATGTTATGTACTGAAAGAAATCACCATTTTAACCATTTTACTTAGGCATAATGCCAGAACTATAATAAAACAAATTAAGGCTAATTACGATGATTCTGACCTCAGGATAATGATATAAAAATGATTAGGCAGAAGAGAACATTGAAATTGAAACCATGCAGAGACCATCTTCTTGGTCTCTGGATTAATCTCAAACATTACAGGAGTATTAATCAGCTGGTCGCCCTACTTTCTATGGTCCTATTAGACTGTTACAATTAACAAACACATTCCCTCAGGCAGCAGGACCGGGCTCCTGCAGATCCTTGCAAGTAGGTTCTTTACCACTCAGCCACCAGGGAACCCCCTACATGTATCCACTATCCCCTAAACTGTCTTCCCATCTAGGCTCCCACATAACTTTGAGCTGAGTTACCTGTGCTATACAGTATATACTTGTTGGTTATCATTTTAATATAGAAGTGTGCACATGTCCATCCCAAACTCACAAACTATAAAACTATAAGACTAAATAAGGTACCAATGGAAACAGTGTTAACTATAACTAAAAAATTTTTCCCCTGCTTTGTTTTAAGTTTTGAAATCACAAGTGAGTCCTGCTATTTGGTTCCTTTTCAAGATTGTTTTAAATATCCAGCATTGAGTTAAAAATGGAATCAAAATCTAATCCAAGGTACATAATTAGCATTGAACAAAAGTAGTGCTTGGTACTTTCCTGTAAATATGAATGCGGTCATTGCAGGGCCAGGTGCATAACATGTGTGTAGTAAATATGTCCCCATTTGAGTGTACTTTCTTCTCACACTAAAGATAATATTCTATAGCCTAAGATTTGGGAAGCTAAAATTTCTCTGTACAGATTTCAGAGAGTGGGGTTTTCTATTTTCCAGTGCAGTGCAGAGACATCACCTCTAATAAATTTGAGATTACAAAGTTAAACCATGGTGGGGACTTAAATCCTCGGTCTGGATGGACAGCACCCAGTGGAACAGCACAAGGCCAGATGGCCACGGTGCCGACCGAGAGAGAGGTGATGGTGTCTGACAAGTGGGCTGCTCTCCCTGTTGACATGGAGCCCTCAGAGAGATGTCAGGCATTTTATGCCTGGTGAACTGTAGAGCAGGCTGGGCTTCTCTGATGGCATTTCTCCAGCCTGGGGTGTGGGGAAATAACAGACACACAAGCCCCTGGAAACTCTTCCCAGTGCTCTGAAACACTGTATCTCTCTGTAGACCAAATTCTGAATATCGCTTAAATTTCTTAGAGCAAGCAAGAACAATTCAAACCAAATGCCTCTGTCTGTCAAGGATTTTTCCTTCTTTAGATTCCATCACTCTCACCTGCTGAGTTGATCTCTCTTTTCTGCATTTTCTGTTCTCTTTTTGAGGTTTACTCATCCAGAGTGCATCTTCCACTGGACTTTGTCATATTCTCTCTAGCTCTTCATGACTACAAATCCCCTGGCCCTCCCTTTTTTCCTTCCACCCCACCGTACCAGCATATAATCTTTTGACAGAGCCTTCCTTCAAAGAATATTTATAAGGAAAGCTGAGGAAGACGGTGACAATTTCAGCCAATAGGAAAACACCAAATACACTTTTGAGTGACTGTTAGATTGGAGGAATTTTGTGAGTTGCTGGAGATACATGAATAAAAAGGAGTGGCTCCTCTCTTCCCACACAATTAGACACATGCTTTTGAGTGGGTAATAAACACTATGGAAAAGCATGAGGTTCTGTCAGGTGAAGCTTTTGGCCAGAGATACCTGGAGGAAACTGAGACCTGTAGGATGAATATAAGGAAGTTGATGGAAGAAAGATTCCAGCCAAAGAAAATGATATTTGGAAGCCTTGGAGTGGAAGAGCCTGTTTCGAGGTCCGAAGAAAATGCAACTTTGTACAGGTTTCAGAAAGTGGGGTTTTCTATTTTCCAGTGCAGTGCAGAGACATCACCTCTAATAAATTTGAGATTACAAAGTTAAACCATGGTGGGGACTTAAATCCTCGGTCTGGATGGACAGCACCCAGTGGAACAGCACAAGGCCAGATGGCCACGGTGCCGACCGAGAGAGAGGTGATGGTGTCTGACAAGTGGGCTGCTCTCCCTGTTGACATGGAGCCCTCAGAGAGATGTCAGGCATTTTATGCCTGGTGAACTGTAGAGCAGGCTGGGCTTCTCTGATGGCATTTCTCCAGCCTGGGGTGTGGGGAAATAACAGACACACAAGCCCCTGGAAACTCTTCCCAGTGCTCTGAAACACTGTATCTCTCTGTAGACCAAATTCTGAATATCGCTTAAATTTCTTAGAGCAAGCAAGAACAATTCAAACCAAATGCCTCTGTCTGTCAAGGATTTTTCCTTCTTTAGATTCCATCACTCTCACCTGCTGAGTTGATCTCTCTTTTCTGCATTTTCTGTTCTCTTTTTGAGGTTTACTCATCCAGAGTGCATCTTCCACTGGACTTTGTCATATTCTCTCTAGCTCTTCATGACTACAAATCCCCTGGCCCTCCCTTTTTCCCTTCCACCCCACCGTACCAGCATATAATCTTTTGACAGAGCCTTCCTTCAAAGAATATTTATAAGGAAAGCTGAGGAAGACGGTGACAATTTCAGTCAATAGGAAAACACCAAATACACTTTTGAGTGACTGTTAGATTGGAGGAATTTTGTGAGTTGCTGGAGATACATGAATAAAAAGGAGTGGCTCCTCTCTTCCCACACAATTAGACACATGCTTTTGAGTGGGTAATAAACACTATGGAAAAGCATGAGGTTCTGTCAGGTGAAGCTTTTGGCCAGAGATACCTGGAGGAAACTGAGACCTGTAGGATGAATATAAGGAAGTTGATGGAAGAAAGATTCCAGCCAAAGAAAATGATATTTGGAAGCCTTGGAGTGGAAGAGCCTGTTTCGAGGTCCAAGAGTTGTCCAGTACAACTGCAACTTAGGAGTGAGAACGAAGATAAAGTTGTGAGTTGAGAAAGAGGTACTTGGAGACCATGTGTCAGACTTCGTCCCCAGGCCTAGAGGACAACTGATGGTTTACCAGAAGGCTGACATAATGGAAACTGTATTTGCAAAGGATGAGTCTGTGTATTGAGGGTATATCGGCAGAGGTCAAGATGTGGTGTGGTGAGTTTATTTACAGAATCTAGATGAGGAATCACAGTAATGTAACTGTGTCATGTAAATGAGCATTTTTTAAAAGGAGTAGATCATTTAGCACTTTTAACAACAGAAATTGAAAACATAGGGGTTATAGGAGGAGAAAGAGTGAGGGTTTTGAGAGAAAAACACATGGATTCTAACCTAAGGAAGTAAAGATATATAAAAATCAGATAGGCCTTGCTATAGATATTCCAGAATACCAGAGGATGTGTTTATTATCACAGGCAGTGGGGTCATTAACATTTGGGGCATGTGAGATGCCACAACTGGAATAATACTTTACAAAAGAAAAGCACACATTTTATAACATTCCTTAATATTGCAGTCTGTTGAGTTTCAGCTTTTGCTAGCTTTGAAATATTTTTGTCTGCCTTACCTCATCTTATACTGGACTTCAATAAAACGGATTTTTCATTTGGGTAATAAAACCCAGCCTGCGTTACTTGTAAAATTTGAGCGTGCATCCTCACAAAGCATGGACCAGGGAAAGACAGTGTGAGCCAAGGTCCTTGTGGAGAATAAGAAGGTTGGTGACCGAGGCAGCCTCTGAAAAAGACATTAAGTCTTATTTTTACCTCCTGGAGACCTTGAGAGAGAAGGCAGTGGACCTGGGATGAACCAGAGAGGTTCCTTTCTTTGACAGAGTTTGAAAGTCCTGGCTGTGGACCACATAAACCTGCCACAGTGATTCTCATAAACTATTTTTTAACTCCAGCCAAAACCCTTCCTCTGAACTTCAGTCTCATTTATCCAACTGCCTACTTGACCCAGTTTCACATCTGAGGCAGAACTTACTTAACACACCTGAGTCTGAACGCTGGATCTCCTTCCTCAAGTTCTAAAGCTTCTCTGTTTATCGTCTCCATACCTCTCAAGTCACCTGTGTGCATGCTCAGTCATGTCAGTCGTGTCTGACTCTTTGTGACCCCATGGACTGTAGCCCACCACGCTCCTCTGACCATGGGATTCTCCAGGCAAGAATACTGGAGTGAGTAGCTATTTCCTCTTCCAAGGGAATCTTCCTGAGCCAGGGATAGAAACCACGTCTCTTATGTCTCCTGGGTTGGCAGGTGAATTTTTTATCACTGGTGACACCTGGGAAGCCCACTTCTCGGTTAACAGAAACACGAATGCCCCACTTGCCAACGCGGGAGATGTAAGAGATGTGAGTTTGGTCCCTGGCTAGGGGAGATACTCTGGAGAAGGAAATGGGAACCCCTGATGGGTACTTAGATTGTTTCCATAGCTTGGCTATTGTTATAAAGCTGCAATGAACCTTACAGTGCGTTTATCTTTTGAATTAATGTTTTCATTTCCTTTGAATAACCTCCTTTGTTTATTTTTGCTTTTGTTGCTTTTGCTTTTGATGTAAGATTTTTTAAAAAAAAGGATTGCTAAGACCTATGTCAAGGAGGTTACTACTATGTTTTCTTCTAGAAAATTTATGGCCTCAGGTCTTTAATTCACTTTTGTATGTGGTGTAAAATAATAGTTCAGTTTTATTCTTTTGAATGTGGCTGTCTAATTTTTCCAGTAGAATTTATTGAACAGGCTGTCATTTCCCCATTATGTATTATTGGCTCCTTTGTGGTAAATTAATTGACATACATGTTAGGGTCTATTTCTGGGTTCTCTATTCTGTTCTATTATTCTATGTATCCACTTATGCCAGTGTCATAAGGCTTTGATTTCTGAAGCTTTGTAGTATAGTCTGAAATCATCATCAAATGCTTCTAGGGTTATTCTTTGTTCAAGATTGTTTTGGCCATTCAAGGTCTTTTGTGGTTCCATACAAACTTTCTGTTCTATTTCTGTGAAAAATACCGTTGGAACCCTGATAGGAATTGCATTGAATAGGTAGATCGCTTTCAGAGTGTGGACATTTTAACAATATTATTTCTTCCAATCTATGAGCATGGAATATTTTTACATTTGTTTATATGTTGTTCAATGCCTTTCATTAATGTCTTCAATAGACAGGCTTTATAGCTTTCGATAGACAGGTGTTATAATTTTCAATATACCCATCTTTTGACCTCCTTGGTCCTTGTTCTTTAGATTCAACTGTGAATAAATTTGCTTTCTAATAGTTCATTATTAGTTTATAAAATGCAACAGATTTTTGTGCATTGGCTTTGCATCCCATAACTTTACTGAATTTATTAGTTCTAACAGTTTTTTGACAGTCTTTGGGCTTTCTATATATAGCAATGTGTCATCTGCAAATAATAACAGTTTTACTTCTTTCCAATTCTGTGGCTTTTTTTTTCTTTTTCTTGTTTAATTACTGTACTAGAACTTTCTGTGTTGGAAAAAAGTGGTGAAAGTGGACATCTTTATCTTGTTGTGGATCTTAGAGGAAAAACTTTCATTGAGTATGATACTAGCAAATGTAATTTCCCACAGCATCCCCTTTCTTGGAAATGTCTATCATTGATGGGTGTGGAGTTTTGCCGAATATTTTTGTGCTTCTATTGTGATGATCTTGTAAATGGTATTCTACATTTTGTTTATGTGGTGTATGGCACATTGATTGCCTTGTGAATGTTGAATTACTTTTGCATCCTCGGAATAAATCCCAATTTACCATGAGATGTGATGCCTGTAATGTATTGTTGAATTTAATATAGTGCCAGTGATGCGTTGAGAATTTTTACCTCTATTTGCATGAGGGATATTAGCCTATAATTTTCTTTTTATGGCATCCTTGTCTGGTTTGGGTATCAGCATAAGGCTAATCATGTAAAATGTGTTTGAAATGGCTCCCCCTCCTTCTATGTTTTGGAAGAATTGGAGAAGGATTTGGTAGTAATTGTTTTTCGAATTTTTGGTAGAGTCCATCAGAGGAGTCATTTAGTCCTGGACTTTTGTTTGTTAGGAGGTTTTTGATCTCAGGTTCTGATCCTCTGAAAGAATACATGAAATTTAAGGGCCTCTCCATGTTATTTTATGTTGAATGAGGGAGAAGAATTGAAAAGTAATGGTGCCAACGCATTTATTGTAACAATCAAAAGGAGAGGTTTAGTTTTCCTAACTGAAGTGAAACTAGAGAGTCACCTTTCACTGTGCATTTGTATTGCCTCCTTTTTTGGTTGGTAGAAAAATAACTCTATAGGGTGATTCACATGCTCATGGGCTCCACTTGGTTTGCCTTGACAAAGCCCTCCTATTCGATCCAGCAAGGGTAAGTGGCCAATCGTGCCTGCATTCTTGCCTCTCCTGTGTCTCCTCTCAGTTCTTAGAAGCAGACTGAGAAGTAATAATTTTCCTCGCTGGATGCTTCATGCTTGTTTTCCTGCTGTGTCTGTTATATATGTGAATCATTTTACAAATGTTTAAAAGAGAGAAATATTGTGTCCAAGCTCATTGTAGCATCTTGAATTTCCTTAGGGAGTCTGGAGCTCCTCATGGAAACCATTCTCCAGAAGCCTTGAGATTAGCCTTCTGGTTCACCCTGTTACTTCCTCACTGCGAGAACTTGGATGAGCCAATGCGTGTCTCTGGACTTCAGATTACAGGCCTACATGCAGTGGGCCCACGGATTGGATGATCTCTAACTATGTTTTCATGATTTATTTTCTATGTGTGGGGACCCCTGTTTAATTTAGATAAGATCAGGGATTATAAAATAGCGACACAGAGGTTAGCACTCATGAGCTGTTCACAGAAAGAATCTAAACACTATTCATGTGACTCATTTAGTACCACAACATTTTAATAAAATTTGGATGTGATGCCTGTAATGTATTGTTGAATTTAATATAGTGCCAGTGATGCGTTGAGAATTTTTACCTCTATTTGCATGAGGGATATTAGCCTATAATTTTCTTTTTATGGCATCCTTGTCTGGTTTGGGTATCAGCATAAGGCTAATCATGTAAAATGTGTTTGAAATGGCTCCCCCTCCTTCTATGTTTTGGAAGAATTGGAGAAGGATTTGGTAGTAATTGTTTTTCGAATTTTTGGTAGAGTCCATCAGAGGAGTCATTTAGTCCTGGACTTTTGTTTGTTAGGAGGTTTTTGATCTCAGGTTCTGATCCTCTGAAAGAATACATGAAATTTAAGGGCCTCTCCATGTTATTTTATGTTGAATGAGGGAGAAGAATTGAAAAGTAATGGTGCCAACGCATTTATTGTAACAATCAAAAGGAGAGGTTTAGTTTTCCTAACTGAAGTGAAACTAGAGAGTCACCTTTCACTGTGCATTTGTATTGCCTCCTTTTTTGGTTGGTAGAAAAATAACTCTATAGGGTGATTCACATGCTCATGGGCTCCACTTGGTTTGCCTTGACAAAGCCCTCCTATTCGATCCAGCAAGGGTAAGTGGCCAATCGTGCCTGCATTCTTGCCTCTCCTGTGTCTCCTCTCAGTTCTTAGAAGCAGACTGAGAAGTAATAATTTTCCTCGCTGGATGCTTCATGCTTGTTTTCCTGCTGTGTCTGTTATATATGTGAATCATTTTCCAAATGTTTAAAAGAGAGAAATATTGTGTCCAAGCTCATTGTAGCATCTTGAATTTCCTTAGGGAGTCTGGAGCTCCTCATGGAAACCATTCTCCAGAAGCCTTGAGATTAGCCTTCTGGTTCACCCTGTTACTTCCTCACTGCGAGAACTTGGATGAGCCAATGCGTGTCTCTGGACTTCAGATTACAGGCCTACATGCAGTGGGCCCACGGGATTGGATGATCTCTAACTATGTTTTCATGATTTATTTTCTATGTGTGGGGACCCCTGTTTAATTTAGATAAGATCAGGGATTATAAAATAGCGACACAGAGGTTAGCACTCATGAGCTGTTCACAGAAAGAAACTGACAAGAACAGAGAGAAAGAAGTCACAGAGCAGACACTACTGGACTTTAGATCATGTGACTCATTTTAGTACCACAACTGTATTTTGGCCAAATGAAAAAATTCATTTGGATGCTGTACCAACCATCTTAAGCTGGATTATGCTGCAGTAATGTGTGCGTGTGTGTGTGTGTGTGTGTGTGTTAGTCGCTCAGTCAAGTCTGACTCTTTGCATCCCCATGCTTCTCTGTCCACAGAAGTCTCTAGGTACACATAATAGAGTGGGTTGCTGTTCCCTTCTCCAAGGGATCTTCCCAACCCAGGGATCAACCGTGATCTTCTGCGTTGCAGACAGATTCCTTATCATCTGAGCCACCAGGGAAGCTTCAGTAATAAGTGGCCTCAATTACCAGTGGTCTACACCACCACCACCAATAGTTGTTTTACATTTAAATCCATCTCCAGCATGGATTGGTTCTGACCCTGCACCCAATTGTCTTAATTCCTGGGCTCAGGATTAAGGAACAGCTTCTCCCAAGGTCCCAGGGATGCGCCATTCTTTTTTTTTTTAATGGCTTTCAACGTTTTGTCAATTTATTTATTTTAAGTATTTGACTGCATTTGATCTCAGTTCCAGCACATGGAACCTTTCGTTACACCTCATAGATTCTCTAGTTGTAGTGTGCAGGCATATGAGCTTTGTTGCTCTGTGGCATGTGGGATCTTAGTCCCCAAGGATTGGACCCACGTTCCCTGCATTACACCTCCAAATAGATTTTCTCTAGTTGTAGTGTGGAGCTCCTCATGGAAACCATTCTCCAGAAGCCTTGAGATTAGCCTTCTGGTTCACCCTGTTACTTCCTCACTGCGAGAACTTGGATGAGCCAATGCGTGTCTCTGGACTTCAGATTACAGGCCTACATGCAGTGGGCCCACGGATTGGATGATCTCTAACTATGTTTTCATGATTTATTTTCTATGTGTGGGGACCCCTGTTTAATTTAGATAAGATCAGGGATTATAAAATAGCGACACAGAGGTTAGCACTCATGAGCTGTTCACAGAAAGAAACTGACAAGAACAGAGAGAAAGAAGTCACAGAGCAGACACTACTGGACTTTAGATCATGTGACTCATTTTAGTACCACAACTGTATTTTGGCCAAATGAAAAAATTCATTTGGATGCTGTACCAACCATCTTAAGCTGGATTATGCTGCAGTAATGTGTGCGTGTGTGTGTGTGTGTGTGTGTGTTAGTCGCTCAGTCAAGTCTGACTCTTTGCATCCCCATGCTTCTCTGTCCACAGAAGTCTCTAGGTACACATACTAGAGTGGGTTGCTGTTCCCTTCTCCAAGGGATCTTCCCGACCCAGGGATCAACCGTGATCTTCTGCATTGCAGACAGATTCCTTATCATCTGAGCCACCAGGGAAGCTTCAGTAATAAGTGGCCTCAATTACCAGTGGTCTACACCACCACCAACAATAGTTGTTTTACATTTAAATCCATCTCCAGCATGGATTGGTTCTGACCCTGCACCCAATTGTCTTAATTCCTGGGCTCAGGATTAAGGAACAGCTTCTCCCAAGGTCCCAGGGATGCGCCATTCTTTTTTTTTTTTTAATGGCTTTCAACGTTTTGTCAATTTATTTATTTTAAGTATTTGACTGCATTTGGTCTCAGTTCCAGCACATGGAACCTTTCGTTACACCTCATAGATTCTCTAGTTGTAGTGTGCAGGCATATGAGCTTTGTTGCTCTGTGGCATGTGGGATCTTAGTCCCCCAAGGGATTGGACCCACGTTCCCTGCATTACATGGCAGATTCTTAACCACTGGATGCCCAAGGAAGTTCCAGGAGGTACCACTTTTAAGTCATAAGCGACAAATGATGATAAAGCTGTATGAGGACCTTTGAAATTGTTGCTGAGCACCATCATACTTCCCTGCCACTCCCACTTTATCGACCAAAGCGAAGTACACAGCTGAATTTAGTGGAGAAAAAAGTATGACCATCTTCCAAGGAGAGGAGCAAGCAATCAGGACAAAAATGCAATCAACTACAGGCACATGTTTATGAAAACTGAACAGAATGTAGTGGTCCTACGGGAAAGTAAGGACACTGCTAACAGATAAGATAAAAGGTGTGTGGCCCCCATGAAAAGTTGACTTCTTTATGCAACATGAAGATAGTGTGGTCACTGTCTTTCTAGTGCAGCTATCCTACAAGCGCTGGCTTCATTATCACTGGTCAAAGCAGCAAAACAACCACCTTCTGCTCATTGGATTGTCCTTAACTGTTCAACACTCCAGCCAAGCCTGCTCCCCATTTGGTTCACTCTTATGTATTTTTCCTATTTGGGTTATGTCCACAGGTTTTAAAGCTCAAGGTTCCACAGCTTTTGAAAGGTTTAGAAAGCTCTATGTTTGTTCAGTAAATGCACATGAACTTGACTTCCTACAAAGCAATAACAAATCAGCTACTGCAGGAAGGCTAACATTTCTGCAGATGGGAATATATATAATTTGCTTTGCATGTCATTATTGTAGTGTTTTCAACATGTAAGTTTCTTAGGCATTGATATCACACCTATAATGATTAACAGATTAAAATAATTTAGGGCACTTTAGCTTTATAACCTTCCAAGACTTATGTTATTTAGTTGTATAACAAGAGAAAAAGTGGTCTAAAGGAGAATGAGTTTTATGACATATTAAAATCCAACCAGCAATTTCCTTTCAGTGTTTATTTTGGCTTCATTTTGTTTTCTAAGCAGGAAGAAACTTGTACATATGCACTCCAGAAAACATTCTTAGCAGGGCTCTTTAATATTGTTTTATTTATATACACAAATTCTAAATCTATTTAACCCATGTTAAACTATAACACCCTTAAATTAGCCAAGTAAAAACTAGAACTGAACAGAAATGAGCCATTCCTATAGAGCAGTTCTCTAGACAAGGCAGGTTTGGAGACTGCCATTAGATAGCTTTCCTCCTTCCTTTCAACCACCTGGCTTACAAACATCCAATTGACAAGATTTCTTGGGAAATGTATATGCACCTAACTTTCTGCAGATGATATGATTAGGTCACCATTTTTCTTCCCTGGCTCCTTTCTCATCCTCTTTATACATCAACCCTTCTGCAGACAAACTCTGAAAATTATCAGCAGACAAAATGTATCTCACCCTCTTTCTGATTTACTCATCTTCTTTTCATTTACCATGTTTTTGGTGCTTGAAGTAGACTGCCCTTGAGGCCAAGATCAGAGGCTAACTCATTGTGAGACTCCTCCTAGCCAGACCTTTCCAACTGTTGCTTCTAACCACTCTGTTACATGCCGACTTTGTTGTGTTGTGATTTTTGCTTTCAACTTCCACATATTGATTTGTCACTTGCTTCTATTTTCAGCTTTGGGGCATTGTCAAGGTTCCACAGCTTTTGAAAGGTTTAGAAAGCTCTATGTTTGTTCAGTAAATGCACATGAACTTGACTTCCTACAAAGCAATAACAAATCAGCTACTGCAGGAAGGCTAACATTTCTGCAGATGGGAATATATATAATTTGCTTTGCATGTCATTATTGTAGTGTTTTCAACATGTAAGTTTCTTAGGCATTGATATCACACCTATAATAATTAACAGATTAAAATAATTTAGGGCACTTTAGCTTTATAACCTTCCAAGACTTATGTTATTTAGTTGTATAACAAGAGAAAAAGTGGTCTAAAGGAGAATGAGTTTTATGACATATTAAAATCCAACCAGCAATTTCCTTTCAGTGTTTATTTTGGCTTCATTTTGTTTTCTAAGCAGGAAGAAACTTGTACATATGCACTCCAGAAAACATTCTTAGCAGGGCTCTTTAATATTGTTTTATTTATATACACAAATTCTAAATCTATTTAACCCATGTTAAACTATAACACCCTTAAATTAGCCAAGTAAAAACTAGAACTGAACAGAAATGAGCCATTCCTATAGAGCAGTTCTCTAGACAAGGCAGGTTTGGAGACTGCCATTAGATAGCTTTCCTCCTTCCTTTCAACCACCTGGCTTACAAACATCCAATTGACAAGATTTCTTGGGAAATGTATATGCACCTAACTTTCTGCAGATGATATGATTAGGTCACCATTTTTCTTCCCTGGCTCCTTTCTCATCCTCTTTATACATCAACCCTTCTGCAGACAAACTCTGAAAATTATCAGCAGACAAAATGTATCTCACCCTCTTTCTGATTTACTCATCTTCTTTTCATTTACCATGTTTTTGGTGCTTGAAGTAGACTGCCCTTGAGGCCAAGATCAGAGGCTGACTCATTGTGAGACTCCTCCTAGCCAGACCTTTCCAACTGTTGCTTCTAACCACTCTGTTACATGCCGACTTTGTTGTGTTGTGATTTTTGCTTTCAACTTCCACATATTGATTTGTCACTTGCTTCTATTTTCAGCTGTGTGATCTTGGGCCAGTTATTTAAATCCCTGAGTCCCAGCTTTCCTATTCATTAATGAGGAAAATACAAGCATCTACCTATTGGGGTCATTATGAGAATAACCATTGCTAATAAAGCACTGGAAATAGTGCCTGAGACAAGGTGAAGTCTTCGATCAGTGTTAACTGTTACCACAGAGATGAATACAAATGAAAAATCCTGTACTTTGGAATTTGACTCCTCTGTGAAGGCAAGCCTTTTCATGAGGGCTTTTAAAAATATTTTCCCAATAATCTGATAAATGTATTTAGCAATTTTATTTACCAAGCACTTTTTTTGGGGCGTTGGGAGGGTGGAGAGGGTGGGACGGGAGGGGGCAGTCAGGGGGGCCACTTCTATTGGTCTTTCATTTGTCTATTTTCATCCATCTTTGTTCTTTGGCCTGTGTGGGCCTCCCATCGCGGTGGCGTCTGTCGTTGCAGAGCACCGGCTCTGGGCGCATGCGCTCCAGAGCTCCGGCTCGGCAATTGGACACATCAGTCCAGCCGCTCCGCGGCACGTGGGATCTTCCCAGGCCAGGGATCGAACTGGCGCCCCTTGCACTGCAAGGTGGTGTCCTTCCCCACTGGACCACCAAGGAAGCCCCCTACCAAGCATTTTTACATGTGATATTTTGGTAAATTATATGAGGGTAGAAATCTCTGACTTCCTGTCTTGGTCGTGGTAATGAGATGTATCTTGGTAGCTGTTTGTTGACTAATGAACAACAAAATGATACTATTTGATCCTTGCAGGGTCATGGATCTTGTGAGGGAATGGAGATACAGTCAACCAGCTGGATTAGCTTGGTAGGGCAGCTTAACAAAGTACACAAGCTGGAAGGCTTCAACAACAGAAATTTGTTTTCTCACAATTCTGGAGGCTAACCATCTGAGACCCAGGGGTCTGCAGGTTTGACTTCTCCTGAGGGTCTCTCCTTGCCTTGAGGACGGCCACCTCCTCCCCTGGTCTCCACGTGGTCTCTCTTCCATGTGTGTGTGCATCCTCATCTCTTCTTGTAAGGATGCCAGTCAAATGGAGTAGGGGCCACACTAAAAAAAAAACAAACAAAATCCTCATTTTAAACATAATCACCACTTAGAAGACTCTATCTCTGATAAAGTCACATTTTGAGGTTCTGGGGGTGATGATTTCACTACATTAACTTGGGGGACTCTCTCAGGTTAGAGTCACACCTAGAACCAAACCTCTTTAGTCACTTTCCTGACCCCAGGGTCAAACCCAAGTATCCTGTGACAGTGGGCAGATTCACTAGCAACTGTTACCACAGAGATACAAATGAAAAATCCTGTACTTTGAATTTGACTCCTCTGTGAAGGCAAGCCTTTTCATGAGGGCTTTTAAAAATATTTTCCCAATAATCTGATAAATGTATTTAGCAATTTTATTTACCAAGCACTTTTTGGGGCATTGGGAGGGTGGAGAGGGTGGGACGGGAGGGGGCAGTCAGGGGGGCCACTTCTATTGGTCTTTCATTTGTCTATTTTCATCCATCTTTGTTCTTTGGCCTGTGTGGGCCTCCCATCGCGGTGGCGTCTGTCGTTGCAGAGCACCGGCTCTGGGCGCATGCGCTCCAGAGCTCCGGCTCGGCAATTGGACACATCAGTCCAGCCGCTCCGCGGCACGTGGGATCTTCCCAGGCCAGGGATCGAACTGGCGCCCCTTGCACTGCAAGGTGGTGTCCTTACCCACTGGACCACCAAGGAAGCTCCCTACCAAGCATTTTTACATGTGATATTTTGGTAAATTATATGAGGGTAGAAATCTCTGACTTCCTGTCTTGGTCGTGGTAATGAGATGTATCTTGGTAGCTGTTTGTTGACTAATGAACAACAAAATGATACTATTTGATCCTTGCAGGGTCATGGATCTTGTGAGGGAATGGAGATACAGTCAACCAGCTGGATTAGCTTGGTAGGGCAGCTTAACAAAGTACACAAGCTGGAAGGCTTCAACAACAGAAATTTGTTTTCTCACAATTCTGAGGCTAACCATCTGAGACCCAGGGGTCTGCAGGTTTGACTTCTCCTGAGGGTCTCTCCTTGCCTTGAGGACGGCCACCTCCTCCCCTGGTCTCCACGTGGTCTCTCTTCCATGTGTGTGTGCATCCTCATCTCTTCTTGTAAGGATGCCAGTCAAATGGAGTAGGGGCCACACTAAAAAAAAAACAAACAAAATCCTCATTTTAAACATAATCACCACTTAGAAGACTCTATCTCTGATAAAGTCACATTTTGAGGTTCTGGGGGTGATGATTTCACTACATTAACTTGGGGGACTCTCTCAGGTTAGAGTCACACCTAGAACCAAACCTCTTTAGTCACTTTCCTGACCCCAGGGTCAAACCCAAGTATCCTGTGACAGTGGGCAGATTCACTAGCACTCAGCCACCTGGGAAGCCCTTTAGTCATCAGGTTCATTTACTTTTCCTCAAAATGTGCTTTATTCTGGGCTTCCCTGATGGCTCAGCTGGAAAAGAATCCTCCATAATTCAGGAGATACAGGAGATGCGAGTTTGATCCCTGGGTCAAAGGAAATGGCAACCTGCTCCAGTATTCTTGCCTGGAGAATCCCATGGACAGAGGAGCCTGGAGGCTACAGACCAAAGGGTCACAGAGTCAGACATGACTGAGCACCTTATACTAATAGCAGGGGCCATGGGTGACAAATAGTTGGCAAAATAAGGAATGAGAATAAAGATGAAAGAACCAAAGTCAAAATAAAGAAACAGAGGAGGAAAAATAAAAGAAAAAATTATTAAAGAAGTAAAGGAAGAAAGGATAAAGGAAGGAAAGACTGGCTAGAAAAGTAATTCATCCCGTGTCTTAAGTGTTATTTTAAGGAAAACCCCATGAAACATTAAAAAAAAAGCAACAACAACAAAAAAAACCCCGAGGTTTATTACAATTCGTAATCTAAGAGTGAGGGGAAAAGCTGACATAGGCTGTAACATTGTCACCATTTTTCTCCAGGATTAATTCAAAACCTCATTCATTACTTTCAAATCACATTTAAGCCATTTTTTTCCCCATGATGCAGATCTTAGTCTGAAAGCACTGATGACGTTATTTTAATCTTATACACAGCAAACCATCAACAAGCAAAATAAACAAACAGAACCAAAAGCGATCAGCAGGCTTCGTATTAACTGCCTTAGGACGGGCGCTTCTTGTGCCGGTCGACAGCCTGTCCCAGCAACCACAGCGGCGGTGTTCAAATCATAGAGCTGGAAGTTTCCGCTGGGAGCGATGTTCTACACGCTGCCTCTGCATTAATCCAGGAACTTAATAAGCATCTGTCTCCCCAGTGGTGCCTCAATGTCTAACTGAACTACTTATATCCTGTAAATTTGCAGTCTGTTTGACGTCTAGAAAACAAAGCAGTCAGGCTTGCCTGATCTCATCAGTTTAATCTCAGAGTATCTAAACTACTCAGCAGCCCATGTATCTTTATGTTAAAAAAAAAAATTGGCACAGCAAGAACTGTTATTAGAGACATGTGTTCCAGGCTGTGATCAGAAATCATCTGTCTTTCTGGAGGAACGTGAAAAATATGAATATAATATATTAAAATGAATGTGGCTAATGACTGTGTGCTGAAATCACCCCAGTCACACATAGGGTGACATCGTCCAGGTATTCAGTATCAGTCAGAAAACACATTTTCTTGGAGACCGGGGGCCCTACAGACCAAAGGGTCACAGAGTCAGACATGACTGAGCACCTTATACTAATAGCAGGGGCCATGGGTGACAAATAGTTGGCAAAATAAGGAATGAGAATAAAGATGAAAGAACCAAAGTCAAAATAAAGAAACAGAGGAGGAAAAATAAAAGAAAAAATTATTAAAGAAGTAAAGGAAGAAAGGATAAAGGAAGGAAAGACTGGCTAGAAAAGTAATTCATCCCGTGTCTTAAGTGTTATTTTAAGGAAAACCCCATGAAACATTAAAAAAAAAGCAACAACAACAAAAAAAACCCCGAGGTTTATTACAATTCGTAATCTAAGAGTGAGGGGAAAAGCTGACATAGGCTGTAACATTGTCACCATTTTTCTCCAGGATTAATTCAAAACCTCATTCATTACTTTCAAATCACATTTAAGCCATTTTTTTCCCCATGATGCAGATCTTAGTCTGAAAGCACTGATGACGTTATTTTAATCTTATACACAGCAAACCATCAACAAGCAAAATAAACAAACAGAACCAAAAGCGATCAGCAGGCTTCGTATTAACTGCCTTAGGACGGGCGCTTCTTGTGCCGGTCGACAGCCTGTCCCAGCAACCACAGCGGCGGTGTTCAAATCATAGAGCTGGAAGTTTCCGCGCTGGGAGCGATGTTCTACACGCTGCCTCTGCATTAATCCAGGAACTTAATAAGCATCTGTCTCCCCAGTGGTGCCTCAATGTCTAACTGAACTACTTATATCCTGTAAATTTGCAGTCTGTTTGACGTCTAGAAAACAAAGCAGTCAGGCTTGCCTGATCTCATCAGTTTAATCTCAGAGTATCTAAACTACTCAGCAGCCCATGTATCTTTATGTTAAAAAAAAAAATTGGCACAGCAAGAACTGTTATTAGAGACATGTGTTCCAGGCTGTGATCAGAAATCATCTGTCTTTCTGGAGGAACGTGAAAAATATGAATATAATATATTAAAAATGAATGTGGCTAATGACTGTGTGCTGAAATCACCCCAGTCACACATAGGGTGACATCGTCCAGGTATTCAGTATCAGTCAGAAAACACATTTTCTAGGGAAAATTGTTCATGAGGGTCTTGAATCTGTCAGTGTATGTAAGTATGTTTAAGGTATTAGTTACACCTGTGTCTGAAAACTTCTTTAGCTATGCTTATTTAAGTCTCAGAAGTCAGGAAATAGTAAACAGTAAGCAAGGAGGCTTGACCCTAGAGGGATTTAGGGACAAAAACATCTTTTCTTGAGCAGCATTCTTAGCACCTTGAGCCTTCTTGCTACCAAGAAGTGGGCGCTGTTGTCATAGAATGCCACACAAAAGTGGGCATAACCATCCATTATAAAGACAAACACCTATGAGCAGGTCTTCCTCTCGTTTTACCATTTGAACAGCACCTCCCAATACCCTTCCCGGTTTGGGGCATGGTGCAGAGAAATAGAAAAGATGAACAGCGTTTATCAAATACCTACTCTGTCCCAACTGCTTCCAAATATACGGCATAGAACCGCCCTGTGAAGGAGCATTAGTACCATCCACACTTAAAACAAACAAACAAAAAAACGAGCTTAAGTAAATCTCCTTTATTTGGAGATGGCTCCAAAATTGCCATCCTCCATAAGCAGGAGATCTTGGATTCGAACTCGTGCTTTCAACACCAGAGCACTGAGACAAACTGCTTTACAGCAGTTGGGCGTGAACTTCCATTAATGAGGACCTTGGTCTTAGAGGAAATGCTGAAATGTCCTGTTTGTCCCATTTTGCACAAAGGCAGTGAAGGGGCTTCCATTTTAACTTGAGGACCTTGGTCCCTTAAGAGAGGAAAGCTGAAATTTGCAGTCTGTTTGACGTCTAGAAAACAAAGCAGTCAGGATTGCCTGATCTCATCAGTTTAATCTCAGAGTATCTAAACTACTCAGCAGCCCATGTATCTTTATGTTAAAAAAAAAAATTGGCACAGCAAGAACTGTTATTAGAGACATGTGTTCCAGGCTGTGATCAGAAATCATCTGTCTTTCTGGAGGAACGTGAAAAATATGAATATAATATATTAAAATGAATGTGGCTAATGACTGTGTGCTGAAATCACCCCAGTCACACATAGGGTGACATCGTCCAGGTATTCAGTATCAGTCAGAAAACACATTTTCTAGGGAAAATTGTTCATGAGGGTCTTGAATCTGTCAGTGTATGTAAGTATGTTTAAGGTATTAGTTACACCTGTGTCTGAAAACTTCTTTAGCTATGCTTATTTAAGTCTCAGAAGTCAGGAAATAGTAAACAGTAAGCAAGGAGGCTTGACCCTAGAGGGATTTAGGGACAAAAACATCTTTTCTTGAGCAGCATTCTTAGCACCTTGAGCCTTCTTGCTACCAAGAAGTGGGCGCTGTTGTCATAGAATGCCACACAAAAGTGGGCATAACCATCCATTATAAAGACAAACACCTATGAGCAGGTCTTCCTCTCGTTTTACCATTTGAACAGCACCTCCCAATACCCTTCCCGGTTTGGGGCATGGTGCAGAGAAATAGAAAAGATGAACAGCGTTTATCAAATACCTACTCTGTCCCAACTGCTTCCAAATATACGGCTTATAGAACCGCCCTGTGAAGGAGCATTAGTACCATCCACACTTAAAACAAACAAACAAAAAAACGAGCTTAAGTAAATCTCCTTTATTTGGAGATGGCTCCAAAATTGCCATCCTCCATAAGCAGGAGATCTTGGATTCGAACTCGTGCTTTCAACACCAGAGCACTGAGACAAACTGCTTTACAGCAGTTGGGGGCGTGAACTTCCATTAATGAGGACCTTGGTCTTAGAGAGGAAATGCTGAAATGTCCTGTTTGTCCCATTTTGCACAAACAGTAAGCCATATGTGAAGGGGTCTGAGTAGGACAAAGGCCAACTTCTTTTAAAGAAGAAACAACAATAGGACTTGCTTCATGGGGAACTTCCTCTGTGAACATTCCAAGCACTTTCTAAAGAGCAACTAAGTGTAGGGAGGGGGTGATGCATGAGTTTGAATACAATACAAGCCCACCTTGTCTACCTGGGGGACACTGAGCAATTCTTTTGATCTCTCTGAACCTTGTATTACTCACTTTTTCCTGAAGGTTGCAACAGTGTTTATCTGCTACATTTGAAGAAGTCATAAGGCTTTATCATTTCATCTTCTCAAAAATAATTTTAATAGCTGCACACAGTTAAATTCCTTTGACAGCTGAGAAAAGCAGGAAGTAACAGTGTTTAAATTAAATTCATTCATTTCTGAAGTCTGCTTTTTCTCCTAAAGCATGTAGCCTACCCTAAGGAGCTGTTTCTAAATTTCTAAACACGTCGGTGGATTGTTAGGTCATCATAAATTCCCTCTCAATAGTGATATTCATATGCTGAAGACCATCCAGCAAAAAAGTAGCATTTTATTGAAGATGTGTAAGAGTCTCTTAGGAACCCTAGATTCTTGACTACATGGTCACCTGAGATCTGGCCACGCAAGGTTCTGACTCTCTGAAAGATTTCTATTTCATATAACCATCGGTTATAGTGTCTCTCTGTTGCTAGTGAACTTAATTAACTCAGGTATTCCATGCTTCTAGTTATTCTAAGGTGTTGTTTACTCACTAGCAATGTCCAAATTTTTGTGATCCCATGGACTGTAGCCAGCCAGGCTCCTCTGTCCATGGGATTCTCCATGCTTCTAGGTTATTCTAAATGGCAGGTGGATTCTGTTTACTCCACTAACCGCCCTGTGAAGGAGCATGACCATCCCTTTATTTTTGGAGATGGCTCCAAAATTGCCATCCTCCATAAGCAGGAGATCTTGGATTCGAACTCGTGCTTTCAACACCAGAGCACTGAGACAAACTGCTTTACAGCAGTTGGGGGCGTGAACTTCCATTAATGAGGACCTTGGTCTTAGAGAGAAATGCTGAAATGTCCTGTTTGTCCCATTTTGCACAAACAGTAAGCAATATGTGAAGGGGTCTGAGTAGGACAAAGGCCAACTTCTTTTAAAGAAGAAACAACAATAGGACTTGCTTCATGGGGAACTTCCTCTGTGAACATTCCAAGCACTTTCTAAAGAGCAACTAAGTGTAGGGAGGGGGTGATGCATGAGTTTGAATACAATACAAGCCCACCTTGTCTACCTGGGGGACACTGAGCAATTCTTTTGATCTCTCTGAACCTTGTATTACTCACTTTTTCCTGAAGGTTGCAACAGTGTTTATCTGCTACATTTGAAGAAGTCATAAGGCTTTATCATTTCATCTTCTCAAAAATAATTTTAATAGCTGCACACAGTTAAATTCCTTTGACAGCTGAGAAAAGCAGGAAGTAACAGTGTTTAAATTAAATTCATTCATTTCTGAAGTCTGCTTTTTCTCCTAAAGCATGTAGCCTACCCTAAGGAGCTGTTTCTAAATTTCTAAACACGTCGGTGGATTGTTAGGTCATCATAAATTCCCTCTCAATAGTGATATTCATATGCTGAAGACCATCCAGCAAAAAAGTAGCATTTTATTGAAGATGTGTAAGAGTCTCTTAGGAACCCTAGATTCTTGACTACATGGTCACCTGAGATCTGGCCACGCAAGGTTCTGACTCTCTGAAAGATTTCTATTTCATATAACCATCGGTTATAGTGTCTCTCTGTTGCTAGTGAACTTAATTAACTCAGGTATTCCATGCTTCTAGTTATTCTAAGGTGTTGTTTACTCACTAAGCAATGTCCAAATTTTTGTGATCCCATGGACTGTAGCCAGCCAGGCTCCTCTGTCCATGGGATTCTCCAGGCAAGAATACTGGAGTGGGCTGCCATTTCCTACTCCAGGGGATCTTCCCAACCTCAGGACTGAGCCCACATCTACACTGGCAGGTGGATTCTGTATGTCTGGGCCATCTGGGGAGCCCCAGTACTAAGGTGGTTCAGTAGTAAGGACTCTGCCGGCCCATGCAAGAGCTGCAGAGGATACAGGTTACATCCCTGGGTCAGGGAGATACCTTGAAGGAGGAATCCATGGGGTCACAAAGAATCAGACATGACTTAGCAATTGAACAACAGTAATAATACAAAGAGTAGGTAAGCAACAAGTATTTACTGTATAGCACAGGGAATTATACCCAATATCTTATAATAATCTATAATGGAATATAATCTGAAAAAACCCTCACATCACTATGCTGTATACTTGAAACCAAACCAGTGTTATAAATCAACCATGCTTCAGTATAAAAGAAGTCAATAAAACAATGAATAGAATCAATCAATAAACGTGCATTTTTGCATTTAAAATATCTTCCTTTTTCTTATCCAGTTCTTCACTGCCCATGAAAACCCAAAGTCTCTGCCAGTCTTTTTTTTTTTTTTTTCTGAGCCACTTTTCCATGGAGTAGGAAATGACAACCCACTCCACTATTCTTGTGAGGGAAATCCCATGGACAGAGGAGCCTGGTGGGCTGCAGTTCATGAGTTGCAAAGAATAAGACATCACTGACCACCAACACACACCTTTCTATATTCCAACTTGGACGTGACTAGTCCGAGGGCACGGCTCCAGGGCTTCCCTGGTGGCTCAGTTGGTAAAGAATCTGCCTGCAATGCAGGAAACCCCAGTTCAATTTCTGGGTTGGGAAGATCTCCATGGAGAAGGGTAGACTACCCACTACATTATTCTTGGACTTTCCTGGCGGCTCAACCTTTAAGAATCTACCAAAAATGTGGGAGACCTGGGTTAGATCCCTGGGTTGGGAAGATCCCCTTGAAGGTAAGCATGGCTACCCACTCCCCTATCCTTGGCTGGAGAATCCCATGAACAGAGGAGCCAGGCGGGCTATAGCCCATGGGGTCACAGAAGAATTAGGTGGGACTAAGCACAGCACTGCTCCAAAACTGGGAATTAAAGCAGCCATCAGAAAGGCAGCAGGGCAGCACTCAGCAATTGTAAATGAGCAGATCAAGCACTGTTTTCTTTGTGAATGTAACCTATACTTGGTTTTACTATTGTCGTCCTAAATTGTAAGAAAGCAAGCCTTTCTTAACCAATCTAAATTTAGGAAATGAAAAATATAAGGCTGTGTTTTAGCGCTGTGCCAGCTTTCAAGAAACTCAAGCAGGTGGAGATTTTTGAACTGATTAAAATTCTTACAGCCTTCAACAGGCATTTATGAAGCTGGTAAGTTCAACAGTCTATCAAGTTATTAGGTTTATTCTCTCAATGTGGAGAAACATGAAAGGAACACAGGGACTATTGCTCTCCTTTGAACGAGTTGGACTGTAGCTCACAGGTCACAGCAGTTACGTTGTTCTCTGTAAACATCTTCAATGCAGAGATGGTTACCATTTCACAAGTGAAAAGATCGAGATCAATTTTACATTAAGTATCCAGATTTCTCAGATTCTGCCCAGAATTCAATGGCTTCCAGCAAAGTAGCTGCTTGAATTTAAATTTTAAAAGAAGAGCTGTTTTTCATGGGAGGTTCATGTGCATCTGCTGTTGGAGAATTTCAAGAAAGCAAAAAGCTCTTTGTATACAAACTTTATTCTGGCAAACAAATCATGTGGATTTTGCCATAATGTGGAATGAAACATGAAAAAGTTGGAGTTTATTATTATTTTTTATTTAACACAAACACAAGATTTTTTATTTAATGAAAATGACAAAGTTTGAGGTGTGATGTATTGCAAGAAAAGAATAATAAAACTAAACCACGTTGAAATCAAATGAATTCTAGATATTGATTATTAGAAAAAATTAGTTTGTCTCCTTATTACAACATTTCCTTAAGTGTATAAGACGTTTGTTATTTGGTATTCTTTACTGAGATTTGCAGATTTTAAGGTTTCTAGGATATATAAGGTTATGTGGACTTGAGAAGTTTGTGGGAGTTTTTGAAAACTGCTCTACTTCATGCAGATTGAATGAAAACTGATTTTGATGCTGAGCATAATAGTAACAATGTGAGCAGAGACGTGAAAACCATGTAAACAACACACAACTCAGGAATGCTGATGAGGAAAAAAGGAAGATGTACTGATTTTCTCTCCCTGGGATGAATGGATCCACCCTTGCTTTTCCTTGAAGAAGTTACTTGTTAAGGACTGAGACAAATTGATACCTTGCTTTTTTTTATGCACAATATATTTTAATTCAAGCTTCAGTACTTACTACCAATCAAAAAAGAAAACATATCAAATGCTGAGGAAGACAAAGGAACAAAGAAGCTGTCATATTTTGCAGAAAAGTATCAAAACTTTGTTTGGATAACTTGCCTTTTAATAATGTATCTTTATTCACAGAAAAGTTATTTTCAGTCTGATAAATTACCATTTCATCTCTATACATGATGTGGGGATATAATGTGGTCTTTCCCAAACAATTCAGGGGTGAAAGTTACTGTATGAATACCCTTTATTATCACAAAGCTAGGTCCTGTAACTTTCATGGTGATTTCATTTGGGCTTAACGATCCTATAAGACCACCCAAACTGGAATAACCTAAAAGGTTCCAATGACTGTGGTGAAGGTGCTGGCCTAGAATCCTGAGGGCCCTGTGGCTTGTGCTGATGAATCGCCGTTGACTTCTAAGCTTCTACAGTCCTGAGGGCCCTGTGGTTTGTATACAAACTTTATTCTGGCAAACAAATCATGTGGATTTTGCCATAATGTGGAATGAAACATGAAAAAGTTGGAGTTTATTATTATTTTTTATTTAACACAAACACAAGATTTTTTATTTAATGAAAATGACAAAGTTTGAGGTGTGTTGTATTGCAAGAAAAGAATAATAAAACTAAACCACGTTGAAATCAAATGAATTCTAGATATTGATTATTAGAAAAAATTAGTTTGTCTCCTTATTACAACATTTCCTTAAGTGTATAAGACGTTTGTTATTTGGTATTCTTTACTGAGATTTGCAGATTTTAAGGTTTCTAGGATATATAAGGTTATGTGGACTTGAGAAGTTTGTGGGAGTTTTTGAAAACTGCTCTACTTCATGCAGATTGAATGAAAACTGATTTTGATGCTGAGCATAATAGTAACAATGTGAGCAGAGACGTGAAAACCATGTAAACAACACACAACTCAGGAATGCTGATGAGGAAAAAAGGAAGATGTACTGATTTTCTCTCCCTGGGATGAATGGATCCACCCTTGCTTTTCCTTGAAGAAGTTACTTGTTAAGGACTGAGACAAATTGATACCTTGCTTTTTTTTATGCACAATATATTTTAATTCAAGCTTCAGTACTTACTACCAATCAAAAAAGAAAACATATCAAATGCTGAGGAAGACAAAGGAACAAAAAAGCTGTCATATTTTGCAGAAAAGTATCAAAACTTTGTTTGGATAACTTGCCTTTTAATAATGTATCTTTATTCACAGAAAAGTTATTTTCAGTCTGATAAATTACCATTTCATCTCTATACATGATGTGGGGATATAATGTGGTCTTTCCCAAACAATTCAGGGGTGAAAGTTACTGTATGAATACCCTTTATTATCACAAAGCTAGGTCCTGTAACTTTCATGGTGATTTCATTTGGGCTTAACGATCCTATAAGACCACCCAAACTGGAATAACCTAAAAGGTTCCAATGACTGTGGTGAAGGTGCTGGCCTAGAATCCTGAGGGCCCTGTGGCTTGTGCTGATGAATCGCCGTTGACTTCTAAGCTTCTACAGTCACTGTCCAGGGTTTGAAACACTCTCTTTCTGAAGTGCTTTCCAGAGCCCTTTGCATTCTGAGATGCTGTGTTCCATGTGGGTACTACTGCTTCTCTTTCTCAGAGCCCGTCTCCTTCCAGAAGGCACTGCCAGGTGACTCACCTTCTTGGCCACCATCAGCACCGTGATATCAATTCACCCTCTTGTCATAAATTCAGCACAAAACCTCCAAGAAGGACTCCACAGGATGGAACTACCAAAAGGATGTGTCAGACCAGGAGAGCGCAGGGGTTTAAGTGTTCAAAAAGACTAATTTTTATTGTATTGTATTTCTTGGTATTGAAATATGGCTGACTTACAATGTTGTGTGAATTTCAGATGTACTGCAAAATGATTCAGGTACACACACACGCAGATATATTTGTGATGTCTTTTTAAAACTTTTCAAACATGAGACTTAATTTGTGAAAGAACAGTTTTAGTAAAACCATAACAATGAAAACTGGGTTATTTAGAAATACACATTCCAATGACCACATGTTCTTTTAGAAGGCTATTTAGATCATCCAGAAATTCGCTGACTGAGGGACTACATGGTTACTGAATTTCACTCTATTGATGTTCTTAGTCAGAACCTAAAGATATTTTCATGATTTCTCAAGAGTTTACAAAACTCCACAGAAGATGAATTTTATTCCAGTACTTGTTTTGGGTCGTGGAGTGCATTGCATATATTCTAAATAAATTGTTTTTTTAAAACTATTTCTATCCAACCAATGTTCTATTCACAGAAAAGTTATTTTCAGTCTGATAAATTACCATTTCATCTCTATACATGATGTGGGGATATAATGTGGTCTTTCCCAAACAATTCAGGGGTGAAAGTTACTGTATGAATACCCTTTATTATCACAAAGCTAGGTCCTGTAACTTTCATGGTGATTTCATTTGGGCTTAACGATCCTATAAGACCACCCAAACTGGAATAACCTAAAAGGTTCCAATGACTGTGGTGAAGGTGCTGGCCTAGAATCCTGAGGGCCCTGTGGCTTGTGCTGATGAATCGCCGTTGACTTCTAAGCTTCTACAGTCACTGTCCAGGGTTTGAAACACTCTCTTTCTGAAGTGCTTTCCAGAGCCCTTTGCATTCTGAGATGCTGTGTTCCATGTGGGTACTACTGCTTCTCTTTCTCAGAGCCAGTCTCCTTCCAGAAGGCACTGCCAGGTGACTCACCTTCTTGGCCACCATCAGCACCGTGATATCAATTCACCCTCTTGTCATAAATTCAGCACAAAACCTCCAAGAAGGACTCCACAGGATGGAACTACCAAAAGGATGTGTCAGACCAGGAGAGCGCAGGGGTTTAAGTGTTCAAAAAGACTAATTTTTATTGTATTGTATTTCTTGGTATTGAAATATGGCTGACTTACAATGTTGTGTGAATTTCAGATGTACTGCAAAATGATTCAGGTACACACACACGCAGATATATTTGTGATGTCTTTTTAAAACTTTTCAAACATGAGACTTAATTTGTGAAAGAACAGTTTTAGTAAAACCATAACAATGAAAACTGGGTTATTTAGAAATACACATTCCAATGACCACATGTTCTTTTAGAAGGCTATTTAGATCATCCAGAAATTCGCTGACTGAGGGACTACATGGTTACTGAATTTCACTCTATTGATGTTCTTAGTCAGAACCTAAAGATATTTTCATGATTTCTCAAGAGTTTACAAAACTCCACAGAAGATGAATTTTATTCCAGTACTTGTTTTGGGTCGTGGAGTGCATTGCATATATTCTAAATAAATTGTTTTTTTAAAACTATTTCTATCCAACCAATAAAAGAAAAAGAAGGACAAGACAAGGAAAGAAAAAATCAGGTGGAAAAGCAGGGAAAAGAAAGCAGCAGTCAGTCAAAAGTATTCATTCACAGTAGAGGAATCGACAGGGTTCTGCTTTTAATACTCAACATCTGTCTTTAAAAACATATCAATCACATGATCACTACCAGCTGTTGCATTAGCGTTTTAATCAGCCATGATTTTCAAAAGGGAGAAAGAATGCTTTTGGATCAGTGGATGGAAAGTTATAGCTTCAAGTGCACCAGCTTGATACTGGCAGCCAGAGCAAAATTTGAAGAGACAAAACTTTACCAAGTATCGTAAACACTTCCTGAGCAAAGAGCTTGGCTATGAACAGCATAAACGTTCCCACATGTTTGGAAGCCTGAAGAAAACAATGCAGGTCATGCCATGTGTTTAAAATGATACATTTAATGTGATATGAAGGGTATTAAAGTAATTTTAAAGAAAGGCTTTACATTCATAACCAGGCAGGAAAACATTAAAGCGTGATACATTTCAATCACAAAAAAATACTGAACAGAATGTGTCCCCCAAATCTGGGGAGCCTGTTTGTTCATAGGTATGTGAAACTCGTGATATTGGAAATTAATCATCCATGTGGGAGTGAGAACTCCGGATGGCAGCAGATTTACATACAGTGGTAAAGTGGTTGCTCCTGTTTTGAATTAACTTCCAGCTTTCTTGGAAACAAATTACCAGGTTGGTGCCCTCTCCCTTCTCAAGCTAGGACATAATGGCGATATGCTAAAACGTATTGTATTGAGGGACGGCACACTGTTCCAAATTAAGAGGGGCAAGATACTTACTTTCAGCCCAGAATTATTTCTTCATTTGTCAGCCTTCTGCTGCTATAGGTGGTGGCAGAGAAATCAGTGTGTCCAGGGAGGCTGAAAGAGAGTGACGTGTTCGTGTGACTCTGGCAAGGTGACTCTATTGCACTCCAGAAGCACATAGAACGGGAGTGTTTCCTCCAGTCATCGTTGTTGAGACTGTGGTGGAGATAATGTCTCACATATAGCAGGTCAAAGACATCGCAGCTGAGTTTCCTTTGAAGGCTTAGATTTCCGATCAGAAGGATTGGATGATCAAATGACCTTAAGTGATCAATACAACGACTTTATCTTTCCTCTTATTTATAATAAATAAAAGACACATGTGACTATTGCATGATACTTAATTTCTTTATTGTAGTAGGAGATTATTTCTTGTAATGATTCTGAATCATATCCTGAAAGATTCAGGAGGCTAATCATGACGGCTAACCACCCTATGGGGACTTCCCAGCTGGTGTGGTGGTAAAGAATCTGCCTGCCAATTCTTTACCTAGGTTTGATCCCTGGGTTGGGAAAATCCCCTGGAGTAGAAAATGGCAACCCATTTCAGTACTCTTGCCTGGGAAGATCCATGGAGAGAGGAGCCTGGTGGGCTACTAAGTCTGTGGGGTCATAGAGTCAGGCAGGACTGAGAAACTGAGCATCACACACACCTAACCCATTCTAGGGCATGGCAAATATTTATTGCAGACATATACGCCCATGTTCTGTATTTAAAAATGGTGATGTACAAGCATATTATGAGGACAAAGTTTTGCTTTCCTAGAGTTCAGTTCTAGAACAAATATAAAGCAATTTTGACTGGGTTGCAAATGGAGATTAAGAGAGAATGACGACCTCTGTCTTGGGATTGGGGCAGAGGGCGCTCCTGGGAAGAAAGTCTGAGTGAGCTTTCTTGGCGGTGGAATACCGTTGCTGGGCATGGTGCTGTGAGTCCAGGGCATCCTAGAGAGAGGAAAGAACACTCCAGTGGCCTGGAAGTTAACCAGGAGCAGCCAGCTGGTTCTGGAATGGACTCATATCCACCGGGGAGAAGCAAAAGTCAAGACAGGAAATGGAACACCTCAACTGGAAGATGACAAATCATCCATGTCATGCTCTCAGATTTGTGACTTTTAACGAACATTGAGACTGCATCTGATTAAATCATCTTCAAACTGCTAGAAGCATAGAGTTTACCAGGAGATCCATCCAAGACTGCCACGTGGGTGAGAGGAGGCCAAGACCCAGGATTCCTGTCCTCACTCAGAGTTCAGCCAGAGATGAGCATCCCTCACTCACAAAATGTCCTTAAGGAAAGGGTTCTCCTGTGTAAGGAAAAGCAAATTAATTAAAGAAGGGAGACTCTTAAACCTTACTGTGCTAGTTATTCTGAAATGGAAAAACCACAGATATTTCAGTTGGTTGGTTGGTTGGCTGGCTGGTTGTTGGGTTGGTTTTTAAAGCCACTCTGACCATGGCCTGAAAAATGGCTTTGAAGGAGACAGGCCACTTACCAAGTCAATAGGAGATTATAGAAGTTGCAAATAGGCCAAGTGAAAAAGCAAAATAAATAGAGGACAGATTTTAGAGATAAGTTCAGGGCATACTCCTTGGCACTTGTAGCCAACTGGAAGGTGACATGGTTTGTAAGAGGCAGGGCTTCTCAAAGTGTCGTCTGTGGACCAGCCTCATCAGTAGTGTCTCCTGGAGTCTCAGCCCCCTCCCCAAGCTTCCTCCATCAGAGGCACTGGAATTGAGGAAGGGCAAGAGAAGGGAAGGACCAGAATTTGGTGTTATAAGAAGTCTGGCCGAGTGACTTGTATTCACACCAAAGTCATGGAAGCCCTGGGTTAGATGATGAACCAAAATTTCCAGGCCGGTCAGCAGAGTCAATGGTGACTGAAAGTGAGAAAGGTAAACTTGGAGACCAAGATGAGCGTTCCTGTTCTGGATTTGTTGTTCCAGATGTAAGTAGACAAGAGATACTTAGAAATATTGGCCTGGAGCTCCACATAGGAGGAGATCAGGTTATTGATTAAGGCAGTGCATACTGTTCTAAGACATTCCTACGTTTCTTAACCAGCAGGCATTTACTTCTTGCTCATGTAAAGTCCCAAACAGGAATTCTTTTCTTTGTATTGAAGTATAGTTGATTGACCATATTACATTGCTTTCAGGTGTATGAAGGTGATTTGATATTTTTATCAAATATGAAATTATTATAAAATGTGTTCTTTTAAAAAAATGTGTTCTTAGCCAATGGGTTGTTGAAAGCTTCTCTGATGGGAGGCCTTACCAGTGTCCACACTGACTCAGGTGGCAGAAAAGGAAGGATGTGGAGGACCAGGCACAGCCAGCCAGGGTGCTGTGCAGTCTCCTGCACTCTGGTTCAGATAGAAGACTGTGATCTTTTGGTCACATCTCACTGAAAAAGAGGCAGGGAATATATACATATGTATGTGTGTGTGTGTGTATCTCAAAGGCACATGAAGTGCTGTCTTAGACATGGGAGGGGACATGTAATATAAATTTTGCCCATAAGGATCATAAATAGCACAGTGAGACATACTGATACACTGATGAACTGTTGAAACAGTTCTGCCTAATTATGAAAAATAAGTTCACAATACTTTCAGAAACAAATGTAGACATATAAACAATGGAATATTTCTCAGCCATAAAAAAAATGAAAGCTTGCCATTTCTAGCAACATGGATGGACCTCTGTGTGTGTGTGCATGTGTGTGCTCAGTTGTGTCTGATTTTTTGCGACACATGGCGTGCAGCCTACCAGACTCCTCTGTCCATGGGATTTCTCAGCCAAGAATATTAGAGTGGGTTGCCATTTCCTTCTCCAGGGAATCATCCCAACCCCAGGACTGAATCCACATCTCCTGCATTGGCAGGAAAATTCTTTACCACTGTACAATTGGCAGAGCCCTGGATGGACCTAGAGATGATCAAACTAAGTGAAATTATTCAGACAGAGAAAGATAAATTTATGATATAGCCTATATGAGGAATCTAAAAAAAAAAAAATGGTACAAATCAACGTACTTACAAAACAGAAACAATCTCACAGAGGTAGAAAATAAATTTATGGTTACCAAATGTAAAGCTCTGGGAAAGTGATAAATTAGAGTTTGGTACTAATACATAGAGATAGGCGGGCCACACATGGGAAATACGTCTGAAACATTTCTCCATGGCGTCTCCTCATGAGCCGCATGTCCAAAGTAGTTCACTCCATTTATACATGGAATGTCTACCTGAATATGTGACACCTGTTGTGTTTGAAGATCGCTCACTAGGTGGTCTCTCCCTTACAAGGGTCAATAGTATCTCATTCAGATGTGTGTCGTAAGGTATAAAAGGTATAACAACTGCCTGAGATACAAGAACTCAGTAAAGACCAAAAATGACTTCTGCGGTGTTATTTTGTGTCTCCTCAGACGTTGCTAAGTGAAATCCCCAGGAGAGGGAGCTAGGGTTGATGGGAGGTTTACTCTGTCCCCTGGACTTGGGGAAGGCCACAGGCCCCACCGCCAGCTTGGGGTGGGGGTGGGGATAGGGTTGCCATGGTAATCTTCGGGGGAGGGGCTACTGAACTGAGATAGAACTGTGACAGCTGCTGCAACGTGGAGGGCCCCTTAACCCCTACCAACTTTTGTGAAAGTGGTTCCTTTGCGATGAGCATGAAATGCTACAGGGCTTACTTTCATCTCGCCAGTGGGTACCATGAGGTCAGTCAAGTTTCCGTAGATGGATCAGGGCCAGACGTGCGGGGGCCTTGAACACATTACCCAGGCAACCAGAGGGAGGCCACAGCTACCAAGAGGGGTGAGGTATCTCAGCGACCTTTTGTCTAGGAGCCGTCCCCCATGCCTTGCTGAGAAAAGTCTAAGCATGTTTCCAGCGTGGCTCCTTTCCTGAAGTTAGGCACACTCCATCCCCCATGCCATCCATGGCAGAAAATGGGCTTCCCGTTCTGTTCCTGTTGAGTTTTACTCCATTTTGCAAACCTAAAAACAAACACCTTGAGCTCCAGTGGGAGAAGGTGTGGCTTCAGAGTACCACAAATGCAGTGTGTGCTCATTTTTGTGTCTCTACCTCAAATGACCATCCATTCTTCCTGAAAAAGCCAGCACAGTATTTACATAAAACCCATTCCAACAAAAGAGCAGGCCATAGGGATGTGAAGAGCAAAAGATATCAAGAGGAGAGGCATGGCCATGCAAATAGAAAGGCCATTCCAGGGTTGATAATTAACCAGTTATCAGGGTTGATTATCTCTGGGATAATTAATCCGGGAGATTCAATGCAAGAAAGTAACACAGATACATACAATGAATAAATAAACTGAACGGGAAATTCTCTGCAGATAACCACCAGGCTTCTGAAAGAAAAAAAGAACTGACTTTCCAATTCAGATTCAGATGGGTCCATAAAAGGCTGGAATCTTGCAGGTCAAAGGAAAAGAAAAATCTTGATTGGGTGAGAAAATGAATCATCGCTTTAGCCCTGAGGGCAAGTTTTTTTGTTTTCTTGTTTGTTTTAGTCTGGTTACTATAGTTTTGGTTCTTATTCAGTGTCTAATAAGGAACATAAGATTAATAGCTAAGATTTATTGGAAGCTTGGGCTTCCCAGGTGGCGCTCGTCATAAAGAACCCGTCTGTCCATACAATAAACGTGAGACACAGGTTCAATTCCCTGGGTCAGGAAGAACCCCTGAAGGAGGGAATGGCAACCCACTTCAGTATTCTTGCCTGGAGAATCCTGTGGACAGAGGAGCTTAACAGGCTGAAGTTCCTAAGGTCACAAAAAAGTGGACAGGACGGAAATGACTTAGCAAGCGTGCAGCACATGTAAACCTTATGATGTGCCAGATACCGTGCTAGGGGGTTACATATGTATTAACTCAATCCTCCCACAACTCCCAAAACTAATTGTGTTTATTATCAACATTTTACAGATGAGGTGACTGTGACCAATAGAGGTTAGTCACTGTCTGAAAATGACCTAGTGAGGCTGGTGGTGAGGGCTGAGCTTGAAACCCAGGCAGCACTGTCACACTCTCTTCTGAGGACTGTCATAAGATGCCTGTAGCACCATTTGCTGTCATTGGTACCCTAGGTGGAGGAGATGCTGGGAGCAGGGGCTACAGCCAACAACACTGCAAAGCAAAGAATCCCTGATGAGGCAAGGTCCCCAAAGGGAGAGAAGTGGGTGGAGAAGAGGAGGATGAGTCAATGAGGGAACGAAGGGATCATCTCATCCAAATGGGTGGGAGTACTTCCTCCAAGCAAGAGTTCAGGGCCCCACACTGCTGCAGGTATGCTGCTCGCAAGACCAGAGCTCTTTGCCTCCAGGAGCATGGGTGAAAGAGAGGAGGAGTGTGGATATGCACATCACCATTAGTTAAAGTGGCAGGGATGCTCTGCTCATGGGCTATTGGTAAGATTTGTTCACATGACCAAGATTCATATACACATGAGAGAAGAACACATAGAAATGTGTCAAGATTAAAAGTCTTTAACAAACTCACTAATGGGTTGTCAGCAAGCATTTGATTCATTTTCTACCAATTTCTCCAGCCTCAACTCAGCTAAACTGGGTTTCTCTGACTCTCATACATAACAGCCCTGAGGGCAAGTTTTTTTGTTTTCTTGTTTGTTTTAGTCTGGTTACTATAGTTTTGGTTCTTATTCAGTGTCTAATAAGGAACATAAGATTAATAGCTAAGATTTATTGGAAGCTTGGGCTTCCCAGGTGGCGCTCGTCATAAAGAACCCGTCTGTCCATACAATAAGCGTGAGACACAGGTTCAATTCCCTGGGTCAGGAAGAACCCCTGAAGGAGGGAATGGCAACCCACTTCAGTATTCTTGCCTGGAGAATCCTGTGGACAGAGGAGCTTAACAGGCTGAAGTTCCTAAGGTCACAAAAAAGTGGACAGGACGGAAATGACTTAGCAAGCGTGCAGCACATGTAAACCTTATGATGTGCCAGATACCGTGCTAGGGGGTTACATATGTATTAACTCAATCCTCCCACAACTCCCAAAACTAATTGTGTTTATTATCAACATTTTACAGATGAGGTGACTGCGACCAATAGAGGTTAGTCACTGTCTGAAAATGACCTAGTGAGGCTGGTGGTGAGGGCTGAGCTTGAAACCCAGGCAGCACTGTCACACTCTCTTCTGAGGACTGTCATAAGATGCCTGTAGCACCATTTGCTGTCATTGGTACCCTAGGTGGAGGAGATGCTGGGAGCAGGGGCTACAGCCAACAACACTGCAAAGCAAAGAATCCCTGATGAGGCAAGGTCCCCAAAGGGAGAGAAGTGGGTGGAGAAGAGGAGGATGAGTCAATGAGGGAACGAAGGGATCATCTCATCCAAATGGGTGGGAGTACTTCCTCCAAGCAAGAGTTCAGGGCCCCACACTGCTGCAGGTATGCTGCTCGCAAGACCAGAGCTCTTTGCCTCCAGGAGCATGGGTGAAAGAGAGGAGGAGTGTGGATATGCACATCACCATTAGTTAAAGTGGCAGGGATGCTCTGCTCATGGGCTATTGGTAAGATTTGTTCACATGACCAAGATTCATATACACATGAGAGAAGAACACATAGAAATGTGTCAAGATTAAAAGTCTTTAACAAACTCACTAATGGGTTGTCAGCAAGCATTTGATTCATTTTCTACCAATTTCTCCAGCCTCAACTCAGCTAAACTGGGTTTCTCTGACTCTCATTCATAACACCAGATTCCATGTTGCAAAGGGCTTTAACACATGCTGTTTTCCTTCCCTTTTTAAGTAACTAATTCCTCTGTATCCTTCAGAGGGTCCTTTCATCATATTTTCAGAAAAGCCTCCTTGGTGTCCTCAGCTAGATCTGATTTTAGCTCATGTTCTTGTGGCATCTTCCTTTACTATTTTTTTCATTGCATCACCTTTTTTTTTAATTATATGATTGAGTAGCTTTTATTTGGGCTTTGCAGGTGGTGCTAATGGTTAAAAAAAAAAAAAAGCCCACTTGCCAATGCAGGAGTCATAAGAGATGCGGGTTTGACCTCTGGGCTGAGAAGATCCCCTGGACGAGGACATGGCAACCCAACTCCAGTATTTTTGCCCGGAGAACCCCATGGACAGAGGAGCCCAGTGGACTACAGTCCATGGGGTCACAAGGAATTGGACACCACTGAAGCAACTTAGCACACACATGTGTCAAATGGGTGCAGCAGGGTCCACGCCAGGAGCGATCCTGGGTCTCCTGGCTGGCAGCAGCATTCATTCACACCTGTTTCGTTTTCCTCATCAGCAAAATGGCTCAATATCTCTTCCCATATTTACTGGTCATCTATTTTCCATTTACTACTGAATACAGCCTGCCCAAATTTTTAATTATTTTTTTATAGAAGGAATGAATATAGGCGTGTTTGTATGTGTGTGTATTTGCATATTAATTCTACATTGTTCATATATTTATAAGTATAGACCCCAAGTTTGTCAAGTATCCGTTTGAGGATAAACATTAGATTTCAAAGATTCGTGAAATGAAATGAGGCAATGGGAAAGAAGACATGACTCTTGAGAAATGAAAGTCAGTGCAGAAGCAGTAGCGGGTTGAGCTGGGGGAATGAATGAATACGTCATTGCTTCTAGAATGAGGGAAACGTGTTTGTAGGTCAAAATAATCAGCAGAGGAATTTGAAGCAGGACTTCCTTGGTGGTCCAGTGATTAAGAATCCTCTTGCCAATGCAGGGGACACAGGTTCCATTCCTGGTCTGGGAAGATCCCACATGTCATGGGGCAACTAAGCCCATGTGTCACAACTACTGAACCTGTGCTCTAGAGCCACAACTACGGAGTCCGGGAGCCACAGCTACTGAAGCCCGTGCTCTACAACAAGAGATGCCCCTGCAGTGAGAAGCCCACATGCCACAACCAGAGTGTAGCCCCTGCTCACCACAACCAGAGAAAGTCCATGTGCAGCACCAAAGACCCAGTGCAGCAAAAATAAAGTAAACAACATCTTAAAAAGAAATGGATTTGGAGCAGAGGCTGGGAATTGAGAAGGGGGTGTGAGGCTGTGGCATCGAGATCACGTCAGGGGCTTGTGTAACAGAGAAGGGAGAACCAGCAGATGCAGAGGACAAAGGGGGCCCTGAGGAGTAAGACACACAGGGACCCTGCGCTCAGGAGAAGCGGGCCAGGAGGACGCATGGGCTCATCTGGCTCTCGGGAAAGCAGAAGGAAGAGTCATCTGGGGAGACTGGTGAGGGTGGGGTGTGCTTGACCTCCGAGGATCACAGAGGATTGTGAGTTTGCCGAAAGTCATGGGAATTTAGTCACCTGTCCGTGGCAGAATCCACAAGCACTCATTCATTTCTCTTACCCTCATTGTTGTCGCCTTGTTATTGCTTTGTGTTTTGCATGGTTTCAGATTGACTCTCCTAATAACATTAGCCCTGAATAGCTGAGGGAAAGGTTTTCATTTTCGGCCTCACTGCTTATAAAATACATTAATAGGCTAAAATAGAAATCAAACCCATCTCTTTTTTTAAGCGAAATTATAGAGTACATATTTAAAAAACAAGTTTCCCTTTAACTGCAGACACAGACCTAAATCTTAAGGGGTATAAAAAAAAAAATGTTCCACGTGGGATGCTGGATTTTTTAGGCTAATGAATGCAACTCTATTTTTGATACTATGCTGTGTGTTTATATAAAATAGAGGAGCATTTTAGGCCAATTAGTGGCTTGCAAACCCTATACTTTTTCAAGCAAGGGCTAAGCTTGACGAACTTGAGAAGTTAATACAGAAAAGTGTTGGCAGCGAAATCATGTGGTCAGGTTGATTCAAGGCAACAAAGCTTGAGCATAAATTAGTTTTTATTTGTTAAAAGAAAAACAAACTCTGTTTATTTTTGTAGTACAGTTTGTTAGTTCTTTTAATTTGGGGGAAAATTTGGGGAATTCCAGTCCTCAGAGGAGTGAGAGGCTCAGGCCAGGGCGAGCCAGGCCCAGCTCCCAGGCCCGCGTAAACAGCCCACATGTCTCCCTCAGTACACCTCGGTCAGCGGCAGCAGGGCGGGCCTGCCATGCCCGGACCTCAGCTGAACCGGAGAGCCAGCCCGGCCCTGACTGGGGTGGGAGTCACGTGGGATGATTCAGAAGCCCTAAGGCAGCCTCCGCCACGGCCCACGTCACTGACCATCCTCCACCATGGCTCTGGAAGCCCAGCTTCAGAGGGAGCTGTTGCTTTGATGGAATTTGGAGATCCTGGAGTCCTTGGTCCTCAGTTTGGAGATAAAGTCAGGATCTGACATAGGGTGTGGCATCGTCAAAGCAGACCCATGCCACACGAGACAGTCTCCATTCCCAGGTCCAAAGCACTTTGATGTAAACTTGGGTCATTGACAGACTCCTTTATTGGGCTGGACACCTGAGGATGAGGGGCCCTTCGAAGCTGGATGTAGAAAAGAGACCATACCTGAAAACCTAATGATTCCCAGTCGGCTAATGGTAAACACCTGTATGTTTTGAACCCTATTACCAGGGTGCCCTCACCCATGCCTCAGCGGCAAGTCTGAACTAAACTCTACCTTTAGCCCTATCTCTGACCCTAACCCTGGCCCTACTCTAATCCTATCTCTAACCTTAACTCTAACCCTAACCGCAATCCTGGGGAAAGTTGATGTGAGCGTTGCTCCGTCTTACTTACTTTTATGAGTTGGTAAAAATCTCAGGATTTGTGGTGTTGGTGTTTCTTCAGAAGAGGTCTGTAGCCAGGCTGTCTAGGGTCAGGTTTTCTTCCCCCTCAGAGTTCACAGAGTCTTCTCACGGTTGCAAGGCCCTTGGGACTTGTGACAAGACTGTAAAGCACCATGGGGGACAGCGCCAGCGGTTCCCCATGTCTACTCTGTGTTTTTCTACAACAATAGAATCTCTGTATTAGTCAGAGTTCCCAGAGAAACGGAACCAATCAGACACACAGAGGGTTAAGAAGAGGTTTGTCGTAGGAACTGCTCCTCAGGGTTATGGAGACTGAGACGTGGCACAGCCTGCCGTCTGCGGGCTGGAGAGCCAGGAAAGCTGCCGGTGTAACTCAGTCTGGGTCTAGGAGTTCTGATATCTGAGGGCAGGAAAAGATGGACCTTTCCCCCGCCCCCAGCTTGAGGAGAGGGAGAGGGGAAAGAGCTCACCCTTCCTTTACTTCTTGTTCCACGTGGGCCTCCATACACTGGGCAATCCACTCACACTGGCAAGGGAAGAGCCCATCAGTGAGGAGAGATTCAGCCTGCTGAATCAGATGCTTGCTTCTTCCAGAAACACCCTCATAGACACCCCCAAAATTGTGTGTTACCAGGTATCTGCGTGTCCCTTAGCCTGGCCAAGTTGACATGCAAAACAAACCATCACAAGCCCTGATCTCTATATGGACATAAAAGGCGGGTCCCACGCCCCGGGTTCTCTTGCAGATGTAGCTGAATTCTGGCCAATGGGACGAGTCGAGTAGTGAAACGCAGGTGAACAACGTGTGTGCCTCCTGTGTTATGCCACCAAAAGGAATGATGTTGGGTCATTTGCAGAGACACGGATGGAGCTAGAGATGGTCACACAGAGTGAAAGAAGTCAGAAAGAGAAAACCAAAAAGTGTACATTCACACGTATATGTGCAATCTGAAAAAATTAGTATGGATCCTATTTACAAATCAGAAATAGAGATACAGAGGGAGAAAACAAACGTATGCACACCGAGTCAGAAAGGAGCCAGAGAGGTATGGGGAGATTGGGATTGGCCCGTGCCCACCATTGAGACCATGCCTAAAACAGGTAGGAGGGCTTTCCTGGTTGTCCAGGGGATAGAGAGTCGGCCTTGCAGTGCAAGAGGCACCAGCTGGATCCCTGGCTGGGGAAGATCCCACATGCCATAGAGCAACTGGACCGGTATGTCCAATTGCAAGCAAGTAGTCTGGAGCACATGCGCCCAGAGCCAGTGCTCTGCAACGAGAAAGGCTGCCTCAATGGGAGGCCTACACAGGTCTAAGGATAAAGATGGATGAAAATAAATGATAAAAAAAAAACAATGAAAAGAAACCAAAATTTCCCAAAAAAAAAAAAAATCCAGATTGGAGTAGGAGACAGAAGCCCACTCCCATACTGTTGCCTGGAAAACTCTATGGACAGAGAAGCCTGGTGGGCTACAGTCCATAGAGTAGCAAAGTGTCAGACATGACTGAGAGACTGAGCTCATAAAATAGATAAACAAGGAGAGCCTCCTATTATAGCTCAGGGAGCTCTACTCAGTGCTCATTGGTGACCTGAATGGGAAGGAAATCCAAAAAAGAAGGGGTAGATATACATGTGCATATACAAATGCATATACATATGCTGATATGTATTCTTATATGTATATATGCATATAACTGATTCACGTTGTGGTACAGAAGAAACTAATACAACATTGTAAAGCTGCTATACTCAAAGAAAATTTCAAGGAATGAATAGACACACCAATAATAATAAAAAAAAAAGTAATGGCAAACTCTTTCTTTCCACTTCCCAAGAGAACATAGCGAGAATAGGACTGGGATTGGAGAAACGTTCTTCTAGGTGATTTAGAGGCATTAGTAAAGACAAAAGGCAAAAGATGGTGAGTTTTGTGAATACTAATGGTTATGTGACCTAAGGTACACTGTGCACGCATTCTAAGCTTACTTCCTCAGTTCAAATTTGAGACCCAGATTGTTGCCTCAGAGAATGTAACGCCTATCAGAGGGGCTGTGTTTAACATGGTGATCTCAGTGTTGCTTTATGGTCAAGCTGAACCTGGTTTCGTTGGCCCCCGAGCAGGGAGGACTGGACACAGAGGCGGAGGCACTGGTGGGGGTGGGCTGCAGACCGGGCCTCCCTCTCCTTTGTGAGGCCACGGCGGGGGTTTCCTCAGCAAGCAGGCGGTGCTCTGTGGTGAGTGCTGGAACGCTTTGTCCTGAAGTCACAGCAACAGGAAGAGTGACTCAGTCTTCAGCCTCAAAGAATGGAGAGGCTGAGGCTGATTTGGAACTTCCTCCCTCAAGTCAGGATCGGTCTGGGAACCAGAACAGAACTGAGTGTTGGGCTGATTCATAGACATCAGGAGGGCCCAGCGAAGGCAGGGGGTGTGGGGCAGTGGCAAAGGGATGAGCCAGTTCAAGCAACAGCAAGTTTTACTAGCCTGGTGGTCTGAGCTCAGTTTTAGAAGTCAACGAGTCTAAGCTTGAATTGCTGTTCCACTGGCTAGCAGCTGTTATGGGTACCAACTTCCACATCTTGAAAGGGATGATAGTACGTTTTGAAGATTGCTAGTCGTTATCAATGGCTGAGTTCTTATGAGGTGTCAATCACTCTTGTAACTACTTTTTTGCACATCATCTCAAGTACTCTTCCCAATGACCCTAGGGAGGTAAGAAGTCTTATGATTTCCAGGTTACAAATGAGAAAACTGATCTGGGGCTTGTAGAGATCAGAATATGGACCAGCCATCAAACTCTAGTGCTGGGTTGCTTTTCATGTAGGATTAAATGAGAAAACCTAGCACGCTTAGCGGGCTTCCCAGGTGGCACCAGCGGTAAAGAAACCACCTGCTGACACAGGAGATGTGAAAGATGAAGTTTCCATCCCTGAGTCAGGAAGATCCCCTAGAAGAGGGCACGGCAACCCACTCCAGTATGCTTGCCTGGAGAATCCCATGGACAGAAGAGTCTGGTGGGCTACCGTCCACAGCGTCGAATAGAGCCAGGCAGATTGAAATGAGGGAGCACCATCTGCTTAGCCCATGGCTTGGGCTATTGTCTTATCTAAACGGTCATGTAAAAACATTATTCCAATCTTAGACATGAATAAAAGTGAAGCTAAGAACTGCGTTGGTAGAACAAAGCTCAGACAGTCCTCTCTAAAGTCTTCCCTAGCTCTGCATCCTGCCTTTGCACACAAAGGGCTGTTTTGGAAGGCACTGGTGGGGGTGGGCTGCAGACCGGGCCTCCCTCTCCTTTGTGAGGCCATGGCGGGGGTTTCCTCAGCAAGCAGGCGGTGCTCTGTGGTGAGTGCTGGAACGCTTTGTCCTGAAGTCACAGCAACAGGAAGAGTGACTCAGTCTTCAGCCTCAAAGAATGGAGAGGCTGAGGCTGATTTGGAACTTCCTCCCTCAAGTCAGGATCGGTCTGGGAACCAGAACAGAACTGAGTGTTGGGCTGATTCATAGACATCAGGAGGGCCCAGCGAAGGCAGGGGGTGTGGGGCAGTGGCAAAGGGATGAGCCAGTTCAAGCAACAGCAAGTTTTACTAGCCTGGTGGTCTGAGCTCAGTTTTAGAAGTCAACGAGTCTAAGCTTGAATTGCTGTTCCACTGGCTAGCAGCTGTTATGGGTACCAACTTCCACATCTTGAAAGGGATGATAGTACGTTTTGAAGATTGCTAGTCGTTATCAATGGCTGAGTTCTTATGAGGTGTCAATCACTCTTGTAACTACTTTTTTGCACATCATCTCAAGTACTCTTCCCAATGACCCTAGGGAGGTAAGAAGTCTTATGATTTCCAGGTTACAAATGAGAAAACTGATCTGGGGCTTGTAGAGATCAGAATATGGACCAGCCATCAAACTCTAGTGCTGGGTTGCTTTTCATGTAGGATTAAATGAGAAAACCTAGCACGCTTAGCGGGCTTCCCAGGTGGCACCAGCGGTAAAGAAACCACCTGCTGACACAGGAGATGTGAAAGATGAAGTTTCCATCCCTGAGTCAGGAAGATCCCCTAGAAGAGGGCACGGCAACCCACTCCAGTATGCTTGCCTGGAGAATCCCATGGACAGAAGAGTCTGGTGGGCTACCGTCCACAGCGTCGAATAGAGCCAGGCAGATTGAAATGAGGGAGCACCATCTGCTTAGCCCATGGCTTGGGCTATTGTCTTATCTAAACGGTCATGTAAAAACATTATTCCAATCTTAGACATGAATAAAAGTGAAGCTAAGAACTGCGTTGGTAGAACAAAGCTCAGACAGTCCTCTCTAAAGTCTTCCCTAGCTCTGCATCCTGCCTTTGCACACAAAGGGCTGTTTTGGAAGGCAGCCTCCTCACCCAGGACAGAGCGGAAGATTCGCCCCACTCTCAGAGGTCAAGCTGATGCCTGGGCTCTTAAGGACACGGCCCCATGCTTCAGAGAGAGGATGTTTTCCTTGCTGGATGACTCTGAGAGCAGCAGCCAAGAGCAGCCTCCATCCACGGCCTCGCCCGCCCCTCCTTTCCAAGGATCTGAGATGCTGGGGTCACGTGGTCCCTCACTCACTTCTGTTTATGGAGTTTCTCAGCCAAGAGGAAAACCATTAGGTGTCAAGTTGCAAGTAGAGAGCATCCAGAAAGCTGCCTGTTCCAGAGCAAGTGGCTGCCAAGGAACCTTAAATAAACTTGGTTGAGGGCAGATGTCTAAACCTCTGCTGCACACAGTATATTGCATTTGTTAGCTTAATATATCTACTTAATTTCATCCAATTAAATAGTTTGGGCTCTAAAAGCAGAAGAAAACAATGGGCCCCCCTTTTCTAATTTTCTTCGTGGGTTTCTTTTGGGGAAAAAGTGAGTCAGTACATTACTTAGGAAAAAGTCTTTCTGAAGACTTGAGCAACTCTTTATTTGTTTATTTACATTTTTAGCCAAAGGTGAGAGGTAGAGTCAACAGTTTCCCTAGAAATCAATGGCTGTGCATGGCAGTAGTACAGATAGAAAAGAAAACTTGAATATCCAAGACAAAAAGTCAATAAAGTTATCAATAAACTCTATAATGAAGCATGTGAGATACTTTGCCTCCATCTCTTTTTTTCAAGTCTTTTGTTTCATGGGGCTTCCCTCATGGCTCAAATGGTAAAGAATCTGCTTGCAATGCAGAAGACCCAGGTTTAGCTCCTGTGTTGGGAGGATCCCCTGAAAGAGGAAATGGCTGCCCACTCCAGTATTCTTGCCTGGAGAATTCCATGGACAGAGGAGCCTGGCAGGCTGCAGTCTATGGAGTCGCAGAGTCAGACATGACTGAGCAACTAACACACACACACACACGCACGCACATTGTTTCTATACAATACTTTCAGGGAGACTAAATCCTTTTGGCCTCTCATAAAATATATATATTTTTATACATGTATAAAAAATGGGGTCATAAAGATTCGGACATGACTACAACGACTTAGCACACACAAAAAGCGAGGTCGTTAGGGAGAAAACTGGTGAAAGAAGGAAAGAGACCGTTTGAGAGAAGGAGCTCTCTGGCAGAGGCACAGCCCTGGGGGCAGCCTCCTCCCCCACCAGGCCCGAGGGTCACATAAACAGTTTCCCCAGAACACAGAGGAGAGACGCCAGATGCTTGAAAACACAGAGCGGCCTTGTTGGGAATCTATTTCTCCGAGGCCACAGATACGCAGCAGTGAGGCTGAAGTCAGTCCAGGTCATCAGGACAGAAGGACGTATATTGGTAAGATGTGCCACAGACCACAGACACTTGACCCACGCGGTCAGTGACCACGTGGCCGAGGAGTTGCGTTTCTGGTCAGTGTGTGCTTCCCAGGGTGTTCAGCCCATGAGCCCAGTGTGGATGAAAGTGTGGAGAAGTAACTGTGACAAACAGTCAACCAGACACTGTGGTCTGCCCAGGAGGCCCCCCCCTGGAGGATCAGCCTCAAGACTGTGTGGCTTCAGGACCCTGGGAGGACTGTGGAGGTCAGTATCAAGGTGCACCTAGATGTCCAGCTCACCCGGTTGGGAAGCTTTATCCTTTGGTTGGTTTGAAATCTCTTGAGATAATTACCCTTAGAGGCGGATGACCAGAGTAAAAGCAATGGATCTAAACAAATTTCAAAATTAAATAAAAATCCCTGGAAACTATTGTCGACAGGAGCTGAGCCCAGCACAGAGCAGGTGGTGTTTCAGGTGTAAAGTGTAGAGTTCCTCCTACTCCCTCTCCCCTCCTCTTCGGCTGTGTGTGTGTGTGTTGTTGTTTAGTTGCTCAGTCGTGACCCCAGGGACTGTAGCCCGCCAGGCTCCTCTGTCCACGGGATTCTCCAAGCAAGAATACTGGGAATGGGTTACCATTCCCCTCTCCAGGGGATCTTCCCAATCCAGGAATCGAACCCAGGTCTCCTGCATTGCAGGCAGATCCTTTACTGTCTGAGCCAACAGGGAAGCTGTCTTCAGTGGTGGAATTTACAACGTATAAATGCCTCTGTTTCTTCACATTTACACACACACACACACACACAGCCATTTAGTTTTTCATTTATTGGTTTATACACTTATTTATCTACAGTGGTAGAACTTACAGTATGTAAATGTGAAGAAACAGGCAGATGAGGCAAAGAGCAGCCAAGCAGACCAGCAACAGTTTCCTGGGATGGAACAGGACTGGTCAACCCAGCAGAGGGAGGGCGTCAAGCTCAGGATGCCAGCCTGTTTGCTCAGGCCAGAACCACGCTTTAAAAATAATTGAATGTGAGTGCTCTGAGAGGTGTGCATTTTCCATGTTTCTGAAGCTGCCACCCTCAATATTTTATCAAGCTTTTCCATTCCTTCTTGTTATTTTCCTAACCTCTGAAGGTATGTGAGTTTGCAAACTCCAGCTCTTGAGCAGTTCTGGGAAGATCTTGAAGCTGGGGTTTTCAGAGGCATCGCCCCCTACGATGATCAGCCCTGCGGAGATAAGCTCAGGCCCAAGAGGAGGAATGCACAAAATCAAGACCACAGCTAGTGTGGAGACAGAGACCATTCCTAGGAAGGAAACACTGTTCCTAACTTTTTAACAGCTTTAAACTTTGTATGATTGAAATACACAAAGATTTATGCATACATAGTTTTCTTTAAAAAAAAAAAAACAAACATATGTAATCTAGAAAACGGTACAGATGAACCAGCTTGCAGGGGAGAAGTAGAGATGCAGACGGACTTTCGGACACAGGTGGGGAAGGGGAGGGCGGGGTGGACTGGGAGAAGAGCATTGGCACACGGACACCACCATGTGTAAACTGGGTTTCCTGGTGGCTCGGATGGTAGAGAATCTGCCTGCAATGAGGAGACCCAGGCTTGGCCCCTGGGTCAGGAAGATCTTCTGGAGAAGGAAATGGCTACGCACTCCAGTATTCTTGCCTGGGGAATTATTGGACAGAGGAGCCTGGAGGGCTATCGTCCATGGGGCCATAAGAGGTGGCCACTGAGCGACTAAGGATTTCACTTTCAAGTGTAAAATAGACAGCCAGCGGGAACCTGCAGAAGAGCCCGGGAAGCTCCGCTTTGCGCCATGTGAGGACCTCGAGGGGTGGGTGGGGAGGAAGTCTCAGGAGGGAGGGGCACATGCACACACAGAGCTGACTCTCTCTGTTGTACAGCAGAAACCAACACTGTAAAGCAACTAGACCTAACAAAACCAAAACTATACTTTCTAAATTATCTTTATGAAACATGTTGCTTGCTTACCATTGTATGACGTCATTTACTTCTGCTCAAGTACAAATCCTTTTGTTTCCAAAGCTGACCAAAGTGGATGTTGAAGTACCTGAACGTTCATGCACTAAATCTACCACCTAATAAAGGAGTGGCCAGAGTTGGCAGAAAAGACCCTCCTGTGAGACTTTCAAGAAGCAAAAGTGCCTTTCACAAAGGGCTTCTGTGCACATGTTTTTGTATCTGTGAGAAACAGAAACAATGCTTCTGCAGCATTGTTCTGATTTGGGGCAAAGAAAACCATGACCATCCAAACATATCCTTTTATGTTTTTCCCCTAAAAAGAACTGGTGTCTGGGCTTAGATAGATGAATATGTTGGAAAGATTAGAGGCTTAAGCTCCACTTCTGGAAACTCTGACTCCCAAAGTGAGCTCCCTTCCCGGGGACCCCTGATCTCTGAAGTCAGGTAGGAGCAGATTTCTGTAATGGGTGAGTGGAGATGTCAGGCTGGACCACTTTGGAAAGATTGTATGGGACACAGTCTAGAAAGAAATCTTTATCCCCCAAAAGAGTATGATTGAGTTACCTAGTAGCACCATTTGCAAATATGTGTGAGGGAGCTCAGTGACGTATAATACCAGCGCACACGTGGAAGTCTGTATGGAAGCAGGCATGTCTGAATGTGCCATTGTGCTTACTGATATGACACATATGAGTATTAGTCGTTCAGTGGTGTCTGACTCTCACTGACACGATGGACTGCAGCCTAGCAGGCTCCTCTGTCCGTGGAATTTTCCCAACAAGAATACTGGAATAGGTAGCCTTCCCTACTCCAGGGGACTTTCCCTACCCAGGGCCCACTTTGCAGGCAGATTCTTTATCGTCTGAGCCACCAGGGAAGCCTGAGTAAGTCACAGCTTTACAGCTGCCCAGGCCTCTCCACCCCAGCCTCAGGCAGAACAAGAGCACTGCAAAGGTTTTAGCACAGCCTGGTGGTCACTCTACTTTGCACAAGAAGGTGAGGAAAAGGGTTCAAGTTCATCTATGCAAAACCACTGCAGCGTGGCAAAAATGACCCAAAAGACAATCATTCCCATGAGATTTACTGCTCAGCATTAGCTAGTCATAAAATACGAGCATAGATGAGTAAAAAATAAAACGTGTATTTTCTCAAGTTAGTTTTGATGCGGCACTCACTCAGAAAGGAAAATATATGTTGGTTGAAGAAATGTTTTGAATTGAAAATGGAGTCTTAGCAGACATTTTTTTTTCCCTTTTACTCAGAGAGCTATTTTTGTAGAAATAATTTTTAAAAATATTTTAAAAGTTTATAATTCAGTTTTCATCAAAAGAAAAAAAAATTGGAGTTTAAAAATAAGTTGCTGAATTTTTTTTAATAAAAAGCATGTCTTAGGAGGTGGCTCAGTAGGTAAAGAAGCTGCCTGCAATGCAGGAAACTCAGGTTCGATTCCTCGGGAGGGAATATCCCCTGGAGAAGGGCATGGCAACTCACTCCAGCATCCTTGCCTGGAGAATCCTAGGGACAGAGGAGCCTGGCGGGCCACTGTCCAAAGGGTTGAAGAGTCAGACACCAGTGAGGTTAGTTAGCACTCATGTGTGTCTTAGGAAGTCCACATTTAAACTGAATATGGATATTTTGTTTAACTAATAAATGAACATTCCTCTTAGAGTGATAAAAAGAAGTTTAATTGTATACCTTATTTGTCTGGTTTGCTCACTCTAGCATAGAAATCCCATTGAATTCATTTATGTTGCATATGTTTATAAGAGGGTTTGTTTTGGGAGGAGGAGCATTACATGAGTAAGTACTTTTTCATGTTCATGTAAGATTTGGGTTTAAGAATTTTTTTTGATGTGGACCATGTTTAATGTCTTTATTGAATTTATAACCATTTTAGCATATGAGTATTAGTCGTTCAGTGGTGTCTGACTCTCACTGACACGATGGACTGCAGCCTAGCAGGCTCCTCTGTCCGTGGAATTTTCCCAACAAGAATACTGGAATAGGTAGCCTTCCCTACTCCAGGGGACTTTCCCTACCCAGGGCCCACTTTGCAGGCAGATTCTTTATCGTCTGAGCCACCAGGGAAGCCTGAGTAAGTCACAGCTTTACAGCTGCCCAGGCCTCTCCACCCCAGCCTCAGGCAGAACAAGAGCACTGCAAAGGTTTTAGCACAGCCTGGTGGTCACTCTACTTTGCACAAGAAGGTGAGGAAAAGGGTTCAAGTTCATCTATGCAAAACCACTGCAGCGTGGCAAAAATGACCCAAAAGACAATCATTCCCATGAGATTTACTGCTCAGCATTAGCTAGTCATAAAATACGAGCATAGATGAGTAAAAAATAAAACGTGTATTTTCTCAAGTTAGTTTTGATGCGGCACTCACTCAGAAAGGAAAATATATGTTGGTTGAAGAAATGTTTTGAATTGAAAATGGAGTCTTAGCAGACATTTTTTTTTCCCTTTTACTCAGAGAGCTATTTTTGTAGAAATAATTTTTAAAAATATTTTAAAAGTTTATAATTCAGTTTTCATCAAAAGAAAAAAAAATTGGAGTTTAAAAATAAGTTGCTGAATTTTTTTTAATAAAAAGCATGTCTTAGGAGGTGGCTCAGTAGGTAAAGAAGCTGCCTGCAATGCAGGAAACTCAGGTTCGATTCCTCGGGAGGGAATATCCCCTGGAGAAGGGCATGGCAACTCACTCCAGCATCCTTGCCTGGAGAATCCTAGGGACAGAGGAGCCTGGCGGGCCACTGTCCAAAGGGTTGAAGAGTCAGACACCAGTGAGGTTAGTTAGCACTCATGTGTGTCTTAGGAAGTCCACATTTAAACTGAATATGGATATTTTGTTTAACTAATAAATGAACATTCCTCTTAGAGTGATAAAAAGAAGTTTAATTGTATACCTTATTTGTCTGGTTTGCTCACTCTAGCATAGAAATCCCATTGAATTCATTTATGTTGCATATGTTTATAAGAGGGTTTGTTTTGGGAGGAGGAGCATTACATGAGTAAGTACTTTTTCATGTTCATGTAAGATTTGGGTTTAAGAATTTTTTTTGATGTGGACCATGTTTAATGTCTTTATTGAATTTATAACCATTTTGCTTCTGTTCGATGGAGCCCACACCTCCCTGGAATAAATCTCAACCACTGGACAACCAGGGACGTCCCAATCTGGCAAAAGTTTTATATTAGTTTTGGGGTTCTTAATTTTTATCTTATATTGGGGCACAGTTGGTTAACAATGTGGTGTTAGTTTCAGGGGTACAGCAAAAGAGGTTCAGTTATACACAGACAGGATCTTTTATTTTTTTTCAAGTTCTTTTTCCATTTAGGCTCTTACAGAACACTGAGCAGAGTGCCCCGTGGTCTACAGTAGGTCCTTGTTGGTTTTCTAACTTCAGGTAAGCTTCATCAAAATATTTTCTAGTTCTCATAAAGCAAGGGCTAGAAAGGCCAGTTGGGCCGAGACATAGGCTGCCAGTTTGATAGGGACCGAGTAGAATAGGTAGGTGGTTGTAGAGTCCTAGTAGGGGGGTGGTAGGTAGAAGAGAGACACCTGAGAAAGGTTGGGAGGCCAGGGAGTTGATGATAACTCAGGAGAGCTGGTCCTTGTTCAGTAAAGCAGGCTTGACAGGTATAAACAGCTGATGAAGGGGGAGCTGGCGAAGAAGCAGCCAATGATGTATGCCCTGCATCTGTGTCTAATTGAGGGGGGCGGTCTTCCACCATCCTATATATATGGCTGCCCACTCAATTGAAGGAGAGTAGCGGCAGAGCTTTCCTGCCTGCCTGCTTGCACCTCTTACAAGTACGCTATCCTACTAAATCCTCTTCTTGCCTGTCACTCTGCCTCTCGCTGAGTTCCTTCTGCGTTGAGGCATGAAGAACCTGAGCCTCAGAGGGTCCAGACGTTGGGTGAGTGCTGGACTAAGTCCAGGCTGCGTGGGTTCAAGTCCCAGACAGGGTTCTGGCCAGGATTGAGTCCTGACTATGTGAGTTCAAGTCCCAAGTAGGGTTTTGGCTGCGGTTAAGCCTTAGCCATGTGGGTTCGAGTCCTAAACCGGTTTTGACTAGCTTCAAGCCCCAGTCACGTGGGTTCAAGTCCCAAACAGGGTTTTGGCTGGAATTCAGGCTCCAGTCATGTGGGTTCAAGTCCCAAGCTGGGTTCGATCAGGTCTGGGCCCTGGGTTTAAGTCTCAAATCATGGTAAAACTCTTTCAAGTTCAAGGGAGCTGCACTTTCCAGGTAGCGTGTAGGGATCTATTTCCTCTGACACTTGAGATAATAAGTGATTGGGGTCAGAACTGCTTAATCTAAGAATTTTAAATCTTAAGATTATTAGTAGTTTTTGAAGACTTTTTTTTTTAATCAAGGGCATGTATAAACAAAGCAAACAATTTTCACATTTCATTTATTATGAACCCACAGCCGTATGTCTTTGGTGATCTTCATATTTTTTACATGATTTTCACATCATTCTTTAATGATGGCATGATATTCAAAGGTTTAAATGCCAGTTTTATTTATAAATTAACAAGTTATAGTGATGCTCTTTGAGTCAATTATCCATTAAGTATTACTGCTGAAATATGGCCATTTTGATCATTGAAATATGACTATTTTACTGAAAATGGAATGGGATATTTCTTAACTCTCTGTAATAAGCTCAGTGTGAAAGAGCTACACATAATGGAAAAAAGGTAAAGGCTTCTCTTTATAACACTACCAAAAAAAAATGCTTTCCATTGTTAAATTTACTTATTTGGGAGGTTATTTGCATTTGTATAAAAATGAGCTTTGTCATGTTTATAAATGCTTCACTTATTAAAAATACAGATTCTCATGAAAAGAATCACCCATGTTTTAAATACCTATTCAGTAATAAAATCACTTTGCCAGGACCTTGTAAAATTCACGACACATTGTATTATTTGTTTTCTATATCATACTACATTGATAACAGCTGTTTAGTCAGATAAAGTGGAGTTGCTAAACAGGTACACAAAAGAAATTTAATCACATGTTTATTTTTGTACATATCTGATGGGAAGAAAAAATCCATCCCATTAATACTTCTGGGGTATTGTTTCTCATTAGCTACTTCAAAGCAACCCCATTTCTTATCTTAAAACTTGGTAGGTAGGGTGTGAAATTAATTTTAGATGAAGAAGGAAAACCAGGGAGAGAGAACTTGAACCCACGTGTTTCTATCCAGAACAATAGCATCCACCTGAGAAGCCTCGAAGGGTGATGCTGAGTATACTGATCTTCCTGCAGGCCCTCCTGAAAGGTCCTCTCTGAATTCCCCTCACTGAACCCGCCCTGTCCTATCTGATGGTGGGAAGACCTCCCCTGGCTGCAGGCTCAGCGCTGCATGAGCAGTTAGCTCTGCTCTCTGCATGGGTTTGTGGCTGACCACAGCGTCCCCAGCAAACTTGCTTCCTTCCAGTTACTAAAATTTTCTTAAGAATGTCCCCAGAGCCTATCAAGTCTCAGGTGCAAAGACAAGTGACAAGCTCACTGGGCATGAGGTCTGTCAAGGTGGGATCTGATGAAGTCCAGACAGGAGGGAGAAAGGGTCCCATGGTGCGGGGGCCGGCTATCACCTGAGAGGGAGGACGCGTTCTGAACCTGGGGAGGAGAGAGCAACTGTGGTTCTCCAGGCTGGGTAACCCGGGTGAGAAAACACGGTGATGAAGTTAAGGATCACCTACTTTATCATCATCAAGTCACTCTTTCACTTGAGGTTGGTATACATAAATTTACACAGGCAGACTTTGGTGATATGGTGGTTCAGGTCCAAACCACTGCCATAAAGTGAATATCTTAATGAAAAGAGTCACATGCCGTTTAAAAAAAAAAAAACTTTATTTATTTATTTATTTTGGCAGGGGTGGGGAGGGAGGGGGGTGGGCAGGCCACTTCCACTGGTCTTTCATTTATCTATTTTCATCCGTCTTCGTTCTTTGGCTCCTGTGGGCCGCCCATCGCGGTGGCGTCTGTTGTTGCAGAGCACCGGCTCTGGGCGCATGCGCTCCAGAGCTCCGGCTCAGTAATTCGACACATTGGTCCAGCCGCTCCGCGGCACGTGGGATCTTCCCAGGTCAGGGATCGAATTGGCGCCCCTTGCACTGCAAGGCAGTGTCCTTACCCACTGGACCACCAGGGAAGCCCATCACATGCCATTTTTTGATTTCTCAGTGGATATAAAAACTTGTTTGAACTGTACTGTGGTCTATTAAGTGTGAAAAAGTGTTTTAAGTCTTTAAAAAGTGCGCTTCTTAATTTAAATTTTTTTATTGATAAAAATGTTTATTTTTATATCGATAAAAATACTTGATTGATAATAAGATAAAAATGTCTATTATCTGACAACTCTGTCTTACTTCACTTAGTATGATAACCTCTAGGTCCCTCCATGTTGCTACAAATGGCATCATATCATTCTCTTTCTACGGCTGAGTAGTATTTCATTGTCTATGCATATATGTGTACCGCAATTCTTCTCTTTTAATTTTTTTTTTTGTGGCTGTGCTGGGTCTTCGTTGCTGCAAAGGTTTTCTGTAGTTGTGGCGAGTGGGGCTGCTCTCTGGTTGCTCTGTGCTGGCTTCTTGTTGCAGTGGCTTCTCGTTGTGGAGCACAGGCTCTCGAGCGTGAGGGCTCAGCAGCTGTGCCTCCTGGGCTCTAGAGCACAGTTGTAATAGCTGTGTTGAACAGCCTTGGTTACTCCGTGGCACACGGGGTCTGCCCGGATCAGGGACTGAACCTGAGTCTCCTGCATGGCAGGTAGAGTTTACCACAAGTCGCCAGGGAAGCCCTGTTCCACGTCGTCTTCATCCATTCCTCTGTCAATAGACATTTAGGTCACTGGGTCCATATCCTGACTATTGCAAAGAGTGCTTGGATGAAAACTTAGGGTTCATCGTTCTCTTTTTGAATTATGGTTTTCTCTGACCAAATGTCCAGGAGTGAGATTGCAGGATCAATGGTAACTCTATTTTTAATGTTAAAGAGTGTTCCACGCTGCTCTTCATAGTGGGTATACCAATTTACATCTCTAATGACTAGAGAAAGGAAAGTCAAAACCACAACGAGGGACCACCTCGTGTCAGTCAGAATGGCTTTCATCAAAATGTGTACAAAAACTACGTACTGGAAAGGGTGGAGGAAAAAAAAAGAACCTTGCTACACTATTGGTGATAAGGTTTTTAAAGTCATGGTTGTTCTAAGCAGAGAAGCTGCAAGAGCCTTACCCACTGGACCACCAGGGAAGCCCATCACATGCCATTTTTTGATTTCTCAGTGGATATAAAAACTTGTTTGAACTGTACTGTGGTCTATTAAGTGTGAAAGTGTTTTAAGTCTTTAAAAAGTGCGCTTCTTAATTTAAATTTTTTTATTGATAAAAATGTTTATTTTTATATCGATAAAAATACTTGATTGATAATAAGATAAAAATGTCTATTATCTGACAACTCTGTCTTACTTCACTTAGTATGATAACCTCTAGGTCCCTCCATGTTGCTACAAATGGCATCATATCATTCTCTTTCTACGGCTGAGTAGTATTTCATTGTCTATGCATATATGTGTACCGCAATTCTTCTCTTTTAATTTTTTTTTTTGTGGCTGTGCTGGGTCTTCGTTGCTGCAAAGGTTTTCTGTAGTTGTGGCGAGTGGGGCTGCTCTCTGGTTGCTCTGTGCTGGCTTCTTGTTGCAGTGGCTTCTCGTTGTGGAGCACAGGCTCTCGAGCGTGAGGGCTCAGCAGCTGTGCCTCCTGGGCTCTAGAGCACAGTTGTAATAGCTGTGTTGAACAGCCTTGGTTACTCCGTGGCACACGGGGTCTTCCCGGATCAGGGACTGAACCTGAGTCTCCTGCATGGCAGGTAGAGTTTACCACAAGTCGCCAGGGAAGCCCTGTTCCACGTCGTCTTCATCCATTCCTCTGTCAATAGACATTTAGGTCACTGGGTCCATATCCTGACTATTGCAAAGAGTGCTTGGATGAAAACTTAGGTTCATCGTTCTCTTTTTGAATTATGGTTTTCTCTGACCAAATGTCCAGGAGTGAGATTGCAGGATCAATGGTAACTCTATTTTTAATGTTAAAGAGTGTTCCACGCTGCTCTTCATAGTGGGTATACCAATTTACATCTCTAATGACTAGAGAAAGGAAAGTCAAAACCACAACGAGGGACCACCTCGTGTCAGTCAGAATGGCTTTCATCAAAATGTGTACAAAAACTACGTACTGGAAAGGGTGGAGGAAAAAAAAAGAACCTTGCTACACTATTGGTGATAAGGTTTTTAAAGTCATGGTTGTTCTAAGCAGAGAAGCTGCAAGAGCAGAAGTAGGAACAGAGATAAGGGAAATCAGACCATTTCAGAGCTAATTGTTGGCAGGGTGGAGCCATCTGGTGGCCAAGGGCGTGGCAGGAACCAGTGATGCTGCAGACAGAAACGTGAAGTGAGCACACAGACTGGAGGGGGACCGGAGTGCTCCACTGAAACCCTCCTCGGTTCTTACTTTTTCTCTTGTAAAAATTCATATCAAAACACATCTGTCACTTGTGATAATTTTAGCTGCTTCACAAAACACAAAACTCAGATAATATTCCTAGAAAGATATCTTACATGTAAATCTCCATGTGAAAATATGTAAATGCAGAATGACATTAAATGATGAGTTATTTACAAAGTACATTATCTTGCAATGCTAAATAAAACTAATCTCTTCCTTTAACATTGTATACATTTAGGGTTGATTTTATTTCTAAAATTCACGTGTTCTCTGAATGACTCCAGGGCATTGAATTAAAACATATGAGAAAAATCTGTAGGAAGAAACAGTGGATTTTAGTAATTTGACTAAACCTGTCATTGATTTGACTGATTTTGACCTTTTTTAGCTTCCCGCACTTACATCATGAATAAATATTTTGCTACTTCTTGCAAGAACACATAAAGTTTATTTACCATTGAATCTCATTAAAGAGAAGTTTGACTTCCATGATTTAATGCTACTCTTTGACCTTTTAGTTCCTGCAATAGACATTTAGGTCACTGGGTCCATATCCGAATTGCTTGGATGAAAACTTAGGTTCATCGTTCTCTTTTGAATTATGGTTTTCTCTGACCAAATGTCCAGGAGTGAGATTGCAGGATCAATGGTAACTCTATTTTTAATGTTAAAGAGTGTTCCACGCTGCTCTTCATAGTGGGTATACCAATTTACATCTCTAATGACTAGAGAAAGGAAAGTCAAAACCACAACGAGGGACCACCTCGTGTCAGTCAGAATGGCTTTCATCAAAATGTGTACAAAAACTACGTACTGGAAAGGGTGGAGGAAAAAAAAAGAACCTTGCTACACTATTGGTGATAAGGTTTTTAAAGTCATGGTTGTTCTAAGCAGAGAAGCTGCAAGAGCAGAAGTAGGAACAGAGATAAGGGAAATCAGACCATTTCAGAGCTAATTGTTGGCAGGGTGGAGCCATCTGGTGGCCAAGGGCGTGGCAGGAACCAGTGATGCTGCAGACAGAAACGTGAAGTGAGCACACAGACTGGAGGGGGACCGGAGTGCTCCACTGAAACCCTCCTCGGTTCTTACTTTTTCTCTTGTAAAAATTCATATCAAAACACATCTGTCACTTGTGATAATTTTAGCTGCTTCACAAAACACAAAACTCAGATAATATTCCTAGAAAGATATCTTACATGTAAATCTCCATGTGAAAATATGTAAATGCAGAATGACATTAAATGATGAGTTATTTACAAAGTACATTATCTTGCAATGCTAAATAAAACTAATCTCTTCCTTTAACATTGTATACATTTAGGGTTGATTTTATTTCTAAAATTCACGTGTTCTCTGAATGACTCCAGGGCATTGAATTAAAACATATGAGAAAAATCTGTAGGAAGAAACAGTGGATTTTAGTAATTTGACTAAACCTGTCATTGATTTGACTGATTTTGACCTTTTTTAGCTTCCTGCACTTACATCATGAATAAATATTTTGCTACTTCTTGCAAGAACACATAAAGTTTATTTACCATTGAATCTCATTAAAGAGAAGTTTGACTTCCATGATTTAATGCTACTCTACACAAAGAGAAAACTGCCAAAGCCTGTTTTATTTACAGAAATGACTTGTTTCATTTAAGAAGTCATTTTATAAAACTAAAACTGTGAGTTCAGGTGAGACTTGATGCGTGTCTTCTATCATAATTCTCATGACTCTTGCTGTTGAGACAAAGTGCTTCTTGGATGCCACACGGCCTTTGGTCCTCTATGGGGTCCTTGTGTCCTCCAAGAGGGATGTAGAGTTCTTCAGGATTATTAGACTTTCCAAAATAGTGTAGGAATAATGTCAAGATGAAGCTTCTAGGCCAAAGAGCGGATGGATTTTTAAAGACCTGGAACGTGATCAGGGTGCATCCTCAGGGACAGAACAGAGTAAGGGGGAGAACACATGTTTTTATAGAGGATGGAAAAACAACCATTCCTGAGATGTTCCACTCTCAGGGATGGACAGAGAAGCCTGGTGAGCTGCAGCTCACAGGTTCGCAAAGAATTGGACACAACTTAGGGACTGAACAAAAACCACAACAAGACATCCCACGGGGCAGTACCTATTGCCTATGAAGACCCACTGCAGTGTATTCAAAATGATGGGAGATTTATCTGGGGACTCAATTTAAAGTTACTGAAAGCAGATACTAGATGGCTATTGAATAACTTTAGGGTTTTTTTTTTTTCTTTTTAATAATTTTATTTATTTATTCTTTTTTTTAATTAATTAATTAATTTATTTATTTATTTTTGTACACGTATGTTCCCAGATCATTCATATGCATATCCCTTGACCCTCCCCCCACCCAGTTCCCCCCCTCCCACCCCTCCAGACCATCGCTCCAAGTGGTTGTAGGTACTCCTATTCCCCTAGCACAATGACAATAGCTATCTTTTCTACACATGACAGTATAGGTTTCCATGTTACTCCCTCCCACTGTTCGGTCTCCACAATGTCTTTATGTCTATTCTCTGTTTTTTCATGAGTTCACTGCATGTGTTATCATGACCCTCTTACTAGATCCCATATATATGAGTTAGTATACTATACTTGTCTTTCTCTTTTTGACTTACTTCACTTTTTATGATAGGTTGTAGAGACAGCCACCTCATTAGGACTGAGTCTTCTGCATTTCTTTTAACAGCTGAGTAGTATTCCATTGTATATATGTACCAGAGCTTCTGGATCCATTCATTTGTCAATGGACATCTAGGTTGCTTCCATGTTCTGGTTATTGTATAGAGAGCTGCAATGAACATTGGGGTACAGGTGCCTCTTTCATTTTTGATTTCATCAGGATATAGGCCTAATAGTGGGATTGCTGGGTCATAGGGTGCTTCTATTTTTAGTTTTTTAAGGAATCTCCATATTGTCTTCCATAGAGGTTGTATTAATTTACATTCCCACCAGCAATGCAAGAGGGTTCCCTTTTCTCCACACCCTCTCCAGCATTTGTTGTCTGTCGATTTGTTGATGATGGCCATTCTGACAGGTGTGAGGTGGTATCTCATTGTGGTTTTAATTTGCATTTCTCTGATAATAAGCAAGGTTGAGCATCATTTCATGTATTTTTGGGCCATCTGTATGTCCTCTTTGGAGAGGCGTCTCTTTAGATCTTTTTCCCATTTTTTGATTGGGGTGCTCATTTTCCCTGTGCTGAGTTGTCTGAGTTGCTTGTAGATTTTGGAGCTTAATTCTTTGTCTGTTGTTTCATTTGCTATGATTTTCTCCCACTCTGTGGGCTGTCTGTTGAACTTTTTTGTAATTTCTTTTGCTGTACAAAAGCTTTTAAGTTTCATAAGGTCCCATATGTTCATTTTTCTTTTCAGTTCTGCTATTTTAGTTGGTGGGTCAGAGAAGATCTTGCTTTGATTTATGTCCTTGAGGGTTTTGCCTATATTCTCCTCTAAGAGTTTGATGGTTTCTGGTCTTACATTTAGGTCTTTAAGCCATTTTGAGTTGATCTTAGTGTATGGTGTCAGGGAATGTTCCAATTTCATTTTTTTGCATGTAGCTGTCCAATTCTCCCAGCACCACTTGTTGAAGAGGCTGTCTTTGTCCCATTTTATAGTTTCTCCGTGGGTTGATCTCTGGGTTCTCAATCTTGTTCCATTGATCTATAGTTCTGTTTTTGTGCCAGTACCATACTGTCTTTTGTTTGTTTGTTTGTTTGTTTGTTTGTTTTGTTTTGTTTTTGTTTTGTTTTTTTAAACCTTTATTTTACTTTTAACTTTTACAGAGTTTTGTTGTTTACAGATATGTATGTTCTCAGATTGGTCATCTGTATATCCCCCCCTTCCCACCCCTCCCAACCATCACACAGCACCCCTGAAGGATCCCCTTTTCTCACAGAGCAATGACTAGAGCTATTTTCTTCACTTATGATAGCACAGGCCTTCATGCTACTTCCTTTACACCTCTCACCCACTGTTCCTTCCCCACAATGTCCATATGTCCACTGTCCATGTCTGTCTTTCTGTCGCTTCATTGCATGTGCCATCATCACCATCCTACTAGATTCCATATATATGTGTTAATATACTGTATTTGTCCTTCTCTTTTTGACTGACTTCACTTTTTATGATACGTTCTAGATCCAGCCACCTCATTAGGGCTGATTCTTCTGCATTTCTCTTTACAGCTGTGTAGTATTCCATTGTATATATGTACCAGAGCTTCTGTATCCATTCGTTCATTGATGGGCATCTAGGTTCCTTCCATGTTCTAGCTATTGTATAGAGAGCTGCAATGAACATTGGGGTACAGGTGCTTCTTTCAGTTTTGATTTCATCAGGGTATAAGCCTAAGAGTGGGATTGCTGGGTCATAGGGTGCTTCTATTTTTAGTTTTTTAAGAAATCTCCAGACTGTCTTCCATAGAGGCTGTATCAATTTACACTCCCACCAGCAATGCAGGAGTGTTCCCTTTTCTCTGCAGCCTCTCCAGCATTTATTGTCTGTCGATTTGTGGATGATGGCCATTCTGACGGGTGTGAGGTGATATCTCATTGTAGTTTTGATTTGCATTTCTCTAATTATTAGTGAAGTTGAGCATCGTTTCATGTGTTTTTGGGCCATCTGTATGTCATCGTTGGAGAGGTGTCTGTTTAGATCCTTCTCCCATTTTTTGATTGGGTTGTTCATTTTTCCAGTGCTGAGTTGTCTGAGTTGCTTGTAGATTTTGGAGATTAATTCTTTGTCTGTTGTTTCATTTGCTATGATTTTCTCCCACTCTGTGGGCTGTCTGTTCAGCTTTTTTGTAATTTCTTTAGCTGTACAAAAGCTTTTAAATTTCATTAGGTCCCACGTGTTGACTTTTCTTTTTAGTTCCACTATTCTAGTAGGTGGGTCAGAGAAGATCTTGCTTTGATTGATGTCCTTGAGGGTTTTGCCTATATTCTCCTCTAAGAGTTTGATGGTTTCTGGCCTTACATTTAAGTCTTTAATCCATTTTGAGTTGATCTTAGTGTATGGTGTCAGGGTATGTTCCAACTTCATTTTCTTGCACGTAGCTGTCCAATTTTCCCAGCACCATTTGTTGAAGAGGCTGTCTTTGTCCCATTTTATAGTTTCGCCTCCTTTGTCAAAAATAAGGTACCCATAGGTGCGTGGGTTTATCTCTGGGTTCTCGATCTTGTTCCATTGGTCGATATTTCTGTTTTTGTGCCAGTACCATACTGTCTTGATGACTGTTGCTTTGTAGTAGAGTCTGAAGTTGGGGAGGCTGATACCCCCAGCTCCATTCTTCTTCCTGAGGATTGCTTTGGCTATTCGAGGTCTTTTGTGTTTCCATATGAACTGTGTTATTCGTTGGTCTAGTTCTGTGAAGAATGTTATTGGAAGTTTGATAGGGATCGCATTGAATCTATAGATGACATTTGGTAGTATGGTCATTTTCACAATATTGATTCTCCCGACCCAGGAACATGGAATATTTCTCCATCTGTTTAAGTCTTCTTTAATGTCTCTCATGAGTGTCTTGTAATTTTCTGTGTACAGTTCTTTTGTTTCTTTGGGTAGGTTTATTCCTAGATATTTGATTCTTTTGGTTGCGATGGTGAAGGGGACTGCCTCTTTGATTTCATTTTCTGATTTTTCATTGTTTGTGTATAGGAATGCCAGTGATTTCTGTATATTGATTTTGTATCCTGCGACTTTGCTGAATTCGCTAATCAACTCTAGTAGTTTTGTAATAGTGGCTTTGGGATTTTCTATGTATAATATCATGTCATCTGCAAATAGAGAGTTTGACTTGTTCTTTTCCAATCTGGATTCCTTTGATTTCTTTCTCTTCTCAGCTGTTTGTAATTTCTTTAGCTGTACAAAAGCTTTTAAATTTCATTAGGTCCCACGTGTTGACTTTTCTTTTTAGTTCCACTATTCTAGTAGGTGGGTCAGAGAAGATCTTGCTTTGATTGATGTCCTTGAGGGTTTTGCCTATATTCTCCTCTAAGAGTTTGATGGTTTCTGGCCTTACATTTAAGTCTTTAATCCATTTTGAGTTGATCTTAGTGTATGGTGTCAGGGTATGTTCCAACTTCATTTTCTTGCACGTAGCTGTCCAATTTTCCCAGCACCATTTGTTGAAGAGGCTGTCTTTGTCCCATTTTATAGTTTCGCCTCCTTTGTCAAAAATAAGGTACCCATAGGTGCGTGGGTTTATCTCTGGGTTCTCGATCTTGTTCCATTGGTCGATATTTCTGTTTTTGTGCCAGTACCATACTGTCTTGATGACTGTTGCTTTGTAGTAGAGTCTGAAGTTGGGGAGGCTGATACCCCCAGCTCCATTCTTCTTCCTGAGGATTGCTTTGGCTATTCGAGGTCTTTTGTGTTTCCATATGAACTGTGTTATTCGTTGGTCTAGTTCTGTGAAGAATGTTATTGGAAGTTTGATAGGGATCGCATTGAATCTATAGATGACATTTGGTAGTATGGTCATTTTCACAATATTGATTCTCCCGACCCAGGAACATGGAATATTTCTCCATCTGTTTAAGTCTTCTTTAATGTCTCTCATGAGTGTCTTGTAATTTTCTGTGTACAGTTCTTTTGTTTCTTTGGGTAGGTTTATTCCTAGATATTTGATTCTTTTGGTTGCGATGGTGAAGGGGACTGCCTCTTTGATTTCATTTTCTGATTTTTCATTGTTTGTGTATAGGAATGCCAGTGATTTCTGTATATTGATTTTGTATCCTGCGACTTTGCTGAATTCGCTAATCAACTCTAGTAGTTTTGTAATAGTGGCTTTGGGATTTTCTATGTATAATATCATGTCATCTGCAAATAGAGAGAGTTTGACTTGTTCTTTTCCAATCTGGATTCCTTTGATTTCTTTCTCTTCTCTTATTGCTGTTGCTAGAACTTCCAGGACTATGTTGAATAAGAGTGGTGAAAGTGGACACCCTTGTCTTGTTCCTGATCTTAGAGGGAATTCTTTGAGTTTTTCACCATTGAGGATAATGTTCGCTGTGGGCTTCTCATATATGGCTTTCACTATGTTAAGATAAGTTCCTTCTATGCCCATTTTTTGAAGAGTTTTTATCATAAATGGATGCTGTACTCTGTCAAAGGCTTTTTCTGCATCTATTGAGATGATCATGTGATTTTTGTCTTTCAATTTGTTGATATGGTGTATCACATTGATTGATTTGCGGATGTTGAAGAATCCTTGCATGCCTGGGGTGAACCCAACTTGATCGTGATGAATGAGCTTTTTGATGTGTTGCTGAATTCTGTTTGCTAGGATTTTGTTGAGGATTTTGGCATTTAGATTCATCAGTGAAATTGGCCTATAATTTTCTTTTTTTGTGATGTCTTTGCCTGGCTTTGGTATCAGGGTAATGGTGGCCTCGTAGGATGTGTTTGGAAGTGTTCCTTCCTGGGCAATTTTTTGGAAGAGTTTTAGAAGGACAGGCATTAGCTCTTCTTTAAATGTTTGGTAGAATTCACTTGTGAAACCATCTGGCCCTGGGCTTTTATTTTTGGGTAGATTTTTGATAACAAGGTCGATTTCTGAACTTGTGATTGGCTTGTTCATAGTTTCTATTTCTTCCTGGTTGAGTCTTGGGAGATTAATCTTCTCTAAGAAACTGTCCATTTCTTCCAGGTTGTCCAGTTTGTTGCCATAGAGTTGTTCATAATAGTCTCTTATAATCCTTTGGATTTCTGCATTATCCATTGTAATCTCTCCTTTTTCATTTTTGATTTTGGTGATCTGGTTCTTCTCTCTCTTTTTCTTGATGAGTCTGGCCAGTGGTGTGTCGATTTTATTGACTTTTTCGAAGAACCAGCTTTTTGTTTTATTTATCTTTACTATTGTTTCTTTTGTTTCTTTTTCATTTATTTCTGCTCTGATCTTTATGATTTCCCTTCTTCTGCTGGCTTTGGGGTGTTTTTGTTCTTCTTTCTCCAGTTGTTTTAAGCGGAGGGTTAAGTCATTTGCTTCATATTTTCCTAGTTTCTTGAGGTGGGATTGAATTGCTATAAACTTCCCTCTTAGAACTGCTTTTGCAGTATCCCATAGGTTTTGCACGGTCGTGTGTTCATTGTCATTTTCTTCTAGGAATTGTTTAATTTCTCCTTTGATTTCCTCAATGATCAGTTGGTTTTTTAGGTATGTGTTGTTTAATCTCCATGTGTTGGTGTTTTTAGCAGGTTTTTTCCTGTAGTTGATCTCTAGTCTCACTGCATTGTGGTCCGAGAAGATGGTTGATAGAATTTCGGTTTTCTTGAACTGACTGAGGTTAGATTTGTGGCCCAAGATGTGGTCTATCCTGGAGAATGTTCCGTGAGCACTTGAGAAGAAAGTGTATTCTTCTGCTTTTGGATGGAAAGTCCTAAAGATATCAATGAGGTCCATTTCTCCTAGTGTGGCATTTAAGGCTTGTGTTTCTTTATTAATTTTCTGTTTGGATGATCTGTCCATTGGTGTGAGAGGAGTGTTAAAGTCTCCTACTATGATTGTGTTGCTGTCAATGTCTTCTTTTATGTCTGAAAGTGTTTGTCTTATGTATTGGGGTGCTCCTGCGTTGGGAGCATAAATATTTATGATTGTTATGTCTTCTTCTTGGATGGATCCCTTAATCATGATGTAGTGACCTGTCTTGTCTCTTAGGATCTTCTTTACTTTAAAATCTATTTTATCTGATATGAGGATTGCTACTCCAGCTTTCTTTTGATTTCCATTTGCATGGAATATCTTTTTCCAGCCTCTCACTTTCAGTCTATGTGTGTCTCTAGGTCTGAAATGAGTTTCCTGGAGGCAGCATATGTATGGGTAGTGTTTTTGGATCCATTCAGCCACTCTGTGTCTTTTGGTTGGGGCATTTAGTCCATTGACATTCAAAGTAATTATTGATACAAATGATCCTATTGTCGTCTTCTTAGATGTTATGATGGGTTTGTTTCGTGGATCTTCTCCTTTTATACTTGTTTTCTATATAAGTCCCTTTAACACTTGTTGTAAGGCTGGTTTGGTGTGACTAAATTCTTTTAATTTTTGCTTGTTTGTAAAGCTTTTGATTTCTCCATCAATTTTGAATGAGATCCTCGCAGGGTAGAGGATTCTTGGTTGCAGATTATTCTCTTTTAGCCGTTTAAATGTGTCCTGCCATTCCCTTCTGGCCTGCAGAGTTTCTGTTGAAAGATCAGCTGTTAAACGGATGGGCTTTCCCTTGTATGTCACTAGTTGCTTTTCCCTTGCTGCTTTGAGAATTCTATCTTTGTGTTTAATTTGTGTTAACTTCATTAATATGTGTCTTGGTGTGTTTTTTCTCGGATTGATTCTGTATGGTACTCTTTGTGCTTCTTGGACTTGACTGACTATTTCTTTTCCCATGCTGGGGAAATTTTCAACTATAATCTCTTCAAAAATTTTCTCATAGCCTTTCTTTTTTTCTTCTTCTTCTGGAACCCCTATAATTTGAATATTGGTGCGTTTGATATTATCCCAGAGGTCTCTGAGGCTGTCCTCTGCTCTTTTCATTCTTTGAGCTAGAGTCTGTTTTTCAGCAGTTACTTCCACCATTTTATCTTCCAGCTCACTTATCCGGTCTTCTGTCTCAGATACTCTGCTCTTGATTCCTTCTACAGTGTTTTTCAGGTCAGCAATTGAGCTGTTTGTCTCTGTTACTTTTTTGGTAAGTTCTTGTATTTCTTTATTCAGTGTGTTAGTTGTATCTTGCAATTTCTCTGAAATTCTGTTTTCAGTGTCTTTGATCATCTTTACTATCATTCTTCTGAAATCACTTTCAGAAAGTTTGTCCAAATTCTCTTCATTAATTTGATCTTGTGTGTTTGTGGATTGTTCCTTCGCTTGTGTGGTATTTCTCTGCCATTTCATTGTTATTATTAATTTTTTAGAACTGACTCTGTTTGGGATTTCCTTTTCCCAGACTTTGAGTTACGTCTGTTCGTGTTTGTTGTTTGGATGGGGCTTCTATTCTGGGTGATGCTGGTGATTGGGTGATGTCAGGACTTGCATACAAGTGATTACCTTTGTTGGCGTTCTCACTTGTATACTGCTCTCTAGTGTTAGGCATTCTCTAATATTGTAGAGTTTTGGAGTCAGTGCACCCTCCTTAAAACGCTGGGGCTTGTTGCCTGACCAGGGAATGAAGATTTCATGGCTGGTTTGTTATGGCATTAAATGATATTAAAACATATATATGCAAATGAGAAACAGAAGGTATACCTTTGACAAATGGCAATTTAAAAATTATGCAAGTACTATCTAGCGTATTGAATTATACACATAAACATATACAGCTATAACATAACCCAAGCATTCCAACCAAAAATAGAGTACAATACGTTAGCACGGCGAATAGAGAAATCCAAGAATGATATCCACCAGTTAATAAGCAAAACTAAGTAGAGCACCAATTGGAGAATAATGCTAGAGCAGGATCCCCGTTGGGGATAAGGCAATGAGGACAGAACAGACTAAGAAATATGGTGGGGAAAGGGAAAAAGAGAAAGGGAGGGTAGAAGAGAAATATAGAATAATATTGCAAAGTTAAATATAGGGAGATAAAGATTTGTATGTATTAGAATTTAGTGCTATAGGAAAGGAGCTTCAGAGAAAGCAAAGAATTGTAGAGGAAGTAGTAGTACAAATGAAAAATTATTAAAAATTAAAAGATCTAAATTTTATAGAAAAATATAGAAAAACAAAGCAAAAATAATAAAAACAAACAAAACCCCCACAGAACCTTAAAAGGCCAATGGGGAACCAGAAGTTTATACCAAAATAAAATGTGTGGTTTAAAAGGAAAAAAAAAAAAATATGTAAACTTGAATATATTCAGTCTTACTGATAAGATTAGTAGCTTCAATAGAATTCAGTGAAGGAAATGAACACACCCACTCTCTCTCTCACACACACCCCCAAGAAAAGAAAAAAAAAAAAAAAAAGCGGAGGGTGCACTGAGAGGGATTGGAAAAAAGAGGAAAAAAAATTGAAACAAAGTAATACAATACAAAAAGTGAAATTTTAAAGTCCAGCAGTAACTCCAGCTTCAGACAAAACGTGAAAATAGTGTTTATGTTCTCTGTCTCTTGCTGACTATTCAGGAATTATCAGTCTTTTTCTTGCCTCTGGCAGTGGTTGGATCTGAAGACCTCTTTGACTGCTTGTTTATTTCGGCCTATTCCAGAACTAAAAGTCCCGTCCAGGCTGGCCCTAGGAGTTTCTTAATCCAAATCCCTTTTCTTGCTGGGTGGAGCTAAATTCCCTCCCTGTAGCTTGACCAGCAGCCCTGCAGTTTGACCAGCAGCCAAACTACAGTAGGGAAAATGGCGTCTGTCTCAAAGAGGACTTATTCCCACACGCCCTATGGGAAGCACTTCCGCAGTGACCCCGACCCTGCTGCAGGCCACCGTCGACCCCTGCCAATGCGGGAGACGTCAGGTTACTCAGAGGTGAGTCTGGCTCAGTCTCATGCAGAATCGCTATTCCTCTCACCCGGATCACAGTGCGCAGAGACTTTCCAGTCCTCTTTGGTGACTCTGTGATAGGGTTAATGGTAACCTCTTGCAATGGGAACTGAGTGCCACACTTCCGAGGCCTGCTCAAGGGCACTTCTAGTCCTCTCCCAGCGGGCACCCCCTGAAAAATAGAATAATATTGCAAAGTTAAATATAGGGAGATAAAGATTTGTATGTATTAGAATTTAGTGCTATAGGAAAGGAGCTTCAGAGAAAGCAAAGAATTGTAGAGGAAGTAGTAGTACAGATAAAAAAGTATTAAAAAGTAAAAGATCTAAATTTTATAGAAAATATAGAAAAACAAAGCAAAACTAATAAAAACAAATAAAACCCCCACAGAACCTTAAAAGGCCAATGGGGAACCAGAAGTTTATACCAAAATAAAATGTGTGGTTTAAAAGGAAAAAAAAAAAAATATGTAAACTTGAATATATTCAGTCTTACTGATAAGATTAGTAGCTTCAATAGAATTCAGTGAAGGAAATGAACACACCCACTCTCTCTCTCACACACACCCCCAAGAAAAGAAAAAAAAAAAAAAAAAGCGGTGGGTGCACTGAGTGGGTTTGGAAAAAAAGAGGAAAAAAAAAAATTGAAACAAAGTAATACAATACAAAAAGTGAAATTTTAAAGTCCAGCAGTAACTCCAGCTTCAGACAAAACGTGAAAATAGTGTTTATGTTCTCTGTCTCTTGCTGACTATTCAGGAATTATCAGTCTTTTTCTTGCCTCTGGCAGTGGTTGGATCTGAAGACCTCTTTGACTGCTTGTTTATTTCGGCCTATTCCAGAACTAAAAGTCCCGTCCAGGCTGGCCCTAGGAGTTTCTTAATCCAAATCCCTTTTCTTGCTGGGTGGAGCTAAATTCCCTCCCTGTAGCTTGACCAGCAGCCCTGCAGTTTGACCAGCAGCCAAACTACAGTAGGGAAAATGGCGTCTGTCTCACAGAGGATTTATTCCCACACGCTCTATGGGAAGCACTTCCGCAGTAACCCCAACCCTGCTGCAGGCCACCGTCGACCCCCGCCACCGCGGGAGACGTCAGGTTACTCAGAGGTGAGTCTGGCTCAGTCTCATGCAGGATCGCTATTCCTCTCTCCCGGATCACAGTGCGCAGAGACTTTCCAGTCCTCTTCGGAGACTCTGTGATCGGGTTAATGGTAACCTCCTCCAAAGGGAACTGAGTGCCACCCTTCCGAGGCCTGCTCAAGGGCACTTCTAGCTCAAGGGGGCACCTGGACCCTCCAAAGCAAGTCTGGCTCAGTCCCTTGTGGGTGTCAGTGCTCCTCTCCCGGGTTTTGATCTGCAACAGGCTTTGCGCCTTTGGCCCACCCAGCCTCTTCGGCGGGTTATGAGGTTTGACTTTTAAAAGTGTGATTGCGCCCCTCCTACCGTCTTGATGCGGCTTCTCCTTTGTTCTTCGATGTGGGGTGTCCTCTCTGTGATCAGATCCAACCTCCTTTTGTCGATGGTTTCCCAGGAACTCGTCGCAATTCAGGCGATTTTGCAGGAGAGATGAGTGCACGTCCTTCTACGCCGCCATCTTAGCTCCACCCCCCTACTGTCTTGATAACTGTTGCTTTGTAGTAGAGTCTGAAGTTAGGGAGGCTGATCCCTCCAACTCCATTTTTCTTCCTCAGGAATGCTTTGGCTATTCGAGGTCTGTGTTTCCATATGAATTGTGTTATTATTTGGTCTAGTTCTGTGAAAAATGTCAGTGGTAGTTGAATAGGTATTGCATTGAATCTATAGATGACATTTGGTAGTATGGTCATTTTCACAATATTGATTCTCCCGACCCAGGAACATGGAATATTTCTCCATCTGTTTAAGTCTTCTTTAATGTCTCTCATGAGTGTCTTGTAATTTTCTGTGTACAATTCTTTTGTTTCTTTGGGTAGGTTTATTCCTAGATATTTGATTCTTTTGGTTGCAATGGTGAAGGGGATTGCCTCTTTGATTTCATTTTCTGATTTTTCATTGTTTGTGTATAGGAATGCCAGTGACTTCTGTGTGTTGACTTTATATCCTGCAACTTTGCTGAATTCGTTGATTAGCTCTAGTAGTTTTGTAACCGTGTCTTTGGGATTTTCTATGTATAATATCATGTCGTCTGCAAAAAGAGAGAGCTTGACTTCTTCCTTTCCAATCTGGATTCCTTTGATTTCTTTCTCTTCTCTTATTGCTGTTGCTAGGACTTCCAGGACTATGTTGAATAGCAGTGGTGAAAGTGGGCACCCCTGTCTTGTTCCTGATCTTAGAGGGAATGCTTTCAGTTTTTCACCATTAACAATAATGTTCGCTGTAGGCTTCTCATAGATGGCTTTTATTATGTTGAGATAGGTTCCTTCTATGCCCATTTTCTGAAGAGTTTTGATCATAAATGGGTGTTGTACTTTGTCGAAGGCTTTTTCTGCATCTATTGAAATGATCATGTGATTTTTGTCTTTCAACTTGTTGATATGGTGTATCACATTGATTGATTTGCGGATGTTGAAGAAGCTTTGCATGCCTGGGATGAACCCAACTTGATCATAATGTATGAGTTTTTTGACATGTTGTTGAATTCTGTTTGCTAGGATTTTGTTGAGGATCTTGGCATCTAAGTTCATCAGTGAAATTGGCCTATAGTTTTCCTTTTTTGTGTTGTCTTTGCCTGGTTTGGGTATCAGGGTGATGGTGGCCTCGTAGAATGTGTTTGGGAGTTTTCCTTCCTGTGCAATTGTTTGGAAGAGTTTTAGAAGGACAGGCATTAGCTCTTCTTTAAATGTTTGGTAGAATTCGGCTGTGAAGCCATCTGGTCCTGGGCTTTTATTTTTGGGTAGATTTTTAATCACAAATTTGATTTCTGAGCTTGTGATTGGGTTGTTCAAAGTTTCTGTTTCTTCCTGGCTCAGTCTTGGGAGATTAATCCTTTCCAAGAAACTGTCCATTTCTTCCAAGTTGTCCAGTTTGTTGCCATAGAGTTGCTCATAATAGTCTCTTATAATCCTTTGGATTTCTGCATTATCCATTGTAATCTCTCCTTTTTCATTTTTGATTTTGGTGATCTGGTTCTTCTCTCTCTTTTTCTTAATGAGTCTGGCCAGTGGCTTGTCAATTTTGTTTACCTTTTCAAAGAACCAGCTTTTTGTTTTATTTATCTTTACTATTGTTTCTTTTGTTTCTTTCTCATTTATTTCTGCTCTGATCTTTATGATTTCTCGTCTTCTGCTGGCTTTGGGGTGTTTTTGTTCTTCATTCTCCAGTTGTTTTAAGCGGAGGGTTAAGTCATCTGCTTCATATTTTCCTAGTTTCTTGAGGTGGGATTGTATTGCTATAAACTTCCCTCTTAGAACTGCTTTTGCAGTATCCCATAGGTTTTGCACGGTCGTGTGTTCATTGTCATTTTCTTCTAGGAATTGTTTAATTTCTCCTTTGATTTCCTCAATGATCAGTTGGTTTTTTAGGTATGTGTTGTTTAATCTCCATGTGTTTCTGTTTTTAGGGTTTTTTTTCTGGTAGTTGATCTCCAGTCTCATTGCATTGTGGTCCAAGAAGATGGTTGATATAATTTCGGTTTTCTTGAACTGACTGAGGTTAGATTTGTGGCCCAAGATGTGGTCTATCCTGGAGAATGTTCCGTGAGCACTTGAGAAGAAAGTGTATTCTTCTGCTTTTGGATGGAACGTCCTAAAGATATCGATGAGGTCCATCTTTTCCAGTGTGGCATTGAATTCTGTTTGCTAGGATTTTGTTGAGGATCTTGGCATCTAAGTTCATCAGTGAAATTGGCCTATAGTTTTCCTTTTTTGTGTTGTCTTTGCCTGGTTTGGGTATCAGGGTGATGGTGGCCTCGTAGAATGTGTTTGGGAGTTTTCCTTCCTGTGCAATTGTTTGGAAGAGTTTTAGAAGGACAGGCATTAGCTCTTCTTTAAATGTTTGGTAGAATTCGGCTGTGAAGCCATCTGGTCCTGGGCTTTTATTTTTGGGTAGATTTTTAATCACAAATTTGATTTCTGAGCTTGTGATTGGGTTGTTCAAAGTTTCTGTTTCTTCCTGGCTCAGTCTTGGGAGATTAATCCTTTCCAAGAAACTGTCCATTTCTTCCAAGTTGTCCAGTTTGTTGCCATAGAGTTGCTCATAATAGTCTCTTATAATCCTTTGGATTTCTGCATTATCCATTGTAATCTCTCCTTTTTCATTTTTGATTTTGGTGATCTGGTTCTTCTCTCTTTTTTCTTAATGAGTCTGGCCAGTGGCTTGTCAATTTTGTTTACCTTTTCAAAGAACCAGCTTTTTGTTTTATTTATCTTTACTATTGTTTCTTTTGTTTCTTTCTCATTTATTTCTGCTCTGATCTTTATGATTTCTCGTCTTCTGCTGGCTTTGGGGTGTTTTTGTTCTTCATTCTCCAGTTGTTTTAAGCGGAGGGTTAAGTCATCTGCTTCATATTTTCCTAGTTTCTTGAGGTGGGATTGTATTGCTATAAATTTCATTTTAGAACTGCTTTTGCAGTATCCCATAGGTTTTGCACGGTCGTGTGTTCATTGTCATTTTCTTCTAGGAATTGTTTAATTTCTCCTTTGATTTCCTCAATGATCAGTTGGTTTTTTAGGTATGTGTTGTTTAATCTCCATGTGTTTCTGTTTTTAGGGTTTTTTTTCTGGTAGTTGATCTCCAGTCTCATTGCATTGTGGTCCAAGAAGATGGTTGATATAATTTCGGTTTTCTTGAACTGACTGAGGTTAGATTTGTGGCCCAAGATGTGGTCTATCCTGGAGAATGTTCCGTGAGCACTTGAGAAGAAAGTGTATTCTTCTGCTTTTGGATGGAACGTCCTAAAGATATCGATGAGGTCCATCTTTTCCAGTGTGGCATTTAAGGCTTGTGTTTATTAATTTTCTGTTTTGTTGATCTGTCCATTGGTGTGAGAGGAGTGTTAAAGTCTCCTACTATTATTGTGTTATTGTTGATTTCTTCTTTTATGTCTGAAAGTACCTGTCTTATGTATTGAGGTGCTCCTGTGTTGGGTGCGTAGATATTCATGACTGTTATGTCTTCCTCTTGGATAGATCCCTTAATCATGATGTAGTGACCTGCCTTGTCTCTTAGAGTCTTCTTTACTTTAAAGTCTATTTTGTCTGATATAAGGATTGCTACTCCAGCTTTCTTTTGATTTCCATTTGCATGAAATATCTTTTTCCAGCCTCTCACTTTCAGTCTATGAGTGTCTCTAGGTCTGAAGTGGGTCTCTTGTAAACAGCATATATATGGGTCTTGCTTCTGGATCCATTCAGCTAGCCTGTGTCGTTTGGTTGGAGCATTAGTCCATTTACGTTCAAAGTAATTATTGATACAAATGTTCCTATTGTCATCTTCTTAGAAATTTGGGGTTTGATTTGTAAGGCTTCTCCTACTCTTGTATTTATTGGCTATATCAGGCCCTTTAACACTTGTTGTAGGGCTGGTTTTGTGGTACAGAATTCTTTTAGTTTTTGCTTGTCTGTGAAGCTTTTGACTTCACCATCGATTTTGAATGAGATTCTTGCTGGGTAGAGAATTCGTGGTTGCAGGTTATTCTCTTTTAGCCGTTTAAATGTATCTTGCCATTCTCTTCTAGCCTGTAGGGTTTCTGTTGAGAGATCCGCAGTTAAACGTATGGGGTTTCCTTTATATGTTATTTGTTGTTTGCTCCTAGCTGCTTTTAGTAATCTGTCTTTATATTTAGTCTGTGTTAGTTTGATTAGTATGTGCCTTGGTGTGTTTCTTCTGGGGTTTCTCCTGTATGGAACTCTTTGTGCTTCCTGGACTTGGCTGACTATCTCCTTTCCCATGCTGGGAAAGTTTTCAACTATAACCTCTTCAAGAATTTTTTCATAGTCTTTCTTCTCTTCTTCTTCTTCTGGAACTCCTATAATTCTAATGTTGGTGCATTTAATATTGTCCCATAGGTCTCTGAGGCTATCCTCAGTTCTTTTAATTCTTTGGGCTTTGTTCTGTTCTTCAGCACTTATTTCCACCATTCTGTCTTCCAGCTCACTTATCCATTCTTCAGCCTCTGATACTCTACTGTTGAGACCTTCTATAGTATTTTTGAGTTCAGCAGTTGAGTTGGTGGTCTCTATTTGCTTATTTTTCATTTCTTGCATGAAATATCTTTTTCCAGCCTCTCACTTTCAGTCTATGAGTGTCTCTAGGTCTGAAGTGGGTCTCTTGTAAACAGCATATATATGGGTCTTGCTTCTGGATCCATTCAGCTAGCCTGTGTCGTTTGGTTGGAGCATTAGTCCATTTACGTTCAAAGTAATTATTGATACAAATGTTCCTATTGTCATCTTCTTAGAAATTTGGGGTTTGATTTGTAAGGCTTCTCCTACTCTTGTATTTATTGGCTATATCAGGCCCTTTAACACTTGTTGTAGGGCTGGTTTTGTGGTACAGAATTCTTTTAGTTTTGCTTTGTCTGTGAAGCTTTTGACTTCACCATCGATTTTGAATGAGATTCTTGCTGGGTAGAGAATTCGTGGTTGCAGGTTATTCTCTTTTAGCCGTTTAAATGTATCTTGCCATTCTCTTCTAGCCTGTAGGGTTTCTGTTGAGAGATCCGCAGTTAAACGTATGGGGTTTCCTTTATATGTTATTTGTTGTTTGCTCCTAGCTGCTTTTAGTAATCTGTCTTTATATTTAGTCTGTGTTAGTTTGATTAGTATGTGCCTTGGTGTGTTTCTTCTGGGGTTTCTCCTGTATGGAACTCTTTGTGCTTCCTGGACTTGGCTGACTATCTCCTTTCCCATGCTGGGAAAGTTTTCAACTATAACCTCTTCAAGAATTTTTTCATAGTCTTTCTTCTCTTCTTCTTCTTCTGGAACTCCTATAATTCTAATGTTGGTGCATTTAATATTGTCCCATAGGTCTCTGAGGCTATCCTCAGTTCTTTTAATTCTTTGGGCTTTGTTCTGTTCTTCAGCACTTATTTCCACCATTCTGTCTTCCAGCTCACTTATCCATTCTTCAGCCTCTGATACTCTACTGTTGAGACCTTCTATAGTATTTTTGAGTTCAGCAGTTGAGTTGGTGGTCTCTATTTGCTTATTTTTCATTTCCTGCATGTCTTTTCTCAATGCACTAATTTCCTCTAATATTCTGTTTTCGGTGTTTTGTATCCTCATTAGTATAGTTTTTCTGAATTCTCTTTCAGATAGCTTGTCTATCTCCTCCTCTGTCATTTGAAGTGGTGTTTCTCTAGCTTGGTCCTTCATTTGTACAGTGTTTCTCTGACGTTTCATTATTAGGTTAATTTTTGTTTCTTTGTGTGTGTCTGTGTGTATGGAGTTCTTATTCCCACCAGGCTTCTTGGTTGAATTCTCCCTTCCTTTGGGTTTATGTCCTTGTAGAAGGGTTCAGTGGTTTGTGTCTTGGATGGTCTTAGACCTTGTTTACAGGTGAATAATCTGTAGTGTTGTATGTTCTTTGATAATCAGTGTGGGGTCTTGGAATCCGGGCTTCCGCTTCGAGGATCCTTGGTTTGATGATTGGTCAGGGGGTGTAGGCTCTATGTCTGGTTTGCTATGGTGTGCTGTGATACTAGTTCACACACTAGCATCCGCCTCGCGGCTCCTCGCGGCGTCCGTGGCTCCTCGCGGGTTCCGGCGGCTCCTCGCGGCGGGCAGGTTCCCTTTTTTTTTTTTTTTTTTACACAGTTCTTTTTGTATTTGCACTGGAGTTTAGTCACTTTATAAAGCCATTAGTTTCGGCCAAGTGAATCAGCTACCCCTATATATATATTCCCTGCTTTTTAGATTTCCTTCCTACCACAGAGTGTTGAGTAGTTTATGCTGTACAGTAGGTTCACATTTGTTATCTAGGTCATGCTTATTAGTTATCTATTGTACACATCAATCCAAACCTCCCAAATCACCCCACTACCACCCCCAAATTATGACAAATAACCAACTTCTAGTTTTAAATCTTCTGTATATCCTATGTTTTCCACCCCTGTCTTCAGGGTGTCTATGCAATGACAGCAAATAATTAAATATAAATGAACGCCCCCATATAAAGGGGTTTATTGCATATCAGTGTCTTGTAAATATCTAATTCATCTCCCCTCATCCATTTTATAACTTGTATGACAAAAGTAATGCCATGTACTTAGTGAGGGATACTTTATCCTCAGCTCATGAAGAATCTAAACTACAGATCACCAAGAAAACTTCTCAGCACAGTTATCTGAGTGCATCTTGAGGAAACCCTTTCGTCCCCTGTGTTAGCCAATGGAAGCAAGTTGTGCAAGCAACTCAACGCCATCCCGTATTTCATGCAGAATATCAGTAGTGTACGGACTCTTTCCCTCCCTACTGCCTCATCTTCTCCCCACCTCACACAGTGAGCATGGTAGCATCATGCAATCCATAAAAATCCAAGAGGATATTTTTATTCTTTGACAGATCATCAGCCTCTACTGCTGGGATTTGTTTGTCATACTTAAGATGTACTATTGAGTCCGGCAAATTCTCCTTTCCTGGAAAATTAAATATAACATCCCAGAGGTCCCATTTTCAGCATGGTAAAAAGGTACATATGAACCAAGCAAGCCCTGGTTTTTCAAGAGGGAAATACCTGTGGTGGTTTACACAGAAAGTCCAGTTAAATTGGGGGACAGTTAGGTCATTGGAAGAGCTTCCCTGGTGAATCCAAGAGTCATTGGGAAAGACTTTGATGCTGGGAAAGATTGAGGGCAGGAGGAGAAGGGGGTGACCGGGGATGAGATGGTTGAATGTCATCACCAATTCAATGGGTATGAGTTTGAGAGAACTGCTGGAGACAGTGACAGACAGGGAAGCCCCGAGTACTGCAGTCCATGGGGTTGCAGATATGCAGACAGGACTGAGCAACTGAACAACAACAGGTCAGAGGAACCAAACTCCCTTGGACTCACTCACCAAAGAGCAGGAATGCGTCATAATCTTCACGAATGTGGTTTGCCTTTTATGGTGCCCTGTTAACGTGCTTCAAATACTGATCTATGGGTCCTCTGACAAACATACTGAAATGTGATGGAAGCAGTGAGAGCTTGTTCTGATTACTAAACCGAAAGACAATGGAACAATGACATTTGTGATTTACCCTTGGGTTCTCACTTCCTCAGGCTCACTCGGGAGATGATGTGATCTTTGTTTATATGCATTAGGAGGACAATCCTTTCCCAGGGATGTTTAAGACTGCGTTTACTTTTGTATAATAGCTTCCGTGTTGTGAGGTCAGCTAAGTTTACTACACCATCAGCTTCATTGACGGAGCCACATATTACACATGGTTTTGCTTTTGTTTTTGTTTTAATCACAGGATAAAGACAGAAAATAAGTTTAGACTGTTTTTTCTGCTAAGTTTTCAAATCACATGAACAAAGTTGATACCTAGGAGGGCAGAAGGTTATTAACACAGACGATGATGCCAGGAAGAGCTGATTGAAACTCTGAGCCTGTCATTTACCAGATATGCTGGAACTAGCCAGGCACCAAAGTTTTCTAAGACTCAACTTATCTATAAAATGGAGATGTTAAGAGCATGTGCTGCATAAAATTTATCTAGAGAAACAAATGCAGATAAAATATAAAAATACCCGGCATGAATTATGCCTCACTAAATTGTTTAGTTTTTTTTTGTATGTAATACTTAAGATGCTAAGCCCTTTGGTTTATTCCCAGAGGTCCCATTTTCAGCATGGTAAAAAGGTACATATGAACCAAGCAAGCCCTGGTTTTTCAAGAGGGAAATACCTGTGGTGGTTTACACAGAAAGTCCAGTTAAATTGGGGGACAGTTAGGTCATTGGAAGAGCTTCCCTGGTGAATCCAAGAGTCATTGGGAAAGACTTTGATGCTGGGAAAGATTGAGGGCAGGAGGAGAAGGGGGTGACCGGGGATGAGATGGTTGAATGTCATCACCAATTCAATGGGTATGAGTTTGAGCGAACTGCTGGAGACAGTGACAGACAGGGAAGCCCCGAGTACTGCAGTCCATGGGGTTGCAGATATGCAGACAGGACTGAGCAACTGAACAACAACAGGTCAGAGGAACCAAACTCCCTTGGACTCACTCACCAAAGAGCAGGAATGCGTCATAATCTTCACGAATGTGGTTTGCCTTTTATGGTGCCCTGTTAACGTGCTTCAAATACTGATCTATGGGTCCTCTGACAAACATACTGAAATGTGATGGAAGCAGTGAGAGCTTGTTCTGATTACTAAACCAAAAGACAATGGAACAATGACATTTGTGATTTACCCTTGGGTTCTCACTTCCTCAGGCTCACTCGGGAGATGATGTGATCTTTGTTTATATGCATTAGGAGGACAATCCTTTCCCAGGGATGTTTAAGACTGCGTTTACTTTTGTATAATAGCTTCCGTGTTGTGAGGTCAGCTAAGTTTACTACACCATCAGCTTCATTGACGGAGCCACATATTACACATGGTTTTGCTTTTGTTTTTGTTTTAATCACAGGATAAAGACAGAAAATAAGTTTAGACTGTTTTTTCTGCTAAGTTTTCAAATCACATGAACAAAGTTGATACCTAGGAGGGCAGAAGGTTATTAACACAGACGATGATGCCAGGAAGAGCTGATTGAAACTCTGAGCCTGTCATTTACCAGATATGCTGGAACTAGCCAGGCACCAAAGTTTTCTAAGACTCAACTTATCTATAAAATGGAGATGTTAAGAGCATGTGCTGCATAAAATTTATCTAGAGAAACAAATGCAGATAAAATATAAAAATACCCGGCATGAATTATGCCTCACTAAATGTTAGTTATTGTAGTAATACTATTTTTATTTATTAAGAAATGATATAGGATGTATATCCCTACTGATTAGGTTGGTATTGATTCAAGAAAGCATAAAGAGAAATGTAGAGAGGTTTGCAAAAGAAGGGGCTTCCTGGAGACTCAGATAATAAAGAATCCGCCTTCACTATGGGAGACCTGGGTTCCATCCTTGGGCTGGAAAATCCCCTGGAGGTGGTCATGACAACCTACCCCAGTATTCTTGCCTGGAGAGTTTCATGGACAGAAGAGCCTGGAGGGCTACAGTCCACGGGGTTGCTAAGAGTTGGCCATGACTGAGCAATTAACACTTTACAAAAGCAGGACTATAGAAAATGGACATTTAAGATTATAATTTTTTACACCTGAAATAGGAAATGAAAAAAAAAATTGAATGTATATCCTTGACGAACCTTTAATCCTCCTAATTGTAAAATTTGTTATGAGAATGAAAGCACAGTTTTTTCTGCTCATTTTAACAGATATTCTTTACCTTTGAAGTTGTACATTTTGAAGTTGTTCGTATCAAGAGATTCACTGCAATTAGCCAGGGCAATTACCACCCACTTACTTAGGCCTAATAGGGTGCTGTGAGAACATTTTATAACAAATCTCTAGTGTAAATCAAGAACTAAGATCAGTTCTAATATGTTACAAGAAATACTAAACTTCATATTCAATGTTTTAGCAAGAAAAGAGCAAAAATAGACATGAAACACCTGTGTGAGTATCAGAGCTCTGAGTAAAAGCTAAAGGCAACCCAGGCCTCCCACACTGCAGGTAGATTCTTAACCATCTGAGCCACTGGGGAAGCCCCACAATATTAGAGTTCTGAGTAAAAGCTTCCATTTAAAAGATTATTATTGCAAAGACATTAACCTAATCACTTACACCCTTTCATTTTTTCAGATAATATTAAAATGTATATTTCTTTTCTGCAAAGATTCATTTTTCATAGTAAAATATAAAATCTTAAGAGTAACGGGCATTCTGACTGGACCATCTAATCCTTTACCAAAATTTTTCATGTGCAGAAGGAAAAAATGCTCCCAGCTTACTCATGTTAAACTATAGCTAATAGAAATTACCATTGCTCTATTATCTAAGTATTTATTTTGTGTCTTCTCAAAAGGATAGACTCAAGTGGAAAATACACATTTAAAACACACACCAGTCACACTTTGAAGATATCTTTTGCAGCTGAAATCTCTTTAAAAATCTCTAAATTTTCAGAGTAAATGGCAACTGATCAAGTTTCTGTTAGAGAACGTGAGATACAGAGTTAGAGTGAGCAATGAGAAAGATGAAGACAAGTTGTCTTTCTTTCTGGAGCTCCTAGCTGATGACTCCTAATCCTCCTCCTTTTCATTAGTGAGTAGAGATGTAAGCAAACAGTGTAAATTAGAAACTTGGTTCATTCTAAAATTCGCTTTTCATATGTTAATTGCACAGTCTAATAGAATAAGGTAAAAAGAATGAGAAGGATGCACACAAGACAAATGTGAGTTGAATGGAAAACTAAATATGTATAGTTGGGATATTTAAACTCAATCAGTAGAGTGAAGTTGTAAAAAACCAAGCAACATACAGTTTATGACTAATGTGATAAACTTATGCAGAATTCATTGAAAAGTTCTGTTTGTTACCTTTTCTTGATTTTTTACAGGCTAAAAGTCCATATTTAAATATGTGCTTACATAGCTCATATATGAGCATGTGACACACAATACATTATTTACAAGAAGATAGTTATTGAATTTTATTGTAGTTTTTTTTATCAATTCCTGGTTAAAAAAAAAAAAAAAGTAGTCTAAACATTTGAGAAATTCAAAGTAAATGCATTTCAGTGAAAGACAAGAACAAACTTTACCATGAAAAATATGCATATGCAATATTATATATCTCCTATCAATGTATTATTCCATAAAAATAGTTACATTAGGCTTCATATGTAAATACTTAGCAAAAATACATTCAAATGACTCCATTTTTGTCCTAAGGCTTGAATATAAATTGCATTTGTTTAAAGATGTTTATTAAAGTTTAATTGTAGCAAACATATAGTTTTGGGTCAAAAGTATCAAGCAAACAATTTCACATACGATACAGAGGATAATCTGTGTTGCAAAATTATAAACACCATATGACTATAACAAGATAGGCTTTCTCGAAATTTTAAATTAAATAAGTTTGAAATATTGGGCTAAATGCTAACATATGGAATATAAGATTTCCAAATGTTAATTTAGTTAACTTTCTTTAGAACACACATTCTACTTTTATGTCTATTTCTGGAAGGAAAAATGGTAAACTATAAGATATATTTCAGCAGGACAAGGAAGCCCTCTTGAGGTCATTCTAGACATGCACATGTTATTCTTACTGGGAGCCCACACACAATTTATGACTTCAAAAAATAGAATCTTTGAGCAAAGTTAATATTTGCTAAACCATTGCCATTTTTCTTCAGAACGAAAACAAAAAGGCAAAGTTTCTCAGAGCATTTAGATATACTTGAAAGCATTCTCTGTCTCTCCTTCTGTTTCTGCCTCATTCTCTCTCTCACACACACACACACACACACACACATGCACACACACACTCACTCACACAAAGACTACAGAGAAGTTGCTTTTTCCAGAATGATGGATAAAATTCAAAATAAGCATAAGACTGTACAAAAATGCTGCAGCAAAACTATCTTAAATATGTTTCTCCAGTTGTAAAATAGGTTCCCACCAATACTGGTCCATGCATTCAACTAATCCCCAGTGTATGAATTTTGCCTCTCTAGCTCTACAGAAAAAGGAACAGCCTGACTGCGGGGCTTGGAGCTGCCCCGTGCAGGCCTTTCCTATGCACTCTGAGTTAAAACTGGACTCGCCGGACCATTGGCGGAAGGCTCCGGCCCCTCAGCTCCATCCGTGGGCTTGGCTGCTTCCTCTTTGTTTCCTTCCGGAGTCTTCTCCAGGTCCCCGGGGGGGCTCGTGCAGTTAGCATCCAGCTTAGCCTTGTCCACTTCATTATCAAATTCAACTTTATCCTCTGAATGCTTGCTTTTCTTTACCTGTCCATTCTGGGCGGGGTAGGTGCTGGCAATGACGTCATACAGGAATTGGTATTGCTCCTAATAAAGGGAAGAAGGGAGGAATGACATAAAAGAGGTTTCCGTCATTGTTTTTTTTTTTTTTTTACATCAGATGAAAATGAGCCAGATTTCATCATTTACTTGTGGAAGATCTGGGTAACAGAAAACTAGTCCCATGTGTTCTCATAAAAAGAGCACTTTAAATGGCTCACTCTCCTTGGGGTTCTAAAATTTTAAATAAGTTTGAAATATTGGGCTAAATGCTAACATAAAAGTTTAAATGATTTAACTTTCTTTAGAACACACATTCTACTTTTATGTCTATTTCTGGAAGGAAAAATGGTAAACTATAAGATATATTTCAGCAGGACAAGGAAGCCCTCTTGAGGTCATTCTAGACATGCACATGTTATTCTTACTGGGAGCCCACACACAATTTATGACTTCAAAAAATAGAATCTTTGAGCAAAGTTAATATTTGCTAAACCATTGCCATTTTTCTTCAGAACGAAAACAAAAAGGCAAAGTTTCTCAGAGCATTTAGATATACTTGAAAGCATTCTCTGTCTCTCCTTCTGTTTCTGCCTCATTCTCTCTCTCACACACACACACACACACACACACATGCACACACACACTCACTCACACAAAGACTACAGAGAAGTTGCTTTTTCCAGAATGATGGATAAAATTCAAAATAAGCATAAGACTGTACAAAAATGCTGCAGCAAAACTATCTTAAATATGTTTCTACAGTTGTAAAATAGGTTCCCACCAATACTGGTCCATGCATTCAACTAATCCCCAGTGTATGAATTTTGCCTCTCTAGCTCTACAGAAAAAGGAACAGCCTGACTGCGGGGCTTGGAGCTGCCCCGTGCAGGCCTTTCCTATGCACTCTGAGTTAAAACTGGACTCGCCGGACCATTGGCGGAAGGCTCCGGCCCCTCAGCTCCATCCGTGGGCTTGGCTGCTTCCTCTTTGTTTCCTTCCGGAGTCTTCTCCAGGTCCCCGGGGGGGCTCGTGCAGTTAGCATCCAGCTTAGCCTTGTCCACTTCATTATCAAATTCAACTTTATCCTCTGAATGCTTGCTTTTCTTTACCTGTCCATTCTGGGCGGGGTAGGTGCTGGCAATGACGTCATACAGGAATTGGTATTGCTCCTAATAAAGGGAAGAAGGGAGGAATGACATAAAAGAGGTTTCCGTCATTGTTTTTTTTTTTTTTTTACATCAGATGAAAATGAGCCAGATTTCATCATTTACTTGTGGAAGATCTGGGTAACAGAAAACTAGTCCCATGTGTTCTCATAAAAAGAGCACTTTAAACGGCTCACTCTCCTTGGGGTTCTAAAGGACGAACCTGCAAGGCCATCTTCAAATTATGGATGTGCCAAGTGTCCTTTAGTTCCTATGTGACCCCCACCTGGTGACTGTGGTCTTTTCCAGAGGTTCCAGATGGCCATTGCTGGAACATCCCTCCTGGTTCCCTCTGCCACACAGCTCTCCAGCCTTACTCTCCGCCTCTTGAGGCTCCAGGGATTGGACATTAGCCTGGGTTTTAGGGGCTACATTGCAACCTAATAGACGGCTTGGGTGAGGTTTTTCTTGTTTCCTCTTTATTTTCTCGTTTCAGAAATTGGGTGGTAATCCCTTGCCCAAATGCAGATTCCTAGTCTTCCTCTGGTTCTTTATCTGGTGGGCTTAAGCTATAGTGGTCACTAGAGTTCTCACTTAGAGTAGAAAGTGGTAACCCACTCCAGGATTCTTGCCTGGAAAACTCCATGGACAGAGGAGGCTGGGGGCTACAGTCCATGGGCTTGCACGGAGCCAGACATGACTGAACATGCACGCATGAAACTCGTGCTTGTTCCCGTCCTGGGCAGTCTAGGGGTGTCTCCTTCCTAAGCTTTTGCAAAGGAACCCATTTTGGTTGCCCATTCTCTTGGCTCATGTCTGCATATCGCTTAGCGTCAGATCAGGAGTTTTTAGAAAGCCAATGTGATCTCCTCAGGTTAATTTCTCAGCCCTCATTCATGTTCCTTTATTAATCTCTCTATCATTTTACTCATGACACTGTTTAATAAATGTGTGCCTTTTCCTCCCACTGAACAAATCTCTTAATGAGACAAGCACATAGTAGGTGCGGTTAAAAGTCCTTTAGCCCCCAGTTAGCATCCAGCTTAGCCTTGTCCACTTCATTATCAAATTCAACTTTATCCTCTGAATGCTTGCTTTTCTTTACCTGTCCATTCTGGGCGGTAGGTGCTGGCAATGACGTCATACAGGAATTGGTATTGCTCCTAATAAAGGGAAGAAGGGAGGAATGACATAAAAGAGGTTTCCGTCATTGTTTTTTTTTTTTTTTTACATCAGATGAAAATGAGCCAGATTTCATCATTTACTTGTGGAAGATCTGGGTAACAGAAAACTAGTCCCATGTGTTCTCATAAAAAGAGCACTTTAAACGGCTCACTCTCCTTGGGGTTCTAAAGGACGAACCTGCAAGGCCATCTTCAAATTATGGATGTGCCAAGTGTCCTTTAGTTCCTATGTGACCCCCACCTGGTGACTGTGGTCTTTTCCAGAGGTTCCAGATGGCCATTGCTGGAACATCCCTCCTGGTTCCCTCTGCCACACAGCTCTCCAGCCTTACTCTCCGCCTCTTGAGGCTCCAGGGATTGGACATTAGCCTGGGTTTTAGGGGCTACATTGCAACCTAATAGACGGCTTGGGTGAGGTTTTTCTTGTTTCCTCTTTATTTTCTCGTTTCAGAAATTGGGTGGTAATCCCTTGCCCAAATGCAGATTCCTAGTCTTCCTCTGGTTCTTTATCTGGTAGGCTTAAGCTATAGTGGTCACTAGAGTTCTCACTTAGAGTAGAAAGTGGTAACCCACTCCAGGATTCTTGCCTGGAAAACTCCATGGACAGAGGAGGCTGGGGGCTACAGTCCATGGGCTTGCACGGAGCCAGACATGACTGAACATGCACGCATGAAACTCGTGCTTGTTCCCGTCCTGGGCAGTCTAGGGGTGTCTCCTTCCTAAGCTTTTGCAAAGGAACCCATTTTGGTTGCCCATTCTCTTGGCTCATGTCTGCATATCGCTTAGCGTCAGATCAGGAGTTTTTAGAAAGCCAATGTGATCTCCTCAGGTTAATTTCTCAGCCCTCATTCATGTTCCTTTATTAATCTCTCTATCATTTTACTCATGACACTGTTTAATAAATGTGTGCCTTTTCCTCCCACTGAACAGTAAGTCTCTTAATGAGACAAGCACATAGTAGGTGCCGGTACACTTTCAACATGAATACATGCAAGCTCAAGGTCACACACAAGTAGGAGCTGTCTGGGTCTGAGAGGGCGCTTGAGTTTGCGTCGTGATGAGTCACGGACTCCCAGATGACCATCGGTGGTCCCGGCACCCTGGACACAGCTTGGACTGATGATCACAATGCTGATTCGTCATCCTCTCTGTATTCATGAAGCCACACAGGCCTCTGTGGTCCTACCCCTACGCCCTCTGCCTGCCTTGGGTCTGTGAAAAAACTCTAGCCAAAGAACCAGTTTAAGCAGAGCAGTGAGAACACGCAGAAACAAAGGAAAATGGTCAGAGGAGACCAAATAATGGTAATGGGGTCCAGCGGAGTCAAAGACCTCCAGTTCCTCCTCCAGGGCTGTAGATACTCTTCTGAGCCGTATCCTGTGCGCCGTGTTACCCATACCGAAACCCCAGGTGGAGAAGTCCACCACACGATGACCAGACTGCAGCCATAGCGCAGGCGGCCCCAATGCTGAGAACTGGCCTCAAGAAATGGAAACACACTGACCCTGGAACTGAAGATTAACTGCATCTAAATCAATCAGGACGAGGCTAGTCAGAGCAAGTGACTGATCTGAAGACGACGGTCAGAGCCGACTGTTTCTGTGTGGAGCCCCTCCTTCAGGCTATAGAAGCTCCTCCCCCCGAGTGTCCATGGGCGGAGTCAGCCTCTGGACAGGAGTCCACCCGTCACCCCTGTCCTGATTGCCAGCATCCTTTCCTTTCCTCTAGCCTGGCCTTTTTATTGCATTGAGAAGTTAAGCAGCCAGACCCCACTTTGGGTTACATCCATACCTCTCTGGAAACTGACTTTCTGGCCCTTTGGACAAAGATTGAGTCTACGTCCCCAGCCCCTGCACCTGAGCCAGCCCCGGCACCGGAGACTTGTTCAGGTAATAAATGCAGAGGAAGGCATGGGGCAGTCCCTCCACATACCGCTGGCCAATGAGATTAGGTCTCTTATTTATACTGGTAATAATTCAATCTGAATTATAATGGGAAGTAGAACTTTAAAAAAGAGTTTGGCCCCCGTCTCTTATTGAGAAAAGCACATAGTAGGTGCCGGTACACTTTCAACATGAATACATGCAAGCTCAAGGTCACGCACAAGTAGGAGCTGTCTGGGTCTGAGAGGGCGCTTGAGTTTGCGTCGTGATGAGTCACGGACTCCCAGATGACCATCGGTGGTCCCGGCACCCTGGACACAGCTTGGACTGATGATCACAATGCTGATTCGTCATCCTCTCTGTATTCATGAAGCCACACAGGCCTCTGTGGTCCTACCCCACGCCCTCTGCCTGCCTTGGGTCTGTGAAAAAACTCTAGCCAAAGAACCAGTTTAAGCAGAGCAGTGAGAACACGCAGAAACAAAGGAAAATGGTCAGAGGAGACCAAATAATGGTAATGGGGTCCAGCGGAGTCAAAGACCTCCAGTTCCTCCTCCAGGGCTGTAGATACTCTTCTGAGCCGTATCCTGTGCGCCGTGTTACCCATACCGAAACCCCAGGTGGAGAAGTCCACCACACGATGACCAGACTGCAGCCATAGCGCAGGCGGCCCCAATGCTGAGAACTGGCCTCAAGAAATGGAAACACACTGACCCTGGAACTGAAGATTAACTGCATCTAAATCAATCAGGACGAGGCTGGTCAGAGCAAGTGACTGATCTGAAGACGACGGTCAGAGCCGACTGTTTCTGTGTGGAGCCCCTCCTTCAGGCTATAGAAGCTCCTCCCCCCGAGTGTCCATGGGCGGAGTCAGCCTCTGGACAGGAGTCCACCCGTCACCCCTGTCCTGATTGCCAGCATCCTTTCCTTTCCTCTAGCCTGGCCTTTTTATTGCATTGAGAAGTTAAGCAGCCAGACCCCACTTTGGGTTACATCCATACCTCTCTGGAAACTGACTTTCTGGCCCTTTGGACAAAGATTGAGTCTACGTCCCCAGCCCCTGCACCTGAGCCAGCCCCGGCACCGGAGACTTGTTCAGGTAATAAATGCAGAGGAAGGCATGGGGCAGTCCCTCCACATACCGCTGGCCAATGAGATTAGGTCTCTTATTTATACTGGTAATAATTCAATCTGAATTATCATGGGAAGTAGAACTTTAAAAAAAAGACTAGAAAAGTAAATAGGAAAGAAGCAGCAGAACAGAGAGGAAGGAAGGATAGGAGAGAAAGAGAGAGAAGCAACTGTCAACACAAAAATGTCAGCATGCTAAAAGCATTGGTGAGGTACACTTACGAAAGTGGGGACCATCCCTGGCCGTGCTCTGCGGAGTGCTTTCACAGCTTGAAACACATCTATCACTTCTTCTGTGTCAGCACTTTCCAAGAGGTTTACCAAAGCACAAAATATTCCTGTTTGCTGAGATCCATCTCTATAAAAGAAAGAAAATATTAAAACAAAATTCTACCTTTTGTGGAGAAAGTGATATTGGAATAAACATCATAAGTCAGAGGTAAAAAGACATTGTCTGCTTCATGTTTACAGCAATTCTTTTGTTCCAGTCTCTTAAGAGCAAAATGTTTCTGCAAAAATCAATCTTTGATGCAAACTGTTTTCAATTTGGGAATATAATAGTCCCTTAATTTAAAAAATACTTGCCTTAGGCTTTAGAAATATACTTTCTCCTGTTTAGAATTTCGCTAATTATCATGCACTTTAATTTATATCTGAAGTTGTTAAGGCAAATATCATAATGTCAATTTGGTAGATGAAAACACTGAAATTTAGAGAAGATAAAGGCGTGACCAGAGACTGATGAAACTAGGAAAACTGGACATGATGTTTTGTAAATTCCTAAACCACACTCTTATTCTCCGCTCTTCTGCCTCCACAGTGCTTTTTACAAACGTTTACACGTCTGCGCCAACAGAAAACTGCTACCAGTGAAGTTATTCACTATAAAGAGACCAAGTATATCACTTATCAAACCGTAAAGGTATGTTACATTATTATAAAAATTCAGTTTAAAGAATACCCCCCCCATAAAAGGGCCGACCCACTTTGGACCATACCTCTCTGAAACTGACTTTCTGGCCCTTTGGACAAAGGTCACGTCCCCAGCCCCTGCACCTGAGCCAGCCCCGGCACCGGAGACTTGTTCAGGTAATAAATGCAGAGGAAGGCATGGGGCAGTCCCTCCACATACCGCTGGCCAATGAGATTAGGTCTCTTATTTATACTGGTAATAATTCAATCTGAATTATCATGGGAAGTAGAACTTTAAAAAAAAGACTAGAAAAGTAAATAGGAAAGAAGCAGCAGAACAGAGAGGAAGGAAGGATAGGAGAGAAAGAGAGAGAAGCAACTGTCAACACAAAAATGTCAGCATGCTAAAAGCATTGGTGAGGTACACTTACGAAAGTGGGGACCATCCCTGGCCGTGCTCTGCGGAGTGCTTTCACAGCTTGAAACACATCTATCACTTCTTCTGTGTCAGCACTTTCCAAGAGGTTTACCAAAGCACAAAATATTCCTGTTTGCTGAGATCCATCTCTATAAAAGAAAGAAAATATTAAAACAAAATTCTACCTTTTGTGGAGAAAGTGATATTGGAATAAACATCATAAGTCAGAGGTAAAAAGACATTGTCTGCTTCATGTTTACAGCAATTCTTTTGTTCCAGTCTCTTAAGAGCAAAATGTTTCTGCAAAAATCAATCTTTGATGCAAACTGTTTTCAATTTGGGAATATAATAGTCCCTTAATTTAAAAAATACTTGCCTTAGGCTTTAGAAATATACTTTCTCCTGTTTAGAATTTCGCTAATTATCATGCACTTTAATTTATATCTGAAGTTGTTAAGGCAAATATCATAATGTCAATTTGATAGATGAAAACACTGAAATTTAGAGAAGATAAAGGCGTGACCAGAGACTGATGAAACTAGGAAAACTGGACATGATGTTTTGTAAATTCCTAAACCACACTCTTATTCTCCGCTCTTCTGCCTCCACAGTGCTTTTTACAAACGTTTACACGTCTGCGCCAACAGAAAACTGCTACCAGTGAAGTTATTCACTATAAAGAGACCAAGTATATCACTTATCAAACCGTAAAGGTATGTTACATTATTATAAAAATTCAGTTTAAAGAATACCATTAGCAGAACTTTATTGTACATGATCAAGGAATGTATAGTATGTATTCAGCCATTCCCTAAGAAACACATGCAGTTTTTAAAGACTAAACTTCCCTTCTTTAGTTTTCTCTCCATGTAATATTTACCTTTAAAAACTTAAAGGAATGTCAAAAAGTAATCCCTATCTAAGGTCTTGGTTGTCGTATGTGTATGCAGTTCTAATATTGATAATGAGGCTGTCTCAAAAATTTTAAAAGCACTTTGTAAGACTTACATTTCTCATTTTGCCTTACTATTTTTTATTTCTCACTTACTGGAACATTTTTATGTAAATATTTCATATCACACATCCCTCTTTTAACATCCCTTATTTATGGTGGAATCCTAACATAGATGAAACCTAAGGGTCTGCATAACAGAAATGAAAAAAGTATTACTATCTATATTATTAAAAAGCTTTGCCTTTGAGGTCCATTCAGAGTCAGGTGCTAGGTTTTTAATCAAAGTCGCTAAGTACTGACATCTCGTTAATAAATGAGCTAAGACATGTTTATTAGAGGCAAAGCATGCAGTCTTCTGGATTCTACTGACATCCAAGAGAGTGGCTCAACTCCCTTATAAGGCAGAAATGAAATGTAACACCTACCTATCCATGCATCCTTCCACTCATTCATTCATTTTTCCAGGACACATGACACTCTAGGTTCTGCCTTAGATCAGGGATGATATGCCCTGATACTAAGGGACTCTTTATTTAAAATACTTGCCTTAGGCTTTAGAAATATACTTTCTCCTGTTTAGAATTTCGCTAATTATCATGCACTTTAATTTATATCTGAAGTTGTTAAGGCAAATATCATAATGTCAATTTGGTAGATGAAAACACTGAAATTTAGAGAAGATAAAGGCGTGACCAGAGACTGATGAAACTAGGAAAACTGGACATGATGTTTTGTAAATTCCTAAACCACACTCTTATTCTCCGCTCTTCTGCCTCCACAGTGCTTTTTACAAACGTTTACACGTCTGCGCCAACAGAAAACTGCTACCAGTGAAGTTATTCACTATAAAGAGACCAAGTATATCACTTATCAAACCGTAAAGGTATGTTACATTATTATAAAAATTCAGTTTAAAGAATACCATTAGCAGAACTTTATTGTACATGATCAAGGAATGTATAGTATGTATTCAGCCATTCCCTAAGAAACACATGCAGTTTTTAAAGACTAAACTTCCCTTCTTTAGTTTTCTCTCCATGTAATATTTACCTTTAAAAACTTAAAGGAATGTCAAAAAGTAATCCCTATCTAAGGTCTTGGTTGTCGTATGTGTATGCAGTTCTAATATTGATAATGAGGCTGTCTCAAAAATTTTAAAAGCACTTTGTAAGACTTACATTTCTCATTTTGCCTTACTATTTTTTATTTCTCACTTACTGGAACATTTTTATGTAAATATTTCATATCACACATCCCTCTTTTAACATCCCTTATTTATGGTGGAATCCTAACATAGATGAAACCTAAGGGTCTGCATAACAGAAATGAAAAAAGTATTACTATCTATATTATTAAAAAGCTTTGCCTTTGAGGTCCATTCAGAGTCAGGTGCTAGGTTTTTAATCAAAGTCGCTAAGTACTGACATCTCGTTAATAAATGAGCTAAGACATGTTTATTAGAGGCAAAGCATGCAGTCTTCTGGATTCTACTGACATCCAAGAGAGTGGCTCAACTCCCTTATAAGGCAGAAATGAAATGTAACACCTACCTATCCATGCATCCTTCCACTCATTCATTCATTTTTCCAGGACACATGACACTCTAGGTTCTGCCTTAGATCAGGGATGATATGCCCCTGATACTAAGGGACTCTTTACCTAATATTGTTGCATGAAAATGTAATTATTCTGTTTTCACAATAGTTAGCTGCTGGAGCACATGTGGGAGAATGACTGACTCCCTAAGAGGCTCCTGCAGCAGACAAGCATTTTTATCTACTACGAAAAATCTAATGTAACAGGAGGTACGGGCCAAGAGGGAAGATCCCCTGGAGAGGGGCACAGCAACCTACTCCAGTATTCTTGCCTGGAGAATCTGCTATAGACGGAGGAGCCTGGTGGACTACCACCCATGGGGTCACACAGAGTCGGACAGGACTGAGCGACTTAGCACACACACACTGCAAGACGCCAAGCAGGAAGCTGGCTTTTAGAACACACCCCGTGGAAGCCCACCGACCTGCAGTGGATGAGGAGAGGTACGTTCTTGTGATACTTATTCCCTTCCATGGAATTCTTCTTGGGAAGTTTCTGTTTGAGATTCTGGATCATCAAGACCAAATCTTTGGGTTCCGAAGGCAGCTCTTCCCCGTTCCAGTTATGAAACTGGTACTGGTACACTGTCCGTGGCTCTTTCCTCTAAAACCAGGGAAGGGAGCATGAATTTGAGGGAGACACTCAACCCATTTCATAAGTTGATTATCACATTTTCCTCACAGTTACTGTCACAGAAATTATTTTTAAAGAGTTCATCCTGGAAGCATCATATAGAGAGAGTTGCTTTGTTCTCATAGAGCAACATGTATTAGTTTTTCAACCAGATCAATTATGCCAAAGACACAAACTCCTGAAATGGTGCGTATACCTTGGAATGTCTCAGTTCAAATGCACGGACAGTATAGGCTGAAGATCTGTTGGTGTCCTTCATGTGAACTTCCACTTCTCCATATGTTTGGTTTCCTTCCTCCCAGTACTGAGCACAGGCTTCCTAGAGGACGGAGAACGTGAGTCAGCACTGCCTGCCCGGGGGCCCTGTGAGCTCTTTAGTGCGCTCGGAGCTCCACCCCTCACTGACTCTGCTCTCTGCTTTTTTCCCTCTGCTCTACTAGATTGAAAATGACTAACCGTGATGTAAAGTTGAATTCTACTCAGGAAAATCTAAAATCTATTTGAAGTATGTTAGACATCTGTCCAATGAACGCATGCATGGCTCTGCCTCGTGCAAGTCAAGGGAACCAAGGGAAAGCCCAGGTGGTCAGGACAGCACAGCAACCTCTCTGCCATCCCTGGCGGAGGGCTCAGCTTCGTTTTCCCCCACCCCCTTCCATGCCCTCATCATCCTCTTTAAGAATGGATGGGGGCTTCCCTGGTGGTCCAGTGGGTAAGGACGCCGCCTTGCAGCTCAGGGGGCGCCGGTTCAATCCCTGGCCTGGGAGGATCCCACGTGCCGCGGAGCAGCTGGACCGATGTGTCCAATCACTGAGCCAGAGCTCTGGGGCTCATGCGCCCAGAGCCGGTGTTCTGCGACAACAGAGGCCACCGCGATGGGAGGCCCACACGGGCCAAAGAACAAAGATGGATGAAAAATAGATAAGTGAAAGACCAATAGAAGTGGCCCGCATGCCTCCACCCCCCAAACCGCCCCCCCCAGAAAAACAGAATGGATGGATTGGGCTGATGTAGGTCATGACCCTTGTATGAATTTAGATCTCTCTGTCCCTCCAGGTGCCCTTGGGGAAGGAGACTGCATATGTCAAAGCTTCATCTCTATCTTGTCTGTGTCTTTGGACTGGCCGTCTCAGGAAAGGATCAGGCTGAAGAACAGGTAAATCACAGAAATAGTTCCTCCTTCCTCAAATGATTTTCCACTAACTGCAGATCCACAGGTGCTGACCACAATATTCATTCCTGTCTGAAATCCCATTCCATCCTCTGACTTTCCCAATTTAGATGAAGGAAAAGACCCCTAGAATTACATCCTTTAAAAAAAAGTAAAGAAAAAACCACAAAACATAAAATAGCTAGTGGGGAGTTGCTGTAGGGCACAGTGAGCCCAGCTCAGTGTTCTGTGACGACCCAGAGGGGCGGGCTGGAGGGGGCAGGCGGAAAGAATAGTGTAAAACAATTATCTTCCAATGAATTTTTTGAAAAGAAACAAAAGGAAAATGAAAAGAGAAAAACAGAAGAATAAAAACCAGTTTTCTATGCACAAGGATAGGGGAGCAGGGAAAGAGAGAGAAAACGAATACACATAGCATAATCGCATACTTCTGAGAACATTCATTACATGAGCTTTAACATATGTCAGATAATGTGTTAGGTGCTCAAAACTGAGATGTATGGCCAGGATAAGTTTGATAGCTTGAGGTATTACGAAAAGGCTCAAATACACGTTACAGGCATCAGGCAGAATGTCAAATTAGATCTTAGGTTCATCTCCAATAGAGAGCTTTATGACACTAACTATTACACAGATATAAAGAAGACAGGATTTAGATACACTTTTCAAGAATTTTATCTTTATAGAAGTATAGGATCAAAATGAGAAGAGAGGGGATATATAGATACATGGAATGTCAGAAAATTAAGACTCAGTGATGAGAACACAAATGATGTGTTAAGGTTCAGTCAGTAACTCTACTTGTCCAGGATGGAAAGTGTGAAAAATATACAAGCACAAGGAAACAGAAAGATGTGTTGGGTCCAATTATTGAGGGTCTTAAGTGTCAGAGCAAGGAGGTGGGTTTCTATCTAACAAAAATAAAAGAAGAAAGAAGTGGCTGTTTTGTGTGTGTGTGTGTGTGTGGGTGTGTGTGTGTGTGTGTGTGTGTGTGTGTGTGTGTGTGTGTGTGTGTGTGGGTGGGTGTGTGTGTGTGTGTGTGTGTGTGGGTGGTATAAAAGTCACATACTACAAAATGCACTGTCTTAACCACGTTTACCTACAGTTCAGTTCTCTGTGCAACTCTCACATCATCCTTCTCCCAAGAATTCCACTTTCCTAAACTGAAACTCCATCCCCATAAAGCACTGAGTTTCCATCCATCCCCCTACACCCACCCCAGCGCCTGGCATCTATCTATATGTTTGACTTTATGAATTTGACTTTCTAGGGACCGTGTTTAAGTGGACTCAGACAGTATTTGTCTGTACCTACTGCATACTTCCCTGGAGACTCAGACAGTAAAGAATCCACCTGCGACGCAGGAGATCCAGGTTGTATCCCTGGGTCAGGAAGATCCCCCGGAGAAGGGAATGGCAACCCCCTGCAGTATTCTTGCCTGGAGAATTCCATGGACAGAAGAGCCTCTCAAGGTACAGTCCATGGGATTGCCAACAGTCAGACACGGCTGACAGATGAACGCTTTCACTGCATACTGGAATCTATGCTTAAGTGTCACTTAATATATGCCCTACAGACAGACTGTACCTCCTTCGATTTTTCCCTGTGCTATACAGTAGGTCCTCACCAGCCACCTGCTTCATGTGGTCTGCTGTGCGTAGCCGAGGGAGGCTCGGAGGTTATTCTGCATTAGATGATCTGTGAACAGTGGGCAGAGGTGGTGGGGCAGGACAGGCAAACGGGAGGAATGGTCCAAAACCCAGATGAAAACTCTGGAAAGGCCTGTGCTTGGATGGAAGCTGGAGAGAATGAACAAAGGGAATCGAGTGACAGGGGATCAGAAGGACTGGGGTGAGTGATCCAAGAATGACGAATCAGATTGTGTGACAGAAAGACGTGAAAGGAGAGAGTCTCAAAAGCACAAACCTGGTCTCCGTTCTTCAGTTCTGTCAGCATAACGATCACCTTGACTTTTCTTTGGAAGATCATCTGCCAGAAGTCACCAACGGTCTCTTTCAGGGGCCCCTGAGCTGCAATCATCACTTCAGGCTTCCAGTAACTCTTTAGAAAAAGAAACAAATGAGACCCGGTTACTACGCTGACCAGAGAACAGTGGATTCTTAACAACAACAACAAAAAACAGGAAGTAGAGAAACTTGACTTGATGTCAGTGCTGTTACATAAAAGTATTAAGATTCTTAGGTGCCATCCTGTGATGAACCAATAATGGAAGAGAATATAACAAAGAATGTGTGTGTAACTGAATCACTTTGCTGTACAGCAGAAATTAATGCAATGTTGTAAAGCAGCTAGACTTCAACTCATTTTTTTAAAAAGTGCCGAAACAGATTCTTAGATCCAAAAAAAGCAATGTGATACCTCTATAAAAGATATTAGTTAATGATAATACTTGGCTAATAATGTAAAATCAAATTATTAATTTTGATTTTGATTATAATAATGTATAACCAATTATTTCAGAAAACCAATTTTTCTTTCCAAAATACTATTTTTTCATTTGAAAACCTTAATGTGATTATTAAAGTATAAGCATTTCATTATGTCTCTAATCTGTGTTTATATATTCTTTTGCTATCTTGTAATTAATAGTCGATGAATAAGTATTTTAAGAAAATTGGGAAAAGAAATAAACCCAATTTAGTGTATATGCAAAAAGTATTTACTGAATTACTAGAAATTCCTGTTTGAATTCTGAAAGGCAGATCTGATAAGGCTTAGACCAGCGGTTTCCGAGGAGGAGGAGAGGGAACAAACATTTTCTAGCCTAAAATGTTTGCCACGATAAAGATCTACTCTGAAGCTAACTTTATTGTATTCTGGAGGCAGACACTGGACTGTCTCACCAGCCTTGATGGCCGGAGACCATCCTCTAGCTAACCTTATGCTAATGTTGTGGGCGTGGGCCTAGCAAGACCTTTACAGACTTAAGATAGTCTTTTGATCTTTTTTTAATAACCAACTGGAAAGTACAAAATGCCTTGTCAAAGCTAGCTTCTGGGGGTATTCTTTTATCCCTCCTTCCAGTGCCTATGCTGGAAGCTTTCTCTATCCTTTTTTTCTTTAATAAAACTTGTCCTGCATGAAGCTCTGAGTGACCAGAGCCAAGTCTTCTTGATCCCAATGTGAAATCTTCCCCTTTGGAGATCAAGAATCCGACACCATTCATGGTAAGCTATCCATCGTCATCTATCAATTCTCAGTATATTTAAAAAAAAAAAAAAAAAGTATGTGAGACAGACTCAAAGATTCAGAAAATCTGATTGAAACATTTTTGACTGTCCAAATATGCACATTTGGATCTGCTTACAATTTGGGTATCTAAGTATGTATAAACATTTTCAAATATTTACTTTTGCTGAAATTTCATTATTTTTCAAATTGTACTACAGTCATATTTGTCATAACTTGTAAGTGCTTGTTTTGTTTTGTATCAACTTGTTAGCTTTTAACATCTAAGTATTGTAACAAGTCAAGGTACAGTATTAAAAATTAAAACTTTCATGTCAATCAGTACACAGCTATGGTCTAGCTCATGAACGTCTCTAAAACCACCAGCGCATGGCGGTCACAACGCCTGTGATTTGTTGGCGCTGGACCGGGCGTGCGGGGACTCACCAAGGGACCCCCCTCAAGGAGGCGTTGCATTTTATCTGCTCGGCCTCGTACCAAGTTTAAAAGTCACTTTCCTAATCTGTGTTTATATATTCTTTTGCTATCTTGTAATTAATAGTCGATGAATAAGTTTTAAAAAAGGGCCCAATTTAGTGTATATGCAAAAGTATTTACTGAATTACTAGAAATTCCTGTTTGAATTCTGAAAGGCAGATCTGATAAGGCTTAGACCAGCGGTTTCCGAGGAGGAGGAGAGGGAACAAACATTTTCTAGCCTAAAATGTTTGCCACGATAAAGATCTACTCTGAAGCTAACTTTATTGTATTCTGGAGGCAGACACTGGACTGTCTCACCAGCCTTGATGGCCAGAGACCATCCTCTAGCTAACCTTATGCTAATGTTGTGGGCGTGGGCCTAGCAAGACCTTTACAGACTTAAGATAGTCTTTTGATCTTTTTTTAATAACCAACTGGAAAGTACAAAATGCCTTGTCAAAGCTAGCTTCTGGGGGTATTCTTTTATCCCTCCTTCCAGTGCCTATGCTGGAAGCTTTCTCTATCCTTTTTTTCTTTAATAAAACTTGTCCTGCATGAAGCTCTGAGTGACCAGAGCCAAGTCTTCTTGATCCCAATGTGAAATCTTCCCCTTTGGAGATCAAGAATCCGACACCATTCGTGGTAAGCTATCCATCGTCATCTATCAATTCTCAGTATATTTTAAAAAAAAAAAAAAAAGTATGTGAGACAGACTCAAAGATTCAGAAAATCTGATTGAAACATTTTTGACTGTCCAAATATGCACATTTGGATCTGCTTACAATTTGGGTATCTAAGTATGTATAAACATTTTCAAATATTTACTTTTGCTGAAATTTCATTATTTTTCAAATTGTACTACAGTCATATTTGTCATAACTTGTAAGTGCTTGTTTTGTTTTGTATCAACTTGTTAGCTTTTAACATCTAAGTATTGTAACAAGTCAAGGTACAGTATTAAAAATGAAAACTTTCATGTCAATCAGTACACAGCTATGGTCTAGCTCATGAACGTCTCTAAAACCACCAGCGCATGGCGGTCACAACGCCTGTGATTTGTTGGCGCTGGACCGGGGCGTGCGGGGGACTCACCAGGACGAAGGAGGCGTTGATGTATCTGCTCGCCTCGTCCGAGTCACTTTCCTCGTCGGAGGACGCGTCCGAGTCGTGCTCACTCTCCCTGCTCATCTCCAGCTCGTGTTTCAGGGCTACTCTGTTAAAGTCATCTGTGCAAAATAAAAATACACTTAAATTTAGTTTCAAAAAACCATCTCTGCTTGACTATCACATGGAAATTAGAAAGTCACTTAGTGACAGATTGCATTATGTAAACTTACCAATCTACACGGAACAAGATTCTGTTCCATTCTCATTGATTAACAAATTATTTTTTAAAACTCTAATAGAGAATCCCAGGAAAGTCCCACGAAAAAATATAGGCCATAACTCTGTCATAATGTTCCATATGATTATTCAATCTTTGATACACATACTTTAGTTTTCCATGGAATAGCATTAATTTGCTGGATAAAAGTTTTAAAAATACATCTGTAAGTTAATAAAAATACATAGCTTAGGTCAACCTAATTTTTCATTTATATCTTATTAACATTAAATTAATCTTAATTAACTATCTCAGATAATTATTTCATTGAGAAAAGTATTTAGACCATAATTTCTCACCATTTCAGTTTCTTTAATTTATAATAACATGATCAAATGATCTGATTAGTTGCATTGCCATCAATTTCATCTCTTAAACTGTATTCATAAAGCCCTCTTCAGAAATTAGCTAGGTCAGCCATGCATTGATCCAATTTACTGGTTGTCTACCTCAGGTTATATTTTCTGCTAATTTTAGCATATGAATATTTATTTAGCAACTGAATAAAACTATAGTTGTATAGATATGATCCTATCCATATACTAATATATCAAAAGATGCATATTTTGATGTTACATGTGATGATCAATAGTTTATAGTATATTTCCCACCTACTTTTAACCTCCCTGATGTAAGGGTGGGATAAACAGAAAACAGAAAGGGAGGGCTTCCCTGGTGGTCCAGTGGGTAAGGACACCGCCTTGCAGTGCAAGGGGCGCCAGTTCGATCCCTGGCCTGGGAAGATCCCACGTGCCACCGAGCGGCTGGACTGATGTGTCCGATTACCGAGCAGGAGCTCTGGAGCGCATGCGCCCAGAGCCGGTGCTCTGCGACAACAGGCCACCGCGATGGGAGGCCCACACGGGCCGAAGAACAAAGATGGATGAAAACAGACAAATGAAAGACCAATAGAAGTGGCCCGACTGCCCCTCTCCCTCCTTTCCCACCCCACCCTACCCAAGGAAAAAAAAAAAAAAAAAAACAACCACCCCGAGGTACACAGACTGTAGTCTCCAAAAAAAAAGAAAGAAAACAGAAAGGGAACAAAATACTGTAGTTTTGCCATTTGGCAATTACCGTGGAATGAATAACTGCAATACACTGAAGAGGTAGGAAAACACTGTAAAGAGAACTTGGCTTCTCCACCCAGCTTCAGAGATTATGTCTTTCTCAAAACTCATTTCTGAACTAATTGATAAAAGAAAACACTGCAAACAGTCTGTCCTCCAAAGTCCACTGTAAGTGTTTGGGGTTCAATGTATTTGCTACAACTAAAATTTAGATAATCTGTAACTATTCCCTACTGTCAAGCAAATGTTGAAAAGTTGCTTCCCAAAGGTTTGCCTGTGTGTCTCACATTAAACAAATTGGAAGGAGAATGTCACTATGATACAAAAGATAAACTACATACACGGAATGATGTTAGAATTCCTGTTTTTGCTCTTGTTTTCTTCTTGGTTTCCAATGTGCTGTATCCTCCAGCTTCGATAAGAAGGAAGTCTCTGAAGGAAAAAACAGAAGGAAATGTCTTTAAGCAGTTAATGGCTGGCTCAGGTTATATTTTCTGCTAATTTTAGCATATGAATATTTATTTAGCAACTGAATAAAACTATAGTTGTATAGATATGATCCTATCCATATACTAATATATCAAAAGATGCATATTTTGATGTTACATGTGATGATCAATAGTTTATAGTATATTTCCCACCTACTTTTAACCTCCCTGATGTAAGGGTGGGATAAACAGAAAACAGAAAGGGAGGGCTTCCCTGGTGGTCCAGTGGGTAAGGACACCGCCTTGCAGTGCAAGGGGCGCCAGTTCGATCCCTGGCCTGGGAAGATCCCACGTGCCACCGAGCGGCTGGACTGATGTGTCCGATTACCGAGCAGGAGCTCTGGAGCGCATGCGCCCAGAGCCGGTGCTCTGCGACAACAGGCCACCGCGATGGGAGGCCCACATGGGCCGAAGAACAAAGATGGATGAAAACAGACAAATGAAAGACCAATAGAAGTGGCCCGACTGCCCCTCTCCCTCCTTTCCCACCCCACCCTACCCAAGGAAAAAAAAAAAAAAAAAACAACCACCCCGAGGTACACAGACTGTAGTCTCCAAAAAAAAAAAAAGAAAGAAAACAGAAAGGGAACAAAAAAATACTGTAGTTTTGCCATTTGGCAATTACCGTGGAATGAATAACTGCAATACACTGAAGAGGTAGGAAAACACTGTAAAGAGAACTTGGCTTCTCCACCCAGCTTCAGAGATTATGTCTTTCTCAAAACTCATTTCTGAACTAATTGATAAAAGAAAACACTGCAAACAGTCTGTCCTCCAAAGTCCACTGTAAGTGTTTGGGGTTCAATGTATTTGCTACAACTAGAATTTAGATAATCTGTAACTATTCCCTACTGTCAAGCAAATGTTGAAAAGTTGCTTCCCAAAGGTTTGCCTGTGTGTCTCACATTAAACAAATTGGAAGGAGAATGTCACTATGATACAAAAGATAAACTACATACACGGAATGATGTTAGAATTCCTGTTTTTGCTCTTGTTTTCTTCTTGGTTTCCAATGTGCTGTATCCTCCAGCTTCGATAAGAAGGAAGTCTCTGAAGGAAAAAAACAGAAGGGAAATGTCTTTAAGCAGTTAATGGCTGGCTCAGTTTTATTATTGGAGCATAAGATGCTCCCTAGAGAAAAGAATTTCATTTAAGTTTTGCATACATTCCCTAAGGTCCCAATTGTTAACTTTGTCCCTGATTTTTTTTTTTAATTGTTCAGGTCTTAAGTTCCTTGCCATGGTGAGTCTGAACATATACAATTATGTAGCAGAATATGTCTCCTGGTGAAAAGGTGCTCGATAGAAAAGAAAAACATGGTTTGTTCTTTTTATGTTAAAAGCACTGCACAGGTATTAGTTATGCTCCATATGTCAAAAGCAATGTTACATTATTTTAAATGATACAAAGTCAATTCTCCAGGATAAAACATTCACAGATGACTTGACCCATGCTTTGCATCTTTGCATAATCAATACTTCATTTCTTTAAGCCTTCCGGACTCTTCCCCTCTCCCTCCTTCTAGTTAATAGTTGGTGAGACTGGTCACCTCTTGGTGAAGCTCTCAAATCCTTCTGTGTTTCTTCCTACTAAGGACAACGACTTTCATTTCTCACTTGAAAACATCAACAGTTTCTTCACTAGCCTCTTGACTCTCAATTTCACTTGCTCTAATCCTTCTAAAACACAACAGGGCATGTCCCTCTGAGGCTTCTGGCAGCTTTCCATCTTTGTGAGGAAGAATCCAGCATCTGCACAGCCCAGAGAGCCTCTGGGGGCGGGGGGTGCCCGACTGTCTCGGCCGTCTCCCTCCTACTGGACCCTCTCCACTGCAGCCCTACCAACCTCCTCCATCCTTGGAAGCAGCCAAGCTGTCCTTTAACTCTTGACAGACTCGCAGGTGTGCTTTCTGCCTGGACTACCCTTGGCCCTTTCCGTCACTCTGCTGACTTCTATTTGCCCTTTTGGATATCTGTTGAAAGGTCAGCTTCTTAAACTGGAAGATCCTGCCTGCAGCTTTCTCTTCCCAATAAATAACTTACATATTTGTCAAATGAATAAATAGCCTAACCTGAGGGAGCTTATCATGCCTAGTTTAGTAGGTTATACACACTTCATGCAAAGAGCCAATGTGCTGTATCCTCCAGCTTCGATAAGAAGGAAGTCTCTGAAGGAAAAAAACAGAAGGGAAATGTCTTTAAGCAGTTAATGGCTGGCTCAGTTTTATTATTGGAGCATAAGATGCTCCCTAGAGAAAAGAATTTCATTTAAGTTTTGCATACATTCCCTAAGGTCCCAATTGTTAACTTTGTCCCTGATTTTTTTTTTTTAATTGTTCAGGTCTTAAGTTCCTTGCCATGGTGAGTCTGAACATATACAATTATGTAGCAGAATATGTCTCCTGGTGAAAAGGTGCTCGATAGAAAAGAAAAACATGGTTTGTTCTTTTTATGTTAAAAGCACTGCACAGGTATTAGTTATGCTCCATATGTCAAAAGCAATGTTACATTATTTTAAATGATACAAAGTCAATTCTCCAGGATAAAACATTCACAGATGACTTGACCCATGCTTTGCATCTTTGCATAATCAATACTTCATTTCTTTAAGCCTTCCGGACTCTTCCCCTCTCCCTCCTTCTAGTTAATAGTTGGTGAGACTGGTCACCTCTTGGTGAAGCTCTCAAATCCTTCTGTGTTTCTTCCTACTAAGGACAACGACTTTCATTTCTCACTTGAAAACATCAACAGTTTCTTCACTAGCCTCTTGACTCTCAATTTCACTTGCTCTAATCCTTCTAAAACACAACAGGGCATGTCCCTCTGAGGCTTCTGGCAGCTTTCCATCTTTGTGAGGAAGAATCCAGCATCTGCACAGCCCAGAGAGCCTCTGGGGGCGGGGGGTGCCCGACTGTCTCGGCCGTCTCCCTCCTACTGGACCCTCTCCACTGCAGCCCTACCAACCTCCTCCATCCTTGGAAGCAGCCAAGCTGTCCTTTAACTCTTGACAGACTCGCAGGTGTGCTTTCTGCCTGGACTACCCTTGGCCCTTTCCGTCACTCTGCTGACTTCTATTTGCCCTTTTGGATATCTGTTGAAAGGTCAGCTTCTTAAACTGGAAGATCCTGCCTGCAGCTTTCTCTTCCCAATAAATAACTTACATATTTGTCAAATGAATAAATAGCCTAACCTGAGGGAGCTTATCATGCCTAGTTCAGTAGGTTATACACACTTCATGCAAAGAGCCAACACATCAGAAAAGGCCCTGCTGCTGGGAAAGCTTGAGGACAGGAGGAGAAGGTTGTGACAGAGGAGGAGATGGTTGGATGGCACCCCCATCTCAATGGACGTGAGTTCAAGCCAACTTCAGGAGATAGTGAAGGACAGGGGAGACTGGAGTGCTACAGTCCATGGGGTCACAAAGAGTTGGGCATGACTTAGCCACTAAGCAACAACAATACTCACATGTGTCTCTGTGTGTATATTACATACACATGTTTCAAAAAATATGATGCCGGGCTTCCCCTGGTGGCCCAGTGGGTAAGGACACCACCTTGCAGTGCAAGGGGCGCCGGTTCGAGCCCTGGCCTGGGAAGATCCCACGTGCCGTGGAGCGGCTGGACTGATGTATCCAATTACCGAGCCGGAGCTCTGGAGCGCATGCGCCCAGAGCCGGTGCTCTGCAACGACAGATGCCACCGCGATGGGAGGCCCACAGGAGCCAAAGAACAAAGACGGATGAACATAGAGAAACAAAAGACCAATAGAAGTTGCCCGCCTGCTCCCCTGCCTCCCCAACCCGATCCCCACCCTAAATAAATAAATAAATAAATCTTTAAAAAAAAAAAAAAAGATGCCTTCTTTCAAGCTCAATACAGCACCTTGTTTCAAACCACACTGCAGTCTCTTCATCTCTCAGCCCCTTCGCCTCCTATAGTTTTCCTCCTCTCTTCACCCACCCACAGTTTCCACTCCACTTTTATAGGTAGGTTTCATTTAAAAATTATGATTTCAACCAAATCTGCTATGGAAAATTACCTCCATTCTTCCTAGCCATTTATTCTAGCACCCTCAATTCATCAATCTGCAATCCCAGAAAAACCTTTAACATCCTATTTTCATGACTTTCTCATTGAGCCTCGTGTCTTTCTGTGGTCAATATGCTCTTTATAGATCACCTTACATCATTCATTCACAAACGCTCTCAGCTCTTTTGCCTCCCAACTTTCAGTTAGTCACTTTTAAAAATCATAGATGTGTTTAACCCAACTCCATATAGCCTCTAACCCAATGCTACTGTAGTAAACAAGCAAACAAACAAAAATACAACTGACAGACTCTCTTAGAATTCATGACAATGAATGTAAAATGATTCACAATAATTTCTGGCCACCTCACCACCTTTGCCTGAGAGACTGATTTCCTACTTTGATAGAACTATTTCATATGTTTTTCTTTTTTTTTTCAAACACAAGCCCTTCTTTGCCCTACTCACTTCTTCCTCTGTAAATTCTCAACCAGTGGCCTTATTTCACATTTTCTTGAGAATACAAAGGCAATTAGACGTGAACTGCCTATACTCACATGTGTCTCTGTGTGTATATTACATACACATGTTTCAAAAAATATGATGCCGGGCTTCCCCTGGTGGCCCAGTGGGTAAGGACACCACCTTGCAGTGCAAGGGGCGCCGGTTCGAGCCCTGGCCTGGGAAGATCCCACGTGCCGTGGAGCGGCTGGACTGATGTATCCAATTACAGAGCCGGAGCTCTGGAGCGCATGCGCCCAGAGCCGGTGCTCTGCAACGACAGATGCCACCGCGATGGGAGGCCCACAGGAGCCAAAGAACAAAGACGGATGAACATAGAGAAACGAAAGACCAATAGAAGTGGCCCGCCTGCTCCCCTGCCTCCCCAACCCGATCCCCACCCTAAATAAATAAATAAATAAATCTTTAAAAAAAAAAAAAAGATGCCTTCTTTCAAGCTCAATACAGCACCTTGTTTCAAACCACACTGCAGTCTCTTCATCTCTCAGCCCCTTCGCCTCCTATAGTTTTCCTCCTCTCTTCACCCACCCACAGTTTCCACTCCACTTTTATAGGTAGGTTTCATTTAAAAATTATGATTTCAACCAAATCTGCTATGGAAAATTACCTCCATTCTTCCTAGCCATTTATTCTAGCACCCTCAATTCATCAATCTGCAATCCCAGAAAAACCTTTAACATCCTATTTTCATGACTTTCTCATTGAGCCTCGTGTCTTTCTGTGGTCAATATGCTCTTTATAGATCACCTTACATCATTCATTCACAAACGCTCTCAGCTCTTTTGCCTCCCAACTTTCAGTTAGTCACTTTTAAAAATCATAGATGTGTTTAACCCAACTCCATATAGCCTCTAACCCAATGCTACTGTAGTAAACAAGCAAACAAACAAAAATACAACTGACAGACTCTCTTAGAATTCATGACAATGAATGTAAAATGATTCACAATAATTTCTGGCCACCTCACCACCTTTGCCTGAGAGACTGATTTCCTACTTTGATAGAACTATTTCATATGTTTTTCTTTTTTTTTTCAAACACAAGCCCTTCTTTGCCCTACTCACTTCTTCCTCTGTAAATTCTCAACCAGTGGCCTTATTTCACATTTTCTTGAGAATACAAAGGCAATTAGACGTGAACTGCCTCAACATCCCATCACTAATCTACCAGTCAACCTGCACCTCTACCCTCATCTTTTACCCTCTTCATTGAAGACCATGCCCTTGGTCGGCTAGTTTTTCCACCATAATGAGGTCTGCTGGTTGAATCCCGCAGCTTGGTGATCATCTCAAGCCCTGCTCTCACCCCTCACCCTGACCCCATTCTGATCCAAAACATTAAACGACTCTATATTTTATTAAAAGCACATTCCTGTTCTTGTTGTGAAACCCTCTGAACTGACCGGTTTGGTAGGTCACGCAAAGATTCAATAAACTGAAAATCAGAGGTGAAAGAGAAACTTATAAACAAGGTAGCTATACCAACTCTCTGAAATCATCCTGAGCCCCATCCTAGGTTAATTTTCAGAGTAATTGCCTAATAAATAGGTTAGGAGGCACATATTTATCCTTTAGCTTCTGTCTACCAGCTCCAGCCAGTTCCTGTTCCTAAGTCGTCATAAACTCCTCTAATTATTCCTTTACAAACCAAAACCAGATGCAGCTGTTAAAGGTGAGACGCTCCGCTGCCTTTGGCGGGCCAAGTTTGTGGCCATGTACTATTATTTTGACACTTTGTTTTATACCAGATTAATGAGGAATGATTCAAATGCTGGCTGTAGAGTCACATGGCTGGATTTACACAAGTTTCCTACATCGTGGCTGTGTCCTTTCAGGTATTTCTGAGCTCTATGTGTCTGAGCCCTTCATCTGTGCTCCATGTAATGGCAACGCCCAAACACAAGAGCCACGCCAAGGGCACGGGATGGGGCTGGGAAGCAGGCAGAAGATCAAGCTGCTGCTGTCACCTGGAACTCAGCCTCCAGAGGGGAAGGCTCACTGGGCGGATCTCTTTTCTTCATGTTAGACAGATACGGCTGTAACTCAGACAGGCTCACTTCTGTTTCCCCAAACTGATTGTACTCCACCAAGGCCTGATGGATCAAGATGTACTGTGCCTGCATTTTCAAGGAAGGATAGAGACAATCAATTGACCATTCACAGTCCTATAAATCATATTTAAACAAATTACACATTCCCCAAAGTTTGTTCACATGGAGACAATGTATGGAAAAACTGATATCTGTAATATTTAAATAATCTGGAAAGTTGACTTTCATAGTTGTCTGAGATACAAGTAAATTCGATCTTAGATTATTTTTCCAGGTTAAAAAAAAAAATCTTCATAAATAGGCATCTAGAAGGTAGGTCACAGTTTATATTTTATTCCTAACAGTTAAAGAAAAACTTACCTGTTAGTTCATCCTGAAATTAATATTGAGTCAGCAGGTTAAATTACTACTATATAAAGCTATAATGTTCCATACTATATCTAAGAGGAAAAAAAGCAAGTTGATATTCCATAAAACATGTTTTCAAAAAGTTCTCTAGAATCTTTTTAAATAGAGAGATTATAGAAAAGAATCTGCCTGCAACGGGTTCAATCTCCGGGTCAGGAAGACTCCTTGGAGAAGGGAATGACGACCCACTGCAGTATTCTTTGGGCTTCCCTGGGCACCCAGATGGGAAAGAATCTGCCCACAACGCGGGAGACCTGGGCTCTGTCCCTGGGTTGGGAAGATCCCCTGGAGGAGGGCATGGCAACCCACGCCAGTCATCTTGCCTGGAGAATCCCATAGACAGAGGAGCCTGGCGGGCTGCAGTCCATGGGGTCACAGAGTCCGACACGACTGAATGACCAACACTCCCATGCATTTCTTAACAATTACATAAATTGTACTGTATGTGTTTCATCGGGTGACTGTAGTCACTCATTGGAGCACCTACCCCCACTGACAGCTACAGACCTAGATGAATCCTGTCAACAGCAGCAGAACATGTGTGTACAAAGAGTCAGCCTGCCCACATTCTGCTGGCCTATTCCCACACTGATATATATTTAAAGCTCTCCATTCTTTTGTGCTCCTAGCAATGCTGAATGCAACAGACGCTGTTGAATGTGTGTCTAGTTGCACACATTGAGAATGCTTCTCTTGGGTACGTATGTATATATGGAATTTCTGGGTCGAGTGCAGACATTCTCAATAATATCTATCAACTACAGGTACTGACAACGTGCATGTTCCAGGGATTTGTGTAAGTGCTTTACTTGGATTACATTCCGTGTCTTAATTCTGTAAGGTAAATACTCTTATCATCTCCATTTGGATGACTTCACTCAGGCACAAGAACTTTAAAAACTGTAAAAGGGTGCATGATATTAAGAATAACTAGGGCTTCCCCAGTCGTCCAGTGGGTAAGGACACCACCTTGCAGTGCAAGGGGCGCCGGTTCGAGCCCTGGCCTGGGAAGGTCCCACGTGCCGCGGAGCGGCTGGACTGATGTGTCCAATTACCGAGCCAGAGCTCTGGGGTGCATGCGCCCAGAGCCGGCGCTCTGCCACAACAGAGGCCACTGCGATGGGAGGCCCACAGGAGCCAAAGAACAAAGACGGGAGTGCAATGCGCCAGTTGATATTCCATAAAACATGAAATCAATCTTTTAAATAGAGAGATTATAGAAAAGAATCTGCCTGCAACGGGTTCAATCTCCGGGTCAGGAAGACTCCTTGGAGAAGGGAATGACGACCCACTGCAGTATTCTTTGGGCTTCCCTGGGCACCCAGATGGGAAAGAATCTGCCCACAACGCGGGAGACCTGGGCTCTGTCCCTGGGTTGGGAAGATCCCCTGGAGGAGGGCATGGCAACCCACGCCAGTCATCTTGCCTGGAGAATCCCATAGACAGAGGAGCCTGGCGGGCTGCAGTCCATGGGGTCACAGAGTCCGACACGACTGAATGACCAACACTCCCATGCATTTCTTAACAATTACATAAATTGTACTGTATGTGTTTCATCGGGTGACTGTAGTCACTCATTGGAGCACCTACCCCCACTGACAGCTACAGACCTAGATGAATCCTGTCAACAGCAGCAGAACATGTGTGTACAAAGAGTCAGCCTGCCCACATTCTGCTGGCCTATTCCCACACTGATATATATTTAAAGCTCTCCATTCTTTTGTGCTCCTAGCAATGCTGAATGCAACAGACGCTGTTGAATGTGTGTCTAGTTGCACACATTGAGAATGCTTCTCTTGGGTACGTATGTATATATGGAATTTCTGGGTCGAGTGCAGACATTCTCAATAATATCTATCAACTACAGGTACTGACAACGTGCATGTTCCAGGGATTTGTGTAAGTGCTTTACTTGGATTACATTCCGTGTCTTAATTCTGTAAGGTAAATACTCTTATCATCTCCATTTGGATGACTTCACTCAGGCACAAGAACTTTAAAAACTGTAAAAGGGTGCATGATATTAAGAATAACTAGGGCTTCCCCAGTCGTCCAGTGGGTAAGGACACCACCTTGCAGTGCAAGGGGCGCCGGTTCGAGCCCTGGCCTGGGAAGGTCCCACGTGCCGCGGAGCGGCTGGACTGATGTGTCCAATTACCGAGCCAGAGCTCTGGGGTGCATGCGCCCAGAGCCGGCGCTCTGCCACAACAGAGGCCACTGCGATGGGAGGCCCACAGGAGCCAAAGAACAAAGACGGATGAAAATAGAGAAATGAAAGACCAATAGAAGTGGCCCGCCAGCTCCCCGCCCTCCCCAACACGACGCCGCCCAAAATAAATAAATAAATAAATCTTAAAAAAAAAAAGAATAACTAGGGCTTCCCCAGTGGTCCAGTGGGTAAGGACACCACCTTGCAGTGCAAGGGGTGCCAGTTTGATCCCTGGCCTGGGAAGATCCCACGTGCCATGGAGCGGCTGGGCCGGTGTCTCCAATTATGAGCCAGCATTTTGGGGCACATGCACCCAGAGCCAGTGCTCTGCGACAACAGAGGCCACTGCGATGGGAGGCCCACACGGGCCAAAGAACAAAGAAGGATGAAAATAGATAAATGAAAGACCAATAGAAGAGGCCTTCCCGCCCCTCTCCCTCCCCAACCTGCCCTCTGCCCTCCAAAAAAGAATAACTAGCACAATTTGAAACTTCTAAACCTAGTTCCGAAAACTAGACCCTTAACCACTGTACTGTACTGTTCTGTCTCCCTAGCTTTAATTTTATGAAATGCTGCCAAATTGGGTTTTGGCATTTTTAATTGTTTCCTAATCAGATATGTATAAATGGCATTTCATTATTTTTAAAAATATATTTTATAGTCAACCTTCTTCCACAGTACTCTTGGCCTCCAGAGCAAAGTGCTTCTAAGTACGACTGGGGCTTTTGTTTTCAGGAAACGAAAAGAAGCTGCTGTCTGAGCCTGAGAAGAATCTGGACTTCCTTTAAGGTGACTATTCCCACCACAAAAAGATTAAAATCAGAAGCTGAATGTGAGGCTAGCGCCTGGCGTCCGGGACCTACCTCCACCTGCACCATGAGGCACCGCTGTCGCCTTAGCTTGACGACGTAGCCGTAGACATCCACCTTGTTCTCCGCCTCCAGGCCTTCCAGCATGGCGTCGATTCCAATATAGGTGCCCGTGCGTCCAACGCCAGCACTGTCAAAACAGAGCAATGGCAGGACATGAAAAGCCCGTAAGTGTGAAGCAGGGAAAGCAGTCTAACTTCCTCCTCATAGACTTGTTTCTTGAAGCAGCAATTGCCACAGGGGAGGGTGGCCCCACCTGCCCAACAGGGGAGGCGATGGAGAGCCCTGGGCTCCGGGTGGAGGGCATCCCTCACCTGCAGTGCACCACAATAGGGCCGCTGAAGAAGTTGCTGAAAGCAGTCACTCTCCTGCGCAGCTTGAGGAGCAGGTGAGGGTCTTCAGGGACCCCGTGGTCTGGCCAGCTGGTGAACTGGATGTGAGTCACTGCTCGTCCATTGGCTTTTTCTTTTTTCTAGTCAGGAGACAATGTTTCCTTTAGGTGATTTATTTTCCTCAAAGCAAACTCTAGAACGTAAATAGGTGGAAGGGAGGACTGACACAAAACCCTTCTCGTGCAAGTATTTTTTCATCCATGATGACATTTCCCCCTCCAGTGAATAAGTAGGAATTGAGACATCAGGCAGAGACGGCAAGCACTAGCCAGTAAGCAGGTACGTCCCAGGAGGGTGAGCAACGTATGACAAGTGCAGCTGAAACTGCGAGGAACGTTCATGCTGCCATGGCAAAAACAAAAACATCAGAGCAAATACGCAAAGCACGGGGCTGGCAGGTGCTCATGAAAAGATATAAAGTAAAAGCCACTCTCACAGCTGTGTGTTCCAAAGGATTTCATTTTTTTAAAATTTTTTATTTTAATAGATATGTATAAATGGCATTTCATTATTTTTAAAAATATATTTTATAGTCAACCTTCTTCCACAGTACTCTTGGCCTCCAGAGCAAAGTGCTTCTAAGTACGACTGGGGCTTTTGTTTTCAGGAAACGAAAAGAAGCTGCTGTCTGAGCCTGAGAAGAATCTGGACTTCCTTTAAGGTGACTATTCCCACCACAAAAAGATTAAAATCAGAAGCTGAATGTGAGGCTAGCGCCTGGCGTCCGGGACCTACCTCCACCTGCACCATGAGGCACCGCTGTCGCCTTAGCTTGACGACGTAGCCGTAGACATCCACCTTGTTCTCCGCCTCCAGGCCTTCCAGCATGGCGTCGATTCCAATATAGGTGCCCGTGCGTCCAACGCCAGCACTGTCAAAACAGAGCAATGGCAGGACATGAAAAGCCCGTAAGTGTGAAGCAGGGAAAGCAGTCTAACTTCCTCCTCATAGACTTGTTTCTTGAAGCAGCAATTGCCACAGGGGAGGGTGGCCCCACCTGCCCAACAGGGGAGGCGATGGAGAGCCCTGGGCTCCGGGTGGAGGGCATCCCTCACCTGCAGTGCACCACAATAGGGCCGCTGAAGAAGTTGCTGAAAGCAGTCACTCTCCTGCGCAGCTTGAGGAGCAGGTGAGGGTCTTCAGGGACCCCGTGGTCTGGCCAGCTGGTGAACTGGATGTGAGTCACTGCTCGTCCATTGGCTTTTTCTTTTTTCTAGTCAGGAGACAATGTTTCCTTTAGGTGATTTATTTTCCTCAAAGCAAACTCTAGAACGTAAATAGGTGGAAGGGAGGACTGACACAAAACCCTTCTTGTGCAAGTATTTTTTCATCCATGATGACATTTCCCCCTCCAGTGAATAAGTAGGAATTGAGACATCAGGCAGAGACGGCAAGCACTAGCCAGTAAGCAGGTACGTCCCAGGAGGGTGAGCAACGTATGACAAGTGCAGCTAAAACTGCGAGGAACGTTCATGCTGCCATGGCAAAAACAAAAACATCAGAGCAAATACGCAAAGCACGGGGCTGGCAGGTGCTCATGAAAAGATATAAAGTAAAAGCCACTCTCACAGCTGTGTGAAAAACTTCTTCTTTTGTTATATGGAGAAAGTCTGATTAATTATTTGATTAAGGCTGTATTTCTCACATTAGAAACATCAGCTCAGACAGCAGAGAGAACTAAGGAAAGTCAGCTCCAGATTACAGCTCGTGTTCATCCCAGTTCCAAAATAAGCATTAGAAGATGCACCCTTCATAATTCTCTAACCAAATTTGAAGAAGAGCTACCTACATATGGATAATAGAAGAAACAAACAGAAACTCGATTGGTTGTAATCTTCAAATAGGAAATGACGGAGTTAATGAGGAAGAGTAATGTCAAACTAATCAATGTAAGCAGATTGGCACTGGCCTCTACACATCACCCAGATCTGTGACTGGTCCTTTCTGGCTCTAGTGCATCATATATTTTCAGCCATGAACCACTGGAGGGATTGTTTCACAGCCCTCCATGGGCATAGTTATTGGTTGTTATGATGCCATGGGACTGTAGATGGCCATGGAAGAAAGAGGCAAATGGTATTATTTTTTTCTTGCACAAACTGTATCTGGGTAATATGGAAAAATAATTGAAATGACTGAGAAAACCTCCAATAAATGGAATTCAGAGAAAATTCCAACCTGATCTATAAAGACATCTGCTTTGTAGTACCTTCATTAAGATATTTTCATATTCTTTTAAAGTGTAAAGATTTCTATTATATTCACAGAGTTGTGAAGTCATCACCACTGTCTAATGATAGGGCATTTTCATGACTACCAAAGAAATCCTTACAGATTAGCAGTCACCTCTGTTCACGTTCCACCCACTTCGGTACCAATTGCTAAGCAACTTCCTGTCTCTATATGTTTGACTACTCTAGACTTTTCGTACGAGCAGAATCAAATATGTGAAGATCACCATTGTAACTATTATTTAAGGTCACTGACAATTTTCTTTCCTGACCTAAACATCTTCTCTTTCCTACGAAGTTAGAACTTTAGACTTCTTACACCAATCGCTATGCCATTGTATAAATATTCTTTCCCGAGTGGTAATAAATGTATTGAGACTAGGGGCCATTTTCATTACTCATTCAATAATTTGGTTATTCACTTATCACAATTAATGAACTCTTTCTAAGTCTAGGATCATAGCATTATAAATACTTTGGATGTGATGTGGACAAACATCATTTTAAATAGTGACTTAACTTGACCTTGTTGACTGTCTTCTCCATTGTGGTTCAATAAAGATAATTTTTCCAGATATATTTCAGTGTCTCACAGTTAATATTCCATAATTCTATCTTTAGATGAACAGTATGAAAACGAAAATTCTATCATAAAACAAACTCACATTTCCAACAGTCAGCTTCTGAATGATGTAATCAGGGCATCTCTTGTGCTCATTGATCTCTACAACCACATCTCCATAAACCCGGCTGCCCTCCTCCATTGATGGCCAGTACTCTGCACACTTGTTCTATATTTAAAACATTATTAAGGATTCAAGGTTTTCATTTAAATGAATTTCTTCATTAAACATTCTTTGTAAAGCAAAACAAACAAAATGTGTTCCTTGAAATTCTCAAAACATTTTTATATTCTCCTTTAAACTGGGATGCTTGAAAAGTATTCCATTTCCCCTTAAGTGCCCAGAAGGATTTCCTTCATCCTACCCAGCAGAAGGATGATCTTCCCAGGCTTAGTTGCTTACTAAGTGGGAATGTGCTTGGTGGTGAGCAGAAGTGATGTGGTTTTGTCTGCTGAGTTTCAGGCTGGGTGATGGGGAGGTTTCAAGCTTCCTAAAGTTGCATTACATGAATTACCATCTATCTGCCTGAGTGTGTTTCAGTGTGTTTCAAGTATTCCCAAGTGCACGTGAAACCGCCCCACAGAAGTGTAGTGAACTTAAAATAATACTGTAACAAAACAGGAATTGCACAGGAGTCCAGCAATTAAGCAGAAAGATTTAAATTTTATTCTTATATACGTATATTTGTGTACTGTTGCTGAGTCGCGTCCAATTCTTTTGTGACTCCATGGACGGTAGCCCGCCAGGCTCCTCTGTACATGGCATTTTCCAGGAAAGACTACTGGAGTGGGTTGCTATTTCTTCCTCCAGGTAGATATATTTATATATGTACATGTTTTATTCTTCTATATATATATGAAGATTCAAATCAAATGTTCAGATAGAAAGCTGTCTGTCTTGTCATCAAGCACATACAGATGTGAATTTTCGAAATGCAGTTCGACCCTCTCTTTTCCTAACATCCAGCCTCTACCGGTGAGTCCTAGACCTTGACCACAGCAACCTTCTGGGCTCTTACCTTGTTCCCTTCTTCACATCGAGTGACCATGACAATCACCGTGGCTTTCTGCTCCCAGATCATCCTCCAGAAATCATCAACAGTCTCATCCCTGGGACCTAGGGCGTAAAGGAATAAAAACCGGTAAGAAATACCCTTTTTAATGTGCTACAGAACTATTTTTCAAAAACAATACTGGACTATCAGAGAAATTACCTTGTGCTGCAATGTATTTCCTGGGTTCTTTGAAACCCTGTTCAAAAGACACACACAAAGACATATTATTTACGAAATGTTCAATTACTCATTCACATTCAAAAGTGTGAAATAGAGGAAGTTGCTTCAGGTCTGCCTTTTCTGGGATGTGCGTTTTCCTGGGCAGTTTAAAATTAAGGGAGTGGTGCTTATTAACTTGTGATTAGTCATTTAACAGTGCCAAACATGTTAGTTAACATTTACAATCAACACTCATGACTTCATGTGTCTTTGTGATACCCTAAACAATTCTTAAAATTAGGTGGACTTTATTTGGAATGGTACAGCAACTTATAAAGTAATCAGGCATGCTTATATTTTAGATCCTACCAAGCTCTAAAACACCATCTGCCTGAGTGTGTGTCAGTATGTTTCAAGTATTCCCAAGTGCACGTGAAACCGCCCCACAGAAGTGTAGTGAACTTAAAATAATACTGTAACAAAACAGGAATTGCACAGGAGTCCAGCAATTAAGCAGAAAGATTTAAATTTTATTCTTATATACGTATATTTGTGTACTGTTGCTGAGTCGCGTCCAATTCTTTTGTGACTCCATGGACGGTAGCCCGCCAGGCTCCTCTGTACATGGCATTTTCCAGGAAAGACTACTGGAGTGGGTTGCTATTTCTTCCTCCAGGTAGATATATTTATATATGTACATGTTTTATTCTTCTATATATATATGAAGATTCAAATCAAATGTTCAGATAGAAAGCTGTCTGTCTTGTCATCAAGCACATACAGATGTGAATTTTCGAAATGCAGTTCGACCCTCTCTTTTCCTAACATCCAGCCTCTACCGGTGAGTCCTAGACCTTGACCACAGCAACCTTCTGGGCTCTTACCTTGTTCCCTTCTTCACATCGAGTGACCATGACAATCACCGTGGCTTTCTGCTCCCAGATCATCCTCCAGAAATCATCAACAGTCTCATCCCTGGGACCTAGGGCGTAAAGGAATAAAAACCGGTAAGAAATACCCTTTTTAATGTGCTACAGAACTATTTTTCAAAAACAATACTGGACTATCAGAGAAATTACCTTGTGCTGCAATGTATTTCCTGGGTTCTTTGAAACCCTGTTCAAAAGACACACACAAAGACATATTATTTACGAAATGTTCAATTACTCATTCACATTCAAAAGTGTGAAATAGAGGAAGTTGCTTCAGGTCTGCCTTTTCTGGGATGTGCGTTTTCCTGGGCAGTTTAAAATTAAGGGAGTGGTGCTTATTAACTTGTGATTAGTCATTTAACAGTGCCAAACATGTTAGTTAACATTTACAATCAACACTCATGACTTCATGTGTCTTTGTGATACCCTAAACAATTCTTAAAATTAGGTGGACTTTATTTGGAATGGTACAGCAATTTATAAAAGTAATCAGGCATGCTTATATTTTAGATCCTACCAAGCTCTAAAACACCATCTGCCACTATTTAAAGCTCCATATCAGCCATAGAGGTTTGGGGATTTTTACTCAATTTCTTTCAATCAGTCATTCTGAGATTAACCTCAAATTTCTACATTTTATCTAAAGCTGGGATATCCCACCAGTTGCCTAGAATCAGTCAGATTATGTGTTGTCTGTACAAGTGAAATGAAACATCATATAGAACAGTGTGAATATTATGTTGACATTTTTGGATAAAATGGGACGGTAATAGATATTGGTGTTTTCTTGTTTAGGTATAAAAAAACTCCCATTGGATAAATAGGAAACAACATACAGGTTAGTTTTTTTTTTTCTAATTCAACTCATTTTTAATGACAGAAACAGGTAAATGACACAATCAGTAAAAGAAGACCAAATCTAAAAGATACACTTAAGAGTAAAATTTTTACACTGATTTACAAATGAGTTGAAATATGGCTTCTTCCACCATATGGGACACAAGACAATTGATTTTCCTTGAAACAATGTACGTGTCTGTCTGCCAATATGAGTTATTTTGATTGTTGTTAGTATCTACAACTTTCAGAGTTGGAACATAACTCAAAGACAACAGAAACACCAAGTCCCCACATGATGAGAATTAGATAACCCATCAGGGTGGGCTGGGAACAGTACCGAGACTAAGGGGGGTGGGGAGGATGGGGTAGGAGGAGGATTTTTAAGGCTCTCTGTATTTTTTTCAACTTAATTTAACTTTTATTTTACACTGGAGTCTAGCTAATTGACAATGTTGTGTTAGTTTCAGGTGTATGGTACAATGATGCAGTTATTGATATACATGTATCTGTTCCCATACAAAATAAAAAGTTAGAAAAGAAAGTCGTTCATATTTCCTTCAGGCACAGTTAAATAGTCTGGCATGCTCAAGAGCAATCTGTGATAAACTGAAGTTTAGGATAACATACAAAAATTCTATTAACAAGTCAATCACTGGCATGACTTCATGTGTCTTTGTGATACCCTAAACAATTCTTAAAATTAGGTGGACTTTATTTGGAATGGTACAGCAACTTATAAAAGTAATCAGGCATGCCTATATTTTAGATCCTACCAAGCTCTAAAGCACCATCTGCCACTATTTAAAGCTCCATATCAGCCATAGAGGTTTGGGGATTTTTACTCAATTTCTTTCAATCAGTCATTCTGAGATTAACCTCAAATTTCTACCTTTTATCTAACGCTGGGATATCCCACCAGTTGCCTAGAATCAGTCAGATTATGTGTTGTCTGTACAAGTGAAATGAAACATCATATAGAACAGTGTGAATATTATGTTGACATTTTTGGATAAAACGGGACGGTAATAGATATTGGTGTTTTCTTGTTTAGGTATAAAAAAACTCCCATTGGATAAATAGGAAACAACATACAGGTTAGTTTTTTTTTTTCTAATTCAACTCATTTTTAATGACAGAAACAGGTAAATGACACAATCAGTAAAAGAAGACCAAATCTAAAAGATACACTTAAGAGTAAAATTTTTACACTGATTTGCAAATGAGTTGAAATATGGCTTCTTCCACCATATGGGACACAAGACAATTGATTTTCCTTGAAACAATGTATGTGTCTGTCTGCCAATATGAGTTATTTTGATTGTTGTTAGTATCTACAACTTTCAGAGTTGGAACATAACTCAAAGACAACAGAAACACCAAGTCCACACATGATGAGAATTAGATAACCCGTCAGGGTGGGCTGGGAACAGTGCCGAGACTAAGGGGGGTGGGGAGGATGGGGTAGGAGGAGGATTTTTAAGGCTCTCTGTATTTTTTTCAACTTAATTTAACTTTTATTTTACACTGGAGTCTAGCTAATTGACAATGTTGTGTTAGTTTCAGGTGTATGGTACAATGATGCAGTTATTGATATACATGTATCTGTTCCCATACAAAATAAAAAGTTAGAAAAGAAAGTCGTTCATATTTCCTTCAGGCACAGTTAAATAGTCTGGCATGCTCAAGAGCAATCTGTGATAAAAACTGAAGTTTAGGATTAACATACATACACTTCTATATACAAAATAGACAATCATCAGTAAGGTCCTGCTATATTTTCTATCATAGTCTCTCTGTATTTTTATGCTGCTGTGTTTGTTTTAGATTTTGTGCATGCATTGCTTAACAATGTCATGCCTGCATGTGTGCTCAGTTACTTCAGTAGACTTTGACTCTTTGCTATCCTATGGATTGTCTTTCATCAGGCTCCTCTGTCCATGGGATTCTTCAAGAATACTAGAGTGGGTTGGTGTTCCCTCCTCCAAGGGATCTTCCCGACCCAGGGGCTGAACCTTTGTCTCCCGCAGTGTGGGTGAATTCTTTATTGCTGAGCCACAGGGAAAGCCCTAATAATGGTACAATAAATTACATTTTAAATATTTTTGATAAATTAACCATGCTCATTATCCTCAGACTTTTACTAACTGAACAAGGGCAAAGTAACAGATAAACCAGTGCCTTCCAGTCCTCACCTCTATTGTAAGACACACAAGCAGAGCGCTTGTGAGAAACATACACATAGATAATTTAGATAACATCCAGCATATAACAGGCACTAGTGTATTTTAATTCTTAGTATTATTTTGTTCGGAAAGAAAATTCCTGTATTACCTAGCACTGATAGCAAATAATAAATCACTATTCTTGCAAATATTAGTGATGTACCTTATTTCAATGATATTGGTGGGCTTCCTTCCAATTATTTCAAATAGTATTTCTAAAATTTTGCCTTGAGTTGATATATGTATATGGATAACATATTCACTTTGATGTACACCTGAAACTAACCAAACATTGTCAATCAACCATGCTCCAATGAAATTTTTTAAATTTTTTAAAAATTAAAATTTACCATGACAAAGGAGGAGCTGAACAGAATGCACAGGCACAAGAAAAGTGAAAATGGTCAGCGACAAAATGATGAGCTGTAAAGCCCCACTATGCCTTTTTTACTCACATCAATATAGCTGGCATTTATATAGTTTGACCCTGCATCTCCGTTTATGTCAGAGAGTGCAACACGGTTGTAATCATCTGTTCAAAGAAAAGAAGTATTAAATAAGTGAAATAATGAATAATCAAGCCTAAATATATGGGGATCCAATTCTCGATGGGCACTTACAGGGAAGGATATCAACATAGCGGTTTTTATTCTGGTTAAAGGGTTTTCGAGCATCCTTGATAGAAAACTTGCTGAATACCCGTGGAATGCTCTGAAAGACACAAAGATCCTTTGGGTCAGAGCAGATTGAAGAAAAACCACTTCCCCTCGCCACTTATCGTTCTGAGCAAGCGTGACATCCTGGCACATACTTCCTTTACACTGCTGAACAGGCTGCATATGGTAATTGAAATGAACATTATTAGGGATTATGCGAAAAGCCTTCTTTAAGAGAAATGAATGATGGACTACTCGGAGCATAAAGCCTATGAGAGGAAATGTAGAAGGAGCTGCCCTGCCACTTTCAAATTCATTGAAAAGCACACGCGTGGACGATGACATAGGGCACAAGGAAAGCAAATCCTGGCAAAATACTTCCGGAACAGTGTCTTGAATATTTGTTTAAACCATGCTCATTATCCTCAGACTTTTACTAACTGAACAAGGGCAAAGTAACAGATAAACCAGTGCCTTCCAGTCCTCACCTCTATTGTAAGACACACAAGCAGAGCGCTTGTGAGAAACATACACATAGATAATTTAGATAACATCCAGCATATAACAGGCACTAGTGTATTTTAATTCTTAGTATTATTTTGTTCGGAAAGAAAATTCCTGTATTACCTAGCACTGATAGCAAATAATAAATCACTATTCTTGCAAATATTAGTGATGTACCTTATTTCAATGATATTGGTGGGCTTCCTTCCAATTATTTCAAATAGTATTTCTAAAATTTTGCCTTGAGTTGATATATGTATATGGATAACATATTCACTTTGATGTACACCTGAAACTAACCAAACATTGTCAATCAACCATGCTCCAATGAAATTTTTTAAATTTTTTAAAAATTAAAATTTACCATGACAAAGGAGGAGCTGAACAGAATGCACAGGCACAAGAAAAGTGAAAATGGTCAGCGACAAAATGATGAGCTGTAAAGCCCCACTATGCCTTTTTTACTCACATCAATATAGCTGGCATTTATATAGTTTGACCCTGCATCTCCGTTTATGTCAGAGAGTGCAACACGGTTGTAATCATCTGTTCAAAGAAAAGAAGTATTAAATAAGTGAAATAATGAATAATCAAGCCTAAATATATGGGGATCCAATTCTCGATGGGCACTTACAGGGAAGGATATCAACATAGCGGTTTTTATTCTGGTTAAAGGGTTTTCGAGCATCCTTGATAGAAAACTTGCTGAATACCCGTGGAATGCTCTGAAAGACACAAAGATCCTTTGGGTCAGAGCAGATTGAAGAAAAACCACTTCCCCTCGCCACTTATCGTTCTGAGCAAGCGTGACATCCTGGCACATACTTCCTTTACACTGCTGAACAGGCTGCATATGGTAATTGAAATGAACATTATTAGGGATTATGCGAAAAGCCTTCTTTAAGAGAAATGAATGATGGACTACTCGGAGCATAAAGCCTATGAGAGGAAATGTAGAAGGAGCTGCCCTGCCACTTTCAAATTCATTGAAAAGCACACGCGTGGACGATGACATAGGGCACAAGGACAAATCAGCCAAATGCAATCTGGACATGACTTCATAACAAGTACTCATTCACGGAAGCAGTGTGATCTTGAAATGTTGGCTAGCTGTTCCAGATGAGGCTCTCCATATCTGTGAATACCTGCTAATAATAGCTTTTTTGATTCTACTGAACTATTATGAGGAATAAACTATCAAGGCAAACAGTTATATAATACATTTAGGACAGGGTGTGTGACAGGATGGAGTGAACTTTCTCATCAGATGGCAAGGGGAGCACACACCTGAAATTCAGCCAGGAAGAGCCTTCCTTCATCAGCGATCTTTCTCTTGTAAGTTTCCAGCAAAACATCTGCATGGATGGGCTCCACGTTCATCAGCTGCTTCTCATCATCTTTAAACATAGAAGAGATTCATGACTAGTACACATCTCTCCTTCCCACGTTCATACTCATTTTGTTAAATGTATACCTGGGATTCAGTCATTAGTGTCTTTCCTCACAACACACATTCCCACATTCCACCTGGAAAATCTCACTCGCTTATAGAGATTCACCTGCAAACCTACGACATCTAACTATTGGGCTCTAGTACTCTTCTGGTCTTTTATACATTAATCTTTCCCACTTTCTCTCCTCCAGTCTTCCACCTCATTATCCCAGAGAGACCTCAAGCTCAAGATGCTCCAAGTCATCTTCCCTTTATTCTAACATCTCAGATCTCAGCAAATGGGTCCACCATTCACAAAGTCATGTAATAAGGAAACTTCCAAGGGACCCACAATTTCTCCCTCTGTCCTTGCACCCAACAGGTCACCATGTACCTCCCACTGCCGATGGTCATGCTCAGGATTCCTCCTCATCTACCTAATGACCCTTCTCCCTGCCTCCAGTCTGCACTCACCCTGATTTATTTTTTAAACGACCACAAATTCATCTTCTTTGATTTATATACAAATACAAGCATGCAGCTCTGCTTGCTGAGAAAAAGATTTCTCAGTGTTATTTGTGCTCCACAGCCGACAGGCCAAAGGCTCAATGCTTAACATGATAGATGAGCCCTGCTTATAATTTCACATGACTCAAGTCAACCACACCGTTTCCTACACTCTTGCTTTGCATTTTAGGCATGAATATTCTCCAAGTGCATCACGGAGGTTCTACCCATGTCTCCACACACACTGTTCTCTTTACACAGAATGTCCTCCCTTACTTTCTATCTACAACATCCGATTTGTGACCAAGTATTACCACTGTAAGGCTATCTATTGCTACATTCCTTTGTTGGATTATATTTTATGGCAATGATTATATATTGTATTTTTATCTCTTGTAACTTACTGTTAAACATTGTAGACTCTTATACCCTGGACTCGTCTTAATGTGAAAATCTCTGTACTTACTATGAACAGACTGTGTTCATTTTTTTTATGCCACCAGAGTCTGAAACTCATTATACACTAGGCTTGTGAAATAACTTACTAAAGAAAAAATATATTACAGTAAATAGCTGTAATTGCATATGGATACTGATAAACAACAGTTTCAGAAGAATAAGAGAATATAAGTTGCCACACATGTGAAAAGCTCTGTTTCTCTTACTATCATATATCTAACAACCTTTCTTTCAGTATCCATGTTAATGTTCCCTGTTTATTAGATGAAAAAGAAGATGTCCATTAATGTTGTATTTATCTTTTTGACTGTGGAAACTTTCTGTCTAATCACAACTATCACACTGTCCACATCATTATCCCAGAGAGACCTCAAGCTCAAGATGCTCCAAGTCATCTTCCCTTTATTCTAACATCTCAGATCTCAGCAAATGGGTCCACCATTCACAAAGTCATGTAATAAGGAAACTTCCAAGGGACCCACAATTTCTCCCTCTGTCCTTGCACCCAACAGGTCACCATGTACCTCCCACTGCCGATGGTCATGCTCAGGATTCCTCCTCATCTACCTAATGACCCTTCTCCCTGCCTCCAGTCTGCACTCACCCTGATTTATTTTTTAAACGACCACAAATTCATCTTCTTTGATTTATATACAAATACAAGCATGCAGCTCTGCTTGCTGAGAAAAAGATTTCTCAGTGTTATTTGTGCTCCACAGCCGACAGGCCAAAGGCTCAATGCTTAACATGATAGATGAGCCCTGCTTATAATTTCACATGACTCAAGTCAACCACACCGTTTCCTACACTCTTGCTTTGCATTTTAGGCATGAATATTCTCCAAGTGCATCACGGAGGTTCTACCCATGTCTCCACACACACTGTTCTCTTTACACAGAATGTCCTCCCTTACTTTCTATCTACAACATCCGATTTGTGACCAAGTATTACCACTGTAAGGCTATCTATTGCTACATTCCTTTGTTGGATTATATTTTATGGCAATGATTATATATTGTATTTTTATCTCTTGTAACTTATTGTTAAACATTGTAGACTCTTATACCCTGGACTCGTCTTAATGTGAAAATCTCTGTACTTACTATGAACAGACTGTGTTCATTTTTTTTATGCCACCAGAGTCTGAAACTCATTATACACTAGGCTTGTGAAATAACTTACTAAAGAAAAAATATATTACAGTAAATAGCTGTAATTGCATATGGATACTGATAAACAACAGTTTCAGAAGAATAAGAGAATATAAGTTGCCACACATGTGAAAAGCTCTGTTTCTCTTACTATCATATATCTAACAACCTTTCTTTCAGTATCCATGTTAATGTTCCCTGTTTATTAGATGAAAAAGAAGATGTCCATTAATGTTGTATTTATCTTTTTGACTGTGGAAACTTTCTGTCTAATCACAACTATCACACTGTCCACATCCAATTGCTCCTTTGGATGGTTAGAGATCTCCGGCGCTCATTCATTCATTCTGACCTTGTGCCACCTTCCAGGTTTTATGGGCTTCGGGTAGGTTCTAGCCACTCTGAGGGACAATCTGTGGAAACGCTGAGATAAATGCCCCTTGACCCCTTCCAAGACAAATTAAAACCAGTCAGAGGTGCTCTGAAATGTTTCCTATCTTGAGTATGCAAAAACAAATCATTTTCTTTATTAAAAGAGTTTCAACTTCTTTAACTCCATTTGCTTTTACTGGATCAACTAACACATTTTAAAAGAGACTTGAAAGAAGTACTGTAAAACTGGATAAAGAAAAGAAAAGATAAACTATGCTTTCATTCTCTAAGTTGCAATCTTTTGTCATGTCCATCAGTGTACCTTTAGTGGGAACAGCCAGCATCCCACCCTTTCAGGGTTATGAATACACTAGCCATCTTCCTGCCCATGTGACTTCCCATCTGTTTCTCCATCACTCTCTGACTTGTTGGTCTAATGATTCCCCACAACCTCAGCAGACCTAGATTCCTGCCTTCTCCACAGACAGCTTTCCATTTTCCATCTTTCTATGGCACCTATGTAGAGCACCTACCAAGTTCCATCAGAGTTGTTCACATATCTGTCTTCCTCTATTAGACCCTAAAACTTTAAAAGCAGAATCTGTGACCTGTCTCTGCCATAGTTTCAGGTGCACTCTGAGAAGGTACAGATCCTTGCTGGTTGAATGAATACATCAATGAATTTAAGTTTCATCACTGTATCCACAAAGGAAGTCCAGGTTAGACTTAAAAAAAAAAATGTTGAATTCTTATTTAAAATGAAGGGGATATTCACCAGTAAAAGAAAGTGTGCATACTTACCCCTTTCAACTAGTTCCTGTTGTTCATCTAAATTGCTGTAAAGATAAGAAATGTAAGTTTGCATACTCTTAAGAAATAGAATTCAGTTGGCAATCAATGTATATTCAATGAATGTCTTGAGGAGAGGAGGGAGTAGAGATGAGGAGGAAGAAAGGGAAGAGGGCTGGGTTAGGAGAAGGGGATAGGCTAAGGGAGCGTGGAAAAAAGAAGGGGAAGAAGAAATGAGCTATGGGTGGTTGGTCAAACTCAGACATGGGGCCACACTGTTTTATTTGGAACTTCTTGGTTTTCATAATATGTAGCTGATCCTGGCCAGAGGAAGGCATATGCTTCCCTAGATACTCCTCTCTTCTGCCATTTATAGATCTCTCTAACCCACTTTGTACTAAAAAAACAGACATTTTTTCATTGGTTATTACTAAAAGAAATCCATTCCATTATCAATGGATGTGGACAAAATTAATATTTAACATAAACCAGTAAGACCATAGGAAAGGCTTTGATCAAAAGGTCAGCAATGGCCTAGGCTTCCTACCGTCATCCCTGAATTCACCTTTTTCAGTCAGTTAGTTCCAAGCTGGTCTCATAAATGGGACTTTCATCCTTATAACTATTATTATCATCTTTTCATTTTGAAATCAACTCTTACCTGGATCTTCTCTTATTCAGGTCATATATTTTATAAAGAACGATAAGCAGGGCTATTGATGTCACAATAATGAGAAATACCAAAAATATGATGACTGCTTTAGCATTATCTAGAAATGAAAAAGAGCACATGAAGAGAATTGATTAGGTCAAATATTTTGCTGGATTCTTTGATAAATCTCTTTGAAAGTACTTACATTTTAACATTTTCATTTCTTTAGAAGTTTTCAAAACATATAATTTTTAGAATGAGACCAAAGACAGTACAGTTTTGATTCTGCAAATCTTGCTCATGTCTTGCCCATTTGTTGGTTCAGAACCAATAAAACATTTCATATTTTAAGAGCACATTGAGTATAGAAGAGCAATTCTCTTCCTTTCTATTAAATAATGTTCTTTTATGAGACACTATCATTGAGATTTAATTATCTTTCTTTTGGTCACTCCATTTTGAAGGGATCAAAGAGGTAATCTAGTTATAATTCTCAGAGATAATCTCCTATAGTTTAACTTTACGTGCAGAATTAGGTACCTCCCAAGGGGCGGTCAGAAATATCTCTGCCCCACAGAGATAAATGTGCTCATTGGGTTATAAAATCAATTCACCAACCACAGGACAAAATTACTTTATCCTACACTTGAGATCAGACTTATCCTAACATAAATTTTCACTAAGATTTAATGTGAAATTACACCCTTTCTTGGGGAAGGGCAGAGTAAAAGAGAGCATATTGGAAGTATCCCTTGTCCTGAACAGGTAGGTGCTATTGTTCATCTATGGTGAAAGAGCAGTGAAATGAGGTGGAGATGTCAGGCTCTCAGTCCTGGGTACAGACTACTTGAGTCCACAGCTTAGCCACACAGCTTCCTAGTTGGGACCTTGGCCAGAATCCTTAGGATGGATGTGTCTCCATCCCTAATATATAAAATGAGGCTCAACAAGTTTGATTCACAGTAGACATTTAGCATAGGGCCTGGGGAAAAGGTCAGTACTAATTATTCATGATCCACTGGAAATATTTTGAGTTTTAGTCTATGTCTCTGATGTAGGTGCTTAAGCTGTCTCAGAGAACAAGATAAATGAAGATCGCTGCTCTCACAGGAGGAAAGACAGTTAACAATCTATACAACAAAGAAGACGAAGATGACGAAGACTGAAAGGAGTTAGGTGGGCAGGTATCTGGGGGATGCTTGTTCAGGCACAGGTGTGATTGGCTGAGAGCCAGGAGGTAGGAACGCCCCCAGTATCCAGGGAGCAGCAAGAATCCCTTGAGGCTGGAGTGGGGGTATGGGCAGGAGATGCCAGCTGAGAATGTGGCTGGGAAACAAGGGGAGGGTAAGAGTCAGATTGGAGGGGCTTATAGACCATTTAGGGTCACACTGTTTTCTTGTGTGATCGCTTGTTTGTTTTTGGCGGCTCCTCAACCAGGGTTGGAACCCACATCCTCCACAGTGAGAGCGCAGTCTGAGTCGCTGGACTGCCAGGAAATTCCCAGCTACATTGGCTTCTTGAGTTAAATGTGTACCACTAGCAGGATTTGGAGTGTGCGTGCTAAGTCACGTTGGTCGTGTCTGACTCTGTGCGACCCTATGGATTTATAGCCTTCCAGCCTCCTCTGTCCATGGAATTTATACCTTTTTTAAAAGGGCGGCCCCAGAAATATCTCTGCCCACAGAGATAAATGTGCTCATTGGGTTATAAAATCGATTCACCAACCACAGGACAAAATTACTTTATCCTACACTTGAGATCAGACTTATCCTAACATAAATTTTCACTAAGATTTAATGTGAAATTACACCCTTTCTTGGGGAAGGGCAGAGAAAAAGAGAGCATATTGGAAGTATCCCTTGTCCTGAACAGGTAGGTACTATTGTTCATCTATGGTGAAAGAGCAGTGAAATGAGGTGGAGATGTCAGGCTCTCAGTCCTGGGTACAGACTACTTGAGTCCACAGCTTAGCCGCACCGCTTCCTAGTTGGGACCTTGGCCAGAATCCTTAGGATGGATGTGTCTCCATCCCTAATATGTAAAATGAGGCTCAACAAGTTTGATTCACAGTAGACATTTAGCATAGTGCCTGGGGAAAAGGTCAGTACTAATTATTCATGATCCACTGGAAATATTTTGAGTTTTAGTCTATGTCTCTGATGTAGGTGCTTAAGCTGTCTCAGAGAACAAGACAAATGAAGATCGCTGCTCTCACAGGAGGAAAGACAGTTAACAATCTATACAACAAAGATGAAGATGACGAAGACTGAAAGGAGTTAGGTGGGCAGGTATCTGGGGGATGCTTGTTCAGGCACAGGTGTGATTGGCTGAGAGCCAGGAGGTAGGAACGCCCCCAGAATACAGGGAGCAGCAAGAATCCCTTGAGGCTGGAATGGGGGTATGGGCAGGAGATGCCAGCTGAGAATGTGGCTGGGAAACAAGGGGAGGGTAAGAGTCAGATTGGAGGGGCTTATAGACCATTCAGGGTCACACTGTTTTCTTGTGTGATCGCTTGTTTGTTTTTGGCGGCTCCTCAACCAGGGTTGGAACCCACATCCTCCACAGTGAGAGCGCAGTCTGAGTCGCTGGACTGCCAGGAAATTCCCGGCTACATTGGCTTCTTGAGTTAAATGTGTACCACTAGCAGGATTTGGAGTGTGCGTGCTAAGTCACGTTGGTCGTGTCTGACTCTGTGCGACCCTATGGATTTATAGCCTTCCAGCCTCCTCTGTCCATGGAATTTCCAGGCAAGAATCCTGGAGTGAATTGCCATTTCTTCGTACAGGAGATCTTCCCGACCCAGGGATCGAACTCACATCTCTTATGTCTCCTGCACTGGCGGGCAGGTTTTTTACCACTAGCGCCACCTGGGAAGCCCTTGCAGGATTTTGAATAAAGGAGTAATAAACTCTGATTTGTGCATTATACAGATTGTTATGACCCCTTGTTGAAAGTACCAAAATCCAGGTGAAATATGACAGTGCCGGAGATGAGGCTGGCAGCGCTGGTGTTGGGGAAAGAGCCGTACAGTGCCGTGACAAGTGAAGATCAGGTAGGCAATGCAGTACAGCCTTCAGAGAACAGAATTTCAAGTTTGGATTTGAGAGTCTGAAAGGACAATTAGACACCCAAGTGGAGTTGCCAAAAGTAGGAATCTCGCTAGAAAGGGTCCGAGACTAGACATTAATTTGAGAGTCTCCAACACAGAGCTGTTACTTAAAACTATGAAGATTGGCCTCCCTGTGTAGCTGGTCCACGGACTCGCCACCTTCCTGCGGGTGGATGGCGCGAGGGACAGGATACACCCAAGATGGAGACTTTGTCTTTCCCCAGATATAACGCAGCTGAAACTGCATTCATATTTGGGTTCATATTTGGAACAAAATCTTAACAGGAGCTGATGGTAAAAACCTCTCCAAGAATGATCTTTCCCTAAATCCCAAGCCTGAAGTCTTGCATATGATCTACATGAGAGCTTTATAGATCATATACAGGATTTGACTGGAGCAATTTTACATGATGCCAGTGAACTCTGAAGTCATATATCCACATATAATGGAAGGCTTTTTACCAGTCAGCAGTTTATTTATTCATTTGGACTCATTCATGCCTATCTGTCAGGTGAATGACTCTGAGATTGCTGACATACTATATCCAAAAGCGAAACGGACAGCTCGGTTTTTAAGTGGCATTACTAACTTTATTCACTTCAGAGAAGCATGCCATGAGATGTCTATGGAGTTTCTTTGGCAATATAAATCTTCTGTGGACAAAATGCAGCAGTTAAATACTACACACAAAGAGGCATTAATGAAATTGAGAGACTTGATTCCGTTCCAGTTGAAGAGCAAGCAGCTTTCAGATGATATTCAGGAGCTGCAGCAGTCACTGAATCAAGAGTTTTGGCAAAAAAACGATTGTACTGCAAGAGGGAAATTCACAAAAGAAGTCAGAGATTTCAGAGGAAACCAAGTGTTTGAATGAACTAAAATTGTCAGTGGTTTCTTTGAAAGAAATAAAAGAGAAATTGAAAACAAAAATTGTGGATTCTCCAGAGAAAGTTAAGAATTATAAAGAAAAAATGAAGGATACAGTCCAGAAGCTTTCAAATTCCAGACAAGAAGTGATGGAAAAGTATGAAATCTACTGAGACTCTCTTGACTGCCTGCCTTCACGTCAGCTGGAGATGCAGTTATATCAAAAGAAAATACAGGACCTTGCCAATAATAGAGAAAAATTAACCACTATCTTAAAGGAGAGCCTGAACTTGGAGGACCAAATTGAGAGTGTTGAGTCAGAGTGGAAGAAATTGAAGACGGAAGAAAATTCCTTTAAAAGACTGATGATTGTGAAGAAGAGAAAACTTGCCACAGCAGAGGTCAGAATAAACACAAAGCATGAGGATGCCAAGCAGTACAAATGCACCGTGATGGAAGACTGCAATAACGTTCAAGAAAAAAGAGGTGCTGTTAATGAGCGAGTAACCACAATTAATCAAGAAATCCAAAAAATTAAACTTGGAATTCAACAACTGCAAGATGCTGCTGAAAGGGAGAAATCCAAAAATTAAAATGCTTGATGCCCAGTATTTTGATCATATTATCAAAAACTGGAGCAATTTTACATGATGCCAGTGAACTCTGAAGTCATATATCCACATATAATGGAAGGCTTTTTACCAGTCAGCAGTTTATTTATTCATTTGGACTCATTCATGCCTATCTGTCAGGTGAATGACTCTGAGATTGCTGACATACTATATCCAAAAGCGAAACGGACAGCTCGGTTTTTAAGTGGCATTACTAACTTTATTCACTTCAGAGAAGCATGCCATGAGATGTCTATGGAGTTTCTTTGGCAATATAAATCTTCTGTGGACAAAATGCAGCAGTTAAATACTACACACAAAGAGGCATTAATGAAATTGGAGAGACTTGATTCCGTTCCAGTTGAAGAGCAAGCAGCTTTCAGATGATATTCAGGAGCTGCAGCAGTCACTGAATCAAGAGTTTTGGCAAAAAAACGATTGTACTGCAAGAGGGAAATTCACAAAAGAAGTCAGAGATTTCAGAGGAAACCAAGTGTTTGAATGAACTAAAATTGTCAGTGGTTTCTTTGAAAGAAATACAAGAGAAATTGAAAACAAAAATTGTGGATTCTCCAGAGAAAGTTAAGAATTATAAAGAAAAAATGAAGGATACAGTCCAGAAGCTTTCAAATTCCAGACAAGAAGTGATGGAAAAGTATGAAATCTACTGAGACTCTCTTGACTGCCTGCCTTCACGTCAGCTGGAGATGCAGTTATATCAAAAGAAAATACAGGACCTTGCCAATAATAGAGAAAAATTAACCACTATCTTAAAGGAGAGCCTGAACTTGGAGGACCAAATTGAGAGTGTTGAGTCAGAGTGGAAGAAATTGAAGACGGAAGAAAATTCCTTTAAAAGACTGATGATTGTGAAGAAGAGAAAACTTGCCACAGCAGAGGTCAGAATAAACACAAAGCATGAGGATGCCAAGCAGTACAAATGCACCGTGATGGAAGACTGCAATAACGTTCAAGAAAAAAGAGGTGCTGTTAATGAGCGAGTAACCACAATTAATCAAGAAATCCAAAAAATTAAACTTGGAATTCAACAACTGCAAGATGCTGCTGAAAGGGAGAAACTGAGATCTCAAGAAATATTTCTCAGCTTGAAAGCTGCTTTGGAGAAATACCATTTCAAATACCATTGAAAAGGCAACAGAGGACTGTCATGCTAAAATAGATGAGAAAACAGCTGAACTGAGGAAGAAAATGTTTAGAATGTCAACCTGATGAATGAAATTACATATCTTTTTTTTTAGTAAATAGCTTGCCAATTTTTAATTTTACATTTGGAAAGGGAATGGTTAAGTTGAAGTTAATGAAAGTATGCAAAAGACTGCATAATGCTGGCTCTCTCAATGTCTGTGTACTCTAATAGATCATTATTTTGTAAGATGATACATTTATTGTGGACTTCTATGAACTTAAAATAACTTGTGCAGCGAAAAAAAAATCTACTAAGATTGAACAATTCACCAGGAAATTAAAATTGGATAGAGAGGGAAGAAATGCCAAGACGAAATCCTGAGGCAGTCAGGATTAAAAGGTTGCAGCAGAAAGCAGCAGCCGGCAAAGGGACCCACAAGTGAAACGGAATGAAATGAGCTTTACTGTTGGCAGGTGTGTGGGGTAAAAAACTAGGGTGAGGGCAAGAGGAAACAGGGTCAAGAGAAACACTGTGGCTGTTGCTGTTTGTTTGTTTTTCACAACTGCATACAGATGAGACCTACGCAGCAGAGGGGAAGTCTGATGCAGAAGAGAAAGAACAAAGCTCTTAGGTCATGGTCTTCGGTTGGCAGAATTGAGGGATTCCAGAGTAATTGCAGGAGGTGATTATGGTCATGGACTGTGAATGGACCTCGTGCCTGGTGGGAGAGGAGGACGTCTGCACGTGCAGCGAGGTGATTATGGGGATGGCTCACAGAAAGAAGAAACAAATTCTTTTAAAAGACTGATGATTGTGAAGAAGAGAAAACTTGCCACAGCAGAGGTCAGAATAAACACAAAGCATGAGGATGCCAAGCAGTACAAATGCACCGTGATGGAAGACTGCAATAACGTTCAAGAAAAAAGAGGTGCTGTTAATGAGCGAGTAACCACAATTAATCAAGAAATCCAAAAAATTAAACTTGGAATTCAACAACTGCAAGATGCTGCTGAAAGGGAGAAACTGAGATCTCAAGAAATATTTCTCAGCTTGAAAGCTGCTTTGGAGAAATACCATTTCAAATACCATTGAAAAGGCAACAGAGGACTGTCATGCTAAAATAGATGAGAAAACAGCTGAACTGAGGAAGAAAATGTTTAGAATGTCAACCTGATGAATGAAATTACATATCTTTTTTTTTAGTAAATAGCTTGCCAATTTTTAATTTTACATTTGGAAAGGGAATGGTTAAGTTGAAGTTAATGAAAGTATGCAAAAGACTGCATAATGCTGGCTCTCTCAATGTCTGTGTACTCTAATAGATCATTATTTTGTAAGATGATACATTTATTGTGGACTTCTATGAACTTAAAATAACTTGTGCAGCGAAAAAAAAATCTACTAAGATTGAACAATTCACCAGGAAATTAAAATTGGATAGAGAGGGAAGAAATGCCAAGACGAAATCCTGAGGCAGTCAGGATTAAAAGGTTGCAGCAGAAAGCAGCAGCCGGCAAAGGGACCCACAAGTGAAACGGAATGAAATGAGCTTTACTGTTGGCAGGTGTGTGGGGTAAAAAACTAGGGTGAGGGCAAGAGGAAACAGGGTCAAGAGAAACACTGTGGCTGTTGCTGTTTGTTTGTTTTTCACAACTGCATACAGATGAGACCTACGCAGCAGAGGGGAAGTCTGATGCAGAAGAGAAAGAACAAAGCTCTTAGGTCATGGTCTTCGGTTGGCAGAATTGAGGGATTCCAGAGTAATTGCAGGAGGTGATTATGGTGATGGACTGTGAATGGACCTCGTGCCTGGTGGGAGAGGAGGACGTCTGCACGTGCATCGGATTCACGACCGCCGCCATGGTTACTGTGACTCATGAAGACAGGCAGTGAACCTAGTGCTCACACCCTTTTGGACGAGGAGACAGATTCAACCCTTCTAAGTCACAGTTCTAAGGCAAAACAGAAACTATGCATTTGAGGCAAGGGTGGGCTGAGAAGACTGGGTGCTTTGAAGGGAATATGTGGTAGACGTCCAAGATGGTGCCCAAGTGTTTCAGGTCTTGGTTGTCTCACCAGCCACTAACCTAGGCGCTGCTGCAAAGGTACTCTGCAGAGAAGTCAAGCCTGAGCTCAGCTGGAACTGGAAGCTACCAAGACTGTTCTGGGTGAGCAAGACCTAGCCGTGGGTCCTTGGAAAGCGTAAGTCAGAGAGCCAGAGCCCTGGCAGGACCCCCTGTCGCCTGGTGTGAAGGCGGAGGAGGCCAGGTGGGAAGAGCACAGGGGCCTCTGTGAGCTGAGGGCAAGCCTCGGCCCCCAGCCCCCATTGGCCCCACAACAGCAAGAAACAGGACTCCGTGGACCTGGATTGACCCTGGAAGTATTTCTCTGTGTATTCTCTAGATGAAAACTCATCCTGGTCAGCATCCAGATTTCAGCTTTGAGCAGAAGATTCAGAGCCGGAATTCTGACTAAGGACTTATGAGCTAATAAATAAATGGGGTGGTGTGAAGCTGCTGCCTTGTGGTAATCTGTTAGAAAGCAAGAGAAAGCTAATACCCAGGCTCACTGCCCTCATGATTTTGGCTGGAGACAATCTATGCAGTTTAGTGCAGCGAAAGCCACTAGCCTCCTGCCCTTCCTTGCTTCCTTCCTGCCTGTACCTGGCATGGGCAACTCTTAGGCACATCTATTGTCTCTTAGTTTTCCTTGCTGGTGTGTCCAGGTCATTGAGATCAGGTGAGGAGGCCTACAGACCACTTCCAGGCCGGATGCTTACACCCTGTGGAGAGACTCTACACTCTCTCTCTCTTCTCCAAGCTGCTGGCTGGATGTGGGCTCTCATCCCAGATGCAGGAGCCGCATGTGGGAGATGGCAGCCCCTGTGTTCGCATGAAGCTTAGAGTGAGTGTGTGGAGCAGAACCTTCCCTGTACGTGCACATACAACACCCAACTGGTATAGAAATGGACCCGGAGCCCATCATAGAGAGTGAAGTCAGAAAGGGAAAAGCAACATGCATGTGTGTATGTAGGTGGAATCTAGAAAAATGGTATGGATGAACCTGTGTGCAGGGCAGGAATGGAGGTGCAGACCTAGAGAAGGGACATGTGGACACCAAGTAGGCGAAGACAAGGGGGAAACAGATCGAGAGTAGCACAGATGTTTACACACTGGCGTGTGTGAAAGAGCTGGTGGAAGGCTGCCATGTGGCATGGGGAGCTCCGTGACAACATAGAGGGGTGGCGTGCGGGGGGCGGGGAGGGGGAGGCGAGGTCCAAGAGGGAGGGACGCATGAGCACAAATAGCTGATTCACTTCATTGTACAGCAGAAAGCAGGGCAACATTGTAACACAGTTATACTCCCGTTTTTTAAAATGATTAAGAAAATAAGCAATGTCTGCTCAGTTACGTCACTGGGATTTAGGAGTTCATCTGTTAAGGGATCGCCACTGCCTTCCCTGATAAGCACAGCTCACTCATCCCTTCCTGACTGAGCAAATGCCACATGCCCTCCAACAGGTGACAGTCTCTGGGGACAACAACAGAGACTATGGCAGAAAAAGGGACCAGTTTTAAGGGATTGTTTCTTATCTTTGGGGGAAAAAAGAGGCTAGACAGGTAAACAAGCAAATAAAATAATTACATATTTTCCTTAGATTTAAGGGGGGAAAGCTAGAAAGGTGACAAAGTAAGGGGAAATCAATTCTCTGCATGGTCCACAGAAAATTTCCTGAGCATGAGGCATTTCTCTTACCACCAGAAAGATGGAGTGACTCAGCCAGGCCAAGGGCTGCCCTCACAGTGTCTGGAGACAGTGAATAATGCCGGAGAAAGTAAACCGGAGACAGCACGGGGAACCTGCTCAGACCGTATGTGGCCTGGTAAGGACCACGGAACTTCAGTCACCTCCTCCCGCGTGTCGCCGTAGCTGTGATAAAACGGCCAGTGAGAACCAAACCCGCAAGGAAACCCTCTCATGAAAGATGGATGCCAAAAGAGTAACTTTTGATTCCAAGAGGTGACTAGAACGAACTCCAAAAGGACTGCGAAAAGAAAGGGAAGTGAAGAAGATTTCCCAGGGAAAGAAGTCTCCAGGTCACAAAGGCCAATGGCATCCAGGAAAATGAGTGAGGAAGACCCATGTAAGAATAAAGAGGAAAGTCAAAACATTCCAGGGAGAAGATAAGGGCACATATGAAAATAATAAACAGGATGGCCCTAGAAATACAGGATGCAGGGGAACAGACAGCCATACTTAAAAAAAAAACCTTACCTAGACTGTATTTGTTTCTGGGGGTGTTTGCCGCACCATGCAGCACGTGGGATCTTAGCTCCACCCCCAGAGACGGAATCTACAAGCCCTGCATAGGAGGACGAAGACCTAGCCACTGGACCACTAAGGAAGTTCCCAGAAAGACTTTCAAAGTTTAGATTTTTAAGCTTAGATGCTATACCAGGGCAAACTATTGATCAACTGCCAGTATAAAGATATTTTCATGCATGCAAAAATTAGATATCTTCTTCTTCCATGACAAGACTTAAGACAAAACCCAGTAAAATTTAAAAGCCCATGAGATTCAAATGCAGCAATTCTAAAATGGGAAAGTGATGAAGGGAAATTTTATGATGGCATCTGGGTCAAACCCTTAGAAGAGTTTCAGAAGAAAAAGGCCGGAATGTTGTCAAAACACAGGTGATGGAGTGTGATGCCAGAGGAACTGAGGAATCCATTTCTAGGGACTTTGCAGTTCACAGTCCAAGACCTACCTCACCCACTAGATACCACTATGGACCCGGAGCAACATTATTTATCTCTTATGAAAATGCTACTGTTGGCGAAGAGTTAATGCTTCTTTCTGCCTTATGAGAACAGGAGCATGAGACAGCTTCCTAGCTAAACTGAAGTGGAAATCCGCGCTGACCAGGTGTCGCTTCTGGTCACAGAAGGTCAGGATGACTTCCCGGGGCCGTCGGGGGAGCACCACAGGGCCTCTCCCGGCAAAACAACCATAGCCGACAAAAATCACACAGACACAACCACTGCTTAGAGTCTGGAGGCCGTTCCAAGGGCAGACAGCAAATGGAGACACATGTCTTCACACAAGGGCGCCTGGGTCTGAGCCCCAGCCCAGCACCAGGGGGACTCCCCTCCCGCGGGTTCCGCCAACCAGCAGACAGAGGGCGCTCAGTGTCGCTGATCACTCGGGAGGCGCACATCAGACTCACACGGGGCCAGGCCACCCCTCAGCCCCGAGAGGGGACAGCACAGGCCCACTACGCTGGCAGTGCTGTGGGTGTGACACATCAGCCATGAGCCGCCACAGGTCTCCAGTCCCTCCCTGGGCACATGCTGTCCACACGGGGCAAGCGCTCCTCACAGCCAGGAAGTGGAAACATCCCAAGTGTCCATCACCCGAGGACACCCGGGTGTGCAGGAGGCTAGGATAAAAGCAATGAAGCGCAGACTCAGCTGGGGAGGGGCAGGCAAGAGCAGTGGCTGGTGTTGGGGGGGTTCCTTCTGGACGGGTGGGTTGTCTAGTCTGGATTATATCTCAGTAGAGTTACAATCCACCGGGCTTGCCTGGTGGCTCAGCACCTGCCATGCGGGAAACGAGGGTTCTATCCCTGGGTTGGGAAGATCTACTGGAGAAGGGAATGGTGACCCACTCCAGTATCCTTGCCTGGAGAATTCCACAGACAGAGGAGCCCGGTGAGCTAAGGTCCATGGGGCTTAAAGAGTTGGACACAACTGATGGACAGCACACACACACAAAGCATTTGGTTGGAAAAAATAGTAAACACACACATACCCCATGGTGATAGAATTACTGGAAATACCAGACTGACCCCGCATCCTGTCTTTTACTTTACATTCAGACATCCTTATATCAGAAGGCAGGTGACTAAAGACAATAGCTGAGACTCTCGAGTTCTGCAATACATGCCAGCAGAAGAAAATATTCCAGAATCACCTTTACTGTGCAGTGAGTGACCAGGTATGTGTGGATAGGAGAGGGGTCCCCACCGTGTGCACTGTGGCCCCACCCTACTCAAGAGTAAGGGATTACATTTTTTTTTAAGTTTTTTTTGTTTGTTTTTTTTTGGCCACTTCTGTTGGTCCTTCATTTATTTATTTTCATCCATCTTTGTATTTTGGTCTGTTTGGGCCTCCCATCACAGTAGCCTCTCTTGCTGCAGAGCACTGTCTCTGGGCGCTCGCACTCCAGAGCTAAGGCTCAGTAGTTGGACACATCAGTCCAGCCGCTCCGCAGCACCTGGGATCTTTCCAGGCCAGGGATCGAACCAGCGGCCCCTGCACTGCAAGCCAGTGTCCTTACCCACTGGGCCACCAAGGAAGCCCAAGGCATTACATTTTAATATGACATTTACCTGCACAGATGTTTGCTCATAACAAAAATTTTTGGAAAATACAATTTACATGCTGTCCACACGGCAAGCGCCTCACAGCCAGGAAGTGGAAACATCCCAGTGTCCATCACCCGAGGACACCCGGGTGTGCAGGAGGCTAGGATAAAAGCAATGAAGCGCAGACTCAGCTGGGGAGGGGCAGGCAAGAGCAGTGGCTGGTGTTGGGGGGGTTCCTTCTGGACGGGTGGGTTGTCTAGTCTGGATTATATCTCAGTAGAGTTACAATCCACCGGGCTTGCCTGGTGGCTCAGCACCTGCCATGCGGGAAACGAGGGTTCTATCCCTGGGTTGGGAAGATCTACTGGAGAAGGGAATGGTGACCCACTCCAGTATCCTTGCCTGGAGAATTCCACAGACAGAGGAGCCCGGTGAGCTAAGGTCCATGGGGCTTAAAGAGTTGGACACAACTGATGGACAGCACACACACACAAAGCATTTGGTTGGAAAAAATAGTAAACACACACATACCCCATGGTGATAGAATTACTGGAAATACCAGACTGACCCCGCATCCTGTCTTTTACTTTACATTCAGACATCCTTATATCAGAAGGCAGGTGACTAAAGACAATAGCTGAGACTCTCGAGTTCTGCAATACATGCCAGCAGAAGAAAATATTCCAGAATCACCTTTACTGTGCAGTGAGTGACCAGGTATGTGTGGATAGGAGAGGGGTCCCCACCGTGTGCACTGTGGCCCCACCCTACTCAAGAGTAAGGGATTACATTTTTTTTTAAGTTTTTTTTGTTTGTTTTTTTTTGGCCACTTCTGTTGGTCCTTCATTTATTTATTTTCATCCATCTTTGTATTTTGGTCTGTTTGGGCCTCCCATCACAGTAGCCTCTCTTGCTGCAGAGCACTGTCTCTGGGCGCTCGCACTCCAGAGCTAAGGCTCAGTAGTTGGACACATCAGTCCAGCCGCTCCGCAGCACCTGGGATCTTTCCAGGCCAGGGATCGAACCAGCGGCCCCTGCACTGCAAGCCAGTGTCCTTACCCACTGGGCCACCAAGGAAGCCCAAGGCATTACATTTTAATATGACATTTACCTGCACAGATGTTTGCTCATACAACTTAAAATATAATGTTTATGGAAATATACAATTTAAATATTTAATAATTAAATGAGTATGAATATAAAATAATAAAGTTTTATAAGTGCTAATGTACAGTTAATGTAAATATAATAAATAGCCAAGAAAAGACTTACAAGGTGTTGTTAATGGATAGCTTCTTGGATGACCAGCAAATTTTCCATTGTTATAATAGACCTGAATTTCAGAAATAAAAGAGAAAATAGTTTTCTAATATATATTTATGAATCATAATATAACACATATATATTTATCATACATTATTGTTTATTTTCATAAAAAATATACTAGTTAACTTTAAAGGTAATACTTCAAAATTATACCAATACTTTTATCAGTTTCTTTTAAAGAAAATATTTACCCGTGAATATATATAAAGAAGTTATATCCCATTTAGCAATAATAATACTAATAGTGATAATCAGCAAGAGTGAGTGAGCCTCAAGGAATAAAATCCAGCACATCAAAGTGTTCATTATTTTAAGTTAAAATTCCATATGAATGGGCTAATATTTCACATTTCTTTAAAAAGGAAATACTGCTGTATACTGTTTACTAGAGTTATATGTAAAATGTATAAAAAAGTTAAGGTTAAATGGAAACAATTTAAGGCAAGAAGCACAGTATTTATGCTAAAGTGATATTTAGTTCACAAGACTTAAAATGATAACAACTAATGACATGGTAAAACCTACAGTTTAGACATACGTAGTTCAAAATATTGAACACAATAAAACTAAAACAATTTAGATATATAAGAGAAACTCCACAGAGCAAGAAAGCATTAGCAATCTCCAGCAAAAAAAAAAGAATTGAATAAAAATTGATATGAAAGAAAAACATGATAGATCTGGGAAAATATATCTATGATTTCGCCCTATGGAGGGACTATAATTTTCCCAGTACTCACAGAGTAGTCACAAATATTTATCACATATTGAGCTGTAAAAATACTGTAAATTCCAAAGGCAGAAATTGTAAAAGTCAGTTATCTTTTTAAACTAATAATGAATTGTAATAAAAAATTCAAGAAACAGAAATGTAGAAGTCTCTTTAAAAAAAAAAAAGACAGGGCTTCCCCTGGTGGTCCAGTGGGTGAGGACACCGCCTTGCAGTGCAAGGGGCGCCGGTTCGAGCCCTGGCCTGGGAGGATCCCACGTGCCGCGGAGCGGCTGGACCGATGTGTCCAATTACCGAGCCGGAGCTCTGGCGCGCGTGTGCCCAGAGCCGGCGCTCTGCGACAACAGTGACCACCGCGATGGGAGGCCCACAGGAGCCAAAGAACAAAGACGGATGAAAATGGAGAAATGAAAGACCAATAGAAGTGGCCTGTCCGCTCCCCTCCCTCCCCAACCCGACCCCAGCCCAATAAATATATAAATAAATAAATCTTTAAAATAAAAAAAAAGAGAGAGAGATGAATGAAAAATGCTTCCAAATTACAACTATATACTCTATAGAATGGAGAAAGGGAATGGCAACCCACTCCAGTATTCCCACCTGGAGAATTCATTGGGCAGAAGACCCTGGCAGGCGACAGCCCGCAAGGTTGCCAAAGAGCTGGACACAACTTAGTGACTAAACAACAACTTTATAGAAACTATCAGTAATTAGAACAATCTACTTTAAAATTCACTCATTCAATTTTATGTCAGCTATTGGGAAATTAGTGATAAATAACATAGACATGGGATAGAGTCAAAATTTTACCAAAGAACAATTCGAATTTTTAAATTAATTTTTAGTTAACATCAAAAAAGGAGAAATAGTGAAAATCACTTTCAATGCCCAAGCTAGCAGAACATCACAATAAACCTGGAATAAAGGACAGCAATGCATTAACAGTTACAAAGACAACTGTAATCATGTATCAACCAGAGAGCACAAGGATGTGTAAAGCTACAATGACTGCTCCTTCATGAAGGCATAAATGCCGCAGTGGATTCTGAAATAAACCTGAAAACAAGTTATGGGAGAAAGAGCAAGAGATCAGAAAGCTGGACAGTCTCCTAATTTGAATTTCAAGATTCCACTTGAATATGGTGTTGAGCTATATTTCTCCAGAATAACTCATCACGACTGACACGTGGGAGAAGAAAACTCTAGAAATAGAGAAGAGTGTTGAGCATCAAAAGAGAGAAAAACCAGAGTGTTTTGAGAAACAGAAAGGAAGCCAGTGGTGCCTGGAACTTCCTGAGCACTGAGGAAGATGAGGTTAAATAGACAATGTTAGGTAATAATAATGTGTTTTCTTCTTCTTTGGGAAAATATAAGTACTACAGTTGCTCAAACCCTCCTATACTGTGGATTGGAATGTATGGAGCACGGTATGGAGGTTCCTTAAAAAACTAAAATTAGAGATATCATAGGACCCAACAGGTCTACTCCTAGGCATAATTCCAGAGAAAAACCATAATCCTAAAGGATGAAGAGACCCCAATGTTCACTGCAGCACTGTTTACAGTAGCAAGATATGGAAGCAACCTAAATATCCATCAACAAAGGAATGAATAAAAATAGATGTGGTACATATACACAATGGTATATTACTCAGTCAGTAAAAGGAATTAAATAGACCCATTTGCAGAGACATGGATGGACCTAGAGGTTGTCATCCAGAGTGAAGTAAGTTAGAAAGAAAAACAAATATTGTATAATATTGCTTATATGTCAGCTATTGGGAAATTAGTGATAAATAACATAGACATGGGATAGAGTCAAAATTTTACCAAAGAACAATTCGAATTTTTAAATTAATTTTTAGTTAACATCAAAAAAGGAGAAATAGTGAAAATCACTTTCAATGCCCAAGCTAGCAGAACATCACAATAAACCTGGAATAAAGGACAGCAATGCATTAACAGTTACAAAGACAACTGTAATCATGTATCAACCAGAGAGCACAAGGATGTGTAAAGCTACAATGACTGCTCCTTCATGAAGGCATAAATGCCGCAGTGGATTCTGAAATAAACCTGAAAACAAGTTATGGGAGAAAGAGCAAGAGATCAGAAAGCTGGACAGTCTCCTAACTTGAATTTCAAGATTCCACTTGAATATGGTGTTGAGCTATATTTCTCCAGAATAACTCATCACGACTGACACGTGGGAGAAGAAAACTCTAGAAATAGAGAAGAGTGTTGAGCATCAAAAGAGAGAAAAACCAGAGTGTTTTGAGAAACAGAAAGGAAGCCAGTGGTGCCTGGAACTTCCTGAGCACTGAGGAAGATGAGGTTAAATAGACAATGTTAGGTAATAATAATGTGTTTTCTTCTTCTTTGGGAAAATATAAGTACTACAGTTGCTCAAACCCTCCTATACTGTGGATTGGAATGTATGGAGCACGGTATGGAGGTTCCTTAAAAAACTAAAATTAGAGATATCATAGGACCCAACAGGTCTACTCCTAGGCATAATTCCAGAGAAAAACCATAATCCTAAAGGATGAAGAGACCCCAATGTTCACTGCAGCACTGTTTACAGTAGCAAGATATGGAAGCAACCTAAATATCCATCAACAAAGGAATGAATAAAAATAGATGTGGTACATATACACAATGGTATATTACTCAGTCAGTAAAAGGAATTAAATAGACCCATTTGCAGAGACATGGATGGACCTAGAGGTTGTCATCCAGAGTGAAGTAAGTTAGAAAGAGAAAAACAAATATTGTATAATATTGCTTATATGTGGAACCTAGGAAAATGGTAGAGATTAACTTATCCGCAAAGCAGAAATAGAGGCACAGATAGAGAGAACAAGCATGGTTACCAAAGGAGAAAAGGGGTGTGAGATGAATTAGGACCTGGGGATCTATGTGCCTATACTCCTGACACTAGGTATAAAAGAGAAAACTGGTGAGAACCTGCTGCAGAGCACAGAGAAGCCTACTCAGTGCTCTGTGGTGGCCTACATGGGAAGGAAATCTGAACAAAAGGGATGCATGGATACATACGACTGATTCTCTTTGCTGTACAGCAAGAAATTAATGTGCGGAGTCACGTCTGACTCTTTGTAACCCTGTGATATGTAGCCTGCCAGGTTCCTCTGTCCATGGGATTCTCCAGGTAAAACTACTGGAGTGGGTTGCCATGCCCTTCTTCAGGGGATCTTCCTCACCCAGGGATCGAACCTGTGTCTCTTAGGTCTCCTGCACTGGCGGTTTCTTTATCACTAGGGCCACCTGGGAAACCCAAGAAACTAATGCAACATTGTGAAGCAACTATACCACAATAAGGGTTAATTTTTGAAAAAAGTCTTATTACATATAAATTTTATTTTGAGTCAATTAATTCATTTCCAGGAATTCATTCAGACAGAGATGTCAAAAGACATATTCAAAGCTGTTATTTTCCAATAAGAACATTTACTGACTGATGCTTTTAACAGAGACCAAAGCAGGTACGGTTTTAGTAGAATGCAATAAAGCCATAAGATATGCCACCATCAAAAATTATTAGCAGAATATTTAACATGGAAAAATGTTCATGACATAGTAATGTATGAAACATGCAGTTTATCAAACGATGTGCTCATATTATTGAAGTTGTAAGATAATGGAAAATACATCCAGTTCCTGACACAGAGGAAATTTTGTAATTTCTTGCATGCATGCTCATTTGCTTAGTTGCGGCCAACTCTTTATGGACTCGTAAACTGTAGCCCACCAGGCTCCTCTGTCCATGGGATTCTCCAGTCAAGAATACTGGAGTAGGTTGCCATTACCTCCTCCAGGGGAGCTTCCTGACCCAGGATCAAAACCACGTCTCCAGTGTTGCTGGTGGATTCTTTACCACTGAGACACCGGGGGCGGGGGAGGGGGGGGTAAGCCTTTCCTTCTATCGAAGTGATTCTGGTGGGTTCCCGGATGGCTCCCACATAAGGGCTGGTCGTCAGCAAGACCAGGTCATGATTAGTCTTGGAAGGTTCAGCCTTCCTCCATTCTCATGGGAAGGAGGAAGAACTGGAAATGGAGTTGATTGACCATGCCAGTGTGATGAAGTCTCCATAAGCCAGAAGTTCAGGGTTCAGAGAACTTCCAGACTGGAGAACACATTTGCACCGAGAGGGTGACACAGCCCAACTCCAGGAGGACAGAGGCTTCTGCACTCAGGACCCTCGCAGACCTCGCCCTACCGATCTCTCCGTCTGGCTATTTACCTGAATCCTTTATCACAGTCTTTAAGTGTTTGCCTGAGTTCTGGGAACTGCTTTAGCAAACTAGTCAAGTCCAAGGAAGGGGTGATGGGAATCCCTGACTCGTAGCCAAATTGAGTGGAAGTGATGGGGCCCTCGGGGGCCCCAGACCTAAAGAAACTAATGCAACATTGAAAATCCACAATAAGGGTTAATTTTGAAAAAGTCTTATTACATATAAATTTTATTTTGAGTCAATTAATTCATTTCCAGGAATTCATTCAGACAGAGATGTCAAAAGACATATTCAAAGCTGTTATTTTCCAATAAGAACATTTACTGACTGATGCTTTTAACAGAGACCAAAGCAGGTACGGTTTTAGTAGAATGCAATAAAGCCATAAGATATGCCACCATCAAAAATTATTAGCAGAATATTTAACAGGGAAAAAATGTTCATGACATAGTAATGTATGAAACATGCAGTTTATCAAACGATGTGCTCATATTATTGAAGTTGTAAGATAATGGAAAATACATCCAGTTCCTGACACAGAGGAAATTTTGTAATTTCTTGCATGCATGCTCATTTGCTTAGTTGCGGCCAACTCTTTATGGACTCGTAAACTGTAGCCCACCAGGCTCCTCTGTCCATGGGATTCTCCAGTCAAGAATACTGGAGTAGGTTGCCATTACCTCCTCCAGGGGAGCTTCCTGACCCAGGATCAAAACCACGTCTCCAGTGTTGCTGGTGGATTCTTTACCACTGAGACACCGGGGGCGGGGGAGGGGGGGGTAAGCCTTTCCTTCTATCGAAGTGATTCTGGTGGGTTCCCGGATGGCTCCCACATAAGGGCTGGTCGTCAGCAAGACCAGGTCATGATTAGTCTTGGAAGGTTCAGCCTTCCTCCATTCTCATGGGAAGGAGGAAGAACTGGAAATGGAGTTGATTGACCATGCCAGTGTGATGAAGTCTCCATAAGCCAGAAGTTCAGGGTTCAGAGAACTTCCAGACTGGAGAACACATTTGCACCGAGAGGGTGACACAGCCCAACTCCAGGAGGACAGAGGCTTCTGCACTCAGGACCCTCGCAGACCTCGCCCTACCGATCTCTCCGTCTGGCTATTTACCTGAATCCTTTATCACAGTCTTTAAGTGTTTGCCTGAGTTCTGGGAACTGCTTTAGCAAACTAGTCAAGTCCAAGGAAGGGGTGATGGGAATCCCTGACTCGTAGCCAAATTGAGTGGAAGTGATGGGGCCCTCCTACTTGTCATTCTGAAATGGGGTGTGACCAGGCTCATGAGACTGAGCCCCTCACCTGTGGAATCTGACACCATCTCTGGGTAGATGGTATAGAAACTGAATTAAATTGGGGGGCACCCAGCTGGTAACCCAGATAGTTGCTCAACGTGGGGGAAACCTTCACACACTTGGTGACCAGAAATGTCAGATGGGTTTCAGGTGTCCCGTTTTCTTTGGGAATTCTTTCCTGTGTTTCTTACAAGGAAGAAAGACATGGGAGATAGAATGCACTGAGGTTTTTCCTACAGCAGAGGAAAGGACTGAGCTCTCCCATTTTAGAAGCACATACACAAAACATCATTGGTAGACAATGAGCTTATGAGTGAGCTTGTTAACTATGTATACTGCTATTTCTCCTATTTTCTACTCTTAATGTACCTTAAAAAATTTTTGTGATTAAAAAAGTCACATTATTAAAGACAAAAGCCAAGATGAATAAAAGATGTGGCAAAGTAATAATTAATAATTACCATTAACAAATAATAACAATGTGGGCCCTGTGTTCCTTGACACAGGAACAATAATTTAACTATAAATAAATTTTTGACCTTCATGTTGAAGATCAAAATATTCCAACCAAATATCTACCGTAAACCACTGTATGGAGTACTAGAAGTCAAAAATATGGAGTTACACTTAAAAGTCTTAAAAGTGTGATTCCGTATGCCATCGGAGCTTCTCCAGCTTGTGTGAGCACTGGTCTTAGCATCATTTCACTGCAGACTAATCACCATAATACAGTTCTGGAGTGATTATAGAAATTGTAATACAAAATTACGTTTCTGCAGTGTGATGAAGTCTCCATAAGCCAGAAGTTCAGGGTTCAGAGAACTTCCAGACTGGAGAACACATTTGCACCGAGAGGGTGACACAGCCCAACTCCAGGAGGACAGAGGCTTCTGCACTCAGGACCCTCGCAGACCTCGCCCTACCGATCTCTCCGTCTGGCTATTTACCTGAATCCTTTATCACAGTCTTTAAGTGTTTGCCTGAGTTCTGGGAACTGCTTTAGCAAACTAGTCAAGTCCAAGGAAGGGGTGATGGGAATCCCTGACTCGTAGCCAAATTGAGTGGAAGTGATGGGGCCCTCCTACTTGTCATTCTGAAATGGGGTGTGACCAGGCTCATGAGACTGAGCCCCTCACCTGTGGAATCTGACACCATCTCTGGGTAGATGGTATAGAAACTGAATTAAATTGGGGGGCACCCAGCTGGTAACCCAGATAGTTGCTCAACGTGGGGGAAACCTTCACACACTTGGTGACCAGAAATGTCAGATGGGTTTCAGGTGTCCCGTTTTCTTTGGGAATTCTTTCCTGTGTTTCTTACAAGGAAGAAAGACATGGGAGATAGAATGCACTGAGGTTTTTTTCCTACAGCAGAGGAAAGGACTGAGCTCTCCCATTTTAGAAGCACATACACAAAACATCATTGGTAGACAATGAGCTTATGAGTGAGCTTGTTAACTATGTATACTGCTATTTCTCCTATTTTCTACTCTTAATGTACCTTAAAAAATTTTTGTGATTAAAAAAGTCACATTATTAAAGACAAAAAGCCAAGATGAATAAAAGATGTGGCAAAGTAATAATTAATAATTACCATTAACAAATAATAACAATGTGGGCCCTGTGTTCCTTGACACAGGAACAATAATTTAACTATAAATAAATTTTTGACCTTCATGTTGAAGATCAAAAATATTCCAACCAAATATCTACCGTAAACCACTGTATGGAGTACTAGAAGTCAAAAATATGGAGTTACACTTAAAAAGTCTTAAAAGTGTGATTCCGTATGCCATCGGAGCTTCTCCAGCTTGTGTGAGCACTGGTCTTAGCATCATTTACGTACTGCAGACTAATCACCATAATACAGTTCTGGAGTGATTATAGAAATTGTAATCTTACCAAAAAATTATATTCTGTTAAATACTGAAGACCGTCTACTATGAATCTGCACTCTTTTCCTGAATAGTTCTTAAACAGGTAATTTCCAGCTTTGACTTCCAAATGGTAATTCCCCGAGGATTTACCATTAAATTCCTTAGGAGCTTTACATGTCACCTTTACACGGGTGTCTGTCTCCTTTGAAATACTCATATCCTCGACCTGGCTTGGATCTATCAAAATGAAAAAAGAGGTGGTTACTTTAATCATTTGCTATGTGCACATTTAGGTTATTGGATGATGTATGCGTACAAAATTAAACTATTCTAAGTGCTTATTTGGGGGTGGGGGAGTTAGGATAGAATGTACACGAAAAAGCTATAAGAAACATCTGAAAATAAATTACACATCATTCAACGAATATTATTAGCACATAAGTCATACTTGAGACAATGAGATTTTTTGCAGTTCTCCCAAAGGGATTGTATAGAAGTAGAAAATCGAGAAAAGAAGGGGAGGTGGGGAGGGAAGAGGCGGTGGTGGGGGAGCCCTGAAGTCCTGTGGACAGTCCGCGTCCTCCTTTCAGAAGCGCTGACTGACCCTATTGATACCTGGCTGGATTCTTCAGCAGCTACAAATTGCCTTTGTTTCTGTGACAGCACAGAAATTCAGGAAACTAACCAAAGTATCAAGCTCGCGGACCTAGACATTTGAAACCAGAACTTAAATGGCATTAGGAGCATTTTACACCCAGCCCCGAGTAGGACAATTCTTCTTTTGGGAGCCTGGTAACAGGCAGGGTCTCTGGAGCTGTGGCTGTTGACTTGTCCATGGGTGTTTCTTCTGCCCTGACCTCACAGAGTTCACAGGCACCCCAGACATGGATTGAACTTTAGACCTGGAATCTATGGGGCCTCCCACGGGTGGGAAGAGGTGAATGAGTGTAACTATAAATAAATTTTTGACCTTCATGTTGAAGATCAAAATATTCCAACCAAATATCTACCGTAAACCACTGTATGGAGTACTAGAAGTCAAAAATATGGAGTTACACTTAAAAGTCTTAAAAGTGTGATTCCGTATGCCATCGGAGCTTCTCCAGCTTGTGTGAGCACTGGTCTTAGCATCATTTACGTACTGCAGACTAATCACCATAATACAGTTCTGGAGTGATTATAGAAATTGTAATCTTACCAAAAAATTATATTCTGTTAAATACTGAAGACCGTCTACTATGAATCTGCACTCTTTTCCTGAATAGTTCTTAAACAGGTAATTTCCAGCTTTGACTTCCAAATGGTAATTCCCCGAGGATTTACCATTAAATTCCTTAGGAGCTTTACATGTCACCTTTACACGGGTGTCTGTCTCCTTTGAAATACTCATATCCTCGACCTGGCTTGGATCTATCAAAATGAAAAAAGAGGTGGTTACTTTAATCATTTGCTATGTGCACATTTAGGTTATTGGATGATGTATGCGTACAAAATTAAACTATTCTAAGTGCTTATTTGGGGGTGGGGGAGTTAGGATAGAATGTACACGAAAAAGCTATAAGAAACATCTGAAAATAAATTACACATCATTCAACGAATATTATTAGCACATAAGTCATACTTGAGACAATGAGATTTTTTGCAGTTCTCCCAAAGGGATTGTATAGAAGTAGAAAATCGAGAAAAGAAGGGGAGGTGGGGAGGGAAGAGGCGGTGGTGGGGGAGCCCTGAAGCCCTGTGGACAGTCCGCGTCCTCCTTTCAGAAGCGCTGACTGACCCTATTGATACCTGGCTGGATTCTTCAGCAGCTACAAATTGCCTTTGTTTCTGTGACAGCACAGAAATTCAGGAAACTAACCAAAGTATCAAGCTCGCGGACCTAGACATTTGAAACCAGAACTTAAATGGCATTAGGAGCATTTTACACCCAGCCCCGAGTAGGACAATTCTTCTTTTGGGAGCCTGGTAACAGGCAGGGTCTCTGGAGCTGTGGCTGTTGACTTGTCCATGGGTGTTTCTTCTGCCCTGACCTCACAGAGTTCACAGGCACCCCAGACATGGATTGAACTTTAGACCTGGAATCTATGGGGCCTCCCACGGGTGGGAAGAGGTGAATGAGTGTAAAATCTGACTTAAAATAGTAGGTAGTTCAATTTTTTTTTATTTTGGCTTTTATTGGTTGTTTATTTATTTATTTATTTATTTTTCATCCATGTTTCTTCTTCGGCCTGTGCGGGCCTCCCCCTGCAGTGGCCTCTCTCCTCACAGAGCACCAGCTTTGGGCGCATGCGCTCCAGAGCGCTGACTGGTAATCAAGGACACACCGGTCCAGCCGCTCCGCGGCACGTGGTCCTCCTGGGCCAGGGATCAAATGGGTGCCCTTTGCACTGCACGGTGGACTCTTTACCCACTGGACAACCAGGGAAGCCCTAGGTAGTTCATTTTAATGAGAAGAAAATGCTGCAAAATATTATGTCTGTGAAGTGGTTTGTCTTGCAAGCAGAGGTCACCAAGTGGATATTTTCTGAGAAAGGCGCTCTCAGGCGTCTGATGGCAGTTGATATTTCTAGATGATAAAGAAAACAGTGGATAATCCATTTTTATCTATGCTGGCTAGGTACTCAATTGCCTGAATTCTTATCCATTGAACCAGCTTATAGGTTCTCAGCTTCATTCGTTTGTTTGTTTGTTTTATATATATATATATATAAATTTTTGTAACTTAGTCATTTATTTTATTTATTTATCTTTTGGGGAGTGGGGTGGGGAGGGGGGGGGATGGGCGGGCCACTACTATTGGTCTTTCATTTCTCTATTTTCATCCGTCTTTGTTCTTTGGCTCCTGTGGGCCTCCCATCGCGGTGGCCTCTGTCATCGCAGAGCACCAGCTCTGGGCGCATGCGCTCCAGAGCGCTGACTGGTAATCAAGGACACACGGTCCAGCCGCTCCGCGGCACGTGGTCCTCCTGGGCCAGGGATCAAATGGGTGCCCTTTGCACTGCACGGTGGACTCTTTACCCACTGGACAACCAGGGAAGCCCTAGGTAGTTCATTTTAATGAGAAGAAAATGCTGCAAAATATTATGTCTGTGAAGTGGTTTGTCTTGCAAGCAGAGGTCACCAAGTGGATATTTTCTGAGAAAGGCGCTCTCAGGCGTCTGATGGCAGTTGATATTTCTAGATGATAAAGAAAACAGTGGATAATCCATTTTTATCTATGCTGGCTAGGTACTCAATTGCCTGAATTCTTATCCATTGAACCAGCTTATAGGTTCTCAGCTTCATTCGTTTGTTTGTTTGTTTTATATATATATATATATATAAATTTTTGTAACTTAGGCATTTATTTTATTTATTTATCTTTTGGGGAGTGGGGTGGGGAGGGAGGGGGAAGGGTGGGCCACTTCTATTGGTCTTTCATTTCTCTATTTTCATCCGTCTTTGTTCTTTGGCTCCTGTGGGCCTCCCATCGCGGTGGCCTCTGTCATCGCAGAGCACCAGCTCTGGGCGCATGCGCCTCAGAGCTCCAGCTCGGTGATTGGACACATGGGTCCAGCCGCTCTGTGGCACGTGGGATCTTCCCAGGCCAGGGATCGAACTGGCGCCCCTTGCACTGCAAGGCGGTGTCCTTACCCACTGGACCACCAGGGGAAGCCCTCAGGCTTCATTCTTAAAGTTCTATGCTTATACCTGAAGGATACGGAGAACCCAGGATGAGATTTTTAAATTGTTATATTTTGGTGGGGAGGGGTAAATTAGGAATTTAGGATTAACACATGCACACGACTATATATCAAATAAATAACAAGAATCTACTGTATAACACAGGGCTGTCTACTCAATACACTGCAATAATCTCAACAGGAAAAGAATCTGAAACAGAATAGATACATGTATATGTATGACTGAATCACTTTGTTGTACTCCTAAAATGAACACAACATTGTCAATAACTATACTCCAATTTAAAATAAATATAACAAATAAAATTTTAAACATATACATAGCAAAAAGAATCACTGTATTTAAATTTTTCATAAACCCTAGATGCTAATACATGCACCAGGTCAATGTGTTTCCCAAATGAAGTATAAAGTTGGATATATGTTAAATGGTTTAGACTTTGCTTCTTGCCATTCCTAGGAAAAAGCATTAAAGTTTATAACTTACGTGTTGCTTCTGTCTGAAATCTACAGGTTGCAGTTCCTTCACGCAGCACATTTTTTTTCCCTTTGACCAAGGCACTTAATGTTACTGTATAGTTTGTGTAAGGTTTCAAAGATTGCAAAGCAAATTCTTCCTCGGTTTTACTCAGATTTTCAAGTAACATACACCTCAGGAAAATAAGGGAAACATTTATTAAGTCATCAAAAGTCAGGATTAACTTAGTCTTTACATTAAATCATTCTGAGCCCATTTCAAAATGGAGTGATTGAAATATAAAAACATTGTGCCCAGAAGTGCCTATAACTATTGGCAAATATATTGAACAAATGTAATTACTCCAAATAAACATAAATATTCCAAAATAATGATTTAATAATTACTTTGGTACATATTAATAAGCGAGCTCAAGCGTATCAGTGAAGACAGCCTATTTTCTTTCTGAGAAAACACACACAGTCCATGGTGGATATTATGAAAGTCCTTCTTCCGATACTTTAGTGAACCTTTTTCTGTTAACCTCCCACTTGTGAACTTTGGTATGAGCTACTGTGGATGGACTTCTGACGCAGAATTCATTTGATCCCTGCTAACTGTGTCTCCTCTGCCCTACTCGTCCAAGTACTAAGGTAATTCACAGATCCAAACACAGTGGGAAGGCAGGGGAGTCTGACGGCAGGGAGAGAAGGGACAGGGTGAGCTGGTTCCAAAGGCCCTTTGAGCAGAGTCAGGGCGTGGCCCACAGGGGAGGCTGCATTCAGTCAGTTAACTCCCAAGTTTTTAAAAAAAGGACACACAGGGCTTCCCTGGTGGTCCAGTAGGTATACATGTATATGTATGACTGAATCACTTTGTTGTACTCCTAAAATGAACACAACATTGTCAATAACTATACTCCAATTTAAAATAAATATAACAAATAAAATTTTAAACATATACATAGCAAAAAGAATCACTGTATTTAAATTTTTCATAAACCCTAGATGCTAATACATGCACCAGGTCAATGTGTTTCCCAAATGAAGTATAAAGTTGGATATATGTTAAATGGTTTAGACTTTGCTTCTTGCCATTCCTAGGAAAAAGCATTAAAGTTTATAACTTACGTGTTGCTTCTGTCTGAAATCTACAGGTTGCAGTTCCTTCACGCAGCACATTTTTTTTCCCTTTGACCAAGGCACTTAATGTTACTGTATAGTTTGTGTAAGGTTTCAAAGATTGCAAAGCAAATTCTTCCTCGGTTTTACTCAGATTTTTCAAGTAACATACACCTCAGGGAAAATAATGGAAACATTTATTAAGTCATCAAAAGTCAGGATTAACTTAGTCTTTACATTAAATCATTCTGAGCCCATTTCAAAATGGAGTGATTGAAATATAAAAACATTGTGCCCAGAAGTGCCTATAACTATTGGCAAATATATTGAACAAATGTAATTACTCCAAATAAACATAAATATTCCAAAATAATGATTTAATAATTACTTTGGTACATATTAATAAGCGAGCTCAAGCGTATCAGTGAAGACAGCCTATTTTCTTTCTGAGAAAACACACACAGTCCATGGTGGATATTATGAAAGTCCTTCTTCCGATACTTTAGTGAACCTTTTTCTGTTAACCTCCCACTTGTGAACTTTGGTATGAGCTACTGTGGATGGACTTCTGACGCAGAATTCATTTGATCCCTGCTAACTGTGTCTCCTCTGCCCTACTCGTCCAAGTACTAAGGTAATTCACAGATCCAAACACAGTGGGAAGGCAGGGGAGTCTGACGGCAGGGAGAGAAGGGACAGGGTGAGCTGGTTCCAAAGGCCCTTTGAGCAGAGTCAGGGCGTGGCCCACAGGGGAGGCTGCATTCAGTCAGTTAACTCCCAAGTTTTTAAAAAAAGGACACACAGGGCTTCCCTGGTGGTCCAGTAGGTAAGGACACCGCCTTGCAGTGCAAGGGGCGCCAGTTCGATCCCTGGCCTGGGAAGATCCCACGTGCCGCGGAGCGGCTGGACCCATGTGTCCAATTACCGAGCCGAAGCTCTGGAATGCATGCGCCCAGAGCCGGTGCTCTGCGACAACGGAGGCCACCGTGATGGGAGACCCACACGGTCCAAAAGAACAAAGATGGATGAAAAATAGATAAAGGAAAAAAAAAAAAAGACCAATAGAAGTGGCCCGCCCACCCCTCTCCCTCCCCAACCTGCCCTCCACCCCCTCAAAAAAAGAAAAGGACACACAAAGTCTGACATGTCTACCTGCCCTTCCCTTCCCACCCATTCAGTTCAGTTGTATTTGGACAGCCATAACTCTGGCTAAACAAGAAGAAGCTGTCCTCATTGCAAAAAATAAACAAAAGACCATTTAACTACAAAAACACATTGCACCCTTCTAAACCTAATTATTCAAGTGCCTTCTTAAACTGTATAGAATACAAAGGAGCAATAAACATTGCTTCATAAATTTTCACTATATACTCTGAGGTGCAAAATATTCCATAGTAGAGAGAGAGTATAGAATGTGAGGAACACAGCAAGGGAGAGTGAGAAGAACATTCAGAGAAGAGAAAATAAAACCAGTGTGCTCACACAGAAACCAAGCAAAGAAAGTTCATAGGAGGGGTGTACAGTGAGGGACTATCTGATCGTCTTGCTGTTCTATCTTCCTGTAATTTCCACTTTCATTTTCTCATAGACATAACTTTCCAAAGTGCCATAATCTTGAATACAAGGCAAGTATTTCCTGTCCATAGCACTTGAGTCCTCCTATGCTAATTTGAAAATTACATGTGCATTGAGCTTTGCTTTAGTAGTTTGATTATTCAGATTAGGCTAATCTGACGGCCCCAGGGTAATTCACAGATCCAAACACAGTGGGAAGGCAGGGGAGTCTGACGGCAGGGAGAGAAGGGACAGGGTGAGCTGGTTCCAAAGGCCCTTTGAGCAGAGTCAGGGCGTGGCCCACAGGGGAGGCTGCATTCAGTCAGTTAACTCCCAAGTTTTTAAAAAAAGGACACACAGGGCTTCCCTGGTGGTCCAGTAGGTAAGGACACCGCCTTGCAGTGCAAGGGGCGCCAGTTCGATCCCTGGCCTGGGAAGATCCCACGTGCCGCGGAGCGGCTGGACCCATGTGTCCAATTACCGAGCCGAAGCTCTGGAATGCATGCGCCCAGAGCCGGTGCTCTGCGACAACGGAGGCCACCGTGATGGGAGACCCACACGGTCCAAAAGAACAAAGATGGATGAAAAATAGATAAAGGAAAAAAAAAAAGACCAATAGAAGTGGCCCGCCCACCCCTCTCCCTCCCCAACCTGCCCTCCACCCCCTCAAAAAAAGAAAAGGACACACAAAGTCTGACATGTCTACCTGCCCTTCCCTTCCCACCCATTCAGTTCAGTTGTATTTGGACAGCCATAACTCTGGCTAAACAAGAAGAAGCTGTCCTCATTGCAAAAAATAAACAAAAGACCATTTAACTACAAAAACACATTGCACCCTTCTAAACCTAATTATTCAAGTGCCTTCTTAAACTGTATAGAATACAAAGGAGCAATAAACATTGCTTCATAAATTTTCACTATATACTCTGAGGTGCAAAATATTCCATAGTAGAGAGAGAGTATAGAATGTGAGGAACACAGCAAGGGAGAGTGAGAAGAACATTCAGAGAAGAGAAAATAAAACCAGTGTGCTCACACAGAAACCAAGCAAAGAAAGTTCATAGGAGGGGTGTACAGTGAGGGACTATCTGATCGTCTTGCTGTTCTATCTTCCTGTAATTTCCACTTTCATTTTCTCATAGACATAACTTTCCAAAGTGCCATAATCTTGAATACAAGGCAAGTATTTCCTGTCCATAGCACTTGAGTCCTCCTATGCTAATTTGAAAATTACATGTGCATTGAGCTTTGCTTTAGTAGTTTGATTATTCAGATTCAAACAATCAGAGAAAGCAATATGTTAACAAAATATAAAATAACACACTGAGGATAAATTGCTTTCTACTTTTTAAAATATGAAAATTTATGTCTGGTTTCCACCCACCAAACAAAGAGATGGAATCAAGTGAGATGTTCAGCTCAAAATACATCAAGCTCCAGAAAAAGGACTGGCAAGTGAGCCATCCTAAGTGCTGGGCCTATTCAGAGATGGTCTACAGTCTCCACTATTTTCTACGGGCATTTTAGATGCTCTACTTAGTCAAAGAGAGGTCTATTCTCTTAAACAGTGTCTTGTTTGGGGACTAGTCCAATGGTTGAACCTGTCATAGTACTGGCTTCAGACTTCTTTTATTTCTACAGAAGCTTAATGCTAACCAGATTTATTTTCAAAGATCCACCTGCCACCAAAGTGCCCTCCATCACTAAATGGGCATGCATGGAACAAATTGTGTGTGTGTACCACTTGGATCAAGCTATGGAAAGGTTTGTTTGTGGTCCAGTATAATGGGTTCAAGCCCATGTGGCTCCTTTACTTAGTACTTGGAAGACAGCGAAGAGTGTCCCATTCCAGAGGCTTGCTTCCTCCAGGCGTTAGAATGTAAAGATTATAATTAAGTAGGTCAAGGACAAGCAGGATTGGGGATGTTATGAGCTTTAGTCATTTCAGGGGCTGGAGACTTCACAGTCCGTGGAAGCAGTTTGAAAGTCAGAAAACAGAGGAGGCCCACCATGGCTGCTCAGTGGCTCACGAGTGGCGTCCGCATGGGGTTTCCAGTGTCTACCTTTCCCGATATGGAATTAAATGTTCTGCAAGTTACCTGAAGCATTCTTATAACACAGACGGTAGCTATCAAAAAACTCTGGAGGTGGTTTCCAGGCAACCCGTGCTCCATGTGCACTTGTACTAGAACAAGTATTAAACTTAGGCTGTCCTGGATCTGTTGAAAGAACAAGAATATAAAATTTGAAAACATAACACATAAAGAAAACATTTTTCATATTATTAGCATGCATTCTTAATAGTCATATTTTGATTAACTATGAATTGAAGATAAAACTATAAAATAACACACTGAGGATAAATTGCTTTCTACTTTTTAAAATATGAAAATTTATGTCTGGTTTCCACCCACCAAACAAAGAGATGGAATCAAGTGAGATGTTCAGCTCAAAATACATCAAGCTCCAGAAAAGGACTGGCAAGTGAGCCATCCTAAGTGCTGGGCCTATTCAGAGATGGTCTACAGTCTCCACTATTTTCTACGGGCATTTTAGATGCTCTACTTAGTCAAAGAGAGGTCTATTCTCTTAAACAGTGTCTTGTTTGGGGACTAGTCCAATGGTTGAACCTGTCATAGTACTGGCTTCAGACTTCTTTTATTTCTACAGAAGCTTAATGCTAACCAGATTTATTTTCAAAGATCCACCTGCCACCAAAGTGCCCTCCATCACTAAATAGGCATGCATGGAACAAATTGTGTGTGTGTACCACTTGGATCAAGCTATGGAAAGGTTTGTTTGTGGTCCAGTATAATGGGTTCAAGCCCATGTGGCTCCTTTACTTAGTACTTGGAAGACAGCGAAGAGTGTCCCATTCCAGAGGCTTGCTTCCTCCAGGCGTTAGAATGTAAAGATTATAATTAAGTAGGTCAAGGACAAGCAGGATTGGGGATGTTATGAGCTTTAGTCATTTCAGGGGCTGGAGACTTCACAGTCCGTGGAAGCAGTTTGAAAGTCAGAAAACAGAGGAGGCCCACCATGGCTGCTCAGTGGCTCACGAGTGGCGTCCGCATGGGGTTTCCAGTGTCTACCTTTCCCGATATGGAATTAAATGTTCTGCAAGTTACCTGAAGCATTCTTATAACACAGACGGTAGCTATCAAAAAACTCTGGAGGTGGTTTCCAGGCAACCCGTGCTCCATGTGCACTTGTACTAGAACAAGTATTAAACTTAGGCTGTCCTGGATCTGTTGAAAGAACAAGAATATAAAATTTGAAAACATAACACATAAAGAAAACATTTTTCATATTATTAGCATGCATTCTTAATAGTCATATTTTGATTAACTATGAATTGAAGATAAAACTATAAAAAAGATGCCTATTTTCATTACATTTTCTTTAGAGATCATTTGACTGAGATGGTAAAAAATCTGCCTGCAATTCAGGAAGCCTGGATTTGATCCCTGGGATGAGAAGATCCCCTGGATAAGCAAATGGCAACCCGCTCCTGTATTCTTGCCTGGAGAACTTTGTGGATAAAAAGGCTGGCGGGTTGCAGTGCATGGGGTCTTAAAGAGTCGGCCATGAGAGCGGGACTCACACTTCGGTAAATCTTCTTTTGCACAGGCTGTGATGTCCTGGAGGCTTCTCTTAGCAATTGTTCACTTACTATTCAGTATCCATGTCCATAGGAGAGACTGGCTCGCAGTGGCCTTGTCTTTGTCCAAGTTTGGTATCAACGTAACGGTCCCCCTAAGCCCACTTCAAACCCTAACAATAATCAAAATGAGTTAATAGGTTTGTGTGTTTTCTACACTGTGGGGCAGTTTAGACAGGACAAGAACTCACTGTAAACTGACCGTTTTGGTTTTTCTTTTTCAAAGGGTAGGTGAGAAGCGCAGACAGAGTGTGGAGTAAAGACATATTAAACTGTAATTTTAACTCTAATTTCCTATCCCTCCATTGGAAAATGCTCATAATTCATATATTCTAAAAAGTATTCATTGTACCTAACTTTTCATATTGGACATAAGAGTCTTTATCATCTGTGAAATTTCTACTGTGTTTTTAATATGCTTTTGTTAACACATGGAGAAAGGCTATTTTACTAGAAAAAGGAAAGTGAAGTCACTCAGTTGTGTCTGTCTCTGCAACCCATGGAATTCTCCAGGCAAGAACACTGCAGAGGAGTGGATAGTATTTCCCTTCCCCAGGTGATGTTCTCAACCCAGGGGCTGAACCCAGGTCTCCCGCAGTGCAGGCAGGTGCCACTTGAGCCACCAGGGAAGCCCAAGAATCCCAGAGTGGGTCGCCTATCCCTTCTCCAGGGGATCTTCCTGACCCAGGGATCAAACTGGTATTTCCTGCATTGCAGGCACATTCTTTACCAGCTGAGCTATAAGTCTACTTTATTATTCATTTCAAAATGAAGACTTCAAATTGGTTAGTAAATTCCTGATACTTTTGCTAATTTCTTCTTTCAATAACCTGTACTCTAAACCTTTTTATTTTCTCCTTTCTAATATCTCTGCATTTGGTTTCTGGTTCTTTTCAAAGCACTCTCCATTGATTGGCATTCAACAGAGAGAAAAGTGACAAAAGTTCCCATAAAACATCACTTGACCCTACTTAAGGCTACAAGTTTCTCCAATATGTCTTTACTTTATTCAAGTCTGAACATCTTTGTTTTAAGAGATCGATTTAAGCCTTTCTATTTATAACGACTTTAGACCTACTTTGACATGGTCCTGCTATTTCACCTGTTCTCTCCTATAGCATTTTATCCCTCCCTGGCAGCTTTTTCTTCTCCTCCTCTCACTTCTCCTTCTTCTCCTTTTTCTCCTTTAAAATGTGGAACTTGTTTTATTCCATAATTGTTTCCCTTTTCTTCTCCTTTTTTCTTCTCATCTCTAATGGTTAGACAGGACAAGAACTCACTGTAAACTGACCGTTTTGGTTTTTCTTTTCAAAGGGTAGGTGAGAAGCGCAGACAGAGTGTGGAGTAAAGACATATTAAACTGTAATTTTAACTCTAATTTCCTATCCCTCCATTGGAAAATGCTCATAATTCATATATTCTAAAAAGTATTCATTGTACCTAATTTTTCATATTGGACATAAGAGTCTTTATCATCTGTGAAATTTCTACTGTGTTTTTAATATGCTTTTGTTAACACATGGAGAAAGGCTATTTTACTAGAAAAAGGAAAGTGAAGTCACTCAGTTGTGTCTGTCTCTGCAACCCATGGAATTCTCCAGGCAAGAACACTGCAGAGGAGTGGATAGTCTTTCCCTTCCCCAGGGGATGTTCTCAACCCAGGGGCTGAACCCAGGTCTCCCGCAGTGCAGGCAGGTGCCACTTGAGCCACCAGGGAAGCCCAAGAATCCCAGAGTGGGTCGCCTATCCCTTCTCCAGGGGATCTTCCTGACCCAGGGATCAAACTGGTATTTCCTGCATTGCAGGCACATTCTTTACCAGCTGAGCTATAAGTCTACTTTATTATTCATTTCAAAATGAAGACTTCAAATTGGTTAGTAAATTCCTGATACTTTTGCTAATTTCTTCTTTCAATAACCTGTACTCTAAACCTTTTTATTTTCTCCTTTCTAATATCTCTGCATTTGGTTTCTGGTTCTTTTCAAAGCACTCTCCATTGATTGGCATTCAACAGAGAGAAAAGTGACAAAAGTTCCCATAAAACATCACTTGACCCTACTTAAGGCTACAAGTTTCTCCAATATGTCTTTACTTTATTCAAGTCTGAACATCTTTGTTTTAAGAGATCGATTTAAGCCTTTCTATTTATAACGACTTTAGACCTACTTTGACATGGTCCTGCTATTTCACCTGTTCTCTCCTATAGCATTTTATCCCTCCCTGGCAGCTTTTTCTTCTCCTCCTCTCACTTCTCCTTCTTCTCCTTTTTCTCCTTTAAAATGTGGAACTTGTTTTATTCCATAATTGTCTTCTACTGCTTATGGGCAATACCATCCATCTGTCTGTCTTTCATGTTTTGACTGGTTACTCATGAATTGTCTTACAGTCAACATGTTTTCCTAGCATATTCTAAATTTCACTGTAATTTCTTTACTTCTGCTAACCATGACTGAAGTTTTAGCCCTTTTTGTTTCTTTCTCCCCTCCGTTTTCCAAATGCTACGATTTTCTAGAATTTTATTTTCCAATTGCTATTAGTTATGATAATCTTGCTATTATTTATGCTGCTGGCTTCTTAGTAGCAGCAATTCTTATTTGGCGATCAACACATTGCTTTATCACTGCATGATACTCGCTTCTGTGCTCGCTCGACTCCGGAGAGATGAGGACCCAACTGAGGTGCGGAGCGAGACGAGAAGGCTGCTACAGGAAGGAGGAGCAAGACTGCGAGCTCTGGGAACACGCCTCTCGCTGCCTCCAGTTTTGTTTCCACCATGACCTCGCTGCAACCTATCATCTGAAGAAACTCGGTGGAGGTTTGGATTCTCTGTCATTTATTTCTAAATCCTTATTTTAAACTGGACACAAGCCTTTTTTGAAACCCTTTCTCCAAATCCTTTCCCTATGATTCTCAAAGAATCTTAAGAAGATGAAAAGAAATTTGACACATAAATGTAAGTAATATACTCACTTGCAACATCTGTTTCAATGGTTATATTTTGGCGAGCAAAAGGCTGTTCATTGTAGAGTACTTGTGACGACAAGTGTAATTAGTTCGGGAATAAGACCCTTCACTTCAAATCTGTCCCTTTCATTGAACTGAGAATAGCAAATGTCATCTAAAAGAAATAAGTATTGGATATGCGTATATGACTCCAATATATCACACTTAAATTTCATTTTGATTTTATATCTATAATTAATGTCTATTAGATTAAATATGCAAATAAGCACTTTGAAATCGATTTAAGCCTTTCTATTTATAACGACTTTAGACCTACTTTGACATGGTCCTGCTATTTCACCTGTTCTCTCCTATAGCATTTTATCCCTCCCTGGCAGCTTTTTCTTCTCCTCCTCTCACTTCTCCTTCTTCTCCTTTTTCTCCTTTAAAATGTGGAACTTGTTTTATTCCATAATTGTCTTCTACTGCTTATGGGCAATACCATCCATCTGTCTGTCTTTCATGTTTTGACTGGTTACTCATGAATTGTCTTACAGTCAACATGTTTTCCTAGCATATTCTAAATTTCACTGTAATTTCTTTACTTCTGCTAACCATGACTGAAGTTTTAGCCCTTTTTGTTTCTTTCTCCCCTCCGTTTTCCAAATGCTACGATTTTCTAGAATTTTATTTTCCAATTGCTATTAGTTATGATAATCTTGCTATTATTTATGCTGCTGGCTTCTTAGTAGCAGCAATTCTTATTTGGCGATCAACACATCGCTTTATCACTGCATGATACTCGCTTCTGTGCTCGCTCGACTCCGGAGAGATGAGGACCCAACTGAGGTGCGGAGCGAGACAAGAAGGCTGCTACAGGAAGGAGGAGCAAGACTGCGAGCTCTGGGAACACGCCTCTTGCTGCCTCCAGTTTTGTTTCCACCATGACCTCGCTGCAACCTATCATCTGAAGAAACTCGGTGGAGGTTTGGATTCTCTGTCATTTATTTCTAAATCCTTATTTTAAACTGGACACAAGCCTTTTTTGAAACCCTTTCTCCAAATCCTTTCCCTATGATTCTCAAAGAATCTTAAGAAGATGAAAAGAAATTTGACACATAAATGTAAGTAATATACTCACTTGCAACATCTGTTTCAATGGTTATATTTTGGCGAGCAAAAGGCTGTTCATTGTAGAGTACTTGTGAACGACAAGTGTAATTAGTTCCGGGAATAAGACCCTTCACTTCAAATCTGTCCCTTTCATTGAACTGAGAATAGCCAATGTCATCTAAAAGAAATAAGTATTGGATATGAGTATATGACTCCAATATATCACACTTAAATTTCATTTTGGTTTTATATCTATAATTAATGTCTATTAGATTAAAACCTATGCAAATAGTCAAAACAACAAGGAAAAGATCCTGAAATCTGCTCTAATAATGCATGATTTGGCTACACTCAATTTTGAAGTCAACATCAAGAAATAGGACTGAATTTGAGAATGTCTCTAAAATAACTGATGAAATTAGGTCGTAGTTCACTGTTCTCTGTTCAGAACTGAGAGCTGGCCTTCATCTTGCAGATATCATAGATGGCTGTTTTTATCACAGTCAGCTAGACGTGCGTTCTCGCCTTCCTCCTCCTGCTCACATCTGAGCCGTGCATCTTCCCTGAGAAAAGACGACTGTAGCCAGGGCCATTCTCCCTCCTCTGCAGGAGAGCACGTACTGCCTGGCCAAATATGGCTTAGCAGGTGGCTTTATGCCAAGAGAGGGAGATTTCATCCCAAAAAACTCAAATGGAAAGGAATTGTCATTAAATCATTAATTATTTAAAAGAAATGCTATCTCAAGTATCCGCCCTCCATGAACCCAAATTCATATCCCTAGCAGCATTTACTATTCCTTTTCTCATTTCCTTTCTAAGTCTTCTTATAGTTTTCTATGAGTGTTGTTGACGGAAGGCTGACACAGTCAATTCATGGAATTACATAAAATTATGTTGGTTTTCCCATTCCTGCTAGCAGTATGTGTATCTTCATTTTTAACTCTTCTCTGATCATGTCTTAAAACAAGAAAACCTTATAAATAAATCAATATTTCTGTTTAAACAATTATTCTTTACCTGGACTATTTGTCTATTTTGTGAAGTTGAGTGATGTAAAGAATACAATTGTTTGACTCCAGACATATCATGGACTGTGTAAGAGAGAAAGACAGAGGGAGGTAGACTGAAAGAGAGTGGGTGAAAAGGGGAAGGAAAAATTAGACAATACTTCGAGGAACTTCCCACTATAGAAGAAAATCATCTGATCAATGTTAAATTCTTACCACAATGAAATTCATATGTAATTTTATCTTCATCACAATTTTTATCTCCACTTTGGGAAGAAGTTTTCTTTTTCCATTGTAAACAAAGAGAAATATTTTCTATTTTAGAGAGTAGACATTCTTCCAGTGTAAAGTGAGTAGGATCTGTCAAGAAAAAAGATACAAACATTGGTGATTAATATCTCACAATATGTAACTTATGCTCAGTTACAATTATTAAAATTATATTCATGATACAAAATCTGGCAAGAATTTAGATTGTTTTTGAAAAGTTGAACAACCCTCAGGGTTTTGCTTTTCTTGACTCTATTCTTTTTTTTAACATCATACATTTTAGTACCACTTCATTTAGACTCTATGTTACTTTTAAAAAATAGAACCCAAGCAAATGTCTAGATAGAATGGCATCTTTTCCACATTTTAAAAGACTCGTTCCATTTTGTTTTCCTGTTTCTATCTTTAGCTTTTCACTTACTTTCTGAGTTTTTTCATTGAATAGTCATTACACAGAACATGTGGGATTCTTTGTGTGGAATGCATTTTGAACAAATGTATTTTCTGTTAATTGATCATTTGTCTCAGTAATATTTAGAAAACTGAATAAGTTAAAGAAACTTTTTTCAAACACATTGGACGCTTACTCTATTTAAATGTTAATAATTAAATGAATTATCTTGAATTAATAAAAGACGCAAGATATTCAACCAACTGGCACAGATCCTGAATCTCGTTTTGAAACTGCATTCTGTGAAGGTAGCTTCTCGGAAGTCTTCTTATAGTTTTCTATGAGTGTTGTTGACGGAAGGCTGACACAGTCAATTCATGGAATTACATAAAATTATGTTGGTTTTCCCATTCCTGCTAGCAGTATGTGTATCTTCATTTTTAACTCTTCTCTGATCATGTCTTAAAACAAGAAAACCTTATAAATAAATCAATATTTCTGTTTAAACAATTATTCTTTACCTGGACTATTTGTCTATTTTGTGAAGTTGAGTGATGTAAAGAATACAATTGTTTGACTCCAGACATATCATGGACTGTGTAAGAGAGAAAGACAGAGGGAGGTAGACTGAAAGAGAGTGGGTGAAAAGGGGAAGGAAAAATTAGACAATACTTCGAGGAACTTCCCACTATAGAAGAAAATCATCTGATCAATGTTAAATTCTTACCACAATGAAATTCATATGTAATTTTATCTTCATCACAATTTTTATCTCCACTTTGGGAAGAAGTTTTCTTTTTCCATTGTAAACAAAGAGAAATATTTTCTATTTTAGAGAGTAGACATTCTTCCAGTGTAAAGTGAGTAGGATCTGTCAAGAAAAAAGATACAAACATTGGTGATTAATATCTCACAATATGTAACTTATGCTCAGTTACAATTATTAAAATTATATTCATGATACAAAATCTGGCAAGAATTTAGATTGTTTTTGAAAAGTTGAACAACCCTCAGGGTTTTGCTTTTCTTGACTCTATTCTTTTTTTTTAACATCATACATTTTAGTACCACTTCATTTAGACTCTATGTTACTTTTAAAAAATAGAACCCAAGCAAATGTCTAGATAGAATGGCATCTTTTCCACATTTTAAAAGACTCGTTCCATTTTGTTTTCCTGTTTCTATCTTTAGCTTTTCACTTACTTTCTGAGTTTTTTCATTGAATAGTCATTACACAGAACATGTGGGATTCTTTGTGTGGAATGCATTTTGAAAAAATGTATTTTCTGTTAATTGATCATTTGTCTCAGTAATATTTAGAAAACTGAATAAGTTAAAGAAACTTTTTTCAAACACATTGGACGCTTACTCTATTTAAATGTTAATAATTAAATGAATTATCTTGAATTAATAAAAGACGCAAGATATTCAACCAACTGGCACAGATCCTGAATCTCGTTTTGAAACTGCATTCTGTGAAGGTAGCTTCTCGGAAGTCTGAGTAGTCTTCCTCAGCAGTAGCTGAGGCACCACAACTATCTCCTCAACATGACTGTAACGCTCCTTTTTTTTTTGGTGAGAATAGCTTTGTTCTTTTCACAAACATCAAATCTTTGACTTTGTGTCTTTCCCCCAAGATGCTCTAGACATGTGTGTGCGTGCTCTGTCGTGTCTGCCTCTCTGTGACCCCATGGCTGTAGCCCTCCAGGCTCCTCTGTCCATGGGCTTCGCCAGGCGAGAAGACTGAACGAGTTGCCATTTCCTCCTCCAGGGGATCTTCCTGAACCAGGGAGCGAACCCGCAGCTCCTGAAGCTCCTGCATTGGCGGGCGGGTTCTTTACTGCTGAGTCACCTGGAAAGCCTTTATTCTAGACTCACTTGTATTCAGAAGGACTAATTCATCCATAAATATATATATGCATACACATTAATACACATAATGTGTGTATATATTAGTCTTATTAATATCGCATTATCTTTATTCATATATATACATATATGTGCATTGATGTATATATATATAATGTATTCATATGTGTATATGTGTAATATGTATAAATGTAATGGATGTATATAATGTGTAACATGTACATATAATGTAATATATATTGTGTATTATATTACTATATATTATATAAATTATATATGTGTATACTATATATATATGTATATCGTGTATATACATATAATGAGTGAATTCAGTAGAGGAGAGAAGGAAGCTTGTGAATAACACTCCGTGGATTAAACTGTACCTAGTTGACACAAACCACTCTGAAAATAAGGTGCCGGGAGCTGAGTACGGATGGAGACCGAGGTCTGTGTGCAGTTACCACTTTCCCTGGGTCAGGAGGGCAGCTCCCCTGCTGTGGCCTCTACCTCAGCTCACACGCCCACACAGAACTGCCCTGCTGCTGGGAACACACAAGCAGAAAGCAACTGACATTTACCTGGCGGTGCCCTCAGTGAATGATCATATGGAGGGTGACACGAAGGATTGGATAGACTGACGCTCTTCTCTTCACATGCAGTCAGGCCAGGGTACGCCGGTTCACACCCAGGAGGCTTACATTCCTGTCCGGGAACATCCAGTGTTGCAGTAAATGTGTGGTTGGCCTCGTCAAACTTGTAGCTCACAGAGACATTTTTGTATGTGAGTTCTGAAAGAAAATAAGGCAGCAAGGACGATCTTTTACTTTTCAGAACAAATATACCTACACTGAATATAAACCCCTTGACATATCTTTTTAAAAATATCCAATCATTAACAAAATATCCTGAGGACCATAAAATGGAGAAGGAACACGTCAGCGCCTCGATGGGATCTTCCGTGCGTCTCCCTGTGTCACCGTCCCAGCAAAGAGGCCGCCCCTGCGTCCGCAGGCGGACGATTACGTCCGTCTCCTGACTGGACCGTGTGCAGCGCCGGGAGAGCCAAGTCTACCCTGACTGTCACCATAAATCCAGATCTCATTAGCAGAAGCTCAAAGATGGTAGAATTATGCAAAAGTGAGCAACACATCTGACAGTTTTCTTCTTCTTGCTCTGTTGTTTCCCTTGCTTTCCAAAGTGTAGTCCTTGATCATCTCTTTCTCCTGACGTGTAGGACATCCGTTAATTAGAAAGCAGAGGCCTCTGTGTCTCCTTGCTACTGTGAAACTCTGTATAGCACTCCTCCTAATACTCCCTCTGAGTGTCCTCTCACACTCTCCCTTTCATTTAAACAGATTCCATCAACTCATAAAGGTATCTTCTCAGGACATGTTTATTTATTCACTCATTTTTAGTGCAATGAAAATTATGATGTACTTCTTCTGTTTAAGACCCTGTTCTAAGCACTAGAAACACAAATGATCTTCTTTTGGAACCACAGACTCTAACCTGGAGATGATCACAGGCATGAGCGTAGAGGACAGGAAAAAAAATGAGATGATGTACAGAACAACACGGGAATCAAGAAGCAGAGGAGTATGTTATGATTAGAGGATCCAGAGGGGCTCTTCAGAGGATATGGCTCAGTTTGCATTTTAAAGTATAAGCAAGACACAGAAAAAATGATGTGGGAGGGAGGGAGGGATGAGGAAGGCATGGAGTTCCAAGTGAGAGGGAGAACAGGGGTGAGCACAGGGCAGGAAGAAACTCGTGAAGTCGTCCTTTAGGTCTGTGAGTCTGTTTCTATTTTGCAAATAAATTCATTTTCATCATTTCTTTTTCAGATTTTGAAAAACCATATGATATTCTCTTTCTCTGTCTGACTTTACTCACTCATTATGACAGTCTCTAGCTCAGTCTCTAGAGAATAAACGAAGGATGAGGGGAAGACATCGCTAGGGAATTGGGGATGGACATGTATGCACGGCTGTATTTAGAATGGCTAACCAACAAAATATCCTGAGGACCATAAAATGGAGAAGGAACACGTCAGCGCCTCGATGGGATCTTCCGTGCGTCTCCCTGTGTCACCGTCCCAGCAAAGAGGCCGCCCCTGCGTCCGCAGGCGGACGATTACGTCCGTCTCCTGACTGGACCGTGTGCAGCGCCGGGAGAGCCAAGTCTACCCTGACTGTCACCATAAATCCAGATCTCATTAGCAGAAGCTCAAAGATGGTAGAATTATGCAAAAGTGAGCAACACATCTGACAGTTTTCTTCTTCTTGCTCTGTTGTTTCCCTTGCTTTCCAAAGTGTAGTCCTTGATCATCTCTTTCTCCTGACGTGTAGGACATCCGTTAATTAGAAAGCAGAGGCCTCTGTGTCTCCTTGCTACTGTGAAACTCTGTATAGCACTCCTCCTAATACTCCCTCTGAGTGTCCTCTCACACTCTCCCTTTCATTTAAACAGATTCCATCAACTCATAAAGGTATCTTCTCAGGACATGTTTATTTATTCACTCATTTTTAGTGCAATGAAAATTATGATGTACTTCTTCTGTTTAAGACCCTGTTCTAAGCACTAGAAACACAAATGATCTTCTTTTGGAACCACAGACTCTAACCTGGAGATGATCACAGGCATGAGCGTAGAGGACAGGAAAAAAAAAAAATGAGATGATGTACAGAACAACACGGGAATCAAGAAGCAGAGGAGTATGTTATGATTAGAGGATCCAGAGGGGCTCTTCAGAGGATATGGCTCAGTTTGCATTTTAAAGTATAAGCAAGACACAGAAAAAATGATGTGGGAGGGAGGGAGGGATGAGGAAGGCATGGAGTTCCAAGTGAGAGGGAGAACAGGGGTGAGCACAGGGCAGGAAGAAACTCGTGAAGTCGTCCTTTAGGTCTGTGAGTCTGTTTCTATTTTGCAAATAAATTCATTTTCATCATTTCTTTTTCAGATTTTGAAAAACCATATGATATTCTCTTTCTCTGTCTGACTTTACTCACTCATTATGACAGTCTCTAGCTCAGTCTCTAGAGAATAAACGAAGGATGAGGGGAAGACATCGCTAGGGAATTGGGGATGGACATGTATGCACGGCTGTATTTAGAATGGCTAACCAACAAGGTCCTACGGGAGAGTACAGGAACCTCTGCTGTATGGCATGTGGCAGCCTGGGTGGGAGGGGAGCTGGGGGAGAATGGATACAGGTATACGTAGAGCTGAATCCCTTTGGTGTCCACCTTAAATGATCGCAACATTGCTAATCAGCCATACTCCAATATAAAATAAAAAGTTAAAGAAAAAAACAACCATGAGCGGTTCCTTGTCACTCAAGTGAAAAACATAAGGAGGTATTAATCCAAGAGGAACCTGATCGTGAAGGGCATTATTAAGCAACATAAAAAGGTCGATGTTTGCACTAAGTAAATGAAGAGCTATTGAAAGCAGGGACTCAAGGGGTGAGAGTTAGAAACAGGTGGAGGCAGGAGCCCGGCCATGAAGGCCTCTGCTCCCACTGAGGACGGGCAGAGAGGGCGGAAGGACAGGCACACTGTTCTCCAGCACCTGCTGTGAGCTGACCCTGATGAGACAGAGACAGAGGCGGAGAGGCTCCTCTTGACCGGCCTTGCAGGTGTTATTCACATTCCCCGTTTCTCATTACATGGACTCCTCCCACAGCCCCCAAACTAGCTTGCTATCACCCCACTTTCAACTCCCAGCCTAAGCGGAAGGCACCCCTCCAGAGCTGCTTAGCTGCTCATGATTGGTCCTCGTCCTCAAAGCTAGGTCTGAATGTGACGTGGAAGCCTCTTGCCCTGAGGCCCCTGGCTCTTTAGAGTTGGAGCGAGTCAAGGGTGAGAAATTTGAGCCACTGAGTTCACATTGCTGGGATGGGCGAGGGGGAAGGGGGTCTTGGGAACTTAGAATAAAGAAGGAAACCATTCAAGTGATAGATGCTGCCTCTAGGTAGACAAACTTACCACATGATGGCTTAGGTGTGGTAGTAGAAACTGTAATAAAGAAAAAAAGAGAATGCAGGTTATTAAAATTGACTTTTAGAGTATCTCTGCCCTGGTCATTTTGAGATTTACAATGTTTCATCTTCATAAACTGTAGAATCTACCAAAATAGGCTTAACAGATAAGGCAGTTTGTGGTATCTGGTCCTGTGTTTGTATCTCAGTTCTTTAAAGGCTGTAAACTAATGAGCTAGCCCCATAACACATTTCCATGAATTTACCCAACAAGCACAACCATGCTAAGACTTTTTGACACACATTTGATTATGAAATGGGGATGTGCCTGACTATTCATGCAGCCAGAAGCACTTGAACAGTCTCTATCCCCTTGATTAGTCTCAAAATGGGTTTATAAAATTATAACCCCTAGAAAGCTCAGTTTGCATCTTTGTTTGCAAAAGTATATCTGACAGTCGGTAAGGGCTACTTCATTCTCTGGTTTCACTCTCCTAAGTTCTTTACCTATCTACCAGACCCAGGGAAACAAATCTCCCTGTCCATCAACTGAGACAAATCTTGTGTGAGCGCGTATCTTTAACTGAAGAATTGGGTGGAAATGTGGCTTGTGGAAGCTGAGAGATCCTTGCTAAGTCTGGACTTGAGATGGGAGTGCTCGGCAGACTCTGACCCCATGTGTGACAGAGACAGAGCCCTGTTCTCCAGCACCTGCTGTGAGCTGACCCTGATGAGACAGAGACAGAGGCGGAGAGGCTCCTCTTGACCGGCCTTGCAGGTGTTATTCACATTCCCCGTTTCTCATTACATGGACTCCTCCCACAGCCCCCAAACTAGCTTGCTATCACCCCACTTTCAACTCCCAGCCTAAGCGGAAGGCACCCTCCAGAGCTGCTTAGCTGCTCATGATTGGTCCTCGTCCTCAAAACTAGGTCTGAATGTGACGTGGAAGCCTCTTGCCCTGAGGCCCCTGGCTCTTTAGAGTTGGAGCGAGTCAAGGGTGAGAAATTTGAGCCACTGAGTTCACATTGCTGGGATGGGCGAGGGGGAAGGGGGTCTTGGGAACTTAGAATAAAGAAGGAAACCATTCAAGTGATAGATGCTGCCTCTAGGTAGACAAACTTACCACATGATGGCTTAGGTGTGGTAGTAGAAACTGTAATAAAGAAAAAAAGAGAATGCAGGTTATTAAAATTGACTTTTAGAGTATCTCTGCCCTGGTCATTTTGAGATTTACAATGTTTCATCTTCATAAACTGTAGAATCTACCAAAATAGGCTTAACAGATAAGGCAGTTTGTGGTATCTGGTCCTGTGTTTGTATCTCAGTTCTTTAAAGGCTGTAAACTAATGAGCTAGCCCCATAACACATTTCCATGAATTTACCCAACAAGCACAACCATGCTAAGACTTTTTGACACACATTTGATTATGAAATGGGGATGTGCCTGACTATTCATGCAGCCAGAAGCACTTGAACAGTCTCTATCCCCTTGATTAGTCTCAAAATGGGTTTATAAAATTATAACCCCTAGAAAGCTCAGTTTGCATCTTTGTTTGCAAAAGTATATCTGACAGTCGGTAAGGGCTACTTCATTCTCTGGTTTCACTCTCCTAAGTTCTTTACCTATCTACCAGACCCAGGGAAACAAATCTCCCTGTCCATCAACTGAGACAAATCTTGTGTGAGCGCGTATCTTTAACTGAAGAATTGGGTGGAAATGTGGCTTGTGGAAGCTGAGAGATCCTTGCTAAGTCTGGACTTTGAGATGGAGAAAGTGAGGAGTGCTCGGGCAGACTCTGAGTGGCTGACCCATCGCAGCCACCGTCCACTCCAAGAACCTCACATTTGGATGGAGGACCCTCTGTCTTTGTCTCCACACCCCACCGCTCCGAGCGTGTGACTGAGGCTCCCATGCCACTGACTTCTTGACACAGAGAGCCCCACTGAGAGAACTGTTCTTTTTCATACCAAGACTGAAGCCCACTCTTAGAAGTCCTGGTAGAGCCGGTTGTCTCTATGTATTGTCATACACTTCTGACCCTAGGGCTGCTACGACCATGGTGGAACAGGCTCCCACAGCCCCCCCAGCCTGGATCTCAGCGGCCGCTGCACTGCAGACCCAGATCAGTGCTTTGGACTAACTGCCCTTCCGCGGACCCCAGGAATAGAACCCTCAGTTGAATGTCTTGAACAGAGAGCCTGGGGTAGATGGGGCCAACGAAGTCCCTTCAGTGAGCGTGTCCCAAGTGCGTGGTGGTGGTGGTGTGGCTGCATGGCTGGGGGTCAGGTTGTCACCTATGGTGGAGGGAGCGGTTGCAGAGCTAGTGCTGGCTGGAATGCTCAGTGCAGGGGTCGTGGACTGATCATCTGCAAGGAAATGAACAGAGGGTCACAGTTAATGAGTCTGTCATATCAAAGAGTGAGGGGAAGGCTCTTCAGCATAGATCATTTCTTACTGAAACCTTTGCTAGAGGCTTCCTTCTGGTTTGAATTGACGCTTGCTTGTTTTTAAAATAAGAACGTGGGGCAAAGATTTATCTACAGGTGGCCCTTTAAGAAAACTAAAAGTTTAAACCTTTGGAACTAGACACTGTCTATGCTGAGAAGAAATGATTCACTTCCTTAGTACAGTTCTGGCCCGTGCAGTCTGCCTCCAGCTGCTCCTCATCCTGTTCCAACTCTCCTTATTCTAATTCTTAGACTAGGGAGGGTACCTGTTACCCTTTCAAACTATTCATTTCATATCTGGTTTTTCCATTTCCCACTGTCATATCAACCCTATGAAATGAATATTAATTATACCCATTTTTACAGAAGTGAAAAATGGAACCCACAGAAAGCAGGAGTAACTTTTCTATGGGCAGCTAGAAAGTTGAAGAGGCTGAAGGTGATCTCAGGGCCATAGGTCTTAAAGCTTTTTGTCTTTTTTCTTTGCCATGAGCTTTTGTCATCTAAATACTAAAATAAAATATGACCAGAGGAAGCTTGCTGGTAAGGTTTGGTTGCCTAATTTAGTATCAGTGTGCGAAAATTCGCGAAACAGGAAACCCACAAGTCCTCCTGTGTGAAATAAAAGAGCTGCAGGAAGGCTTCCAGTTTCCCTTTCATTCTCCAGCCCTAATGCATCTAAGGCATCACAGTCAAACCTGAGCCGTTAGCGTGGGTGGTCGAGTTGGAGGTGCGTGGATGTGAGGTGGTTGGCGGGGACATTGTGGCTGCAGGCGAGGTGGGTGTGGCCATCCTTCCAGAAGTACCTGCAATCACAAAGGCCATCAGCATTGCTGCCAGGCGAGAGCCAGGGCCACACTGCCCGTGGATGCATGCTTACTGAGCAAACACTCAAGCACTTGGCAATGTCACAACCTACACGTCTGCAAAAAGGGATGAAGACCAGCATGGCTCAGGGAAGAGATGAGTTGAAGGGCGGTCCCCTCAGAACCTAGGTGGCTTTGGTATCACAGCACAAATTTAAAGTACCAAGGGCTTCCCTGGTGGCTCAGTGGTGAATCTCCAATATCCAAGAGACGGGCTACATCCCTCGGGTCTGTGAACATCCCATATGCCACAGGGCAACTAAGCCTGCCTGCCACCACTTGGGAGCCTGTGCTCCAGAGCCCAGAGCTGCAACTACTGAGGCTCAACACCCGGAGCCTGTGCTCTGCAACAAGAGAAGCCCCCACAGTGGGAAGCCCGGTCTAAAGAACAGCCCCTGCCCTCGCCACAACTGGGGAAAGCCCGCGTTCAGCCAAAACTACTCAGCAGAACCAAATAAGTATCTGGGATCCCCTGCCCCAAGGGGACCGAGCTTCCTGGCAGGGGGCTGCCTTAGGCCACACTGAAAGCACACAGAGTGGGTGCTGCTGGCTGGGACAGATACCACAGAATGGAAGAGAACTCTGAGGAAAGAAGGCCGCTGTGAGGTCCCCACAAGAGCAGCTGCTGCCCACTCTTGCTCTGAGGAGGGATCTCTACGCCTAGTCCTGGTTTTCTGAGACCAGAGCTAAAGGGGCTCTGCCTGCACCGGTGTTGACCTGGTAGGGGTTTCTTCCAGCTGACGGTCCCAGTGTTCCTTCACTAGGGAGGCTCCCTTGCCAGGAAAAAGCCAACTTGTTTTAACCCCAAGAACTTGTACTGACCTGTGTGAAATAAAAGAGCTGCAGGAAGGCTTCCAGTTTCCCTTTCATTCTCCAGCCCTAATGCATCTAAGGCATCACAGTCAAACCTGAGCCGTTAGCGTGGGTGGTCGAGTTGGAGGTGCGTGGATGTGAGGTGGTTGGCGGGGACATTGTGGCTGCAGGCGAGGTGGGTGTGGCCATCCTTCCAGAAGTACCTGCAATCACAAAGGCCATCAGCATTGCTGCCAGGCGAGAGCCAGGGCCACACTGCCCGTGGATGCATGCTTACTGAGCAAACACTCAAGCACTTGGCAATGTCACAACCTACACGTCTGCAAAAAGGGATGAAGACCAGCATGGCTCAGGGAAGAGATGAGTTGAAGGGCGGTCCCTCAGAACCTAGGTGGCTTTGGTATCACAGCACAAATTTAAAGTACCAAGGGCTTCCCTGGTGGCTCAGTGGTGAATCTCCAATATCCAAGAGACGGGCTACATCCCTCGGGTCTGTGAACATCCCATATGCCACAGGGCAACTAAGCCTGCCTGCCACCACTTGGGAGCCTGTGCTCCAGAGCCCAGAGCTGCAACTACTGAGGCTCAACACCCGGAGCCTGTGCTCTGCAACAAGAGAAGCCCCCACAGTGGGAAGCCCGGTCTAAAGAACAGCCCCTGCCCTCGCCACAACTGGGGAAAGCCCGCGTTCAGCCAAAACTACTCAGCAGAACCAAATAAGTATCTGGGATCCCCTGCCCCAAGGGGACCGAGCTTCCTGGCAGGGGGCTGCCTTAGGCCACACTGAAAGCACACAGAGTGGGTGCTGCTGGCTGGGACAGATACCACAGAATGGAAGAGAACTCTGAGGAAAGAAGGCCGCTGTGAGGTCCCCACAAGAGCAGCTGCTGCCCACTCTTGCTCTGAGGAGGGATCTCTACGCCTAGTCCTGGTTTTCTGAGACCAGAGCTAAAGGGGCTCTGCCTGCACCGGTGTTGACCTGGTAGGGGTTTCTTCCAGCTGACGGTCCCAGTGTTCCCTTCACTAGGGAGGCTCCCCTTGCCAGGAAAAAGCCAACTTGTTTTAACCCCAAGAACTTTATGTCGCACTGACAGTAGCCCCTTGGTTTCCAGTCACAGATGAGCTCTTGGGTGTGGGATCAAGGGTCGTCACTGATGGAAGCCCACTCTGAATTTGTTAGGACTTTCCACTGTCAAGGTCCAAAGCACCCACTGTGGGTCTCATCCCCCACCCCCGACACACTTTAACTAGAATCGCAGCACAGGGGAGCAACAGGTATTCACCGGAGCCAAGGAGGCACCTAGCTGTCCTGGTAGAAACAAAATTGGGGCTAGCACCTCACTGAGCTTATATGGTTACTGCACTGTAGTGATACCTGGGATCGCTGGTCCACGGCATGAGATTGCTCCTACATCTGCGACCAGACGCTCAGTGCTTCCATGAGCAGCACACGCACACATGTCCCCAAAAAGGCCCTGACACGAGAACACAAGCACCCTCCCATCACACACATCCATGGTGCTAGAATTGACCGTGCATCTTCCCAAACATGGAGCTTGCATTCTCAGCTCAATCTGCAAAAGCTCCTTAGAGCCCAAATTTAACTAAATCACAGAACAGGATGAAGAGCTTAAACATCAGTTCTTCAGTTGTGGATCCTCCGAACAAGCTTCCCACAGAATCAGACAAGAGTAGAGACTGTGTATATATTTACAATCTTTCAGAAAAAATGGTAGGTTCACACCTAGCCTTCTGCAGAGTCTTGAAATCAACCCAGCCTTGACCTCAGGCTTCCTCCCCACTTTTCTCTACTCCTCGCTTCACGAGCTCATTGTCTCTGTCCCTCCCTAGGGACCCTGGACTTCATGCCATCCTGAGGTTTCTCCCCCTTCCCACATCCTCCACCATTCCTGTTCACAGAAAATGACTCTTTCCAGTGCAGGGACCTCAGCGATGGCTCAGGAGTGGCAATCACAATTTTAAGCAGGTTAATTAATCCTAATAGATTCTTAATTAGTGAAATTAGCCACTGGGAAAGAAGTCCTTGATGAGGAAAAACAGACTCATTTGTATGATAATCATCCTCCCTAGTCCCATTTGTGAATGGGAAGGATCAGGCAAAAATCCTTCCATCCACAAGGTTCGAGTCTGTGGCTTTGCTAAAGGTTCCAGGTCTTTTGTAGGGCTTCCCAGGTGGCTTCATCAGGTCGCAAAGAATCAGACGTGACTTGGCAACTGAACAAAAGGTGGCCTACTGAGGCAGGAGATGCAAGAGACCTGGGTTCGATCCCAGAGTTGGGAAGGTCCTGGAGAAGGCAATGGCAGCCCACTCTAGTATTCTTCCTTGGAAATTTTCCCTGGAGAAGGCAATGGCAGCCAGGCCTAGCTGTCCTGGTAGAAACAAAATTGGGGCTAGCACCTCACTGAGCTTATATGGTTACTGCACTGTAGTGATACCTGGGATCGCTGGTCCACGGCATGAGATTGCTCCTACATCTGCGACCAGACGCTCAGTGCTTCCATGAGCAGCACACGCACACATGTCCCCAAAAAGGCCCTGACACGAGAACACAAGCACCCTCCCATCACACACATCCATGGTGCTAGAATTGACCGTGCATCTTCCCAAACATGGAGCTTGCATTCTCAGCTCAATCTGCAAAAGCTCCTTAGAGCCCAAATTTAACTAAATCACAGAACAGGATGAAGAGCTTAAACATCAGTTCTTCAGTTGTGGATCCTCCGAACAAGCTTCCCACAGAATCAGACAAGAGTAGAGACTGTGTATATATTTACAATCTTTCAGAAAAAATGGTAGGTTCACACCTAGCCTTCTGCAGAGTCTTGAAATCAACCCAGCCTTGACCTCAGGCTTCCTCCCCACTTTTCTCTACTCCTCGCTTCACGAGCTCATTGTCTCTGTCCCTCCCTAGGGACCCTGGACTTCATGCCATCCTGAGGTTTCTCCCCCTTCCCACATCCTCCACCATTCCTGTTCACAGAAAATGACTCTTTCCAGTGCAGGGACCTCAGCGATGGCTCAGGAGTGGCAATCACAATTTTAAGCAGGTTAATTAATCCTAATAGATTCTTAATTAGTGAAATTAGCCACTGGGAAAGAAGTCCTTGATGAGGAAAAACAGACTCATTTGTATGATAATCATCCTCCCTAGTCCCATTTGTGAATGGGAAGGATCAGGCAAAAATCCTTCCATCCACAAGGTTCGAGTCTGTGGCTTTGCTAAAGGTTCCAGGTCTTTTGTAGGGCTTCCCAGGTGGCTTCATCAGGTCGCAAAGAATCAGACGTGACTTGGCAACTGAACAAAAGGTGGCCTACTGAGGCAGGAGATGCAAGAGACCTGGGTTCGATCCCAGAGTTGGGAAGGTCCCCTGGAGAAGGCAATGGCAGCCCACTCTAGTATTCTTCCTTGGAAATTTTCCCATGGAAGTTGGAATGAGTGAAATGGGGCAGCTGTTTAAAGCGCGTGGATTGCCTGTCATGACTTTTATGCCAAAGGAAGAGCTTAACACTTCAAAATAATAATTATGCTATTTTATACACTTGGCTCCCTCCTTTGAGTCACCCTTAAAGCCAGGTCACTTCACTGCCAGGCTTTGCATTTGTAGCTTTAACTTTCAGGGACTCAAGTTATTAAGTGCGTATATGTGGCAACATGTATTTGTAACTTGAAAAATATGCTTTTTTTTTGGCTGTGTTGGGTCTCCTTTGCTGTGACAGGGGGCTACTCTTTATTGTGTGTGGGCTTCAAACTGTGGTGGCTTCTCTCATTTCAGAGCCTGGGATCTAGGCTGCCCGGCTTCAGGAGTTGCAGCATGTGAGTTCCGTAGTTGTGACATGGGTACAGTCACTCCACGAGCATGTGGAATCTTCCAGACCAGGAAATGACCTGTGTGTCCTGTATTGGTAACGCCAGGCATGTCTCTGGCTTGTTTTTTAGGATAAGAAGGGACACCATGAACTGATTAGTTATTAATCCTGTAAAGACCAGAGAGGGATATCTTGCAGTTTTTATAAACAAAAGATGTGAACCGAAAGAATTTTCATGTTTAGATGGAGACTTGGGACATCTATTTTTTTTTTTCATTCTTTTAAAACAAGTTTAACTGTGATTATAATATCTCAGGCAGATTCTTCACTGCTGACCAACTGGGGAAGCCTGATGCAGATGTATATTTACATACACATATGTGTGTGTGTGTGTGTGTGTACATACATATGTGTGTGTATATATATCTATACACACTTCTGTAATGCTATTTTGAAGTACACACATTAATTTTATAAAGATAATGTTGCATAATTAAATTTAACAATATGCATGTGGATGTTTGTTGTAATTTTTTTTTTAATTCTTGAAGTGGCATCTATTATACAGTTAGAAATTTAGTATTAATTCTAGTATTAAAGCTCTGCCTGGACACCTGCTTCCTTATTCTCACATTCCTTTTGTTAACAGGAATTGAAATGCTTGCAATGTTTCAGCAGGGCTCAGACACCACTGCTGCCCTGTGGTAGCAGGGAAACTGGGATAAAAATTAAATATACATTACTGGAATTGATATAGCTGCTTACCACAGCCAGTTAGCTTCACTGGGGTGGCACTCAGAACACTGTGTGTACCCTGGCCACAGGTCTGTGATGACGTTACCCATGCATTTCAAGCTATCACATTATTGAACAAATAAATGTCTTAGGCTCTTTAATCAGAGCATGTCTACTAAACAGTCTGCCTCAGAAAGTGGCACCTGGGGCATTATTTAGGAAAAAGCAGGGGGGGACCACCCTCAGGATGGTCGTTCTATGCCCCAGGTACACCTGTGGACCTAGCCTTAAGCAGAGAAACCATGGCTCACAGGGGTCCCTAGATTCCAGGACCGGCAGAGGGCGTCCTGGCAGAAAAGCCTCCCATGTCATCCTACAGCATCTTCAGTTCCACCGCTGGGACTCACAACCCTAATAACAAAAGATTAAAAAAAAATAAAAACCTATGCAAGAATCTCTGAAAGCAATCCAAGTAACAAAGCTGGATTATTAGTCATCAGTGTGATTAAAACAAATGAATGATCTGCCTCCAATAACGTTCTGACATTGGGACCCTCAGATTGACCCAAGAAAACTTCTACTTTGGGATAAAAAAAACATGGCGCATGAGACTAACAAAGACCTAAAGGAGGACATTCTGACCTGCTGGGGGCTCCAGAAGATCTAGGTGAGCAGGAACTAGGAAAACATGCTGAACATGGCGATTGGAGGACATTCAGAAACCCCTACACCCCCGCGCACCCCTTGATGGCACGCAGGCAGCTCTCCCTCCCTCCCCTTCTCCCTCACAACAGGTGTCACTGCTTTAGTTAGCCACTATTTCACTAACACCTAGATGTTTCTACCTTTGATGCACTTTCCTGAAATCCCATTCACAGAAACTGAACACAGAATGTAAAGGTAAACTGTTCTGATAACTTTAAAAGCGTGGATTTCACTTTAACCTGAGGGACACCTGCTTCCTTATTATCACATTCCTTTTGTTAACAGGAATTGAAATGCTTGCAATGTTTCAGCAGGGCTCAGACACCACTGCTGCCCTGTGGTAGCAGGGAAACTGGGATAAAAATTAAATATACATTACTGGAATTGATATAGCTGCTTACCACAGCCAGTTAGCTTCACTGGGGTGGCACTCAGAACACTGTGTGTACCCTGGCCACAGGTCTGTGATGACGTTACCCATGCATTTCAAGCTATCACATTATTGAACAAATAAATGTCTTAGGCTCTTTAATCAGAGCATGTCTACTAAACAGTCTGCCTCAGAAAGTGGCACCTGGGGCATTATTTAGGAAAAAGCAGGGGGGGACCACCCTCAGGATGGTCGTTCTATGCCCCAGGTACACCTGTGGACCTAGCGTTAAGCAGAGAAACCATGGCTCACAGGGGTCCCTAGATTCCAGGACCGGCAGAGGGCGTCCTGGCAGAAAAGCCTCCCATGTCATCCTACAGCATCTTCAGTTCCACCGCTGGGACTCACAACCCTAATAACAAAAGATTAAAAAAGAAAAAAAAAAAACCTATGCAAGAATCTCTGAAAGCAATCCAAGTAACAAAGCTGGATTATTAGTCATCAGTGTGATTAAAACAAATGAATGATCTGCCTCCAATAACGTTCTGACATTGGGACCCTCAGATTGACCCAAGAAAACTTCTACTTTGGGATAAAAAAAACATGGCGCATGAGACTAACAAAGACCTAAAGGAGGACATTCTGACCTGCTGGGGGCTCCAGAAGATCTAGGTGAGCAGGAACTAGGAAAACATGCTGAACATGGCGATTGGAGGACATTCAGAAACCCCTACACCCCCGCGCACCCCTTGATGGCACGCAGGCAGCTCTCCCTCCCTCCCCTTCTCCCTCACAACAGGTGTCACTGCTTTAGTTAGCCACTATTTCACTAACACCTAGATGTTTCTACCTTTGATGCACTTTCCTGAAATCCCATTCACAGAAACTGAACACAGAATGTAAAGGTAAACTGTTCTGATAACTTTAAAAAGCGAGCGTCGAGGTTCCCTAACCCCGTCTCTGCTAAGCTCTCTGCCAACCTGTTAGGGCGGGAGCACTGTCATTGCCCCGAGGGGTTGGGGACACTCCCGGGGTGAAGGCCTCGGAACCAGCAGCACGCGGGGCCTCTGAGGAGTGACTTCCTCGTTCAGAGATGCTTGTAGGTGAGAGTGCAGTGGTGCGAGCAGGTAAGGGGCCACCTGGAGTCCCAACAGAGGAAGCCGCTGCTGTGCTCCATCCTGGCATCGTCACAGGAGACGGAGGAAGGAGAAAACAAACACGTGAGTCATACCCCGAATCGTATCATCTGAGCCTACTAATACCCCCGCTCATGACTGTGTGTACATAAATATATATACCTAGCCATGTGCACACACGCACAGCATAGGGATATGAGCTAGAGTGCATATGTGTACATGGGGGGCGTGGCTGTTGGACAATGTACACACGTGTGCACATGCACACGGACAAATGCAGATACATCCAAAGGTACAGAGAGCGTGCAGATAAACCGACAGCACACTGCAACACAGGGGCTAACACAGGTGAGAAGGGGAAAGGAGCTGAAAGCAGCTATAGCCAGCCTTCTTCTCCCTTCACGGGTGGACTGCCAACTGTCTACAGCACTCAGGTTCAGACGGATGAACCACGAAGTATGAAGATGCTTAAAATAAACTGTGGAAGATGGATCACCAAGGAAAAGAAGAAGAAAGATAAAGCTGGAAGGGGGTTATTAGGAGGGCTAGGGTTCCCAGAGGAAAAAACTGGAAGACCAAAGTTCTAGATGCACAACTGATTTATGTGTTTAATCAAATTCAAGCAAAGAGCAGGAACTAGGAAAACATGCTGAACATGGCGATTGGAGGACATTCAGAAACCCCTACACCCCCGCGCACCCCTTGATGGCACGCAGGCAGCTCTCCCTCCCTCCCCTTCTCCCTCACAACAGGTGTCACTGCTTTAGTTAGCCACTATTTCACTAACACCTAGATGTTTCTACCTTTGATGCACTTTCCTGAAATCCCATTCACAGAAACTGAACACAGAATGTAAAGGTAAACTGTTCTGATAACTTTAAAAAGCGAGCGTCGAGGTTCCCTAACCCCGTCTCTGCTAAGCTCTCTGCCAACCTGTTAGGGCGGGAGCACTGTCATTGCCCCGAGGGGTTGGGGACACTCCCGGGGTGAAGGCCTCGGAACCAGCAGCACGCGGGGCCTCTGAGGAGTGACTTCCTCGTTCAGAGATGCTTGTAGGTGAGAGTGCAGTGGTGCGAGCAGGTAAGGGGCCACCTGGAGTCCCAACAGAGGAAGCCGCTGCTGTGCTCCATCCTGGCATCGTCACAGGAGACGGAGGAAGGAGAAAACAAACACGTGAGTCATACCCCGAATCGTATCATCTGAGCCTACTAATACCCCCGCTCATGACTGTGTGTACATAAATATATATACCTAGCCATGTGCACACACGCACAGCATAGGGATATGAGCTAGAGTGCATATGTGTACATGGGGGGCGTGGCTGTTGGACAATGTACACACGTGTGCACATGCACACGGACAAATGCAGATACATCCAAAGGTACAGAGAGCGTGCAGATAAACCGACAGCACACTGCAACACAGGGGCTAACACAGGTGAGAAGGGGAAAGGAGCTGAAAGCAGCTATAGCCAGCCTTCTTCTCCCTTCACGGGTGGACTGCCAACTGTCTACAGCACTCAGGTTCAGACGGATGAACCACGAAGTATGAAGATGCTTAAAATAAACTGTGGAAGATGGATCACCAAGGAAAAGAAGAAGAAAGATAAAGCTGGAAGGGGGTTATTAGGAGGGCTAGGGTTCCCAGAGGAAAAAACTGGAAGACCAAAGTTCTAGATGCACAACTGATTTATGTGTTTAATCAAATTCAAGCAAAGAGCAATGTCACGTGGCAGCCTGGGCAGGAGGGAGTCTGAGGGGCATGGAGAGGTGTGTAGGTGTGGCCGAGTCTCTCCGCTGCCCACTGGAACCTATCACCACATCGTTCATCAGCTACAGCCCAGTACAAAACAGAAAGCTTAAAAATAGGGTTTTAAATAAAATGGAAGAATTTTCAAAGACCGAGTAAACGACTGGAAAACAACGTTCGCCAACAAATATGCAAATGATTCAAGTCTACAAAAAGTTGGGTTTTTTCATGATATACAAAAGAAATACAATCTGAGGTACTGATATAACTTTGTCCCCCGTTTCAGTTCACTTTAGAAAAAATAAAAATGTGGCCACAGGTGGCAGAGTAAGGTCTGGACACAGCCGAAATGAGCGCACAGAGGCAGAAGTGGCCGCCGAGGAGCACCGTGCCCCGAAGGCCGTGGCACGCGGGTGCTCTCCAGCTCAGAGAGTGGGTGTCTTTATCGCAGAGCGTGGGAAAGCATACTGGCTGTTTCAAAAACAAGACAAAAAAAAAAAAAAATACTGTGATTTCTGAATATTGAAATTATAGAGGTTCGTTTTTTCTGTTTCACATGCGTTTACTTTTATGAAGAGCAAACTTCATGTTTGCAATCTCTAATTCATGAAAATTTGAGTTCTGTCAACCAAGCATTTTGATTGATTCAGTTTAACAAGATTAGACAAAGGAGAACAGCACAGATATGGGGGGAAGAGGGGAGAACAGGGCAGGGGCAGGGGCAGGGGCGGGGTTGGAGGGCAGAACTAGTAAGAGACATAGGCGGGAAGCTTCTGCTAGAGCAGAGCTTAAAAAAGAAAAAAGAAAAACAGAAAAGAAAACAGAAACAGCAGTGACATAAAGAATCCCCAGTTTCCTTCATCAGTGTTGAAGGTGACGTGAAGTCCATTTTTTACTAAATACCCAGGGAACCTGTCTGAGCCACCTGGAATTGCCCCTCGGCCCACGCACAGGAAAGATCACAGAGCCAGTCTGTCATCACAGGAGATGGGTCGCGGGTCCTTTGCCAAAGAAAAATCCCTAAAATGTCATAGACTAATAACTCTCCAATACGTATTTTAATCAACAAACTTTCATCCACAATTGCATGTCAACATGTCCAACTAAGTAATAAGCCAAGTATCGAACCCTAAATCTAACGTTTGGGTTCTCTCATTGCCAAGGCTGAGCGCAAGCAGGGGAGTGGGCGGGGAGCCTGGGGGAGGACAGGGAGGGAGAAGGGAGGGAGGAGCTTGAAGTTCTGTCCAACTACAGTAACCCACGCTCACCGCTAGAGACTTGACCAACCATTCGTGTATTGTTCTAGGTTAGAGTAACCTCAGAGTTGGCGAAGTTCCCGTGACCCCTCTTACTCTGAGGAGCACGCTGTGGCTTTCCCCTCTATCCCACCTCCACCCTTTGGCCAGATTTGCATTCCAAAGAGGAAAAACCACGCCCATGATCTCCCATAGCCTTCCGGAAGGGCTTGTCTGGTGGAGAGCAAGGTCGATTCGCCGTGTGAAGAAGGGTGTTTGGAGAATTAGCCCCCCACCCAGAAGCCTTGACACCTGGCTTCACAAATAAGAACTGAGTTTAGGATGGGAAGACCTGCTTCAGCTGACTCTTCCACACTGCCCCTGTGCGCCCTCCCCTCTTGCAGAGACTCCGGTTTCCACGGAGCCTATTCTCATATTTGGGAGAGAAGCTTCCCGTCTGCGCTGGGGGCCACTATTTTAACTTACCTGGTTTCACCGTTTAGAGGTTTGTTGTGATGGAGACTGTGCAGAGAGCATGGAAACTCTCAGTAAGGTGAGGGTCGCCTGCCAGTGTAAACATTCAGTCTCCTTCCTACCCCCTTCCCCTCCCCTTCTGCAAAAGCAACCCTTTCTATGGCTGAGATGAACTCCTGTAAAAGGGGGAGGTGCTGAGTTGCATGTCAGTAGGTGGAATAAACCGATCACAATCTGTTATACATCGATGACTGATACATTTATAAGACCTCTCTGGCATGGGCTAAAGTTCTTTTAATAACACAGTTCCCAGAACATTTCAGATGTGTCTCATTAGAACTGTGCTTTATAGTTGTTAAATCAGAATTATCTTACGGGCATAAGATATTATCTTAATGCATAATGCCAACCATATGATTAATCAGGAAATCAGTAATATATTTTCATAATAATAATATTTAAGTGATATAATATTTTAACCAGTTGTAATCTAATTCTTCCCTCTTCTTTGACATGTGATACATAGGAATTTACTGTCACCATCTTTGTTGCTTAAATTTAATGTTTCTCAGGATTAGGACACTTGTTAAGACAATTCAGCTGTGACAATAGAATCTAGAAATGATTATTACAAAATATCTTAATATTATCAAAACTTTTACTTTGCAAGAATTTATATATATATATATATGTATATATAATTATATTTAGAATTCTAATTTCTCATATAGTTCCTTAACTATGAAGTTTTGCAATCTGACTAAAATAAATTGATTTCTTTAAGTAGTAAAATTTAACAATGATTGGATATCAGCCATATGGTTTACTGTCAAGTGTGAGAAAAGCTATCATTTATGCACAAGGGTATGTCTACAAATAACAATAGGTTCAGGTAGTTACCAAACTTTATATCTTAGAACCAGGAATATTAAGAACAAGAGAATCTCGAGGGCCATTCATGATTATAAAGCTTGTCTACACGAAACAATTGTACTAGAAATTCTAGAAAATTGTTTCAATGCTAAATATATAAAGTTGGCAACAAAAAGTATAGTAAGTTATATGTAAATACCTGGAGTGGAAGAACTGGTCACGTTTTGTCCTGAAAAAGGAAAAACAAACGTCTCTTAGAAAGTTTCACACTTGCACATACACAGCTAAATACATACACACATGTAGAGAGAGCATCTCTGTGTTACTTCCCATTCACCCAGCCACAACTTTCAGTCCCTTTACCCCAGTGAAACCATCGTTATTCTCTTGATATCATGTTTGCAAAGTCCAAGTATGTCAAAACTATTCTATTAATATTAGTTTTTGACTTCTCAGGTAAGGTAAAAATAATAGAATAAAGGAGAACTAGTGAAATTAATTTCAAGCCTGCAAAAACTTTTAAAAGACCTCTGGAAAGTTTTTTTTCCCGCAGAAAGCCCTCTAATGAGATGATTAGCAGCAGCTGAGTACTTATATGGTCTCGACATTACTCCACATTCTAGGAGAAACTATCGTCAAGATATAGAAATTCTCTGCCCCCAGTGAGCTTAGTTCAATGAGATACAGACCAAAAAGAAAAGAAAAAGAAACCCAGTTGTAATCTAATTCTTCCCTCTTCTTTGACATGTGATACATAGGAATTTACTGTCACCATCTTTGTTGCTTAAATTTAATGTTTCTCAGGATTAGGACACTTGTTAAGACAATTCAGCTGTGACAATAGAATCTAGAAATGATTATTACAAAATATCTTAATATTATCAAAACTTTTACTTTGCAAGAATTTATATATATATATATATGTATATATAATTATATTTAGAATTCTAATTTCTCATATAGTTCCTTAACTATGAAGTTTTGCAATCTGACTAAAATAAATTGATTTCTTTAAGTAGTAAAATTTAACAATGATTGGATATCAGCCATATGGTTTACTGTCAAGTGTGAGAAAAGCTATCATTTATGCACAAGGGTATGTCTACAAATAACAATAGGTTCAGGTAGTTACCAAACTTTATATCTTAGAACCAGGAATATTAAGAACAAGAGAATCTCGAGGGCCATTCATGATTATAAAGCTTGTCTACACGAAACAATTGTACTAGAAATTCTAGAAAATTGTTTCAATGCTAAATATATAAAGTTGGCAACAAAAAGTATAGTAAGTTATATGTAAATACCTGGAGTGGAAGAACTGGTCACGTTTTGTCCTGAAAAAGGAAAAACAAACGTCTCTTAGAAAGTTTCACACTTCGCACATACACAGCTAAATACATACACACATGTAGAGAGAGCATCTCTGTGTTACTTCCCATTCACCCAGCCACAACTTTCAGTCCCTTTACCCCAGTGAAACCATCGTTATTCTCTTGATATCATGTTTGCAAAGTCCAAGTATGTCAAAACTATTCTATTAATATTAGTTTTTGACTTCTCAGGTAAGGTAAAAATAATAGAATAAAGGAGAACTAGTGAAATTAATTTCAAGCCTGCAAAAACTTTTAAAAGACCTCTGGAAAGTTTTTTTTCCCGCAGAAAGCCCTCTAATGAGATGATTAGCAGCAGCTGAGTACTTATATGGTCTCGACATTACTCCACATTCTAGGAGAAACTATCGTCAAGATATAGAAATTCTCTGCCCCCAGTGAGCTTAGTTCAATGAGATACAGACCAAAAAGAAAAGAAAAAGAAACCCAGTGTGAGGACGAATGAGAGGAAATGTGATATAGAAAAACATATGAGGATCACCTAATTCTGACTCCCAAGGTTGGCGGTGAATTGGTGGAGGAGGTGTTAGAGAGGGTTTGCTGGCATATTTAGTTCATGACCTCAAGGATTAACAGCCCTCTTAGTCCTAAGGACTTCCCAGGTGGCCCTAGTGGTAAAGAACCCGCCTACCGAGTGCATGAGACAAAGAGACCCAGGCTTGATCCCTGGGTCGGGAAGATCCCCTGGAGGAGGAAATGGCGACCCACTCCAGGATTCTCGCCTGGAGAGTCCATGGAGAGAGAAGCCTGCGGGGCCAGAGTCCATGGGGTCGCACAGAGTCAGACACAGTTGAGCACACCTGAGTCCGAGAATAAGACTTTGGGGCTTGTGTCTCGCTCTTTAACCATCGGTGAGAGGTTTTTTTTCCTTTGGGTGGGGGGAGGGGTGCGGGGTGGGGAGGGAGAGGGGCAGGCGGGCCACTTCTATCTATTGGTCTTTCATTTCTCTATTTTCATCCATCTTTGTTCTTTGGCTCCTGTGGGCCTCCCATCGCGGTGGCCTCTGTCGTTGCAGAGCACCGGCTCTGGGCGCATGCGCTCCAGAGCTCCAGCTCGGTGATTGGACACATGGGTCCAGCCGCTCCGCGGCACGTGGGACCTTCCCAGGCCAGGGATCGAACCAGCGCCCCTTGCACTGCAAGGCAGTGTCCTTACCCACTGGACCACCAGGGAAGCCCGGCGAGAGGTTGTAAGGGGTGATCTAATGTAGAAGCATTTCAATTTTCAGTCTTGTTAGGAAGCAGAAAACAGATGATCAGAGACAAATCTGGGAATAGGAACATGAGGCCAAAGAAAAGCGTAAGTGAAGGGGGACGACCTGAACGAGAGAAACAGTGCGCGCTGCGTGCTCAGTCGCTTCCGTTGTGCCCAGCGCTCTGTGACCCCGTGGACTGTGGCTGGCCAGGCTCCTCTGTCGAGGGGAAACTCCCGGCAGGAATAGTGGAGGTAACTTTGATTTGTCATCACTTAAACCTCTTGAGGTGTCAAAGAAACATATTTGGAAAGATAGACCCAGTAACAAGACGTGTTACAATAACACAGCTTTGAAGCTTAAGTGTGTCTCATCTATACCTTCAGTTGCCTAATGGACGTAGGCGATTTCATGGGTGATTCACGGTAGCAGGATGATAATTCTGGGAAATGATTTGTCGTCCCTGGAACACTTTCAGTCAAAGGGAGTAGGTTGCCACGCCCCTTTCCAGGCAATCTTCCTTGCCCAGGGATCCACCAGCTCTCCTGCACTGCCGGCTGACCCTCAGCACTGCGCCACCAGGGCCGCCCTGGTGTCTGAGATACTTAGCTATGCCATGACCGACCCGCTTTGCTGCTATGTTTGGTCACTGAGGGATCTGATGGGCCAGCAGAGCTAGGATGATTACCTGTGTTCTCTGACATAAGCGGACACCCCTGCTCTCTTTATACCCAAGTTCTCGCGTGACAAGAAAGCAACCATCTACAGCTAGGGGACTCAAGCAGACCAGGAAAAGCGAATAAAACATCAAAATTTCATATTGTATGTATATGCTTAGTCCCTCAGTCCTGTCCAACTCTCTGCAGCCTCATGGACGATAGCCTGCCAGGCTCCTCTGTCCATGGAATTCTCCCGGCGAGAATCCTGGAGTGGGCTGCCGTTTCCTCCTCCAGGGCATCTTCCCAACAAGGATTGAACCCGTGTCTCTTGTATCTCCTGCAGTGGCAGGATCATTCTTTACCACTGAGCCTCCTGGGAAGCTATTTAATGTCAGGAGGTTGTACTAATACAAATAGCCTTGCCGTATGTGTAGATCTTATATGTGAACAGTACAGGGAAGGCTTGGAAAACAGGTAAAGAAAAATGAGTGATACAGAAGTCGGAATTATGAAGGCAAGCGCTTAGGATATGACAGTCAAAAGGCAGCTTCAAAGTCTCAATTTTGTTATTTATTGGTTTTTTGTATAGAATAGTCTCTTGGATTCCACACACACACATCATGCCCAATAAATATAATAAGACAGAGCACTGTTATATATCTAGTGCTTCTGTATATTATTCTTTGACTTTTACTCTTCTGGGAATAGCATTTCTTACTCTTAAAAAAAAATAAATTAGAGCCAGTTTTCGTCATTTAGACAAAGGACTACTTAGAAATATTCCAGTAGGTGGCACCATAGCACCAAAAATCCACAAATCATTTCCCAGCGTTATCATCCGTCTACTGTGAATCGCCCATGGAATTGACTAGGTACATTAAACAGATGAAAATGTAGCTAACAGACACTTGATCTTCAAAGCTGTGTTATCCTAACACATGTCTTGTTTCTGAATTTACCTTTCCCAATATGTTTCCTTTACAACTCAAAATGTTTAAATGATTGCAAATCAAAGTTACCTTGAAGTCGAACCCCTAAAACCCCCATTGGAGATTTCAGTAAAAACTAGAAATCAATTGAGTGAAAATGACATTTCAAAAGATGAACTTGGGCTTTAAATACAGCTATTCCCATCACCCCCCTGCCCCAACCCCCTACCTTTCTCAAAAGGAACAGAACGCCATTTCCAAAGGGATCTAAATCTGTCTGGCTTGGCAAATCGAAGAAAAGTACAAGGACAGAGGGGTGAAACAGAAGAGATGAGCTAAATGCTGATTTTCAGCGCCCAGCCTCCGACAAATGGTTGCACGTTTTGAAGGTTGAGAGTGCGCACCTGACCTCCGCAAACAAAGGCAATACAAAAACGGAAAAAGCAAATCAACATAAAAAAGACAGGCCAAGTAAAACAGACATGTATGGTTTTCTTTGCTTACTAAGGTATGATAATAATAAAACAGATACATAAATATAAAGGATTCTACTTTAACTTATTCTTATTCTGTGAATGTAGGATCCATAAACGGCAAATTCAACCAATATCCCATTAATAAGTATCTATGGAATAAGTCCTCATGTGCCTCAGCTCATCAGCCGGGTGCAAGAGAATAGCGGGTGTGACGAGACTTTAAGAAATATCCACACACAGAGAGAAAGGATGGGAACGGGGGAGCTTAAGACCTCTCGGGTCAAGGCCCTGAACACAGTCACCAGTCCTGCTTTTACCCAGCGCTGAGGCCTCCAGGTGTTTACAGGGAAGGATCTTAGCCCGGGCTGGTTTCAGTCACAGCCCTGTTCAATGATTGTTCTCGTGGCTCTGAGGATGGAAAGGGCGTGCTGCAGCTGACGGGGGGCAACTGAGTCGGCAAGAAGTTTGAGGAGCCTGGTCTGTGTGCGCACGCAGCGTCCTAAATGGGCGCTGACCCGGCGTTCCTCGGTCCACTACAGATCTCTCACCTGTTGCTGATCAGTATATCCCCACCTAATAAGCCCATGTGAATCAAATCACTTGTCTTAGACCTTTCTAGTATACTTCTCATTCTCAATTTACTTTTCTCCTGGCTCAGCCAAAGCCACAAAAACCTCCACTGGGTTGTTTCCCCACACTCATGCAAGCGACAAAGCATTAGCTAGATTTCAGAGACTCATAGGAAGTAGTCTTTCCTTCCCTCCATCAGTAAATGTAATAACCAGAGCAACCATTTACTGCAGTGTTACATATCAGACCCTGTGCAAGTCTCTTTGCATGGTTTTGCCCTTAAGCATCCCAGCAAGTCAGTGGGGTAGCAATTATTTTTCCTACTTTACAGGGAAAGAACCTGACACTTGAAGGAGTTTAGGAAATGATTAAGGGGCACACTGAGCAAGGGGTAGATGTGAAGGAATCCGTCTGATACTAGTCTCCTATTCTGGATGCAGAATTTGTATTAAAACATGGCTTACACTGTATCAAGTATCTGAAGTTCCGAGAATAAAACAGCTGCTGTTTGCCACCAGAAAATCATTTTAGATATTTTAACTGGTATAGGACATAGGACTTTAGTATCTATTGACATGGAGCTCCTTTGACAGATAAGGAAACCAAGGCTCATTGATCTTATGCAATTTAGATAGACCTGATGATTTATTATTGGTGACTCAGATGGTAACGAATCTGCCTGTCCATGCAGGAGACGTGGGTTCAATCCCTGGGTCGGGAAGACCCCTGGAGGTGGACGTGGCAACCCACTCCAGTGTTCTTGCCTGGGAAATCCCACGGACAGTGGAGCCAGGCAGACTACAGTCCATGGGGTCGCAAAAGAATTTGACACGACTTGGCAACTGAACGACAATGTGATTTATAAGCTCCATCAGTCACCACAGAATTTCAACATCCCTTTTGCGAAGCCTCACTATTAAATACAACGGGCTTCCAAGAAACATAGACTGAAATCTTTAAGAAGGACAGAGACCAAGATAAACAGAAGAAAAACCTGGGAGAAACAAGACAGAGCACGAAGCAGACAGACCCCTGAAAACAACTGTAATTCCTCTTCTCAGATATGAGACCGCATTGAATGCATGAACAGAATAAGGAGCGTTCAAAAGCAACATTCCAAGAGCAAGAAAGGAGGTCAGTGGAAACTGGCTAAAATCTTTAGAAAAAACAAACGGCAGGACAACAGAAAACACCTTTTAAAGATGGTCAAACAGCTCAGTGTTTGTGTTTGCTTCCAGAAAGGTAGAAGATGGGGAACAGATTGAGGGCTGAGCACGGGCCTTACCTCCTACAGATCTCACAGTCCCATCTAATCAGAAACCGCAGAGAGTCGATAGCATTGTCCTCTCGTGACAGATGAAGTCTCAATAGATAAATACACACTAGGATAAAGAGCTCCCAGCAGAAGGAGCTTGGCTTGAAGTGCAGATCAGATTCTAAAAACGCCCATGCTTCTTTAATTACACACTGTCATAAGGAAACACATTTAATGCTCAATCCAGTGGTTACTCTGAAGAGACCCAAGATGAGTAAAATATCCTGTGTGAACCATCGAAGAGGTGTTCAGAGTAAGTCACACACAGAAATTCAGTTTTAAAAAGAGCGAATTGCCGAACCGTGGCTATAAAAGAGGTAGATTCTTATTTAGGAAGAAAGTGATGTGGGAGCAGGGGAGGCAAAGAGGGGATGTGGACAGACGTGCAAGAAACTAAAGCCAAGCTGGGGACGCCCCTGCGGCCCCGTGCCTAAGGCTTCACCGGCCAGCGGGTGCCGATCCGTCCCTGATCCGGGAGCTAAGACCCCACACGCCTCCCAGCCAGAAAACCAAAACAGAAAACAGACACCATGTGGTCAAATTCAATAAAGACTTTAAAATTGGTCCACATTAAAAAAAAAAAAATCTTTAAAAGAAGATACGAAAATAAAACCAAGCTGAGACCTTATCCTTCAGTGCGTATGCTCAGTTGTGTCTGGCTCTGTGATCCTACGGACCATAACCTGCCGGGCTCCTGTCTGCGAGATTTCCCAGGCAAGAATCATGGAGTGGGCTGCCACTTCCTGCTGCAGGGGGATCTTCCTGAGCTCAAACCCGCCTCCCCTGCGTCTCCTGCACTGCAGGCAGATTCTTTACACCTGAGCCATCAGGCAGTCCCTGATCCTTCAGGATTTATCCCAAAAGCCTCAAGGAAGAAAAAAACAAAGTTCCTGAAAATGTTTGACTCTTAATTATGTGCATGCTTTAAAACTCAGCAAGCAATAAAGCCTGTGCTGATCAAACCTACGTCTCCTAAAAATAAAAAAAAAAATTTTTTAAAATGTGGGGTGAGGAAGAGAGGGTTGTGCCTGGGCTCCCTGGGGGAAAGGGGTTTGAAGGCTGAATGTAGTGCTGGGCCCTGATCTAGTGCTGTGTCAAGGTCAAGGACTTACCGTCCACAGGCTTTTTAAAAAAAGGAACCAAGAGTGAAATCTCAATTATAATGGGTTGGCCAAGAGGTTATGGGAAAATTCAAATGAACTTTTTGGCTATCCCAATGCTGTTTTCTTGTGAACTAAATACTAGACCATAAAAAATAAACAGGAGATCAAGGCTAGGTTGTAGGGAGTCTGCCAACCAACCGGTTTCCCACCTCACAAATAGGATCCGCAGGTCCACGGAGGCTGCCCAGAAGGGAAGGGAAATAAAAGCAGCGTCTGCTACACCTGTTACTAACTTCTCATTTCCCCTTGCTGAAAACTCTGAACAGAAACACTTGATTGACTTTCAAAATCATTAAAGGAACTGGGCCTAATGGGAAAAGCTCCCCTTTCTCACAGAAGAGGTTTTCAACACGCTCTCTTCTCCAGACGGCTGTGTGCACAGCAGAGAGTAGCCTTGGTGGCTTCTCTGCTCTTGTGGTTTCTCCTCCTCCGGGGTACTTCTGTTTTTCTGATTCTGAGTCTTTATAGGAAAGGAAGAGGTGTAGCTAGTGCGGTTAAGCACGCAAGCCTTTGCAAATGGAGCAGCAGGTTGCCATGGCAGCGGGAGCAGCCCCAGCCCAGGGTTAGACCACAGCTTCTCGAGATGGTGGAGAAGCCCGAAGATAAGACCATGAGCTCCAGCAGCAGAACTGAGTTTCAGAGCGATTTGGTTTTGTTTCCATGAAAAGGTGTTGCAAAGACAATGTGGAGAATTAGGAGGATGGTTTGTCTCACTTGGAAGCTCTCCATTTGGAAAGGTGTTTGCAGATCATCTTTTTTTCTCTTTTTAAAGATTTATTTATTTATTTATTTCGGTGGGGATGGGGTGGGGAGGGAGGGGAGCAGGCGGGCCACTTCTATTGGTCTTTCATTTGTCCATTTTCATCCGTCTTTGTTCTTTGGCCCGTGTGGGCCTCCCATCGCGGTGGCCTCTGTTGTCGCAGAGCGCCGGCCTGGGTTTTTTTGTGGGGTGAGGAAGAGGGTTGTGCCTGGGCTCCCTGGGGGAAAGGGGTTTGAAGGCTGAATGTAGTGCTGGGCCCTGATCTAGTGCTGTGTCAAGGTCAAGGACTTACCGTCCACAGGCTTTTTAAAAAAAGGAACCAAGAGTGAAATCTCAATTATAATGGGTTGGCCAAGAGGTTATGGGAAAATTCAAATGAACTTTTTGGCTATCCCAATGCTGTTTTCTTGTGAACTAAATACTAGACCATAAAAAATAAACAGGAGATCAAGGCTAGGTTGTAGGGAGTCTGCCAACCAACCGGTTTCCCACCTCACAAATAGGATCCGCAGGTCCACGGAGGCTGCCCAGAAGGGAAGGGAAATAAAAGCAGCGTCTGCTACACCTGTTACTAACTTCTCATTTCCCCTTGCTGAAAACTCTGAACAGAAACACTTGATTGACTTTCAAAATCATTAAAGGAACTGGGCCTAATGGGAAAAGCTCCCCTTTCTCACAGAAGAGGTTTTCAACACGCTCTCTTCTCCAGACGGCTGTGTGCACAGCAGAGAGTAGCCTTGGTGGCTTCTCTGCTCTTGTGGTTTCTCCTCCTCCGGGGTACTTCTGTTTTTCTGATTCTGAGTCTTTATAGGAAAGGAAGAGGTGTAGCTAGTGCGGTTAAGCACGCAAGCCTTTGCAAATGGAGCAGCAGGTTGCCATGGCAGCGGCGGCAGCAGCCCCAGCCCAGGGTTAGACCACAGCTTCTCGAGATGGTGGAGAAGCCCGAAGATAAGACCATGAGCTCCAGCAGCAGAACTGAGTTTCAGAGCGATTTGGTTTTGTTTCCATGAAAAGGTGTTGCAAAGACAATGTGGAGAATTAGGAGGATGGTTTGTCTCACTTGGAAGCTCTCCATTTGGAAAGGTGTTTGCAGATCATCTTTTTTTCTCTTTTTAAAGATTTATTTATTTATTTATTTCGGTGGGGATGGGGTGGGGAGGGAGGGGAGCAGGCGGGCCACTTCTATTGGTCTTTCATTTGTCCATTTTCATCCGTCTTTGTTCTTTGGCCCGTGTGGGCCTCCCATCGCGGTGGCCTCTGTTGTCGCAGAGCACCGGCTCTGGGCGCATGCGCTCCAGAGCTCCAGCTCAGTAATTGGACACATGGGTCCAGCCGCTCCGCGGCATGTGGGATCGTCCCAGACCAGGGATCGAACCGGCGCTGCTTGCACTGCAAGGCGGTGTCCTTACCCACTGGACCACCAGGGAAGCCCCCAGATCATCTTTTAATGAGAAAAGAAGTTAAATCCAAGCTTCTCTTCAGCAAGGCAAAAAGTCACCTTCTCTTGGGCCCGCAGTGAAATTGGATTCATTAATTACACAATGCAACTGGGAGAAAACAGGTTCCAAAGAGAGAGGAAGATAGGCATGCATATTTGTAAATAGAATTCATGCTCCTTCAACCTCAACATTGTGCAGAGACCAAACAGAGCAGCAGTGAAGCTCTTTCACCAGGTACAGAGCTCTTTATCATCGCCAACGAGTGTAACCCGCTACGACATACCACATCACACCCTTTGCAAGCAAATGTTCTGAGCTAAATATGTTCAGCAACTTCCTTAATATCACACTTGAAGTCTCCTGAAAGGTCACGCCTGAGAACACAGAAACGTATAGATGCGTTTTGGCACCTGCCCCACGTTACCCAACCCACTTCAGCCACGGTTAGTAACCATTTTCCATACCGAGTGTTTCTACTAACTGCCTTAGGTCTTCGCTAAAGATAGTTCCTGATGTAGAAAATGCTAAAGACTATAGGAACATCTATACATGATAGCCCCTGGTTGGTAACCATTTTCCCTGCTGAGGATTCCTACCACCTGCCTTGTTGTTGTTCGGCCGCTGAGTCATGCCTGACGCTGTGACCTCGTGGGCTGCAGAGCGCCAGCCTTCTCTGGCTGCCTCTGACTCCCGCACTTGGCTCACTTGTGTCCACTGAGTCAGTGATGTTATTGAACCATCTCATCCTCTGCTGCCCTCTTCTCCTTTTGGCTTCAGTCTTTCCAACTGCCTTGGTCTTAGCTAAAAGTTATTAGTACGTGATATAGAAAAGATTAAAATAGTATATAAAAACATCCATAAATGATCAATTCTGGAGAAGGTCATGAGATCATTTTTATTGAATGTTTTCAGAGAGATTCATATCGGGTCAGTTTTGTCTGCCTTTGTGTGTCAGGAAATTTTCCTCTCTCTTAAGTAAAAACGGAACATTGCTGGAATATGCCCTCTCCTTGGAATATCTCTGGGGGTGTTGTACTCTTGTTTTATAAAGGAGAAGATGAGAAGGCTGACCGTTTGAATACATTGAACTAAAGGAGTACACGGAGTGAATAGGTAACAGTGCAAAAACTCAGTCCCATGCATGCCTGACAGCAAAACGCCTGCATTTTTTGTTAGCCACGGAAGGCCATCTCCTGGGAGGGCAGGATTCAGAGCATCTGTGTAAATTTTTCTCGAACTTTGGTACACAGTCCGTGAGTATCTACTACCTGGGGTCTGGGCTTCTTTCCCCAGCCGTTCCCCTTGTCTGACTCCTATCATGTCCCATTTCATCGTCCTTTTCACTCAGTGCTAAACTGTGATCCCCTTTCCTGTGCATTTTAGATACAGGCACAAGCCCACATTTATGGTGTCCTGCTATAATTCATTCTTGTTACAATCTTCTAGTGGAAGATTCCAGAATCCTTACCGTTATTAATGAAAGCCCTTCCCAATCCATCTACAAATTGCCTTTCCAATGACATTATCAATGTGCTTGAATGAAATTACCTATTTCACTTCAAACCCAGTTTAAATGCAATTCAGTGTAACTAAATAGGCTTTCAGCATCTATCCCCTCTCCTCTTTTCAGTTTAATTTTACTCTAACCTGGAATGTCTTTCCTTCTTTTAATGACCCTAAGTCATGGCCATCCCCAAGACTTAATGCAAAATCCAACCTCATGACAATTTTCTGGTCCTTTCAGGTCACTGAGGCTGACTAACATTTAGAATAAAGATCATGTGTGACCCTCATGGGCATACATATCATGCATCAACTTATCTAATTAGTTATTTATTTACATGGAATATTCCAGTTAAGATCATAGATGTTTGGAACAGCATGGGAGGGCTTGAATCTCTCCATAATCTCTCTCTCGCTGTATGACCTTGGAAAAGTGGCGTGCCCTCTCTAAACATCAGCTCTCCAGTTAGTCTCTAATATCTACTCATGGGGCAGTATGGCTGATAGGTAAAGCCATGTGAAGCACTTAACAAGTGCACCCAGCCTCTAAGTGGTCACTGAGCCCTTCCTCACTGAGAAATTTAAATGGAGGGTGACTTCCACTTTTGTCACGGCCACCATGATTATTGAAAGGTATTCTGCACAGCAAGGATGAGCCAGACCAGATTAGAGTAGAGACAACTCAGGCCGTTTATTGGGACAACGGTCCTGGGTGAGATTCACGTGGCCGCAAGAGGCAGGACCAGTGAATTTGTGCCTGGAGATGGGACGAGGGGATTATTCTTTGGGAAGAAAAAAAGGGGAGGGGAGTTTTTGGTGCATGCGCAGAGGCAAAGTCTTTGTTTAAGCAGAGTGCCAGTGATGAGTCAGCTGTCCTTGAGTTGTTTGTGGGCATGCAGCGAGGGTCTTGGTGACTCGGGTCTGGCATACGTGCAGTTCGTGTTTTTTCAGACACAGTGAAAAGTCCTTGATGGAGGGAGTTCCTTATCACTAGCTCTGTGAGACTCCCAGGCACTGGCAAGTTGGCAGAAGGCTCTTTGTTTCTGACCTTGTAGGGCCATCAATTTTGCAAGGCCTGTGGTGTTAACCCTCTGTTAGCCGTCGGCCCAACAATGATCACCTTTGGGCGTTTGACTTGTTAACTCTATTTGTATTTCTTAGAGGCACCAGCGAGTCATCAGCCCTTGCATTTTACACAGTGGCTAGTTTATGGAAGGTGAAGAATACATGTCTTGGGTTTTAGTCGTAATACAGTTTGTACATGACAACACAATGTTGAGCAATATAATTTTGAAACTCATCGTAAGATATGGGATGTGTAACTTCTCATTTCTTAAGACAGTATTGTGGTTCCCACTGTCATCTTCATGGACTTTCAAATTTTCATCTACATCTCTATTTGTGTCATGCAATGAAGAACAAAAGGTGAAACTATACCCACAGCAAATTGGGCTTTGCATTGTATTCACAATGACCTGGTTTGGGATCCTAGCTCAGCCATTTAGGACCTTGAGCAGGTTGAATAATACCTGTGAGCTTTGTTCTCCACACGTGCAGACAGAATCACCATGCCTAGTGTACATACAGGTACAAAGGGGATTAGATTGAATGGCATCTGTGCAGAGTTTAAAAATTAGATAGCGGGCACACAAGGGTTGTTGAATCAAAATTCATTCCAGTAACACCCATCCACCACTGCTGTTTTCACTTGGTGACTTTCTTCAAAAAAAAGTCAGGGATCAGTGGTAGTTGGTACCTTTCTAAGAGGCTCTCGGGGCTGAGCCATCTCTTCATTTAATTGGTACTCAAAATCTCATTTTATTTTTCACTGAGTTGGGTAAGAATCTATACGTGCCTATTGTCTTGAATTCTGAATTTTTGCAGACTTTTTCTCTGGTTAATGCAACTTGTGCTGGGAAACAAAGGAACAGTCTGCGTTACACACTCAGAATATATCATGTGCCCTTAAGCATGGATGTGATTTTCATATCCAGTGCTGTGTCTTCTGAGTTTCTTCTGCAGGCTCCCTATCCCTTGGATGAATATTCATTGGAAGGACTGTTGCTGAAGCTCCGATACTTTGGCCACCTGATTGCAAAGAATCGACTCAAAGAAAAGATCCTAATGCTAAGAAAAGTTGGAGACAGAGAAGAGGCACCAGAGGCGGCATCACTGACTCGATGGACATGAGTCTGAGCAAACTCCAGGGGGTCATGGAGGACAAGGGAGCCTGGCGTGCTGTGGCTCAAGGGGTCACAAAGCAGCGGCCATGACTGAGCAACTGAGAAACAACCACAGCAACATCCTTGGAGGGCTTTGAGGAAATTGTATCAAAGAAAGGCTTATGAGTGACAATAAAGATACCAAATCTCAAAAACAGGTGGTTTCCTACAGACCTATCATCTGTGATTTCTGTCTCAGGCAGGCAGTGGACATGGCTCGGGCCCATGGGTTCCGAGCCCCAGGCAGCCCTTCCCCAAGGTGCTCAGACGCCAGCACCATTGCTGTCTAGGACCCAGCCTCCTGGCCAGCACCCAGAACACGGCCCCTCACCCACTGATACAGAGCTTAAGTTTGACTATTGCACACAAAAAATGTTCAGAATTCAAACACGATAACCCATGAGAGACTTTTCTTATTCCCTCTAATTCACATTTATAGGATACCAGAAGCTAACACAATATTGGAATACTATAGAACTACAGGGGTAATCTAAAGCTCAAGCTTCTATCTGCTTATCTTTGTCATTTCTAGCAGTTAATATAGCAAAACTGTAAACAAGCTGTATAAACACCCAAAAAATAATATTAACAAGTTGCTGGATGGAGACAGGTGTGACTTCTCTTCAGCCTCACGGTGCCTCCTTACCAACTGGCCAAGAGATGGCCCAAAGTCAAAAGAATACCATAATACCATAGGTTTTCCTTCAAGATATGCTGAGATTGTCACCCTTTTAAAGCCTCAGAATTTAGCGCCCTTAGGCCCTAGTCCTTGATGGTCTAGCGCCAGCCTGGGGGCCAGACAGCATGTCAATCCTCCATGTATGGAGCTAAAACTGATTTGACGGAATCAAGTTATTAAGAAACATATGAGCACTGCCTCACGGAAGAGCGGATGTCTGGGGCCTGACTAAAAAGCCTCACCATAGGTTTACTTCTTGTCACAACAGTGCCTTTACTTATAAAGTGCCATTTTGATCTCAGGGAACATCCAAAGCCTGAGTGTGAGGCAGGACTGATGCTCCGGGCAGGGGCAGAGTTCTGGAATTATGCTTCTCTCATGCTGTAGTCTTTTAAGTGAAGTCAGGAGTGACAACAGAAATTAGCCCAGCCATTTCGGATCTGAGAATGGAGCCACGGATCAGATAAAGGGGAACATTCAGGGTAGGGAAGTCTGTGGGATTCCTTGGTGGTCCAGTGACTAAGGCTTCAAGTCCCCGTTGCAGGGGGCATGGGTTCATATCCCTGGCCAGGGACTTAAGATTCTGTCAGCTATGAAGTGCAGGCAAAAAATGTGTCTGTATGTGTGCATGTGTGTGTGTGCAGTAAAATGAAACAGAGATGCCCACTTTCCTTTTATAGTGATAAAACCATCCAAGGAATACAGACCACATGGGTTTGAATTATTAGTTCATTAACACATTTACATAACTTATAGCTCATTTGCTGAGATACAAAAATCACTTTGGTGCCTGATCTATGACAAAGGAAATCTGATTCTTGGCCCCATAGGTCATTTCATGTTGTAGAATAAAATGCATCCTTGGACTGAAATAATTCTTACGGGAACTCGTGAGAAGCTCATAGATTTGTTTTCATTTTTTTCACATTGTTTGTCTCTTTGAGAGTCTATTCCAATTGAGCTTAGTGAGGGGAAGGTGGGACCAACATCGAGTAGGCTCCTACTGCTAACGAGACATGTGGTCAATGTTGTGCACTTGTTTAAAGAATGAAAGGTACATGTGAATAAGATAAAGGTAAGTCTGAGCACATTTAGTGAGAAAGCACTGGGGTTTTTTCTACTGTATTTCTTTCATAGTCTCTCACCTTCCTCAACAAAATGACATTTTCTTTCAAATTTAGATGTTTGTTTCTCACAAAAATGAATTACACATCAAAAGGCTAGTTACTGTATTCTTACACTGGGTGGAATTGAGAATCCATTTTCCAAGGATGACAGGAAAAAATTTGTTATAACTGAAACCTGGCTTTCAGATTACAGAAATAGTTAAGTGAAATGCACATGCTACATGACTGTTTAGATTATTTTAAAGAATATGCAAACTAATGGGGCACTGCAGAACCTCCAAAAATGGAGTGGGGATTCTGGTAGAGTGGTTTTGCAGCATGTGGTAGAATTAAAGCTAAATAGAGTCACTTCGGTATGTGCACGGGGAACACAATCCAGAAGTGTAGTCACTGTATATTAACTAATAGGTATTATTAACTGCTTACCCTTTAATCCATCTGTTCACATATTTCTGTGTCTACATTGTTATCATGAATCTATTACATTTGTAATCGGAGAATTAATATTGACTGTGTATCAGAGACGTTTATTTAAAATGACATTTAATCTCTGTTTTCTGCTAATTGGTTTTGAGATCATGATCCAAAGAATATAAAAAGTTGCATAGCTATGTTTTTAGGAGGGAATGATCATGTTATATAATAGCCACAAATTGTGGATGCTTAAATAATGAGCTGACATGTTTATAATAAATCAGTACAGCAGACACGTTGCATATCTTAGAATACAGTCATATTGCTTAAAAATGGAGAATGTAAAAAAGCAGAATTAGGAACACAGGAAGACACTTGAAGCGCCTTGCAGCTGCCCTCCAAAGGTAGAAAAGGCAGCAGTGACACTCATGATGATGATGACAATACCAGTGAATGTTGATTAACCCCTAGCTCTGCTGGTATGACAGGCTTTCCTCATGGCTCAGTGGTAAAGAATTCACCTGCCAGTGTAGGAGGCAGGAGTTCCATCCCTGCATTGAAAAGATCCCCTGGAGGAGGACATGGCTACCCACTCCAGAATTCTTGCCTGGAGAATCCCATGAAGAGAGGAGCCCGGTGGACTATATAGTCTGTGAGGTCACAGTCAGACACAACGGAGAGACTAGACAAGAACAACTTCTAGCGTGACCCCGAGGAGCTTAGACAGACAGTCCTCCCTTGCATGGCATCCTGGCGCTCCGCTCCGTCTTGACTCATATTGGTAGCTTACCCACCTCGCTCCTCCAGAGAGCTCCCAAGCCACTAGATCCTCGGGACACTGCTTGTTTAGTCTACATCCCACGGGGAGGCAGGAGACATCATGGAATTACCAAGGACTGGACCACCATGCAGACAAAGTGCATGGTCCAGCGATCCAAGGTAAGAGGGCAGGGGCTCCCGCCCCTTGATTTAGATCCTCAGAGTGAACTTTGCCTTCTTATCAAAACACTGGGTGAATAAGACCCATCTGGCCACGGTGTGGTGAAGATTAGGAATCTGTAAAGACTCAGATTCATAGTAAGTATTCCAAGAGACAGGTAACCGCTTTCACTGCCAGGAAGCGAGCAAGGACCCACTACAGAAAGGTCACAGAAAAAACCAGGTGGAAGTTTCCAGAAGGAATTGTGCATTCACTCATATTCGTGTGAGGGCCTCTGTGATGTAGGTACCACCTGAATGTAACAGAGAGAGGGGGGGCAATGTCACATGGATGAGGACAAATCACTGTGTTAACCACCTCGCTGTAGAGTGAAAAAATGCCAGCAGGAGCCACAGAGCCCCCGGCTTCAGCACCATGTGAGACTGAGAGAGCACGCTAGGAGCGATAACAGTGCAGATCACTCAGTCCTGAAGGCAGTTAGCTTCATAATAAAATCCTATTATGATTAGCATCTATGTTCAAGTGAATGTATTAGTCACTCAGTCAAGTCCAAGTCCAACCCTTTGTGACCCCCATGGACTGTGGCCCACCAGGCTCCTCTGTCCGTGGGGTTCTCCAGGCAGCACACTGGAAGCACACTGGAGTGAGTACTCATTCTCTCCTCCAGGGGAGCTTCCCAACCCAGGGACTGAACTGGAGTCTTCCACATTGCAGGTGGACTCTTTACCATCTTGAGCTACTTGGGAAGCCCGTATCTGAGAAAGAGCATCGCAGTGCAGTGGGTCCATCGGACAGACCGTTCAAAGTTTCCCGTGGTTTGTTTTGGGCAAAGATCCCACCCGTGACACCGGAGGAGCTTAGACAGACAGTCCTCCCTTGCATGGAATCCTGGCGCTCCGCTCCGTCTTGACTCATATTGGTAGCTTACCCACCTCGCTCCTCCAGAGAGCTCCCAAGCCACTAGATCCTCGGGACACTGCTTGTTTAGTCTACATCCCACGGGGAGGCAGGAGACATCATGGAATTACCAAGGACTGGACCACCATGCAGACAAAGTGCATGGTCCAGCGATCCAAGGTAAGAGGGCAGGGGCTCCCGCCCCTTGATTTAGATCCTCAGAGTGAACTTTGCCTTCTTATCAAAACACTGGGTGAATAAGACCCATCTGGCCACGGTGTGGTGAAGATTAGGAATCTGTAAAGACTCAGATTCATAGTAAGTATTCCAAGAGACAGGTAACCGCTTTCACTGCCAGGAAGCGAGCAAGGACCCACTACAGAAAGGTCACAGAAAAAACCAGGTGGAAGTTTCCAGAAGGAATTGTGCATTCACTCATATTCGTGTGAGGGCCTCTGTGATGTAGGTACCACCTGAATGTAACAGAGAGAGGGGGGGCAATGTCACATGGATGAGGACAAATCACTGTGTTAACCACCTCGCTGTAGAGTGAAAAAATGCCAGCAGGAGCCACAGAGCCCCCGGCTTCAGCACCATGTGAGACTGAGAGAGCACGCTAGGAGCGATAACAGTGCAGATCACTCAGTCCTGAAGGCAGTTAGCTTCATAATAAAATCCTATTATGATTAGCATCTATGTTCAAGTGAATGTATTAGTCACTCAGTCAAGTCCAAGTCCAACCCTTTGTGACCCCCATGGACTGTGGCCCACCAGGCTCCTCTGTCCGTGGGGTTCTCCAGGCAGCACACTGGAAGCACACTGGAGTGAGTACTCATTCTCTCCTCCAGGGGAGCTTCCCAACCCAGGGACTGAACTGGAGTCTTCCACATTGCAGGTGGACTCTTTACCATCTTGAGCTACTTGGGAAGCCCGTATCTGAGAAAGAGCATCGCAGTGCAGTGGGTCCATCGGACAGACCCCGTTCAAAGTCATTCTACAGAACACCTGACCAGTAACTCTTCAAAAGTTTCAAGATGGTGGAAAACAAGAAAAGATCTGAGAACTGTCACAGATCCGAGGATACTGGGCTGAATAATCAGTGCAGCGTTCTGGACCAGACGCAGCAACAGAAAGTGGGCATTTGGTGCAAAAACGGATGAAATCTCAACGACTATTCCCCAGTTTTGACAAGTGGCCCATGGTTATGTAAAACGTTAAGACTTGAGGAAGCTGAGTGAAAAGTAGGTGGGAATTCACTTTGCAGTTTTTCTGTGAATCTAAACTTACTTCCCAACGAATGGTTGTTTTAAAGCCTTTTATGTTTATGCTTCTGAAAAACATAAAGCAGCTTTTCCCTCTTACATAGAATAATTTTTGACATTTGGAGGCACTTCCATAGCACACCTGGTGCATCTCTGCCACTGAGGTCCTGTCTTCACGCGATGCGGCAGCAAATAGCTGCTAGGAGAAGCACCGCCATGGACACAAGGCCTGAACTAAGGAATCAGAAAGCTTTAGGACTGAAAGACAGAAACTCAAACTTACCTAACCATCTACTTAATATGTAAAACTGCTCTATAAAGCCCCCACACTACTTGTGAGTTCACTGAGCTCATTTTTAAAGGTCTTTATCGAAAATGTACTCACAGTGTATTAGAGATGTGGACACAGCATCCATCACCTAATGGAAGCGAGGGTGAGTTTAAGGTCATTGCTCCAGGTACCCGTAAAAAGAGGACGTGGTCTTCTTTAGGGCAAAGAGGCAGGGTCATTTCTACTGCAGGTAAGGAATAAACAAATGTAGGGAAATAAAGGCCTTTGGGTCAAGAAGATAAATCTGGATTCAGTTGAAAATGTGTAAATGTAATTTTTTTTCAGAAAAAGTTTCTTATTGCTATTTTATGTATACCAGATGAATACATACAAGTCTACTGATGGATCTAAGAAGCTTATTATATAGGGTTTTTAGCCCCCGTATATTTACACAGTTCAGCATAGCATGGAAGTCATTTAATTAAAGCAGTGTTTAGAGAGAAGTATATTATGAACATCTCCCAACTGTAAACGTCTTAAATTTAGTCATGCTTTTTAAAAAAGTAACAGCACGGTAAATATATATATATCACAAACCAAAAGGCTTATTCGTGGAGAAATTCTATTTCACTCTGAGAGTATATTCTTCTACATTTATACTTTATTTTCAATAAGTGATTGTATTTCTTAATATTACTGGAAGGGCAATAAAATATGAACCCTTTCAGTTTCTAAATAACAAACTGAGAGATTGGGGTTTAGTCCTTGCAAAGGAAACAGCCCAAACAGGGTCTTCTTGTTTAATAAACACCAGCATTTCGTTCTTTATTCACTCAGTAAATATTGTCAGATCCGCACTGTAGACAAGATGCCAGGGAAAGGAGGCCTTGGCGTCAGGGGACCTGCAGCCCGAGGGCGACGCCGTCCTGGCGATACTGACGGCGCACGGCCCTCGGGGTGCACCCAGCTCTCTCACACACCACCTCCAGTGTCCGTGTGAATGCCATACACATTGCCTTCCTCGTTCATGGTTGTCATATGGGGTGCGTAATTGTGACCCTGATCTCAGAGACGAGGAAGGCACAATAACGCACCATGAATAGAACTCGTTCAGGACTATTCGGCTCACGATTAGCAGAGATGGGCTCTGAGTGTGGACAGCAGGACGCAGAGTCGGTGCTCTTCGTCACGGGCTGTAACCACATGGCGACATACTAGGCACCTTGGTGGAGCTCACCACGGTGGCCGTGGGGACAGAAAGAGGGTACCCAACACGGTCTTAGGGGAGTCATGACGGTGCCCTGGGAAAAGCAGGGTCTAAGCTGAGAAGGACAGGCTGGAGCTGGCCAGGGAGGAACGACATGTCTTTCAGAAAGAACCGTGCGGTCCCGAGTGGAGAACCTTGTACGTTTCAGAAAGTGAAAGCAAGAGGAAAGGCAGAGGGGACTAGAACCTGGAAGGGAAACTGCTCTGCTGGCGGAAGACCTCCTATTATACACGTTTCTCTGGCAATCAGCCAAACCAGACCTCCTATTAAGCACTCTTCTCTGCGGGCAACCAAACCACGGTGCGCTTTCAGCAGGCAGGCGATCCTTGCGTATTCGGAGCGGCGTTCAGGCCCGCAAGATGAGGGCACAGGGGTAGGAGCCTGCCAAAGGCTCTCGGAAATGCTGTGAAAATACCTTCCGCTGCAACTAACATAAAATAAAACCCTCAAACAGAGTAAGCACCAAGGAATTGAATGCTTTCCAAAAAAGGGTTAGTTCTGTGGCTCACCAGTGGTATCAGAGCCCAGGCTCCATCCATGTACTCTGACCGTCACAGGGCGTCGACCTCACGGCCCTCAAGATCTCAAAATGACTTAGGTGTCACATTCTCACAAAATGCCTGACCAGAGACAGGAAAGGAGCCTTGTCGACCCTTTGCTTCTTTTTAAAACTGAGGATCAAGTCTCCCCAAGGCCTCTGTATGTCTCATTGATCTAACTCATACCCTGTTAAAGGGAAAATCTGCCTCACAATTCTCTCTGACCAATCAGAGTTAGTCACACTGAAAGCAAGGTCTAGCTGAACTCAATTCACACAGAAAGGCATAAGGAGAGGAATAATTAAAAGAACAGATAGTCCATTTCTTTTTTAAAAAAGTTCTCCTTAGCAAGAGAAAACACAGAGGTGTGGGGGATTACAATCTCAAATTGTTCTTTAAAAACACACTTTTTATTTTGTATTGGAGTATAACTGAGAAACAGGCTTCCCAGATGGTGCTGGTGAGAAAGAACTTGTCTACCAGTGCCAGAGACATGAAACATGGGCTCGATCCCTGGATGGGGAAGAACCCCTGGTGGAAGGCACGGCAACCAATTCTAGTGTTCTTGCCTGGGAAATCCCATGGACACAGGAGCCTGGTGGGCTATGGTCCTTGGGGTTGCAAAAGAGTCAGACACGACTGAAACGCTTGCATCCCCACGTTTTCAGAAAGAACCGTCGGTCCCGAAGAACCTTGTACGTCTCAGAAAGTGAAAGCAAGGAAAGGCAGAGGGGACTAGAACCTGGAAGGGAAACTGCTCTGCTGGCGGAAGACCTCCTATTATACACGTTTCTCTGGCAATCAGCCAAACCAGACCTCCTATTAAGCACTCTTCTCTGCGGGCAACCAAACCACGGTGCGCTTTCAGCAGGCAGGCGATCCTTGCGTATTCGGAGCGGCGTTCAGGCCCGCAAGATGAGGGCACAGGGGTAGGAGCCTGCCAAAGGCTCTCGGAAATGCTGTGAAAATACCTTCCGCTGCAACTAACATAAAATAAAACCCTCAAACAGAGTAAGCACCAAGGAATTGAATGCTTTCCAAAAAAGGGTTAGTTCTGTGGCTCACCAGTGGTATCAGAGCCCAGGCTCCATCCATGTACTCTGACCGTCACAGGGCGTCGACCTCACGGCCCTCAAGATCTCAAAATGACTTAGGTGTCACATTCTCACAAAATGCCTGACCAGAGACAGGAAAGGAGCCTTGTCGACCCTTTGCTTCTTTTTAAAACTGAGGATCAAGTCTCCCCAAGGCCTCTGTATGTCTCATTGATCTAACTCATACCCTGTTAAAGGGAAAATCTGCCTCACAATTCTCTCTGACCAATCAGAGTTAGTCACACTGAAAGCAAGGTCTAGCTGAACTCAATTCACACAGAAAGGCATAAGGAGAGGAATAATTAAAAGAACAGATAGTCCATTTCTTTTTTAAAAAAGTTCTCCTTAGCAAGAGAAAACACAGAGGTGTGGGGGATTACAATCTCAAATTGTTCTTTAAAAACACACTTTTTATTTTGTATTGGAGTATAACTGAGAAACAGGCTTCCCAAATGGTGCTGGTGAGAAAGAACTTGTCTACCAGTGCCAGAGACATGAAACATGGGCTCGATCCCTGGATGGGGAAGAACCCCTGGTGGAAGGCACGGCAACCAATTCTAGTGTTCTTGCCTGGGAAATCCCATGGACACAGGAGCCTGGTGGGCTATGGTCCTTGGGGTTGCAAAAGAGTCAGACACGACTGAAACGGCTTGGCATCCCCTCCCACGTGGCCAGTGAACAACGCTGTGGCCGTTTGAGGTGCACAGTGAAGGCACGCGGCCATCCATACGCATGTGTCTGTTCTTCCCCAAACTCCACTCCCATCCCGGGAGCCGCATAACACTGCACAGTCTCAGACGGGTCTCCTGGAGGGAGCCAAGTGGGCGGTACTGGAGCTCTAACAACAGCAGTGCACAGGAGTGGCCGTCCCAAGAGATGCAAAGGCCGCAGACTTTGGAATCTCTCATAACTGAAGACTGAGTAAGGAGATGGGGACATTCAGAACCGGTTCTGAGTTTCTGCCTTCCAAAGTCCCTGGGTCGCGGACCACCAGAGCAGAGAGGGTTAGTGGAAGAAGGTTTTGAGCTGACTTTCAGTCAGGTTATGTCTGAGATGCCTGAGATACAGGTTGGAGGTGCCCGGCGCCCTGTTGGACACGTGGGTCTTTAAAGCAGAGGAGACAGCAAAGCTGCCACCTTACAGAAGACAAACTGAGCCACGGGAGTGGGGGACCGCTCCCAGAAAGACGCCAACAGCAGCAGAGCCAGCAGAGAGAGAAGAGCCGGAGGACTGAGGTAAGTCACACAGCCTAGAGAAGGTGGTTTCACGTTTCACGGAAACTAGGAGAGGAGAGAGTTTCAAAAAGAAGTCAGCTCTCTGGGAGAGGTGGAGTTTTGAAAATAAATGCTCAAGCTTGTTCCATGGGATTTAACTTCTGAGTAACTGGGTGGTGATGCTGGTGTGTGAACCTGAGTAGGTGGAGGAAGACAAGCAGCCAGAGAGCAGCAGGTGGGTGGGGGAGTGGGAAGTGAGGGCGCCAAAGGTGAGGTTGGAAACAGTCTTTAGAAAAGCCTGTGAAGGAGACGAAAGAAGCACTTGTAGGGACGCTGTGGGGAGAGAGGGTATTTATCTGTTAATTGTGCTGCCGTTGCCATCAGCTCTCCCAAATTATGTCTTGATGATCATGTTTAGAAACGGTTTTGGAGCCTCTGGAAGAAAGACTTTTTAAATGCATGTAACTACCTCTGGGATATATTATGTACTAAGTCCATTAGCAAATTTTTTAAGCTCTTAGAGCTGGTTTTAAATTTAAATAGTAAATGTGTCCAAAGCTAGCTTGTGTTCTTTTTTCTGTGCGTTGAATGGTGTTTCTTTTTATTACCAATCTTTAAATCCCAAACAGATCAGGTTTTATATTTAGGACACTAAATATAATTTTATGCTTAATAGGGTTGTATCACATTAATCAATGATCATGAATTTTCGCTTTCAGTGTCTTTCCTTAAAAATGCTTAGGAAGTCAATAATAGTGACATTCACATTCAGTATTTAAGGCTCAATTTATCGTATGGACCCTCCCCAAGCCAGGGAGGTATTTCACTTGTAACCTAACTTACAAAATGTCTAGATCACTAACAGAACTCTCAAGACAAGTAAAAGACTGAATTCAAAGCAGAAAATACTAATATTTTTAGGTTTCATTTAACAAGCAAAAAAAAAAAGCACGTGGCCTTAGAGTTCGGAATCAAATTGCTCACAAGAGAAAAAAAAAACACAAAACATATATTAGCTTTCTTCTTGACAAGGTCCTTTGAGTGATGCCAAAGAAATGGCTCATCAAATCCATTACTTTACAAATGCAAAGGATGATGAGAGTGAGAAGAGATGGAGAAGAGGATGGAGTTTGGGGAAAGGGACTCCACTCTTCATTAGACACAGCAGCTCAAAGACCAAGCTGTTAGTTCAGTTAAAGAGAATCCTGATTTGTAAAACTTCCCCATTTGTTTCTTTGTACCAGAAACAGGGCTTTCATTTGCTTGAGGGACTGGGAAAGGGGTCCTGGCGTGATGAGCAGGCGTGCATGCATGCTCAGGTGCTCAGTTGTGTCCGACTCTTTGTGACTCCATGGACTGTGGCCCAGCAGGCCCCTCCATCCATGGGATTCTCCAGGCAACAGTACTGGAGCTGGTTGCCATGCCCTCCTCCAGGGGATCTTCCCGACCAGGGCTGGAACCTGCTTCTTCTGCCATGGGCTGGCAGATGCTTTATCACTGAGCCACCTGGCAGGTAGGAGTTTTGATTAGACCCTGGCTTATAACAGAACACACAAGCCAAGGAATCTATATTTGAAGGATTTGGCAACAGGGTACTTAGCAAAGGTTAAAACATGGTATGAACATAATGTGAAAACTTGGAAAACAAAGGAAAATATTTTAAAAGAAATACTTAACTTTTAAATCTAATTGTATCATCTCTTTCCAAAGAAGTAAGTCAACTTACGTCTTAGCCTTTATAATTCAAAAAACTCTTGATTAAAAAAATCAATTATCTTTCAACTCCCTGTACACATGAAGCCTACTGGTTGACTTTCTAAGTCATCAAGTGATTTCTTAGGGAAATAAAGGAGTTAATTTTGTTCCTAAGCCTAAAACCAAACTCACAAGCAAACATAATCCTCATCTGCTAAACACAGCCCTTCATCAACAATTAGTTAGATGTAATATTAAAGACCAGTGGAGATAAAGAATGACAAGTCCCAAGGTTTTAAAAAAGAAATTCTTGTGGGAATTCCCCGGTGGTCCAGTGGCTAGGGCTTGGGGCTTTCACTGTCGAGGGTGTGGGTTCAATCCCTGGCTGGGGAGCTAAGATCCCACAAGCAGCCAGACACAGAAAAAAAAAAAAAAAAGATTTGTTTTGTGGCATGGAGGGCACCCAGGGCACCCCAGGAGAATGCAGGGAGACCAGGTGGGTGAGCATGACCCCCGGAAAACCTGGCAGAGAGCCAGCAGGAACACGGCCAGTCAGGGAGGCAGAACCGGAACCCGGAGCAAGAATTTGGCGGCAGAGGAAATGACACTGAGAAGTAGTCGGTTTCAAACACACTCACATCGACCACCACAATTTGAATTCTGAAAATGTGTTCATTTGTTGTGGTTACCATGCAACCGTGTAGCTACTTCTTTGTTATTCTGACCCCGTGTGTTAGCTGCAGGCTCCGTTTCAACCATCTTATTTGCACAAAAGTCCCTCCTTTGAAATGACTGCCATTAAGCCGAACCACAGAAAACAGTTCTCCTGTAGGCCAACACTGAGCACATTTCGGCCTCTACGTCCCGTGTCACCTACTGTACATATGAAAATACCCTCTAGCTCAGTATACCCCGGCTCCAGTGGTCTTGCTATGTGGGTAGACGGCAAGTCTTTGTGAAGAATCTTAATCCCCCTTAAATATGGATCTGTTCATCAAAAAACTCCACTTCTTCCATAGGAGGAAATGGCCGTTCCAGTTCTGAAAGCTAAGGCACCCACCTACGCCTTTCAGCGTTTGACATGTCTGTGACCCTCCTGTTTATCTCCTCTAGAATCACACACTTGGACTTCTCTGTTCCTGTAGCCTCACTCTATGTACCTTTCTTGCCTAACCTGAAAAAAAATCTTTGTTTTTTCCTAGAATACATTTCAGCTGCTGCCACATCCCCCTCTTCCCTTCTAAATCATCTTTCCTGATACAGAAGCTACTCACGACTTGTCCTCCATTCTCACTGTAACCTTGATCTTGCCATCAAACCAAGCAACTGGGATGATTATGCTCATTTGGCATCTACTTGCCAAATGCAAGCAAGGCTCCTACTTCCTTCTCATAAATATTATCCATGCTTAGTAGCAGTGTGGGAGATGCTCTGCAAAACTAAAGTCCGCTGTGTGTAGGCAGGGTCATACCCGATGTCAGAATGCATCTTTGTGGGCTGTGCCTCCCAGCTCTTTACGATCTTTAAAGCCCCGCCTCAGCTGACTTGACCTTTTCTACCACGTCGCTCTCTGTATATGTTTATAGAAAATGCACCACCCTGTGTCTTCCCTCTGGTTGAAGCCAGCGCACCCAGTCAGGGAGGCAGAACCGGAACCCGGAGCAAGAATTTGGCGGCAGAGGAAATGACACTGAGAAGTAGTCGGTTTCAAACACACTACATCGACCACCACAATTTGAATTCTGAAAATGTGTTCATTTGTTGTGGTTACCATGCAACCGTGTAGCTACTTCTTTGTTATTCTGACCCCGTGTGTTAGCTGCAGGCTCCGTTTCAACCATCTTATTTGCACAAAAGTCCCTCCTTTGAAATGACTGCCATTAAGCCGAACCACAGAAAACAGTTCTCCTGTAGGCCAACACTGAGCACATTTCGGCCTCTACGTCCCGTGTCACCTACTGTACATATGAAAATACCCTCTAGCTCAGTATACCCCGGCTCCAGTGGTCTTGCTATGTGGGTAGACGGCAAGTCTTTGTGAAGAATCTTAATCCCCCTTAAATATGGATCTGTTCATCAAAAAACTCCACTTCTTCCATAGGAGGAAATGGCCGTTCCAGTTCTGAAAGCTAAGGCACCCACCTACGCCTTTCAGCGTTTGACATGTCTGTGACCCTCCTGTTTATCTCCTCTAGAATCACACACTTGGACTTCTCTGTTCCTGTAGCCTCACTCTATGTACCTTTCTTGCCTAACCTGAAAAAAAATCTTTGTTTTTTCCTAGAATACATTTCAGCTGCTGCCACATCCCCCTCTTCCCTTCTAAATCATCTTTCCTGATACAGAAGCTACTCACGACTTGTCCTCCATTCTCACTGTAACCTTGATCTTGCCATCAAACCAAGCAACTGGGATGATTATGCTCATTTGGCATCTACTTGCCAAATGCAAGCAAGGCTCCTACTTCCTTCTCATAAATATTATCCATGCTTAGTAGCAGTGTGGGAGATGCTCTGCAAAACTAAAGTCCGCTGTGTGTAGGCAGGGTCATACCCGATGTCAGAATGCATCTTTGTGGGCTGTGCCTCCCCAGCTCTTTACGATCTTTAAAGCCCCGCCTCAGCTGACTTGACCTTTTTCTACCACGTCGCTCTCTGTATATGTTTATAGAAAATGCACCACCCTGTGTCTTCCCCTCTGGTTGAAGCATGTGGAATGCTCTTCCCCCAGGTATGTGGTGATTCCCACCCACCATTTCTGCTCTTCATCTGAAGTTGCTTCCTTCAAGGCCACTCTGGTCCCTCTAACAGTTCAGCTGGTAGGAGAGAACACTTTAACTCTGATTTCTGCATGTGGGGTCAGCTCTACACTCACTTCCTGAGTAATTTTCTAACACTCCCTCACTCTGCCTGTGTTGTTCAGACTCTTTTTTTTTTTTTGTCGATGAGGACCACTTTTTAAAGACTTTATTAAGCTTATTAAAATATTCTTTCTTTTTTATGTTTTGGTTTCTTGGCTGTGAGGTATGTGAGATCTGAGCTCCCTGACCAGGGATCAAAACCCCACGCCCCGCCTTGGATGGTGAAGTCCTAACCACTGGACCAGCTGGGGAGTCCCTGCCTATGTTTATTTTTAAGACTGTCTTTTCAGATGCTGTGTACTGCCTGGAACACTTGTAAGCCAGTGACCACAAATACAAATCTTAGGATTTAAATTCTATCAGCTACTTGAATATTTCTCTGGACCTCCTAGCTTGTCTTGCTTTCTGCTTTGGGGATTTCTGCCGCACCTTGGGAGCTGCTGGTTTGCAGACGTGTGTGTCTGGTCCTACAAATAGAGAAAACATGTTTTGGGAACAAAGATCATGACTTTCCTTTCTGTGTTCTGTCCAGTGTTGAGCTCACGGCTCTGTAGATAATAAGGATTGGATACCAGAGCTAGAACGACCCAAATGACTCAACGCCTAGGCGAAGGCCCCCACACTTTGTTGCCCATCAGTAAAAAGCCGACCGAAGCCCTAAGTTATGCTATTTGGCCTACTTGCCAAATGCAAGCAAGGCTCCTACTTCCTTCTCATAAATATTATCCATGCTTAGTAGCAGTGTGGGAGATGCTCTGCAAAACTAAAGTCCGCTGTGTGTAGGCAGGGTCATACCCGATGTCAGAATGCATCTTTGTGGGCTGTGCCTCCCAGCTCTTTACGATCTTTAAAGCCCCGCCTCAGCTGACTTGACCTTTTTCTACCACGTCGCTCTCTGTATATGTTTATAGAAAATGCACCACCCTGTGTCTTCCCCTCTGGTTGAAGCATGTGGAATGCTCTTCCCCCAGGTATGTGGTGATTCCCACCCACCATTTCTGCTCTTCATCTGAAGTTGCTTCCTTCAAGGCCACTCTGGTCCCTCTAACAGTTCAGCTGGTAGGAGAGAACACTTTAACTCTGATTTCTGCATGTGGGGTCAGCTCTACACTCACTTCCTGAGTAATTTTCTAACACTCCCTCACTCTGCCTGTGTTGTTCAGACTCTTTTTTTTTTGTCGATGAGGACCACTTTTTAAAGACTTTATTAAGCTTATTAAAATATTCTTTCTTTTTCATGTTTTGGTTTCTTGGCTGTGAGGTATGTGAGATCTGAGCTCCTGACCAGGGATCAAAACCCCACGCCCCGCCTTGGATGGTGAAGTCCTAACCACTGGACCAGCTGGGGAGTCCCTGCCTATGTTTATTTTTAAGACTGTCTTTTCAGATGCTGTGTACTGCCTGGAACACTTGTAAGCCAGTGACCACAAATACAAATCTTAGGATTTAAATTCTATCAGCTACTTGAATATTTCTCTGGACCTCCTAGCTTGTCTTGCTTTCTGCTTTGGGGATTTCTGCCGCACCTTGGGAGCTGCTGGTTTGCAGACGTGTGTGTCTGGTCCTACAAATAGAGAAAACATGTTTTGGGAACAAAGATCATGACTTTCCTTTCTGTGTTCTGTCCAGTGTTGAGCTCACGGCTCTGTAGATAATAAGGATTGGATACCAGAGCTAGAACGACCCAAATGACTCAACGCCTAGGCGAAGGCCCCCACACTTTGTTGCCCATCAGTAAAGCGACGAAGCAAACTCTTGTCTTCCCAGATTCATTTGGCCCTTGAGGCTGGCCTCTTTTAGCACCATTCATTGTACAATAGAATTAGTCCCATCTGAGACCAGCTCACTCTTTTTCTTTGATCTTTGCACTCTGGAAAGCTTGTCTGGTAGAATTGCCTAGATAGATTCAATCCTAGGAAATGAGTTCCAGCAATGAGCAGACACAATCAGTACTCAAAAGCTCTTCCTAACCCCGTTCTTCCTTGTCTAGGCCTACCACCGAGGCTGCGAGGCGAAAGTATTTTATTTGTGTGCTCCTCCCAATCCCATAGTGCAACAGGTACCCTATGAGGTTTTCTCTCTGGAAAAGGTTTCTGTCTCTGAAGCACTCACTAGGGAAAATGCCCTGATATGTCGCGGCGCCCTCCACTTCCTTCCCGGCTGGAATGCAGGTGAGAAGTGTGGACGTGGACTAGAGCGTCCATTAAGAGACAGGAGATGGCCAGCGAGAGAAGCAAGGCCGGTGAAACAGAAAGCCAGGCCAGACTCATGAAGAGAGGTGAGTCGCTTTAGCCATTGCGACGCCTCTGGGCTGGGCACGGATTCAGGTCCTCTAGATCTCTAGTTGTGTAGCTTTTCTTTATTTGAATCACCAGGAATTATTTTATTTTGTTTGCTGAATACCAAGCTGACTGATACAATAGCTTCAGGGGCCTTGTTGAGGTTTCTTACAGTCATCTACATTCAGACAAGTTTAGATTTGACTTTGAAAGACAGATCTACTATGTTAAAATGCATATTTATGGATTTATGGTGGGCACACGCATAGTCTACCTTGAAAATAGTGTTTTCTTTTTTTGGAGGAGGGACGGGTTGGGAGGGAGAGGGTGGGCGGGCCACTTCTATTGGTCTTTGTTTATCCACTTTCATCCATCTTTGTTCTTTGGCCCGTCGGCATGTTTTGGAAAAGATATACCCTGTGTTCTGTCCAGTGTCGAGATCACGGCCCTGTAGATAATAAGGATTGGATACCAGAGCTAGAACGACCCAAATGACTCAACGCCTAGGCGAAGGCCCCCACACTTTGTTGCCCATCAGTAAAGCGACGAAGCAAACTCTTGTCTTCCCAGATTCATTTGGCCCTTGAGGCTGGCCTCTTTTAGCACCATTCATTGTACAATAGAATTAGTCCCATCTGAGACCAGCTCACTCTTTTTCTTTGATCTTTGCACTCTGGAAAGCTTGTCTGGTAGAATTGCCTAGATAGATTCAATCCTAGGAAATGAGTTCCAGCAATGAGCAGACACAATCAGTACTCAAAAGCTCTTCCTAACCCCGTTCTTCCTTGTCTAGGCCTACCACCGAGGCTGCGAGGCGAAAGTATTTTATTTGTGTGCTCCTCCCAATCCCATAGTGCAACAGGTACCCTATGAGGTTTTCTCTCTGGAAAAGGTTTCTGTCTCTGAAGCACTCACTAGGGAAAATGCCCTGATATGTCGCGGCGCCCTCCACTTCCTTCCCGGCTGGAATGCAGGTGAGAAGTGTGGACGTGGACTAGAGCGTCCATTAAGAGACAGGAGATGGCCAGCGAGAGAAGCAAGGCCGGTGAAACAGAAAGCCAGGCCAGACTCATGAAGAGAGGTGAGTCGCTTTAGCCATTGCGACGCCTCTGGGCTGGGCACGGATTCAGGTCCTCTAGATCTCTAGTTGTGTAGCTTTTCTTTATTTGAATCACCAGGAATTATTTTATTTTGTTTGCTGAATACCAAGCTGACTGATACAATAGCTTCAGGGGCCTTGTTGAGGTTTCTTACAGTCATCTACATTCAGACAAGTTTAGATTTGACTTTGAAAGACAGATCTACTATGTTAAAATGCATATTTATGGATTTATGGTGGGCACACGCATAGTCTACCTTGAAAATAGTGTTTTCTTTTTTTTTGGAGGAGGGGACGGGTTGGGGAGGGAGAGGGGTGGGCGGGCCACTTCTATTGGTCTTTTGTTTATCCACTTTCATCCATCTTTGTTCTTTGGCCCGTGCGGGCTTCCCATCACAGTGGCCTCTGTTGTCGCAGAGCGCCGGCTCTGGGCGCATGCACTCCAGAGCTCCGGCTCAGTAACTGGACACATCAGTAGTGTTTTCTTAAGGTCACTTTGCTCATGGAGTATTGTATGACCCCTTGACTTCTGTGTCTGGTCTGACCAAGGCTGGGATAAGATCTGCTCATGCCATCTCTGCTCTGGCCCTCTGCATCTTGAAGGCTGTTTTGATCAGACCTTTCAGTTTTACATTTACTTCAGCATCTAGGCATGTTTAGCAAATGCTTCCATTGTTGCCTTTTCTTTCTAAGAAAAGATCAGCCTCACCTCACCGATTGTTTCTCAAACTTTTTGGCCCGGGGAGGAAAAAATCTGTTAAATCCAAAGATTAGCAAATCTACTGGATCTATGATGCCCAAAGTAGTCTCGCCCTTGTTCCTGCCTCTCCTTCTTCCACGAGTGAAAAGACACACTTTTCCAGACACGTAAGCTGACCACTTTCACCATCCAAGCCTCTGTGTGTAGATGGCCACAACTCTAGCCACGTCTTTAAATGTGTTGAGTTGATTAAAAGACGGTGCACTCCCTTTCTAAGTCACGAGACACAAGTGATAATACCAGTTGTGCAGACACCGAGCTGCTCCAGGACGAGGAAGAGATTCACTTACATTCCTCCGTATTCTTTTGATTCTGGATTTGCCCATTAGAATGTATTTGTTTACACATCAAGAGTTTACCACATAGGCTCCTCAGTCTGTGGGGGACGTTTCTGGCTGTGCAACCTATGGACCACACCTGAATGTTTTTGCTGTGTTGACCAGTCAGATGGTCAGGAACCAAGAAAGAGGAACACATGCTGGGTTCAGAGTTTTCTGTTTTTGGAGACACACAAACGAGCTGGGTTCCCGAGGGATGGCCCTTCTGCTGCTTTCACAGATTACGTAATGCTTTGGATTTTGGGGATAGTCTACCTTGAAAATAGTGTTTTTTTTTGGAGGAGGGACGGGTTGGGAGGGAGAGGGGTGGGCGGGCCACTTCTATTGGTCTTTTGTTTATCCACTTTCATCCATCTTTGTTCTTTGGCCCGTGCGGGCTTCCCATCACAGTGGCCTCTGTTGTCGCAGAGCGCCGGCTCTGGGCGCATGCACTCCAGAGCTCCGGCTCAGTAACTGGACACATCAGTAGTGTTTTCTTAAGGTCACTTTGCTCATGGAGTATTGTATGACCCCTTGACTTCTGTGTCTGGTCTGACCAAGGCTGGGATAAGATCTGCTCATGCCATCTCTGCTCTGGCCCTCTGCATCTTGAAGGCTGTTTTGATCAGACCTTTCAGTTTTACATTTACTTCAGCATCTAGGCATGTTTAGCAAATGCTTCCATTGTTGCCTTTTCTTTCTAAGAAAAGATCAGCCTCACCTCACCGATTGTTTCTCAAACTTTTTGGCCCGGGGAGGAAAAAAATCTGTTAAATCCAAAGATTAGCAAATCTACTGGATCTATGATGCCCAAAGTAGTCTCGCCCTTGTTCCTGCCTCTCCTTCTTCCACGAGTGAAAAGACACACTTTTCCAGACACGTAAGCTGACCACTTTCACCATCCAAGCCTCTGTGTGTAGATGGCCACAACTCTAGCCACGTCTTTAAATGTGTTGAGTTGATTAAAAGACGGTGCACTCCCTTTCTAAGTCACGAGACACAAGTGATAATACCAGTTGTGCAGACACCGAGCTGCTCCAGGACGAGGAAGAGATTCACTTACATTCCTCCGTATTCTTTTGATTCTGGATTTGCCCATTAGAATGTATTTGTTTACACATCAAGAGTTTACCACATAGGCTCCTCAGTCTGTGGGGGACGTTTCTGGCTGTGCAACCTATGGACCACACCTGAATGTTTTTGCTGTGTTGACCAGTCAGATGGTCAGGAACCAAGAAAGAGGAACACATGCTGGGTTCAGAGTTTTCTGTTTTTGGAGACACACAAACGAGTCGAGAGATCAGGATCAAAATGTCTGGTGCCCTGAGGGATGGCCCTTCTGCTGCTTCACTGGTTTTGCCTCCAGCCTGTTCCCCTGCCCTCACGCCTCACTTGATTCCTTTCACCCATTTTGATGTCAAAATATGTCCATGAAAAATATAGTAAGAGGGGTCAGGGATATACATATGACTAATCTGGGATTATACATATCTGTAAACAACAAAACTCTGTAAAAGTAAAATTAAAATTAAAAAAAAAAGAAGTACAACACACACACACACACACAATATAGTAAGTAACTAAATGTATTCCCTTACAAAATAGGGCATCCAAATAATCTATTATAACACCGTAAAAGGCTGCAAGAATCTTCCAAAATCCACCCCCTTGTACTGAATCCAAACCATTCAGATCCGAGACACTCTCTGACCTGGAAGACTTGAATGTCTTTTTATAGGCTGCCAGAACATCAACCTTAAAAGGAAGAAGGTAGCATTTCCCTTTTTCTTCTTATTGTCAACTACTATTGATATGTATGTAGCACAGAGTCAGAAGAAAGTAGCTGTCCCAGCGCTTCTTCTGGTGTTAGGATCTATAAAGGGTAAAAAGGAGGAGGCTGAGGGTGGGCGACAGCAAAGCCTGAACTTGCACCCCATGCTTCTCAGGCACCTACAACACCTCACAGGAGAGAGTATTATCTTCATTTTTAGCCAGAGTTTCACACACAGGAGCCATAAACATCAGAGCATAAGCATCAGAGCATAAACATCTTGGCTTACTGAAGTTGGAATTTTCTAAGTTTCCAAAAAGCACTCGCTAAATATCATTAAGAGTCCTGCAGCTTAACCTTTGTTACCAAGTAACATGACTATTAAACATCATGTGACTTCCCCTGATGGTCTAGTAGCTAAGACTCCTGGCTACCAGCGCAGGGAACCCGGGTTCCATCCCTGGTCAGGAAACTAGATCCTGTATGCTGCAACTAAGGCCCGGCACAGTCAAATACATAAATAAATAAAAACAGGGAGAATAGATTAAAAGGTTTAAATATTTAATTATGAGTTGACCAAAAACCCAGCTTTCTACAAGGAAACAGTTTTTACATTGGGCGCCAAAGAGATGGTCTGGAAAAGGCCACGCCCACTGTACCTTGTTCTTGGGGACACAGGCGGGGCCTTGGTTTCCTTACACACAAAGCCTCTTTAAATCCCTTCTCTTCTCAAAATAGTTTATTTTGCCATTAAAGCCTTCCACAATTACAGTCGAATTCGCAGCAAACAGCCATTTTGAGCAAAGATTTTCCTGTTTTTGTACAGTTCCCTTTAAATGTGGGAAGATGGACTGTTCCTTATTTCTCATACCCAGCCACAGACGCTGAAGGAAACAGAATGAAAACCCACGTTCTCACCTCAGTTATCCACAACCCAGCTCTCTGAGAACACATACGTGCATGTGTATATATAAAAATTAGAGTAGCGCTGCCTCAGATAGCATTATTTGTCTTCCTCTTCCCGTCCACACATTCTTGCTATGTGATTTACTACTTCTTAGATGACTTATAAAGGGAAAAAGTTAGCTGTATTAGCATTTCCCTTTTTCTTCTTATTGTCAACTACTATTGATATGTATGTAGCACAGAGTCAGAAGAAAGTAGCTGTCCCAGCGCTTCTTCTGGTGTTAGGATCTATAAAGGGTAAAAAGGAGGAGGCTGAGGGTGGGCGACAGCAAAGCCTGAACTTGCACCCCATGCTTCTCAGGCACCTACAACACCTCACAGGAGAGAGTATTATCTTCATTTTTAGCCAGAGTTTCACACACAGGAGCCATAAACATCAGAGCATAAGCATCAGAGCATAAACATCTTGGCTTACTGAAGTTGGAATTTTCTAAGTTTCCAAAAAGCACTCGCTAAATATCATTAAGAGTCCTGCAGCTTAACCTTTGTTACCAAGTAACATGACTATTAAACATCATGTGACTTCCCCTGATGGTCTAGTAGCTAAGACTCCTGGCTACCAGCGCAGGGAACCCGGGTTCCATCCCTGGTCAGGAAACTAGATCCTGTATGCTGCAACTAAGGCCCGGCACAGTCAAATACATAAATAAATAAAAACAGGGAGAATAGATTAAAAGGTTTAAATATTTAATTATGAGTTGACCAAAAACCCAGCTTTCTACAAGGAAACAGTTTTTACATTGGGCGCCAAAGAGATGGTCTGGAAAAGGCCACGCCCACTGTACCTTGTTCTTGGGGACACAGGCGGGGCCTTGGTTTCCTTACACACAAAGCCTCTTTAAATCCCTTCTCTTCTCAAAATAGTTTATTTTGCCATTAAAGCCTTCCACAATTACAGTCGAATTCGCAGCAAACAGCCATTTTGAGCAAAGATTTTCCTGTTTTTGTACAGTTCCCTTTAAATGTGGGAAGATGGACTGTTCCTTATTTCTCATACCCAGCCACAGACGCTGAAGGAAACAGAATGAAAACCCACGTTCTCACCTCAGTTATCCACAACCCAGCTCTCTGAGAACACATACGTGCATGTGTATATATAAAAATTAGAGTAGCGCTGCCTCAGATAGCATTATTTGTCTTCCTCTTCCCGTCCACACATTCTTGCTATGTGATTTACTACTTCTTAGATGACTTATAGGAACATGGGAGAAAAAAGCATAGTTCCAAAGCATTGAAAGTGTTTGTTGCTATTTTTTATTTTTTTCTTTTTGGCTACACTACAGAGCATGGGGGATCTTAGTTCCCTGACCAGGTATCAAACTTGAGCCTCCTGGCATTGGAAGCTCAAAGTCTTATACAACCGGATGTCTGGGGAAGTCCCTGATGCTATTATTAACAGAGAAAACCTCTTTTGGTCGTGTTCGACTCTGCTCATAGACAGGGAAGGTGATGTCAGGCATGAAGGAATAATAATACAAATAATAGTATAGCCATGATAATGTACTGCCCAGTTGCTTCAGTCCTGTCTGTCCCTTTGTGACCCTGTGGACTATCACCACCAGGCTCCTCTGTCCATGGGATTCTCCAGGTAAGAACACTGGAGTGGATAGCCATTTTCTACTCCAGGGATTTTCCCAACTCAGAGATCACACCTGCATTTCCTGTGTCTCCTGCATTGGCAGGCAGGTTCTTTACCACTAGAGTCACCTGGGGAAACCATGATGAAAATAAATCCTAGCTAACATATACTACCATGTGTTTAATGCTTTCTGCGGGACAATTATTTATTCTTTAGTACTTGGGAGATAGATGCTCAAAATCTCACCATTTACAGATGAAGAAACTGAGGCACAGAGAAGTTAGACATATTTCCCAAAGAAATTCAGTACATGGAGGGGCTGCAATTTAAATTCAGGAAATCCAGTTTTCAAGTCCCCAGTCTTAACCAATTGCCAAACTGCCCTGTAACTGATAGTATGTCTCAAGGCCGCCGGCTCAGGCCTGGATGCAGAGAGAGGCTGCAGGTCAGCAGTGACCTGGTCAGGGCATCATCCAGGGACCAGCTTCAAATGCAAGCCTCTTTCCACCACTTCCAGAAGCTCGCCAGTGCCTCCACCTATCCAGACTCAGAGTTTTGTTCTTCTATTTCCACAAGCCCACCTGAGGCCCTGTACACTTCACGAGGGCGTTCGGCTTATTTAATTAGATAAAGGAACTGTATAGCTTCAAGCACTCTTCAGAATGCTGGGTTTTTTAAAGAAAGATAAAAGTTCAGGACCATTATTATTCAGATTGTGAATGCTCCCAGCTTGGTTTGGCTCCATCAATGGACTGAAAAGAATAAAATTCAAGGTGGGGAAGGGAGCAGGTGTATGCAGCAGGGCTCAGGTCTGAGGAATTCAGAATTCCACTGAGGAGTCATCTCTATGATCAGGGGCATCCTGCCTGCTGGGCAGCTCTAAGGGGAGAGGGTCTCTGCTCCCCGGGAGCATGGTCACAGACTCGGGAGGCTGTGGTGGTCGCGGGTAGTAGGACACACACGATCCTTTTCTCCTGTGGCAGGTGGGTCACGCCCTGACGGGGGACACTGGCCACTCAACCCTCCCTCCACATCTGACAGGGGCACCTGGCATTGTTGTAGCAACTGCTTAAAAGGATCACTTAGTCCAGAGCCAGAGCTTGACTGACCATTACTTTAAAGACTACTATAAAAGACGTGGGCGTCCAGGTGGTTCCAGGTCAAGAACCTCCCTTCCAATGCAGGAGACACAGGAGACATGGGTTCAATCCCCAGGTGGGGAAGATCCCCTGGAAATGGCGATCGGCTCCAGTGTTCTTGGCCTGAAAAATCCCACGAAAAGAGGATGGGCCATAGTCCATGGGGCCGAGAAAGAAGTAGACATGACTGAGTGACTGATACATAAAACATATATAAATATATTTTTTCACTTTCTGGGAAGATGAAAACATGTGTATGTATGCACTCCCACTTACCCCATCCCTCTGTCTGTCACCCCCCAAATTATATGCAACTATTTCATATTGTTAAGTTACTCATGTTCCCATTATGGCTGCAATTGTAATTCCCTTTATTTTTTGTCTGACTATTGATTGTGAAAACAGTTCCTCTACTGCTAAAAAAAAGATATATGTATTTTTAAATTTCCATGAAATAGTTTTCTATATCTTTTAAAAATTTTTTTTCAACAGGCTTTATCATTGGATGGTTTTAGATTTACAGAAAAAGTTGAGTATATAGTACAGAGAGTATCAATACATGACCCTCCACCTCTGCATACACTGCTTCTGTTAGTGACACTTTATTGTAGTACAGTTCTGACGATTAACCAGCCAATATGGATGTATCCTTATTACCTTAAGCCCATTCCGATTTCTTTAGTTCTTCCCTAATGCCCACTTTCTGTTCCAGGATCTCATCTAAGACACTGCAGCTGATTGTCAGGCTTCCTTAGGCTCCTCTGGGCTCTGACAGTTTCTCAGACTTGTTTTCGAAGACCTTGACATTTTGAGGAACACTGGTGAAGTGTTCTGTAGAATGTCCCTCAGTTTGAATGTGCCTGCTTCTATCCTGATATCCAGGGTTCTGGGTTCTGGGAGGAAGACCTCAGAGGTAAAGTGATGGTTTCATCACATCGTATCAATAGTAGGGATGATCAGCATGAGTTGTAACTAGATGTTGACCTCGTGACCTAGCTGAAGCAGTATTTGCCATATTTCTCTAGTGAAAAGTCACCCTCTTTTTTCCCTTTTCCATAATGTACTAAAATACTGGGGAGATGAAAACATGTGCATGTATGCACTTCCACTTACCACATCCCTAAGATAAAATAGTGTCAGTGAGGATATAAGAAATACATCCAAACGCTTGAAATATTATTATATAAAAGAAGGTATCGCCCTATTTTATGTCAAGGTAAGGGGAAGAATTTTACCTAGTTGGATTTAGTCAGTGGGTCTCCAAGTGTGTTTTGGAGACTCAAGAGGTTCCCAAGATTCTGTCAAGGTATCTTCAAGGACAAAGCTCTTTTCACAATAATACAAACTTATATGTTGCGTTTTATCTCCCTCATTAGTAGAAAATAAATATTTCCAGAGGCAACATGGCATCTAATACGATAACAGTTAAAATGTTAAAGCAAATAAAAACTTTTTTAAAAAAGGAAAAGCAGGGACTCCCCTGGCTGGCCAGTGGTTAGAACTCGCACTTTCACTGCTAAGGGCTCAGGTTCATTCCCTGGTCAGGGAACTAAAATTCCACAAACCTTGTGGTGCAACCAAAAAAAAAAAAAATCTCATATCTATAAAAGCAGATATGAGAATCCGAGTATTTCTACTAAGACAGACATTAAAGAGATTTATAAGAATGTAAAACATTGCCGCCATTCTTGCTAAATCTTTATTTTGTAATATGTGATTATTTTTCATGAAAAATACTGTTTACATCCACATTTATTGTGTTCATTATTATTATTAAATTAATAGTAATTAAATGCTATATAGTCTCAGCTTTCACTTTCATTATGGTCAGTGGTGATATGACCACAGAAAAACCCTTTTATAGAATTCCTTAGGCTCCTCTGGGCTCTGACAGTTTCTCAGACTTGTTTTCGAAGACCTTGACATTTTGAGGAACACTGGTGAAGTGTTCTGTAGAATGTCCCTCAGTTTGAATGTGCCTGCTTCTATCCTGATATCCAGGGTTCTGGGTTCTGGGAGGAAGACCTCAGAGGTAAAGTGATGGTTTTATCACATCGTATCAATAGTAGGGATGATCAGCATGAGTTGTAACTAGATGTTGACCTCGTGACCTAGCTGAAGCAGTATTTGCCATATTTCTCTAGTGAAAAGTCACCCTCTTTTTTCCCTTTTCCATAATGTACTAAAATACTGGGGAGATGAAAACATGTGCATGTATGCACTTCCACTTACCACATCCCTAAGATAAAATAGTGTCAGTGAGGATATAAGAAATACATCCAAACGCTTGAAATATTATTATATAAAAGAAGGTATCGCCCTATTTTATGTCAAGGTAAGGGGAAGAATTTTACCTAGTTGGATTTAGTCAGTGGGTCTCCAAGTGTGTTTTGGAGACTCAAGAGGTTCCCAAGATTCTGTCAAGGTATCTTCAAGGACAAAGCTCTTTTCACAATAATACAAACTTATATGTTGCGTTTTATCTCCCTCATTAGTAGAAAATAAATATTTCCAGAGGCAACATGGCATCTAATACGATAACAGTTAAAATGTTAAAGCAAATAAAAACTTTTTTAAAAAAGGAAAAGCAGGGACTCCCCTGGCTGGCCAGTGGTTAGAACTCGCACTTTCACTGCTAAGGGCTCAGGTTCATTCCCTGGTCAGGGAACTAAAATTCCACAAACCTTGTGGTGCAACCAAAAAAAAAAAAAATCTCATATCTATAAAAGCAGATATGAGAATCCGAGTATTTCTACTAAGACAGACATTAAAGAGATTTATAAGAATGTAAAACATTGCCGCCATTCTTGCTAAATCTTTATTTTGTAATATGTGATTATTTTTCATGAAAAATACTGTTTACATCCACATTTATTGTGTTCATTATTATTATTAAATTAATAGTAATTAAATGCTATATAGTCTCAGCTTTCACTTTCATTATGGTCAGTGGTGATATGACCCACAGAAACAAAACCCTTCAGGGTCCATAATGATGCTGAATGAAGTTCATCTTAAAGAATGTTCAAGAAGGTACACTGTGACCAAACTGTTTGAGGTCCATAAACTCCAGTCATAATGGATAGGCTTTAAAACCGCCAATTTCAAGTAATTTGAGTTGTTCACCACTAAACTAGACTTTCCTTTTATAGTAACAGACTTCCTTGGTGGTCTAGTGGCTAAGACTCTGAGCTCTGACTCTGAGCTCCGCATGCAGGGGGCGCAGGTTCAAGCCCTGGCCAGGGAACTAGATCTCATCTGCTGCAACCAAAGACCTGGAATGGCCAAAATAAATAATTAAAAAGGAAAAAAAAAAAGCTATTTAAAGAGGGAGTGTGTGCTCAGCTGCTGAGTCGTGCCTGACTCTTGGCAACCCCACAGACTATAGCCCACCAGGCTCCTCTGTCCACGGGACTGCCAGGCAAGAATACTGGAGTGGGTTGCCATTTCCTTCTCCAGGGGATCTTTCCAACCCAGGCTCTTCCCCACTCAGGAATCAAAGCTGGGTCTCCCGCGCTGCAGGTGGTCTCCTGCATTGCAGGCAGATCCTTTACTGACTGAGCCACCAGGGACGCTCTCAAGATGGAGGGGACACATGTAGATCTGTGGCTGATTCATGTTGCTGTCTGGCAGAAACTAACAAAAGTCCGCAAAGCAATTATCCTTCAATATAAAAAAGTAATTAATTAAAAAAAAAAAAAGGGCTTCCCCTGGTGGTGCAGTGGGTACGGACACCACCTTGCAGTGCAAGGGGCGCCGGTTCGATCCCTGGCCTGGGAAGATCCCATTTGCCATGGAGCGGCTGGACCCATGTGTCCAATTGCTGAGCCGGAGCTCTGGAGTGCATGCGCCCAGAGCCGGCGCTCTGCAACGACAGATGCCACCGCGATAGGAGGCCCACAGGAGCCAAAGAACAAAGACGGATGAAAATGGACAAATGAAAGACCAATAGAAGTGACCCGCCTGCTTCCCTCCCTCCCCACCCCCATAAATAAATAAATAAATAAATAAATCTTTAAAAAAAAAAAAAAAAAGAACACTGGAGTGGGCAGCCATTCCCTTCTAAGGGGGGATCTTCCCCACCTGGGGGTTGAACTCCCATCTCCGGCCCTGCAGGCAGATTCTTTAGCACTTGAGTTGCCTGGGGAGCCCCTGCTGGGAGTCTATGTGTAAATGGGATACAATGGCACTAATGGCCTCTAAGACTTTTTTCAATGGAGATTGTGCAATTTCCTTGTGAAAGGGAGTCTGAGCTATTGTTCTCATGAGGCTGCTGGGAGAGCAGGCAGATAGGCAGGTGGCTACCGGTGGAAGGCTGGAGTGAAGCAAAAAGTGAAGAGTTCCCCCAGGGGGCTTCTCTGAGAAGAGGCTCAGGAGGCTCTGGACTTATCGCCCAAGTCACCTCCATTTCTTAGGGGAGCTCCTCTGGGAGAACGAAGGCTGGTTTTCTTAATGGCCCCAAGGTCCCCCCTCAACATTCCAGAAACTAGTGGTGAAGAGGCATTCGAAGAGGCAAATTGATCAAAGCACCCATGATTCCTCCTCTAGACTACGTCACAGCTGATAACCTGGATGTCTTGACTCAACACACTCTTTGTCCTGGTTCTCAACATTGGTATTGAATATTTGTGTACATTTGTTGTTGCTCAGTTGGTAAGTCATGTCCACCTCTTTGCGACTTCATGAACTGCAGCACGCCAGGCTTCCCTTTCCTTCACTATCTCCCTTTTATGTATAACATATAGAGTTTTAGATATAACATATTACATGTGTTTCTCTTCTCTTCCATACACCTTTATGTCAAAACTGAAACACAGCTGCAGCAAAGATAAATGTGCAAACCAGGAGAATGGAGTTCACAGAGGAAATGCAAACGATGATAAGCAAATGAAGAAAAACACAATAAAAACCAAATTAAATGTAAAAAAAGGCACTTTAAGGAGTACCAGTTACCCCTATAAAATTAATAACTTTGAACATGGTTCCAGTCAACCCTGGCAAATGTCCATGAGATGGGACCTGAATACCTCACCAGGAAAAAGCTCAGAAAGAAAATTTTTCTGGAAAGCCCTTTGTTCATATACATGGAGACACTTAAATTGTCCCTGGTCTTTGACATAGAACATTCCAGGTCAGACCCTATCTTAAAGAAATAGTCATATATCTACGGACAAGGCTTTCTTCAGAAATACATGCGTTTTAGAGAGAAACTGCCAAAACATTCTTCTTTGACTATAAACGAATGCCCTAGTTCCAGGAAAAAAGTAAGTCAGATAGCCTTCAGGACCAAATTGGCTTGGTCATCACTACACTGACCATTTCTCAAGACAGCTCCCCTCTGCTGTCACCTTACGATAAGCTGTGTCCCTGTCTCCAGGGGGAGCACACAGGCAGCCCCCTGTGGGGCGAAGCCAGATGCCCCTCGCCACCGCTTTCTCTCCTGTCTCTTGGCTCAGAGTGATGGATATGTTGATTGAGCCCTTGCAGGAAATAAAGAATTGCTACAACACCGTATGTGTCCAGTGACCACTAGTGACCACAGGCAAGAGAACAGATGGGGTCAACGTGTGAGGACACTGCACCTGCTTGTCAGAGGTTCAGGACTCATGCGGACCCCACCTTAGGACTGGACACCTGAGGACTGGACCCATGAGGACCAGGCACCTCCACTGACCCATCTGTGTTTTCCAGCCTTAAGGAGATGTAATCTCACTTCTCTGAACATGTTTATTTTACTTGAAATCACTGGGTCCCTAACCTTAAATTTACCATTAAGACTTTGAAAAAAAAAAAAAAAAGGTTGTTTATAAAACCATGCATGCGAAAAAAAAATGCCCTTTCTCATTCACCACTGCAAAGGTTGAGTGCTGCCCACCAGGGTAGATGTTTGCCACTTCCATGAGGTAAGACTGCATTGCTTTTTTGACTTAACATCCTCAAGTCTGATTAGAAAAAAGTCTTCCTTCTGGAGACTTAATCCAAAGGGAAGGAAGAGGTGGGTTTCTTCTCTGATTATTAGGAAAAGCTTCAGACAACCCTGTCACGTTCTCTATAGTCATTGCAGGGGCCTGGATGATCATGATTTTCCAGAAACTAACATAGAACTAAGGAGTCATTCCGTCATTTTGTCATCCATGTATTTTTATGCACGTGTGTATGATAGATGTGTTTCATTTACTATCCCCAGGTCACACATACTGAAGTGTTAACCAGCTTTTTGAGGGGTGAGAGGGACAGGAAAGGGAGAAGGAGGCACAGAAAACTCATTACCTTAGTCTGTAAAAGACCAAGCAAAAGGCTCTACAACCCATGCCACTTCGTAAGGAAGACGTGTTTCTCTCATGCACTAGAGACTGGCTATTCACGGCGACCCCTCTAGGCTCTCCTCATCGCTCTGTCTATGCATAAAGCATTTACATGCCGTGTTTCTTTCATGAGCTCAGGCGTGCTTCCTTGTGCTGTGCCCTCCTGCTATAAGGAAGTAACGTATTAACACACTACTCAGACTCAGTGGTTTGCCATTTTTCTCTCAGAATATCACCAATCGGTATCGGTGTCTCTATACAAAACAGTCCAAAAACTTCCCACAGCTTACAAGGAACCTCACAGCGTTCTAAGGGGTCATTCCTTCATTTCCTGTGAATTCAACAAACACGTGTTGAAAGGCTGATCTCTAAGGCAAAAGCATTTGCACCTGAGGATACAAAAGCAAATAGCGACAAGTCTCTCCTGAGAGGGGCTTACAGAATTACATGCTATGTGTGCTAAGCCACTTCAGTCTCATCCAACTCTTTGCGACCCCCTGGGCTGTAGCCAGCCAGACTCCTCTGTCCATAGGGATTCTCCAGCCAAGGGTACTAGAGTGGGTTCCATGCCCTCCTTCAGCAATCTTCCCAACGCAGCGTCTCTTGTCTTCTGCATTGGCAGAAGGAGTCTTTGCCACTAGCGCCACCTGGGACGCCCTCCAGTATTGCAGGGAGATACTAAAATGTAGAAAGGGAAGGAGGGTATTCTCATGAGACAGGGATCAGAAGGATGTCTGGGCGGGGTATGGAGGGCTGCAGTCTACAGGTACCTCAACCTCTTCCCTAAAAAAGTGAGAAAAACCGGGCTATGCAGCGGAACTGGTTACCTGGCTACAGGAAGTTTAATACCTTCTCTGGGTACCTAAACATCCTTATAGACGATTTATGCATAATTTTGGAAGAGATGCGTGTCCTGATTTTAGGGGAAGGGAGGAAGCCAGTACCGAACTCGGGTGAAAGCAGTCATTTACTATCCCCAGGTCACACATACTGACGTGTTAACCAGCTTGTTGAGGGGTGAGAGGGACAGGAAAGGGAGAAGGAGGCACAGAAAACTCATTACCTTAGTCTGTAAAAGACCAAGCAAAAGGCTCTACAACCCATGCCACTTCGTAAGGAAGACGTGTTTCTCTCATGCACTAGAGACTGGCTATTCACGGCGACCCCTCTAGGCTCTCCTCATCGCTCTGTCTATGCATAAAGCATTTACATGCCGTGTTTCTTTCATGAGCTCAGGCGTGCTTCCTTGTGCTGTGCCCTCCTGCTATAAGGAAGTAACGTATTAACACACTACTCAGACTCAGTGGTTTGCCATTTTTCTCTCAGAATATCACCAATCGGTATCGGTGTCTCTATACAAAACAGTCCAAAAACTTCCCACAGCTTACAAGGAACCTCACAGCGTTCTAAGGGGTCATTCCTTCATTTCCTGTGAATTCAACAAACACGTGTTGAAAGGCTGATCTCTAAGGCAAAAGCATTTGCACCTGAGGATACAAAAGCAAATAGCGACAAGTCTCTCCTGAGAGGGGCTTACAGAATTACATGCTATGTGTGCTAAGCCACTTCAGTCTCATCCAACTCTTTGCGACCCCCTGGGCTGTAGCCAGCCAGACTCCTCTGTCCATAGGGATTCTCCAGCCAAGGGTACTAGAGTGGGTTCCATGCCCTCCTTCAGCAATCTTCCCAACGCAGCGTCTCTTGTCTTCTGCATTGGCAGAAGGAGTCTTTGCCACTAGCGCCACCTGGGACGCCCTCCAGTATTGCAGGGAGATACTAAAATGTAGAAAGGGAAGGAGGGTATTCTCATGAGACAGGGATCAGAAGGATGTCTGGGCGGGGTATGGAGGGCTGCAGTCTACAGGTACCTCAACCTCTTCCCTAAAAAAGTGAGAAAAACCGGGCTATGCAGCGGAACTGGTTACCTGGCTACAGGAAGTTTAATACCTTCTCTGGGTACCTAAACATAATTATAGACTATTTCTGTATAATTTTGGAAGAGATGCTGCCCGTGTGTCCTGATTTTAGGGGGAAGGGAGGAAGCCAGTGGCAACACGAAACCTACAAGAACATGTTCTGGATGAAAGCAGGATGTTAATACATGAGTAACAATTCTGAATGGAGAGAGGGTGCCCAAGCCCTGCAGTGGAGATGCAAACACTGAAATAAGCATTTAGCAACAATGGACTTTCCTCTCAGGCGTCTGGTATTTCCATCTGGGTGGAGATTGAAAAGAAAATAGAGCAAAAGTTTTCTCACAATGTTTTGCAACTTCTGCTTCCGGACTCAGTCAGACCCGGAAGACACAAGACAGTTAAAAAGGAAAACACTTTATTTTTCTGAAATGACAATTGATTTCTACCCACAAAACTCAGTTTACCTCATTCTGATATGTTTGGGCTTGTTGGTAAATATTCCTAAGGAATCTGTTTTTATTTTAAAAGACAAGTTGTTTTTTTCTTGACAGCCTTTCTCTTAGCTTGGGGAGAAATAAAGACTTCGTTGTTTGACTTCAATAAAGACAGAAAATGGAATGACTTATGAAAGTTGAATTTCTTTAATGAAAAAAGAAGTATTAAAGCACCATTCTGGTGAGAGTATTCAGTATCAGAAAAGTTTCTTTTCTGTATTAGTAAACTTGGAAAAACTTAATTTTCGGAAAAGTTAATTATCAACACGACGATTAAAGGAAAGACACAAGTAATTTTCTCTGCTCTAAGAACCAAACTTTTTGTATCAGCCCAAGCTGCACTTTTCTGGAAACAGACAAATTAAAGACTTTATTCTAGATATTCATATACATATAAACTATAGTCTATATACTATTATTTGCTATTTACACCTATTGGTGTAAACGATCCTAATTCCATACTATGCTACATTTTAAATGATCTATAACCACAAGAAATACATCTTCTAATTGAAACAAAATTGGTTTCTTTCTCTAGGAGGGCTGCAGTCTACAGGTACCTCAACCTTTAAAAAGTGAGAAAAACCGGGCTATGCAGCGGAACTGGTTACCTGGCTACAGGAAGTTTAATACCTTCTCTGGGTACCTAAACATAATTATAGACTATTTCTGTATAATTTTGGAAGAGATGCGTGTGTCCTGATTTTAGGGGGAAGGGAGGAAGCCAGTGGCAACACGAAACCTACAAGAACATGTTCTGGATGAAAGCAGGATGTTAATACATGAGTAACAATTCTGAATGGAGAGAGGGTGCCCAAGCCCTGCAGTGGAGATGCAAACACTGAAATAAGCATTTAGCAACAATGGACTTTCCTCTCAGGCGTCTGGTATTTCCATCTGGGTGGAGATTGAAAAGAAAATAGAGCAAAAGTTTTCTCACAATGTTTTGCAACTTCTGCTTCCGGACTCAGTCAGACCCGGAAGACACAAGACAGTTAAAAAGGAAAACACTTTATTTTTCTGAAATGACAATTGATTTCTACCCACAAAACTCAGTTTACCTCATTCTGATATGTTTGGGCTTGTTGGTAAATATTCCTAAGGAATCTGTTTTTATTTTAAAAGACAAGTTGTTTTTTTCTTGACAGTCTTTCTCTTAGCTTGGGGAGAAATAAAGACTTCGTTGTTTGACTTCAATAAAGACAGAAAATGGAATGACTTATGAAAGTTGAATTTCTTTAATGAAAAAAGAAGTATTAAAGCACCATTCTGGTGAGAGTATTCAGTATCAGAAAAGTTTCTTTTCTGTATTAGTAAACTTGGAAAAACTTAATTTTCGGAAAAGTTAATTATCAACACGACGATTAAAGGAAAGACACAAGTAATTTTCTCTGCTCTAAGAACCAAACTTTTTGTATCAGCCCAAGCTGCACTTTTCTGGAAACAGACAAATTAAAGACTTTATTCTAGATATTCATATACATATAAACTATAGTCTATATACTATTATTTGCTATTTACACCTATTGGTGTAAACGATCCTAATTCCATACTATGCTACATTTTAAATGATCTATAACCACAAGAAATACATCTTCTAATTGAAACAAAATTGGTTTCTTTCTCTAATTGAGTCTCCTCGCCTAGTGCACCTTGCTGTGACACCCTGCTAGAAGTCTGCTGGCTTTCACAATTTCAAGTCACAGGATGTGGCTGCCTCGATTTTTATCTCCATCTGGCAAAACATAACCAACCTGTTTGAACTCTCAGCTCCCACTTTATAGCAACTAAATTTTCCTTGCACACCCGGCCCCCCACCATCTCCATGAGGTACATTTCCTATAAAGCCTTCAAGAGTCAGCAAACTTCTTCAGTGAACTTGTAGCAACTCCTAACAAACAAAGTAACCCTATCACACTGGTAGAGCTGTATCAATCGCTAAAGAAGTTTCCGAGGTCCCTTTGCAGCTCATGGGCACATCCTGCTCTGAGTTAGACTCTTCTAGTCTACTGGCAGATGTCTGGATGCAGTGGAGGGTGGGAGGATACTGGGGATGGAGGAAAGAAAGGAAAGCAACCATAGCTTTTAGTTTAAAAACTGAGAATCTTAGGGATCTGTTTCTTCCCCTTACAAAGAATGCAATTACATCTGTGACACTTTTCACCATGAAACACTTAGTGCTAGTTCTAACACATCTTATCAGAAACAACTGCCCAACACAGCTGAACTGGTCTCAGAGAGGAACATGCATTGTGGATTCCTATGGCTGCTGTGGGTCCCTATTAATCCCTGAAATAAAGACTGAATGTTGTATCTTTGAGACAACTGGCAACTACACAGATCATTCTTACATGAAAAAAAAAAAATGATGCCACTTACAATGAACACATTTTTATGCTGTTTTGCGAAGCCTTCTTAAATGTTTTAAATATTTACTGTCGTGTGGCTACACTCAAGTTCTCAAGCCTATGGATCTTTCTGATCTTTTAAATTTATAAAAAGTCTGTGTCCCTTTTGGACACTGTAAGCAGCACGCATCAAGCTTCCTGGTGAACAATGCTTCATGGGTCCTTCCTTGAACCATCTGGGGGTTAAGCCTGACTTGCACAATGGGTGAGTCCTAAAAGAAATGATTTCAACTAAATGATTTCAAGAAATGATTCCAACGAAACCACTAGTTCCCAAGGAAGGTGGCGAGGGCCTGAGATTTTGCTCTCAAACTGGCAGTGCCTGAAAACGTCCTGGGTGGTCGTGACTGTGGTGAAGGGAGAGGGGCTCAAGGGAGGGCTCCACTATCTAAACTGTCAGGACCAGGGATGCTGCTGCACATGGGACACCGTTTCCAGTTCTCCAGCCCAAAATGTCAACCGCACTCAGGCTGAAGGACGGGAGGAGAGGTTCATTTCGCTAAACTGGGAACTGAGCTCCGGGGACATCAAGCCCTGGCCCCACACCACGTGTCAGAGTCTGAGTTGCAGCAACAGAAATTGGTAACAGAGTCAAGGTTCAAAACGTGTCCCTGAACATCTCATCCGATGCTCATATCAGTCTGTCAGACAAGTGGCTAAGTATCCCGTGGTGTACGAGAGGAATTCTGGGCTGGGGTCTCTCATTTTAGGATACAACACAGGGCAAGTTTTTATACAATCTTGAATTTCAGGGTTTTGTGTGTGGGGGGGGTTTGTTTTCACTTATAGAGTAGATGAGTTAGAATAGATGATTTCTAAAGTCTATATACTCCTCTAAAATTCTATTATTGAATAAATAATAATGGCTTACACTACAATGGTCTCCAAGTTCCCTTTCTCTTTCTTTTTAAACTTCTCTAAGAATTCTAGCCCCCAAAGTAGCAGGAAAGATTGCTGCTAATTTATACAGAACAAATCAGTACCTTGACCAAAACGTGACTCTCAGTAAACAATGAAGAGTAAGGTGGGGTGGTTTAGTCAACAAGTTGTGTCTGACTCTTATGACCCCATGGACTGTAGCCCACCAGGCTCCTCTATCCATGGGATTCTCCAGGCGAGAATACTGGAGTGGGTAGCCATCTCCTCCTCCTAGTTAAGAGTGTAATAAGGTCAAATGCATTCTCTAGAAATAAAGTGACAGAAATAAAGACATCCTTGTTTCTCTGATTTTAGTAAGAAGACACGTTTTTCTGGTCCTTTTATATCCTGTGTACATATTAACTTATTTTGACCATAAACATGCAATACAAACACTAAAAAAAAGAAAAGAAAAGAAAAGAAAATCAGTCGTGTAAGCAACAAGACGTTGTTACCAAATTAATAGAATTTGCTTGACAGATGAAATGCATTAATATATGTTTCCTGAGATAAGAGTCCCCCAATGCCTTCACTGGTCTGTAGTTTATTCTCAGTAATATTGATATTGTAGATAAGAAAAATTAATTAGTGCTTTTAATTTTAATTTTCATACTCAGTATTTAGAAAGGAAGAGGGACCAAATTTGCTTGTTATGGGTTCTATTTTGAAGACTAAAAAAGTTCAGTAGATTAACTGCTACAATTGTAAAAGAGAACAAGGGCTTCTTTAAAAAAGAAACAAATGTGTACTTTTCCTCTCTTCACTAAAACCAAAAGTGGTACCTGTAACCTGTGCACATAAATTTAGGGTGAGGTTACCAAGTAACTTCTAAGTCCTAATTTTAAATCTTCTTTCTTTATTTAAAAAAAAAAAAGCAAAAGACATTTTAGATGTCAGATTGCTATTAATTTGACCACTAGTTAATTTTTTTAGTCAGAAGAAAATAAGCTATAATTTCTCTCTCTCTCTCTCTCTCTCTCTTTTTATTTTCTTTTGCACAAAAAGAATTTTAATCTGACCCATGTGTTATCATTGTTGTTAACCTCTGGACATTTTAACAGCATTTTGGTGGATCTTAAATCAATTAAGACTCTAAAGGAAAACATCTGTGGCCCTAATATTTTTAAGAGTGGCTCTTAATATTGTTTTTATAAGGAATTTAAAATGTATTTAATTTTAAAGAAGCCATTGAAAATTCCATAATTCACTATTTTTCAGTCATTTTATTAAAGAAAATTGCTGCTAATTTATACAGAACAAATCAGTACCTTGACCAAAACGTGCTCAGTAAACAATGAAGAGTAAGGTGGGGTGGTTTAGTCCAGTTGTGTCTACTCTATGCCCTCCCCCTTATCCATGGGATTCTCCAGGCGAGAATACTGGAGTGGGTAGCCATCTCCTCCTCCTAGTTAAGAGTGTAATAAGGTCAAATGCATTCTCTAGAAATAAAGTGACAGAAATAAAGACATCCTTGTTTCTCTGATTTTAGTAAGAAGACACGTTTTTCTGGTCCTTTTATATCCTGTGTACATATTAACTTATTTTGACCATAAACATGCAATACAAACACTAAAAAAAAGAAAAGAAAAGAAAAGAAAATCAGTCTTTAAGCAACAAGACGTTGTTACCAAATTAATAGAATTTGCTTGACAGATGAAATGCATTAATATATGTTTCCTGAGATAAGAGTCCCCCAATGCCTTCACTGGTCTGTAGTTTATTCTCAGTAATATTGATATTGTAGATAAGAAAAATTAATTAGTGCTTTTAATTTTAATTTTCATACTCAGTATTTAGAAAGGAAGAGGGACCAAATTTGCTTGTTATGGGTTCTATTTTGAAGACTAAAAAAGTTCAGTAGATTAACTGCTACAATTGTAAAAGAGAACAAGGGCTTCTTTAAAAAAGAAACAAATGTGTACTTTTCCTCTCTTCACTAAAACCAAAAGTGGTACCTGTAACCTGTGCACATAAATTTAGGGTGAGGTTACCAAGTAACTTCTAAGTCCTAATTTTAAATCTTCTTTCTTTATTTAAAAAAAAAAAAGCAAAAGACATTTTAGATGTCAGATTGCTATTAATTTGACCACTAGTTAATTTTTTTAGTCAGAAGAAAATAAGCTATAATTTCTCTCTCTCTCTCTCTCTCTCTCTTTTTATTTTCTTTTGCACAAAAAGAATTTTAATCTGACCCATGTGTTATCATTGTTGTTAACCTCTGGACATTTTAACAGCATTTTGGTGGATCTTAAATCAATTAAGACTCTAAAGGAAAACATCTGTGGCCCTAATATTTTTAAGAGTGGCTCTTAATATTGTTTTTATAAGGAATTTAAAATGTATTTAATTTTAAAGAAGCCATTGAAAATTCCATAATTCACTATGTGTTAAAACAGTATATATGAAAGTCATGTCCATTTTATTAACAAACATGAAGCATGTGCATCTGCAAGAAAGGATTATTAGAAAAGTCAGCGGAAGGAAATATTTTCCTGCCCATCAAATCCAGATGTTCAGCCCATAAAATGGAGGTCTAGAAAGAAAGGCAGGTTATGGTATCTGATATCCCTAAGAACTGTTACTTCTGAGAAAATCCATGGGCAAGGAAAGCCAAAATAGATTTTTCAATGAATTAAGCTTTAGTTTTAAGAAAACTGTAGTAGTATTTTCTACATTCAGTATGGAAAGGCATAAAGGATGAATTAAAAGTCACAGGATTTTTTTTCATAAATAGCATTATGCAAATACTTTTATTTTAAAATAGAAATATTACTCTTTTAGCAAAAAAAAAAAAAAAAAAGATAAGCATTTTTTTTTCCCCAAAAACTGATCAAACAGGTACCAGAGCAAAGATTTCACAAAACCATGGCTTTGTGGGTTGCATTAATTTTTTTCTTTCCTTTAGTTCAATGCTTTTTACAAATACAGATGTTTGTAGAGTATTCTTTTTTAATTAAGATTTCAGCTTTTATTTGAATTCTTAAAGTGAAACTCCAAAAGAGAAGCTAATGATTATAGTAATAACAGAACGTGGTAGTCCCTCACAGTTTTCTAATTTCTTAAATAAAGTAACAATTCCTTATGTGACTTCATTTCATTGCACTTGTGAAGTGCTTTCTCAGTCATTTTCTGTGACCACACTATTTGTAAAACAAGGTATTCTTTTGAGGATAGCAATAGTCATTTTGGACTCCTTGAGCAATTTTTGTTTTGTTTTGAAAATTGACTAAGTTAGATGAGAAAACCATGTAGAGTTAAGTTGATGTTAATAGAAAATATCTTTAGTTTTACAACACTCCTGTAAAACAGAATGTGACAAAACGGGCAGAAATGCTACCTTTGACAACTGAGGCGTTTGTATTATTTGTATTTCCTCAGCTGTGAAGTTCTCCTTGTGCTGTATCTGGCCTGTTCCAGGTCCAGACCATGGAGAGTCTACTCGCCTTTGCTCTCTCGCGGCCATGCCCAGTGGGCCTTTCATGCAGCATGGCCTTCTATTCTTAGAGCAGGGATCATCTTATAGTTCAAAGGCTTTGCTGAGTTTGTGCTGGAGGTCACCCTGAGAATGGTGATCCTTTCTGTGAGAACCTCTCTTTCTTAAGCCTGCAGATGGGCTTGTGGGTTCCATTTGTTCTCAAGTTCCCAGGAAGCAGGTCAGTCTCACGGCTTTTCACGTGGAAATGTATACTGAGGCCTCTCTCATTTAGACAGAAAGTCCTTTTCTTCATTCAAACTGTTATCCTTGAAGCAATCATGTTTGCTCCATCATTGAGCTACCACATCTGGACATGGATTACTCAGTTGTACCAGGCTTTAATCTCCCTACCACTTACACACGAGTAGATTGCCTGCCTTTAGAGCAACTAGGCTTTGTACTCACTGTGCTAAAGTCACAAGTCTGAGTATCTGTTTCCCCTGCCGTAAGAGACTGCGTCAAATTCCTAGGTGCTCTGTTTCTTATTCCCTCGCCTCTCCCGCAACCCCGTGTGCCTGTGTGATGGAGCAACTGTGCCTAAACCATGCTTCACATCTGGACAAGACACAGCAGGGCTGGCAGAGACAGCTGCGCAAGCATCTCCTGTGTGGAGCCTCTTTGATATAATTTCTTTATTGGGAGAGCAGTACACTGTCAAAACATTCAATATGCCTGTTTTTCAACTTAAGTAAAATACCATCCTACAAAACTAAATGTAATCATATTTATATCACTGACTCTTCTAGTTTAATCTTAATAACCCTGCTATCCTCTGTTAAGACTCGAGATCGAGGGTTGCAGGAGCATGTATGTGATACTCTAGAAGATTCTGAATATCAAAAATGTAGAAGGAGATGAGAGCAGCAGGGGGCAGATGACGCATCGGGCGGAGCACCAGGCACACCGGGTGGCCCGGGACTCCTGGTGCCTCAAACATCATACTTAAAATTAGAGCAGGGAAAGTGAAATTTAGCTAGTCCCTCTTAGCACCAGATGATCAGTAGCTTTTATGATAAATACTGAGAAACAAATGAACAAAGACATGACTAGACTTGATAAGGGTTGTGTCGTAAGTTACGTGAGATCACATTTATAAAATGTTGAGTAGTATTTGGTAAGCACTACTTTTCTTGCTAGTTCACTACCAGTGAGTGCAAAAATAAGCTTCTCAAAAGATTTAAGAAAACCTCTAAGCTTGAAATTAAGATCTTATTTAAAATGTAAAATAAATAAATAAATCTTTAAAAAAAAAAAAAAAAAAGGGCTTCCCCTGGTGGTCCAGTGGGTAAGGACACCACCTTGCAGTGCAAGGGGCGCCGGTTCGATCCCTGGCCTGGGAAGATCCCACGTGCCGCGGAGCGGCTGGACGGATGTGTCCAATCACCGAGCCGGAGCTCTGGAGCGCATGCGCCCAGAGCCGATGCTCTGCAACAACAGATGCCACCGCGATGGGAGGCCCATAGGAGCCAAAGAACAAAGACGGATGGAAATAGAGAAATGAAAGACCAATAGAAGTGGCCCGCCGCTCCCTCCGTCCCCAACCCGACCCCCGCCCAAAAATGTAAAATAAATAAATAAATCTTTAAAAAAAAAAAAATCTTATTTATGTATAATCTCAAAGGACAAATCCTTGGGTGCATACTGCACAGTTACCAAGGCTGCTAGGTTCTGCCTAGTGTAAGCCTATGTGATGACCAATAGTTTTCAATTTTCTCAAACAAACAAAAGGTTTAAAACTCGATTTAGAAATAAGCCTCTTGCAGAGACAAATACTATATGACATCACCTTTATGTGGAATCTAAAATAATACAAATGAATCTGTCAAAACATTCAATATGCCTGTTTTTCAACTTAAGTAAAATACCATCCTACAAAACTAAATGTAATCATATTTATATCACTGACTCTTCTAGTTTAATCTTAATAACCCTGCTATCCTCTGTTAAGACTCGAGATCGAGGGTTGCGGGAGCATGTATGTGATACTCTAGAAGATTCTGAATATCAAAAATGTAGAAGGAGATGAGAGCAGCAGGGGGCAGATGACGCATCGGGCGGAGCACCAGGCACACCGGGTGGCCCGGGACTCCTGGTGCCTCAAACATCATACTTAAAATTAGAGCAGGGAAAGTGAAATTTAGCTAGTCCCTCTTAGCACCAGATGATCAGTAGCTTTTATGATAAATACTGAGAAACAAATGAACAAAGACATGACTAGACTTGATAAGGGTTGTGTACGTAAGTTACGTGAGATCACATTTATAAAATGTTGAGTAGTATTTGGTAAGCACTACTTTTCTTGCTAGTTCACTACCAGTGAGTGCAAAAATAAGCTTCTCAAAAGATTTAAGAAAACCTCTAAGCTTGAAATTAAGATCTTATTTAAAATGTAAAATAAATAAATAAATCTTTAAAAAAAAAAAAAAAAAAGGGCTTCCCCTGGTGGTCCAGTGGGTAAGGACACCACCTTGCAGTGCAAGGGGCGCCGGTTCGATCCCTGGCCTGGGAAGATCCCACGTGCCGCGGAGCGGCTGGACGGATGTGTCCAATCACCGAGCCGGAGCTCTGGAGCGCATGCGCCCAGAGCCGATGCTCTGCAACAACAGATGCCACCGCGATGGGAGGCCCATAGGAGCCAAAGAACAAAGACGGATGGAAATAGAGAAATGAAAGACCAATAGAAGTGGCCCGCCCGCTCCCCTCCGTCCCCAACCCGACCCCCGCCCAAAAATGTAAAATAAATAAATAAATCTTTAAAAAAAAAAAATCTTATTTATGTATAATCTCAAAGGACAAATCCTTGGGTGCATACTGCACAGTTACCAAGGCTGCTAGGTTCTGCCTAGTGTAAGCCTATGTGATGACCAATAGTTTTCAATTTTCTCAAACAAACAAAAGGTTTAAAACTCGATTTAGAAATAAGCCTCTTGCAGAGACAAATACTATATGACATCACCTTTATGTGGAATCTAAAAAATAATACAAATGAATCTGTACAAAACAGACTCATAGACATAGAAAACATAGTTAAGCTTATGGGAAGGAAGGGAGAAAGGATAAATTAGAAATATAAGATTAACAGATAACACACTACTATACATAAAATAGATAAGCAACAAGGATTGACTATATAATCCACAGAACAATGTGTGATATAATAATCTATAATAGAAAATAATACATAGCTAATGGTCACTTTACTATACACCTTAAACTAACACAATGTTATAAATCAACTATATTTCAAAAAAAGGAATGTCTTTAATATAAGAAATTCTCTCTCAACAACCCCCACAACCTGTCCAAGTATTGGTTTAAATAGTATTTAAAGATATTTTTATCAGTAAGCATTAAAACAAGGTCCCCAGGGTAGACTTAACAGACCATGGTTTTTTCAGTTACAGTCCCAATTGATTCATCTCTCAATTTATTTTACATAGTTTTAATCAAAAATTATTTAAGTTGTGGGCTTCCCTGGTGGTCCAGTGGATAAAGAGTCCACCTTGCCATGCAGGGGGCACCAGTTCGATCCCTTGCTGTGGAGGATCCCACGTGCCACAGAGCGGCTGGACCCGGGCGTCCAATTACAAGGCAGCGCTATGGAGCGCATGCGCCTAAAGCCGGTGCTCTGCAGCGAGAAAGGCCACTGCAATGGGAGGCCCACGCAGGCCGAAAGAATGAAGGATGGATGAAAGATAGATAAATTAAAAAAACAATAAAAGAGCCAAAATTTAAGTTGTACCTTTCTTTTATAATAGCTAAGCCAGCAAGTTATATATATGATATATATGAATTTGATATATTGTATATATTTGATTCTTCTGAATATTATTATAACATTATTCATACTTTTGTGATAATACTAAAGTCAAACGGGAGTATTTCACAATAATAGTAAGTTCACGATCTCTGCTCAATAACCTTTCCAGAGGAGACATGAATCTGGAGTTTTAGTGGGATTTACTAGACTTCTCACTATATGCCAGCAAACGTGTTCAGCCTTTCACAGTCATCACTGATTTTTTTCAACATCCAAAGCAAAACATTCTCCTTTTCCTCACTAACGACCCCTTCTCACATTTCTCTCTTAAACCCTCCTTCCAACCCCTTCAAACATGGTACACCAGGGCTTATATTTGAGTCCTCAGGCCTTCTCCATCTCAACATTCTTCCAAATGTCTTGGTCAGTCCCTTGGCTCTAAATTCATCTGCACCCAGTGAGTCCCAAAGCTGTGGGTCCAATCAAGACCTAATGAGTCTCTCAGTCTTTAAAAAAAATTACTGAAGTATAGTTGCTTTACAATATTATGTTAGTTTCTGCTATACGGCAAAGTGAATCAGCTATTTATATATTTACATTTATATAAATATGTACACATACAGGTGTGTATATGTTAGTCATTCAGTGATGTCGAACAACCCCTCAACCTGTCCAAGTATTGGTTTAAATAGTATTTAAAGATATTTTTATCAGTAAGCATTAAAACAAGGTCCCCAGGGTAGACTTAACAGACCATGGTTTTTTCAGTTACAGTCCCAATTGATTCATCTCTCAATTTATTTTACATAGTTTTAATCAAAAATTATTTAAGTTGTGGGCTTCCCTGGTGGTCCAGTGGATAAAGAGTCCACCTTGCCATGCAGGGGGCACCAGTTCGATCCCTTGCTGTGGAGGATCCCACGTGCCACAGAGCGGCTGGACCCGGGCGTCCAATTACAAGGCAGCGCTATGGAGCGCATGCGCCTAAAGCCGGTGCTCTGCAGCGAGAAAGGCCACTGCAATGGGAGGCCCACGCAGGCCGAAAGAATGAAGGATGGATGAAAGATAGATAAATTAAAAAAACAATAAAAGAGCCAAAATTTAAGTTGTACCTTTCTTTTATAATAGCTAAGCCAGCAAGTTATATATATGATATATATGAATTTGATATATTGTATATATTTGATTCTTCTGAATATTATTATAACATTATTCATACTTTTGTGATAATACTAAAGTCAAACGGGAGTATTTCACAATAATAGTAAGTTCACGATCTCTGCTCAATAACCTTTCCAGAGGAGACATGAATCTGGAGTTTTAGTGGGATTTACTAGACTTCTCACTATATGCCAGCAAACGTGTTCAGCCTTTCACAGTCATCACTGATTTTTTTCAACATCCAAAGCAAAACATTCTCCTTTTCCTCACTAACGACCCCTTCTCACATTTCTCTCTTAAACCCTCCTTCCAACCCCTTCAAACATGGTACACCAGGGCTTATATTTGAGTCCTCAGGCCTTCTCCATCTCAACATTCTTCCAAATGTCTTGGTCAGTCCCTTGGCTCTAAATTCATCTGCACCCAGTGAGTCCCAAAGCTGTGGGTCCAATCAAGACCTAATGAGTCTCTCAGTCTTTAAAAAAAATTACTGAAGTATAGTTGCTTTACAATATTATGTTAGTTTCTGCTATACGGCAAAGTGAATCAGCTATTTATATATTTACATTTATATAAATATGTACACATACAGGTGTGTATATGTTAGTCATTCAGTGATGTCGAATTCTTTGCAACCCCATGGGCTGTAGCCCGCCAGGCTTCTCTGCCCATGGAATTCTCCAGGCAAGAATGCTGGAGTGGGAAGTCCTTCCCTTCTCCAGAGGATCTTCCTGACCGAGGGACTGAACCACGGTCCCCTGGATTGCAGTCGGATTCTTTACTGTCTGAGCAACCGGGAAAACCCTAAAATACATATCCCCTCTTTTTTGGGTTTCGTTTCCATTTAGGTCACCACGGAGCACGGAGTGGAGTCCCCTGTGCTACACAGGAGGTTCTCATCCGTTGCACACGGCGTCAACAGTGAACCTACGTCAGCCCCACTGAACTGGGAGACCCTCACTCCTAACACCAACTGGTGTCTCCCCATCTCTAATTGGAGGTCTGATGAGAATGCAAGCATTCACATGGACAACACAAACCCAGGATTGTTTGCCCCCAACTGGGATGTTTCCTGTCTTGTTCCTCACGGAACAACAAAAAAAGAGTCATTCTGTACAACTTCCTGCTTCCCTTCTACACCGCAACTTCTCCAGACTCTGCGAATCTGTCCTTTCGTTTACTGTCAACACGCAGTCCAAATTCCTCCCCATTTCTCCCTTCCGCCAACTCAGCTGGCTCTAACTCGTCCCCAGGCTTGGTCTCACCTCCAGTCTGCTCTCCTCACAGCACTGAGGATTGTGTCTTAACATGGAAAAGAGATTAGGTCATTCTCTGCTTGAAAATTCCAAATGGCTTCTTCCCATTACACCCAGGGTGAGCCCACATTCTCTGCATCACCAAGAAGTCTGGGGGCCTGGCCCTTCTATTTCTCTCTCCCGCTTCAGCACATCTGAGTACCCAGTCTTGGCCTTCCATACTATAAACTCCCAACCACCTTTCTGTGCCTTCAATCTATCAATTATTTGCTTTTTCCAAAGGGTCTTTACACCTTGCACCTGGGCTCTTGCTCTTCACATGAATCTTCATATTCTTGTCAGCCAACTAGAACCTTAACAACACTTCCTAAAGCAGCTCTCCTTGATCACTCTGCCTAAAGGGCCATTCACCCCCTAGGCTGGCCCACCTCTATCATATCACACTGTTTCATTTTTCAAGACTCATCAATATCTGAATGTGCTCAATTATGTATTTGGTTTTCTGTTATCTTTCTTGCTTAAAATGTAAGCTTAATGAAGCAAGTTTTACTTATCACTATTTAGCACTATTTTTATTCCTGGTATATTTACCTTTCCGTCAACACTTAGACTAGTTCCTGGCACATAGTAGGGGCTCTAAAAGCAATTAAATCAATGAGTAAATTGTCTCATTTAAGAACTACTGCCAGGCTTCCCTGGTGGTCCAGTGGGTAAAAAGTCTGCCTTGCAGTGCAAGGGGCGCTGGTTCGATCCCTGGCCAGGGAAGATCCCACATGCTGCAGAGCAGCTGGAGACGAGTGTCCAATTACAAGCCAGCGCTCTGGAGTGCTTGCGCCCAGAGCTGATGCTCCACAGCGAGAGAGGCCAGTGCAATGGGAGGCCCATGCAGGCCAAACAGTAAAGATGGATGAAAATAAATAAATAAAAACCAATAAAAGAGGCCAAAATTAAAAAAAAAAAAGAGAGAGAGAGAGAAAATAAAGAACTACTGTTGTTATTCCCATTCATTGTACAGATGGTGAAGCTGAGAACTTAAAAGGTCAATTTCCTCATGTTTCATAGTTGGAAAGCTCAGAATGAAGTCTAGGCTAGATGTAATAGATCAATTTCTTAGGCACGTTCAAAGTAGAACCTGTCTGAATCCAGTATTTCTAGTATTATCTCTTTTTAAACTTATTAATAATAAGCATGTTTTTCTAGCCACAATATTTCAAGGAGTTCTTCAAAATCAATAGGGATTTAAAAAGGAGGCAGTGGCAGAGTATGTGGGCAAATACAAATGGCTTTCAAAGATGAAGGTTAACTACTAGTTACTAGGAAAAATGAAGTTGACTAGTGAACAAGAAAATTGACTATTAAAAGAAAGGAGTATGGGGGAAAATTGTCCCTGTGAAATTGGCAGTAACCTAACAGAACGGGATGCAGTGGGTGACAAGGAGAGGGGGTAAGAATTCATCAACTTTGAAGCATATATGATCATCTCTAGTCTTGTCTCTTAAAGTGACCTCCTCAGCTTCCAGACCTGTCCTTGTCCTCATCTACCTCCTTCATATCATCACTTCCTCTCAGAGGCAAAATTCTGAACTGATGTCTTTCACTTCCTTCATGATTTTTCAGCAACTATATATCTTGATCGTACCTGAATAATCAATGAGCAAAAACAAGGTTTATTAGGGAAAAGTTAAAATCTTAGTTGATTAACCAAAGCAGGGTTTAGAAACCAAAGTCTGAGATGTCAGAGTACAATATTCGGCCTGAATTATCTGATTGGAAACCAACATTCATTATGGTAACCAAACAATCAGTGTATTTTTTCTTTACTTTCTCTTAACTTACAGTCAACTTGTTTCTGGCATAACAAACTGGCAGAGAACTCTGCCTGTTTCATTTATTAGGCCTCTTGGATGACTATGAGAAGACCATCAAGGTGTATATACTTCCTGGAATAAGATGAGAAGCTTATGTGTTTTCCATGATCAAAGTCTTTAACAAAGGTCAAGTTACTTCCCTTGCTTCAAGCTTCAAAAACAACAACAAAAAAATGTCTAGATATTCTGGTAAATTGTTCAATAGCTTTCACTTTATACAATACATATTTTTAAAAGTCTAGATACTCTGGTAAATTGTTCTATACACACATACACACATATATATAAAAGATGAGATACAAGGAAAATCCAGTATTTCCATCCTGCTACTCAGCTCAAGACTGAATTGGGGCTCTGCTTTTGTTAACCATTTTTTGAAGACAATGGTAAAACATTCCTTTTGCATTATTAACACAGCATTAGTATTCATAGCAAAGACTGATTAATCAAAGATGTCTTTTCGCTTTTGGTAAGAGAGAATTTTAGATCGTGCTGAAGGTATGGAAGCAGCTCAGGGCACAGTGGTTTGCTCATGTGGCTAATCAGGTGGATGTGGATTGGGGCCTACTGCACCAAACAGCCTCTAAGAAGCTACCAGCCCCTCAGTCTTGGTGTGAATTGCCCATCACCACACCATCATGTGCACAGTCGCCTGCTTTGTAAGCTGACCATTAGGAAGGCTGAAACCAGTGAATCTAGAATCATACTCAGCATGAAATCACAGCCCTGGACTTCCCTGGAGGTCCAAGGGTAAGACTCCATGCTCTCAATGCAGGGGGTACAGGTTCAGCACCTGGTCAGGGAACTAAAATCCCACATGCCGCATGACATGGCAAAAAAAGAGAATACAAAATATTTAAAAAGAAATCATAGCCCTTACCCCCAACTCCCTCTCCTTAGGAGAGGATGACCTTGGGAAATTACTGTGAAAGCTCATCAAAATAGTTGAGGATTTGTTTGTTGTGTGTTTAAAATAACAGACTGCAAAAAATATTTTATTTTCAGCTAAAATCAGAAACAAACCAAAACAAATTAATACTATTGGCTAGCTCCTCTTCACCTCTACCACTGTGCTTGATTAGATATCTAATAATAATCTACAAACCTCAGTGGCAGCCCCAAATTTCTATAACCAACAGCTGGCTGAAGAAATCTGGTTGAAATGGGGGCCTTGATGTAATCTGGCAAGAATAGAGTTCTTATTTAAATTATGTACTATATGTAGATCTTAAAGGAATAATTGATACTTTGTAAAAGATTGAGAACAGAAATGATTGTATGTTGCAAAGTATCCTATTACTTTAAGGAAACAGTTTATGAAAAATCTGGAAAATTTAGAGATTTCCCTGGTTGCCCAGTGGTTAGGACTCTGTGCTTCCATGGCAGGGGGCTTGAGTTCAATCCCTGGGCCAGGAAGCAAGATTCCACATGCATGCCACAAGGTATAACCAAAAAAAAAAAAAAGGGGGGCGGGGGAAGAATTTGGAAGATTTAAAAACCTCATCTCTAAGCTGCCACTGCCACACTGAGATTATACAGCTCACAAGGAAACTGTGTGGGGTTCCCAACTCACAGTGGGAAGTTTTGTGCTCCCACTCACAAAACATTGGTTCATGAATAAATAAATAGGTTTAGCATCTTAGGGCACAGTGGTTTGCTCAATCAGGTGGATGTGGATTGGGGCCTACTGCACCAAACAGCCTCTAAGAAGCTACCAGCCCTCAGTCTGTGTGTGACTTGCCCATCACCACACCATCATGTGCACAGTCGCCTGCTTTGTAAGCTGACCATTAGGAAGGCTGAAACCAGTGAATCTAGAATCATACTCAGCATGAAATCACAGCCCTGGACTTCCCTGGAGGTCCAAGGGTAAGACTCCATGCTCTCAATGCAGGGGGTACAGGTTCAGCACCTGGTCAGGGAACTAAAATCCCACATGCCACATGACATGGCAAAAAAAGAGAATACAAAATATTTAAAAAGAAATCATAGCCCTTACCCCCAACTCCCTCTCCTTAGGAGAGGATGACCTTGGGAAATTACTGTGAAAGCTCATCAAAATAGTTGAGGATTTGTTTGTTGTGTGTTTAAAATAACAGACTGCAAAAAATATTTTATTTTCAGCTAAAATCAGAAACAAACCAAAACAAATTAATACTATTGGCTAGCTCCTCTTCACCTCTACCACTGTGCTTGATTAGATATCTAATAATAATCTACAAACCTCAGTGGCAGCCCCCAAATTTCTATAACCAACAGCTGGCTGAAGAAATCTGGTTGAAATGGGGGCCTTGATGTAATCTGGCAAGAATAGAGTTCTTATTTAAATTATGTACTATATGTAGATCTTAAAGGAATAATTGATACTTTGTAAAAGATTGAGAACAGAAATGATTGTATGTTGCAAAGTATCCTATTACTTTAAGGAAACAGTTTATGAAAAATCTGGAAAATTTAGAGATTTCCCTGGTTGCCCAGTGGTTAGGACTCTGTGCTTCCATGGCAGGGGGCTTGAGTTCAATCCCTGGGCCAGGAAGCAAGATTCCACATGCATGCCACAAGGTATAACCAAAAAAAAAAAAAAGGGGGGCGGGGGAAGAATTTGGAAGATTTAAAAACCTCATCTCTAAGCTGCCACTGCCACACTGAGATTATACAGCTCACAAGGAAACTGTGTGACATGGTGTTCCCAACTCACAGTGGGAAGTTTTGTGCTCCCACTCACAAAACATTGGTTCATGAATAAATAAATAGGTTTAGCTAGTCTGGTAAAATGACATGCTTATATAGTGTTTGGGTGACGGGTATTGGTAGCTTATTTTTGTTTTCTTATGTATTGATTTCTGTATTTTTCAGGTTGCCTAGGACAATCATGGCTGACAGGGGAAAATGGGATATGCGCTTTTATACACAGCATGTGACTAAAAGAGAGAAAGAGAAGGAAAGAAAGAAAAAAAATTCTAGCCAGGAGTTTAAGCAGTTTTCTTTTCTTTCATCTATTTCTTTAAATTTTCTATCACACAGAAATTTTACTATGAATAATTCACTTGCATAACAACAACAACCAATGGACATTTAAAAGCATTTGTATGAACTAAGTACTTTCAGGGACAGAATTGGGGTAGAACTTTCAGCTCTCTGGTAGATAAGTAGACATCCAGTGAAAACCTACAGGAGCTCACCGGCAGCTGTGAGAAACAGCCAGGCAGAGAGATTGCCAGGTCAGAAGGGGACCTATCCAGGTGTGAAAGGGGCTAGCCCCAGTGGGCTACCAGGAAGAGGTGACATTTGAACTAAACTGTGAAGAGCAATTACACTTTGCTCAGTTTAAGAAAATGTATAACGGGAGAAAAAACTTGGTGGGAGGGCTTCCCTGGTGGTCCAGTGGGTAAGGACACCGCCTTGCAGTGCAAGGAGCGCCGGTTTGATCCCCAGCCTGGGAAGATCCCACGTGCCGCGGAGCGGCTGGACCGATGTGTCCAATGACCGAGCCGGAGCTCTGGAGCACATGCGCCCAGAGCCGGTGCTCTGCAACAACAGACGCCACCGCAACGGGAGACCCACAGGAGCCAAAGAACAAAGATGGATGAAAATGGACAAATGAAAGACCAATAGAAGTGGCCCACCTGCTCCCCTCCCTCCCCACCCCACCTCACCAAAATAAATAAATAAATAAATCTTTAAAAAAAAAAAAACTTGGTGGGAGAGTGTCGCCACGGTTTGGAAACAGGAAAACATTATATTTTTAGAAAAATGGAAGTTACAAGAGCATATAGAACATGTCCCAAAATAGCTCCAGATAAAGCTGGAGAAATCTAGGGGATTTCAGCAGAACCATGTGCTGTGCTAACTGCTTTCGTTTTTCCTAAATGCACAGAGGCCAGTGGAAGATGGTTATGTGTTACTTGCTCAGTTGTGTCCAAGTCTTTGTGGCCCCATGGACTGTAACCCATGAGGCTCCTCTGTCCATGGGATCCTCCAGGCTAGAACACTGAAGTGGGTTGCCAGTTTCTTCTCCAGGGTATCTTTCCGAATCTAGGGATCGAATTTTGGTCTCCTCTGTCACAGGCACCCTCTCCACTGTCTGAGTCGACGGGGTGCCCGTTTGAGGCCTGATTTTGAGTTCGCCTGCCGCTGTGCCTTGAGAACCTTTGAAACGTGTGCTAATATTTCTACTTATGTTTTGTTCCACCAGTGCTTAAGAAGTTGGCACAAATGAATGAGAATTAAAATATAACAGTTTGAGACTCTCCAGCAGCCTAAAAAGGCTTCTGAAGTTTCCATTGGCTACCCGAGAAATAACCAAAACTCTCAAAAGCTCAAAAGGAACTCTCATTTCAAAATGGATGTTACTAATAGAAGTATCAGCACAAAACAGATTCAAGGATGGCTAATACAGCCCAATCTAAAATTTTACAAAAGTGAAAAATTACATTACATAAATTACATTGGCTGTGACAATGGAATGTGAAAACAGAAAGAACAAAGCCAACAGTGGCTAAAGCTGCCCACAGGAGATGCTGTTTCTGGCTAAACAGAAAACTCAAAGCCATTGGGGGGATTTAGATCTGTACTGCTTGACAAGAAAAATTGCACTTAGAAAAATAATAACCACAAAGGAAAAATCCTCACAGGCATAAATGCTCATAAATGAGTATTGATGCTATTGAATATTAGTTTAATAAGATAAAAATAGAAAGACTAGTAATGATCCCGTTTGGTTATATAAAAAGTACAGAACTAAATTAGCTTAATGGAGGGGGATTTTTGTGTGAAATGTGTTTTTAAGGAAAATTCATAAATGTTGACATATTCTAATTAAATGTTTATATTCATAAATATTGAGTCAAAAACTCCTGAGATCAAAACCACAGGATCAGTATGTTCTCTATCACCCTGGGAGGCATTGAAGAAGGGATCAACAAAGATGAATTTTGCTTTTTACAAAGGTTGTCCTAGTAGGAACTGAAGAGAAACTAGACTCCAGACTATTGTTATAGCAAGAAATAAGATTCTGGAGCAGAGCTGTGATACGGGACGATCTATACACTTTTCAAGAGGTAGAATCCAGAGGAGTTTGAAAATCCTTAAAATAGGGGATACAAATTTAACAACACTCAAAGATCCGCAAGGGTTTCTTCCTCTGCCACACAGCCTGAGACTTAACCTTCTCAGACTCTCTCAAAGGAAGAGAGGCACCTGAAGTCATGTTTCAGTGGGAATGAGCTGTGTGGTAGCTTCATGGGATTACACACATGGGAGTTTCAACTTTTCAGAGTAGCTCATCGTTTTCAAAGCATTTTCACAAGTATTGTGATCTTTCACGCTGAGCACAGTTTATAGATGAGAAAACTATGGATCAGAGATGGAAAATGATTTGGACCCAGACGGTACAGTTCATAGAAATTGATTTCCAACATATTTCTAATTCTATCTGCCATCGTCTTCTCCAAAGTGGAACGGCTCTTGACTCTTTGCCTGTGATGCTTGCTATGTCTTTGATCAGTAAATAAACAATCATTTTTTTAAGTGGAGATATTTAAAATGTGGTGACCACACTTATTATCTTGATATTGTCTCTTTGATAATATCTCTTAACATCGTTATTATTTACATACATGTCTCTAATCCACTTTCATGACTCAGGACATTTTTAACCCCGGCCCCCGGGGGGGAAACTCAACATAGGGAAAAATTGCACTTAGAAAATAATAACCACAAAGGAAAAATCCTCACAGGCATAAATGCTCATAAATGAGTATTGATGCTATTGAATATTAGTTTAATAAGATAAAAATAGAAAGACTAGTAATGATCCCGTTTGGTTATATAAAAAGTACAGAACTAAATTAGCTTAATGGAGGGGGATTTTTGTGTGAAATGTGTTTTTAAGGAAAATTCATAAATGTTGACATATTCTAATTAAATGTTTATATTCATAAATATTGAGTCAAAAACTCCTGAGATCAAAACCACAGGATCAGTATGTTCTCTATCACCCTGGGAGGCATTGAAGAAGGGATCAACAAAGATGAATTTTGCTTTTTACAAAGGTTGTCCTAGTAGGAACTGAAGAGAAACTAGACTCCAGACTATTGTTATAGCAAGAAATAAGATTCTGGAGCAGAGCTGTGATACGGGACGATCTATACACTTTTCAAGAGGTAGAATCCAGAGGAGTTTGAAAATCCTTAAAATAGGGGATACAAATTTAACAACACTCAAAGATCCGCAAGGGTTTCTTCCTCTGCCACACAGCCTGAGACTTAACCTTCTCAGACTCTCTCAAAGGAAGAGAGGCACCTGAAGTCATGTTTCAGTGGGAATGAGCTGTGTGGTAGCTTCATGGGATTACACACATGGGAGTTTCAACTTTTCAGAGTAGCTCATCGTTTTCAAAGCATTTTCACAAGTATTGTGATCTTTCACGCTGAGCACAGTTTATAGATGAGAAAACTATGGATCAGAGATGGAAAATGATTTGGACCCAGACGGTACAGTTCATAGAAATTGATTTCCAACATATTTCTAATTCTATCTGCCATCGTCTTCTCCAAAGTGGAACGGCTCTTGACTCTTTGCCTGTGATGCTTGCTATGTCTTTGATCAGTAAATAAACAATCATTTTTTTAAGTGGAGATATTTAAAATGTGGTGACCACACTTATTATCTTGATATTGTCTCTTTGATAATATCTCTTAACATCGTTATTATTTACATACATGTCTCTAATCCACTTTCATGACTCAGGACATTTTTTTAACTGCCCGTGGAGTTTCTTCTCACCTCTCAGGGATTTTTGTTAAGTGCACAGCCAGCTATTCATCTCTGAACAGTACATCTGAGCAGGATATGGAGGGGCTTTCAGTGCATTAGGCCCTGTTCCAGAAGATCACTTTTTTCAGAATTGATGAATTTCCTCTAGTCAATCACATTTTGTTTGAAAGTAAGATTTTTAATATATGAATGACAATCATTTTCATTTAGATATCATGACAGGTAGTTACAACTTTATCCTACTTGAAACATATTTATAGGAGAGATTGAAATTTTAGTAAAGTAACCATTTTGCTTCAAATATAACTGTGTCTAATCTTGAACAGGAAATGAATGTTTATTCTTTCAATATTATACAACTCTGCACTGTAAAAGGTGTTAAAGTTTGTTCGAGTATGGGTCTTCTGTAAAGAATCTAATAAAAGTATGGATACTCTTTTCAGAAGTGACTCAATTGAAGATACAGTGAGTGGGCATGAGGGAGTCGTGACTGTTTCACTGACACTGACTTTCTGTATATTTATGCTTGTCCCAGCTGAAAAAGCAGGAAGGTTTTGTTTCACTCTTATTTTCCTGGTTGCTGTTTTCATACCTGAACACATCATATTCTGCTTGCAATAGCCACTCCTCAGACTCTTGACAGACTGAACTCTAAGTAATACACTGATGTATTAAAGAGATGCATATTAAAGATTTTAGGCAATTATTAAATACCTTCTAATCTAATTATTTGGAGATGGAAACAGCAACCCACTCCTGTATTCTTCCCTGGAGAAATCTATGGACGGAGGAGCCTGGCAGGCTACAGTCCATGGGATCGTGATTGAAGCAACTTATCATGTGTGGATCTAATTATTAGTTAGGGATGTGTACACAAAATCTAATAATTTCTTAATATTTCCTTCTGCATATTTCAGAATTATGTAGAAACAGGTATCACATGGTATTGTTAGATGAAGAGCCTGCCATATTTTTTTTCTTTATCCTTCCATAAGACCACGAACTTTTTCTTAATTGAAGTAGAACAGTTGATTTACAAAATTGTATTAGTTTCAGGTGTACAGCAAAATGATTCAGTGATATATTTTTTTCAGATTCTTTCCCATTATAGGTTATTGCAAGATATTGAGTGTAGTTCCCTGTACTATACAGTAAATCCCTGTTGCTTTTAAGACGACTGTTAATATCCTTATCCATACAACCGTCATAGCATTAATCCGTTCGTGACAGGCAACTAGTATGAGGCTGAGAGTCTTGTAGTGAAAAAACTATTTAGACAATATTAAAAAAACTGAGGTTAAATTAAATTTCCATTGTCTTCTCTGCTAAAAATTCCCATAAACTTAGATCACTGAAAATGATCTGAGAACTATCCTGTAGACAAATTTCTTTTTCTGCCTGAGTAACTTACAGACACAGAGTCTGAAAACAAAAGCTGTAATGTTCAGACTGGACTTTCATTAGCAAACTTGATCACCCTGACTACAGATCTCTGCTCTTTACCTACTCAGACTGAAATTCAGTATCCCATTACCTAGGAAGAAATGATGCTCAGACTTCTTCAGGGCAACCGGCAGGGGGGTGGCTGTCTTCCCTCTGACCTTGGAGACAGCCCCGGGCTCTTGGTTAAGGGCCGCCCAAGCGCGAATGTGCAGGGGCTGGCCCTGACCACGGGGTCTTGTCCCCCTACCACACGAGTCCCTCCCTCCCCAGTCCCTACTTTTTGACCCAAGGACATCTGGATCGGAAGAACAAAACTGATTCATCAAATGAGCCTCTAGCAGGAATGTCCGAAAGCTCAAGTCTAAAAAAATTTAGGAACAATATTCTTAAAGGTTGGATTTTTAAGAACTCAGGAGGCTCCTTCCAGATAAAAGGTAAAATGAGGTGAAAGAAGGAAATGGGAGTGAGGGGAAGGCAAAGCCTATAAAGATCTAGATCTAAAATGATTTTATCTAATCATGACAAAATTGTCCGTTTTGTCAAAGAGCCTCCATTCTTCTGCTTGGCCTCTGGCTAGCTTTTTCATCTTATGTTTCTCCACTTTCTCTCCTTTCTTTCTGAAAGTTTTCTCATCACCCCCTACTTCTCCTCTATTATTATAATCTGCTGATTTGTCCAAAACAAAACCAAAAATAGTCCCATTACTTTTTCAGCAGCTGGGAAGAACTCAAGCACAGCTGATACAGGGAAAAAGGTGTAAGACGGTTTCTGCTTTCATGCAGGTTACAATGGCAGGAATTTTCTGACAGGTAAATAATAATGCCAACAACAACAAACTGAAACAGTATGTGAAACATGACAAGGAAAGGTGATAAAACATGTACAATCGCGGTGGAGATATTTTGTGGCAAGAGCGACGACAGAGAAGTTTAGAGATGAAATTGGATATGCACAGCACCTTAGAGGTCCGGAGGAAGCGAAGAGGAGCAGAGTATTGAAACTGCCTCCTGCTTGTTCTACTTCAATCCACCACAAAAGAAAAAATATCCCTGCCCAGCTTCTGCCCTGCTGCGGTCTGCCTGGTGAAGTCAGGGCCTCTGGCAATGAATGTAGAACATAAACAGAGCCTATGAGAAGATGTTAGAGGCGCTTTTATTCTTTTTCATTTTCTATTTTTAAGTGTAGAGTGGGAAAAGAAATAGACCCACGAGGAACTCGTTACAATAGTGCACGTGAAAAGTGATAAAGACATGAATTAAAGGGATGGCAGTGGAGGCGAAGGGGAGAGACATTAGAGATCATTATAAAGTCAAACGATAGGACGTGGGAGCATTGAAATATATATTTCAGATTTTCTCTTTCTCTCTTTCTTTTGCAAAAAACACAACACAACTAAACAAGTTTACAGTTAGTTAGGAAAGCAGGTCACTCCTGCCCCTCTAAGGCATGAGTCTGGAGAATGAGGACCATCTGTGTAAGAAGCACCTAGATTCTTCTACTAGATTCTTCTACTAGTACTGGTAACCCCAAACAGAGCAGAGACCTCGCTCAGAGCTGAGTACTCTGTTCAGTCTCGTAGAGCAAGGGTGGAAAAGGAAAGCAGACCCCCAACCTCACTTAACCTTTCCTTTAACCAAACATGTTTCAGATCCTAGCAATGAAAACATTCCCTGGCAGATTTGTATTAGGAAAATACTCTCCAGAAAACAATAATCATCACACCACACCCTCAAATCGCTACACTGTATTTAGAAATTAATAAGATTGCCCATCAAATTAGATTGCCTATCAATTAGATTGAACACCTGCAATGTGCAAGACATGGTACATGTTTGTAGCACAGCTGATACAGGGAAAAAGGTGTAAGACGGTTTCTGCTTTCATGCAGGTTACAATGGCAGGAATTTTCTGACAGGTAAATAATAATGCCAACAACAACAAACTGAAACAGTATGTGAAACATGACAAGGAAAGGTGATAAAACATGTACAATCGCGGTGGAGATATTTTGTGGCAAGAGCGACGACAGAGAAGTTTAGAGATGAAATTGGATATGCACAGCACCTTAGAGGTCCGGAGGAAGCGAAGAGGAGCAGAGTATTGAAACTGCCTCCTGCTTGTTCTACTTCAATCCACCACAAAAGAAAAAATATCCCTGCCCAGCTTCTGCCCTGCTGCGGTCTGCCTGGTGAAGTCAGGGCCTCTGGCAATGAATGTAGAACATAAACAGAGCCTATGAGAAGATGTTAGAGGGCGCTTTTATTCTTTTTCATTTTCTATTTTTAAGTGTAGAGTGGGAAAAGAAATAGACCCACGAGGAACTCGTTACAATAGTGCACGTGAAAAGTGATAAAGACATGAATTAAAGGGATGGCAGTGGAGGCGAAGGGGAGAGACATTAGAGATCATTATAAAGTCAAACGATAGGACGTGGGAGCATTGAAATATATATTTCAGATTTTCTCTTTCTCTCTTTCTTTTGCAAAAAACACAACACAACTAAACAAGTTTACAGTTAGTTAGGAAAGCAGGTCACTCCTGCCCCTCTAAGGCATGAGTCTGGAGAATGAGGACCATCTGTGTAAGAAGCACCTAGATTCTTCTACTAGATTCTTCTACTAGTACTGGTAACCCCAAACAGAGCAGAGACCTCGCTCAGAGCTGAGTACTCTGTTCAGTCTCGTAGAGCAAGGGTGGAAAAGGAAAGCAGACCCCCAACCTCACTTAACCTTTCCTTTAACCAAACATGTTTCAGATCCTAGCAATGAAAACATTCCCTGGCAGATTTGTATTAGGAAAATACTCTCCAGAAAACAATAATCATCACACCACACCCTCAAATCGCTACACTGTATTTAGAAATTAATAAGATTGCCCATCAAATTAGATTGCCTATCAATTAGATTGAACACCTGCAATGTGCAAGACATGGTACATGTTTGTAGCATGAGTTATTTCTTTTTTCTGTCAATGGAAAAATGAAAAATTATGCCCGGGAAACAACTCTCAACTGTTATGACTCAACTCCCATAACTCCTCTATTAGCTGTGACGGTACGAAGCCATAGCCTGGCATTACTTTGTTCAAGCCAGAGATCACTCATCTCTACCTGTATTATTGAAACCATCTCTGTCCTCTACAATTATTCAGAAATTTTAAATACGGTGTTGGTTTCCTGTTATCACGGCAAAGAAGCCCAGAGCAAAGAGATTACCGACTTTTATGTAAAACTCAACCCAGCGTTGTTACCATTAGGGGAAAGTTGAACTTTGCCCATATTTGTATTTTAGAGATTAAATAACACATCTGAGTCATGCATTAATTTGTTCGTTGATGTCTTGCTCCATTTGGCTCTATTTCTTTATGCCTTTGGAATACACAATATAAACCGGATATCTAATAGTTCTTATAAACACTAAACTCAATTTAACACATTAAAGTAAATATAATATATATATATATATATATAATCCAGCTCATAGCTTGCTAATAAAGGAAATATATCATTTAACAAACAACTTCCAGAATTATACAGTGAATCACAAAATCTCTCTCAAGACTTCAAAGTATAATATACAAGATTTGCACACTTAGATAATTGTATCTACATTTTTTTTTCCCAAAACTGAATATGTGTTACAAGAAGACTAGAAAAATGTTCGCTCTCGGTGTTTCTCTGAGCAGCTAAAGTTAAACTTGGTCTTTCAAAATAAATCTTTGTATGCCTATCCACTTATTTATGGTACAAACTATTCAGCAAAGTTTGTTTAGAGGTTTCTATATCATTTTATACTCTCATTTTGATTATAAATTCAAAGTTGCTTCTTATAGGGAAAAGCTTTAGTAGGCTAAGTTGAAACCTTTATGGTGATTTGCCTATGGCCTATGAAATATCTCATTTAGAAATGTTTTGCAACCGTTCCTGAGTAAGGATTTTTAATGGAAATTTACTCAGATTGTGACAATACACATATTATTATGTTTTATGATAATACACATATTATTTACTTTATAAAAATTATTATTCCTTATAATGTTTTTATTATGATAACTTCATAGGAATGTAACTTGATAAACATTTGCTGTACTAATGCAAAATGCTATACCTATATAAAAAAATTTCATCCATTTTTGCAGTTAAATAAAAATAAATTTAAAAAACACTATTCACACTTCTTTCTACTGTCTTTAGTTTTGAAAAAATATAAATTAACAATGTAACAGGCTCAGAAGATAGCTTTTGTCCTGCTTTTTAGAGAAAAAGAGTGATAGAAAATCAAAGAAAAATTCAGAGTGAATTATGATAGCAAGATTTTTAAAAAATATGGTTTCCCCTTTTCAGCTTATTCAGAAATCTACAAAAATACCATTTCAAATATCTTTTCAATAATAAAATATATTTTAGATTCTCCACCGTAAGAAGCAGTACTTAATATTAACCAAAATGTACTCAAGACCCAAACTGGAAATGCCCACTAAATGGACCATAAGTATACTAAGAGGAATACTTGAATAGGCGCAGGAGGTCCAGTTAGCTACATTTTCCTATAGCATACACATCTGCATGATTCTTAAGAGTTTAAGTATTTTTGTCTCGTCAAGGCAGTAAGATTTACCCAGCACCCAGGAAGGGCGGTGGCCCCGTAAGAATTTTCAGAGCAAATAATCATTCAAATGATTATAAAGAACAAGAACCTTGATTTAAAATACATTCTGTGATAAGAACTTCCCAAAAGTTAATGCTTCATCCAACACCCAAATTTGTTATTTTAAACTACCATACAACTAAGCATTCAATAAAATATTTCAGCCATAATCAAACTTTGAGGAAGCAAACCCTCAGTTCGAAAAGGAGTAGCTTGTTTGCATGCAAGGAAAGCCACATTACGATTTTTAAAAATTCAACTTTTGTTTAAAACACCAAAATTCAGTTCTTTGATCATTCAGATATCCTCAGACTTTCATAAACTCATGTTTGTGCAATTTTGACTTTTGTCATGTCCGTGAACAGTGTGTAAACCAGTTTTGCAACCGTTCCTGAGTAAGGATTTTTAATGGAAATTTACTCAGATTGTGACAATACACATATTATTATGTTTTATGATAATACACATATTATTTACTTTATAAAAATTATTATTCCTTATAATGTTTTTATTATGATAACTTCATAGGAATGTAACTTGATAAACATTTGCTGTACTAATGCAAAATACTAAACCTATATAAAAAAAATTCAACCATATTTGCAGTTAAATAAAATAAATTTAAAAAACACTATTCACACTTCTTTCTACTGTCTTTAGTTTTGAAAAAATATAAATTAACAATGTAACAGGCTCAGAAGATAGCTTTTGTCCTGCTTTTTAGAGAAAAAGAGTGATAGAAAATCAAAGAAAAATTCAGAGTGAATTATGATAGCAAGATTTTTAAAAAATATGGTTTCCCCTTTTCAGCTTATTCAGAAATCTACAAAAATACCATTTCAAATATCTTTTCAATAATAAAATATATTTTAGATTCTCCACCGTAAGAAGCAGTACTTAATATTAACCAAAATGTACTCAAGACCCAAACTGGAAATGCCCACTAAATGGACCATAAGTATACTAAGAGGAATACTTGAATAGGCGCAGGAGGTCCAGTTAGCTACATTTTCCTATAGCATACACATCTGCATGATTCTTAAGAGTTTAAGTATTTTTGTCTCGTCAAGGCAGTAAGATTTACCCAGCACCCAGGAAGGGCGGTGGCCCCGTAAGAATTTTCAGAGCAAATAATCATTCAAATGATTATAAAGAACAAGAACCTTGATTTAAAATACATTCTGTGATAAGAACTTCCCAAAAGTTAATGCTTCATCCAACACCCAAATTTGTTATTTTAAACTACCATACAACTAAGCATTCAATAAAATATTTCAGCCATAATCAAACTTTGAGGAAGCAAACCCTCAGTTCGAAAAGGAGTAGCTTGTTTGCATGCAAGGAAAGCCACATTACGATTTTTAAAAATTCAACTTTTGTTTAAAACACCAAAATTCAGTTCTTTGATCATTCAGATATCCTCAGACTTTCATAAACTCATGTTTGTGCATTTTGAGAGTTAAGTACTGTTGTTGTCATGTCCGTGAACAGTGTGTAAACCAAGAAACAGAGAGACAATGTTTGCATTTTAAACTGTGATTTGGGGGGCCAAACATGTACGCCTTTTTAAGCAGAAACACTGTATTCTGTCATCTATCACACCAGGAGCCACGTCTCTCTGAGGGACAATGACCTTGACCATTTTACAGCAGGCTTTCTTACCTTGGGTCACCAACACTTCACTTTTATGTCTATTTCAAACCACTGTCCTTACACACACACACACACACACACACACACACAACTAAGGAAATACTAATTTCCTTGTACTTACCCGTAACAAACACTGCAGTGTCCAGGAGGGCCAAGCCAAATGCCAGAAGTTTAAGCCACAGATCCATGGTCATATCTGGAAATCGGCCCTACTCCTGAGAAACAGCATGCGTCCTGCTGAAAGGCAAAATAATGGTTATCTCTGAACCAATGTTTCTCTGGAAAGCCAAATCAAGAAGAAAAGAAGTGAATGCCTACTCTTCACTGGCGTCTTATCAGACAGGGGTGGCTTCCTCCTCTGCTGCTCGAAGACCAAGCCGCTAGCTGCAAGGTAGTGATGTCAGATTCGGTTTGACTAACTTCTCCAAAATGCTGCAAAGGGTCCTCTTTGCAGGAAGTCAAGAAAGTTGTTCAGAGTCACTGCAAAAGCCTCTTACTTCCTTCATTCAAGTAATTAGACTGAGCTACTAGGGCTCTCAAAAAATTTTCCATCAAGAAAGATGTGTTTTTAGTACCTCAATAAAATTCCCATGCAGCATGAATGAGAACTACAAAAGAACATACCCCACACCGCAAAATCCATAACATTCTTACCTATACAATGATAAACAGTCAGCATGGGCATAACAAAGTATGGGCTGGCAAGAAGATATACTAAATGAATTAATGAAAAACAAAACAAAATCCAAAAACCTGTATTTGTTTTTAAATGACCAAGTGAATGAAGAAGCAGCTACCTTTCTGGTTATTATTTTATTTTTTTTTAAGATTTATTTATTTATTTATTTTGGGTGGGGATCAGGTTGGGAAGGGAGGGGAGTGGGCGGGCCACTTCTGCTGGTCTTTCATTTCTCCATTTTTCATCCGTCTTTGTTCTTTGGCCCATGTGGGCCTCCCATCGCAGTGGCGTCTGTCGCTGCAGAGTGCTGGCTCCGGGCGCGTGAGCTCCAGAGCACTGGCTCAGTAATTGGACACATCAGTCCAGCCACTCCGTGGCACGTGGGATCTTCCCAGGCCAGGGATCGAACTGGCGCCCCTTGCCCTGCAAGGCGGTGTCCTCACCCACCGGACCACCAGGGGAAGCCCTGGTTATTTTTGACAACCAGAATCACATACCATTAGGGCCTTCAGAACCCAGCAATGTGACAGTTTTAGCGTTCAGCCACTGCCTATGCAAAGCGCTCTGAGAGAGCTTGCCAGGCTTGCCCTAGATCTTTCACAGGTTCTCTTGCAGGTCCAGGAATGGAGTCAGAAACTCATGTCTCCTGCACCAAATCATGTTTCAAAAAATAAAAAACAACAACAAAAACAAATGCTTCTGTGACTTGAAATATTCTTGGTGCTGCTGAGGAGGGTGAGAGAGATACTCAGTAAAGGAGTGTCTTTTACAACGCTTAGCCTCTTACTCCCCTCAGCAAGACTTCCTCAACTTTCCCATTAAAAGATGATGAATACATACACAATGCTCTTCGTGATTCTGATGGTGTTCTTCCTAAGTCCATTAATTAAGAAAATGCAGGTGAGCAGAAAGCCTCTACGAAATCACACAGGACTTCCTTGGTGACCCAGTGGTTAAGACTCTGAGCTCCCAGTTCAGGGGACATACACAAGGCATTGAACTCTGAACTACAGAGAATGCTAAGGGGACTTCGAGATAGACGGAACCCTGCAGGTACCCTGAGGAGGAAGCACAGTGCAGGATTCCTATATTTCAGTGTAGAAATCTTTGATGTTTGCATACTTACTTTACTCTTTGGCTGCAAGGAACTACAGAACCCAATTTGCATTCCTACTTGGTGCAAACTGAGAGTCCTTTGGACAGCAAGGAGATCAAACCAGTCAATCCTAAAGGACATCAGCCCCGAATATTCATTGGAAGGACTGATGCTGAAGCTCCAATACTTTGGCCCCCTGACTCACTGGAAAAGACCTTGCTGATGGGAAAGACTGAGGGCAGGAGGAGAAGGCGGTGACAGAGGATGAGAGGGTTGGATGGTATCACCAATTCAATGGACGTAGGTTTGAGCAAACTTTGGGAGACGGTGAAGGACAGGAAAGCCTGGAGCGCTGAAGTCTACAGGGTCACAAAGAGTCGGACACGACTGAGTGATGAACAATAACATTTGATCCAAATGAAAATATTCCACATCTTCAGAAACACTCTAATGAGATTCTTATTGTTACGATTTCAAATGATGGTGGTTATATTATCTAACTTATAGGGCTCTCACCACATCCAGCAAAATGTGCAGTCCTTTAATCACATAATACAATTTGTACAACAGACCTGGAGATAAAGAGATACACCATTCCTCATCCTATCAAAGTTCAGAGAGGCTAGGTGATTTGTCTGAAGTCTCACAGTTGAGACGTAAACAAGCTATGTTTGACCCTTTCATCTTCCTTTCCTTGTTCACCTTAGTATCTTTGCTCATTTTTCTCATCTTCTTCTCCAGTCTTTTTTTCTTTTAAATTTTGGCCTCTTATGATTGGTCTTCATTTATTCTCATCCATCTTTGTTCTTTGGCCTGCATGGGCCTCCCATTGCAGAGGCCTCTTGTTCCAGAGCACCGGCTCTGGGTGCATGTGCTCCAGAGTGCTGACCGGTAACTGGACGCACCAGTCCAGCCGCTCCTCGGCATGTGGGACCTTCCAGGGCCAAGTATTGAACTGGTGCCCCTTGCACTGCAAGGTGGACTCTTTACCCACTGGACTACCAGGGAAGCCTTCCAATCTTTTTTATGTTGTACTTGTCTAAGTTTTAACCCCCAAAGGATAGAGCTTGATGGCATACAAATAATATTGTTCTCTTTTTGCTAATGTGCTTTTGAATAAAGCAACTGTGCACGTCGGCACTACTGTTTAGGAATGAATGCCTAAGGAAAAGTACTGATATGTCGAGAAAAAATTTTTTTGAGTCCTTTGGACAGCAAGGAGATCAAACCAGTCAATCCTAAAGGACATCAGCCCGAATATTCATTGGAAGGACTGATGCTGAAGCTCCAATACTTTGGCCCCCTGACTCACTGGAAAAGACCTTGCTGATGGGAAAGACTGAGGGCAGGAGGAGAAGGCGGTGACAGAGGATGAGAGGGTTGGATGGTATCACCAATTCAATGGACGTAGGTTTGAGCAAACTTTGGGAGACGGTGAAGGACAGGAAAGCCTGGAGCGCTGAAGTCTACAGGGTCACAAAGAGTCGGACACAACTGAGTGATGAACAATAACATTTGATCCAAATGAAAATATTCCACATCTTCAGAAACACTCTAATGAGATTCTTATTGTTACGATTTCAAATGATGGTGGTTATATTATCTAACTTATAGGGCTCTCACCACATCCAGCAAAATGTGCAGTCCTTTAATCACATAATACAATTTGTACAACAGACCTGGAGATAAAGAGATACACCATTCCTCATCCTATCAAAGTTCAGAGAGGCTAGGTGATTTGTCTGAAGTCTCACAGTTGAGACGTAAACAAGCTATGTTTGACCCTTTCATCTTCCTTTCCTTGTTCACCTTAGTATCTTTGCTCATTTTTCTCATCTTCTTCTCCAGTCTTTTTTTCTTTTAAATTTTGGCCTCTTATGATTGGTCTTCATTTATTCTCATCCATCTTTGTTCTTTGGCCTGCATGGGCCTCCCATTGCAGAGGCCTCTTGTTCCAGAGCACCGGCTCTGGGTGCATGTGCTCCAGAGTGCTGACCGGTAACTGGACGCACCAGTCCAGCCGCTCCTCGGCATGTGGGACCTTCCAGGGCCAAGTATTGAACTGGTGCCCCTTGCACTGCAAGGTGGACTCTTTACCCACTGGACTACCAGGGAAGCCTTCCAATCTTTTTTATGTTGTACTTGTCTAAGTTTTAACCCCCAAAGGATAGAGCTTGATGGCATACAAATAATATTGTTCTCTTTTTGCTAATGTGCTTTTGAATAAAGCAACTGTGCACGTCGGCACTACTGTTTAGGAATGAATGCCTAAGGAAAAGTACTGATATGTCAGAGGTCACAAATTCTAGTTCTCATCACCATAACCTGTTTCTTAAAATACATTTGCAACAGAAACCTATGTGGGGGTTAGCTTTGAGTATCTTTAAGCAAATATCTATGTTCTGTTAACTCACTCTTATGATATAATATTTGGTAAAACTTAAACCACAGCTCGTCCATGGGGTCTCAGAAAATTGGACATGAACAAGTGACTTTCACAAGCCAGGAAAATACTGTGTGACATCCCATCTTTTAAGGGGGGATTAGGTCAAGACAATATACTTTTGAACAATTTAACGAGAGTAGGTTAGAAACCTTAAAAGATATTTTAAAAAGGACTTTGCAGAGCATGACTTTGAAGGAATAGCAAGAAATTAGTAGATTTAACTTCGTTTTAGGCAAGTGGGCAGAAAGAGTCCACCCAAGGAACACTGAGATTCATTAGCAACTAATGAGTTGGATTATGCATTTATTTTAATGTGTTAAAGTTGAATTTAGTGTCAGCAAGAAAAGTAGACTTTATAGTAGCAAAAAAATGTGTAAGGGAAACCAGAAAAGTAAAAGAAATAGGGCCTGTATAGAAAGACAGCACTCGTGAATAGTTGACAATTGGAGCGCTCTTGGGTACTTTCTTAGTGGTCCGGACTTCCAGTGTTGGGAGCCATGGGTTCAACCCCTGGTCAGGAAACTAAGACATCACACGCCATGTGGTGAGGCCAAATCACTCACTGACCTCACTGATTGTGTGAGAGAGGGGCTGTGCAGACTCCTGACACAGGGCATTTTTAAGAATGACTTCCCAGGGGGCGCTGGTGGTAAAGAACATACCTGTCAATGCAGGAGACGTGGGAGACATGGGTTTGATCCCTGGAGATCCGAGGGGCTAAAAGACCAAGTTGCTTCCTTGCACTGCAAGGTGGACTCTTTACCCACTGGACTACCAGGGAAGCCTTCCAATCTTTTTTATGTTGTACTTGTCTAAGTTTTAACCCCCAAAGGATAGAGCTTGATGGCATACAAATAATATTGTTCTCTTTTGCTAATGTGCTTTTGAATAAAGCAACTGTGCACGTCGGCACTACTGTTTAGGAATGAATGCCTAAGGAAAAGTACTGATATGTCAGAGGTCACAAATTCTAGTTCTCATCACCATAACCTGTTTCTTAAAATACATTTGCAACAGAAACCTATGTGGGGGTTAGCTTTGAGTATCTTTAAGCAAATATCTATGTTCTGTTAACTCACTCTTATGATATAATATTTGGTAAAACTTAAACCACAGCTCGTCCATGGGGTCTCAGAAAATTGGACATGAACAAGTGACTTTCACAAGCCAGGAAAATACTGTGTGACATCCCATCTTTTAAGGGGGGATTAGGTCAAGACAATATACTTTTGAACAATTTAACGAGAGTAGGTTAGAAACCTTAAAAGATATTTTAAAAAGGACTTTGCAGAGCATGACTTTGAAGGAATAGCAAGAAATTAGTAGATTTAACTTCGTTTTAGGCAAGTGGGCAGAAAGAGTCCACCCAAGGAACACTGAGATTCATTAGCAACTAATGAGTTGGATTATGCATTTATTTTAATGTGTTAAAGTTGAATTTAGTGTCAGCAAGAAAAGTAGACTTTATAGTAGCAAAAAAATGTGTAAGGGAAACCAGAAAAGTAAAAGAAATAGGGCCTGTATAGAAAGACAGCACTCGTGAATAGTTGACAATTGGAGCGCTCTTGGGTACTTTCTTAGTGGTCCGGACTTCCAGTGTTGGGAGCCATGGGTTCAACCCCTGGTCAGGAAACTAAGACATCACACGCCATGTGGTGAGGCCAAATCACTCACTGACCTCACTGATTGTGTGAGAGAGGGGCTGTGCAGACTCCTGACACAGGGCATTTTTAAGAATGACTTCCCAGGGGGCGCTGGTGGTAAAGAACATACCTGTCAATGCAGGAGACGTGGGAGACATGGGTTTGATCCCTGGGTCGGTAAGATCCCTGGAGGAGGGCATGACAACCCACTCCAGTATTCTTGCCTGAAGAATCTAATGGACAGAAGAGCCTGGCAGATTGCAGTCCATGGGATCTGAAAGAGTCAGACACAGGTGAAGTGACTTAGCATACATGCATGAGGCGGGAAAGGACCAGGAAGTAACATCAGAGTTTATATGTAGTAAGTAGCTGGGTCCTTGAGTGCTTGAAGCACTCCAAAACACCTCACCAGAACCTTCGACACCTCATCCTGGCCATGTCCTGTGGACTCAGAAGGAGAGGAGGTGGTCGAGTCACCCTGCTGAAGTATTCAACTATTCACCTAAGCTGGGTGGACCTCTTTTTCACTCGAGTGTAGCTAAGAAGTTTGAAGACCTTCCCTATATAATGTTAAGAGATGAAAAATGTGTTTTCTTGAATCGGCTTAATGACACTGTGACTGGCAAGACACATTCGGATTTCAGTGATGTCAAAGATAACGTGTCTCAGAATCAATGACATGCATTGAAGGAGCTGACCTGTGGCAGAAAGAGTATACTATTATTTTAATGAGTTCACACTGTTTAATAAACTAGCAATGTATTTAAAAAAAACTATGATCCAGAAAGCAAGTTCTGATCCCAGTTTTCAAATTTGCCTTAGCAAGAAAGTCTTGTAGCTTTTCTCAAAGTCAGGATATTCCGCTCTGGCCAGGTCATCTGTGGATCCCACCTTGTTCTTGTTCCATCAGGTCTGAGCCTGGGTGTGTGCTCTCCTTGAGTAACATGACTGAAGACAAGCCATGTTTAACTTGGTCTTTCAAGTCTGCAGGATGCCGTCTCTCTGTCTCTGTCTGCCTCTCCACTGGCTTCTGGCAATGGACAACTTACTTTTCTGGGTGATTTCAATTACCTAGCTAGATGCATAACATAACACCTAACCAGTACAGCACAGGAGATGACTTAGCTTCCAAATGCCATGAGGAATATAATGTGCAGACTCCTGACACAGGGCATTTTAAGAATGACTTCCCAGGGGCGGTGGTGGTAAAGAACATACCTGTCAATGCAGGAGACGTGGGAGACATGGGTTTGATCCCTGGGTCGGTAAGATCCCTGGAGGAGGGCATGACAACCCACTCCAGTATTCTTGCCTGAAGAATCTAATGGACAGAAGAGCCTGGCAGATTGCAGTCCATGGGATCTGAAAGAGTCAGACACAGGTGAAGTGACTTAGCATACATGCATGAGGCGGGAAAGGACCAGGAAGTAACATCAGAGTTTATATGTAGTAAGTAGCTGGGTCCTTGAGTGCTTGAAGCACTCCAAAACACCTCACCAGAACCTTCGACACCTCATCCTGGCCATGTCCTGTGGACTCAGAAGGAGAGGAGGTGGTCGAGTCACCCTGCTGAAGTATTCAACTATTCACCTAAGCTGGGTGGACCTCTTTTTCACTCGAGTGTAGCTAAGAAGTTTGAAGACCTTCCCTATATAATGTTAAGAGATGAAAAATGTGTTTTCTTGAATCGGCTTAATGACACTGTGACTGGCAAGACACATTCGGATTTCAGTGATGTCAAAGATAACGTGTCTCAGAATCAATGACATGCATTGAAGGAGCTGACCTGTGGCAGAAAGAGTATACTATTATTTTAATGAGTTCACACTGTTTAATAAACTAGCAATGTATTTAAAAAAAACTATGATCCAGAAAGCAAGTTCTGATCCCAGTTTTCAAATTTGCCTTAGCAAGAAAGTCTTGTAGCTTTTCTCAAAGTCAGGATATTCCGCTCTGGCCAGGTCATCTGTGGATCCCACCTTGTTCTTGTTCCATCAGGTCTGAGCCTGGGTGTGTGCTCTCCTTGAGTAACATGACTGAAGACAAGCCATGTTTAACTTGGTCTTTCAAGTCTGCAGGATGCCGTCTCTCTGTCTCTGTCTGCCTCTCCACTGGCTTCTGGCAATGGACAACTTACTTTTCTGGGTGATTTCAATTACCTAGCTAGATGCATAACATAACACCTAACCAGTACAGCACAGGAGATGACTTAGCTTCCAAATGCCATGAGGAATATAATGTTGAAAGCTAATACAGTGTAAAAGCAAGGACTGTCTGTAGGATCTATTGTATCTGCCTTAACTATAATCTAACGCGTTCACTCTAAGCCATGTACTCAATGCTTGCTCAATTGATAGATTTAGTTTTGACAACAGCACTGTGTTACTTTTTCAACAATACAGAAAATAAGACAAAAGATGCAGCACACTTGGCTCTGTCTGAGCTGTCTCAATACCCCCATCATTCCCCGTCCACACAGCCAGGGTCCTGCCTACCTGCATGCTCGGGTTCTCCTTTGTGGGACATTTCTCATCAAGTGTTGTACAATACTCAAATTCCTCCCCATCAACTTAATATAAAAGCAATGATTTCTGGCTTGGTATCTCTTAAAATGTGAAAGTGACTATTTAGTCATTTGGGTTTTACTTATTTTTTCATAAAAACTTTCTAAAAGTTCATATCATATTTAAAATAAATAACGACCAAGGACCTACTACATAGCACAAGGAATTTGACTCAATATTCTATACCAACCTAAAGGAGGAAAGAATTTGAAAAAGAATGGATACGTTTATGGGTATAACTGAATCACTTTGCTATACACCTGAAATTAACACAACATTGTTAATCAGCTATACTCCAATATAAAACAGAATTTTAAAAAATTAGTGTTTTAGTCCACAGAGGCTTGACAGGACAGTAGGAAAGCGTCAATAAAGAAGTCAGTAGACAGTGTTATAAATGTTGCAAAATACACAAGTTCAAGTTAAAATTTCTGACTCCTATATGAAATTAATCTAAATAAAGCATGGACGATTAAAAAAAAGTTCTATCAAAAAGTTCAAAGTACATCTTAAAATGTCAAACAATCTGGACATGGCAATGTTCCAAGCTTGTCACACAGAATCACAAAGGACCCAGTGTTAGAGTGGAGATGGATTGGACCTCGTGAAGCTAATTCCATAGATCCAGGGCCAAGCACATGAGAGAATGTGTACATTTGATGCAATGTGCTCCTGGAACTGCAGTAGCGTCTTGACCACTGGACCACCCAGAAGTCCCATCACATGTTATTTTGAGGGTGGCGGATTCCTGCATGACTTTTTTTTATTACTTGGAAAACATAGTTTGTCTTAAACATTGTGTTTCCTTAAGTAAGGCCCACCAGCGGAGACACCAGACGCTGCCTCCTCCGAGGAACGCTGTGGCCCAGCCCTCTCCTTACAGCCTGGTGGCAGTAGTGCAGTCACGGAACGCCTGGCTGGGGAGGGCTTCCCGCCAAGTGTCCTTGGGGCCCGGTGCCTGGAGGAGCGAGCGCCATGTGTGGATACCTCAGCTCTCCACGTGTTTCTTGCAAACCGATGAACTTAACGCTGTGGCAGCTGCAAGACTGCCTAGCTCACAGCATCGTAGCCACTGCTGCTTCTGAGAATAAGAAGAGTGAGAAAACCTGCGTTTGGGGCCACTGAGTTGTGCAAAGTACTTCCTAGTGCAAATGTGATTTCTGAGAAGGCGGCTCTCTCTGCGGACTGAGAGGCACAGGGGTGGGGGCTGTGCTTTGTGAGCCAGTGTGTAAGAGACCCCTACTCAGCTTTCCCCTATGGATGGATCTCTCATGACTTATGCTTTCCTCTCACCCATGTGACTGGAATAGGTTGTGTCCCAAGATGGCACTGAGGGGTCCTAGCAAAAAATTAGAACTCTCACAGGACAGCTAGACAGGACAGCAAGGTACCTGACAGGCTTAGCAAATGGACCCAGTGGACACATCAGAGATCACCTACAGGAGACAGAAGATGAAAGTTAAACTCATACTCTCTCTCCTCCAAGCAGGTTTTGTTCTGGAGCTTTCTACCTCGACTCGAGACTCCACCAGCCATCCTCTTGTGAAAACAGAAGCCTTGGTGCCATTCTCAAAACTCACTTCCTCCAATCCATCGCTACCTTCTCTCCATAGGACTTCCTAAGTGTATCTTACACTTCTCTCTGTCACCAGCCAGGGGACACCGCCTCGTGAAGAAACAACTAAAATGACCTCCTCCCAAGTCTGCCCGTATCTGCCCTAACAATAGTCCCTACTCCCCAATTCATTCTCCACTCTATATTCAGCAAGGTCTTTTCTAAATGATCTTAGGCACCTGCCTTCCATCCTGACTATAGGTTTTCATGGAATTTAGGGTCAAAATAAAAATGCTTAAGAAGACCTTCAATGGCTTTTCATGACCCAAATGTCCACTCCTTTGACAGCCCAGTTTTTCACCATCCCCTCCCCTTCCTGTTTATCATAGCTTCATCCAGACAAGAAATTACACATACCATGTCCCCTGCCCCACCTGGCAACACTCTTTCGATCCTACAGGTAGAACCAAGCATCCCTGTCTTGGAAAGTATTCCTTTGCTTCTCTAATTAGACAGAATAACCTACCATTGCTCTCATGATGCTTATTTCATCTTCTTCATGGCATCAGCTGCATTGTTTGGGTGACTTTTTGATTAATTTCTTTTTCTACCACCAAAGCCTCTGTGCCCTGAGGCTCTTCCTCCAGCTCGTGGGCAGAGGTGAACTCTCATTAGTTGTTAAATGAATGAACAACCACAACATCCTTCCTCTCAGGACTTGGGCGCAACACTGAGATGGAGATTCAAGTTTCCACTCTTCCTGGCATGAACCGGGTAGGCTATTCAGTCTGAGTTACAGAAAATACAGAAACATGACAATGTGGGGATACCAGAATTAAGGGCACAGCATCAGATCTGCTCTACAGACAGTCCCCAATGTCTGATGGTTCGACTTAACCATTATTTTGACTTTATGATGGTGCAAAAATTATATGCATTCATTACAAGTCATACTTTAAATTTCAAATTTTGATCTTTTCCAAAGCCAGTGATATGCTGTATCATACTCTCTCCTGAGGTTCGGCACGGAAAGCCTCAGCTCCAATTCCAACATCAGATCATGAAAGCAAACTGCCCATATACTCACACCAGTCTGTGTCTGGACCAGCACCCTGCCTTTCACTCTCAGAACAGTATTCAATCAAGTACACGAGCGAGTCAACTCTTCATTATAAACTGAGCTTTGTGTTAGTGACCTTGTCCAACTGTAGGTTATCATGCAAGTTTTCTGAGCCTAGGGAAGGCAGGCTAGGCTAAGCTATGATGCTCAGCAGTTTTTATGCACTAAATGCATTTTGACGTGTGAAATTTTCAACCTAGAGTGAGTATATCAGGACAGAGCCCCGTCATAAGTGAAGGAAGATCTGTACTAGCTGAGTAGGGCACCCTTATTCTTCCTGTTTACAAAGACAAGTTCATTTTCTGCTCTGTGTGCAGGAAGACACAAAGGAGCATGCAAAACCAAAAGTATCTTCCAAAGATGTAGCTGTGTTCTGGTGGAAGTCCTTTTTATAGTAATAAGCGTTCCACTAGTTAGGCTTAATTCTTCCTGCCGGATCAGAGATGCTCAAATGTATAAAGGCTTTTTCAAACACAGTGAAAGCTTTCATCTGCCACCCAAGACAATCAGAACTGGTGTTCGATGGCTGGAAGTTGGTCTTCTGCACCCAGTGATTCAGGGACCAGGTCCTCTCTTTCTCGATGCTTCCCACTTCCCTGGCTGGCAGGTGTGGGCATACAGTGGCAGAAGGGCAGAGAAAAGCGTGGATGAGGCACGCATGGGGCATTAAGGCCTTGGCCCGGAAATGACACTGTGCCACCGACCCCACTGACCATGACTTGTGATGTTGTCAGAGCCAGATAGAGTGGGGAAAGGGGAAAGGTGGATGTAATCTCCACCTGTTGGCAGCAGTTCTATACCATGGAAAGGGAGGGCACATATAAGCTTGGGAGGACGGGTAGACAGTTTTGCCAAAAGTACCATGGGATCAGATAAGAAAAAAATGTCCAGAAGAACTTGCAAGTAGAGAAGAGAGTGTTAAAACAACAACAACAGCAACATACAGCTATGTGTAGACTACAATGCAAACAAAAATGTGTAGAACATTGCCCATGTTCTATACAAGTTCAGGGTTCCTGGTGGCTCAGATGGTAAAGAATCTGCCTGCCATTCAGGAGACCTGGGTTCAATCCCTGTATTGGGAAGATCCCCTAGAGAAGTGAACCCACGCTAACAGTGTTGTCTGGAGAATTCCATGGACAGAGGAGCCTGGCTGGCTGTAGTCCCATGGGGTTGCAAACTAACACACTCTCAGGCTCCACACTACATAGGACGTCAGGCCAGGGAGGAAAAGGACAAGGGCACAGCTGACAAGATGCTGTGCAACATGTATGTGAACAAACATATGTGTATGTGTATGTGTGCACATTCGATTTTTGGACGAATAGAAGATTTTTCAAATCTTTAGAACAGGCTTCAGTCTCCAGAATTTATTTTCTTCAAATGATTGTTAAGCGTTGGATTTTCCTTCTTTCCTTCCTGGAGAACCAGCAAAAGGTGTACCACCTTTTAAAAAATTACTTATTAGATAACTAAAGAGAACCGACTCTATTCCACAGGGAGCTCTACTCAGTGCTCTGCGATGTCCTAAATAGGAAGGAAATTTTTTAAAAAAGAGTGGACACACGTATACTCTACTTACAGCTGGTTCACTTTGCTGTACAGCAAAACCTAATACAATGTTTTAAAGCAACTATACTCCAATACAGAATTAATTTTTAAAAGCATGTTACTTGTCTTACAGGAGAAATGGAGCATTTGTCACACCTCACCCCTGTAAATAAACTTGACATTACAGCTTTTAACGATTGAGGGTATATTTACTGTGTAAAGTAGTAAATGGTATGCTTACTATGTAAGGTAGCAAATTTCATGGCAAAAAAAAAAAAAAAGATCACTGTTAACTAAGCAAGAAAGCCACCACAGTAGCGAATGAACTGGAGTGAAAATAGGAAAATACTACAAACCTAAACAATTTTATAGAACAAGAACCAAGAGAGGAGATTTGGCTCTAACTGGTTATGTTTTCACTACTGATAGTAGTAATAGCAATAGCAGCAGTGGTAATATATTCATCAAGAACTGTTCTCACATTAACATGAGTTTTCTCACACAGTCAGAGCACAGGATGGGGAGTTGTCAACAACAGCAACATACATGCTCTGCCAAAATGTGTAGAACATTGCCCATGTTCTATACAAGTTCAGGGTTCCTGGTGGCTCAGATGGTAAAGAATCTGCCTGCCATTCAGGAGACCTGGGTTCAATCCCTGTATTGGGAAGATCCCCTAGAGAAGTGAACCCACGCTAACAGTGTTGTCTGGAGAATTCCATGGACAGAGGAGCCTGGCTGGCTGTAGTCCCATGGGGTTGCAAACTAACACACTCTCAGGCTCCACACTACATAGGACGTCAGGCCAGGGAGGAAAAGGACAAGGGCACAGCTGACAAGATGCTGTGCAACATGTATGTGAACAAACATATGTGTATGTGTATGTGTGCACATTCGATTTTTGGACGAATAGAAGATTTTTCAAATCTTTAGAACAGGCTTCAGTCTCCAGAATTTATTTTCTTCAAATGATTGTTAAGCGTTGGATTTTCCTTCTTTCCTTCCTGGAGAACCAGCAAAAGGTGTACCACCTTTTAAAAAATTACTTATTAGATAACTAAAGAGAACCGACTCTATTCCACAGGGAGCTCTACTCAGTGCTCTGCGATGTCCTAAATAGGAAGGAAATTTTTTAAAAAAGAGTGGACACACGTATACTCTACTTACAGCTGGTTCACTTTGCTGTACAGCAAAACCTAATACAATGTTTTAAAGCAACTATACTCCAATACAGAATTAATTTTTAAAAGCATGTTACTTGTCTTACAGGAGAAATGGAGCATTTGTCACACCTCACCCCTGTAAATAAACTTGACATTACAGCTTTTAACGATTGAGGGTATATTTACTGTGTAAAGTAGTAAATGGTATGCTTACTATGTAAGGTAGCAAATTTCATGGCAAAAAAAAAAAAAAGATCACTGTTAACTAAGCAAGAAAGCCACCACAGTAGCGAATGAACTGGAGTGAAAATAGGAAAATACTACAAACCTAAACAATTTTATAGAACAAGAACCAAGAGAGGAGATTTGGCTCTAACTGGTTATGTTTTCACTACTGATAGTAGTAATAGCAATAGCAGCAGTGGTAATATATTCATCAAGAACTGTTCTCACATTAACATGAGTTTTCTCACACAGTCAGAGCACAGGATGAGGCAGGTAGTATTACGTCATCAAATTTTCAGGCTCCGATTGGTAAAGAAACTTCCCCTAGCTCATTTACGTTATAAGAAACAGAATGAATGTGAACCCAAGTCCTGAGTTTAAGAACTGGAACCCAATCCAGCCCTCGGAAATGCTACACTAAGGAATTTTACTTGCAAATTCATGGAATTCTAGGCAACTCGAATGGAAACAGAAATAGCACAAAATCAAGAAACACTTTCAATCAAACCTACTTCGCATCTCTCAGAAGTCATAAACAGGGCCAACACTTATAAAAAGCAGGTTTTCAAGGGTTTAATGTCCAATCACTTCCATCCACCTTCTAAATATCTCAGTTCACGGCCCTTCTCTCCCTGCACACTTTCTCTCAGGACAGTCTTACTAAATCCCCTGAATTAAAATGCTGTAGACTTCCATTGTTGCAGATCTTCATCCATACTTTCTACCTGAGGCCTAAACCTTATCTCTGTGTCCATTTCCTGTTGTCTAAAATGACAAGGTTGTGTCCCACCAACACCACGTGGGCCCTGACCCCTCCATGCCCCTCAGACCCACTCTCCTTCCCAAGGTACACCCCTGCTCTGATGAAGGGCACTGCGACCCACCCCCTTACTCAGCTCCGGTACCTGGAGGTCCTCCTCACTGGGCATCCTCATCTCCAGCTGCCAAGGCCAATCCAGAAGCAAGCGTTCTTGGCCCTGGGCCTAACGGGCACATCCATGCCATGTGCTTCCCCCACCTGCACCACCACCATGCCTGTGCCACCCGCTTCTTTCCTTCCTGGAGAACCAGCCGTCTCCTCACCCCACTCGCAACTTCCACCTTTGCTCTGCTCAAAGCCATCTTCCACAGCACAGCAAGAGAGTTTCTTAAAATGTAAATAAGCCCATGAAAGGTCTTCACATACAATCTGCTTAAAGGTTCTGTTTGCAATTCAAATAAAATCCAAACCCTTAGCATAGCCCACAAAGCCCTCTGTTCCAGCCTGGATCTCATACTTGATCCTGTGGACTTTTTGTTCCACTCTTCTTTCGTCTTTTTTCTCCCCTATATTGGGCATGGAATATGCATTTATCTTTTTTGTTGTTTTTTTAATTTTGGCCTCTTTTATCGGTCCTCCATTTATTTCTTTTCACCCATCTTTATTCTTTGGCCTGTGTGGGTCTCCCGTTGCCATGGCCTCTCTCGCCGCAGAGCACCAGCTCTGGCGCCAGCCCTCCAGACGCTGGCTCGCAATTTGACGAGTCCAGCCACCCCACGGCACGTGGGATCTTCCCGGGCCAGGGATCAAACCAATGCCCCTTGCACTGCAAGGCAGACTCCTTACCCACTGGACCACCAGGGGAGCCCTGAATTTATCTTTAGCTACACTTCTTCCTTCCTACTCCCCATCACCAAATCCTTCTTGTGGAGTCCTGTACCAAGGTCACAGGACAAAATTCTCTGAGATTGACCAAGCTCTGTAGCACCTGTTGCCATGAGCTTCAGGATCTAAACCAACCTGTGGCTGATCCCATATTAGGTAAAATACCCGCCCCATTATCCATCCTACAGCATCCCAACCATTCACCTAATGCCACCCTTCCAGTAGGAATTTTCTGTTTCTTGAGGTTGTATGAATTGCCTACTAGCCCACGGAAGGGGTCGGCTCTCTCCCGAGTCAGCTGCTGTTCTAACAGTGTCTCTCATTCTAACAAACTCTCCTCTCATTTTGCTTCATGTTGGAGCATCCTTTTCCAACCCACATGCATACCATGACACTTCTTTTCACATTATGGACTGACTCGCTGATCATCCTTCCTACAGGAGATTCCCAACTCTGATTCTCTCCTCTATTTCAGCCCCTGGATCTTTCCCTTTACATCTTTCAACAATTTGTCCACTTATTTCCTAGACTTGCCTTCATCTTCCCCCTCCCTATACATAAGCACCGTAAGAGCAGGGGTCTGCTCACTGTGCCCAGAACTGTACCCCTGGTGCCAGGAGCAATACCTTTCTCTCTCTCTCTCTCTCTCTTTTTTTGCCTCACCACATGGCATGTAGGATCCGAGATCCCCAGCCAGGGATCGAACCCCATCCCCTGCACTGGAACCCCATCTCCTGGGCTGCTGTCTTCTGGAACATGCTCGTGAGGGAGAGAATGGTGGAACACATGAACAAGAAGAGGAAGAAATAAATACGTCAAAGAGATGCACTTACTCTCTGCATGTGAGAAAACCTTAACCTAAATACTTCTGTCCTATAGAGAAAAGCACATCTTTTCTAACCTCTTACTTAACAACTTAATAACTAATAACCCCATTCAAGTGTTTGAGAACCATGAACCTGGCAGGGAATCTGCCACCAGGCCTGCAGGGGCTCTTGTGTTTGGGTCAATGGACTCTGCTTTCATGGGTAATCAGTTGGCTCAGATGGACTGTTAGGGGTCTTGATCTTGGTTGCCTTTGGGAGAAGCATTGTGCTTGGGGGAAAATCACCCAAAGAAGCCACCTTCCCCCTTTCTGGAAGCACAAGAGACTCTGCCCTCCACCTGAGGGCATGGAAGGGTAATCTCATCGCGATTTGGTATGAAGCAGAAAGTCAAGGGGACTTATTTAATAAGTAACTCTTTCATTAAAAAGGAATCAGTTACCCTCGTTTGGAAACATCTGGACGAATCACAAATATGTCCTATAGTCAGATCAGAAACACAGTGTTCCAGTTTATTAGCAGGAGGTCTGAACACAGAGCAATCAGAATTCTAAGCCTCCAGTTCTCCGTTGGATTCTCATTTCCAAACTAAAGGTGAAAGGAAGATCGAACACGCTTTTAATCCCCACAAGAGAAGCTGCTGCACGGAGGAGCCTGCCCACCACAACAGAAGGCAGACCCCACTCGCCACCGCTGGAGAAAAGCCCCGCGGCCATGAAGACCCAGCACAGCCAAAGGAAATACACAAAATTACATAGCTTAAAATAACACATATTTTGAAAACCAAGTAGAGTGTGAGTTTTCTGACTTTGCCATTAGCAATGTGGCAACAGAGGAAGCTCTCGGCTCCTCAAATCTAGGTTTACCCAAGCCAAAGGTTTCCTTTATTCTCATATCCTCAGGGATCTATTGTTTTTTTATCACCCAGCTCTAATTCTTTCCCCTCGGATAACTCTTTGAAAGTATGGACCTCTCTGCTCTCAGCCCAGGGGTTCTGGCAGAGCTGACGGACAGCACTCTGAGACCACAGCCTGAGCTATGGGAGTGGCGCATTCTCCAGTGAGAGAACTTGGTTCCACACTGACCACACACCCGAGTCAGTTAATTCGGCTCAGGTGACCTTGGTATTTCTAAGAAAGAACACACACTCTTTTTTCTTTTCTAGACTGACAACTGGAAAAATAAAAGAGGACAGAGTTTGAACCCTCTCTTGCTAACATACCAGTCTAAAGATAAAAGTTGCTAGATACACATCTGGAGAAAACCATAATTTGAAAAGATACCTGGACCCCAATGCTCGCTGTAGCACTGTTTACAGTAGTTGAGACATGGAAGCAGCCAAAATGTCCATCAACAGAAGAGTGGATAAAAAACACTGTGGTATGTATATACAATGGAATATTACTCAGTAATGTAAAAGAACAAAATAATGCCTTTCTCAGCAACATGGATGGACCTAGAGATTATTGTACTGAGTTAAGTAAGTCAGAGGGAGAAAGACAAATAGCATAGGATATCGATTATTTGGGGAATCTAAAGAAATAGTACAAACGAACTTACTTACAAAACAGAAGTAGAACCACAGACATAGAAAATAAAGGTATGGTTACCACAGAGAAGTTGGGGGGTTAAATTGAGAGACTGAGATTAACATATACAAACTACTATATGTAAAATACATAACTAACAAGGACCTACTATATAGCACAGGGAACTCTATGCAATACTCTGTAATGGCCTATATGGAAAAGCATCTAAAAAAGAGTGGATATATGTGAATGTATAACTAATTCACTTTGCTATACAGCAGAAACTAACACAATATTGTAAATCAACTATTCTCCAATGAATTTTAAAAAAAAAAGTAGTTTAAATGTAACCTTGGGGATGAGAACTAAGTGGTGTGTAAACATATTTGGTATGCTCCATTGAGTTACATGTAACCTAGTGACCTTCCTGAATGGTTTAAACTTCTTTCTTCTTTTTCCCCGTAATGCCTCTTTTATTTATATTTATTTTCATCCATCTTTATTCTTCTGCCTATGTGGGCCTCCCATTGCAGTGGCTTCTCTCATTGCAGGGCACTGGCTCTGGGCTCATGCACTCCAGAGCTGGCTCACAATTGGACACATGGGTTCAACTGCTCTGCAGCACTTGGGATCTTCCCCTGCCAGGTATCGAACCTCTGCTCCTTGCACTGCAAGGCGGTGTCCTTACCCACTGGACCACCAGGGAAGCCCCTGAATGCTTCAGCTTAAGTTAGCCCCCAGATTACCTCTGCCTTGATTAAAGTCCAATTTTGTGATAGCTGTGATGGAAAGTGCCCCCAGTCACGACATGGTAAAAGCCTTTCTTGAAGTGGAATATCCATTTATTTACTCTTTACCATGCTCAGAATTACATCAAGGATATTCCAGGCATCGGTGACAGGGCATAGGAACAAAAAATAAGCAGACATAAAGTCCATCGTCACCAGCAGTTCACCGTCTAGTAGTGAAAACAGGTGAATAAACAAATAATTCAAATGCAGTGTGATAACAGCGGAACAAGACCACGGCCTGAAGCAGGAAGTGATAAACCATGCCCGAGCTGACAGCAGAAGGTGCCCGGAGCAGAGCGAGCTGGGTGGGGGAGGGGTGGCAGGTTTACCTGCTCTGCACCCAGTTCTCAGCAAGACTCCTTGTTTGAAGACCTGCAGAAGTTTCCAGATCAAAGAATCGGGTGCAGAGGAGAGGTTTGGAGAGATGGGCCTTTCTCCAGTCTGTAAAGGCCGCGGATGTGACCCCAGTGGTCTGGATTTCAGCCTGTTGGCAGTGAAGGGTCACCAAAGCCTCCTAACGTTTACTCTGGTAAATCCGTCTGTCAGTAGCTTAGGCGGAGGGACAAGCCCCAGGACCCCAAGGCAAGGGCTGGGACCAAGGGAAGGCCAGGAGGCTGAGGGAGGAAACCAGAGCTTCTCAGGAGACCTGGTCAGTACCGAGGGGCCGTCAGCAGGAGGGGTCAAGTGGAAAACCCCCCAGGCCCTGCCCCAGCGTGGACCCCGGCAGCCTGCTCAGGGCGGGGCGCAGGGCCTCAGAAGCATCTCCCCACTGGCTCTCAATCCCAGCTTCTCCTCCCTTGTCTTACAAAGCTTCCCTTTCTCTTCCTGTCTGCTACCAGCTTATTTCTATTTTCCCTCAAGAATTTACAGTTTGGCCACTTCCCTTTTTTATTTTGTAACTGTATATTGCTGTCATCGTCTTCCTAAGAAACCTTTGGTTGATATACGCTGGCTCTCACGCTCTCATTCTCTTTATTTCTTTGTCTTTCCTCTACGGTCTCTCCCTCCCAGCCCTCCTTAGCACAGGCCCGGGGGCACGAGCTCCGTGGAGGGACTGGGGTCGGAGTGGGTTCACTGTAGAAGGACCCTGGGACGCCAGGCGCGCAAGGGAGGCTTCTCACCTGCTCAGCCCTTTCAGGGCCGCCCCTCCGCCCCGCGGCCACGTGGCCCCCGCGGCACATGGCGTACGTAGGAAGTGGCATCTCGGTCTAGAAGATGGGAAACAGCTTAGGAAGGGCTCGAGTGCAGCTCCCGCAAACGCCTCGCGGCCTCTGATGTGGGCGGAAGTGAGCTCAGCCCGCATGCTCCGCTGCTTCCCCTCCCCCGGCGTGCAGCTGCAGCGCCTGTGCTCTGCAGCTTGGGCGCCACAGAGCCGTGACCTTGGCGCCCGAGGCCCGGGGGGCGAACAATAGGAAGGGGGCCCTGGGTCCCCCTGCAGGAGGCCTTCCCCGCCCACAGCTCAGAGCTGCTTGGAGCACCCTTCCAGGCGCTGCGAACCCTTCCTCTGTGATGAAAAAGCCGGTGAGAGGCTGCCGGGCAGCGAGGAGAGGTTTGGAGAGATGGGCCTTTCTCCAGTCTGTAAAGGCCGCGGATGTGACCCCAGTGGTCTGGATTTCAGCCTGTTGGCAGTGAAGGGTCACCAAAGCCTCCTAACGTTTACTCTGGTAAATCCGTCTGTCAGTAGCTTAGGCGGAGGGACAAGCCCCAGGACCCCAAGGCAAGGGCTGGGACCAAGGGAAGGCCAGGAGGCTGAGGGAGGAAACCAGAGCTTCTCAGGAGACCTGGTCAGTACCGAGGGGCCGTCAGCAGGAGGGGTCAAGTGGAAAACCCCCCAGGCCCTGCCCCAGCGTGGACCCCGGCAGCCTGCTCAGGGCGGGGGCGTGCGGGCCTCAGAAGCATCTCCCCACTGGCTCTCAATCCCAGCTTCTCCTCCCTTGTCTTACAAAGCTTCCCTTTCTCTTCCTGTCTGCTACCAGCTTATTTCCATTTTCCCTCAAGAATTTACAGTTTGGCCACTTCCCTTTTTTATTTTGTAACTGTATATTGCTGTCATCGTCTTCCTAAGAAACCTTTGGTTGATATACGCTGGCTCTCACGCTCTCATTCTCTTTATTTCTTTGTCTTTCCTCTACGGTCTCTCCCTCCCAGCCCTCCTTAGCACAGGCCCGGGGGCACGAGCTCCGTGGAGGGACTGGGGTCGGAGTGGGTTCACTGTAGAAGGACCCTGGGACGCCAGGCGCGCAAGGGAGGCTTCTCACCTGCTCAGCCCTTTCAGGGCCGCCCCTCCGCCCCGCGGCCACGTGGCCCCCGCGGCACATGGCGTACGTAGGAAGTGGCATCTCGGTCTAGAAGATGGGAAACAGCTTAGGGAGGGCTCGAGTGCAGCTCCCGCAAACGCCTCGCGGCCTCTGATGTGGGCGGAAGTGAGCTCAGCCCGCATGCTCCGCTGCTTCCCCTCCCCCGGCGTGCAGCTGCAGCGCCTGTGCTCTGCAGCTTGGGCGCCACAGAGCCGTGACCTTGGCGCCCGAGGCCCGGGGGCCGAACAATAGGAAGGGGGCCCTGGGTCCCCCTGCAGGAGGCCTTCCCCGCCCACAGCTCAGAGCTGCTTGGAGCACCCTTCCAGGCGCTGCGAACCCTTCCTCTGTGATGAAAAAGCCGGTGAGAGGCTGCCGGAAGTCAGCGGTTCCTTGCTCACAGGACTGCCCCAGCCCGGCCCCTCTAGCTGCCTTGGTCCGGAGCCGCTGGGCGCTGGCCCTGCCCACCTGGGGGTGCTCTCCAGTGACCCGTGGATGGGAGCTGGGCTGGGGCAGAGAGCAGAGGCTGTTCCCTGAGACACGCCCGGGGCGCACACCCACCCCACCCCCAGCTTACTTGCACAGCCTAGCCCTTAAATAAGAAGCTCTGCTTTGGAGTGGCTTGAAATGTCTGCCACACCTGCCAAGCAACACTACGAGTGAGGAGAGAGCCGCTGCCCTGTGACCGTGGCGTCGAGGGTCCATTCAAGGAAAAGTGATGATCTCAAAGCAACAAAAAGGGGCTGGGGGACTGAACAGGGCCAATGGCAGTGGCAGAATGACCCATCGTCTAAAGTATAGGCTGGAGGAAAGGATCTCTTCTAATCCTAGTCACCGACTTCAAGACTGCTGAAGGAACTCAATTGATTCAGTAGGATTTATTCTCCTGATCCCAACAGATCCAAGTGAATAAGATCCTTACAAGTCAGATTTTTGGTTTTGTTTTTTTTTTTTTTTGGATGTTTCCTTTGATCTTTGTTTCTTTGAAAGATAAGAACCAGGTCTGCATAGTTCTGTGCTTGAAGGCGGAGATGTTCTGCCCGATGGCCTGAGGTGGTGGTTTAGAGCATGTATGAGCCTCGGGTTTCTGAATAAACAGGCCATGCTTCTGTGCCAGTGGTGGAATGTGCTTCAGGTGCACACTCACGGGCACAGGGGCCTCTGCTCCGTGTTATGTGGCAGCCCAGATGGGAGATGCCTTGGGGAGGCGGGATACATGTCTGTGTGTGGCTGAGTTCCTCTGCCCTCCGGAAACTGTCACAGCATGGTTAATCGCCTGCACTCCAATATAAAATAGGAAGGATAAAAGAGGTACACATTCAGGGATGAATTCATCCTTCTCCCTCTAAAACGGGTGCATTTTGTTGATGAATATAAAAGTAGGTTCTGAAAATCACATTTTGTAAGATTTCACTGATGTAAGAGTCTGTGTGTGTACACAAACGTACACATGGAGATGACCATCTGCCAAGAGGCAAACGGGGATTATCTCTGGGGGCTGGATTGTCAGGTGACATAATTTTATTCTTCATACGTGTTAAATTTTTTTTTTTTTTGCAGTGAGTGTTATATCGTCTTAAAAAGTATAAGAAAGCAAATAGACATATTGTTTTTAATCCCATCCTATTTAATCTGTTCTGTTAACCAGGAACATAGTCTATATGCACCGTACCCAGACATGAAGTTAGCTTTCTCAAGAAAAATCCTACAACAGTATGGAACCATTTTTACCTTACACCCATAGTTCTTTTTCTTTTCCCCTTAGGATAGCATTTGAGTTTGTGGTTTGTATTTCAAAGAATTTCGAATTCTAAATAAAAACGTCCTCTAGCACTGTATTTTCCCCTGTACCTAAGGAAAGAATTATTCATATACTGTAGGCAGGCTAAACCATAAGAAAAGACTGTTACACTTTCAACAAGTCTCTTTCTTATTCACTTAAAGCGTCATCCTAAAGGAAGGTCTGTACACTTCCACAAACCTGCCTTTTAACGCTCTCACCTCATGGTATTATGAATGAACTGCACATGCATTGTTTTCACATCGATGTACACAATTATGAAATGAGTCACACTCAGAATCACATTGGTGTATACGTATACTTTTTCTCACCATGGAATTTATTCTTCATTTTTAGCATCTTTAGCCATGTTTCATAGATCTTCGCCAGGGCTAAAGGAGGGTCCTGCTTACAAAGTGGTTCATTTTAAAATTTTAAACTAGCCACGTAGATGGCAGGGGGCATCACAATGTATAAAGTAATTATCCTCCAGGTAAGATAAATAAATACATATTTTAAAACTAGCCACATGCAGCAAGTAGAACGAAAATAACATTCTTACCCTCTTCCTTAGAGGATTAAAACATGCTCAGTGCTGTTCATGCTGAGGTACTCAGGGTAGCTCAGGCAGAAATAGAAAACTGTGAGATGATAGGGTTACTCATGCCTATCTTTCTGGTCTGTTTCATTCATCCTTCTGAGCAAACCCTTTCTCAAGTCAGGGCCAGAGAATGTCCATCCTGATGCAGTGGATGGAGTCCTCAACTGAACATCAAAGATCTGTTCTTAGAAGTGAGTCTTATTTCTGCTCTTAATTAGTTAAGTGATTTCTGCAAATGACTTAACTGGTCTGAGCACGTGTCGGTTTTGTAACTGGGAGAACAAATGGCTTGGGCTGGGTGTCTCTAAGGTTCTAATGCGCTGACATTCGAATCGGGAAAACACTGTTGCTGATCTTTCCTGACAGGAAAAACGTGAAACAGAAAGACGAAGTCCCCGCAGCGCGGGTCTAAAGCTGTGCCAGCCCAGGCAGGCACACCGGTTTCTCTCACGCAATCAGATCTCTCCCACACCTGGGTTTAAGCACCAGCGCTCTGAGCCTCTATTCAGTGACCCCTTGTCCGTGCTTGTTGGCGTCAGGTGCAGTGTGTAGCTCGGTTGAAATCAGCACATAATGATGTCTACTCCTGTGTTTTTTTCGCTCCTATCTGACTTCCCTCTTCTCTGAATAGCGTCGTAGGTTGGCACTTAGACCTAGCTCCAGTGCAGCTCCCTGGGATTCCAGAAAATGGTAAGAGGATCACAAGCAAATGTGCATCTGAAATCTGAACGTGTCTTGGTGACAAGGCGTCAGGGCACTGCTGCTCCTCCAGCGCGGGATGCAGTTGTGATGGTTTCCTCGGCGATAAGAGGCCCTGGACTCCGACAGTAACATCCTCAGCAACGCACGTCATCAACTCGGTGGGCGTGTCTGAGGATTTCCTCGGCAGTGACCTGGACCAGCAGCACCTCTCAGCCAGCACTAGAGAAAGAGGGACGTCACCAGAGCTGGAAGGAGGCAGGGCCGGCTCAGAGGACAGGTCCGAGGCACCACGGGTGAGTCTGCCCTCTCCTGCCCCGTAGACGATGCTCAGGACAGTGAAGAGGGATGCTGGAAAGGCCAGACAGGGTCCAGCCATGGCAGGAGGGATATTGTGAACCTTTTCTTGCCATCTGTCTAGGAAACACATTTGACTTGTATTTTAATGAACCACTATTTGACCCCAGCCACCTGAAAATCCTCTGTAACTAGTCTAAATCACCTATAATGAACCTCTACATTTTCCGTGATTTCCAGAATCCTAACACTAATACAGTAATCCATGACATAGTACACGCCACTAAATAATATGCCAAAAGCTTTCAAGGACATAGATATAGCTCATTTGGGGGCTTCCCGAATGGCTAAGCAGGTAAAGAACCAACTTTCAATGCAGAAGGCAAAGGAGGGAATTCTGTTCCTGTGTCAGGAAGATGCCCTGGAGGAGGAAATGGCAGCCCACTCCAGTCTTCTTGCCTGGAGAATCCCATGGACAGAGGAGCCTGGTGGGCTGCAGTCCATGGGGTCACAAAGAATCAGACATGGCCAAAGCAATTGAGCATGCACACATAGGCCATTACTAATCCACCGCATTAATAAAATATATTTAAACTACAAATTTGTATTGAACATCCACCCTTATTAATTAGATATGATGCTACTATAGCAATAGTGTGAGATTCAGGTGAACTATCCATCAAAATAGAGAATAAGATAAAATTTAAGAGACAGGTTATGATTCCAACCACAACAATAAAAACAGTAGCAACAGGGCCTCCCCGGTCACTCAGTGGTAAAGAATGTGCCTGCCAATGGAAGAGACACATGTTAGATCCCACATGCCACAGAGCAGCGAAGCCCATGCACCACGGCTACAGAGCCTGTGCTCTAGAGCTCAGGAGCCACACCGCTGAGGCCAGTTCACCTAGAGACGATGCTCTGAAACAAGAGATGTCACCGCAGTGAGAAGCCACGCACCCCAAGTAAAGAGCAGCTCAGGCTCAGTGAAACTTAGAGAAAGCCCACGTAGCAACGAAGACCCCACTCGACCAAAAACAAATAAATAAACAAAACAATGGCAACAAGTCAGTAGCCACCATTTATCAGCCACTTGCTGTACACCAGGCATTTTCTGAAAACTTCTGCATAGGTTTCTTCCTTTGATTGTTGAAACCAATACGGAGCAATGAGCTCTCATCAATGTTGCACAGCTCGGAGGTGAAATTGAAAGCCAGCTAAAAAAGTGTGTGGCTATTATTTTGGGGGGGAGTATTCTTATTGTCTGTGTGGTTTTTAAAAAATTTTAAAACCATTTTCCGTGATTTCCAGAATCCTAACACTAATACAGTAATCCATGACATAGTACACGCCACTAAATAATATGCCAAAAGCTTTCAAGGACATAGATATAGCTCATTTGGGGGCTTCCCGAATGGCTAAGCAGGTAAAGAACCAACTTTCAATGCAGAAGGCAAAGGAGGGAATTCTGTTCCTGTGTCAGGAAGATCCCCTGGAGAAGGAAACGGCAACCCACTCCAGTCTTCTTGCCTGGAGAATCCCATGAACAGAGCAGCCTGGCGGGCTGCAGTCCACGGGGTCACAAAGAATCAGACATGGCCAAAGCAATTGAGCATGCACACATAGGCCATTACTAATCCACCGCATTAATAAAATATATTTAAACTACAAATTTGTATTGAACATCCACCCTTATTAATTAGATATGATGCTACTATAGCAATAGTGTGAGATTCAGGTGAACTATCCATCAAAATAGAGAATAAGATAAAATTTAAGAGACAGGTTATGATTCCAACCACAACAATAAAAACAGTAGCAACAGGGCCTCCCCGGTCACTCAGTGGTAAAGAATGTGCCTGCCAATGGAAGAGACACATGTTAGATCCCACATGCCACAGAGCAGCGAAGCCCATGCACCACGGCTACAGAGCCTGTGCTCTAGAGCTCAGGAGCCACACCGCTGAGGCCAGTTCACCTAGAGACGATGCTCTGAAACAAGAGATGTCACCGCAGTGAGAAGCCACGCACCCCAAGTAAAGAGCAGCTCAGGCTCAGTGAAACTTAGAGAAAGCCCACGTAGCAACGAAGACCCCACTCGACCAAAAACAAATAAATAAACAAAACAATGGCAACAAGTCAGTAGCCACCATTTATCAGCCACTTGCTGTACACCAGGCATTTTCTGAAAACTTCTGCATAGGTTTCTTCCTTTGATTGTTGAAACCAATACGGAGCAATGAGCTCTCATCAATGTTGCACAGCTCGGAGGTGAAATTGAAAGCCAGCTAAAAAAGTGTGTGGCTATTATTTTGGGGGGGAGTATTCTTATTGTCTGTGTGGTTATATTAATCTACCTTAATTGTTAATTTAAAGATAAGAAGAGTTTTCTTACAAATTCACATTTTTCATTTCTCTTGAGAAACTAGAAGACACTGTATTAAACTAGGGCTTTTTGTTGTTGTTGCTCAACCCCCAAGTTTTGTCTCTGTGACTCCATGGACGGCAGCATGCCAGGCTTCCCTGTCCTTCACCAACTCCCGTAGTTTGCCCAAGTTCATGTCCATTAAATTGGTCTTTACATTTTACATAATAATAACATGATGAAGATGAATAATGGATGTCAGCTCTAAACTAGGCTTCAACTGTCCACCAATGTATTCTTTGAGAAAGGCAAAGTTCAAGTTCAGTTTGGACTTGAATAAATTAATAAATTAATTAAATTAATAAATTAACTTTCACAAGGAAGCACCCCACATCAAGGAACAGATCATTATTAATACTTCCAAACTTCCTCAGCCCCTGTGATCTCTCCCTGCCCCTCCCCCCATCTGAGGTCATTAGTATCTGGACTTTACACATAGATTATTTTTGCTTGTTTTTAAATTTTACATAAGACACATACAATTTATTTTGTGTGTGTGACTTCTACCACCCACCATTGTCTTTTTGAGATTCATTCACACCGTATGGGTGATTTGCAGCTTGTTTATTGTGGCTGTGAATTAGAATTCCATTCACAAATACATCAATTTTTTTTACCATTCCACTGTTGACTCACATCCTGCTTTTTTCTAGTTTATGCCTATTGCAAATAATGCTGTGTGGTACATCTGGTGGTGAATATATGTGCATTTTCTTATGAGAATCAGCCAAGGAGTAGGATCGCTAGGTCCTCAGGTACGCGTATATTCGGCTTAGTTCCAGCGTGTGTGCTCAGTCATGTCGAGCTCTTTGCGACCTCATGGACTGTAGCCCGGCAGGCTCCTCTGTCCGTGAGCCGCTCCAGGCAAGAACAATGGAGTGGGTTGCCGTGCCCTCCTTCAGGGCATCTCACTGACCACAGGTGGAACCTGCATCTCCTGCATTGGAGCTCTTTCTGCCGACCTTAGTTAGATATTGTCAAAAAGTGTGTGGCTTTTTATTTAATTTTTTTTCTACCTGAATTGTTAATTTAAAGATAAGAAGAGTTTTCTTACAAATTCACATTTTTCATTTCTCTTGAGAAACTAGAAGACACTGTATTAAACTAGGGCTTTTTGTTGTTGTTGCTCAACCCCCAAGTTTTGTCTCTGTGACTCCATGGACGGCAGCATGCCAGGCTTCCCTGTCCTTCACCAACTCCCGTAGTTTGCCCAAGTTCATGTCCATTAAATTGGTCTTTACATTTTACATAATAATAACATGATGAAGATGAATAATGGATGTCAGCTCTAAACTAGGCTTCAACTGTCCACCAATGTATTCTTTGAGAAAGGCAAAGTTCAAGTTCAGTTTGGACTTGAATAAATTAATAAATTAATTAAATTAATAAATTAACTTTCACAAGGAAGCACCCCACATCAAGGAACAGATCATTATTAATACTTCCAAACTTCCTCAGCCCCTGTGATCTCTCCCTGCCCCTCCCCCCATCTGAGGTCATTAGTATCTGGACTTTACACATAGATTATTTTTGCTTGTTTTTAAATTTTACATAAGACACATACAATTTATTTTGTGTGTGTGACTTCTACCACCCACCATTGTCTTTTTGAGATTCATTCACACCGTATGGGTGATTTGCAGCTTGTTTATTGTGGCTGTGAATTAGAATTCCATTCACAAATACATCAATTTTTTTTACCATTCCACTGTTGACTCACATCCTGCTTTTTTCTAGTTTATGCCTATTGCAAATAATGCTGTGTGGTACATCTGGTGGTGAATATATGTGCATTTTCTTATGAGAATCAGCCAAGGAGTAGGATCGCTAGGTCCTCAGGTACGCGTATATTCGGCTTAGTTCCAGCGTGTGTGCTCAGTCATGTCGAGCTCTTTGCGACCTCATGGACTGTAGCCCGGCAGGCTCCTCTGTCCGTGAGCCGCTCCAGGCAAGAACAATGGAGTGGGTTGCCGTGCCCTCCTTCAGGGCATCTCACTGACCACAGGTGGAACCTGCATCTCCTGCATTGGACTGGCAGATTCTTTATCACTGAGCCACCAGGGAAGCTCAGCTTAGTTAGATATTGTCAAAAATATTTCCCAAGTGACTGTACCAGTGCGTACTGTCATTAGAAGTATATGAGTCCTCTGCCTGCACCCAGTTCTCATCTTCCCCCTTTTTAGCTTTCCTTTCCATTTTTGGTCTTCCAGTGACTGTGTAATGGTATCACATCATACTTTTGGTCTGCATTTCCCTGATGGTGAATGAAACGGAGTAGTTTTGTTAAGTCTGTTGACAATTCTCTTTTGTAAAGTATGTGTCTGTCTTTCACTCGTTGTTTTTTTTTGAGTTGTCCTTCCCTTCCTAGTTGATTAGTAGACATTCTTGATATGTCCTAGATATAAATTTTTGTGAGACATATGCATTGCAAATCCTTTACTCCTACAATGTAGCTTAATTTTTATGCCTTAACAGTGTCTTTTGGCGAACAAAATTTTTCCTTTTTAATGTAATCCAATTTGCCATTTTTTTGTATCATTTTTAAAAAATTTTTGACTGTTCTGGGCCTTCATTGCTGAACCTGGGCTTTCTATAGTTGTGGTAAGTGGACTTCTCATCGTGGTGGCTTCTCTTGTTTCAGAGCACAGGCTCTGGGTGCAAAGGCTCAGAAGTTGTGGTGCACTGGCTTAGTTGCTCTGTAGCATGCGGAAGCTTCCCTGACCAGAAATTGAAACCATGTCCCCTGCACTGGCAGGTGGAGTCTTATACACTTTACCACCAGAGCAGTCCAGTATCATTCCTTTTTTTATACATTTTGTCCATTCATTCATTCATTTTGTATTTCTCCTTCTATGAATTTTCGTATCCTGTTTCAAATTTTTGACTATCTGAAGTTAATGAAGATATTCTGCTGTTTTCTTTGTTTTAAATTACTTTTAATATTCATTCACGTATGCTTACATATTCATTAATGCCTGGTGTTTTGGGTTTTTTTTTTTCTTTTTTTGCCTCTAAGTCATCATTTGTTTTCATCGATCTTTTATTCTTTGGCATGTGGGAGCCTCCCATTGCAGTAGCCTCTCTCGTTTCAGAGCACAGACTCTGGGCACATGTGCTCCAGAGCCCTGGCTCATAATTGGACACACCGGCCTGGCACATGGGGTCTTCCCCGGCCAGGGATCGAACCGGTGACCCTTGCACTGCAAGGTGGACTCTTTACCTACTGGACCACCAGGGAACCCCTTCTGCTGTTTTCTTATTGAATATTGATTATGTAACATTTGAAACTCACATCTATAATCCATGTGAAGTTGTTCTTTGTCCATGTTGTTGAGGTATGTGGTCAGGATATTTTTTTACGTGGGTATACAAGTGACCCGGCACAATTTATTGAAAAAAGAAAAAGTCCCTTTGGCAGCCTTGTCATCAGTTATACCACTGTCAATGTTTGGAACTTCTTCTGGACTCTATTGAGTTCTCTAGGTGGTTTATTCTTATACAACTACTCTACTATCAATTACCATAGCTTTACCAAAAGAATGATATATAAAACTGTAAGCCCTTCAGCATTGTTCTACAAGATTGTTTTTACTAGGCTTGGCCCATGGCATTTACACATAAATTTTAAGAAGAGTTTGACAACTTTCTGAAAATATCTTCTGAGATTCTGATTGAGATTACATTAGACACTTCCATTTTGAGAAAATTTATATCTTTACATTATTTGTCTCCTAATCATGATGTGGTATGTGATCTCCATTTATCTAGATAATCAGTTTTTCTTAGGAATGTTCTGTCATCTTTACTGTAGGTGTCTTACACAATTCTATTAGATTTATCTGCAAAAATTTGATCTTATTTGATGCTATTGTAAATTGTGTAGTGTTTTTACTTTCATTTTCTATCTGCTCTTGATGCATAGACGTGTCATTGGTTTTTGTGTAATGACCTCAGATCCAGCAACTGTAGTTTCAATGTGGTTAAATTCACTTGTGAATTTTAGTACTTTGTGGATCCACTTGGATTTTTTATATACTTGACCATATTCCCTTCATTCTCAGCCTTACATCTTCTCTTCCTTTTCTTGCCTTCTTGTACTTGGATGGGCCTTCAGTACCCTGTTGAGAAGCTATGATGATACGGAGAAAGTGTCTTAACCCCAGACTCAAGGAGGAAGTTTTCAGTATTATACACTTAACTATGGATTCTGCTGTAGGTTTGTTTTTTTTTTTTTTTTCAATAGAAGCTCTTTTTTTAGACTAAGGAAGTATCTCTCGTCCCAGTTCACTGAGTTGTTTGTGACAGTTCATTTCTTTGGTTCCTGGATTTGAGCAGATAATTACAGGATTTCTCTTCGCCTGTCTCCCTCCACCTCTGTTTCTTTCATTCTCTCCCAATCCCATGGTGAAATACATTACTTGTTTTTTGAATGCTAAACTTCTCTTGCTTTCTTGGAGTAATGTTGTGATGCATATTATTCTTTTCATATCTCTTTAGTGTCTATGTGCTAATATATTATTTAGCATTTTTGCTTTCTTTGTAATTTCCTTTTAATGCCAGTGTAAACTTCAATAACAAGATTGTGCTGCCCTCTTAAAGTAAACTGGAAGATTTTTTCCTTCCATCTATTCTTTGGATGAGTTTATATGAGACTAGTATTACTTCTTGTGAAAACTAATAGGGCCTGGAACTTTGAGAGGAGAAGAAAGCAAGGGTTTTAATAATGGAATCAACTTTTAGGTTAAGAAAAAAACCTTAGTTTTGCTAATTCTTGTTGAGGAATTTTGGATAAGTGTGTTTTCCAGAAATGTGTTTATTTAGTCTAAATTGACAACTTTCTTGACATAACGTTGCTCTTAATATTCTTTTGTTATTTTTTTTGAATTTCCTAATATCTAACTGGTGCAGCTACTGTGAAAAGCAGTATGGAGTTTTCTCAAAAAAATTAAAAATAGAATTATATGACATAGCAATTCCACTTCTAGTTATGTATCTAAAGGAAGTAAACTTGCAATATCTAAGTGACATCTGTACCTTTGTGTTCATAGCAGCCTTATTAGCTAAGATGTGGGAACCTAAGTATAAATTAATAGATGAATGGATAAAGAAAAATGTGTATATGTGTGTGTATATATATACATATATAATCATTATGTTGTATACCATGTGCTTGTGCTAAGTCGCATCTGGCTCTTTGCTACCCCATGGACTGTGGCCCACTAGGCTCCTCTGTCTATGGGATTTCCCAGGCAAGAATCCTGACGTCAGACGCCGTGCCCTCTTCCAGGGGCTCTTCCTGAACCAGGCATCGAACCTGTATCACTTACGTCTCCTGCATTGGCAGACATGTTCTCTACCACTGCCACCTGGGAAGCCCATTATACCCTTTAATACAATTATATCTCAGTAAAATTGGAAACAAATATTGATACTCAAAAGATCGGTAGTGTTTCCATGTTTAAAAATTATCGATGGCAATATTTTATCTTCTTTTTCTCTATTGTCTTAATCAGTTCTGCTAAATATATACTAACCTTTCTGAAGAACTATTTCAGAAGTTTGTTAGCTTCCTCACCTATACTTATTTTCTATTTACTTGATTTGGTTTTTGCTTGTATGTACATTTCCTCCTTCCCTGAGGTGTTACTTTGGTTTGATCTGCTACTCGGTTTCTTTAGACAGAGGCTTCGACCTGTGAGTTTTCAAAGTCCGCTATTGTCGTAGACCATCAGCTTTATTCATTTATGCTACCTCTGTTCTCTCTAACAGCTCCTAGGTTCATAAATCCTTTAAATGGTCCATAATTTGTCCGAGATCAGTGTGACATAGGTATAAGTTGATAGGTGGTAAGAGAACAAAGTTTGAAATCCAGGCGGTATTACTTTTAAATCCATGGTCTTCCTTCTCATGTAGGGTTGATTCTATAAGCATTAGGTAAAAGAAAGAGAACATAGAAAAGAAAAAGTAAAACTTGACTGCTGCATACTTCTTCCTAAGAGAGCAGCTTCTGGAGGAGACAAAGAAGTGAGAGGAGAACCAGACAAGTTGTGTCTAGAGCCTCCCGATGTATGAGTCTTTCTGCTTCTGTGGCCACTGTTTCCTCATCTGTAACATAAGAAAGATGGACTAAGCATTCCCAAGGTTCCTTTCCACACTAACAGCAGAGTTTCAAAGAGGAAATGATGATCAAGGGTAGGTATTAAATGTCATAGAGAGGCTAAAAATACATAGTTTAAGAAATTGACAACAAAATTTTTGACAGAAATCAAATCCCTGATGATATTGTTTCTCCTCTGGATAAAGTCAATTAGCTAACATAGAGGCAGACATTAAGGACTAGAGTAAATTAGGGTGAACTGTGTGTGCTCGTCAGGTTCTCTTACTTGAAGGCTGAAGGTGAAAATCGCTCGGTCATGTCCAACTTTCTGTGACCCATAGGGGAGCCATGGAATTCTCCAGGCACGTCTAGTGGAGCAGGTAGACTATCCCTTCTCCAGGGGATCTTCCTGACCCAGGAATCAAATCAGGGTCTCCTGCATTCCAGGCAGATTCTTTACCAGCTGAGCTACAAGGGAAACCCTATTTGAAGACAAGTTATTCTTTAATTTAAATCTGGAAAACATGTATATAATGGATTGTATTAACCTGGCTATATCAACAAATGAGATTTTGGGTTTTTTTTTTTTTGTCTTTTCAGTCTCTTAGCAGATTACCTATGCTACGTGGATCTGGATGAAGGCCTTTTCAAGAATAAAAGTGTTTTCTTTCTCTACCAGCTTGGTGGAGAGAGTTTCTGAATTCGAAGACAATTTTGTTTTTATTCACATTTGCCAAATGCACAGTATGGTTGAATCTAGCACTCAGCCTCCTGAGACTTTAAATCATATTCTGAAATAAAGAACCGATCCCTATAGCTAGACTCCTCTAATGTCTGCTTCCAGCCAGCTAAAGGGATCATTGCCTAGATATGGATTCTGCCAGGGGAGGAAGGAGACGGGGGGAGTTAGGTCTAGAGCCCAGACTCCAAGAAGCATGTTCCTTACTTATAACAGAATCGTTTTGTTTATCTCCCAGTAGTTTTCTGGAGCTAAGTGTCCTCCATGTGAACTCTCTTTCATAAGGAAGAAATAAAGGAAAGTATTGAAATCCAGTGATCCAGAGTTTAGAAAGAAAGAAGATGTGAACATACTTGGGACTTCCCTGGTGGTCCAGTTTGCTAAGATTTTGGCTTCCAATGCAGGGGAGGCAGGCTTGATCCCTGGTTGAGGAGCTAAGATCCCACACACCCAGTGGCCAAAATCTAGAGCTTAAAACAGAAATAATATTGTAACAAATTCAATAACAACTTTAAAAATGATCCTCATCCAAAAAGAAATCTTTAAAAAAAAAAGAAAGAAAAAAAGCAGAAGTGAAGGAATCTTGAAGCTACTAAGTAGAAGTTTCAGGGCCTTTGGCTTATATGGACCTAAGAAGGTGTTTACATGTTCATATATGTTTATAAAATTTGCAAATGTAAGGTCTTTCTGTATTCCTTTTGATAAAGAGGACCCATCAAATCATAAAATCTTAAAGTTTTTGCTATGAGAGGAAAAAGAGAAATAGAACAGGCACAAGAAAAGGTGGAAAGGTAACCGTGAATTTATGTAGGTTCCCAAGACAGGGTTTTCAAAAGAAGGTAGGCACTTTCCAAAAATAGCAACCACATGTTCTTAGGAAAAAATAAATTTTTTAAAAATTCCTGCCAAGTAATAGGAAATTCAGCTACCCAAATGACCTGAATTCTTGACATCCAGCTGAAAAGCCTGTCAGAGAATAGTTCTCCAATACATCTGTGTTTCTTACATATAATTTATTTCACACATTTAAATAACACCAGCTGAAAGGAAAATAGTGTGATTGTTACGGTACTACTTTCTTTCAAAAACAGAATGTTTTTAGGAGTTTAGAACTTTAAATTATGAAAGTGCAGATGAATTTTTTTTCTTTGCTCTCATATACTAGAAGTAGTTCAACAATAATCACTATTTCTGGGCCATTTGTTCATATTATTATAAAAATGTTGGTCGATGTGGCAGAAGGCAATGACAACCCTTCCCCGACATCCTTGTTTCTAAAAGCTCTGAATTATAATAAGAGCAATACTCACTGCGCACAGCCCCAGGTGAGTGGGGGATGGGGAGGGAGACACAGAAAGAACAGTGGATAAAAGCAACAGCCTCCAATGTGGAAAGGCACATTCTCCATACTATTCTCCATCGAAGGTGGTTAGAACCTTAACCTCGTCTGTCCTTCATGGGAATTCCCTCTAAGATTTGCCTCGCTTGGCACAAAGTATATGTGCTGTAGAAGCTGAAAAACCAGGGTCCAGGAGAAGGAAGCTGTCTTCATTCCGTAATTTTTCAGAGACTGGTAGATGAAGAATATGGGCCTACCTCTAGAATTCCACCTGGAGTTCCAGTAAGTGACGATATTGGGCCACAGTCCAAAACAAAGATGAGGCCAGGTCCCCTGGAGCAGGGCAGCACGTGGGCCTGAGGGGCACGAGAGCCAGTGAGCAAGTCAGCCCCTGCAGTTCCCGCTGGGCTTGAGGCTGATGGGAGGCATGTTTATAAAATGTGCAAATGTAAGGTCTTTCTGTATTCCTTTTGATAAAGAGGACCCATCAAATCATAAAATCTTAAAGTTTTTGCTATGAGAGGAAAAAGAGAAATAGAACAGGCACAAGAAAAGGTGGAAAGGTAACCGTGAATTTATGTAGGTTCCCAAGACAGGGTTTTCAAAAGAAGGTAGGCACTTTCCAAAAATAGCAACCACATGTTCTTAGGAAAAAATAAATTTTTTAAAAATTCCTGCCAAGTAATAGGAAATTCAGCTACCCAAATGACCTGAATTCTTGACATCCAGCTGAAAAGCCTGTCAGAGAATAGTTCTCCAATACATCTGTGTTTCTTACATATAATTTATTTCACACATTTAAATAACACCAGCTGAAAGGAAAATAGTGTGATTGTTACGGTACTACTTTCTTTCAAAAACAGAATGTTTTTAGGAGTTTAGAACTTTAAATTATGAAAGTGCAGATGAATTTTTTTTCTTTGCTCTCATATACTAGAAGTAGTTCAACAATAATCACTATTTCTGGGCCATTTGTTCATATTATTATAAAAATGTTGGTCGATGTGGCAGAAGGCAATGACAACCCTTCCCCGACATCCTTGTTTCTAAAAAGCTCTGAATTATAATAAGAGCAATACTCACTGCGCACAGCCCCAGGTGAGTGGGGGATGGGGAGGGAGACACAGAAAGAACAGTGGATAAAAGCAACAGCCTCCAATGTGGAAAGGCACATTCTCCATACTATTCTCCATCGAAGGTGGTTAGAACCTTAACCTCGTCTGTCCTTCATGGGAATTCCCTCTAAGATTTGCCTCGCTTGGCACAAAGTATATGTGCTGTAGAAGCTGAAAAACCAGGGTCCAGGAGAAGGAAGCTGTCTTCATTCCGTAATTTTTCAGAGACTGGTAGATGAAGAATATGGGCCTACCTCTAGAATTCCACCTGGAGTTCCAGTAAGTGACGATATTGGGCCACAGTCCAAAACAAAGATGAGGCCAGGTCCCCTGGAGCAGGGCAGCACGTGGGCCTGAGGGGCACGAGAGCCAGTGAGAGCAAGTCAGCCCCCCTGCAGTTCCCGCTGGGCTTGAGGCTGATGGGAGGCGTGTGGGTGGGAGAGAGGACTCCGTAAGTCAGGTGCTTGATTTTTCACGCTCTTCTGTACATAAAAGAACTTTAGTGGTCAAATAAACATTGCCAGTTGTTTCAGTAGGAGCTCTCTTCAACCAGGCTGAAGCCTCCTGAGGGTCTCTCTTTTTTTATTTCTGCCTTTGGTTTGTTTGGTTTTTTTTCCCTTTGTTTTCTCTTTACCATAGAATAGCATCCAGTGATTGTCAAGTAGCAGGGCTCTGTTTGAAAATGCCAGGCAATTCATTATGAATTAATGATATTGTAAAATAATAACTGTAATGATCCTAGTTCAAAAATGTATGTACAGAAAAAGTCCTCTTCTTTTTAATTATCAAGTCATTTTGGTCAGCTCAGGTTTAAATACCAAAGATTGATCAATTAGTTACCTACATTTTATGAATAAAAAAAATACCATTTTTCCTTTTAGATATGAGCACATGTTTACATGGTCAATATAAAATATTTTAGAGATGAGCACATGTTTACATGGTAGATATAAAATATTTTCTGGAACTCTTAAAAATACAACAGAAGTCCTAAAACTTCAACTGCTAACATTTTCTTAAACTAACCAGTATAAGAGTGTTAAGTGCTGAGATCATCTGTTAGACATCAGCTGTGCATGGGTATCTACTGACAGAAAGAATGGTAATAATTCCACCAAATTGGAAATAGTTCTTCCAAATGCTCACCTCATTTTCAAAGGATGAAGCTTTCTAAGGAAATGAGCCGAGAGCTCTTTTCATTGTACACAAAGGTCATTGGAGCCCAACCATGGTCTCTTCCATAAGCTCAAGACTAAGGGCTAACTAACAGTGACAGATCTTATTTTCTTGGGCTCCAACATCACTTCAGACAGTGACAGCAGCCATGAAATTAAAAGACATTTTCTCCGTGGAAGAAAAGTATGACAGACCTAGACAGTATATTAAAAAGCAGAGAGATCATTTTGTTGACAAAGGTCCATATACTTGAAGCTACGGCTTTTCCAATAGTCATGTACTAATGTGAGAGTTGGACCACAAAGAAGACTGAACTCTGAAGAACTGATGCTTTCAAACTGTGGTACTCTTGAGAGTCCCTTGGATGTCAAGGAGATCAAACCAGTCCATCCTAAAGGAAATCAACCCTGAGAATTTATTGGAAGTACTGATGCTGAAGCTGAAGCTCCAATACTTGGGCCACCTGATGTGAAGAGATGACTCATGTGAAGAGACGACTGTGAAATACTGATGCTGGGAAAAATTGCAGGCAAAGGAAAAGGATGACGTGTGATTGGATGGCATCACTGACTCAGTGAACACGAGCTTGAGCAAACTCTGGGAGATGGTGAAGGACAGGGAGAGCTGGCGTGCAGCAGTCCCTGAGGGTTACAAAGAGTCGGACATGACTGAGTGGCTGGACAACTTTTGTCAGATCTGGAGGTGGCATCACACTTCTGCAGTGCCATTTCTAGGAACTACCTAAAATAAAAAGGATCCTTTTCATTTAATCCGGCTCAATTGGAATGGCCCTTTGTCTTACTGGATGAGACCACTTAGTGGGGAGCTGTTTACAGTGTTGACCCGGTAGATAAATACAGTCGGCCAATTATCAAAACTCAGAGACTGCTCCTAAATCCATTTCATGAAACAATGCATTCTAAAGGGCTGTAATAACAAGGTCGATTAGTAAGAGCAAGGCTCTTCAATCTCTCACAGCAGGTGTTGTCGTCTATTTCACATGTCTGTTTTACACTGATTTGACAGACATGAGGATTTTAAATATTGCATTGAGGAACGTGCTTCTACCTGAGAAATCTGAAAGCCGCCAAGTATGTCTCCTGTTAGCACAAAGATTTTATTTTATAGTGAAAAAGAAGCTGTGGCCCCTAAATGTGCCCTGTTTATTTTCTCACTTCCAAATAGAAAATGTAAACACTTAACCATAAGAAAAGCCAAAAGCGTGATGAATTACATAAAGGACATCTCTTGAACACTGTGTCCCACTGCTAATGCTGACCACCTCAGTGGTAGTAAAACAGGACACGTACATAGTAATTCACGGTGAGCCCAGTCATGGAACTGGGGTTCCATATTTCATAGGCTCAAGACCCTCAATTTGCCCCAAGAAAACAGTTCACAAAACTTAACACAAAATGATTGAGAATATGTATTTTCCTAAGTAATTTTCATTTCAAGATTTTTGTTTCTTTATGCTCAGTCTTGCAATATCAAAATACAGGCTGATAATTTTAAAAACAAACAGAAAACAATGTAAACAAGCTCATGTGACGTTTACTTATACTTTTAAGCATTAATAAATGAAATTTTGAGGTTTGGACTAGGTGTCCTGAAGTTATTATCATCTATGTTTATTTGAAACCTTTGAGACTTTTAAATCTAACACAGTATTTATGACTTAAAGGGATTTAAATGTGACCTTGATAACAATGTAGTTAAAACTGCCATGTCTGGTTTACACAAGATAACATTCGTTTATAAGCTCCTGTGATTAGTCTGTTTATAGATTGAGATTGATATTCTAGGACTTTGTTTATTACTCACACTTCTGCAGTGCCATTTCTAGGAACTACCTAAAATAAAAGGATCCTTTTCATTTAATCCGGCTCAATTGGAATGGCCCTTTGTCTTACTGGATGAGACCACTTAGTGGGAGCTGTTTACAGTGTTGACCCGGTAGATAAATATAGTCGGCCAATTATCAAAACTCAGAGACTGCTCCTAAATCCATTTCATGAAACAATGCATTCTAAAGGGCTGTAATAACAAGGTCGATTAGTAAGAGCAAGGCTCTTCAATCTCTCACAGCAGGTGTTGTCGTCTATTTCACATGTCTGTTTTACACTGATTTGACAGACATGAGGATTTTAAATATTGCATTGAGGAACGTGCTTCTACCTGAGAAATCTGAAAGCCGCCAAGTATGTCTCCTGTTAGCACAAAGATTTTATTTTATAGTGAAAAAGAAGCTGTGGCCCCTAAATGTGCCCTGTTTATTTTCTCACTTCCAAATAGAAAATGTAAACACTTAACCATAAGAAAAGCCAAAAGCGTGATGAATTACATAAAGGACATCTCTTGAACACTGTGTCCCACTGCTAATGCTGACCACCTCAGTGGTAGTAAAACAGGACACGTACATAGTAATTCACGGTGAGCCCAGTCATGGAACTGGGGTTCCATATTTCATAGGCTCAAGACCCTCAATTTGCCCCAAGAAAACAGTTCACAAAACTTAACACAAAATGATTGAGAATATGTATTTTCCTAAGTAATTTTCATTTCAAGATTTTTGTTTCTTTATGCTCAGTCTTGCAATATCAAAATACAGGCTGATAATTTTAAAAACAAACAGAAAACAATGTAAACAAGCTCATGTGACGTTTACTTATACTTTTAAGCATTAATAAATGAAATTTTGAGGTTTGGACTAGGTGTCCTGAAGTTATTATCATCTATGTTTATTTGAAACCTTTGAGACTTTTAAATCTAACACAGTATTTATGACTTAAAGGGATTTAAATGTGACCTTGATAACAATGTAGTTAAAACTGCCATGTCTGGTTTACACAAGATAACATTCGTTTATAAGCTCCTGTGATTAGTCTGTTTATAGATTGAGATTGATATTCTAGGACTTTGTTTATTACTCACAACTTTACTATGTTGTTGTTGTTTGGTCGCTCAGTTGTGTCCGACTCTGCCCGTGGACTGCAGCACGCCAGGCTTCCCAGTCCTTCAGTATATCCCAGAGTTTGCTCAAACTCATGTCCATTGAATCAGTGATGCACTTTACTATAATTAAGCTAATTTTCAATTTTGAGTGAAGAAGTATTCTTGAAGGGATGTGTAGGTTGAGTACACTGAGTAGGTTGGACTTATTCTATATTCGAGATCTGTAACATAATTACCTTTGAAAGGCCCAGAAGATTGGAAGCAAAATCCTTTGACTCAGTATAACTGTTGTTTCCTTAAGTACATGGACATTGACTTGACATATTCACAGTTCAATAAAGGACAAGTGTTGGGTTCCACCTGTGGTCTTTTTTTCCCCCCTTTTCTTATTTTCTTGGCTGTGCTGCATGGCATAGTGGATCCTAGTTCCGTGACTAGGGATTGAACCCACAACCCCTGCATTGGAAGTGCAAAAGTCTTTTCCCACTGACTGGCCAAGGAAGATCCTTTGCATGTGTTCTTGAGATTGTAGCAGGCCAGGATTTTTTAGTCTTGACCATATCAGCCTTGTGCTTGGATAGTTCTTTGTCAGGCGGGCCTAGCCTGAGCATGGTACCCCACTTGGCCACATTCCTGGCCTCTTCCCACTAGATGCCAGTATGACTTCCAGTTGTAACAACCAAAAATGTCTTCAAATGTCCTGAGTGGAAGAGAGGGGCAGCTGGAGAAAGTACATTTGCTCCAGTTGAAACCACTGGATTGGGTGTTAATTTTAGAAAGTAAATAAAATACAGGAGAAACAGAGCACTCTCTCTTACTTAGCATTGCTTTAAAACCACTTTGAACTCACCTCGGCCAAGGATGGCTGGCTTTCTCCTCTGTTTCTGCAGGCAGGAGGTGCCCTGCTCAGAGCAGGAGGAAGGGGGCTGTGGAGTTGGGCAGAGCTGCTGGAGGGCCCTGCACCTCGAGGTCCACTCCGTGTGGCTGAGACTGCCCCAGGCATTGTCACCGGGCTGCTCTGGGGTTTGTGGAAAATCTCCATCTCACACACACATGAATGCAAACATGGGTAGCTTTTCAAGGGAGAAAGAATGGGCTTTGTCTCGCCCAAAGTGATTATCAGTGAAACCGAGCATTTACATCTGTCGGGGCTGCGCTCCCAGGGTGTTCAGGACAGAATCCCCGCGCAGGGCGACCCTCCCACCAGGCCCGTCGCCCCGGCCCGCCTGCGGTCATTTTTGATGTGGGCTCGGGGGTCCTGCTCGGAGCTGGCTTCACCCTGGGCTGCTCCTTACAGAAACTGTTAACAAGCGCAGACACTGAGGAAAGGGGTCTCCTGCAGGGACTCTGACCTGAGGCCATCGATTCGGTAGTGACTTTATAGCTTCATAGCATGGATTTAAGTTAGTCACCTCAGAGATGTGTATTCCTGAGACTGGCGCACCGCCGGCCCCCCCGGGCGCCCGCTCCCACCGCCTCCACCCCAGCCCCGGAGGAAGCTGCGCTTGTAAAGACCAGAGTCCAGTTGGGAAGCTAATGAGCAGCAAACACAGCGCTTGAGAGGCAGCTTTTTTTCCTCCTTCAAAGGCAGCGCGGAGGGCTGCCTTCTGTTTGTGTACCTAACCAGAGCCTCCACGAGTCCCCCGCCTGGCCACCTCACCACGTTATTTCCTATTTATCAGACTTAGTCGCTTTCATCTGGATGGTGACCACAGGAGTTTTAGATAGCTCTGAAAAAGAAAAGACTTAACACTGAGAATTAACCTTTTCCACAGACGTTTTACATTGGGATGACTTCACACGGTGGATTGCACTCCAGCGGATCAGATCTTCTGGTTATTTACATAGTGGTGATGGGCTGACTCTTGGGTGTGGGGTCTTCCCTGGGTGCCTAGGGTGCACAGCGCACCCCCTGGGCTTTACTCACTAGAGGCTATACCAGCTCCCACTCAGTGTGACAAGCAAAAACATCTCCAGATAGTGTTCCTGGGGTAGTATTACCCCATGATTGTGAAGGGGGCTGTGGAGTTGGGCAGAGCTGCTGGAGGGCCCTGCACCTCGAGGTCCACTCCGTGTGGCTGAGACTGCCCCAGGCATTGTCACCGGGCTGCTCTGGGGTTTGTGGAAAATCTCCATCTCACACACACATGAATGCAAACATGGGTAGCTTTTCAAGGGAGAAAGAATGGGCTTTGTCTCGCCCAAAGTGATTATCAGTGAAACCGAGCATTTACATCTGTCGGGGCTGCGCTCCCAGGGTGTTCAGGACAGAATCCCCGCGCAGGGCGACCCTCCCACCAGGCCCGTCGCCCCGGCCCGCCTGCGGTCATTTTTGATGTGGGCTCGGGGGTCCTGCTCGGAGCTGGCTTCACCCTGGGCTGCTCCTTACAGAAACTGTTAACAAGCGCAGACACTGAGGAAAGGGGTCTCCTGCAGGGACTCTGACCTGAGGCCATCGATTCGGTAGTGACTTTATAGCTTCATAGCATGGTTTTAATTTAGTCACCTCAAAGATGTGTATTCCTGAGACTTGCGCACCGCCGGCCCTCCCCGGAGCGCCCGCTCCCACCGCCCCTCCACCCCAGCCCCGGAGGAAGCTGCGCTTGTAAAGACCAGAGTCCAGTTGGGAAGCTAATGAGCAGCAAACACAGCGCTTGAGAGGCAGCTTTTTTTCCTCCTTCAAAGGCAGCGCGGAGGGCTGCCTTCTGTTTGTGTACCTAACCAGAGCCTCCACGAGTCCCCCGCCTGGCCACCTCACCACGTTATTTCCTATTTATCAGACTTAGTCGCTTTCATCTGGATGGTGACCACAGGAGTTTTAGATAGCTCTGAAAAAGAAAAGACTTAACACTGAGAATTAACCTTTTCCACAGACGTTTTACATTGGGATGACTTCACACGGTGGATTGCACTCCAGCGGATCAGATCTTCTGGTTATTTACATAGTGGTGATGGGCTGACTCTTGGGTGTGGGGTCTTCCCTGGGTGCCTAGGGTGCACAGCGCACCCCCTGGGCTTTACTCACTAGAGGCTATACCAGCTCCCACTCAGTGTGACAAGCAAAAACATCTCCAGATAGTGTTCCCTGGGGGTAGTATTACCCCATGATTGTTTAGCTGCTAAGTCGTGCCCAGTTCTTTTGTGACTCCGTGGACTGTAGCCTTCCAGGTTCCTCTGTCCATGACATTTCCCAGGCAAGAATACTGGAGTGGGTTGCCATGGCCTTCTTTTGGGAGGGAGAGGGGTGGAGGGGAGGGCAGGTTGGGGAGGGGGGAGGCTGGAAGGCCACTTCTATTGGTCTTCCATTTCTCTATTTTCATCCATCTTTTTTGTTCTTTGGCCCATGTGGGCCTCCTATCACAGTGGCCTCTGTTGTCGCAGAGCACTGGCTCTGGGCGCATGCGCTCCAGAGCTCCGGCTCGGTCGTTGGACACATAGGTCCAGCCACTCCGCGGCACGTGGGATTTTCCCAGGCCAGGGATCGAACTGGAGCCCCTTGCACTGCAAGGCGGTGTCCTTACCCACTGGATCACCAGGGAAGCCCGCATGGCCTTCTTAAAGACCCTGATTAGAACTATCGATTTAACGTCACACAGAGTAACTCTTTGTCATTTTATTACATGCCAGAATTTTAAGATTGCTGAACATTTACCACTAGAAACCGTAGACACAGAATCAGATGATTTTACTTTTTCCCAAAAGAAAACCTTCTTCCCCCTCTTTTTTTTTTTTTGATTTCAATTTTATTGATCATCAGTATTTCAAGGACAAGTGTCTTAGATTTTGCCAACTTTTCATTTTCCTTGGGAAAGGAAAACTCTAATATACTTTTTTTTCTTTTTTTGCCAAATATTTGATAACGATGAAATGGAGAGAAGCCCATTCAGTAGGAAGCCAGAGTGTTTCATTTCTCGTGGGTGGTTCAAGGGTAAGTGGGTGTTTTCACAGTCGAGAGGAATGTGGTACTTCTCTCCAGCAATTCCCTCCTTGCTCCTTTCATGATGCTCTCCCATTTTTCCTAAGTTCAGAACTGCTGTGTTGCCACGTGTTTGGGGGAAGCTGGGCTGTGAGCTAAGATGAACCCACTGTCCATCATTCAGTTATAACTCCACAGCAGGGAACCAGGGGGCTTAAGATTCTGGTAAGGAAGTATTGTCAACAGCTGACAAATTACACCACACAGAACTCTTCAAAAGTAAATCAGTTCACGTGATCTTTATATGACAGGGTACATTTTAAAAACATTTTGAACTAAGTGCATTAATTTTATAAAAACTATAAATAAAATAAATAAATAAGAAGTACAGATATCAATGTAACTGAGTATTTTTTGATTTTTTTTCACGTAAGCAATTAAAATAGAGTTTGCACACTGCACTTCGCATTTTAGCATTATATTTGACATGTAAATGTTTTAGGAAAAGGTCATTTGCTATAATCCACAAGAACTCTGGTGGAAAGAAGAGGGCTTGATATGGAACAAGTAAAATAGTTACAAAGATAGGGCTTCCCCTGGTGGTCCAGTGGGTAAGGACACCACCTTACAGTGCAAGGGGCACCAGTTCGATCCCTGGCCTGGGAAGATCCCACATGCCACGGAGCGGCTGGACCGATGGGTCCAATTACCGAGAGGGAGCTCTGGAGCACGTGCGCCCACAGCCGGTGCTCTGCAGCGACAGACGCCACCGAGATGGGAGGCCCACACGGGCCAAAGAGCAAAGATGGATGAAAACAGATAAATGAAACACCAATAGAAGTGCCCTCCCACCCCCACAAAAAGGAACAAAACCTCCAAAGTAGTTGACATGAAGCAATGTGTTTTTTCTACAGCAAAGATTCGACCTCTCTGTGCTGTATCGGGGGGATGTATGGGAATGGGGTGCTCATGGACCAAAGATACAAAGATGGACCAAAGAAAAATCTAAAGAAGTAGTTATGTTTAAAAATACAATGCTAATTTTTCATTCAGTCTTTCATTTTATAGGATACTTATTATTACACAGTGTGTTCAGTCCCTAAGTTGTGTCTGACTCTTTGGGACCCCAGGGACTGTAGTCCACTAGGCTCCTCTGTATTCTTCCCAGGCAAGAATACTGGAGTGGCGGCCATTTCTCTTCCAGGGGATCTTCCTGACCCGGGGATCGAACCCTGGTCTCCTACCTTGCAGGCAGATTCTTTACCACTGAATCACCAAAGACGTCATCATATGTGATAAATCACAACAGAATACTTAAAAATCTAAGTAATCAGATCGCAGCAAACAATAAGCTAATAGTTTTTAATTATTGTTGTTATGACCAGGAACAGGAGAGGGTGTACAGTACAACTTTCACAGGGCAGTAGTGAAACAAAGTGAGGTGAGCTTCTCCATACTGGATAGTGTTGGAGACAGTCTTCGGGGTAGCAGTCGGCAGTGAATTCCTGTCTCTGCAAAACCCCTCTTGCTGTGCAGGTTTAGAAAGGATAGCAAGTTTTTGCCTGCAGGCATTGTGTAACTGGCAGTGGCAGCCGGAGAAATTGTATTGCCTGGATCTATGAGGTGCCAAACATGAACAGAAAGTGCAGAGCCCTCACAGTGGAGCTCAAGAGAAATGCACACACTGGACTGTACGTGACTGACTTTGGAGTGAGTGTGGAGAGACGGGGATCATCCCTAATTAGTGTGTCAGTTCCGAGGCAAACTATCACCCATGTGAATTGTTTGGGCTTTGTGTGGGGTGTAGATGTAGACCACGGGTAGGGAGGTGTCCACCAAACAGAACTGTCGGAAACCAGAAAACTATAGTAATTGCTTCTGACTACAGTTCTCATTAGTAATCAGGTGAGTATAAATGGAAACTAATGCAGGTAAACAGTGTGGTTAAATTTGCATCTTGCTTGTAGACTATAGATGTGTTTACGCCTAGGTTAAACTGTTTACTAAACTAGACATATTATTTCATAGTAGAGGTTTCTTCCTGCTCAACTAGTAATTTTATTAGCTTTATGTAGTTGAATGTTAAAAGAATAGCTTGGAAGCATTATTTTAAGATGGTAAAATGGTGGATCTGAATATTCGTTCTAGACAAAGTTTTGATGCTTAAGGTTGAAGAGCCTGTCAAACAACAGAATTGACATTCGCCTATTTGAATCTGTTCAAACACATTATCTCAATATTACCGTGAGTTAAGTCAGTCAATACTATCTTATCTCCTTGCCATATGATCCTGTTATCCACATGATATTGCAAAGAGGGCCTTGGAATACCTTTTCCATGAAAAGAAGGACTCGTTCGAAGAACTTCTACTATGAATATTTTTTATGTTCTGATGACAGTAACTTACCATTCTGGCATGCATTCATTCATCTGATATACACACCTGCACACTAACACGTGGGAATATAGGCGGCCCTGCCCTATTGACTAAATGTAGCATGTGAACCAAAGCTCCAGTCTCTTTCCTCAAGAAGTCCTCAGTCTAGGGAGATGTGGCCCTGGGAATGGATTTGTCAGCAGGCCAATGGAACATCATTAAGAATTTTAAGCAGACAGTGACATAATCTGATTTACACTTTTAAAATCTCCTACTACTGGGCCTTCCAGGTAGCTCAGTGGCAAAGAATCTGCTCGCCAATGCAGGAGATGTGATGTCAATCCATGGTCCAGGAAGATTTCACATGCCAAAGAGCAATTAAGCCCGTGTGCCGCAACTACTGAGCCTGTGCTCTAATGCCCGGGAGCCGCGACTGCTGAAGCCCACAGGCCCTAGAGTTTGTGCTTTTAGAATTAAAGATCAGAAGCTGCACTTAGAAGCTGGAGTACCACCGTGAAACCCCCACTCTCAAGAAAAGCCTGTGCAGCAGCGAAGACTCAGCACAGTCCAAAAAAATCCTCCTACTCCTCTGCAGACAGTGCCTTTAGGGAAGCGAGGATGAATCAGTTGGATTCTGTTGCCATGGGCAACAGGAGAAATGATGGTGCCTGGACACCAGGAGTGCCAGAGTGAGGTGGAGGGAGACGGACAAGCGGCAAACGCTGTTTTGCATTGATGTCATCACTTTGAATACGATGCTGGGGACGGTGTGGGAGTGAGATGTGATGATAGAAAGACTCAAAATGGAAAGGCTCCTGTGAAACATGTAAATGGCACTTTAGTATAGGAGCCAATAGAAAGCATTAAAGCTGAAACTATTCATTGGTAAATGAGAGGAGAGAATTTTTTGAATTAAAGCATAGTCGTGATACTGAAACCTGGTAATAGGGTGGATTCCAGGGCTGAGAGAAATAAGCTAGTTTTGAATCATTCGAGAGTAACTAGGCTGACTGTGGAAGTCATAGTTGGTTAAGCTAACTCCTCTTTTTTGTCACCCACAACAAATTTTGGAAAATTACCACCCCCGATATATTTTCAGACAAACACAGACTTCCTTTTTTCAAATGCCCTCGTGTGTAGGGATTGCAACGTGGACATGCTCTCACCCATAAAGGTGAGTGGAAGCACCCTCCTGCTGCACGGGCTTCTAGGAAACGTGTTTCTGACCTTATAGATGAGTTGGACGAGGTCTCTCTTTGCTCTTCCTTTGCTCTTCCTTGAATGGCCCTTTGCTTTCTACCTACGCCCTCTGATGAGTGAGTCAGGAATCACCTGGCTTAGTGATGCGTTTGCTTGTCTCCACTCAAGCTGCCGTGACCCCTGCATGCATGCGAATCCTCTTCAGTCTTGTCTGACTCTTTGTGGCCCCGTGGACATAGCCCAACAGGTTTCCCCGGCAGAAACGCTGGAGGGGGTTGCCAGGCTGTCCTCCAGGGGATCTTCCCGACCCAGAGACCGAACCCAGGTATCCTCATGTCTCCTGCATTGCAGGTGGGTTCTTTACCACTAGTGCCACCTGCAAAGCCTGCCCTACCCTTGCCTGAGTCCATAAAACCTGATGAACATGAGGCATTGTTTCTAGGCGGCAGCATTAAGAAGTCCTGGAGAATTACAAAATAACAATGCAGGATTTTGATAAATCAGCTCCAGACTTCTTCTTAAGAAAGCGATAAATACCTTCATGCTTGAAATGACAGTGGGTAGGGTTTTCTGTTATAAATTAACCCTTGCTGGCAGAGGGTGATACATCCAAGTGTCAATTGAGGTTAAAAAAAAAGTGGAGGGCAGGTTAGCCTTGGATATAGTCATATCAATCCAACTTAATTGAAATCTTGATCAATAGCATGTGATATACTAAACTAGATTTTTTAAAAGTTACTCTTAGTTTAGAATCTCTTTAACAAACAACAACTTCGTGTGATAGAATATGTTTGTCAAACACAAACTTAATCCAAAATCCTCTCTTCTGTACTTTAACTTTGTGCCTTTCAGCAATGTTGCTTAATCGTTTTGTGGTTACCTAAGGTTGTTGTGAGAACTGAGTGAGATTGCATGGTCTCTGGAATGTGGTGATCAATTGGTAACCAGTCTCTAGCATCAAATTTCTCAGGAAAAACTCACAGGCTCGATGTGAGCATTAAATGCTATAGCGCATAGTAAATGTCTGCCAGAGAGAAAGTTCTCAATGAATATCCAACACTTCATCTCTAAATCAAAAACCATGACTACACTGCTTTCATATAAAATGTCTGGTGGAAACAAAGCACACAGTAAAATTCAGGGTGCATTTTTATAATAGGGGAGAATAACTTGGAAAGGTTGGCATCTGCTTAGTTTGAAGCTCTTTAAGGTCAGGAATTGAACTTAAATATGAGGGGGCTATAGAGAGCTAGACATTCTCTGTCCATTGGAATTAACATTTCAATAAATGTCACATGGAGGAGGAAAGTTCTAGAAACCAATTCTAGATTCTTGGAGGAATGGCTGTCTGTCTAGTACATCTTTTCGTTGTGGCTCAGAAGTTTGCACTTATCCAGCTAAGTCTCCACCTGGGTTCCCCTCCTTGGAACGCTTTCCTGACTTGTATTCCTGGCCTTGGGCCATTAAACCTGGAGCTTTCATAACCCAGCCCCTGGCATCCATGTTTCTAACCATCGTTATAACCCAGCCATGAGCCTTGAGAACCACCATGGGGTTTCTGTTGTTCTACCCAAGCCTGAATAGTTCTACCCCTGTGCTTCCTTGACCCAATAAAGTGTGAGCACAGCAACGTGTGCCTTCTGGGTGGCAGCATTAAGATTCCAGGTATGGCTCATGGAGTTTTCTTTCCCTGCCATGTGGCCCTGGAGGTAGAACTATAGTTGACCTCTGAATGATTGTAATGGCAGAGAGAGGAAGACCCCCTACCAATCCATGCAGTAGGATCAAGAAGCAAACTTGGTTCTGCTGAGTCTGAGGTTGAGACCGTCGATATCCAATGTCAAAGTCACCCTGCTGTGATGATTGTTCAATCACCCATTCATGTACAACCCTTCAAGACCCCAGGGACTGCAGCACACCAGGTCTCCCTGTCCCTCACCATCTCCCAGAGTTTGCCCAAGTTTATGTCCATTGCTTCCGTGATGCCATCCAACCATCTCATCCTCTATTGCCCTCCTCTCCTTCTTAACTTACCCTACCCCGACAAAAACTCTCATGGAAGAAAGCGCTACCCCCTTGATGAAAGCCTCCAGTCATCCTGGAGGACCTCTGTGAAGATCCCTTCTGTGCTCAGCCATGTCAGACTCTGCAACCCCGCAGGCTGCAACTGTCCAGCTCCTCTGTCCATGGAGTCTCCAGGCAAGAATACTGGAGGGGGAAGCCAGTCCCTTCTCCAGGGGACCTTCCTGACCAAGGGCTCAAACCCAGGTCTCCTGAACTGAAGGTGAATTCTCTACTGTCTGAGTCACCAGGGAAGCCCAAGGCTCTCCTACTGAATTCATATTCTCCAGTAACAAAGTATACTTTTCAAGGTCCAGTTGGAGGAGCCAGTACATGAGCATCTTTATTTGATGTATTATACTCAAGAACCCAAAGGAACGGTATATTAATTACAATTCTTAAGGAAATAAAATGTATTTTTTTCAATATCTCTGTTTTGCAACCTATGAAACGACAGCTTTAATTGGTAGCAATATGGGCTTATCGCCAACTTGAAATAGTGTCAGGTTCATGAAAACACTAATTTGAAAATATTTATATATATATATATATATATATATATGAATACCTCTATATAAATATCCATTCATCCATCGATGGACACTTAGGTTATATATGTATGTATATATATAATATATATATATATATATATATACACTGAGTAGTACATATATATATATATATATATGCTACTTAGCTACAAAAAAGAATGAAATCTTTTGGGCCATTTGGGTCAACATGGATGGACCTTGAGAGTATTATGCTAAGTGAAATGAGTCAGAAAGACAAATATCATATGATTTCATTTACAACCAACTTGGTTCTGCTGAGTCTGAGGTTGAGACCGTCGATATCCAATGTCAAAGTCACCCTGCTGTGATGATTGTTCAATCACCCATTCATGTACAACCCTTCAAGACCCCAGGGACTGCAGCACACCAGGTCTCCCTGTCCCTCACCATCTCCCAGAGTTTGCCCAAGTTTATGTCCATTGCTTCCGTGATGCCATCCAACCATCTCATCCTCTATTGCCCTCCTCTCCTTCTTAACTTACCCTACCCCGACAAAAACTCTCATGGAAGAAAGCGCTACCCCCTTGATGAAAGCCTCCAGTCATCCTGGAGGACCTCTGTGAAGATCCCTCTGTGCTCAGCCATGTCAGACTCTGCAACCCCGCAGGCTGCAACTGTCCAGCTCCTCTGTCCATGGAGTCTCCAGGCAAGAATACTGGAGGGGGAAGCCAGTCCCTTCTCCAGGGGACCTTCCTGACCAAGGGCTCAAACCCAGGTCTCCTGAACTGAAGGTGAATTCTCTACTGTCTGAGTCACCAGGGAAGCCCAAGGCTCTCCTACTGAATTCATATTCTCCAGTAACAAAGTATACTTTTCAAGGTCCAGTTGGAGGAGCCAGTACATGAGCATCTTTATTTGATGTATTATACTCAAGAACCCAAAGGAACGGTATATTAATTACAATTCTTAAGGAAATAAAATGTATTTTTTTCAATATCTCTGTTTTGCAACCTATGAAACGACAGCTTTAATTGGTAGCAATATGGGCTTATCGCCAACTTGAAATAGTGTCAGGTTCATGAAAACACTAATTTGAAAATATTTATATATATATATATATATATATATATGAATACCTCTATATAAATATCCATTCATCCATCGATGGACACTTAGGTTATATATGTATGTATATATATAATATATATATATATTATATATATACACTGAGTAGTACATATATATATATATATATATGCTACTTAGCTACAAAAAAGAATGAAATCTTTTGGGCCATTTGGGTCAACATGGATGGACCTTGAGAGTATTATGCTAAGTGAAATGAGTCAGAAAGACAAATATCATATGATTTCATTTACAACCAACAAAGAGCAAGAGAGAGAAAGAGAAGGAGGGTAAGGAAGGGAAAGGAAAGAGGAGAGAGAAGGAGAGAGGGAGGTAAGGAAGGAGGGATTTGGGAGAGAAAGAAATCGGCTCGCACAACTAGAGTCTGAGAAATGCCATGACCTGCTATCTGCAAGCCTGCGGCCCAGGAGAGGTGGTGGCATAATTCAGTCTGAGTCCACAGGCTTGGGAACCAGGGAAGCCTCAGGATGGAAACCCCAGTCTGGAGACAGAAGAGATGTGCCAGCACAACAGTGAAGCCAAAAGGGCAACCCCTTCTCTTCCTCTCTCCATTGTTCTATTCAGCGCTTGGGACTGGGTGAGGCCCGTGGACACTGGGCAGGAGCATCTACTTTATTGAGGCCTTCCATTCAATGCTAACCTCAGCTGGAAACACCCTCCCAGACACACCCAGGAATCCTGTTTCCTCTGGGCACCCCGTGACCATTCAAGTTGACACATAGGTCGACCATCACAGAAAGAAACATAAAACAAGGCTAAGAATCAGGTGTTTCAGTGCTAAAGAATCCGTCTGCCAAGAAAGCTCCATGTCTGAGTCAGGACAATGCCTTGGAGAAGGAAATGGCGACTCATTCCAGTATTTTTGGCTTATAGAATCCCATGAACAGAGGGGCATGTTGGGTTACAGTCCATGGAGTCACACAGAATTGGACATGACTTAGCAACTAAGCAACACCAAGAATTAGAGTCCTAATGAAGGAGGGGAGAGGCTCTTCCTGGACTTACATCCTTAAACTTGTCCAAGAGGAGCTAAGAACTGTCCTTTAAAACATGGCTCCTACCACCCTCTTCAGTACTATTGATTTCAAACTTAAAAAATCACATGGTGTGAAAGCAATTGATTTTTTTTCTCATTGTACTCTTTTCTCCACTTTCCAGTCAGATAATTGGAGTGTCTTCTTTGTAAGTTTGGGAGGAAGGACATTCAGGTGGGTCAGCTAACTCCCTGCACCTTTGATGGCAGGCTCTTGTCACCGGATAGAGTGCACATTTCTACCAAGCACCCACATCTTTCTGACCTTCAAAGCTCTCACAGTACTTTTTCTCCAAAGCTACCATATCTGAAAAATAAAGTTTTCTTCATTCTATATTACTTACAGATTATACAAGCCATCCTAAATGGCATCCAGATAATAATGCAAGAAAACGATCTGCTGTGCAGAGCCAACTCAGACACGAAGAATGAAGGAGTTAAATGCTGTTGTTTGGTCACTCACTCGTGTCTGACTTTTTGTGATCCCAGATTTAAATGAGGCAACTGTGTTTGTAGCATTAAAATTAAACCATCACATTGATCCATGAGTGTAAAACATTGAGCACATCCATGAGTTCCTTAGGAGACATTTCTCTTGAAATTCCTCTTCAGTATTTAAAGAAAAATTAATCTGAGGTTAAAAAAGAAAAACTCAAATAAGACAGTAGTTTTGCTAGTTAATTGTTTTATTTTGAATTTTTTCTTACTATTTTTTGCTTTGTTTTGTTTGGCTGTGCCACGCAGCATGCAGGATCTTAGTTCCCAGACCAGGCATCTAATCAGCGCCCACTGCACTGGAAGCTTGAGTCCTAAGCACTGGGCCAACAGAGAAGTCCTTTACTGTTTTTAATCACATGGAGTACAATATTTTTAATAGAGTGAAAAGGAGACTGTCCTTTATCAAGCTGTACCTTTTGGTTTTGTGCATTCCTAGTACCTTTGGGGATACTCATAGAGTATGATAATATTCAAAAATAAGCAAAGAAACTCTGAGTGGCTTCTTACGTTAGGTCCTGGTTGAGAGATGTCTCCCTGAGCATGGTGCAAGCCTACTCACCACTGGATTGCTGTGGTCTACTCTAGGTAGCCCTTCTAGGAATGTCTCCTCTCATCCCTCAGACAGTAAGTCACTGGTCCCACACTGACCTTCAACAATCTAATGAGGGAAAAACAGAAACTACAGAATAAAACCCGTCAAGTCAAACACAGACAAATAAGAAAAATTTGCAACCAGACTCAGGAGTAGAGAATATGGGCATATCATGAACCTTAAGGCTCATCTGAATTCAATCTAATGAATGCAATGCCTACAATATTTGACACTCATGGGATAATAAACGAGCTATCCCTGAAGACCTGCACAAGGGATAGTCCAATATCAACTCTCAGTTTCTCTGTATCTCCATAACTCTCGAAGAGGTTGTTCCCTCCCTATTTCTTCTTTTTATTTGGCTGCATCGTGTCTTAGCCTTGGGGTCTTTGTCGAGTTGTGTGGGCTCCTTGTTCCAGAGTGAGGCTGAGTTGCCTCATGGAATGTGACATCTTAGTTCCTGACCAGTTCACCTGCATCCCCTGCATTGCAAGGCTGATCATACTTTAGTTAAAATTAAACCATCACATTGATCCATGAGTGTAAAACATTGAGCACATCCATGAGTTCCTTAGGAGACATTTCTCTTGAAATTCCTCTTCAGTATTTAAAGAAAAATTAATCTGAGGTTAAAAAAGAAAAACTCAAATAAGACAGTAGTTTTGCTAGTTAATTGTTTTATTTTGAATTTTTCTTACTATTTTTTGCTTTGTTTTGTTTGGCTGTGCCACGCAGCATGCAGGATCTTAGTTCCCAGACCAGGCATCTAATCAGCGCCCACTGCACTGGAAGCTTGAGTCCTAAGCACTGGGCCAACAGAGAAGTCCTTTACTGTTTTTAATCACATGGAGTACAATATTTTTAATAGAGTGAAAAGGAGACTGTCCTTTATCAAGCTGTACCTTTTGGTTTTGTGCATTCCTAGTACCTTTGGGGATACTCATAGAGTATGATAATATTCAAAAATAAGCAAAGAAACTCTGAGTGGCTTCTTACGTTAGGTCCTGGTTGAGAGATGTCTCCCTGAGCATGGTGCAAGCCTACTCACCACTGGATTGCTGTGGTCTACTCTAGGTAGCCCTTCTAGGAATGTCTCCTCTCATCCCTCAGACAGTAAGTCACTGGTCCCACACTGACCTTCAACAATCTAATGAGGGAAAAACAGAAACTACAGAATAAAACCCGTCAAGTCAAACACAGACAAATAAGAAAAATTTGCAACCAGACTCAGGAGTAGAGAATATGGGCATATCATGAACCTTAAGGCTCATCTGAATTCAATCTAATGAATGCAATGCCTACAATATTTGACACTCATGGGATAATAAACGAGCTATCCCTGAAGACCTGCACAAGGGATAGTCCAATATCAACTCTCAGTTTCTCTGTATCTCCATAACTCTCGAAGAGGTTGTTCCCTCCCTATTTCTTCTTTTTATTTGGCTGCATCGTGTCTTAGCCTTGGGGTCTTTGTCGAGTTGTGTGGGCTCCTTGTTCCAGAGTGAGGCTGAGTTGCCTCATGGAATGTGACATCTTAGTTCCTGACCAGTTCACCTGCATCCCCTGCATTGCAAGGTGGATTCTTGACCACCACAGAAGGCCGATCCCTCACTGTTTCTAGACATGCTTTCCAGGCTTGGTTTACAGGATGTCACGCTCTCCTATTTTACTGACTACTCCTATTTTTGTCTCTTGGTGATTCAGCCTCAAGTCTCCAGCCTCTGAAATTTAACATGCACCATGATTCAGTCCTTGGACTTCTGCAAGCCTCATACTTCCTAATGATTCCCCTCCCCACAACACCACCTGTATGCTGATGACTCTAGAATATCTCTGACCTCTTTGTGAACTCCAGACTTGAATTTCCAACTGCCAACCTGACATTTCCACTTGCATTACAAGCCTACATAATTTAATTCCCTCCAACAACACTCTTCTCTCTGTTAGGAAGAGAAGAGACCACCTTCCCGAACTCTTTGAGGTCAAAAACTCAGGAATACATCTTTCCCCCTTTCTTTGCCTCATACCTCACATTCATTCTATCAAATCTTATCAGCGTCTCCTTTAGAATATTCTAGAACTGAGTCCTTGGTTACCACTTCCAGTGCTACTACTTTTATCCAAATTGGATTCCACTCTTGACCCCTTAGAGTCCATTTTCTACTTAGCAACTAGTGTTAGATTTTAAAATGCTAAACTTCCTGCTTCTGAAATTACACCCTTGCTAAAAATCATACAACAGCTTCTCATCACACTGAGAAAGAAATCCAAAGTGCTTCCTTCCCGTGAATCTCCTATGATTTGAGCACCTGGCTCTCACTCCAGACACATCTTCTTGGCCACATTAACTGACTCAAGCCGCACTGACCTCCTCATGTTCTCTGTGGGTTGAGGGTGTGGAGGGCAGAGTGGGCAACAATGCTCCCATCACAATTTGTCTATTTATTTTTTATGGCAGTATAGTTGCTTTACAGTGTTGTGATAGTTTCTTTTGAACAACAAAAATGAATCAGCTATCAGTATACACATATTCCCTGTTGTTTTCTTTTTTTTTTTTTTTTTTGGATTTCTTTCCCATTTAGGTCACCAAAGAACACAGGTAGGATACCCTGAGCTATACAGTAGGCTCTCACTAGCTATCTATTTTATACCTAGTATATATATACACTTCAATCCCAATCTCCCAATCCATCCCACCCCATCAATATCTGTATATCTGTTCTCTATGTCTGTATCTCCATTTCTATTTTCCAAATAAGATCATCTATACCATTTTTCTAGATTCTACATATATGCATTAATATCCTATATTTTTTTCTCTTTTTGATTTACTTCCCTTTGTATGACAGTCTCTATGCCTCCTGTAAGGATTCCTCCCACAACACCACCTGTATGCTGATGACTCTAGAATATCTCTGACCTCTTTGTGAACTCCAGACTTGAATTTCCAACTGCCAACCTGACATTTCCACTTGCATTACAAGCCTACATAATTTAATTCCCTCCAACAACACTCTTCTCTCTGTTAGGAAGAGAAGAGACCACCTTCCCGAACTCTTTGAGGTCAAAAACTCAGGAATACATCTTTCCCCCTTTCTTTGCCTCATACCTCACATTCATTCTATCAAATCTTATCAGCGTCTCCTTTAGAATATTCTAGAACTGAGTCCTTGGTTACCACTTCCAGTGCTACTACTTTTATCCAAATTGGATTCCACTCTTGACCCCTTAGAGTCCATTTTCTACTTAGCAACTAGTGTTAGATTTTAAAATGCTAAACTTCCTGCTTCTGAAATTACACCCTTGCTAAAAATCATACAACAGCTTCTCATCACACTGAGAAAGAAATCCAAAGTGCTTCCTTCCCGTGAATCTCCTATGATTTGAGCACCTGGCTCTCACTCCAGACACATCTTCTTGGCCACATTAACTGACTCAAGCCGCACTGACCTCCTCATGTTCTCTGTGGGTTGAGGGTGTGGAGGGCAGAGTGGGCAACAATGCTCCCATCACAATTTGTCTATTTATTTTTTATGGCAGTATAGTTGCTTTACAGTGTTGTGATAGTTTCTTTTGAACAACAAAAATGAATCAGCTATCAGTATACACATATTCCCTGTTGTTTTCTTTTTTTTTTTTTTTTTGGATTTCTTTCCCATTTAGGTCACCAAAGAACACAGGTAGGATACCCTGAGCTATACAGTAGGCTCTCACTAGCTATCTATTTTATACCTAGTATATATATACACTTCAATCCCAATCTCCCAATCCATCCCACCCCATCAATATCTGTATATCTGTTCTCTATGTCTGTATCTCCATTTCTATTTTCCAAATAAGATCATCTATACCATTTTTCTAGATTCTACATATATGCATTAATATCCTATATTTTTTTCTCTTTTTGATTTACTTCCCTTTGTATGACAGTCTCTAGGTGCATCCACAACTCCACAAATGGCACAATTTTGCTCCTTTTTATGGCCAAGTAATGCTCCATTGTATGTATGTACCGTGCCTTTCTTATACAATCCTCTGATGACAGACATGTAGGTTGCTTCTACCTCCTGGCTATTCTAAAATAGCCGTTTTAGAATAGTTTACATTACATTTTACAATACAAGAGTATTCCCGTCACTCTTCTAAAAATTGCTTATTTCTCTTCCTCCAAATGTTCTTCCCCAAGATAGCCTTGTGGTTCATTTCTGCAGTTCCTTTATGGTTTCTTCAAATTGCTCACTTGTAGAGGTTCTGGAGCCCCCTATCCAATCCTGTGTTCTATTCCATGTTGATCTCTCTCCCCTGCCTTGATCTATTTTTCTTCATACTCACCAAAAACCAAAACAAAAAAATATATAATGCAGTGATTTTCAAGAAGTTGGACATCAGGCGATATGCAAAATTCCCTGAAAGATTGAAGACAAACAAAGTCAGGTCTACCACTGCCTCAGCCTACTGACTTGAATGAGACTCCAGTCCATGGATCGGGACTGAGGATCAGGTGGATCCTAGAACAATTCCCGTGTTGAGAAGATAGACCTAAGAGTTCAGGGAGATCAACATAACCTGAAATGCATTTGAGAAGAGTTCATCCTGCTGCCGTTTGATAGAATTGTCTGTACATGTTTGTGCGTGTTCATTTGGTCTAAGGTATACGTGTTTCCTTACTGATTTTCTGTCTGACCGACCTATCTATTATTGCACGCAGGGTAATGAAGTCCCCTACTATGACTGTATTTTGCCTGTTTCTCTTCAGTATAGTTAGATGTGTGATGCTGGGTGCACATATATTTGGGGCTTCTCATGTGGTTCATGATTTTAAAAAAAATGTGACTGTCCAATGCAGGAGATGCAGGTTAGGTTCCATCCCTGGGTCAGGAAGATCCCCTGGAGTAGGAAATGGCAACCCACTCCAGGATTCTTGCCTGGAGAATCCCATGGACAGAGGAGCCTGACAGGCTATATATAGTCCAGGGGGTCACAAAGAGTAGCACACAACTGAGCATACAGGCACGAGCATATATATTATAATTGTTATATTCTCTTGATGAGTTGGCCCTTTATTCTTATGCAGTGATCTTTCTTATCTTTTGTTGCAGTTTTTTACCTGAATTAGTTTACCCTGATCTCCTTTGTCTTCCATTTGCATGGACTATTTTTTCCTATTGCTTCACTTTGAACCTATGTATGTCCTTAAAGCTGAAGTGAGTCTGTTGTAGGCAGCGTATAGTTGGGTGTTGTTTATTAGCAATTCAGCTAATCATGGTTGGATGACATCAGTGAGTAAATGGACATGAGTTTGTGCAAGCTCCCAGAGATGGAGCCTGGTGTGCTGCAGTCCATGGGGTCAGAAAGAGTTGGATACTACTGAGCAACTGAACTGAACTGATAATTGAAATAGAACATTGTATTTGTTTCAGGTGTACAATATAATGATTTGATATTAGTCTGTACTATGAAATGATCACAGTAAGTCTAGTTCTCATTGACCTTTTTGTTTTGTTTTGTTTTGTTTTGTTGCTTTACAATGTTGTGCTAGTTTTGTCTATATAGCAGAATCAGGTGCACATACACATACATTCCCTGTTTGTCGCCACAGAGCACTGAGTAGCCTTCCTTGGGCTATACAGTAGGTTCTTGCTAGTTATCTGTCTAACACGGAGCATCAGAGTGTATATGTGTCTATCCCAGTCTCCCAATCGTCTCGTCCTTCTCCATATGTTCGTTCTCTATGTCCGTGTCTCTATCTGTACTTTGCAAATAGGTTCACCTGTACCATTTCTCTAGATTCTGCATATGTGTGTTAATATATGATATTTGTTTTTCTCTTTCTAACTTACTAGCATTGACCTAGCAATTCCATCAGAGAGGTGGGGAAACAGGCAAGCTGGGGGCAGGGGGTGAGTGAATGCTTAGGAAATATTAGCAATGCATTCAGACAACTTTTTCAAGAACTTTTTAAAAAGAAGAAGACTATGGCTGTAGGTATTAGTAGATCAAGGAGAGTATTCCCCACACTGCTGTTCTGGGACAAAACCCACCTTACAGGGTAGATACCTTGATGGGCGTGGCTATATTCTACTGAAAGTTTTTCCACAGAGACAGGCAATGGTAGCAGGCAGAATTTGATCCCACCAGAGAGGATGAATTGGAGAAGATAAGACAAAAACTGGAGTCAGATGTTCCAGGATGACGGTTAGAAAAACTGAGCAGGCAAAGAAGGCCCTTAGCAGAACTGACAAAGAAGAGGGAATTGATTCTGAATAGATGTAGGAGAGGGGAGCCACAGTCAATTGGATGTAGGAAGCCAATTAGATGTAGGAAGAGATGATGAAGGTCCATGGCTTGGGCCTGGCTTGGAGGACAGCTGCTCCCATGGACTAATGGGAAAGCTTACAGCACCAAGCTGCCCCTGCAGAGAATGCAGTACTTAGGAAACGTTGGTGTTCTGGCCACAAACCACAGCCCTGACCAAAACTCTCACCTCCATCCAGGACTAGCTACATAATTTCCGGGACTCTGCTAAGTAAGTGAACACATGGGACTTCTTGTTCAAAACTGTTAAATGTCTCAAACAATACCACAGAGCCCAACACCAAGGAGCCATTCTAAGTGCTGAGTGAGGGGTGACCACACAGGTCAGAGGATCGTAAATCTGACTGTACCTCCATCTCCAGCCTGGCAGGTAGCAGGGTTTGTTAGCTACTGGACTTCCGGAAGCAGGCTACATTTACACAATATGGAACCTCTTTTGCCTCTTTTTTTGACTAGTGGGTTTCGATAACGCTTTACCATGTTAATTAACTAAGGGACTTTTAAACTGGTATCCTAACTTTTTCACATGCCTCAACAGCCTACTTTTCTTAGTCTTCTAGTCTGTGACATAGGATTCATAGCTGTACTTCAGGGATGGTTTCATTTTAAGATCTTTTCCCCTCCAGCTCGCAGCTGAGAGGACTGCTGAATGGCACAGTGCCTTCTCCAGGACGACTGAGAAAGCCCTTGGAAGGTGAGTCACTTGGAAGCATCAGGTTGCCGGGTACACATGGGAGCTGTTTTGGTAATGCAAACTGCTACCTTAAAAAGGGTAGGAAAAACAAGGAGAGTATTCCCCACACTGCTGTTCTGGGACAAAACCCACCTTACAGGGTAGATACCTTGATGGGCGTGGCTATATTCTACTGAAAGTTTTTCCACAGAGACAGGCAATGGTAGCAGGCAGAATTTGATCCCACCAGAGAGGATGAATTGGAGAAGATAAGACAAAAACTGGAGTCAGATGTTCCAGGATGACGGTTAGAAAAACTGAGCAGGCAAAGAAGGCCCTTAGCAGAACTGACAAAGAAGAGGGAATTGATTCTGAATAGATGTAGGAGAGGGGAGCCACAGTCAATTGGATGTAGGAAGCCAATTAGATGTAGGAAGAGATGATGAAGGTCCATGGCTTGGGCCTGGCTTGGAGGACAGCTGCTCCCATGGACTAATGGGAAAGCTTACAGCACCAAGCTGCCCCTGCAGAGAATGCAGTACTTAGGAAACGTTGGTGTTCTGGCCACAAACCACAGCCCTGACCAAAACTCTCACCTCCATCCAGGACTAGCTACATAATTTCCGGGACTCTGCTAAGTAAGTGAACACATGGGACTTCTTGTTCAAAACTGTTAAATGTCTCAAACAATACCACAGAGCCCAACACCAAGGAGCCATTCTAAGTGCTGAGTGAGGGGTGACCACACAGGTCAGAGGATCGTAAATCTGACTGTACCTCCATCTCCAGCCTGGCAGGTAGCAGGGTTTGTTAGCTACTGGACTTCCGGAAGCAGGCTACATTTACACAATATGGAACCTCTTTTGCCTCTTTTTTTGACTAGTGGGTTTCGATAACGCTTTACCATGTTAATTAACTAAGGGACTTTTAAACTGGTATCCTAACTTTTTCACATGCCTCAACAGCCTACTTTTCTTAGTCTTCTAGTCTGTGACATAGGATTCATAGCTGTACTTCAGGGATGGTTTCATTTTAAGATCTTTTCCCCTCCAGCTCGCAGCTGAGAGGACTGCTGAATGGCACAGTACCTTCTCCAGGACGACTGAGAAAGCCCTTGGAAGGTGAGTCACTTGGAAGCATCAGGTTGCCGGGTACACATGGGAGCTGTTTTGAAAGTGAATGCAAGTTCCAAAGCTTCCTCAGACTGCAAGCTGTGCCCAGACTGCTGTTTCCCTGGGGGCCTGTGGAAGTCTTAGACGGCTAACCTGCTAGGAAGCTTGGAGAATTCTGTGTGGTCGGCGGGGAACGCTTTCTCTGACTAGAAGTCCAGAACCACATCCTGTCCATCCAGCTCACCACTGCTGTCCTACGACCTTAATCGACTCACCTCACTTCCCTTCGGCCTCTGCCTCTAGTGCCTCTGGAAGTCTGGATCTTCAAGATCCAAAATTCACTTTTCTGTTTATTTTGCTCTCATTCTACAAAGCTCCTGAGGCCCTGACATATCAAAACACCCGCTAATTAACATTATATAACAAAGAACAAATTAAAATTCCATCTTCATCAATTTCAGTGATTACATACCCATGTTTTTTTGGATCTAGATTTTCATACATTTTTTACTCAAGACAACTATTATAACCAACTATCAGAATTCATTTATCATAAAAGGTTTTGGACAACTGTAAAGCATTTTTTTATGTATAAAAATATTCTTATACATCTTTGTGAAATCAAAACAGTTTTGACATTTTACTTTACATATTAATAAGACTTTGGGGAAATTAAAATGTTTTGGCTCATTCACAAATAAAATGTATTATAAATTATTATTCATTTGATCTTTACCTGATCCTTCTTATTAATTTTATAGTTTATTTGACTACATTTGAAAATTTGTGTAATTTACAAATAAATAATATTCATCAGCCAGAGGTAAATGCTTAAAATTTTCTGTTGGTTACTATATACTAAAATACATATATATTCAGTGGTCTGGTGGGCTACAGTCCATGGAGTTACTCAAAGCCAGACACAACTTAGTGGCTAACCACCAACAAAACCTTGTTTTCTTTGGAATCCTAACTCTATAATTACAGTCACTAAAATCCTTCTTCAATGCAGGAGATGCAAGTTCAGTTCCTGGTTCAGGAAGATCTGCTGGACAAGGAAATGGCAACCCACTCCAGTATTCTTGCCTGAAAAGGCCCATGGACAGAGGAGATAGGCCACAGCCCATGGGGTTTCCAAAGAATCAGATACAACTGAGTGAGTGAGCACACACACATAAAAAATGCAGACATAATGTCCACATACAAAAACAGCGTATGGACTGACTTTGTTACAACTTGGCCGAAGTAAATGAGTTTTCTAAAATAGCTGCTCTTGCTCATGCTTTACGGTTCATCAAGAAAAAATTTTAGAAAGTAAAGAAGGGGGAAACACTTTAAGTGGTTCTTTGGGTTACTCTTCCCTGACAGCAGTTTATGCAAGTAAAATAGGCCCTGGGCCTTGACACTTTCAGATCTTGAGGGTCCCTGTGACTTCTTAGGGTTTCTCTGGACCACGAACCTCTCCAGTGTGCTGTATCTGAAATATGAGTTACTGATCTGTTCTCACTATCTTTGTGGCTACCAAAAGCCCCCTGAGAGATATGAAAAAGAAATGAGGGAATGAATAAAGAAAGTAAAGGCCCAAGGGAGAGATTTTAACTAATAAACGTGCTGTGTTCTGTGCTCTTTTTGAGATCACAAACACTTCTAGGATCTCAAAACTCTTTTCTTCAGTCTAACTTCATTCAATTTTACAGGAAAGCATGGAGACCTAGCATCTAATTCAGGCTCTAGTTCCATCTGGAAAGGGCTTCCCTGGTGGCTCAGATGGTGAAGAAGCTGCCTGCCATGCAGGAGACCTGGGGTTGATCCCTGGGTCGGAAAGATCCCTGGAGAAGGGAATGGCTACCCAGTCCAGTAGTCTTGCCTGGAGAAACCCATGGACAGAGGCTACAGTCCACAGGGACTCAAAGAGTTGGACAAGACGGACCAACTAACACTTTCATGGATCTTGAATAGGGTGACAGTATTTTTGAAAACTTTTTAGTTTATATTGGAGTGTAGCCAATTAACAATGTCATGATAGTTTCTGGTACAGAGGAGACTCTCCTCTGTCAGACTATAGAGAGACTCTTTTTTAAATTTAAGGGCCATTCTCCCCAAACTCCTCCCATAAGTCACTAAAATCCTTCTTCAATGCAGGAGATGCAAGTTCAGTTCCTGGTTCAGGAAGATCTGCTGGACAAGGAAATGGCAACCCACTCCAGTATTCTTGCCTGAAAAGGCCCATGGACAGAGGAGATAGGCCACAGCCCATGGGGTTTCCAAAGAATCAGATACAACTGAGTGAGTGAGCACACACACATAAAAAATGCAGACATAATGTCCACATACAAAAACAGCGTATGGACTGACTTTGTTACAACTTGGCCGAAGTAAATGAGTTTTCTAAAATAGCTGCTCTTGCTCATGCTTTACGGTTCATCAAGAAAAAATTTTAGAAAGTAAAGAAGGAAACACTTTAAGTGGTTCTTTGGGTTACTCTTCACTGACAGCAGTTTATGCAAGTAAAATAGGCCCTGGGCCTTGACACTTTCAGATCTTGAGGGTCCCTGTGACTTCTTAGGGTTTCTCTGGACCACGAACCTCTCCAGTGTGCTGTATCTGAAATATGAGTTACTGATCTGTTCTCACTATCTTTGTGGCTACCAAAAGCCCCCTGAGAGATATGAAAAAGAAATGAGGGAATGAATAAAGAAAGTAAAGGCCCAAGGGAGAGATTTTAACTAATAAACGTGCTGTGTTCTGTGCTCTTTTTGAGATCACAAACACTTCTAGGATCTCAAAACTCTTTTCTTCAGTCTAACTTCATTCAATTTTACAGGAAAGCATGGAGACCTAGCATCTAATTCAGGCTCTAGTTCCATCTGGAAAGGGCTTCCCTGGTGGCTCAGATGGTGAAGAAGCTGCCTGCCATGCAGGAGACCTGGGGTTGATCCCTGGGTCGGAAAGATCCCTGGAGAAGGGAATGGCTACCCAGTCCAGTAGTCTTGCCTGGAGAAACCCAAGGACAGAGGCTACAGTCCACAGGGACTCAAAGAGTTGGACAAGACGGACCAACTAACACTTTCATGGATCTTGAATAGGGTGACAGTATTTTTTAAAACTTTTTAGTTTATATTGGAGTGTAGCCAATTAACAATGTCATGATAGTTTCTGGTACAGAGGAGACTCTCCTCTGTCAGACTATAGAGAGACTCTATATTAATATACCTAAATATATAGGTGTCCATTCTCCCCCAAACTCCCCTCCCATCCAAGGCCATCCAAGCCACCACATAACGGTGAGCAGAGTTCCCTGCGCTACACAGTAGGGCCCAGCAGGGTGACTGTTTTATCAGTTGCTTACACCAGACCTGGCTTGTGTACGCTGTCTCGCTACCTTACATGGTACATAGGCTCTTTCCACTAGCACATTACTATTTTTTTTACAATACAATTTATTTCTTAAAACTACACTAGCATAGAAACTTAAAAAAAAAATTGTGTTAGGGCTTCCCTGGCAGTCCAGTGGCTAAAGAGTTCACTTTGCAGTGCAAGGGACACAGGTTCAAACACTGACCTGGGAAGATCCCACGTGCCGCGGAGAGGCTGGACCCGGGCGTCCAATTACGAGCCAGCGCTCTGGAGCGCATGCGCCCAGAGCCCGTGCTCTGCAGCGAGAGAGGCCACTGCCAAGGGAGGCCCACGCATGCCAAAGAATAAAGATGGATGAAAATATATATAAATAAAAGAGGCATGATGGGGAAAAAGAAAAAAAAGGTATTAGAATATATTTAGCATGTCAAAATCAGAAATAAATTTCTGACACATGAAATAAAAGATGCAAATTATAAAGAAAAAATGTTAAATCAGCTGAGTCAAATTCTGAAGTTTCTGAACAGAAGACAAATTTGAAATTTCTGAACAAAGACAAAAAATGAAAAAGTGCACTAGTTATCAAGAAAATGCTGATAAAATACAATGGTGATTTTGCTTCTATAATAAGACAGAGATGGTTGTAATGCAAACCTCTCACAGGGACCAAGTAGAAAAGTTAGACATATTATATATATATATATGTATGTGTGTATATATATATATATATATATATAGGCCACTTCTATTGGTATTTCATTTATTTCCATCTTTTTTCTTTGGCCTGTGTGGGCCTCCCATCGCAGTGGCCTCAGTTGCTGCAGAGCCCCGGCTCTGGGCGCATGTGCCCCAGAGCTCTCGCTCGGTACTTGGACACATCAGTCCAGCCGCTCCATGGCACATGGGATCGGCCCAGGCAAGGAATCAAACCAGTGCCCCTTGCACTGCAAGGTGGTGTCCTTACCCACTGGACCACCAGGGAAGCCCTGTACTCAATATTTAGTAGTAACCTATCAGGGAAAATCATCTGAAAAAGAACATATATATATGAATCACTTTGCTGTATACTTTAAACTAGTACAACATTGTAAATCAACTATACTTGAATTTTTAAAAATCTTTTGAGTCAGACAAAGGAGTATCCCTGGCAGTCCAGTGGTTAAGACGCTACATGTCTACCTCAGGAGCACAGGTTCAATCCTTGGTTGGGAAACCAGGATCCCAGTGCTGCACACTGCAGCCAAGAAATTTTTTAAAAAATTAGACTGAGTATATTCTATTACAATGACAGACATAAATAGCAGAAAGATAACTATAAAATACCTAGCTGTTTAGAAATTAGACAGTATTTTTCTAAGTAACCCACTGGTCAAATAATTAAGTAAAATGTAGAGGATATCAATGAGAATTAAAACCTTGATAAGTAGCTAAAGCTGTGCTTGGAAGAAAATTTATAACATTGATGAATATATTAGAAAAGGAAAAAGTGCATATAATGAATGATTTTTATTGAGCTAAGTGTCCGTTTTTAAATACTTGAAAAAAAAAAAGCAAATTAAACCCAAAGAAAATGGAAGAAAGGAAATACATATAAAAGCAGAAAGAAGTGAAAGACAAAAATGTCAAATTAAATCCAAATGTTATGGTCTTTAAAAAGACTTATAGAAGTCCTAGATCCATATTGACTGACATCTTTTAACAAAGGTAAAAATAACTAACACCAGGAATGAAAAAGAAGTCATCACTACAGATATTTATTCTAGATAGGCATTTATCCTTCAATACCAAAGGAATTCACATTAATGGAATAAAGGCAAAACAATTATGCGATCATCTCAATAAAAACAGAAAAGGAATTTGATATAATTCAACATCTGTTCAAAACTACTTTTACTAAACTAAGACTAAAAGGAAGTTTCATTAAACTCACTTAAAAAAAAAACAGCCCACTTTATTTTCATGGAGAAACATTAAAAGCTTTCCTTGGATCCTGAATGAGGCAATGATGTTAAATCATTTTCTTAAATCAGAGTAGAAAAATCAGAATCACATTCAAGTTAAAATCAAACATGGGTGGACCTAGAGACTGTCATACTGAGTGAGGTAAATCAGATAAAGACAAATATCATATGATACCACTGATTGTGGAATCTTAAAAAAATGCTACAAATGAACCGATTTATAAAACAGAAACAGAGCCACAGACATAGAAAACAAGGTTATGGTTGCCAGGGGAAAGGTGGGGGGATAAATTGAGAGACTAGAATTGACATATACAATATACTTACATATACTATAAGTAAATATATTGTATTTGGGGATTTACACATACTATATGTATATGTAAATATATATACTATATAAATATACATTTATATGTAGTATATACATTTACATATAGTATATACATTTACTATATAGTATAGTATAGACATTTATATATAATATATGTAAATAAATTATATTTGGGGATTTACATATGCTATATATAAAATAGGTAACTAATAAGGACCTACTATAGCACAAGGAACTCTACTCAGTACTCCGTAATGGCCTATATGGAAAAAGAAATCTAAAAGAGTGGATATACGTACATGTATAACTGATTCGCTTTGCTGTAACCTGAAACACAACTGTACCCTAAGAAAAATGAATTTTAAAATTGAAGTTGGAAATAACTCACCTTAAAATGAATTCAACTTACTTATGTAAAAAAATAATTTTTAAAACTGCATGTTGATCCCTAGCATCTGAAGCTGTCTTTTTCTGGCAGGAGGAGGATTAGGAGGGAGAAAGGGAGAAAAAGGCAGAAGATAATTAGATCTCTCTCAATCTTTTTCATTTTTTTTTCTGTGTATTTTAATATGAAAAGGCATTTATAAGACAGAAAATTGGAAGTAGTTCTAGAGGCTCGTGTTCACACGAAGGTGCTACTGGTGTAAAAGCAAGGAGAGCATGGCAGAAAGCCAGGCAAGCCCGGTGATTTACGGAGGTGCAGGAGAAAGGCAGGCAGCGCTGGGAAATGAAACACTTGAAGACTGAGGAGTCAGCTTTTGAAAATCCCTATATTTTATGTTTGGCTTCTATTTTATTCTACTATGCAGTCATCGATGCTCCTAAATCCTGCTGCAAATTAGATCATTTGCTCTTTGCTGAGTCAGACATAGTTGTTATCTTTTTTTGAGTAGGATGAGAATGCTCCAAACTGCAGAAATAAAATGGATTGAAATGAACGGATGAGGACTTCCCTGGCAGCCCAGTGGTCAGGACTTTCCCTTCCACTGCGGGGTGGAGGATGGTGCGGGGTCAGGTGGCAGTCCAGGTTCAGTCCTTGCTCAGGGAACTAAGACCCCTCATGCCGGAAAACCCAGAACATAAACAACAGAAGCAATATCGTAACAAATTCAACTAAGACTTTAAAAAAAACAGTCCACATCCAAAAAAATTAAAGCCAATACTTATTCCTATTACCATTGTCACAAAAGGACAGTGAGCCACAGCGTGAACGGAATACACATATCTAAACATAAATAAAAAGAACCCAAGGCAGTAGGAAAGGCTTAATGACAACTTTAAATTGCTATTTTCAGTTACCATGACCTATCTTACAATGATCATTCATAATCTTTCTTTTTCCAACTAAATTTAATACATGGATCTCGGGCTTTCCTGGTGGTCCAGTGGGTAAGGACACCACTGCCTTGCAGTGCAAGGGGCGCCGGTTCGATCCCTGGCCTGGGAGGATCCCACGTGCTGTGGAGCGGCTGGACTGATGTGTCCAATTGCCGAGCCGAAGCTGTGGAGTGCGTGCTCCCAGAGCCGACGCTCTGCGACAACAGAGGCCACCGCAATGGGAGGCCCACACGGGCCAAAGAACAAAGATGGATAGAAATGGACAAATGAAAGACCAATAGAAGTGGCCTGACTGCTCCCCTCCCTCCCTACCCCACCCCCGCCAAAATAAATAAATAAATAAATCTTAAAAAAAAAAACAAAAACATGGATCTCAAGTAAGTGAGATGAATCCTACTCTTACACACTTATAGATGATACACTTATAGGTTAATATGAAGCACTAATTTTTCCCAATAGAATCTGTATAAAGAGCCTTACATGGGCATACACCACAAGGCAAAATTCCTCTGGCTTGTGGAGCCTGTGCTCCTTCCCTAAATGCGTTACATTGATTGGCACATCACAAATGTCATGGGGACAAAACAGCTCCTATGTTGCCCTGTCCGTGTGGTTCTCTTGGTGTCTTATAAAGCACAGCCAGTGATGTTTGGCAAAATCGAGGGCTCCCAGCTGTAACAAGGTCGGTAGAATAGACTATGGAATTCTGGATTCAATCACCCATGGGCCATTAAAAGCTGACTTTATAAAATACAAATAAATAAAGCCACGAATCTGTTGGCTGAGTTTTGCCAGCACTTCTAATACTGAACCTCCCCACTCTAATCAAGGCTGTAAACTGCCGGTGATTAAATTGTTTTTCCTGTGGGAAGCAAACAAAGATACATTGAAGTCAGACAGGTAACAACATCCTTTTCCAGACTTTGTGGAGCCAAATTTCACGTCGCCAATCAATATGGAGCCACAGGGCTGTTTTTAAATGTCTTGCCACAGGAATTGGCTCACAGCCACCAGAGCGGAGTGAGGGAGCCGGGGCTGGTGTGGGAGGGAGGCAGGGAGGGCCCGTGGACGCGGTCTGCCTCCCCGGAGTCTGTGTATTCGTTTACCTTGCTAGCAATCAGTATTTTAAGAGAAAGCTATAAATTTAGATTCCTCCAAGTCAGAACTATTAGAATAAGATTTGAGTCTAGAGAGGACAGTTCCAATATGAAATTCTTGCTTGAAACCTTGAATCACCCTATGTGTCCATCTTGAACAAAGAGACCCAAAGAGTGATTTGTTAAATTTTATTTGTAGTTTAGTTTTTGGCCACACCACACAGAGTGTGGGGTCTTAGTTCCCCATCCGGGTACTGAACCCGTGTCCCCGGCATCCTTGCACTGGAAGCGTGAAGTCTTAACCACTGGACTGCCAGGGAAGTCCTGATTTACTAAATGTCAAGTATTTGGCTTGCTGATTTTAATTTTTTGGTATTCTACACTTTTGGAGTTTGTACACCTTTACAACTTGGCAGTGTGTACGGGGCTTCCCCCAGATAGAAATCTGGTTTTCAGACATCAAAATCCAAGGAAACAGATGATAATTAAAACTAAGGCAAATGTAAAGGGGAATTCACGTAGGCAGTTTCCGAGCTCTGCCTTTAGAGTTCACACCACGTATTTGGTTTCTTTTTTTCTTTTTTTGCCCTCACAAGAATGCAGTATTCTTGCCGTGTTATAATGATTTTTCCAGCAAATAAATCAAAATAGGTGATTTTTTACATGTTTGGTGATAGAAGGAGATATTTTTCAAAATGGCCATGATGAGTAACAATGGGAAGTAAAGAATTTATGTATGATTGTTGTGTTTGGAGATAATTTTATAAAGCAGAAAGCCATAAATAATCTACTATAAATGACAGCGTTTCCTATCTTTTTCTGCTATATAAAATGCAAATCCCTCAGCGATATAATCAAAATATACATTGGTACTTCTCATATTGCATTTTTGAGCTGTTTCTTAAGACTCCAGCCCTGAAATGTTGAGCAGGTGTATCCAGGCATCCAGTAACATGGCACTTTGTCTTCTCTACTTATTTTCCTCATTCCAGACACACACATGTTCATTAATATTTTTCACGTCGCCAATCAATATGGAGCCACCGGGCTGTTTTTAAATGTCTTGCCACAGGAATTGGCTCACAGCCACCAGAGCGGAGTGAGGGAGCCGGGGCTGGTGTGGGAGGGAGGCAGGGAGGGCCCGTGGACGCGGTCTGCCTCCCCGGAGTCTGTGTATTCGTTTACCTTGCTAGCAATCAGTATTTTAAGAGAAAGCTATAAATTTAGATTCCTCCAAGTCAGAACTATTAGAATAAGATTTGAGTCTAGAGAGGACAGTTCCAATATGAAATTCTTGCTTGAAACCTTGAATCACCCTATGTGTCCATCTTGAACAAAGAGACCCAAAGAGTGATTTGTTAAATTTTATTTGTAGTTTAGTTTTTGGCCACACCACACAGCGTGTGGGGTCTTAGTTCCCCATCCGGGTACTGAACCCGTGTCCCCGGCATCCTTGCACTGGAAGCGTGAAGTCTTAACCACTGGACTGCCAGGGAAGTCCTGATTTACTAAATGTCAAGTATTTGGCTTGCTGATTTTAATTTTTTGGTATTCTACACTTTTGGAGTTTGTACACCTTTACAACTTGGCAGTGTGTACGGGGCTTCCCCCAGATAGAAATCTGGTTTTCAGACATCAAAATCCAAGGAAACAGATGATAATTAAAACTAAGGCAAATGTAAAGGGGAATTCACGTAGGCAGTTTCGAGCTCTGCCTTTAGAGTTCACACCACGTATTTGGTTTCTTTTTTTCTTTTTTTGCCCTCACAAGAATGCAGTATTCTTGCCGTGTTATAATGATTTTTCCAGCAAATAAATCAAAATAGGTGATTTTTTACATGTTTGGTGATAGAAGGAGATATTTTTCAAAATGGCCATGATGAGTAACAATGGGAAGTAAAGAATTTATGTATGATTGTTGTGTTTGGAGATAATTTTATAAAGCAGAAAGCCATAAATAATCTACTATAAATGACAGCGTTTCCTATCTTTTTCTGCTATATAAAATGCAAATCCCTCAGCGATATAATCAAAATATACATTGGTACTTCTCATATTGCATTTTTTTGAGCTGTTTCTTAAGACTCCAGCCCCTGAAATGTTGAGCAGGTGTATCCAGGCGTCCAGTAACATGGCACTTTGTCTTCTCTACTTATTTTTCCTCATTCCAGACACACACATGTTCATTAATATTTTTTCTCTTGAGAGAACATTATATCTTCCAAACACGTAAAGTAAGTCACCGAGTCATCCACGGATGGTGCGTTAGCTATTGGGATGAAGGGAGAGCAGAATGTGGTCACACATCTGGTGTGTCAGGAGTCTCAGGGTCTCATACAAGGTCCAGATGTTATGAATCTCTGGAAGCTGCTCTGTTGCTCAGAAAACGTGCACTGGAAATACATGCGGCTTAATTGAGCTGGTGCTTCTCAGTCACTCACTGATATGCCGACGATGCCACACTCAAGACCTGCCTTTAACCCACAAGTGGGAAAGGCTGTGTGGCCCAGCCCTGGCATCTCAGATGGGGTCCATATGTCCTTCTGCAGATGCTGAGGCAATGCCGGAGGGGCTGGGAAGGAAGCCACAGGGTGCACCCAAAGCCTTTTCTGGAGTGAAAATTTTACTTGAGGGAGAGAGAGTCAATGATATTTAAGTCAAAAATTCCCACTCCTGGGCATTTATCTGGAGAAAATTTGGAAAGATACTGCACCCCAGTGTTCCCTGCAGCCCTATTTACATTAGCCAAGACATGGAGCAGCGGTGTCCACCAACAGATGAATGGATAAAGATGTGGTCCATATGCATGATGGAATATTACTCAGCCATAACAAAGAATGAAATAAGGTCAGTTATTGTTTTATTTAGCTGACATTTATCGAGCATTTACTACGTGATTAAACTTCACTAGGTATGGTTCTTTTCTCTTTTTTCGGCTATACCACATGGCTTATGAGATCTTAGTTCCCCAGACAGAGACTGAACCCATCTGCCTTAGAAGCATGGATACCTAGCCCCTAGACTGCCAGGGAAGCCCAGGAATGGTTCTTATCTTCGAGAAGTCTCCAGGCTACTAAAGAGAAACAAACGATTCAGTCACTCCAGTTCTGGGCAAGGAGACCTGTGGTAGTTTTCTCTGCGTTTAGCGCTGACAGTGAAGGGAAGGAATTCCTGACTGCAAAGGAATAAGCCACAGAGCACAACTCAGGAGAGAGATCTCTGAGCTGGGGGGACACTCGGAGGCAGAAGTCAGAGCAGATTTTCTTTCTTAGGCAGCGGCATTTCTTTGGGGAGCGGCATCTCGAGGAGGCAGCTCAGATACATGTTTTTCTCCAGCAATGTCTCACATGGAATAGAAGCAACAGCATCAATCTTTTCTCTGAGGTTCCATCCCCTGGTCCAGGAACTAACCTCTCGCATGCCATGGGCATGGCAAATGACTAAAATAAAGCTAAGGCAATATGTAGGCTATCATGCCATTTGTGTAAAACTACATGCCTGGCAGGATGCACAGCCAAGTGTGGACAGGTCCTGCGGAGTGACAGGGGGAGGAGCCAGGGCTAGTTTTCCTGTACTCTGAATTTTCCAAATTTTTTTCATTGAATATATATTGCTTATGTAATTGAGAGAAAATAAAAAGCAGATGTGGTGGCCCAGAAACATGAGAGTGAAACCAAAGAGGTAATTAGAAAGAATCATTCCCAGACCAAGGAAATGGAGAGTGACATTGGGCCCCTAGGTGACGCCAAGGTGGACGGCCGGCCACGTGGACGGGACTTCCTTCAGGCTCCGCCCCGCAGCCAGCCTCAGCCTCCTCACCCAGAAACACCCATGAAAACTGACACACCAGTGAGAAACTCACACGCCTGCGGGTGCGCTAATGCACGCGCACACAAACACACACACACACACAGACACACTCCTGCACTTCCTTTTTCTTAAGATGACAGGAAGCCGGAAATACTATTAACACAGGCAACCACACCCAGAGCATCTCCGCACGTTCCAGTGGGGCTCTGTCTTGCTCTGTTTTTAAAATTAATTCTTATTGGAATATAGTTGCTTCACAATGTTGTGTTTCTGCAGTATAGCAAAGTCAACTCAGTATAGCTGCCCAGGGAAATCTGCCTTAGAAGCATGGATACCTGGTTTCTTATCTTCGAGAAGTCTCCAGGCTACTAAAGAGAAACAAACGATTCAGTCACTCCAGTTCTGGGCAAGGAGACCTGTGGTAGTTTTCTCTGCGTTTAGCGCTGACAGTGAAGGGAAGGAATTCCTGACTGCAAAGGAATAAGCCACAGAGCACAACTCAGGAGAGAGATCTCTGAGCTGGGGGGACACTCGGAGGCAGAAGTCAGAGCAGATTTTCTTTCTTAGGCAGCGGCATTTCTTTGGGGAGCGGCATCTCGAGGAGGCAGCTCAGATACATGTTTTTCTCCAGCAATGTCTCACATGGAATAGAAGCAACAGCATCAATCTTTTCTCTGAGGTTCCATCCCCTGGTCCAGGAACTAACCTCTCGCATGCCATGGGCATGGCAAATGACTAAAATAAAGCTAAGGCAATATGTAGGCTATCATGCCATTTGTGTAAAACTACATGCCTGGCAGGATGCACAGCCAAGTGTGGACAGGTCCTGCGGAGTGACAGGGGGAGGAGCCAGGGCTAGTTTTCCTGTACTCTGAATTTTCCAAATTTTTTTCATTGAATATATATTGCTTATGTAATTGAGAGAAAATAAAAAGCAGATGTGGTGGCCCAGAAACATGAGAGTGAAACCAAAGAGGTAATTAGAAAGAATCATTCCCAGACCAAGGAAATGGAGAGTGACATTGGGCCCCTAGGTGACGCCAAGGTGGACGGCCGGCCACGTGGACGGGACTTCCTTCAGGCTCCGCCCCGCAGCCAGCCTCAGCCTCCTCACCCAGAAACACCCATGAAAACTGACACACCAGTGAGAAACTCACACGCCTGCGGGTGCGCTAATGCACGCGCACACAAACACACACACACACACAGACACACTCCTGCACTTCCTTTTTCTTAAGATGACAGGAAGCCGGAAATACTATTAACACAGGCAACCACACCCAGAGCATCTCCGCACGTTCCAGTGGGGCTCTGTCTTGCTCCGTTTTTAAAATTAATTCTTATTGGAATATAGTTGCTTCACAATGTTGTGTTTCTGCAGTATAGCAAAGTCAACTCAGTTCAGCTCAGTCATTCAGTCACGTCCAACCTTTTGTGATCCCATGGACAGCAGCACATCAGGCTTCCCTGTCCTTCACCATCTCCTGGATTATGATCAAACTCATGTCCATTGGCTCAGTGATGCCATCCAACCATTATGTCCTCTGTCATCTCCTCCTTCTTTTGCCTTCTATTTTCTCCAACATCAGGATCTTTTCCAGTGAGTCATCTCTTCACATCAGGTGGATTCAAACACCCAGATGGTTCTAGAATCAATCTGACCTTCTTGAGTAAGAAAGAATTTTCTCTGTTCTTTATACGCCAAGCCCAGTAGAAACTCCTTGAATCATTCCCAGCCTGGAACAGTACCCCACCACCACCAAAGAAGAAGGAGGAGGAGGAGTGAGGGGATTGGGGGGGAAGAGAAAGGGGAGGGCGGGGAGGAGGAGAAATAAGAGAAAGGAGACAGAGCAAGTTGATTCCCTTAGAGGAGAGACAAAGAAAATAAAATATCTCTGGGACTTCCCTGGTTTCCAGTGGTTAAGAATCCCCTTTCCGAGGCAGGTCACATAGATTAGAGCCCTGGTCAGGGAGCAAAGATCCCACATGCCTCAGGGAACAGCAGCTAGAGAGTTTGAGCACTCCAAAGCCAGTGCTCTGCAGCAAGAAAAAGCCCAAGACCCACAACTAGAGAAGTCCCACGCACAGCACCCTAGAGAAAGCTCGTGACCCACAGCGAAGGCCACAAGAAAGCACAGCCAAAATAATACATAAAATGATAAAAAATGAATTTAATGTAATTTAAAATCAGTTACTATTCACCTTCCGAATCCCTGTAACTCTCTTATACATCCAATGAAACCATTAATTTGTAGAGATACAAATCTCTGACAAAATAAGTCATTGCTACCACTTCATTTACACTAAAGTACTGAAGTTGAAGTTCCAATATTTTAGCTGGCTAATGCAAAGAGCCACTCACTGGAAAAGACCCCGATGCTGGGAAAGATTGAAGGCAGGAGAAGGGGACAACAGTGAATGAGCTGGTTGGATGGCATCAGCAATTCAATGGACATAAGTTTGAGCAAACTCTGGGAGCTTGTGAAGGACAAGGAAGCCTGGCATGCTGCAGCCCATGGGCTTGTGGAGAGTCATACAGGAATGAGAAGCTGAACAACAACAAATCTAGACTTCAATAGTCTCTCAAAGCACTCAAATGTTCTAATTGACCTAAAAAAGTAGCACATGCCTTTGATTTTATATATATATATATATATATATATATATATATATACACATATATATATATATATAATGTAACCTCTCTCTCTTCTCTACCAGTGACCCTTTCTTTCTCTAAATCTTCTTTTTCCTAAATTAAGAAAGAAAAACCTCTATTGGACAAGATACGCTCAGAAATAGCCCTCCGGATAGACTTATCTGAGTAAGAAATCAAGGAGGCATGTCAAAATTGGCTATGATTATAATCATCTTGTCTCTGGATTTGAGATCTTTTCTGACTTTATGGTTTAGGGGATGCCTCAGTTTCTTTTGGGACTTGGCTTTTGAATTGGAGCATGATGAATTTTCCAGATTGAGTGATGAGGGGTAGCGTGTGCTTCCATTTTCTCCATGTCCTTACTTCAATCTCAGTAAAGAAGAGGAAAAGAAACTGAGACCTATTCAGGCAGTAGACTCAGCAAGCAGCTGCGAAGGAACTCGGATTGTGAAAGCAAAACCTTTAATGCATGTGCCAGTCAAAATTGCCTCAGGGAACAGCAGCTAGAGAGTTTGAGCACTCCAAAGCCAGTGCTCTGCAGCAAGAAAAAGCCCAAGACCCACAACTAGAGAAGCCCCACGCACAGCACCCTAGAGAAAGCTCGTGACCCACAGCGAAGGCCACAAGAAAGCACAGCCAAAATAATACATAAAATGATAAAAAATGAATTTAATGTAATTTAAAATCAGTTACTGTTCACCTTCCGAATCCCTGTAACTCTCTTATACATCCAATGAAACCATTAATTTGTAGAGATACAAATCTCTGACAAAATAAGTCATTGCTACCACTTCATTTACACTAAAGTACTGAAGTTGAAGTTCCAATATTTTAGCTGGCTAATGCAAAGAGCCACTCACTGGAAAAGACCCCGATGCTGGGAAAGATTGAAGGCAGGAGAAGGGGACAACAGTGAATGAGCTGGTTGGATGGCATCAGCAATTCAATGGACATAAGTTTGAGCAAACTCTGGGAGCTTGTGAAGGACAAGGAAGCCTGGCATGCTGCAGCCCATGGGCTTGTGGAGAGTCATACAGGAATGAGAAGCTGAACAACAACAAATCTAGACTTCAATAGTCTCTCAAAGGACTCAAATGTTCTAATTGACCTAAAAAAGTAGCACATGCCTTTGATTTTATATATATATATATATATATATATATATATATACACATATATATATATATATAATGTAACCTCTCTCTCTTCTCTACCAGTGACCCTTTCTTTCTCTAAATCTTCTTTTTCCTAAATTAAGAAAGAAAAACCTCTATTGGACAAGATACGCTCAGAAATAGCCCTCCGGATAGACTTATCTGAGTAAGAAATCAAGGAGGCATGTCAAAATTGGCTATGATTATAATCATCTTGTCTCTGGATTTGAGATCTTTTCTGACTTTATGGTTTAGGGGATGCCTCAGTTTCTTTTGGGACTTGGCTTTTGAATTGGAGCATGATGAATTTTCCAGATTGAGTGATGAGGGGTAGCGTGTGCTTCCATTTTCTCCATGTCCTTACTTCAATCTCAGTAAAGAAGAGGAAAAGAAACTGAGACCTATTCAGGCAGTAGACTCAGCAAGCAGCTGCGAAGGAACTCGGATTGTGAAAGCAAAACCTTTAATGCATGTGCCAGTCAAGAAGTCTGCTTTCCCTTGACAATATCTAACTTTCCTTAGTAAATCTAATTTCTCAAAAGCCATAGTAGATTGCAGGAAGGCTAAGGTACATTTTTCTGAGTGTTTCTCTCTCAGGTCTAATGCAAGTAATCTCAGGCAGAATAGTTGGAAGCTCTTTGGACTCAGGTGGTCTTTTCAACACTGGAATCTTAGGGTCAACAGGGAGACTCCTAAAGTAGGGACCCACATCCCTGGGTCAGTCTTGAGACCAAGCTGTTCTCATGAATCCTTTCATTGTAGACTGCAGGTGGGCAGGGTCACCCACATTACTAACATCGTGTGTTAGGTGAGGTTTACTGTTCATCACAGCAGCCCTGGAATTGGCTGATATATATATATATATACACATACATATATATACATATATATATATATATATAGCCTTGTGATGAGACATGTAGATCTTAGTACCCTGACCAGTACCGGGATTGAACCCAGGCCCTCTACAGTTTAAGCTCAAACTCTTAACCAATGGACCACCAGGGAAGTCCCCATCTATTATATTCATAACACTGGGAGCAACGCCTATCATGTAGTAATAGATACTTGCTGAATGAATCAATGAAGTGATTACATTATGAAAGACACTTAACTACCTTTTATCATCATTGCATTTCAATCACAAGCTCACACTCACCTTTACAGGGCAATAGGTCTTACTGTCCCTATTTCACAGGTAAGAAGATGAGTCTCAGAAAGGTTAAGTAACTTGCCCAACCTAGAAGAAGGACTGTTTGGTTCTAAAACTCCTGTAACTATGCACCTTGAACTCATCTCACCCTCCGTCTTAAAATCAATTATTAAGGAACTGTTTATAACAGTCCTAATGGCAGAAAACTATCTCAAATTGTTTTCTAAATGCACTTTTATCAAGAATTTCCTCTATGTTTACTTTTCTGGGACTTGGCTTTTGAATTGGAGCATGAGGAATTTTCCAGATTGAGTGATGAGGGGTAGCGTGTGCTTCCATTTTCTCCATGTCCTTACTTCAATCTCAGTAAAGAAGAGGAAAAGAAACTGAGACCTATTCAGGCAGTAGACTCAGCAAGCAGCTGCGAAGGAACTCGGATTGTGAAAGCAAAACCTTTAATGCATGTGCCAGTCAAGAAGTCTGCTTTCCCTTGACAATATCTAACTTTCCTTAGTAAATCTAATTTCTCAAAAGCCATAGTAGATTGCAGGAAGGCTAAGGTACATTTTTCTGAGTGTTTCTCTCTCAGGTCTAATGCAAGTAATCTCAGGCAGAATAGTTGGAAGCTCTTTGGACTCAGGTGGTCTTTTCAACACTGGAATCTTAGGGTCAACAGGGAGACTCCTAAAGTAGGGACCCACATCCCTGGGTCAGTCTTGAGACCAAGCTGTTCTCATGAATCCTTTCATTGTAGACTGCAGGTGGGCAGGGTCACCCACATTACTAACATCGTGTGTTAGGTGAGGTTTACTGTTCATCACAGCAGCCCTGGAATTGGCTGATATATATATATATATACACATACATATATATACATATATATATATATATAGCCTTGTGATGAGACATGTAGATCTTAGTACCCTGACCAGTACCGGGATTGAACCCAGGCCCTCTACAGTTTAAGCTCAAACTCTTAACCAATGGACCACCAGGGAAGTCCCCATCTATTATATTCATAACACTGGGAGCAACGCCTATCATGTAGTAATAGATACTTGCTGAATGAATCAATGAAGTGATTACATTATGAAAGACACTTAACTACCTTTTATCATCATTGCATTTCAATCACAAGCTCACACTCACCTTTACAGGGCAATAGGTCTTACTGTCCCTATTTCACAGGTAAGAAGATGAGTCTCAGAAAGGTTAAGTAACTTGCCCAACCTAGAAGAAGGACTGTTTGGTTCTAAAACTCCTGTAACTATGCACCTTGAACTCATCTCACCCTCCGTCTTAAAATCAATTATTAAGGAACTGTTTATAACAGTCCTAATGGCAGAAAACTATCTCAAATTGTTTTCTAAAACAGCCTTTTAAGAGAAACATTCCAGTGTTTATTCATACACTCAAGCAAGAGAGATTTCAGTGTTCACTGCTTATATGCCAAGGACACTGCTGGGTTCTGGGAAAATGGACCAAGAAGACTAGAGTTCCTGTGCTTGGAGATCTGGAGAGATGGACACGAAAGAGTAAGTCACAGCACAGCGGGCTGAGCACCACACCAGAGAGAGGTCCAGGGTACGGGGAGACCTGTGCTCCTTCCTCAAAAAATGGCAAACACATGAGAAGAATTCAGAAGCTCAAGGTGGGACCTTCCTGGCAGCCCAGCATCTAAGACTGCACTCCCAGTGCAGGGGCACAGGTTCAATCCCTGGCTGGGGAACTAAGCTCTTACCTGCTGCACGGTGTGGCCATTTTTTTTTTTTTTGCGGGGAGGTTGAGGGGCACTTCTATTGATCTTGCATTGATTTATCTTTGTTCTTTGGCCGGGAGATGCCTCCCATCGCAGTGGCCTCTCTTGCTGCAGAGCACCGGCTCTGGGCGCATGTGCTCCAGAGCCTCGGCTCAGTTGGACAGATTGGTCCAGCCGCTCTGCTGCATGTGGGATCTTCCCAGGCCAGGGATCGAACCAGCGCCCCTTGCACTGCAAGGCAGTGTCCTTACCCACTGGACCATCAGGGAAGCCCCACAAAGTTTTTCTTCTAATTAAAAAACAAACATAAAGAAGAAGCACAAAGCTGATAGCACCCTGGTGGGTTCTCTGGCAGCAGTACACCGAGAGCATCCTGTGACAGTGTCTGTGTTCACCTGTTAGACTCCTGGCCTCAGTCTCATCTGTCATTTCCCATTTTTGGTAAATTGGCCCTCATCCCTCTCCTGGTTTAAAAGCTCTGTGGGCTTTTAAGGGTTAAAAACTCTGTGTTGCAGTACTTTGTCTTCAGGTATTTCATTTGCTAATCCTTTTCATCATTGTCGCTGTTTTTCTCTATATCCGTTACATTCATTTTAACTCCCGGAGCCAAAAATCAGAATCAGTCCCTGCTAAAAAACATTGGAGTAATGATACATATCACATAAAAGAGAAGCCCTCCTGTGAGTCTATGCCTGTTTATATATCCCAGGGTGTGGGGACTGATTTCTATGTGTTCAAGCAATTCTTGACTGACATATCATATTCTTGATGTCCTGTCAAGTCCCTTAAATTACACCAACTGCAGTCTTCCTGTTTCCCCTTTTGCTTTTAATCACCCTCCTCCACTCCAACCAGAGATTTTCGATTTTATGTCCTTAGAACAGTTCACATGTTATAGAAGTCCCTTAAATTAAAAAACCCCACAAAAATTGCACACACACAAAGAGAGAGGTCCGGGCAGGAGACCTGTGCTCCTTCCTCAAAAAATGGCAAACACATGAGAAGAATTCAGAAGCTCAAGGTGGGACCTTCCTGGCAGCCCAGCATCTAAGACTGCACTCCCAGTGCAGGGGCACAGGTTCAATCCCTGGCTGGGGAACTAAGCTCTTACCTGCTGCACGGTGTGGCCATTTTTTTTTTTTTTGCGGGGAGGTTGAGGGGCACTTCTATTGATCTTGCATTGATTTATCTTTGTTCTTTGGCCGGGAGATGCCTCCCATCGCAGTGGCCTCTCTTGCTGCAGAGCACCGGCTCTGGGCGCATGTGCTCCAGAGCCTCGGCTCAGTTGGACAGATTGGTCCAGCCGCTCTGCTGCATGTGGGATCTTCCCAGGCCAGGGATCGAACCAGCGCCCCTTGCACTGCAAGGCAGTGTCCTTACCCACTGGACCATCAGGGAAGCCCCACAAAGTTTTTCTTCTAATTAAAAAACAAACATAAAGAAGAAGCACAAAGCTGATAGCACCCTGGTGGGTTCTCTGGCAGCAGTACACCGAGAGCATCCTGTGACAGTGTCTGTGTTCACCTGTTAGACTCCTGGCCTCAGTCTCATCTGTCATTTCCCATTTTTGGTAAATTGGCCCTCATCCCTCTCCTGGTTTAAAAGCTCTGTGGGCTTTTAAGGGTTAAAAACTCTGTGTTGCAGTACTTTGTCTTCAGGTATTTCATTTGCTAATCCTTTTCATCATTGTCGCTGTTTTTCTCTATATCCGTTACATTCATTTTAACTCCCGGAGCCAAAAATCAGAATCAGTCCCTGCTAAAAAACATTGGAGTAATGATACATATCACATAAAAGAGAAGCCCTCCTGTGAGTCTATGCCTGTTTATATATCCCAGGGTGTGGGGACTGATTTCTATGTGTTCAAGCAATTCTTGACTGACATATCATATTCTTGATGTCCTGTCAAGTCCCTTAAATTACACCAACTGCAGTCTTCCTGTTTCCCCTTTTGCTTTTAATCACCCTCCTCCACTCCAACCAGAGATTTTCGATTTTATGTCCTTAGAACAGTTCACATGTTATAGGTTTAAGCTTACTTCTAAGCAAATTAAAAGTAGCTTAGGAGAAGAAACTGGAAAAAAGAAAACACACACACAAATAAGTTGCAGATTCTAATTAAACAACTCACTTATTTCGGTGTAATTTTTTTCTTATTGACAGTAAACAACCAAAAACATTTGTCTGTTTATGCTGAAAAGCATGCCCTACCTGCTGGACCCTACCTTGTCTGTTTACTCTCCTTGTAGTCAAAAAAAACAACAAAAGCATTATGGGAATTCACATTTTTAAAAGACTGTGAAACAGTTTTAAAAAATAATTGAAATATTATTACAACTATCAGCAACATGCTTTAGATGTTGTCTATAGTTCCAACAAAAGTACCTTTCTATTCAGCCAGTTGGCTCGAAATACAGAAATGCATTTCTATTCAACCATTTTCTATGGGTTCATCTCTGATTTGTACCTGTCGCTCAAGGTCTTTTCCTGAAAGAAAGGAGGTAAGGAGAGAGGGAAGAAAGCAAGGAAGGAAGAGAAGAAAGAAAATTGTGACAGAAACACTCTGTCATCATTCATGCCTCTGCGGGTCACTCTGGCGCGGCACACATAGATACACGGCTATCTGTTACACCAGATCAAGAGACAGATGACAGCTGAATTTTCTATGTCCCAGATATTTTTCTGAGTGCTTTTCATATATAAAATTATTTCGTTCTCACAACTTAATTGCTTTATAGTTGAGGAATTGAAGGTGCAGAGAAGCTACCTAACTTCCCCAAGGATGCACAACAAGTAGACGGCAGCACTGGGCTCAAGGGCAGCCCCGTCCAACACAAACGTAGTGTGGGTCACACCTGCGAGCCCGAGCTGTCTAGCAGTCACGTCAAAGACCGCAAAGAGATGGCTGATCACATTGACGTTTGACAGAAGACAAGATTCTGAAAAGCAATGATCCTTCCATTAACAACTAATACTAATGAGAAACAGTGGTAAAGAGATCAATCAAATAGGTTTTCGTAGACAGATCTTAAAGCGATCTTTTGCTTTTAATCACCCTCCTCCACTCCAACCAGAGATTTTCGATTTTATGTCCTTAGAACAGTTCACATGTTATAGGTTTAAGCTTACTTCTAAGCAAATTAAAAGTAGCTTAGGAGAAGAAACTGGAAAAAAGAAAACACACACACAAATAAGTTGCAGATTCTAATTAAACAACTCACTTATTTCGGTGTAATTTTTTCTTATTGACAGTAAACAACCAAAAACATTTGTCTGTTTATGCTGAAAAGCATGCCCTACCTGCTGGACCCTACCTTGTCTGTTTACTCTCCTTGTAGTCAAAAAAAACAACAAAAGCATTATGGGAATTCACATTTTTAAAAGACTGTGAAACAGTTTTAAAAAATAATTGAAATATTATTACAACTATCAGCAACATGCTTTAGATGTTGTCTATAGTTCCAACAAAAGTACCTTTCTATTCAGCCAGTTGGCTCGAAATACAGAAATGCATTTCTATTCAACCATTTTCTATGGGTTCATCTCTGATTTGTACCTGTCGCTCAAGGTCTTTTCCTGAAAGAAAGGAGGTAAGGAGAGAGGGAAGAAAGCAAGGAAGGAAGAGAAGAAAGAAAATTGTGACAGAAACACTCTGTCATCATTCATGCCTCTGGTCACTCTGGCGCGGCACACATAGATACACGGCTATCTGTTACACCAGATCAAGAGACAGATGACAGCTGAATTTTCTATGTCCCAGATATTTTTCTGAGTGCTTTTCATATATAAAATTATTTCGTTCTCACAACTTAATTGCTTTATAGTTGAGGAATTGAAGGTGCAGAGAAGCTACCTAACTTCCCCAAGGATGCACAACAAGTAGACGGCAGCACTGGGCTCAAGGGCAGCCCCGTCCAACACAAACGTAGTGTGGGTCACACCTGCGAGCCCGAGCTGTCTAGCAGTCACGTCAAAGACCGCAAAGAGATGGCTGATCACATTGACGTTTGACAGAAGACAAGATTCTGAAAAGCAATGATCCTTCCATTAACAACTAATACTAATGAGAAACAGTGGTAAAGAGATCAATCAAATAGGTTTTCGTGCATCTTATTTCACCCAGCACATCCAAGTTTGGCCAGAGAGTTCCTTAGTGTTTTACGAACTCTGGGGGCCAACCCAATATTATTTCAACATGCAATTAATTTTAAAAAGAAATATTTTGACCTTATTTTATGCACACTTCAAAGTGGAGTAGGTATTTGCATTTACAGGGTATCTCCTTGTGGACTAACCAGTCACACATGGGATCTCTATATGTGGGTATAGCAAGTGGCTACCATTTTGTGCAAGGCAACTCCAGAGTTTGGGCTTTTTATTTCTTTTTTTCTCTTTTGACATTTGACATTGATCAATAACAGTGTCGAGTGTGAACCTTGGAGAATGAGGAATTTTTCCATTGGGTTAGTGGACTTAACTTCCAGGTGTATCAGTTGCAGGTAACAATGCAAGTACCCTACGTCTGTCTGGGTTTCAGAAGCTGCCCTACGCACACAGCTGAGCCGTAAGTACCGCCTACCATTTACAAAAAATAGGAACTACTTCATGCAGATGAGTCCAGGCTTCCCCTCACTGCTCCCATCCCCCACATGCTCAGCTCCACTGCACACCATCAGACACCCTCTGCCTCTTTCCCTGGCCCCCCCTCCCTCCCCGCTTCCTGGACCTTCCCCCACATCTACCCAGTTCCTTCTGCTGAGTGTGCAACAACTTCTGTCCCAGACTCTTCTCCCAACTGACCTTTCTTTCTTTGTGTGAATTCCCAACGCAGAAAGCCTTCTTAAGCTCTGAGTGGTTTTTGTTATTGTTCAGTTGCTAAATTGTGTCTGACTTTTTGTGACCCCATGGACTGCAACAAGCCAGGCTTCCTTATCCTTCACTATCTCCTGGAGTTTGCTCAAACTCATGTCCATTGAATCAATGATGCCATCCAACGATTTCATCCTCTGCTGCCCTCTTCTCCTCCTACCCTCAAATCTTTCTCAACGTCAGGCTCTTTTCCAGTGAGTCAGCCCTTCACATCACGTGATCAGAGTTTTGGAGCTTCAGCTTCAGGATCAGATCTTCCAATGAATATTCAGGGTTGATATTTTTAGGATTGACTGGATGGATCTTGCTGTCCAAGGGACTCTAAAGCGTCTCCTCCAGCACCACAGTTTGAAAGCATCAGTTCTTAGGCACTTAGTTTGCTTTGTGGTCCACCTCTCACGTCCGTACGTGACTTCTGGAAAATAACACAGCTTTGACTATATGGATCTCTGTCAGCCAAGTGATGTCTCTGCTGTTCAGTACACTGTCTAGGTTTGGCATAGCTTTTCTTCCAAGGAGCAAGTGTCATTTAATTTTGTGGCTGCAGTCACCATCCGCAGTGATTTTGGAGCCCAAGAAAATAAAGTCTGTCACTGTTTCCATTTTTCCCTTCTATTTGCAACAAAGTGGTGGGAACTCTCCTTCCTAATGCTCTTTTCCATCTGCTGTGGTCAAGTGCTTCTCTGGCCAAGGGTACATAGAATGCTGAGGGCCAAAGTTGCAGAACTGGGAGTTCCGTCCCAGGACCCAGAGAGTGTGACAGGGACAGGACCTTTTCTAGGGGAAAGGCTTCGCCAGGCTTTCTCTAGCTTTCTCTAAGCTTTCTCTAGGTTTGCTCCTGGGCACTTATCTTTTTTTAAAGCCATCAAGCACTATGGAACCTTTATTTTAACACGATTACTTAAACTCTTGTGATTCATATAAAACACCAGTTTGGTTTCATCAGTGTTCCTTCAAGTAATAACTCCATTTGTAAAAGGACTACCCCTCTGCAGTTTCTCCCTGACATGTAACCCTCTTTTTCTCAGGTTCCTGAACATTCTTCAAGGTCACCAGAGGAAATGACTATTCTTTGCTTCCCTCTCCTGTATGGGAACTGGGTTAAACAGCTCTTAGGCAGTCCTAGAAGATAAAACAAGCTTTAAAAGGGCAGCTCAGGGAGAGGGTGAGGGGAAAGAGGAAGCCGCCCCCTCTTTGCCTCCCTGGAGTTCCTGGTGAGAGGTCATGGGCAAACAGTGGTGTGAAATCTCAGTTCTCTATAAGACAAGATGGGAAACACCCTCTTCTCCCCAATCTTGTGATGTCCTAAGTCACCCAGAGACAATTTTTACCTGAGCAAGACAGCAGGGTCCCCAAGTGCTGTTACATCAGTCCCTTTACAACGGTTCCAACCCTGGGGGTTGTTGTTTAGTTACTAAATTGTGTTCCACTCTTTGTGACCCAATAGACCTTAGCCCGCCAGGCTTCTCTGTCCATGGGATTTCCTAGGCAAGACTACTGGAGTGGGTTGCCAGTTCCTGCTCTAGGGGACCTTTCCAAACCAGGGATTAAACCTGCATCTCTTGCACTGGCAGGAGGAGTCTTTACCACAGAGCCACTAGGGAAGCCCTAGCCCAGGAGTGGATCAACTCAAGTTTTCCTCCAGAAACCAACTGAGAGGCTCTGCATCTTGGATTCCATTTTTCCCTTCTATTTGCAACAAAGTGGTGGGAACTCTCCTTCCTAATGCTCTTTTCCATCTGCTGTGGTCAAGTGCTTCTCTGGCCAAGGGTACATAGAATGCTGAGGGCCAAAGTTGCAGAACTGGGAGTTCCGTCCCAGGACCCAGAGAGTGTGACAGGGACAGGACCTTTTCTAGGGAAAGGCCCAGGCTTTCTCTAGCTTTCTCTAAGCTTTCTCTAGGTTTGCTCCTGGGCACTTATCTTTTTTTAAAGCCATCAAGCACTATGGAACCTTTATTTTAACACGATTACTTAAACTCTTGTGATTCATATAAAACACCAGTTTGGTTTCATCAGTGTTCCTTCAAGTAATAACTCCATTTGTAAAAGGACTACCCCTCTGCAGTTTCTCCCTGACATGTAACCCTCTTTTTCTCAGATTCCTGAACATTCTTCAAGGTCACCAGAGGAAATGACTATTCTTTGCTTCCCTCTCCTGTATGGGAACTGGGTTAAACAGCTCTTAGGCAGTCCTAGAAGATAAAACAAGCTTTAAAAGGGCAGCTCAGGGAGAGGGTGAGGGGAAAGAGGAAGCCGCCCCCTCTTTGCCTCCCTGGAGTTCCTGGTGAGAGGTCATGGGCAAACAGTGGTGTGAAATCTCAGTTCTCTATAAGACAAGATGGGAAACACCCTCTTCTCCCCAATCTTGTGATGTCCTAAGTCACCCAGAGACAATTTTTACCTGAGCAAGACAGCAGGGTCCCCAAGTGCTGTTACATCAGTCCCTTTACAACGGTTCCAACCCTGGGGGTTGTTGTTTAGTTACTAAATTGTGTTCCACTCTTTGTGACCCAATAGACCTTAGCCCGCCAGGCTTCTCTGTCCATGGGATTTCCTAGGCAAGACTACTGGAGTGGGTTGCCAGTTCCTGCTCTAGGGGACCTTTCCAAACCAGGGATTAAACCTGCATCTCTTGCACTGGCAGGAGGAGTCTTTACCACAGAGCCACTAGGGAAGCCCTAGCCCAGGAGTGGATCAACTCAAGTTTTCCTCCAGAAACCAACTGAGAGGCTCTGCATCTTCGGATTCCATCTCAAGCCTTCTTGCTGCTGTCTTCACTTTGATGAGGGAGGCAAAGAGACACAGGCAGAAGACAACTCTGTCAATGATGAATTTTGGATCCCATGTCCACCCCAAGCTCCTCGTACCGTGTGCAAACAATCCAACTTATATGCAGAATGCCCAGTCACTTCCGTGAAAATCCATGCATGTTTTATGCCTAAATCTCTTAAGAGTAACACAACATATTAAGCAAAAAGAACATGAAAAATCAGAGTCAATGTCAAGGTCTGGTCCTCACGTAACCTTTTAGGAGCCAGACAGCTAGGACCAGTCACCTGCATTCCCTGCATCTCAGTTTCTCCATCCAGAAAATGGGCAAAGCAGTGCTTATCCTTCTGACCTCACAGTGAGATTCAAAGAAGATGATACATATGAATGGCTCAGCAAAGTATCAAGAACTGTGTGTATATGGTTTTTGTGTGTTAAGTCCTCTATCTTATTACTAAAGTCAAATGAGTATGTGTGAGTCCCTTTTAGCTAGAGACCAGTGCACTTTTCAGTAGTGAAACAGGATGGAAGGAGGCAGGTCACAACCTTTAAAAGAATAAGAAAACCTGAGGATATGACATAAAGTGATTAGAATCAAACAGGTCCAAGATGGGGACAGTCAACTTTAAGCTTCAGGATACACTCATTGTAACACATCAGCAAACTAAATGATAATCCACCCATCAAAGACCTCAAAGTGAGCGGTGGCTCAATTCCTGGAAATCCTAGCCCCTTCTCTGAAATAGCTGGAATAATCCTCACACTATTAGCTTATGAAATTACCCAGCACATATGGAAAAACTAACCATATTTCAAGGACTGCTCCTGCCTTTTGAGATGGCCCACACTGTCTTCTACATAAATCTGCTCCTTACCTATCACATTGTCTCTCGTTGAATTCTTTCTGTGATGAAACATCAAGAACCTGAGCTTCATTAAGTCCTAAGACCCTATGTGTGGTCTCAGTTTAAAGACCATGGATTCAAGTCCCAGTCTAAGTTAGATGCTTTCAGCAGCATCATGAAATGTATGGAGTTTCAATCAACTAGTTTGTATCACAAAATGTACAGTGGAGGGTTGATTGATTTTCCAGAACCTATAACCTCTAAGCTGATCTAAAATATGTCGAATAAAAAAATGCATTTTATAGCATTTATTTTCCTTTGATAAAGAGGCACCTCTGGTAGATCAAGGGTGACGTGTTGGCTAGTGGAATCCTCACAACAGCCCTGTTAGGTAGGTACGTTTTACCTCTCATTTTCCAGCTGAAGAAGCCAGGGCACAGAGAAAGGAAGGACTTAACTGGGGTCCACACTATGTTCCCTGCTCCTGAGCCCCTGCTCTTAGCCTGCTTTGTCTTGTTTTTTCAGTGGCCATGCACACGCCTAACTAGATAGGGAGGGTGTGGAATCTAAGGCATAACCACTTAATGCCTCAGCCAGAAGTTTTGGAATATTTTGTACCTAATTCAGGCTAAATCTAGTTGAATATCCACTCAAGGATTAAGTCCTGCTAATGCAAGCTTATTGGAAAAGACCCTGATGCTGGGAGGACTGAAGGCAGAAGGAGAAGAGGGCAGCAGAGGATGAGATAGTTAGATAGAATCTCCAACTCCATGGACATGAGTCTTGAACAAACTTCGGGAGAGAGTGCAGGACAGGAAAACCTGGCATGCTGCAGTCCATGGGATGACAAGGATCTAGACATGACTTAGGAACTGAACAACAACAACAATGTTAAGTTTGTGTGCCTGACCCATAGTGAAGAAAACTAACTGAAACATTGGCATCTGGAGCAGAGAAAGGTTATTGCAGGGCCACACAAGGAGCTAGGTGGCTCATGCCCTAAAAATCCCTGACTCCCCACTTTCCTTAAAAAATAATATTTATTTTTCGCTGTGCTGGCTCTTCCTTGCTGCACACGGGGTGTCTTGAGCTGTAGCAAGAAGGGCCTCTTCTCTAGCTGCAGTGTGCAGGCTTCTCACTGCAGTGGCTTTTCTTGCTGGGGAGCACGAAGCTCGGGGCTCTGCGGGGCCTGCAGTTACGGCGCACAGACTGAGTTGCCAGCAGATACTAGGGAAAAGCATCACAGTTGGGAAGGGGGAAGGCTCGAGTTTAGAGGCAGCAGGTGACCTCTCGGTGCAGGAGGTCAAATAACTCGAAGGGCATCCATGGCGGACGCCTTCTGACGCCTTGCTTAAGGGTCTGATTTTTACCTTAAGTGGGCTGGGGAATCACTATGAGGCTCCTTCTATCACTATGAACAGAAGAATGACATTGTTCTGGCTGTTTTCATAGGGTAACTCTCACTGCTGTATATAAGTGGAGCAAGAACAGAAAGAGAAGAGTGGTCAGCACAGACTTCCCTGGTGGTCCAGTGGCTAAGAATCCACCTTGCAATTAGTAGGAAGAGGGTTCAGTCCCTAGTCAGGGAAATAAGATCCCACAGGCCACAGAGCAACAAAGCTCATGGGCCGTAACTGCTGCATCCGGGCACCACAGCTAGAGAGACTGGGCACGCAACCACCCCAAGTGCCACAACTGAGACACGATACAGCCAAATGAATAAGCTAAATATTTTAAAGAATAAAGAATAACAGTTAGTAGAAGAAAGCAATCGTCTACTCAAGAGATCATGGTGATTTTGATCAGGGTGATACTAAGGAACTGGTGAGAAGTCAGATTCTGAATTTATTTTGGAAAAAAAAAAAAAAACAGTCAAAGATTTGCTGAAGAACTTGATATGAGGAAAGAGAATGACTCCATTTTGTTCAGATATGTGAGCAAAACAATTGTTTTCTTAAATGGGGAGAAATGTAGGAGAAGCAGGTTCACCAGGGCTCAGAAACTCAGATTAGGACTTGTTAAACCCAGGGTGCCTTTTAAGCACCCAAGTGACTGTGATGCTGCTGGTATTCAGGGCAGAGGTGCCAAGTGTAGATTTCATTTGTGAGTGATCAGCATGGAGATGGCATTTAAGCCCATGAGTCAGAATGAGATCACTCTGGAGGGATGAGAGACGAAAAAGGAAGTGGTCCAAAGACTGAATCTTCGAAAACTCCAAAACTTAGAAGAAAATGAGGAGGAACCAGAGAAATAGACTGAAAGGGAACCGCCAGACAGGCAGAAGGAAGGTGAAGAATTTTGGTGTCCTTCAAGGTATGTGGAAGGAAGCTGATAAGTGACTCATCCAGGAGAAATAGCCAGAGATGCCCACACCTACTCTTCAGGGCAGCATGGGGTATAGAGGGCTGGCTCCTCCATTCCTTTGAATAAACACCCGGATACTTCCATACCAACAGGTGGCAGAACAGGGAGTTGAGTGCGATGGTAGCCAGTTACACAGAAATCTCAGGACAACTTCCTTAGACTGGACCCACCCAGATTTTCTGCAGAATCCACCCCAAGAAGGGACCCCAGCTTCATGGGGGGTTGGAGAAGCCATTACATACTACGAAAGACGCACAAAGACCTGAAGTGACAGCTCTGTGAGTTTCTCACAGGAAATAGGTGATTTGTTGTACTTCAGCTAAAATAAAGTGTCAGTGTAATAAAAATATATACATTGAGTGAAAGAGGGCAAGTAAAGCTTGGAAAACGACCTCCAACAGATGAGCGCAAAGTCCTGTCGGGTGGAGAAGTCATCTAGGGTCTTGGAAGATCCAGGAAGCTTGGTTATTTCAAGCTGACATTAGAAATGGGCTTAGAAGGCTTTATTTTTTCCGGCAAATACAAGAAAGCTCTTCCAGTCACAAGGAAGGGTCTTTTTTTTTTTTAACTGGACAATAATTGCTTTACAATGTTGTATTAGTTTCTGTTACACAACTCAAATCAGCCATAGACATATATCCACTTCTTCTTGAGCCTTCCTCCTATCCGCCATCCTCCCATCCCCCCACAACTAGGCTGTCACAGAGTACTGAGCTGAGCTCCCTGGGTTATTCAGTAACTTCCCACTCCTGTTGCACAGTTGCTTAGCTGTGTCTGACTCTGTGACTCCATTGGCTGCAGCACAGCAACCCTCCCTATCCCTCACCATCCCCCAGAGCTCACCCAGTTCACGTCCACTGAAGTGATGATGCCAGCCACCCACCTGATCCTCTGTTCCCCTCTTCTCCTCCTGCCCTCAGTCTTTCCCAACATCAAGGTCTTTTCCAATGAGTCAGTTCTTCCTATCGGCTGGCCAAAGTATCAGCGCTTCATCTTCAGCATCATTCCTTCCAATGAAAATTCAAGGCTGATTTTCCTTAGGACTGACTGGCTTCTTTACACATGGTAGTGTACATATCAACACTATTCTTTCAACTCGTCCCACCAGAAGGGAGAGTCTGAATACAGACATGGGGAGGATGTTTCTGGGGTAGAAGGGAGGGTGAGTAGTGGGGTGAATTAAATGGAGAAAGACGAGGGTCAGAGAAGGGGGACAGGAGTCAGGAGGGCTGCTTCCCTGTCCAGCAGTGGACACAGAAAGAGAAGATGCTCCCATTGGGCTGTTACTTGTTTTATGTGTCATTGCTTAGCTATCACGAACAAGTGACGAGAATGATCATCTGAGCTCGGGAGAAGTCTCCAGACCAAGTCTTAGCCTTTTGCCTGAAAATTGCAGTTTACATTTTGAAATACCTAGAAGCTCCAGGCCTTTAGGAAACCAGGAATTCATTTATTTTTCACTCTTGTTCAGACTCAAGGACTACACCTACATGGGCAAAAGGAGGAAGGATCATATGATTAGCAAAAAGATGCAGGGGCAGCGATGGGACAGACAAGAGGAAGTCTGAGCAGAAATGAAACTTCGAGCGAGAGAGACCAAAAATTATAGACTAAACGCTTGCTAAATGTGTAATTATAGCTATTCAAAACTTTCAATGTACACTTTTTTCAAGTTAAGTACAAGCAAAACTAAGAGGTGTTTGGCTATAATCCTTCAACATCCAACAGTGAAATAGTTCCAAAGGGCACAGATTTTGTTTTTAAGATTTTGTTATTTTCTGTAACATTTTTTTTTTGCATTTTTCACTAATAAAAAAGAACATTGAAGGTATTTAGAAAAGAGAGTCAAAGAAGAAAGGCCTGAATCCATACTATACTGATTGCCACACTTCCTTTTTACAGAGTTGCTATGGGTGATATGTCTTATTTCTCTACCTCATCTGAGAATCCACATCTCTTCTGCTCTTTGGAATCTGCATAATAATACATAACTTAAATGCTCAATTCATCATTGAAAATAGGTAAGAAAAGCATCATGTAATATATAATATACATAATAGTAAGTAATGATATAAACAAATTGTGTGTGTTATATGGTTACATGTAAAACCCATCAGTGTTAACATAGAAATTCAAAATGGTTCACACTACTCAAATTAAAGAAAATTATATTTGGCTTAATTTCTAAATGTAAAAGGAAAAGATAAAATAGGAATAAGCAAGAAAATGAAAGTAAATGGTCCCAAATACACCGAATAGGAAGAATTCTAGGGACTTCCCTAGCAGTCCAGTGGTTAAGATTTCACTTTCCAAAGCAGAGGGTTCAGGTTCAATCCCTGGTCAGGGACCTAAGATCCCACATGCCTCCTAGCCAAAAACCATAAACACCACCAGCAGCATTGTAACAAATTCAATAAAGGCTGAAAACAGTCCACATTTAAAAAAAAATCTTAAAAGAGTTTACAGTTGCCTAAAACAAGCATTTCTGAGGAGGAATTTTCAGTAATCAAAGAGATCTAAGTCAAATCTCACTTGTTTAGATGTTTTTGTTTTTAATCATTTCATCACCTAGCATTTGTTTGATCCATATTTTAGTTGTGCTTTATACGGAGGGAAATGCTGATTGATATTGCTTGTTTTCTCTTTGTCCTTCCAGAGAGATATGGAAGAAAAGAGAGATATTCTTGAGAAGAGAAAGGATTTGGGTGGAGGAGAGAGAGGAGGAGATGGTGGGCCTTGAAATAAGCTCAGTCCTTCCACTTGGGAGCCCTGGACCTTGGGGCTGCCTCTCAGACTTTCCGAGACACAGTTTCCTGAGACTGGTCTTGCTTATTTTCTACACACTCTAATCTCTTTATTGATGAACTCAACATGATACGTGACAACTGTACCCATTCCCAGGGCTACTGTGAGGATCAGACGGGTGAATGTAGAGAAAGACACATTGTAATTATAAAGCTTCAGACCCAGTTTTGTTGGTCTTTTGTTAGTGAACATAAAAAGAAATATTTGTCTATTAGTGTCGCCTCAATACAAAATACTTGAAAAACAAACTAAAAACCTGGGTTATTAACACACAAAAAAATGTTTGAACTCTCTATTTTCTATTGGAATATAGCTGATTAGCAATGTTGTGATAATTTCAGGTGGACAGCAAAGGGACTCAGCCATACATATGCATGTACCCATTCCCCCCACCCCAAACTCCCCGCCCATCTGGGCTGCCATGTAACATTAAGCAGGGTTCCCTGTGTTACACACTAGGTCCTTGTTGGCTATCCATTTTAAATAGAACAGTGTTTAATGTCCATCCCAAACTCTCTAGCTATATAAAAATTTTAATGTACGATTATCCTCAGTATATTAGCTTTGATTTAAAAAGGGGCTTAGCTCAGTTACAGTTAAGTAACTTTTCGAAAAAAGTAGGAGTGTTAGTCACTCAGTCATCTCTGACTTTTTGTGACCCTATGGACTGTAGTCCACTAGGCTCCTCTGTCCATGGGTTTCTCCAGGCAACAACACTGGAGTGGGTTGCCATGCCCTTCTCTAGGACATCTTCTAGACCCCGGGAGAGAACCCATGTCTCCCGCATTGTAGTTGGATTCTTTACTGTTTGAGCTGCCAGAAAGTAGGCCAAGTATCCCTTTAGTGTGATCAAAACAATCCCCTTCACTTATGCTAAAGTTCAGATTCCCCTCCCAGGCCCCAGGTTCCACCCACCTCCGCACTGCCCACCTCCCCTGGACTTCACCTTCCCATTTGTTTTGCAGTCTATATTCTAAGTGACAGTCCAGTGTGGTTTTATCGCTACAGAAGATCCTGTGAATATGCTTTCCAACCCTTCCAAGGGCAAGCCTTCAGTTACTTTTTTCCCACCCAGAGCCCATGCTGAGACGAGATCTTTCTCTGCTTTTGGGAGAATTTTTCTATCCTTCCTCACTGGGAAGGTGATCCTTCAAGGGTCAGAACACAAGACGGAACCATTCTAACTCCTTACTTTGAGTTATGCTCAAAGCCCTTTTCTCTTGTGTAAGTGGGCACCTTTCCCAATATTTCACTTTGCACCTTTCATCAAGAAGGGTCATGTAATGCCCTGTGAGTATTTTTGGTCCAGGAAAAGACTCCTCTATTAATTAAATGAAAAGAAGGAAATCTTTTGTCATAAAATTTGAAATTATGTGTGAGAACTTAAGGAAAATTGATTATAATTTTTCTGCCACTAATATGTTCACTGCGAATTATGGCTATTTTGAAATTTCCTGACAATATTATTGTATAAGTAGCAACTAACAGTGATTTTTTTCCCCTCTGTTCTGATTGAATATTTGGGTAATTCAAAAGTTGTCATTACTGTAGGGACTTCTCTGGTGGTCCAGTGGTTAAGATTTTGCCTTCCAGTGCAGAGGGTGAAGGTTCGATCCCTGCTCAGGGAGCTAACATGCCTCACAGCCAAAAACTCAAAACATTAAACAGAAGCAATATTGTATGAGATTGGTGCAAAAGTAATTGTGGTTTTGCAATATTGAACTTTGCTGTTTGATATTGGAATACATTCTTAAATAAATCTGGCGACATTATACATCACTTTAATGCACATTACTTGCTTTGTGTTCTTCTGCCAATGACTTATTACTTACTGCTTATTTTGTATTTATTCTGGACTATAAAAATGATGTTAGACAAAAGCAAATTCAAGCGATTTTTTTATTCTAGTTCAAAACGGGTCCTAAAGCAGCAGAGACAAATCACAGCCTCTAAAACGCATCCAGTCCATAAACTGCTAAGGAACATGCAATGCCCTGGTGGTTCAAGAAGTTTTGCAAAGGAGAGGAAAGCCTTGAAGATGAGAAGCACAGTGCCTGGTCATCCGAGGTTGACAACGACCAACTGAGAGGATCGCTGAAGCTGATCCTCTTACAACTACACGAGTTGTCCCAGTACTCAACTTCAACCATTCTACAATTATTCGGCATTTGAAGCAAATTGGAAAAGTGGAAAAGTTCGATCAGTGGGTGCCTCATGAACTGACCAAAAATGAAAAAATCATCGTTTTGAAGTGTCATCTTTTCTTATTCTACTCAATAACAATGAACCATTCCTCGATTAGGATCGTGAATGGAGGCGCAAAGTGGATTTTATACGAGGTCGTGATAACTGTATGGTGGTATGGTGGTCCCCTGCCCATTTGATACACTACAGCTTTCGATCACAGCAGGAAATCTTTTGTCATAAAATTTGAAATTATGTGTGAGAACTTAAGGAAAATTGATTATAATTTTTCTGCCACTAATATGTTCACTGCGAATTATGGCTATTTTGAAATTTCCTGACAATATTATTGTATAAGTAGCAACTAACAGTGATTTTTTTCCCCTCTGTTCTGATTGAATATTTGGGTAATTCAAAAGTTGTCATTACTGTAGGGACTTCTCTGGTGGTCCAGTGGTTAAGATTTTGCCTTCCAGTGCAGAGGGTGAAGGTTCGATCCCTGCTCAGGGAGCTAACATGCCTCACAGCCAAAAACTCAAAACATTAAACAGAAGCAATATTGTATGAGATTGGTGCAAAAGTAATTGTGGTTTTGCAATATTGAACTTTGCTGTTTGATATTGGAATACATTCTTAAATAAATCTGGCGACATTATACATCACTTTAATGCACATTACTTGCTTTGTGTTCTTCTGCCAATGACTTATTACTTACTGCTTATTTTGTATTTATTCTGGACTATAAAAATGATGTTAGACCAAAGCAAATTCAAGCGATTTTTTTTATTCTAGTTCAAAACGGGTCCTAAAGCAGCAGAGACAAATCACAGCCTCTAAAACGCATCCAGTCCATAAACTGCTAAGGAACATGCAATACCCTGGTGGTTCAAGAAGTTTTGCAAAGGAGAGGAAAGCCTTGAAGATGAGAAGCACAGTGCCTGGTCATCCGAGGTTGACAACGACCAACTGAGAGGATCGCTGAAGCTGATCCTCTTACAACTACACGAGTTGTCCCAGTACTCAACTTCAACCATTCTACAATTATTCAGCATTTGAAGCAAATTGGAAAAGTGGAAAAGTTCGATCAGTGGGTGCCTCATGAACTGACCAAAAATGAAAAAATCATCGTTTTGAAGTGTCATCTTTTCTTGTTCTACTCAATAACAATGAACCATTCCTCGATTAGGATCGTGAATGGAGGCGCAAAGTGGATTTTATACGAGGTCGTGATAACTGTATGGTGGTATGGTGGTCCCCTGCCCATTTGATACACTACAGCTTTCTGAATCACAGCAGAACCATTACATCTGAGAAGCATGCTCAGCAAATAGACGCATCAAAAACTGCAATGCCAGGCCTCCCTGGTGGTCCAGTGGGTAAGGAGTTTGCCTTGCAGTGCAAGGGGCACCGGTTTGATTCCTGGCCTGGGAGGATCCTGCGAGCCATGGAACGGTTGGACCGATGTGTCCAATTGTGACCAGCACTCTGGAGCGCATGCGCCCCAAGCCGGTGCTCTGCAGCGAGAGAGGCCACTGCAATGGGAGGCCCACACAGGCCAAAGAATAAAGATGAGTGAAAATAAATAAATAAAAAACCAATGAAAAGAGGACAAAAAAAGAGAAAAGAACCTGCAGTGCCTGCAGCCAGCATTGGTTAACAAAAAGAGTCCAATTCTTCTCCACAACAAGACTCCATCCCACGTTGCACAACCAGCGCGGTAAAAGTTGAACAAATTGGTCTAAGATTGCCACATTCACCTGCCCTCTTACCCATCGACTACTTCTTAAAGCATCTTGACGATGTTTTGCAGGGAAAACAGATTTCACAACCAACAGGAAGCAGAAAATGCTTTCCAAGAGTTCACTGAATCCTGAGGCACAGATTTTTATGCTACAGGAAAAAATGAGCTTATTTATCATTGGCTCATTGGCAAAACTGTGTTGATTGCAATGGTTCCTATTTTGATTAATAAAGATGTGCTGGAATCTAGTTATATTTATTTAAAATTCACAGTTTGAGATCACAATTAGGTTCATACCAACCTAATAAAAAATTCAATGAAGACTTTTAAAAAGGTCCACACCAAAAAAGAAAAAAAAAATCTTAAAGAAAAAGAAGTTGTCATTACTACAGAATACAGTTACCATATGATATAGCCATGATACAGATTCTAGACATGTGTCCAGACAAAACTATAATTCAAAAAGTACATTCACTCCTATGTTTATAGCAGCACTATTTACAACGTCCAAGACATGGAAACAACCTAAATCTGTCAACAGAGGAATAAATTTTAAAATCTGATATATTTACTCAGTCATAACAAGGAATGAAATAATGCCATTTGCACCAACATGAATAGATCTAGAGATTATCATACTAAGTAAGCCAGAACGAGAAAGACAAATACAATATGACATCACTCATCATGGAATCTAAAATATGACAAAATGAACTTATCTATGAAATAGAAACAGACATAGAGAACAGACTTGTAGTTGCTAGGTGGGGATGGGGGAAGGTGGAGGGAAGGTGGATGGATTTAGAGTTGAGATTAGCAGATGCAAAATATTATATCAGTTCAGTTCGGTTCAGTTGCTCAAGTCATGTCTGATTCTGTGATACCATGGACTGCAGTACATCAGGTTTCCTTGTCCTTCACCATCTCCCAGAACTTGCTCAAACTCCTGCCTATTGACTCAGTGATACCATCCAATCATCTCATCCTCTGTCATCCCCTTCTCCTTTTGCCTTCTATTTTTCCCATCAGACTCTTTTCCAATATCTCTTCACATCGAGCTGCCAAAGTATTATAGCTTCAGGTTCAGCATCAGTCCCTCCAATTTGAATTTTTTCAGGGTTCAAGAGCCTTCTCCAACCCCACAAGTTTTGAATGGTCCAGCTCTCATGTTTTGCAGGGAAAACAGATTTCACAACCAACAGGAAGCAGAAAATGCTTTCCAAGAGTTCACTGAATCCTGAGGCACAGATTTTTATGCTACAGGAAAAAATGAGCTTATTTATCATTGGCTCATTGTCAAAACTGTGTTGATTGCAATGGTTCCTATTTTGATTAATAAAGATGTGCTGGAATCTAGTTATATTTATTTAAAATTCACAGTTTGAGATCACAATTAGGTTCATACCAACCTAATAAAAAATTCAATGAAGACTTTTAAAAAGGTCCACACCAAAAAAGAAAAAAAAAATCTTAAAGAAAAAGAAGCTGTCATTACTACAGAATACAGTTACCATATGATATAGCCATGATACAGATTCTAGACATGTGTCCAGACAAAACTATAATTCAAAAAGTACATTCACTCCTATGTTTATAGCAGCACTATTTACAACGTCCAAGACATGGAAACAACCTAAATCTGTCAACAGAGGAATAAATTTTAAAATCTGATATATTTACTCAGTCATAACAAGGAATGAAATAATGCCATTTGCACCAACATGAATAGATCTAGAGATTATCATACTAAGTAAGCCAGAACGAGAAAGACAAATACAATATGACATCACTCATCATGGAATCTAAAATATGACAAAATGAACTTATCTATGAAATAGAAACAGACATAGAGAACAGACTTGTAGTTGCTAGGTGGGGATGGGGGAAGGTGGAGGGAAGGTGGATGGATTTAGAGTTGAGATTAGCAGATGCAAAATATTATATCAGTTCAGTTCGGTTCAGTTGCTCAAGTCATGTCTGATTCTGTGATACCATGGACTGCAGTACATCAGGTTTCCTTGTCCTTCACCATCTCCCAGAACTTGCTCAAACTCCTGCCTATTGACTCAGTGATACCATCCAATCATCTCATCCTCTGTCATCCCCTTCTCCTTTTGCCTTCTATTTTTCCCATCAGACTCTTTTCCAATATCTCTTCACATCGAGCTGCCAAAGTATTATAGCTTCAGGTTCAGCATCAGTCCCTCCAATGAATATTCAGGGTTGATTTCCTTTAGGATCGACTGGTTTGATCTCCTTGCAGTCCAAGGGACTCTCAAGAGCCTTCTCCAACCCCACAGTTTGAAGGCATCAATTCTTCAATGCTCAGCCTTCTTTATGGTCCAGCTCTCATATCCACACATGACTACTTGGAAAACCATAGCTTTGACTATACAGACTTTTGTTGGCAAAGTGATGTCTCTGCTATTGAATATGCTGTCTAGGCTTTGTCTAGGCTTGTCATAGCTTTCTTCCAAAGAACAAGTGCCTTTTTATTTCAAGGCTGCAGTAACCATCTGCAGTGATTTTTATTATCACATATTATATTATTTAAATATATATATATATATATGTATACATATATATATGTATGAGATAGATAAACCACAAGGTCCTACAGAATAGCACAGGGAGTTACATTCAATATCCTATAGTAGAAAATAATATATGTATAACTGAGTCACTTTGCTGTATAGCAGAAAATAATACAACACTGTAAGTCAACTATACTTAATAAAACTTTAAAAGGAAGTTATCGTTACTGCTATCAGAGTTTCATATGGGATTCTGATACAAGTTTGACAACTTTGCATACCAAAATTCAAACAAGCCCTTGCTGAGTTCTGAGTGTTTGAGTGTGTACAATTAGTCCCCGTGTGAGTCATCGATAGGCATCGGCTATGTTACTGACAAGAAGTGATGCTAAGCATCCTTTGCATTGCATGTAAAATATATTTTCTTCTCTAAGTCTGAAACTATACTGTCCTCCAAGTTGATTATAAAACAAATGCACATTAATATCATACTATTTAGGTGAACTGATTGGAATGAAAAAATAATAATAAAGCAGCCAGGAAAGCATCTTAGAATCAAGAAGATGTTTGTTGTGGACCAAGGAAGTCTTCGCTGGTGATAATCAGTCAAGTATCTTGTTCAAATGAGAACAAAGTCATGCCTGTCTCTTCAAGCTGTTAGGAGGATTGTATTTTTCCATGACAGTAGAAATAATCACCGTTCTTAAGCAACTGAACAACGAAACCTAATTCCTCTTTCTCTGTAATTTCAGATTTGATTCTCCTAAAATTTCCTCCTGAATTTGGGGCAGTGCATTCTTCAAGAGATGGTCAAGAACACTGTTGGTACAAGATTCAAGCAAGTTTCTTGTAATGACCTCCACTGAATCTCCACAGGAATCACTGATCATCTCCATTCTCTCAGTAAAAAAGGTACTGCTGACTGATGCCTAAAACAGGCCAGACTAGGGGATAATGAATGAGTTTCCAGTTTGCCTTCATTCGTCTGTTCTTACAAGCTGAAATGTACCTTTACCAAGAGCTGTGTTTGCTCACATCGCAGGCTCAGCAGTAAAGAATCTGCCTGCAGTGCAGGAGACTAAGAAGACAGCAGGGTCAACCCCTGGGTCAGGAAGATCCCCTGGAGGAGGAAACAGCAACCCACTGCAGCATTCTTGCTGGAAAAATCCCATAGACAGAGGAGCCTGGCAGGCTACCGTCCACAGGGTTGCAAAGAGTTGGACGTGACTGAGCATGCGTGCATGCTGTTTCACCAAGTTGCATGAATGGTTGTAATTAAACAACAAAAAATAAATTTTAAAAATTGACTAATTGTAAATGTAAAAAGAAGAAAAAGTGCTCCTGTGAAAAGAGCTTTTTTTTCTTGAAAGGATTTGTGCGCACAGTGCATTGATTGAGGTATGGGCGGTGAGCCGTCTTTAAACTGTTAGGGGAAACTATCACGAAAACCTTAAAAGATTTACTTCTCAGATGTTTGACACTTATCTTTAAATTCATTATTAAAACAAATTGCACCTGGTATTTACAGATGAGGCACCAGAGGGGTAGTTTATGAAAGCCATAGGATACGACACTTCAATCTGTTGAGTATTTCAGAGGAAAAAGTATTGGCCATGTGTCTAAAGGTTAGCTTTTCATTTCAAAGAAAACTTTTAGGTACATGTAAATGATATTTTATGATTCTCCACTGAGGTTAATATTCTAATTTGTCCAATCACAGATGGATTGAATAAGATAGATTTTACTGGAGTGTCTTAGGACAACCCCCAATACAGCACAGAGGAGTATAAATTGCAAGTTCAGATGATTTTCTATTTTTGGCTGGGCTGCGTGGCAGGTGGTATTTTAGCTCCCCAATGAGGGACTGAACTCATGAAACATGGAGTCTTGGTCACTGGGCAGCCAGGGAAATCCCAAGGTGATTTTAAACTCAAAACCTACAGTTATATTTCCTTAGTGCAGATTTGCTGCATACTCTGATCTCCATCCAGAAACTGACTGATGCCTAAAACAGGCCAGACTAGGGGATAATGAATGAGTTTCCAGTTTGCCTTCATTCGTCTGTTCCTACAAGCTGAAATGTACCTTTACCAAGAGCTGTGTTTGCTCACATCGCAGGCTCAGCAGTAAAGAATCTGCCTGCAGTGCAGGAGACTAAGAAGACAGCAGGGTCAACCCCTGGGTCAGGAAGATCCCCTGGAGGAGGAAACAGCAACCCACTGCAGCATTCTTGCTGGAAAAATCCCATAGACAGAGGAGCCTGGCAGGCTACCGTCCACAGGGTTGCAAAGAGTTGGACGTGACTGAGCATGCGTGCATGCTGTTTCACCAAGTTGCATGAATGGTTGTAATTAAACAACAAAAAATAAATTTTAAAAATTGACTAATTGTAAATGTAAAAAGAAGAAAAAGTGCTCCTGTGAAAAGAGCTTTTTTTTCTTGAAAGGATTTGTCCTACAGTGCATTGATTGAGGTATGGGCGGTGAGCCGTCTTTAAACTGTTAGGGGAAACTATCACGAAAACCTTAAAAGATTTACTTCTCAGATGTTTGACACTTATCTTTAAATTCATTATTAAAACAAATTGCACCTGGTATTTACAGATGAGGCACCAGAGGGGTAGTTTATGAAAGCCATAGGATACGACACTTCAATCTGTTGAGTATTTCAGAGGAAAAAGTATTGGCCATGTGTCTAAAGGTTAGCTTTTCATTTCAAAGAAAACTTTTAGGTACATGTAAATGATATTTTATGATTCTCCACTGAGGTTAATATTCTAATTTGTCCAATCACAGATGGATTGAATAAGATAGATTTTACTGGAGTGTCTTAGGACAACCCCCAATACAGCACAGAGGAGTATAAATTGCAAGTTCAGATGATTTTCTATTTTTGGCTGGGCTGCGTGGCAGGTGGTATTTTAGCTCCCCAATGAGGGACTGAACTCATGAAACATGGAGTCTTGGTCACTGGGCAGCCAGGGAAATCCCAAGGTGATTTTAAACTCAAAACCTACAGTTATATTTCCCTTAGTGCAGATTTGCTGCATACTCTGATCTCCCAACACCAGGGTCTTTTCCAGAGAGTCAGCTCTTCCCATCAGGCAGCCAAAGTATTGGAGCTTCAGCTTCAGCATCAGTCCTTCCAATGAGTATATCTTTGCTGGTGCGCATCTAGTTAAGTACTTTGTTCAAATGATGACACAGTCATACCTGTCTCTTCATGCTGTTAGGAGACATTGTACCTTTCTATGCCAGTATAAAGAATCACTTTTTTAACATAATTCCTCTCCTGAAATCTCTCTCCAGAATCACCCTTTCTCTTTAATTCAAGATTCGATCCTCCTGAATTTGGGGCAAAGCATTCAAGAGATGCTGGGAAAGATTGAAGGCAAAAGGAGAAGAGGGAGGCAGAAAATGAGATAGCTAAATACTATCACTGACTCAATGGACATGAACGTGAGCAAACTCTGGGCAATAGTGGAAGACAGGGAAGCCTGGGGTGCTGCAGTCCATGAGACTCGGACATAGCTTATGGGCTGAACAACAACAAAATATCCCAGGATACCCAGCAAGCAGCATTGCTATAGAATAACACAAATCTGCAAAGAACCCTTTTCATTCCTGAGACCTGAGGCCAAGGGAGAGAACAGAATAGAATTGCAGTCTACTCTCTGCACAAAGCCAGGAACTCCTTCCTAGCAAAACGTTCATAAATTTGTCCCAAGTAGATTAACTGAATCACTAAAAACAAATAAAGGAAAGCAAAGAAAAATCTTGTAACGTGAAAGGAAAATTCCATGCAGGGAGAGGGCCACTGATCTTCCTTCCAGATATCTTACTCGTTCTTTGTAAGCAAACACAACACTCCTTGAAAGTTTCCTTAATTCAGAGGAAAGGGTTAAGTTGGCAGAACTAAGTTCTCAGCTTCCTTGACATAACTTGTTTTTCTGGATTCCACCCTTGGGCTCTCCTTGGAGTCCAGTATCCCACTCATCAGGTCACTCTGGAACCAGCAGCTGTGCTTAAAATTCACTGTTGATGCAACAGTGTGAGTTATGCAATGTTTTCTCTAAAGACCAACAGATCCATCATTTCTCAGAGCCCCAGAAGCTACCTGACGTGGAGCCGCTGCCATGACCAGCCAGTCCCAGGGGATCCACCAGCTCCTCCAGGCAGAGAAGAGGGCCAAGGACAAGCTTGAGGAAGCCAAGAAGAGTAAGCCTTTTCCAAATTCTGTCTGATTTGTGCAGGGCAAGAGACATGGGCTCCATCCCTGGGTCAGGAAGATCCCCTGGAGAAGGGCCTGGCAAGCTGCTCCAGTATTCTTGCCTGGGGAGTCCCATGGACAGAGGAGCCTGGTGGGCTACAGTCCATAGAGCGGCAAAAAGTCAGACACAACTGAGCACACGTCTTCTCCGTCACAAGATGGGGGCGGGGGCAGTAGGGTGAGCACAGATCTTGGGGGAGAGAGTGGGAGCGGAGAGGAAATTCCAGTTAAATCCTGGTTCCACCAGGCTTCCTGGAGGAAGTTGGCCAGTTGTCTGTTTCCATAGCTGTAGTGCGGATGACTGTCCCCAGCTCAGATCTTTAGGACAGGCCATGAGTTACGTGAAATGATGAGAGATGCTGAATAATTAGAACTCGGACATAGCTTATGGGCTGAACAACAACAAAATATCCCAGGATACCCAGCAAGCAGCATTGCTATAGAATAACACAAATCTGCAAAGAACCCTTTTCATTCCTGAGACCTGAGGCCAAGGGAGAGAACAGAATAGAATTGCAGTCTACTCTCTGCACAAAGCCAGGAACTCCTTCCTAGCAAAACGTTCATAAATTTGTCCCAAGTAGATTAACTGAATCACTAAAAACAAATAAAGGAAAGCAAAGAAAAATCTTGTAACGTGAAAGGAAAATTCCATGCAGGGAGAGGGCCACTGATCTTCCTTCCAGATATCTTACTCGTTCTTTGTAAGCAAACACAACACTCCTTGAAAGTTTCCTTAATTCAGAGGAAAGGGTTAAGTTGGCAGAACTAAGTTCTCAGCTTCCTTGACATAACTTGTTTTTCTGGATTCCACCCTTGGGCTCTCCTTGAGTCCAGTATCCCACTCATCAGGTCACTCTGGAACCAGCAGCTGTGCTTAAAATTCACTGTTGATGCAACAGTGTGAGTTATGCAATGTTTTCTCTAAAGACCAACAGATCCATCATTTCTCAGAGCCCCAGAAGCTACCTGACGTGGAGCCGCTGCCATGACCAGCCAGTCCCAGGGGATCCACCAGCTCCTCCAGGCAGAGAAGAGGGCCAAGGACAAGCTTGAGGAAGCCAAGAAGAGTAAGCCTTTTCCAAATTCTGTCTGATTTGTGCAGGGCAAGAGACATGGGCTCCATCCCTGGGTCAGGAAGATCCCCTGGAGAAGGGCCTGGCAAGCTGCTCCAGTATTCTTGCCTGGGGAGTCCCATGGACAGAGGAGCCTGGTGGGCTACAGTCCATAGAGCGGCAAAGAGTCAGACACAACTGAGCACACGTCTTCTCCGTCACAAGATGGGGGCGGGGGCAGTAGGGTGAGCACAGATCTTGGGGGAGAGAGTGGGAGCGGAGAGGAAATTCCAGTTAAATCCTGGTTCCACCAGGCTTCCTGGAGGAAGTTGGCCAGTTGTCTGTTTCCCATAGCTGTAGTGCGGATGACTGTCCCCAGCTCAGATCTTTAGGACAGGCCATGAGTTACGTGAAATGATGAGAGATGCTGAAGTTAAGGAGGCTTAAGTTCTGCCTCTGCCACTTCCTCCACATTGCTACAGCGGTGTCTCAACCCTGTGACATGGTTTGGGGACAAACAGCCAGAAACTCCCTGCCTGTAGGTCCCATGGTTAGGACTCAGTGCTTTCGCTGCTGGGGCCTGGGTTTCAATTCCTGGAAGGGGAATTAAGATCCCAAGAGCCCTGTGGTATGACCAAAACAAACAAACAAACAAACAAACAACTTCCAGGCTGAATCAATATACTAGGGAGTGAATTTGAGCAAGTGACTATCCTTTGTAAGCTTTGGTTTTTGTTCCCGTAAAACTGTGATCACAGCCGTTAATGCCTCATTCGCCTCCCTCTCTGGATGGCTTTTCATTCCCAGTCTTGAAAAAGTTGTGTTTATTGTTTAGTTGCTCAGTCGTGTCTGACTCTTTGCGACCCCGTGGACTGTATAGCCTGCCACGTCCCTCTGTCCCTGGGATCTCCCAAGCAAGAATGCTGGAGTTGGTTGCCATTTCCTTCTCTAGGGGATCTTACTAACCCAGGGATCAAACTAGAGTGTCCTGCACTGGCAGACAGATTCATTACAGCTGAGACATCTTTTTAAATATTTCCATTTAATTCTCAGGCTAACTTTCTTGCTATTTAGTAGTGCATCTACTTAATTATATGTAGAATACCCTCAATAAGTCTCCATCTCCTTCCTGTTCTCTTTGATATTCACAACAACTATATGAAGTAGATACTACTATTATTTCCATTTTGTGTATGTCAAAATTGAGTCCATAATTTGCCATGATACTTTTTTAAGAAATAGAAAAAACGTGTATGCTCAAAGAGTGTCTTATTTACTCCTTACTCCAACCTATTTTACAAAACTAGGACAGTGACACTTGAGACATCATGTCCCTGCCCATGGTTGCACAGAGAATAAATCATAGAGACAGGATTTAAATGGGGCCTGAGTCCCCAGCCACGACTTTAACAACTGCAGTGTACAAAATGTGCATGCCCTTTAGAGTGAATAAAGAACACCACAGATCTGTGATTCAAAGTCAGGTTCCCTGGATCAAGTTCTCTTTTTCCCACTGCTCTGTTTCATATCACAACATTACTTAATCCGTAACAGAGTGGGTCATTTCCTTCCTCCTAATTACATGCCCTGTCCCTTCTGCTATTGGATTCAAAGCCTTTGAGATGAGGATCCTGTCTTAAAACCACCGCGTAGGCATGAAGTGGTAGGAAAAGGGCGGACCCTGTTTCCACGTGCTGAATGAAAGGCAGACACAAGACCCCGCAGTGTGAGAGGGTGCACAAGTCTGGGTGAGGCACGTCTCAGTCCCCCGAGGCTTTCAGCCACAGGTAAAATCATTTTCCTCTCTTGAGATAAATTGATTTCCTGGACACACAGCCACATAGGCACCATGGACAAAAAGATCCCACGTGAAGGAGCTAGGAGAGGAAAGGAAGGTGAAAGCAAATGAAGGCAAGCCTGTCCTGCTTCTCCATTTCTTTTTGAGATGGCACACCTCCAGTGTAGGGGTGTGCGTTCCATCCCTGGTCATGGAAGTAAAGGTAAAAGTTTAAAAAAATAAATGAAAAAAAAATGCCAAGGATAGCAAAATGGTATGAATGCAGAATAATTGTATAGAAAACAGAGCAGTCCCGGACCTCCTGGCTGAAACGGTATAGAAAATTTGCTTATCTTTCATTCAGATTTATTTACCACATTTAAAATATCCAGAACAGAGGAACAGCATATTTTAAAATGTAATACTTATGTTAGCTTTGCTTTCCATTATGGAAGAAACAAAACTATGATAAACATAAACATTCAAGATTATCAATAAACAACTAGATCCTACTGTGTAGCAAAAGAACTATATTCAGTACCCAATAAGAAACCATAAAGTAGAATATTTTTAAAAAAGAATGCATAACTGAATCACTTTGCTATACAGCAGAAATTAACACAACACTATAAATCATCTATACTTCAATTAAAAAAACAACAACAAATGAGAAACCAAAAAATAAAAAAAAAGAATCAATATCCTCATGGATCCAAATGATTTTTATCAACTATTCCCAGTTTTCAGCGTTATTAGAGAAGCCTGGTGAATCATGGAAGTTGTTTGGAAGTGGGAACCGCACAGAAAGACTGAACCTCAAATTTCATAATAAAGACAAAAGTCAAACTTCTTCTCTTTTCCTGTAGTAAATATGCTGCCTGGGCAATCTCTCCTCAGAAGTCAGTACTAGAAAATCTATCCTGTATTCTTATGAAAAATCTTCATTTTGTTTGCCAGTTGCTTAAAATACTTGTGTTATTTCTTTTCTTGGTCTTTGTTCAGAAATAATCAAGCCAATATCAATTAGTAATAGTAAAAATTCTGACCTTAAGGACATTTTGAGAAATAAGTATGAAAATGTTATTTCAACCGATAACCTCTGTACTCAAGTTTTTAAAACACATGTACTTGTTTCCTTGTTTGGCTGCAGCACGTAGGGTCTCTGATCTTTACTGCAGCATGCAAGTTCTTTAGTTGCGAAAGGAAGGAAGGTACGAAAGCAAAAATGAAGGCAAGCCTGTCCTGCTTCTCCATTTCTTTTGAGATGGCACACCTCCAGTGTAGGGGTGTGCGTTCCATCCCTGGTCATGGAAGTAAAGGTAAAAGTTTAAAAAAATAAATGAAAAAAAAATGCCAAGGATAGCAAAATGGTATGAATGCAGAATAATTGTATAGAAAACAGAGCAGTCCCGGACCTCCTGGCTGAAACGGTATAGAAAATTTGCTTATCTTTCATTCAGATTTATTTACCACATTTAAAATATCCAGAACAGAGGAACAGCACATTTTAAAATGTAATACTTATGTTAGCTTTGCTTTCCATTATGGAAGAAACAAAACTATGATAAACATAAACATTCAAGATTATCAATAAACAACTAGATCCTACTGTGTAGCAAAAGAACTATATTCAGTACCCAATAAGAAACCATAAAGTAGAATATTTTTAAAAAAGAATGCATAACTGAATCACTTTGCTATACAGCAGAAATTAACACAACACTATAAATCATCTATACTTCAATTAAAAAAACAACAACAACAAATGAGAAACCAAAAAATAAAAAAAAAGAATCAATATCCTCATGGATCCAAATGATTTTTATCAACTATTCCCAGTTTTCAGCGTTATTAGAGAAGCCTGGTGAATCATGGAAGTTGTTTGGAAGTGGGAACCGCACAGAAAGACTGAACCTCAAATTTCATAATAAAGACAAAAGTCAAACTTCTTCTCTTTTCCTGTAGTAAATATGCTGCCTGGGCAATCTCTCCTCAGAAGTCAGTACTAGAAAATCTATCCTGTATTCTTATGAAAAATCTTCATTTTGTTTGCCAGTTGCTTAAAATACTTGTGTTATTTCTTTTCTTGGTCTTTGTTCAGAAATAATCAAGCCAATATCAATTAGTAATAGTAAAAATTCTGACCTTAAGGACATTTTGAGAAATAAGTATGAAAATGTTATTTCAACCGATAACCTCTGTACTCAAGTTTTTAAAACACATGTACTTGTTTCCTTGTTTGGCTGCAGCACGTAGGGTCTCTGATCTTTACTGCAGCATGCAAGTTCTTTAGTTGCAACGTGTGGGATCCAGTTCCCTGACAGGGGTCAAACCTGGGCCCCCTGCACTGGGAGCACAGAGTCTTAGCCACTGGACCACTGGGAAGTCCCTGTGAAAGGGTTTTACCTCGATTTGAGAGTTAAACCCAGGGCCCAGACCTGACCGAACCCGGCTTGGGACTTGAACCCACGTGGCTGGAGCTTGAATTCCAGCCAAAACCCTGTTTGGGACTTGAACCCACGTGATTGGGGCTTGAACCTAGCCAAAACTGATTTGGGACTCGAACCCACGTGGCTAAGGCTTAACCCCAGCCAAAACCCTGCTTGGGACGTGAACCCATGTAGTCAGGACTCAATCACGGCCAGAACCCTGTCTGGGACTTGAACCCACGCGGCCTGGACTTAGTCCAGCACTCACCCAACGTCTGGACCCTCTGAGGCTCAGGTTCTTCATGCCTCAATGCAGAAGGAACTCAGCAAGAGGCAGAGTGATAGGAAAGAAGAGGATTTATTAGGGTAGGGTACTTGTAAGAGGGGCGGGCGGGCGGGCGGGCGGGCGGGCGGGCGGGCGGGCGGGCGGGCGGGCAGGCAGGCAGGCAGGCAGGCAGGCAGGCAGGCAGGCAGGCAAGCTCTGCGCTACTCTCCTTCAATTGAGTGGGCAGCCATATATATAGGATGGTGGAAGACCGCCCCCCTCAATTAGACACAGATGCAGGGCATACATCATTAGTTCCTTCTTCTCCAGCTCCTCCTTCATCAGCTGTTTATACCCAGTCGAGCCTGCTTTACTGAACAAGGAGCAGCTCTCCTGAGTTATCATCAACTCACTGGCCTCCCAACCTTTCTCAGGTGTCTCCCCTCTACCTACCATCCCCTACTAGGACTCTACAACCACCTACCTATTCTACTCTGTCCCTATCATCTGCACTCAACTTTATAGAGAATGTCTGTCTTTTCTTCCAAACAGCATGAACCTGGAGTACCATTTTCACTAGATAAACACTGTTTTCTTGCTCAGCTATAACTGGGCAGCATACTCACTTCATAAGCATGTTAAGGCAAAATAAAATAATACCCTTGGTAGCTGGTTGTAGCTTCTCTCATATTTCACTGGGTCTTTTTTGTTTGTTTGTTTGTTCTTTACTTATTTGTTTATTTAGTTCAACTGCATCTTTGAGCAGAAATAGAATAGAAATTCAAGGTACCGTTATCAACAGAAGGAATAAGGGCTTGTTGTTTCTCTGGACTGGGAGGTTCGACTTGAAGCCTGAGCTTTCACGAGAGCGCTGCTTATGTCACTTCCAACTGCTGCGGCCTGGAGATGGGCACGCCCCCAGGGGTCCTACCAGGCCGTGTGGGCTGAGCCTCGGCTGGCGGCATGGTGTTGGGCAGGTTGTCTCTTAGGTGCCCGGTGCTTTAGTCTCCTTAGCCTCCAAATGGAGATACCATGTCTACTCACGGAGGTGTCGTCATGATCAACTCAGCCAATGTTTACAAAGGACTTAAAACACCCTTTAGTAGTCAGCACGGCTGTACGAAGCTAGCTATGAGTATTTCTCTGCTACTTAATAAAAAGGATTCACTAGAGGACACAGGTCAGTCTGAGTTCCCCTGACCTCTTCAGCCTGCTCACTGACGTCCCCACTGAGTCACGCTTTGAGGTTGAGTGGTCTCAAAGAGGGTGGACAGTCATTCGCTTCCCCAGGGGACCTTCCTGACCCAGGGATCAAACCCAGGTCTTCTGCATTGCAGTCAGGTTCTTTGCTGTCTGAGCCACCAGAGAAGCCAATTATACTTAGGGAAAAACAAATAATTCAAATATTTCTACTTCTTATGTAGATAACACATCAGTGAATACCATAATGTAGATTTGTTTGGACTTCCCGCCATGAATATTTTTGTAAATCAATATTTCTAATTGCTTATTTGCTTCCCCATATACAGGTAGTCCAAATTTATTTCAACAAACATCTTGATTCAATCAATTTTTCATGATGCAAGGGAGACATGACTTCAGGGAGCCTTGACTTCTACTCAACTAATAAAATACAAATTGTTATAGTGGAAATTCATGGCCTTGTTTTGCAAGTTTTGTAAGCTTATAAATGCTTCCTTTTACTTTATCATCCACAGACTAATGGGGTATTTGTAAGTATATGGGACTTTGATTTCTTCAAGTGGGTCATGTTAAAATAATAACCACACAACATTTTTGTCCATTAATAACATTGGGTTATATTCAATCCGGGATCTACATAAAACTACATATGTGTGTAAGGAAAGAACAAGGCAAAGGGAAAGCAAAGGAATCATGAGGAGGTAGAACAATGAAAGGAGACACGAGGACCGGCCGAGAAGCCCTGTCAGAACAGCCACGGGCACCGACAGAGAAGTGCCTCTTTGCCTTCTGGCCAGTTACGACTCTTGCAAACGTTGATGGTGGGCGAGCAACATAAGGCCCTTCTTTGAACCGGCTTGGTTATACCATGATATTAACATCCCCAAAAGTCAAAAAAGCTTCTGTTTTCCGTCTCCTCTTTGGTAGATCTTCCCAGGTGGCTCAGTGGCAAAGAATCCACCTGTCATGCAGGTTCAATCCCTGGGTTGGGAAGATCCCCTGGAGGAGGAAATGGCAACCCACTCCAGTATTCCTGCCTGGAAAATCCCATGGACAGAGGAGCCTGGCGGGCTACAGCCCATGGGGCACAAAGAGTGAGACATGACTGTCTCACACACACACACACACACACACACACACACACACACACGTGGTAGAGCAGAATAAAAATGTTAGGAACAGATAGAAATCTCCAAACATTCCCAAAGCGCCCTTTCTGTTTATACCAAACCAAGGGGACCTCTGCTCTGTTTATGCATATGTTGTTCATTTGGATACTTACTCTTTCTCTACTGCATTCAAGTATCCTTGCTTCCAATGCTTGGCTAACGTTGTTTCTCTGCTTCTCTGAGCCTTAGCTCCCTAGGGCTGTTGTAACCAATCACCTTGTGCGGGCTGGCTTACAGCAACAGAAATGTATCGACCTCCAGCCTGGAGGCTGGGACAGCATGCACATATTTCTGAAATAGGACATAGGTATGCAGCTCCAGGCAAAGACCATGTCACATAATCCTCTGGTTCTAGCCCTGTACATAAAATGTAGTACATGTTCAATAAATACCAAATGAATGATGGATGAGTGACTGGAAACCATCCTTTCCTGCACCCTCTGCACCAACTGAAAGAGCAGCATCTCAGTCACGACACAAGAGGTCACCATAGTCTCTAGACCAAAAGTCAGTGCATTTGGCCTGTGTGACCTCATAGGACATTTGGAAACAAAATGTGATTTAAAACAATCCCGGGTTTTCTACAATAAAACTACATATGTGTGTAAGGAAAGAACAAGGCAAAGGGAAAGCAAAGGAATCATGAGGAGGTAGAACAATGAAAGGAGACACGAGGACCGGCCGAGAAGCCCTGACAGAACAGCCACGGGCACCGACAGAGAAGTGCCTCTTTGCCTTCTGGCCAGTTACGACTCTTGCAAACGTTGATGGTGGGCGAGCAACATAAGGCCCTTCTTTGAACCGGCTTGGTTATACCATGATATTAACATCCCCAAAAGTCAAAAAAGCTTCTGTTTTCCGTCTCCTCTTTGGTAGATCTTCCCAGGTGGCTCAGTGGCAAAGAATCCACCTGTCATGCAGGTTCAATCCCTGGGTTGGGAAGATCCCCTGGAGGAGGAAATGGCAACCCACTCCAGTATTCCTGCCTGGAAAATCCCATGGACAGAGGAGCCTGGCGGGCTACAGCCCATGGGGCACAAAGAGTGAGACATGACTGTCTCACACACACACACACACACACACACACACACACACACACGTGGTAGAGCAGAATAAAAATGTTAGGAACAGATAGAAATCTCCAAACATTCCCAAAGCGCCCTTTCTGTTTATACCAAACCAAGGGGACCTCTGCTCTGTTTATGCATATGTTGTTCATTTGGATACTTACTCTTTCTCTACTGCATTCAAGTATCCTTGCTTCCAATGCTTGGCTAACGTTGTTTCTCTGCTTCTCTGAGCCTTAGCTCCCTAGGGCTGTTGTAACCAATCACCTTGTGCGGGCTGGCTTACAGCAACAGAAATGTATCGACCTCCAGCCTGGAGGCTGGGACAGCATGCACATATTTCTGAAATAGGACATAGGTATGCAGCTCCAGGCAAAGACCATGTCACATAATCCTCTGGTTCTAGCCCTGTACATAAAATGTAGTACATGTTCAATAAATACCAAATGAATGATGGATGAGTGACTGGAAACCATCCTTTCCTGCACCCTCTGCACCAACTGAAAGAGCAGCATCTCAGTCACGACACAAGAGGTCACCATAGTCTCTAGACCAAAAGTCAGTGCATTTGGCCTGTGTGACCTCATAGGACATTTGGAAACAAAATGTGACTGTTGTATTTAAAATCTTGTCTGTCCCATAGGGTCTCCCCTTTGTTTGATAGAGAGTATTGAGAAATAAGAAAATGAAGTATTTATGATTCACAGCAGCTGTGGTTTTATGCTTACGAAAAAAGTTGTCATTTTTATGCTTTTTTTTTTTCATTTTTATTTTATGTTGGAGTATAGTTGATTACTAGGCTTCCAAGGTAGCTCAAATAGTAAAGAATCCACCTGCAATGTGGGAAACCTGGGTTCAGTCCCTGGGTCGGGAAGATCTCCTGGAGAAGGGAAAGGCAACCCATCCCAGTATTCAACCCACTCTGGAGCATTCCACAGACAGAGGAGCCTGGCGAGCTACAGTCTATGTGGTCACAAAGCGTCAGGCACAACTGAGTGACTAACACCTTCATTTTCATAGTTGGTTAACAATGGCGTCTTAGTTTCAGGTGGACAGCAAAGTGATTCTGTCATACCTATAGAAGCATCCATGCTTCTTCAAATTCTTTCCCATTTAGATGATTACAGAATGTTTTAAATTTTTATTTTTTATTTGGGTGTAGTCAATTAATGTGATAGTTTCAAGTGAACGGTGAGGGAACTCAGCCATATACACCCACAGGAATTCACTCTCCGCCCAGCTCCCCTTGCACCCAGGCTGCCGCCTAGCACTGAGCAGAGCCCCTGTGCTCCACAGCAGGACGTTGCTCGTTATCCGTTTTAAATCCAGCATGGTGTCCATGTCCATCCCAGTCTCCCCATCTATCCCCCACTCTTTCCCCCCGGTAACCCTAAATGAGCTCTCTAGGTCTGTGAGTGTTTCTGTTTGGTAAATGAGTACATTAGTATCATTTTTTTAGATTCTGCATGTAAGCTGTATCATAGGATACTTGACTTTCTGAAGGAGGTGTTATTTTTAAAACTGGGAAATCTGCACAGAGACGCCAGCTAGAGGTTAATCCGAGTGGATCTGAGGCATGTATTCTGCTTCACGTCCGATGAGACGGCAGCATGAGGCTCCTTGTTGCTTGCCCTGGATGAAATCGGGCGGAACACATGCAGGCTCGCACAGGCAGCAGCTGCCCCGTCCTTCCAGAAAACTGCTGGGCCAGCAGCGATTTCCCCGCGGTGCTCCTCTTTAATTGAATGAGAACCAGCAGGTGACCGGTGCCACGGCATGGGAATCAGACCCTCTCTGGGCTTGTCACTGTGTGATGGAGCTCGTGGACAGCCTCTTAAGTGGAGTGCCGGATGCTTCTCGGGGCCAGGGCACATGGGGAGTTTCTTCTTATTATTTTTGCATGTTAGAGCCGTGACTTTGAAGCCAGTATTTTTAGATAAGATGGAGAGTCATGATACTTTATGTGGTCACTTGGATAAAATCATATCAACCACCCATCACCATGTGCCCCACGATCCATTCTAAGAAAATGTTAGTCCATCTTAAATGAATTTTGTCCTAATGTCAGTGATGGGCAGTGATAAGAAAGTGGGCTGGGAATCCAAAAAGGGCTTTCCTTGCAAATGTATCACCTATTTGTTCTCCAAACAGTATGTGCTCGATTGCCACACAATGGCTAAACCTATAGGGAATGTAAAACTCTAGGTGCAAAATGGGAGGGAGTGTTCATAAAGTAGGAAAAAGGTAAGCACTGCCGTGAAGATTCCACTAAGTCTCAAATGTCTAACGTTCCCCCGACCTTGGATTTTACAGAGAATTTAGACAGAGCAAAATATCTGTTCTGAAGGAGATCTGCTCAGTCCCATTTAAGGGTAATAGTCAAAGAGACACATCTCAGTTTATCAGTCAGTGACTCTTTATTCCAGCTGTATACAGTGATCAGCAAAGCAGCTTACATGTCATGGAAAGAGAAACTTAGAAGCCATCTATACTCAAATGCAACAAATGTAGATAGAGCCAAGTAAAGCATGCCTCTGGATGACAGACAAAAGTGTATGTTAAGATTTTATTTCAGTAAAAACTTTAAAGTTTGAAAAACAAAAAGATTTTCTTTTATTCTCCTTAATGAGAAGACACTTATTTATTTTTGGTCAAGTACCATTGATTACACTGCACAGAGACGCCAGCTAGAGGTTAATCCGAGTGGATCTGAGGCATGTATTCTGCTTCACGTCCGATGAGACGGCAGCATGAGGCTCCTTGTTGCTTGCCCTGGATGAAATCGGGCGGAACACATGCAGGCTCGCACAGGCAGCAGCTGCCCCGTCCTTCCAGAAAACTGCTGGGCCAGCAGCGATTTCCCCGCGGTGCTCCTCTTTAATTGAATGAGAACCAGCAGGTGACCGGTGCCACGGCATGGGAATCAGACCCTCTCTGGGCTTGTCACTGTGTGATGGAGCTCGTGGACAGCCTCTTAAGTGGAGTGCCGGATGCTTCTCGGGGCCAGGGCACATGGGGAGTTTCTTCTTATTATTTTTGCATGTTAGAGCCGTGACTTTGAAGCCAGTATTTTTAGATAAGATGGAGAGTCATGATACTTTATGTGGTCACTTGGATAAAATCATATCAACCACCCATCACCATGTGCCCCACGATCCATTCTAAGAAAATGTTAGTCCATCTTAAATGAATTTTGTCCTAATGTCAGTGATGGGCAGTGATAAGAAAGTGGGCTGGGAATCCAAAAAGGGCTTTCCTTGCAAATGTATCACCTATTTGTTCTCCAAACAGTATGTGCTCGATTGCCACACAATGGCTAAACCTATAGGGAATGTAAAACTCTAGGTGCAAAATGGGAGGGAGTGTTCATAAAGTAGGAAAAAGGTAAGCACTGCCGTGAAGATTCCACTAAGTCTCAAATGTCTAACGTTCCCCCGACCTTGGATTTTACAGAGAATTTAGACAGAGCAAAATATCTGTTCTGAAGGAGATCTGCTCAGTCCCATTTAAGGGTAATAGTCAAAGAGACACATCTCAGTTTATCAGTCAGTGACTCTTTATTCCAGCTGTATACAGTGATCAGCAAAGCAGCTTACATGTCATGGAAAGAGAAACTTAGAAGCCATCTATACTCAAATGCAACAAATGTAGATAGAGCCAAGTAAAGCATGCCTCTGGATGACAGACAAAAGTGTATGTTAAGATTTTATTTCAGTAAAAACTTTAAAGTTTGAAAAACAAAAAGATTTTCTTTTATTCTCCTTAATGAGAAGACACTTATTTATTTTTGGTCAAGTACCATTGATTACAATGTTGTGTTACTTTCAGTTATACACATATATGTGTGTGTGCGTGCGTGCGTGTGTGTGTGTGTGTGTATGTATGTTCTTTTTCAGATTATTTCCCCTTTTTTTTTTTTTTTGAGCACCGGCTCTGGGTGCATGTGCTCCAGAGTTCTGGCTGGGTAGTTGGACACATTGGTCCAGCCGCTCCGCGGCACGTGGGATCCTCCCAGGCCAGGGATCGAACTGGCGCCCCTTGCGCTGCAAGGCAGTGTCTTTTCCCACTGGACCACCAGGGAAGCCCCTATTTCCCCTTATATTTTGTTAGAAAATATTGAATACTGTTTCTTTTGTTATAGAGCTCTTGTTGGTTATATTAATATATTTCATACATTTATATACATTAATGTTATTTAGTCACTAAGTTGTGTCTGACTCTGTGACCCAGTGGACTGTAGCCTGCCAGGCTCCTCTGTCCATGGGATTCTCTAGGCAAGAATTCTGGAGTGGGTTGCCATTTCCTTCTCCAGGGAATCTTCCCCAACCAGGAATCAAACCTGCATCTCTTGCATTGCAGGCATATTCATTCCCACTGAGGCACCTTGGAGGCCCATATTTATATTTAGTAGTGTGTATATGTTACTCCCAAACTCCTAACTTATACTCTCTCCCACTTTCCTCTTTGGTAACCATACGTTTGTTTTCCATGTCTGAAAATACACTTATTTAGTTCAGAGTCTACCATACACAGCTTCCCAGGTGGTGCTCATGGTAAAGAACCCACCTGCCAAGGCAGGAGACGGAAGAGGTGGGGGTTCAGTCTCTGGGTCGGGAAGATCCCCTGGAGGAGGGCATGACCACCCACTCCGGAGTCCTTGCCTGGAGAGCCCTACGGACAAGGATCAGGGCGGGCTCGGGTCCACAAGGTCACAAAGACAAGAGAGACCGTACCGAGGAAAGGAACGGTGCTGTTAAATGAGCAAAAGAATTTAACTAAAACAGATGACAGATTAGGAAAAAAATTAATCTCAATACAGTTGAGGACTTCTTTGAAGTTTTACTGCTCATGAAGCGGGAGTGTCTGCAGGTGGTGGTGACTGACGAGCAGTGATGTCTGTCACTCCCTGACCCACAGGCTGCCTCCGACGGTCAGGCAAGGCCGTGTGGTCACCTGATGCTCTCCACAGCTCTGTGCTTTGTCCAAACCTTTCTTCTCTGTTGCTGTCTGCGGGTTTAAGGCTTACACCTTTGCTCTTAATGAAAGAAAAGAAAGCTACTTAATAAAACCTCCTCACCATTAAAAAAAATTGGTTTTACAGTCACTTTCAAGTCCCCCTCAGAGAAAGCTACTACAAAAAAAATATCTACTTTGATGTGCTTTGGGGCTTAATCAGACTTTCTAGAGTCAACAAATAAGAAAAATCGCAAAAAAAGGAGTTATATTGTTAAATATTGAATACTGTTTCTTTGTTATAGAGCTCTTGTTGGTTATATTAATATATTTCATACATTTATATACATTAATGTTATTTAGTCACTAAGTTGTGTCTGACTCTGTGACCCAGTGGACTGTAGCCTGCCAGGCTCCTCTGTCCATGGGATTCTCCAGGCAAGAATTCTGGAGTGGGTTGCCATTTCCTTCTCCAGGGAATCTTCCCCAACCAGGAATCAAACCTGCATCTCTTGCATTGCAGGCATATTCATTCCCACTGAGGCACCTTGGAGGCCCATATTTATATTTAGTAGTGTGTATATGTTACTCCCAAACTCCTAACTTATACTCTCTCCCACTTTCCTCTTTGGTAACCATACGCTTTGTTTTCCATGTCTGAAAATACACTTATTTAGTTCAGAGTCTACCATACACAGCTTCCCAGGTGGTGCTCATGGTAAAGAACCCACCTGCCAAGGCAGGAGACGGAAGAGGTGGGGGTTCAGTCTCTGGGTCGGGAAGATCCCCTGGAGGAGGGCATGACCACCCACTCCGGAGTCCTTGCCTGGAGAGCCCTACGGACAAGGATCAGGGCGGGCTCGGGTCCACAAGGTCACAAAGACAAGAGAGACCGTACCGAGGAAAGGAACGGTGCTGTTAAATGAGCAAAAGAATTTAACTAAAACAGATGACAGATTAGGAAAAAAATTAATCTCAATACAGTTGAGGACTTCTTTGAAGTTTTACTGCTCATGAAGCGGGAGTGTCTGCAGGTGGTGGTGACTGACGAGCAGTGATGTCTGTCACTCCCTGACCCACAGGCTGCCTCCGACGGTCAGGCAAGGCCGTGTGGTCACCTGATGCTCTCCACAGCTCTGTGCTTTGTCCAAACCTTTCTTCTCTGTTGCTGTCTGCGGGTTTAAGGCTTACACCTTTGCTCTTAATGAAAGAAAAGAAAGCTACTTAATAAAACCTCCTCACCATTAAAAAAAATTGGTTTTACAGTCACTTTCAAGTCCCCCTCAGAGAAAGCTACTACAAAAAAAATATCTACTTTGATGTGCTTTGGGGGCTTAATCAGACTTTCTAGAGTCAACAAATGCGAAGAGAAAAATCCAATAAAATGCTTTAAAAATTGTGAGTTAGTTTGATAGAATCGGAGCCACGGGTTTCTCCATTTGGAGATCTGCCAGTATTAAATAGAATCCAGTTGGTATGGACTGAAGGATTCCTGGCAGCAAATCAGGACAGAAAATCTGACCAAATAATGTCTGTTCAAGTCAGTGACAGCTAAAATCTGTTCCCTGACTGGTACTGCTGTGAGTAAATGGGCAGAGATTTTATTGAAATGTGGACCTGTGAAAGAGCATTGTCATTTCCATATTCTAAACAATCTAACTGGAAAAAAAATTGGAGATTTTTCAGTATCATTTTTTAATGAAGGGTGTCATTCCTAGATTTAAAAAAAAAAAGGCTAAAATATATATATATATATAAGACCGTATCCATACTTTTAAATATCAAGTTGGAAATTATAGATGTGTTGAAAAGAAATATCGTTCCTGCTATACCACTGTTAATTTTCAGGAAAAGCCAAGCGATTGCGCCAAGCCAAGGAGGAAGCAATGGCAGAAACTGACCAGTACCGGCTGCAGAGAGACGAGGAATTTCGACAGAAACAGGCTAAGGTGAGTAAGAGAGTCAGCACCAATTTTTTGGCATCATGGACTATAAGGTATGGATATTCATTAATAATAAGATAATTAATCCTTATAAGGTGTCATGTGCAACGTTGTTGTTGTTTGGTCACTAAGTCAAGTCTGACTCTTTTCCACGGACTGAAGCCCCCCAGGCTCTTATCTCTAGGTGGTGGTGACTGACGAGCAGTGATGTCTGTCACTCCCTGACCCACAGGCTGCCTCCGACGGTCAGGCAAGGCCGTGTGGTCACCTGATGCTCTCCACAGCTCTGTGCTTTGTCCAAACCTTTCTTCTCTGTTGCTGTCTGCGGGTTTAAGGCTTACACCTTTGCTCTTAATGAAAGAAAAGAAAGCTACTTAATAAAACCTCCTCACCATTAAAAAAAATTGGTTTTACAGTCACTTTCAAGTCCCCCTCAGAGAAAGCTACTACAAAAAAATATCTACTTTGATGTGCTTTGGGGGCTTAATCAGACTTTCTAGAGTCAACAAATGCGAAGAGAAAAATCCAATAAAATGCTTTAAAAATTGTGAGTTAGTTTGATAGAATCGGAGCCACGGGTTTCTCCATTTGGAGATCTGCCAGTATTAAATAGAATCCAGTTGGTATGGACTGAAGGATTCCTGGCAGCAAATCAGGACAGAAAATCTGACCAAATAATGTCTGTTCAAGTCAGTGACAGCTAAAATCTGTTCCCTGACTGGTACTGCTGTGAGTAAATGGGCAGAGATTTTATTGAAATGTGGACCTGTGAAAGAGCATTGTCATTTCCATATTCTAAACAATCTAACTGGAAAAAAAATTGGAGATTTTTCAGTATCATTTTTAATGAAGGGTGTCATTCCTAGATTTAAAAAAAGGCTAAAATATATATATATATATAAGACCGTATCCATACTTTTAAATATCAAGTTGGAAATTATAGATGTGTTGAAAAGAAATATCGTTCCTGCTATACCACTGTTAATTTTCAGGAAAAGCCAAGCGATTGCGCCAAGCCAAGGAGGAAGCAATGGCAGAAACTGACCAGTACCGGCTGCAGAGAGACGAGGAATTTCGACAGAAACAGGCTAAGGTGAGTAAGAGAGTCAGCACCAATTTTTTGGCATCATGGACTATAAGGTATGGATATTCATTAATAATAAGATAATTAATCCTTATAAGGTGTCATGTGCAACGTTGTTGTTGTTTGGTCACTAAGTCAAGTCTGACTCTTTTCCACGGACTGAAGCCCCCCAGGCTCTTATCTCTATGGGATTTCCCAGGCAGGAGTGGGTGGCCATTTCCTCCTCCAAGGGGATCTTCCCAACCCGGGGATGGAACCCGCATCTCCTGCCTTGGCAGGGGGATTCGTTACGGCTGAGTCACCAGGGTGGCCCGTCATGCACAGACCAGGAGAGAAAAACACACTGGGTGGAGCCAACAGAGTTCAACCAAGGCTGAACATCAAATGAAATCTTCTTTTTTTAAAAATTTTTGATGTGGACCATTTTTAAAGCCAGTCTTTATTGTATTACAATACTACTTCTGCTTGAAGTTTAGATTTTTTGGCCCGGAGGCATGTGAGATCCTGAACCAGGAATCAAACCTGTACCCCCTGAACTGGAAGGAAAAGTCTTAATTACTTGACCACCAGGGAAGTCCCTCAAACAAATGTTACAAAATTACTGATTTTACATTTTCACTTCTGAGGTGTTTGGATTTGTCATAAAAAGTGTCAATCCTTGCTTATTGTCTAACACAGTCTAGGTTAAATATCATATTCTCAAAAATAAAAATGGATGGAATTGCTTGAAATATTATTACTCCTATAGATTACTGAGTAGCACACTTTAGTTAGAAAAAAACATCAGAGAACATTATTTTTATTGCTGCTGTCTGTTAATGTTTACCAACAGAATCAATGAAAAGTGTTGCACAGTGCTATACAATGAGCTTACTAGGTCAACTTTCCGTTGGTGAGCTCAAGATTTACAAATAATCCAAGTAAATGTTGTTGTAAATTACTGAAAGACCTTCTGGTGTTACCCTGTTATTTCCTTTTCAATGAACTGACTTCATTCAACAAATCTTTTATGAAAATATAATGAAATGCTTTATCCTCCACTAGTATTTTTTAAAATGTCTGCAGTTTACAGTAAAAATGTAACTGCATGGATTTTTCAGAGCCTATTGCAACATGGACTAAAAGAAACGGTTAAATTCCATGTGCTGTAACTGAAGTTTGTATGTTTTCTTTTTGCTTCAGCAAAAATATAAATAAAGCTCTGCGTAGAATATTGGCATTGCAAAATGAACTACAAGCAGTTTGTTAATCTTTGATTTCAGTGGGAGTCGGTGCAGAACTCATCTGGGATAAGGCAAATTGGATCCCACAGTGGGAAAAACTTTACCAAGGGGTTGTTTCTTAAAACAAAAGGTCATTTCTAGAATAAATTGGGCCACTTAACAAAATCAAACTCCTTCTTATCAATATTTGGAAAAAAAGGACTCATAAGATTCCCAGTCTACACATGCATATATGCCCTCTGTGGTTGGCCCGTGGGAATCTCCCCAAGCTGTCAGCTCTGAAAATGGCATGCACTTACTGGCATGTACTTACGTATAACCCTCAACCACAGTTATTTTCTAAATGCTAGGGTAGGAAACAGTATTGCTTTATATTTTCTTGAAGGCTTTCTGGAGGGAAGCCATCTATTAAAAAGGAAATCATTAGGAATATCAAAACACTTGTCAGCAGTGGACAGCAGTCTACTTCAGTTATTTGTAATGACTTTTTTTTTGTTACTTCTGTCTCTACCTTTTCCATTCTAGCCACGTGTCTCCCTTTTTATCCCCAGGAGAACAGGCTGCTGCCACGGGGCCTTTGCATATGTTATATCTGTTAGGTGGATCTTCTTTCACATGCATTCATCTCTCTTTGATCTCTGTTTAGTGTTAGCTCTTCTTCCTGATCACCTTATATAATAATGTATCTCTCATAAAGAAAGTAAATATCCATTATAGTCACAACATTTGTCACCACTTTTTTAAAAATTACTGAAAGACCTTCTGGTGTTACCCTGTTATTTCCTTTTCAATGAACTGACTTCATTCAACAAATCTTTTATGAAAATATAATGAAATGCTTTATCCTCCACTAGTATTTTTTAAAATGTCTGCAGTTTACAGTAAAAATGTAACTGCATGGATTTTTCAGAGCCTATTGCAACATGGACTAAAAGAAACGGTTAAATTCCATGTGCTGTAACTGAAGTTTGTATGTTTTCTTTTTGCTTCAGCAAAAATATAAATAAAGCTCTGCGTAGAATATTGGCATTGCAAAATGAACTACAAGCAGTTTGTTAATCTTTGATTTCAGTGGGAGTCGGTGCAGAACTCATCTGGGATAAGGCAAATTGGATCCCACAGTGGGAAAAACTTTACCAAGGGGTTGTTTCTTAAAACAAAAGGTCATTTCTAGAATAAATTGGGCCACTTAACAAAATCAAACTCCTTCTTATCAATATTTGGAAAAAAAGGACTCATAAGATTCCCAGTCTACACATGCATATATGCCCTCTGTGGTTGGCCCGTGGGAATCTCCCCAAGCTGTCAGCTCTGAAAATGGCATGCACTTACTGGCATGTACTTACGTATAACCCTCAACCACAGTTATTTTCTAAATGCTAGGGTAGGAAACAGTATTGCTTTATATTTTCTTGAAGGCTTTCTGGAGGGAAGCCATCTATTAAAAAGGAAATCATTAGGAATATCAAAACACTTGTCAGCAGTGGACAGCAGTCTACTTCAGTTATTTGTAATGACTTTTTTTTTGTTACTTCTGTCTCTACCTTTTCCATTCTAGCCACGTGTCTCCCTTTTTATCCCCAGGAGAACAGGCTGCTGCCACGGGGCCTTTGCATATGTTATATCTGTTAGGTGGATCTTCTTTCACATGCATTCATCTCTCTTTGATCTCTGTTTAGTGTTAGCTCTTCTTCCTGATCACCTTATATAATAATGTATCTCTCATAAAAAAGAAAGTAAATATCCATTATAGTCACAACATTTGTCACCACTATATATATTATATATTTACTTTTTTTTTTTCTTACTTACTGCTTATCTTTCCTTCTGGACAATGAACACCAAAATGGCGGCTTCTTTGTTTTGTTCTCTGTTGTTGACATTGGAATAGAGTCTGCTCCACAGGAAGGATCCAATAAGTATTCACTGTACGAATGATTAACTAGGTATCTCTTCCATAGCTTCATCTCTTTTTTAGGTTCTGTAGTGTGTGTGTGTGTGTGTGTGTGTGTGTGTGTGTACTCATTGAGTCATGTCCAACTCTTTGTGACCCCATGGACTGTAGCCTGCCAGCTCCTCCGTCTCCTCTGGGATTTCCCAGGAGTCGGTAGCCATTTCCTTCTCCAGGGGATCCTATCTTGACCCAGGGATTGAACTCCCATCTCTGACATCTCCTGCATTGGCAGGCAGATTCTTTCCCACTGTGCCACCTGGGAAGCCCATGACATATTGGGAACTGAAAAAAATAACCATCCTTGCCACCGATCAGCTTTTCTAATCTTGTATGGGACATTTCTAATGTACACATTAGTATTTGTTAGGTAATTACAAAACTGACCATGATTGTAAGAAGTGGCTGAGTCTAATCTCTTGAAGTATTATTTCTCAAAAAGAATTCCCTACCATGTAAACCTATTTGGGGATATTTGTCCACTGCGTCAGAGAATGATAAAAACTCCTCATGGCTCTTATAATGAGAGCTCTAAGCCAATTTTACAGCTATCTATCAAAAACTCACATAGAGGGACTTCCCAGGGGTCCAGTGGCTAAGACTGCATGCTCCCAATGCAGGGGGCCTGGGTTCAATCCCTGGTCAGAGAACTAGATCCCAATGAAATAAAGGGGTGGGTCAAAAATTCTTTTGCTCCCCCATTCTAGCCACGTGTCTCTTTTTACCCCGGAAAGGTGCTGCCACGGGCCTTTGCATATGTTATATCTGTTAGGTGGATCTTCTTTCACATGCATTCATCTCTCTTTGATCTCTGTTTAGTGTTAGCTCTTCTTCCTGATCACCTTATATAATAATGTATCTCTCATAAAAGAAAGTAAATATCCATTATAGTCACAACATTTGTCACCACTATATATATTATATATTTACTTTTTTTTTTTCTTACTTACTGCTTATCTTTCCTTCTGGACAATGAACACCAAAATGGCGGCTTCTTTGTTTTGTTCTCTGTTGTTGACATTGGAATAGAGTCTGCTCCACAGGAAGGATCCAATAAGTATTCACTGTACGAATGATTAACTAGGTATCTCTTCCATAGCTTCATCTCTTTTTTAGGTTCTGTAGTGTGTGTGTGTGTGTGTGTGTGTGTGTGTGTGTACTCATTGAGTCATGTCCAACTCTTTGTGACCCCATGGACTGTAGCCTGCCAGCTCCTCCGTCTCCTCTGGGATTTCCCAGGAGTCGGTAGCCATTTCCTTCTCCAGGGGATCCTATCTTGACCCAGGGATTGAACTCCCATCTCTGACATCTCCTGCATTGGCAGGCAGATTCTTTCCCACTGTGCCACCTGGGAAGCCCATGACATATTGGGAACTGAAAAAAATAACCATCCTTGCCACCGATCAGCTTTTCTAATCTTGTATGGGACATTTCTAATGTACACATTAGTATTTGTTAGGTAATTACAAAACTGACCATGATTGTAAGAAGTGGCTGAGTCTAATCTCTTGAAGTATTATTTCTCAAAAAGAATTCCCTACCATGTAAACCTATTTGGGGATATTTGTCCACTGCGTCAGAGAATGATAAAAACTCCTCATGGCTCTTATAATGAGAGCTCTAAGCCAATTTTACAGCTATCTATCAAAAACTCACATAGAGGGACTTCCCAGGGGTCCAGTGGCTAAGACTGCATGCTCCCAATGCAGGGGGCCTGGGTTCAATCCCTGGTCAGAGAACTAGATCCCATATGCCACAACTAAGACCTGGTGCAGCCAAATAAATTAAATAAACAAAAAGAATTCTAAAAAAAAATCTCACATAGAAAAATCAGCATGTTTAGACCTCTGTTACCTCAAGCATATGGTAAACCGTGAGCACAGATCTACTCTCTTGGCACGACCTCCATATGTCAGACACAGAGCTATGCCATTAAAACTCATCAACACTACCCCAGGACACGTAGGAAGTCTGGGAGGAGACCCAAGAGACCAGATTTCTGCCTGCCATTGGTGTTGCACTTTGATGCTACATTTTTGGTTGTTTTTGAGCTCTTGTTAATTTACTTTCCAATTCCCCTGACTTATCAATAGAAGCAAGCATCCCACTGTGGATTGTATATCAGTGAAAGTGAAGTAAAATGAAAGTATTCATTGCTCAGTCTTGTCCAACTCTTTGCGAACCCACAGACTGTGGCCCACCAGGCTCCTCTGTCCACGGGATTCTCCAGGCAAGAATAGTGGAGTGGGTTGCCATTCCCTTCTCCAGGACATCATCCCAGGGATCCAACATGGGTCTCCTGCCTTGTAGGCAGATTCTTTACTAACTGAGCCAGAGGCTCCAATATATCAATGAATATTTTTATAACCAAGATTTACTGATCCCTTTCTATTTTCTTGTTCCTGTTTTCCTTTATCCCTTGATAAAATCTTATGTCACTCAGCAAGGACAAGGACCAAGCTAATAATACATGTACCAGCTTATGTGATTCTAAAAAGATGTTATACCAAGTGAAAGAAGGCCATCATTTACACTGTCTGATTTTATTTACATGGACGCACAGTATATTTACTGTATTGTAAGAAGTGGCTGAGTCTAATCTCTTGAAGTATTATTTCTCAAAAAGAATTCCCTACCATGTAAACCTATTTGGGGATATTTGTCCACTGCGTCAGAGAATGATAAAAACTCCTCATGGCTCTTATAATGAGAGCTCTAAGCCAATTTTACAGCTATCTATCAAAAACTCACATAGAGGGACTTCCCAGGGGTCCAGTGGCTAAGACTGCATGCTCCCAATGCAGGGGGCCTGGGTTCAATCCCTGGTCAGAGAACTAGATCCCATATGCCACAACTAAGACCTGGTGCAGCCAAATAAATTAAATAAACAAAAAGAATTCTAAAAAAAAATCTCACATAGAAAAATCAGCATGTTTAGACCTCTGTTACCTCAAGCATATGGTAAACCGTGAGCACAGATCTACTCTCTTGGCACGACCTCCATATGTCAGACACAGAGCTATGCCATTAAAACTCATCAACACTACCCCAGGACACGTAGGAAGTCTGGGAGGAGACCCAAGAGACCAGATTTCTGCCTGCCATTGGTGTTGCACTTTGATGCTACATTTTTGGTTGTTTTTGAGCTCTTGTTAATTTACTTTCCAATTCCCCTGACTTATCAATAGAAGCAAGCATCCCACTGTGGATTGTATATCAGTGAAAGTGAAGTAAAATGAAAGTATTCATTGCTCAGTCTTGTCCAACTCTTTGCGAACCCACAGACTGTGGCCCACCAGGCTCCTCTGTCCACGGGATTCTCCAGGCAAGAATAGTGGAGTGGGTTGCCATTCCCTTCTCCAGGACATCATCCCAGGGATCCAACATGGGTCTCCTGCCTTGTAGGCAGATTCTTTACTAACTGAGCCAGAGGCTCCAATATATCAATGAATATTTTTATAACCAAGATTTACTGATCCCTTTCTATTTTCTTGTTCCTGTTTTCCTTTATCCCTTGATAAAATCTTATGTCACTCAGCAAGGACAAGGACCAAGCTAATAATACATGTACCAGCTTATGTGATTCTAAAAAGATGTTATACCAAGTGAAAGAAGGCCATCATTTACACTGTCTGATTTTATTTACATGGACGCACAGTATATACTGTATGATTCCATTTATATGATATACTCAGAAAGACAAAACTATATTATGGAGTTCCTCTGACCATCCTGTAGGACCTTGGAAAAGTTCTACAAAATAACATCTTCCACTGAAGAAGACAGGAGATTGCTACTGTGGAAATATTGTATCTAGGGTTAATGGCAATAAAAGCTGAACAGACCGTGCATCTAAACAAAAGACCTAAAGTGGTTGCCATGGGCATAACGAAGATTTTTCCATCTTTAATCTTTCTTCCTAAATTCATATAAAAGCCTTCTTGTTCCCCTGAAGCAGCCACAAGTTGAGAGAGGAAAACTGTGGGGGTAGGGGGAGCTGAACCTCTGTCACACTTAAACTGGAACAGAACTTATAAAGAGACTTACTGAATGTTGAAAGATTTCACCAGCACTGCTGGCCATTAAGTTATAAAGCTATACACACCAGTCTCAATGCTGAAGGTCTGCAGATTCACACGGAGAAGTCCTTCAGTGGTACCCTTTGGCCAAATTCACTATTTTGTGTCCCATAATTATCCACTTCTAATGTATAGTGTCTGAAATACTCAGACAGCAGGCTTCTGCCAACCAGAGCAGTAGAACGCAGGTAATAAGTTTTCTGTAACCCCTGGGGATCCACTCACTGTATTCTGTTCGACAAATATGTGTTGAGCATCTGTGTGTGCCTGACAGTGTTGGAGGCACTTACATTTCATCAGTGGATGAGATGGCTCTTATCCCAGACTTTGTGGAGCTTGTCTTCATTCATTTAAAAAACTCCTCCATGCTTAAATCAGCACTGTCTTTAGATATAACTGGAATTCTTCCCAAGGAAGATCATTTAAAGGGATGTATAGTGAGTCATGGTATAGGACCATCTAGGAAATACTGCAGAAACTCCAATTGCTGCAGATCAAACAAACTCAGAAATATTTAATTATCTATGATGAAATATAGGAGTATGGGTTATTGAAAGGGTATTCCAACTTTCTGGAAGTTTAAGATGGATTATACAAATTTTAAGGCGCAAGCAACACAGTGAGAAATCATAATAATTACTACTAATGTTTACTGATTACTTCTTCGGTACTAAGCTTCTGTGCTAAACACTGTCTTCACAATAAATATCTTCAGAAAATTTTCATGTTGTCTTAACAAAGCACATTAAGAATATACCTAATACTAGTAGTTGTTGTCTATTGCCCTAGACCTGTGCTGTCAAAAACAATAGTACTTCTGTAGCTACTTAGCACTTGCAGTGTCTATAAACGTAAAATGGGGCTTCCTGGATGGCTCATTGGGTAAAGAATCTGCCTACAATGCAGGAGACACAGGAGACTCAGGTTCAATCCCCAGGTCAGGAAGATCCCCTGAGGAGGAAATGGCAACCCACTCCATTGTTCTTGCTTGGGAAATCTCATGGACAGAGGAGCCTGTCGGCTAACAGTGGGACAAAAGCACATAAATGTAAACTACAGGCCAGATTACAAGGAATGAGTGTGATAAACAATAATGCAATCATTTTAGGTTGTACCTTAAAATAATAGCATGACTATATTGGGTTAAATACAGATATTATTCAAGCTAATTTTTCCAATGTTTTTAAATACATCTCTGGCAAATTTAAAATTACTTTGATAGCTCACTTTGGGGCCATATCGCAGACAGATTCTCTATCCATAAACCAAGAGGACAGCCCCACTTTGGGGCCATTATTATTATTATACAATTCTATTAGACAACCCTGCTCTGCACGCTTTGCACTCGTGATCTGGTTGACCTTTTACAACAGACCTATCCAATGGTGATGTTATCCCCATTTAAAAAATAAGAGCCTAAGTCTGCGGTGCATGTTTCTAAAGTCTTTGAGGCCAGTTTCAGTAATCTAGCTTAATAATTACTATTTCTAACACTTCTCCAAAGAAAAGCAGGTAATAGTATATTTCATAAAAGTGTGTCTTTTAAATTTTTCACAACTTAAGACACTGAAGTTAGGATTTAGAGGAAAAATTTTATTTTGGTTGGACTACTTTGGTAAGTAGTTCTCTACTGTTTTTCAGCATCTTCAGAGCAAGGAAAATTTCATCCACATGTCTGTGCTTCCTTGTGTATTCACTTATCAAAATGTTATTTCATAAAAGTTATTTGATGTCTTAGAAGCTGTATCACTTCAAAATGATTTTGTTTGAACTAGGAAGCCCCAGTTGCCTGGTCTATAAACAGAAAAGAACTCGAACCTGATGCCTCAGTGGCATTTGATTTCAAGTTTGGGACCCCAAAAGATCAGTTGGAGTCTAGAAGTTAGGAGAGTCTAACAACCTTGAAGTAAAAATCAACCATTAGTGGAGTCTCTTAGACTAAATTAAATGCACGCCTTCCCAAACACTCAGGGAAGAGACAAACAAACCAACAAGAACCAGCTGTACTGCCTTCACAATTCCCTGTTCAAGAAAGGCTAGTCTACAGAGGAGATGAATTAGGAGTTGACTGTTTGCTTTAGCAAAGGATAAACTTACAAAGGGTTTCACCACAGAGCCCTTTAAATTGGTAACTCCCCTGGTAAAATTATATTTCAGTCATATCTTTACTTGACAGAGACTCTAAGAGAGAAAGGAGATGATAGGAAATACTGGTAATCACTGCTAGTGAAAAAAACAATCATAAAAATAAGTTACATTAAGTCTAAAATTCTAAGGGAACTGTGTGGACAAGCATAGGTCTTCCCTCACTTACAGTGGGGTAATTCCTGATAGACCCAAGGTAGTTGAAACTATGGAAGTCAAAAATGCATTGAATGTACTCACCTACCCACGGGTTCCCAGGTGATACAATGATAAGGAATCTGCCCGCCAGTGCAGGAGCCACCGGAGATGTGGGGTCAATCCCTGGGTCGGGAAGATCCCCTGGAGAAGGAAATGGCAACCCACTCCACGGGTCTTGCCTGAAGACTCTCATGGACAGAGAAGCCTGGTGGGCTACAGCCCAGGGGGCCACAGAGAGCTGGACAGGACTGCAGCCACTGAGCACACGCCCACACAACACACAGGAACTCCACGACAACTTCTGTACATACGTGCAAAGACTTCTCAGCATGGCATAATGATTATGAACTTGCCCTCAATTTTTAACTGTGTAAAAATCAACTTAGAAGTACAAGTCACTTGCTGTGGCCATTTTTTAAAAATAGTTGATTTACACTATAGTTTCAGTTGCATGGCACAGTGATTCAGGTTTGGTCCTTTTTTGGGGTGCAGATTATATATTTTTAGAGAAGTTTATCCATCCCACTCACAGCATTGGTTACCTTACTCATTCTCTGAGAAAATTCTGGAAAAATAATGCATAATGCAAATGACATATAAGCCAAGATGAATTTAACTGACAAAATAAGCACATTCACTATGATGTATAGTGTAGTGAATTCTGTTTTATTTTGGTAGATAATGGGCTCTCAGAGTAATGTCTCAGAAGACATAGAAGTGCAAACACTGAGGAACATAAAAGAACTGAACGCAAGCTACAGCAAATCCATGGAAAGCGTGATCGATGAGCTTCTAAGCATGGTGTGTGACGTGAAACCAAAAATCCACATGAACTACAGAATCACCAACCAAACGTACATCTGATTGTTCAATAAATACTATCTACATGACCCCTTGTTGTTTATGGCTTCATGTTTATATTAAGAGATTTGGAATCTATATCTTAAGTTTATTAGACATCTACAGATTTTCATATGATGTAATTCATACATGCATCCTGAATTCCTCACTTACAGTGGGGTAAATTCGGCTGTGGACAAGCATAGGTCTTCCCTCACTTACAGTGGGGTAATTCCTGATAGACCCAAGGTAGTTGAAACTATGGAAGTCAAAAATGCATTGAATGTACTCACCTACCCACGGGTTCCCAGGTGATACAATGATAAGGAATCTGCCCGCCAGTGCAGGAGCCACCGGAGATGTGGGGTCAATCCCTGGGTCGGAAGATCCCCTGGAGAAGGAAATGGCAACCCACTCCACGGGTCTTGCCTGAAGACTCTCATGGACAGAGAAGCCTGGTGGGCTACAGCCCAGGGGGCCACAGAGAGCTGGACAGGACTGCAGCCACTGAGCACACGCCCACACAACACACAGGAACTCCACGACAACTTCTGTACATACGTGCAAAGACTTCTCAGCATGGCATAATGATTATGAACTTGCCCTCAATTTTTAACTGTGTAAAAATCAACTTAGAAGTACAAGTCACTTGCTGTGGCCATTTTTTAAAAATAGTTGATTTACACTATAGTTTCAGTTGCATGGCACAGTGATTCAGGTTTGGTCCTTTTTTGGGGTGCAGATTATATATTTTTAGAGAAGTTTATCCATCCCACTCACAGCATTGGTTACCTTACTCATTCTCTGAGAAAATTCTGGAAAAATAATGCATAATGCAAATGACATATAAGCCAAGATGAATTTAACTGACAAAATAAGCACATTCACTATGATGTATAGTGTAGTGAATTCTGTTTTATTTTGGTAGATAATGGGCTCTCAGAGTAATGTCTCAGAAGACATAGAAGTGCAAACACTGAGGAACATAAAAGAACTGAACGCAAGCTACAGCAAATCCATGGAAAGCGTGATCGATGAGCTTCTAAGCATGGTGTGTGACGTGAAACCAAAAATCCACATGAACTACAGAATCACCAACCAAACGTACATCTGATTGTTCAATAAATACTATCTACATGACCCCTTGTTGTTTATGGCTTCATGTTTATATTAAGAGATTTGGAATCTATATCTTAAGTTTATTAGACATCTACAGATTTTCATATGATGTAATTCATACATGCATCCTGAATTTAAAACAAACCAACAAAAAAGGTGTCTTACCTTTCCTGGTAATAGGTATGACCTTGTCTTCTAACCTAGAGTAAGTCAAGAATGCAGAGTTAACATTCTTTGACACTTGCACAAAAACATGGATCCAACCATTTTTAGTGAATGTGGTGTTTTTTTCTCATTTCTTCTCCTTAGCAGTTTAGAAAATATAGTCTTAGTTGCCATTGTCAAAAGATGACTTTTATGGGAGATATAATCATATTCTGATACTGATAAAAGAAAACCACTATGTGCTAAGGATATTATTTAACACATTAATCAATGAGGAGATCGTAAGATGTTATCACTAACTAGTTCTAAGAAGGAATAAGCACTTCATAGACAGAGAGATGATAAATATTAGATGCATATGTATTTACATATATACATACATAAAGAGAAATGGGTTATTCAACCATCCTCTCTGCCTAACCTCAACAAATATTCTTCTCTTTCTAGCAGAAATTTTTAAAAACTGACAAATGAGTTGCTAGCATATACGTTTTGGCTAAAATAAAACAACAATGTAACCTTAAAGGAGAAATAATAGGTTATATATGATGATCTGAATGTTTGTGTTCTCCCCTAAATCCATATACTAAAACTTAGCCCCCAATGTCATGGTATTTGAAGGTAGGACCTTGGGAGATAATTAAGTCATGAGGGTAGCACTCCCGAATGGGATCAGTGTGCTTATTAAAGAGGCCATGAATTCCCTGGTGGTACAATGGATGAGAATCTGCCTCCCAGAGCAGAGGACAAGGTTGGATCCCTTGTCCAGGAAGATCCACATGCCTCGGACGCCTAAGCCTGCTAGCCTGAGCTCCTGAGCCCGTGCACCCAGCAGCCCGTGTTCCCCAACAAGAGAAGCCACTGCAATGAGAAGCCCTTGCAACACAATCAGAGAATGCCCACGCAGCAACAAAGACTTGGCACGGCCAAAAATAAGTAAGTAAAAGTGGCTTGGAGGCTCTCAACCTCCTTCTGCCGCATAAGGCTAAAACAAACCAACAAAAAGTGTCTTACCTTTCCATGTTTATATTAAGAGATTTGGAATCTATATCTTAAGTTTATTAGACATCTACAGATTTTCATATGATGTAATTCATACATGCATCCTGAATTTAAAACAAACCAACAAAAAAGGTGTCTTACCTTTCCTGGTAATAGGTATGACCTTGTCTTCTAACCTAGAGTAAGTCAAGAATGCAGAGTTAACATTCTTTGACACTTGCACAAAAACATGGATCCAACCATTTTTAGTGAATGTGGTGTTTTTTTCTCATTTCTTCTCCTTAGCAGTTTAGAAAATATAGTCTTAGTTGCCATTGTCAAAAGATGACTTTTATGGGAGATATAATCATATTCTGATACTGATAAAAGAAAACCACTATGTGCTAAGGATATTATTTAACACATTAATCAATGAGGAGATCGTAAGATGTTATCACTAACTAGTTCTAAGAAGGAATAAGCACTTCATAGACAGAGAGATGATAAATATTAGATGCATATGTATTTACATATATACATACATAAAGAGAAATGGGTTATTCAACCATCCTCTCTGCCTAACCTCAACAAATATTCTTCTCTTTCTAGCAGAAATTTTTAAAAACTGACAAATGAGTTGCTAGCATATACGTTTTGGCTAAAATAAAACAACAATGTAACCTTAAAGGAGAAATAATAGGTTATATATGATGATCTGAATGTTTGTGTTCTCCCCTAAATCCATATACTAAAACTTAGCCCCCAATGTCATGGTATTTGAAGGTAGGACCTTGGGAGATAATTAAGTCATGAGGGTAGCACTCCCGAATGGGATCAGTGTGCTTATTAAAGAGGCCATGAATTCCCTGGTGGTACAATGGATGAGAATCTGCCTCCCAGAGCAGAGGACAAGGTTGGATCCCTTGTCCAGGAAGATCCACATGCCTCGGACGCCTAAGCCTGCTAGCCTGAGCTCCTGAGCCCGTGCACCCAGCAGCCCGTGTTCCCCAACAAGAGAAGCCACTGCAATGAGAAGCCCTTGCAACACAATCAGAGAATGCCCACGCAGCAACAAAGACTTGGCACGGCCAAAAATAAGTAAGTAAAAGTGGCTTGGAGGCTCTCAACCTCCTTCTGCCGCATAAGGCTACAAGAAGTCCCTGTCTGCCGCCGGGGAAGAGGACCCTCACTGAACCTGATTATGCTGGCATCTTCAAATCAGACTTCCAGCCTCCTATGAAAGGCAAATTTCTGTTATAAACCGCCCAGGATGTGGTGCTTTGTTACAGGAGCTCCCACTCTGACTCCTCAAGGGACTGAGTGCACCATTAGCCCAGTTGCCTAGAGAGTCAGAGCTGTTCATTCACACGGTCCGGCCTGACTCTTTGCGCCTCATGGACTACAGCTCGCCAGGCTCCTCTGTCCTCCACTATCTCCCAGAGTTTGCTCAGACTCATGCTCACTGAGTTGGTGATACCATCTAACCGTCTTGTGGAGTGTCTTCCCCTTCTCCTCCTGCCCTCAGTCTTTCCCAGCATCAGGGTCTTTTCCAGTGAGTCATATCTTCCCATCAGGTGGCCAAAGTATCAGAGCTCCAGCCCCAGCATCAGCCCACCCAAAGAATATTCAGGGTGGATTTCCTTTAGGATTGACAGGTTTGAACTTCTTGCATCCAAGGAACTCTCAAGAGTCTTAAGTACCAGGTACTTTCAGTGCCAGGCATAAATTATCCTGATCCTATTGTGCTGGGTAGCATTACCATCCCCACTGTTCAAAAATTAGGAACAGAGATTAAGAATTTTGCCTAGAGTTGCCTGAGGAATATTGACAATTAAGGGCTTCAATATGGAAATATGACTCCAGGAAGTTTTGCTTTTTCCTGAGGCACCTGGTTCGGGGTAGCACTCCGAATGGGATCACTGTGATTATTAAAGAGGCCCTGAATTCCCCGGCGGTACAAACGATGAGAATCTGCCTCCCAGAGCAGAGGACAAGGTTGGATCCCTTGTCCAGGAAGATCCACATGCCTCGGACGCCTAAGCCTGCTAGCCTGAGCTCCTGAGCCCGTGCACCCAGCAGCCCGTGTTCCCCAACAAGAGAAGCCACTGCAATGAGAAGCCCTTGCAACACAATCAGAGAATGCCCACGCAGCAACAAAGACTTGGCACGGCCAAAAATAAGTAAGTAAAAGTGGCTTGGAGGCTCTCAACCTCCTTCTGCCGCATAAGGCTACAAGAAGTCCCTGTCTGCCGCCGGGGAAGAGGACCCTCACTGAACCTGATTATGCTGGCATCTTCAAATCAGACTTCCAGCCTCCTATGAAAGGCAAATTTCTGTTATAAACCGCCCAGGATGTGGTGCTTTGTTACAGGAGCTCCCACTCTGACTCCTCAAGGGACTGAGTGCACCATTAGCCCAGTTGCCTAGAGAGTCAGAGCTGTTCATTCACACGGTCCGGCCTGACTCTTTGCGCCTCATGGACTACAGCTCGCCAGGCTCCTCTGTCCTCCACTATCTCCCAGAGTTTGCTCAGACTCATGCTCACTGAGTTGGTGATACCATCTAACCGTCTTGTGGAGTGTCTTCCCCTTCTCCTCCTGCCCTCAGTCTTTCCCAGCATCAGGGTCTTTTCCAGTGAGTCATATCTTCCCATCAGGTGGCCAAAGTATCAGAGCTCCAGCCCCAGCATCAGCCCACCCAAAGAATATTCAGGGTGGATTTCCTTTAGGATTGACAGGTTTGAACTTCTTGCATCCAAGGAACTCTCAAGAGTCTTAAGTACCAGGTACTTTCAGTGCCAGGCATAAATTATCCTGATCCTATTGTGCTGGGTAGCATTACCATCCCCACTGTTCAAAAATTAGGAACAGAGATTAAGAATTTTGCCTAGAGTTGCCTGAGGAATATTGACAATTAAGGGCTTCAATATGGAAATATGACTCCAGTGTTCCCACACTTCAGTGCTTCCTCTGCTGACTCCCGGGAAAGTCTCTGTATTTATACCAGGAAGAATCTGAGGCACTCTGATCCTCCAATAATATGTGAGGACACATTTTAATTCCAGTCCAAACAAAATTTAATTAGGGAATGTTCACGGTTACCAAAAGATGCACACATTCAATTCCGAACACAAACTGAAATTATTCTGACTGATTGTTGTTTTAGATTATCAGCATCACTGTTTCCCTTCAGTAAAATTAAAATTTTATCACAGTTTTAGATCTCAGAAATATTCAATTTTACATTCACATTAGGTAAGTAGAAGGAAACTTGAATTCCATTTGTCTCTTTATTTTCTCAACCTTAGGGGCAAGGAAAACAGAACAGGTTAGTGTATTGGTTTTATGTGGTAGATTTCTCCATTGACCAGAAAGACAGCTGATTCCCCAATTAATGATCAGAAAGATATAGCCTTTCCTACAACACTGTCCCTCATTTTTTCAGAGAGAAGAGAAGTTTGTAAGAGAAGCTGAAAGCATCAAAGAAAGTCACCTCCATCAATGAGAGCAGGATTTCCACGGCAAGACAGGTTTGAAGAATTGACTTCTCTGTCACTCAGACATGCCAAACTATGAGTGAAACAGCATGTGTGAAAAGTCATCATGTGAGAAGATCATTTTGAAAAAGCACAGCCTTGTGATTTGCCTTGAGTATCTAATATCATGACAAATTTCTTAATACCATATCTCACAAAACCCATCAAGATGTCAATTTTCGTTATGTAAAGCTGAGATAGAGTGTCCAGAAACCCAACTTAATAAATGCCTAAGCCTTCGGAGGAGGTAGGATAATTATTTTGAGACTTAAGCACTCTGGAAACATACTAAAATCAGCAGAGGCAGTTTTCCAGCAGTGAAGTCATGGGCTTCCACGTCCAGAAGGTAGTCATGAACATTCTGTCTGGTCCCAGCTGTGACTCAAGTTCTCTGTGTCCTGCTGGCAACTCGGTCTCTCTGGACTATACAACCGATTAACAGAGCTGTGGTAGTTTCAGGTGGACAGCAAAAGGACTCAGTCATACATATGGATACATGTATCCATTCTCCCCCCACTCTCCCCTCCCATCCAGGCTGCCATATAATATTGGGAAAATTCTCTGTGCTGTATAATAGATACTGCTTGGTTATTCATTCTAATACAGCACTGTGTACATGGCCATCCCAAATTCCCTAACTATACCCTCTATCCTTCCCACTTGGCAACCATAAGTTCATTCTCTTAAGTCAGAGTCTTTCTTTAATGGCATAATAGACAAAATGGTGTTGAACTAAAGGATCCTTACAGGATCCTTCATGCACCACAGCCTTGTCGTGGCGAAGGGACTTCCAAAACTCAATGAACCTATAAGCCATGCTGTGCAGGCTGATGCAAGATGCATGCGTCATAAAGGGGAGTTCTGACAAAATGTGGTCCACTGGAAGAGGGAGTGGCAAACCCCTCCAGTGTTCTAGCAGTGAAACCCTATGAACAGTATGAAAACTCAAAAAGACATGACACCAGATGAGCCTCCTAGGTCAGAAGACGTGCAGTATGCCACTGGAGAAAGGGAGAGGGCAATTACTAACAGCTCCAGAAAGAATGAAGCAGCTGGGCTCAAATGGAAAGGATACTCAGTTGTGGATGTGTCTGGTGATCAAAGTAAAGTCTGAAGCTAGGAAGCTCCAATACCTTGGCCACCTGATGCGAAGAGCTGACTCACTGGAAAAGACCCCAACGCTGGAAAGATTGAGGACAGGAGGAGAAGAGGGTGACAGAGGATGAGATGGTTGCATGGCATCGTTGACTCAGTAAGCATGTGTCTGAGTCAATTGTGGGAGACGGTGAAGAACAGGGAAGCCTGGCATGCTATAGTCCATGGGGTCACAAAGAGTCAGATATTAGCCACAGAACAACAGCAACAACAGGGCTTGAACATTTAGTCCCACCAACTAAATCAAGTCAGTTTCAAAGAGTGGTACCACTACAAGCCATTTTCTCACACACTCCTGTAGTGTCTGTTAATTTTTCCATGACTGCACAATTATCTGAACACTATACACAAGAGTATGTGCTGATATCTGGCATTCTGGATTCTCTGTAACTCACATAGTTTTACTATTCAAATTTGTTTCATGTCTTTGCTTAACTGAGTGAGTCATTTCCCGAGAACTCTTACATTCTCACAGATGGCAGAGTCACCAGGGTTTACTCTATTTACATACGAGAAGGCTTTACATATTTCAGACATAACTCACTTATCTCTGCTGGCTTCCTCAGCCACAAAATAGCTGACCTTTCTGCACATGTCTTCATCCTGACTTGCTTCATCTGTCCCCACAGGGCTTCACACAGAAGTGGAAAAGCCTAAGGGGGCTTGGAATCCTCTTCTATTTTTATTTTGGTCCTTTGCAACATGAACAATGACTCCATTAAGTTCTTACTCATTTCCACTCTACCTGAAAACAAAACCATGCCATTTATAGAAATGTAAAGGGATATTGGTTCCAAACTGGGAAAGGAATACGCCAAGGCTGTGTATTTAATTTATATGCAGAGTACATCACAAGCAATGCCGGGCTGGATGATGCGCACGCTGGAGTCAAGACTGCAGGGAGAGATATCATAGCCTCAGACACGCAGTTAATGCTACACTTACGGCAGAAAGTGAAGAGGAATTTGATGATGGTGAAAGAGGAAAGCGAAAAAGCTGGCTTAAAATTCAGCATTCAGAAAATCAAGATCATGGCATCTGGTCCCATCACTTCATGGCAAATAGATGAGGAAACAGTGGAAACAGTGACAGACTTTATTTTCTTGGGCTCCAAAATCACTGTGGATGGTGACTGCAACCATGAAATTAAAAGACACTTTCTCCTTGGAAGGAGGAATATGACAAACCTAAACAGCATATTAAAAAGCAGGAAAAAAAAAGTCATAAACTTATGAGTAAGAAAAAAAAAAAGCAGACACATCAGACACATTACTTTGTTAACAAAAATCTGTATAGTCAATCTATGGTTTGCTCAGTAGTCATGTACAGATGTGTGAGTTGGACCATAAAGAAGACCGAGCACCTAACAATTGATACTTTTGAATTGTTGTACTGGAGAAGATGCTTAAACATCCCTTGGACAGCAAGGAGATCAAACCGGTCAATATTAAAGGAAACAAACCCTGAATATTCATTGGAAGGACTGATGCTGAAGCTCCAGTGCTTTGGCCACCTGATGTGAAGAGCTGACTTCTTGGAAAAGACCCTGGTGCTAGGAAAGATTGAGGGCAGGAGGAGAAGGGGGCAACAGAGGATGAGATAGTTGGATGGCGTCACCAACTCAAGGACATGAGTTTGAGAAAACTCCAGCAGATAGTGAAAGGCAGAGAAGCCTGGCGTGTGCAGTCCATGGGGTCATGAAGAGTAAGACATAACCTAGAGACTGAACAACAACAACTGAAATTCCACTAAAGAGGAAAAGATTGCAATGCAGAATGGAAAAAAACTATTTCAGAAGCCACATCCCTGTGGGGAAAAGAAGCATGGGATTCTGGTTAAAGCAGAAGAGTTGATCTTCACTAAAAGTGGGGACTTGTGTATGCGCAGATGACTACAGCGGGCTTGGCGTACCAGTGGAAGGAAGACGAGAAAGTTCACGCCTGGTTTCCTGCTGTTATTGTTCGTTTGTTTCTTAACGAATAGGAGGAAAGTGATGAGCTGAATGAGAGATTTTAGGAGCCATATCAAGACAAAACTGGGGGGAGATGGTCATTTTAGAAAGTAAGAAGATGACTAAACTAGGGAAGTAAACAGGCTCACCAAGTAGTGTCAAGTGTCAAAATGAGATGTGCTGCCATCCTTTTAGAATGAGAGGTGCTTTTCTCTGGTAATGGTGGGATTTAGGAGTGGGCCAGGGGTGGGCAGATGATCTAGTTCCACCTCAAGTCTCATCATCCAAGACCTGAGATCTGCTCTCCTATCTTGCTTCCTTCAGCTTAAAAGCTGTGCTGGGATAATGCTCCTTAAAATGGCTGTTGCTGCCCTAGACTTAAAGAAAATAAGATTACTAGAAGAAATGCACTAAAAATGAAGATAGGAATATATATGTATATATGTATGTATATCTGGGTTCGATCCCTGGGTGGGGAAGATCCCCTGGAGAAAGGAATGGCAACCCACTCCAGTATTCTTGCCTGGGAAATCCCATGGACAGAGGAGCCTGGTGGGCTACAGTCCACAGGGTCTCAAGGAGTCAGCCACGACTGAACGGCTTTCAGTTTTTCATCTGGATATAGTTTTGGCCGTGCCATGTAGCTTGCAGGGTCTTTAGTTCCCCAACCAGGGACTGAACCAGGGCCACAGCAGTGAAAACACCAAGTGGCCACCACTGGATCCCCGGGCAATTCCCTAACGATAGTTGTTGCAAAAATTAGGATTCTATTTTATCAATGAGAGGGAATGTAATTGCTACTGTTTCTAGTTGGTTGTCCTCTTCCTGTTCTCCCGTCTCTATCCTCCCAGGTCGGCAGGATGCTGGCCATGCGAGGAGTCGCTGGGGTTGGGAGCTTCTTTACTCACTTTGCAGAGTGGTCTCCAGGAGTCACTCAGCAATGACGTAGCTGCAGATCTTACATCCTGGGCAGTCACCATCCATCCACTCGCTCATTCACTCAACCAAGATGGCTGAATTCCACTGACTCACACATGTGAGGTAGGAAACACAGCCGTGCCCACGAGGGCAACTGCCAAGTTCTTCCTCCTCTCACCTCCAGGCTAAGGGGGTACTTTGAAGGCATGGAGTTCCCAGTGTCCTCAAATCAACGAAACTCCTGCTAGGACATTGTGAAGAGAAGCATACTGACTATCACCTTGGCCAAAGAAGGGACGGTGTAACCCCAGTCCTGCACGTAGATCATCTGGACTCTGATCCCAGCACTGCCTGTTTCTGACTCCACGAGCATGTTCCTAGCAGAGAACAGAGAGTGTTGTCACACCCTCACTTCAAGAACAGAATAGTGGCGGGGTTTCCACAGAGAATTATCATGAATATTAAGAAATTGGGAGCCAGGAAATTTGCAGAATGTTACCTGGCACGTTATGTGTGATATATGAATTATAATAATAAGAGCTATTGTTATTATTATAGGTGAAAAAGAACTAAGCCAAATAAACTGATTCAACAGAGGGGATGGTGATGTTGGGAACGGCAGAAAACCATGTGATTTACATCTGCAGGCAGTTTAAATAGACCATTATGAAATTAGCCCATTTTTAGAGTAAATTGTTTATGTTCAGTGAAGGGGAATCTAGTAAAACAAAAGCTTAACAGAGCCTGCTTTATCATGCTGGCACTTCCATTGAGAAAGCATTTACACGTGTTAACTTGTGTAATCAATTAATAAGAATGCATGTGTTCCACAGACCAACCCCAAAGATATTTATAAATAGAGCTCAGTGAATATGAGACTTTGCCAATACTCTAAAGACCTGTTTCCTAGTGAGTTCACAGTTTGTAGTCACCGTTCAGAAAGATGTTGTCCTAAGGAAAAATGTAAATACACCCAGACACCCGTAAATGAAACCACCAGCAGCAAATGTGATGTGTCGATGTCTACACAAGAGGCAAGACGTTCTCCACAGTGACTACTGGAGTCAGCAAAGTTTAAAAGAGCTGTGATGTTGCTGATGGAACCATGGACAGCCCACCATTCTTGAGAGGATTTTCAGAAAGCACCTCGACCACACATGTGAAAGGTAATTCCACTGACTCACACATGTGAGGTAGGAAACACAGCCGTGCCCACGAGGGCAACTGCCAAGTTCTTCCTCCTCTCACCTCCAGGCTAAGGGGGTACTTTGAAGGCATGGAGTTCCCAGTGTCCTCAAATCAACGAAACTCCTGCTAGGACATTGTGAAGAGAAGCATACTGACTATCACCTTGGCCAAAGAAGGGACGGTGTAACCCCAGTCCTGCACGTAGATCATCTGGACTCTGATCCCAGCACTGCCTGTTTCTGACTCCACGAGCATGTTCCTAGCAGAGAACAGAGAGTGTTGTCACACCCTCACTTCAAGAACAGAATAGTGGCGGGGTTTCCACAGAGAATTATCATGAATATTAAGAAATTGGGAGCCAGGAAATTTGCAGAATGTTACCTGGCACGTTATGTGTGATATATGAATTATAATAATAAGAGCTATTGTTATTATTATAGGTGAAAAAGAACTAAGCCAAATAAACTGATTCAACAGAGGGGATGGTGATGTTGGGAACGGCAGAAAACCATGTGATTTACATCTGCAGGCAGTTTAAATAGACCATTATGAAATTAGCCCATTTTTAGAGTAAATTGTTTATGTTCAGTGAAGGGGAATCTAGTAAAACAAAAGCTTAACAGAGCCTGCTTTATCATGCTGGCACTTCCATTGAGAAAGCATTTACACGTGTTAACTTGTGTAATCAATTAATAAGAATGCATGTGTTCCACAGACCAACCCCAAAGATATTTATAAATAGAGCTCAGTGAATATGAGACTTTGCCAATACTCTAAAGACCTGTTTCCTAGTGAGTTCACAGTTTGTAGTCACCGTTCAGAAAGATGTTGTCCTAAGGAAAAATGTAAATACACCCAGACACCCGTAAATGAAACCACCAGCAGCAAATGTGATGTGTCGATGTCTACACAAGAGGCAAGACGTTCTCCACAGTGACTACTGGAGTCAGCAAAGTTTAAAAGAGCTGTGATGTTGCTGATGGAACCATGGACAGCCCACCATTCTTGAGAGGATTTTCAGAAAGCACCTCGACCACACTGAAGGGCAAAAGAAACCCTCAGGCAATAAATATCTACCAACACAATGCCACTCCCCACTGCAGCTGTGAAATGTGTAACTAAGTCTAGTCAGAACAACTAATGGGCCTTCCCAGGTGGCTCAGTGGTAAGGAATCCACCTGCCAATACAGGAGATGCCAGAGATGCAGGTTCAATCCCTGAGTTGGGAAGATCCTCTTGAGGAGGAGATGGCAACCCACAGCAGTATTCTTGCCTGGAAAAATCCTATGGACAGAGGAGCCTGGTAGGCCGCCGTCCATGGGGTCACAAAGACTCAGACACATCTGAACACACACACACATGGTCCATAAAATAATACCACTCTCTTTTACCCAGGTTAAGGACTTGCTGTAAGAAAAGTGTTGATGAAAGAAAGAGAATCACTGACCTCAGGCAGGCAGGATCGAGGGTTTATCCAGGGAGCTGACCAGGAGTCCAAGAGAGAGTGGCGCGGGGAAAGGCGTTTTTAAGCAGACGGATGAGGGGTGGGTGAGGAGTGGGAGCTGAAGGAGGGGAGGGGATGGTGCCCAGTGAGTTCGTGGGCGTAGAGCTTCGTGGAGGTGGAGACTTCGGGAAGTTGTGGCCAGCATGGGATGCTATTGGCGAGAAAGTCAAAACAACAGTCTTAGCAACAGTGTTAGCAAGTGGAAAATATTAAGGTCAATTATTATAATAATAACTTGCCATTCTCTTTGCCTAGAGTTTCTCTACCTGGAAAATTCTACTGGTTCTTCAAGACAGAGGGGCCGAAAGCTGGGCTTCTCTGCATGGGCACAGAATCAAATCTCAGAGGCAGAGTTTTGGGTGAAACAGAATAGAATTGCTCTGCCAAGGAAAAGGGGGAACACAGCGGGCTCCTGCCCCAGAAAGTCGTGTGTGTCCCAATCTGGGAGAATTTGATAAGGAGTTTTATAGAAGCAGTTCAAAAATGGGCTTGTTGATCAGATTAGAGTGTGCGCAGGGCCTGCATTCCTCTAATCTGGTCTCAGGTAATAATACATACATATTATTTTTGTAAATATTCACATTCTTTTTTGATTTGCACCAGGTCTTAGCTGCAGCAGGTGAGATCCATTGCAGAAAATATAATGATATTTTAGTTGCAGCACGTATGATCTCATCCCCTGCATGCGTGCACGCCAAGTGACGTCAGTCCTGTCTAACCCTCTGTGCTCCCCTGGACTGTAGCCCACCGCGCCTCCTCTGTCCATGGGCTTCTCCAGGCAAGAATACAAGAGTGTGTTGCCATGCCCTCCTCTAGTGGAGCTTTACCATTAGCACCACCTGGAACAGGTAACCTTGATGAGCTCCCCTAATTCCTTTAATCTTGCCTCAGGTGGTTTCGTCGGTGCCCCTCCCTTGTTTAGCAATTTGTTGTAGCAGTCTGCCCTCTGGTCATGGAGACTGGCCTCCATTCCCTATAAACAGGAAAAGGAAGGTCCTGCACTGTTTCACTAGGGTTAACGTTCACCTCATGTGTGAAGTCTTACCCAGCTCCCTAGGGAGAGGAGGCCATCCTTCCCTGTGTGATGTTACAGCTCTTGATTACAATACTTTCCAAGTTGTAGGGTGTCATCTGTTGGTCCCCACAACCCCTCAACTGTGATTCCTCTAGGGCACAAGCTGTGTCTTGCTAATCATCTCCTAAAGCCAAACTCAAGAGAACAGCTTCCCCATGAACAAGGAAATGAGAATTTCACATAGTTAGAACTTAGAACTTTTCTTGGAATTTCCTATTGTTCTGCCAGAAAGACAAAAGAAACCCCAAGCACAAGGCTGATTAGGAGGTAGCCTGGTGAATGAGGGAGGGTGGGGTGGTACAGCTAGAGAGGCAGGGAGGTGTAGACTGCTAGAGGACTGCATCTGGGAGAAGAAGGCTTAAATTGCAGTTGGAGAGGCTAGAAGGGGAGCTTGGGAAGGGCCTTTGAGGCCATGCTAGGAGGTTCATTCTTTACCTGAAAAAGGATCAGGAGCCTTTTGAGAAGCTGTAGGCAGTAGAGGAAAATAATGAGAATTGCACGGACATTGATCAGAATGCATCCAGTGGATTAGAAAGCGGGGCTCACCGGGACCCAGGCCTCTCTCTGCTAGGAAGCTATTGTCGGAATCCAAGTGGGTGAGAAGCAGGTCCTTGTCTAGAGTGGGCACAGAGATAAGAGGGCGCAGGGAGAGATGATAAAGGGCAAGAACTGACCTGAGAACTGGATGGAGATGGAAAGAAACAGGATAGAATGCTAAATAAATAAATAAGGAGAAATTCAAGGAAAAAAAAATAAAAAGGACTGTAGACACCCAGAAGAAACAGTGCTTGAGGAAAAGGGAAGACCCAGATGTTAACAGTCCTGTACAAGGAGGTTTAGCACACATCTGTAAGTTTTTCCTTTGGTCTATTATTCCTTTGTAAGTGGGGGCGTGAGTGGGGTTTTCTTTTTGCTATTTCTTCTTTTTAATGAAAAATTTTTAATTAATTATTTTTGGTCGCGCCACATCCTTGCTGCTGTAGGCTTTCTCTAGTTGCAGAGAGCGGGCTTCTCTGTGCCGTGGCTTCTCTCGAGGTGTTGTGTGGGCTCGCGGGCTCTAGGCATCAGTAATAGTGGCGCTTGGCCTTAGTTGCCCTGAGACATGTGGAATCTTTCTGGACCAAGGACTAAATCTGTGTCCCCTGTATTGGCAGGTGGCTTCTTAACCACTGGACCACCAGGGAAGTCCTGTCATTTCTTTCTTCTTAATATTCTCAGTCTTTTTCACTTAACCCCCCTTCACAGATCTTTTATCTCCTTTCCTTGTGATATATTTGCCAACAGTTTTTTTCTCATTCTCAGTGGCTCCAGACACCTTTGTTGTGGTCTCTAACAAGGCAGGATCAAGGACCAGACAGCAAAGTAGACACTCAAGTCGGACACCTCTGTCAGTTCTTCAAGATTCAGTTGGCTTATCCTGAGAGGGCAATGTGGGACTTGCCTGGTGGTCCAGTGGCTAAGACATTGTGCTCCCAATGCAGGGGACCCAGGTTCAATCCCTGGTCAAGGAACTAAGTCCCACATGCTGCAACAAAGGGTTGGCATGCCATAACTAAAGACCCAGCATAGCCAAATAAAGAAATATTTTTAAAAAGAAAGATTAGAGAGGAAGATGCCTTTCAAAAAAAAGTTTCATTTCAACTCACAAAGTTGCTGTAAACATTCAGGTAAAAAGGGAATAAACAGCCTCATCTAGAACTTGGCTCACAGTACAAGCTCCAGGGGAAGACAAGTTGCTTGGATACCTCCTGCTGGTGGGGGACAGGGGGTAGCCCTTCCCCTACCTCAGTGCAGTGAGGGCATCCCACGTGACATGTCTCCCTTCTCTGGGTTCTATTTCTGCCAGCCTTTCAGGTCTCCTCTCAATGTCCTCCTCCTCATGTCTATTTACGTTTTGCTTTTCCAGCATCAAGTTCCTCCATGGTCCTCTGTAGCAATCCAGGCCTTCCTTTTTCAAGTTGTTGATTTTTATCCTCCACTCTGCCACCTTCTTTGCCATGTCTCTTGGGTCACTGAGTGACCTTTGCTTTTCAAAACCTTCTTTTCTTCTGAGCAAGCTATTCTATTTTGGATGGTCAGAATATGCAGGAAATGGAATGCAAAATTTGACTCTGGGTTTTTGGAATTGACTCTTTTGATGAATCTCATTACACTGTAAAGCAACTGTGTATTAGTCATGCTCAGCATTCCTGCCATATATGAGCCCTGTTGGGCCACCAAACTGTTCCCATAAGTACACCACACAGAACAATCGTGGAAGCCAGCTACAAAGAAATGTGTAGGAACAGTTCTTTAAAAACGAGCACTCATTTAATTTTCTAATGATAGATAAAATTCTCTGTTATTTGGTTCATCTTTTTATTTCTACATTTTTACTGTCTTCTGATACTTTTCTTACATCTTTGTTATAAAAGTAATATATTCTTGCCTTGTTTTAATTTTATAATTTCTTTTTGTATCTATTCTTGCCTAATTTGAAGAGTCTCACTAAAAGTCCCCATTGATATATTCAATAGCATCCTACTTCCATTTCTTCTCCTTTTTATGGCTTTAATAGATAATCTTAATAACCAAGCATAACTCTAATAATAGTTTCATTTTTCATCATTCATTTCAGCTTTATACTCTTACTAAATTTTTATTCCCCTTGACAGTTTTACATGTGTGTTCTTCATCTGCTATTTTTGCTGAAGAAATGCTATCTTTCTTCGGGAAGTTATTGTTCTCTTTATTTTACAGACAAAAAAAGAAAAAAAAAATGAGGCTCCGAAAGATTAAATATCTCACACAAGGTTACATAACTGTTCGATTTGCAGAGAAAGAGCTTAAATACACACCTATGGATTTCATAACCTTGTGCCCCTAATGCAGACAGCTTCAGACCTGGAGCTGCACCTGCAGCAAGCCTGGGGCGCAGGAAGGAGGAAGCTGCTCCCAAGAGCCTTCTGAAGGAATATGCAACACGGGGGCAGAGAGTCCTTCACCTTATCTTAGAGGTCATCCGTTCACTGAGTTCAGACTAATAGGATACTTTTCTGCTTTAAAGCCAAATATTCTGTTCTAAAATTGAAGTATAGTTGATTTACAATACTATGGTGCTTTCAGGTTACGGGCCAGTGATTCAGATATATGTGCATATGTGTGCATGTGTGCTTAGTCGCTTCAGTTGTGTTCAAGTCTGTGACCCCATGGACTGTAGGCCTTCAGTCTCCTTTGTCCATGGGATTCTTCAGGCAAGAATACTGGAGTGGATCGCTATGCCCTCCTCCAGGGGAATCTCCTGGACCCAGGGCTCAAACCCTAGACTTCTACGTATTCTCCATTGCAGGTAGCTTTTTAAAATCCTAGACTTTCTGTGGAAGCCAGCTACAAAGAAATGTGTAGGAACAGTTCTTTAAAAACGAGCACTCATTTAATTTTCTAATGATAGATAAAATTCTCTGTTATTTGGTTCATCTTTTTATTTCTACATTTTTACTGTCTTCTGATACTTTTCTTACATCTTTGTTATAAAAGTAATATATTCTTGCCTTGTTTTAATTTTATAATTTCTTTTTGTATCTATTCTTGCCTAATTTGAAGAGTCTCACTAAAAGTCCCCATTGATATATTCAATAGCATCCTACTTCCATTTCTTCTCCTTTTTATGGCTTTAATAGATAATCTTAATAACCAAGCATAACTCTAATAATAGTTTCATTTTTCATCATTCATTTCAGCTTTATACTCTTACTAAATTTTTATTCCCCTTGACAGTTTTACATGTGTGTTCTTCATCTGCTATTTTTGCTGAAGAAATGCTATCTTTCTTCGGGAAGTTATTGTTCTCTTTATTTTACAGACAAAAAGAAAAAAAATGAGGCTCCGAAAGATTAAATATCTCACACAAGGTTACATAACTGTTCGATTTGCAGAGAAAGAGCTTAAATACACACCTATGGATTTCATAACCTTGTGCCCCTAATGCAGACAGCTTCAGACCTGGAGCTGCACCTGCAGCAAGCCTGGGGCGCAGGAAGGAGGAAGCTGCTCCCAAGAGCCTTCTGAAGGAATATGCAACACGGGGGCAGAGAGTCCTTCACCTTATCTTAGAGGTCATCCGTTCACTGAGTTCAGACTAATAGGATACTTTTCTGCTTTAAAGCCAAATATTCTGTTCTAAAATTGAAGTATAGTTGATTTACAATACTATGGTGCTTTCAGGTTACGGGCCAGTGATTCAGATATATGTGCATATGTGTGCATGTGTGCTTAGTCGCTTCAGTTGTGTTCAAGTCTGTGACCCCATGGACTGTAGGCCTTCAGTCTCCTTTGTCCATGGGATTCTTCAGGCAAGAATACTGGAGTGGATCGCTATGCCCTCCTCCAGGGGAATCTCCTGGACCCAGGGCTCAAACCCTAGACTTCTACGTATTCTCCATTGCAGGTAGATTCTTTCTTTATTCACTGGAAGGAATGATGCTGAAGCTGAAGCTCCAGTATTTTGGCCACCAAATGTGATGAGATGACTCATCGGAAAAGAGCCCGATGTTGGGAAACATTGAAGGCAAAAGAAGACGGGGATGACAGAGGACAAGACGGTTGGACGGCACCGCTGAGTCAATGGAAATGAGTTTGAGCAAGCTCTGGGAGATGGTGAAGAACAGAGAAACCTGGTGTGCTGCAGTCCACGGGGTAAAGAGTGGGACATGACTGAGCAACTGAACTGAACTGAATTTATCCCTCTTCCTTGCCCTTCCCCTTTTGGTAACAAGTTTGTTTTCTACTTCTGAGAGTTACTTTCTAAATTGTTAATCTAAATTGTTACTTTCTAAATAAGTTAATTTGTGTCTTTTCATGAAAAAAATGTTCTACATATAAGCAATATCATATGATATTTGTCTTTCTCTGTCTGGCTTACTTCTCAGGGTATAGACAAAAAGGCATCCCCACACTGTTGATGGGAGTATAGATTGGTACAGCCTCTATGAAGAACAGTATGGAGGTTCCTTAAAAAACAAAAATAGAGTTATCACATGATCCTGCAATTCCACTCCTGGGCATATAACCAAAGAAAATCATAATTTGAAAACACGAGCATCCCTATGTTCACTGCAGAACTATACACAATAACCAAGATAAGAAAGCACTACACATATAAGGAGGAAGCTGCTCCCAAGAGCCTTCTGAAGGAATGCAACACGGGCAGAGAGTCCTTCACCTTATCTTAGAGGTCATCCGTCACTGAGTTCAGACTAATAGGATACTTTTCTGCTTTAAAGCCAAATATTCTGTTCTAAAATTGAAGTATAGTTGATTTACAATACTATGGTGCTTTCAGGTTACGGGCCAGTGATTCAGATATATGTGCATATGTGTGCATGTGTGCTTAGTCGCTTCAGTTGTGTTCAAGTCTGTGACCCCATGGACTGTAGGCCTTCAGTCTCCTTTGTCCATGGGATTCTTCAGGCAAGAATACTGGAGTGGATCGCTATGCCCTCCTCCAGGGGAATCTCCTGGACCCAGGGCTCAAACCCTAGACTTCTACGTATTCTCCATTGCAGGTAGATTCTTTCTTTATTCACTGGAAGGAATGATGCTGAAGCTGAAGCTCCAGTATTTTGGCCACCAAATGTGATGAGATGACTCATCGGAAAAGAGCCCGATGTTGGGAAACATTGAAGGCAAAAGAAGACGGGGATGACAGAGGACAAGACGGTTGGACGGCACCGCTGAGTCAATGGAAATGAGTTTGAGCAAGCTCTGGGAGATGGTGAAGAACAGAGAAACCTGGTGTGCTGCAGTCCACGGGGTAAAGAGTGGGACATGACTGAGCAACTGAACTGAACTGAATTTATCCCTCTTCCTTGCCCTTCCCCTTTTGGTAACAAGTTTGTTTTCTACTTCTGAGAGTTACTTTCTAAATTGTTAATCTAAATTGTTACTTTCTAAATAAGTTAATTTGTGTCTTTTCATGAAAAAAATGTTCTACATATAAGCAATATCATATGATATTTGTCTTTCTCTGTCTGGCTTACTTCTCAGGGTATAGACAAAAAGGCATCCCCCACACTGTTGATGGGAGTATAGATTGGTACAGCCTCTATGAAGAACAGTATGGAGGTTCCTTAAAAAACAAAAATAGAGTTATCACATGATCCTGCAATTCCACTCCTGGGCATATAACCAAAGAAAATCATAATTTGAAAACACGCGAGCATCCCTATGTTCACTGCAGAACTATACACAATAACCAAGATAAGAAAGCACCCTAAATGTCCATCTATAGTTGAATGGCTCTAGAGAATTTAGCCATTATCTGCAATTTCTTTCTCAATCTGTCAGCTTTAGTCCCATTAACTGACTACTACACATACTCTGGAGTTACCTAGAAGCTGTGCCTTTGTCCCTGCTTGGACTCTGTGTCCATCTGGGACCTTAACCTTGTCCAAAAGTGCTTGGAAGGAAGGCTATGGAAAACCTAGACAGCGTATTACAAAGCAGAGGTATCACTTTGCCAACAAAGGTCCATATAGTCATGTCTATGGCTTTCCCTGTAGCTATCCATGGATGTGAGAGTCGGACCATAAAGTCAGCCGAGCACTGAAGAACTGATGCTTTCAAACAGTGGTGCTGGAGAAGACGCTTGAGTGTCCCTTAGACAGAGATCAAACCGGTCGATTGTAAAGAAAATCAACCATGAATATTCATTGGAAGGACTGATGCTGAAGCTGAAGCTCTAATACTTTGGCCGCCTGATGACATTTCCCGCTGATGCTGGGAAAGACTGAAGGCAGGAGGAGAAGGGGCATCAGATGACCATACAGCTAGATTACATCACTAACTCAAGGGACATGAATTTGAGCAAACTCTGCAAGATGGTGAAGAGCAAGGAAGCCTGGTATGCTGTGGTCCAGGGTCTCAAAGAGCCAGACTCGACTGAGCGACTCAGCAATGACAGCAACGACTCCCTTCTTATTTCACAGCATGGATTTCCACGCTGGTATAGGTATTTTAGAAGACTTCTTATCTCTGGATGATCTATTTTTGATAACTTCCCCTTTTAACAAGATGATTTGCTCATGTTGCATAAATATCTGTCAGGTCTTCCAGCTTCTGAAACATTAATTCTAGGGGAGAACGACTCTTCCACGGTTGCTACCTCCTCAATTAGTTCCACGGCCCACTTCTCTCTTCGATAAGAAGAATAGGTTGTAGTCTTGCCCTGTGAAACTCACGGTCAGTATTTCTTCAGGACCTCTGTTGTGTCCAGTTTTCCTTTCAATTTGAATATTTCACTTTAAAGCAATGTCTTATTCAAAATGTCCTGAAAGATTGCTTTATTTGTGTACAATGTTTCAACGTAAACATCCCTTAAGTTGTCTCTTTTGGCTGCTTAGAAATTCCTAGTCAAAGCCTCAGCCTATCATAAATCTTACTCCTTGTATCAGCGTTTTGACTGATAGTCTATTGAGATCATGGCATTCTGCTTGCAGAATTTCAGAGGCCGTCTCTCTGGTTACCGTCTTCTAATACTCAGTCGATTCCATTTCTACTTCCAGCTGTCCTAGTTCCATATTTGTAAAATGTTAGGCTCAGTTCTTTCGAGGCTCTGGTTCTTTCCACTTGTTAGGGAGGCGCTCTCTGGGCCCAGGAGGCACTCGGACCATAAAGTCAGCCGAGCACTGAAGAACTGATGCTTTCAAACAGTGGTGCTGGAGAAGACGCTTGAGTGTCCCTTAGACAGAGATCAAACCGGTCGATTGTAAAGAAAATCAACCATGAATATTCATTGGAAGGACTGATGCTGAAGCTGAAGCTCTAATACTTTGGCCGCCTGATGACATTTCCCGCTGATGCTGGGAAAGACTGAAGGCAGGAGGAGAAGGGGCATCAGATGACCATACAGCTAGATTACATCACTAACTCAAGGGACATGAATTTGAGCAAACTCTGCAAGATGGTGAAGAGCAAGGAAGCCTGGTATGCTGTGGTCCAGGGTCTCAAAGAGCCAGACTCGACTGAGCGACTCAGCAATGACAGCAACGACTCCCTTCTTATTTCACAGCATGGATTTCCACGCTGGTATAGGTATTTTAGAAGACTTCTTATCTCTGGATGATCTATTTTTGATAACTTCCCCTTTTAACAAGATGATTTGCTCATGTTGCATAAATATCTGTCAGGTCTTCCAGCTTCTGAAACATTAATTCTAGGGGAGAACGACTCTTCCACGGTTGCTACCTCCTCAATTAGTTCCACGGCCCACTTCTCTCTTCGATAAGAAGAATAGGTTGTAGTCTTGCCCTGTGAAACTCACGGTCAGTATTTCTTCAGGACCTCTGTTGTGTCCAGTTTTCCTTTCAATTTGAATATTTCACTTTAAAGCAATGTCTTATTCAAAATGTCCTGAAAGATTGCTTTATTTGTGTACAATGTTTCAACGTAAACATCCCTTAAGTTGTCTCTTTTGGCTGCTTAGAAATTCCTAGTCAAAGCCTCAGCCTATCATAAATCTTACTCCTTGTATCAGCGTTTTGACTGATAGTCTATTGAGATCATGGCATTCTGCTTGCAGAATTTCAGAGGCCGTCTCTCTGGTTACCGTCTTCTAATACTCAGTCGATTCCATTTCTACTTCCAGCTGTCCTAGTTCCATATTTGTAAAATGTTAGGCTCAGTTCTTTCGAGGCTCTGGTTCTTTCCACTTGTTAGGGAGGCGCTCTCTGGGCCCAGGGGAGGCACTCCGCCTCCCCTGCCCAGGCCAGGCCCCTCCACGGGGTCTGTTATTGCCCCTAGCTTTGCTCTCCTCCATTCAGCCCTAGGAGGAGGATGCTGGCTGTGTGGCCAGTGTCCGGGGCCTCGGACAAAAAGCGCCCGCTCCTGAAGGGCCCTCCATCTTCCTCTCCTCACGGCTCTCAGCCCCCAGGGAACAGCATCTTATTTACCCTCAGCCTTTGTGACGGGAATGCTGCATCATCTTCCTCCCTCAAGGGACATACGAGTCTTCCTCCTGTGCCCCGGCACTCCTATGTGATGGGCACGACTTTCTCCAGCGTGTTCTCTCAGACCCTTTCATGCCAGAGCCCAGAGTGGACACAGCTGCTTCTGAAGGCCTTTTAGGAGAACAGGCTACAGGGACATACGTGCCTCTTCACCATCCAGGGGCAAACTGCGTCCCTTCAATAGCCGACTCTGTGATGTCTGGCTGCCTTCTCCAGATACTCCGGGCAGTGCAGTAAGCCACGAGCAGCGACCAAGCCTCGCTCCTAGGGACGGCTTCACTGCACAGCCCTTCCTTTTTCACCTGGACGGCTACCTGCAGTCAGCTACTGGGTTTCTCCTGGGCTGTTGCTCCTTCCCCTCTTTCTCTCTCTCTCTCTCTTACCTTGTGTGGGTGCGGGTGTGGGTGCGTGTGGCTTGTAGGATCTTCGTTCCCTTCATTCCCAGGAATTGGTCCCAGACCCTTGGCAGTGACAGTGCTGAGCCCTAACCCCGGGTTAGGGGTGACTGCTGTTGGTTTCGTCGCTAGGTCTTTCTGGTGACCCCGTGGACTGCAGCCCGCCAGGCTCCTCTCTCCATGGGACTTGCCAGGCAAGAATACTGGAGGGGGTTGCCATTTCCTTGTCCAGGGCCACTTCTAAACCAGGGATTGCGTCTGGGTCTCCCGCTTGGCAGGTGGATTCTTTACCCTTGAGCCACCTGGAAGCCCCACGAGGTAGTATAGGTAAATAAAGTCCTGAAAGAAAGAAACAAGCAAACGAAAAGAAGTTAAAGATGACTAAGATGGAACTTGAATAAGAAAATAATGTAATTATCAGCCTAACGGGAATTTTAAAATAGAGATTTTGAGAAAGATAAACAGTTTTTCAGTTTTACACATACTGAGAGTGAAATTCTCTCAAAATAGCTAAGTGAAAATATCCAACAAGAAATCAACAAACGAGACTCAAAGTTGGAGAACAAGAGCGGAAGTAACACTGATGGATCTTGGGTTTGGGGGTTTTTTTTAGCTCTGAGCTGGGCTTCCCTGGTGGCCCAGATGGTGAAGACCTGCCTGCAGTGAAAGAAACCTGGGTTCAGGCCCCGGGTCAGAAAGATGCCCTGGCGAAGGGCACGGCAGCCCACTGCAGTCATCTTGCCTGGAGAATCCCATGGACAGAGGGACCTGGGGGCTGCGGTTATGGGTTCACATAGAATTGGACACACCTGAGCCAAGAACTATTTAAGGACTTGCCAGCGATCACAAGTGCAGTAAATCCTCTATACACAAGCCTTTAGCTTGCAGACTTTCGAAGACGCACATGTGTGTTCCGTCAACGTCAGGCGTGAGGGACACTGCAGCTCGCCCTCCGTCTGCTGCCACGGACGCACCTTCAGCTCTGCCAGCTCCGCCGCCTGTCCCCCCTCGCCAGCGCCCCTCCTTGCCCATTCACTCGAGGCAGCGCCGGGTGCCGGCTGCTGGACTCTACTATTGTACTTTCAGGCTCCTGTACTGTGAGATTAGAAAAGCTTTCCTTTTTGTGTGTGTTTATTTCTTGTGTATTCTTTGTGTGAGAAGTATTATAAACCTATCACAGGGCAGTACTATCTAACCAATTGTGTTAGGCAGGGGCCTAGGCTCACTTTGTTGGACTTACAAACATGCTCTTGGAACAGAATCTGTTTGTATGTAGGGAACTTACTCTACACAGCACACAGCTATGACTTACGAGGAAAAGAGGCTCCAGTGAAACCCACCAACTGGAATAGAAGGCCAAGAAATGGGGCCTCTCAGGCCCGAGGTCTGGAAAAGGAACGGTTTGTTCAGGACACCCAGATGAGTTGATATCAATCATTTTGTGCCCAGGTATCATTCATTCAAGATTTAAAAATCAGGAGTTCCCCTGAGAAGGTCAAGGTTAAGAAGCAGGAGGCCTGCAGGTCGGCCGGGAAGCAGCAGACCTCACCGCAGTGGTCAGTCCCCCCGGGAGACCTGGACCCGTGACTCCGCCTCCTCCCAGCAAGTTTCAGGTGCAGGCTTCTTCTCACACAAAGAGCGAGTCGCCTGAGGCCGCAGGAACAATTGCCACAAACTTACATCAACGGAAATGTGTTTTCTCACAGCTCTGGAGGCCAGATGTCTGAGGTCCGGGGTTCAGCCGGGTGGGAGGCAGTAGGGGAATCCTCCTGGCCTCGCGGGGCTTCTGGGGTGCGGCCTCTCTGGCCTCCTTGGCTTGTGGCCGCCTTCCTCTGCTGACTTGTTCTTCGCATCACTTTCGCCTCTTCTGCATTTGTCACTGAATTTAGGGCCTCATCTGAGCCAAGAACTATTTAAGGACTTGCCAGCGATCACAAGTGCAGTAAATCCTCTACAAGCCTTTAGCTTGCAGACTTTCGAAGACGCACATGTGTGTTCCGTCAACGTCAGGCGTGAGGGACACTGCAGCTCGCCCTCCGTCTGCTGCCACGGACGCACCTTCAGCTCTGCCAGCTCCGCCGCCTGTCCCCCCTCGCCAGCGCCCCTCCTTGCCCATTCACTCGAGGCAGCGCCGGGTGCCGGCTGCTGGACTCTACTATTGTACTTTCAGGCTCCTGTACTGTGAGATTAGAAAAGCTTTCCTTTTTGTGTGTGTTTATTTCTTGTGTATTCTTTGTGTGAGAAGTATTATAAACCTATCACAGGGCAGTACTATCTAACCAATTGTGTTAGGCAGGGGCCTAGGCTCACTTTGTTGGACTTACAAACATGCTCTTGGAACAGAATCTGTTTGTATGTAGGGAACTTACTCTACACAGCACACAGCTATGACTTACGAGGAAAAGAGGCTCCAGTGAAACCCACCAACTGGAATAGAAGGCCAAGAAATGGGGCCTCTCAGGCCCGAGGTCTGGAAAAGGAACGGTTTGTTCAGGACACCCAGATGAGTTGATATCAATCATTTTGTGCCCAGGTATCATTCATTCAAGATTTAAAAATCAGGAGTTCCCCTGAGAAGGTCAAGGTTAAGAAGCAGGAGGCCTGCAGGTCGGCCGGGAAGCAGCAGACCTCACCGCAGTGGTCAGTCCCCCCGGGAGACCTGGACCCGTGACTCCGCCTCCTCCCAGCAAGTTTCAGGTGCAGGCTTCTTCTCACACAAAGAGCGAGTCGCCTGAGGCCGCAGGAACAATTGCCACAAACTTACATCAACGGAAATGTGTTTTCTCACAGCTCTGGAGGCCAGATGTCTGAGGTCCGGGGTTCAGCCGGGTGGGAGGCAGTAGGGGAATCCTCCTGGCCTCGCGGGGCTTCTGGGGTGCGGCCCTCTCTGGCCTCCTTGGCTTGTGGCCGCCTTCCTCTGCTGACTTGTTCTTCGCATCACTTTCGCCTCTTCTGTTTCTTATAAACATTTGTCACTGAATTTAGGGCCTCATCTGGAAGGATCTTATCTCAATGTCTTGGATTGAATGACACCCATAAGGATCCATTTTCCACTTATGTGAACCTTCACTGGTTCAGGAGAGTAGGGGTGGAGCTCTCTTTCAGGAGACCCTCCGTTCATCCCACTGCAGTGGTGGAATACAAGCGTCTTCGTTCTGCAGAGTGAAACTGAAGCCTGGACAGAGAGCAGCAACCTCACAGCTAAGGGAGAGGGGAGCCATGTTCAAAGCCCAGGTGCCCACGTCCAGCATCCCTGGTCCAAACCACCACCCTGTCCTGTGCTCCATGGGGCCCGGGAGATGAAATAGAGTGGATTGAGAATCCAAGTCAGAGATCAAAGAGGCAATTCTACTCCTATTAGGGCCGAAAAAATGTCCCTGGACCACACATGATGATGGACTACACCAGTGTTTTAGTGAGGAGATACTGTTTATCTGCATCGAGTTCCCATAGTACACATTTATTTATTTGTTGTCTAAGTTAGATGATTTGATTTCACAATATGGGACTCTGCACTAGCCTTTTGAAGTGTCTTCACAGGAAGTCCTCCATTTAAAGACTGATGCCTGGAATAGAGGGGCTTCCCGGGTGGCGCAGCAGTGAAGAGTCTGCCTGCAATGCAGGAGACACAGGTTCGATCCCTGGGTAGGGAAGATCCCCTGGAGGAGGGCATGGCAACCCACTCCAGCAGTCTTGCCTGAAGAATCCCATGGACAGAGGAGCTTGGCCGGGTCAGAGGTCCACGGGGTCACAAAAAGGCAGACACGCCTGAAGTTAACTGGGCGCGAGCCTAGTGATCCAATATTTTGATGCCTTCCAGTGCAGGGGACATAGGTTCAATCCCTGGTCAGGGAGCCACGATCCCTCATGCTGCAGGGAAACTAAGCCTGAGCACCGCAGCCAGAGAGCCCACATGTCCCAGTGAAACCAAAGTTTAAAAGAAAAGGAAATGCCGATGATGTGCATCAAGGCAGACATTACGCTGCAAGTACCCCATAGAACCACTGGGTGGCGCTGGTTAACCGGCTTCCCACGGATGTACAAGAATTTTGCCTTCAATGTTCTGCTGGGTTCTAGCCTGGGAGCCCTTTCTGAGCACAATACTTAGACTCTAGTTTTCTTCTCTGATAAATTCAAAATTTTTATAACGATTTTGTCTAGAACAACTTACTTCACAGAGGAATATGTTTACTAAATGGTAGCTTCAGTACATGTTTGCATGCCAACTAAAAAGTACTTTTCTAATCAACTGTTCATATACAATTACATTGTGGTTTTCATCTTAGATGCCCCAGTTCTTCCCCAACGAGGTGAAGCACTTTTTAGCCAGATGTTTTTAAGCAAAATGTTTTGGTCTTGGTCCTGCCCACTTCCTCTTTCTGTCGCCCTGTGTGTCTTTTGTGTGTGATGTGGCTACAATGACGCATGCGTTCTGTTCTTCCGTGTTTTGAGCAAAACGACTTGTTTCCTCTCAGGCCAATACCTCGCCTTCTCTGTTGAGCCGAATTCATTACAGATGCTGCCAGCCCTTTACTCCGCAAAGAGGGATGCCTCCGGATTCTGAATTGTTGTCTAAGTTAGATGTTTCACAATATGGGACTCTGCACTAGCCTTTGAAGTGTCTTCACAGGAAGTCCTCCATTTAAAGACTGATGCCTGGAATAGAGGGGCTTCCCGGGTGGCGCAGCAGTGAAGAGTCTGCCTGCAATGCAGGAGACACAGGTTCGATCCCTGGGTAGGGAAGATCCCCTGGAGGAGGGCATGGCAACCCACTCCAGCAGTCTTGCCTGAAGAATCCCATGGACAGAGGAGCTTGGCCGGGTCAGAGGTCCACGGGGTCACAAAAAGGCAGACACGCCTGAAGTTAACTGGGCGCGAGCCTAGTGATCCAATATTTTGATGCCTTCCAGTGCAGGGGACATAGGTTCAATCCCTGGTCAGGGAGCCACGATCCCTCATGCTGCAGGGAAACTAAGCCTGAGCACCGCAGCCAGAGAGCCCACATGTCCCAGTGAAACCAAAGTTTAAAAAAGAAAAGGAAATGCCGATGATGTGCATCAAGGCAGACATTACGCTGCAAGTACCCCATAGAACCACTGGGTGGCGCTGGTTAACCGGCTTCCCACGGATGTACAAGAATTTTGCCTTCAATGTTCTGCTGGGTTCTAGCCTGGGAGCCCTTTCTGAGCACAATACTTAGACTCTAGTTTTCTTCTCTGATAAATTCAAAATTTTTATAACGATTTTGTCTAGAACAACTTACTTCACAGAGGAATATGTTTACTAAATGGTAGCTTCAGTACATGTTTGCATGCCAACTAAAAAGTACTTTTCTAATCAACTGTTCATATACAATTACATTGTGGTTTTCATCTTAGATGCCCCAGTTCTTCCCCAACGAGGTGAAGCACTTTTTAGCCAGATGTTTTTAAGCAAAATGTTTTGGTCTTGGTCCTGCCCACTTCCTCTTTCTGTCGCCCGGCTGTGTGTCTGTGTGTGTGTGTGTATGTGCGCGCGCACAATGACGCATGCGTTCTGTTCTTCCGTGTTTTGAGCAAAACGACTTGTTTCCTCTCAGGCCAATACCTCGCCTTCTCTGTTGAGCCGAATTCATTACAGATGCTGCCAGCCCTTTACTCCGCAAAGAGGGATGCTCTCCAACTATGGTATTTTCATAATCTGAGCCCTTCATTTTTGTTTTTCTAGGTACTACCGCATAGATCTGTGCATCTGTAAGAACCTGGAAATGGAGCCCAGTTTCCCAAACAAAAGTTTAGAATTATTTTTTTCACACACTATTATTGTAACCAGGATTTTATATGCTACCATGAATTTTGATAGAGAAAAACTTCTGAGTTAATGCTTTCTCCATAAATTTCATAGTACAACACAAAGAGGGAGAGACAGAGAAATTAGGAATAAAGGAGGAAAAAAAAATCAATTTCCTGTTTTATACCATTCAGTGATTCTTACAACTGCAACAGCTACAATTAAAGCAGTTGTATTAATTCACTTGAATTTGCTGTTTAGTCAATACATGACAATTTATTTACAGGCAACACAAACTCACACAAAATTTTCTTGAATATGGTTAGGTCAGAACCAATGTGAATTTTTAATTTCCTTTGAAAGTTTTCGTTTATCTATCTTTAGATAGATATAAAAATATACTCTTTATATAAAGGAAACCATAAAAAAACTATTTTTAAAACATAGAGTTGGCCATTTTGAATGGTTTACAGAAAAATGAAAATATGATTAAGGAAGAAGAAATAAAAATTTGTTGGGCATTCATGTTAATAGTCACACAAATCACATGTCTGCCTACTGTATGCTCTGACACTTCAAAAATATATTTGAGGGGCTTTCCTGGTGGTCCAGTGGGTAAGGACACCGCCTTGCAGTTCAAGGGACGCCGGTTCGATCCCTGGCCTGGGAGGATCCTACGTGCCGCGGAGCGGCTGGACTGATGTGTCCAATCACCGAGCCGGAGCTCTGGAGCGCATGCGCCCAGACCCCACGCTCTGCAATGAGAGAGGCCACTGCGATGGGAGGCCCACATGGGCCAAAGAACAAAGATGGATGAAACTAAGCAGATGAAAGACCAATAAAAGTGGCCCCCCCAAAAAAAAGTTTAAAAAAAATATACTTGATTAGTGTATAACATAATCCTTCATGGCTTCATCATTTAATTTCACAAAGACTCTTCAGGATATTGCTAGGGTGCCTTGTAAATTCATTCATTCAACAAGGAACTATTTAGTAGACACTACCTGCGAGGCTCTGTGCTCTCATCCAGGTGAGGAGAAGAGCGATATTCAGAATCTACCCACAGAGGCCAGAAGGACAGGAATGTGACACAGCTGAGAGTTTCAGAGGCACAGGGACTCCGGTGGGCGCGCTGTGGTGACCTAAATGGGAAGGAACTCCAGAAAAGAGGGCGTACATCTTTACGTATATTTGATTCACTTTGCTGTGCAGGAGAAACGGACACAGCAGTGTGGAAAATGATATTCCAATTTTAAATTAAAACTATTTTTAAAAATGTACAGTGTTCAACACCAACCCTGGTGTTTGGTAAAGCGCCGTCAAAGCTTAGACAAGGCAGAGGGATGACGTTTTCAGGAAAGCAGGAAACGAGGGCTTTAAATGACTCAGCTTTTCCCCCCTAGAGGCGTACAGGAATTATTCTTGTATCAGTGCTTTCTGAATTGCAAGTTCTTTCTAATTTTTTTATGGTTGCAACCACTTGGCATCGGCTCACTTTCCGCCGGCACAGCCCAGGCCCTACGTCCTGGATGGAGAGGGCGAGGTTAGGCCATGGCCAAGGTCACGGCCAGCAGGACGGCCAGCTAGGTCAGTCTCAGTGTGTGCCACCAAACACAGAGCTCAGTCAAAGGAAGGCTTTCAGAGGATGACAGAAATCAATGCTGCCCCAAAACACGACCTCCCCACCGCCACGGTGCAGTTTCTCCCTCCTGGCTGCCAGCTCCTTTCAAAGCTGATTCCCAAAGGCGTTTTCCTTTGTTTCCATTGTGTGGGGGGTAAATGAATTCATGGTTTGTTATTGGTTATTTTTTTAAAAGAATAAGATAAAAATATACTTCTTTCCCCACTCTTTCTCCAAATGCCCACAGGAACCGCCACCAACCCCATCCGGGGAGAATGGCCTGACCTCAGACACTTTTGATCAAAGCCAGGGAGGGTGGCAGAGCTCACAGCTCTGCCCGCAGCTACCCCGGTCACGGCTCCTGCAGAGAAATATGAAAACTGGCAAACTGGGTGCATCTCACTGTTTTGCACCAATATGCTTCCTTGTTCCTTCACTGAGTTCTTGCCGAGGGCCAGGAGCACTGACAGTCCTCGCGGAGACCCGCCCGGCTGCCCCTGTGATCCCAGCCCCGCCTGGCTCCAGCTTCCAGCCCAGAGGCAGGCGCGCTCACCCGAGAGTGGTGATGAGCTGATAATGCAGGAGACGAGGCCATGAATATTTCAGCACGTAAGCATCTTTTCCATCCACAGTGGCATAATCCTGCAGGGGTGAAGGATTTCCTCCTAGATGGGCAATTAGGGGAAGGATGGACACAGCAGTGTGGAAAATGATATTCCAATTTTAAATTAAAACTATTTTTAAAATGTACAGTGTTCAACACCAACCCTGGTGTTTGGTAAGCGCCGTCAAAGCTTAGACAAGGCAGAGGGATGACGTTTTCAGGAAAGCAGGAAACGAGGGCTTTAAATGACTCAGCTTTTCCCCCCTAGAGGCGTACAGGAATTATTCTTGTATCAGTGCTTTCTGAATTGCAAGTTCTTTCTAATTTTTTTATGGTTGCAACCACTTGGCATCGGCTCACTTTCCGCCGGCACAGCCCAGGCCCTACGTCCTGGATGGAGAGGGCGAGGTTAGGCCATGGCCAAGGTCACGGCCAGCAGGACGGCCAGCTAGGTCAGTCTCAGTGTGTGCCACCAAACACAGAGCTCAGTCAAAGGAAGGCTTTCAGAGGATGACAGAAATCAATGCTGCCCCAAAACACGACCTCCCCACCGCCACGGTGCAGTTTCTCCCTCCTGGCTGCCAGCTCCTTTCAAAGCTGATTCCCAAAGGCGTTTTCCTTTGTTTCCATTGTGTGGGGGGTAAATGAAATCATGATTTGTTATTGGTTTTTTTTTTTTAAAGAATAAGATAAAAATATACTTCTTTCCCCGCTCTTTCTCCAAATGCCCACAGGAACCGCCACCAACCCCATCCGGGGAGAATGGCCTGACCTCAGACACTTTTGATCAAAGCCAGGGAGGGTGGCAGAGCTCACAGCTCTGCCCGCAGCTACCCCGGTCACGGCTCCTGCAGAGAAATATCAAAACTGGCAAACTGGGTGCATCTCACTGTTTTGCACCAATATGCTTCCTTGTTCCTTCACTGAGTTCTTGCCGAGGGCCAGGAGCACTGACAGTCCTCGCGGAGACCAGCCCGGCTGCCCCTGTGATCCCAGCCCCGCCTGGCTCCAGCTTCCAGCCCAGAGGCAGAGCGTGCGCTCACCCGAGAGTGGTGATGAGCTGATAATGCAGGGAGACGAGGCCATGAATATTTCAGCACGTAAGCATCTTTTCCATCCACAGTGGCATAATCCTGCAGGGGTGAAGGATTTCCTCCTAGATGGGCAATTAGAGAGAGGTGATGGCGATGACTGGAACATTCTTGAGACGAAGAGAACTCCTTTTTTGGAATTTTTTTTCATTGGAGTGAAATTGCTTTACAATGTGTGTTAGTTTCTGCTGTAAACAGAAGGGAATCAGCTCTATATGAACACACCTCCCCTCCCTCTTGAGCCTCCCTCTGCCCCACACCCTACGCCTCTAGGGCCTCACAGAGCCGCAGGCTGGGCTCGCTGGGCTGGACGCAGCGCCACCGGCCAGCTCCTCCATCCCGGGCAGGGTGCACATGTGAGCTCCCGTCTCCCAGTCCGCCCTACCCTGTCCCTCCCCCACGTCCCCACGCCAATTCTCTACCTCTGTGTCTCTATTCCTACTCTGTACCATTCCTCTACATTCCACATATATGCATTAATACAGATTTGTTTTTCTCTTTCTGACTTCACTGTGTATGACAGCACTACTGAAAACGAATCTTTATGGTCACATTTTAAAAATTAACCATGTAAGCATTTTTAACCACAAATGGTTTACAAAATACAGCATTGCTGCTCTAGCAAACACCCAAAGTAAATAATCCAAAACGAATCAGAATGGATAAGAAAAGCAAAAAAAAAAAAATGGGGCTTCCCTGGTGGTCCAGTGGGTAAGGACAGCCACAAAAGGGCTGGGAAGATCCCACGTGCGCGGAGCGGCTGGACTGATGTGTCCATTACAACGACTTTTGATCAAAGCCAGGAGGGTGGCAAACTGGGTGCAGCTCCTGCAGAGAAATATCAAAACTGGCAAACTTGGTGCATCTCACTGTTTTGCACCAATATGCTTCCTTGTTCCTTCACTGAGTTCTTGCCGAGGGCCAGGAGCACTGACAGTCCTCGCGGAGACCCGCCCGGCTGCCCCTGTGATCCCAGCCCCGCCTGGCTCCAGCTTCCAGCCCAGAGGCAGAGCGTGCGCTCACCCGAGAGTGGTGATGAGCTGATAATGCAGGGAGACGAGGCCATGAATATTTCAGCACGTAAGCATCTTTTCCATCCACAGTGGCATAATCCTGCAGGGGTGAAGGATTTCCTCCTAGATGGGCAATTAGAGAGAGGTGATGGCGATGACTGGAACATTCTTGAGACGAAGAGAACTCCTTTTTTGGAATTTTTTTTCATTGGAGTGAAATTGCTTTACAATGTGTGTTAGTTTCTGCTGTAAACAGAAGGGAATCAGCTCTATATGAACACACCTCCCCTCCCTCTTGAGCCTCCCTCTGCCCCACACCCTACGCCTCTAGGGCCTCACAGAGCCGCAGGCTGGGCTCGCTGGGCTGGACGCAGCGCCACCGGCCAGCTCCTCCATCCCGGGCAGGGTGCACATGTGAGCTCCCGTCTCCCAGTCCGCCCTACCCTGTCCCTCCCCCACGTCCCCACGCCAATTCTCTACCTCTGTGTCTCTATTCCTACTCTGTACCATTCCTCTACATTCCACATATATGCATTAATACAGATTTGTTTTTCTCTTTCTGACTTCACTGTGTATGACAGCACTACTGAAAACGAATCTTTATGGTCACATTTTAAAAATTAACCATGTAAGCATTTTTAACCACAAATGGTTTACAAAATACAGCATTGCTGCTCTAGCAAACACCCAAAGTAAATAATCCAAAACGAATCAGAATGGATAAGAAAAAGCAAAAAAAAAAAAAAGAATGGGGCTTCCCCTGGTGGTCCAGTGGGTAAGGACACCGCCTTGCAGTGCAAGGGGCGCCGGTTCGAGCCCTGGCCTGGGAAGATCCCACGTGCCGCGGAGCGGCTGGACTGATGTGTCCAATTACAGAGCCGGAGCTCTGGAGCGCATGCGCCATGAGCTGGTGCTCTGCGACAACAGAGGCCACCGCGATGGGAGGCCCACAGGAGCCAAGGAGCAAAGATGAATGAAAATGGAGAAATGAAAGACCAATAGAAGTGGCCCGCCTGCTCCCCTCCCTCCCCAATCCGACTCCTGCCCAAAGTAAATAAATAAATCTTTTAAAAAAAAAAAAAAAATGTTGGTTTGTGTGTAAGTGGCTGGACAGGATGACATCACTGTGTTGAGCAAACTCCCAAGTGAATTTTCATCCCTTCTTTATATCAGTAATTTTCATTAAGTGTTTGATTATTAATTAAACTTCTACGTGGGGATATGTCATCACAGGGGGAATATTATTTACAATAATTTCCCTATTCTTTAAAAAGTATAACTTTATTGAATTGGGAGATTGGCACTGAGATACACACACACACACACACACTATTATGTATAAAATAGATAACCAATGAGAGCCTACTGCAGAGCACAGGGAACTCTGCTCCGTGCTCTGTGGTGACCTAAATGGGAAGGAAATCCAAATAAGAGGAGATATATGTCTACATATAGCTGATTCACTTTGCTCCACAGTAAAAACTAACACTGTAAAGCAGCTTACTACAATAAAACTTCATAAAACAAAATGCATACAATAGGGCTTCTCTGGTGATCCAGTGGTTAAAGAGTCTGCCTTGCAGTGCAAGGGGCACCAGTTCAAACCCTGACCCGGGAAGATCCCACGTGCCACAGAGCGGCTGGGCCGGTGTGTCCAATCACGAACCAGTGCTCTGGAGCGCATGCGCCCAGAGCCGGTGCTCTGCGACAAGAGGCCACTGTGATGGGAGGCCCACAGAGGCCAAGGAATAAAGATGGATGAAAACAAATGATGACGTAGACGCAAAAAAAAAAAAAGCATGCAACAATTTTAATGCAACCCTATACAAAAAGTTCAGATATATTTTCAAATCCCATATTGCAACAAACCTTTAAGAAACAACTGCTCGTTGAGTTTTGGTATTGTATCAAAGAAGAATAACCACAAGTCTTTGAAAAGGCTATTAAAATACTTTTTTCCTGAACTATAAAAATAGAGTATGACTTTGTGGATTATAAACCCTTGTATACAGTGGTGCATAGACCTTGCCCAGCCTGCTTCTCTTGCCTGCAGTTGGAGCCACCCTCTCTCCTGTCTCCCTGGGGAAGGGAAAATGGCAGCCCACTCCAGTATTCTTGCCTGGAGAATCTCATGGACAGAGGAGCCTGGTGGGATGAGTGCCTGGGGCCCCAGAAGAGCCGGAGTAACCTGGAAAGTGCCTGGGAGCCAACTCCCAAGTTAATTTTCATCCCTTCTTTATATCAGTAATTTTCATTAAGTGTTTGATTATTAATTAAACTTCTACGTGGGGATATGTCATCACAGGGGGAATATTATTTACAATAATTTCCCTATTCTTTAAAAAGTATAACTTTATTGAATTGGGAGATTGGCACTGAGATACACACACACACACACACTATTATGTATAAAATAGATAACCAATGAGAGCCTACTGCAGAGCACAGGGAACTCTGCTCCGTGCTCTGTGGTGACCTAAATGGGAAGGAAATCCAAATAAGAGGAGATATATGTCTACATATAGCTGATTCACTTTGCTCCACAGTAAAAACTAACACTGTAAAGCAGCTTACTACAATAAAACTTCATAAAACAAAATGCATACAATAGGGCTTCTCTGGTGATCCAGTGGTTAAAGAGTCTGCCTTGCAGTGCAAGGGGCACCAGTTCAAACCCTGACCCGGGAAGATCCCACGTGCCACAGAGCGGCTGGGCCGGTGTGTCCAATCACGAACCAGTGCTCTGGAGCGCATGCGCCCAGAGCCGGTGCTCTGCGACAAGAGGCCACTGTGATGGGAGGCCCACAGAGGCCAAGGAATAAAGATGGATGAAAACAAATGATGACGTAGACGCAAAAAAAAAAAAAGCATGCAACAATTTTAATGCAACCCTATACAAAAAGTTCAGATATATTTTCAAATCCCATATTGCAACAAACCTTTAAGAAACAACTGCTCGTTGAGTTTTGGTATTGTATCAAAGAAGAATAACCACAAGTCTTTGAAAAGGCTATTAAAATACTTTTTTCCTGAACTATAAAAATAGAGTATGACTTTGTGGATTATAAACCCTTGTATACAGTGGTGCATAGACCTTGCCCAGCCTGCTTCTCTTGCCTGCAGTTGGAGCCACCCTCTCTCCCTGTCTCCCTGGGGAAGGGAAAATGGCAGCCCACTCCAGTATTCTTGCCTGGAGAATCTCATGGACAGAGGAGCCTGGTGGGATGAGTGCCTGGGGCCCCAGAAGAGCCGGACGTAACCTGGCGACTCAACAACAGCAACAACTCTCCCTGTCCAGGGCCCTCGATTCTTCCTCCTTTTCCTCCATGTCAGCCAAGCTATAAATCCCTCTAAGTGACGGGGACTAAGACCTGTTCAGCGGCAGGAAGGCCCAGAGTGGAGAGCCAGGCGTTGCTCGCCGGCGGGGCGCTGCACCACGGGGCTGGCCCGGCTCCCGGGGCTGCACGAGACGGAATAACACACCCAGGTGCCTCTGAAATCCTCATGTGCAGAGAAACAGGAAACGTGATTAGATTGCAAAGACAAAGGAAAACGTGCAAATAGGTCACGTTTGTGCCTTGATCAGAAACGGTTGCACATTAGCAGTCCTTCAAAACTCACTCGGTTTTCTGTGGAAAGGAGGGCAGTGCAAGCAGAAGTTGCCTGGTGAATAGAAGCTTACGTGGTTCCTGCAAACCCAGGGAAGCAATTGGCTTTTCTTTCCAATGACCATCTTCCTTTCTGTGTTTTAGCGCTAATCCCATTCAGAGGATTTGTGTTTTCAGAAGTGGATAGAATAAAGCGACACCAGTCCCCAGGTCCTGTAATTATCATTTGTCTCATGTGTTACCTTGGGGCTTAACTTCTGGGTTCATCTCGTGCTTGTGGGGGGGTGGGGGTGGCGGGGGAGGGCAGTGCAGGAGAATTCTCTACCATCTGAGTCGCCAGGGAAGCCCCATCTCATGCTTAATATTCTTAAAAGGAAAGGGACCTAAGTTCTGGATATATTTTCAAATCCCATATTGCAACAAACCTTTAAGAAACAACTGCTCGTTGAGTTTTGGTATTGTATCAAAGAAGAATAACCACAAGTCTTTGAAAAGGCTATTAAAATACTTTTTTCCTGAACTATAAAAATAGAGTATGACTTTGTGGATTATAAACCCTTGTATACAGTGGTGCATAGACCTTGCCCAGCCTGCTTCTCTTGCCTGCAGTTGGAGCCACCCTCTCTCCCTGTCTCCCTGGGGAAGGGAAAATGGCAGCCCACTCCAGTATTCTTGCCTGGAGAATCTCATGGACAGAGGAGCCTGGTGGGATGAGTGCCTGGGGCCCCAGAAGAGCCGGACGTAACCTGGCGACTCAACAACAGCAACAACTCTCCCTGTCCAGGGCCCTCGATTCTTCCTCCTTTTCCTCCATGTCAGCCAAGCTATAAATCCCTCTAAGTGACGGGGACTAAGACCTGTTCAGCGGCAGGAAGGCCCAGAGTGGAGAGCCAGGCGTTGCTCGCCGGCGGGTAGCTGCACCACGGGGCTGGTCAGGCTCCCGGGGCTGCCCGAGACGGAATAACACACCCAGGTGCCTCTGAAATCCTCATGTGCAGAGAAACAGGAAACGTGATTAGATTGCAAAGACAAAGGAAAACGTGCAAATAGGTCACGTTTGTGCCTTGATCAGAAACGGTTGCACATTAGCAGTCCTTCAAAACTCACTCGGTTTTCTGTGGAAAGGAGGGCAGTGCAAGCAGAAGTTGCCTGGTGAATAGAAGCTTACGTGGTTCCTGCAAACCCAGGGAAGCAATTGGCTTTTTTCTTTCCAATGACCATCTTCCTTTCTGTGTTTTAGCGCTAATCCCATTCAGAGGATTTGTGTTTTCAGAAGTGGATAGAATAAAGCGACACCAGTCCCCAGGTCCTGTAATTATCATTTGTCTCATGTGTTACCTTGGGGCTTAACTTCTGGGTTCATCTCGTGCTTGTGGGGGGGTGGGGGTGGCGGGGGAGGGCAGTGCAGGAGAATTCTCTACCATCTGAGTCGCCAGGGAAGCCCCATCTCATGCTTAATATTCTTAAAAGGAAAGGGACCTAAGTTCTGGTTATATGTGCAGGATTCTTTTCAAGCTGAACTTTAATCGACAATTATTCACATTACCACAGACTATGATAAGATTGCAACACCCCAGCAATCGTGAGTGATAATCTTAAAGCCGGAAAATGCTAACCTGAATCAGGCAAACAGCTTTGAGGGTGTTGTGTTTACAGCCAAGGAAAACGCAGGATTTAACATTTCTCCGCCGTCGGGGCGACATTCCATTTCGAAACACTAGATGGCGTGATGAGCTCGCTTAATTTGGAACCGAACTCGCCCCTCTGTAATTTCAAAGAGAAAAAAAGATGAGAATTTTCCTGAACTGATTTGATAGTCTGACACATATTCTCGAGGAAATGAATTTATATGATGTAACAGTTATTTCATTAAATTTCAGTGAAGAAAAAAGCATCCTCTTTTGGCAAGGAAAATGTGACTGTTTTTTACAAGCATAGACCAGTCGAATCCGCAAAGTCTAGTCAGAGGGAAAAACAAGTCAGACACGCTTCTTGGCTAACTCGACTGCTTTCTGACTAAATTAGATATCTTCTCGGCTGCCCGATAGTCAACACAGTCGAGCCAACTTGTGTCTGTCGAGAGGAGCCTGGGCTTTAGGTCAGAGGGAGCCTGTGTCTGCCTCCTTTGTGGTGGGCTGCTGGCTCGAGGGGTGAGGGCCGCAGCTAATGAGGCAGAGGTCACCCCGTTTCCATCCTCGCCTGGGGGTGCATCCTCCTCCCAGAGTCTAGGGCTGTGCCTTGGCCAGGCATTGTGACCCTCCCCCTGACCAGCCGTCTCAGCAATGCCTGAGCTGCAAAGATGACCGCCTGCTGCAATCTCCATGCTCAGAATGGAAACATCGTTTTAAGAAGGCGAAAACCACTCAAAAGGTGTATCCGAAGGCTCACAGATCTGCGACGCCGTTTTTCTCTAGAAAGGACACGGTGCTTCCAGGATGAAGGCCACCAGCGGGCCGAGCGGCATGCCGCCCGGCTCCTCTGCCCATGGGCTTCTCCAGGCAAACATACAGGAGCGGGCTGCCAGCTGCTCCTCCAGGGGGTCTTCCCGACCCAGAGATCAAGCCCGCGGCTCCTGTGCCTCCTGCATGGGCAGGCGGGTCCTTTACCGTTAGCACCACCCGGAAAGCCCATTCCTTGTCTAGCCCTTCAGCAATGTTGCCAAGAACCTCCTCTCTGCCGGGCAGGAGCCGGATACCTCAGGGTGGAGAAGTGAGGAAGAAACCGCCAGTGTCATCGTGGCTTTGTAAGCTCACTAGGGAGATAAACAGGCAGGCAAACTTTGGAAGACATGACAAACACCGTCATGGACACAAAACTACCAAGAAAGCAGAAAGAGACGTTAACTTCTAGGCAGTCATAGGAGCTACATCTTGAAGACTGACCTGAGGGACTCTAGTGGCTGAGACTCCTTGCTCCCAAGGCAGGGATCTCACAGGCTGCAACAAAGAGTTGGTGTGCCACAACTAAAGGTCCCGTGTGCGGCGACCAAACGAATAATCAACAAAGAGATCCAGGTGAGGAAGCAGGTGGCTGGGGGAGAAAAAGGTGTTGAGAATCCACGGGGGTTTCTTGTGCTCACAATTTTGCCATGTGGCATTGTAGGGGCTGAGCTGGTAAGACGGGGTTTGCAGTAAACCAGATGAATTTGCACGATCAAAAAAATCTGTGATGCCCAAAGCTCAAGATAAGTATTCATGAGTCCTCATTAATATGAATAAACAATTGAATAAATAGGTGAGCGGGCGAAGTTAGATTTCCTGTCCAAGTAAGTAGTGCAGAAACTCCCCACCTTAATGAGGTGGGGCTCAGCTGGCCACCCCACAGGGAGGTCTGAGCAGGATCCCTTCCAAGAGCACGGTACAGAAACCAGGCGAGAAGAGGAACTTCCTGCAGAGAAGCCTGCAGACGCTCCCCAGCCTGGTGGCCGAGGTTCACAGCCTGAGTCACCATGATGCTGCTTGATCACGTGAGTCTTCCTCTGCAGAACCCGTGACTCTTTCTCCCCATGTCATCAGACAAGTCCCAAGTGAAGAACATCGTACAAAAGATCTGACCGATCAGGATGCCTCAAAATTGTCGTGGTCATCAGCAACAAGGACACTGTCACGGCCAGGAGGCCCCTAAGGAAACATGACAGTGAAAAGTGATGGGAAGGGCAATGCGCTACAGTCAGGGAAACGTGGATCAAGTATGAACCTTACTGAACAGGGAAGCTATCTTGGCTCATTATGATAAATGTATCACACTATTACGTGATGTTAATAATAGAAGATACCCAGTATGAGATGTATAAGAACTTTGTACTATTTTTGCCATTTTTCTGTAGCTACAGAGCTATTCTAAATAGAGAAGTTTAAAAATCAGAGTCACAAATTGTTACTTTGAATAAAATAAATGCCTTATCTTTTCAAAAGCTATTTGTAAACATGGTAACCTTCTCTCCCTGTATCTGCCCTCTTAAAGGAAGAAAAACCATGGATAGGAGGAAGAAAAGGAAGGAAAAAGGGTGGGAGGGAGAGAAGCAGTGAAGGGGAGAAAATTGACTGGACTCTGGCTTCAATAATACCTATGCACATAAATTGACTATATTTCAATATTTAAAAAGTACATCGTGAGGCCATGCACCATATCCACTCACAGCAGCTATGTGTTCCAGACCCAAGCTAAGATGGGGATTCTCCACGTCAGACTGCGGGCTGTCAACAAGAGACGGGGTACTCAGGGCGGCTTCACTAAATGACTAAATACGCTGAGAGACACGGGGACCATGCTGGAGGACCTGCTCCTAGAGATAGGGGCAAGAAAAATGATACTATCAACATCGTGGGGTCCAGCAGAAATTGGAAATGCTAGTGTGAACTCGTGGTTGTCTAGAATATGTAGCTAGATAGAAATATTAGTATAGATATAAATGTGTGAAAATGTGCAGATGCTTGTGCACAGACCCGCGTGACTCTTTACCCTCACGTGTCCACTGGGATGACAAGGGGAGCAATGGTGTCCCCACAGCAAAGAGCAAATCTGACTCCCAGACCTTGGTTCCAAACGCCATGCTCCTCCTAGAATGCCTGCAGAAATGGCTTAGCCCAAGGTTGGGGCAACACAGTCTCAGATGACTCTGGGTTTTCCAGAGAGTAAAGAAATACTCAGAGAATGATGGAGATGTGCTCAATGGACACAGGATCCCCTTGAAGAGAATCCCACTAGTAAAAAACAAAATCAGAGATGAGCTCATCATTAGGACATGATGCCAGGTCAGCCCATTGCACAAAGTAGGAATTCATGAACTCACACTGACATTAATTAATATCAACACTGGAAGATTGATAAGGAAAACGATATTCATAGAGCCCTGAAATGTCCCCCCACAAATTCCTTGTTAGTTACAAAGAGGAGATTAAGCTTTACTGTGAAGAAGCCTGAAAGACTCACTTTAATCTAGTGATCAAAGTTAACATCACCATTAATGAAAGGAACGAAAGTTGCAAGTCCCCTGATGGAGCTCAGTGTCATTTCTGTTCCACTTCTGCCAAAGACGCAAAAGCTGAATATAATAATTAGTAAGGCCAAATATATTCACCTATGTGTTCAGTCCCCTCTGTGTATAACCAACCCCCTAGACAAACCAAGCACTTGCTTGGTCCCAGTCAGGTCTCATGGCATCCTTACTTCCTCCAAGCAAAGAGGATTCTCTCCCCACCATCTCAATACCAACTTAAGAAAAAATTTGGGGGCTGCAGCATGTGGCTATGGGCTAGTTTTCCTTGAACTTGGGCCCCAAGCAGCGAAACACTCCAAAGCTTAAATGACTAAATACGCTGAGAGACACGGGGACCATGCTGGAGGACCTGCTCCTAGAGATAGGGGCAAGAAAATGATACTATCAACATCGTGGGGTCCAGCAGAAATTGGAAATGCTAGTGTGAACTCGTGGTTGTCTAGAATATGTAGCTAGATAGAAATATTAGTATAGATATAAATGTGTGAAAATGTGCAGATGCTTGTGCACAGACCCGCGTGACTCTTTACCCTCACGTGTCCACTGGGATGACAAGGGGAGCAATGGTGTCCCCACAGCAAAGAGCAAATCTGACTCCCAGACCTTGGTTCCAAACGCCATGCTCCTCCTAGAATGCCTGCAGAAATGGCTTAGCCCAAGGTTGGGGCAACACAGTCTCAGATGACTCTGGGTTTTCCAGAGAGTAAAGAAATACTCAGAGAATGATGGAGATGTGCTCAATGGACACAGGATCCCCTTGAAGAGAATCCCACTAGTAAAAAACCAAAATCAGAGATGAGCTCATCATTAGGACATGATGCCAGGTCAGCCCATTGCACAAAGTAGGAATTCATGAACTCACACTGACATTAATTAATATCAACACTGGAAGATTGATAAGGAAAACGATATTCATAGAGCCCTGAAATGTCCCCCCACAAATTCCTTGTTAGTTACAAAGAGGAGATTAAGCTTTACTGTGAAGAAGCCTGAAAGACTCACTTTAATCTAGTGATCAAAGTTAACATCACCATTAATGAAAGGAACGAAAGTTGCAAGTCCCCTGATGGAGCTCAGTGTCATTTCTGTTCCACTTCTGCCAAAGACGCAAAAGCTGAATATAATAATTAGTAAGGCCAAATATATTCACCTATGTGTTCAGTCCCCTCTGTGTATAACCAACCCCCTAGACAAACCAAGCACTTGCTTGGTCCCAGTCAGGTCTCATGGCATCCTTACTTCCTCCAAGCAAAGAGGATTCTCTCCCCACCATCTCAATACCAACTTAAGAAAAAAAAATTTGGGGGGGCTGCAGCATGTGGCTATGGGATCTTAGTTCCCTTACCAGGGATTGAACTTGGGCCCCAAGCAGCGAAAACACTGAGTCCTAACCATGGGATCCCCAGGGAATTCCCAGCTTAAAAAATTTTTGTTTTAATCTTAGTTCTGTAAAATTAAGAGACAGACGAATGTTTATTGTAGAAACTTTGCAAAATTTGGAAAGCACCATCCAGAACAAATTGTAATTGCATTTTAATGTATAATAAATACTTACTTTTTTCAATATTATTCTTGATAGGGAGCAAGATGTTATGAATGTGGCTATAATGTCCACATTTCACATAATTAATTAATATTTTAGTATCTTTTCCCTTAGTAATACTTCCTGAATGCACTAAATAAATATTCTTTTATGGTATTACTTTAATGACCACATACATATTATTCCCCATCTTAGCTCTATATAAATGTAAGACTGGCATGTCCTATTTTATCAAATACTTATTCAAATAATCACTGGGAAAGAAAATTTCTATCTAATGTCTATGGAGACAAACATTTTTAACTGAGCCATTTTTCACTTATAAGCCAAAGCCTTATTTGAGGATTATTTATTCAAAATCTTTGATACTCATCCATTCATCCATTCCTTTGTTTTCAAGTATTTATAGATCACCTACTATACTTGAGCAAAAATTTTTGAAATTTGGAGAGTCTCTTTCTCATGGTTTTTAACAAATGTGTGAGATGCTTTTTAATCCCTCACAATCCATCGACATTAAGATACAGTTATCCAACCAAGGGGGACGAGGAAGCAGGACAAATTGGAAGGTTGGTATTAGTACCTCCACACTGTCAATACTACAGATAACACAGATGATTGGTGAGAACCTACTGCATAGCTCGGGGAACCCTGTCCAGTGCTCTGTGGTGACCTCCATGCAAAGGAAATCCAAAGCAGAAGAGATATATGTTTACATAATAACTAATTTACTCTGCTGTACACCAGAAACTAACACAACATTGTGAAACAACTATGCTCCAATAGAAATTAATTTTTAAAATCAAGGACTTCCCTTATGTTCCAGTGGATAAAGAATCTGCCTTGCGGTGCAAGGGACACCAGTTCTATCCCTGGCCCGGGAGGATCCTACATGCAGCAGAGCAGCTGGGCCGGTGCGTCCAATTATGAGCCAGTGCTCTGGAGCACATGTGCACAGAGCCAGTGCTCTGCAATGATAGAGGCTACTTCAATGGGAGACCCACACAAGCCAAGGTATAGAAATGGATGAAAGTAAATAAATAAAAAAGCATTAAAAGAGGCCAAAATTTGGGAAAAAAAAAAAACCAATAAAAATCTGAAGATCCCATGTGCTGTAACTAAGATCCAACACAGCTAAGTAAATAAATATATATATTAAAAAATCAGTATACTTCTGAAAAATAAGACGTAGTTATCTAAATGAAAGAGTAAGTGGGGCGGGGGGGCTTCCCTGGTGGTCCAGTGGGTGGGGACACCGCCTTGCAGTGCAAGGGACGCCAGTTCGATCCCTGGCCCGGGAAGATCCCACGTGCCGCGGAGCTGCTGGACCGATGTGTCCAATCACCGAGCCGGAGCTCTGGAGCGCATGCGCCTCTGCAGTGACAGACGCCACCGTGATGGGAGGCCCACAGGAGCCAAAGAACAAGGACGGATGAAAACGGAGAAGTGAAGGACCAATGGAGGTGGCCCGACCCCTGCCCAAAATAAGTAAATAAATAAATCTTTAAAAGAAAAAAAAAGTAAGTAGGCCTATATGCCTAGCAAAGATTTCACATGGAAACAAATATAGCTTTATAAACAATAGTCAATATTTAGTGACCCAAATCTTTTTTCTTATGCTTCTATTTTTTCAGTTCTATTAGTCTTATTATCTAAACGTCTACCAATATACTCAGTTAAAAACTGTTTTATAGTTGTTTTCTCGTACCCAAAGGTATTGAGCGTCTTGCCTTGCCTGGGCTCCTTACGCCTCTCATCTCCAACATGTGGGAGAGGTGCTGGTCTCAGTAGCACACTGTACCTGAAAGTTTTCAAATATATTTTAATAATTAATCTACTTTTTAACCCATAAGAAAAGCATCACATCATAAAATACTTTAAAATACTCACCCAGATTTCTCCTCTGTGAAGGCACCAAGGGGAATGAAATTGGGGGCCAGAGCCCTGGGGTTGGGGTCACTTGGAAGTCAGTCAAAGAGGCAGAGTTGGCACCAGTGATCAAAAAAACTAAACAGCAGCACCAAAGTTAAATAAGAACTATGGTAATTATCGAGAGTTGTAACAAATATACCAAGAAAGCAAAATAATTAATTGCAAGTGCAATGCATAATCAAATATACTAAAAATTCAAGGCAGGGTCAGAATGGATAGTGAGCCTTCTCCATGAAAGTGAAAGTTCCAGGATCATCTGCGTCGTTTAGAGACAGGCCTGTGGACGTGGGTGGGGTGGAGGGGTGGGATGAACTAGGTAGCAGTGACATACATACATTATCATATGCACAACAGACAGCTGGTGGGAAGCCGCGGTACAGACAGGGAGCCCGGCTCGGTGCTCTGTGACGGCCTAGAGGCTGGAGGGGTGGGGTGCTGGGAGCGAGGTCCAGGAGGGAGGGGCCGTAGGCATACAGGAGATGAGTCACACCTTTGTACAGCAGAAACTGACACAGCGTTACAAAGCATCTATGCCCTTCCCCAAGTTTCTAGATCATATTCTAGAAGTAAATACTAAATAAATTCAGTACTATTGTGCTGACTGACATAAAAATTCTAAACAGTATTTGAAAAGCAGGGAGCTATTATTCCAGATTTCTACATAGCTGAAGCTAGGGGGTATCATTCAATTATAAGATACATTTGCCCAGAGGAATTACTACTCTTAGTGCAGGCAAATGTTCAAAAGACAGTTTGTTTGCCCTTTGTAAACAAATAAAAATGTCTTTCCTCTGTAAAGAAATGCCTTCATCTTAGAGGAAGGAATCACATTAACTATTAGTCTTATTATCTAAACGTCTACCAATATACTCAGTTAAAAACTGTTTTATAGTTGTTTTCTCGTACCCAAAGGTATTGAGCGTCTTGCCTTGCCTGGGCTCCTTACGCCTCTCATCTCCAACATGTGGGAGAGGTGCTGGTCTCAGTAGCACACTGTACCTGAAAGTTTTCAAATATATTTTAATAATTAATCTACTTTTTAACCCATAAGAAAAGCATCACATCATAAAATACTTTAAAATACTCACCCAGATTTCTCCTCTGTGAAGGCACCAAGGGGAATGAAATTGGGGGCCAGAGCCCTGGGGTTGGGGTCACTTGGAAGTCAGTCAAAGAGGCAGAGTTGGCACCAGTGATCAAAAAAACTAAACAGCAGCACCAAAGTTAAATAAGAACTATGGTAATTATCGAGAGTTGTAACAAATATACCAAGAAAGCAAAATAATTAATTGCAAGTGCAATGCATAATCAAATATACTAAAAATTCAAGGCAGGGTCAGAATGGATAGTGAGCCTTCTCCATGAAAGTGAAAGTTCCAGGATCATCTGCGTCGTTTAGAGACAGGCCTGTGGACGTGGGTGGGGGTGGAGGGGTGGGATGAACTAGGTAGCAGTGACATACATACATTATCATATGCACAACAGACAGCTGGTGGGAAGCCGCGGTACAGACAGGGAGCCCGGCTCGGTGCTCTGTGACGGCCTAGAGGCTGGAGGGGCGGGGTGCTGGGAGCGAGGTCCAGGAGGGAGGGGCCGTAGGCATACAGGAGATGAGTCACACCTTTGTACAGCAGAAACTGACACAGCGTTACAAAGCATCTATGCCCTTCCCCAAGTTTCTAGATCATATTCTAGAAGTAAATACTAAATAAATTCAGTACTATTGTGCTGACTGACATAAAAATTCTAAACAGTATTTGAAAAGCAGGGGAGCTATTATTCCAGATTTCTACATAGCTGAAGCTAGGGGGTATCATTCAATTATAAGATACATTTGCCCAGAGGAATTACTACTCTTAGTGCAGGCAAATGTTCAAAAGACAGTTTGTTTGCCCTTTGTAAACAAATAAAAATGTCTTTCCTCTGTAAAGAAATGCCTTCATCTTAGAGGAAGGAATCACATTAACTAAGCCAATTAATCTTTCTTACACTGTAACCAAAAGTGAGATCTGGCTGCTCACTTCTCCAAAGCCAATTAAGAGGACAGCTTGGTGAAAAGGAAAGTCTGAGTTATTTTGAACGCCAGTAACTGGGGAGCTGGGGAGTGGGGTGGCAGATGTATGTCCAAAGAGCAATGCTCCCCAAACAATCAGGAGGCAAGAGCTTCTATAGCCTGAGGGAGGGGCTCCATGCAGAAAGAGCACGGTCAGCTCTGACGGGCCTCCTGAAACAGGTTATCGGTGGTCTGACCAGCGTCCTTTTGATTGCTTCAAGCACTGTTAATCTTCAATTCCAGGGTCAGCCTTTTCCTTTCTCCTTGAGGCCAGTTCTCGGAACTGTGGCCGCTTATGTCATGGCTACAGTCTAGTCATTCTGTAGCTAACTTCTTTGCCTGGTGGGGTTTCAGGATCTAGAAGATAGATCATAGGATATGGCTCAGAATATTAGCTATGGCCCTTGAGGAGGAGTTTGAGGTTCTTGACTTTGCTTAATGAGTCAACTGTTACTATGTGGTCTCCTTGGACGGTTTTCCTTTGCTTCTGCGGGTTCTTACTTCTGTAATTAAACTAATTTTTTTGGCTCAAGTTTTTCCACAGACAGAAGACAAGCAGAGGACATAGAGGAAGGACTAGACGCTCCTGCTGTTTCCACACCACGTAAGGATGCACTTAACTCAGCCAGGTTCTCCATGTAATACAGTGGGGGAGAATTTTCCTGAAGACTCACATAGAAGGCTTTTTTAAAAAATTAATCAATAAGGGTCAGACTAGAGATAGCCAAGGGTTTTCCACTTTAGGTATAGCTGTGCCTTAGGAAAATGGGGCCTAGAAGTAAATACTAAATAAATTCAGTACTATTGCTGACTGACATAAAAATTCTAAACAGTATTTGAAAAGCAGGGGAGCTATTATTCCAGATTTCTACATAGCTGAAGCTAGGGGGTATCATTCAATTATAAGATACATTTGCCCAGAGGAATTACTACTCTTAGTGCAGGCAAATGTTCAAAAGACAGTTTGTTTGCCCTTTGTAAACAAATAAAAATGTCTTTCCTCTGTAAAGAAATGCCTTCATCTTAGAGGAAGGAATCACATTAACTAAGCCAATTAATCTTTCTTACACTGTAACCAAAAGTGAGATCTGGCTGCTCACTTCTCCAAAGCCAATTAAGAGGACAGCTTGGTGAAAAGGAAAGTCTGAGTTATTTTGAACGCCAGTAACTGGGGAGCTGGGGAGTGGGGTGGCAGATGTATGTCCAAAGAGCAATGCTCCCCAAACAATCAGGAGGCAAGAGCTTCTATAGCCTGAGGGAGGGGCTCCATGCAGAAAGAGCACGGTCAGCTCTGACGGGCCTCCTGAAACAGGTTATCGGTGGTCTGACCAGCGTCCTTTTGATTGCTTCAAGCACTGTTAATCTTCAATTCCAGGGTCAGCCTTTTCCTTTCTCCTTGAGGCCAGTTCTCGGAACTGTGGCCGCTTATGTCATGGCTACAGTCTAGTCATTCTGTAGCTAACTTCTTTGCCTGGTGGGGTTTCAGGATCTAGAAGATAGATCATAGGATATGGCTCAGAATATTAGCTATGGCCCTTGAGGAGGAGTTTGAGGTTCTTGACTTTGCTTAATGAGTCAACTGTTACTATGTGGTCTCCTTGGACGGTTTTCCTTTGCTTCTGCGGGTTCTTACTTCTGTAATTAAACTAATTTTTTTGGCTCAAGTTTTTCCACAGACAGAAGACAAGCAGAGGACATAGAGGAAGGACTAGACGCTCCTGCTGTTTCCACACCACGTAAGGATGCACTTAACTCAGCCAGGTTCTCCATGTAATACAGTGGGGGAGAATTTTCCTGAAGACTCACATAGAAGGCTTTTTTAAAAAATTAATCAATAAGGGTCAGACTAGAGATAGCCACATGTTCTGGGGATGTGCATTCACACACTTTAGGTATAGCTGTGCCTTAGGTCCAAAAAAACCTGTGACCTGGTTTTGGTTGACTTACTCCTGGAGAGACTATAGAAAACGACAATAGGCCTTTGAGCATCCTTTTCTTTATCTACATGGCTGACATGATTTCTGTTGTTCCCATCCAGCAGGACACACATGACATTGAATTCAGATTAAATATGGTATCAGTTAATGAGATAATAATGATGCGCCTTATTTCTAATGTCGCTAGTGGTTTTCCCCCAGAGATTTTCATTTTTGTGGTATTTGAAAACTCACCACAGTCCACATCCTTGTTTGAAGAGCTCCTAATCCCTGGAGGACAATTGCCAGCTTCAGTGGAGAGAAGGTGGGAGAGAAAGGGAAAGCTGCGCCATCCCAGTATTCTAGGAGGACAGATTCTCCCCAGAAGAATAGCAGAGAGAGAGTGAGTGCAAACCCTGAATCATTTCAATAAATGTGGAATGTCCAGGTTTTTGTTGTTGTTCTGAAATCACCAAGTATTAAGTGATGCTTCCAATAAACTTGTCATGCATAAAGATGGAAAACTTTACATTCTAATTATTATAAGATAAATAATTTTTTATTTTGCCACATCATGCAGTTTATGGAATCTTAGTTCCCGGCCAGGGATTGAACCTGGGCCTGCGACAGTGAAAGCTCAGAATTTTAACCACTGGGCCACCAGGAATCGCCCAGTGAAATATTTTTTAATAATTGGATATAATCTACTTTTAATTTCACACGATTTTTCTTTGGTGAAGGTTAATTAATTTCATACCTCTTTTCTTAATTCCCTCTACAACTTTTATGTGCAATCAATCCTTAAGTGTTTCAGACTATTAGTTTTGAATGAAAAGTGTGAGAATCCAATATACAAGTTGTTGGTTTCTTAGCAATGGTTGAGAGAGACAACAATGTGATGCATTGATATCATTTTGACTATTTTGAATGGTTTGTTGTCAGTAGAGAGTTCCTCAGGGAAATTCAAAATGTAAGATCTCTTTCATCTAGTTTTTTTTTTTTTTTAGAATAATTTACATGTACCATGACATCCTATAAAGTGAAGGCTCCTCTTCTATATCTCCAGCTTTGCTTCTTTTCTAAGCCTTCCAACCTACAAATAGATCATATCGTAAACATTGATTTAGCCCCATTATATCAACTTCCAGAGATGAGATTTCAATTCCAAATTCATTTTCCCAAATACAGATGTGACTGCTGAGCATTTGTATGTTGGTCCGATTAGGGGATATGATGAAACCAGCTGCAGGTTCTTCTCTTCTAGACACCTGCAGGCACTCGATGACATCACAAAGCTGTCCAAGGGTTCAGAGAGTCTTCCAACGATTGTGTGTTCTTTAGTTGCTAAGTCATGTCCAGCTCTGTGTGACCCCATGGACTGCAGCACGCCAGTCTCCTCTGTCCTCCACTGTCTCTCAGAGTTTGCTCAAATCCATGTCCGTTAAACCAGTGATGCCATCCAACCGTCTCATCCTCTGTCGTCCCCTTCTCTTCTTGCCTTCAATCTTTCCCAGCATCAGGGATTCAATGAGTTCGCTCTTTGCATCAGGTGGCCAAAGTATTGAACCTGGGTAAGTACCCAGTAATAGAAGACTTCCCTGGTGGTCTAGTGGTTAGGACTCCGTGTTTCAAATGCAGGGAGCTCAGGTTCAATCCCTGGTTGGGAAACTAGGATCACACATGCCATGTGGCATGGTCAAAAACTTTAAAAAATAATACTAATAGCTACATTAGGAGTCATGTCAGTCTCTTAGACTTCTTTCACACAACAATTCTGCTTGAAGTCTTTTGATTAACATAGAATATAGCTCGAGTTTCTGCTGTTATTGTTGTTGAATGATCCTTATCCACTATGACTTTCTGGCCAATATCTGAGGATTCCAATTAGCAGCTAAAACTAGCTAGTGTGTTCCCAGGGTTACCTAAGATGTCTTATTTGTAAGCTCAGTGTTTACCTAGAGCCTTTCAATTGTATGCGGTTAAGCTTTTAGCACTTAATACTGCCTAAGCAGTACCTTTTAAAGGTGTGAGCAGCAAAGCAAGAAATCACACCGTTGCCATGGGTAAGTCCAGTCCTTACAAGCAGCTACTATCATAGTCACCTTTAATTACATTAACAGAGCTGTTTCCAGTCCAGAGTGTCTCCTGGCTTCATCACTAAAGGGGTTGTTAGGGAACATCTGTCATAAAGTACTCCCCAGAGATTCCAACAGAACCAAGCACAAAATACTGTACAGCAGACCCTTGGCATTCACAAGTCTGAGATCTGAGGTTCACCCCTCAAGAAACCTCCAGAATGGGGCTTCCCTGGTGGCCCAGTGGATAAAGAGTCCGCCTTGCCGTGCAAGGGGCGCAGGTTCAATCCCTGGCCCGGGAGGATCCCACGTACCATGGAGCGGCTGGGCGGGTGTGTCCAATGACGAGCCGGAGCTCTGGAGCGCATGTGCCCAACGATTGTGTGTTCTTTAGTTGCTAAGTCATGTCCAGCTCTGTGTGACCCCATGGACTGCAGCACGCCAGTCTCCTCTGTCCTCCACTGTCTCTCAGAGTTTGCTCAAATCCATGTCCGTTAAACCAGTGATGCCATCCAACCGTCTCATCCTCTGTCGTCCCCTTCTCTTCTTGCCTTCAATCTTTCCCAGCATCAGGGATTCAATGAGTTCGCTCTTTGCATCAGGTGGCCAAAGTATTGAACCTGGGTAAGTACCCAGTAATAGAAGACTTCCCTGGTGGTCTAGTGGTTAGGACTCCGTGTTTCAAATGCAGGGAGCTCAGGTTCAATCCCTGGTTGGGAAACTAGGATCACACATGCCATGTGGCATGGTCAAAAACTTTAAAAAATAATACTAATAGCTACATTAGGAGTCATGTCAGTCTCTTAGACTTCTTTCACACAACAATTCTGCTTGAAGTCTTTTGATTAACATAGAATATAGCTCGAGTTTCTGCTGTTATTGTTGTTGAATGATCCTTATCCACTATGACTTTCTGGCCAATATCTGAGGATTCCAATTAGCAGCTAAAACTAGCTAGTGTGTTCCCAGGGTTACCTAAGATGTCTTATTTGTAAGCTCAGTGTTTACCTAGAGCCTTTCAATTGTATGCGGTTAAGCTTTTAGCACTTAATACTGCCTAAGCAGTACCTTTTAAAGGTGTGAGCAGCAAAGCAAGAAATCACACCGTTGCCATGGGTAAGTCCAGTCCTTACAAGCAGCTACTATCATAGTCACCTTTAATTACATTAACAGAGCTGTTTCCAGTCCAGAGTGTCTCCTGGCTTCATCACTAAAGGGGTTGTTAGGGAACATCTGTCATAAAGTACTCCCCAGAGATTCCAACAGAACCAAGCACAAAATACTGTACAGCAGACCCTTGGCATTCACAAGTCTGAGATCTGAGGTTCACCCCTCAAGAAACCTCCAGAATGGGGCTTCCCTGGTGGCCCAGTGGATAAAGAGTCCGCCTTGCCGTGCAAGGGGCGCAGGTTCAATCCCTGGCCCGGGAGGATCCCACGTACCATGGAGCGGCTGGGCGGGTGTGTCCAATGACGAGCCGGAGCTCTGGAGCGCATGTGCCCAGAGCTGGTGCTCTGCAATGAGAGAGGCCACTGCAATGGGAGCCCCACACAGGCCAGAGAATAAAAGATGGATGAAATATAAATAAAAAATCAATAAAAAGAGGCCAAAATTTGAAAAAAAAGATCCTTTAAAAAAAAAGAAAGAAACCTCCAGAATGAGTTTGAGTCCATTGAATGGAGGTGATGAACCTAGAGTCTGTCATAAGGATGAAGTAGAGCAGAAACAGAGAAACAAATATTGTAAATTAACACATATATGTGGAACCTATAAAAATGGTACAGATGAGCCTACATTCAGGGCAGGAATAGAGATGCAAACGTAGAAAATGGACCAGTGGGCACAGCAGGAGAAGGAGAGGGTGGGAGGAATAGAGAGGATGGCAGAGATATATATCCACGCCCATGTGGAAACAGCCAGCCAGTGCAGGCCACTAGCCAGCCCAGCCCAGCCCAGGGAGCTCAATCCTGGCTCTGTGACAGCCTTGTGGGGGATGGGGCTGGGTGTGAGAGGGACGCTCTAAAGAGGAGATTGTTTAAACTTAGAGCAGATTCATGTTGTTCTATGGTGGAAACCAACCTAACCTTGTAAAGCAATGATTCCTCCATTAAAAATAAACTTTAAAAACAAAAGAAAGGGGGCTTCCCTAGTGGTCCAGTGGGTATGGACACCACTTTGTAGTGCAAGGGGCACCGGTTCGATCCCTGGCCTGGGAAGATCCCACGTGCCGCGGAGCAGCTGGACCTATGTGTCCAATGACCGAGCCAGAGCTCTGGAGCGCATGCGCCCAGAGCCGGTGCTCTGCGACGACAGAGGCCACCGCGATGGGAGGCCCACACGGGCCAAAGAGCAAAGATGGATGAAAACAGATAAATGAAACACCAATAGAAGTGCCCTCCCACCCCCACAAAAAGGAACAAAACCTCCAAAGTAGTTGACATGAAGCAATGTGTTTTTTCTACAGCAAGGATTCGACCTCTCTGTGCTGTATCGGGGGCATGTATGGGAATGCGGTGCTAACTCCATTGAGCACCTTCTGGCATCTCCTGGCTTCACGGCTCTTTGTACACAGCAGTGAACGGTACATTTCCTCATTGGTACATGAGTGCCTCATTGGTACATTTGTTCTCATTCAGGGTCCATCCAAGGCTACTTAATATTTTTGACTATCCTAGTTGCATGCTAATGTAGAATTTCCACCCCTAAATTAGGAGATTCGGGATGGTTCAGAGCATATTCTTTAGCAATATCAAATGTCCACTCCATGTGATCTTCCAAAAGGTGAGGAACTTTAAAAGGCACTGCAAAGTCACTGTTTCAAAAATACCTCTGATTTCTATACTGAAGTCTGTGAATCTAATGTGAATATTACCACCTACAACAGGCTTTTTCTTTTGTTTTAATGTATTGCTTTCAATATACTGCTAGTTCTATGATGTGGGATGTGAATTTACCTATAAGTATAGCTAGTCATTTGTCTAAATATAAATGCATAATAAGGTCCCTATAGCTTAAATTGGAACCACTCACACAAATCAGTAAGACTGAATTTAATATTTTATAGTTTTCTAAACCTTATTTCCAAAATTTATTTGTCTAAATTTTGCACTGTTTCAACAGGACATTTATAAACGTAAGTTTTAAAGGCAAGAGGAAAGAAAGAGCAATAAGTTAAATAAAGGGAATACATGTGAGGGACAGCCACGGAATTCTCCAGTGAAATATCAGAAGAGAAGCTTCAGTGCTAATAAAATAGTGTCAATATGGAGACTTCTCAGAGGACTTTCCACCAATTTTTGGAACAAACTTGAAATGCTCGTATTTTGGGCTAGTAATCATCCATTGTATGCATTATATTCATGTTCAATACAGAGGTAAAAAATCCTGCATTTAATAAAAATAATGGCAGCCATGAATGGAAGGTAAGAAAAAGCCCCCCTCCCCCACACACACCCTCACATACAAATTTTAAATAGAATGTAGCAACATTAGAGTATTTTTTTTTTAATCAAGGTACTTTTAATAATGACTGTCTTTCAGGCTGATTCACTGAAGCCAGTTTCTTTCTATTAAAAGTCAACTTTTAGTTCTATGCATTTTCACTTTAGAGTGGACTCGACAGTGTTAAGGGCATGTGGAAGGGCTGATGTCCCCGTAGTGTTCCATTCTCATGTACAACCAGGCCTGACCAGACACGACTGCTTCCTTACCAGGTGGGAAATGGTATGGAAAAGATCCATGAATGTGCTTTTCATTATGGCTTTTCTTTTTCTTTTTTAAATGTTTTCCCCTGAAGCCTATCTACATGATCCTAAGAAGCCATTTAACTTGTTTCTTTTCAAAATCTATGTTGTTTCTTGAACGGTACAATGATATATACCTTACCATTCTTTCTGACTTTGGGTTGTCTTTGTTAATTTTTTTAGTTTGTAATAGTAACCACACAAAAAAAGATAGGATAGGATAGAATAAAACAAGGTAGAATAAAATGAAATGAGAGGAAATAAACTAGTAGCCATGTTTCACATTAGGTTGTGTCACTGTTTTCTGTCACAAGGAGGTATTCACTGAGGGCCCATGAATCAAGCAGCCTAACTCTCCAACCACTCTTTACTCTTTTTATTTAAAAAAAAATGTGTCTTGAGAACATTCTCTGCATAAAGCACCACCGATATGTCCCTCGGATTGGTCCCCACCTCGGATATAACAGGACATTTATAAACGTAAGTTTTAAAGGCAAGAGGAAAGAAAGAGCAATAAGTTAAATAAAGGGAATACATGTGAGGGACAGCCACGGAATTCTCCAGTGAAATATCAGAAGAGAAGCTTCAGTGCTAATAAAATAGTGTCAATATGGAGACTTCTCAGAGGACTTTCCACCAATTTTTGGAACAAACTTGAAATGCTCGTATTTTGGGCTAGTAATCATCCATTGTATGCATTATATTCATGTTCAATACAGAGGTAAAAAATCCTGCATTTAATAAAAATAATGGCAGCCATGAATGGAAGGTAAGAAAAAGCCCCCCTCCCCCACACACACCCTCACATACAAATTTTAAATAGAATGTAGCAACATTAGAGTATTTTTTTTTTAATCAAGGTACTTTTAATAATGACTGTCTTTCAGGCTGATTCACTGAAGCCAGTTTCTTTCTATTAAAAGTCAACTTTTAGTTCTATGCATTTTCACTTTAGAGTGGACTCGACAGTGTTAAGGGCATGTGGAAGGGCTGATGTCCCCGTAGTGTTCCATTCTCATGTACAACCAGGCCTGACCAGACACGACTGCTTCCTTACCAGGTGGGAAATGGTATGGAAAAGATCCATGAATGTGCTTTTCATTATGGCTTTTCTTTTTCTTTTTTAAATGTTTTCCCCTGAAGCCTATCTACATGATCCTAAGAAGCCATTTAACTTGTTTCTTTTCAAAATCTATGTTGTTTCTTGAACGGTACAATGATATATACCTTACCATTCTTTCTGACTTTGGGTTGTCTTTGTTAATTTTTTTAGTTTGTAATAGTAACCACACAAAAAAAGATAGGATAGGATAGAATAAAACAAGGTAGAATAAAATGAAATGAGAGGAAATAAACTAGTAGCCATGTTTCACATTAGGTTGTGTCACTGTTTTCTGTCACAAGGAGGTATTCACTGAGGGCCCATGAATCAAGCAGCCTAACTCTCCAACCACTCTTTACTCTTTTTATTTAAAAAAAAATGTGTCTTGAGAACATTCTCTGCATAAAGCACCACCGATATGTCCCTCGGATTGGTCCCGCCTGATGTTCACCGGGTCGGTATCATGTCCCCATCCTCAGGACAAGTGGGCCTGCGCCCTCCTCCTCCCACGCCCACTTCCCGTCACCATGCTCCCGCAGCCTCCAGGGCCACTTCACAGCCTGCTGACTGCAGGTTCTCCACGGCGGAAGCTCTGACCACGAGTCTGCAGCCCTCTCCCCAAGGGAGCCTCCCTCTTCCTCAGTGACCTCCCTAAAGCATCACTGGTGTCATAGCCGATCCCTGCTCACAGCCCAGAAGTTGCTTTCTGCCTCCATTGGAATAAATCCCTGGCTCCTTACCTGGCCTCCCAGATCCTACAAGGGCCTAACGACTCCTTCCTTTCTAGCTCATCTTCTCCCCCTCGCTTGCCCATTCCGTTTACTCCAGGTACTTGACCCTCCATGAGGGTCTTGCACACACAAAGCTTGTTTTTTTCATGGTGCTTTTGAGCTTGTTCCTTTCACCTTTCCTCCCAGCTGGCAGTCTCGTTGGCCCTCTTTCTTTGGGTCTCAGCAGTAAGGTCCCTCCCTCAGGAAGTCTTCCTTGACCACCCCAACCAAAGCAGGTTGGCCATGGACTGAGAGAGTCACCCTTATAATAAGTCATCCACACTATATGAATTATAGGAATTCCATTAGAATACCGAAGACAACAGACTTTTAAACATGTGAATTTTCACATTCCAGAGACAAGGTGACTGCAGTTAAACATCGTGAGGAGGTACGTGCTGAGGAAAGAGCAGATTCTGAAGGAAAACTGTTTGGGTTTAAGTCCTGGCTCTTTTAGTTACTGACTTTAAACCTTGAGGAAATTATTTAACACAGTCTGAAACTCAGCTTTGTTATTTATGAAACATATATACAATGTGAAAAATACGGATTTGCTGTAAAAATTATCTCAACTTACGTATCTGGCGTAGAGTACAGCTTGCTTAGTCAGGCGGGTATTTTTTTTATTTTCATATGTTGGGCTTTCTCTGAACGTTGTGTAAGTACGTTGTAATGCTTCTCTGAAAGAGAAAGTCGCTCATCTTTCACACAGTAAGTAAGGATGAGTGGTTCCCCATTATTAACATTTGTCAAAGTCACCAAAGCCAGTGAAACCTTTAGACTGAGACACCCTCAACATGAGAAAGAAGAAAAACCAGCAGGATTATCTTATTGAGTTGTCCACCATTTTAAATATTTGTAAGTAAACTGATATATTCAAATCACACAAGAACAAGCTCATTTATTCATTCAGCAAACACCCGGGGCCCCAGTGCTGCGGACAAGGATGCTAGCAAAGGGCATGACCGAGTCCTCTGACCTGCGGGCCGTAGACTGCCCAGCGCCTCATCTTAGAATCAGATTAACGTTTATTTATTGCTGCGTGGTCTTGATTCCAGATGAGGAAGGTGGGGGGTTCAGGGACGGGCTCTACTCTCGGCTCAGCCCATCCTTCACCGTGTGGTTTGGAGGAAGATCACTTCTCCAATACTTTCCAAGTGTTATGTGTTCTACCCAAGGTCCCTGCAGCTCCAGAACACTGTGATTCCGTGAGTAAACACTGCCTTCAGTATAAAAAATCTGAGGCTGGAAAACCTGCCCTTGGGACTTGCCTGGCAGTCCAGTGGTTAAAACTCTGAGCTTCCAATGCAGGGGGCGTCAGTCTGATCCCTGGTTGGGAAACTAAGATCCCACACGTAGCAGTATGGCCAAAGTAATTTTTTAAAATGCAATGCATGATTTGAACTTGGTAATTTTACAATAAAGGACATTTTAAAAACCTTACAATTAAAAATAACTTCACTCCTTAACATGGCTTATGGTTCTAATACCTCAGGTGTGTTTCCTTTTTCCAATGATGTTTTTTTTCCCAACATGAGCATTTAGAAATGAGTTGAAGAGAAGATGAAACCTCTTTGGAACACAATCATCTTATTTTTTTCTTCTGTTATGAATGATGGTCTAAGATTTTATCCACTGAATTTCTTTTTATAAGTTTGTAAGTGTTAGCCACTCACTCATGTCTGACTCTTTGAAATCCCATGGACTGTAGTGTAGTTGGCCAGGTTCCATGGAATTCTCCAGGCAAAAATACTGGAGTGGCTCGCCATTGCCTTCTCCAGGGGATCTTCCCAGCCCAGGGATGGAAGGTGGGTGTCCTGCACTGCAGGCAGACTCTTTACTGTCTGAGCCACCTCCTCAGTGAATTTTTTATTCTCATTTACACGGTCTAAGTGCCAGTGTCTGGGGGATACTGCAGGGCCAAGAATTTTCTCTTTTATTCTCCTAACCAAGAAGCGTTCCTGTGAGGTGGCTTGTCTGGGTTCAAACACCACCTTCATCTACATAAAATATTATTTTCCCCAAACATGTACCTGTTACCACCATTGTAATTATCTGCAGTTCAGATGTGTTCGCCATCGTAGAGATCATTGTCTAGAGGATGCTGCGGTTCATTCTTTTCTGCCTCGAGAAAACTTTTTTCTTTTTTAAAAATATCGACACGGTATCCAGGTTACTCTCGATAATCACTGTAGACCTAAGAGCAGCCAATGGCAGATGGAACGTTGCTGTTTTTCTTTCGGTCCCATCCTCCTTTGTTCCTCGCATTGTGGAGGGATGGCTCCCTCCTTTCAGATGGCAAGACTGAGCTGAGTGAAGGCAGACAGGCACCTCCAGCAGCCTCGCTCCAGTTCAATTACGGAGCTTTAGTGGGGCTAATTAGCATTCCTCGGAGCAGAGCTCTCTGAGTGACAGGTAACCATGGAGAGTCACATTCCTGTAGGTGATCAGCAAGCGTCGAGCTTCTCTTTTCAATTAAAAATTAGAAAAGCCTTAAAGAGAAAGCACAGCATTTCCTGATGTCTGTCATGAGCCCAGGCTTGCCATGCTGGAGAGAGTAACGGCAGTGTCAGAAGAAAAATTGATGCCATTTCAAAAGGTACAGAGGAAAATACCAGGAGAGTCAGAGGCAGGCACTGTATTTATTGCCTGCCCAAGAACAGAGACCCGAAGGGAAGCACAAAAAAGCCAAAAGATCACCTGAGATGTCCTGAGAGTCCATTTAGATAATAATGCCTTCCCCTTCTAAATCTGTGAAATAATACTGTGTGTATTAGCAGTAGGGGCTTTTTTATTATTTAGAAAATATTAGAGCTGGGACTTCGGAATAACACATACAGCTAGCAGTAAATAACACATATTTGGTAAATTTTGATTGCTGGTGACAAGATACGATACATTTAAAACAGTATTAATAGCCTATTTTGACTCTAAGAAATCTTGGAAAAAATTTTCCAAGCGCACAATATATTGGATCTTATCTCAAGAACTGACGTTAGCAGCAATGGTGTATCTTTCCAACAAAGCATGTGTTCTAAATAGGGCAGGGGGTGAATTACATATTGTCACCTTTAGTTGGGAGCTTACCTTCAGAGAAAAAAGTGACCCGAAATTTTATAATCTTTGAAAGGCATATCAGGATACCCTTTCTGTTCAAAAAAGACAAGTAAATAATTCAGATAATCAGTTTTGGTTTTGATTTTCCCCAAACTGAAAGGAAACCACCCTGTTTCTTTTGGTTCTTTTCATCGTGTAAAATATTTAATTTTACCAAGCCTCTCCCTTTCCTGTTTTTTACCCTAAAGCAGGGTTATTGTAAAAATGCTCTAGGCTGTTATTTCTGGCCAGCATAAAGCCAGGAAGTTCCCGAGTCTTATGGGAGTGCCTAATGCCGTGAGATGGCTGGTCTCATTCAACTCTGCAAGCAGAGGAGGGTGTAAAGCTAGCCACAGTGAATTCTTTAAGTATTACTTCAGAATAATTTCTACTATGTGAAGAATTCACTGAGAGTGATAAAATCAGTTGTATTATTCTGTAGTCAAACTTTCCCTTGACCCAAATTCCAAATATTAGGATTTTTCTTCTAAGGTATAAGTTAAGTGAAGAAATAAATTTTAATTCCAAAAGACTGTTTCTCTTAATATGGAAGCAGTGCTCATCATCCATCAACCCACTCTTTCAAAAGAATCACTCTTTCGATTCTGTATTTATGTGAACATTCTTTCTTAATAAGTGTAATTCCTCAACTCTGAAATTTTCCATAAGAATTTTCCAGAAAACAGATTCTCTTCTCAAGTTTCATAAATCTGGCCTCAATAAATTTAGCTTGATAATCAATATTGACTTTAGTTTAAGCATAGAAAAGGTTATGGCCTAAGAATCTGAAAACTTTTTTCTCTCTGAAGTGTTTCATACCTAATAGAAATCTGCTACAAGAGTAAAGCAGATTTCTGGTTTAAAAGCTGTGGCCTTCTCTGGTGGCTCAGGCGGTAAAGAATCTGCTGGCAATGCAGGAGACGCAGGTTTGATCCCTGGGTCAGGAAGACCCCTGGAGAAGGGAATGGCCACCTGTTCCAGTATTCCTGCCTGGAGAATTCCATGGACAGTCCACGAGGTGGCAAAGAGCTGGACATGAACAGAAATCTGCTACGAGGCTAAGAATGTTTCGGTTAAATAGTAGTGAGAAGAGCTCTGTTCTGAAATGCTGCACCTGAAAGTCGGTCATATTTAAGCCATTACAGAGGGAGCTAGCTGTTGGGCTCAGAGTTACTTGCTTTGGCCTGTACAGCTCCCAAGCATAATATATATCAAATTTCTATCTAACACTGACCCCAAATATGTAGAAATGCTGAACTGAATTAGAAAATTTTTCACATGTTAAAACGGACTCATTAAGACTCAGTGCCCTGGGCCCTTCCGTGGCGGTGCAGTAGAGAAGATTCTGCCTGGCAGCGCAGGAGACGCAGGTTTGATCCCTGGTCCGGGAAGGTTCCACAGGTCTCGGAGCAAGGAAGCCTGTGCACCACAACTTCTGAGCCTGCGTGCTGCAACTACGGAAGCCTGTGTGCCTCGAGCTTGTGCTCTGCCACAAGAGAAGCCACCACAACGAGAAGCCCACGAACCTCGAGACAGAGCCATTCCCACCTCGGCACAACTAGAGAAAGCCGGCACGAAGCAGCAAAGACCTAGGGCTGCCAAACATAAAATAAATAAATTAAAATTTTAAAAAGAACCAATGTCCCATAGCATTGAATGGATTGTGACTTTTGACCGAGTCCCATGGAAATTATGAACACTTCTAAAACAAACATATTAAATGATTGGACATTTGAAATGACTTTCATCCATCTTCCATCATGAACATTTACAGGCAGATCTTTCTTAGCGGGTATCTACCTTTTTCTGCAGAAACTAAAAGAGAAGAGAAACTTTGCAGGCATGGAGCTTCATATGTAACAGATTCATGATGGAGAAAGGAGACAGGAAGGGCCCATTGCTCTGAGCTGTCTGCAAAGCTGACTTCTAATTGCCTTCAGCCTTCTTACTTCAGGGCTGCCTCTCCCCCACTATGAAAGAGAGAAGAGATCAGCTGGGAACAATGGGGAGTGGCAGTTTCGCTTAATATGGTATCCCAGAGGCTTGCTCGTGTCCCATCATGGGTGTGTTGCCTTGGTTTTCCTATTGGACACTGTAGGCTTTCAGATGTTCCAGTGAGTCCTAGAACCACAAAGGGCAGAAGCACAGAAGGTCTGATTGCTGGGGGTTAATCTTCTCATTTGACAGATGGAGAAGTGGGCAAGAGGTTCACTGACCTCCGCTAGCAGGTTTCGGGGCTGGAGCTGGGACGGAACCTCCAGGGCAGCACCCAGTCCTCAACAAGCCCCTCGAGGCTGATTCCGAGCGCTGGCCTTTCCCCCCGGATTCCACACGCGCCCGCCAGGCGCTGACTCAGAGACTGACTCACAGAGTCAACAGAGAGCACGCAAAGCCCTGCCTGGCGGGCTGGGTCGCCCACACCCTCTCACTGGCCCCAGGCCTGGCCTTCACCTCGTTCCGACCTGAGAACAGGGGGGATTCTCACCCTGAGCCGTTACCCCGAGAGGATGTTTCATCTTCGTCCAAACCGTGGCATCTCGTGTGGCTTTGATGGGTACTCTGCCCTGGACGGTATTTCACAGTAGAACACTGGCAGCTCTTCTTTGGGGCACAGGGCAATTCTTGACCCTCTAAGGTGCGACTACTCTAGATGTCTCAGTATCATTGGGGAAAAAAAAAAAAATCACTAGTCAAATGACGTGGGCAAGATTTTCCTTAAGAAAGGCGGCTTTTTAAATTACAAACTAAAGTCAAACTAGTATCTTTCAATGCGTGTTTTCTTTATTTTTGGGCAAGATTTTCCTTGAAGAAAGCAGGTTTTAAATGATTGGACATTTGAAATGACTTTCATCCATCTTCCATCATGAACATTTACAGGCAGATCTTTCTTAGCGGGTATCTACCTTTTTCTGCAGAAACTAAAAGAGAAGAGAAACTTTGCAGGCATGGAGCTTCATATGTAACAGATTCATGATGGAGAAAGGAGACAGGAAGGGCCCATTGCTCTGAGCTGTCTGCAAAGCTGACTTCTAATTGCCTTCAGCCTTCTTACTTCAGGGCTGCCTCTCCCCCACTATGAAAGAGAGAAGAGATCAGCTGGGAACAATGGGGAGTGGCAGTTTCGCTTAATATGGTATCCCAGAGGCTTGCTCGTGTCCCATCATGGGTGTGTTGCCTTGGTTTTCCTATTGGACACTGTAGGCTTTCAGATGTTCCAGTGAGTCCTAGAACCGCAAAGGGCAGAAGCACAGAAGGTCTGATTGCTGGGGTTAATCTTCTCATTTGACAGATGGAGAAGTGGGCAAGAGGTTCACTGACCTCCGCTAGCAGGTTTCGGGGCTGGAGCTGGGACGGAACCTCCAGGGCAGCACCCAGTCCTCAACAAGCCCCTCGAGGCTGATTCCGAGCGCTGGCCTTTCCCCCCGGATTCCACACGCGCCCGCCAGGCGCTGACTCAGAGACTGACTCACAGAGTCAACAGAGAGCACGCAAAGCCCTGCCTGGCGGGCTGGGTCGCCCACACCTCTCCCTGGCCCCGGGCCTGGCCTTCACCTCGTTCCGACCTGAGAACAGGGGGGATTCTCACCCTGAGCCGTTACCCCGAGAGGATGTTTCATCTTCGTCCAAACCGTGGCATCTCGTGTGGCTTTGATGGGTACTCTGCCCTGGACGGTATTTCACAGTAGAACACTGGCAGCTCTTCTTTGGGGCACAGGGCAATTCTTGACCCTCTAAGGTGCGACTACTCTAGATGTCTCAGTATCATTGGGGAAAAAAAAAAAAATCACTAGTCAAATGACGTGGGCAAGATTTTCCTTAAGAAAGGCGGCTTTTTAAATTACAAACCAGTATAAAAACCGTGTACTTGAAAACTAGTATCTTTCAATGCGTGTTTTCTTTATTTTTGTCCTGTTATGCTTGGAAGAAGTGTTTGCTAGGGTTTTCTCCATTGAGTCCAGAAAATCTGGTCAGAACACTCACCACATGGAAATCAAAATCCTATCATTTCAGACTTCCCTGGTGGTACCGGGGTTAAGAATCAGCCTGCCAGTGCAGGGGACATGGGTTCAGTCTCTGGTCCAGGAAGATCCCACACGCCATGGAGCAACTAAGCCCAGGTGCCGCAACTCCTGAAGCCGGCACACCCTTGAGACTCAAAAGATGAGGTGAAGACAGAGAAAGGTGAGGAGAGAAGATGTGTCCTGGCAAACTGTCTGTCAGCACCAGTAACAGAGCTCAGCGATGACACAGGACTGGGAGCCCTGGTCTCCAAGGCTGCCCCAAAAGACCTTTTTCCAAAACTCGGCTCAAAGTGAAATCAGCTGTTTAAAAACCAAATTGCAAATGCCGTGGTCTTTCAAATTGCAGTCCACAGAATTGACAGGATTGTTTTGTAAGGTGCAAATAGCTAAGATCAGATCATATTTTTCTCCTGATAAAATTTTTGAAGGATTCAGAGAATATGGTTATGATTATCCCAAACGGCCGGAGCCTCCACTGCCTCAAGTACTGTATGAGGTTAACACCCGCCCAGACTCTTACCATATGCAATGCTTTTTACCAGAAGTGGAATAACGTCAGCGTCTAGGAAACTACTGAGTTCAGCTTCTTAAGCTCTCTGCTGCCGAATGACCCACTAAATCTGTCTGTTAAATTCACACGTGCCCTGGGTGCCGGCTGCCACCTCGCACATCCCAGAATGAATTTTCCACTGGACGTGACTGCCAGCGTCTTCTCTCCTGGCACCAGGAGGGAGAGTAAAATACACCTATAGGCTTCTTTATAAAAAATAAAACATAGGACGAACTTCAGTCATCTAAGACAATGTGGGCAGCATGTCATAAAATATGAAATGGATAGACATCAGAGTAGATCGAATTTTATGAATTCGTCCAGAAACAATGATGTTAGATTCATCAGGCTTTTCAGAGGTTGAGGAACAGTTTCTGAAAGTCATTAAATCACTTGAAGACTTTTTCCACTACATCTGGCCAAACTCTCACCCGAGTAAACTCTTCAGGCTCTGCGATGTGAAAAATGGTTTATGAAGTTCCACAGTTTTATTCTGACCACGACTCAGTGGTGACTTGAAATTGCCTTATTAATTGACCTATTTCACACGTCACATGTCCTTCTGAAAAGCCTAAAATGGTTCTTTGAAGCTGATGAGCTCCCAGAAAAAAAATCTGTCTACAGACAGCATCTGCCTACCCACTCTCTCAGTGATGCAGTAACTCCTTTTCCTTTCTGTCAACTAGAGAACTAAGTACAAAGTACTATGCTAGGTGCTCCTAGGAGAAACTAATTAAATATATAAGTGGGCAATCCCTGTTGTCTGGGCTTCTAAAATACAGTAATGAGATTTACATATGTGCCTGCACACACATATTATGTATTATGGGCCTATATGAATATATAAGTATGTGTATATATATACATATATATGTATATAATCAAAATTCAAGAGAGAAGTGAGAAATGCTATGAGAAAGATAAAAAAGGAAGCTTTTTAAAACCATGATGGACTGGGAATTCCCTGGTGGTCCAGTGGTTAGGACTCCATGCTTTCATTGCTGAGGGCTCAGGTTTGATCCCTGGTAGAGGACCCAAGATCCCACAAGTCTCAAGGCTTAAAAAAGTTTAAATAGATATAAAATAAACCATGACTGAGAAAGATGCTTTCCCTTGGAGCAAGACAGAGAAGCAGCTGGCATGAGCAAAACCTTTATGGAGATGGCGGCATTTGAGCTGTCATTAAAAGGGGATCAGACTCTGAGAGCTCAAACAGGAGGGGTCAGTTCTAGGCAGAGGACACCGTCACAGACAAGCCACGTCACTGGGCACAGTGGCTCTGGGCGTCCCATGTGCCTGGGAGACATGATGGGGGCGAGAAGCTATTTATTTCCTTTAAGATGAAGGGTTAGACTTTGTTCTAACCAAAGAAGGATGCACCAGTGAAGACTGTTAGAAAGGAGTGATGCCATCAGGTAATTCAGAGATGTATAGTCAACACAGCCCCTCTGTTACTAACTTTTGTAAGAAAAAAAAAAGGCTCACGGCTTGGTGGACAAGGCTCTCAGAGAGTCCCGCCTGCCGCAGCTCCAGCTTCCGTGGGCCCCCAGGGCTTCCTCTTCCATTTCCCAGCTCTGTGGCTGGGACTCGGGAAGGTCTCAGAGAGTCTCAGGCTGCTCTGCGGTTCAGCTCCTTCTCTCTACAATATTCTTCCTGACATCTCTTGCCTTCCTTTCTCCTCCATCTTCTTGCCCAATAAACCTACGCGCCAACTCCAGCCTACCTCCAATTTTTTCTTCAAGCACCTCTGAACCAAGCCCTCTTCCTCTTTCATTTGAGCACTTTGATTGTATCTTGACTGCAGCCTTAGGATGGCACTCAGTTGAACTCCACTTAAAATACATTCATTCAACAGACGTAATCTGGAAGGATGGGGGAAGGGACACTCAGACTGGAATGGGCATGTACACACTGCTGTATTCGGGTTTTACGACTTTATTTATTTGGCTGTGCCGGGCTTTCAGTGCTGTGGGCAGGTTCTTCCTAGGTGTGGCCAGCAGGGTCTGCTCTCCAGCTGTGGAGTGCAGGCTTCTCGTTGTGGTGACTTCTCTTGCTGTGGAGCAACCACTTGAGGGTGCCCCTGGAGCACAGGCAAGAGGGTTGCGGTGGACAGGCTTCGTTGCTCCAAAGCATGTGGGATCTCTCCGGACCAGGGACCTGCGCTGCACACTGCTAGATTTAAAACGGATAGCCATCAAGGACCTGGTGCGCAGCGCAGGGACCTCTGCTCAGTGCTGTACGGCTGCCTCGATGGGAGGGAGTTGGGGGGAGAATGGGTACATGCCTGTGTGGTCACCTGAAACGATGCCAACACTGGCAGGCAGCTATAGCCCAATTCAAGCTAAATGTTTTTAAAAAACTGGAAAAAATGTACGGTTATAATGCCAATCCAACAGAGGGTACTGGGATTCCTTTTAAGATGAAGGGTTAGACTTTGTTCTAACCAAAGAAGGATGCACCAGTGAAGACTGTTAGAAAGGAGTGATGCCATCAGGTAATTCAGAGATGTATAGTCAACACAGCCCCTCTGTTACTAACTTTTGTAAGAAAAAAAAAAGGCTCACGGCTTGGTGGACAAGGCTCTCAGAGAGTCCCGCCTGCCGCAGCTCCAGCTTCCGTGGGCCCCCAGGGCTTCCTCTTCCATTTCCCAGCTCTGTGGCTGGGACTCGGGAAGGTCTCAGAGAGTCTCAGGCTGCTCTGCGGTTCAGCTCCTTCTCTCTACAATATTCTTCCTGACATCTCTTGCCTTCCTTTCTCCTCCATCTTCTTGCCCAATAAACCTACGCGCCAACTCCAGCCTACCTCCAATTTTTTCTTCAAGCACCTCTGAACCAAGCCCTCTTCCTCTTTCATTTGAGCACTTTGATTGTATCTTGACTGCAGCCTTAGGATGGCACTCAGTTGAACTCCACTTAAAATACATTCATTCAACAGACGTAATCTGGAAGGATGGGGGAAGGGACACTCAGACTGGAATGGGCATGTACACACTGCTGTATTCGGGTTTTACGACTTTATTTATTTGGCTGTGCCGGGCTTTCAGTGCTGTGGGCAGGTTCTTCCTAGGTGTGGCCAGCAGGGTCTGCTCTCCAGCTGTGGAGTGCAGGCTTCTCGTTGTGGTGACTTCTCTTGCTGTGGAGCAACCACTTGAGGGTGCCCCTGGAGCACAGGCAAGAGGGTTGCGGTGGACAGGCTTCGTTGCTCCAAAGCATGTGGGATCTCTCCGGACCAGGGACCTGCGCTGCACACTGCTAGATTTAAAACGGATAGCCATCAAGGACCTGGTGCGCAGCGCAGGGACCTCTGCTCAGTGCTGTACGGCTGCCTCGATGGGAGGGAGTTGGGGGGAGAATGGGTACATGCCTGTGTGGTCACCTGAAACGATGCCAACACTGGCAGGCAGCTATAGCCCAATACAAGCTAAATGTTTTTAAAAAACTGGAAAAAAAAATGTATTCTGGTTATATCCAATGTCTCAATCCAACAGAGGGTACTGGGATTCCTTTTAAAATCCTGGGTGTCAGTGTTCGTTGTGTTCATATAAACGAAAAGGCTTTGCAAGCAGACAAGACTAAATCTCTTTCTAAAACATTTAGACATATCTTTGGAAAAATAATAATGATTATTTTATCTCGTGAAAATATCAACTATACCTAGGATGCTTGCCACATAAATTCTCTTTCAGTGGAAAGTTTGTGAAATCAGTCATTATGCATTGAAAATGTGCTGCTTATGCTGAATAATTGTTGTTTTGCATGCAGGAAGGGATCTGACTCATGGAAAGCTGTTCGCTTTAGTTTGTTATTTCTAAGTGTCTTTATAATCCTCAAGTTTATACAAACAGACTTTGACGCTGGCAAACTGAGCTAAGCAAGTTGTCTAGCTGTTTCAGAGAAGGCATGAGGCTCAGCTTAAATAATTTAGAGCTACTGTTGCTGTTCAGTCGCCCAGTCGTGCCCAGCTCGTCGCGGCCCCATGGACTGCAGCGGGCCAGGCTTCCCCGGCCTTCACTGTCTCCCAGAGCTGGCTCAGACTCGTGTCTGGTGAGTCAATGATGCCATCTAACCAACTCATCTTTCGTCACTGCCTTCTCCTCTTGCTCTAAGATCAGGGTCTGATCCTCCTACTTCACTGGAGACTGAACTTTTGTTAAGAAACTAATGCTGTCTGAATGCGGCACTTGAACTAAGCAACTGTGCCGCTTCCACAGCTACTGTCAGAAAGTGGGGCCCTTTCTGCATGTGCGAGGTGAGCGCTGCGGGTCCCTGACGACTCCGCCGCTGATGGCCAGTGAGCTCCCTGGGGCACAGCCTCGCTCTCTGCCGCCCCAACCTCGTCTCTTCCATCACTGCAGAGAGATTTGCCATCAGCAAACTTCCATCCTCCATTCTTGGTCCATGTGACACAGGGAGGACTTGGCTTTCATCCTTTGGCTCCAGAGATGAGTCTGTAGCTCAGGCCTAATTGAAAAGAACTTTCTCTCCTGGCCATCATGGCTGTTTCATGGGTAGGCATGTGACTCGGAGCCTATGAATCAAAATCAATTCTAAGACTTCTGTTGAATATTTGGAAAGTTAATAAAATTTCCTAATCAGATTGCCAACCTTAAGATGACCCAGCAGTCCCACTACTTGGCATAGACCCTGAGAAAATTATCACTGGAAAACACACATGCACCCCAATGTTCATAGCAGCACTATTTACAATAGCCAGGACATGGAAGCGACCTAGATGTCCATTGACAGAAGAATGGATAAAGCTGTGGTACATATATACCATGAAATAATAGTCAACCATAAAAAGGAACAGTTTGGAGTCAGTTCTAATGAGGTGGATGAAGGTAGAACTTATTACACAGAATGAAGTAAGTCAGAAAGAGAAAGGCAAATATAATGTATTAATGCATATATATTGAATCTAGAAAGATGGTGCTGATGAGCCTATCTGTAAGGCAGTAATGGAGATGTGATTGCAGAGAACAGACTTGTGGATCCAGGGAGCAAGGATAGGATGGGAAAATTGAGACAGTAGCCCTGAAACATGCACATTACCATAAGTAAAATTGATAGCCAGTGGGGCTTTGCTGTACAACACAGGGGTCTTGGGCCAGCACTCTGGGACAACCTGGAGGGGTGGGATGGGGTGGGAGGTGAGAGGGAGGTTCAGGAGGGAGGGAACATGTGTGTACCTAGGGCTGGTTCATGCTGATGTATGGCAGAAACCAACACAGTCCTGTAAATCAATTATCCTCCAATTAATAATAAATTCATGGGGGGTAATGGAATATATATATATGACTAATCTGAAATTATACATATTTGTAAATAACAACACTGTAAAATCATAAAAGTAAAATAAAATACTTGTGATGGGAAAAAATACATAAATAAGTTCATACAATAGATGATGTAAGTCTAGAGCTGTGAAACGCCTCACTGCCACACAGAAGGAATCCTGAATAAAGCCAAAGAGAAGAGTTTTTTCCTTGAAACAGATATTTATTTAACTCAAAATTACTTATTATTTAAATCACAGACTAGAGTACTATTGGATATTAATTCTTTCTTCATAATTAAATTTCTTCACATAATAAATATTTGACTTAAGCACTCCCACCATTTAATTTTTTATAGTATTCCTAAGTAATTTTCTTATAGCACTTGAAAAAGAACCAACATTTAAAAAGCAGTCCAGTAAAACCAACAGTCACTGAATAAATACAGCAAGACCATCTATGTTGTATATTAAGTTGAAAGTTAAAATAAATATAATTTGGAAAACTATCTACTCTATTTTGCCCCATTGAGGTTATAATGAAATTCCCAGGATGGGGACAATATAATGTTTGACCACTTTAAATGGCAATATCCAGGTACACCTGGATAATGCCAAAGAGAAGATTAATAAGAGAGCAAGAGCAAGACTACAGAGAAAGGGAAGATAAACAGAAAAAGAGAACGAGATGATTACAAAGTGTGAGCTCCTGGATAAAGTCACTTCTGAATCTATCCTTGCATTTTTCCATTACAGGACTTGATGAATTACTATTTCTACGAACAAATATCTGAACTGGCTTGCTATCACTTGCAACTGAAAACAGTCCTTTGAATACAAGCTGGTGTTTGTATTCAAAACACAGTAGAAGAAGAAAAAAACAGGAGAAAAGACAAAAAACTCTCATAAATAGGTCAATAAACAATGTTGACTTTATTCTAACAGATGCATATATCTTCTGAACTTAAGGCCTGGGTAATTATAAAGAGGTGAGTGGAATTTGGTAGATTTATGATGACATTAGCCAATAAGAATTTTAGAGGATACACAAAAAAATGGTGAATTATTTGGGTATTATTTAATAATGTGTGAAACTGGCTTGCATTATTTTAAATTTATGTACATATGTGTCTCTGTCAGCTTTGAACTAGAAAACTCTTAAAAATATAAACTCAGTCAAAGTAAAACACTTTGTTGCCAGGATCTGGACATTCATCTGGGTGACAGCACATCACACTCATGTCCTCTTTATAAGAGAACAAGTTAGGACATTTTCTCTACGGTTGTATTACGTTAACTTGGTCCTCATCTGGCTGTGCACTGTGCATGTTAAAAAGAAGCCCAGATAAGGTAAAATTAAAAAGGACCTCTTGACTGAGGAAGTGGAAGCAACGGAACGTGGACCCGTGCAAGTAGAATGATGGGCAATGAACCCACTGTAACTCACATCTTTCTTCCACTGAGAGCCTCAGATCTTAGTATCCTGTTCTTTCTCAGTTATTGATATGAAATTTCATTTTACAAAATCTAAACTGAATTTTAAAGTGCTACCTTTTTAACATTCCAAGATCAGTGCAAATTTGACTATGAGAGTAGTGAGATTCCATTCATTACACAACATTTGAGTCCTTGGTAGTTCTCAGCATAGGAAATAGTATTTTCAAACAAAAAACCTGCACTGTTACAAGGCACCAGTTTCCTTTTAACGGGGACCCACAGCAACAAAAGGATGACTTTACATATGCATTATTGCTATTATATTGCTACTATAATATCAGTGTTTTTGAGTTGAGAAGAGTAAAACATATACAGAAGAATGGACTTATTAAAAAAAAAATATTGTCATATTCTTCCTCAGGCATTTTTGGCTGCCTTTCTATCCAATAGGGAGGTAGGTCTGGGAGGCAGAAAGAAAAGAATAAATAATAACAAAAGCAATAAAAGGAGAAACCCCTTCTTCCCAGGAAAGAATCCATTTCAAATCTACTTGCACAGAGGACTTGCACAGAGCACAGAGAGAGGCACTCAGAAATAGAAATGATGTCTTCCTTGTGGTCAAGCATCAAAGGTCATTTCTAGGTTTGGTCCTGGCCTGGCACCCAAGGCACCCAAGAACTCCATTCCGAAACCCCCACACCTCTCTAGCTGTCTTTTGCACGAGTTAGACTACGAGCTGGCAATCAAAGGAGAGGAGGCTTGAAACTCAAAGTCCTGGAGGAGGAGCCATTGCTGATGGGAAAGCCCAGCGTGGGGGCATGGAGGTTGGAAACTAAAGTGGAGACAAGAAAATGAATTTTCAAGGTGAAATTACGGAAATGAAAACTTAAATGGATGACCCGTGTGGAGGTCGACACCTGTGCGAATGATGACAGTAGCAGAACTGAAAAATTCGGCGATGAGTGAGAGGCTGAGGCTGTGATAAGAAAGGACCACTGACCCGTGGAGTGTGAGCTTCAAAAGGGTTCGTGCTTCTTTTGGGGTGGAAGGGCAAGGAACAGAGACATTATTCAGAAAACCAGCAGACAGAGACGGTGGTGGACTATGATTCCAAAGAACCATCTTGCCCAGGTTTGGATGCTGATTTCTCTTACAAAATTCACAGGGCAAGGTTAGGAGGTGAAATCTAAAAAAGGAGATACATTTTTGCACATATTTGCAGGCTCTGGCCAGTCTCTAGAAGGACTGTTAATTTCTTCCTTCCTGAAGCTGTTCACAGGTGGGTCTGATCGGGACGCTTCCCATAAGATACTAGAACGACAGGTAGAGCTGGTCATCCTCAGTGTTTATCCATTGGTCGTGCACGGGGACCCACAGCAACAAAAGGATGACTTTACATATGCATTATTGCTATTATATTGCTACTATAATATCAGTGTTTTTGAGTTGAGAAGAGTAAAACATATACAGAAGAATGGACTTATTAAAAAAAAAATATTGTCATATTCTTCCTCAGGCATTTTTGGCTGCCTTTCTATCCAATAGGGAGGTAGGTCTGGGAGGCAGAAAGAAAAGAATAAATAATAACAAAAGCAATAAAAGGAGAAACCCCTTCTTCCCAGGAAAGAATCCATTTCAAATCTACTTGCACAGAGGACTTGCACAGAGCACAGAGAGAGGCACTCAGAAATAGAAATGATGTCTTCCTTGTGGTCAAGCATCAAAGGTCATTTCTAGGTTTGGTCCTGGCCTGGCACCCAAGGCACCCAAGAACTCCATTCCGAAACCCCCACACCTCTCTAGCTGTCTTTTGCACGAGTTAGACTACGAGCTGGCAATCAAAGGAGAGGAGGCTTGAAACTCAAAGTCCTGGAGGAGGAGCCATTGCTGATGGGAAAGCCCAGCGTGGGGGCATGGAGGTTGGAAACTAAAGTGGAGACAAGAAAATGAATTTTCAAGGTGAAATTACGGAAATGAAAACTTAAATGGATGACCCGTGTGGAGGTCGACACCTGTGCGAATGATGACAGTAGCAGAACTGAAAAATTCGGCGATGAGTGAGAGGCTGAGGCTGTGATAAGAAAGGACCACTGACCCGTGGAGTGTGAGCTTCAAAAGGGTTCGTGCTTCTTTTGGGGTGGAAGGGCAAGGAACAGAGACATTATTCAGAAAACCAGCAGACAGAGACGGTGGTGGACTATGATTCCAAAGAACCATCTTGCCCAGGTTTGGATGCTGATTTCTCTTACAAAATTCACAGGGCAAGGTTAGGAGGTGAAATCTAAAAAAGGAGATACATTTTTGCACATATTTGCAGGCTCTGGCCAGTCTCTAGAAGGACTGTTAATTTCTTCCTTCCTGAAGCTGTTCACAGGTGGGTCTGATCGGGACGCTTCCCATAAGATACTAGAACGACAGGTAGAGCTGGTCATCCTCAGTGTTTATCCATTGGTCGTGCAGGGTCTCCTAGGGAGGCAGAGGGAGGCTGTGGCTCTCTCTGGGGCCATAAAAGTGGAGACAGAAATATCTGGGAGCATCCATGCACGTGAACTCTTGTGGGAGGCAGACATCTTACTTGAATAATTAGTATCAAGACCTCAGACCAGGACTTTGAAAGAGGAAGGAGGTAACTACAAAACAGCAATGGGAACTGAAGGCCTTGTGGTAGGGCGGGGGTTGTCAATAGCTTCTGTGATAATGATCAATGGGTGCCTTCTTTGGCCACGAGGCCAAAGGCAAAGCAAGGCAAAACGAGGCAGGCAAAACCCTTTGCTCAAAGGCAGTGTATGACCCAGCCACCCAAGCGCGTCAGGGACAAAGGCAAAAATCAAGTACCCATCAGGGCCTGTGAAGAGCCAACTCATTGGGAAAAACCCTGATGCTGGGAAAGATTGAGAGCAGGAGGGAAGGGGCGACAGAGGATGAGATGGTTGGATGGCCTCACCGGCTCCATGGGCATGAGTTTAAGCAAACTCTGAGAGACAGTGAAGGACAGGGAAGTCTGGTGTGCTACAGTTCATGGGGTAGCAAAGAAATGGACATAGCAACTGAACAACAGCAAGGTGCCACTGAGCTTCTAAGCAGAGACTTGAGGCATGAGGCTCACTCAGGAGCAGAAGATGTTAGACAGATGAGCTCTTTCCAACAAGAAGTCTAGCTAAATCAACATCTACCAGGTCATTATAACTTGGTCATGGTGGACATGAGCTTCTGGCATTTTATAATGGCAATTTTGTCTTCACTTTCTTTAGGATCCCCTGAGTTCATAATATGCATTCTGTCCTGGTTTGTTCTGCTCAAGTTGATAGCATTGATTTTAAATCCTCCCAAGGTTTTTCACATGCAATATTAAAGCATCACCAGTAATCCAATTGCCTCTGTCTCCTCGAAGGCATCTAGAGCTCCGGAAAACCTGGATTGCAGCAGCAGTATGAAAATCTTTGTTAATACTTTTCTGGGAGAAGAGCCTGATGGCATGGCTGATGCATGGGTCTTAATACTAAATCCACAGAGAGTAGATGTCTACCAAGGAGTGAAGGGATCTTTCATGACAGGAATAAAGAAACGGAAAAAAACTAGATTTCCAGGGTCAGCACCAGCCCCCAGATGACGAGGCAGGCAAAACCCTTTGCTCAAAGGCAGGGTATGACCCAGCCACCCAAGCGCGTCAGGGACAAAGGCAAAAATCAAGTACCCATCAGGGCCTGTCATCCACAGGTGACCAAGAAGCAACTGGATGAGAAGGGAATTCTGCCTGCCAAGTCCACCTTCCACTCTGTTTTAATTTTTATGCTTCCATTTAGAAACGAAAGAGCCATGCCTTCTAGAAAACACACACTCAACAACACCACACTGCTTCAAATTTGTGTCACAGAGTTTTCGTCGCAGCGGGCTCTGGCAGGAGCAGCTTTCTCCCTGGGTTATCTAGAAGACGAAAACCATGTCGGTGAATGAAGATGAGAATTTATGAGTTAATCTTCACTTGTATATTAAAAAATTAGTTATAGAAGGGAAGTCCTAGAAATAGTCATGTTATTTCTAGAATATAGTTACTGTAGCATGATGATCGTCATCTAGGAGTAACTTGCATGAGCTGAAATGTATAGAGAGGTTTTCAAGCAGTCTTTGGGACTTTTTTTCATAGAACTGTATTTACATATTTCTTGAATCCTGACCAAAATATGGGATTTTTCTAATTCCTTTTCATTCTCCAGTTGAGGCATGAGGCTCACTCAGGAGCAGAAGATGTTAGACAGTTTTAAAGCTAAATCAACATCTACCAGGTCATTATAACTTGGTCATGGTGGACATGAGCTTCTGGCATTTTATAATGGCAATTTTGTCTTCACTTTCTTTAGGATCCCCTGAGTTCATAATATGCATTCTGTCCTGGTTTGTTCTGCTCAAGTTGATAGCATTGATTTTAAATCCTCCCAAGGTTTTTCACATGCAATATTAAAGCATCACCAGTAATCCAATTGCCTCTGTCTCCTCGAAGGCATCTAGAGCTCCGGAAAACCTGGATTGCAGCAGCAGTATGAAAATCTTTGTTAATACTTTTCTGGGAGAAGAGCCTGATGGCATGGCTGATGCATGGGTCTTAATACTAAATCCACAGAGAGTAGATGTCTACCAAGGAGTGAAGGGATCTTTCATGACAGGAATAAAGAAACGGAAAAAAACTAGATTTCCAGGGTCAGCACCAGCCCCCAGATGACGAGGCAGGCAAAACCCTTTGCTCAAAGGCAGGGTATGACCCAGCCACCCAAGCGCGTCAGGGACAAAGGCAAAAATCAAGTACCCATCAGGGCCTGTCATCCACAGGTGACCAAGAAGCAACTGGATGAGAAGGGAATTCTGCCTGCCAAGTCCACCTTCCACTCTGTTTTAATTTTTATGCTTCCATTTAGAAACGAAAGAGCCATGCCTTCTAGAAAACACACACTCAACAACACCACACTGCTTCAAATTTGTGTCACAGAGTTTTCGTCGCAGTGGGCTCTGGCAGGAGCAGCTTTCTCCCTGGGTTATCTAGAAGACGAAAACCATGTCGGTGAATGAAGATGAGAATTTATGAGTTAATCTTCACTTGTATATTAAAAAATTAGTTATAGAAGGGAAGTCCTAGAAATAGTCATGTTATTTCTAGAATATAGTTACTGTAGCATGATGATCGTCATCTAGGAGTAACTTGCATGAGCTGAAATGTATAGAGAGGTTTTCAAGCAGTCTTTGGGACTTTTTTTCATAGAACTGTATTTACATATTTCTTGAATCCTGACCAAAATATGGGATTTTTCTAATTCCTTTTCATTCTCCAGTTGATTTGAAGTTAAAGAACTTTTGTCAGGAAAGGGCAAGGCTTTTGTTTGTCGAGTCTTTTGATCACTTTTTTCCTTTTGCTGTAAATCTAAGAAGCTCACTACATGAAGTCCAGTTTCAATGGAAAGTGTTTATAAATTATAATACTGATCTAAGGTTTGTATTTATCATTACCTTGATGTTCACAAGCATCATAATTAAATCATTTTATCAGATGCATTATTGAGTCTCCACATCAATATATTCTCATGTAATTCATAAAGCCTCCTAGGGTGGCAGGGCATGGTTTATAATAATTTTGTTATTATGAGTGAGGAAATTGATTTTTTTAATATGTGAAAGATATAACTTCTTTAAAATGTTAAACCTGAAATTCAAATGATCTAAATTCAAACCTTAGAGTCTTCATACTAAATCATAAGACTTTGTCATCATAGTGTCTAATTCATTTTCCACTGCTCTTTTAGCTCAATAAATAGAATCTGTAAAAATATGTATTCATTGTACACATTATTCTTTAAAGCCTAGAACTCAGATGGACACTGTATTCCTTCCTTGGGGTGGTGGTAACACAAGACCTCAAACCTGATGATTTAAACTGCACCAGTTCATCTCTCCCTCCTCTGGAGGCCAAGATCAAGGTGTCGGCAGGGCAGTACCCCATGAAGCCGCCAAGGACAGCCCTCCTTTGCCCCTGCCAGCTCGTGGGGAACCTGCCTTCCTCCTGGCCACCTCATTCTCCTCTGCCTCCTCTTCACACGGTCTCCGCTCTGTGTGCCTGCTCCCCTCTCTTTTTATAATGACCCTTGCTATTGGATTTGGACCCACCACGGCCTCCATAGCTCCAGAGCTTGAATTTAAGTACTTCTACAAAAAGAGTTGCTACAAATGAGGTTGGAGTCACAGTGTCCAGGACGTGGACCCACGTCTGGAGGAAGTCACCATCCAAACCCCTGCAGATGCCAGTCCTCGACTATTTCTCAAGAAAGACAGGACATGTACCACTCCTACCCCATGCCTGACCATTATAACTGGAGACTTTTGAGTAGGCAGCATTTTATAGTGGCTATATGGAAAGTAACTTGGAATCTGAAAAGTAGAAGTTAAAAGTCTTTGACAAAAGTTTTATTAAAACCTGGGTTTCCCTGGTAGCTGAGTGATAAAGAGTTTGCCTGCCAATGCAGGAGACATGGGCTCGATCCCTGATCCGGGAAGACCCCACATGCTGCGGAGCAATTAAGCCTGTGAGCCGCAACGATGGAGCCTGTGCTCTAGAGCCTCGGAGCCACAACTATGGAGCCCATGGGCCGCAACTACTGAAGCCTGTGTGCTCTAGAGGCCAAATTCTACAACAAGAGAAGTCACCACAACAAGCCTGCTCACCTCAACTAGACAGTAGCCCCCACTCCCTGCAACTAGAGAAGAGCCCCTGGCAGCAGTGAAAACCCAGAATAGCCAAAATAGATAAATAAATAAAATTTTTTAAAAAAGTTTTACGAAAACCTTTCAGATATTTTTAAAAGTTATTAATAATAAAAACACAAAGCTTGCCAGTTCAGCTTGTTGTAAAAAAGCAGGAAAAAATGTGCTGACAGTACTAAGGTTTCAGGACGACTACTTAAACTCGCTCAATCAATAAACAAATTATTCTTTAAAGCCTAGAACTCAGATGGACACTGTATTCCTTCCTTGGGGTGGTGGTAACACAAGACCTCAAACCTGATGATTTAAACTGCACCAGTTCATCTCTCCCTCCTCTGGAGGCCAAGATCAAGGTGTCGGCAGGGCAGTACCCCATGAAGCCGCCAAGGACAGCCCTCCTTTGCCCCTGCCAGCTCGTGGGGAACCTGCCTTCCTCCTGGCCACCTCATTCTCCTCTGCCTCCTCTTCACACGGTCTCCGCTCTGTGTGCCTGCTCCCCTCTCTTTTTATAATGACCCTTGCTATTGGATTTGGACCCACCACGGCCTCCATAGCTCCAGAGCTTGAATTTAAGTACTTCTACAAAAAGAGTTGCTACAAATGAGGTTGGAGTCACAGTGTCCAGGACGTGGACCCACGTCTGGAGGAAGTCACCATCCAAACCCCTGCAGATGCCAGTCCTCGACTATTTCTCAAGAAAGACAGGACATGTACCACTCCTACCCCATGCCTGACCATTATAACTGGAGACTTTTGAGTAGGCAGCATTTTATAGTGGCTATATGGAAAGTAACTTGGAATCTGAAAAGTAGAAGTTAAAAGTCTTTGACAAAAGTTTTATTAAAACCTGGGTTTCCCTGGTAGCTGAGTGATAAAGAGTTTGCCTGCCAATGCAGGAGACATGGGCTCGATCCCTGATCCGGGAAGACCCCACATGCTGCGGAGCAATTAAGCCTGTGAGCCGCAACGATGGAGCCTGTGCTCTAGAGCCTCGGAGCCACAACTATGGAGCCCATGGGCCGCAACTACTGAAGCCTGTGTGCTCTAGAGGCCAAATTCTACAACAAGAGAAGTCACCACAACAAGCCTGCTCACCTCAACTAGACAGTAGCCCCCACTCCCTGCAACTAGAGAAGAGCCCCTGGCAGCAGTGAAAACCCAGAATAGCCAAAATAGATAAATAAATAAAATTTTTTAAAAAAGTTTTACGAAAACCTTTCAGATATTTTTAAAAGTTATTAATAATAAAAACACAAAGCTTGCCAGTTCAGCTTGTTGTAAAAAAGCAGGAAAAAATGTGCTGACAGTACTAAGGTTTCAGGACGCACTACTTAAACTCGCTCATCATCACAGACTCCCACAGATTCAGTCAACGTGCCCCCGATTTCCTGGCACCCAGTTCTCCTTGCCTTCTGGATACAGGAGAGAAGTATACATCCTGGCCTCTTGGAAGGACGGTAGAAATTACAGGCACCACTTCCATGAAGAAGCATTCTAGCTAAGGGCGCTGGCTCTGTTCCCCACTTCTTCTCTGGCACGGCTACTGCAGAAGGGCGCTGCTGAGGAAGGATGGGACCGAGCTCTGGGTGGAGGACAGCACAGCGGGCCTGCGCACTCTCGCGGCTCCTGGTGGATTTCACGCAAGGCAGAAGTACATCTGTGTGTTGCCAGCTACTGACAACTGGGGGTGTTTGTTAGTCTGGCCTAACCTAATCCTCGCTGACTACAACAGTTATTTATGTTACTACTAGGATTATAGGCTGCCATGACAAAACTCCATGCTATGTGACTAGGATTAGTGTTGATCCTGGGGAGGGGGAGGTAGCTATGGACGGCTAGCTCCCATGGAGCGGGAAGGTGGCAATCAGTCAAGCCAGTGGGAAATCGTTCAACAATGTTACCACTTACAATAATTTACGAGACAGAAATAAACTTGTCAGTCTAGAAAAAAGATTAACTAGAAAAGTAGACCATCTGCTGGCTAATGGTAGCCAATCTCGGGAAGGCAGCATGAGAAAGAAAAAGAGGCGAACTCAGAAAGGACAGAACAGTTTGCCACTGGGAATAAAGCAAAGCAGAAGAAGACAGAAACTTGGAGTCCAGTAGGGCTTCCCTAGCGGTTCCGTAGTAAAAGAATCTGCCTGCCAACTCAGGAGACGTGAGTTGGATTTCTGGGTCAGGAAGATCCCCTGGAGGAGGCGTGGCAGCCCACTCCCGTATTCTTGCCTGGAGAATCCCATGGACAGAGGAGCCTGGTGGGCTATAGTCCACGGGATTGCAAAGAGTCACAGGACTGAGAACAAACAGTTCTCAGTTCTGAGACAACTTTGTGCAAGACAGGAAAGTGAAATCTAAGCATCAAAACAGGGATTGAATCAAGGGTGTGGCTACCACACGACACTGAAATCTGGGAATCGATTAAATCATCTCAGAATAAAGATGTGATTAAAAGTGAGGCACCTCATTCATCCTTTCAATTGGACCAAAAAAAAAAAAAAAAGCAAAAACGGTAAACAAAAATAATCTATTTTTTTTTTGTAAGAAATGACCATGTTGGGAGCTTTGATATTGTTAGAGGGTGAGAGGAAGAGAGAGAGAGAAACGGAGGAAGAGAGAAGAAATAAGAAAGTAAATCAAATCACAGCAAACCTTGTGGGTGTGAAATGGGTCCATAGAGCTGTGCAGAACCAAGTAGATAAGAAGTATATGAAACTTTTGAGAGGATTTCATGCCAAAGGAAGCCTGAGCCTGAACTCAAAGAGACTGTGGTTTTTGTAACTTAAAATCAGCCTTTGGAATTAATCATTCTTGGGCAGAGAATGGGGGAAGAAATTTCCTTATGCCTCAAGGGGAGTATTTCCCAAAGGAGAACAGAGGAACAAGTCACCTTCCAGAGTGGGGAGCCAGGAGTCACCAAGAACACAGACGGGGCAGCTCTTCTTGGGGATCAGAAATGGGACTTCATCTGGAACATTCCATGTGGTCCTCACAGTGACAGTGCATTTCAGAACTGTCTTCATAGTCTATGGATCATGGCGGGTGGGGAGAAAACAACCTTTCTTTTAACCTCACCTGTCTCTATGAAATGAAGGAGGTCCCTCTGGTCCCCTCGCTGCACCACCATGTCCTCAGCAGAGAAGAAAAGAGGCGAACTCAGAAAGGACAGAACAGTTTGCCACTGGGAATAAAGCAAAGCAGAAGAAGACAGAAACTTGGAGTCCAGTAGGGCTTCCCTAGCGGTTCCGTAGTAAAAGAATCTGCCTGCCAACTCAGGAGACGTGAGTTGGATTTCTGGGTCAGGAAGATCCCCTGGAGGAGGCGTGGCAGCCCACTCCCGTATTCTTGCCTGGAGAATCCCATGGACAGAGGAGCCTGGTGGGCTATAGTCCACGGGATTGCAAAGAGTCACAGGACTGAGAACAAACAGTTCTCAGTTCTGAGACAACTTTGTGCAAGACAGGAAAGTGAAATCTAAGCATCAAAACAGGGATTGAATCAAGGGTGTGGCTACCACACGACACTGAAATCTGGGAATCGATTAAATCATCTCAGAATAAAGATGTGATTAAAAGTGAGGCACCTCATTCATCCTTTCAATTGGACCAAAAAAAAAAAAAAAAGCAAAAACGGTAAACAAAAATAATCTATTTTTTTTTTGTAAGAAATGACCATGTTGGGAGCTTTGATATTGTTAGAGGGTGAGAGGAAGAGAGAGAGAGAAACGGAGGAAGAGAGAAGAAATAAGAAAGTAAATCAAATCACAGCAAACCTTGTGGGTGTGAAATGGGTCCATAGAGCTGTGCAGAACCAAGTAGATAAGAAGTATATGAAACTTTTGAGAGGATTTCATGCCAAAGGAAGCCTGAGCCTGAACTCAAAGAGACTGTGGTTTTTGTAACTTAAAATCAGCCTTTGGAATTAATCATTCTTGGGCAGAGAATGGGGGAAGAAATTTCCTTATGCCTCAAGGGGAGTATTTCCCAAAGGAGAACAGAGGAACAAGTCACCTTCCAGAGTGGGGAGCCAGGAGTCACCAAGAACACAGACGGGGCAGCTCTTCTTGGGGATCAGAAATGGGACTTCATCTGGAACATTCCATGTGGTCCTCACAGTGACAGTGCATTTCAGAACTGTCTTCATAGTCTATGGATCATGGCGGGTGGGGAGAAAACAACCTTTCTTTTAACCTCACCTGTCTCTATGAAATGAAGGAGGTCCCTCTGGTCCCCTCGCTGCACCACCATGTCCTCAGCCTGCTGTTTGTTTGGGGAAAAAACTTTAGCCAAAGAATAAGTTTAATCAAAAATTGAGAACATGCAGAAACAAAGGAAAACAGTTAAAGGAGACTAAATAATAATAGTTTAGTCATTAAGCAGAATCAAGGACTTTTAGTTTCCCTCAAGATAATACGCTGAGCCACATCCTGTGAGCTGTCTTACAGATACCAAACCTCACCAGGTGGAGAAGTCAACTACATGATGAGGAGACTGTAGCTGAAAGGGTTTCACCTCGATTTGAGACTTAAATCCAGGGCCCAGACCTGATCAAACCCTGCTTGGGACTTGAACCCAGCCAAAATCCTGTCTGGGACTCGAACCCATGTGGCTGGAACTTAATCCAGCACTCACCCAACGTCTAGACCCACTGAGGCTCAGGTTCTTCCTGCCTCAATGCAGAAGGAATTCAGCGAGAAGGAGAGTGATAGAAAAGAGAAGCATGTATTAGGATAGGGTACTTGTAAGCGGGGTGGGCGGGCGGGTGGGCAAGCTCTGCTCTCCCTTCAATTGAGTGGGCAGCCATATATATAGGATGATGGAAGATCGCCCCCCTCAAGTAGATACAGATGCAAGACATACATCATTAGTTCTTTCTTTGCCAGCTCCTCCTTCATCAGCTGTTTATACCCAGTCGAGCCTGCTTTACTGAACAAGGAGCAGCTCTCCTGAATTATCATCAACTCACTGGCCTCCCAACTTTTCTCAGGTTTCACCCTTCTGCCTACCGTCCCCTACTAGGACTCTACAACCACCTGCCTATTCTACTCTGTCCCTATCATAGCCACGACCTAAGCTGCCACAATTCTGAGAAGTGGCCCCAGAGAAATGGGAACAAACTGACCATGGAACTGAAAACTGACTGTCCTTACAACAGTAAAGACGACACTGGTCAGACCACCGATGGCCAATTTCAAGATGACTGTCAGAGCTCACCATGCTGTTGCCGCGTGCAGCCCCCTCCCTCTGTCTATAAAACCTCTAGTCCCCTGATCGTCAGCGGAGGAAGTCAGCCTTTGGACAGACGTCTGCCCTCCCCTTCTCTTGTTGGCCTCCAAAATAAAGCACAGCTTCCTTTCCACCAACCTGGGCTCTTAACTGGCTTCTAAGCAGCAAGCAGCCGGACCCCACTTCTGGTTACATCTGTGCCAATAGGAGCCACATTCTTGTCTGAGATCCTGGACTTTGTGCTGCATGAGAGCTTTGGGGTTGTTTCCCTGGACTGTGGACTGAGGATGAGAGGAAAGAATATTTGGTTGCGGGTAGAGTGCTCCACCGCTGAATTCAGGACTGTTTACTGATGCCGAATCCTCCTCCTTTCAGGCTCACAGACAATGGTGTTCACCCTCCCGGGAGGTCGGAGCAGCCGCGTGACCGCCTGGGCTAACTGGATGTGAGCAGAAGTCCTGTCACTTCTGGACAGAGCCATTTAATGGCAGCATTGATTCTCCCCGGCGTGACCGTTTGGGAAGCGCGTGTTGGTGAAGAGGTGCCATGCAGAAATCACGTGGAGGAACTCTGTTCCGTTGTCATTTCAGCCCATAGAAGATTTAAGTATGTGAGCAACTGACTCTGTCTTAGGTCACTTCAATTTCTTTGTCACTGCAGCATGGCTTAGACCATCTTGACTAACCCAGGACCAATGCTAAAATCTGAATAAATACGTTCAATTTCCTTTTGTTTTTACCTTTTTTCAATTTTTTTTAATTTCCAAAATCAGATGCAAGACATACATCATACTTTTCCCCCAGCTGTTTATACCCAGTCGAGCCTGCTTTACTGAACAAGGAGCAGCTCTCCTGAATTATCATCAACTCACTGGCCTCCCAACTTTTCTCAGGTTTCACCCTTCTGCCTACCGTCCCCTACTAGGACTCTACAACCACCTGCCTATTCTACTCTGTCCCTATCATAGCCACGACCTAAGCTGCCACAATTCTGAGAAGTGGCCCCAGAGAAATGGGAACAAACTGACCATGGAACTGAAAACTGACTGTCCTTACAACAGTAAAGACGACACTGGTCAGACCACCGATGGCCAATTTCAAGATGACTGTCAGAGCTCACCATGCTGTTGCCGCGTGCAGCCCCCTCCCTCTGTCTATAAAACCTCTAGTCCCCTGATCGTCAGCGGAGGAAGTCAGCCTTTGGACAGACGTCTGCCCTCCCCTTCTCTTGTTGGCCTCCAAAATAAAGCACAGCTTCCTTTCCACCAACCTGGGCTCTTAACTGGCTTCTAAGCAGCAAGCAGCCGGACCCCACTTCTGGTTACATCTGTGCCAATAGGAGCCACATTCTTGTCTGAGATCCTGGACTTTGTGCTGCATGAGAGCTTTGGGGTTGTTTCCCTGGACTGTGGACTGAGGATGAGAGGAAAGAATATTTGGTTGCGGGTAGAGTGCTCCACCGCTGAATTCAGGACTGTTTACTGATGCCGAATCCTCCTCCTTTCAGGCTCACAGACAATGGTGTTCACCCTCCCGGGAGGTCGGAGCAGCCGCGTGACCGCCTGGGCTAACTGGATGTGAGCAGAAGTCCTGTCACTTCTGGACAGAGCCATTTAATGGCAGCATTGATTCTCTCCCCCGGCGTGACCGTTTGGGAAGCGCGTGTTGGTGAAGAGGTGCCATGCAGAAATCACGTGGAGGAACTCTGTTCCGTTGTCATTTCAGCCCATAGAAGATTTAAGTATGTGAGCAACTGACTCTGTCTTAGGTCACTTCAATTTCTTTGTCACTGCAGCATGGCTTAGACCATCTTGACTAACCCAGGACCAATGCTAAAATCTGAATAAATACGTTCATCAATACTTCTGTCGCCTTGTGATTATTGAGCTCATTTTTCACTCTTCTATTTTAAAAGAAGGCAGCTAATAGATAATCTAAAAAATGATAGCTTCAGGCTAATTCTCAGTGATCTGCTGCATTATTTTATGTCTGGTAAATCTTTCCTTCAAAATAAAAGAGTAATTTCAGCTTTATTAAGAGCAGTCAAATATCAACGGTTTGATTCAAAAAGAATAATTATTACTAAGTAGGGTTCTTTCTCAAAACTAAAATCAGTAGATAAGAGCAATCTTTTTGAGTTTTGGTTTTTTTTAAGAATGACCATGCTTGGACCTCGAATGTCATTAGAGCCCAATTTTCAGCATGAATTCATCTACCTCAAACCCCAGACATTTTACGTGATCTGGTGAGTGAAAAAGTTCTGTGGACCAAGAAAATTACTTAGTGATAAATTATGTGAGAAATACCCTGACAGCTCTCCCCGTCTTCTCACCCGGCTAGGAAACGCATTTCTTCTCCTCCCAGCTCTGCTGTCACTTTGAAAACCATCCAATAAATTGGTCGTACCTATCCTACTTACCCGTAGGTCAAAAAGAGAGAGAGAGAGAGAGAGACATCATTTCATGAATTGAGATTAGGGTACCTTTGCCAAAATCTAATAAATTCTTTAAAGTTACATTAACACTCTCCAAGGCCAAAGAGGAAACACAAAGTCATCTGCTTATGGGTGTAACTATTTCAAACAAACCCCCTGCAAATTCAATACTGTCAGAATGTCCTCTTGGCAGAAAGGGTAGGTTCCACCCGGGCTTTTGCTGACAGAGAACACTACCTGCGATGCTGTTTGTTACAGAAGCTCAGGTGCCACCGCTGAGCGCAAGTGGAGACACTGGGCAATTATCCTTCAGCTCATCATCTACAGGCATCGTCAGTGGTACGGGTTTCAGTCAGAGCTACATTCAGGGCAATTTACCTGCAGGAGTCACCAGTTCCCACCTGCTAATAAAGGTTTCCCAGGTCCCCCAGCGGTAAACGGGGAGAGCTCCGGGTGGAAGACTTTCCACCTTGGGGCACAGCCTGAACTTGAAGGCTCACGGATGGATCACAAATTGCCAGGCGTGCCTGTGTGTCCCTGGTGCACCGGGGAGCCCTGCAGAACCACATTCTGGCCCTTTGATTATTCACTGTCTTGTCCGGGTCTGGAGGACTTTTCAGAAGCTGACAGCGCTTTTACAATTTAATTGGTGTTGACACCTTTTGAAGCCATGCCTCGAGGCGCTCGGGTCGTTGTGAGGTTCTCTGTGCCTCTCCGCTGCCTGCACTTGGCTACCTGATAGCCTGGGGTGCCTGCGCTCCTATTCACGTACACACTTGTTGTGGGTCCTCTCACAGGAGCCCTTGTTAAATGCCCAGCAGGCAGCAGCGAATGGAGATTTTGACTATGTGGGATTGGAGGCTCTCGAAATAATGGAGAATAAACTATACATAGAAAAGTAGCCCTGTTGTGGGCTGTTGGTCTCACCAAAAATTTACCCCAGAGAAGCTCGAATCTACCTGCTCGAGGCTGCAGGCCTGGCAGCGGGGTGTGTGCTGCCCCTCTTGGACTACCCGGACTAGAACATTCCTCCTTCATTAGTTCCAACTGGGTGTCTTCCTTCTTCCAGCAACACTGTCTCAGATCCATTGCCCGGGTAACATTAGGATGCTGCCTTGCTCTTGGACTCTGTTAGCTCAAAGTTTCAGAAAGAGACACACAAAAAGAGTGAGTCCTGCATTTTTTCTTCGGGTTCATTTGGGCATGAGTGTCTTTTCACCCCTCAAGAGGCCTGCTTGACAGGCACCTTAGTTCTTAGTTGCCAGCAGGGACAGGCTGGGTAACCGTCATCTTTTATAGATCTTTGCTCAATTTGCTGTATTTAAAATATCAAGATTTCCAGTCACTGTTATCAACTTCAGGCTATGAAGCAAATTTTCTTGTTCACAAATCCCATTAAAAAATAGCCTTGCCTATGGAAGTGTTGAGATTTCTGGAAAGGCTTCTGGTTCCCCTAACCATCAGAGTTATTCCGTCTAGAGTGAAAATAATAAATCATAAGGATGCTTGAATTTTTAAATAATAAGTCATACGGATTGTTTGAGACTATCAGTTCCATATTAGCAGGTTTTCCCCAGCGGTAAACGGGGAGAGCTCCGGGTGGAAGACTTTCCACCTTGGGGCACAGCCTGAACTTGAAGGCTCACGGATGGATCACAAATTGCCAGGCGTGCCTGTGTGTCCCTGGTGCACCGGGGAGCCCTGCAGAACCACATTCTGGCCCTTTGATTATTCACTGTCTTGTCCGGGTCTGGAGGACTTTTCAGAAGCTGACAGCGCTTTTACAATTTAATTGGTGTTGACACCTTTTGAAGCCATGCCTCGAGGCGCTCGGGTCGTTGTGAGGTTCTCTGTGCCTCTCCGCTGCCTGCACTTGGCTACCTGATAGCCTGGGGTGCCTGCGCTCCTATTCACGTACACACTTGTTGTGGGTCCTCTCACAGGAGCCCTTGTTAAATGCCCAGCAGGCAGCAGCGAATGGAGATTTTGACTATGTGGGATTGGAGGCTCTCGAAATAATGGAGAATAAACTATACATAGAAAAGTAGCCCTGTTGTGGGCTGTTGGTCTCACCAAAAATTTACCCCAGAGAAGCTCGAATCTACCTGCTCGAGGCTGCAGGCCTGGCAGCGGGGTGTGTGCTGCCCCTCTTGGACTACCCGGACTAGAACATTCCTCCTTCATTAGTTCCAACTGGGTGTCTTCCTTCTTCCAGCAACACTGTCTCAGATCCATTGCCCGGGTAACATTAGGATGCTGCCTTGCTCTTGGACTCTGTTAGCTCAAAGTTTCAGAAAGAGACACACAAAAAGAGTGAGTCCTGCATTTTTTCTTCGGGTTCATTTGGGCATGAGTGTCTTTTCACCCCTCAAGAGGCCTGCTTGACAGGCACCTTAGTTCTTAGTTGCCAGCAGGGACAGGCTGGGTAACCGTCATCTTTATAGATCTTTGCTCAATTTGCTGTATTTAAAATATCAAGATTTCCAGTCACTGTTATCAACTTCAGGCTATGAAGCAAATTTTCTTGTTCACAAATCCCATTAAAAAATAGCCTTGCCTATGGAAGTGTTGAGATTTCTGGAAAGGCTTCTGGTTCCCCTAACCATCAGAGTTATTCCGTCTAGAGTGAAAATAATAAATCATAAGGATGCTTGAATTTTTTTAAATAATAAGTCATACGGATGTTTGAGTTTTTTAAAACAGATTCAAAAATAAAGACTATCAGTTCCATATTAGGTTACTGTCCTAGAAGATAAAATATTTCAGGGAGAGAAAGTGCATTCTGAAAAAAGATTAACAATGGTTATAGGAAACTCTAAGATGGATTACAAAAAGCACTGCCTTGTAATTTTCAAAGAGGTATAAAAACATACTCCAGTATTCCCACTTGAATAAAGATGGTGAATATCACAACATGTGCAGTTAAAAAAAAGAATTTTTTTGTCCCACCTAAATTAGCTGTTCTGAGTACTCTCCTACCCCCTTCCAGTGCCTTTTACTGGAAGCTTTCTCTATCCCTTTTTTCTTTAATAAAACTTTTTCTGTAAGAAAAAAGAAGAATTTTTAAAGTTAAAAAAGCACTCCCCTTTAAAAGTTTACATTGTTATGTTATCTAAATGGACTGTATTTTCAGGCCATTCTAAAAATCAAAGTATACATAAAAATATGAATATCATCAGCCATAATTTTCTAGGGAACAAGTGTAAATATTTTCCAACAAATCTGAACACACTGAAGACAATTGACAACCAAAATGGTTTCTATTTGAAATCATATTGCCAGCACAGGATTTAAGAGAGAAATCTTTTGTCTCAACAAGAAATAATTAACTTTCTTCAAGACTAAATGAACAGGCCAAAAAAAAAAAAAAGAGAGAGAATGAATTAAAAAAGGATTCCTTAACTGGATGAAGAGACGTTTAGAGGGCAAACTTGTCTTCTACCTGTGAAAAGCTCTTAGAAATGAAAGCTTATGTTATTCTTTTAGCACGGCAAAGCCAGGGGGAGATGAAACTATTTCCAGTCATAGGTAGCAACAAGGAGCAAAGTGAAAAATTATTATGAACTTGCTTACCGTGATCAAAAAATGGTATTAGAATTTACAGGGTTGAAATGGAGGTGTGACTTGGGCTTTTAATTTTCTGCAGAACATCAGACGCAAAGGAAAGCATTGTCTGTTAGCCTACATCAAGGGCCAGCATGCCCTCTGCCACGTATTAGAATTTCATTTTTGAGTGAAAATAATAAATCATAAGGATGCTTGAATTTTTAAATAATAAGTCATACGGATGTTTGAGTTTTTTAAAACAGATTCAAAAATAAAGACTATCAGTTCCATATTAGGTTACTGTCCTAGAAGATAAAATATTTCAGGGAGAGAAAGTGCATTCTGAAAAAAGATTAACAATGGTTATAGGAAACTCTAAGATGGATTACAAAAAGCACTGCCTTGTAATTTTCAAAGAGGTATAAAAACATACTCCAGTATTCCCACTTGAATAAAGATGGTGAATATCACAACATGTGCAGTTAAAAAAAAGAATTTTTTTGTCCCACCTAAATTAGCTGTTCTGAGTACTCTCCTACCCCCTTCCAGTGCCTTTTACTGGAAGCTTTCTCTATCCCTTTTTTCTTTAATAAAACTTTTTCTGTAAGAAAAAAGAAGAATTTTTAAAGTTAAAAAAAAAGCACTCCCTTAAATGTTTACATTGTTATGTTATCTAAATGGACTGTATTTTCAGGCCATTCTAAAAATCAAAGTATACATAAAAATATGAATATCATCAGCCATAATTTTCTAGGGAACAAGTGTAAATATTTTCCAACAAATCTGAACACACTGAAGACAATTGACAACCAAAATGGTTTCTATTTGAAATCATATTGCCAGCACAGGATTTAAGAGAGAAATCTTTTGTCTCAACAAGAAATAATTAACTTTCTTCAAGACTAAATGAACAGGCCAAAAAAAAAAAAAAGAGAGAGAATGAATTAAAAAAGGATTCCTTAACTGGATGAAGAGACGTTTAGAGGGCAAACTTGTCTTCTACCTGTGAAAAGCTCTTAGAAATGAAAGCTTATGTTATTCTTTTAGCACGGCAAAGCCAGGGGGAGATGAAACTATTTCCAGTCATAGGTAGCAACAAGGAGCAAAGTGAAAAATTATTATGAACTTGCTTACCGTGATCAAAAAATGGTATTAGAATTTACAGGGTTGAAATGGAGGTGTGACTTGGGCTTTTAATTTTCTGCAGAACATCAGACGCAAAAGGGAAAGCATTGTCTGTTAGCCTACATCAAGGGCCAGCATGCCCCTCTGCCACTGTATCATTTGGGAGTCCTGCAATTTTCAGGACTGCAGGGAAGCCCCTCAATTTCTCTGAGGCTCATTTCTTCATCTGAGAAATGGGACGACCTACTTCCCTAGGCTGCTGTGAGGAATAAGTTAGATAATACATGTGCCAGGATCCATGACGTACCCACGAAACAGCCAATGAACACTTCATTAGGTTTGGAAGAGGGGGGATTTGTTCTTGTGGTTTTTGGTTTTGTCGCTGTTTCAAGCCATGACACAAAATTTTCTCTTTTATACTACAGAAGCCATCATGCATCCTGGAAGAAAACTGTAAAACCTTCTGCAGAGGCGGCAAGCCTATTGTGGCGATCTGGAGCAAACCTCAGAACCAGCGTCAGGAAACTGGGGCTGGACGAACCATTGGCTGGGATAACATCGGGGTTGGGGGGATGTTTCGGAATTGCTCTAGATGTCTAGCTATCAACCCTTTTCAAGAAGGAACTTCTGTGTGAATGAACCTCCAGAGGGAAAAAGAGAGTTCAGAAGTGCCGGGTTATGGAATTATGAATCATGAAATCCTTACAGGTTGATCTTGAGAGATCTCCACCATATCTGGGTGATAGAAACATGGATAAACGAAGCAAGCCAGTCGACTGCCCTGCCTCTCAGCTCTGACATCCGTCAGTGTGATGCGGCTCATTCGTCCTGTGTTGTATTCCTCTGAGCGCCCCTTTCCAGGCCCCATGCTGGGGATATTGGAAGAAGAAAGCATAATTCATGTCCTTAAGCTCATACTCTAGGAAGCGCCTTCATTCTGTCACCCCTGCCAAGCCTTCCCAACCCAGGGATCGAACCTGGGTCCCCTACATTGCAGGCAAATTCTTTACTGTCTGAGCCACCTGAGAAGTCCAAGGAGAAGGGAGACTGTGTTTTATTCATCTTTGCATCTTCACAGTGCTTAGTATTTAGTGTCATTTAACAAACACATACGAAGCACATATTAATGAATGAATGAGGGAACGCATACAGAAATGGTGCTGTCAGGATAAGTTCACAGTTCAGAGAATGAAGATAGTCAGCATTTCTCAGATCTCAGACAGGTATTCTCTAATGGCACAGAAGTGGCCTCCTCTACGTACAGACTGCGATGTGAATTTTTTACGTATGTTTTGCATCGACTTCTCACTCTTGTCTCGAGGCCGCACAGCAGCAGGAACCCTGCCCCGCCAGCTCTCCCAGTGCTCAGCACCTGGCCAGGTGTCTGCCGTGGAGAAGGAGCTACATCAACGCATGGTGAATGAATTACTGGATTGATTGACCATGATAGGAAACTAGGATTGGGGCGCACATTTCAGAGGAAGAATCAGAAAGAGCTCAGTTGGTGGGGTGGGGGTGTTGAATTTGAGATGAAAGTAGCACAGCCTAGTGAAGTCACACGGCAAGTTGCTAAGAGATTTGTCTGGAAACCAAAGCGAGGTCAGAGCTGGTGTCTCAGATACAGACATGGGAGCCACCTTCTCTCCTGGCTCAGGACATGACTCAGAGCAGACGGTAAGTAAGCTATTGTTGAGAGGTTGCTCGAGGCAGAAATTTTTGAGACAGAGGGATCAGGGGGTCAAGGGAAGGAAACTATATTCTTAACTACCACACAGTATCTCCTATTGCTCTTTAAAAGGGCTTCCCCAGTGGCTCTGTGGGTAAAGAACCTGCCTGCCAGTGCAGAAGACGTTGGTTCAATCCCTAGGTCGGGAAGATCCCCTGAAGAAGGGAATGGCAGCCCACTCCAATGTTCTTGCCTGGAGAATTCCACAGACAGAGGAGCCTGGCGGCTACAGTCCATAGGATGGCAAAGAGTCAGACATGACTGCAGCTACTGAGCCCACATGCACACACTCTTAAAAAGCAAACAGAAGTCCAGACTCATTAAAAAAGACAGAAAAAACTAAATAGAAAGTCAAGACTTTGCCTTCCACAATAACTGAAATCAAGCCATGGCACTCTCCCCCTCCGCCCCCACCCCATATATACATACAGTGCATGCAACAAATCTTTAGTAAATAATTGTCAAACTACTGATTATTTTTAAATAATCATTCATTTTAATGAAAACTTTAGCTGAATTTATTAAAACCACCATTTGAAAAAAAAACCCACACCATTTGTTTGTGACTAATCCAACCCTGTATTAACTGAGAGACCATCCAAATTCAAAGCATGTGGAGTGGACTTCCCTGGTGGTCCAGTGGGTAAAGAGTCCGCCTTGTGGTGCAGGGAGCACTGGTTTTATCCCTAGCCTGGGGAGATCCCACGTGCCGCAAAGCGGCTGGACCGATGTGTCCAAGTACGAGTCAGCGATCTGGAGCGCATGCGCCCAGAGCCGGTGCTCTGCAACGAGTGAGGCCACTGTAATGGGAGGCCCACACAGGCCAAAGAATGGAGACAGATGAAAGTAAATAAATAAATAACCAATAAAAGAAATCAAAGTTAAAAAAAAAAAATTCACCTTCCAAGGCAAGGATGACGGTTCAATCCCTGGTCAGGGAACGAAGACCTGACATACTGTGGGATAACTAAGCCTGTGTGCCACAACTAGAGAAGCCTGTGTACCACAACAAGGACCCAGCACAGCCACCATCAGTAATAATAATAAAGCATGTGGATTGACTTACATTATTCCGTTAGATTCCATTATTCCGTCATTCTTCCCCATCTGCGCCTTTACAGATGGTTACATCCCTTTTCATTTTACTTTTATCATATTGTAGCTGAAGCTTATAAAATAATAGAGCAAGAAGACTAAGAGATCACCTCGCCTACTGTCTGTCTTTTGCAGGAGCTTTTAAGCCAAGGGAGGAAAATAACCATTTTTACAAACTTTTCCACGTACTTTTGTTCTGTTGTTGAAAAGTGAACATCAAATGACCATGGATTTTCCATTTTCCTTTAGTTTCTGAAAATCTAAGAAAGTGTCCATATATGATTCTTAAAAACCTCTAGGCATGAGCTTTCTTGCTGAACTCTGTCTTATTTTTCAGCAAAAGCATTCACTGCGAGTTGTGAGCTAATCAATGAGATGCTTTAATCCATTTCAAAAGGAGGCAAGGTACCTACAGTAGTACTTAGAGACTACAGCTTTTATTTGAGAGTGAATTATTATAAAGTGCTTGGGAAGCAAATAATCATTCATTTTAATGAAAACTTTAGCTGAATTTATTAAAACCACCATTTGAAAAACCCACACCATTTGTTTGTGACTAATCCAACCCTGTATTAACTGAGAGACCATCCAAATTCAAAGCATGTGGAGTGGACTTCCCTGGTGGTCCAGTGGGTAAAGAGTCCGCCTTGTGGTGCAGGGAGCACTGGTTTTATCCCTAGCCTGGGGAGATCCCACGTGCCGCAAAGCGGCTGGACCGATGTGTCCAAGTACGAGTCAGCGATCTGGAGCGCATGCGCCCAGAGCCGGTGCTCTGCAACGAGTGAGGCCACTGTAATGGGAGGCCCACACAGGCCAAAGAATGGAGACAGATGAAAGTAAATAAATAAATAACCAATAAAAGAAATCAAAGTTAAAAAAAAAAAATTCACCTTCCAAGGCAAGGATGACGGTTCAATCCCTGGTCAGGGAACGAAGACCTGACATACTGTGGGATAACTAAGCCTGTGTGCCACAACTAGAGAAGCCTGTGTACCACAACAAGGACCCAGCACAGCCACCATCAGTAATAATAATAAAGCATGTGGATTGACTTACATTATTCCGTTAGATTCCATTATTCCGTCATTCTTCCCCATCTGCGCCTTTACAGATGGTTACATCCCTTTTCATTTTACTTTTATCATATTGTAGCTGAAGCTTATAAAATAATAGAGCAAGAAGACTAAGAGATCACCTCGCCTACTGTCTGTCTTTTGCAGAAGGAGCTTTTAAGCCAAGGGAGGAAAATAACCATTTTTACAAACTTTTCCACGTACTTTTGTTCTGTTGTTGAAAAGTGAACATCAAATGACCATGGATTTTCCATTTTCCTTTAGTTTCTGAAAATCTAAGAAAGTGTCCATATATGATTCTTAAAAACCTCTAGGCATGAGCTTTCTTGCTGAACTCTGTCTTATTTTTCAGCAAAAGCATTCACTGCGAGTTGTGAGCTAATCAATGAGATGCTTTAATCCATTTCAAAAGGAGGCAAGGTACCTACAGTAGTACTTAGAGACTACAGCTTTTATTTGAGAGTGAATTATTATAAAGTGCTTGGCGAAATGGGGCTCATACTCATATTTTTTCTCTCCGACATCATCAAGAAGTATTCCAAAAGGAGTATGTGTTTTAGAAAAACACTGAACGTCATTACACCTATCAAAACAAAGTGAAGACAGCAGCTGGGAAAAGTGGCCGCAGTGTTCTCAGTGTCAGTGTGTGACTATGTGTTGCTGTTGTGGTTGTTTAGCTCCCCATTCGTGTCCGACTCTTAGTGACCCCGTGCACCATAGCCTACCAGACTCCTCTGTCCATGGGATCTTCCAGGCGAGAATGCTGGGGCAGCTGTCTACCTGTTAGGAGAGAGGAGCCAGGGGCATTCACTTGAACAAATCAGTGTCGTTTGACTTAATGTCAACTATCCTGACGTGAATCGACAAGCTGGATGAGAATTCAATGCCCAGCCTGAGCTCGTCTTACCTGACTTCTCCAATCTAGTTTGCTTATTTTTAAAATGAGGAGTAATAATAGAACTTAGGTCCAAGATAGTCACAAAAAGTCAATTTATAGCCTTTTAAGCACTGTGGCTTTTAAGCAAAGTGACTCTGGTGGCTCAGCTGGTAAAGAATCTGCCTATAAAGAGGCGACTGGGGTTCGATCCCTGGGTTGGGAAGATTCCTGAGAGAAGGAACGCAGCCCACTCCAGTATCCTTCCTGGAGAATCCCATGGACAGAGGGGCCTGGGGCTCCAGGCCACTTTCACAAACAGTGTCCGTAAGACAAAAAAGGGAAGACTAAGAGATCACCTCGCCTACTGTCTGTCTTTTGCAGGAGCAAAAAATTTTACAAACTGTTCCACGTACTTTTGTTCTGTTGTTGAAAAGTGAACATCAAATGACCATGGATTTTCCATTTTCCTTTAGTTTCTGAAAATCTAAGAAAGTGTCCATATATGATTCTTAAAAACCTCTAGGCATGAGCTTTCTTGCTGAACTCTGTCTTATTTTTCAGCAAAAGCATTCACTGCGAGTTGTGAGCTAATCAATGAGATGCTTTAATCCATTTCAAAAGGAGGCAAGGTACCTACAGTAGTACTTAGAGACTACAGCTTTTATTTGAGAGTGAATTATTATAAAGTGCTTGGCGAAATGGGGCTCATACTCATATTTTTTCTCTCCGACATCATCAAGAAGTATTCCAAAAGGAGTATGTGTTTTAGAAAAACACTGAACGTCATTACACCTATCAAAACAAAGTGAAGACAGCAGCTGGGAAAAGTGGCCGCAGTGTTCTCAGTGTCAGTGTGTGACTATGTGTTGCTGTTGTGGTTGTTTAGCTCCCCATTCGTGTCCGACTCTTAGTGACCCCGTGCACCATAGCCTACCAGACTCCTCTGTCCATGGGATCTTCCAGGCGAGAATGCTGGGGCAGCTGTCTACCTGTTAGGAGAGAGGAGCCAGGGGCATTCACTTGAACAAATCAGTGTCGTTTGACTTAATGTCAACTATCCTGACGTGAATCGACAAGCTGGATGAGAATTCAATGCCCAGCCTGAGCTCGTCTTACCTGACTTCTCCAATCTAGTTTGCTTATTTTTAAAATGAGGAGTAATAATAGAACTTAGGTCCAAGATAGTCACAAAAAGTCAATTTATAGCCTTTTAAGCACTGTGGCTTTTAAGCAAAGTGACTCTGGTGGCTCAGCTGGTAAAGAATCTGCCTATAAAGAGGGCGACTGGGGTTCGATCCCTGGGTTGGGAAGATTCCTGAGAGAAGGGAACGGCAGCCCACTCCAGTATCCTTCCCTGGAGAATCCCATGGACAGAGGGGCCTGGCGGGCTCCAGGCCACTTTCACAAACAGTGTCCGTAATTGGCATTGTTATTTTTATTCTGCATTAAGCATCAATTTTGCTGGAGCCAGATTTAAAGTTTAAGAACCAGAATAATATAACACATGGTCTTTGACTTGAACAGTAGTAACCAGCATCAAAAATAAGTGTACCATTAGGTTTATCTAAGAAGAGGAGACTTCAGATTGTTTCTAAATTGATGGCTTTAATTTAGTGTCATGTTATCTCAATGAAATTGAGCTTTAGCAGGACAGATGTTGGGGGAAATGCCTTGTACTATAATTGCTTCTGGAGGAGTTACAAGAGTTTCCTGAGAACAGTGGAGCTGACTATGAATGTGACAAATTATATCCAGCAACTATTTCATCATAATTCATTATTTGTCGTCCTTTATTTTGAATTTTCAAGAAGACATTTACTTAAACTGTTGTTGGTTGTAAGGTTGTATTAATACTAAGGTAAACACGTGTTGGGGGCTTCCCTGGTGGCTCAGACAGTAAAGAAGATGCCTTCCCAGCAGGAGACCAGGGTTCGATCCCTGAGTAGGGAAGATCTCTTGGAGAAGGAAATGGTAACCTACTCCAGTACTCGGGAATCCCCAGAGACAGGGGGCCTGGAGGGCCGCAGCCCATGGGGTCGCAAAGAGTTGGACATGACTCAGCAACTCAACAACAACAACCAAGGGCGACTTCTTTTCCCTTAGTAGACATAGAATAAAAATTATTTTATCCAGTAGTGCAGGTTACTTTTTGAAGCTTCACAATTAAAAATGTGCTACATTCTACCCTTCTAGCTTCTAATTCTAGTACGTTTCTTTAAACAGCGAACAGCTCTGAAAGTAAATGATTTTTTTTCCCATTAAATAGGGTCACATTCTGTAATTGTCACACCTCCCGTGATAAAGTTTCAACAACCCATGACCCTCGGGCAGGTGGGGCCCCATGACTTGCACATTGAAACTGCCCCCAAGAGCTGGCCAGACCCAGTGCCCTGGATGTTAAACTGAAATTTGACACATTATTTAGTTTAACAAATAGCTATCAAGTCCCCCGTGTGCCGGGACATGAATGTAAATAAAACTAAAAACCCAATCTCATAAGATTACATTCCAGTAGAGAGCAACATCAAACAAGCCAGCAAAACAAACAAATAACCGCCATGACAGGGTGGCGATAATGTCTGCTCTGTCTTTTTTTCCTGACCAGGGACTGAACCCAGGCCTGGCTGTGAGAGCACAGGGTTCTAACCACTGAACCACCCAGGAGGTCTTCTTCAGTGGTTTTAAATTACTTTTAAAAGATGGTAAGGTTTGTCTTACCGATAGATATGCACATCCAGGCGTATCTGTCGGCTGGTGGGTCAGTCGACCCGTCTTCTCCAGCTGTGGGAAGGCCAGTTTTCTCTGTTACACACTCATTTCAACATTGCTTTATTCCAGATGAATTTGTGCTTTTTGCCTTCTTTTAGGAATTGCGCTTAACATCTGCCTGAGTCCCCCATAAGCAAGATAAATCTTTAACGTTTTTATACCTACGTAAGAGTGATGATTTTACCCTGTTTGGAGAATTATCTTTAAAAGCTTCTGCTTAGACTATGTCCCTACCGCCTGTGGATAAAGTTCAGACTTCATCCTGCTATACCCCTGAACCCTCACGAGCTGCTTCCTAACTCAGTCCTGTCTCCCTGCCACCTGGCTCCCTACAGCCTAGGCTCCAGCTAAACTGCCTGTTGAGATCTGTGCAAAGGATGCTGGGGTTTTTTTTAAATTGGAGTATAATTGCTTTTCAGTCTTGTGTTAGTTTCAGCTGTACAACAACATGAATCAGCTGTTGTGTATACATGTATTGACTCCCACCTACCTCCCCGGGCCCCATCCCCAGGTCATCACAGAGCACCCTAGGCTGAGCTCCCTGTGCGGTGTAGCCACTTCCCACCAGCAGTCAGGTTACACGTGTTCCTGTAAACGTGCCCATGCTATGCTCCCAGTTCATCCGCCCTCCCTTCTCCCCTGTGTCCATAAGTCCTTTCTCTAAATCCGTATCCCTCTTCCTGCCCAGCAAAGAATGCTGTTGTAATGGTCTGTCTGCCTTTCCCAAGGGTGTTTCTCTGCCTCTTGATCTGAAAGACCCTGTGAGGGAGGAAAAAGTTTTCCCAGATCCTCCTAGGGACCTTGTATAAGCCTGACAAACTGACAAAGGTAGGTTAACAGGAGGAAAATGTACACATTTGAATGCATTTTTAACACATACAGGGGGTTTTCACCACAGAGTAAAGACCCAAAGAAATGACCAGAGCAGGAAGACAAAGAGACAAGAGATTTGTGAAGACTTGACAGGAGGAAGATCTTGGGCAAAGGGCAGTGAGTGGTGAAGGCGTAACGGGGAAGATGAGGGTTTATTGGCACCGGTTTCTCAGCCCCCAGGTTTCCCATCTCTGTAGATAAGAACGGGCTCCCTCCTGTGGCAGGGATGGTATCTTTCACATGGGACCTTCACAGTCTTTATGAGGGATGAGGGGGAGGGGCAAAGAGGTCAGACCACCCTTCCTGTTTCTGCTGCTTCCTCAGGCCCCCTCCCCTGAGGGTGTTCAATATGCCAAGGCGCCCTGTTTGGGGGAGCATGTGCTGAACCCCGTCAATGCCTGTGGCCATGTCAAGCCTTCCCACCTTGAAACAGATGCAACCACTTCCTTATTCGGTGCCTCATGCATTCTTCATTCTCGCATCACTCTATGAGTTTAAAGTTCAGACTTCATCCTGCTATACCCCTGAACCCTCACGAGCTGCTTCCTAACTCAGTCCTGTCTCCCTGCCACCTGGCTCCCTACAGCCTAGGCTCCAGCTAAACTGCCTGTTGAGATCTGTGCAAAGGATGCTGGGGTTTTTTTTAAATTGGAGTATAATTGCTTTTCAGTCTTGTGTTAGTTTCAGCTGTACAACAACATGAATCAGCTGTTGTGTATACATGTATTGACTCCCACCTACCTCCCCGGGCCCCATCCCCAGGTCATCACAGAGCACCCTAGGCTGAGCTCCCTGTGCGGTGTAGCCACTTCCCACCAGCAGTCAGGTTACACGTGTTCCTGTAAACGTGCCCATGCTATGCTCCCAGTTCATCCGCCCTCCCTTCTCCCCTGTGTCCATAAGTCCTTTCTCTAAATCCGTATCCCTCTTCCTGCCCAGCAAAGAATGCTGTTGTAATGGTCTGTCTGCCTTTCCCAAGGGTGTTTCTCTGCCTCTTGATCTGAAAGACCCTGTGAGGGAGGAAAAAGTTTTCCCAGATCCTCCTAGGGACCTTGTATAAGCCTGACAAACTGACAAAGGTAGGTTAACAGGAGGAAAATGTACACATTTGAATGCATTTTTAACACATACAGGGGGTTTTCACCAGAGTAAAGACCCAAAGAAATGACCAGAGCAGGAAGACAAAGAGACAAGAGATTTGTGAAGACTTGACAGGAGGAAGATCTTGGGCAAAGGGCAGTGAGTGGTGAAGGCGTAACGGGGAAGATGAGGGTTTATTGGCACCGGTTTCTCAGCCCCCAGGTTTCCCATCTCTGTAGATAAGAACGGGCTCCCTCCTGTGGCAGGGATGGTATCTTTCACATGGGACCTTCACAGTCTTTATGAGGGATGAGGGGGAGGGGCAAAGAGGTCAGACCACCCTTCCTGTTTCTGCTGCTTCCTCAGGCCCCCTCCCCTGAGGGTGTTCAATATGCCAAGGCGCCCTGTTTGGGGGAGCATGTGCTGAACCCCGTCAATGCCTGTGGCCATGTCAAGCCTTCCCACCTTGAAACAGATGCAACCACTTCCTTATTCGGTGCCTCATGCATTCTTCATTCTCGCATCACTCTATGAGTTTACATCACAATATGACAGTGCTCTTTACAAATGTCTCCATAAAATACTTAGATTCACAGGATTATGCTCAGTTTAGCATGATAACCGCAGCGTGTGTCAGACTTTCAGTCAACCAAAGACGATCTATAGGACACCTGAGAAATGTCTAAGCCTGCACAAGGTACGATCACACTGCCATGAACGAGACACAGCCCTGATTTCCAAAGAGCTCACAGTTTAATTGAAGGCAAGACCCAAAGCTGATATTTTTAGTGAAATGATTATTGATAACTATCATACATAAAATATGCCTGACATAGTATTTTTCTTGCTTTTCAATTTCCCATTATCATCACATTACTTTTCTGGCCAACTCTAAGTAATCATTTGAAATTTTTTCTCCAAATAAAGTCATCCTTTTGATCTAAAGTTGAAGTTTAAGCAATTATTGCCAATTCCGTTTAGATGCACAAGCTTTTGGCAAGCCATAGGGTGAGCCTGCTTGTTAGAAGATTCGAGGGCCTAAATTAACTCTGTTTCTCCCTTCCTTCACATTTGGTTCCAGAGAAACGAAGTCCCTGAGAAACACAGCTCGCCTGAATCAATAATCTAATTAATTAATGCCGGGTCAGCCGGCAGTCGAACAGGTCCTGAAGAGAGTGGCAGATAGGCTAAGAAAAGAAAGAAGGACAGAAAAGATGGGGTTGAGAGGGACAGCAAGAAGGCAGACAACTCTACAGGTTGCTGACAAGTTGCTGACAAGTTTATTGAATTTGCTCATCCCTTTTACACTTCACACAACAAGCAATTGTGTACACGTGCTTTAGGCCAGGTGCCGATCATAAACTAGGTGTTACCTCCTGGTGTGTTATTAACATTTTCAAAGCTCTTTAGATTACAATGGTTCTGGGTCATAATGCCCTCAAGTTTTACCTGTAAAGAGGCTCCAGGTGTTCTTTATGATAGCCCTCAACGCGGGAAACCACCCTTTGGGAGCATGTGCTGAACCCGTCAATGCCTGTGGCCATGTCAAGCCTTACAAAAGTGCAACCACTTCCTTATTCGGTGCCTCATGCATTCTTCATTCTCGCATCACTCTATGAGTTTACATCACAATATGACAGTGCTCTTTACAAATGTCTCCATAAAATACTTAGATTCACAGGATTATGCTCAGTTTAGCATGATAACCGCAGCGTGTGTCAGACTTTCAGTCAACCAAAGACGATCTATAGGACACCTGAGAAATGTCTAAGCCTGCACAAGGTACGATCACACTGCCATGAACGAGACACAGCCCTGATTTCCAAAGAGCTCACAGTTTAATTGAAGGCAAGACCCAAAGCTGATATTTTTAGTGAAATGATTATTGATAACTATCATACATAAAATATGCCTGACATAGTATTTTTCTTGCTTTTCAATTTCCCATTATCATCACATTACTTTTCTGGCCAACTCTAAGTAATCATTTGAAATTTTTTCTCCAAATAAAGTCATCCTTTTGATCTAAAGTTGAAGTTTAAGCAATTATTGCCAATTCCGTTTAGATGCACAAGCTTTTGGCAAGCCATAGGGTGAGCCTGCTTGTTAGAAGATTCGAGGGCCTAAATTAACTCTGTTTCTCCCTTCCTTCACATTTGGTTCCAGAGAAACGAAGTCCCTGAGAAACACAGCTCGCCTGAATCAATAATCTAATTAATTAATGCCGGGTCAGCCGGCAGTCGAACAGGTCCTGAAGAGAGTGGCAGATAGGCTAAGAAAAGAAAGAAGGACAGAAAAGATGGGGTTGAGAGGGACAGCAAGAAGGCAGACAACTCTACAGGTTGCTGACAAGTTGCTGACAAGTTTATTGAATTTGCTCATCCCTTTTACACTTCACACAACAAGCAATTGTGTACACGTGCTTTAGGCCAGGTGCCGATCATAAACTAGGTGTTACCTCCTGGTGTGTTATTAACATTTTCAAAGCTCTTTAGATTACAATGGTTCTGGGTCATAATGCCCCTCAAGCCCTTTTCACCTGTAAAGAGGCTCCAGGTGTTCTTTATGATAGCTCAGGAATGTCTTCACAACACCTGGGGTGGCGGGACAGAGAGCTATGCTGTTATCAGCCACTGTTGCCAGGGCAGCTCCCAGGGCTATGTTTCCTTAAAAGAAACCCCTTGAAACAGGGCAGCTCCCCGTAAATTAATTACTGGATGAATGGATGACCAATAGGTGGATAGATGGATGAATAAATTAATGTGAGCCAGACTCACTGCTAAGAGCTAGGCTGTTACTTTGCTTGCTCTAAAAATAGAGCTCACTGTCTCCACCCAAAACGCATCTGTCTCCACAGAGCCACACAGAACCGCCTCTCTGAAGCAAGTTCAACGCAGCATCAAGATGCTGACGTGGGTTCTCCTCTCGGCAGCCTTGACAAGCGACTTAAGCACTGCGTCATCTTCCTTCTCTCCTTATGTGACTCACTTCACTTTACATTCGACTGGTTACATTCCACTTTAGAGACCAAGAATGTTTTAAAATATCTTCATTCCTTCATTTAATAGATCATGAGAAGTTGAGCTTGAGAAAGGCTATCTACAGAGCTTACTGTTTGTGGGGACAAGACATTGGGATTCCGCATCATCTTAACTTTAATTCTCTTAGGAATCTCTCACTTAGAAAGGTGAACTGCAGATATCTTCACTTCCCATTCCATAAGCTTCCTAAGGATTCATCAACTTTTTCCATAGAAAGCATCGAATGGCAGTTTATATCCCCAAATTCTCTTTTTTTATTCTGTAATAACTCTATCTTTTTTGTTGGAGTGCAGTTGATTTACAATGTTGTGTTAATTGCAGATGTATAGCCAAGTGAATCAGTTTTGCACATACATATATATTCTTTTTTCCCTTATAGGTTATTATAAAATATTGAGTATAGTTTCTTGATTATATGGTAGGTTGCTTATCTATTGTATATACATAGTAGGGTATATAGGTTAATCCAAACCTCCTAATTTATCCCTTCCCCACTCCATTTCCCTTTGGTAATTTACGTTTGTTTTCTATGTCTGTCCCCAGACTCTTTAAACCCTTGCCTCGAAGGGCTTCTCCAACTACACCCCCTAGCCATAGGCTATTATGTTACGGCCCCGACATAGTCCGGCTCAGCCTCTGCCTAGCAGGACCGACTTCAAACCGGGCCTCAGCACCTGGGTAGATGTCCCAGTCCCTCTCTGCGTCTGACACCACTGAGGCTCTCTGGCCAAGTAGCCTTCTCTTTTCCTAAGGTTAAGAACAAACCCTGCTGTGCCTCATCATAGATTGCTTTGGTGCTGTTCTGTGGAACCAGGGTTCAACACTTCAGTCCTGCGGATGGTTTCTAGGGACACAGGTGGAATCGGGAGAAGAAAAAGGTTCACCTGGAGGATGGCCAGGTGAACTGAGTTGTTTCTAGAGTCAGGCAGGAAAGTGCCCACCTGGTCCCACCAAGCCTGTCACAGACACACGCACATACACACTCACAAATACACATACACATATACTCTCACGCAGTCTCTCTCTCTCTCTCTCTCACACACACACACACACACACACACACGAGCCAGCAGCACCTCCACCTGGCTATGCCTCTTCCTCACCGAGGGCAATCGTGGTTATGGAGGTAGTGGTTAAAACCATCTACACATGGATAGAATTGGCCTATAATTGGACAGAGTAACAACCTCTAATGATAACATCTAACTCTTAGGAATGAATGCAAATTCAATGAGTTAAAAAGATAGCAACTAGAGACTGCCATACAGAGTGAAGGAAGTCAGACGGAGAAAAACAAATATTGCATAGTAACACATATACGTGGAATCTAGAAACATGTAGATGGTCTTATTTGTAAAGCAGAAATAAGAGACACAGCTGAACGGAACAAATGCTACGGACACCAATGGGGGATGGAGATGGGAGGAGGTGGAAGATTGAGGTTAACACACGCTATTGATACCATATGTAAAACAGGTGACTAACGAGCACCTGTATCTGCATACACATAGCTGGTTCACTTTCTGTGCAGTAGAAACTGACAGAGCCCTGTAAAGAATGTATAATCCAATAAAAATCAATTTTAAAATAAACTGAAATATCTTGACCAAAAAGGATATCAAGCAGTTGGAACAAGGCCCACATTTATATCATAAGACGTGTTCTAGCCTCCTTCAAGTCATTAATAAAAAGATGAGCGAGGAGTTTTAGTCTAGCTAGTCCCAGCTCACCTCTCGCCTGAGCACGGCACTGAGGCTCCTCAAACCGGGCCTCAGCACCTGGGTAGATGTCCCAGTCCCTCTCGCCTGACACCACTGAGGCTCTCTGGCCAAGTAGCCTTCTCTTTTCCTAAGGTTAAGAACAAACCCTGCTGTGCCTCATCATAGATTGCTTTGGTGCTGTTCTGTGGAACCAGGGTTCAACACTTCAGTCCTGCGGATGGTTTCTAGGGACACAGGTGGAATCGGGAGAAGAAAAAGGTTCACCTGGAGGATGGCCAGGTGAACTGAGTTGTTTCTAGAGTCAGGCAGGAAAGTGCCCACCTGGTCCCACCAAGCCTGTCACAGACACACGCACATACACACTCACAAATACACATACACATATACTCTCACGCAGTCTCTCTCTCTCTCTCTCTCACACACACACACACACACACACACACGAGCCAGCAGCACCTCCACCTGGCTATGCCTCTTCCTCACCGAGGGCAATCGTGGTTATGGAGGTAGTGGTTAAAACCATCTACACATGGATAGAATTGGCCTATAATTGGACAGAGTAACAACCTCTAATGATAACATCTAACTCTTAGGAATGAATGCAAATTCAATGAGTTAAAAAGATAGCAACTAGAGACTGCCATACAGAGTGAAGGAAGTCAGACGGAGAAAAACAAATATTGCATAGTAACACATATACGTGGAATCTAGAAACATGTAGATGGTCTTATTTGTAAAGCAGAAATAAGAGACACAGCTGAACGGAACAAATGCTACGGACACCAATGGGGGATGGAGATGGGAGGAGGTGGAAGATTGAGGTTAACACACGCTATTGATACCATATGTAAAACAGGTGACTAACGAGCACCTGTATCTGCATACACATAGCTGGTTCACTTTCTGTGCAGTAGAAACTGACAGAGCCCTGTAAAGAATGTATAATCCAATAAAAATCAATTTTAAAATAAACTGAAATATCTTGACCAAAAAGGATATCAAGCAGTTGGAACAAGGCCCACATTTATATCATAAGACGTGTTCTAGCCTCCTTCAAGTCATTAATAAAAAGATGAGCGAGGAGTTTTAGTAATGCTGGGAAAGACCCTCCCAATTGGATGTGAGTCTGTTCATCAGCAATTTTTTTAGTACAGAGTTCAACAAATTGTGAATTGAAGTGACTCCACAATCTTTTGGTCTCTATTTCTCCAACGTATCTACCAAAATATCTAAACATATTCAATAGACATAGAAACATAATGTCTATTTTCCTATTCTTAAGTATAATAATCCTATAAAAAAGGAATATGGTTTCTGTGGCAGAATTTGTTCTCGTTGACTTATTTTTAGGTTACCCTGCAACTTGGAAAAATTCCAAGAAGCCTAGTATGTACTGTTTGCCAAAGAAAAAGTTCAGACAGTGGGTGAGGGGGTGGGCAGGGCAGGAAGTCCGGGCAATCGGAGGGGAGGAGGGTGGAGGGAGGGGCTCCCTGGAGCGGGGCGCTTCGTGCGGAAGGGAACAGTCACCACGTCAAACTTTACCTGCTTAATTATTTTGGCAAACACTAGAGATTGCATTGATCGATATCAAGTCATTTTAATCTTTTTTCAAAATTTGAAGTTGGGAGACAGACCTGGATCCATGTTCCTCCAGGTTTTTGTGTTTCTAAATTTGTCGGGAGGCCCAAAAGCAGGAGATGGCCAGCCTGACCCATGGATTTATGATTCTCACCTCACTGTCTGGTGGCTGAGATTTCAGAGCAGGTTTGCTTCTCTCCTGGCCCCCGAGACATTCACACAGTCAGTCTCGGAAACATACTTCCTTCAGGCTTAGTTTCCAAAAAAGATGTTGAAGGGAAAATGTTTGCAAAAACATATGCAAAAAAGTCCCAGGGAGTTCAGAGTGCCTGCAGGAGGCAGTGGATTAGGCTTGCAAACCTTCGCCTTTGTTGTGCTGCCCAACAAAACGTGGGGCCTTTTCTAGGGGGAGGTAGCCGCCAGGATGACCTGCACACTTCCTTCTCATTATTCAGGCCTCAACCGGAGCATAATCCAAGTTTAATGTTGTTTCTAGGCCTTAAGAAAAGGAAACTATTTTCTTTCTACAGAGAAGTTCTCTCTAGAGAAGATGTATGAATTGCGTGTTGTGTTTTCACAAAACATCTCAAAAACACTGTAAGTTTGAGGGCGACACGTTCAACCGGTGAGAACTTTCTAACCCCCAAGAGTGAAAATGTTTATGAAAGATACTATGGGTGCTAGAAACACGTATGTCCACCCAATTTGATCACCCTCAAAAATCAGGACAAGGAATTCTGTTTTGAAATGTATTCATAGCTTTACATTTAAAGCACACAGCAAGGGGATGGGATTTAATTTTTATTTACCCAAGGCAGAAGGAAATTCTTTCGTCTGAGACATAAAGCTTTTCCTCTCTATTTTATTGAGGTTGCTTAATCAACAGACTCACTTGTCTCCCCTGTGAACTGCCTCCTGCTGCCAAAGAGAAAGGGTAGAGGAAGGGAGAGAAAGAAGAGAAAAGAGAGTGGAGAAAGATGTCCCAAATCCAGCTGTAATAAAGAGACTTGAACAGGGCAACAGTGGAGAATTCATATCATAGCACAGAATAAAGAGCCCTGTTTATGCCTCTGTAGGCTGAGGGTGGCGAGAAGTCTCCTAATGATGCCCCGGAGCAGAGGCCTTACTTCTTACTGCAATTTGGGAAATAAATAGCTTACTCCTCTCTGCCTTACAGAAGAATAATTGAATCTAAGGACCAGAATGCCCGATAAAAAATGCAGAATATGGACATGTAATGAATAACCCTTCCATATCTTGAAACAATTTTCCCTAAAAGCTAATGCACTTCTCTCCTGGCCCCGAGACATTCACACAGTCAGTCTCGGAAACATACTTCCTTCAGGCTTAGTTTCCAAAAAAGATGTTGAAGGGAAAATGTTTGCAAAAACATATGCAAAAAAGTCCCAGGGAGTTCAGAGTGCCTGCAGGAGGCAGTGGATTAGGCTTGCAAACCTTCGCCTTTGTTGTGCTGCCCAACAAAACGTGGGGCCTTTTCTAGGGGGAGGTAGCCGCCAGGATGACCTGCACACTTCCTTCTCATTATTCAGGCCTCAACCGGAGCATAATCCAAGTTTAATGTTGTTTCTAGGCCTTAAGAAAAGGAAACTATTTTCTTTCTACAGAGAAGTTCTCTCTAGAGAAGATGTATGAATTGCGTGTTGTGTTTTCACAAAACATCTCAAAAACACTGTAAGTTTGAGGGCGACACGTTCAACCGGTGAGAACTTTCTAACCCCCAAGAGTGAAAATGTTTATGAAAGATACTATGGGTGCTAGAAACACGTATGTCCACCCAATTTGATCACCCTCAAAAATCAGGACAAGGAATTCTGTTTTGAAATGTATTCATAGCTTTACATTTAAAGCACACAGCAAGGGGATGGGATTTAATTTTTATTTACCCAAGGCAGAAGGAAATTCTTTCGTCTGAGACATAAAGCTTTTCCTCTCTATTTTATTGAGGTTGCTTAATCAACAGACTCACTTGTCTCCCCTGTGAACTGCCTCCTGCTGCCAAAGAGAAAGGGTAGAGGAAGGGAGAGAAAGAAGAGAAAAGAGAGTGGAGAAAGATGTCCCAAATCCAGCTGTAATAAAGAGACTTGAACAGGGCAACAGTGGAGAATTCATATCATAGCACAGAATAAAGAGCCCTGTTTATGCCTCTGTAGGCTGAGGGTGGCGAGAAGTCTCCTAATGATGCCCCGGAGCAGAGGCCTTACTTCTTACTGCAATTTGGGAAATAAATAGCTTACTCCTCTCTGCCTTACAGAAGAATAATTGAATCTAAGGACCAGAATGCCCGATAAAAAATGCAGAATATGGACATGTAATGAATAACCCTTCCTATGACATTCCTTAAGATAAGCAAATTTTCCTTAAATAAATGAGATTGCTTGGAATCGTGCATTACAGAATGTTTAAAAAGGTATCACCAAAATGAAAAATAAAATTCCCCTGGCAAGAAATGCATTTATTACAAGAGAAAAAAAGAGGATGACTGGAAATAGAGTATTAAATTCTGAGTACATGAACAGGAGAGAATCATGTGATATTGATGTTTTAACTTATTAAAAAAGAAAATAGCATGTTTAATCTTATTTGTCTTTAAAATTAAATAAGCTCTGTCATCTTATTTAAACCACAGGTTAATTTATTAAACCTATGTAGGCAGAGAAGTGCATTTGAGTCTGCTGTATTTGAGATATTGCAGATTTTACATGAATAGAATCCCTTTGTGGAACTAAATGGAGTTAACAAAATAAATAGCTGGTAAAAGTATGTATTTAGTCACACAGAGGGAAAGCATGAACATTTTAAAGACTTGTACTTCCCAACTGCTTTCCAGAAATGTTTGCTCATCACAATTAAATTTACACTTACACCAGCAGCGTAAGGGAATGCAGACTCACTTTGCAGCACACTAACCAACACTGAGTATTGTTACTTTATTAGTTCCCACCAGTTTAACCCCCCCAAGGGTGTTATTGTTCTTTAATTTATAATTGTTAAATAGATAGGTAGATAGAAACATAGGTAGATGTCATCTGTTTATTTTCAGACTTTCATTATGGCAAACTTAAAACACACAAAATTAGAGAACATAGTATATTGAATTTTCAAATATTCACCCCTTTAAATTAATCTTTATTGGAGTAGAGCCGCTCTACAGCATTGTGTCAATTTCTGCCCCATCATTCTTTAAGACGAATTGCTGGAATTCCTGCTAAGAGAGCAGTAATGTTCAGAACTAGAAAACACTCCTGAAGCATTGATTCCCAGGAGTCAGTATTTAATATATTATAGATTTTGTTATTGATCTTGGTGGTGGTCTAACTAGAAGATTGAAAACCTGAGGACAGGGCATTCACCTGTTTTGCTCAAGGCTGTGTGTACAGATGCTAGAAGTCAGCTTGGCACACACACAGTGCTTGGTAATTTGCTAAATGAACGAATACAATCTAGCTGAACACTGCTTATCAGTGCCTGAAAGTGGTCTGCTCCTGCCCACAGTGGGGCTCCACGGGCAGCATGCTGACCCCTCAGCACCTGGAGCAGATTTGGGTAAGGAAGCCACATCAAGAGGGTAGTGTTTATAGCGGTCACAGGAGGAACGTTTTCTTCTATCTGAATCTGAATTTTAAAGAATGATTAATAGACTTACTAAGCCACCTGATGTGAAGAGCTGACTCATTGGGAAAGACCCCAGTGCTGAGAAAGGTTAAGGGCAGAAGGAGAAGGGGACGACAGAGGACAATGATGGTTGGATGGCATCACCAACTCAGTGGACATGGGTTTCTCCCAACCTCCGGGAGATGGTGAAGGACAGGGAAGCCCGGTGTGCTGCCGTCCATGGAGTCACAGAGAGTTGGACAAAACTGAGCGACTGAACTGAATTGATCCCAGTCTGGGGTCCCAGACCGAGATAGAGAAAAAGATCCTCTGCCCCATAAATTAGAAGTTCACAGGCTTTAACACTCCTGATGGATGTCAATACTGCGGTGAAGACGGAGGAATGCGAAAACACGGCTGGACTCCTTTCGCCATCAGCAGCCGGATCTTAAGCCCTGGATCTTCCAGAAGTGCGCTTTGACGAACGGCACCCCGGCGGCGTGAGCAGCGGGGTACCCGGGCGCTGCGGAGGCGGTCGCCGGCCCTTCTAACTGGCTGATGGATGCGCTGAGCCTGAGTGAGAGGCACGGGGGCGGCAACCACGGCCATCTTTCTCTTTTATGATTTCTCTTTCTTTTCATTAGGTTTGACATCTTGGAGATGGAGCTTTGTAAGTAACTATTCGTCCAAGGCAAGGACTGGGAAAATGAGAATTTTCTGAGAACGTCCCCCCCACCCCCAAACACAAAGTGTGTACAACGGTACTTAGGACCTGCCGTGAAAAGGGACTTGGGCTTGGATTTATGTCAAGATATTCCACTTGATTGGATGAAGTAAAATGAAACCAAGCCCCTCTGCACCTGTGGGCAGACCCGAGCACTTTCAAAAAGAAGCATTTCTATTAGTTCTACCTTTCTGTGTTGTGGAATTTTAAAAACAAATCTGGGTCCACTCAGAACCCACAAGTGACTACCTTCTGCCATCAGTGATGAGCTGGGAAAGGCGGGTCTTAATAAACAAGACAAGAGGAGGAAGCACAGGAAACCAGGGGTGCCTTGTGAGGACCCCCGGGATCTCATCCCTTGATTGAGGGCAAGGACCCTCCAACGCAGCGGCTGTCTGGGGTGGGCATCCCAAAAGCCACTGTGGACCCCTCAAGAGCTTTCTAGTCTGATTGGGTGGAATCCTCACACGTGCTTATTGGAGTCTGAGTTCTGGGGAGCCCAACTGATGCTGCTTCAGATTTTGTGCTTCAGCTCAAAGATTTTCTTTCCAGACTGCAGCAATGCCCCAGCACAGGGCCCACCTCCCAATAGAAAGACCACTCTCTCATCTCTAGAAAATTCCCAGTAAAAATTCCTCCTCAAGTGCTTTTAGCCATTACTTCCACAACAGGAGGGCATTCTTTTTTTCCAACTGACTTTGTGAAAGGAGAGAAATTCCCCACACAAGACACGTTTCCCCTGCACTCAGAAAAAAAGACCAAAGGAGCTGCTGTGAGGCCAGAAAACCTCAAGGAAATAGTTGAAAACATGAATTCAAGAAAAAAAAAAAAGCACACACAAACTCCCGGAGGGCCCAGGGCCCCCGCTGAAAGAGAATGCAGTTTTTCTGATTAAAATAAATTAATTACCCTAATGAATGAGGAAAAGGATGGAATGAGAAGGAGAATTATCCTTGTTTAATGTGTTTATTCAGGCCCTGCGGGGACAGAGGAGCTATAAAAATTCTGAAGGGAATTAAAACACATGTGTGCCAGCAATGTGTCGTCTCCCTTCTCCACCAAAGGACCAGAAGCCTCCAGAATTCTGTACAAGACATTTACATTTATCAGAAGAAAACAGTAACTTCTCCATGACTGTTTACCTAATTTGTTTTTAAGCAGTAAAGTATCTGTGTCAAGAATACTCCCTTTTAGAAGTAGTATGAAGGCCTGTACTATCATATGTGCAGAAAATAGCTATAGTCATTGATCTGTGAGAAAAGGGGATCCTGCAGGGTTGCTGTGCGACGGTCTGGAAGGGTGGGATGGGGGGGATATACATATGACTAATCTGGGAACATACGTATCTGTAAACAACAAAACTCTGTAGAAATTAAAAGTAAAATAAAAGTTTAAAAAAAAGAGAATACTCCCTTTTATACACTACTGTGTATAAAACAGGTAACTAATGAGAACCTACTGTATAGCACATGGAACTCTACTCCATGTGGTGTCCTAAATAGGAAGCAAACTCAAAAAAGAAGGAATACATTCTAACTGAGTCTCTTGTTGTACAGCAGAGACTAACTCAACATTGTAAAGCAACTCAACTCCAATAAAAATAAATAAATAAATAATTTTAAATAAATTTAAAATTTAAAAATAAAGAAGACTCCCTTATACTTTTTTTTTAATTCTTTATTTTAAAGGTTTTACAGAGTTTTGTTGTTCACCGACATTTATGTTCCCAGATCAGTCATATGGATATCCCTGGTCATGTCCGCCCAGTTCCCCCCATGCCACCCCTCTGGACCATCGCCCCAAGCCATTGTGAGCACTCCTATTCCCTTAGCACAGTGACAATAGTTATCTTTTCCACACATGACAGTATAGGTTTCCATGTTACTCCCTCCATGCCTCCCCCTCCCTGTTTCTTCCCCACAATGTCCATATGTCTATGCTCTGTCTGTTTTTCCATGAGTTCACTGCGTGTGTTATCAAGACCGTCCTACTAGGTTTCATATGTGTGTTAGTATACTGTACTTGTCTTTCTCTTTTGGACTTACTTCACTTTTTATGATAGGTTCTAGGGCCAGCCACCTCATTAGGACTGAGTCTTCTGCATTTCTTTTAACAGCTGAGTAGTATTCCAGTGTATATATGTACCAGAGCTTCTTTATCCATTCATTCGTCATTGGACATCTAGGTTGCTTCCATGTTCTGGCTATTGTATAGAGAGCTGCAATGAACATTGGGGTACAGGTGCTTCTTTCAGTTTTGATTTCATCAGGATATAGGCCTAATATAATAGTGGGATTGCTGAGTCATAGGGTGTTTCTATTTTTAGTTTTTTAAGGAATCTCCATACTGTCTTCCATAGAGGCTATATCAATTTGCATTCCCACCAGCAATGCAAGAGGGTTCCCTTTTCTCCGCACCCTCTCCAGCATTTATTGTCTGTCGATTTATTGATGATGGCCATTCTGACGGGTGTGAGGTGATATCTCATTGTAGCTTTAATTTGCATTTCTCTAATAATAAACGAGGTTGAGCATTGTTTCATGTGCTTTTGGGCCATCCCTTATACTTTCAATAGTCTCTCTTCTCTCTAGAACACTTAGTTTTGTCCTTTATCAGTATAAAAATAAAACAATAAGCAGAAATAAACATCTTAGACAAAAGTCTTTGAAAATGGTTAAGGACTGCTGGGTATTAGTCCAACTGAGATTTGAATATGCTTAAAAATATTTTAACTGAAATGCATTAATATCTCAACTGATTGGGATATTGGCGAAGATATGAGATAGATTGCTTATTCTCAAATTTCTTATCCATTATTGTGATAAACAGTTGATGATATACTTTTAAGATGAAAAAATATATAAAATACTCTCACTAACCAAAGATTAACAGTCAGATTTTGTGCTTGCTTACAATTCACAAACTCGTTTTTGAATATGGATTTATTTACATTTATTTACTCATTCGGCTGTGTCCAGTCTTAGCTGCAGTTTTGCTGCATCCTCGGGGATCTTCTGTGGAGGAGTTGCAGACTCTAGTTGCAATGCTTGGGCTCCAGCACACAGGGGCTCAGTAGTTTCCACATATGTGGATTCTTAGTTCCCAGCAAGGGATGGAACTCACGTCCTTCACGTTGCAAGGCAGATTCTTAACCACTAGACCACCAAGGAAGTCCCCGCAACTCACAGACTCACTTAGGACTGAGTCTTCTGCATTTCTTTTAACAGCTGAGTAGTATTCCAGTGTATATATGTACCAGAGCTTCTTTATCCATTCATTCGTCATTGGACATCTAGGTTGCTTCCATGTTCTGGCTATTGTATAGAGAGCTGCAATGAACATTGGGGTACAGGTGCTTCTTTCAGTTTTGATTTCATCAGGATATAGGCCTAATATAATAGTGGGATTGCTGAGTCATAGGGTGTTTCTATTTTTAGTTTTTTAAGGAATCTCCATACTGTCTTCCATAGAGGCTATATCAATTTGCATTCCCACCAGCAATGCAAGAGGGTTCCCTTTTCTCCGCACCCTCTCCAGCATTTATTGTCTGTCGATTTATTGATGATGGCCATTCTGACGGGTGTGAGGTGATATCTCATTGTAGCTTTAATTTGCATTTCTCTAATAATAAACGAGGTTGAGCATTGTTTCATGTGCTTTTGGGCCATCCCTTATACTTTCAATAGTCTCTCTTCTCTCTAGAACACTTAGTTTTGTCCTTTATCAGTATAAAAATAAAACAATAAGCAGAAATAAACATCTTAGACAAAAGTCTTTGAAAATGGTTAAGGACTGCTGGGTATTAGTCCAACTGAGATTTGAATATGCTTAAAAATATTTTAACTGAAATGCATTAATATCTCAACTGATTGGGATATTGGCGAAGATATGAGATAGATTGCTTATTCTCAAATTTCTTATCCATTATTGTGATAAACAGTTGATGATATACTTTTAAGATGAAAAAATATATAAAATACTCTCACTAACCAAAGATTAACAGTCAGATTTTGTGCTTGCTTACAATTCACAAACTCGTTTTTGAATATGGATTTATTTACATTTATTTACTCATTCGGCTGTGTCCAGTCTTAGCTGCAGTTTTGCTGCATCCTCGGGGATCTTCTGTGGAGGAGTTGCAGACTCTAGTTGCAATGCTTGGGCTCCAGCACACAGGGGCTCAGTAGTTTCCACATATGTGGATTCTTAGTTCCCAGCAAGGGATGGAACTCACGTCCTTCACGTTGCAAGGCAGATTCTTAACCACTAGACCACCAAGGAAGTCCCAGCAACTCACAGACTCCTAGTTGGACTTTGAGGATGCACTAAGAGGAAAAGAAAATAGTCTTCACCTTTGACAAGTGTGTAACCCAGCTGGTGTTTAAAACTTGAACACATAAAAGAATAACTAACCCATGTAGGTAACAAGGTCACATAAAGCTGCTCGAGGCTGTTCCAAGAACGGGCTAACACAGCCTTACGTTGACCACGTCCAATGGTCCAAGAAAGTCACACGGCCATTCCAGACTCAAAGAGAGAAGAAACAGGATGCCACAGTTTCCTTATCAAAGCAGACAGAGGAAAGGAAGTGATAGTGGCTTTTTTTTCTTTTTGAGATCGTCCTAAGCAGAGAGAGAAGATAGAATATAGATCCTTCCTTGTATATTGACCTGTGAATATAAAAACCAAGTTTTTCTTTTAAGAGGTTTTCTTTGTGCTTAGCGGTATATTAACCATAGGGGACAAGGAATGTGTTGTTTGCTGCCGGAGTTCAGACCTTTCAACCATCATGTTACTTCTCTGGTCCTGAGATATTTTTCCCGTAGATTCTTGTGTCCAAATAAGATACAGTATAAAAATGACCACACAAAAAAAAGAAGAAAAGACAAAAATAAGCCTTTACTCCTCACGTAGAATCAAGAACATCACTGCAATTGTGTCTGACACATGAAGGTTATAAGACAGTAGAAAAAACAACAGCCTGCTGAACGCTACCCGGAGGACTATAGATGGACTTTAGTCTTCAGCTGAGAACTTTCCTTTGCTGTCCAGTTGCTTTCTTGGTGAGTTTGTTTTTTATCCACTACAGTTATCAGTAGAAAAAATGCTGATTCAGATTTTGTGCTTGCTTACAATTCACAAACTCGTTTGAATATGGATTTATTTACATTTATTTACTCATTCGGCTGTGTCCAGTCTTAGCTGCAGTTTTGCTGCATCCTCGGGGATCTTCTGTGGAGGAGTTGCAGACTCTAGTTGCAATGCTTGGGCTCCAGCACACAGGGGCTCAGTAGTTTCCACATATGTGGATTCTTAGTTCCCAGCAAGGGATGGAACTCACGTCCTTCACGTTGCAAGGCAGATTCTTAACCACTAGACCACCAAGGAAGTCCCAGCAACTCACAGACTCCTAGTTGGACTTTGAGGATGCACTAAGAGGAAAAGAAAATAGTCTTCACCTTTGACAAGTGTGTAACCCAGCTGGTGTTTAAAACTTGAACACATAAAAGAATAACTAACCCATGTAGGTAACAAGGTCACATAAAGCTGCTCGAGGCTGTTCCAAGAACGGGCTAACACAGCCTTACGTTGACCACGTCCAATGGTCCAAGAAAGTCACACGGCCATTCCAGACTCAAAGAGAGAAGAAACAGGATGCCACAGTTTCCTTATCAAAGCAGACAGAGGAAAGGAAGTGATAGTGGCTTTTTTTTCTTTTTGAGATCGTCCTAAGCAGAGAGAGAAGATAGAATATAGATCCTTCCTTGTATATTGACCTGTGAATATAAAAACCAAGTTTTTCTTTTAAGAGGTTTTCTTTGTGCTTAGCGGTATATTAACCATAGGGGACAAGGAATGTGTTGTTTGCTGCCGGAGTTCAGACCTTTCAACCATCATGTTACTTCTCTGGTCCTGAGATATTTTTCCCGTAGATTCTTGTGTCCAAATAAGATACAGTATAAAAATGACCACACAAAAAAAAGAAGAAAAGACAAAAATAAGCCTTTACTCCTCACGTAGAATCAAGAACATCACTGCAATTGTGTCTGACACATGAAGGTTATAAGACAGTAGAAAAAACAACAGCCTGCTGAACGCTACCCGGAGGACTATAGATGGACTTTAGTCTTCAGCTGAGAACTTTCCTTTGCTGTCCAGTTGCTTTCTTGGTGAGTTTGTTATCCCTACTTAATAAACATTTCAATCCAAATGCACATGTCTACTAGTTATCAGAAAGGTATTTCTTCAGTGTTAACTCATCAACTAAATGGAAGAATGATAGCCCATGGGTTCTGCCCTGTACCTTACCAATTCTCTGTAAACAGCCATTCATAAGACAGATGCTGTTAGGATTTTGAGAACAACCAATAAATAATTTTACTGTTTTACTCACTTGAATTCTAAGCCCAACCGTAAATAAAAAGTAGGGCTTCCCTGGTGGTCCATTGGGTAAGGACACTGCCTTGCAGTGCAAGGGGCGCCGGTTCGATCCCTGGCCTGGGAAGATACCACGTGCCGCGGAGCGGCTGGACCGATGTGTCCAATCACCGAGCCGGAGCTCTGGAGCACATGCGCCCAGAGTCGGTGCTCTGCAACAACAGAGGCCACCGCGATGGGAGGCCCACACGGGCCAAAGAACAAAGATGGATGAAAATAGATAAATGAAAGACCAATAGAAGTGGCCCAAAAAAAAGTAATGCACAAGGAAATTAAAATATCCACTTTATGGATGGAAACTGAGTTAGAAGATGTAGCTTAGCTCTGCAATCATGCGCTTCCCAGCGCAGAATCTCTCTGCCCAGGCTCAGACCCCTCTTAGGTGCAGGACCTGCCCTCTGCAAACTATTCTGCATGGAAGACCAGACCAGACGGAAGCTAGTTGAGAAAGTCATGCTCCAGGAAGGAGAGAAGAAAACAGGATTGAGTATTGCCTGCCTCCTCCCAAATTTGCCAACCAGTTCACTCTGTCTTCTCCAGGGAGAAGTGATACGATAGGGCAAAAGGTCACGGGTTTTTAGAAAAAGTTTACTTCTTACAGAATCTGATACATGGAGATGAATTGTCTCCATGAACAATTCCTTTTAAATATGCATACTTAAATATTTAGATAATATCTTCGTGTTAGAAATATAGATAAACAACAGCCTGCTGAACGCTACCCGGAGGACTATAGATGGACTTTAGTCTTCAGCTGAGAACTTTCCTTTGCTGTCCAGTTGCTTTCTTGGTGAGTTTGTTATCCCTACTTAATAAACATTTCAATCCAAATGCACATGTCTACTAGTTATCAGAAAGGTATTTCTTCAGTGTTAACTCATCAACTAAATGGAAGAATGATAGCCCATGGGTTCTGCCCTGTACCTTACCAATTCTCTGTAAACAGCCATTCATAAGACAGATGCTGTTAGGATTTTGAGAACAACCAATAAATAATTTTACTGTTTTACTCACTTGAATTCTAAGCCCAACCGTAAAAAAAAAGTAGGGCTTCCTGGTGGTCCATTGGGTAAGGACACTGCCTTGCAGTGCAAGGGGCGCCGGTTCGATCCCTGGCCTGGGAAGATACCACGTGCCGCGGAGCGGCTGGACCGATGTGTCCAATCACCGAGCCGGAGCTCTGGAGCACATGCGCCCAGAGTCGGTGCTCTGCAACAACAGAGGCCACCGCGATGGGAGGCCCACACGGGCCAAAGAACAAAGATGGATGAAAATAGATAAATGAAAGACCAATAGAAGTGGCCCAAAAAAAAGTAATGCACAAGGAAATTAAAATATCCACTTTATGGATGGAAACTGAGTTAGAAGATGTAGCTTAGCTCTGCAATCATGCGCTTCCCAGCGCAGAATCTCTCTGCCCAGGCTCAGACCCCTCTTAGGTGCAGGACCTGCCCTCTGCAAACTATTCTGCATGGAAGACCAGACCAGACGGAAGCTAGTTGAGAAAGTCATGCTCCAGGAAGGAGAGAAGAAAACAGGATTGAGTATTGCCTGCCTCCTCCCAAATTTGCCAACCAGTTCACTCTGTCTTCTCCAGGGAGAAGTGATACGATAGGGCAAAAGGTCACGGGTTTTTAGAAAAAGTTTACTTCTTACAGAATCTGATACATGGAGATGAATTGTCTCCATGAACAATTCCTTTTAAATATGCATACTTAAATATTTAGATAATATCTTCGTGTTAGAAATATAAGATAAATGCACCTTGACCAGCCAGAATTGAGCTGTTTCTTTCTAGAACCCCCTCTTGTCATGTCTCAGTTTCTTGCATCCCATTTCTAAGTCCAGAAAAATCTCCAGAGGGTTGAAAATCAAGACAGCTAAACACACACATCATCATCATCATCATGCTCATCCTCCTCATCTGAAAATGATAAGAAAAGAATGTGAATTAAGAAAATCTTCATTTGGGTTGATGTTCTATAAAAATATAATAGTAATAAATAAAATTTGTATGGAAAAAAAAGGAAAATCTTCACAGTGGTCAGCACTCTTGGTATAAAGAGCCAAGGGGAAATGCTTACAACCAGACCTACACATGATTGCATTTCCAACAGTAGGAGGAAGACAAAAGTGCCTCTAAGAAAGTAGGTCCCATGAGGAACTGCACTCACTGTTGAATAGCTTATAAAGGAAAAAAGCTGAAAAAGATACTTATGTATATGCACACGTATATATATTTGAATTACACATATATATATATAATTGAAAACCACCGTGTTGTACACCTGAAATTAACATGATATTGGAAATCAATTATACTTCAATTTAAAGTTGTAAGTTTTTTCTTGCGATAAAGTCACATAACACGAAACACGCTGGTCTACCGGTTCTTGCCGTGCGGGCCAGTGGCCCTGAGTCCCTTCTCATTGGCTCTCACCATCATCCAGCCCCCACGTTATTCACCCACCTAAACGGAAACTCTGGCCCCATTAAACCTAAAAAAAAGGTTATTTTTTTTTTTTAAAGGTAGGTTCGGTTTGAGCAAAGACAAACAGCTTTCCCCTCACAGCCTACGAGAGCAAGAATGACTTTGGAAAGTAACCCCATGTTCCAAAGTGTCTACCCTTTATGAAGATAGTAATCCAAGTGCTTCAAAATCTTGCTATTGACACTTATAAGCCACTTCACTCTGTCTTCTCCAGGGAGAAGTGATACGATAGGGCAAAAGGTCACGGGTTTTTAGAAAAAGTTTACTTCTTACAGAATCTGATACATGGAGATGAATTGTCTCCATGAACAATTCCTTTTAAATATGCATACTTAAATATTTAGATAATATCTTCGTGTTAGAAATATAGGATAAATGCACCTTGACCAGCCAGAATTGAGCTGTTTCTTTCTAGAACCCCCTCTTGTCATGTCTCAGTTTCTTGCATCCCATTTCTAAGTCCAGAAAAATCTCCAGAGGGTTGAAAATCAAGACAGCTAAACACACACATCATCATCATCATCATGCTCATCCTCCTCATCTGAAAATGATAAGAAAAGAATGTGAATTAAGAAAATCTTCATTTGGGTTGATGTTCTATAAAAATATAATAGTAATAAATAAAATTTGTATGGAAAAAAAAGGAAAATCTTCACAGTGGTCAGCACTCTTGGTATAAAGAGCCAAGGGGAAATGCTTACAACCAGACCTACACATGATTGCATTTCCAACAGTAGGAGGAAGACAAAAGTGCCTCTAAGAAAGTAGGTCCCATGAGGAACTGCACTCACTGTTGAATAGCTTATAAAGGAAAAAAGCTGAAAAAGATACTTATGTATATGCACACGTATATATATTTGAATTACACATATATATATAATTGAAAACCACCGTGTTGTACACCTGAAATTAACATGATATTGGAAATCAATTATACTTCAATTTAAAGTTGTAAGTTTTTTCTTGCGATAAAGTCACATAACACGAAACACGCTGGTCTACCGGTTCTTGCCGTGCGGGCCAGTGGCCCTGAGTCCCTTCTCATTGGCTCTCACCATCATCCAGCCCCCACGTTATTCACCCACCTAAACGGAAACTCTGGCCCCATTAAACCTAAAAAAAAGGTTATTTTTTTTTTTTAAAGGTAGGTTCGGTTTGAGCAAAGACAAACAGCTTTCCCCTCACAGCCTACGAGAGCAAGAATGACTTTGGAAAGTAACCCCATGTTCCAAAGTGTCTACCCTTTATGAAGATAGTAATCCAAGTGCTTCAAAATCTTGCTATTGACACTTATAAGCCACTTCACCAGATCTTAAAAATCACCCTCACTCAGCCTGTGGGGTGCCAGCGAGGATAGAGTCTGCAGAATTGAGGAACTGCCTCCTTCCAGCCTGTGGACAGAATCCCAAATTTACACGGATTCCAGATTCCACCGCGAGATTTGGACCAGTGGCTTCTCTCCCTTTCTTCCAGCGTTAGGCTCCTGCTCCCGCTCTGAGTTAACCCCTTCCTGGTCCCTTTCTGCGGGTTCCAGTCTGACAGATGCTCCTCTCTGCCCCCCTGCTCGCAGGTGGGCGCCTCCGCCGAGGAGCCTCGATGTCAGGACATCAGCCGCTGCTCGTATATCAGCCTGGTCATTAGCCGCGGACGGCGGTGGACCTTTGCCCAGCGCACCTTGCCGAGGCAGGCGGAGGGCTATAAAACCCTGGGCCCTGTCAGCCGTTGTCACTTAGGTGAGAATTTATCAGGTCTCCGGGTGCCCTCTGACTGGATTATTATGAATAATGAATGAGGCTTTATGCTGCACTGAAGCCTTAATAAGACGGGGGTGACTGGAAGACATTCCGGGCACCTCAAAACCCTGGCCCCTGGTGGGCGGCCCCGCAGCCGGTGGCCCTGCCGGATCCTGGGGTCTGGGACATCAGTCTGGTCCCCTGGACAGACAGCCCAGCTCTGCTGTCTGAGATCCAGCCTGTGGGTGGTAATAAGACACCAGGATATGCCGGGCATGTACCCTGCTGGTCCCAGACGCAACGACTCCAGATTCCTTTCTAAATAAAATCTGCATGTGAAATGTGAATCATCCATTTTACTATCACTGGAGGGCCGGAGCCCAGTGTTGAGACAGAGGCTTGATAAGACGTTTCTAGTATATAAATGCAAGGGCTTTTCATGACTCAGGTGTTTGGGATTTGGAGAGGTGAGTTTGGTTGTTTTTCTTTTTCTTTTTTTTTCCTTTAGTGAATTACAGTTAAACTACAATGCTGTGTGAATTTCTGCCAAACAGTGAAATGATTCAAATGCTTTTGTTGTTGTTTTCTTTTTCCATAGCATCTCTCTCTCTCTGTGTAATAGATATGTATGGGCCTCTCAGGTGGTGATAATGGCAAAGAGCCTACCTGCCAATGCAGGAAACCTAAGAGACAGGGGTTCGATCCCTGGGTCAGGAAGATTCCCTGGAGAAGGGCGTGGCAACCCCTCCAGTATTCTTGCCTGGAGAATCCCATGGATTGAGGAGGCTGGCAGCTACAGTCCATGGGGTCACAAACAGTCGGACATGACTTGGCAAACACACGTGCATATTATATATATGTGTATATATATATATATATATATATATATATATATATATATAAGTTTTGCCACTTTTCTTTTTTTATGTTATTTTATTGAAGTACAGTTGATTTACAATGTTGTATAAATTTCTGCTGCATAGCAAAGTGATTCATATATATGTATATTTTTTATCATTATGGTTTATCACAGGATATTAAATATAATGAGTTTTTGCCACTTTTCTGAGAATGGCTGGTCCTGGGTGTCAGAAATTTTATCTGACTTGCGAGGAAAGAAGGCTTAGGAAAGAGAAAGGAGAGAGCCCCAGATCAGATGGAGAAAAGACGTCTCTGATCCAGCTGGGTAGAAAGTATTTTCTCAGATTGAGTGAGGACTACAGCGGAGAGGAGCTGAGCCCACCTCCAGAACATCTCAGGATATTCCATCCATCCGCTTCCAGGGCTGCTAAGTGTTGTTGAAAACACAGAACCATCTCAATATCCTTCTCAAGAAAACACTGTTTGATGGAATGAGCTGAAGAATTATTCTGGCTTTCCCTCTAAATTTCCTCACGTGTTTCCAAGGCCAAGGACCAGACAATCTGTTGGTTCATCTTCTTAACAGACTTGGTGGCCAGCTCCCATTCAATCCAATTTCATTCAGCAAACATTTTCTGAGCCTTTAAAACTTTCCGGACTGTGGGAAATTTTTAAAAACTTGCCTCTCCCTAAATGCGTTGGTACTCAAGAATAATATGTAGGAAGGGAATCCCTTTCTTAATGCACCAATGGTAATCCAGACGCGAAGGCCCCAGCTAAGAAACGCTGTCACGAAGCTCCTCTTCCAAGTGGTAGGGTGTGGGCCTGGGCCTGGGCTTTCAGGTGAATAGATGGCATCCAGTGCCATCCCCTAGTATCAACCTGATGGCTGCACCTCCCTCTTGATTTTTATCGATTCTCGTTTTATCTAGATGGAAGTCTTCCATCCCTCTTGTATTTCTAGACATTTTTGTAGTCTACAATTAAAGATGTTTTAGCACTGGAGGGACATTCTGAGTAGGTCAACTTCAATTTGCTACACTGTCCTTCCTCTGAAAGTCTTCCTGACGTTCCAGTTGTTCCCAAGACGTCTCTGTGTCCACCAACTCTACCGTTTCATTTATTAGGTACTTAAATTTGGTAGGATGTCATTGTTCTCTATAGCTTAATAATAGTCCATATATACACACCTCCATGTGACGTAGCTTGAATGCTTTCATCTATCGATGGACACGAGGTTGTTTCCATGGCTTGGCTATTGGGAATGGCGCAGCAATGGAAAAGTGATGCAGACGTGTTTTTGACTGTTTTTGTTTCCTTTGAATAAATACCCAGAGTTAGATGGCCGGATCATATGTCAGTTCTGATTTAGCTTCCTGAGCCTCCTCCGCACTGGTGTCCTCAGTGGCTGCCCTGGAGCGTCGACTCTATGCTCACCCTCGTCGCCACGCCCTCCGTGTCCTGAGGCACGTGGAAGAGGAACACAAATAGCAACGTGTGTCTAGAGACCTCTTTCCTGAAAGAGTCTGGTTAGGAAAAGAGCTGCTGCCAAGAAAAGGACTGGAAACAGCTGGTGAATTGAAATTCTCTTCAGACAGCCAGTGGTTGGCAGTGCCACAGCCTCACGGGGCTTTGTGGAGACCAGCCTGGCAGGGAGAGGCACTGCGGGCATCAGGCACGCGTTAATGAGGCCGCGCTCTTGGCCTCTCTCTAGTCCTGGGATTCCAGGCTTGAAGTGGGCTCTGCTGTCCTGGCCAGTGTTCTTGATGCTGAGTTCTCTGTGAATGTCTGCCTGTCTCGGTGGGAATTTGTAAACAGTCAGCTAAGCAAAAGATCCTCTTATTCACTCCCTCAAGCCTCAATATCAGACCAAATTACACCTAAATGGGCAGAATTTTCTGACCACTGTGAGCAGCTTGTGCAGAGGAGAAGCTCTGTGTGTGTGTGTGTGTGTTCATGCCCAAGTCCATGTACTCAGGCACACATGCTCTGCTAAAATATGTTGTCTGCTGGAGAGGGGGGATTCCCCCTGTCGAGCCAACACAAGTTTGTTATGCAAAACATTGGCACTGACAGAGTTTCTCATCACCACTAAGCCGTAATCTGCTTGGCAGGCAGGAGGAATGCCACAGAATCCCAAGGTTAATTGGGAACAAGGCTGTAAACACTAGCCTCTCCTGGGGCACCCTTGCTACTTGGAAGCTTCATCTGAGGACAAGGTCTGCCTCATCATTAGTGCACAGAACTGTCATCTGCACTCTGAAAGGTAAAGGGAAGCAATGACACACGTAACAAAATTTTAAGAAAATCACACCATCTTTTACTTTTAAAACACTGAGAGGAAGGAAAAGCGTTGGATGATATACCAGCTGAGTCCCAAGTCTGAGGAACGCCCTGGTCATGAGCCACACATTGGGAATGGCGCAGCAATGGAAAAGTGATGCAGACGTGTTTTGACTGTTTTTGTTTCCTTTGAATAAATACCCAGAGTTAGATGGCCGGATCATATGTCAGTTCTGATTTAGCTTCCTGAGCCTCCTCCGCACTGGTGTCCTCAGTGGCTGCCCTGGAGCGTCGACTCTATGCTCACCCTCGTCGCCACGCCCTCCGTGTCCTGAGGCACGTGGAAGAGGAACACAAATAGCAACGTGTGTCTAGAGACCTCTTTCCTGAAAGAGTCTGGTTAGGAAAAGAGCTGCTGCCAAGAAAAGGACTGGAAACAGCTGGTGAATTGAAATTCTCTTCAGACAGCCAGTGGTTGGCAGTGCCACAGCCTCACGGGGCTTTGTGGAGACCAGCCTGGCAGGGAGAGGCACTGCGGGCATCAGGCACGCGTTAATGAGGCCGCGCTCTTGGCCTCTCTCTAGTCCTGGGATTCCAGGCTTGAAGTGGGCTCTGCTGTCCTGGCCAGTGTTCTTGATGCTGAGTTCTCTGTGAATGTCTGCCTGTCTCGGTGGGAATTTGTAAACAGTCAGCTAAGCAAAAGATCCTCTTATTCACTCCCTCAAGCCTCAATATCAGACCAAATTACACCTAAATGGGCAGAATTTTCTGACCACTGTGAGCAGCTTGTGCAGAGGAGAAGCTCTGTGTGTGTGTGTGTGTGTTCATGCCCAAGTCCATGTACTCAGGCACACATGCTCTGCTAAAATATGTTGTCTGCTGGAGAGGGGGGATTCCCCCTGTCGAGCCAACACAAGTTTGTTATGCAAAACATTGGCACTGACAGAGTTTCTCATCACCACTAAGCCGTAATCTGCTTGGCAGGCAGGAGGAATGCCACAGAATCCCAAGGTTAATTGGGAACAAGGCTGTAAACACTAGCCTCTCCTGGGGCACCCTTGCTACTTGGAAGCTTCATCTGAGGACAAGGTCTGCCTCATCATTAGTGCACAGAACTGTCATCTGCACTCTGAAAGGTAAAGGGGAAACAATGACACACGTAACAAAATTTTAAGAAAATCACACCATCTTTTACTTTTAAAACACTGAGAAGAATGTAAAGCGTTAGATGATATACCAGCTGAGTCCCAAGTCTGAGGAACGCCCTGGTCATGGAGCCACACAGGCACATCAGGCCACCTCGGGATTGGTCCACGTTCTGACATTTATGGGTTCTCTGTGCTCCCAAGGCTGGTTTCACTCTTTTTGGCTGGGGGCGGGGGCTCTTTTATTGGTTTTTTATTTATTTATCTTCATCCATCTTTATTCCTTGGCTTGTGTGGGCCTCCCATCGCAGTGGCCTCTCTTGTCACAGAGCACTGGCTCTGGGCCCATGCTCTCCAGAGCACTGGCTCATCATTGGACACACCGGTCCAGCTGCTCCGTGGCACATGGGATCCTCCCGGGCCAGGGATCAAACCAGTGCCCCTTGCACTGCAAGGCAGACGCTTTACCCACTGGACCACCAGGGAAGCCCCTGGTTTCACTCTTAACATGCAAACCCATGGAACTCCTCTGGAAGTTGGAGCGATACTTCACACTGCATGAGGGCAGCAATTCCCAAGCAGGAGTCAACATAAAGAAGGAGCAATGCACGCTTAAGACGTCTTCTCTAAAATAAGGTTAAATGGAAAACGAGAGGAAGTGGGTGGGTGGGGAGAGGAAATGGTAGGTGGGGCATAGAAAAGCATGAAACAGGAGGAACATTTTGTGGCCACCAACACGAAAGAGGGTGATGACTAAGGTGAACTGGTGAATACTTTGCTACTTGCAATGAAAATCTACTCCAGACCAAGAAGGAAATGTTTGAATGGGAGGAAGTGAGCAACCATGATGAAAGTGGGGCAATGAAAAAGCAAGCCAAAAAAAGGGGCCTGGGAGGGGATTCCCCTGTCGAGCCAACACAAGTTTGTTATGCAAAACATTGGCACTGACAGAGTTTCTCATCACCACTAAGCCGTAATCTGCTTGGCAGGCAGGAGGAATGCCACAGAATCCCAAGGTTAATTGGGAACAAGGCTGTAAACACTAGCCTCTCCTGGGGCACCCTTGCTACTTGGAAGCTTCATCTGAGGACAAGGTCTGCCTCATCATTAGTGCACAGAACTGTCATCTGCACTCTGAAAGGTAAAGGGAAGCAATGACACACGTAACAAAATTTTAAGAAAATCACACCATCTTTTACTTTTAAAACACTGAGAAGAATGTAAAGCGTTAGATGATATACCAGCTGAGTCCCAAGTCTGAGGAACGCCCCTGGTCATGGAGCCACACAGGCACATCAGGCCACCTCGGGATTGGTCCACGTTCTGACATTTATGGGTTCTCTGTGCTCCCAAGGCTGGTTTCACTCTTTTTGGCTGGGGGCGGGGGCTCTTTTATTGGTTTTTTATTTATTTATCTTCATCCATCTTTATTCCTTGGCTTGTGTGGGCCTCCCATCGCAGTGGCCTCTCTTGTCACAGAGCACTGGCTCTGGGCCCATGCTCTCCAGAGCACTGGCTCATCATTGGACACACCGGTCCAGCTGCTCCGTGGCACATGGGATCCTCCCGGGCCAGGGATCAAACCAGTGCCCCTTGCACTGCAAGGCAGACGCTTTACCCACTGGACCACCAGGGAAGCCCCTGGTTTCACTCTTAACATGCAAACCCATGGAACTCCTCTGGAAGTTGGAGCGATACTTCACACTGCATGAGGGCAGCAATTCCCAAGCAGGAGTCAACATAAAGAAGGAGCAATGCACGCTTAAGACGTCTTCTCTAAAATAAGGTTAAATGGAAAACGAGAGGAAGTGGGTGGGTGGGGAGAGGAAATGGTAGGTGGGGCATAGAAAAGCATGAAACAGGAGGAACATTTTGTGGCCACCAACACGAAAGAGGGTGATGACTAAGGTGAACTGGTGAATACTTTGCTACTTGCAATGAAAATCTACTCCAGACCAAGAAGGAAATGTTTGAATGGGAGGAAGTGAGCAACCATGATGAAAGTGGGGGCAATGAAAAGCAGCAGAGCCATGAAAAGATAAAGGATGGGGACCCTAGGAAAGGAAAGATGTTGAAAATGACTAATCAGGAAAAACCAGTATTATTTTAAACAGTCAAAAGAAGCGTCAAATCTTTCCTAATCAGTGGTTGCTGCCTTGGCCCCTGAGGGCTCAAACAAAGGAAGATGAGACGCCCCCAGATGATTATTTATTCATTCCTCTTGCTTCGGTGGGGTTCTCCTGGCAAAATTCCAGCAGCTTTGCCATTTCCAAGAACAGGGGATTTTACAGTGGGGCTGCTCTGTGGGTTTCGTCCTGTAATCTCCTTTAATGTTTCTGCTGCAGTAAAAGGTCACTCTCGATTCAGCCGTTCATAAAATTGACATGAGTCTGGGGTCCCTTGGAGATCCAAAGCCAGGGCAGGCAGGGGGGTGGCTGTGATGGAGATCACACCTCGCATGGAAACGGCCCCTCAGGGTTCTGTCATCTCCGAAGGTTTAATCATCACTCTGCCTCTCAGAGCCTGCACCTTCCTTCTGACTTATGTATGTATATACCCCACCACAAACCTGCTGTCCACAGGAGGCCATAATGACTGATTTAAACATAGCAGCCCTCCACTGCATGCGGCGAAGGAGAAAGGGGCAGGAGTGTCAGGGCAGAGTGGGGGCCTGAGGTACATTATTAACAATTTCACAATAACAGGGTATTTCTCTGTCTCACAACTCATTGCCCTTGGACAATTCCCACTGATTGAGCCTCTGCGAGGCCCCAGCTCCTTTCTATGAGCACATGTGGTCTCTGATAGCTAGCCCAGGCCTGTGAGCTGATACCAACATCCCCACCTTATGTCAGAAATAGGAATCCAGATCTGACTGAGGGCCAACCAAATGTGCTTTCAACTAGCCGGCGTCAGCCAGATCTCTCGAGCTCTCTTATCTGTATTTTCAGTCTGCTCTGGACTAGAGATGATGATGTCCACAAGTTCAGTGTATGTTTCTGCATGCTGTGCTGTGTGAGGGTCGGAAACAGGGACCTAAAGGAGAGCAGTTTCCCTCCTTTAAAACACTGCCCATGAAGTGAGAGGCAGACGTGAGCGATGCTAGAGTCCCGTCCACTGGGGTGTCTCCTGAAATGAATTCACATGGCCCCCTCAAAACCAATAAAACCATGTTTGTTTTCATTTTAAAATCTCTTCTTTTCCAAAGTCATATGAAGGCTAAGGTCATCTGCCTAGGTGACCCGTCCCAAACACCAAGATGGCTCGGCAAACCCTTCTCCCAGGGCCGCGGAGCCATGTTGCCCACAACTAACTAGACTGGTGAGCTTCAGACCTTGCCAGCCCCCACGCTAGTGGTAACAGCTCGGGAAGCTGTCTGCTCTCTTACCAGGGCAGGCATGGACAAGGCCACAGCGTGGAGTATTTATTGTCCAGGCAGCCGTGATTTCCACACCACAAAGAAAGGTCCTTCTGTGTCTTTCGTCCCATTCCAGTCTCTGTCTTTGCCCACAGATCATGTCTCTGGCCAAGCACAGCCTTACATGTAGATGTGGGTCTCTGCTCCACGAGGTAAAACTACAAGGGGAGCCTTCAAGGGTCCTCGTCTGAAAACACCTGTCTCATCAGCTGATCTCAATGCCTAAAATACTCCCTTGGGAGGGGGAGATGTGGGGATCTCTTACTGACTTTCACTGTAAGCAAATGACACTCCCTAAAAAGACCAGAACACATGACACCATAGAACAAAACACAAAAGTCCTCTTTGGCCATTCGTTCGCTCCAACCTCACAGCATCTCTAGGCGTAATCATGACTCTGGGACTAGAGCATATCTTCCCCTTTTTTTTTTTTTTTTTTTTGTGAATTTAGATAAGCAGTTTGATTTTTGTAAAAGTGTACTCTACATCCTGGTGATGGGCATTTCCTTTGTTTGTGATGTTTACAGTTCCAAAAAGGTTGAAGTGAATATGCTCTGTGTGTGTCTTTCCCGGACTTTTACAGGGAGCTGATACCAACATCCCCACCTTATGTCAGAAATAGGAATCCAGAGCAGGCCAACCAAATGTGCTTTCAACTAGCGCCAGCCAGATCTCTCGAGCTCTCTTATCTGTATTTTCAGTCTGCTCTGGACTAGAGATGATGATGTCCACAAGTTCAGTGTATGTTTCTGCATGCTGTGCTGTGTGAGGGTCGGAAACAGGGACCTAAAGGAGAGCAGTTTCCCTCCTTTAAAACACTGCCCATGAAGTGAGAGGCAGACGTGAGCGATGCTAGAGTCCCGTCCACTGGGGTGTCTCCTGAAATGAATTCACATGGCCCCCTCAAAACCAATAAAACCATGTTTGTTTTCATTTTAAAATCTCTTCTTTTCCAAAGTCATATGAAGGCTAAGGTCATCTGCCTAGGTGACCCGTCCCAAACACCAAGATGGCTCGGCAAACCCTTCTCCCAGGGCCGCGGAGCCATGTTGCCCACAACTAACTAGACTGGTGAGCTTCAGACCTTGCCAGCCCCCACGCTAGTGGTAACAGCTCGGGAAGCTGTCTGCTCTCTTACCAGGGCAGGCATGGACAAGGCCACAGCGTGGAGTATTTATTGTCCAGGCAGCCGTGATTTCCACACCACAAAGAAAGGTCCTTCTGTGTCTTTCGTCCCATTCCAGTCTCTGTCTTTGCCCACAGATCATGTCTCTGGCCAAGCACAGCCTTACATGTAGATGTGGGTCTCTGCTCCACGAGGTAAAACTACAAGGGGAGCCTTCAAGGGTCCTCGTCTGAAAACACCTGTCTCATCAGCTGATCTCAATGCCTAAAATACTCCCTTGGGAGGGGGAGATGTGGGGATCTCTTACTGACTTTCACTGTAAGCAAATGACACTCCCTAAAAAGACCAGAACACATGACACCATAGAACAAAACACAAAAGTCCTCTTTGGCCATTCGTTCGCTCCAACCTCACAGCATCTCTAGGCGTAATCATGACTCTGGGACTAGAGCATATCTTCCCCTTTTTTTTTTTTTTTTTCTGTGAATTTAGATAAGCAGTTTGATTTTTGTAAAAGTGTACTCTACATCCTGGTGATGGGCATTTCCTTTGTCTGTGATGTTTACAGTTCCAAAAAGGTTGAAGTGAATATGCTCTGTGTGTGTCTTTGGGCACACAGGAGCACACTGCTGCTCTAATGCTCAGCCCAGAAAGAAAGCTATCTGAGTCCATATTCATGAGTATGTGTCACACAGCTAAACACCAACTACTTTGTGGAAGTAAAGTAACTGTCTGGGGGCTTTGTGGCTTTGACAGTCATTGCTTTAAGCCATATTCCATCCTTTGAGAGTAGGACTCGGAGATAATGAGTCACAGGAAGTGACTCATGGCCAGTAATCAGATGGTGGCCCCAGAGGAGGTCTGGAACTGGATGCTGAGCGGTGGACCCCGAGGGGAGGAAAGGTGTGAAGCATCTCTCCACAGGGGTGCTGAGAGCCCACGCCCACAGCCATCTTCCTTGCACTTTCTTCCTGACAGAGACATCCTCACAAGATCGTGGAGTGGGCAGGAGGAGGCTTAGACTGGAGGGGTTAGAAATGCATCGCAGCAGGAGAAGCAAGGTCCAGAGTAGCTATCTCCACCCTGAAGGCAAAAGACTGACCCAGTGAGACGCCTTCCTTTCCTCTCCCCCTGCGAAACCATCTGAAAGAGCCTCTCCAGGCAACCTTGAAGGCACAGCCACGCCCTGTCCTCTGGTTGGGCCACCGTCACTCCAGCCACCCCCTCACCCCTGTTTCCTGAACAGTGAGGGGTGTCCCCCTTTCCATTTCTGTCCCTTTGCATGTGCTATTCCCTCGGCCAGGAATGCTTGCTCACAAGCCCATCATCCCCATCCTCTGGGCCAACACTCTCGTCCGTCAAGTCTAAATATTAATGCCAGGCTTCTAGGGTGCTCCCCTGACCCCATCCTACCCCGTCCCCCAGGCTCGTCAGTTCCTCCCATGAAATGTTTTCCGAGAGCTGGGCCCCTTCCATCTCAATGCAAATTAAACTGCTATTTGATGATTGCTGTTCTGTTTACATCTAGATGACAAACAGCAGAGGTGGTGTGTTTGCCCCGTTGCACTGTAACGACTGAGCCCATGCTCTAGAACCCAAGAGCTGCTGCTACTGAGCCCACGTGCTACAGCTATGGAAGCCCGGGCACCTGGAGCCTGTGCCCTGAAACAGCAGAAGCCTCTGCCCCGTGGGATGAGTGGCCCCACGCCCTGCAGCTAGAGAAAGCCCACAAGCAGCAGTGGAGATCCGACGCAGCCAAGAACGTCTAAGCACACAAGCAAATTATTTTAAAAAGAGAGAGAGAGAGATGAGGAGCTGTGCCCAAAAAACTGACTAATCCATAACCGCAAAATCAATTTCTGAATATTAGGAATTAGCCATTGTCTTGAAGCAGTTTGGTGAAAATTTATGCATAAGAACATTCAGAAATCACCATGAGATAAATGCATCTCCCTGGTAATAAGAAAATTCTGCTTGCGTAGCCACACTAAGATATTTTAAAAATTTAATATATCATAATTCAGACATGTGCTGATCAAAAAGTATAAATACACTTAAATATAAGTATACTTAATAAAACATTAAAAAAAAAAACTATGGTCAGAGCAGTTTTTGTTCTTCAGTGGAATTCATGATTAAAACTGAAGAATTCATTTCATAACAATGAAGGGTTGAAAATATTTTTGGAATTGTAATGTGGGAAAAACTTCATAAGACATTAATAAGTCTTTATTTGAAACTTCATCTGAAAGAGCCTCCAGGCAACCTTGAAGGCACAGCCACGCCCTGTCCTCTGGTTGGGCCACCGTCACTCCAGCCACCCCCTCACCCCTGTTTCCTGAACAGTGAGGGGCGTCCCCCTTTCCATTTCTGTCCCTTTGCATGTGCTATTCCCTCGGCCAGGAATGCTTGCTCACAAGCCCATCATCCCCATCCTCTGGGCCAACACCCCGTCCGTCAAGTCTAAATATTAATGCCAGGCTTCTAGGGTGCTCCCCTGACCCCATCCTACCCCGTCCCCCAGGCTCGTCAGTTCCTCCCATGAAATGTTTTCCGAGAGCTGGGCCCCTTCCATCTCAATGCAAATTAAACTGCTATTTGATGATTGCTGTTCTGTTTACATCTAGATGACAAACAGCAGAGGTGGTGTGTTTGCCCCGTTGCACTGTAACGACTGAGCCCATGCTCTAGAACCCAAGAGCTGCTGCTACTGAGCCCACGTGCTACAGCTATGGAAGCCCGGGCACCTGGAGCCTGTGCCCTGAAACAGCAGAAGCCTCTGCCCCGTGGGATGAGTGGCCCCACGCCCTGCAGCTAGAGAAAGCCCACAAGCAGCAGTGGAGATCCGACGCAGCCAAGAACGTCTAAGCACACAAGCAAATTATTTTAAAAAGAGAGAGAGAGAGATGAGGAGCTGTGCCCAAAAAACTGACTAATCCATAACCGCAAAATCAATTTCTGAATATTAGGAATTAGCCATTGTCTTGAAGCAGTTTGGTGAAAATTTATGCATAAGAACATTCAGAAATCACCATGAGATAAATGCATCTCCCTGGTAATAAGAAAATTCTGCTTGCGTAGCCACACTAAGATATTTTAAAAATTTAATATATCATAATTCAGACATGTGCTGATCAAAAAGTATAAATACACTTAAATATAAGTATACTTAATAAAACATTAAAAAAAAAAACTATGGTCAGAGCAGTTTTTGTTCTTCAGTGGAATTCATGATTAAAACTGAAGAATTCATTTCATAACAATGAAGGGTTGAAAATATTTTTGGAATTGTAATGTATTAGAGCAAGAAAGCTTTCAAGCAATTACATCATAGCCTTCCATTTATAAGAAAAATAATTTTCACATTCTTGGAATGAGGCAGTCTTTATTTGAAACTTTCAGTCAAATAAAGGATTAAATGAAAGTTCATAATAATTTCAGTTAAAGTTATCATCATTTTACAAAAATCGTTTTATCTAAGATACTCAAACATACTATTGGAAATAAAATAATGTCTCTCTGATTAATGTAACTAGCCTTCCACCTTTCCTAAACATGTATACTGTATTATTTGTCTGACAGTTTATAATGACTCAAAACTCTCCATGCAATTACACAGTAAGGTGATTTCTTTAAATGAAGACCATGTACTCAAACAAAATATATCTGTTTTATCATGCCAGTATATTATCAAACTGTAGACATTTCAATAAAATTCTGGCCAAAACATGAAGGCCTGTACTATCATATGTGAAGAAAATAACTATAGTCATTGCTCTGTGAGAAAAGAAGATCCTTCAGGGGTGCTGTGTGACGGTCTGGAGGGGTGGATGGGGGGATATACATATGACTAATCTGAGAACATACATATCTATAAACAACAAAACTCTGTAAAAGTTAAAAGTAAAAGTTTAAAAAATAAATAAATAAACAAAACAAAACAAAATAAATAAGTAAAAATTAAAAAAAAAAAACATACAGAAGATGCCATTTAGCTTTTAGTCTAATGAGAATTTTATAAACATTACCATACTAATTTTACCAGCAAGAAATGCTGCTCTAATATTGTATAGATCATAAGGATTATATACTTGGGGATGAAATAAAAATAAACCTCTTCTCAAAAGCATTAAAAAATCAGATCAACCTAAAACATTTAAATTTATTATAGGGTTGCATCTAGCTTCTAGAATTACATTCTAATCGACATTATTGTAGTCAATCACTCTCTTTATCTCAATATACAAATACAGAGTTTCTTTTAAGCCTCCGAGGATTGAATTATCCACCATATCTGTATAAAAGTAGGTTTATAATATCCAACCAAGAGCTTCTCTGTGGATAACACTATTTCATAACAATGAAGGGTTGAAAATATTTTTGGAATTGTAATGTATTAGAGCAAGAAAGCTTTCAAGCAATTACATCATAGCCTTCCATTTATAAGAAAAATAATTTTCACATTCTTGGAATGAGGCAGTCTTTATTTGAAACTTTCAGTCAAATAAAGGATTAAATGAAAGTTCATAATAATTTCAGTTAAAGTTATCATCATTTTACAAAAATCGTTTTATCTAAGATACTCAAACATACTATTGGAAATAAAATAATGTCTCTCTGATTAATGTAACTAGCCTTCCACCTTTCCTAAACATGTATACTGTATTATTTGTCTGACAGTTTATAATGACTCAAAACTCTCCATGCAATTACACAGTAAGGTGATTTCTTTAAATGAAGACCATGTACTCAAACAAAATATATCTGTTTTATCATGCCAGTATATTATCAAACTGTAGACATTTCAATAAAATTCTGGCCAAAACATGAAGGCCTGTACTATCATATGTGAAGAAAATAACTATAGTCATTGCTCTGTGAGAAAAGAAGATCCTTCAGGGGTGCTGTGTGACGGTCTGGAGGGGTGGATGGGGGGATATACATATGACTAATCTGAGAACATACATATCTATAAACAACAAAACTCTGTAAAAGTTAAAAGTAAAAGTTTAAAAAATAAATAAATAAACAAAACAAAACAAAATAAATAAGTAAAAATTAAAAAAAAACATACAGAAGATGCCATTTAGCTTTTAGTCTAATGAGAATTTTATAAACATTACCATACTAATTTTACCAGCAAGAAATGCTGCTCTAATATTGTATAGATCATAAGGATTATATACTTGGGGATGAAATAAAAATAAACCTCTTCTCAAAAGCATTAAAAAATCAGATCAACCTAAAACATTTAAATTTATTATAGGGTTGCATCTAGCTTCTAGAATTACATTCTAATCGACATTATTGTAGTCAATCACTCTCTTTATCTCAATATACAAATACAGAGTTTCTTTTAAGCCTCCGAGGATTGAATTATCCACCATATCTGTATAAAAGTAGGTTTATAATATCCAACCAAGAGCTTCTCTGTGGATAACACTTCACTTATCCTACCGTTGCTGGTCCCTTCACAAAGCCTTCGCGTTTTAACTCAGCATTATAGATGGATGCGAGTTTGATTAATTTTCCAAGAACTATATCAAAATGCAATTCAGTGTCTTTAAATTTATCCTTTAAAAAATTAGTTTGAAAGTTTATTTTTACAAGTTGCAAAAAGAATAACCAAATCCCTCAACATTTAAAATCTATTAGGTAGATCCTGTTGAGAAATCCATTTGTTTCCATAAAGAGTGAAAACAAAGCCCCAAGCCAACAGGAGATATTTCTCACACTGAACAACAGTGTCTGTGCTGGTTTTCTCCCTGGCTTAAATATGGCCCATGTTCTTTTCACCCTCAACTCGTTTGACTTGAGTTGTTGATCAAAGAAAGTTATGCATGCGAGACCATTCTGTTCAGGAATGAGGCTCTGTCATGCCCTGAGACACCCTTGTGATTTATAATATATGAACTTTTTGTGTGAAAAGAGGCAAATAAATTAAAGCAATTTGAAAACAGCTGGAAAACACGCTGTGTGCACAGTTTATCGGTCTTACAGCCGTGGATATAATATTCTGATTGTATTTTAATTTCTAAAACTGTTTGGATGACATGGGCAGAAGCCATCCTAAATACACGTAAGAACACACACACACACAAAGATATACATACACATGTTAAATACAATAGAATCACATTGGAGAAATGAATTTTCTGCTTATATGCCTTTTAAACGTGAATTTTATGCTTCCAAGTTCTGATCGGTATAATTAAACAACTCGTTTATTGTTAATACTTTCATTTTGAACGTTGACTTCTGCAAGTAATTTGCGGTTCATCAGTAACTTGAAGCCAAAATATTCTCTCTGCTAACCTAGGAAAAGTTTAAACCACACCAGTAACAAGCAAGGAAGAAAAAGGCAGTGTCAGTTCAGTTCAGGTTATTCAGGTGCATTAAATTGAAAGACTGGGCCAGTCTCCTGCTTTGGAGGAAAGCAAGAGGGGGTTGCTAAGGTAAGGGAATGGAAATTACTGGAATAAATCTGCAGGGCCTCCTAAGTTAAGATTGTATAATGACTTAAAGGTTTCTTTCTGAAAACTTTTGAATGATAACTCCGAGGAACTCATAAGTACATGGCAAAGCTTATTTCAGATGAGGACACGGGCCACATCTACTCTTCAATGGCAGCTTTGGGAAAGACCTTGAGAACAAGACCTCAGCTAATCTAGGTGTGGACTCCTAATTGGAGGAAATCATGAGGTCACAAACACTCTTTAAGTCACTAGGTTTTAGAGTGAATGACAAACACATCACGACTAGGACTGGACACCAGTGTTTTTCTGCCTCAACACAGATAACTCTGCTGGTGGTATTTTTAAACTGTCTCTCAAGAACTATTTTCCTCATGACTTACATTTTCCTGCATACTTCCCATTTATTTTAAAACTTCCTCTTTACGAAGTAAGTCTGTGTGTTTTATCAGCAAGAGAGATTTTTCTCCCTTTTACTTCTGTTGGCAGAGTTCAGGACAGGTCCTTTACCCTCAATTACAGACAATGTAAGTAAGCACAGTAGGTCAAAGTGTGTATCCAGGGATGGTTTTATTAAATACACAGCAGGTATATCTATTCTTACAACTCCATAAAAACTCAAACCACGAGAGTGGCTCAGATGGTAAAGAATCTACCTGCAATGCAGGAGACCTGAGTTTGATCCCTGGGTTGGGAAGGTCCCAAGGAGAAAAGAATGGCAACCCACTCCAGTATTCTTTCCTAGAGAATTCCATGGAACAAGAAGGGGGGTCCAAAATGGCAAGCAGCTGAAACCATTTTATGCTTCCAAGTTCTGATCGGTATAATTAAACAACTCGTTTATTGTTAATACTTTCATTTTTAACGTTGACTTCTGCAAGTAATTTGCGGTTCATCAGTAACTTGAAGCCAAAATATTCTCTCTGCTAACCTAGGAAAAGTTTAAACCACACCAGTAACAAGCAAGGAAGAAAAAGGCAGTGTCAGTTCAGTTCAGGTTATTCAGGTGCATTAAATTGAAAGACTGGGCCAGTCTCCTGCTTTGGAGGAAAGCAAGAGGGGGTTGCTAAGGTAAGGGAATGGAAATTACTGGAATAAATCTGCAGGGCCTCCTAAGTTAAGATTGTATAATGACTTAAAGGTTTCTTTCTGAAAACTTTTGAATGATAACTCTGAGGAACTCATAAGTACATGGCAAAGCTTATTTCAGATGAGGACACGGGCCACATCTACTCTTCAATGGCAGCTTTGGGAAAGACCTTGAGAACAAGACCTCAGCTAATCTAGGTGTGGACTCCTAATTGGAGGAAATCATGAGGTCACAAACACTCTTTAAGTCACTAGGTTTTAGAGTGAATGACAAACACATCACGACTAGGACTGGACACCAGTGTTTTTCTGCCTCAACACAGATAACTCTGCTGGTGGTATTTTTAAACTGTCTCTCAAGAACTATTTTCCTCATGACTTACATTTTCCTGCATACTTCCCATTTATTTTAAAACTTCCTCTTTACGAAGTAAGTCTGTGTGTTTTATCAGCAAGAGAGATTTTTCTCCCTTTTACTTCTGTTGGCAGAGTTCAGGACAGGTCCTTTACCCTCAATTACAGACAATGTAAGTAAGCACAGTAGGTCAAAGTGTGTATCCAGGGATGGTTTTATTAAATACACAGCAGGTATATCTATTCTTACAACTCCATAAAAACTCAAACCACGAGAGTGGCTCAGATGGTAAAGAATCTACCTGCAATGCAGGAGACCTGAGTTTGATCCCTGGGTTGGGAAGGTCCCAAGGAGAAAAGAATGGCAACCCACTCCAGTATTCTTTCCTAGAGAATTCCATGGAACAAGAAGTCTGGTGGGCTGTAGTCCATGAGGTCAAAAGAGTTGGACACAACATGACTAATGCACAAGCTGAAATTAAAAAACTAAAAAAGATATAACAGTCTTGTCCAAGGGGTACCCGCTTGCGCCTATGTTTTTCATAGAAGCTGTGTTGTTTTCATGTTTTAGTCAGACCTCCTGTTTAATCTGATGATTTGAGGCTTTCAGGTAGGGAATTTTTTTTAGCTATTTATTTATTTGGCTGTACCGGGCCTTAGCTGTGACATGTGGGATCTAGTTCCCTGATCAGGAATTGAACCTGGGTCCCTTGTATTGGGAGTGAAAAGTCTCAGCCATTGGACCACCAGAGAAGTCCTTTCCAGGTAAGAACTCTGTGTTTCCTTCCGTAGACTGGTATCGAACCTTGGGGGAGACAATTAACCTTGCTGAAATTCTTTTCTGGTTCACATAGTAAAAATAATATACCTCGTGAGAGAACTTAGAAATCTTGGGAGAAAACTTATTATTGAAAAATGCTTTATCAGATAGTCATCCTGTTGATTATGTTATATTTTTACAGAACATGTGTATATTCATGACGGGTTACTCTCATGGTGACGTGTGTCTGTGTGTGTTTTAGTGAGTTCAGTCATAGCCCACTCTTTGCAGCCCCGTGGACTGTACCCACCAAGTTCCTCTGTCCATGGATTCTCCAGGCAAGAGTACAGGAGTGGGTTTCCATTCCCTTCTCCAGGGGATCTTTCCAACCCAGGGATCGAACCAGCATCTCCTGCATTGGCAGGCAGATTCCTTACCATCTGAGCCACCAGGGAAGTCCTTCAAAGTTCCACATAGGTCTCAAAGAGTTGGATACAACTTAGTGACTAAACAGCAGTAATGAATTGCATTTTATAGTTATTTTTTCCACATGGAGCTTTTTTTTTTTAAATAAAACATTTTATTATAAAACTTTTTTTTAAAACTTGGTATAAAAGCAAAAAAGAACTATACGCCAATAAAAAATTGTTTTAACTTGAATATAAAGAAACAGAAAAGAAGCACTCACTGAGTCCCTGATGTTGTCCCACATTTAGCTTCCAAGCTGTGTTGGACCCCGGGCAGCCCTCCCTCCATGGTCACAGGTCCTTGACAGAAGCCATGTACCTCGTGCAGGGCACGAAAGCTCCACGGGCTCCACCAGGCCCCAGCGCCCCTCGCAAGGCGTGGTGTCCAGAGGGAAGAGCTCCCTGCTCACCCCACCTTCTCCTTTGCTGAAGACCTTAGAGCTCAGTTCCCTCCGAACAAGTTCCCTTTATAAAAATGTTCATCCACCAGAACGTTTTTATTCCCCCGGCATGGATATGGGCCAAGAGTTGTGAAACTGTTTTTAAAATATATATAAGTATGTTCATTTTACTTTTTCAGAGTTTTGTTGTTTACAGCTATACATAAATCCAAATCAGTCACGTGTGTACCCTTGACCCCCTCAATGAGCCTCCCTCCCAGGCCCTCCCCCTCCCACCCCCAGGTTGTTCCATAGCCCCAGGTAAGTTCCCTTAGTCTTACAGCATACTCACAACGGTTGTCTCTTTTACATATGGTAGTGCAGGTGTCCTGTGACGTTTTCCATACTTCTCATCCATTCCTCCCTCCCCGCAATGATCCTAAGTCTGTTCTCTAGATCTGTTTCTTCATTGCTGCTCTGCATATGCTTTTATCAATACTAGCATTTTTTCCTTCATTAATTTTTTTAAAAATTGTTTCACTTGAGGATAATTACTTTACAATGCTGTGCTACTTTACACACACACACACACACACACACACACACTCACAGGCCTCTTGAGCCTCCCTCTTTCCCCATCTCCCCACCCCAGGTCATCACAGAGCACCAAGTTGACCTCCCTATGCTAGACAGCAGGCTCCTACTAGTCACCTCTTTTCCATGTGGCAGTGTGTGTATGTCTGTGCTGTTCCCTCAACTTGTCCCACTCTCTCCTTCCCTGCTGTGGCCACAGTGCATTCTCTACATCTGTGTGGCTATTCCCGCCCTGCAAATAGGTGCGGGGAGCTGCCCTGTTTCAAGGGGTTTCCTTTAAGGAAACACAGCCCTGGGAGCTGCCCTGGCAACAGGGGCTGATAACAGCATAGCTCTCTGTCCCGCCACCCCAGGTGTTGTGAAGACGTTCCTGAGCTATCATAAAGAACACCTGGAGCCTCTCTACAGGGCTTGAGGGGCATTATGACCCAGAACCATTGTAATGATCGACACCTGGCCTCTAAAGCACGTGTACACAATTGCTTGTTGTGTGAAGTATAAAAGGGATGAGCGAATTAAATAAACTCTGTTTTTAAGACCTTAGAGCTCAGTTCCTCCGAACAAGTTCCCTTTATAAAAATGTTCATCCACCAGAACGTTTTTATTCCCCCGGCATGGATATGGGCCAAGAGTTGTGAAACTGTTTTTAAAATATATATAAGTATGTTCATTTTACTTTTTCAGAGTTTTGTTGTTTACAGCTATACATAAATCCAAATCAGTCATGTGTGTACCCTTGACCCCCTCAATGAGCCTCCCTCCCAGGCCCTCCCCATCCCACCCCCCAGGTTGTTCCATAGCCCCAGGTAAGTTCCCTTAGTCTTACAGCATACTCACAACGGTTGTCTCTTTTACATATGGTAGTGCAGGTGTCCTGTGACGTTTTCCATACTTCTCATCCATTCCTCCCTCCCCGCAATGATCCTAAGTCTGTTCTCTAGATCTGTTTCTTCATTGCTGCTCTGCATATGCTTTTATCAATACTAGCATTTTTTCCTTCATTAATTTTTTTAAAAATTGTTTCACTTGAGGATAATTACTTTACAATGCTGTGCTACTTTACACACACACACACACACACACACACACTCACAGGCCTCTTGAGCCTCCCTCTTTCCCCATCTCCCCACCCCAGGTCATCACAGAGCACCAAGTTGACCTCCCTATGCTAGACAGCAGGCTCCTACTAGTCACCTCTTTTCCATGTGGCAGTGTGTGTATGTCTGTGCTGTTCCCTCAACTTGTCCCACTCTCTCCTTCCCTGCTGTGGCCACAGTGCATTCTCTACATCTGTGTGGCTATTCCCGCCCTGCAAATAGGTGCGGGGAGCTGCCCTGTTTCAAGGGGTTTCCTTTAAGGAAACACAGCCCTGGGAGCTGCCCTGGCAACAGGGGCTGATAACAGCATAGCTCTCTGTCCTGCCACCCCAGGTGTTGTGAAGACGTTCCTGAGCTATCATAAAGAACACCTGGAGCCTCTCTACAGGGCTTGAGGGGCATTATGACCCAGAACCATTGTAATGATCGACACCTGGCCTCTAAAGCACGTGTACACAATTGCTTGTTGTGTGAAGTATAAAAGGGATGAGCGAATTCAATAAACTTGTTAGCAACTTGTCAGCAACCTGTAGAGTTGTCTGCCTTCTTGCTGTCCCTCTCAACCCCATCTTTTCTGTCCTTCTTTCTTTTCTTAGCCTATCTGCCACTCTCTTCAGGACCTGTTCGACTGCCGGCTGGCCCGGCAAATAGGGTCATCCAGACCCCATTCCATGGAGTCCATGCATATGTGGGAACACACGGGTCTGTTTCTGTGAGGCCATTTCTAAGTCCAGTTCTTTAGAAGGGTGCTGTGCTCCTACTTTGGAGAATCCTATGACCCAAATGACCTCCTTCACCCAAATTTCCAACCTAATGCCTGACAGAGCAAACTGAACCATCATGGAAAAGTCAAGTAGCAAATGGACACACGATTCTATAAAACTCAGTTATTCCCACGAGCTGTTGGACACTGCTCTTTTGAGAGCACACACATTGAGAAAGATGTCAGGTCAGTACCTGCTTCTCAGAGCCAGTTACAAGATAAACATAAAAACGCTCCTTTCTGACACTTTAGATCCAGGGTTCGGCCAAGGTCAAAGTCTTATGGCTCAGCTATAAATTCCAGAAAAAGCATGACTCTGGAAGCATTGACACAGCTTAAAAGGGAGCTGGGGAGCAGATCGTGGGCAAAACAAGGGGCACATCCACGGGGAAGAATGAACCATGAACGTGTCTCACCAAAGGCTTCTGAAAATTCTAATCAATGTTTCCCATGCATCATGTGTTGGCAGACTCACTGCTGAAGAATATGTTATTCAGGGCATCATTTTAGGGCTGATTTATTGAATCACAAATGGGCTCTTGCATGTTCCCATGATCTGCTGCTCTGTGACAAACCACCTTCAAACTCAGTGGTTTAAACCACAACCGTTTGCTGTTGTTTAGTCCCTAAGTTGTGTTGGACTCTGTGCAGCCCCGTGGACTGTAGACCATCAGGCTTCTCTGTCCATGGGATTCTCTAGGCAAGAACACTGGGGTGGGTAGCCATTTTCTCCTCCAGGGGATTCTCCAGACCAGGGATTGAGCCCACATCTCTTATGCCTCCTGCGTTGCAGGCAGATTCTTTACCACCAGTACCACCTGGGCAGCCCCAAAATACATCATGGGGAACAGCTGATGCTAGAGGAGGTGACAGGGCTCCCCCCACCCCACGCTCTGCTTTTCCTGTACATCATCATCTTCACCGTCATCGACTTCTCCGAGCTCTCTCACCCTAGTGGCAATTCATCCATCCATTCCAGCCAGCCAGCCGTGAATTCAACACACATTGTGACGCAGACTGTGCCACACCCTAGTGATGTAAAAATGAGCGACACACAGTCCCTTCCTTCCAGAAAGTCAGCAGGGCAAGCGGAATTTTCAATTTGAATGTTCAGAAAATTGAATGTAGTTCAGTATGGACAAAGAACAGAGCACGTCCAAGAAATGAATGAGGGCTTCCCTAGTGGCTCAAAGGTAAGGAATCCACCTGCGGTGCAGGAGACCCGGGTTCAGTCCCTAGGCCGGGAAGATGCCCTGGAGGAGGGCATGGCCACCCACTCCAGTATTCTTACTGGAGAATCCCATGGACAGAGGAACCCGGTGGGCTACAGCTGGGGTCACAAACTCGGACCCCACGGAGCTCCTATAAATTCCAGGTCAAAGTCTTATGGCTCATTTTAAAAAACTCTGGAAGCATTGACACAGCTTAAAAGGAGCTGGGGAGCAGATCGTGGGCAAAACAAGGGGCACATCCACGGGGAAGAATGAACCATGAACGTGTCTCACCAAAGGCTTCTGAAAATTCTAATCAATGTTTCCCATGCATCATGTGTTGGCAGACTCACTGCTGAAGAATATGTTATTCAGGGCATCATTTTAGGGCTGATTTATTGAATCACAAATGGGCTCTTGCATGTTCCCATGATCTGCTGCTCTGTGACAAACCACCTTCAAACTCAGTGGTTTAAACCACAACCGTTTGCTGTTGTTTAGTCCCTAAGTTGTGTTGGACTCTGTGCAGCCCCGTGGACTGTAGACCATCAGGCTTCTCTGTCCATGGGATTCTCTAGGCAAGAACACTGGGGTGGGTAGCCATTTTCTCCTCCAGGGGATTCTCCAGACCAGGGATTGAGCCCACATCTCTTATGCCTCCTGCGTTGCAGGCAGATTCTTTACCACCAGTACCACCTGGGCAGCCCCAAAATACATCATGGGGAACAGCTGATGCTAGAGGAGGTGACAGGGCTCCCCCCACCCCACGCTCTGCTTTTCCTGTACATCATCATCTTCACCGTCATCGACTTCTCCGAGCTCTCTCACCCTAGTGGCAATTCATCCATCCATTCCAGCCAGCCAGCCGTGAATTCAACACACATTGTGACGCAGACTGTGCCACACCCTAGTGATGTAAAAATGAGCGACACACAGTCCCTTCCTTCCAGAAAGTCAGCAGGGCAAGCGGAATTTTCAATTTGAATGTTCAGAAAATTGAATGTAGTTCAGTATGGACAAAGAACAGAGCACGTCCAAGAAATGAATGAGGGCTTCCCTAGTGGCTCAAAGGTAAGGAATCCACCTGCGGTGCAGGAGACCCGGGTTCAGTCCCTAGGCCGGGAAGATGCCCTGGAGGAGGGCATGGCCACCCACTCCAGTATTCTTACTGGAGAATCCCATGGACAGAGGAACCCGGTGGGCTACAGCGCGTGGGGTCACAAAGACTCGGACCCCACGGAGCAGCCAACACTTTCGCTTTTCAGGAAGTCCGTGAAAACTAGGGCTAGAGACAAAGCAAGACTTCATACATCGTTTTAGGACACTGTATTTTTTCATGTTTTCTAATGTGGACCATTTTTGAAGTTTTTACTGAACTTGGTACAAGATTGCTTCTGGTTTTTGCCTTCTGGTTTTTTGGCCGTGAGGTATGTGTGATCTTAGCTCCTCACCAGGGTCTGAACCCACACCCTCCGCACTAGAAGGCAGTCCTAATCGTTGGACCACCAAGGAAGCCCAGGACGCTATATTTTAAAAGCAGATTTTGAAGCAGGAGAGGTACCCCTGGTTACTGGGAGGCCTTCCTTAAGGGCTGTGGCGTCCTCCTGTTTTCCTCAGGCTTAGTATCTCCTTTCATGAATACCACTACAGACAGCATATTAAATGGTTCTGAATGCTAACAGTCATTATTTAATTACTGCTTTTTCAATTTTTTTCTGAGTTTTAGGTGATGGGGACACTGCGATTATTTATGCCCCATGGCCGTGCTGGGGAAGGGGGGGTCCAGGAGGCAGTTGTTAGGATTATTAATGTTCCCCCATAGAACCAGAACTGGTGCCACACAGGTAGGAAAAGGGGAAGAAGCAGATAAAACAGAAGAAGGAAATGTGACCATCTTCACATCAAAGGTGTAAAAACCAACTCCTTTGTTCTGCTCAGTGAAGTACACAGATTATGTGCAACCAAAATTAGCCCAGTGGTCATTAGGAGTACACAGATTACGGGTTCCTGTGTCTAGTGATGTAAAAATGAGCGACACACAGTCCCTTCCTTCCAGAAAGTCAGCAGGGCAAGCGGAATTTTCAATTTGAATGTTCAGAAAATTGAATGTAGTTCAGTATGGACAAAGAACAGAGCACGTCCAAGAAATGAATGAGGGCTTCCCTAGTGGCTCAAAGGTAGGAATCCACCTGCGGTGCAGGAGACCCGGGTTCAGTCCCTAGGCCGGAAGATGCCCTGGAGGAGGGCATGGCCACCCACTCCAGTATTCTTACTGGAGAATCCCATGGACAGAGGAACCCGGTGGGCTACAGCGCGTGGGGTCACAAAGACTCGGACCCCACGGAGCAGCCAACACTTTCGCTTTTCAGGAAGTCCGTGAAAACTAGGGCTAGAGACAAAGCAAGACTTCATACATCGTTTTAGGACACTGTATTTTTTCATGTTTTCTAATGTGGACCATTTTTGAAGTTTTTACTGAACTTGGTACAAGATTGCTTCTGGTTTTTGCCTTCTGGTTTTTTGGCCGTGAGGTATGTGTGATCTTAGCTCCTCACCAGGGTCTGAACCCACACCCTCCGCACTAGAAGGCAGTCCTAATCGTTGGACCACCAAGGAAGCCCAGGACGCTATATTTTAAAAGCAGATTTTGAAGCAGGAGAGGTACCCCTGGTTACTGGGAGGCCTTCCTTAAGGGCTGTGGCGTCCTCCTGTTTTCCTCAGGCTTAGTATCTCCTTTCATGAATACCACTACAGACAGCATATTAAATGGTTCTGAATGCTAACAGTCATTATTTAATTACTGCTTTTTCAATTTTTTTCTGAGTTTTAGGTGATGGGGACACTGCGATTATTTATGCCCCATGGCCGTGCTGGGGAAGGGGGGGTCCAGGAGGCAGTTGTTAGGATTATTAATGTTCCCCCATAGAACCAGAACTGGTGCCACACAGGTAGGAAAAGGGGAAGAAGCAGATAAAACAGAAGAAGGAAATGTGACCATCTTCACATCAAAGGTGTAAAAACCAACTCCTTTGTTCTGCTCAGTGAAGTACACAGATTATGTGCAACCAAAATTAGCCCAGTGGTCATTAGGAGAACCATGCCCCAGGCCAAGCTTGATTTAGGTTAATTACCAGGCAGAAGCCCACCCCCATCCACGGTCTGCTGGTCTGCTCTCCTGTGTCTCAGGCACTTTCGATACAGGAAGGAGACCTGACCTGCTCCCTAGGCACTCACCAGCCTTCTCCCAGAAGCTGTTTGATGGGACATGCGAACTCGTCACAGAGACCTTGTTTTCTTACTAATAAAGTGAGTATTAAGGAACAGAACTTTCCCCAGGGAACTTAAGCATTAACATCAGCTCCTCCTCATCCCCGCTTGGCTCAGACACTGTTAGGGCTCACACATGGTCACTACCTGGGTCTTTCCTTTGTCAGGAGGGGAAGGAAATGAGTTCATAGGAAGGAGGTCGAAAAAGAAGAAATCTGTTATTGAAGACAGTGTGGAGTGAGGCTGGGACCAGGCCTTTTCTGTTCTCTATAGAAAATGTCTCTCTCTGAGTGTTTCCATGGACTTAAACAGAAGGGTCACAGCAGCGAAAGGAAAGGGGTCCTCAGGGATATGTTCTTCTCTAACACGTGTTCTCCAGTGGAAATTAAATCCTGTAGCAATCTAAATCCAAAGAGTCTGCGATTCTTCCCACTTCCCACGGAAGTTACAACCTGTTGGGCTCAGTGGTGTCCAGCCCTTGGCGACTCCACAGACTGTAGCCTGCCAGGCTCCACCGTCCACAAGATTTCTTAGGTGAGGATCGTGGTGTGGATTGTCATTTCCTTCCCCAAGGGAGCTTCCTGACCCAGGGATCAAGGCACAGCTCCTGCGGCTCCTGGATTGCAGGTGAATTCTTCACCCACTGGGCTTCCTGGGAAGTCCAAGTTAGAACCTAGTTTCACTCTATTCTCTGTTTGGAATTCGGTCCCTAATTTTGGTGCAGCGCATTGCCGAGACCTATTTGCCCAGTGATAAAAAGTTGACTTTGGAGTTATTGTTATAGCATCTTCCATCACAAACTGTTCAAACTGCGAGAGCCTCACAATTACAGGTTCAAGATTGAAGGCTCTAACTGGATACTTCTTAGACACAGCTTTGGGAGATATACCATTCAGTCTGTCCAGAGGTTGAAGTTTATGGCATCCATAAATACAATGTCCTGAAGGACAGAGATGATCCCACAAAGACCATACACCCCCACCTTGATATCTAAATCAGAACTGGAGCTTAGAGTCCCTATCAAAGTTCTTCAGAATTCTCCTGTCTAGGCTTCTCAGCTTCTCTAGGTTTATCCCACTCTGTCTGGACACAGTAGGTAGGTCCTCTGGCCACCTCCCTACCAGGTGTTTAATATTAATAATCTGTTCATTTTGCAGAGTTGGGAAACTTGATGAGAATTCAATTACACTGCTAAGATCAATGAAAGTAAGACTCTCCAAAGACATTTTATAAGAGTTTCATTTCTACTCCCTGGCTCTTTAATCTGGCTCGTTTAGTATGCCTCCATGCTGGAAGGCAATTTGGATGTAGGACGGGCCTTTCAATTTCAGTCTCCATCTTTCCCCTTTTGTTTATTACAGCCAAATGCAACATGCTGTTTTAAGATTCTCTGGATTGTAAACATTTATGTCCAATCCTCTTTTAAAATTATTTTCTTTTCCAAAGTGTAAGTGGCTAGACCTATTAAAAAGTTTAACATTTCCTAAGTCTTAGTTTAGGAGGAAGAACAAAATTTTGTTAAAGATCCAAGGGAGTCTGACTTCCCCACGGAAGTTACAACCTGTTGGGCTCAGTGGTGTCCAGCCCTTGGCGACTCCACAGACTGTAGCCTGCCAGGCTCCACCGTCCACAAGATTTCTTAGGTGAGGATCGTGGTGTGGATTGTCATTTCCTTCCCCAAGGGAGCTTCCTGACCCAGGGATCAAGGCACAGCTCCTGCGGCTCCTGGATTGCAGGTGAATTCTTCACCCACTGGGCTTCCTGGGAAGTCCAAGTTAGAACCTAGTTTCACTCTATTCTCTGTTTGGAATTCGGTCCCTAATTTTGGTGCAGCGCATTGCCGAGACCTATTTGCCCAGTGATAAAAAGTTGACTTTGGAGTTATTGTTATAGCATCTTCCATCACAAACTGTTCAAACTGAGAGCCTCACAATTACAGGTTCAAGATTGAAGGCTCTAACTGGATACTTCTTAGACACAGCTTTGGGAGATATACCATTCAGTCTGTCCAGAGGTTGAAGTTTATGGCATCCATAAATACAATGTCCTGAAGGACAGAGATGATCCCACAAAGACCATACACCCCCACCTTGATATCTAAATCAGAACTGGAGCTTAGAGTCCCTATCAAAGTTCTTCAGAATTCTCCTGTCTAGGCTTCTCAGCTTCTCTAGGTTTATCCCACTCTGTCTGGACACAGTAGGTAGGTCCTCTGGCCACCTCCCTACCAGGTGTTTAATATTAATAATCTGTTCATTTTGCAGAGTTGGGAAACTTGATGAGAATTCAATTACACTGCTAAGATCAATGAAAGTAAGACTCTCCAAAGACATTTTATAAGAGTTTCATTTCTACTCCCTGGCTCTTTAATCTGGCTCGTTTAGTATGCCTCCATGCTGGAAGGCAATTTGGATGTAGGACGGGCCTTTCAATTTCAGTCTCCATCTTTCCCCTTTTGTTTATTACAGCCAAATGCAACATGCTGTTTTAAGATTCTCTGGATTGTAAACATTTATGTCCAATCCTCTTTTAAAATTATTTTCTTTTCCAAAGTGTAAGTGGCTAGACCTATTAAAAAGTTTAACATTTCCTAAGTCTTAGTTTAGGAGGAAGAACAAAAATGGTCCCTACTCTTCAGCCTTTTGTATGAACCAAGTCAAGGATCTGTTTTTACAGAAGAACCTTTTTCCAAATTTATTTCCAGCTACTTTTGTTTTCCTAGAGGGACCTTTGAAACACTATATTGCTACTTTTCATGTTTTTTATTTGCCCTGTGGAACAATAAAAGCTCAAAGGTTCATAAATATGCATTCTGTAAATGTATTATGCTGACAAAGTGTTGCTCAGATAGCTGGTTTTGCCTTTGGGGAATGAGTGAGTTTACAGCATGCTTAAACAACACGGCAAGGTGGGAAGAGCAAGAAAAGAAAACCGAGGAGGGGAGAAAGAGGGGAAAACTGGAAATAACAGAAAGAAGGAGACAGAAAGAAGGGAAAACTGAAAAGCCGCAACAGCAAGCGAGGGGGAAGCAGGAATCCACAGTGAATGAAAAATGAAGAAAATTAAAGACCAAAGTGCCACTATATTTTATAAACATTTAATAATTTTACAAATGTTTTATAATGTTAAGACAAAGAAAGAGATATTTTGCTACCAAAGATCTGAGGTTGTTTTCTCCTTAAAATGATCTGAATGAAGCAATACACAGTATTTGTATTCTAATTTGTATCAGGTTTTTATAATATAAAACTTGAGCACAAGGTTTTTGTCCTTATTAGTTCTCATTCCCTCTGAAATTAATCTAGTTCTGCTTCATTCAACTCAGATTAGATAAACCATAGGCTTGATGATTACCGATAAGTGAGGACTGGAAACAGTAGCACATTTCAGTGACAAGGGGAAACCACCCAAACACACAAATCTCTAGTGAGCTGTGTTAATGAGTATAAATGCAGATATTAGGAAACTAGAGCTCTGATTTGGATTAAGTTTGTCAGGTGTAGAAGCGGTTTAATTTCAGTCTCCATCTTTCCCCTTTTGTTTATTACAGCCAAATGCAACATGCTGTTTTAAGATTCTCTGGATTGTAAACATTTATGTCCAATCCTCTTTTAAAATTATTTTCTTTTCCAAAGTGTAAGTGGCTAGACCTATTAAAAAGTTTAACATTTCCTAAGTCTTAGTTTAGGAGGAAGAACAAAAATGGTCCCTACTCTTCAGCCTTTTGTATGAACCAAGTCAAGGATCTGTTTTTACAGAAGAACCTTTTTCCAAATTTATTTCCAGCTACTTTTGTTTTCCTAGAGGGACCTTTGAAACACTATATTGCTACTTTTCATGTTTTTTATTTGCCCTGTGGAACAATAAAAGCTCAAAGGTTCATAAATATGCATTCTGTAAATGTATTATGCTGACAAAGTGTTGCTCAGATAGCTGGTTTTGCCTTTGGGGAATGAGTGAGTTTACAGCATGCTTAAACAACACGGCAAGGTGGGAAGAGCAAGAAAAGAAAACCGAGGAGGGGAGAAAGAGGGGAAAACTGGAAATAACAGAAAGAAGGAGACAGAAAGAAGGGAAAACTGAAAAGCCGCAACAGCAAGCGAGGGGGAAGCAGGAATCCACAGTGAATGAAAAATGAAGAAAATTAAAGACCAAAGTGCCACTATATTTTATAAACATTTAATAATTTTACAAATGTTTTATAATGTTAAGACAAAGAAAGAGATATTTTGCTACCAAAGATCTGAGGTTGTTTTTCTCCTTAAAATGATCTGAATGAAGCAATACACAGTATTTGTATTCTAATTTGTATCAGGTTTTTATAATATAAAACTTGAGCACAAGGTTTTTGTCCTTATTAGTTCTCATTCCCTCTGAAATTAATCTAGTTCTGCTTCATTCAACTCAGATTAGATAAACCATAGGCTTGATGATTACCGATAAGTGAGGACTGGAAACAGTAGCACATTTCAGTGACAAGGGGAAACCACCCAAACACACAAATCTCTAGTGAGCTGTGTTAATGAGTATAAATGCAGATATTAGGAAACTAGAGCTCTGATTTGGATTAAGTTTGTCAGGTGTAGAAGCGGTTATTGGTTAACTCTGTTCATTTTTTTTTCTCACGAGAAATTAACTCTGAGACTTAGAAATTCTTTACATTGTTTAAATAAAAATTAGTTTCAGATGAAAACAATAAAAATTAAAAAGAAGGTAAACAAAAATAATATTTGCCGTGCAGTGAAGCGACGGAAAGATAGACAAGGACAGTGGACATATGAACATTGTGGGGAAGGAACAGTGGGTGAGAGGTGTCCAAAGGAAGTAGCTTGAAGGCCTGTATTATCATATGTGAAGAAAATAGCCATAGTCATTACTCTGTGAGAAAAGCAGATCCTTTGCAGGTGCTGTATGATGGTCTGGAGGGGTGGGATGGGGGGGATATACATATGACTAGTCTGAGAACATACATATCTGTAAACACCAAAACTCTGTAAAAGTTAAAAGTAAAATAAAAGTTTAAAAAAATAATAATAATATTTGCAAATTCAGGAAAAAAGAGCTAAGAAAGGACAAAATAGTTGAGACATGCAGATGCACTGGGTGATCTGTGTGTGGGTGCTCAGCTGTGCTGATTCTCGGGGACCCCAAAGACTGCAGCCCCCAGGTTCCGCTGTCCATGGGATTTCCCAGGCAAGAGTACGCAGTGGGTTGCCATTTCGTCCTCCATAGGATCTTCTTGACCCAGGGGTAATCTCTAGACAACCAGAAATCACTGCCAGGTACTAAATGCCGTAGACATTAAATCCTCCCTGCAAATACTGAACATAACAAGTCTCCTTGACTTGGAATAAGAGAACGAGTCATTTATATAAAAGCTTTTCACTGTGAAAACTCTCTGGGGACTTCCCTGGTGGCCTGTGGCTAAGAGTCTGCCTCTGATGCCGGGGATGGAGGCTCAGTCTCTGGTCGTGCTTGATGCTCCCCAAGAGGAGCACAGAGGAGCTGATGCTGGAGCCAGGCCTGCCAGGGTCATCAAGCGGAGAAACGGGGCACAGACACCAACGTGCAGGATGTTCCAACAACCCAAAGAGGGCGCCACACATCAGACCCCGTGTTTTGTTTTTTTTTAAAAAAAAAACTTTTATTTGACTTTTAACTTTTACAGAGTTTTGTTGTTTACAGATATGTATGTTCCCAGATTAGTCATACGTATATCCCCCCCTTCCCACCCCTCCAGACCATCACACAGCACCCCTGAAGGACCCCCTTTTCTCACAGAGCAATGACTAGAGCTGTTTTCTTCACTTATGATAGTCCAGGCCTTCATGCTACTTCCTTTACGCCTCCCACCCTCTGTTCCTTTCCCACAATGTCCATGTGTCCACTGTCCATGCCTGTCTTTCCGTCACTTCACTGAATGTGCCATCATCACCCCATACTAGATTCCATATATATGTGTTAATATACTGTATTTGTCCTTCTCTTTCTGACTGACTTCACTTTTGATGATACGTTCTAGATCCAGTCACCTCATTAGGGCTGATTCTTCTGCATTTCTCTTTACAGCTGTGTAGTATTCCACTGTATATATGTACCAGAGCTTTTGTATCCATTCATTCGTCGATGGGCATCTAGGTTGCTTCCATGTTCTAGCTATTGTATAGAGTGCTGCAATGAACATTGGGGTACAGGTGTTTCTTTCAGATTTGTGTGTGGGGGGGCTCAGCTGTGCTGATTCTCGGGGACCCCAAAGACTGCAGCCCAGGTTCCGCTGTCCATGGGATTTCCCAGGCAAGAGTCGCAGTGGGTTGCCATTTCGTCCTCCATAGGATCTTCTTGACCCAGGGGTAATCTCTAGACAACCAGAAATCACTGCCAGGTACTAAATGCCGTAGACATTAAATCCTCCCTGCAAATACTGAACATAACAAGTCTCCTTGACTTGGAATAAGAGAACGAGTCATTTATATAAAAGCTTTTCACTGTGAAAACTCTCTGGGGACTTCCCTGGTGGCCTGTGGCTAAGAGTCTGCCTCTGATGCCGGGGATGGAGGCTCAGTCTCTGGTCGTGCTTGATGCTCCCCAAGAGGAGCACAGAGGAGCTGATGCTGGAGCCAGGCCTGCCAGGGTCATCAAGCGGAGAAACGGGGCACAGACACCAACGTGCAGGATGTTCCAACAACCCAAAGAGGGCGCCACACATCAGACCCCGTGTTTTGTTTTTTTTTAAAAAAAAAACTTTTATTTGACTTTTAACTTTTACAGAGTTTTGTTGTTTACAGATATGTATGTTCCCAGATTAGTCATACGTATATCCCCCCCTTCCCACCCCTCCAGACCATCACACAGCACCCCTGAAGGACCCCCTTTTCTCACAGAGCAATGACTAGAGCTGTTTTCTTCACTTATGATAGTCCAGGCCTTCATGCTACTTCCTTTACGCCCCCCACCCTCTGTTCCTTTCCCACAATGTCCATGTGTCCACTGTCCATGCCTGTCTTTCCGTCACTTCACTGAATGTGCCATCATCACCCCATACTAGATTCCATATATATGTGTTAATATACTGTATTTGTCCTTCTCTTTCTGACTGACTTCACTTTTGATGATACGTTCTAGATCCAGTCACCTCATTAGGGCTGATTCTTCTGCATTTCTCTTTACAGCTGTGTAGTATTCCACTGTATATATGTACCAGAGCTTTTGTATCCATTCATTCGTCGATGGGCATCTAGGTTGCTTCCATGTTCTAGCTATTGTATAGAGTGCTGCAATGAACATTGGGGTACAGGTGTTTCTTTCAGATTTGATTTCATCAGGGTATAAGCCTAAGAGTGGGATTGCTGGGTCATGTGCAGACCCCGTGTTTTAAAGGGTGCAGAGGAGGAGAGACAGGCCTGGAAGCACAGGGAGGAAGCCGTCTGGGAAAGAGCCCATAAGCCACCTAAGCGCGGGCAGCATCCTCCAGGCCAGTGGCTTTCTCTTTTTTATTGTAACAGTTTTATTTTTTAGATACATTATCTCCTTTCAAAATTTTATTTATTTTTGGCTGCAACTATCCTAGTTGTGGCATGCGGGATCTTAGTTGTGGTATGTGGGATCTAGTTCCCTGACCAGGGATTGAACCCAAGCCCCCTGCAGTGGGAGCCCAGAGTCTTAGCGACAGGGTCACAAGGGAAGCCCCTAGGTCAGTGGGTTTCAATTTACATCCACAAAGGACAGAAAGAAATGCTTTCTATATGTAGCCCAGTGCAAATGTACATGCAATAAATGAAAGTTTTGCATAACAAAACTTACCATTTCAGTTTGTGAAAATACCAATATTTCAACCCTCTTTCATCTTGTGAAGGTCTGTTATAACCCAACTCAGTCTGAAAGGAAATCTGCTACCAGCAATGGCTGTTAGGCTGTGAAGAACACCTTTAATCTGAGTTTTAGAAAGAGAACTAGTGACATTGGAGAAGAGCACTCAGAAAGTGGGAGCTGGAGTCGGTGGTCAAGTGGTCTGGGCCACAGCTTTAGAGTTAAAATAGCAAGATGCAGCGTGTCATTAGTGCCAGATCAAAGAATTCATTCACACCAAGGTTTTGGTGATTTTCTGCATGACCATTCTCAGGATTATCCACATTTTCAAAGAAGACCTTCAAGAAAGCAAATTCTTCTTTTTTTCTTTTGGCTGCACTGGGTCTTAGCTGAGGTATACAGAATCTAGTTGCAGCATGTGGGATCTAGTTCCCTGACCAGGGCTTGAACTCATGCTTCCTACATTAGGAGAGCAGAGTCTTGGTGGGACCACCAGGAAGTCCAAGAAAAGGAATTCTTATGACAAAGAAATAGCTCCTCAAGAGGGGAGATAACTTAAGAAACATCTTCCTAGAGCTACTCAATATATCCTCCTCAGGGATCCCCTGCGTGTGATCTGGGCTTTGATTATGCACAGAAATTGGGGTTTCTGTTAACAGGGACTGTTAACAGAGACAAATATTATATATATGTATACCTAGGGCAGATTCAGGTTGACGTGTGGCAGTAAACAGCAAAACTGTAAAAAAAGTTTAGATAATTTTTTTTAAAAGATAAGCAAAATTAAAATAAACAAGATGGCTAAATCCATAAATACATGACTTTACCACCAGTTTCTTTTCAAAGAATCTCATCTCTTCTGTGTCAAGGCAAGGTTCCCTCTGGCATAAGGTGAATGTGAGAAATCTGTCACTTAAATATTTTCAAATATGTGTGGAGGGAGGCCTTGACAGCCTGAAGGAGGAAGACTTACCTCTCCCTCCTAGGATCTGGGAGGATCTTGCAATGTATAAAAAAATGCTTTCTATATGTAGCCCAGTGCAAATGTACATGCAATAAATGAAAGTTTTGCATAACAAAACTTACCATTTCAGTTTGTGAAAATACCAATATTTCAACCCTCTTTCATCTTGTGAAGGTCTGTTATAACCCAACTCAGTCTGAAAGGAAATCTGCTACCAGCAATGGCTGTTAGGCTGTGAAGAACACCTTTAATCTGAGTTTTAGAAAGAGAACTAGTGACATTGGAGAAGAGCACTCAGAAAGTGGGAGCTGGAGTCGGTGGTCAAGTGGTCTGGGCCACAGCTTTAGAGTTAAAATAGCAAGATGCAGCGTGTCATTAGTGCCAGATCAAAGAATTCATTCACACCAAGGTTTTGGTGATTTTCTGCATGACCATTCTCAGGATTATCCACATTTTCAAAGAAGACCTTCAAGAAAGCAAATTCTTCTTTTTTTCTTTTGGCTGCACTGGGTCTTAGCTGAGGTATACAGAATCTAGTTGCAGCATGTGGGATCTAGTTCCCTGACCAGGGCTTGAACTCATGCTTCCTGCATTAGGAGAGCAGAGTCTTGGTGGGACCACCAGGGAAGTCCGAAGAAAAGGAATTCTTATGACAAAGAAATAGCTCCTCAAGAGGGGAGATAACTTAAGAAACATCTTCCTAGAGCTACTCAATATATCCTCCTCAGGGATCCCCTGCGTGTGATCTGGGCTTTGATTATGCACAGAAATTGGGGTTTCTGTTAACAGGGACTGTTAACAGAGACAAATATTATATATATGTATACCTAGGGCAGATTCAGGTTGACGTGTGGCAGTAAACAGCAAAACTGTAAAAAAAGTTTAGATAATTTTTTTTAAAAGATAAGCAAAATTAAAATAAACAAGATGGCTAAATCCATAAATACATGACTTTACCACCAGTTTCTTTTCAAAGAATCTCATCTCTTCTGTGTCAAGGCAAGGTTCCCTCTGGCATAAGGTGAATGTGAGAAATCTGTCACTTAAATATTTTCAAATATGTGTGGAGGGAGGCCTTGACAGCCTGAAGGAGGAAGACTTACCTCTCCATCCTAGGATCTGTGGGTCAATGTATCTTTTTCTCTAACACTTTTTAAAAATTCTATAAACGATGTGAAAACGACTCAAAACAAAAATCGTCGTTGTCTCTACCATACCAGTTACGGCCTCTTCTTTTCTGGGCTGTGGGCACAGTATACGCACAATTCGAGTTCCTTTTGTCAGCGCCATCAACATTTCCATGGTGCCATGTGGTGTGGGTCGAACTGAAGTCAGAAGCATTTTCCGGTTCCCGTTGACAGTGTTTCTAACGGTTCCCCCGTTTTTCCCCAACTGGGTTTAAAATCCACACCTTCGTGTAGGTCCCAGGTGTCAAGGGTGGGGACAAACCGGAAATGGGAGAAAACCTCCGTGATTCACCTAAGGTGTCTCAGAAGTCAGTTCTAGAATTTGAATTCAGTGCTGCTTGTCCACGTCAGGTCTTTTCAACTCAAGTTCAAGGTTGAGTCTTTTCTGCAGGGCAGGTGAGCAGAGAGATTTGAGAGGTAATGCTGCAGTGCACAGACTCGAAACCGAGTCAAAGTTAATTCTTTATTGTCTTGGTTCATCTCATCTAATTTAGATTGAACGCAAATCCTTCTTGTTAAGCAAACAGCCTCCTTTTCATGATGCCAGTCCCTTCTTCAAAGGCCTTTTGTTTTCTGTGGTCTCCAGTCTTCCTCCTCTTCATTCACCACCTATTCCCTCAGCCCAAATGACATTGTCTTACATGTGAGTCTTTTATTATCGTGTTTTCCCCTCTTTCTTACTTTGATTTCGTCACTTTTAACTTTTGTCATGCTTTCAGAAGAGAGCCCTTCTCTTCTGAAGCAATTTCATCACGTCGCAGAGGCTCCTTTAGGGGAAGTTCTGAAAGCCACCTTTCACGTGTTCCCATTCTGTCCCCTGAGAGTCCAGCAAAATCAGCTACCGCAGCAGCTAAAAACAAATCAAAACCAGCCCCCGAGCCCACCTTATTTATTTTTTATGCTTATTTATTTATTTGCTCGGCTTTGCATTTAGAAGTGGATTTTGAGAATTCATCCTGATTTTAGGGTAGTCCTGGCTATGGATACTGAAATAAAAAGCAACTCAATGGAGGAAAGGAAGAGGACGGCAAACCCTCACTCAGGATTCTAGGCTCAGGGTCTCTGTTGCCCAGGACGCGCACAACTCTCAGCCCCTGGATAATCCGTGAGGGTAGGGATGGGTCCATGCAGCTGAGGATTCACAGGCCAAGGTCTGAGGAGACAAAGATTATGTGCAGCCGGGGGCCACAGAGATGCTCCCCACTCCTCTGAAATTAGTTTTCCCTAGATACTCTAGGTGAGATATAAATCCATCATCCACGTGTTCAGAAACATTTGGGGAAAAAAATCTAAAAATATCAATATCAAAACATACCACATGTCCTCTGCACATTGATTTTTTCATCAATTTGCTCGTGAATTAACTGGCTGTGTTTCTGTCTGTTCTGTGCAAAGCTTTGTGTTAAAAGCGTTAGGTGGAGAGATCCATAGTCCTATCTCACCCTTACAACTTCATTTCTGGTGCTACCGGCTTCCTCTTTTCCCTTAATTCTAGCTAATTCTCAGCCTTCAGCCTTCATCACCCCTGCCTGGACCCTCTTCTGCCAACCCTCTCTCTTTTGCTGTGGGCTTTGTCAGGAAGATTTCTACCCCTCCTTCATACATCTGCTCAGCTAGCTCCCTCGGTACCGCACATGCACATGATGACATGTAAAATAAGCAACAAGGACCTACTGGAGAGCAAGGGGGCTGGCCTCAGTATGTTCTCACAGCCTATCATGGGAAAGAATCTGAGAAAAGATCACTAAACCAAAACTGAGTCGCTCTGCTGTACACCTGAGACATGAGAAATCTGCAACACATTGAAGTCAAGTTAAAAAGAGAAGAGAAAAGGTGAAATTAACTTTAATAATGTATTATGTTTAGCTCACTGTATCATTTCATTGTCTACACTGATTAGGTGGTCATAAAAATGACTGAGATAATTTTTTCTTTTTTTCATTTGATTACTATATTTTTTTTTCAGCAGCCAGTCTGAATTGAGATGGGGTACATGTGTGACATATGTACCAGGTTTGACTTCATATGAAAAAGGAATGTAAATATCTCAGCTCTTCATATATACATACCATATATTCTATATATGAAATAGACAACTAACGAGAACCTGTTGCATAGCACAGGGAACTCTACTCAATGCTACTCTGTGCTGACCTAAATGAGAAGGAAATTCAGAAAGGCTGGGGGGCTATATGTATGCATATGGCTGATGCACTTTGCTGTACAGCATTGGAAAGCAACTATACTCCAATAAAAATGTTTTTAAATAAGATTATAGTAATCAAAATTTTAAAAAGAGAAAAAAGTATCTCAGTCTTTTTATGACTACCTAATCAATGTAGTCAATGAAATGACTGAACTGAGTTAAACATAATACACGATGAAAATTAGGTTCTCCTTTGTTTCTTCTCTGTCTAATTTGGTTTCTAGAAAATGTGAAGTTACTAAGTAGCTCACATGTGCCCTTGGTGGCAGCCCTGTTGAGGGCCCTTCTGCTCCTCCGTGGTGGGGAGCTGGACCGAAGCGGCCTTGCTCCACCCACGTGTGCTCACGGCCCATCCTACCTGTTACTGTCTTCCTGAAGCCTGATTAAATATGAAAACTCAGAGCAAAAAGAGGCCTGCTACTTCTAAGAAAGTGCTGAAAATGCCAAGTTGCTAAAATAAATTACTATCAAGTGTAGATGTGACAAACGTAAAAAATGCAGAGAAACTGTGAAATATATCAAGGGGCACTTTACTGAGTTTCTTCCATGAGGCTCCTTACTATTCCCACTTTACATAAGTAAGAACTGTAAGTCTATATAATACATTACAGGTTATGACTTAGATAGGGCTTCCCAGGTGGCCCTAGCGGTAAAGAACCTGCCTGCCAAGGAAGGAGGTGCAGGAGACGTGGGTTCAATCCCTCGGTCAGGAAGATCCCTTGGAGGAAGGCATGGCAACCCACTCCAGTATTCTTGCCTGGAGAATCCCACGGACAGAGGACTCTGGCGGGCTACAGTCCATAGACTCTCCCGTTTTTCTGCATTATGTCTGTTTTCGAAAAACAACTTAGCCCAAGATTTACAGTTGAATAATAACAACGAAAATAACAATGTCACTGTAATTCCCCTAAGAACACACTGATCTCCACAGGACTAATTCTCTAGTGAATGAAATTAACCTAAGACCAAATTCTCAAAAGAGAACATTCATTGACTATGTACAATTAAACTGCCCTTTAAAAAAAGAAAACAAACAGTCTAGGAGAAATTGAATTTCCCCTTCGGCAATTTCTTCCTCATTTAAAAAATGTAAGCAGTCAGTACAGAGCAGAACGAAGCCCAGCTATCGACCTACACAGGTCGATACGGATGCCCGGTATTAGACACAGTTCAGCCGTCAAATTTGCAACTGAGGAAAAGATGATGGCTTCCACTCTTATTACTTATTCCAGGAGCCCACAGATCCCCTGTGGTCTTCCGTGTAACCTACCTGTCATATTCAAAGTGAAGCTGCCTTCAAACGGAGTGTTGACCTTACAAGGCAGTCCTGCAGGACAGAGAAAGTGTTCCCAGCCTGAGTTCTGTGCTTCAGCCACAGATCTATCCTAAACCTCACCAATCACCTCATCTCTGGGAGATCCAGAAGCCAGGTGCACCAACCCTGCTCTTTAGGGCGGGCAGTGGGGAGTGTGGAACAGCTGGGTCTAACCGTACCTTTCCTACATTTACCATTTTATGAAATTTAACTTCATTTAGTGTTCTAAGAGACCGTAAAGACATTGTAATTTTCAATTACCAAATGAAAAGACGCCAAGAAGACGGCAACTGCTCACACAGACCATCAAGGACGCATCGCCATGTGGGTGGCTAGGCATGCAGAGGCCGGGGGAAGGGCTTTTCTTTTCCGCAGGCACTCAGTGTTGGCATGTAACTCAGAGGAGGAGGCATGGGGCCATCTGCCCCCTGACCCGGAGATTCCCACTTTACATAAGTAAGAACTGTAAGTCTATATAATACATTACAGGTTATGACTTAGATAGGGCTTCCCAGGTGGCCCTAGCGGTAAAGAACCTGCCTGCCAAGGAAGGAGGTGCAGGAGACGTGGGTTCAATCCCTCGGTCAGGAAGATCCCTTGGAGGAAGGCATGGCAACCCACTCCAGTATTCTTGCCTGGAGAATCCCACGGACAGAGGACTCTGGCGGGCTACAGTCCATAGACTCTCCCGTTTTTCTGCATTATGTCTGTTTTCGAAAAACAACTTAGCCCAAGATTTACAGTTGAATAATAACAACGAAAATAACAATGTCACTGTAATTCCCCTAAGAACACACTGATCTCCACAGGACTAATTCTCTAGTGAATGAAATTAACCTAAGACCAAATTCTCAAAAGAGAACATTCATTGACTATGTACAATTAAACTGCCCTTTAAAAAAAGAAAACAAACAGTCTAGGAAAAATTGAATTTCCCCTTCGGCAATTTCTTCCTCATTTAAAAAATGTAAGCAGTCAGTACAGAGCAGAACGAAGCCCAGCTATCGACCTACACAGGTCGATACGGATGCCCGGTATTAGACACAGTTCAGCCGTCAAATTTGCAACTGAGGAAAAGATGATGGCTTCCACTCTTATTACTTATTCCAGGAGCCCACAGATCCCCTGTGGTCTTCCGTGTAACCTACCTGTCATATTCAAAGTGAAGCTGCCTTCAAACGGAGTGTTGACCTTACAAGGCAGTCCTGCAGGACAGAGAAAGTGTTCCCAGCCTGAGTTCTGTGCTTCAGCCACAGATCTATCCTAAACCTCACCAATCACCTCATCTCTGGGAGATCCAGAAGCCAGGTGCACCAACCCTGCTCTTTAGGGCGGGCAGTGGGGCGTGTGGAACAGCTGGGTCTAACCGTACCTTTCCTACATTTACCATTTTATGAAATTTAACTTCATTTAGTGTTCTAAGAGACCGTAAAGACATTGTAATTTTCAATTACCAAATGAAAAGACGCCAAGAAGACGGCAACTGCTCACACAGACCATCAAGGACGCATCGCCATGTGGGTGGCTAGGCATGCAGAGGCCGGGGGAAGGGCTTTTCTTTTCCGCAGGCACTCAGTGTTGGCATGTAACTCAGAGGAGGAGGCATGGGGCCATCTGCCCCCTGACCCGGAGCAGAGGCAGGCGCTCAGGTGAGCCCCACACCCCGGGAAGATGAGCCCAGGTGCAGAACCTGCAGGCACCGATAATTACCACACAAAAGAAATGCTTGATAGAGAGATCAGGGCAGAAAACTGTGCCCAACAGGGTCACTTAATCTGGAATCTGTAGTAAACTAATTTATCTCAAGTGGCCAGATTTTGAAGGAGAAAACAGATGAGTTTGGGAAGGCACCCATGCTGGGAAGAAAATATGAGTTCTAATATTCATGTACCCAGAGGCCATCTCGTTGTCCCTCAGCCCCGCAAGTAATGTTTAATTCGTGTATTGCTCAGTCGTTCAGTGGTGTCTAGCTGTTGGACACCCCGTGGACTGCGGCCCACCAGGCTCCTCGGATGCCAAGGGATTCTCCAGAAAGGATACTGGAGTAGGTTGCCATTTCCTTCTCCAGAGGATCTTCCCCACCCAGGGACTGAACCGTGTCTCCTGCGTCTCCTGCAGGGGCAGGTGGCTTCCTGACCACGGAGCCCCCTGGGGACTCTCCTCAGTCTGCCTCATCCTTCAGCTCCCAGACGCGTCAGACATTCACCAACTGCTCGCCTCGCCAAGCAGGACTGGGAAGGGCAGAGAACACCTCCCAGATAAACCTCCACAGTCTCAGGGTCTTTGTAGGATAGTGGTTAGACATTTTCACTTTCCTAGGATAGTTATTTAAAAATCAATCGTAAAATAATCTTCTTTCTTAGTTAACCTGTGAGAAACATGCGGAAACTGATGGTTAAGTAAAAACAAACTAATGTCTTTTCATTAAGTCACTGAGTTATATATTCAGGGTTTTTAAATACATATATTCAGGTTTTTATTGGGCATCTAGAATGTACTAGCAATGAGGCAGGCATCAGGATGCAAAATGAATTGGAAACACTCTTGGGCCCATGGAGCTTGGTGTCTAATGCAAGAGGTAAAATGTAAATACAGCACAATTGTGCAAACCAGAGGCATAAACCAGGTGGGGAAGTCAGGAGAGACTTCCACTAGGAAGAAGCAAAAGTGAGTCTTAAAGGTGAGTAGAAATAGATTAGATAAGAAGCACAGAGACCAGCCTTTGAAAGGTCTAGAGTCATGGATAGGTTTGGTAAGGCAAGAACTGTTGGCGGCTGGTGAAAGAAAGAGGAAAGGAGAAAGAGAAACAAAGAAAGAAGGGAGGGTGAAAGAAAGGAAAGGAGGAAGGAGCAAAGAAGGTGGAAAAAGAAAAGAAAAAGTTGGGGGCTTAGTCTAAAGACCTTCACACCACGATGAAGAATCTGACATTGGCTGCAGGCTATGATCAGCCACCAGAGGCTTCTAAGCCTGAGAAAGAGGGAGACAGGATCCGAGGCATGTGCTAAAAGATAATCCTAACACAGTGAACAACACTAACGGGCCCTTGCTATGTATCTGGTCACGGGAAATGTCGAGGCCATACTGGAGGGAAGTGCACTGAAGAAATACAGACTAGTTTCAGAACAAATGCAGCACAGGTGGGAGAGCTGAGGACACCCCGCAGGCAGGAAGCCGAGGATGAACAGGAGGGAGAGATCAGCAGGTGTTGGGGCATGATGAACATGACTTGTTTAAAGGCTCAATGTCAAGGAGAGAGGAAAGAGCCCTTTTTGTGTGATTCAGTGGATCGTGGTCCCTCTCACAAGAGGAGAAAGGTCACGGGGGCATCAAGGTTCTCTGGGAAAATCATGTTTGTCCCTCATCTCTGTTGTAAGGTAGGAGAAAATATTTATGAGGTTATATCTTTTTTTTAAATTTTTGGCCTCTTTTATTGGTCTTTCATTTATTTATTTTCATCCTTCTTTGTTCTTTGGCCTGTGTGGGCCTCCCATCTCAGTGGTCTCTCTCGTGGTGGAGCACCGGCTCCGGGCACATGCGCTCCAGAGCGCTGGCTCGTAATTGGACACACCGGTCCAGCCACTCTGGCATGTGGGATCTTCCCGGGTCAGGGATTGAACCAGCGCCCCCTGCACTGCAAGATGGGCTCTTTACCCACTGAACCACCAGGGAAGCCTGAGATTATATCTTTAATCGGTCTTCATTTAGGTGTTACATTTCATGGAGGCCGTATAGGTCTTGGCATGATACTTAGTGGGCTTCCCAGATGGCGTCAGCAGTAAAGAACCCTCCTGCCAATGCAGGAGATGTAAGAGTCACTGGGTTTGATCCCTGATCCAGGAAGATCCCCTGGAGGAGGAGATGGCAACCCACTCCAGTGTTCTTGCCTGGAGAGTCCCATGGACAGAGGAGCCTGGCAGCTACACTCCATAGATCGCAAAGAGTCAGACAGGACTGAGCGACTAAACCAATGATGTTTGGTACGAAGCGCTCAGTTTAATTGAGGGAAGAAAGAAAGGGGGCAGGGAGGGAGGGGAGCAGAGGGTCTAGACTCCAGGAGAGAAGTGTGTGGAATTGTCCACATAAAACCTAAATTTGATATGCACAGCATTGCATCAGTGATATACACACGCAGCTTTGCTCACTGACCCCGGTACAGATTTTAAACATTGACAAATTGCTCCCTGGTTAAAAGGCGTCTTTCATACGTGCTGCTATTTCCAGCCAAGGTGCAGCTACATGATTAATTCTGAAGGTAGCATCTGTACCTGAAATGTGATTATTCTTCATTTCAGGGCATTCTGAAACGGTAGTAGGAAGTGGTTGAGCTTTAGTTCATGGCCATATGGAGCACTAGTGTCTCAACTAACAGGTTTCTCTGTCCCATTCCGAACGGTGAGACGCAAATACCAGAAAACCACAGGCACCCAAGCAGGCAGCAGCTGAGAAATCTCAGGTGACACAAGCGGTCCGGAGCGCTCCAGCCAGCGCAGGAGAGGTAGCTCCATCCCTGGTCTGGACGAGCCCCCGGAGGAGGCCACGGCAACCCCTCCAGTATTCTTACTGGAGAATCCCATGGACAGAGGAGCCTGGCGGGCACAGCCCACAGGGCTGCAAAGAGTCGGACACGACTCAGGTGACTTAGCATGAGCACGAGCCAGAGTGTTCAGGATGGACAGCAACCCCCGCCCCCCCATAGCGTTTAAACCACAGCCACCTGCCCATCGGACGACCAAGTTGTCTTAGCTAAGCATAGTCAGCAAAACGGTTGAAATGATGAGCACCTTCCAGGCAGGAACAGAAAAGGACAAATTACAGGAGGTAGGAGCATAACACTGCATGTTTTTACACGTAGAGTCAAATATTCTATGCAGGGCTCAATTTTGCCTCTAATAAGCCTGACTTAATGGGAGATGACTGGCATCACCCCATTTCATCTTGTATAATGTTCTTCAATCGCCTGAGCATTCCTTAATCAAAAGGAGAGTTCCTCGCCACCCCTGGGTATCAAAGGAGAAGGTTTCTATAGCTATTACTGAACCAAAGAATTATTCTTTGACGAACCGAAGGTGAAACATTGAAACATCCTTCTGGGATACAGATGAAACATGCCACCTGCACGCTACTCCCAAGTATCCCAGGCAAGCCATCCACAGCCTCATAGAAATCCCGGTCCACACTGACTGGCTGCTGGTGTTCACTTCGCCTATTCTTCTCGCGTTTTCCGTGTGGCTGATGGTCCACTCATCTGACTCACGTGGAGTAAAGAGCGAGTCGGCAGAAAGGACAGCCCTGATGAACGCGCCAGGTGAGCGAGCGGCCCCTGAAATGCTTTCATTTCAGTAAACCTCCATGCAAGGACCCAGGCCGCGGCGGGAGGGACGTCACCATGGCAGAGCAAAAGGTATGTGAGGCACAGACAATAGAGAGAGCTCCTGCATTAGGTCGTGTCCTCTCTGTGGCCATAATGCCACTGGGTAAAAGTTATTTTAATTACTTTGTTCTGAAAACCCACGCCTTTGGGGTTCAAAAGAAGCCTTTAGAAAGCCTGCTGGGAATTAAGATAATTAGCACATAGCCGGTTATTCAGAAGCTCAATCCTGTGAGACTACATCATTATAAAATCAAGTCAGAAATGACTTTTTTTTGTTGTTTAATGCTGTGGCAGCAAATGAAGTCTTTTTTTATTTCTTTTTTAAGATGGAAAGCTACCCGTTTGAAAACAGAAGCTGTTAACTTGCTCCTTGAATTTAACATCTGGTAACATTTTCATCTTTTGCAAACTAGTAAAATGTTCTAGTATTTTTGACAGTGGGGGTTCACTGCCAGGAGAAATTTTATCAGTACAAAGAGACTGCTAAATGGGTCTCTTACTGGGCCGTGGGGTTTCTTAATCCTTATCTTAGAGCATAAAAAGCACTGCAGGGTAGGTGCACCAGTGAGAACTTAATGGTCAAAACATGGGCCCCACCCATTAACACTGCATGTTTTTACGTAGAGTCAAATATTCTATGCAGGGCTCAATTTTGCCTCTAATAAGCCTGACTTAATGGGAGATGACTGGCATCACCCCATTTCATCTTGTATAATGTTCTTCAATCGCCTGAGCATTCCTTAATCAAAAGGAGAGTTCCTCGCCACCCCTGGGTATCAAAGGAGAAGGTTTCTATAGCTATTACTGAACCAAAGAATTATTCTTTGACGAACCGAAGGTGAAACATTGAAACATCCTTCTGGGATACAGATGAAACATGCCACCTGCACGCTACTCCCAAGTATCCCAGGCAAGCCATCCACAGCCTCATAGAAATCCCGGTCCACACTGACTGGCTGCTGGTGTTCACTTCGCCTATTCTTCTCGCGTTTTCCGTGTGGCTGATGGTCCACTCATCTGACTCACGTGGAGTAAAGAGCGAGTCGGCAGAAAGGACAGCCCTGATGAACGCGCCAGGTGAGCGAGCGGCCCCTGAAATGCTTTCATTTCAGTAAACCTCCATGCAAGGACCCAGGCCGCGGCGGGAGGGACGTCACCATGGCAGAGCAAAAGGTATGTGAGGCACAGACAATAGAGAGAGCTCCTGCATTAGGTCGTGTCCTCTCTGTGGCCATAATGCCACTGGGTAAAAGTTATTTTAATTACTTTGTTCTGAAAACCCACGCCTTTGGGGTTCAAAAGAAGCCTTTAGAAAGCCTGCTGGGAATTAAGATAATTAGCACATAGCCGGTTATTCAGAAGCTCAATCCTGTGAGACTACATCATTATAAAATCAAGTCAGAAATGACTTTTTTTTGTTGTTTAATGCTGTGGCAGCAAATGAAGTCTTTTTTTATTTCTTTTTTAAGATGGAAAGCTACCCGTTTGAAAACAGAAGCTGTTAACTTGCTCCTTGAATTTAACATCTGGTAACATTTTCATCTTTTGCAAACTAGTAAAATGTTCTAGTATTTTTGACAGTGGGGGTTCACTGCCAGGAGAAATTTTATCAGTACAAAGAGACTGCTAAATGGGTCTCTTACTGGGCCGTGGGGTTTCTTAATCCTTATCTTAGAGCATAAAAAAAGCGCTGCAGGGTAGGTGCTATTGGCCTATAATTTCTCCAGGAATTAATTTAGGAGAACTTAATGGTCAAAACATGGGCCACAACTCACCTCCTGTAGGGAGTTAGCATGGAAATTGAAATTTGCTGATGTCTGAGTTACCGAAAGCCTTTCTGACGGACTCTGCCCCTTCCCTGTCATCATTTTTTTTTCTTCTTTTTCTATCTATCACGTCTATCCTTTACTGGATCATGTTGATCATCAGTTTCATTTGTAAAACAATGTTAACTTTAATTAGCATGAGATAGCCAAAGGCAGCTCAGTTGATAAAGAATGCAGCAGATACAAGAGACACAGGTTTGCTCCCTGGGTTGGAAAGATTCCCTGGAGAAGGACATGGCGACCCACTCCAGCATTCTTGCCCGGAGAATCCCTTGGACAGAGGAGCCTGGTGGGCCACAGTCCAGAGGGTCATGCACCGCTTAGTGAATAAACCACCACCACCGGTCAAAGGCACACGTGTGAAACACGACCAGCAAACTTTTTGTATGGAAAATGAAAACACTGGAGCAGCGAGCAGAGCCTTCTTGGGTGTTTGCTCCGTGTTCTGTGTGGTGGATGCCCACCCTGAACGAGCAGGAATGTTCAACAGACGTGGCCACAGAGCAACCGGATGAACAGAAGAGTCGGGATACTGGATTCGGGCTCTGGATTCTGGCTTTGGCACGGGCCGATTTTAGAGACTGGCTCAAGTCCCTTGGCCTCTGTGAGCTTCCATTTTCTCATCTGCAAAACTAGGGAAATAAGATAATCAGGGGGAAGTTCACGCTGTGGCTTGTTCTTCCTATAGTAGGTATGCATTGAAAACTTTTTGTTTAGGCAGAATTTTTTTCTTTTTAAGATGGAAAGCTGTTTGAAAACAGAAGCTGTTAACTTGCTCCTTGAATTTAACATCTGGTAACATTTTCATCTTTTGCAAACTAGTAAAATGTTCTAGTATTTTTGACAGTGGGGGTTCACTGCCAGGAGAAATTTTATCAGTACAAAGAGACTGCTAAATGGGTCTCTTACTGGGCCGTGGGGTTTCTTAATCCTTATCTTAGAGCATAAAAAAAGCGCTGCAGGGTAGGTGCTATTGGCCTATAATTTCTCCAGGAATTAATTTAGGAGAACTTAATGGTCAAAACATGGGCCACAACTCACCTCCTGTAGGGAGTTAGCATGGAAATTGAAATTTGCTGATGTCTGAGTTACCGAAAGCCTTTCTGACGGACTCTGCCCCTTCCCTGTCATCATTTTTTTTTCTTCTTTTTCTATCTATCACGTCTATCCTTTACTGGATCATGTTGATCATCAGTTTCATTTGTAAAACAATGTTAACTTTAATTAGCATGAGATAGCCAAAGGCAGCTCAGTTGATAAAGAATGCAGCAGATACAAGAGACACAGGTTTGCTCCCTGGGTTGGAAAGATTCCCTGGAGAAGGACATGGCGACCCACTCCAGCATTCTTGCCCGGAGAATCCCTTGGACAGAGGAGCCTGGTGGGCCACAGTCCAGAGGGTCATGCACCGCTTAGTGAATAAACCACCACCACCGGTCAAAGGCACACGTGTGAAACACGACCAGCAAACTTTTTGTATGGAAAATGAAAACACTGGAGCAGCGAGCAGAGCCTTCTTGGGTGTTTGCTCCGTGTTCTGTGTGGTGGATGCCCACCCTGAACGAGCAGGAATGTTCAACAGACGTGGCCACAGAGCAACCGGATGAACAGAAGAGTCGGGATACTGGATTCGGGCTCTGGATTCTGGCTTTGGCACGGGCCGATTTTAGAGACTGGCTCAAGTCCCTTGGCCTCTGTGAGCTTCCATTTTCTCATCTGCAAAACTAGGGAAATAAGATATCAGAAAGTCATGGTCGTTCTGCCTGGAAACGGAGGATTCTCCATGCGCTGTGGCTTGTTCTTCCTATAGTAGGTATGCATTTGGGAAGCTGACAATAATTATTTTCTATTCTTTTCTCATTTCTTTTGTTTTTTTCCTGGCAGCACAGGATCTTAGTTCCCTAGCCAGGGAGGGATCCCAGGTCTCCTGCAGCAGAAGCTCAGAGTTTAACCATTAAGACTACCAGGGAAGTCCCAAAGATAATTACTTTAAATAACAGATACATACTACTAGATATAATATATCTAGTAGCACAGGGAACTCATTTCAACACAGTAATAGCCTACAAGGGAACAGAATCTAAAAAAGATTACATTATATATATGCATAACAGAGTCACTTTGCTGTACACCTGAAACTAACACAACATTGTACATGAACTATACTTGAAAAAAAGGGAAGAAAAACGTTTCAGCCTCCTTATGATTTTGAGCAGAAGCTAGAAGCACACACACATACACACACAGACAACCACACATAAAGAGTTTGACCGCATCACTGTAATGTGAGTAAAGCATTTGTCTGCTCAATTTCCCGAAGCCTCTGCACACAAATAAATTATTCAGCAAGGACCTGGAAGTACAGATCTCTTCTCTGAGTACACGGAGGGTCATGCCCAGCAACCGCTCTCATGAAAAGGCTCTGGTGGGTCTGATTTGTCAGTGGTGTTACAGAATCAGCTCGGGTCAGAAAGAGAATTAGCGCCTTTTCAAAAGCAAAACAATTACGTTATCTTGGTGAAGGGAAGTGCTAATGTCCCTCCCACTCGCCTGTTCTGTGCAGGACTTGCAGGAACTGAGGAAAGAACTCTGATGAGCGAGCAGGTCTCCCCGCAGAGATTGTGATTCCATTGTTATTAAAGGAAGAGAATTGCCGATGTTTTTTAATACTACGTGTTCTTCTCATGGGTTGTCTTATTCAGCAACTCTGGAAGAAAATGGAAGCTTTAGAAGATTAATAATTTGTCCCCAATCTCACAGTTGCAAAGGGAAACAAAGGGCCTCGCACTTACCCTCAGTCTCTCTGCTTACAAAGCTGGCACATCCTCACTCTAGGATGTGACCCAGAAATCACACTTGTTTTTAAAGAACTCATGAGATCAGAACAATTCAGATGTCTCCAAAAACCTCCTTTTAGGGGAAAAAAAAAGTATCTGGCATTTTTTCATGAAATAGAGGATACTTCCTGTACAGCCTTGCAATGTTATGGACTACCATCAAAGATGCATGCTACATCCATGGAGAAGGAAAAACTCGGAAGCGCTCTGTCCCATTTGCATAGATGGTAGCCAATAATTCATGTCACTAAGTTGGAGGAAGGGGTAAAGTTAAAGTTGCTTCCAGAACAACAAACCTCAGGCAGTAAGATGATCAAAACTGTGGATCTGGGATGATAAACCCTCACCTGTTACATCGGAGGGCAACTTCCCTCACTGATCTCCTGACAAGATAGAAAACTATTCACATGCCAAGCCTTCAGCAGAGGAAAGAAGATGACAGCATTCATTTGAGGTTGGAAGCGGAGGTGTCCCCAGGTTCCGCTATTCTTCCCGGGGCCCTACCTCACCCTGGAGGAGGCAGCCGGGTGGGCAAGGCTGGGCCTCGGGCCCAAGTACATGTGTCACTTTTGGCAAGTGACTTACACCTTCTTTTGTGTCTGTTCCATGACTTATCAAATGGGGGAAACCATCTCTCTGGATAGTATTGATGGTATCTACTCTATGGGACTTTGATAAAGATCAAATGATTTATAATGCACATAGAACAATAATCATAACTCAGACTAGGCTAGGTTTTTGTTAAAGAAGTACTTTCAGGTACACAGCTACATAGAAATATTTGACCTATAGATCATTTTAGGAAAATGTATTGACTGCTTATCATGTGCCAAGTGCTGGGGTGAATTCCTGAGATGGATGAATGTATTTAATCCTGAAATAAGGCACGGAGGTGGAGACCACTCAGATGAGCAAAGTGAAATTTGAGAAATGGGATCGTTTGTTCAAGGTCACATGACTCATAAACCTTGGAACTAGGAGCCAGCCCAGGCCATCTGGCTTGAGTCTTCACTCTTAATTAGAAAACGGGTAATTATTCTCCTCAGCACAGGAAGGAAAGCTCATCATTAAAGAGCTAGGAGAGCTGGTTCATGAAGAACATCAAAATGAGCTCCAAAACCAGCATTTACAAAAAAATGCTATTGGAGCATAGTTGATCGACAGTGTTAGCTCCTGTTTTATAGCAAAGTGAGTCAGCTGCATACAAAAACATTTCCCCTCTTCTTTGGGTTTCCTTCCCATTCGGTCACCACGGAGCACTGAGTACAGCTCCCTATTCCACTACTGTAGGTTCTCATTAGTTATTTTTTTTTTTTCTAAATTTTTGTCCTTTTATTGGTTTTTTATTTATTTATTTTCATCCACCTTTGTTCTGTGGCCTCTCTTGCTGCAGAGCACCGGCTCTGGGCGCATGCGCTCCAGAGTGCTGGCTTGTCATTGGACATACCGGTCCAGCCGTTCCACAGCACCTGGGATCTTCCCAGGCCAGGGATTGAACCGGTGCCCCTTGCACTGCAAGACGGACTCTGTACCCACTGGACCACCAGGAAAGCCCCTTGTGAGCTACTTTGTACAGAGTATCACTAGTGTCCATATGTCAACCCTGATCTCCCAGCTCATTCCGTCTTCCTTCCCCCATGTGGTGTCCATGTATTTCTTCTCTACCTCTGTGTCTCTGTCTCTGCTTTGTAGGTAAGATTGTCTATAACAATTTCTTCAGATTTCACACATCTGCATTATTATACAGTATTTGTTTTTCTCTTTCTGACTTCATTCTGTATGACCGTCCACAGGTCCATCCACATCTCTACAAATGACCCAATTTCACTCCTTTTTATGGCTGAGTAAAATTCCCATTGTAGGGGCTTCCCTGGTGGTCCAGTGGGTAAGGACACTACTTTGCAGTGCAAGGGCCACCAGTTCGATCCCTAGCCTGAGAGGATCCCACGTGCCGTGGAGCTGCTGGACTGATGTGTTCAATTACTGAGCTGGAGCTCTGGAGCGCATGCGCCCAGAGCCAGTGCTCTGCAACGAAAGAGGCCACTTGGATGGGAGGCCCACATGGGCCAAAGAACAAAGATGGATGAAAACAGATAAATGAAAGACCAATAGAAGTTGCCAAAAAAAAAAAAAAAAAAAAGATATCCATTGTATATATGTACCATATTTTCTTTATCCATTCATCTGTTGATGGATATTTAGATTTACACTACTATTTTCAAAAAATCAAAAACAGAGCATTGCATATTGTCTTTCACATCAAAGAAACATGGGTGTTTGCCAATGATCATTTATGTGATTCCATGTGTTTCTTTAAACTCTTACCCTTCTAATGTTGATTGAGTTCACTATAAACAAGAAAAAAATAGCCACAGAGATTGACTATGACCTAAGCACCTTAGCCCTGTTCCCTACTGGAACTTTCCATCCTAATTATTAGGTCTGCATTAGACTAAAGACAAGCCCTTCTCTCCATCGTCATCCTCAAGTTACGCTCTTAGGCATTCACAGAAGATGGCGATCTTACTGAAATCTGTCCAGTCCTGCCAGCTGCCCTAGCTCAGCGCTTCCCAAACCAGGTTCAGGTAAAAGTGTTCTATGGAAAGTAGTTGAGTGATCCAAGCAAAAGAAGAAAGTCCCAAACAAATACCTTCATACGTTTAACTGTGAGCTGATTTCCCCTTTTACTGCAGAATTCTCAGTGACTAATAACGTCGGCCAGTGTGTTCTCTGTGAACCTCCGCCAAGGGGATTCCATAAAGGAGCGTTTCCCACATTTGACCACAGAGGTTGTAACTGCTGGGGCACAGATTTCTATCTCCTGGAGGTAAGTGAGCTCCAGAGCACACTCTGGTCCTGGGCACGTTAGCATCATCTGTGTTTACACACAACAGTTTGCAGAGGTGCATGTTATTACCATAAGAGGCTGGCCCTAAAGCTAGAGATGCCAAGTACCTCACCAACAAGTGCCAGTCGCTCACGCGTGTCCAACTCTTTGCAATCCCTGGACTGTAGCCCGCCAGGTGCCTCTGTCCATGGGATTCTCCAGGCAAGGATACTGGAGTGGGCTGCCATTTCCTCCTCCAGGGGATCGTCCCCACCCAGACTGAACCGAGATCTCCTGCATTGCAGGTGGATTCTTTACCATCTGAGCCCCCAGGAAAGCCTCTCAGCTTAGCTGAGGTTGTGGTTATCAGCAGCTGCAACTGGATTCAAACCCAGGTCAACCTGCTCCAAATGGCCCTGCTCTTCCCTCCCACAAAGAAATGGGACAGGCCCTCAAAGAGCAGACTTCCTGCTCACTCCCTGGCTTCCTCCCTGCCGCAGCTCGTCAGCCAGGTGCATAGAGAATAACAGGTGCGACGAGACTTTAAGAAACACACACAGACATACACAGAGACAGAGAGAAAGGATGGGAACGGGGCGGGGCGGGGGGGGGGGGGGCTCAAGATCTCTCGGGTCAAGGCCCCGAACATGTTCGCCAGTCTTGCTTTTATTCGGTGCTACGGCCTCTAGGTGTTTTCAGGGAATGATATTGGCACTGGCTGGTTTCAATTACAGCTATATTCAATGATGGTTCTCATAGCTCTGAGGATGGAAAGGGCATGTTGCAGCTGGGGGGCAGCTAAATTGGCAAGAAGTTAACGAGTCTGTCCTGTGTGCGCACGCAGCATTCTAACGTGGCTGACCCGGTGTTCCTAAGTCCACAGAAGAGCTCTCACCTGTTGCCGTTCAGTATATCCCCAGCTAATAAGCCCATGTGAATCAAACGGACTTGTTTTTCTTAGTTTTCTTATTTCGAAGATGGTTTTCTTCTGGCTCAGCCAAAGCTGCAAAAACCTTCGCGGGTTTGCTTCCCCACACCTCCCTCCCAGCCTCAGGTTGCCACCGGCAGGACCCTGATGTCTGGATGAGAAGGGAGAAAACCCATAACTGTGAATATATTTTCTCCCTCCTCCTCTTCCTCACCTTCTAGGGTAGAGTGTGTCCTATCAAGTTGACATTGGACACTGAGCCCAAGGTGGTTTTTTTGGTTGTAGCAGCTGGGTTTCAAAAGCATAATTTCAAAAACATGTCATAATAAATGTGCTCCAGTGATTAAATTTGATTCATTCTGTAGCATCAAAAAGAAAACAACAGGAAAATACTTTTGAAGTTTTTCACGCTGAAGAAATCGTCTAATCCATCACTAAGAAAACATAACTTTTTGATCCACTGGAACCTGAGCACAAAAATCCCTTTCAAAGATCAGCATAAACCTGGAAACATTCAAACGTAGGTCAAATTTTCATCTGAAAAAAAAAAACAGGTCTTGTGACCTGGTCGAGCCAACGCCTTCTATTGGTGGGCAGCTGAGGTGGGCAGAGGACAGTCTTAGGCTCAAGTGGGAACTTAGTTTGTGTAGGAACTCAGAATCAGATATTTACCTTTCTTAGTTGCAAGAATCCTGTTTCTCCCTAAGGATATAGCATTTCTTTCCTTGGAACACATAAAAGTAGCCCCACAGCACCTCCAGACTTTTCCTAATGTGCTCAGAAATTGACTCTCGCATGTATGAGCATCGCAGGATTATCTCATTCACTCTGACATCGCCCGAGCTTGTCTTCTTTCTACAGCCTCTGTCCTCTCATTTAATATTTCATAGGCAGTGATTTTATTGAGTGTCTACTGCATGTCTTACATATTCTTTCTAATCCTCTCAATGACTTTGCAAGATACATAAAAAAGTAAGAAGTTCTGAGACTTCCCTGGCCATCTAGTGGTTAAGACCACTTTCTAATGCAAAGGGTGTGGGTGTGATCCTGGTGGGGAGATGAGATCCCACATGATTCTCAGTCAACAAAGGAAAAACAGAACAGGAGTAATGTGACAAATTCAGTAAAGACTTCAAAAATGGTCCACACCAATAAAAAAGCATCTTTAGAAAGATTAAGAATCGCTTAATCCCTCTGAGTAAATTAGGATGAATTTACTTGTGAAAACATTTTCTTTATATTTAATATTTATCTCTTCTATTCCAATTCAGGGTGTTTGCAGTTATTAAAGAAAGGGTATTTGTAATAAAACACTTAAGTGATTTGTAAAAGTTGAAATTACAGATTATTTTCTTTAGTGGAGCAAACAAATCTTATGGTCGTTTCCATGAATACAGGTAGTATTTTTCATTTCTAGGGACCTGTAATAGGCAGGGAATTATTGAGAATCTGAACCTTCTCCATAGTCCTAGTCCAGAGCTCTCCAGTGCCTTCCCCATCTCGAGTTTTCAGTGATGTATTTACTTTGATCAGAAATCTCTATCACTAAGAAAACATAAATTTGATCCACTGGAACCTGAGCACAAAAATCCCTTTCAAAGATCAGCATAAACCTGGAAACATTCAAACGTAGGTCAAATTTTCATCTGAAAAAAAAAAACAGGTCTTGTGACCTGGTCGAGCCAACGCCTTCTATTGGTGGGCAGCTGAGGTGGGCAGAGGACAGTCTTAGGCTCAAGTGGGAACTTAGTTTGTGTAGGAACTCAGAATCAGATATTTACCTTTCTTAGTTGCAAGAATCCTGTTTCTCCCTAAGGATATAGCATTTCTTTCCTTGGAACACATAAAAGTAGCCCCACAGCACCTCCAGACTTTTCCTAATGTGCTCAGAAATTGACTCTCGCATGTATGAGCATCGCAGGATTATCTCATTCACTCTGACATCGCCCGAGCTTGTCTTCTTTCTACAGCCTCTGTCCTCTCATTTAATATTTCATAGGCAGTGATTTTATTGAGTGTCTACTGCATGTCTTACATATTCTTTCTAATCCTCTCAATGACTTTGCAAGATACATAAAAAAGTAAGAAGTTCTGAGACTTCCCTGGCCATCTAGTGGTTAAGACCACTTTCTAATGCAAAGGGTGTGGGTGTGATCCTGGTGGGGAGATGAGATCCCACATGATTCTCAGTCAACAAAGGAAAAACAGAACAGGAGTAATGTGACAAATTCAGTAAAGACTTCAAAAATGGTCCACACCAATAAAAAAGCATCTTTAGAAAGATTAAGAATCGCTTAATCCCTCTGAGTAAATTAGGATGAATTTACTTGTGAAAACATTTTCTTTATATTTAATATTTATCTCTTCTATTCCAATTCAGGGTGTTTGCAGTTATTAAAGAAAGGGTATTTGTAATAAAACACTTAAGTGATTTGTAAAAGTTGAAATTACAGATTATTTTCTTTAGTGGAGCAAACAAATCTTATGGTCGTTTCCATGAATACAGGTAGTATTTTTCATTTCTAGGGACCTGTAATAGGCAGGGAATTATTGAGAATCTGAACCTTCTCCATAGTCCTAGTCCAGAGCTCTCCAGTGCCTTCCCCCATCTCGAGTTTTCAGTGATGTATTTACTTTGATCAGATCAATGCAGTCCTTGCCTAAACTGCAAGATAACAGGAACCAGATCTTAAACATTACACAATAAAATAAATCATTTTTCCTTGTGTTCACACATCTGACATGACTTCACCATATATGGAGGTAACATTTCTTGTTTTCCACCAGTAATCTGTTCTCAGTTTCTGAAATTTTTGACAAAACCTCTTGATTTTACTTTGGGAGTAAAAACTGAGAAAACATGTAAGCAACCAAACTAAATACAAATTCCCTTTTCAAATGCTAACTTTTGAGTTCTCAAAATATCTAATACACAAAAGAAATGAGAAGACAGAGAGTCTATATTCCCTTCAAAGTAAACTCTTAAGATATTTTCAAATTTGCCCAACAGAAACCAGTGCTTTATATTTTGCTGTATTTGGATGTTTGCACAGTATGCAAACAGTCTTTGAATACAATTAAGAAGGTACTCTCCATAAACACGGTTGTCAACACCTATATATTTTTGGCAGTTTATAAACATTACCCAAGGAAACCTCCTTTTTCATTTGCTAATGTCAAGTTTAGGGAATAAACGATGTGGAGCTGGGAGAGTGTTTGAACTTGCTGAAGCAGGTGGAGGGGAAAACAGCTGAGCTGAGCCACAGTCGGATGAAAGGCGGGAGCATGTGCTATGGGCTGTTCGGTTAAAAAATGAATAAAAATAGAGTAAGTGGGAGGTGGTAGAAATGAGAGAAGCCACAGATTTCAGCACAGGGTGGGATCAGTTCCCACTAAATGCTCGTTTAATTAATAAATTCCTCTACGCTCAAGATTAATAACATCTTTTAGGCAAATTTTTATTTTAAATAAATTCATGTCCAAATATAAATATGTATTCATTAATTGGAACCATTTTAACAAAGAAAACACGTCAGCTATTAATGGTAATATAGCTTTTAATCCATAACTGGCATGTTTCAAAGCTAAGAGAGATTTGACGTTCTGACGGCTGACATGTCGCAGACAGAGCACTCTCCTATCAAGAAAATTGCTCCCAGCACACAATCCTCCAGAATCTAGTATGTTTCTTAGGGGGAAAAAAGTGAGGATCGAGAATTTTCAGATGAAAATTCCCATTTTCTTCACTGGAAGAGATCCAGACGGAAAAAAAAAAAGAGAGAGAGAGAAATGGATAAACAGTGGTGGGGTTGGGGTGAGCAACCAGAAAGGCACTGTCTGCCTTTTTTTTATGGGGCTTTTGTAAAACGTCCCCATGTCCTGTGATGACAGGTCACGTTCCTTACAGTTAATAGGGGCATTGCTCAGCATCTTCTTACCTCAAATTTAGCTCAAAATATGAAAAAGCATCAACACAATTCCACGCGAAGAAAAGAATGCAAGTGAAGGATGAGGGGGAGATAGAATACTTAGGAAAATTAGAAATACACGCTTTCTGGGGCAAAATCCACTGAAGAGGGTTATATATATATATAGTTTTAGATGTCCCACAAAGCTCCAGATGAGCGAGCTCAAGAGACTCAGGGCATGGGCCCTTCCTTGAATACAATTAAGAAGGTACTCTCCATAAACACGGTTGTCAACACCTATATATTTTTGGCAGTTTATAAACATTACCCAAGGAAACCTCCTTTTTCATTTGCTAATGTCAAGTTTAGGGAATAAACGATGTGGAGCTGGGAGAGTGTTTGAACTTGCTGAAGCAGGTGGAGGGGAAAACAGCTGAGCTGAGCCACAGTCGGATGAAAGGCGGGAGCATGTGCTATGGGCTGTTCGGTTAAAAAATGAATAAAAATAGAGTAAGTGGGAGGTGGTAGAAATGAGAGAAGCCACAGATTTCAGCACAGGGTGGGATCAGTTCCCACTAAATGCTCGTTTAATTAATAAATTCCTCTACGCTCAAGATTAATAACATCTTTTAGGCAAATTTTTATTTTAAATAAATTCATGTCCAAATATAAATATGTATTCATTAATTGGAACCATTTTAACAAAGAAAACACGTCAGCTATTAATGGTAATATAGCTTTTAATCCATAACTGGCATGTTTCAAAGCTAAGAGAGATTTGACGTTCTGACGGCTGACATGTCGCAGACAGAGCACTCTCCTATCAAGAAAATTGCTCCCAGCACACAATCCTCCAGAATCTAGTATGTTTCTTAGGGGGAAAAAAGTGAGGATCGAGAATTTTCAGATGAAAATTCCCATTTTCTTCACTGGAAGAGATCCAGACGGAAAAAAAAAAAGAGAGAGAGAGAAATGGATAAACAGTGGTGGGGTTGGGGTGAGCAACCAGAAAGGCACTGTCTGCCTTTTTTTTATGGGGCTTTTGTAAAACGTCCCCATGTCCTGTGATGACAGGTCACGTTCCTTACAGTTAATAGGGGCATTGCTCAGCATCTTCTTACCTCAAATTTAGCTCAAAATATGAAAAAGCATCAACACAATTCCACGCGAAGAAAAGAATGCAAGTGAAGGATGAGGGAGAGATAGAATACTTAGGAAAATTAGAAATACACGCTTTCTGGGGCAAAATCCACTGAAGAGGGTTATATATATATATAGTTTTAGATGTCCCACAAAGCTCCAGATGAGCGAGCTCAAGAGACTCAGGGCATGGGCCCTTCCAGAATGTGGGGTGATGACCCAGAAATGTGTTCACAGGGGAATATAATTATGTAAAATTCTCAGAAGTTGACTACTTGAAGCACCATGGGGTTACAATTTGGGTTCTTTCCTGCTTCAGCTCATCCTGTTTATCCTTTTAGAAAGTGTGGGGAAGCTAGGATACCGCTGAGGGGAGGTCAAGGTGGGGGTATATTTGATTTGGAATATCAGCCTGGATCAAATCAGGCGATGAGTATCGCCGTCATCTTAGGTGGAAAGACTTCATTCAAAGAACCATTGACCATGACAGTAGCTGGGAGTGAAAATGGACTGGCTAGCAAGAAAGAGAATTCTAGAACATAAGAGGAATGGCGGACACAAAGAACGCCCTCTGCCCCAGGGCTGAGATCAAGGGTGGGGTAGGCAGGGGCGGGACTTTCATAAGAGAGAGCGGACTTTGCTGGAAAGAGCAGCTACAAAGCAGCTAAGTAATAAGAACTACTACTACTTGTCTGGGCTTCTCAGGTGAAGCAGTAATCAAGAATCCACCTGCCAATGCATAGGAGACACAAACTTGGCCCCTGGGTGGGGAAGATGCCCTGGAGGAGGGCATGGCAACCCGCTCCAGTATTCTTGGCTGGAGAATCCCCTGGACAGAGGAGCCTGGTGGGCTGCGAACCATGAGGTCGCAAAAAAGTTGACTGAAGTGACTGAACACTCCCATATGCGTGGTTGGTATTTGTCAGCATTTTTAGATTTTTTATTTCTTCTACTTTCTTCACTCATTCTGGATACATATCCACTTTTGCATTGAACTCTGTACGGATAAGTATTAATTTCTATTTAAATTTTCCGAAAGTGTCTAAGTTTCAGGTCCACCCCTGTGGATCTACCCCTGTGTAGATGAGGCACACAAAGAGGGCTCTTGTAGAACCAAATCAAATCTGGTGATTCAGTCCTCCCTCATGTTTACAGTCAAGCAGTATTTAAATACTACCCCGAGATGTCTGCTCTTTTTAATCCTGAAACAGTAAGTTGTACTCTGTCAACAGACTACCCTCTGCACCAAGACTAACTCACAAAAACTAAGGAAAGCCTTGGCTTTTGTTTAGCTCCTCCCATTATACTGTTACATTTCATCAAAATAAAATTTAAACTGTATTAAAATTGAGACAAAAAAAGATGGTTTTCTCAGCCTCCCCTTAAGTCCCCACCGGTGGGTCATTTTGTCATCGATTCTTATATTTATTACATTTTCCCAGTAGGTGGCAGTAAAGAGTCTTGTTCTAAACCAATTAATCCATTACAACAATTTCTGACGGATGAAAATCATCTTAAGGAGAGAATTCTGTTTTTCTGGTTTAAACGAAGGTGCTACAGAGCTAGTGGCCCTGCTGAGATGTTCCAGTTCCATGAGAGGTCTGACCCAAAGCAGAGCCAACAGCGTACCAGGCTCCCCAGAGTTGGGGAGCAGTTTGCCTTGGAGGAAAAGGGGACAGATAGCAGAAGCCCCATATTGTTTCTTGGGGGAGGATCTGGTTGCGTCCCTAACAAGGAGGTATTTCTCTGGATCAGATTACTACAACTCTTCGAAAAGAACTCTAACCTGTTCAACATTCATGGTTTTCCGTTGTTGTTGTTGAGAATTCTCAACAAAAACATTCACTGAATAAGGTGAAAAATATTGAAGACAATGTAGTCTGTGATATCAATTGGGACCTGCTTTTCATTTTATTTAAAGCTCTGGTCTTCCTTATCATACATATATGATGGTATGGTCTTCTCATATAGAAATGTAGCTATTAGATAATAGATATAGTTTAGAAAACCAGAATTTTCATGTGTTAAAAAGGAGCAGATGGTCCCATAAAAATGAGTTTGTATGGTATTATTGTAAGTAATGACATAAGAGAAAATTCATTGCAAGCCAAAGCTGACCAACAGCAATAATATTTTACATGTTGGATTTAAGATGTAACGTGCAGCTGGGAGCTTCAAGGGTAGCATCACCTGGAAATAAGAATGAACTAATTCTGATGTCTAAAGGCTTAGACATCAGTGTTAACTAAAAGCCCATAAATGGATGTGCTGGATTAATTGTTCTGTTAACTGAAGATTGATGCAAGTTGTTCCATTATTTTAGTTGTAGAAGATACCCACTTCTTTGGTAAGGCTTTTACTGGCCTGCAATTCTTGACAAATTAGACTAAAAAGTCTCATTTCAAATTAAAAAGCATTATTAATATAATCCACACTAAAGACATTTGGCAGGTAAGCACCTCCTTGTTAAGTCATTTTCCTCGTGTCTTAAAAATCTAAGAGTGGTACAAATTAGACCGTTTGTACTTAATTTTCATCTTTGACTGAGAAACTTAAAAAGTTTAAAGAATCTATTTGCCATTGATTCATCTGTCAGTCAATAAGATAGACTTTCTTTTGGGAATTCTCTCTTCTCTCCCTGCTCTTTTGTGATTCAACACTGCACAGGATTCTGAAACATCAAAATATATATATTCCTCCTGAATAATCCAGCCTTCGCATTCCTATAGTCTCATTATATGCGCACAGTGTGAATTTTCCTTGTCTTTTGTGTTTTTTGTGCGTGCAAGCTCTGAGGTTTGAGGGAGAGTTATTTCATTTGTTTGGGGGATTTTTGATTTGAAGCAAGTGCCCTAGCCACATGTAAGAGTTTGCTAAATCAGACTTCCTTTGTGGTTGTGAATAAACATCTTCTCCCTCCAAAGACTAATACTTATTAAAGAGTGGCCTCATCTTTCCCAACAAATAAAAAGTTCTCTAATGCAATAGGACCTCAGGAACGCTGTGTTCCTGAATGTTCAGCAACCCAAGAAGCCGGGAACTTAGAAACACAAATGCAATCCTGTGCGCCAGTACATTGGAAAGAGTCACGGATGAAACAAAAAATGAAGACATTTAGAAAAACTTTGCGCTAGAAGGGTGGTTTGATGAGTAGTTACCTGTTCTGGGCAGCTGAGAAGGGGCTGAAGTCGAGAACTTGTTCGGCCTATCAAGAAAGGGTCCTTTTAAAGACACTTGTCTGAATACTGTCTGATTCCACTTACACGAGGACCCTCGAATGGTCAAATTCGTGGGGTCAGGAGGTGTACCGGCAGACGCCAGGGGCCGGGGCGGGGGCGAGTGGAGAGGAACGAGGGAGAGCAGTGTTTGATGGGGGCAGAGTTTCTATTTAGGAAGGTGAAACTTTGAGGAGGTGGAGGATGGAGCTACACAGGGCTGAGTGCCACTGCCCTGTACCGTTGGATATGGTTCCCATAGTATGCTTTATATTATATGACTTTCACCATAACTTAAAAAAATTTTTAAATAAATAAGTAAAAACAAAGGTACCTGTCTGGATGGAAGAGGCGTCTGTTCCTCGTGGTATGAGACGCCTGGACCAGTTGCCATCTAGGGTTCCTCTCAACGGAAGAGTTCTTTGAAACGGCACGTGCTCTTCCTTAAAGGAAGGAGGCACAGGGGGCAGTGGGGAGAAGGGGAGGACGTGAAGAACTGGGCAGAGGAGGCGAGAGCAGAGGCGAGGCCCGCCGCGGGGGCTGAAGGGGAGCAGACGGTGGAGACGGATGGGCCCACGAGCTCCTGATGAACGTACTAAACTGGGTCGAAAACAAAACTCCATCTTAGAAGTTATCATTCTCGGTTACCCTGAAATTGGAAACGAAGGTTTCCAAAGCAAGGGCACCTTCTGAGAATATAACCAGTGACTGGGGACAGACACCACCTCAAGGATGTCCTAGGAGATTCAGAGCCACACATCCACGGTCAGTGGTGGTCCCCACTCCACCAGGAGCTCTTAAGTTCATACCTGGATGATTGAGGAGAAGGAGAGAGGAAGCTGAGTTTGCTTCTCAGGCTGGCAAGAGTTCTGAGCCCAGTGGGGTCTTCTCTTCCCTGTGCCCCCGAAGCACAGAAGATCATGTACGCAGGGAGAGATCAGGGAACCCACAGAGAGACCAGCGTCTTCATGCCGGCTGGGTGTTTTGTTCGTCATGGTTCTATCCTTCTGTCCCCCTTTAAACCCATTTGAGTGAGGAAACGAGAGAGGAAGTTCGGAGTGAAGGGGCTGAAGTCGAGAACTTGTTCGGCCTATCAAGAAAGGGTCCTTAAAGACACTTGTCTGAATACTGTCTGATTCCACTTACACGAGGACCCTCGAATGGTCAAATTCGTGGGGTCAGGAGGTGTACCGGCAGACGCCAGGGGCCGGGGCGGGGGCGAGTGGAGAGGAACGAGGGAGAGCAGTGTTTGATGGGGGCAGAGTTTCTATTTAGGAAGGTGAAACTTTGAGGAGGTGGAGGATGGAGCTACACAGGGCTGAGTGCCACTGCCCTGTACCGTTGGATATGGTTCCCATAGTATGCTTTATATTATATGACTTTCACCATAACTTAAAAAATTTGTAAATAAATAAGTAAAAACAAAGGTACCTGTCTGGATGGAAGAGGCGTCTGTTCCTCGTGGTATGAGACGCCTGGACCAGTTGCCATCTAGGGTTCCTCTCAACGGAAGAGTTCTTTGAAACGGCACGTGCTCTTCCTTAAAGGAAGGAGGCACAGGGGGCAGTGGGGAGAAGGGGAGGACGTGAAGAACTGGGCAGAGGAGGCGAGAGCAGAGGCGAGGCCCGCCGCGGGGGCTGAAGGGGAGCAGACGGTGGAGACGGATGGGCCCACGAGCTCCTGATGAACGTACTAAACTGGGTCGAAAACAAAACTCCATCTTAGAAGTTATCATTCTCGGTTACCCTGAAATTGGAAACGAAGGTTTCCAAAGCAAGGGCACCTTCTGAGAATATAACCAGTGACTGGGGACAGACACCACCTCAAGGATGTCCTAGGAGATTCAGAGCCACACATCCACGGTCAGTGGTGGTCCCCACTCCACCAGGAGCTCTTAAGTTCATACCTGGATGATTGAGGAGAAGGAGAGAGGAAGCTGAGTTTGCTTCTCAGGCTGGCAAGAGTTCTGAGCCCAGTGGGGTCTTCTCTTCCCTGTGCCCCCGAAGCACAGAAGATCATGTACGCAGGGAGAGATCAGGGAACCCACAGAGAGACCAGCGTCTTCATGCCGGCTGGGTGTTTTGTTCGTCATGGTTCTATCCTTCTGTCCCCTTAACCTATTTGAGTGAGGAAACGAGAGAGGAAGTTCGGAGTGAAGGATAAAGGGAGCGGAAGAGGCAGGGCAGCCGCAGAGCAGCCGGCACACCCACAGCTCACGAGGGGAGCTTCCCCCACTCAGGCGGACAGAAGGAAGCCTTCCCAGTCTTGCAGAAACGTTCCCTGAGAGAACTGTCCCTCCGCAGGGCCTGTGAGACCTACGGCAGGAGGCAGGCACCAGGAGAGATGCAGGGAGTGGGGGTGATGAGCTGGAATCAGCGCCACAAGGCTGTAAAATGAGGCAGTGGGCCGGCTCCCAGAGGCCCCTAGAGAGTTGATAGTGGATGTTTATCACCAGTGGCAGGTTTTCGTGAAGCTAATAAAGCTTAGGTTTCCAACACCCCAGAAGGGGGTAAATAATACGGTGACATCATCATTCGGTTTGGGTCTTATTTATTTGTGTGTGTGTGTGGCTAGTCTGGGTGGTCACTGCTGCTGCAGGCTCTCCTCTAGTTGCAGGAAGTGGGGGCTCCTCTCTAGTGGAGGTGAGCAGGTGTTCTGTTGCGGTGACTTCTCTTGTTGTGGAACTGAGGCTCTAGGGCTCATGGGCTTCCATAGTTGTGGCCCAGGGGTCCATTGTTACAGCTCCGAGGCTCTAGAGCACAGGCTCTATTGTTGTGGCTCACGGGCTAAATTGCTCTGCAGCATGCGGGATCTTCCTGGATCAGGGATCGAACCTGTGTCTCCTGCACTGGCAGGCGAGCTCTTCCCCACTGAGCCACCAGGGGAGCCCTGGGTCTTTTTTTAAAGTTACAGGAGTAAGATATTGTAACGGAAATTTCTTGAGATCACCAACTCGGTCTACTTCAGTGTCTCTTTGGTCACGTTTTCCCTCTGGTGGGTGGTGCTGGGATGCAGTTGAGAGGAAGTGTAGTTGGGAAGAGATGGGGCATGGGGTCAGGGGCTGTATTCATGTGCGTTTCAGTCACTCCCATTCACAGTCAGGCTAGAGCTGGCCTTGCTAGCAGAGAAATCACAGCCAGAAACACGCCTAGACTCACGTCCCAACCCCTCTGCTGTCCTCTATGAGAGGCAGAGCCAGGGGCTATCTTGTGATCCAGATATGTCCTAAGTGCCCATCATAGAAAGGGTATACGTGGCAAAAGAGAAACAAAATTTTAACTCTGATTTTAACCAGAGGCTACACGCAGAGCCTTTCTACCATATAGTGCAGCTCATATTTAAATGGAAATAAGTAAATGATAACTCTCAAATGTACTCAGTATCAATAAAAGCCAAATTGTTCAAAAGCATGGACAAATAATATTTCAACTTTTGAAGGTGTGATCAGAAAGTCATCAGCACCATAGTATGGGTGGGAGGAAAACAGGCACCTAAGAGTCTGTCAGAGGCTTTCCAGTGAGATGTGTGTGCTTACAAGAGGCGATGACCCTCCTCCTACTGACTCCAGGGCAGGCCAGAGAGAGAGAGGGAGAGAGGGAGGGAGGAATAGAGGGAGAGAGGAGAGGGAGAGAGGTGAGGGGGAGATGGTGAGGAAGCAAGAGGGAGGAGGGAGCTGGGGAGGCCCTCTCAGTGCCCCCAGCGCCGCGAGCCCCTGCCAAGTCCTAGGAAGCTGTTTGTTTTGTGTGCTCAGAGTGCCCTGTTACACATCTTTTATTAAACTTATGATTTTGTATGGGAGCACAGGTGATTAACACTGCTGTGATAGGTCCAGACGTACAGCAAAGCGATTCAGTTACACATAACACATGGATCTTTTTTCCAAGTTCTTTTCCCATTTAGGCTGTTACAGAATATTAAGCAGAGTTCTCTGGGCTCTACAGTGCCTCTTGTTGGTTATCCGCTCTATTTTTCACTCGAGTGCAGGTGCTTTACAATGTTGTGTTGGTTTCTGCTGTTCAACCAAGCGGGTCAGCTCCACGGGTACCCCCAGCCCTCCCTCTGCAGCCTCCGCCCACCCCGCCCGCCCCTCGGTCGCGCAGGGCGCTGAGCGGAGCTCCCGGGGCTCTGGAGCGGCTCCCCGCCAGCGCTTTGTTTCATCCGTCGGGTGGACATGTCGACCCTGTCCTCCCCGTTCACCCTCCTCGTCCTCTCTCCCCTCTGTCTACATCGCCACGCCCTATGTCTGTATCTCTACTCTTGCCCTGCCAACGGGCTCATTTGTACCATTTTTCTATATTCCACATGCATCTGTTAATATATGACATTTGTTTTACTCTTTTTGACTTACTTCACTCTGTATAACAGACTCTAGGTTCGTCCAGGTCTCTCTCTGCAAATAACCCTGTTTCATTCCTTTCAGTAGCTGAGTAATATTCCGTGTCTATAGGGACCACATCTTCTTTATCCATTCAGTGCATTGTGTCCGTGTGCATCCCAAACTCTCTAACGATCCCTTCCCCGGACCCTTCTCCCACGGTAGCCACAAATTTACTCTCTAAGTCTATCGTCTGTTTCTGTTTTGTAAACAAACTTAACCATATCACTTCTTTTTTGCTTCTTCATATAAGTGATATCATATAATATTTCTTAGTCAGACATTCTTCATTCAGCATAGCAATATGTGTCTTTAGAATAACACTTATCTCGCTGAATTGTAAACATACCTTTGCTGTTTTTTTGTTTTTTTAACTTCCGCTAATTGACTTTGAAGCCTTTCAGATCTGGGACAGAACCTAGTACTTGGGAATCCCTCAGAAACTATGGGCTGATTTGGTGCATGAGTGAGGATGAACTGATGTGGGAAGACTGGGTTGCAAAGAAACCAACCAGCAGTCTTTGCACATGTTGCTTAGGTCCTGACTCCCAGCAGCAGCTCAGGGAGACTGGAAAGATTGCCAAGATAGCTCTGAAGGAAAAGGCAAGGTCCAGGACAGAGATGACGTGGAGATGAAGTAAGGAGAGAATAACGCTGAGGATGAGGGTGTTTCTGGATAAGACGATGACCAGGAATGCCGACCTCTGTTGACGGTGCGGGCACAGCGGGCAGAGGCAGCTTGGGAGTGTGAGGAGTGAGTGCACATTTGGATATGCTGACAAGTTTCTTGCATGTCGACTCATTTTTGTTTGCTGGTCTCTATAGATTTCTCCAGTCTTTGGTCCTACGGTCACTCCTTGGCATTAATGTTTACCTGCTAAGCACACCCTCAGAGACTCGTGCCCAAATCCTAGACGTAGAGTGGCTAAGGAGGAACTGCTTGACCCAGAAACTCCAGCTGGGTGGGCCAGGAGGCACTGAGGTTCCATTTGTGTACTGTGAAATCTCATCTGAGCCATTCATTTCTAAGACTTTGAGGACAGCTGAGAAAAAGATAAGAATTGGGGAGGAGGGGACGAGTTGACTGCACTCTTAGGACGCATCTTGAAAGCAGATGAGTTTCTAGCTTTGCCAATGATGCAACAGGTACTATGTGAAAGGGCTTATTTTTGCCCTCACAACCAAACTGTGAAATAGGTATTTTTTTTTAAAAAATCTCTACTTTAGCAATGAAGAAACTGAGGCTCAGAGAGATGATCCAAGTCACATATTTCTAGGAGGCAGAGAAAGGAAAAAGCGTCAGGCTTGTGTGTGAGAGCACTTGGTCACGCCCTGCTCTGCAACCCCGTGGACCATAGCTCTCCAGACTCCTCTGTCCCCGGGATTCCAGAGGCAGAAATACTGGAGTGGATGGCCACTTCCTTCTCCAGGGATCTCCCTGACCCCGGGATCGAACCTGCATCTCTTACCTCTCCTGCACTGGCAGGCAGGTTCTGCACCACCAGCGCCACCTGGGAAACCCATCATACATGTCTGGCTGGTGATCAAAGGGTGGCCTTCATGGATGAGTGATACTTGGAGAGTATGGTTAACCGCTGGAATAAACTGCTTCCTTTTTCTAATAAATTCTAGTTTGCCAGTAACTCCTAACCATTAAAGTTTTAGTCTAAAATACCAAGATAGCTCTGAAGGAAAAGGCAAGGTCCAGGACAGAGATGACGTGGAGATGAAGTAAGGAGAGAATAACGCTGAGGATGAGGGTGTTTCTGGATAAGACGATGACCAGGAATGCCGACCTCTGTTGACGGTGCGGGCACAGCGGGCAGAGGCAGCTTGGGAGTGTGAGGAGTGAGTGCACATTTGGATATGCTGACAAGTTTCTTGCATGTCGACTCATTTTTGTTTGCTGGTCTCTATAGATTTCTCCAGTCTTTGGTCCTACGGTCACTCCTTGGCATTAATGTTTACCTGCTAAGCACACCCTCAGAGACTCGTGCCCAAATCCTAGACGTAGAGTGGCTAAGGAGGAACTGCTTGACCCAGAAACTCCAGCTGGGTGGGCCAGGAGGCACTGAGGTTCCATTTGTGTACTGTGAAATCTCATCTGAGCCATTCATTTCTAAGACTTTGAGGACAGCTGAGAAAAAGATAAGAATTGGGGAGGAGGGGACGAGTTGACTGCACTCTTAGGACGCATCTTGAAAGCAGATGAGTTTCTAGCTTTGCCAATGATGCAACAGGTACTATGTGAAAGGGCTTATTTTTGCCCTCACAACCAAACTGTGAAATAGGTTTTTTTAAAAAATCTCTACTTTAGCAATGAAGAAACTGAGGCTCAGAGAGATGATCCAAGTCACATATTTCTAGGAGGCAGAGAAAGGAAAAAGCGTCAGGCTTGTGTGTGAGAGCACTTGGTCACGCCCTGCTCTGCAACCCCGTGGACCATAGCTCTCCAGACTCCTCTGTCCCCGGGATTCCAGAGGCAGAAATACTGGAGTGGATGGCCACTTCCTTCTCCAGGGATCTCCCTGACCCCGGGATCGAACCTGCATCTCTTACCTCTCCTGCACTGGCAGGCAGGTTCTGCACCACCAGCGCCACCTGGGAAACCCATCATACATGTCTGGCTGGTGATCAAAGGGTGGCCTTCATGGATGAGTGATACTTGGAGAGTATGGTTAACCGCTGGAATAAACTGCTTCCTTTTTCTAATAAATTCTAGTTTGCCAGTAACTCCTAACCATTAAAGTTTTAGTCTAAAATACCTGTTGAACCTATTTATAAAGCCCAAAGCATTTTGATAGCACCCTCAGCATGGCCCCATCATTAGAGAAAGAACGTAAATTATTTTAAAGGCATAATAGCTCTCCAAGGACATCTTCATAGATTAAGTGTCAGAAATGAAAAATTGCATTTCAACTTTAGAGGCCTTTCAGAGGAGGTTTGGAGATGGTCATTGAGAGCCCTGTAAAGTGTAGTGTTCCGGCTAGAATTCCAGAGGCCAGTCATCCCTAGTAACCACTGAATAAAACGCATGATTGACCTCCCAGAGCTGGCTGTGCTCAGGGTCCTGTCACCTAACGACGCCATCCCACGCAGTCATGACGTTTGTGAGAAGGACGAGTCTCATATGGTATCACTTACAGGCGGAATCTTAAAAATGATACAGATGAACTCACAGATTAAAAATGAGACAAATGAACTCACTCATTTGTGAATCTGAAAAATTTATACTCGTGAGACTCGCTGTCATGAAACTATGCTTTAGGGAATAAAGCACGATCTGGAGTGGGAGATTTGGCAAACCACTTGATCTCATCAAAATGCAAGGATTCATTGGAGACATGGATGCAAAGCTTTGGCTCAAGGCTTGTTGTTCACAGGGGAGTTCCGGACACTCCCCTGGTGGGCCAGGGGTTAAGAATCTGCCTTCCAGTGCAGGGGGATATATGTTCGATCCCTGGTCAGGGAACTAAGGTCCCACATGCCGCAGGACGGCTAAGCTACATGTCATGACTAGAGAAATTCCACCCCACTACAAAGGCCCAACACAGCCAAAATAAAATAAAGTACATACGTGTTAAAAGGGGGAAAAAAGAATGCCAGTCTCCAGCACAGCAACTCAGGCACAAATGGGTGAGAGAATTCAAAGAAGAACGCAGGTCCCTCCCAGCCTCCCACCCTGCAAAGCAAAGGACACCCGCTTTGCTCAACTTTCCCGTATTCAGAGATACATACACAAAGCCCCGCCGTCTCCGGGCAGCGGGTGATCTGTAAATTCCCTCGTCTGCTTGGTTCTGCTCCGAGAGCTGCTTACAGAGCCCTGTGATACTGCTGTTCACCATTTTCTATACTGCTTCTTAGCTCTTCAAAGAATAAGGAAATCAATAAAGTTTCTTCTGTTTGTTTATTGCAATTTGGTAGACAGTCACTTCAAAACCCCCTTTCCATGCTGGCTGCCATGGCAGAGGGAGGCAGATGAGTGGAAAAGCGTGTCTTTCTTCCCAAGCTTCATTATCTCTGCCCCTGTTCCCTGCGGTGGAGAACACGGTGGTTTAGCCACGCCGTGTGGGGAGGGGGAGGTCACGTTGGGTTGTGACCCCCCACCTGGGAGGAAGGCGAGGCTGATCGCAGGAGAGCCCCCACAGCAGCACTCACTTGCCAGCAAATCTGTGGCTCTTTGGATTTGGGAAGATAGCATTTTTAGCAGTCATTTCTATTTTTCTATGTTGTCGGGATTTTCGACCCCATAAGCAGTCATTTTTGGTGACTGCTGTGTACTCTACCGGCCTGTGGCTACCAGGAGTTTCCAAATAAAGCCAGGTAAATGGCTACTGCTTACAAAACTGAGCTTTTTAGTCTATAGGATTTGGCTTTAAGTCAAAATCCACCTTCCTGTTTTTTGGGTTTTTTTGTTTTGTTTTGTTTTCAAAAAAAAAAAAAAAAAGCATCAAATCTGGTACTCTGAAGATTCTTTCTTTGAAAATAAATAAATATACTGGGTTGGCCGAACTGTTCATGTGGGTCTTCCTGTAAGAGGTTATGGAAAACCCAAACGAATGTTTTGGCCAACCTAATACTTGAGTTTAACCTTAAATTAATTGTGTACTAAAATTCGGGTCAGGGGAGGGGCCATAGCTCTGGACCTGCAAACCTGTAGGCAGAGGCAGATGCGCTTCTTGGTGCAAAGACATGACACTTCCTGCAGAGACAGCACACGCCCGTGTATTCAGTATCAAATATACATTGAATGTGTTCTTATTCCCCTTTCATTTCATTCTTCAGTGCAGGAGAATCTAGCCCATCGCCCACGAAGCTCAATCCAGATGCTCTCTTTCACCATGTCTGCCATGACCTTCGTAACCAGTTTCAGCTGTCATTTGCTTCCTTCTGAACTTCCAGAGTCTTTTGTTGGATCCCCTTTAATAGCACAGATATTCTTCCTTGTTAGTGTTTATTATCAGTGTATGATATTATCTCCCGTGGTTGAAAAAAGAGTCTCTGCCAACAAAAGCAGTGAATTCTCTATTTTTGAAATGCCCGAAGTATCTAGTACTAACGTGTCCAGAGTGGGTCTTCAAAAGATGTTAACTGTGGTTCCATGCTTGCGGGGGGAAATGAGTGGAAAAGCGTGTCTTTCTTCCCAAGCTTCATTATCTCTCCCCCCTTTAACCTGGGAGGGGAGGGAGGTCACGTTGGGTTGTGACCCCACCTGGGAGGAAGGCGAGGCTGATCGCAGGAGAGCCCCCACAGCAGCACTCACTTGCCAGCAAATCTGTGGCTCTTTGGATTTGGGAAGATAGCATTTTTAGCAGTCATTTCTATTTTTCTATGTTGTCGGGATTTTCGACCCCATAAGCAGTCATTTTTGGTGACTGCTGTGTACTCTACCGGCCTGTGGCTACCAGGAGTTTCCAAATAAAGCCAGGTAAATGGCTACTGCTTACAAAACTGAGCTTTTTAGTCTATAGGATTTGGCTTTAAGTCAAAATCCACCTTCCTGTTTTTTGGGTTTTTTTGTTTTGTTTTGTTTTCAAAAAAAAAAAAAAAAGCATCAAATCTGGTACTCTGAAGATTCTTTCTTTGAAAATAAATAAATATACTGGGTTGGCCGAACTGTTCATGTGGGTCTTCCTGTAAGAGGTTATGGAAAACCCAAACGAATGTTTTGGCCAACCTAATACTTGAGTTTAACCTTAAATTAATTGTGTACTAAAATTCGGGTCAGGGGAGGGGCCATAGCTCTGGACCTGCAAACCTGTAGGCAGAGGCAGATGCGCTTCTTGGTGCAAAGACATGACACTTCCTGCAGAGACAGCACACGCCCGTGTATTCAGTATCAAATATACATTGAATGTGTTCTTATTCCCCTTTCATTTCATTCTTCAGTGCAGGAGAATCTAGCCCATCGCCCACGAAGCTCAATCCAGATGCTCTCTTTCACCATGTCTGCCATGACCTTCGTAACCAGTTTCAGCTGTCATTTGCTTCCTTCTGAACTTCCAGAGTCTTTTGTTGGATCCTTTAATAGCACAGATATTCTTCCTTGTTAGTGTTTATTATCAGTGTATGATATTATCTCCCGTGGTTGAAAAAAGAGTCTCTGCCAACAAAAGCAGTGAATTCTCTATTTTTGAAATGCCCGAAGTATCTAGTACTAACGTGTCCAGAGTGGGTCTTCAAAAGATGTTAACTGTGGTTCTGTAAGAAACTTACTCACCAAAGTGTATCACAAGTTCAAAAGCTATGTGGCAGAGAGCATGAAGGGAGGGTACATTTCCTTCCCTCCTTTTCTCCTTCTCAAAAGAGGGGCTGTTTTAAAATGTGGGTTCTAGCCTTCTTCGGGTCATGGCGAGGACAGTTTGTTGCTCAGAGCCCCATGGGAAGGGAGCCTGCCACGCCACACGGGAGCGCCCGGGGAAGCCCTGGGGCCAGCCGGGAGGGCCTCCTGGGCAGGAATCCTTTACGGCAGCTCTTTCAGCAAAGAACAGAGAGAGGCTGAGCAGCGAAGCAGGATTGTGTGTGTGTGTGTGTGTGTGTGTGTGTGTGCGCGCGCGTGTGCCAAGTCACTCAGTCGTGTCCTACTCTTCTGTGACACCAGGGACTGTAGCCTGCCAGCCTCCTCTGTCCGTGGGATTTTCTAGGCAAGGGTCCTGGCATGGGTCACCGCTTCCTCCTCCTGGGGATGTGGACCCAGGAGCGAGCCCACGTCTCCCGCAGAGGCAAGTGGAGTCTTTACCACGGGTGCCACCGGGGGCGCCCTGAGCAGGAGCAAGTCTGAGGAATGCCCGTGGACTCTGGGGTGGAGGGGTTCAGCAGCCCCGGTGGTTCAGCTGGTAAAGAATCTGCCTGCCAGTGCAGGAGAGGCCAGAGACACAAGTTCAGTCCTTGGCTGGGGAAGATCCCCTGGAGAAGGGCATGGCTACCCACTCCAGGATTCTTGCCTGGAGACGCCCATGGACAGAGGAGCCTGGAGGGCTCTGAGTCAGACAGGACTGAGCATCCACTCAGGAAGAGCCCGGAAAGGAGGGAGCTGGGGACAGGCTCGGGTTGGTGGGTTTGCATATGAAAGGGGAGCCAGCCCAGGAGGCCCCTGGCGTCTCTAGGAACTGGCTGAGCCTGGGAGGGGCGGGCTCTCCAGGTCAAAGCTTCAGAAACACAGAATATAAGTAAAAGAGCATGACTCACAGGGGGCTTCTTTCCTCCTGGAGGATCCCCACTCTTCCTCACAGACACCAACCACCTCTTTCTGTACTTTCCCTTGTTTTGAGTCTCTGCCAACAAAAGCAGTGAATTCTCTATTTTTGAAATGCCCGAAGTATCTAGTACTAACGTGTCCAGAGTGGGTCTTCAAAAGATGTTAACTGTGGTTCTGTAAGAAACTTACTCACCAAAGTGTATCACAAGTTCAAAAGCTATGTGGCAGAGAGCATGAAGGGAGGGTACATTTCCTTCCCTCCTTTTCTCCTTCTCAAAAGAGGGGCTGTTTTAAAATGTGGGTTCTAGCCTTCTTCGGGTCATGGCGAGGACAGTTTGTTGCTCAGAGCCCCATGGGAAGGGAGCCTGCCACGCCACACGGGAGCGCCCGGGGAAGCCCTGGGGCCAGCCGGGAGGGCCTCCTGGGCAGGAATCCTTTACGGCAGCTCTTTCAGCAAAGAACAGAAGAGAGAGGCTGAGCAGCGAAGCAGGATTGTGTGTGTGTGTGTGTGTGTGTGTGTGTGTGCGCGCGCGTGTGCCAAGTCACTCAGTCGTGTCCTACTCTTCTGTGACACCAGGGACTGTAGCCTGCCAGCCTCCTCTGTCCGTGGGATTTTCTAGGCAAGGGTCCTGGCATGGGTCACCGCTTCCTCCTCCTGGGGATGTGGACCCAGGAGCGAGCCCACGTCTCCCGCAGAGGCAAGTGGAGTCTTTACCACGGGTGCCACCGGGGGCGCCCTGAGCAGGAGCAAGTCTGAGGAATGCCCGTGGACTCTGGGGTGGAGGGGTTCAGCAGCCCCGGTGGTTCAGCTGGTAAAGAATCTGCCTGCCAGTGCAGGAGAGGCCAGAGACACAAGTTCAGTCCTTGGCTGGGGAAGATCCCCTGGAGAAGGGCATGGCTACCCACTCCAGGATTCTTGCCTGGAGACGCCCATGGACAGAGGAGCCTGGAGGGCTCTGAGTCAGACAGGACTGAGCATCCACTCAGGAAGAGCCCGGAAAGGAGGGAGCTGGGGACAGGCTCGGGTTGGTGGGTTTGCATATGAAAGGGGAGCCAGCCCAGGAGGCCCCTGGCGTCTCTAGGAACTGGCTGAGCCTGGGAGGGGCGGGCTCTCCAGGTCAAAGCTTCAGAAACACAGAATATAAGTAAAAGAGCATGACTCACAGGGGGCTTCTTTCCTCCTGGAGGATCCCCACTCTTCCTCACAGACACCAACCACCTCTTTCTGTACTTTCCCTTGTTTTTGCCCCGTTCATCTACTTGTGAATACAGTCCAACAGCACCAACAGGAAACGATGCTTTCGTATAAAACTCACAGAGAATTTCGAGGTGGTCTTTTAGGCACCTTGAAGGTCGTCTTTTAAGAATTGAAGCATATAATATACAGAGGAGGACCCTCACCCTAGGGATAGATAGCTCTAGGAATGATCAGGAAGCAATGACTTCCTTTTTTATTCTAACCATGTCATGCACCACTGCTGAAAATGCAGCACACCTCGCCTACTGTGTGGGCTGCAGCGCAGGCTGGAGGCTCTCCTCCCAGAAGGTCTGGGCTCCGCATCCTTTCTCTGCCACTCCCCGTCTGTGCCTGGGAGGTGTGACGTTTAACCTTTCTGTTAACCCTTCTCAATTTGCCCACAGGTAAAACGAGGGTAACAACAGTAACAGCCTTGTGGTGTCGTTGTGAGAGATAAAAGTGCTTAGAACAGTTCCAGGAATCTAATCCACTGCTCAATAACAGGTGCTTTTATACTACTGAGAAACAGTACATAGAATAATGATCCATTTTTCTTGGCGACAATACCCGAGAATGTAACGACATAGAAGGCACCTCTGCTGCTGGCTGGCCAGCCTTGTCTCCTGGCTGTGCTCTTGGGGGTTTGCTACCTGCTTTTTGTAGATTTTAACTTCTTAATAAAGCAGACTGTTAGTCACAGTGTCTTTAGGGGGGCTTCCCTGGCAGTCCAGTGGTTAGGACTTCACCTTCCAGTTCAGGGGATGTGGGTTTGATTCTGATCCAGGAGCTAAGATCCCACATGCCTAGTGGCCAAAAAAAAAAAAAAAAAACTCCATAAAACAGAAGAAATATTTTTAAAAGTTCAAGAAGACTTTATAATAGTCCATATATTTTTTTAAAAATCTTAAGGAATATCATTTTGTGTCTTCTCACTTTCACATCCTCAACACCCAGAGCAGAACTTAGAAGTGACCTGTGTCCGTGTTTTTGAGAGGACGGAGAAACTATCGTTCCTTGCTTTTGCCGTTGCACTTGCTTCCAGCAGCAAACAACAAAACCTGTTGCTTGTGATCTGCTCGGAGCAGGAAAACCAAATGACCTGGTGTGGGCAGGCCACTTGTAAGTCGTAAGTGGAATACAGACATGTTCAAACCCCACCAAAAATCTATTTGTCTGGGAAATGGAGGAAAAAAAAAAAAACATCGTCAGGAAAGGATGACTCAGACACAAGTCAATCTAATCAGGCTTGAAGCACCTTTTTGCGTTTGGAAGTTGGTTCTGACCCTGATCCGGTACTGGCGCATGCCAGGGCTCCACGGGGCCATGACTAGAAGTGGACAACAGCGTGCAGTGGACGCCAGCGACGTGGCCGCGGGGTGCCCGCGCCAGGTACAGCTCCAACAAGGCAAGAGAGGCTTTGCTTTTCTCTCTTAGCCTCTCTCTTCCAGTTGGCCCCAGATCACCTGGGAAGATCCTCCCTCCTCCCCATCCACAGGTGATGATAGCCTCCACTGGTGGCCCTGTGACCTGGTGGCGAAGTAAGAACGGAGACTAGGGGACACAGAGGAAGATGGAGCCAGGGCCACCAAGGTGAGGGGCTCTCAGGAGAACGGCCGAAACGCCCACTGGAAGGGGCTGTGTCCAGCGGAGGCGATGGGGGCTCTACGGAGAGTTAGGAGAGGCCGATGGGATTTAGAGCGGAAAGTGAATAAGACGGTCCCGGTGGTCTTTTTTGTTTAATAAATATTATGTTCGGTTTCCGACAACATCCATACGCTCATCCTTGGAATCCGTGACTGTTGCTTTATTTGGCAAACGAGCCCTTGCAGGTGTGATTAAGATTAAGGCGCTCAGGATGGGGAGCGTGCTGGCTGAGCCAGGTGAAAGCCATCTGGTCCCAGGACGCTTTCAGAGCAGAGCGCTCTTCCGGGCTGCAGGGCCGGGGCGGCGGCACGGGCCGCCACGCGCTTGGCTGGCTCTGAGGCCGGTGAAAGGGGGCGCGTTAGGGTCCTAGAAGCGAGAAAACCCAAAGAGATCCCCCCACCCCCAACCTCTACGAGGAACACAGCCCCACAGAGGCTCGACCACAGACTCGTGCAGGACTGGCTTCGACCTCCAGGACCGTAAGGTAATGCCTTTGTATTTAAGTCACCAAATCTGAACTAATTCACTGCAGCAGCCGCAACGCCTGCAGGCATGGTCCCTTGCTCAGTCGTTGTCCGTCCCTCTGCGACCCCCTGGACTGTAGCCCGCCAGGCTTCTCTGTCCATGGGATTTTTCAGGCAAGCATACTGGAGCCGGTTGCCATTTCCTTCTCCAGGGGATCTTCCAGACCCAGGAGTTGAACCCATGTCTCTCTACTCAGCAGACAGATTTGTTACCCCGGAGCCACCCGGAGAGGCCAGTCAGAACAATCCGTGAATATAAATGTTTGTAGAGTCCCATCTTGGGCGAGCCCTGAGCTAAATATTAAAGCTACAACAGTATACAAAGCAAACCTAATTCCTGCCCTAAAGAGATTTACAAACCAGTACTGAAACCTCAACCAGCTGAGAACTGTAGACCCAACAAGGGTGAGTTAACAGGAGGCCATCTTGCTAGCTCTCAGCCTCTTCTCTGTTAACTCCGCAGACTGCACTGTGTATCCTAAGAGGCTGTTTCTGACGCAGCTTTTCTAATGCAGATGTGTTCTTGGTAAAAATAGAACGAGTTTGTGTAAGTAACCTCTGACTACTGAGGTGGAGGAGCACTCGAAAACTGTATTTTAAAAAGGGAAAACAGCTTTACACTCGTTAGCAAAAACTGACAGAAGGGGTGAATAATCAAGTAACTTGGAAAAGGTAATCAGGCCAGGTGGCTGTGGAACTAAATACAGAAGGCCGCCCATGTTTGCTCAGCGACGTCAGACTGGCTATTCGTGCGCTGCTGGAACCTCAAGTGGGGTCCGCCTGCTCAGAGGCCGCTGAAGAGGCCATGCTGGTGGAAAGGAAAGCTGTTTTAGTTGGATGCCAGCAAGTGGCAGGGGAGGTGGGAAGGGCGGATGCCCGTCCAGAGGCCAACTTCCCTATCCCCGCACCCCACCCACCCCAGTGGGCGAGAGCTTTTGTAGACGGAAGGAGTGGGGTACATGCAGAAACAGCCGTCAGCCCTGAGAGTTATCTTGAAATTGGTCATTGACGGTCTGACCAGTATACTCTCGATTGTTTTAGGTACAGTTAATTTTCATTTCCAGGGTGGCGGGTGGTGGTTTCCATTTCTTGAGGCCAGTTCTCAGAATTGTGGCAGCTAATGCCATGGCTACAGTCTGGTCACCATATAGTTAATTCTCCGCCTGGTGGGGGTTTCAGTCTCTGTAAGACAGCTCACAGGATGTGGCTCAGAATATTATCTGTAGCCCTTAAGGAGGGACTAAAGGTCTTTGACTTGGCTTAATGACTAAATTTTATTTGGTCTCCTTTGGCTATTTTCCTTTGTTTCTGCATTTTCTCACTTCTCTGATTAAATTTATTCTTTGGCTAAAGCTTTTCCAGGGCTTCCCAGTGGTAAGGAATCCTCCTGCCAGTGCAGGATTAGATGTGGGTTCAATTCCTGGGTTGGGAAGATCCCCCGGAGGAGGGCATGGCCTCTCATTCCAGTCTTCTTGCCTGGAGAATCCCAAAGACACAGGAGCCTGGTGGGCTACAGTCCCGAGGCTGCAAAGAGTCCAATATGTCTGACCACAGCAGACTGTGTATCCTAAGAGGCTGTTTCTGGCAGCTTTTCTAATGCAGATGTGTTCTTGGTAAAAATAGAACGAGTTTGTGTAAGTAACCTCTGACTACTGAGGTGGAGGAGCACTCGAAAACTGTATTTTAAAAAGGGAAAACAGCTTTACACTCGTTAGCAAAAACTGACAGAAGGGGTGAATAATCAAGTAACTTGGAAAAGGTAATCAGGCCAGGTGGCTGTGGAACTAAATACAGAAGGCCGCCCATGTTTGCTCAGCGACGTCAGACTGGCTATTCGTGCGCTGCTGGAACCTCAAGTGGGGTCCGCCTGCTCAGAGGCCGCTGAAGAGGCCATGCTGGTGGAAAGGAAAGCTGTTTTAGTTGGATGCCAGCAAGTGGCAGGGGAGGTGGGAAGGGCGGATGCCCGTCCAGAGGCCAACTTCCCTATCCCCGCACCCCACCCACCCCAGTGGGCGAGAGCTTTTGTAGACGGAAGGAGTGGGGTACATGCAGAAACAGCCGTCAGCCCTGAGAGTTATCTTGAAATTGGTCATTGACGGTCTGACCAGTATACTCTCGATTGTTTTAGGTACAGTTAATTTTCATTTCCAGGGTGGCGGGTGGTGGTTTCCATTTCTTGAGGCCAGTTCTCAGAATTGTGGCAGCTAATGCCATGGCTACAGTCTGGTCACCATATAGTTAATTCTCCGCCTGGTGGGGGTTTCAGTCTCTGTAAGACAGCTCACAGGATGTGGCTCAGAATATTATCTGTAGCCCTTAAGGAGGGACTAAAGGTCTTTGACTTGGCTTAATGACTAAATTTTATTTGGTCTCCTTTGGCTATTTTCCTTTGTTTCTGCATTTTCTCACTTCTCTGATTAAATTTATTCTTTGGCTAAAGCTTTTCCAGGGCTTCCCAGTGGTAAGGAATCCTCCTGCCAGTGCAGGATTAGATGTGGGTTCAATTCCTGGGTTGGGAAGATCCCCCGGAGGAGGGCATGGCCTCTCATTCCAGTCTTCTTGCCTGGAGAATCCCAAAGACACAGGAGCCTGGTGGGCTACAGTCCGCGAGGCTGCAAAGAGTCCAATATGTCTGACCACAGTGCACAGTCTTTCCATAGGCAAAGGGCAGTGAGGGACGAGGACTGGTCAGTTTCACTACTGCCCAGAAATATAACTGCATATAGACTCCTGTTGACTAATTGATTTATGGGTCACAAATGCCTCAAGAAATGAAGTACATATTTTATTATTTGACTTCAAAATGTTTTGTATTCAAATAATGTGTATAGAATATTAAAGGAGGTACCATTTTCTAAGAAAATACATTTGGTTTTGGTTGTCACCCATATCTCACAGGAATGAAAGGCAAGCTGCAAGTGGACAAAGCTGCTGTTGCTTATGCGGTTGACCTAGCAGGGAAGACAAAAAGGTAACTGATTATTTTTAACGTTTTTTCTTCTCAATGGCACCATGTGTCCTTGTAGAAATGCAACCTAATATCCATCAGATGAATTAAGAAGCAGGTAGGGTCCTTATGCATGGTAAACATAGAGAATGAGCCTTCTATTGGACTTTAACAAGAAGGACATTTTTAAGGACCATGATTCTACATCATATAACTAACAGCTCTCCGTCGGATAATGTCCATAGCCGTGCTCTTCAGGTAGGAGGTCCACTTATTTCCCAGCGTCCACTCTTTCACGGGGCCTCACCAGGGGCCCTGAGATCTCTGGACCTCTGCGTTGCTGACATGCGGGGCTGGGCGGCTCTTCCTGGTGGGGGCTGTTCTGTACGCTGTAACAGCAGCATCTCTGGATGTAATCCACGGATGGCTGGAGCATCTTCTTCCTGCTCATCCTCGCTCCAAGAAAATGTCTGCAGACATTGGCAGTGTCCTGTGGGTAGGGAGACAAAATCTTCATGCTTGACAGTCACCAGCCTGAGTGATTCATGTACGTGAAAGTCAGAAAAAGAATAGCTGTGGAGGAAAATGTCGCTCTGTAAAAATTCTTGGGTGTGCTTCCTGTTATTGACTTGGTGAAGAAAATGTGTTTTGTTAGCAGGATGTGGGGAGATTTTCTCAGGGTTCACCTTGGAAGGCACTGACCATTGAGACTGCACCCACCCAGCTTTCACTGCTATGGTCAAGCTCTTACATCTTCACTGCCAGGATTACAATAAAACTTTACAGACACTGGTAACCTCTAGAAAAGCATGGTATCTGTTGGTCATGCTCCCAAGCCATTTTATAGACCCTGTTCTAGTTTAATCACAGGATAGTTATTTGAGACTTACAAAACCTTAACGAGAAATTCTTCTACATTGAAAAATGCCTCAAGAAATGAAGTACATATTTTATTATTTGACTTCAAAATGTTTTGTATTCAAATAATGTGTATAGAATATTAAAGGAGGTACCATTTTCTAAGAAAATACATTTGGTTTTGGTTGTCACCCATATCTCACAGGAATGAAAGGCAAGCTGCAAGTGGACAAAGCTGCTGTTGCTTATGCGGTTGACCTAGCAGGGAAGACAAAAAGGTAACTGATTATTTTTAACGTTTTTTCTTCTCAATGGCACCATGTGTCCTTGTAGAAATGCAACCTAATATCCATCAGATGAATTAAGAAGCAGGTAGGGTCCTTATGCATGGTAAACATAGAGAATGAGCCTTCTATTGGACTTTAACAAGAAGGACATTTTTAAGGACCATGATTCTACATCATATAACTAACAGCTCTCCGTCGGATAATGTCCATAGCCGTGCTCTTCAGGTAGGAGGTCCACTTATTTCCCAGCGTCCACTCTTTCACGGGGCCTCACCAGGGGCCCTGAGATCTCTGGACCTCTGCGTTGCTGACATGCGGGGCTGGGCGGCTCTTCCTGGTGGGGGCTGTTCTGTACGCTGTAACAGCAGCATCTCTGGATGTAATCCACGGATGGCTGGAGCATCTTCTTCCTGCTCATCCTCGCTCCAAGAAAATGTCTGCAGACATTGGCAGTGTCCTGTGGGTAGGGAGACAAAATCTTCATGCTTGACAGTCACCAGCCTGAGTGATTCATGTACGTGAAAGTCAGAAAAAGAATAGCTGTGGAGGAAAATGTCGCTCTGTAAAAATTCTTGGGTGTGCTTCCTGTTATTGACTTGGTGAAGAAAATGTGTTTTGTTAGCAGGATGTGGGGAGATTTTCTCAGGGTTCACCTTGGAAGGCACTGACCATTGAGACTGCACCCACCCAGCTTTCACTGCTATGGTCAAGCTCTTACATCTTCACTGCCAGGATTACAATAAAACTTTACAGACACTGGTAACCTCTAGAAAAGCATGGTATCTGTTGGTCATGCTCCCAAGCCATTTTATAGACCCTGTTCTAGTTTAATCACAGGATAGTTATTTGAGACTTACAAAAACCTTAATAGAAACCCAAGGATTATTTGATGTGTATAGTATCAAGAGTGAGGATTTTAGAAATGACTGAAAAGTAGGTGCAGAGAGTTAAATGCTTAACCTCTTGTCATGAAAAAATTATGTAGGGGGTAATATGTGCAATATCACATAAAATGTTAGATACCTAAAATGACCTTTTTTTCATTAATCTATTTAAAAAATGCTTAGTGCCTGAGCTTCCCTGGTGGTCCAGTGGGTAAGGACACCGCCTTGCAGTGCAAGGGGTGCCAGTTTGATCCCTGGCCTGGGAAGATCCCACGTGCCGTGGAGCTGCTGGACCGATGTGTCCAACTACCGAACTGGAGCTCTGGAGCGCATGTGCCCAGAGCCAGTGCTCTGCAACGAGAGACACCACTGCAATGGGAGGCCCACACAGGCCAAAGAACAAAGATAAATAAACGAAAGAGCAATAAAAGTGGCCAAAAAAAGAGAAAGAAAATTGCTTAGTGCCTATGGAGGGACCAGCATGTGGTGGCTGAGGGGGTCGGCGGGGAGGGCGGCAGTGGCATGGACAGTGAGGAAAAAGAATTCCTAAAAAACCGCTGAATCATCTATCATTTTTTTAATTGAAGTTAATTTGCACTGGTGTGTTTCAAGTGTACAGCAAAGTGATTCTGTTATACATATATATTCTTTTTCAGATTCCTTTCCTTTATTGGTTTTCATAAAATATTGCATCTAGTTCCCTGTGCTATATATCATTTCTATTATATAATTATAGTGATTTGGGGTTTATTTAGAACACATAAAGACAAGGGTTTTGAACAGTAATGCATGCTGTCTATTCTACACATGGTCATGTGTACGTACAGGCTTCTCTCTCTCAATTCATCCCACCATGAAAGGAATGGAATTGGGTCACTTGCAGTGATGTGGATGAACACGGAGTCTACCATATAGAGTGATGTAAGTCAAAAAGAGAAAAACAAATATGGCATATTAATATATACATATATATACACACATGCAAAATCTAGGAGGCTTCCCTGGTGGCTCAGATGGTAAAAAAAATATCTGCCTGCAATGCAGGACACCCAGGTTCTATTCCTGGGTCAGGAAGATCCCCTGGAGAAGGGGATGACTACCCACTCCAGAATTCTTGCCTGGAGAATTCCATGGACAGAGAGGAAAAAACGGTACAGATGAACCTATTCTCAGGGCAGGAATAGAGATGGAGATGTACAGAGTGGATTGTGAACACAGTGGGGGAAGGTGAGGGTAGGATGAATTGAAAGAATCTCTCTGTCCTTTAGAGGTAAAATAATATATCCTGAAAATGGAAAATTTTGTCCTAGGATTAGTTCAGACCAGAGGGTCAGCCTGCAGAAGCAGGGAAGCTGGCAGATCTCTTAAAGTGGTTGCACCTGTAAACCTACAAAACACGTGGTTAGTTAATTGGCAGAAGATGCAATAGAAAGCCCAAGGTAGGCTGGCATGGTAGTGCCGCCATTTTTGTAGCAAGGGTGTCCTAGATATACCACAGTAAGGTCAGTTTCTAGAGTTTTTAATCACTTCTGGAGTCTCACAGCACAAGATTGAGGAAAACAGCATTCATCAAAAATCTCATGGAAAGTAATCAGCATCCTAGGCTGACAACTTAGCAGAAATACAGATTTTTTTTAAAAATCAAACTTTGTCATGAAATGCACACACACATAGGGGAACACCATTTTCTGTAATGACTCGGATCAAATTTAAGCACTCTCATTATACAAACCTGGTGTTAGATGTGTAATCCTGGATTTCAGGGTACAAAGGTATGTTGAAAGAAGGCTAAACCCTCTTCAGAGTACTTTTTGAATTCCTCATTTTTAAGTCACCAGGTGAATTCCTGGGGTTTAGCCTATGGGAAGGCTGGATCTGAGAACACAATACACACACACACATGCACGCAAGCAGGTGATATGTCCTTTTTGCCCTCAGGAGATTGAAATTTGATTTCCCAAGCTGGTGGACATGTTGGCAATTGAAATCAAACTGCTCTATGCCTCTCAAAGCGCTAGGCATGCGGGCCATTTCCTCTGATTGGTTCTCCCTGGAGAGGAGTGAGGAGTGGGGGAGCGAGCACTGAGGCCAGATGCACCTGTGCTGGCCGCTCGATCAATGGTCAGTGTCAGCGGGGCTCTGTTTAATGAACCGTCCACCGGCGTCACCGCCTTGCTGGCAGCAGTGGGTAGCACCAGGGCCAATGCCGAGGACACGGGATCTATTGGAAGGCGAAATAATTGCTTCATTTGGTGGTACAAAGATATAAATCTGGTTTTTGTGTACATAAGAGTGAGCTTTCAGTCCTTAACTGGAAGAGAGCCTCATACAGAACACAGAGCAAAACGGGATAGAAAGAGATTGGTTCTCAGAACTGCGGGAAAATCAGCGAGGGCTTTATAGTCAAGAGATTCTTGGCTTCTGTGGGCCAACGCCCACCCCAAAGCATGCTGTCTCAGTCACAGAGCGAAAAGACTTGTTTCCACTGGTGCTTTTCCACAGTAAAGTGTTTTGACATATCAAGAGAAAGCAGGGGGAAACCTCACTGATGTGGTTTGCACCTAATTTATCTCATTATTGCCTCATTATGGGGGAGGCTCAGCAGGTCACCTCTCCCAAAGGCTGTGTCTGGTACATGGCTTGAGGGAAATGAATGTGACAGCCTGAACCCAGAACATTCCTGTCATATTTCAGTTTCCCTGAATTTCCTTGAACTGCCTTTGTGGTGGTGAGTGAAATTATGAGGCCGTTGTGTCCTTTTAAAGGTGCGTTTCTAAATGTTTCTAAGGTTAAGATGAAGGCACAATTTGTCTGAAATGTTAACGTGTGCATATGCACTCTATTGTGTCTGACCCTTTGCGGCCCCACAGATTTTAGCCTGACAGACTCTTCTGTCCATGGGATTTTCCAGGCAATAATACTGGAGTGGGTCGCCATTTCCTTCCCTTTTAATTCCTTTTTAAGTCACCAGGTGAATTCCTGGGGTTTAGCCTATGGGAAGGCTGGATCTGAGAACACAATACACACACACACATGCACGCAAGCAGGTGATATGTCCTTTTTGCCCTCAGGAGATTGAAATTTGATTTCCCAAGCTGGTGGACATGTTGGCAATTGAAATCAAACTGCTCTATGCCTCTCAAAGCGCTAGGCATGCGGGCCATTTCCTCTGATTGGTTCTCCCTGGAGAGGAGTGAGGAGTGGGGGAGCGAGCACTGAGGCCAGATGCACCTGTGCTGGCCGCTCGATCAATGGTCAGTGTCAGCGGGGCTCTGTTTAATGAACCGTCCACCGGCGTCACCGCCTTGCTGGCAGCAGTGGGTAGCACCAGGGCCAATGCCGAGGACACGGGATCTATTGGAAGGCGAAATAATTGCTTCATTTGGTGGTACAAAGATATAAATCTGGTTTTTGTGTACATAAGAGTGAGCTTTCAGTCCTTAACTGGAAGAGAGCCTCATACAGAACACAGAGCAAAACGGGATAGAAAGAGATTGGTTCTCAGAACTGCGGGAAAATCAGCGAGGGCTTTATAGTCAAGAGATTCTTGGCTTCTGTGGGCCAACGCCCACCCCAAAGCATGCTGTCTCAGTCACAGAGGGAAAAGACTTGTTTCCACTGGTGCTTTTCCACAGTAAAGTGTTTTGACATATCAAGAGAAAGCAGGGGGAAACCTCACTGATGTGGTTTGCACCTAATTTATCTCATTATTGCCTCATTATGGGGGAGGCTCAGCAGGTCACCTCTCCCAAAGGCTGTGTCTGGTACATGGCTTGAGGGAAATGAATGTGACAGCCTGAACCCAGAACATTCCTGTCATATTTCAGTTTCCCTGAATTTCCTTGAACTGCCTTTGTGGTGGTGAGTGAAATTATGAGGCCGTTGTGTCCTTTTAAAGGTGCGTTTCTAAATGTTTCTAAGGTTAAGATGAAGGCACAATTTGTCTGAAATGTTAACGTGTGCATATGCACTCTATTGTGTCTGACCCTTTGCGGCCCCACAGATTTTAGCCTGACAGACTCTTCTGTCCATGGGATTTTCCAGGCAATAATACTGGAGTGGGTCGCCATTTCCTTCCCTAGAAACATTAACACAGTTCAGCCTAAAATTAAGAAATTCAGATGATTATATTAAATAGCATGCATGCATACTTCTAGCTTTCTACAGCATAGCCCTCTTGTATCTGATTTTTAGAATACATTATGCTTGTTTTTAAGCATTAGGATAAATCAGTCCTTCCCTGGATACCTGAAAACTCACATAATAGACCAAACTTGAAACAATACTATTGTAATAGGTAGAATAGTAGAGAACTATACATTTACAGTCTTACTAGAATAAGATGTGAACTGAAACTGATGATCATCCAATTTGTAAGTCACAACTTTCAGGCAGAATCAGCTCTTTTCAGCCATTATTGCTTCAAATGAATCACTTCCCTGAAGTTTTATCAGCATTTCAATATTTTCCAAATCCCTTTTTATTTTCTTGTTCCCCTAACATTTTTCTCACTCCATGATTTTTCACACAAGTATTTGAGTATATTGTGGACAGGAGATTATTTTCTTCCACTGCTTCCAGGCTGCATGACCTTGAACCAGTCAACAGTTGAGACTAATTTGCCTGATCTTGTTTACAATGGATATTGAAAAGTAAAAGTGTGTTCTTCACTAAGTCATGTCTGACTCTTTGCAACCCTGTGGACTGTAGCCTGCCAGATTCCTCTGTCATGGCCTTCTCCAGGCAAGAATGCTGGAATGTGGCCATTTTCTCCTCCAGGGGGGTCTTCCTGTTCCAGGGCTTGAACCGGCGCCCCCTGCACTGGCAGGAGGGTTCTTCACCGCTAGCACCTGGGAAGCCCTGAGGTGGGCTGTCTCTAACAGCTCCTGGCTGGGGTATGCCCAGGCTAAAGTGTGTCCACCCTTGAGTCACAAAAAGCAAGTAAGACTGGGAGATGATTCCAGAATGTGTTACACTTTTTTTTTTTTCAATCTAGCCAGGTCTTAGTTGCAGCACGTGGCATCTTTATTGTGTCGTGTGGGGTCTTTATTTGTGGTCTCCATTTGTGGCCCAGGGGCTCAGTAGTTGCCGTGCGTGGGCTTCAGTTGCTCCACGACATGTGAGATCTAGTTCCCCAGCCAGGGATCAAACCCTTGTCCCCTGCATTGCAAGGGAGATGCTTAACCGCTGGACCACCAGAGAAGTCGCCTACACTTTAAAGAAGTGCAGAGGGTAAAGAGGAAGTGACGGTTAAGGAGTTCAGGACGTCCACACTAGGCAGAGTGCCGGCGCCCTGTCGGGTCGTCTGTGAGACGTCTTCAGGAGAGACCTGCAGCAGATGCCCATCTGTTGGGGAGGAACGGGTTGCAGAAATGTCTGAAAGGGAAGAAGCTACCTTCTGTCAAAACAGAATGTGAGCTCCGGAGGGGACATGGATGGTGCGTTCTAGAAATAGAAAAGAACCTCAGTGCTGCTGCAACAAAGTGAGTGGGAGAGAGACCCCAGTGCTTACTCAGGCCGTGTAGAGTTTGGATTTTCTTCTGTGGATGACAGGACGATGCTGAAGGGCCAGGTGAAGCAGTGGGGAGGTTTGGATGCTGGATGATGGTGGGCTAGACTTGGATGGGGTGGGCAGGAGGGAGAAAGTCTAGGCCTCCCCTTCCGGCAATATTTGGGTTTAAAAGTCAACTCTAATTTGGTGTGATGCTGGTCAGAGGGGTAGTATGTATATTTCTGGCTAACAAGGGTCAAAGGCCTTTTCTATGCTCAGAGGGTTCCTGCGCTCCAGGTTCCCCACTTCTGAACGGCCGTGGCTGCTGTTTTTGTTCACACTGCTGCTTGTGGGATCTTAGCTCCCCGACCAGGATCGAACACATGCCCCCCACATTGGAAGCATGGCATCTTAACCACTGGACCGTCCGGGAGGTCCCTGAAAGACTATGCCTTCTTAGAATATATTGCTCATGAAATCGTGTATTCCTATAAGTAGCGCATTCTGTTTTCTTATATCAGAGAAACTTCAGAAAAAGTTGATTTGCGTGGTGTGCCAGTCTTTCCAGTGCTGGTGAGACACGCCTGCAGGGGAGGGAGTGTGCAGACAGCAGAGGAAGATCCGTGCCCAGCGCTGAGGAGGAAGGAGGAGGGAGGTTTGCTCCAGAAAGTAGCAGCAGGAGTTTGATGATCTGGCTGATGTGCAATCTTAGAGGAATAACTCTTAGTACAGAGGTGAAATGCTAGCTTTACAGAAAATAACACAACCCTCACAAAAAAGAGTAACTAATATTCTAAGAAGTGGGAGCAGCTTTCTTAGTATTTGTTTGCAAGTAAACAGATTATTAGATACTGAAGTTAAGGAGAACTATCTGACGGCAGGACATCTGCATACATATTAGAAATATTGAGGAAAGAATATGTTTGCTGAGGCAATTGTGGGAAATTTTTTCCAATTTAAGTGAGTAGTTCTGCTTGCCTGATTTTGGTTCGTTTATATGAATATAGATTTTTGGTTAATCGTTTTTCTGTTATAGTAACATCTAAAGGTTTGCTTTAAAATATTTTTCTCTTTTCCCTTTCTATGTGTGTGGTTTTCTTGTTTTTTTTGTTTGTTTGTTTTTTAGAGTTTACACTATCCATGGTACAGTCTTTGAGTCTCCGCTTTAACTGAAGTATGGTTGATTTTTACTGTCACATTAATTTCAGGGGTACAGTATTTTTATGTTTATATGTATTTCAGGGGTACACGTATTTTTATGTTTATATGTATTGTTTTGTTTTTGGTTTTTTTGGACACTTCTATTGTCTTTCATGTATATATTTTTGTTCTTTGGCCTGTGTGGGCCTCCCATCACGGTGGCCTCTCTTGCTGCAGAGCACCGGCTCCAGGCGCATGAGCCCCGGAGCTCCGGCTTGGTAGTTTGACACATGGGTCCAGCCGCTCCGCGGCACGTGGGATCTTCCCAGGCCAGGGATTGAACCAGCGCCCCCTGCACTGCAAGGCGATGTCCTTACCCACTGGACCACCAGGGAAGCCCTGTTTATACATATTTTTAATCAGGCTTCCCTGGTGGCTCAGCTGGTAAAGAAGCTGCCTGCCATGTGGGAGACCTGGGTTTGACCCCTGGGTGGGGAAGATCTCCTGGAGAAGGGCATGGCAACCCACTCCAGTATTCTTGCCTGGAGAAGCCCGTGGACAGAGGAGCCTGGCGGGCTGCAGTTCATGGGGTCACAGAGAGTCAGACAGGACTGAGCAACTAGCACTTTCATTCTTAATCAGGTTCCATCCCCTGGTGGTCTAGTGGTTAGGATCCAGTGATCTATCAGATTCTGTTCCCTTACAGATTATTACAAAATATTGACTATAGCTCCCCGTGCTGTACAGTAAGTCCGTGTGGGTTAACTATTTTATATATGGTAGAGTGTATAGGCTAATCCTAAACTCCTAATTTATCTGTCATATTTTCTTCCCCTTTGGTAACCATAAGTTTGCTCCTACTCTGTAAGTTGATTTTTAGAAATGAGATTCTTTGTACAATATTTTTTAGATTCCACATACAAGTAAAATGGTATGATTGGTTTTCTCTGTCTGGCGTACTTCACTGTGTAGGGTAATCTCTAGGTTGATCCGTGTTATATGAATATAGATTTTTGGTTAATCGTTTTTCTGTTATAGTAACATCTAAAGGTTTGCTTTAAAATATTTTTCTCTTTTCCCTTTCTATGTGTGTGGTTTTCTTGTTTTTGTTTGTTTGTTTTTTAGAGTTTACACTATCCATGGTACAGTCTTTGAGTCTCCGCTTTAACTGAAGTATGGTTGATTTTTACTGTCACATTAATTTCAGGGGTACAGTATTTTTATGTTTATATGTATTTCAGGGGTACACGTATTTTTATGTTTATATGTATTGTTTTGTTTTTGGTTTTTTTGGACACTTCTATTGTCTTTCATGTATATATTTTTGTTCTTTGGCCTGTGTGGGCCTCCCATCACGGTGGCCTCTCTTGCTGCAGAGCACCGGCTCCAGGCGCATGAGCCCCGGAGCTCCGGCTTGGTAGTTTGACACATGGGTCCAGCCGCTCCGCGGCACGTGGGATCTTCCCAGGCCAGGGATTGAACCAGCGCCCCCTGCACTGCAAGGCGATGTCCTTACCCACTGGACCACCAGGGAAGCCCTGTTTATACATATTTTTAATCAGGCTTCCCTGGTGGCTCAGCTGGTAAAGAAGCTGCCTGCCATGTGGGAGACCTGGGTTTGACCCCTGGGTGGGGAAGATCTCCTGGAGAAGGGCATGGCAACCCACTCCAGTATTCTTGCCTGGAGAAGCCCGTGGACAGAGGAGCCTGGCGGGCTGCAGTTCATGGGGTCACAGAGAGTCAGACAGGACTGAGCAACTAGCACTTTCATTCTTAATCAGGTTCCATCCCCTGGTGGTCTAGTGGTTAGGATCCAGTGATCTATCAGATTCTGTTCCCTTACAGATTATTACAAAATATTGACTATAGCTCCCCGTGCTGTACAGTAAGTCCGTGTGGGTTAACTATTTTATATATGGTAGAGTGTATAGGCTAATCCTAAACTCCTAATTTATCTGTCATATTTTCTTCCCCTTTGGTAACCATAAGTTTGCTCCTACTCTGTAAGTTGATTTTTAGAAATGAGATTCTTTGTACAATATTTTTTAGATTCCACATACAAGTAAAATGGTATGATTGGTTTTCTCTGTCTGGCGTACTTCACTGTGTAGGGTAATCTCTAGGTTGATCCGTGTTCCTCCAAAGGGCATTATTTCATTCTTGGTTAAGGCTGTGCGGTATTCCGTGGCATGTATGTACCACACCGCCTTACTGACTCATCCGCTGATGGACATGTAGGTCACTCCCGTGTCTTGGCTGTCGTAGACAGAGCTGCAATGAACAGTGTCCTTGTGTCTTCTTGAATGACAGTTTTGTCTGGGTACACACCCAGGAGCGTGACTGCTGGCTGATGTGATGATTCTACAGGTAGGTTCTGAGGCCCCTCCATCCTGTTCTCCACAGCGGCTGAGCCAATCTGTGTCCCTACCGGCAGTGGCGGAAGGTGCCCTTCACTCCACACCCTCTCCAGCATTTACTTGCAGATAATTTTTTTTTTAGAAATAAAAAAAAATTTTTTTTAAATTTATTTATTCGTGGCTATTCTGGGTCTTCACTGCTGCAGCAGGCTCTTCTTTACTTGCAGGGAGTAGAGGCTACTCTGTTGCAGTGACTTCTCTTGCTGTGGAACTCAGGCTCTAGGGCACATGGGCTTCAGCAGTTGCAGCTCTGAGGATCTAGAGCACAGGCTCCATAGCTGTGGCTCATGGGCTTCGTTGCTCTGCAGCATGTGGGATCTTCCCAGATCAGGGATCGAACTCATGTCTCCTGCACTGGCAGGCAAACTCTTCACCACTGAGCTACCAGGGAAGCCCTACTTACAGACTTTTTAATGATGGCCATTCTGACTAGTGTGAGATAGTACCTCAGTGTAGTTTTTATTTCCATTTCTCTAATATTAGTAATGTTGAGAATTTCTTCATGTCCCTGTTGGCCATCTGTGTGTCTTCTTTAGAGAAATATTTATGTAGATCTTCCACCCATTTTTCGGTTGGGTCATTTTGTTTTCCTATCACTGAGTTGTATGGGCCATTTGTATATTTTGCAAACTGTGATCTTGTCAGTTGCCTCAATTAAAAATATTTTCTTCCAATCTGAGGTTGTTTTTCCTTTCTGTTTATGGTTTCCTTTGATATGCCAACATGTTTAAGTCTGCTTAGGTCCCATTGGTTTATTTATTTATTTGGGGGGGGGGTGGTACTGGGGAGGGAGGGGAGCGGGCAGGCCACTTCTATTGGTCTTTCATTTCTCTATTTTCATCCGTCTTTGTTCTTTGGCCCGTGTGGGCCTCCCATCACAGTGGCCTCTGTTGTTGCAGAGCGCTGGCTCTGGGCGCATGTGCCCCAGAGCTCTGGCTTGGTAATTGGACACATCGGTCCAGCCCCTCCGCGGCACGTGGGATCTTCCCAGGCCAGGGATGGAACCGGCGTCCCTTGCACCGCAAGGTGGTGTCCTTACCCACTGGATCAACAGGGAAGCCCCCCATTGGTTTATTTTTGTTTTTATTTCCATTACACTAGGAGTAGGATCTAGGAAGATATTGCTCTGATTTTTGGCAAAGAGTATTCCCCCTGTGGTTTTGTGTAAGCCTTTTTTGCTACCTGGTCTTAAGTGTAGTAGGTATGTGATCAATTTTGAGTTTATTTGAGGATGTGATATGAACGAATGTTACGATTTCATTCTTTTACATGTAGCTTTTCAGTCTCCCTGTGTCAGTTTCATTTAAAAAATTTCTTTTCTCCACTGTATATATTACTGCCTCCTTCATTGTAGGTACATGGGTTTGTTTCTGGGCTTTCTATCCTGTTCCATTGATCTATATTTCTGTTTTTGTGCCAGTACCATGCTGTTTTGATTACCGTAACTTTGTGGTATAGTCTGAAGTCAGGGCGTGTGATTTCTCCAGCTCCATTTTTTTTTCCCCCCCCAAGATTGTTTTGGCTATTTGGTGTCATTTGTGTTTCCATATAAATTTAAATTTTTTGTGTTCTAATTTTGTGGGGGTAAAAACACATTGGTCATCAGATAGAGATTGCATTGATTGCTCTGTGTGGGCATTTTAGCATTATTATATCTTCCCATCCAAGCATACAGTCTATTCATTTGTGTGTCTTCTTTAGAGAAATATTTATGTAGATCTTCCACCCATTTTTCGGTTGGGTCATTTTGTTTTCCTATCACTGAGTTGTATGGGCCATTTGTATATTTTGCAAACTGTGATCTTGTCAGTTGCCTCAATTAAAAATATTTTCTTCCAATCTGAGGTTGTTTTTCCTTTCTGTTTATGGTTTCCTTTGATATGCCAACATGTTTAAGTCTGCTTAGGTCCCATTGGTTTATTTATTTATTTGGGGTGGTACTGGGGAGGGAGGGGAGCGGGCAGGCCACTTCTATTGGTCTTTCATTTCTCTATTTTCATCCGTCTTTGTTCTTTGGCCCGTGTGGGCCTCCCATCACAGTGGCCTCTGTTGTTGCAGAGCGCTGGCTCTGGGCGCATGTGCCCCAGAGCTCTGGCTTGGTAATTGGACACATCGGTCCAGCCCCTCCGCGGCACGTGGGATCTTCCCAGGCCAGGGATGGAACCGGCGTCCCTTGCACCGCAAGGTGGTGTCCTTACCCACTGGATCAACAGGGAAGCCCCCCATTGGTTTATTTTTGTTTTTATTTCCATTACACTAGGAGTAGGATCTAGGAAGATATTGCTCTGATTTTTGGCAAAGAGTATTCCCCCTGTGGTTTTGTGTAAGCCTTTTTTGCTACCTGGTCTTAAGTGTAGTAGGTATGTGATCAATTTTGAGTTTATTTGAGGATGTGATATGAACGAATGTTACGATTTCATTCTTTTACATGTAGCTTTTCAGTCTCCCTGTGTCAGTTTCATTTAAAAAATTTCTTTTCTCCACTGTATATATTACTGCCTCCTTCATTGTAGGTACATGGGTTTGTTTCTGGGCTTTCTATCCTGTTCCATTGATCTATATTTCTGTTTTTGTGCCAGTACCATGCTGTTTTGATTACCGTAACTTTGTGGTATAGTCTGAAGTCAGGGCGTGTGATTTCTCCAGCTCCATTTTTTTTCCCCCCCCAAGATTGTTTTGGCTATTTGGTGTCATTTGTGTTTCCATATAAATTTAAATTTTTTGTGTTCTAATTTTGTGGGGGTAAAAACACATTGGTCATCAGATAGAGATTGCATTGATTGCTCTGTGTGGGCATTTTAGCATTATTATATCTTCCCATCCAAGCATACAGTCTATTCATTTGTGTGTCAGCTTCAATTTCTTTTATTAGTGTCTTCTAGTTTTCAGAGGAGAGGTCTTTTTTCTCCTTGGTAGTTTTGGGTTTTTTTTTTTTTTTTTCAGCTTAAAGCAGATAAATTTAATGATCAGAACAAAACAGGATTAACTAGGAAAAACCGTACACGAGAGATGCTTTACAGAGTAATATAGCCTCTTCATGTTGATTGTTTTGACAGGGTTTAATACATGTGATTATCCCTCAGTCTTCAGAGTTTAAATTGTTCAGGTAGCCATAAGGTCTGAACACACAGACAAATATACATAGGCGGTTTACTGATCTTCCATGACATGGTCAGCATTCCTCACTAGCTGTTCAAAGTTCAACAAGCAAATGTGCAGTGAGCAGCGTGCACTGAAGCAGCACTGCCACTGGTCCTTGAATGTCACCGACGGTGTGCCGTCTCGGACGATTCGTGTGTCTGATTTTCCCTGAATAAGCTTGCACCTGTGCAGCATGTGCTAGAAGTGATCAAGGGAGCTCAGTCTACTCAGAGATACCATGTCGTCTGTGTTCCCAGACTTTCTGGTCACTGGTATTTTACTTTTCATTAAGAGTCACCTACTGTAAGTCTTATAAACATTTTTTTGCCACTTATTTTATACCAAGAAAAACAATGAATACTAAAAGTGAGATAACAGAAAAACAAAAACAGATTTCTTTTTCTTTAAAATGATTCTACCAAAACATTTTGCTAAGGTGACTTTAATGTATGGATGAAAGGCTCTTTAAATCCTCCTCGGGATACTCTGGAGAAGGAAATGGCAGCCCAATCCAGTAATCTTGCCTGGGGAATTCCATGGACAGAGACGCCTTAGTGGATTACAGACCGTAGGGTCACAAAGAGTTGAACACGACCGAGGGACTAACACTCCGCACTCTGGAATACATTACAAATTTGGTTTCAAAATAGATTTGACTTAGAACAGGTCTCACTCATAATGATTCCAGAACACAGTGTGGAGATGCAACAATTAGGTGATGACTTCTTAGTTTTCCAAAAGGATAAAGATCTTCTTCAAATATGGGTGGAAATAAAATAATTCTATAGGATTAATCTTTGAGAACTATTTTCCTTTAGAGGCAATAACATTATTGTTGGGTTCATACACTTTTACTTTATAAAGAACTCCCACAGGGAGAAACTTCTGAAGGTTTCCCCAGATAAAAACAGCTACCAAAAAAACCCCAAAAAACAGCTATATGTTCTGTCGTGCTTACAATGTCTGCAAAACACGGCGCATCCAGATTCAGGCTCCTATGATCATAATCGCCTGCTCTATATGCTCTTGGAGGTCAAATTCATGACCATTTCTGTCACAGGATTTGTCTCTCCATGGTCTGTCCACATGGTTCATAGGTATTTAAGCAGAAGGTTATCAGTTTAGTTTCCAGGAGTAACACTCGTTGTGGGTAAAGCTTGGTGAAATTCTCTCACCTGTTCTGCTGGTGATAATTTATCAGAGAAAGATGGAGCTATGTTGACACGTCCTCCAGCAAGTATTGAAGTGTGACGGGTTGCGGGAGTAGAAGAAACACGCTGTGAGCACGTCATACACTCACGTTAGAGAGCAGTGGTGTCCGGGAAGGCTCGGGCTAGGGGCTTCTGTATTCTTGTTCTTTAATTGGGTAGCAGTTTTCTTAGGATGTGAGCTTTCGGTCAGAGCTCTTCACTAAACGTTAGCCTACATGTCGGTAACTCCTTTAATAAAGTAAAATGAAGGAAAATAAGATATGGGATCATTTGCGTCTTTTATGGTGTACAAAGGAAGTCTTAAGTGGACAGACAGAAACCAGTGTATTTGTTACTGTTTTCTGTCCGGTGTCTTCCTGGCTTAAATGAATATGAGGTCATCTGTTTTAAGTGCTCCACCTTCATCTGGAAGTAGAACTGTTGTTGTGCTTCCAGTTTTGTGTTTTCGTCCTTCCTCGGACTTGCTGTGGAGGCAATGGAACGTGCTGAAGGAGGCAAGGCAGGACACTTGTGCCCGCTGCGGAGGGCCAGAGCCTGGTCTGCTCGTGACGTTAGAGGCCTGCACCCTGGCCAGTGTCTTAACCCCTAGGCTGGCATGGGTGGGACCCTCTCCAGCTTCCCTAGGTAGGTTTATTCCTAGGAAACTTTCTTTTTAAATGCAATGGTAAATAGGATTGTTTCCTGAATTTCTGTTTCAGCTCTTTTGTTGTCCATGTATAGCAATACAATAAATTTCTCTGTATTAAGTTAGTGTCCTGCAACTTTACCAAATTCATTGAGAAGTCCCAGCAGTTTTCTGATAGAATCCTTAGAATTTTCTGTGTGTAGTCCCATGTCATCTGCAAACAGTGACAGTTTTCTTTCTTTCCCCAAGTTGATTTTTTTTCCTCCTCTGATTGCTGTTGCTAAGACTTCAAAATCCGTGGACTAACGTGGCAGGCGTGGGTCTCCTGCTCTTGTTCACAGTCTTGGAGTAAGTGCTTTCAGCCCCTGACGGCCGGGGAAGAGGCTAGCTGCAGGTTTGTCATATGTGGCCTTTAGTGCTTTAAGGTTCCTTCTATGCCCCTACTTTCTAAGATTTTTAAAACGTATTTGGGGCTTCACTGAGTCTTCACGGTTGTGGGGGCCTCTCCACGTGACGAGCAGGGGCTAGTCCTTGCAGCCCACAGTGTTCTCATTTCAGTGGCTTCTCTTGTTTCTGAGCACTGGCTCTCGGTGTGTGGGCTCAGTGGTTGTCGTGCACAGGCTTCTTTCTTGCTGCACGCGGGCTCAGCCTTTGCAGTGTGTGGGCTCTAGAGCGTGGGCTAAGTGGTTGTGATGGATGGGTTTAATGGTTCTGCCGTATGTGGGATCTTCCCAGACCAGGGGTCAAATCTGTGTCCTGCACTGGCAGGCAGATTCTCAACCACGGGACTGCCAGGGACATCCTAGCACTTTCTGGAGATACATGCTTTTTTTTTTTTTATCATATATAGGTAACTGAATTTTATTTAAAGCCTTTTCTGCCTCTATTGAGGGGATCATATGACCTTTATTCTTCAGTTGGTTGATGTGCTATATCATGCTGATTTACTGATACTGAAAAATCCTTGCATCCCTGGGATAAATCCTACTTGTTTATGGTATAGGATCCTTTTAACGCATTGTTGGATTTGGTTTGCTAGTGTTGGGTTGAGGATTTTGGTATCTGTGTTCATCAGTGATGTGGGCCTAAATATTTTATTTTTTGTGTGTGGTACCTTGGTCCAATTTTTTGGTACCAGAGTGATGGTGGTCTCATAGAGTGAAGTCAGAAGTATTCTGTCCTCTGCAGTGCTTTGGAAGAGTTGCAGGAGAGGAGTTCATTCTTTCTAAACGTTTGGTAGAATGCCCCTTTGAGGTCCTCTGGTCCTGGACCTCTGTTTGGGGGTGGGGGGTGTGCTCTTAAATTACAGATTCAATTTCAGTAATGGTAATCGGTCAGTTCATATTTTCTAGCTCTTCCTGATTCAGTCTTGGGAGACTGCATCTTTGTAAATATTTTTCTATTTTCTCTATATTGTCCATTTTATTAGCAAATAGTTGCCCGTGGTCATCTCTTAGGGTCTGTGTTTCTGTGAGGTTTATTGTAACTTCTTCCTTCACATTTCTACATGTATTGATTTGGGGCCTCTCCCTTTTTTTTTTTTCTTGAGGTAAATCTGGCTAAGGTTTATCCATTTTTATCTTTTCGAGGAATGAGCTTTCATTTTCATCGCTATTTTCTTCATGTGTTTTTAAAGGCTCTGTTTCATTTATTTCAGTTCTGATCATTATGATCTATTGTCTATGCCTTCATTTTCATTTTTTCAGTATGATTTATTACAGGACATTGAATACCATTCCCTCTGATACACAGTAAGACCTTCCTTCTTTTAAACTTTAATTAATTTTTAAATTTAAGTTTTAAAATCTTTATTTTTGAGTATAGTTCAGTAAAAATGTTGTGCAACTGTGCAGCAGGTGATGCAGTTATACAGAGATACATGTATCTATTTTCTTCAAATTTTTCCCATTTAGGGTATTACAAAATATTGAGCCGGGTTCCCGGTGCTATGCAGTTGGTCCTTCTTTGCTATCTGTTGTCAACACAGCAGAGTGCCCCAAACTCCCCATCTGTTCCTCCATGCAGCCATCGCCCCTGGTGACCACACATTCATTTTGTATTTTGTTGGAGGCTGTCCTGTTTTGTAAATAAGTTCATTTGTACCATTGTTTTAGATTCCACAAATAAGCCATCTCCTGTGATATTTGTTTTTCTCTGACTTACTTGACTCTGCATGACAATCCCTAGGTCTATTCATGTGGCTGCAAATAGCATTATTTCATCCTCTTTATGGCTGAGTAATATTCCATTTTATATATGTGCCATATCTTTATCCATTTCTTTGCTGATAGACACTTAGACTGCTTCCTGTCCTGGCTGTTGAGTTCTCCAATGAACACTGGGTGTGTGTATGCTTTCAAACCACGTGTTTCTCTGGATTTATGCCTGGAGTAGAACTGCTGAATTGTATGCTAGCTGAATCGTATGCTAGGGCTTCCCCTGGTGGCTCTGACAGTAAAGGATCTGCCCACAGTGTGGGAGACGCAGGTTCAATCCCCGGGTCGGGAAGATCCCGTGGAGGAGGGCATGGCAGCCCCCCCAGTGTTCTTGCCTGGAGAATCCCATGGACAGGGGAGCCTGCAGGCTACAGCCCATGGAGTCGCAGAGAGCTGGACACGATTGAGGGACTAATTGTACTTTTATTTATTTAAGAACCTCCATACAGTTCTCCATAGAAGCTGTGAAAAGAAAATGAAAGTGTTAGTCCCTCAGTTGTTGGGCTTCCCGAGTGGCACTAGTGTAAACAACCTGTCTGCCAGTGTGGAAGACCTAGGAGATGTGAGTTCGATCCCTGGGTTGGGAAGATCCCTGGGAGAAGGGCATGGCAACCCACTCCAATAGCCTGGAGAATCCCATGGACAGAGGAGCCTGGGGGGTTACCATCCATAGGGTCACAGAGTCGGACATCACTGAGCAATTAACACTCCATAGTAGCTGTACCAATGTACATTTCCACCGGCAGTGTGGGAGGGTTCCCTTTTCTCCAGGACTTTTAAAAATTCATGTTGCATATTAATGTAATAGCTTACATCCCCAAACTCCCAGTCTATTTCTCCTCTGCTTGCCCTCTTCTTGCCAACCACCAGTCTCTTCTCTATGTCTGTGCATCTGTTTCTATTTGACAGATGCACAGATGAACATTTGTGTCAGTTTTCCATTCCACATATGAGAGAGATCACTTGGTGTTTCTCCTTTGCCTTCTGACTTTCTCCACTTCATGTGATTATCACTAGGTCCCTCTGTGGTGCCGCAAATGGCCTTATTTCATTCTTTGTTATGGCTGAGTAGGGCTTCACTGTGAACACGTACCCCATGTGCCACATCCATACATATGTCAGTGGACGGTTAGGTTCCTTTCACGTCTTCATCACTGTGACTAGCGCTGCTGCGGAAAAGGGGTGTGTGCAACTTCTTTGATGAGTGTTTTGTCCAGATACATTCTCAGGAGGGGGATGCTGGATCATATGGCAAATGCATTTTTAGAGGAAACTCCATCCTGTTTTCCACAGTGGCTGCACCCATCTGCAATCTCACGCATATGATATGCAGGTTCCCCTTGTCCCACCCTCTCTCCAGCATTGGTTATTTGTGGACATCTTAATGATGACCATTCATTCTGACCCAGTGTAAGTTGGTGCATTATTCTATTTCTGATTTGTATTTCTTTAATAATTACTGATGTTGAGGATCTTTTTCATGTGCCTGTTGTCCACTTACATGTCTTTTTTGAGAAATGTCCATGTAAGTTTTTCGTGCATTTTTTGATTGTTTTGTTTTTTACTTGTTGTATGAATTATTAATGTATTTTGGAAATTAAGGCCTTGTCAGTTGCCCCATTTGGAAACATTTTCTCCCATTCTGTAGGTCGTCTTTTTTTTTTTTTTTTTTTTACCCCAAAAACATTTTTATTGGGGCATAACCAATTAACAGTTATGTGATAGTTTCAGGTGAACAGAAGGGGCTCGGCCATACATGTACATGTATCCATTTTTCCCCACCACCCACCTCCTATCCAGGCTGGTACATAACATTAATCAGAGTTCTATGTGCTATACAGTAGATTTCTGTTGGTTATCCATTTCAAACATGGCAGTGTGTATTTGACTTTCCCAAAGTCCCCAAGCATCCCCTCCCTCCTGCAACCATGAGTTTGTATTCAAACTTTGTGAATCTCTTTCTATTTTGTAAATAAGTTCATTTGTATCATTTCTTTTTAAGAGTCCACATAAAAGGGATATCATATGATATTTCTCCTTCTCTATCTGACTTACTTTACTCAGTATGACACTCTCTAGGCCCATCCATACTGCTGCAAATGACCATATTTCATTCTTTTTAATGGCTAAGTAATATTCCATTAAATAGTCCTATCACATCTTCTTTATCCATTCCTTTGTCGATGAACATTTAGGTTGTTTCCATGTCTCGGCTATTGTAAACAGTTCTGGAATGAGCACTGGGGAGCATGTATCTCTTCGGGCATGTTTTTCTCTAGATATTGATATGCTCAGGAGTGGGATTGCAGGGTCATGTGGTAGCTCTAGTGTTTTAAGGAACCTCCACACAGTTCTCCATGGTGACTGGACCAATTTACGTTCCCACCAACAGTGCAGGAGGGTCCCTTCTCTCCGCACTCTCTCCAGCATTTGTTGTTTGTGGACTTTTTGACAGTAGTCATCCTGACTGGTGTGAGATGGTATCTCATTGTTGTTTTACTTTGCATTTCTCTAATAACTTGCAATTTGGAACATCTTTTCATGTGCCTTTTGGCCATCTGCATGTCCTCTTTAGGGAAATGTCTATTCAAGTCTTCTTCCCACTTTTTAGTGGGTTGTTTTGATGCTATTGAGTGTCATAAGCTGTTTGTAAATGTTGGAAACTAATCCCTTATCAGTCACATCATTTGCAAATATTTTCTCCCATTTCATGGGTTGTCTGTTTTATTGTTTCCTTTGCTGTGCGAAAGCTTTTGAGTTTAAGTAGGTCCCATTTGTTTATTTTTGCTTTTATTTCCATTATTCTGGGAGATGGATTAAAAAAGATCTTGCTGTGATTTATGTCAGAGAGTGCTCTGCCTATGTTTTCCTCTAAGAGTTTTATTGTGTCCAGTTTAACATTTACGTCTCTATTCCACGTTGAGCTTATTTTTGTGTATGGAGTTAATGGGAAATGTAATTTCATTTTTTTCACATATGGCTGTCCAGTTTCCCCAGCACCATTTGTTGAAGAGACTGTCTTTCCAATATTTTGTAGTCATGCCTCCTCTGTCAATTAACGGATTGAGCTATTTTTCTATTTTGTATCATTTCTTTTTAAGAGTCCACATAAAAGGGATATCATATGATATTTCTCCTTCTCTATCTGACTTACTTTACTCAGTATGACACTCTCTAGGCCCATCCATACTGCTGCAAATGACCATATTTCATTCTTTTTAATGGCTAAGTAATATTCCATTAAATAGTCCTATCACATCTTCTTTATCCATTCCTTTGTCGATGAACATTTAGGTTGTTTCCATGTCTCGGCTATTGTAAACAGTTCTGGAATGAGCACTGGGGAGCATGTATCTCTTCGGGCATGTTTTTCTCTAGATATTGATATGCTCAGGAGTGGGATTGCAGGGTCATGTGGTAGCTCTAGTGTTTTAAGGAACCTCCACACAGTTCTCCATGGTGACTGGACCAATTTACGTTCCCACCAACAGTGCAGGAGGGTCCCTTCTCTCCGCACTCTCTCCAGCATTTGTTGTTTGTGGACTTTTTGACAGTAGTCATCCTGACTGGTGTGAGATGGTATCTCATTGTTGTTTTACTTTGCATTTCTCTAATAACTTGCAATTTGGAACATCTTTTCATGTGCCTTTTGGCCATCTGCATGTCCTCTTTAGGGAAATGTCTATTCAAGTCTTCTTCCCACTTTTTAGTGGGTTGTTTTGATGCTATTGAGTGTCATAAGCTGTTTGTAAATGTTGGAAACTAATCCCTTATCAGTCACATCATTTGCAAATATTTTCTCCCATTTCATGGGTTGTCTGTTTTATTGTTTCCTTTGCTGTGCGAAAGCTTTTGAGTTTAAGTAGGTCCCATTTGTTTATTTTTGCTTTTATTTCCATTATTCTGGGAGATGGATTAAAAAAGATCTTGCTGTGATTTATGTCAGAGAGTGCTCTGCCTATGTTTTCCTCTAAGAGTTTTATTGTGTCCAGTTTAACATTTACGTCTCTATTCCACGTTGAGCTTATTTTTGTGTATGGAGTTAATGGGAAATGTAATTTCATTTTTTTCACATATGGCTGTCCAGTTTCCCCAGCACCATTTGTTGAAGAGACTGTCTTTCCAATATTTTGTAGTCATGCCTCCTCTGTCATAGATTGAGATAGGTGCATGGGCTTATTTCTGAGTTTTCTATTCTATTCCATTGATCTATATTTCTATTTTTGTGCCAGTACCACACTGTCTTGATGGCTGTGTCTATATGGTATAGTCTGATGTGAGGGAGCCTGATTCCTCCAACTGCATTTTTCTTTTTCAAGATTGCTTGGCTATTCAGGGTCTTTTGTGTCTCCATACAGATTTTGAGATTTTTTGGTTTTGTTCTAGATCTGTGGAAGCCATTGGTAATTTGATAGGGATTGCATTGAATCTATAGATTGCCTTGGGTAGTATAGTCATTTGAACAGTGTTGATTCTTCCAGTGCATGAACAAGATGTGTCTTTCCATCTGTTTATGTCTTCTTCAATTTCTTTCATCAGCACCTTAAATGTTTTTGGAGTACAGGTCTTTTGTCTCTCTAGGTAGGTTTATTCCTAGGTATTTTATTCTTTTATGCAATGGTAAATATAATTGCTTCTTGAATTTCTATGTCTGATCTTTCATTATTAGTGCATAGACTTCTGTGTGTTAATTTTGTAACCTGCATCCTTACTAAATTCATTGATCAGTTCTAGTAGTTTTCTGGTAGCATCTTTGGGATCTTTTATGTATAGTATCATGTCATCTGTAAACAGTGACAGTTTAACTTCTTCATTTCCAGTTTGGATTCCCCTCCCTTCTTTTTCTTCTCTGATTGCTGTAGGTAGGACTTTCAGAACTATGTTGAGTAAAAGTGGTGAGAGTGGACATCCTTGTCTTGCTCCTGATCTTAGAGGCAGTGCTTTCAGCTTTTTGCCATCGAGCATGATGCTGGCTCTAGGCTTGTCATGTATGGCCTTTATCATGTTGAGGAATGTACCCTTTATCTTCACTTTCTGGAGTTGTTTTTTTTTTTTTCATAAGTGGATGCTGAATTTTATCAAAACCCTTTTCTGCATCTATTAAGATGATCATATTGTTTTGTTTTTTTAAAAGATTTATTTACTTATTTATGCGGGGGTGGGTTGAGGAGGGAGGGGAGTGGGTGGGCCACTTCTATTGGTCTTTCATTTGTCTATTTTCATCCATCTTTGCCCTTTGGCCCATGTGGGCCTCCCATTGCGGCGGCCTCTGTTGTCGCAGAGCACCGGCTCTGGGCACATGTACTCCAGAGCTCCGGCAATTGGACACATAGGTCCAGCCGCTCCACGGCACGTGGGATCTTCCCAGGCCAGGGATCGAAACAGCGCCCCTTGCACTGCAAGGCGGTGTCCTTACCCACTGGACCACCAGGGAAGCCCGATCATATTGTTTTTATTCAACTTGTTGATATTGTGTATCACATTGATTTATTTGCAGATGTTGAAAAAATCTGCATCCTGAGGGTGAATCCCACTTGATTGCGGTGTATGATCTTTTTAATGTATTGTTAGATATGGGTTGCTAGTGTTTTGTTGAGGATTTTTGCATCTATGTTCAATTGCGATATTGGCCTGTAATTTTCTCTTTTTGTGGTACCTTTGTCTGATTTTGGTATCAAGGTGATGGTGGCTTCATAAAAAGAGCTGAGAAGTTTTCCTTCCTTTGAGAATTTTTGGAACAGTTTCAGAAGGACAGGTGTTAACTCCTCTAAATATTTGATAACATTCACCCATGAAGCCATGGACTTCTGTTTTGGAGGTTTTTAATCATGGTTTCAATTTCAGTGCTTGTAATTGGTCTGTTTGTATTTTCTATTCCTTCCTGGTCCAGTCAAAGAAGACTGTACCTTTCTAAGAGTGGACATTCCTTGTCCCTTCTTTTCTTCTCTGATTGCTGTAGGTAGGACTTTCAGAACTATGTTGAGTAAAAGTGGTGAGAGTGGACATCCTTGTCTTGCTCCTGATCTTAGAGGCAGTGCTTTCAGCTTTTTGCCATCGAGCATGATGCTGGCTCTAGGCTTGTCATGTATGGCCTTTATCATGTTGAGGAATGTACCCTTTATCTTCACTTTCTGGAGTTGTTTTTTTTTTTTTCATAAGTGGATGCTGAATTTTATCAAAACCCTTTTCTGCATCTATTAAGATGATCATATTGTTTTGTTTTTTTAAAAGATTTATTTACTTATTTATGCGGGGGTGGGTTGAGGAGGGAGGGGAGTGGGTGGGCCACTTCTATTGGTCTTTCATTTGTCTATTTTCATCCATCTTTGCCCTTTGGCCCATGTGGGCCTCCCATTGCGGCGGCCTCTGTTGTCGCAGAGCACCGGCTCTGGGCACATGTACTCCAGAGCTCCGGCAATTGGACACATAGGTCCAGCCGCTCCACGGCACGTGGGATCTTCCCAGGCCAGGGATCGAAACAGCGCCCCTTGCACTGCAAGGCGGTGTCCTTACCCACTGGACCACCAGGGAAGCCCGATCATATTGTTTTTATTCAACTTGTTGATATTGTGTATCACATTGATTTATTTGCAGATGTTGAAAAAATCTGCATCCTGAGGGTGAATCCCACTTGATTGCGGTGTATGATCTTTTTAATGTATTGTTAGATATGGGTTGCTAGTGTTTTGTTGAGGATTTTTGCATCTATGTTCAATTGCGATATTGGCCTGTAATTTTCTCTTTTTGTGGTACCTTTGTCTGATTTTGGTATCAAGGTGATGGTGGCTTCATAAAAAGAGCTGAGAAGTTTTCCTTCCTTTGAGAATTTTTGGAACAGTTTCAGAAGGACAGGTGTTAACTCCTCTAAATATTTGATAACATTCACCCATGAAGCCATGGACTTCTGTTTTGGAGGTTTTTAATCATGGTTTCAATTTCAGTGCTTGTAATTGGTCTGTTTGTATTTTCTATTCCTTCCTGGTCCAGTCAAAGAAGACTGTACCTTTCTAAGAAATTGTCCATTTTTGTCTACGGCCATACCACCCTGGACATGCCCCATCCTGTCTGATCTCGGAAGCTAAGCAGGGTTGGCCCTCGTTAGTACTTGGATGGGAGAAATTGTCCATTTCTTCCAGGTTGTCCATTTTATTGGCATACAGTTTGTCCATAGTAGTCTCTTATAATTCTTAGTATTTCTGTAGGGTCAGTTGCAGCTTCTCCTTTTTCATTTCTGATTTTACTGATTTGAGTCCTCTCCTTTTTTTTTCTTGATGAATCTGGCTAAAGGTTTATCTTGTTTATCTTTTCAAATACCAGCTTTTGGTTTGATTGATCTTTGTGATTGTTTTCTTTGTCTCTATTTTATTGATTTCTGCTCTGATCTTGGTGATTTCCTTCCTTCTACCAGCCTTAGGTTTCGCTTGTTCTTCTTTAATGTTAGGTCATTTATTTGAGAGTTTTCTTGTTTCTTGAGGCAAGATTATATTGCTATGAACTTCCCTCTTAGACTGCTTTTGCTGCATCCCATAAGTTTTGAACCATTGTGATTTCATTTTCATCTGTCTCTAGGTATTTTTTAAATTTATTTTTTGATGTCTTCAGTGGTTTATTAGCATATTGTTTAGTTGCCACATTTTGTGTTTCTTAAGAATCTTTTTCTTATAGTCTATTTCTAATCTCATAGCATTGTGATCAGAGAAGATGCTTGATATTATTTCAATTTTCTTAAATTTACCAAGGCTCACCTTATAACCCAGCATGTAGTCAATCCTGGAGAATATTCCATGTGCATTTGAAAAAATGTGTAGTCTGCTAGTTTTGGACGGAATGCTCTATAAATATCAATTAAGTCGAACTCCTCTAAAGTGTAACGGAAATGATCTGTTCATTTGGTGATGGTGGCTTCAAAAGAGCTGAGAAGTTTTCCTTCCTTTGAGAATTTTTGGAACAGTTTCAGAAGGACAGGTGTTAACTCCTCTAAATATTTGATAACATTCACCCATGAAGCCATGGACTTCTGTTTTGGAGGTTTTTAATCATGGTTTCAATTTCAGTGCTTGTAATTGGTCTGTTTGTATTTTCTATTCCTTCCTGGTCCAGTCAAAGAAGACTGTACCTTTCTAAGAAATTGTCCATTTTTGTCTACGGCCATACCACCCTGGACATGCCCCATCCTGTCTGATCTCGGAAGCTAAGCAGGGTTGGCCCTCGTTAGTACTTGGATGGGAGAAATTGTCCATTTCTTCCAGGTTGTCCATTTTATTGGCATACAGTTTGTCCATAGTAGTCTCTTATAATTCTTAGTATTTCTGTAGGGTCAGTTGCAGCTTCTCCTTTTTCATTTCTGATTTTACTGATTTGAGTCCTCTCCTTTTTTTTTCTTGATGAATCTGGCTAAAGGTTTATCTTGTTTATCTTTTCAAATACCAGCTTTTGGTTTGATTGATCTTTGTGATTGTTTTCTTTGTCTCTATTTTATTGATTTCTGCTCTGATCTTGGTGATTTCCTTCCTTCTACCAGCCTTAGGTTTCGCTTGTTCTTCTTTAATGTTAGGTCATTTATTTGAGAGTTTTCTTGTTTCTTGAGGCAAGATTATATTGCTATGAACTTCCCTCTTAGACTGCTTTTGCTGCATCCCATAAGTTTTGAACCATTGTGATTTCATTTTCATCTGTCTCTAGGTATTTTTTAAATTTATTTTTTGATGTCTTCAGTGGTTTATTAGCATATTGTTTAGTTGCCACATTTTGTGTTTCTTAAGAATCTTTTTCTTATAGTCTATTTCTAATCTCATAGCATTGTGATCAGAGAAGATGCTTGATATTATTTCAATTTTCTTAAATTTACCAAGGCTCACCTTATAACCCAGCATGTAGTCAATCCTGGAGAATATTCCATGTGCATTTGAAAAAATGTGTAGTCTGCTAGTTTTGGACGGAATGCTCTATAAATATCAATTAAGTCGAACTCCTCTAAAGTGTCATTTAAGGCCTGTGTTTCCTTATAGATTTTCTGTCTGGATGATCTGTTCATTGAGGAAAGTGGGGTATTAAAGTCCCCCACTGTTATTGTTACTGTCGATCTCTCCTTTTATATTTGTTAGTATTTGCCTTGCATACTGAGGTGCTCCTATGTTGGGTGCATATATATTTAAAATCGGTATATTTTCTTGGATTGAACCCTTGATCATTATGTAGTGTCCTTCTTTGTGGCTTATCACAGCCTTTGTTTTAAAGTCCGTTTTGTCTGATATGTGTATTGCTGCTCCAGCTTTCTTAGGATTTCCACTTATGTGAAATACCTCGTTCCATCCCCCTCACTTTCAGCCTGTAAGCATCTCTTGGAAGTGGATATCTTGAAGACAACATATACAGGAGTCTTGTTTTTGTGTCCACTCAGCCAATCTCTGTCTTTTGGTTGTGTGTTTAATCTATTTACATTTAAGGTAATTATTGATATGTATGATCTTATCACCATTTTGTTAATTGTTTTGGATTATTTTCAGTAGATCTTTTCCTTCTTTTGTGTTTCCTGCCTAGAGAAGATCCTTTAGCATTTGCTGTAAAATTGTTTTAGTGGTGCTAAATTCTCTTAACTTTTGCTTGTCTGTAAAGCTTTTGATTTCTCCCTCAAATCTGAATGAGAGGCTTGATGGGTAGAGTATTCTTGGTTGTAGGTTCTTTCCTTTCATCACTTGGAATATAGCGTGCCATTCCCTTCTGGCTTGTAGAGTTTCTGTTGAGAAACTGTCTGATAACATTATGGGTTTTCCCTTGTATGTAGTCTTTTTTCCCTCGTTGCTTTTAATAAATTGTCTTTGTGTTTAATTTTTGTCAGCTTGATTACCATGTGTCTCAATGTGTTCCTCACTGGATTTATCCTGCCTGGGACTCTGTGCTTCCTGGACATGGTTGACTATTTCCTTTCCCATGTTAGGGATGTTTTCACCTATTATCTATCAAATATTTTCTCTGGTCCTTTCTCTCATTCTTCTCCTTCTGCGACCCCTATAATGTGAATATTGCTGTGTTTAATGTTGTCCCAGAGGTCTCTTAGGCTGTCTTCATTTCTTTTCATTCTTTTTTCTATATTCTGTTTTGCAGCATTGATTTCCACCATTCTGTGTCTTCCAGGTTACTTATCCATTCTTCTCCCTCAGTTATTCTGCTATTGATTCCTTCTAGTGTACTGTCCATCTTTGTTTGCTTGTTCTTTAGTTCTTCTGGGTCCTTGGTAAACATTACTTTCATCTTCTGCATTTTATTTCTAATATCTTGCATCATCTTCACTATCATTATTCTGAATTCTCTTTTTGGGGGGTTGCCTATTTCTACTTCATTTAGATGCTTTTCCTGGGATTTAGCTTGTCTGGAATATAATCCTATTTCTTTTCATCTTGGGTATCTTTCTATGATTGTGGTATTATTCTGGAGGCTGATGGGATTGTAATTCTTATTTCTTCTGTCTGCCTTCTGCAAAGATAAGAGGCTTATCAAGTTTCCTGATGGGAAGGGATGGCTGTGGGGCAAACTGGGTCTTGCTGTGTTGGTCAGGGATGTGTTCAGTATGACTCTCATCCAATTATCTGCTGTTGGGTGGGACTGTGCTCCCTCCCTGTTAGCTGTTTGGCCTGAGGCAACTCAGTCCTGGAGTCTATAGAGTTGGGTGACCTCCAGGAGGGCCCATGCCATGACCAGTTCCCAGTGCTGTTGCTGTCTGTGCCCCATCCCTACGGCAGACCCCTGCTGATTCACGCCTCCCCAGGAGACCCTCAAACACTCACAAGGAGGTCTGGCTCAGTTTCTTGTGGAGTCACTGCTCCTTTCCCCTGGGCCCTGGGGCACAAAAGATTTTGTCTGTGCCCTCCAGGAGACTGTTTCCCCCAGTCTTATGGAAGCTCTGGAATCAAATCCCGCTGACCTTCAATGTCAGATTCCCTGGAGATTCACATTCCTTTGGCCAAATCCCCAGGCTGGGGAGCCTCATGTGGGGGCCTAGAGCCTTCACAACAGTGCAAGAGCTTCTTTGGTGGTATTGTTCTCTAGCTCGTGAGTCGCCCACCTGGCAGGCATAGGATTTGATTTTATCACAATTGCTCCCCTCCTACCATTTCATTGTGACTTCTCCTTTATCTTTGGAGGTGGGGTATCATTTTTTGGTGGGTTCCAGTGTCTTCCTGTTGAAGGTTGTTCAGCGGCTCATTGTGATCTTGGTGCTCTGGCAGGAGAAGCTTAGCACAGGGCCTTCTACTTCGACGTCTTCATCTCATCTTCTATGGTTTCCTTTTCTGTGCTAAAACGTTTAAGTTTGATTAGGTAAACAACCCGCCTGCCAATGCAAGAGACAGGGGCTCAATCCCTGGGTTGAGAAGATATCCTGGTGTAGGAAATGGCAACCTCTTCTAGTGTCCTTGCCTGGGAAATCCCACGGATGGAAGAGCCTGGTGGGCTATAGTCCATAGGGTTGCAGAAGAAGTCAGACATGACCTAGCAACTAAGCAACAACATACAGGTGCCATTCAATTTCTTATTGTTTCCATTATTCTAAAAGCCAAATGTCTGCCTTCTGCAAAGATAAGAGGCTTATCAAGTTTCCTGATGGGAAGGGATGGCTGTGGCAAACTGGGTCTTGCTGTGTTGGTCAGGGATGTGTTCAGTATGACTCTCATCCAATTATCTGCTGTTGGGTGGGACTGTGCTCCTCCCTGTTAGCTGTTTGGCCTGAGGCAACTCAGTCCTGGAGTCTATAGAGTTGGGTGACCTCCAGGAGGGCCCATGCCATGACCAGTTCCCAGTGCTGTTGCTGTCTGTGCCCCATCCCTACGGCAGACCCCTGCTGATTCACGCCTCCCCAGGAGACCCTCAAACACTCACAAGGAGGTCTGGCTCAGTTTCTTGTGGAGTCACTGCTCCTTTCCCCTGGGCCCTGGGGCACAAAAGATTTTGTCTGTGCCCTCCAGGAGACTGTTTCCCCCAGTCTTATGGAAGCTCTGGAATCAAATCCCGCTGACCTTCAATGTCAGATTCCCTGGAGATTCACATTCCTTTGGCCAAATCCCCAGGCTGGGGAGCCTCATGTGGGGGCCTAGAGCCTTCACAACAGTGCAAGAGCTTCTTTGGTGGTATTGTTCTCTAGCTCGTGAGTCGCCCACCTGGCAGGCATAGGATTTGATTTTTATCACAATTGCTCCCCTCCTACCATTTCATTGTGACTTCTCCTTTATCTTTGGAGGTGGGGTATCATTTTTTGGTGGGTTCCAGTGTCTTCCTGTTGAAGGTTGTTCAGCGGCTCATTGTGATCTTGGTGCTCTGGCAGGAGAAGCTTAGCACAGGGCCTTCTACTTCGACGTCTTCATCTCATCTTCTATGGTTTCCTTTTCTGTGCTAAAACGTTTAAGTTTGATTAGGTAAACAACCCGCCTGCCAATGCAAGAGACAGGGGCTCAATCCCTGGGTTGAGAAGATATCCTGGTGTAGGAAATGGCAACCTCTTCTAGTGTCCTTGCCTGGGAAATCCCACGGATGGAAGAGCCTGGTGGGCTATAGTCCATAGGGTTGCAGAAGAAGTCAGACATGACCTAGCAACTAAGCAACAACATACAGGTGCCATTCAATTTCTTATTGTTTCCATTATTCTAAAAGCCAAATCTAGAAAGATATTGCTGTGATTTAAGTCAAAGGGTGTTCTGCCTAGGTTTTCCTCTGGGAGTCTGTTAGTATCTGGTCTTACACTCGGGTCTTTAATTCATTTTGAGCTTAGTTTTGGATAGAATGTTCAGAATGTACCATGTTCATTCTTTTACATATGGCTGTCTAGTGTTCCCAGCACCTCTTATTGAATAGACTACATTTTCTTGGCTTTATATTCTTGCCTCCTTTGTCTTAAATTAATTGACCATAGATAAATGGTTTTATTTCTGAACTTTCTTTCCTGTTTCATTGGTCTGCATTTTGGTTTCTATGCCAGTATTGTTGTTGTTGTTGTTCAGTCACTCAGTTGTGTCCAACTCTTTGTGACCTCATGGACTGCAGCACACCAGGCTTCCCTGTTCTTCACTATCTCACTGAGTTGGCTCAGACTCATGTCCACTGAGTTGGTGATGCCATCCAACCATCTCATCCTCTGTCGCCCACTTCTCCTCCTGCCCTCAGTCTTTCCCAGCATCAGGGTCTTTTGCAGTGAGTTGACTTTTCACGTCACGTGGCCAAAGTATTGGGGTTTCACCTTCAGTCCTTCCAATGAATATTCAGGGTTGATTTCCTTTAAGATTGACTGGTTTCATCTTGCCATCCAAGGGACGCTCAAGGGTCTTCTCTAGCACCATAGTTCACAAGCATCAGTTCTTTAGTGCTCAGCCTTCTTCATGGTCCAACTCTCAGATCTACACATGAATACTGGGAAACCACAGCTTTGACTATACAGACTTTGTTGGCAAAGTAATTTTCCTGCTTTTTAATATGCTGTAAAGGTTTGTCATAGCTTTTCTTCCAAGGAGAAAATATCTTTTAATTTAGTGGCTGCAGTCACTGTCTGCAGTGATTTTGGAGCCCCAAAATAAAGTCTGTCCCTGTTTCCATTGTTTCTCCATATATTTGCCCTGAAGTGATGGGACCAGATGCCATGATCTTTGTCTTTTGGATGCTGAGTTTGTGTGTGTGTATAAATTTTATCTTACTTTTCTTGTTGAAAAGTCAACATCAGGTGCCATTCAATTTCTTATTGTTTCCATTATTCTAAAAGCCAAATCTAGAAAGATATTGCTGTGATTTAAGTCAAAGGGTGTTCTGCCTAGGTTTTCCTCTGGGAGTCTGTTAGTATCTGGTCTTACACTCGGGTCTTTAATTCATTTTGAGCTTAGTTTTGGATAGAATGTTCAGAATGTACCATGTTCATTCTTTTACATATGGCTGTCTAGTGTTCCCAGCACCTCTTATTGAATAGACTACATTTTCTTGGCTTTATATTCTTGCCTCCTTTGTCTTAAATTAATTGACCATAGATAAATGGTTTTATTTCTGAACTTTCTTTCCTGTTTCATTGGTCTGCATTTTGGTTTCTATGCCAGTATTGTTGTTGTTGTTGTTCAGTCACTCAGTTGTGTCCAACTCTTTGTGACCTCATGGACTGCAGCACACCAGGCTTCCCTGTTCTTCACTATCTCACTGAGTTGGCTCAGACTCATGTCCACTGAGTTGGTGATGCCATCCAACCATCTCATCCTCTGTCGCCCACTTCTCCTCCTGCCCTCAGTCTTTCCCAGCATCAGGGTCTTTTGCAGTGAGTTGACTTTTCACGTCACGTGGCCAAAGTATTGGAGTTTCACCTTCAGTCCTTCCAATGAATATTCAGGGTTGATTTCCTTTAAGATTGACTGGTTTCATCTTGCCATCCAAGGGACGCTCAAGGGTCTTCTCTAGCACCATAGTTCACAAGCATCAGTTCTTTAGTGCTCAGCCTTCTTCATGGTCCAACTCTCAGATCTACACATGAATACTGGGAAACCACAGCTTTGACTATACAGACTTTGTTGGCAAAGTAATTTTCCTGCTTTTTAATATGCTGTAAAGGTTTGTCATAGCTTTTCTTCCAAGGAGAAAATATCTTTTAATTTAGTGGCTGCAGTCACTGTCTGCAGTGATTTTGGAGCCCCAAAATAAAGTCTGTCCCTGTTTCCATTGTTTCTCCATATATTTGCCCTGAAGTGATGGGACCAGATGCCATGATCTTTGTCTTTTGGATGCTGAGTTTGTGTGTGTGTTTTTAAATTTTATCTTACTTTTTCTTTTACAGAGTTTTTTTTATTTACAGATATGTATGATCCCAGAAAAGTCATATGTATATCCCACCCATCCTATCCCTCCAGACTATCACACAGCACCCCTGCAGGATCCCCTTCTCTCACAGTGAAATGACAATAGCTATTTTCTTCACATATGACAGTATAGGTTTTCATGCTACTTCCTTTACGCCTCCCACCCACTGTTCATTCCCCACAATGTCCATATGTCTACTGTCCATGTCTGTTTTTCCATCACTTCTCTGCGTGTGTTATCATCACCATCCTACTAGATTCCATATATATATGTTAGTATATTGTACTTGTCCTTCTATTTTTGACTTACTTCACCTTTTATGATAGGTTCCAGAGCCAGTCACCTCATTAGGACTGATGCTTCTGCATTTCTCTTTACAGCCGTGCAGTATTCCATTGTATATATATACCGGAGCTTCTTTATCCCTTCATTCATCGATGGACATCTAGGTTGCTTCCATGTTCTAGCTATTGTATAGAGAGCTGCAATGAACATTGGGGTACAGATGCTTCTTTCAGATTTGATTTCATCATGGTATAAGCCTGATAGTGGGATTGCTGGGTTGTACTGTGCTTCTATTTTTAGGTTTTTAAGAAATCTTCATACTGTCTTCAATAGAGGCTGAATCAATTTACATTCCCACCAGCAATGCAACAGTGTTCCCTTTTCTCCACACCCTCTCCAGCATATATTGTCTGTCGATTAATGGATGATGGCCATTCTGACAGGTGTCAGGTGATATCTCCTTGTAGTTTTGACTTGCATTTCTCTAATTATAAGTGATGTTGAGCATCGTTTCATGCGTTTTGGGGCCATCTGTATGTCCTCTTTGGAGAGGTGTCTGTTTAAGTCTTTTTCCCATTTTTTGATTGGGTTCATTTTTCCAATGTTGAGTTGTCTGAGTTGCTTGTAGATTTTGGAGATTAATTCTTTTTCTGTTGTTTCATTTGCTATGATTTTCTCCCACTCTGTGGGCTGTCTGGTCAGCTTTTTTGTAGTTTCTTTTGCTGTACAAAAGCTTTTAAGTTTCATTAGGTTCCACATGTTAATTTTTGTTTTTAGTTCCGCTATTCTAGTAGGTGGGTCAGAGAAGATCTTGCTTTGATTTATGTCCTTGAGTGTTTTGCCTATATTCTCCTCTAGGAGTTTTATGGTTTCTGGTCTTACATTTAGGTCTTTAATCCACTTTGAGTTGGTCTTTGTGTATGGTGTCAGGGAATGTCCCAACTTCATTTTTTTGCATGTAGCTGTCCGATTTTCCCAGCACCATTTGCTGAAGAGGCTGTCTTTGTCCCATTTTATAGTTTCACCTCCTTTGTCAAAAATAAGGTATCCATAGGTGTGCGGGTTTATCTCTGGGTTCTCTGTCTTGTTCCATTGATCTATAATTCTGTTTTTGTGTCAGTACCATACTGTCTTGATGACTGTTGCTTTCTAGTAGAGTCTGAAGTAGAGGAGGCTGATCCCTCCAGCTCCATTCTTCTCCCTCAGGATTGCTTTGGCTATTCGAGGTCTTTTATGATTCCATATGAACTGTGTTATTCTTTGGTCTAGTTCTGTGAAGAATGTCATTAGTAGTTTGATAGGGATCACATTGAATCTGTAGATGATATTTGGTAGTATGGTCATTTTCACAATATTGATTCTTCCGACCCAGGAACATGGAATATCTCTCCATCTGTTTAAGTCTTCTTTACTTTCTCTTATGAGTGTTTTGTAATTTTCAGTGTACAGTTCTTTTGTTTCTTTGGGTAGATTTATTCCTAGATATTTGATTCTTTTAGTTGCAATGGTGAAGGGGATTGCCTCTTTGATTTCATTTTCTGATTTTTCATTGTTTGTGTATAGGAATGCCAGTGATTTCTGTGTATTGATTTTGTATCCCACGACTTTGCTGAATTCGTTGATTAGCTCTAGTAGTTTTGTAATAGTGTCTTTGGGATTTTCTATGTATAATATCATTTCATCTGCAAATAGAGAGAATTTTATTTCTTCTTTTCCAATCTGGATTCCTTTTATTTCTTTTACTTCTCTTACTGCTGTTGCTAGAACTTCCAGGACTATGTTGAATAAGAGTGGTGAAAGTGGACACCCTTGTCTTGTTCCTGATCGTAGAGGGGATGCTTTCAGTTTTTCACCATTGAGGATAATGTTCGCTGTGGGCTTCACATATATGGCTTTCACTATGTTGAGATAGGATCCTTCTATGCCCATTTTTTGAAGAGTTTTTATCATAAATGGATGTTGTACTTTGTCGAAGGCTTTTTCTGCATCTATTGAGATTATCATGTGGTTTTTACCTCTCAATTTGTTGACATGGTGTATCACATTGATTGATTTGTGGATATTGAAGAATGCTTGCATGCCTGGGATGAACCCAACTTGATCGTGATAAATGAGCTTTTTGATGTGTTGTTGAATTCTGTTTGCTAGGATTTTGTTGAGGATTTTGGCGTCTAGATTCATCAGTGAAATTGGCCTATAATTTTCTTTTTGTGTGTGTTGTCTTTGCGTGGCTTTGGTACCAGGGTGATGGTGGCCTCATAGAATGTATTTGGAAGTGTTCCTTCCTGTGCAATTTTTTGGAACAGTTTTAGAAGGATAGGCATTAGCTCTTCTTTAAATGTTTGGTAGAATTCACCTGTGAAGTCATCTGGCCCTGGGCTTTTATTTTTGGGTAGATTTTTTGATCACAAATTCGATTTCTGAGCTTGTGACTGGGTTGTTCATAGTTTCTATTTCTTCCTGGTTGAGTCTTGGGAGATTAATCTTCTCCAAGAAACTGTCCATTTCTTCCAGGTTGTCCAGTTTGTTGCCATATAGTTGTTCATAATAGTCTCTCATAATTCTTTGAATTTCTGCATTATCTGTTGTAATCTCTCCTTTTTCTTTTTTGATTTTGTTGATCTGGTTCTTTTTTTCTTGATGAGTCTGGCCAGTGGTTTGTTGATTTTATTTACCTTATCAAAGAGCCAGCTTTTTGTTTTATTTATGTTTACTATGGTTTCTTTCATTTTTTTTCATTTATTTCTGCTCTGATATTTATGATTTCTCTTCTACTGACTTTGGAGCGTTTTTGTTCCTCTTTCTCCAATTGTTTTAAGCATAGGGTTAGGTTGTCTGTTTGATATTATTCTTGTTTCTTGAGGTAGGATTTTATTGCTATAAACTTCCCTCTTAGAACTGCTTTTGTGGTTTCCCATAGGTTTGCACTGTCGTGTGTTCATTGTCGCTTTCTTCTAGGAATTTTTTAATTTCTCCTTTGATTTGGCTTTCACTATGTTGAGATAGGATCCTTCTATGCCCATTTTTTGAAGAGTTTTTATCATAAATGGATGTTGTACTTTGTCGAAGGCTTTTTCTGCATCTATTGAGATTATCATGTGGTTTTTACCTCTCAATTTGTTGACATGGTGTATCACATTGATTGATTTGTGGATATTGAAGAATGCTTGCATGCCTGGGATGAACCCAACTTGATCGTGATAAATGAGCTTTTTGATGTGTTGTTGAATTCTGTTTGCTAGGATTTTGTTGAGGATTTTGGCGTCTAGATTCATCAGTGAAATTGGCCTATAATTTTCTTTTTGTGTGTGTTGTCTTTGCGTGGCTTTGGTACCAGGGTGATGGTGGCCTCATAGAATGTATTTGGAAGTGTTCCTTCCTGTGCAATTTTTTGGAACAGTTTTAGAAGGATAGGCATTAGCTCTTCTTTAAATGTTTGGTAGAATTCACCTGTGAAGTCATCTGGCCCTGGGCTTTTATTTTTGGGTAGATTTTTTGATCACAAATTCGATTTCTGAGCTTGTGACTGGGTTGTTCATAGTTTCTATTTTTTCCTGGTTGAGTCTTGGGAGATTAATCTTCTCCAAGAAACTGTCCATTTCTTCCAGGTTGTCCAGTTTGTTGCCATATAGTTGTTCATAATAGTCTCTCATAATTCTTTGAATTTCTGCATTATCTGTTGTAATCTCTCCTTTTTCTTTTTTGATTTTGTTGATCTGGTTCTTTTTTTCTTGATGAGTCTGGCCAGTGGTTTGTTGATTTTATTTACCTTATCAAAGAGCCAGCTTTTTGTTTTATTTATGTTTACTATGGTTTCTTTCATTTTTTTTCATTTATTTCTGCTCTGATATTTATGATTTCTCTTCTACTGACTTTGGAGCGTTTTTGTTCCTCTTTCTCCAATTGTTTTAAGCATAGGGTTAGGTTGTCTGTTTGATATTATTCTTGTTTCTTGAGGTAGGATTTTATTGCTATAAACTTCCCTCTTAGAACTGCTTTTGTGGTTTCCCATAGGTTTGCACTGTCGTGTGTTCATTGTCGCTTTCTTCTAGGAATTTTTTAATTTCTCCTTTGATTTGCTCAGTAGTTGGTTGGTTTTTTAGGTATGTGTTGTTTAATGTCCATGTGTTTGTGTTTTTAGTGATTTTTTCCCTGTAGTTGATCTCTAGTCTCATTGCATCGTGGTCAGAGAAGATGGCTGATATAATTTCAGTTTTCTTGAATTTACTGAGGTTTGATTCGTGGCCCAAGATGTGGTCTATCCTGGAGAATGTTACGTGAGCACTTGAGAAGAAAGTGTATTCTTCTGCTTTTGGATGGAAGGTCCTAAAGATATCCATGAGGTCTAACTCTTCTAGTGTGGCATTTAAGGCTTGTGTTTCTTTATTAATCTTCTGTTTTGATGATCTGTTCATTGGTGTGAGAGGAGTGTTAAAGTCTCCTACTATTATTGTGTTATTGTCAATTTCTTCTTTTATGTCTGAAAGTGTTTGTCTTATGTATTGGGGTGATGCTGTATTGGGTGCATAGTTATTTATGATTGTTATGTCTTCCTCTTGGATCGATCCCTTGATCATTATGTAGTGTCCTGCCTTGTCTCTTATAATCTTCTTTATTTTAAAGTCTATTTTCTCTGATATGAGGATTTCTAGTCCAGCTTTCTTTTGATTTCCATTTGCATGGAATATCTTTTTCCAGCCTTTCACTTTCAGTCTATGAGTGTCTCTAGGTCTGAAGTGTGTTTCTTGTAGGCAGCATACGTATGGGTCTCATTTTTGAATCCATTCAGCCAGTCTATGTCTTTTGGTTGGGGCATTTAATCCATTTATATTCAAAGTAATTATTGATACAAATGATCCTATTGTCGTCTTCTTAGATGTTATGATGGCTTTGTTTTGTGGATCTTCTCTTATACTTGTTGTCTATATAAGTCCTTTAACACTTGTTGTAAGGCTGGTTTGGTGTTACTAAATTCTTTTAATTTTTGCTTATCTGTAAAGCTTTTGATTTCTTCATCCATTTTGAATGAGATCCTTGCAGGGTAGAGGATTCTTGGTTGCAGATTATTCTCTTTTAGCTGTTTAAATGTGTCCTGCCATTCCCTTCTGGCCTGCAGAGTTTCTGTTGAAAGATCAGCTGTTAAACGTATGGGCTTTCCCTTGTATGTCACTGGTTGCTTTTCTCTTGCTGCTTTTAGAATTCTGTCTTTCTGTTTAGTTTGTGTTAGCTTCATTAATATGTGTCTTGATGTGTTTCTCCTCAGGTTTATTTTGTATGGTAGTTTTTGCACTTCTTGGACTTGATTGACTATTTCTTTACCCATGTTGGGGAAATTCTCAACTATAATCCCTTCATAAAATTTCTCATATCCTTTCTTTTTTTTATTCTTATTCTGGAACCCATATAATTCGAAAATTGGTGTGTTTGATATTATCCCAGAGGTCTCTGAGGCTATCCTCTGCTCTTTTCATTCTTTGAGCTTGATTCTGTTCTTCAGCAGTTACTTCCACCATTCTATCTTCCAGCTCACTTATCCGGTCTTCTGTCTCAGATACTCTGCTCTTGATTCCTTCTACAGTGTTTTTAAGTTCAGCAATTGAGTTGTTTGTCTCTGTTTGTTGTTTTTTAAATTCTTATAATTCTTTATTCAGTGGATTAGTTGATTCTTGCAATTTCTCTAAAATTCTGTTATCAGTGTTTTGGATCATCATTACTATCATTCTTCTGAATTCGCTTTCAGAAAGTTTGTCTAATTCCTCTTCATTTATTTGAACATGTGTGTTTGTAGATTGTTCCTTCGTGTGGTATTTCTCTGTTGTTTCATTGTTATTATTAATTTTTTAACTAACTCTGTTTGGGGTTTCCTTTTCCCAGACTTTGAGTTACGTCTGTCGGTGTTTGTTGTTTGGATGAGGTGTCTTATTCTGGGTGATGCTGATGATGTCAGGACTTGCATACAAGTGCTTACCTTTGTTGGAGTTCTTGCTGTCTAATGCTCTCTAGTGTTAGGTGTTCTCTGGTATTATAGAGTTTTGGGTTCAGTGTTCCCTCCCTAAAGCCCCTGGGCTTGTTCCCTGACCAGGGAATGAAGATTTCACAGCTGGTTTGTTATGCCATTAAATGATATTAAAACTTAAAAAAAAATGTGCCGATGCGGGTAGAGGATTCTTGGTTGCAGATTATTCTCTTTTAGCTGTTTAAATGTGTCCTGCCATTCCCTTCTGGCCTGCAGAGTTTCTGTTGAAAGATCAGCTGTTAAACGTATGGGCTTTCCCTTGTATGTCACTGGTTGCTTTTCTCTTGCTGCTTTTAGAATTCTGTCTTTCTGTTTAGTTTGTGTTAGCTTCATTAATATGTGTCTTGATGTGTTTCTCCTCAGGTTTATTTTGTATGGTAGTTTTTGCACTTCTTGGACTTGATTGACTATTTCTTTACCCATGTTGGGGAAATTCTCAACTATAATCCCTTCATAAAATTTCTCATATCCTTTCTTTTTTTTATTCTTATTCTGGAACCCATATAATTCGAAAATTGGTGTGTTTGATATTATCCCAGAGGTCTCTGAGGCTATCCTCTGCTCTTTTCATTCTTTGAGCTTGATTCTGTTCTTCAGCAGTTACTTCCACCATTCTATCTTCCAGCTCACTTATCCGGTCTTCTGTCTCAGATACTCTGCTCTTGATTCCTTCTACAGTGTTTTTAAGTTCAGCAATTGAGTTGTTTGTCTCTGTTTGTTGTTTTTTAAATTCTTATAATTCTTTATTCAGTGGATTAGTTGATTCTTGCAATTTCTCTAAAATTCTGTTATCAGTGTTTTGGATCATCATTACTATCATTCTTCTGAATTCGCTTTCAGAAAGTTTGTCTAATTCCTCTTCATTTATTTGAACATGTGTGTTTGTAGATTGTTCCTTCGTGTGGTATTTCTCTGTTGTTTCATTGTTATTATTAATTTTTTAACTAACTCTGTTTGGGGTTTCCTTTTCCCAGACTTTGAGTTACGTCTGTCGGTGTTTGTTGTTTGGATGAGGTGTCTTATTCTGGGTGATGCTGATGATGTCAGGACTTGCATACAAGTGCTTGCCTTCGTTGGAATTCTTGCTATTTAATGCTCTCTAGTGTTAGGTGTTCTCTGGTATTGTAGGGTTTTGGAGTCAGTGCTCCCTCCCTAAAGCCCCTGGGCTTGTTGCCTGACCAGGGAATGAAGATTTCACAGCTGGTTTGTTATGGCATTAAATGGTATTAAAACATATATACATGAATGACAAACAGAAGGTATACCTTTGACAAATGGCAATTAAAATATCATGCAAATACTATCTAGCATACTGAATTATACACACAAACATATACAGCTATAACATAACCCAAACATTCCAACCAAAAATACAGTACAATATGTTAGCACGGCAACTAGCAAAAACCAAGAATGATATCCACTAGTTAATAACGAAACTAACTAGAGTACAAATTGGAGAATGATGCTAGAGCAGGGTCCCAGCTGGGGTTAAGGCAATGAGGACAGAACAGACTAAGAAATATGATTGGGAAAAGGAAAAAGAGAAAGGGAGGATAGAAGAGAAATATAGAATAATACTTCAGAGTTAAATATATGGAGATAAAGATTTGTATTTATTAGAGTTTAGTGCTGTAGGAAAAGAGCATCAGAGAAAGCAAATAAATAGTTGTAGAGGAAGTAGTAATACATATAAAAAATTTAAAAATTAAACAGAGATAATTATATAGAAAAATATAGAAAAACAAAGAAAAACCAATAAAACCCCCACAGAACCATAAAAGACCAATGTGGAACCAGAAGTTTATACCAAAATAAAATGTGTGGTTTAAAAGGAAAAAAAAAAAATTATGTAAACTTGAATAAATTCAGTCTTACTGATAAGATTAGTGGCTTCAATAGAGTTCAATAGAGGAAACAAACAAAAAACGGAGCAGGGAGCTGAGGGGGGTTGAAAAAGAGGGAGGGGGGGAAACTGAGTGAAAAAAAGAAAAACAATAAAAAAGAATAAAAAATAAAATGAAAATTTAAAAATCCAGCAGTAACTCCAGCTCCAGACAAAACATGAAAACAGTGAATGTTTATGTTCTTCTGTCTCTTCCTGACTATTCAGGAATTATCAGTCTTTTTCTTGCCTCTGGCAGTGGTTGGATCTGAAGGCCTCTTTTACTGCTTGTTTATTTCTGCCTATTCCAGAGCTAAAAGGCCCATCCAGGCTGGTCCTGGTAGTTTCTTAATCCTTAATCCAGCTCCCTTTGTTGCTGAGTGGAGCTATATTCCCTCCCTGTAGTTTGACCAGCAGCCAAACTACAGTAGGTAAAACGGCGTCTGTCTCACAAAGGATTTATTCCCACACGCTCTATGGGAAGCACTTCTGCAGTGACCCCGACCCTGCTGTAGGCCACCGTCGACTCCCGCCACTGCGGGAGACGTCAGGTTACTCAGAGGTGAGTCTGGCTCAGCCTCATGCAGGAGCGCTATTCCCCTCTCCAGGATCCCGGTGTGCAGAGTCTCCAGTCCCACTCAGCAGCTCAATGATCGGGTTAATGATAACCTCCTTCAAAGGGAATTGAGTGCGGTCTTTCCGAGGACTGCTCAAGGGCACTTCTAGCTTAAGGCGGTACTTGGACCCTCTAAAGCAGGTCTGGCACAGTCCCTTGTGGGAGTCACCGCTCCTTTTCTGGGTCTTGATTTGCAACAGGTTTTGTGCCTTTGGCCCACCCAGCCTCTCTGGCAGGTATGAGATTTGACTTTTAAAAGCACGATTGCGCCCCTCCTACAGTCTTGTTGTGGCTTCTCCTTTGCTTTTCAATGTGGAGTATCTTTTTTGTGATTGGATCCAACCTCCTCCTGTCGATGGTTTTCAGGAACTCGTTGCAATTCAGGCGATTTTGCAGGATAGATGAGTGCACGTCCTTCTATGCTGCCATCTTAGCTCCCCCCCCTGAATGCCGAGTTTTAAGCCAGCTTTGTCACGTTCCTCTTCATTCTCCATCAAGAGGCTCTTTAGTTCCTCTTCACTTTCTGCCATTAGTGTAGTATCATCTGCATATCTGAGATTGTTGATATTTCCCCTGGAAATCTTGATTCCAGCTTGTGCTTCTCCCAGCCCCACATTTCCCATGATGTACTCTGCATATAAGTTAAATAAGCAGGGTAACAAATACAACCTTAATATACTCTTTTCTCAATTTGGAACCAGTCTGTTGTTCCATGTCCCATTCTAACTGTGGCTCCTTGACCTTCATACAGGGTTCTATGGAAGCAGATAAGGTGGTCTGGTATTCCCATCTCTTTCAGAATTTTCCACAGTTTGTTGTGATCCACACAGTCAAAGGCTTGTACATAGTCAATGAAGCAGAAGTAGATGTCTTTTCTGGAATCCACTTGCTTTTAATATGATCCAGCTGATGTTGGCAATTTGATTTGTGGTTCCTCTGGATTCTCTTACATCCAGCTTGTACATCTGGAAGTTCTTGGCTCACGGACTGTTGAAGCCTATCTTGAAGGATTTTGAGCATGACCTTGCTAGCATGTGAAATGAGCACAATTGTGCAGTGGTTTGAATATTCCTTGGCATTGCCGTTTTTCTGGGATTGGAATGTAAACTGACCTTTTCTAGTTCTGTGGCCACTGCTGAGTTTCCCAATTTTGGTGGCATGTTGAGTGCAGCACTTCAACAGCATCGTCTTTTAGGGTTTGAAATAGCTTGGCTGGAATTCCATCACCTCCATTAACTCTGTAGTAACGTACCCGAAGGCCTGCTTGACTTTACATTTGCCCATTCCTGTCTATTTTAGCTCACTGATCCCTACAGTATCAATGCTCACTCTTGCCATCTCTTGTTTGACCACTTTCAATTTGCCTTGATTCCTGGACCTAACATTTTATTTTATTATTTTTTAAAGATTTATTTATTTATTTATTTTGGGCGGGGGTTGGGGAGGGAGGGGAGCAGGCGGGCCACTTCTATTGGTCTTTCATTTCTCTATTTTCATCCGTCTTTGTTCATTGGCCTGTGTGGACCTCCCATCGTGGTGGCCTCTGTCGCTCAGAGCACCGGCTCTGGGCGCATGCGCTCAGACGTCTTAAAAGGTTTCCTCTTCACTTTCTGCCATTAGTGTAGTATCATCTGCATATCTGAGATTGTTGATATTTCCCCTGGAAATCTTGATTCCAGCTTGTGCTTCTCCCAGCCCCACATTTCCCATGATGTACTCTGCATATAAGTTAAATAAGCAGGGTAACAAATACAACCTTAATATACTCTTTTCTCAATTTGGAACCAGTCTGTTGTTCCATGTCCCATTCTAACTGTGGCTCCTTGACCTTCATACAGGGTTCTATGGAAGCAGATAAGGTGGTCTGGTATTCCCATCTCTTTCAGAATTTTCCACAGTTTGTTGTGATCCACACAGTCAAAGGCTTGTACATAGTCAATGAAGCAGAAGTAGATGTCTTTTCTGGAATCCACTTGCTTTTAATATGATCCAGCTGATGTTGGCAATTTGATTTGTGGTTCCTCTGGATTCTCTTACATCCAGCTTGTACATCTGGAAGTTCTTGGCTCACGGACTGTTGAAGCCTATCTTGAAGGATTTTGAGCATGACCTTGCTAGCATGTGAAATGAGCACAATTGTGCAGTGGTTTGAATATTCCTTGGCATTGCCGTTTTTCTGGGATTGGAATGTAAACTGACCTTTTCTAGTTCTGTGGCCACTGCTGAGTTTCCCAATTTTGGTGGCATGTTGAGTGCAGCACTTCAACAGCATCGTCTTTTAGGGTTTGAAATAGCTTGGCTGGAATTCCATCACCTCCATTAACTCTGTAGTAACGTACCCGAAGGCCTGCTTGACTTTACATTTGCCCATTCCTGTCTATTTTAGCTCACTGATCCCTACAGTATCAATGCTCACTCTTGCCATCTCTTGTTTGACCACTTTCAATTTGCCTTGATTCCTGGACCTAACATTTTATTTTATTATTTTTTAAAGATTTATTTATTTATTTATTTTGGGCGGGGGTTGGGGAGGGAGGGGAGCAGGCGGGCCACTTCTATTGGTCTTTCATTTCTCTATTTTCATCCGTCTTTGTTCATTGGCCTGTGTGGACCTCCCATCGTGGTGGCCTCTGTCGCTCAGAGCACCGGCTCTGGGCGCATGCGCTCCAGAGCTCCAGCTCGGTGATTGGACACATGGGTCCAGCCGCTCCGCAGCACGTGGGATCTTCCCAGGCCAGGGATCTAACCGGCGCCCCTTGCACTGCAAGGCGGTGTCCTTACCCACTGGACCACCAGGGGATGCCCTGGACCTAACATTTTAGGTCCCTATGCAATATTGTTCTTTACAGCATCAGAACTTTACTTTCACCACCAGACTTTATGGTAGGTTTTTAATATGTAATAAGTCTTATTCAGTCTATTTTTATCTTTTAAAATGGCTTTGGCTTTTTTATACATTTATTTTTCCATATGAGCTTGGATATCATTTTATCTGCTTCTAAGAAATGGTGACATTTGGATCAATTGGCATTACTAACATTACATAGTACTTCATATTTAATTTTCCCATCCAGACCATGGCCTTTTTCTCAGTTCAGGACAGGATTTTGTGTTCTTAAATAAGATTTTGTAATTTCCTTCACATAAGTCTCACGTTACTTTCTTAATAATTCCTAGGTATAATTCTTGGCTATTGTAAACTTTTTCCTATTTATAGTACAACTTCTTGTTGAAAATATAGGGAAAATACACATCTGCAAGCCCACTCTGCACCCTAGCTCATACTCTCTCCTTTCTTGCTTCTCAGACAGTGGAGCTACTTGCCACGGAAGCCTCCCCAGCATTGGGCCTTCTCAGATCTTCCCCTCGTGTCTTCTTGGACTGATTTCTTCTCATGCTCTAGGTCTGGACTGCAGCGTCACCTCCTCAGGGTCTCTCTTCCTTCATCAGAAATTTCCTCACCACCATTTGCATTTGTATATTTCCATAGAAATACTTAGACTTGATTTTAAAATCCATGGAAACAGGCTTTTTCTCATGACTGCATTATGGGTCTGGTGTGAGGGGTGTTCAGTGAGCACTGAGGTGGTTCATAGGTCAATTCTTTGATTTCATTTTTAAAAATCACTTCCAGTATTTTCAGTTTCTTCTTCACGTGCTACTGTCTTATCTGTCACTGTACCTTTTTTTTTTTTTTTTAAAGATTTATTTATTTATGGGGGGGCGGGTGGGGAGGGAGGGGGCAGGCGGGCTACTTCTATTGGTCTTTCATTTGTCTATTTTCATCCATCTTTGTTCTTTGGCCCGTGTGGGCCTCAACATCGCGGTGGCCTCTTGTTGCAGAGCACCGGCTCTGGGCGCATGCGCTCCAGAGCTCCGGCTCGGCAATTGGACACATCGGTCCAGCCGCTCCGCGGCATGTGGGATCCTCCCAGGTCAGGGATTGAACCGGCACCCCTTGCACTGCAAGGCGGTTTCCCTACCCACTGGACCACCAGAGAAGCCCCCATCACTGTACCTTTAAAGCTGAGCTCCTCCTCCTCCCGAGTATCATCTAGATTTTCTTTATATGGTATCATTGTTCTCTTTTTACTCCAACCTGTTTTTCACTCACCTACTGAGATGGCTGCTTTAAACATTCCCATGACGTCTTCATAAGTCCAGGGTCCCCATCTCAGTCTTTACTGTCTTCAGTTTCTTTGTAACTGTTGACTACTGGAACTTGCCAGTCTTCTGGTATAGGTCCTTCCTGGTTTTCCTTCTTTTATGAGCTTCCTTGTCCTTCCTCCCTGGCTGCTGCTGCCTTTTCTCCACCCCTGGGGTACTCAGCTCTACTTCCAGCACTACAAGCACTGTGTGGGTGTGTGCTTGCTTGCTCTGTCATGTCGGACTCTTTGCAACCCTTTGGACCATAGCCTGCCATGCTCCCCATCCGTGGAATTTTTCAGGCAAGAATACTAGAGTGGGTTGCTACCTCCCTTTTCCAGGGGGATCTTCCCAACCCAGGGAGTGAACTCATGTTCTCCTGTCTCCTGCATTGCAGGTAGATTCTTTACCTGCTGCTTATTAACTCAAGAACAATAAAATTGAGTGATCTGTACTACCACATTGAGCAACACAGGTAGAATCTGTCTTCCTGGAGCTCAGGGTCCAGCAGGAGACTGGAAGTAAATCAGAAGCCACACAAAGCATTGTGCGGCAGCGGGGTCAGCGACAAAGGAAAGCATGGGATGCTATCTGAGCAGCTCTGGTGGATACAGGAAGTTTGGGCTTCCCGGTGGCTCAGATGGGAAGGAAGCTGCCTAGAAATGCAGGAGACTTGGGTTTGATCCCTGGGTTGAAGAGATCCCCTATGGGGGCGGGTGGGGAGGGAGCGGAGCACGCTGGCTACTTCTATTGGTCTTTCATTTGTCTATTTTCATCCATCTTTGTTCTTTGGCCCGTGTGGGCCTCAACATCGCGGTGGCCTCTTGTTGCAGAGCACCGGCTCTGGGCGCATGCGCTCCAGAGCTCCGGCTCGGCAATTGGACACATCGGTCCAGCCGCTCCGCGGCATGTGGGATCCTCCCAGGTCAGGGATTGAACCGGCACCCCTTGCACTGCAAGGCGGTTTCCCTACCCACTGGACCACCAGAGAAGCCCCCATCACTGTACCTTTAAAGCTGAGCTCCTCCTCCTCCCGAGTATCATCTAGATTTTCTTTATATGGTATCATTGTTCTCTTTTTACTCCAACCTGTTTTTCACTCACCTACTGAGATGGCTGCTTTAAACATTCCCATGACGTCTTCATAAGTCCAGGGTCCCCATCTCAGTCTTTACTGTCTTCAGTTTCTTTGTAACTGTTGACTACTGGAACTTGCCAGTCTTCTGGTATAGGTCCTTCCTGGTTTTCCTTCTTTTATGAGCTTCCTTGTCCTTCCTCCCTGGCTGCTGCTGCCTTTTCTCCACCCCTGGGGTACTCAGCTCTACTTCCAGCACTACAAGCACTGTGTGGGTGTGTGCTTGCTTGCTCTGTCATGTCGGACTCTTTGCAACCCTTTGGACCATAGCCTGCCATGCTCCCCATCCGTGGAATTTTTCAGGCAAGAATACTAGAGTGGGTTGCTACCTCCCTTTTCCAGGGGGATCTTCCCAACCCAGGGAGTGAACTCATGTTCTCCTGTCTCCTGCATTGCAGGTAGATTCTTTACCTGCTGCTTATTAACTCAAGAACAATAAAATTGAGTGATCTGTACTACCACATTGAGCAACACAGGTAGAATCTGTCTTCCTGGAGCTCAGGGTCCAGCAGGAGACTGGAAGTAAATCAGAAGCCACACAAAGCATTGTGCGGCAGCGGGGTCAGCGACAAAGGAAAGCATGGGATGCTATCTGAGCAGCTCTGGTGGATACAGGAAGTTTGGGCTTCCCGGTGGCTCAGATGGGAAGGAAGCTGCCTAGAAATGCAGGAGACTTGGGTTTGATCCCTGGGTTGAAGAGATCCCCAGAAAGGAACAGGCTCCCCACTTCAGGATTCTTGTCTAGGGAACCCCACGGACAGAGGAGCATGGTGGGCAGCAATCCACGGGGTCGCACAGAGTGGGACAACGACCAACCGACTAACCTGGAAGGTCAGTGGGTTTCTTTCTGGCCAAGAAGGAAGAGCTATTCAAGCAGTACTGGCCCTAAGGTAAGAAAGAACTTGAGACCCTTGAAAACCAGTCCTGTGGGCTAGAAGAGAACATCAGGCAAAAGCAGATGAAGCCTAGAACCAGAAAAGATGTGTATGCTATAACAGCAGCTCCTTTGAACAGGAATTACTTCGTACTAGGCATTGCACTCAGCCTCCCATAAAACACGCTGCAGTTTCTCATAGAATTGGGAATTCACATCCCTACTTTATACCTGAGAAAGCAAGGATTCGAGAAATAATGTAGGAACAGGATTATGCTTCTGGGAAGGGCAGAAAACGATTTTTTTAATATAAATAGTTAAAAAACCCTGGTTACTAATCTTTCAATTTCTTTTTCACTTTATTTTTCTCTTAAGGATTAAAATTAAATTTAAGAGGCTCAGGTGAACAATGAAATGGGTGTGTAAGAAAACTGAAAAGAAAGATAAATATCTCAATTAAAAATAAACTTCAAAAGCTTTCCCATCTTTCTTTGAGAAATAATCTCAGGAGTCTGTTTAAATTGATCATTAATCATACCAGGAATTCATATGTAATCAGAAATAGATAACAATTCCATGGTTGTTTTTTAAATTTGGCTGTGCCAATGTGGGGTCTTTAGTTGTGACATGTGTGATCTAATTCTCTGACAAGGGAGAGAACTCAGGCCCCCCTGCATTGGGAGCAGAGTCTTAAGCCCTGTACCACCAGGCAAGCCCCCATGGATTTTTAAGAATCATTAATTTATTTTTGGCTGTGCTGGGTTACTGTTGTTGCATGAGCTCTCTCTGGTTCTGGCAGGGGTACTCATGAGCTTCTCCTGGTGGCGGCTTCTCGTGTTGTGGAGCACAGGCCCTGGGCGCACAGGCTTCAGTAGTTGCAGCGTGCGGGGTCCTAAGTTGTGGTGCACGGGCTCCACGGGGTGGAGTCTTCCTGGAGTGGGTAATGAACCCATGTCGCGTGCCCCGGCAGCAGTTTCCTAACCCCTGGCCCCAGGGAAGTCCACCCATCAGTGGACGAGCTTTCCTGGCAGTCATCTATAACAGGCCATCATTTTGACTTTCAAGTTGCTGCATCAGTTTGGTAATGGTAACGGTTCCACCTATGGTCAGTGCAGCTATTTGAACACCTATGGCTGGTATGGACCTTTCTAATTAACAAACATACTTTTTTTTTTTTTGGCTATTCTGGGTTTTCACTGCTGCTGCAGGCTCTTGTCTACTGTCAGGAAGTGGGGGCTACTCTCTAGCTGAGGTGAGCAGGCTTCTTGCTGTGGAGCTCTGGCTCTAGGGCACACGGGCTTCAGTAGTTGTGGCCCATGGGCTCCATAGCTGCAGCTCCGAGGCTCTAGAGCTCAGGCTCCATAGTTGTGGCTACCGTCTTAGCTGCTCTGCAGTATGTGGGATCTTCCCGGATCAGGGATTGAATCTGTCTCCTGCATTGGCAGGTGAACTGAGCTACCAGGGAAGACCTAATTAACATAATTTGAAATAAGAGTTTAACTAGTCTCACACTATCTTGAGCGTAGGCTTTCCTGTGGCTTACGATCACACACACACACACACACTCACACACTGACTTCAGGGTCGCCATTACTGACCCTAGGTTATAAAGTGAGCTCTTCGCTACCCCTCTTTGGAATGTGATCCTGATGTGGAAGGCTCACTCTACCCCCAGCCCAGCAGACTTTATCCCATTAGGATTTTTCAGCTCCAGAGTTTCAGGCATGGCAGCAACTGTCACTTAACATGTGAAAAGAACCTTCAAACCATCTGTAACATCAGGGGGGGTATATTACAGTGGCTGAAGTAGAATCTGTTGCCTGAGTTTTAGTTAATGCATATTTAAAAGTTTCCTTCTTAGGGTCTGTCAGCCCTCCATGCTCCTACCCTAACTGTTTCAGTTCTTAAGCGTCTCCAAAATGATAAAGAGTTCGTGGAAATGAATTCATGGACAATTCACAGAAATGAATTAAATTCTTCTGTAGGTTAACTGTTGAGTGAAATAAACAATGGTAGACTTTAGGGGAATCACAGATACATTACAGACTTTTATTATGCTTATTTTTTAATTTTATATTTTTATTTATATTAGGGTATTATACAATTTTCAAAGCTAACAATAGAATTTTTTTTTTAGTAGGTGTATTTGAAGCGTAACAAAAGTATTTCACAAAAGTCCATATTACAGTACTATTGAAAATATGAGGCATAAGATAGTTACTCATTGGTGGGATATAATACATTCATTTTAAAGACAAAACATTTAATATGAATAACATTTTGGTTAAAATAAATATGCAAATGTTAACAGCAACACCTGATGTGTATGTGGATACAAAGACGGTGTTTTGTAATGGAGACCACGTAGAACGGTGAGCGGTCGTGCAGTGGCTGCCGAACGTCACTACCTTCAGCCGCCGCACACTGTGGAGCACTTCTGTACATGGGACGGGCACAGGGAGACCCTTCGCCTGCCCCTCCTAGGCCTCGGCACACGGGCCAGTCACCCTGCGTGCGCCCTGGGGAACTGGTCCACCAAGGCCTAGCTGTGGTTTAGAAAGCACAGGTACCTTTCGCTTTACTGTTCCTCATATCAAGTCGGATGTTTCTTCACTTAGTCCATACAAAATGTACTTAGAAATACAAAGAGAACATTTTATAGGTGATCATAAAAATTAAAAACTTCTAATCATCTTCATAGTTCTTTGGAACCATCCTGTTCTGAATTACAATTTGTTTTGTGCACAGTGGTTTCAAGAGAAAGATGAACACTTAGATTAAAAAAAATAAAATATGCAAGACAAAAAGGTTCCACATCTAGAAAACAATAATGGATTCCCCTGATCATTAAATTCTTTCCAACTATTTCCTTATAGCAGACAATTCCCTTAGAAGTTTACCTCTCTGATTAGGCCTGTGAGGGGTTCAGGAGACGAGGTTTAGATCTGGGTGTTTTTAGAGATTGCAAGAGAAAGGAGCCTATCTGTTCCAATGAGAGAACATCTCGTCTCACCAATCACATCACATTAAAATGAACATGACACCAAGGTCAACAGACAGTTCTACTCGTCACTCTGGAGACGAGTGTGTGGGTGCCCGGCGCCGCTCAGTCACTTCCGTCTGGGAGAAGCCGCGCCCCTGCCCTCAGCTTCAGAATGACCAGCTCTCCTCCACCCGCCCTGGGGTAGAATCACCCTCATTCACAGATGATACTGTAGCTAATTACAAAAGAAGTTTAAAATGTACAAAGGGCGAAGTGTAAAGTTTACGTATGATGTGAAAGTATTCATGTGATTGTAAGAAAAACACTTCTATGAAAAAATCCAGCCAGCAGTTCTCTGAGCACGAGGGCTTCCCGTGGGCAGGACTGCCGTGTAAGGTTCTGTGCTGGTCCAGGGCCCTGAGGTGGTGACGGGCTCACGGCCTGCGAGCGGGCACCACGAACACACAGGCATCCAGGGCGAGCATCTCCATGACGGCAGGTACTAAACTCTGCCCGCTTCCTCAAGCTACACCAACGTGGCGCCTCCGGCAGCTTCAGGCACACACACAGTACTTAGCCTAGAAGCTTCTAAACAGAAACATTTAGCTCGTAAAACTTGTGGCTGCAGCAGTGGCCAGTTCTCATTTCTTTAGCGTATTCTAAGATGGCAGCCTCGTCAGATGGACTGAAACGGTGCCCGTGTTCACAGGACAGGACAACGCACACCCCTCGTCCTTCCCGACGAGACACCCACACACACGGGGGGGTGGCCTAAATCTTAAAAAGTAAAAAAAAAAGTGTTTTCCATCTAGGAAAAATGTTGGCATACCAAGTATTTTTTGAAGGCTATTATGTTGTCAGAACATCTGAAACATTAGTGGATAAAAAATGCACATACAATATAAATAGGAAAGTAACTTGAATATAAAAATTTCTGAAGGGGACCAATCAGGATTTCAGTAAAATCTATGAATAAAAACCTATGCTTATACTATAGTGCACAATCATGGGAAGAGCATTTAAAGTCATAAAGGAGCTGAAGTACAGTACTGCAGGATTATTCAAATACTAGTCTTCAATGTACAAACACGAGTAAAAACACACAAAAAAGCCTCGGGCAATGTGCAACTTTAAAAACTACCATCACACCAGCCAAACAAATCCTTAACCACTTTTTAAATGGATTCATTTATACCATTTTAATGCAAGGAGGACATCAAAATACTAAAATAATAATAATAATAAAGCAGAAAACTCTTCAGTGTCTGACTCACATTTTGTCCCCAAATCTTTTCACATTTAATAGTCTTATTTTGAATGTATAAGCTAAGGACTTTAAATTTCTCAAATAGTTCATGAAACAGTTCATGAACAAATAGAATTCAGGTCTATATTTAGCTTTAAGAATTCTACTTGAAAGCTACAATGCTAAGAAATAAAACACATACTTCAAACTTCTTAAAATAGCCATCACCAAAGCTCACAGCTGTGTTCATCTCAGGTGGCTGTAAATGACCGAGAAGCACACGCCACGCGTTCACTGTCCTCGGGCTCGCGCGCTCCGAGGGGGCCGGCCGAGCCGCCACGTTTGGCACTGGGGGTCTATCTGAACCGGCTTATCAGCACAAAACTAGAAATAATTCTAAAAATTACTCTAAGAGTGATTTAATTCTTCAGCCATTAAAGCCATCATGGGTCTCCTGCTCTCCTACCGTGCAACCCGACTATTCCAGAGTCACTGGAGTTTGCAAGAAGGTGACTGAAACTGGTACAAAATGAAGCTTAAATGAAAACTGGTTAAGGATTCAAAGCACGTGGGCTCCGGGGGACGACTGTGAGGCCGCTCCTCCAGCGGGGCCGGCGGCGGCTCTGCCGGCTGCGCTCAGGCGCTGGCGCTGCAGGCGTGCATCCGCTGGGCCACGTCGTACACGTAGGTGATGTCCGGCCGCTTCTCCGGGTCCGGGTTGATGCACGTGTTCACCAGCTGCCGCAGCTGCAGAGAAGGAAACACAACCTGCTTCAGGGACCTCCGGCCAGGTGCAGGGGGGCACTCTGCGCAGCTGCGGGGTCCACAGGGGCCCACGTGCTGCCTGCCAGGCGGCAGTGTCTGAGTACCTAAGCTGTGCATTCTGAGACGCGTGCTCAGGGGTGACACGCCCGTGTCAAGCAAAGGGTACTGTCCACACCCAGAGGCTCCACTGGGACCTGATGATCTTTCACAGAAGTGGGGTCCAGGACAGCACTCAGGTGAGACAGTAAGTTTTAAACTCCAGATCTCCGAATTATCAGTAACCGTAGGTCTCTGCATATTACTGCCTCTATAAATCACTACAGCCACCTTCACTGTAAGTTCAAATGTTAATAATCTGCTTATTATATCCCTGAATTTACACAAAGAAATTAGGATTCATGACTATCACATACATTTACCATAAACCAATTTATATGTATGTATATATGTAAAGTTTTTATTAAAGCAAAACACTCCTTCAAACTAAGAGTAATAATTACAAGCCAGCTAGGTAACAAGCACTGCTCTCATCCTCAGGCGTATGACGCTGTCCTTACAACTCATCTTACAGCTGGAGGACTGAGGGTGCCTGCTTAGTTACGTTGCAGAAGAGGGTGCATGTCAAAAAATTAAACATCCTTCCATCGGACCCTACAGCCAATGAGTGAAGATACGGAATTTCATTCTTAACTCTGCTGTGATTTAGGAAACCACCCGATCTCACAATCTGGTCTTTCACAGAACAAGCCAGATCAAGAGCGAGAACCAGATTCCTCTGCCTGTAAGAGCGCCCCTCCCTTTTTTTGGCCACTTCTACTGGTCTTTCATTTCTCTGTTTTCATCCATCTTTGTTCTTTGGCCCGTGTGGGCCTCCCATCGCGGTGGCCTCTGTCGTCACAGAGCGCCGGCTCTGGGTGCACGCGCTCCAGAGCTCCGGCTTGGTCGTTGGACACATTGGTCCAGCTGTTCCACAGCGTGGGATCTTCCCAGGCCAGGGATGGAACTGCACCCTTGCGCAGGGTCCTACCCACTGGACCACCAGGGCAGCCCAAGAGCGTCTTTATAAACTACTCACACCCTCTGAACATTTCCGTGCTGGCATGCGTCCCCGGTGGGACCTGATAAAAAAATCTTCCCCCCAGGTGCAGGGGCACTCTGCGCAGCTGCGGGGTCCACAGGGGCCCACGTGCTGCCTGCCAGGCGGCAGTGTCTGAGTACCTAAGCTGTGCATTCTGAGACGCGTGCTCAGGGGTGACACGCCCGTGTCAAGCAAAGGGTACTGTCCACACCCAGAGGCTCCACTGGGACCTGATGATCTTTCACAGAAGTGGGGTCCAGGACAGCACTCAGGTGAGACAGTAAGTTTTAAACTCCAGATCTCCGAATTATCAGTAACCGTAGGTCTCTGCATATTACTGCCTCTATAAATCACTACAGCCACCTTCACTGTAAGTTCAAATGTTAATAATCTGCTTATTATATCCCTGAATTTACACAAAGAAATTAGGATTCATGACTATCACATACATTTACCATAAACCAATTTATATGTATGTATATATGTAAAGTTTTTATTAAAGCAAAACACTCCTTCAAACTAAGAGTAATAATTACAAGCCAGCTAGGTAACAAGCACTGCTCTCATCCTCAGGCGTATGACGCTGTCCTTACAACTCATCTTACAGCTGGAGGACTGAGGGTGCCTGCTTAGTTACGTTGCAGAAGAGGGTGCATGTCAAAAAATTAAACATCCTTCCATCGGACCCTACAGCCAATGAGTGAAGATACGGAATTTCATTCTTAACTCTGCTGTGATTTAGGAAACCACCCGATCTCACAATCTGGTCTTTCACAGAACAAGCCAGATCAAGAGCGAGAACCAGATTCCTCTGCCTGTAAGAGCGCCCCCCCTCCCCTTTTTTTTTTGGCCACTTCTACTGGTCTTTCATTTCTCTGTTTTCATCCATCTTTGTTCTTTGGCCCGTGTGGGCCTCCCATCGCAGTGGCCTCTGTTGCCGCAGAGCGCCGGCTCTGGGTGCACGCGCTCCAGAGCTCCGGCTCGGTGATTGGACACATCGGTCCAGCTGTTCCACAGCGCGTGGGATCTTCCCAGGCCAGGGATGGAACCGGCACCCCTTGCACCGCAAGGCAGGGTCCTTACCCACTGGACCACCAGGGCAGCCCAAGAGCGTCTTTATAAACTACTCACACCCTCTGAAAGTCTGCATTAATCTTCCTCGCCATGTGCTGGCATGCAGTTAGATGATCAAATTACTGTAGTTTCAACTTCCACCGTGAAGACCTTTTTCATCTGGAAGAGACACTCGTCCGACTAAAGTCTGTGAGCAGAGGATGGCAGCAGTGCAGTGGGGAGGCCACGGCCAGTCAGAAAGAGGCTGTGGAGGCTGGCTTGCTCCAGCCCTGCGCCCTGAGGGCAGGCGCTGTCTCTGAGGCGGCTTTCCCTTTGCTCAGGACAGGGCTGGGGCAGAGGACCTGTAAAGACCCTCCTGGCTCTGGCCTCAGGGGATGATTCTGCCAGAGTAGAGCTGAAGCAGTCACCTCACATCTGGAGGTTCAACCACACCAATGCCCACGGCAGGCCCACCGCGAGGGGCCCGGGTGCCACCGTCTGCTCCCCACAGAGGCGTCGGGGACAGCGGTCCGTATCCTGACGGGGTGTGGCCTACACCAGGCTCTGTGCTGGAGTGATCTCAGCCGGAAAGAGGTACGCTCTGTGCCGCTTAACAGAAAAACAAACTCATCCAGTTATCCACAGCACAGAAAACAGGAGGAAAGCATTCATACTGACGCTCACATTCTAACAGGCTACCTAGCGGCCGGAAATTTTGTTTAGAGACCAAAATGACAAAAGCAGCAGGAAGGATAACTCTGACACCAAACTCACTCTGTTTCACCAAGACACTCACAGACGTATAGCCCTTTTTTGACTGAATAAAACCGCTCCAGAAACCTTACTTTTCCTGCCTAATAAGTGGAGACAAGGTTTATGTTCCGGTCCACTGTGCACATGAGGGACCCTCGCGTGCCCCTGCCACGAGGCGGAAGCAGCCGAGGCCCCGGGCCCTCGGGGTTCAATGCCAGGTCCTGGTCTCTAGGGAGAGGCTCGCCGGGCTAGGGCGTCTCTTGAGTGTCACTTGAGAGGTGAGTTACTAGGTTCTGAGGGAGACGGCGGATCCGGGGATGAGAGGTGGTCCTGCAGAGGAGGCACGAGCCTCTCAGCGCCTCTGGGACCCTCGGCCGGGCAGCAGTTCGGGCAGACGCGGCGGCTTTGACGCGAGGTCTCAGCCTGACTGGCCGTGTGGTTTACTGTGGGTAAGCCAGCAGAACAGAGCCTGCGGCCGCGGGTCCTCGTCAGGGGACACGTGATGGTAGAGTGAACAGAGATGTCAATATCCAAAAGCGGGAACCCAGGGCGTCCTGAGGTGTGTGCTACCTCCTGTCAAACCTGCGACGAGGAAGGACACTTAGGGAAGGCCCCCGGGGAGGACAGGCCATCCCCGTAACCTGGGGTAACCCACATCTACCACTGCTCAGTCCGGCCCCCAGAGGGCTGCGCTGGGGGCACGCTGGATCACCCTGCTGCCAAACCCCTTTCCACACCACGCTCTAATGCCTGCTTTTGGCTTTTACCAAAAATCACTGAGTGTATTTGCTATACGACTGCATTGCAAGACCACGCTGGGTGCACTCCTCACAGGCCTTTACAGCAGATCAGGTGCTCAGTCGTGTCCAACTCTCGGCAACCCCATGGACTGCAGCACCCCAAGCTTCCCTCTACTCCCAGCGCAATTCAGGAGGAGGAAACTCCACCTTCTCTGAGGGACAGGACGGTACACGTCCCTCCTTAGGAACAGAAATGAGCGCTTCCATCTCCCCCCACACCACGCAGACCCCGCCACAGCTGCTCCGTCGGCTGACAGGCTGTTTACCTGCCCTCCTCTCTGGGGTTCTGAGCTGGATTTGTTTCCATTTTAATACGCTGTAGGCTGTGTCTTCTACTGCCCCAGTTCTTCACTTGGTGGCGGTTTCTCTGATTGCTCATCGCTACTGGCTGTTCTAAAGGCACATTTCAGGAGACACAGGAGCCTGCTGCAGGAAAGCCAGGTGCCATGGTCTTTTGGTAAAGGATGTGGGGGAAAATCACAACAAATAACTTACCAACTGCCATGGGCCACGTTTTACGCCTTTAACTTAACAGTTTGATTCCGAACACAGGGGAACGCACCCGGATCCAGGCAGAGCCTCCCGTCCTCCAGAGGACAGTGAGTATGGGCGCTCCCCGCTCTTCCCGAGCTGCGCACAGGTGCAGTGTCTCTGCCACAGGGCAGAGCCACCTGTGCTGCTGACCTGACGAGGCGGGGATAGAGCCACCGCCCCCCCAGTGGAGCACCACTGGGAGACTGGGTCGGGGGCGCAGCCCTAAGCAGGGGACAAGGAGAACGCTCACCTTTGCGAGGCTTTCCAGGTGGCACTGGTGGTCAAGGACCCGCCGGCCAATGCAGGAGACAAAGAGGTGTGGTCTCCCTGGTCAGGAAGCTCCCCTGGAGGAGGGCACGGCCCCCAGGCCAGTGTTCCCGCCTGGAGAATCCCAGGCACAGAGGAGCCTGGCCGGCCACAGTCCACGGGGTCACAGAGAGTCAGACAGGACTGAAGGGATTCGGCACACACACATACTCCACCTGTCAGCAGTTAGACAGCTGCACTACTTACTGACAGGCTGCCTCACTTACTACTCTGGCTGCACATCTATGGCTGGTGGACAGTCCAGAGGCCACACTGCGAGACCAAGGTGATCCTAGGAAGGGGCAGCTGTTTCTAAGTTTCCAGTGGACAACTGGAACCTAGTCTCCTGAACATGTTCAGATATTAGATTACAAGAAAGAGGAATAAGTAAAACATTTCATGTTAAGACACTTCATAGTTGACGTTATCGTGAGAAAACTGTTTAGTCTGCGTTACTTTACACATTTATAAAAACATGTACTTTGTTGTTTTTAAATTGTTCTGTAGAACAACCTAAAAATAAGGTAAAACAAAAGTCTGAACGTATAGGAGCTTTTAAGAAATCAGAAGAAAATACTGATATTATAAATGCTGCAAGTATTTGAATGAGAAAAGGCATATAAAGTAAAAGTAAAATGAATTCTCTGACAAATCTTAAGGATTATGAAGTCACAACTCATATGGGAATAAATGAATTAAGTAGAGGACATCACACGTTTCTTAAACCAGAGCTGCGCACAGGTGCCAGTGGTTCACAACTCTTGCCATCACGTTACGCCTTTAACTTAACAGTTTGATTCCGAACACAGGGGCGCACCGGATCCATGCAGAGCCTCCCGTCCTCCAGAGGACAGTGAGTATGGGCGCTCCCCGCTCTTCCCGAGCTGCGCACAGGTGCAGTGTCTCTGCCACAGGGCAGAGCCACCTGTGCTGCTGACCTGACGAGGCGGGGATAGAGCCACCGCCCCCCCAGTGGAGCACCACTGGGAGACTGGGTCGGGGGCGCAGCCCTAAGCAGGGGACAAGGAGAACGCTCACCTTTGCGAGGCTTTCCAGGTGGCACTGGTGGTCAAGGACCCGCCGGCCAATGCAGGAGACAAAGAGGTGTGGTCTCCCTGGTCAGGAAGCTCCCCTGGAGGAGGGCACGGCCCCCAGGCCAGTGTTCCCGCCTGGAGAATCCCAGGCACAGAGGAGCCTGGCCGGCCACAGTCCACGGGGTCACAGAGAGTCAGACAGGACTGAAGGGATTCGGCACACACACATACTCCACCTGTCAGCAGTTAGACAGCTGCACTACTTACTGACAGGCTGCCTCACTTACTACTCTGGCTGCACATCTATGGCTGGTGGACAGTCCAGAGGCCACACTGCGAGACCAAGGTGATCCTAGGAAGGGGCAGCTGTTTCTAAGTTTCCAGTGGACAACTGGAACCTAGTCTCCTGAACATGTTCAGATATTAGATTACAAGAAAGAGGAATAAGTAAAACATTTCATGTTAAGACACTTCATAGTTGACGTTATCGTGAGAAAACTGTTTAGTCTGCGTTACTTTACACATTTATAAAAACATGTACTTTGTTGTTTTTAAATTGTTCTGTAGAACAACCTAAAAATAAGGTAAAACAAAAGTCTGAACGTATAGGAGCTTTTAAGAAATCAGAAGAAAATACTGATATTATAAATGCTGCAAGTATTTGAATGAGAAAAGGCATATAAAGTAAAAGTAAAATGAATTCTCTGACAAATCTTAAGGATTATGAAGTCACAACTCATATGGGAATAAATGAATTAAGTAGAGGACATGCTACCAGTCTGATCGGTATGCTTCTAAAGAAACACCAGCGCATACCGGCTGGCACCGGAACTGTTAACGGGTGTCAGCACGAGGGGAGGACACGGCTCCCGGGCGCGGCCTGGCGCTGGGCGCGGACTCGCCTCTCGACAGAGGGCCCCGCGCGCCTGGTGCTGCCGCCTGCTCACCCACCCTACCCGCTTCGAGACCCGCTGTGCCGTGCCAGCCTCCCCGGGACACACAGCAGCACCCCCAGGTTTACGTATGACGAGGGTGAATCCAAGAGCAGGCCACAGCGTCACTAGTGGCTGACTTGTGGGCGGCGGGGCGTGAAGCCCTCCCGCAGGGCAGCGTTAGACGGTGGTGCGGCGGCCCAGCCCACGGCGGACGAGCACTCAGCGTCCTCTGAGGCCTCTTACAGGAGGTGAGGGGGTGCGCGGGGTCCCAAAGGACGCGCGGAAGGGCGGGTGCTGTTCAGGACGCCCCGTGGAGCTGCAAGTCCCCAGCATCACTTCAGAGGCGTCAGTGAACACAGGACCTGCCTATGCGTGTTTTTTAAACAAAAATGAAACAGTTCAAAGCTGTCCTCTTGCATGGCAACTCCGAGTGAAGAAGAGGGTCAACTGATAGTATAAAGGATGCAAGTACCAAACTTCCTGAAGCCATTTTCAGGAAGGAAGATGTCATTAACGAGTGTTTGAGGTAACACGTAGTGTTAGTTTTCATAAATAATGGCACTGTATAGATTATACCTAATATTACTAGCTATCTTTCTACACTTGGAAGTAAACTAGTCTTTGGACTTCCCTCATGGTCCTGTGACTTCTCACGCCCGGTGCAGGGGCCTGGGTCTGATGCTGGTCAGGCAACCAGACCCCCATGCCATAACTAAGAGGGGGAGCAGTCAAATATTTTTTTAAAAAAACAAAATAAACTATTCTCATCTCACCAATGGATTACACATTTATAAGAACTAGAGAAATATTTGCGAAAAGATGTATTTCCAAACATCATTTGTGCCATATAATGTTTCTCATTTAAATATTCTTATAGAACTGTTTAGCTTGGTCAAGTGAAAAAAGTTTCAAAACATCATTCGGTAGGGGAATGAATTAAGTAGAGGACATGCTACCAGTCTGATCGGTATGCTTCTAAAGAAACACCAGCGCATACCGGCTGGCACCGGAACTGTTAACGGGTGTCAGCACGAGGGGAGGACACGGCTCCCGGGCGCGGCCTGGCGCTGGGCGCGGACTCGCCTCTCGACAGAGGGCCCCGCGCGCCTGGTGCTGCCGCCTGCTCACCCACCCTACCCGCTTCGAGACCCGCTGTGCCGTGCCAGCCTCCCCGGGACACACAGCAGCACCCCCAGGTTTACGTATGACGAGGGTGAATCCAAGAGCAGGCCACAGCGTCACTAGTGGCTGACTTGTGGGCGGCGGGGCGTGAAGCCCTCCCGCAGGGCAGCGTTAGACGGTGGTGCGGCGGCCCAGCCCACGGCGGACGAGCACTCAGCGTCCTCTGAGGCCTCTTACAGGAGGTGAGGGGGTGCGCGGGGTCCCAAAGGACGCGCGGAAGGGCGGGTGCTGTTCAGGACGCCCCGTGGAGCTGCAAGTCCCCAGCATCACTTCAGAGGCGTCAGTGAACACAGGACCTGCCTATGCGTGTTTTTTAAACAAAAATGAAACAGTTCAAAGCTGTCCTCTTGCATGGCAACTCCGAGTGAAGAAGAGGGTCAACTGATAGTATAAAGGATGCAAGTACCAAACTTCCTGAAGCCATTTTCAGGAAGGAAGATGTCATTAACGAGTGTTTGAGGTAACACGTAGTGTTAGTTTTCATAAATAATGGCACTGTATAGATTATACCTAATATTACTAGCTATCTTTCTACACTTGGAAGTAAACTAGTCTTTGGACTTCCCTCATGGTCCTGTGACTTCTCACGCCCGGTGCAGGGGCCTGGGTCTGATGCTGGTCAGGCAACCAGACCCCCATGCCATAACTAAGAGGGGGAGCAGTCAAATATTTTTTTAAAAAAACAAAATAAACTATTCTCATCTCACCAATGGATTACACATTTATAAGAACTAGAGAAATATTTGCGAAAAGATGTATTTCCAAACATCATTTGTGCCATATAATGTTTCTCATTTAAATATTCTTATAGAACTGTTTAGCTTGGTCAAGTGAATAAAACGTTTTATAAAGTTCAAAATATGCAAAACGTAATCTGTACCTGATACTTTAATCTTAGTTTTTTCTTATTTACATAAAGCAGCTCTTTTATGAGCTAAAACAAAGGTCATGTTTTCTGTTACTGACTCAATTTTCTTAAAAAGCTTCTGTAAGCATATTTTGAATTTTACACATAAACAGAAACTACCTGTAAGTGCTAGGTGAAACGCCAGTGCGGGGCTTCCCTGGTGGTGAAGCAGTGAAACAGGACGGAGGTTCCTTAAGAAACAGAAGCCTTCCAGGTTCCAAAGGGGAAGGGCGGGGAGGGGCGGACCAGCGTCGGGGAGCCACGCCCGCCGCGCACAGGGCAGCCAGCGCAGTGCCCTGCGAGGAGCCAGCCCAGAACATCTGGAAAATACACATGCCTCTAACTGAACCACTCTGCTGCACAGCCGAAACACACTGCTGTGAATCAGTGATACTTCCATTAAAACAAAAAGAAGAATGAAAAGGATGCTGGAATTCTTACTCATCTGAAGCGGTGGGGAGGCCGCGGGCCGTGTGCACTGCGGAACTACTCCTGGGAAGCCCTTCCTCCTGCCTCCATTTCTCTAATGTAAAAAACAGGAGAGGGGGAGAAGGGGCATTGTCTAACTAAGAAAGGAAGAAAACAATGGGAGAAGTGAAAAAAACAGTAATTACAATTTTGGAGGTGAACACTTAGGAGACTCCATCCATTCTTCATCAGCTCTTTGAGTGTGACCTTTAAAGGTGACATTTTAAAGGGCTGAGTATTTGAGTAGTAGTCCTATAAATGAGTTTTAATAGAAATCTATTTTTCTGTCTGTGGGCTGAAGACACAAATCCACGAAACAAACACAAAATGTACAAGAGAGGCATCAAATCATGTGAAAACTGATTACTGGTCTAAGAATTCTAATTCCAAAATTATATTTTGGTTTCTTTGCCTAAAATAAGAGTTTTACTAAGAACTACTAAATTAGCAAGTTTTCAAAAATATAACCACAAGGTAACTACAAATATTGTGTCCTAAAAAAGTCTTCATCATTTATATTGATAGATTTAAAGTTACAAGTAAACAGGTAAGCATCTGCCTCACACTGCAGGTCCGCAGGCACTGCTGTCATAACACGACACATTGCATTAGAAAGGTTTACCCATCTCACCAAGGTTTTAATAATGAAGGTGCTTAGATTTCTTTTTCACTCAAGCACTGTCTTCTAAACCTTTACTTCCTCCCTACTCTGTCTTCTCAGACCAAGATCGCTCTTACTCTCTTTACTTATTAACAGTTGTAACTTTCATCTGCAAAGTCTTAACTTTTCAGAACTTCCTTCCTAACCTCTGAGGCACAATCCTCTCCAACTTTTCCTGTGCCTTCTCTATTTAGGCTAAGATTTTTTAATTAAAAGAAAAGGCAGAGACACAAATCTATATTTTGTATGGTGTTAATGCTCAGATTTTCAGATATCGATTAAAAAGAACTAGCTTAATAGAAAACCACACTACACTTTCTAAATGACTTTCAACATAACTTCACTACTTTTTTAAACTTAGATTTTCCTGAGATAATGAAGTAAACAACAGTGAAAGATGCGTAATTCTGATGACTACTCTGGTGCCTCCCAAAGAAACTAAACACTGAAACCAAAGGGAAAAACTATTTGTCTTATTTCCTAGAATGGACACTGAACATTCTAGGTATGATGTAACTTGCTTGTAAGACCGAAAAACATTACTCGTCTAACTAAGAAAGGAAGAAAACAATGGGAGAAGTGAAAAAAACAGTAATTACAATTTTGGAGGTGAACACTTAGGAGACTCCATCCATTCTTCATCAGCTCTTTGAGTGTGACCTTTAAAGGTGACATTTTAAAGGGCTGAGTATTTGAGTAGTAGTCCTATAAATGAGTTTTAATAGAAATCTATTTTTCTGTCTGTGGGCTGAAGACACAAATCCACGAAACAAACACAAAATGTACAAGAGAGGCATCAAATCATGTGAAAACTGATTACTGGTCTAAGAATTCTAATTCCAAAATTATATTTTGGTTTCTTTGCCTAAAATAAGAGTTTTACTAAGAACTACTAAATTAGCAAGTTTTCAAAAATATAACCACAAGGTAACTACAAATATTGTGTCCTAAAAAAGTCTTCATCATTTATATTGATAGATTTAAAGTTACAAGTAAACAGGTAAGCATCTGCCTCACACTGCAGGTCCGCAGGCACTGCTGTCATAACACGACACATTGCATTAGAAAGGTTTACCCATCTCACCAAGGTTTTAATAATGAAGGTGCTTAGATTTCTTTTTCACTCAAGCACTGTCTTCTAAACCTTTACTTCCTCCCTACTCTGTCTTCTCAGACCAAGATCGCTCTTACTCTCTTTACTTATTAACAGTTGTAACTTTCATCTGCAAAGTCTTAACTTTTCAGAACTTCCTTCCTAACCTCTGAGGCACAATCCTCTCCAACTTTTCCTGTGCCTTCTCTATTTAGGCTAAGATTTTTTAATTAAAAGAAAAGGCAGAGACACAAATCTATATTTTGTATGGTGTTAATGCTCAGATTTTCAGATATCGATTAAAAAGAACTAGCTTAATAGAAAACCACACTACACTTTCTAAATGACTTTCAACATAACTTCACTACTTTTTTAAACTTAGATTTTCCTGAGATAATGAAGTAAACAACAGTGAAAGATGCGTAATTCTGATGACTACTCTGGTGCCTCCCAAAGAAACTAAACACTGAAACCAAAGGGAAAAAAAACTATTTGTCTTATTTCCTAGAATGGACACTGAACATTCTAGGTATGATGTAGCTTGCTTGTAAGACCGAAAAACATTACTCTCAGGTAATATCAATAAAAGAACCGTCACAGCCTGACCTGTCTTTTGAGTAATTTTCTTCCTCACTGTCTAGAGGGCTCTGTACGAACATTCACTCATTCAATTGACATTAACTGGTTCATTCATTCTTTTTCTCATTATTCCTTTAACCCACTTCCTCAACTGATCAATCACCGAACCTTTCCCAGTGTGCGGGGACCTAGACGCACACAGACCAGAGGCAGTTGCCGTGGTTCCGGCACAGGAGCTGGACAGGCCTGAGGTGGAGCCACCGAGCCACGGAGATGAGATGCATCTACACAATGGAATACGACTCAGCCAGAAAAAAGAAAGGTCGCCATCTGCAGGAAGATAGATGCACTCGGAGGGTATTACACTATGCGAAGTGAGTCAGAAAGAGAAAGACAAAAACTTAAACATGGAGTATAACCTTTAAAAACGGTGAATCACTAGGTTAATTATACGTGGGGCATAACCTTTAAAAATTGTGAATCACTATGTTGTACCCCTGAAACTTACATAATACAGTAAATCAACTACACCTCAATGAAAAACAAGCGATGACAATGCAGTGTGACTGCCACGGGAGGGGTCTGAGCCCTGGAGAAAGGGGGGCAGGATGACTCCATAGGGGAGGGGGCATTGACAGGAGGAAGAGCACCCACAGAAGATGGAAACGTGGGGGCCTTCTAGTAGAGGCTGCAGGGGTGCAGTTCAGGAAGGAAGAGGGTAGCCTCTCATCAGAGCATCAGGACAGTTCTGCCCAGATCAGACCACGAGGGGCTGTGGGAACCAGAGCTCCCTGGACAGAGGAAAGGCTCCGTCAGTGCTTGCTGCGGTGATACTGTTACTGTTCATATTCGTAAAAGGCAACAATACCAAGCTTAGCTAAAACTAAGAGCTCAGGGCAAAGATCTACCTTTTCAAGCCAACATTTTTATTGAGAAGTACAGTAATTCTCTACGGATAGATGAGTGAGACCATTACTAGACAAGAAAGACCACTGAACACCAAAAGTCATAAAGCTATTATATTCTTGAGTTCTAAAACACACATTCTTCGTATCAGTCATGTGTAGCTGAGACCCCAATCATGTGTACATAACTCCAACTCCACAGTTTAACACGAACGACCTGACCCAAGGCTTTATTCTTCCACAGGACACTGTCGCGACTTCTCGGTTCTGGTTTTTAACGCTTAAGTGTCTCTATGTCTTAGATGATAAGAAATGTGAAAATCCCAAGCCTTTAAACTCTGGGCTTTTCTAAATGGGAAGAATGTCTCTGGAAAGAAGCCTGGCAGAGCAGCCAGCTCTGCGGAGCTCCTGATGATTCTGATCAGTCGAGGCTGGCTGGAGGCGTAGCTTCTACGCTCAAGAACAGAAGTGTTCCCTGGGTGTCGTTCTGGGGAAGGAGCCTTGCAAACGTGGCGGGAGCTAAATCCACCCGGTAGGCTTTCAAACAGGCATCTGGCGGGAAATTAATTTGCTTAAAATCTTTAGTTTTCAAACTGGTGGAGAGTCTGCTGCCACCTGAGCGATGAAATCGATACCTAATGGGCTGGTCTTTTAATTAAAAGTTCACAGCTGAAAAACTTTACACTTCACCTTTCACTGTTTGCTAAATTTTTGCCATCCTATAAAACTGGCAATCTGGACTTCTAAAAGATCTTAAAAGCCTACTATATAAAGGAATATTAAAGATACGGTGAAAATATGACAGCATGGAATCTGTACAGGTTTTTTTGCTACCCTAAACTCTGAATAATTATTTTCCAAACAAACTGAGTTCCTGCTTAAGGACAGAAAATATTAGCACATCTGCATTTCAAAGCTCTTGTTCGAAGAAGTTCTCTACATAACAGAACAGAAGAAAGCGAGATCATTAGCCTGTTTTTCCACAGCTCATCGTCTTCAGTGCAAGTCCTGTTTACCTACCCACGACGCCTTCTACTGCAGCCCTGTGCAGCGGCAGAATTCACCCATCTGAGGGGCCGGACCAGCTTTTTTGGAAAGGACATCATGTAACATGTTTGGCTTTCTGTCTCTTTTCAAGACTGGTAACTCTATGGAGGGAAATAAAAAGTGGAATCTCTTTTCGTTTCCCAACCATGAGACCTTCTTCTGTCTGGGCCAGGCTTTGATATTTGCCCCCTGGCTGAGAACCCGCGAAGCCGACTTCACACTCAGCGGCCGTGCAGCAGCCCCGCGGCAGGCGGACTTCAACGAACCACCAGTGGCAGCATCATTAAAATCCTGCCGGAGGTCACCATGGCAACCGCCTGCCGCGGCTCGGCTGCTGCGCCGGCATCTCCTCATCAGCGGCCATGTGAAATGCAAATGCAGACAGTCTGAAAATTAGTCCAGAAGAACAGCGGATGAGGATGCAGATACGTGAAATATTCATGCGCTCCGCGGCAAGCAGAAGGCCGCGGGAACGACAGCACAAAGCCCGCGCGCCCCCCGCGCCGCGCCCGCCAGGCCCGAGCTCCCAGGCCGCCTCTGGGGAAGGCCGTGCTTACAGCCTGCTCCCAAACAGGAATTAAAAATGGCTCAAGTAGCAGCATTAACAGCAATAAAGATAATACTTCGCAATTACCGCCGCCCTGTAAAAGTTTATCCTGTCTGAGTACAAACGCTACGGAACAAAAACCCAGCGTCCCTGACGATCCGTATCACAGCAATGAGGATAAAGGGGCTTCCGGCCTCCTGGCCCACACGTGCTTCCCATGTGGGGACAACGCTGCAGAGAGACTTCAGTACCCAAGTGGCACGGCCTCCCTCTTCCTCACACAAAACCAGAACCAAGAGCACTCATTCTGAAATAGGAAGAATGACAGGACCACCTGTCATTTTTCCCTCCGCCCCTTTCTGCTTTCCTTGGGCAACACCCTGCTGCTCACGAGCAGGGGAGAGGCCCCGAGACGCTGGTTTCTCTGGGTGGGTCTCAGGGAGCTTCCCAAAAAGGAGTTTTGCAAACACCAAGACAGAGCTCTTCCGCACATCTCCTCAAGCATCAGTAAGATCATGACACGTCAGGCAAAAATGGGAGAACTTCTGTTACGAGGAACGCTGGAGGCTGGGCGGAGCTCAGCACCTCTCTTCAGGGGGCTCCCAGAGCGAGCGAGGGCCCGTGGTCAGCCTGCCAGTAGGCAACGGCTCCTCACATTTCCAGTTCCATCCAGTGTACCTCTTACCACGTCTACGGCGATGACCTCAAACGTGTCCCATGGGAGCCTGACCGCAGCAGGGAGGAGGTCCTGGGACGGCTCTCGAGAGGGTGAAAGGAGGGAGAAGGGGGGCGGCTGAGACATAAGCCGAGAGGGGCTTGCTTCCATCGGGGAGGGCGGGTGGGTAGGAGGGGGTCTGCCGGAAGGGGAAGCTGTAACTGTGGTGCTCCGACCCTGGGCACGGGGGGACCCCTGGGGGCGCTGGTCACCCAGGGTGCGCGCCCCAGCCACAAGGCTGCAATGTCAGCCACCGTTTCCAAGAACGAGGCTTTCCCTCTGCCTCCTACACTTGGCAGGTGCCGCGCGGACTGAGCAAGGTCACGAAATGCACCGTAAGCGTCAGCCACACGCGGCGCGACCCACGGCTTACCTCCTCGGAGTAGTGGTCCGACGGGAGGGGCGGGTAGTCGCACTGCTCTATCTTCTTACACAGCGAGTACAGGTTCATTTTGTCGCCGTAGAAGGGACTCTGCAACGCGGCCATCTGCAAAACGCCCCTGATGAGACTGGTACAGTCCCATTAACTTTAAAGGAGATGTCGTCAAGCATATTACACTTTGAGGGGATAATCACAGACAGTTTCAAGATCTCTTGGTGTTTCGCATTTCAGGAACATCCTTTTCAGAGAATCAGTTCGAAAGTCATAAACAGTCTCACTTCAATTTCTTTTTAACATTTAAGCTTCACTAGAAGGGAGAAATGGTTAGCATATACACATACCCACCGCCCCGTCCCCGCAGCATGGCGAGGTAACTTAGGACTCCTGTGAATACAGCGCTGGGGGAACAAGCCGCGCACCTCAGGACCAGACAGACACGGGCGTCTGTACCAGCCATGCAGCAGCAAAACGGACCCAGCTAAAACGGCAGAATCGCCTAGCAATGGCTCAGGGAACAGAGCTCACAGCATTGTCGTTCTCATGACAGTCTCTGCAGGAAAAGGCTAATCTGAGATTAAGAAAATGTCTTCTCAATCTGAACGCTGTAACTGATCCTCAACGAACTCACACTGCACCAGAACTCCTTTCCTTTTGTGATGTCTCAAACACTGCATGTGCTCACACGGCCTCCAAATGAGATTTTTATGAAGGAAAAAAAAAAAAAGACTTAAAGAATGAACGACTTGAAAAAAGCCATGACTGAATTTAACTGTATTTTAAGACCAGGTTCTAGCCTGACATTTCAAGTGCGAGTGAGGACTGCGGTAAGCAGGGTTACAAACTCGAGATTCAGCTGCGGATGTTCGCCGCCTGTTCAAACCTTCTAAATCTCTGACCCGCAGCGGCAACTACAGCGCCGAGCAAGGGGGCAGTTTTCACGGAAGGAAGCTGTAACTGTGGTGCTCCGACCCTGGGCACGGGGGGACCCCTGGGGGCGCTGGTCACCCAGGGTGCGCGCCCCAGCCACAAGGCTGCAATGTCAGCCACCGTTTCCAAGAACGAGGCTTTCCCTCTGCCTCCTACACTTGGCAGGTGCCGCGCGGACTGAGCAAGGTCACGAAATGCACCGTAAGCGTCAGCCACACGCGGCGCGACCCACGGCTTACCTCCTCGGAGTAGTGGTCCGACGGGAGGGGCGGGTAGTCGCACTGCTCTATCTTCTTACACAGCGAGTACAGGTTCATTTTGTCGCCGTAGAAGGGACTCTGCAACGCGGCCATCTGCAAAACGCCCCTGATGAGACTGGTACAGTCCCATTAACTTTAAAGGAGATGTCGTCAAGCATATTACACTTTGAGGGGATAATCACAGACAGTTTCAAGATCTCTTGGTGTTTCGCATTTCAGGAACATCCTTTTCAGAGAATCAGTTCGAAAGTCATAAACAGTCTCACTTCAATTTCTTTTTAACATTTAAGCTTCACTAGAAGGGAGAAATGGTTAGCATATACACATACCCACCGCCCCGTCCCCGCAGCATGGCGAGGTAACTTAGGACTCCTGTGAATACAGCGCTGGGGGAACAAGCCGCGCACCTCAGGACCAGACAGACACGGGCGTCTGTACCAGCCATGCAGCAGCAAAACGGACCCAGCTAAAACGGCAGAATCGCCTAGCAATGGCTCAGGGAACAGAGCTCACAGCATTGTCGTTCTCATGACAGTCTCTGCAGGAAAAGGCTAATCTGAGATTAAGAAAATGTCTTCTCAATCTGAACGCTGTAACTGATCCTCAACGAACTCACACTGCACCAGAACTCCTTTCCTTTTGTGATGTCTCAAACACTGCATGTGCTCACACGGCCTCCAAATGAGATTTTTATGAAGGAAAAAAAAAAAAAGACTTAAAGAATGAACGACTTGAAAAAAGCCATGACTGAATTTAACTGTATTTTAAGACCAGGTTCTAGCCTGACATTTCAAGTGCGAGTGAGGACTGCGGTAAGCAGGGTTACAAACTCGAGATTCAGCTGCGGATGTTCGCCGCCTGTTCAAACCTTCTAAATCTCTGACCCGCAGCGGCAACTACAGCGCCGAGCAAGGCCGCCGCCCGGTCAGTCACCCTTTTCTGCACGGGCTAATAAGTTTGATTTTGGAAGGACAATGTGTACACTCCCCAGACAGGCCGGGCGAGCGTGCAGCACGCTGGGCCGAGCAGGGCCGGGCCGAGCTGGAAAGGGCCTTCAGCTGTCTGGGCTGCGGCAGAGCTTAACTCCTTCCCGGCCTGGACCGCTGGGCCGGGGGCGCGGGCCCAGAGCCGCCCGCCGGCTCTCCGCACAGCTCCTGCCAGACCACTCAGGCACCCGTGCTCCCCACAAGGAGGGGACGTCCCCAAAGAGGTGTGTGTCCCCACGCGTGTCCAACGCTCCACCTGAGAGGAACTCTGCCGAAGCGCAGCTGCAACAGTCATTACGCCTTCTGTTAAGAGGTGAGGACGCTTTGTGATAAAACAGAATCTTTAAGACGCCCCCTTAAAAAACCAGACTGTGTGTAAACTATTGTCTCCCCGTGTTTGCAAAAACCCTAAGTAAACGCATGTGTGCTCGTTATCACGTGCCGGGAGCTCATTACAGTACTTTTGTCTCAATACTGCAGAGTGCTAAAAAAAAATCTGAACGTCCCCTAAGGAGTTAAACAGGAATAGTATATTTTCATGCATCTCCTGCTTTGACAGATGAAAAATGTCAACTGTCCTGTTTTTATTTTCAAGCTTTTGCACTATTCATCTGGTTCATTAGTGCATCTCGACGCTGCCCTGACAGCTGCTCGCCCTCTCCTCCCAGCAGCTGAATTTTTCAGGCTAATTTGATCCTCCACACTGAGACGATCGCTGGAATGATTGACTTGCTCCCCGACCTCCAGGGTCCGACTGCCCTGATTAGTATTCTGGGGGTGTCGGAGGGACGGGAGCCCACTGTCTGTCTTCGGGGCTGGTGGCAGCTCTCTCTCTCTTTTGAACTGTAAGCCACCAACCTACAACCCTGGAAGGGTGCGACCGCCACACTGAACAATGAAGGAGATGTGTAAAACCTCCTTTTCCGTGTAAAGGTCCGTGTCGCGAGAGCATAGCTGGGAGGGTTACAAACTCGAGATTCAGCTGCGGATGTTCGCCGCCTGTTCAAACCTTCTAAATCTCTGACCCGCAGCGGCAACTACAGCGCCGAGCAAGGCCGCCGCCCGGTCAGTCACCCTTTTCTGCACGGGCTAATAAGTTTGATTTTGGAAGGACAATGTGTACACTCCCCAGACAGGCCGGGCGAGCGTGCAGCACGCTGGGCCGAGCAGGGCCGGGCCGAGCTGGAAAGGGCCTTCAGCTGTCTGGGCTGCGGCAGAGCTTAACTCCTTCCCGGCCTGGACCGCTGGGCCGGGGGCGCGGGCCCAGAGCCGCCCGCCGGCTCTCCGCACAGCTCCTGCCAGACCACTCAGGCACCCGTGCTCCCCACAAGGAGGGGACGTCCCCAAAGAGGTGTGTGTCCCCACGCGTGTCCAACGCTCCACCTGAGAGGAACTCTGCCGAAGCGCAGCTGCAACAGTCATTACGCCTTCTGTTAAGAGGTGAGGACGCTTTGTGATAAAACAGAATCTTTAAGACGCCCCCTTAAAAAACCAGACTGTGTGTAAACTATTGTCTCCCCGTGTTTGCAAAAACCCTAAGTAAACGCATGTGTGCTCGTTATCACGTGCCGGGAGCTCATTACAGTACTTTTGTCTCAATACTGCAGAGTGCTAAAAAAAAATCTGAACGTCCCCTAAGGAGTTAAACAGGAATAGTATATTTTCATGCATCTCCTGCTTTGACAGATGAAAAATGTCAACTGTCCTGTTTTTATTTTCAAGCTTTTGCACTATTCATCTGGTTCATTAGTGCATCTCGACGCTGCCCTGACAGCTGCTCGCCCTCTCCTCCCAGCAGCTGAATTTTTCAGGCTAATTTGATCCTCCACACTGAGACGATCGCTGGAATGATTGACTTGCTCCCTGACCTCCAGGGTCCGACTGCCCTGATTAGTATTCTGGGGGTGTCGGAGGGACGGGAGCCCACTGTCTGTCTTCGGGGCTGGTGGCAGCTCTCTCTCTCTTTTGAACTGTAAGCCACCAACCTACAACCCTGGAAGGGTGCGACCGCCACACTGAACAATGAAGGAGATGTGTAAAACCTCCTTTTCCGTGTAAAGGTCCGTGTCGCGAGAGCACCGCATTCTGGCTTTAATTAGTCAAGTCGGCGTGGCTGCATATCAATTAAAACTGTACCGCCAGTTTTCTTTTTACTTTTTTGTGTGTGAGGTTTCAGGAATATTTGAAAGTCTAATTTGCTGTGTTTAAAATACATTTTCAAAAAAGGGGCTCCCACTCCTTCACTGTGAACAGTAAATTCTTGGTGGGATACAATAGAGAATGTCTAGGAGATGCTATGGCCAATTTTTTTAAAGCTAAACTTTTGGGCATTTTTATTGACACTGTATTAGAAGGAAATACAACATCAAGGTGAAGTAAATCATTAGAAAGATTCTAGTTCTTCCCAATGACTTGCATGGAGTAACTGAGAAAATGCTCTGAGCTGAAAAGTAATGTTAACATGTTAAATACTTTAACTCAGAATCATCCACAACACGTAATATGCATGAATGTAGGCACACCCAAAAAAGTCATTTCTCTTCTGGTGACTGCTTCAAGTACACATAAAAATGGGGCACTGCCTCTCAAAGGCAAACTCACAAAGCAAAGAATTATTTCGGTTCTGACATGGGAGTCTGCTGGTCCTAAAAGAATTATGCAAACTTTCCAAAAAATGCTATTGCCTCAATTGAATTTTTTCTGTTTCATTGCTAAATTTAATCTCCTTAATGCAAACCAAACTACTGTTTACTTTTAGGTGCAGAAAAGGAAAATGCTGCTTTGATAATATCATTAGACTATAGCCTGAATTAATCTAAGGCTGCCTAAACAGGTATAAAAATATTTTAAAATGTGAACAACAAAACTCTGTAAAACCTTTAAAATAAAGAATAAAAAAAAAATTTAAAAATGTACAAAGTTCTTTCAAACTTTACAAGGACAATATAATCGAATCAGTGCAACACTGTACCAAATTATTAACAGAATATAAATATAATAAACATAAAACCCCTTTTAATCTCATGTGAGTAGTGAATACATACAAACATATTTTAGTCTATCATGAATCCATAACTTCTCTTAAAAAAAGATTATCCTAGGGATGTTTTGACCATTTAAAAATCTTTTCCAAGTGGTTATTTTAGTAGGAAGAACAAAATAAACAATGTCACGTTCCTTAGATAAAGGGAATTTGAACCTGAAATCTGTCAACAATTATAAAAGATTATGACATATTTTAAAAAACCTTCTGATGCTCAACTTCTAAGTAAAGGCAGAGCAATTAAAATATATGATACCATCATATATTTCACTTGAGCCAGGAAGACATGAGATAGAAAACAGTAACAAATACACTGGTTTCTGTCTGTCCACTTTAGACTTCCTTTGTACACCATAAAAGATGAAAATGATTCCATATATTATTTTCCTTCATTTTACTTTATTCAAAGAGTTACCGACATGGAGGCTAATGTTTAGTGAACAGCTCTGACTGAAAGCTCACATCCTAAGAAAACTACTATTCAATTAAAGAACAAGAGTACAGAAGCCCCTAGCCCGAGCCTTCCCGGACATCGCTGCTCTCTAACGTGAGCGTATGACGTGCTCACAGCGTGTTTCTTCTACTCCCACAACCCGTCACACTTCAATACTTGCTGGAGGACGTGTCGACATAGCTCCATCTTTCTCTGATAAATTATCACCAGCAGAACAGGTGAGAGAATTTCACCAAGCTTTACCCACAACGAGTGTTACAGAAACTAAGCTAGTGATAACCTACGAGAATTCTGTCTCTATAAACTATCCTTAAGACTGAAAAACTCAACACAGAAGTGAAAAAAATATCGATAAAGCTATTTACCAGGTTTTCATATTCTAAATCCATTACATTTCGTCTCTCCGGCTATGCATGGGCAAGTTTAACAGATCTTCAAATGTATATTTTTATAAGATTATGTAGCAACATTAACATAAAAATCATTTGAGAAATTAAACTCCCATCAAAAGGAAGCAATTTAAAATTATACTAGAGAACGTAAATGTGTAGAAATGTATACTTAGTAAACTGCATTATAAAACTAGTTACTAAGCCAATACACTAACTTCCTCATAATTAAAAAAGCTAATTCTTAAACATCACCTATAAAAAAATAGCAGTCGACCGAAAGGACAGGGGAAACCGAGTCCACTACGTACAAGACCCTGCTCGAGGCCTCTGTCGGCGTGACCTACCTCGTACAGCAGACAGCCCAGGGACCAGATGTCAGATTTGAAGTTGTACCCATTTTCATGTATCCTCTCTGGAGACATGTAATAGGGCGTACCCACTGCAAAGGGAAACCAAACAGAGCAAGAGAAGGTTAAAAAGGCAGATGCAGCTGTGATAAGCAATTACATCCAAACTTCTAGATTAAAATGCCATCCGAATAATCGGCCAGGTCAGAAGACTGTTCCGGCACACCTGGACCTCCTGAATGTCCTCTCTCCTGACCCGGAGGGGCACGTCTGCAGCTCTCCACGGTAAGAGGGGGCCGTGGATGACACTTTTTCTTTCTGATCAGTTCGGGTGGAATCAAGGAGCACAGAAAGGAATTCTAACAATCTACTAAGTGGCTCACGCTGGTTTCATTCCTTAGTTTTTTATAAACATGGCTTGTATGTCCCGAATAATTAAGCATGACAATATAGACATTTTAAAACAAACAGCAATGCACAACAGTCAGATGGAGTGTGTGTAAATCAATCATACGGAAGCAACACTGCTGAGACTCCTGCTCACCAACCACCTGTGCCTTACTCACTCCCACTTTAGAGAGAAACAGCAGAATTCTGTATGTCAAAGGGTTGTATGATAACATAGGTGAAAGGTCACTGATGCCTCTGGACAATGTCTGAGGCCTGCACAGAGACAAGGTGCCTTGGGTAACTTGCGGGTTTGTTTTGATGTGTGGATACCTTGTCCTTTTTAATACATCTTAAATAAATACACATTATATTTTGAAGGGCAGAAACATTTAAGTGACGAGGTGAGAATCTTAAACTTCGATGGCTATGATTCCACCATCATTTGCCTAAGGCTTTTGCCAAATAGAAAATCGAAGTTTGAGAACAACATTTAGAAATGTGACTTGCTTGGGGCAGCAGCTGCCCACACTGTGCTGCCGCACGCCCTTTCTCCCTCCGGTACCAGTTTTGAGGAAGTCCCTAGGAGTGCACATTACACCCGATCAGGGTGGAGCTCAGGATGCCGACCAGGGCTGTGGGGTGACCACAAGAGACCCCAGAGTCAAGGCGGCACCTCGAAGGACAGAGCTAAGCCCCGGGCTCGGGCTGGGCGTGGAGACTCCACGGGGAGACGGGGACACAGGGGCCACGCCTGCACAGGGAGCCCGACCCGTCCCGGACGGTCCTGGTGAGAATGGACGAGAGGGGAGCTATTGACGAAAACGAGGACGGGAAACGAGGAGGATGCAACAGGAGGAAAAACGGCGCTGAGATCAAGAGTGAAGTACTCAGATGTGATATGAGAAGCAGACTTCAGGAAGCGTTTACAAATGGCTAGGCTTAAAGAGCGTGTGCTATTCCAGAGTCAGAGAAACGCGCCCTCAGCGCGGGGAGCCGGACCTCTGGGCTGGCAGTTCTCGGCAGCGACGCCGACCGTGGGCGCTCGAACGGGCTCCGGGGAAGGGGGCGCCAGGGGTGGCTGGAGTCACAAACGGCGCGGCGCGGGCTGGGGATCAGGACGCAGGCGGGAGCTGGCGACTGGCAGAGACGGATGTGCTGAGAGAGGCTTCCCGGAATCCACGGGGGGCGACTGAGAACACTGAGGCTTGAAGGCTCAGAGTTTACCAAAAGCAAAGGTAATTTTACCCAGCAGCTCGGGGAAACCTGCTGCTACGTGAGGGGTTTGATGTGCGTGTGAAAGATTGATGATCGGGGGAAGCAGAACAAACGCACGCATTTTACAGAGATTAGCCCTGGCATCACACCCGCCTGCCGTGCGCCCCGGCCCACCGGCCCGCGAGCCGAGCGCAGACGCCGGGCGAGGAGGAGCAGCCCGCCAGGGGCTGCTGGAGGGGGTCCCTGCCGACAGGCACACCCGGAGCTACCTCCGCTGCTTCGGCTCAGACGCGGCCCTCCTGCCCGTCAGAAGTAACCGACGCCTTTATACGGAACGTGCAAGCTTCACTCTTTCAGTTCTGCGTGTCCTGCACCTGTACCAGGAGGACGCGAGCAGGCCTACCAAATGTGACTTGCTTGGGGCAGCAGCTGCCCACACTGTGCTGCGCGCTTTCTCCCTCCGGTACCAGTTTTGAGGAAGTCCCTAGGAGTGCACATTACACCCGATCAGGGTGGAGCTCAGGATGCCGACCAGGGCTGTGGGGTGACCACAAGAGACCCCAGAGTCAAGGCGGCACCTCGAAGGACAGAGCTAAGCCCCGGGCTCGGGCTGGGCGTGGAGACTCCACGGGGAGACGGGGACACAGGGGCCACGCCTGCACAGGGAGCCCGACCCGTCCCGGACGGTCCTGGTGAGAATGGACGAGAGGGGAGCTATTGACGAAAACGAGGACGGGAAACGAGGAGGATGCAACAAGAGGAAAAACGGCGCTGAGATCAAGAGTGAAGTACTCAGATGTGATATGAGAAGCAGACTTCAGGAAGCGTTTACAAATGGCTAGGCTTAAAGAGCGTGTGCTATTCCAGAGTCAGAGAAACGCGCCCTCAGCGCGGGGAGCCGGACCTCTGGGCTGGCAGTTCTCGGCAGCGACGCCGACCGTGGGCGCTCGAACGGGCTCCGGGGAAGGGGGCGCCAGGGGTGGCTGGAGTCACAAACGGCGCGGCGCGGGCTGGGGATCAGGACGCAGGCGGGAGCTGGCGACTGGCAGAGACGGATGTGCTGAGAGAGGCTTCCCGGAATCCACGGGGGGCGACTGAGAACACTGAGGCTTGAAGGCTCAGAGTTTACCAAAAGCAAAGGTAATTTTACCCAGCAGCTCGGGGAAACCTGCTGCTACGTGAGGGGCTTGATGTGCGTGTGAAAGATTGATGATCGGGGGAAGCAGAACAAACGCACGCATTTTACAGAGATTAGCCCTGGCATCACACCCGCCTGCCGTGCGCCCCGGCCCACCGGCCCGCGAGCCGAGCGCAGACGCCGGGCGAGGAGGAGCAGCCCGCCAGGGGCTGCTGGAGGGGGTCCCTGCCGACAGGCACACCCGGAGCTACCTCCGCTGCTTCGGCTCAGACGCGGCCCTCCTGCCCGTCAGAAGTAACCGACGTCTTTATACGGAACGTGCAAGCTTCACTCTTTCAGTTCTGCGTGTCCTGCACCTGTACCAGGAGGACGCGAGCAGGCCACTCAGCTCTCTGCGCAACACCTAGTGTCCAGAGGAGTCCCCAGGGAGGCAGGAGGACGTCCTCCTCTGGTGCTACGCTGACGGGGCCGCAGGGCACCGCTCTCCTGGACGCTGGCCCTGACTGCAGGCGGGTCCCCGCCCAGGAAGGACCCATCCTTGTCGCTCAGCTGGCAGAGAGCCTGCAGAGCTGAAGTGCTCGGAGAATGTGAAACGTGTTTAAACACAGTGGTAGCTTCTCCACGTTCCAAACTTAATATACAAATATTTTCTTAACACGTTTCAAACTTAATATACAATTATTTTCTTAAAACCCCTTTCTAAAAAAGAATTCATGACAGCTGAGCACGGTACTGCTGCTGCCTCGGGAAGGCGGCGGCGTCCTCACGGCTGTGCACGGGGGCGGCGTGGAGCGCCACGACCGGACGCCGGACGACCACGCAGGACACGCGGCGTGGAGGAGCCCTGACGGCAGGGCACGAGGCCACCGGCCGTCACCACGCGCGGCTGCAGGCAGACGCTCCCGTTACTGGAACCTCCTGACGTGAGTAACAGTAAGAAGTGGATGGTAACAACAGAAAGGCTGATACGAGAGAGGAAGACTGTTCAGAACTGAAGGTGTGACCTGGCCTTTCTTTAAAACACAGGAAGATAGCCATTCAACATAAAAAAATACTCTCTTCTTTACGTTTACTGACATCTTCCAGCCATATGAGAAAAGTTTTACATGGAAAGTACTCTATTAACAATAAAGACATTCTAACATGTATCCTGAGGAAAATGAAGACTGGTTTTCACAAGTTCTACAATACAGAAGCCAAAACATTCTGTTGAACTGCTATGACAGAACCCATGACTAAAGCAGTTAATCACTTACATTTTGTCAGGGTAAGTTACAGACAGAATTCTTCCAGTGGTTTAGCTAAACATTTAGCTCTGCCACTGCCGCAAAGCCCTGAAGGAGAGCAAGTAATGGAGCCGCTGCGGCATCTTTCATACGGTGACACTCTCCACCTGCTCTGCTCACCTGTAAGAGGCAGTGATGAGGACGGGGAGCTCATTTCTGAGATTCCTTTGGTCTACGACCCTACAGATGTCCATACGAAAGTGAGTGGAAAAATTAACATATTCTTATTTTAAACTATCACCTAGGACAACTGCCTGAAATGTGTTGAGTCACAGGGTACAAACAAGCAAAGTCAGTTTACAAATGTTGCTTCTTTCTCTTAGAATAAACTGTAGAAAAGAAAGCTTAGAACATTCCTGGTTGGAAAAACTGAATGGATACAACTCATATTAAACCTCAATTTGACTTAAACGCTTGCATACACACACACACACACACACACAATGTCAGGGAATAGGAGCTAATTTTCATTTACTCCTTCACATTCTTACGTCAGCCTAGAAATTATGTTGGCAGACTTGATGGAGAAAGGTCAAATTTACTTCCTTGTAAGGAGTATTATCTGAGGTCAGTGAGGAATGACTCAGTAGCAGATCAGTATTTCTTCTGAGCAAAACATTTGTTAAATACATGCTTCATCTTTCCAGGGTAACTGATAGCACTTAAAAACCCAGGAACTGCTAAGGCTCCTGCCCCTCTGCTGCAGGAACTGTGTTAAGGGGGTCACACGCCTTCTCCTGCGGAGCCTGAACAGTGCAGCCCACTGCGCGGCTCCAGGTGCTGGGGGGACAGCAGCGAGCAGGCCACGCCCCTGTCCTTGTGGGGCTCCCCGACTGGAGAAACGGGGGCCATTTCATCAGATGCTACTACTGTTATCTTGTTGTGGAGAGGACATGTAAGGAAGTCAGGGAATCTGCCAAAGATCACAAAACCAGGAAGGCGTGGGCCTAGAATTCCAGCCAGGTGGCTCTGTCTATTGTGTTTCAGTGATTATTTCATTAAAAGTGACCACGAGGAAACACGACTGGGGGTAAAAGACCTGAATCCTTCCAGATTACGAAGCAGAGAACTCTTCCCCAAGTCTCAGCATGCACACCTGGAAGGCCAGGGGTGAGGGCCGGGGGTCGGGGCTTCTCTGTGTCAAACACACACTGGTTCTGGAAGCTGAAAGGTGAGCAAGTAATGGAGCCGCTGCGGCATCTTTCATACGGTGACACTCTCCACCTGCTCTGCTCACCTGTAAGAGGCAGTGATGAGGACGGGGAGCTCATTTCTGAGATTCCTTTGGTCTACGACCCTACAGATGTCCATACGAAAGTGAGTGGAAAAATTAACATATTCTTATTTTAAACTATCACCTAGGACAACTGCCTGAAATGTGTTGAGTCACAGGGTACAAACAAGCAAAGTCAGTTTAGAAATGTTGCTTCTTTCTCTTAGAATAAACTGTAGAAAAGAAAGCTTAGAACATTCCTGGTTGGAAAAAACTGAATGGATACAACTCATATTAAACCTCAATTTGACTTAAACGCTTGCATACACACACACACACACACACACAATGTCAGGGAATAGGAGCTAATTTTCATTTACTCCTTCACATTCTTACGTCAGCCTAGAAATTATGTTGGCAGACTTGATGGAGAAAGGTCAAATTTACTTCCTTGTAAGGAGTATTATCTGAGGTCAGTGAGGAATGACTCAGTAGCAGATCAGTATTTCTTCTGAGCAAAACATTTGTTAAATACATGCTTCATCTTTCCAGGGTAACTGATAGCACTTAAAAACCCAGGAACTGCTAAGGCTCCTGCCCCTCTGCTGCAGGAACTGTGTTAAGGGGGTCACACGCCTTCTCCTGCGGAGCCTGAACAGTGCAGCCCACTGCGCGGCTCCAGGTGCTGGGGGGACAGCAGCGAGCAGGCCACGCCCCTGTCCTTGTGGGGCTCCCCGACTGGAGAAACGGGGGCCATTTCATCAGATGCTACTACTGTTATCTTGTTGTGGAGAGGACATGTAAGGAAGTCAGGGAATCTGCCAAAGATCACAAAACCAGGAAGGCGTGGGCCTAGAATTCCAGCCAGGTGGCTCTGTCTATTGTGTTTCAGTGATTATTTCATTAAAAGTGACCACGAGGAAACACGACTGGGGGTAAAAGACCTGAATCCTTCCAGATTACGAAGCAGAGAACTCTTCCCCAAGTCTCAGCATGCACACCTGGAAGGCCAGGGGTGAGGGCCGGGGGTCGGGGCTTCTCTGTGTCAAACACACACTGGTTCTGGAAGCTGAAAGGTGAAACACGCAGCTTCTTTCCAGCTAATGATTTAAGTCAAAGGACTGGAAGTTAAATTAGCCGAAGCAGCCTCTACCATTGACCAGGAATACGCTGCCTTCACGGCGCCGTCCACTCGGAAACGAAGGGGAACCAGCCAAGGAAAGCGCCCAGAGGGGCCAGGGAAGGTGTGGGAACGGCAGGCAGGTGGCCGCAGGTGGCCCGGGCACCCAACACGCCACTGCCTGCATGCCTGGTTCGAGAACACGAATCCTGCAAGCCGCTGTCGGGGGACGGACCGCCCCTGGAAACAGTGCGGGGCACACGTGCGCGCCCCCGGCCGGGCACTCCGGGGGCTGGCGGAACGGCGGCCATGCGCCACCCTGCCGGCAGCGTCGCAGAGCCAGAGCCGCGGCTCACTCTGGAAGGCGAGGAGGAGCTCGGAGCGTCTACGGCGGAGGGATGAGGGCGCCGCCAGTGTCCCCCAGGGGCACATCCTCGTCCCTCACGAGGACCAGCCCCGCGCACTCCGGCCAGCCTGGGAGAGCGCCGGCCACACGCCGGGGCTGCGGCCAGCGCAGGCACATCTAGGCCACGCGCGGACACGCAGAAAGAACGTCTCCACCTTCCCTCCTCCGGGAAACATTAAGAAGGCAAGCAGCTGCCATGTTAGAACACGGCGACGCGGTTTCTCTTTCCTGTTTCTTCTTTTCACAAGAGCGAGCAGGCAGGCAGGAACCCCTCGCCACGTGCAATAAATGCCACGGCGCGGATGGATTTGCCTGAGCAGCAGCTGCCGGCCCTCAATGACTCACAAGGCCTCCGGAGGCGCGGGTGGTGAAGAGCCCTCCTGCCACAGCGGGCGACCTCAGAGACCCGGGTTTGATGCTGAGCTGGGAAGGCCCCTGGGGGCGGGCACGGCAGTTCGCTCCAGTATGCACGCCTGGAGAAGCCCATGGACGGACGAGCCTGGCGGTCTCCAGTCCGTGGAGTCATAGCCAGTCGGACACGACTGTCATGGCAGTTTTTCTAAATTTTGTTGAAATTACTTTCTATCTCCTACATTCCTGTCCACGATGGAGCAAGGCATTTAAAAGCACGTACAAAGGGCAGACATCCCTTGAGCATTTGTAAATAATTTTAAAAACTAGAACTGTTAATAAATTAACTGTAACGCCAGAAAAAGACTTTCTTGCAAAACTTACAAGTGCGGTATTTTCTCCCTTGTAAAGTAAACATATATCATGGCTAAAGGGTCTATAATAAAAGAGGTGAAATTTTAATGTCAAAACATCTAAGAAGACAGCGCTGAATTTCAGTAAGGGAAACGTCCACAGCGGCCTCTGACTCGCACCGCAACACCTCGTCGGGCTGTGGAGGCGGACGCCAGCCGTCAAGTGGCCTCGGCCGGGAATCAGGCAGGTCGCCACCCTGTGTTACACCTGTGTGTGCCACGTTACACGGCAAAGGGACTCTGCAGGTGGAAGAGGATGGACCTGAAAGCAGCGAAAACACCCTGGCCTGTCTGTGCCACGTGCGAGGTTACCACTGGCCATGCGGGCCGTGAGGGTGGAGCGAGGAGGCGGAGGCCACGTCCAGGAGGGCAGCTTCCGGGAGCTGAGCCACCTTCCCGGCTGACCTGGGGAGGAGACAGGGGCCTCAGTCCTGCGACGCTGAAGACCCTGCTTCTCCTAACAGCCTGGAAAAGTCTCCCCTTGAAGCTCCAGAAAAAACCAGCAATTCCACTGATGCCCTGACGTGAGCCTGGGGAGTGCCGTGCCGGCAGCCGGACCCACAGAACTGCAGAAACTACTGTTCCTGTCGTCTTCAGCTGACACCTTCGTGGGAACCTGTTAGGGCAGCGAGAGGAACCCAGCACAATGGCATGACTGGTCACACACCACCTGGGCCAACACCGCACGCCGGGCCAGCTGCGGGCCAGGACGGGCCAGGACCCGCCAGGACTCGGGAGACGGGAAGAGCCTGGCGTCTGAAGCCTCGGCCACCTCTGCGAGCTCACTGCAGCCAGGGGACGGGATGAGGGCAGTCTCTAGGGCTTTTTGGGGTGAGTGGAAGTGGGGAGAGAAGCCAACATATCTACCGTAAGAAGAATGAAAGAGTCAAATGATGAGCTTTTCATAATTTAAAATAAGCACACTGGTTGTTCACTGACCACTAACAGCCCTAAACCAGGGAACCACAACAGGTCACCACGGCCACCTGACAGACTTGAACTAGAGACACGGGAGAGAGAGCAGGTGCACGGCAGTCTGTCCACTGCGGGCATCTGAAGTTTGGTAAGAATAATTTTTATTATAAATGTTTTAAATTGGCCAAATAAGGTCACCGTCACAGGCATGTCTGGAGAGGAACATTACAGGCTCACTGCTCAAGAGAAACTCACCAGCGAAGCAGCGGAACAAGCGTCCACAGCGGCCTCTGACTCGCACCGCAACACCTCGTCGGGCTGTGGAGGCGGACGCCAGCCGTCAAGTGGCCTCGGCCGGGAATCAGGCAGGTCGCCACCCTGTGTTACACCTGTGTGTGCCACGTTACACGGCAAAGGGACTCTGCAGGTGGAAGAGGATGGACCTGAAAGCAGCGAAAACACCCTGGCCTGTCTGTGCCACGTGCGAGGTTACCACTGGCCATGCGGGCCGTGAGGGTGGAGCGAGGAGGCGGAGGCCACGTCCAGGAGGGCAGCTTCCGGGAGCTGAGCCACCTTCCCGGCTGACCTGGGGAGGAGACAGGGGCCTCAGTCCTGCGACGCTGAAGACCCTGCTTCTCCTAACAGCCTGGAAAAGTCTCCCCTTGAAGCTCCAGAAAAAACCAGCAATTCCACTGATGCCCTGACGTGAGCCTGGGGAGTGCCGTGCCGGCAGCCGGACCCACAGAACTGCAGAAACTACTGTTCCTGTCGTCTTCAGCTGACACCTTCGTGGGAACCTGTTAGGGCAGCGAGAGGAACCCAGCACAATGGCATGACTGGTCACACACCACCTGGGCCAACACCGCACGCCGGGCCAGCTGCGGGCCAGGACGGGCCAGGACCCGCCAGGACTCGGGAGACGGGAAGAGCCTGGCGTCTGAAGCCTCGGCCACCTCTGCGAGCTCACTGCAGCCAGGGGACGGGATGAGGGCAGTCTCTAGGGCTTTTTGGGGTGAGTGGAAGTGGGGAGAGAAGCCAACATATCTACCGTAAGAAGAATGAAAGAGTCAAATGATGAGCTTTTCATAATTTAAAATAAGCACACTGGTTGTTCACTGACCACTAACAGCCCTAAACCAGGGAACCACAACAGGTCACCACGGCCACCTGACAGACTTGAACTAGAGACACGGGAGAGAGAGCAGGTGCACGGCAGTCTGTCCACTGCGGGCATCTGAAGTTTGGTAAGAATAATTTTTATTATAAATGTTTTAAATTGGCCAAATAAGGTCACCGTCACAGGCATGTCTGGAGAGGAACATTACAGGCTTACTGCTCAAGAGAAACTCACCAGCGATCAAGACTCTATTCTGGTGTTAAAAAGCATGTCTCTGGAAGGGAACCCTCCTGCACTGTTGGTGGGAATGTCAATTGGTACAGCCACCATGGAGAACAGTATGAAGGGTCCTTAAAAAACAGAACAGAGAGCTACCATGTGACCCTGCAGTCCCACTCCTGCACATACATCCAGAGAAAAACACGCCCGAAGAGACACATGCTCCCCCGTGTTCATTCCAGCACTGTTTACAACAGCCGAGACATGGAGACCACCTAAATGTCCATCGACCCAGGAATGGATAAAGAAGATGTGGTATGACTACTAAATGGAATATTGCTTGGCCATTAAAAAAGGAATGAAATACGGTCATTTGCAGGAATAGTGTCACCAGAATGGATCAGCAAGGAACATCACAAACACAGGAGGGTGCTCTCCTCACCCAAACAAGAAGTGCTTAAGGTCCGAGGAAGACCGGAGAGAAAGTGGGGAGGCTGGGAGACAGCGTGCGTGCTGTGGGCATAAGAAAGCCTAAGGCCTCAGATTTTGTCCAGTTTTGAAGATATGCACATAGTCTGAACATGCAGCAACATCAGATTTAGGATCTGTAATTTTTAACCCGGACTTTAAGGAATTATTACTACCCTATGTTGACAAACTTTTAAATGAAATTTGGCTCCAGAAGAGGCTTCATTCAAGGTAAACTTATTCAGATTTTCCTTGATGAACATACAGATCTTTTATTTAGACCTTCACTGTGAATAAATCATGCCCTACAGATTTAATCCTCAGCAAAATAAGAAAAAAATCAACATACAAGAAAACACAGTTTAGCATTCTTTTCTGTGAGCAAAATAAATCTGCACAGGTGGCCACATTTTCAAATACTTTCTGGAACCAACTCTTAAAAGCAATCTTTTATTTTTACTTTTTAAAACTGAAGTATGGTTGATTTATATTAGTTTCAGTGTACACCACAATGATTCAACATTTTTACAGATTATACTCCACTTAAAGTTATTACCAAATAATTGCTAAATTTCCCTACGCCATACCATATATCCTTAGTGCTTATTTTATTTTGAGGGGGGGTAATTTTTTTTTTTAATTTTGGCCTCTTTTATTGGTCTTTCATTTATTTCTCTTCGTCCATCTTTATTCTTTGCCATGTGTGGGCCTCCTACTGCAGTGGCCTCTCTCGTTGCAGGGCACCGGCTCTGGGCACATGAGCTCCAGAGCGCTGGCTCACAACTGGACACACCAGCCCAGCCACTCCTCGGCCTGTGGAATCTTTCCGGGCCAGGGATCAAATCTGTACCCCTTGCACTGCAAGGCGGGCTCTCTACCCACTGGACCACCAGGGAAGCCCTTTAGTGCTATGTTAAAAACAGGTCTTCAAATTTGCTCTTAAAAATAAAAGTATATATCCATAACACAGAAAGGCAGTAATTCTTTAAAAGGAAAAATTACAGCCAACTTGTCAACAAACATCACAGTTTCTATCCTTGTTATTTTATACATATTCTTGGTTAGCAAAGAATTTTTCCTGATCCTTCTACATAGAGTTTTATTGGGTTCAAATACCTTGGTGGGCTAGAGTTCAAACTTTAATTCTTGATGGTCAATGTACTTTGCTTAGTGAAGTTCGAAACCATCAAAATCTCTACTTCACAGAGAAAACTGGCAGGAATATAACCTATTTTCTTAGGTTAAGAGTATTTTCCTCAAAATATAATATGGAAAACAAAAATGCTTAGGAAAGAAATGATTTTTCTACTGATTCATTCAAGGTAAACTTATTCAGATTTTCCTTGATGAACATACAGATCTTTTATTTAGACCTTCACTGTGAATAAATCATGCCCTACAGATTTAATCCTCAGCAAAATAAGAAAAAAATCAACATACAAGAAAACACAGTTTAGCATTCTTTTCTGTGAGCAAAATAAATCTGCACAGGTGGCCACATTTTCAAATACTTTCTGGAACCAACTCTTAAAAGCAATCTTTTATTTTTACTTTTTAAAACTGAAGTATGGTTGATTTATATTAGTTTCAGTGTACACCACAATGATTCAACATTTTTACAGATTATACTCCACTTAAAGTTATTACCAAATAATTGCTAAATTTCCCTACGCCATACCATATATCCTTAGTGCTTATTTTATTTTGAGGGGGGGTAATTTTTTTTTTTAATTTTGGCCTCTTTTATTGGTCTTTCATTTATTTCTCTTCGTCCATCTTTATTCTTTGCCATGTGTGGGCCTCCTACTGCAGTGGCCTCTCTCGTTGCAGGGCACCGGCTCTGGGCACATGAGCTCCAGAGCGCTGGCTCACAACTGGACACACCAGCCCAGCCACTCCTCGGCCTGTGGAATCTTTCCGGGCCAGGGATCAAATCTGTACCCCTTGCACTGCAAGGCGGGCTCTCTACCCACTGGACCACCAGGGAAGCCCTTTAGTGCTATGTTAAAAACAGGTCTTCAAATTTGCTCTTAAAAATAAAAGTATATATCCATAACACAGAAAGGCAGTAATTCTTTAAAAGGAAAAATTACAGCCAACTTGTCAACAAACATCACAGTTTCTATCCTTGTTATTTTATACATATTCTTGGTTAGCAAAGAATTTTTCCTGATCCTTCTACATAGAGTTTTATTGGGTTCAAATACCTTGGTGGGCTAGAGTTCAAACTTTAATTCTTGATGGTCAATGTACTTTGCTTAGTGAAGTTCGAAACCATCAAAATCTCTACTTCACAGAGAAAACTGGCAGGAATATAACCTATTTTCTTAGGTTAAGAGTATTTTCCTCAAAATATAATATGGAAAACAAAAATGCTTAGGAAAGAAATGATTTTTCTACTGATTCATTCATCGAAGGAACCAGTCTCACTGCTGCTTGCCTCGCTGGCTGTGCCTCGGGTGTGTCTCAGAGTGCTCCGTGAGTATGGGCCTCCCCACTTGTGTGTGTGTGTGTTTAACTGTGGACAGCTATATGACCCTATATGCACTGCTCCACATAAAACTGACATTAGAAATTCTTAGTCAGTTATTAAATCTATTAAAAATTTCCCCTCTGTAGTCACACAATCTGGAGGACTTCTGTAAGTGGCTGTGGCAGGCAAGCTAAAGAAGCCCATTTCCAAACCTGCTAAGATCTGGGTTTCACAGAGCATGCTGAGTCCTCAGGGTCAGGCACCCAAGGCCTGTGCAGAGGCCTGCCGGTTCACAGAATGCAGGGGTGTGGGCTGCAGCGTGTGCGTGTGTGCGCGCCCAGCATGTGGAAGTACAGCAGGTGAGTGACACGGTCAATGCGTGCTCTCTTTCCTTAGGGCCGGGGGCCCTGGCTTGGAACAGTCAGACGTTCCCTTCACAGAAATCCTCTACTGTTTGCACTGTAGAAGGTGGAACTTCCAAATAAAACTTTATTCAAAAAATTTTTGATGTTCTGCAAGAATAAATCTGAAGTGAAAGACGTAAATAAAACAGTGTTACTTGGTATCAGTTGAAATTTTATTTCCTTAAAGTACTGGACAAAACTGAAACCCTGTGCAGAGTGAAAGGACTGTCTTCCTACCACTCTTTAGTCTAGGATCCAACGTGTTGCTACTCATCAAGTATCAGTTGCCTGCCACAACTGTCCTAGACGCAGAAGAATCAAACAACAGGCTCAAGGCCACACAGAACACCAGCGGCAAAGACAGAAAACTTGAAAAATGTCTCTGTGTGAGTGTTAGTCATTCAGTCTTGTGTCCAACTCTCTGCGATCCCATGGACTGTAAGTCTCTAGGCTCCTCTGTCCATGAGATTCTCCAGGCTAGAACACGAGTGGGTTGCCAGTACTTTTCTAGGCAACAAATGTCTAGTCACCTAATTTGGATGTTCATTTCATTACTTTGTTATTTAGTGTAACTCGCTTATTCCTCAAATGGAAACATGCTTGGAAGAAATGATTTTTCTACTGATTCATTCATCGAAGGAACCAGTCTCACTGCTGCTTGCCTCGCTGGCTGTGCCTCGGGTGTGTCTCAGAGTGCTCCGTGAGTATGGGCCTCCCCACTTGTGTGTGTGTGTGTTTAACTGTGGACAGCTATATGACCCTATATGCACTGCTCCACATAAAACTGACATTAGAAATTCTTAGTCAGTTATTAAATCTATTAAAAATTTCCCCTCTGTAGTCACACAATCTGGAGGACTTCTGTAAGTGGCTGTGGCAGGCAAGCTAAAGAAGCCCATTTCCAAACCTGCTAAGATCTGGGTTTCACAGAGCATGCTGAGTCCTCAGGGTCAGGCACCCAAGGCCTGTGCAGAGGCCTGCCGGTTCACAGAATGCAGGGGTGTGGGCTGCAGCGTGTGCGTGTGTGCGCGCCCAGCATGTGGAAGTACAGCAGGTGAGTGACACGGTCAATGCGTGCTCTCTTTCCTTAGGGCCGGGGGCCCTGGCTTGGAACAGTCAGACGTTCCCTTCACAGAAATCCTCTACTGTTTGCACTGTAGAAGGTGGAACTTCCAAATAAAACTTTATTCAAAAAATTTTTGATGTTCTGCAAGAATAAATCTGAAGTGAAAGACGTAAATAAAACAGTGTTACTTGGTATCAGTTGAAATTTTATTTCCTTAAAGTACTGGACAAAACTGAAACCCTGTGCAGAGTGAAAGGACTGTCTTCCTACCACTCTTTAGTCTAGGATCCAACGTGTTGCTACTCATCAAGTATCAGTTGCCTGCCACAACTGTCCTAGACGCAGAAGAATCAAACAACAGGCTCAAGGCCACACAGAACACCAGCGGCAAAGACAGAAAACTTGAAAAATGTCTCTGTGTGAGTGTTAGTCATTCAGTCTTGTGTCCAACTCTCTGCGATCCCATGGACTGTAAGTCTCTAGGCTCCTCTGTCCATGAGATTCTCCAGGCTAGAACACGAGTGGGTTGCCAGTACTTTTCTAGGCAACAAATGTCTAGTCACCTAATTTGGATGTTCATTTCATTACTTTGTTATTTAGTGTAACTCGCTTATTCCTCACCAGGCCATTTACAATTTTTTAAAATTTCTCATTTAAAAACAATGACTTAATTAAAAAATCTATTGTCTTCAATGACATCAGATTAAAGCACTTATTTTTATCTTAATCCGTATTTTGATTGTTACCATTATGTCAAAGTCTTACGTTACAAGGAAACAATATGATCTGAAGCATTTTAGAGACACTCTGCCACTCCCTTTAAGTTATTCTATTTAGAAATTATTTCTTCTGAGTTAGTGCTATTGTTTCTAAACTGAACAACCATCTTTCCATTAACAGAATGCTGGAACAGCTATGTTCAGTTCTGTTTTAGGTACAAAGGACATGCATATATTATCAGCTCTAGAATGAACAGACTGCATGTGCCTTCTACTTGTGATTTGATAATGAAGGGGGGGATTTCCTCCTTGGCCACAGAGCAATGGTAGGTCCCCCCTAGAGCAATCACAACCCTGTATACTACTTTAACAAACAAACATCTGCAAACTACCATGACATCTTTAAATGGTTAGATGAGGTCCTCTTTCAAGATACGGTTTATTCTTCATACTATCTTAGTATGATCAAACATAGAACATTCATTCACTGGCATTGTCTTTTACTAAGTGCCTGCCTGACGGTCAAATGAAGAGAAGTGTCCAACTGTCACACGAACGGACACATTATACCTGACGGGTTTCAGCTCAGGACTTGAGGACTTTCAAAATACTGATCGTTTTATCTAGATGATAAGAACTGGCACATCATCTGTACGTCCCTTTTATTTCCAACCACATGGGAGGCTTGGAAGGAAGGGGGTGGGTGGCTGAATGAAATTACGTTGTGTTCCTTACCTAAAGAATGTGCAGCTGTAGTTTTGGAGCTGAAGAAACGGCCAAGCCCAAGGTCTCCGAGTTTGACCACGCCAGTGGCCGTAATGAACACATTGGCTGGTTTTATGTCTGTGGATAGAGAAGAGATCCAGTAAGAATGTGCAGCTGTAGTTTTGGAGCTGAAGAAAAATGTCTAGTCACCTAATTTGGATGTTCATTTCATTACTTTGTTATTTAGTGTAACTCGCTTATTCCTCACCAGGCCATTTACAATTTTTTAAAATTTCTCATTTAAAAACAATGACTTAATTAAAAAATCTATTGTCTTCAATGACATCAGATTAAAGCACTTATTTTTATCTTAATCCGTATTTTGATTGTTACCATTATGTCAAAGTCTTACGTTACAAGGAAACAATATGATCTGAAGCATTTTAGAGACACTCTGCCACTCCCTTTAAGTTATTCTATTTAGAAATTATTTCTTCTGAGTTAGTGCTATTGTTTCTAAACTGAACAACCATCTTTCCATTAACAGAATGCTGGAACAGCTATGTTCAGTTCTGTTTTAGGTACAAAGGACATGCATATATTATCAGCTCTAGAATGAACAGACTGCATGTGCCTTCTACTTGTGATTTGATAATGAAGGGGGGGATTTCCTCCTTGGCCACAGAGCAATGGTAGGTCCCCCCTAGAGCAATCACAACCCTGTATACTACTTTAACAAACAAACATCTGCAAACTACCATGACATCTTTAAATGGTTAGATGAGGTCCTCTTTCAAGATACGGTTTATTCTTCATACTATCTTAGTATGATCAAACATAGAACATTCATTCACTGGCATTGTCTTTTACTAAGTGCCTGCCTGACGGTCAAATGAAGAGAAGTGTCCAACTGTCACACGAACGGACACATTATACCTGACGGGTTTCAGCTCAGGACTTGAGGACTTTCAAAATACTGATCGTTTTATCTAGATGATAAGAACTGGCACATCATCTGTACGTCCCTTTTATTTCCAACCACATGGGAGGCTTGGAAGGAAGGGGGTGGGTGGCTGAATGAAATTACGTTGTGTTCCTTACCTAAAGAATGTGCAGCTGTAGTTTTGGAGCTGAAGAAACGGCCAAGCCCAAGGTCTCCGAGTTTGACCACGCCAGTGGCCGTAATGAACACATTGGCTGGTTTTATGTCTGTGGATAGAGAAGAGATCCAGTAAGAGACGGTGTCAGTTCAGGTATATTCAAAGGATTAAAAGACGCTTTCTTTGCAGAATTTAAAATATACTTTAAAAATGGAAGTCAGTTTGAATTCTGAACCAGTTACTTATTTCGAGTAATTTGCACATATCCTAATCAGTTCTCAGTCCACTGGTAGACAATCATCAGTGCAGGATGATGATCATTGTTAGTTTTCATTTAAAATGCATTTTGTTTTCCATTTTCAAATAAACTTCTATGAAATTCAAAGCACAACATAAGTTTGTGCCTTTCTTATATCAATTTTAAATACTCTACAAACATTTATTTATTGACATGTTTACATAAAATATTATAAATCATAACTGATGCAGATAATTATTTACTTAGATGACCTTAGAAATAATTTTAGTTGCTTAGGTCAGCTATACTGAAAATTTTTACATCCCAAAATGTAGGGATCAATGCCTTAGTGATCTTCACATATTTGGTCCCAACCATCTGACTGAGAATCAAGAATATATTGAGTGCATGCTGAGCATTAAAAAAATCTAAGTAGCATACTGTTCATTTAAAAAAGTTTCCTCATGCATCTTCAACCGCTTTTCTACATCTATATTTTTTCTTTTATCAACATAATCAATCAAAAAAAAAAAAAAGGCCAAATAGAAAAATAATTTTCATCCTTATGTAAAATCAAGCATGGCTTCACTTAGAGGCTTATCATTCTAGTATTAATGAAATTACAATTTGGAAATAGATTTCCTGGGAGAGCATGCTATTACAAAGTGACTGGAAGGCATCTGTTCATGAACTGCTTGGGACCCTGCGACCTTTAAACAGCGGGCGCAGCGGCTCGAGCCCGGACGCACCGCGATGCATGACCCGCCGAGAGTGCATGTGCTCCAGCGCGCTGCAGAGCTGCACGAAGTACTTCCAGACGGTCCTCTCAGGGATCAGCCTCTTCTGTTTCTTAAAATGCTGTTAAATAAATGAAAAATAAGATGAAAAAATTTTTTCAAACCAGATTCTGACTTTAGTCAGAAAAAACAGGTATTTTTAGCTACCTATTATCAGCTAAAAAACACACGATTTTTTGTAGTGAAACAATACCAGGATTTTCACCTGACATTGCAAATTAAATTTCTCCCTACAGTATCTCAAGCCAGCATGAGCCTTATCATGCTATGTCTTTGGGATGTCCACCTATTTCAAAAAATTAACATCCACATAAGGTGGTTTCTTATCTTAAAAAGAGGATGTCAAATTTTATTTTAAGAAAAGTCAGAGTAAGAAAGTCTAGAGACCTAGAGGTAACTGTGTTCCTTACAGCAGTGCTTCTCTTGACAGGAGGTAGTGAAGCCGAATCCCTTTAAAATACTGAGCCACCCCTGGTGATTTGAAATACCACTTAATTTATTAAAAATTAAATAAGAGGGATTTACATGAGAAGTTTTCATGAATATTTCCACTGCATATTCCAGGTCAAACTTGCACTTTGCTTTGAATGAATAAAACTAAACATAGGGGGCTTCCCATGGTGGTCCAGTGGATAAGGACATCGCCTTGCAGTACAAGGGGCGCCGGTTCGAGCCCTGGCCTGGGAAGATCCCACATGCCGCGGAGCGGCGGAACTGATGTGTCCAGTCACCGAGCAGGAGCTCTGGAGCGCATGCGCCCAGAGCTGGCGCTCTGCAACGACAGAGGCCACCACGATGGGAGGCCTGCAGAAGCCAAGGAACAAGGACGAATGAACATAGAGAAATGAAAGACCAACAGAAGTGCCTGCCCACTCCCCTCCCTCCCCAACCTGACCCCCGCCCCAAATAAATAAATAAATAAATCTTTAAAAAAAAAAAAACTAAACATGGGAGCAACACCTTCCAGGAAGAGCAGGGCAGAAAGCAGAGCACATGTGTGCTGGTCCGGAGAGCCGCCGCCAGCGTGCCCAAGGTGGGCAGCAGCTGGGGGACTGCAAGGGGAAGGGACACACCTGCGCCTGCGGTCCGTGCATTACCCTTGCTAGAAGAACACACAAATACAGTGCTCATCAGGAACAAAGTTCCCAGCTTCACAGGACATGTAAAGAATCTTTACATAAAATTTACTTTTCCAAAATGAGAACGTGATGGTTTTTCTACTTAGCATAACTGATAAATGACCAATGTGAGAAAGTATTGCATTTAAACAAGTTTTCAGTTTTAACGTTTTTAAATTTATATAGACATCAACATTTAAACATGTACTCAAATGCACTTTATCAGATGACCTGACATTTTTCAAAGTTCAATTGTTTCGATTTTTTTGTAAACTGTATATGGAGAAATGGTATTTCAGATGTTTCCAAAACAACAAGCTCTGTCAGTTCTGACCCCTGTGGCCAGATGAGGGCAGAGTGAAAGGAAGAACAATCCAAGGAAAGAAACCTGTCAGCATGCAACTTCAGACTCAGCAGAGGACGTGATCCACTGTCTCACATGCCATCCATACCCAGCCTCTCCAAGGAAGAGCGAGTCACTTGAGGTGCATCTTCTTCGTAACAAATACTACAGACGTGAACTTATTAGCAATTTCAATGGCTATGACATCAGTAGCAAAAAAAAAAAAAAAGCCAGAAAACAAATTATCAGACAGCCAGGTCTGAGGATGAACAAAAGCAAATCGGGGTTATTACCCAGATGGTGAAAACCTCCCAGACTCTGTTTCAGCGTTAAGTCCCAGGAACTCAGCTTGGGTCTGCATCAGTTTTCACCCCATGGGGGCATCCAATGGGAAAGAATCGGTTCTATACACACAGTTTTCTCTCAGACTTGGAACGAGTCCAAATAGTGCCTGTCTATGTGCTCTCCCTGACGCTGGATTAGCATATCAGAAGAGCGTTTGATGTCAACAGGAAGATGGGGACCAGGTTTCTTTTCATTCAAAAATAAATATACCATATCATGTAAGTATCAGACCATGAAAGAAGAATTTTATGCTCTAATATAGACTCTGAAATCATCATCATTATAATTAACCTGAGAGTTTACCTTTAAAGCTCCATTATTAAAAGAAAATATATCATATGTAAAGGAAAGGGTAGAAGGAGAAAACTCCCCTCAAAATGGAAGATGTGATCAGGCCAAGACAGTATGTTTTCATATTCTTTTTTGGGGTTGTTTCTTTCAATAAGTTAAACATCATAACAGTAAATTGGCCTCAATATAATGCTATCTAAAGGGAGTGACTTGGCAAAATCTAAGTATCCAAATTTTAAACATGTCTTTAAAGAATAATTTTATAATTTGACACAATCATAAATCAAAAGCAGTTTCACTATGTCATTGGTCATCTCCCAATATTTTTTAAATGTTTGTTTAAACATATGCAGTTTTTCAACCGTCCTTGAGCATAGCGAAAAAAAATTTTTTTGAGAAAAATCAATACTTAATGAGAAGAACCTGTCTGTTCTTATGGTGGCACTGTTGGCTACCTCTTAAGAGGTGGATAAACAGAAAAGGGACAAAAAAATGTAAATTCTTTTTACTACTGATAAAATTCATATTAGCATGATTAAAAAGGAACGTACATAATGTCAATATATTAAAGAAACCCAAACAACCTTTTCTTCACTTAACCTAATCTACACATATCTTTTAAAAGTTGATTATCTAGTCAAACAGCATTAGTGTCCAAAAATCCTATCTTGCTCTGAGAAAAAGACAATTAGCTCTAGATTTTTAGAAAAAAAAAAAAAAACTACTATCAACATATAGAAATTTAAAAATGAACATTTATTTGTCATGTGGTAGGTTTTTAATAAAGCAAAATCATTTTTAAAGATTAGTATTAATAAAAATTTCTATTAAAAAAATTTATTTATTTCACTTTTACTATGTTATAAAACAGAATTTTAACTTCTTACACCTGAAAATAAAATATCTAAAGAAGCCATGAAAGACAGAAATTAGCACTCAGGTATACCTGACCACTTGGACAGAATTTTTATTGGCTTTTTTTTTTAAAGGTACATTCATCTTTTTCCTATGTAAAGCTTCAAATACTGTTTATTCTAAAAGCATATTTTTCTACCTCCATTAACATTCAAATAAATACTTAACATTATTCACATATAAAAAAAGAGCAACAAATTTAACAAAGAGTGTATTTGTAAAACACATATACAAGCATCAGATTGTACTGTACTCCCACTTAGGTGTAAAAAGATGAGCAGCCCCTATCTCACTGCAGTGGAATTCCATGTCCCTGGTCAACATGGGCAGCGTCATGAAGGCAAGGCCAGCTGATGCAGGCTGCCCCATTCAAAGGTGTTTGAAAAACGGGCACATCATTCCCCCCCACCCCCGCCACTGTCAAACATTCTTCTACAAACTCAATGGCCCCAAACCAAAGTACATAGTGGACACTACCTATCCAGTCCCTGTCTTTGGGTCACCTGGTCCCTCAGGAATGCCCCTCCTCAAAGCTGAACATGTATTTCTTATTTTTACGTTCTGCAATTCCACCATTCCTCCTCAGGAAATCTCAGGAGACACTTTTATCACTATTACTCAGCATAAACTCACCAACAGAGAAAGAACAGAAAACTATCTTGCTGGATCAAAAAAACAAGTTAATTTCTGAAGTGCATCAAAATATTTAAGCTCAGAGTCTGGTATGTTAATGTTTAAAGAAGAAAGTTTCAGACAAAACACCCAGATCCACAGGGTCAGCTTCAAGAGTCTGCAGGCTCTGGGCTGAGCGTAACACTCGGCTTCACCAGCTAGAAACGACTGATCACTTGTTCCTGCAATGAGGTTGCTGGTCCTTGGAACCCTATGGCCGAAGACCTTTGGGAACAACGCACTGTGGTAGTTAAAAAACAAAACCAAGAGAACAAGCACAATCCTGGTAGGTAAGGCATTTCTGAGGAAGATCAGGAGAAATGATAATTGAATAGTAAGAAATAATGGAATTATATGCAACTGGCATTGCAGGCCTCAGCTGTTTCTCATCTCTTCTAAATACCTCACAAGAGGAAGTACTTCATGTTCAGTATTAGGAACTATTTCCTGCCTGGGAGTGTCGCCAAATGCTGAACGTGCCACCTGCAGCTTTAACAGCAGACCTGGCTATGGGGCTGGACAGGAACGGTGCTGTGAGCTTGAACAAGCCACTTGACCTTGCTGGGCCTTGGTCTCCTCACTATATTAAACAGAGTTTCAGAGATGAACAGAGTTTGTGGCACTTGCTGCCTCTGAAATATCTCAGGCACAAATAAAACACAAATAATAAATGCGTGGTTGGCACATTTTCACACTGAAAAATTTATTTTACTAGTATGTCCAGTTCTTTAAATCTTCAGCTAATAAAAAACAAAGCAAAAATAACGAACAGAGGGACTTCCCTGGTGGTCCAGTGGCTAAGACTGCGTTCCCAATGCAGGGGGCCCAGGTTCGATCCCTGGTCAGGGAACTAAGATCCCACATGCTGCAACTAAGACCCGGTGACGCTAAATAAATATACGTTAAAAAAAAAAAAAAAAATCATAATACCTCAGAGATCCCCAGAGGTCCAGTTAATCCATGAAGATGATGGGACAAATTTTTATAACAAGGTAATTACACAGCAATTAGGTCAAACATTTACCAACAGAAAGGATGTTATGTTCCCAAACATCTCTGTAATTATAATGCATTTTTATAAACTTCACAGTGGTTATTTCAGGCAAGATCGGGTGCATTCAGGGCGGTATGGCCGCAGACCACAGTCATTGTTTCAATAATTAAATGCACAGTCTGGATGATGAAAAAGAAAGGAAGCTTCTAACTTGTTAACTGACAGTTCTAAGTGTGATTTCTATCACAGATCAATCTTCCTATGGAAACATTTTTTCTTCCAAAGCTCTAAGAAGGCCTCAACAGACTAAATTGCACATGTACTTGCTGCACAAAATTTTGGGAATTATATAAATGGGTAAGTAATTATGTGCACTGTGGTAGTTAAAAAACAAAACCAAGAGAACAAGCACAATCCTGGTAGGTAAGGCATTTCTGAGGAAGATCAGGAGAAATGATAATTGAATAGTAAGAAATAATGGAATTATATGCAACTGGCATTGCAGGCCTCAGCTGTTTCTCATCTCTTCTAAATACCTCACAAGAGGAAGTACTTCATGTTCAGTATTAGGAACTATTTCCTGCCTGGGAGTGTCGCCAAATGCTGAACGTGCCACCTGCAGCTTTAACAGCAGACCTGGCTATGGGGCTGGACAGGAACGGTGCTGTGAGCTTGAACAAGCCACTTGACCTTGCTGGGCCTTGGTCTCCTCACTATATTAAACAGAGTTTCAGAGATGAACAGAGTTTGTGGCACTTGCTGCCTCTGAAATATCTCAGGCACAAATAAAACACAAATAATAAATGCGTGGTTGGCACATTTTCACACTGAAAAATTTATTTTACTAGTATGTCCAGTTCTTTAAATCTTCAGCTAATAAAAAACAAAGCAAAAATAACGAACAGAGGGACTTCCCTGGTGGTCCAGTGGCTAAGACTGCGTTCCCAATGCAGGGGGCCCAGGTTCGATCCCTGGTCAGGGAACTAAGATCCCACATGCTGCAACTAAGACCCGGTGACGCTAAATAAATATACGTTAAAAAAAAAAAAAAATCATAATACCTCAGAGATCCCCAGAGGTCCAGTTAATCCATGAAGATGATGGGACAAATTTTTATAACAAGGTAATTACACAGCAATTAGGTCAAACATTTACCAACAGAAAGGATGTTATGTTCCCAAACATCTCTGTAATTATAATGCATTTTTATAAACTTCACAGTGGTTATTTCAGGCAAGATCGGGTGCATTCAGGGCGGTATGGCCGCAGACCACAGTCATTGTTTCAATAATTAAATGCACAGTCTGGATGATGAAAAAGAAAGGAAGCTTCTAACTTGTTAACTGACAGTTCTAAGTGTGATTTCTATCACAGATCAATCTTCCTATGGAAACATTTTTTCTTCCAAAGCTCTAAGAAGGCCTCAACAGACTAAATTGCACATGTACTTGCTGCACAAAATTTTGGGAATTATATAAATGGGTAAGTAATTATGTCTCAATTAGAATTTTGGTGTGTGATACAAATTTGCAATGTGTGAACATTTTCACCCATAGCACTCTAAATAAAACCCAGGTACTCTAAGTTGCTTTAGGAGATGCAAGTAGAATGGGCCTGACAGTGAGGGTCCCCTCATCGAATTTCATCCTCTTTAATAAAATACTTCCCATCCAAGCTCCACCCATCTCTTTCCTTTCCTATACTGTTAGAAAAGCTGCTAAGCATACTCAGCTATTTCTAATTATAATTTAATAGACTATCAATATAATCCAGCCATGGCTTCCCTGGTGGTCCAGTGGGTAAAGAGTCCGCTTTACAGTGCAAGGGACACCGGTTCAATCCCTGGCCTGGAAAGATCCCACGTGCCATGGAGCGGCTGGACTGGTGTGTCTAATTACGAGCCAGCGCTCTGGAGCGCATGCATCCAGAGCTGGTGTTCTGTAGTGAGAGAGGCCGCTGCAATGGGAGGCCCGCACAGGCCAAAGAATAAAGATGGATGAAAATAAATCAATAAAAAGAGGCCAAAATTAAAAAATATATATACATACACACACACACACACACACACACACACACATATATATATAATCCATCCATTCCCCAAAGTCAAAATTGTATATGTTAATAAGGGAAGTAGAAAACATATTTTACTTTATAGCAGAAAATGTGAGAAACAGAGAGGATTTTTTTTTTTTTCCAAGCAATTGAGCCTTGGGGAAAGAAAGCCATATTTAGCAAACAAGAAAAATGAGCTTATATAAAGCTACAAGGCTCTCCCAACCTCCAAACGTTGCCTTCTAAATGCTAGTCTATCAATATCAAGGAAACTTGGGATTATTTTTTTTTAATCAATGAAAAAGATAGGAATACATCAGAATTACTACAAAACTGCCAAGTGGATAATTCCTAAGAGAAGCTTTCAAGTTCATAAAACTGATGGGGAAGTAAATGTGATTTCTATCACAGACTAAATTTCTTCCAAAGCTCTAAGAAGGCCTCAACAGACTAAATTGCACATGTACTTGCTGCACAAAATTTTGGGAATTATATAAATGGGTAAGTAATTATGTCTCAATTAGAATTTTGGTGTGTGATACAAATTTGCAATGTGTGAACATTTTCACCCATAGCACTCTAAATAAAACCCAGGTACTCTAAGTTGCTTTAGGAGATGCAAGTAGAATGGGCCTGACAGTGAGGGTCCCCTCATCGAATTTCATCCTCTTTAATAAAATACTTCCCATCCAAGCTCCACCCATCTCTTTCCTTTCCTATACTGTTAGAAAAGCTGCTAAGCATACTCAGCTATTTCTAATTATAATTTAATAGACTATCAATATAATCCAGCCATGGCTTCCCTGGTGGTCCAGTGGGTAAAGAGTCCGCTTTACAGTGCAAGGGACACCGGTTCAATCCCTGGCCTGGAAAGATCCCACGTGCCATGGAGCGGCTGGACTGGTGTGTCTAATTACGAGCCAGCGCTCTGGAGCGCATGCATCCAGAGCTGGTGTTCTGTAGTGAGAGAGGCCGCTGCAATGGGAGGCCCGCACAGGCCAAAGAATAAAGATGGATGAAAATAAATCAATAAAAAGAGGCCAAAATTAAAAAATATATATACATACACACACACACACACACACACACACACACACATATATATATAATCCATCCATTCCCCAAAGTCAAAATTGTATATGTTAATAAGGGAAGTAGAAAACATATTTTACTTTATAGCAGAAAATGTGAGAAACAGAGAGGATTTTTTTTTTTTTCCAAGCAATTGAGCCTTGGGGAAAGAAAGCCATATTTAGCAAACAAGAAAAATGAGCTTATATAAAGCTACAAGGCTCTCCCAACCTCCAAACGTTGCCTTCTAAATGCTAGTCTATCAATATCAAGGAAACTTGGGATTATTTTTTTTTAATCAATGAAAAAGATAGGAATACATCAGAATTACTACAAAACTGCCAAGTGGATAATTCCTAAGAGAAGCTTTCAAGTTCATAAAACTGATGGGGAAGTAAATGCTTGGAAATACGTCAGATGCTGTCTCCACTGCATCAGAGGACTAGAAACAGATGCTGAGACGAAAAGTAGGCAGCCCACCCTCAGGAGCCACAGAAGGTTTCCAATGGAAACACTTGCCTCTCTGATGAGGTCCTTCTGGTTACCCTGAACCAGAGAACAGGAAGAGAGAACACTGAAATACAGTCTTAACGGACAAGAGTGGGACAGCATGGAGACCGGAAGAAGTCTCAGTAGAAACCTGAACCCCTTCTCTCCACTGACTTGTCTGCAGCTAGCAGCACGGCTGCCTGCGTTCATAAGTCCATAAAGGCAACTTTCAATCAATTATTACCTTCAAAGAGGAGGGGCGGAAAGTTCCCTTCTAATTTTTTCCTAAGTACACACAGTGCAAAACTTACTCCCTTTTCATTATGCTCACAGAATGACATAATGGTCATTATGGTACATAATTTTCAATTACTGGAAGTTCAATACTATTTCATTACTAAACTTCTTACGTTTCAAAGAAAACCCAAGGGACACTTTATCAGCAACACTGCTTCTGTAAAAACAATGCTGTGTAACACACCTACATATACATACCATATGGACAGAAACCTATATGGTTACACACACAGGTGTTCACACATAATGTGCAGGTACCTATATACAGCACATTCAAACCTGTATAGTTTTTTCAGATAGCACCACTAATTTGTAATCTTAAAGACTTCTGAGTAATTCTGAAGACAGATATAAGACAGGTGGCCATCTTATGTAAGTGACCCAGCAGGAAACACACTGTGCTTGGATGAACTGGCAATTCTTCCCTTGGTCTGGCTCAGGCTGCACCCTTTCTGCCAGATGATGAAATGGACAGAGTCTGTACCCGTCAAACCATAAATCAGATTTAACAAAGACAGATGGTGCTGCTGGGAAGACTTCACTGCTCTAAGGACCCCAAGGCCAACAGCGTGAAAGACATTTCTAAGTGCCTTTCTTCCCAGTACAGCCTCTGAATTTGGATAAGCACAGATAAGAATATGTCTGCAGACGTAAAAAACAACAACCACACTAAGAAACGAACAAGATTTACCAGTTATAACATCTGAAGATAACAATTATCGCTGGACATTGTTGATATTTTAGTTAACTGAGCAAAGTCTGTGGTAAGCAGAATTCTGACACATCCCTCACCCCTCAAACCCTCAGGTCCTGGCGCACCTGCCACTCCCCTAAGTGTGAGCCGTGTCGTGAACAAATGTCACCTCCGCCGGTTACCTGATGTGACAGAAGGATTCTGCAGATACAATGCAGGTTTTCAGTCAGCAGCTTTTGAGTTAAGACGTGGGAAGATTGTCACGCGTGAACCTGACCTGAGGGGTAGGCCCTTCAAAGAACTCAGAGAAAGCCAAAGCCAGAGAGACTCTCTTCCTGGACGTAGGGGGCCAACTGCCACCTGCAGGGGACATGTGGCCTTGAGGATGGCTCCTAGTGGACAGCCAGGAGAGGGCAGCGAGGCCAGTCACACAACCACAAGGAGCCGAATCCATCCAACAGTCAGCAAACGAGACCTCACAAGAGCTCCCAACCGCAGCTGGCACCTCGAGCAGAGAACCCACAAACAAGGATGAGAACTCAAACTGTGAGATAATACATTTCTGTTGTTTTAAGCAGATTATTAGCCACCAAAGACTAATACAAAGTGTATTTCTAAAGGTAGCAAAAAAATCAATATAAAAAAATAGGTTTATGTCTGTATAAAGGAAAATAGTCTTAAGGCTCCTACTGAATGGTAACAGTGTAGAACATACAAAGCTGACACACCAAGAACAAGCCCAGACCTAAGTCCATTACCACTAAGAAGAGACAGCCTAATCAAGGACACGCCTAGACCTACGTCTGTTACCACTAAGAAGAGAGACTCACTCAGGAACAAGACAGGGATCCCACTCTCACCACGGCTGCTCAGCATGCCCCTGCAAGAACCTTCCACAGCAATCAGGCAAGAAAACAAATAAACAAGTACAGGGCATCAGAACTGGATAGGAAGAAAAGTGATACTGTCTTTATTTGAAAATGACATGAAGGACCAAGGCAAGCGTGAAAGACATTTCTAAGTGCCTTTCTTCCCAGTACAGCCTCTGAATTTGGATAAGCACAGATAAGAATATGTCTGCAGCGTAAACAACAACCACACTAAGAAAGAACAAGATTTACCAGTTATAACATCTGAAGATAACAATTATCGCTGGACATTGTTGATATTTTAGTTAACTGAGCAAAGTCTGTGGTAAGCAGAATTCTGACACATCCCTCACCCCTCAAACCCTCAGGTCCTGGCGCACCTGCCACTCCCCTAAGTGTGAGCCGTGTCGTGAACAAATGTCACCTCCGCCGGTTACCTGATGTGACAGAAGGATTCTGCAGATACAATGCAGGTTTTCAGTCAGCAGCTTTTGAGTTAAGACGTGGGAAGATTGTCACGCGTGAACCTGACCTGAGGGGTAGGCCCTTCAAAGAACTCAGAGAAAGCCAAAGCCAGAGAGACTCTCTTCCTGGACGTAAGGGAGCCAACTGCCACCTGCAGGGGACATGTGGCCTTGAGGATGGCTCCTAGTGGACAGCCAGGAGAGGGCAGCGAGGCCAGTCACACAACCACAAGGAGCCGAATCCATCCAACAGTCAGCAAACGAGACCTCACAAGAGCTCCCAACCGCAGCTGGCACCTCGAGCAGAGAACCCACAAACAAGGATGAGAACTCAAACTGTGAGATAATACATTTCTGTTGTTTTAAGCAGATTATTAGCCACCAAAGACTAATACAAAGTGTATTTCTAAAGGTAGCAAAAAAATCAATATAAAAAAATAGGTTTATGTCTGTATAAAGGAAAATAGTCTTAAGGCTCCTACTGAATGGTAACAGTGTAGAACATACAAAGCTGACACACCAAGAACAAGCCCAGACCTAAGTCCATTACCACTAAGAAGAGACAGCCTAATCAAGGACACGCCTAGACCTACGTCTGTTACCACTAAGAAGAGAGACTCACTCAGGAACAAGACAGGGATCCCACTCTCACCACGTCTGCTCAGCATGCCCCTGCAAGAACCTTCCACAGCAATCAGGCAAGAAAACAAATAAACAAGTACAGGGCATCAGAACTGGATAGGAAGAAAAGTGATACTGTCTTTATTTGAAAATGACATGATTTTACAGGTAAAAAAAAATCCTAAACACGTCATCAAAAAACTGTTAGTTCTAATTAACAAATTCAGTAAAGTCACAGGATTAAAAAAAAAAAAACCAGAAAAATCAACAGTGTTTCTATACAGTGGTAGTGAATTATCTGAAAACCAAATTAAATGACTCCATTTAAAGTGGCATCAAAAATAGAAAGATAGTTAGGAGTGAGCTTAAAGGAGGAGGTGAACAGTCTCAGAAAACTACAAGACACTGATGGACCAAATCAAAGACACAAACAAATGGAAAGGAATCCCATGTTCATAATCAGAATAAATATTATTAAAATGCCAACACTACCAAAACCCACCTATAGATTCAGTGCAATCCCTATTAAGATTACAATGGAATTCTCACAGGAGTAGACAGAACAATTCTAAAATTGATGTGGCGCCACCAAAGACCTCAAACAGCCAAAGTAATCCTGAGAAAGATGAACAAAGTGGGAGGCCCCACACTGTCTGGTGAAAACTATATTACAAAGTTACAGAAATCACAACAGCAGGGCACTGGCATAAAAACAGACACACAGACCAGCTGAAAAGAACTGAGAGCCCAGAAATAAGCCCCAGCATTTACAAGCAATTCAGAGTTGACAAGGGAGCCAAGAATATTCAATCCAGAAAAGACAGTCTCTTCAATAAACCGTGCTGGGAAAACTGGGGGACATCCACACATAAAAGAGTAACTAGAACCTTCTCTTTCCCCACTCACAAAAATTTAATTTGAAATGAACTAAAGGACTTCAGTGTGAGGCCTGAAGTCATGAAAACTCCTAGAAGAAAACACAGAGAAACCTCTTGGACAATGATGCAACTCAGCAGCAAAACGAACAAACCAAATAACTTAATTAACAAATAGGCAAACAGTAGCCATTTATGTCATTAACAGTAGACATTTTTCCAAAGAAGGTACGCAAAGTAAAATCATAATAAAGTATCACTTCATGCCTGTTAGAAAGGCTACCAAAAAACCCCAACAAGATGATAAACACTGACAGTAATACTGCATGTTACTTACATATGAAACCTAAAAAACACCCAAACTCACACACACAGCCTCATAGATTACATTTGTGGTTGGCTGAGGCAGAGGGAGAGGGTGAGGGAGAAGCTGAATGAAGATGGTCATGGCACAAAGTGCCAGCTCTATTTTTTTTATTATTGTTTTTTTTTTTTTTTAATTTACTTTCATCCATCTTCATTCTTTGGCCTGTGTGGGCCTCCCACTGCAGTGGCCTCTCCCGCTGCAGAACACCGGCTCTGGGCGCATGTGCTCCAGGGCACTGGCTCGTCACTGGACACACTGGTCCAGCTGCTCCACCGTACATGGGATCTTCCTGGGCCAGGGATCGAACCGGCACTCCCTGAACTACAAGGCGGACTCTTTACCCACTGGACCACCAGGGAAGCCCAAAAGTGCCAGCTCTAAAGTAAAGAAGTACCAGGGACGAGCACACAGTGTGACGCTGGTCAAAACTGCCCTGCGGCACAGGCAAGCTGCCGAGGGAGCCTACGGGTTGAAAAAGCGGGTAGTTTTCTCTTTTGTTGAGAAGCCTGCAGGTTCTCATCAAAAGAAGAAACGTTTTTGCTTTCTCTTGCTTTTCCTTTTCACTGTACTTAGATGAGATGATGGATGTTAACTAGACCTGCCGCATGTTCATTTCACAAGACAATACAGGGAAGCCAAACCATTATGCTGCACACCTTAAGCTTACACAGTCATGTCTTTCAATTACAACTCAATAAAGCTAGAGATGGGGAGAGAGAGCCTTAAGTAGTTACTTGAAATTGTGCCAAACTCTTGGTACAAAATACAGTTCAATTTATCTGTATCGCATGTTTCACTAAAAACATCTCTAAGAGTAACATTCACTTCCTTCTTAGCCAGTGAGGTGTGGCATGACAATTTTTCAGCACATAAAAAACTTTCCAGTTTCTCAAGAGATTTATTATACTGGGTTATATTTTGTTTTACTGATAGTTTAGTAGAATATAGCTTTAAAAAATATAATGTCAAATATACGGACATATATCATCCTTTGTCTCAAAATGATTTTCTAATAGGCAATTATAAATACAGGAACTTATAAATAGTTCAAACAATAAACTATATTTTGGAAAAGTGGGCTATAAAAATATTAAATATATTTTAGGAATATTTCTGTTGACAAAGGGAAATGCACAAAGCTCTTGCTTAGGTATTTCTGAGACTAGTCTCTCGTCTCCTCTATGCCAAGTCTCCATCGTCACGCATGTTTCTCAGCAACAGGAAGTGGAATGTACAGAATTAATAAGGCATACCATAAGGTGGAAGAGGGACTGGTCCCTAGGATACAATAAAGAAACCGCACAGCATATACATCACGACTGGATAAACTCTAACCCAACTGTTACTCTATGAGTCTTCTCCTTTTAAAATTCTGATTACTGGTGATGAAAGAAAGGAAAAATGGGTATACAATGAAGATATGCTCCACCGACATGGGATCTTCCTGGGCCAGGGATCGAACCGGCACTCCCTGAACTACAAGGCGGACTCTTTACCCACTGGACCACCAGGGAAGCCCAAAAGTGCCAGCTCTAAAGTAAAGAAGTACCAGGGACGAGCACACAGTGTGACGCTGGTCAAAACTGCCCTGCGGCACAGGCAAGCTGCCGAGGGAGCCTACGGGTTGAAAAAGCGGGTAGTTTTCTCTTTTGTTGAGAAGCCTGCAGGTTCTCATCAAAAGAAGAAACGTTTTTGCTTTCTCTTGCTTTTCCTTTTCACTGTACTTAGATGAGATGATGGATGTTAACTAGACCTGCCGCATGTTCATTTCACAAGACAATACAGGGAAGCCAAACCATTATGCTGCACACCTTAAGCTTACACAGTCATGTCTTTCAATTACAACTCAATAAAGCTAGAGATGGGGAGAGAGAGCCTTAAGTAGTTACTTGAAATTGTGCCAAACTCTTGGTACAAAATACAGTTCAATTTATCTGTATCGCATGTTTCACTAAAAACATCTCTAAGAGTAACATTCACTTCCTTCTTAGCCAGTGAGGTGTGGCATGACAATTTTTCAGCACATAAAAAACTTTCCAGTTTCTCAAGAGATTTATTATACTGGGTTATATTTTGTTTTACTGATAGTTTAGTAGAATATAGCTTTAAAAAATATAATGTCAAATATACGGACATATATCATCCTTTGTCTCAAAATGATTTTCTAATAGGCAATTATAAATACAGGAACTTATAAATAGTTCAAACAATAAACTATATTTTGGAAAAGTGGGCTATAAAAATATTAAATATATTTTAGGAATATTTCTGTTGACAAAGGGAAATGCACAAAGCTCTTGCTTAGGTATTTCTGAGACTAGTCTCTCGTCTCCTCTATGCCAAGTCTCCATCGTCACGCATGTTTCTCAGCAACAGGAAGTGGAATGTACAGAATTAATAAGGCATACCATAAGGTGGAAGAGGGACTGGTCCCTAGGATACAATAAAGAAACCGCACAGCATATACATCACGACTGGATAAACTCTAACCCAACTGTTACTCTATGAGTCTTCTCCTTTTAAAATTCTGATTACTGGTGATAAAGAAATACATGATGAAAAATTCTGGATTTCCTTTCATCTTAAAACTCATCTGGGAAGTATTTCATCTGACCATAGCCTCAGGTATTCCTCTGTCACTAATTAGAGAAATACTGAATATTTCAACTATAAGTTGCTTAATTATATTTGTCAGCTTGCTCTAAACCAATTAATTATTTACTTGTAAAAATCTTTGATGCAATGCTATGCAGAGGCTCCTTTCTGGAATACAGACCAGGAGCTATCTTTCCTCTTCCACCCCAATTAAGCTGGAGAGACAGGGAGGCAGGCTGCTGCGGTGCACACGGACCTACAGGGCCCACACCGTGAAGAAAGGCGCTGTGCTCCTCACAGCCCACGTGTCCACTGCTGTCCTTGGCAAAGCATCAAGTCACTGCCATGTTCCTTCATAAATGAAGGTCCCACGATTTTTTTTTTTTTTGTAATGTAGTCTCTTTTATAAGGAATGGCATACAGCACAAATTAGAGGGTTCACAAGACAATTTTAGCACTTCTTAGAGCCCAAGCAGCTCTTTCTGCATCAGAATGCTCTCTCCTCTCCAACCGTGTACCATCACTCGAATCTGAGCAACTCCTCGTGGGACCCAAGTGCATAACAGGAAACTGTGCCTGACGGGCCCCCACCCATGTGTACCAACGGGCCCCTGGGAAAAAGCAGCAGACAGAGGTGAGAGCATCACTCCTCGTTCATACGGTCTCCACACATCGCCTGCGCGACTGCTAGCAGCCAGGTGCTCCCTGGACAATGAAGGCAGACCAGTGGGCGAAGCAGGCAGTCCACACACTCAGCAGGGCTTGAGGTCAGAGGGGAAATCCAGGCAACAGGAAACTAACAAGCAAATTCATGATGGTGCCATGAAGTCCTGAGAAGAGGGTGCTGGGAGTATTCACAACAGAAAGCAGCCTAGTCTAAGAACCACCCTGAGGAAGTGGTGAAGAGAGAAAGGCAGGACCTAAGGAGAGGAGCCCCGCCCAGCCTGAGGGCCAGCGCCAGGGGCAGGGGCAGGGGCAGGGCCAGCGCCAGGGGCAGGGGCAGGGCCAGCGCCAGGGGCAGGGGCAGGGGCAGGGGCAGGGGCAGGGGCAGGGGCAGAGGGCAGGGGCAGCGGGCAGGGCCAGCGCCAGGGGCAGGGGCAGGGGCAGCTGCCGGCGGCAGGGCGGGGCTGTTTGCTGAGCATCCACAGGGAGGCTCCGTCCTTGACTCGAAGTGCAGCAGAGGACACAGCACGGCCGGCTGCTCCCTCTGAGCCCATCTGTGCTGGGGGCCACGCGGTTCCCACGTCTCGTCAAATGTCTTCCCCTTCACCTCAAGGGGAGGCTCCAGGAGGGTCTGAGAGCAGAGGCTTTTCTGTCCTTTCTCTCCCTCTTCAACTCTTTCAGAGACTGGTGGGTCCTGGCCATTGGGAGATTAGTTAAAAGGCGCTCACATTCCAAGCGACAGATGATGGTCCTTCACTCAGGGGAGAGAACGGAAACAGAGCTGATGGAGAAACCTGCACAACGTTTAGAAGGAGTGTAAACAACTGTGAGAGCCTGGGCCAGCTCCACGAGGGAGCCCATGGCCCCGGTGTGGTGCGGGGACTCACACGCACTGGGAGGCAGACAGAGGTCCACACTCGACACGAGAACTGGATCGACTGGAGCCTGGACGGCAACTGACCCACGGGCACGAACAAGGCCCGTCAGGACGGGAGGTCAGACAGAAAACAAACAACGGACAGCCCCTGGACTGGAGCTCTTAAACCCCAGTCATTAAAGACCAGGGGGAAGAGGAGGACCCGGGCAAGCAGACTCAGAGTCCAGCGAGGTGGGGCGAACACCAGGCGCTGCGGGACTCCGTGAACACTGTGTATGGCACCGTGGTGCTGAAACATACACGGCTTTGGAGAGGCGCTTTCCTTGCAGGAATTAAATAATGGAAACAGTCCAACTGTGTTTCAGTTAAGCAATAATTAAATACCCTGTGATGTGTCTGAGAAAGAAGACATGTATCAGTACATATTTTTCTATTTGTGTAAGTGTCTGTAAAGACAGAAGACAAGGTCAGAAAGGTTTACGCACCTACACGTCAAAGGTTTACCCAGGCGACTGGAACACAGGGAGCAAAGTTAAGGATATTTACCACTTGAGAACACTAATGAGAGACATTTTATGTTAAAAAAAAATAAAACATCAACAATAAGCTCACTAAGCCAAGTTACAGGAAAAGTCACAACCTGTGTTCAACTGAAGTACCTCGCCCCATGGTCAGTGACTCTATCCGTCAAAGGACCTATGGAGATCCCACAGGTCGGACCCTCCCGAGTTATGAAATCACTCCTCCTTACAGGCAGGTCCTCGATCGGGTCTGACAGACCGTCCCACAAAAGACACACAGGACTGTGCCACCGGGCACAAAGACGTTCCACTCGTGTGAGACTGCTGAGCCAAACCTCCCGTCCTGCACACTGGACAGACGTCCTGTCGTGGTCGTTATGCGGAGAGTACCCTCAGGTCTACAGGCCTGATGATCATAGGACGTTCAGCCTTCGGAAGAGCTCCAAGAGGACCTGGAAAACCAGACCCAGAGCAACACCTACCTTGACAGGCAAACCAACGGCAGCTCTGGCCAAGGACAGGGCCGGGACAGGCTGCCAGAAAAGCCCACGAGGGAGGCCCCAGGGACGGCTGTGCTGACCCTCTGAAGAACCACCTCAGTCTGCCACCAGTGCACACCACACTGCTCTGCAAGCGTGCGGCTTCTTAGGAATTGGCTGATACCTTCTATTTTTTAAAAAAGTTTCCAAAATCATCTTTTATGTGAGCGATTCCTTTAAGGGGTTGGCTGTCAATTCTATAATGGCAGCTACTACTCATAGCCAAACAGGATTCTGTTCTGAATTGATCTTCCTAAATCCACTGGCTCAGCTGCCTTAAAGATTTTCTTGATAATGTCAACAGATGGCAAGTCTGTTTAAACACAGAGCTGAGTTTATCACCACAATAAATGTGAATTCAGACTGACGAACCTTTCCTTCCTCACTCGGCCCGCGTAACCTGAGTCTGCTGAAGACGGAGGTCACAGGGCTTCTGGAGGGCACCCTGTCTAGGGCGAGTTGTCTCAAGTGGCCGGAGGACATCTCCTGAGGAAGACGTGGTGGGCGCCAGCGAGCCCTGGCATTAGGCCAGCAACAAGTGCCCTTTATGTGTGAAGAAAGAAAAGCAGATCGAACAAAAGCGAAAAATTCTAAAAACAATGAACGCACCTACACGTCAAAGGTTTACCCAGGCGACTGGAACACAGGGAGCAAAGTTAAGGATATTTACCACTTGAGAACACTAATGAGAGACATTTTATGTTAAAAAAAAATAAAACATCAACAATAAGCTCACTAAGCCAAGTTACAGGAAAAGTCACAACCTGTGTTCAACTGAAGTACCTCGCCCCATGGTCAGTGACTCTATCCGTCAAAGGACCTATGGAGATCCCACAGGTCGGACCCTCCCGAGTTATGAAATCACTCCTCCTTACAGGCAGGTCCTCGATCGGGTCTGACAGACCGTCCCACAAAAGACACACAGGACTGTGCCACCGGGCACAAAGACGTTCCACTCGTGTGAGACTGCTGAGCCAAACCTCCCGTCCTGCACACTGGACAGACGTCCTGTCGTGGTCGTTATGCGGAGAGTACCCTCAGGTCTACAGGCCTGATGATCATAGGACGTTCAGCCTTGGAAGAGCTCCAAGAGGACCTGGAAAACCAGACCCAGAGCAACACCTACCTTGACAGGCAAACCAACGGCAGCTCTGGCCAAGGACAGGGCCGGGACAGGCTGCCAGAAAAGCCCACGAGGGAGGCCCCAGGGACGGCTGTGCTGACCCTCTGAAGAACCACCTCAGTCTGCCACCAGTGCACACCACACTGCTCTGCAAGCGTGCGGCTTCTTAGGAATTGGCTGATACCTTCTATTTTTTAAAAAAGTTTCCAAAATCATCTTTTATGTGAGCGATTCCTTTAAGGGGTTGGCTGTCAATTCTATAATGGCAGCTACTACTCATAGCCAAACAGGATTCTGTTCTGAATTGATCTTCCTAAATCCACTGGCTCAGCTGCCTTAAAGATTTTCTTGATAATGTCAACAGATGGCAAGTCTGTTTAAACACAGAGCTGAGTTTATCACCACAATAAATGTGAATTCAGACTGACGAACCTTTCCTTCCTCACTCGGCCCGCGTAACCTGAGTCTGCTGAAGACGGAGGTCACAGGGCTTCTGGAGGGCACCCTGTCTAGGGCGAGTTGTCTCAAGTGGCCGGAGGACATCTCCTGAGGAAGACGTGGTGGGCGCCAGCGAGCCCTGGCATTAGGCCAGCAACAAGTGCCCTTTATGTGTGAAGAAAGAAAAGCAGATCGAACAAAAGCGAAAAATTCTAAAAAACAATGAAACCCCTCAATCATCAAGTTCTCAATTGCAGGCCAGACTGTAACTGAGATGGTCTGTTTTATCTGCTTCAGCAGGTGTTTGCCCAATAAGGACTTGCCCACTTTCCTTTCCGTTATAAGTAATTAAGTAACTCTTGCACTGAAGGGCTCAAGCAAAGAATTTTACCCTCTCTTCCCGGCAGACCTTGCTGGTGCCTGTGGCTCAGTCAGGCCCAGACACATGCTCATGTCCAGTCTCTCATCCCCAGCGAGGGCTCCGTCTGAGTCCTGAGGGCACGCAGTGCCCCGTATCTGCCCGTGGGTCCCCCTCTGGGAGAGACTCTTCACAGTTGCTTTCATAGGTCTCATCTTGACAGACAGCTGTTTTTCAAGATTTTCCTTTCGTGTATTTGCATGTCTTTTTTTGTTAATTAAACTGCGAAGACACATTTTGCAGGTGGTTAGCTATCTGGGGCAGTAGTGGGAAGTCCCTAAAACAGAAAGTCAGATAACTGACGAGAAGTGACTCATCCTAACACGGGACTTCATTCAGCCTGACAGCGTTCTGTGAGGATGAGAACATCACCTTCCTTTTCTGTAGTGTTCTCGTAACTTAGAGACTGTAATAACACTGTCTCCATCCTACAGACGAGCACACTGAGCCTAAAGGAAGCTAAGGGACATGACGGTGCAAGGGTGCAAGTGGCTGACAGGGAATTCACACGGGAAAGCAGGCTTCTCAACGATCGCTACCAAGTCCACAAACACCTTGATCAGAAAATCTGTGAAGGCTCTGAAGGGAACGCAGACTGTGCATGCATCAGCACTTTCCAGGAAGAGAAGGCCAAGGAGGTGCATCTGATTTTTTTCAAAAAAGTTGTGTGATACAAAAGTCCTTAAGGGCCACTTCAGTTTGAAAGCACGGGTCTTTGCATCAAGCCTATTTTCAAATAGAAGCCCTTCTATTTACTAGTAATGATACTTATCTTCTCTAGGTGTCAAAGTTACCTCCCAAAATTGTGAAGAGTAAACAAGACAATGCATACAAAGCACCTAACACTGTTTTTAAAAACCCTCAGGAGAACTCCACATGGCAGAGCACCGGCTGTGCTCGAGGACCTGCTGAGAGTGAATGTACAGACAGACAACGGCCAGAGCACAGACAAATGCAAACCTCTGGACCACAATCGGCAGCCACCCCACAGGAAGCCAACCTTTCAACCAAACAGCCAGAGAAGTCAGCCCACTCCTTCCAACTCCCAGGAGGTCAGACTGCTCTTTAGTGACAATCTTGGAAGCCAAGCGAAAACTTCTGTAACAAGTAGCCCCGAATGGCCAGGAGCCAGTAACTGACAGCTTCCCCAATTTCTGTCCCCACTCCCAACCAAGGACCAACCAGAAAAGGCCAAATGCACACCTGGGTTAAGCAACCAAGACACCTGACCTGGAGTGGATGCAGCGGCAGCTCTAGCACGTCACGGCTGCCCATCAGGTGCACCTAAGCCCCTGCTTACCCGCTGTGACGGGCCCCTACACCTCTACCTGCCCGGAAAGCTCGTCCACACGCTGGGGATGGGGTGGACCCCTCACCAGAGCAGATCAGAAGTCACAGCCCCGGCTTTTCTCACCTGGTTGGCCTTTACTGTTTTCTGCACTGTTCAGCCTGGCTTCCAGAGCAAGAGATGCTTAGCCTGCATATGGACAACCCAGTGAAGAACACACAAGCCAGCCTCCCCTCACCTACACATGCGCCCGAAACCAAATCCTGGCCAGAGGGACGAAGCAGAAAACACTCGCGGCAGCATCCAGTGACGTGCCTCAGTCACTGCCAGCGAGTGCCTGTCTCCCCTCACACCGGCGACTTGACCAGCCGCAAGTAGGCTTGGGCTCCGAGAATCTGAGGCCACAACTGCCATATCAGCTCTGGAATTTTACACATAACAACACTAGTAATACAGCAGTGGCTTCCACTGACACAGCATTCCTGCAGGTGGGCGCTCTTCTGAGTTGTGGTGTGAGTGTATACATGTGTATGTGTGGGTGTGCTATACAAGTAATAGAAGCCCTTCTATTTACTAGTAATGATACTTATCTTCTAGGTGTCAAAGTTACCTCCCAAAATTGTGAAGAGTAAACAAGACAATGCATACAAAGCACCTAACACTGTTTTTAAAAACCCTCAGGAGAACTCCACATGGCAGAGCACCGGCTGTGCTCGAGGACCTGCTGAGAGTGAATGTACAGACAGACAACGGCCAGAGCACAGACAAATGCAAACCTCTGGACCACAATCGGCAGCCACCCCACAGGAAGCCAACCTTTCAACCAAACAGCCAGAGAAGTCAGCCCACTCCTTCCAACTCCCAGGAGGTCAGACTGCTCTTTAGTGACAATCTTGGAAGCCAAGCGAAAACTTCTGTAACAAGTAGCCCCGAATGGCCAGGAGCCAGTAACTGACAGCTTCCCCAATTTCTGTCCCCACTCCCAACCAAGGACCAACCAGAAAAGGCCAAATGCACACCTGGGTTAAGCAACCAAGACACCTGACCTGGAGTGGATGCAGCGGCAGCTCTAGCACGTCACGGCTGCCCATCAGGTGCACCTAAGCCCCTGCTTACCCGCTGTGACGGGCCCCTACACCTCTACCTGCCCGGAAAGCTCGTCCACACGCTGGGGATGGGGTGGACCCCTCACCAGAGCAGATCAGAAGTCACAGCCCCGGCTTTTCTCACCTGGTTGGCCTTTACTGTTTTCTGCACTGTTCAGCCTGGCTTCCAGAGCAAGAGATGCTTAGCCTGCATATGGACAACCCAGTGAAGAACACACAAGCCAGCCTCCCCTCACCTACACATGCGCCCGAAACCAAATCCTGGCCAGAGGGACGAAGCAGAAAACACTCGCGGCAGCATCCAGTGACGTGCCTCAGTCACTGCCAGCGAGTGCCTGTCTCCCCTCACACCGGCGACTTGACCAGCCGCAAGTAGGCTTGGGCTCCGAGAATCTGAGGCCACAACTGCCATATCAGCTCTGGAATTTTACACATAACAACACTAGTAATACAGCAGTGGCTTCCACTGACACAGCATTCCTGCAGGTGGGCGCTCTTCTGAGTTGTGGTGTGAGTGTATACATGTGTATGTGTGGGTGTGAGAGTCTGTGTATGTAACAATCAACTGATCACTCTGAACAATCCTATGAAGCAGGTTCTATTACTACTCTGCTCTGGGAGAAACACGGCAACAGAAGTTAGGAAGTCAGGCCAAGGCCAAGGCCAAGCAGTGTTTAGGCTACTGTCATTTGGCGATTTCTCTAACTTGTAGCTGAACGATTAACATGCTCTTAGAAAAGAAAGTCAAATGATTTCTAGGGGATCAAATCAGGGCTTGACATGCAAGTCTGAGCACAAGACCTCCTGTCCTTTTGGCCTCATCCCTCCCAGGAGCAGAGGCGGCCCAGGCCGGCCCCTCACCTGACAGCCAGAGACACAGGAGGGAGGAGGATCTGCTCGGAGAAGCCACGCCGCAGAGCCGCAGCTTCAGCTCCCACGACACACCTCCGCCCGCCTCCAGGGTGGTTCTGGAGCGCTCCCACATCCACACGGATGCACTTCACCAGGCAGTTAGCTTCCCAATCACAACCACCCCAGGTGGCCGCGTATCACACGGCTACCAGGACGCCAAGCCCCGCGCTGAGGTGTTCCCCACGTATCTCGTGCCTATGTGCTTAACATACCGCTCTAGTAGAAAAAAATAAATATTCAGTTAAACAAGAAAAACCCTCACCTTTATCATTCTGGATAGATCACCAGCATCAGCTAATTCCAGAACTATGTTCAGTTCATTATCTTCAATGAATGATGCATAATATTTAATTACATTTGGATGGTTGAGTTGCTGTGGAGAAAAAAAAAAGGCATCAAAAAGCTGCTTACTGTAAATTAGCAAGGGTCACTTATAGTTTAATTTAGGAATGAAATTAGTGTCTGCATTTCATTTTGAAATAAGCATTGTTAATTATTGAATATAAAACTAGACATCAATTATCTTTGTTAGTATTTTTCCTATAAATAATAAATTATACACCTAAAATTTTTACAAGTATCACTATGTCCAACAAATATATAAATGTATGTGTGTAAATGAATGAGCAAATTAAATCAGTAATACAGCAGTGGCTTCCACTGACACAGCATTCCTGCAGGTGGGCGCTCTTCTGAGTTGTGGTGTGAGTGTATACATGTGTATGTGTGGGTGTGAGAGTCTGTGTATGTAACAATCAACTGATCACTCTGAACAATCCTATGAAGCAGGTTCTATTACTACTCTGCTCTGGGAGAAACACGGCAACAGAAGTTAGGAAGTCAGGCCAAGGCCAAGGCCAAGCAGTGTTTAGGCTACTGTCATTTGGCGATTTCTCTAACTTGTAGCTGAACGATTAACATGCTCTTAGAAAAGAAAGTCAAATGATTTCTAGGGGATCAAATCAGGGCTTGACATGCAAGTCTGAGCACAAGACCTCCTGTCCTTTTGGCCTCATCCCTCCCAGGAGCAGAGGCGGCCCAGGCCGGCCCCTCACCTGACAGCCAGAGACACAGGAGGGAGGAGGATCTGCTCGGAGAAGCCACGCCGCAGAGCCGCAGCTTCAGCTCCCACGACACACCTCCGCCCGCCTCCAGGGTGGTTCTGGAGCGCTCCCACATCCACACGGATGCACTTCACCAGGCAGTTAGCTTCCCAATCACAACCACCCCAGGTGGCCGCGTATCACACGGCTACCAGACGCCAAGCACCGCGCTGAGGTGTTCCCCACGTATCTCGTGCCTATGTGCTTAACATACCGCTCTAGTAGAAAAAAATAAATATTCAGTTAAACAAGAAAAACCCTCACCTTTATCATTCTGGATAGATCACCAGCATCAGCTAATTCCAGAACTATGTTCAGTTCATTATCTTCAATGAATGATGCATAATATTTAATTACATTTGGATGGTTGAGTTGCTGTGGAGAAAAAAAAAAGGCATCAAAAAGCTGCTTACTGTAAATTAGCAAGGGTCACTTATAGTTTAATTTAGGAATGAAATTAGTGTCTGCATTTCATTTTGAAATAAGCATTGTTAATTATTGAATATAAAACTAGACATCAATTATCTTTGTTAGTATTTTTCCTATAAATAATAAATTATACACCTAAAATTTTTACAAGTATCACTATGTCCAACAAATATATAAATGTATGTGTGTAAATGAATGAGCAAATTAAATCACCAACTGTTAAAAATTGTATCCTTCCAAGCGACAACTGTCATGAAGGCACTCAGTGGTTAAGTACAGCATTCCTTCTGACTATCTGGAAGTTAAGGCTGATCCTAATGTAACTCCAGCCAGTGGTAAAAATCTGGCATATACTATATTGTATCTAAATATTGCTTTTTGTATCAAATAATGCAAATATTCTGAACCTATGTATGGGGTTGATTAGTAAGTTATCTTCAAAATATCACCTTGTAGAAATATGCACATTAGTCTATACACATTTATAATCTTTTCTAACAATCTTTCATTCAATCTTTAAGCAAGGTAACATAAGACAAATCATTTCTCAAAGAGAATTATTCAGGAAATATCCCAGGGACTATGCTCGGGGGTTTTTTTCTCTTCTTTCTACTTATACCTTTTCCTCCCACATTCTCTATGATGATACATTATTCCTCTAACAGAAGTTTGTTAAAGCAGTCATTTCAGGTCCCAGGAAATAACTACAACAGAGAACAGTGGGAAGCATGGTTCATTTTGTGCTTATATCTTTTTTAATAAATCTGATTCACTTCAGGCACGAAAACAAAAAAGCGGATGGCATAAATATCCTCCACATTTTACTCGAAAGTGAAAAATACACCATAATCCACAGCCTTCCTCCAAAGACACTTCACTATAATAAACACAGTGTGATAGGAACTCAAACCTCAGCTCTGTTCTCTGAGTGGGTAAAAAACTGAAAAGCTAATTCAGACATAGTCTTTATACCACCCTTTCTAAACCTCGAAAAAAGAGATGGAAATACTACTTTTCAAATGTCAACCACTTGGATCAGTCCACATTCTCAATATATCACACTGAATATGTACCTTAACATTTAGAAATAAGCATTGTTAATTATTGAATATAAAACTAGACATCAATTATCTTTGTTAGTATTTTTCCTATAAATAATAAATTATACACCTAAAATTTTTACAAGTATCACTATGTCCAACAAATATATAAATGTATGTGTGTAAATGAATGAGCAAATTAAATCACCAACTGTTAAAAATTGTATCCTTCCAAGCGACAACTGTCATGAAGGCACTCAGTGGTTAAGTACAGCATTCCTTCTGACTATCTGGAAGTTAAGGCTGATCCTAATGTAACTCCAGCCAGTGGTAAAAATCTGGCATATACTATATTGTATCTAAATATTGCTTTTTGTATCAAATAATGCAAATATTCTGAACCTATGTATGGGGTTGATTAGTAAGTTATCTTCAAAATATCACCTTGTAGAAATATGCACATTAGTCTATACACATTTATAATCTTTTCTAACAATCTTTCATTCAATCTTTAAGCAAGGTAACATAAGACAAATCATTTCTCAAAGAGAATTATTCAGGAAATATCCCAGGGACTATGCTCGGGGTTTTATTCTCTTCTTTCTACTTATACCTTTTCCTCCCACATTCTCTATGATGATACATTATTCCTCTAACAGAAGTTTGTTAAAGCAGTCATTTCAGGTCCCAGGAAATAACTACAACAGAGAACAGTGGGAAGCATGGTTCATTTTGTGCTTATATCTTTTTTAATAAATCTGATTCACTTCAGGCACGAAAACAAAAAAGCGGATGGCATAAATATCCTCCACATTTTACTCGAAAGTGAAAAATACACCATAATCCACAGCCTTCCTCCAAAGACACTTCACTATAATAAACACAGTGTGATAGGAACTCAAACCTCAGCTCTGTTCTCTGAGTGGGTAAAAAACTGAAAAGCTAATTCAGACATAGTCTTTATACCACCCTTTCTAAACCTCGAAAAAAGAGATGGAAATACTACTTTTCAAATGTCAACCACTTGGATCAGTCCACATTCTCAATATATCACACTGAATATGTACCTTAACATTTAGAATGTACCTAATTGGGATGATGAAGAAAAAAATTTCTTCCATGTTTTATGTTTATTTTTCTTCTAGTTTGAAATGGTGGCGCAGAGCTAATCCTACCAAATAGTCCAATTAAATTACTGTACAATGAATCCAAAAGGTAACTGCATTCTTCAATATATTCACTTCAAATTTGTATGTTATTTGAAATCAGTATGGCATAAGCTATATCTCAAAAATCTTTTTGCATATAAGTGTGAACTCTTAAGAACTCACTTTTATCAACCCATTCAGTTATGTTCAAAACGATGAACAGTTTGCTATTTACCTTAAGGAGATCTATTTCTTTGATACAATCAGCACGTGCTTTGGCGTCCATTAAATCAAATATCTAAAAATAAAATGCAGAAATATTTAACAAAATAGTAATCTATGGTTCAAGCTACCATGTAAATACATTGTAGTACTCTGCACATAATCACGTGCACATTAACAAGTGTACTTTCCAAGCACATTTAGGAGCTATGGAGAGCTACAGGTGTTTTATCTCATGTTAACACTAGAGGCTACATGTTTTTCCCTCCAGAGGCAGTCAGTACTAAAAATCGGAAAAGAGAACAGCTAGATATTTCATAAATAATACAATCAGAGTGCTCTTTAATATATCTTTGAAAACAAAGAAATCTCTCAATGTTCCAAGCATGTGGAAAATTAACAATAAAAAAAATACTGGAGAATGTTCCATGAGCACTTGAGAAGAAAGTGTATTCTTCTGATTTTTAAATCTGATTCACTTCAGGCACGAAAACAAAAAAGCGGATGGCATAAATATCCTCCACATTTTACTCGAAAGTGAAAAATACACCATAATCCACAGCCTTCCTCCAAAGACACTTCACTATAATAAACACAGTGTGATAGGAACTCAAACCTCAGCTCTGTTCTCTGAGTGGGTAAAAAACTGAAAAGCTAATTCAGACATAGTCTTTATACCACCCTTTCTAAACCTCGAAAAAAGAGATGGAAATACTACTTTTCAAATGTCAACCACTTGGATCAGTCCACATTCTCAATATATCACACTGAATATGTACCTTAACATTTAGAATGTACCTAATTGGGATGATGAAGAAAAAAATTTCTTCCATGTTTTATGTTTATTTTTCTTCTAGTTTGAAATGGTGGCGAGAGCTAATCCTACCAAATAGTCCAATTAAATTACTGTACAATGAATCCAAAAGGTAACTGCATTCTTCAATATATTCACTTCAAATTTGTATGTTATTTGAAATCAGTATGGCATAAGCTATATCTCAAAAATCTTTTTGCATATAAGTGTGAACTCTTAAGAACTCACTTTTATCAACCCATTCAGTTATGTTCAAAACGATGAACAGTTTGCTATTTACCTTAAGGAGATCTATTTCTTTGATACAATCAGCACGTGCTTTGGCGTCCATTAAATCAAATATCTAAAAATAAAATGCAGAAATATTTAACAAAATAGTAATCTATGGTTCAAGCTACCATGTAAATACATTGTAGTACTCTGCACATAATCACGTGCACATTAACAAGTGTACTTTCCAAGCACATTTAGGAGCTATGGAGAGCTACAGGTGTTTTATCTCATGTTAACACTAGAGGCTACATGTTTTTCCCTCCAGAGGCAGTCAGTACTAAAAATCGGAAAAGAGAACAGCTAGATATTTCATAAATAATACAATCAGAGTGCTCTTTAATATATCTTTGAAAACAAAGAAATCTCTCAATGTTCCAAGCATGTGGAAAATTAACAATAAAAAAAATACTGGAGAATGTTCCATGAGCACTTGAGAAGAAAGTGTATTCTTCTGCTTTTGGATGGAAGGTCCTAAAGATATCCATGAGGTCCATCTCTTCTAGAGTGGCATTTAAGGCTTGTGTTTCTTTATTAATCTTCTGTTTTGATGATCTGTTCATTGGTGTGAGAGGAGTGTTAAAGTCTCCTACTATTATTGTGTTATTGTCAATTTCCTCTTTTATGTCTGAAAGTGTCTAATGTATTGAGGTGTACCTGTGTTGGGTGCATAGATATTCATGACTGTTATGTCTTCCTCTTGGATAGATCCCTTAATCATTATGCAGTGACCTGCCTTGCCTCTTATAATCTTTTTTATTTTGAGGTCTATTTTGTCTGATATGAGGATTGCTACTCCAGCTTTCTTTTGATTTCCATTTGCATGGAATATCTTTTTCCATCCTCTTACTTTCAGTCTATGAGTGTCTCTAGGTCTGAGGTAGGTTTCTTGTAAACAGCATATATATGGGTCCTGCTTATGGATCCATTCAGCCAGCCTGTGTCTTTTGGTTGGAGCATTTAGTCCATTTACATTCAAAGTAATTACTGATACAAATGTTCCTATTGTCATCTTCTTAAATATTTGGGGTTTGATTTGTAGGACCTCTCCTGCTCTTGTATTTACTGGCTATATCAGGCTCTTTAACACTTGTTGCAGGGCTGGTTTCGTAGTACAAAATTGTTTTAGCTTTTGCTTGTCTGTGAAGCTTTTGCATTCTCCATCAATTCTGAATGAGATCCTTGCCAGGTAAAGAATTCTTAATTGTAGGTTATTCTCTTTTAGCCATTTAAATGTGTCCTGCCATTCTCTTCTGGCCTGCAGGGTTTCTGTTGAAAGATCAGCAGTTAAACATATGGGGTTTCCTTTATATGTTGTTTGTTCCTAGCTGCTTTAAGTATTGTCTTTATATTTAGTCTGTGTTAGCTTGACTAGAATGTGCCTTGGTGTGTTTCTTCTGGGGTTTATCCTGTATGGAACTCTTTGTGCCTTCTGGACTTGGCAGACTATTTCCTTTCCCATGCTGGGGAAGTTTTCAACTATAACCTCTTCAAGAATTTTTTCATAGCCTTTATTTCCCTCTCTTCTTCTGGGACTCCTATAATTGTAATGTTGGTGCATTTGATACTGTCCCATAGGTCTCTGAGGCTATCCTCAGTTCCTTTTATTCTCTGTGCTTTGTTCTGTTCTTCAGCAGTTATTTCTACCATTTTGTCTTCCAGTTCACTTAACTGTTCTTCTGCCTCTGATACTCTACTGTTGAGACCTATAGTATTTTTAAGTTCAGCAACTGAGTTGTTTGTCTCTATTTGTTTATTTTTCATTTCTTGCATGTCTCTTCTCAGTGCACTAATTTCCTCTAATATTCTGTTTTCAGAGCTTTGGATCCTCACTAGTGTCTATTGCTCTTCTGAATTCTCTTTCCAATAATTTATCTCATCACCCGTCATTTGTAATTGTGTCTCTCTGATTTGTTTCTTCACTTGTGCGGTGTTTCTCTTTTCATTATTATGTTAATTTTTGTTTCTTTGTGTGTGTCTGTGTGTTTGTCTTTTTCCCAGGCTTTGTGGTTGAATTCTCCCTTCCTTTGGGTTTCTGTCCTTTTGTAGAAGGGTTCAGTGGTTTGTGTCTTTCGTAGTGTTAGGTGTTGTTTGCAGGTGGATAATCTCTAGTGTTGTATGTTCTCTGATAGTGTAGGGTCGTGGAGTCAGGGCTTCCGCTCCGAGGATCCGTGGTTTGATCTCTGGCCAGGGAGTGTAAGCTCTGTGTCTGGTTTGTTATGGCGTTCAGTGGTATTAGTTTAAATATAAACATATGAGGAACAAGAGGTACATCCCTGATAAATGACAGTCACAAAATCATGCAAATATTTTGTAATGTAATGGAAAAATATATATACATACACATAAATAACCACAACTGAACAGTCTTACAGGGATAAAGTATAGCAAATTTTTCTGGCAAATGGCGCAATCAAAGCTGGTACCTGACCGTTAAGCTCTAAGTTAATTAAAATATTGCCTGTGTTATTTTTTCAGTTCCTTTGTGCCTTCTGGACTTGGCAGACTATTTCCTTTCCCATGCTGGGGAAGTTTTCAACTATAACCTCTTCAAGAATTTTTTCATAGCCTTTATTTCCCTCTCTTCTTCTGGGACTCCTATAATTGTAATGTTGGTGCATTTGATACTGTCCCATAGGTCTCTGAGGCTATCCTCAGTTCCTTTTATTCTCTGTGCTTTGTTCTGTTCTTCAGCAGTTATTTCTACCATTTTGTCTTCCAGTTCACTTAACTGTTCTTCTGCCTCTGATACTCTACTGTTGAGACCTATAGTATTTTTAAGTTCAGCAACTGAGTTGTTTGTCTCTATTTGTTTATTTTTCATTTCTTGCATGTCTCTTCTCAGTGCACTAATTTCCTCTAATATTCTGTTTTCAGAGCTTTGGATCCTCACTAGTGTCTATTGCTCTTCTGAATTCTCTTTCCAATAATTTATCTCATCACCCGTCATTTGTAATTGTGTCTCTCTGATTTGTTTCTTCACTTGTGCGGTGTTTCTCTTTTCATTATTATGTTAATTTTTGTTTCTTTGTGTGTGTCTGTGTGTTTGTCTTTTTCCCAGGCTTTGTGGTTGAATTCTCCCTTCCTTTGGGTTTCTGTCCTTTTGTAGAAGGGTTCAGTGGTTTGTGTCTTTCGTAGTGTTAGGTGTTGTTTGCAGGTGGATAATCTCTAGTGTTGTATGTTCTCTGATAGTGTAGGGTCGTGGAGTCAGGGCTTCCGCTCCGAGGATCCGTGGTTTGATCTCTGGCCAGGGAGTGTAAGCTCTGTGTCTGGTTTGTTATGGCGTTCAGTGGTATTAGTTTAAATATAAACATATGAGGAACAAGAGGTACATCCCTGATAAATGACAGTCACAAAATCATGCAAATATTTTGTAATGTAATGGAAAAATATATATACATACACATAAATAACCACAACTGAACAGTCTTACAGGGATAAAGTATAGCAAATTTTTCTGGCAAATGGCGCAATCAAAGCTGGTACCTGACCGTTAAGCTCTAAGTTAATTAAAATATTGCCTGGAAAAACAGATCCAGGGCAAGGTCCCAGCTGGGAATATTATTATGAAAGCAGTTTTGGGGGTGAGAAGGAGGAGAGTGTATGGGTAATGAGAAGGAATAGATTCGTGCTGCAAGGATTTTGTAGGGTTAGGTAGCAAAGATTAGTGTGTAGTAGAGTTTAGTAGAGCTGGAAGAGAATAGTAGAGACAGCAAGATAGGAAATATTTATAGAGAGGATAGTAGTAGATATACAAAGATTTTACAGTTAGAGCATAGAGAGAGGAAGCAGTGGCAAAAAAAAAAAAATACTGTATGTTAACACATTTATGTGGAATCTGAAAAAACTGGCGCAGACGATCTGCTTTATAAAGCAGAAACAGAGATACAGATGTCGCAAACAAACACATGGACGCCAAGAGGAGGCGGGGAGGGGCAGGAAGAACTGGAGGCCGCGACAGACATACCCCCACATGTAGGCCAGCCGGCCAGCGAGGGCCCGCCGCGCAGCACGGGGCACTCCCAGTGCTCACAGTGCTGCACACGGGAAGGGGCTTTTCAAGAAAGGAGGAGTGTATGTGCACATGTGGCCAGTTCACTTTGCTGCACAGCAGAGACTAATACAGTATAAATCAACTATATTCCGATAAGACATTTTTTAAAACTGCTTACGTATTTAGAAAATACTTATAGTTAAACTAAGTTAGAATTACAAATTAAACTTCATCTTTCACTGAATTCTCTATACCAAAAGTCACTTTCAAATACTATGGAATGAAGTACTGCTGCCACATTTAAGGCAAAACTAAATTCTAAACCACATACATTTAACTGGAAATCCAAAGGTATTTTATCTCACTTTTGCTCTTAGATAGCATGTCAAGGCAAAAATAAGAACGGTATCTTGAGATCAAATCATTTCCAGACATGCATTCAAAGCTGTCTGATTCCATGAGCAAGAAAAGACAACAGATAGGGAAAAAGAACTGGATTTTCATAAACTGTTTACAGGGCTGTCTCTAGAAGGCGTCTTTCAGGCTCTATCCAAGCTTCTGTGTGGTTTCAAACTTACATTTGAGAAAACCAAAGCAGTAGTTAGGTATGTGACTGTCTGATGAATTCTTTGTACTCTCAGAATCATTTAAAAAGTTTTCTTTTGTCACCTTTAAATTTGGCCAGAATTATTCATAACTCATGAAACTGAACGGTAGCTCCTATATCTCTGGAAAGAAAAAGGCCTTCCAGTGACTTAACACACATGTCCTTGAAAGGGCATCTATAAATCTATTAGACAAAAAAACACTTAAGATGTAGTAGGAAAGTACTCAAAAATACACTAGGAGTCTGACAATCTGTCCTATCTCACTTTAAATAGATTTTACATACAAGCAAATCCTAGCCAAGGATCTCCAGGGCCTCGTCAGTTCCAGGGAACCAGCAGGCTGTCCTCCGCTGAGGTCTGCTCTCTGCCAGCTCTCTGCCGGCCCTGGTCTCCACCCTGGCCTGGTTCTGTCTGTCCCAACGCTCTTGTCCTCCCAACCCTGGTGCCGCAGCGAGGCTCCCACCCCTCCGACAGGGGGGGTGACAATGTAGGCCAGCCGGCCAGCGAGGCCCGCAGCAGGGCACTCCAGTGCTCACAGTGCTGCACACGGGAAGGCTTTTCAAGAAAGGAGGAGTGTATGTGCACATGTGGCCAGTTCACTTTGCTGCACAGCAGAGACTAATACAGTATAAATCAACTATATTCCGATAAGACATTTTTTAAAACTGCTTACGTATTTAGAAAATACTTATAGTTAAACTAAGTTAGAATTACAAATTAAACTTCATCTTTCACTGAATTCTCTATACCAAAAGTCACTTTCAAATACTATGGAATGAAGTACTGCTGCCACATTTAAGGCAAAACTAAATTCTAAACCACATACATTTAACTGGAAATCCAAAGGTATTTTATCTCACTTTTGCTCTTAGATAGCATGTCAAGGCAAAAATAAGAACGGTATCTTGAGATCAAATCATTTCCAGACATGCATTCAAAGCTGTCTGATTCCATGAGCAAGAAAAGACAACAGATAGGGAAAAAGAACTGGATTTTCATAAACTGTTTACAGGGCTGTCTCTAGAAGGCGTCTTTCAGGCTCTATCCAAGCTTCTGTGTGGTTTCAAACTTACATTTGAGAAAACCAAAGCAGTAGTTAGGTATGTGACTGTCTGATGAATTCTTTGTACTCTCAGAATCATTTAAAAAGTTTTCTTTTGTCACCTTTAAATTTGGCCAGAATTATTCATAACTCATGAAACTGAACGGTAGCTCCTATATCTCTGGAAAGAAAAAGGCCTTCCAGTGACTTAACACACATGTCCTTGAAAGGGCATCTATAAATCTATTAGACAAAAAAACACTTAAGATGTAGTAGGAAAGTACTCAAAAATACACTAGGAGTCTGACAATCTGTCCTATCTCACTTTAAATAGATTTTACATACAAGCAAATCCTAGCCAAGGATCTCCAGGGCCTCGTCAGTTCCAGGGAACCAGCAGGCTGTCCTCCGCTGAGGTCTGCTCTCTGCCAGCTCTCTGCCGGCCCTGGTCTCCACCCTGGCCTGGTTCTGTCTGTCCCAACGCTCTTGTCCTCCCAACCCTGGTGCCGCAGCGAGGCTCCCACCCCTCCACCCCGACAGCCTCTGGCCCAGCGAGAGCAGAGGGGGCCCAGCTCTCTTCTGCCACAGGGAACACTTGCTGGGTGGTAGGCAGGGACACTCCTCATCTGACAGGAGGAAGACAGGAGTGGAGGGCAGAAACCCACAGGAAGGCTGTGGCTCCCCAGACAGACGACGGCCACCCAACAAGACAAGCTCCCAAAACGAACCTCGGACAGCCAGCCCTTCCCAACTGGATACACGGGCCCTGAGGGTGAAGGGGGAGGCTGGTGACGGAGGGGCCACAGTAAGCCAGGAGCGCGCTCGAGGGCTCCGCCCGCGCCAGGCACCTGGCCCCACCAGGCCTGCCGACGGCCCTGCTCTCTTCGGGCACCAACACGCCCCACGTGCATGTCAAGACAGGCCTCCGCTTCTTCCTCAAGGGTTCCTGAAGGCCCTGGCAGAGGACGGTGTGGAACTAGATACGGTTATGGCCTTAATTAAAAAAAAAAAAACAAGGGGATGCCTCTTAACTCAACAGGCGATTATAAAAGCCCCCAGTAGGTACTACAGGAAATTCACCTCTTGTTTGGACTTTCTGAGAACATGAAGCTCAGCAAAGTGTTCAGGGCTTCTAGAGGTTCAGAGGTTGGGGAGAAGGGGGCGTAGGTGCAAAAAACGATCCAAAACCCTCACGGTGAGAAATGCCCCTACAGGAGTGGGAGGAGATACCATGGAAGAACAGAGAAAGCAGACAGCCAGGGAGACAGAGTAACCGTGAGAAATGCCCCCAAAGGAGTAGAAGAGGGGAAGGCATGGAAAACAGAGAAAGCGGTCGGCCAGGTAGACGGGGTAGCCATGAGAAATGCCCCCGGAGGAGTGGGAGGTGGAGAGGCCACGGGAGAACAGAGACAGGGACCAGCCGGGGCGGCCGTGGGGCTGGAGCAGCAGCCTCGACAGAGGCGCGGCGAGCACGCCGGGCGGTGAGACGGCGGGAGGGGAGGAAGAGAGAGCGCCCATCGGAGCCGGGCCGGAGCGGGCAGTGAACGAGAGAGGCCGGGAGACTGGCAGAGGTCACCGCCACGCGGCAGAGGGTGCGCGGCCGGGCAGAGGCGCCTCCCCGCCCCCAGCACTGCAGCCGCCCAGGCCGCGGGTCCGGGCTCCCTCTACACTCTGGTTAAACACACCCCAGTAGGACACGCATCTCCAGAGGTGAGCAGAACTCCGAGAAGCAACCTGAACCCTTCCGGGCTGTGGGCAAGGAACAGTGATGCTGGGTGAAGAGGGAGACGAAGGAACAGCACGAGAGACCCTGCCTGGGGCTCGCAAGGCGGGCGATTGTGAAGTGGAGGCATGCTCACCGCTCTCACAGCTGAGGAAGAGCCGAGCAGAGTGAGGAAGCTGCGGCAGTCAGAGGTCTGGGGTCACGGCACGGGAGCTGTTGCAGGAGGAGGAGAAACAAGGTCTGCTGGGGCGCACGGCCGAGGCTGGACCAGCAGAGGGGCCAGGACGGCAACCGAGAGTCCACAGCGGGGAGCAGGCGCGCACCGACACCAGGACTCCTGGCCGCACGGAGCCGACACGGTGCCGGGAAAGCGCCACAGGAAAATGAGAACAGGGGGCTGAAAACACACCGAAGAAAAAAAGATCCCACAGACGGGCAGAGAAGGGACAAAGACGGAGCCACGTATTTACCTGGATGAATCCCATAATCACAGTGAACACTGACAAGCAGACTGCATGTGGCCATACAGGGCTACAAATAAATTAAAATCCCGGCATGCATTACAGAAGAAACGACTATCCACAAATTTTTAATTACACGAAGTTCCTAATTTCTAAGTGTATGCAAAACATGCAGAATCCAGAATATAAAATTAGCACAGGTGAAAAAGCAGTGACGCTCATCAATACGCTTTAGAAAGGGGTCTCTTGATGAGTGCTTTAAAACAACTCCCAAACACAAGAAGCACGGGTGTCCCCGGGGGCGCCTACTGCAGACACGCTTCCCGCAGGGCAGGAGGCCCGGCGTCAACGCTGGGTCGGGCAGATCCCGAGGAGGGAAACGGCCACCTGCCCCAGTGTTCCCGCCTGGAGAGCTCCGTGGACAGAGGAGCCTGGAGGGCTACGTTCATGGGGTCCCAGAGTCAGGTAAGACTGAGCAACTAACACATTCTTTTCACTTTATAAGCAAATAAAAGTAAAACACTAAACACTGAAGAGTATTTTGTCCTTTTGCACAGTTTTTTTGAGACCACCTGGATCAAGGTGAGTCTAAATACTGTACATCATCACTATCCACGCCTGTAAGCACACACACACACTTTCCACTCTAATGAATGTCAGTGACCAACAGTGGATGCCCCGCAGTAAAGCAGTATTACTTCAGGACAGAACCTAAGAGAAAGAAAAGACATACCCCAGCGTTCTTGCCTGGGAAATCCCACACACAGAGGAGCCTGGCGGGCTCCATCTACAGAGTCACAAAGAGTCAGACGCGACTGAGCGACTAAACAACCATCAGCGAGCTGCGTGCAATTAAACAGAGATCACGTGGACTGGTTCCAAACAGCCGTCTGCTCATCTTCCAACACAAAGAAGTGTGGTTCCGAGCCCGGGCCACGCGGCCCGTGGGGACATTCCCAGCCCCCTCCCCAGGCTCCCCAGGCTGCTCCCACGTGGTCCTCTCTCACTGCTGTCGGCGCGCCTCGGCTGCACTTCCACGGGAATTTCCGAGTCCGCCATTCTGTTCATGGTGGTTCTCAAGGCCTTAGGCGCGGAGCCCTGACCCCAGATGCGCGCTCTCCCTGACGGAGTGAACTGAACAGCCAGCCGGCAGGGAGGCGGGGCAGCAGAGCCAGCCTGTGGGACTTCAAACACGCTCCCCAGCTGGGGCCACCTGAAGGGAGGCAGACAGACCAGGAGGGCGCATGGGCAAACTCTCCAGCAGGCGGGTGAGCACGGCCGCCGCTGACGCCCGGCCCCTCTATGGTCTCAAGAAGGATCGTGCACTCAGCACACGCTCTCTCCCTTCCACATACAGTAACACATAGAGGTCCAGAAAAGTCATCAGGGCTTCCGGCAAAGTGACCGTGGCCAAGTGAAACCCAACTCGTGGACAACGGCACAGGAGTGGCCGGAGAAGTACACAGAGGAGTCTGGACACGTTTCCTGAAGAGCCTCATGAAAGACTTGCAAGCAGAGACATGAATTACAGACACCACGTTTCAACACACAAATTCAACCAGAAAGGGTCCTGGAAGAGCTGGCAACAGAGATGCAGCCCTTCAGACCAGCAAGTAACCTTAAAACAACAGACTGCGCGAGGAAACCCAACGTCTGATTCCTTGGGAAGTATCTGCAGAGAGGCTACAGTTCTTCAGGCAGGAAAAGCGTCTAGCCAATTCACACTAAGCTGCAGAGGTGGCTTATGAAAAAGGAAGGACCCTGGGCTCTACTTTTCAGCACAAGTGTAATACATCACAAAAATCAACAGCATGTCTGAAATGCATAAATGTTTCTCCTTGTAAACGTTTAAGACCCTGTTCCCTAACTACACAGGGCTTCCCTGGTGGCTCAGACGGTAAAGAATCCGCCTGCAGTACAGGAGACCTGGGTTCGATCCCTGGGTTGGGAACATTCCCTGGAGAAGGGAAAGGTGACCAGCTCCAGTATTCTCGCCTGGAGAATCCATGGCTGAGCTGCAAAGAATCAGACACGACTGAGCGACCTTCACTTCCCCTGATTCCATAAGCTAAGAATAGCTTCACAGCACCATGCCTTGTGTAAGGGAGTTTCATTCAAACTAGAAGAGGTCCCAAGAGCAGCACTGAAAAGCAGACAGAAGGCTCATCGCTTCCATCTCAGGCACACAGAGAAGGGCGATCCCTGCACGTGTGCACCAGGAGACACACCCAGGAACACAACAGAAGTGCCCTCACGGCAAACAATTGTCCATAACGAGAGCACGTAGCACATAACAAGAACTGGGTGCTACATGCGGGATACATAACACTAGACACACACACGCACATTCACACCCTGAATACTGCATATATAAAGAAGAAAGTGTTGCCACACACACCAGTGTGTGACAACGATTACACGTCTAAGTTCAAAACCACAAGCGCAAACAACAGGTCTACTCAGCAAGTATACCCAGGTGAAGAGAATTCTAGAGAAAAGCAAGGGGATGAAACACACAAAACTCAGGAGGTGGTGACCCAGGAGGCCGGGGGAGGGAGTGGCAGACGCGCAGGGCTGTGTGACGGACAGGAGGGGATCCGTTCTGGTCTTTACGTCCGACATGTGTGTCCCATGAGCTTGCGCGTCGACATTCACTGTTTCCTTACGAGTGAGTGAGACCTGCTCGCCTCTGCTGGTCAAGCACGCCGATCCTCTTACGAGATTCAATAATAGTAAGAAGAGGACACTGAGGCTTCATGGGACTCGATGGAGAAGACACCAGGCTACAGAGTCAAATTGAAGTCCAGGGCAAGGGTGACCAAGACCCTGAACGGGGGAATCTGGACTGTCCGAGGTCAGACACTCTGAGGCAGCAGGGACGCGCCCCCAGAGCTGAGGCGGCAGCAGGGCCTGGCCGGGGGAGCGGGACAGACCGTGAGCCAGAGGAGACCGGTGTCCGGACGGGAGGGCAGAGCTCATGCAGAACGATGCCAGCACCACGTGGGCACTGTATGCAGGGCGTGAGTCCTCTACGTGGCCCTGTTTCGTGTTCCACGCCCTCCAGTGAATAAAGGCCACTGTGGCCGTCTCCGCTGCACTGGCAGAGCGGCTCTCCAACGGGCATGAAGCCCGGCCCCAGGCGCGCCTGCCACCTGGCTTCAGGCACGCGTCTGCGGCTCTGCTTCCGAGGAGAGGCCCCAGGTGGGGCGGCACACGGGGCCACGCGCCTGGCGAGGAGCCACGGGGACAGCGCCGAGCTGCCTCTTCCAGCCTGGAGCTGTGGAGGCGGTGCTAAGACCCCTCCCGTCGCTACCGAGGCCAGGCGATCTCAGGCACACAGAGAAGGGCGATCCCTGCACGTGTGCACCAGGAGACACACCCAGGAACACAACAGAAGTGCCCTCACGGCAAACAATTGTCCATAACGAGCACGTAGCACATAACAAGAACTGGGTGCTACATGCGGGATACATAACACTAGACACACACACGCACATTCACACCCTGAATACTGCATATATAAAGAAGAAAGTGTTGCCACACACACCAGTGTGTGACAACGATTACACGTCTAAGTTCAAAACCACAAGCGCAAACAACAGGTCTACTCAGCAAGTATACCCAGGTGAAGAGAATTCTAGAGAAAAGCAAGGGGATGAAACACACAAAACTCAGGAGGTGGTGACCCAGGAGGCCGGGGGAGGGAGTGGCAGACGCGCAGGGCTGTGTGACGGACAGGAGGGGATCCGTTCTGGTCTTTACGTCCGACATGTGTGTCCCATGAGCTTGCGCGTCGACATTCACTGTTTCCTTACGAGTGAGTGAGACCTGCTCGCCTCTGCTGGTCAAGCACGCCGATCCTCTTACGAGATTCAATAATAGTAAGAAGAGGACACTGAGGCTTCATGGGACTCGATGGAGAAGACACCAGGCTACAGAGTCAAATTGAAGTCCAGGGCAAGGGTGACCAAGACCCTGAACGGGGGAATCTGGACTGTCCGAGGTCAGACACTCTGAGGCAGCAGGGACGCGCCCCCAGAGCTGAGGCGGCAGCAGGGCCTGGCCGGGGGAGCGGGACAGACCGTGAGCCAGAGGAGACCGGTGTCCGGACGGGAGGGCAGAGCTCATGCAGAACGATGCCAGCACCACGTGGGCACTGTATGCAGGGCGTGAGTCCTCTACGTGGCCCTGTTTCGTGTTCCACGCCCTCCAGTGAATAAAGGCCACTGTGGCCGTCTCCGCTGCACTGGCAGAGCGGCTCTCCAACGGGCATGAAGCCCGGCCCCAGGCGCGCCTGCCACCTGGCTTCAGGCAGCGCGTCTGCGGCTCTGCTTCCGAGGAGAGGCCCCAGGTGGGGCGGCACACGGGGCCACGCGCCTGGCGAGGAGCCACGGGGACAGCGCCGAGCTGCCTCTTCCAGCCTGGAGCTGTGGAGGCGGTGCTAAGACCCCTCCCGTCGCTACCGAGGCCAGGCGAACAGAGCCCGCGCAGTTTTAAAAGGAGAATTCCGGACATGGCTCCGTGCAAACGCTTATTACAGAACAATCTTTATACTCTCCCACCGTTCTCAACTCCAGACTGTCAGGACCCAGTCAGCCAGGATGTACTTTCTTTACTTCTTATTCACAGACCGTAATTTTACATGGATTTATAGAATTAAAGTCATCTTACCTGCACTTTTTTTAAAGCTACTGGTACTCCATCCAAGAGACAGGCTGCTCTATAAACTTCACTAAATTGCCCGCGACCAATTTTCTTTTCTATTCGAAAGTTGGCTAACGTATTATAGCCCATATCCGGTCGTAAGGCCTTCTGTAATTAAAAAAGTCAAGAAAAGTTTTCAATCACACAATGTGCACACAATCGTCAATTGTCTTCACATGATGATTTCTATGGTAAACATGATGATTTCTATTTACTGAACTATTCATATGATATAAAAATACACACACACACACACGCACTCACGCACTCACGTAGTCCAAGCTGCCAACTAGTGCATGAAAACCTTCTAAACTTCCTGATGATACTTAACTTCTGCAAAGAACAATTTCAGGGACAGAGTTTATCACCTTATCATTACTTAAAAAAAAAAAAAAAAACAACTAATTTTTAAAAGCAGCTTGAGGCCCACAGCACATGAAGAGGGAGGGAGAGCGGCTCCCCTTCCCCCAGCCCCAACCCGTGCACTGCCGTTCCCATAATCAACACCCCATCAGAGTGGGGCTCTGGGTGTAACCAATGAAGCCACCCCGACACATCTGGATCACCCAAAGCCCAGGATCTACACGGCTCCCCGTGGTGGTGTGCATTCCGTGGGTGTGGACGAACGTCTGTGGATACCCATCCACAGAGGACGACAGCCATGCGTGCAGCCGAGCCATCACAAGTCCTTTTCTATCTTTTCTTTCTGGCTAACGACTGCTGGGCCTCTTCCCGATTCCTGGATTACAGACAAGCACAGCCTTCCTGGCCTTTTACCACTCTGCTCACATCCGTATGGATGGTCTCTACTCTGGGCCTGACTAAGATTAAATATTAAATACCTATGAATGCAACCAAAGGGCGCATGGGTTCCTGAACCCACAGAAGCAACTTGAACTCCTACTCCTGCACTTGAACCCTAGGGCACGCTGAGGGCCGCACGAGACGTGTGAGCGCTGTCCCGACACGCAGACCCGGGTGCACGCCAGCCTGGCCACGCCGCTCCCTCTGTCATGCTGGCAACAGCTCTGTACAGCTCTGCCAAGTCTCACTGCCATTCAAATGCACCTTTCTCAAAAAGAGAAAAAGTAGCTGTAATTTGTTACTATGTGCTGCGTTTCTTTCTTCTTAAAGTCCAAAATATGTCAAGAAAAATACCGCTCTTCCTTTAAGACATGCAGAAGAATCAGAATACAAATGTCACAAACTGGTTATGTAAATATAAACCATAAATAACTGGTGAGATAGAATAAGAGCAACACTGCTACAATGATAAAAGGTTCTACCCTGGGACCTGCAACTGAGCAGAGCCTATAAAGTAGTACCTTTTATGCTATCTAATTCAATTCTCATGACAATCCTATAAGGTTACCACACCAAACCTAGGGCCAGCTGATGCCCAAGCCCTGACTCCCAAGTACCAGCCCAGCTCTACTGCCAGGATTACTGAACAGTCATCTGCGACGGGACAAACAGTATGGTACTAATGGGAGGAGTGACAGTATTTTCAATTTTAGGCCTTTCGATGGAAACCAAAACTGGACCAGAAACATGCATACCAAAAATGAAAATAAAAATAAAATTATAAATAAAGGGAGACAACTTGTCACACTGATCAAGATTTCTTCTTATGATTACAGAGTGTCTGTGCTTTTCTAGAAAATGTTTTCCTATGTACACACTGGGACAGTCTGCAGCATCTAAGAAATGGGCTCCTTTCCCTCTTCCAAAGGTCCAGGCCGCTCTTCTCCGGATGAAAGCGTGCCAGTCTCGGCAGTGACACACAGCTTCGTCACCGGGACGCTCCCACGCCAGCCGGCACGGAGGCCTGACTGGGAAGCCCATCTTCTGTCTGCAGAGTCACTGACACGCGCGAGCGAGAGTGCTAAGGCGCCGTGACAGGCGCATGCTGAGCGCAGAGGCTCACTAATGCGTTCTGGCATGCAGGCTTGTAATCACACATTTACATATGCAATGACCTACATTTGCATGTCAGATCACACTGTCTGGGTTTATTAAGCCTGGGCCCCTCCCTGTGCTTGGCGGCCGGAGTGGCGAGCGAGGGCCAGAGGGCGGTGTTTTTTGGCAGTTGAGGGACGAACTGCCACCAAGGATTAGGCTGATATGGCCTGAGCATTAGACACTTCATTAGACGTAATCTGTTTAACAGTGGGCAGTGTATGTAACCTTCACAGCCCATTTGCGGCACCTCTTCCCCCCGTGGCCTTTCTTCAAAGGGCAGTGCGGGTGAGTGGCAGCCTGTCTCATCCGCTCCCGTGTCCTGTCACCCCGTGGAGACGAGAGGGCTGACGTGAGAAGGGGCATAGCTGCACATCTCGACACCCTGCCCTCCCGGCTCCGGGCCACGCGGCGGTCTGTAGAGATCAGCCTGTGCCTGGCCTCCTGAAGAGCGCGGGCAGGTAGCAGCGACACCTCAGGAGAGATTCGGACACTGCGTCCAGGGCCACGCTGCCTGCGGATGAGCGTGTCCCACGAAAGCCACACTGGTAAAGGTGGACATCACCAGGGCAGTGCCCACGCAGGTGAGGAAGTGCTTTTAGGAAAGAGCCGCGCTCTCTTTTGGATGCTGTCCAATTCCCCGTATCTTTTAACTTAGCATCTGAGTTTACACTGGGGGTAAAATAACGCAGCAAAATTACAAGATGTGAATCAGATATAATATAAACCAGGTAAAGTCACTGCAACTGCCTTTCCCTGCTCTCTGTGGGGTGGATAAACCAGGTCTCTGGCCCGCACTCCCTTCATGACCAGGGTACTCGTCTGAGCCACACAAAATGGCTTTTGGATCTGATGGGTCATCTAAAGGCTTTTCAGCTTTTATGAAAGTAAAAAGCTACTCTGCCTTTTGCACAACACACTGATGCTCACCCCACTCCTGCCCCAGGCCCCCCACCAGCCTGTCTGTCCCCAAGTCCACCTGCAGCCTGGCCCCTTCGCACACAGCATCCACGTGACCCGCCTTCTGGGAACCTGTGCGCTGCACACCTGGCCCACCTCTGCTCACCATGAGGCCGACCAGACGGCGCTTCTGGGGGCTCCTGCCCTGGGCCCGCAGAGCCACCAACCGCAGTCAGCTCTGCAAGAGCCACGTCTGGGTTTATTAAGCCTGGGCCCTCCTGTGCTTGGCGGAGTGGCGAGCGAGGGCCAGAGGGCGGTGTTTTTTGGCAGTTGAGGGACGAACTGCCACCAAGGATTAGGCTGATATGGCCTGAGCATTAGACACTTCATTAGACGTAATCTGTTTAACAGTGGGCAGTGTATGTAACCTTCACAGCCCATTTGCGGCACCTCTTCCCCCCGTGGCCTTTCTTCAAAGGGCAGTGCGGGTGAGTGGCAGCCTGTCTCATCCGCTCCCGTGTCCTGTCACCCCGTGGAGACGAGAGGGCTGACGTGAGAAGGGGCATAGCTGCACATCTCGACACCCTGCCCTCCCGGCTCCGGGCCACGCGGCGGTCTGTAGAGATCAGCCTGTGCCTGGCCTCCTGAAGAGCGCGGGCAGGTAGCAGCGACACCTCAGGAGAGATTCGGACACTGCGTCCAGGGCCACGCTGCCTGCGGATGAGCGTGTCCCACGAAAGCCACACTGGTAAAGGTGGACATCACCAGGGCAGTGCCCACGCAGGTGAGGAAGTGCTTTTAGGAAAGAGCCGCGCTCTCTTTTGGATGCTGTCCAATTCCCCGTATCTTTTAACTTAGCATCTGAGTTTACACTGGGGGTAAAATAACGCAGCAAAATTACAAGATGTGAATCAGATATAATATAAACCAGGTAAAGTCACTGCAACTGCCTTTCCCTGCTCTCTGTGGGGTGGATAAACCAGGTCTCTGGCCCGCACTCCCTTCATGACCAGGGTACTCGTCTGAGCCACACAAAATGGCTTTTGGATCTGATGGGTCATCTAAAGGCTTTTCAGCTTTTATGAAAGTAAAAAGCTACTCTGCCTTTTGCACAACACACTGATGCTCACCCCACTCCTGCCCCAGGCCCCCCACCAGCCTGTCTGTCCCCAAGTCCACCTGCAGCCTGGCCCCTTCGCACACAGCATCCACGTGACCCGCCTTCTGGGAACCTGTGCGCTGCACACCTGGCCCACCTCTGCTCACCATGAGGCCGACCAGACGGCGCTTCTGGGGGCTCCTGCCCTGGGCCCGCAGAGCCACCAACCGCAGTCAGCTCTGCAAAGAGCCACGTGAGCTCAGGCCCTGGGCTCTCCAGACCTGGCTGCACTTTAACTACTCATTTATACGTGTCTGTGTCTCCCATTAAACACGGGCTTCTCAAAGGCAGAAACCAAGCTTTGCCTTTGTGCCCAGATGCCAACAAGGCAGTGAGACAGGGACAGACAACAAATACTTACCAAATAGGGGAGTGTAGCTCAAAGAACCACCGCTGCTCCAACAGCTGCTGCCAGGTGCGAGCAGCTTGCCTCGCGCCCCGCCAGGACAGGGGGCTTGAGCGCTGAGCCACTGTCCCTGCCAGGGCGAGGCAGGAGGCCCTGAGCCCTGCGGTCCAGGGCCTGACCTGGTGGTGGGGGTGGTTCAGTCACTCAGATCTTTCCTATCCTTTTGCGACCCCATGGACTGTAGCCCGCCAGGCTCCGACGTCCATGGGATTCTCCAGGCAACAGTACTGGAGTGGGTTGCCGTTTCCTACTCCAGGGGATCTTCCTCACCCAGGGCTCAGACCCACATCTCCTGCATTGACTGGTGGATTTTTTACCACTGAGCCACTCAGGAAGCCCAAGGTCTGGCCAAGAATCTCACAAAACCCCAGAGAAAGGGCACAGGGTCCGGAGTCAGTCCGCAAGGCCGGGCTCGAGCCTCAGTTCTAACGCTCAGCGTCTCTCAGTTGGGAAGCTGCCCAGACCTTGTCCCCACTGCCGAGGCAGGGCAGGGCCCACAGGGTGCTGAGCGAGGGTCCCCTGGGACAGAGCCTTGCGCGTGGCTGCCAGCTGTCCTCGCCCGGGGCGCGCGGTCACAGCCTGCAGCGACCCTCTCTCCCCACAGCCTCCTTCCAGTCGAGCTGTCAAGAATGAAATGCCTGAGTCTGGACCTCAGTTCCCTTCTCTGGTCCCAAAATGGAGTCTGCACCCACAGCCAGACCGCGCCTGCCAGCGGCCTCTTTATTGAGGTCTCTGAGTACACCCTGCCCTGGGGTCTCCCTTCCAGCCGGCACCCCCCAGCTGATACACAGATTCCCGCCCTGATTCCTGAATGAACACAGACTGGCCCCTCATGTACAAGGCTCCCTGCTGGCACGCATTATATCTAACTGGAATGTTTCTGCCCGGAGACCTCCTCGGTACCGTGGGGGAGCAGGTAATACCCAAAACCACATGCGGCGGCAAGGCAGGGGTGTGGCCGGAACGTGGCTACCCAGCTGTCCGAGGCCCCAGGCACACGGCGGAGAGCAGACGCGTGCACCCCACAGCCTACAGGCCTGAAACTGCAAGCTCTTCCCGACGGAGGAGACTGAGGAGCCTGACTCACTCAGCACCAGAGGAGCTCTAAAATTAGTAAATGGAGACCACAAGCCCATGCGGTGTTGCTCAAATGGATTCACTCATATATTGAGTCTTAAAACACACCTATGTAGTAAGGACAACAGGTTTTGTTCCTGTTTGGTCATTCTGATTGGTGCTATCTCATTTCTCAGTTACTAGCTGTGAGACACCGGAACGCCTTACATACAGGGCACAATTACAGCGGACACGAGAAAGCACCTGTCTTTCATTCTTGTGGTGGATTATGTTTAGTCTCCTGAGATGTGTGAACCTGCAAGGTATGCTACGGAAGAAACCTGAAGTCTCAGGAGCATAAACACTCAGAACCACATGTGACAACTTTAAAACAACAAACTGGAGAGTGAAGGAGGCTTTACAGACACCTTAAATGTCCTGCATTCTCATTCATGAATCTCTTGTTGATCTGGATACACTTTAATTACCTACCATCAGATCTTGCTAACTCTTGCTAACTAACTGGGATTAACTGAACCCACATTAAGTCCATATTAACCGCTTCCTGAACATAAATACTTCTCATTTTAAAATAAAATTCAATCTCCTGAGCCTCTGGCTCAGACTCTCACAGGTGCAAACTCGCTGAGCAATGATTTCCCAGGACAAAATTAATTTCTTTAATTTCTTTTAAATTTGAAGGCAAGAACATTTAATGAGCAGTAAGGTAATTCCAGGGTAACGTGATGATCGTAGTTCTCTCTGGGGAAATTAGTGGAGCCCCAGCATGTGCTCGACAGACTCCCCAGAGAGAAAAATCATGTCCTGACAATCCCCAGAGGTAATGTTATCAATGATCTAATATACACGCCAGTATTAATTAACAATACTTAGCACCCTTAATAAGGTTTTCATTGCTACTGAAAATACACCTCTTCCTGGTGATTTTCATCTTACCAAGTGTGTAATCTAATAAATTACATATTCTATGCTAATATTATTTAAATTTCTCCAAAATTTGAAAGTAACAAAACTTCAAAACGCCCTTCAATTTTATTTGGCAATAAAGCTCATCCTATGAATGATCTTTAAAGAGACGTTAGCTCTGAACTACACAAACTGGAAGCACACACCCTGTGGACAGTGTCTCACACAGAGCTGTTCCACACGCCTTTCTCCAGACCTCACCAGAAACTGAAGAAACAGCACGTTAAAACAAGAACAGCACGTGTGCCAGCGATCCGCCTAGTCGTTCTTCTTCCATCTGAAAGATCACCTCCCTAAGGCTTCCTTAACTATTTCAAAAGTAGCCTATTTCTAAGGACACTAAGAGTCTGAGATTTACATCAGCTGGAACGATATGCCATTAATCACTGTAAGTGGCTTTTTATTAAACCAAGGAGAGAATCCACTACAGCCTAAGAAAAATGAGTGATCAATTATTTAGTTAAATGTTTGTAAGATTTTGGTATTTGTATCATTTAACCATGGCTAGTTATACTACCCAGCATCATAATCACTATAGCCCAATTATGCAACCCAAAACCCTGGTTCCCTTTCCTGGCACTTTAGGACGAGGGTAGTGACCAGGACACGCCCACCTGCCCCATGAGCACCACCAGCTGCCCCTGGCGAAGCTAGGCTTGGCAAGCAGAAGCCTGGCACTGCGACAGAAAGAGAAGCAAACAGAAGGAAGGCGATCTCTACAATTTAGTCACGTTAATAACTATCAATCTGCTAATCTGTTAATAACTATCGGTCCACAGTTATTAACAGCGGATGTGCTAAAACAAATATATAATCCCTGAACAATAAAAAGGCAATCAGCAAACAATAAAAGTATCTAATATTTAGATACTATGCAGAGAAATAGAATGATAAAATGGAAAACGACTGGATGGTTATTTTAGACTGGGTAATACTGGGGTGATCTTGGTGAGGAGGTAACATTTCTGTCGAGATTAAAAGATCAGAAGAAAAAGAAAGGGCAGAAAGGAGCCCTGGAGAAAACGCTCTCAGGAAAGAACGGGCTGGAAGAACACCGGCTGGAGCAGGAAGAACAAGGGTGCGGGCCCGAGGATCGAGGTCAGCGGCGCGCACACCCGCAGCCCCGCGTGGGGTCGGGGTCAGCAGCCCGCAAGCATGGAGCGAGCGCCCGGCGGGAGGAGGGTGCGGAGGGAGGACGGCTGAGGCCGAGTGAGGGGAGGCACGGGGCTGGTCACGAGAAGTGGCCCTGACCGGACGGTTCGGTGAGATGCGAGCAGCAGATGGAATCGGGACGCAGTCCGGAGGGGGAAGCCGAGGCGTCGGGGAGGAACTAACACGAGGGGCGGAGGTCGAGGGAGCACCACCAGCTCGGGGCTGGAGCACACTGATGGGCGGGAGGCCCCTGAGTGGGAAGCACAGGCCCGCGGCAGCCGCGCGGCAGAAGGGAGGCCCGCGGCGGAGGCGTGCCGGCGGACCGAGCGCGGCCAGCAGCCGGTCTGGGGAGCCGCCGGGCGCGGAGGGAGGAGGCGCGGCAGGCGGGGGAGCGGGTGACAGAGGGTGAGACGGCCAGACAGCATCACTGACTCAAGGGACATGGATTTGAAAGCACACTCTGAGAGACGGCAGAGGACAGGGGAGCTTGGCCTGCTGCAGTCCACGGGGTTGCAAAGGGTTGGACACAACTTAGCGAATGAACAGTGACAACAGCATCTCTGAACACACCGAGATTTCCAGGAGGTCAGATGAGAGAACCCTTACTGTATTCCCATTGTGTTAAAAATCATCTAACTTTCTCAAGGATTTCCTTTAAAAGTTGAGAAACAGACCTATATAAGTAAATACGAACCACCACTCTACACTCAAAACCCAACCAGGCTTTAAAAATTCTGATGTCCCTTCTCATTTGACAGATGTCTTTTTATTCTATATTGCCACATCATCATTCCCTGAAGTAGCTTTCAAGTAACTAAAATCTATACATTAAGACAATTAGATTGATCAATATTTAGCTTTCATCAGAGATTAATTCATTCATCCAATCAATACTTGACCACCCATGGCCTCTATATAAAGTATGGTCTACAGAAGTGAACACTGCACTGTTGGTATAGTATATTCTTATTTATTAGAAGCACATAAGTGTAGAAAACTATCCAGTCGTCATTATTCTTCTGAGAGTAATCTTTTTATTGTCTACATGTTTCCTCCAGGATACCACTTTCCTCAGGACCTCTGCCATGGGGCTCACATACATTATAAGGAGGCTTTATGCTGATTAAGGTCAGTTAGGGGCTTAATCTCCTTGAACAGCTCCTGAGACCATGATCTCAGCACCTGAAATACAGACTTGAGAAACAGCAGAGTATAAGCCAGACACGACTGAACCTGTGTCCAGAACAGGGAAGACACAACCTGCAGCTGGAGAGGAGAAGGGGCCCTGGGGACGTAAGACCTCCCGCATCACACAAGAACACGCCAAGTCCATCCTCAAGTCCACAGAAACCGAGGTCTGGGGGCAGTGTGGCTCGGGGGCAAGGAACCCTGCCGTGCAGGACACACAAGCAGGGAAGACGGCACGGGGTGAGCGGCAGACTCGGTCAGGAGGCCAGCGGCTTCCGAGGAGGAGGCAGAGGACGGGGAACAAACATCTCCTAGCCGAAAACATTTTCCATGATAAGATCTACTCTGACACTAACTTCACTGTCTTACGGATGCAAACTACTTTCCGGCGAAACGTCTCATCCCATCTTGAAGCCTGGAGACCATGCTCTGGCCCATCTTGTGTTCATGCTGCAGCAGCGCGTCAGTAAGACCTTCACAGCCTCAAAACATTCTTTTGATCTATTGTTAATAGCCAACTGGAAAGTACAAAACGCCTCGCCTCAACTAGCTTCTGGTAGGACGCTTCTAAGCCCCTTCCAGTGCCTTCAGCTGGAAGCATTCTCTGTCCCTTTTTTTCTTTAATAAAACTTTCGCTGCACAAAGGTCTGCGTGGCCAAAGCCGAGTCTTTTCACCCCAAAGTGAAACCTCCTTTGGCGGTCACGAATCCGACACCGCTCACGGTAAGCTGTCTGTACCGTGCATCAGGATCCCCCGGAGAAGGACACAGAAGCCCGCCCCAGCGTCCTGCCTGGAGAATCGCACGGACAGAGGCGCCGGCGCGCCACAGCCCAGGGGCCACCGCTCAGCAGACACGACTGGGAGACGAGGCGACGGCGTTCCGGGAAGATGCCTCTGGCTCCGGCACACAGACGGAACTAGCCATGGCAAAGTCAGAGGTGGGGGCCTGGTTCAGAAGCCTCCCCAGTAACCCAGGCAAAGGCGGCCGGAGCCGCACGGCAGCTCCCAGAGCCACGTGGGCGCACAGTCAGGACAGCGAGAACGCCACGGCACGTAAGCATGTGGTGCACCGCCTGCAGTTTGCACAACCAGATGGACGGTGATAAGTCACAGGCAAAAGGACAGTCCTGGGCAGAGAGCAACACACACCATCCTGAAGAGGAGGAGCCTGAGGGGCCTGGGAAAATACTAAGAGTCACGGTGACGGAGAAGATCGGACTGGCCCGGACATGGCGGAGAAGCTCTTTCTGTGAAACTGAAGCACGAGACAGATCCGGCTCCAACCCCAGCCCCACCGCCTACTGGCGACGTGACCGAGGGCGGGCGAGTCCACTGGTCTGAGCCTCGGTCTCTTGGCTGGTGAAGTGTGACAAGCAGCACCTCTTGTGCCTGGTGTTAGGGGCCCAGCAAGGCCCCTTCTCACCTCCCAGATCACCACCCTGACCCGCATTTCCAGGAGAGCATGTCTCATTGCTCTGCGCTCGCTTCACGGGGACGCAGAAACACAAGGGGACTGCAGTGCAGGCTGCCCGGAAGCCTACAGGAACGGGGGCTACCTCTCTGCGCACCGTCTACTCCCAGACAAGACTCTCGCATCTTCCCAGCAACTAAAATGAGGAAGGCCCCTCTTTCTGGCGGCCACACGGTTCCACTGGACGTCTTCAACTTTACTAACAGCACTTAGGACCTAAGGCCTGGTGATGATATAATGAAAATAAATCCTCCCTCCAGTCACATCCAGGAATTCTTAAAACTGTGCTTGGATTGTAACTCTTTTATATTCATCTTTATGATCAAAAGTGAATACAGCATAGCACTCTTCAATCAATGACCAGAAATCAAAATACTCAGAAAATGTGAGTTGCAAACTTGCACTGTCTAAAATTAGTCTCCCACTGTAATGTAAGTATTTCACCATTTCTCTGTCACCATCATTCACACAGCCTGCCCTGGTTTTAAATGAAGCTATAATAAATCTGCTGTTTGTGCCACAAACAAGAGTCCAAAAGCAATGTGAATACACAGGACACACACTGAGCCAAAACACCCAGTCTTCCAGTGCTTCTGAGGCTTCAGTGGAAGGAATCACAGACGGGGAAACAGGAAGGAAAGGGAAGCTGATAGAGAAAAACAATACCCTAAGTTCAAGTGAATGACAGCAAGACAAAAGATTTAATAGAGATACCTAAGTTTCACCTCCTAAGGCATAAAAAAAGGAACTCCTATGGCATGACACTGAGGCCACAGATTACAGGGTTAGAGTATTCACCTCAGAACAAGAAAAGAAAGATACACCAAGAACATGCATCACCTGTCACTACACAGGGACTGGGTGGCTGACACTCAGAAGGCTGACCTCCTCCGCTTCCTGTTTATGTCCAGACACGTACTGGCATCACAGGAGTGGAAGGACTCGCTCAGCTAATCATCGGTTGCCGCGTCGCCCAGTTATCCAGGCCAATGGTGTGGAACAAAACAAAAGGCGGCTGTCAACCCGAGCAAAGCCTGTCCTTTGCCAGCCTATTAAAATCCTGCTTCTGAGAGCGGTAACATTTTTCAAAGACTTAATAAGCAGTAAGGTCTGTAAACTCTTGTCAGGTAATCTCACACCATCAGTCAGGATGCAGAGACAGGGGGAAAAGTTCCCCAGGGAGCGGTCCTCCTGCCCGGGGCTCTTCCCAGAAAAAAAAGGAAGGCCCCTCTTTCTGGCGGCCACACGGTTCCACTGGACGTCTTCAACTTTACTAACAGCACTTAGGACCTAAGGCCTGGTGATGATATAATGAAAATAAATCCTCCCTCCAGTCACATCCAGGAATTCTTAAAACTGTGCTTGGATTGTAACTCTTTTATATTCATCTTTATGATCAAAAGTGAATACAGCATAGCACTCTTCAATCAATGACCAGAAATCAAAATACTCAGAAAATGTGAGTTGCAAACTTGCACTGTCTAAAATTAGTCTCCCACTGTAATGTAAGTATTTCACCATTTCTCTGTCACCATCATTCACACAGCCTGCCCTGGTTTTAAATGAAGCTATAATAAATCTGCTGTTTGTGCCACAAACAAGAGTCCAAAAGCAATGTGAATACACAGGACACACACTGAGCCAAAACACCCAGTCTTCCAGTGCTTCTGAGGCTTCAGTGGAAGGAATCACAGACGGGAAGCAGGAAGGAAAGGGAAGCTGATAGAGAAAAACAATACCCTAAGTTCAAGTGAATGACAGCAAGACAAAAGATTTAATAGAGATACCTAAGTTTCACCTCCTAAGGCATAAAAAAAGGAACTCCTATGGCATGACACTGAGGCCACAGATTACAGGGTTAGAGTATTCACCTCAGAACAAGAAAAGAAAGATACACCAAGAACATGCATCACCTGTCACTACACAGGGACTGGGTGGCTGACACTCAGAAGGCTGACCTCCTCCGCTTCCTGTTTATGTCCAGACACGTACTGGCATCACAGGAGTGGAAGGACTCGCTCAGCTAATCATCGGTTGCCGCGTCGCCCAGTTATCCAGGCCAATGGTGTGGAACAAAACAAAAGGCGGCTGTCAACCCGAGCAAAGCCTGTCCTTTGCCAGCCTATTAAAATCCTGCTTCTGAGAGCGGTAACATTTTTCAAAGACTTAATAAGCAGTAAGGTCTGTAAACTCTTGTCAGGTAATCTCACACCATCAGTCAGGATGCAGAGACAGAAAAAACCCTCCCTCCTCCTCCTGCCTGCCGCAGCCAGGCCCCGGGGACACCTGCCTAGTTCCCCCAGGGAGAGCGGTCCTCCTGCCCAGGAGCAGCGGCAGGAGGTAGGGAGGAAGGGAACAGTGTGAAGAGAGATGCAGGACCAGGGGCCTAAGCTTTAGGTTCGTGCTGTGTGGCAGCCTATGGGACCCAGGAAATCCTGACTCTCCTGGCTGGTGAGTCAGTAGCAGGCAAAACCAGAAGTGCTCCTTTTCCTTCCCCTTTGACATTCAGAGCCACTCAAAACAGAGTTTCAAGACCCCAACACACCTGCCGGCTTTCAGGACGCTTCTTTCACTGCCTTCAGAGAAGCACGGCGACAGGAAACGACAGCACCTCTGCATGTGGAAGCTGGCATGCAGCTGTGTCCGCACCACGTAGAGACTGCTTACCATAATTAGGGATAATTCATGAACATAATACAAAATACAGGTGGTAGATTTGAAAAGACAATCCTCCCGAAATTAAAATATTGGCCTAACTTAAGCTCTAAAGGGTCTATTCTGTAAATACAGTACAGAGAACTCAGACAAGTGCAACTGAACCAGACCTCCTCACAGAGCCCCTCGGGAGCCGCAGCATCACAGCACCCCAGAGAAAGCAAGACAGAGCCACACCCTCAAGGGCACCGTCCTGACCCGATGCGAAGACAAGGAAGACGTTCGCACGGAGTGACACGTGGGGCCGAGACCCCCGAAGAGGCAGACCTCGGATGCACCGGGAGGTCTCCAGGAGAAAGCGCCACGGTCACAAAAGCTTCACCGTGGAGATGGCACGTCAGCCGGTCCTGGAAGGGAAGGGTGGGCAGGATTCCAGAAACTGGAGAGGGAGATAAGGGTGCAAGATGACTAAGTGCCACGGGCAGAAAAGACAGCAAGACTTCCCGGGCTGTGCCTCGCAGACACAGATTTTGAGAGAAGCCAACAGATGTGCTTACAAAAGGGCAACTAAGCTCAGAAAACACTGCACCAGAACCCCTGCCTGGAAAGCCAGGGGAAGGCGCGGAAGCAGCTGTGTAAACCCACGCCTCCCTGCCTCCCCTCGTCATCTGAGAGACCATCTGTACAGGACCAATCACAGGTCCTGACACTGAGGCTGTGGCTCAGAGACTCCCAACAAACAGAAACTCAGGATTAGATGACCTCGCGGGTGAATTCTACCAAATATTCAGAGTTAAACACCTAAAGCTACTCCAAACCACTGCAGAAAGAGCAACACTTCCAAACTCATTCTGTGAGGCCACCTTCACCCTGACACCAACACCAGACACAGACACCACGAGAGCGCAGGCACGGAGGCTTCATCTCAGAGCTACTGCCAAGCCGGGCCGGGCCACGGCCAGCAGAGCAACCCCGGACACGACACCGCGCCTCCACCACCCAACTGAGAAGCACGGCACTCACGCAAGACAACTGCAAAAGCGAGGCGCTGCCTCTGGGCGGGGGTGCATGCTGTTCCATACACGCCTTCACAGACAGGACTTCAGGGAGAGCACCCACGGGAGCCCACAAGCTCAGGCAGTCCTCTCTGGAGTGTGCACACCTGTGGCTGAGACACGCCTTCAGCTTCGTTTGACAGCACACAGGACAAGCGACCATGTAACAGGAGAAACACACTGCTCGTCAGAGAGGAGGAGGAAAGCTACAGGAACGGACGGCGGCGTGGGCAACACGGCACCGAGGCCGAAGCAGAGGAGGCCTAACACACAGGGACCACCTCGCCTTCTCTCTTCCTCTCTGAGCCCAACATTAACTTGCAAAGCCTGCAGGTCATTCAGTTCAGACTAAATTGACCGGATGCACCGGGAGGTCTCCAGGAGAAAGCGCCACGGTCACAAAAGCTTCACCGTGGAGATGGCACGTCAGCCGGTCCTGGAAGGGAAGGGTGGGCAGGATTCCAGAAACTGGAGAGGGAGATAAGGGTGCAAGATGACTAAGTGCCACGGGCAGAAAAGACAGCAAGACTTCCCGGGCTGTGCCTCGCAGACACAGATTTTGAGAGAAGCCAACAGATGTGCTTACAAAAGGGCAACTAAGCTCAGAAAACACTGCACCAGAACCCCTGCCTGGAAAGCCAGGGGAAGGCGCGGAAGCAGCTGTGTAAACCCACGCCTCCCTGCCTCCCCTCGTCATCTGAGAGACCATCTGTACAGGACCAATCACAGGTCCTGACACTGAGGCTGTGGCTCAGAGACTCCCAACAAACAGAAACTCAGGATTAGATGACCTCGCGGGTGAATTCTACCAAATATTCAGAGTTAAACACCTAAAGCTACTCCAAACCACTGCAGAAAGAGCAACACTTCCAAACTCATTCTGTGAGGCCACCTTCACCCTGACACCAACACCAGACACAGACACCACGAGAGCGCAGGCACGGAGGCTTCATCTCAGAGCTACTGCCAAGCCGGGCCGGGCCACGGCCAGCAGAGCAACCCCGGACACGACACCGCGCCTCCACCACCCAACTGAGAAGCACGGCACTCACGCAAGACAACTGCAAAAGCGAGGCGCTGCCTCTGGGCGGGGGTGCATGCTGTTCCATACACGCCTTCACAGACAGGACTTCAGGGAGAGCACCCACGGGAGCCCACAAGCTCAGGCAGTCCTCTCTGCGGAGTGTGCACACCTGTGGCTGAGACACGCCTTCAGCTTCGTTTGACAGCACACAGGACAAGCGACCATGTAACAGGAGAAACACACTGCTCGTCAGAGAGGAGGAGGAAAGCTACAGGAACGGACGGCGGCGTGGGCAACACGGCACCCGAGGCCGAAGCAGAGGAGGCCTAACACACAGGGACCACCTCGCCTTCTCTCTTCCTCTCTGAGCCCAACATTAACTTGCAAAGCCTGCAGGTCATTCAGTTCAAGTTAAAAGCTAAAGTTGCCTTTTTTCCCATATTTGTCCATGAGACCTAAATATCCTAAAACAGCATTTTATAAAACATAATTCTGGTTTAAGCTTGGAAATTCGTAACTAGCATTGTCGGCACTTGACTTCCTAAAGGCACTGTACATGCACTGCTTCCCTCCTCACTGCGCCTACACCCACACACGTCCACACACGCACTCGTAAAGCAGCGTTTATTAGAATGAGTTACCTGAGGCTGGAATTGAGGAACAGGTGGCCCTTGCATTCCTTGCGATTGCTCATCCATCATCTGAAGCAACAGGAACTGTGGAACTCTGCAAAAAATGTAAAGTCAAAATCTGAATAATGCAATCATTACCACAATGCAATCCACACTTGAGATGAACCTAAGGCTTCAAACATGTCCATTAAAACACTCCATACTCTGCTGCCATTTGTTAAATTCAAGCTCTGCTTGGCTAACACAGTCAACTAATGTCTCAACTAATTCTCAAAAGCAGCATTTCATGCTCAGAAAATCCTGTTTTGTATGTTGAAACTCTCTTTCTTCCATTGTATCTTACAGATCAAAGAGGCTCTCCCCTCACTCCCACCACGCCAAGCTTCCTATGTTCCTCGCCAATGTTCTACATTCCAAAAATGCACCTCATCTTCACACTGAGCGCGTGAGCACTGTGTCTTCATGTCCAACCAAACTGTTTCCTGTGGCTTTCAGGCTTACACTTACAAGGCCAGTCCTCATATAAGGACTTACACATACTTTCCTTGTGATTACAAACCATCATCTATTTTTTTTTAACTTTTATTTATTTATTTTTGGCTGTGCTGGGTCTTTGTTGATGTGTGGGTTTAGCTGTTCTGCGGTATGTGGGATCTTCCTGGTTCAGGGATCGAACCTGTGTCTCCTGCCTTGGCAGACAGGTTCTTATCCACTGAGCCACAAGGGAAGCCCACCATCATCTATTAATTCAGTGAACGCAAGCTGAAAACCAATCATGCACCAAGTCCCGCAGAAGGCTTAAGAACTGAGCTAGAAATGACACACAGCCAGCACCTGTGCTCACGAGTCACTTCTGAGTCTACACGACATCAAGCAGCTATCGGCTCTTCATATGTGCAATTTTAAACGAAAATCTTGTGAGTTAAAAAACTGGGGTCCATTAGGATCAACAGAAATGAAAACATATTTTCACTTCATTATACCTTTTAAAAAGCAATAAAAATATTCTAGACATGGGTCATTCATACTGCAAATATTTTTCTCCATCCTGTGACTTGTCTTTTAAAAACCTTTCCAATGGCATCTTTTAATTAGCTTATGAAATTCAGTATGTTCTAATTAATCAATCTTTTCCTTTATGGTTAATACTTTGGTATACAAAATGCCTAAATATTTAAGAATTATTTTCCCACTGCAAATTTTCATATATTATCTTCCAATGTAAGCTTTACTGCCTTGTCTTTCATATCTATATCTGCAAGTCATCTGGAATTAGTGCTTTGTACAATAAAAGGTGAAGTCAATGTTTAGCTTGCCTTTCCAACGGACTTCAAGTCCTAAGCTGAGGTGACCCTCCCCACATCTCAGCACGGTGCTCCTGCACCACCCTCATCACGGATCACACGACTGCTCACATACACACCATGCTCCTGTCGGGCAGCTTTACTGTAAAGTCAGATATACGTTAACCATACTCCTGGTTTTAATATAAATTTTAGAACCAGTCTGTTTGCTTCTACTTAAAACAAAAAGCCTGTAGGGATTTTGATTGGGATTGAATGAACTCTGGAGAAGTCTACTGGAATGGAGAAGCACATGGCCACCCACTCCAGTGTTCCTGCCTAGAGAATCCCTATGGACAGAGGAGCCTGGTGGGCCACAGTCCATGGGTGGCAAAGAGTCAGACGGACTAAAGCAACTGAGCAAGCAGCCACGTGAACTCTACAGATCAATGTAGAGAGAGCTGGCATTTTAATAACCCTGGATCTTCAACCCATAAACACAGGATATCTCATTTATTTTATTAATAAGTTTAATTTCTTTCAAGAATGGTTTTCAGCTTCAATACTGGTCTTCCACATCTTTTTTTTCAGGTTATTTCCTAAGTATATTTCATTTTTTGTACTGTAGTTAATGGCAGGTGGTTTTTATTTCCATTTTCTGACTGTGCAGAAATACAACTGATCTCTGTTTACAGACCCTTTATCTTACAAACCTGCTATAAGCTCACTTATTGGTTTAAGTAAAAATTTTTGTAGATTCTTGCCTTATTGCAATGACTAGAACCTCCTGTACAATGAACAGAAGCAGAAGAAAATCCTTTTCTTGCTCCTATCTGAGGAGGAAGGCATTCAGTCATTTACCATTAAGTATAGTGTAAGATGGACATTTTCCATAAATGTTCTAGTTTATCAGTTTGAGATAGTCCCCTTCTATTCTCACTTTGCTGAAAAATTACAAAGAAGAGATGTTAGATTTTTGTCAAATTCTTCTGTTTGTGAGCTGATGAAACACTTTAATTGTTAAAATGTAGAATTTGAGTGGTTCATTTATTTTGAATTTTGAACATTCATTTTGGTAAATGCTTAAGCCAGTATTCATTTCTGGGCTGAATCCCATTTAGTCATAATACATAATCATATTTATATACTGTTGGATTCAACTTGGATTCTAGGAGGGAGGAAAGGGAAGAAGAAAATCTCAGTAATGAATTAGAATACCTTTTAGTTTGAAATCTGAATCATTAAACAATCAAGAGACAATGTGTAAAGGCTACACAGTAAGGCTATGTTGATTATTTAAAATCTGTACAAGCAACAAGAATGCTCTTGCAAAAAGTATAAATCAAACAGTATCTCCAGCTTAGGAAAGGAAAAACTATTACAAGCCAACTAAACATTCAAAATGGTGCATACTGCAACGTATTGCTATTATTCTAATGCAGGACAGACTACTGATCAAAACTACACATTTCAGAACAGCTTGAAATTTTCATTTTTTGATTACCTTTTAAGCAAGGTGACATCAGAATAAAGACTTTAAAACAATTTTTAAAAGAAAGCAAAATCACGAAAATTGACATTTCACATCTACTGTCTCACAGAAAGTTTCACAAGACAACCTAGGAAAGACCAAGATCGCCTTTCCTGGTCAAAGCTGTCTGTGAAATGCTGTTAGAAGGTCATAGCAAATGTGAGCACACTAACGGAACCAAGCAGGCCTGCAGTTTAAAAAGTAAAACAAGGAAACCTTCACTTATATTTAACTTATTTAATCACAGAATGCTTTCTTTGTGCAGCATATTTTAACAGCCCACAGCCTGCCTAACATTAGACAGCACCATGAGATGTTGCTAGAAAAAAATTCTTGCCTTATTGCAATGACTAGAACCTCCTGTACAATGAACAGAAGCAGAAGAAAATCCTTTTCTTGCTCCTATCTGAGGAGGAAGGCATTCAGTCATTTACCATTAAGTATAGTGTAAGATGGACATTTTCCATAAATGTTCTAGTTTATCAGTTTGAGATAGTCCCCTTCTATTCTCACTTTGCTGAAAAATTACAAAGAAGAGATGTTAGATTTTTGTCAAATTCTTCTGTTTGTGAGCTGATGAAACACTTTAATTGTTAAAATGTAGAATTTGAGTGGTTCATTTATTTTGAATTTTGAACATTCATTTTGGTAAATGCTTAAGCCAGTATTCATTTCTGGGCTGAATCCCATTTAGTCATAATACATAATCATATTTATATACTGTTGGATTCAACTTGGATTCTAGGAGGGAGGAAAGGGAAGAAGAAAATCTCAGTAATGAATTAGAATACCTTTTAGTTTGAAATCTGAATCATTAAACAATCAAGAGACAATGTGTAAAGGCTACACAGTAAGGCTATGTTGATTATTTAAAATCTGTACAAGCAACAAGAATGCTCTTGCAAAAAGTATAAATCAAACAGTATCTCCAGCTTAGGAAAGGAAAAACTATTACAAGCCAACTAAACATTCAAAATGGTGCATACTGCAACGTATTGCTATTATTCTAATGCAGGACAGACTACTGATCAAAACTACACATTTCAGAACAGCTTGAAATTTTCATTTTTTGATTACCTTTTAAGCAAGGTGACATCAGAATAAAGACTTTAAAACAATTTTTAAAAGAAAGCAAAATCACGAAAATTGACATTTCACATCTACTGTCTCACAGAAAGTTTCACAAGACAACCTAGGAAAGACCAAGATCGCCTTTCCTGGTCAAAGCCGTCTGTGAAATGCTGTTAGAAGGTCATAGCAAATGTGAGCACACTAACGGAACCAAGCAGGCCTGCAGTTTAAAAAGTAAAACAAGGAAACCTTCACTTATATTTAACTTATTTAATCACAGAATGCTTTCTTTGTGCAGCATATTTTAACAGCCCACAGCCTGCCTAACATTAGACAGCACCATGAGAAATGCTGAGCCAGATTATAGCAAAGAGGGTTTAATCACACCTCCTGATGTGTGGCAATGTCTGAGAGTCAACTTACGAAGAATACAAAATAAAAACAAACAAACAGAACACAAAAAAGTAACAAAATTCGAAAAGGTCTTAGAAGTGATGAACAATCTGCATCATGAGGAAGTCACTTCTACAACATTCCAGATAGAGGCCAAACAGCCTCTGCTTGGAAAACGAAAATCAATGTGAAATTCTCACATTGCACCCAAGCTTAGCAACACAATGAATAAGAAGCAAGGGAACTGTCTCTGCATAATACCTAACGTGGTTACAGGCGTCACTAGACTCTTACTACTTCTATAGCAGGAGTGTTAGTCGCTCAGTCATGTCTGATTCTGTGATCCCACGGACTACAGTCCACCAGGTTTCTCTGTCCATGGGATTCTCCAGGCAAGATTACCGGAGTGGGTTGCCATTTCCTTCTCCAGGGGATCTTTGTGAACCAGGAATTGAGCCTGGGTCTCCTTCACTGCAGGCAGATTCTTTACCGTCTGAGTTACCAGAAAAGCCTACTACTTCTATAAAAATATCAATGTTTATATATTGATTTAAAGACCATACATATTATCTCTTTCCAGTAATTTCCTCATAAATAAAGACATTTAATATACAGATATGCCAGACATGCATTCAGCCTTCTGTTGCAGGGATCTACGTGTGCCCTCTACAGCGATCAGTACTCAGGTCAAGGCTTGGCATAAAACGAGTGCTGAGCAAATTATTTACTGAATGAATGAATGAATTTCTGTCATAAAACATCAAACAAGGACTGCTACAGTTTAATAAAGCTAAAATCACTAGTGAGTGAAATTAGGTCAACTTCAACATATTTGGCAACCAATCTTCCATCAAAAAAAGGCTGCCTAGGGCTTCCCTGGTGGTCCAGTGCGTAAGGACACCGTCTTGCACTGCAAGGGGCGCCGGTTTGATCCCTGGCCTGGGAGGATCCCACGTGCCGCGGAGCCGCTGGCCTGATGTGTCTAAATACCGAGCCGAGCTCTGGCGCATGCGCCCAGAGCCGGCGCTCCCCCGTGATGGGCCCAAAGGAGTAAATGCTGAGCCAGATTATAGCAAAGAGGGTTTAATCACACCTCCTGATGTGTGGCAATGTCTGAGAGTCAACTTACGAAGAATACAAAATAAAAACAAACAAACAGAACACAAAAAAGTAACAAAATTCGAAAAGGTCTTAGAAGTGATGAACAATCTGCATCATGAGGAAGTCACTTCTACAACATTCCAGATAGAGGCCAAACAGCCTCTGCTTGGAAAACGAAAATCAATGTGAAATTCTCACATTGCACCCAAGCTTAGCAACACAATGAATAAGAAGCAAGGGAACTGTCTCTGCATAATACCTAACGTGGTTACAGGCGTCACTAGACTCTTACTACTTCTATAGCAGGAGTGTTAGTCGCTCAGTCATGTCTGATTCTGTGATCCCACGGACTACAGTCCACCAGGTTTCTCTGTCCATGGGATTCTCCAGGCAAGATTACCGGAGTGGGTTGCCATTTCCTTCTCCAGGGGATCTTTGTGAACCAGGAATTGAGCCTGGGTCTCCTTCACTGCAGGCAGATTCTTTACCGTCTGAGTTACCAGAAAAGCCTACTACTTCTATAAAAATATCAATGTTTATATATTGATTTAAAGACCATACATATTATCTCTTTCCAGTAATTTCCTCATAAATAAAGACATTTAATATACAGATATGCCAGACATGCATTCAGCCTTCTGTTGCAGGGATCTACGTGTGCCCTCTACAGCGATCAGTACTCAGGTCAAGGCTTGGCATAAAACGAGTGCTGAGCAAATTATTTACTGAATGAATGAATGAATTTCTGTCATAAAACATCAAACAAGGACTGCTACAGTTTAATAAAGCTAAAATCACTAGTGAGTGAAATTAGGTCAACTTCAACATATTTGGCAACCAATCTTCCATCAAAAAAAGGCTGCCTAGGGCTTCCCTGGTGGTCCAGTGCGTAAGGACACCGTCTTGCACTGCAAGGGGCGCCGGTTTGATCCCTGGCCTGGGAGGATCCCACGTGCCGCGGAGCCGCTGGACTGATGTGTCTAAATACCGAGCCGGAGCTCTGGAGCGCATGCGCCCAGAGCCGGCGCTCTGCAACGACAGACGCCACCGTGATGGGAGGCCCACACGGGCCGAAGAACAAAGATGGATGAAAACAGAGAAATGAAAGACCAATAGAAGTGGCCCGCCTGCCCCCCTCCCTCCCCAACCCGACCCCCCCAAAAAATAAATAAATTTAAAAAAAAAATAAGGCTGCCTAACTATTTACAATAGCTAGCACATGGAAGCAACCTAGGTATCCACACACAGATGAATCGATAAGGATCGTGTAACTGTGTAATGTGGTACATACACACAGTGGGATATTACTCAGCTGTAAAAAGGAATGCATTTAAATCAGGTCTAATGAGACAGATGAAACTGGAGCATGTTATACAGAATGAAGCTAAGTCAGAAAGAGAAAGACAGACACTGTATATCAATGCATATATATATGGAATTGAGCAAGATGGTCACAATGCTGCTACACGGAGCTCAGCAAAGGAGACCGAGACGGAAAGAGCAGACTCTGGACTCTGGAGAAAGCAAGGGCGGGACGATCTCGAGAAGCGCGCTGGAGCACGCACGTTACCACCTGTACACAGATGAGCAGTGCACGCTCAGTGCAGCAGGCAGGGCGCCCGGGACAGCCCAGGGGACAGGTGGGAAAGGGGGCTCAGGACGGGGGACCCACGCACACCCACGGCTGAGCCACCTCTTCATGCTGAGGTATGGCAACACCCATCACAACATGGTCATTACTCTCCAGTAGAAACAAATAACTCAATTTTTCAAAAAGGCTGCCCCAAAGAAGGCACTACCTGAACCAGGTTTTAAACAAGGAGGAGACGCCTGGAAAGTCTAGATGAGGCACGGAAATCTGGGGAAAAGAAAGAACACACCAGAACACCCAAGAGAAGAGCCCAACATCTTCTACGTAAAGTTGCCGTCGGCAAGTGGTGAAAGACGGCTGGGGAGGGCGGCTGACTTTCATGATATCCCCTTCGTGCCACTGCCATCAGAGAGCTCACGCAGAGGGAGGGACATGCCCTACCCGCAACTCTCTCTCCCGGCAGAGCAGAGGGGCTCACCAGCACACGCGAGACCGGCCAAGAAGCTCTGCGACCACCCTGACAGGAGGCGGCAGGGACCTCGCCAAGGCCTCCGATCTGACCTCGACCAGCATCCACACTTCCGGAAACGTCCCGCGCCCCGTGCGCTCACACTGTAACTACAGTTTTTAGCCCCTTTCCAATCTAGTATTTATGTCTGAGTGTTCTGTGATGTGAGTCTTCATTTTTTCTAAATCTACATGCTTTTAGGCGATCTTTGCAGTCCCATGACTTGATTACTATGCACCTGTGACCACTCCGAAATGCACGTCTCCATGGCACGCGTCTGCTCTGAGCTCTGAGCCACAAACACAGACATCCAAATGACCAGCTAGGATCTTCACGGCTCCTGAACACAAGAGCCCACCTGCCATTTACAAAAGAAAAAATCGCTAAGTTCCTAATCATCTTCATCTCTTTACGGTATCACCATCTACTCAGCCGATCCAGCCCAAACCTCGCACACTTCTGGGCATCAGGACCTCTGTATCTGGGACCAAAGACCTCTTTTTGTTCATGTGCAGTCATGACTACCTGTATTTCTTATGTTAGAAATTAAAATGGAGAAATGTTTAAAACACACACTAATTCATTTACAAATATCACCAATAAATCACTGCATGACTAAATATAACATTTTTATGAAAAATAGGTATCTTTTCAAAAATTAGAAGAGAAGCTCTGTTTTATATTTTGTACATTTCTTTAATGTCAAGAGAAGCAGCTTCATGCTGAGGTATGGCAACACCCATCACAACATGGTCATTACTCTCCAGTAGAAACAAATAACTCAATTTTTCAAAAAGGCTGCCCCAAAGAAGGCACTACCTGAACCAGGTTTTAAACAAGGAGGAGACACCTGGAAAGTCTAGATGAGGCACGGAAATCTGGGGAAAAGAAAGAACACACCAGAACACCCAAGAGAAGAGCCCAACATCTTCTACGTAAAGTTGCCGTCGGCAAGTGGTGAAAGACGGCTGGGGAGGGCGGCTGACTTTCATGATATCCCCTTCGTGCCACTGCCATCAGAGAGCTCACGCAGAGGGAGGGACATGCCCTACCCGCAACTCTCTCTCCCGGCAGAGCAGAGGGGCTCACCAGCACACGCGAGACCGGCCAAGAAGCTCTGCGACCACCCTGACAGGAGGCGGCAGGGACCTCGCCAAGGCCTCCGATCTGACCTCGACCAGCATCCACACTTCCGGAAACGTCCCGCGCCCCGTGCGCTCACACTGTAACTACAGTTTTTAGCCCCTTTCCAATCTAGTATTTATGTCTGAGTGTTCTGTGATGTGAGTCTTCATTTTTTCTAAATCTACATGCTTTTAGGCGATCTTTGCAGTCCCATGACTTGATTACTATGCACCTGTGACCACTCCGAAATGCACGTCTCCATGGCACGCGTCTGCTCTGAGCTCTGAGCCACAAACACAGACATCCAAATGACCAGCTAGGATCTTCACGGCTCCTGAACACAAGAGCCCACCTGCCATTTACAAAAGAAAAAATCGCTAAGTTCCTAATCATCTTCATCTCTTTACGGTATCACCATCTACTCAGCCGATCCAGCCCAAACCTCGCACACTTCTGGGCATCAGGACCTCTGTATCTGGGACCAAAGACCTCTTTTTGTTCATGTGCAGTCATGACTACCTGTATTTCTTATGTTAGAAATTAAAATGGAGAAATGTTTAAAACACACACTAATTCATTTACAAATATCACCAATAAATCACTGCATGACTAAATATAACATTTTTATGAAAAATAGGTATCTTTTCAAAAATTAGAAGAGAAGCTCTGTTTTATATTTTGTACATTTCTTTAATGTCAATCTTCAGAGAAGCAGCTTCTTTCATTTGTTGAGATATGTTGTTTTGGTTGAAGTGTATTTTAAAAAATCTGGTCTTACGGAAACATAGAGCCAGAAGACAGGTGTTTCTTCACACTCACAGTGGATATCCCTGGGGGTGTTCCTCTTTAATACTCCACCAGACAGGACAAGTGCCAGATCTGTAAAGGTAACACAATGCGGGCTCTCAAAACTCATCAATGAACTTTCAAACTCTGATAAGAAAATCCAGTGGTCTCTCTTGCCCTCTGAAAGATAGGTCTTTCAACCTGCCTAAATTTATTCCTAAATATTCTATTCTCTTTGATGAAGTTGTCAATGGATTTTCTTGATTTCTCGTTCTAAAAATAGTTTCGTTATTAGTGTATAGAAATGCAACAGACATTTGTGTATTAATCTTGTATCCTGCAGCTTCACTGAATTCATTGATAGGTTCTAATAATTTGGGGGTGGAGACTTGAGGATTTTTTATATACACTATCATGTGAACAGTGGGTACTGCTTCTTGCCTTCCAATCTGGATGCTTTCATTTCTTTTTCTTGTCTGAGAGCAGTGCCCAGGATTTCCAACATTATGTTAAACAGAAGTGCGAAGAGTGGGCATTGTCTTGTCCATGATCTTAGAGGAAAAGCTTTCAGCTCTTCACCAATAAGTATGAAGTTAGCTGTGGGTTTGTCTTTACAGCCTTTAGTATATTGAGAATATCTATCATGAACTGATGTTTAACTCCTACAAATATTTTCACATATACCCACAATCTCAGCACACATTAAAGCAAAACAATATTGTGTACAGCTGCATATTTTGCAGAAAAGAAAACTCAGATATAAAAGCTAACTCAGCGACAATGTTTAGGCATTTGTGTCTGTCAGTGAACTAAACTTCGTAATTCACATGAGCCTAGTAAGAAAACTTTAAATTAAATAAAAAATAAAACAGACCTCAGGGAAACTTTTGTTCATGTGCAGTCATGACTACCTGTATTTCTTATGTTAGAAATTAAAATGGAGAAATGTTTAAAACACACACTAATTCATTTACAAATATCACCAATAAATCACTGCATGACTAAATATAACATTTCATTAAAAATAGGTATCTTTTCAAAAATTAGAAGAGAAGCTCTGTTTTATATTTTGTACATTTCTTTAATGTCAATCTTCAGAGAAGCAGCTTCTTTCATTTGTTGAGATATGTTGTTTTGGTTGAAGTGTATTTTAAAAAATCTGGTCTTACGGAAACATAGAGCCAGAAGACAGGTGTTTCTTCACACTCACAGTGGATATCCCTGGGGGTGTTCCTCTTTAATACTCCACCAGACAGGACAAGTGCCAGATCTGTAAAGGTAACACAATGCGGGCTCTCAAAACTCATCAATGAACTTTCAAACTCTGATAAGAAAATCCAGTGGTCTCTCTTGCCCTCTGAAAGATAGGTCTTTCAACCTGCCTAAATTTATTCCTAAATATTCTATTCTCTTTGATGAAGTTGTCAATGGATTTTCTTGATTTCTCGTTCTAAAAATAGTTTCGTTATTAGTGTATAGAAATGCAACAGACATTTGTGTATTAATCTTGTATCCTGCAGCTTCACTGAATTCATTGATAGGTTCTAATAATTTGGGGGTGGAGACTTGAGGATTTTTTATATACACTATCATGTGAACAGTGGGTACTGCTTCTTGCCTTCCAATCTGGATGCTTTCATTTCTTTTTCTTGTCTGAGAGCAGTGCCCAGGATTTCCAACATTATGTTAAACAGAAGTGCGAAGAGTGGGCATTGTCTTGTCCATGATCTTAGAGGAAAAGCTTTCAGCTCTTCACCAATAAGTATGAAGTTAGCTGTGGGTTTGTCTTTACAGCCTTTAGTATATTGAGAATATCTATCATGAACTGATGTTTAACTCCTACAAATATTTTCACATATACCCACAATCTCAGCACACATTAAAGCAAAACAATATTGTGTACAGCTGCATATTTTGCAGAAAAGAAAACTCAGATATAAAAGCTAACTCAGCGACAATGTTTAGGCATTTGTGTCTGTCAGTGAACTAAACTTCGTAATTCACATGAGCCTAGTAAGAAAACTATTAAATACAAATTGCTATACATATCATAAACAATAAATAAAACAGACCTCAGGGACCCAGTATGAGAGGCCATCTTAACTGGACACTGAAACAACACTTCCAGCACCATTCTCTAAGTGAAAACACCTTCCTGAGTTCCCATGTTTTAATAAACGTATAAAACACAAAGCCAAGAGACAGTCAAAAACAAATTAAATCATGCTAATTGTATACTTTTTTCTTAATATTACTTGAATCAAATAGCTTCAGGTAACACATTCACCTTAGCCAAAATCTTCAACAAAATGAACTTGATTCTGTGTCTGCAGATAGCCTCAATGAATTTCACCTTCAAAAATGTATTACATTTTGCAGAAACTGACTTAAATATTATACATTTCAAAACACTAACCTAATTTTTGTCAATGTAAAATATGGCACTGAAACTTACAGAACAGAATATAAAAAGATGAGACTTAAATATATATATTTGTAAGAAAACTGTTCAGTGAACTTTATTTGTGATCATGATGTTGGTCAAAGACATAACTAGACGGGAAATTTTTAAAATGTAATTGTAGTTAACATTAAAGAATGCTGAGCTAAAGAAATGTATTTCCTTCATTCTGCAACAAAAATTACTTAAGAATAACAACATAAAAACCAGTCAATCTTGTTATCTTTCAAATTCAAATTCTAACCTAAAGCTTAAAAGTAAATTCAATTCAACTAATAATGGATATATACAGGTTCTATTCATTAAACTTTCTCCTTCTGTTTCCACACATATATTTTGATAGTTCCATCATACTACCCAGGTTCTCTGCAACCAATGTAGACACAGAACAAAATCCTAAATATTAAATTATGTACATAGCCATCTGAAGAGAGTTTTCAGATAACCAATGATCAGCTGTATGGTTCCTTATCTAAAATATACTTTTCATGTTATTAAAAACTTCAAAATCTATTTTCTGCTACTCATTAAGGAAATTTTTAAAAAGTATTCTCAACAAAGGAACAAGTTGAAAGTGGCAATCCAAATAAAAATAATAAAATCATAGCACTGGGGAAAAAAGCAGAAACCCTAATTCTAGGTTTAAAGCTAGCACTGCAGTGTCACTCCCATGGGAGAATGTTCTGCCTCAATGCTCTGTGCAGTTTACAGGCACAAACAAAACGCACATTAGAAATAACCACAAAACATGTTGACTATCACTGATAAAGAAATACAAATTTAAACAATGAAATAGTATGCAACTGACAGCCTTTCAAAATGATACATATTTAAAAATTATATGCAATACTTATATATATGTAATAACTTTTCTAGAAAGCAATATGGAAATAAACATTAATTATTTTTTAATCATTCATACACTTCTACTCTGTATTCTTAATCCCACAACTCTATGCTAAAGAGATAAATCAGTGACTGAATTTGGACTACATACAGGAATATATATTAAAAACATTTATCATAAAGGAAAACTAGAAACAGCATAACGGTCCAACAACATAAAAATGTCTAAATAAATTACAGTAAATACATAAAATAGAACTCTAACTGACCAAACGTTTATTGAAAAATTGTAATGATATTTAAAGATGTGCCCAGTATAATGTGTAGAGAAGAAGTGAGCTTCAGAGACAATTTCCATGCTAGATATACTCAAAGTATACTGTTTTATTACTGACAATTAGATAACTGCATAGTCATTTGTTGCAGCTAACTGTCCTGCCCGAATAACAGCCAGATAAGGGTAGGAAATTACCTATTTTATACATCACTGCAACCCCACGAGGCCTGGCAGAGTTAAACATATAGTAAATATACGGTTGTCTACATGATTATAGCATGAATTCATGATATATTAAATCGAAAACAGCAAGTTACAGAAGTATCTTAACAGTCTGTAAGAAAAGCACATCTGTAAGCATGCCTGGGTATAAAAAATACAGGCAAACTCTGCTTCCATGAAGCCAAAAGGGTAATTTCCCACCCCCAGGAGGATAGTCAGTGACAAAAAATATATATTTTTCAATCTGCTTCAATGCATCACAGAGCTATGAATAACTGAGGGTATTAAAACTGCAAAAGGAAATTTTTAAAAGTATTCTCAACAAAGGAACAAGTTGAAAGTGGCAATCCAAATAAAAATAATAAAATCATAGCACTGGGGAAAAAAGCAGAAACCCTAATTCTAGGTTTAAAGCTAGCACTGCAGTGTCACTCCCATGGGAGAATGTTCTGCCTCAATGCTCTGTGCAGTTTACAGGCACAAACAAAACGCACATTAGAAATAACCACAAAACATGTTGACTATCACTGATAAAGAAATACAAATTTAAACAATGAAATAGTATGCAACTGACAGCCTTTCAAAATGATACATATTTAAAAATTATATGCAATACTTATATATATGTAATAACTTTTCTAGAAAGCAATATGGAAATAAACATTAATTATTTTTTAATCATTCATACACTTCTACTCTGTATTCTTAATCCCACAACTCTATGCTAAAGAGATAAATCAGTGACTGAATTTGGACTACATACAGGAATATATATTAAAAACATTTATCATAAAGGAAAACTAGAAACAGCATAACGGTCCAACAACATAAAAATGTCTAAATAAATTACAGTAAATACATAAAATAGAACTCTAACTGACCAAACGTTTATTGAAAAATTGTAATGATATTTAAAGATGTGCCCAGTATAATGTGTAGAGAAGAAGTGAGCTTCAGAGACAATTTCCATGCTAGATATACTCAAAGTATACTGTTTTATTACTGACAATTAGATAACTGCATAGTCATTTGTTGCAGCTAACTGTCCTGCCCGAATAACAGCCAGATAAGGGTAGGAAATTACCTATTTTATACATCACTGCAACCCCACGAGGCCTGGCAGAGTTAAACATATAGTAAATATACGGTTGTCTACATGATTATAGCATGAATTCATGATATATTAAATCGAAAACAGCAAGTTACAGAAGTATCTTAACAGTCTGTAAGAAAAGCACATCTGTAAGCATGCCTGGGTATAAAAAATACAGGCAAACTCTGCTTCCATGAAGGCAAAAGGGTAATTTCCCACCCCCAGGAGGATAGTCAGTGACAAAAAAAATATATATTTTTCAATCTGCTTCAATGCATCACAGAGCTATGGAAACAGTGAAGAGTTAAAACGGTATCTGAGGGGGGAGGGAAACAAGGAGAAGCCAATCGACTCTGGGTATTTTTCCAAGTGCTGGCCTGGCTGCGGAGGGAGGTCATGATGCCGGGAGGCTGCACAGCGCTTCCAGCCTCCGGGAACTAGAGAAACAAACCGCAGGCCAGAGCTCCCCACGGGGCTGTGCCGAACACCCCACGATCTGGACTGGGACAACCTTCACAGCATTAAACCACCTGAAATCGGACTGAGGCCATCTCTGAGAGCTAATGGGCCTCCCAGGTGGCTCAGGGGTAAAAAACCCACCTGCAGCGCAGCAGACACAGGCAGGGTCCCTTCCTGGGTGGGGAAGACCCCGCGGAGGAGGGAACGCAGCCCACTCCAGGGTGGTTGCCTGAGAAGTCCCACGGACGGAGGGGCCTGGCGGGCTGCCGTCCAGGGGCCCGCAGAGGTGGACACGCCTGGGTGACTAAGCACACAGGACACAAACTAGCATTATCTTTATCTTTCTAGCCTGTAACTTGTCCAAAATTTAGTTTAGCACTTGGTATTATGGTATGATTTATGTACAGAAAAAATTGCCATTTTCCTGTGCCATTTCCATACATTCTGACAAATTTAGTCTTGAAACCGCCACCAGAATCAAAATGAGAAGTTCTGTCGGCCCACACGATTCCCCGTGTCTCTTTACACCCTAGTGCTCCCTGATTGCTAGCAACCCGGGTCCTTGTTTCCCTTTTCTAGGAGAGCATGTACATGGAACCACAAATCTGTCCTGCCCGAATAACAGCCAGATAAGGGTAGGAAATTACCTATTTTATACATCACTGCAACCCCACGAGGCCTGGCAGAGTTAAACATATAGTAAATATACGGTTGTCTACATGATTATAGCATGAATTCATGATATATTAAATCGAAAACAGCAAGTTACAGAAGTATCTTAACAGTCTGTAAGAAAAGCACATCTGTAAGCATGCCTGGGTATAAAAAATACAGGCAAACTCTGCTTCCATGAAGGCAAAAGGGTAATTTCCCACCCCCAGGAGGATAGTCAGTGACAAAAAAAATATATATTTTTCAATCTGCTTCAATGCATCACAGAGCTATGGAAACAGTGAAGAGTTAAAACGGTATCTGAGGGGTGAGGGAAACAAGGAGAAGCCAATCGACTCTGGGTATTTTTCCAAGTGCTGGCCTGGCTGCGGAGGGAGGTCATGATGCCGGGAGGCTGCACAGCGCTTCCAGCCTCCGGGAACTAGAGAAACAAACCGCAGGCCAGAGCTCCCCACGGGGCTGTGCCGAACACCCCACGATCTGGACTGGGACAACCTTCACAGCATTAAACCACCTGAAATCGGACTGAGGCCATCTCTGAGAGCTAATGGGCCTCCCAGGTGGCTCAGGGGTAAAAAACCCACCTGCAGCGCAGCAGACACAGGCAGGGTCCCTTCCTGGGTGGGGAAGACCCCGCGGAGGAGGGAACGCAGCCCACTCCAGGGTGGTTGCCTGAGAAGTCCCACGGACGGAGGGGCCTGGCGGGCTGCCGTCCAGGGGCCCGCAGAGGTGGACACGCCTGGGTGACTAAGCACACAGGACACAAACTAGCATTATCTTTATCTTTCTAGCCTGTAACTTGTCCAAAATTTAGTTTAGCACTTGGTATTATGGTATGATTTATGTACAGAAAAAATTGCCATTTTCCTGTGCCATTTCCATACATTCTGACAAATTTAGTCTTGAAACCGCCACCAGAATCAAAATGAGAAGTTCTGTCGGCCCACACGATTCCCCGTGTCTCTTTACACCCTAGTGCTCCCTGATTGCTAGCAACCCCTGGTCTGCGCCCTGGCCCTTTCTGTTTCCCTTTTCTAGGAGAGCATGTACATGGAACCACACAGAATGCGGACCTGTGGGTCTGGCTGCTTTTGCTCAGCACAGGGCACCTGCTCGCTCATTGTGACTGCTTGCTTATCCATTCTCTAATTACGGGACATCTGTCTCACTTTCCAGTTCTGAACAGTTACAAATAAAGTCACTATAAATATCTGCCTGCAGGTTCACATACAGGTTTTCACGGCACATGGCAAGGATCTAGGAACAGGACTATGTGGTAACACCAAATTTTAGTAAAGCTGCTTGTAAAACAGAAGGTCTTTATTTGGTATGCGGAGAAGTACGAAAGCAGGCTGCACCTGCACTCAGGCTACTGCCCACACAGCTCCCTGCGGTCTCAGTGAGCACCTCTTTCCTCATTCCTTCTTCGTTTACTCTAACAAGATCATGGCAAAAGACTGGATATCTCATTTGCCTACTGGATTTGTTTTTCTACCAAGACATCATGTGAGGAACAAGGAAATGAGAGATAGGATTTCTAATAAAAATTATAGCAAACTCAGAAATGTGTTGAACCTTTCAACACATTTCACATCTAGTGGAGAGGTAGACATTACCGTCCTGTGACTATCAATGACTTAGAATTGGTCTAAAATAAGATAGTGGGGTGCGAAAGAATGTAAGTGCTGTATTTTCACTAAACAAGTCAGCCCAATGTGAGGCCAGTTGTTTATGAACTCCTTCTCCTATTCCTCTAAAGTGCATATGCTTGTTGACTAGTCAGTAGAAGTGGAATATGGAAAAAAGTAGAAAACGGACAGCCAGAGACATGTTTAAATAGTTAAATATAAACTTTCTGGATATGGAGCAATTTACGGTGAAATTCTTTTTCGAGAGTGAAAAGAAGAAAAAGTTCAGAGCACTTGACCAGCATGTCTTTCTGTGGACTCAACCTTTTTGGAGCCGTTGCTACACTTGAGACGTGCTCCCTAAAACATTCGAAAAAAAGGGCTCTACACTAGAAGGGAGCTGAGTGTCCACTGGAAAACCATTTCAACATTGCTTTATGTTGACACATCACTGAAAGGTAACAAAACAAAGGCTGAGATCATCGAGTCAATGTCTTTATTATGGTCCTTGTGACACTTGCTGGTTTTATCTTACCTTCCTCCTAAATATACATCCATGTGTAAGGAATTAGCATCTTAGACACAAAGGCTTATAGCACATGAAACAGAATCCTTAGATTAATCAAGGGACCAATGACCACACTTCAGGCAACTAATCACTTCCAACAGCCACTGAATTACTGAAATCAGTGAAGTGGCTTTACTAGAAGTCATCTCCCCCAATGAATTTAATTAACACAAGCTGCCTGTAACCTAATACTTTGATTCTGCCTAATTATTTAATCCTCAAACTAAAATGAACACTTTCAACCTTCAATTGCAAAAGTCAATAGATCATGCTATTAGAACTCAGAAATGCCAAAGTGGATGTCTTTAAATATATTATCTAGGATAATTTTCTAGTTTGTTTTTAGCAAATCCAAAATTGTGTATTTCTCAGATAAGATTAACACACATCCCTTACTAAGTCCCCCAAATTCTACCCCCTCTTCTCCCTTAAGCCCACTATAAAGTATTATGTCAGAGGTTTATGGTCACAGATACCACATCACTGCTGCCTTTACTACCAATCACATCAGCGACCATGCAAAACAACAGGATCGGGCTTCCCTGGTGGTCCAGTGGGTAAGGACACCGCCTTGCACTGCAAGGGGTGCCGGTTCGATCCCTGGCCTGGGAAGATCCCACGTGCTGCAGAGCGACTGGACCGATGTGTCCACTTACTGAGCCGGAGCTCTGAAGCGCATACGCCCAGAGCCGCTGCTCTATGACAACAGATGCCACCGCGATGGGAGGCCCATATGGGCCAAAGAACAAAGATGGATGAAACTAGACAAATGAAAGACCAGTGGAAGTGGCCCGCCCACCCTGCTCCCTTCCCAACCCGCCTAAATAAATAAATGTTTAAAAAAAAAAAAAAAAAACACCAGGATCATGGTGCTCTGAACATCATGAACAACTCCAGATGAAAGAATCTCTTTAGCATTATAAAACTATAATGGAACTGCAAGGAAAAAAAATTACCTAGCACTGGATTTCATAACGCTAAAAATGCTTCATTCTATAGCTGAATCACCCTCTGAATAAATATATCAAACTTTAAAAAATAGAGCTGCTTCTTCCTAGGAACTCTGGTGTTTCATATTCCTAACATTAAAAAAAAAAAATGTCTCTTAAGAAAAAGAAATGCTCCAGTAGTCCACCTTTGTACAAAGCAAACCTAAGAAGAAACAGGCTCCACACCCCACTATTCAGCAGGGGCTGGATGAACTCAAACCGAAGACTGTACCTAAGGGTACACAAGAGGAAGTCAGAAAATGTGTAGTCTAGATCATGCGCAAACACGTTTCCTTCATTTCTTAATTATGCAATCATTCTCCTGCAGCAGAGTTGTTCAGACCTAAAGAAGAGCTACCTTCTAATATGTCATTCTGAACAAAATCAATCCTGAGTACTGCAGTCTACGGATCAGCAACTCTCAACCCAGGCTGGCTACCAGGTCACCATGGAGTTGTTGCTGAGCTGTCTGGGGCGCCCCTGATTTCTGCCCCCCTGATTCTGCCTGAACAGATCCAGAGAAGGATCTGGGTCTCTCTTTACATAAAAGGTACACAGACGAGGATGAGGCACCACTCAGTTTGTGAAGTGCACGGTGTCAGACCTTAGCAGGCTGCTTCCCACCTCGCCCTTGCATCTAGGAGCATCACCGCGGCCGGGGTGACCAGTACTCTGGCCCCCAAACCTGCCTATGTGCTAGGACCACCAACAGTCCTGCCTCAGACGGGGCAAAGAGGCAGCTCACGCTCACCTGGGGGTCCAAACTGGACCCAGACAGAGAACCAAGGCGGGCGGGGGGTTACTGCAAGACATGGCCAGGGGCCCGGGGCAGGCAGATGGGGCGGGCCACTGCGACTGTACTCCACATCTCTCGGATGGACTTCTGTCATTAATATGTTATTATTACACCTTTTTTTTTTAATAGAAAAGGGAAATTTGAAAGAATACAAACATCTCTTGGCACACACACAAGTCCCTTCTGAATATCTCCCTGGTCTGTGGCTTTTTTTTTTTTCTTTTGGCCACTTCTATTGGTCTTTCATTTATCTATTTTTATCCATCTTTGTTCTTTGGCCTGTGGCCTCCCACCGCAGAGGCCTCTCTCGCTGCAGAGCACCAGCTCTGGGCGCATGCGCTCCAGAGCTCCGGCTCAGTAACTGGACATACCGGTCCAGCCACTCCGTGGCATGTGGGATCTTCCCAGGCCAGGGATCGAACCGGCACCCCTTGCACTGCAAGGCGGTGTCTTTACCCACTGGACCACCAAGGAAGCACTGGTCCATGTTTAAAACAGATCTGAAAGATCATCTGGGGCTTTCCAGGTGTCTCAGTGGTTAAAAAAAAAAAATCCACCTGCCAATGCAGGTGATACAGGTGACACGGGTTCAATCCCTGGGTGGGAAAGACGCCCAGAGGCAAATGGCAGCCCACTCCAGTACTCCTGTCTAAGCAATCCTAAGGACAGAGGAGCCTGGTGGGCTACAGTGCACGGCGGCACAGAGAGTTGAAAGCGACTGTGCACGCACACACACAGATCACCATTAGCTTCAAATTCACATGTGGTCTGATTTACTCCCTAATTACAATGCTGGGAATACTTATTTCAGGCCACAGCTATAAGTGAAATGCCTGAGTCTGATGTTTAAAATAACGCACATACAGGTCTGGGCTACTGAGCTCAAGACCAGCAAGCTGCTTCCCACCTCGCTTGCATCTAGGAGCATCACCGCGGCCGGGGTGACCAGTACTCTGGCCCCCAAACCTGCCTATGTGCTAGGACCACCAACAGTCCTGCCTCAGACGGGGCAAAGAGGCAGCTCACGCTCACCTGGGGGTCCAAACTGGACCCAGACAGAGAACCAAGGCGGGCGGGGGTTACTGCAAGACATGGCCAGGGGCCCGGGCAGGCAGATGGGCGGGCCACTGCGACTGTACTCCACATCTCTCGGATGGACTTCTGTCATTAATATGTTATTATTACACCTTTTTTTTTTAATAGAAAAGGGAAATTTGAAAGAATACAAACATCTCTTGGCACACACACAAGTCCCTTCTGAATATCTCCCTGGTCTGTGGCTTTTTTTTTTCTTTTGGCCACTTCTATTGGTCTTTCATTTATCTATTTTTATCCATCTTTGTTCTTTGGCCTGTGGCCTCCCACCGCAGAGGCCTCTCTCGCTGCAGAGCACCAGCTCTGGGCGCATGCGCTCCAGAGCTCCGGCTCAGTAACTGGACATACCGGTCCAGCCACTCCGTGGCATGTGGGATCTTCCCAGGCCAGGGATCGAACCGGCACCCCTTGCACTGCAAGGCGGTGTCTTTACCCACTGGACCACCAAGGAAGCACTGGTCCATGTTTAAAACAGATCTGAAAGATCATCTGGGGCTTTCCAGGTGTCTCAGTGGTTAAAACTCCACCTGCCAATGCAGGTGATACAGGTGACACGGGTTCAATCCCTGGGTGGGAAAGACGCCCAGAGGCAAATGGCAGCCCACTCCAGTACTCCTGTCTAAGCAATCCTAAGGACAGAGGAGCCTGGTGGGCTACAGTGCACGACGGCACAGAGAGTTGAAAGCGACTGTGCACGCACACACACAGATCACCATTAGCTTCAAATTCACATGTGGTCTGATTTACTCCCTAATTACAATGCTGGGAATACTTATTTCAGGCCACAGCTATAAGTGAAATGCCTGAGTCTGATGTTTAAAATAACGCACATACAGGTCTGGGCTACTGAGCTCAAGACCAGCAAGCAGTGCACTGTCCCAGCAGACACGGGCCAAGCACGGCTCAGCACGGCAGCCAGCGGCTCTCGTCTCCAGAGCACTCCGCGGCCACCAAGGTGCACACCCTGCCGCCCTCCTGGAAGAGGCCTCTGAGGAAGACGGGCTCCATGAAAGAATACAGGAGGGGAGAAGCAGGAAGGAGGGGAGAGCGCGCAGGCAGGAGGGACGCTGAAGCCCAGTGAGTCGGCCCCGGGCCCGGCCAGGCTGCTGCCACCAGGGCCCTGCCCTGGACACGGGGCCGGGGCGGGGACCCTCCCTCCCTTCGCTGCAGGACCGGGCCGGTGAGGAAGTGTGCTCAGAAGCGCAGCGTCCTCACCTCCCCGCCGTCCCCGGTCCCTGAGCAGGGCTTTCACAGCCTCCGAGGGCGAGCGTGGCCTTCTCAGTAGAGACGGCCGGCCCACAGGGACACCCTCCTGCTCCTCCCGAGTGCTGCGCGGTGTGTGACATGTGGCAGGAGGCGGAGGCCACCCTGCACCCGAGGACACGGGCTTGAGTCACGCTGGGGAGAAACTCACGCGCCATGAATTGTTCCTGCTGAAAGGTGAGATGGTTTAACTCTCTTCTTCCTTACACGCTCCCCCCACATAATCCAGGAGCACAAGCGATGCCCCAGGAAGGTGGCTTCCGGGGAGGCCTCGAGGCGCAGCCGAGGCGGATGTCGGCGGTGACCGCCCGCCGCTCCAGACCCAGCGGCCGCTCCAGCCGGGCCGGCGCTCACCAAGGGGTCGACTTCAACCCCTCCAGCACAAGTACTCCTGTCTAAGGCAATCCCTGGGTGGGAAAGACGCCCAGAGGAAAGCAGCCCACTCCAGTACTCCTGTCTAAGCAATCCTAAGGACAGAGGAGCCTGGTGGGCTACAGTGCACGACGGCACAGAGAGTTGAAAGCGACTGTGCACGACACACACAGATCACCATTAGCTTCAAATTCACATGTGGTCTGATTTACTCCCTAATTACAATGCTGGGAATACTTATTTCAGGCCACAGCTATAAGTGAAATGCCTGAGTCTGATGTTTAAAATAACGCACATACAGGTCTGGGCTACTGAGCTCAAGACCAGCAAGCAGTGCACTGTCCCAGCAGACACGGGCCAAGCACGGCTCAGCACGGCAGCCAGCGGCTCTCGTCTCCAGAGCACTCTGCGGCCACCAAGGTGCACACCCTGCCGCCCTCCTGGGAGGGGCCTCTGAGGAAGACAGGCTCCATGAAAGAATACAGGAGGGGAGAAGCAGGAAGGAGGGGAGAGCGTGCAGGCAGGAGGGACGCTGAAGCCCAGTGAGTCGGCCCCGGGCCTGGCCAGGCTGCTGCCACCAGGACCCTGCCCTGGACACGGGGCCGGGGCGGGGACCCTCCCTCCCTTCGCTGCAGGACCGGGCCGGTGAGGAAGTGTGCTCAGAAGCGCAGCATCCTCACCTCCCCGCCGTCCCCGGTCCCCAAGCAGGGCTTTCACAGCCTCCGAGGGCGAGCGTGGCCTTCTCAGTAGAGACGGCCGGCCCACAGGGACACCCTCCTGCTCCTCCTGAGTGCTGCGCGGCGTGTGACATGTGGCAGGAGGCGGAGGCCACCCTGCACCCGAGGACACGGGCTTGAGTCACGCTGGGGAGAAACTCACGCGCCGTGAATTGTTCCTGCTGAAAGGTGAGATGGTTTAACTCTCTTCTTCCTTACATGCTCCCCCCACATAATCCAGGAGCACAAGCGATGCCCCAGGAAGGTGGCTTCCGGGGAGGCCTCGAGGCGCAGCCGAGGCGGATGTCGGCGGTGACCGCCCGCCGCTCCAGACCCAGCGGCCGCTCCAGCCGGGCCGGCGCTCACCAAGGGGTCGACTTCAACCCCTCCAGCTTCACGCAGTGATTACAATCGCCGGGATTCTAAAAGGACTTCAGGAATGAGTGGCAGGGAGAGAAATGGTTATGAATGCTATGTGTGAACTCATACAGACTTCATATTTAGTACATTATTTTGTTCGAAAAGCACTTGCAGTTCATGTATGCTGATTCTAGCTTAACAACAGACGTGGCTAGAAACAACAAATTTTTCGCAACAAATTTTTGTTTGTTTTTCTCTTCCTTCTTCATGTGAGAGTCATATTGGGGAGGGACGCTGGGAGGGTGCCTCTCCCCTTGGCCACCTGAGCCCTAGACTCCCGGCCAAACCCCCCGGGGGACCACCCCGGCGAGGCTGCCCAGGGAGACTGCCCGCTGGGCCGGTGCTGGGACGGGGGGTGGGGGGCGAGGGGGCGCCGCACCTGCCCGCGAGGCCGGGCACGCCGTGCTCCGGAGGGCGGCAGCCCCCGCCTCCAACCCAAAGCAACACCTCCCCGAGCCCGAGCCTCCGCACGGGCTTCAGCACCTTCTCCAAGACTGGCTGGGGAGCACGGAGCGCCCGGGCACCCCGCCGGCCCCCCACGGGCGCAGAGGCAGGCCTGCCTCTGTCCACGCTCCTGACAACACCCGAAGGTGACGCGGACGACAGAGGCCTGTGAACACCCCGCTCCCGTGTGCGCCGGGGCAGCCAGCGGGGCTCCGTGCCGCGGAGGCCGCCTCGGAGTTATTTCTGGTCTGGAAAGAGACGTGGCTGAAGCGCCTCTGACTTTTCACGCTCAGCCAGGAGAGTCACAGCGGGACGCCCCGAGGGGAACGGCTGTCATCGAGCATCCTCAGACGTGACCTTTTAGCTCGGCGCTAAGTCTAAACCCCGCTGCTCTCCTGACGGCCACACGGGGCTTCAAAGCCCTGCTGCACCGAGGGCTCCCCACTTCTGATGACTGCCCCGTCAGCCCTCACGCCAGTTTATCACCTGCTGCGTTTTGAAACAAAGCTTTGGTGTGGCCTTCGGGTGCCCTGTCTGCGGCCCGAGAGGGAAGGCGCACGGCCCAGGCCTGCCGCCCCCTCGAGGCTCCCGTCCCGCGGCGTGGGCCGTCCGCCGCCCCCACCGGAGCATCGGCAGGCAGCGGCTGACACGGGAGAGGCAGGGGCGGGAAAAGCCTGTGCTGAACATCCAGGAAGGACAGCACGAGGAAAGAGACGGGGCCTTTGGGTATTTTTGAAGCGGCAGCCCATTTCACAGCATATGGAGAGAGGACGCTGTGGAGGATGCAGTCACTTCAGTCTGGCGATCTAAAGCAGCGATCGGCACACTTGTCCAGCGGAGGGCCAGAGAGTAAACGTCTCCAGCTTCACAAGCCAGGGCCTGCCACCACCAGTGCGCCCCGCGGGCAGAGCCCCCGGGGACCAGGCACCAAGGACGAGGGGCTGTGTCCCCGCGCAGCGTCATCCAGGACAACCGGTCGGGGCAACACCTGGCCAGAGGCCATCGCCTGCCGCCCGAGCTAGAGCAATGCCTGCCACACTCTGGGCCAGTGAAAACCCAGGACCTGGGAAATACTTCACTGGCCTTTTCTACCTGAAACGCTCTCGGCGAACCTTGGAGTCTGCCCATTCCGCTGCGTCATCCACTACACCCTCTGGGATTATCTAAGGAACAAAGTAAATCACGATAAAGTAAGATACAGACCTATGACACTTATACCAAAGCTAAGACTGAACTTCCCTGGTGGCTCAGTGGTCAAGGATCCCCCTGCCAAGGCAGGAGGTGCAGCTGCAGTCCCCGGGTCAGGAAGGCCCCCGGGAGGAGGACATGGCAGCCCAGTGCTCTTGCCTGGAGAAGCCCATGGGGAGGAGCCTGGCGGGCTGCAGACCACGCGGTCGCAGAAGAATCCGACACGACCGAGCGACTAAGTAACGACGACGCTGAACTATCGTGCGGCCACCGTACAGGCTTCATTCAGGCGGGACTCACTTCTACGACTCCCTCCTCGCCACAGGGCCCGCAGACGCAGCCCTCTCCTCCTAAAAACCCACAGATTAATAAATTATATACAATAAAACATAGTGCAAACATCTCAGACCGTAAGAAGTACTATGTAAAAACTGAATCGCAACAACTCAACATGAACAGGGACAAAATTGAGGGAAGGCAGCCGGTAAGACTAAGTCTAGGATAACAAACCAAAGACAAAGCCACTGCTGACAGGACAAGAAGCAAGACAGGGATCCTGGCAGAAACCTGGGGAGACCGAGCTGGCGCTCAGAGACCGCCCCGGGGCAGAGGTCTGGGTGAACCCCGAGGCGGCCGTCAAGACCCAGAGAGCAGCCTCCGCTGGCCGCAGTGAAAGGCGCTGCGTCTTCCAGAAAGCTGAGCCTGTCTGGAGAAGGCGACACCATCGGGGCCTCTGCGAGTGTCCACACGCAACACCTGCTGTGCAGGAAGGCCCACGGGCTGGCCAGGAAGCCCGACGGCAGCGGCAGAGGTGGGCGGGGAACGGCCGGGGTGGGGAGTGATAACAGAGACAGTTCCGAAAGTGAGCCATCAGAAACAAGCCTTGCAATAATGACTCTTATCAAGTGGAAAACAGAGACACTCATCAGAAGACAGAGATCTATAAAAAGAGACTGCATAGCCCATGAAGTGTAAGAGTCCTAACCCGACGTTGGCTCTAACAGGTCAGAAAGTGCTGAAGTCTCCCAGACAGGCGGGCGATCTCTAGAACACGGAAAGGGTGTGTGATTAGCAAGGTGATGGGGTGGCGTGAAACAGCTACACCAACGATGGAATGGCTGAAGAAGGCACAAGAATGGAGGCAAGGAGCACCAGAGGCCGCTGGAACAGAGGAGGATGGACGATGGCAGCCTTTAAGTACTTCAGTAACGGCACTAAGAGTAAATGAATGGACTATTAGCTCCAATCGTAAGACGGAACTGATCAGAACAGACTTTCACAGATGATTCATCTCCCAGCCTGCCTTTCAGGCGCACTGACCACGGGACCTGGGTGTGCAGACATCGGCAGAGTCCATCCCAGTAAGAGCGGCTTCCGCGCCTCCAGCCGCCTCCCGCCCACAGTGGGGATGCAATGCCGCCAACCTCGGTGGCCACGTTTCTTCATGAGAAAATGCCGAAGAGGCAGACCCCCACCCCTGACGTCACTGGACACCACACCGCAGCCAGCCGCTGCCCACGTCCAGACTTGACAGCACGTGAGGAAAACGAGCCCTTCACGTCCGTGCCGCCGCCGCCCCTCGAAGCCCAGCGCGTCCCTCACGGATCTGTCACAGCCAGGGAGGGGGAACCAGATGCAGGACGTCTCCAGGTCAAACTGGAGGCCCTTTCTTGGGAAAGCTACTCCAAACTACCACGACCTCATTTTCCACATAGGCCATATGTATTATTCCAAAACCAGGCAGCTAAGATTTGGATAAAACCAAGGAAACACTCGGGAAACATGTTCTCGCGTCACGTTTCACTGGACGGCTGGCCCCGACGCGCGGCAGGGCCCTCCTGCCCCTGAGACCCAGCTTCCCACGCACACCGGGAGGAACCCCCTGAGTTGCTCGGAAGTCAGTGATGTCATTATTCCAAAACAAGCCTTGCAATAATGACTCTTATCAAGTGGAAAACAGAGACACTCATCAGAAGACAGAGATCTATAAAAAGAGACTGCATAGCCCATGAAGTGTAAGAGTCCTAACAGGTCAGAAAGTGCTGAAGTCTCCCAGACAGGCAGGCGATCTCTAGAACACGGAAAGGGTGTGTGATTAGCAAGGTGATGGGGTGGCGTGAAACAGCTACACCAACAATGGAATGGCTGAAGAAGGCACAAGAATGGAGGCAAGGAGCACCAGAGGCCGCCGGAACAGAGGAGGATGAACGATGGCAGCCTTTAAGTACTTCAATAACAGCACTAAGAGTAAATGAATGGACTATTAGCTCCAATCGTAAGACAGAACTGATCAGAACAGACTTTCACAGATGATTCATCTCCCAGCCTGCCTTTCAGGCGCACTGACCACGGGACCTGGGTGTGCAGACATCGGCAGAGTCCGTCCCAGTAAAAGCGGCTTCCGCGCCTCCAGCCGCCTCCCGCCCACAGTGGGGATGCAATGCCGCCAACCTCGGTGGCCACGTTTCTTCACGAGAAAATGCCGAAGAGGCAGACCCCCACCCCTGACAGCACTGGACGCCACACCGCAGCCAGCCGCTGCCCACGTCCAGACTTGACAGCACGTGAGGAAAACGAGCCCTTCACGTCCGTGCCGCCGCCGCCCCTCGAAGCCCAGCGCGTCCCTCACGGATCTGTCACAGCCAGGGAGGGGGAACCAGATGCAGGACGTCTCCAGGTCAAACTGGAGGCCCTTTCTTGGGAAAGCTACTCCAAACTACCACGACCTCATTTTCCACATAGGCCATATGTATTATTCCAAAACCAGGCAGCTAAGATTTGAATAAAACCAAGGAGACACTCGGGAAACATGTTCTCGCGTCACGTTTCACTGGACGGCTGGCCCCGACGCGCGGCAGGGCCCTCCTGCCCCTGAGACCCAGCTTCCCACGCATACCCGGGAGGAACGCCCGCTGAGTTGCTCGGAAGAGTTCAGCTTCAGAACTAGTAACATTTCACTCTTCCCAAGTTGTCTAGAATATGGGGATGCCTAAACATCTGAATTATTTTGAACTGGCCAACATTCAATTCTAATCTTCCCATTAAGGCCTAATTCTGAGAAGATAAATGCCTCTGGAAACAGAGGCACCTATAGCAGAGGTAACCTGGTACCTATAGCAGAGGTAACATTAAAGCAAGTACCTCAGTTAATTTTAAGACAATTTTCTTCCTTCAATATGGTAGATCAATAGACGTCCTCTTCAAATGAAAAATACCTGCTATACCTCAGGTTAACATTAGCCACAAATTAAAATTTGGTTTTAAAAAGTCAATCTTTGCCCTCTCTCTACATGAAAAAAGAAAATTCAGTTCAAGGAAACAGGGTAATATTTTTAGTGGCTGAAATTGGTAGCTGTCTAGAAGCAGACTCCAGAATGAGCTCCTTCTCTTCGACCACGTGTGCCAGACACAACGCGGGGCGGTCAGCAGGACTGCATCCACACGCACAAACAGAACGCGCCGACCACCCAGGCTTCCGGGGGCTCCTTCCCTGCACCTCGACCGGAGCACACGGACCGGCCGATCGCGGCACACGCATGCCGACCTGTGTGCTCCGTCGTGCCTGCGCTCTGCAGCCCGCCAGGCTCTCCTGTCCACGGGAGTCTCCAGGCAAGAAGACTGGAGCGGGCCCACATTTCCTCCTCCAGGGCACCTTCCCCAACCAGGGATCGAATCCACATTTTTTTTTGCATCTCCTGCACTGGCAGTTAGACTCTTTACCACTTGATCTACCCGGGAAGCACAGAGGTTTTTTAATTAGATGGGAACAGGGATGGGGTGGGACATCAGGCCAGCATGGCTGCCCCTGACCGACAAGCCTTCTGTCTTTCCCTCTTCTCCCCACTCTCCACTGACCACCTCTATCAATCGCAAATACCAAAAGCACTGTTTCAGGTCCAGCTCGCTACCCAGAAGTGAACTCAACAACTTTCTGCCAACTGCTTTCAACTATTTACACTCCAGCAGTTAAACACAACCATCCACTGACCCCCAGTGGAAACCTTGGGGCAACCTTTCATTGAGCCTTGTCTCCTCACATCCAATCAGTTTCCAAGCCATACCAATAAAATAAAAAGGAAAAAAGAAGGAATAAATGACATAGATATCAAGGACAATAATATTCCACAAAAACAAAACTTGGTTCTTTAAAAACAAAATTAATAAAAATAGATAAGTCCATGGTAAGAATGATCAAGGAACAACAAAACTGCAAAGGAAAATAACAATGTAAGGAGAACTACAAATTCAGTAGAATAAGAAATGTGGGAGGAAGAGAAGAGAATATGAAAATCATTTTTTTAATCAGTAAATCTAAATTTTAGATGAAGTGGGCAAACTTCTGAGAAAAATGAATGTGTATTTCTATGGCTATGAAACTAATTCTAAAATATGAAAGAAAAAGCTGCCAAAAATAGCCACGAAATTTTTGAAAAGCACCGCCCAGGCCCAGGGCAGAGATCAAGATGTACCGAGAATGCAACGAAAGCAGGAAAAAACAGAGGCCAGTGGAGCAGAAGCAGAGCCCAGGAGCAGGACTACTCGGGTGTGAGAGCCACACGAGCCAGAACAGGCACCGCAGCAAGGGGAACGCGCAGGCTGCGTGAAGTGGGGCCCGGGAGACACGCAGGCCCACAGGGGTGCGCACACAGCCGGAGAGCGAGCGGAGCGCGACGGGCAGACACGCGTCCTCGTGACCCACAGCAGCACGCCACGGACTGCAGGACAGAAGCGACAGCCACGAGGCACGGAGGAGTGCTCACAGGGGTGTCTGCTCACCACGGGGCACAACTGAAAAAGTGCAGGGAGTCACAGACCAGGAGGAAGATATGCGTAATACATACAACCAGCCCAGAACTAATATCCAGGATTTGAGACCAGCTCAATAAACACGTCAATGTTTTTAACAGGCAAACAACGTGAACAAGTCCTGACCACCTTATCAATCCCCAAAGCCTTCTGTCTTTCCCTCTTCTCCCCACTCTCCACTGACCACCTCTATCAATCGCAAATACCAAAAGCACTGTTTCAGGTCCAGCTCGCTACCCAGAACTGAACTCAACAACTTTCTGCCAACTGCTTTCAACTATTTACACTCCAGCAGTTAAACACAACCATCCACTGACCCCCAGTGGAAACCTTGGGGCAACCTTTCATAGAGCCTTGTCTCCTCACATCCAATCAGTTTCCAAGCCATACCAATAAAATAAAAAGTAAAAAAGAAGGAATAAATGACATAGATATCAAGGACAATAATATTCCACAAAAACAAAACTTGGTTCTTTAAAAACAAAATTAATAAAAATAGATAAGTCCATGGTAAGAATGATCAAGGAACAACAAAACTGCAAAGGAAAATAACAATGTAAGGAGAACTACAAATTCAGTAGAATAAGAAATGTGGGAGGAAGAGAAGAGAATATGAAAATCATTTTTTTAATCAGTAAATCTAAATTTTAGATGAAGTGGGCAAACTTCTGAGAAAAATGAATGTGTATTTCTATGTCTATGAAACTAATTCTAAAATATGAAAGAAAAAGCTGCCAAAAATAGCCACGAAATTTTTGAAAAGCACCACCCAGGCCCAGGGCAGAGATCAAGATGTACCGAGAATGCAACCAAAGCAGGAAAAAACAGAGGCCAGTGGAGCAGAAGCAGAGCCCAGGAGCAGGGCTACTCGGGTGTGAGAGTCACACGAGCCAGAACAGGCACCGAGCAAGGGGACCGCGCAGGCTGCGTGAAGTGGGGCCCGGGAGACACGCAGGCCCACAGGGGTGCGCACACAGCCGGAGAGCGAGCGGAGCGCGACGGGCAGACACGCGTCCTCGTGACCCACAGCAGCACGCCACGGACTGCAGGACAGAAGCGACAGCCACGAGGCACGGAGGAGTGCTCACAGGGGTGTCTGCTCACCACGGGGCACAACTGAAAAAGTGCAGGGAGTCACAGACCAGGAGGAAGATACGCGTAATACATACAACCAGCCCAGAACTAATATCCAGGATTTGAGACCAGCTCAATAAACACGTCAATGTTTTTAACAGGCAAACGACATGAACAAGTAATTTTCAGAAGAGTATTTGAAAAAATACTCAGTATTAGCTTTTTAAAATCCAGGATAGGCAAACTCAACTGGCAACAGGACATGGTTTCAAACCCGTCATATGAGCCAACAATTTTGAATTCTGGCAAAATAAGACCGAGATATAGAGCAGTGGAATATTTAGAGGACAAACACCTGTCCCTAAGCCCTCTCAGTGCCCCTCCTTATGTGCAAGAATACAAGACAAAAGACACACACACGAGAATGTGCAGGGCCGGCTGGAGTGAGTGTTTCACTTCTGCCAAGCGTCCCTTCCCAGGGGGTGACAGCCAGGGTCCCCCGCGCCCCAGTTCTCCAGTCTGAGGGTGCCTAATCCACGGAGTGAAAAGAGAAGTGATCCATTAAAATGGGTGTCTGTTGTGACCTGCTGCTAAATACTTTAAAAATAAAAAAGATACTATGAGAAACACTGAATACAGTAACACCTAAGGTACCAAATAAAATACCATATAAAATTTATGACTAGGACCTCCCTGGTAGCCAAATGGCTAAGATTTCTTGCTCCCAATGCAGGGGACCAGGGTTCGATCCCTGGTTGGGGAACTAGCTGTATGCTACAGCTACGAGTTCACAAACCACAGTTAAAGATTTCACATGCCACAATGAAGGCCGAACATTCCGAGTGCCACACCTGAGACCCAACGCAGGCAACTAAATAGTTAAAAACTTTATGATTTACCCCCATTTTTCTGCGTGTTTGCTAAGTCACTTCATTCATGTCCAACTCTGTGCGACCCTATGGACTGCAGCCCACCAGGCTTCTCTGTCCATGGGATTCTCCAGGCAAGACTAGAGTGGGTTACCATTGTCTCCTCTAGGGGGTCTTCCTGGCCCAGGGATTGAACCCAAGGCTCTTATGTCTCCTGCACAGCAGGCAGGCTCTTCACCACTGACACCACCTGGGAAGCCTGATCAACCATACTGTTTATCTAACAGCAAAGGGAGTCACAGACCAGGAGGAAGATATGCGTAATACATACAACCAGCCCAGAACTAATATCCAGGATTTGAGACCAGCTCAATAAACACGTCAATGTTTTTAACAGGCAAACAACGTGAACAAGTAATTTTCAGAAGAGTATTTGAAAAAATACTCAGTATTAGCTTTTTAAAATCCAGGATAGGCAAACTCAACTGGCAACAGGACATGGTTTCAAACCCGTCATATGAGCCAACAATTTTGAATTCTGGCAAAATAAGACCGAGATATAGAGCAAGTGGAATATTTAGAGGACAAACACCTGTCCCTAAGCCCTCTCAGTGCCCCTCCTTATGTGCAAGAATACAAAAGACACACACACGAGAATGTGCAGGGCCGGCTGGCGTGAGTGTTTCACTTCTGCCAAGCGTCCCTTCCCAGGGGGTGACAGCCAGGGTCCCCCGCGCCCCAGTTCTCCAGTCTGAGGGTGCCTAATCCACGGAGTGAAAGGAGAAGTGATCCATTAAACTGGGTGTCTGTTGTGACCTGCTGCTAAACACTTTAAAAATATAAAAGATACTATGAGAAACACTGAATACAGTAACACCTAAGGTACCAAATAAAATACCATATAAAATTTATGACTAGGACCTCCCTGGTAGCCAAATGGCTAAGATTTCTTGCTCCCAATGCAGGGGACCAGGGTTCGATCCCTGGTTGGGGAACTAGATCCCATATGCTACAGCTACGAGTTCACAAACCACAGTTAAAGATTTCACATGCCACAATGAAGGTCGAACATTCCAAGTACCACACCTGAGACCCAACGCAGGCAACTAAATAGTTAAAAACTTTATGATTACCCCCATTTTTCTGCGTATTTGCTAAGTCACTTCATTCATGTCCAACTCTGTGCGACCCTATGGACCGCAGCCCACCAGGCTTCTCTGTCCATGGGATTCTCCAGGCAAGACTAGAGTGGGTTACCATTGTCTCCTCTAGGGGGTCTTCCTGGCCCAGGGATTGAACCCAAGGCTCTTATGTCTCCTGCACAGCAGGCAGGCTCTTCACCACTGACACCACCTGGGAAGCCTGATCAACCATACTGTTTATCTAACAGCAAACCCAGCAAAAACTTTCTACTGATTTAGCAAAGTCAGTATTCTAATAACTCCCACTTGTTGGAAATAAAACGAAAAGAAGTGTTCTTCTCTTCTTGAGCCAGTCTTCTCATAAATGGCAGAAAGGGAGAGAGAGAAAAATGCTGAATCTCTAAAAGTGTAATTATAGTAATAATCATTCAATTAGAAAAACTGTACTTCTAGCATTCCAGAAAACAGCATACTCAATAAACACACATTCTGCTAAAGCAAACTCCAGGAGGTGGTGAAGGACAGGGAAGCCTGGTGTGCTGTAGCCCATGGGGTCACAAAGAGTCAGACATGATTCAGTGACTCAACAACAACAAAGTCATACAAAAAGCATTAAAGAAAAATAACAGCATAAAAACTCCTCGTCTCTGACAGTTCGAGCTGGCTTGCTTGTCCCGTGAGAAAATGTCAGCGAGCGGACTTCGGAAGACGGAGGCAGGCTGAGACTCGGAGGGGTCCTGACGCTCGAGCGGACCTGGACGGCCGCCTGAGCACACGGGGGGCGCGGGGGCGGCTGGACTCTTACAGGCATCTTCAGGAAAAGGAAACTTACTGCTACAGCAAGAGGCTCGTCAGGACACCTTCCTCCGGTTTCATGGGATTCAAGAGGGCACGAGCACTTCAGAAACAACATGATGCAGAGCCTCCCCGGGGTGCTGGGACGGTGCGTTTTGTGTGAAGCTGACCGGCTCACGGGGCGCCCAGGTATTTGGCCGGACGTGATTTCTGAGTGTCTGGGCGAGAGATTCCGGACGAGACAACCGGACACGGCAGAGCAGAGTGAAGGCACCTGTCTCCCCACCCCACGCCCGCCGGAGGGCGGAGAGGGCAGACAGGCGGGGCGAGGGGGCAGGGAAGAGCTGGAGCGCGGGCGTCCTCCAGCCCTGGCCGGGCCTCGGCCGCTGCACTCCTGTCCTCAGGCCTCCAGACAGCGCGCGGCGCCGCTGCGCCCAGGGGAGCCTCCCGACCCCCAGCTCTTCTGCACGCCCAGCCTGCAGACGGCAGATCTGGGACGCCCAGCCTCTGCGATCACGTGAGCCGACTCCTCACAACAAATGTCTTCACACACGCGTGTCTGTGTCGAGCTAGATACGTGGCGGGCCACACACGTTAAGGTAATCACAGAGACAGGTGTGCCTGAGTGTGTGCTTGTAGACATACCGGTTCTCTGGAGACCCCTACCTAATGCAGCACAGTGGTCTCACATGAGCACCTCTGTTTAGACAGCAACAGAATCAAGTAAGTTAAGCAAACACAAAAGTGACCTCTCCCTCTTTTTCTTAAATCAGTGGAATATAGAGTTTAATGTTTAAATGATACAAGTTCTTTATTCATTCCAACAACTTCTTAAAATACATTCAAAGCTGTTTAACCTAGTAGTTACATTTTCAATTTTTAAAAAATCATATCATAGAAGATTAGTAGCTAGTCTGAGCATAGCACTAAAAATAATGCAGCCCCTCCAGGAATGAATAAAATAATCTTTAAGTTGTTGTTCCCAAGAGAATAAATATTTTGAAATATCTTAAAACATAAAATCTGCCTTCATCTTAAAAGCCCTTAACGTTCATCTGACCGTTTAAAGAGACCTGCTAAGTGGGTCATGAGATATGTGTTCCCACACTGAAAATCTGTATACAAACTGTTCCCTGGAAAGAATTTTCAACCAGCGGTTATGAAAACCAAGAGCAGGATTAACAATGCAAAGCCCAGCCCAGCACCAGCTGACTCTGCGAGGCTCGGTCGCAGCGTCCTGCACCTGCTCACTCCGCGCGGGGTTCACACTCCGCGGTCCCTCTTGACGCAAAGACGCAAGGCCCTACTTGTTCTCCCAGCTGTGCTTCCAATATAACTAAATAAAGTATAACACCCCAAGTCACACTATCAGGAATTGATCACATCATCACTAACCAAAAGCAACAAAGCTTTCACGTGTCTGTTTGAAGCGACAGCCCCGCGCTCCGGAGCCGCTGGCTCTAGCCCCGAGTCCCACCGTCCGCGCCGGCACCCTCGGCGCAGGGCAGGCGCCGCCGCTCGCCCCGCCCCGTAGCTGTCGGCTCCTTCCAGCCTGCACGACAGCCAGCAAACAGCGACGCTAGCGACAAGCGGAAACAACAGCCACCTGTTCACACAGTATCCTGGCATTTCAAACCTTTAGAGGAAGTTGTAAAGCTAAGAGGAAGTTCAGTAAGTCAGAATATTTACTTCAATGGATTTAATGTTCTCTTTCACCAGACACGCAACCGATACGCCTGAAGAGCTGAGCTCACTAGTAGACAGAAAACTAAGAAGGAAGATAGTATTTCAATAGCTATGGAAATTATTTCAAATACAGGTAAAATAATTTCATGGGTAAAAATAATTTCCATGAGTCAGCTTACTGTTCTAAGCATACTGACCATAAGTTTAAATCAAATGACCATTGGAAAGGTCAGCTGGGGACATGACTCCCCCGGCTCGTTAAAGAACTGCGGCATAAACTCTCTCTTCCCAGCCACACTGTTGAGGTAAGGTCATCTTCCAGGGTCAAGACTTTGTGTTCATGTTTTAATGAAGAAAAGGACATACAGATTTTTCACATTCAACATTTCTGTATGCACCCCACGGTATGGCCTCAGGAAATGGAAACAGAAATGACAGGTTATCTAGAAGACGACCAACAGCCAGTCACCAACCAAGCTGAACAAATCCTTTCTTTCAATAAAACCCAGCTTTATGTATTTATACATAATCTTTTATGCCAAGAGTGTTTCCACTGAAATAAGGAACAAGACCACCCTCCTCCGCACTCTGGTCCCTTCCTCCGCTGTGTTCCCTCACCAATCTGTAGTTACGCCTTAAGCATCCATCAGGTTAATACAATGCACAGAAAAACCACTGTGCAGATGACATGAAGAAGACACCTGTTTCCTTAGCAAACGCAACAATGTACACCTTTCTGAGGCCAGCTCCCTGGGTGACACCTCACAGCCACCACGAACGCTTAAGACTGCAAGAGAAAACGCACACGTACACCACCTCATGCTTCAGCGCATCCTGTTCCCACGGGGGTTCTGAGCTCAGTTCAACGCTCTTGTTCGTGTGAGAAAAATTCAGAATTATTGTTCGTAATGTTTAAATCAGTTCAGTGTGATTAAGAAAAAGAACATTTTAAAAACAGATTAAAAAAAAATCTTTGCGATCTGCTCCTATTACAACTCCACCATCACACCGGCGCCCACACCTCAGCAGCTCTAGGAGGCCACCATGCCAAGCAGTGGACAATCACAAAAAGCTTCCAAATCCATGAGACCCTGTGGGAGGAGGAGAGTCACGTTTTCTGAGAAAGGACACGTGGAAATCACGCTGAACTTCTGCAGAGAACCTGACCGGTAAGGCCAGGCGGAGTCCCACGTGCTACAAACCCACAACAGGCACTGGGAAGGCCGGCGAGCTGTGGGCTGAGCGCACCCGAGACAGGGACGGCTGCCCATCGGGCCCGACACACAAGCCAAGCACAACTGACCAGAGCGAGGCCCCGGGTGGGGTATTTTCAGGTTCACTTAAACCCACAGCAGGACACAGGTAATTATTCGGGAGAATATTTCCGCCTCATCTTCTAACATAATGTGCCTTTCACAATTTTTTGGCAAATCCCATATCACACCAACTTTTTCTTCTGTATATTCAGACTGACTTCATTTGTGGTTCAACTGATTTCACTGAGCTGACGCTCATGGGACACAGATTAGGCACTGTGAGTGCCATCCTCCCCTCTACCATGTGGACACGACCTACCACGGGCCTGTCTGAAGCAGGTGCTGTCATCGGTGCCGGGCGCCAGCCTGCACAAGTGAGACGGCCAGGGCCCTCGGGGAGCCTGCAGTCTCACCGGCAAGGCTCACCACGGGGGCCAGGAACAAGCACTGCCCATCTGGCAAGTGGAAATGCCAGGGGTTAAGGGAGCATGTAACAGAGCCGGGAGGAGCAGGCGGGTGTCGAGGAACTCTTCCCCCGAAGCCCTGAGGAGCAGCAGGAGCGCACCTGGGGAGGGCGGGCGGGGAGGAACTGCCAGGCGGGGCTCCCCCAGCAGCGCCTCCAGCCGGCGCTCGCCGGGGCTGCACCAAGACTCCACCGACGGCCAGGCGCGGCGGCGTCTTCGGCTGCACCGCACGTCTCAAATGTCTGCGGTTCTTACATGGGATCACAGCAGTCTAAGAAATAAGATTCTCCGTTCTAAAAGTCAGAGCAAGACTTTAAAAGAGCCACCAAGAAAGCTTTGCTGAGGAACATTCTAAATTGGGAAACCTGCTTCCTCCTTCCCGGAGGAGTGTGAAGTCGGCGTTTGACATTTCAGGTAGCTTCACAAGGCTGTCACGGGAAACTCACTCCATCACTCAGTCACATCCGACTCTGCAACCCCCCGGACCGCAGCCCGCAGGCTCCTCTGTCCACGGGATTCTCCCGGCAGGAAACTGGAGTGGGTGGCCACGTCTCCTCAAGAGGACTGACCAGACCCAGGGATCGAACGTGGGTCTCCTGCGCTGCAGGTCGACTCCTGACCCCTGAGCCTCTGCAGATACAGGATTAGGGCCAGATACAGAATCATTCAACAAAACGCTTCTCGCTTCTCTTCTGAGAAAAGGAGAAATACACAGCGTGGCCAGCACGTGCTGAGTAAGACGTTCCTCCGAGAGGAACACGGGCCGCCCGCTCCTGCCCCTCGTTTGTCACAGGCGGGCTCGTCTGTGTTTTGAAAACAGCACATCGAAGGCACTGGTTTTAACACGGTCCTCCTAGTGCCTCCCAAGGGCACCGCCCCAGGCTGTCCCAGAGCCAGCGGGCTGCTCCACTCCCGCGACTGGGACAAGGATACCCTGGCCATTCCCGTCGCCACCGTGCTCTGCCGTGCGTGTCTGTGCTCTGAGACTGGTAAAGCTGCTGTAAACACAAGCCGTGCTGCACCGAAGACCCTTCCATCAACCGTGAGTCACAAACTGTGGATTTTCCTATGATCTAGAAAAATCATGAACAGTTCTGTGAATATACAAGCAGTTTGACTGTTTAAAAGGAAAATATATTGCAAATTTTGCAATAAAGCCATGTGAAAACACTCAGATAGATTGAAAAGAAGGAAGTCAAGCCTTACTGAAGAAATGAAGTTGAGAACGCCACAGTTCTTACTCATCGGTTTCTTCAGAACATGGCACTGAGTCAAAGTCATAGATTTATTATTATAAAGCACTCTAATGCCTAAAGAAGTGAAATACTATGCACATTTACTTATCCTGTATTTACCATTTGTGAAAACTCCCCAGTGAATAAAGTCAAAGTCTTACATTCTGCTACTGCACCTAGTACACTGTCAGTAATGAGCACTACGGACCAAGAACACTGATACATTTCCTCAGAACCAAAGTCTGGCATGGGCATAGCTTGTTACTAAGTCATTGGGATGTTACTGCTCACTAACACCGCACTGTTAAACGGTACCGCACCACGAACGCACGGGCTACAGTCACGGGGTCTCAGAGAGCCGGCCGTGAGGCAGGTGGCGCGGCACCCACGCGCCGCCCACACGCACGACGTCTGAGGACGGCCAGAGCAGCCCCTGCGCTCGCAGGCTTCCACTCTGACGTCCTGTGGAAAATTCTGGAATAAAGAAAAGGAAGACGTTTCCATCTACTGACACGCTCTCTTCAGGTGAACTCCGAGCCACTCGAGGGCTCCCGGTGCCACTGAAGCACTAACAATGCTTCCTGGAGCGGGGCGCCCCGTGCCCTCCGGCCGCAGCGCCCAGCAAGGCCGAGAGCACGCCCGACACAGAGCCAGCACTCAGACACTCGCCAAACAGATGGGAAATAAAGCCTACCTGGTCCTGCTTCAGCTCGATGAGCTTAAAAGAGCAGCAGTTAAAGCTGACGCTCGCGATGCTTCAGTCAAACAGGGAGAGAGGCTGGAGAGGACTCCTGAGAGTGCCCTGGATGGCAAGCAGATCAGGCTCCTCAAGGAAATCAACCCTCAGTGTCCACCGGAAGGGCTGACGCTGGAGCTGAAGCTCCTGCCCTCTGGCCGCCTGAGCAAAGAGCCAACTCACTGGAGAAGACCCCGGTGCTGGCAAAGACGGAGGGCAGGAGGCGAAGGGGCGGCAGAGGATGAGATGGTGGGACGGCACCACTGATTCAATGGACACCAGTCTGAGCAAAGTCAGGGAGATAGTGATGGACAGAGCCTGGCGTGCTGCAGTCCAAAGCATGGGGTCGCAGAGCCAGACGTGACCTAGCAACTAAAACAAGAGCAGCAAGGAGCTGTTCCATCAACTAACTACCACAAGTGTTCAGGACTACAAATGTGTGTTTACATTTGTCTGAAACACTTCAAAGTATAATGTTCAGAAAGCTATCATCATAATAATCAATTGTTGATACGTTAATCATCCAAAATACCTTCACCATATCACAGTTTTGCTTAAAAATCTCTAATTGTTCTCCATCATTTAAAAAACTAAGTCCAAATTCCTTAGCCTGAGATTGCACGCAGGTTTATTCTACAGAAAGGTGCAGACTTCCTTCTGTGGAGTAGGCACACACTGGGGATAAAGAGGAACAACAGAGGAAGCCCTCCTGAGAGGAGCTCCGGGCTCAGACACGGGGCTTCGGAGAAGACAGGGCCCACGGAAAGTCAAGGGCAGGCTTGCGTCTCGGGCTACTGGAGGCAGCCTGGGAAGACTGGCCGCTTCTCAGACGGGCGTCAGAACTGGTTTTCCATTTCACAAATTCCACTTTGGCAGCCACGGAGAGAATGAATCAGAGCCTCCTGCCCCACTCTTTTTGCCAAACTGGCCCATTTCTGAGCTTCAGAAATCCTAACTTCACCTATCATAAGGGCTTCCAGGCAAGGCCCAGCAGGCCGCCCCCTGTCCCCGCCCCTCCCCTGCCTTCCGGGCATCCGCTGAAGCCGGGAGAGCCTGCCCCCAGCCTGAGGTTCCTGCAGCGGCTGGCACTCCGGCACTCCGGTGCGCTCTCCAGGCACCAAGGGCCATCCCTGCCGGAGACGCCACGGCTCAGGGTTACCCAACCCATGATAACAGGGGCCGCTCTGCCCACTCTCAGCCTCCCCGCACAACGCCTTCCCATGGCGCCCAGCTGCTGCTCGGCATCTGGATTCTGCTTTACTGACCCAGGCAAGTCTGTCAAGTCCCTGCGCTGACAGCATGGAACAAGTAGCAGTGGGGTTAAAAGTAACAGTTTCTAACATCTAAAACCAAGGTACTATTTCCAAAAACTTACCCTAAAACGCCCGCATGATTTCTGCATATTACTTAACTATTTTTAACACATGTAGAAACCCACACTGCAGGCCACAACAACCAGAACACCCACCAAGTCCCAATCCAGGACCAGAAGCCTCGGCTGTAAGAAGAAAACAGCCCACCACCAGGCAGGCACGCGCGCTCTCTTCCTACACACACTTATTCACAACTGTTCTCTCTCCGGTTCAAAGCCTGAGAGATTAAAACTGCCTTGCCCACATGAAAACAGAGGTCAAATAGACCTACTTATTATTTAACACGTGATTTAAAGGAGAGAGAAAAAAATCAAGAATGGCCAAACTATTATGATGTCAAAGAACACCTTTCTAACAGAAAGTTGGCCATGAGGCTATCCACCTCTCTAAGTCTTCTGGGATTTATAGTCTTATTATTGTGATTATTTATTTATTTATTTGGTTGTGCCAGATCTTAGTTGCAGCTCATGGGACTGTAGATCTTTCTTGCTGCATGTGGATTTTCGGGCTTCCCAGGTGGAGCTAGCGGCAAAGAACCCCCTTCTTAAAAAATTTTTTTTAAAAAGTCAATCTACTGATCTGTTGCTGGTTTCTGAACTACGTAAGGGTGACGTACTGCTCTAGGATTCTGGTTTATGTTTATCTATCTCATCACGGGAGCATGGGCACTATTAGGCACGTAAAGCAGGAAACGGGAAAAGCCATATAAGATGGGTGACATCCTCCATTTGGTAACTTACTCTCTTTTGACCTTTTCCATAGAGATAGTTCTCCTACATTAAAAAGAAGTCAAATCACGGCTTCCCTGGTGGTCCAGTGGATAAGGACACCGCCCTGCAGTGCAAGGGGCGCCAGTTTGATCCCTGGCCTGGGAAGATCCCACGTGCTGCGGAGCGACTGGACCAATGTGTCCAATTACCAAGTCGGAGCTCTGGAGCGCATGCGCCCAGAGTCGGTGCTCTGCGACAACAGAGGCCACCGCGATGGGAGGCCCACACGGGCCAAAGAACAAAGATGCATGAAACTAGACAAATGAAAGACCAGTGGAAGTGGCCCGCCCACTCCCCGCCCTCCACCCCGCCAAAATAAATAAATAAATGTTTCAAAAAAAAAAGAAGTCAAATCATTTTATGAATGCATATTTAGAGCATCATGTCATGAAATACTTTAGTTTTTCTTAATATAAATCAACATGGAAAATGTGTGAGCTATAAGCCCATTACTTATTCACACTTTTATTTTTAGTCAATGACTATATGAATGTAATTTACTTAATAAGCCTGAGGATTTGTTTGCTCAAAGGAGAAACTGTATGTCCTCTCAGAGAAAAAACATTCCCTGTTGCTTCTTACTGGGATTCTTCAAATCAATAAATAAAGCCTCGCACCATTTGGCTATCTTCTTAAAATATTATTACAAAGTTCTAATTGTCAGCAAAAGACGCTGTGCCCAAAGGGAGCAAATGCAGCAACAATCAAAAGGGCTACTTCCAGACCTGACTCTGTCACCGCCCAACAAATGCAAGCTAGGAAGTCCACCTGCCTTCTCAATGTCCTTCTTTTATCATCCATCAGGTAAAGAAAAGCCTCCCAATTCTTCAAGAAAATTGTTACAAAGAAAAGAAACCTTGTACAGACCTCTTCTGTTGGGTTTTCACGCAGCTATACGGTCCCTGGTGGCTCAGAGAGTCAAGACTCCACCTGCAATGCGGGAGCCCTGGGTCCGTTCCTGGGCGGGGAAGATCCCCGGAGGAGGGCACGGCCACCTGCTCCAGTGTTCTCACCGGGAGAATTCCAGTGGGCCACATACAGTCAGTGGGGTCACAAGCAGACGGACACAACTGAGCAACTAACGCTTTACTTTCTACTATACAGCAGATTTTAGTGTGTATGCTGAATAAACTGCTTTAGAATAAGTAACAAAATGTTAGCAATGTAAATACTGATTCTGAATTACGACACAACTTTATTATTAATTTTCTCTCTGTAATACAAAGGCTTTTAAATGCTAGTTAGAACTGCATGCTTAAATTCTAACTTAAAAATCTAAAGAAAAAGGGGAAAAGAGCTTCATGTTTCCTTACTGCCATGACTTTTAGGGTTTTCAATTTATGTTGTACGTCCTCTTCCAGGAAAATGAGTACCAATATGCTTTGCTGACATCTTACATTTGGAGTTTTGTCATTTTTAGGAAGTTCCCACAGGCACCTTCTCAAAACATCACAGTGAATGGCGGGATAATTTTCAGGTTACAGGTGACAAAACTCCAAAGAGTGAACTTATATGACTTATCCAAGATCACACAAGGATCAATGAATGGAGCTCCTGGTTTCCTGACTCTCAATGATCAGCGTAAAGTTCATCCTGTCTGGTGTCTATATGGTCTGGTGTCTATATGACACGGCCCCGTAAAGTTTCACATTAATAAGCCTTTTTTGAGGATTTGTTTGCTCAAAGGAGAAACTGTTGCTTCTTTTTACTGGGATTCTTCAAATCAATAAATAAAGCCTCGCACCATTTGGCTATCTTCTTAAAATATTATTACAAAGTTCTAATTGTCAGCAAAAGACGCTGTGCCCAAAGGGAGCAAATGCAGCAACAATCAAAAGGGCTACTTCCAGACCTGACTCTGTCACCGCCCAACAAATGCAAGCTAGGAAGTCCACCTGCCTTCTCAATGTCCTTCTTTTATCATCCATCAGGTAAAGAAAAGCCTCCCAATTCTTCAAGAAAATTGTTACAAAGAAAAGAAACCTTGTACAGACCTCTTCTGTTGGGTTTTCACGCAGCTATACGGTCCCTGGTGGCTCAGAGAGTCAAGACTCCACCTGCAATGCGGGAGCCCTGGGTCCGTTCCTGGGCGGGGAAGATCCCCGGAGGAGGGCACGGCCACCTGCTCCAGTGTTCTCACCGGGAGAATTCCAGTGGGCCACATACAGTCAGTGGGGTCACAAGCAGACGGACACAACTGAGCAACTAACGCTTTACTTTCTACTATACAGCAGATTTTAGTGTGTATGCTGAATAAACTGCTTTAGAATAAGTAACAAAATGTTAGCAATGTAAATACTGATTCTGAATTACGACACAACTTTATTATTAATTTTCTCTCTGTAATACAAAGGCTTTTAAATGCTAGTTAGAACTGCATGCTTAAATTCTAACTTAAAAATCTAAAGAAAAAGGGGAAAAGAGCTTCATGTTTCCTTACTGCCATGACTTTTAGGGTTTTCAATTTATGTTGTACGTCCTCTTCCAGGAAAATGAGTACCAATATGCTTTGCTGACATCTTACATTTGGAGTTTTGTCATTTTTAGGAAGTTCCCACAGGCACCTTCTCAAAACATCACAGTGAATGGCGGGATAATTTTCAGGTTACAGGTGACAAAACTCCAAAGAGTGAACTTATATGACTTATCCAAGATCACACAAGGATCAATGAATGGAGCTCCTGGTTTCCTGACTCTCAATGATCAGCGTAAAGTTCATCCTGTCTGGTGTCTATATGGTCTGGTGTCTATATGACACGTCCAAACATACAGAGCCTGAGTAACCACAGCTTCTTCCTGAAAACTCAAAGACTGCAGAACTCTGCCTACGAACAACACTGTCTCGGGCTCTGTAAAGCCAGTTTTCACAGCTAGGGTTTCATGGGCTGGAACGCAGTCCTCAAGACCAGAGAGAAACTGCCTGTAGCTCAAAAGCCGACCACATCCTGCACAGGTCTGAGCGGCCTCGGGTCCCCAACACCCTCGACTTTCCTAAATGAACGCACGTGCCACCACAGGCTCCTCCTCAGGCATCCTGCTTTACCAAGGAGAACCCTCCTGGCCAGAATTCTTCTTCTTAGAAACAGTACTTATAATACCCTTTTACTGCTTAAGAACCTTGATAACTCCCCTGTCACTCGATTGTTAAACAAGCTCTAAACTCATCTCAGGTATTCAAGGCTGGCTGGGTAAATGGATAAAGCAAACATAGAGCCCATCCTGAAGACTGTCTCTTTCAGTTTTGAGAAATCATGTATTTAACACTTAAAAAATATTTTATATAAAGAAAAAAATCATGTTTTAACTATAATCCACTTAAATCTAAAAAATATATAAGTACAGACTTCCAAATAATGTTTTCATTTGAAAAGTTGTTACGAAAGTGAAAGTCACAAAGTTACGTCCAACTCTGTGACCCCATGGACTGCAGCCCGCCAGGCCCCTCTGTCCATGGGTTCTCCAGGCAAGAAGACTGGACGGGGTTGCCAGGTCCTTCTCCAGGGGACCTCCCAGACCCAGGGATCGAGCCCAGTTCTCCTCCACTGAGGCAGATTCTCCACCGTCTGAGTGGGTAGTTTATCCCTTCTCCAGGGGAGCTTCCCAACCCAGGAATCACACCAGGGTATCCTGCATTGCAGGCAGATTCTTTACCAATTGAGCCACCAGGGAAGCCATAAAATACAAGATCTTATATTAGGCTGGGTGACCAAAAAATGCAAGTATTACCTTCCCTTCTCTCAAAGAGCTTAAAATGTAGCAGTTAAAAAACAATTAAGGACGAGCTTCTATGAAATTACAACAAATTATGACACTGACCATATTCCATATCAAACAACATTCCCAATTTTCTAAGAGGTTTTTTTCAATGTTAAAAAAAAGGCATTAGGTATCAAATAACAGAGTAAGCTTATCACTCAAGTTTTCTTACTGACCCAAACGAGGCAATGAATCGTATAACTAGATCTTTCCTATTAGACCACGTTTATATGCTCAGATAAACCTTCTGTGATTAATAAATGACTATTCCGCTGTTCCATAAGTCTTCATTACAGAGTGTACACCAGTATTCATTAGTGTTTTCCAAACTCTGATTTTGAAAACATCAGGTTCCCTTAAGTTGAGACAGAGAGGAGATCCATCATCAAAGGTGCCTGCAAAATACTGGGCTAAAGTAATCCTTGACTGATTTCTTCGGGACTCTAGTAGAGTACACTGTATCTCTCCCAAAACGATATCCTCTACAGATTTCTCCAGAATTGTCTTTGCCATAAATTTCTTCCACAGAACTTCTATTAATATCCTAGAGAACCCCGGTCATCTGTTGAACACAGCCTGGCTGATACATCATTTAAATAGTCTCCTTTGGTCCAATGTTTGGTATTTATACTAACTCAAGAGCATGAATCGTGAGATTCCCATTCATTTAATTTTAAGAAGCAGAAATATAATAACTGGGCATGGAAGTATGCTAAAAATATTACGAAATGTTTTCATTTGAAAAGTTGTTACGAAGTGAAAGTCACAAAGTTACGTCCAACTCTGTGACCCCATGGACTGCAGCCCGCCAGGCCCCTCTGTCCATGGGTTCTCCAGGCAAGAAGACTGGACGGGGTTGCCAGGTCCTTCTCCAGGGGACCTCCCAGACCCAGGGATCGAGCCCAGTTCTCCTCCACTGAGGCAGATTCTCCACCGTCTGAGTGGGTAGTTTATCCCTTCTCCAGGGGAGCTTCCCAACCCAGGAATCACACCAGGGTATCCTGCATTGCAGGCAGATTCTTTACCAATTGAGCCACCAGGGAAGCCATAAAATACAAGATCTTATATTAGGCTGGGTGACCAAAAAATGCAAGTATTACCTTCCCTTCTCTCAAAGAGCTTAAAATGTAGCAGTTAAAAAACAATTAAGGACGAGCTTCTATGAAATTACAACAAATTATGACACTGACCATATTCCATATCAAACAACATTCCCAATTTTCTAAGAGGTTTTTCAATGTTAAAAAAAAGGCATTAGGTATCAAATAACAGAGTAAGCTTATCACTCAAGTTTTCTTACTGACCCAAACGAGGCAATGAATCGTATAACTAGATCTTTCCTATTAGACCACGTTTATATGCTCAGATAAACCTTCTGTGATTAATAAATGACTATTCCGCTGTTCCATAAGTCTTCATTACAGAGTGTACACCAGTATTCATTAGTGTTTTCCAAACTCTGATTTTGAAAACATCAGGTTCCCTTAAGTTGAGACAGAGAGGAGATCCATCATCAAAGGTGCCTGCAAAATACTGGGCTAAAGTAATCCTTGACTGATTTCTTCGGGACTCTAGTAGAGTACACTGTATCTCTCCAAGACGATATCCTCTACAGATTTCTCCAGAATTGTCTTTGCCATAAATTTCTTCCACAGAACTTCTATTAATATCCTAGAGAACCCCGGTCATCTGTTGAACACAGCCTGGCTGATACATCATTTAAATAGTCTCCTTTGGTCCAATGTTTGGTATTTATACTAACTCAAGAGCATGAATCGTGAGATTCCCATTCATTTAATTTTAAGAAGCAGAAATATAATAACTGGGCATGGAAGTATGCTGTGAAGACAATTCATGTAACTTCAATTCTTTAGTTGTTCGTCAGCTAATTTTTAAAGCAAGTCAATTTTGAAAAACTGTCCCTTACTATAGTTAGTGCTTCTCTTTTTCATTCAATGCTACTTTGGAATTCTTATTGTTAACCCTCGTCTATTCTGTTACATTTTCCTTATAAATCCTGGCCTTTTTAACCTTTCTAAGTTTCTTTGTTCTAAGACATCTTTTGAAAGCAGGACTCAGTTAAAAATTATTTTTTAGGTTGAGTCTATCTTTTAAAACAGAAAATTTAATACGTTTAACACATTTAATGTCAATTACTTTACTGGTATTTATCTTTTATAGTCTTACTGCCTCCTTCTTTTTTTTCATCTCTTGCCACGTGGATCATGTCTGATTGCCTTAACCCTGTCTAACTACTAAGAAAATGAACATGTGGGAGGTGTGTGAGAGCATGTGTGTGTTAATTATTCAACTCTGTCCAACTCTTTGCAGCCCCACCAGGCTGCAAAGACTGTAGCCCACCAGGTTCCACTGCTCATGGGATTTCCAGGCAAGAATACTGGCATGGGTAGTCATTTCCTTCTAAAGGGCATCTTCCAGACTCAGGGATCAAATCCAGGTCTCCTGCATTGGAAGTAGATTCTTTACCATCTGGGCCACCAACAAACATCTATTTCCTCCTATTTTAAATTCTACACATGATGACTTCCAAGATTTTCCAGGTCCTCCACTAACCAGTTCTGGGCTGATCACCAGAGGAGAAATTAAATCCATCTTATGATACACCATCCAATCCAGTCCGCCAGGAACAGACGTGCCACTACTTTTCCCCCGATACACACCCCATTCCCAAATTCTTATGTCACCATAGCCAAGCTAAGTTATTCCTGGTACTATTTCCCACTTTGAATAGCATCTGGTCTTCCTTGTGCATCTCGTTTGTTCCAATGCTCATTCCCAGTGCTTTCACACTAATACGGTCCCTTCCCAAACTCCTCTTAGTTGTTTGTTTGACTTGATCACTCTAGTGCATCTTTAAGTACTTTTTTCTAAAGGGCACACATGCAACACATTTTCTCTACCCCCTGAAAATCCAAAACCATCACTCCCTTTTCATCACACATGAAGAGTAACTCGGCCGTGTGTACACTGCTTCGGCCGCAGCACTGCATCCTGTCCTGGGTGGTGGCCGGGCCACTGCTTCCTGTATTCTGCAATACTAAAGAGGGCTTACTGACCCCTTCCAATTGCTTGGGTGGAGATCCAAGTTCCAGGGACTTACTTTTATTGATTATTGCTTAATGCACTTAGGTCTACTTAATCTACTATCTGCTTGAAATAAATCAAGCTGGCAACCTGAATCATCACCATAAAGGGTGTGGTAAGGAAATTACTTCATTTCCACGCAAAATACAGCTTTTGCTCTATGATCAGTGAACAACTCTGCTCATCTGGCTGGCTCGGATTTCCTTTCATGGCAAGTCCCTTGATTTTTGAAATCAATAAGGTTGCATTTTCAGCTGGCACAGAACCTGCCTCTTACATACTGATGATTTATGAACTAGTAGCTCTGGAATCTCATTTCCAACCCTACTGGATGATCTCCCTGACTGATTACCCAAGCAGAGGCACTTAAGACCCCAAGCCCCTCAAATTCACCCTCCTCTGTAGCAGGGACTGCCGCCCCGTCACACAGCTCCCAGGCCACACCAGACCTTGAACTTCCTCACCTCCACGAGCCCCAGCTCCCTTCACTTTCGCTCCCAGACCTCCCTCTGCTTCTCCCAGGGCCGCGTGATCCTTGCCACTGTGTTTTCATGACTTGTTACATGTTCTTTGGTAATGTGATTCCTCCTCTACACACGCACCATTGTGATCAATCTACTACAGAACCCAGGCATGTCACGATCCAGCCTCAAACCCTTAAGGAATGAAGTTCTTTTCTTAGCCTTGTTCCTCACTGGCTCGACTATAACCCTACACTCTGGCCTTAACGAACCATTGTGGCTTCTTGCAAACACCAAGCACTTTCACGCCTGTGTGCCTTGGACACAGTGCCATTCTGGCTGAAACTCCCATCCCAGCTAACCGGCCTGGTGACCCTGCTTTCACACTCAGGTGACCCTTTATAAAATACTCTTCCAAGCAGCCTGTTCCTGGGCATCTCAATGAGGCAACCATCTGGGCATCTGGGTTCCAATACCTCAGTAGGTCCAATACCACCACCTGCAACTCCTATTTAAGGGCAAAATCTATCTCAACACTTTTTTTTTTTTTGTACCTCGAGTATGTATGAAAGGCCTATAAGCACTTGCTAAATAACCAAACTTAAAAAACAAGAAGTTATATGGAACACAGGTCTAACAATCTGGACCTAACTAGTTCAAATTCACATGAGCACCAACTTGTGAATAGTATACTATAATAGAATACTAAATAATTCATACTAGTGAATTCTATCATAACAAAGCTGATGAGGCCCCATGGAATACAAGTGAGGACTTGGAAATACTTAATGAGTATGAATTATGTAGTGTAAGGTCATCTGTTCTAACAGCCTTTACCTGTAACAAGCGCTCACTGACCAGAGAACTATCACAAGAAAATGAAAAACACTTCTCCTGTAAAAAAAGGAAAAATTCAATAGATTCTTCTGAATTGGCGCATGATTTCACACTTTATCCTTATTATATATATATTAAAAAAAAGATTATTAGCTGCTGCTTCCTCACTGTTTAGCACAGGTCCACTGTGACCCACACTGTTCCGTATCCTGACAACTCCTCAACTCCCAAAGGCCTCTTGTCTTTCCAGACTAGTTTACAATAAACTAGAAGGTGGGTTGTTGTTTTTTTTGGCCACTTCTACTGGTCTTTCATTTATCTATTTGCATCCATCTCTGTTTTTTGGCCTGTGGGGGCCTCCCATCGCAGTGGCCTCTCTCGTTGTAGAGCACCGGTTTTGGGCACATGCACTCCAGAGCTCCGGCTCGGTAGCTGGACACATCAGTCCAAGCCACTCCACGGCACATGGGATCTTCCCAGGGCAGGGATCGAACTGGCGCCCCTTGCAGTGCAAGGCTGTGTCCTTACCCACTGGACCACCAGGGAAGCCTTAGAAAGGGGTTTTAAAAGATTTCTTATCACTTCCTTCCTCTGATGCTCCATAAGGCAAGGAGCCCTGGCGCCCAGGGGTGAAGCCAGGACGCCCGCCCAGGTCCTCTCTTTGCTCGTCAAATGCCTACATTTAGCAGAGACCAATGTGCCTTCTCTGGCACACCTGTCAGGCGAAACTGTGACTTAGGAGGACACTATCCAAACAGTGACTATTTTAAATTAATGGAAGAACAACACGCATGTGATGTTGAGCAAACTATCCAGGATTTTGTGAGATTTTAAACATAAAGGACTCATAAAAATTTGAAAATCTGATTAATAGTGATTACAGACCAACACTCACAAAGGAACTATATAATTGAAAGCTACTTAAGTTTTGTTTTCAGAAATCCCTACTCCGTAGAAGTTCATTCCTCTCAATAAAGAAAGGATAAAAATTTTAGAAAGATGGTAGATAGTAAGAGACTAAAAGGACAAAGATTGTTTCTTATTATTTCCAAGGGATGGAAACGGCATTATTTGAGTCTTCACAAGAAAACACCCCGCATGCTGTACCTGCGGCTCACGTCAGGCGGCAGCACGCAGCGGTTTCCAGCGTCTCCCACGACTCCGGGGCACCTCCGCACCCGCTGGCGAGCCGGCTCTGACGCCCCTCCCCAGGCGGGCCCCGCGGCGCCCCTCCACACCAGGGGCTCCAGAGGCGCGCCCCCGCCAGGCCTCCCGGCCGTGCGAGCCGCAGGTGACCGGCTGCTGCCCAGACAGGGTCTGCCGGACCCGGCCTCGGCCTGAGCGAGGCGCCGCCCCGGCCCCACGCAGAGCCGGGTCCCTCTGAGCTCGGACAGCTGTGGCCCAGGGGACTGGACGGGGACGGAGGAAGCTGTCCTGTGCTCTGAGGAGACAGCAGACGCTCAACTCCGTGCCAAACAGGGTAACGGTGCTTCTCTTTGGCTTTCCACCATCAGGCACTATGAGAACTTTACCCAAAACTAAGGCAAGACCTGTTCTTTCTTTTTTTTGTTTTTAAGAGCATTTCACGTCCCTTCCCCGGCCAACAGGAGGAACTCACGCTGTTCTGATCCCCATCTGATGTGACGGTCCTCCGCATGGGAGGCCGCGTTAGGACCAGGATGACGCACAAAGGCCAGCGGCAAGGGCACTGCGTGCAGAGCTACGGGCAGGCCTCCGGCGCCCTACGAGACAGGCCCTCCCAGCCCCACGAGCACCCTCCTGCTTATGAAGGGGGACCGTCACAACTGCACAAGAACCAGGAGGTGCTCCAGCACACGCAGAGAGGAAAGGACCTCCTCAGGCTCACAGCCAGCTACTCCCCTGCCTTCAACAGAGGCACAAACCGTGACGCAGATAAACCGTGCTAAGAATCTCAAGGAAGTCTCCAACTGCCTCACTTCACTCCACCTCAGTAGAGAGCCCCCGCTGCCCAGGCCGGGGATGGGGGTGGCGAGAAGCAAGCGCTGGAGCCGGAAGCGCAGGGCGCCAGCCTCCACCCAGAGCCCGCCCCGACGGGGGGCCAGCCTGCACGCCGGCTCTGCTGCCCTCGGGGCCGCTCCGCCTCACCCGGCCGCCCTGGGAGCACGGCTCCTGCGCCTGCCGCTGCAGCTGCTGCTGAGAACACACGAGGCGAGGCCACCCCGACCCCTCGAGCTATTCGTGGGGAGACATTAAGAAAGACTGGACCACGTCAGGAACCCAGGACTCCCCCAGACGCCAGGGCAGGGCTGCCAGGACGAGCCAGCGGGAGGACGCCCAGGCCAGCAGCGGGCCAAAGACGGCGCGGAGGAGTGTGGCAGGCACCACGCGGGAGCGGGCCAGGTGGAAGGGGCGCGACCACCCGCCAGAGGAGGGGGACGTCCCGACGGAAGCAGGGCCAGCCGGGCCGCCACACCGGGCAGGAAGGCCTGCGCGCCGCCTGCAGGGGGGCGAGTCCCAACGCCCAAGCCGTGCTCTCAGGAGACGAAGGGATCGGAAGGCATCCTGCAGACAAGAGCTGAAGGGTCGAAGAGGAGGAAAGACCCACCTAGAAATGGGGAGAAGCCTTAGAACCAACAGGTAGTAGGTAGATGCACAAATAAGTAAATTTGACCAAATCCTTCATTTTAAAGTGGGGGAGAAGTAGAGGACTTTACGGAGAATCTCCTTTCAAAAGAAAAAAAGCAAAAGAAACAGCTCCTCTTCTTGGTAATTTGACTTTTACTTGGTAACTTTAAGGTATACTCAAGTCTGGATTTTCAAATATAAACTCAATGTTTTCACATACAAAGAAACTAAGCCCGACTAAGCTTGGGACATTTTTTAGCAAACATATCGGAGGCTCCCTTTACGATGCCCCTGACTCTCTTCTGACGCTAGCGCCTGACCGCCACGGACCCAGGACCACAAAAAGAGGCACCAGAGCTCGACAGCTTTCACTGCTCTTCAAACTGGAAGCCTTAAGGCACCAGGACGCCTCGCGACCACGTCCCGGGGGGGACAGGTCACCTGCCCGGCGCAGGGGCCGCGGCCGCGATCCGTGGTCCCGGGCACTTTCCCTGGCGGGTTTCCAACATGCGTCCCCAAGAGCTCGCAAACACTCAGCGTCTCGCTGGTCCACGGGGCCTGGCCTTGTACACACGAGCACCTCAAATGTTCGTAAAATATCTACTGGCATTCTGAGTGTCCTCTAAACTTCCAGTCATGAAACATCTGGAGATACTAAATACAATGTATTTCTTTTGAAGTGGAATAACTTTTTACCACATCAGCATCTGATGGCCACAAATCAAAGGACAACCTTCCATCAACTCAAAAGGGCTTCCCTGAGGGCTCAGCAGTGGGTAGAAAATCTGCCGGCAACGGAGGAGACACAGGAGACCAAGGTTCAGTCCCTGGGTCGGGAAGATCCCCTGGAGGAGGAGATGGCAGTCCACTCCACTATTCTTGCTGGCGAACCCCATGGCCAGAGGAACCCACTGGGCTACAGTCCATGGGGGTCACAAAGAGACAGACACGACTAACTAAGCACACCTATTATTCCTAAGAAGGGAATATTTTCAAGTATTAAGCTGGTTATTTCTTCATTAATTTAGTTCAACATTCTCCCCAAGTATTCACAACGGAAGTCCTGCAGAAAACTGACCCACCTAGAAATGGGGAGAAGCCTTAGAACCAACAGGTAGTAGGTAGATGCACAAATAAGTAAATTTGACCAAATCCTTCATTTTAAAGTGGGGGAGAAGTAGAGGACTTTACGGAGAATCTCCTTTCAAAAGAAAAAAAGCAAAAGAAACAGCTCCTCTTCTTGGTAATTTGACTTTTACTTGGTAACTTTAAGGTATACTCAAGTCTGGATTTTCAAATATAAACTCAATGTTTTCACATACAAAGAAACTAAGCCCGACTAAGCTTGGGACATTTTTTAGCAAACATATCGGAGGCTCCCTTTACGATGCCCCTGACTCTCTTCTGACGCTAGCGCCTGACCGCCACGGACCCAGGACCACAAAAAGAGGCACCAGAGCTCGACAGCTTTCACTGCTCTTCAAACTGGAAGCCTTAAGGCACCAGGACGCCTCGCGACCACGTCCCGGGGACAGGTCACCTGCCCGGCGCAGGGGCCGCGGCCGCGATCCGTGGTCCCGGGCACTTTCCCTGGCGGGTTTCCAACATGCGTCCCCAAGAGCTCGCAAACACTCAGCGTCTCGCTGGTCCACGGGGCCTGGCCTTGTACACACGAGCACCTCAAATGTTCGTAAAATATCTACTGGCATTCTGAGTGTCCTCTAAACTTCCAGTCATGAAACATCTGGAGATACTAAATACAATGTATTTCTTTTGAAGTGGAATAACTTTTTACCACATCAGCATCTGATGGCCACAAATCAAAGGACAACCTTCCATCAACTCAAAAGGGCTTCCCTGAGGGCTCAGCAGTGGGTAGAAAATCTGCCGGCAACGGAGGAGACACAGGAGACCAAGGTTCAGTCCCTGGGTCGGGAAGATCCCCTGGAGGAGGAGATGGCAGTCCACTCCACTATTCTTGCTGGCGAACCCCATGGCCAGAGGAACCCACTGGGCTACAGTCCATGGGGGTCACAAAGAGACAGACACGACTAACTAAGCACACCTATTATTCCTAAGAAGGGAATATTTTCAAGTATTAAGCTGGTTATTTCTTCATTAATTTAGTTCAACATTCTCCCCATGACGAGATTACTGGAACATCACAACGGAGTTAGTCAAGTATACACAGTAAGCACCTCCTACGGGCAGAGAGGGGATCCTTCACCTTCACAAGAAAGCCAAACCACTCTCCCTGAACGAGGAATGGGCCAGTCTCTACGGAAGGGAACAAAGGACACTGCGTGCATGTCTTAGTAAATCGGATTCCAATCACTTTCATCTGCCTCCTCTTCCTGTTTTAATGTCCCATCCTACCTAGAGCAACTCAGCTGCTTCTTGGCTCCCTGTGGCCAAGCCTCTAAGCCCTGCCCAGCCGCCAGCGGGTCTCGTCCTGACTCCACAGCCCCTCCCATTCCTCACCCTCCTGTCTGGTGCGCCGGCTCCTCCCAGTACTGGTTCTCCCCTCGCCCTGCGCGGAACTTTTCCAAAATGTAAAACCCAGACCCTCAGCTGACAGTGGGCACCGGCAGGCCAGAGGCGGACCATTTCACAGGGGAAGCCCACTTAGAGCACGCCCGCGGCCCCTGCAGGCACGGCTCAGCTCTGCGGCCCTCCACCGCTGCAGGGATCCGCCAGGCATGCTGCCTCATGGGCTCTGGACGCCGTCACCCGCGCTCCCTGAGCGGCCAGTCCCGACAAGAATGGTCCCAGGCCCTGCAGGAAACACAGACAGGCACAGGACATGATTCACGCCTTCCAGAGCGCACGTTCCAGGAAGGAAGCGGAGAGAAGCACCACGCAGGAGAGCCGACAGGCAGTGAAGAAGGCAGGTTTCTCTGTACTTTTTTGTGTAACATTTGAGCAAAGCCTTAAAGATGATTTTTAATCATCTTTAACTGAATAGCTGACGTAGAAAAGAGGTATTAAAACAGTGAGAAAAGAATACAGCAGAGAGGCCAGAAAGGATACAGAATTTGTCAAAAAATGATTGAGTTGAGTTGTCAGAGGGGACTAACATTTAGGGGAGAATGAAGAAGTGAATCTGGAAATGTGGGCAGGGTCCCGGCTGGAGACAGGTCCCAGGTAGGCCAGGCAAGATAACACAAAACTGCTCACGCCTGGCTCCCGTGTCTGCAATTAACCAAACAGAGGAAGTTTTAAGGGCATAAAGATAGGTCTTTGTTCAGATGATGTCTACTCACTTTGAGCTACTTACCAATACCCCCCGAATCTCTGTCTTGAACCTGTGAACTGGTGGGACCCGGGGGAGCAACTGGAAAAAGGAGGCTCCTAACGTGGACAGAAGCCCAGCGTCAGGCTTACAGCTGCCGCAGTGAATGGTCCACCGCTGGGCCTGCAGACAGGTGAGCCCTCCCAGCTCAGAGAGAAAGCTTACCTCGATCTGAAACCAAGTCTAACGTCAAAGGCTGTGCAGCCAATGGATCATCTTTCCAACAGTCTAAAAATGTACATGTAAACACCCCACAGCCGTCACAATGAGGAGAAACCGGTGTTCAGGGCTTCCTCTGGAAACACAGACGCTCAGAGGCTGACAGCCCATCTCGTGAGCGGGAACAGCGGCGGCCCGGCAGGCACCACACCCTGGGAGGCAGGCGCCCTGGCATCCTGAGCTCATCTCTGCAGCCCAGGCTCCTCTGTGTTAATGGAAACAAGAGCCACTCTCCCAGGGCTCGCTCTCCACAGCCAGACGCTCAACTCGCAGACCAAGCCCTGTGCATGTTCACCTAGCTCACCCGAAGACCCCGCGCTTGCCATCTGAAAACATATAAACGCGAACCTGGACTCAATCTAGGACTTCAAAACCTTGTCAAGCTGCCTCTTCTTGTGTTATTTATGACACACAGACACACACACATATGTATTTTAAGATGAGAAGTAGAAATGGTGATTAAAAAGGGCCTGGATTTACTGATAAACTCCAAATTAGAGAAAAAGGTCAACAAAGAAAAATCACTGATAGAGGGACTTCCTGGTGGTCCCGTGGTTAACACTCTGTGCTTCCAATGCAGGGGGCATGGGTTCAAATCCTAGTCAGGGAACTAGGATCCCACATGCCATATGGTGTGGCCAAAATTAATTAATTTTTAAAAATTACTGACACACAGTAGTTTTAAAATGACCACATAGACTTCCTCGGGGAAAGAACATCACTCACATGCAAAGGCCTGTTTCCAGCAACAGGGAGGAGAGTGAGAAGGAACTCAAGAACCAGCCCCTTGTTATCAATGGAAACAAGAGAGTCATGGAAAAAGGAACAGTTAGTCATCGTGCTGCTCCTGAACCCTGGCCAGCTTGACCAGATCCACGAGCCAGGAAAGCCTGGCGCAGCCAAGCCCAGGAGCAAGAGGGGGCTGCAGGTGGAGCTCGCTGGCCACGGGCTCTGCCTTGAGCCTAGGGCTCCGCCCTGAACCAACAAGCAAGCCAGCACACGGGTGTGGGAAGTGCTGAGCTTTCACACCCCGTGCAGAAAACCCCCCATAAAAAAGCCCAGAAGGTGAGAACAGCGCAGGGCACGGGCAGCGCCGCCACCAGGGCCATGTGGTCAGGACCAAACTAACACCAGCACTGAGAGGTGCTATTGCAGGTGGATTGAGGCAGAATTTTCTGTTATTACTCAGTTCTCACTAGAGTTACACATATTTATCTCATCTGTTTTCATTGACTGTAATAGAGATGGCAATACTTCCTGGCCGCCGGATGAGCCAAGACACTCGCCACACTTGCTAGGAGGGGCTGACTCTCAAGCATCAACTCCCTGCAGGGCTGCCCACCCAGCGAGGAATGAAGCCATCATAAATAAACACATAATGCTTTGAATTAAAAAGTCTTTTCTGAAAAGACCACGTGGCATTTGTCGTTGCCTGAGGAGCACCTGCGTCAGAATCACTGCACCGCGCTGGCGACCAGCAGCTTTCCTCTCTGTGCACACAAACCATCCAGGGTCTCTGCTTTCAGTGCCAGGGCTCGCCCTTGGCCAATCAGACTCTCTGACACGGGACCACAATTTGAGCAACAGAGTCATAGTTTTTTTTAAAAAAAGGCCCTTTCGAAAAAGGTCAACAAAGAAAAATCACTGATAGAGGGACTTCCTGGTGGTCCCGTGGTTAACACTCTGTGCTTCCAATGCAGGGGGCATGGGTTCAAATCCTAGTCAGGGAACTAGGATCCCACATGCCATATGGTGTGGCCAAAATTAATTAATTTTTAAAAATTACTGACACACAGTAGTTTTAAAATGACCACATAGACTTCCTCGGGGAAAGAACATCACTCACATGCAAAGGCCTGTTTCCAGCAACAGGGAGGAGAGTGAGAAGGAACTCAAGAACCAGCCCCTTGTTATCAATGGAAACAAGAGAGTCATGGAAAAAGGAACAGTTAGTCATCGTGCTGCTCCTGAACCCTGGCCAGCTTGACCAGATCCACGAGCCAGGAAAGCCTGGCGCAGCCAAGCCCAGGAGCAAGAGGGGGCTGCAGGTGGAGCTCGCTGGCCACGGGCTCTGCCTTGAGCCTAGGGCTCCGCCCTGAACCAACAAGCAAGCCAGCACACGGGTGTGGGAAGTGCTGAGCTTTCACACCCCGTGCAGAAAACCCCCCATAAAAAAGCCCAGAAGGTGAGAACAGCGCAGGGCACGGGCAGCGCCGCCACCAGGGCCATGTGGTCAGGACCAAACTAACACCAGCACTGAGAGGTGCTATTGCAGGTGGATTGAGGCAGAATTTTCTGTTATTACTCAGTTCTCACTAGAGTTACACATATTTATCTCATCTGTTTTCATTGACTGTAATAGAGATGGCAATACTTCCTGGCCGCCGGATGAGCCAAGACACTCGCCACACTTGCTAGGAGGGGCTGACTCTCAAGCATCAACTCCCTGCAGGGCTGCCCACCCAGCGAGGAATGAAGCCATCATAAATAAACACATAATGCTTTGAATTAAAAAGTCTTTTCTGAAAAGACCACGTGGCATTTGTCGTTGCCTGAGGAGCACCTGCGTCAGAATCACTGCACCGCGCTGGCGACCAGCAGCTTTCCTCTCTGTGCACACAAACCATCCAGGGTCTCTGCTTTCAGTGCCAGGGCTCGTCCTTGGCCAATCAGACTCTCTGACACGGGACCACAATTTGAGCAACAGAGTCATAGGACAAATGCTGTGAAAACACAGCCCATATTGGTGACGGTGAGAAGGTCACCATGCATCCTTCAACAGCTGCACAAGTTTTGTTAAGTTATTTTCAAGGTGAATACAGACTGATCTCAAGGAATCATGAGATAAATCCTTTAAGAGTGACTGATGAATTTCTAGTAACTTGGCTTTGTAAGGTAGGATCCTCACTGAAACAGGGAACACATATAATAAACAAAAGATTTCTTAAGAGGCATGGCTACAGAGAAAAAGGAAAACCCCCTCATGATCTTCCAAGTGTGGAGAACTCAGAGGGCGAAACACCCATCATGATCCTTCAATCACGGTGAACGGAGAAGCCAGAGGGAGAAACCCATCAGTGGGCCTTTCCAGTATTTAAGTCACACGTACAAGAGGCAACAAGGGCATGTAAGTTACTGTCAATATACCAATGGGACAAACAACAATGAAACCTAGCCGTCGTGAATCAAGAGTATCTAATGCAATGAAATACGTGTTATGAGACACTGACCAGACAACCCCGTGGCCGCTCACAAGCTTCCTTGCCTTCACTATCTACCTACTACCTGTAACTAAGGGCTCCTTCCTAGAACAAGCCTCTACAATGGGAATTCCTTCTTAAAAAAAAAAAAAAGGGTTTTATTTTGTACTGGAATATAGCCAATTAACAATGTTGTGATAGTTTCAGGGGAACATCAAAGGGACTCATCCACACATATACACATATCCATTTCCTCCAACGCCCGCCGTCCAGACTGCCATGTTAAACGCCCGGCCCGTACAGACTCCCACGTCGCCACACTTGCTAGGAGGGGCTGACTCTCAAGCATCAACTCCCTGCAGGGCTGCCCACCCAGCGAGGAATGAAGCCATCATAAATAAACACATAATGCTTTGAATTAAAAAGTCTTTTCTGAAAAGACCACGTGGCATTTGTCGTTGCCTGAGGAGCACCTGCGTCAGAATCACTGCACCGCGCTGGCGACCAGCAGCTTTCCTCTCTGTGCACACAAACCATCCAGGGTCTCTGCTTTCAGTGCCAGGGCTCGTCCTTGGCCAATCAGACTCTCTGACACGGGACCACAATTTGAGCAACAGAGTCATAGGACAAATGCTGTGAAAACACAGCCCATATTGGTGACGGTGAGAAGGTCACCATGCATCCTTCAACAGCTGCACAAGTTTTGTTAAGTTATTTTCAAGGTGAATACAGACTGATCTCAAGGAATCATGAGATAAATCCTTTAAGAGTGACTGATGAATTTCTAGTAACTTGGCTTTGTAAGGTAGGATCCTCACTGAAACAGGGAACACATATAATAAACAAAAGATTTCTTAAGAGGCATGGCTACAGAGAAAAAGGAAACCCCATCATGATCTTCCAATTGTGGAGAACTCAGAGGGCGAAACACCCATCATGATCCTTCAATCACGGTGAACGGAGAAGCCAGAGGGAGAAACCCATCAGTGGGCCTTTCCAGTATTTAAGTCACACGTACAAGAGGCAACAAGGGCATGTAAGTTACTGTCAATATACCAATGGGACAAACAACAATGAAACCTAGCCGTCGTGAATCAAGAGTATCTAATGCAATGAAATACGTGTTATGAGACACTGACCAGACAACCCCGTGGCCGCTCACAAGCTTCCTTGCCTTCACTATCTACCTACTACCTGTAACTAAGGGCTCCTTCCTAGAACAAGCCTCTACAATGGGAATTCCTTCTTAAAAAAAAAAAAAAGGGTTTTATTTTGTACTGGAATATAGCCAATTAACAATGTTGTGATAGTTTCAGGGGAACATCAAAGGGACTCATCCACACATATACACATATCCATTTCCCCCTCCAACGCCCGCCCGTCCAGACTGCCATGTTAGCACTGAGCAGAGCGCCATGGGTCACAGAGTAGTCCCCTGCTGGCTGTCCCTTTTAAACACAGTAGTCTGTACCTGTCCATCTCAAACTCCCTAACCATGCTTTCCTCCCACCTGGGAATTTCTTCTTTGATCCCATTTCATAGCAAGATAAGCAACAAACCCTAAAGTTCCTCATTTTGGAGTCAAGAAGAACACTTCCCCCCTACACAGCCAGGCACTCAACTATTTGCTGACCTGAATCAAGGCTCTGATACGGCAATCAGAGGTGTGATCTCACTCCACCCGCACGTCTTCCCTGAGCACACACTCGGATGAAGAGAAGTGAAAACTAAGCACCACACCTACGACAGAGGTCACACACAAGGCAGCGTGGCCGACTAGGGAACAGGGTGGAATGTGGATTAGCAAATTCACATCCCTGGGCTTCAGTTTATTCTCACAATAAATGAAAAGGTCAGTTTAGACGATTTAAAAGTTTCCTTCCAGCTCTGAAAGCCTCTGATTCAGTGAACTACGCACTGAAGGTCTCCAGAGGGAAACCACAAAACGACGGCGAGTGGAAAACCTGACTTTGGAACAGCTGCTCTGGGGCAGCAGTGAACTACCCCCTGCAGATAACCCGGACCCCTGTATCTCTCAGGTACTGACACAATATAATCTCTTAAAACACCGTGTTCAGAACAAAAATACCAGAAATCTAAACATCGTTCGAGTGGAAAAGAATCTGGGGAAAAAAAGAACAGATTATGCTTGTTAAATCTGAAGTGCAGGTGATGAGAAGCAAAGATGAGGTCATCTGGCAGTGAGCCTGGAGCCCTTCTAAGAGGAGAAGACACAGGAAGACGGCCACACGGCAGAGCCTGGAAGGACTGCAGATCACGGCGGGCCCGGGATGGCCCCCAACACACCGGCTGAGAGAAGGGCAGGCACGTTCGCCCGGGGGGCCTGCAGAAAGCAGGGCCCTGCCGACAATCTGATTTCTGACCTTCAGAACTGCATGTAAACATCCGTTGTTAGAACCACCCTGCGCTACGCTTAGTCGCTCAGTCATGTCCAACTCTTTGCAACCCCGTGGACTGCACCCCGCCGGCTCCTCTGTTCCTGGAGACTCTCCAGGCAGGAATGCTGGAGTGGGCAGCCCTGCCCTCTTCCAGGGGAGCCAAGCCCCGGGATCACAGCCAGGCCTCCCGCACGGCAAGCGGACTCTGAGCCAGGGCTGAGCCACAGGGCAGCGTGACGCCGCCCAGGCGGCCGTCGTCCGTCGGGGCCGCCCTAGGAATTAATACAGGAGGTGCTGAGGGCCGGAGCCCGGAGCCCCCAGCATACGGAGCACAGCAGTCAAGGAATGGGCCTGGAGTCCCGACCAGGCAGCCCGGTGGGATCAGGCGGGGCTTTCTCGCCGCGGCAGAGGCAGAGGAGCCTCCCTCGATGGCCCGGCGCAGGGGAACTGCGGGAGGTTCAGACCCTCTCCCAACCACCAAATGCTACCAAACGCCAGACGCGGAGTAATCAACGCCCTCCTACTTAGGAGCGCAGAGAATGATCAGTGATGAGAAGAGAACCGGGAGAAACACCTGATAAAACAGCTCGTCCTCAACGGCAGATAAAACATGCTCAGCACTGAAGCTGGAGACAGCATACTCATCAAATGGAGAAACTTTATTAGAACGTTAATTCAGATGTTTATGAAAGATGTTTAAAAAAAAAAAATGCCATTTGGGCTTCCCTGGTGGTCCAGTGGGTAAGGACACCGCCTTGCAGTGCAAGGGGCGCCGGTTCGAGCCCTGGCCTGGGAAGATCCCACGTGCCGCGGAGCGGCTGGACTGATGTGTCCAATCACCGAGCCGGAGCTCTGGCGCGCATGCGCCCAGAGCCGGTGCTCTGCAGCGAGAGAGGCCACTGCGATGGGAGGCCCACTGGAGCCAAAGAACAAAGATGGACGAAAACAGAGAAATGGAAGACCAATAGAAGTGGCCCGCCCATCCCCCGCCCTCCCCACCCCACTCCCCCAAAAGATAAATATAAAAAAAAAAAAGAGTTAAAAAAAAAAATGCCATTTTCACGGAATACTTCCACCGCTACTGTGCTCTTCTGAATATGTCTTAATACCAAAGACTGCAAAAAAATCAAAAGAAGTGAATCTGTTGGTTACCATATGAAACTGAGAAGGAAATATCAACTTATTGATGTAAATAATCCATCAGTAAGCATTGTTCTGTATAATGTCTTTCAATTTACTTGCATTTGTTAAGTAGCAAACGTAAACTATTTAAAATAAAGACAGAAATAAATGATCTACTGTCCAAGTCTGGGTGTCTTTACAGTATGCAAACTTATCACATTATTTTCCTAGAGGGCCCAGCAGTGAGACAGACAAGGAAATGGAAAGATGTGCAGCTCCTTGCCTCTCAGAGGTATGACGGTGTTTTATAAACCTGTCTGCCTGGTCAGTTTTCCCAGCAGTGATATAATCAAGGATATATGGCTTTGTTGTAGTTATAATCAGAAAGAAATGAGAGTGGTTTCCCAGTGAATACTACAAAGAATATTCTAACGTTTTCCATTTTTCAATCAGTATTTAAAGATCTTTCTGCAGGTCTCATTTTTTCTGTCGTTCAAAATACAACTCCAAAGCTTCCTGTAGTTTTTTCCCTACATGAAGAACTAAGGATTACTGTCTCCTCCACGCAAAATTGAGTAAAAACATTAACTCCTATTAGGATCAATTAAACTATAAATATGGAAATGACAGGGTAAAGGGGAAGAAGGACTAAGGCAGAGAAACTAGAAATGGCAGCAGAGCTCGAAGGAACCTGTTCAGATGAGGCTGGGCCAAGAGAGGCTGGGCAGCAGGGCCAGCCCAAGAAGAAACCGAGATGACACGGGTTTCCCACCACAAAACGTCCTTCAAGAAGAAGGTGAAATGAAACTGACACTGTGGCGCCTCGTACCCACGTCCACAAAGACGCTGTCACTCACTCCCCCCCGCCCCAGCAGTGCTGTGCCCTGAGCTGGGAAAACTGTCCGAACAAATCCAGCAGCTCGGCCAAGGTCACGACGTAGAAGAGAGCACCGGTCTTTCCATGTCACAATAAACACAGAAGTGGTCTTTGTGCAGCAAGGTCACCTGAGGGGCGAGGCTGGTAGCAGCTGGTGGCAACTGGCCCCAGGCCCCGCCCCGCGGGGTTACTATCTGGGCCCACCCAGGCCCCACTCCGGTGCAGCTGGGCCGTCCTACATGCAAGCTCACGACTGCTGCCTCTTCCATTCCATCCAAACGGTTCCCAGCTCTGCACCCAGGCCAGCTGCAGCTAACTCTACTGAAACCAAAGCAGAATAAAGCACCCCCAAGCACACCCCAGGCCACAAACACCCGGACGGAGGCCTCTCCTTGCAAACGCAGGCCCTTCTTAGAAGTTTTTCTTCTTAAACTGGAAAAAAGTCTTTCATAAAAATACTAAGTCAGTTTTTCTGAAAGAGAAATGCCTGTGCACCCTCTTATTCCTGCCAGAAATCCTCTCTAAAGACAGCAAAGGGCCACTCCAGTAAACTTAGAACCAGAAACTCTAAGAACAGCAGTGATATAATCAAGGATATATGGCTTTGTTGTAGTTATAATCAGAAAGAAATGAGAGTGGTTTCCCAGTGAATACTACAAAGAATATTCTAACGTTTTCCATTTTTCAATCAGTATTTAAAGATCTTTCTGCAGGTCTCATTTTTTCTGTCGTTCAAAATACAACTCCAAAGCTTCCTGTAGTTTTTTCCCTACATGAAGAACTAAGGATTACTGTCTCCTCCACGCAAAATTGAGTAAAAACATTAACTCCTATTAGGATCAATTAAACTATAAATATGGAAATGACAGGGTAAAGGGGAAGAAGGACTAAGGCAGAGAAACTAGAAATGGCAGCAGAGCTCGAAGGAACCTGTTCAGATGAGGCTGGGCCAAGAGAGGCTGGGCAGCAGGGCCAGCCCAAGAAGAAACCGAGATGACACGGGTTTCCCACCACAAAACGTCCTTCAAGAAGAAGGTGAAATGAAACTGACACTGTGGCGCCTCGTACCCACGTCCACAAAGACGCTGTCACTCACTCCCCCCCGCCCCAGCAGTGCTGTGCCCTGAGCTGGGAAAACTGTCCGAACAAATCCAGCAGCTCGGCCAAGGTCACGACGTAGAAGAGAGCACCGGTCTTTCCATGTCACAATAAACACAGAAGTGGTCTTTGTGCAGCAAGGTCACCTGAGGGGCGAGGCTGGTAGCAGCTGGTGGCAACTGGCCCCAGGCCCCGCCCCGCGGGGTTACTATCTGGGCCCACCCAGGCCCCACTCCGGTGCAGCTGGGCCGTCCTACATGCAAGCTCACGACTGCTGCCTCTTCCATTCCATCCAAACGGTTCCCAGCTCTGCACCCAGGCCAGCTGCAGCTAACTCTACTGAAACCAAAGCAGAATAAAGCACCCCCAAGCACACCCCAGGCCACAAACACCCGGACGGAGGCCTCTCCTTGCAAACGCAGGCCCTTCTTAGAAGTTTTTCTTCTTAAACTGGAAAAAAGTCTTTCATAAAAATACTAAGTCAGTTTTTCTGAAAAGAGAAATGCCTGTGCACCCTCTTATTCCTGCCAGAAATCCTCTCTAAAGACAGCAAAGGGGCCACTCCAGTAAACTTAGAACAGAAAGTGCTAAGGAACACATCAGCCATTCCTTCTACTGAGTCAGTCTAGAAGAGGTTGATATAGTCTGATGTCTCTGAGATGAGACACACATCTGGCAATGAGTAGCTGAGCATTATTCTGAGGGGATTGGGGACAATCAAGAGATTGTCCCAGGGATCCAAGGACCAAAACCCCAATTTTTTTTTCCCTACCAACCCAAACATTAGTCCTGACTCGGGTTTAGATCTGTGTCTTACGTTTCAGGGCAGGGGGTGCCTCCAGCCTGCCGTGTCAACACAGCATCGCCGGGCAGCCCGCCCACCCGCGCAGGCGAGGCCGTGGCGCCCCGCTAGCAGCTGTGACAGAGCCCACAGCGCTCACCAAAGCCAGAACAATTTACCCGCTCGCCTTTCTGAGACAAAGTCTGCAAGCCCCTGTACTACACGAAAGCAACCTGCAACGGAAAATTGTCTTCAACAACTTACGGTGATCATCAACAGAGGACCTCTTGCAAGAGTTACAGAAAGGGCTATTCCCACTAATAACAGAAAACACATACATTTCTAAAATCTGACAGACCTATTAAATATGCCCCATTCATTTGTACACTCTCCCAATGAACACACACTGGACAGCTACAATCAAACAGCTCGTGTATCAGTTCGTTATATAAATAGTATGATATAGAGCTGTTATTTTAACAAAGGTTAAAAAAAGAAGCTATCCTGCTTGAAAATATGAAGAATGCTTCAAGGCTATCTGTCTGTCCTCCTCATTCTCACTGCTCACTGAAAATGATGAAATATATTTTCTAAGTGTATTGCTTATAATGAAAAAATATTTTGTAAAGAAATGTAATACACAGGAATAGTCAAACTCTTAATCACCCAAAGAGGAATCAACAGTCTAGACATTTTAGAACTCTTAAGAATGAACAGTCCTAAAGTTTAAAAATTCTCAACTGATGCTGCCTGCAAATAAATCTGACTACAATTATATAAATTCCCTTTAAAACTGAAGGAGAAGGAATTAAATTGAAAAAAAATACTAAGTCAGTTTTTCTGAAAGAGAAATGCCTGTGCACCCTCTTATTCCTGCCAGAAATCCTCTCTAAAGACAGCAAAGGGGCCACTCCAGTAAACTTAGAACAGAAAGTGCTAAGGAACACATCAGCCATTCCTTCTACTGAGTCAGTCTAGAAGAGGTTGATATAGTCTGATGTCTCTGAGATGAGACACACATCTGGCAATGAGTAGCTGAGCATTATTCTGAGGATTGGGGACAATCAAGAGATTGTCCCAGGGATCCAAGGACCAAAACCCCAATTTTTTTTTCCCTACCAACCCAAACATTAGTCCTGACTCGGGTTTAGATCTGTGTCTTACGTTTCAGGGCAGGGGGTGCCTCCAGCCTGCCGTGTCAACACAGCATCGCCGGGCAGCCCGCCCACCGCGCAGGCGAGGCCGTGGCGCCCCGCTAGCAGCTGTGACAGAGCCCACAGCGCTCACCAAAGCCAGAACAATTTACCCGCTCGCCTTTCTGAGACAAAGTCTGCAAGCCCCTGTACTACACGAAAGCAACCTGCAACGGAAAATTGTCTTCAACAACTTACGGTGATCATCAACAGAGGACCTCTTGCAAGAGTTACAGAAAGGGCTATTCCCACTAATAACAGAAAACACATACATTTCTAAAATCTGACAGACCTATTAAATATGCCCCATTCATTTGTACACTCTCCCAATGAACACACACTGGACAGCTACAATCAAACAGCTCGTGTATCAGTTCGTTATATAAATAGTATGATATAGAGCTGTTATTTTAACAAAGGTTAAAAAAAGAAGCTATCCTGCTTGAAAATATGAAGAATGCTTCAAGGCTATCTGTCTGTCCTCCTCATTCTCACTGCTCACTGAAAATGATGAAATATATTTTCTAAGTGTATTGCTTATAATGAAAAAATATTTTGTAAAGAAATGTAATACACAGGAATAGTCAAACTCTTAATCACCCAAAGAGGAATCAACAGTCTAGACATTTTAGAACTCTTAAGAATGAACAGTCCTAAAGTTTAAAAATTCTCAACTGATGCTGCCTGCAAATAAATCTGACTACAATTATATAAATTCCCTTTAAAACTGAAGGGAGAAGGAATTAAATTGAAACTTTCGAAAGTATGACAAAATACTTAAAACATTTTGCTATATAGTTATAGAAATGCTGAAAAATAACTACTGCTAAGGCAATCCAAAGCTTACAGTAAGCATACACGCCATGTCAAAAACACTCAGTATTTTACTAAGTTTGCTGCCATATTTTATGTATCATGTACTAAAATACCTGCCCACATAACTCTTGAGCAAATATTTGGAGAAATACTTTGATTTGAATGAAACTAGGAATGTGGACAGAGTATTACTTCGTGCATCTAAACAGTTTTTTAAAAATACCAAAGCCAACTTAAAAAGAGGGAAAAAAGCACACTGTAAATGTAAAAATCTCACTGTAATGACATCTCAGACCACATATTTAAGTGAAAAAAGAATCTACGTTTCAGTAAACACACAATACTCAAGAAGAAAATACTTAAATACTTGCTACAAATCAGTGCCTCAAACCGCCAACTGCAACCACCAGAAGATGAAGGGCGGGGACCGGGGGTCGCCGCCTCAGGCCCACAGCCGGCGCCGCACGCGGGGGTGCACAGCTGAGCTCTATCACTCCGCGCCTCCCCTCCTCCACTGGAACACCGCCTCCCACCAGGCGCGCCTTCCTCGTTCCCGGAGTAAGCGCTCTGCACTTTTCACTCTGGGCGAGAAAAGGGCTCCTGAGACTGTCCAGCCAGGAAAATCTGAGTGGTGGAGAAGCCCGAAGGGCAGCGAGTGGGATCCGGATCAGTGAACCCCAACAGAACCGCCATGCGGGTGAGCACCCGAGTCTGCACTCAAGGGAGCCTCTTCACGTGTGCAACTGAGAAAAACTTTCTAAGTGTGGAAAGAGTCCCAAGTAATGGTGGAAACGCTTAAGGATTTGGAGTCTAACATTTCTTGGTTTTCATTTTCAGATGATTTCAACGAACCGCCGCTCTCCACCTTCCATACACAGACACAGAACTGGGGAGCCCAAGGTGCAGCTGAACCTGGGCCGGAGACCAGCACTGGGGGTCCCCGGGACCGGCCGCCGTCTGTGCTTATGAGACCCCCGTCGTTCTCGTAGCCATCTCCTAACTCCTCCAACCCTTTCCTCCTCTGGCCCGTTCACCCCCAAGCCCCGCGCCGCACCCGCGGACACCCCCGAGGAGAAGCTCCGCCCCCTCCCGCGAGTGCCGCAGGAAGTGCCCGCCCCCGCAGAGGCCGCGCGTTCCCGCCGCGCATTGGCTGCAGAGGCCGTCCGTCTTCGGGGGGCGGGGCCTGCTGCGCCGGGCGGAATCCCGGGTCCGCGCCACTGCCAAGGTCCCGGGCTGCCCAGACCCCCGGAAAGCAATCGCCTTCCACGAGGTGTGTCTTCAGTGTAGTTTTTCAAAGCTGCCACACCTGTCCCCCAGCAAGCTCTCCTCCAGTTCTGGGCCAAGTTGACGATGCTGCGGTTTTAGGAGGGAAGAAAGCTGTGGGCTGGATCTTTTGGAGGGGAGCGAAGGATTCCTTCCTCTGGACAAAAAGTTCCTTATATCTTATATATAAAACTGTTTGGGGTGCACACTGGCCTTTATCAAGTGTTACAGCCAAGAATACTCGGGATCCGTTCAGCAAGAGTCGCCAGAAGCATGACAGGGTTCATTGTACCTCTCGTAACGATTCACCCTTTTCAGTGTTGGCCAGACTGTCCCAAAGGTACTATAAATGTTTTGAGTGAAAGTGCTGAGCCATTCTCCGGCCACACCCGCTGCAGCTCAAGCTCCTGGACAGAAGGGTCACGCACACACTCTGCGCTTTATTTTGTAATGTAACCTGGCGAGACACACTGCTGCAGCCTCCAGGAAGTATGTAAACTTCTTGAAACTGCAAATTCCTTGCAGGAGGAATTAGACAGTGGTGCTACCTATGGCGGGCACACTGTGCTCTACAAGCTACCAGGATCTGTTTCAAATGCATCGTCAAGATCAGTAGCCTCAAAGGAGAGGGAAAATCATTTCGTTTCTGCACTGTGTTTCTGACTTTCAGTTCCGTCACCAACAGCGCTCAAGGATGGAAACATATTTAGTATGTCTCTTAACTACACCTGTGCGAGAACAAGATTCATCTGTGTTTTTCTACAGACACAGAACTGGGGAGCCCAAGGTGCAGCTGAACCTGGGCCGGAGACCAGCACTGGGGGTCCCCGGGACCGGCCGCCGTCTGTGCTTATGAGACCCCCGTCGTTCTCGTAGCCATCTCCTAACTCCTCCAACCCTTTCCTCCTCTGGCCCGTTCACCCCCAAGCCCCGCCGCACCCGCGGACACCCCCGAGGAGAAGCTCCGCCCCCTCCCGCGAGTGCCGCAGGAAGTGCCCGCCCCCGCAGAGGCCGCGCGTTCCCGCCGCGCATTGGCTGCAGAGGCCGTCCGTCTTCGGGGGGCGGGGCCTGCTGCGCCGGGCGGAATCCCGGGTCCGCGCCACTGCCAAGGTCCCGGGCTGCCCAGACCCCCGGAAAGCAATCGCCTTCCACGAGGTGTGTCTTCAGTGTAGTTTTTCAAAGCTGCCACACCTGTCCCCCAGCAAGCTCTCCTCCAGTTCTGGGCCAAGTTGACGATGCTGCGGTTTTAGGAGGGAAGAAAGCTGTGGGCTGGATCTTTTGGAGGGGAGCGAAGGATTCCTTCCTCTGGACAAAAAGTTCCTTATATCTTATATATAAAACTGTTTGGGGTGCACACTGGCCTTTATCAAGTGTTACAGCCAAGAATACTCGGGATCCGTTCAGCAAGAGTCGCCAGAAGCATGACAGGGTTCATTGTACCTCTCGTAACGATTCACCCTTTTCAGTGTTGGCCAGACTGTCCCAAAGGTACTATAAATGTTTTGAGTGAAAGTGCTGAGCCATTCTCCGGCCACACCCGCTGCAGCTCAAGCTCCTGGACAGAAGGGTCACGCACACACTCTGCGCTTTATTTTGTAATGTAACCTGGCGAGACACACTGCTGCAGCCTCCAGGAAGTATGTAAACTTCTTGAAACTGCAAATTCCTTGCAGGAGGAATTAGACAGTGGTGCTACCTATGGCGGGCACACTGTGCTCTACAAGCTACCAGGATCTGTTTCAAATGCATCGTCAAGATCAGTAGCCTCAAAGGAGAGGGAAAATCATTTCGTTTCTGCACTGTGTTTCTGACTTTCAGTTCCGTCACCAACAGCGCTCAAGGATGGAAACATATTTAGTATGTCTCTTAACTACACCTGTGCGAGAACAAGATTCATCTGTTTGAAATATCCCCTCCGAAGCCGACAGTTTACAGGAAAGAGGTAACGAGGGTTCTTGAACCTCACGGCAGCTTCTTTCTCTAGGCTGTGCTCCCTTCCTGACACTGCTTGGGACAAAGCGGTCTTACCACTTCTCTTCTTTTTTCCTTTGCGCTCCCTTCCGTCTCTCTGATTTTGGCCTCAATATTTCAATCCCTTTACTTCTCTTCTGCTGCCGCTATCACCGCTAACCTCTGCTAGCACCTTGCAGTCCTTCTCCCGGACGTTTCCTAGTCCTGACTGAGCCCCAGTAACGCACTTTCTCCCAAAAGTTCCGTCGCCCTCCCGGTACTTCTCAAGGAGGGTCTCCAAAGCTCCCACCACCCACTTCTCCCATCTCTGCCCGGGCTGATTACTGACAGCTGGGCCCTGCCAATCCGCGAGCAATAAATAACGGCCGCCGCCAATGAGCGCGGGCCGGGAGGCGGGACTTCGCCAAGTTCCTCGGGTCCCCAAGCCGAGACCTGTTGCGCCGCCGCGACCGCGGGGTTTCTTAGTTACGGCGGCGGCCTCTCGCGCCCGAGCCGCGCGGGGCACGAGGCCGTCCCCCCCCGCCCACGGCTGGGCCCACGCCCCCGCCGGCTGGGCCGCGCCCCGCATAGGCCTCCCTTTCTCCTCCCCACCCCCGGCGTGGACCCGAGGCCGCCGCGCGCGAGCCCGACCTCCCCTGCCGCCTCCCGAGACGCCTGCCGCATCGACTCACCAGGAAGCGGGGAGCTCTCCGCCCTCCGGCCCGCGCGGGACCCGGAGCCGGCGGGCGGGCGGCTCGGCCAGACGGCGCCGCGGACAGGCCCGCTGGGCCCGGGGCTGTGGCTGCGAGGCCCGGAGCGCTGGCCACCTCCCGCCGCGCCGCTCCCGCGGACGCTGCAGGCGCGGGCACCCACCCTGCGCTCGGCGAGGCGCGTCCGGAGCGCGAGCCTAGCGGCGGCCCATCCTCCTCGGATTTCGTTTCTGCACTGTGTTTCTGATTTCACCAACCAGCGCTCAAGGATGGAAACATATTTAGTATGTCTCTTAACTACACCTGTGCGAGAACAAGATTCATCTGTTTGAAATATCCTCCGAAGCCGACAGTTTACAGGAAAGAGGTAACGAGGGTTCTTGAACCTCACGGCAGCTTCTTTCTCTAGGCTGTGCTCCCTTCCTGACACTGCTTGGGACAAAGCGGTCTTACCACTTCTCTTCTTTTTTCCTTTGCGCTCCCTTCCGTCTCTCTGATTTTGGCCTCAATATTTCAATCCCTTTACTTCTCTTCTGCTGCCGCTATCACCGCTAACCTCTGCTAGCACCTTGCAGTCCTTCTCCCGGACGTTTCCTAGTCCTGACTGAGCCCCAGTAACGCACTTTCCCCCAAAAGTTCCGTCGCCCTCCCGGTACTTCTCAAGGAGGGTCTCCAAAGCTCCCACCACCCACTTCTCCCATCTCTGCCCGGGCTGATTACTGACAGCTGGGCCCTGCCAATCCGCGAGCAATAAATAACGGCCGCCGCCAATGAGCGCGGGCCGGGAGGCGGGACTTCGCCAAGTTCCTCGGGTCCCCAAGCCGAGACCTGTTGCGCCGCCGCGACCGCGGGGTTTCTTAGTTACGGCGGCGGCCTCTCGCGCCCGAGCCGCGCGGGGCACGAGGCCGTCCCCCCCCGCCCACGGCTGGGCCCACGCCCCCGCCGGCTGGGCCGCGCCCCGCATAGGCCTCCCTTTCTCCTCCCCACCCCCGGCGTGGACCCGAGGCCGCCGCGCGCGAGCCCGACCTCCCCTGCCGCCTCCCGAGACGCCTGCCGCATCGACTCACCAGGAAGCGGGGAGCTCTCCGCCCTCCGGCCCGCGCGGGACCCGGAGCCGGCGGGCGGGCGGCTCGGCCAGACGGCGCCGCGGACAGGCCCGCTGGGCCCGGGGCTGTGGCTGCGAGGCCCGGAGCGCTGGCCACCTCCCGCCGCGCCGCTCCCGCGGACGCTGCAGGCGCGGGCACCCACCCTGCGCTCGGCGAGGCGCGTCCGGAGCGCGAGCCTAGCGGCGGCCCATCCTCCTCGGATTCCCGCTCCTCCTCCCCCGGCCGCCGCTGTCAGCCGTGTAAACATCCCGGCATCCCCGAGGAGGGGGCGGAGCGGACGCCGGCCCCGCCCCCACGTCGCCGGCCCCGCCCACCCGAGCCCGGCCCGGCCACGCGGCGCGCTGGCTGCGCTCGAGCCTCGGCAGGTGCTCCCCCGTGACCCCGCTGCAGCGCAGGCGGGTCTGGGGGAGCACTCCCGTGGGCGGGCCCCGCCCCCGCCCCGCCCCGCCCCGCCCCGCCCAGTTCGCCTGTTTCTGGCCACCTCCCGTCGAAATCCCCTCCAAACTTTTATGTTTACATGTCCCACTAGCAAGTGGTCCACCGAATTGGTACGTCGCTTTCTTCTTGATCAGAGTTTTGAACCCAGCGTCTTTTCCTCGGTGGTGGTAACTACCTCTGCGCTAAGAGAAACTTGCAGTAAAGTAAGAGACCCAGCCCAGACGGCAGTGGCTTTTAGGACATTTCTGAAAGGTGAAAAGTGGCAGTCACTCAGTCGTGTCCGACTCTTTGTGACCCCATGGAGCCCATGGACTGTAGCCCGCCAGGCTCTTTAGTCCATGGGATTCTCCAGGCAAGAATACTGGAGTGGGTTGCCATTGCCGTCTCCGGGGGATCTTCTCCACTCAGTGATCGAACCGGGGTCTCTTATGTCTCCTGCATTGAAAGACTGGTTCTTTGCCATTAGCACCGCCTGGGAAGCAGAGGGGCTGTTAACTCTGACCAGGTGATAAGTTATTTCACCTCTCCTGAGTCTCAACCTCGTTGTAAAAGAATAGTAATAATACCTATCTCTAGGGCTATGCTAGAATTCAATGAGATACAGCAAGATGCTTTCCTGGTGGCTCAGGAGGTAAAAAATATGTGCCTGTGATGTGGGAGACGCAGGTTCAATCCCTGAACGGGGAAGTTCCCCTGGAGAAGGAAATGGCAACCCACTGCAGTGTTACACTTTTGCAAATTCATTTGCAACGCGCCCCCGGGGGGAGGCGCGTCCCCGACGCTGCAGGCGCGGCACCCACCCTGCGCTCGGCGAGGCGCGTCCGGCGCGAGCCTGGCGGCCATCCTCCTCGGATTCCGCTCCTCCTCCCCGGCCGCCGCTGTCAGCCGTGTAAACATCCCGGCATCCCCGAGGAGGGGCGGAGCGGACGCCGGCCCCGCCCCACGTCGCCGGCCCCGCCCACCCGAGCCCGGCCCGGCCACGCGGCGCGCTGGCTGCGCTCGAGCCTCGGCAGGTGCTCCCCGTGACCCCGCTGCAGCGCAGGCGGGTCTGGGGAGCACTCCCGTGGGCGGGCCCCGCCCCGCCCGCCCCGCCCCGCCCCGCCCAGTTCGCCTGTTTCTGGCCACCTCCCGTCGAAATCCCCTCCAAACTTTTATGTTTACATGTCCCACTAGCAAGTGGTCCACCGAATTGGTACGTCGCTTTCTTCTTGATCAGAGTTTTGAACCCAGCGTCTTTTCCTCGGTGGTGGTAACTACCTCTGCGCTAAGAGAAACTTGCAGTAAAGTAAGAGACCCAGCCCAGACGGCAGTGGCTTTTAGGACATTTCTGAAAGGTGAAAAGTGGCAGTCACTCAGTCGTGTCCGACTCTTTGTGACCCCATGGAGCCCATGGACTGTAGCCCGCCAGGCTCTTTAGTCCATGGGATTCTCCAGGCAAGAATACTGGAGTGGGTTGCCATTGCCGTCTCCGGGGGATCTTCTCCACTCAGTGATCGAACCGGGGTCTCTTATGTCTCCTGCATTGAAAGACTGGTTCTTTGCCATTAGCACCGCCTGGGAAGCAGAGGGGCTGTTAACTCTGACCAGGTGATAAGTTATTTCACCTCTCCTGAGTCTCAACCTCGTTGTAAAAGAATAGTAATAATACCTATCTCTAGGGCTATGCTAGAATTCAATGAGATACAGCAAGATGCTTTCCTGGTGGCTCAGGAGGTAAAAAATATGTGCCTGTGATGTGGGAGACGCAGGTTCAATCCCTGAACGGGGAAGTTCCCCTGGAGAAGGAAATGGCAACCCACTGCAGTGTTACACTTTTGCAAATTCATTTGCAAATTTTGTTGAACTGAAAGTGGGGTAAGAAAGTAGGCAAGGGACTTCCTGGGTACTCCTGAGTGACAAGGACTCTGCGCTCCCAATGCAGGGAGTCCGGGTTCTGTCCCTGGACTGGGAACCAGCTTTCTGATCACCTTTTAGAAATGTACATAGATAATCAATAAAAACAGCTCTCATTAAAGTACACATTCTGGTATACAGACTAGATACTTCGTTGGGATAAGGAAAACATGTTTCTTATGAACACGGACTAACAGGGAGATGGATCAGCAGGAGCCTGTGAAGCCCTGGAAAATTCCTATCATGGCTACATGATGGCCAGATGTTGGCATCATCTCCTTGTGTCCTGTCTCTTCACCTGAAAAGACTGCCGCTGAATAATGTACAGTGGTTCCACACTTGTGAAGACTGCCCAGCTTCAACCCACTTTCTTCTTCTGACTTTTTAATCACTCCTGTGCTGATAGGGCAGGCTGTCCCCCAGCCCTGGGCCCTTGGCCTGAAGCAAATGCTCATGGGAAAGCAGAGACATCTGGCCAAAGAGTCTCCTCTGGTCCCAGGGCTCATCAGAGCAGAGTCCAGCTTCAGCTGCTTGCTTATCTCCCGCCAAGCTTGCTCAGAAAATGCCTGCCTGGCTCCATGAAATACACTAATTACAGTCCTTTTTACGTGCTACTTAGTGTTTATACCTGATTACCATGCGATACAATACCATTGACTGTCAGATTAACTTTTCTGTAAATAACGCTTGATTATGACACTTAAAACCTTCCTGGGGGCTTCCCTGGTGGTCCAGTGGGTAAAGACACCGCCTTGCAGTGCAAGGTGCGGTCTCTTATGTCTCCTGCATTGAAAGACTGGTTCTTTGCCATTAGCACCGCCTGGGAAGCAGAGGGCTGTTAACTCTGAACAGGTGATAAGTTATTTCACCTCTCCTGAGTCTCAACCTCGTTGTAAAAGAATAGTAATAATACCTATCTCTAGGGCTATGCTAGAATTCAATGAGATACAGCAAGATGCTTTCCTGGTGGCTCAGGAGGTAAAAAATATGTGCCTGTGATGTGGGAGACGCAGGTTCAATCCCTGAACGGGGAAGTTCCCCTGGAGAAGGAAATGGCAACCCACTGCAGTGTTACACTTTTGCAAATTCATTTGCAAATTTTGTTGAACTGAAAGTGGGGTAAGAAAGTAGGCAAGGGACTTCCTGGGTACTCCTGAGTGACAAGGACTCTGCGCTCCCAATGCAGGGAGTCCGGGTTCTGTCCCTGGACTGGGAACCAGCTTTCTGATCACCTTTTAGAAATGTACATAGATAATCAATAAAAACAGCTCTCATTAAAGTACACATTCTGGTATACAGACTAGATACTTCGTTGGGATAAGGAAAACATGTTTCTTATGAACACGGACTAACAGGGAGATGGATCAGCAGGAGCCTGTGAAGCCCTGGAAAATTCCTATCATGGCTACATGATGGCCAGATGTTGGCATCATCTCCTTGTGTCCTGTCTCTTCACCTGAAAAGACTGCCGCTGAATAATGTACAGTGGTTCCACACTTGTGAAGACTGCCCAGCTTCAACCCACTTTCTTCTTCTGACTTTTTAATCACTCCTGTGCTGATAGGGCAGGCTGTCCCCCAGCCCTGGGCCCTTGGCCTGAAGCAAATGCTCATGGGAAAGCAGAGACATCTGGCCAAAGAGTCTCCTCTGGTCCCAGGGCTCATCAGAGCAGAGTCCAGCTTCAGCTGCTTGCTTATCTCCCGCCAAGCTTGCTCAGAAAATGCCTGCCTGGCTCCATGAAATACACTAATTACAGTCCTTTTTACGTGCTACTTAGTGTTTATACCTGATTACCATGCGATACAATACCATTGACTGTCAGATTAACTTTTCTGTAAATAACGCTTGATTATGACACTTAAAACCTTCCTGGGGGCTTCCCTGGTGGTCCAGTGGGTAAAGACACCGCCTTGCAGTGCAAGGGGTGCCGGTTCGATCCCTGGCCTGGGATGATCCCACGTGCCACAGAGCAGCTGGACCGATGTGTCCGATTACCGAGCCAGAGCTCTGGAGCGCATGCGCCCAGAGCCGGTGCTCTGCGACGACAGAGGCCACTGTGATGGGAGGCCCATACGGGCCAAAAAAAAAAGATGGATGAAAATAGATAAATGAAAGACCAATAGAAGTGGCCCACCCCTGCAAAAAAAATATATTTTAAAAAATAAAATTAAATTAAAAAAACCTTCCCGGGGGTTTCCCTAGTGGTCCGGTGGGTGAACAGTCTGCCTTGCACCGGTTCGATCCCTGGCCAGGGACGGTCCCACGTGCCAAGGAGCACCTGGACCTGTGTGTCCAATTGCGAGCCAGCACTCTGGAGCACATATGCCCAGAGCCACTGCTCTGCAACGAGAGAGGCCACTGCGATGGCAGGCCCACACACGCCAAATAAAGATGGATGAAAATAGATAAATGAAAGACCAATAGAAGTGGCCCACCCCTGCAAAAAAAATATATTTTAAAAAATAAAATTAAATTAAAAAAACCTTCCCGGGGGTTTCCCTAGTGGTCCGGTGGGTGAACAGTCTGCCTTGCACCGGTTCGATCCCTGGCCAGGGACGGTCCCACGTGCCAAGGAGCACCTGGACCTGTGTGTCCAATTGCGAGCCAGCACTCTGGAGCACATATGCCCAGAGCCACTGCTCTGCAACGAGAGAGGCCACTGCGATGGCAGGCCCACACACGCCAAAGAATAAAGATGGATGAAAAATAAATGATGACTTAGAGGCAAAAAAAAAAACCCCAAAAACTCTCAAAAAATGAAAAAACCTTCCTGTTGCATCCAATTTGCATGTTTTGTTATTTACATGGCTCTGCTCTGCATGCGTGCCCCACGTTGGTTCAGGGTCAATGTACCTTCTCTGTTAAGGAGAGAAGCTTGCTAGAAAAAAATGTTTTCCTGATGAAGGATGATGAAGTCATATTAAAAATAATTCTCCTTTGAAAAGATCCTAGCCAGTGGGATAGACCAGAAAGGCCTAGCCTTCTTGACCCATCCACGGTGCTAGCAACAGGTGTATGTAAACGGCTGCTAGTGGTACTGGCCGCCACTGAATCTGGCAGCTGAAGAGTGACAAGGCTTAGTCAAGCTGTTGAAATGTCTGGGTTAACCTGGGCCAAGAGGAGGAGGTCAAAGGGCAGCCTGCAGACAACCCCAGGGCGATCCCTTTCGTCTGGGTCTGGCCGTGGTCACTGTGGAGAGCCAGAAAACCAGTCTCTACCGAGCTGTGAGAGCCCTCAGGAAAAGCATGTGAAGGCTGCTTTCTCACTCTCAGGGCCTCGTGCTTTTAACTCCTGATGGGTCATGCAGATGAGCGTCCCTTTAAAACAAGAGCATCTGCCTTCATTTCATCCTCACGTCCAGCCCCTAGAAGTCAAAATCACGGAAAGATACCTCTGCTATGTCCCACTTATCTAGTTCTGTGTTTCCAGAGTACAGTTCCTGGTTAAAAATAGCAGCATACTGACGGCAGCTCTTTCCCAGTTATTTTTGTAGTAGTTTTAAGACTGAGGAAGCATTTCAACGTCTCATATACATGCGTGTGTGTATGTGTGTGTGTCCATATATTTAATCTGAGAAAATGTAATATTTTATATTGACTGCAAAGCAGGAAAGAAACAACACAACTGACATGTTATAGCATGAAGAATTTAACTAATCTCTGGGTTTTTTTTTTTCTTTGTTTTTTTAATTTGTCTTTCCCAGTCAGCTCTGCAGGCAAAGACCCCTCCTGCACTGCAGGAGACACAGGAGGCGTGGGTTCAGTTCCTGGGTGGGGAAGATCCCCTGGAGAAGGACATGGCAACCATTCCAGTACTCTTGCCTAAACAAAACCGCATGGACAGAGGAGCCCCCTGGCTGCAATCCACGGGGTCGCAAAACGTCAGCCGTGACGGGGCAGCTAAGCGCAGGACAGCACCAAAGCCAGAGGGCCGGTAGGCAGTGGGCCGTGAGTCAAAGCAATGAAGGAAATATTCTCGGGAACGATTTCCCGTCTCACGCTTGTTCACTCCATTTTTGACGTGGGGCCACACCAAGGCCATTTCCCAGGATACGCTTCCGTCCACAATGGTGGCAGTGTCCCTGCCCTGCGCTAACAGGCAGCGCTGTGACCGAGTCAACAGATCCCAGAGATGAATGTACAGAGTGCCTGTTTCTCTGGACTATTTTGTGTGCGGCTGTCTACCCTGAAAGTGGGATGCCGCAGATGGCCTGTGATCTCACGGAGCTGAGCCGGGAGGTCTGGAGAGTGCGCGTGCCTGTCCCCCTCAGCCTCTCTGCTCTCCCTGCTGCCGTGCGAAGCGCCAGGTTCATTCTCGCCTGAGTGGTCGAAGCGGCTGTCTGTTTCCTACCCAGAGAAGAAAACGGAAAATTATGTCTTGCTTCTTCCTGTTAGTATTTCACATAGATAGATGGAGGGCTACAGTTGGACTATGGATCCAAAAGTGCATTCCTAACAAAGTCAACAGAAAAGGGAAAAACTGCATCCAGTCTCGTTTTCCTCTTTCTAATCTCAGCTTACACTCAAGCTTTTATTGCTTCAAATATACATCTCTTCCATCTTCTGTTTTCAGCTGTTCCACTTATGGGCAGACATGCATTTCAAAATAACTCAGTAATGACTTCTTCAGTTCAATTGCACAGTTAATGTTCAATCTGTTTGGAAATACAGGATGTGAGTAAAGCCAGATTTGGAATCAGGCCACGTCAACCTCAAGGATACGCTGAAAACAGGCTTTCATTGTCTTTATGACAATAAGACTAGTTAATCATAAACACACTCAGCACCTTCCATAATTCTTCCATTGAAATCACCGTTGTGAAAAATTCAAATTAATTTCTTTAATCATTCTGTCAAATCAGCATTTCTATGTAAAAGTTAGCAATTTTGAGGAAGAGGTGCCTGAGACAACACTTCCCAGGACAAAACAGTCATTTCCAAAGTTTGAGTACTGGGGGCAAAAAACAGAAATATGTTTAAAAACTTGATGAAGTTCTGGTCCTTAAAGTTCAAGTCAAGAACCTTTAAAGTCATCAGCATTCAAGGACTGGGGGAGTCAATCTGTACTTCTCTAGAGGCTTACAGGATAGAGGACAAACAGCAGACTGTCTCCCATGGAAACTGCAAACACTCCTAGTTGGACAATTTTGTTATGTTTGCCTATGCAGGTTACTTGTTACTATATGACTAATATGTTTATTTAATCTGAAAAATGTTTAAATTTATATAAATATCTACTCATTTTACATTATTATTATTAAAATGTAAATTATTTTTCAAGTTATTCATGTATTAGCAACTTAAAAATTATTTAAGAATATGTAAGTATACACAGATAATGTATAGCTTGGGCAATCAAAGTATGCAACATTTAAAAATTCTGTTTCATTTTTATTTGTCTTTTCCTCAGTCATACTGAAAAGTAAAGGCATTCACTTTTTTGTGAAGATAAGAGGATAATGAAATATTACTTGTTCGTGTTCTAAATTATGTGAAATTAATATTCCATCAGGCCTATATCTTGTAACTCCAATCTAAATAGTTAGGTATGTTTTACTATTTGACAATAAGTTTATAGAACTGTCAGAATAGAAGCTAGAGATGACTAGAACAAAACATGGAAATTAATCATGTCATGTCAATGATTGGTGTTAATTTCCTATATAAAATTGTAAATATACATTCCTGTGGTTACTACATTACCGAACTTTGATTACCAATACCTAGTAGTAAGATTATGGACAATTGTACTACCTTGAAATCTAAACATGCAGAGAGATTACGTAAAGTCATGTCATCCAGATCTTTGCTGCTGGTTTTCTAGCCCCTGAGACTAGAATCTACTTTTATTACTTTTAGAACCTGATATTTTAATGCCTTCTATGGATAACCTATGTATTTTCCTGTTTCACTTTAATCATTCTGTCAAATCCAGCACGTTGTGAAAAATTCAAATTATTTTTTAATTTGTAAAAGTTAGGCAATTTTGAGGAAGAGGTGCCTGAGACAACACTTCCCAGGACAAAACAGTCATTTCCAAAGTTTGAGTACTGGGGGCAAAAAACAGAAATATGTTTAAAAACTTGATGAAGTTCTGGTCCTTAAAGTTCAAGTCAAGAACCTTTAAAGTCATCAGCATTCAAGGACTGGGGGAGTCAATCTGTACTTCTCTAGAGGCTTACAGGATAGAGGACAAACAGCAGACTGTCTCCCATGGAAACTGCAAACACTCCTAGTTGGACAATTTTGTTATGTTTGCCTATGCAGGTTACTTGTTACTATATGACTAATATGTTTATTTAATCTGAAAAATGTTTAAATTTATATAAATATCTACTCATTTTACATTATTATTATTAAAATGTAAATTATTTTTCAAGTTATTCATGTATTAGCAACTTAAAAATTATTTAAGAATATGTAAGTATACACAGATAATGTATAGCTTGGGCAATCAAAGTATGCAACATTTAAAAATTCTGTTTCATTTTTATTTGTCTTTTCCTCAGTCATACTGAAAAGTAAAGGCATTCACTTTTTTGTGAAGATAAGAGGATAATGAAATATTACTTGTTCGTGTTCTAAATTATGTGAAATTAATATTCCATCAGGCCTATATCTTGTAACTCCAATCTAAATAGTTAGGTATGTTTTACTATTTGACAATAAGTTTATAGAACTGTCAGAATAGAAGCTAGAGATGACTAGAACAAAACATGGAAATTAATCATGTCATGTCAATGATTGGTGTTAATTTCCTATATAAAATTGTAAATATACATTCCTGTGGTTACTACATTACCGAACTTTGATTACCAATACCTAGTAGTAAGATTATGGACAATTGTACTACCTTGAAATCTAAACATGCAGAGAGATTACGTAAAGTCATGTCATCCAGATCTTTGCTGCTGGTTTTCTAGCCCCTGAGACTAGAATCTACTTTTATTACTTTTAGAACCTGATATTTTAATGCCTTCTATGGATAACCTATGTATTTTCCTGTTTCATGATTCTTTAAGGTTATGTGTACAAAACTATACAAAAATCAAAACCAATACCCTGCTGATTCTTAATATCTACTGAGAATAATCAGCTCCTATATTAAGAGATCATCACACCTCTAATGGGGCACCAGCTCATGGACCGGTCCAGGGTTCAGTGCAGCCTGGGAATCAGATTTCCTCCGCGTCCTGCCCCTGAGATGTTTCTGCCTGGGGTGATGGAGTGAGATGTGAGGGGAAGGAACGGTGGTGAGGCCACGTGCGGAACAGAGGTGCCGCCTGTAGCCCAGTACGTGGAGGTTTTCCAGTCATCACATCCCAGGGTAGCACGCGGAGGGTGACCCTCATGTACCAACAAGCTTGCTGTTCTTCAGCAGTAAACAGAGCAATAGCACGCCTTAAAGTAAGACATGAGAAACGTATGAAAGATACGGCCTGAAATATACTGCAGGAAAAGAGCTCAGAAACTTGCAAAGGTAGCTCAAAAATATACTTCTTTAGGGAAATTTAAAGATGGAATTTAGCTCTTCTTTCTGGCCTGTCCAAAAGCTTACCTGTTAGTTCACATAAACCACAGGAAGCCCGTTCGCAGGCCAGCTCCAGGAAAACGTGGAAGCTAAGTCAAGTGGATCCTTCCTTCGGCCTCACTGGCCTTGGTACAGAGCTTGGTCCTCCTTTAGCATCATGCATGTGCATGCTCAGTCACTTCAATCGTGTCTGACTCTTTTTGATCCCATGGACTGTATAGCCCACCAGGTTCCTCTGTGCATAGGATTTCCCTGGAAAGAATGCTGGAATGGGTTGCCATGGCCTTCTCCATGGGATCTTCCCAACCCAGGGATCGAACCTGCATCTCCGTCTCCTGACTCTCCTGCATTTCAGGCAGATTCTTTACCCACTGAGCCACCTGGGAAGCTCTTACCGTCATGGACTAACTATAAATTGTTAGTTTTATGGGTTTAAGATTACTTTATGATAGTGCATGTCACTTTTTTATCTCCCAATCTGTAACTCGTAATTAGTATGTAGGTTTGCATTCCTTTGGTTTCTGATCTTTGATGTCACTGTCAAAGTATACATGCTTTTGGAAATGAGTTACACGTGAAGTCGAATGAGTCCCCTGTGGGGACGAGGAGACAGTCTGGAGGGAACCGAGGACATGAAGTTCTGAGAGTGAATCAAGTTAGCATGGGCAGTCCAGGAATGCTTCTCAGAGGAAGTGACACAAAGTGAGATCCAACGAGAGGCACCAGGCTCAGCCCCTGCACCAAGGTCCAAAGGCAGCTGCATCTGGTTTTCTTCCTTTTATGTGGAAGAAAGGACTGCAGAAGCTCATGGCCTGGAATTACCACTCAGTGGCTTCATTTTTAGTAACTCAGAAATGTCAAATAACTATTGATATAATACATCAAGCTTCCAGCTGTGGGTATTTCCCACCTAGAAAACCTCAGAATTCTGCCCATCCTTTGGGAAAAACATGTCGCTTTTCTGCCCTTTTTCTTGCTTTTCTTCCTCTCTCCTTTCCTCCCCACTGCTCACCAATCTTCTCTCCTCTTTCCCTTCTTTCTTTCTTATTCCTTCCTTCTTTTCTTCCCCAGTCATATTTACTGAGTGTCTCCAATAAACGAAGACTCTTTTGGAATCAACAAATATAACATTTCATTTTTCTTAAGTTTTTTTTTTCTTTACATTTAACATCTGTGAAGCTAGAATGTTTCTCATATTAAGTGATGTCTAAGAATCAACGATGGCTTCATCGACTCAGTGGACATGAAATTGAGCAAACTCTGCGAGACAGTGAGGCGGAGTGAAGACAGTGCAGGGCGATGGTGAAGCAGGGCAGGGCAGCCTGGCCTGCCGCACCCCCCGGGGTCACAAAGAGTCGGACGTGACTGAGTGACTGAACAGCAACACAGAATCCGTGAAGCATGATACAAACGTGTAGAACGATAAATGTTTTTAAAAACACAATATAATTTCATCAAAATCTGAGTAAAAATGCAACTTAACAAAGTCAAAGATTAGTCAGAAAGTACCAAATTCTTTACCCACTGAGCCACCGGGATTAGCATGCTATAAATTGTTAGTTTTATGGGTTTAAGATTACTTTATGATAGTGCATGTCACTTTTTTATCTCCCAATCTGTAACTCGTAATTAGTATGTAGGTTTGCATTCCTTTGGTTTCTGATCTTTGATGTCACTGTCAAAGTATACATGCTTTTGGAAATGAGTTACACGTGAAGTCGAATGAGTCCCTGTGGGGACGAGGAGACAGTCTGGAGGGAACCGAGGACATGAAGTTCTGAGAGTGAATCAAGTTAGCATGGGCAGTCCAGGAATGCTTCTCAGAGGAAGTGACACAAAGTGAGATCCAACGAGAGGCACCAGGCTCAGCCCCTGCACCAAGGTCCAAAGGCAGCTGCATCTGGTTTTCTTCCTTTTATGTGGAAGAAAGGACTGCAGAAGCTCATGGCCTGGAATTACCACTCAGTGGCTTCATTTTTAGTAACTCAGAAATGTCAAATAACTATTGATATAATACATCAAGCTTCCAGCTGTGGGTATTTCCCACCTAGAAAACCTCAGAATTCTGCCCATCCTTTGGGAAAAACATGTCGCTTTTCTGCCCTTTTTCTTGCTTTTCTTCCTCTCTCCTTTCCTCCCCACTGCTCACCAATCTTCTCTCCTCTTTCCCTTCTTTCTTTCTTATTCCTTCCTTCTTTTCTTCCCCAGTCATATTTACTGAGTGTCTCCAATAAACGAAGACTCTTTTGGAATCAACAAATATAACATTTCATTTTTCTTAAGTTTTTTTTTTCTTTACATTTAACATCTGTGAAGCTAGAATGTTTCTCATATTAAGTGATGTCTAAGAATCAACGATGGCTTCATCGACTCAGTGGACATGAAATTGAGCAAACTCTGCGAGACAGTGAGGCGGAGTGAAGACAGTGCAGGGCGATGGTGAAGCAGGGCAGGGCAGCCTGGCCTGCCGCACCCCCCGGGGTCACAAAGAGTCGGACGTGACTGAGTGACTGAACAGCAACACAGAATCCGTGAAGCATGATACAAACGTGTAGAACGATAAATGTTTTTAAAAACACAATATAATTTCATCAAAATCTGAGTAAAAATGCAACTTAACAGTAAATTGTATACAAAGATTAGTGCAGAAAGTACCAAACCACATCTTTCCATGTTTCCCGTTGCAAGTTCTACTTAGAATTATTTAATTACAATTCAGCGTTTGCTTTTTTCAGTTTTTTTAATTTTAGGAATGTGAAAATCATGGGAAAATATTTTTGATTAGACCTCCAGAAGCTCGATGGGTAACTGGCTGTTATGAATAAAGCGTCTATCACCACCAAGTGGCTTTGTAGCTTAATTGCAGGAAGGAGATTTAAAAAAAATAAGATACAGATGCCAAGCCGACTCTAAGAGGTGACGGCAAATAGAGGTACATACTAAGACTGATTATAACTGCACATTTCCAATAGAAGAATGAGGGAGAATAATAAATGCTCAGAACAACTGAGTGTACAAAGTACTTGTGACTCCAGCAAGTTCAGTGAAGGTGGGCCCAGGACTTCGGCTCAAACCCTTAAGAACAGAACAGACTCCCAGAAGACCTACGTGCCTCTCAGCCCTGGGACCAGGGGGCCTGCAGGAAGAGGAAGGTGGTCAGTGGGAAAGCAGAACTGAGAAGTGGAGGGAGTCAGGTCTCTGACCTCGAGTCGGCCGGGCCCCGAGGCAGCTCCAGAGGATTTCTCCACTTCACAAGGCCACACACTGGTCTTCAGCTTTGCCAGTAATGAGGAAGGTTCCTCTGCCTGTAATCTAAGGAGCCCAGACCAGAGCCGCAATGCAGGCTCAGTCGTGTCTGACTCTGCGACCCTGCAGACTGCGGCACCCTTGACTCCTCTGTTCATGAAATCTTTCCAGGCAAGAACACCAGAGTGGGTTGCCGTGCCCTCCTCCAGGGGTCTTCCCAATCCAGGGATAAACCTGCCTCTCTTGTGTGTCCTGCGTTGGTAGGCGGGTTCTTTACCACGAAGCCATCAAGGAACCAGTGTTGCATCATGTCATAAATCCACCCCCAGAGGACTGACACCTGGGTCACAAAAATCTCCTTCCTTGAAAGAGAGGAAAGTGACAAGTGATTATTCATCCATCTATGTATTTACTCAAAGCAGCTTATTATTTTCCTATTCCAGGGAGCTTTTTAAGGGGGGGGGGGGGATATATCAGCTTATAAAAGAGAAAATAACTGCCTTTCTCGAGACAGAAGAGAAACACCATCATGGACTAAATTATACACAGTATGTGAGAAGGTGATCACAGCCACAGAGAAAAGATAACAGGGCAAAACAGGGTGAGCCTAGGAGGTCTGAGGGCAGGGTGGTCCTGAAGGTACAAGAGAGTTTGGGGGTGCAGGCTCCTGGGGGAGGAGGGCTCAGGCCAGGACTGCCCCTCATGTTGGGTGAAGGCAAGAGACCAAAGATGAGGTCACGCCAGGCGGGAGAGACCGGCAGATATGAAGGGCCCTAGACTTGCAGTCTGAGTCATCTGCGAAGGCGTTGCATGGCTTTGAGCGGAGACATAACAGAATCATTCTTCCATCTTGAAAGGAATTCTCTGGCTGCGAGTATGAATATTCTGTAAAGGGACAAAGAATGAAGCAGGGGGACCAGCTGGGAAGCTATTTTAGTCATTTAGGGCAGAGGCTGGCTTGCCGGGAACAGGCTGTGAGCAGTAAAGGCATTTAGGAGGAGTCATCTTCTGTAAAAAAGAATTTGGGAAGAGGAAGGTGGTCAGTGGGAAAGCAGAACTGAGAAGTGGAGGGAGTCAGGTCTCTGACCTCGAGTCGGCCGGGCCCGAGGCAGCTCCAGAGGATTTCTCCACTTCACAAGGCCACACACTGGTCTTCAGCTTTGCCAGTAATGAGGAAGGTTCCTCTGCCTGTAATCTAAGGAGCCCAGACCAGAGCCGCAATGCAGGCTCAGTCGTGTCTGACTCTGCGACCCTGCAGACTGCGGCACCCTTGACTCCTCTGTTCATGAAATCTTTCCAGGCAAGAACACCAGAGTGGGTTGCCGTGCCCTCCTCCAGGGGTCTTCCCAATCCAGGGATAAACCTGCCTCTCTTGTGTGTCCTGCGTTGGTAGGCGGGTTCTTTACCACGAAGCCATCAAGGAACCAGTGTTGCATCATGTCATAAATCCACCCCCAGAGGACTGACACCTGGGTCACAAAAATCTCCTTCCTTGAAAGAGAGGAAAGTGACAAGTGATTATTCATCCATCTATGTATTTACTCAAAGCAGCTTATTATTTTCCTATTCCAGGGAGCTTTTTAAGGGGGGGGGGGGGATATATCAGCTTATAAAAGAGAAAATAACTGCCTTTCTCGAGACAGAAGAGAAACACCATCATGGACTAAATTATACACAGTATGTGAGAAGGTGATCACAGCCACAGAGAAAAGATAACAGGGCAAAACAGGGTGAGCCTAGGAGGTCTGAGGGCAGGGTGGTCCTGAAGGTACAAGAGAGTTTGGGGGTGCAGGCTCCTGGGGGAGGAGGGCTCAGGCCAGGACTGCCCCTCATGTTGGGTGAAGGCAAGAGACCAAAGATGAGGTCACGCCAGGCGGGAGAGACCGGCAGATATGAAGGGCCCTAGACTTGCAGTCTGAGTCATCTGCGAAGGCGTTGCATGGCTTTGAGCGGAGACATAACAGAATCATTCTTCCATCTTGAAAGGAATTCTCTGGCTGCGAGTATGAATATTCTGTAAAGGGACAAAGAATGAAGCAGGGGGACCAGCTGGGAAGCTATTTTAGTCATTTAGGGCAGAGGCTGGCTTGCCGGGAACAGGCTGTGAGCAGTAAAGGCATTTAGGAGGAGTCATCTTCTGTACAGAATTTGAAAGGAGAACCAACAGAATTTCCGAATGAGTTGGATTCAGGTTGTAAGAACAAGAGACGAGTAAATAATGCAATGATTTTAGTCTCTCTCTCTATAAATTTTTCTTGCAACTTTAAATAACAGACTTTAATGCATTGTTTCATCAACGTAGTAGACACGTGTCATCATCTCTGGAGACCTTTAAAATATCATATTTGGGGGGAAAAGCAACGTGGTGACTCCTTCTCGCTCGGAGCGTTAGTCCCCTGGGGCTATGACAGAGCACGTGACCTAGTTTCGGCCAGTCAGATCCGCCTGGTCAGCGTCTCGGTTGTAGGTGAACAACGCAAGGGAAAAGAAGCAGGCTCTTCCGGGCAGAGTGTGGATGGCAGAGGGCGCCTGCTGCTGGCCCTGGTGGCGGTCATTTCCCAGGACTGCGTGATCCAGTTCCTGGCACAGACCTGTGGCTGGCTGGGAGGCAGAGGCAGATCCTTCTAGTGCTGAGTGGACGCTCCAAGGGCTTTATCATCACACCTGCTCTGCCACATGCTTTTGGATATGACTTTTAGAAACTGCTGAGCCTGTGTTGGTTTTTTTTATTTTCCCCAGCTTTCCCAAAGCTAAACACTTTTTGTTAGTTTTCCAATATGATTTTGTAGCAGTGGTGCCAGACGGGACCCAAGGGTTAAGGGGCCTTGCCCTCCCTGTCTCCAGCCAGCATGCTCAGTTGAGCCAGACATGACCTGAAACAGTCCCACTCAGCTGTGGGCGGGCACCCGGCCCCTCAGGCCAGGACTGCCCCTCATGTTGGGTGAAGGCAAGAGACCAAAGATGAGGTCACGCCAGGCGGGAGAGACCGGCAGATATGAAGGGCCCTAGACTTGCAGTCTGAGTCATCTGCGAAGGCGTTGCATGGCTTTGAGCGGAGACATAACAGAATCATTCTTCCATCTTGAAAGGAATTCTCTGGCTGCGAGTATGAATATTCTGTAAAGGGACAAAGAATGAAGCAGGGGGACCAGCTGGGAAGCTATTTTAGTCATTTAGGGCAGAGGCTGGCTTGCCGGGAACAGGCTGTGAGCAGTAAAGGCATTTAGGAGGAGTCATCTTCTGTACAGAATTTGAAAGGAGAACCAACAGAATTTCCGAATGAGTTGGATTCAGGTTGTAAGAACAAGAGACGAGTAAATAATGCAATGATTTTAGTCTCTCTCTCTATAAATTTTTCTTGCAACTTTAAATAACAGACTTTAATGCATTGTTTCATCAACGTAGTAGACACGTGTCATCATCTCTGGAGACCTTTAAAATATCATATTTGGGGGGAAAAGCAACGTGGTGACTCCTTCTCGCTCGGAGCGTTAGTCCCCTGGGGCTATGACAGAGCACGTGACCTAGTTTCGGCCAGTCAGATCCGCCTGGTCAGCGTCTCGGTTGTAGGTGAACAACGCAAGGGAAAAGAAGCAGGCTCTTCCGGGCAGAGTGTGGATGGCAGAGGGCGCCTGCTGCTGGCCCTGGTGGCGGTCATTTCCCAGGACTGCGTGATCCAGTTCCTGGCACAGACCTGTGGCTGGCTGGGAGGCAGAGGCAGATCCTTCTAGTGCTGAGTGGACGCTCCAAGGGCTTTATCATCACACCTGCTCTGCCACATGCTTTTGGATATGACTTTTAGAAACTGCTGAGCCTGTGTTGGTTTTTTTTATTTTCCCCAGCTTTCCCAAAGCTAAACACTTTTTGTTAGTTTTCCAATATGATTTTGTAGCAGTGGTGCCAGACGGGACCCAAGGGTTAAGGGGCCTTGCCCTCCCTGTCTCCAGCCAGCATGCTCAGTTGAGCCAGACATGACCTGAAACAGTCCCACTCAGCTGTGGGCGGGGCACGCTGGCGGGCCCCTCCTCCCAGCCGAGTGAGCAGCTGTCCACCAGTTAACAGCCCTGCCCTGCCATTGGTTGGTGCTACTGAAAGCCCCGCCCCTCTCTCCCTATTGTATATAAAAGGCCCCTGAATGCGACAGATCTGAAGTGGCTCATAGAGAGATGGTGTGCTGTCTCTTCCATCTGCTGACCTTCTGATTAAAGTCATCATTCCTTGCTCCAACAACTTGACCTATTGGCCTGTCATGCAGCCAGCAGAAGGAGCTTGGGCTCAGTGACAATTTTAGTGATCTCATCTGTTCTTAGTAAAATCAGAGTCACCTTCCATGGCTTGCATCTGACACTCTTCATGAATGCCAGCAACTAGAGATATTAGGTTTTCACTCTAGATTTCCTAAGATGGGGATACTGGAACCCATTTCCTTCCTACCAGCCGAACTCTCCACCTTCTACCCTCCCAGGGCAGTAATTTCAACTTGAACTTGTAGAGAATTGAGGTGGATAACATTAACATCTGCCACTTTAAATACAGCTAAATCTTACTGTAAGTTAATGTCAACGAAACTTAAGCTTTACAGTTTCACCATGTAAATCTTGTTTATTTCAAATGGCTTCTCTCATAGCTCAGTCCGTAAAGAATCTGCCTGCCAATGTAGGAGAGCCAGGTTTGATTCCTGGGTCTGGAAGATCTCCTCAAGAAGCAAATGGCAACCCATGCCAGTGTTCTTGCCTGGAGAATCCCATGGACAGAGGAGCCTGGCGGGCTACAGTCTGTGGGGTCACAAAGAGACACAACTGAGCAACTAAACCACCACCGACTATCCTTCCTGATATATCTTGGATGTATTGATTTTTCGGATCACCCAATACATTAAACCCAGGAGTGTGACCAAATCTCTGATGCTGTATTTTCTCCTAGGAACGTGTGGAGCTCTCCGCGCTCTGGCTGCAGCCAGGACTTGCTGTCTCCCAAGCCTGCCTGAAGACTGCAACTCAGACTTGCTTTCAGCACTTCCCTTTGTTACAGCCAAATGGATTCTTGCATTCTCTGTCCTCATCTCAACTTTCTGTTTAGTTCCCTTATTTGGGGGAGTACACCCTCAAATAATTCCCTAAGAAAGGCCGTGTGGGAGATAATGTTCTAAGTCCCCACGTGTCAGAAAAGATATTTTTATTTTGCCCTTCTAATTGGTTGATTTTTCTGGGCACAGGAAGATGGGTAATAATTTTTCTTTGAGAATTTGAAAGCATCGTTCGGTTAACATTTTAGCATCTACAGTCTGATGCTCAATAATTCTTTCTTTTGAATGTGACTTTCTGAGTGTGTGTGTGTGTGTGCACAAGTGTGTTTCTATGGGATGTTTCCTGAGACACTACAATGGCAAATATATATAGGAGCATCTTTCTCTTGGACACTTAAGGAAAAAACAAATAGCAAACCTATTATAAGCTTGCATCTGACACTCTTCATGAATGCCAGCAACTAGAGATATTAGGTTTTCACTCTAGATTTCCTAAGATGGGGATACTGGAACCCATTTCCTTCCTACCAGCCGAACTCTCCACCTTCTACCCTCCCAGGGCAGTAATTTCAACTTGAACTTGTAGAGAATTGAGGTGGATAACATTAACATCTGCCACTTTAAATACAGCTAAATCTTACTGTAAGTTAATGTCAACGAAACTTAAGCTTTACAGTTTCACCATGTAAATCTTGTTTATTTCAAATGGCTTCTCTCATAGCTCAGTCCGTAAAGAATCTGCCTGCCAATGTAGGAGAGCCAGGTTTGATTCCTGGGTCTGGAAGATCTCCTCAAGAAGCAAATGGCAACCCATGCCAGTGTTCTTGCCTGGAGAATCCCATGGACAGAGGAGCCTGGCGGGCTACAGTCTGTGGGGTCACAAAGAGACACAACTGAGCAACTAAACCACCACCGACTATCCTTCCTGATATATCTTGGATGTATTGATTTTTCGGATCACCCAATACATTAAACCCAGGAGTGTGACCAAATCTCTGATGCTGTATTTTCTCCTAGGAACGTGTGGAGCTCTCCGCGCTCTGGCTGCAGCCAGGACTTGCTGTCTCCCAAGCCTGCCTGAAGACTGCAACTCAGACTTGCTTTCAGCACTTCCCTTTGTTACAGCCAAATGGATTCTTGCATTCTCTGTCCTCATCTCAACTTTCTGTTTAGTTCCCTTATTTGGGGGAGTACACCCTCAAATAATTCCCTAAGAAAGGCCGTGTGGGAGATAATGTTCTAAGTCCCCACGTGTCAGAAAAGATATTTTTATTTTGCCCTTCTAATTGGTTGATTTTTCTGGGCACAGGAAGATGGGTAATAATTTTTCTTTGAGAATTTGAAAGCATCGTTCGGTTAACATTTTAGCATCTACAGTCTGATGCTCAATAATTCTTTCTTTTGAATGTGACTTTCTGAGTGTGTGTGTGTGTGTGCACAAGTGTGTTTCTATGGGATGTTTCCTGAGACACTACAATGGCAAATATATATAGGAGCATCTTTCTCTTGGACACTTAAGGACCAAATAGCAAACCTATTTATAATAAAACTTTTGATCTAGAAAATCTGACTTAGTTTACAGCCTCAGAGGGTCCTTCCTGAAACAAGTTACACTGAGTACATGGTTTAAAATGAAACATGCTTGTATGCTCGGTTGTGCTTGACTCTTGTGACACTGTGGACTGTGGTTTACCAGGTTGCTCTGTCCACGGGATTGTGCAGGCAAGAACCCAGAGTCCCAGATATGTAATGATGATTCATGAGCTGTGGGGGGGGGGGGGTTGCATTTGAAACACAGGTGACTCTTACAAGTTCTTTAAAAGGTAATGATAGCACATGTGCCACTCTAAAGGGAGTTATGTAAATTACAGGTAGAATAATGCTGTAATTTGACTGGATTTGACAAGGCAAAACAGTGGCTAAGAATTACATTTCTAGATGTTTTATGTAATAGCACATACTGATCAAATCCTAAAGACAGTTTCTTTTTCTCCCCCTGGCAACTCCAACACATGTATGGAATATATATGACACATCTGTAAATGGGAGTGCAGGATCTGGAAATTATGCATAACTAAAATGCAGGATGGATTATAGAGATGTAATTGCTGGGCTTCAATTCATCCTTTAAACAATAACAGCAGTTAATCTTGGTTGTTTCCATTAAGTTGGGAGCTGACCTGTTATCTGTTAGGTAGGATGACATTTTGATAAAAAATGTGTAATAATACTACCCTGCTATACAGTATTGCCTCACATTGCTCTTTTAATGACTTGCCAAAGTATTTCTCTTACCTGGTTATCATCTGGCACTCCGTGCACATCAGCTGACTGACTTGGGGAACCAGGAAGCCACATTACTCTCCAATCTGTCCTACTTGCCCAATTAATGAGCTGTGTTACCACCTGCCTCCGGGGAGCGTGTGTGATCAGTTCTCCTACTTCAGATCATGCTGTCATGATGATGAATGGCTAGGAGAGAGGTCTTGGAGAAAGAAACCTAGTTCAGTTCAAAAAGTAAATGAGCAGAGCTGATTTTATTAAGAGCAAAGTTGGTATTATCAGTCTTGACCACTTGGACCTACTCTAATTCTTGAAAATATGTCTAGGAAAACCTCATCAAGTTAACTCTTTCTGCTTGTTCATAGTCCTTCCTGATGAATGATTCAGGGGGACAGCCTAAGTTTTAGGTCACCTGTCAAATACTGAATTTACATGAACAGAGAAAGTTATTACTAAGCATAGCGGTCTCTGGTGAATTCTCGGTAGAAAAACATTAACATAAAATCCATGGAAATTACAATATTTGACTCACGATTTTTACTAAGCTCACATTACGAACCAATATTTGGTTAGAGATATTAGGACGCATTTATTTTCTTTTGGAACTCTTAATGCTTCATAGTATCTTCATGGAACCTGGACATTTTTAAAGGCTCCATTTATGTTTTTGTCGATTACAAAATACAAACTTCAATTCTTTTTATTATTGAGATATGTATAAGGATCCCACAGACAAAGGACTCTAAATATGCTTTTTTTTTCCCCTGAGCATATCATTTTCATAAGAGAATACCACCCAACCCGAAAAGATTTATATGAACTAGGACATGTTGTGCAAATATAAACCTAGAGAAAGCCAAAAAATTGAAAAGAGCTATCAGAGGTTATTATAAAATTCAACTCAACATAGCTAAAAGGCCAGTAAAACTCAGATTTAATGACTAACTTTCACTTCAAATTGGGTATACCTCAAAAAACACTGTACTTGTTAAATAATTTGAGAAAATTACATACTACTGGAATTTTGGGGTCACTGGTTTTTCATAGTTTTAAAACAAAAGCAAATTTAGAATAATTATCATTTCTCTTCCAAAATTATATTCAGCATTCTTATCAGTGAAGAAGACTGACAACTTTTATAATAACTCTGAAAAATAAAAGCTTCATTTCATTTTCCTTAAAAGGAAACTGAATCTCTTCTTTGTTTAAGGGGCCCATACATGTCCTACTTGCCCAATTAATGAGCTGTGTTACCACCTGCCTCCGGGGAGCGTGTGTGATCAGTTCTCCTACTTCAGATCATGCTGTCATGATGATGAATGGCTAGGAGAGAGGTCTTGGAGAAAGAAACCTAGTTCAGTTCAAAAAGTAAATGAGCAGAGCTGATTTTATTAAGAGCAAAGTTGGTATTATCAGTCTTGACCACTTGGACCTACTCTAATTCTTGAAAATATGTCTAGGAAAACCTCATCAAGTTAACTCTTTCTGCTTGTTCATAGTCCTTCCTGATGAATGATTCAGGGGGACAGCCTAAGTTTTAGGTCACCTGTCAAATACTGAATTTACATGAACAGAGAAAGTTATTACTAAGCATAGCGGTCTCTGGTGAATTCTCGGTAGAAAAACATTAACATAAAATCCATGGAAATTACAATATTTGACTCACGATTTTTACTAAGCTCACATTACGAACCAATATTTGGTTAGAGATATTAGGACGCATTTATTTTCTTTTGGAACTCTTAATGCTTCATAGTATCTTCATGGAACCTGGACATTTTTAAAGGCTCCATTTATGTTTTATCGATTACAAAATACAAACTTCAATTCTTTTTATTATTGAGATATGTATAAGGATCCCACAGACAAAGGACTCTAAATATGCTTTTTTTTTCCCCTGAGCATATCATTTTCATAAGAGAATACCACCCAACCCGAAAAGATTTATATGAACTAGGACATGTTGTGCAAATATAAACCTAGAGAAAGCCAAAAAATTGAAAAGAGCTATCAGAGGTTATTATAAAATTCAACTCAACATAGCTAAAAGGCCAGTAAAACTCAGATTTAATGACTAACTTTCACTTCAAATTGGGTATACCTCAAAAAACACTGTACTTGTTAAATAATTTGAGAAAATTACATACTACTGGAATTTTGGGGTCACTGGTTTTTCATAGTTTTAAAACAAAAGCAAATTTAGAATAATTATCATTTCTCTTCCAAAATTATATTCAGCATTCTTATCAGTGAAGAAGACTGACAACTTTTATAATAACTCTGAAAAAAATAAAAAGCTTCATTTCATTTTCCTTAAAAAGGAAACTGAATCTCTTCTTTTGTTTAAGGTTTCTATAACAGACTGAAAAATAGTTCATTAATATTATAAGACTTCAAATATACCTCCTGTTACATTTTAAGATGTCAAACCAGTTGGCAAGGGTTGCCATAATAAAATACCACAGCCTGAGTGGATTAAACAATGGAAGTGTATTTTCTCCGAACTCTGAAGACTAGAAGTTCAGGGTGGCAGAACTGATTTCCCTTGGAGGCCTCCCTTGGCTTGTAGATGGCCAGCATCTTAAGGCTTCTTCTCATGGTCCTTTCTCTCTGTGCACACACACCCCAGGTGTCTCCTTTGCTGTGACCACATTTCCTCTTTATAGAAGGACGTTAAGTCAGATTGGATTAAGGCCCATCCTCACAGTCTTTTTTAAATTAAATTATAATTGATTTACAATGTTGTGTTAGTTTCAGGTGTACAGCAAAGTAATTCAAATGTATTTATGGATAATGTATATTATTGTAAGATATATTAATTATGCATTATATACAATGCAATATTCTTGTTATTATCATATTATGTATTTAAATAATATTATATATTATTCTATAGTTATATAATATACACATACATATTCAGATTCTTTTCCCTTACAGGTTATCAAAAAATACTCAGAACAGTTCCCTGAACTATACAGTAGATTCTTGTTGGCTATGGGCTTTATATATAGTAGTGTGCACATGTTAACCACAAATGCCTAAGTTGCCCCTCCCTCTTTGGTAAGAATGTTTTATATGTCACAGCTTTATTTTAAATTAAGCACATCTCTAAAGGCCCCATTTATAAACATACTTAACAAATTTCTCCTCCTCTTCCTCCTTCTCCTCTCCTCCCCTCTCTTCCTTCTCCCTTGCTTCTTCTCTTTCTTTTTCCACTCCCCTCTCCTCCTTTTGCCATCTTCTTGCCAATTCAGTAATTCAAAGCCTAGTTAGGGAAGAGTGGAGAAAATAGGAATGTCTGCATTGTCTCTTTTCTGCATTTTTCTCTAAGTTCAAATCTGTTTCATTAAAAGAAATCACGTTCCAATGCTGTGCTCTCAATTCCTCCCGCCCTCTTCCCCCCTGGGTCCACATGTTCCTCCTCTAGGTATGAATCTCTACTTATGCCCTGCAGATAGGTTCATCCGTACGATTTTTCTAGATTGCATATACATGCACTAATACACGATGTTTATTTTTCTCTTTCTGACTTCACTCTGCAGGTCAGACTCTAGGTTCATCCACCTCAGTTCAGCTGATGCGAGGAGCTTAGCTTGGTGCTCTGTGACAACTCAGAAGGATAAAATGGGCCGGGAGAGGGAGGCTTAAGTGGGTGGGAATATATGTATGCTTATGGCAGAAACCAACACAACACTGGAAAGCAATTATTCTCCTATTGAAAAAAAGAAACCATAATAAACGGGAATCATGCAGAACTTCCAGCAAGGAACTCTGAGCTATGTGAGGGTCTGAATTGTCTGAGTGCCCCCTTGGCATGCCTTAGCAGTGGTGTAGTATTTCTGGTGATGAGGTAAATTCATAATAATTCTTCAGATCATCACTTTAGAATTTTCTGGTATTAAATTTTCATGACTTAGCTCTTGCTCCTTGGAGTCCCCCTGTTTAAAATGCTAGCCTATGATTCAGTTTTTAAAATAGGAAAAGGGAAACTGAACTAGTAGAACTTTCCCAAGAGTGTTTATCCTGTAGGATGAGATCGTTGGAGTTAAAATACTCCTTCCTGGTTTCCCAGTGCGTCCAGTGGGGTCTCTCTTAAAGGTGAAGGGCAGTGATCACGCTAGTGAAGGGCGAGCCTGCCTTCTTAGCTCAGAAGTCACCCTGCCCCTGTCAAACGCTGCCACTCTGACAGCTTCCAGTTTTCTAGGGTGTCACACAGGACGTTTTCTTGAATTATTGATAAATCTGCATAAGTGGGGGGAGGAGAAAATGGTAACATGGGCTGCTGCATTTTTATGTGTTGCACAGAAGGAAGATGTTACAAGTTAAGAGCTCATTTTGTAAGAAGTGTATTTGTGCAGGAAGATACAAAGGATACTCAGAAGAGAAGTCTTCAATCATTCATCAGTGTGTGCCTCTGGGGTACTTTGTACTTTATAGTGAGTTTTAAATATTGGCTGAACAAATAGATAAATGTACCTGGAGAGGAAGTAGAGTCAGACAAGTAAAAATCCGGATGGTCGAGAGCATCGCGCTCATCTCTGGTGCTGGTATCAAACTGTTGTTGTTGTTGAGTCACTTGATTGTGTCTGGCTCTGCGACCCCGTGGACGGCAGCCCCCCAGGCTTCCCTGTCCTTCCCCGTCTCCCAGAGCTTGCTCAAACGCGTGTCCGGTGAGTCAGTGATGCCATCCAACCATCTGATTTTCTGTCGTCCCCTGCTCCTCTTGCCCTCCATCTTTCCCATCATCAATCAGGGTCTTTTCACATAGGCATGCCGTAAAGAGATTTCCAAATTTTCTTCATTTGTGGTGTCTTTAAGTGTTCCAGCAAGTTTTTACAAGCCTCTTGGCAAATGAAAAACAAACCAAAACCCCAATCTCCTCAAAACCTCCAAACCCCCAAGTTTAAACAAAAATCAAGCAAACACCACTGTTGAGTCACTTCACCAAGTAACTTAAATTCCAGGGTCTGAATTGTCTGAGTGCCCCCTTGGCATGCCTTAGCAGTGGTGTAGTATTTCTGGTGATGAGGTAAATTCATAATAATTCTTCAGATCATCACTTTAGAATTTTCTGGTATTAAATTTTCATGACTTAGCTCTTGCTCCTTGGAGTCCCACTGTTTAAAATGCTAGCCTATGATTCAGTTTTTAAAATAGGAAAAGGGAAACTGAACTAGTAGAACTTTCCCAAGAGTGTTTATCCTGTAGGATGAGATCGTTGGAGTTAAAATACTCCTTCCTGGTTTCCCAGTGCGTCCAGTGGGGTCTCTCTTAAAGGTGAAGGGCAGTGATCACGCTAGTGAAGGGCGAGCCTGCCTTCTTAGCTCAGAAGTCACCCTGCCCCTGTCAAACGCTGCCACTCTGACAGCTTCCAGTTTTCTAGGGTGTCACACAGGACGTTTTCTTGAATTATTGATAAATCTGCATAAGTGGGGGGAGGAGAAAATGGTAACATGGGCTGCTGCATTTTTATGTGTTGCACAGAAGGAAGATGTTACAAGTTAAGAGCTCATTTTGTAAGAAGTGTATTTGTGCAGGAAGATACAAAGGATACTCAGAAGAGAAGTCTTCAATCATTCATCAGTGTGTGCCTCTGGGGTACTTTGTACTTTATAGTGAGTTTTAAATATTGGCTGAACAAATAGATAAATGTACCTGGAGAGGAAGTAGAGTCAGACAAGTAAAAATCCGGATGGTCGAGAGCATCGCGCTCATCTCTGGTGCTGGTATCAAACTGTTGTTGTTGTTGAGTCACTTGATTGTGTCTGGCTCTGCGACCCCGTGGACGGCAGCCCCCCAGGCTTCCCTGTCCTTCCCCGTCTCCCAGAGCTTGCTCAAACGCGTGTCCGGTGAGTCAGTGATGCCATCCAACCATCTGATTTTCTGTCGTCCCCTGCTCCTCTTGCCCTCCATCTTTCCCATCATCAATCAGGGTCTTTTCACATAGGCATGCCGTAAAGAGATTTCCAAATTTTCTTCATTTGTGGTGTCTTTAAGTGTTCCAGCAAGTTTTTACAAGCCTCTTGGCAAATGAAAAACAAACCAAAACCCCAATCTCCTCAAAACCTCCAAACCCCCAAGTTTAAACAAAAATCAAGCAAACACCACTGTTGAGTCACTTCACCAAGTAACTTAAATCTTAACCGGTTAGTAGTTACGTCCTAACACTTAGCAGCCATTTGAAAAAAAATTATATGTATAATTTTAAAGTACAGATAAGAAGTTTTATTTTATTCTTAAATAATCACAGTTAGTTACTAGTAAGGTGCACACCTGTTGAGCACTGCACAACTTCTTAGCCCCAGAATCTGACTGGATACCCCCACATCATTTGTGGCTCTGCACTGATTTTTCTCACGAAATTTGCTTTTTATTTAACATGAATAATCATAGCAGGGACTTCCCTGGTGGTCCAGTGGCTAGGACTCTAGCTCCCAATGCAAGGGGCCTGAGTTCGATTCCTGGTCAGGGAACTGGATCCCACATGTCGCAACTAAGACCCAGTTCAGCCAAATAAATAAAATAAAATATTAAAAAAATAATAATCATAGCAGATTTATTTGTAAAAAGCTAAAAATTAGAAATAACCCCAGATGTCTTTCAACCAGTGAATAGATAAATTATGGTTTATCAATAATGAAATACTAACCTACAGGAAAAAGAACCACACTGTAGACACCTGCAACAACATGGATGAATCTTAAAACCAATATCAAAATAAATTTAGTCAGATACAGAAAAACACAGTATGATTCCATTTACATGAGATTCAAGGAAAGGCAAAATGAATCTAGACTATCAGAAAGCAGATTAATGGCTGTCTGAGACCAGGGGTAATGTAGGCCGAGAGGCAGGAAGGAGATTTTTTGTTGTCGTTTTTGGAGTGTAGTTGATTTACGTGTTGTGTTAGTTTCTGCTGTATAGCAAACCGAGTCAGTTATACATCAAGTCACTCTTTGTTTTAGATTCTTTTCCCATTTAGGTCGCCATGGAGCACTGAGTTGAGTTCTTGTGCTATATTATAGGTTCTTATATTAGGTTCTGACCTCCCAGTCTACACCTCGCTACAGGATTATTGTCCCCATTTTATTGAAGGGACAAAAAGAATCGAGGAAACCGGAACTGAGAAAGGGTACTTCCTAAGATTGCACGCACACGCACACGCACACACACACAAACGAGAGCCAGAGTTCAAATCCAAGCAGGCTGACTCTCAAGCCTTCTTTCTTTTTTCTTGAAGTATTGTTGATTTACAATAATACAGGTATACAGCGCTGAATTTAGTTACACATACACAAACACAGACACATACATGTATAATTTTTTCAGAATCTTTTCTGCTATAGGCTATTACAAGATACTGAATTAGTTCTCTGTGCTATACAGTAGGTCTTTGTCGTTGTTTACCTCATTCTATGTGAAGTAGCGTGCACCTAGAGACATGTGGTTGCCGAAGAGAAAGGTGGAAGGATAAATTAAGATCTGCCCGTCGACAGAAGCCTGCATTCTTAACCACCATGCAATGCTGCTTCTCATCCGATTGCAGTCTAAAAGTCAGGGCTGTTCAAACTTGTGTGAAGACCTTGACAGGGGAGCGAGCACAGCCTGTTTCCCGGGCTGGCTGCAGAGCGAGGTCGGGGGTCGGGGCGCTGGCGGAAGGCGGCGGGGTGTAGAGACAGCGTCTCGCGGAGCCAAGGAGAAGCCACTGAAAGCATTTTAGCTGCAGACTCACTCATCACGATTGGTGCACGAAACTAAGAGTAGCAACACCTCGTATGGAAATGACCCCTGACTTCTGGGCTGCCGGCCCACAGGTAGTTTGAACCTTAACTGACTCAACCTTATAGGAGCACGTCCTCTTCCTCCAGCACTGTCCCCTCTGGCTTCCGCAGTGCCCCCTGCTCCGGGTTCTTTCCCACCAGACGGCCCCTTCCTAGGCTCCTTTGCTGACTCCTCCTTCATTGTTCCGTCTCTACACGAAGCAGTTCCTCAGACTCATTTCCACATCCTCCGCTCCAGCTATATTCCCCATCTTCCATTTTTAGGGCTATACCTATGCTGAGCTCCGCGTTTGTTTGACTCGCCTAAACTCCTCCACGGTACACCAGATGTATATACACCGAAGTGCCGACATGAGTCTCTCGTTGAGTACACTAGAGCATGGTCCCAATCTCCGGGGTCTATTACCTGATGATCTGAGGTGGAGCTGAGGTAATCATAACAGAAATAAAGTGCACAATAAATGTCATGCGCGTGAATCATCCTCACACCATGCCCCGACCCCAGGCCATGGAGAACTGTCTTTCTTTAAACCGATTCCCGGTGCCAAAAAGGTTGAGGACGCTGTACTGCAGGCATGGCCCAATGAATACCTACCTCCCAAATGAAATTTCTGATGCTTCCTTGAACTAATTCCTTTCCTCACCTCCCATAATTCTCCATGACTCTCTTTCCCTTACTTCCCACATCCAATCCATTGGAAATTCTCGTCAATTAAACCTAAGAGAGGGGGCTTCCCTGGTGGTCCAGTGAATAAGGACACCGCCTTGCAGCGCAAGGGGCGCCAGTTCGAGCCCTGGCCTGGGAAGATCCCACGTGCCGCAGAGCGGCTGGACTGATGTGTCCAGTTACCGAGCCGGAGCTCTGGGGCGCATGCGCCCAGAGCCGGTGCTCTGCGACAACAGAGGCCACCGCGATGGGAGGCCCGCAGGAGCCAAAGAACAAAGACAGATGAAAATAGAGAAATGAACGACCAATAGAAGTGGCCCGCCCGTCCCCCCCACCACCCCGCAAAAGATAAGTAAACAAACAAACAAACAAAAAAGATGCATTAACTAGCGCAAAAAAAAAAAAAAAAACCTAAGACAGGAACTTCCCTGGTGGTCCAGTGGTTAGGACGTGGCCTTCCAGTGCAGGAGGGTGCAAGTTTGACCCCTAGGTGGGGAGCTAAGATCCCACATGCCTTGTGGCCGAAGAACCAAAACATTAAAAAAAAAAAAAAGTGATATTGTAATACATTCAATAAAGACTTTAAATAATGGTCCAAATCAAAAAAAAAAAGAGAGAGAGAGAGAGAGCAAGATTTAAAAAAAGCTTTAAAAAAACCCAAAGCTAGGAGCTGTGTCAAGAATTTCTCTACCTCTCATCGTTGCTTTGACCACAGCCCCAGCCTCCGCCACAGCCCAGCTGAGCCACGGTTAAGGCCCCCTCACTAGTCTCTCTGTTTCCACACATGCTCCCCAAAATGCGTTTCCACACAGCGGTCCAAGAACCTTGAATAGGGAGAGTCCTGTGTGTGACTTCCCCACCCCGGATCTCTTGAATGGCTTTCTTCTTCATTTGGTATAAAATCCAGACATTTCCCCAGGGCCACCAGGTCTTTGAGATCACACGGCTAACACGTGGGAGAGCCAAATTTAGTATTTTTGCAAGATGGCTTTGGCTAATTAGAGAAAAAAAAAGACTGAAAGTGTCCAAGAGAGGTACAAGGGCATCGGTAAGGGAATGTCTTGCAAAAACTCAGGCTACCTGTGTCAACAGCCTGAGCAGAGATAGGAGGGGCAGCCAAAAGGGACACAAATGGACTGTGATATTTTTATTATTTTTGAAAGATTTTTTATGTAGACATTTTTAAAGTCCTTATTGAATTTGTTACAATATTGATTCTGTTTTATGGGGGGAGGGGGAGTTTGGCCCCGAGGCATGTGGACTCTTAACTCCCCAGTCAGGGATCCAACCCGCACCCCCTGCATTGGATGGTGATGTTTAACCACTGGACTTCTAGGGAAGTCCTGAGATGTATTTATTTTTAATGATATAAATGTGTCATCATGAAGAAACACCCACAATGAAAGCTTAAATAAAAGAAAACTGTGGAACAATCAATATACATGGGCTGCCTGGAGAAGGAAATGGCCACCCACTCCAGCATTCTTGTCTGAGATATCCCATGAACATAGAGGCAGGGTAGGCTACAGTCCTTGCAGGTCACAAAGAGTTGGAGATAACTTAGAGACTAAACAACAATAATAACAAATACTTATGGGCTGACCCCACTGTGGTATTGAGTTTGCAGTAGCTGGGAGTCATCCAAGTAGATATCAAATAGGTAGTTGATTATATGGGTCTGAATTATATGATTCTGAGTATGTAGGTGATAATTATTTTTAAAATAGGTATAAACTGGGAAATGAAGCCAGGAGGGTGTATATCACTGCTGAGGGAAAAAGAGATGCAAGATTAGGATAAGGCTAATGATGTGTGTTCAAATTTTTGAACGAGGTTAGTATGTCTGGTTCACTTCAACATTTTCCACCTACAGTGGTGACTGTAATTGTTTTAATACTTGCCAATTTGGAAGGAAAAAACAAAACTGTTGTTTAGTTGTTTTAACCAATAGTTCTTTAATTATAAAAGTATATGGATATTTTCTATCCTTATCTGTCATTGATACGCATGTTAACCACAGAGTCATTAGCTCCTGCCCTGTTTTTAAGTTGTTAGACAAAAATTTTATAAGGGAAATAGATGTGTGAGTATTTCCAGCGAACATATATTCAACCTTAGAAAAATTAATATATTTTATTTAGATTTACTGATCTAAGAGTTGACTGAGTAACTAACTGCTGAGCTTGATGAGAATTTAAATTATACATTTGTAAAAGAAGGGGTTGTATTTCTGAAACTTCCTGACCATATCTCTCTCTCTTAAAATTACTTTTTATTGGAGTATAGTTGCCTTACAATGTTGCATTCATGCTTGCTGTATAGCCAATGTCGCCATACATATACATAGATCCCTCTTTATTCTTTTTCATTGACTGAGGGGAGGGAGTTTGGCCCAGGCATGTGGACTCTTAACTCCCCAGTCAGGGATCCAACCCGCACCCCCTGCATTGGATGGTGATGTTTAACCACTGGACTTCTAGGGAAGTCCTGAGATGTATTTATTTTTAATGATATAAATGTGTCATCATGAAGAAACACCCACAATGAAAGCTTAAATAAAAGAAAACTGTGGAACAATCAATATACATGGGCTGCCTGGAGAAGGAAATGGCCACCCACTCCAGCATTCTTGTCTGAGATATCCCATGAACATAGAGGCAGGGTAGGCTACAGTCCTTGCAGGTCACAAAGAGTTGGAGATAACTTAGAGACTAAACAACAATAATAACAAATACTTATGGGCTGACCCCACTGTGGTATTGAGTTTGCAGTAGCTGGGAGTCATCCAAGTAGATATCAAATAGGTAGTTGATTATATGGGTCTGAATTATATGATTCTGAGTATGTAGGTGATAATTATTTTTAAAATAGGTATAAACTGGGAAATGAAGCCAGGAGGGTGTATATCACTGCTGAGGGAAAAAGAGATGCAAGATTAGGATAAGGCTAATGATGTGTGTTCAAATTTTTGAACGAGGTTAGTATGTCTGGTTCACTTCAACATTTTCCACCTACAGTGGTGACTGTAATTGTTTTAATACTTGCCAATTTGGAAGGAAAAAACAAAACTGTTGTTTAGTTGTTTTAACCAATAGTTCTTTAATTATAAAAGTATATGGATATTTTCTATCCTTATCTGTCATTGATACGCATGTTAACCACAGAGTCATTAGCTCCTGCCCTGTTTTTAAGTTGTTAGACAAAAATTTTATAAGGGAAATAGATGTGTGAGTATTTCCAGCGAACATATATTCAACCTTAGAAAAATTAATATATTTTATTTAGATTTACTGATCTAAGAGTTGACTGAGTAACTAACTGCTGAGCTTGATGAGAATTTAAATTATACATTTGTAAAAGAAGGGGTTGTATTTCTGAAACTTCCTGACCATATCTCTCTCTCTTAAAATTACTTTTTATTGGAGTATAGTTGCCTTACAATGTTGCATTCATTCTTGCTGTATAGCCAAGTGAATCAGCCATACATATACATAGATCCCCTCTTTTTTGGATTTCTTTCCCATTTAGTTCACCACAGAGCAATGAGTAGAGTTTTCTGTGCTCTGCAGTAGGTTCTCATTGGTTATCTGCTTTATACATACTGTACAAAATATATCTGACCATATTGATTAAGGGAAGGGACAGGAAATCAACTCTTGAACTTTTATTGGAAGGACTGATGCTGAAACTACATCTCCAGTACTCTGACCACCTGATGTGAAGAGCCAGTTCATTGGAAAAGACTCTGACACCGGGAATGATCCAGGGCAAGAGGAGAAAGGGGTGACGGGGGATGAGATGGTTACGTAGCATCACGGACTGAATAGGCCTGCATCTGAGCAAACTCCGGGAGACAGTGAAGGACAGAAAAGCCTGGCGTGCTGCAGTCCCTGGAGAGGCAAAGAGTGAGACATGACTTAGCCACCGAACAGCAGCAAAGGGGAGGGAGGAGCAGCCGGCAGAGTGGCCCTGACATAGCCGCTGCCGGGTATGGAATAGGCAGCTGGCGGGAGGCTGCCCTGGAGCCCAGGGAGCTCAGCTCTGTGCTCTGGGAGGACCCAGAGGGGTGGGGTGAGGTGTGGGGTGGGAAGGAAGGCTCCAGAGGAAGAGGACATATGTATATTTATAGCTGAATACGTTTCTCTTGTATACGTTGTCGTACAACAGAAACCTACACAAGACAGTAAGGCAATTATACTCCAATTTTAAATTTAATTTAAAAAATACACCTGTAATGTTTTAAAATGAGGAAATTTGACCAAATATGCAGCCAGGATCTTTGTAATCCGAAAATCTGTGACCACTCACAACATAACGTGATCTTATCATCGCACAGAATCATAGACTTTATAATAAAGGAGTGGGGAGCCTGTAAGCATTTACTATATTTCAAAGGCCTGCCTTGTACTGTGTGTCATTATCTGTATGCTAGGGATTGCTGTATTTGATACTGTGTGCATTGAAATACTGAATATTGCATAACACATAAGAGCTACAGGATCGAATATTAAATAACTCTTTCCTAACATTCCATTTTGCCAATAAGGAGGAAAACTGAGAACTGAGCACTTTCACAAGGTCACTCAGATAACTGGACGACCAGCAGGTTGATAGAAATGACCACATTTAATCTGAAGATATGAAAGGAGTTTGAGAAAAAGCCTTGAGCCAAAAGTCCCATTCTAACAGGAGCTGCATAGTAAAATGAAATCATACAACAGTCATTTTTAATTTTTTGCTTCTGTCCCATTCAACCATAGGCAACCTTGGCCACAAAGCAGATTAAGGTGAAAGCAAACAAAAATTCAAGCGGCGGGCTTCCCTGGTGGTCCAGTGGGTAAGGACACTGCCTTGCTGTGCAAGGGGCAGCAGTTCCATCTCTGGCCTGGGAAGATCCCACGTGCTGCGGAGCAGCTGGACCAATGTGTCTAACTACCGAGCCAGAGCTCTGCAGCGCATGCGCCCAGAACTGGTTCTCTGCAGTGGCAGAGGCCCCCCATGATAGGAGGCCCACACAGGCCAAAGAACAAAGATAAATGAATTAAAGATCAATAGAAGTGGCCAAAACAGCGAAATTATATTAAAAAAAATTCAAGAGGCTTCCCTGGTGGCCCAGTGGGTAAAGAGTCAGCCTTGCTGTGCTAGGGGCACCAGTTCAATCCCTGGGTGGGGAGGATTCCACATGCAGCGAAGCGGCTGGACCGGTGTGTTCAATTATGAGCCAGCGCTCTGGAACGCATGCACCCAGAGCCAGTGCTCTGCAGCGAGAGAGGCCACTGCAATGGGAGGCCCACATACACCAAAGAATAAAGATGGATGAAAATAAATACATACAAAAACAATAAAAGAGGTCAAAAATTTTTTTAAATTTCAATGTCAGGTTTTCAAATTGAAAAGTATAATAGGTCTCTGAAGTCTGATTTTCCAGCTCAAAAGCAAGGTGATCAAGGCATCAGGGAGGCAAATCTTGATGAGGGAGTGATTTCTTGCCTCGCAGAAGGTATGTGTGTTGGGGGTGGGGGACTGGTTAGCCCAGAAATGGAGGCAGGAGCCTGGAGGCAAAGGAAAGAGGGAAATGGAATTCTGTTGCACCTTCGGCCCTGTGGTTGGAAATGCTGAAAGTGGAGTCATTAGAGACAGATCTGGTGTCCTGAGCTCGGGGGTGATTCCTAGTGCCCGCCTGAATCTCAGCGAAGAGAGAGCAGCACAAGTGTGCGGGCGTGAGGCAGAGCAGGACAGCGAGAACAGTGGGCTGGCAGGTCTAGGAGGAGAAAAGATGGCGGGACAGAGCACCTCAGGCACGCCCCCTGAGCTCCAGCCCTGGGGGCCAGCGAGTGCTGAGGCCAGTGGGGAGAGGCACAGGAATCTGGCTGAGGAGGTAGTGTCGCCAGAGGAAATCCAGGAGGTCGATGCAGATGCTGATTTCAGACAAACAACACAAAACATTTTGGTACGCCTAATGTGTTAGTCGCTCAGTCGTGTCTGACTCCTTGCTACAGCCTGTCAGGCTCCTCTGTCCATGGCATTGTTCAGGCAAGAATACTGGAGTCGGTTGCCATTCCCTATGCCAGGGGACCTTCTCCACCCAGGGGCAGAATCTGGGTCTCTCTCATTGCAGGTGGAGTCTTTACCGTCTGAGCCAACAGGGAAGTTCTTCGACTAAGAAGGACATTGTTTTTTATTTACTGGAAATTCAAATTTAACTCAGCATCTGTGTTTACAGTCACTGCATCTGACAACTCTGGTGTAAAATTATTTCCCAGGCTGACATATTAGTAGCCTCCTGAAAGTTCGGGGAGACCTACACACCGGTGGCTGGAAATATCACTGTCTGTACTGCACTGGTCAACAGATCGTGTTTTGAATTAAAATTCCTTTGCATTGGTAAATTTATCATTTACCTTCTCTGTGTTTACAAGTATTTAAGTTTTCAAAATCATATTTTCCTGCCCCTAATGATGTTAAGAATCCATGCTTTAAAAAATAAGTGAGATTAAGTGAGGTGTAAGCCCATATTCACCATCAGAAAAAAAACAGAGAATGACCTAATTTCACTGGTTGACCTTTCTGGATTATAAAAACATAAAATCATCCTAACAATATTTTATGAGATTTGGACAGCTAACCCAGCTAGTTACTAATTACCCAGAAAATACCTGACCTAGGGGCTCACTTATTATTGAAAGTGGCTTAAAATCTATAACGAATATATTACATAATCTATGTTTTATGTGTGGAAATGTGAGACATTCTTTGGTCACTTGCCAGCAGATTCTGTGCTGTTCCAAGTTCTCGTCATTTTTAAAAAGTAGTTTAAAGACTACTGGAGAAACCAATTCAAGGTTTCATCGGGGGGGGATTCCTAGTGCCCGCCTGAATCTCAGCGAGAGAGCAGCACAAGTGTGCGGGCGTGAGGCAGAGCAGGACAGCGAGAACAGTGGGCTGGCAGGTCTAGGAGGAGAAAAGATGGCGGGACAGAGCACCTCAGGCACGCCCCCTGAGCTCCAGCCCTGGGGGCCAGCGAGTGCTGAGGCCAGTGGGGAGAGGCACAGGAATCTGGCTGAGGAGGTAGTGTCGCCAGAGGAAATCCAGGAGGTCGATGCAGATGCTGATTTCAGACAAACAACACAAAACATTTTGGTACGCCTAATGTGTTAGTCGCTCAGTCGTGTCTGACTCCTTGCTACAGCCTGTCAGGCTCCTCTGTCCATGGCATTGTTCAGGCAAGAATACTGGAGTCGGTTGCCATTCCCTATGCCAGGGGACCTTCTCCACCCAGGGGCAGAATCTGGGTCTCTCTCATTGCAGGTGGAGTCTTTACCGTCTGAGCCAACAGGGAAGTTCTTCGACTAAGAAGGACATTGTTTTTTATTTACTGGAAATTCAAATTTAACTCAGCATCTGTGTTTACAGTCACTGCATCTGACAACTCTGGTGTAAAATTATTTCCCAGGCTGACATATTAGTAGCCTCCTGAAAGTTCGGGGAGACCTACACACCGGTGGCTGGAAATATCACTGTCTGTACTGCACTGGTCAACAGATCGTGTTTTGAATTAAAATTCCTTTGCATTGGTAAATTTATCATTTACCTTCTCTGTGTTTACAAGTATTTAAGTTTTCAAAATCATATTTTCCTGCCCCTAATGATGTTAAGAATCCATGCTTTAAAAAATAAGTGAGATTAAGTGAGGTGTAAGCCCATATTCACCATCAGAAAAAAAACAGAGAATGACCTAATTTCACTGGTTGACCTTTCTGGATTATAAAAACATAAAATCATCCTAACAATATTTTATGAGATTTGGACAGCTAACCCAGCTAGTTACTAATTACCCAGAAAATACCTGACCTAGGGGCTCACTTATTATTGAAAGTGGCTTAAAATCTATAACGAATATATTACATAATCTATGTTTTATGTGTGGAAATGTGAGACATTCTTTGGTCACTTGCCAGCAGATTCTGTGCTGTTCCAAGTTCTCGTCATTTTTAAAAAGTAGTTTAAAGACTACTGGAGAAACCAATTGGAAAGCAAAGTTTCATTCCCAACATTCCATTAGGTTTATAATATTCAATAAACCTCAGGGCTACCACTTCTCACTAGCCCTGCAAATTAGCCTGTCTACAACTAGCTTGGAAACCAAGCCAAAAATTGAGTGTGGAAAGAAGCTGAAATGGTCTCTGCTTAATCTGTAATTTCTGCAATCCGACCACACCACTGTCAAGACTAGAAGAGGTTTTCGCGCTGACAGTTCAACTCTGCGCCACGGCGCGTTTGATGGTGAGGAGTGAGCCCTGGGGGCTTCCCAGATGGCTTAGCTGTAAAGAATCCATCCACAATGCAGGAGGTGCCAGAGACACACATTTGATCCCTGGATCCAGAAGATTCCCTTGGAGAAGGAAATGGCAACCCAGTCCAGTATTCTTGCCTGGGAAATCCCATGGACAGAGGAGCCTGGCGGGCTGCAGTCTGTAGGGTAGCAAAGAGTTGGACACGACTGGGCACACACACCCAGTGACCCCTGATGTCTCACAGATCAGAATGCCTTGGTGCAGCAACTACATCCAAATTTGATATTTACAGCTCATCCTGATTGGGTCCTCCATATTTTGAGTTGGGTTTGTATTTACAGCTCATCCTGACTGAGTCCTCCATGTTTTGAGTGGAGCTTTTCACCTTCAGTGAAGATGCGTAAACATGTTTCACTCAGAGCTGCTTCTGTACAGGGCTCAGCTGACTATTTGGAGAGTTCAGTTTATCCTCAAAAAAAAATTTACTTATGGAAACATTTAACTTTCTCTATTTCCTGTACTCCACCACCCACTGTAAGTCACTAAATTTTAAGGCAGCTTTTGGGAACCAAACAAGAAAGCAGTTATCATTGTATATATGGTATAATGTGTATAACTAACAACACTATTAAGTGTAGATAGCAATTATAAACTTATTTACTTTTCAGAGAGCTAAGTATTTTCTTTCATTTCCCTAATATTTGTGGAGTTCCTACTTTTGTCAAGTACTGTTTTATCAAGACAGACTTATAGTCTACTAAATTAAAAAGGTTTGTCTTGGAATTGAAGAAATACAGTATGTTAACTGAATTTTTTAGAATAAATAACCTGAAGTAAGGAGGCCTTAGTGGAAAGAAAGATACTCAGGAAGCATTAATGGAATCTTGAGCCCTGTTGGTAAATAAGCAGAGTTATTATCTCTATGGGAAGCTCTGGACACTGGCATGGCAGTTGGAGAATAATTCTATTTTATTTATGCCTATATTTGGCCATGTCATGGGGACATGGGGGATGCTCCCTGCCAGGGGTTGAACCCATGCTCTCTGCAGAGCAAGCATGGAGTCTTAACCACTGGACCACCAGGGAAGTCCTCATTTGAAAATTACATATACTTTTGGCTGGTTAATAAGTGTGGCTACCCATCAGACATCACTTTCATTACTTTATCAAAATTTTAATGCACAGGTTTTTTTGTTTAGCACTAGAAGTAACGGACTCTCTTATTTTCAAAAATCTAGACCAAACCATCTGAATATAGTTTTGGGTGGCAAACTTCCATTAGAAGCTTCAGCTCTCTGAATTGAAGATGACATATTTGTACCTAGTTTAAAATAACTAAATATCTTCATTGCTTTGGGATGGGGGGATTATCTCAGGTAGGTTCACGTAGAAAGGCAGATACACAAAAATGGCCTCTGTGTTGTGATCCAGCCCCTTAAATATTATCATCACCTCTTCTATTAACTTCTATTTGCTTGCCAGTTTCCTCATTTGAATGGATTTTCAAGTTGCTGATTGTAAGAAGTGAAGACTAGTCACAGCCAGTGCTACCCTTTTTTCTACAATTAGTATTTCTAATCACATCAGACATGTTTTCAGTATCTAGAGAGGAGGCCTGCTCCCTACAGCTATCATGAGCCATTAACTTTAATTAAAATTTACAAGTCTAATGTTGTTACATCTGCTAAATGCATTAACTTCCATGTTAATTACCAAAATGTTAATGTTGCATTAAAATTATGTTCCCTTTTGACAGTTCATCTATAGTTTAATTATTTATTTTGTTGGGGAATATGTTCTAAAAACTGAAAAGAGAGTAGACTAGGAAGTCAAATTAGAGAAAATGATCCAAAGAAGCAAGACTTCTAAGGAGGAAACCCTATAGTTCAGATAAAGATGACCAAAGCACACGAGTATGTTTACCCTGTATTGAAAAAAATAGGTCTTCTCATCTTATATCTAAATTTTTTAGAATAATGCTTCCCTTTTTTTGCAGCTAGTTTATAGTGAAAGCACTAATATTCAAGCTCGATTCCTCCACTCTCAAGAGTTTACAAGGCTACACATTCCTTTATCCATATAAATCATTTAAAGAGAAAACTTCAGTTTAAAAAAAAAAGCCTTCTGCGTTTTCTATCTAAATGCTTTTTTTTTTTTTTCTTGAAAACAGATTTGTTTCACGAAGTAGCCAGTATACTTTGGAGCAAATAAAAACAACATAAGGAAATTCTCAAAGATCTACAGGCATCCTTGTGAAGCAGCTAAGTATGGCTATTGTTAAGACAGCTCACATTTCACCGAAAGGGATTCAACTATAAGAATACTAATATTTCATAACGGTATCTTCTTGTCATGAGTGCACTTGCTGCATGACCTTTAAATATGTAAGTCTATGTACATGACTTAATTTTGAAATGGGATGAACCCCCTAAAACAAAATCTTAGTTGAACAAAATCTTAGTCCAGTTTATACATCACAGAGACCTAGAACCACGCCCAGTGGATGGTAGGTCCGCAGTAAATATATGACAGTTGCTTGAATGCCTCTTGAGATTTCTCCTTTTGCTTCTAGTTTGTATGTGGCCCTTTCTTTACCCATTCATCTGTTAATGGGCACGTAGGATGCTTCCATATCTTGCCAATTTTAAGGAATGCCTCTGTGAACACTGGGGATCAAATGAGTGATTTTGTTTCCTCCAACCTAAGTACCCAGAAGTAGAATTGCTGGATCATATAGTAGTTCTATGTTTAATTTTCTGAGAAACCGCCACACAATTTTGACACTGGCTGTACCAGTTTACATTCCCACCAACAGCATATGAAGTTCCCTTTGCTCCGCAGCCTCACGGCATTTTTTGCTGTCTTTCTGATAACACTGGCTCTGACAGGAACGAGGTGATACCTCATTGGAGTTTTGATTTACATTTCCCTGATGATTAGAGATGCTGAACATCTTTTCATGTGTCTGCTGGACATCTGTATACTTTGAAAATATGTCTATTCAGATCTTCTGCCCATTTTTAATCAGATAGTTTTTAATCTGAGTTATGAGCTCTTGTATATTTTCAGTATTAATCCCTTTGTAAGGTCTGGTCCCGAGGCCCCCCTTCCCCCACTTCCTACCTCCCTGACACAAGAAAGACCTTGACTAGAAGGCCCCTCATGCCAAATTGAACAAGGCCAATGAAAACCAGCCATGACACCAACGGAGGACCACCCTGCCCCCGCCAAAATTTCTCGCTGGACAAAGGAAAGCTGAAACTGCCCAATTTGCTAACACCCCAACACCTGGCCTCAAACAATCAGGTCGACGGCGCCACAACCTGGCCAGGAGCTCTGCTGACCACGTCACCTTACCTATAAAGGGTATCCTCCCAGTCTTTGTGTGCGCTTTCCCTCACTCCCTCTCTCCTCTCCTCCCCGTGAGGGACGCCCGAGAGCGCCCGTCCAATAAAGCCTGCTCTGCCTCACCAATTCCCATCCTCCTCTCTCATTTTAAAACACCTGGCAGGGACTAACCTTACACCCTTATCAGATACAGTTTGCAAATATCTTCTCTCACTCAGTAGGCAGACTTTTAGCTTCTTTGGTGGTTTTCTTCTCTATGCAAACAATTTTTAGTTTAAAGTCTCATTTGTTTAACTTTGCACCCAACATAGGAACACCTATATACGTATAAAGCAACTATTAAATGATGTAAAGGGAGAAATCGACAGTAATACAATTAAAGTAGGAGTCTTTTAACTAAAAACTTCCCTGAGTGAAGGAAACAGACATTCAAGTCCAGGATTGTCTCCTTAGGCAAGGGAAACAAAAGCTAAATTAAATATTTATTTATTTATTTGGCTGTATTGGTCTTAGTCGAGGCTTGAGGGCTTCCTCGCTCTGTGGCAGGTGAGATTTTAGTTCCCGACCAAGGACTGAACCTGTGTCCCCTGCACAGCAAGACTTAACCAGTGGACAACCAGAGAAGTCCTTGCTGTGATTATTACTACTAAAAATATAAGCTAACGAGAGAGAGAGAAGGGACATCAGAAGGAGCACTTAAAGAGAAAGAAAGCAAAAGGAAAAGCCTCATTCTATAAAGAACAGTCGTAGTCGGAACAGTTGAGAAAATTATCTGGAAAGACAGAAGATTCTAGTTAACGAATGATCTCTAAGTCATTATAGTACATTATGGGGTAGTTTTTGATGAGAACCAAGTTTTACACAGTGGATCATAAAGTCACTTTGCCTAAGAATCACCTGAGAAGACTGTTTAAATGCATGATCCCAAGACCTTTTCTCCAAAAATGTTATTCCGTAGAACTGGGCTGTTGGCTTTGGAATCTATTTTCATCAAGCTGACCACCCTGGTCAGCCAGTCCCTGGACCACCCTTGGAGATGTCTGTGCTGGACCACGACTCTGGCCGGTTGAGCAGGCGACTGGAGGTGAGCAGACCAAGGCTGTGAGACACTGACTCACTCACATGGTCGTTGACGTCACTCAGGGGGAGACCAGACAGGGTGGTGGACGGGCAGGTGCAGTGATGGGGAGGCACGAGGGTTCTTGGGGACAGGGAGGAGCTGGGGTGAAGGCAGGGGGTTCACCGGATGGCCAGAGTCTTAGAGGAGCAGAAGTGTTTCAAGAAGACGAGGAAGTCATCTTTCAAAAGCCAGGCAGACACTAACATGTAAAGGAAATACTCCGAACATCAGAAAATCAAACGCGTCCATTGAAGAAAGTTGCTGGGGAGGTCATGTAAGCCGGCGGAGAAACTGGTTTGGGTTAAGGAGTGGGATGTGGGCTTCCCTGGTGTCTCTTGCCTTCTTGCTCAGTGCGAGAAGCCCAGGTTGGATCCCTGGGTCGGGAAGATCCCCTGGAGAAGGGAATAGCCACCCACTCCAGTCTTCTCACCTGGAGCATGCCATGGACAGAGGAGCCTGGCGGGCTATGGTCCATAGGGCTGCAGAGTTAGACATGACTGAAGCAACGTAGCACACACACATATACACATATACCTCAATCATTTCACTGTACTGGAGAAATTAGCACAGCACTGCCTACCAACTATACTTCAATAAAGAGAAATAGTGATCGAAAAAGAGAGAACTATACTGAGTGGGGATGAAAGAGAGTTTTAGGAGAAAGAAACGTCTGAAACAGAGAGGCTGACGGTGTTGGAAAGGGTATGGATGAAACAAACTGGAGGAATGAAGGATTTGGCAGGCTGAGGAGGGGAGCTGGGGAATAAACTACGCTGGAGGAGGAAAGTGTCTTCCTCTAACACCAGGCGGTGAGTGGGAATCAATATAAATAAGTTTTTCAGTGGAGGATCATTAAGTTCAGGAAGTGATACCTCCTGACCTCTGTCTTATTGTGACTTAAGAAGGAAGCCTGTGTTCAGACATAGAGAAGGAAAAGCTGTTGGGAGGAGCAGAATAAGTTTCTTAAGGACAATTGGAGAGTTCAAACATGCAGACAAGATTCTGGGTGATCATCTTCCATTTTAAAAGCACATCATCCCCAATTTAATTTTATCTACTATTAACATCATTAGGACTGTCAGTGAATAAGACAGAACATAGACATCAGCTCAGGCAGTGGAAACTTGGGATAAAATTATGCTGAAGAGTGGAGATATTTTTATTCACTTATTGATTAACACAGGGATTATTTTAGGGAGAAATCTTTGTTGGGAAAATGGATTTAAAGAATTCCCTTGGTATTTGGAGACCTGGAGTGTCCTCCACATGGGTGGAACTGATCTACTGAATACAAGGACAAGAGCATCTTTGTTTCTTGTAAAGGGAAGAAGAAAATGAGAAGAAACGAAGTGCAAAGAAGACAACAAACTGAGCAAAGACCGCATTCTTTTCTTTGTGAACTTCAAATCTTTAGTGAAACTTCTAAACTTCTTAAATGGTTGGTAAAAGTAGGTTTGGTTTTGTTTTCAGATATGCTCATGATGGGCTGTGATTCTGAGCTAGGTTGATGCAAGTTGAAGCTGTGAATGTGCACCAAGGATCCCAGAGACGCCCAGGCCTGGAAGGCTCTGGGCTGCTCTGCAGGCTCACTTGAACGTCTCTCAGAGGGCATATTTGCGGCGAACATATGTACTTTTCTGGTCATCTCGTACTGGAGAAATTAGCACAGCACTGCCTACCAACTATACTTCAATAAAGAGAAATAGTGATCGAAAAAGAGAGAACTATACTGAGTGGGGATGAAAGAGAGTTTTAGGAGAAAGAAACGTCTGAAACAGAGAGGCTGACGGTGTTGGAAAGGGTATGGATGAAACAAACTGGAGGAATGAAGGATTTGGCAGGCTGAGGAGGGGAGCTGGGGAATAAACTACGCTGGAGGAGGAAAGTGTCTTCCTCTAACACCAGGCGGTGAGTGGGAATCAATATAAATAAGTTTTTCAGTGGAGGATCATTAAGTTCAGGAAGTGATACCTCCTGACCTCTGTCTTATTGTGACTTAAGAAGGAAGCCTGTGTTCAGACATAGAGAAGGAAAAGCTGTTGGGAGGAGCAGAATAAGTTTCTTAAGGACAATTGGAGAGTTCAAACATGCAGACAAGATTCTGGGTGATCATCTTCCATTTTAAAAGCACATCATCCCCAATTTAATTTTATCTACTATTAACATCATTAGGACTGTCAGTGAATAAGACAGAACATAGACATCAGCTCAGGCAGTGGAAACTTGGGATAAAATTATGCTGAAGAGTGGAGATATTTTTATTCACTTATTGATTAACACAGGGATTATTTTAGGGAGAAATCTTTGTTGGGAAAATGGATTTAAAGAATTCCCTTGGTATTTGGAGACCTGGAGTGTCCTCCACATGGGTGGAACTGATCTACTGAATACAAGGACAAGAGCATCTTTGTTTCTTGTAAAGGGAAGAAGAAAATGAGAAGAAACGAAGTGCAAAGAAGACAACAAACTGAGCAAAGACCGCATTCTTTTCTTTGTGAACTTCAAATCTTTAGTGAAACTTCTAAACTTCTTAAATGGTTGGTAAAAGTAGGTTTGGTTTTGTTTTCAGATATGCTCATGATGGGCTGTGATTCTGAGCTAGGTTGATGCAAGTTGAAGCTGTGAATGTGCACCAAGGATCCCAGAGACGCCCAGGCCTGGAAGGCTCTGGGCTGCTCTGCAGGCTCACTTGAACGTCTCTCAGAGGGCATATTTGCCGGCGAACATATGTACTTTTCTGGTCATCCTCTTACATTTATTAAAGTAATAGCAGAAATGACAAGTCATATGGGTAAAATAAAATGTAAACCAGAAAAAAATGTAAACCAGTTTTCATTTACCATGACACATAACCATTTAGTTCATAGAAATGATTCTTGGGGCTCGACTCTATGGGCACAGTGTCTCTATAATGTTCAGCTCTCTGTTTTTCATTCAAATCTATGTGGCTTTTTCTTTCAGGGACTGGCAGTACACTATCCAACAAGAGAATACTGGTTGTAAGCATTGAACATCCATATACTGTAGGAAACCCTCCTTTTAGCTGTGTGTTGCTTTGACATTACATATAACAAAATAGTAAATACACCTGTAAGATGGAGAGAGTTATGATGATCATTCCATGAACAATTTTGGTTGTTTGAGAAAAAATAATGCTGTTCTATTGGTGCCATTTCCAGCTCTGGACTCTGGGCGGTCTGGGTTATTTTCATCCAAATTCACTATGGTATAATTACATCCTCCTGACCACCTGTGAGGAAGCCAGGAAGCATGTTGGCCTTATTGTTCCAGAGACAAGTGATATGACCAGGGCCACATGTGTTCAGTTATTCAGAGCTTCTCAACCCAGGTATTCTGCAAATAGGAGCGTGTTGAAAATTCCAGATCCCCACTTCGACTGCAGTCTTCATTACACACATACACAAGCAGGGAGCAGCTGCTGCTAGGTACCCCCAAATTACCATTTTTACCATACTCTGATGGGCTTCCCAAGTGGTTCAGTGGTAAAGAGCCCAGATTCTGTCCTCCAATGACAGAGGAGCCTGGCAGGCTGCAGTTCATTGGGTCTCAGAGACTAGAACACAAGACTGAAGCGACTTAGCATGCCCGTGTGCCCTATGGGGTTTTGTTAGAGAAGCCTGAATTAGTGAACACAGATTCCTTTATTCCAGAATATCAGACCCTCACTACGTGCTTGTCACTTCTCTTATCCAGTGTGCATACCCAAGTTGTTCAGTTGCATCCGACACTTTGTGAGCCCACAGACTGTAGCCCGCCGGGCTCCTCTCTCCACTAGATTTCCCAGGCAAGAATACTGCAGTGGGTGGCCATGTCCTCCTCCAGGGGATCTTCCGACCCAGAGACTGAACCCTCATCTCTTTAGTCTTCTGCATTGGCAGACGGGTTCTTTACCACGAATGCCACCTGGGAAGTCTTATGCAGAGATGAGTCTATTTCTCCACACCTTGAATCTGGGCTCTAGTTTTTGTGACTGGCTAAGACCAACAGAATGTGGCAGAAGGGATGCTGCCTAATTCCAGAGCCCAGGTCTTCAAAGCCCTCATCATGTCCATCTTGAGCCTCTTGGAGTGGCTCCCCTAGGCTACCAATGAATAGAGAATTCCAGGACAGGAAGTGGCTTGCAAGAAGGGTTCTGGGTGCTGTGTGACGGTCTGGAAGGGTGGGATGGGGGGGATATACATATGATTAATCTTGGCACATACATGTCTGTTAACAACAAAACTCTGTGAAAGTTAAAAGTAAAATAAAAGTTTAAAAAAAAAAAAAAAGGTCCCAACTCTGCCAGCTAAGAACAGAAAGCAGATGTAGCTGCATGAAGGAGGCCAGGTGAAACCAGCTAACCCACAGAACTGTGAGAAAGTGTTGTCACCGCTTTAAGTCACTATGTTTGGGGGTGTTTGTTATCTAGTATGTGGCACTAGATAGCTGAGACCACTAGGGAGATGCTGGGTATGTGCAGAGCTGCTGATTATTTTCTCAGTCACAAACTTGGAAGAAATTTTTAGATTTTTTCTGCCTCTCCTTGGGTTCTTAGATTTACTGACCTTTTCTGAAAACCACTTTCAAAGGTGCAAATAGTTTGCTTTTGGCAACAGTTCAGTTATGCACTTTTTTCCAAGTGGGAAACAGTATAGATGACTTAAGATTGTTCCTTTTGACAACAAAAAGTTATTGAGAAAATGCACGGAATGAATTCATCCCAGTACCTTTTCTGTTTTTAAGTTGTCTCTTCTCTTCTTCCAGGAGAAAGGGTGTGAATAGTGATGGATTAATTTTCCCTTAGATACACTTGAGCTCATTTTAGAATTATTTTAATCCACACGTGTTTAATGCAGAATAATAGTTAAAGAATAATCTTCAAGAACAGGATAAGAGAAAGGAAATTTTAGAGAAATCTGTTTTTTCTAAGACTGTAGCTGAAGGCAGCCTTATTCCTGTGTATTGTTAAGTTTCGTAGGTTTAATTGCCTGGAGCAGGTCTTCTAAAGTCAAGTTTACTAAAATATGGGCCTATGGGACCATATTTTCTGGAAACAAATACTTTTCAAACATCTCATTTTATAATTTAGCTGTATCCGGGCTCTGCAGAATGTGAACATTTTAAGAATTAAACCATTGATCTGAAAATAAAGTGATATCAAATATACAACTCCTGCAAGTCGCCCAAATTAAGGTAATTTTTTGCACATTTAAATGTTACAACCATTCCTAACTTCCCCCCAGGCCCCACCTCATGAGCTTTTTAGCTCTTAAAACTGTCTGGAAACCAAACTGTACTTTAAAAATTATTTTTATGGGGAGAAAAATGAAAACACATTTCACTTTTCTTTCTGTGAGACTGGGCACCTCCGCCTGACTCCTGTAGCTTGCCGGACACCAGGAACCTGCGGCTCAGCCTCTGCACGGCCCCCTACATGCACCAAGGACAACAGTCGGACACCCTTTGTTTTCTAACCCCAGAATTACTCTTCCAAATGACCAAGACGCCTGCCCGCATCGCAACTCCAGCTTAACTCTGCTGTCCTCAGCAGTCTCTGCTGCTCTTTTCTTTTTAATCCCACATGAGCTTAAGTAGCTTCACTTGAACTCTTCCCGAGTAAGCCCAGACCTGTTTCTCTCATCAAGAACAGGGTGGGAGCAGGGGTGGCGGTCCTTGTCAGAATAAATTACAATTTTGGCAAGCTTCTGTGTCTCTAACCCACTTAGGAACTCGAATATTGCCTTGTAAAGCACTGCAGGCTTCTATTATGACTTAATTATGAGGCCAAAATAAGGACACCATTTTATAGGTGCCTTGAAGGTATCTACATAAGATTTCTATCTTGGAACATATCAAAAAGAGATTAAATTTTTCTTAGCCACCAGTGGGCTGGTTCTGATGACACCAGCTCAGCAGACTGGGGCGGGACGCCAGTCTCAAGGTCCCAGGGAAAGTCACACTGCACATTTTCTTTGTCTGCTTTCTGCTCTCCTCAGTGAAATGTTCACACACCTCACGCCCAAGCCAGGAGACGGCGGTTCCCACTGTTACAACCAACTACATCTGGGTCCCAGGAGAGGGGCTCGTGACGATGAATTCATGATACTGGAGGAACTGCAAGGCTGCCGGGCCAGCTGAGGCCCTTCTCGTACTCCCTCCAAGAGAAGGACGACGCACCGGTAGGCCGTCTCTCTCCTGGTTCCAGAGTTACCTGGAATCTCTGGCCCTGACCCCAGTCTCTTTCACAAACTGTGCTGAATCGAGCTGCAAAATGGAGCAGCTGAATAATCATGAAGAAATGATGTCTGGGAGAGAATGCGGGCTGGTTGACACATGTCTGCAGGCCAACATTGCATTCTCCACTCCATCTAAGATCTCAGCAATTCATTTCTTCAGAATCAATAACCTTCAGGGAGAACTGGCTTATGCCAGCAAAACTTAATGACATGAATATGAACCAGAAAACATATTTCATATTTTAAAACAGTAAATATTGATTGACATGTCAACACGTGTTGAGTACATTTTCACCCTGAAGGATATTAATTGAGAAGACAGAACATCTCAGTGGCTTGGTATGAATACACGGTTCCTGGATGAAGGCTGGATTGATGGAAGTGTGTGGGCTCAGTTGCTAAGTCGTGTTCAACCCCTTGAAACTCCATGGACTGCAGTCCGCCAGGCTGCTCTGTCCAAGGGATTTTCCAGGCAAGAACACCGGAGTGGGTTGCCATTTCCTCCTCCATGGGATCTTTCTGACACAAGGGTGGAAACTGCATTTCCTTGCATCCACAGGCAGATCCTTTATCACTGCACCTCCTGGGAAGTCATCCATTGAATAAGTCTCGTTAATCAGCTGCTCTGTTTCTCAGGCCCTGCCACCAGGATGCCTACTCAGTCCCAGCCAGATCCTCCCCAGGATTTTAACCTAAGCTGCCTTACTAAGTCTAGGATCAAGTTGTTTGTTGTTGTTCAGCCACTAATACACGTCCAACTCTGCAACCTCATGGACTGTGGCATGCCAGGTCTCCCTGGCCCTTACCATCCCCAAGAGTTCGCCCAAGTTCACATCCATTGAATCAGTGATGGCATCCAACCATCTCATCCTCTGTTGTCACCTTCTCCTCCTGCCTTCAATCTTTCCCTGTATCAGGGTCTTTTCCAGTGAGTCAGCTCTTCTCATATGTCAAAGTATTAGAACTTCAGCTTCAGCATCAGTCCTTCCAAAGAGTATTCAGGGTTGATTTTCCTTTAGGATTGACTGGTTTGATCTCCTTGCTTGACTTATCTGAAATGCATCATGGTGTTTTCTTTACTATCTTTCTTTTAATACATGTTTCCTTGCCATTTTCAGTTTTTTGGACCACCTCTGACTTCCTGGCATCACTGAGCTTAAACCTAGATAGAAAGTTACAGCAAAAGTTAAACAGTTTGGAAATGTGGTTAGCAGTGCAGTATGACTGCTTTGGGCCAAAGTGCTAAAATTGCCACTAAATCAGAAAGAAAAGAGAATACAGAGCATTTGCCCAGAGCCCAAAGCAGCATTTCACCAACGTGAATAATTTTCAGAGCTTAGGAGGCTATTAAACCTTTTCTTTATACATATTTCTAAGCTCCGTTGAGATCACACACTGAATTCACAGATGTTTATAATATCTTGATGAGTCGAGAAATGTTCAGTTATAGCAGCAAATTGTAAGCCCCCTCCAGCTCAATTTTTTTTTTTTTTAATTTTATTATCTTTACTAACAGGTCTGGCAGGCAGCTTTAAGGCTGTAATGTGGAAGTGGGTCAGACAGATGGTTGAACTAGTGGCTTATGACCTAAGTCTCAAGATTTGGGCATGTGTTAAATATAATTAAAAGAATACATTCACAATTTTTATTCAAGTTTTTATTTTAAACATACATTCTTTGAATAAGCCTACTCAGTTACAGCTCTGTTTCTCAGGCCCTGCCACCAGGATGCCTACTCAGTCCCAGCCAGATCCTCCCCAGGATTTTAACCTAAGCTGCCTTACTAAGTCTAGGATCAAGTTGTTTGTTGTTGTTCAGCCACTAATACACGTCCAACTCTGCAACCTCATGGACTGTGGCATGCCAGGTCTCCCTGGCCCTTACCATCCCCAAGAGTTCGCCCAAGTTCACATCCATTGAATCAGTGATGGCATCCAACCATCTCATCCTCTGTTGTCACCTTCTCCTCCTGCCTTCAATCTTTCCCTGTATCAGGGTCTTTTCCAGTGAGTCAGCTCTTCTCATATGTCAAAGTATTAGAGCTTCAGCTTCAGCATCAGTCCTTCCAAAGAGTATTCAGGGTTGATTTTCCTTTAGGATTGACTGGTTTGATCTCCTTGCTTGACTTATCTGAAATGCATCATGGTGTTTTCTTTACTATCTTTCTTTTAATACATGTTTCCTTGCCATTTTCAGTTTTTTGGACCACCTCTGACTTCCTGGCATCACTGAGCTTAAACCTAGATAGAAAGTTACAGCAAAAGTTAAACAGTTTGGAAATGTGGTTAGCAGTGCAGTATGACTGCTTTGGGCCAAAGTGCTAAAATTGCCACTAAATCAGAAAGAAAAGAGAATACAGAGCATTTGCCCAGAGCCCAAAGCAGCATTTCACCAACGTGAATAATTTTCAGAGCTTAGGAGGCTATTAAACCTTTTCTTTATACATATTTCTAAGCTCCGTTGAGATCACACACTGAATTCACAGATGTTTATAATATCTTGATGAGTCGAGAAATGTTCAGTTATAGCAGCAAATTGTAAGCCCCCTCCAGCTCAATTTTTTTTTTTTTTAATTTTATTATCTTTACTAACAGGTCTGGCAGGCAGCTTTAAGGCTGTAATGTGGAAGTGGGTCAGACAGATGGTTGAACTAGTGGCTTATGACCTAAGTCTCAAGATTTGGGCATGTGTTAAATATAATTAAAAGAATACATTCACAATTTTTATTCAAGTTTTTATTTAAACAAACAGTGACTGAATCACCATTCTACATGGGTGCCTGCAAATGTGAATCCCTGGGCTCTAGTGGAAAAGTCTTAAACAGGCTCCGCGTATGTGCTGCTAGTTTATAGTTTTCATATCATAACATTTCTTATTTCATCTTTCATGGACTAGTGCCACTGTTCCTAAACCCCAGCATTCCATGGACAACCAGCAGATGACATGGTCAGGGTGGCTTCAGTGTGGTCGGGAAACTCAAAGCTTTTCTGCCGTTCTGATTCTCAGTACCTCCTTTGAAGATGAAGAATCAGGACCAACCCCTTCCCACACCTACCTGAGGATACAGAGACCCCAGCTCCCCATGTAATTCAGGGGACCACTCTGTGGATAGTCCACTACCTCTCAGAAAGAAAGAGAGGATGTCATTTGCCTTGTGTAATCCTGAGTCGTTCAAGTGGTTTCTTTAGAAAAGATGATAGAGACTGCCTTACAATCAGAAAGGACAGAGTATAGAAAATAGAGAAACTATAGAGAGACACGATATCCTTGGTTACAATGACAAGAGCCAGAATTAGTAGCTAATGGGATTTCCAAATGAGTATTCTCAGGATCCTTTGGTTTCTTGAAGTTTTGTAGGGACCACTGGAATAGAATTATACCTATTACCCATTTGACGTTTTTTTTTTAACTCTGAGCTTTTAAAAGCCCTTTGCAGAACTTAAAAGCAAGAATACAACAAAGGGCTACCCTGGTGGATCAGTGGTAGAGAATCTGCCTGCCAGTGCAGGAGACGTGAATAATTTTCAGAGCTTAGGAGGCTATTAAACCTTTTCTTTATACATATTTCTAAGCTCCGTTGAGATCACACACTGAATTCACAGATGTTTATAATATCTTGATGAGTCGAGAAATGTTCAGTTATAGCAGCAAATTGTAAGCCCCCTCCAGCTCAATTTTTTTTTTTTTTAATTTTATTATCTTTACTAACAGGTCTGGCAGGCAGCTTTAAGGCTGTAATGTGGAAGTGGGTCAGACAGATGGTTGAACTAGTGGCTTATGACCTAAGTCTCAAGATTTGGGCATGTGTTAAATATAATTAAAAGAATACATTCACAATTTTTATTCAAGTTTTTATTTAAACAAACAGTGACTGAATCACCATTCTACATGGGTGCCTGCAAATGTGAATCCCTGGGCTCTAGTGGAAAAGTCTTAAACAGGCTCCGCGTATGTGCTGCTAGTTTATAGTTTTCATATCATAACATTTCTTATTTCATCTTTCATGGACTAGTGCCACTGTTCCTAAACCCCAGCATTCCATGGACAACCAGCAGATGACATGGTCAGGGTGGCTTCAGTGTGGTCGGGAAACTCAAAGCTTTTCTGCCGTTCTGATTCTCAGTACCTCCTTTGAAGATGAAGAATCAGGACCAACCCCTTCCCACACCTACCTGAGGATACAGAGACCCCAGCTCCCCATGTAATTCAGGGGACCACTCTGTGGATAGTCCACTACCTCTCAGAAAGAAAAGAGAGGATGTCATTTGCCTTGTGTAATCCTGAGTCGTTCAAGTGGTTTCTTTAGAAAAGATGATAGAGACTGCCTTACAATCAGAAAGGACAGAGTATAGAAAATAGAGAAACTATAGAGAGACACGATATCCTTGGTTACAATGACAAGAGCCAGAATTAGTAGCTAATGGGATTTCCAAATGAGTATTCTCAGGATCCTTTGGTTTCTTGAAGTTTTGTAGGGACCACTGGAATAGAATTATACCTATTACCCATTTGACGTTTTTTTTTTTTTTAACTCTGAGCTTTTTAAAAGCCCTTTGCAGAACTTAAAAGCAAGAATACAACAAAGGGCTTCCCTGGTGGCTCAGTGGTAGAGAATCTGCCTGCCAGTGCAGGAGACACGAGATCGAGCCCCGATCCAGAAAGACCCCACATGCCTCAGAGCAACTAAGCCTGTGTGCCACAGCTGCTGAGCTCGTGCCCTGAACCACGACGGCTGAGTCCACAACACTGCAACTCCTGAAGCCCATGCACCCCCAGAGCCCAGACTCCATGACAAGAGAAGCCACTGCAATAAGAGGCATGCACGCCCCGTCTAGAAATGAGTCCCCACAGCAACAAGGACTCAGTACAGCCAAATAAACAAGTACAATAAAAAGAAAGAACAAAACAAAAAGCTGGCAGGTGATCTTGAAATAATGGAATCATATCTTTATTTGAACTCTGCTTAGGTTTCTTGGCACTTGTAGGGATAAGAAGTTGGGGGGATTCCATACAAATAACCGGTGTGGGACCAAGATCTGAGCCTCAACCAAATGCTGGGGGAAACTGAAACCTTTTTTTTTTTTTTTTTTTTACCAGATCCTGAACCCATTTCAGCAGCCCTGGCTAGATCTCTAAAGTTATACTCCCTTGCTACACAGAGAAAATATGCCAGAATTTTCTCATATAATTACAACCAAATCTGCAGTCTGGGCCCTCTCAGGTTGCCATGGGATTACAGCTAAACATTTCAGGCCATGGAGGGTCACTGTCAACTTTGTAGTCAGAAAACAAGAGGAAAATACAAAAACATCATACTCCGTTCCTTCTCTGAATATCTTATGACCTAAATACAGGCCCCAGTAGCTTTTGTCCAACCTAAACAGGACAGAAACAATCTATGAACCCGATCACGGTGGTTCAGCAGATTTAACACACATTTCAAATATACTCTACATGTGTCTCCATTTTATTTTCTTTGGTTTATTAATTTTCTAAATACATCAGTGGAAGAAAATTCTTGAGTATTTTTTTCTGAAGGCAGGTCAATTTGAGTAAAATTAATACATGACTGAATTCCGATATCCTTGGTTACAATGACAAGAGCCAGAATTAGTAGCTAATGGGATTTCCAAATGAGTATTCTCAGGATCCTTTGGTTTCTTGAAGTTTTGTAGGGACCACTGGAATAGAATTATACCTATTACCCATTTGACGTTTTTTTTTTTTTTAACTCTGAGCTTTTTAAAAGCCCTTTGCAGAACTTAAAAGCAAGAATACAACAAAGGGCTTCCCTGGTGGCTCAGTGGTAGAGAATCTGCCTGCCAGTGCAGGAGACACGAGATCGAGCCCCGATCCAGAAAGACCCCACATGCCTCAGAGCAACTAAGCCTGTGTGCCACAGCTGCTGAGCTCGTGCCCTGAACCACGACGGCTGAGTCCACAACACTGCAACTCCTGAAGCCCATGCACCCCCAGAGCCCAGACTCCATGACAAGAGAAGCCACTGCAATAAGAGGCATGCACGCCCCGTCTAGAAATGAGTCCCCACAGCAACAAGGACTCAGTACAGCCAAATAAACAAGTACAATAAAAAGAAAGAACAAAACAAAAAGCTGGCAGGTGATCTTGAAATAATGGAATCATATCTTTATTTGAACTCTGCTTAGGTTTCTTGGCACTTGTAGGGATAAGAAGTTGGGGGGATTCCATACAAATAACCGGTGTGGGACCAAGATCTGAGCCTCAACCAAATGCTGGGGGAAACTGAAACCTTTTTTTTTTTTTTTTTTTACCAGATCCTGAACCCATTTCAGCAGCCCTGGCTAGATCTCTAAAGTTATACTCCCTTGCTACACAGAGAAAATATGCCAGAATTTTCTCATATAATTACAACCAAATCTGCAGTCTGGGCCCTCTCAGGTTGCCATGGGATTACAGCTAAACATTTCAGGCCATGGAGGGTCACTGTCAACTTTGTAGTCAGAAAACAAGAGGAAAATACAAAAACATCATACTCCGTTCCTTCTCTGAATATCTTATGACCTAAATACAGGCCCCAGTAGCTTTTGTCCAACCTAAACAGGACAGAAACAATCTATGAACCCGATCACGGTGGTTCAGCAGATTTAACACACATTTCAAATATACTCTACATGTGTCTCCATTTTATTTTCTTTGGTTTATTAATTTTCTAAATACATCAGTGGAAGAAAATTCTTGAGTATTTTTTTCTGAAGGCAGGTCAATTTGAGTAAAATTAATGCACATGCACTGAATTTCTTAGAGGAAAACAGAAATTATGATATGAATAAAAAGAAAGGCACACTGCTGTTGCAGAGAAGGAAACAGCGACCCACTCCAGTATTCTTGCCTGGAGAGGTCCAAGGACGGGGAAACCTGGTGGGCTCCTGTCTGTGGGGTCGCAAAGAGTCAGATACAACTGAGCAACTAACATGTACACAGTAGTTCGAAGGGCAGTCATTTAAATCTACCCTGTCATGATAGCAACAAATACACTTTGCCTTATCCTAATTTCGCAAATCCTTCTCCTATCAGTGTATTCAACATAAGAGCTAATACAGTCTTAAGAGCCCCTCATCCATGTCTACGATGAACTGTTAAGTTGCACATTAGCCTGCTGGGTAGAACCCTTAAGCCTCAACCTTTCAATTCCCACAATCTAATTTCTATCGTCAGTAAAGATGAATAATTCATCTTAAATGCTTCAAGTATAAAAAAATTAGCTAACATATCACTGACTCTTCTGATTATGCATTCTTCTAGGACGACCACTAATTCTGATTTACTGACAGAGAGCATATGTTTTGTTTTCGTGACATTTAGCAGGAACATATCATTAATCAACCTTTTGTGTTCCCCACATCTGAAAATTCATTCCAAAAGAGCTTCGTAGGAACTCTTAATGACTGAAAATCATGGTTCTGCTGTACTATAAGGTCCAGAATAATAAATGCTATACTTATGGGGATTAATTCTTAAATCCAGCTAGGAAACACAGCCTTCCTAGAGCAAATAATACTGCTAATTACATGTAATCATGTGTAACACTGATGACGGGTACTAAAGTGACAGTGTGTTAATGCGTGTCCAACTCGTACCAGAGATTCCATACCTTGTAAGAAGATAAGTCTGAGGACTTCTCCCAGAGAAACAACTGTTGGTCACAGTTATGAGCATAAAATATTTACAACCGGGAATCTACATAGCCTTCATGATCTACCTTAAATGACCGCATAGAACGTCAGATGAGTCAAACAACTCTTCCAGCCCTAAAATGTTATATTCCTACCACTCGTGGGTGGGCATGGCCAGGCGGGGACGAGATAGCACACTAATATTGGCTTCGGTGTCAGGCAATGTGGAACTTAAATCCCAGTTCGAGGTTCAGCCACCCGTTAGCTTCGTGAGGCTGGGCCAGTTACCTCCCCTTCGTCTCCGCATTGTCACAGTGAGCACAGTACTCCCTATTTTAGGCAGACAATTAGGAGAAGCCTCACAGGAGGTGATATTTTTTGTCAAGTCCTGTGTGATACACAGGGCTGGCATTTCTAAGAGGTACACAAAATCTCAAGCTCATAAACGGAAAACACACCTTATTTATTTATACACTCATAACCTGTTTTGCAAGGAAAATAGCAGACCGAGAGGTAAGTTCCATCAGTAAGAGTTCACATAAACCAGTTAAGAAAGAGAGCAATCAAATGAATTTAAAATGGGTATAAAAAAAGCCATTTAGGAGACAATACCTATGGTCAGTAAGCAGAGGGGGAAAAACTGTCCACTTTCTCTCTTTAAATCAAATATCATCCATGAAAAATCTAGGAGATACGATTTTTCACATATCAGAAATTTTTTAACTTAACAGAAAATGGGTGCTGCCCAGTTCTAGAGAAAATGCACGTGCTCCATTGCACAGTCATGTCCAATTCTTCTATGACCCCGTAGATGGTAGCCCACCAGGCGCCTCTGGCCACAAGAGTCTCCAGGCCAGAACACTGGAGTGGGCTGCCGTGTCTTCTCCAGGGAATCTGACCCACACAGGGATCGACCCTGAGTCTGCTGCCTTGGCAGGCAGATCCTTTCCCACTGGGCCGCCAGGGGAGCCCCAGAGAAGATGTGCAGGTCAGGTAAAGATCCCTCCTGGACAGGCTCTTACAATCCCATCATCGCTCCAGACGACATACTCTGAGCCAGTAATCCAACCCCACTTCTGGCAATTTGGCCTGTGGATTCACTTGCACCATTTCCCAGCATGTAGGAGAATATTTATTACAGAAATTATTAGTGCTGGGAGAAAAAAAGTATTACAATGACCAAAGCTTTTATCAATAGGATTCTGACAAAAGAGAAGTATATACATATGATATAAAAATCTTCTGGATTTTGGGAGCTGGAGCGGCACTGAATCACGTGGGGTCTTAGCTTCCCCCACCAGGGAGTGAACCTATACCCGCTGTGTTGGAAGCACAAAGTCTTAACCACTGGGCCACCAGGGAAGTCCTTCTACAGGAAATTTTCAAATAAGATAAACATTTTTTTTTGCCCATAAGTCAAAATTTTATTTATTTTTCATCCATCTTTATTCTTTGGCCTGTGTGGGTCTCCCATTGCAATGGCCTCTCTCTCGTTGCAGAGCACTGGCTTTGGGCGCATGCGCTCCAGAGCGCTGGATTGTAACTGGACACAGCGGCCCAGTGGCTCCGTGGCACGTGGGATCCTCCTGGGCCAGGAGTCGAGCCGGTGTCCCTTGCGCTGCAAGGCAGACTCTTTACCCACTGGACCACCAGAGAAGCCCCAAGATAAGCATTTTTTAAATCATCTAAATACTTAAAACAGTGTGTGCATGCATGTGTGTGTTAGTCACTGAGTCGTGTCTGATTCTTTGCAACCCCATGGACTGTAGCACACCATGCTTCTCTGTCCATGGGATTGCTCAGGCAGGAATACTGGAGTGGTTTGCCATTTCCTTCTCTGGGAGGATCTTCCTAATCCAGGGATCAAAGCTGTGTCTCTTACGTCTCCTGCATTGGCATGAAGGTTCCTTACTGTCTAAGCCATCCAGGAAACTCACTTGAAACAGAGACTCTCTCAAATCTATAATTAATTTAGTGGACTCTGACCCTTTTACAAAACTGAATCTTTCTCTTCAAAGCAAGGATTTATTCTCTTTTCATTTGAAGCTTCCTTAATGTCTCAGTAAATTTCTTCTCTAGGTCTTGCACATTTTTCATCGTGTATAATTTATCTTTTTCTCTTTTTTTGGCTGTTGGGAATTAGATTTCTTCTTCCGTTATAATTTCTCAATGACTTTTTCATGACTATAGCTCCCGTGAGTATGTGTGCTCAGTCGTATCCAGCTCTCTGCGACCCTTTGGACTGTAGTCCACCAGGCTCCTCTCTCCACAGGATTTTCTAGGCAGGTATGCTAGAGCAGGTTGCTATGCCCTCCTCCAGGAGATCGTCCCAATCCAGAGGCTGAACCCGTGTCTCCTGCGTTAGCAGGTGGATTCTGCCGCCACTGTGCCACGTGGAAGGCTGCCATGACTGTAGTGGGGTTCAGCAAACGACCAGCTTGGTCCAGGTCTGCAATTCTGCCTGTCTTTCAAACAAAGCTTCACGGGAATACAGCCACGCATGTATTTATTCATTGTCTGTGACTGCTTTTGGTGGCTTTCCCAGGTGGCACTAGTGGTAAAGAACCCACTTGCCAATGCAAGAGACTCAAGACACGCAGGTCCAAACCCTGGGTTGGGGAGATCGCTTGGAGCAGGACATGGCAGCCCACTCCAGCATTCTTGCCTGGAGAATCCCATGGACAGAGGAGCCTGGCGGGCTGCATTCCATGGGGCCGCACAGAGTCAGACACGACTGAGCGACTTAGCATGTACGCATGGCTGTGTTTGCACCACGAATGCAGAGGTAATTGTAGCACAGACTGCAGGACCAAAAGTTTCAAACACTTACTAGCTTGGCTCTTTACAGAAGAATAAAATTGCCATCTTCTGATATACAAGCAAGTTATTTAATTATATATATTAATTGATAAACAACTTCCCTACTGAATTTTCTTAAACTTTTTAATGATTTTTTCCCCTTTCCCTAAGTTTTCTAGGTTAAAAAAAAAATCACAGCCCATGCAAGTAATGATACCATTGACTCTTCTTTCCCCTATTTACCAATTTTATTCTTTTCTCTGTGCTAACTGCAGTGGATTGAATCTCCACTGAGCCACCAAATAATTCTGGTGGTAGCAGGCATCCTGGCTTTAATAGCAACTGCTCCTAATATTTCATTGAAAAATGTGACTCTGGATTTTAACTTAAGAGAGGTGAATATTTTTACCGTGGCAAGGAAATATCCATCCATTGTTAATTTATGAAGGTTTTATACCACTCAGGCTTGACCACTCACCTTTATCAAGGAAGCTTTCAATACTTATGAAGTTAAAAAAAATCTCAGCCCATTCCTATAATACACTGGGGCTTCTCTTGTGGCTCAGAGCATAAAGAATCTGCCTGCAATGCAGGAGACCTGGGTTCGATCCCAGGGTGTGGAAGCTCTCCTGGAGGGCATGGCAACTCCCTTCAGGCTTCTTACCTGGGAAGTCCCGTGACAGAGGAGCCTGTGGATTACAATCCATGGGTTGCAAAGAGCCAGACCCGACCGAAGCAGCCGAGCACACACACATAGCGCATTAGCTAATGTCCTCCTGTGGTCACCCTGGAGACTGGTCAGCCGCATCTTCAGGTCCGGCTATAGAAACAGCCTCCCTATAGCCAGCCCCAGCCGGGGTCCACAGATCTGGTGACTGAACAGGACGAGGCCTCAGCTCCTGGAATTTGTAAGCCGCACCCCCGCCTTCTCCTTCCTGCAGAGATGCTGATCCCTAGTAAAATCCTTAGACCCTCGATGCCAATCTCTACATGTGCAGTCAGCCGCCTGGGCCTGCTCGTCGCAAGGAGACACTAAAGGGCTGAGCCAAAGTCCTCGTCCTCCCTGCCTACAGCCCACGTCTTTGTCTCTGGTTCCTCTCCGCTTGCCTGCCCTGCTGCGCTCAGCCCCCACACCAGCATCCAACTGGCCTGCACTCTCCCATGTCCTGCAGGGGTCCACCTGAGGACCCCTCTGTCTGAACCCCGAGGACTCCTCTGTCTGCAGTACTCCTGGTCCAAGAGCAATTCCCCTTCACCCCACTCTCCCTGCCACCGCCAAGTCTTGGCAGCAGGTAAAGACCTGCTGCTTCCGGGCTGACTCACCTCTGTATCCCCTCAGGTTCAGAATCCACTATGTAGAAAACGGTTGGTCTGTGCTCATACGCTCAGTCGTGTCTGACTCCCTGTGACCCCACGGACTGTAGCGCATCGGACTCCTCTGTCCATAGGTTTCTCCAGGCAAGAACACTGGAGTGGGGTGCCATAATAGTTAAGAGCCATTACAAGAGAAAAAAAGAAGAAGAAAGGAAAGCAGAAAAATGGAACCCCCCGGTCCTCCTGTTGGGACTGCCAAGTTCTGTCAAAGCCTTTTCCCACCTGTCCCTTCTCATACCTCCGAGATCACCAAAAAAAGAAAAAAAATTCTCTCCTCTGAAAGCTGGGGCAATTCTCAATACCTAGCTAGATCTCCCCCTAGTGACAAAGTCAATTCATTTCTTCTGAGATACATTCTGTTTGTTTGCAAATGTAGTTATTTGATAAAACGCCAGAGGTAAATATCTTCTGGAAGAGGAAACCTAGCCTAAATTCTTCATTAAAATGCCATGGAGTTCGTATGGACATTACTAACGGAATTCTGATTGACCCGAAGCAGCCGAGCACACACACATAGCCATGCTTCCCTGTGGTCACCCTGGAGACTGGTCAGCCGCATCTTCAGGTCGGCTATAGAAACAGCCTCCTATAGCCAGCCCCAGCCGGGTCCACAGATCTGGTGACTGAACAGGACGAGGCCTCAGCTCCTGGAATTTGTAAGCCGCACCCCCGCCTTCTCCTTCCTGCAGAGATGCTGATCCCTAGTAAAATCCTTAGACCCTCGATGCCAATCTCTACATGTGCAGTCAGCCGCCTGGGCCTGCTCGTCGCAAGGAGACACTAAAGGGCTGAGCCAAAGTCCTCGTCCTCCCTGCCTACAGCCCACGTCTTTGTCTCTGGTTCCTCTCCGCTTGCCTGCCCTGCTGCGCTCAGCCCCCACACCAGCATCCAACTGGCCTGCACTCTCCCATGTCCTGCAGGGGTCCACCTGAGGACCCCTCTGTCTGAACCCCGAGGACTCCTCTGTCTGCAGTACTCCTGGTCCAAGAGCAATTCCCCTTCACCCCACTCTCCCTGCCACCGCCAAGTCTTGGCAGCAGGTAAAGACCTGCTGCTTCCGGGCTGACTCACCTCTGTATCCCCTCAGGTTCAGAATCCACTATGTAGAAAACGGTTGGTCTGTGCTCATACGCTCAGTCGTGTCTGACTCCCTGTGACCCCACGGACTGTAGCGCATCGGACTCCTCTGTCCATAGGTTTCTCCAGGCAAGAACACTGGAGTGGGGTGCCATAATAGTTAAGAGCCATTACAAGAGAAAAAAAGAAGAAGAAAGGAAAGCAGAAAAATGGAACCCCCCGGTCCTCCTGTTGGGACTGCCAAGTTCTGTCAAAGCCTTTTCCCACCTGTCCCTTCTCATACCTCCGAGATCACCAAAAAAAGAAAAAAAATTCTCTCCTCTGAAAGCTGGGGCAATTCTCAATACCTAGCTAGATCTCCCCCTAGTGACAAAGTCAATTCATTTCTTCTGAGATACATTCTGTTTGTTTGCAAATGTAGTTATTTGATAAAACGCCAGAGGTAAATATCTTCTGGAAGAGGAAACCTAGCCTAAATTCTTCATTAAAATGCCATGGAGTTCGTATGGACATTACTAACGGGAATTCTGATTACACAGAAAATTCATAACACAGTTTTAATTTTGGAGCATAAATTATAACACACCAAAGATATAACTCAAAGGAACCCCGAATTACTGGCAGGTAACTATGTAGATGAACTCATAAACTCCATAATAGCAAAACTCTAAAGTTAATTCTCCCAGCCCCATGGTTATGTAGATAATATTACCCATCTTTTTTTGGTAATAAAATTTACCTAGCAATGGGATTGGGAGAATTAATTTTAGAGTTTTGTAATTATGAATTTTTTTTTTTTTTACTATGCATCATTTACCTATGACAGATAAACTGAGGCTTAACAAAGTTGATGTGCTTAAGATAATGTAGCCAGAGAAAGGCACATCTAGGGTTTTGACCATGCCCTGTTTCCCAGTCTGTGGGGCTCCTCTGGAGGCCCCAACAGTAAAGAATCTGCCTGAAATGCAAGGGACCTGGGTTTGATCCCTGGGTCAGTAAGATCCCCTAGAGAAGGGAATGGCTAACCCACTCCAGGACTCCTGCTTGGAGAGCCCCACGGCCAGAGGAGCCTGGCAGTCCGCAGGGTCACAAAAGAGTCTAAGACGACTGAGCGACTTCAGTTTCACTTCCTTTCCCTGCCCTTGGCTGCACATGGCACCACACTGACCTAACCTTCTGCCTCTCTGCTCTCTGGCCTCTGGTTGTACCTGTACCGGCTCCAGCTTGGAAACTGGGCCCAGATCTTGTATTTCTGTGAATTTTTTTGTTCTATTAATTCATGTTTTATCCTTACGCTTACCTCTGTGTTCGTTTGTTGGAGCCCATGTTCTCTTACCCCCAAAATTCAGGCTTGCTAGAACACCACGGACTACCAAGGACTCCTGTCACAGTTCTAATCAAATAGAGGCACATGGCTGCAATGCTGCCTGTCTCCACCCCGGCCTCCCACGCTCCCCAAGTTAACTCCCATTCAGGGAAAGACCATGCACAGAACAGGGGATCACAGACGTTCACTGAATGGATGGATGAGTGAACCACCCAGTGGGAGAACGTGTGAATGAACAGTGAGTGAGTGAGTAAACGAGGAAACCTCACGCGGACAAGCTGTTTCTAATGTCAATCTTTCTGTCACCTCTGTGTAGTCTAATATTCTGATCCCTGTGTTTCTGATACTGAGCAGGTTACTCTCACACTGATTTCTGACTACATCCTTGCTCCAGCATTGACCTTGTGGACCTAGGCTGCATCCTGAGCATCACACCTGTAGCTCTTCTCTCTCAATGGGAAGACAGTAAACACTTTCCCAGATTATCAGCAGTGCCACTGATGGAGGAAAAAAAGAATTAGAAGGTCCATGTCTCTGGAGCTACTCCCTGAATTCAATTCTTCCAAAGAAATGTAACAAAATATATTTACTTAGTAACCCACCTCCTTCTGAGAAATCCATGTGTTCTACAGACCCAGAGAAATACAGCTGGAGGGAAGAGAGCTCACAAAGTCTTTCAGATGTGGCTCTCTCTCCATTTTGTAATTAAAGACAAATTTTTTTTTTTTAATTTCTGGCCACTCATGCCAGATGTAGGATCTTCATTCCCCAACTAGGAACTGAACTTGTATCCCTGCATCGGACACATGGAGTCTTACACACTGAGCCTTCAGGGAAGTCCCCTTGAGTGTGGGGGGTTACTTGACATTAGGACAAGTGAAACTTTCTACCAAGAAGTTGATATGCTATTTCCTTATTTGGAGAAAAAGAGCACACTGTGAATCCTGTCTTTCCTCCAATTTTATTTTAAAACAATTTTATAAACATTTAAAAGCTATGAAAACACTAGTATTTATTAAACATAACACAGATGGCTAGTTTGGAGTCTATTAATATTAGCACATGCATTATTGGAAAAATTCCACATATTTTCACCTGACAGAAAATACCTTGCAACTCATAGCTTCCCTTATGCATTTCACTAACTACCTCATAGCCATAAGCTGCGATTCGCAACAATGCTGAGAATATGTGGCTTTATTAGTTCAGTGACCCAGAAAGAGTATGTATGGATAAAGCATAGTCACGGGAATACTTGTGATGGTGATTAATTATACAGTGTGGCAGAGCATGTAAATGAAAAGCTGAACAACATATCCTATTATTAACATTCCTCTGTGAAGTGAGGGGCGTGGAGAAGGCAGAACAATGGTGTGCGGGGAAGTTGGGTCAGACAAGTGATAAATCAGTTGTGGGGAAATACGGAAGGCATTACCATAAGCATTAAGCACCCGTTCTCACGCGATGAATGCGGAATCATAATACCATCTTTGTAATTATAATGCTGTTCCTTATAAATTATAGATCAATTCAGAAAAAGACAGCACTTTTAGATTTTAAAATAAACGTAGACAGTATATCCACAGCAATAATGGAAAGGCTCAGTGGGAAGCCTCAAGGAAATCTTAAATCCTAAAACAGAGCTCTCTGTTTATGTTAATTCAAGGTAGGAATTATTCCTACCTTTCCTTATGACAAAGGATCATTGTGTTCAATTTCCTTACCCTGCACATGATGAGCCACTTGCTCCGTCGCCTCTGGGTGTCATCTGGGAAGCATTTCAATGACATTCTACAGGGGACAAAACAACCAGGACTTGGAGAAGCACCTCCTAGAGGGCCTGATCCAGTCCCTCTGTTTCTAGAGAGGGACTGGAACAGGCAGTGTGATCCTGTAGCCTGACCGTTTTCCCTGGAGGAGGAGATGACTCCCCACCCCAGCATTCCTGCCTGGAGAATCCCATGGACAGAGGAGCCTGGGGGGCAGCAGTCCACGGTGTCACAACGAGTTGGACACGACTGAGCGCGGATCACTCACTAGAGTTTTCATCTCCCCTCTTAGATTCTAACCGCCTTCAACATTGGGTCTTACCTGTATTTGCATTTCCCATGATCTGCTGACAGTCTTTACATGTTACGATTAAATGATTGCTTTTAGAGGCAGACTGGTCTGTGATATAGAACAAAAGTGAGTTGAAATGATCAGATTGGAAAAAAGAAAATCCAGTCTCCAGGATGGGTATCAGTACCACCTCTGTAGCTTTAAAAATATACAGTTTCCTGAGCACAACAGGAGACTCACTGACTGAAGCTCTCTGGAGGAAGTCTTAGGAAGCCCTGCCTTTTTTTTTTTTTAATTAATTAATTAATTAATTATTTTGGCGGAGGGGCAGGTTGTGGGGGTGGGGGGCGGGTGGGCCACTTCTATTGGTCTTTCTTTCATTTATTCAGTTTCATCCGTCTTTGTTCTTTCACCCATATGGGCCTCCCATCGCAGTGGCCTCTCTTGTCGCAGAGCACCGGCTCTGGGCGCATGCGCTCCAGAGCTCCGGCTCGGTAATTGGACACATGGGTCCAGCCACTCCACGGCACATGGAATCTTCCCAGGCCAGGGATCGAACCGGCGCCCCTTGCACTGCAAGGCGGTGTCCTTACCCACTGGACCACCAGGGAAGCCCAGCCCTGCCTTTAATGTGGCTCCCAGATAGACGCTATCTAGCCATCTCATCCTATATACATATGCACTTTTTACATTAACATTTCGTCTGAGCAAACTTTCCAGTTTCACAGGAAACTGACCTGGCAGCTCTCCTCAGAATTGGGTTGCTTTCTCCAAAGCATGACCCTCGTCAGCAGGGGGCCTTTTGCAGGTTCACCCCACTCACACCTGAAGAAGGAAGACTCATGAATGACACCAGAAATAGTCGCGTGCAGAAGGGCCAGCGCTGGAGCCTTGGACTCTAGGGCACACCCAAGCAGAGAAAGACCCTGGGAAAGATGCTGGGAAAGCCTGAGGGCAGGAGGAGAAGGGCCCACAGAGGATGTGATGGTTGGACGGATCACCAACTCATCGGACATGAGTTTGAGCAAACTTGAAATGTGTATCATCATCATAGAAAAGATGCATCATACTGAAGAAAATCTCAGCTTGCACCATTGTAACTGTACAAACATTGACCCTTAAAATCAATTAATGACCCAGTACAGACCTGACATTGAAAGAAGGACTTTAAGTTGTTTTCCCACATCAGGCACTGGAGAATATTGCTTTTTAAGGTTAAAATACATTATAAATGGCTTAATGCCTACCACATCTCAAGAAAAGCCAGATATTAGAGCAAACGGCCTAAGGATTTTATTTCCCAAACAGCAAAATGTATAAATTAAACTTAAAATTTTCATATTATAGCAATATTGGGTTCCTATTTGTCATAATTAAACATTCTACTTTTCTTTTATTTTATGTTCAATAATTTCATCTCATTTACTTGAACAGAACAGTACAACTGTTCTAATTCCTGTTATGGAGAAACGACATACAGCCATAAAAACTTTTCAAAGAGAAAGCACACTTGATTCAGATCTATGCAAAGTCATCATAAGAATCGGTTGGCCACCCTGGAGGTGGGAAGATGGGCCTGTGCAGGTCCAAGTTCACATTGTCTTGTTACATGACCCCAACGGCAGGATGGTCCTCCCCTGTACTCTAGCCAAAGACCCAGAAGAGCTCATCTTCTTCCAGCCTGGCTCATGCGACCCTCTCTGAACACCGGGCAAGGTGCGTGAGATATTTGATTCCCCAGATCCAACCCACATGTCCAGTTGAAACCAGGATAGGGAAGTGGGGTGCAAAGTAAAACAGGGACAGTCCTGGTCAAGCTGCAGAGTTGGGGGGCAGGGGGTGGGAGAGCTGGGGGCGGAAAGTGCTGACACCAAGAGCAAGAAGGAAAATCATTCAGCCGACTAAACTACAACCACCCTCTGTTCCACCACTGCTTACATTTTGTGATTGAGGTCTGACCTGAAAATTGCTAACATAGGCTGAGAACAGCCCACAGTAGTGTTTTGTCAGTCCTTCTCCAGAGAAATGACCAACATGGTACAGATCAACACAAGACAGAAGGCAGCAAAAATGCTGAAATAATAAATACAGAAAAGATGCATCATACTGAAGAAAATCTCAGCTTGCACCATTGTAACTGTACAAACATTGACCCTTAAAATCAATTAATGACCCAGTACAGACCTGACATTGAAAGAAGGACTTTAAGTTGTTTTCCCACATCAGGCACTGGAGAATATTGCTTTTTAAGGTTAAAATACATTATAAATGGCTTAATGCCTACCACATCTCAAGAAAAGCCAGATATTAGAGCAAACGGCCTAAGGATTTTATTTCCCAAACAGCAAAATGTATAAATTAAACTTAAAATTTTCATATTATAGCAATATTGGGTTCCTATTTGTCATAATTAAACATTCTACTTTTCTTTTATTTTATGTTCAATAATTTCATCTCATTTACTTGAACAGAACAGTACAACTGTTCTAATTCCTGTTATGGAGAAACGACATACAGCCATAAAAACTTTTCAAAGAGAAAGCACACTTGATTCAGATCTATGCAAAGTCATCATAAGAATCGGTTGGCCACCCTGGAGGTGGGAAGATGGGCCTGTGCAGGTCCAAGTTCACATTGTCTTGTTACATGACCCCAACGGCAGGATGGTCCTCCCCTGTACTCTAGCCAAAGACCCAGAAGAGCTCATCTTCTTCCAGCCTGGCTCATGCGACCCTCTCTGAACACCGGGCAAGGTGCGTGAGATATTTGATTCCCCAGATCCAACCCACATGTCCAGTTGAAACCAGGATAGGGAAGTGGGGTGCAAAGTAAAACAGGGACAGTCCTGGTCAAGCTGCAGAGTTGGGGGGCAGGGGGTGGGAGAGCTGGGGGCGGAAAGTGCTGACACCAAGAGCAAGAAGGAAAATCATTCAGCCGACTAAACTACAACCACCCTCTGTTCCACCACTGCTTACATTTTGTGATTGAGGTCTGACCTGAAAAATTGCTAACATAGGCTGAGAACAGCCCACAGTAGTGTTTTGTCAGTCCTTCTCCAGAGAAATGACCAACATGGTACAGATCAACACAAGACAGAAGGCAGCAAAAAATGCAGAATGAAATAATAAATACAGAAAAGACTCCTAGTAACCAGAGAGAAGGGTACTTTTCTAAACTATTGGTTGGCCAAACAATTCATTCAGGTTTTTCCATAAGATGTTATGGAAAATCCAAATGAACGTTTTGGCCAATCCAATACATCAGGCTCAGTGCCTTGCCTAGTTCACATAAAAGGACTGAAAATTTACCCTAGAATCCCACTGTCTTCATGCCTGTATATTATATGAAATTTTTAGCATACAATTTAAATATTTAGTGAACATTTTATCACCCATCCTATATGGGGTTTCAGTCATTCTTAATGAAAGCTCTTTGTCATGTTGATAAACATCCTAAAAACCTTTTTGCTTTTTAGATGCACCTGAACTTGGAAGATTCCACCAGGAATTACAGTCAGATTATGGTGTCCAAACAAGGTAATCAGAGCTCTTTCAGGACAGTTCCTGAATAATGTTCATTCTTTTGGTTGTTCCGTATTTCTCAGTGAGAACTAATTCTGTTCTGTTGCTCTTCTGTCCACATCTCTTATTCAACAGCTGACTAGAAGTTCTATACTTGAGAATATTTTTGAATCTAGATTTTCAGTTGTAGAGCAGGTCCAGAGATAGAATAGGAAAAGTTTCACATCCGCAGATTCCACCAGCCACGGATTGAAATTTCAAAATTTCCATTGGTTTAATCTTCAGATGAGAAAGCTGCAGATACGCAAGGCTGACTGTATTTCCTGGAGAAGGAAAGGACAACCTGCTCCAGTATTCTTGCCTGGAGCGCTCCATGGACAGAGGAGCCTGGTGGGCTACAGTCCAGAGGGTCGCACAGAGTCGGCAAACGAGCAACTGAGAGTTGGGGGCAGGGGTGGGGGGGGGAGCTGGGGCGGAAAGTGCTGACACCAAGAGCAAGAAGGAAAATCATTCAGCCGACTAAACTACAACCACCCTCTGTTCCACCACTGCTTACATTTTGTGATTGAGGTCTGACCTGAAAAATTGCTAACATAGGCTGAGAACAGCCCACAGTAGTGTTTTGTCAGTCCTTCTCCAGAGAAATGACCAACATGGTACAGATCAACACAAGACAGAAGGCAGCAAAAAATGCAGAATGAAATAATAAATACAGAAAAGACTCCTAGTAACCAGAGAGAAGGGTACTTTTCTAAACTATTGGTTGGCCAAACAATTCATTCAGGTTTTTCCATAAGATGTTATGGAAAATCCAAATGAACGTTTTGGCCAATCCAATACATCAGGCTCAGTGCCTTGCCTAGTTCACATAAAAGGACTGAAAATTTACCCTAGAATCCCACTGTCTTCATGCCTGTATATTATATGAAATTTTTAGCATACAATTTAAATATTTAGTGAACATTTTATCACCCATCCTATATGGGGTTTCAGTCATTCTTAATGAAAGCTCTTTGTCATGTTGATAAACATCCTAAAAACCTTTTTGCTTTTTAGATGCACCTGAACTTGGAAGATTCCACCAGGAATTACAGTCAGATTATGGTGTCCAAACAAGGTAATCAGAGCTCTTTCAGGACAGTTCCTGAATAATGTTCATTCTTTTTGGTTGTTCCGTATTTCTCAGTGAGAACTAATTCTGTTCTGTTGCTCTTCTGTCCACATCTCTTATTCAACAGCTGACTAGAAGTTCTATACTTGAGAATATTTTTGAATCTAGATTTTCAGTTGTAGAGCAGGTCCAGAGATAGAATAGGAAAAGTTTCACATCCGCAGATTCCACCAGCCACGGATTGAAATTTCAAAATTTCCATTGGTTTAATCTTCAGATGAGAAAGCTGCAGATACGCAAGGCTGACTGTATTTCCTGGAGAAGGAAAGGACAACCTGCTCCAGTATTCTTGCCTGGAGAGCTCCATGGACAGAGGAGCCTGGTGGGCTACAGTCCAGAGGGTCGCACAGAGTCGGCCACAACTGAGCAACTGACACACACATTAGTACAAAGCTGCCCAAGAGAGGAGGCTCTACCATAAAAAGGCTACTTTGCCTTATGCCATGTATCACTCTGAACTAGGTCCAGCTAGTAGTTTATAACCAGGCCAATGCGTTTCTTTTCTAGATTCAGAGGCTGGTTTGAAAATAGTTTGAGAGAAAGAGGCAAGGTTACTGGCACTCAAAATCAGAAAACATAAAAACAATTTTTGCACTTGTACGTATTCTCAGAACTATAAAGGGAAATTATCATTCATGGAAAGCATCTTCTTTCTGACAGGTAATAATGATAGCTAATGAGACTGACATTTACACTGTTCAACAAAAAGAGTGTTTTTCTAAACATGATGTATAATTACCACAACTTGCACACAAATCACACACGCACAAAGCATCACATTATCAAAACCTAGGGATGAATAATGTCCTCCAAAGGATTCTGTTTAACGTGCCTTGCGTCCTATGAGTAACTATAAGGCTATTTTAAGGCTGCTTCTTTATTCTTCTAAGTCATGATCAGATCACACTGATGAAAACTATCAGGTCTTTGATCTTGGAAGAAAAGAAAGAAGAAAGAACAAAGAAGGAAGGAAGAAGGGAGGCAGAGAAAAGAAAGGGCCACACGAGATTTTGAATAAAACCCATGAAAACTGTATGTCAAGTTCTGTAGAGTACAAACAACATCTCATCTATACTTGGGTCCTTTATGGTATTCCTTATAGGAGTTGTATTTTTTGTCGTTACATGGTGCTCCCTTTATTTCTACAATAGTAACATTTATTTGTTTGTTTTACAAGTATGTTTGGATCCTTTTTATGCCAGCAGCAGAGAGAAATAACACTAGAGTAATCATGGACTTGTATACACAGTGAAGGCTAAGCCGCTCACAAGTCCATGTGGAATTATAAACACCAAGAGTGACTGTATACATAAATACAGTAAAATAGTTAATTCTTTGCTTTGCTTTGAACTTCATTATGTTATAACTTTAGCAGAGTTTTTAGCCAAGACTTTAAAATGACATTGATGCAGGGAAATAATAACATGCTGAGAAAATAAAAAGGAACCATAATTTACATGGTTGAGCGTGTTAGGGAAGGGTCTAGTCAAAACTCTGGTTGGGATGCCTTCTGTATACATTTTTGTTCCCGCCTCACTGAGTTCCCAAGTTCCTCCATTAGCACAGCCTTCTCTGCAGCTTATCACTCCTATGCCCATCGCAATTTACCTTCCCACCTCGTGTCCTCAGAATCCTACATTTGAATAACCACATTCAACATTTCAACTTAATGTACATTTGTTAGAACACAGCCTGCTAAGAAGGGTTGTTCCTTTTTCTCCAATGTTTTCCTAAGTCTTGCCTGAAACTCGTCAGATTTCTAAATATAATTCTATCTTGCAAGCTTCCCTGCTGTGTCATTTGTGCTCCAGAACCTGCACTCAGATCAAGGGCTTCATCAGCTGATCCATCCACCTCCGAGTGTGGATGAGATCAGTTCCAGTGAGGCAGGTCCGGTCTCGTCCCTGTCCCCTATAACTCTCCTTAATGAGGCCTCATGGGCTTCCCAGGTGGTGCTAAGGATAAAGGACCCACCTTCCAATACAGGAAACCTGAGTTTGATCCCTGGGTCAGGAAGATCCCCTGGAGGAGGGCATGTCAACCCACACCAGTATTCTTGCCTGGAGAATCCCATGGACAGAGGAGCCTCATGGGCTACAGTCCATGGGGTCACAAAGAATTGGACAGGACTGAGCGGCTGAACAACAACAACAGTCACATGCATTCATTGTGAATGGAGAAAATGTCGATGCCAATAAGTGCGTTAAACTCTACTAATAAGGATATAAATCAAGAACGCTTCCAGAGTGGAAAATCTGGCAGGTTACAAAGAAATGGATATGAGACTTCTCCTTAGCAGCAGTGAGTAGTAGAACACTATGAAATAACTTCCTCTCCCCATTGTGAGGTGATATTATTAGAAACTATCACCTGTAAGAGAAGAAGTAGAAAAAGATATAAAGATATTTGGGGATTTGCAAAGCAAACTAAAAGAAAATCACATTCCGTGCACCCAGATGAAAAACTGCATCAAGGGCTTCCCTGGTGGTCCAGTGGGTAAGGACACCGCCTTGCAGTGCAAGGGGTGCTGGTTTGATCCCTGGCCTGGGAAGATCCCACGTGCCCCGGAGCGGCTGCACCGATGTGTCCAAGTACTGAGCCGGAGCTCTGGAGCGCATGCGCCGAGAGCCGGTACTCTGCAGCGACAGACGCCACCGTGATGGGAGGCCCACAGGGGCCAAAGAACAAAGACGGATGAAAATGGGCAAATGAAAGACCAGTAGAAGTGGCCCGCCTGCTCCCCTCCCTCCCCACCCCACCCCCACCCCCAATAAAGTGCATCAATAGATACTCTAGGAGACCATAAAGGAATATTCAATGAGCATGAGTGAGATACAAAGAAAAGAGCAGCAAGAGAACTTGATAAAAACAAGGTTCCTATCCAACTTAAATATCAGAGGATGGTAATATAAAATTGCATTCCATTTCTTTCTGTGTATGTTCATATCAGTTATTTCTCCAGTGTACAATATTTAGGCCGTAATGTAAATATACTTCAAATCATTTTAAGAAGAAAAAACATATGGAAGACATGCACTACAGAATACCTATTACAAACTTTGTTAATGTAAAAATAGTAACTATTAATAGCAAAATGGAAGATGGAGAAGAGGAAAAGAAGGTACTATTAAATAATGCTGTGTGAAGTTAACGTACCAAGAAATATCAGTCTAAATTTCAGTTGAGTAAAGTTTAGTTTGTGTTAAATCACAATTATAATTATAAAAGACCTAAAAAGTAGAAATTGTTCAAAAAGAATTAGCTCTTTGAGTGGCACTAACAGTAGGCATAGGAGAAGGGAAATTTTAGTTTTTCATTTTAGATTTTTCTTATGTTTAGAATTTTTTAACCATTGGTCAGCAAAAATACCACAATGGAGTTCTCTACTTAATTGTTCTTTTTTAAAAGTTCAATCTACCCTTGACTCTCCTAATTATTACATTTGTAGCAATGCTTTCTTTGGTATAAACACTTGTTTTTACTTGTAAAATAGGATTAGATTCTAGCTTTGGTAACTTTCAACAGAATTGGCACCTATCTGAATGTCCAGTGGGACAATTAAAAATCACACATGACATGGGATAGTTTTTACCGTGCGAGATTCTCCATGCAGAAGATCTGGCTTCCCTGGAAATGCCCTATGGACGCTGCTGGTTTCTCCCTGTGATAAACAGAGAAAGAGAGAGATGAAGCCTCATTCTTGGAGACCACATGCGTGTTGGGGAGTCTGACACTGAACGAGTCAGTAGTAATTAATGTGAAGCTAACTTTTCCGTAGATATACACAGATACTTCTCGCTTAGTAAGGCGGCAGGTGCCACTTCTTGGAACAGGGTAAAACATCTTCCCTGTTTCTTTTAACACTTGCTTAATTGTAAGTCAAATCTTTTAAATGCCTTGAAATACTCAAAGATATCTCACTCTAAAGATTAATAGAATTTACATACTTAGGGATGACACATACAAATCTATATATACATTTATATACATCAGATGTATCTATTTTAGGAGAAGAAATAAACGTACAAGTAAATTACAGAATAAAATGAGCAGAGCTTTTAAATGTTTTATGCGTGCTAAGTTGCTCCGGTCACGTCTGACCCTGTGTGACTTTATGTGTAGCCCGCCAGGCTCTTCTGTCTGTGGCATTCTCCAGGCAAGAATACTGGAGTGGATCGCCAGTTCCTTCTATAGGAGGTCTTCCCCACCCAGGGATCAAACCCACATCTCTCTTTTCTCTCTCCTGCATTGGCAAGCAGATTCTTTACCACTAGCATCACCTGGGAAGCCCTAGATATTTTATACTGTTCTATAAAAAAGTTTATGCATATAGACAGAGGTGAACTCCATGCACAATCCTGCAAATCCCTGAGCACTTTAGAAATAGGGGGAGAAAAATACAGTAAGCGTTAAAGGTGTCACTGAGGCTAAGGCAAGACGAGTCTGGGCTCTGAGAGGGTTCACCCTGAGGTTCTCTAGCTGAGCCAATTAAGCACCTACGGTGTGGGGACTGAGGGCAAGGGGCTCCCCCAAGCCGCCCTGGGAGACACTTCTCTCCATTCACGGCCAGAGAAGGAAGCTATGTGATGCTTAGGGAGGCAAAGAGGTGCCCAGTCTAACTGGGAAAATAAGAGCCTCTTCCACGGAAGTGCTAAAAAGATAAGCTTTTAGTGCTTCATTTATTTTTATTTTCAGATTTTTTTTTTATCCTAGGGTAGTAAATTGGTCTCCTTCATTTGTAGCACAAAAGAGTGAAAAAAGAAAAACCTATTTTAGTGGTGCTCTGGCATTAAAGGACCTCGCGTGTTACCTTTTTAGTCTATTTTATGTTAAGAAAAAGTCAGACATTTATCTATGTTAATTAAAATTAAAGAATAAAACCATAAATAGGAAGTTGGTTTTCAAAGGAAAAGTATATATTGACCTTAAAGCTTATTTTCACAAAAGAACTGTCTTATACCTTTCAGTGGAACCAGAGTGTGGTTCATTTCAATGAAACAAAGTAATGATCCACATACTCAAAAATCATCATTTGTTCTTTAAAAAAGAAAACTTTTGGGTTTCCCTGGTGGTCTAGTGGGTAAGGACACCGCCTTGCAGTGCAAAAAGAGAAAACTTTAACATTTTGATTTTAAAATCACCTGGAACTGAATCCCTTTCTCAAGGTCTGGCATAGCCCACAGGCAAATGTAAGAAAATTCTGATGGATGGGCAGGAGGAATCTTTCCCGTCAAAGGGACAGTAGATCCAGAAAATGCCCTACTTTCCAGTCAAATGTTACCAGTCTTGATATTGTATTTCTTCTGTGTAAGCTTCTTTTTTCTTTTTATAGTTTTAATATAAACTGAATTTTTCAGAAACACTATATTGTAATATATACTAAAGAAAAGTTGTATAAGAGTCATATTTCTCACTTTATAAAGATGTGATTTCTGCATTGGTGCATCATGCTCTATTAGTGGGTGCACCTGCTGTTGGTGGAGACAGATTTGAAGAGGACCCGCTCCCCTGCTCTATTAGGGTGGTACTTGAGGCTAAGGCAAGACGAGTCTGGGCTCTGAGAGGGTTCACCCTGAGGTTCTCTAGCTGAGCCAATTAAGCACCTACGGTGTGGGGACTGAGGGCAAGGGGCTCCCCCAAGCCGCCCTGGGAGACACTTCTCTCCATTCACGGCCAGAGAAGGAAGCTATGTGATGCTTAGGGAGGCAAAGAGGTGCCCAGTCTAACTGGGAAAATAAGAGCCTCTTCCACGGAAGTGCTAAAAAGATAAGCTTTTAGTGCTTCATTTATTTTTATTTTCAGATTTTTTTATCCTAGGGTAGTAAATTCGTCTCCTTCATTTGTAGCACAAAAGAGTGAAAAAAGAAAAACCTATTTTAGTGGTGCTCTGGCATTAAAGGACCTCGCGTGTTACCTTTTTAGTCTATTTTATGTTAAGAAAAAGTCAGACATTTATCTATGTTAATTAAAATTAAAGAATAAAACCATAAATAGGAAGTTGGTTTTCAAAGGAAAAGTATATATTGACCTTAAAGCTTATTTTCACAAAAGAACTGTCTTATACCTTTCAGTGGAACCAGAGTGTGGTTCATTTCAATGAAACAAAGTAATGATCCACATACTCAAAAATCATCATTTGTTCTTTAAAAAAGAAAACTTTTGGGTTTCCCTGGTGGTCTAGTGGGTAAGGACACCGCCTTGCAGTGCAAAAAAAGAGAAAACTTTAACATTTTGATTTTAAAATCACCTGGAACTGAATCCCTTTCTCAAGGTCTGGCATAGCCCACAGGCAAATGTAAGAAAATTCTGATGGATGGGCAGGAGGAATCTTTCCCGTCAAAGGGACAGTAGATCCAGAAAATGCCCTACTTTCCAGTCAAATGTTACCAGTCTTGATATTGTATTTCTTCTGTGTAAGCTTCTTTTTTCTTTTTATAGTTTTAATATAAACTGAATTTTTCAGAAACACTATATTGTAATATATACTAAAGAAAAGTTGTATAAGAGTCATATTTCTCACTTTATAAAGATGTGATTTCTGCATTGGTGCATCATGCTCTATTAGTGGGTGCACCTGCTGTTGGTGGAGACAGATTTGAAGAGGACACCAGCTGCTCAGGACACACGTGTACGCCGTGTGCTAAGCTGCACAGGAGTGCCCAGAGGGCTTCCGGCTTCTTCCTTTTGTCTCCCAGGGCAGTTGCAACTCTGCAGGGTAGCCGTGCCCAGGAATTTATATCTCCAAATACCAGTTTGTTTATGAGACCTTGTTTTCTTTGTATAGATAATGTAGATATAGATACATAGATAGAGCTCTACCAATCTATGCATTATGCTTTGTTTTCTTTATAGGCATGTGTGTGTGTGTGTGTGTGTGTGTGCACTCAGTCAATCGTGTCCAGCTCTGTGCAACCCAAAGGACTGTAGCCCACCAGGCTCCACCGTCCACGCATTCTCCAGGCAAAAATACTGGACCAGGTTATCATTTCCTACTCCAGGGGATCTTTCCAACCCAGGGATGGAACCCTTGTCTCTGTGTCTCTGGGCAGGCAGATTCTTTATCACCTTGAGAAGCCCATATACACATACAGATGCATGGTAATTACAAGTACAGACAGGTTATATTATATTTGACAGTGCTATTTACAAAATATTTGTTAAGTGCTACAGTTAATTGACCTTTAACATCACACAAGCACATGCATGAAGCATATCCATTTTTTTATTATTAAGTTTATTTCTTTATTTTAGAAGTATATCCATTTTTGAAAGGCCAATCAGAGACATTTGAATTCACTGCAGTCAGGGATTAGGTTATATACATATCTTCTTTGTTTGTTGATGGATCCTTAGTTTGCTTCCATATCTTTGCTACTGTAAATAACACTGCAACGAACATAGTGAGTACAATACATTTTTGAATTCATGTTTTCATTTTCTTTGGGAATATACCCAGAACTGGAATTGCTAGATCAGGTGATCATTCTATTTTTGACTTTTTTTTTGAGGAAATCTCCATACATTTTTCTTGAGTAGGTGTTCCAACTGAGATTCTCACCAACAGTGCATGAGGAGTCTCTCTTCTCCACAGTCTCACCTTGTCTTGTTTTTTCTTGCCTTTTTGATAACAGTCATTCCAACAAGTGTGAGGTGGTGCTTCACTGTAGCTTTAATTTGCATTTTCCTGATGGTTAGTGGCACTGAGCACCTTTCCATGTGCCTGTTGGCCATCTGCATTTTTTCGTTTGGAAAATGTCTCTTCAGACTATGTGCTGTGTTTAATATTGAATTCATTATATATTTTGGATCTTAACTCGTTAGATACATCATTTGCAAATATCTTCCCCCATTCAGTAAATTGCCTTTTCATTTTGTTGATAGTTTTCTTCACAGTACAAAAGCTTTTTAGTTTCATTAAATCCCATTTGTTTATTTTTGCTGTTGTTGTCCTTATCTGAGGAACAGATCAAACACTGATCCAGTCCATGTCTACACTGCATCCCATTCTCTCTCTCTCTTCTCCTCTGTCATCCATCTGTCCTTCTGAGAATTAGGTCATTCTCATCAATACAGATCTTTGGAAAAGAAAACCTTCAAAGAATCCCACTTCCCACCCCAGTGACCCCACTGCACTGCCTCTCCTCTTTGCAGCAAATTCTCAAATGGTGATGGTTCTCCCCATCTCTGCAGTCCTGCCCTCTTCCTCTCTTTTGCCATCACTTCATCGTACTTCACCTCTAAAACGGGTTTCGTGCAGTCAGCACTTCCTCCTCGAAAGCTCCATCTGCTTGTCTCTCTGAACAGCACTCTTTCTTCCCATCACCCCAAGGGCTTTCTCTCCGTTGTATTTTTTGACCTTTCAACCTCACGGGGTACCCCAGGATCAGTCTTTGATCACATTTCTTCACTGATTGACTTGAGAAACTCCCCAGTCTCCCATTCCTTCACCCCATGTACATGCTCATGGGCTTCCCAGGTGGCGCTAGTGGCAAAGAATCTGCCTTCCAATACAGAAGACATAAGAGACGCTGGTTTGATCCCTGGGCCAGGAAGATCCCCTAGAGGAGACGATGGTAACCCACTCCAGTCTTGTTGCCTGGAGAACCCCATGGACAGAGGAGCCTGGCGGGCTACAGTCCACAGAGTCACAAAACATCGGACACGACTTAGTGACTTAGCACATATGCACATGCTCATGAGTCCCAAATTCACATCCTTTTTGACTTTGTCAGAAATGTATTCTCTCATATGTTAACAATATTTACCATCATTGACAGTCATTCCAACAAGTGTGAGGTGGTGCTTCACTGTAGCTTTAATTTGCATTTTCCTGATGGTTAGTGGCACTGAGCACCTTTCCATGTGCCTGTTGGCCATCTGCATTTTTTCGTTTGGAAAATGTCTCTTCAGACTATGTGCTGTGTTTAATATTGAATTCATTATATATTTTGGATCTTAACTCGTTAGATACATCATTTGCAAATATCTTCCCCCATTCAGTAAATTGCCTTTTCATTTTGTTGATAGTTTTCTTCACAGTACAAAAGCTTTTTAGTTTCATTAAATCCCATTTGTTTATTTTTGCTGTTGTTGTCCTTATCTGAGGAACAGATCAAACACTGATCCAGTCCATGTCTACACTGCATCCCATTCTCTCTCTCTCTTCTCCTCTGTCATCCATCTGTCCTTCTGAGAATTAGGTCATTCTCATCAATACAGATCTTTGGAAAAGAAAACCTTCAAAGAATCCCACTTCCCACCCCAGTGACCCCACTGCACTGCCTCTCCTCTTTGCAGCAAATTCTCAAATGGTGATGGTTCTCCCCATCTCTGCAGTCCTGCCCTCTTCCTCTCTTTTGCCATCACTTCATCGTACTTCACCTCTAAAAGGTATTTGGTGCAGTCAGCACTTCCTCCTCGAAAGCTCCATCTGCTTGTCTCTCTGAACAGCACTCTTTCTTCCCATCACCCCAAGGGCTTTCTCTCCGTTGTATTTTTTGACCTTTCAACCTCACGGGGTACCCCAGGATCAGTCTTTGATCACATTTCTTCACTGATTGACTTGAGAAACTCCCCAGTCTCCCATTCCTTCACCCCATGTACATGCTCATGGGCTTCCCAGGTGGCGCTAGTGGCAAAGAATCTGCCTTCCAATACAGAAGACATAAGAGACGCTGGTTTGATCCCTGGGCCAGGAAGATCCCCTAGAGGAGACGATGGTAACCCACTCCAGTCTTGTTGCCTGGAGAACCCCATGGACAGAGGAGCCTGGCGGGCTACAGTCCACAGAGTCACAAAACATCGGACACGACTTAGTGACTTAGCACATATGCACATGCTCATGAGTCCCAAATTCACATCCTTTTTGACTTTGTCAGAAATGTATTCTCTCATATGTTAACAATATTTACCAGTCACACTCTCTAGACAGTCTTGACTTCTCTTTGAAAAATACAAATATCTTGATCCAAATTTGGAGAAAACCTGTGATTATGAATCACTCTGATGGCTGCATGAACCTCTTTCCTGGGTGTTAATGTCCTTGTCCTGTGACGTCACAAAGGCCAACCCTGCTACTCTACACTTGAGGGAAATTTTGTGGACTCAGTCATTAAGATGCCCAAAGAAAGGGAGTAAGTATAATCTCAAATTGATATCTTTAGCCTGTATTTCTCCCCTAGACTTCCTCTCAGAACTATAATAGACTTTTCTATAATTTAACATATCTGTAACCAGTCTCTGGTCTCCTTCAAACCAGCCCTCCCACAGCACTTTCTGCCTCAGTGAATGGCAATTCCATCCTTGAAGTTTCTCCAGCGAAAAATCTGGAAGTCATCCTAGTCACCAGCCTGATCCCAGTCACCATGGTCTCCTGTCCAGATTATTTCTTAAAAACTCTTTGTCCCACTACAGACTACTCTCAACCCAGCAGCCAAAATGATCCCCTTGTAACATAAGTCATATAGTATCACTGCTCAGCTCAACATGTCTGTCTCTCTCCCTCTCTTGAAGCGAAAGGACAGGTCCTTACAACAGCCTCCAGGACCTCATGGGACCAACTGCTTCTTAGGTCCTGTCCCTTCATCCTCTCCTTCTTGGTTATTCTGCTTTATCAACACTGACCTTCTCACTGTTCCTCAAATACAACAAGCACATCCATGCTGTGACACAGTGAAAAATAGCCTCAAAGATCTTCACATCTTTGGAACTTGCGGATATGATCTTATTTGGCAAAGGCCCATGTGATTAAGTATTCTGAGATGAGAGGATGATCCTGGGTTACCCCCGGGGAGTCTTAGAGGCACTCGCATTCTTATAAGAGGGAGGCAGAGGGAAATGGGGAAGACACACAGACAAGAAGAAGGCAATTGAAGGAGGAGCCAAGGGAGACTTGAACATGCTGAACAAAACATCGGACACGACTTAGTGACTTAGCACATATGCACATGCTCATGAGTCCCAAATTCACATCCTTTTTGACTTTGTCAGAAATGTATTCTCTCATATGTTAACAATATTTACCAGTCACACTCTCTAGACAGTCTTGACTTCTCTTTGAAAAATACAAATATCTTGATCCAAATTTGAGAAAACCTGTGATTATGAATCACTCTGATGGCTGCATGAACCTCTTTCCTGGGTGTTAATGTCCTTGTCCTGTGACGTCACAAAGGCCAACCCTGCTACTCTACACTTGAGGGAAATTTTGTGGACTCAGTCATTAAGATGCCCAAAGAAAGGGAGTAAGTATAATCTCAAATTGATATCTTTAGCCTGTATTTCTCCCCTAGACTTCCTCTCAGAACTATAATAGACTTTTCTATAATTTAACATATCTGTAACCAGTCTCTGGTCTCCTTCAAACCAGCCCTCCCACAGCACTTTCTGCCTCAGTGAATGGCAATTCCATCCTTGAAGTTTCTCCAGCGAAAAATCTGGAAGTCATCCTAGTCACCAGCCTGATCCCAGTCACCATGGTCTCCTGTCCAGATTATTTCTTAAAAACTCTTTGTCCCACTACAGACTACTCTCAACCCAGCAGCCAAAATGATCCCCTTGTAACATAAGTCATATAGTATCACTGCTCAGCTCAACATGTCTGTCTCTCTCCCTCTCTTGAAGCGAAAGGACAGGTCCTTACAACAGCCTCCAGGACCTCATGGGACCAACTGCTTCTTAGGTCCTGTCCCTTCATCCTCTCCTTCTTGGTTATTCTGCTTTATCAACACTGACCTTCTCACTGTTCCTCAAATACAACAAGCACATCCATGCTGTGACACAGTGAAAAATAGCCTCAAAGATCTTCACATCTTTGGAACTTGCGGATATGATCTTATTTGGCAAAGGCCCATGTGATTAAGTATTCTGAGATGAGAGGATGATCCTGGGTTACCCCGGTGAGTCTTAGAGGCACTCGCATTCTTATAAGAGGGAGGCAGAGGGAAATGGGGAAGACACACAGACAAGAAGAAGGCAATTGAAGGAGGAGCCAAGGGAGACTTGAACATGCTGAACTTGACGTTGAGAGTGATGCAGCCAAAGCCAGAGAAGGACAGCAGACCTCTGATCCTGGAAGAGGTGAGAATCAGGCTCAGCCCTGGAGCCTCTGGAGGGGGCACACCCCTGCCCACCCCCTGGATTTCAGCCCACGATACTGATGTTGGATGCCAGGCTTTCAGACTGGTGAGAAAACATGTGTGTTGTCTTAAGCCATCAAGCATCAGTTCTGCTGGTTCCCCCACCTCCCTGAATGTGTCAACATTCAGCATCACTGATGTGGGAGACTCCATCTTCCTGCACTGAAAACATCTCCCGTTTCCCCTTGAGCTTTCTCTAAACCGATTACAGTGGTGCACTGCATTTAAGGGGAGCTCCACTTTCTTTGCTGAGGGAGAAGACTGTTCTAAACAGTAGTCGAGGTTTTTTTAAAAAACATGAAAATAAATTCAAAATAATAGAATGGCGCATTCTACATAAATCAATTCTGACCCATGACTCTAAGTGTCAGCACAGCTTCTTGGCTTCACTTCACTTCTCTCACCAACAGGGAGAGTCAAGGGTCTTCCTTCCATTTTCCAAGTCATCCTCGTCATGGAGAATAGACGAGACCATTCCTGGCTCATTCTGTTCTTGGCATCCAGTCCCATCACTTCATGGCAAATAGAAGGGGAAGCTGTGACAGATTTTCTTTTCTTGAGCTCCAAAATCACTGGACACAGTGACTGAAGCGAAAGGACAGGTCCTTACAACAGCCTCCAGGACCTCATGGGACCAACTGCTTCTTAGGTCCTGTCCTTCATCCTCTCCTTCTTGGTTATTCTGCTTTATCAACACTGACCTTCTCACTGTTCCTCAAATACAACAAGCACATCCATGCTGTGACACAGTGAAAAATAGCCTCAAAGATCTTCACATCTTTGGAACTTGCGGATATGATCTTATTTGGCAAAGGCCCATGTGATTAAGTATTCTGAGATGAGAGGATGATCCTGGGTTACCCCGGTGAGTCTTAGAGGCACTCGCATTCTTATAAGAGGGAGGCAGAGGGAAATGGGGAAGACACACAGACAAGAAGAAGGCAATTGAAGGAGGAGCCAAGGGAGACTTGAACATGCTGAACTTGACGTTGAGAGTGATGCAGCCAAAGCCAGAGAAGGACAGCAGACCTCTGATCCTGGAAGAGGTGAGAATCAGGCTCAGCCCTGGAGCCTCTGGAGGGGGCACACCCCTGCCCACCCCCTGGATTTCAGCCCACGATACTGATGTTGGATGCCAGGCTTTCAGACTGGTGAGAAAACATGTGTGTTGTCTTAAGCCATCAAGCATCAGTTCTGCTGGTTCCCCCACCTCCCTGAATGTGTCAACATTCAGCATCACTGATGTGGGAGACTCCATCTTCCTGCACTGAAAACATCTCCCGTTTCCCTTGAGCTTTCTCTAAACCGATTACAGTGGTGCACTGCATTTAAGGGAGCTCCACTTTCTTTGCTGGGGGAGAAGACTGTTCTAAACAGTAGTCGAGGTTTTTTTAAAAAACATGAAAATAAATTCAAAATAATAGAATGGCGCATTCTACATAAATCAATTCTGACCCATGACTCTAAGTGTCAGCACAGCTTCTTGGCTTCACTTCACTTCTCTCACCAACAGGGAGAGTCAAGGGTCTTCCTTCCATTTTCCAAGTCATCCTCGTCATGGAGAATAGACGAGACCATTCCTGGCTCATTCTGTTCTTGGCATCCAGTCCCATCACTTCATGGCAAATAGAAGGGGAAGCTGTGACAGATTTTCTTTTCTTGAGCTCCAAAATCACTGGACACAGTGACTGCAGCCATGAAATTAAAAGACACTTGCTGCTTGGAAGAAAAGTTATGACAAACTTGGACAGTGCATTAAAAAGCAGAGACATCACTTTGCCAACAAAGGTCAGTACAGTCAAACCTACGGTTTGTCCAGTAGTCATGTACGGATGTGACAGTTGAACCACAAAGAAGGCTGAGTGCCGAAGAATTGATGCTTTTGAATTGTGGTGCTGGAGAAGACTCTTGAGAGTCCCTGGACACAAAGGAGATCAAGTCAGTCAGTCCTAAAGGAAATCAACCCTGAATATTCCAGTCTATCACTGGATAGACTTCTGCTAAAGCTGAAGCTGAAGCTCCAATCCTTTGGCAACCTGGTGCAAAGAGATGACCAGCTGACTCTTTGGGAAAAAATCCTGATGCTGGGAAAGATTGAAGGCAGGAGGGGAAGCGGGCAACAGAGGATGAAATGATGACATTACCAACTCTATGGACATGAGTTTGAACAAACAGTGGGGAACAAGGAAGCCTGGCATGCTGTAGGCCACGGGGCGATGAAAGGCCAGACATAACCGAGCAATTCAACAGCAACAACAATTAATATTTTTTGAGAGCTTACTGTGCACCAAGTCTGATGGCTAATGTTTAAAATATGTAATTTAATCCTATGTGACAGGTACTGTTGTTATTACTATTATCATCTCCATTTTACTGTGGAACAAGCTACAGCACAGACAGACGAAATCTCGAGCCCGAGCACACCCAGAGTGACAGCCCCGAGATTCTCCTCCAGGCCTGAATGACTCCAGGACTGTCAATCGCTTGACTGAATGTCCTTGCTGTGATGTAAACTCAATCAAGGACTTTGTAGGTTGTAAACCATTTCTCGCAAAGTGATGTTGTCCTGAAAATTGAGAAGAAGACTACTTCTTCTTTATTCAGCTTGGGTTGCACTTCACCAACAGGGAGAGTCAAGGGTCTTCCTTCCATTTTCCAAGTCATCCTCGTCATGGAGAATAGACGAGACCATTCCTGGCTCATTCTGTTCTTGGCATCCAGTCCCATCACTTCATGGCAAATAGAAGGGGAAGCTGTGACAGATTTTCTTTTCTTGAGCTCCAAAATCACTGGACACAGTGACTGCAGCCATGAAATTAAAAGACACTTGCTGCTTGGAAGAAAAGTTATGACAAACTTGGACAGTGCATTAAAAAGCAGAGACATCACTTTGCCAACAAAGGTCAGTACAGTCAAACCTACGGTTTGTCCAGTAGTCATGTACGGATGTGACAGTTGAACCACAAAGAAGGCTGAGTGCCGAAGAATTGATGCTTTTGAATTGTGGTGCTGGAGAAGACTCTTGAGAGTCCCTGGACACAAAGGAGATCAAGTCAGTCAGTCCTAAAGGAAATCAACCCTGAATATTCCAGTCTATCACTGGATAGACTTCTGCTAAAGCTGAAGCTGAAGCTCCAATCCTTTGGCAACCTGGTGCAAAGAGATGACCAGCTGACTCTTTGGGAAAAAATCCTGATGCTGGGAAAGATTGAAGGCAGGAGGGGAAGCGGGCAACAGAGGATGAAATGATGACATTACCAACTCTATGGACATGAGTTTGAACAAACAGTGGGGAACAAGGAAGCCTGGCATGCTGTAGGCCACGGGGTGATGAAAGGCCAGACATAACCGAGCAATTCAACAGCAACAACAATTAATATTTTTTGAGAGCTTACTGTGCACCAAGTCTGATGGCTAATGTTTAAAATATGTAATTTAATCCTATGTGACAGGTACTGTTGTTATTACTATTATCATCTCCATTTTACTGTGGAACAAGCTACAGCACAGACAGACGAAATCTCGAGCCCGAGCACACCCAGAGTGACAGCCCCGAGATTCTCCTCCAGGCCTGAATGACTCCAGGACTGTCAATCGCTTGACTGAATGTCCTTGCTGTGATGTAAACTCAATCAAGGACTTTGTAGGTTGTAAACCATTTCTCGCAAAGTGATGTTGTCCTGAAAATTGAGAAGAAGACTACTTCTTCTTTATTCAGCTTGGGTTGCACTTCAAGAGAAACGCCAAGTGTCTGGGAACACAGAGAGGAAAGGGGGCTTTAAAGGGAAAACAGACCACAGTCATAAAGAGTCAGATGGCCAACATCTGGCCAGCTTGTGGTTGAGCTGCATGGGCTGCCGTGTGAATTACAAAGGTATGACAAATTTTCTACTCTGTCCTAATTTGGCTCAGCCCGACTGCCTTCAGCGTTTTTGGCAGCTCTCCCGACATCTGAACTAAAATGCCCTTTCATGACGCAGCGTTCGGCTGAGGATTAGCATGCAGACTCTCTGTTTTGTTTTCCACCTCACTTTGTTTATGTGTTGCAGGGGAGGGGCCTCATAACGTTTGATGACTCTTGACATCATGTTCTCTACCCACCCGGCGCACGGAACACCACTTTGTAGAAACCTCTGCAGTTCTGTGGGGATTTATGGTTTGAGTCTGGTTCTTCAGGATACCTACAAGCTCACCTCGTTTGCCTATTTGGGATCCACTGAAGGTTTGGGGACTCTCTGTGAGATTTTGGTTTTGTTTTATTTTGTTTTTGGATTTTGATGTGGACCATTTTTAAAGTATTTATGGAATCTGTTACAATATTGCTTCTATCTCATGTTTTGATTTTTTGGCCGTGAGGCATGTGGGATCTTAGCTCCCCACTCAGGGATTGAACCGGCACCAACCTGCATTGGAAGGCAGTCTTAACCACTGGACCACCAGGAAGTCCCTCCATGATGTTGGCCACGGGTGATGAAAGGCCAGACATAAACGAGAAATTCAACAGCAACAACAATTAATATTTTTTGAGAGCTTACTGTGCACCAAGTCTGATGGCTAATGTTTAAAATATGTAATTTAATCCTATGTGACAGGTACTGTTGTTATTACTATTATCATCTCCATTTTACTGTGGAACAAGCTACAGCACAGACAGACGAAATCTCGAGCCCGAGCACACCCAGAGTGACAGCCCCGAGATTCTCCTCCAGGCCTGAATGACTCCAGGACTGTCAATCGCTTGACTGAATGTCCTTGCTGTGATGTAAACTCAATCAAGGACTTTGTAGGTTGTAAACCATTTCTCGCAAAGTGATGTTGTCCTGAAAATTGAGAAGAAGACTACTTCTTCTTTATTCAGCTTGGGTTGCACTTCAAGAGAAACGCCAAGTGTCTGGGAACACAGAGAGGAAAGGGGGCTTTAAAGGGAAAACAGACCACAGTCATAAAGAGTCAGATGGCCAACATCTGGCCAGCTTGTGGTTGAGCTGCATGGGCTGCCGTGTGAATTACAAAGGTATGACAAATTTTCTACTCTGTCCTAATTTGGCTCAGCCCGACTGCCTTCAGCGTTTTTGGCAGCTCTCCCGACATCTGAACTAAAATGCCCTTTCATGACGCAGCGTTCGGCTGAGGATTAGCATGCAGACTCTCTGTTTTGTTTTCCACCTCACTTTGTTTATGTGTTGCAGGGGAGGGGCCTCATAACGTTTGATGACTCTTGACATCATGTTCTCTACCCACCCGGCGCACGGAACACCACTTTGTAGAAACCTCTGCAGTTCTGTGGGGATTTATGGTTTGAGTCTGGTTCTTCAGGATACCTACAAGCTCACCTCGTTTGCCTATTTGGGATCCACTGAAGGTTTGGGGACTCTCTGTGAGATTTTGGTTTTGTTTTATTTTGTTTTTGGATTTTGATGTGGACCATTTTTAAAGTATTTATGGAATCTGTTACAATATTGCTTCTATCTCATGTTTTGATTTTTTGGCCGTGAGGCATGTGGGATCTTAGCTCCCCACTCAGGGATTGAACCGGCACCAACCTGCATTGGAAGGCAGTCTTAACCACTGGACCACCAGGAAGTCCCTCCATGATGTTGGATCCATGTTGCCTCCTCTGCAGTGACTCCCTTTGGACTCACATGCAGGACAGACTTCCACTGACAATTTAAGATTTCATAGCATTTTTTATAGCGTTAGCCAAAAAGTTCATTCAGGTGGCACAGTGGTAAAAAATCTGCTTGCCAGTGCAGGAGACACAGGTTCAATCCCTGGTCAGGAAGATCTCCGAAGGAGGAAATGGCAACCCACTCCAGTATTCTAACCTGGGAAAACCCCATGGACAGAGGAGCCTGGCAGGCTATAGTTCATGGGACTGAAAAGAGTCGGACCAACTGAGCCACTGAGCAGCAGCATAAAACCTTGATCACACTTTTAAAAAATTGCTCTCGTTTTTAACTTCTACCTAAGAATTAAAAACACGTGACAGGGCTTCCCCTGGTGGTCCAGTGGGTAAGGACACCGCCTTGCAGTGCAAGGGGTGCCGGTTCGATCCCTGGCCTGGGAAGATCCCACGTGCCCCGGAGCGGCTGAATCCATGTGTCCAATTACCCAGCCGGAGCTCTGGAGCGCATGAGCCCAGAGCCGGCGCTCTGCAAAGACAGACGCCACCGCGATGGGAGGCCCACAGGAGCCAAAGAACAAAGACGCATGAAAATAGAGAAATGAAAGACCAATAGAAGTGGCCCGCCCACTCCCCTCGCTCCCCAACCCGACCGCCGCCCAAAATAAATAAATAAATCTTTAAAAAAAAAAAACACGTGACATGAAACATAACTGCAATGACAATAATGCTGAGTCACATAGTAATAGTCACATATGTGTCCTTAGAAATCTCTTCGGAGCAGCTCACCCTTAGTCACTATCACTGCTCCACAGCAGGCTGGAAATTTTGTCTTATATGTACTTTGCTTTCAGATAGTTTGCACCTTTGTTTTCAAAAGCCTACTATATTTTTTCTTAGACTAGAAATTCTGGAGCAGAAAGAAATGAAATACCTGCTTCTGTCATCTCCCAGTAACTAACCCCACGCCAACTCTGAGCATCATCATTCACCAATCACCAGTTCCACTTAACCCACTCCCAGGTATTTAATGACCTGAGTGGCCCAGACGAGGGCTGGACAGAGGCTGTCCTCAGTCTATCCTTGCTGTGGAATTCTGGAAGCCTCTTCAGGACCTCCACAATCAGCCTATTCCTAAATTATTTTTTGGCAAAAAGTATAGAAGAGAGCTGAGGAAATAGCAGGGGAAGAGGATGGAAAAAGCAGTTGGAATCTGACCTGGGAAACCACCAGAAAACATTATAATTTCCCCAGGCTGAGAAGAAGGCAAAATAGAAGCTATGGGGGTGTCTGAATGTTGAGATATAGGGTTCTAAAAGCAATGAAGTCCTTCCCTAAAGACGATAGAAATTCCCAAGTGATAATTAGTGGAACAAAGAAATTATAGGCAATTTTCACTTGTGATGCTTTTCTAATATCTTAATACAGAAAAACAATGTGATTATCCAAGTAATATGTGGGGGAAAACCTATATCAAATATTTTAAGAGACTTTATTTTCAATTTTAAAAAGTGGTAAGGAGAAAAATAAGTGAGTAAAATCAAATTACTCAATGTCTGTTATTAAAAACAACAAATGACCCTAAATCTCTAGTGACCACAAAATCTTTCTGAAATCTAAAGGATCCTTTTTGAATGCTACACTCTTTTTTTTTAATTTCCAGAATTGCATATATCTTTTTTTAAAACTTTATCTACTTATCTATCCATCTAGTTATTTATTTTGGGCTATTCTGGGTTTTCACTGCTGCTGCAGGCTCTTCTCCAGTTGCAGGGAGTGGGGGCTCCTCTCTAGTTGCGGTGAGCAGGCTTCTTGTTGCAGTGACTTCTCTTGTTGTGGAACTTGGGCTCTAGGGCACACGGGCTTCTGTAGTTGTGGCCCATGGGCTCAATAGTTCCAGCTCCGAGGTCTAGAGCACAGGTTCCATAGTTGTGGCTCACAGGCTTAGTTGCTCCACAGTATGTGGGACCTTCCCTGATCAGGGATGGAACATGTGTCTCCTGCACTGGCAGGTAAACTCTTTACGACTACCCGGTAAAGAAAGGGACCTGAAGAAATGCTCTTCTTCATGTAACTAACCCCAGACCTCCACAATCAGTTCCACTTAACCCACTCCCAGGTATTTAATGACCTGAGTGGCCCAGACGAGGGCTGGACAGAGGCTGTCCTCAGTCTATCCTTGCTGTGGAATTCTGGAAGCCTCTTCAGGACCTCCACAATCAGCCTATTCCTAAATTATTTTTTGGCAAAAAGTATAGAAGAGAGCTGAGGAAATAGCAGGGGAAGAGGATGGAAAAAGCAGTTGGAATCTGACCTGGGAAACCACCAGAAAACATTATAATTTCCCCAGGCTGAGAAGAAGGCAAAATAGAAGCTATGGGGGTGTCTGAATGTTGAGATATAGGGTTCTAAAAGCAATGAAGTCCTTCCCTAAAGACGATAGAAATTCCCAAGTGATAATTAGTGGAACAAAGAAATTATAGGCAATTTTCACTTGTGATGCTTTTCTAATATCTTAATACAGAAAAACAATGTGATTATCCAAGTAATATGTGGGGGAAAACCTATATCAAATATTTTAAGAGACTTTATTTTCAATTTTAAAAAGTGGTAAGGAGAAAAATAAGTGAGTAAAATCAAATTACTCAATGTCTGTTATTAAAAACAACAAATGACCCTAAATCTCTAGTGACCACAAAATCTTTCTGAAATCTAAAGGATCCTTTTTGAATGCTACATTCTTTTTTTTTTTTAATTTCCAGAATTGCATATATCTTTTTTTAAAACTTTATCTACTTATCTATCCATCTAGTTATTTATTTTGGGCTATTCTGGGTTTTCACTGCTGCTGCAGGCTCTTCTCCAGTTGCAGGGAGTGGGGGCTCCTCTCTAGTTGCGGTGAGCAGGCTTCTTGTTGCAGTGACTTCTCTTGTTGTGGAACTTGGGCTCTAGGGCACACGGGCTTCTGTAGTTGTGGCCCATGGGCTCAATAGTTCCAGCTCCGAGGTCTAGAGCACAGGTTCCATAGTTGTGGCTCACAGGCTTAGTTGCTCCACAGTATGTGGGACCTTCCCTGATCAGGGATGGAACATGTGTCTCCTGCACTGGCAGGTAAACTCTTTACGACTGAGCTGCCAGGGTACTCCCAAATGCCATATTCTTAATGAAGGTGTTCAACTTCTATTTACCTGCTCATGTGTGGCTATGAATAAATTAAATAAATAAGAATTTTATTGTTCTTAATACATTATCTGGTGATAATGTATTCTTAAACAAAATCAACCTACACTGTCTCTTCTTATATTAAACATACATGTACCAGAAAATTCTATGGTAACTAGTATATGGATGCATTTTTTTTCTACTTGGTTTTAACACAATGTTTTCAATTATTTATACAATAAAATAGATATCTGGCCCTTAGTCAAGAATTTAATTCTGAGTTATAGTAGGGGAAATTCAGATCTGACCTCCATTATTTAAATGCAGGTACTAGTATGTAAAACTGTGGTGGTGGTTTAGTTGCTCAGTTGTGTCCAACTCTTGGTGACCCCATGGACAGTGGCCCACCAGGCTCCTCTGTCCATGGGATTCTCCAGGCAAGAATTCTGGAGTGGGGCACCATTTCATTCTCCAATCTAAAACTGTATTCCACTGAAAATCAAAAGAAATGTTTATCAACAATTCAAGATGCACATGTATCAACCTTTCAAAGTTGGAAGTATTTTTACTGTATCTATAAATATGCAAAAATATTGGATATATTTCTGTATGTTCATATGCATGCATAGATGAATTATATATAATACATATATATATACATATATCATATATCAAACTAATAAAGTATTAGTTGCTTTAAGATAGGTGAAATTATTCTTGCAAATTTATTTTCTTCTCTGTGCATTATGCTAACATCCCCAAATGAACAAATATTACTTTTAAAATAAGAAAAGGGCCATTTTTTAAACATTTTAAATTATGTTTTATTTCTCACTAAGCTATCTTGATATTTGTTACTTAAATTATATTTTACTTACTTAAATAGCTGTGCAAAAACTGGCGAAGGTGAATGACACCTGCTGTCAGAATATCTACATATCAGATACAGTCATAAACAGAGCAAACAGGTCTCTAACAGTTCATAACATGAAACAACGTAAAGGAAGTGGCAGTTTGGGGATATCAAAAAATCATTAGAGTGCTGTTCGTAAGGAGTCTCTGTTAATAGTGAGGCTGACTAAGATACTTGTAAACAGTGAGGCTTAAAAAAAATTAAAAATAGGGACTCTCTCATTGTCTAGTGGGTAAAGAGTTCACCTTGCAGTACTGCTTCCATCCCTGGCTGGGGAAGATCCCACGTGCCGGGGAATGGCTGGGCCGGTGTGTCCAATTACAAGCCAGTGCTCTGGAGCGCATGCGCCCAGAGCTGACTCTGCAACCAGAGAGACCACTGCAGTGGGAGGCCCACACAGGCCAAAGAACAAAGATGGATGAAAATAAGTGATGACTTAGAGGCAAAAATAAATAAATAAATAAATAAATAAATAAAACATAAATGGCCAAAATGATACATTGGTATTTTAAAACTTTTTTTTCCCTATAAAAATAAGGCTCAGATGACCTTTAAGAATCTGTTTCAACTCTAATATTCTGAGTGGATGCATTTGCATTCAAATTCAGTTTTGCAGGCTGAATATTTTCTAAGAAAACAATTTCTGAAAATATACAATCAAATGCCACTGGTTCATTTTTGCTATTTATATTCTAACTCATGAAATAAACATAATTACTATTTGGGGGCATTTAAAAAATAATCTGTCAGGTAAAGATTTCATCAAATGCCTTAGAAAACAAAAGGAAGGTATCATTTCCAATCACTTTATTTTTAAAAAGCTACAATTGAAACTCTAGAAAGGTAAACAAAAGGATCCAACAAATTCAGTGACTTCCTATGAAGATTACCGTCCCTCGAGCTGAGACAACCAGTACTGAAGCTCATGGCCAAATAAAGAAAAATGACAAGTATTTGAAACTTTAAGGATATAGCAAAAGATACAAAATAAAAGAAAACATCACTTTACCTGACAGAGAAATAAAATGAGGCTTGTTATTCAAGGGACTGTCTAAGCTATAAAATTAAATACAGTGATGTCATGTTTTATAAAAGCAATGTCCATGGGAATATGTTACAAACTGAATTTGGGGCACTTGACACATTAAATACACTAGACAACTGGCTATTTGAAGTTAAGCTTGTCTTATTTTTCTAAAGAATCTCAATCTTTTTGAATGTCCAGTTTTCCAAGTGTTGGGTTCCATATGACAGCAACCCATCTTGAGACATTACTGGAGGTCTAAAGGCTCATAGAAAGTCAGGTAACAATTGGGCCTTAAAGAAGCAGGGGGGTCTGTGATAGCTTTTGTCACTTTGGGATTTAGCTTTCTTAGAAGACTTCTGTGCTTTTCCAGAATATCCCCTTAATTCTACATTATTAAAGAAACCCCTGTCCAGAACCAGTGTGACATTGGGCGTTTTCACTGTCGAGTCTGAAATTAATTCTCGGTTCTATTATTTCCATGAAAAGGAAGAAGAAGAAAAACAGCAGATGGAGATGCTTACAATAAGCAGATTATCTCCCCCCTGGTTGGATTTGTAATGTGGAAGGCTTTTGCCTCACTACAAACACAAAAATGAAAGAACAGATATTTGGACATTTTCTGTACACGCGTGTCCATGTGAAAGCAATTCTGCCGGCTCTCATCACTTCACATGGAGGATTATTTCAGATAGGTCCATGTGCTACCTGTTCTGCAATGTCACAACTGTAAATGCTTCCAAAGACACCCTGGGCAAGGCGCCATGCAGGAAGTAGAGCTTTAAACTTCCTAAAGTCCACGTGAGGCAAGTTAACATTACTTTCCTTGGACAGAAAGCTGAGGCGCTGCGTGATTTCTCTACTCATAGAAGGTGACTAAGCTGGGTTTATCTGTCTCCGAAAGTCACACTGTTTCTTAAATGTGGTCTTCAGACTTTTCTGGCTAAAAATCTCCTGATTTTTCTTTTTTCTATTAATTATGCAGAGTTGTCATTTGGTTATGCAGTTTTGTTTTTTACTGGAGTATAGTTGCTTCACAATGTTGTCTTACTTTCTGCTGTACAATACACTGGATCAGCCGTAAGCATACCTATATCCCCTTCCTCCTGAACTTCCCTACCTCCTCCTCCCCACCCAGCTCCTCTAGGTCACCACAGAATACCAGAAAACTCCCGATTTTTCTTTAAATGTAAGATGTGGACTCCTGCTCTCCCTCTCAACACCTCCCTACCTCGATCTCTCCCCACATACTCCTGTATCACGGGTCTAGGTTAAGGTTTAGGAATCCTTTTTCATAAAAAAGTTTTTCTCCTGTCAACTAAAAAAAAAAAAAAAAAAGCACAACCTAGATGTTGAGAATCATGTTTTACCTGGTAGGTAAAAGTGAGGACATAGTATCTCGGACTGCTCCAATGGGGCAGAGTGGGGAGCCAGGACATATAGGCGTTTTTGCAATAAACATCAAAAGATTGCTATTAATTACAGAAAACCACACACCTCAATGAATGAACTTACCACTTTTCTATATATGGAAAGATGCAAGAGTCTGGGCTCACTGAAGTCATTCTTTTGATAAGCATCTCAGCTACCTGGGGCCAGCGTCTTGTGCCTTCACCACCTAAGTCCCCGCTGGGTGCACTGCTGGAGGGGCTAGGGGTGTGGCCGCAGTGACTGCTGGCTTGAAGTCATCCCGTGTCCATTCGGAGCTCCCTCGGGGCTGACGGGAGGAGCCGCTGGAACGCGAAGACTTGACCGCTGCCCAGTTTTTGTGGACTGGTGTGGAAGGCAATGGGGCTTCTCAGGTGATGCTGTTAATAAAGAACCCGTCTTCCAATGCAGGAGGCATGAGAGATGTGGGTTTGATCTCTTTGCTGAGAAGATCCCCTGGAGGAGGGTAGGCAGCCCACCCCAGGGTTCTTGCCTGGACCATCCCATAGACTGAGGAGCCTGGCGGGCTAGAGTCCACAGGATCGCAGGGCGTCAATTCAGGGCGGTAGGACACAGCTGTAGCCACCTAGCATGCATGCGTGGCAAGCTTTTTCACTGATGCTCCACGTACATGATTCTTCTGTACCTCAAGCTGGACGACTACAACTAGACATGCCCTTCTCCCTTGATTTCTTGCTCTAAGAAACAAATATCTTTTCTCTCTTCTTCTCTGCTGTACAATACACTGGATCAGCCGTAAGCATACCTATATCCCCTTCCTCCTGAACTTCCCTACCTCCTCCTCCCCACCCAGCTCCTCTAGGTCACCACAGAATACCAGAAAACTCCCGATTTTTCTTTAAATGTAAGATGTGGACTCCTGCTCTCCCTCTCAACACCTCCCTACCTCGATCTCTCCCCACATACTCCTGTATCACGGGTCTAGGTTAAGGTTTAGGAATCCCTTTCAAAAAAAAAGTTTTTCTCCTGACAACAAAAAAAAAAAAAAAAAAAGCACAACCTAGATGTTGAGAATCATGTTTTACCTGGTAGGTAAAAGTGAGGACATAGTATCTCGGACTGCTCCAATGGGGCAGAGTGGGGAGCCAGGACATATAGGCGTTTTTGCAATAAACATCAAAAGATTGCTATTAATTACAGAAAACCACACACCTCAATGAATGAACTTACCACTTTTCTATATATGGAAAGATGCAAGAGTCTGGGCTCACTGAAGTCATTCTTTTGATAAGCATCTCAGCTACCTGGGGCCAGCGTCTTGTGCCTTCACCACCTAAGTCCCCGCTGGGTGCACTGCTGGAGGGGCTAGGGTGTGGCCGCAGTGACTGCTGGCTTGAAGTCATCCCGTGTCCATTCGGAGCTCCCTCGGGGCTGACGGGAGGAGCCGCTGGAACGCGAAGACTTGACCGCTGCCCAGTTTTTGTGGACTGGTGTGGAAGGCAATGGGGCTTCTCAGGTGATGCTGTTAATAAAGAACCCGTCTTCCAATGCAGGAGGCATGAGAGATGTGGGTTTGATCTCTTTGCTGAGAAGATCCCCTGGAGGAGGGTAGGCAGCCCACCCCAGGGTTCTTGCCTGGACCATCCCATAGACTGAGGAGCCTGGCGGGCTAGAGTCCACAGGATCGCAGGGCGTCAATTCAGGGCGGTAGGACACAGCTGTAGCCACCTAGCATGCATGCGTGGCAAGCTTTTTCACTGATGCTCCACGTACATGATTCTTCTGTACCTCAAGCTGGACGACTACAACTAGACATGCCCTTCTCCCTTGATTTCTTGCTCTAAGAAACAAATATCTTTTGCTCTCTCTTCTTCTCTGCCAGCTTTATGCCCAGGCCGGCTCACAGACATCTCTCTCTCCCTTTACCTTATAAGCAGTGCAGGTGGCAGAGTTCCATTTTTGAGCAGGTATAAACATGGCTCCAGAAAAAAAGGCCGTGGCAGTTTGTTGCCCTTGAGGACAGCACCACCCTGCAATAGATGGCATTGACCCAGCACCAAAAAGCTCAATGATAAAAAAAGAGAGAGAGAAAATGAAATTAGTGCTCCCTAAGAATATTTCAAAGAAATTGCTTTTTAAGCTTGCTTCCTTCTCCAACCTGCACCCAACCTCCCTGCTGTGAGCAGGCTGCAGGGTGCAGGACTCACCCCAAGGTGATGCTCTGTCAGATGCTCTGTTGAGTTCAGAGGGATGACTGGGTGTCTTGCTTTTGTGCTCACTTCCTGGATCTTGGTGGACTTAAAAGGCATTCGTTTCACAGGAAAAAGATTTTTAAATGCTTAGTGCATAGCATGATAATAGACGTGGAGGCCTTGTCATGAGCAGAACACAGATAGAATTGCCAATAGCAGCAACAAATAGGAGCTGATGATGTAGTAAACAGGAACCGAGATGCTGAGGAAGACACAGAGAGGAATGTCCTGGAGGTAAGAAGGCAAACCTTATGGGTGAGCACAGCAGGCTTCTGTTGATGGAAAGAAGATGGCAGGGGTGTCCACACAGGGGAAAGGCTGCCGAGGCGGAGGCCTGGGGTGGAGAGTGGGGTGTGCAGGGCAGAGAGCAGACGGGAAGGCAACAGACTTGTCTATGAAGAGTGACATTCGAGGTCAGATCAGTGAGCAGGCTTAGGGGAGCCTTCACCTAGATGGTCGTTTGTAGCAAGACTCTGGATCACTCCCCACGGTAAAGCTACTGCCGAAGCCCTGGACATCCGGGGCCACAGCAGGAACCCATCCATAAAATCCAGGAGAGGCTCCCCTCGCCTCCCAGGTGAGAGTCCTGGATGGAGGGCTGCAAATCCAGCTTTTTTTTTTTTTTTTTTCTGGCGGGGGGAGGCGGGTTGGGGAGGGAGGGGGATGGGCAGGCCACTTCTATCGGTCTTTCATTTATCTGTTTTCATCCATCTTTGTTCTTTGGCCCATGTGGGCCTCCCATCGCAGTGGCCTCTCTCGCCGCAGAGCACCGGCTCTGGGCGCGTGCGCTCCAGAGTTCCGGCTCGGGAATTGGACACATCGGTCCAGCTGCTCCGTGGCACATGGAATCTTCCCAGGCCAGGGATCGAACCGGCGCCCCTTGCACTGCAAGGTGGCATCCTTACCCACTGGACCACCAGGGAAGCCCGCAAATCCAGCAAATCCAGCTTTGAGTCAAGGCCTCGCAGTTGACTGTGAACCATGACTGACTAGTTGGTGAGCTCTCACGAAACGCTCAGTGCTGAACAACATCACAGAGCCTGTCCTCCGCTCAGTACACTTGGCTCCCCTAGTACCCTTAACTTCTGGCGCTGCTGAAATTTCTGGGGGAGCTCTTTAGCCAACTTTTTCACATATACTTCAAAAGTCTCAAAAGTCTTCTCAACAGTCTAACCTGTAGGTTCTTTCTTGTGCTAATGTCTTAAGGATAACTGCATTGTTTTCTTTTCCCACAGGTGTTATCACTAACAAAGAATTTGGCCTGTATTGTAATGAAAGGAAGTCCATCTAGCTTTTTAAAACCTATTTCCACCCTTCAGGAAAAAATAATCCTATCCAGCTGGTAACATATGATGCTTTCATCAGAAGTCTAATGCCATTATATTTTGGGAGGGTTTTTTCAATTGATTGATTGATTGAACTGCACGGGGTCTTAGTTGTGACCTGCAGGATCTCTGGCTGCAGCCCATGAACTCTCTAGTTGAGGCATGCCGGCTAAGTCGTTCCAAAGCATGTGGAATCTCAGGTCCCTAACCAGGAACTGAACCCGTGTCCCCTGCATTGCAAGGTGGATTTTTAACCACTGAGCAACCAGAGAAGTCCCCCAATATCGTTATTAGTCCATGGGCAGCCATACTGCTCAGCCGAAGGCAACCAGCTGGGAAGCGTTTATAGTCCAATTCATCCAGAACCCATTTAAATCAAGCTTGAACCACCAGCCCCCAAATTATTCACTGTCTTTTTGCAGAATTGGTGGATTCTTACCTCTCAATGATCAGAAGACTTCACCGGCACCTTACTCACTACCTGTGGGGTCATTGTTACACTTTTCGCTCGGGTTGAATAATCTATTCAGTACACGTTTGAAAGCAGTGCTTTCCTGGGAGCTGGTGAAAGTGCCTATGGGCATGAGGACGGGGAAGTAGGGAGGGAGTGGGCCTAGGAGCACATGGCCGTCCTGGGATGTATTAAAACAAGAATTAGCAAGCTTCCACAGAGTTAGAAAACTAACTTATGGTTACCAAAGGGGAAAAGCGCTGGGGGTGAATGAATAACTCAGGAGTCTGGGATTGATATATACACCCTGCTATATGTAAAATGGGTAACCAGCAAGGACCCACTGAATAGCACAGGGAACTCTGCTCAATACTCTGTAATAACATAAATGAGAAATGAATTTGTAAATGAAATGATACATAAACATGTAAAATTGAATCAGGGCTTCCCTGGTGACTCAGGTGGTAAAGAATCTACGTGTCCTGCAGGAGGCCAGGTTCAATCCCTGGGTTGAGAAGATTCCCTGGAAAAGGGAATGGCTACCCACTCTAGTATTCTTGCCTAGAGACTTCCATGGGCAGAGGAGTCTGGTGGGCTACGGTCCATGGGGTCACAAAAAGTCAGACAGGACTGACTAACACACCAGAACTGGATCACCTTGCTGTACACCTGAAACTAACAACACTGTAAAGCAACTACAGTCCAACGTAAAATAAAGATTAAAAAGACAGAATAAGTGAGCTTCCAGAATTGATACACTTTCCAAAGCCAAGTCTGCTGATTCTTGTAATTGTAGCAGCACAGGTCAGCTAGAGTCGGGTGAGCAGACAGGGGTAGACGTGATGGACTCAAGTCTGGTGCTACTTTTCCTTGGGTTTCTTGTATTTCCTGTGTGTCTCGTGAGCACAGGCCCTGACATGCTTTTGTTTCAGACTGACAGTTCAAGGATGATCGGGAAGACGTTTAGTCCAATTCATCCAGAACCCATTTAAATCAAGCTTGAACCACCAGCCCCAAATTATTCACTGTCTTTTTGCAGAATTGGTGGATTCTTACCTCTCAATGATCAGAAGACTTCACCGGCACCTTACTCACTACCTGTGGGGTCATTGTTACACTTTTCGCTCGGGTTGAATAATCTATTCAGTACACGTTTGAAAGCAGTGCTTTCCTGGGAGCTGGTGAAAGTGCCTATGGGCATGAGGACGGGGAAGTAGGGAGGGAGTGGGCCTAGGAGCACATGGCCGTCCTGGGATGTATTAAAACAAGAATTAGCAAGCTTCCACAGAGTTAGAAAACTAACTTATGGTTACCAAAGGGGAAAAGCGCTGGGGGTGAATGAATAACTCAGGAGTCTGGGATTGATATATACACCCTGCTATATGTAAAATGGGTAACCAGCAAGGACCCACTGAATAGCACAGGGAACTCTGCTCAATACTCTGTAATAACATAAATGAGAAATGAATTTGTAAATGAAATGATACATAAACATGTAAAATTGAATCAGGGCTTCCCTGGTGACTCAGGTGGTAAAGAATCTACGTGTCCTGCAGGAGGCCAGGTTCAATCCCTGGGTTGAGAAGATTCCCTGGAAAAGGGAATGGCTACCCACTCTAGTATTCTTGCCTAGAGACTTCCATGGGCAGAGGAGTCTGGTGGGCTACGGTCCATGGGGTCACAAAAAGTCAGACAGGACTGACTAACACACCAGAACTGGATCACCTTGCTGTACACCTGAAACTAACAACACTGTAAAGCAACTACAGTCCAACGTAAAATAAAGATTAAAAAGACAGAATAAGTGAGCTTCCAGAATTGATACACTTTCCGCAAGCCAAGTCTGCTGATTCTTGTAATTGTAGCAGCACAGGTCAGCTAGAGTCGGGTGAGCAGACAGGGGTAGACGTGATGGACTCAAGTCTGGTGCTACTTTTCCTTGGGTTTCTTGTATTTCCTGTGTGTCTCGTGAGCACAGGCCCTGACATGCTTTTGTTTCAGACTGACAGTTCAAGGATGACTCCTAGCAATCACCTTTGGAAGGCAGAAACGGTGCCTCCTGCCAGGGCAGAGGGCAAGCATCTTCACTCCGAGCTATAGAAGATTCTGGTTCCATAAACTCCTAATTCCAACCCAGTGAGCGTGCAGGTGTTGTCTGACTTTCCTCACTCTGGGGACTTGGGGCTGGGGCACTGGAGCAGGAATACAGGTGCTGCCGCAAGGAAGTCCCTGGTCTTTGTCCCAAAAGTCTCCTGTGTCCTGCCAGCAGTCACGCGAGAGGCAGGCTAAAGTGACTGCTTGCCCGTTGGGTAAAATACTAGCGCCTCACCAGGTCTTCACATGGAGCAGTCCTTCAACTCTCATGCCAAGGAGAAGCCCTTTGATGTGATCATTTTGTCATTTGCAAGACAGAGAGACGGTCTTCTGGTGGGCATCTCAAGGGATGAAGGCAAAACTCTTAACATTTACAAGGGTTTTCTGTAGTCAGTACTTACATGAAACTGAAACTTTGGAACTAGTTCTAGCCTTGGTTTATAGGACTCAGGGTGTTAATTCCATAACAAGAGTCTCAGGAGTTTTTTTTAAAGATTTTTTGATATGGACTGTTTTTAAAGTCTTTTATTGAATTTGTCATAAGATTGCATCTGTTTTACATCTTGGTTTTTTTGGCCCTGAGGCATGTGGGTTCTTAGCTCCCTGACCAGGGATCGAACCTGAACCCCCTACAATGGAAGGCAAACTCCTAACCATTGGACAGCCAGGGAGGTCCCAGGAATCTAAGTTTGTCCTGTAAGGCAGAAGCTAGTTTCAGCTCGCTAACCCAATGACAGGACTGCTGATTCATTGTAATTGAAAGCAACTACAGTCCAACGTAAAATAAAGATTAAAAAGACAGAATAAGTGAGCTTCCAGAATTGATACACTTTCCGCAAGCCAAGTCTGCTGATTCTTGTAATTGTAGCAGCACAGGTCAGCTAGAGTCGGGTGAGCAGACAGGGGTAGACGTGATGGACTCAAGTCTGGTGCTACTTTTCCTTGGGTTTCTTGTATTTCCTGTGTGTCTCGTGAGCACAGGCCCTGACATGCTTTTGTTTCAGACTGACAGTTCAAGGATGACTCCTAGCAATCACCTTTGGAAGGCAGAAACGGTGCCTCCTGCCAGGGCAGAGGGCAAGCATCTTCACTCCGAGCTATAGAAGATTCTGGTTCCATAAACTCCTAATTCCAACCCAGTGAGCGTGCAGGTGTTGTCTGACTTTCCTCACTCTGGGGACTTGGGGCTGGGGCACTGGAGCAGGAATACAGGTGCTGCCGCAAGGAAGTCCCTGGTCTTTGTCCCAAAAGTCTCCTGTGTCCTGCCAGCAGTCACGCGAGAGGCAGGCTAAAGTGACTGCTTGCCCGTTGGGTAAAATACTAGCGCCTCACCAGGTCTTCACATGGAGCAGTCCTTCAACTCTCATGCCAAGGAGAAGCCCTTTGATGTGATCATTTTGTCATTTGCAAGACAGAGAGACGGTCTTCTGGTGGGCATCTCAAGGGATGAAGGCAAAACTCTTAACATTTACAAGGGTTTTCTGTAGTCAGTACTTACATGAAACTGAAACTTTGGAACTAGTTCTAGCCTTGGTTTATAGGACTCAGGGTGTTAATTCCATAACAAGAGTCTCAGGAGTTTTTTTTAAAGATTTTTTGATATGGACTGTTTTTAAAGTCTTTTATTGAATTTGTCATAAGATTGCATCTGTTTTACATCTTGGTTTTTTTGGCCCTGAGGCATGTGGGTTCTTAGCTCCCTGACCAGGGATCGAACCTGAACCCCCTACAATGGAAGGCAAACTCCTAACCATTGGACAGCCAGGGAGGTCCCAGGAATCTAAGTTTGTCCTGTAAGGCAGAAGCTAGTTTCAGGCTCTGCTAGTAAGACATTCCAGACTCCCAAAGAAACAATAGCTCATGAGTGAATGACCAGAGTGAGAAAACTGACAGTGGATACATTAAAATTTAGCCAGACAGGGCCTACCACACTAGGGTACATCCCTTGGTTAGTTACCCAGTGTTCATTCCCACCCCTTCCCTTCCGACAGGAACCCCATGCCATTCATGGGCCTTGACCCACGTCCAGGGCGGAGCCGCACTTGTCTAAGCCAATCACAGCGTCCTCCTCTCGGCAAGTGTGAGAGCATCGTTCTTGCCACAGACAGGCTGTGAAGTCTGTTGGGGCTTCGAGGAAAAGATTCCTTCCCCCTCATAAATAGGTAGCAGAAGATCCTCCCTTTTTTTCTTTGCACGTGCTTGCATCTGAGGACCAGAGGGTGGGCAGAACTTTTAAAAAAAGAATGGGAGGAAGACCCTGGATGATCCTGCAGCAACTCCAGAACCGTTGTTCTGTAAAATAGTAAGTAGCTTGTTCTTTCCGTCAAATGGAGTTGAGGATTTCTGATACTTTGAGGTAAAATCAGCCAACTAAATGAATTTCCCAACTCAATGCTGATACCCCAACACTCCAAAATTCTCCGGATACACCTAAACCAAGTGGGCTTCGTTCTGGGCTTGAGGAGTTAAACTAACCCAGTTAAAAAGACTTTTAGGGACATCTCTAGGGGCCTGGTGGTTAAGACTGCTTTCTAATGCAGGGAGTGAAGGTTTGATCTTTGTCGGGGAGCTAAGATCCCACATGCCTCACAGCAAAACGAAAAACAAGAAACATCTTCTGGTGGGCATCTCAAGGGATGAAGGCAAAACTCTTAACATTTACAAGGGTTTTCTGTAGTCAGTACTTACATGAAACTGAAACTTTGGAACTAGTTCTAGCCTTGGTTTATAGGACTCAGGGTGTTAATTCCATAACAAGAGTCTCAGGAGTTTTTTTTAAAGATTTTTTGATATGGACTGTTTTTAAAGTCTTTTATTGAATTTGTCATAAGATTGCATCTGTTTTACATCTTGGTTTTTTTGGCCCTGAGGCATGTGGGTTCTTAGCTCCCTGACCAGGGATCGAACCTGAACCCCCTACAATGGAAGGCAAACTCCTAACCATTGGACAGCCAGGGAGGTCCCAGGAATCTAAGTTTGTCCTGTAAGGCAGAAGCTAGTTTCAGGCTCTGCTAGTAAGACATTCCAGACTCCCAAAGAAACAATAGCTCATGAGTGAATGACCAGAGTGAGAAAACTGACAGTGGATACATTAAAATTTAGCCAGACAGGGCCTACCACACTAGGGTACATCCCTTGGTTAGTTACCCAGTGTTCATTCCCACCCCTTCCCTTCCGACAGGAACCCCATGCCATTCATGGGCCTTGACCCACGTCCAGGGCGGAGCCGCACTTGTCTAAGCCAATCACAGCGTCCTCCTCTCGGCAAGTGTGAGAGCATCGTTCTTGCCACAGACAGGCTGTGAAGTCTGTTGGGGCTTCGAGGAAAAGATTCCTTCCCCCTCATAAATAGGTAGCAGAAGATCCTCCCTTTTTTTCTTTGCACGTGCTTGCATCTGAGGACCAGAGGGTGGGCAGAACTTTTAAAAAAAGAATGGGAGGAAGACCCTGGATGATCCTGCAGCAACTCCAGAACCGTTGTTCTGTAAAATAGTAAGTAGCTTGTTCTTTCCGTCAAATGGAGTTGAGGATTTCTGATACTTTGAGGTAAAATCAGCCAACTAAATGAATTTCCCAACTCAATGCTGATACCCCAACACTCCAAAATTCTCCGGATACACCTAAACCAAGTGGGCTTCGTTCTGGGCTTGAGGAGTTAAACTAACCCAGTTAAAAAGACTTTTAGGGACATCTCTAGGGGCCTGGTGGTTAAGACTGCTTTCTAATGCAGGGAGTGAAGGTTTGATCTTTGTCGGGGAGCTAAGATCCCACATGCCTCACAGCAAAAGGAAAAAAACAAGAAACATAAAACAGAAACAATATTGTAATAAATTCAATAAAGATCTAAAAATGGTCTACGTCAAACAAATCTTTAAGAAAAACATTTAGCTTTATTTTTTTAGCGTTGTTTAATTACCGATGTTATAACCATAGCTGGCATTTGTACAGTACATGACATGGGTCATTTGATCCTAACATTTTTGGGGAAAAGGCAATGTAGGTATTATTTCTTCCATTTTTAAGAGAGATTCGTGAACATTCTGCCTTAAATCCTTTTGTGAATTGAGAAATGATGTACATCATAAATCTTATTCCACTTGTCAGGCTCCACTTTGCTTTGCAGATAAGTACCTGTTCGCTATATATTTGCATATCTTAAATTTATAGCACTCACTAAGATAATTTTGAAGGCAGAAAATAATGATTACCTTCAAACATGAGCCAATATAAAACACTTTGGCAAGGTTTCACCCATAGACCAGTAGAGAATTGCAAGGTTTGTTTATATTAAATGCTCCGTTGGCTTGAAAAATGGTGATAGACTTTGTCGGTGCTTAGTCACCATTATGCTTTATGGAAAGAGGTCAGAAAAGAGGAGGAAGTTCAAGACATTATTCTTTGAATTGAGCATAGTACCAGGAGCACAAAGCGAGCCCCATCTTATGATTTCACTGACAATAAATTTCAGTGCAGGGCCATTTCACATGAAATGAGTGTTTCGGAACGTGTTCTCTGTTTTAAATCATCTGTTTATGATGGCTCTTTCCTTTGCTGTTACAGAGAGTCATTGTAAAGGTAAACATTCGTTTTAATGGCCAGATCTTCCTTGACCATTTTTCTTAGTCAAACTCCATCCAATCTGACAAGTGAAGTTTTATAAAAACATATTGTTTTACCATGTCTGCTAATTGAGGATTTCTCATACTGTGAGGTAAAATCAGCCAACTAAATGAATTTCCCAACTCAATGCTGATACCCCAACACTCCAAAATTCTCCGGATACACCTAAACCAAGTGGGCTTCGTTCTGGGCTTGAGGAGTTAAACTAACCCAGTTAAAAAGACTTTTAGGGACATCTCTAGGGGCCTGGTGGTTAAGACTGCTTTCTAATGCAGGGAGTGAAGGTTTGATCTTTGTCGGGGAGCTAAGATCCCACATGCCTCACAGCAAAAGGAAAAAAACAAGAAACATAAAACAGAAACAATATTGTAATAAATTCAATAAAGATCTAAAAATGGTCTACGTCAAACAAATCTTTAAGAAAAACATTTAGCTTTATTTTTTTAGCGTTGTTTAATTACCGATGTTATAACCATAGCTGGCATTTGTACAGTACATGACATGGGTCATTTGATCCTAACATTTTTGGGGAAAAGGCAATGTAGGTATTATTTCTTCCATTTTTAAGAGAGATTCGTGAACATTCTGCCTTAAATCCTTTTGTGAATTGAGAAATGATGTACATCATAAATCTTATTCCACTTGTCAGGCTCCACTTTGCTTTGCAGATAAGTACCTGTTCGCTATATATTTGCATATCTTAAATTTATAGCACTCACTAAGATAATTTTGAAGGCAGAAAATAATGATTACCTTCAAACATGAGCCAATATAAAACACTTTGGCAAGGTTTCACCCATAGACCAGTAGAGAATTGCAAGGTTTGTTTATATTAAATGCTCCGTTGGCTTGAAAAATGGTGATAGACTTTGTCGGTGCTTAGTCACCATTATGCTTTATGGAAAGAGGTCAGAAAAGAGGAGGAAGTTCAAGACATTATTCTTTGAATTGAGCATAGTACCAGGAGCACAAAGCGAGCCCCATCTTATGATTTCACTGACAATAAATTTCAGTGCAGGGCCATTTCACATGAAATGAGTGTTTCGGAACGTGTTCTCTGTTTTAAATCATCTGTTTATGATGGCTCTTTCCTTTGCTGTTACAGAGAGTCATTGTAAAGGTAAACATTCGTTTTAATGGCCAGATCTTCCTTGACCATTTTTCTTAGTCAAACTCCATCCAATCTGACAAGTGAAGTTTTATAAAAACATATTGTTTTACCATGTCTGCTAAATCAGCTTGTTGCTAGGCTTTAATTTAAAAGATTACTTTCACTGTTACATCAACAGTCAAAAACAGATGGAATTCCTGCAAGACGGTGCAGACAGAGAGGCTCATGGGACACATGCTGATTTTGTTGTCTTAATGAGACCTAGTTGGGAATAGTTCCTTTTTCAAGTCTTTGCCACAAAGGAGAATTGCTTTTTTCTGTTTACAGAAAATGTGAAAATTCTCAAACCAAAACAATATTCTCTAGTGGAAAAGTGTTACATGCATCTAAAAAAATTAATTATTCAAGTGCCTGTACATACTACTAGAAATCTATTAAATGCACCGGTCTTGAAAGTTGTTCTCCTTAACCAATACTTTTGGAAGCATTTGCAAATACCTTTCATGTAAAAAAGGAGTGAGAGGGTTGAGGAGGTGGAAAAAAGAATGCAAATGAGAAAAGTGCTCCAAAGGACAGGCTCAGAAAACAGCAAGTTTCCTCCCCACACCAGCCACCCGTCTCCATGCTCTTCGTAACTCTTTATCGAGGCTAAGTGGAGTTGAGACTACAGCTTTTGACTCCATAGACAGTCTATTCATGCATCAAATGCTTATTAATTTGTAGTAGATCCTGGGTGTAATATCATGAACACAGATGGGCGCTGCCCCAACTTCATTGAACTTACAGTTAAGAAACCAAAAACTCCACACAACTCCAAGTGGCATGATCCTACTGTGTCACATTTTGCGGCAAATTTGGTGAGGTTTTGGTTTTGCTTTTAGCTTTTCCTCATTAAACTATAATATCTACCATCCAGATGGTTTGAATGAATGTCCATCCATTTTGTTTTCTCTGTTCCCCTTCTTTGCCCATTTTCTTCCCTGTTTGTTGCTAAGTTGTGTCCAATTCATTGTGACACCATGGACTATGTCAGGCTCCCTGTTCTCCACTATCTCCCAAAGTTTGCTCAACTTCATGTCCATTGAGTCAGTGATGCTAGTTAAGCACCTTGTCCTCTGCCATCCCCTTCTCTTTTTGCCCTCAATCTTTCCCAGTACCGGGGTCTTTCCAGTGAGTCAGCTCTTCACATCAGGTTGCCACAGGACTGGAGTTTCAGCGTCAGCATCAGTCCTTCCAACAAATATTCAGGATTGATTTCCTTTAGGATTGACTGGTTTGAACTCCTTTCAGTCTAAGGGACTCTCAAGAGTCTTCTCCAGCACCACAATTTGAAAGCGTCAGGTCTTCAGATCTTGGCCTTCTCACATCTGTACATGACTACTGGAAAAATCATAACTTTGACTGGATGGCCCCTTGTCTGCAAAGTCATGTCTCTGCTTTTTAACATGCTGTCTAGGTTTGTCATAGCTTTCCTTCCAAGGATCAAGTGTCTTTTAATTTAATTTTCTACCCATCCTCAAGACTCCTAAATGCATCCTTGGTATTTTTCCTCTTTGAGACATTTATTTTCTATCTAGATATTGTTATGAAAAATTTACTCCCAACTTGATCTTCCAGCCCATAAATATAAGGGTGAAGATCCTTCTCAAATAAAGCCACAAAAAAACCCAAGGGAGTATTTCAACTTGGGATTCCCGGCCTCCCTAGTTACAACTTTACCCAGTCTTTCATTTTATCTTTAATGTAGAGAAGAGAAGACCAGCCTTGGGTGCCATCTGCTTAAATCCCTTTACCTGTCCAGATTATTAATGAAGACAAAGAAAAAAAACTGTTCTCATGAGAAGATAAGTTATCATTAAAAAGGAATCAGAATATACAGAAATCATTATACAAGCACACTTTGCACTTCCTGTGCGTAAAATATTTTAGAGGTAAGAAACAGCGTATTTTCACTCCAAGATGGATATTTCACGCCGACTAGATATGACAGGCACCAGGCTATGGTCCCCAGCAGACGCTGTGTTCAAGGAACGTGACTTTTAGCACAAAAGTTAAAGTATATATAAAACTAACAGTAAGATGCGAGTGGATGCATGCATGGAGAGATACACATATTCATTTTTAAAATGAAAGCATAGTTGATTTACAGTACTAAGCTAGTTTTAGATGTAAAGCACAGTGATTCAGTTATAATATTAATATAATATAAAGTATATGTGTGTGTACATATATGGGGGTTTTCCTGGTGGCTCAAATGGTGAAGAATCTGCCTGGAATGTGGGAGACCCCAGTCTGATCCCTGGGTCAGGAAGATTCCCCTGGCAGAGGAAACAGCTACCCACCCCAGTATTCTTGCCTGGAGAATTCCATGGACAGAGGAGCTTGGTGGGCCACAGTCCTTGCTGTTGCAAAGAGTCAGACACAACTGAGAGACTAACACACACACATACATTGCCTTTTCAGATTCTTTTCCCTTATTACAAGATACTTAATAGAGTTTCCCGTGCTATACAGGAGGTCTTGGTTGATTTCCATTTTATCTACAGTAGTATGTATCTGTTAATCCCAAACTCCTAGTTTAATCCTCCTCAACTCCCGTTTCCCTTGTGGTAATCAAAATGAACTTCTTCACAGACACAGAACAGACATACGTATTTCTGTGTTGCATGTTGTGCGCCAGGCCCTCTGCCAGACACGGGGCGGACAGGGGTGGATCAGGCACCACCCCTCGGAGGGCCTGTCTTGCTGAAGTTTATGGACGTTCCGTTATACAAAGCATGGGTGTGTCTGGTTGCACAACTCTGAATTACATTTTCTTTGGTTGCTCTAAGTGTATCTCATTTAGTTATTTTACTAAAGCCTGAAGCATTTTCAGTGAGATATCCTACCAGCCTTCCTATGTGGTGTGTCAGTCTGTGGGTTTCATGGAAGGTACGTCTATATTTTATAACTCATTCAACGGGGACTGGTAGGGGATGGAAGGGCAGACCTATCATAGACTAGGAAAAAGAAAACCTCTTTCAATTTCCTGTTATAAAAGGTTGACATTAGTGTTGACGTTAGTGCTGATAGGAAACATTTACAGTAGTAGGTTAGTACACACCCCCAGTATTTTCTCAGTTTTAACAACTTGAGGTGCTTAGCAAGTACCCGAACTCTGGCACATACCATGTCTAAAGCCAGCTTTTCTGCTCCTTCACTAACCAGATGAGGGATGACGACCTCGAGTGCCTACCTAGCACTTCACATAAAACTGATGCTCTGTTAATGTGAAGCTAATTACCATGCCACTTCCTTCGCTTCCACATCTTGAAGTCTTCTACTTGCTCATGCCTGGGGCGCAAAGAATAGCAAAACCACAGATGAGGCTTCCTAGGAGTTACATGAATGAGATAGCCCCGCCGTGCTTCCGTGGCCTTGTTTGTCATCAAACATACATGAAGGACTCCGTGCCCCACCTGACTAGACGCGACCGACTACCTCTGTGTTTTCCATTGGGGCAACATGATCATAAACATATTAACAAGTCCTACAGTGTGATCAACAACAGATGTAGAATTAAAAGTGCTGACAAGTTGCATCAGGCATCCGGCTTTATGCCTTTCCCACCACATCAAAATCCCACTGCTCCAGAGAATGGCCCAAGCAACTGTCCTCTAGGAAAAGCTGTTTGCTGGGAAAACATTCCCTTTCATGTCATGCTTTGACTAGAGAAACAGACACACATTCCCTCGAAGCAGCTTGCGGGGGTGGGGAGCTACAATGCCAACTGCTTGTCACAGAAGAGCTCCTACATTTGAACTGGTGATTGCTCACACATTTTCACCATATACGCCTATCAGAAGAAGTACTTTTAAAAACAAAATTACTGAAACAAAATCAATGATTTGACTAATAACTATTAAAACAAAATTAAATGTCCTTTAAATAATTTAAAGGGAAGGCTAGGAAACTTCTGGTCCTCCAACCTCTTCCCCTTAATGGGAATTTCCCACTGTCTCTTGCAGGGCTATATGCCTCCCTGGCCTCGGGACCTCAGACGCAAGGGTGAGCACATCACCCAGGCTGGCAGGTCAGCATCTTTCCGTCTCCAAGGCCCAGCGACCCATGCCATCAGTGAGCCATCATTCCCTGGCAGAGCGTGCAGGATTTCCCTCTGGCCTTCTGGAATAACCCTTGGGAAAGACATGCTTCTAGGTCGAGGCGTCTATTTGCTACTATCCGGGAAGAGTGTTTCCAACTACAAATCTAACACAGAAAAAAAGCAGAGCTGAGACTAGAAAAAGAAAAAAAGAGAGTGCAAGAGAAAGGGCGTGAATAACAACGAGACAGAGAGAAAAGCCTTGGTGACCATGTCTGAGGCTGCTAGTTCCAGCCAAACCTGAACACATACCCACCCCCTGAAAGTCTCAGCTGTGTTAACCATCAACTCCTTTTTGTGTTGGTTACTCTCATTTAGATGGCCTTGTGCTGTGGGCTGCAGACTTCTTCCCTAAATGTTAAGAGCCAGATGGTGAACAGGCTTTACTTAAACCTTGCACGTCACATGTCTCTGTTGCAACTACTTTCGTGTTAACGCGAAAGTGGACACAGACAGCGTGGAAACAAGCCGAACTGCATTCCTGTAGCACTCTTCCTGGGGACACCAAAATCTGAATTTTGTATAATCTCTATGCATCACAAAATACCATTTTTCTTTTGAATTTTTTCTGTCATTTAAAATGCAAACACCGTTTAGCTCAAGAACTATGCTCAACAGGCCAGCACTTGTCTAAAATTCCCTCCTTCCTTTCTGCCAACACTCTCAGACTTTTCTTTAGAGCGTCACTCCTTACTCCATTCTGTGCTGTTTAGTTTGGATGGACAGACACTACCCTTAGCTCTAGGAATGGGTGTGATTGGCTTAAGCCAATAGAGAAGTTTTATCTCCCTGGCCACAGAGCTGACTCAGGAGCGGATGGACCCATGAGGGAGCTCAGTCTGGTGAAACGAAGGACCACTGGCTAAGGCTTCTGAGAGTGAAGTTTCCTCTCTTCTGCTGCCACCTGCTCGGCAGCACCCCTACCCGTCAGAGGAGCTGCTCTCTGAGGACAGCTGGTAATGCAAGGAATGACGGTTAGAGACAGAAGTGTTGCAGCCATGAACCTCTTCCAGAAGCGAGGTTATGAGGGCTGGGACCGGAGTGGAAGTAGCGCTGGGATCACGTGACACAGCTGCGGACCTGGATGGGGCCTCAGCTGGAGTCCTGTGCCCAACGGCCTCTCCAGTTATGAGCTGTCAACTCTCTTTCTTAGCTTCGCTTCTTCAAGACAACCTTTCTGATAGATTTGTAGGTCTTAAAATGGAAAGAATCCTGACAAAAATTTTAAAAACCCTAAGAGGGGGCTTCCCTGGTGGTCCAGTGGGTAAGGACACCGCCTTGCAGTGCAAGGGGCGCAGGTTCGATCCCTGGCCTGGGAAGATCCCACGTGCCGCAGAGCGGCTGGACCAATGTGTCCAATTACCGAGCCGGAGCTCTGGAGCGCATGCACCCAGAGCCAGTGCTCCGAACAACAGGCCACTGCGATGGGAGGCCCACACGCGCCAACGAGCAAAGATGGACGAAAATAGATAAATGAAAGACCAATAGAAGTGGTCCGCTGGCCCCCACCCTCCCCAGTCTGCCTCCTCCCCCCTAAAAAAATAAAAATAAATAAATAAATAAAGGAATGCTTTCAAAAAAAAAAAAAAACCAAGAGGGCAGCAGCCCGGCTGGCTCAGGAAGGGTCACATGATGGAGCCGCTTCATGGCCAGTTTGATCAAGTTGAAGGTCAAGGCTTCCCCTTTTCAGGTTTTTAAAAAGACTCTTCAGAAAATAATTCACATCAGACAAATGCACAAAAGGAGGTATCAAAAGCTTCCCAGACTCTTCAGAAAATTTCCCGTTTCGGACTCCTTACTCCATTCTGTGCTGTTTCGTTTGGATGGACAGACACTACCCTTAGCTCTAGGAATGGGTGTGATTGGCTTAAGCCAATAGAGAAGTTTTATCTCCCTGGCCACAGAGCTGACTCAGGAGCGGATGGACCCATGAGGGAGCTCAGTCTGGTGAAACGAAGGACCACTGGCTAAGGCTTCTGAGAGTGAAGTTTCCTCTCTTCTGCTGCCACCTGCTCGGCAGCACCCCTACCCGTCAGAGGAGCTGCTCTCTGAGGACAGCTGGTAATGCAAGGAATGACGGTTAGAGACAGAAGTGTTGCAGCCATGAACCTCTTCCAGAAGCGAGGTTATGAGGGCTGGGACCGGAGTGGAAGTAGCGCTGGGATCACGTGACACAGCTGCGGACCTGGATGGGGCCTCAGCTGGAGTCCTGTGCCCAACGGCCTCTCCAGTTATGAGCTGTCAACTCTCTTTCTTAGCTTCGCTTCTTCAAGACAACCTTTCTGATAGATTTGTAGGTCTTAAAATGGAAAGAATCCTGACAAAAATTTTAAAAACCCTAAGAGGGGGCTTCCCTGGTGGTCCAGTGGGTAAGGACACCGCCTTGCAGTGCAAGGGGCGCAGGTTCGATCCCTGGCCTGGGAAGATCCCACGTGCCGCAGAGCGGCTGGACCAATGTGTCCAATTACCGAGCCGGAGCTCTGGAGCGCATGCACCCAGAGCCAGTGCTCCGCAACAACAGGCCACCGCGATGGGAGGCCCACACGCGCCAAAGAACAAAGATGGATGAAAATAGAGAAATGAAAGACCAATAGAAGTGGTCCGCTGGCCCCCCCACCCTCCCCAGTCTGCCTCCTCCCCCCTAAAAAAATAAAAATAAATAAATAAATAAAGGAATGCTTTCAAAAAAAAAAAAAAACCAAGAGGGCAGCAGCCCGGCTGGCTCAGGAAGGGTCACATGATGGAGCCGCTTCATGGCCAGTTTGATCAAGTTGAAGGTCAAGGCTTCCCCTTTTCAGGTTCAAGAGCTTTTTTATCAAAAGCTTCCCAGACTCTTCAGAAAATAATTCACATCAGACAAATGCACAAAAGGAGGTATACTTATTTATAAACAGAAATTCCTGCCCCCACTGCACACTTAAGAAAAGCTCCAAACTCCTGACCCCTGCTCCCAGGCGACCCTCAGCCGGGGTCCTCACATCTCACGAGTAGGAAGCACATCACAGCAGCACTCGCCAGAGTGGACCCTGGCTCCTCTTTTCGTCCAGGTCTCTGGTGGGAAATCACTCCCAGAGAGGCCTGCCCCGCCTCTTCCGCCCCAGACGCATACCTCCCGCACTCTCTACACCCCGATCCTGCCTTACTTTAGACAAAGAAATTCCACCCAGCCGAAATTACATTCTCATTGTTTTTAATCACGTGTTTCTCTCAGTAGGCTACACGTTCCATGAGGACAGGAGCCTCGAGAAGCCTGTTCACCCTCGTATTTCCAGTGAGGCACCCAGCGTGGTGTCTGACAATAAGTAAGTGTGGAACAAAATGAAGTCAAATGAAGAAAGGGAGGGAGGAATGAAGAAAAAGAAAACAGGAGTGGGAGGGAAGGGAAGAGAAGAGGAAGAAAGTGGGGGGTGGGGAGAAAGGAAAGGAAGAAAGAAAGAAAAAAGGGAGGGAAGAGGAAGAGGGAGGGAAGAAGGGAAAAAGTCAGCCCATGCAGTCTTATTTCTGTAAGAAAATCTACAGAAGGAAACAACTAGTTTTTAGCAAATATCTGGAACATATGTCAAATTGATACTACAATTTTCTCACCTTAAGACCGCAGATGGTTAATTTAGAACAGACCATTATCATGAACATAACTATAAACCATCTCTACAGAAAATTACTTGCCAAATAATGTGATTTAACAGATTTATGTGTGGACAGGAATTTATAGCTTGCAAATCACTTTTCACCTGGATTTGCATTTAATTCTTAGTAAGACCTTCCTGGAGGAGACGTGGCTATTTCTCGTGTATTGAGAGAAGACTGAAGCTCAAAAGCCAAGTAAGGATTTTGCTTACTAGGTTAGGAGAGCTCATTTCGAATAAACAATCCTACTGAGCTATCTCATAAAAAATAAAACTATACCATTATGTTTAGCCAGCAGACTAGTAGAAACATCATTTGCTAAAAGAGAAGACAGGACTTGAATGACCCATTGGCCAGTGTCCAACTTAGTGACCTTTAAAGGATATGTCATTTCATGTCTGAATTTCCTCTTCTCCATGAAATAAAAATCAAGTATTTTTAAGCTGATATCATAACAGAAGATTAAATAAATGTAATTATAAAGTACTAAATAATATAGAATCGTTAATAATGCTAACTAATAAAGAATGGAATGGTAGAACTTCGAGGTTCTGTAAAACTGTGACAAGAAGAGGTACTTTCATAGACAGATAAATTGCACCACTCTCCATCATGCTACTACTGCTCCTTCATCGTGTTTGACTGTCTGCTATCCCATGGGCTGTAGCCCGCCAGGCTCCTCTGTCCATGGAATCTTCCAGGCAAGAATACTGGAGTGGGTTGCCATTTCCTTCTCTGGGGGATTTTCCTGACCCAGGGCTCAAACCTGAGTCTCCTTTGTCTCTGGTTGGCAGGTAGATCCTTTACCACTAGCACCACATGGGAAGCCCCAGGTTTTTTCAGTCCCCAGTGACGTCACAGTGCCTGCAAGCTCTAGCACTGTCTTTGGTGGGTTCTCTTGTGCTGCTTTCCAGGGTTGTTGCTGTTTTTTCCCCTGATACATGCGGTCTGGGAAATTTAGGCATATAGACCATCATCTTCATCAAATCAAACCTTTATGGATTACTCATCATTAATAGACATGCAAAACTGAGCAATTCAGAGCAAGATTTATAAAAATAAGTATCTCACCTTAAAACAGAATGAAAGTGAAAGACAAGTCACTCATGCGTGTCTGACTCTTTGCAACCCCATGGACTTGCCGTGGAATTCTCCAGGCAAGAATACTGGAGTGGGCAGCCTATCCCTGCTCCAGGAGATCTTCCCAACCCAGGGACAGAACTCAGATCTGCCGTATTGCTCTTTACCATCTGAGCCACAAAGGAAGCCCTAAAACAGAATAAATACTCTTGAAGCAGCTACCTGTTACCACTGGGTGAATTTGCAGCTATGTTACCAGAACTCCTTGGTCCCTGCCTTGAGTCCTTGCCTCCTGTCCGTTGCTCTGTAAGGCAGCAGAGACGGCTGTGGAGGCCGCCTTCCAGGACGGCATGCCCTTGACTTTCCTCCGGTGGGTTAAGCTGGCTCCGCTTACCTACATGACCTGTGCTTGCACACTGTTGCTGAAGGCTTTCCCTTTGCTCTGCCACAGCCTTGTAACAAGACCTACACACCCACCTCTGCCACCTGTCCACCCATGTTCTACAGCACAGCCAGCATGCCGATCTTTCAAAACCCTGTATCTGACCACACCCCTTCCTTGCTTAGAGCTCCTCAGAGACTTCCTGATGCAGAAAGCCGAGCTCCTCTTCCCAGGTGGGATCTGATCCTGCCTGACCTAAGTTCCTTACAACTGTGCCCGCACTCATCTGCTGCACCACCCCATCTCGCAGACCCCAGAGCAACGGGCACAATCACATCCATGTTTCACATTTGCTCGCCTCCCCACCTCCCACCCCCACCCAGAAGTGTGCTCCCAGGTAAATGGGTCTTCATCAGAGAAAAACCAACTCCCTGCTCAAGCATCCTGTCTTCAGAAGGGGTTCCCTGGACATCTGCTAAAGATGCCTCACTCCCATGCCCTCTGTCACATTACCCTTTCTCATGGCCTTATTCCCTTCTGAGTTTTTTAAATTTATTAATTTCCTTTTATATTTACTTTCCATCACCTCATGCTGGAACAGAAGCCCACCTGTCTGGTCACCATTGGGCCCTCAGCACCTAGGACAGCGCCTGGCACAGAGTACGTTCCAGATAAATATTTATGATGGGAATAAAAACATCTCAGGAGGAAAAAATTCTCAGACTCTCCTGGGAATCAAAAATGCCAGCTTGAACATCTGGAGAGATAGTCCAGGTTTCCTCACTAGGGGGCTTACTATCATAAAGCTCCTGATTCTCCCCAAACTTAACTATGTTGCTGTTCAGTTGCCCAGTCACGCCTGACTCTTTGCAGCCCCGTGGACTGCAGCATGCCAGGCCTCCCTGTCCCTCACCACTTCCTGGAGTCTGCCCACATTCATACCCATTGCACCGATGGTGCCATCAAGCCATCTCATCCTCTGACGCTCTGTCTTTCTGCCCTCAGTCTTTCCCAGCATCAGGGCCTTTTCCAGAGCCAGCTCTCTGCATCAGGTGGCCAGCATACTGGAACTTCGGCATCCATCTTTCCAATGAGCATTCAAGGTTGATTTCCTTTAAGACTGACTGGTTTGATCTCCTTGCTGTCCAAGGGACTCTCAAGAGCCCTCTGCGGCACCACAGCTCAAAGGCACCCGCTCTTTGTCCCTCTGCCTTCTTTACAGTCCCGATCTCCCAGACCTCTGCCTTGGTGTGGTGAAAGGACTGTCGGCATCGGGTGAAGGGGCTTGAGTAACTCAGTGAAGCTACGAGCCATGCCGTGCACGGCCACCAAGATGGAGCGGGCATCGTCCTGACAAAACGTGGTCCACTGGGGGAGGGAATGGCAGACCACCCAAGTGGACTTGCCGTGAGAACCTCATGAACTGGATAAAAAGGCAAACTTCATTACTATATTAAATTAACTCAGTTGCAGTTCCAGTTCCAAACAATGTAAAGATTTTAAATTTGATCTGAAAAATATATTTGGGGAAAATAAATTTGCTAACGGGTCAAAACATTTTTTTAAAACAAACAAAAAAAAACTCAAAGAAACAATAGGCAGAGGGGGCCTTCAGAAAATATGATATGTTTAAAGTACTAGGGTTGGCAGAAACAGAAATTCCAGAAATAGGCATGAATATGTGTGTGTGCCTATGTATATATATATATACATAGGCACACACACACAATTGTTGCCTCTATCATATTGGAAGAAATCAGTAAAATCTTTCTCTTAGAGCCAATAACTTCTGTGTGTTCTAAGTCACTTTAGTCGTGTCTGACTTTTAGGGTTCTCCAGGCAAGATTACTGGAGTGGATCACCATATCCTCCTCCAGGGAATCTTTCTGACCCAGGGATCAAACCCACATCTCTTATGTTTCTTGCATCGGCAGGCAGATTCTCTACCACTAGCACCACATGGGAAAAACCCACAAAGTTAAAATACGACATAGGATACATTTATAGGATGCATTATATTTAAAAGACGAATGCTTCATATGTCAAAGGCTTTCCAAAGTAATGAGAAAAAATGATAAATGATCTAGCAGAAAATAACTCTAAGAATACAAAGCAACAGTGCACTGTAGAAAAAAAACACAAATGTTCAGAAAGTGAAAATGAAAGTCCCCTGGTCATGTCCAACTCTTTGCAACCCAGTGGACAAGCCATGGAATTCTCCAGGCAAGAATGCTGGAGTGGGTTGCCATTTCCTTCTCCAAACAAATGTCTGAGAAATGTACAAAAAAATATTTCCTCTATTGGTTTAACGAGCACACATTAAAACAATGAGATGGGATTTTCATTATCAGATTGGCAAAGATTAAAGGTACTTCTACTGAGTGTTGGTGAGAATGAGGGGAAATAGAATCCATTTAGCCATATGAAAGTCTAGAAGGATACTAAGGAATAACTCCACGAAAGTCACTTTCCCATTCTCATTCAAAGGTCTTTAAAACTGCCGACCTTTTCCAATTCTTTTAGTGATTTCTCATAAAACTTTGACTAGATAAGAATATAACTCATATTACGAGAAAGTTTCTTGTACAGTTGTTCATAAGATCAGAGAATTAGAATCAGTATAAATGTGTTGTATCATGTTAGCCATGTAGCAATAAAGAATGCCTGGGTACCAGAGTGCTGACATGAGAAGATGTCCATAATATATTGTTGAGTATAGAAAAAGCATGTTCAGAACAGTGCATAGGGTTTAAATTGTTGTAAAATGAATATAGAGATAGACATGATCTTCACTATTTTGTTCTATTACATTATGTTAGAAAAAAATCTAACCAATTAATAGAAGGCTAACAGTTTGTTATCTCTGATGAGTTTTTCTTTGTACTTGTATTTTTTAATTTTTCTGTAATGAATTTTTACTGCTTGCACAGTGGAGAAGTTTAGGACATTTTATGGAGAAGGGAGTTAATTACTGATGTCTACTTAGCTGCAGACAGTGCTTTCAAGTCTGAGTAAAATCTAGATTAAAATACATGCAACGGGCTTCCCTGGTGGTCCAGTGGGTAAGGACACCGCCTTGCAGTGCAAGGGGCGCCGGTTCGATCCCTGGCCTGGGAAGATCCCACGTGCCCCGGAGCGGCTGGACCCATGTGTCCAGTTCCCGAGGCGGAGCTCTGGAGCGCATGCACCCAGAGCCGGTGCTCTGCAACAACAGAGGCCACCGCGATGGGAGGCCCACATGGGCCAAAAGAACAAAGATGGATGAAAATAGAGAAATGAAAGACCAATAGAAGTGGCCTGCCCGCCCCCTCCCTCTCCACCCCATCCCCCAAAAAAATTTAAAAAAAAAATGCATCTTTTGAGCTGATAAAAACCACACAAACTGTTCCCCACACTTCATTCCAACACTTCACCCACATAAAGGACTAGATTCACAATTACAGTGGCCCCTTTGTGCTTTCTGCTACTACCAAGTAATGCAGCCAATAAAGAAGCTTTGAAAAACAAAAATTAAGCAATAAGGCATGACAGATAATGTGGGTATTGTATGGTAATGAACTCCAGAGTGAATTTCCATAGAACTTTAGACTAAAATAAGAATATACAACCTTTCCCATTCTCATTCAAAGGTCTTTAAAACTGCCGACCTTTTCCAATTCTTTTAGTGATTTCTCATAAAACTTTGACTAGATAAGAATATAACTCATATTACGAGAAAGTTTCTTGTACAGTTGTTCATAAGATCAGAGAATTAGAATCAGTATAAATGTGTTGTATCATGTTAGCCATGTAGCAATAAAGAATGCCTGGGTACCAGAGTGCTGACATGAGAAGATGTCCATAATATATTGTTGAGTATAGAAAAAGCATGTTCAGAACAGTGCATAGGGTTTAAATTGTTGTAAAATGAATATAGAGATAGACATGATCTTCACTATTTTGTTCTATTACATTATGTTAGAAAAAAATCTAACCAATTAATAGAAGGCTAACAGTTTGTTATCTCTGATGAGTTTTTCTTTGTACTTGTATTTTTTAATTTTTCTGTAATGAATTTTTACTGCTTGCACAGTGGAGAAGTTTAGGACATTTTATGGAGAAGGGAGTTAATTACTGATGTCTACTTAGCTGCAGACAGTGCTTTCAAGTCTGAGTAAAATCTAGATTAAAAATACATGCAACGGGCTTCCCTGGTGGTCCAGTGGGTAAGGACACCGCCTTGCAGTGCAAGGGGCGCCGGTTCGATCCCTGGCCTGGGAAGATCCCACGTGCCCCGGAGCGGCTGGACCCATGTGTCCAGTTCCCGAGGCGGAGCTCTGGAGCGCATGCACCCAGAGCCGGTGCTCTGCAACAACAGAGGCCACCGCGATGGGAGGCCCACATGGGCCAAAAGAACAAAGATGGATGAAAATAGAGAAATGAAAGACCAATAGAAGTGGCCTGCCCGCCCCCTCCCTCTCCACCCCATCCCCCAAAAAAATTTAAAAAAAAAATGCATCTTTTGAGCTGATAAAAACCACACAAACTGTTCCCCACACTTCATTCCAACACTTCACCCACATAAAGGACTAGATTCACAATTACAGTGGCCCCTTTGTGCTTTCTGCTACTACCAAGTAATGCAGCCAATAAAGAAGCTTTGAAAAACAAAAATTAAGCAATAAGGCATGACAGATAATGTGGGTATTGTATGGTAATGAACTCCAGAGGCATCGGAAGCTTGATGTATTGCCAAGTGCAACCATTTCCCTTGGGTGTAATTAAAACCTGAAAAGCTTGCCCCAGAATCACTGATACAACTAGGCCTCCCTGTAGATAAACATGTTTCCAACTGTTGTACGGGTGCTTTTATTGTATTCAATTATATGGCACAATAAAAACATAACTAAAAATGACTCTAGATTAAGGTTTTGGAACCATCAGAACAGGCCTAAAAGATTAATTTTAAATCTAATAGCAAAACTGTATCACATTAGTACAATAAGTGCTAATACAAGCATCACAATAACAAAAGACTTCTGAAAAACGCCTGTCTATCCAGATCATCTTCTGTGTCCTTACACACCAAGAAAATAAGCCCATATTAAACATAATATTTCAACAGGAATGGATTAACAAGCAGAAATTAAATCTGGAAATTCAAACCCATTCAATCTTCCTTGTATCCTAATTGGAACACACTATTAAAAACTTCATGCCATAATCAGAGAAATGTGAACACTGGATATTTGATAGTAACAAGATTTTACGATTTTATAGTTGGTATTATGGTTATACTTTGTAAAAGAATTCTTACCCTTACGAGATACATTCTGAAATATTCAGGGGGAAAATGACAGGATGTCTGAGGTTGGCTTCAAAATAATCCAGTGGGGGCGAGGGCTGTGGATGAATCAAAGACAGGCTTTGAGTAGCTCACTGTTGAAATGGGGCTGGGAACCTGAGGTCTTCATTTTTGTGACTGAGATTTCCCATGGAAAGTGCCTTTTAAAACTATTTGCTTCAAAAGGAGTTCCTATATAATAATCATTCCACATTACATTATGTGTAATTTGGTGAAGGAGGTCATTTAAAGATTCAGTTATTTTTTAAAACTTGGCTTATCTGGTAATATATAAAATTTTTCAATTGAAAGAATGATCCAACTTACCCTTCACCCACATAAAGGACACAATTACAGTGGCCCCTTTGTGCTTTCTGCTACTACCAAGTAATGCAGCCAATAAAGAAGCTTTGAAAAACAAAAATTAAGCAATAAGGCATGACAGATAATGTGGGTATTGTATGGTAATGAACTCCAGAGGCATCGGAAGCTTGATGTATTGCCAAGTGCAACCATTTCCCTTGGGTGTAATTAAAACCTGAAAAGCTTGCCCCAGAATCACTGATACAACTAGGCCTCCCTGTAGATAAACATGTTTCCAACTGTTGTACGGGTGCTTTTATTGTATTCAATTATATGGCACAATAAAAACATAACTAAAAATGACTCTAGATTAAGGTTTTGGAACCATCAGAACAGGCCTAAAAGATTAATTTTAAATCTAATAGCAAAACTGTATCACATTAGTACAATAAGTGCTAATACAAGCATCACAATAACAAAAGACTTCTGAAAAACGCCTGTCTATCCAGATCATCTTCTGTGTCCTTACACACCAAGAAAATAAGCCCATATTAAACATAATATTTCAACAGGAATGGATTAACAAGCAGAAATTAAATCTGGAAATTCAAACCCATTCAATCTTCCTTGTATCCTAATTGGAACACACTATTAAAAACTTCATGCCATAATCAGAGAAATGTGAACACTGGATATTTGATAGTAACAAGATTTTACGATTTTATAGTTGGTATTATGGTTATACTTTGTAAAAGAATTCTTACCCTTACGAGATACATTCTGAAATATTCAGGGGGAAAATGACAGGATGTCTGAGGTTGGCTTCAAAATAATCCAGTGGGGGCGAGGGCTGTGGATGAATCAAAGACAGGCTTTGAGTAGCTCACTGTTGAAATGGGGCTGGGAACCTGAGGTCTTCATTTTTGTGACTGAGATTTCCCATGGAAAGTGCCTTTTAAAACTATTTGCTTCAAAAGGAGTTCCTATATAATAATCATTCCACATTACATTATGTGTAATTTGGTGAAGGAGGTCATTTAAAGATTCAGTTATTTTTTAAAACTTGGCTTATCTGGTAATATATAAAATCTCAATTGGTTCATAAGAATGTTTTACATTATTGAAAAGGAACTGACAACAATCATCAAAAACATAAAGTTAAATCACTGAGATGAAAACCAATCATAGCCCTGTGAGTGACTCTGGATTTGAATGTTGAGAGTTGAAACTCACCAGGATGGTGAGGAGAGGGGCACGGGGGCCTCCTCTCTGAACTGAATGGAGATACTTGCTGAATGCAGTGGTCTTTCTTTTTTTAAACTTCTGCCTCAGATTATCTTTAAATTTATTTTAAACAGTCAGATTATCTTTAAATTTATTTTAAACAGTCAGTCTTAAACGTGCATAAACCTTTTACTCAGGGTCCACTTTCACAAACCTTCTTGTCACTTTCTGCATCCCTCAGTTTATTCTCTCATCTTGAAATAGCCATCTATAAGTCACACCTACATCTTTTTTCTTTCATAAAATGTAATTCCATTCTTCATGCCTTCTTTACCAAAAACACTCATCCTACTTTCTTTAAACAACCAAAATCTGACCTTTATATTAGCATTCTAATTGGCGAGCATAAATATCAGTGATAATTTCTAAGAACATTGCTTTCTTATACAGAAAATAGCCTAGTTATTTAATAGACTACTATCACTTGTTAGCATAACCCTTAGAAATCAAAGTTATTACAATCTGGCTATGTTCATGAAAGCAGAGGCTTGGACCTAGTTCTCGGCTGCAGTTTAGAGAATGACTGAAATAATAACGTTTGGCTCGTCTAGACAGTCGCATTACAGTGGTGGATCGGGAAGAAAGCAAACCAGGGGCTTCGGTGAGCACAGAGAGAGTCACCCCAGTGTCCAAAAGGAAACTGACTGATTGGCTCCCAACAGTTATTAATATTTGGGATTCCTCAGGTGTTAATAGAACAGGAGCTTGTGCGGGGACCCCTGGGCACCTGCAGTCCCGGTTTTCCTAAGAGTCTGACCCCTGGGGCCTGCGCCTCAGAGGCAGTTCCTCCTTCAGTGTGGTCTGTTACTGACAGCCGGGCCTGGAGCCTGGGCAGCCGAGAGGCCTGCGGGCAGTCCTGCCTGTGGCGCCCCTCCCTTTCACACAGCGACTGCAGATCCGCCCCCATTCACCTGGCTTCTCCTGGTTACTTGTTCTAGGCTGTTTCAGCTAACAGCCAGCACTAGGGCATCAGCCTTTCCCTGGACTTTTTGTTTTTGCTTTTGTTTTTCGTATTCTCTACAGTAATATACTGTCTGAGCCAGCGCTAACCATTTTTGTAAAGACTGATTTGGTCTAAACGCCTGTTTTTTGGAACTTACAGTGGATAGCTGGATGTCTCTCTCTCTCTTTTTTTTTTTTTTAAAGATTTATTTATTTATTTTGGGCCAGGGTCGGGTTGGGGAGGGAGGGGAGCGGGCGGGCCTCTTCCATTGGTCTTTCATTTGTCCATTTTCATCCGTCTTTGTTCTTTGGCTCCTGCGGGCCTCCCATCGCGGTGGTCTCTGTTGTCGCAGGGCGTCAGCTCTGGGCGCATGCGCTCCAGAGCTCTGACTCGGTGATTGGACACATCTGTCCAGCCGCTCCGTGGCACGTGGGATCCTCCCAGGCCAGGGACCGAACCGGCGCCCCTTGCACTGCAAGGCAGTGTCCTTATCCACTGGACCACCAGGGGAGGCCCTGGATGTCTCTTAAAGAGATAGTAACTTATGTAGCCTCTCAGCTTCTCAAGCTATATTTTGTCTGTACTTCAAGACTGGAGAAACTTGCTTTTCTTCATCTTTATCTTGTGCCTCATCTTCCGTCTCATCCTCTTGCTCATCCCCGGCAGAGTAAGAGGAAGGGAGGGAGCCAAAGGCTTTGCAACCAAATTTTACCTTTAGGATGTAAGTCTGGCACGTCTCGCAGAGAGAGGAAAAGAACAATACGTATGGCACTTCTACCCATTTTCCTTGCTTCCCACAGAGCAAATCTAATTCTCAAACAGTATTATAATGGAGAGACCCTTTAACTAGCCAATGTTCACTATTTTCCAGCAGATATTGTGGCCATGCAGATTTGCAAAGGAAAGTCAGGTGTGTCTTCTCTAAGCTCTGAGGGTCAAATCTATCCCTTTTAATACAGTCGAGGTTCTAAGCAGATCCGGCGCCCCATGGGCAGCCGAGAGGCCTGCGGGCAGTCCTGCCTGTGGCGCCCCTCCCTTTCACACAGCGACTGCAGATCCGCCCCCATTCACCTGGCTTCTCCTGGTTACTTGTTCTAGGCTGTTTCAGCTAACAGCCAGCACTAGGGCATCAGCCTTTCCCTGGACTTTTTGTTTTTGCTTTTGTTTTTCGTATTCTCTACAGTAATATACTGTCTGAGCCAGCGCTAACCATTTTTGTAAAGACTGATTTGGTCTAAACGCCTGTTTTTTGGAACTTACAGTGGATAGCTGGATGTCTCTCTCTCTCTTTTTTTTTTTTTTAAAGATTTATTTATTTATTTTGGGCCAGGGTCGGGTTGGGGAGGGAGGGGAGCGGGCGGGCCTCTTCCATTGGTCTTTCATTTGTCCATTTTCATCCGTCTTTGTTCTTTGGCTCCTGCGGGCCTCCCATCGCGGTGGTCTCTGTTGTCGCAGGGCGTCAGCTCTGGGCGCATGCGCTCCAGAGCTCTGACTCGGTGATTGGACACATCTGTCCAGCCGCTCCGTGGCACGTGGGATCCTCCCAGGCCAGGGACCGAACCGGCGCCCCTTGCACTGCAAGGCAGTGTCCTTATCCACTGGACCACCAGGGGAGGCCCTGGATGTCTCTTAAAGAGATAGTAACTTATGTAGCCTCTCAGCTTCTCAAGCTATATTTTGTCTGTACTTCAAGACTGGAGAAACTTGCTTTTCTTCATCTTTATCTTGTGCCTCATCTTCCGTCTCATCCTCTTGCTCATCCCCGGCAGAGTAAGAGGAAGGGAGGGAGCCAAAGGCTTTGCAACCAAATTTTACCTTTAGGATGTAAGTCTGGCACGTCTCGCAGAGAGAGGAAAAGAACAATACGTATGGCACTTCTACCCATTTTCCTTGCTTCCCACAGAGCAAATCTAATTCTCAAACAGTATTATAATGGAGAGACCCTTTAACTAGCCAATGTTCACTATTTTCCAGCAGATATTGTGGCCATGCAGATTTGCAAAGGAAAGTCAGGTGTGTCTTCTCTAAGCTCTGAGGGTCAAATCTATCCCACTTTTTCAGAATACAGTCCAAGAGGTTGGGGGTCTTGGAACTTTGTGGAGCTCCCTTCTTCTCTTGAGGATCCTGGACGAGCTCCCAGGTGATAGGTGATAGACAACAGTAGGTTACTGTGAACAGTGTTGGATTCTTTTTTTTTTTTCTTTAAACACTGATTTACCTATTTATTTATTTTGGCAGGGGTGGGGAGGGAAGGAGTGGGCAGGCCACTTCTACTGGTCTTTCATTTGTCTAGTTTCATCCATCTTTGTTCTTTGGCCCGTGTGGGCCTCCCATCGTGGTGGCCTCTGTTGTCGTAGAGCACCAGCTCTGGGCGCATGCACTCCAGAGCTCCGGCTCAGGAATTGGACACATCAGTCCAGCCGCTCCGCGGCACGTGGGATCTTCCCAGGCCAGGGATCGAACCAGCACCCCTTGCACTGCAAGGCGGTGTCCTTACCCACTGGACCACCAGGGGAGCCCCCAGTGTTGGATTCTTAATCTCCAATGGAGAATTCACATTGTGATCAAAAGACTCGACAATGGTCACTCAGAGCTTCGTGCAGTGAAAAGCTTATTAAAGAAAGGGTAGGGGAAAGCTCCCAGCACAGACACTGGAAGAAGGATCAATATAGTGGTTTTTAAAAAAAAAAAAAAAAACAACAAATTGCGGGAATTTCCTGCCGTCTGGTGGTTAAGACTCCACATTTCCCCTCTGGTCAGCCTGAGGTCCCACATGCTATGCGGTGCAGAAAAAAATACAATTCTTCTAGAAAGACAAATTCTGTCAGAGTCACAGCCGTTGTTTATCAATGAAGTAGAGGCGATTCTACAGACAGTGTAGAAAGAATAAAAGGACAAGATGCAGAAATGAGCAAATCGCTTTGGTTTCAGAGAATCTGGGATTCTTACACTGCACTGTCTCTCCTTAAATACCAATTACATCTTGTCAACAAGCAGTCTCTGTTTTGCATTTCAAAAGCCTTCTAAAGACCGCTGACTGAGTCCAAACAAAGTCAGTGTTCTACCTCCCACAGTAGGTCTGTGCAGAGAGCAGGTCAAAAGGGAGCGCCACCTGGAGGCAGTTCAGCTCTGAAGACCTCACGCCTTCGGGTAAATATTCTTGCTCTTTTACTCTCAAACCCTTACTCCTTTTCTTCGGGCGGGAGGGAGGGCCCTGCGCAAGACACTGAGAATAGAGTCATAAACAAATCACTGACGTTCGGCAATAACACGGCAGGTCGAGGTCCTCGGGCTTCGGGTGAAGTCACCAAACACCAGTTAACTAAAGTAGTGGTGCATGACCTTATTCCTCAACCTACCAACTTGCGAAATTACTACATGTTGTAAATAGGATATTTCTCAAGCGCACAAAAGATTCACATTGGACAGCCTGGCAGAGCCTACGATATATGTGGAAAACCCTCCTCCCGGCCCTAAACATTCCTTCGCTTCTCTCTGACCTTCGCCCCTCCTCCTCTGACCCTCATCGGACCTGGTCTCTGACCCTCGGTCTCCTCCCCTCTCGGATGTTCCCTGCTTCTCAGTGTCCTGGTGTCCCCAGTACACAGTCCCCGCCATGCCTGTGTCCTGCACACTGAGTGGCAGCAGGCTGAGCCCGAAGGCAAATACGTAGGTGCCACCGTCATAGAAATCTACCAATCAGAACTTCTAAAACCTCTGAAAACACAGTAAAGTGCCTGTGGGTCACAACTACTGAGCCTGTGCCCTACAACAAGAGAGGCACCACAATGAGAAGTCCCCACACCTAGAGGGTCGCCCCGCTTACCTCAACTGGAGAAAAGCCCACACAGCCACAAAGGAAGTAAAATAAAATACCTTAATGCACTTCATTCTGCTTGAATATCTATAAAGTTAATAGTGATAAGTGTTTAGAAATGTGTCCATTTAGAAAATTGGTCCTGGGGCGAATTGATTCTTGTATGCATTGGCTTTTGCAAATTCTGCTTTGGTTGAAATGTTATCAGGTAACTGTGTTGCCTCCACGTCGGAGGAGACCCCCCAGAAGAGCCTGCAGGTGACATACAAGACCCCTGCAGGCTGAGGTCCCTTAACTCTCCCTAAGAGCCCTGAGCTCATCACGGGCCCTAAGATGAGGGGAAATTAAGACCCACCTTACTTCAGGGCTAAGCTCTCTGGTGACTCAGTGGTAAAGAACCCACTTGCCAATGCAGGAGACACCGGAGATGCAAGTTCGATCCCTGGGTCAGGGCGGTTCCCCTGGAAGAGGAAATGGCAGCCCACTTCAATATTCATGCCTGGAAATCCTGGACAGAGGACCCTGGAGGGCTACAGTCCCCATGACAGAAGAGTCAGACACAACTTAACCACTAAACATTCACAGCTAAACAGACTTGGTAAACCCTGTGTGTAGACGTCATAACCAGTTGTCTTTCTTCTCCTTTATTGAGGTATAATTGACGTGCATTATTTTAGCTGTAGGTGTATAACATCATGATTTAATACTTGCATATACTACAATGATCACTGCAATGAGCATAGTTCACATCCATCACCAGAGTTACAATAGATTTTTTCTTGTGATAAGAACTTCTAATATCCACTTTCAATGTACAACAGAGCATTATTACTATAGTCATCATGCTGGGCATTCCAGCCCCAGGACTTACTTATTTTATAGCTAGCAGTTTGTACTGAATCGTCTTATATTAAAAGCAGAGAGGTGCAAAGCTTTCATCAACTAATAGAGGACAATGCTTCCGAAGCAGTTAAATGCAGTCTCTATGAGATGCTCTACAAAATATTATTTTTAATCTTAAATAAGTTTGGGGAAAATAGACTACAGTATCCTTTATTATATAGTGAGCTCCTGCACTAAAGTATGCAAATAGGATCTAAAGCCTGTCTTGCGATGTTTTTGTTGTTATACTTGTTATTTTATTCCTCTCCCTCTGATGTAGTTAAATGACTCCGTTATGGCCTAGAGGTCATTAGGGTATGCTCAGCCTGTCTGACACCTTTGGAGTGGTTTCAATGCTGTCTTTTGCTCTAAAGTTTCTTCAAGGAGCGGCTTCACTTGGTGGACCGTGGGGAAGGAGACCATGGAGGAAATAAGCCACACAGAGCTGTGGTGAATGAGCACATCTCTACACTAACCACAGCTGAGCTGTAAACCAACCAATGAAATCCTGTAAGTGCCATGATCAAAAATTCTGAAAATAACCAATTATCATTGATGCTGTGATAACTGTAGGCAGCTCAGGAAAACTATCGACCTAAGGTGCTAATCCCACACAAGGGCTTAAACCCCCGATGGGAGGACTCCCCTCAAGTAACTTAAGCAGTATGAAGGCCAAAAGTCATGTTAAAAAAAAAAAAAAAAAAAAGTGAGACTGTCGCATTCTCCAGGGGCCGATGAAGACCCAGAATAAAAATAAGTTAGATTTGATCTCTTTGCCCTGCTGTTTATCCAGCTCAACCCAGACAGAAATCCGGCTGACAGATTCAGGGCACACCTTCCAGCAGGCCGAAGTGGCCGTTGGCACACCAGCGCTGCTCCCCACATCACTCCAAACGCTTATGACTTCCATGACCTCGCTGTCTACACCTTCCCAAAGAATTCCAGGACACCTCGAGCAACAAGGCAGCCCACCAAAGTCACTACTGCCCCCTGCCTCCGGTGCCTGCTCCTGAGGACTCCAGACTTTCACTAAGTTTCCTTACTACTCCTTAATTTTTTCTACTTCTAGCCACTTTTTTCTCCCCTTCTCTTCTGAAAGATTTAATTCCTATGTGACACTAGTTTTTATCCATATGACCCAAAGTGATGAAGAAATAAATATATACATACGAATAAATGAATAAATAAATAATCACGACCCTAGGCTCAGTGTTCCTTTCTGGTACTCCTATTGACTTTAAGTTTGTCATTTGTGACTTAATGTTTCCAACGTCTCAAATCCCTATTCTGTCCATGTTTAAAAACCATAAAAGCTTAAATGAGCTTTTATGTCTTACTCTCCCAACATAGTCCCTCACCTCTTTTTAAAATTCATTTTCAAGGCATATCAATACTTGAAATCTATGTCCTTTTATGTCTACTTTCTTTATATTTGGGGATTCCAAATAACCTCATATGATACCTAAGCAGCTTATTGTTTCGCAATGTGGAAACATTTTGCTCGTCTGAAATACTCTTATTTATGTACCCAAAAAGGAAAAAAAAAAGCTTTAGACATTCAATTCTGGGAGAGGGAGGTACTGAAATACCTAAATAAATCTACAAGTGGCTCATAAAAAATTGAACAAACCAGCAAGCTAACTCAATTATACCAGAAAAGAAAAAGAGTGCTCAGTAACCCATATTATACCATTTGTGGTAAATAAAGCATGTGGAGTTAAATATAAATTTTACTCCCTTACCGCTGCTTATGGTTTCCAAGAGGGCCTGTCTGGTAAGGTGACATTTTCCATGCTTGGTTTCAGCCTGAAGGGGAAACGTTAATGAAGAGTAGAAGAAAGAAAGTCCTCAGCAAAGGCAAATGCTTAATGAAGGGTGAAAACCAGTCTTAATTTTATCATAAAGAAATTATTTTGAGAATGCATAGTCTAATATATTTATATTAAAATCCCTACATGAATTTGTTACATACTGAGAAAAGTTATTGAATAGTTGGAGGAAATTTATTTCATTCTTAGATGAAGAACCACGTTGATGTATTCCCAGAATAAGAACACCAATGGCATTTGGTGTTGGTGAATAAGATGACTAGAAACTAACTGTAATCCGCGGGCGGAGGGTGCATCCTGCCAATTTTCGACGACATCACTCAAGTGTGTTATTGAGTTTATTTCTCCATTGGGGACTTCTGTTTGGAGTGACAAATCTTTCCTGGTAAACCTCTAAGCTCTTTTCCAATTCTAAAATTCTCTTGTCTTATAATTTAAAACCTTTTAAAATTATTTATTTACTTATTTATTTACCAGGCTGCACCGAGTCTTAGCGGAAGCAAACAGGAACTTTCGTTGAGGTGCACCGACTCACCGGTGGCAGAGTGAGGGCTCCAAGTGCGCAAGCTCAGGAGCTGAGCTCTGGAGTACACAGGCTCAGCAGTTGCCGACGAGGGCTTCATGGTTCCGCAGCAAGTGGGATTTTAGCTCCCCAGCCAGGGCTGGAATCTGCATCCCCCGCACTGCAAGGCAGATTCTTGACCACTGGACCACCGGGAAGCCCCTGTTGTGCTTGTACTTTGAGTGGGGAGTGCAGACTGCATCTAAGCAGTTGGCTCATGAGATTCATTAAATGCAGGTAGTTGATATGAAAGTTTTCTTAACAGCAGTGTTTTCTGATTGTATTGTTTTATGTTAACATTACATTTCCAGGTTTGTATTTCTTAATGTTATAACTGAAATTTAGGGCTACAATTACACTTCCTTTATTATTTTAATAAAGTACACCTTTTAAGTCAATTTTTAGTGGAGTATAGTTGCTTTATAATGTTGTGTTAGTTTCTGTAGTACAGCAAATAAATCACATTATTTCTAAAGGAAAAAAAATATAAAGACTACCAACTGCATTTGGAAACACCTGACAAATTCTCAAAAGCTTGTGGACACACACACAAGTTTGCTGTCAAAGAGTAAAAAGTATTTTGACCTAAATTTGCTTTAGTTTTAATTATCACCCTCTGCTTTAAGCAGGTAGTGCTTCTTGGAAAAGAGCCTAATGTTGGGCAAAATAGAAAGCAGAAGGAGAAGGACGGCAGAGGATAAAAGGTTTGAAGGGAAGACAAGGGTAAGCCGTTGATGTATTCCCAGAATAAGAACACCAATGGCATTTGGTGTTGGTGAATAAGATGACTAGAAACTAACTGTAATCCGCGGGCGGAGGGTGCATCCTGCCAATTTTCGACGACATCACTCAAGTGTGTTATTGAGTTTATTTCTCCATTGGGGACTTCTGTTTGGAGTGACAAATCTTTCCTGGTAAACCTCTAAGCTCTTTTCCAATTCTAAAATTCTCTTGTCTTATAATTTAAAACCTTTTAAAATTATTTATTTACTTATTTATTTACCAGGCTGCACCGAGTCTTAGCGGAAGCAAACAGGAACTTTCGTTGAGGTGCACCGACTCACCGGTGGCAGAGTGAGGGCTCCAAGTGCGCAAGCTCAGGAGCTGAGCTCTGGAGTACACAGGCTCAGCAGTTGCCGACGAGGGCTTCATGGTTCCGCAGCAAGTGGGATTTTAGCTCCCCAGCCAGGGCTGGAATCTGCATCCCCTGCACTGCAAGGCAGATTCTTGACCACTGGACCACCGGGAAGCCCCTGTTGTGCTTGTACTTTGAGTGGGGAGTGCAGACTGCATCTAAGCAGTTGGCTCATGAGATTCATTAAATGCAGGTAGTTGATATGAAAGTTTTCTTAACAGCAGTGTTTTCTGATTGTATTGTTTTATGTTAACATTACATTTCCAGGTTTGTATTTCTTAATGTTATAACTGAAATTTAGGGCTACAATTACACTTCCTTTATTATTTTAATAAAGTACACCTTTTAAGTCAATTTTTAGTGGAGTATAGTTGCTTTATAATGTTGTGTTAGTTTCTGTAGTACAGCAAATAAATCACATTATTTCTAAAGGAAAAAAAATATAAAGACTACCAACTGCATTTGGAAACACCTGACAAATTCTCAAAAGCTTGTGGACACACACACAAGTTTGCTGTCAAAGAGTAAAAAGTATTTTGACCTAAATTTGCTTTAGTTTTAATTATCACCCTCTGCTTTAAGCAGGTAGTGCTTCTTGGAAAAGAGCCTAATGTTGGGCAAAATAGAAAGCAGAAGGAGAAGGGGACGGCAGAGGATAAAAGGTTTGAGCAGGCTCTGGGATATGGTGGAGGACGGGGAAGCCTGGCGTGCTGCAGACCACGGGGTCTCAAAAGAGTCAGACACAACTGAGCGACTGAACTAAACTGAAGAAAGTCAACTTCTTTAAAGTAACTCTTAATATCTGAATCGTGACCTGAAGTTTGTTATAATGATGCATCTGCCGGTCTTCCAACTTCTAAGTATCTCACCTCCTCCATGAAGCCTTCTCAGATTAACCCCATCTGAGAGCTGACACACCATTCATCCCCACATGCTCTTTCACAAAGTAGCCCTTAAGCAGTATAAAGCCCTCCTTTAGGTCGTAGAACTCACAAGCTCAGGAGTCAGACTTATTACACATTTTACTTCTTCCTCAAACTCCTGGTCCAGGAGAGATCTTGGTAGAAACATAAATATACATGCACTCCATCCTGACCCTCCCTGAGTTTAGGAAAAATCTCTCCAACCATGGAAAACATTCTTCTATTTTTTGTACTAGCAATATTCTGATTGAACTAAAAAAATAAAACAGCAAGGAAAACAGGATATCATGATTCTGTGTAGAGTGCAATAATGACTGCCTTCAAATACATCAAGCCTGTTTACAAGAAGATTCAACTTTATTTCACTAAATAAATTTATTTTATTAATTTATTTTATTCCATAGTAACTGGTGTGGCTTCTCTGGTGGCTCAATGGTAAAGAATCTTCCTGCCAAAGCCGGAGATTCAGATTCGGTCTCTGCCTCAGGAACATCCCCTGGAGAAGAAAATGGCAGCCCACTCCAGGATTCTTGCCTGAGAAATCCCACGGACAGAGGAGCCTGGCAAGCTACTGTCCATAGGGTCGCAAAGAGTTGGACAAAACCTAATGACTAAACGACAGCAACAGATAGTAACTGGAAGTAATAAAAAGACATATGTATATACTTATATGCATTTTTTCCTTTAAGGAAGGACTTCTGAATGACTTGGGAAGTCAAAAAAATAGAATGAGTTTCATTCAAAGAGTAAATTTCCACAAATCTAGAAGACTTCAAACAGAGGCTAGATTCCCAGCAAATGTCACAGGAGAAACTCAAGAATTGGATGGAAAATTAGACCATGTGCCTCATCCCTGAGGAGCCTCAGACACTGCTGTTCTTATTTAGCAGACTCGCACCCTCGTATTTGAGCCATCTCTGCTCATTTATTTCAGGCCTCCACGATTCAGGCAATCGCCAACACCTAAAATTTTTTTAAAGAAAAGTTTAACTCCTCAGCAGAACCATTCTTATCTCTTCTTTAAACTGTCATTTAAAAACCTTCCTTGAAGCTAGCCACTAAAGAGCTTTTGGTAAAGAGCTTTCCCTGGAAAGATAAGTGCCCAGAAGATAATTGCACGAGGAAATCAGACCTGTTCCTCAGCCACGTATCATCTTTCAAAAATCAATCTAACGGGGCCAATTAATGTGCTAGAGAATAATGTGCCTTCAGAGAAAGACTGGAGACTTCTTCCCCTTGAAATGGATGACATCTTAATGCTCACAGAAGGTTCTCAGGAAATTTTTCTCTGACACTGAAATAAATACGTGTGATTCATCATCGGGGAGTTAGGAGCAAGCACACCGCTCCTGGCTGCACTTCTGGGCAGTGCACAGACGATTTGGATACCCACGGGGAGCAGGACTCGGGAATGGGTGCTCTTCTCCATAGCCAGCCCTGGGCGGAAGAGGTAGAAAAGGTCTTGGCTTTCGTCTCAGCTCTACCATCCCTTCTCCCCATCTCTCCATCTCTCTTCTCTGACCTTCCCAGGCTCAAAATAAATGCATCAGAGCCGGCTAAGAGAGCAGGATGGAATAAAAGGAACACACAGAAGAAACACAGTTTGAACAAGTCATTCAGCCGCCTGGGCTCTCCTACACTCTCTGGGTTTTCAGTCTAGAAAAATGCATCTTTATTTCATTGCTAAGATGCTAAGTTGTGTCTAACTCTTTTGCAACCCCATGGACTGCAGCCTGCCAGGCTCCTCTGCCCACGGGATTTCCCAGGCAAGAACACTGGAGTGGGTTGCCATGTCCTCCTCCAGGGGATCTTCCTGACTCAGGGATCAAACCCATGTCTCCTGCATCTCCTACAATGGCAGGCGAATTCTTTTCCACTGAGCCACCAGGGAAGCCCATCCTGACTTTAGACGACAGCTAATGATTATTTTCTAGCAAAGCTTCCCTGACAAAGGTTACTCAGTCTTCTTAACCCAAGCAGCTGGCATGGTGGTTAATACTCCCTATTTCTCCTCGCTCATTCATACACTCTCATGAGAACATCTTGAGGCCGGACGTGGCGAATTCACATTCGCAGCCCAGATCTGCCAGCTCTGGCGCTGTTTTGCAGTCAGTCCGTGGTTACGATTTTTTGTTTGTTTCAAAGTCTTCAGTTTCGGGCTTCCCTGGTGGTCCAGTGGGTAAGGACACCACCTTGCAGTGTAAAGGGCACCAGTTTGATCCCTGGCCCGGGAAGATCCCACAGGCCGCGGAGCAGCTGGACCGGTGTGCTTAATTCCAACCCAGCGCTCTGGAGCACGTGTGCCCAGGGCCCGTGGTGTGCAACGAGACAGGCCACTGTGATGGAGACCCACACAGGCCAAAGAATAAAGATGGATGAAAATAAAGAAATAAAAGACAAATACGGGCTTCCCCTGGTGGTCCAGTGGGTAAGGACACCGCCTTGCAGTGCAAGGGGCGCCAGTTCGATCCCTGGCCTGGGAAGATCCCACAGGCCGCGGAGCAGCTGGACCGGTGTGCTTAATTCCAACCCAGCGCTCTGGAGCACGTGTGCCCAGGGCCCGTGGTGTGCAACGAGACAGGCCACTGTGATGGAGACCCACACAGGCCAAAGAATAAAGATGGATGAAAATAAAGAAATAAAAGACAAATACGGGCTTCCCCTGGTGGTCCAGTGGGTAAGGACACCGCCTTGCAGTGCAAGGGGCGCCAGTTCGATCCCTGGCCTGGGAAGATCCCACGTGCCGCGGAGCAGCTGGACCGATGTGTCCAACAACCGAGCCGGAGCTCTGGAACGCATGCGCCCAGAGCCGGTGCTCTGCGATGACAGAGGCCACCGCGATGGGAGGCCCACAGGAGCCAAAGAACAAAGACGGATGAAAATAGACAAATGAAAGACCAATAGAAGTGGCCCGCCTGCTCCCCTCCCTCCCTCCCCACCCCACCAACAATAAAAAATAAATAAATCTTTAAAAAAAAAAAAAAAGACAAATACAAGAGGCCAAAATTAAAAAAAAAAAAAAAAAGAATACAAAACCACTATCCCAAAAGCATTAAAAAAAACCAAACAAACAAAGTCTTCAGTGTCACCATAGGTCCCATCAGAACCACATGCCTCGCGTAGGCTACCATTCACACCTCTACACTGGCCATCTGGGCTCTGTAGGTATTTGAGATCTCCATCCCTGAATTTACGCAAAAGCACTTCCAAGACAACCCCCAGATCAGCATCCCTCTGTATTTCAGGCTGAAGGGAGGGCGTGTCTCATATCTACCACATGTTTTCTAACATCACAAACAGAGGCGGCCATTGGGCCTTCTGTGGATTTGGCAAACGCATAATTCTTGAGGAAAAAAACATGACGCACAGAAAGTCTGCTTCTTAAGAGTTCTTTAGGCCTGTGCCAGGACAGAGTGAAAATAGGACTGATCCTGCCTCCATGCTAAATAAGACTCCTGTTCCTTATTATGGCTTAATAGGTGGAAACATTTTTTTTACAAACAGGTTTAAATTTTTATTGTATTTTTACAGAGGGCAAGGATTGGTGGAAGTAAGAATATGACTTTGTTAAGCTAAAAGAAAAAAAGCCTTTTTTTTCTCATCTAACTGGGTCCTGGACTTGATTATAAGCTCCCCGGAGGAGAATGCAGTGGCCATTTGACATTCTCAGCACGCACAGGAAGAGATGTTTTAATGAGCAGACTTATTGGGCTCTTTTTATTTCTTCTTTCTTTCGTGTGTGTGTGTGTGTGTGTCCAGAGAAGTCTCATGGAAATAGTGTCTGTTTAAATATAGATGAGTTCAAATGTGTCATATGAATCCGGATATGTTTTTCCCTGAGCAATATCTACCTGGATTCAAAGCATCTTAAAGGAAAATTTTGAGGATGGAAGACTAAAGAATTAGAACGGGCCAAAGCGGGCTTCCCTGGCAGTCTGTCCAGTGGTTGAGACTTCACCTTCCAATGCAGGGGTGCGGATTTGATCCCTGGTCACGGAGCTAAGACCCCACATGCCTTGTAGCCAAAAAAAACCCCCAAAAACCCACAAAAAAAACATAAAATGGAAGCAATATTGTAACAAACTCAATAAAGACTTAAAAAATAGAATGGGCTAAAGAATCCAAAATAGGGACAATCTATGGTTTCCTGATGGCTCAAATGGTAAAGAATCTGCCTGCAATGCAGGAGATTCAGGTTCAATCGGGTTGGGAAGATCCCATGGAGAAGAGAAACAAAGTCTTCAGTGACATGGCCATCAGCAAACCATTCACACCTCTACACTGGCCATCTGGGCTCTGTAGGTATTTGAGATCTCCATCCCTGAATTTAAAAGCAGTTCCAAGACAACCCCCAGATCAGCATCCCTCTGTATTTCAGGCTGAAGGGAGGGCGTGTCTCATATCTACCACATGTTTTCTAACATCACAAACAGAGGCGGCCATTGGGCCTTCTGTGGATTTGGCAAACGCATAATTCTTGAGGAAAAAAACATGACGCACAGAAAGTCTGCTTCTTAAGAGTTCTTTAGGCCTGTGCCAGGACAGAGTGAAAATAGGACTGATCCTGCCTCCATGCTAAATAAGACTCCTGTTCCTTATTATGGCTTAATAGGTGGAAACATTTTTTTTACAAACAGGTTTAAATTTTTATTTTATTTTTTACAGAGGGCAAGGATTGGTGGAAGTAAGAATATGACTTTGTTAAGCTAAAAAGAAAAAAAAAGCCTTTTTTTTTTTCTCATCTAACTGGGTCCTGGACTTGATTATAAGCTCCCCGGAGGAGAATGCAGTGGCCATTTGACATTCTCAGCACGCACAGGAAGAGATGTTTTAATGAGCAGACTTATTGGGCTCTTTTTATTTCTTCTTTCTTTCGTGTGTGTGTGTGTGTGTGTCCAGAGAAGTCTCATGGAAATAGTGTCTGTTTAAATATAGATGAGTTCAAATGTGTCATATGAATCCGGATATGTTTTTCCCTGAGCAATATCTACCTGGATTCAAAGCATCTTAAAGGAAAATTTTGAGGATGGAAGACTAAAGAATTAGAACGGGCCAAAGCGGGCTTCCCTGGCAGTCTGTCCAGTGGTTGAGACTTCACCTTCCAATGCAGGGGTGCGGATTTGATCCCTGGTCACGGAGCTAAGACCCCACATGCCTTGTAGCCAAAAAAAACCCCCAAAAACCCACAAAAAAAACATAAAATGGAAGCAATATTGTAACAAACTCAATAAAGACTTAAAAAATAGAATGGGCTAAAGAATCCAAAATAGGGACAATCTATGGTTTCCCTGATGGCTCAAATGGTAAAGAATCTGCCTGCAATGCAGGAGATTCAGGTTCAATCCCCGGGTTGGGAAGATCCCATGGAGAAGAGAATGGCTACCCTATCTAGTAATCTTGTCTGGAAAATTCCATGGATAGGGCTTCCCTGGTGGCCCATTGGGTAAGGACACCGCCTTGCAGTGCAAGCGGCGCCGGTTCGATCCCTGGCCTGGGAAGATCCCACATGCCGCAGAGTGGCTGGACCGATGTGTCCAATGACCGAGCCGGAGCTCTGGAGCACATGCGCCCAGAGCCAGTGCTCTGCGATGACAGAGGCCACCGCGATGAGAGGCCCACAGGAGCCAAAGAACAAAGATGGATGAAAATAGACAAATGAAAGACCAATAGGAGTGGCCCGCCTGCCCCCCTCCATCCCCACCCCACCCCACCCCCCAAAATAATTCCATGAATAGAGGAGCCTGGTGGGCCACAGTCCATGGGTTCACAAAGAGTTGGCTATGACAGGGCGACTAACACTTTCACTTTCATTGTAAACACAGAGAAGCCTGCTGAGTCCATGAGGACAGAATCCAAACAAAAATGAGACCGTTTGAAATCGGAGTTTTTCCTCAGAGGTCTGATTACACAGTTTTGGCCCATCCCTCCGATGCCTTTCAACCTGGTCCTCGGCTTTCTAGACCCCAGTTCTTCTTGCTCCGTTCTTCCTCACCATCCCACTTCTTCCCTGGCTCTCCGGGTTGTCTCGCCTTTCTAAACAAGTCTGCATTCCCTCCTCTGCTCTCACAGACGCCCACCCTGCTATCTGGCTCCCAGGACTGCTTCTATTTAAAAACTCCGCATCTCAGCCACCCATCTACAAAAGCTATTTCAGGTACAGTATTCAGCAGCAAATTAAAACATCCGAGGCGAACCCATGCTTGGGAATTTTATGGAACGGTAAAACCTGGGTGCAGCTACTTCTCATAGACGGGACTGGAGTTTAACCCACAAAAAAAACATAAAATGGAAGCAATATTGTAACAAACTCAATAAAGACTTAAAAAATAGAATGGGCTAAAGAATCCAAAATAGGGACAATCTATGGTTTCCCTGATGGCTCAAATGGTAAAGAATCTGCCTGCAATGCAGGAGATTCAGGTTCAATCCCCGGGTTGGGAAGATCCCATGGAGAAGAGAATGGCTACCCTATCTAGTAATCTTGTCTGGAAAATTCCATGGATAGGGCTTCCCTGGTGGCCCATTGGGTAAGGACACCGCCTTGCAGTGCAAGCGGCGCCGGTTCGATCCCTGGCCTGGGAAGATCCCACATGCCGCAGAGTGGCTGGACCGATGTGTCCAATGACCGAGCCGGAGCTCTGGAGCACATGCGCCCAGAGCCAGTGCTCTGCGATGACAGAGGCCACCGCGATGAGAGGCCCACAGGAGCCAAAGAACAAAGATGGATGAAAATAGACAAATGAAAGACCAATAGGAGTGGCCCGCCTGCCCCCCTCCATCCCCACCCCACCCCACCCCAAAATAATTCCATGAATAGAGGAGCCTGGTGGGCCACAGTCCATGGGTTCACAAAGAGTTGGCTATGACAGGGCGACTAACACTTTCACTTTCATTGTAAACACAGAGAAGCCTGCTGAGTCCATGAGGACAGAATCCAAACAAAAATGAGACCGTTTGAAATCGGAGTTTTTCCTCAGAGGTCTGATTACACAGTTTTGGCCCATCCCTCCGATGCCTTTCAACCTGGTCCTCGGCTTTCTAGACCCCAGTTCTTCTTGCTCCGTTCTTCCTCACCATCCCACTTCTTCCCTGGCTCTCCGGGTTGTCTCGCCTTTCTAAACAAGTCTGCATTCCCTCCTCTGCTCTCACAGACGCCCACCCTGCTATCTGGCTCCCAGGACTGCTTCTATTTAAAAACTCCGCATCTCAGCCACCCATCTACAAAAGCTATTTCAGGTACAGTATTCAGCAGCACATTAAAAACATCCGAGGCGAACCCATGCTTGGGAATTTTATGGAACGGTAAAACCTGGGTGCAGCTACTTCTCATAGACGGGACTGGAGTTTGGAAGACCATCTCATCTCACACAGAAACTCAGCTGGTCTTAATTCTTTGCCTCTCAGCACGCCAAAAGCATGCCCCTCTCCGCGTTCCACTCACAGGCGAGAGGCAAAGCCTGATGTTCAAGGCCAGGCTCCCTCTGAACTCCTTTTCCCTTTGGTCTCCTCTTCCATGGGCACATGGTCATTTTTTTCAGTATTTCCTGAAACGCTGTTTTTATTTAGTTGCCGGGTATTCTATAAGGTTACACACCATTCCTCTTGACACACTTCTGCACGTTTCACTGCGAGAGCTTAGCGGGTATGGCCTTTTCAGAGAAATGGCTCCCTTTGTAGAGAAATATATGGTCCATCTGTCAACACACAAAAGTGGACTTAACCACAAGTCCTTTGAGAATTTTCAAACAACTCTCAGAGCAAGTATGGTGACCCTTTCTCTGCCTGACTGAATTTCATCCACGGTGTTTCCTGGGGCCAAGGGTAAAGGAAAATGGATTAGAAATTATGGAACAGTGCGTTTAATCAGCCCTAAAACACCCTCCAAAGAAAAGCACCATTTAATCCATCGTGCAGATAGCTAGAAACACACAGAGTCTAGTGGCCCAAAGCACTGTCTTTCTCAATGTTTCTACCATCTCACCAGTCAGATGTCCAAAGGGAACTAATGTCATATTCTTAAGTGGCCTAAAACACCAAAATGCTCATTTTTCAAAGAATTGTTTCTTTGTTTAGACACACTGTCCAGGAGTCTTTCGTGACAGGATGTCTCGTTACTCTAAGAGGTTCCTTTCCATGCCACTCACGGGGAAAAAGATTTTTCATGAGCAACTTCTAATACTCTATACTGTGTAAGAGTTTTCATGGGATTTGGAATAACTTTAAAGCAAGTATGCTATAAAAGAACATTTTCCTGTTTAATTAACATAGAAGAAACCAAGTTGAAATATTTTTTGTTATGTTACCTATTTTGATGCAATCAAATTTGATGGCAAGTATATAGGCTCAAGAGTTCGAGCTCAGTGTTCAGCCATCTACTGTGTCAGGGACTGGTGATTTCACCTCCAGAGCCTTGGTTTCTTCATCTGTACATTGGGGATCATAAGCCTAACCCCGTAGATCTGCCAAAGAAATCAGACGTGCATGTGTGCCTATTCGTGGGAAAGGTCGGGGCAGATGAACACTCAGCAGAGGTCCAAGAATTTGTTGTTGTTCAGTTACTAAGCCATGTCCAAGTCTTTGTGACCTCTATGGACAACAGCGCGCCAGACCTTCTTATCCCTCACCAGCTCCCTGGGTTTGCTCAAACTCACGTCCATTGAGTTGATGATGCCATCCATCATCATCCATCCCGCCCTCTGTCGCCCTCTTCTCCTGCTGCCCTCAGCCCTTCCCAGCATCAGAGGGCCAAGAGAACAGGGACCTGGGGGAATCTTGGTGGAACCCCGATGGCACCCGCTCTGGTCACATGACTGACCCAGCACCAGTGAGCCAAACCTCCCTGCACCAGGGAGCAGAGTTGCAAACACACGAGATTTTTTAAAAGTCAAAAAGGATATGAAATAACATCTGTTTTCCTGCCTGCCTATTTTTATAAGAATGCCCTCACTTGTGACTCCCTGGTGGTCCAATGACTAAAACTCTGTGCTCCCAGTACAGGGGGTCCGGGTTCAATCCCTGGTCAGGGAACTAGATCCTACATGCTGCAGCTAAAGCCCCAAATGCCAAAATGAAATCTTTGAAAACTGCAACTAAATAAATAAACTTTTTTTTTTTTTTAAGAAAAAGAAGAATGCCTTCACTTAAATAAAAGACTGAAAATGAAGCGAGTCCTTGCACCCACTCTGGCCCCAATTTGTCCAAATTTACCCCATTTCCATTCCAGTCCGAGACTATCAACTCAGGTCAGCTCCAGCCTCCAGCAGAATAGCAGAGCCCTTGAAATCTAGTGTACTTTGCAATTCACAAATCACTGTTGACCTTATGAAATCAATGTAACAGGCATTCCCCATCTTACAGATGCAAACCTGAGACTCAGAAGTTAAACATGCCCAAGGTCACATGACAAATGGCAGAATTGGAACTCAGTCCCGGGTTTGCTAATTCCAGGCCTTTTTCTGGGCATCTAAATGGAAACATACCAGGCGGCTGAGAGACATACAACTCTCGACCCTAAACAGTCCTACCAGTTAGGACCCTCAGTTGATTTCACTCGTGCAGTGAGGGGGGATTTGATCTTCTTGGGTTTCAGGTCCGGCTGTGATGAGTCTTAGTCCTTCACCCACTCTTTAAATGCAAGCTCTCTGCCTTTTATCTCTGACTCTATGGACAACAGCCAGACCTTCTTATCCCTCACCAGCTCCCTGGGTTTGCTCAAACTCACGTCCATTGAGTTGATGATGCCATCCATCATCATCCATCCCGCCCTCTGTCGCCCTCTTCTCCTGCTGCCCTCAGCCCTTCCCAGCATCAGAGGGCCAAGAGAACAGGGACCTGGGGGAATCTTGGTGGAACCCCGATGGCACCCGCTCTGGTCACATGACTGACCCAGCACCAGTGAGCCAAACCTCCCTGCACCAGGGAGCAGAGTTGCAAACACACGAGATTTTTTAAAAGTCAAAAAGGATATGAAATAACATCTGTTTTCCTGCCTGCCTATTTTTATAAGAATGCCCTCACTTGTGACTCCCTGGTGGTCCAATGACTAAAACTCTGTGCTCCCAGTACAGGGGGTCCGGGTTCAATCCCTGGTCAGGGAACTAGATCCTACATGCTGCAGCTAAAGCCCCAAATGCCAAAATGAAATCTTTGAAAACTGCAACTAAATAAATAAACTTTTTTTTTTTTTTTAAGAAAAAGAAGAATGCCTTCACTTAAATAAAAGACTGAAAATGAAGCGAGTCCTTGCACCCACTCTGGCCCCAATTTGTCCAAATTTACCCCATTTCCATTCCAGTCCGAGACTATCAACTCAGGTCAGCTCCAGCCTCCAGCAGAATAGCAGAGCCCTTGAAATCTAGTGTACTTTGCAATTCACAAATCACTGTTGACCTTATGAAATCAATGTAACAGGCATTCCCCATCTTACAGATGCAAACCTGAGACTCAGAAGTTAAACATGCCCAAGGTCACATGACAAATGGCAGAATTGGAACTCAGTCCCGGGTTTGCTAATTCCAGGCCTTTTTCTGGGCATCTAAATGGAAACATACCAGGCGGCTGAGAGACATACAACTCTCGACCCTAAACAGTCCTACCAGTTAGGACCCTCAGTTGATTTCACTCGTGCAGTGAGGGGGGATTTGATCTTCTTGGGTTTCAGGTCCCTCTCTGATGACTCTTAGTCCTTCACCCACTCTTTAAATGCAAGCTCTCTGCCTTTTTATCTCTGACTCTATGGACCCCCCCTTAGCTCATCTTATCTACTCTTACCCTTTCTCCCCGAACAGTCATATTTTGATGACCTGTGAATCCATTCAACTTTAGAGGAAATTTCTCTCTAGTCCTTAAGACAAAGTGATGTCTCTGCTTTTGAATACACTCTCTAGATTTGTAGCTTTTCTAGATTCTGATAGCTTTTCTTCCAAGGAGCAAGCATCTTTTCATTTCATGGCCGCAGTCGCCATCAACAGTGATTTCGGAGACCAAGAAAATAAAGTCTGTTGCCGTTGTTTCTCATCTATTTGCAATGCCAGAGAATGTTCAGACTACTGCACAATCCCACTCATTTCACATGCTAGCAAGGTAATGCTCAAAATCCTCCATGCTAGGCTTCAACAAAATGTGAACCAAGAACTTCCAGAAAGGCAGAGGAACCAGAGATCGAAGTGCCAACATCCATTCAATCATAGAAAAAGCAAGAGAATTCCAGAAAAGCATCTTCTTCTGTTTCGTTGACTACACTAAAGCCTTTGACTGTATGGATCACAATAAACTGGGAAAATTCTTCAGGAGATGGAAATACCAGACCACTTGTCTGCCTCCTGAGAAACCTGAATACAGGTCAATAAGCAACAGTCAGAACCAGACATAGAACAACAGACTAGTTCCAGGTTGGGAAAGGAGCACATCGAGGCTGTACATTGTCACCCTATCACCTTAAACCGGCTACCTTTGGTAGAAGCTGTAGCAGCCAAATTCCCTGGAAACTCACATTTTGACTTATGAATCATGTAACAGCATGCAAACCTGAGACTCAGAAGTTAAACATGCCCAAGGTCACATGACAAATGGCAGAATTGGAACTCAGTCCCGGGTTTGCTAATTCCAGGCCTTTTTCTGGGCATCTAAATGGAAACATACCAGGCGGCTGAGAGACATACAACTCTCGACCCTAAACAGTCCTACCAGTTAGGACCCTCAGTTGATTTCACTCGTGCAGTGAGGGGGGATTTGATCTTCTTGGGTTTCAGGTCCCTCTCTGATGACTCTTAGTCCTTCACCCACTCTTTAAATGCAAGCTCTCTGCCTTTTTATCTCTGACTCTATGGACCCCCCCTTAGCTCATCTTATCTACTCTTACCCTTTCTCCCTGAACAGTCATATTTTGATGACCTGTGAATCCATTCAACTTTAGAGGAAATTTCTCTCTAGTCCTTAAGACAAAGTGATGTCTCTGCTTTTGAATACACTCTCTAGATTTGTAGCTTTTCTAGATTCTGATAGCTTTTCTTCCAAGGAGCAAGCATCTTTTCATTTCATGGCCGCAGTCGCCATCAACAGTGATTTCGGAGACCAAGAAAATAAAGTCTGTTGCCGTTGTTTCTCATCTATTTGCAATGCCAGAGAATGTTCAGACTACTGCACAATCCCACTCATTTCACATGCTAGCAAGGTAATGCTCAAAATCCTCCATGCTAGGCTTCAACAAAATGTGAACCAAGAACTTCCAGAAAGGCAGAGGAACCAGAGATCGAAGTGCCAACATCCATTCAATCATAGAAAAAGCAAGAGAATTCCAGAAAAGCATCTTCTTCTGTTTCGTTGACTACACTAAAGCCTTTGACTGTATGGATCACAATAAACTGGGAAAATTCTTCAGGAGATGGAAATACCAGACCACTTGTCTGCCTCCTGAGAAACCTGAATACAGGTCAATAAGCAACAGTCAGAACCAGACATAGAACAACAGACTAGTTCCAGGTTGGGAAAGGAGCACATCGAGGCTGTACATTGTCACCCTATCACCTTAAACCGGCTACCTTTGGTAGAAGCTGTAGCAGCCAAATTCCCTGGAAACTCACATTTTTGCATTTTACACATTTTGCAATATCAAAACTCCAAAATCTGCTAATAAAACAAAATGTGGAAAGGAAAACATTTGGATTCCATTTGTTTAAAAAAGTTAAATATTTTTGCCAATTGACTTTCCCAACTAAAAATCGACAGTGTCCATGGATGAGCCTAGAGATTGTCACACTGAGGAAAGTCAGACAGAGGAAGACAAATGTCATATGATATCACTTATATGTGAAATCTTCTAAAAAATGACACAAATTAGCTTATTTGCAAAGCAGAAGACAGATCGACAGACTTAGAGAATGAACTTCTGGTCACCAGAGAAAAAGGGTGGTGGGGAGGAACAGACTTGGAATTGGGGTCGACATGTACACAGTGGTATATTTAAAATAGCTAGCCAACAAGGACCCACGGTACAGCACAGGGAACTTTGCTCAATACTCAGTAATAACCTACATGGGAAAAGAGTTTGAAAAAGAATAGATACAAGTATGTGCATAAGTGAATCATTTGCTGTACACCTGAAACTAACACAACATTGTTAATCAACTATACTCCAACATAAAATAAATATAGATAAATAGATAGATAAGATCACATACATTGAATTGTCAAGATGAACATATTGAGAACTAGAATAGCACCTATGTTAACATAACATACAGGTTCCCTCATCATAATTTCAATATTAATTTTACCCATTTTCAAAATAAATGAGAATTTTAAAATTACCTCTTTTTAAAAAAGAATTAAACGCCAACTTAGAAAGCTCCATCAGTTACATGAACCGTCTGGTGAAGACATGACAGACGTTACAGCCACCATCTTATCAACCTCTCCATTCCATCCACTTGGCTCAGAGATATCCCTGTCTCAGGACTTCCCTGGCTGCCCAGTGGTTAAGAATCTGCCTTCCAGTGCAGGGGACCAGGTTCGACTTGGTCTGGTCAGAGAACCAAGCTGTCACGGGGTGACTAAGCCCATGCACCATATTTACGGAGCCCAGACAGCACAACTAGAGGATCCTGTGTGCCGAAAAGATCCAATGCAGTGAAAAAAAGAAAAGAAAGAAAAAAACTTCTTCGATTAAATAAAGGAACTAAAGAAAGATCCCTGTCCTCTTAAGGGGCTGTGCCCAGACAGGATGCCATGACACAAATCTGAGACACTGTTGACTTCTGTCTCTCAGTAAGCAAATTCTTCCTCCAAGAAATTATTCTTGGTTTTCAGATGACAGTTCCTAATGAGAGAGCTAAGAGATTTCTTAAATAAACATTTCTGCAGAGAGAAACACTTCTGCATAATCCACTCGAAGCCGCAAATTCACCTCAGCGAACAACCCAGGCTAGAACCTGCCCATCTCACAAGAATGCCATGCTTCCAGATCCTTTTTCTGTTAGAGACATTACCCGTCAAATGCTTCAGATACCAAATACTTAATAAAATTTATGAAAGTATGATTTCTTTCAAAAAAACTTCATACAAGCAGGACAACAGCTTAGCAGCAAGTGAAGCATTAAAGTGTATTTATTTATTTCTCTATATGACTTAGCCTAACTCTCACTGGAGAGGTGGACTTCCAGGTGGTCAGGCCTCGTCTTGGTCATCTGTGCAGCTCTGGGGTCCAGCACAGGGTCTTGACCCTAAGTGCTTACTGGTGGAGTAGAAGAAAAATGAATAAGGGCTTCCCAGGTGGCAGAGTGGTAAAGAATCTGCCTACCAACGTGGCTGATACAAGAGGTGAGCTCAATCCCTGGCTCGGGACAATCTCGTGGAGGAAGACATGGCAGCCCACTCCAGCCTTCTTGCCTGGGGAATTCCACGGACAGAGGAGCCTGGAGGGCTACAGTCCATGAGGCTGTGAAAGAGTCAGACATGACTGAGCCACTAAACAACAGCAGCAACGTAAAAGGAATTACAAACATACTGTCTATTCTAATTCCACAACTAAAGGCAAATAGGAAAGCCTGGCGTGTTGCAACCCATGGGGTCACAAAGAGCTGGACACGACTGAGTGACCGAACTGAACTGACTGAAAGGCAAATAATGGAAACAACATGTCATGATTAGTAAATGCTGACTTTTCTCTATGTGTGCTCACTCAGTCATGTCCGATATATATATGGGTATATATATATAGATGTGTCAAAATCCACATGAAAGAAATGTGGGATTCGGTGTTAAATATTCTCCCTCGGTTCACAGTTGAGCCATTTGAGGTCACCCACTGGTCAGCTGTCTGCTAACCCTCTTTTGTCCAGGTGCTAGTGGCAGGATTGTGTCCATCTTTCATCTTTAAAGTGATTCTATTTGAACATCTACCCTTGAAACAGAGCAGGACCTTATTCACCCCATGTCTTTTGCCTGCCTTTTGTCTGTAGAAAACTTTAGTCAAAGAATAAGTTTAATCAGAGAAATGAGAAATGCTGAAACAAAGGAAAACAGTCAAAGGAGATGAAATAATAATAGTGTAGTCATTAAGCAGAGTTAAGGACCTTTAGTTCATTCTCAAGGGCTGTGGATAATATTCCGAGGGAGCGGTCCTGTGAGCTGTCTTACAGACACAAAGCACCAGGTGGAGAAGTGAACTGCGTGATGACCAGACTGTACCCAGGACAGGAGCTGCCAGAATTCCAAGAACTGACCGCAAGGAAGGGGAACACATGGGCCCTGGAACTGGATGAGCTGTATCTAAAACAATCAGATGACGCTGCTCAGGTCCCCAAGGCCTCGTCTGAAGATGACGTAGAGATGATGGTGCTGTTCTGCACGGAGACCCCACCCCCGGAGTCTGTCTATGAAAACTCTCACCCGCTGTTTGTCAGGGGTGGGAATCAGCCTTTGGACAGATGTCCACCACCCTTGCCCGTAGCACCGGCATCTGAAGTAAAGCAAACTTTCCTCTGCACCAGCCTGGCCTGTCTGTTGGCTTTTGAGTGGGAGCACCCAGACCCATCACCCACACCTTTCGGTGACACTCTGGAGGTTATGAAACTCAACTCCTCTTGGACCAAAGGTTGTGAGAGCTTGAAAACAGGAATCGGCATCTTCTCTGCTCAGCCTGCCCATTTGGTCTTCTTACAACTAGCTCCAAGGGGGTGAATAAATGGCTCGCTTGCTTTTTTCTTCTTTCAAAAAGCTACAGTTTTCCAAAATGGCAGACTGCCATTTCAAGCAGAGTTGTTCGGCATCTCTCTGGTGGATTGAAACTGGCTGCTGCTAAAAGCTAAAAGGGCCATTTTCCAAGCAGCCCTTAGGTTTTAGGAGCCAAGAGGGTCCTAAAACCTAAAGTGTTTCTACTTTTATGGGGGGGAAGAAAGTTAAATTTTTGAAGCAGAAGAGAGTAAGTAGATGTTTTCAATGGTACTTCTCTTTCATAGTCATCATAACCAAGAAACCAGCTTGTCGAAGAGCTTTGGCTAAAATACATTTGCATAATATTAATGTGATTTTCTGAAAATGCCATCTGTTAGTAAGCTACCTTTCTTTATTCCTATCTTAAACCTGTGTAGGGTTCCTTCCAAGAGGCAGCTTTTATTATTTTGATTTTGTCAATAACATTTTTCATAAAACATTAAAACATAAATAGAGGGCTTCCCCTGGTGGTCCAGTGGGTAAGGACACCGCCTTGCAGTGCAGGGGGCGCCGGTTCGATCCCTGGCCTGGGAAGATCCCACGTGCCGCGGAGCGGCTGGACCCATGTGTCCAGTTACTGAGCTAGAGCTCTGGAGCGCATGCGCCCATAGCCGGTGCTGTGCGACAACAGAGGCCACCGCGATGGGAGGCCCACAGGAGCCAAAGAACAAAGACGGATGAAAATAGAGAAATGAAAGACCAATAGAAGTGGCCCGCCCACTCCCCTCCCTCCCCAACCCCCGCTCAAAATAAATAAATAAATAAATCTTTAAAAAATAAATAAATAAATAAAACATAAATAGAATGCATTTTTAGTTAAATGCTTGTAAGGATCTTCACTCTTAGGCCAACAAAATATATCATTAATATTATAAAGAGCAAATTTTTTGTTTACATAAGGAAAAGTACAGCATATTACGCTAAAACAACATACTTTAAATTGTTTTTGCTATAATTTATCACCTGTAACCCTGAAAGTGACGCCGTAGGACTTCAACATCTTACAAAAAGAGAAAAAAAGTGTCACCCTTTTCTAAAGAAGTCAGAGATGACTACGACACTAGGTCAATACCTTGGTTCCAAGTTGTATTGACTGAATGATTTGAAGAAACTACTGAACAAATATATAATCCGTGAACAACAAGGTCCAAGAAAATCTTCCTTGACAATTTAGCTATTCCTGGTGACTAGAGCCCAGGTATTACCTGAACAGACATGGTTCATGGTTAGAAGACACTTATTCAGCTGCCAGGGAATTTCTCTCTGGGTTCAAGTAGGTCTTACCAGAAACATCCCCATCTAGAAGAAGCCCAGGACTGTTCTGTCTCAGTCCCATCTTTCCATATAACCCAAAAAAGCTCTAATGGACCGTAATCAGCAAGAATCGACCAACAGGGTGCCTCCACCTACACCAGCTTGCCTCTGGTCCTTCAAGGATTTTCGTTTTGTTTTTTTTTTTAACTGTAAACAGTGAGACTGTATTTGCTTTAGACAGAAGCACTTTGCAATTGCTCGTGGTCAAATACCTCTCATGCAGGAAAGCTCAGTTTGAGCCTTAGTTATAAACCACGGCAATGTTTGAGTAAGGGATGAAGCTTCTAGTCACAATATGTTGCGGAGGAGATAATGTTCATTAATTACGCTCAGTCCATGTAGAGCACCAAAGATCAATAGAACACCTGGTATGTTTAGATGATTTAAAGAAACTTATTTAATAAATATTGGGATTGGTTTAGTTTTTCTGAGACACAGAAATTATAGGAAACAAATGTTCTAGAAATTATTTTCTTCCCTTCTTTGATATTTTCTTTATTGTCCTTTTGTTTTCCAAAACTTCTATAATCACTTAATTTGCAACTAAAGTAATACTTTGCAAAGAAAAAGATTGGGTGAAAGGGAGTTTATTGCAACCTTGTCTGTAACAGCCAAAATATGGCAAAGACACATGTCAGATGGGTACCAGTGCTTACCCCGTAAGGAGACAGGGCCTGGACAGGAGGCCAGGAATGGAGAAAGGTGGGGAGACGACAGCATGCACGTGAGTGTGTGTGCATGCGTGTGTGCATCTATCCTATCTCTACACTACTATTTATATACACTGTACATGCAATGCCTGTCGCAGCTGGGAGTCAACGTGCCAGCGCCAATGTGCTTCAGTCTCTGTGCCCTGCACACCTGGGTCTGCCACTTCCTCACCACTGGGGAACAAATATATAATCCGTGAACAACAAGGTCCAAGAAAATCTTCCTTGACAATTTAGCTATTCCTGGTGACTAGAGCCCAGGTATTACCTGAACAGACATGGTTCATGGTTAGAAGACACTTATTCAGCTGCCAGGGAATTTCTCTCTGGGTTCAAGTAGGTCTTACCAGAAACATCCCCATCTAGAAGAAGCCCAGGACTGTTCTGTCTCAGTCCCATCTTTCCATATAACCCAAAAAAGCTCTAATGGACCGTAATCAGCAAGAATCGACCAACAGGGTGCCTCCACCTACACCAGCTTGCCTCTGGTCCTTCAAGGATTTTCGTTTTGTTTTTTTAACTGTAAACAGTGAGACTGTATTTGCTTTAGACAGAAGCACTTTGCAATTGCTCGTGGTCAAATACCTCTCATGCAGGAAAGCTCAGTTTGAGCCTTAGTTATAAACCACGGCAATGTTTGAGTAAGGGATGAAGCTTCTAGTCACAATATGTTGCGGAGGAGATAATGTTCATTAATTACGCTCAGTCCATGTAGAGCACCAAAGATCAATAGAACACCTGGTATGTTTAGATGATTTAAAGAAACTTATTTAATAAATATTGGGATTGGTTTAGTTTTTCTGAGACACAGAAATTATAGGAAACAAATGTTCTAGAAATTATTTTCTTCCCTTCTTTGATATTTTCTTTATTGTCCTTTTGTTTTCCAAAACTTCTATAATCACTTAATTTGCAACTAAAGTAATACTTTGCAAAGAAAAAGATTGGGTGAAAGGGAGTTTATTGCAACCTTGTCTGTAACAGCCAAAATATGGCAAAGACACATGTCAGATGGGTACCAGTGCTTACCCCGTAAGGAGACAGGGCCTGGACAGGAGGCCAGGAATGGAGAAAGGTGGGGAGACGACAGCATGCACGTGAGTGTGTGTGCATGCGTGTGTGCATCTATCCTATCTCTACACTACTATTTATATACACTGTACATGCAATGCCTGTCGCAGCTGGGAGTCAACGTGCCAGCGCCAATGTGCTTCAGTCTCTTTGCCCTGCACACCTGGGTCTGCCACTTCCTCACCACTGGGGTGAGACCAGACAGGGTGAGCTGACTCAGTCAGGCCTTGGATCGTGAGTTCACAAAGTATCTCCGATGTTGTTCGAGGGGTCAGCATCTCCGAGAAGCCTTCGTGGACAGCTCTCTCCATCCCGTCCGCTGCTTGGTGCTCCTTCTTGGGGCCCCCACACGGCCGTCGTCACTACACTGGGAACATTGTGTTTTGCTGTAGGTCCCAGCTTGCAGGTATGTCTTTCCCAGCAGGATGAACTGCCTTAGCTCCTCTGCACCCTGCCACTCGTACAGGGCAGCCTACACAGCCCGCATTGAAGACAGGCGAGCGCTGATTGGACCAGTGAACAATAACCAAATCCACGCATGGAGATGCCTGCTAAGAGTCACTGCCAGTCACTCTGGTACTTTCAAATCCCACAGTCAATTCCTACTCTCATTCTAGGACCTGATATGGTTCTAAGTCAAGACACTAATTCAGATGTTACACGTCAAGGCCTGAACTCCTGTGAAGGATGCGACCCCAACTAGGGAAATAACATTCCAAGAACAAAACTCTGTTGCTGGGTGGCTGTGAGAAACCTGTCTAGATGTTACAGTGGTTTTCAGTCTTGCAAAGCTTGATTCCACAGGATGGAGTCTTCTTCCAGAGAATTTAATTCCTTTCCGTAGGGGGAAATTAGAACAATTTATGTTTAAATTAATTTTGGATATCATTAACTGATTGATTTTATTAACTGATTGATTGATATAATCGATTGATTAATGCAGAGCAGGAGGAGAAGGGGACGGAGGATGAAGATGAGGCAGCATCGCTGACTCCATGGACATGAATAGGAGCAAACTCTGGGCGAAAGTGAAGGACAGGAAGCCTGGCGGCGGTCCTTGGGGTCACAGAGTTAAACACGGACTGAAGACGATGATCCTTTACCCGTAAGGAGACAGGGCCTGGACGGGGCAAGGGGAAGACACGCATGCACGTGAGTGTGTGCATGCGTGTGCATCTATCCTATCTCTACACTACTATTTATATACACTGTACATGCAATGCCTGTCGCAGCTGGGAGTCAACGTGCCAGCGCCAATGTGCTTCAGTCTCTTTGCCCTGCACACCTGGGTCTGCCACTTCCTCACCACTGGGGTGAGACCAGACAGGGTGAGCTGACTCAGTCAGGCCTTGGATCGTGAGTTCACAAAGTATCTCCGATGTTGTTCGAGGGGTCAGCATCTCCGAGAAGCCTTCGTGGACAGCTCTCTCCATCCCGTCCGCTGCTTGGTGCTCCTTTTTGGGGGCCCCCCACACGGCCGTCGTCACTACACTGGGAACATTGTGTTTTGCTGTAGGTCCCAGCTTGCAGGTATGTCTTTCCCAGCAGGATGAACTGCCTTAGCTCCTCTGCACCCTGCCACTCGTACAGGGCAGCCTACACAGCCCGCATTGAAGACAGGCGAGCGCTGATTGGACCAGTGAACAATAACCAAATCCACGCATGGAGATGCCTGCTAAGAGTCACTGCCAGTCACTCTGGTACTTTCAAATCCCACAGTCAATTCCTACTCTCATTCTAGGACCTGATATGGTTCTAAGTCAAGACACTAATTCAGATGTTACACGTCAAGGCCTGAACTCCTGTGAAGGATGCGACCCCAACTAGGGAAATAACATTCCAAGAACAAAACTCTGTTGCTGGGTGGCTGTGAGAAACCTGTCTAGATGTTACAGTGGTTTTCAGTCTTGCAAAGCTTGATTCCACAGGATGGAGTCTTCTTCCAGAGAATTTAATTCCTTTCCGTAGGGGGAAATTAGAACAATTTATGTTTAAATTAATTTTGGATATCATTAACTGATTGATTTTATTAACTGATTGATTGATATAATCGATTGATTAATGCAGAGCAGGAGGAGAAGGGGGCGACGGAGGATGAAGATGAGGCAGCATCGCTGACTCCATGGACATGAATAGGAGCAAACTCTGGGCGAAAGTGAAGGACAGGGAAGCCTGGCGTGCGGCGGTCCTTGGGGTCACAGAGTTAAACACGACTGAGAGACTGAATAGCAACGATGGATTGACTTATTTCGATCCTCATAAGAATCACTGCTCTAAACTCAGTTGCACTCTGTCTGAATGAGGACCAAAAACGATGCCCATGGTAAGAGAGGGACAGGAAGCTGCCTGGCTGAGGAACGCTCAAGTATCTGACTCTCGTTAGAAGGAGTTTGGCCTCCCAGGCGTAGACTCCCAGCTCTAAACAAACACTCCTGCCTGCTCTGCTCATCACCTGAGACACCTGCCGCAGTGAGTCAGCCCGGAGCAGCCGCGGAGGCGGGAGAGGGAGCAGGCACGGCCCTCCAGGAGGAGGAACGGGACACGGGGGTCAGTCCGTGAGACAGGAACAAGCAGTGGGCTGAGCAGGTGGTCGGAGGAGAACGTCGTGAACTGACAGACTAGGAGACAGGGAAGTCCTAAGGCCAGCCACAGGCATCACCTTGGATCATGTTCCAAGAGAGAAAACAAGGAACCAAGCAGTTGCTCCCTCTGGCCATCAAGTGCTGACCTCGCTGGGGACGGTGACTAAACTCCTCCCTGCAGAGGGGCCGTGAGGAATGGGTCAAGGCTCCTTGGAGCCAGATTCCTAAGGGTCTACCCCAGTTATCCGGCCTGCGTGTTTCCCTTGGCCTGGACTCCTCCCAGTTTTGGCTTCTTCTGCCTTTTCCCCTGCCTTTCCCTGAGGCCTCAACAGTCCAAGAGTTGGCACTCAGGCCGCTTCCAATTACAAGATGTTTATTAGGTGACGCGTTCCTCGGCCATTTCATACCACGCAAACTCTGCCCTATTTTAAATGATCATGTGTTACTCGGTCCACATACTTGGGGTTTTAAACAAGTGATAGCTTCCATGAGTCTCTAGGTCAACATCTCCCAAACCGTGTTGTACTGAGAAACACGAAGGCATTATTTTAATACAAATAACAGACGTGTGTGTTGTTTGCCTAACAGAGAGTTGATGCTCTCATCACACAGGGCTGGAGGAAATAACACTGTTCTGCCATCCAGCCTTCACTTGATTGTAATTTCCCAGATGGCCATGGGTGGGGTCCCACCTCTCTGATGTCCACTTGCCTCTTAGAAAGCAACAGCTTAAAGCAGAGCCTCTCTGCAGGCAAGTCCTGCCAGGCTTCTGCAGGCATTCAAGTCACCCCAGGATGATAGCCTCGATCTTTCAGATAAAGGAATGTTTTGACAAGATACGCATAGTTCCCACAACTGTGCCAGAGTCCACTGAGCATCAGAGCAGTGCACCCGATACTGCAGGATATGTAAAGGGCCAAGATCTAGCCCTTCAGTAACAGAAAGACGTCTGAAAGGAAGTAGAGGACGTTGTAGATTGCTTGCAAAAGCCTCCCATGCCCCAGCCCCCGGTTTCACCTGAGACACCTGCCGCAGTGAGTCAGCCCGGAGCAGCCGCGGAGGCGGGAGAGGGAGCAGGCACGGCCTCCAGGAGGAGGAACGGGACACGGGGTCAGTCCGTGAGACAGGAACAAGCAGTGGGCTGAGCAGGTGGTCGGAGGAGAACGTCGTGAACTGACAGACTAGGAGACAGGGAAGTCCTAAGGCCAGCCACAGGCATCACCTTGGATCATGTTCCAAGAGAAAACAAGGAACCAAGCAGTTGCTCCCTCTGGCCATCAAGTGCTGACCTCGCTGGGGACGGTGACTAAACTCCTCCCTGCAGAGGGGCCGTGAGGAATGGGTCAAGGCTCCTTGGAGCCAGATTCCTAAGGGTCTACCCCAGTTATCCGGCCTGCGTGTTTCCCTTGGCCTGGACTCCTCCCAGTTTTGGCTTCTTCTGCCTTTTCCCCTGCCTTTCCCTGAGGCCTCAACAGTCCAAGAGTTGGCACTCAGGCCGCTTCCAATTACAAGATGTTTATTAGGTGACGCGTTCCTCGGCCATTTCATACCACGCAAACTCTGCCCTATTTTAAATGATCATGTGTTACTCGGTCCACATACTTGGGGTTTTAAACAAGTGATAGCTTCCATGAGTCTCTAGGTCAACATCTCCCAAACCGTGTTGTACTGAGAAACACGAAGGCATTATTTTAATACAAATAACAGACGTGTGTGTTGTTTGCCTAACAGAGAGTTGATGCTCTCATCACACAGGGCTGGAGGAAATAACACTGTTCTGCCATCCAGCCTTCACTTGATTGTAATTTCCCAGATGGCCATGGGTGGGGTCCCACTCCTCTCTGATGTCCACTTGCCTCTTAGAAAGCAACAGCTTAAAGCAGAGCCTCTCTGCAGGCAAGTCCTGCCAGGCTTCTGCAGGCATTCAAGTCACCCCCAGGATGATAGCCTCGATCTTTCAGATAAAGGAATGTTTTTGACAAGATACGCATAGTTCCCACAACTGTGCCAGAGTCCACTGAGCATCAGAGCAGTGCACCCGATACTGCAGGATATGTAAAGGGCCAAGATCTAGCCCTTCAGTAACAGAAAGACGTCTGAAAGGAAGTAGAGGACGTTGTAGATTGCTTGCTTGTGTGCTCAGTCGTGTCTGACTCTCTGCGACCCTATGGACTGTAGCCTGCCAGGCTCCTCTGTCCATGGAGTTCTCCAGGCAAGAGTACTAGAGTGGGTCGCCATGCCTTCCTCCAGGGGGATCTTCTGGACCCAGGGATCGAACCTGGGTCGCCTGTAGCTCCTGCCTTGGCAGGCAGGTTCTTGAAACACTGCAGAAAAGGCTGTTGAAAATCTGGTCCCGCTCTGACTTTCAGGACTTAGTTTCCAGTCAGGCACCAGCACCCTCTCCTGACTTACTCCAGCCCTCACTCTTCTAGAACAAGCCTGAGCTTTCTTGCCTCAGGCCTCTTGCCATCACTTAAGGCAACATTTCTGCTTCCCCATGCCTCTGTCCTTTCTGCTTCCAACTGTCCTTGCCCGTCACTTCTCACTCTCTCTGTGGAGAGCCCTCCCACCCTCCCTCGGGCAGAATGAACTTCTCCTCTGTGGTCTCCCAGCCCCCTCTGTCTTTTGTCTTCCTTATCACTGGGATGATAGCTATGGTACTTCCATGCCAATAGAATTTTTTAAAAAAAGGACTTATCTATCCTGACACCACACCTGGTATGGTGGAGATGCAAATGCTGATGAGCGAAATTCATGTATATATATATATACATATAGTTCAGGCAATATGGTCTTTGGACCTCAAGTTCTAAAGGTTCTGCTAACCAAAGAGGCAGGGCAGGGTAATGAGTAAGAGGTTACACCTGGTCAGACAGCAAAGGTTTGAATCAGGGCATGTGTTGTTCTTTGGCGTTTTTAACCTCTTGACTCAGTCCCCCCCAACTACACAGGTTGATAACAATGCCACTCACCTCAAAGAACTGTCCCTAAAAATAAACCACACTATGCGTGCCCAGCATGTTCAATAATATGAGCACATCGAAACGCTAGATAAACGCACGCTATGTCATACTTCTTTCATATTGTGAAGACTACATTGCATATTTTGTTTTGAAATAAGTATTCTAGTGGTACTATAATATAGTACTATATTATATTATAGTAATATAATAGAGTATTCCACTCCATCATGTATTCTTGTTCTAAAGTATAAGTATTAGGGACCTTGCTGGTTGTCCAGTGGCTAAGACTCTGCACTCCCATTTCAGGGACCCTAGGTTTGATCCCTGGTCGGGGAACTACAGCCCACCTGCCACAGTTAAGCATTCTCACGCCCCAACTAAAGACCCTGCGTGCTGCAGTGAAGATTCTGTATGCCTGAACTAAGACCTGGTGCAGTCAAATAAATTAAAATAAACAATTAAGAATTAATTAATTGATTAAAAAGTATTAATAAATAAATTAAAATAAAAATTAAAAAATAAAACATAAGTATTCTACTATACTTATTTTTGTTATAAGGTGTAAGTATTCTTTTTTACATGTTTTTGTCCTAGAATGGAAGTATTCTACTATAATATAGTAATATGGTAATCAAATAAAGTATCCCACTCTATTACATATTTTTGTTCTAAAATATAAATATTCTACTATAATGTAGTATTATAGTAATACAGTAACAGAATAAAGTACTCTACTCTATTACATGTCTTAGCTCTAAAATACAAGTATTCTACTGTAGTACAGTATTATACTAATAGAGTAATAGAACAAATAGTTCACCCTGTTACATATTTTTGTTCTGAAATGTAAGTATTCTACTATAATATAGTGTCCTAGTAATACAGTGATACACAGAGTATTCCACTGTAATCAGGATTTAAAGGCAAATCAGGGCTCTTACAAAATTCAGGCATTAGTTATCCTCTGCAAGCAAAAGAAGGAAGATTCAGTGTTAGAAGGAACAAGCTTTGATCAGAGAGAGCTGCTTTAAATCCCAACTCATTCAGGATCAAGCTGTGCGACCCCCAGGCTTATTCTTGAACCTCTTGGAGCTTCAGTCTTCTTGCCTCTACAGTGAGTATCAAATGCACAGTCTGACAACGGAAAGAGTTAACGAGCCCGGGGCTGTATCACAGGCTTAAAAAATGGCAGTGACTAGTCCTGTGAGATCACTCATCTGTGACCGAAGCCCACCGTGAAATACGGTCTGAAGGTGGGTGGCTGAGAGGCATCTAGAGCCCCAAGGCCCATCAATCTTCTGGGTCTTTAGCTCCAGGCAAGCGGGCTTGCTGGAAACAACAGCCATGGCTTTGTAGAGAGGGTGTGAACAGAAGGGCTGCAGTCGGCTTGGAAGGGAGGACACACGGAAACACGGGCGTCAAGATGTGAACAGGAGCTACCCAAGCCTGCAGCAGGGAACAAAGCCAGAGGGACGCTGACCCTAGATGAGTCCCAGCAGGACTCCCTGCCAAGGAGCAGAGAAAGCTCGCCCGTGTTGCCCAGCAGCGTCCTTAAAGCCTCAGCCCACCAAACCCGCTGCCTTTGCTTCCTTCCACAGCCGCCAAGCAGCGCTCATCCACGACTGCGCCCTTCCTGGCAGCTGAACTTCGGAGACTGGAGTCCCTAAAAGGCGGAAACAAGTATCGGGATACGAGCAGGGCATGTTCTCTGCAGATCAATAAATTGTTGCTTTTAAGCTTCTTGGCAAGACACATACGTGAGCCAAAAGGCACACAAAACTTGGAGAAGACAAAGGAACCCTAAATTCTGCTTCCAAAAATCTAGTGATACTAAATGAGAACACAGATTCTATTAAAAGAGAGACCCCCCTCCTCCCCACCAGTCTCAGAAAGGAGGGTGCGTAAAGCCTCCCAGTCCCCACTCGGAATAGCAGGAGGCGTCTTGTGGAAAAGTTTCCCTGGTGGCTGAGCAGATTCTGCCAGTGCAGGAGACACGGGATGCAGGGATTCGATCCCTGGGTCAGGAAGACCCCTGGAGGAGGGCACGGCCGCCCACGCCAGTCTTCTGTCCGGAGAATCCCATGGACAGAGGAGCCTGGTGGGCTACACCCCATGGGGGTCACAAAGAGTCAGGCAGGACTGAGTGACCAAGCACATCGCAAACACGACAGGGTTTCACACATTCGTCATGAATCCAGATAGATGCGGCCACACACAGCTGCTCATTCAGGGAAGTTTCCAGGCTACTTAAGAAACGCAGACACCTTCATTACAAATGTAGATTTTCTGTTTCTCACGTTCATAATCTAGAAATACGCCCCTTCTGTGGTCAGACTTACTGGAAGTCTCTTGTAGTGAAATCAATATATATTTAAATACACATTTACTAAATTAGTGTTAATGTGGTCAGAGGTAAACATGAACTCCCCCTTAGCACCATCCATGATTCCCAGGCATTACACGAAAGAAAGCAGAGGGGATCCAGAAGGCGGCTAGACCCCTGTTTACCAGCGGGGAGCTGGCCGCGTTCACCCTGGGTAGCCCAAAAGCCTCTTGAGCATGAACAACGACACTCTCGCGAAATGAGCCAGAATGAAGTAGCAATTAACAATGATGTACAATCCTCCCCTCTCCTCTCGAGTCTCAGGAGAGAGATTGCTCAAGGTGTCAACAAGAACAGAGTCAGGCAAAAAATTGAACGGCCGTGCAAACCTACGTCTCCCCAGGTCCCGCTCCAATCCACCTCGCGGCACACAGGCGGCGCTGTCATCCTGGGGCGTCGCCAGCCCCCAGCCTTCGCGGAGATCTGGCGCCCACCTGCCCGCAGGGAGAAATCAGCCTTCTGCTTTGCATCCTCTGCCTCAGTGGCATGGCCCTCACCGGAGGGGGTCCCATCAGAATGTCTCTCTAGGAGTTTGGCATCAGGAGAGCGGCGGTTGGTCGCCCACTCTGGTCCTCCGTCCCAGGACATACATGCGCCCCCAGGAGCCATGGCGCAGACAGGTGTGTCCATCGTGCGCCCCAGGGGCTGGGCGCCGGGGGTGGAGAAACAGAGCTAAGGAGCTAATATCAACCCGCTTCCAGCCCCTCGGGCTCCCCTGTGTTTCCTTCTTCCTGTTCCATTTTCCCTTAGGCTAGTTGCAGGGATTTCTGTAATTAAGTCTGTCTGAGCGTTTGCTTTCCTTCTGCTTTGTCCGTGAGGGGGTCACAAAGAGTCAGGCAGGACTGAGTGACCAAGCACATCGCAAACACGACAGGGTTTCACACATTCGTCATGAATCCAGATAGATGCGGCCACACACAGCTGCTCATTCAGGGAAGTTTCCAGGCTACTTAAGAAACGCAGACACCTTCATTACAAATGTAGATTTTCTGTTTCTCACGTTCATAATCTAGAAATACGCCCCTTCTGTGGTCAGACTTACTGGAAGTCTCTTGTAGTGAAATCAATATATATTTAAATACACATTTACTAAATTAGTGTTAATGTGGTCAGAGGTAAACATGAACTCCCCCTTAGCACCATCCATGATTCCCAGGCATTACACGAAAGAAAGCAGAGGGGATCCAGAAGGCGGCTAGACCCCTGTTTCCCAGCGGGAGCGGGCCCGCGTTCACCCTGGGTAGCCCAAAAGCCTCTTGAGCATGAACAACGACACTCTCGCGAAATGAGCCAGAATGAAGTAGCAATTAACAATGATGTACAATCCTCCCCTCTCCTCTCGAGTCTCAGGAGAGAGATTGCTCAAGGTGTCAACAAGAACAGAGTCAGGCAAAAAATTGAACGGCCGTGCAAACCTACGTCTCCCCAGGTCCCGCTCCAATCCACCTCGCGGCACACAGGCGGCGCTGTCATCCTGGGGCGTCGCCAGCCCCCAGCCTTCGCGGAGATCTGGCGCCCACCTGCCCGCAGGGAGAAATCAGCCTTCTGCTTTGCATCCTCTGCCTCAGTGGCATGGCCCTCACCGGAGGGGGTCCCATCAGAATGTCTCTCTAGGAGTTTGGCATCAGGAGAGCGGCGGTTGGTCGCCCACTCTGGTCCTCCGTCCCAGGACATACATGCGCCCCCAGGAGCCATGGCGCAGACAGGTGTGTCCATCGTGCGCCCCAGGGGCTGGGCGCCGGGGGTGGAGAAACAGAGCTAAGGAGCTAATATCAACCCGCTTCCAGCCCCTCGGGCTCCCCTGTGTTTCCTTCTTCCTGTTCCATTTTCCCTTAGGCTAGTTGCAGGGATTTCTGTAATTAAGTCTGTCTGAGCGTTTGCTTTCCTTCTGCTTTGTCCGTGAGATACTGCATGGGATCCTTTCCCACCTTCTCCCACCGCTGGACGCACACGGCCTTGAAATAGCCCATCGCTGCCCAACCGCTTCCTTCTCTTAGTTTCCTGTTGGCAACCTTTGAAAATGTTTCCACGGGTGTCTCTTGAAACAGTCACTGAGGCACCTGTGAAATAATCTTTTGTTTTCACTTCTCTCCTGCATTTGGGGGCTTTTAGGGCCCCTCGACTTAAAAGTATTTCCTTTTAAAATCGACTTAAGTTTAATCAGAAACATACAACCTACAGAGTGCAGCCACAACGCCAGCGGCGCTTTGATTCCTGCTTGGTCTGTGTCTGCCGTGCCTGTTGCCAACCTTTGAAAAACGAAAAAGCAAAGACTTTCTATCTGACTTTCCATATTTTTTAATGATTTAGCAAGTTGACCTGCCAAAAAGCCCAAGGCTCCAAAACCCTAATAAGGCCTTAGAATAATAGTCTCTCCCCAACAAATTCTCCCTCCAGAGTACCTGAGTCCAGCGGCTCCCTTGTCTCCCCTCCTCTAAGAAGCCGCCCCACTTTGAATCCCTCCAGCACAGTAGGGAGGCTTGCATGCCTGAGCCCACAACCAGAGAATTCCAAGGATCATTCAAGCTGAGGCAGTGAATCAGCAAAGAGACAGCACCAGTCTTCCTCACCGTGTGGATTACTCTTTTAAGTACACTAATACTAGTGTTTAAAATTTTGAATCTTACCTTTTCTCTAGACACAGGGGCTCACGAGCCTTCTGAGTGAGACTTCATGCTGTTGTTGGCAATGCACGTGAAGGTCATGGACGTCTTTTTTATATATAAAGAGTGAGGCAGCCCCGGTCCCCAGTTCAGCGCACTATGGTGAGTTTTCTCATGGGCCTTTTACCAGGAGAACGAGCACTGTCTCTCGCCCAGGTGAAAGCTATCTGCCAGCACATGCCAAACTCTTAATTGAAAATTGCCTTCTGGTGTTTAAGGGCTGTTAGGAACACGACTTTGACCTGGTCTTCCTTTACTCCCATAAAAGAAAAAAAGGATATCTGCTTTAAATTCAATTAAAGTGGAAGTGTTCTTTGCTCAGTCGTGTCCATCTCTCTGCGACCCCATGGAACGTAGCCCGCCAGGCTCCTCTATCCATGGAATTCTCCAGGCAAGAGTACCGGAGTTGCCGTTTCTTTCTCCAGGGGATCCCCCAGACCCAGATCTCCTGCGTTGCAGGCAGAATTCTTTACCCTCTGAGCTACCAGGGAAGTGTTTCCTGAAAGCAACAACTAGGGAGAGCTTTCGATCAAGTGGTGGCTGGAACTCCGTGGTGGCCTTTCTTCACCGAGGTGTGCAGAGTGGGTGGCAGAGGTGGACTGATCCAAGCCGAGGCGCTGTGGGGATGACCTCCAGGCATGTGGTTTTACTCTTAATAATTTCCAAGAAGACACAACTTTTTTTGCCTGCCGTCTATTTGTGGACATAGTCCCCCGTGGAAGTCACAACCACGGGGCTCTTTTAGATGTTATTTCAACTCCTGTGAATTAACGTGTGCTCCCTGTTGGTCAGAGGCCATTCTATAAATGAGGTTTGGAGGACCCTGGACAGGATGGACACCATGTCTGTCTTCAGAACCTCCCCCTCTGGCCCCCGCCCCCTCCCCCACCGGCTCACTTCCTCTGCTGCCAGGACTGCGGCCATTCTTCGCCGGTGGAGAGAGAACCTCAGTCCAGGGAGTCTTTTCAAGGTCCTCGGCACCTCCTGTCATCACTCTTCCCCCATAAGGGCTCAGCTTCTGTCGTGCACTGTGGCCAGGGCTCCCCCAGCCAGGGCTTCCCTCTGAAGCCCCTCACGGCCTGCCTTCCTCCCCGGGCCACGCTCCAGCTCCTGCTGAGCCCGTGCCCGCACCTGCTCATGAGCTGCCGAGAAGGCTGGGCTCAGCTTAAATTCACCTCCCTCCGAGGGGGCCCGTTCGACGGGTGGGAAACCCTGCCACTTCCCCAGCCCACTGGTTCTCCATTCTCCTGCTGGTTGTTTCCTGTCTTCTTCATCAAGCCTCCTTCCCATTTGTCCCCCTGCCCCGACGTGCCGGACTGTTAGGAACACGACTTTGACCTGGTCTTCCTTTACTCCCATAAAAGAAAAAAAGGATATCTGCTTTAAATTCAATTAAAGTGGAAGTGTTCTTTGCTCAGTCGTGTCCATCTCTCTGCGACCCCATGGAACGTAGCCCGCCAGGCTCCTCTATCCATGGAATTCTCCAGGCAAGAGTACCGGAGTTGCCGTTTCTTTCTCCAGGGGATCCCCCAGACCCAGATCTCCTGCGTTGCAGGCAGAATTTTTTACCCTCTGAGCTACCAGGGAAGTGTTTCCTGAAAGCAACAACTAGGGAGAGCTTTCGATCAAGTGGTGGCTGGAACTCCGTGGTGGCCTTTCTTCACCGAGGTGTGCAGAGTGGGTGGCAGAGGTGGACTGATCCAAGCCGAGGCGCTGGGGGGATGACCTCCAGGCATGTGGTTTTACTCTTAATAATTTCCAAGAAGACACAACTTTTTTTGCCTGCCGTCTATTTGTGGACATAGTCCCCCGTGGAAGTCACAACCACGGGGCTCTTTTAGATGTTATTTCAACTCCTGTGAATTAACGTGTGCTCCCTGTTGGTCAGAGGCCATTCTATAAATGAGGTTTGGAGGACCCTGGACAGGATGGACACCATGTCTGTCTTCAGAACCTCCCCCTCTGGCCCCCGCCCTCCCCACCGGCTCACTTCCTCTGCTGCCAGGACTGCGGCCATTCTTCGCCGGTGGAGAGAGAACCTCAGTCCAGGGAGTCTTTTCAAGGTCCTCGGCACCTCCTGTCATCACTCTTCCCCCATAAGGGCTCAGCTTCTGTCGTGCACTGTGGCCAGGGCTCCCCCAGCCAGGGCTTCCCTCTGAAGCCCCTCACGGCCTGCCTTCCTCCCCGGGCCACGCTCCAGCTCCTGCTGAGCCCGTGCCCGCACCTGCTCATGAGCTGCCGAGAAGGCTGGGCTCAGCTTAAATTCACCTCCCTCCGAGGGGGCCCGTTCGACGGGTGGGAAACCCTGCCACTTCCCCAGCCCACTGGTTCTCCATTCTCCTGCTGGTTGTTTCCTGTCTTCTTCATCAAGCCTCCTTCCCCATTTTCTCTCTCCTCGGATCACCTCGCTGCCTTCCCACTGAGAAAGCTGAAGCGATTCGTAGAGAATTGCCACGGACTCTCATCGTTTCATGGACCCACTATGGCCCCTGGGTCAGGCTCAGTCCCTGGGTCAGGAAGATCCCCTGGAGGAGGGCACAGCAGCCCACTGCAGTATTCTCTCCCGGAGAATCCCACGGACAGAGGAGCCTGGGGGGCTGAAGTCCGCAGGGTGGCCAAGAGTCAGATGCTAGGACAGAGGTGAGCGGCTGAGCAAGCGCCTAGGGAAGCTCAGGCCAGGAATGAAGCAGCGGCTCCCCACCCCACCGCCCGCCCCATCCCCGTGGGCCCCGTGGCTCCCTCCCTTCCACCTGCCCTACAGGGCCTTGTTCCATTTTGAAAGCTCTGCATTTACAATTCGCTTGCCCCACCCTCCCTCTTCACTCTCCTTTGTGGCTCCGTCAGCTACCCACGTGACTGTTTTGTGGAAGACATTTGTGCCATTTCCATAATAGACGAGCCGTTGGACTCCAAGCTTCCTGAAGGCAGGGACGTGTCTGCCTGCTGCTTCATCCCAGCACCTGAGTCAGTGCCTGACTCTAGGAAGACCCTCCAGAACCTATTATAAGATAATATGGGAGACCCAGGTTTGATCACTGCGTTGGGAAGATCCCCTGGAGAAGGAAACGGCAGCCCACTCCAGCATTCTTGCCTGGAGAATCCCCTGGACAGAGGCGCCTTGCCGAGTCGGACAGGACTGAGTGGCTAACACTCCGCACGGGAGTTACGGAAGGCCTCGCTCCTGGCTTGCACCACACTCGGGTCTTAAGTGGTAACCTTTTGTTGCCTTTAAAGCAACAACAGAGAAAAGTCTTAGGAGCTCACCTTTGGGCTGGCAGGACTGCTGATTGACAGGAACCAGGAGCAAAGCCTTCTTTGGCCACCTGATGCGAAGAGCCGACTCATTAGAAAAGACTCTGATGCTGGGAAAGCCTGAGGGCAAGAGCAAAAGGGGAAGACAGAGGCGGAGACGGTTGGATGGCATCACTGACTCGATGGACATGAGTTTGAACAAAGTCCGGGAGACAGCGAAGGAGAGAGGAGCCTGACGTGCTGCAGTCCATGGGTTCCCAAAAAGTCGGACGACGTGACTGAGCGAGTGAACGATTGGAGCAAAGAGAGGAAAGTCGTGTTGATCTCCGGTGGCCGATGTTCCTCCGCTGGGGCTGCTGTGACAAAGCTCTGCAAACTGGGTGGCCTCAGCAACGGCGTGCATTTCCTCAGTTCCTGGTGGAGGATCTGGCTGACTCGATTCCAGGCGAGGGCGCTCTCCTCCTGCAGGCAGCTGCCTTCTCTCCCGCGCCTCACAAGGCCGTCCTCAGGGAGGCCCATGGGAAGGAGAGAGAGAGCACTGGGGGCTCTTCTCATGAGAACCCCAGGCCTCCCTTGACCTTAAATACTTTTGGCGTCCACCTCCAGTGAGGGCCACACGGAGGTCAGAGCTCCAACATGTGAGCTTGGGGGATAAGCACTCCGGACGTGGCTGTATTGGAGTGTCTTGCCTAAAAGTGAAAGTGCTCGTTGCTCAGTGTCCACATCGTTGTGACCCTGTGGACTGTAACCCACCAGGCTCACCTGTCCCGGCAGGAACACTGGAGTGGGTTTCCATTCCCTTCTCCAGGGGGTCTTCCCGACCCACCTATCAAACCTGGGGCTCCGGCACTGTAGGCAGATTCTTTCCCCTCTGAGCCCCCAGGGAAGCCCCCTTGCCTCAGCCCAGAACAGAGTAAACCAAGTTCTGTTTTCCTTTACGAGTCGTGGTGTGTGTGATATTGAATTCCTAGAATATCCTGTTTTTAATTCCTTGTGCTAACAGTAGGTTCTCATTGTTTATCTGTCTCATACATAGTAGTGTATATTTGTTAATCCCAAATTTTCTAAGATATCCTTTTGTTTGTCCTTACATGCAATACCTTTTTGATGGGTATACTTATGCTTTTCCTTCTTGACGTGACTCGTATGGGTCTATTTAATGCTGCACCCTGTCACAGCATCTCATTCACAAAAACGAAATGAACACACAGCCTAGTAATCGAGTTTCAAGGCTCCATGCATGATTTGCTTCCTTAGTAATGACTAAGCAGTCCAAGATGTCCAAGTGGCATTTCTGACTCCATGAATCCATCTGCCAGCTTTCGCTATGCTCGGGCAGAGATGCAGACCCCTAAACCACAAAAAAATAAATGTAACATCGCTCCCGGGTGCCAGAAGCTTGTGATCTTAGAGAGGAGAAAAGATTTCCACAGAACAGAGCCATAAAGCTGATACAAGACGTGACAGAGCGAAGTGACAGATAAGGTGTCACCCACAGTACGTGTTGTGGAAACTCAGAGATTCTCTGGGGAACTTCGACTCAATGAAGCCTGTTGGTGGCGTTTCTACGTATAAAAATGGGTCAGATTTTTTTGTCTCCGTGAATTTTGATCGAATATGCCATACAAATTTCAAAAACAAACAAGTAAAAATCTATCCTGACCAAGAGAAGAGAAATATCCTACAACAGCACTTCTTGCTAACCAGTGAGGAAAAGGTAACCCTCCCCCTTCTAGGCATCTCACTGCAGGGAAAGGAGAAAAGGGCTGAGTGCTGGTAAGAATGAAGGCCTTTGCTTGTATCCTTCATGTAAAATCAGGACAAAATTTTCTGCCACCAGAAGAAATGGGCAAACGGTTATCTTGCTAAATAGATGTATAGGAGCACAGACTGTTTCCTTAAATATCGCTTTCACACTGGAGAATGGGCAGTGGGATTTTTGAGGTCTTTCGGGGAGGAGGGGTTGAGAAAAAAATGTCCCTCCCTAACTTACTGGAACGAATACAAAATCTTTGACAAATTTCATAGCACAGGGTTTACAGTACGAACACGTGAAATAGAACATACCTGAAATGATCTCGTCACATAAAAGAACTCAAGCCTTTTTAAATTCCATTCTCTATCTGTGGAGTGTTCGTGACACAAAGGGAGTGATGAAAATTTATATTTCATGATATTGAAAAGTATCGTATTTATGAAGTGATATGTTCTAAAACCAAGCGTTTTCCTGCACACCAGTCCACCAGCTGTGCTCCTAAGGAGCCCGAGGCCATTTTGATGGGTATACTTATGCTTTTCCTTCTTGACGTGCAGGGATTTGCTTCCATTCACAAAAACGAAATGAACACACAGCCTAGTAATCGAGTTTCAAGGCTCCATGCATGATTTGCTTCCTTAGTAATGACTAAGCAGTCCAAGATGTCCAAGTGGCATTTCTGACTCCATGAATCCATCTGCCAGCTTTCGCTATGCTCGGGCAGAGATGCAGACCCCTAAACCACAAAAAAATAAATGTAACATCGCTCCCGGGTGCCAGAAGCTTGTGATCTTAGAGAGGAGAAAAGATTTCCACAGAACAGAGCCATAAAGCTGATACAAGACGTGACAGAGCGAAGTGACAGATAAGGTGTCACCCACAGTACGTGTTGTGGAAACTCAGAGATTCTCTGGGGAACTTCGACTCAATGAAGCCTGTTGGTGGCGTTTCTACGTATAAAAATGGGTCAGATTTTTTTGTCTCCGTGAATTTTGATCGAATATGCCATACAAATTTCAAAAACAAACAAGTAAAAATCTATCCTGACCAAGAGAAGAGAAATATCCTACAACAGCACTTCTTGCTAACCAGTGAGGAAAAGGTAACCCTCCCCCTTCTAGGCATCTCACTGCAGGGAAAGGAGAAAAGGGCTGAGTGCTGGTAAGAATGAAGGCCTTTGCTTGTATCCTTCATGTAAAATCAGGACAAAATTTTCTGCCACCAGAAGAAATGGGCAAACGGTTATCTTGCTAAATAGATGTATAGGAGCACAGACTGTTTCCTTAAATATCGCTTTCACACTGGAGAATGGGCAGTGGGATTTTTGAGGTCTTTCGGGGAGGAGGGGTTGAGAAAAAAATGTCCCTCCCTAACTTACTGGAACGAATACAAAATCTTTGACAAATTTCATAGCACAGGGTTTACAGTACGAACACGTGAAATAGAACATACCTGAAATGATCTCGTCACATAAAAGAACTCAAGCCTTTTTAAATTCCATTCTCTATCTGTGGAGTGTTCGTGACACAAAGGGAGTGATGAAAATTTATATTTCATGATATTGAAAAGTATCGTATTTATGAAGTGATATGTTCTAAAACCAAGCGTTTTCCCTGCACACCAGTCCACCAGCTGTGCTCCTAAGGAGCCCGAGGCCCGCGGGGAGGCAGCTGGCCCTCTGTCCCCTGGTCGTGGGGGTGGACTCTGTCACTCTTCTTAAGACTGTCTGTCAGCTCCGGCTCTGGGTACTTTGCAATTCATCTCTGAAAAGGACTTGATTCAACCATCCCTATAGAATCTATGCAGAGAATAATGAAGTTTTTAGCACCTTTAATAAAAAAGCAGAGTCTTAATGAGTTATAATGGGCTTTGAGAACAGGCACTAAGACCTGCTTTTCTCACCTAAAAACCGAGTCTTAGAAAGGTTTGGCCCTCTTAGTCCTACCACTTCTATCAATGTCATACTAGAGGTTGTCGTGGCAGAAATGGAGCAGACCTTAATTCCTAGTACCTAGTGCCTCATGGGAGGAGCCAGGGGGTTTTCCTACACGAAGCAGGTACTAAACATGGAATGAAAATCCAAGTATAATATGGCCCCACACAAAAAAAGTGTTCCTAGTCCACCTTCACTTGCAGTCAGATGCCTGTGTAATTTTATATTTTCCTTTTACAGGAATCTGAACTCCAGCTAAATTGACTTATTCTCTCTATATATTAGTCTATCTGTCCCTCTTTCACGTACTTTTTCATCCTACTCTATCCTAAAAATTCAACCCCTCAACCCTTCTTGAATTCCACTTAAGGCTCACTTTAAATCCGATGACCTATTTCTAAGATCTCAGCCAGATACCAACAGCAATTACCAATAGCAATTATTGGCATAGCAACCAATTACTTGTATTGACAAGACAATAGATCATGGCATGTCTTTTCCAGTTCTAGCAAATTTTTACAGTCTATTTTTTTTTTAAAGATTTATTTATTTATTTATTTTGGTGGGGGTGGGGTGAGGAGGGAGGGGAGCAGGCGGGCCACTTCTATTGGTCTTTCATTTGTCCATTTTCATCCATCTTTGTTCTTTGGCCCGTGTGGACCTCCCATCGCAGTGGCCTCTGTTGTCGCAGAGCACCGGCTCTGGGCGCATGCGCTCCAGAGCTCCGGTTTGGTAATTAGACACATTGGTCCAGCTGCTCCGCGGCACGTGGGATCTTCCCAGGCCAGGGATGGAACCGGCACCCCTTGCACTGCAAGGCGGTGTCCTTACCCACTGGACCACCAGGGAAGCCCTAAACTCTATTTTTTATGTCAAATGTCTCTTATCCGCTATTTACACCCGAGCAAAACTGTAAATTTCTGGAGGACAGCTGACCACATCACATTCATGTATTTAATTCCCTAAAGCAATGGTCCTCCAGTTGTGGTCCCTGGGCCCAGCAACATCAGCCTCAACGGGGAATTTATCAGAAATGTAAATTCTTCCGTGACACCCAAGACCTACTGAATCAAAAATTCAGGAATTGAGGCCCAGAAAGCTGGGCTTTAACGAGCCTTCAGGTTATTCTGATGCTGAAGTTTAAGAACCAGAGCCCTGGAGCATCTAATACTGTCCCCTGAACTTACTGTCATTTATTCGACCCACATTCATTCCATAAATATTGATAGAGTGTCTAGCACATGCCAGCCGCGATGCTGGGGCTACTGTGCCAGAGGACCGTCCCCAGCCTCCTGAGCGTGCAGGCAGGCTAGGGAGCTTGGAGTTAATTAAGTAATCTCACGAATAAATATACAATGGCAGCTGTCCACAGCTGTAGGCAGGAAGGCAGGTGACGCTGTGGCACCTTCTTGCAGAGAATCGATCTTGTCTCAGGTGTGCTTCTGAGAAAGTGTCACTTGAGCTAAAAAGGAAGGATGAGCGTGTGTCGGAGGGACTACGGCATATTCCAGTCTGAGGGCACAGCAGGTGCCAAGGCGCCATGCCGAGGGGAGCGGCCCCTCGGGCTGGAGCACGGGGGTCAGGAGAGCACACGATGGAAGGTGGGCCTTCCATCCCAAGGGATTCAACAAAAGCCAGGTTTTCTTCTGAAATGATGGCAAGCAGTTTGGGAAAGGCTCTGAGCAGGAGGACTGGGACGAGGTGAGGGTGGGGACGTGCCTGGAGGCGTGCGGGCAGGTGACAGCACGGAGAGCGAGAGCTGAGCCGGGACAGGACCATGCGGAGCCCTTGCCGCAGCCCAAGACCTGGGGGTGTGGACTGAGACCACGGAGGGAGCGTGGATTTGAAAAGCAGTTGGAGTGAAACTTGACAGAACGTGATGAAGGAGTGGATATCAGAAATAAAAAGACTGTGTTTTTTGGAAATTTTAGAGTGTGGAGAGAAGGGAACCGTGTACACTGTTGGCGGGAATATAAATTGGTGCAGTCACCATGAACAGTATGGAGGTTCAAATTACTAACAAATAGGAACATCATATGATTCAGCAATCCCGCTCCCGGATATTTACCCAGAAAAGAATTGAGAACACTAATTCAAAGAGATCCATGCTCCCCAGAGTTCATAGCAAACCTGTTTGCAATAGCCAAGACAGAGAAACGACCTAAGTGTCCATCAATAGATGAATGGATAAAGAAGCTGTGATACACACACACACACACACACACACAAAATGAAATACTGTGATACGCACACACATGATGGAATACTGCGATACACACACACACACACGATGGAATATGACTCACCCTTAAAAAGAGAACAAAATTTTGCCATTTGCAGCAACATGAATGAACTGTTAATGGAGGGCATTATGCTGAGTGGAGTAAATCAGAGAAAGACTAACACTGTATGATCTTACTTAAATGTGGAATCTAAAAATAATACAACACATTAGTGGATATCACAAAAAAGAAGTAGATTCACAGATCTAGAGAACAAACTAGTGGTTACGGGGCGAAGGGGGCAACACAGAGGTGGGGGAAGTGGGAGGTGCAAACCACTGGGTGGAGGGTAGGTTCAGGACGGACGGCGTGGGGAATATAGCCACCATTCTGCACCAATTGTAAATGGAAATTAACCTTTAAGGATTGTTCCCCCCCAAAATTGTAAGTTTTTTCAAAAAGGAAAATCAAAGGTTAAGAACTAATCCAAGGTTTCTGGCTTTCATAACAGATTAATTAATAATAAATGGTGGTGCCATTCCCTAAAAGAAACAATCACGTAAGCTGACAAATAACAAGAGATGAGTAGATTATTATGTGCAGCTTCTGAAACACTAGAAAATACAGACCCACAGATGGGAAGATTTTATAAGGGAAATGGAAACCTTCTTCACGGGACAAGAGGAAGCTGAACCCTGATGCCGCAGCCCAAGACCTGTTTAGACCACGGAGGGAGCGTGGATTTGAAAAGCAGTTGGAGTGAAACTTGACAGAACGTGATGAAGGAGTGGATATCAGAAATAAAAAGACTGTGTTTTTTGGAAATTTTAGAGTGTGGAGAGAAGGGAACCGTGTACACTGTTGGCGGGAATATAAATTGGTGCAGTCACCATGAACAGTATGGAGGTTCAAATTACTAACAAATAGGAACATCATATGATTCAGCAATCCCGCTCCCGGATATTTACCCAGAAAAGAATTGAGAACACTAATTCAAAGAGATCCATGCTCCCCAGAGTTCATAGCAAACCTGTTTGCAATAGCCAAGACAGAGAAACGACCTAAGTGTCCATCAATAGATGAATGGATAAAGAAGCTGTGATACACACACACACACACACACACACAAAATGAAATACTGTGATACGCACACACATGATGGAATACTGTGATACACACACACACACACACGATGGAATATGACTCACCCTTAAAAAGAGAACAAAATTTTGCCATTTGCAGCAACATGAATGAACTGTTAATGGAGGGCATTATGCTGAGTGGAGTAAATCAGAGAAAGACTAACACTGTATGATCTTACTTAAATGTGGAATCTAAAAATAATACAACACATTAGTGGATATCACAAAAAAGAAGTAGATTCACAGATCTAGAGAACAAACTAGTGGTTACGGGGCGAAGGGGGCAACACAGAGGTGGGGGAAGTGGGAGGTGCAAACCACTGGGTGGAGGGTAGGTTCAGGACGGACGGCGTGGGGAATATAGCCACCATTCTGCACCAATTGTAAATGGAAATTAACCTTTAAGGATTGTTCCCCCCCAAAATTGTAAGTTTTTTCAAAAAGGAAAATCAAAGGTTAAGAACTAATCCAAGGTTTCTGGCTTTCATAACAGATTAATTAATAATAAATGGTGGTGCCATTCCCTAAAAGAAACAATCACGTAAGCTGACAAATAACAAGAGATGAGTAGATTATTATGTGCAGCTTCTGAAACACTAGAAAATACAGACCCACAGATGGGAAGATTTTATAAGGGAAATGGAAACCTTCTTCACGGGGACAAGAGGGAAGCTGAACCCTGATGACGCGGCTGGGCCCTCTTATTAACGGCCAGAGTTGATGGCGTCCCCGTCCTGATGGCCCATCTGCTCACAAAGAGCGGGGCTGCACAGCGGTGCTGCCGTCCAGGGGATGAGGCGAGGGCTCTGCCGAGAGTGGAGTGGATCTGAGGCGTCGTGGCCGAGACGAAGCGGGGAGGCTGACCTGAGGAGCTCCGGGGCGGCCCGGAGGTACCTAGGCTCGCGGGGCTGCGCGGCGCTCTCCAGCAGAGCTCAGCTGTTTGACTTCGGTGGAGGAACAAAGCACAGAGGCTGACCCACGTGGGACTTCTTGTCCCTCAAATGTGATGCAAAGATGGAGAGAGAGAACGTGGATCACTAGGGACGGTGGGAAGACGAGTGAATGGAAGATGGAAGAGGTCTACTCCATGGACCCTTCACACTCGCTTCCTCCACCGCTCGGGTGTGAACTGGCTGCAGCCGGACCGCGCTCCCCAGGACTGGGTGCCCTGGTAACCCCGCTCCCAGCCTTGCCCGAAGGCGGCCTCCCTCTAAACCATGAGGATGCGGGCGGCCACCTCCCCTCTTCCTGTGCTCCGTCTGACGAGCCAGAACTGCAGTGAGCTCAACACTGCATCCAGGGCTGACCCAGGGAAGGTTCCGGAATCTCATGACTGGAGACCTGATTGAGAATGAAAGGGCCCGAGTGCCCCCTGGGAGGTGGATAAAGCCACCAGGTCCCTTTCCAACATGGCCTGTGTCCAAGCAGGGGTTGAAACAAGCCTTGGTCGGACTGCCTCACCCCCGTGAAGACTGTATCCTCACCGCAGTGAGAGAAAAACAGGAGGGGGTGGGATGGGAAACTCAGCAGGCCAGGGATCATCTGAAAATTCATTAGGAAGGTAATCAAAGTGCAGAAAGACAAGCTCTTTATCCAAGCAGTTCTTCTACTCTTTCCCTTTGATTCCTGCATTGTGAGAACCCAGGCAGAGGGCTCACTTTTCAGAGAGAGACAAGAGGGAGACAGAGAGACACACAGTCCAACCTTTTACGTAAGCTGACAAATAACAAGAGATGAGTAGATTATTATGTGCAGCTTCTGAAACACTAGAAAATACAGACCCACAGATGGGAAGATTTTATAAGGGAAATGGAAACCTTCTTCACGGGGACAAGAGGGAAGCTGAACCCTGATGACGCGGCTGGGCCCTCTTATTAACGGCCAGAGTTGATGGCGTCCCCGTCCTGATGGCCCATCTGCTCACAAAGAGCGGGGCTGCACAGCGGTGCTGCCGTCCAGGGGATGAGGCGAGGGCTCTGCCGAGAGTGGAGTGGATCTGAGGCGTCGTGGCCGAGACGAAGCGGGGAGGCTGACCTGAGGAGCTCCGGGGCGGCCCGGAGGTACCTAGGCTCGCGGGGCTGCGCGGCGCTCTCCAGCAGAGCTCAGCTGTTTGACTTCGGTGGAGGAACAAAGCACAGAGGCTGACCCACGTGGGACTTCTTGTCCCTCAAATGTGATGCAAAGATGGAGAGAGAGAACGTGGATCACTAGGGACGGTGGGAAGACGAGTGAATGGAAGATGGAAGAGGTCTACTCCATGGACCCTTCACACTCGCTTCCTCCACCGCTCGGGTGTGAACTGGCTGCAGCCGGACCGCGCTCCCCAGGACTGGGTGCCCTGGTAACCCCGCTCCCAGCCTTGCCCGAAGGCGGCCTCCCTCTAAACCATGAGGATGCGGGCGGCCACCTCCCCTCTTCCTGTGCTCCGTCTGACGAGCCAGAACTGCAGTGAGCTCAACACTGCATCCAGGGCTGACCCAGGGAAGGTTCCGGAATCTCATGACTGGAGACCTGATTGAGAATGAAAGGGCCCGAGTGCCCCCTGGGAGGTGGATAAAGCCACCAGGTCCCTTTCCAACATGGCCTGTGTCCAAGCAGGGGTTGAAACAAGCCTTGGTCGGACTGCCTCACCCCCGTGAAGACTGTATCCTCACCGCAGTGAGAGAAAAACAGGAGGGGGTGGGATGGGAAACTCAGCAGGCCAGGGATCATCTGAAAATTCATTAGGAAGGTAATCAAAGTGCAGAAAGACAAGCTCTTTATCCAAGCAGTTCTTCTACTCTTTCCCTTTGATTCCTGCATTGTGAGAACCCAGGCAGAGGGCTCACTTTTCAGAGAGAGACAAAGAGGGAGACAGAGAGACACACAGTCCAACTATGAGTGTCTTATGAGTACATTAAGTCCCCGATACACAAACCTTCAGGGTGCAAACTTTCAAAGAAATGTTCAAAGCGTGCCCTGCATCTCCTATGGCTGACCATCCTTCAGCTCCGCCGTCGCCCGCCTCCACTCCCTCCTCTCGTCAGTACCTCTTCTCGCCTGTTCACTGGATACCAGCCCCTCTGTGCCAGTTGCTGGACGGGACCACTGCACTTTCAGGTCATCTTACTTAAAATTAAAAATGTTTATTTGTTCTGGTTGATTCTTACGCATTGTTTTGTGAAAGATATTATAAACCTATCAGAGGACAGAAAGAAAGCTATGACAAACCTAGACAGCATATTAAAAAGCAGAGACATCACTTTGCTGACAAAGGTCCTTAAAGTCAAAGCTGTGGTTTTTCCAGTAGTCATGTGTAGATGTGAGAGTTGGACCATAAAGAAGGCTGAGTGCTGAAGAATTAATGCTTTTGAACTGTGGTGCTGGAGAAGACACTTGTCCCTTGGACTGCAAGGAGATCAAACCAGTCGATCCTAAAGGAAATCAACCCTGACAATTCCTTGAAAGGACTGATGCTGAAGCTCCAAGACTTCAGCCACCTGGTGCCAAGAGCCGACTCATTGGAAAGGTCCTGACTGGTCTCACTGTCATATTCAATATCGATGCAGGACCCCAAATATCCTTGTTTTTTGTAGGTTTATATCAATTTTTATTAGATAACAAATATTTTTCGTATTAGAAATGAAAACTGATTCTCACATGTGCTTCTGTTTTCAGTCTGTTACGACGTGCTATTCTGGTTGCAGCCTGTGAAGAACCTCTTGGCTGGTTAGGAAATGTAACTGGAAAAGAGAAAAGTATTTCAATAGCTTTCAGATCATTGTAGATAGCCTCCTTTGATCCTGCCCTCAGACTTGACAATGGTGGCTTCCTAAAGGTTAGTTGCAACACAGGATCTGAAAATATTACCACAAACATCTCACACTCTGTACCTTCATGAGAGAATCAGAGGTACAATGGCAAATTACCTCTTAGTACATGGGACCAGGAGAGGGCTCACTTTTCAGAGAGAGACAAAGAGGGAGACAGAGAGACACACAGTCCAACTATGAGTGTCTTATGAGTACATTAAGTCCCCGATACACAAACCTTCAGGGTGCAAACTTTCAAAGAAATGTTCAAAGCGTGCCCTGCATCTCCTATGGCTGACCATCCTTCAGCTCCGCCGTCGCCCGCCTCCACTCCCTCCTCTCGTCAGTACCTCTTCTCGCCTGTTCACTGGATACCAGCCCCTCTGTGCCAGTTGCTGGACGGGACCACTGCACTTTCAGGTCATCTTACTTAAAATTAAAAATGTTTATTTGTTCTGGTTGATTCTTACGCATTGTTTTGTGAAAGATATTATAAACCTATCAGAGGACAGAAAGAAAGCTATGACAAACCTAGACAGCATATTAAAAAGCAGAGACATCACTTTGCTGACAAAGGTCCTTAAAGTCAAAGCTGTGGTTTTTCCAGTAGTCATGTGTAGATGTGAGAGTTGGACCATAAAGAAGGCTGAGTGCTGAAGAATTAATGCTTTTGAACTGTGGTGCTGGAGAAGACACTTGTCCCTTGGACTGCAAGGAGATCAAACCAGTCGATCCTAAAGGAAATCAACCCTGACAATTCCTTGAAAGGACTGATGCTGAAGCTCCAAGACTTCAGCCACCTGGTGCCAAGAGCCGACTCATTGGAAAGGTCCTGACTGGTCTCACTGTCATATTCAATATCGATGCAGGACCCCAAATATCCTTGTTTTTTGTAGGTTTATATCAATTTTTATTAGATAACAAATATTTTTCGTATTAGAAATGAAAACTGATTCTCACATGTGCTTCTGTTTTCAGTCTGTTACGACGTGCTATTCTGGTTGCAGCCTGTGAAGAACCTCTTGGCTGGTTAGGAAATGTAACTGGAAAAGAGAAAAGTATTTCAATAGCTTTCAGATCATTGTAGATAGCCTCCTTTGATCCTGCCCTCAGACTTGACAATGGTGGCTTCCTAAAGGTTAGTTGCAACACAGGATCTGAAAATATTACCACAAACATCTCACACTCTGTACCTTCATGAGAGAATCAGAGGTACAATGGCAAATTACCTCTTAGTATAATGATGCAAACAGTTGTGACCTTGTGGAAGCTCTGAGAAGACCTGGGGGACCCCCTGCTCCAGTGTTCCCGGCACCACACTTTGAGAATGGTGCCATTGCTCTAGAACCATTGCTGTGGAATCTCCCGCCATGGAGGTGGCACGACTCTATGTGGAACAGATGGACTTGATGACCATATGATGTGTTAGGATGCTGGGAAGGAGTGAAGGCAAAAGAAGAAGGGGAGCAGCAGAGCGCGAGATGGTTGGATGGCATCACCAACTCAACAGCATGAATCTGAGCAAACTCTGGGAAACGGTGAAGGACAGGGAAGCCCGGTGTGCTGCCGTCCACGGAGCTGCAAAGAGCTGGACACAGCCTGGTGACTGAACCACAGCCACCACCACAACGTGTTTGGTGTCATCGCCTCCATCGCTCACGACCACTTTCCACTGGTGCGGAGCTACCATAAAGTTGTGAAGCATTAAATTTGAAAGCAACACTGAGATCACCCTATCCAGATCACTGTTTTTAAGAAGAGAAGACTGAGTGTGGAAGGAGGTCAGAGCTGAGTTCAATGATAATCCTACAGCCACTCTCTTAACCTGAGAAAGTCACACTCCGGGGTGGTGGAGAGAATACTGGAAACCTTAATTATATGGAGTACTTTTATTGCCTCAGTTACTCTCATCACACACCCCAACAAAAACACAACACACCCTGGTGTCACTTTAAATCCCAGAGGAACAAATATCTTTTTAAAAAATTCACATCATTTTCTAGCTACGTGCTTTGGTGCATATATGACCTTAAGAACAGTCAGGTTAGAGTTAAGTTCAGGGAAACTGAAGGAAAAAATGACAAACAAATGAAGAAGAACAACCTTTTATAATCAATATTGTCTTTGAAAACAGTGTCCTTGGACTTGCTCAGTGTGCAGCCTGCACAACCGTACGTGACCTCCTTGGCCAAGTTTCCAACAGAGATAGAACGTTTCTAAAATAGCAAGATGCTAGACTACAGCTCTCAGATGATCACAGCAGGGTGAAACCATCAGGTCCCTGTATTGTTTGTTCAGAAGACATGTGTTCCTATTCTTAGAACTCTGAGTCCTCTAATCTAGTCTCAGATAAAACCACGTGTTCATGGGAGTGACCACATCACACTGTGGCCTCCTAGGGAGCCTACCTTGAGGGAACCTGATCCAGCAGTTTTCACAGCCCTGCCCCATCCTTCCATCTCTCTCCTCTCACTCCCTCTCTCCACCACCCCAGAGGCCAAGGGCTTTAACACCAGGTGCGCAAAGCCTCCTCAGGAGCCATGGAGAGAAGTCAGGAGGACTAGGGGGTTTCCAGGTCCTCCACTCGGACCTCAACCAGAACAGGTTCTGCCTCTAATTTGAGAACTCCGGTATGATGTTGTTTGGGAAGCATTTCGTTGTAAAATACATGTAACGATTTCTACCACACCTTGAATTTGTGCAGGTGGAATTTAGGGTCTCCATGTTCTTCCTCCTAAACTTTATCTCTTGGGTTCCCACTGACATCCTAGCCTCTTGGTATCTTTTCCATTCTGACTTGGCCATCAGTCATATTTTCCTGTCGCTCCCAGCTTCGCACCATCTGTGAGTGCGACCGGCTTGACAGTTCTGTCCTAATTCAGTAATAAAAACGTTGGAGAGAACAGAGTCCTTGAACAAGGCTCAGGCACCTCCCTCAGGGGTATTAATTCACTAATTGACGCTCTCTGGGATTGAGTTTTCAAACCAGTTCCCAGTGCTCACAACTCCATCCCACTCTGAGCCCACGTGGTGACTCAAAGATGTTGAATCAGGTCTGACAGAACAGACAGACCCACGATGAGTCCATTTGCAGGCATCTGTGGTCTGAGGACTTCTGTTTGGAGGCAGGAGGAGGAAAGAGGATCGTGTGCAGACATCCAGGGCGACTTGGGGTAGATGCTGAATGGCCTTTCTCCCCTCCTCCTGAGGACTGGCAGCAAGGTCCTGGGGCAGGGGCCACAGTGACAATTAAAGCAACCGGGATCAGTGTGCAGCCTGCACAACCGTACGTGACCTCCTTGGCCAAGTTTCCAACAGAGATAGAACGTTTCTAAAATAGCAAGATGCTAGACTACAGCTCTCAGATGATCACAGCAGGGTGAAACCATCAGGTCCCTGTATTGTTTGTTCAGAAGACATGTGTTCCTATTCTTAGAACTCTGAGTCCTCTAATCTAGTCTCAGATAAAACCACGTGTTCATGGGAGTGACCACATCACACTGTGGCCTCCTAGGGAGCCTACCTTGAGGGAACCTGATCCAGCAGTTTTCACAGCCCTGCCCCATCCTTCCATCTCTCTCCTCTCACTCCCTCTCTCCACCACCCCAGAGGCCAAGGGCTTTAACACCAGGTGCGCAAAGCCTCCTCAGGAGCCATGGAGAGAAGTCAGGAGGACTAGGGGGTTTCCAGGTCCTCCACTCGGACCTCAACCAGAACAGGTTCTGCCTCTAATTTGAGAACTCCGGTATGATGTTGTTTGGGAAGCATTTCGTTGTAAAATACATGTAACGATTTCTACCACACCTTGAATTTGTGCAGGTGGAATTTAGGGTCTCCATGTTCTTCCTCCTAAACTTTATCTCTTGGGTTCCCACTGACATCCTAGCCTCTTGGTATCTTTTCCATTCTGACTTGGCCATCAGTCATATTTTCCTGTCGCTCCCAGCTTCGCACCATCTGTGAGTGCGACCGGCTTGACAGTTCTGTCCTAATTCAGTAATAAAAACGTTGGAGAGAACAGAGTCCTTGAACAAGGCTCAGGCACCTCCCTCAGGGGTATTAATTCACTAATTGACGCTCTCTGGGATTGAGTTTTCAAACCAGTTCCCAGTGCTCACAACTCCATCCCACTCTGAGCCCACGTGGTGACTCAAAGATGTTGAATCAGGTCTGACAGAACAGACAGACCCACGATGAGTCCATTTGCAGGCATCTGTGGTCTGAGGACTTCTGTTTGGAGGCAGGAGGAGGAAAGAGGATCGTGTGCAGACATCCAGGGCGACTTGGGGTAGATGCTGAATGGCCTTTCTCCCCCTCCTCCTGAGGACTGGCAGCAAGGTCCTGGGGCAGGGGGCCACAGGAGCTGAGCAAAGACTGGCCACAGCACTGCTCCCTCCCCAGGAGACAGAGCTGCTGGGAGTCAGGAGAGGCGTGCTGCTTCCTTAGGAATCTTAAGAAACAGCATCTTGGGTGCAAATGGCAAATATTCAGGAGGATGAGCTTGTTCAGAAGACACCCGGGGAGGGGCACAAGAGAATGCCTCCTTCATGCGCCTGCCAGACGGGTACATGAATGAAACCCCTGCCCTGGACCAGTTAAGAGGAAGATGTGGACGTCCCTCAGGAGTATGGAGCAGATAAACACTGAGATTGGGGTCACCCAAGACACAGAATGCTTCTGCACCCCCAGACTGACGAGTCCAGGGAGATGCAGAAATATGTATTCTGTACTCAGTATGCTTTTTACCCTGAAGGATAGTGAGCAACACTTTAGTAGCTTACAGACACTGAACAGTTCATATTGGGGAAAAAAATGAAAAAGTAAGATAAACTCTTAGTATGGAAGACCTTGGCATCTCAGAGAGGAGTTTGTGTTGAATCATGTTTACACTGGGAATTCACTAAGTTTCTTGAGAAAGAAGGTATGGCTGAAAGATAATGTTTAGTAAGATTGATCTTGTAACACATAGGAAAGATATTGAATGGAGGAAATTGAAGGTAAAAAGACTCCACAAAGCTATGATTGGAGATGAGGACTGTCAGTAAATAAGAGGCTGGATTGGAACCCTGTGTGAGAGGCACAACGGGACTCTGGTGTGTCTGCCCACTCCCCATGCTGCTTCCTCACACTCCTGTCCCACATGGTCCTTGGAACCAGAAAGGATCTTGGGGATCAGCAGCCCCACGACTTCCCCTAACCCCCCACCAGAGTCCCGAAGCACCTTGGGCACAGCCAATTGCAAGCCAAAGCTTTCTTTGAGATAGATTTTACATTTCAAGCAACACTTATTTTCTTCTATTGGGTATCCCATTTGTTGTGTTTTTTTTTAAAAAAAAAAAAAAACAAACTTTTATTACTTTGAACTTTTACAGAGTTTTGTTGTTTACAGATATGTATGTTCCCAGATTAGTCATATGTATATCCCCCCCATCCCACCCCTCCAGACCGTCACACAGCACCCCTGCAGGATCCCCTTTTCTCATAGAGCAATGATATCCCATTTGTTTGATGTGAAATTAACATTGAAAAATTTTGCCACATAAAAGTAATGGTAGGTATAGTCTATTCTACATGTAGAAGGAAGTCCAGAAAAGCCCTCCTTTAGCTTTCCAAATAAGTGACAACCATATTCCTTTTATTATTTATTTACTTATTCATTGACTGTCCCAAGCAGCATGGAGGATTTTAGTTTCCAGACCAGAGATGAAACCAATGTCCCCTGCTCCCCTGCATGGTGGCACTTAACTACTGGAGTCTTAGCCACTGGACCACCAGGGAAGTCCCAACAAGGCTCTTTTTAAATCCCCACAGATAAGAGTCATCTTCTTCCACATCACAGACTTCCTGGGTTAGTTAGAAAATAATGTCATATAGTTTAGATATTTGTTGTTGTTCAGTCATTAAGGTGTATCCAACTCTGCAACCCCATGGACTGCAGCATGCCAGGCTTCCTTGTCCTTCACTATTTCCCAGAGTTTGCTCAAACTCGCCTGTTGAGCCGGTGATGCCACCCAACCATCTCCTCCTCTGTCATCCCCTTTTCCTCCTGCCCTCAATCGTTCCCAGCATCAGGGTCTTTTCCAGTAAATCAGCTCTTCACATCAGGTGCCCAGAGCTTCATCTTCAGCATGAGTCCTTTCGATGAATATTCAGGGTTGATTTCCTTTAGGGCGAACTGCTTCGGTCCCCTTGCAGTCCAAGCAACTCTCGAGAGTCTTCCCCGGCACCACAGTCTGATAGCATAAATTCTTTGGCACTCAGCCTTCTTTAGAGTCCAGCCCTCACATCCATACACGATGACCAGAAAAGCCACAGCTTTGAGTACAGTGATCTTTGCACGCAAAACGCTGTCTCTTCTTTTAACAGGCTGTCTAGGTTTGTCATAGTTTTTCTCCCAAGGAGCAAGCTTCTTTTAATTTTGTGGCTGTAGTCACCATCCACAGTGATTTAGGAGCCCAAGAAAATAAAATCTGTTAGTATAAATATAACCTTTTTTAAATCGCTGACCATGGGGCCTACTCTAATGGGGGGTCAGGGTGCAGAGATGAGAAAAGCAAAACCGCATCTAGAACCACCACGGCTTCTGTGGAGAATGCCTTCCACCAGCTGATTCTGGTCTGCTCCCCATAAGTTCCAGTGAGGACAGGGATAGAATCATAGCAAAAAAAAAAAAAGAAGTGAATCAAGAGGGCTGATTCATGACACAGGATTAAAGAAAGCATCAATAGGATTTGGTAACAGAATGATACACAATGATTGTTTGTGTAACGGACAAGGCAGTGGAGAAGTGGATGACTGGGTGACACCCCATCTGGGTAACAGAGGGAGAGGAATATCGTGAGCAGAAATTACCAAGTCCAGAAATAAAGTTTGTAAAAGAGAAAACACACGTTCAATTTTGTTCCTGCTGCATTTCCACTGACAAAAGAGTCAGGGGAAGATTCCTAAGAAATATATTTGGAGTCATCACTAGAAGAGAGCAAAACGTAAGCAGCACGCTGTCTCCAGGGAGGCACGCCCAGCCAGGTGGAGAGGCCCCCAAGCCGGATGGCGCCGCGGTGGCCGAGAGCCGGGGGGCAGGTAGGCTGCCTGCGGCAGGAGCCTGGTGCCGCCGCTCGAGAAGAGCGAGTCTTCCGGGTATGAAAGCCCGCACCAGAGCCAATGTGAATACAAGGGACACTGAAACCAGCTGAAACCAAAACATCCTCCTTGAAAGCCATGACTGGGGTAAAGAGAAGAATCGTTGCTAACTAGACCGGAAATGGCGTCCCTGGTTAGATGGGAAGAGCTGTGAGACGAAAGAGAAGTTTGGAGGGACCGGGAGAGCAGCAGACGAGCCAAACGGAAGCTGTGGAGTTACAGAAAATTCCAGGAAGCAATATCCACCAGACTTCTGTCCTCGTCTTTCTAAATGGAACCTACACGGCACTCATAAAGCAGTGGCAATAAATAAACCGTTTCAGCAGTGGTCTCATGGCTGCAGTGACCCGGGTTCTTTTAATTTTGTGGCTGTAGTCACCATCCACAGTGATTTAGGAGCCCAAGAAAATAAAATCTGTTAGTATAAATATAACCTTTTTTAAATCGCTGACCATGGGGCCTACTCTAATGGGGGGTCAGGGTGCAGAGATGAGAAAAGCAAAACCGCATCTAGAACCACCACGGCTTCTGTGGAGAATGCCTTCCACCAGCTGATTCTGGTCTGCTCCCCATAAGTTCCAGTGAGGACAGGGATAGAATCATAGCAAAAAAAAAAAAAGAAGTGAATCAAGAGGGCTGATTCATGACACAGGATTAAAGAAAGCATCAATAGGATTTGGTAACAGAATGATACACAATGATTGTTTGTGTAACGGACAAGGCAGTGGAGAAGTGGATGACTGGGTGACACCCCATCTGGGTAACAGAGGGAGAGGAATATCGTGAGCAGAAATTACCAAGTCCAGAAATAAAGTTTGTAAAAGAGAAAAAACACACGTTCAATTTTGTTCCTGCTGCATTTCCACTGACAAAAGAGTCAGGGGAAGATTCCTAAGAAATATATTTGGAGTCATCACTAGAAGAGAGCAAAACGTAAGCAGCACGCTGTCTCCAGGGAGGCACGCCCAGCCAGGTGGAGAGGCCCCCAAGCCGGATGGCGCCGCGGTGGCCGAGAGCCGGGGGGCAGGTAGGCTGCCTGCGGCAGGAGCCTGGTGCCGCCGCTCGAGAAGAGCGAGTCTTCCGGGTATGAAAGCCCGCACCAGAGCCAATGTGAATACAAGGGACACTGAAACCAGCTGAAACCAAAACATCCTCCTTGAAAGCCATGACTGGGGTAAAGAGAAGAATCGTTGCTAACTAGACCGGAAATGGCGTCCCTGGTTAGATGGGAAGAGCTGTGAGACGAAAGAGAAGTTTGGAGGGACCGGGAGAGCAGCAGACGAGCCAAACGGAAGCTGTGGAGTTACAGAAAATTCCAGGAAGCAATATCCACCAGACTTCTGTCCTCGTCTTTCTAAATGGAACCTACACGGCACTCATAAAGCAGTGGCAATAAATAAACCGTTTCAGCAGTGGTCTCATGGCTGCAGTGACCCGGGTTTTGGCACTGGCTTAAAAAAAAAAAAAACGGTAAATCTGCGGAGGTTAGGGGCTTTCTGGGAGTCTCAGTGGTAAAGAATCTGCTTGCTCTTGCAGGAGACATGGGTTCAAGCCCTGGGTCGGGAAGATCCCTGGAGAAGGAACCCGCAGCCAACTGCAGTATTCCTGCCTGGGAAATCACATGAACAGAGAAGCCTGGCGGGCTGCAGTCCAAGGGGTCACAAGGAGCTGGGCACGCCTTAGTGATGAGCGCACATGCACACGGAGGTTACACGGCGCCTCTTTATGCCCCTGTCTTTCTGAGGGAAGCCCACAATAGCCTCTCAACTAGCAACGGTACACATCTGTCCTGGAGCTGTCTATTTCCACCACAAAAGAAAGAAAGAAGGGGGTGGACGCGCTTTGAACCAATTTACTAAGGTTCTTTCCAACTTACAGAGGGATTCCATGAGCTGATACATATCCGAGGCAAAACTAAAACCAAAACAAAGCCCAAGTCATGACCATTCTCATCAGTGAGATATTCCAGTGCCAGGTACTCTAGGGAAACAGAACACCAGAGTTGATACCAAATGTTTCTTAATCCAGCACCTAACGGTATTCAGGCTGTGGGACCTACCTGGTGGCTCAGGGGTAAAGTCACTGACATTTGTCAGTGCAGGAGACCCAGGTGAGATCCTTGGGTCAGCAAGATCCCCTGGAGAAGGAAATGGCAACCCACTCCAGTATTCCCGCCTGGAGAATTCCTTGAACAGAGGAGCCTGGTGAACTACAGTTCACGGGGTCGCGAAGAGCTGGACACCACTTGCCAACTAAAGAACTACAATTCAGGCTGTGCGCGTTGCCTGCGTGGTGAAATGCCTCTTGGCAAGCCTCAGAATCTAGCCGCACCTGTTAGCCAATGTGCACGTTTAGCATTCCATCCTGCATGTTCACGTGTTATCAGCGATACTCATGATCACTAACGAATGCATTGAGCACTCTCCACCTTAACACACTAACACTGTTCAACATAAAATAACCTCCTCAGATTCTTTCTAAATGGAACCTACACGGCACTTTCAGCAGTGGTCTCATGGCTGCAGTGACCCGGGTTTTGCACTGGCTTAAAAAAAAACGGTAAATCTGGAGGTTAGGGGCTTTCTGGGAGTCTCAGTGGTAAAGAATCTGCTTGCTCTTGCAGGAGACATGGGTTCAAGCCCTGGGTCGGAAGATCCCTGGAGAAGGAACCCGCAGCCAACTGCAGTATTCCTGCCTGGGAAATCACATGAACAGAGAAGCCTGGCGGGCTGCAGTCCAAGGGGTCACAAGGAGCTGGGCACGCCTTAGTGATGAGCGCACATGCACACGGAGGTTACACGGCGCCTCTTTATGCCCCTGTCTTTCTGAGGGAAGCCCACAATAGCCTCTCAACTAGCAACGGTACACATCTGTCCTGGAGCTGTCTATTTCCACCACAAAAGAAAGAAAGAAGGGGGTGGACGCGCTTTGAACCAATTTACTAAGGTTCTTTCCAACTTACAGAGGGATTCCATGAGCTGATACATATCCGAGGCAAAACTAAAACCAAAACAAAGCCCAAGTCATGACCATTCTCATCAGTGAGATATTCCAGTGCCAGGTACTCTAGGGAAACAGAACACCAGAGTTGATACCAAATGTTTCTTAATCCAGCACCTAACGGTATTCAGGCTGTGGGACCTACCTGGTGGCTCAGGGGTAAAGTCACTGACATTTGTCAGTGCAGGAGACCCAGGTGAGATCCTTGGGTCAGCAAGATCCCCTGGAGAAGGAAATGGCAACCCACTCCAGTATTCCCGCCTGGAGAATTCCTTGAACAGAGGAGCCTGGTGAACTACAGTTCACGGGGTCGCGAAGAGCTGGACACCACTTGCCAACTAAAGAACTACAATTCAGGCTGTGCGCGTTGCCTGCGTGGTGAAATGCCTCTTGGCAAGCCTCAGAATCTAGCCGCACCTGTTAGCCAATGTGCACGTTTAGCATTCCATCCTGCATGTTCACGTGTTATCAGCGATACTCATGATCACTAACGAATGCATTGAGCACTCTCCACCTTAACACACTAACACTGTTCAACATAAAATAACCTCCTCAGATTCTTTCTAACATGCTTTTTTTAATAGATGAAGCAAGTTAAACTATGTATTCCAACAAAAATTGCCTTTTTGGTTGTGGCGGGGGTTGTTTGTGTTGAAATGTAAACGTTACCCAAATTGTGTTGAACAGAAAAGTCCAACCCAGTTACATAATTCCAATAAAAAGTAAAGTTGTGACCGAACTCAGCAAAGACAATAGCCCACAGAGAACCCAGAAAAGAGATCGGCGTCAGTATAGAACTGTCAGGAAACTGGCTTCACATTACGATGACAACCTATCACAGTGTTTCCAGCTTAAGAAAAATACCATTATTTTGCCTTCTTGTTTTGCTTTTAATTAAAAATTGGCTTAAAAGAGATGAACCTTCTTTCTTAAAAACATGTGTTTTCGTGGGTGTTAGGAAGAAAATTCACAATAGACACACACAGCCTCATGATACGCAAAAGGAAAATTGAACAGGGAATTCTACTAAAGCCCTTGGAAATAGAAAGATCGCCTTGTCATGAAAAATAACCAAGAAGAGAACTCAGACCTGCACTGAAATAACAAAATGACTGTGTAATTGCACTTATAAAATCAGATGTCTTGATTTACATTCCAATAAAATATCATCACTTAATTATTTAATCATAACATTTTGGAGGTTTTTATAGCTCTTTAAAATTCCTTTTGAGCATCCACGTCAAGCTGGTAAAATGCTATAAATATTATATTTAAAATAATTTCTGTTATATTTTTCTTCTAAAAAACACACTGTAGAATTCAAACAGTTCAGCTGCTTAAGACGGTGAAATACCTTCGTGCTTTTCAAAAATCACATTTCATAAAGGGCATTTATTCCATAGAATTAGAGTTTACTGAAAAATAAATATAACTGTAAGTGATGCAAGCTGTCAAAATTCTTGAATGTCAAAGTTAAAGCAGATAGCCCTTCATAATTTTGTTGCCTTGGAAAAGGAAAGGAGGCAGAAAGAGAATGATTAAGGAAAGGCAATCTTACCTTTGGATTCTTTCACCTTTGTATATGTATCATAAATAACAATTTAAATATCCTTTGAGGTGAATATTTTCTGGTTCAATGGGAAAGTACAGAAAAAATTAATACATTCAGGCATAATAGGAGGCAACAGACACTAGAGCATCTTATCTGTAGCGAATTTTATTTTCAAATAACCAGAAGAGGTATCCAGTTACTCTTCAGATTAATTTATAAGATCATGCAAGATGTAAACATGATGTTCCAAAGGGAAAAAAATTGTTCCTGAAAATTCTAGTAGATAAGGAAAAAAAACCCAGAGAGATACACACCAGAACTTTCTACATATGACCAATACCTGGAGCTTTAGTCTCACCCACTTTTCATCATTTCAGCACAAGATGAAAATGGTGCAAAGGAGCAAAATGTAATAATCCAAGGAAGAGAACCTCACTGGCGTGCTGCGTAGTACAGAGTCTGCTGTGTCAATACTCAAAAAGGCATGTTGGCAGTGAAGAGGGATGTTAGATGAAAATGCCTATCTTGCAACAGAGTTGAAAAGAAATTTCGTTGTGGTGACTATATTGCTACCTACATCATATTTATTCACAGGCTTTCCCTTAAGTCATAAGTACCATGCACAGTTCTAAACCCTTTTTTTTTTTTTTGGCTATGGAAACAGAGAAAATGAAATGGAAATCTTTCCAGAGAGCATTCATAATAATATATTAACTTAGAATGTATTTTGAAAATATAGTAGATGGTAATGTTATTCTGAAAAAAACTATACGGGCAGGATAAGTGTTATAAAACTATTTTTAGATCAGCATTGCACTGTAAAGAAAATTAACTTCCCATTTTTGAGACTGACTGTAAAGCCAAGGACTGCTGCTCTGCACCAGAAGGCTTTTGTACTTATTTGAATATTCAGAGTTGGTTCCCAATTACCAAATGTATGAAATAGATCCAAAAGGCCACTGCAGAGTTTATCTATCTAGCAATATATAGCTCTACGGTTTCAATGAAAATACAATGCCATTTCTGTGATTTGGACTAAGTCCTAGTGGCCTCATTTAACCCCAGCGTCTAGAACCATTAAGTGTTTTGGATCCCCTTGGTACACAAAGTCTCTACAAGCTAGCTTTGTTTATAACATAGTTGAAAATTAAATAGCAAAACTGCATACAAAATTAGTTTTTTACATTTATTTGTATAATGATCGTATCCCTAGGATTCAGGTAAAAGCCTATAATGACATGACTCCAAATTTCCATTCTAGAATTTCCCACTTCTTTTTTTTTTAAAAAATGTTACTGAAGTAGAGCTGATTTACAGCGTTATGTTCATTTCTGCTATACAGCAAAATGATTCAGTTCCACACGCGTATATATATTCTCATTCATCAGAACTTCTCACGCTTCTCCCCATGATGCCCTGGCAGGCACACCGCAACAGAAAGTGGGACGCTATTCTATGTGGCTTATAAAATGCTGTGCATCCGAAGGTTATAAAATAACATGTAGTGAATTCCACAGGGTATATTAAAGAAAGCTATCTACTTTGTAGGTGATGACACATCATGAAGGTTTTAAAAGTGTTTGCTTTGGGTCCTTCACTAGGGAGTCCTGTTCTTATTTGAGGTATTAAAAGAAAAAAAGGAAAAAAAGGAAGCCACCCATTCTGCATGCCAGCCTGAAGGTGGCCACTCACCAAAGCCGACAGCTGCTGACTCCCAGGGAAGCTTTTCTTTTTCTTGCCCAAGATCAATTTGCAAAAAAGCCGGCTAACCCAGACCTCTGGGAGGTAGAAGCTACGAACATGCAGTGCCCTGCCCCCATCCAAGAAGTCCGCGTCCTTCTCTCCCACTGCAGACAAAAGGGTGCCGCGCCCCCAGACTGGAGACGGCGGTCCACCACCGAGGCACCCCGGACCTTCCGCTGCTGCGAGCGTTTCCCTCTTTCCACTCACATCATTAACGCTCCCTTCTTTTCCTCTTTCAAAATGGGGCTGCTTCAAATCTGTATAATTTTTTTCAGTCGTCTAATTTCAGTTCTGTTCTTTTCCTCTGTGGTCTCTTCCTGCATTTCACATTCCAGACAAATATTTAAAGGTCTGTAACACGAGGCGAGGTTCCAAAATATTTCTAAACGAAACTGCCATGGGGGGGGGGGGGGAGCCAAAAACACGTGCGTGGAACCAAAGTCTCTATTTTCCCCGAAAAGCTAAGCTTTGTTTATAACATAGTTGAAAATTAAATAGCAAAACTGCATACAAAATTAGTTTTTTACATTTATTTGTATAATGATCGTATCCCTAGGATTCAGGTAAAAGCCTATAATGACATGACTCCAAATTTCCATTCTAGAATTTCCCACTTCTTTTTTTTTTAAAAAATGTTACTGAAGTAGAGCTGATTTACAGCGTTATGTTCATTTCTGCTATACAGCAAAATGATTCAGTTCCACACGCGTATATATATTCTCATTCATCAGAACTTCTCACGCTTCTCCCCATGATGCCCTGGCAGGCACACCGCAACAGAAAGTGGGACGCTATTCTATGTGGCTTATAAAATGCTGTGCATCCGAAGGTTATAAAATAACATGTAGTGAATTCCACAGGGTATATTAAAGAAAGCTATCTACTTTGTAGGTGATGACACATCATGAAGGTTTTAAAAGTGTTTGCTTTGGGTCCTTCACTAGGGAGTCCTGTTCTTATTTGAGGTATTAAAAGAAAAAAAGGAAAAAAAGGAAGCCACCCATTCTGCATGCCAGCCTGAAGGTGGCCACTCACCAAAGCCGACAGCTGCTGACTCCCAGGGAAGCTTTTCTTTTTCTTGCCCAAGATCAATTTGCAAAAAAGCCGGCTAACCCAGACCTCTGGGAGGTAGAAGCTACGAACATGCAGTGCCCTGCCCCCATCCAAGAAGTCCGCGTCCTTCTCTCCCACTGCAGACAAAAGGGTGCCGCGCCCCCAGACTGGAGACGGCGGTCCACCACCGAGGCACCCCGGACCTTCCGCTGCTGCGAGCGTTTCCCTCTTTCCACTCACATCATTAACGCTCCCTTCTTTTCCTCTTTCAAAATGGGGCTGCTTCAAATCTGTATAATTTTTTTCAGTCGTCTAATTTCAGTTCTGTTCTTTTCCTCTGTGGTCTCTTCCTGCATTTCACATTCCAGACAAATATTTAAAGGTCTGTAACACGAGGCGAGGTTCCAAAATATTTCTAAACGAAACTGCCATGGGTAGCAGCACGGGGCGAGGAGGACGGCAGGCGGACAAGGATTGGAATAAACTGGCTGGAAGTGCACTGGAAAACTTATTTATGTTCCTTTAGCCGTGGACGAGGCTTCAACGAGGCATAAACATTCAAGTTACTGACAAAACTAACATGTTTCATCATCACTCAAAACAGTCTACTTGTCATGGTGCATTGCTTTTGTTTATTATTAGTGAGTTGCTCTCTCTTTTTAATTTTTTTGTCTTTTTCCGTATTCAGGAAGTGAAAGCACTTAAGAAAACATTCAAAATTCTGAGAATACATGTAAATGAAATATTTAATGTCTATCATTCATAAAATTACATCATTTACATAGGGTTTATTTGTATATAATAAAAATTTCATCATAATGAAAAATTTTCTTAAAGTTATATGTTAATTTGTTCAACATACACTTTGGATATACAGCTAAATACGAGTCGTTAAAAAATTCTGTCTTCAAATTATTTCCTTTAACAATTAAAAAACCTCATTCCTAAATAATTGTTTTTCTTTCCACTTTGTCTTTTGTTTGTAGAATCATATGTTGTCTGAACCATGCAAAGATCAGCTCTTGTCACTGTTCAGAATATATTTGTGTACTTTCAATAATTTTGCTTATTGCATAGCAAACATGTAAACTTACAGAGGATCTATAAATTTTACCCTAATCATCTAAAAAAGTTGCTGAAATTTTACATGACGGTATACTGAGGTTTATTTATGTTGTAATTTGGGTTTTCTTTGCTTTTTAAAAAATACTTGAAGTCTATATGTCAATTGAATACAACAAATAAAAAAAAGTCATGAAAAGTCAAAAACCGACTAAATAATTTTATCCTAGATTACCAGCATTTAACCTCATTATCTCATTTGTAATTTTTCTAAGTATAACGAGTTGGAAATGTACTGTGCTGCCTCTTAAGACAGTGTTCAAAATTAATTTCAAACAGTGTGTGTTTAACATAAAGTTAACTATGTTTTCATCGAATAAGATGTTTATTAATGAAAGCTATTTATCATACAAGAAACAGCAAAGATAAGTCATCATACAGAGATGCACACTAGAAAGGACAGATGTAAAAGTGCATGCAGAAATTTCTGTTCCAAAAGGAAGTAACAAACAATAATACTAAAATTACTGGGGTCTGATCCCTATACTCTCAAATGAGTGATAGCTTTTCTTTGAATTTACAATTGGAAAAATGCCATTTACAGATAGGACTAAATCACATTAGCAAGCAGGTGAAATGAATGTTTTTGGACTTTATTTTACAAGTACGGTGCTTGACAAATGTGTGGTATTTTTTATTTTTTCAAGAATAATTTTCTTCAGATATGGGGTGGGCATATTACCGCCTGGCTGCTCTGGCTTATACACAGTTTGTCTAATTTTGTTTAAAACCATGTAATTTTAAGCCCCCATTTGTGTTAGACATCATAAAGAACAGAAGTTTTGTCAACATTCAGTAAATGACATTTAAGTCTCTCTCTCTCTCTCTCTCTTTCTCTCTCTCTGTCTCTTTCTCTCTCCTTTTTTGGCTCAATAGATTTTTAAATGTATGATTATCATAACCTAATATTGTCTTTGTCTTCACTGCAGTGGATTTCCGATCAAACTTTTCCCCTTCTTTTAATACTTTAGGGAATTTTCAAACGTCGGGATGTTTGGCTGTAATGCCCCAAGATTTGTTCTCCCTGAAAAAAATCATAGTGACAATTTATTAACTACAGAGCAACTTGGCTTTTAGGGGTCTGCAATTTCTATGTAGATTTACAAATATCCATTTGTGCTCAAGAGACCTAACATGAAACTTAATCATATTTAAGGTTTCTTTTCATGCAAGTACTTTATCTGCTGATCAGCTCTTTTTTAATTCTAAAAATCAGGCTGAGTCAAATCCATGGGGCATTACTTTTATTGTATGAAAAGATATTTAAAAAGGTAATTCTAAGCTGAATTACACTGGAAATGCAATGGTAATTTAAAATGAATCCTAAAGTTGGAATTCTAAAAACTATTTGTATGTTTGCATATTAAAACTTTTTGTATTACCATTTTAACAGCTTTTACTAATAGATATCAAAAACACACTAGTACTGTTAAATCTTAAATAAAACTGATGGGAAATAAAACTCCTTAGATTCAAAATGGTTTATTCACACAAATTTAATAGGATATATCACAATTGTTTGGTCCATAAATATTTAAGGGAAATAGTTTCTATACAATGCATTTCTCAATAAACAAAGAAACATGGACAATTTTGCTAGACCATTTACTGTACTATAAACACGAAGCTCAATATATAAGATTATTGAATTGATCAACTATATTGGGAAGAGTGCACAACTGCTGCCTATGACATGTCTGTCCCCTCTAACAGGATACACCATAAAAAGTTTCAGAAATAAGAGGTAAAACAGTACAAAACTAGTGAGGTGTCAAAAGGGCTTCCAACAGTTAATTTAACAAACAACACATATATCCTGATTTTTCACAAACTTACTTCCAAGTTATCTCATAAGGCACATAGGAGAACTGAGTTATAATTAGTCTACTTAATAAAGTAGATCTATAGTACCATATATTGTTCTGTTAAAGAACAAAATTTATAAGTATCAATATTTGACCTGTAAAAGTGTATTCATAAGATCTCAGCTTTACCAAGGTTGTTTGGTCTGGTTAGTGGTAAATGCCCAAAATGTCATAGAAATATGAAAAGTCAAGATTTAAGCTCCGTATAAGATGATAACCACACTTGCTAAATATATAATGGCAATCACACCTTCTTCTGTTACAGTGTTAACTTATCTTCCATCATCTTTTTTTAAAAAATAAGCTACTTTCTGTGCTAATTTTCTAAAGACCCTGAGCAAAAGTTACAATAATGCACTTTAATGTGGGCAGTGACCTGTCAGTATGTAACCGCACATTACACAGCCAGAGGGGACACCTTGAAAATCTATTCAACAGCCACTTTGACCGCCAGAGAAGATTCAAGGGGTCCGAAAAGTGGAGGATATGTGCAAAGTTATTCTTAACAATCCACTAAAGCAAGACATATATCTTGACTTTTTTATTTTATTTTTTTAGGAAATCCACAATCTAATTGATATTTAATTACAACAGAAGCATATAGATGAACATTCACCACTGCCCAGACCGTTAAGATTTTAGCTTAAATTAAAAGGAAAAAAATGCTGTAAACTAGGAAATATTCAGATCAGCATCCACAAGGCTTCTGAGTTTATCTTTAAAACTAAGAACTTTAAACCTCTAATGTCAGAAAGGTTTTTTTTTTTTCCTGACAATACATCAATCTGTGCCAAAGTAAAATGAAGCAAAACAAAACCACAGAGTTTTCATTGTTAGTATTAGTTCCTAAGTTTTTGTTTTAACTTTATTTGTATAGAGTGCCAGATACAATATCATGGTACAGCTGAAGCCAATTAAGAGCTATTGATTAAAATTATACTGAGTTTTTTAACTTCTTAAAAAATTATATTTTGCTTATTTCCATTTTCCCTGGGGAAAAGATCATTCAGAAAGATTGGTTTCATAACTATCCTCTTTAGCTTGAGAAGGTTAAATGTATGTAGTTTCAAATTCTGCTTGGAATTTTCATGGTTACATAGGTTTAAGTATTTCTCAAATGTTGAAAACCAGTAATAAAGTTTAGTTGGGACAGAAGAGAAAAAACGTCACATTCCTGGTTAGATTCCCCACCTAATTAATCTTTACTATTTAGATTAGCTATTGTTTTTGTTTAATCATATTCCTCATTTGTGAGAAAAAGGAATAATCAAAGATTTTTTTGTGCTTTAAAATTTTTTAAAAATGTGAAATTTTCAAAATTTTCTACGTACACATACAATTGCAAGAGTAAAAATTTCTTAATCAATTATCTGATCCTTATTAGCCTAATTATATCATATAATTGCCCACCTCAGATCCACTCTTTTTTTTTTTTTTCCCTTTGAGATTCTGGAAATAAGTAACATACAATTTTAAGAGGCACTTATTAGAATGCTTCCAAAATTCCCCTTACCGACTGAACGATCCAATTAATTTTTTAAAATTCAAATACACTGTAGACCAAAAAAAAAAAATTACACTTCGTAAAAGAGACAATACTGTAAACTCATTTGCCAAGTGGCTAGGGAAGCTACACACCAAGCTGTTGTTACTTGCCAAGTATCTTGTGGGTGAGGGGGGGAAATCATCTTGGAAATAATAAAATAATCATTAGAATAATAATAAAAAGAAGAGGAAGAATTTTTTAAAAAAACAAAAAACCAATGTTAGAAAAGGTTCGTTAAGGTAGCTTGCGAGGGGCTCCCGGCCTCGCGGCTGTCCAGGTTAGAGGTCACGGCTGTCACTACAGTGACAGAGGGATAGGTCAGGTCTGTTAAAGTGGTCGCAGTGCCCGGTGGACTGAGCGCGCCGCTGTCTGCTGGGGGCGGGGCCGGAAGCACGTCAGCTTTATCAACACCCCCATTCTCCTGCCGCAAAAGGTTCCTTCTGAATTTGGCTCGTGCGTTTTGGAACCAAACCTGCAAACCAATCCCAATGGATTTCTTTACCGATGTTTATTTTTATACTTTTTTTTTGTCTTTCCTTTTTTTTTTTCTTTCTTTTTTTCCCTCCTGTTTTGGATATACGTTTCTCTTTTTATATAGATTTTTTTACTTTTCTTGGGAGAGACGGGCTTTTCCCCCTCCCTTTTCTTTCTTTTTTTCTTTCTGCTCTCTTTTACAACGGAATAATCCCAGGGGGACTACAGACACCCTCTCGACAGCACTTGGGCCCCCACCCCCAGCATTAACAATTGCCGCCTGGGGGCAACAGATGCTTAAGTGAAGGTCCCCGGGGGGAAATGAAGGCGCCTAGATCAGGGAGGGGGTGGGGTGGAAATGCACCCTCATCCCTCCGCCGTTGTCTTTCCAGAAAGAAGACAGGCGCGGTCAGGGGACGTTTCACCAAGTCAGAATCGCTCGCATGAAATGAACATCATTGAAACAGATTTCAGGCTGTGCTTGAGTCTGACACACGGCAGGCACTCCTGGCACAGGGAAAACCTCCAGGGCCACAGACTCCAAGCAACCGGAAACGGGTGCGTGGGACTGAAAATGCCTGCTAGCTGTCACTGAGGAGTATAAAAGCGTCACAGGCGACCCACAGCCACTCTCCATCAGGTGCCTAAGTTAAAAACATCCTTACCACCATGAGTCTAAAAGGACACTTGCCCAGCAGGTCTCATTCCAGGATTTAGTTGTTAAATAAGGTTGGTTAAAATGGGAAAATACCTGCTCCAACAAGTGGCCCAGAGGGCTAACCAGGCTTGTGGCTTTTCAGGAGCTGACAGAAAGGGTCGACGTGAATTTGGAAACTTGTCAAGGGGTAAAGAATCCGACTGCAACGCAGGAGACCCCAGTTCGGTTCCTGGGTCGGGAAGTCCCCCTGGAGCAGGGATAGGCTACCCACTTCCGCATTCTTGGGCTTTCCTGGTGGTGCAGCCAGTAAAGAATCCGCCTGCCATGCAGGAGACCTAGGTTCCATCCCTGGGTTGGGAACATCCCCTGGAGAAGAGAAAAACTACCCACCCCGGCCATGGCTGGTCCATGGGCTGCAAGGAGTCAGACGCAACTGGGCGACTTCACCAACAACAAGGAGTGAGGCTGCCCAGAGTGTGTGCTGAAGCAGGCCTCCCCGAGCATGTGCACCGACCCTCAGGGGGACAGATGTCTGCGAAGCCACCGCCCGTGCAGATAATATCGCCTGCATTTGCAGCGAGAGCAGTGGGCAGGCTGAGCTGGCTTTGTGGACCGTCTCTCCGCCTGTAGGGAGAATGCGGCTGCATTTTAGGAGACCCTGGGTCTCCCTCTGGGCCGTCTCCGGGAAGACCCTGCAAAAGCTTGGCAGTCTGTCTAGGGAGGTAAGTAAGGTAAACCAACGAGAAGCAGCACAGGAAATCTCCAAACTGGGAAGAGAACTGTTTTTCCTGCAGGGGGACGCTGTAGGCACAGCCAACGATGGACGCATCTTACCTGCAAAACTCTTTTGGTCAGGCCTGTTTTCTGAGCAAGTTGTTTGAGGTCCTTGGCATCCGGGTTGTGGTTGATGGCGAAGTAGGATTTCATGGTCCGCAGCTGGTGATGCTTGAAGGAGGTGCGCATGCGCTTGGTCTTCTGCGAGGGCGGGTAAGGCTGCTGATCGCGGTCCAGGTGGTCGGCCTCATTCTCGTTACAACCTGTGGCAGCCACACCGGACCAAAAACAAGGGCTCAGTGGAGAGTCCTGCATCAGCTGAAAGGATGGCCAGGTGGAGCGCTCAGGGTATGACGGGGCAGGAAAGGTAGGAAAAGTGGTCGCCCAGGTTACAAAAGAAAGAGGTTAATGGCCCAGCTCCGCCCAATGAGTCTGTTAAATGTGGACCCGCTCTAAGTTGATGTGGTAGAAAGATACTAGAGAAATCCCCTCCTTGGCTTAATGCTTGCTAGAAAAACTTGAGAAGATGAACAAGCTGTGTGAACGTGAGAGAACTCTTTTCCAAGAGTGTATGTGCATGTGCACAAGCACACTCAGTTTCTAGAGGCTCCACGTTTTGTCTGTGTTTGTGACACAAGGTGTAGTCTGTGAAGACCTGGGGCACAAGCAAGCTGGTCATTTCCACTCTCTCAAGCCTAAAAGATTCAGAGAATCCTCAACGAAGGAAGAATCTGTGTTCCCATTTTGAGCCTTTTCTGCGAATCCCAGAAGGTTTCCAGAAAAAGTGAAAAAGTGGCTGGAGGAAGGAGAGCACTTACAAAATAAAAATCTGCAGGATTCTTACAGAACCAGCGGAATATGATGTTTGAGGGCTTTTAGCTGTAACTGGTTAACACAGAGCTAACCCGGATGAAGAGTTTTCCCTTGGAGTTATTTTAATAGATACTTCTGAACAAGAAAGAGCCCAGACTTGTCTTTACTTGGTTCATGCCGGAGACACTGATGTCCGGCTCAGGTGGCGGCCCTTTCCGCTCAGCCCTTGTGTGAGCAGGCGTGAGCTGGCCCCGCCGCCCCCCGGAACCCGGCTGGCAGGGCAGGACAGTGACAGCTTCACCCCACCTTGCACAGTCCCATCCACCCTGAGCGGAAAACAACTCAACCTTTGAAACCTGTCTGAAAGTCGTTATCCCTAGGATATAAAGATGAGTATTTAAAAAATCATTTCCAATAACCTACTAACTTTGCGTAAGAACTGTGATTATAAAATGACAACACTTTGCTAAATACTTACTGATACGGCCACCTTCAAAGCTTAAAGGGCATGTCAATGTTTTTTGCTTTACACCTTGCTTCAGAGGTCTATCTGATGTATATTCAGACTGATCATCCAGCATTTTAGTGCGTTGTGATAGAATATCTAAAATCAACCTGATCGTGTCCCTGAGGGAGAAACCTGAATCTTGAAGAAAGTGAGTCATCTCTTACAATTATTTCTTCTGCTCTGCTTGAGAAAAGAGTGTTCGCCTGCTATGCTCTGGTGTCAGGCCTGTGTGATTAGTCGTGTCCAACTCTTGATGAGCCCATGGACTATAGCCTGCCAGGCTCCTCTGTCCATGGGATTCTCCAGGCAAGACTTCTGGAGTGGGCTGCCATGCCCTTCTCCTATGCTTTGGTCAGAATTACTTTTTAAAAATACTGTCAATAAATCAGTATATATCCCCAAATCACAAGGTGTAGTCTGTGAAGACCTGGGGCACAAGCAAGCTGGTCATTTCCACTCTCAAGCCTAAAAGATTCAGAGAATCCTCAACGAAGGAAGAATCTGTGTTCCCATTTTGAGCCTTTTCTGCGAATCCCAGGTTTCCAGAAAAAGTGAAAAAGTGGCTGGAGGAAGGAGAGCACTTACAAAATAAAAATCTGCAGGATTCTTACAGAACCAGCGGAATATGATGTTTGAGGGCTTTTAGCTGTAACTGGTTAACACAGAGCTAACCCGGATGAAGAGTTTTCCCTTGGAGTTATTTTAATAGATACTTCTGAACAAGAAAGAGCCCAGACTTGTCTTTACTTGGTTCATGCCGGAGACACTGATGTCCGGCTCAGGTGGCGGCCCTTTCCGCTCAGCCCTTGTGTGAGCAGGCGTGAGCTGGCCCCGCCGCCCCCCGGAACCCGGCTGGCAGGGCAGGACAGTGACAGCTTCACCCCACCTTGCACAGTCCCATCCACCCTGAGCGGAAAACAACTCAACCTTTGAAACCTGTCTGAAAGTCGTTATCCCTAGGATATAAAGATGAGTATTTAAAAAATCATTTCCAATAACCTACTAACTTTGCGTAAGAACTGTGATTATAAAATGACAACACTTTGCTAAATACTTACTGATACGGCCACCTTCAAAGCTTAAAGGGCATGTCAATGTTTTTTGCTTTACACCTTGCTTCAGAGGTCTATCTGATGTATATTCAGACTGATCATCCAGCATTTTAGTGCGTTGTGATAGAATATCTAAAATCAACCTGATCGTGTCCCTGAGGGAGAAACCTGAATCTTGAAGAAAGTGAGTCATCTCTTACAATTATTTCTTCTGCTCTGCTTGAGAAAAGAGTGTTCGCCTGCTATGCTCTGGTGTCAGGCCTGTGTGATTAGTCGTGTCCAACTCTTGATGAGCCCATGGACTATAGCCTGCCAGGCTCCTCTGTCCATGGGATTCTCCAGGCAAGACTTCTGGAGTGGGCTGCCATGCCCTTCTCCTATGCTTTGGTCAGAATTACTTTTTTAAAAAAATACTGTCAATAAATCAGTATATATCCCCAAATCCAACAAGAGTCAGGTGTGTGACAAAATCTGCTTAAGAAAGTCTCCCTCATGTAAGGAGACCACGCGTGAACTGATGACTCCTCTGATGACTAATGACTCCTTCCTCTGGTCATATTTCCATGAGACCCACAGAGAGGGCAGGTGAGTTCATGGAGAGAAAGATGCTATTGTGTTCACCATCAGGTTCTCTAAGTCAAGCACAGGGCCAGGAACTCAACGAATGATCAAGATTTTGAATCTTGGGGCTTCCCTGGTAGCTCCGTGGTAAAGAATCTGCCTGCCAGTGCAGGAGACACAGGTTCGATCCCTGATCCGGGAGGATCCCACATGCTGCGGAGCAACTAAGCCCGTGAGCCACAACTATGGAGCCTGTGCTCTAGAGCCTCGGAGTCGCAACTATGGAGCCCGTGGGCCGCAACTACTGAAGCCCGTGTGCCCTAGAGCCCGAGTTCCACAACAAGAGAAGTCACCTCAACAAGAAGCCGGCTCCCCTCAGCTAGAGAGTAGCCCCCACTTCCTGCAACTAGAGGAGAGCCTGCAGCGGCAGTGAAAACCCAGAATAGCCACACACAAAAAAGTCTAACAGTAACAAAAAGATTTTGAATCTTTGTTCATTCATAAAATTATGAGTGACTATTCATGCAAAGTCCAATCAACTTGAAATGAACTGCACGTTAGATAAACACAGCCAAATGTTGAACAGAGACTCCTTAGACCCCACCAGAAAGAGTGCCAGGTACCCAGAAATAAGAGAGAGAATAAAATAAGCTTTGCATTTTATCCCGGGGAGAGAGGTGTCAAATTCAAATATTCTACAGAATTGCCCTTTGGTATCCCCATATGGGTTAAACAGCATCTTAAGACCTACCATAAAACCATACTAAAACCTCAGTAAACCAAGCTATAGTTCACAACCAGATTATAAACATAGCACACCCAAATAGTCAAAGAGGCAGTTTAGTCACTGGAGGCTTCTCCAGGCAATATTTCAGTCCTCTCCTAGGTTAGCGATGTGTAACTCCTCCCGAAAGGCTCATTTAGCTGAATATCACACTTGAGGTAGAAGACGTTAAGTTGGTGCTCAAATAATGCCCTTTGCCACCAACCCCACCCATGGGTCACTATTTCTTAGAAATGAGTTTGACCAAACTATACACTCATCGGTCTCTGCAATGAGTGCATGAAAAACAATTACAGACAGGTGTAATAAGATTGCTTCTCTACATAGACATTCTATATTCATTATTGCTGAATAAAAACTCAGCAGAAGAATTTCAGCATATTGAACACAGTTATGGGACTTGTCTTCACATAGAATACAATTCAGTGTGCAAAAAGATTATGTTAGCTCTTGACTAAGCTGGTATTATTATAAAAAGATCAACTGTGGGATCAGTTTTATTAGAATATTATGCTGCTTAATAGAGCAATCTATGTCGTCTACAGAGAACTCAGGGAAACAGCCTAATCACTGAAGTTTAACTACCTATGCCTCATGTAAACTTGCAAGGGACTGTTTCCTAGGGTCCACTTTAAAGCTATAGGGGCTTTTCCCCCACTGAATTATGAGATACAATGATAACGCTCTTAAAATTGTCTTAAGCATATACCCGTAAGTACACATCTGGCACTATAAAATTAATGAGACGATCTAAATATTTTGTTCTCTGGTCACTTACGAAATGGTCACCTATCCAGAAATGAGTTTCTGTTCGAAGGTGTGTAACCTTCTGAGAACGGATCCCAGCGAGACCACTAGGGGTCAGTGCCAGGCTAATTTAACAACTGCGGGGAGCTTTTGATGTTTGGAAGCCAAGGAAGAATCTGAGGAAGAAGATTTCAGGAAGTAGCAAAAACCTAGACTCTCGATTAAAACTAAATGACCCAAAGAGAGCTATTGGCCCTAGATTAAAACTTTTTCTCATGCTGGAGGGCTTCATTTCAAGCCAGCATCCCCCACTCCCAGGAAAAATTTCCTGTGTCTCTTTCTCAAATATCTGCCTGCTCTCTGTACAAAGAGATCCTAGGTACATTAGGCACAGTCTCCCGCCTTAGAAGCCACATCTTTGCCGGCAATATTTCAGTCCTCTCCTAGGTGAGCGATGTGTAGCTCCTCCCGAAAGGCTCATTTAGCTGAATATCACACTTGAGGTAGAAGACGTTAAGTTGGTGCTCAAATAATGCCCTTTGCCACCAACCCCACCCATGGGTCACTATTTCTTAGAAATGAGTTTGACCAAACTATACACTCATCGGTCTCTGCAATGAGTGCATGAAAAACAATTACAGACAGGTGTAATAAGATTGCTTCTCTACATAGACATTCTATATTCATTATTGCTGAATAAAAACTCAGCAGAAGAATTTCAGCATATTGAACACAGTTATGGGACTTGTCTTCACATAGAATACAATTCAGTGTGCAAAAAGATTATGTTAGCTCTTGACTAAGCTGGTATTATTATAAAAAGATCAACTGTGGGATCAGTTTTATTAGAATATTATGCTGCTTAATAGAGCAATCTATGTCGTCTACAGAGAACTCAGGGAAACAGCCTAATCACTGAAGTTTAACTACCAATGCCTCATGTAAACTTGCAAGGGACTGTTTCCCTAGGGTCCACTTTTAAAGCTATAGGGGCTTTTCCCCCACTGAATTATGAGATACAATGATAACGCTCTTAAAATTGTCTTAAGCATATACCCGTAAGTACACATCTGGCACTATAAAATTAATGAGACGATCTAAATATTTTGTTCTCTGGTCACTTACGAAATGGTCACCTATCCAGAAATGAGTTTCTGTTCGAAGGTGTGTAACCTTCTGAGAACGGATCCCAGCGAGACCACTGGGGGTCAGTGCCAGGCTAATTTAACAACTGCGGGGAGCTTTTGATGTTTGGAAGCCAAGGAAGAATCTGAGGAAGAAGATTTCAGGAAGTAGCAAAAACCTAGACTCTCGATTAAAACTAAATGACCCAAAGAGAGCTATTGGCCCTAGATTAAAACTTTTTCTCATGCTGGAGGGCTTCATTTCAAGCCAGCATCCCCCACTCCCAGGAAAAATTTCCTGTGTCTCTTTCTCAAATATCTGCCTGCTCTCTGTACAAAGAGATCCTAGGTACATTAGGCACAGTCTCAGGAAAAGGCACATGCCTTATGTCAAGCTCGTACGGATCTTTGCCTGGCTTCACTTCTCTGGAATTCTGAATCATAAACATATTTTGTGTACATATGTTTGAAAATATACCAATGTATAAACTAGATCTGTTTAATAGCAACAGTACTCTTTCCAAGACTAGTTTACATTTAAGCAGAGATGGCTCCACAGAAAGCTTCCAAGAAAGCTAAAATAAGGAGCTAAAACTGTGAGTGCACTTTATTTTCTGCCCTTTAACACAGGTTTAACTTACTGAAGGTTTTCTCGGCTGGTTTGGTCATAACAAACTGGCACTGGCTCCATAAACTTGTTCGAATGGTAGGTTGATTTCTGGTCAGGCATCTTTAACCCAGTTTGTCTGGAGCATTTCTGATCTTAACTATATGCTGTTTGCTCCTCTCTCTGGGGAAAGTGCAGAAAAGGCGAGGTGGACGCTAATTAAGAGGCTCTGGCCCTGCAGCCCTGTGATCCACACTCCCTTGGGTTGGGCTGGGAAGGCCTCTGCAACTTCTCCCTCCTTAATGAACAGGCACATCAGCTCTCTCCCTAACCTTGCAGTGCCTTAATTTGCAAACTAGAAGCCTAAGTGGAAAGAGATGTTCATTGTTTATAAGAAAGAAATATGTACTCCCTAGTAGGAGAACCCAGAGAGGCGCCATTTTCTTGTCCTTAAAGCTCCGCAGATCTCTCTAACGTAAAGTAAGAGTGAGGTGAAATCAGATGTAGCTAATTGGGTTAAACAAACAAGCAAAAAAACCAGGCTTGCCGCTTCTGGCTAGAACTCCCCTCCCCACAATTCTGGACCTTCTGGGGCCAAGGGCTTCCTTCCCTCCACAGACCTGACTGGTCTCTCTCTCTAATTAGGGCATTAGGGCCTTGGTGAGTGGCTGGAGATTCCAATGTCATCTTCTATTAATAAAGAACAATTAGTGCCCTGCCTGGCCTGCCCCGGGGACCACGCATCAAAGGAGCCCAAGTGAACACACTGGGCAGCATGGCCCACGAACCAGCGCCCCGGCCGCGCCGCAGCAGGGGCAGCGCGAGGCCCTGACCCCTGGCAGGGGGTTGGCAAAACCCGTGGGTGCGCCCGCTGCACAACACTGGCCCATCCGGGCGGGGTCCGCGGCCAGCCACCAGCAGCCCTCCTCCTCCGGTGACCCTGGCTTGAACCCCCTGGGACAAGCCTCAGTGCTGGGACTTTCTCTGGGTCACCCCCCACTGTGCCTCTTCGGGGAAATCAGAGCCGGGAGGGGGCCCAGGGGATGGCTGGGCAGAGCTCCCTCGTCCAGCTGTTCTCTGCTGACCCTGGGGGTTGGCAGCAGGACTCCATGGTGCTCGCTCACGCTGGCTGTGTGTCCCTGGGCAAGTCACTCGTCTGGTGGGACAGCGTTCCTTCACCATGGAGCCACGGTGGCTCACACATCACACCAGGCACCGTGGGGGGACGGGAAGAGGAAAACAGCCAAGATCTGTGCTCTGGGATGCCACCCTTTGGCTGGCATCTGGGTGCTCCCGGCAACAGAGGGCCTGCCACCAGGAGGTCCTCAAGGTCCTTTCCAACAGAATAGACTCCTCCAGCCCAGGCCTCCTGCCTGCTGAGATGTCCAGTGGGGCTGGAGCAGGGCAGTGGAAGGTAAAGGAGCTCCGCCTAGCCTGAGGTTGCCCCTCAGTTGTCCCTAGGACTTTCTCGAACCTCTTTTTCAGGACTAGGACTCACAGGAAGAGGCTCCATCCTGCTGAGAGGTAGACTGTGGTCCTTGGGGGCTGGCGAGCGAGGGCAGGCTGCCAACAACAGGCACGTTGTGAGTGAGACTGGTGAATGATAGGTGTGCTTCTCAAGCCAAGCAAGGATGCTGCTCTCTGGCCTCTTGCCTGCATTTTGTTTTTAATTAAAAGAGGAATCGGGAGTGGGGGAACCAAAGAGCAGCCTGTGACAGCACGCAGGGTCCTCAGAGCCCCTGACCTGGAGCTTCCTCCCGTTTTCTGGGTGGCATGGGGGTCTAGAGAGTTGCTCACACGGGAAAGGAGCTGGCTGGATTCCCCTGACCCAGGGCAGGCACAGGCCAGCTTGGCCTTGGAGCCTGGCTCCCGCCCGAGAGCCGCTTTTCACCAGCATCAGGGACTTGGTTTATTCAGCACTCTTGCCAACTGTTTCCCTGATTAACTCTGGGCTGCTGACCGCAGCCTCTGCCCCCTCTAGACACACTGGGACTGAGCTCTCAAGGTCTGTCTTTTTTTTCTTTTTCCTTCTTAAGTATTTAGGGAAACCTCCTCCAGGATCTATAACGTGGCCTCCACACAGGAATTGCCCTGGGGCTGTTTTGCTCCAACTGGGAGCCAGAAACTAATGGGCTCATTAACTAATGGGCAACAAGGATTTGGCTCTGCCTGTTTGGGGGGAACTCAGAGCAGCCCCATGGTTGTGAGTGCCGTTTTGGGCCACAAACTAAATAAAGGTCTTTCTCTCCCCTTCCCCTCCCCTCCCCCTTCCCCTTTCTGGCTCTTCTCTCTTTCTTTCTCTCATCTTCAGCTTCTTTCTAAGTGACCGAGAGCTGTAGCGAGAAAAGGATCATGCTAAGAAAAGCACCCCTTTGCAACCAGGTCTTGGACCGGGAGGAGCTGGATAGAGTTCTCCTCTGCGCGGAGGAGAACCAGGGCTTCGGGGCACGGGGAGGGGCGGGCGCCCACCTGAGTTGTAATTGACGATGTCCACTCCCAGTGCGGGGCTCTTCCGTTTCCGGGGCCGCCCCTTCTGCACGGTGCCCGTGCCGTTGAAGTAAGGCAGGGCCAAGCCGCCGCTCTTGGCTGCCAGCTCGGTGTAGCTCAGCTGCGGTGGGTACTCTCCTTGCAAGAGGGTCTCGAAGTGGGCGCGGCAGTACACCAGGCTGTCCTTCATGCCAAAGTGGTCGCCCGTGGTCAGGGTCTTGTTGCAAGTCGAGCAGGTGAAACAGCTCAGGTGGTAGACGGAGTCTCGGGCGCGCATGACCATCTCGGAGGCGGAGATGCCAAGGTGGCAGCGGGCACATCTCTGCACAGAGAACCTTCTGGAAGGAAACAGAGACGTCAGGAAGCTGGTGGAGGCCAAGGCAGGGCCACCTCACACCCAGACACACGGGGCTTGGTCAGCAGTGGCTCAAGAGGGAGATCCCGGCGGGGGCTAGGCGGCAGGAAAGGGGGGCTGGGGGGGGTGGGGAGGGGACGTGAACCCGGTTGGGCATACATTACTTTTGTTTATTGACCTGCTCTGATGAATAGGACAAAGAACCCTTACATTAAAAGCAGAAGAATCGAGAAAGAGATCCTCAGTTTCTTCTCTATAAAGTAAAAACTTAAGTCCAAAATCAAACCCAGCCCTGTACTGGTTAAGTCACAACAGTGTGTTAAGAATATTAAATTGCATTGCCAAAGGAAAACATCCCCTCGATTACAAAACATTCACACGGAAGGGTGTTCTTATTTATCAAAGTGTGAGTGTGCATGAAATGATTCAGACACAGCCTTTGGGGGGAAAAAAAGTTTTGCCGAGGAAAGCTGATTCTTTTTTTAAGCATTTTTCTAGTCTCGGCTGCAAGCAAGCCGGGTTGCCTGCACATCGCTCGGGTCACCAGCGCAAAAACAACTGAGCAGAATCAGGAAACACGCTGCGGCCGGTTCAGGCGTGCGGGGAGGCTGGTGGGCAGGTTCCAACCAGCGGCCAAGGCACCTCCGAACTGAGCGGCCTGGGCTTCAGCCACAGCCATTATCCCTCTCCATGGTCCTTTACATGATTTCCCGCCACCCTCGCGGAAACCTGACAGCCCGTTGGTGCCGCTCCAGCCGGTCACGGTTCAGTTCCAAGGCTGGCCTTGCTCAGTTCGTAGTAAACGGAGAACAGAAACCCGCTTTCGCCTCGGTGTATGGAGACGCGTTCATTTTCCCTTCCAGGACTTGCCCGGTTCCCTTGCAGAGCTCCCAGGGCCCCGGAAAGGGGGAGTCGCTGCCCTCACTCTAGACCTGGGCTGGCCCCCTCCCGGGGCGGCCTCCCCGCGCGTCGGCGGGGTAGGGGTGCCCCGGTTGGAAGGCGCACATCGGTGGGCCTCCCCGGCCTGGGGACTGGTACCCGGACCCCCAGGGGCCGAGGCTGGGGACCGGAAGGGCCCCGGGGGCCGGGCGGAGGGACGGGGTGGGCATACCTGTAGTAATCCTCCTTGCAGTAAATGCTGCCGTCCTTGGCGAAGCAGGTGAGCTCGGACTCCAGGGCCAGCTTACATTCACAGCACTTCAGGCACCTGAGGTGCCACTGTTTGTCCACGGCCAGCAGGTAGTACCTGTCGGCGATCTTGCCCCCGCAGCCCGCGCACAGGGCGGGTTTCTCCGGGCTCAGCGGGGGCATGCCCTGCAAAGAAGCAAGCTCCGTGAGGCCGGCGCGCGGGGCCGCCCCACGCGGGTGCCCGGCGCAGCGCCTGCCCTCGGCCTCCGCGAGCGCGGCCGAGTCAGGGGCCCCTCCGCCCGGGCAGGCGTCGGAGGAGCGTTTGCAGCTTCCCCCCGGCCACTGGAACTCTCTGCGGCGTCTGCCTGAACTCCGCGTTCTCGACCTAAAGACCCGCCGGCCACCTCGAGCCTTTTTCAAACGGGCTAAAAGCGCATGGATTATATATAGATGATGGAAGTTTCCTACCTCGACTAATTAATACAAGTTTAAAAATGTGGCTTTCGACTCGCACGAAATAAATTCACGAAAATTGTTGTTGGAGGATGAAAAGGAGATTTTCAACCAGCATATCCTGGTTTTCAACAAACACTAGAACACTTCTGTTTCTCCATTTCCTTACAGGCAATGTTGACATGAAAAGGGAGAGGGCTTTATACCTGTGCTCATAATTTGGTGGACCAAGTTTTGATCAGGTTATATTTGGCCGACCCTGCGGTTCTCTCATGTTTGGGGTTCCTGGTCCTTTTCCTAGGCAATGGGCACCGGGCCTATTCCGGGGGAGGGTCCGTTATCCGATCGCCCCTGCGCAGGCCCTCATTCCCTGACGTCGACACACCCAGGAGATCTTTGTCCTGAAAATCTTTGCTAACGCCGACATGAAGCTTCCGCCTGCGTCGCCACGACGCGGCGAGGCAGGGGACGCCTCGTCTTTAGGCGCAGTCCCGCCGTGAGATTCGGGTTCGGGTCGCTGCTTTTTATTTAAGGACGGGATAGCCGCAGAAAGGAGGGAGGAAAGAAGGTAACTCGGGGACGTTTCCCTCGGGACCAAGAAGGCTGGGGACCGGAAGGGCCCGGGGCCGGGCGGAGGGACGGGGTGGGCATACCTGTAGTAATCCTCCTTGCAGTAAATGCTGCCGTCCTTGGCGAAGCAGGTGAGCTCGGACTCCAGGGCCAGCTTACATTCACAGCACTTCAGGCACCTGAGGTGCCACTGTTTGTCCACGGCCAGCAGGTAGTACCTGTCGGCGATCTTGCCCCCGCAGCCCGCGCACAGGGCGGGTTTCTCCGGGCTCAGCGGGGGCATGCCCTGCAAAGAAGCAAGCTCCGTGAGGCCGGCGCGCGGGGCCGCCCCACGCGGGTGCCCGGCGCAGCGCCTGCCCTCGGCCTCCGCGAGCGCGGCCGAGTCAGGGGCCCCTCCGCCCGGGCAGGCGTCGGAGGAGCGTTTGCAGCTTCCCCCCGGCCACTGGAACTCTCTGCGGCGTCTGCCTGAACTCCGCGTTCTCGACCTAAAGACCCGCCGGCCACCTCGAGCCTTTTTCAAACGGGCTAAAAGCGCATGGATTATATATAGATGATGGAAGTTTCCTACCTCGACTAATTAATACAAGTTTAAAAATGTGGCTTTCGACTCGCACGAAATAAATTCACGAAAATTGTTGTTGGAGGATGAAAAGGAGATTTTCAACCAGCATATCCTGGTTTTCAACAAACACTAGAACACTTCTGTTTCTCCATTTCCTTACAGGCAATGTTGACATGAAAAGGGAGAGGGCTTTATACCTGTGCTCATAATTTGGTGGACCAAGTTTTGATCAGGTTATATTTGGCCGACCCTGCGGTTCTCTCATGTTTGGGGTTCCTGGTCCTTTTCCTAGGCAATGGGCACCGGGCCTATTCCGGGGGAGGGTCCGTTATCCGATCGCCCCTGCGCAGGCCCTCATTCCCTGACGTCGACACACCCAGGAGATCTTTGTCCTGAAAATCTTTGCTAACGCCGACATGAAGCTTCCGCCTGCGTCGCCACGACGCGGCGAGGCAGGGGACGCCTCGTCTTTAGGCGCAGTCCCGCCGTGAGATTCGGGTTCGGGTCGCTGCTTTTTATTTAAGGACGGGATAGCCGCAGAAAGGAGGGAGGAAAGAAGGTAACTCGGGGACGTTTCCCTCGGGACCAGCAGAGACGAGGGACTTCCCCCCTGAAACTCTGGCAGGCCTGGAAAGGTAGAGTTTCGCCCTTGACTCAGACCAGGGCCTCCGCCCTGAGTTCATTGTGCAAATGGAGAAACATCCCCCAGGTTCGGCTACTTGGTGGAGCCCAAACCCTGCGGACAAACCCGGGCAGTCTGTCCACCCGCTTAAGGTGAGCTGCGATTCCGGGTGGGACGCCCGAGGATCCACACAGCTCTGTTTGGCTGAAACTCTTTCCGGAGCGCCAGCTTTGCCGTTTCACCCCCTCCGGCTCGGGAGAGGGAAAGGCGAGCACAGGGACAGGGACGAGTCGCTGGTTTTCTTTAGTCAGGGTGCAATCGACAGACGTGGTCGGTTCCAGCGTCTTAGGCTGAGACGGTTCTCGCGCTCGGGCTCGGTGCCCCGCTCCTCCGCATTTTCTATTCGACCCCGGAGCACCCTCCACGCGCCCGGCCGCGAGCTGAGCGCCGTCCCGACTCAGCAGAGGGCCGAGCCGGGCTGCCGGAGACCCCGACCATCGCGGCCTTTCCACGTTCCGAGCGTCCGGAGAACGGGAAGGAGCCCAGCCGCGGTCTAGTCCGCTCCACACGTCCGGTCTCCAGACGCAGGGACCGGAGCCACGGAGCTCCCGCTCGGCCCGGACGCTCGGCCGCGCGCCGGCAGCCCGTGGCCCGCGCCGGGGAGGCGCCCGGGAGTCCAGCGGGCCGGAGACCAGAGTCCGAGGGCCTCTCGCGCCCGGCTCTCTCCGCTTTCCCCGGCCCATTTGCGGCAGAGCGGAGCGAGCTCCGGGTCTCAGGAGTGCAGACCCCTCAGATCAGAAAAGCGGCCCTTTCTTACCCGCAGCAGCCCGGCGGGCCGCAGCCAGCCCACCCGCCGGCCTGGAGCGGACGCCCCTACGAGCGGCCACCCCGCCCGGCACCCGAGGAGGCTCGGCTCGGCTTCCCCGCGGGCGCACGGGCTCCCGGCTCCGCCGCCGGCGGCCCTTTCTTACCGCGTCGCGGCCGTTGAGCTGGGCGCCTTTGGCCAGGCGGGCCTCGGTCTTGGACCTGCGCTCCATCTCTTCCATGATGCCCTGGATGTGGCCTCCGGAGATCCCGTGGAAGAGCATGGCTGGGGGGCGGAAAGGACACGAGTTGTCTTCTGCTCGGCACCCCACTATTTCCATATACACTCGCCCGAGGCTCTCAGCTCATCCGAGAAGAAGCGGGGACCGCGGAGGCGGGGCGGCGGGGGGAGCGCCGAGGCGCTCGGGTACACAGGCAGAGGAGGGAGGACGAGAGAGGCGGACGCGGTGGAAACGGGGCTGCTCGGAAGAGAGAAGGAAGACGGGGAGAAGAAAGCCCCCGCCACTCCCTGAAGGAGATGCACAGAAGACACACACGGGAGGAGGGGAGCGGAGGCGAAGGAGGCGATCCTAGCGCTCCGAGAGATCGAGTTACTAATGGGGAGCCGCTGCAGCGGGGGGAGGAAAACAGGACCCGGTGGAGACAGAAAGTAGTTTTGAACACAAAGAGAGAAAAAGAAGTGTTATTTTTCAGCGGTCCCTGGCTGTTCGCAAGTTCCCAGCGCCGGTAGGTTGGGTTGGGGACTGCTCCGGCCGCCGGAGCGGTGTCCAATTTGTTAAGAGACTAAAGCCAGCCCATTTTTGATAATTTAGTAGGAGGAGTTCTCTCCCGGAGCCGCCACGGATTTTTATTCAGACAACAAAGACCTGTCAAAATCTTCTCAACCCCCCGGTGACGGGCAAGCGGGGACAAACATTACAGGGGGGTAGGGGGAGGCAGGAGGAGGGGCGTTTACTCCCCCCAACGCGCACACACACACACGCGCGCGCGCACACACACCCACACACATACACACACACACCCCCTTCCAAGAGTTCCCAGCAATCCCGTTTTACAGAGAAAAAGGAGCCCTCTTGTCCCCGCCCTGGCTCACTGAGCCGGCCTGCTGGGCCCAAGTTCAAGATCAGACTCAGACTCAAGAAAAGCCAGGACACCAGCTCCAAACCTCGCGTTTCCCACTTGGGCACTTCTGGTCCCAGCCTGAGGGACTCCAAATTAGTGAATGTTGGGCGGACATTCCTCTCCTCCTCGCCCCCTTCCTCAACTCACTTTTAAAAACCAGGCTGCTCCACCTGCCCCACGGCCTCCCGGCCCCACCAGGGGCTGCAGCAAGCCCCAGAGCGAAAAGGAGCTGGAAGAGCCTGTGTTTCTGGAGTTTAGTTCCGGCAAAAACAAAAGAAAAAAGATTTCCTTTGAACAGTTAGTATAGGGGACAGGGCTAGGCTTGGAGGTGTGACCACAGGTGGATGCCAGTTCAGGTTAGGAGGGAAACCGCGGGCGAGCCCGGGTGCTAGAGGAAACTCGTCTCTGGGAGCAGCGCCTCGGGGACTCGCGCGCACCTGGTGCCGCCCCCACGGCCCCGGGCGGACCGGGAGCGGCCCCTGGACGCGCCGCGCGCGGCGGAGGATGCGGAGGAGGGGAGGCCGGCGGCGGCGGGCAGCGTGGCGGCCTCGCGCCTCACGAGAGGCGGGGTTGCTCCGTCTCGCTCGGTCCCCGCGAGCGGCGGCCCCTCCTCGGCCCTAGGGAAAGGGGCCCACAGGGCTGTGATCTTGTCGATTGCGTCAAACGGGCCCGAAGCGGGGAGCGGCCCCGAGCCGAGGGAGGACCCCCGGCTGCTCTCGGCCTGCGCGATCCTCCGGCGGGGCTTGTCCCCACCGCGCCCCGTCGGCTCTGCCGAGACCGCGCCGCTCCTCGCAGGCCGGGAGCACCCCGAGGGGCCCTGGCGGCAGCCTCGCTTCCCGCCCGGAGGAGCCCGACTGGGGACGGAGGCCAAATCTAGAAAGATGGAGGGAGAGGGAAGAAGCGGGGAGAGAGAGAAGGGAGGAGGAAAAGCCTGAGACGGGGAGGAAGGAGGGAGGAAATGGGCGAGGGAAGAGAGGGGAAGGCGAGGACGGTGCGGATTCAGGCTTCCTGTCCCCAGGCATCGCCTTCCGAAGCTGCAGGGGTCGCCTCTGCCGCGAAGCCCAGGACTCGGCAGCTTTCCGCCTTGCTCTTTCCTCGGGGTCAAAAAATAATGTTATTTGCAGACTCAGACTCAAGAAAAGCCAGGACACCAGCTCCAAACCTCGCGTTTCCCACTTGGGCACTTCTGGTCCCAGCCTGAGGGACTCCAAATTAGTGAATGTTGGGCGGACATTCCTCTCCTCCTCGCCCCCTTCCTCAACTCACTTTTAAAAACCAGGCTGCTCCACCTGCCCCACGGCCTCCCGGCCCCACCAGGGGCTGCAGCAAGCCCCAGAGCGAAAAGGAGCTGGAAGAGCCTGTGTTTCTGGAGTTTAGTTCCGGCAAAAACAAAAGAAAAAAGATTTCCTTTGAACAGTTAGTATAGGGGACAGGGCTAGGCTTGGAGGTGTGACCACAGGTGGATGCCAGTTCAGGTTAGGAGGGAAACCGCGGGCGAGCCCGGGTGCTAGAGGAAACTCGTCTCTGGGAGCAGCGCCTCGGGGACTCGCGCGCACCTGGTGCCGCCCCCACGGCCCCGGGCGGACCGGGAGCGGCCCCTGGACGCGCCGCGCGCGGCGGAGGATGCGGAGGAGGGGAGGCCGGCGGCGGCGGGCAGCGTGGCGGCCTCGCGCCTCACGAGAGGCGGGGTTGCTCCGTCTCGCTCGGTCCCCGCGAGCGGCGGCCCCTCCTCGGCCCTAGGGAAAGGGGCCCACAGGGCTGTGATCTTGTCGATTGCGTCAAACGGGCCCGAAGCGGGGAGCGGCCCCGAGCCGAGGGAGGACCCCCGGCTGCTCTCGGCCTGCGCGATCCTCCGGCGGGGCTTGTCCCCACCGCGCCCCGTCGGCTCTGCCGAGACCGCGCCGCTCCTCGCAGGCCGGGAGCACCCCGAGGGGCCCTGGCGGCAGCCTCGCTTCCCGCCCGGAGGAGCCCGACTGGGGACGGAGGCCAAATCTAGAAAGATGGAGGGAGAGGGAAGAAGCGGGGAGAGAGAGAAGGGAGGAGGAAAAGCCTGAGACGGGGAGGAAGGAGGGAGGAAATGGGCGAGGGAAGAGAGGGGAAGGCGAGGACGGTGCGGATTCAGGCTTCCTGTCCCCAGGCATCGCCTTCCGAAGCTGCAGGGGTCGCCTCTGCCGCGAAGCCCAGGACTCGGCAGCTTTCCGCCTTGCTCTTTCCTCGGGGTCAAAAAATAATGTTATTTGCAGACTAGACGCTGTAACAGTCCTCCGGGTGCCAGAATACAGCTCATAAAACACCATTTCACACAAAAATGAAGCCAATCAAGTGAACTAAGCCGGAGACGTCCCCCTCCCTCCGGCAGCCCTACTGGACAGCGGGGCCGCTATTTACTGTAAGTAATGTAATTAGCCCCTTTGGATGGAAATCAATGAGCTTTTCAAGCCCACGTGCGCCCGCGCAGGGGCTGGGGGCCACGGGTCTTTTAGAGAAGGGAGGTCCTGCCACAAAGGGGCAGACTGCCCTCCCACAGGACGGCGACGAGGACCAGGGCGGGGGAGGCGGGGGCTGGGGGAGGAGGGGTCTCTGAGAACATCCGTCAATTAACCGAGGAGGCGCCGCGGAAAAGGAGACCTGGGACCTCAGTCCAGGGACCCGCTTTGTTTAGTTTCCGGGCTTACTCCTCCCGGCCCCCCAAGGGGAGTTTCGGAACCGGATTTGGCTTGTTGTTGGGTTTGGGTCCTGCTCAGCCACAACAAAGAACCCGAGAACAGCACTGCCTCCCCGCAGAGGTGAGAATCTGGAGACTTCATTATGCGAGGGCTTCACAAACAACTCCAAGGAAAGGCCAGAACTCAGGGAAGCGTCTCCGGGGACGCAGGCACCCGAATCCCGTGAGCCCGCCAGCGCTTCCTTCCACCCTTCCTCTCCCGCACACGGATTTGCTCCTCGAGAAGCCGGTCCCGGCAGGGCGGAGCGCCTCCCGCCTCCAGCTTCCGGGCTGGAGCCCGCTACCCCGGCTTTCTCTTATAAAACTCGGGTTATAAGTTCCTGCGCCGGGTGGGATTTGCTACCTCCCATAAAGGCGCCGACCGCTAGGATTCTTCCTTCTCAGCCAACGCAGGAAGTCTGCCGGGAGCTAGGGGTGGGGCAGGGGGGCTGCTGGAGTTTGGGAGGTCCTTGTTCTGTGATGATCAGCATCGTTCCCGGCTTCCTCTCTCGGTTCTAGAGAAAGGAAGCCCACTGCGGCTGGGGGGACGCCAAGAACTGGACGTGTGGCCTGGGACGGCCTAACCTTTCTGTCTTGCAGCCTCGGGGAGGTTGCCTAGGCACACCCCCACCCGACCCATCCCTCAACAGACTGGAAGCCCTTTAAGAAGAGCTCTGGGCGTCGCCGCCTTCTTCGATCTGTCAAGAGGAGGGGCCGGGCGCGGGGCCCGCGGAACGGCCCTGGATTGCTCCGGGTACCCTGGGATGCTGCGCGCTCAGTTCCCAGGGCTGAGTCCCAGCATCTCTTCAAGGAACAGGTGAAGGGACCGCCCCCGTTCGCGGCGCGCAGGGACATCTCGAGTCTCCCCGCTCAACTCAAAGCTCAGTTTGGAGAAATGCGGCAGAACTCTGGCCAGGGGCTGGCCTCAGTTCCGACTGAGCGCCCTTCACCCACTCTTTCTTTCCGCACCGCCAGCCGCACCGCCGCTCTTGAGGCTTTGAGGAAAGCGGGCGGCTGGACTGGGGGCACAGGAATCCCCGCGAGGGCCGCAGCCTGATCCCTCTCCAGGGGTAGGAGAGGGGAGTCAAGGGAGCGCACGACTTTACCCAGGGACGACGGAGGCTTTAGGATCGAGAGAGGAAACTCTGCTTAGGAAAGCAAAGGCGCCTCGAAGTGTCTTGAGACCCGAATCTTGGAGGTCAAGATCCTGTGCCTCGGGGTTGCCCTTAAAAAGGTCAGAGGTCACCTTTCCTCCTGACCCTATTAAGCTGGCCGAGGGCCGTCCTAGGTCTGAAAGGTGCAACCCTCGAAACGGCGTCCCGCTTGGGGCATTGTCCGGAGCACCCCGGATCCCGGGGGAGTCGGCGCCGTCCTGTGGCTGGGAACCGCGCGCCCAGCCCTGGATGTCTCCGGGTCTGCGCCGGGAGGGAGGCGGGCCGGATTTTCTCGCCCTTGGGTTCAGGGAAACTGTGGGCACACCGAAGGGGCAGGTCCAGACTGGCGCCGCCGCCAGGGCGCACCGCGGATTCAGTCCTCCTAGGAGGGCCTCCATCCCTGATGGGAGCGCGCTGAGCGGCGCGGGAGAGCTCGGGCTGGATGGCAAAGAGACCGAGCCTCGCGGCAGGCCCCGCTGCGCACTTCGGCCGGGAGCTCTTCCTGCGCACCGGGCGCGCTGGGCCCTGCCCTCGGGTGCGCCCTGGGCTTACGCACCCCCTTCTCCCCGCGAGGCTCCCTAGCCTCTGTGCGCTGCCTTCAAACTGCTTCCCGAACGCCTCTGGGTTCCTCCGGCGCGCCTGGATTCTCCTCTAAGGGACGGCCGCCGGGTGGCGGAGATCGCGCTTCTGAAATCTGAAGCCCCTTTACCTGGGATTTGCCGCGCGGCTGGCCCCGGCGGCTCTAGGAATAAAGGAAGCCGTCACCCCCAGCCCCCACTCCGCGTCCGCGGAGATCGCCCACAGAAACCGCTGCGAGGGGCTCAGATTGAACCAATATTGAGGGTGAAGGCAGATAAGCCCTCCCCAGAGGAGAACGGCGTCTTCCTGCGCCCCCGCCCTAAGTCCAGTGAGGAGACGCCCCCAGCAGCTCCGCCGGGGACCCCGAGCGCACCCCTGGCGCCCTGACAACTCGCGGCGCGGTGGCACGCTGACCTCCGCCCCCTGCGCCCCCGCCCCCGGAGAATCCTAGCCGGTGGAGAGGAAGGAAGGCCGGAGCATGGCAAGGCGGATTTGGGGGCTGCTGCCAGCGGACTCCGCACCAGACCGTGGCTTTCAGAGCCCACGGGTGGCGGCTTGATATTTAGGAGACACAAGCCCCTCTTCTTCACACCCGACGAAGGCGTACTCAGGAGCGTGCACACCCACCCACGGGCGACACATGCTCCGGCCGAAGGGAAGGGACAAGAGGAAGAGCCTGGCGAGCCTCTCACCTGCCTCCAGCGGGGTGCCGTTCAGCATTCTGCGGGCTGGAGAGGATCACGCCGTGACGGCGGCTGCAGGGAAACCGGCGCGTCAGCTCCCAGGTGTCGCCCGCGGCGCGCGTGCCAACCGCTCCTCCGCCGCCGCCTCGGGGACCCGCCGCCTCGAGGAAGCCGGGCCGCCTCGGTAGGTTCCCGGGCGCTCCCAGGCGCCCGGCGATGGGAACCCACCGGCAAAAGGTCCGCCCCTGATGGGAGCGCGCTGAGCGGCGCGGGAGAGCTCGGGCTGGATGGCAAAGAGACCGAGCCTCGCGGCAGGCCCCGCTGCGCACTTCGGCCGGGAGCTCTTCCTGCGCACCGGGCGCGCTGGGCCCTGCCCTCGGGTGCGCCCTGGGCTTACGCACCCCCTTCTCCCCGCGAGGCTCCCTAGCCTCTGTGCGCTGCCTTCAAACTGCTTCCCGAACGCCTCTGGGTTCCTCCGGCGCGCCTGGATTCTCCTCTAAGGGACGGCCGCCGGGTGGCGGAGATCGCGCTTCTGAAATCTGAAGCCCCTTTACCTGGGATTTGCCGCGCGGCTGGCCCCGGCGGCTCTAGGAATAAAGGAAGCCGTCACCCCCAGCCCCCACTCCGCGTCCGCGGAGATCGCCCACAGAAACCGCTGCGAGGGGCTCAGATTGAACCAATATTGAGGGTGAAGGCAGATAAGCCCTCCCCAGAGGAGAACGGCGTCTTCCTGCGCCCCCGCCCTAAGTCCAGTGAGGAGACGCCCCCAGCAGCTCCGCCGGGGACCCCGAGCGCACCCCTGGCGCCCTGACAACTCGCGGCGCGGTGGCACGCTGACCTCCGCCCCCTGCGCCCCCGCCCCCGGAGAATCCTAGCCGGTGGAGAGGAAGGAAGGCCGGAGCATGGCAAGGCGGATTTGGGGGCTGCTGCCAGCGGACTCCGCACCAGACCGTGGCTTTCAGAGCCCACGGGTGGCGGCTTGATATTTAGGAGACACAAGCCCCTCTTCTTCACACCCGACGAAGGCGTACTCAGGAGCGTGCACACCCACCCACGGGCGACACATGCTCCGGCCGAAGGGAAGGGACAAGAGGAAGAGCCTGGCGAGCCTCTCACCTGCCTCCAGCGGGGTGCCGTTCAGCATTCTGCGGGCTGGAGAGGATCACGCCGTGACGGCGGCTGCAGGGAAACCGGCGCGTCAGCTCCCAGGTGTCGCCCGCGGCGCGCGTGCCAACCGCTCCTCCCGCCGCCGCCTCGGGGACCCGCCGCCTCGAGGGAAGCCGGGCCGCCTCGGGTAGGTTCCCGGGGCGCTCCCAGGCGCCCGGCGATGGGGAACCCACCGAAGGCGGAAAACGGCTCGGACCAGACAACCCCAATCGAGATCTTACCTTGAGGTCCAGACGTTCCCTCCTAGAACCCCGTTCTGGCGACAGAGGGCGGGAGGCGGTGGCCGGAGGTGCGAGCCAGTCCCCAGTCTCGCCAAGAGATCCTCTGTTAATAAAGAAATAAACCGGAGGATGGGCGGGTGGATCGCTCTCTCTTCCTCTCTCTCGCTCCTCTCCTCTCCCTCTCGGCCGGAACTGACCCACCTCGCTCACCTCTGACCCGCAGCGTGCTCCACCTGTCTTCTATTTCTATGTGTGCTTCCAGATCGGGAGGAGGAGGAGAAAGGGGTGGGCAGAGGGCACAGGCGCGGGCCGGTGCCCGCGACCAGCTCGAGGCTGCGTTCGGCCTCCCCAGCCTCACCAGACAGGGGAGGTGTTAATGGAGAATTGGGCCGTAAGGGAACCTCATAAAGCCGGAGAATCTTGAGTCCTCTGGGCCCCGCGGGAGGGCTGGAGTCCCGCCGTGCGCCCTGGGCTCCCGGGCCCCCCACCAGCCGTGGCCTTCCCGGCGCTGGTCCCGCAAAGATGCTGCTGCCAGCTGGTGCCCGCATAGACGGCTGGCAGGCGGCAGCTCCAGAGGGAGCTGGGCTAAGCCACGGACCGCGCGCCCGCCGCGTCCGCGCCTTCCCGTCCCTCCCTCCGGGCGCGCTCGGGCCCGGCGCCAGCCACCCAGCCGCGGGCGGCGCGCTGCGCTCGCGGGCGGCGCTCTGGGCCGGGGCGGCGCGCGGGCCGAGATGCCCCCGCAGCCTGGCTCGGGTGAGGCGGCGGGGAGGACGACCCGAGGGACAAAGCCCGCTCAGACCGGAGGAGACGCGCGTTCGCCTCGACCCCGACGGACGCCCTTACCCGGGGCAAGGCGGGGGCCGGGTTACCTGGTCGCGGCTTCGCGAGGGGCTGCGTCGCCCCAGCAACCCCGGGCGCAGTCAGGCCTCGAGCAAACGGAAGGAGAGCCGGGACGTCTGGCCTCTGGCCAGGCTTGACCGCGTCTTCCACCCCAGCGCGCCCGTCGCCCGCAGAGGTGGGGCGGATCACCGGGAGTCTCCCGAGCGAATGGGGAAGGGGCGGCGGCGGCGAGGCTGGCTGCTCCCGGGGGCGGGGGCGGGGGCCTCCCTCCCCCCCAGCGCCGCCCCCTCCCTCCCGAGCTGCCGGAGACCACCGCCCGGGGCGGAGGCACGTGGGGCTGCGCCGGGGAGGACCCACCTCGTCGCCCGCCCCGCAAGCTCTGCCCCGCCGTTTAGGGCTGGCAAGGGATGGCGCAGGAGGAGCCGCGCCTCAGAGCCCTCTGGCTTAGTCTCTCCGTCCCAAGTGCCGGCGTGTCCTCAGAGCACTCGGGCACACTTCTTTCTCTTCCACCCCCGGCGGCACCCGCTGGTTCCCACCTGCCCCGTCCCAGCCCGTCCTCTTGAGCTCTTCGTCTCCTCGAGAATCCCCCTGTCTCGGTTCGTTTTCCCAGCCAGGGAGCGGACACACCTCCCAGGGTCAGCGCCTCCGCTCGCTGGCGAGGCCAGGGAACCGGTGGACGGCGACAATGGCCTGGAACCCTTCCGATCCTCTCACTCGTTTGGGTCCGAAGCAGCGGGGCTTGTCCTCTTTTGGATCACGAACCGTTGTAGGTGTTTGATTGAAAAAAATACATGTTGACACACACACAGAGGTCCGCACGCACTGCACGGAAGCTCACGCTTCAAAAGACACATTTTTCGATGCTGCTGCCAGCTGGTGCCCGCATAGACGGCTGGCAGGCGGCAGCTCCAGAGAGCTGGGCTAAGCCACGGACCGCGCGCCCGCCGCGTCCGCGCCTTCCGTCCCTCCTCCGGGCGCGCTCGGGCCCGGCGCCAGCCACCCAGCCGCGGGCGGCGCGCTGCGCTCGCGGGCGGCGCTCTGGGCCGGGCGGCGCGCGGGCCGAGATGCCCCCGCAGCCTGGCTCGGGTGAGGCGGCGGGGAGGACGACCCGAGGGACAAAGCCCGCTCAGACCGGAGGAGACGCGCGTTCGCCTCGACCCCGACGGACGCCCTTACCCGGGGCAAGGCGGGGGCCGGGTTACCTGGTCGCGGCTTCGCGAGGGGCTGCGTCGCCCCAGCAACCCCGGGCGCAGTCAGGCCTCGAGCAAACGGAAGGAGAGCCGGGACGTCTGGCCTCTGGCCAGGCTTGACCGCGTCTTCCACCCCAGCGCGCCCGTCGCCCGCAGAGGTGGGGCGGATCACCGGGAGTCTCCCGAGCGAATGGGGAAGGGGCGGCGGCGGCGAGGCTGGCTGCTCCCGGGGGCGGGGGCGGGGGCCTCCCTCCCCCCCAGCGCCGCCCCCTCCCTCCCGAGCTGCCGGAGACCACCGCCCGGGGCGGAGGCACGTGGGGCTGCGCCGGGGAGGACCCACCTCGTCGCCCGCCCCGCAAGCTCTGCCCCGCCGTTTAGGGCTGGCAAGGGATGGCGCAGGAGGAGCCGCGCCTCAGAGCCCTCTGGCTTAGTCTCTCCGTCCCAAGTGCCGGCGTGTCCTCAGAGCACTCGGGCACACTTCTTTCTCTTCCACCCCCGGCGGCACCCGCTGGTTCCCACCTGCCCCGTCCCAGCCCGTCCTCTTGAGCTCTTCGTCTCCTCGAGAATCCCCCTGTCTCGGTTCGTTTTCCCAGCCAGGGAGCGGACACACCTCCCAGGGTCAGCGCCTCCGCTCGCTGGCGAGGCCAGGGAACCGGTGGACGGCGACAATGGCCTGGAACCCTTCCGATCCTCTCACTCGTTTGGGTCCGAAGCAGCGGGGCTTGTCCTCTTTTGGATCACGAACCGTTGTAGGTGTTTGATTGAAAAAAATACATGTTGACACACACACAGAGGTCCGCACGCACTGCACGGAAGCTCACGCTTCAAAAGACACATTTCGGGTGGGAAGATGCGACGGCCAAGATTCTTCCGGCACCCCCACCCCCAGCCCCCAGCCCATGGTTCTGGGTTCGTGCTCTCTTTTACACCCACGGGTAAGGGGGTGGGGCGTGCATCTGGAGGTTTTGTGTCACGAGCCCAGCCTGGACACCATTCGTAGGGGCGAGGATCAGCCAGCGCGGGGCTCGGACCCTGGGCGGCGCATCCCGTGTGTCGGAGTGGGCTGCGCGTCCTCAGGACCACCCACCTCTGCCTGGAGACAGTCGCGACTTCTTCCACGACCTTTCCCCAGGAATCAAGCTTTTCCAGAAGCGTGTACGGGTCTCCCCCCAGCACCCCTCCAACACACAAACTTGAAACAACAGACTTTCTTTTTTTCTGAGGGAGGGGACGGTTTGGGCATCCAGAAGTACCTTTTTCTTGTGGCAGGGCAGTGAGAACTACCCGTAGCATCAAGGTTTAACCCTCCGCCACAGGCAGGCGTCCCTTCCACAACTCAGGCCCTTTGCTCGAATGTAGAGAAGATGCAGAGGCGGGTGCTGCCTCGCCCAGGAGGGGGCGGAGGCCCCTTGGGGGCCAGGCGGGGACCCCGCGGTCTCCGGGGGCTCAGGGAAAGCAACATGCCGCTCGCCAGGTCGTGGGCCTCCTTCCCCAGCCCTGGCGGAGACTCCGGCGGTGGAACCGGCGCGCGAGACGGACCTAAGGTCGCCTTGGGACACACGGCGCCCCACGGGGAACAAAGGCCCGCTCCGCGCCCGGCGAGCACTCTCCCTTCTCGGGGCCCCTTCTGGTCCAAACGCGACCAGACCGGTGTGCGAGCCCCGCGTCGCGCTGGGGTGAGAGAGGAATAAAAACCCTTCTCTTCCCGGCTCTGCAAAATCGACGGGGTTGGCGTGGCTTTCGAAGAGCGAGCGGGAGTGAGCGGGCAATCCACCTGCTGCGAGAACGCCTTCCGGCGCCGGGACGCGCCGCCGCGGCGGGAAGCTTCCCCACCTCCGCCCCGCCGAACCCCGCGCGAGACCCCCGGCTTCCCCCGAGTCTTTCCGCGTTAGAAACCACCCAGAAATCAATCGCCCTTGATTTATAGTGCCCGCCTCGCGGCTGCAGGAGCCCCCAGAAGCCTTCAAAGTGGAGTAGTCCAGAGTTGATTTAAACCGGGAAGTCTATTGCTCGGCATCCACATGTGTGTGTACACACACCCAATAAGAAACCTGACTTTTTACTTTACAACGTGCGAATACAATATAGTTGGAAGCTCTCGCAGCGAGGCCCGTTTATGTGGCCGTATTGTGTTTAATGTGCGAGCGCCCGCCGCTGCCACCAGGACCCAAGCATCACCCCAGAACCGCGGCGGGAGCACGTCAGCCCTGGGCTCCCGGCGCCGGCTCCAGAGGCCGGGAAGCCGAAGAGCGTCCCCCTTCCCGCCTCTGTCTCCCACCCGCCCACCACTCCCCATCGGTAGCTCCTTGGCCGCTGTTGCCAGGAAGGCTTAGACGTTCTGCCCGGGAAGTCAGAGCCCCGCTTAAGGGTCCCCCCGCGGTGGACACCCGAGTCCTCGCTTCCCGGGCCAGGTCCCAGCGGCAGGAGGGGCGCTGGCAGGAGCAGCAGCCGCGTCCGGGAGGCAGGCGTCCTGGCCGCCTTCCGCCTCCCAGGGGGCTCTCTCCCAGGCCGCCTTACAGGGGTGGGGGTGGGGTACTCAAAGCGAGCTGACTTTCCCCTTCCTCCCGTTTCTCCAGAAAAATGGCCTTTCACACGCCACTTCCTTCTCTCTTTTCCTCTTGGGGCTGTTAAAGAAAGCCCCGACCCAGAAGATGGCTTTGGGTCTTCACATCTACCTGGAAACGTGGAGCTAGCCAACTGCTCCGTGACCCAAGAACGGAAAGGAAATCGGCTCCCAGGGGTCCCTGGACCTTTGGGGAAAGGCTGACTGCCTCTGTCACAATACTGGTCCCTTCTCCAGCTGGCCTCCATCCAGTTCCTGCAGAGGGCCACCCCCAGCCACAGACACTGCTCTCACCCACAAGGAGATTGCTGCGACCTCAGGCAACCCAAGGGACAGGGCCGCGCAGGGCACCGCGGAGAGCGAGGCAGAAACAGAGGGCTCCAAAACTGCCAACGATCTTGGGAAACGACTTAAAACTTGACATAAAATGAATAGCAGAAGTCACAGGGCACATCAGAGGCTTAATAGGCTTTTCCTTCATTTTACAGTTTAGCAGGGCTTTTGTTTAGAATCGAACATGGGAGAGGGCATCCGAATTTTTTGTGGCTTAAGATTTTTAGAAATCTTCACAGCAAAAAAAAAACCTTCATTAGGGGCCACAGGTTGGAGACAGAGGCAGATCTTCCAGATGCCAGAGAACCTTCCAGATTCTGCTGGGAGTGAAAGCTGAGAATCAGCTCTGGCTCAGGCCAGCCCCCCATCTCACCCGTCAGCTTCCCCTGGCCAGGGAGAGGCTTCCTGGGGCCTGGTGAGAGGGAAGCGGAGAAGGAGGTGTCGGGAGGGTGGCCCCGTGGGCCCCAGAAGCCTGGGTTCTTCATGGCAGTAAATGAAATAGGTATAAAGCTCATAAAACATCCTAAGATAGGTGAGTATGGAGAGATGGGCGAGTCGCACGTCGGGGAGAGGAAAAACAATGGCTTCATCAAAGCACCTTAAGTGACCTGACCCCAAGTTAGAATGGTTTAACGTTTTTATTAGGAGAAGAGCTGGAGGACCAGAGCGTTTCTTGCTGTAAAACTGACTTCTCGGGCACTCGTGTGTTGTGCGATGTGGCATTACATCAACCTCCTTCTAGCTCAAGATGTAAATGAAGGCAGGGATGTATTCAGACTCCTCTGTCTGCCAGCAATCTCCCTCGGGTTGCTAACACTGAGGAGGAAACAGTAGGAGAAGTGGGGCTATAAAAACAAATCAAGAGCTCTAACTTGACCTGATCACTGGTATTTATTTAATGGGAAAATCATTATTTTCTTTTCCAACATATGTCTGATCATTAAGCAAAAAGAAAGGAAAATAACTATCAATGTGCCACTTCAGAAACACAAACATTTGCTAGCCTTTTCATTCTATTGATGTTCTTTTAATATATGTACTTATGATGAATCTTGTGCTTAAGTATTAATAGCCCAGAAAGCAGTTCTGAATTGAAGCTTTATTTATTTATTTTTTAATAAGTCTCAATCAGATGGAGAACAGAGGTGAAACTGTTGTCACACATAAAAATATGAATTAAATTGCTTCTTTTTGGACGGATCTTTAACATTGACTTGACCATACGGACACTGCAAAAGAAACAAAACAAGTTATAGCTGACTTACTGAACAGCCACCTTGGTCTTGCAGTGAGGAGACTGCTGATACTGTTCTTCTGTATTAACTGCTCCACCGCCTAAGATTAAGAGGAGGATGGCAATGTTTGCCAAATGGTCCTAATTAGGGTCCAAGAATCACTTCCTAAATGCATCCTTCCAACTTGAAGAATTTTACCATCAAAACCTCATCTTTCAAAAAACTCTCCAGTCAGTTCTCAATTCAGGTAAAGCTCTTTAGGTGTTTGATTCAAACCAGCAAATGGCACAGACAGGAACATGCATAAAAGTGCAGGCTTAAGTTTTCAATACTGGATACTGTTCATACAAGCATTTAGTGTTGATTCCTTGATTATCAGTAAAGGCAAATAACAACTTCTTGCCCCCAAACATACAAAGTGGTCCATAAACAGAGGGTATCTGTTTATCATCTTAACTGCATAACAGTTTCCTTACTGGTATGCTTTAAAACTAGCAGGGAAGAACCCATTCCCTTTCTTGGGTTGCCCCATAACATCGAGGTTAGGAGAAGAGCTGGAGGACCAGAGCGTTTCTTGCTGTAAAACTGACTTCTCGGGCACTCGTGTGTTGTGCGATGTGGCATTACATCAACCTCCTTCTAGCTCAAGATGTAAATGAAGGCAGGGATGTATTCAGACTCCTCTGTCTGCCAGCAATCTCCCTCGGGTTGCTAACACTGAGGAGGAAACAGTAGGAGAAGTGGGGCTATAAAAACAAATCAAGAGCTCTAACTTGACCTGATCACTGGTATTTATTTAATGGGAAAATCATTATTTTCTTTTCCAACATATGTCTGATCATTAAGCAAAAAGAAAGGAAAATAACTATCAATGTGCCACTTCAGAAACACAAACATTTGCTAGCCTTTTCATTCTATTGATGTTCTTTTAATATATGTACTTATGATGAATCTTGTGCTTAAGTATTAATAGCCCAGAAAGCAGTTCTGAATTGAAGCTTTATTTATTTATTTTTTAATAAGTCTCAATCAGATGGAGAACAGAGGTGAAACTGTTGTCACACATAAAAATATGAATTAAATTGCTTCTTTTTGGACGGATCTTTAACATTGACTTGACCATACGGACACTGCAAAAGAAACAAAACAAGTTATAGCTGACTTACTGAACAGCCACCTTGGTCTTGCAGTGAGGAGACTGCTGATACTGTTCTTCTGTATTAACTGCTCCACCGCCTAAGATTAAGAGGAGGATGGCAATGTTTGCCAAATGGTCCTAATTAGGGTCCAAGAATCACTTCCTAAATGCATCCTTCCAACTTGAAGAATTTTACCATCAAAACCTCATCTTTCAAAAAACTCTCCAGTCAGTTCTCAATTCAGGTAAAGCTCTTTAGGTGTTTGATTCAAACCAGCAAATGGCACAGACAGGAACATGCATAAAAGTGCAGGCTTAAGTTTTCAATACTGGATACTGTTCATACAAGCATTTAGTGTTGATTCCTTGATTATCAGTAAAGGCAAATAACAACTTCTTGCCCCCAAACATACAAAGTGGTCCATAAACAGAGGGTATCTGTTTATCATCTTAACTGCATAACAGTTTCCCTTACTGGTATGCTTTAAAAAGGCTAGCAGGGAAGAACCCATTCCCCCCCTTTTTTTTTGCTTAAAATAGGGGCAGATTACACAGCTACTTCATCTTAATCAGTGAGCATAGAGATATATAGTCACTGAAATATATACATCTGAGGAAATATACAGCACTGAGTGTGGGGTAGCAGGTATCATGGCTATTTTAAACACAGAGTACAAAACAGTCACAGAAAAGCAGGAAGGGAGGGGGAGAAATAATAATAATACAGAAGGAAGAAGAGAAGGAGGAGACAGGAGAAGGGAAGGAAATAAGGAGGTGAAAGGGGGGATGGGAGGAGGAAATCATTATCATCCAAAAAAAGAAAACCTACCTATCAATGTTGGACAAGTATCTATTTATTCACCTAAAAATGAAAAGTAAATGCTTCCTGGGATCTAGTCTGCAATACTCTGGATGTTTTTTCCTGCCGTCTTTGAACCTGCCTAGTGAATATGCCTTATTTGAAACCTCATGAAATTCTCCTTACAATAAAAGAACGCCCATGAATTTCCAATCATGGCAAGGAACCTATACTCAATGGTGAAATGTTACAAAGTTCCATTAACTTTAAAGGTCCTCTGTTGATCCTAAGCACTTCACTGTCCTGGGTTGGGGTAGCTTGTGAAAAGTACACCCCAGGTCTATTTAGCATTTTTATTTGACTTGTTTTGGTATTTACGAAGTCACAGAAGCACAGCAAACCGCTGCTGTACTTTGTGCGGAATTGGTACTCACGTGCCGGCAGGCTGAGCCGCAGCATTTACCTCTCTGCAAGTGGGCCAGCTGGGTGAACACCACGTAACCGGTAGCTGGGTCCAGGTAGTGTAGTTGACCAGCCTGAAGAGTAATGAAATCAAACAATTCATTCATCTCAAAATTCATCATATCTCCTCACCATAATTCCCAACCATAAAATACGGCAACCTTTTTCTTAACAAATTAAGTCAGTTCTCAATTCAGGTAAAGCTCTTTATTTACAACAAAAAGGCAGGAACATATGCTTAAGTTTTCAATACTGGATACTGTTCATACAAGCATTTAGTGTTGATTCCTTGATTATCAGTAAAGGCAAATAACAACTTCTTGCCCCAAACATACAAAGTGGTCCATAAACAGAGGGTATCTGTTTATCATCTTAACTGCATAACAGTTTCCCTTACTGGTATGCTTTAAAAAGGCTAGCAGGGAAGAACCCATTCCCCCCCTTTTTTTTTGCTTAAAATAGGGGCAGATTACACAGCTACTTCATCTTAATCAGTGAGCATAGAGATATATAGTCACTGAAATATATACATCTGAGGAAATATACAGCACTGAGTGTGGGGTAGCAGGTATCATGGCTATTTTAAACACAGAGTACAAAACAGTCACAGAAAAGCAGGAAGGGAGGGGGAGAAATAATAATAATACAGAAGGAAGAAGAGAAGGAGGAGACAGGAGAAGGGAAGGAAAAAAGGAGGGAAGGGAGGATGGGAGGAGGGAAATCATTATCATCAAAAAAAAGAAAACCTACCTATCAATGTTGGACAAGTATCTATTTATTCACCTAAAAATGAAAAGTAAATGCTTCCTGGGATCTAGTCTGCAATACTCTGGATGTTTTTTCCTGCCGTCTTTGAACCTGCCTAGTGAATATGCCTTATTTGAAACCTCATGAAATTCTCCTTACAATAAAAGAACGCCCATGAATTTCCAATCATGGCAAGGAACCTATACTCAATGGTGAAATGTTACAAAGTTCCATTAACTTTAAAGGTCCTCTGTTGATCCTAAGCACTTCACTGTCCTGGGTTGGGGTAGCTTGTGAAAAGTACACCCCAGGTCTATTTAGCATTTTTATTTGACTTGTTTTGGTATTTACGAAGTCACAGAAGCACAGCAAACCGCTGCTGTACTTTGTGCGGAATTGGTACTCACGTGCCGGCAGGCTGAGCCGCAGCATTTACCTCTCTGCAAGTGGGCCAGCTGGGTGAACACCACGTAACCGGTAGCTGGGTCCAGGTAGTGTAGTTGACCAGCCTGAAGAGTAATGAAATCAAACAATTCATTCATCTCAAAATTCATCATATCTCCTCACCATAATTCCCAACCATAAAATACGGCAACCTTTTTTCTTTAAACAATATTAAACTTCTTCCCAGCAATTTTCGTGGCACTTGCAATTAAGGACTGAATGCATTCCAACATTATACATAGTCCACCTTTATGACATGAGGAGAAAATATAGTTCGAGAAAAATGAGTAGTTGATGGAAAAACAAGAACTCCTCTATACCCAATAACGATGCAGCCACTTCTCAGGGATTTTTCATTCAGTTTCTAGGTAACAAGTTTAATAACGGGTGATTTAATGACTTTAAGAGCATAAGAGGCTGAAAATGAACTTTCACTCAGAAGTTGCAGTTGCAATTTCAGTACTTAAAATATGCGGATAATGATTTAAACTTACAGAAAAGGTGCTAATCAAAACCAACGGTCCTTATGGAAAAAGTACGGCCTTCGCTATTATTGAACACTTTCGCTTACCTTCACGATATGCCACTCCCCTGGACACTTTGCACTGTTTTTTCTCTCTCTCTCTCTCTTTGGAATGTTGTCAGTACCATTTTTAAGCAAAATAAAAGTATTGTTTTAACATATTAACGCTCGCTGTGTCACAAGTTTGATCAAAAGCAGCTTTCACTACCATCCCTCAGATATTGGGACGCATACTCGACTTATCGATACTCTCAAACATGACTTTAAGAAGTCGTCCCAGGTATCCCATGGATGTGGGCCACGTGGGTGATAGCATTTCACCTTGAGATTTTAACTATTTCTTTTCATATTGGAGTGCAGCTGATTAATAATATTGTCAGAGGGGGGACTTCCGTGATGGTTCAGAGGCTGGAACTCTGAGCTCCCAATGCAGGGAACCTGAGTTCGATCCCTGATGAGGGAATTAGATCCCACATGCCAGATCCCAAATGCAGCAACAAGAGTCCCCCATGCCACAACTAAGACGGTGCACAGCCAAATAAATAAATATTTAAAACAAAACAAAACAAACAAAAAACACAATGGGATGGCTTCAGGTGAACAGCAAAGAGACTCATTCACACATATACATGTATCCGGGCATGCGTGCTCTGTCCTGTCCAGCTCTTTGCCACCATGGACGGCAGCCACCAGGCTCCTCTGTCTGTGGGATTCTCCAGGCAGGAATGCTGGCGTGGGCTGCTGTGCCCTCCTCCAGGGGTCTTCCCCGCCCAGGGGTCACACCCGCGTCTCCTGGGTCTCCTGGACGGCAGGTTAGCGCCACAGGAAGCCCACATGTGGATCCTTTCTCCGAAACTCCCCTCCCACCCAGGCTGTCACAAACACTGATTGTTCTGTTTTCCGCACAGCAGCGCGCACATGCTGATCCCCAACGGCCTCTGCCCTCTGGCAACCCTAAATCCATTCTCTCAGTCTGTGGGCCTGTGTCTGTTTCGTAAATAAGGTTGTGTCATTTTTTTAGATTCTGCATAAAATGGATGTCCTGCGATCGTCCTCGTTCTCTGCCTGGCGGACTTGACCCAGTACAGCCCCCTCCAGGTCCGCCCAGGCTGCCGCCCATCCTGCTGCTGCATTCTTTTCAATCAGCCTCGAAAGTCTGCAGGGGAACTTTCTCCTGGGCTCTGCCCATAGCCTTTCACCAGGCAGCAGCTGTACCCGCTGTGCAGAGCTTCTGCATTAAATTACATGCGACGCATCAGTGTCTCCCAACACATTTGTGTGCGTGCCACAGATGACTTCTTCGGAGAGTCTTTTCCTTAATGGCTGACTATTTTGTTGTGGTTCAGCTTTTAATCCACTATGTTTCATAAATGAAGTGAGGAGCAAAAAGACAACAAGAGCTCGCGTCTAGGCCTCCTCTAACACCACAAGAGCAGCAGAAACTCCACAGTCGAGTCCCAAGGCCAGTCTGAGGAGCTTCCGAAATCCTTGGGGTCACAGAAGCAGATGACATGAAGCCTGAGGTACCAAACTCTACGTCAGAATGACCGATTGCCAAGACCTCACTTCTTTAGTTCTTCATACAAAGTCTGCGCTGAAGGACTAGGAAGAAAAACCAAAGAATGCTGGTACCTGTGTTAGCAGACTTCTTTACACCTTTTTTTTTTTTTTATGGCCACTCCTATTGGTCTTTCATTTATTTCCATCTTTGTTCTTTTGGCCCATGTGGGCTCCCATCGCAGTGGCCTCTGTCGCTGCAGAGCACCGGCTCTGGGCGCATGTGCTCCAGAGCTCTGGTTCGTAATTGGACACATCGGTCCAGCCGTTCCACGGCACGTGGGATCCTCCCAGGCCAGGAATCGAACTGGCACCTCTTACACTGCAAGACCATGTCGTTACCCACTGGACTGCCAGGGAAGCCTTCTTTCCACTTTTCATAGCTGGGGGCCTTCTTGAGAGCAATTACCTGGAACCTGGGAGCCTCACAGCCTGCTCTCCTGCTTCTCATGTCGATGGGGAAACTCTGAGCTCACTGGCTGCCCAGACAAACTTCCTCTGTCCTCAGAACACGAGCCTTGGGTCATGGTGGCACCAGACAGCAGGGCGAGGCTGCTGGCAGAGAACAGGAGGCACAGGGACACAGATCCGCATGGTAAGAGAGCTGTCTGCCTGAGGAGTGGATGAAGGACCACTGTGGGGGCGCGAGTTGCTGAACACCAGAAACAACACGCGCGTTGTCGGGTTTACTCATGGGCTCCCGGACAGTCATCAGCTGTGATGCTGACACTGATGGACTTCCTGTGACAGATGAAGCTTCCTCCTGAGGCTGATGGAGCCCATCTTTCCAGGCCACTGGTGTTTGTTCTCTAGAGAATGACACTTTCTGCACCTATGTGCCACACTTACATGGTGCAGTATGGGAACAAATGACACATGTTATTTTAAAGAGTATAAATAAGAACAATAAAACCTGCCAGTCATCTGCTAAAGAGTCTCTGACCAGAATGTTCAACACCGGGAAGAATCAGGCAGTGGGTCTCAGTGTCTCCTAACTACCTGTGGAAGAAAGTCACATAATCTATCGTCCTTCTCTGCTCCCTTGGCTCAAGCTCAGACCAGATAACACCAGTCCTGTTAAGTCTGAGGAGCCAAAGGAAAGGTGATGGCTGAGTACCAAACTCGTCAGAATGACCGATTGCCAAGACCTCACTTCTTTAGTTCTTCATACAAAGTCTGCGCTGAAGGACTAGGAAGAAAAACCAAAGAATGCTGGTACCTGTGTTAGCAGACTTCTTTACACCTTTTTTTTTTTTTTATGGCCACTCCTATTGGTCTTTCATTTATTTCCATCTTTGTTCTTTTGGCCCATGTGGGCTCCCATCGCAGTGGCCTCTGTCGCTGCAGAGCACCGGCTCTGGGCGCATGTGCTCCAGAGCTCTGGTTCGTAATTGGACACATCGGTCCAGCCGTTCCACGGCACGTGGGATCCTCCCAGGCCAGGAATCGAACTGGCACCTCTTACACTGCAAGACCATGTCGTTACCCACTGGACTGCCAGGGAAGCCTTCTTTCCACTTTTCATAGCTGGGGGCCTTCTTGAGAGCAATTACCTGGAACCTGGGAGCCTCACAGCCTGCTCTCCTGCTTCTCATGTCGATGGGGAAACTCTGAGCTCACTGGCTGCCCAGACAAACTTCCTCTGTCCTCAGAACACGAGCCTTGGGTCATGGTGGCACCAGACAGCAGGGCGAGGCTGCTGGCAGAGAACAGGAGGCACAGGGACACAGATCCGCATGGTAAGAGAGCTGTCTGCCTGAGGAGTGGATGAAGGACCACTGTGGGGCGCGAGTTGCTGAACACCAGAAACAACACGCGTTGTCGGGTTTACTCATGGGCTCCCGGACAGTCATCAGCTGTGATGCTGACACTGATGGACTTCCTGTGACAGATGAAGCTTCCTCCTGAGGCTGATGGAGCCCATCTTTCCAGGCCACTGGTGTTTGTTCTCTAGAGAATGACACTTTCTGCACCTATGTGCCACACTTACATGGTGCAGTATGGGAACAAATGACACATGTTATTTTAAAGAGTATAAATAAGAACAATAAAACCTGCCAGTCATCTGCTAAAGAGTCTCTGACCAGAATGTTCAACACCGGGAAGAATCAGGCAGTGGGTCTCAGTGTCTCCTAACTACCTGTGGAAGAAAGTCACATAATCTATACGTCTCCTTCTCTGCTCCCTTGGCTCAAGCTCAGACCAGATAACACCAGTCCTGTTAAGTACTGGTCACCTGCTGCTATTAAACAGGCTACTTTTATATCTTTTTTTTTGTATCTTTATCATAGAACTCACTTGTTTTTTCAGGATGATATAAATATAAACATGCTACCTTTAAACTAAGTCTAAGCATAGTAAAAATCAGAGACATCACTTTGCTAACAAAGGCCCATACAGTCAAAGCTATTGTTTTTTCCAGTAGTCATGTATAGATGTGAGTAGACCATAAAGAAGGCTGAAATGAAAATGAAGCATTAGTCACTCAGTCGTGCCTGGCTCTGCGAACCCATGGGCTGCAGCCCGCTAGGCTCCTCTGTCCATAGGATGCTCCGGGCAAGACTACAGGAGCGGGTTGTCATTCCCTTCTCCAAGAGATTTTCCTGATGCAGGAATCAAACTCAGGCCTCTTGCACTGCAGGCAGATTCTTTACCAGCAGAAATCAGGGAAGCTGGTAGCTACCAAGGAAATAGGAAGAAGGCTGAGCACCGAAGAACTGATGCTTTTCAATTGTGGTGCTGGAGAATACTCTTAAGGGTCTCTCGAACAGCAAGGGGATCAAACCAGTCAATCCTAAAGAAAATCAACTCTGAATATCCATTGGTAGGACTGATGCTGAAACTGAAGCTCCAATATTTTGGCCACCTGATGCAAAGAGGCAACCCACTGGAAAAGAACCTGATGCTGGGAAACACTGAGGGCAGGAGGAGAGGGAACGGCAGAGGATGAGATGGTTGGATGGCATCATTGATTCAAAGGACATGAATTGGACCAAACTCTGAGAGATAGTAAAGGACAGGGAAGCCTGGCCTGCTGCAGTCCATGGGGTCCCAAAGAGATGGACATGAGCGACAGACTGGACATCAACAGTAACAGTCTAAGATGCTAGAAAGCTGAGGGGAGGTGATGACTTTCAATTTTGGTGCTAACAAACAACTGACAAATGCCCATACAAGAAAACACAGCTCAGTGTTGTCTGAAACCAGAATTTTTTAAAGAGTATAAATAAGAACAATAAAACCTGCCAGTCATCTGCTAAAGAGTCTCTGACCAGAATGTTCAACACCGGGAAGAATCAGGCAGTGGGTCTCAGTGTCTCCTAACTACCTGTGGAAGAAAGTCACATAATCTATACGTCTCCTTCTCTGCTCCCTTGGCTCAAGCTCAGACCAGATAACACCAGTCCTGTTAAGTACTGGTCACCTGCTGCTATTAAACAGGCTACTTTTATATCTTTTTTTTTGTATCTTTATCATAGAACTCACTTGTTTTTTCAGGATGATATAAATATAAACATGCTACCTTTAAACTAAGTCTAAGCATAGTAAAAATCAGAGACATCACTTTGCTAACAAAGGCCCATACAGTCAAAGCTATTGTTTTTTCCAGTAGTCATGTATAGATGTGAGTAGACCATAAAGAAGGCTGAAATGAAAATGAAGCATTAGTCACTCAGTCGTGCCTGGCTCTGCGAACCCATGGGCTGCAGCCCGCTAGGCTCCTCTGTCCATAGGATGCTCCGGGCAAGACTACAGGAGCGGGTTGTCATTCCCTTCTCCAAGAGATTTTCCTGATGCAGGAATCAAACTCAGGCCTCTTGCACTGCAGGCCGATTCTTTACCAGCAGAAATCAGGAAGCTGGTAGCTACCAAGGAAATAGGAAGAAGGCTGAGCACCGAAGAACTGATGCTTTTCAATTGTGGTGCTGGAGAATACTCTTAAGGGTCTCTCGAACAGCAAGGGGATCAAACCAGTCAATCCTAAAGAAAATCAACTCTGAATATCCATTGGTAGGACTGATGCTGAAACTGAAGCTCCAATATTTTGGCCACCTGATGCAAAGAGGCAACCCACTGGAAAAGAACCTGATGCTGGGAAACACTGAGGGCAGGAGGAGAGGGAACGGCAGAGGATGAGATGGTTGGATGGCATCATTGATTCAAAGGACATGAATTGGACCAAACTCTGAGAGATAGTAAAGGACAGGGAAGCCTGGCCTGCTGCAGTCCATGGGGTCCCAAAGAGATGGACATGAGCGACAGACTGGACATCAACAGTAACAGTCTAAGATGCTAGAAAGCTGAGGGGAGGTGATGACTTTCAATTTTGGTGCTAACAAACAACTGACAAATGCCCATACAAGAAAACACAGCTCAGTGTTGTCTGAAAAGAATGTAGACGCCTGATGATAGTTTCCTTTGTGCTCCGAGAGCAGAGGACGAAAGGATGGTAGCAAAAATTAAATGAAGAGGTTCATCGTTTGTTTTCATTATTGAAATCATCCATGGCAGTGATTAACTGGGGCTGCACATAAACACACAGATATTTTCCTGTGACTTTTCAGATCCTTTAGCTCCTCCATCAATGCCTCACACCCTTCCTCCAACCTCCAACACACACACACACTCCACTGAAACACTTATTTTCCTGGGACCAGAGTTCAGTTCCGACACTGATCAGAAAGGAGTCGCACTCATACTCAGGACCGAAACACATTAACTCTTCGCTGACAAGAGGAAACTGCGGCCAGGTTTTCAGCCGAAAAGGTCAGACCCGGGCTCGAGCGCGCTGTCAGAGGCCTGACACTGGACTGCACCGGCCACCACCTACCTCCAGCCGGGTCGGCGGCACGCAGGCGTACAGACACCCAGGGCTGCGGGGGAGGGAATGGACGACGAAGAGGACGGGGCTTCCGGCGCAGGCGCACTGCCCCCGGGTGCGCGGTCCGGGCGGGGTGGGGTGCGTGGGCAGGCGGGGCCTCACTGCGCAGGCGCACAGCCCCGGGTGCGCGGTCCGGGCGGGGTGGGGTGCGTGGGCGGGCGGGGCCTCACTGCGCAGGCGCACAGCCCCCGGGTGCGCGGTCCGGGCGGGGCGACGGGGCGGGGCCTCGGGGCGACGGGGCGGGGCCTCACCTCGCACGCCGCCGCGTGCAGCTCCGCGATCTTCCGCTCCGCCGCGGTTAACTCTAGGCTCCCCGGGCGCCTCGCCGCTTCCTCCGGCCGGCCCTGCGAATCGGGCCCGGAGCCGCCGCGGTCTCCCTGCGAAGCGGAGCAGACGGTGAAGCCGAGGCGCGGTCGGAACCCTGCTCCGGCACGGGGCGGCCCTGGCGGCAGGGCGGCGGGCCGCTGCCTCCCGAGCGCGGACGCTGGGACCCGCCAGGCCGCCGTGGCCGCCATGGCCGCCGCCGGAGGGGGCGGGGCGCCGGGCCGTGGGGCGGTCCGTCCGGCGCCCGCCGGGCCTGGCCGGGCTCCGGTCTTCGGACCCCAGCCGGGACCCCGGGCCCGCCCTCCGACCCTTGACCCTCGAGCCTCCCTGTGGCCTTGGACCTCAGCCCCCAACCCCCACCTTTGCCTTTGGGACCCCGACCCCAGCCCTGACCTCCGGCTCCTCCCGCTGGCCCTGAACCCCACCTGTCTACCCCACACCCGGATCTCGACCCTCCGGGACCCGCCCTCCGGCTCTGGTCCCCGACGCCCACCCGCTGGCCTCGGCCCTCCGGACCCCCACCTCCTTCCGACCCCAGCCCCCGGCCCTGGACGCCACCCTCCGCTTCCGAGCTTGGCCCTGGGGACCCCGGCCTTCCGCAGCCCCTGCGGCCTGCCCCGGAGATGAAGTGGACCTCGGGCAGCCGAGCGGGCTCCCCCAGGACGCAGGGACGGGGAAGAAGGTGCCTTCTCTGGCCTCGGGCCCTCCGCTCCAAGTTTTCCATAGGGCCCTCGGAGAGGACACGTAGACCGTTCATCTCCTGTCAAAGGAGCCCTGGGATCTTGCAGCATAATCGCCACAATTGATAAGATGCCAGGAAGGGATCAGAGCCCCCCAGGTTTGTTTATAGATCAGGTTGGCTCATCCTGAAAGAGGTTGAGTATGTACAGGTGCTGAGTGCTCCGAGGGAAGCTGGGAGGGCAGCCCTTGCAGCCTGGTTCTTCGGACCAGACTAACAGGAGGAACCAAAAACCGGAACTGGCCTTATGTTTCCTATCTGAAAGATGAGGGAAGGCTGTCCTGCTACTCCCCACAAAACTGACTTTGAGAAAATTTGCACCAAATCCAGGAGTAACCACCCCTGCCTCTTACTCAGCCTGTGTTCCAGGCTGGAAGAGGAGCGGCTTTGTAAGTGTTCTTGCCTCCTTGAGGAGCTGAGGGGCGGCATGGATCCCTGGAGACGAGCAGTTGTTGAGTGGTCCGGGAGAAGGACCACACAGGACCATCCCTAGCCCTCTTCGGCATCTGCGTTTACCTGGTAACCCTGTGATTACATTTAGATTCTCTCAGTGGTTGCTGACTGAGATGACCCTATGGGTCCCTTTGTAAATATCATACTGAATTAATAAATTAGAATCCTGGTAGCTCAGACACTAAAGAATCTGTTTACAGTGCAGGAGACCTGGGTTCAATTCCTGGTTGGAGATCTCTTGGAGAAGGGAATGGCAGCTTACTCCAGTGTTCTTGCCTGGATGATTCAGTGGGCATACCATGGGGTTGCAAGGAGGTGGACATCGACTGAGCAAATAACACTTTCACCTTCTGTAAATCTTCTTTTGTGTTAGGATAATAAATTAGTTAACCAGGCTCTGAAGACTGCTTCGTTAATCTGAGACAGTTTAAAATCTGGAAGGCTGAAGAGGGACCCTCCTCAACCGTGACCATAAAAGGGAATTCACCATAAATCAGCTGTGTGTTTGTGGGGTTTTGCCAAACCATATTCTCAAAATTTTCTCAAAGTTCTGATTGATTGCATTGTTTTTAAAGTTGAGCGTAAATACCTGTTCATAGTTTGTGACATTAATTCAAAGGATAGACTCCAAATTTTACAGAAATGAAGTAGACTAGACCAGGTTTATTAGACAATAAATCTTCCTCTGGGAAGAGTTGATACTGGTTTGTGAGACTCTTGCTTTGGTGGGTGAGGGACAGGTGTGAGAAAGCTGAGGAGCAAGGGAGCCCTGGGATCTTGCAGCATAATCGCCACAATTGATAAGATGCCAGGAAGGGATCAGAGCCCCCCAGGTTTGTTTATAGATCAGGTTGGCTCATCCTGAAAGAGGTTGAGTATGTACAGGTGCTGAGTGCTCGAGGGAAGCTGGGAGGGCAGCCCTTGCAGCCTGGTTCTTCGGACCAGACTAACAGGAGGAACCAAAAACCGGAACTGGCCTTATGTTTCCTATCTGAAAGATGAGGGAAGGCTGTCCTGCTACTCCCCACAAAACTGACTTTGAGAAAATTTGCACCAAATCCAGGAGTAACCACCCCTGCCTCTTACTCAGCCTGTGTTCCAGGCTGGAAGAGGAGCGGCTTTGTAAGTGTTCTTGCCTCCTTGAGGAGCTGAGGGGCGGCATGGATCCCTGGAGACGAGCAGTTGTTGAGTGGTCCGGGAGAAGGACCACACAGGACCATCCCTAGCCCTCTTCGGCATCTGCGTTTACCTGGTAACCCTGTGATTACATTTAGATTCTCTCAGTGGTTGCTGACTGAGATGACCCTATGGGTCCCTTTGTAAATATCATACTGAATTAATAAATTAGAATCCTGGTAGCTCAGACACTAAAGAATCTGTTTACAGTGCAGGAGACCTGGGTTCAATTCCTGGTTGGAGATCTCTTGGAGAAGGGAATGGCAGCTTACTCCAGTGTTCTTGCCTGGATGATTCAGTGGGCATACCATGGGGTTGCAAGGAGGTGGACATCGACTGAGCAAATAACACTTTCACCTTCTGTAAATCTTCTTTTGTGTTAGGATAATAAATTAGTTAACCAGGCTCTGAAGACTGCTTCGTTAATCTGAGACAGTTTAAAATCTGGAAGGCTGAAGAGGGACCCTCCTCAACCGTGACCATAAAAGGGAATTCACCATAAATCAGCTGTGTGTTTGTGGGGTTTTGCCAAACCATATTCTCAAAATTTTCTCAAAGTTCTGATTGATTGCATTGTTTTTAAAGTTGAGCGTAAATACCTGTTCATAGTTTGTGACATTAATTCAAAGGATAGACTCCAAATTTTACAGAAATGAAGTAGACTAGACCAGGTTTATTAGACAATAAATCTTCCTCTGGGAAGAGTTGATACTGGTTTGTGAGACTCTTGCTTTGGTGGGTGAGGGACAGGTGTGAGAAAGCTGAGGAGCAAGGGAGATGCTCCTCACAGGAGGATTAGCAGTTCTGTACTCTGGTCAGGCCAGAAGTCTACATACACATGGGCTTAGAGATAGAACTAGGGTACTTTGTTCCAAGGTCACATTCCTAGCGATGATGCTGTGTTGTAAGTGTGTAAGGTATGCCCAGGGGTTCCCAGGTGGCTCAGTGGTAAAGAACCCGCCTGCCAATGCAGGAGACACAGGTTCAATCCCTGGGTCGGAAAGATCCCCTGGAGGAGGAAGTGGCAACCAACTCCAGTGTTCTTGCCCGAAGAACCCCACGGACAGAGGTGCCTGGTGGGCTGCAGTCCGTGGGGCCGCAAAGAGTTGGGCTCGACTGAGTCCTGTGCACTGACACTTGGCAATTAAAGTGGTTTCCAACGGCAAATGAATCCGTGGTTTTTCGTTCTGAAATCTATAATCCTTAACTCATGGACAGACATGAAATTCTAAAATTCACATGCCTTTCAAATTGGAAAATCCTACATATTAGTAGTTGCAACAAACTACCTTAAAAACTGGGTGATAAAGACGTTAACTCTGAGGCTACGCCCTGAGCCAAGCTCAGAAAAGCGGCCTCGGTCGACTGCGAGGGTCGTCTGCTGCCTCTTCACGAGCTGTGAACGCGTTGCTCTGCTCACGGGTGGGGATGGGGATGGGGGTTGCAGGGCGTGGCACTGGGCTCAGGGCCACCCCCAGCCTTACCGCCCTGACGCTGTCTGTCTGTCTGGCACGGTTCTGGGCGCGACGGTGTGCGTGATGCTTTTCAGGTGGCCGGAGTGTGTCACCGCGAGTCCCACCATGGCTCCACAGACATGGCATTTCACTCTCAATCCTCATGATTGAGCGCAATTGTTACCGCCCCTGAGGTCACCCACAGGGCGTCTTTGTCTCCTGTCGTCGGACATCCAGGGGCACGCTTCGTTTCTCAGAGCTGGTCTTAGAAAATTCTTCAGGCAATTACAGACATTTCTGTTTGCAAGCCCTGCGCGTCTCGGCTGTCTTCACCAGGGTGCTTGCCCACCGGGGCTGCCTGTCCCGAACGCTCCTGCCCTCAGCTTCTCCCTCTTGCTCATTTTTACCTCCCGGAAGAGCTGCGGATGGGCTGCCGGACAGGAAGGAGTCTAGCTGTTTCAGGCCCTCCACCCTCGGCGTCCTTCTCTACTGAGCAGTAGACCAGCTGCTTCCCCACCGCCGGGGCGAGGAGCAGGCGTGACTGGAGGCTTGAAGCGGGGCCGCTCTGGAGTGCTTAGCTGACCGCTGGGGAGGCACTGGCCAGCCGCGTCTCACCACTTACTTCCTTTTAAAAAAAAAATCTGTTTATTCATCTTGCTGCATCGGATCTTTCGTTGTGTCCCACCGACTTCGTTGCTCTGTAACGTGTGGGATCTTAGTTCCCTGACGAGGGATTGAACGTGAGGCCCCTGCATTGCACAGTGGACTGTTAACCACTGGACCACCAGCAAAGTCCCGTCTCCTCCTTTAAAGGCACAGCTAATACAAAGATTGTCTTCAGATTTTCTTCTTACATCTCTGCATCCAGGTGACCAGCAAGTGCTCACTTGTTTTGCTTACCTGTGCCTCAAGCCGGCGCTCCTCTGGCTCTATCCTGGTTCTAGTTCAGCTGTTCTTTCTTTCCCCGTGGTGACTGCTGGAACGGAACAAAGAGCAAGGACGCACTCTGTATCAGGGCCCTCTGCTGAATGGCTGGAGACGGATCGTTTCTACATTGCCTGTGGTATTTATTCTGACAAAGATCTCCCTCATCTCCTCGGAGTGGTGAAGTTACACCGGTGTTTGAAGCCTCCGCCGCCTGGGCCCTCCTCAGTGAAGCCCTCCCTGACTGCTCACCTCGCGCGTCGCCCCCTCTGCAGACTGAGCTGGGCGGGCCGCCTCAGAGCGCCACGGTGTCCAACACGTGTCTCTGCATTTTCACTTTCTTATCGTTTGGCTTTGTGATTAGGATGGCTTTTTTATTGGCAACGCGTGAGGTCTTTAAGGGAAGAAGATTGTCTGGAGCGTCTCTTCTATCTCCAGCAGCACAAGTTCATAGGAAATGCTGAAAAAAAGGAATACTTGTTCGGATGAATGGATGAACAAATAACAGCAGCAAAATGCCACATCTGAATCACACAGTAGAGAAATGATCCAAGTGAACTTTCCCCTAGTATTTTATGGTGAAGAACCAGCACTGGTTTTATCAGCACATCCGTTAATCTCAGCCTCTTGTCCTGAGGGACAGCATCCTGAGAGGGTAACAAGCTAACTGTGATTTTCTTTGGCAATCTAGTAGTAGGTTTCCTGCAAACAGTCACTGAATTAACGCTAAGTGCAGGGTATGGGCTGCATTTCAAGTGAAGTCAGTGTGTTGACAGTGAAGTGCAGCCTTGTTAACCCTGAACAATCATTCCAATTACAAGCCCCGTGCCCACAGTCACTGTCACATAAAATATCCACACTAATTACCTCTAGCCCTTTTGTTATGCAACGACTGGAAATGAAACCTGCTCTTAAGGACACCCAGTCTTAACAGTGTATTTCCCAGAAAGAGTACCACTGAAGAGCCAGCAAGAACACGGTTCTATTTGCACTGTATTACAATACATGGATTAGCACTGTGCTTTTGGAATCCCACGGCCAGCCCCTGTTCTGTAGGGCTTTCCACACACCCGCGCACTGGCACAGAGATGTCGGTTAAGGTCGTCAACACAACCGACAAATCAGCGCCTTGTTCTCTGCACTCGTGGCTGCCTGAGGGAGAAAGGCCTGTCCACTGTTCCATGACCGCCCTGAAAGGCACACTGAGTTTCAGGTCAAATACCCGTGACATTGACATGTCTGGCTCGCCGGCTGAGTGTGATCCGTGTCAGGCTCTCCCCATGGTGGGCAGGAGGGACAAGCCTCAGTGAGCAGCACCGCACACATGCCTCTCGGGGTTCCTGCAGGTGTGAAATCAGTGCATCTGTGGAGTCCTGTGCAACACGGATCTTGTGCGTGCAGCTGAACTGCACACTTGCTGTACAAACGGTTGGATGTGTGTGATGGTGTGAGGACGTCATCACCACCCATTGCTCTCATGATGACAGGTTTCGGTAGCATTGTTGAAAGTAGCTTTGGATTTGTCTATGCTTGTGACTGTTTTGGCTTTTCCTGCATGGACTTTGAAGCTCTGTGAGGTGGGGCCTCAGTCCATGGGATGGTTATGTGCCCTTGAGTTGACCCGTGGCCGTTAGATAAAGCCCCTCTTTACTCCTGATACTTTTCTTTGTTCCGGAATCGGCTTTGTCTGTTGCCAGTATCAGCACTCCAGCTGTCTTAGCATGTGTTGTCATGGTACAGGTTTTCCCGTCCTTTCATTTGTGTCTTGAAAGTGTGTCTCTTTGGAGCATCATATAATTGGGTCTTTTTTATTTAAAAAAAATTTATTTATTTACGCCTCTTTGGGTCTTTGTTGTGGCGGGGGCTCACTTGTCCTGTGGCATGTGGGCTCTTAGTCCCCGACCAGGGATCCAACCTGTATCTCCTGTGTCGGAGGGCAGATGCTTAACCCCTAGACCACCAGGGATCCCTAGTTGGGTCTTTTTAAAAATCCAGCTGTACAGTCTCTGTGTTTTAATTGGTTTTTAGGCCTATAGAGGGGTAATGGTTGTCCTCCTAAAAATGTATGTCTGTGTTCTGATCTCTGGAACCTGTTAAGTTATCTTTTGGGGGGCGGGTTGGGGAATGCCTTTTCAGATGTAGTTAAACTAAAAATTTTCAGATGAGGGGCTCCTCGAGGATTATCTGAGGTAGGATAGTAAACCAAGTGATAAGTGTCCTTCTTACTGAGAGCATGTGATGTGACCGTGGAGGAAGAGCCTGGAGGGATGTGGCCGGGAGCCCAGAGAGCTGGACTCGGCAAGAGAGGGCCTCCCCCAGACTCCCAGGGGCGCAGCAGCCCCGCTGCATTTTGGCTTCTAGTCACCCAAACTATCAGAGAGTAAATTACTGTTACTTTAAGCCTGATAAAATATTCAGGTTCCACCTAAAATTGCATTTCCTCCTTGAACCTTTTCATATACAGATAATCTTCATGACAGCTTGTGTGTAAAAGGGACCTCTTTCAGAGATCGCTGTAATCATGAGACGATTGCTGTGAAGAGCTAGCCCAGCTGGGCTTCAGCAAGGTACCGTCACCAGAAAGTACTGTAGCCACCTCGTCCTGGAAGTGACTCCATCCACAAGCCACGTCTCCTTACCTGGATGGAAAGGTATCCCGGTCTGTCCTTGCCATCTCTGATCTATCCCCTACCGCTTTCCCCTTCACGCCTTCTTAAGACATTCGTAAGCATGGGTCCTTCTCCCAACCCTGAGCCTTAGCCTTAAAGAGCAGTGCCATAGCTACGAGATTCTGACGTAGCACCAGTCTAGATCCTCGTATTCGGGAGAGCTGAGCTGCCCTGATAAACATCTGTCATCCTACGTAGTTTTCTGCATACATCCAGAAACTATTTCGTTTATAACTCATGACATTTTAAGATAGAAAACATTTCATCAGAGCCAGTTTTTAGAAATGGTAGAACCAAGGATCAAAGATTTCTAAGGGATTTCTCCATAGTTACCACCTGGGAAAGGGCAGAGCTGGAACTCAGACTCAAAATCTGACTCTTAAGTCTTTTTTACACTTTCAAATATATTTATTTAAGGAAAGCTTTGTCTCTTAGTTTGTCTCTCTGTGTTTATCTCTTTCCACCCCGATTTATCCTGTATCCAGTTCAGTCACCATTCATTCACTCATTCTTTCAGAATGTGTCTCCCTTCCTTGGACTTCCTCTTGAAATCTTACCTGGTTTGGGTCGTTGCCGCTTCAGGCCTCAGTTACTGCAGAAGACTCCTAAATTACAGTCACGGCCTGTGCTCTGTCCTCCTCTAATTCATTCTTAACACTGCTATCACAGTAAGAGTACTAACACGCCGTCTTGTCACCTTCTGGTCCAGAAATGCTCAGTGTCGCAACTTCGCCTGTGGGTTAGAGTATGCACTCATCAGCTGGGCATTTGTGGTACTCCCACACTTTGACCCCGAAACACCTTTCTGGTCTTATGTCCTATTCTTCTCTAGGCCAAACATTCTGTACGAGTCAGGGTAACTTACCAGCCTCTCCCAGTCATCCATGCGGCAGGCCTGCTGTTTTGTCTCCACAGCAGTCACTCCCTCCCTGGCCCCCAAATCCGTTTCCTCGTGCTTCACTCCCGCACGCAGCCCTGAGATAAACTCTGGCCAGTCTAAGTCAGTCTTGGACATCTCATTCTTTCTGAATTGACTGATTGATTAATACAAAGGCTCCTACCAGTGAGACCCTAGGGCAATTCTGCAGGAAGGCCTCTTGGAAAGGTTGTTGTTTTTTTTTTTTCATTAACTCTTATAAACAAGACAAGAGGAACCTCAGTTTCCTTGCATATGACACAGTCAATAGCCTTAAAAATATTCCTGACGAAAAGCCTAAATGGAACAATAAAACAACCATATTTTTAAATGCACAGTTAAGCCTGAAAAGGTAGGAAAATGTGGGTGTCAAAAGCTGAAAACTGAGCTGACCCTCAGGTTTGGAATTTTCCTTTGGCACCGCAGTTGTCCTGGGGAGTTTGTCCGTCTTGTGCTTGAGGTCCGGCGGCTGGTGGAGTCCCTGGCTGTGCCCAGGGAGCCGTCTGAGCCACGGTCCTGGAGGAGAGGCACCAGCGAGTGCTCGAGTAGTGAGTGCGGCCCTTGACCTCCGGCAGAGCCCCGCCCAGGTGGACAGCTGGACTGTAAAGCACGTCTGCCCGCCAGCCTGCGTGAAGGCAGGGCCGTGACTGTCTCCACCCGGACGCCCCAGGAGATCTGTAAAGGGAGCCTGCACACACGAGCCAGAGGTGAAAGTTTTATTTCCTACTAACAGTCCGCCAGGACGGCCGTAACAAAGTGCCAGTCTCCATAGCTTAGCCGAGGGAGATGTGCTTCCTCACAGTCTCGCAGGGCAGTTAGTTCCTCCTCTAATTCATTCTTAACACTGCTATCACAGTAAGAGTACTAACACGCCTTGTCACCTTCTGGTCCAGAAATGCTCAGTGTCGCAACTTCGCCTGTGGGTTAGAGTATGCACTCATCAGCTGGGCATTTGTGGTACTCCCACACTTTGACCCCGAAACACCTTTCTGGTCTTATGTCCTATTCTTCTCTAGGCCAAACATTCTGTACGAGTCAGGGTAACTTACCAGCCTCTCCCAGTCATCCATGCGGCAGGCCTGCTGTTTTGTCTCCACAGCAGTCACTCCCTCCCTGGCCCCCAAATCCGTTTCCTCGTGCTTCACTCCCGCACGCAGCCCTGAGATAAACTCTGGCCAGTCTAAGTCAGTCTTGGACATCTCATTCTTTCTGAATTGACTGATTGATTAATACAAAGGCTCCTACCAGTGAGACCCTAGGGCAATTCTGCAGGAAGGCCTCTTGGAAAGGTTGTTGTTTTTTTTTTTTCATTAACTCTTATAAACAAGACAAGAGGAACCTCAGTTTCCTTGCATATGACACAGTCAATAGCCTTAAAAATATTCCTGACGAAAAGCCTAAATGGAACAATAAAACAACCATATTTTTAAATGCACAGTTAAGCCTGAAAAGGTAGGAAAATGTGGGTGTCAAAAGCTGAAAACTGAGCTGACCCTCAGGTTTGGAATTTTCCTTTGGCACCGCAGTTGTCCTGGGGAGTTTGTCCGTCTTGTGCTTGAGGTCCGGCGGCTGGTGGAGTCCCTGGCTGTGCCCAGGGAGCCGTCTGAGCCACGGTCCTGGAGGAGAGGCACCAGCGAGTGCTCGAGTAGTGAGTGCGGCCCTTGACCTCCGGCAGAGCCCCGCCCAGGTGGACAGCTGGACTGTAAAGCACGTCTGCCCGCCAGCCTGCGTGAAGGCAGGGCCGTGACTGTCTCCACCCGGACGCCCCAGGAGATCTGTAAAGGGAGCCTGCACACACGAGCCAGAGGTGAAAGTTTTATTTCCTACTAACAGTCCGCCAGGACGGCCGTAACAAAGTGCCAGTCTCCATAGCTTAGCCGAGGGAGATGTGCTTCCTCACAGTCTGAGGGCTGGAAATCCAGATCAGGGTCTTGTCAGGTTTAGTTCCTCCTGAGACCTCTCCGCTCAGCTTGCAGACGACTCTCTCCCTGTAGCCTTTGCACATGGTCTCCTCTGTGTGCCTGCGACCCAGAAGTCTCCTTCTCTTCTTACAGAACCCCCACCCCTATTGCATTAGGGCCCCGTTGCATGACCCTAACACTTCCCTGAAGGCCCCCCACCAGGCACAGTCACATGGCGGTTAGGACTTGAGGAGAGGAGTCTGGTGGAGGGCACCCTCCAGCCATCTGACCTGCTCCAGCAAAACCCAGGTCGGGATAAGAGCAAGAATGTGTCCTACATCAGTAGAACTGCTGGTTGCTTGGCAGAAGCCAGAAGAGAGAAGTCCGTTTTCTCTAAAGAAATCAAACTGCCACCCTGGCCCCACAGCACCCCTATAGAAAAAGCCCTGCTGACCAGGATTTCACAGACAGGGCACAGGAAGAGTGGAGGCGCGGGGGAGCAGCAAACGGGTGACACACCGGACAGCCCGACAGCCCAGATTCCCAACAGCGGGTTACTGGCCGCGTTCTGTGGGGGAGACTATGAATGGGCACAGATGCTTTGGAAAATAAATTGGCACTCTATAATCACTTGGAAATGTGCATATCTTACGACCAGTAATTCCACTTTTGGCAGAGAAGCTATTTGTCTGTAGACTTGTGGAAGAAGCTTCTAGACAGCTGAGTTCGTCAGAGCAAAATCATGGAAACGATGCAAGTTTAACTGTTGAAAAGAGAAAAAAAACAGTGATAAGATCCATCAGGGTGTTCTGTGCCACAGTGGAAACAAATGAGGTGCAGTGAGGCACCGCAGGGGTGAAAAGCTACAGGGGTGAAGAATAGCGGAATAGATACGTGAGGCTCCAGAACACACAAACAACGATGCACAGTGTAGCCATGCACACCTGCATCTCAAAGACTATAAAGAAAAATACAGACATTCATGGTCTGAGAATGTTTAGTTGAAAACCAGCATTCCACCATCACTGTGTTCAAAGACCAGTAAGGTGCAACACAGCGTTATGCTACAACTGTAGTCTTCCTCACAGTCTGAGGGCTGGAAATCCAGATCAGGGTCTTGTCAGGTTTAGTTCCTCCTGAGACCTCTCCGCTCAGCTTGCAGACGACTCTCTCCCTGTAGCCTTTGCACATGGTCTCCTCTGTGTGCCTGCGACCCAGAAGTCTCCTTCTCTTCTTACAGAACCCCCACCCCTATTGCATTAGGGCCCCGTTGCATGACCCTAACACTTCCCTGAAGGCCCCCCACCAGGCACAGTCACATGGCGGTTAGGACTTGAGGAGAGGAGTCTGGTGGAGGGCACCCTCCAGCCATCTGACCTGCTCCAGCAAAACCCAGGTCGGGATAAGAGCAAGAATGTGTCCTACATCAGTAGAACTGCTGGTTGCTTGGCAGAAGCCAGAAGAGAGAAGTCCGTTTTCTCTAAAGAAATCAAACTGCCACCCTGGCCCCACAGCACCCCTATAGAAAAAGCCCTGCTGACCAGGATTTCACAGACAGGGCACAGGAAGAGTGGAGGCGCGGGGGAGCAGCAAACGGGTGACACACGGACAGCCCGACAGCCCAGATTCCCAACAGCGGGTTACTGGCCGCGTTCTGTGGGGGAGACTATGAATGGGCACAGATGCTTTGGAAAATAAATTGGCACTCTATAATCACTTGGAAATGTGCATATCTTACGACCAGTAATTCCACTTTTGGCAGAGAAGCTATTTGTCTGTAGACTTGTGGAAGAAGCTTCTAGACAGCTGAGTTCGTCAGAGCAAAATCATGGAAACGATGCAAGTTTAACTGTTGAAAAGAGAAAAACAGTGATAAGATCCATCAGGGTGTTCTGTGCCACAGTGGAAACAAATGAGGTGCAGTGAGGCACCGCAGGGGTGAAAAGCTACAGGGGTGAAGAATAGCGGAATAGATACGTGAGGCTCCAGAACACACAAACAACGATGCACAGTGTAGCCATGCACACCTGCATCTCAAAGACTATAAAGAAAAATACAGACATTCATGGTCTGAGAATGTTTAGTTGAAAACCAGCATTCCACCATCACTGTGTTCAAAGACCAGTAAGGTGCAACACAGCGTTATGCTACAACTGTAGTCTTAGACATTTTTAAAGCCAGGTTTTTTTTTTTTTTTAATTTTATTTTAAAAGATTTTTATGTTTTAAATTTTTTCTTGTTTATTTGGACCAGTTATTTTTGCTCATTGATTTTATTATGAAAAGTAGAGGAGAACCTAAGAATATGACAACAGAGAATAAGGTAGGATGCTCTCATTGTCTTTTAGTGGATTACTGAGACAATGGCAGGTCTTTAGAGAGTGTGTCCTGTCCGAGCCCATCATGTTGGGCACATCCTGTGGCATGTGGAATCTTCATTCCCTGATCAGGGGTAGGACTCAACCCCTGTGCTTTGGAAGCATGGGGTCTCAACCACTGGACTGGCAGGGAAGCCCCAGTCTGATCCTATTTTAAAACAAAATAGCACACGCATACACACATACATACACACACGAACACACGTGCCCAGAAAACCATCGGAAGGTATTCACTGACATCTTTTAAGGGGAGTGAGATTGTGTGAATTCATTATGTTGTTCTTTTGATTATGTTTTCTGATACTGCCTTTTTTTTTTTTTTATTGGTCCTTTAGTTCTTTATTCTTTGGCCTGTGTGGGCCTCCCATCTCAGTGGCCTCTCTCCTCGCAGAGCACCAGCTATGGGCACATGCACTCTAGAGCACTGGCTCGTAACTGGACACACGGGTCCAGCCGCGGCATGTGAGATCTTCCCAGGCCAGGGATCGAACTGGGCCCCTTGCACTGCAAGGCGGACTCTTTACCCACTGGACCACCCGGGAAGCCCGATACTGCCTTTGTGGTGGTAAGAATAGTCAAAGAAATGAGATGAGAACCTTCTGCTGGGGGTTATGTTGTCCAACGGACACGTATGCACTGCTGTCTCAGAGCGCTTGACCATGGCACACGTTCAGTGAAAGTCTTTTTCCCCAGCCAATCCCTCTTTGTACAGTTGAATTTATTTTCCTTTTAAGTTAGGGATACTTCAGGGGAATGATTCAGACAGCACTGCCTGATGATGTGTCTTCAGATTATTGAAGCCTTCAGATTAAAAAAGGTCAAACTAATGAGATTACTTAAAATAATTTGCCTCTGTTTTCTTAAATTTAAAAGCAGTAATGATAAGCGGTAAGATCCTTTATTCATATAGGTGACGATGAATGTGGCTAAAAATGAGATTTAACGATGTGTAGTAATACGTGGCAATCTGGGTCCTCCTGCCTGGTGTCGCTCCGGCGAATAGAGCGAGACTGAGTTGGCTGCAGAAAGATCTTTGCTTCTTGGGTCAGAGTGGAGAGGAGCCGCCCTGGGCTCAGAAGCGGACGCTCTCCTGCAGGTGGAGGACAGGGCTGCTCTTCAGGGTCTCCTGGGGAGAGGGGAGGGGCAAGTTGAGCTGCTCGGGATCCGGAGCGCGTTGCCAGGTGCAGTCTCTGCGCACGGCCTCTTGCCGCCATCTGGGTTGGAGTGCCGTGTGCAGCGTCTGCACACGGCCCAAGCTAAGATATCAAAGCAGCTGATTTGCACCAGGGATTCTGGCCAGCTGCGATTGCTCTGCACTCAGGAAGACCCTGAGAGCCAGTGAGACCAGACGGAGGACAGAGGATAAAAAAGGTTAGACTTTATTCCTCAGAGTCTGTTTTTATTTCCCAGGAATTGTTCACGGGCTTTGCTGGTGACATGTGCTGGAGTGGATGTATCTTGTGAGGCCAGAAAAATCCGGGAGGAGGGAGGGTGCCGCCGGATGACCCAGAAGGCATCCTGTTCTAGGGGCCCTTGGAGCACCCTGGTGAGAGGGTTCCCCCAGCCTTCGGTGGCTGGGAGGGACAAGGGCGGTCCCAGAACCTGGACGCTGAAATCCACAGGCCCTGACGTGACAGAGAGCGCAGGTGCAGGTGCTGATGCCGAAGCAACCGGAGCTGGCTGCGACGTCTGCCCAGGGCTGGTGGGGCCGCCGGGAGGGTTTGGACAGCAGGGCGATGACGCAGTGGTAGCTACTGAGCAGAGCGCCCAGAGGGCCGGGCGCCCCAGGCTGCGCCTCCTGTGCGTGGTGAGTCGCTTCGGTGGCTTCCGACTCTTTGCAAGCCCAGGGACCGTAGCCCTCCAGGCTCCTCTGTCCACGGGATTCTCCAGGCAAGAGTACTGGAGGGGGCTGCCGTGTCCTTCGCCGGGGGATCCTCCTTACTCAGCGATCCAGCCCCACGTCTCCGACGTCTCCGCCTTGGTAGGTGGATCCTTTACCACGAGTGCCACCTGGGAACACGTCCAAACAAAATGACAAGAGTGGAGGGACACTGGGCTCAGCACGGTCCCCAGTACAACGCCCACTCTCCTGCTCAGGTCCTGGACCTCAGCCCATCTGGGGCTCTGGGCTCACTGACTGAAGCAGGTGCTGGGGTCCTAGGAGGAACGCCACAGACCCATAACTAGAGTCACGGTGGTGACACCCTTGTCCCTCCCTCAGGGGGACTGTTCCCTTGAGTGAGAGTGCCCGGGCACAGGCGACCCTCCAGGGCTGTCTGGTCTGTTGAGCACAGGGTCAGCTGACTTCGTACTTGGATCTGAAGTGTCACTGGTCGCCGTGACTAGAGAGGCCCGGCCCGGCAACTGCAGCCGCCCCACTCCAGGGCCGTCAGCAGCTTCCCACCCAGGCCAGGCTTTCCCCGACTGTCCAGACCCGGCTCAGTCAGCCTGGCAGGGCCCCTCCTGGGAGGCCCCTTGAGGACTGAAGGTCCCCAGGCCGCCTGGCCAGCATCGTTCAGAGCCGCAGGGCTGACACCTCACCCAGCCTGCCTGCCCACTCTCCTTCCCGCGGGGTCGCCACGGCACTGTGGGCTCAGGGACCTCCCAGCCCCTCCTGGCTCCCTCGCCACTTATTCTGAACTAGTTTTCTCCCAAAATAAATGGTTTGCATTTTTCCAAATGTGTATTTTAATTTAAAATATGCACAACATCAAATTTATTGTTTCAAACACTTACTTTTTTGATTGTAGTAAAACGCCTGTACATAAAATCCACTATGTTTTAACCTATTTAAAAGGGTACAGTCTCGGTGGGATCTTAGTTTCCCAACCAGGGATCAAACTCAGGACCTTGGCAGTAGCCACTGGGAAGCCAGGGAATTCGTTAAAAGGATGTGTGTGTGGGGGGTGGTGGTGGTGGTGTGTGTGTGTGAGACTTCCCCGGTGGTCCAGGGGGTAAGGGACTCCACCTTGCAGTGCAGGGGGCACCGGTTGGACCCCTGGCCTGGGAAGATCCCATGTGCTGGTGTGTCCAATTACCGAGCAGGAGCTCTGGAGCGCATGCACCCAGAGCCGGTGCTTTGCAGTGACAGAGGCCACTGTGATGGGAGGCCCACATGGGCCAGAGAACAAAGATGGATGAAAATAAATAAATGAAAGACCAATAGAAGTAGCCAAAAAATTATATATATATATATATATATATATAGAGAGAGAGAGAGAGAGAGAGAGAGAGAGAGAGCGCACTCACGTCATGCAAGCCTCCCTGCTGTCTGCCTATAAAACTTCTGTCATGTTCCCAGACTCCATGCCCACTGCCTTGGCATTATACTTCCTGCCCCTATAAATTTGACTACTCTAAGTATCTCATCAAGGTAGAGTCGTACAATATTTGTCCTTCTGTGGTGGTCTGATTTCACTTAACTAATAACATCTTTAAGGTTCACCTATGCTGTAGCTTGGCAAAGAATTTCCCTCTTTTGGGGGCTTCCCGGGTGGCTTACGTGGTAAAGAATCTGCCTGCCAATGCAGGAGAGGAGGGTTGGATCCCTGGGTTGGGAAGATACTTTGGAGAATGAAATGACAACCTGCCCCAGGATTCTTGCCTGGAGACTGAGCGACTAACACTTGAAGGGCACAATAATGCTTCATTGTATGTATACACCACATTCGTTTACCCATTCCCTTGTGCTTGGATATTTAGGCTGCTTTTTGGCTATTGTGAAAAAATACTTCTGTAGACAGAGATGTACGGATATGTCTTTGAGAACTTGCTTTCGGTTCTTTTGGGTTTATACTCAGAAGTGAAATTGCTGGATCATATAGTAACTCAACGCTAATTTTTTTGAGGAATCACCAGACTGTTTTCCACCATGGCTGCACCGTTTTGCATTCCCACCAGCAGTGCCCAAGTTTTCTAGATTTTCCCCAGCCTCATCAACCCTTGTAATTTTTCTTTCTTTCTTTGTTTATTTTTATACTACCCATGCTAATGGGTATGAAGTGGTACATCATTTTGATTTTGCTTTGCATTTTGCTAATGATCAGTGATGCTGAGGATCTTTTCCTGGAGTTACTAGCTACTTGGACATTTTCTTTGAAGAAATGTCTACTCAAGTCTATGCATTTTTAAACTAGATAATTTGTTATTTGTTATTATCTGTGGAAACGCTTTAAATGATAGATATTAGGTTTTCAGAAGTCCCCACCCCACCTCCAGTATTTATTTCTCTTTCATCTATTTTTAAATTGAGATATAGTTAACATACAATATTATGTTAATTTCAGGTGTACCCCATGATTTGACACTGGCACAGATTATGAAACGGTCACCACAATAAGTCTAGAAACCATCTGTTCCTGTACAGACTTAGTGCTGCGGTTCTGACCGTGTTCCCTATGCTATACGCGAATTACGTCCCTGTGACTCACGTATTACCTTGTTGGAGGCCTGTGCCTCTCAGTCTCCTTCAGCTTCTTCCCCTCCCCTCCTTCTACCTTCTGGCACCTGCCCTTTTGTTCTCTGTGAGAGAATCTATTTTCATTTTGTTTTGCTTTGTTTGTTTTCATTTTAGTTTCCACACATAAGTGAGATCATGCAGTGTTTTTCTTTCCATTTTATTTCACTTGCTATAGTACCCTTTAAATTGATCCACATTGTCAAATGGCACAGATTAAGCTTTGGGAGAATGAAATAAACAACCTGCCCCAGGATTCTTGCCTGGAGACTGAGCGACTAACACTTGAAGGGCACAATAATGCTTCATTGTATGTATACACCACATTCGTTTACCCATTCCCTTGTGCTTGGATATTTAGGCTGCTTTTTGGCTATTGTGAAAAAATACTTCTGTAGACAGAGATGTACGGATATGTCTTTGAGAACTTGCTTTCGGTTCTTTTGGGTTTATACTCAGAAGTGAAATTGCTGGATCATATAGTAACTCAACGCTAATTTTTTTGAGGAATCACCAGACTGTTTTCCACCATGGCTGCACCGTTTTGCATTCCCACCAGCAGTGCCCAAGTTTTCTAGATTTTCCCCAGCCTCATCAACCCTTGTAATTTTTCTTTCTTTCTTTGTTTATTTTTATACTACCCATGCTAATGGGTATGAAGTGGTACATCATTTTGATTTTGCTTTGCATTTTGCTAATGATCAGTGATGCTGAGGATCTTTTCCTGGAGTTACTAGCTACTTGGACATTTTCTTTGAAGAAATGTCTACTCAAGTCTATGCATTTTTAAACTAGATAATTTGTTATTTGTTATTATCTGTGGAAACGCTTTAAATGATAGATATTAGGTTTTCAGAAGTCCCCACCCCACCTCCAGTATTTATTTCTCTTTCATCTATTTTTAAATTGAGATATAGTTAACATACAATATTATGTTAATTTCAGGTGTACCCCATGATTTGACACTGGCACAGATTATGAAACGGTCACCACAATAAGTCTAGAAACCATCTGTTCCTGTACAGACTTAGTGCTGCGGTTCTGACCGTGTTCCCTATGCTATACGCGAATTACGTCCCTGTGACTCACGTATTACCTTGTTGGAGGCCTGTGCCTCTCAGTCTCCTTCAGCTTCTTCCCCTCCCCTCCTTCTACCTTCTGGCACCTGCCCTTTTGTTCTCTGTGAGAGAATCTATTTTCATTTTGTTTTGCTTTGTTTGTTTTCATTTTAGTTTCCACACATAAGTGAGATCATGCAGTGTTTTTCTTTCCATTTTATTTCACTTGCTATAGTACCCTTTAAATTGATCCACATTGTCAAATGGCACGATTTCATTTTTTAATGAGTAATGGTCTACCATAAGTGTGTGTGTATATATATATATGTATATGTATCAGTATTGATACCTCACTTCCTTATTCATTCATCTGTTGACACAGGTTGCTTCTATATCTTGCTTACTGGGAACAATACTGCAGTGAACATAAGGGGGCATATATCTTTTCACATTAGTTTTTGTTTGCTTTGGATAAATACCTAGATGTGAAATTACAGGTAGTTCTATTTTTAAGTTTTTGAGGAACCTCTGTACTGTTTTCCATAGTGACAGCACCAAGTCACATTCTCACGGATGGTGCATGAAGGTTCCCTTTTCTCCACATCCTCACGAACACCTATTATTTCTTGTCTTTCTGATGACAGCCATTCTGAGAGGTATGAGGTGATAACTTAGTGTGGTTTTGATTTGCATTTTTCTGACAGTTAGTGATAGTGAGCGTCTTCTTATGTCTGTTGGCCATTAATTTTCTTGCATATTTACCTTTTTGGTTTCTGGTTCTTGGAGGGCCTGCACCAACATAATCATGTTTCTGTTAGAATGAGGAACTGCAGGAGCTGGGTGACCGGTAGAGTCCTGGTGAATGAAGTCTGGCTCACAGGGGGTCCAATGGTCTTTTCTCCAAACCCTGAATGTATTATCAATATTAGTATACTTGGCAACTGGAGTAACCCTAACAGAAGGTTCTAAGCCTATAGGGTAAGAACTGTTAAGGCCAAGTAGACAATACTGCCACAAATCCCTCTCCACCAAAATAGTTAGCCTAATATTATTGCATCCCGAGCATCATGGTGGAGGTTAGTGCCTAAAGGATGCAGGGGTAACTTTCCATTTTATATTACCAATCTGGCCTCAGAAGAAACTGGCGACTGACGGTGGACTACTGTGAACTCAGCAAGCCTCGCCTGTGCTACTGACCGGGCGTGGGGTCAGGGCTGGAGGCGCTTAATCAGGTCTCAGGTAAATGATATGATTCAGCAGAAGTGCTGGGTGCACGTCTTTTTATTCTAGAGAGAAAAGAGCAGGAATGAAAGGCAAACAAAACCCAAAAAACTATTGCCTGTGAATCAAATCCTGTCAGCTGTCTGTTCTGTAAATAAAGTTTTATTGGAACACAGCCACATCTCATTTGCATAGTATCTGCCTTCACATGACAACAGCAGAGCTGAGTCGTTGCAGCAGAGACCCCATGGCTGGTGAAGGCTAAACCATTTCCCATCATGCTCTTTATACAAATTTTTACATAGAAAAGAAGACCAGAATCAATCTGAATTCACATGGGATGGACAATGATATATATTCATTTTTAGTTTTGGATCAGGGTTTAGTTAACTCTTCCATCCTCCGTCATAATATAGTCCAGAGAGATCTGAACTGCCTGAACATCGTGGAACTCATCATGACCCATTACATTGATCATATCCTGCTGATTGGACAGTATGAGCAAGAAGTGGCCAGCTGCTTGATGGCCTGTCAACCACACTCGGTTCCTTCATGCTGGAAGGGTCAGCGGTTTATCCTCTCAGGGACAGATGCCTATTCTACCATTCTAGGTATGAGCTTACCTTCTGGCCCTTGGATCCTCAGCCAGCAACATAAACCAGGAGTCTACAAAATGCCTGATCTATTGCTTTGGAATCCAACACAACAGCATCCAGCCCAGGCATTCACGTCACACTGAAAGGAGTGTGGGAATGGGGTCATAACCAGAGAGCCACAAGAACAGAGGGTAGAAGGTGAGCTGGGAACCACCAGCTGTGCCCAGAGGCTAGCTAGCTACAGTAACAGGGGCTGTAATGTGTCCCACTGTCCCCTTTCCTCAGGAGGAGAAGGCCCTGGGAGCCATGGAATAGCTGGCTGCTCCCTGAATTGCTGGAGCAGTAGATCTGTGGGGCATGAAGGTGATGGATTGTTGAGGTCATGAAATTGGGCTGCTTGGGTCCTCCCGCAAAGAGAATCAATGACTGATGGCCCGGAATGCTGACCCCCACTCCCGCCTCCCCTCTTGTGTTTGAACAGATATCACCTTTCCCTCAAGCATCCCTAACTGGGCTGGGCGCTTAATCAGGTCTCAGGTAAATGATATGATTCAGCAGAAGTGCTGGGTGCACGTCTTTTTATTCTAGAGAGAAAAGAGCAGGAATGAAAGGCAAACAAAACCCAAAAAACTATTGCCTGTGAATCAAATCCTGTCAGCTGTCTGTTCTGTAAATAAAGTTTTATTGGAACACAGCCACATCTCATTTGCATAGTATCTGCCTTCACATGACAACAGCAGAGCTGAGTCGTTGCAGCAGAGACCCCATGGCTGGTGAAGGCTAAACCATTTCCCATCATGCTCTTTATACAAATTTTTACATAGAAAAGAAGACCAGAATCAATCTGAATTCACATGGGATGGACAATGATATATATTCATTTTTAGTTTTGGATCAGGGTTTAGTTAACTCTTCCATCCTCCGTCATAATATAGTCCAGAGAGATCTGAACTGCCTGAACATCGTGGAACTCATCATGACCCATTACATTGATCATATCCTGCTGATTGGACAGTATGAGCAAGAAGTGGCCAGCTGCTTGATGGCCTGTCAACCACACTCGGTTCCTTCATGCTGGAAGGGTCAGCGGTTTATCCTCTCAGGGACAGATGCCTATTCTACCATTCTAGGTATGAGCTTACCTTCTGGCCCTTGGATCCTCAGCCAGCAACATAAACCAGGAGTCTACAAAATGCCTGATCTATTGCTTTGGAATCCAACACAACAGCATCCAGCCCAGGCATTCACGTCACACTGAAAGGAGTGTGGGAATGGGGTCATAACCAGAGAGCCACAAGAACAGAGGGTAGAAGGTGAGCTGGGAACCACCAGCTGTGCCCAGAGGCTAGCTAGCTACAGTAACAGGGGCTGTAATGTGTCCCACTGTCCCCTTTCCTCAGGAGGAGAAGGCCCTGGGAGCCATGGAATAGCTGGCTGCTCCCTGAATTGCTGGAGCAGTAGATCTGTGGGGCATGAAGGTGATGGATTGTTGAGGTCATGAAATTGGGCTGCTTGGGTCCTCCCGCAAAGAGAATCAATGACTGATGGCCCGGAATGCTGACCCCCACTCCCGCCTCCACTCTTGTGTTTGAACAGATATCACCTTTCCCTCAAGCATCCCCTAACTGGTGACTGAACACAGAGGGGAGACGAGGGCAGGTCCATTCCAGCAAGACAAGGGACTCCCCCAGCAGATGACTTCAGCTCAAGAACAACCTGTCCTCAACCTGTCCACCTGGCCACGCTTCTCTTGGAACTGAGCTGCCATCTGACTCTATTCCCACCCATACCTTCTTGCTCTCTCTAACCCCTTCCAGTCGGTCAGACCAGCCTCTGCCCCTTCCTCCAGCAAGTCTCTCTCATGTCTAATCCTGTCTTGGCAGCTTTTTCTAAAGGCAAGCTGAACTAATAGACTTACATGCTTACAAAATATCTTAAGGTTCATGTCATTTTCTCACAGCGCCCAGGCAGATGAAGAGCTGAACTTTAAAGTGGTTAGAGGACTTGCCCAGTGTCACTCAAGACCAAATGCATCTCACTCCTCTTTCCAGCCTTCTTAGTGGACATGTCAAAGAGAGGCTGTGTTGTAACAGGATAGACACACAGCTTAATTGGGTCATTTCAGGAAAATGGGATTCGTCTACCCCAAATATGTCAGCAACTAAGAGTCTTTTCAAATGAGAGTCCTAAAATTGTTCCTCTTTGTGTCTTTCAATCCCAAGAGCTTATGATTTATCCTTGTAGACAGAGTGGGTTTTCTATTGAGGGGGGTGGATTCCTATAAAAGGGTCTTATTATATAGATTAAAATCCTAGACCTTCTGCTTCCAGAGTGAAAGGGCAAGATAAGAGTAGGTTAGTAAGAGGTACAAAACCACTATGTATAAAGTAAGTGAGCTACAAGGATGTATGGTACAGTGCAGGGAATATAGCCAATATTTCATAATAACTACAGATGGATTATCATCTAAAAAAATTTGAATCACTATGTTGCACACCTAAAACATAATATTGTAAATAAGTTATACCTCAATAAAAAAATCAAAAAAGAAAAAAATCCCTAAAATGACTCAGAGAAAGGAATTTTTATTAGTTAGAAACTCCATTTCTAATATAGTTCCATGATCCAGTGAGCTGGAACCAGCCAAGTTCTCCAACCCCTCTTCTCCGTTATTTCTAGCCACACAGACTGGTCCCCTTGTTCTTCCTCAAACAGGCCATGACTCAGAAGTCTACCTTTATTGTCCTCGAGGCCTAACATGCTATTACCCAAGACCTTCACAAGTCCAAACACTCAAGTGAGGTCTCTGCTGACCCTTCTCTCTAGAAGGGACTCCTCCCCCATCACATTTTCTATTGCTTTACACTGCTTTCTTTTCTTCATCACAATTACTACTTGAGTAGTTTTATATATTTAATTATTGTCATTGAATAATCTTCTGTAGAATGTAGTATTTTGAAAGTAGGCAGTTTTTCCTCTTGTCTATGTCAGCTTTTCACAAATATTTGTTGAATTAATTATTAATACATAAAATACACACTTTACTCTGTCAAGAAAGACATAGAAAATCTAAAAATAAACCAAAAGAAATTCGGGGCTAAAAAATTCAGTAACTAAAATGAAAAAATTCATGGAAGGATTTAAAAGCAGATTTGCACAGGCAGAAGAATTGGCGAACTGCATGATATGACTATGGAAATTATTGAGTCTAAGGAACAGAAAGAAAAAAGATTGGTGAACAGAGCCTAAGCGCCTATGTGATACCATCACATAGACCAACATGTACATTGCGGGAGTCTCTGAAGGAGAAGAGACAATATTTAAAGAAATAATAGCAGAAAACTTTCCACATGTGAAACACGTAAGTACTTAAGAAACGTAATGAATTCCAAGTAGAATGAACTCAAAGAGATGCACCACCAAGACACATTATAAACAAACTGTTGAAAGATAAAGAATTTCAAAAGTAACAAGAGAGAAATAATTTGTCACATGAAAAGAATCCTCAGTGATCATAAGTAGATTTCTCCTCAGAGACTTTGGAGGTCAAAAAGCCGTAGGTTGATATAGTCAAAGTATTATTAAGAGAAAAAAATAAACTGTCAAGCAAGAATCCTATATCTGTAAAAATTGTCCCTGAAAAGTGAGAGAGAAGTTAAGGTGCTCCCAGATAAACAAAAGCTGAAAATGTGCATTGTACACAAAAGGAAATGATAAAGGAATTCAAATAATTCACTACGAAAATACCAACTAAATACAAAAGAAGCCAGTAATGCAGGAAATAAGAGACACAGACAGCTATAAGTCATAGAGAAACTAAATAGCAAAATAACAGAGTTCTCTCTATCAGTATTTAAAATGTAGATGGATTAAGCTCTAATCAAGAGAGAACCTGGCAGAAGGGATTTTAAAAATGAACCAACTATTATCCACAGGAAATTCACTTTAAGTTCAAAGACACAAGTAGGCTGAAAGTGAGAGGACTGAAAAAAATACTCCATGTAAGTAGTGACCAGAGGAGAACATGGCTGAATAGCAACATCAGACAAAATGCTCAAAGTGTTCATAAGAAATAAGGGATGTTATATATTAATCATACATTAATTACATATTAATAAATGTTCAGTGCAGGATAAACAATTATAAACATCCACACATCTAAGATCACGTTGTTCAGAGAGAACACCAAAAAATGCCTTTAATATAGATATAAACCAGTAGCATGTCTTCTTATAATAGGCAATACCTAGTGTTATTGGGGCTTCCCTGGTGCTCAGTGGTAAGGAGTCCATTGCAATGTAGGAGATGCAAGAAAACCAGGTTTGATTGCTGGTTCAGGAAGATCTCCTGGCGATGAAAATGGCAACTCACTTCAATATTCTTGCCAGGGGTATCCCAGGGACAAAGGCGCCTGGCGGGCTACAGTCCATGGGGTGGCAAAAGAGTCAGACACGACTTAGCTACTAAACAACAACACACCTAACAAAACACCATGAAGATTTATAGACCAAAACTTTACAGGATTGAAGGGAGAAATAGAACTATAGTAGTAGTTGAAGATGTGATACTCTTCCCTAGATTAAAAAACATTGAACTAGACAGAAAATAAGTAAGGAAACAGAGTACTTAATGAGACACTAGATCTAACAAACTTTACACTCTGCTCAGTGACAACAGAATACACATTCTCGTCAAGTGTACAAGGGTCTATTTTCCATTAGGCTGTGAGAGAGAAGTTAAGGTGCTCCCAGATAAACAAAAGCTGAAAATGTGCATTGTACACAAAAGGAAATGATAAAGGAATTCAAATAATTCACTACGAAAATACCAACTAAATACAAAAGAAGCCAGTAATGCAGGAAATAAGAGACACAGACAGCTATAAGTCATAGAGAAACTAAATAGCAAAATAACAGAGTTCTCTCTATCAGTATTTAAAATGTAGATGGATTAAGCTCTAATCAAGAGAGAACCTGGCAGAAGGGATTTTAAAAATGAACCAACTATTATCCACAGGAAATTCACTTTAAGTTCAAAGACACAAGTAGGCTGAAAGTGAGAGGACTGAAAAAGATACTCCATGTAAGTAGTGACCAGAGGAGAACATGGCTGAATAGCAACATCAGACAAAATGCTCAAAGTGTTCATAAGAAATAAGGGATGTTATATATTAATCATACATTAATTACATATTAATAAATGTTCAGTGCAGGATAAACAATTATAAACATCCACACATCTAAGATCACGTTGTTCAGAGAGAACACCAAAAAATGCCTTTAATATAGATATAAACCAGTAGCATGTCTTCTTATAATAGGCAATACCTAGTGTTATTGGGGCTTCCCTGGTGCTCAGTGGTAAGGAGTCCATTGCAATGTAGGAGATGCAAGAAAACCAGGTTTGATTGCTGGTTCAGGAAGATCTCCTGGCGATGAAAATGGCAACTCACTTCAATATTCTTGCCAGGGGTATCCCAGGGACAAAGGCGCCTGGCGGGCTACAGTCCATGGGGTGGCAAAAGAGTCAGACACGACTTAGCTACTAAACAACAACACACCTAACAAAACACCATGAAGATTTATAGACCAAAACTTTACAGGATTGAAGGGAGAAATAGAACTATAGTAGTAGTTGAAGATGTGATACTCTTCCCTAGATTAAAAAACATTGAACTAGACAGAAAATAAGTAAGGAAACAGAGTACTTAATGAGACACTAGATCTAACAAACTTTACACTCTGCTCAGTGACAACAGAATACACATTCTCGTCAAGTGTACAAGGGTCTATTTTCCATCATAGGCTGTATGTTAGACCACAAAGTAGGTTTTATGACATTTAAAAGATAGATATAGAAAGTGAAAGGTTTTTTTTTTTTTTTACTACCAAATGAAGTTAGAAATCAGTAACAGTAAGAAAGCAGTCCAAGACACAAAATTGTGAACACTAAACAACATTAGGGCAAAATATATGATCCAGCTGTTTCACTTCTGGGTATTTATCCAAAGAAAAAAATCACTGTCTCAAAAAGATATCACACCTCAATGTTCATTGCATCGTTGTTTACAACTGCTAAGACTTGAAAACAACCTTGTCCACTGATGAATGAATGGAGAAAGAAAATGTTTTATATACAATTGTACATACACAAGGATGCATATACACACATGTTCATACTATGGAATAATATTCAAGCTTAAAAAAGGAGAAAATCCTGCCATCTGCAACAGTGTGAATGGACCTTGAAAGCATTATGTAAGTAAAATATGTCAGACAGAGAAGACAAATACTGTATTATCTTACTTATATGTGAAATCTGAAAATCAAGGAAACAAGCAAACTAATCTCATATTAACAGATACAGAGAATATATTGGTGGTTGCCAGAAGAGAAGGTTAGGAGTTTGGGGAAATGGATGAAAGTGGTCAGAAAGTACAAACTTCCACTTTAAAGATAAATTAGTCTTGGGAATGTCATGTACAGCTTAGTGACTATAGTTAATAATACTATATTATATATTTGAAAGTTGTTAGGAGAGTAGATCTTAGAAGTTCTCGTTACAAGAGAAAACTGTGTAACAATTTGTGGTGATGGATGTTGGCTAAACGTGATAATCATGTTGTAATGTACATAAATTATTAAGGTTTACCTCTCAAACCAATAGTGTTACATTTCAATTATATCTCAATTTTTTAAAAAAAGTTCCCTCCCTTTTTGGGAGGAACCTCCTATGAGAATGAATTAATATGCAAGTCATATTTTAATTTAAAACACTTATATTGAGTCCATTCATTTCCATTAATAACCTAACAAATTGGCCTTTGTCTCAACCTCTGGAATAAATCCATTTGTACACTCCATCCCTAACTGAGCATTTTACGCATGTCAAAAACAGAGAAACAAATTGTTTATCGAAAGCTAACCAATACTCTATACATATTCTATGGAAAAATTCAATAGAAAATTCAAATAAATAGGTATAGTAATTGTTACAGGCTTCCCAGGTGATTCAGTGGTAAAGAATCTGCCTGGTAAAGCAGGAGACACGGGTCTGATCCCTGGCTTATGAAGATCCTCTGGAGAAGGAAATGGCAACATATTCCAGTTTTCTTGCCTGAGAAATCCCATGGACAAAGGCGTCTAATAGGCTACAGTCCATAGAGTCACAAAGAGTTTAGTTACAACTTAGTAACTAAACAATAACAGCAATTATTATATATATTATTGACTTATAGTATAGTGGTTCAGAAGTTGAAAATATGTGTACTAAATTTCATTAAGGTAATGTCCACATTTTAAAATAGCCCATCTAAGACTTGAAAACAACCTGAAGTAAAAAATTTATGTCATGAAAAAGAAGAAAAAAAAAAACCCATCTGCAACAGTGTGAATGGACCTTGAAAGCATTATGTAAGTAAAATATGTCAGACAGAGAAGACAAATACTGTATTATCTTACTTATATGTGAAATCTGAAAATCAAGGAAACAAGCAAACTAATCTCATATTAACAGATACAGAGAATATATTGGTGGTTGCCAGAAGAGAAGGTTAGGAGTTTGGGAAATGGATGAAAGTGGTCAGAAAGTACAAACTTCCACTTTAAAGATAAATTAGTCTTGGGAATGTCATGTACAGCTTAGTGACTATAGTTAATAATACTATATTATATATTTGAAAGTTGTTAGGAGAGTAGATCTTAGAAGTTCTCGTTACAAGAGAAAACTGTGTAACAATTTGTGGTGATGGATGTTGGCTAAACGTGATAATCATGTTGTAATGTACATAAATTATTAAGGTTTACCTCTCAAACCAATAGTGTTACATTTCAATTATATCTCAATTTTTTAAAAAAAGTTCCCTCCCTTTTTGGGAGGAACCTCCTATGAGAATGAATTAATATGCAAGTCATATTTTAATTTAAAACACTTATATTGAGTCCATTCATTTCCATTAATAACCTAACAAATTGGCCTTTGTCTCAACCTCTGGAATAAATCCATTTGTACACTCCATCCCTAACTGAGCATGTGTACGCATGTCAAAAACAGAGAAACAAATTGTTTATCGAAAGCTAACCAATACTCTATACATATTCTATGGAAAAATTCAATAGAAAATTCAAATAAATAGGTATAGTAATTGTTACAGGCTTCCCAGGTGATTCAGTGGTAAAGAATCTGCCTGGTAAAGCAGGAGACACGGGTCTGATCCCTGGCTTATGAAGATCCTCTGGAGAAGGAAATGGCAACATATTCCAGTTTTCTTGCCTGAGAAATCCCATGGACAAAGGCGTCTAATAGGCTACAGTCCATAGAGTCACAAAGAGTTTAGTTACAACTTAGTAACTAAACAATAACAGCAATTATTATATATATTATTGACTTATAGTATAGTGGTTCAGAAGTTGAAAATATGTGTACTAAATTTCATTAAGGTAATGTCCACATTTTAAAATAGCCCATCTACCTCATCTAAATTTAGGAAATTGAATATTCAAAGATATCCAAGTGCTATGAACTGGCTGAATTTTCAATTTTATTCAATTAATGATTAGTAGTCTAGTTCAAAGCAAACCAATAACAGGGATATTCAGCTAGAGTTAATAATTACCGTAACAATCAACTACTTAAAAATGTAGAGCCACGTCTCACCTAAATGTTTATATAAAATCACTTATAGTTTACAAATTAGAAACGGAATAAACAAAAAAAATCACCTAATGAAGCCATTTTTAAAAAATAGGTTTATTTTCACATATTTTTGTTTAGGTGGAATGTTTAGTATTGGGTTCAGAATTATTTTCATACAAGACAGCAATACGTAGATTGGCGTCTTGAGTTTAAAGACGTGATGATAAACACATTGAGAAACGAGCAGTGAGAATATGTAGGGGAACTGTTAAAAATAGAGTTCCATGAGCTCTTGACCTCACATGTGTGCAAATAATCCAGGAGGAAAAAAAAAGAGCTATACTGTTAATATGGCCTGGATTTCAAGAGATTAACTAATTTTATTCTCCTTTCTGAAAAATGCAACAAATAGAGGAAAGCTAAGAAAAAAGTTTAATCCTCTTAGACACGAGATAAATGAAAACTACATAAGTGATAAATGAAAAATTCTTACAGAATACTAAACGTAGATGTTTTATCAGTGAAACAAATGTGATTAGAGAAAGACTTTACGTTTGTACATCATCCTTGCTCAGCCTCTGGTTGGCATACCAGATTCTCTTCACAGGCATATTTTGCTTCCACTGTGCCATCCGATTTTGTTTTCTATTTAAATATCCACTGCGTCCACTCTCTTGTGAAAATCATGAACATGTGTGATTTTAATGAACGCTGATTTTACTATTGTTCTTTCCACTCTCTTCCTATGACTGAACCATTATTAAGCTTGTCTCTTGTTCCGTAGTCTCAATTATTATATTCCAAAAAGATTGCATCCTAGATCTGTACAGAACATTCCATCCCAAAGCAGCAGAGTCCACATTGGTTTCAGGTGCACATGCATGCAGCGTTCTCCAGGACGGATCACGTGCCAGGCCACAAAACAAGTCTCAATAAATTTAAAGAGATTAAAAAAAAGAAAAAGAGGCCTCATCCTTAGGTATGTGAGGAGTCCGTTTAGGAGTGTGGATTTTGCTGATGGATTTGACTGAAACTTCAAAAATATAATGACTTTATATTCATCGTTCCTATTACTGTTTTGTGTTTTAATGCTGGGTACTTGGTCCGTCCTCTGGAAATTTTTAGCCCCCTTTCCTATAAAGATTCATAGTTGACTTGAATTGGGGTCTGTAGCCAGTAGGAGATACAGATAGTACTGTTTTCTCAGTCTTGCCAGTGGGTGAATTCTGTAACTTACCTTTCTCAGGCTACCTGGAGCCACTCTGGTTTCTAGACCTAACGACAGCTGAAGAACCTAATAGTTGCTTTCAACTATTGTAGCATTCTCACATGTAAACGATTTTAGGAGAATTTGTGGAAATAAGAAGAGAATAGTCTTAGAGCAGTGAAACAACTACAGGAAGAAATCTTTAGGTCTGTAAAGAAAGTGTTGGCACTCAGAATTTCATACACTGCCTCTGGGAGGCAGTCAGGTGCAGAGATTGAGAGATGGCTTCCCATGGACTTCAGGTCAACTGACAGCCATTGCCGACCCTGTGATGTGTGCCTTGGTTTTTCCTATGAAATAGGTATAATAGTGATGCCTCCCTCGGAGGGTTTTTGTGAGGATTAAATGAGATTCTTCCTGCCGGGCACTGTCAGTTGCGTCTGGGACAGAGTAAACATTCAATAAAAGTTAGCTTTGTTATTATGGAAAGGCTGTCTGCTTTTGTAGGAAATTAAGCAGAGGTATGATAATAAATTGGTAGGTGTTGTATAGATAAGAGTTAAGCATTGGATACCATCTTTAACCCCTGAGGTTTTGTTTCTATCACTTTGTTTCCCAGAGAACATCAAGGTGTCTTCCATATATGACAATGGTGGTATTAGCCCGTCTATCATGCTTTTTTCCTGGTAGTACAGTTCCAGTGGTGCAATGTCCCGTAGGCCATCTGTGACCACGGGGTCGGGCAGAGAACACTGCTGCTTCAGTCCAGTCTCTGTGCTGACCCCGTGGAGCAAGCCTCCTGCAGAGGTCAGCGGCCTCAACAGATAGACTGTGAGTTCAATTCAGGGAAAACCGTAAGGAGCAATTCTTTTGATAATTTGAATCTTTCTTATTTGATGGCAAAAATTTAAAAAGGATCATAACACAGGTTGTTCATACGACCTAAATGAGAAAGTGAACATTGTAATATATTGTTAGTGGGAGTATACATTGCATTTTTCAAAAGAAATCTAACAATATCTGTTATAATCTCAAATTTGTATTTCCTTTAACATACCAACTCCTTTTCTGAATAGCTTTTCTATAGAAACAGTAACATTATTTTTTAAGGCCACGTTAAAGGATCTTTACATAGACATTGATTACGGTAGCTGAAAAGTTGTCTTCTTGTCTGTCAACAGGGCTATAGGTTAGTGTAGCAAGTTTTTGCTGTGGAATATTATGTGACTGTTTAAAAGAATGACTTAGATAAAAAGGCTATAGACTTACTATTGTAGCATTCTCACATGTAAACGATTTTAGTTGTGAAATAAATAGAGAATAGTCTTAGAGCAGTGAAACAACTACAGGAAGAAATCTTTAGGTCTGTAAAGAAAGTGTTGGCACTCAGAATTTCATACACTGCCTCTGGGAGGCAGTCAGGTGCAGAGATTGAGAGATGGCTTCCCATGGACTTCAGGTCAACTGACAGCCATTGCCGACCCTGTGATGTGTGCCTTGGTTTTTCCTATGAAATAGGTATAATAGTGATGCCTCCCTCGGAGGGTTTTTGTGAGGATTAAATGAGATTCTTCCTGCCGGGCACTGTCAGTTGCGTCTGGGACAGAGTAAACATTCAATAAAAGTTAGCTTTGTTATTATGGAAAGGCTGTCTGCTTTTGTAGGAAATTAAGCAGAGGTATGATAATAAATTGGTAGGTGTTGTATAGATAAGAGTTAAGCATTGGATACCATCTTTAACCCCTGAGGTTTTGTTTCTATCACTTTGTTTCCCAGAGAACATCAAGGTGTCTTCCATATATGACAATGGTGGTATTAGCCCGTCTATCATGCTTTTTTCCTGGTAGTACAGTTCCAGTGGTGCAATGTCCCGTAGGCCATCTGTGACCACGGGGTCGGGCAGAGAACACTGCTGCTTCAGTCCAGTCTCTGTGCTGACCCCGTGGAGCAAGCCTCCTGCAGAGGTCAGCGGCCTCAACAGATAGACTGTGAGTTCAATTCAGGGAAAACCGTAAGGAGCAATTCTTTTGATAATTTGAATCTTTCTTATTTGATGGCAAAAATTTAAAAAGGATCATAACACAGGTTGTTCATACGACCTAAATGAGAAAGTGAACATTGTAATATATTGTTAGTGGGAGTATACATTGCATTTTTCAAAAGAAATCTAACAATATCTGTTATAATCTCAAATTTGTATTTCCTTTAACATACCAACTCCTTTTCTGAATAGCTTTTCTATAGAAACAGTAACATTATTTTTTAAGGCCACGTTAAAGGATCTTTACATAGACATTGATTACGGTAGCTGAAAAGTTGTCTTCTTGTCTGTCAACAGGGCTATAGGTTAGTGTAGCAAGTTTTTGCTGTGGAATATTATGTGACTGTTTAAAAGAATGACTTAGATGGGCTTGAGATGTACATGATGTATTAAGTGAGGAAAGCAAATACCAGCATAATGGTCACAGTATTACCTAATCTCTGGAACAACAAACCGAAACCTCTGAGTACCCCTTGAGTGTTTTCACACTTAAGAGGAGGGTTGAGGAGGGTCACATGCAGACGGATGACTCTGGCCACTTCAGGCCTGGGGTTGCAGGGAACCAGCGCTTTCTATGTCAGTGCAGCGTTGCACACCTAGGTTATGGAATCAGAGACACTAAAAGGAAAGTGGTTTAATTAACAAGTAACTTAATAATTACGAAAACATACCTACTTATGGCACAATGAAAATTTCTTGAGAAAAATGCTCCTATTCTCCCTTCCTATCCTGTTTTTAAAATTTTTTTGTTCTTCTTTCCCCTTCCACTTTCTTCCTTGTCCTTTTCTATCCTCTGCTTCTCCTAACAAAATAAAAGTATTTTGTGAAAAGGAAAACGTATTTACAAGTTACGTATTTTACTAAAAACCAGAAGTGTACAAAAAAGCAACTTATTATTATTTTTTCTTTCTTATCTCAAACACTCAGTCTTTATTGAAACATTTCTTTTGAAGCAGAATAGAGTTTCAGTCTCCATCCTCTGATAGTGAAGTTCTGCTGTCTACAGGGAAATGGAATTTCCTAAGATCATGTTGTTTAGACAGAATACCAAAAAAGAATGTCATGTATATATATATAGTAGCAGCAGGTCTTCTTTTGATAGGCAATAATGCCAAGTGCAGTAAAAGATAAGTCAAATCCTTTGAGTTGATGTGGACAAGGGCAAAAAAGAGAGTAAAATGTATTAGTTAGTTAAAGGGATCAAGTGAAAATTTTTCTCATGTGGTGACAATTAGCTATTATTAAACACTTGTGTGGATACACTTTTTGAAATTTTTCTTCCTAAAATGATACATATTTGAAGTTTTTAATGAATTATGTGAACCATGCAGTTGAATACATTTCCATCTTTATTTCTGAAGGATTTGAGCCTTGGCTGATCTCTTTGTTAGGACTGCTATCATCTTACAGTAATTTTCTTCCCAGGATTCTATTTCCATCCATTCTCATTACCTTGAAATCTTTCTTGCAGAACATTTGAAACAAATACAAATGTACACAGAGAAAGCGTGATGAATCCCCACGTACCGGTCACCCAGCTTCCATACCTGTGTACCCATGGCAACTAGTATTTCATCTACAGCAATCTGCTCCTTCATCCATATTATTTTGTAATAAATGACAAATACAATAAATATTGTAGCTCTTAAGTCTAAAGGATATGGACTCTTCCAATACTACTATTACGTCTAAAAGAAGAGGGATCTTTTCTTAATATCAGCAAATACAGAGTTACTGTTAGAATTTCTAATTGTCTCTAAAATTGTATATTATCTTTTCTTACAGTTTTTCATCTGTAGACTTTTCTTCAATGTATTTTTTCACTTTGGCATGTATTTGCTGAAGAAATGGGGTTGTTTATACTCTTTGTGAATAGGAAATTGGACGAAAGACTTGATCCGATTTAGATTAGACTTTTTTTTCTTGCCAAGACACCTAAGGGGTTGTTGTGTTCTATTAGGAGGCACAAATGATTGATGGTCTCTTTCTTGTGATGTTAGCAGTTGTTAATGCTTAATATCTAGCTTCATTAATGTATTGTTGTTGTTGTTTGGCCTCTAAGTCTTTTGCGACCCCATGCGACGGTAACCCGCCAGGCTCTGTCCACAGGGCTTCCAAGGCCAGATGACTGGAGAGTCACCAGTTCCTTCTGCAGGGAGTCTTCCTGACCCAGGGGTCAAGCCCTCATCTCCCGCTTGGCAGGTGGATTCTTGGCAGGTAGTCCCCAGGGAAGTCCCCTTTACTTTATCAGAAGCTGCAAAATAGTGACATTCTAATTACGACATGCTTGCTTTATTTGCCAGGATGTTTCTTTAAATAGAAAGTTCTCTTGTACAATTTCAGCTCCCTAGTGTTACAGTTCATCTACAGAAAGCAGGAGAAATGCTTATCCTTTTACTTTCTGGTTTTCACAATAATGAATCTGTTCCCTGTGTTTTCCAAGTACCTTTGAGCCTTGGCTGATCTCTTTGTTAGGACTGCTATCATCTTACAGTAATTTTCTTCCCAGGATTCTATTTCCATCCATTCTCATTACCTTGAAATCTTTCTTGCAGAACATTTGAAACAAATACAAATGTACACAGAGAAAGCGTGATGAATCCCCACGTACCGGTCACCCAGCTTCCATACCTGTGTACCCATGGCAACTAGTATTTCATCTACAGCAATCTGCTCCTTCATCCATATTATTTTGTAATAAATGACAAATACAATAAATATTGTAGCTCTTAAGTCTAAAGGATATGGACTCTTCCAATACTACTATTACGTCTAAAAGAAGAGGGATCTTTTCTTAATATCAGCAAATACAGAGTTACTGTTAGAATTTCTAATTGTCTCTAAAATTGTATATTATCTTTTCTTACAGTTTTTCATCTGTAGACTTTTCTTCAATGTATTTTTTCACTTTGGCATGTATTTGCTGAAGAAATGGGGTTGTTTATACTCTTTGTGAATAGGAAATTGGACCGAAAGACTTGATCCGATTTAGATTAGACTTTTTTTTCTTGCCAAGACACCTAAGGGGTTGTTGTGTTCTATTAGGAGGCACAAATGATTGATGGTCTCTTTCTTGTGATGTTAGCAGTTGTTAATGCTTAATATCTAGCTTCATTAATGTATTGTTGTTGTTGTTTGGCCTCTAAGTCTTTTGCGACCCCATGCGACGGTAACCCGCCAGGCTCTGTCCACAGGGCTTCCAAGGCCAGATGACTGGAGAGTCACCAGTTCCTTCTGCAGGGAGTCTTCCTGACCCAGGGGTCAAGCCCTCATCTCCCGCTTGGCAGGTGGATTCTTGGCAGGTAGTCCCCAGGGAAGTCCCCTTTACTTTATCAGAAGCTGCAAAATAGTGACATTCTAATTACGACATGCTTGCTTTATTTGCCAGGATGTTTCTTTAAATAGAAAGTTCTCTTGTACAATTTCAGCTCCCTAGTGTTACAGTTCATCTACAGAAAGCAGGAGAAATGCTTATCCTTTTACTTTCTGGTTTTCACAATAATGAATCTGTTCCCTGTGTTTTCCAAGAGTAACCAATTCGGTTTAGGAGTTGTGTTTGTTTAGTGTCACTTCAAACACATAGGACTAAACATATTTGCTGTTTCAAAACATTATTGCTGTTACTCTTACTGATGCTTTTCATTGCCAGTGACCTGAAAGGCCTGCGTCCTGCTGACATGACCTCAGGGTTTGATGGTTTCTTTGCTGTTTGTGCTTTAGGATGACAACATATTCCATACGTACCTTGGACATTTTCAACTAGACTCGGAATTAACCAAAGCTTCTTTTGGTGGGTTCTTAGCTCTGTTGAAGTGGTCATTATTTCTAGGCCTCATCAGTGAACAGAGCAGGGAATATTTTTTCTAATAAAATATGTCACTACTTCAGGGTTCCTAGTTATACTTTAAATTCAAGGTCAGGGCTATCTTATATCTGTTTTGCTTGTATTTCGCATCTCTATATCCTTTGATTGCTAGAGACCCCAGTTCTCAAGGTAGATGATGTAATTAGAATATCATATACCTACCTGTTTGTTTTATCCACAATATACAACAGAAATGTCAGAATAACCGTACCAACACCCCTTTCAACAACACAATTTTTTATTTCTTTGTTTCATTTTGGATGGTTCTATTGCTATATTTTCAGGTTCAGTAATTGTTCCCTCTGTTATATCTAATCTGCTGTTTACCTCATTTAGCCTATTGTTCATTTCAGATATTATACTTTTTATGCCTAGAACTTCAATTTTATTCTTTTTTAATTTTCAAATTTTTCTCTCATTAAGATGATTCTTTTCTGTCCTCTTGAACATAAATAAGTCATGATATGTATAAAATAGATACCCACTGGGAATCTGCGGTAAGACTAAGGGAACTCACACAGGGGCTCTGTGACAACCCAGGGGGTGGCATAGGGAGGGAGATAGATGGGAGGGAGGTTCACGAGGGAGGGGACATAGGTGTACCTGTGGCTGATTCAGATTGACCTGTGGCAGTAAACAACAAAGCTCTAAAAAAATAAAAATTAAAAATTTAACAAGTCCTGATAATGCAGGCGTGTGGTCAGTGTCATTCAGCTGCTCAGTCGTGTCTGACTTTTTGCAGCCCCGTAGACCGCAGCACGCCAGGCTTCCCTGTCCTCCGTCGTCACCCGGAATTAGCTCAGAATCATGTCCATTAAGTCGGCGAGGCCACTGAACCGTCTCACGCTCTGTTACTCCCTTCTTGTCCTGCCTTCAATCTTTCCCAACGTCAGAGACTATCCTTTTTTATTATTATTATTAATTTAAGTTTGTTTATTTTTTAATGGAAAGATACTTGCCTTACCGAATTGTGGTGTTCTCTGCCAGACATCAACGTGAATCAGCCACGGGTCCATGTAGGTCCCCTCCCTGCCGAACCGCCTTGCCACGTCCCTCCCCGCCCCACCCCTGTAGCTTGTTACAGAGCCCCAGTTGGAATTCCCTGGTCTAACAGCAGATTCCCACTGGCTGTCTGTTTTGCATATGGCGATGGAAGTTTTCATGTTACTCTTTCCATACATCCTCCCCTCAGAATGAGAGAAAATAATAGCCAGTGAAACAATGAAAAAGGATTAATTTCCAAAATATACAAGCAGTTCTTCCCTTACTCTCTGAGGTGGGTCATAGAAGATCTTGTCAGGGTCTTTTCTAATGAGTCAGCTTTTCCCATCAGGTGGCCGATACTTTATGGTCAATAGCATCGTGATAACTTTGTATGGGGACTGACGGTTACTACATTTATCTTGTTGCTCATTCTGTAATTTATATAAGCTCCATTTATTTTTTGGAGTATATAATATAATAGCTTTTTAAAACTGAAATATAGTTGAGTTCACTATTATTCAATATGCAATATTATAGTTGATATAATGTTATATTAAATTCAAGTGGAGAAATTAGTGAGTCAACATTTATATAAATTACAGAATGATCAATGAGATGAATCTAGTCGTCGTCTGTCCCCAAAGTTTTTACAATGGTATTGACCATGTACCTAGATTAGCATGACTTTTATATTTTATAACTGGAAGTTTAGGCCTCTTAATCTCTCTCACTTTGCTCACTCCCCTACCCTCCTCCCTTCTGACAGCCGCCTGTTGGTTTCCTGAATCTGAGTCTGGTTTTGTTTTGTTTTATTTTCTAGATTCCACATATAAGTGAGATCATACAGTTTTTGTTCTCTTCTGATTTATTTCACTTAGCATAATACCTTCTAGATCTGTTCCATCAAAAATGGCATGCTGTTTTTCAAATGGCTGAGTAATATTTCCCTGTATATAGGTAGTGCAGTTCCTTTATCCCATGATCTATCAAGGGACACTGAAGTTGCTACCATGTCTTGGGTACTATGAATTGAAGTGCTGCAGTCCACATCGGGCACATGTATCTTCTTAGTGTTGTTGTTTTCTTTGGGTAAATACCCAGAAGTAAAAAGCATTGTAACTGGTCATAGAGGCACTCTCTCTTTATTCCCCCCTCAGTCATGTGCTATGCAGGACCTCAGTTCCCCAACCAGGGCCTGAACCCACATCCCCCTGCAGTGGAAGTGCAGAGTCTTAACCACTGGACCACCAAGGAAGTCCCCATAGACTTTGGAGGACAATTAAAGCTTCTAGATTTTAAGAAGCCTTGGGTTACATATTTTGTTAAGGTTTTCATTGCTCCAGGAGACATTAAAAGAATTCAGTCTTTTCCAAAAGATACTTACTGAGTACTGTGTCTCTTTCTTTGAGGTAGACAGTGAAGAGGTAGGAACTTCTTTTCTTTGGAGGGGGGTAGATACACATGTTTGGTTCCAGGGGACTCCCTGGAATTTTCCCGAAAATGAGACAAGAGGGCAGGTCAGGGCACAACCTTTAAGAGAACGACGTAGCCATTGAGGGTACAACAAAAACTGGTCAGAACCCACCGTGCCCAAGATGGCACAAGATGCAACTTCCAGTAGACCTTGAACCTCAGTAGATGCCGATCATAACACATTAGTTGAATGGCACACCTATAGACACCATGACAGTTCCAAAGTGGACCACAGAAGGCCAAAATGTGGGCAGTGGCTGCGTTCCTGGAAATCTCAGCCCACTCCCCAAAATAGTTGGAATGATCCTCCCGCTTGGTAGCCTTTAAAATGACCTGGCCCATAAACACGAGTCACCCCATCCCTCAGGGCTCTCTCGCCTTCTGCGCCAGCCCACATGCATCCGCCGAGTGTGCATCTCCCAGAATAGACCTGCTTGCTCACTTCCCCTCGCTCCTGTATCCTCTCCTGCGCAAAGCCAGGGAACCCCACTTGGCTGTCCATCCCAGGAACTCCCTGGAGACCTGAGGACCCTCTTGCGCCTCAGTTTCCTGCGATGAAGTGGCTGAGCTTTGTGTTTTGGTGGAACCAGTAGCCTACCCCTTGGCACACAGTACTTTACCGAGGCATGTTGCACAGCTGCCACGATTTGCTTTCTGCAGATCAACATGGAGTCCTGTGCTCTGATGAGATAGTGGACATCTCTGTGGGCTCAGTGGTGGCCAGGATCCCAACTGTCACCACCTGGGGCATGTAGCACAGGTGCCCACTGTCCTGCCAGAGGAAAGTGACCTACTTCTGTGTTCCCCGGGTGTCAGCCGAGGAGAGGCATCTACCACCTCAGTACCTGCACGCGTGTGCCAACGGTGGCAGTTTGTTCCACAAAAAAGACACGTCTGTAGCAGCTGCTATAATTAGAGCCACAATTAATAAAAGCTGCTTTAATAAAATAGAGATTTTATTTATTTATTTTTCTCTCTTTTTTTAAACCTTTATTTTGCTTTTAACTTTTACAGAGTTCTGTTGTTTACAGATATGTATGTTCTCAGATTAGTCATATGTATATCCCCCCCTTCCCACCCCTCCCAACCATCACACAGCACCCCTGAAGGATCCCCTTTTCTCACAGAGCAATGACTAGAGCTATTTTCTTCACTTATGATAATACAGGCCTTCATGCTACTTCCTTTACGCCTCACACCTTCTGTTCCTTCCCCACAATGACCATATGTCCACTGTCCATGTCTGTCTTTCCGTCGCTTCACTGCGTGTGCCATCATCACCATCCTACTAGATTCCATATATATGTGTTAATATACTGTATTTATCCTTCTCTTTCTGACTGACTTCACTTTTGATGATACGTCGATCCAGCCACTCCCAAAATAGTTGGAATGATCCTCCCGCTTGGTAGCCTTTAAAATGACCTGGCCCATAAACACGAGTCACCCCATCCCTCAGGGCTCTCTGCCTTCTCGCCAGCCCACATGCATCCGCCAGTGTGCATCTCCCAGAATAGACCTGCTTGCTCACTTCCCCTCGCTCCTGTATCCTCTCCTGCGCAAAGCCAGGGAACCCCACTTGGCTGTCCATCCCAGGAACTCCCTGGAGACCTGAGGACCCTCTTGCGCCTCAGTTTCCTGCGATGAAGTGGCTGAGCTTTGTGTTTTGGTGGAACCAGTAGCCTACCCCTTGGCACACAGTACTTTACCGAGGCATGTTGCACAGCTGCCACGATTTGCTTTCTGCAGATCAACATGGAGTCCTGTGCTCTGATGAGATAGTGGACATCTCTGTGGGCTCAGTGGTGGCCAGGATCCCAACTGTCACCACCTGGGGCATGTAGCACAGGTGCCCACTGTCCTGCCAGAGGAAAGTGACCTACTTCTGTGTTCCCGGTGTCAGCCGAGGAGGCATCTACCACCTCAGTACCTGCACGCGTGTGCCAACGGTGGCAGTTTGTTCCACAAAAAAGACACGTCTGTAGCAGCTGCTATAATTAGAGCCACAATTAATAAAAGCTGCTTTAATAAAATAGAGATTTTATTTATTTATTTTTCTCTCTTTTTTTAAACCTTTATTTTGCTTTTAACTTTTACAGAGTTCTGTTGTTTACAGATATGTATGTTCTCAGATTAGTCATATGTATATCCCCCCCTTCCCACCCCTCCCAACCATCACACAGCACCCCTGAAGGATCCCCTTTTCTCACAGAGCAATGACTAGAGCTATTTTCTTCACTTATGATAATACAGGCCTTCATGCTACTTCCTTTACGCCTCACACCTTCTGTTCCTTCCCCACAATGACCATATGTCCACTGTCCATGTCTGTCTTTCCGTCGCTTCACTGCGTGTGCCATCATCACCATCCTACTAGATTCCATATATATGTGTTAATATACTGTATTTATCCTTCTCTTTCTGACTGACTTCACTTTTGATGATACATTCTAGATCCAGCCACCTCAGTAGGGTTGATTCTTCTGCATTTCTCTTTACAGCTGTGTAGTATTCCATTGTATATATGTACCAGAGCTTTTGGATCCGTTCGTTCGTCGATGGGCATCTAGGTTGCTTCCATGTTCTAGCTATTGTATAGAGAGCTGCAATGAACATTGGGGTATAGGTGTTTCTTTCAGTTTTGATTTCATCAGGGTATAAGCCTAAGAGTGGGATTGCTGGATCATACGGTGCTTCTATTTTTAGTTTTTTAAGGAATCTCCAGACTGTCTTCCACAGAGGCTGTATCAATTTACATTCCCACCAGCAATGCAGGAGTGTTCCCTTTTCTCCACACCCTCTCCAGCATTTATTGTCTGTTGATTTGTGGATGACAGCCATTCTGACGGGTGTGAGGTGGTATCTCATTGTAGTTTTGATTTGCATTTCTCTAATTATTAGTGAAGTTGAGCATCGTTTCATGTGCTTTTGGGCCATCTGTATGTCATCGTTGGAGAGGTGTCTGTTTAGGTCCTTTTCCCATTTTTTGATTGGGTTGTTCGTTTTTCCAGTGCTGAGTTGTCTGAGTTGCTTGTAGATTTTGGAGATTAATTCTTTGTCTGTTGTTTCATTTGCTATGATTTTCTCCCACTCTGTGGGCTGTCTGTTCAGCTTTTTTGTAATTTCTTTTGCTGTACAAAAGCTTTTAAGTTTCATTAGGTCCCACATGTTCATTTGTCTTTTGAGTTCTGCTATTCTAGTAGGTGGGTCAGAGAAGATCTTGCTTTGATTTATGTCCTTGAGGGTTTTGCCTATATTCTTCTCTAAGAGTTTGATGGTTTCTGACCTTACATTTAAGTCTTTAATCCATTTTGAGTTGATCTTTGTGCATGGTGTCAGGGTATGTTCCAACTTCATTTTTCTGAAACTGTCCAATTTTCCCAGCAATGACTAGAGCTATTTTCTTCACTTATGATAATACAGGCCTTCATGCTACTTCCTTTACACCTCACACCTTCTGTTCCTTCCCCACAATGACCATATGTCCACTGTCCATGTCTGTCTTTCCGTCGCTTCACTGCGTGTGCCATCATCACCATCCTACTAGATTCCATATATATGTGTTAATATACTGTATTTATCCTTCTCTTTCTGACTGACTTCACTTTTGATGATACATTCTAGATCCAGCCACCTCAGTAGGGTTGATTCTTCTGCATTTCTCTTTACAGCTGTGTAGTATTCCATTGTATATATGTACCAGAGCTTTTGGATCCGTTCGTTCGTCGATGGGCATCTAGGTTGCTTCCATGTTCTAGCTATTGTATAGAGAGCTGCAATGAACATTGGGGTATAGGTGTTTCTTTCAGTTTTGATTTCATCAGGGTATAAGCCTAAGAGTGGGATTGCTGGATCATACGGTGCTTCTATTTTTAGTTTTTTAAGGAATCTCCAGACTGTCTTCCACAGAGGCTGTATCAATTTACATTCCCACCAGCAATGCAGGAGTGTTCCCTTTTCTCCACACCCTCTCCAGCATTTATTGTCTGTTGATTTGTGGATGACAGCCATTCTGACGGGTGTGAGGTGGTATCTCATTGTAGTTTTGATTTGCATTTCTCTAATTATTAGTGAAGTTGAGCATCGTTTCATGTGCTTTTGGGCCATCTGTATGTCATCGTTGGAGAGGTGTCTGTTTAGGTCCTTTTCCCATTTTTTGATTGGGTTGTTCGTTTTTCCAGTGCTGAGTTGTCTGAGTTGCTTGTAGATTTTGGAGATTAATTCTTTGTCTGTTGTTTCATTTGCTATGATTTTCTCCCACTCTGTGGGCTGTCTGTTCAGCTTTTTTGTAATTTCTTTTGCTGTACAAAAGCTTTTAAGTTTCATTAGGTCCCACATGTTCATTTGTCTTTTGAGTTCTGCTATTCTAGTAGGTGGGTCAGAGAAGATCTTGCTTTGATTTATGTCCTTGAGGGTTTTGCCTATATTCTTCTCTAAGAGTTTGATGGTTTCTGACCTTACATTTAAGTCTTTAATCCATTTTGAGTTGATCTTTGTGCATGGTGTCAGGGTATGTTCCAACTTCATTTTCTTGCCTGTAGCTGTCCAATTTTCCCAGCACCATTTGTTGAAGAGGCTATCTTTGTCCCATTTTATATGTTTGACTCCTTTGTCAAAAATCAGGTGCCCACAGGTGCATGGGTTTATCTCTGGGTTCTCGATCTTGTTCCATTGGTCGATATTTCTGCTTTTGTGCCAGTACCATACTGTCTTGAGGACTGTTGCTTTGTAGTAGAGTCTGAAGTTGGGGAGGCTGATCCCTCCAGCTCCGTTTTTCTTTCTCAGGATTGCTTTGGCTATTCGAGGTCTTTTGTGTTTCCATATGAACTGTGTTATTCTTTGGTCTAGTTCTGTGAAGAATGTTACAGGAAGTTTGATAGGGATTGCATTGAATCTATAGATGACATTTGGTAGTATGGTCATTTTCACAATATTGATTCTTCCGACCCAGGAACATGGAATATTTCTCCATCTGTTTAAGTCTTCTTTAATGTCTCTCATGAGTGTCTTGTAATTTTCTGTGTACAGTTCTTTTCTTTGGGTAGGTTTATTCCTAGATATTTGATTCTTTTGGTTGCAATGGTGAAGGGGATTGCCTCTGTGATTTCATTTTCTGATTTTTCATTGTTTGTGTATAGGAATGCCAGTGATTTCTGTATATTGATTTTGTATCTTGCAACTTTGCTGAGTTGTCTGAGTTGCTTGTAGATTTTGGAGATTAATTCTTTGTCTGTTGTTTCATTTGCTATGATTTTCTCCCACTCTGTGGGCTGTCTGTTCAGCTTTTTTGTAATTTCTTTTGCTGTACAAAAGCTTTTAAGTTTCATTAGGTCCCACATGTTCATTTGTCTTTTGAGTTCTGCTATTCTAGTAGGTGGGTCAGAGAAGATCTTGCTTTGATTTATGTCCTTGAGGGTTTTGCCTATATTCTTCTCTAAGAGTTTGATGGTTTCTGACCTTACATTTAAGTCTTTAATCCATTTTGAGTTGATCTTTGTGCATGGTGTCAGGGTATGTTCCAACTTCATTTTTTCTGCATTAGCTGTCCAATTTTCCCAGCACCATTTGTTGAAGAGGCTATCTTTGTCCCATTTTATATGTTTGACTCCTTTGTCAAAAATCAGGTGCCCACAGGTGCATGGGTTTATCTCTGGGTTCTCGATCTTGTTCCATTGGTCGATATTTCTGCTTTTGTGCCAGTACCATACTGTCTTGAGGACTGTTGCTTTGTAGTAGAGTCTGAAGTTGGGGAGGCTGATCCCTCCAGCTCCGTTTTTCTTTCTCAGGATTGCTTTGGCTATTCGAGGTCTTTTGTGTTTCCATATGAACTGTGTTATTCTTTGGTCTAGTTCTGTGAAGAATGTTACAGGAAGTTTGATAGGGATTGCATTGAATCTATAGATGACATTTGGTAGTATGGTCATTTTCACAATATTGATTCTTCCGACCCAGGAACATGGAATATTTCTCCATCTGTTTAAGTCTTCTTTAATGTCTCTCATGAGTGTCTTGTAATTTTCTGTGTACAGTTCTTTTCTTTGGGTAGGTTTATTCCTAGATATTTGATTCTTTTGGTTGCAATGGTGAAGGGGATTGCCTCTGTGATTTCATTTTCTGATTTTTCATTGTTTGTGTATAGGAATGCCAGTGATTTCTGTATATTGATTTTGTATCTTGCAACTTTGCTGAATTCGCTGATTAACTCTAGTAGTTTTGTAATAGTGTCTTTGGGATTTTCTATGTATAAGATCATGTTGTCTGCAAAAAGAGAGAGTTTGACTTCTTCCTTTCCAATCTGGATTCCTTTGATTTCTTTTTCTTCTCTTATTGCTGTTGCTAGAACTTCCAGGACTATGTTGAATAAGAGTGGTGAAAGTGGACACCCTTGTCTTGTTCCTGATCTTAGAGGAAATGCTTTGAGTTTTTCACCATTGAGGATAATGTTCGCTGTGGGCTTCTCATATATGGCTTTCACTATGTTAAGATAGGTTCCTTCTATGCCCATTTTTTGAAGAGTTTTTATCATAAATGGATGCTGTACTTTGTCAAAGGCTATTTCTGCATCTATTGAGATGATCATGTGATTTTTGTCTCTCAATTTGTTGATATGGTGTATCACATTGATTGATTTGTGGATATTGAAGAATCCTTGCATGCCTGGGATGAACCCAACTTGATCGTGATGAATGAGCTTTTTGATGTGTTGTTGAATTCTGTTTGCTAGGATTTTGTTGAGGATTTTTGCATCTAGATTCATCAGTGAAACTGGCCTATAATTTTCTTTTTTTGTGTTGTCTTTGCCTGGCTTTGGTATCAGGGTGATGGCGGCCTTGTAGAATGTGTTTGGAAGTGTTCCTTCCTGGGCAATTGTTTGGAAGAGTTTTAGAAGGACAGGCATTAGCTCTTCTTTAAATGTTTGGTAGAATTCGGCTGTGAAATCATCTGGCCCTGGGCTTTTATTTTTGGGTAGATTTTTGATCACAAGGTCGATTTCTGAGCTTGTGATTGGCTTGTTCATAGTTTTTATTTCTTCCTGGTTGAGTCTTGGGAGATTAATCTTCTCTAAGAAACTGTCCATTTCTTCCAGGTTGTCCAGTTTGTTGCCATGTGGCTGTTCATAATAGTCTCTTAGAATCCTTTGGATTTCTGCATTATCTATTGTAATCTCTCCTTTTTCGTTTTTGATTTTGTTTATCTGGTTCTTCTCTCTCTTTTTCTTAATGAGTCTGGTCAGTGGCTTGTCAATTTTGTTTACCTTTTCAAAGAACCAGCTTTTTGTTTTATTTATCTTTACTATTGTTTCTTTTGTTTCCGCTCTGATTTTTATGATTTCCCTTCTTCTGCTGGCTTTGGGGTGTTTTTGTTCTTCTTTCTCCAGTTGTTTTAAGCGTAAGGTAAGGTCGTCTGTTTGAGATTTTCCTAGTTTTTTGAGGTGGGATTGAATTGCTATAAACTTCCCTCTTAGGACTGCTTTTGCAGTATCCCATAGGTTTTGCATTGTCGTGTGTTCATTGTCATTTTCTTCTAGGAATTTTTAATTTCTCCTTTGATTTCCTCAATGATCAGTTGGTTTTTTAGGTACGTGTTGTTTAATCTCCATGTGTTTGTGTTTTTAGCGGTTTTTTTCCTGTAGTTGATCTCTAGCATTGTGGTCCGAGAAGATGGTTGATAGAATTTCAGTTTTCTTGAATTGACTGAGGTTTGATTTGTGGATATTGAAGAATCCTTGCATCCCTGAAATAAACCCAACTTGATCATGATGTATGAGCTTTTTTAATGTGTTGCAGAATTCTCTTTGCTAGAATTTTGTAGAGGATTTTTGCATCTATGTTCACCAGTGATACTGGCCTATAATTTTCTTTTTTTGTGTTGTCTTTGCCTGGCTTTGGTATCAGGGTGATGGCGGCCTTGTAGAATGTGTTTGGAAGTGTTCCTTCCTGGGCAATTGTTTGGAAGAGTTTTAGAAGGACAGGCATTAGCTCTTCTTTAAATGTTTGGTAGAATTCGGCTGTGAAATCATCTGGCCCTGGGCTTTTATTTTTGGGTAGATTTTTGATCACAAGGTCGATTTCTGAGCTTGTGATTGGCTTGTTCATAGTTTTTATTTCTTCCTGGTTGAGTCTTGGGAGATTAATCTTCTCTAAGAAACTGTCCATTTCTTCCAGGTTGTCCAGTTTGTTGCCATGTGGCTGTTCATAATAGTCTCTTAGAATCCTTTGGATTTCTGCATTATCTATTGTAATCTCTCCTTTTTCGTTTTTGATTTTGTTTATCTGGTTCTTCTCTCTCTTTTTCTTAATGAGTCTGGTCAGTGGCTTGTCAATTTTGTTTACCTTTTCAAAGAACCAGCTTTTTGTTTTATTTATCTTTACTATTGTTTCTTTTGTTTCCGCTCTGATTTTTATGATTTCCCTTCTTCTGCTGGCTTTGGGGTGTTTTTGTTCTTCTTTCTCCAGTTGTTTTAAGCGTAAGGTAAGGTCGTCTGTTTGAGATTTTCCTAGTTTTTTGAGGTGGGATTGAATTGCTATAAACTTCCCTCTTAGGACTGCTTTTGCAGTATCCCATAGGTTTTGCATTGTCGTGTGTTCATTGTCATTTTCTTCTAGGAATTTTTAATTTCTCCTTTGATTTCCTCAATGATCAGTTGGTTTTTTAGGTACGTGTTGTTTAATCTCCATGTGTTTGTGTTTTTAGCGGTTTTTTTCCTGTAGTTGATCTCTAGCATTGTGGTCCGAGAAGATGGTTGATAGAATTTCAGTTTTCTTGAATTGACTGAGGTTTGATTTGTGGCCCAAGATGTGGTCTATCCTGGAGAATGTTCCGTGAGCACTTGAGAAGAAAGTGTATTCTTCTGCTTTTGGATGGAAAGTCCTAAAGATATCAATGAGGTCCATTTCTTCTAGTGTGGCATTTAAGGCTTGTGTTTCTTTATTAATTTTCTGTTTGGATGATCTGTCCATTGGTGTGAGAGGAGTGTTAAAGTCTCCTACTATGATTGTGTTGCTGTCGATGTCTTCTTTTATGTCTGAAAGTGTTTGTCTTATGTATTGGGGTGCTCCTGTGTTGGGTGCATAGATATTTATGATTGTTATGTCTTCTTCTTAGATCGATCCCTTAATCATGATGTAGTGACCTGTCTTGTCTCTTAGAATCTTCTTTACTTTAAAGTCTATTTTGTCTGATATGAGAATTGCTACTCCAGCTTTCTTTTGATTTCCATTTGCATGGAATATCTTTTTCCAGCCTCTCACTTTCAGTCTATGAGTGTCTCTAGGTCTGAAATGAGTTTCCTGGAGGCAGCATATGTATGGGGTGTGTTTTTGGATCCATTCAGCCACTCTGTGTCTTTTGGTTGGGGCATTTAGTCCATTGACATTCAAAGTAATTACTGATACATATGATCCTATTGTCATCTTCTTAGATGTTATGATGGGTTTGTTTCGTGGATCTTCTCCTTTTATACTTGTTGTCTATATGAGTCCCTTTAACACTTGTTGTAAGGCTGGTTTGGTGTGACTAAATTCTTTTAATTTTTGCTTATCTGTAAAGCTTTTTATTTCTCCATCCATTTTGAATGAGATCCTTGCAGGGTAGAGGATTCTTGGTTGCAGATTATTCTCTTTTAGCTGTTTAAATGTGTCCTGCCATTCCCTTCTGGCCTGCAGAGTTTCTGTTGACAGATCAGCTGTTAAATGTGGGATTGAATTGCTATAAACTTCCCTCTTAGGACTGCTTTTGCAGTATCCCATAGGTTTTGCATTGTCGTGTGTTCATTGTCATTTTCTTCTAGGAATTTTTAATTTCTCCTTTGATTTCCTCAATGATCAGTTGGTTTTTTAGGTACGTGTTGTTTAATCTCCATGTGTTTGTGTTTTTAGCGGTTTTTTTCCTGTAGTTGATCTCTAGCATTGTGGTCCGAGAAGATGGTTGATAGAATTTCAGTTTTCTTGAATTGACTGAGGTTTGATTTGTGGCCCAAGATGTGGTCTATCCTGGAGAATGTTCCGTGAGCACTTGAGAAGAAAGTGTATTCTTCTGCTTTTGGATGGAAAGTCCTAAAGATATCAATGAGGTCCATTTCTTCTAGTGTGGCATTTAAGGCTTGTGTTTCTTTATTAATTTTCTGTTTGGATGATCTGTCCATTGGTGTGAGAGGAGTGTTAAAGTCTCCTACTATGATTGTGTTGCTGTCGATGTCTTCTTTTATGTCTGAAAGTGTTTGTCTTATGTATTGGGGTGCTCCTGTGTTGGGTGCATAGATATTTATGATTGTTATGTCTTCTTCTTAGATCGATCCCTTAATCATGATGTAGTGACCTGTCTTGTCTCTTAGAATCTTCTTTACTTTAAAGTCTATTTTGTCTGATATGAGAATTGCTACTCCAGCTTTCTTTTGATTTCCATTTGCATGGAATATCTTTTTCCAGCCTCTCACTTTCAGTCTATGAGTGTCTCTAGGTCTGAAATGAGTTTCCTGGAGGCAGCATATGTATGGGGTGTGTTTTTGGATCCATTCAGCCACTCTGTGTCTTTTGGTTGGGGCATTTAGTCCATTGACATTCAAAGTAATTACTGATACATATGATCCTATTGTCATCTTCTTAGATGTTATGATGGGTTTGTTTCGTGGATCTTCTCCTTTTATACTTGTTGTCTATATGAGTCCCTTTAACACTTGTTGTAAGGCTGGTTTGGTGTGACTAAATTCTTTTAATTTTTGCTTATCTGTAAAGCTTTTTATTTCTCCATCCATTTTGAATGAGATCCTTGCAGGGTAGAGGATTCTTGGTTGCAGATTATTCTCTTTTAGCTGTTTAAATGTGTCCTGCCATTCCCTTCTGGCCTGCAGAGTTTCTGTTGAAAGATCAGCTGTTAAATGTATGGGCTTTCCCTTGTATGTCACTAGTTGCTTTTCCCTTGCTGCTTTGAGTATTCTATCTTTGTGTTTAATTTGTGTTAACTTCATTAATATGTGTTTTGGTGTGTTTCTTCTCGGATTGATTCTGTATGGTACTCTTTGTGCTTCTTGGACTTGATTGACTATTTCTTTTCCCATGTTGGGGAAATTTTCAACTAGAATCTCTTCAAACATTTTCTCATAGCCTTTCTTTTTTTCTTCTTCTTCTGGAACCCCTATAATTCGAATATTGGTGCATTTGATATTATCCCAGAGGTTTCTGAGGCTATCCTCTGCTCTTTTCATTCTTTGAGCTAGAGTCTGTTTTTCAGCAGTTACTTCCACCATTCTATCTTCCAGCTCACTTATCTGGTCTTCTGTCTCAGATACTCTGCTCTTGATTCCTTCTACAGTGTTTTTCAGTTCAGCAATTGAGTTGTTTGTCTCTGTTACTTTTTTGGTAAGTTCTTGCATTTCTTTATGCAGTGTGTTAGTTGTGTCTTGCAATTTCTCTAACATTCTGTTTTCAGTGTCTTTGATCATCTTTACTATCGTTCTTCTGAAATCACTTTCAGAAAGTTTGTCCAAATTCTCTTCATTGATTTGATCTTGTGTGTTTGTGGATTGTTCCTTTGCTTGTGTGGTATTTCTCTGCCATTTCATTGTTATTATTAATTTTTTAACTGATTCTGTTTGTGATTTCCTTTTCTCAGACTTTGAGTTATGTCTATTGGTGTTTGTTGTTTGGATGGGGCTTCTTATTCTGGTTGATGCTGGTGATTGGGTGATGTCAGGACTTGCATACAAGTGATTTTCTTAGATGTTATGATGGGTTTGTTTCGTGGATCTTCTCCTTTTATACTTGTTGTCTATATGAGTCCCTTTAACACTTGTTGTAAGGCTGGTTTGGTGTGACTAAATTCTTTTAATTTTTGCTTATCTGTAAAGCTTTTTATTTCTCCATCCATTTTGAATGAGATCCTTGCAGGGTAGAGGATTCTTGGTTGCAGATTATTCTCTTTTAGCTGTTTAAATGTGTCCTGCCATTCCCTTCTGGCCTGCAGAGTTTCTGTTGAAAGATCAGCTGTTAAATGTATGGGCTTTCCCTTGTATGTCACTAGTTGCTTTTCCCTTGCTGCTTTGAGTATTCTATCTTTGTGTTTAATTTGTGTTAACTTCATTAATATGTGTTTTGGTGTGTTTCTTCTCGGATTGATTCTGTATGGTACTCTTTGTGCTTCTTGGACTTGATTGACTATTTCTTTTCCCATGTTGGGGAAATTTTCAACTAGAATCTCTTCAAACATTTTCTCATAGCCTTTCTTTTTTTCTTCTTCTTCTGGAACCCCTATAATTCGAATATTGGTGCATTTGATATTATCCCAGAGGTTTCTGAGGCTATCCTCTGCTCTTTTCATTCTTTGAGCTAGAGTCTGTTTTTCAGCAGTTACTTCCACCATTCTATCTTCCAGCTCACTTATCTGGTCTTCTGTCTCAGATACTCTGCTCTTGATTCCTTCTACAGTGTTTTTCAGTTCAGCAATTGAGTTGTTTGTCTCTGTTACTTTTTTGGTAAGTTCTTGCATTTCTTTATGCAGTGTGTTAGTTGTGTCTTGCAATTTCTCTAACATTCTGTTTTCAGTGTCTTTGATCATCTTTACTATCGTTCTTCTGAAATCACTTTCAGAAAGTTTGTCCAAATTCTCTTCATTGATTTGATCTTGTGTGTTTGTGGATTGTTCCTTTGCTTGTGTGGTATTTCTCTGCCATTTCATTGTTATTATTAATTTTTTAACTGATTCTGTTTGTGATTTCCTTTTCTCAGACTTTGAGTTATGTCTATTGGTGTTTGTTGTTTGGATGGGGCTTCTTATTCTGGTTGATGCTGGTGATTGGGTGATGTCAGGACTTGCATACAAGTGATTACCTTTGTTGGCATTCTCACTTGTATACTGCTCTTTAGTATTAGGCGTTCTCTAGTATTGTAGAGTTTTGGAGTCAGTGCTCCCTCCCTAAAGCCCCGGGGCTTGTTGTCTGGCCAGGGAATGAAGATTTCACGGCTGGTTTGTTATGGCATTAAATGATATTAAAACATACATATGCAAATGAGAAACAGAAGGTATACCTTTGACAAATGACAATTAAAAAATTATGCAAATGCTACCTAGCGTATTGAATTATATACATAAACATATACAGCTGTAACATAACCAAAACGTTCCAACCAACAATACAGTCCAATACGTTAGCACGGCGAATAGAAAAAAACAAGCATGATATCCACCAGTTAATAACCAAACTAAGTAGAGCACCAATTGGAGAATAATGCTAAGTTGCGGATAAGGCAATGAGGACAGAACAGACTAAGAAATATGGTGGGGAAAGGGAAAAAGAGAAAGGGAGGATAGAAGAGAAATATAGAATAATACTGCAAAGGTAAATATAGGGAGATAAAGATTTGTATGTATTAGAGTTTAGTGCTATAGGAAAGGAGCTTCAGAGAAAGCAAAGAATTATAGAGGAAGTAGTAGTACAAAATGAAAAATTTTTAAAAATTAAAAGAGCTAGTTATATAGAAAAATATAGAAAAACAAAGCCAAAATAATAAAAAACAAACAAAACCCCCACAGAACCTTAAAAGGCCAATGGGGAACCAGAAGTTTATACCAAAATAAAATGTGTGGTTTAAAAGGAAAAAGAAAAAAAAAACTATGTAAACTTGAATATATTCAGTCTTACTGATAAGATTAGTAGCTTCAATAGAATTCAGTGAAGGAAATGAACACACCCACTGTCTCTCTCACACACACACACACACACCCCAAAAAAACCCAAAAAGCAAAAAAAAGCTGGGGGTGCACTGAGTGGGTTTGGAAAAAAGAGAAAAAAAAATTGAAACAAAGTAATACAATACAAAAAGTGAAATTTTAAAGTCCAGCAGTAACTCCAGCTTCAGACAAAACGTGAAAATAGTGTTTCTGTTCTTCTGTCTCTTGCTGACTGTTCAGGAATTATCAGTCTTTTTCTTGCCTCTGGCAGTGGCTGGATCTGAAGACCTCTTTGACTGCTTGTTTTGGCCTATTCCAGAACTAAAAGTCCCGTCCAGGCTGGCCCTGGGAGTTTCTTAATCCAAATCCCTTTTCTTGCTGCGTGGAGCTAAGTTCCCTCCCTGTAGCTTGACCAGCAGCCCTGCAGTTTGACCAGCAGCCAGACTACAGTAGGGAAAATGGCGTCTGTCTCACAGAGGATTTATTCCCACACGCTCTATGGGAAGCACTTCCACAGTGACCCTGACCCCGCTGCAGGCCACCGTCGACCCCCGCCACCGCGGGAGACGTCAGGTTACTCAGAGGTGAGTCTGGCTCAGTCTCATGCGGGATCGCTATTCCCCTCTCCCGGATCACTGTACGCACAGACTTTCCAGTCCTCCTCGGCGACTCTGTGATCGGGTTAATGGTAACCTCCTCCAAAGGAAACTGAGTGCCGTCCTTCCGAGGCCTGCTCAAGGGCACTTCTAGCTCAGGGGAGCACCTGGACCCTCCAAAGCAGGTCTGGCTCAGTCCCTTGTGGGTGTCAGTGCTCCTCTCCCGGGTTTTGATCTGCAACCGGCTTTGCGCCTTTGGCCCGCCCAGCCTCTCTGGCGGGTATGAGGTTTGACTTTTAAAAGTGCGATTGCGCCCCTCCTACCGTCTTGATGCGGCTTCTCCTTTGTTCTTCGATGTGGGGTTTCCTCTCTGTGATCAGATCCAACCTCCTTTCGTGGATGGTTTCCCAGGAAATTGTCGCAATTCAGGCGATTTTGCAGGAGAGATGAGTGCACGTCCTTCTACGCCGCCATCTTAGCTCCACCTAAAATAGAGATTTTAGACAATTGGATACCTAAGTTTTTATTTCTTGACTGACTTTTCCCTTCTGATATGTGTGTTCATTAATTTGAAACTTTTCAGAGTAAGTCACATTTGATACAATTAATAATAATTGAATCTAATGTATAGAAAATAAACACAGTCTTGGCCACTTTTATGTCCCTGTATGAACCAGAAAGAGTAGTATGAATGGCTGTGAATAAAAAATGTAATTCTCATAATGTATAAATTATCCTTTTTTCTTTTATTTATTTTTTGATTTATTTATGTAATTAAAGAGTTAAAGTTACATGAAACAGGCAATAAAATTTAATTATCAATTTCAAGGAACACTGTAGTTTTAGGGTAGAGGTCATTTGTTTATGTGTTAAATAATAAAACGGTTGTTGTTTATCTAGACCTTTAATATAGAGCAACTCCTTAAAACAGAATGGATTTCCCCCCTGTGAAAGATGAATATAGTCATTAATCTGTATTGTTTTTTATGGAAATACACCTTAATCGGCTAATATTTTATGATCTGGCATTGTGATTTCTTCTACTGTGCTTTGTTAGGACTTCTATCTAGGTAGTCAGATTATGAAATAATAAATAATCTTTGATTCTCTCTAAGCAATGTGATCAGCATTCCTAAGCATGGGAATTCTAATTCCCATGCTTTCAGTTACAACCCCTGGTCATAAAAATGCAAATCTAATATGCAAATTATATTCACTTACAAATATATTCACAGCAGCTTTAGGTGAAAACACAACTGCCTTTCAGCTAATGCCAAAATGGAAATCATGCTACTTATAAATGAGTGCTCATAATTTTTCTTAGAAAAAGTATGTATGAACAAAGAGACTAACTGATCTGTGTTGAGTTTGTGACATTTGTGAATAAAAAGGTATGGACTGAAAATCTAGATGAACCAGATACTCTGTGTAGAAGCACAGAGGGACAGTGACTCTTTGGACAGGCACAGCATTGATCTGTTGCAAGGACATAAGCAATGACTAGACAAACATGAAGACACAAAGCTTTTAAATCCAAACGTGAAATATGTAGGCTCTCTCAGTAAGAAAAGGTGTATCCATCATGGCTATAGTCATTTAATAAATACTTATTGAGCACCTACCAGGTACTGAGCTGCCGCCATCTTAGCTCCACCTAAAATAGAGATTTTAGACAATTGGATACCTAAGTTTTATTTCTTGACTGACTTTTCCTTCTGATATGTGTGTTCATTAATTTGAAACTTTTCAGAGTAAGTCACATTTGATACAATTAATAATAATTGAATCTAATGTATAGAAAATAAACACAGTCTTGGCCACTTTTATGTCCCTGTATGAACCAGAAAGAGTAGTATGAATGGCTGTGAATAAAAAATGTAATTCTCATAATGTATAAATTATCCTTTTTTCTTTTATTTATTTTTTGATTTATTTATGTAATTAAAGAGTTAAAGTTACATGAAACAGGCAATAAAATTTAATTATCAATTTCAAGGAACACTGTAGTTTTAGGGTAGAGGTCATTTGTTTATGTGTTAAATAATAAAACGGTTGTTGTTTATCTAGACCTTTAATATAGAGCAACTCCTTAAAACAGAATGGATTTCCCCCCTGTGAAAGATGAATATAGTCATTAATCTGTATTGTTTTTTATGGAAATACACCTTAATCGGCTAATATTTTATGATCTGGCATTGTGATTTCTTCTACTGTGCTTTGTTAGGACTTCTATCTAGGTAGTCAGATTATGAAATAATAAATAATCTTTGATTCTCTCTAAGCAATGTGATCAGCATTCCTAAGCATGGGAATTCTAATTCCCATGCTTTCAGTCAACCCTGGTCATAAAATGCAAATCTAATATGCAAATTATATTCACTTACAAATATATTCACAGCAGCTTTAGGTGAAAACACAACTGCCTTTCAGCTAATGCCAAAATGGAAATCATGCTACTTATAAATGAGTGCTCATAATTTTTCTTAGAAAAAGTATGTATGAACAAAGAGACTAACTGATCTGTGTTGAGTTTGTGACATTTGTGAATAAAAAGGTATGGACTGAAAATCTAGATGAACCAGATACTCTGTGTAGAAGCACAGAGGGACAGTGACTCTTTGGACAGGCACAGCATTGATCTGTTGCAAGGACATAAGCAATGACTAGACAAACATGAAGACACAAAGCTTTTAAATCCAAACGTGAAATATGTAGGCTCTCTCAGTAAGAAAAGGTGTATCCATCATGGCTATAGTCATTTAATAAATACTTATTGAGCACCTACCAGGTACTGAGCTGTGTTAATGGTGGGGATTCAAAGACGAGAAAGTCATAAACTCTGTTCCTGGGCAGCTGGCTTGTCTGCTTGGAGGGAAGCATCTACTAAATATCAGAATTCGATGTGCAGCAGTAGTGATATGAAAACACTTGTGACTGTCAGAGGAGGTTCGCAGAAGTTGGTAAAGACTCGATAGGTCTGGACTGGAGCAACCGAAGGTGTGAGAAGAGGGTAGAGATGCTCCGTGTTGGTGTTTAGACAGCTCTTTATGGAAGGAAAGAGAGACGCAGCGTGGTGGTTGGGAATCTTCAGGTGAGTCTGGAAAGGGGATCCAGGGCGGGCAGAGGGGTGGGATGAAGACTCCGGGGGGAGGCAGGAGATCCGGCATTCTCGTGTGTGCCGCGGTCACCTTCAGTCTGCCTTTGGGGACAGAGGCGGTTCGGGTAGACGCGGAGCTGTCAACTGTCAGTGTTAAGTCGCAGTGCCTTTAGGAGGCTCCCCGCCGTGGAGCTGAGGCCATGGTCTGTCTCGGGAGCCTCCCACCTACTAACGGGAGCCCTAAGTGGGTATAAGGGCGGTTCTGCCACCCTGGGGCTCCTCTTACAAAGCCATGTCCCCAAGCTCCCCACTGGGTTGGCCCAGGCATTGTCAGATCTGCCTTCTGGGGCGAGGTCCCCGCCTAGTCGCTCAGTCGCGTCCAGCTCTTTATGGCCCCACGCCCACCAGTGTGTCCGTGGAGTCTCCAGGCAAGCACACTGGCGTGGGCTGCCGTGTCCAGGGGATCTTCCCAACCCAGGAATCGAACCTGCGGCTCCCGTGTCTGCTGCACTGGAGGCAGATTCTTTACCCCTGAGCCAGCCAGGAGCTGCCAGGGGTGAGGTTCTCTGTGACCACGTTCCTCTCCTTTTCCCCTTTCCTTTCACAAGTGTCAGATCAGCGTTGTGGTCTGAAGGTGTTCCCTGTCCGGTTCTGCAGCCTCCTCATTCTCTTTTTCACTGAGAGCAACAGGCCACCGTCTCCCCTCGCACCGGGCTAGCGTCTGTTTCCTGGAGAGCCCAGCAGACACAGGGGTGTCAGTTGTTTGTAAGATCAGTGTTGCTAAGAAGGATACTCCTTATATATTTGTATTTATATATCCATATATATTAAAGCATTCACTTAATCTGATGCAAATGCTATAAAATGTGAGATTAATTATATGCAAATGTTACGAGAATATTTCCCAGAATTAATCGTAGACTTCAAATCTCTTAACATTGCTTAGTTTCTTTTAATAAGCATTTATTCATCTTCAGCTTTTTCACTGTGAGCTCAGGAAGACCACTGGCTAATATTTCCTTCGTATTATTTTTTAACAGACTATGCTTGATGCAATGTCAGATTGCTCAAGAGACTCAGAACAGGTACCTGCTTTAGCACAGAATTGTAATTCCTACTGAAATAAAGATTGTGGAGATCTCTAGGTTTCTATTCTACTGTCCTTTAGAATTCAGTCCGAACATTTCCCAACTTACAGCTGGATTTGAATCCCCGAGACACTTGCTTACCTTTTTTCCTTTCGTTTTTATGTTTCACATTTCTTTATTGAAAATCTTTGATATATTCTATCACTGGCTCGTTGATAGGCGCCTGAAGAAGTGATCTGAAGAATCCCACAAGCAAATATCAAAAAGATAACACGCCGTAGCCAGGATGTGGAAAAAAGGGAAACATGTACACTGTTGATGGGATCGTAAACTGATATAGCTACTGTGGAAAATAGTATGAAGTTTCCTCAGAAAAAAAATTAAAAATAGAACAACCGCATGATCCAGAAATTCCACCTCTGGATATTTTTTCAAAGAAAATAAAATCACTGTTTCAAACACATATCTGCACTCCCATGTTCAGTACAGCATTATTGGCAATAGCCAAGACATAGAAGCAACCTGTGTTCATCAATAGATGAAGAAATAAAGATGTCAAATATATATATGGATGTGTATATATATATATATGAAACAGAATATATACAATGGACTATATATACGTATATATGTATATGTATTTCTCAATCATGAAAAAAGAAGTAAGAAACGGAAGAAATCCTTGTGTTTGTGACAATTCGAATGGACCTTGGTGGCATTACACTAACTGAAGTGAGAGAAAGAAAAGTCCTCTATGACCTCACTTCTATGTGGAATCCAAAAATAACCCAGACTGGTGGAACAAGAGGTCAGCTTGGCGGTCGCTCGGTGTGGTGGCGGAGGGGACCTGAGGGAGGGCAGTCGAGAGGCAGGAGCTGCCAGCTCTAAGGGAACGAGTACGGGGTGCGAGGCGCAGCACGGCGCTGCGGCCAGCTCTGCCGTCTCATGCAGGGCCGGTGTCGAGAGAATAAAGATTCTGAGAAGAAGGATTTTTTTTTCCTTCTTATTTCAGAGTCTTCCTTTTCTTGTATCTACATGAGCTGACGGATGTTAACAAAACGTACAGTGGTGATCATCCTACAGTATATGAGGTCAAACCATCATCCTACAGCTTAAACCTGTACGTGACGTATGTCAGTTACGTCTCTGTGAAACTAGGGGCTGAGATGGTATATTTTCTGGTCACAGGTTTTTTACACAGTCTATTGGTGATTCTTCTGATAACAGGTGCCTGTTTAATATGTTAAATGCAGACTCTACGGTCTGTCATTGCTTTGCTCTCCGGTACAGTTTGATGAGAGTCTGTGCATTGCTGTGTTTGACACTATTTTGACATCCTTCAAGTGAGAACAGCTGAAAATAACGTGTCAAAGAAGAGCATGGCCAGCACAGAAGTGTTTCTATTCAATTATTGCACGTTTGTTGATATGGCTGTTGAGTTAACCTACATGTGTGTACTAGACTCCCGGTGGGCCTCACACACTAGCACGCACTGGAAGGCTTAAAACAAACAATAGAACATGGTTTTCCATCAGCCTTGGAGGTTAGAAGTCCCCAAATCCAGGTGTCAGCAGGCCGGGCTTAGAATCTTTGCGTCTCTGTGGTTTAAAGGTAACGCCGTTTTTGCTGGAGAACTAGAGCTAGCAACGCCGAGGATGTCGCCTGTCAGGCCTCTCTGCCCATGGGAGTCTCCAGGCCAGGATCCTGGAGTGGATAGGCATTGCCTTCTCCAGGGCATCTTCCCGACCCAGGGATCAAACCCAGGTCTGCTGCATGGCAGGCAGGTCTGTTACCATCTGAGCCACCAGGGAAGCCCAGAAAGTCGCTGAAGATCCTAAATTCAGAAAAAAAAAAAAATTGTACATAAAAAAAGAAAAAAATGAAGGGTAATGTCTTTGGGAGACTGTAGAAACTGTCCTCTGCATCAGAGTGATATTATTGTGTTTTTGATTCATTTACTTTTGAGGGTCCCCAACTTCTCCCGTGCTCTTTGCTGGTGGCTGTCAGGAGAGTAGAGCGTCTTATGGTCTTCAGTATGTACTCATGATTATGTGTGTGTGTGCATAAGCTGTGTGTGTACACATATACACATGAGCACTGGGAAGGGTGTGCAACATTGCCCGTGCAAATTGTTTGGTTGCAGAAAGCCACTGAACAGCTCCAGGTTTCGTGCGGAATGTTTAAGTCACTCAAGACTGAAACTGTTCAGCAACATGGAAGTGGCCCGGTACCAGTACGAATGCACTAGAACGTGAAATACCCTCTCAGCACCTACAGGAGCAAGGCGTCTGTACTCAAGGGACCAAGCACTGCCATCGACGCGCTCATCTTGTAACTTCAGCATTCACCAGGGAGCGGAGCGTAAATAACTGGAAAGGAAACTGAGCTGAAGGTGGCAGATCAGTTACTCACATTGTTCAGCGGGAGGACGGAGGCTTGTTTGTTTAAGGGGACTTGAAGAGTTCATCTCTGGCTCTTGGCACTCGATAGTGGAGGTCCGCTATCGGAGGAGGGGGCCCCGGGAATCCGGGAGGAGGTAAATCAAAAGTGTCTGGCACGTCCGGGCAGCGGGCGGAGGGAAGCCCCGCCTCACGGCTGATAACTTATCTCTGTCTTTCCACTGAAGTTGGCTCATGGTATTTAAAATATAGACAGAGTAAATTTTATGTTCGTGGTATTTTGGAGGTATCTGTACAGATTTAAGTCTTTTAAAAGTTTAAGTTATGTTTCTTTTCTATTACCACATAGAACTTAACAGTATATACATTTTTAAATTGAAGCATAGTTTATGTTCAGTGTTGTGATAAATTATACTTCAAGCTTGCCAAAATAACCAGAAAATAAAATGATGCCCAGTTAGATATAATAGATGGTTAACCACCCACTTAACAGAATTTTTTTATTTCCTTCTTCTCTTCCTCTAGAAAGAATATATATAAAATTCTATGTTAAAATTTATATAAAAACTTAGGTTTCACTTAAACTTCTACCCACTTCCCCCTGCTGCCCTAGATTATTTGGAAGCAAGTAGTAACTATTCATATACTTGATACATGCATGTTTAAAAAATTAGTATCTAAAAGATAAGGAGTATTTACATATGTCCATGATATCGTCATCTCATTTAAATAATTAGTAGTATAAATATCCTCACGTAATTCATTATACAAGTGTGTGTGTGCATAAGTGTGTGTACACATATACACATGAGCACTGGGAAGGGTGTGCAACATTGCCCGTGCAAATTGTTTGGTTGCAGAAAGCCACTGAACAGCTCCAGGTTTCGTGCGGAATGTTTAAGTCACTCAAGACTGAAACTGTTCAGCAACATGGAAGTGGCCCGGTACCAGTACGAATGCACTAGAACGTGAAATACCCTCTCAGCACCTACAGGAGCAAGGCGTCTGTACTCAAGGGACCAAGCACTGCCATCGACGCGCTCATCTTGTAACTTCAGCATTCACCAGGGAGCGGAGCGTAAATAACTGGAAAGGAAACTGAGCTGAAGGTGGCAGATCAGTTACTCACATTGTTCAGCGGGAGGACGGAGGCTTGTTTGTTTAAGGGGACTTGAAGAGTTCATCTCTGGCTCTTGGCACTCGATAGTGGAGGTCCGCTATCGGAGGAGGGGCCCAGGGAATCCGGGAGGAGGTAAATCAAAAGTGTCTGGCACGTCCGGGCAGCGGGCGGAGGGAAGCCCCGCCTCACGGCTGATAACTTATCTCTGTCTTTCCACTGAAGTTGGCTCATGGTATTTAAAATATAGACAGAGTAAATTTTATGTTCGTGGTATTTTGGAGGTATCTGTACAGATTTAAGTCTTTTAAAAGTTTAAGTTATGTTTCTTTTCTATTACCACATAGAACTTAACAGTATATACATTTTTAAATTGAAGCATAGTTTATGTTCAGTGTTGTGATAAATTATACTTCAAGCTTGCCAAAATAACCAGAAAATAAAATGATGCCCAGTTAGATATAATAGATGGTTAACCACCCACTTAACAGAATTTTTTTATTTCCTTCTTCTCTTCCTCTAGAAAGAATATATATAAAATTCTATGTTAAAATTTATATAAAAACTTAGGTTTCACTTAAACTTCTACCCACTTCCCCCTGCTGCCCTAGATTATTTGGAAGCAAGTAGTAACTATTCATATACTTGATACATGCATGTTTAAAAAATTAGTATCTAAAAGATAAGGAGTATTTACATATGTCCATGATATCGTCATCTCATTTAAATAATTAGTAGTATAAATATCCTCACGTATCCACTCAGTATTCAGATTTTCCTGTCTACTCATTTGTTTCAGAACCAAAGTAATGTCCATACATGCCAGTTGGTGGACAGATCTCTGAAGCCTCTTTTAATCTATAGATGCTCAACACCCTCTCTATTGTCTTCCTTGCAATTTGTTGGGTGAAGAAATCCACACTCCAGATTTTGTTGATTGCATCCAGGTAGCTCCATTTAACATTTTCCTTTGTTTTTTCATAAATTGAGGGTTGGGTCTAGAAGTTTAAGTAGATAGTTCTCTTTTAGAGCAGGCAGATTTCACTGGTGCCTTGTGTACTTCTTTCAGGGACACATAATGTTGGCTTTTCTTTTTTTATGATTAATGCTCAGATTATCATCTTCTCCGTAAAGAAATAAAATGTTACAAATACAAAGTTCCATCCCACCTCTCATTCCCTCCCCAGAGGTAACTACTACTCTGAATTTTCTGTGCTTCATTTCCATACATATTTTTCTACCTTGACTATATATGCATATTTTTATAAACAAGATTATAAAATATATGTGTTTTACGTTTTTACACAATTAGTATCCCACTGTATGAATGCATTTGCAGCTTCTTTGGGGCTATATCTATGTTGAAATACAAGGATCTAATTTGCTTTATTCTTAACCACAATTTGGTATTGCATTACATGAATGAACTCTAGTTTATCCATTTATCTATGTTTATGGGCAGATACGCCGTTTTCACTTTCTCCTACTATGAACAGCCCCACAGCAAACCCTCTTGTACCTGCATCCTTGTGTGCAGGGACTCTAGTTTCTCCTGGATTGATACTGGAAAGGGAAATTTCTGCTTTGTAGTGGCTTGGGCTGGCTTATCAGAGCCTATCATTACATTTTTAAAATTTTGTGCACTGGATTTTAAACACAGACATTATTAAAATTAAATTACATCAACTTGCAAGTAAATTGTATTAAAAACAAAGGTAATAAATACCCAAAGTTCCTTGCTATTTATTTTGCTGTAATTTGTATGCTATTTTGGACAGACTGCCGTTCTCCGTGCTCTTGAGGTTATCTACATCTGTTCGTCTGTCTGGAGGAAGCGCTGTCTAATGCGGCGACACGGGTCCCTCCTCCCAGCTCGGCGCTGAGTGGCACCACACGGGGGGCTGGAAGTCGGTCATGGTGGGTGTGCTCACACCACAGAAGTTGGACCCTACTACAAAGCAGGACTGAATTTAGTGTTTTATTGATGGTCTAGACTTAAAGTAAGGGGGAAAGTGTTCATGATGCAGATTCATCTTAAAAACGTATTGTGTCTACAGTCCTCACATTGTGAATAGCCCCCGAAGTGAAAAAATCTTTTTTCAGTATTCAAAATCTGTTATCCAGTAACACATCCAAAGTCACATTAACTGGTCGCATTTGAATTCCTTGGAAGATGATGGACTGTCCAGTGAAGGACGGCACAGTGTAGAAGCCTAATTCTCACCACACACACGCACACACACTCCTCATGGATTCAAGGTCTCAAAACACAGTTTTCTTTTGAAAGTTTTGAAAGGAAACATGAGAGGATATCCTTGTGACCACAGAGGAAGCACCACTCAGATCCACTTAGAAGGAAGGTCTCATTGTCGTTCATTTGCTCAGTGGTGTCCAGCTCTTTGCGACCCCATGGACTGCAGCACGCCAGGCTTCTCTGTCCTTCTCCATCTTCCGGAGCCTGTTCAGACTCCTGTCCATTGACTCAGTGATGGCATCCAACCATCACATGCTCTGTCGCCCCCTTCTCTCTGTCCTTGGTCTTTCCCAGCATCAGGGCCTTTTCCAATAAGTTGACTCTTTGCATCAGCTGGTCAAAGTATTGGAGCTTCAGCTTCAGCATCGGTTCTCTTAAAATTGACTGGTTTGATCACCTTGCTGTCCAAGGGACTCTCAGGAGTCTCCTCCACAGCTTTTAGAGCCTATCATTACATTTTTAAAATTTTGTGCACTGGATTTTAAACACAGACATTATTAAAATTAAATTACATCAACTTGCAAGTAAATTGTATTAAAAACAAAGGTAATAAATACCCAAAGTTCCTTGCTATTTATTTTGCTGTAATTTGTATGCTATTTTGGACAGACTGCCGTTCTCCGTGCTCTTGAGGTTATCTACATCTGTTCGTCTGTCTGGAGGAAGCGCTGTCTAATGCGGCGACACGGGTCCCTCCTCCCAGCTCGGCGCTGAGTGGCACCACACGGGGGGCTGGAAGTCGGTCATGGTGGGTGTGCTCACACCACAGAAGTTGGACCCTACTACAAAGCAGGACTGAATTTAGTGTTTTATTGATGGTCTAGACTTAAAGTAAGGGGGAAAGTGTTCATGATGCAGATTCATCTTAAAAGCGTATGTGTCTACAGTCCTCACATTGTGAATAGCCCCCGAAGTGAAAAAATCTTTTTCAGTATTCAAAATCTGTTATCCAGTAACACATCCAAAGTCACATTAACTGGTCGCATTTGAATTCCTTGGAAGATGATGGACTGTCCAGTGAAGGACGGCACAGTGTAGAAGCCTAATTCTCACCACACACACGCACACACACTCCTCATGGATTCAAGGTCTCAAAACACAGTTTTCTTTTGAAAGTTTTGAAAGGAAACATGAGAGGATATCCTTGTGACCACAGAGGAAGCACCACTCAGATCCACTTAGAAGGAAGGTCTCATTGTCGTTCATTTGCTCAGTGGTGTCCAGCTCTTTGCGACCCCATGGACTGCAGCACGCCAGGCTTCTCTGTCCTTCTCCATCTTCCGGAGCCTGTTCAGACTCCTGTCCATTGACTCAGTGATGGCATCCAACCATCACATGCTCTGTCGCCCCCTTCTCTCTGTCCTTGGTCTTTCCCAGCATCAGGGCCTTTTCCAATAAGTTGACTCTTTGCATCAGCTGGTCAAAGTATTGGAGCTTCAGCTTCAGCATCGGTTCTCTTAAAATTGACTGGTTTGATCACCTTGCTGTCCAAGGGACTCTCAGGAGTCTCCTCCAACACCACGGTTTGAAACAGCTGCCAGGTTTCAGATGTCAGCTTTTGGACCCAAGTGCATGCTGTTCTTGGGGAGCTCACCAGCCAATACCTGAACGAGGTGGTAATTCACCCAACAGGGAACTCCATGGAGGGGCAGCCTTTGCTCTGGAGTTCCTGTCAGGCTGGTTGGGACTGTGTCAAATCTGCATGGTGGTCTTAGAGTTCCCTGCCCAACTGTGTTTTCTCTATTTTTCTTTCATAGGTGTTATGCCGCAGTGCCAGTTCTGCACTCCTGACTTCATTTTAGGCTCTGCTTCTCCTTGGGGAACGCACCTTCAACATGCATTACGACTTCGACTTAGAAAAGGATTGTTCCTTAGTGAGCTAAACAGTTCTACAGTGTAAGTCCATTATATGTGTATTTTTTCTTTGTAAATGACACTGCTTAGTGACAAGCTGTATTAATTGTGTATTTTGTAGAAAAGTACTTACAATTTTTGCCATTTTTTTCATTTTGCTTTTTTGCTAGTCCATTATATTTTTATTGGAATTACTGACCATATTACAGTATTACTTGTATACAATTTTTTTCTGAATGCTGAATTTAGACTAGGTTCTAAATGCACGTATTTGCCGAAATGTTACAAGGACCTGCCTTTAGGTAGTGAGATAGTGGCTGAAAATTTTCTAGTTGCATATCCATATTTTTTTTTTGCTCTACAGCAAACTAGATCTATATCTTTTTGTTGTTGTTGTTAAATATTTCTTTATTTGGCTGCACCAGGTCTTAGTTGCTTAGCTGCAGCACGCAGGATCGTTCTTTGATCTTTGTTGCAGTTTGAGGAATCTTTAGTTGTGGTGTGTGAACTCTCAGTTGCGGAATATGGGATCCAGTTCGCTGAGCGGTGATCAAACCCGGGCCCCTTGGATCAAAGCCAGGCACCGTGCACTGGGGGCTCAGAGTTCCCTTGGTCTTTCCAGCTCAGGGCCTTTTCCAATAAGGACTCTTTGCATCAGCTGGTCAAAGTATTGGAGCTTCAGCTTCAGCATCGGTTCTCTTAAAATTGACTGGTTTGATCACCTTGCTGTCCAAGGGACTCTCAGGAGTCTCCTCCAACACCACGGTTTGAAACAGCTGCCAGGTTTCAGATGTCAGCTTTTGGACCCAAGTGCATGCTGTTCTTGGGGAGCTCACCAGCCAATACCTGAACGAGGTGGTAATTCACCCAACAGGGAACTCCATGGAGGGGCAGCCTTTGCTCTGGAGTTCCTGTCAGGCTGGTTGGGACTGTGTCAAATCTGCATGGTGGTCTTAGAGTTCCCTGCCCAACTGTGTTTTCTCTATTTTTCTTTCATAGGTGTTATGCCGCAGTGCCAGTTCTGCACTCCTGACTTCATTTTAGGCTCTGCTTCTCCTTGGGGAACGCACCTTCAACATGCATTACGACTTCGACTTAGAAAAGGATTGTTCCTTAGTGAGCTAAACAGTTCTACAGTGTAAGTCCATTATATGTGTATTTTTTCTTTGTAAATGACACTGCTTAGTGACAAGCTGTATTAATTGTGTATTTTGTAGAAAAGTACTTACAATTTTTGCCATTTTTTTCATTTTGCTTTTTTGCTAGTCCATTATATTTTTATTGGAATTACTGACCATATTACAGTATTACTTGTATACAATTTTTTTCTGAATGCTGAATTTAGACTAGGTTCTAAATGCACGTATTTGCCGAAATGTTACAAGGACCTGCCTTTAGGTAGTGAGATAGTGGCTGAAAATTTTCTAGTTGCATATCCATATTTTTTTTTTGCTCTACAGCAAACTAGATCTATATCTTTTTGTTGTTGTTGTTAAATATTTCTTTATTTGGCTGCACCAGGTCTTAGTTGCTTAGCTGCAGCACGCAGGATCGTTCTTTGATCTTTGTTGCAGTTTGAGGAATCTTTAGTTGTGGTGTGTGAACTCTCAGTTGCGGAATATGGGATCCAGTTCGCTGAGCGGTGATCAAACCCGGGCCCCTTGGATCAAAGCCAGGCACCGTGCACTGGGGGCTCAGAGTCTTAGCCACTGGACCCCACGGATGCCCCATTTATTCTACTTCTATATGAGTTATGTAAAAGAGTCTACTTCTTTTTTTTTTTTAAAGGTAGAGTAGTATTTTTTTTTTTTAAGATTTATTTATTTATTTTGGGCGGGGGTCGGGTTGGGGAAGGAGGGGAGCAGGCGGGCCACTTCTATTGGTCTTTCATTTGTCTATTTTCATCCGTCTTTGTTTTTTGGCCCATGTGGGCCTCCCATCACGGTGGCGTCTGTCGTTGCAGAGCGCCGGCTCTGGGCGCATGCGCTCCAGAGCTCCCGCTCGGCAATTGGACACATGGGTCCAGCTGCTCCACGGCACATGGGATCTTCCCAGGCCAGGGATCGAACCAGCGCCCCTTGCACTGCAAGGCAGTGTCCTTACCCACTGGACCACCAGGGGAAGCCCAAGAGTCTACTTCTTAGCTATGACTTTTGTAGCAATGGCTAGTAGCTTGACTATTAATTCTATTCAATCATTCATTGAGAAACAGCAAGTTGCCAACCTTTGTTCTAAAACAGCAAGAGATTTAAATACCAATAAGATTGTCCTTGCTCCTAAGGATCATACAAGTGAGACCAAGGCAGGAGATACTCTGTAGAGTTGTTTTGGTCAGTTCATTGTATTCTGTTTTAGTTCGTTTTGGTCAAATTAACCTTGTGGAGACTTCCAGTTTCAGTTTCAGGCGTCAGCTTCAGCATATCTAGAAACTTACCCTCTGTATTAACTTAGGAGAAGAAGTCATTCTTTTTTGGTTGACATAGGATCTTTCTCACTCTGTTTCAAAATGGCCCTAAATTGTCTGCTGAGTGAAAGGGAAAATCTTTTTCGGGACTTCGCTGGTTTGCTGGTGCTCTCCTATGTGCATCAGCCACATCTCCACAGGAAGGGCACAACACGTCCAGGTTGCAGCTATACGTAGAAAGTCTGAGCACAAATGTGTCGGTGCAAGCAGTGCACCGGGAGGAGAATGCACGCAGCAGTTTCTCCCCAGGTGGTGCTGAGTGTGAGTGGCACACCCCTTACTTGTGGCCAGAGAGAGAGAGCGTGTGCTCGCTTCTCAGTGACCTGGAGTCACACGGCGCTCTCTTCCCCACCTGCCTCTTAACCTTGGTCTCACAGCTCACACTGTATTGGATCTGATGTAGTTCCTAGAATAGAACTGGAATAGAACTAGAATAGAACTTCTTAGCAGACGTTCCAGTGCATATTAAAAGATTAAGAGATGTTAGCTATTTTTATTGTTTTAGACAGAAACATACATATGCTGAAAAATGTTGAGGAATAAATATAATATGTTAAGATGCTGGTATGGGCTTTTAAGGGCTTCCCAGGTGGTATAGTGGCAAAGAACCCACCCGCCAATGCAGGAGACATTAAAGACCTGGGTTAAATCCCTGGGTAGGGAAGATTCCCTAAAGGAGGGAATAGGCAACCCACTCCAGTATTCTTGTCTGGAGAATCCTGGAGAAGCCTGGCAGGCTACAGGCAGTGGGGTCACAAAGAGTCGGACATGACTGAAGCAACTTGGCACACATGCATGAACTTTTGAAGCATTACTAAACTAAAGCCCTAATTTGATAATTCCTAGCCATGTGATCTTTGTAAAGTGAGTTTTTTACATGAGAAACAGCAAGTTGCCAACCTTTGTTCTAAAACAGCAAGAGATTTAAATACCAATAAGATTGTCCTTGCTCCTAAGGATCATACAAGTGAGACCAAGGCAGGAGATACTCTGTAGAGTTGTTTTGGTCAGTTCATTGTATTCTGTTTTAGTTCGTTTTGGTCAAATTAACCTTGTGGAGACTTCCAGTTTCAGTTTCAGGCGTCAGCTTCAGCATATCTAGAAACTTACCCTCTGTATTAACTTAGGAGAAGAAGTCATTCTTTTTTGGTTGACATAGGATCTTTCTCACTCTGTTTCAAAATGGCCCTAAATTGTCTGCTGAGTGAAAGGGAAAATCTTTTTCGGGACTTCGCTGGTTTGCTGGTGCTCTCCTATGTGCATCAGCCACATCTCCACAGGAAGGGCACAACACGTCCAGGTTGCAGCTATACGTAGAAAGTCTGAGCACAAATGTGTCGGTGCAAGCAGTGCACCGGGAGGAGAATGCACGCAGCAGTTTCTCCCCAGGTGGTGCTGAGTGTGAGTGGCACACCCCTTACTTGAGGCCAGAGAGAGAGCGTGTGCTCGCTTCTCAGTGACCTGGAGTCACACGGCGCTCTCTTCCCCACCTGCCTCTTAACCTTGGTCTCACAGCTCACACTGTATTGGATCTGATGTAGTTCCTAGAATAGAACTGGAATAGAACTAGAATAGAACTTCTTAGCAGACGTTCCAGTGCATATTAAAAGATTAAGAGATGTTAGCTATTTTTATTGTTTTAGACAGAAACATACATATGCTGAAAAATGTTGAGGAATAAATATAATATGTTAAGATGCTGGTATGGGCTTTTAAGGGCTTCCCAGGTGGTATAGTGGCAAAGAACCCACCCGCCAATGCAGGAGACATTAAAGACCTGGGTTAAATCCCTGGGTAGGGAAGATTCCCTAAAGGAGGGAATAGGCAACCCACTCCAGTATTCTTGTCTGGAGAATCCTGGAGAAGCCTGGCAGGCTACAGGCAGTGGGGTCACAAAGAGTCGGACATGACTGAAGCAACTTGGCACACATGCATGAACTTTTGAAGCATTACTAAACTAAAGCCCTAATTTGATAATTCCTAGCCATGTGATCTTTGTAAAGTGAGTTTTTCTTCTGTGTACATGGGAATATTACTGGCGGCAACCTCATTAATCTAGTATGAGAATCAATGCAATGATACCCGTGGGAAAAAAACCAAAACACCAAAACTACAAGCAATGCTCCTGTCCTGAAATCCCTTTCTCAGTCTGATGAGATGAAGCCCTCCCCTTCCTAGAGGGGCGGGAAGGCGAGCGGCCGTATGATTAAAAATGGGAGGTGGAATAAAATCATCACAGCATCACTGGGTGATAAAATAAGACACAGTTTAAAAAGCTCTTTAGGTCCATCCTGATGAAGAAGCAATGTGGAGGAAGGGAGAGGAAACAGTTGTGTCTTCAGACTTTGAAATAAGCTGGCCCAAATCCCTTATGACAGAGAGAAATATGTGTGTGATGAGGCCGGGGGTGTAGACTAAACTCAGTCGTCGTGATGATTTAGAAGCCAGTGTTGCAAAGCTTCTCGTTCTGTGTGTAAACTGTGATCCCCCACACTGGAATCAGAGAAGGTTTTCCAGCTCGTTTCAGTCAACCTTCAAAGGAAAGCTAATCGGAAGAGGGGCTGGGGGAGAGGAGAGAGGACTGGCTTTATGTGTAACTGGTCAGGGCGGGAGTCTCTGAATTTAACCTTTCCAAACAGAAAAGATTGCCTGTTGTTTTCCTTGTAGGTCTATCTCACAGCTGGCAACATCCCAGAAATTTGATTTATTCACTAGGATCTTAGAAGCAGAAAAAGACAAAGAAGAATCTCTTCTCATGGTCACTCAGAAGACTCGGAATGAAAATCTTGCAGCCATAGTTAAAATATAAATGCTCGAAGATTAAGAACACTGCTGGGCCATCTCTGGATTTGGGCTGTTTTTTAAGTGGAGAGGCAATTGCGAAAATATTTCATAGACAGTTTAGTTGCATTTTGTTGAAGCCCTTATGGTCAGCATCGACTGCAGAAAACACACAACAGACAAGGTGTGAGTTGCGTTTATGAGGTGCGTTACTGAGGACACCAGCCTGGGGCACCAGCTCTAGGACGCTTGGAGAAACTGACCTGAAGAGGAAAGCTGGGAGGTCGGCGAGCCCGTGATGTTGCCAAGGGGGAGACGCGTGAGCAGCACCATCAAAAGTTGCTGCTAGGAGCAGGCAGCTCAGCTCAAGGCTCTCGTGCTGTTCTCAGAACGGGAACATGCGAGAACCAAGGTTCATAAAAGGTTTCTATGAAAATCCTGAAAATACCTCTTTGAGAACCTGTTCTGCCAGTTTCCCCAGAGTGCCTCATTCCTGACTCCACCCTGCCCCTCTGGTAGGTGTGTTGAAGGTCAGTGACCGCAGCGGCCGTGACTCAGTCCTCGCAGGACTGGATGGCGACTCTCAAGCTGGCACCAGATATTTAGGGAAGAGGAAGCGAGGGAAAGCTGTAAGTTCTGTGCAGCTTTCTGTAGGGCTTGTGAGGATTAAAATGAAGTCTTCTCTCACACCCTGGTTTGAAATCTGACTCAGGACTTGAAACCCCTGACAAGCGAAGGGACTCCCTCTACACACCTCACCCTGCCCAGACCTCAGAGACTAGCTATTTCCTGATCCTTCACTTAGCAAAGTCATTGTTTTCATCTGTTTAGCATATTTTCCCCTCCTCTTTAATTAACTGAAATTCAAACGGATCTTGTCTTGATGGCCCGCTATTATGCAGTAGACAGTATTTCTGTCTTTCTTGGTGGTAAATAAAATAATGGCCCATTGTACAATAGACTAAGCAAATAAACCCCACAGTGGTTCAGTGGTAAAGAACCTGCCTGCCAGTGCAGGAGACACGAGGTCCAGTCCCTGGTCAGCAAGATCCCCTGGAGGAGGACGTGGCGCCCCTCCAGAGCTCTTGTCTGGAGAATCCCATGGAGAGGGGCCTGGTGTGTTACGGTCCGTAGGGTTGCAGAAAGATAGACATGATTGAAGTGACTGAGTATGAGCAGGAAGTAAATAATACAGTAACAACATCAGCTCCATTAAAAAAAATGGTTTATTTTATTTGACTATGCTGGGCCTTAGTTGTGGCAGCTTGCGGGATCTCTACTTCCCTGATCTGGGATCGAACCTGGGACCCCTGCATGGGGAGCATGGGATCTTCACCACTGGACCACCAGGGACACCCCTCAGCTCCATTGTTAAGGACCTTCTTTGTACCAGTCACTGTGCTAAGTGCTTTGCATATGAATATCTTACCGAATGTAACTCTCACAGAATGTATGAGCATTGGCTTCATCTCGCATATTTGAAAAAAGACTGGGAGACCTTACCTTGAAAGGCTAAGGGCTTCCAGGTTCCAGGTCTACCTGGATCCGAGCTCCTCCTCTCTCCCCTGCTCTGCGTCTCCTCTGAAGATAACTGCCACTGGCTCCTTTTATCCACCTCTGAGGACCAGCAGCAGACCACAGTGTACTCACAGCGGCGGCAAATGCTTCCGGACAGTGCGTGTGCTGTATGTGTACGTGTATGTGCACACACAGCCCAGAGTCTCTCACTTCTTCAATGTGACTCACCTCTAGAAGCAAGGACCCTTCGCCATCATTAGCCTCGTTTTACAGAAGAGAAAACTGAAGCCCAGAGACCTTCCCCGCTGCCCAAGTGCACACAGCTGCCCAGTGAGGGACCGGAGCTGACCCAGGCAGGCCGTGTGGCTCCAGGGCCTCGACGAGCCATCCGCCTCCCACACGAGGGTAGTGATCAGCGCTCCGGAGCTCTCCTCCCTCTAAGGGCTCACTGCTGAGTGTCCACAGGCCCTGAGCACGGTTCATTCATCTGTTGCATTCAGAAAGCAGGTTCACATATATTCTAGTCTATTATCACTTTCCCTCAGGCCCCGTATGCTCTCGAATAGAACTGCTTTTTGTAGGTTGTGAAAGAAAAACACATAATCCTGCTTCTTGAGGAGACTGTCCTCTAGTATCCAGGCTCAGCCACACTCCGTAATGTAAATTCTAGAGTGAACGAATGGGATGAGCCTGTGTCATTCTTCACAGGAGCAAAGCATTATTTTATTTGGTTTAACTTATCCTCCTAGCAAGCTGTTCTTTTTAAAAATATATGATTTAAACTTTTAGTATTATTAATTCTTAAACATTTCAAACATTACTTAGTTTTGACTATGCTGGGTCTCCATTGCTATGCACGGGGTTCCCTGGTTTCCCTGGTTGCACAGCTCATTGTGACGGCTTCTCTTGTTGCAGAGCAGAGGCTCCAGAACGCGGTGGGCTTCAGCAGTTTCGGTACGTGGGCTTAGTTGCTCTGCAGCGTGTGAAATCTTCCCGGACCAAGGATTGAACCGCGTCCCCTGCATTGGCAGGTGTATTCTTATCGACTGAGCCACAGCGAAGCCCCTCACAAGCTGTTCTTGGTCTCCTGTCACAGACACAGATGCTGAATAAAGGTGAGACGTGAAATCACATGAACAAAGTCACATCAGTCGTGACAGAACGGGTGTGCACATGGCCACAGTCCTTACAGAATTGGCAGCCAATGCGGGGATCAACCAGTTAGGGACAGGAAAGGAAGAGAGAAATCTGAAGTGGAGGAGAACTTGGGCTCCGATGTGGCCCTCGGCTCCATCTAGGAGGTGAAGAGCCGGCTCGGAAGCTATGGGACCTGTCCGAGGAGACGCCTACAAGCAGGAGCGGCTCACCTAGTTGAGGGCGACCGTGGCCCCCCAAGGAGTGAAGCTCTTTTGCAGGGAGGGGTGGTAAGCTTGGCTAACATTTTAGCTCCTACTACTCAACTTCGAAAGACCACACGCGAAGTCTGAACCTGAGTAGAAGCCGTGCGAGGCCATTCCTGAAAGTGTCCCAGACGTGTCTGGAAGCTAACGTCATATTCATAAAATGGGGAGTGAGTGAACACATGACAGCACGTCCATTAAACTACCGCTGAGATGAATGGAAATTTTAGAGTTGAATTTCAAAATCTGGCAAGTGATATACAAAATTCAGCCAAGTTTTTTACCACGAATCTCCTGCTTTTAGAAAATAACCAACGATCTGTGCCCAGACAATTGGAAAAGCCAGCCTGTGATTTATAATATGCCACTGAATTTGAAGAGCGTTGGAAGGAGATTTACTGAAACCTCATGGAGGTTTGCAATGATTTAAAGAAGGGAAAGGAGCCACTCGTGTGGGCAGAAGTGAGAAAGGTTACTACAAAAACAGCCTGTCTTGTCTCACAGGGAAAATAAAAAACAGGAGCAGGGTGGCTCTGCCGTCAGTCAGCATGTCTAAACGGCCCTGTCACCCCAAAAGTGCAGGTCAGCGCTGGACCTTTCAAAGCCGAGCCGGGCTTCGCCTCCCCCTCTCCCTCCTCCTCCCACCCAGGCCAACTGCCTCCTTCCCTCCTGGTCCCCGCGGCCGCCGCCGGGCAGTGAGCTGGAACTGAGATGCGAGCCGAGCGCTGGGCAGTCAGCATACCAGCTGGAGCCAAACGTCCATGAAACATACATTTCTTGGAAAATGACCCTGAGTTTTGGCAATTATTACTGTGAATGGAAATCCTTCAGCCTCTCAACTCAAAACAAAGTAGCAGAAACTTTTTTTTCCCTCCAGACTCCCCACAGCATATTTTGCTCTAGTGTTTATCCCTGACTCAGTTGCAGGAAAGGTGTTTTTTTAATTATTAATAATTATTTTTATCTTGCTTTTACGGAGCTTTGTTATTTACAGCTATACGTAAGCCCAAATCAGTCATAGGTGTATTTTTGACCCCTTCCACCTGAGCCCCTCCTCTTCCCCCCATCCCGCCCCTCCAGGCTGTCGCATAGCCCCTGTGTGAGTTCCCTTAGTCTTTCGGCGCACTCACAGTGACTGTCTCTTCTACATTTGGCGGTGCAGGCTTCCACGCTCCTCTTTCCATACCTGTCACCCACTCTTCCCTCCCGAGTGTCCTCAGGTCTCTTCTCTGTCTGTTGCTCCATTGCGTGTATCAGCACCATCTTTCTAGGTTCCGTATAGATGTGTCAGTATACTACATTTGTCCTTCTCTTTTTGACTTACTTCACTTTGTGTAATAGGTTTTAGATTCATCCACCTCACTGGGACTGATTCAAATGCATTAGCAGGAAAGTTTTAGTCATGCTTATTCCCGAATGACTTTGAAGGTCTCTCTGCTGTAAAACAATATCTGACTTTACTGTGCACTATTTCTTATTGAAACTTTCAACCTTTCTCCCTCACTCTGAAGATGTTTATTTTCAAGAAAGAAAATTGTAAATGTATTTCTATGAAATGTTTTAAAAATGAAACACACAATACACTTAGAATCTACTTACGTTTACCATTTAAACATTTACATTTTCAAGGGTAGAATTCTTAGGGCAAAGCAGCCTAACCTAGAGAAAGTGTCAGTCACTCAGTCAAGTGCGACTCTGCGACCCCATGGAATTGTAGCTCGCCAGGCTTCTCTGTCCATGGGATTCCCCAGGCAAGAATAATGGAGCAGGTTACCATTCCCTTCTTCAGGAGATCTTCCTGACCCAGGGGTCGAACCTGGGTCTCCTGCATTGCAGGGCAGATTCGTTACCATCTGAGCTGTCACGAAAGCCCTAGAATCTCGTGTAGTTAGGAACCCTCACCATAGAAAAGGCAAGCAAGTGAGAAGTGAGATACTTTCCGCGTTTTGCCGACTTACTTTCTTGGATCAGTGCACAATAGAGAGCCTGAATAATTACAGCTTATTCTAGAGTAAGAGGTATGGAGGACTTCTGCAGAAATTAGGGTTCGTCATTAAAAGTCTAGAGATAATTTGATTGTGACCTGGAATTTGGGTAATTGGAGAGAATAAAAGACTCATGTCACATGTTTTCAGTGTAGGGACATAATTTTTGCCTCCATGTATATATTTTTTTAATTAGAAAAATTTTGTTGGCTGTGCTCGGAAAGTCCTGCCTCCGTATATTCTTGTATTCTCTCAACTGCCCTTTAAAAAACCAGTGGTGAATATTGGTGCAAATAACTTGAAAAACAGGAACTCCTTTTGGAGTTTAACACCCAGTGCTTCTCACAGCTCTTCCATTGCGCAGTGTGGTCTCTGAGACTCCATTTTGTTTTGCTTTACTTTTTTGTTGTTGTTTAACTTTATTTATTAACTGTGTGTCTACTCTTGTGCTAGGCCCTGGGTTAGACACTGAGATTACAAAAATAAACACCATTCATGGAGAAGGAAATGGCAACCCACTCCAGTATTCTTGCCCAGAAAATTCCATGGACAGAGGAGTCTGGCGAGCTACAGTCCATGGGGTCTCACAGAGTCAGATATAACTTCAGCGATTGAGCTGAGTGAGTCTGGGATAGTCTGAACTTGGTAAGAACAACTGCACTAAATGGGGATTCTCAGAGACAGAATTTATAAAAGAACAAAAAGTTTTTTAATCCTTTTAAATAAAAATGTTCTCTAGGAAAAAAAAATTAATAAATAACACCGTTCACAAACAACTCTGCCTTCATCTTACAGCCCAGGGAGGCACAGAGATGTAGACCAAACATTGCATGAATCCTGAGTTGAGTGTAGTTTTGATAAGTGTTAGGAGGGGAAAGTGTAGATTGACACCTCACAGTGGAGGGTCTCAGTCTTGCTTTGGTGGGTCTTTAATAATAAAATGGGCTCATATCTAAAAGGTCAATAAGTGAAAGTTGAGTCAGAAAATATTCTGTCTAATGAAAAAACTGGGGCAAAAAAAAACCAAAACAACAAAACTTGGGTCAAAGTTCTCTGATTTCTCTTTCTCTTGCTCATCAGAAAACTGATCACAATCTTATCAGAGGACTGGCAGAGGGAAAGGAAGGGTGTCATGCAGCATACTGCTTTACCTTAAGGAGAGAGGGAAAAGGACTCAAATTTAGTATGTTTCGTCATTAAAAGTCTAGAGATAATTTGATTGTGACCTGGAATTTGGGTAATTGGAGAGAATAAAAGACTCATGTCACATGTTTTCAGTGTAGGGACATAATTTTTGCCTCCATGTATATATTTTTTTAATTAGAAAAATTTTGTTGGCTGTGCTCGGAAAGTCCTGCCTCCGTATATTCTTGTATTCTCTCAACTGCCCTTTAAAAAACCAGTGGTGAATATTGGTGCAAATAACTTGAAAAACAGGAACTCCTTTTGGAGTTTAACACCCAGTGCTTCTCACAGCTCTTCCATTGCGCAGTGTGGTCTCTGAGACTCCATTTTGTTTTGCTTTACTTTTTTGTTGTTGTTTAACTTTATTTATTAACTGTGTGTCTACTCTTGTGCTAGGCCCTGGGTTAGACACTGAGATTACAAAAATAAACACCATTCATGGAGAAGGAAATGGCAACCCACTCCAGTATTCTTGCCCAGAAAATTCCATGGACAGAGGAGTCTGGCGAGCTACAGTCCATGGGGTCTCACAGAGTCAGATATAACTTCAGCGATTGAGCTGAGTGAGTCTGGGATAGTCTGAACTTGGTAAGAACAACTGCACTAAATGGGGATTCTCAGAGACAGAATTTATAAAAGAACAAAAAAAGTTTTTTAATCCTTTTAAATAAAAATGTTCTCTAGGAAAAAAAAATTAATAAATAACACCGTTCACAAACAACTCTGCCTTCATCTTACAGCCCAGGGAGGCACAGAGATGTAGACCAAACATTGCATGAATCCTGAGTTGAGTGTAGTTTTGATAAGTGTTAGGAGGGGAAAGTGTAGATTGACACCTCACAGTGGAGGGTCTCAGTCTTGCTTTGGTGGGTCTTTAATAATAAAATGGGCTCATATCTAAAAGGTCAATAAGTGAAAGTTGAGTCAGAAAATATTCTGTCTAATGAAAAAACTGGGGCAAAAAAAAACCAAAACAACAAAACTTGGGTCAAAGTTCTCTGATTTCTCTTTCTCTTGCTCATCAGAAAACTGATCACAATCTTATCAGAGGACTGGCAGAGGGAAAGGAAGGGTGTCATGCAGCATACTGCTTTACCTTAAGGAGAGAGGGAAAAGGACTCAAATTTAGTATGTTTCTTGGTATAAATAAACCTTAAGGAATTTATATAATTTTCTTCAACACAACTTTAGTTTCTTACTCAAAATTTAAATCTTTTGAGAAATACTTTTAAAATCCTTTGAGAAAGACGCTTAGAATGTGAAGTAACAATTCAACTACCGTTGGGTAAGGAACTTAATCAAAGTGAATTGAATTCAATTCTGTGTAACTCACCACATTTTGATGTGGGAAAAAATAAAAGGAATCTGTCTGGTAGCTGAATGGGGCCTTGTTCTGATATCACTCATCGCATAGGACTCCACAGCTTTAAGCCAAACTAAAAATGGAGTATTATGGACTCCAGAGGCAGTTTAGGAATAAGCATCACAATAGCTCACCTGAGGAAGTCTATATCTGTGAGGAAAAACACTGCCTTGTATCCAGTGGCCCTGTTTTGCATTTCCTTGGCTTGAGATATTCAAGATATTTTGTTATGGTGGCCATCTTTAAGATCAAGGAAGCAAAACAAACTAAAGGAGGAAGTTACTTCCCCAGGGAAGCATGGCAGAAGTCAGGAATGCCTTCTCCCGCCCACTCTGGCTGCACTCTGTCCAGGGGTCGTGGAGTTTGATGAGGAGAGCCATGGGGAGGGAGCAGAAGCCCATGCAGAGAGGGAGGGGAGGAAGAAGCGGAGCAGGGGAAATTCTAAAAGGAATGCTTCTTCCATTAGTTTAGATTGACTGATAATGCTTTTTGTAGAAACCTCAATGAAAAAAAAAACTTTAGGAAAGTTTTTCTTTGATTGTTTCTGAATAAAAATGCGAATTCTGAGAAATCAAAGATTCAGACCAAAGCCTGGAAAGGCATAACTCTGAGAGCTAACTTGCTTATTTCTCCTGGTATGCTACATATAATTTGAACATGTAAATAGTATCTAAAAAGTCAACGTAATAACCTTTGGCATTATATTTATAACCTATAAGAAGTCCTATTCATATTCTCTTCTATCTTAAGAAACGTGAGAATATTACTGTTTAAGTTACATAAATTATTTATCAAAATAAAAAGCTCATGCGGAATTATGCATAAATTTGAAGTGTACAGCTTGATGGATTTTTCCAAAGTGAACGTATCCATTCAGACTTCACGAAGATCCAGAAATAGGCTATCGTTGGAGCCTCCAGATTTCCCATCACACCTTGTGTTAGTCACCATGTCCTACTAAGGTTAATCATACTTCTGACTAATTTTGCCTGGTTTTGAATTTCGTATAAGGGGAATCACCATTGCATTTTATTTCTGTGTTTGGTTTCTTTTGCTCAACACTGTGCTTATTAGATTCATCCACATTGTTGTTTGTAGATTTAAATATTTTTCTCATTGCTAGATAACAGTCCCATATATGAATATGCCACTAATGATTCATTCAGTTGTTGGGGGTAATTTAGGTAGCTCTTATTTTGGGGTTATTGTGAATAGTGCTATTGTACTGTAAATACCACCATATGAATATATGGCTTGGATAAACATGACGTGTATAATGTTTTAAGTGTGTATTTAGGATGAGAGTGGTTGGGTCATAGAGTATGTGTAGTGTTAAGATATAATCTGTCTTTAAAACTGTGTCCGGATTTTACTGATTGTCTCAGAATGCTATATTTGAATGCTTTAAAATCCACAGTTCATAATAGTCATGTTTTACTGTATTTCATTTAAAAGTTCAAACATGTCTGCGGTGGGTAGCAGAATGGCACTCTCACCTCACGCGTTTATATCCTAACCCCTGGAAGCTGTCTAACATGTGGTCTAACATAGCGGAGAGAGCCCTGCAGACGTGACTAAGGTAAAGGTCCTGGAGACGGAGAAATGATCCTGGATTATACAGGTGGGTCTAATCTAGTCACAAGGGTCTTTACAGGAAGAAGAAGCAGAAAGGTCAGAGTCAGAGAAGGAGAAAGGAGGACAGGAACAAGTTCAGAGAGGAAGAGAGAGCCTTAAACCTGTGACACTCTGGCTCTGAAGGCGAAGGAAGCAGGCTATCAGCCAAGGTGTGCGGATGGTCTCTAGAAGCTGGAAGAAAAGGAACACGCTGTCCCAGAAGAGTCACCAGCAAGGAGTGGATTCTCTTTCTGAGCCTCTAGGAGGAGCACAGATTTGCTTTCCCCGAGCCTTCCGAAACGTGAGAATATTACTGTTTAAGTTAAAAACAAATAAAAAGCTCATGCGGAATTATGCATAAATTTGAAGTGTACAGCTTGATGGATTTTTCCAAAGTGAACGTATCCATTCAGACTTCACGAAGATCCAGAAATAGGCTATCGTTGGAGCCTCCAGATTTCCCATCACACCTTGTGTTAGTCACCATGTCCTACTAAGGTTAATCATACTTCTGACTAATTTTGCCTGGTTTTGAATTTCGTATAAGGGGAATCACCATTGCATTTTATTTCTGTGTTTGGTTTCTTTTGCTCAACACTGTGCTTATTAGATTCATCCACATTGTTGTTTGTAGATTTAAATATTTTTCTCATTGCTAGATAACAGTCCCATATATGAATATGCCACTAATGATTCATTCAGTTGTTGGGGGTAATTTAGGTAGCTCTTATTTTGGGGTTATTGTGAATAGTGCTATTGTACTGTAAATACCACCATATGAATATATGGCTTGGATAAACATGACGTGTATAATGTTTTAAGTGTGTATTTAGGATGAGAGTGGTTGGGTCATAGAGTATGTGTAGTGTTAAGATATAATCTGTCTTTAAAACTGTGTCCGGATTTTACTGATTGTCTCAGAATGCTATATTTGAATGCTTTAAAATCCACAGTTCATAATAGTCATGTTTTACTGTATTTCATTTAAAAGTTCAAACATGTCTGCGGTGGGTAGCAGAATGGCACTCTCACCTCACGCGTTTATATCCTAACCCCTGGAAGCTGTCTAACATGTGGTCTAACATAGCGGAGAGAGCCCTGCAGACGTGACTAAGGTAAAGGTCCTGGAGACGGAGAAATGATCCTGGATTATACAGGTGGGTCTAATCTAGTCACAAGGGTCTTTACAGGAAGAAGAAGCAGAAAGGTCAGAGTCAGAGAAGGAGAAAGGAGGACAGGAACAAGTTCAGAGAGGAAGAGAGAGCCTTAAACCTGTGACACTCTGGCTCTGAAGGCGAAGGAAGCAGGCTATCAGCCAAGGTGTGCGGATGGTCTCTAGAAGCTGGAAGAAAAGGAACACGCTGTTCCCAGAAGAGTCACCAGCAAGGGAGTGGATTCTCTTTCTGAGCCTCTAGGAGGAGCACAGATTTGTCAATAGTGATTTCAGCCCTGGATGATCCATTTCAGACTTCGTCTTCCAGAACCGGAAGAGAATCAACGTGTGTTGCTTTAGCCACAGAGTTTGTAACTCGTTCCTGCGGCAATAGAAAACTCCCATATCCACACGGCAGTATCCCATAGATAGTGGACGTGGTCCTTTAAAACTGAACTGTTTTAAGTTCTGCCTACTTGCTTATTTTTAAATAAAGTCTTCATTTTATTTGAGTGCTTCATTTTGTTGCTGAAGATGACTCTTGGTTTGTATGTTAAATTCTACTGCGTAAGAAGAAATAAACGTAGGTTGGATTAACCAAGTATGTGTACAAGGTACTTTATTTTAGTGACACCATATTCATTGTGCAGCTTGTCTTTCTCCACACTTTTATTTTTCCATTTGCTCGATTTTCTTTATTTTACTTTGGTACCTGTCATGTTTAAGCTTTGTGCAGTTCACTCTCTGTTCCAAGATCATGCAATCTTGGGATTGGATCACTATCAGATAAAGAAGAGTTGCTTTCTGTGTTGAAATTTAAGAAACAAGTACTCCTTGAGACTCTTTTGCCTGCATTTAAAAATAAGGTCTCAGTAAAGGACTGGGATCAAGATGACAGAAGAGAAAGTCCTTGATTTCACTGCATCCCACAAACACACGCAAACTACAGCCGTGTTCAGAGCAACTCTGAACAACTGAAGACTGGCAGGATGGCTCTTCTATCACTAAGGATCAGAAAAAGAAAGCCACGTGGAAACGGGGGGAAGGGAAGAGATGTGATTCGTCAGGCCCCACAGTGCTGCAGGTGACCGGAAGGCCTTGGGACAGCCCAGGCTCAGTAAGGCATGACGGGCTGGAGCCCTACATTGGACACCCCAGCCCTGGGGTCTGGCACCAGGGAGATGAGTCTGCTTGGCTGGGAGTTATGACCGAAAAACCAGAGGGCTGTAGGAAACAGAGACTCTGCTCTCAAAGGGCTCACGCACAGACTTGCTTGCTCCCAGTCCCGCCATGGATGCAGCGTACTGAAAAATGCCTCGTGTTCTGGCCAACCTTCTGTGGGCTCTGGCTCCATCCCCCCAGCTCCAGCCCTGTCCCTCACAAAGGTGACTGCCCCAGTGCACCCAGTAAAAGCCCAAACCCGTGATTGCTTCTGAGCCAAGTTCACCCACCAAAGTGACTGGGCATGCTTAAACTGTACAGATGTTCCCATACAAAGACGCACTTTCAAGACTGGGGTAGGTAGTTTTCTGCCTCAGTGTGCGATTTGGCTGACAAGATGCCGGCAAGCTTGAGGGCTGGTGCTGGAAAGAAGCTTTCTGTGGTGACAGGTGTGATAAACATGTGATGATTGATATATACAGAACAGAGCTTTTTGGTTACTTTCCTTTACATGGTGGTAGCAGGGGTGAACTTTAGAAAAAAGGCTGCCAAGTATCCATAAGAATATGTATCTTCCCTGTAGAGAATTTTCTGCAGGATTCAATTCCTTCATGCAACTCTCTAAGACAACTTTGTCAACTGTTTTAACTTAACAAAAGTAATTTTAAAATCCCATTTTTTTGACTATACTGAACATTATATGTTTCCAAGTATCCTTTTAAAATCTTAGGTCATTTTCTGAGATCATTTCGATGATTCAGTTTGACCCCTTTGATAGAAGACAGCTCAGTGGAGGAGTTTGTTTTGGTGTGGGGCGCGGCTGAGGAACTGTTCTACACTTTGCTTACGGTGGCGATTACATTTATCGAACACTTTTAAAACTTTTACATATTTATTTGTGACTGTGCTGAGTCTTCACTGATGGGTGGGCTTAGTTACTCCGTGGTATGTGGGGTCTTCCTGGATCAGGGATCAAACCCGTGTCTCCTGCTTTGGCAGATGGGTTCTTTTCCACTGAGCCACCAGGGAAGTCCCATTTATCAAACACTTTGAGTGAGTTTTACTGAATGTAAATTCAACTTCAATAAGCATGACTTAATAAAAAAAAACTGGAATAGGCAGCTGTGTGGGCCTAATTTCATAAAGACAAATAGAAAGTAAAACAAAATAAGACAAACGAATATTTCAAACAAAAAAACATGTAAGGTAAAATCCCCCTACCCCTCAAATTCCAGTGAAATGGATATAAATACCTGATAAAGAGGTGAAAGAAATAGTCTTTAAAATGGTCACTACACTCAGGAAGAGAATAGAGGGACACAGTGATAATTTCAACAAAGATTCAGAATATATAAAAAGAACCAGTCAGAACTGAAGAATGTAACAACTGAAATGAAAAAAACACCCTGTAGGGAATTAATAGCAGATTAGGTGATGCAGAAGAATGTCCAAGTAACATAATAGTGGAAATCAGCCAATCAGAAGAGAGACAAGAATATTTATTTATTTATTTCATCCGTGCTGATTGGCCAGTGGGAACTCAGCTCTTTGATCAGGGGTTGAACCCAAGCCCCCTGCAGTGGAATGTAGAATCTTAACCATTGGACCACCAGAGACTTCCCTTTGTTTTTTTTTCTCTTTAAATGAAGATAGTTTAAGGGGCTTTGTGGACAACATACTAACATTCATTTTATAGGGATCCCAGGAGGATAAGAGAGAATAGAACAGAAAGCACATTTAATGAAACAACATTGAAAATATCTCTAAAACCTGAAGAAAGAAGTGGATATTCAGGTTCAGTAAGCAAAGAGAGCCCCAAAGATACCCACACCAAGATATACCATAATTAAAAGAGCAAAGGTTAAAGAGAGAAATTGAAAAGAAAAAAAAAGCAAGAGAAAAAGAATTGCATATAAGGGAAACTCCATAAGACTATAAGCTGATTGTTCAGCTCAAACTTTGCAGGTCAGAAGATAGAGGCAAGATATAATTAAAGTGCTAATAAGAAAAAAATCTACCACCAAGGAATCTCTGCTCAGTAAGCTTATTATTCAGAATTGTAGAAGACAGAAATTTTCCCAGACAAGTAAAAGCTATGAGAGTTTATTAGTTCATTATAAGAGATGCTAAAGGGTCTTCTTTAGGAGAAAAAGAAGAAGCCACACATAGAATTAAGAAAGATATGAAGGAAAAATGTCACTGGTAAAGGTAAATATATAGTAAAAGCTCTGGCCCAACCACTTAAAAAGCTAGCATGAAGATTAAAAGACAAAGAGTTAAAACCAACTGTAACTACAGTCAACTAACTGTAAAGGACAAACATAATGATGTAAACTCTATCAAAACCAAATCATGGAAGGGAAAGTAAAAAAAAAACAGAGAGCTTTTAGATTGTGTTTGAACTTAAATGGCCATCGGTTTCAAACAGATATATATAGACAGGTTGATCTTTCTGACCCTCATGATAACCACAAACCAAACCCTGAAATAGATGCGTAAAAACAAAGAGTGAGGACCATAAACACAGCACTAAAGAAAAGCGTCAAACCACAGAGTAAAGAAGAAAAGAACAGAGAATCACAAAAACAACCAGAAAGCTGGTAACAAAAAGGCAGTAAGTATTAACACATACCTGGTGGGTACATGTAATCACTTGTGCGTAAATGGACTACATGCTCCAATGAAAAGAATTTCTGAATGGATTAAAAAACAAGACCCACATGCATGTTGCCTACAAGAGATTCACTTCAAAGCTAAAACACATAGAGACAAGATGAAGGGATGGAAAAAGATGTGGAGAAGTGGGAACCCATCTTCATTGTTGGTAAGACTGTAGGTTGGTACAGTCACTCTGAAAAACAGTACAGGTAGGCTCCTCAAAAAGTAGAACTGCTACACAGCCCGTCAGCTTACTCCCAGGTATTTATCGGAAGAAAACACAAACACGAATTTAAAAAGATATATGTATACATACACCAGTCTTGATAGCAACTTTTCTTAACAATAGCCAAGATACAGGAGCAACCTTACTGCACATCAGCAGGAAGATGATTAATGGATATACACACACCAGGGAATACTACTCAGCCATAAAAAGAATGAAATCCTGCCGTTTGAGACAACATGGATGGGCCTAACAGGTATTATGCTAAGTGAAATAAGTCAGAGAAAGGCAAATAAGATCTGCTTTCATTTACATGTGGAATGTAAAAAAACAAACAAAAAAAAGAACAAATAAAACAGATTCACGGATATAGAGAACACCCTAGTTGGTACCAGAAGGGAGGAGGAAGAGGGACAAAATAGATGAAGGGGATTAAGAGGTATAGACTGCCAGTTATGAAATAAATGGTTTTCCCAGTAGTCATATATAAATGGGAGAGATGGACCTTAAAGAAGGCTGAGTGCTGAAGAATTGATACTTTTGCACTGTGGTGCTAGAGAAGATTCTTGAGAGTCCCTTGGACTGCAAGGAGATCAGACCAGTCAATCCTAAAGGAAATCAACCCTGAATCCTCATTAGAAGGACTGATGCTGAAGCTGAAGCTCTAAGACTTTGGTCACCTGATGGGAAGAGCTGACTCATTGGAAGAGACCTTGATGCTGAGAAAGATTGAGGGCAGGAGAAGAGGGGACAGAGGATGAGACGGTTGGATGGCATCACTGACTCCATGGACATGAGTCTGAGCAAACTCCAGGAGATAGTGAAGGACAGGGGAGCCTGGTGTTCTGGAGTCCATGGGTTTGCTAAGAATTCAACACGATTTAGCAACTGAAAAACAGTAACAACATGAAATAAATGTAACAAGCATCTGATGTTACAGCACAGAAACTATAGTCAATGTTTAATAATAATTTGTATGGTGTATAATCTACAAAAATATAAAGTCATTCTGTTGCACCCTTGAAACTAATGATCTTGTAAATCGACTATGCTTCAATAAAAGTAAATACAATGAAAGAGATAAGTAAATAAAATACATAAGTAAAGGAACCCAT